>OY730195.1:27706146-32911146 GCA_963422505.1 Pseudognaphalium luteoalbum
CCCGTGTTTGCTTACCCGATCGTTAAATGAATTAATATTTTTAAATGATAAATTCTTAAATATGTTTCCGAATATATTTTTACTCGAGATATTTTATATAAATAATTTAATTGGGTTATAATAGTTTAACTTATTTTTGTTTCTGTTTACTAAATAAACGTTTCGCATTACAAAATACTTCGTAAATATTATCAACATAATATTTAATAAACGTTAATGTTATTTAATAATTTCATTTTATTAAATAATTTGGTTCACCAACAGTCGTATATTTTTGTCGCTTTTGTTCCAATTGTTTTGTAGATATTTACAACAATTTAAGAAATGTAATAATACACGTATTAAATAGTCGGGATTTGCTAGACTTATCTCTAAAATGTGTTGTGAATTCACTCTACTTAGGGAATTAGCCTAAAAATGCATGTAATTAATATTTATAATTATGTCAAAATTGCGGAGTGTTACAAAACCCGGTTTGACTTATTTGACTAAAAACCGGGTAAGGTTTCGGGTTTGGGTCGGGTTAGGCTTAACCCGATTTTTGTGCACCTCTATTTGTGTCCCCAAGATATGAGACCATCTAGTACGTAAGATCACCACTAATAGTGGTGATCTCCCTAGAGCAGACAAATGTATAATCCGTGCGCACCCATTGGTCCGCGTCAGTGTAGAGGACCTACGTGCAAGAGTAATTAATCGCATCCGTCCGCAAGCATCACCATGATGTCACATGGCAAAACTTACCCACCAAATTGATCATGTCATCACTAAAATTACAATGGTATATGTATCATTTTCTTTCAAGCACCTCCAAATAAACTTCATCATACAAGCCCTAAAACCCCTATTTCTTCAAAGGTAAATAACAAAATTATCTTCTTTTAGTCGATTCACACCAACCTTAACTTCGTTTAATACAAGTTAACGGGTTATACACGTAATTCACGAAGAGTAACGAATCGATCCAATCCACCTGCACTCAAACTTCACTTTGATGCCTGATCATGTGCAGTTTCATAGTTTACTTATAATATAACCGAATGAATATAACTTAAGTAAGACTCGATTTCAATCGATCGAATGAGCCCTCATTAGATTTGTTATTTTACCCTATAAGAATGAATAGTTTTCATGTATATTGATGTTTAGTGGATTAATTTTGGATTATAATTTCGTATTTATAGATTCATTATTTTACATGAAACAAGTGCATGGTTAGTTGTCAACTAGGTTTAACATGAAACAATATATGTATAGTAGTAATCAACTATGTATACCGTATACCTTGATTCTTGTTGGTTTGAGGTGTCGAAAAAAATAACAATCTAGTTTAGTTTTATGCCATTGCTATTTTTGTTTGTTTGACATTTTGTAAGAGCCAATGTGTTTTTAGATTAATAAACATTCAATTTATATCTTAAATTCTGCAATATACATTCCATTCATCTAAGAGGTTCTTATTTACAAAAGATTGTTAAGTTGTAAAGCCTGAAACTACTTAGAATTATTAGATGGTTCGATTTCAACCTTTAATGATAAAAAAATAATAATAAAAATATGATACAAAAATAATAATATAATTATGATACAAAAATAATAATAAAAATCAAGCTCTGAAAGACTAATAAGGTGTTTAATTCACGAATGAATTAATTTGACAGTCTTAAATAATTAAATTTCTTTACTAAAAGATCACATCCCTTGAAATTTAAAGGACTTTGATGAATTTCATTTTTATTGAAAAGATTATCCGAAGCAAACGCACCATAAAGCCCAAGATTTTTTTGTAAAAAACAAATTACTGAAATTAGCAGAAGTCGGGTCGGGTTATATCCAACTATTGAAAATTACATTCCAATTTATCACGGCCTCCTAAAATCTAAAACCCTAAAACAAGTCGTCTCCTCCAATTAGGGTTTATACTCATCAATCACATAAGGGACGCTGTGAAGGAGAAGAAATCATCCAATCTAGTCAAACTTAACACAAAATGAGTCTAGTAGCAGGTTCATACGAGCGATTCATTTGGGGATTTAAACTCAAAACCCTGAAACATTCAACCGAAACCCTAACACTTTCCCCAATTTTCACCTTCCCGTCACACCTTTCCCCAATCAAATCTGTCGCCGTTTCCGGTTCCGTCGCTGTCTCCGGTGGCTCCGACGACACAATCAAAATCTACGATCTCTCAACCTCTTCCGAAATCGGTTCACTCAACGATCCAACCTCCACCGTTACATCTCTCTGTCTCTACACACCACAAACCCTAACTTCGTTCCCGCGCAACCTATTTTCAGCATACGATGACGGTAACATATCGCTTTATGATGCTGATCCGTTTGTTCATTTAAAAACGATTAAAGTACATAAAAAAGGTGTGAATGATATGTGTGTTCATCCGTCTGGGAAGTTAGCGTTGACGGTCGGAAGGGATTTGTGTTTAGGGATGGTGAATTTGGTTAGAGGAAGGAGGAGTTTTTTTTGTAGGTTAGGGAAAGAAGCTTTGCTTGTTGAATATGATTCTAGTGGTGATAAGTTTTTTATGGGTATGGATGATAAAGTGTCAGTTCATGAAGCCGAAAATGCGAAATTGATCGTTGAAATGGAAGCCAAGAAAAAGATTCTATGCGTTGCTCCTGGAATGGTTGGTTTGATCATTGATGTTCATCATTTACCTTGCTTGCTAATTATTACTTTGTTTTAGCATAGATTTGTGGCCTATTAATTTATGTAGATTGCATGATTAATACAATTATACGTATGTGGTTCAATGGCTCTTAAGCTATAGCTCAGGACAATAGAATGCCTTTTGGGTGAAAAGTCATTAAGTTTATGATCTCGTTCTTATATTGGTTCACTTTGGATGCTACTTATTGAGTAGTCGCTAGATAAGACTTGGGAGGACTTACAAAACTTGCAACGCAATATGACTTATAAGATTGCATAGTCTCTCACTTTTGGCAGATTTCTAGATTAAAATGGCATATATATTGATGTGGTGTCAGTGTTGTAAAAGTAGGCCGCCAAGTCGGGGAATAGTCGGGCTGTAGGAGGGGACCGACTTGACTAGGCTCAAGACTGTCTAAAAAGTTGGGTCAACGTTGGTCAATGGGTCAAAGTCGGGTTTAGTCAGATTTTTTGGTCAAAGTCGGGTTTTGGTCAAAGTTGGGTTTTGGATTAATGTTTTTTATGATAAATTTTTATTGGGTTTTTGAACAATTGAACTATTATGTTTATATTTCAAGATGATTATTTTAGAGTCTGTTTATCTATGTTTATGTTTATGGCTCTCATGTATTTTTACACATATAATTTCGAAATTTATCATATAAATGAAAAAGTCAACAAAAGTCAAAATCCGACTAGTCCCCGGCTTGGCCGACTAGTCCTTCCGAGGTCCCGACCGACTTGACCCTGACTTCCGTCTTTTACACCCTTGTGTAGTGTGATTTGTAAAATTTTGGATTTCTGAATTGCAATTTTGATTATTGATTAAATAAAGACTTAATGAGACATTTGTACATAGAGTGAAAGTTTACAATGTTCATGACTTGAATTAGTATGTGTCTCCAGCTTATAGAAAGAGGTTGCTGGCAGTTATATCACTCAATAGGAGAACCCATAATCACTTGTTATCCTCACGTTGCCCTGAAAGTTGTGTTGGTATATTTCTGACATGTATCGTAGATTCGAAGACACTAAATTGTCCAGGTGTAGTTTTCTTGGCTTCTGCCTTCACATTTCTAACCTGAAAACAAAGTCAAAGACTAATGTAATCTCGCTGCAATGATTTGTGTATGTTAACTTGTAACATCTGAATTATCGTTGTTATGTTCCTCACTCTTCTGATGCTCAAAGGCTGTCTACTTTTTAAAGTATTTGACTTACTTGTTTTTTTGGATGTTACCGTCATACAATTTGTATATTAACCTGGCTTGGAAGTGGATATGGGATGCATATGCTAGTTCTAGCTGTAAATATATGTATGTGCACATGCTTGTACACGTACATGCATACACGTAATGACTAAAACTGCATAACATGATCTAAATACTCTTTCTTGTTGAAGCCTGTGAGCAAGAGACGTGTCTGGCTTGATATATAAAGTTTCATCTTATGAGGTAGCATACAAAGTCATAAACTTTCATAGCTAATACAAGGTTGGTATGGCCTTCACTTCTTCTACAATTGATTATGACTTCCACAGTCTATAGTATTAATGCAATTATGAGAGTATTTGGAGCGAGGATTACGTTTTGCACTCTCATTTGTTGGTTGTTCCTGTTTGGAAGTTGAACAGATATTTCCTTTAAGCCTTTTAAAGAAAAAGTGGTCAACTTATTGTTTCATCAGTATCAAGAGTTGCAATGTCGGACTAATATGCATATGCTAACATGTGTTGTAACATTTTGATTTGATTTCTGAAATGTGTATATGCATGTGTTAAACATCAGAAGTTCTGAACTAACCCTGAAAACTTAACAGAACGGACTTCTATACACTGGTGGAGAGGACAGAAATTTAACAGCGTGGGATACGGTCAGTGGGAAGGTTGCATATTGCATCGAAGATGCACATTCAGCTCGTGTAAAAGGAATAGTAGTGCTTTCTAAGATTGATGGGTCCTCTGATGATGAACCGTTCTTGGTGGCATCTGCTTCTTCAGACGGTATCATACGTGTGTGGGATGTTCGCATGGCTACAAAGGACAAGCCAACACCATTAGCTGAAGCTAATACAAAGTCCAGGCTTACTTGTCTTGCTGGATCTTCTATTAAATGTGAGTTTGTTACACTGTGATTCATTCCTTTTTTCCTAGCTGTCTTTCATTTCAAGTTTATGTGGCAATATGAGCAGGCCGGGCAGGTTGGGCTACCGGTCAAACATGTATATTTTTGGTAGTGGTCGGGCCGGGTTGACCCAAAGCACTTTTGTCCAGATTTTTTTTGAATTATATATGATCAGTCAGTGTCTCAAGATATGAACATAAGTTATGTTCTTTTACTAATATGTTAGAGTATTGACTTGTATGATTTAGAATGTCATTTGCCACAAAAGGACCATTGGCCTAGCGTTATGGAAGAAACCTATCAACCAAGAGGTTGTGGGTCAAGTCTCACTTGAGACAATGTGTACATAATATGTGTGGCTGTGAATAGTAATAGGTGGGTAGGATGTGTGTTTAGCGTTCTAAAAGGTAAGATGGTTTTCTGCGTAAGATGTATGCTTTAGGTGTTGTTTGACTTGTCTACTTTTCTAAATTTTGGTTCACACATTTGACACAAGATAAAACATAACCTGAATTGAAAATGATTCAAACTTGCCCCATCTAGTTACAAACACTAAGCTTCTCAAACATTGTGTCTTTGCTACTACATACTTCGTTTCTTTTTTTATCATGACATAGCTATGTGTGTTACTGAATTGCTGCTATGTGATCCATGTTTTTGATGCATGTAGTGACAACATACTTTCAGTCAATACCCATTTTAAATTATGTACCTCTTCTAATGCACAAAAGCAACGTACTTCGTTTATCACTCATATTGGCAATTTACTTTTTTAAATTTAAACAAAATAGTGACGTGCTTCAAGTATATACATCTTTAAAAAATTGTTTATGTATTTTAGATGTTGTATTTCAGTGACATGTTCAAACTGGTTATAGGGGGCCAATGGCTATACCTTAACAAAACTTGATGAAATATAAAACATGGGGCTGTTTTGCAGTACACAAGTACAATTTCATTGTGTTCATGCTGGTTCTATGTGCCTTATGTTGTACCCATTATGCAATATGTTTGATTATATTATTGACAAGGCTCATGATTTCATTTTTTCAGCTATGAAGAAGCGCTTTGGCGGTTCTAGTAGTAATCCAAGTAAAGAGCAGGACGAACCAGCAGAAGGGTAGTAGTATCATTGTAATCTACAGGTTGTGTTTTCGCTCCCATTTTCATTTTTGGTAGAAATTTTGACATCAGATAGCTTCAACAATAGCTGGTGATTTTTGTTGTCATTAATTTTAGTATGTGGTTTCGTAAAATACGTATAATCAGTGTTTTATAGTTTTATGTATAATCTGTTGAACCTTGTTTTTGCAAGTCTTTAGATCCATGGTTTAATAATTTTAAAAATATGAAGTAATAGGAATAATGAATAGAATAACTTTTTATTTCATTTAAATCGCTATAATATTCAATAATTAATTTTTGTTAGTTTTTAAGATAGAGAATTTATAAATATTCACCGTCAATTCAGCTGGAGTCAGTTGTACTATGTCTGGCAGGTAGACCCATGTGCCCATCGTAAGCTTTTGTGAGTTCACAGACACCGAATCTTTCCTAAAATTCTAAAAAAACCCATATCACATGTCTAAACTTGTGTAGAGTGTAATATTATTTGATAAATGATAGTTAACCACTCATAGACTCATATTTTAGACAATAATAACAAGTTTGTGACCGTTTAATAAATGGTGTTGTGTTAACAACTAGTGACTGAACTTGAATCTTTTAAAATTTAAAAAATTTAGGGGTAAAATTTCCATCCTAAAACAATTGTCATGTTTACGTTTTCACGGAGTTTAATAAATTACATTATCTTATAGTAAAGATGACACTATTATTTTTATTTTTTGCACATACTCTTATATATCAGTTTTGAAAAAAGGTTTGATGATAAGGTTAATATATTATTTTTAGGAAGCGGATACTTATTTTGTGACAAACTAAAATGAAAAGTCGAACATGCATGTGTGTACGATTTGTAATTGATCTGTAGACAAAAATGATGAGGTAAAAATTCTTTCATAAATAGATAAAAATGATAAGATAAAATTCTTTTATACCCCTAATTTATATATGTAGGACAAAAAATAAGGTAAAAAGTAAATGGTAAATTTGTCTTCTTATCAAAAAGTAAGAGAAAGTAAGAGAGAAGTTAATGTTTTCTTAAAATGCGTATTTTTTGTCAGGAGACAATTAAATTGGGACGGATGGAGTATTAATTTTGTGTGTTTGTTACTTGTATTATCATGCATGTGTGTACGATTTGTAATTGATTTGTAGACCATTTGTTTATACCCTACTCAGACCACTCCCAACGGAGCCCGTCGGTTGCTCCGTCGGCTTCGTCACTTAAGTGACACCGATGGCACCACACGTCGGTTGTGGTCCGTCGGAAATCCGACGGAGCGTCAGTTTGGTCGTGTGGGTCCGTGTCAGCCGAGTGCAAGAAATAAATTTTTTTTTAATATTATAAAAAAGAGCCGTAGAATGCTTAAAAAAAATTCTTTTTTTAAAAAAAACAGTAACCTTTAACGGTTACATTTTTTTTCTATTTTTTTAAATCTAATATTTTATCCTATTTATATCACACTTCCTTGACACATTTCACACACATTCAACCCATTTCACTTCTAATTCTCATCTCCAAAAATGTCTAAATACAACAACAAAAAAATCTAAATCCAAACCCAAATCAAATCCAAATCCAAATCAAACCAAAACGATCAAGAACTAGTTGGTCACGATATGTGGCAAAACTTAATGGACAATATTTTTATCGAATGAAATGTGTTTTTATTTTAATAATTGTGTATTATTTAATTAAGTTATTTGATTGTGGGATCCTGGAAAATGAAACTGATAAAACACTGTTGGGAGGGGTCTGTCAGTTGTTCGAAAAAACTAATGTGATGCTGATGTGACAACTCAATTTCTGTGAGTGTTGTAAATGATCTCATTGCTCAACCTACTATAGTATTGGTATGTAATAATTTGTATAATTTTGTATATGTGTGGGCGTGAAATTATGTGGTTGGTGGAAAGCGAAAGGCATGCAAGGAGGCAATGGAAGGTCACAATCAACATGATGAGGGAAACAAAACTGAGACCAAACATATAATGTCTTATCATCCATCATCTTACACTTTTACTACTCCTCTCATTTACTAACTTACCATCCTTATTTAATGATAACTAATTGGAATTACTTCCATTACTTCATTTATTTAAATTAAATATTTATTATTGTATTCTTACATTATCTATATCTAATACTACTTATAAAGTGTCGAATCTTATACCCTTCCTAAAAATTTAAAATATCTAAATTACCCTTCTACACTTAGAGCACCTCCAATGAACAAAAGCTATTCAAAACTTTTTTGTTTGCCACATCAAATTTTTATAAAAAAGCTTTTATAAAAAGCTTTGCCTTCAATAACAAAAAGCTTTACAAAGCTTTTCTTTTCAAAATATATACACATAAACTTCTAAAAAAGCTTTTCATGAAAGACTTGAGAATTATCAACCTTTGGCACAAAAAAACTTTTCCTCCAATGAAGAAAAGCTTTTCTAAAGCTTTTTCACATAAAAAAAACTATAGAAAAAACCTTCATTGGAGATGCTCTTGAAATAACTAACCATTCAATCTCATTGATTTGCTAAATATAAACAAAATCACAATTATTCACAAAAATATCTAAAAGTATTTATTTTTATTTCATTTACAAAAACAATTTTATAATAAGGGTCCATATCCTTTATCACGGTGCGTTACCAAATGCATATTATATTATTATTATTATTTATTATAATTATTATCTCATTGTTAGAAAGTTTTAAAATTAGACTACTTTTTCTTTTAATTTAATCTCTCTATTTTTTTACCAAATTACGGCTAACAAGTAATAACTCATCATTATGGCCTTACGGGACTATTATTTAGTCACTATTTTTAATAAAATACTATACTCCGTTGCATAGTGCGGGTATTATGCTAGTTAATATATAAAACATCTCCATGTTTTATATTTAGAAACTTTTAAGAGTAAGACTCAACACTTCTATAATTAACATTTTTAATATAATTCCCAATTTTTTTTACAATTGTGTTATTATCATGACATTTCATTCTTCACTACTATACTGATTTGTCGGTGAATAACTTAATTTTGTATTCTGCTGCATTGCGCGGGTATTACGCTAGTTAGATAATATATATATGAAATTTAGAGAATTCAAAATGGTTTAGTTATAATTTTTTTTGAAATACTTAGATGATTTAAATTCTTTTATAAAGATTGTGTATATTATACGATTTTCATAAGTGTTCTGTTTAATTTTCTCTTCTTTATTTCTAGCTTATTCATGAGCTTCATGCATCTCAGCTAATTAACCGTGGATAATACCCTAGTATAAATTTCTAAAGGATCAAGCGATACTTGACTGGAGATCTCTTCCACTCATTGTTGATATGTATGTTAACACTGAGACTTCAACAATGACAATAACATTGGTGAGGAGTGAGAACTTCGGTGTGGACAACCCTGCACTCCCAATGCTCTCAAAATGGCTTTGTTTTAAAATATAAGGGTGTTTCATGATGAAATTATATTAACGAGACTGAAGTGTTATTTAATTTTCCGTATGATGACAACTTGTAAAAATGAGTTTAGTGTGATTACGACATATAAATTGAGTTTAATGCTATTTTCATAGTGATACTGATATGTAGGGGCGGATCAGGCAATGTAGGCATTGGGTTCGGCAATAATAATATCCCCCAACATACCAAATCTAGTTGTCACCCCACCAGTAGTAGGAGATGTAAGGATTGATACATAGAATAACTTTTTATTTGATTGATAATCATATAAAGTAGAAGATATTTTAGCCATTTGCATCAAGCTCAAACTTCCTTCTTGCATGCGTGCTCCTCCGGAAGCACACACTATAATAAGAGGTAGAAATTCGTTAGTAGCGTATTCAATCAATCAAACGGGTAGTCTGATACTTCTTATTTTTTATTTTTTTATGGGTTACCCAGTGCTCTAAACACATGTGGCCGAGTTGTGGTTTCAATAAGTATAATCTTTTTCATTTGATAGCAAATATTACTTACTCATATATTGGAGGAAGGAAAACTAAATGTACGATTGGAATGGAGTAGAGCAAATGGTATCCTGATTTGCTATGCAAAAGGACTGTCCGGTTTCCATTTCGGGCTTAAAGAAACAAGGCTTTCAAGACCAAGCAGCCTTTCCTACTGACATCTATATTCCAACTTTTATTTCCGTTTACACCCCTCAACTATCTTATAATATCCTAAAGTTCCACCCTTATCCAAGTTTCTGATGTTCTAGCCCAATAACTTACCCAACCAAGTAACCAACAACGCCTCTCTAATCTCCATCATATAAAGCGGAGTATTATTATACCATAGTTTTCTCATCATAATTTAAGGGTTAAGTGTAAAAAAATACAATTAACTATGCTCTAATATGAGAGTTGATATATACAACACATATATTACTTCATACAACAAAACTGTGCATCACTATACTTGTATTCTGTGCTGTAATCATTGTACATATATTGTTTGGATCAACTTTTTTTGTTGTATATATCACTACCCCTCTAATATTCATAGTGTGTACTCAACTACTCGGATCTCAATTATGTGCAAGGAACTAGTTATTCATGCTATTGTATATAATTTTTGGTATTTTTTTCACGTATCATCTATATTTATCATCTTTACTAGTTGTCACGTCACCAAAATACATACAATGACAATATATAACGAGTTTGTTATACACAATATACGTCCCAATAGTTAGATACACACTATGAATATCAGGGTGATAGTTAATTACATTTTTATGCATTTACCTCATACCTTAACCTTTTAACCCATGAGGCCATAAGTAACTGATCACTATTTAAAACTTGTTGTAGTTTATGATATTCTCGTATTTTTATAGATTAATTTCTAAAACTCGATACAAAACATTTATCATTGATAAAAAAACATTTCTTTTTAAAGATTATGTTTATCAAGAATGTACAAAATATAAGACATACCCAAATTGAAATTAAGCACTTTACTTCTTGAGATCAATAAAATCACAAGTTCACAACCAATGATACATTTTATCATTTTTCACATACTTTGTGATTGTATTGGCATAAAAGACACTCTTTTCAATTGAATGCTTGGACAAGCACAAAAGAAAAGTCTAAGGAGTTGAAACGTAGAGTAAATAATGTTTGTGGAAAAAATGTAAAATGTAAATTAATTAAGGGTTTGATTGCAAATTCCAAAAACCAAACTTCCATTCATTGGTATCACCATCTTTATAAGAGATCATCTTCCCATTTTTGTTTGCATCTATCTCATCTCTATTATTCAAAAATGGCTTCTTTTTATCCCCTTCTTCTTCTTTTAGTGCTTTATGTTTCCATGTCATTCAACAGTGTTGATGGTAGTAGTGAGATGGTGAGCATGGAAGATGATGAACTTTTAGGCCTCTTTGAAGTAATGGGTTCACTCTTAGATGACCCCACATGGTCCCAAATGCACCCACAACCATGCACCGACACACCATGGCCAGGTATTCAGTGTGAACTCATGGCTCAAGAAGATGGTCAACAAGATTACAACCCTACAATCTTTCATGTAACCAAGATTCATATTGGGACTGATATCCTCACCCCACCTTGCAAACCAACTGCCACTTTGTCTTCAAAAGGTTTGACTAAACTTCCATATCTAAAAACACTCTCTCTTTTCAATTGTTTCACAATGACACCTTTCTCTCTTTCTTCATCTTTGTTTGGAAACAAGTCTTTATCTTCTTTAGAACATTTAGCACTTGTATCAAATCCTAGTTTGCATGGCATTATCCCTTCAACTTTAGGCCTTATTCAAACCTTAAGGGTCCTTTCCCTTTCACAAAACATGTTAACTGGTGAAATCCCAAAAGAGATATGTGAGTTGGTGAGTCTACAACAGCTTGATTTGAGTTACAACCATCTCACAGGCTCAGTCCCTCAAGAAATTGGAGGGTTAAAAAGTTTGACCATCTTTGACTTGAGCTACAACATGATTGGTGGTCAACTACCTTCATCATTTGGTCAACTTCAGTATCTTCAAAAGATTGACTTGGGATATAATGACCTTAATGGTAGATTACCTCAAGAATTTGGTAATTTGAGCAAGTTGGTGTTGTTAGATTTAAGTCATAACTTTTTAAGTGGACCATTACCTGAATCTTTATCTGGTTTAAAGCAGTTAGAGTACTTGGTGATTCAAGATAACCCTATAAACACAAGTATGCCTTTGTTTATTGGGTCATTGGGTAGACTTAAAGTTTTGAGCTTTTCAAGATGTGGGCTGATGGGACCAATCCTTACTTCTTTGTCAATCTTGAAGAATCTGACTGCTTTGTCTCTTGACCATAATAGTCTCAATGGGACTGTTCCTCCAAGTATAGGGTCACTTCCAAATCTTGAACAATTAAACTTGAGCCAAAATCAATTTACTGGGGATCTTATAGTCTCACAAGAATTTATAAAAAGAATTGGAATGAGGCTTGATATTAAAGGAAACAACGGGCTTTGTATAAAGAATACAAGTACCTCAAGTGAAGTAAAAAGCCCATCTAATTGTATATCCTCAAGAAGTAGAAATGGGGGAAATAAAAGTTCATGGGGTGAAGAAGAACATCAAAATGAGTGTGGAAATATGAACACAACTTTATATCAAAGTAATTGGTGTTCAAAAGTTCATTATGGATATGGGTTTGTATTGCTAGGATTGAGTCAAATGTTTTTACTCATGGGATTTTGGCTGTTTTAGAGTTTCTTGATTAGCTTAGGATTTTCTTTTATTTTTTTTTATTTTTCAACTTGTTGATCTACACCATGTAATATAATCATTCTTTTCTTATTCCAAAATAGATACACTTTTTAACTTCATATGTTTTGATTGAGCTATTTTGAGCATTATCAACCATTCAGGTACTTTTAACTTCTGGTGAAAAAAGATATATAGTTGGAGTTTTGTAATAATGTTCAAACTTACACAAAAAAACAATCATTTGGATATTCTTTGTGATTTGTTACTAAGAGCATCTTCAATGTTTACATTACTCCGTATATTAGTGCAAAAAAAAAATCTTTTAAGAATACGTTTGCACTAAAAATAAGTTACTCCAATGTGTACACTAAATCTTTTTAACTGATTTAAAGTACACAATTAACCAATATAGTATTAACATGTTTATATAACCGTTCAATTTTGTAAGAAATGCAATAACAATATATGGTATCTATAAACTTCAAAACACAAATGAAAATTCTATAAAAGTTAGAGTTTTTTTTGAATAAATATAATCGCAAACATCATATTTAATAAACTTTTAAAAATATTATTTGCAAATTTATGATACCCCGCCCTCCGTAAGTATATCTAATGTCAATAGTGTTTTATGTAGTATTTAGAGCATCTCCGATGTATGTATTATTATAGTGCATCAAATTGCACTATTTTAGTGTAAAAATAGAATCTTTTGAGAATCTGTTTGCATTAAAAATAAGTTACTCCATTATGTTGCACTAAATCTTTCTGAATTGATTTAAAACATACAATTCAACAATATAATACTAAAACTTTATATAACAGAAAATGATTGATAGGCATAATTAGATAGGTCTAATGTAGACCTAAAAATGTAAGAGTGATATGTGTCAAGTTCAACAAACAAGATTAGTAGAGAGAAACTGTATTAATCAATAAATGCATTATGTCTACTTTTAGGTCCATCTAAGTAGGTTTATTATTTAATGTGAATAATGTTTTAGTGCTGATTTTAGTGCTACACCAAATATAGTATAAATTTGCATTGACTTTTGATTGCACTATAATAGTGTAAGATTTAGTGTATACATTGAAGTACATTTTTTGTACTTTTGCACTATTATAGTGCAAAAAGGTACAAATGGTGCATACATTGGAAAAGATTTTAGTGTTGCATCAAATTTAGTGCAACACCAAATACTATTTGACATTAAACTAAAATAATGCAGTAATTATTGCTAACACTAGAATTAGTTTTTGTACACTATTTTATTTAAAAAAGGGGATAGTGACACCATTGGGCGATGTGTTTTTTTAAGACATTGCTTTAAAATTAAATGTAATTTCTTTACTGGTTGACATAATTCTACTTATTAATATTGATTATTTTTACGTATATTGATTATTAGGCATTGAACTCGTGTGATACACGACCGTTTATAACTTACAATTATATTAATTTATAACTTTATTGTTGTTAATTAAATATTGAGCCCGTGCGATGCACGACTATTTATAAAATACAATTATATTAATTTGTAAGTTTAATGTTGTTATTTAAACGACCATTAAAAACTATAGATATATTGTTAATTTGTAAGTAGCCCGATAAATTGATTTTGTTAACTTAAATGTGTAATTATCATATATTCAAAATGAAAATAATTGGTAACATAAACAAAATTATTGGAGTTGAAAAGTTATTAATAATGACAAAAACAAACAGTACGTGTGAAACAAAATTTGAATGTTGCATCAATCCTTTGTGAATCAAGATCAGGTATTGATGATTTTCTTGTATTTGTTAAAAAATATCAATTTTAATCAATTTTACTTTTAACTCTTTAAATGCATAATATACTTTGACACAAGTATAAATTGGATGATAAGAAACAAAATGACATAAGACAATGATTGTGTTTAGCTCGAGTTAATAATCATTATGAAACATACTACGAACGGATAACTTAAATTATAATTGTCTGTCGGAAGAACTTATTAACTTTCGCGGGATAAAGTTGTTCTAATAGTGTTGTTAATTCATATTTGTATTAAAGCGTTTGATTATAAACGATTAATATTAAAAAAATTATACTCCATAAACAATTAGATAATATAGAACTTTTTTTAAATCTTTTTCACTCATGTATGGAGTTTATATAATTAATTAAAATACATTTATTTTATGAGGTCGATTTAATAGTCATTACAAAACCTACTGCTAACGGATAACTTAAACAGTATTTGTTTGTCAAGAGAACATATTAATATTCGTAGGATAAAAGCTGTTGTAACACTGTTGTTTTATTATAAACGATAAACGATTAATATTAAAAAAATTATAAAGATTAAATAATGCTGATTTTTTTTATCCATTTCACCAATGTATGTAGTTTATTTAATTAAAATAAACTTATTTTATGAGGCTAATTAAGGAAAGAATTGATGTGGCATGTGTAATTTATTTAAAAAAATTGTTAGCAAGTAGTTATATAAGGTAACAATTTGATGTGACATATGTAACATTTGTCTAAAAACTTTGTTTTATATATACGAACTAGGTAGGGAACCCGTGCGATGCACGACCATTAATAAAATATAATATTATTAATTTGTAAGTATACCTTTGTTAATTAAAAGACACAATCATCATTAAAATATAATTAATAGTAACATAAATCAAACTATAACAGATTAAATTGTATTTATTTTTTTGGCAGTTGATACATCAAGTATGATGTAGTATATCCTTAAGAGCGTCTAAAAATTTGGCTATATACCTACTTCACATGGTAACACCGATATTGTCAACGTGAGAATGACAAAAGTAAAAGTCATTGGTCGCAATATTATTTTAAGTTTTAATACATTTGTCGAGTCTTTACAATGTAAGGTAATTAAAAATTAAAATTAAATCCTATGTTTCTTAAAGATTTTAGTTGTATTAATATAGTTAAATGTAAAAATTTATTATTGAAACTCAATAGTAACACATAACAAAATGCATGAAAAATAATCAATTTTATATATGTTAGTAAATCTAATTTTATTAAAACATGATAGTTGATAATGATAATGTTTGATAATCGCAATGTATGAGATATAAATAAGAAAATGAATTTAATTTCATGTATAAAAAAATCATTATCTATTAAATGTAATAAATCTTTGTTTGAAAACTATTATAATAAAGTATAATAAAATTGAATTATAACTTTAACGAAATAGAAGATAATAGTTTATCAGGAATTTAGAATTATAAAAACTTTTAAGATGATAATGTGCGATGCACAACCATTTATAAAATACTACTCCTTCCGTCCCAAATTGTTTGTGCACCTTTCTATTTGTGTTTCTCCCAAAATTATTGCCCACTCCAAAATCAACCAATCAAAATACTTGAAAATTGTAAAGTTGAAATTCTATTGGCAGTCAACACTAATAAATGCACTTTTCTTAAACTGTGTGTTTCTCGTTTGGTGACAATCAATTTGGGACGGAGGAAGTATTATATTAATTTATAAGTTTAATGTTGTTAACTAAAAAATGCAATTATCATTTACAATAAATATGATTATTAATATCAATCGAACAATAATCAATGGACTTGTATTTATTTTTGCAACCGTTGATACAGCAAGTATAATGTAGTCTCTTCATTTCTTAAGAGAAGTTTGATTTTGGGATTCTGCCTACTTCTCACGATAACAACCATCAATTGTAAATTATGTTAAGTTATACTACATTTGTTAATCGATTGCGATACACGACAATTAGAATAAAATCAATTAATCATACATTTCTTTAGGTTTTTAGTTGTATTAATATTGTTGAAAGTTGAAAATTTATTACTGAAACTCAATAGTAATATATACCAAAATTCACAAAAAATAAACAGTTTCATATATCTTATTTAAACTGATTTTCATAAAACATAGTAGTTGATGATGATAATATTAGGTAATTGCAATGTATGAGATGTAGAACTTTAAAATATTTATAATAAATTATAATAACATCGATTTATGAATCTTTACAAAATAGAACATAGTAATTTGTTGGAAATTTAAATTTAAATTTTTTTTAATGAAAGTATTAATTATTGTGAATTTTTAAGGAAAAATTAGTTTGATGATTTGACATAATTAGTAGGGTTTTAAAAAAAGGTAATGATATGATATGGCATAACTAAAAAAAAGTAAGGAAAAATCATAGTTTTAAGGGAAAGCTAAATTGATGATTTGACATAATTAAAATAGTACTAGAAAAAGGTAATGAGATGATATGACATGACTAAAAATTAAAGAAAAATCTTTGTTTTATAAATATAGATAGATAGATGTTTACATAAATGTGTACCAATTATTTTATTAGACACATAATTTAGACATGTGTATAATTTTTCATATAGTATTTGTGATAATTTGGTATAAATACTGGATATTGTACTTTAGTTTCTTATGCTATATGGATCATTATTTGTTTTAACTTGTAACATTAACATTTACTTATATTTGGATGAACACTAATATAATCGTTTTAAAAGATAATGATTCTTACGTAATATGTTTTTCTTCATACACCATTAAAAATAATTTAAAGTGTTGTGTTGGATAACAATATAAAACATATTTAATGGTATACGAAAATAAAGAAGCTGTTTTCGGATCATCGCCCCCTTTTCAACAAGGATTTGCTTGATCTATCATAATATTAAATCATACACGGATAGTTGTTAAGATCTTGATCTTAAGATTTTACGATCCCCATAAACGAAAACGATCCCGATCTTGCATATGATCTTGAAATCATAGAACCTGCTTAGGATCCTGATTTTATGTCGATTTGAGCATAGGATCTTAAGATTTCAACCCGATCCGATCCGATCCGATCCTATCCTATCTTACTTAACATGAATCTATAAGTTAACAAAATATAAAAGTTGATTTTTGTTCAATAAAAGATTAATAGGTTTATCATTTAATCAATTACTACACATAAAACTATTCATCCTCAAACTAAAATTGTTTATCTCGTGAAAATCTTTATCTTTAATAACAAATATAGCAATCTAAGTCGCTGTGATAAATATGAATTGATGTATATGGTGTTTTATAAAAGTTTAATTAATTTGTCATGCATTTAACTTTTGATATGTATTATAATATACATTTATGAGACCATAATGTATGAGTAGAATCTTCCGATCTCAATCTGATCTTACGATTCCGATCTTGTAAATACAAAACGATCCTGGAAGACACCTAAAATAAGATGGTGTACCTAAAGTCCGAAAGTTTGAGGATTTGTTTTACCTTTTCATATATAAAATAAGATAATTACAAGTGTATCAAAAGTATAAGCGGCTTAGTTTTATCATTCTGAAAATGTCAAGTATGTGTACCAAAAGTAAACACTTGATCACTTTATAGATAAGATAATTAAGTAGAGGATGGTTAAACGTAAATGTTTGGTAGACATAATATCCTAACATACTACACTAATGTTACAACTTGTAAAACAATTTCATGTGATTTTAAGAGGTAAAGAACGAAAGCCTTAATTTACACAAAATTATAAACACAAGTCACGTTATATACTCTTAAATACACAATATTATTATGAAGATCCAGAAAGATTATTGAAACTTAAACTTATTCTTTTATAAAAGTCAATAAAATTAATCTATGTATCAAACTTACCTAAATACCTCTAAATTGGCTTTTGCTTAAGACCATCAATCCATAGGTTGTGGCTTGACTAATGACTAATGAGGCTCTAACTAGAAAACAAATGGTTCCCCGCCTACTACTCAGTTGGTTGAGTACTTGCATTTTATCCAAGAGGTCATGGGTTCAAATCCAGGTGGGGACATCTTAAATTCCATTGGGGTCTTGGTCCAATGGTCAGAGAGTTTTCCATAAGCTTTCTTCCTGGAGATGATGAATTCGAGCCTTGTTGTAGGGGGACTCCTGCAACGATATACCCATCCAAGACGTGGGAGAGCAACCCCTTTAGGGCGTCACCTTGGCTTTGAACTCGGGGGGCAATTACTCGATTTCAGGGGAGTAACCGCTTGTGGAGATGATCGGGTGAGCCAAAATGGTTCGCCAGTGATTCCACAACTGCTTTTCAAAATAAAAAAACTAGAAAACAAATTAGAATGAAATGTATAAGTAAGATGGCATTGCATCCGTGTTTCTAGAATTAATAACGTAACCCTTATAACTCTAAAGGGTGGTGATTAGTACACCGTCACCTTTTTACCATACACCAATAAAATATATTTGTAGACCATTTTACCCCTTGCAACTTAAAATTCATCAAACACTCCTTATTAATTTCAAGGGCAAAAATGTTAAAAGAATGATTTTGATGGTGTATGGTAAAAAGATGATGGTGTATAAATCACTACCCAACTCTAAAAAACTAAAAAAGATTAAAAGCTTTGACCTTTTACTTGTAACAGTGTTTAATTATAACCATGATATTGATCGTATATGTTTTAGAATAAGTTAAGGATAAAATATATTAGAAAGTACATTTCTTGTGAATAAATTTTCAATCAATAAATTAAGATTTTTTAGTATCTGTCAAGCATAATTGTTAACTCATGACTCAATTGGCAACTCAAAATCTTGATTTTTAACTCGTAACTCAGCTCGACTCGTAAAATTATTATTTTACGATATATATATAATGGAAAATTTCATGTATATCCTTACAAACCATCTACATTACGTCAATATTTTTATAAACTTTGAAATTACACTAATATCCTTCGAAAATTCTTCCTAAATATAAATATTTTTATGTGTATGTATATTTTTATTTAAGTTTTTTTGTTTTTAAGTGAAATAAAACACAGTAAAAGTCGATAATTACATCGTTAACCTTCAATTAACATAAATGCTTAATTTAAATAAGTATAGTTATTTTTTTCTATTATTATTGTCCTTTTATCTTTTGTATTATACTCCGTATTACATTAAAAGTTTGTCTGATTTTCTGACTCGTAAGAATTAAAGTCAGTTAAGAGTCTGAGTTCGAGTCACCTTGTTTTTTGAATTTGAACTCGACTCATAAATTGTAAGAGTTTAATAACTATTGTAACACCCCCAAATTTCGGGTTGCGGAAGCGGTCGGGTCGGGTGTTACCAAATCAAATATCACAAGCACAAAGGTACATAATGAACGACTCTAAATGAGACATTTAAAAACAGTTATACATTTCCAAAATAAAAGTGTATACAAGTTGCAAGTTCGCAAAATAATTTCAATACATAATTTCAATATAAAAGTTATGCAGAGAAATCCAGATGTTTGAAAATATGCGACTCGAGCTAGCATATCTTGTAGCAATCCTAATCCTGTTTGGCACCTGAGAACGCATGCTAAAACGAGTCAGCTATAAAGTTGGTGAGTTCACAGGATTGTTAATTGAAAATATAAAGTATAAATCTTATATCTTTTTGAAAATTTGATTCAAAATCCACGATTTTGATTTGTATTGTTATAGTATTGTAAAATCCGTGTGTAATACACCTATCGAGGTATCTCGTACCTAAGTGATTTAGTAGTTTACGTAAATATATCGAGGAAAAAGGCAATCCATGCCTTGTTACCTATAAGGTAATGGTATGTCTATGATGATGTCAGACAATCCATGCCTAGATACTAACAAGTGTGTGTATGACATAGTCATATCGAGGGTGTGGCAATCCATGCCTAAGTACAATTTGAGTATGTATATGACCACGTCATATGGTAACAAGTATCAATATTACTTATTCCGTAGTAAGGTGTTAGTGTGCCCCCTGACATATTGTGTTGCCTCTAGCAACATGAAATTGTAGTCCCGCAGGGCTTTGATTGAGTATTTAATCAAATACTGAGTTAACGACCTCGCGTGAAAGCTCACCGATCCGTTAACTAATGCGAATCTCGAGTGTAAACTCGCCGATCCGTGATTGAGTGTCAATCCCGTGTAAGCTCGCTGATCCATCGATTGTATCGCTTTACCGCGATATCGTAATTGTGCCCACTTTACCGTGGCATCGTTTTGTGCCCACTTTACCGTGGCATCATTTTGTGCCTCCTCGGCATTGACCGGTTGCTTCGCAAGTAATGTATAAAATCGAAAGCCGGTCGTACTACGACATGCCCGACTAGTATAATTGAGAGCCAACAGCACTATGACATGCCCGACTATAGTAATTGTGTTTGTATAAGTGTATGTATACCAATATACATATGTAGATTGTAGGTAGCACCAAGTGCTCGAGATAGAGTACGAGTATGTATGTATATATATATATATATATATATATATATATATATATATAGGTCAATTCACAAACACAAGTAACTGAGTATCAGACATCGCATGAAAGTAATTTATTGTATTTAAATATGTATACCCAATACTTAGATATAAGGTGTAGCACAGTAAGCCTAGGTATGAATAACTCATCACTTAGTTGTTTCATATTAGTATAAGAAGTCTATACTAATGTGTGTTACTAACGTATACTCCTAGCCTCAGCCTAGCAAGTATATTGAGGTCTCGGGGAAATGTTTACTTAAATACAATTTCCATTCTAATACTCATAGGGTATATTGGAAGTCTTAGTTCCTAAAAGGAGGACTAATATTGTAAAAGTCTAGTTGTCATCCAGTGTAGGTAGAACTAATCAGTTCTAGTTTATTCGATAAGGTTGTCCCGCAACAATACGGTCAAAGTGTAGTGATAACCAAATCAGGTTATAAAATGGTTGTCATTGTTTAAGATCTAGTGTAGTACAATTGTAACCTACCTAGCTTAAGTATTGATATTGTTCTACGACAATATGATGGGTGTAATCCTAAGCATTATACATTTCGTATTACATACAGTAAAGTAGATAAGTGTGAATTATAAAAGTTTATCATTAGAATTCAAAACAGTAGTTATGCATGTGTGATGCGTCACCAACGGTCAGTAAGGATCTTGCCCTTGTCGTTGCACCGGCTACTGGTGACGATCATCAGTGGGTGTTTTAAATTTGTAATTGCGGGGCCTAAGTTTTCCCTAACAATGCTAATTCTAAGGGTGAGCAAGTGGTAGGTATGACCTAGAGTCGTTCTTCAAACCAACTGAATTAAAACTAAGGCGTGGCAGATGAGGGCTTTCAAACTAGTGAAGGGTTTATAAAATAGTGGGGGAGTTTTGGTTTTTATATTAACTTAGGCAAATAAATAAAAGCGAAATAAAAGTAAAAGCTAAAGCAGATAAATAAAAATAGTGTTTGCTGAGATTTCGTTAATTAAGTTATGGGATAATATTTGGAGAAACTATTTTGATAGATATTAGTTAATTATCATTCTTGAATACTTGTATGTAAACACTAGATTCCCTACTAATTAAAATACCATTATCATGTCACACCGGGAGCTAGATTAAGGTAACATTATAAAGTATTTAGAATAATAAGCAAAATCTTAATTATGGTTTAACAATACTTTCATATGAACGGGAACAAAATCTTAAGGTACTAGACATAACTGAATCATATAACGATTCCTCGTCATCATAACAGATTCGTATATTTAAAAAGTTCATTTATGACTTTAAACTAGCCCTTTTCTTAAGACTACCCAATAAATCCCCTAATTATCCACAGCGTTCCTCACTTAAAGTGGTTGCGCCGCTTCAAACCTTAGCCATGTCTTGTCCTACGTTAATCCCCCATGTAGCCTTGCGGTTCCATAGTTTCATACCTTTGATAAATTATATTGACACAGATGACTGACTACCTTTTAATTGGACGTCATTAAAAAGGTGTTGTAATCACATTTATTGGTGGAAAGGCGATTAGATTAATTTGAAGTTTAAAAGTCTATTTAGAAAGGTTAATTAAACTAGATTTCTCATTTTATATGTTAATCCGTAATATAACTACCTTCGGTCGTTACTCGACTTCCATACATTTGTACTCCACCTTGAAGTGTTTCCAATACTATATCGAATAACAGTCGAATAGGGGCCATCATATTACTTCGTAATACTGTACCGTTTCGTAATATGACTACCTTCGGTCGTTCCTCGACTTCCATACATTTGTACTCCACCTTGAAGTGTTTCCAGTACTATATCGAGTAACAGTCGAATAGAGGCCATCATATTACTTTACGATAATTAAGATCGTTTATATTTTACCACTATGATGATCCTAAGTCAACAATCAAACAAGAACATGCAATAAGACGATCAAAGCAATACTACCGATCTTTAATTATAAATCATCCCATAATTAATTAACTACATCGCAAGCAAATACAACAAGTATACTACTCTCTAATCATGGCAATAACTAACTCTAGCATAATCAATATAAACGTAATTAATTAAGATAGATAAGGATTAGAAAACACCAGAATTAAATGCGAGAGAAAGTAGACTTGAATTAATTGACACAATCACACAATTCCAAGCTTACACTGAAGATTTACAATGTGTTCCGTACTTTCCTTCTATTCTAAACAAGCTCCTAAACTAGCCTAAAACTAATTTTTAGTAAGAAAATAGAAAGAAAGTAGAAGCAATATCTTAAGAGAAGTACATTGTTCTAAGAATGGTGTGTTTTGAAATGAAGCCTCATGCCTCCTATTTATAGGTGAAATTCGGCTCACGTTAGCAACTTGAGGAGCACTTTAGCAAAAGGTGGAAAATGTGGTGCACCAGGTACGTACAATCGTGTAAAGGTGTACCGGGTACGTACAATCGCGTAAAGATGTGGCACCGGGTACACGCAAGGACCAAAAAGCGGAAATGAGACGGGGGACAGGCGGCAGGCGCCGCCCACCAGCTGGCCGGCGGCGGCTGGTGGCTGGCCGGCGGCTGGTGGCTGCCACCCGCCCCGGTTCCCCGTCTTTTGTCTTGCTTCTTAGTTTGTGCGTATTTTCTTCGTTATGCGTCCGTTTATGTCGATTTTTTTTGCGTTGGATTCGTAATTCAAAAAGAAAGATTTTGATATAAAGAAATCCCCGAGATGAGTTTCCTATCTCCAGATATTGCGTACGAATCATTTGAATCTTCCAGCGGACGTAGAATCTTCATTCTTTATCCGTTTTTGTTGATTCTTCTTTTGTTAGACTCGTATTTTAAAAACGAACATCTTGGATAAGATGGATGTTGATGATGGGTACTTTAGTATTTAAATCTTGTTTTGATGCCTTGAATCTTCAAACGTGCGTGGAATCTTTGTTTTTCATCCGTTTTGCTTGATTTTTATCGTGCAACCTTATTTTGACCATCTCAGCATAATATCATTAATTTGAATTGTATTTGAGTTCAATATGCCAAGAATCATTCCAGAATGAGAGAGATATCGGTAGTAAAAACGTGACTTTTTACACAATATCAATGTGTCTCACCCCGAAAATAGTAAAACAGTTGAAAGAGTGGGGCTATGAACTCACCTGAGGAGTTAGCGATCCTACGATACTCGCGCCGTCCGATGGGTAAGGTCCTAGTGTCCTAAACACGTGAGGTTATATGAGTACGAGACAAATCAGTTTGTCTAAGCGAGTTGTATAATTATTTATTTATCGTTCAGGTTTGGAAACCGTGTACGAGGGTAAGGGGGAAGCGCCTCTGGTTGCCGGGTCGAAGGGGCAGAGCCCCTGGCTGGGGTCGAGCTGCCAGGTCAGCTTGGAAATTTTTTATTTCTATTAGGTTGATGTAGTGAAAAACACTCCGAAATTCCATTTCGAAGTAAAAAAATTAGGTGTTAAAATTCGAGTCTCGACACTTAGTGAAAAATGAGTTGTAAACATTCTGTTTTTAGCGACACTTATAGCATCACTTACGGGTTTATGCGACACTCAGGAAGTGCCGCATAAAATGGTAAATTCTGAAGTGTTAGCGTCACTTGGGGAAGTGACGCATAAGGGGCGACACTTAAGAAAGTGTCGGGTGTAAGTGTCGGATTCAAGTGTCGGGTGTTGAATTTGCGTCACTTAGGCAGTGACGCAAAAAGAGGGTTTTATGCGGCACTTAGGCAAGTGACGCAAGATTAGGATTTTATGCGACACTTAATGCGTCACTTAAGGAAGTGACACTATAATGGATCTGGTCGTGCGACACTCGCGTCTGTTCGACGATTTTTCCCCCAAAATCAAGATCTAACCTATTTTTGGACCAAATTTTGTTGATATAATGTTAATACATGATATATTAAGTGTTTTTAACCAGAAATAACAAGAAAAAGTAGGTAATTTCTTACGATTTAAAGATCGAAGGTTTGAGGATGATGATGAACTTAATGATGATCTTGATGAAGAAGATGAAGATGGAGATGATGATAGTGTTGTTGTTAGTAGCTTCCTTTTCCTTGAAGATGATGATGATGATTTTCGA
The DNA here is from genome assembly GCA_963422505.1 of Pseudognaphalium luteoalbum. Taxonomy (NCBI): domain Eukaryota; kingdom Viridiplantae; phylum Streptophyta; class Magnoliopsida; order Asterales; family Asteraceae; genus Pseudognaphalium; species Pseudognaphalium luteoalbum. The sequence goes on from OY730195.1 coordinate 27,731,195, forward strand.
TTTAATGATGATGATGTGGTCGTTGATTATTGTTGTTGTTGTTGTTTGATGAGTTGAGAGAAAAAAAGATGGAAAGGGAGGATGAGGAAATGAGATGAAATGAGGAGGGGGTTTGGGTTTTGTCAAAATTCAGATCCTCAATTTGGGGACTGTGATATCCAACCACAGTATAAAATACATGTATTTTTGTACCCGATGGTAAAATAAATAATATTTTATATTTATAAAATATTTTTATATATTTTCGAATATTTTTGAGTTGAAACATTTTATAAAAATAAAATGTTTGGGTTAAAGTCTTATAACTAAATTTCGCGCAGTTTCAGATAACTAGAATGCGTTTTATCAGATTTTTTTTCTAGTGATTATGAAATAATCATCTTGCATTACATATATATAATTATATATATAAAGTTTTCGAATACTTTATTATAATTGTGTACTAAGTACGATTAATTGAAGTAAAAATTAAGCGTGAAAATTTACTTTTTTGACTGGGTGTTACAACTATACTATTGTATAGCACAAAATATGTGATATGCATGTGATCAGATCATGGATTGTAGTTTGCCTATTTTAGATTTAAAAAGTTTACCTAAAGAATATTGGTCACTAGTCTTAATTCTTTGTAGGTGTAAGGACATAAAAATGTAATTAACTATGATCTGACATTTATAGTATGAACTCAACTATTTCGTATTTCATTGTATGTAACAAACTAGTTATTTCTTTCTGTTGTATGCAATTTTTGACATTTTTTTCACGTGTCATCTATATAAGATGTCACGTGTCATCCTTACAAGTTGACACATCACCAAATTGCATACAATGGAAAGAAATAACTAGTTTGTTACACACAATCGAAGTGAGAATAGTATAGAGCACACTATGAATGTCAAGTCATAGCTAATTACATTTTTATGTACTTACCCCATCTTTGTAATCATTACTTTTTTATTCTATTCTAAGAACATCTTCAATGAAGGTTTTCTTGTGTGAAAAAACTTTAGAAAAGTTTTTCTTCATTGGAGGAAAAGCTTTTTTGTGCCAAATGTTGACAATTCTTAAGTCTTTTATGAAAAGCTTTTTCAGAAGTTTGTGTGTATTTATTTTGAAAGAAAAGTTTTATAAAGTTTTTTGTTATTGAAGGTAAAACTTTTTATAAAAGTTTTTTTATAAAAATTTGATGTGGCAAACAAAAAAAGCTTTGAATAGCTTTTGTTCACCGGAAGTGCTCAAACAAAATAAATGCAAATACGAATACGATTACAATTAATAAATCGGTGATCACGTGAGGCCTTACACCACCATTTTTGTTTGTATTCCTCTCTACTAATCAAATTACTCCCCTGATAACGACACTTCCCACTCGGGTTTCTTCTTCACTTCTAATCAAAAAACCCCACTCCCTTTTTGTTTTCTTGCCACCTGCAAATCATCACAATATATATAATCCCCTGTTTACATCTTGGCTGCAACGTTCGCAATACCCAATCAAGGTCTGCTTTTTTATGAGATCATTTTGGTTTTTATAGTTTATTTGCCCTTTTCTCTTGAATCAATTAATTCGGTTTTTGGATTGACATGGAAACTTTTGATCGAAATTTGGTTTTTGGGTTTAATCATGTATCTTAAAAAGTTGCAAAATTTATTAGCTTTATATCATGATCTTGATTTTTACTTGCTTGCTATTACGTGATCATAACATTAGCTGCTAAAGCTATGCTGATAGAATTGAATTATTGATAGTTTCTTGATTTACTGCTATATCTATAATCTTAAACGTGTTGTATCTGGCACAAAGTTGTAAATATGTTATATAATGTGCAAAACTTTGATCACAATTCACAAGTGAGTGCATGATGCAAAACTGCAAATTGGGACCAAATGGTCAAAGTCAAAGTCAATTTGTCAGTGTTCTTGTGTCTATGGATTTGATATGCATGTCTGATTTATTTTATGATATTAATGGTTTTTGGATTCTAATGTTGGAGTTAATAACATGAAGTTAAAAATTTGATCCTTGTATCTATGTATATTTGATTCATGCATATGAAGAACAAAAAATGAACAAGAATAAGTAGCTTAATGGTGTTTATGTATGGACTCCAAGTTCAGACAGTTCAGCGATAACCCGTTCTTATATTTCCTAAGTTTACATAGATATGCATGGTTTGCATGCCAATCTGATATAGACTCAGTTTTTTTTGCTTTTGTTTTTCAGTAAGTTTGTGTCTGCTTGAAAATGGAGATTACCAATGTAATGGAATATGAGAGACTTGCAAAGGAGAAACTGCCCAAAATGATCTATGATTATTATGCATCTGGTGCAGAAGATCAATGGACTCTTCAAGAAAATCGAAATGCTTTTTCAAGAATCTTGTAAGTAGTTTCTTTAGTTCACAGAGAGGTATTATGATATTTAAGATGACTCTTGTTAACTGTGAGATTTATTTAACAAATTAGGTTCCGACCGCGTATTCTTATCGATGTGAGCAAGATAGATTTGACCACAACAGTTTTGGGCTTCAAGATATCAATGCCTATCATGGTTGCACCGACAGCTATGCAGAAAATGGCTCACCCTGATGGTAAAAACTCTTCTGCGAAGTTACTTATTTTCAAAACTTAGCATGATGCATGCATATGTCATTTTTTGAAGTTATGGACAATCCATAGCGATTGAGGGTTCTAATTCCATGTGGAACATAGGTGGTAGAGTAGTGTGTGTGTGTCGTTACCGTTCAATATAAAAAGAAGAAGAAAAAAAGCTATAAACATATTAGATAAAAATTAATGTAAGCGATTCTGCAACCAGCCAACCAGAATGAGATTTAAGATTGAATACTTCATGACCCTTGAAATGTATGTTGTACGTCATCGAATTATATCAATTGGTGACCTATTGTAGGATAAAAATGGAATGGACATATTACAACATAGCTACCATTAGGTACTTTTCAGCTTAATCAATATTCTACATAGGTGGGTGATACTTTCGCGATATGTATCATCCTTGGTATTAATAAATTTTTGGAGCTTGTAACATATACTGAACTTTTAAAACGGTTTGACTCTGTGCAGGAGAGTATGCAACAGCAAGAGCATCAGCAGCTGCTGGAACTATCATGGTTTAGTTTCATACCTTCTTAGTTACTTTTTATTTTCTACTGTTTCGTTATGTTACTTTTCTACTGTTTCACTACAACTTCTTTCAATGACTGTCTTGATACTCCTTCGGGGTTTCAGACATTGTCCTCTTGGGCTACATCTAGTGTTGAGGAGGTTGCTTCAACGGGTCCAGGTGTTCGTTTTTTCCAACTTTATGTGAGTCCATCTATCTGAAGGAACTTATTGAAAGATACCCATGTGTCTATCATATATAAAATAAATAGTTTCGGTACATATTGTCAAGTTTTTGAAACATTTCTGCCAATATATTTATAGGTGTATAAGGACAGAAATATAGTTACCCAGTTGGTAAAACGAGCCGAAAAGGCTGGTTTTAAGGCTATTGTCCTTACTGTTGATACCCCCAGACTTGGCCGAAGGGAATCTGATATCAAGAACAGGTAACCTAAGATTTTCAAAGAACCAATTCAATCTTTTTGTTGTTTCAGTGAGTATGTTAATAAGTTTATATGATGTGTCGTTTTACAGATTTGTTCTACCACCCAATCTTACTTTGAGGAACTTTGATGGATTGAATCTTGGAAAACTTGATAAGGTGAATGTCTCATATGAATTAACGTGTTTTACCTTTTCTTATTTGTAATATTTGAATTAGAGGTGGTAATTTTGACCTATTTACCCATAAAAGTAAGGCTGATTTGGTTATATTAATAAATATCTTTAGGGTTAAATGGGTTAAAAGTGTAAAAACTAGCTAAAATGGAAAGAGGTTGAAAGTAAGAAGTCACCCAAAGTGCTTACAAAATATATAAAACATCCTAAATCGTATCATTATAAAAGTTAGAATATTATTGTAGTTTAGTTTTCTAGTCGTGACATACAATATTAATTATTCATATTTAAAAAAGTGTTTGTGGGCAGCCTAACCTGTGTCCCTAACCCAGTACTAAAAAGTTACCGTTTTGATTTATGACTTATTACCCAACTCCCATTTGGCCACCTTCTATATGGACAAATGTGTTTCCATTATAATAACGTCTAGAATCTGTGTTAAACCTGCAGACTGATGACTCTGGATTAGCTTCATATGTAGCTGGTCAAGTTGACCGGTCTCTTAGTTGGAAGGTGAGATGGTGTATATTGTGTGTATGTATGTGCATTTCCACAACCAGTTTCTGTCAAATTATTGTCTTTTATGTTGGTACAGGATGTCAAATGGCTCAAGACAATAACCCCGTTACCTATTCTAGTGAAAGGTGTCTTAACTGCTGAGGATGGTAAACAACATGAATGAATCACTTTGTCAATTTAGATTCTATAATACTAATTGTGCTGCATTTTAATTTCGCCATTTCATTTCCATTTTTTAAAAACAAATTAAGCAAGGATTGCGGTGCAGTCTGGAGTAGCGGGAATTATTGTATCAAACCATGGGGCTCGGCAACTTGATTACGTCCCTGCAACTATTATGGCTCTAGAAGAGGTCAGCTATATAGTACTGATTCCTTTATTATTGTTAACAAAACTTCGTATTTTAGTACGTCCGGGCTGTGCTCATTCTCTTCATGTCGTGCTCATTCCTTCGTGCTTATAAGCTTAAAAATTGTTCTATTTATAAATTAATACATAAAAAAGATAAATCATTATTGTAATAAATATTATAGACTTTTGAGTTATGATAATCATCATACATAATATATCAACCATTTATTTACAAAAAATTAGCCCGTTAAGCTGTCGTAAAGTTTTATTTGCTTTGGTCCGTTTTGTGACCTATAATGTTGATACTCTTGGTTACACTTGGCTGTGTACTCGGTTTTCCTGTTAGTTGCTCGTAAATGATTCCTTAAACAGCATCAGGCGCTAATAATGAAATTTTACAGGTTGTGGAAGCCACTCAATGCAGAGTTCCAGTATTTCTTGATGGAGGCATTAGGCGTGGGACAGATGTCTTTAAAGCATTGGCTCTTGGAGCATCCGGTGTGTTTGTAAGTGCAAACTTTCAGATATTCTAATTTTTTTGTTGACATGTTTAGTTTAGTTGGTAACAATCAAGTCCAAATTTTTAATTTTGACCGTTGATGTTAGTTTACAATTAATTGTCACTCGATGGGCAATTGGGTACTTTTATGTGCGGTTGTTCGCTGAGCTCTCCCGTCGTATGCACATTGGCTAGCGATGCAGGATTTTTGTACTTATTAAGTAACCAAATGTTATGATCACTTTCAGATTGGTCGACCTGTTGTGTTCTCATTGGCTGTCGACGGAGAGGCGGGTATCAGGAAGACTCTTCAAATGCTGCATGACGAACTTGAGCTAACAATGGCGTTAAGTGGTTGTCGTTCCCTAGAGGAGGTAACACGCAACCATATTGTGGCACCATGGGACCCACCGCGTATTGGGTCTAAGCTTTAAGTTGCGTAGGAAAAGTATTTTATGTATCAAGAGGTAACATATGTTTAATATGGACAATCTGGGAATAAAAAATGCTCCGTTATTTAATGGGTCTTGTGCTTTTCAGAAATGAGATGTGTTGTTTTAGAGTTTAAAATAAGTCCTGAGGATCAGTTCATAGCACATGAACATGATGTGGTCTACGGGCCATGTCGAGTCATTCATATTTCTTGAATTTCATCTTACCTACTGGTAAACCGGATTTGCCAAATTCGTTGTTTCGAGGGGTGTTGAAATGGGCATGTCATGGGTCATTTGGTTTATCTGGTTTGGATATGATCAATTAACTAAGATTGAAGTGATAAAAAGAGTCACTACAACTAAATTACTTGGATTAAGGTTTATGTTTGTCAGTTTCAGTTTCACTTTTGTTTATAAAAGTAAATGACTGATTAGTTTACTTCAGCAGTTCAACTACTAGTTTAAATAAAAAGGTTGACTAATTGTTGTTGAACTGTGTATTTCAATATGTGATGCTATCAAACAACTACCAACCAAAGTAATATAGTTAAAATGATTAATTAATCGTATCGAGTTATTGCTTCTTATAATCTTATTCAAAGCTATAAATTTATATCCTTATTTCACATGTGGATAACCAAGTTGTTGAATGGTGAAGATTATATTTTTTAAAATTCATTAAAAAGACTTCTATAAATGGTGTTGCAATATATATTTTAAACAAGAAAACAAATACTAGTAATCGAAATAGAATAATAATCTAAACAATCATCTATGTCTAATGAGAATTGAGAAATAGTTGATATTTTTTTCGTTTCATACTTTTATGACCCCTAAAAAAAATTAAAATTCCATCATCAAAATACTCATTTTGTCAAACAAAATTTTTTATCGTTTGAGACTTTAAGATTGCATTCGGTTTGTCAAATGATTTTGAATGAATTGGAATTCATTAGAGGACAATATATTCGAATTCCTTTAGCCAAAAATTTTGATGGATTTCAACTTATACTTAACCAAACAAGTTAATCGAGTGGAATATCAATTTTCTATCAATTTCACGAGCCAAACAAAATCTTATTTGTTTTTGGTGAATTGTTTTCTACAAATATCGCAATAGATATTAACATGGGTTTTGTTATTGGGTACACACTCAAGCTGGTTTAAATGAATTTATAATTTTTTGAATGTTAAATTATCCGTTTATGATATGCACAAATATATCGGATTGGAGTGAAAACTAAGACCATTTATAACGCGTCCATTATGAAGCGTTCAGGCATCTCAGAATACTATGAACGCCGGCAATGAGGCGTCGTGACGACGGCGTTCAGCGGTGTCGTGGAGTCCAAAATCGGGGCATTGAGCGGGACCCACTCACTTTTTTTATTCCTTTTTCCTATTTCTTTTTTCTTTTTTGTTTCTGTTTTTCTTATTTTCTTTGTTTTTGGTTGCTATCAGAAGTGAAGAAAAAAAGAAGAAGAAGGGAGTTGATGCTAGAGGAAGAAGTGGGCAAGAGATGAGATTTAATTTAAAAACTTCGTGTTTTTGGGCTATTTATTGTTTTTGGGCCTTTTAGATTGGTCAATATTAACTAGTCCAATTTGTATTGAAAATCAAAATCTATGTAATTTTTTTTTAATCTTTATAAACAAAATTAAATAAAGTAAGTACTTCTAATTTTATTAAATGTATTTTGTTTTGCATTTTAGTTAATTAAATGTATTTTTTTGTTAAATAAAAGAAAAATAAATTTAGTTAGTGAGACCCACGGGGTAAAAGTGAGGCTTTCTAATATTATTACCATTGATAGTATTGAAATGGTGTTGTGGTGTTATGCTGACATAGTGTTTAAAAAAGGGCGTTCATGTGACCGCAAGTGGTCTAAAGAGTATTGACATAGTTAACTAAACTATTTTTTTCAATTGTATTACACTAAAAAGGGCGTTCATGTGACCGCAAGTGGTCTAAAGAGTATTGACATAGTTAACTAAACTATTTTTTTCAATTGTATTACACTAAACGAATCGCACATAACTTGGAAGAGTCTATAAATGACTCGTTAGAGTCAAAGTCATTTAAGAGTTTGGGTTTGAGTCGCCTCATTTTTTAAGTTTGAATATGATTCGTAAGAGTCGACTCGTGAACCGTAAAAGTTTAACAAGTAAGCTTGAACAAGTGTAGCACAAAATATGTGAACTTGTAAAAAACACGTGATTAGATCGTTGGATTGTAGTTTGCCTATTAAGGTTAGAATATATACCGTACAGGATATTGGTCACTACTTTTTATTCTTTTTAATCATTACTTTATTAGTTTATTGTGTTTATTGTATTTTAAGAAAATAAATAGATGCAAATACGATTACAATTAAGGGTTTTGCTAAATGAAGTCCTAAGGGCTTTCGTTAACGTGCATATTTTACTTGTACCTTAAATTAAAATTCAGGTTCAACCTAAATTCAAGAGGAGAGAGAGGGTTAATTATTAGTTTAGTTAACTCCTAAAGCATGTCTGAATAGCTTAAAAAGAACTCTAAGAGTTTTATTTAGCAAAATTTAATAATAATAAATGATAAATCGGTGATCATGTGAGCCCTTACACACTTACACCATCGGGTTTTTTTTTTTTTTTTTTTATTCCTCTACTATTTATAAGATACTGTATGATTTTACGGCACTTCCCACTCGGCTTTCTTCTTCACTTCTTCTAATTCAACCCCAAATCATCACAATATACATATACATATTTATAATAATATAACTCTCCTGTTTACATCTTCACTACAAAGTTCGAAATACCCACTCAAGGTCTGCTTTTTGTTAATCATTTAAGCTTGTATAAAATCATTTATGTTATATTTAATTTGCCATTTTTTATTTAGTTATTCGGATCTTAGATTACCATGGAAACTTTTGATCGAAATTTGGTTTTTGGGTTCAATCATGTATCTTAAGAAGTTGCAAAATTTAGTAGCTTTATATTATGATCTTTGATTATTTTATTGCTTGCTATTACGTGATCATATGATTAGCTGCTAAAGCTATGCTGATAGAACTGAATCAATGATAGGTTTCTTTGATTATTTTATTGATACGGATCCAATCCTACCAGAAGAAGACCCGCCGGGCTTGCAACTAACAGGCGTCCAAAGTGACTAGGACCGGGCCAAACTTGTGATTCACTCCAACCAAATAAAGAGAGTTTATTTCCTTCAGCATCTTTTATATTTTTGTGGAGATTGTGATTTATTTGTTTCCTTAAATGTCGTTGGTTGTTTTCCCATTTAGAAGGCATTGTAATCTCTTTGGTTGAATGGAAAAAAAATAATATAATAAAAAGTCTTATTGATAGTTTCTTTCTCGTTATTCTCCGGTTGGCCGGAATTTAACATCCGTCGAAGACGACTTGGTTGGCCAAGCGTCATCGCCGCTAGGGTTTTGCCTAGGTACTTGGTTCCGCTTATACGAATCCGTATCAAGTGGTATTCAGAGCTCAGGATTTTGGAGATGTCTGCACAAGGAGGAAATCGCAGCCAGCCACACCGTCGAACCGCCGCCAGAGGCAACGGTGAAGAGGGCCGCGACCCACGCGACATTGAAATTGAAAGGCTTCAACAACGGATTCGGGAATTAGAGATCAATCCTTTCAACAGGTATGAAAGACAGTACGAAGAAACACCCACTGGATCGGTTCTTGATGAATCCGATGACACCGAAACTGAAAATTTTTTTTATAACCAGCCACCGCCCACCCCACCTAACCGTCACTGCCGTAACCCCCATCCACCACCACCTATCCCACAACAAACTGATCCATTACGTTCGTTGGGCCTCCGTACCGACCTACCAGAGTTTGAGGGTCGTCTACAACCCGATGAATTTTTAGATTGGTTGCAAACAGTTGAACGTGTATTTGACATTCGGGATGTTCCAGATCGCCTGAAGGTAGTTCGTTGCCCTGAAACTTAAGAAATCAGCTTCCTTGTGGTGGGAACATGTAAACAAGACACGTTATCGGGCAGGGAAACATAGGGTTGAATCGTGGGACAAGATGAAAAAGTTATTACAAGCAAAATTCCTTCCAGTTACTTACAAACAAGACTCCTATCTTGATTACCAGAATCTGAAACAGGGCTCTTTAACGGTCGAAGAACTTATTGGGGAGTTTGAACGTTTGCGTATGCGTTGCGGGGCAGAAGAAGACGAAGAACAGGTTATAGCTCGTTTTTTGGGTATTCTCAAATCGGAAATTGGAGATGTAGTTTCCCTACAGCAATATTATTCCTTTCATGACGTGTGTAAGTTGGCCTTACGGGTTGAAAAACAACTCGTTCATAAGAGCAAACCTTTTCTTAAACAACATGCTACCAACCCAAAACCCACACCCACATCACGACCCGGACCAGTAAAACCAGACCCAACACCACCTGCCACTTCGCAACCGGGGAGTTCGGGGTCTATTCGCTGTTTCAAATGTCAAGGATTTGGTCACTTAAAGCGTGACTGCCCCAACAAACAACTAGTCGCTTTTGTGGATGACACGGAACCACAATATGACACGGATGGAGAGGAAGGGTCCGAAATACTTTACCCGGATAGGGGTGAACTTTTGGTATCTCGCAGGTGTAACACCCCCAAATTTATTGTTTAGCGGAAGCAGGATTTGGGTGTTACTAATCAATAATCAAAGCACAGAGATTAATAATGAACGACCACTACATGCGTCGTTTTACATTGATATTTATAAAATAAAAGTTTACATCAAAATATTGTTTACATTAGCTCAGTTTAAAATTGAGAGGATTAAGTACATAATTAATCTATACAAAATATAATAATGCAGCTAAAATCTCTGATTGTTTGCATGCTGACTCGAGCTAATAAATCTTGATTGAGCAGTCCAACCTACTGCTGGTCACCTGTGATACATGCTAAAATGGGTCAGCGAAACGCTGGTGAGCTCACAGGTTTGTATATCAACATATATTTGTATGAACCGCAAGATTTTATAATTGAATTTAAAATGCAATTAAGCAAAATAAAAGTTATACAGCCATGAGCACATAGTCTGAGCTTAACTTGAGTGTCAGGTCCAATTAAGGAAACCTAACTGAGTTGCCTCCTACGAGTGCCTAATCCACACTCGTCTTCCCAAATGCTAATACGTCCGTTTGACCAGTTAGTGCGTGCTAACCCGGACGAGGATTGTCAATCCTATATGATATCATATACTAACATTCACGCTACAGATGTATTACCAGACTATGCTATGGAGGGCTTTATTGATTAGTTGAAAACAACTCATGTAGTATTTGATTGAATTGTACTTGCGTTCTACTTGTAAAACAAAACGAGCAATAATATCACACCCCTGATTGAAAAGCAGTAAAATAGGGGCCATGAGACTCACCTGAGCCTTGAGTGTTTAAATTAATAAACTTGAATTGATTAGCGGTAGATTGATGTCCGAAGACTTGTAACCTGAGGGTGTCCAAGACACACAATGGTTATAACATGAGTAGGCATCTCGAAAGACTGCCCTTGTAGTTGTTTGTCCAACTTAGAATGTCCAAATTACTACGATTTGGTTAATTGAATTATCCAAATTACTACGATTTGGTTGTTTGACTTGTGTTTTGAAAACGTGTACGGCCCGTTGGTGATTTGTTTGTAATGATAATCCCATATCATTATTTTGATAATTTTGAAGCATTATACAAAAAAATAAATTCCAATGTGTTTTAGGAGTCATGTCACATTCGTGTTTGATGTTATACAAATTTAACTCTTTGTGTGAAAGTTTAGATGTAACACTGTTACTCGTGACCCTAGGGTGAGGGCGAAGCCCGTTAATGACGGGGGTCCGGGGGCAGCGCCCCTGGTAGCGGGGTCCAAGGGGGCGGCAGCCCCTGGCGGGGTCCAAGGGGCAGAGCCCCTGGCTGGGGTCGAGCTGCCAGGTCAGCTTGGAAAATTTTTATTTCTACTAAATTGCTTTGGTGAAAAACGCACCTGGACTTGAATTTGGGCGAAATCGGGTGATAAAATTTTAGGTCTCGACACTTAGTAAAATCTGTGTTTTCTTGGTTCTGTTTCATGCGACACAAGGTCAGATATGCGACACAAGAGCTTTGCGACACAAGGGTTGTGTCGCATAAGCTTTCGGTGCTAAATCAATAGCGACATAAGGGTTGTGTCGTATAGGGTGTACGACACAAAGTGCGACATAATCGTTGTGTCGCAAAATCTACGACACAAGGGTTGATGCGACATAAAATGCGACGTAAATGAGTTTATGCGACACAACCTTGCGACACAAGGCTTGTGTCGCAAAGATGAACACCAGCCCAGAAACAGCACCTGTCGCGCTTTTTCCGACCCAAAACACAAATCTAACTCATTTTTAGGCTGAAAAATCGTGTTTTCTTCATACATTTGGACAATACTAAGTTGTGTAAACATTATAACACCGAAATAATACACCAAAATGAGTAGATCTAAATATTTAGAGAATTTCTTACAATTTCAAATCGAAGCTAGAGGAGGCCGAAAATGATGACGATGCTTTTGTAAATCTTGTTCCTTGCTTGATGGTGATTCCGAAAATATAGCTTTTGTTGGTTGGTTTACAAATCCGAAAATTAATGAAATCTTGGGAGAGAATTTAGGAAGTGTGTGTGTTTTGTTGAAATGGAAATGGAAGAAAGAGGGGAAAGAGGTGGGGTGTAGGTGAAAGCCTCACCTTTTTCAGTCCCCACAATCGCACTCCGTGCGGTGTTCGTCCTCCTGTTCGTTTAAACGTTAAATGTTTATTTTATACGTTTAAATATACGTTTTAAATACGAATAATTACCCAATATTTTTGGTGAAGTATTTTACCAAATACTTAATGGTTGCGTTATAAGGTATAACTTTAACTTGTTCCGATTTGTTTGCGCGTTTAATAATCAAATCGTGCAGTCCTTGTTTGTACGATACGGATTTGAATTGAAATATTATCTAAATAATATTTTGGATATAATTGCGTTATTAAATAATATTATATTATTTAATATAATAGTTTACCAACGTCCGTATAAATTGAACCGAATTGCATTCGATTTGAAACTCGTACGATTTAATCAAATCGCATACTTGTATATATATACTCATCAATATATATGTTGATACATTAATTAGCCTAACACAGAACTAATTACATGTATTAAAACTTGATTAGACACTAACTACTAGTCCTAATTTGACGGGTGTCACAGCAGGCTCTTAAACACGACCGTAGCGGATAATGAGGATGACACAAAGTGGCTACGTCACAACATTTTTCGCACAAATTGCACAGCAAAAGGGAAAGTTTGTACTGTAATTGTTGATGGTGGGTCTTGTGAAAACATGGTGGCTACTACCATGGTTGAGAAACTCGGGTTGCCAATGCATGATCATCCAGAACCATACCAGTTAACGTGGTTGCGAAAAGGGAATTTGGTGAAAGTTAATCATAAATGTCTCGTCCAATTTTCCATCGGTAACAAATATGCCGATGAAATATGGTGCGAGGTAATTCCGATGGATGCTTGTCATTTGTTATTAGGACGGTCATGGCTTTATGATCGACGTGTTAAACACGACGGTTTCCGCAACACTTATTCTTTCAAAAAAGATGGTTTAAACATTACATTGGCCCCTCTTAATCCACGAGATGACCCGGCCACTACTGCCACATTGACCAAGGCTGATTTTGCAGGTCTTGCTAAGCTACCATCCGCCCCACCTGTTTTTGGTTTAGTTGTGCTCGAAGAGAACGAACCTGCGAGGAACATACCATCTGAAGTTTTGCCATTGCTTCGTGAATTTTCTGATATCTTTCCATCTGACATCCCTGCAGGCCTTCCATTGGTACGTGAAATTCAACATTGCATTGATTTTGTACCCGGTGCTAGTATTCCTAATAAACCCGCGTATCGAATGAATCCGAAGGAATTTGTTGAACTCCATCGACAAGTGACCGAGCTACTTGAAATGGGTCTTATCCGGGAAAGCATGAGCCCTTGTGCCGTACCCGCTTTGCTCGTCCCAAAACCAAACGGTACTTTCCGCATGTGCATCGATAGTAGAGCGGTAAATAAAATCACTATTAAGTACCGTTTTCCAATTCCACGCTTTGATGATCTTCTTGACCAGTTGCAGGGGGCACAAATTTTTTCTAAGATTGATCTACGTAGTGGGTACCATCAGATTCGTCTACGACCGGGTGACGAGTGGAAAACGGCTTTTAAGACTCGTGATGGGTTATATGAGTGGATGGTTATGCCTTTTGGTTTGTCAAACGCGCCTAGTACATTCATGCGTTTAATGAATCATATTTTTAAGGCATTCATTGGTTGTTTTATGGTGGTATATTTTGATGATATTTTGGTTTTTAGCAACAGTTTGGACGATCATCTTCACCACCTTAAGGAGGTTTTTAGCATTCTCAGAGAACAAAAGTTATATGCCAATGAAAACAAGTGTCATTTTCTTCAACACGAAGTAATTTTTTTGGGCTACTTAGTCTCGGCTACGGGTATTCGCATGGACAGCTCCAAGATTGATGCAATTACCACATGGCCGACCCCTACTTCATTGCATGATGTGCGAAGTTTTCACGGACTCGCCTCTTTTTATCGCCGTTTCATACGGGATTTCAGTACCATCGTGGCTCATATGACAGAATGTTTGAAAAGTAGCAAGTTTGTTTGGTCCCCCGCTTCTCAGACCGCATTCGACAAGTTAAAAAAAGCCGTAACCGAAGTGCCCGTTCTTGCTTTGCCTAACTTTAATCTTGTTTTTCAGGTTGAATGTGACGCTTCCGGGCTTGGAATTGGTGGAGTTCTGAGCCAGTTGAATCGCCCTATCGCTTTTTTTAGCGAAAAGTTCAATGAGACGCGACGTCGATATAGTACTTACGACAAGGAATTCTATGCCATTGTTCGGAGCTTGGATTATTGGAGACATTATTTGTTGCCTAATGACTTCATTCTATACTCAGATCATCAGGCTTTAAAATTCATTCAGGGGCAGGCCAAGTTGAATCCGCGTCACGCCAAATGGGTAGAAACTTTACAAGATTTTACGTTCGTCATTAGGCATAAAGCGGGGACGGCCAACACGGTGGCCGATGCTTTAAGTCGTCGCCCTAGTCTCATGGTTACTACTACTGCACAAGTGGCAGGTTTCGATCATCTGAAGCACTTATATGGCGATGATCCAGATTTTAAAGAGGTATGGGAAAAGTGTGTTTCAGCTCCTTTTCGTGATTATGTTCGACGAGATGGGTTACTCTTTAAAGGGCACCGTTTATGTGTCCCACTCTCGTCCTTTCGTGATGCCATTATTCTCGAATGTCATAAAGGCGCTCTAGCAGGACATTTTGGACGTGAGAAAACGCTTTCACTTGTGGGGGAAAGATTTTTTTGGCCTAAACTAGTGCGCGATGTGGTGAAAATTCTTCATCGGTGTCGTGTGTGCCATATAGCAAAGACACATAACACTAATCAGGGCCTTTACACTCCTCTTCCTACGCCGACGGCTCCTTGGGAGGATGTAAGTATCGATTTTGTTCTCGGGTTACCACTTACACAATGAAAGAAAGATTCTATCATGGTTGTTGTCGACCGTTTTTCCAAGATGGCACACTTCATTCCGTGTTCTAAAACTTATGATGCTTCACAAGTCGCTCGCCTATACTTTTCGGAGATCGTTCGGTTACATGGGGTTCCGAAAACAATCAGCTCGGACCGGGATGTAAAGTTCGTTAGTCATTTCTGGAGGACACTTTGGAAGCGTTTAGGGGCGAAACTTCAGTTTAGCACATCTCATCACCCTCAAACGGATGGCCAAACTGAAGTCACAAACCGAAGTTTGGGTAATCTATTACGTTCTTTGGTTGGAAGCAATATAAAGCAATGGGACATTGTTCTTCCACAGGCAGAATTTGCATACAATCGCTCAACTCATAGTTCTACCGGGCGCAGTCCTTTCTTAGTTGTCTATGGCCGCAATCCATTCACTCCTCTAGACCTTGCTCCCTTGCCTGGTCTTGATTCATTTAGTGCCGATGGCGATGAACAAGCTGCTCAAATTAAGTTACTACATGAGCAGGTTCGTGATCAGATTACAAAACACAACTTGCAATATCAAGCCCGCGCAAACAAGCATCGCAAACGTGTTGTGTTTCAGGAGGGTGACCTTGTGTGGATCTTTTTACGACGTGAACGTTTTCCGCAGGGCCGTTTTGGGAAGTTACAACCACGGGCGGATGGCCCATTTCGTGTGCTCAAGCGGATTAATGATAATGCGTATCAGATTGACTTGCCGGGACATTATGGAGTGTCCGCTACTTTTAATGTCGCTGATCTAGCACCTTACACTGCTGACGATGAGTTTGAAGATGACTCGGGGACGAGTCGTTTTTTAGAGGGGGAGGATGATACGGATCCAATCCTACCAGAAGAAGACCCGCCGGGCTTGCAACTAACAGGCGTCCAAAGTGGCTAGGACCAGGCCAAACTTGCGATTCACTCCAACCAAATAAAGAGAGTTTATTTCCTTCAGCATCTTTTATATTTTTGTGGAGATTGTGATTTATTTGTTTCCTTAAATGTCGTTGGTTGTTTTCCCATTTAAAAGGCATTGTAATCTCTTTGGTTGAATGGAAAAAAAAAAAATATAATAAAAAGTCTTATTGATAGTTTCTTTCTCGTTATTCTCCGGTTGGCCGAAATTTAACATCCGTCGAAGACGACTTGGTTGGCCAAGCGTCATCGCCGCTAGGGTTTTGCCTAGGTACTTGGTTCCGCTTATACGAATCCGTATCATTTATTGCTTGCAAAATGTTTTATTTGGCACAAAGTTGTGAATATGTTATATAATGTGCAAAGGTTTGATCACAAGTGAACATAGTTGTTAGTCTCGTACGAGACGTGAGACGACTCGTACGAGTTGAGACATAATAGAAGGAAAAAGATACGACTCGTAATGTGTCTCGGAAATTACTTTGACTCGTGTTTTGTCTTGTAAAAATCCACCGTATTGTATCGAGTCGATTCGAATCGTGTCTCGTATGATTCTTGATGTGAATTTTTTTTTACTCAACTATCAATCAAAGTACAATTAAACTACTAAAGTCAACTTAACGAAACAAATTAAATAATAACAAAGTAGACTTGTAAAAAATAATTTGGAAATAAGAAGATTAATTTCGAGATTTTCATAATTTTTAAGTTGAAGATTTTTTATCTGAAAAACAAAAAAAAAAAAAAAAAACAAATAATGAAATTTTTTTTTATCTAAAAGTCACATTTTTACTACTTTGTGGTGCTTGAATTACGAGTCTATGAGTCGAAACTAACGAAATTATAATGTTATAGTAAAAATGTGCTAATGTTATCTTTTTACGTACATAATATAAATTTGTATACATAATAATGTTTGATCGTGACTCTTACGAGTCGAGTCACGATACGATATATGGTCAAAAATTGAAGAAAACGAGACACGATACGGGTCACAAGTCGACAACTATGCAAGTGAATGCATGATGCAAAA
Source organism: Pseudognaphalium luteoalbum (assembly GCA_963422505.1). NCBI lineage: Eukaryota > Viridiplantae > Streptophyta > Magnoliopsida > Asterales > Asteraceae > Pseudognaphalium > Pseudognaphalium luteoalbum. The sequence continues at coordinate 27,748,323 of OY730195.1, forward strand.
CTGCATATCGAGAGTTTAAGACCAAAAGGTCAAAGTCAATGAGTCAGTGTTCTCGTGTCTACGAATTTGGTATGCATGTCTGATTTATAAGGGAAAATCATGGATTTGATCCATTGACCATACCCTTTTTAACAAAATAATCCTTTGACCAATACTTTTCACAAAATAATCCATTGACTGGCCCCAAAAATGGCGCCCCTGACGCCCCCGGCGCCCCACCTTATTTATTCCATTTTTAAACCTTAAAGTCAAAAAATTGATGGGCTCAACGCTAATGATGGTGACGTGTGTGAGAGGGTGGGGCGCCGATGGTGACATGTGTGAGGGGGGTTGCGTCGATGGTGACATGTGTGAGAGGGTGGGGCGCCGATGTGACATCTGAGGGGCGCCGGGCCCATCAATTTTTTGAATTTAAGGTTTAAAAATGGAATAAATAAGGTGGGGCGCCGGGGGCGCCATTTTTGACGTCAGTCAATGGATTATTTTGTGAAAAGTGTTGGTCAAAGAATTATTTTGTTAAAAAGGGTATGGTCAATGGATCAAATCCGTGATTTTCCCTTTATTTTATACCTATTAATGGTTTTTGGCTTCTAATGTTGGATTTAATAACGTGAAGTTAAGAATTTGATTCTTGTATGTTATATATATATATATATATATATATATATATATATATATATATATTGGGATGTTCAAATGAGAACCACTATAAAATTAAGAACTTTGAGAACCACAACGAATACGTGTTTGTTTACATGTGATTAACTTCAATCATATGTGAACACTGATTTATGTTAGATTGAGAAAAAAAAGTAAAAAAAATCATAAATTTACGTCTTAAAATACATTTTAACCAATTTGTTCACATTATCGTTCACATGTGAACATATATTTGTATTTTTACGTTTTTTGATATAATTTTGGTATTTTTTGACTTTTTCCTTTTTCAATTAAATGTACATCAATGTTCACATATGATTGAAGTTAATCACATGTAAACAAACATATATTTTTTGTGGTTCTCAAAGTTCTCAACTTTAGAGTGGTTCTCATTTGAACATTCCTATTGGAAGTAGTATATCTTTTTCAATTAACATAACATTAATCATCATGTAAACAAAATATCTTAATTTTGAATGAATCTATCATAAACACATAATTTACTAAAGTAGAAAGAACTAATATTTGAAAGAAAAAAAAAACAGACTTTCCTATTGGAAGTAGTATATATTATTAGTGTGATAAGGGTAAATTAGTTAAAAAAAATTAAGATGTTAAGACTCAACATATGAAGATGATTTATAAGTAGTTATATATATATATATATATATATATATATATATATATATAATATACTTAAAGCAAAATAGCTTGGGGTAATCTCGGCCCTTAATTGGGTTTCCCCATATTGATCCAAGTCATCCAACGATTAAGATTAATTTTATGATACTTACACTTAAACCCCTATTATATCTATATTCATTATTTAATAATAAATCTAATAAAAAATATATAAAAACGGTATTTAAATTTATTATTTAAGTAAAGTATTAAAAATAATCAGAATATATAATTAGAAAAAAAGTACGGCTTCTCATATACTCCTCGGTAGTACAAAATAAAATTGTTAAATAAATTAATAGTAAAAAATTCAGTAAATGATCATGGTGGATGGCTAGACAAGTTTCAATTATTATAAGATTTGATCATACTCTTTAATTAATTAAATTAAATGACTAACAAACCCTATGTGAATTCTTTCTTCTCCGTCATCTTTATACAAAGTGAGTTTGTTTCTTCTGCAACAATTTTAGGGTTTCTCATTAACTTCCATTTATTATATCCATATTTTTTAGTTTAATTTGATTGTGTAGGTGCGTTTAGAATCTTCCACAAATTTTCTTCTACTTGGCTTATCTACCTATTTTTGTTTCTCGATGATCATGCAATTTGTGAGGTATTTTTTCATATTTAAAAAATGAAGGGATTTCATTCATTAGATTGGTGAGTAATTAGCTAATTATTTATATAAGCATCGTCCATTTATTTTTGTATACAATGTATGGAACTGATATTTGGATTAGAAGAATGTAATAAGGGATTATGAAGACACTATCGAGAAGTCTCGGAATCGCATAATGCCATTCAATAAGTTTCATTCTATAATATTTCTTTCTTTATACTTTACTGCATTAAAAATTCATGATGATTATTGTTGGATATAGAACTTTAGACAAGGCGATTTCAAACTCGGAGATGGAATTAGCAGCTATGAGAGCCATGTAATAGCTAGAATTAGCAGCTGTGAGAGTCATGTAATAGAAAAAACTCTCGGTCAGAGATTCTGATATTGATGAGTTTTTCAAGATTTTTAGATTATACTCATTATATTCCACATATGATAGTCCTTAATGTACCACAAAAATTGCGATGTTTAACCTGGTGCGTAGCAGTATCAATTTGATTATCAGTAGACTATTTTACATGTTCAATATTGATGAAGTATCTTTTGGGCGAAAATTAACATCCTCAATAAGTAGTTTGATGCCATTAGGTCAAAGCAATATGTGTGAAAATTGCAACCAAAAGACACTCCGGTGATATCTATAAGACATTACTAAATGAAACTTATTGCTATTTTCTTTTTTATATCTTCATTGGATATAGTGTTTGGTGAGTCAGAGAAAAACGTATGTAAATGCATGGTAATTGCCACCTTTAATCGTAGTGAAGTGGAGGCAACTCTGCTATTCATTATCATCAGAAGGTATCCGATACTCCTTCGACTTAACATGATACTATAAATTCATTGCATTGCGTCTGGATATAGTTAAAGTGTATGCATATATCACACTGTGTGTGACAACATATTAATCGTTGGTTATATATATATATATATATATATATATATATATATATATATATGTTGGACCTACCCATGTGTAAAAATCCATGAGTGTACTCTCAATCACATATATCTCGACTCACATAATCATTGGAATCCCAACGGAAGATACATGGTTTGGTGTAACTTTATTGCCCGACCATCAGGTCACCTTTCTAAAGTGTCCCTCGCAGGTGATCGGTCTTTTACATACTTTACATACTGATAGGCCTTTCGACACTTAGCTTATTTTTATTCTTTGTTTTTATTATTATATTTTACCATTTGCAATGTTTATGACATAATCATAAAGGAATTAATTGGTGCGTCATTTGCCATTTCAAGACCTGGCAACTGTGATCCCGAATCTTGAAAGAAATTTATCTTGATCTCTTACGTTTAAGCCTGAACTAATTACTAACTATGTTCTCATTTGTTGACAATAGAGGTGGCTATCTCGAACCATTTACTTCTGAATGCATTGATTTTGAGTACGTTTTTAAGTACCTACGTACACAAATAGATCCATACATATATCATGGCTTTGCATTATCTTTATTTCTTAAATATCATTATGCATTTTTAGTAATTTGATGTTCATTTATATTTTCCTAAAATCGGTATAATAATCCAATTCAATAATTAGAGTGACAATTTAGACTGTTATTTAGATTTATATGTTTATTGTGCCACCGCCCATGGCCATACTTTTGAATCAGTCAATTTGCATAAGGTATTAGTCCTCTTATCTCTAACAATTTCGAACATAGATGGATTGCCGAGTAAGTAACACCTAATACTTCTTAGATAATATTATTGAGCATTTATGTTGAAACTGATGTTATTTATACTATTCTGCTTTAAGTACGTACATGTTATATATTTTGTCTTAACACTTTAGTGAATGATGACTCTGTTTAAACTTTGAGCCATTAGCCATGGTATTCCATGATGAACTTTATAGAAAATTTTTGGCATGAGAACAGAGGCAACGTGATGAACGAATTTGTAGTTTTGATGTTTAGTTTGATGTAAGCTTAATTTCAGTTTATAGTTGTGAAACTATTGTACGTTGACTTTCAATTAATTTAACCTTCAATCCTGGTCATTTTAAGTCCTAATTTTAGACAATCGTCTCATCAAGGGACTATAAAAAGCACCCAAAGTTGTGTCTTGACAAAATCATAGACGAAGTGTTTAACACTAATTAATCCCTTGATGTTACAAATCATAATTATTAGAAGATTGTTCTTCTAATAGACGAAGTGGTTTTGTTCTTCCAACCTACCCCATGCCAAATTGTAAATAAGTAGAAGTTTGACTTTCATATGCTCACTTTGATATTCTAATAAGATCCTTTTTGTTTGTTAGATAGAGATCATCATGTGGTGTAGGCACATACATATTGAAGATTATATCATATTACAATGTGCAAGTGATGTATTAGCAACTAAAGTGAGAAGTGCATCAACTAATATGAGAGGTGCCTAACGAATATGTATCTATGAATCAACAATATCAAATAAGAAACGTAGAGTTTTGAATAACATGAACGCTTGGAGGAAAAGTTTCAAGGAGTGCAGAACTATTTCAAGAGGTACAAATGCAAAGTTTTGAGTGCATACAAACGAGATTGAAGATGACATAATTAGAGTGGTCAAGATGGGTAAACGATTCGAAGTTGTATGCTGATGATTGATTGTTGTTAAAAAGATAACAAGTAGAGTTTTTATGACTGGATATCGTATGAGTATGATTCTGCTTGTGTATTCCCAGTATGATAAATATATAAATCATTCAACTAAATATTTACAAATATTTAATTTCTTTACATTTAATAATGAAAAAATAAAAACTAAATTAAAATTAATTGAATCTCCGAATCGATTTTTTGGTACTCCATATGTTATCAAATTGTATCTAATATTTGACATTATCTACAAATTTAAAAATCTACATCACTAATATCTAAATTTATTTAAATTACATACCGTTTTCTTTATTGAATAGAACAAATGCAAAAATCAATCCTATAAAAATAAGTTCACTTTAAAAAATATATAAACAAACAACTTAAACAAAACCCGCGTCACCGCGGGTCTTTTATCTAGTATATATATATATATATATATATATATATATATATATATATATATATATATATATATATATAATGCATACATAAAGTGAACATATATAAGTAGCTCAATGGTTATTATGCATGGACTCCAAAGTTTATACTAGTGCGGCAAACGAGTCGAGCTTTTATCGAGTTTGAACTAGCTCGAGCTTAAAAATCAAGCTTAAAAATCAAGCTTAAAAGATATATCGAGCCGAATTCGAGCTTTTAAGATCTTGGCTCAAGCTATATTCGAGCCTTTGTTAATATCAATACACACACATACACACACACACACACACATATATATATATATATATATATATATATATATATATATATATATATAATACTATTGTTATATTTTGAAATTGTTAAACTATTTTACATAGTTTTTATATATTTTCACCACTTATTCTTATTTATTTTATTATTAATTATTTATTTTTTGATATATTTTCACGACTTATTCTTATCTATTTTGTTGTTAATTATTTATTTTCTTAAATAAAAAAAATCAATTATAAATATTAAGTTATTTTTATATGAGATTTCGAGCTTGGGCTTTTCGAGCCAAGCTCGAGCCATTTTAAAACAACTTCGAGCTGATCGAGCTCGAGCTTGCATTGTGAATTCTCGTTGAGCTATTAGACTCGAGCTCGGTTTGGCTCGGTTACAACCCTAATTTAGACAGTTCAGCGATAACCCGTTATTATAGTTTCTAATTATACATAGATGTGCATGGTTTGCATGCCAATCTGATATATTCAGTTTAAATTGATACTGAAATTTTTTTGCTTGAATTTGACTTCATACTTGTTTTTTCAGTAAGTTTGTGTCTGCTTGAAAATGGAGATTACCAATGTAATGGAATATGAGAGACTTGCAAAGGAGAAATTGCCCAATATGATCTATGATTATTATGCATCTGGTGCAGAAGATCAATGGACTCTTCAAGAAAATCGAAATGCATTTTCAAGAATCTTGTAAGTAGTTTCTTTAGTTCACAGAGGTATTATTTAAAATGACTCTTGTTAACTGTGAGATTTATTTAACAAATTAGGTTCCGACCACGTATTCTTATCGATGTGAGCAAGATAGATTTGACCACAACGGTTTTGGGCTTCAAGATATCAATGCCGATCATGGTTGCACCTACGGGTATGCAGAAAATGGCTCACCCTGATGGTAAAAACTCTTCTGTGAAGTTACTTAGTTTCAAAACTTAGCATGATGCATGCATATGTCATTTATTTGAAGTTATGAACAACCAATAGTGATTGAGGGTTTCAATTTTATGTGGGACATAGGTGGTAGAGTAATTTTTGTGTGTGTGTGTCGTTGCCGTTCAACAAAAAAGAAGAAGAAAAAAAAGCTATAAACATATTAGATAAAAATTAATGTAAGCGATTCTGCAACCAGCCAACCAGAATGAGATTTAAGATTGAATAATTCATGACCCTTGAAATGTAGTGTTGTACTTCATCGAATCATATCAATTGGTGACTTATTACAACATAGCTACCTTTAGGTACTTTTCAGCTTAATCAATATTCTACATAGGTGGGTAATACTTTCGCGATATGTATCATCCTTGGTATTAATAAAATTTTTGGAGCTTGTAACATATACTGAACTTTAAACAAGTTTGACTCTGTGCAGGAGAGTATGCAACAGCAAGAGCATCAGCAGCTGCTAGAACTATCATGGTTTAGTTTCATACCTACTTAGTTACATTTAGTTTCTACTGTTTCATTATGTTACTTGTCTAGCTTTTCATTATAATTTCTTTCTGTGACTGACTTGATACTCGTTCGGGTTTTCAGACATTGTCCTCTTTGGCTACATCTAGTGTTGAGGAGGTTGCTTCAACAGGTTCAGGTGTTCGTTTTTTCCAACTTTATGTGAGTCCATTTATCTTTAGGAACTTATTGAAAGATACCCATGAGTCTATCATACAAAATAAGAATAGTTTTGGTACATATAGTCAAGTTCTTGAGACATTTCTGCCAATTTATTTATATGTGTATAAAGACGGAAATATAGCTACTCAGTTGGTAAAACGAGCCGAAAAGGCTGGTTTCAAGGCTATTGTCCTTACTGTTGATACCCCCAGACTTGGCCGAAGGGAATCTGATATCAAAAACAGGTAACCTAATTCTAAAGAACCAATTGAACATTTTTGTTGTTTTAGTAAGTATGTTAATATGTTTATATGATGTGTCGTTATACAGATTTGTTCGGCCGGCGAATCTTACTTTGAAGAACTTTGATGAATTGAATCTTGGAAAACTAGATAAGGTGCATGTCTCATATGAATTAACGTGTTTTACCATATCTTATTTGTACTAATTGGACTATAGGTGGTTATTTTTGACACATTTACTTATAATAATAAAGTTGATTTGGGTTATAATTATAAATTTGTTAGGGTCAAATGGGTTAGAAGTGAAAAACTAGCTGAATGGATACAATTTGAAACTCGGAAGTCACACAAAGTGCTTACAACATGAATTAAATATCCTAAATCATATCATTGTAAAAGTCAGAATATTATTGTACTAGTAGTTGTTTTAGTTTTCTAGTCAGTGACATACCATATTAGATATTCACATTTTGAAAAGTGTTCATGGGTCAGCCTGACCTGAGTCCCTGGCCCAGTACTAAAATGTTATCGTCTTGATTATTGACTTATTACCCAACCCACCCATCTGGCCACCTTTAATATGGACAAATGCGTTTCCATTATGATAACGTCTAGAATCTGTGTTGAACCTGCAGACAGATGACTCTGGATTAGCTTCATATGTAGCTTGTCAAGTTGACCGGTCTCTTAGTTGGAAGGTGAGGTGGCGTATATTGTGTCTATGTATGTGCATTCCACCTGCGCCATCTTTCAAATCATTGTCTTTAATGTTGGTACAGGATGTCAAGTGGCTCCAGACAATAACCACGCTACCTGTTCTAGTGAAGGGTGTCTTAACTGCTGAGGATGGTAAACAACATGAATGAATCATTTTGTCAATTTAAACTTCAATATACTAATTGTGTTGCTAATTAATTTCACCATTTCATTTACACGTTTTCAAAAAAATTAAGCTAGGATTGCGGCGCAGTCTGGAGTAGCGGGAATTATTGTATCAAATCATGGGGCTCGGCAACTTGATTATGTCCCTGCAACTATTATGGCCTTAGAAGAGGTCAGCTATATAGTATATATATTACCGGTTCCTTTATCATTGTTAACAAAACTTCGTATAAGATTTTAGACCCAGCGAGCCGTGCTTATTCCCTATGTGTTCATAAGCTTAAAAATTGCTCTATTAAAAAATATACATAATATTATAAAAAAGATAAATCATTATTGTAATAAATGTTATTGACTTTTGAGTTTTGATAATCATCATACATAAGATATTAACAATCTATTAACAAAAGTTAGCCCGTTAAGCTTTCGTAAAGTTTTATTTGCTTTGGCCCGTTTTGTGACCTATAATGTCTATACTCTTGGTTACACTTGGCAGTGTGCTCGTTTTTCCTGCTCGTTACTTGTTACTGATTCCTTAAATAGCATCAAGCACTACTAACAGTATTTTACAGGTTGTGGAAGCCACTCAACGCAGAGTTCCAGTATTTCTTGACGGAGGCATTAGGCATGGGACAGATGTCTATAAAGCATTGGCTCTTGGAGCATCCGGCGTGTTTGTAAGGACCAACTTTCAAATATTCTAATGTTTCTGTTGACATGTTTAGTTTAGTTGGTAACAATCAAATTTATAATCATTTAATTTGACCGATTATGTTAGTTTACAAAAAATTGTCACTCGATGGCTTTTGGGTAATTGTATGTGCGTTGGTGCACTGAGGTCCCCCTTCGTATGCACATTGGCTAGTGATGTAGGATTTTTATACTTTTTAAGTAACCAAAATGTTATAATCACTTTCAGATTGGTCGACCTGTCGTGTTCTCATTGGCTGTTGACGGTGAGGCGGGTATCAGGAAGACTCTTCCAATGCTGCATGACGAACTTGAGCTAACAATGGCGTTAAGTGGTTGTCGTTCCCTAGCGGAGATAACAACCGACCATATTGTGGCACCATGGGACCCACCACGTATCGGGTCTAAGCTGTAAGATGCGTATGAAAAGTATGTTATGTATCAAGAGGTAACTTATGTTTATTATGGACAATCTGCGAATAAAAATATGATCAAATGGGTCTTGTGCTTTTCAGAAATGAGATGTGTTGTTTTAGAGTTTAAAATAAGTCGTGAGGTTCAGTTCGTAGAACATGAACATGATGTATTCTATACGGGCCATGTCGAGTCATTCATATTTCTTGAATTTCATCTTACCTACCGGTAAACCGAAATTGCCAAAATCGTGGTTTCGAGGGTGTTGAAATGGGCATGTCATGGGTCATTTGGTTCATCCGGGTTGGATATGATCAATTAACTAAGATTGAAGTGATAAAATGAATCATTAAAACTAACTTACTTGGATTAAGGTTTATGTTTATGAGTGTCAGAAATCCCCTTTTTATTTTACAAAGACAAACTTACACACACCTACACCACGAATATGTACAATTTTGAATATATAAATATGTCTACCACAAAACTTGAACCCACAACCTGTACGTTTCATTTTCCGTTTTGTTTACAAAAGTAAATGACAAATTAGTTTACTTCAGCAGTTCAACTACTAGTTTGAATAAAAAGGTTGACTATTTGCTGTTGAACTGTGTATTTCAATATGTGATGCTATCAAACAACTACCAACCAAAGTAATATAGCTAAATGGTTAGTTAATCGTATTGAGTTATTGCATCTTATTCATAGCTATAAATTCATATCCTTATTTCACATGTGGATAACCAAGTTGTTGAAAATGGTGAATATTATATTTTTCAGAAAACTTTCATTAAAAGGACTTATGAATGGTGTTGCAATATACATTTTAAATAAGAAAACAAGTAATCGAAATAGAATAATAATCTAAACAATCATCTACGTATAATGAGAAATAGTTGATATTCTTTTCGTTTCATACTTTTATGGCTACTCATTTTGTCAAACAATTTTATCCTTTGAGACTCTTAGATTGCATTTGGTTCGTCAAATGATTTTGAATGAATTGGATTTCATTAGAGGATAAGAAATTCTAATTCCTTTAGTCAAATTTTTTGATGGATTTCAATTTTTATTTGTTTTTGGTTGATTGTTTTCTACAAATATTGCATTAGATATTAACATGGGTTTTGTTATTGGGAATCATTAAAACACACTAAAGCTGGATTAAATGAATTTAGAATGTTAAATTATCCATTTATGATATGCACAAAGGATATTAGATTGGAGTGAAGACTACGATCACCTATGACACGCCTATTATGAGGCGTTTAGGCATCTCAGAATGCCACGAACGCTGACAATGAGACGTTGTGACGGTGACGTTTGTTAGGAATTGACAGCGGAATCAAACAACCAACAACTATTAGTTGATCACTCTAATACCTGTTGTTGATAATTAACCAACCCAAACAACGCAACGTGTAAACAAGGTTACACCCACAAACAATAAACGAATAAGCAAACAAGATAAACGAGATAATAAAGACGTAAGGATTTAACGTGGTTATTTTCAATCTTCAACTTGGAGTTTGGTTTAGTCCACGGGGCCAAACCAGAGAGTTTACTTTTATTATTTACGGCTCAGGGTTACAATTACATAGGGTTTAGTATAAATAGGATAAAAAATAACTTGGTCAACAAGCTACATGAAATCTGGTCGACTTGGCCATATCTTCACGAAAATGCATTATATTGTTTCCAATTTCAATTGAATGGCAAGTCACGTGATCACTAGCAATTTAATTCCAAGTCATGTGATCAATGATTCATCTTCACTATTTATATATTTCTCAACAATCTCCCACTTGAAGATTAATCAAATTCCAAAAAACCAGTAACCCTTCACAATCTCGTCCATTCACCGATGTCACCCGTTCAAACTTTATACCGCCGAAATACCATTCGGGACACGCCGCTCGACCACACAGAGTCGGAAGACTTTCGACACAAAGCTACCAGAACACTCACATCATGAAACTGGGACCACTCTCTAAACACCACCACCATCATATTCTGGGCCCAAGAAGATTCGTTGAAGTGTGCGAAACTCCAACCACAAGATTCTATCAAGAGACATCCAACTCTTCAACTCGTTAATTACAGCCACGTCTGATCCTGCCACCGACATGTCAACGACCATCCGTACAAAAATTTTGTCTATCCAATTTTCCTTCCCAGCAATCAGAAAATTACCGATAGAACTAACCCGTAGATTATCATCAAGGTTTATCCGTGAGAACGCAGTCACAACGTTGAAACCTACATTACTAACTTTAGTTTTCCCGTTGGTGCACCGACCCAAAAAACGTATGTACGATTTTTATGAACACATCTTCTCCAACTCAGCCCGCTCTCACTGTACGAATCAAAATAACTACTGCCGCTCTATGAGAAGACTCTGGTTCATAACACTCGGTCAGTCGCAAATTACTTTGCCATTGGAGAGTAAAAATGAAGGTCTGAATGCTCTAGTGTTGTCGGACTCCGCACACTAAACCTGTGGAAACTCGAGATCCATCAATTGCACAACCGTCTCAAGACTCCCACTAGTTGCCAAACTCCCACTATCTTCGACACTTCCCTCGGTTCCAAACTCCCTAAAGTTCCCGACACTCTCAACAATATCTCGAAAGCTCAACAGGACTTACAAGATTATCCGCCTCTAACACACACAAAAAATTCCCAATTGATTCCTCCAGAAGATTTCGCTCTATCATTGAACCAAAGATCAATCGATACCCGAGTTGAACAAGTTCTATCCAACATCTTCAAAAACCAATATCTCCGAGTGTGGAAGCTCTAACCTGCCTAACCATTCTAAAACCATGGAATACCTGACCAATCGCATGGTCTCCCATTTCAACCCACGAGCAATAACAAACTTCCTCGATAACTCCCACTATCGATTACCAAACGGAAGTGGTACCGTTCATTACCTATCTACCCAAACCGAGAAAACTATCCTCTTGAGCTCCGTAATAAACCTCACATCTTTGAGAATCCAGCCGTATCAAGTAAGTCTCGAGAATCGCATCTCAAACTCGCAACATCAAACGCCTAGTCTCATAACGTTCACTTATTCTTTTGCACGAGATTGCAAAGAATAATGAACACGAATCCATAACCCGGATCCCAAAACTCTCTCCGCAACAAACCATCAATCAAAAAACTGTTAACCGAGCCTATTACCGCCACAACTAATCACACTATAAACGCAACCGACCACCGTCCGTATTGTCACGTCTCAATCCACAAGAAACTTTCTGACCCATAAACGCGTCGCCAAATCCCAGAAATCGCATCGCAATTTCAACACAAGATCACGTCTTGATCATCAACAATCATGTCGCGATTGAAAACCCAGATCGCATCATGATTTCAACCAATCATGTCGCAATTCTCAACTCGTCAGCAATTTCTTTTCTTTCTTCAACTAGTCGTAGCCTAGCCTAACAATTTTGATAACCTGTTGCAAAACAAAATCCTAAACCGTGTCTATCAGTTGCTCCCCGATGATTTTTCTTTTCTTCTGGATCAAGACCTCTCCCAGATCTATATCTTCCAAATAGAATAGAAACCCTAACCATCAAAAAACCTAATCTTGATCATGCTCACATTCGCTATTGTTCCCGAATCTTCAAACCATGAAGCTCTGATACCAGTTGTTAGGAATTGACAGCGGAATCAAACACCCAACAACTATTAGTTGATCACTCTAATACCTGTTGTTGATAATTAACTGTAACGTTCTCAAAACCAGTCTGGTAATTTCCTTACTTTTAATAATTATTTAATAAGTTTTAAGTAAATTTAATATTATTTGCTTATGTGCAACTTATTGTGAATAGTGAAATATTATTTGTTTTAAATAGTTATAGGTGACAGTACAATAAAATAATTATTTTCGCAATCGATTTTTAAGTTTCAGACTGTAGATTTAGAACGGGTATTGAAAATACCCAATTTGGGTCGATTTTCAAAGGAGACCGACCTAAACTCCACCTAATTTTCCCCCAAACTCAGTTTACCTTTCTTTCACATACTTTCAATTTCAAGAACATCAATCTTTAATCAAATTTAGTGATTTTAAGTTGTGAATCTCTACAAGTAATCATCTTCTAGCTTGCTAGTAACTTGTTCTTCACCAAAGTGTAAGTATTTTAACTCTTTGATCATATCATTTAGGTTAATTGTGAAATTATGTAAATTCTTGAGTTTTGAGTTGTTAATAACAATTATTGATGTTATATATGATTGTAAACTGATTGTGTAGTTTAATTTTGTGAGTTTAAGTTCTTCAATGGTGATTTTGAAGTTAAGTGATTGACCTAAGTGAGTTAATTGGATTTTGATATGGAAATGATGTTATATGAGGTTGTTTGATGCTAATATAAGTAAGGTAATGTTTATAGAGGTTAAAAACACTGTATTGTCAATTTTGTATCTTGAAAAGTGTTGTTGGGTTAGTGTTTAGTCGAGCTAAGATTTTGCAGAACTAAGTTGCAGGTCTTTTTCTGCAAGCTCACGTGATCCCAGCTTTAGGTTCTGGATCGCGTAAGCTAGTTATAAATTGTCGAAATGGTCAAAATTGGTCTTGGGTACGCGATCCCACAGATGTTTCTGGATCGCGTATGTTAGTGCAAAATGGTTACAGAAGAAAATGCACTTGGATACGCGATCCTGTAAATGGATTCTGGATCGCGTAAGCAAGTGTATTTTGGTAACAGAAATATTTTCACCGAGCTATGCAATCCGGCTAGCATTTCTTGGATCGTGTATGCAAGAGTAAATTTGAATGTTTGGTTAAAATCCAATGTCTTGATTTAGTTGATTGTGATTATGAATATAAGTTGTTTATCTGTTTAATTACTTAGTATTTAAGTATGTTGAACAAAAGAAATAAGTTATTAACTTATTGACTTTGTATTCTCAGATAAACAGAAGACTCAGTGATATAGAAATCCTGAGTGTGGAGGCGAAAGAGGTATCGGTGAGTGGATTTATAACTCACTCTTTGATTTAGTTGTAATTACTTTGATTACAACAAGTGTTAGTTGTCATGTTTATAGAGTTAGTTAATTTGTGTTCTTGATTGAATCTTATATGCTAGTTGCAATGTGATTACAAGTTGTTTTGAGGTCAACACGTTGGTTGGGTTAGTTGATTATTGTGTGAATTACATATAGTCTTACTTCATTTGTTGTGTGTAAGACTTGTGTTTGAGTACAATAATCACTAACTATCGGTCTATTCCGTATTGGCCATATGGATTATTGGACAAGTGTTCTTGAGAGCCGCCGTGGCAGTAGGGTTTCTCAAGGACCACCGATCCTCATAGTTGAATAGTTTAGTTGTTGATGTGTTGATATAGATGTATATCCTTAATTGGTGTATTCAAGGGATTATACTAAGTTTATTAGTGTGTTATGAATTCATTCACTTAGCTTCGTGCTAATCCCTCAATCTACTTCTTGCAGATGTTATTTTGATATGTGGGTTGCAAGAAGGGGACGAAGATTGTTTGATATTTAGCAACTCTGATATAGTTTTCTGAAACTATGTTTTGTACATTATAATACCCCGTTTATATGATGTAAATGATGGTTTTTGTGAATATTTGACATATGATGTATGTTAATATTATAAGTTTATAATATAATGTTTTGTTTTAAACGCTTCCGTAGATGATAATAATAAAATAATTTTTTAAGAAAGAGGGGTGTTATATTAACCAACCCAAACAACGCAACGTGTAAACAAGGTTACACCCACAAACAATAAACGAATAAGCAAACAAGATAAACGAGATAATAAAGACGCAAGGATTTAACGTGGTTATGTCTAATCTCCAACTTGAAGTTTGGTTTAGCCCACGGGGCCAAACCAGAGAGTTTACTTTTATTATTTACGGCTCAGGGTTACAATTAAATAGGGTTTAGTATAAATAGGATAAAAAATAACTTGGTCAACAAGCTACACGAAATATGGTCGACTTGGCCATATCTTCACGAAAATGCATTATATTGTTTCCAATTTCAATTGAATGGCAAGTCACGTGATCACTAGCAATTTAATTCCAAGTCATGTGATCAATGATTCATCTTCATTATATTGTTGGGTGAAAACCCAATCCCACATCGGAAAATAAAAGAAAGTAATTGTTGAGTTTTCTATTCCCTAACTAGATTAATATGCACAGCGGAATTATAACATAAATTAATCTAAGGCAATTAGGAAACTAAACCCTAAGGGATCTTAACTTGAATAAATAAAAGTAATAAAATAACCAAGATAAATAGAAAAATACTAACCTTCGAGAAAACCAATTTCTCACACGTAGACGATCTCGCAGAGCTTCCTTACTTGGAGGCGAGTGCCCAAACCAGAACACCTCTAATGGCGCACACCCAAGAACTAAGAGAAATTCCCAAACTCCTAGGGTCCCGACTCTAAGTCGTGTAAACTCTTACAAGGAGTAGGAATGAGAAAGAGAGAAAGAATTGAACTCTATTCAATTCTGGGATCCCTCTAAAAGCATAGGGGAGGTCCCTATTTATAGGGGAGGAGGAGGCCCAGGGTTTCATCCCCTGGCCGATGTGGGACAGAATCCCAACCGGCGGTTGGACCTTCCAACTGGCGGTTGGACCCACAGGTTCAACCGGTTTAACCCCTTGGACTCCAGCCGCCGGTTGAACCTTCCAACCGGCGGTTGGATCCTTGCTTCCAGAATCTTCTTTTCTTTTAGTATCTAATTAATATTAAATTAATAAACTAATCATAATATTAATTCCAATTAATATTATCTCTCTGTTTATTTCTCTTACTGTTCATTGAGGGCGACCCAAAAAGGACTCCACTTTTAATGATGTACTTACCAATTAGTTATGATATTGGACACTATTCCAACAGTCTCTCACTTGAACAATTCATCAACTATTATTGGTCTAAGCTTATCCATTAACTAAGCAGAGAGTGCCATCCAACGTAACTGCCGAACTCTGATTCTTATCTTAGAGTTAGCCCTTTAGATAAGTGATCAACTATTCCTTTGTTCTACTGATATCGTATGAATCGAGACATGGATTTTAATCAATCTCAAGATTCATGATTAGTTTTTCTGATTTCCGATTACATTGATTTTATGAGACTATTGAACCATCAACTTAGTCTTGGCCAGGCCTAGCACTTTGGAGTCAATCTTTAATCATCAGAGGGCCCAAGATATCGCTTTTCCCATTTAGGCAAAAAGGAACAAATAAATTTTGACTACATAGTACTAGTCAACTCATCATGTCATACCTAGCATACCCTTTATGACTGGCAGTTACGCACAGCGTTTGAATAGACTAAAGTATCACAGACTTGAAAAACTAGAAACTCAATGTATCTCCATTTTAAGAATAGAGGATATTATCATCTCAGAGTTACTCGTGATTTCAATCCATGAAGTAACTTCCATGAGTGCGGGTCTCTCCTATACTTAAATCTCCATTAAGTACCCATGAGTGTTGCAGCAATCTCCATGCCATGTCTAATCTCCATAGACAATCTACTAACACTCCATGACAGTCTTGATTCACCACTTACTTCTAGGAGTGTGAACGACTGATGAGGTTTAAGTAAAAACTGTTTTACTTGGGAAGTGGTGTCTAAACATGCAAAACAGAAACACAATGACAAACAATAGTAAATGGCAGAACTCCTTCCAATAAATAAATCTCCATTATTTAATCACCAAGTCTATAACAATTTATCATTGTTTACAATGTTTCAAAATCAAACTAACAACTAAAACTTTACATTATCTCTTAAGCCTATGCTCCTAGCATGCTCATCATGTTTGGACTTTCCAAGTGGCTTTGTGAACGGATCAGCCAGATTATCCTCTGATCTTATACTCTTCACAATCACGTGTCCTTCTTCTACTTTCCTTCGAACAAAATGGTATTTTCTCTCAATGTGCTTTGACTTTCCGTGATCCTTGGGTTCTCTACTCAAGGCGACCGCACTTTCGTTATCACAGAATATTTCAATGGGGTCTTGAACCGTTGGAACAACTCCAAGATCTCCAATAAAATTCTTAATCCAGATGGCTTCCTTTGAAGCCTCGCAAGCCGCTATGTACTCAGACTCGCATTTTGAGTCTGCCACCGTATCTTGCTTGGAACTTTTCCATGTCACCGCTCCCCCATTCAGTAAGTATACCCAACCAGACTGTGAACGGATATCATCTCTATCTGTTTGAAAACTTGCATCACTATAACCCGTTACTCTGAGTTCTTCTTTTCCACCATAAACCAAGAACCTGTCTTTAGTATTTCTCAGATACTTAAGAATATTCTTTACAGCTGTCCAACGACCTTCACCAGGATTCTGCTGATATCGACTCACTAAGCTCAAAGCAAATGAGACATCAGGTCTCGTACACGTCATGACATACATGATCGATCCTATAGCTGAAGCATATGGGACTCGACTCATTCTATCCGATTCTTCCTTAGATTTCGGACAAAGATCCTTACTGATCTTAATGCCATGATGTAAGGGTAGATTCCCTTTCTTAGAGTTCTCCATTTTGAATCTTTTCAAAATTTTATCTAAGTATGTGTCCTAGCTAAGTCCTATGAGACGTCTCGACCTATCTCTATAAATCTTTATACCAAGAATATATGCTGCATCTCCCAAGTCTTTCATAGCGAAACATTTTCCCAAACCAATCCTTTACACTTTGTAATGTTGGGACATCGTTTCCTATGAGTAGTATATCATCCACATATAATACTAGGAAGACTACGACACTCCCACTGAACTTGACATATATACAGGACTCATCTTCGGTTCTAGAAACTCCAAACTATGTGACTTTTTCATGGAAGCAGAGATTCCAGCTACGAGAGGCTTGTTTAAGTCCATAAATAGCCTTTTGAAGCTTGCACACTCTATTAGGATACTTTGCATTTTCAAAACCCTCCGGTTGTGCCATGAACACATCCTCTGTCAGTTTTCCGTTAAGGAAGGCGGTTTTGACATCCATCTGCCAA
Organism: Pseudognaphalium luteoalbum; assembly: GCA_963422505.1. Taxonomy (NCBI): domain Eukaryota; kingdom Viridiplantae; phylum Streptophyta; class Magnoliopsida; order Asterales; family Asteraceae; genus Pseudognaphalium; species Pseudognaphalium luteoalbum. Next base: position 27,766,499 of record OY730195.1, read on the forward strand.
ATTTCATAATCATGAAACGCAGCTATGGCTAGCATAATCCTAATTGACTTTATCTTAGCTACTGGCGAGATGGTTTCCTCATAATCAATCCCGTGAGTTTGAGTATAGCCCTTCGCTACCAACCTAGCTTTATAAGTGTGTACTTTCCCATCCATGTCGGTCTTCTTCTTGAAGATCCACTTACAACCCACCGTCTTAAGACCGGGTGTAGTGTCAACCAAATTCCAAACTTAGTTGTCATACATGGACTGAATTTCGCTTTTCATAGCTTCCTTCCACTTGGCAGCCTTAGGGCCTGCCATCGCTTCCTTGTAGTTAGCAGGTTCATCTAAGTCATTTAGTGTACCATCACTAATTTTATCCTCTTCTTCTACATGGTAACCATAATAGAACTGAGGAGGCTTGCTAACTCTACAAGATCTGCGAACGGATAAGGATATGTCTTCAGTTTCAACAAGTGTTTCCACCTCTTGTTGAATGTCGGTGTTTACTGTAGGTTCTTCATCGGACGACTCTTGAATTTCTTCAAGATCTATCTTACTCCCACTGTCCTCTTTAGATATCATTTCTCTCTCAAGGAACACTCATCTTCGAGCTACAAAGACCACATTATCCGCGGGTCTGTAGAACAGATATCCAAATGACCTTGTGGATAACCGACGAAAAGACACTTTTCTGATCTGGAGTCTAGTTTGTCCTGAGTTTCTCGTCTAACGAAAACTTCACAACCCCAGATTTTGATGTGACCAAGAGAAGGACGTCTTCTCTTCCACATCTCATAAGGTGTCTTTGAAACCTTCTTGGTGGGTAAAAGATTTAAGATGCGAGCGGCTGTTTCTAATGCATAACCCCAAAAACTTATCGGAAGTGTAGCCCGACTCATCATAGACCGAACCATGTCCAACAAGGTTCTATTTCTCCTATCAGGAACTCCATTAAGTTGTGGTGTTCTAGGAGGAGTTAATTGTGAAACTATTTCACAATCTCTAAGATGATCGAGAAACTCGATACTAAGGTATTCTCCTCCCCTATCGGATCGGAGTACCTTTATCTTTCTGCCCAATTGATTCTCTACTTCGCTTTGATATCTTTTGAATATCTCAAAAGTATCTGACTTATGCTTAATCAGATAAACATGTCCAAATCTACTGTAGTCATTAGTAAACGTAACATAATATCGATTTCCATCTTTTGTGGCGCATCGGAATGTCCACAAACATCTGTGTGTACCAAGTCCAATAGTCCTTCACCTCTCTCACACGACCCGGTGAATGGTGATTTAGTCATCTTGCCCAATAAACAAGATTCGCATACATCATCCGATTTGAGGTCGAATGATTCCAACACTCCATCCTTTTGGAGTTGGCCGATGCGTTTCTTGTTTACATGCTCAAGACGATAATGCCACAATTTTGATTTATCAAGCTCATTAGACGAATCAACATTTAAAATCAAATTGCTAACATATTCAACATTTTCATATATGCCATTGTAAGGAGAAGCTTTGAAAATAAAACCACCATATAAATAAACCAAAATATCACCATTCTCATTATCAAATGAAAATCGATAACCATCCTTAAACAAAGCATAAAATGAAATAATGTTTCTAGTCATTTCTGACGAATAACAACAATTATTCAAATCTATCCTAACTCCAGAATTCAGCACGAGCTCATACTTTCCAATCTCGGTAACAGGCGTGATTCCTCTGTTTCCCATGACTAGATTAAGCTCTCCATGCTTCAACTTTCTACTTTCCTTTAGACCCTGCAATACAGTGCAAATGTGAGTACCACACCCTGTATCCAGAACCCACGAATTAGAAGTTGTAGTATTATGGAGTTCGATCATGAACATACCTGAGTGAACACTCTTTTCAACCTTGCCATCTTCAAGGTATTTCAGGTATTTCGGGTAGCTACCTTTCCAGTGCCCCTTAGTGTTGCAGTAAAAGCACACTGCTTCATTTGGATCATTCACTGGTGCAATATCAGAATCAGTCTTTCTTTTGGACCCACGATTGAACTTTCCATTCGTAGTCTTTGCTTTCCAATTTGACCTCTTTCTTTTCTTTGCAGTTTGACCAATTGCCAACACAGGAGCTGCTGAGTTAAAGGACACATCATCCTTTTTGATTCCTTCCTCAGCAGTTTGCAGCAAATTATGGAGTTCCATTATTGAGCCTTCTCTCTCATTCATATTCATCTGATATGATATTACAAACTGATTGTAGACAGCTGGCAGACAAGACAAAATTATGGCAATGGAAAACTCTGTGTCAAACATCATATACAATGATTCCAACCTATCAAAGTACCTTTTCATCTCCAAGACGAAAGCACAGATAGATGCTCCAGGTTTGGGTTTGCAAGCCATGAGTGACTTAACCACATCAAGGCGTTCTTTGCTCGCCTTTGCCTGGAACATTTCCTTAAGCTGTTGGTTCATTTCATAAGCCTAAGTATTCTCAAAAGTCTTTTACAACTCGGGGCTCATGGAGGATGCCATTATACAAGACACTTTATTTGCATCCTCATAATGTTTCCTGTGTACCTCAATCTCCTCTTGGGTTGAATCTTCATCAATCACGGGAATCTGCTCATCGAGAACATACTCCTTGTTCTCGTACCTCAAGGTAAACCTTAGGTTACGCATCCAATCCATATAGTTTGGACCACTCAGTCTTTCCCTTCCAAGAACTGAGAGAAGTGAGAAGTTCGAGTTGTGTGCGGAATTGGGGACGGGAGGATTATTACCATTTGTAGAAGACATCTATAAGATAAACAGTTTTAGTTAGTTTGAATATTCCTTAATTTATTACCCAATTACAAAATTAAGGATAGGATCCATATTTTAGATTCGTTTTATGAAAAGGTTTGCCGTAATCATATTGCGAATTTATTTTAGGTAGACAATGCCTTTGTCAATTTCATTCTCTATGAAACTCCTAGTTCTTTTGAGATTCATTGATTCTTATCAACGACATGTTAATCTCGGATTTGCTCATCTACCATTCATGACTGGTATGCCGAAGATCATGAACAAGATGGTGAACTTAACCATGCAAAACCCGCGTGGTCCCCGGCCCGAGTACGCTCGAGAATCGCGAGTTCCACATCACCTCTCAATATGTTCTCATATTAATGTGCCGGTAAACCACACACGCTCCATTAACAGACCATACGAAAGATGTGCGGTTTTCATGGGTTAGCATACTATTCACATTTTAGTATCTAGAACGGGATTTTGTTTTAGTACTTTAAGTCATACTTTTGATCTTCACATCATCCTATCAAAAGTCCTCGGTAACACCATTGAACGCATCAAAGAAGCGGAGAAGCAGGTCAGCGCGAAGCCTATTAAAAACCTGACTTCTTTAGGGAAGCTGAGCTACCCGCCTTATACCTCTCTTATAGTTTGTTCACTATGGATGAGCCGATTTATCAATTGACTAACGATGTATTTAACTTTAATGATACATATACTTATAGCTCATAATATATGTAATGTCTCTCTTTAAACTCTTAAAGTTTACGGTTCTATTTTAAAACATTTTAAAATTTGAGGGTATATTTTAAAACAATTCAAAATATAGGGTCTAAAGTGTAAATTCATTTTACCAATTTAGACAATTCTATTTCCAATTTATCCTTACCTACATATTATTGTAGATAATTAGACGCTAGTATTTATCAAGCTAAGGCTCTGATACCACTGTTGGGTTTTCTATTCCCTAACTAGATTAATATGCACAGCGGAATTATAACATAAATTAATCTAAGGCAATTAGGAAACTAAACCCTAAGGGATCTTAACTTGAATAAATAAAAGCAATAAAATAACCAAGATAAATAGGAAAATACTAACCTTCTAGAAAACCAATTTCTCACACGTAGACGATCTCGCAGAGTTTCCTTACTTGGAGGCGAGTGCCCAAACCAGAACACCTCTAATGGCTCACACCCAAGAACTAAGAGAAATTCCCAAACTCCTAGGGTCCCGACTCTAAGTCGTGTAAATTCTTACAAGGAGTAGGAATGAGAAAGAGAGAAAGAATTGAACTCTATTCAATTCTGGGATCCCTCTAAAAGCATAGGGGAGGTCCCTATTTATAGGGGAGGAGGAGGCCCAGGGTTTCATCCCTTGGCCGACGTGGGACAGAATCCCAACCGGCGGTTGGACCTTCCAATCGGCGGTTGAACCCACATGTTCAACCGGTTTAACCCCTTGGACTCCAGCCGCCGGTTGAACCTTCCAACCGGCGGTTGGATCCTTGCTTCTAGAATCTTCTTTTCTTTTAGTTTCTAATTAATATTCAATTAATAAACTAATCATAATATTAATTCCAATTAATATTATCTCTCTGTTTATTTCTCTTACTGTTCATTGAGGGCGACCCAAAAAGGACTCCACTTTTAATGATGTACTTACCAATTAGTTATGATATTGGACACTATTCCAACAGTAATGTCTGCATATAAGCTCATGGGCTACTCCCTCCATCACCAATTGGTTTTAGAGTGGAACCTCAGTGGGCTTGTATGTTGGACATGTTGTTGGGCTAAAGTATCGGTCCTAACAAGTGGTATCAGAGCTACGGTTGTAGCCCGAATGTGGTTGGCGCATCGTGATGTGCGACACGCAGTGGCACGTGCCCCCTCGGTTGACCTCAGCGAGCGATGAGTTGATCCTGGAGCCTTGTACCGAAAGTCTCCCTGATGTGGACCCAGTCAGGTCGAGTATCGAGTTTGCGGCGGTACTGAATAAGGTTGGATCGGGACTATCGTTGGAGGGGAGACCCATATGGACTTGGGTTTGAGGGGAGGATTGTTGGGTGCAAACTCAATTCCACATCGGAAAATAAAAGAAAGTAATGCCTGCATATAAGCTCATGGGCTACTCCCTCCGTCACCAATTGGTTTTAGAGTGGAACCTCAGTGGGCGTATATGTTGGACATGTTGTTGGGCTAAAGTATCGGTCCTAACAACGTTCAGCAGCGTCGTGAGGTTCAAAATGGGCAAAATCGAGGCGTTGAGTGGCACCCACTCGATTTTTTTATTCTTTTTCCCTATTTCTTTTTCGTTTTTTGTTTCTCATTTTTGTTTCTTATTTTCTTTGTTTTTGGTTGCTATAATAAAGGAAGTGAAGAAAAAGAAGAAGAAGGTAGTTGATGCCGGGAAAGAAGTGGGTAAGAGATGATATTTAGTTTTTAAAAGTTGGGCTTTTGGGCTATTTGTTGTTTTTGGGCTTTTTTTTAGTCAAATTTAACTAGTCTTATTTGTATTAAAAAATCAAAATCTATGTGAAAAAAATTATATGCGTATAAACAAGATTAGATGAAAAATGTACTGTATTTTCTTAATTAAGTATTTCTAATTTTATTAAATGTATTTTGTTAAATTATTGTATTGCATTTTAATTAATTAATGTATTTCTTTTTGTTAAATAAAAGAAAATTAAGTTTAGTTAGTGGGAATCAGGGGTCAAAAGTGGAGCATTCCGATGTTACCATTGCTATTGCTGAAAATGATGTTGTGGTGTTATGTTGACATGACACTAAATAAGGTGTTCATGTGTTACGAATGCGGGTGGTCTAAAGAGTATTCAATATTATAATAATAATTATTGTTGTTGTTATATTTCAAAACATTCTAAATTCATTAAATGCAAACCAAACATGACAATCCAAAATACTTGTTTAATAAAATAATATAAGACTAATGGCTTATGTAATTGATTCCTATTTTCTTAACATTTATAATTACTTGGTATATTTTTTTCAGAGAGGAAAATGACATGTGAAGCTAAAGAAAACCATATGCCAGATTTTATAGTATTAAAACAAAAATGATGGCTGAAATATACTTTACTTAAAATGTGAAAGTTGGAGTCTGTTGTAGGGAACAATTTGAGAAAGCTCACTCCACTGGGTTTTCCAATTCTCTCTCTTCCCCACCATCAATTCAATCCCAATAAAAAAGCTCAAAACCAGAACCTAAAAAGTTTCAATCTTGATGGGTCAAGAATCCTTTATTTACAGTTTTGTAGCTAGAGGCACCATGGTTTTAGCTGAATATACTGAGTTCACTGGCAACTTTCCAGCTATTGCGGCTCAGTGTCTTCAAAAACTACCTTCTACCAACAATAAATTCACCTACAATTGTGATCACCATACTTTTAATTTCTTGGTTCAAGATGGCTATGGTAAGTTTTCTTCAATTAAGTACTACAGTACTTTCTTTGTTTTTGTTGGGTTCCCAGCTGGATCTGATCTTGGTATGCATTGAATTTGAGATTTTATGTAATTATTGATTGTTTTGATTGATGGGTTTGTGGAAAAATTGAAACATGTTTTCTGGGGTTTAGGGTTTTGATTTGACTGAAAATTGATGTCGTAGATTTGAAGAGGAAAAAGTAGGGTATATTGTGGGTGAAAGCAGGGCAGCTTTTTTGCTAGATTGTTCAGAAATGGTTTTTGAAGCTGATCATTTTATTCTAGATTCCAGTGTTTTAAATTCTGATAGATTAGATACCTGAGTGGACATATAACAGGTTTGTTATCTAGACTTAAATGCTTCAGTTAATTCTAAATTTGTAGAAACAAATTGGGAAAGTTATATTGAGGCCCAGTAAGTGCTTAGTATGTTTATCAAAAAAAAAAATATTTGAAACATAAGTGTTAAAATTGTTAGGATCTTTGGTCATGTAGTTGAATGAGTGCTGATTACTCTGTTTGGAATGGCAGCATATTGTGTGGTTGCAAAAGAATCAGTTGGCAAGCAAATATCTATCGCATTTCTAGAACGTGTGCGGGCAGATTTTAAGAAAAGATATGGTGGTGGTAAAGCAGATACGGCCGTTGCTAAAAGTCTCAACAAGGAATTTGGGTATGTATAGATGGATGACTTTTTATATACTCGTGTTATCTGTGACTAATCTGAATCGATACTGAGACGATTTGAGCTTGCAGACCAATAATGAAAGAGCACATGCAGTATATTATCGAGCATGCAGATGAGATTGAGAAGCTGATAAAAGTGAAAGCACAAGTTTCAGAAGTTAAAAGTATTATGCTGGATAACATAGATAAGGTAATTGGAATTCATTCAGGGAGGTTTTGAATGTGTTTCAAAGTGATTATAGTTGTAAGTTGCTACCTTAAAAACTAGGATCATAATCAAATAATCGATTATTGAAAGTAGGAATGGTTAGATAACTTTACATTTATCTAAATAATCAGTTTTCTCACATCCTCTTGCATCTTGTTTTTAAATCTGATCGGTTTGACCCTGAATGAGTTGAAAATTACAAAAGGAATATTTTCAAACACTCAAAACTAATTATTTAGGACTTATTTTTTATACATTTACATCCAGTAATATACCATTCAAACAAGAGAGGTACTAACTCATTACAAGGTTTAATTTATTTTTTTTACGAAACTTGGAACCTAATGATAATGGATTAATTTATTATGATATACATTGTGGAACTTATTACTTTAGATATTGATATTAAGCATGTTTGACCTCAATTTTCAGGCTATTGATAGGGGAGAAAACCTTACAACATTAAATGGAAAGGCTGAAAATCTACGTGATTCGGTATGTTCATTTCTTATTTCTGCTATAAACATTCAGGGTTGTATTGTACATAAACTATTATTTGTATATCATCAGGCACAAGAATTCAAGAAAGCAGGTACAAAAATCCGAAGAAAGATGTGGTATCAGAACATGAAAATAAAACTAGTTGTTCTTGGTATTCTTCTGCTACTAGTCCTTGTTATTTGGCTTTCCATCTGTCATGGTTTTGACTGCACCAACTAAGAAATCTATATTTAGTTTTATATCATGAAGAAAGAGGCAGGTTAAGATGACTTTTCATATGGAGTTATGTTGTAAAGTTGTCTTATATGGTTTGAGAGGCAGAGTGAAACTAATTTCCCTTTCTCTCTTTTAGTTACATTTTTCTCTCTCTTTGTGATGTGTTGTGCTACAAAGTGTGAAATAACAAACAATAGTTTCTTGGATTACTTTCTCGTTTTCAAGTTATTACCATTGCTTATTTCCAAGAAGATTAAGAGTCATACTCATGGACCATAATACCGAAACTTTGCATGATCTACATGTTTTTGAGCTTAGACCAAGTTTTTTGAATGTTAGTTTTTCGGGTTTTGCCACTCATATACCTTACGAGGACAGAACCGTGTATTTATTTTTATCATGGTGTATGGATATGTTTCAATAATCCAAGACCTTTCATATCTGATCACATTGACTTAAGGGAACTGTAAATGCAGAGGTTAAACATAACAACAGGCCGAGTTTGGTATATATAGCGTTTACATTGTTCGATCTATATGTATAACACATGGTATAAAAGACCTGAGTTTCCTTGATATTTTGGTGATGAGTTTGGGATCCAATGCATGCGGTGATAAGAGTTGCTTTATTTGATGTAAAATGACAAGAAAATTATTAGTCCATTCTACAATGTCACACTGAACAGGGAATGAATGGATGAAATAGCATGTGAGTATATTATATTTTTAGCTTCATAATATACATCCTGTAAATTATTGGAAAGGAGAAACCATAGTTAATTTCAAGTTGCACTTGATTCAATAAATGGATAAGGTACCATGGTTTTAAACTTTTAATCAACTTCATTCTGAATATAATGACTGTTAAAATTTCATAAATGGAAAGCAGTACAGGCTTATGGTCTTCAGTTCCTAACTATACATGTTGGCGAGAGCTTATGCTTATGTAAAGCTAAATGCGATTATGCATAAACTCGGTTGCATTTTGTTAAATCACAATATGTTTGTTGGAACAAAAAATACAAACTCCTTAAGGAGTCTATTGTACATTCAATCTGATATATTGGTTTAATGTAACTTAACAACAAAGAGGTTGGCTTACACGGTCTGATCAGCACCAGGGCCACTTAGCATCTCTCCATCTAAACCAACGGTTCTTTAGTCTATTTTGTTCAACTTGCTCGTGATTATTTGTTTGTGTTGCAAATGCTGGGCAACACCCAAGATTTCTGTCACGTTCCATTGCATCTTTCTTGTATGATGGATCTTCATACCTCGGATGCTGAATAAACACCACCTTTTTCCACCAGAGTTTCAGAGCCTGTATCAGACAATAGTACATTTGAGGTACCCTAATGGCTTACACGATGAACAATGTAGGTGACAAGATGAGTGGGTTAATGGTAATGTGTTGGATTGGGTCATTATTAGTGCGAATTGGGTTGATACATACATTCTGTGCATCATATATCAGCTCTGTAAATACTTAATATGCCACAGCATAAAAAATATTACGACATTACATTACTACAATAGTAATCTAAATCTTTGAAAGACATGATTTAGTTGTATACATTAAAAGTAACGTTTAGATAACTTATAGCCCGTTCGACCCGTTTGACTTGTTTGCCCTGCTATCTAATTTTTACAATTTGAAGAATTTGAGATAAAATACAACCTAAGTTGACATATTCATAAGTAAATGAGTTGACCTAAAACGGATAGCGTTAGACAGACCATTGCATACAAGTTCATCTTTTCTTAGCTGAAGGCAAACAAGCAAAATGGAAAAGAAGAAACTTACGTGCCAATAGATCCAAAGTGCAACTTTATGAGGCATTAGCCAGAAGAAAACTGCATGCTGAATAGATGACGAAGATATCCTATTCGCTGTCAAAGAAGCAGTGAAGTAGTCACCAAGCCTAGGATGGTTAACTGAAATATTTACAACAAGATTATCCCCAGGTACATTTGTTTTTATGTTCCAGCTCCCAAGCATATCCTATGATTAAACTAACAATTAATCAAATCAACAGCTGAAAAAATCCATTTACACCTACATATATGATATAGATAGATACTTACATAGTTAGATACATACCATGAAAGGGCTAACATGAAGTGGTTTAGCAACTAAATCAGAATTTGGGTTGAAAACAAACTGTACTCTTTCTCCCCACGGTGTATTGGTTACCTAAAGCATGAAGTTGGAACAATGTGAACACCACTAACATTCTAAACAGAGTAATGAAAAAAAGAAAGCATCGTCAACAGAAGTTATTTATACTCGAGCATATAAAATCACTTAGCAAGATGTATAGTAATTTACAGACCTCAGCAATGCACTTGTTTAAGCATCTTGTCAACCCCTCTTCATCATAGCAGTAGTACAAACTCAACGGGTTCTGCTCATATCCAACACTAGGAGGAATCGTCAAGAGGAAACTGCATCAGGATGTGATCGTAGGTTAGTCAAAACTCATATATCCGTGAATCTGTTCTCTATAAGAAAAATAAATTGATTAATGGATCATAGTATCATACGATTCAACGATGTATTACTATTTTTGAGGTCAATGATTCTTACATGGATGGCGATTTGTCCACCACCAAAAATTAATCATTCACCACTAATTATGCTTTAAAGTGTTGCACAGTACAACCGAGTAATGCATAAAAATGGTGTATGGTTAATTTAGTAGTGGTGTCAACTGTCAAATCAACACCCTTCTAGAATAAGAATTGTTGACTCCAATCAAATAACTACCATTTGTAATGGCAAGCCAAAGTAGTTACTACCCAGTAGGCCAGTACCCACTCTAACCTCCAATCAACTTAAAAACACGGCTGAAGTTATTGGTTGCATACACCTAGAAATTTACAAATCTCGCAATTTTGATACTCAACTAATGTGGGACAGATTTATTCCAAACTCCCCCACTTAAAATCTTAAAAGATGGTAACGAAAATGAATGGTTAAGCACTGAAAATGTATGTTTAAGACCATTAACCCAATAATAAAAGTTATCCATAAACAATTATATACCAATTAATAATGAATCACATGTATGCATACAATTACTAAACACTTACACAGGGCCATTGGTTTGTGCGATATCACGAGCTTGTTGAGGGGTAAGATGGTCAGGTGGTGGATGAGATGTGTGATCAAGATCAATGAAAGCGTAACGGACATGGTACTTGAAACAATGGTGGACGGGACGACGTCGTTCGTGCCAGACTGTACCTTCGTAGAGTGCAACTGAAGTGGGTGAGCCGTCGGCCGGCGGGTGACGGAGGAGACGGCGGAGGTGGAGGAGGAGGGAGAGAGTGATGGAGGTGAGTGTGGTGGACAGGAGTGTCCACAAAAGATAAAATGCTTCCATTGATAAAATGATTCCATCATGTGGATACTTTTATACCATCAATCAATGATTAATTATTTTTGGAGCTTTTAACTTATTGCTGATGTTGATATGTTTATGTTATCTCAACTGGTCAAATGAGTGACTAAAAATTGACGTGAGAATAAGGGAACTAATGATATTATGCCACATATATAAAGAGAATGTTCCATACTACAAAACTCATCTACCTCAAACACCAATTATCTCACAAACGACAAATCGAAAAATCATAAAACTTGCACCATAATTTTTAGTGTTTTATCTTCTTCGATTTGCAGTCCCTCAAGGCATACTTCCGACAAAGAACTCGTCAAAACGCTGAACGTACATGTTAATTGTATATGTGGTAAATCGAAGAGGATAAAACACTGAAAAATATGGTGCAAGTTTCATGATTTTTCGATTTGTCATTTGTGAGATAATTGATGTTTGGGGTAAATGAGTTTTGTAGTATGGAACATTCTCTTTGTACATGTGACATGATATCATTGATTCCCTTAGTCTCACTCAAAAATCATGGACTCATTTGAACGTTACTCTATCTCTATTTGATTGGTATGAAACTTTATATCTGATTGTTTAGTTAATTATTTGTAAATGTACCTAATTAATATAGTATTAACTATCTGAACGTACATTATATATATAAAAGTTGTTATTTATTGTCATTGTATAGAGTTTGTATTTTGGTAAAGAAATTAACTTATAACGATGCAACGTGATGTGCCATCTTATATATATATATAACACGTAAAAAAAATTAAGTTTCGTACATAATGTAGACGAGTATTTAGATACACATTGTACATTTACAAACACTGTACTAGTCATACTTAGATGAAAGCGGCCGGTCAAACTATAAGGCCATGAAGTCAGACATAGATCCGCTTAATAGCTAGCGGGACCTGCATGTAACAGTGTTCAAAATATTTGTATCTTAAATTCGACATTCGAATATCCGATTTGAAATTTATCCAAAAATTTTGGATATCTAAAATGCGGGTACCCGAAGTTTTTGGTTTGGGTATTGAATTGTGATTTTCAAAATTTTGGGTAATTTGAATATTCGATATCTGAAAAATAGATTTTTAGTATATATTTTTTAGAGTTATATCAATTTTTTTGTTAAATTTTAGTAATATAATCTGAATATTGTAATAGTTTAATTTATTACGTAAAAGATTTGCCAAAAATAGTTTTATTCATATCTTTAAAGACCGGACTATTGTACATTTTTTTTTTATACTTATGTATTTTCGATAAATAAAATTGAGTTTTCTTTCATATACATATATTTTAAACTTATGTATTATGTTAACTTCATTATTTTAATACTTGTAAATGTAAAATATCATTACTTTTATATATGAAAGTTAATTTAATAAAATATACTACCTCCGTTTCAAAATAATTGTCAAGTTTTGACATTTTAAAGTCTTTCTTTTTCAACCTTGACCTTAAATATTTTGTTTGTATTATATAATATTTGATGCAAAATATATTAATGAATTGAGTTTTTACTGTATTTTCATTGGTATATGTTGGTACATTTTGTGTGTCAGTCAGTTGGTCAAACGTTTGTAATTGTCAAAGTCAATTAGTCTGCGTACGTATAATGTTTAGTGTGTATATGCGAGTCTGTAGTCAAATAGTGAAGTAAAAAATATACACAAATTAGTGTTTAGGCGACACTAAGCTAATGTCGCATATGGCGACACTTGGCTAGTGTCGCTATAGAGTTTGGACAGCCTATAAATAGGCGTGTTAGGGTTCATTTGTAGGTTAGACATTTTATGAGAGTGAGAGAGGCATTTTCCTGAGAGGAAGGAGAGAAACGAGTTTGTATCTTGTAATCTTTATTATTCAATTGTGAATATATACAAAGATTATATAGAAATCGTGTGTTTGTGAATTGATTATCAATTGTTTGATTTTCGCACTTGCAATTGTTTGTATGATCCGATCAGATCCTACGCATACGGGACTTTCAACTGGTATCAGAGCCGTGAATCAAGGATTCGACGGTTTCGGATCGTGTTTAGAACGTTTTCGGTTGATTCGCAAAGGTATTAATCGATTATAATTAGTTTCTGGGTTATTTGTGTTGATTATATCGATTTTTGGGTTGATTTTTGGTACTAGTTCCTCTGCTGTTCGTCAATATTCGTTAGGGTTTCAAAATTTTCGATTTTTAAGGTTTTTTGGGGTTTACAGCCGTTTTAGCGTCACTTCATGCGTCACTTCAGTGAGTCACTTCATGCGTCACTTCAGTGAGTCACTTCCATGCGTCACTTGGTGCGTCATTTACCAAGTGTCTCAGCAAGTGTTTCATACACTATTCATGCGTCACTTAGCAAGTGTCTCACCTAGTATCTCATAAAAAAATAAAAAATAAAATAAAAAAAATCGAAAATGGCTTTCGGTACCAAAATGCCCCATTCTACATCTTTGTTCTATAGTGATTTTGCTAATTGGAAGATTAAGCTATGCAACTTCATTGAACACAAAGATCCAAAGTTGTGGAACTTGTTTAACGCTATTGATCGATATGAGCAACCAAGACTCGATGGGGTCCTTAAGGCAAGAGCACAAATGTCAGCCAACGAACGGGAAGAGTTTGACAATGACAATAGAGCATATGAGATGATTACCATGTGCTTACCAGAAGTTGTGAAAAATAAATTCAAAAATCAAGCAACTTCTACAGATTTATGGGACGCTCTTATAGAGGCTTATGATCAAAAGAGAATGTTGATAAACGAAGAAGAGGATCAACACACTGCATTGGTGGCTCATATAAAAGATGTTGACTCTAATGCACATGAGGTACATAATGAACATGAGGAACCCATTAATTGTATATCATGTATTAAGCTTGATGCTTCTTTAAAATGTTCTCAATTAGATAATGAAGATTTGAGAGAAAAAGTTGTTAAACTCACCGAGTCAAATAAATTTCTAAAAGCTAATGAGAGACTTTATGATAAGCAAATTGAGGTCTATAAGTTATACACTCAAACTTATAAATCAAAAGTCTTTAGCCAACAAGATGCTATTAATAGCTATCTTAAAGAAATTGAACTTTTAAATAAAGAACTTGATGAATTAAAGTCTAAATCTGGGTATTTTGATAGAAAAATCTCAACTTTTTCACAGTCTCAAGATGTCTTCGATGAAATCGTTAGCAAGCAAAGGACTGATAAGAATAGTAAGTCTGGACTGGGTTACTTCCCTCCTCCTACTAACTACTATCCTTTTCCTGTTAAAGAGGGCACTGAAGATCTTGTAGCTGACTACTCAACATGGCCAGATACAAAATCTAAAGAAGCTAAAGCTAATCTCAAAAGGCAGGCAAAGGAGAAAACCAAACGGCCAGAGTATCCATGGCCTACTTTTGTCAAGTCTGATCATTCACCTTTAGTTAGTGTTGAGGAGATCGTTGAGGTAAAAGATATACCTGAAGAGTCTACTATTAAGGTTGAGAAAATAAATGTCAAACCTGAAAATTTCATCATTACAAATGAAATTGATGAACGTTTTAAATGCAAAGGCAAAGCTAAGGTTGACAGTGAATCCTTCCAAGTTAAAAATGTTAAAAAGGATACAAAGAAAGATAAAATGGTTGATAAATCTGAAAATAATAAATGTTCAACATCAACCAACTCAACCTCAGGAACATCTACTTCAACATATACACCAAAGAGTGCATGTTCAATAAATGTTCATGTTCATAGACCTTCTGTGTATTGTCCTCCACTGAAACGATTTGAGGGAACTCATTGGAATATATCTTTTGTGGAGCGTCGTTCTTGTTATCGTTGTGGTCAACATGGCCATATTATTAGGAATTGTAAGTTATTATCCCTAGATAGGTTTGGTAGAGGGATGCCAAGAACTTCCTCTTTCAGGAAAAAATTTTCAAAATCTTTTTCAAGGCGTCGTTTGTATTCGCATGTATCTAGTTATGCATCAAACTCTCCAAAACCTATGGATATAGTAAACAAAGTTATGCCTAGTAGACCTCAAGTTCAACAGCACAACATTGTTGAAAATAAATCATCTGAATCTAAACAGGTTTGGAAACCCAAATCCACAAACAATGCATCAATGAAATCTTCTAAGTTTTTAAAGTATCATAAACTCATTGATGTGATGATTATGGATGACCATGGACAACCCAAGTCTATCAAGGCTTGGGTTTCCCATAAGTACTAATGTTTAATTATTTGTGGTGGTGCAGTCAAGTTTTTACTAGCGAATATTTTTATGACTGCAAGGATGTGAATATTGTTGGAAGATTGTTTTCAAGGTGCTCATGTGTGATGATTTTGATTGGATGGATGAGACTTTTGATGTTATGAGGTGATACAAATGCTAAAATGCACTTGATTTGACTTGATATGTAATTTTGATAATTTTCTTTAAAACTTATTACTTATGTAACAGCCATTCTTTGTACTTTTTTTAGTATTAAAGAAATGCAATGTTGCGAAATTTATTAAATTAAAAATACAAAAATATGTTTTGTGTTGTTAGGGGAGTGTTTTTGGATTGAATATAAGAATTTGCTGTTCAAGGGGAGTAATTTTAAATATAAAAATTTCGATTATTTAGATTAGAAATGTGAACATCAAGATTCTTAATTATTGAAAAGACATTGGATTGTGTCTGTAAACAACTTGGGATATGATTGTACATCGGGTGACATGCGTAAAATGGAATTTTAAGGTTTATCTTGGATGTGTCAGTAGGTTAATCTGACATATTTAAACCAGGTTTTATGAAAATTATCTTCATCATACGATGTATTGATAGGCATGATACACACCGGTCTCTGGGTTATTAAGAAGCAACTTAAATACATGTCTATGATCTTGTGGTAAACACCTTGTGATGTATGACTCTATGTCTTAATTCCTTAGCGTAGCTTGACATATTTCTATTTTTGGATCGTATATCTGAGATCTTTTGGAGGATTATACTGATTGTTTCCTCTGTTGTGTTGTACGTAAGTACAGACCTGGTCTCAATTTAGTATAATCTCAAAACTAAGCAAACGTGAGTCAATGCACTTGCAAAGTCTTAAATCTAAGATACTGATCAAGGTCGCTAATTGAATAAATCAAGTTTGGTTTGACTGAGATTGGTTTTGCTTAAACTTGAATCAAGTGTATGTTGCTCTGTTGTACGTCAGTACAAACCTGTCACCGCTGGCTTGATTCTTAAAATTGATCATCTTATATTCCTTCTGAATTTGGAAACTATGTTCATGTCTAGGTTATAGGGGTATATCTATGGTGGGGACCACAGAGAAATATTCATACTAACAATAAAAGGTTAGCTCACAGACACGGATGTAACATGTTTAAGTGGACAAACAATATCAATAATCGTCTTGAAATAATTTTTATAAAAGGTGTTTTAATTATGCTAAGTAAATTTAAAGTGGACAAATATACTGATAATCGAAATAACATTTACTATTTCCTAATAATTGCATGTTGGCCTGATATGATCCCTAAGCAGACCTAAAACAATCTCATCCCCAATTTAATTATTTTATTTTCTTTTAAGTATTCTTGGTTTTTCATTTATATAGAAAAATACAAAAAGATTTTATTTCTATGTTATTTTCTTCGATATCACATATCTTGTCAAAGTCAAATATTGAAGATATAAAGGATGTCGGTTATTCTTCAAAGACTGTGAAGATAAAATCTATCGGAGAAGCGGTTGATGATTGAGAGATAGTCAGCTAAATTGAAGATCTTATTGTATGTTAAATTTGTGTCAGTCACATGAATTTGGACATCAAGATTTCTTTGAAGACCATGCTATCTCAATGGGTGAGATTCCGATTGTTGAAGACATGAAGAACTTTGTTGGTGCAGACTAATTGAAGACTTATTTGACCAAGCTGCTGACATGGGGGGTTTGTTGGTGCATTTTGTGTGTCAGTCAGTTGGTCAAACGTTTGTAATTGTCAAAGTCAATTAGTCTGCGTATGTATAATGTTTAGTGTGTATATGCGAGTCTGTAAACAAATAGTGAAGTAGAAAATATACACAAATTAGTGTTTAGGCGACACTAAGCTAGTGTCGCATATGGCGACACTTGGCTAGTGTCGCTATAGGGTTCGAGCAACCTATAAATAGGCGTGTTAGGGTTCATTTGTAGGTTAGACATTTTATGAGAGTGAGAGGGGCGTTTTCCTGAGAGGAATGAGAGAAACGAGTTTGTATCTTGTAATCTTGATTATTCAATTGTGAATACATACAAAGATTATATAGAAATCGTGTTCGTGAATTGATTATCAATTGTTTGATTTCTGCACTTGCAATTGTTTGTACGATTTGACAGATCTTACGCGTACGGGGCTTTCAGTATAATTTCCGTTAAGTATTATATAATACAAACAAAAATATTTAAAGTCAAAGTTAAAAAAAAATACTTCAAAAAGTCAAAACTGAAAAATTATTTTGGGACGAAGGGAGTATTTATTTTTCGATTCGGGTATTCGGATAACCCAATATTTATTTCTGAGTTTTCGGTATCCGAAGTTCGGATATCTTAAATTTTGAATAGGGTTTTGGGTAGTAAAATCCAAAATTTCATATCCGAACTTCGAGTATCCAAAACTTCACATATCCGATGATGAACACATCTACCCATAGGGATATGCTTCTTGAACTTCTCGAGTATCCATACACGTTTTTAAAAATTAGATACCTCCCAAATGGTAAATTGAAAAATCACAAACATTGCACACACAAAAATCAGCGTTTCATTCTTTTTGATCAGAAATGCGACAAAGTATACTTTCGACGAACTTTTTTTTTTCTTCGTTTTTTGTTGGCTTTGAAAACGAGTAACGCATGTGTTACAAGCGGGTAACACATGTGATACCGGCTGGTAACACATGTGTTACTGATTTTGTACAATTTGTGAAATCCAAAATAAAATAAAAAAGTCATCGAAAGTATACCTTGTGAGATGGTAATTCGAATTGAAAAAAAAATACTAATTTTTATAGTGCAATTTTTATAATTTTTCGATATACCGTTTTAGAGATATTTAAGTTTCAAAAATACGAGAAAAATAAATTTTGTGACAAATGATATATTGTAATTAATTCCTCTTAAATCAATCTTAAATAAAGTGATGAACGACCAAAAAGCCAGCCAAATTTGGTGACCAACAAAAGCTTTTATCACAACCTACACCAACATCCCTTGATTCATCTTTTTGGTTAACAAAATCAACCACTCATATACATCCACGTAACCAACAATCTTTCATACCAAGTGTACTCAAGTCTTTTTCACACCACGTGGCACATTCCTATTCGTCATATGCTTTCTTACCATGCACATCCGCCGTAGACGAACCCCGGCGTTATAATCGAAGCCCCAAATTACTCTGCAACTCATACATCCACCAAAAGGCGAACTACGTGTTTAATTCCGTCTTCAAAATTTCTGAAAAATGGCTTCGATTTTTCAAGTAATCGGAGCTGCAACCGCAGCGGTCTCATCTTCCACTTCATTTGACACCAAAAAAATCCACTTATGCTCTCACAGATCCGTTTCAGGTTCGTAGAATTGTGTATATATGTGTATTTATGTAAGTATTGGATATGTAATTGCATATTCTGCTGTTGTGTGCGAAGTGTTTAAGATTATGATTTATCAGTGGTTTTTAGTTAGGGTTTTTTTTATTTTATTTCAGGAATCATTTCCTGATTCTGTTAATTTTCATGTAATTTGGTGAATTGCGATTGATTTTTGATGATTTGTATGTGTAATGGTTGAATTTCAGATAGGAAATCGAGTTTCGTTGTAGTAAAAGCTAGCAGTTCGAATCGCATAGGTGGCCGAGCAGATCAACTGGTTACAAATGCTGTTGCAGTGAGTATATAAATATATAGTTTAGTAGTATAGCTATAAAGTTATGTATATAGATGTCTGCCTTTCGACTAATGATAAACTATTGTGTTATGTATGTTGCAGACAAAGGTTGATACTCCAACAGCTGCATCTAAACCTGGGTAAAGCATATATCCTCTTATAATAACTTATATATGGCTTTGGTATTACAATCAAGCTACAGTAGCTTCATGAACCATTAGACGCTAATTGTGTAGGTGACCTAGTCGAGAGGTAGAAAGTCCTTCATTTGATAATCAAAAAAATAAGTTCAGTATCTTAAATCGAGAAAGTAGAGGTTTCTACCTTCAATGGAAGTTAGGCATGAGCATAGTTGTTAGACTTTTACGAGTTAGAAGATTAGGCAAACTTTTAGTGTAATATCGAAAATAGGAAACTAAATGACTAGAGTTTGTTTTGAATTAAGAATTAGTGGTTTTGACAGTCGACGACTTCACCATCGACCCTCATACTACTCTACTTTTCTTGAGAATAAAAATCCTACACAGTGATAATTGTCCCTTTGATATCTTAAAGACACTGTAGAGACTACAAGGAGTTGTGATTAAAGAAATGGTTAATAATTCATGGATTATTGAGTAGTCAAGTTTTCACAATAGTGTCACTCACTCGAGTACCACACTTAATCTTAATTTTCAAAATTTTAAATTCACTTAATAAATGCAATATATTCTTATTAGTTTATAGTACTTGAAATTTATAAACTTAATCTAATTTCTTAGGATTTTTAGATTATGTGAACTTGCCTATTAACTTAGAAGTTTTAGGATCTATAAGATATATGCTGATACTTATTGGTGTCAAAATTTAATTTATGTGTCCGTGTTTTGACTCTTACAAGTCAAGTCGTAAGTTGACAACTATGGGCATGAGTACAATATATTTTTGTGCGATTATCCTGTAATAATATTTTTAGAGTGCTTTCATTTTGATACCTAAAAGTAACTAAGTAAGGCTTAACTTAGTATTCTATTTCTAAATGTAATGGAACTCTAGAGTCAGTTTGTTGAAAGGTAAAGTACTATAGTTTCATGGATATATTGTACATCGAGTTCTTTTACACACCATCTGGCTACTAAAAAAAAGTTTGGGGCCGAGTGTTAGAGAGTGCAGACCATTGGTAACTCTTCATTCAGAATGTGATAAAGTGATTGCTTAGGGATATAACCCCCAGCCTCCCATAGGATTAATCAATGTGACATTCAAGTACCTTGTCTTGAAAAGATGTCTTATGTTAGCAAGTCAAATCGTCTGCATCCCGCACATTGCATGACTGCTCTGCCAATTGTTTACAGGCAACCGTAATTTCAGATAACCCATGATTAACAAACAACAGGATCATCTTGCCATAATATTCCCCAGTTGTTTCTAAGTGCAATTTTTCCTTGATCAGTTTTAGTTTGAGACCTACTAGAGTACTAGGTACATTGTAAACGTGTATTTCCCATGTGCCTGACCAGATTCTGAAACATGAGGTGATGGAGAAGAAATTCCTAGCCATTTGGCAATGTCTTGTACTTCCAGAACCCAGGTCTATCGATTTTGTGCTCATGACCACATTATGGTATTCGGAATTCCATTTTTGCTCTTCAATAGTATCACTTTATGCAAAGTAGCTTTTTGTGCATGGTATTAAGATTATAGCCAGAGGGACGTTATATCTATCATTGCTCTTCACTAGTATTGGCTATTGGGGTCATATGCTGTTTGTGGCATGATGCTAAGATAAAGCCAAAGCAACAGTCTTTTCAACTCATGCACTACCCCTCGTACCAAAAACAACTTACCATGTTACTATCACCATAACCAAGTTTAGTGTGTTTAACAGTAGTACTAATTTGAAATGATTCTCATTAATAGGACAAAAATACCTAAAACTTGCATCAGTACATGCCAAACAGGGACAAATTATTGACAGATTGGGATAGGTAAATTTTGCATGAAGTTGTTCTTGAAAACTGCCGGTAAAATCAAGGACTCGTAATTAGCATGGAATCGATATTCCTGCCACAGATATGACTCTGAGGGTCAAGTATATATTTTCATATGCTTGTATGATATGCATTAGAAGATTCTGAAAAGCTAGTCATATTTGAAGTGATTTGGTCTATCTTGGAGCATAGTAACAATTCTTTTGAATCTTATGCTTGATTTATAGGTTAACTTTCTGTTGTTTATCCTACATTCCCCATAAATTACTGTCTGTGAATTTTTTTACGGACACTTTGTTTCAAGTGGAACATGCAGTTATATCGATCTTAATGCCTTACGTTTTTAACCATAATATGGAAGCAAACTACTGCATCTTTTAGAATCTAATTTTAGCAACTCGTAAAACATAAAATATATTAATCATTCGCTCTAGCCTATTATGTACGCATATTAGTCAAAGGTTGGATAACAGTGATATATATCTTCTGCAGTCATGAATTATTACTCTTTGAAGCTCTCCGAGAAGGCTTGGAAGAAGAAATGGAGAGAGATGCCCGTGTATGTGTCATGGGAGAAGATGTAGGCCATTATGGTGGTTCTTACAAGGTCACCAAAGGACTAGCTGATAAATATGGTGATCTGAGGGTCCTTGACACCCCCATTGCTGAAAACTCGTTCACAGGAATGGGAATAGGAGCTGCTATGACTGGCTTAAGACCAATCATTGAAGGAATGAACATGGGTTTCCTTCTCCTTGCTTTTAATCAAATCTCCAATAACTGTGGTATGCTCCATTACACATCTGGTGGTCAGTTCAAAATTCCGGTTGTCATTAGAGGACCAGGAGGAGTTGGACGCCAGCTTGGTGCCGAACATTCCCAACGTCTTGAGTCGTATTTCCAATCTATTCCTGGAATCCAGATGGTGGCATGCTCAACCCCTTATAATGCGAAGGGACTAATGAAAGCTGCTATCCGAAGTGACAACCCCGTCATACTATTTGAACACGTCTTACTTTACAACCTTAAAGAGCGAATTCCTGATGAAGAATATGTTTTAAATCTCGAGGAAGCTGAAATGGTCAGGCCAGGAGAACATGTCACCATTCTGACATATTCCAGGATGAGATATCATGTGATGCAAGCTGCCAAAACTTTAGTCAACAAGGGTTATGACCCAGAAGTTATTGACATCAGGTCTTTAAAGCCGTTTGATCTTTATACAATTGGGAACTCGATCAAAAAGACTCACCGTGTTCTTATTGTGGAGGAATGCATGAGAACTGGTGGAATTGGTGCCAGTTTGACTGCAGCAATCAATGAAAACTTCAATGACTATTTGGATGCACCAATTGTGTGTTTATCTTCACAAGATGTGCCAACCCCATACGCAGGGACTCTAGAGGAATGGACTGTGGTTCAGCCACCCCAGATTGTGGCTGCAGTGGAGCAGCTCTGCTGGTAGCAAGGTGGCTAACAGAAGAAATGAAAGAGAATTGTCTTCATTTTCATGCCGGTACCATTGCTTTGCTCTGCTTTGCTCCTACATATTAAGTCACTGTAATTCACAGAGTTTTATACTTTTGCTTCATTGGATCTCTTTTCATTCCTTTCTTTTTTATGATGGCAAACATCCACGTTTTCTATTCATTCTAGATATGTTTATCAGATCATTTCGTGGTTCTTAGTTATGGATGTGGGGATTTTATAGTTGGTACATTCTGATAGAAATTGTATTGCTGTTGGCCACCTATATGCAAATATGCAATGTTTTAAAACCCGGGTTTTTAGTCGATCCGGAAAATTGTTATTTTCTGGTCGGACCGGTCGGACCGGTTGGGCCGGAAGGTCGGACCGGATTTAATAATAGTATACAGTAGTAATATTTAGTGAATTTTTTATTTTTTTTATAATTATAAATATAATTATTAATTATATCATGTATAATAATTATAATCCATAGAGTAATAAAGGGTGATGACACATCGATTCTCTTGTTATTCTTGGAATACACATCAATATAATAATTATATAATCCATAGAGTAATAAAGGGTGATAACACATCAGTCAAAGATTCACTTATTACCCTTATTATTCTTGAAATACACAATCAATAAACATTCCCTAAATATAAATGATTAAATGTACATAGAAATTTAAAAAAAAAAAAAAAAAACATGAAACCCGGGTCAATGTGTGTTTCCGGGTCCCGGTCCAACCCGGTCCGACCGGCCGGGTCAACCGGGTCGTTGACTAGTCAACATATTGAAAAACCCGGTTTTAAATGGCCCGGAAAACTCTAAAAGTGCGGTCCGACCGGTTCGACCGGGCCGGTCGAACCGGGTCTTAAAACATTGCAAATATGTAATGAGTAAAACTATTAGAAGTGAATGAAACCATACCCTACTAGTCAAATATGTTACTCCCATAGAAGAAGTCCAATGTTTGCTGACTTGGTATGTTTGTTAATGAGATACTAAATGTCTTTAATAAGCGTTAGGAATTCTTGTAGGTAAGTCGAATACCCAATCTACTCCACACCTTGTCTCATATGCTACTAGAACACTCAACCATCCGGATATGAGACATCTTGTATACACTTTAATACCGCTAATAGGTAAAGTTACCAATCTTTAAGGATAACTGAAAATGAAAAACACTATCGTTTGTTTGACTGGGATTCCTAGTCATTCAAAAACAATTCTAGTTTGTTTAAAAAAACAAACGGTACAGAACTACAGATTACTTGGTTACATTCAGCCCTACAAACTGTACCTATTCTTAACGTAACTGGTGTATATGCTGGACAAATTTGGTGATTACTTTACCTAGAAGGACATACCAAGTCTTTGATGAATTGATTGGTTGACTAGGAATCTTGCACTATATAGTATATAGGTTGTCTGGTGATTTGGTATTTCTTTCGCTATTATGTGATCCAGCTAAAGGCTTTACATATTTGGAAATAATCTACTACTCTTCAACTGTCTTGTGTACGAGTTTTAAAAGCAAAATTTCATTGGCTGAGAGTAATTTGTAAGTATCCTTGGTTTCCTTCTTTTCATTTACCATAGCGATTTTAATTCGTCCAGTCGTGATTTGTTGTCTGAAGATGTCCACGCTTAGTAGAACCCATAATACAAGGGATCAAACTGTAGCTTAGAATCTTAGAGCATATTGATTTTTTTTCTTACAAAAACACAATTCTATGATGAAATATTCTAGTTGTAGGAGATGTTTTGATGTAAGTTTTCAAAATGAGATCAGATTACCGACGTTGAAAATTGATTTAATTTCGTGATAGTTGGGTAGGTTATCTTATCATTTAACAACACTCCTTACGTTAAGACAAGAATCAAAACCCGTACTTAGACCCTGGTAAAATCAGTGTCCTCGTGAATATTGATCAAAGAACAATAATTTATGATTACATTCTTTTAACAGCGATTTACGCATATTTAAATATATTGATGACAACTCTTAGGGTCATCTTTAACAAAAGAAAAGAAAAATAATCAGTTTTTGTGCCCAAATATTACCTTTTTTGGTATTAAATTATAATACTACGTAATTAGAAGATGTGAATTTGAGGTGAATGAACAAATTAGACACTGTTACTAACGTACTACATTAAAATCGTACTAACAAACTTACAAAAGATCATTATATATTTCTACGAAAATAACACGCAAATTAGGAGACAATTACATTCACCAATCATCATAATGATTCCTTTAATTTGGTATGTTTAACTTGCTTATACGTTTTTAATTTCCTTCCATCAAGTGAATGACACCCAAGATATTTATGTTTAAATTCAGGGGTAAAGTATATAAAATACAATGTTGATCTGCACCGATAATCACAAAAATTAACAGTTAGATCACGTCACCGTTCTACCCCTAATTTCACACCCTAAATGGAAGGATCGAATGTTACTGACGTATGTCATGACATATTACTATTATATTTTAATTAAATATATTAATTAATTATTTTATTTATATATAAAATGAGTGCCTTGGTTTTGAAAAACTTGTGCACTGGAACGTTAAAATTGATGTATGAGAACATGTGTTAGTAAAATTCAAGCTGCATTTGTCTTATTAAATTATTACTATCTTAAAATTTTGACATATTAATCCAAAGAAAAGAAAATAAATTGCTTTGTTAAATTTAATTAAATAAATGTTATACCTACGTTTACTCACTAATGATGTTATTTAATTAAAGATCTCTAATCTCTATATACGACTATGAAATTTAAATATCCCGTGACATAATTTCTAATTATAAAAAGCATTTGTCAAACATTCAAGTATAAAATAGATGTTTGAACGTGTGTATACAATACTTATTGTGACATAATTAACTCTTCAACTCCAACTCTTAAGTATATGATAAAAGTCAGTTTTTTATTTAAAGTCAAAAGAATATATCATATATTGTTCGTAATCGAGTTAATTATGTTATCTTTAAGAGTGTTATGAATACAACACATAATTTGATTTTTACAACACACTATTAAACAACTAAAGCATACTGTACAACTTGTTGATACACAGTTTTGTTGTATGAATCAAAATCAATGTTGTATCCATCACCTCCCTATCTTTAATTAGTAATCAACTAAGTACAACCATATAAAGTATATGTGGTATTGTAGAGCTAAAACTTAGTGGTGTACCTATGAGTATCGGGTAAGTAAACACAAACACTCTAGTGGTATTTAAAGTGAGATGTGATTGGTATAGCAATATAATTTTTAGCCAAATAAATTGAATTAATTGTTCGTCTAATAACTAATTTGCACATTATTATAAACATCTTTTTGGCAAATTCATCCTCATACCTTAAATCATTTTGGGTGTGTTTGATACATACATTTTAAGAGATTCTAGAGGATTGAGCTTTTAGTTTTCATAATTTTAATCCCCTAATTCCCGTTTGACAACAAAATTATAGTAGGGATTATTGAAAAAAGAATCCTCGAAATTCTCTGAAATCCCTTTTTGAAAAACTTTTTCAAGTATCCTCAACTCCATCTCCACCCACAATCTTTAACTTCAGCCTTTAGTTCTAGTTACAATCCCGAGCTCCAACTACTTGTTACTGAACACACCCTTTGTGTTTGTTTTTTTACTTTTTTCCTGTGATGTGAAGGCAAGTTAATCCAAAAAAAAATTGTTGATGGTGAAATTAGTTATTATTATGTACCAAACACAAAATTTAGTTTTGTCATGTAGAAAGATAATCACAAAGTTAGTTATACTAGAAATGATTTTGGAACTCACGGAACAAATTCAGATTAGTAATTCGGGAAATTTTATATTTATACTTTATTTTAAAACTCACCTATTTTCAACAATTATGTGATACAAAATTTAATGTAAAGTTGTCCAATCAATAAAAATAATGAGTCTACTATCCCTTTTTGAGCACCATCTATTACCTACATAATGTGGCTAAGTTATCATTTATGACTACTGTTTTCTAATCTAACCCATGATCAATAAAGCACAGATGGAAAATAGTACTATATCATAATTTTTTCAACATTTATTCAACAACAATATCAAGTTATTGTGTGTTTGTGTATAGGACTATAGGTGTTATAGTTCGTTCTAATTATTTGATAGTTGATCTTGTAAAAAAAAACTTGTAGTTAGATATATGACCTTAAACGACACTTTACCCATTCTTACGACCTCTGAAAATTAATAGACAACTTTGTATAAATTATTTACCTCTATCACATTAGCCATGTACCATATTAGAAGGGCCTTTGTAAATTATTAGGGTGAGCGATATGGTTGATCGCGCGTGACCTTCAAACTTTAGACGGCTAAAATATGTTTGTAAGACTATGTATATAACTTGATGTTAATTGCAAAAACAAAATAGTTTGTGTATGTGTATATATAATTTGATGTTAATTGCAAAAATAAAACAAAAAACGGATACATTAGAGTTATTAGCGAGGGTTATTGTAGAATCGTTCTTTATAGTGTGAACAACTTTTTTCACTTTTAGTTTCAACATATGTACACTTTTTGCAAGAAAATTATGTCAAAATTATTAAAATTTTACCATCGTTAATATTGGATTGATTTATAAAAATATTAAGAATATATGATACACAAATTAAAGTTGTGTATTACAACTTTTATGTGTGATACTGTGATGCACACTAAATTTTTAATGATGTTTATCATATTTTTTATAAAATTTTAATAATTTAGATATAAATTTTTTATCGAAAAAGTTATTTAATTTTAAAGTCAAATATAAAAATATTTGTTTTCACTGTTTTCAACCTAAGAAGTGTTTATAACATTTCCTTAGAGTTATTTTAAAAAAGTTGATTGACTACAATAAAAAGATTTAAAAAAAAAATCTCATATATTGGTTCTCCTTTCAAAGAGTTTTTCAAAAACTTAGAGACAACCATCCATACTAGTTTTCTTCACTGATTTGTTTATAACCAGTTTCAATTTAATACGTAATCTCAAACACCTCGTGACTCAGATTATTATTAAAAAGTTACATATTATTCTCTTAAATAAATAAATAAAAGGTATATAAAAAAGGCACACACGGCTGTTGTAAGTTGTAACACAAAGTGGCTGGTGACAACACAAAATAGTAGTGGACCAAGCTGGCGGTAATGTATGTATGTATTTGTGTATATATTTGTAATCGTAACCAATTGCGCATCGTAAATGGTCAGGTTTCACATTTGTGATTTCTCGGTTGGGAATTCAAATCGGTTTCCTCAGTACATACGGATAATTTTTAGACAGATGATTTATATTACATTAATGATTCTTGCAAGTGGAAAGGACATGTACCATTGAAATTAAATCGTGTAAATAATAAGTGATGATTTGTACACCACTCATTTCTTGTTATACACCACTAAAATATTTTTTAGACTCTTTTACCCCTTGCAACTTGAAATTCCTCTTACACTCCTTCACAACCTTAGGTGTAAAAATGTTCAAATTATTATTTTAGTAGTGTATAACAAAAAAGAAGTGGTGCACAAATCACTACTACGGAGTACATTTTCAAAAAGTGAAAATTATAAAAAGTAGAATAAATGACATGGAGTAAAGTCTAGCCTATTCCCTTCCCTACCTCGGGCCTCGTGTTTGCACGGGTGGGTCGGCATTTATTTCACACGCATCAACCGCCCCACCACCACCACCTTCCACCAATATAACCCCACCAATCCCCATCCCTCAATTCGGCTCTCCAAATTTTCTATCTTTTCTTCAATTTTATACCCAAAGTTTTAACCTTTTCAAGTTTTCTACTCCAAATTTCAATTTAACCACCACCCCCACCTTCAATCCTTTCATTTCTCAACTGGGTTCTCTCTCAAATTTGTAACTTTTCTTCAATCTTTAAACCCAAAGTTTCCAACTTTTTGAGTTTTTAACAAAGGGTCTACCACAACTTTCAATATAACAACCAATCCACCTCCAGTTCATCATTTCTCGACTGGGTTCTATCAAATTTGTACCTTCTATTCAATCTTTTTAATCCAAGTTTGCAGCTTTCATAAGTTTGTGAAAAAGGGTCTACTTCAAATTTCAATAAAACCACCACTCACCACCTAAAATAGCCTTCAATCTTTCATTTCCTAACTGGGTTGTATCTAATTTGTAAGTTTATTCCCATCTTTATGCTTTAAGTTTCCAACTTTCAGTATTATTGATATGTTTTTAATAAAGGGTCTACTTCAAATTTCTATATAACCACCAACCCACCACAGAATTAGCCTCAATACTTCATTTCTCAACTGGGTTGTAACGAATTTTGTAAGTTTTAGTTAACCTTTATGCTTAAAGTTTGTAGCTTTTAGTAGAAGTTTGTACCAGAGGTCTGTTTGATATTTGATTATGCAAAGGGTTAGGATGTCATCACACCAATTACCAGTGCAAAAATTAGGTGATTCCGAAATGAAATTAACCCCTAAATTTAAGTTGGCTTCTCTTATAGATGGTTTACTAGAATCAGAATCATGTTTTGAGCCCTTAATTCCTGGTCTTCCTGATGATATTGGTTTAAGTTGTCTTCTCCGGCTGCCGGTTGAGTTTCATCCCGGCGGTCGGAGTGTTTGCCGGCGGTGGTGTAACTTGTTTAAAGATAAAGCTTGGTTCTTTACACAAAGGAAGGAAATGGGGTTTCAAGATCCATGGTTGTTTGTGTTCTCTTTTAATAAATGTAGTGGAAAGATTCAATGGCATGTTCTTGATCTTGTTAATCTTTCATGGCATACAATTCCTGAAATGCCTTGGATTGATAAGGTTTGTCCACACGGGTTCCGGTGTGTTTCAGTCCCCGGAGATGGATCGGTTTTTGTATGCGGTGGGCCTCAAAATTCGGTGTTGAAATATGAAGTTCGATCAAATCGTTGGAACATGTTGAAGAAAATGATCACTCCACGGTCGTTTTTTGCTAGTGGGGTGATCGATGGGATGGTTTATGTAGCCGGTGGGAATAGTAGTGACGGGTTCGAGCTCAATTCGGCTGAGGTTATGGACCCGAAAGATGGTGTATGGTGCCCAATTGCGGATATGGGTGCAAACATGGCTTGTTATGATGCAGCCGTGCTCGATGGGAAGCTTTATGTAACAGAAGGATGGTTTTGGCCGTTTTATGTTGTACCTAGGGGTCAAGTTTATGACCCGAAAACAGATAATTGGGAATGTATGGCGAGCGGACTAAGGGAAGGGTGGACAGGGTCAAGTGTTGTGATGTTCGGGCATTTGTTCGTTGTTTCGGAACATGAGAGGACGAAACTCAAGGTTTACGATTCTAAAAATGACGTGTGGGAAACCGTTAACGGGTCTCCTTTACCAGAGAAGTTATGCAAGCCGTTTGCAGTAAACGGCTTCAATGATAAGATTTATGTTACCGGAAAAAACCTTTATATTGCGGTTGGGCTTATTCATCAGTCAGACACTTGTCCAACTGAGGAAAGCCCAAACTTTTCTGTTCAGTGGCAGGTTGTAGAAGCCCCACGGGGCTTCTTGGACCTGACACCTGCAAGTGCGCAGATTCTATTTGCATAACGACTCCCTGATAGTTCAGTTTATAAAATTTACGTTGTGGTTTGTAGCAGTGTGAAAAAAGCATATATTAGTAGTTTAGTACCACCACTCATCCTAGAGTTTGTATTGTTGCTTTTGTGTTTTGATGTCGATTACTATGAAATTATGAAGAATGCAGATGAAAAACAACGTTGAATGACAAAAACTGTTGTTGAACTTACAAACGGGTAACGACAATAATACACAAGATTACTACTTAATTTATAATTATATTAATTATTTATTTTAACTGGATTTGGGGAATGATGGGACGTGTGAAACCATGGATTATGGGACAAAGTAGAAAACCGTTATAAAAAGTAGTAGTAGGAAAGAAACAAAGTCCGAATTGGATTTTTATTTGTTTCACACGATTTAAACACATCAACCGTTAGTCCGTTAGTAAGTTGCATTCTCGTCACCACTAGCTACTTTGGGTAGAAGCCGGCTTAATAAAACATCTACAACGGGTAAAAATTAAAATTAAAATTAGGAATGCTAGTTAATTTTCTTTTAATTTATTGGATTTTGCTAAATAAAGTCTTTAGGACTCTTGTTAAGCCTTTCAGAGATGCTTTAAAAGTTAACTAAAATAATAACTAACTTGCTCGCTCTCTTTCTCTTTCTGAATTTATGTTGACTCTGAATTTTTAATTTAAGGTACAAATAAGATGTGCTTATTAATAAAAGCTCTAAGGGTTTCTGTTAACAGAATTAGAAAACCCTTATTTTAAAGATTTCTTCTATCTATTTCGAAATTAGTCCTTAGCACAAAGATCTTTTTTTAAGGTAATGAGTATTAAATCATTGCTCCTTATGTGAGTTTTTTTTAAAACATTCTTCCTTATCCTTATGTGAGTTTTTAATCTGTACTATTTTCAGGTGTGATGGTTTTTATTTTCCGTTCTTAAGTTGCTCTTGTCGTATTTGTGAGGTGTACATATTAAAGCCCCTCTTATTTCTTTGCTCTTTTTAGCTTTTTGAGTTCTAATATAGCTTTCTCTTCTCCAAAAAAATTACGTAGAGTTGTAGATATCAGTAACGATTTAGCCGACTCCATTCAACAATGAGCATTCAAATGAAGAAATAACCTTTTAACAGCTTTCTTTTCTATGTGTCGTATTATTTTTCATAAATAAAAAGCTTCTACAAAAACTATCATTAAGTGTAATTTTTTATCTCAAAAGTCTCTATGTAGTAAAATTTAAGGTTTTGTTAACAAAAGTCATAAGGCTTTGATTTAGATTTTTTAACATGTATAAAATAGTTATACTTCATCAAAATTCTAGAGGACAAACTATAAATCAGGAGAACAAAAACTATGTTATTTTTAAAGTACATATTTTTATGCATGTCATAACATATTAACGAAAGTCCGTAGACTCTCATTTTCAATTCCATCCATCAAAATTTACATCTATAATAGGTTAAAAAAAACTTACATAAGTGAATCACTTTTATATCAAACCTTCAGAAATATCCTTCCAATAATAATAATAATAATAAAGTTAGAGTTTTTCTTTCATTTTTCTTTTTAAATAAATAAACATTTGAAAAAGCTATTATTAGAGATGTTCTTCCCTAAATCATATTAACGTGGGATTATTTTTAATAATAATAAATTTTTAGTAAAAATACCATTTGATAAAGCTCTTTATATGATATATTCAATCACTTCTGAAAAAACATAAAATACAAATGGTGTGGGACCGGAGAGTGAATGTATTTGAAAGGGATGAGGGTCGGACGATCTAAGCCGTTGACTTCTGTGATTAACTATTTAGATTCGCAACACTGCATATTACATAAACTTCAGCGGTGTTAAGATGCAACGAATTTGGGCCAATGGTAAAAAAAAATCAACAGGTGAGATCACCTATTTTTTGTTTATGTCAAAATGCAGATAACTTTTAAGACTTACGGCTGAAATCGTCTATCTCTCATGTCCGTCAAAATGCAATACCACTTTACCCAATATATATATATTTATTTATTTATTTATTTTTATTTATAGATTAAAATAGAAGGTCATAAGGTTATGCGATATTTAATACATAAAGAATTGTTTAGCAATTTGATAATGTTATCTTTGAATCAAAAGAGTAGTTTATGGGTGGGGAAGCGAAAAATTGGGTGAAAGCCGAAAGGTGACCTTGACGTCGGTTTCTGTCCGCACTTGTAATTTGGATCCATCTTCTGTTCTTTCAAACCATGGGATTTGAAAATATCATTTTTACTTTAAGAAATTTTAAATTAATAAATTAAACATAAAAAGCTTAGAGTATCTTTTGATCCAGCTTAAGCCTAAAAGCCAGCTTACCTGAAATCATTTGGAAAGGGAAAAAAAAAGCTGTCTGATTACCTAAGCTTTACTAAGCAACTTAACAAGATTGTCGAATTAATCCAAGGAACAATAGACATCACTTCATATATCGTTACTAATCCGAGCAACGATAAACATACGATATAAAAAAAGATATGTGATTGGTATCAGACATACTAACTACATGATAGAAAAATATTAAAATACGTGTACTTTTAATACTTATCAGAGTAATGATATATATGTCTAATTAAATAGGGTAGATAATTGATTCACTAATAAATAAATGATTACTCTTTGCATTCTACTAGTTAAACTTGTTACATGTCATGTTCACTTCATTAAGTTGTTTATAGGGTAAACCTATTTGCACACCTCTAAATTTCTGATTGCACATCCCTGTCAAATCTATAAAATGTTTTACTGCGTATTTTTTTATCTATTTCGTCTTTTAGTCCTTTTAATTATTTATAGAGTAGAAATTTTTTATAAAAATGATGATTTTTTTATAAAAGATGATTTTTTTATATAAAGTAGTTTTTCTTTTAATCAACCATTCATAGGTCAATCGGTTACATTTTTATTAAATATTAAACAATAATTTACAATACATATCAATCGACTAAATAAAAATACATAAAAATAAACTTTTATCTTCTAAACATACATAAAAGAAAACGTTAAAAAACAAAAAGTGAAAACTGATTTAATAGTTAGGGGTGTGCAATTAGGAATTTTAATAAATAAATAAAAAAAGAACGATTTGATGTGATATGAGGTATGCAATCATCAAATAGGGGTGTTCAAATAGTATGTCCGAGTCAGGTTAATTACCTTAAGTAAATTAAAACCACCCACAATTTGTAAGTTGTTTAGCTGTTGACATTGATTGATGAAAACATAATAATGACTTTTTAATTGGTTAATTATCAAAGGGTTATTATTATAACTAATTGAAGGGCTTAATTGAAGCATTCTTGTCCTATATGAAGTTAAAACTATATGTGTCGTAATTGGTTAATGTATTCTTCTTCACTTCACTTTTGACTAACAGGAAAATTATCATTTTGATAAACCCGACATTTATGGATTCCTCCCTAACTTGAGGAGTGACATAGTCAAAGTTTGCAATCATTTCATTTAATCTTCTAATACAATTAAAATTGACAAGCAATATCTATACTACTTATATGTTTTTGTTGATTTATATGATTGCCTTTATATCTAATAACAGGTAGCGAATTTCATTAGAAAAGACCTAAACGAATGAGAAGTAAACAAAGATAAAACGTCGTCTAAGATGGAGCATAAAAATCATTAACGACGAGTTTAAACTTCTACTCGGTTTTATTTTATTTAGGTTATACATAGTTAATTCAAATCAGTATGATAAAGATTGATAGGATTTTACCAACTAATAGTTACTTTCTTCTCCGTTAATAACAAAAGGTTTGATAATATTATAATTAACTAAATAAACTCTTAGTCGCCCGGTGATAAAAGGTTCATGTACGATAATTCATGATTTAACGAAGATAAAAAAAAAATAAGCGAAAGGAAGAAAGCAAAGGGCTATTGGCTTAGCGGGTATCGAGGTTACCTTTCAATCATGAGGTTGTGAATTCAAGTTTAGGAGTGGACATGTATATATATTTGTGAAAAATGTATATATTTGTGGTGGGGTGTGTGTGTTTGTTGTCTTTCTTGAAAAAATAAATGAAGAGAAGACAACAAGGAAAATGAATCGACCCTTTTTTCTGAAAATGATCAAGACAGCCCCATGGATTGTCATAAAGAAACTTAACGAATAATTAGTAAACCTAAAACTTCCCTTTTAATTAAACATCTCATTTAATACATTACAAATAAAAGGAAAATTTCAATAAATTAAATTCAAACATTAATTTAATTATATATAACTTTGAATTCATAAAGTTTCAACTTCATTAAATGCATTTTATATATCTTATTGACAACCCTAAGGGCGGTCATTATTATTTCTTTTATTTTCTTATTATTCCTTTTTTTTTTTCGTTTTTTACTTTTTGAATATCCGAGTTGGAAAAAAACAAATAAATAAAGCAAAAACAATTTTTTTTCTAGTTGTCATGGAGTTGGGAAAATAAGACCCTAAACAATAACTATGTGAAACTCACATAACTTACTTTATTACTAATCAGAGACATTTTTAAATAAGATTAATCATACAAATATGTACAACAAAATCGTTGAAAGTGATGTGGACTCATTTGTCTGGATAAGGGCGTACTATCTAATATCTATTAGCGATAAGGTATAACTCCCTACATCTAAGTACATTTATTTCGTAAGTTGGATGTCAATATCAAACATTGGTTTAGGGGTCAACAAATATCCATTTTTTGCTCTATTTCATCGGTCGAATGCAACAAGACACCTATATGGCAATGACCATCCAATCCATGCGCAAACGTTAATCATGACCAGTTATGATTTAGACGACGTTAGAGTGTTGATTAAGCAATAAGGATTGAGCTTTGGTTCAATCAATCATTTAACATTGGTTTGGCATGTATTTGGACATATCTTAATACCAAGTCTTTTGTTGTCTTCTTTTGTGCATATATTTGCATATAATTCCCTCAACTTTCAAAGTTACATGTTAAGTCCGTACGCTTTTAGCACTATCCTAAAGCGTCAATTGTGCATATAGTAGCATACAGATGTATAAACACTGAATTTCACATCCTTAAATATATTAGAAGCAAGAAGTTACCGTACATACACAGACATTAGGATCATAGCAAATCGAACCTCAAATGTCTCATGTTATATGCAAACAGAAATAACATAATTTACGCTAAGTAATTGTATATTTGAGGATTCGTCCTGTCTCTCTCTAGATATTCTCTATCAATAAGGCTTTCGATCCGCTTCTTCAAGTCGGATGGCTTTATTGGAAACTTCAGCTACATTATAACAAAATTTAACTCAAATCAGCCAATTTTGTGGGGTTAAACACTACTGTTGAATGAAACTAGTTATATGACAACTACTCTCAATGATTAAAGCGTAATCAACATGTACAGGTCATGTAAAATCTTTTCAACGAGTCAACTCTTTACAAAGAAACTGAGTTGTTTTACCTGCTGAAAGAGTTCGGTAATTAAAAGTGTGTGACTCAGCACCTTTCTGGTCTTCATGATCCGAACAATAGCAGCATCAACCTGAGATTAATTTTATAAGATAAGTAAGACTGAACTAGGGTCTAACTCAGTGCAATTCTATAACACAAATTTGACAAAGCTGTCAAACAATGAGGTACTGAACCTGATATTGACGATCTTGAAACACTCTTTCGGTAGTGCTAGTATTTTCTTCAACGGTTTCTTTCAGCTGAATAGCATTAACCTGTACCACACAACTAGATTAGGCCCCATAAACTCAAGAAAGATGCGAGAGAAGTAGGGATGTCAACCCTATTTCTTATGGATCGGTCGATTTGAATTATGTGCTATCTCTAACAGGAGTAAAATAGTATTTCCCCCTAGAAAACTGGTGGAACAGTGAAAGTGGATCAAAATGTATTTCTAATGTATCAGACCTCCTAAATGGTTTTATTCATGTATAATAAAACTTTTGTAATCACATGTGACAAACTCATTATATATTAGAAAAATTAAATAATTTGGACAAAGACTGTTTCGGGTCAATGAGTGAATCTGATCCGTACTGTACCAAAACATGGATCGGTTATTACCGAAATCCATTTGACCTATTACACACCCGCCATTTCTTCACCTCTAACTAATCTACATAACTCATTATTATTCTAGCATGCCATGTTTTGAGTTGCTCTTACCTTTATACGATAAAGAGGAGCAGTAAATGCATCATTGAACATAAAAGAATCATTATCCTCCACCTCTCTACCTTTTGGAGCCTGAAAATAAAAGTGAATCATTTGATTCTTAAAAGGATGACAGTGCAATGACAAAAAGATGATCTAAATGTCAGTTAAAAACCCACCTTTTGAAGGACACGAACTTTCCCACAAGCAAGAGACTGTAGAGTTCTCCTCAGTTCCTTGTCTTCGATGCTCGTCGCATCCTTAATATCTTGAAAACTAAGCTTTTCCGCATCATTGAACAGCATTAAAACAACAGTCTGGATGATAGTGACCGACAATAAGATTGGAATGTGAAGAAATCAACACGATATTTAATATTGGATGTGGCAGTTTTGGGTTACGTTTCATCTAGAACGATGGATCAAGTGAGTCACACCAAAAGCTACAGTTAAAAAAAACAGGTCAAAGTTGACACAAGTGTACTTCTAGCCATACAACCTCTTAAGCATTTTACTACAAGATGTAGGTCACAATTGTAAATTTGTAGTAGTATAGTTGCCATAATTATTTTTATCAAATAAACTATTTAGGCTTAAGTTATACGCAAAAACGAAAAAATTGAACAAAAATTGTTTGCACAGCGCGACTCGTGTCGACCCATACTAAAAATAACATGTTTTAACGAGTATAAAGAAATACGTACCTGATATAATGAAACTGCCAGCTCCTTTTTACCTTTGGGAAATTCTGCTTTCATAACACAATGACCTAATGAATTTTGCCACATTAACCTCCTACCATTGTATTTGCTCAAGTAAAACTCTTTAAATATGTCCTGCCAATCCAAACCAGTTTCTCAACAACTATGAACATGATATTATCGAACATAAGTCAATCATCTTCCCTTCATCGCTTACCTGATACACATTTAGTTCATGGGGAAGGCGAACATCCATCAGTGGATATGTTGGCCAGTACCTGCATCCAAACAGCAGAATATCAGTAAATGTGGCACAGTGGGAAGGGTTTGATAACATGTCAATACGGGTACTTCTGGTACAGGATGATACAGGTTGGGTGGACACAAAAAATTTACAGTTCGATAAATAACTAATATATCAAGTATGGTTACAATGGTATAATTGTCACATTTTCCCACGAATATTTAAATTGATTTAGGTAGTTTATAACATTTAATACACACTTTAGACGATTTTTACCCTGTTTGTACCACGTCCTGTTAAGTTACTCTTTAAAACTTAATTGACCCATTAGAAACCAAATTATCCCATATCATCCCATTTACTAGTAAGTGGATCAAAATTGTCACATCTAAATACCAGTCATCTTCACAATGCAGCTAAGAATATTATAACATACCCAGTTGTCAAGACATGGACACTCATCTCAATTCCTGATGGGAGCTTCGTCCTAGCTTGAGATGATTGCTTGAAAGATTCATTAATCTCTTTTGATAACTCGATGTCCTGCAAGAATAATGCTAATTATATTATCTACTCCATATACAATTTACGCTTTATGTCTTAAGTCATTGGCCCTCTTATCTGATCATTTATATGAGAATATTTTTCTAGATGCAACAATAATTCAAATAGCATATCAACAAAATTGTATTTGATAAGAAGGCATGTATGATGAACACACCTTGAACATTCCTTCAAGTTTGTTCGTAAACTGGCTGCCACATTCAGTTTTTAACTGTAAGAATGATAAAACAAATTTTATATAATCAGCCAACACCTTTACTAAATTAGTATGTAAACAAACAGACTATGAACCTTAGAAATCATGGACTTTTCAGCATCAATTGACGCACTCTTTCCCAGTAATAACCTTTTTGCAAGGTCCTTCTTATAGAAAGCTTCAAACACATCCTTACCCTATAACACATAATTAACAGTGACTTCTTCGGAGAAAGAAACAAACAAAATATGAAGAATGAGAAACTGCCAATTTCATGCAGATGTGCACTATCGTTTGATAAATTACTAAGTTTGTGTATGCGACCTGTATAAATCTGAACAAAACTAAGACTTTATCAAGAGTGCCCTCCAGTTCTTCCTCTGATGTACCCTTGTTTCCAGCACGTAGCTTCTCATCCAAAAACTTGGCAATCAGCTCGGCTGGCCGATTCTGTCAACAATTGATATTTACTAGTTTCAGATCATAAAGGTCATATATTATGGACCCAAATAAACAGTGCCAGTCAACTTTATAGGTATCTAAATGCACAAACAGGCTGGGCCCGACTCACGCGATCGGTCTGAAAAGACAGACACAATTGAGCCCAAAAGTTGTATGCTGATCCTAGTATTGTATTTAGTGAAAGATCAATTTGGGCCTGGTCCAAAGCCCAGTCTTGGGCAAATCCTTGTTACAAGAAGGTCAAGCTCAAATGTCCAGTCCTAACTCCTAAAGGCCTGGTACCTTGATCCCGTACAAATATTTGTTTTTAGGAGTTAAGGTATTTTTAGACGTAATGCAAATATACATATGTATTTTTTGAATGCTTTATATATAAACTTGATTGCTGTATTTTTCGTTGAATTCCATATTTTTTATTCTTCAACAGAATTAATTCATTTAAAGTTATCTTTTTTTATACCTTATTTTAGATTGCAAACACAATCACCTTGTAATTAAAGTGTATAATATAATTATAGTTATATTATATTATATACTTATATATACATTCTACCAACCAATTTAGTCAAAAAGTATAAGAACAGCTGAACAGGCCCGTCGGAGGGTCCCTTTTCTAAGTGAAGGCCCAAGCTTTTTTAGAACTAGGCTATCTTAAGACCAGGCTTAAGCAGCATTATTAGGACACGGCCTTGTGCAATTAAAACCGCATACTTACACTTACATAATTTACTTCCATGATTTGACAAAATGAACTAAATTTTAGATACCTGGCGGATATTAACAAGATGTTCGAATGCTTCCTTGATTGTGTTGGAAAAGGCATCATTCTTTGTAAAACTATCTTCCCATATTCTGTCAAGAGATGCTTTAAATTCCAAGAGAGAAAAGACCATGTCTTTATCTTTCTCTTCATCAGTAACTATGCCCTGCCCTGTTCGTCTGATGTATGAACTAAGGGCTTTTCGTAAGGATTCAAGAGCATTTACTCTAGAAAATAGCGTATACAACCTTTGGAGATCTTGAATTCGACTACCACCCATCAACATCATGAAGCCCTAAATCCAGTTGTTAAGGTTAGTACTTACCAAAAAGATTAAAACGTGAAATGACAAAATTGTTCATTTGTCCTTACCTTTTCAAGTATTGCAGCAATATGACTCTCAAGGAGTTGTCTTTCAGCAGTGGCTAATAATGGCTTTCTTGTACTAGCATCTAGATAGAGTACACATCTGTCATGTTCCTCATGCAATCTTACCTGTGGTGATCATAATGTTAGCTACTGGCCTTTTAAGAGTAGCCTAAGTATGCCTAAAAGGAAAAAGCAGATGAAGTCTACACACCTCCACATGTTTCAAATAATCGGAAACATCTGATTGCTGCATATATTTTACACCTTCAGCTGCATAGAACTCTGATGTACATTCAAGGAATGGCTTCTCAAAACTCTCTGAGTATATTCCCAATGCAGTGAACATCTTCAAAAGATGGTTAAGCAGGGTCCTATCAACTGCTTCACCTAATCTGTGAAGATAAAATGCAACAAGCCACATTGCTTACAAGTGATATGTGTGTGTGTGTGTGTGTGAGAGAGAGAGAGAGGGAGGGAGGGAGTAACAATAAGGTGCAGTGAACTAAGGAATTACCTTTCACTCTCAATCATTTTCAAAAGGCCAAATACTGTTTTGTGTTCGACTTCTGAAGCTATTGATAAATGTTTTCGGAAGAGTTGCAAGCCCATGTCCCATAATGATTTCACATTTGTAGTTTGCTTGACATATGTTCGGTCAAGATACAATGCTATTCCCCGGATCATCAACAGTTGGTCACAAAAATCTTGCCAGGTTTTCTCTACCAGTGACAAGAAAACCATTAGATCTTCACTTTTACCAACTAAAGATTGTAAAGTAGTAGATATGTGGGCTTCACACTCCTTCTCGATCCGTTTGTAAAGACTTCCCCCCAATTTGTGCAGGCAAAGATCATTGACAGCCTATCGGCGACAATCATTTGATCAAAAATAGAGAAAAATATGATACTTAGTAGTAAAGACTAAAGAGTCAATTAGTGAAACTCACCTGATATAGTTTTTCTAAATCACAAGAATCTGGCTGCTTTAAGAATATAGCAGTGATAGCTGACTTCAAAACAGACCACGTATTCTCCTCAAAGTTTGTTGGCAAAGTCGGCTTGGCTTCAAAGGTAGACTAAGTTTGTGAACATCACCCAAATTCATATGATGTGGACTTACTAGGTAAAGCACTAAAGCTAATGACATAATTGAGGTGATTTACATAACCACCACAAAAATATTATA
This sequence comes from Pseudognaphalium luteoalbum, assembly GCA_963422505.1. NCBI lineage: Eukaryota > Viridiplantae > Streptophyta > Magnoliopsida > Asterales > Asteraceae > Pseudognaphalium > Pseudognaphalium luteoalbum. Next base: position 27,807,346 of record OY730195.1, read on the forward strand.
ATGTGCAACATTCCAACATGACACATGATAGTAACTTCCAAAGGTTGATAATTTGGCAACCCCAACCACCCCATGTCCATCACGTGAGAGGTAAAGCTCACCTAACGCCCTCCTAAGATGGTGGTTCAAGCAACAAATCAAATCTCACCAAGGAACGATTTTGATAGAACAGGTTCCTCATTGGCTCAAATTTTATTACTTACCACAAGTTACAAAGGCCTCCATCTCCAAAACTAACTGGGCTAAACGCTTGAAACACATATTATATAATGACTTATAGAAGTCTATCAATGTTCAATAATATGGAATCTCATTTTGTTCTTTTATCTACGATATTAGGTTGTATGAGAAGTCTAAATTTAGCTATTGTTATCCTAATGTTGGCTATTATAGTATTATCCCTATTACAAATTCCAAGTTTCAACATGAATTACTAGTAGTACCAATTTGTAATCAATTTACATATGCATATGCAGCAGTGCCTTAAACCCTAGTTTCCCCTGTTTTCCAAGAAATTATCATCAAACTACAATTCTGGAACCCTAAATGTTCAATTCTACATAAAATGTCGTACAAAATTAAAATGATACTATATCTACAAATATCAAATTGAGTACCTTTGAGTAACTTAATCACAAGCTTTTTAGCAGGCTGTGGAGGTAACGCTTTTTTGCGAGACAAATTGGCGGTGAATCCAGCGGCGGAGGAGGAGGAGGAGGCGCGTGGAGTTCCGGCGTGAGCGTCGGCGGGATCAATATCATGATGATGATCATTGAGAGAACACGTAACGACAGCCTGAGACTTTGGCTTTTTCATGGGAGGTGCGATAGAAGAAGAGCGTTTATGAGTGGAATTTAAAGTAGATGAAGATTGAGACATATGAATGACAATGAGATTAAGATTTATTGATTGAAATTATCAGGAGCTCATATGATGATATGGCTATGGAGATACAATGAAGCTCAAACAGATGATTTAGATCAAGTCCAGGGTATGTGATTTCACCGTTTTGTCTCATATATTTTATTAAAATTAAATTAATTAATTAATAATAATTAATCTATCTATCACATTTAAAATCTCACTTTGACTTTGCACGTAGCTTAAAATTGTTCATTAAATACATTTTTTATCAATCAAATCTAAAATTTACTTGTTAAAGTTTTTTTTGATTGGTTAAATAGCAAAGTTGACAGTAATAATGAGATATCTCAAAAAATAGTAATATGGACATTTTAAATGTGATAAGAGAAGTTTTAAGTTTTAACCGTGCGTTTATCATTTATGGATAAAACCTTTTGATCTAGAAATGTACTTGTATTTACTTTACTTGCAAGAATGATTAAAAACGTCTTACAGTTTGATGGCCCCTTTTTATTATTTACATATATATAGTGTATATATAAATATAGTAGGTTAATCTTTAGGTTAAGTTGTCATATATTATGTTTCTCTAAATATATAAACTCAATAATCGGTTTGATATGAATCTACTTGTATGATATATCATGAATCTGATAATAAGTATTTGTTGAGATAACATAAATAGTTCCTAATCCGTCAACCTACATTTTAAGATTAAATAGAATTCAAGATGGAAGAAATGATACGCTGAAAACTTCCGTTCACAATACAAATGACTAAAATGTGAAGTGTGGGTTCAAGAGGCATGAAGTTGCAACGCTAACTAGATAGCTAGGTTTATGTTTGCGTTTTTATCTTATTTTAATAGATTACAAATAAAATAAAGTTTTTAGTGAAGTAAATGCAAACATTGATATGGAGTATAATATTAAACTAACGAGGAAATGTTCAACTTAATGTAATGCAGTTGGACAACCCCTAAGGCTGTCATTATCATTTTTCATTTTAAGGTCTCAAATTGATACGAATTTCACACTTTAGTAATTTTAAGTCTTTAAGAGTTTAAGTTCTAAGAGATTATATCCACTTCACATTAAATATGACATTATAAGGCCTCAAAGATTTTATGTCGAAAGATATGAGGCCAATTTATATGAAAAATTCGAGTAGATTCATTTTTCAGTCACTAAGTTCTAAGTAAGTCCATACAAAAAATTACGCCTTTATTTAATTATAATCTCTTGCAATCTTAGATTTTTATCGCTCACCATCAAAATAGTCATAATCTATATATATTTTTAGAATTGCATTTTTCATATATTTCATTAGGCATTATTGTTTGTCGTGTTGTTTATATAATTATTTACCAACTCAATCATTTCAAACCTAATAACTTACGTGATTAAATGGATGAGTTATTTTGAATTGTATGACAAGGTTAATCATTTGTTTTACTTAGGTTACGGTCGTTACAAGTGAAATATCTTCAACATTAATTGTAGCGTATAAAGTTTTTGAAGTTTAAATTGTGACATGTATAAAGTTTTTGAAGTTTGAATTGTGACATATATCATTATCAATATAAATATAACTACCTATGTATTTGGGGTTTATATGGAGAAAGAAGGTATGTAAAAGTATTCAATGTATTTAATATTGCTAGATACAACTTCATTAGAAAAGGCTGCATATATTTAATTTGCTTTAGACCTCGCGATATATTGAGATGCTTTTGAAAATGATACAATAAAAAACTTCTATTCACAATGCAAATGACTAAAATGTGAAGTATGGGTTCAACAGACATGAAGATGCAATGGTAACTAGATAAATTTATGTTTTTTTTTCTTCAATGATTCAGTTACTATAAAAATTGGATGAAAAGTTACAATCACAATAATCGTTTGTACTTATAACCATAATTCTAAACCGACTGCAAAGGCGTGTATATGCAGTTGAAGTTCGACTGCATTACATATAAAGCTTTGTCAAGCCTATAAACACTGTAAGGATATTTAGGATCTTCAAATCCTGGTGGTTGACATACATACACGTCTTCTTCTACAGTGCAATACATAAAATCAATTTTCACATGAAAAACATAATTATTACACTGTTCAATCAATTAATTTTAATTAATGCTGCTCATACACTTACACTGTGTTCTCGAATCTAATTTTGGGAGAAAAAGATTGAAAAGAAGCGAAAGGATGGAAGTAAAATTTATGTTCTTAAGTTTTTCTAAGAGGGGGAAAGGAAAAAAGGGAAGACAAGAGGAGAGAAGGCTTTAGTTCAATTTTTATTCAAACATTTTCTTTTACATGTGGGGTAATTAGGAAGGAACCATTCCTTTTCTTTTCATTCTTTTAAACTAGAGAACACACCCTTGTTAAATATTTTCCTTCCTCTTACCTTCTTTTCTCTTCTTTTCCTCTCATTTTCAAACTCGAGAACAGAGTGTTAGTACTAGTACTGCTCGTGTTAAATAAATTCGAAATGTTTGTCTATTACTAAAGATTTTACATTGAAATCGAAAGGTTTGTCTAATACTAAATATTTTACATTGAATGTACAACAACTACAAAGAGTATGTCCAATCTATCTATCTTATTATATATTAAAAGAAAAATCTTGAAAAAATAATAATCATTAGATGAAAATCAAAGATTAAATCTAACCATTAATTTATCTAAGACATCACTAATCCTTTTTTAAAAATTGTAGACAATCTTTCAAATATCATATGAAAATTTTAATTCAATAATTATTTTATTATTTCTTTCATAATTTAAATTCTTTCTATAATCTTCTTTATTTTATTTTTTATGAAATAAACCTCAATTAATTATTTTCAGTTTCAAAAAATTCTTGACTTCACTTCATCACCCAATGATTTATATTCGTATACGACCGCCTTTTTTACTTCTTTTATCAATTTCTAACTTACGTTTCTTGGATTATGAATGCCAACGGGTTGAGTTCCGACGTGTTTTAGTGTATTTATATCAATGCCACCGTAAGGTTCAACTATTGATATGTACATTATCTTATGATATATAAAAAGTATTGTATATATATAATATATAAAAGTATTAAATTATTTTTTATGGATGATTTCGCGAATTTCGTGAGTCCTACACTAGTAAAATAAAAAATACATTTAAGGGATTAATCTAAAATAAAAGATTGCGTCAAAATAATGCTAACAAAAATGTGAAAAATACATAAAGCCATTGACCGGTTTATGTCATAAACATAGTTGTTAGACTCGTACGAGTCACGAGACGACTCGCAAAATAACACAGAATCATTCCGATTCGACTCGTCTCGGAAATTGTTTGAGACATAGAAAACGGCTCTGTAGTTGCATCAAAACCCTTTACTTTGGATGTGCACACATTATCCGTCTTCTAGTCGCTGGTCAGTCTTCTCTTCATCGTAGTTGCCATTATCATCGTCACATGTGCATGCTTTTTATGAAGAAAGGAGACAGAGAAAGTGTAATGGAAAAGATGGAGGAGTAAGAGATAATATGAAGATGGAGGCGGGTTTGGTCAACACAAAAAAAGATAGAACAAACGTACATACCATAAATGATACAAAGTACAAACCCTAAAACTAATATAGGTCATCCATATGTTTTAAATGGGCTACGGCCCAATACACATTTTACATACTAAAAGTTCAAGTTATCACGTAAGCTTTGATTTCAAAATCTCTAGCCCTTTATTAAGCATTCTCATATGTTAACCTTATGTCATATGAAAAATTCCCATAATGCTCTTCTCTTTGATCACATAACATGTCAACCTATTTTGCAAGTCAACTATACAATAACTCTACAAAATCAATTACATCAAAATATTCACTATTCAATCAATTACAAAATCATTACAAAAAAAAAGAAGAAGCAAAATCAACACTATATAAACACATTTGTAATCATGAAAAAAAATACCAATCTATTAATGTGCATTTGAATTTTGCCATTTGAAGTTTAAATTTATTTTCAACTATCTGTTATGTAATTTTTTACGTAATCATATGAATATGAATATGAATATGACATTTATAATTCACATATTTTAGACATGAATTGTTTTTTTAAATTTGTTATAGTGTTGTTCATCATATTACTTCGTATTATTATTATTTGTTTGATTTAAACCCGTATATTTTATATCAACTGCTCTTTCACCACATTTTTAACGAATTTCAAAAATATTCCTGCCGTATTACGCGGGTTATCGGCTAGTATAACTATATATGCAGTTCGTATTATTTAATATTCTTTATTGTTTCAACTTTAATTTATATAAGCTAAAAATTGAAGAAAAAGTTCTACTTGTAATATAATAAACTATAGCATTATTATTTGTGAATATGTATATATACAAAAATAAATACATATGTGATTTAATATATATATATATACATATGATATAAATATTTAATTTTGTGACTCTTACGAGTCGAGTCACCATCTATGAACGATGCGTTATGATACGAGTGACGAGTCAATACGGTAATAAACATAAACATCAATCAAAAAGAAAAGTTTGGCGTCCTCGATCGAGCAACGAATCCGAAGCACCCAAACTTACGTTGGCCCTGGCCCTGGCCCTGGCCCATGTTCTTGGTTTTTCAGACGGCCTTCCACCGGAAAACCATACCAATTTAATAAAATATGGCGGCTGTGTTTCTTCGCCGGAGACTTCCACCGTCAACCGTTTCCGGTACTCTTTTCTCCAACGGTACCGTTGAAACCCCTAACTACATATCTATATAAATCGCTTATTGTACCATTTGTTCCAATATAATCTTCAAACCTGTTATTTGATTTCTCTTATCTTTCTGGGAAAAACTTGCAAGTTAGCCCACCAGAAAAAAGTTCCAAAATTTGGCAATTATTGCAACCATTTAATTACAAATTCATATGGTGTTCATACCCAATTTTGATGATAATAATTACAAAAAAGCTTTATGCTTTTTTGATTGTTGAACATTATTACATTTATATTGCTCTATTTATAGCTCTTCTGTGTTACTTGCCAAATTTATGCTTAAAAAGCCAGTAAAAAACATCAAATTTTATGTTAAGTCATTTTGGCATTTGTATTCTGAAGTCATCATGTAGCTCTTTCTTGAATTCGACCTAGGAAGTGGCACTTAAAGGTTTTATATCTTTTTGGTAAGTGTACGCGTAATGATATTGTTATGCAGTTTGTAATGTAATTATTGGAAGGAAAAAAAGGTTAATTTATGGGGCGTACCTTGGCATTTGGTTCTGTCAATGTGTAGTATTGTGAGCTTATGTTGTAGGATAGAAGGAAGTTCTGTAGTATTTTAGATCGTGTGCCCATTTTGGATGTCGATTGCAACATTGTAAATGTAGTGTTGATTGTTTTGTGCCTTCTATTTGGACAGCATATGGAGCATCGATTAGTATACGTGATTCCTTAAGGCGATTTAGCAGTTCCACTGGTGCAGTGAAGTTTGATTTTACAGACATGACGTAAGAAAGTCTTGTTATGTGGTTTGAACTTGAAAATATAACAAAATTTCACGCGACTTTCTGTTTGCATTTTAGACGTCCTCACACATGGTATCCAGTTGCTCGACGAAAGAAGCGGAATGTAATTCTTCACGTGGGTCCAACAAACAGTGGGAAGACATATCATGCATTGAAGCAGTTGGAGCTCAGTTCTTCTGGTATCAATATCAAACACTTATCACCTACACCTTTTAATTATTTTTACACACGAATCTTACTGAAATTGGGTGTATTGTTTGTTTTTCCTAATTAGGTGTTTATTGCGGTCCTCTGAGATTATTGGCATGGGAGATAGCAAAACGGTTAAACAAAGCAAACGTTCCTTGTGATTTGATCACAGGACAAGAAAAAGAGGTTGTCGATGGTGCAAGGCATAAAGCGGTCACGGTAGAGATGGCAGATGTCAACTCTGATTATGATTGTGCTGTTATCGATGAAATTCAGGTGTGTCTCGAAACCTAATATTTGATGCTTACATCGAACTTTATAAACAATGATATATATTTCTGTACATAGATGATAGGTTGCAGGACACGGGGTTTTTCATTTACGCGTGCTCTTTTAGGGCTTCCAGCTAATGAGCTTCATCTGTGTGGAGATGCTGCTGCTGTTCCATTAGTTCAGGAAATTTTAAGTGTTACTGGTGATAATGTCCAGGTAATGAAATGATGCAGGTTGATTATATGATGTGCTCGTATGATTTCGTAATATAGTTGAGGACTCGTATGTATCATCTTGTTTTGTAGGTAAAATTCTATGAACGGCTTTCACCACTAGTACCATTAAAGGTCCCTCTTGGATCATTTTCAAATATTAGAAAAGGTGATTGCATCGTGACTTTCTCACGCCAAAAAATATACAAACTAAAGGTGCGATCTGACTCCTTGCACTTTCATTTCCTTTGTTATTTTTGTATGCATTAGTTTTTAGTTAGTTATTAGCTGTAGTAGGCGTTTTATTGCACAAATATGCACCTCCAGTTTTATTGCACGTATGTTTTTTGTATGCATTAATTTTTCATTAGTTATTAGCAGTAGTAGGTGTTCTATTTTGCCTTACTAGATATGAGACTCTGTTGACTTATCTAAACGTGCTTCGTTGGTCTTGTCAGAAAAAAATTGAAGACGATGGAAGACATCTATGTTCTGTAGTTTATGGTTCATTGCCTCCGGAGACACGATCAAGGCAGGTATTTACCTTTGCTATTAATTATTATTTTATTAATACATTATCATAAATCGTGCTTGTATATTGGTCACTCTATTTTACTTAAGATTACATTCTGTAAGAGGTTATTCAAGCTTCTGATAAGTTTTTTCCTTGGGAGATTTAGACCTATATCCTTGCAAAACTCCATAATTGTACGAATATCCTTTTGAAGTTCATTATTACGTCAATATCCTCTCAAAACCCGATATTCGATAATACTCACCTCTATTCAAATAATCAGTACAACTATAATTAAATACTTGTAAATTATATGAATCTAATTTACATATTAAATAGGATGTTATATGAGCTTCAGGCCTTCATGAACATCGTAATTAAGAAAAAAAGACCAGGAGGGAACCACTACACCTCTTCTTCCTCAAGAACATCACCACGTGCTCTACCCTATGAACCACAACCTAATCACAACAAACCACCGTCTCATCTAGATTTTCAATATCATATCAAGTTCATAATAGATTATGAAATAACCACTATAAAGGTGATTTCTAATCATATAAAGAACTAGGGTTCACATTTGGCCCACCTGGGGTCATGTGAATTAGGTTTCACCAATTTACAATTGGTTGATTTCGTGTGAAGGAAAAACAGAACAGGATTGCAAGGGTTATAAAAGAATATCAAACGTTTAAAATTAACAAGTCAACAATAATTACTAATTTATATCCTTTCTCCAGCGTCAATCACCCCAGTTGTCTTTTTACCAAAACCCACTTTCATTTTAGAAATAACAATATTCAACAGTTTTTTTTCCTTCAATCAAACATATTTGTTTGGTAAATCCTAAGTCAAGATCACCTATATAGAATTGGTGAAGACGGCGACTTTGTGATCGTTTGTGCCTAAGATGTTCTAGTCTCTTAGAGATGTATTTTATTTTGTTTTTTGTTATGTGAAAGGGTAAAAGAGTCCTTCACTTATTTTTATATATAATTATATAACCAGAAGTATTTAATTATAATGAAAATGATTATCTGGATATACATGAGTACTCCTATTATAAAGCGTTAAAAGGACATTGATGTAACTGTGAAATTTGGAAGGATGTTCATGTAACAAGGAAGTTTTATAAATATATAGGTGTAATTCTCCCTTTTTCTTTAGTTGTCTAGCATCTAATCTGTTCACCTTTTCTTTTCATGACGAGTATCTATGCAAATTTCAAGTCTGTATGTTTTTATTTTATTTAGCCTATTTGATTGTGTGAATGAATGTGTAAACCTAATACTGTATTTGTAATTCTATAGAGTGTAGGTTTCATTGATGAATAATAAGATTAACTGTTTTTACTTATGCAGCTGTTACAGAATTTTCTTTAATATTTTCTTCTTTTGGTCAACAACTAATATTTACCAAAAAAATGGGTGATTACATTAGTAATAACAATAACAGAGAGTAACTAGAGGTGTCAGGTTCGACCCATTTACATATGAATGGTTCATTTGTGCTTTTAAACTCAAATTGGTCTAATAGAAAATTTAGCGTAAGAGACCAGGTCAAATAAATAAAGATTTAGCTAAAAAGAGAATGGGTCAAATGGGTTAAACCGCCCAAAGTTTAATCCTAATGCATACAATGCAATAAAACTTCAGATACTTCGTGTGTGTGTGTGTGTGTGTGTGTATATATATATATATATATATATATATATTTTCATATGTGGTTAGTTCAAATTCTTGAAGTGTTAGTTTATCAGTCTCCTGTGTCCATATGGTTGCATTAAAACTTCAGAAGTTAGAACTGACACCTTTTGTCAAAACTGCAGGCGACAATGTTCAATGATGAAAGTAGCGAGTTTGATGTTCTTGTTGCAAGTGATGCCATTGGCATGGGACTCAATCTCAACATTTCAAGAATTATATTCTCTGAAATGGAGAAGTTTGATGGACTTGAAATGCGAGCACTGAGTGTACCGGAGATAAAACAAATTGCCGGTAATCTTTGTATTCCTAGGAAGCATATCTTACAATTACTTCTAACAATGTGCTTTCATGCACATAACGTATACATTTAATGGGTCTATTGACTCCGACATTTTTATGTATGATGATGCATATATTAGGTAGAGCTGGCAGGTATGGATCTATATTTCCTGTTGGTGAAGTGACTTGTTTAGATGCAAAAGACTTACCCTTGATTCATTCTTCACTCAACTGTCCATCTCCAGTTCTAGAGGTAGATGCACTTCTTACAAGTTAAATTGTATTCTAGCCTCATTAATTTGATTTAATCCAACATTTTAATGATGCAGAGTGCTGGCTTATTTCCTACTTATGACCTTCTATACATGTACTCTCGCTCACATCTAAATTGCGGTCTGTGCCAAATACTGGTTGGTTATCGTCCATTTTATTATCTCATCTTTCTGATCCAAAATATACAATCATTTTATGACATTGCTTTCCATAAAGTGCATGTTATGTTAATCACAGTCTTGAATTCCTTATTCCCAGGAACGATTTGTGGAGAATGCCAAGTTATCAGCAAACTATTTTATTACTAATTGTGAAGAAATGTTGGTATGCTTTGCAAAGCACTTATTCCCAGTAGATACTGTTAATGCTAGTTTTGGATATACATGTTTTTAACCATCAAATATGTTTGTTACATGTTTATTAAACAGAAAGTTGCTGCGGTACTTGATGAGCTACCAATGTCCTTGCATGATAAGTATCTTTTTTGTCTTAGGTACGCTTCATTCTTTTTGGGATTAAATTGTTTTATTTTATTATCGTGTCATTATATATTAAGATGATCCTTGCATGATAAGTATCTAATCAGTATGTTATGTCTGTATATTTCTTTTCAACTCATTTTCATTTGGTTTCTGCAGTCCTGCTGACATGAGTGACGAAATCTTATCTCAGGGACTGACACAGGTATAATCTATGATAAATATGAGTTTTTTCTTCTTTTCTCATGACGGGTTTGTTTGGGATGATAACAATCAATTTTTATTCAAATAGTTTGCTCATACATATGCAAAAACACGCATTGTTCGACTTCGAGAAATTTTTACTCCAGGCACGCTTAAGGTGCCAAAGACGCAAGCTGAACTCAAGGAACTTGAATCAATTCATAAGGTCAGTTTTCCTGTAAGGTAGTCAACTTCATATCTATGTCTAGAAACCATTACTCTTTAATCAAATCAATATAGTTTTAGATTTGGTGAGTCAATTGAGTACTTTTCATGCTCAAAATTGAACCGATTATTTCGTCTTTCTTCTTTTCTTCCTCGAGTTTTGCAAGTTTTAAAAATATTGTTATGATACCTTCTTAATAGTTGATTAATTTGAATGATATAGATAATTTTCAATGTCAGTTAAGCTCCTTCAGTTCTTATTAATAATAGTATTAGATTCCTAAATCTCTTATAATTCCCACCAGCATACAATTACAACTTGAATTATAGCTTGTATATGTAATTAACCAATGTAGTATATAATTGCCACCAACACCCTTCTTGTAATTCTTTATTCTTTATCATTTGTAGTATAACATTCGTTAAGATAATTAACAAATTATTGAAGAAACCTGAGTTGAAAAAGTTATCCAACTGACCTCAAATGTCATTTTAACCACTTATATCTCAAGGTCTTGGAGCTGTATGTGTGGCTAAGTTTTCGATTCGATGATTCGTTCCCAGATCAAGAACTCGCTGCATCGCAAAAATCAATTTGCGGCATGTAAGTAATCTTTTCTTTCCCTTTTCTATATTTTCGGGAAAAGCAATGAGATACCAAATAGGGAAGAGAAGCAATGTAACTATGCAAGTAATCTTAAGCTCCATTTTACATCATTCATCAAAATCATTAATCTTCGGAAATATCATATTTCAGGTTGATTGAGGATTTTTTGGAAAGATTAGGGTTCCAGAAACTGATACCCAAGAAATTAAAACAATCTCGATAGCCACAACAGAAGTTACATCTAATCTCCAAAAAATCATTCGCAGCCTGCTTTTTGTTTCATTGTATTACATCAAACAGAAGAAACGTAGAGTAGTTACCGAATATAACCATTTTCAGGTAAAACTAGCTCTAAATAAGGACTCGTTCTGTTTCTGCTGCTAAATGAACACGGTTGAAAACAGTTGTGCTAATCTGATGCAGGAGTCAGGATAGTGTAGAATATATGTGAAGACAGAATGAAGCACACATCGTTTCGACACGATTTTTCTTTTCTTTTTATTTCCTCCTGAATATTCTTAGATATATTGATTATTTTATTTATTTAGACAAAATAAACTATTAAAATTCATTATATAGCATCTTCATGCATCCATTAGTATCATTTCATTGAATCATTGCATTGAAGTTTCATGATATTGATCAGTTTATCCTAATTCAAGCTCAAAAATGAAGAAGCTATCAAGGAATGAAAAATCAGAAGTTTCTTAGAGGTTTAAATTGACCATAGAATCTAACCTCGTTAACAATTTCAAACTCGTTTAGCAATATACGCATGTCGATTTGGTTATGTTGTAAGAATAAAAAACGCACAATATTACCCACCGAGTGCTAGTTTTTTTCTTACACAATGTACCTAATCTAAGAGGGTATCTCGTGACAATTTTCGGACATTTTTTTACTATCCATCAATATATTTACTTGGGCGGAGCCAGAAACTTTGAATGGAGGGGACGGGAAAAAATTATTTTAATTTCTTGTATAGTTTTGTAATGATGAAAAATTTAAAATGTTATTAACATCTTAGTCTATTTACATAATTTAAATATATTGTGGCCGGCTGCCAAACGCCCGTCCTGAAGAAGATTATTAAGACGGACATCGATATTTTACCACAATTTCTAGTTTATATTTTTCACACACCAACTTTTTTCAAAAAAAGAGCCCGAAAATGGTTATGGGTCAACTTAGACGGCCTATTTCATTATTATAAGCTAAACGGCTCTATCTAATTGGTGTTTATAAACTTTTGTGCTAATCGAGCTCATTTCGATTATTCTACATTATCTATAAAATTAAAACTTTATAGAAAAACTTGATAAATAAAACAAGGGCCGTATAAAACAAAGACGTTTTTGGGTTCGTTAGTGGTTTGATGACATATTAAAAGTTTTAAACTTGACGGCTGTTAAGCAAACCACTAATCCCCTTTCTTCTTATCTATAAATATATAAATCTTAATTCAAATTTAGTCCATTAACTCTGATTAACCCAAATTAATCTTAATTCAAATTTAGTCCATTAATTCTGATTAATCCAAATTCATCGTTACCCATGATAAACAAGACAAGATTAATGAACCTAATACGATATTGCTCCCTTTTTATTTTAACTTGAATTTCAAGTTGTAGTATATAATCAATATAAGCAGTGTTGACGTCATTGTATATAATTGGCATAACATGCAACTAATTTAACTAACCTTTTGAAACGTCATTACTAAGAAACTATACCTTTTTTTGCCCGAATTAGTTTTATAATTATGACTAATTAATAACCATTTTGTGCTTCTCATCTTTGCCATTACTTATCTTATCCTTAATTAAACTTTAATTACTTGGTCAATAACGTGACATATATGCACCGTGTACACCCTTCCTTTTTAAAAAGATGAAATAAATATATACCGACTTTTAACTTTCTACACAATATACACCAACATTAACCTAATTAGTTATAAGTAGTCGCTAATAAAGCTGGGTTGGATCAACTGGTTAAGCCCATTGCCTTTGAAGCCAGAGGTCAAGGGTTCAATCCTCATCCTCAGCAAGCCGGAGATCCATTTCTAAAAGCAGCTTCTCTACCTATATAAAAATAGTTGAAAATAATCATCAATCTTCTAACTAGAAAAATGTACACAATTTTAATATAAAAATTGGCATATACTCGTATATATATGCTACTTAAAGAATTTTGTAAAAAACCCGACACTACAAGTGACTCGCAGCACGAGGAAAGAGGGAAACTCACTATGCGATTCTCATCGGATCTCTCTTCGCTCTCAAGCTTTTTAGCAAAATCCCTAGCTACAAAGTTACATTATATATTACACATTTAACCCTCAATTTTTGTAATTGTACATAATCAGTTCTTGCATTAAAGCTAATAGCTTCGTACAGTTTGTTGCACGGTATATTTTCCTTACTAGTAATTAGAGGCAAACACAATTTCTTCTCAATATTGTTTACATTGTTACCTAAATTAACATGATTTTCAAATCTTTTTTTTTTCATACCTAACAACTTGAACCTTCAAGCTCATTATAATCTAAAGTTGATTACACAACATTGAAGTTATAAAATAAAAAATTAAAACAGCCTGAAAATAATTTAGTCACTGCATGATATGGCTTAAGTCATTATTCCTGTTAAATTCATAATTTATTATAAACCTTTGAAACCTAAGAATACTATAAGATACCAAAACGTGCATCACAAATATATCTGTGGAAACTTTTCAGGTTATTTCTGTTTTTATTAATGCAAATGGCAACTTAAAGAATTTATGGATCATAATGGTGCTAGTAAAGCTAAACTAACTATGATAATTAACTCAACTTTTTTTACAAGTTGTCATGCATATATGATAAGCCTCAAGCTCTCATTTGATCTTTTGGCATCTCTAGGCTTGTATTAGGTCCTTTTGTTAACATCCCAATTATACGCAAAATTATAACTTTTATATATTTTTTCTAAAAGTCCCTCTTCAATTCATCGAATATATGTAAGGTAAAAACTATTGTTGTAATTCAGTTTGTTCATTGATTGTACATTACATGTTTTATCTGTACACTACTATGCTTACAATTGTACAATATAACAACTTAAAACGTCTTTAGTAGTATGTACAAAATAAAAAATTAGTGATGTACGAATCACTGTCTTTTTTATATGATGGTATCCTAGATGAACCAACATTAAATGTCACACCCATGCATAGATACATCAAAGTAGAGTACGTAGGGGAGTCAATGGGGCATATCTTGATCTAGATCCGACTTGCCCCGTCCCATTTATGTGACCCAATGGGTCGGAAAAATGGATCCATGAACCCAATAAGGGATCCAACGGGTTGACCCATTTAGATGGATCTCTACTTGGATCGACCCATAACCCGTCCGGGTCGACCCATTTAAGTTATAAAAAATCAACAATTAAAAAATATATATATACAACAATTTTACAAATAATAAACTTTTTCATTATGGGACAATTGCTATTTATGAAAATCAAAGATGATGTTTATGTCAAGTTTAACGCTATATATATATATAGATAGATAGATAGATAGATAGATAGATAGATAGATAGATAATCGACGTAGCAAAATTATTTAACGGTACGTATCACAATTTATCAACCGATCCACATATGATTGAAAATAATTGATGTTGTAAAACTAACTAATCGAATGATCTAAATTATTAGTATATACTAATGTGTCAATGTTTTGATACTATTGGTTGAATTTTAGTAAATAAATGATATTTTTTCAAAGGTATACTTGGTTTATTTTGTATCAACATTTCTTCTTAAATGAAATAAAAATAAAAAAATTACTTATTTTTTTTTCATTAGATGGGTCGACCCAGATCTAGATCCATTAATTTAGTTGAATCTTGGATCGGATCATGATCCAATAACTAATGGGCCAGATCCAGACCTATGTAAATGGATCTTGTCAAGATCCGACCCGACCCGCTCCATTGACAGACCTAAGAGTATGTCCAAACCTTTCGGTGTGTTTTCTTTTAGGTTTTCATAACCAATAAGCTTTATTGATTTGTTTATATATGATGAATTGAATAATGTTTTATAATAAGGGTGAGGTTCAAATGAGAATAGAAATTTGTGTGAGAATGAGAGAACTAATAATATCATGCCATGTGTGGAAAGAGAATGCTCCACATGTACAAACCCATTTACCCCCAACATCAATTATCTCACAAACGATAAATCGAAAAATCATGAAAATTACACCATTAAATTCGGCGTTTTCTCCTCTTCGATTTGCCGTCCATCAAGGCATACTTTCGACGAGATTTTTTTTCCCATTTTTTTGGTGGGTTTCACATTTACTAACACATGTGTTAAAGTGTTGCGTTTAGGGTTTAGGGTTTGGGGTTTAGGGGTTAGGGTTTGAGGTTTGGGGTTTCTCCCCAAAACCCCTAACCTTAAACCCTAAACCCTAACCCCTAAACGCTTTATAAAACTCTAAACCCTAAATCATAGTAAACCCTAAACCTTAAACCCTACTAAACCTTAAACCCTACTAAACCCTAAACACTACTAAACCCTAAACCCTGCTAAACCCTATCCCTAACCCTAAACTCTAACCTTAACCCCAAATTAAATGTATAACCAATCACTAACACATGTGTTATCAATTTGTAAGATCCACCAAAAAATGGAAGAAAAAAAGTTATAGAAAGTATGCCTTGAGGGATGGCAAATCGAAGAGGAGAAAACGCTGAATTTTATGGTGCAATTTTCATGATTTTTCGACTTACCGTTTGTTAGATATTTAATTTTTAAAAATGTGAAGGAAAGAGAATAAAGTGACATGACAGAAATCTGTGAGTTCTTCCATTCTCACTCAAAGTTTGTGTACTCATTTAAACCTTACTCTTTATAATAAACATTCTTTTGGAAAGTAACACTAAACTAAACAAAAAGATTAGTAAATTGTACGTGGAAGTCCATGTGTGCACATGGTGATGGGGTCCTTCATTGGGTCTATATACGGCAATAGCATGTTCAAATAAAGCAACCAAACGGCCCGAAAGTTAACCATCACTCTTTGTTTGGTTAGATGTTCATGCACAATCTTATGTTGCCTTCCACATGCACCCCGTTAGGGTCCGGCCTTTTGTACTTTCGTCATTTCGATTTCGACCTATATAATCGTCTAAATGTGAGTTGATTAGGATTTTGTAACTTTTGTATCGACGCATTGGCTAGTATTTATCAAATCCCTCATCAAATCTTTATCATAGACGCGTCATAAGCTTATGCTTCTTATCATGACATGACCAAATAAGTGGTTAAGTTTGTTCTTTTAATTTCCATGTTCGGATTGGAGGCACATATGACAAATGAGTTATTGTTAATTCATCAAATAGTAACCGATCAAAGTGACTAAGGTTGATCGGAGGCACATTGATATAACCATAAAGGGTTGATCGACTACATTTATTTGATGAATTACTCGAAGAAATTTACATTTCTTGGAAGTCTAATTTATCTAATTTATTTGATTAATTCCAGTTCCATAAAAAAGAAAATCGCAAACCAAAAGCAACCTTACTTTTCTGATAATACTTGATTTAACTCTTCTAAGTTTATTCATCTACGGTACTCTAATTAGCATACGATATATCTAATCTTCATTTTTATGTGAAGGATCAAATAAAGACATTACTAACTAGTGGAATAAGTGACACCTTTGCTTGATGTTGATGTTCATATGCTCCCTCACCCTTCAAGTTCCAAACATTTAAAGTGTTACATTTGCCACCGTTATTGTTGATTAAACTATTTGATAAACATTAATCAAATCAAATTAAATACTTTATATATAAATTGAAGGATACTAAAATAATAATACCTAACTCTGCAACGATAGTAATATAAACAGACCTAAAATCTAGACAACAAAAACAAAATTGTGACACGTGTGAAATCTAACGTATAAGATAATAGAGAATCCAACTAACGAGAAAATTATGTCTATTAAGTATATGTAACTAAGCAATTGTATGTAAAACATTAGTTTACGATGTTAACTTAACTTGTGAATATGTATATTTGAATTCAAACACGTTTGTATATTTGTTTGCAGGAACACTAAAATAAAAGACGTAGTGATAGTAATATCTTTGTTTAGAAGGAAAATGATATAACTGTTGATTTGATACATGGCTTAAAAAAGAGCTTTGGTCATTGTCCAAATATCTTAAATGTCCCTAAAAGTGATTGAAAAGTTGTAGATAAAAACAAAATTACCAATTTATTAAATATACATAATTTCTATCAATGGGAGAAAACATTACTTCGGATTAAAAGTGTACAGTATTAAATATTTTAATAGTGTACGTACATAACTTCTTTTTCTTTTGCGATTATTTTATACCCCATTAAATAACACTATAACATTACAAAGGAGCATCAAGGAGTTTTAACACTGTAACATTACAAAAGAGCATCAAGGAGTTTTGTGCAGGGAAACGATTCCCACACAATCATTTTTCAGTCATACATTACAATTTTGTATAACATATAATATAAATCATGTTTGATGGTGTAATAGTAAAACTAGATAAAATAGAGGTATGTAGAATTTGCATATTGTTTTACAGTAACATCTTATGATATCTTAATAACTGGATTCTGTATGACAAGAAATATATGCAATGAAACCTGAAAAGTAAAGAAGAAATAAAAGGTGATTTGAGAAAAGGATGGCAGTGATGAATGCTGACGGTTATATGTGTCGGAGAGAATAAAGCTGCAAAGATTCAAAATTTATACAACCGTAAACAAAAGTTATTATTTCATCATGCCTCACTTTTTGTTTTATAAAACAGACATACGAAGTGTATATATATATATATATATATATATAGAATGTAAGATTACAATGAGAACACTTTAAAAATAAGAACGCTAAGAATACTTCATAAATGCATAATTAGCCAACAAAATCATTAGATTCACACTCATACATTTCAAATATGTGTAGAAAGATTGATTATAATAGATGCGAACTTTCAGAAATACACAAAAATCGAAAAAAACGATTGATACACAATTATAGAGATAATCGTGCATCAATCATTTTTTTAAAATTTTGTGCATTTTTAGAAGTGTGCATTTGTTTTCTTTGCATATTTGAGATGTATGACTGTGAATTTAATGATTTTTGTTGGCTAGATGTGCATTTATGAGGTGTTCTCACTGTTCTTATTTTTGAAGTGTTCTCATTTGATCCAAACTCTCTCTCTCTCTCTCTCTCTCTATATATATATATATATATATATTTCGTAGTAAAATGTTAACAAGGATATGATGTGACGAATTTTATATAAAAGAGGTTTTGTCTCAACTTTTTATTTTATTTTATAAATGTGTTATGATAAATTAATGTAAACTTTAAATAAAAACTAGGGATTAATGCATGGAAATGCATCCAACTTCTACACGAAGTCTATTGTATGTACCTAACTTTTTTTTGGTCTATTGTGTATATCAATCAATAACTTTGATCTATTGTGTGTATCCAATGACTAATTTGATAGCGTGTCAAATGTATAATTTGCCACGTCATTTGACACGTTGTTGACACATCATCAAAAATGGGTGTCACGTCAGTCCGATATATACAATAGACCAATGTTAAAGATTGATACATACAATAGACTAAAAAAAAGTTGAATACATACAATTGACTTCGTGCACAAGTTGGATACATTCCTCTACACTAACCCCTAAAAACTATAGTAGGCTAGCTAGCTATTAAGAAAAATCTTATGACCATGCATAAAAGAAAACCGAATTCCTTTTCTCTTTTTCACTTATATATACAGCATTATCTCTTGTATACTTTGTACCACATACTATATAGTACCAAAAGTTAAAGAGAGAACATGCTGAGGAATTTATGGTCAAGTAAGTGAAAAGATATAGTATATGTTATGTGCATTTAAATTTTTTTTCTTAAAAATGTTACAGTATTTAACTTTACATAGATAGTCTCTCATATTATCATTGTTGCACATAACTGAGAAATATATATGTAAATGATAGTGGCAAGGTCAAACATATATTTCGAAGGCTCGTCCAGCTATCAAGCTGAACACGAACTAAGTACAAGTTGAGCCCACCCCCAAATCCTTCCCAAAATGGCAAAATGTCGTCAACCGTCTTAAAAAACGATACCATTTCGATTATTCATTCCATTTTCTTAGAATTGAGTGACAGGAACAACAACAGTTTGAGATGAAAAACAATTTTCACGATCAATTGAGAGAGCACTTTTCTCATTGAGAATTCCTCGTTATCGATGTATTGCAAACAAGCCTATATAAGAAAGATATTGACAAAGGAAAATGTGTTTTTGGAGGAGGACCAAAAGGATATTATGTTTCCTTTTATCAGAATTTCCTAAATTTTGTTTAAGAGACGGTTTTCTAATCAAAATCCTATATCATATATATACTAGCGTAATACCCATGCTATGTAGCGGAATACGACAGTCATATATTATGTCTGTTCTTTAAGGACTATCCACGAAAATGACTAAATAACGATAGTTTACTCGTATGTAGAGTTACGAATTCAAAATACGTTGGTGAAAACTGAAAATAATAAATTAATAGTACAAAATATAATTAGATAAGTTAAATTTGGAAATGTTCAATATTAGTAGTAAAATTGAAAATTTCTATATGTAAATAAGGAAATAAGTAGTATGATAGGAGATGTAAGAGGGGTAAATCGTCATTTTAATTAAATTAAGAATTTTAAGTTTCAATAGTGGACATGCTTTCTAAGTATTATAGATATAGATTATATATATATATATGTATATATATATATATATCCTTTAATTTATGCTAAATTTGTAAAACCAATAAGAGAAGACTATGTAAAAACCTTTGTTGTCATCACCCTGAATCTTTACGATTTATGATCAATATTATAAGTAAACAGTCATGGATTCCACGTCCAAAAGTAAAGACTTTTCTTGGTATCCAATCACAAGAACCTTCTCAATATCTTTCTAATATTTTTTTCATTGAATATAAATTAGGATATAAGCAACTAAAATAGATATACATGCATTTATCAATCATACTAATGTTCCTTTTTTGACTAAAGAATGTGGTACCAATTTCTCAACTACCAATTAATTAATTTTCCTGTGACATTACTACGATTAATGTCACGAAAAAAATAATTAGTTTGTACGAAAATGAATCGAGACCGTGAGATCATGTTTAGAACAATCGACGTTTTTGGCACTTATCAGCGTGTGGATGGTCTTGAAGCTCAAAAGGCCAAAGCTAGAGCGTTTAGTGTATGTACACAAGCGGCTTTCGAACATGTTAAAATGGCAGTCTCCCAATCGTCATTGTCACCAAGCATACTGATATCCAACACATTACGCGGTGATCAGTTCTTTCTATCTGTACCAATTGAAAATACATGATTTTAAATCGATTACGCTAATTCTAAATGTATTAAGAATGTTTATTAATCATACAACAACGATCGGCATACGTCTTTTTTATTTTATTGAAATAAAAGGACGTATACCATGATTAACAATTATAAGTATTAATTATACAACTAAGATGTGTCAATTAAATTATTCTTATAGTAGATGCACTTATATATGTGCTCACATGCATATCATATCAGATTCTATAGAGCACCATGAAAAAGCACAAGGTGTAAACTGTAAAGTTTAGCTTCTCCTCGACAAAAAGAAAAAACAAATAATTGGTATTTTATTATTAAAAATTAATAATATTCACATAATATTCGATATGATTTCCATGCATAATTTTTGTTATGAATTTAATTAGTACTGGTATACTAATTAACACGCTTGACCCAACCAAATAAAAATACTAAAATTAAAAACTTCTAAAGATCGTAAAATCTAATGATGGAAATAAATACCACGAAACTAAAGCATATACCATAAGTCCATACCTTAAAGTTATTTTCCCTTTAATTCCCGCAAATCTTGTTAATTAATATAAAGTGTAATTAAGTGTAAATACTCTCATAGAAGATGACGTCATTCATTAATTCAAGATTCAATGCTAACATTATTTATTTTATTCTTGTAAATTGTAAATATCATAAAAACAATTTTATTCAATAAGTACACCACCTTTGCATATTCGTTGCATCATAAGATGCTACCAAGGAGTAATAAAAATTGTTCACATTATACATGCAAGAATGTTACTTAGCAAGAAATTCTAAGTTATTACCTTATTAGCGTTGGAGGTAAGTGAGATCGAAGATGGAGATGCGGATATCGTTGGCGTCGTACTTGTAACTAAAGTCGACAACCCGACATTGTAAGCCATTGTTCCGTCGGGCTGATACAACCCGTAGTTTCTCTCCGAAGTCGGGCCGGGCTTCATATCTTCATTAAACAAAGCAAATAAGTAAATCTCCAACCTCATTTTAGGCCTCAATGGTGTCCCTTCACCACTTAACTGCCTTTTCAACAAATTCCGATTATATATGGCTGCATTTTGAGGTGTGGCGCCAATTTCATTAGGATCGCCTTTTGATGGCCAACCCGTTTCCGACACCCGAACCTCAATCCCACCGAACCCTAACCGAGCCATCGCGAATATAACCGCGTCAACTTGAGCGTATAACATGTTGTCATAATGCATATTAGTGTTTGGATCAATCATGCCCGTATTCGGGTTAAAAAGTGCATAATCTATGGAGATTTTACTAGGACTATCTTTATAAGCAAAATAAGGGTATGCATTGATCCAAAATGGCGATCTCGTAGTCGAAAGAAACTGTAAAAGTTGTGTCATTATCGGTACGAGTTCAGGCGTAAACGCTCCTTCTGATGGTGGATACGAATTCGCAAGAACTGCTAACGATGAAGGTGTAGACACTTGAATATATTGTTGTAAGCTTAATTGACTTAAAGCTTTTTGAATGCTAACCATGGCTGGAACCAAATTGTCCACCAATGACATATCGTCTCCGGTGAACACTTCATTCCCAACTGCAATACCGGTTATTCTTGTAGCCGGAACGTACGGTTTTATACGTGAGTTCACCCATTGTAACGCTTGTTGTGGATCCATTAACGTTTCTAACATATCGTTCTCAACCGTCACGATTAGTTCAACCCCGGAACCGGAAAACGCGTTCAAAATATCAGGATTTGTATCATAGATTCGTGTTTTTGTGACTCGTAGTGACTTCAAAAGCTCGAGAACTTTGTCTGGAGGTGGTAAATTGTTGCCTACTTGACCGTAGTTTATACCAAGTGATTCAACAAATCGAAAACCTATAAAACACAAAATGTCACAAATTAATCAGCAATAACATAAATAACCATGCAAATACATGCAAAACTACCATTGAATGAAATACAAACAAGTAAATTCATCTCTTTTGAAGGAGACGTGTGGATCAGTACTGTCGGTTATCAACATTTTACGATAAAAGCAGATTTGTGTACTTGGATCAGTCAGCATCGCTGGTTATCAACGTTTTTCCCAACAAAGTAATTGAGAATCATACAAACCTGATAAAGATAGAAGGATTCCAAGAACACATTGCACAATGAAAGCTGTTTTAAGACAAAGTTCCATATGTTTGGAGACAGAAGAGAAATATATTGAGAAAGAGAGAGAGGGAAGATAGAAGGTGGGTTGTGTTTGTATATATATATATATATATATGTGTGTATGTATGTATATGTTACATGTGTATGAATGTATATGTGGTTTTTGTAGTGGGAATTCTTTACTTTGCTTGTTAGAAAATAAATTGAAGGGTAATGACTAATGAGAAGTTTTATAAACAGGTTGCTTTGATTTTGAGATTTGGGTTTGGGGGCTCTCTTTCCTCTTAAGTACTTGTCCTAAAAGACAAGCCCCCTTTTTATCAACTTCTGTATATTTACATAAATCTCATAAAGAGACTAAAGTCTTGGTGTGAAATGACAGATATACCCTTCATCAATTTCTTCGCACAAAAGTAAACAGAAACACTTACTTCTTAAGCAGATATATGTACGTACGTTTCATAACTTTTTTCTACAAAGTTGAGTAAAAGTATTTAGGTATCATTTATGTTAAAACACGTGACGATGGATCGGATCCATTATTAAATGGTAAAAGTTTTAGGTAAATTTGTGATGTTAAGCTACATTTTGAGGGGAAGATGAGTAAACGATCTGATCGGTTGATTTATGTGATAAATGTTTCAATTTCATCACATATTAACATGTATTGTTGCGAATCTAAACCATTAATTACTTAAATCAATGGCTGAAATCATCTACGTGCCTTCCCCTTCTTAAAATGTAGTTGGTCCAACCCCTCTAGTCCCGTACAATCACTTTTTACTGTTCGAATATAAAAAATGTTAAAAATATAAAGTATGTTAGATCGAGTTTAATAAAAAAATTTACCGGCGTGTAACACAAATTTGATTAAGCTATTGGTTGATCGATCTGGTCGGTAAAGTAATAATTATCAAATACTAATGACTCATGACTAGTAATAAACTAAAAGAATTGTGGGGTTTTTTAGGCGAAATAAAAGAAAGCGGTATATTCTTCTAGCTTTCTAGACGAAAGAAACATAAAAGATAAAAATGTTATTGTTTATCAAATAAATAATATGCCTGGCTATTTAATTTAAAAAGTCTAAGCCATATTAGGCACATGTTATTAAAATCAAAAGTATATATATGAAGCAGCTTAATAATGGTGAATAATAATAATAATAATAATAATAACAATAATAATAATAATAATAATAATAATAATAATGTGTTTTAGACCCATTTGTTGATTAATATAAGAACTTAAAAGCAATTAAATAATTTGGTTTTTATATGTGACGATGGTTGAAATGTTATTTAACGTCGATATCTTTATATTCGTACGTGTTATTAATTGCTACAAAAAGGTGAAAGGATATTTGTAGGGCATGCAATCCAAAAAATTACGTCAGATTGTTGACTATCAGAGGAAGACGTCGACCCAGTTTGCTTATATTCTCTAGCCTCTGCTATGTTATTGTAAAACTAGTATAATGCTCGCGTGATACATCGGCGATACATGAAAAAATTGATTGTAATCCGATAGTTACCGATTATGATTGTAATCCGATTATGATTTAACGATTTTAAGTTTTTCATGTGATTTTCGATGTAATCCGATAGTTACCTTGAGTGCATTGTAAGAGGTAATGTCGACCAATCTTTAAATTCAAAATAGATAAAATACCAAAATGTTTTATAGTGTAATAATAACATTTATGCAACTTCCTAAAAAAATCTAACCATAGAAATGTTGAAATTATAAAGTTACTAAAAATAAAAGGGTTATTAGACAAGTGTAAATAAGTAATTTCCAATATTCTTTTTTCTAAACATTAAGTCAACGAGGGTAAACCCTTTATAAGGGGTTATAGATGATTGTAATATATCATATACTCCGTAATTGTTTGGGTAGGTATCTGCAACAAATTAAGTAGGACAAATACCCAAAAAAAGTAATGTAATATTCAAAATTTCCTAATAAAGGAAACATCATTTTCTCCATTGCCCAAAAAGGATCTATATGTTTAATTCTTGCCTGAAAATGATTGTTTTTGTCAAAAATCTTAAATTAAAGGGAATATCGCTTGATGATATTTTTTTTAATTTACAAAACTAAGGCATGTTAATGTTGAGGCTTGTCATTTATAAACACTTTATACCACAAATTAGGGTTTAAAACATTTGGAGTCATGAGCACGGCCAATTAAGGCTTCAAAATTGAAGTAACAAATTCTTATTTAAAAGATGGTGAAACTTAAGATTGAATGATGTTTGTGTGTTCAAGATGCAAGAATGTGAACTTTTTAGATACGTAGGAACCCTAGCAAGTCGTTTCAAAGGTCAATTTTGTATAAAAACAACTTTGATCGTGTGATATTCCGTTTAATTTATGATTTTTGACAAAATGAATCCTTTTCTGGCAAAAATTAAATATAAAGATCCTTTTTGGGCAATGAAGAAAATGATATTCCAATGATTGGAATATTTAGAACTTTACATTACCTTTTTGGACTATTGGCCCTTATGATCGAAAGTTTATTGTATGTATAAAATTTTAAATACTATTATGAGTATATAGTTTTTGATTATTGTTGCTAATTGCATTTATTTTGAGAGGTATATCATTCATCGTAAATTTATTTTTAATAAATCAACAATAAATCAGAAGTTGAATAAAAGTTTTGAAAGTTATACACACATTAATGTAATATTCAAAAACTAAACCATTAATATATTATATTTTCAATTTAAGAATATCCGTAATAAGTTTGACCGAAGAATCACTGTATGTATAAAATTTTAAGAATATTATTATGTGTATATAAATTTTTATTATTAATTGCTAATTGCATTAATTTGACAGATATGTCATATATGTGCGCACAAAGTCCATTTACTATATTACTAGCAAAACAATCTAAAAATCGAAACTGATCTTGAA
Source organism: Pseudognaphalium luteoalbum (assembly GCA_963422505.1). Taxonomy (NCBI): domain Eukaryota; kingdom Viridiplantae; phylum Streptophyta; class Magnoliopsida; order Asterales; family Asteraceae; genus Pseudognaphalium; species Pseudognaphalium luteoalbum. The sequence continues at coordinate 27,833,233 of OY730195.1, forward strand.
CTGGACTGAAATCGATCCCAAAAAACTGAAACGGAAAAAAGCCGGTCCAATCCTAGGTCTACCCTACAGTCCTTAATCGATCATACTTTTAGTCGAAAGACTTGTTAAAAAGTAGACTGAAATCAGTCCAGACCAAATTTGATTTCAGTTCAAAACTGGTTAAAGGTTGAAATCAATCTTGAACTGGACTGAAACGTATTATAAACCAATTTAATAATTGGTTAAAGAATAAAACTGGTCTTAAAAAGACTCAAATTAGTCCAAAATTGATAAAAGATCGAAATTAGTCCTAAATTAATTTTGTGAAAATTTGAAGTTTTCGAATGTAATTATTATATGCACCTATGACAATGTGGGTTACTCGAGCTCAACTCGTTAAAAACTCAACTTATGTCGAGCTTAAATGCGTTTATATATGCTCGATCAAGCTTTTATATCGAGTTTGCATAAGGCCACGATCCTAATCTATTCTATCGTGTATATACACGGACCAATGAACTTTTATTATTATTTCATAGATATTCTTATATTATATGTGATAAGTTAGAACGTTTTTATGAGTTAAGATGTATGTAATATTGTTTGGAGTTTGAATATTTAAGGTACTCTGTATCAAAAAAGAGGGTATATCATATATGTAGTAAATATTCAATGGTAAGCATTTTCGAAAGATGAAGCTGAAAAGAGTAGGGAAAATATTTTTTGGGATATATATTTGTTAATATGAATTCTAGTTAAGTTAAATATAAATTAAATTAACAATAAAATATTTTGTAAGGTTGTTTTCTATATTATATTTATGATAATGTATATATAATAATAAAATAAATCATATATTATTAAAAACATGCAAAATTCGAGACGAGCTTGAAAATGTCAAATGAGTTGAGTTCGAACTTTATATAATTGGCTCGAAACCTATATATTTTTCATCATTATTTTCTTTATGTTTACATATTAGCATTGAAACATTTCATGTACTATGCAAGTAGAATACGGTTTACATGTACTAACATAATTAAATTTTTGAAGGTTTTGACCATAGAAAAAATTCAGAAAGAAAAAAACTGGACTTGACTAGACTTTCGTTCTAAAAAAATATTGAAAAATTTGAAGAAAGACCGGTCTAAAACTAGCTCAGTCCTAACTTTTTAGGACTGATTTTTTATTTTCTACAAAAAAATTAAACCATTTTGAACTGGACTGAAAGCTAGTTTTGACCGATTTTTGCTCATCTCTTCCAACAATCAACAATAACTCAAAGATTGAAGACACATAATAAAACTTTTGAAAGTTTATATACACTATATATCCATTTGTAGTTAGTTACACTTCATTTGATCCGTATTTCAATGTAAATGTAGTTTTGATACCAAGTTTTTTTTTTTTGTTGGAACAACAGATATATTAAGCAACCCGTCAAAAACAGCAAACTGTAAACGAACAAATACAAGACAAGCTCCGAGGAAGAGACCCAACAAAAATAAAAAGTACAATTGCACCAAACCACAGACAACCGAACTACAGTTTTGATACCTAGCTCTAGCTTGTGTAATATATAGTTTTATTTTATGAATTATTTTTTTGAGGTATAATATATATATATATACTCCATATATCGATTTTAAAACTTATAATTTAACAAGGATACTTGAACATTGACGGCCCCAAAAAGCTTGTATCAACCGTGTACTTTGACACATAATATTATTACCATCAAACCGGTAGCTATAATTTACCTTGCTGGTAATAAAATATTTTATGAAAATGTGACCGAAATAAAGGAGAAAAAAAACAGATAGAGTGTGACATCTTTGACTTGGAAATGGAAAGAGGTAATTTGGCATCATAAAGTGGAATTTGGTAGTGTTTCATGAAGTGGATAAGGGTGGGCTTTACGTTGGAATGATGAGACCAAGACCTTATCATTTGCTTTTCTAATTTAATAAATGAAAGTGCTATTTTTTTTGTATTTTAATTGTGTATTCAATATATATATATATAGGGTAGTGATCTAGAAGGAAGTGTAAAAAATGAGGGAAGGGGGAAGTAAATCACCATCACTAATCTCATAATTATTATATATATATAATAAACTTATTTTATATAGAGGTGGGTTAAAATGAGAAGGCTAATTTTCGTGAGAACGTGAGAAGCACTTCAAAATTACTTTTTAACAATTCAAAACACATTTTCTTATAAAATTTTTTCAATGATTACTATTAAAATAACTTTTGGAAGCTATGATATAAATATAAATAAAAAATATTTACTTTTTTTTTCAAACTTATTTTACAGTTGTTACTGTTGTGATTATTTAAGATAATCACAAAATATAACATGATAATCACATGTGATTATTCTCTATTATAATGTGATTATCATGTGTTCGAGATAATCATAAAATATGGCATGATAATCACATATTATTTATCTGATTATCAAGAATGTGATTATTATGAATAAAAATTTTAACAAAAAATAATTTAAAAAATAATAAAACGTCAAAAAAAAATTATTTGAAAAATAACATCTAAAAGCTATTTAAAAAATAAGCTACAGAGAAAATTTTGTAAAAAAACATGTTTTGAATAATTAAAAAATGACTTTAAAGTGTTTCTCACGTTCTCATAAAAATTATCCTTCTCATTTTAACCTGATATATATATATATATATATATATATATATATATATAGGATGAGGATCCTGTGAGAACTAAAATTCAACTAGAACTCTGAGAACTACCAATTACTCTTCCAGACTTGCGTGCTTTTTCCTCCTACCGATCTCACAAAAAACCCAGATTTTTAATTCAAAATTACTTTATTTTTATAATATTTTGATCAAACAAATTATACAATTAAATCTATTTTTTCATCCTCTTTAATTTGGTGCAGCTCATATTATTATTTTTAATAGAAAAGTACATATGCATATATGCATCCGTCAATTTAAATTAGTAAAAGAAAGGAGGTGATGAAAGATCAGATGCATACTGATATAAGCTACTACGTAATAAACACATGTAATTAGAAACATTTGGATACAATTTCATACTCCGACGAACAAGTTAGATGCAAATTCTCGGATGCAATTGCAGATGCAAGATACAAATATCAAAAGAAGAAACCGGATTTTTAATTGAAAAATGAACCGTTGTAATCTTGCCGCAATGAATCAAAGATTGATTATTTTAATTTAACAGAAGAATCAAGGCCGAAATCATATTGATACATTAAATAAATTATTAGACGCGATATACTCAAGTGGATTAAATCCAATGATTTACTGATAAATTATTAGAACTTATAAGATATTTACATGAAAACAAGCTGATTTCTTTGACTTCTTGTGCAATAAATTTATGCTGCAATTTTTATTCTCCTCATAACAAAGATGAGCCCCACTGTTTTGCTTCTGTTTATGTCATCAATTGTAGTTATTTGTGGATAAGATCAGCATAAATTGACGGAGATCGGCGGAGATTACCGGTGTTCATAGATTCATGTGACATGTGACTGGTCAACGATCACAGGTTTAGTTATTGGGATAGGTATCGGTCGAGTTATAAGCAAAAGGAATAGGTGGGCTGCTTGTGAATGAGAAGATGCAATCTGATTAAAGCCCATCTAAATTTTTCACGTTAAAAAATGTAAGGTTCGGGAGTTCTCGTGGTTCTCACCATTTTATTAGTTCTCACATGATCATTTCACTATATATATATATAAATATAATTATTATTTTTGTATTATTCTATACTAAGGATTACGATAATTTTGTATAGTATTATGCCTTTATTATATTAAGCGTATATCCGTAAAGGATTATGATAAATTTGTATAGTGGAGTATTATACTTTCCCTTTATAATTAAGCGTCCACATTATTTATTGTTATAGCCAATGATGATAATGTAGTGTGTAATTACTTTATTAAGAGAGTTTTTATAATCATAAACTTATTTTAATAGTCATTTCCTTATATAACTTAATGATAAAAAAGTTGATAGCTGACAATTCTAACTGACCCATAGTATATAGTTACATATGGTTTAAGAAAATGATTGGTAAATTTAAAAGTGGATGTATAAATGTATACTTGTATCTAACAATATCATAGGTGGATGAAAATAATTGTTTTGACGAAATTAGGAGAGTAAAATTTTTTAACTAGGGTGAGATAGATATCTATATTTATGTGTATGTAATTAGGCCTATATAGCATTATTCGTTGGTTTATTAAATGCAGTTAATTGTGCATGTATTACCAATTAACCTTTACAAAAGGAAAAGAAATCAAAGGTACTTGTTACTTTTTTGTCAACTAGAAAACTAATAATATACGGAGTATGTATACATTAATTACAATTTGCATTAACCAACACTAAAAAATTAATATAACTACAATAGGATATAATCAAATTTAAACATACTTTTCTTTTTAGAAAAGAGAGAAGAAAAAAAGAAAAGAAACATAAATGTAATTCATGAAGTATATAGATGCGATTGATATGATATGATCTTGTTGATTCAGAAACATTACACAACCATTGTCTGCTTGCCGACATTTGCCACTTTGTTGGGTGTACACATGGTTAGAACCAATCCCCATGCACCACGTAACCATCCACATGTGCACATACCTATTGCTTTCTAATTATAGTACCCATTTGTAACTTAAACCTGTTTATTATGTTAGCCATTAATTTCATCACATATATAACCAAAAATTGACACACTTTGAACTCCTTTTAATCGGGCTACAAAGGAGAAAAATAAAACAAAAGCAGACATGTGATTTGTTTGTAAAAAGAGTATTTTTTATAAAAGGAAGTACCGTACGTTTGGTGAATGAATGTTCAATGGTTAATAGGTTTATCATGGAGTAAAGCAAATATTATAATTATTATAGGGTTAATTGTTTAGTTATGTATCTCGTTTTACTATTGTATGTAATAAACTTTCAAAACATATATTGTATGCAATAAGCTTGTAAAAATCCCTATTGTATGTAATGAACTTGTAAAAAATCTCTATTATATGTTGCGGGTTATCATGTGTACATGCAAAATTGAAAATGGCTCTTTAACATTGATTTGTGACGGCACGAGCAAACTCTAGCAGATCATTTACTACCGCACCATACGATAACGATTTTTTACAAGTTTACTGCATACAATAGATGTTTTGAAAGTTTGTCACATACAATAGCATTTTTTACAAGTTTATTACATACAATAGATGTTTTGAAAGTTTGTTACATACAATAGTTAAAGGGCAAAGTTAGATACATAACCAAACAATTAATCTATTATTATACGAGGATAATAATCTTTGTTAAAAACAATTTATATCAGGACAAAAACCACATGACGTTTTATAGATAAAAAGTAATTATAATTAATAAATTAAATGGCTCTTAATGTTTTAATTGCTTACAAGCATATCCTTTACAGTTAACACCTCCATCCTTAATCTCCAACATTGGTGCTAATTTACCTCATTTTTGGGGATCAAACAAAACGATCCAGAATATGGAGTGTGTACGATTTCAAAAGGAATAGTAAATCATCCAACAAAGTAATTAGACAATAGTATAAAAGACGAGATACATATTTTCGTGTTATTCAAATCTTAAACATATTAGAATCTCTTAAATCATACGTAGCTTTTAGTTTGTCAATTAAATCATTTTCAAAAGTTGTCAGACATTCGATAAATCAAGAAAAAAACATCCATGTGTTTTTATAAATGATATATTGATCGAGAGCAAATAAATTTTACTGTCAATAAGCTTTTTTTAAAAAAATTACATATTTTATTCTTTTGATCTTTCAAATTTTATATATATACACATTTGACCCCTCCAATAATACTAACAGCATAAAACATTTCCCCATTAATATAATTGGCCACTTGTGTTTTAGGTGTCAAAGTAACTCCCGAGTACAAACTTTTCTAACCAAACGGGATGTTGCATATTACGATATAATTAACGAATTCACGATCAGTTTTTGCATATAAGAAACTAAACAATGTAATTTCGGAAACAAATATAAAAATTATACAAAGCCAGGCATGTGGAGACAAAAACATCAAGTGGAAAACTCGACACTTAAAAGTTCATGATTACATATATTCAAATATACTAACTTTACCTTTTGCAATTAAATACCGAATAAACTTGATATAGATGAGGAATGCATTGAAATAAATATCAAAAGTCAAAACAATACACGCTTTACTTAAAAGAAAGATTTACTACTAAAAAGGAAGAAACCACATGGAAGATGACGTTTTTGTAATGGAAAAGTTACACTATACTACAAGATTCAATATTCAATTAAATTTTTATAAAATTTAGAAAATATGTTTGGCATCAACGATCTGATAATTGAAACCGTAATTTTATATCTGAAATTGGTAACTACACTTATCATAACAGAATATCAAGCAGCCCGCTGATTGACTTGTGCCATATACCACGCCGATAATAAACAAAGAGATTGTATGAAAGTGTCCTACACGATTCAAATTATATATTCAGATTCTATATTGATTATCATTAACATTATGCATATGATAATTCCAACACTTGTTAGGTGGAAATATAGTTTAAGAACATATCTTATCTCTTCATTTGCATTGAAGCTAGCTAGCCTTGGGTTAAATGATAATTTTCTTCTAACAAAATTAGTATTAGTACCACTTTATACTTGAAAAATAATCATAACTACAATTAAAGTCACAAGTGGGTGCTTTTATATATCCTATATATGAGAAAACTTTATATGGCGATAAACACGATAACAAGCTACAATACAAAATATTTTCCCCCTTTATACACAAATACAAGCCTAAATTTAGCTTTAAAATGATAAAGTATATATATTTCTCATCAAAAGCATAGAGCAAAGAAGAAAAGCTATTTTTAATTCGTTATTTCGTAGGCAGAAACTCTTATCCAAAACGAAAAGCAACTACCAAGATCAACATAATACTTCTCATATTTGTTGAAACACATGACTCCAGCTTTCTATTAATCCTGTAATGGTTTCTTCAAAAATGTTGGATACTATTGTGGTGTGTTTTCGTCTAGCCAAGATTGACCGCTCAAATGTCGATGTTTAGGCATTGATGGAAAAGCTAAAAGACGAAGTGTATGCATGTATGTTTCGTTAAAGAGGGTTTGGTTAATGTTGGTTTTAGGCCAAGAAAAAGATTTTAGGATAAGATGAGTACGTAATGAGGAAACAAAAATGGTTATTAGTCATGTATGGAGGGCCATGAGAAACTGTTTGAGGAAATTAAGAAAGTTAAAACTTAAAAGCTTGTTGGCAATTTTTACTGTTGACAACGAAATTGCATGTTAATTAGGTGTCCTTTTACGTAGTACGGATAATTTATAAATTTCCTAATGTCGACATGTGAATATTTAAGAAATTTAATAGTAGTATTCACCAAATCTAATATCCTAATATTACTTGTCGTTGCCTACACTTAATATTGTAATTTTTTATTTTCTTTTACTCTTGAAACCACTAGTAGTGGGCTATTAGTAGGGGCTATTAGTAGGGGCCATTATAGTCTGTCTAACTAGAAGCTAGCCCATTTTAACGAACTCCGTATGTTATAGACTTATGTGGTGGATTTATCATTTTGGATGGTGGAAATATCATTTGCCTGAAATAATAATCTACGTCCCAAATTAAGCGTCCTAAATCAGATTTGAAAATCTTTCTTTTTCAACTTTAACCTTAAATATTTTACGTATTACCCTTTTTTTTATACATTTTATTTAGAATTTATCTAAGCTATTCACTAGTGTAGTCGCGGTATCGCACAAACTATTACCATCACTTTTACAGTTTTACGTTGGGTGATATATTTTAGGCTTTGTATCTTATTTCTTAATGTGAAGAATGTACTTAGGGTCTTTTTGATAATATTGAACAATTTGGCGCTAAACGATTATATACATGTATGAACGATTCATAGACTCTGCAAGGATCATCATTACGAATGAAAAATAGAGTTCGATAAGTCTTTTGAGTTGATAATCAGAATATTTAAGAGAAACCATTTTAACCTTCTATATATATTCTATTACCGGATAAATGATCGGATCGAGCTAAATACACTGAATCTATAGGAAGTATTCTTGGACACGATGAAAAACTATAAACAGAGGAGGAACGATACTGCCCCCATCTTAATATAATTGTCTAGATTTACTTTTGGGGATGTTACAAAATAATTATTCAATTTTAATTAACATATCATAAAAAGTTTAAGTGGAAAATAATGTATTTTTATTGATAACAATTCAATTATTATAATTTTTCTTAAACTATATGAATAATTGTTGTCGATAGTTTATTGGGATGGATGGAAGAAGTATAACATTAATGAATGAAACTCGAAATAAAGAGGATAAAGAGCACGTGACGGCAACATTAAATTGCAATCCCACCCTTAAAGGGTGTTTGAGGCTTATTTTGGACCTTATTGTTTATCTTATAATTATATTATTATATATGTATGTAGAAGTTTAATATTGAAAGTTTATTCTATAAAATATGATAAATTTACTAAGAGCTAATATTTGGTGTTGTCAACAGTACTAAAGTTTAAACTTTACTGTTGACCAATAGTAAATAAAGGAAATGTTTTTATAGTTTACATTTTTTATCCCTTAACTTTTTTAAATATACAAATTCAATCCTTAAGGGGTAAAACTAACTACATAATTGAGTTCGTGCAGTTTAGCTGCACGAAATATTTCTTCGTTTACTAAATGTCAAACTTATACTGTGTTATAATAAACTAGTATCACATCAAAATTAAGCTCCCCACGACAAGCAAATTATAATGTGAGTTATCTTATTTTGTAGGTGGAAACTCTTATCCAAAACGAAAAGCAAGTACCAAGATCGATCAACATAATAGTCCTCAGATTTGTTCAAGCACATGACTCTTTCTATCGATCCTGTAATGGTTTTTTCTAAAATGTTGGAAATTATTGTGGTGTGTTTTCGTCTAGCCAAGATTGACCGCTCAAATGTCGATGTTTTGGCATTGATGGAAAAGCTAAAAGACGACGTGTATGCATTTATCGTTAACGAGGGTTTGGTGAATGTTGGTTTTAGGCCAAGATAAAGATTTTAGGATAAGATGAGAAATGAGGAAACACAAAATGGTTATTAGTCAATAATCATGTATGGAGGCCACGAGAGACTGTTTGAGTAAAGAAATTTATAACTTAAAAAGTTAAAAAAGTTAAAAGCTTGTTGGCATTTTTACTGTTCACAACGAAATTGCATGCTAAGCCAAGATTGCAGCTTGTAATTGGGTATCCTTTTACGTAGTACGGATAATTTATTATTTGTCGTAATTGTACGTCGACATGAATATATGAATTATTATAGCAGTATCCACCAATTTAATATCCATCAAGATTTCAAAATTTCAATTCATTTGATAAATTTAAATCTATGAAAAATATTCTACGAATCTAACGCAATCTAAGATTATGTATTACTTGTCACTAGCAAAGTATCTGCGCAATGCAGCAGTGCTCTACTTTTGAATAACAGTATATTGTATTTGTATTGAAACGGTAAGTATTGAAATAATTTTCCGAGTTACGATTAATATGAACAATCATATAAATGTATCAATACTTAAAATATAATATTTGTTTAAAAACCACAAAGGTGTATTAATATCTAAATGACAATTTTCATAATATTTGTATATATTTAGTATAACTTTATCAATTTAGTTGTCTAGTTATCTACTTGTATGAATATATATAATGAAAAATCGTACATAGTTTTGCATTAATGGCCTAATGGGTAGTGATTTGTTTAATTCTAAAAAATAATTATTTTCAATTAGTAATTGCATTTAATAGCTACGGAGTATTAAAGAGTTACTATATATAGTTGTCATTTGTCAAAATAATCTATCATTTCTAAATTTTACAGGGTTACTTTTGATTTTGCATATTCCTTTTATAAGTTTTAATAAAAAATATGCAAAATCAATTATAAGGGTTATAGATTACGTGCACTTAATATTTGTTATTTTTTATTTTCTTTTTAATTTATGAAATCACTAGTAGTGGGCTATTAGTAGGGCCCATTATAGTCTAACTAGGAGCCAGCCCATTTTAAGGTACTATGCTAATATGCTATGAGTCCAAAACCTAAAATAATACTAGTCTTACTTTTTATCAATTTTATTTGGGTGTTTATATATTCTAAGCTATTCATTTGTGTGTTCGCAGTATTGCACAAACCATTGCTAATTTGCTATCACTTTTAGTCTTTTACGTTGGGTAAAGAATGTAGTAAGGTTGTTTTGATAATATTTAACAATTTAGCGCTAAACAATATAAATGTTAGAACGATACAAAGACTGCATGTGTGCATGAATTTGATTTTGAATGTAAAATATTGTTTGATTAGGCTTTTGAGTTGATAATCGGAATGACTGAGAATTACCATTTTAACCTTCTTTATATTCTATTACCGGATAAATGATCGCAGGCAAATACATTGAATTGATAAGAAGTATTCCTGGACACAATGAAACTATAAACAAAGGAGAATAATACTACCCATCTCAATATAATTTTCCAAATTTACTTTTTGGGATGCATTGAAATAATTGTTCACTTACAATTTCAAGAAATCCGAAAATGCTTATGTGGTGTATAATGTATTTTTATTGATTAAGAGTACAATTATTGTAATTTTCTAAAAGTGTATGAAAAATTGTAGTGAACAATTAATTGGGATGGAGAGAGTAAACGATAAGCAATGAAAGTCGAGATAAGAGGACATAGAGCATGTGACAACATTGAATTGCAATTTCCCACCCTTAGATCATTCCCAACGTGAGCGTCGGTTCAAACGACGCCATTGCAGTGGCCGTCGATTTGTGAGTATCGGTTTGGCGACGGCTTGGAGACGGGGGAGTGGAGCACACTAGCAACGTTTTATTTCACTTTAAAAATTAAATATTAAATAAAAAATTGAAGAGGTAATTGTTGGAGTGGAGCCCTTGACTTCAGATGGTAAAATAAAAATTCAATTTCTTTTAAACTCAACAACTAAGTCATTTTAACACTACGTATATACTCAATTCACACACATCTTTTTCACACAACAACCAACCACAATATTCATACACAAATACAACTTATCTTTATCTTTCAATTCGCACTCTCACAATTACAAAAATGTCTAGAAACCAAAATACATATACACAACCACCTAATCACAAGCAAACGAGACGTGAAACCTTTTAATAAATAATCCCATGTCGAATTCGAGTTCACCAACGGGTTCATCTTCCATTCAATGGAGCAACACTTCACCTAGTCATCCAATCGGGTTTGCATCATACTCACAACTACACAATTCACAATACCAATTCCAATAACATAACCTTTTGCCCTACCAAAATTACCAACACTTCTCACCATACCATCCAATGATGTAAAACCCCTCGTCTTTTGGAAATCAACCATTTTATCAACAACTTGTACCCTCGGCTTTCACTCCATATCCACAACCTCAATTAACCTACCACAATTCGAAAACATCAATACAGCACCCGAACCCGAAGACAAGAAAGAAAAGTGAGACGGACGAAAAGGCGGTTATATTGTCTGAACGGTGGATCCACGTGTCAGAAAAAAAGTCGAAAAGGAAATTTACAAAGCTTTGATAAATTCTGGCTGAAAGTACTAAACGACTATAATTCGGTGATACCTGCAAAAAGTACTTTGAGTCAACTACAAAGAAATGAAATAAAATTCGCAAAATACGTTAAAACTTTCAATAGCAATTCACAACCATTTGACCGACCCTCGTCCAAGCGAGGCTGCGGACAAAGACATTGTTGAATCATGTCTTACGTACGCTTTGTAAGTCCCAACAAGGCCAGAAATTTATATACGAGAAATGTTGGGATGTACTCAAAATAAATTTGTAGTTTTATTCCGATGCGGGTGTAATGGCCAACAAACATACACTTGAACTCGTGTTCGTACCAATCACTCTTGGTAATGACATCCCGAACTCCGAACCTCTTACGCATAATATGGAAAGGTTGTTCCAAAATGACCCGATTCGTCGTCCTCCCGGTCATAATGTTTCAAGAAAAGGTCAAAAAAGTTAGGGTTCAAGTAATGCGGCTACTTGTTCAAGAAATTTGAAAGAAAAAGAACGTTTGACAAATTTAAGATCTGCGGAAGCACAACAAAAAACTACGGATACGATTAACGCAACTTCTAACACAAAGATGGTTCTTAAAACGTGGTAAACGCTTTATAAAAAATACTAAAGGGTCTTAAAAGCATTGGGAAAAAATTACTCAAAGAAGTTTGGAAAAATGTGGTTGATAAGTCTGCATCGGATTACGCAAGGATTATTGGTCATGGTTCGGGTTTGAGTTCGTGACAAGACAATGATTCGGACAAAGACGAACATGAAGACGATGACGAAGATTATATGAAGTAGACTACTAGTTTAGTTCAGTTTTAATAAATGCTCCATTTTTATTGTTATTTTAATTTTGAAATTATTAATTAATGTATTGTTTTTATTTTTAATGGAAATGTTTTATCTAAGTTTGTGTTTTAAAAAATAAAGTAAATAATGTGTGGGGTCCATAAAAATTGAGTGATGTGCTGTTGGTAGTGTTGTGTCAGTTTTGAAAAGTGCTGATGTGTAACATCCTCGAAATGGACCTAGTGGTAAGGTATTTTTCTCAATTTTAAATGCAATTTTAAATTTATTTATATAGGTTTGATTTTGAGAAAGTGGGTAAAAGAGTATCAGGACATACTGTGGCTAGTAAATTAATATTTGTTTTAAATTGTTCTAATTGACGGTAAAATAAAATGATTGTTCTGGCAAATGATTTTAGGTTCTAGACAAATGGTTTAGAACGGGAATAAAAATTTAAATGAAATGGGTCGGATTAGAAAGGATGAGCCGACCCCTTTTTGTCTAACTTTTCCCCAAATCTCATACTTACCTATTCTTAAGAACTCACATATCCTAACCTCCTAATCAAATAAAAAAAACAAGTTAATTAGTGTGTTGATTCGATACATCAGATTAGCATCATCCTATCTTGCTCCTCTTCCATTGAATTGTAAGTGTTTGGTGTTCTTGATATATATATATATATATATATATATATATATATATATATATATTGATGTATGAGTTGTGTTAGAAATTGTTAGGGTTATTGATGTATAGATGTAATTGAAGCTTGAATTGTGTTATAATATGTTTATATGATGATGTTTGAGCTATAGGTTACTGCAGAATTCGAGTTTTGTTGTGATTTTGGTTAAAAATTCGGATTTGGGGCTGTGCAGAAACAAGCTGCAGGTCATCTGTAACTGGGCTGTACCCGGCGGGTACTCTGTTACCCGGCGGGTAACCGGGTAAAATTAGTAAAATCGAATAACGAATGTACCCGGCGGATAACACCCAATCCGACGAGTAAAACGCTTTTATGGAACCGGGTAATGCCTTATACAGCGGGTAACCAGGGCGAGTAATCAAAGTTGATATTTGTCCCAAATTTGAAACCAGGTAACCAATGGTACCCGAAGGGTAACCAAAGTACCCGGCGGGTAAACCCTAGTCAGGGGTGACTTTTGTTTTAACTTGAATGCTTATTTCATATATACATTGTATATGTATAAAAAGGTATAATATGTGTATTATATGTTGTTTAATGTTGGGTAATTGAATTAAGTTACACAAGATCAATTACTAACTTATGATTTGAATTTGATCTCAGAATAACAGAAGACTCAATAAGATAAGACAATTGAGTTGGAAATCGTGATAGACAGGTGAGTGAGTTTGTGACTATCAGTTTAATTTGGTTGTAATAGGTTGGGTTACAACAAGTAAGCATAGTTTACTATTGATATAGTCTTGTTGAATATAAGTTATATTCATGATGCATTAGTTGTTATTTTGCCCACAAATATTATGGGTTATTGAGGTCGGTTGATGACTGGGTTTGTGTTGCTATTAATTGACCAACACAGGAGCTTTATACATGTGTTGTTCATAAGAACCTGCGTTGAGTATAGTAATAGCACCAAGCTATCGGTAGATTCTGTATAGGCCAATATAGTTTGACGATAAGAGTTCTTAAGGGCCACTGCGGCATGAGGGTTTCTCAAGAACCACCGATCCTCATTGTTGTTATGTGTTATGTTTATCAGTTATAAACTGATTTGTTATGCCTTGTTAGGCTGTTATTTATAGATTTACTCACTTAGCTTCGTGCTAATCTCACCATTAAACTTCTTGCAAGTTTTGATGAAAATTTTGGGATGGGGCAAGAATTTAGCTTGAAAGAATGTTTGACCGCTTGTTGACTCTGATATTTTGAGATAATTATGTCATGTTAAATTTCAAATAACACTAGAACCTTGTAAAGTATTTGAAGTTTATGACATTATATATATATATATATATATATATATATGTACATATTATATGTTTTGTTTAATAATGAAAGTTATGATTTTCGCTTCCGATAAAAAAAATGACTGGAAAATAAGGGATGTTATATGATGTGACGTTGATGTGGCAGAAACTTATACGTCAGTTGGTGTCATTGTTGAAAATGATTTTGAGGTGTTTTGGGACTTATTTTGAAGCTTATAACACTATATTTAATGGGTGCTCAATTTCTTCAAATATGAAGATTTTTGAGAGAGAAAAAATGGAGAAATGTTATTCAAACCCTTACTTCAGATTTAAAGAATTTTTTTTGGAGGAGACTTATTTTACTTCATATTTGGAGCAAGCATGCATATAGATGCTATTTATTTTTGTAAATTTGAAGATGACGAGATGTATATGATTGGAGATGACCTCACTTATTGTAACATCCTCCTTATTAGTCTGGTAATTCCTCTATTTAATTGATTATTTAATTATTTTAGGAATTACCTGTTATTTGTTTTACTGTGAAACTTAAATAAATAGGTCTCAGGACTTATTGTGAATAGTAAACTATTAGTTGTTTTAAATTATTATAGATGACGGTAAAACAAAATAATATTCTCGCAAATGGTTTTTAGGTTCCAGACAAAAGATTTAGGACGGATATAAAATTATACCACTTAATAGGTGAAGTCGGTTTATGAGCCGACTTACTTTTGAGTATTTTCCCAATTCTTACTTCTTCTTCATTTCATAAGTATCAAACCTCAAAGTTTTTGCAAATTGAAAATATATATATCAACTTCATAACACAAGAAGCTATGATTATTGTTCTAGCTACTAATTTCACTCTCACCATCATCTTTATCACAAAGTGAGTTTGAATTCTTGAGTTATATAAATGGGTTTTATGAGAGATTGAGTAATTGAGTGTAATATGTTGTTATTTGGTGTTATTAGGTGTCATATGATGTTAGTTGAAGTATTAGAAACCATAGATCTGAGTTTTTTTGAAGTTATGGTGAGATTTAGTTCGGAAAACTCGTAACAGTAGCGAAGTTCGCAGTTCTCAGTTCGTCCTGCGAACTGAGTTTGGTTGCGAACAAAGATGTCGCGGTGCGAACCGAGATGTGCGAACTAAGATGCTGCGAGTTGAGCTTTGCTCTGCGAACCGAGTCACTGCGATGCGAGTTGAACTTGCGAAGCGAGTTGAATCGTTGTGCGAACTGAGATTTATGCGTTGCGAACTGAAATGTTGCGAACCGAGTTGACCTGCGAACCGAGATCAGTGCGAACTGAGATTTTTAAAGTTTTTCTTTTGTAAATTTTATAAACGCGTAAGTGTTTTCGGGGTCACGGATAAGTGACAATTTCATTAACTCGGATTGGATTGAAATTCGCATGGTCACTCGGAAACGGCCTAATGATCCAGGCTCTATGAATAGAGCCTAGGCAGTTTTTACCCATTCGGGGTCATCTAGGGCCCGAAAATGGTATTTTTCAGTTTTAAAACGTCATTTTGGGATTACCTGATTGGATAAATATGCTATGATAATGATTATGTGTAACAACCCTCGTTCTTGTTATTATTATTATAACACGTTTTATGACGGAAACGTATGATTTAAAATATACTTCATTATTAACTAACACAAACACTGCATACATCCTGTTGAAACTTTTAAAATTTACTAATTTAAACATGAAAACCAACATTACATCATTACACAAACGGAGTATTTTATTGTACCAAACTTTAGTTTATAACAAAATTTATCAAAGTAGCACGGCTGTCAAACATTCCCTGCCAATGGCAG
The DNA here is from genome assembly GCA_963422505.1 of Pseudognaphalium luteoalbum. Taxonomy (NCBI): domain Eukaryota; kingdom Viridiplantae; phylum Streptophyta; class Magnoliopsida; order Asterales; family Asteraceae; genus Pseudognaphalium; species Pseudognaphalium luteoalbum. The sequence continues at coordinate 27,849,550 of OY730195.1, forward strand.
TAGCTTCCTGCAACCCACATTTCCAAAATATAACCTGCAGGAAGTAAAATAAGGGATTAGCACAAAGCTAAGTGAATGAATTCATCACACACAACTCAACTTAGCTTAACTACCAGTTTACCCCAAACAACCGTAAACATGTATTACAACTAGTCAACAATATAGTAATGAGGATCGGTGGCTCTGGGGAAAACCATAATACCCGGGTGGCTCCCCAAGAACACTTATCCAACCATATCTGTTTGGCCATAACGGACGAGACCGATGACTAGTGGTTATCATACTCAGACACAGGTTCCATACTCACAACAAATGAAGCAAGACCCTGTGTCATTCACACAACAACCAACTAGCCCAACCAACCAGTTCAACCTGTTGACCTCATTAACAACTGATGCCCGAAGGCCACACATAGCACGTAGATTTATAATCAATTATGAACAATAAATACAACCACATATCTACGTTTACTTGTTGCAACCAAATAGTTACCTCACTCACCGATACCTCAGGAGTCACAACACTCAGCTTCTAATCACTGAGTCTTTGGAGTATCTGGAATATCACACAATGCACAAGTTAGTAACTTGTCATTAACAATAATACTTATGTAAATGGACACCTTACACAAGTAATCACATTTCAATTTATCTCAAACATAAGTAACAATATTATATAATCATACACATACACTTTGAGTTTACAAACTATCTTAATCATCAAAAATCATACATACAAACGCGATCCGGGTCAGGGTTGATGGGATCGCGTTCCCCTTAAGAAAAGTTTCTGTCACCTAAATACACTAAGCAACGCGATCCGGAAACAAGAGCTGGATCGCGTTCTTCTTTAGAAAATTTTCTGTTAACGATTTGCACTTGGCAACGCGATCCGGGTTAATTCTTGGGATCGCGTTCCCAAGAATAAAACTCGTCCAGCTCAAAATATAACTGATGAACGCGATCCTGACTAGGGTTTTGGGATCGCGTTGAGCTGTTCTTCAGCTCAAGAACAGACCTGCACACACACAGCTCAAACCCTAACTCAAAATTATCATTTCAGATCAACAAGTATAATTTGCAAGTTATCAAACACCCAAGTATAATTATATACATACACTAAGACATTAGCTAAGTTTCAATTTCACCTATACATCAATAAATCACAATTTCAAGTAAAACCCATTTACACACTATAACAAGAACACTTACCACTTGACTATGAAGATGATGATGAGTCTAATTTGATGCTGGGTTCAGAACAAAGATTAAAATCACAATTAATTCCTTTACTTGGAAATTCAGTTCTTAGGTTAGGTTATCTTGAAGTGTTTCTCAATTAGGAAGAAGAAAATGATTCTGAATTATGTTTAGGTGTATTAGGTCGACTAACTCATAACCCGACTCATTTAATTAGTCCCCTTCTTCTTCTATTGTCTGGAACCTAGAAATCAATTGCGAAAAACTTATTTTATATTACTGTCAACTATAGTAAATTAAAACAAGTAACAATTTACTATTCACAATAAGTCCTGTAACTTATTTATCTAAGTTTCACAATTAAACAATAATATCATATAATTTCTAAAACCATTAAATAATCAATTTAAAATTAGAAATTACCAGGCTACTGGAGAGGATGTTACAAATCTCCCCTCCTTCAGGAGATTTCGTCCTCGAAATCTAGACTCAATCAAACAATCTACGATATCTGGATTTCATAGACTCCTCAGTCTCCCAGGTCAAATTGGAACCTAAACTGTGTTTCTATTTCACTAACACTATTGGTATCTGTTTCTTTCTAAGTTTATTAACTTTTCTATCGAGAATTTCAATCGGTTCTTCAACTAATTTCTGATTTTGGTCAACTTTCAAATCTTGTAAAGGAAGAATTTGAGATTGATCCTCGACATTACACTTTCTCAAATAACAGATATTAAACGTATCATGAATACCAGCAAGCTCAGGAGGAAGATCCAATGAAACTGATTGATCATTAATCACCTGACGAATTCTGAAGGGGCCAATATATCTAGGTGCCAACTTTCCTCGTTTTCCAAATCGAATAACACCTTTCCATGGGGAGACTTTCAAATACACCAACTCACCCTCGGTAAAGGTAACCGGTCGCCTACGTAGGTCTGCATACTGTTTCTTTCTATCACGTGCGGCTTTTAGCTTTTCTCGGGCGATAGCCACTTTATCAGCTGTGATCTATACAATATCTGGGCCTGCAAACTGCTTTTCTCCTGCTTCTAACCAACATGTGGGGGTACGACAACGACGACCATAAAGCATTTCATACGGAGGCATACCAATACTGAAATGATAGGAATTATTATAAGCAAACTCCACCTGAGGAAGGTGAGAATCCCAAGAACCTCCATACTCTAAGACACAAGCTCTGAGCGTGTCCTCTAACGTCTGAATAGTACGTTCGGACTGACCGTCTGTCTGAGGATGATAAGCCGTGCTAAGATTTATACGTATACCCAACTCCTGCTGTAAACTCTGCCAGAAATGAGAAATAAATCGAGAATCTCTATCTGATACAATCGACAATGGAATACCATGTCTCGAGACAATTTCATTAACATACAACTGTGCGAGTTTAGTCAAAGACGCTGTTTCACTCGTAGCAAGAAAATGTGCACTTTTGGTCAATCTGTCTACAATAACCCATATCATATCATTTACACGTGACGTTCGAGGAAGTTTAGTTACAAAATCCATAGTCAAGTGTTCCCATTTCCATTCTGGAATCTCTAACTGTTTCAATGTCCCATACGGCTTTTGATGTTCAGCTTTAACTTGAGCACATATATGACAATTACCAACAAATTTTGCAGTATCAGTTTTCATTGTGGGCCACCAGTACAAAGGTTTCAAATCATTATACATCCGAGTACTACCGGGATGGACAGACAACCGTGACTTGTGAGTTTCAGTCAAAAGCATATCTCGAATATTACCAATCAGAGGAATCCAAACACGAGACTGAAAAGTCTTAAATCCTCTAGAATCGTCAATCAATAAGTCTTTTCTTTTCAACATAATTTCTGACTTAAGATTATATTCCAACAAAGCTTCTAACTGTGCAGCTTTAATTTGATCCACTAAGTCAGAAGAAATATTAACTCTCAGAAAATAAACTCGGTCAGAAGTACCTTTTCTGCTAAAAGCATCTGCAACTACATTTGCCTTTCCTGGATGGTAACGTATTTCACAATCATAATCTTTGATTAATTCTAAGCATCGCCTTTGACACATATTCAGTTCTTTTTGTGAAAACACATAGTTCAGACTTTTATGATCAGTACAAACAATGCATTTAGTACCATATAAATAATGTCTCCAGATTTTCAAAGCAAACACTACAGCTGCAAGTTCTAAATCATGTGTTGGATAATTCTTTTCATGCGGTTTCAACTGACGAGAAGCATAAGCAATAACTCTGTCCCGCTGCATTAGAACACAACCCAACCCAGCATAAGATGCATCACAATAAACGACAAAATCATCAGACCCATTAGGTAATGCCAACACAGGAGCCTGACATAATAATTGTCTTAAAGTCTGAAAAGTTGTTTCTTGCTGATTAGTCCACACAAATTTCTCATTCTTACGGGTTAATTTAGTCAACGAACCGGCAATTTTAGAAAAGTCCTTAATAAACTTCCAATAATAACCCGCCAAACCCATAAAACTTTTAATTTCAGAAGCACTCTTTGGAGTTTTCCAGTTCATTACAGCTTCAACTTTTGAAGGATCAACTTTAACCCCATCATTACAAATGATGTGACCCAGAAATTGAACTTCTCAAATCCAGAACTCACATTTAGAAAATTTTGCATATAACTGTTCTCTTTTCAAGATTTCAAGAACTAACCTCAAATGCATGGCATGTTCTGATTCGGACTTAGAATACACAAGAATATCATCGATGAAAACAATTTCAAACTTATCAAGAAATGGTCGACATACCCGGTTCATCAGATCCATAAAAACTGCTGGAGCATTAGTCAAACCAAAAGGCATCACCAGGAATTCATAATGACCATACCTGGTACGAAAAGTGGTCTTTGGAATATCCTGTTCACGAACACGAACCTGATGGTAACCCGACCTCAAATCAATTTTAGAATACACAGAAGATCCCTGCAGCTGATCAAACAAATCATCTATTCGAGGCAGAGGATATTTATTCTTTACTGTTCTTTTATTTAATTCCCGATAATCAATGCACATTCTGAAAGACCCATCCTTCTTTTTTACAAACAAAACTGGTGCACCCCATGGGGAAGAACTAGGTCTAATAAACCCCCGATCCAATAATTCTTGTATCTGGTTCATCATTTCACGCATCTCAGACGGAGCTAATCTATAGGGAGCTTTAGCTACGGGAGAAGAGCCAGGAATAAGATCAATCTGATATTCAACTTCCCTAACCGGTGGTAAACTATGTAATTCATTGGGAAACACCTACGGATATTCAGAAACAACCGGAACCTCAGAGATGGACTTCTTTTCTAATTTGTCATCAATGACATAGGCTAGATAAGAATAATAGCCTTTAGACAACGACTTCCTAGCTTTCATCATGGAAATCAATGGAATATACCCACTATCCCGTTCTCCTCGAGCCACAACGTATGACTCTTCAGAGATTGGGATTCTAATCAGCTTATGGTGACAATCTATACTTGCTTTAAACTGACTTAACCAATCCATGCCAATAATTACATCAAAACTTGGAATCGACATTAACAGAAATGAAATTGGAAAAGTCTGGCCATCTATCACAATATTAGCTCCAGTTACCAAGGTGGTAACAGGAACTAATTTGCCACTAACAATCTCTACTTCTAAGGGCTTAGTTATCACAGTGGGGATCAGTTTCAACTTATCACAGAAACACACAGATATAAAAGAACAATTTGCTCCAGAATTAAATAAAACACGTGCCGGTACAGAGTTTATAAGAAAAGTACCAGTAATCACATCATCTGTGTGGACAGCCTCATCGACTGTCATCTGAAAAGCCCTACTCGTCGCTGGCGGAGGATTCTTCCGCTTTTGACCGGAAGATGACGAACTCCCGACCGAACCAGAACTCTGTCTTCCTGCCTCAGGACACTGACCAACTCGATGTCCCTCTTTCTTACAATTCCAGCATACAAAATTAGGATACCTGCAATTTCTGAGGTCGTGCCCAAGCTCACCACATTTAAGGCATTTATTTTTCTGAGGAGTACATTGACCAGAATGCCTTGACTTACAAGAATTACACCAATTAGAACCTATAGAGAAACCACTTTTGCTTCCCGATGAACCACTTCTATTATTAAATCTTTGACCCTGACGATTACCCTACCACCTGGACTTTCCTTTACCCGAAAAATCTGTTCTAGCTCTTGGAATTGAAGAAGAAGTACTTCTCGCTTGAGATTCTTGAAAACCTCTAATGTCACTATCAACCGAATATGCAAGAGTAAAGGCTTGGGATAAATTACTAGCTAACCTTACTGTAGTACGATAATTATGAGGTAAGGTTTCCACAAACTGCTCTATTCTGGTTTTCTCATCCGGTACCCAATGCTGTACAAACCGTAGTTTTTCCGAAAACTGTGTGATTAACTCATCGATAGTCATCTTATCTGTTAATTGAAGATTCACAAACTCCCTTCTAATACGGGCCATTTCAAAATCTGAACAATATTGATTACAAACAGCTTGATGAAAATCAGGCCATCGAATAGCTTCCTTCTGCTGTTGATTCAAATGACCAGTAATCGAGTCCCACCAAATCATGGCTTCGTCTTTTAAACATTGAATAGCATAAAATACTTTGGATTCTTCTTCACAGCGAGTAACATCAAATTTCCTCTCCATATCTCTTAACCAGTTTAAAGTTACTGATGGATTGGTACTACCTCTAAACTCTGATGGTTTACTTGCCATAAACGTTTTAAATGAACACTGTTTATTTGACTGAAAAGGAGGAATATTACCAAACACAGGTATCTGTTGCTGAGAACATTGCTGGGATGATGCAGTCTCAGCCTGTCTTTTAAATTCTCTGAGAGTAATCACCTCATCTTCTAACTGAAAAAGATAATCATCTCTATTCGATTCTTCGCGAGCAGGAAAAGAAGTACCCTCATGATCATGTCTCTCATTATGAATATCTGAAGGAGGAACATCAATCCGTGAGGCATTATTAGGGTTGGCGGTCGGTTGCTCGTTATCTACCATATCTGTATTCAACACAACAACTTGAAACTTGTTAATCGTTAGCACTTATCTACTAACAAATTCACATACAATGCTAAATCCCATACCCAGAAATGTTTGACATAACATACTCTAGATTTGGGATTGAACACTTTGTAATGCTCAATTCACCTAAATCTATACTCTGATACCAACTTGTAACACCCCTCATTCTTGTTATTATTATTATAACACGATTTATGACGGAAGCGTATGATTTAAAATATACTTCATTATTAATTAACACAAATACTGCATACATCCTGTTGAAACTTTTATACATAACTAATTTAAACATGAAAACCAACATTACATTATTACACAAACGGGGTATTTTATTGTACCAAACTTTAGTTTATAACAAAATTTATCAAAGTAGCACGGCTGTCAAACATTCCCTGCCAATGGCAGTAGCTTCCTACAACCCACATTTCCAAAATATAACCTGCAGGAAGTAAAATAAGGGATTAGCACAAAGCTAAGTGAATGAATTCATCACACACAACTCAACTTAGCTTAACTACCTGTTTACCCCAAACAACCGTAAACATGTATTACAACTAGTCAACAATATAGTAATGAGGATCGGTGGCTCTGGGGAAAACCATAATACCCGGGTGGCTCCCCAAGAACACTTATCCAACCATATCTGTATGTCCATAACGGACAAGACCGATGACTAGTGGTTATCATACTCAGACACAGGTTCCATACTCACAACAAATGAAGCAAGACCCTGTGTCATTCACACAACAACCAACTAGCCCAACCAACCAGTTCAACCTGTTGACCTCATTAACAACTGATGCCCAAAGGCCACACATAGCACGTAGATTTATAATCAATTATGAACAATAAATACAATCACATATCTACGTTTACTTGTTGCAACCAAATAGTTACAACTAAATCAAATGGTGAGTTCCAAATTCACTCACCGATACCTCAGGAGTCATAACGCTCAGCTTCTAATCACTGAGTCTTTGGAGTATCTGGAATATCACACAATGCACAAGTTAGTAACTTGTCATTAATAATAATACTTATGTAAATGGACACCTTACACAAGTAATCACATTTCAATTTATCTCAAACATAAGTAACAATATTATATAATCATACACATACACTTTGAGTTTACAAACTATCTTAATCATCAAAATCATACATACAAACGCGATCCGGGTCAGGGTTGATGGGATCACGTTCCCCTTAAGAAAAGTTTCTGTCACCTAAATACACTAAGCAATGCGATCCGGAAACAAGAGCTGGATCGCGTTCTTCTTTAGAAAATTTTTTGTTAACGATTTGCACTTGGCAACGCGATCCGGGTTAATTCTTGGGATCGCGTTCCCAAGAATAAAACTCGTCCAACTCAAAATATAACTGATGAACGCGATCCTGACTAGGGTTTTGGGATCGCGTTGAGCTGTTCTTCAGCTCAAGAACAGACCTGCACACACACAGCTCAAACCCTAACTCAAAATTATCATTTCAGATCAACAAGTATAATTTGCAAGTTATCAAACACCCAAGTATAATTATATACATACACTAAGACATTAGCTAAGTTTCAATTTCACCTATACATCAATAAATCACAATTTCAAGTAAAACCCATTTACACACTATAACAAGAACACTTACCACTTGACTATGAAGATGATGATGAGTCTAATTTGATGTTGGGTTCAGATTAAAGATTAAAATCACAATTAATTCCTTTACTTGGAAATTCAGTTCTTAGGTTAGGTTATCGTGAAGTGTTTCTCAATTAGGAAGAAGAAAACTGTTGAGTCACTGATCGCTGAACTCAAGTGGTCACTGATCACAAGGATTAAGGGGGAGATTATATAGGAGATTGTTGAAGTCATTATTCGCTGATAAGTGAAGTCACTGATCATGCTATATGTTCACAGTCTCTGATCTTCTCAATAATGTTCCATGAAGAAAATGATTCAAGTCAAGCTCCTGTTGCTGATGGTCTCTAAGTCGCTGATCATATGTTAAACCAGTAGATGAAGATCTTATCAAGATAAAAGACTCAACTATGTGTGTCGCTGATACTCATCTATCAGCGAGAGTCTCCAAGTCTTCTTGAGTTCTCTCTCTGCTGAATAAAAGAAGTCACTGAAGATTAGCTGTTCAAGTCATTCTTTAGAGCATGTTAGCTCGCATCGAGAATGAGGAGAATTGTTGTTTCTATCAGTGACTGCAACATTAAATGCCGCATTAAATAAGAAGTTGACATTCGGCGTTATTACGGCGCAGCACGTTTTCCTCGTAAGTTGAAAAGAGTAACGTGGAAGCATCTGATTGGTTTATGGTACTAGGTGATATTTCCCAAGACAGAATGTCGTGCCATGATGTATCACATCTCAACTACCTCACCAATCAAGCAGCGACACGTGTCCTTCAGATCCGGAAATTAAGGATTTCAGCGTCTATAAATAGCGTAGTATGTTGTACTTCATTTTGTGTCGATTACTTGTATTGTCACTTGTTTGTCAGTGACTAGTTTTTCTAAGATACAAGTAACACCAGCGAGTGAACTAGTAGCGTGTTTGTCCACTACTAGTTTACCTGTGCGAGTGAGCAAGTTAGCGTGTTTGTCCACTACTGCTCATCTCCTTTGTAATAGCTGCATTGTTTGATTTGGATTAGCTTTGGCTAATCTATTCCGCAATCAACAAGAGATAAATTTTATCAATAAAAGAATTTATCTTTCAGCTAGAATTGCATCAGCACCTGAACTGCTTATCTTATATATATTTTTGTGTTCATATTGCTGTCACTTTAATACGGTTAAAAACTTGCTAAACAAGCTAACACATTATAACAGAAAAGTTTTTAATTGTATTCAACCCCCCATTCTACAATTAACTCACTGTTAACGATTCACAATCACTAATATAATAGTGATTAGGGACTCACATTTGGTATCAGAGCAGAGTTGGTTTAAATATAATTAAATCAGATCTGCAATGGAATCAGTTAAATACAGTTGTGTTGATTCTGAGTACCAGAAGGGAAATGGCTCCACTACCAAACCACCGGCTTTTGATCCATCTAGAATTGAAACCTGGATGTCCAGGATGATGATGTTCTTAGATTTTGCTGATGATCGTCTTTGTGCTATAATTACTGATGGTCCATACACCCCAACCACTATTGTTCCTGCAGTTGCAGCTACTGCAACCACTCCTGCTATACCTGAAATGGTTATGCCCAAAAGGGAGGAACAGTGGTCAGATGAGGATAAACGTATGGTAAGACTAGATAAACAAGCTAAAATTTACATAAGCATGGCACTTTCTGATGAAGTGTTTGAATCCATTAGATTGTGCAATACAGCGAAACATATGTGGGATACTCTTAGAAACATATATATTGGAACTCCTGATATAATTCGCTGTAGAGAAGTTAATCTAACTCGTCAATATGAATTGTTTGCAATGGAACCCAATGAATCACTGGCATCTACTATACTAGATATCAAGCTTTAATTAATAAAATGAAAAAAGCAAATATAGGAAAGGACCAGAGATTTGTTGTTGAAAAGTTTCTAGAATTACTACCTAGGAAAATCTGGGGAACCATTGCAACATGCATAAGACAAAGAAACGATTATAACTTTCTCAATCTAACTCAAGTTTATGGAATTTTGCTTAATTGGGAACAATCTGAGAAACTAGCTGATCAAGGTGAGCACATTTGTGCTGCACTAGGAGGACAAAAGATTTTTAATGCCCTTGTAGCTGAGCTTGATGAAGCTGACCAAAAGCAGAAAGCAAAGCTCACCAAGATGAGCTCTAAGTCTTTGATCGCAGAAGAAGAAGGCAATGTCGCTGATGATCAGTCTGAAGTCAGCTATGACGAAGGACTTGAGAAGCTAGAGAGAGATATGGCCATGATGGTTGCAAACTTCAGAAAGAACAGCAGATTCAACAGATTTGCTGGTGCCTCATCGAATGAGGTTTCTAAACCAAAAGGTGAATGCTACAAATGTGGCAAACCTAGCCATTTTGCAGCTGAATGCAGGTCGAAAGCTGTCAACTCTTTCGCTGATCAAAAACCCAGCTTCAGAAATGACAAATACAACAAGTACAAAGCAAAGTACAAGAAGCTGAAGGAATTGTCCAAGTCAAAGAAGAAGAATAAAGGTTTCATTGCTGAAGAAGGATCCATCAGCGACTCTGACTCAACTTCATCATCTGATGAGAAGAAGCCATGATCTGCATAGACAGGGATTACTGCCTGATGGCTGACGATGCTGCTTTTCATGAAGACATCAAAGAAGTAGCACAGAAATGTTCATCATCTGGCTGGGATCCAGAGACTCTCTACAAGGTACATTGTTTTAAGTCAGCATCAGCTACTGAAAAGGTTTTAATCTTTGAAACCTTGATTGTTGACTTATCTAATGCTCATGACATTCAGAAAAGACAAGAATGTGTGATCAGTGACTTAACATCTAAACTTCAACTTCAAGAAGAAAATTTGTTAAAAATAAAGAATCTTACACTTGATCTTGATGCACAAATATATGTAAATCAAAAATGCATTCAAGAAAAAGTAAAATTTGAAACTAAATTTTCACAACTCAATGAAGTGATGAAGTCATGGTGTAGGTCTGCATTAAAAGTGAATCAGTGCATAAGTAATCAAATCCCAAAACAAGTTAAGGCTATTCTGGGAGGCGATTATGAAACTGCTGCTGCTCTCGCTGATGCAACCAAAGTTGATCAAATATTCAATCCTGATGAAACATTCTCAGAATTTGTCTTTGAACCAATGTCAATTGTCAGTGAGCCTAAACCAAATTACTTTGTAAGAAGCTCACAGGTTACTAATAGTTATGATATTGTTGCAAGTATAAATGAACTTGAGAAACTAGAAATTTATGAATCAACTACTTGCACTGCTCTTGTCAAAACTATCACTGATGACCAAGAGTCTATCAGTGACCTCACTTCTGACACTCCAGTCACTGATGACTTGACTATCAGTGACTTGAAGTCAAAGAAGCAAAATGAGGAAGTTAACCTGAGAACTTCTATGTCTTTGTCCAGTATGAACAGTAAGTCAAAGAAATCTAAGTCCACAAATAAAAAATGTTACAAATGTGGAAGTAGACACCATGTGTCATCAGATTGTTCATCATTACAAGTTTCACTCTGTCAACCATCATCAGTATGTCAGCATGTGGTATCTGAATGTTCAGCTACATCATTTTCAAAATCTCAAATAATCAGTGAGCATTCAGATATTATTGATGCAAGCCTGTGGAAGCCTGAACCAAAGGCTGACCACCATGAACCCATCTCAGGATGGGTTCATCAATTGAACTAATTGTTTGTGTGTGATGCAGGGCATTCTCAGAGAGACAATTTGGTATCTGGATAGTGGCTGTTCCAGACATATGACCGGATGTAAGTCCTTGCTCAGTGACTACCAGGATGAAAGAGGTCCTGATGTAGTGTTTGGGGATAACAACATTGGTAAGACCAGAGGGTATGAGGTCTTGACCAATGGTAATGTTATATTTAAGAAGGTGGCATATGTTGAAGGACTGAAGCATAATTTATTAAGCATTAGTCAGTTCTGTGATGCCAAAAATAAAGTGCTATTTGATCATGAAGCTGGAGTTGTTTACAACAAGAATGGAAGCGCTGTCCTGGCTGCTCAAAGAAAAGGCAATACATATGTAGTCAATATGGACTCAGCACAATCAGGAACATGTTTTTATTCCAGAACCGTTTCAGAAGAAAAATGGTTATGGCATAAGCGTCTTTCTCACCTGAATTTCAAGGCCATCAGCAAGCTCAGCAAGAATGACTTGGTAAATGGTCTTCCAAAGCTTACTTATGACAAAGACAAGCTTTGTTCAGCATGTGAGAAGGGAAAGCATCACAACTCTTCTTTCAAAAGCAAACAAACATCTTCAGTAACAGAATGTTTTCAACTAATGCATATGGATCTGTTTGGTCCAGTGAGTTCTCCCAGTCTTGGTGGTAAAAGGTATTGCTTGGTAATTGTGGATGAATATTCCAGATATACTTGGGTATTCTTTCTCAAAGCCAAAAGTGATGCAACACAGGAAATCATATCCTTTATCAAAAAGATGGAAACCTTAAATGATTGTTCAGTTAAACATTTAAGAAGTGATAATGGCACTGAATTTAGAAATGTTGACCTTGAAAGTTTCTGTGATTAAAAAGGTATTTCTCAAAACTTCTCAAAACCTTGATTGAATCAGCAAGGTCAATGCTCATAGATGCTGGTCTTAAGACCCATTTCTGGGCTGAAGCAGTTAACACTTCCTGCTACACTCAGAATAGGTCTTTGATTGTCAAGAGACATGATAAGACAGCCTATGAGGTGTTAAGGGGGAGAAAACCTGACACAAGTTTTCTTCATGTTTTTGGCAGTACCTGCTATGTCTTAAACAAAAGAGATCACTTAGGGAAGTTTGATCCCAAAGCTGATGAAGGTATATTTGTTGGTTACTCAATCATTTCAAAAGCTTTCAGAGTTTATAATAAAAGAAGGAAATGTATTGAAGAATCAATGGATGTTACCTTTGATGAATCTTATGGTAAATCACTCACTGATCCAAAAGACTATGAAAATCTTATTTTTAATACAATCAGTGATGACAAACATGAGATTCATCCATCAGATTCTGAAAGGGAAGATGATGTCCCTGAAGGCACTTCTGGCTCTACTTTAGCTAAGAATGATTCAGGAACTTCATCTTTGCCTATTAATATCCCATCATCATCATCTCATCATCTGCATCAAAATGATAACACTCTCTATCCTAACCAAAGCTTAAACATTAATCATGCCTCTAATGCTGATGTGTCTGGTGGATCATCTTTGGATAATCAAGTCACTGCTGAACCTCAGCGAGTGACTAAATGGACTAGACATATTGATAATCAATTGATTATTGGTGATCCACAATCCAAGGTCCAGACCAGATCAGCATCTGCTAACTTTTATTTGTTTGTAAGCTTTGTGTCACTGATTGAGCACAAGAAAATTGATGAGGCACTCACTGATCATCACTGGATAGCTGCCATGCAAGATGAGCTATCTCAGTTTGAAAGGAATAAAGTATGGAAGTTAGTACCTCAAGTATCTGGGAAATCTGTGATTGGAACAAGATGGGTATTCAGAAACAAGATGGATGCTGATGGTATTGTAATAAGGAATAAGGCTAGACTGGTTGCACAAGGTTACTGTAAGCAAGAAGGAATTGACTACGATGAAACCTTTGCACCAGTTGCTAGGCTTCAAGCAATCAGGTTGTTTTTAGCATATGCAGCTGACAAGAAGTTCAAGGTATATCAAATGGATGTGAAAAGTGCCTTCTTGAATGGAAAGCTGCAGGAAGAAGTGTATGTGAAGCAACCACCTGGATTCACTGATCCCAAGCATCCAGGTTATGTCTATAGGCTGGAAAAAGCTTTATATGGACTAAAACAAGCTCCTAGAGCTTGGTATGACACTCTCTCTACTTTCTTAACTAAATGTGGGTATGTCAGAGGTAAAATTGACAGCACCCTATTTATCAAAAAGGATAAGAGAGATGTCATATTGGTCCAAATTTATGTTGATGATATTATTTTTGGGTCTACTAACAATGACTTGTGCAAGGAATTCAGTGACCTCATGACTAAAAGTTATGAAATGAGCATGATGGGTGAACTAACATTTTTTCTTGGTCTGCAAATAAAGCAAACCAAGACTGGTATTTTTATAAATCAAGGAAAATATGTTAAAGATTTATTAAAGAAATTTGAATTCACCAACTGCTCATCCCTTGCTACACCAATGTCATCTGCAGTAAAATTACATGCTGATCCTGATGGTAAATCTGTAAACATCACTGCTTACAGAGGTATGATCGGGTCACTGCTGTACTTAACTGCTAGTAGACCAGACATTATGTTTGCTACTTGTCTATGTGCTAGATATCAAGCTGATCCAAAGGAATCCCATTTGCTCGCTGTCAAAAGAATATTCAGATATCTGAAGGGTACACCAACTCTTGGTCTCTGGTACCCATCTGGTTCAGATTTCTCACTGAAGGGATATTCAGATTCTGATCATGCTGGATACAAAATGGACAGAAAGAGTACCTCTGGTAGCTGTCAGTTTCTTGGAGAAAAGCTTGTGAGCTGGTCAAGCAAGAAACAAAATTCTGTCTCAACTTCTACTGCTGAGGCTGAATATGTCGTTGCTGGAGCTTGCACTGCTCAAATTCTGTGGATGAGGAATCAGCTCGCTGACTATGGTTTTGACTTTGGCAATGTTCCAATTTATTGTGACAGTCAAAGTGCTATTGCCATAGCAAATAATCCTGTGATGCACTCAAGGACAAAGAACATTGATGTCAGATATCACTTCATCAGGAACCACGTCATGAAAGGTGACATTGAATTGCATTTCATTCCAACTGATTACCAACTCGCTGACATATTTACAAAACCTTTAGATGAGAAAAGATTCACTTTTCTCATCAGCGAGTTGGGAATGTTGAACTTAAATGATTAAACCTGATTGTTCAATAAAAGGTAATTACAGAATATATAGTTTATAATTTTTACTCGCTGGCCTATTATTCTCACTGATGTAATCAGCAAGAACAATCAGTTAGCATAGTTATGATCAATAAATTATATACTTTGTAACTGCACATGAAAACTTTTTATATCATATAAATAAAATATATCTTATGCCTCACAAACTTGACTAGCTGATTAGATTAGTATTCTAAGTTGTAATCTGATCAGCAAAATCAAATATAAAACATAATATTTATTTTATTTTAAGATATAATTTATTTTCATCTCGCTGAGACATAATGTAACAGCGAACGTTTGTTCTCATTTAATATGACATTTACTTCGACATATATTCCTCACATTTAATACATTTTGTATTTAATTTTTAACGATTTATATTCCTAATAAATGCCTTATTAAATATCTCATGGGAACTCGAAATGGTACACTTTTTCTGACACCTCGTATACCTTTCCGGCGTACCACTCCCATCACCATTTAATGTTACCACTCATCACCATCATCACCCTACTCCCCTACCACCAACCACCACTTATTGACCACGTACATACTCGTTTTGACCAAAAAATCTCTACTTCTGTAACCGTATATAAGCAGTGAAACCCTTTCTTTTTCATTCTTTACGCTTTCTAATTTTTCAAACTTCATCTTCTTCATTTTCTCTGCAAATATCTCAATTTTTAAATCTTCTACTTTCTTTTCTCAAAAATGGCAAGAACAAAATTTTTCAACAACGCTTACACACCGACCCCAGAGATTATTGGTCTTCGAGCCTCTGCGGTCAGTGAGACGCTTGTTATTACAGTTCCCAAATCTAACTATTTGGGAAATGTAACTTGCCCTAAACCTGAGTATGCGGAGGTGATAAACTTTCTTAAAAATCATTTTATCCTCCCTGCTCTTACCTTGTCTCCTGGGGAAATGAACCCAGAATGGCTCAGTGAGTTCTGGTATACCTGCTCTCACTCTGTCGTCTCTGGTGTTTCACAACTCCAGGGTTTTATAGACAATGGTACCCACACCATCACCATAACTGCCAACACCATCCGCTCCATTTTACGACTTCCGACCTATGAGTCATACGAGTCACTGCCAGAGAGCGACGTAGCCAAACAAGGCCTCGTCGATTTTACTGAGATTGAGTGTAAATACTCAGTCGATGGTAGTGGCAACCGTAAGTACTCTACGGTCCACAAAACAAAAATGGATGGTGTTTGGAATGCCATTTTCACTAACTTTATTTAATCGTTGGGTACAAAATCAGGGAGCTATGATCAATTCAGCTCCCTGGAGGCCCAGATCAGTTGGTCACTGGTCAACTCTCTACGAGTTGACTATGCAAGTGTGATCTTTAACGAACTGATCACCAAAGTCGCTGAGCCTGCCAAGGCCAAATATGTACCCTTCCCTAGGTTTCTCTCACTGATCTTCAGGGATCAGTTTGCTGCCTATGACAGGGTATCTTTTCAAGGTTTTGAGCCAACCCTGGTAGGATCTCAAATTTTCGCTAAACCAGCGACTGCGGTGTTACCCGCTTTTATGAAACACCCAGGGATCCTTGCACCCCAGCCTGTAACTTCTGTACATATGTCAGTTGCTGCCCCCCCATCGACCACGTCACTGACCACAACCCCAGTGACTACTGTTGGTCAACCACCAGTTAAGAAACCACCCACTGCTCCAAAGAAAAAATCCAAATTAGGGTCCCTGACATTAAAGGATCAGGGACATAGCAAAAAGAAGACATCTACGGATGCCAGTGGTGAATCAGTGACTGTACGTTCAGTTGCTGAGGGCACCACTGCTAAACCCTCAACTTTACCTGCTTCACTGGACTCCCGAAAGTCCAGTGACTCTATAAAGGGACAACTACAGACAGCTGCAGTGGATCAAACCACTGTTAGCAGTGATTTGGGTGCACCCCACACCCTCAGATTGAGTCAACCCAGCCACTTGTCATCCTCACAAAAGGGAGACATTTCATTCAAAGGGCTAGTGACATCAGTGGGTGATAACACACTCATAGATGATGTCACACCACTGGCTACAGACCCGGGCCATCTCTCATCTATCACTGCACCGGCTGTCAATGTCTCACCACTGACCAATGGTGAGATACAGGTCGCTACCTCTATTTCCAATGAACCACCAGCTAAATCACAAGCTGATGATGAGGAAATCATGCCTATGGACACCTCAGAGAACACCCAACCCATTCCTCTACCCACATCCAACTCTCCTATCAGAGAGCTTACCCCCACCTCTTTCTCCAGTGACAACATCCAAGTTGCTGCTGATCAGACCACATCACCTGATCATGTAGCCCAATCTACACCTACCCCCATTATTATTACCCAAACTACTCCCACAAACACCTCCACCCACTCCTCATCAGATCAGCTACTGATGGAGTACATTGCCCAATCCCAAACCCAGATTAAGATGCTCACTGAAGACCGTGAGGCACTTATTGACAATGTCTCTGTCCTACAGAAAGCCATTACTGCTCTCACTGATGTATACAACTCCATTGAACCATGGAGCACATCTGTTAGTGAGAGAGTACAAACAGTAGCTGATGCTAGTGCTGCAATAAACCATGCAGTCACTGAGCTAGCCTCCACCTCCACCACCAACTTTACCACTCATGCCACTGCCATTGCCCAACTCACCACCAACCAAAATGATTTAGCCATTTCTGTATCCAACTACCTGTTTAACACTGACAAAGTTATCAAGGTACTTCCACAGGTTGTCTCACAGCTTACAAAGACAAGAGCTGAGGTTGCTGCCCTGCGAGAGGAAAATGCTGCTTTCACTGAACAAATTCTCAGGGCAGTTGATCAGTTTGAGCGAACCAGTCAGGGGGAGAGTTTAGAAGAGGACATTGTCTCTGATCCTGAGATGCCCCGAAAGATGACTGATCCGCTGTCAAACAAAGCTCACAGGGACATTATGCTCAACACTTATGCACTGCGTCCGATCGCTGAGCAACCGGAGTTGGAAGCCCTTGCAGTTGCTGAACTGTATTGGGTGGATATGGAGATAGCCACTGATATGGTGGATATCGCTGAGAGCTTTCCTGAGTTCAGTGCTGAAGAGCTCAGGAATTACAATGGGCTGGTACAGCAATGGGCAGTGGATGAGGCTGCTAGGTTAGAGGGTACCTCAGTGAGCTATGAATTGGCTCGCTGGGAATGGATGAATAGGGAGATGGTAGATGATGTATCTGATGATGAGGAAGATGATACCATCATGCATGATGCTGATGATAATGATGATGATAACAATGATGATGGCCAGGGAGGTGGTCATGGAAATGGTCAGGGTTCAGAAGATGAAGATGATGTAAATATGGAGGATCAGCAACCCATATCATCTGTCATGAAGAGAAAAAGGACCAGTGACACCTCTCCTGCATCTACTCCTCCATCAAAGAAACAACAGGTCAGTGACCCTCAATCACATATTGTCATATCTGAGGTAACTGTACCTTCATCTCCACCAGCAACCCAAAACCTACCCTCACCCACAGCAACTACAACTACAACAACCCAAACAACCCAAATAACCATACCTACCACAGCAACAATAATACCAATCTCCACAACAACTCCCTCCAATACTACCACTTTAGACACTTCCCCTACAGCATGCCTTTCCTCTGACTCAGCCTCAGATACCCCCTGTCCTGATGAAACAAAAGAACAGAGAGTTGCCAGAAAAATAAAGGCAAGACAGGACAGGGAGCAGGAGATGATAATGCAAATAACTTTTCAGGCTGAGTTAAGAGAGAAACAAGAAAGGAAAAGGTTGTTGAAAGAGCAATCAGATGCTGACAGAGCATACCTACTGGAATTGAGCTCTAAAGATGCCAATGAAAGGGCCAGACTGCTTAAACAAAAGAAAGATCAAGAAGAGTCTGATGCTGCAATTGCCAGGGTACTTGCTAAGATAGAAGAGAGTGAGCTAGAGCAACAGAAACTGAAAACATCAGCTAGCAAGAGCTCTAAAAAGAAAGGGGGAGCTGTCAGAACAGCAGTGGATAGGAAATGGGATGAGATAGATAGAAAAAGGTTTGCTGCCCGAATGACAGGGAGATCAAACCCTGCACCTATTACCAAGGTTAAATTGAAGAAGTCTAAGAATCAATCTCAACCTCAGCTACTCATTCAAAGAGGTTCAGAGACTCAAGCCATGCTACTTGATCAAGTATGCAAGCTACACAGAGAAGAATGGAATGAAATTAGGCTTGCTATCAGCCACTCTACAAGTGCAGCTAAAGCTGATGTCCTGAAAGAGATTGATAGACTATATCAAAAGATGGTGTCACTGCAACTTCTCAGACCAGAAGATACTGTCACATTTCGTGAAGAGATTGTTCAGCCACCAAGCCCTAGGTATAGGTCAGGCACTAGCAGCATCTATCGAATCCCCAACACTTCAAGGTTAAATCTATCTATCCCTGCTGGTGTGCTAAAGCTTGAAGGACATGAAGTCACTGAGGGGGAAAAGGGTCTGGTATACAGAGACCTAAATGGTGCCCTTAGGTTTCAGATAGAAGCTGAACTTGAGAAGGTTGATCAAGAACAACTCATACACCTAATCAGGTCAGCTAGCATGCTTCCTACAAATTCAAAGATCAGAAAAGCTATTATCGATGAAGCCTTGGCAAGAAAATTCAGATACCTGCCCTCCAAAGACAAGTATGAACTTGAAGCTGAGCTTGGCATAGTGAAAGAGGAGGAGATGTGGAGAGATAAATAAATTAGATATTTTGTAATAGTTAGCTTCTGTAAATACTTATTCAATGATATAAATGAGGCTTGACACAGAAAATCTACAAGTGCAAGTCACTGGGCGACCAACCTACTGTCAGAGACTTAAATATTTTTAACAACAAAAATTTACAAGTACAAGTCTCTGAGCAACCAACTTATCATCAGAGACTAAAACTTTCCTGCAACAAGTTTGTCTAAGGGAGCTTTGACTTAAACCATTTAGGGGGAGATTGTTGAGTCACTGATCGCTGAACTCAAGTGGTCACTGATCACAAGGATTAAGGGGGAGATTATATAGGAGATTGTTGAAGTCATTATTCGCTGATAAGTGAAGTCACTGATCATGCTATATGTTCACAGTCTCTGATCTTCTCAATAATATTCCATGAAGAAAATGATTCAAGTCAAGCTCCTGTTGCTGATGGTCTCTAAGTCGCTGATCATATGTTAAACCAGTAGATGAAGATCTTATCAAGATAAAAGACTCAACTATGTGTGTCGCTGATACTCATCTATCAGCGAGAGTCTCCAAGTCTTCTTGAGTTCTCTCTTCTGCTGAATAAAAGAAGTCACTGAAGATTAGCTGTTCAAGTCATTCTTTAGAGCATGTTAGCTCGCATCGAGAATGAGGAGAATTGTTGTTTCTATCAGTGACTGCAGCATTAAATGCCGCATTAAATAAGAAGTTGACATTCGGCGTTATTACGGCGCAACACGTTTTCCTCGAAAGTTGAAAAGAGTAACGTGGAAGCATCTGATTGGTTTATGGTACTAGGTGATATTTCCCAAGACAGAATGTCGTGCCATGATGTATCACATCTCAACTACCTCACCAATCAAGCAGCGACACGTGTCCTTCAGATCTGGAAATTAAGGATTTCAGCGTCTATAAATAGCGTAGTATGTTGTACTTCATTTTGTGTTGATTACTTGTATTGTCACTTGTTTGTCAGTGACTAGTTTGTCTAAGATACAAGTAACACCAGCGAGTGAACTAGTAGCGTGTTTGTCCACTACTAGTTTACCTCTGCGAGTGAGCAAGTTAGCGTGTTTGTCCACTACTGCTCATCTCCTTTGTAATAGCTGCATTGTTTGATTTGGATTAGCTTTGGCTAATCTATTCCGCAATCAACAAGAGATAAATTTTATCAATAAAAGAATTTATCTTTCAGCTAGAATTGCATCAGCAACTGAACTGCTTATCTTATATATATTTTTGTGTTCATATTGCTGTCACTTTAATACGGTTAAAAACTTGCTAAACAAGCTAACACATTATAACAGAAAAGTTTTTAATTGTATTCAACCCCCCCTTCTACAATTAACTCACTGTTAACGATTCACAATCACTAATATAATAGTGATTAGGGACTCACAAAAATGATTCTAAATTATGTTTAGGTGTATTAGGTCGACTAACTCATAACCCGACTCATTTAATTAGTACCCTTCTTCTTCTATTGTCTGGAACCTAGAAATCAATTGCGAAAAACTTATTTTATATTACTGTCAACTATAGTAAATTAAAACAAGTAACAATTTACTATTCACAATAAGTCCTGTAACTTATTTATCTAAGTTTCACAATTAAATAACAATATCATATAATTTTTAAAACCATTAAATAATCAATTTAAAATTAGAAATTACCAGGCTACTGGAGAGAATCCCCGGGTATTATGATATCCCAAGAGTCACCGATCCTCATTGAAAGAATATGTGTTTAAGATTATTTGGTGTAAACAAGTAGTTATGCTAAGTTGAATTGTGTGTGACTTATTCATTCACTTAGCTTCGTGCTAATCCCTCATTTTACTTTCTGCAGGTTTTGTTAATTATGGGGTGGTCAAGAAGTGATACTTTGATAGCAAGGAATGTTTGACTGCTCAACGAACTCTGATATAGTTTTATTATAAACTAAGTTTGGAATTCTATAACACTCCGTTTTGTATAATCCCTGTACAGTGGTTTACTAGTTTTTAACTATGGTATATTAATGAAGTAAACAGGGTATGTACATTATCGTGAATGTACAGTAATGATATATATATATATATATATATATATTTTAAAATATACGCTTCCGTCATAAATAATATATAATATTCCTATATTGAATGAGGGGTGTTATATTTATTACCTTTTAAGCGCTTAGAGTAAGGTTCAAATGATTATAACAACATTGTGTGAGAATGAGAGAACCCATAGGAATGCGCCATGTGTCATAAAACCTACTTTATCCCACAAATTTGAAAATTAAATATCTCACAAATGGTAAGTCAAAAAGTAATAAAATTTGCACCATAAAAATCAGTGTTTTTATCTATTCGATAGAGATGTGGTAAGGTATACTTTCGATGAATTTTTATTTATTTTTCGGTGGGGTTTGAAAAATAATAACACATATGATACCAACAGGTAACACATGTGATACTAATTTTGTACATTTGTAAACTCGTAAAAAATTAATCTGAAGTATACCTTATAAGATGACAAATCGAAGACAAAATAATGCTGATTTTTATGGTGCAACTTTTACGATTTTTTGACTTATTGTTTGGAAGACATTTAAGTTTAAAAGACATGGGAAAAGTGAATTTTGTGACACATAACACGTTCTGGTTGATTCCTTCTCCTCACAAAAAAATCATTCTCTTTAAACCTCACCGTCTTAATATATATAGTTTATTGTATGAAATCTCACCGCAAGTAAATAAATATTTTAAATTTATCAAATATAAATCTATTGTATGTATTACAATAAACATATAATATATAGTAAATTACATTGCCAGTCCCTGTGGTTTGCACGTTATTACAAAGCCAGTCCCAGGTCGGGTATTCCTCGGATACAGTCCCTTGACTCGGACTTTTGTATCATTGCGAGTCCTTACGTCAAACGGGCGTATAATATGGCCGTTATCTCACCCCACGTGAGTTGCACATGGCCCCATAATTACATTGCCCGTCCATGTGGTTGTTAGTATATTACAGTCCCAGTCCTCAAGTCGGGTATTGTGCGGGCAACCACAGGGACGAGCAATGTAATTTACGGACAACCACAGGGATAGACAATGTAATTTACTCGGCCATGTGCAACTCACATGGGGTGAGATAACGGCTATATTTAACGCCCATTTAATGTAGGGACATGCAGTGATACAAAATGCAGAGTCAAGTGACTGTATCCGAGAAATACCCGACCCGGACTGACTTTGTAATAACGTATAAAGTTACAAACCACAAACCACAGTCACGGGCAATGTAATTTACTCTATCTTTTATATATATATATATATATAATATATATATATATATATATATATAATAGAATACTATGAAGCAATTTGAGTCCTTCGATGAGTTTCTTCAATGAGATCTAATGGTGTATATTTAATCTCCAAAATATCACATTTTCCACCCCACAATTTATAATATTAACTAATTATATTAATTGAATTAAAGATTAATTATTAATAATATATCAATTGAATTAAATATTAATTATTAAAAAAAAACAAACGGCACCTCTCACAATTTATATTATTATTATTATTATATTATATTAATTGAATTAAATATTAAAATCAGTAATTTGCAAAACGATTTTTTTGGTTAATAAACCAATTAGCCCAAATCAATTACTCCCCCATCTCAATTTTATAGTTCAGTATTCATTTTATGGATGTCTTAATTTTATGGTCCACTTCCATAAATTAATAAGAATGATGAGATAAAACTCCTTTTTACCCCTAATATATTTATATATGTAAGACAAATAAAGTAGGTAAAAGGTAATGGGTAAAACTGTTATGTTACCAAAAAGTAAGAGGGATAATTACATTTTTTTAAATTGCGTATTTTGTGTCCGGAAACTAATTAAATCGGGACAGAGGAAGTATAACATATAAGTAAACAAATAAGCCGACATTTATATTTATTGTAATATATATGGTATGATTTATTTATATTTATATATTACAAAAAAAAACAACCAACCCACTGTTTAGAAAAACCCCGGAATACCAATTAATTAATTATTTTAATATAAAATAAACATTTAATTATTAGTTAATCATAACAAAATACATTAAGAAATCTTCGAGTGTTTGATCAATGCCTCAATACATTGTACTATAATGAAACTTTATGTCTTTCTGATATCTTAAATTAGCTGGGTTTGTGAATCACTTTAATTTGAAAGGAATAATAATTTAAATCAATATTCACTTTTACAATACAATTATGCATTAGAAACAAACTGTCGGAACCATTTGAACATCTCCCAATGGAATTTTTCTTATATACGTAGTATTAATTAACTTTGGTAAGGATACTCTATAATTTATAAAATTGCATAAACAACAACTGGGAAGCCTACGCTATCGCGGTTCTTCCGCTAGTAATATATAATATAATATAATATAATCAAATATGACAATAGAAGAACAAAGTAAGCTTCCCAAAAATAAGCAAAATATTTTGAGTTATCTTCTTGTGTGATTCGTGGATGATCACCAAATCAATTCCGTTAATTAGATTTTCATTGGGAAGTTAGAAGAAACCATAGTTTGTGAGAATGAAGCTGCATTTTTAATCCAGCCACAAGAAATAATCGTGTTACAGAAGTTCAATATCACACCATGAATGAATCATATACAAAACCTGGTTACCAAATATTTGCAGCCAAGCTTAAATCTTGTGCAGCAAACTCAAACATCCAATTAGGAAAATGTATTCACAACAATTTAATAAAATTAGGTTTAAACTCATGTCTTCTTGTCTCAAAAGCACTACTTAATATGTATGCAAAGTGTACATCCCTTAACGAATGCAATCTTATATTTAATCAAATAACTCACCCTGATGTTGTTACATGGAACATTATGTTATCTGGTTTAGCAAGCAATAGGGTTCATGATGCACAAGTGATAAAAATGTATAATGATATGAATTTAAGGCAGTGTTTCAAGGGTAATGCGGTTACTGTTGCTATAGTTATTCCTGTTTGTGTAAGATTGAATGGGTTGAGGTTAGGTAAGAGTGTGCATTCGTATGCGATTAAGTCGGGGTTAGAGGATCAAACGCTTGTGGGAAACGCGTTTATCTCGATGTATTTGAAGATGGGGTGTGGTTTGGGTGATGCGCGTAAGGTGTTTGATGAAATGTCTGAAAGAGATGTTGTGTCTTGGAATGCTATGGTTGCTGGGTTGGTTGAGAATGGCTTGGTTTTTGAAGGGTTTGGGGTGTTTAGAGAGATGATCGTTGAAGGGATTTTACCTAATTATGCTACAATTGCGAATATATTGCCTGTTTGTGCATTGCTAGAATATGATCATGGGTACCAGTTTGGGAAAGAGATTCATTGTTATGCTATTCGTAGGGAAGAAGTCTTTGGTGATGTTTCTGTTGTGAATTCTCTTTTGGGTTTCTACTCAAAAATTGGAAGGATGAAAGAAGCAGAATCGTTGTTCAAATTGATGTCTTTGAGAGATTTGGTTTCTTGGAATTCTATGATTACGTGTTATTCGTCAAATGGTGAGTGGTTGAAAGGGTTGGATCTGTTTCAAGAATTTATGTCATTGAACTTAACTCAACCCGACTCTGTCACTTTCCTGACCGTTCTTTCTGCATGTGCAAATTTAAAGAATTTGCATGCAGGGAAGCAAATTCATGGCTATATTATCCGTCATCCTAGCTTAAGTGATGTTACATCGGTTGGAAATTCCCTAATAAACTGTTACTCAAAATGCGGTGATCTGATATCTGCATCTCGATCCTTTTTGTTAGTTCGTAAGAAAGACTTGATATCATGGAACTCAATACTTGATGCACTTGCCGAGGGGCGGCTTGTAAAAGAGTTTCGTCAGCAGTTACATTGCATGTTGAGAGCAGGTATAAAACCCGACTATATAACTATTGTAACCGCACTTCAACTTGGGGCCAATGCATTTCAATTGTATATAATTAAAGAAGCTCATGGGTTTTCACTTAGATCTAATCTGTTGTTAGGCAATAAAGAACCTACTCTTGGTAATGCGTTGATCGACACATATGCTAGATGTGATAACATGGAGTATGCTTTTAAAATATTTGAGAGCTTATCTGGAAATAGGAATGTGGTGACATGTAATTCTTTGATATCCGGATATGTCAATAGTGGTTTCCCTGATAATGCAAATATGATATTCAAGAACATGACGGAAAGAGATCTAACTACATGGAATCTAATGGTTCGTGCTTATGCTGAAAATGATTATTATGAACAAGCTCTTGAACTGTTCCATGAGCTGCATAATCATCAAATGAAACCCGATGCTATGACCATAATGAGTATCCTTCCCATTGTTAATCAAATGGCATCCGTTCAGATGGTGAGACAGTGCCATGGATATGTGGTCAGAGCTTGTTTTGAGGATATTCAACTTCAAGGTGCCCTTTTGGATGCTTATTCAAAATGTGGAAATTTAAAGTCCTCATGTAAGCTCTTCGAGTCAACCCATTATAAAGACCTGTTTATGTATACATCTATGGTGGGAGGCTACGCGATTCATGGTAAGGGAGAAGAAGCTCTCCGCGTTTACTATAAAATGGTTGAAAATGGTGAAAAACCCGATCACGTTATAATCACTACTGTACTATCTGCTTGTAGTCATGTGGGGCTAGTACAGGAAGGTTTAAAGATTTTCCATTCTATAAGCGAGGTGCATAGTATTAAACTAACCATGGAGCAGTATGCTTGTGTGGTGGATCTTCTTGCACGAAATGGTCGAATCACCGATGCATATAGTTTCATTACTAGCATGCCCGTTGAACCAAATGCTAACGTGTGGGGGGCGTTGTTGGGCGCTTGCAAAAATCACAATGAAGTGGAAATGGGATATGTTGTGGCTGATCATCTATTGAAAATTGAGGCTAATAACATGGGGAACTATGTCGTAATGTCGAATATATATGCGGCTAAAGCTAAATGGGAAGAAGTACTGGAAATAAGGCGATTAATGAAGACAAAGGATTTAAAAAAGCCGGCTGGATGTAGTTGGATTGAAGTTGATGGCAAGAAAAATGTGTTTGTTGCTGGTGATACTTCTCATCCGCTAAGAATACTTATTGTTAACGTGTTATGTAACTTAGATAAACAAGTTAAGGAGCGATTTCAGTTGTGAATACCTCAACTTTTAAGATAACTTTATGGATGGCCATATCGACCCATGATCGGGTCAATCGGGTCCACCGATTTCAGTTGGGAGGGGAAAAAGGGAACCGTCATGTAACCGATAATTTTCATCAGGTGAGCGAAGTTACTTAACTTTGGGAGAGAGAAGAATGGTGGGATCTCTAAAATCGTTCTCGCAATCACCCATCTCAGGCAACTTCCCAAATATATCCATCGTGAGCCAATGACAGAAATTAATATGTGTGTACCTCATCTTGTGTATGTTGACTCGGTGAAAGAGGAAAACTTCACGACATGCTGCAACTACTTTTATAGAAAAGGTATTTTGCTAATTGTGATATTTTTCTTTGTTTTCAGAATGCCTTTTAGTTCTTCAATTGGTGGTCTCGGTGAAAGAGAAGTCGTTTTCAAATATGTCCCATAGTTTGAATATTTGCAGAAAGTAGTCGCATCATGAGGGAATGCTTTCAGGGGCGGATGTACAGGGGGCATGGGGGGCAGTCGCCCCCCTGAAATTTTCAATTCCCAGTAATTTTTTTAAGGGTATTTATTTAATTTTTTAGGTTTTGCCCCCCAAAGATGAAGAAATAATTTTTTTTTTGCCCCCCTAATATATATATCCTAACTCCGCCCCTGAATGCTTTGAATCTGTATGTTGGCATTTTTTTTCCAGATTAATTAAAATCAAGGTTATAAAGCCTACAAAATCTTAAGGTCTCTTAGCATCACAAATAACAATTCAGATGCTAGAATCTAAGCTTGGTGTCATGCTAAAGTTTAAGGTACTCTCATTTTCAGTTTTTTAAGACAAAATTCTTTGTAAACATATTCTTATCAATCCATATCTCTGTTTTAGGCGTTTAAAACGATAACTGGAACAAACGTACCTTGAAGCAGCAAATGTACTAAATTTCAAGTTTGGAAAACAATTTGTCTGCTACTCCGAAATGCAATCAGATGAAGGTAAGATGTTACATATAATCTATATATAAATTAATATAAATATTAGATGTGGTATAATATATAGTTGAAGTGTTTTGTATTGGTTTTTTCCATGATAAATCAGTTTTTGATAACAAGCAGGTTTCATCACATGGCTGCATATATGCAAACCTTTATCTTTTTTGGATCTGTCAGAGTATCAGGTATGCAAAATGTCTTGTAGTTGGAATAAATTATTCGGGCTTTAGTCGTTGGGAAGAGCTTAAATCAGATGATATAGCAGAATGGTGTGGTCATTGATCATTTTTAAGGCATTGGAAGTCAATTTTTGACTTCCAAAGTATTCAATATGATTCATGACATTCGTTTCAGTGTTTGTGAGTAATATTACTTCATATATATTTTCTTATCGGTCTTTCTCTGAATTCTGAATCTGTCAGATACTGAAGTTGATAAAGTTACCTGATTCGGATTATCTGGCTTGAATCTTCCTGCCTGTATGTGCAGTCGTCGTGGTTTGTCTATTACTTTTATCAATCTTTGATGTCAAAATATAGTGTATTTATACCCATATGCCAATCCATATTTATCAGAAAGCAAGGTAATTAAGTGTGCATTATAAATAATAGTGGTATACTGTATCTAAAGTCATTGTAATATTTATCTTACATAAACATATGATTACAATATAAAGATCTAAAATATTTAATCGCATGAACTCTTTCAACTTGCATTTGTAATTGCTTTCAGTTTTGGTGACAAAATGGGTAAGTTGGGTTGTATTTTAAAAGGGACAAGGGTTGGTTCGATCTTCTAACACTTTATGTATGATTAAAGAAACTATACTGGATAGATTATATATATCATTATTGAGATTGTGTGCGGGTTGGGGTTTGGGTAAACGCTTTGATCTGCCAACCTAAAATTGTTTTTTGTTAGATACCTGTCATCCCAAAACCAACCCGCGAACCATGTTTGATCTCTTTAACAGTTGAACTAAACGAGTAACATGGGTTCGCATGGGTCTATATTATAAGTTTGCGGGTTACCGTTTGATTTCCCATTCCGTGTAGTTAATGATTCATGTATGATTATATGGGTTGGGCAATAGTTATCCTCCCAACCATACTTGTCCACTGACCCGAATTGCAATCCCTACTCTCTTTTTTTGGTCACAAACATGACACTGTTATTGCAGAAGCTCAAAGCATCACAATAAAAAACTTCAAAAACGATGAACCCTCAAGTATGAACTATGCTTTAACAGGATGTGTGTGTGACTATGCTCGTTGAAGGGGTTGGGGCTGATGACATGGTGATGTTGTTCATTGACTGCAGCTCAAATAAAATCGAGTGCTCGTGATACGTTGTTACTTGCTTTGCAAGTTAAGTATGCATCTTTGGGTTCGATCAAAAGAAATATAAATTCCAAACGGAAGATTATGAAAGATCTGTCACTTTTGAGTTTGTCATGATTAGATGTTATATGCCTGGTACCTTTTCTTTTCTTTTCTAGATTTAGAAGTAGATAGCATTTTATTATAGACACTTACAAGTTTTTCATCAATTTTTATAGAAATAATGGTCAAATTTATTCTTCTGTAGCACGATGATATCTTTATGATAACTTGAATATAAGCTTGCTGTTGTTATACTCCAAGTCTATATTTTATTTTTACCATTACTAACAAAAATACCAAATCAGATATTGCACCTATAAAAAATACAAACGGTGTTCTTGGGGCACCCCTGGGTATTACACTAGTTTAGATTAGTGTGATAATGTTGCTTCTATAATCATCACAACTCATTCATTTTGATTTATTGTCTAAAGCTTTAGAAAACAAAAAGAAGTTTAGCATCAACCCAACCTGCCTGACGCATTTCAGCCTGACCTATGTTTGATCTATTATCTAACCAACTGATCTCGACAACTCTAATAACTTACAGAGTGGCGAAAGTAAACGCTACAACAATTGCTTGTGTAAAGTCATATGTATCCAAGATTCATGAAGGAAACAACTCTAATAAGTACTACATCTTCTTAAGTACGGATTTTCTGGGGTGGCTATTTGGATAGCCAAAAGATAGCTTGGATTGCTTGGAACTGGCTGTTTGGGTATTGTTGGTCTTCTCGTTAGATGGAGTAGGAGATTGATAGTAGAATCTTACAAGCAAATCTAAACAATAGTTGATTGTCAATAACTCAATACCAAATTTCAACGGGGCGCATACTCTATTGGACAAAGCTTTACCAAATTAAAATTAATATATATGTTTGGAGTCTTGAAATGATCAAATTCCTACAAGGTGTGATCTTGTCAAATGAGATTTGGACCTCTGCACAGTTCTTTGCTTATTGTGTGATTGCAACCCAAAAACAACAAAGCGCTCCCTGTTTTCATGTCAAGTAACTCGTGATGTCTGGTCCAACATTTCACTGTGGTGGGAAAGTGATTTGCAGAGGTTGTCAGATATCAGTGATGCGTTATCGTCTGCTTCAACCGACTTCTTATATCACCCCAAGTCGATTTTCTTTTTGAGGTAATTAAGTCAGCAGCGTGGGTAATTTGGAGGGCCAGAAATGCTGTGCTTATAAACCGTAAGTTATCTACATTACCGCTTCTTACAGCTCTGTGAAACTGTAACTTTTGTGGTCAGTTACAGGTGCTATTTGGGTGTGGCTGATTGGGCAGGCAAGAAACATATCCTCAAGATTTTTGTGTAATTCCATTCTCTAGTTCCACATCTATTGTATGTATCAGGTGTCTATAGTACATCCATATATAATTGGTAAAAACTATTTTGTATTTATATATATATATATATATATATATATATATATATATATATATTTTGAGAGATTTTATAATCTTATGTCTGTGATCTTTGCTGGACTATTTAAATATTTAATCAAAAATATTTTTATGTTATATTTTAACTGGTTTTAAAAATAGGGGCAATTACATATATATATTAATAATATTTTATACAAAGAAAAAAAAAGCATACTAAAGAAAGTACACATGCATACAAGTGTGTCCAAAAGCTGTTGACTTTCGAGGGTCATTTCTTCTTTTTCACACACCCATCAAGAATACCGTTAAATCCTCAACTTCCCAAATACCGATCACCTCTGAACCTCCATTGCTAGGGTTTTGTAATTCAATCAATTATGGAAGAAGCCCTTAGCTTTGATTTCGAAGGTACCCTGGAAACAGGACCCACCCAACCTACCACATCCACACCCATGATCAACCAACCCCCTGATCTGAATAAAAGTAACCTTAATTCAGCCCCAAGTGATCCTACAGCTGCTGCTGCACCCAGTTTCTCCGGTAGAAGGAGCTACCGTCAGACGGTGTGCCGCCACTGGCTCCGGGGACTTTGTATGAAAGGTGAGACATGTGGGTTCCTTCATCAGTATGATAAATCACGGATGCCCGTATGTCGGTTTTTTCGATTGTATGGGGAGTGTAGAGAACAAGATTGTGTTTATAAACACACCAGTGAAGATATCAAGGAGTGCAATATGTAAGTTTTCTACTTAAAGTTTCTTCCTTTTATCTTTTTTCCTTATTATACACATCTTGTTTTAGCTTGATTCAACTGCTATACATACAGTTTGATATCAGATCGTGTATATTTTGTAATCTTATATAAATTGTCTATAAGTATGTATGTTTATACTAACTGTGTATATGTATGAATTTTATATAAAGTTTGTCTATGTATGTTTTTTTATACTAGTTGCATATAAAAATGCAATTATAATACAAATTTTGCAATTCAATGTATATTATACAGATCATCTATATGTACGTACTTTATACAAATTGTGTGTATTTATGTTCTTTTATACAGATTCTATATATCAATGTTTTCTTACACAGTGTTTGTATAGTTATGTAGGAAATAGATAGATACATCTGTTTTAAGTTCTGTGTACTTTTGGGGTATTCTGTAACTTATGAAATTATCAACTGGAAGTGTTTGTGACCTGGTAAATTTTGGAAATGCAGGTACAAGCTTGGGTTTTGTCCAAACGGTCCTGATTGTCGGTATAGACATGCGAAACTACCGGGACCTCCTCCTCCGGTGCAAGAAGTAGTCCAAAAGATACAGCAATTAACTCCTCACAATTTTG
The DNA here is from genome assembly GCA_963422505.1 of Pseudognaphalium luteoalbum. NCBI lineage: Eukaryota > Viridiplantae > Streptophyta > Magnoliopsida > Asterales > Asteraceae > Pseudognaphalium > Pseudognaphalium luteoalbum. Next base: position 27,881,466 of record OY730195.1, read on the forward strand.
GAAATTCCACTAGGTTTTTCCAGAACCGAAATGCTAACCACTCTCAGCAATCAGAAAGATCTCAGCTTGCTACGCATTCTGCTACATTACAGCCGCCATCACTACCATTGCCACATCAGCGACAGCAACAAGTTACACAATCCCAGCAATAGGTTACTCAGATAGATCAGATTGAACGCTGAATGAAATCAAACAAATATGAAAGCAGTGCCCCTACCTCAAGGAATTTGTAGGTCTGTTCAAAGGTCTATGATTTCCAATTAGGTATCATGAATCTTATTTTGTACTAAATTATAGACATCTTTTGGTTAGTCCGTTCTCTTATGTCATGTATTTAGTTTTATTTGATACCACAACTCCAAAAATAATGATTAATGTTTGCACACAGTAAATTTTGTTTTGTTTCCATCCTTTTATAGTGTTTTTGTGTTTCTTTTTTCTTTCTCATAAATTGGGTAGTGAGAAATATATACTTCATTTATGTATGACCATAATCATGACCTCTATGACAAGCCAAATAAACATGGTTAAGTTGAAGCTCAACATTATAGACTAGTATGAGTGTGTCTGATCTTGATGTTGTGGTCTAGGGTTATCGGAACTTGTACATATTATAAGGTTGCATCAGCTATCAGGTGGTAGTGAAGGTAGGAAGTCAATGCTGTAGAAGATAAACAAGATTCACCATAACTACATGAAGAGACAATAATGTATCCTTTTTAATGTCGTATTGCGGTAGCAGTAACCCTTTTGGGCAGTAGAGTGGCACTCACAGAGTCACAGTTGAAAATTTGGGATCAAGTTATGATGTGATCTGGTCTCAGGACATCAAGCACTATTTTTTACACTTAGGTTCGGAAGGGCGCAAATTTGTTTTAAATTTAATTTGATAGATAACGATAGCGTGGACCAATATATCATGTTAACCATATGGGTATAAGTCCCCTAGATTGTCCTGTACTCCTGTGCCAATTGATTGGTTTGTTTCCAACTCTTAGAAAATGCAGCATATAGGACAAATGTTATAGAACACTTGAATAGCCATTTTGTTATCTGATCATATTGGAACTTGTTTGCTACTTCTAGAATACAACATGCCACAAGTTTCAACTAAAATATCATTTACTTTCTTCTCGGGTGGAATGCACTCATACTTTTAGATTGGAATGATGGACATAATGTCTGTTGTACAGGACACCATGTTTTAGTATGCTCTTCGTTGATTGTCTAATCTTATTTTTATTTTTATTTTTATAGCTTGTTGTTAATTTCATTCTGCAACCTACATATGAATTACTTTATTGTGAAAAGTTGCAGTTATCAGTTCACAAGGTGTATGGACCACCCAAAACTGCAACAAAGATAAACTAAATGAGCCTTTGATTCAGATAAACATGTTATTATGGTTTTTTGACAACGGTACAACAACATTTTGGATGTGAAAGAAACCCGATTGTGTGACCAATAAGTGGATTAATAATTTAGGAAGTGTATTCTTCTGTAGAATCTTGCATCATAAAGCTGTTGATGAAACGAGTTTTCGTGGTTTTCAGGGCTATGCAAGGATGACATCTGAAATGGGTGGTTCTGTTAGTGGATGCAACTGAAGGTATTGCATTACAGATGGAATTCCTGTAACAAATAGCTGATGGTATTTCCTTTTACTTTGCATCAAATAAAGTTTTGACCTTTTTAGTCGCAAGTCGCAACATTCTAAAGATTTCCTGCTTAGAGCTGCTTAAAGAAATGCATTCATAGCATTCAGATAAATTCTGTATTTTTGAATATTTAAACTGCTTATGTGTCTTCTTAAGTATCTGGTTAATCTCCGCATAAGAAATTGTCACTTGAAGGCCCCTCGATTGCCTAGCTCCTTTTAGAACACTGTTTTTATGCTATTACTGGCTCTGCACCTTCTTTCTGCTTTCTATATTACTGAAGTAACATATGATCTAAAAAGCACAAATGTGCATACCTCATGAGGCATGAATAAATATATTTCCATCTCCCCTTGGTCCCATTTGAACACATAATCTACCACCTATAATTATATATCTGGAAAAGAATTCTCTATTGTTTTAGGTGACTGTTAGACATGATTATATCACCCATTGAGCTGAATTATAGTTTTCTTGTTTTCTGCTAATTGATCTTGATGTCTTTTACTTAAAGGACAAGGACAGGCTGAAGATCAAAGCCATCGGGATACTGAATGAAGTAGATACCTGCTAAGAACAAGCACGAAGAGGTATCAGTCGTTTGTCCCTTTTTGCAGGTGGTGATTACAGATTAAGCAACCGATTCTATCATTTTTTACTTAAATTGTGAGACCCACTGTTCCATTTTGTGCATGTTGTAGCGAAATCACAATTCGTAATTTACCTTGTATACATTTTTCGTAATTTTATTTCGTTTTGATAAGATAATTTAATCATTTTTTAATATTCATTAGTGTTTGTTTTGTAAGCTTAAACTTCAGAAGATTTTTAAATAATCAGTGTAAAAACCTTTCAAATGTTATTCGAATGTGTTTCTGTTGGTAATTTAGTGTAATTGAGGGATGTGGTTATTAGACATGGAAATGGTTAGGAGGTACGGAGTGTATGCCCATCAAGTTGATAACATCCCTGACCCAGAGCTATTGAGGAAATAAGTGTTACTGCTGAAATAGGCCTTGTCTAATACATATGCCTTAATCCAAACGGAAAAATCGGAATGCTGATTTTATAGTCTGGATGACTGTTTTTCGTAGCCTTATGGCTAATTTCTAAGCTTGAGTGCTGATAAGCCTTTTTATAGACATAGGCTTAAATCCAGACAGAGGCCTTGTGCCAGGAAGGGACTCTGATGAATGATTATGAAGCCTAATTGTAGATTCTTGTCAAACGGGTTCACTGGCAACTCCAACGCATTTTGTTGTGACCGTTGGTTGGCCTTTATGGTCATTTTATATTAATGATCTATGATTAGTAAAGGGCTTAAAACTTCAATGATTTAATGGAGAATATTATTGGTTAATTAATTCCAATTAACTTCATTGATTGTTGGAAACTCTATAACTCCAATGGATTCATAGGAGAAAACACACACAACAGAAAATACTCTCTAGCTATTAGGTTTTTGTTTGTTGCCTCAATAAAAATCACAACTGTTTTTTATCCGAACAAAAAAATCATGCATGTAATCTAAGACATATATGGTCGAATTGTTATTTTCAAGGAGTGATCATACGATTCAAAGGCACTTGCACGACACATTACCTCTAACAGTTTCTTCTTTTCAATACTATATTCTTTTGAGTTTTACATAATGACCGCTCACACTTTTATGTTTAATCACTAAATTATTCCAACTTTCTAGATAATTAACTTCTTTACATCATGTAATACATAAACTTTATATTAGTGCTTCCATTATAAGTTTTATCTCTACACTTAATCTCTTGGATATTATTTTTTATCTATATCACTAATAATTTTTAAAACATTATTATTCTTATTATAATGTTTTAATTCGTATTATAAATATTTCTTAATCTTAAAAAGGTATACTTAAATTATAAGGAGAAGAAGCACATTACTATGTGACGAACTTATCATTTATACAACAACCCTTTTCTTTATCATACATTTACTTAAACAATAAATGTCGTTTTAATCTTTAATTTAATTTTTCATTTTTATAATATATTTTATTAAATCATAATCGCTTAATTATCAAACTATATGTGCGTCATTGCATTTACAAAGAGAAAACCCTAGCATAGCAAGAGCACGCATATTTGCTGTTTCGAATATAAGGTTGTGATTTTACATAGTTTATACATTACTAGAATACTACCCGCGTAATGCAGCGGCACAAAAAAACTTGTAGTTATATTTTATTTGATAACATGTAAACCTTAAATAGAATTTGAAAGTAAAATAGTAAACCATATTCTTACTTCATTTTATATGATTAGAATGATAACCCAAAACCCCTCAACCACTTTAATATTTGAGGTTGGCAAAATCCCGAATTTTATTTATTAGCATACTAAAAAAGCAACACCACCACCCATTAACTCGTTTACTGAAATAGATAATGCGGGCTTGCCATATTAGTTAATTTTGATATGTTAGCTCGTTTACCATAGTTCGGGTAAGGTTGAAAACTTTGACTAACAAATCTGACCCCGTTAACCTAAAAATTGTCAACCGATTTAATTTATTATGCATGTTTCACACACATATGTTGGGGTCAGTGGGTTAAGCCACCAACTTGATTTTTTTTATAAAGAAAATCACAATATGTCAATCTTTCAACCCATTTACCCAAATGGATTATGCGGGTATATTTGTGGATGGGTTATTTTGACCTGTTTATCATGCTAGTTTTGGTTCAGGTTGAGAATTTTCAACCCGCAATTTTAAACCCCTATTTATAGTAATTGTAATTTTAAAAATCTAACTTACAATTATCCAATATAGTTAACAAGTAAGACAATCAGACAGATGAATAATTAGAGGTAATATTTCCACCATTGAATTTGATAAATCAACCACAATCATGCATCAAGTATTTGCTGTACAAACATGTGATGCACAGTTACGGTAGATTTATCAAATTCAATGGTGAAAATATCATCTCTCATAAATAATTGTTACAATAATACGATAAACCATCTTTTTAAGTGTTTTTACAATATACATTTGATGTTGTATTAATTAAAAATGTAAAATAATAATTTTAATTATTTGTTTAAGATAACAAATTGGTCAAACTCTTTATATAAACTATTAGATAATCAAGATTATAATTTTCTAACCTTTTGTTAATTAAATTCTTGTATGATATTAAATTCTAGTATTATGTGGATAATACTAAATGATATTTGTATATTGATTATTCACATTGTTGAATTAACAAGTCAATATTAAATGTATTTTTTCTTTAAATGTGTGTTTATTTATCATAATCATTTGTACGTACTTCATGTTTAACTCTTTATATGGTTTACACAACTTATATTATTTTAAGAAAATAAATAAATATTGGGTTACATATTTTATAACCGAAATAATTATGATATATTAACTTTATAATAAATTCCATTTAATGCGTTTTAAAGTTTAATAAATTAATTAAAAGGGCAAAATAGTAATTTACTATTACTCTTTTTAAGACTTTGTCACAAACTCTTTATATATTAGTATATATATATATATATATATAGTCTTATTTTTCGAATTCTGTATTCCTTCTCATCTAGATACTTCATGATTTCGAGTCGATTGGGTTCGCTAATATCGACTACATCAATCGATTCCTAAACCAAACCACCACGTATAGTACCATAGGTTAAACATGACTTCATTTCGATCTATTCTAAATACTAATTGTTTGAAATCGAGTTTTTCTCTATATATATAGTTTTTGTAAATGAATGATCATATATAAGGTATGTCATTATTTGGCTTACTAATAAAGCATCAATGTACAATTTTTATGCAGAACATTTTCAAGCAGATTCTGTAGACACTACAACAAATATGTTATTTATCCATACTCTTTTTTTCACGCATTTTAAAAATGTGTGGAAAATATGTAAATTTATTTACACTTATAAGTGTGGAAAAATTTGTTACATCAATAAGTGTGGAAATTACTAAAATTTTCACATATATAAGTGTGGAGAAAAAAAGTTAACACTTAAAAGTGTGGAGAAATGATAACTTTTCAACACTTTAAAGTGTCGATAAAATTTTGTAACACCCAATTTATCCACACTTTCTCTTATGTGAAAAAATCATGTGTTACAAATTTTTTTCCACACTTTTAAGTGTTGAAATCATTTCTCCATACTTTTAAGTGTGAGCTTTTTTTCCTTACATATATAAGTGTGGAAAATCTTATAAGTTTTACACACTTTGTAAAAGTGTGGAGAAAAAAGTGTGGAAAAATGAGATTTTTTTTTAGTGAGATGACTTCCAAAAGTAAGAAGAAGAAGAAGAACGAAGATTGGCTTAGCGACTTGCCTGAAGATGTTATTTCACACATACTTTCTCTAACGCCTACTATATTCGCGGTGCGAACTAGCGTTTTATCCAAAAAATGGAGATACAGGTGTCTATGGATCCACAGCCTTGTTTACGATAATACTCATCCCATAGATTATCCTTCAGAATTTGTAGATCAAGTACTTAAGCTTCGCAAAACATCCCAACTTAAAATTTTCAAGTTGCACCTTTCCAGGTTCGATGTTTTAGACACACGTGTGTCAAAGTTGATTGATAAAGCAGTTAGGTTAAACGTATGCGAGTTTGACTTAAGGGGTAAAAGATCACGAGTTGCCTTTGAGTCTATTTACTTGCAAAACACTCGCAAAACTTAAATTATATTTCGATAGCCCAATGTTACCTGTTTTGGACTGTCCATCTTTTGTCAATCTTCCATGCTTAAAGACCCTTAACATTTATTCGAGTGCAAAACTTTTTGGATATGCATTCAAAGTCATTTATGGCTGCCCTATACTTGAAGATCTATCGTTGGAAACAAGATTGCACGACAGTGAAGAAGACTACGTTTTTAATATACCGACATTGAAGCGATTGACACTATCAATTTTAGAATCCTTATCTTCATCACTTGTTAACAAAGTTGTTTTAAATGTCCCCCAACTTGAATACCTTTGTGTTACAAGGAGCTTGAAGTCATTTTTCGTGATGGAAGATGTGTCATCTGTGGTTGAGGCAAAATTTTCATGGGACGCTAGAGAGAATGCTCGGTTGCTTGAGGTTCTAGAAGGAATAAGAGGTGCTAAATACATCTGTTTAAATGTTGGTGTAAGTTTCTTTACTGAAAACTTCCTTTCTATGTTTGACATGTTCAAGTTTCGCTTTGTTACCAGTATGTATTCGTATCATTCATTCGGCAATAGTTCTGGTATGGTGAAATATTCAAGGCATCTTTACCCGAGTTTCCGAATTTGAAGCAATTGAAGTTCAAGGGCCATCTGTATTCCAAATGGGTTCCGATTCATGGAATTCTTGAAAATTCTCCAATGTTGGAACTTTTATACATTCACAAGGTACTTACATTGAACTATATATTAACCTTTGATGTTCATATTTACACTGCACACATTGTGACTTCTTTTATATATGTGCATATGATGATGGGTTAATTTTCTCTATCTTTTTATGCCAAACAAAAGCTGTGTGAAAGGTGCTGGAGGGAACCACAATCTGTTCCAACTTGCATTCATATGAACCTTAAGACCATGAAATATACACATACTGAAGGAGACGAGTTCGATATTAATTTCCTCAAGTTTGTGCTAAATTCAAAGGTATTGAAGATGCTAACAATCAAGTTTGCAACTAGATTATACATACATGAAAAAGAGCAGGTTATTGCAAAACTCTCAAAGCTTCAAAGGGTGTCGAGAGATTGTCAAATTCAGATTGTTGGGAATCGATCTCATAATGGAACTAATATGTTTCTTTAAGAAGCTATATGCATTTTGATGAAATTCATGCAAATAAACATGAAAAAAGTATGTTCTGTTCATCTCTTTTGTTGACATTACCTAGGGCCTTTTTGACATTTGATGCATCTAAATGATTAACTGGTTTTTACCCGATTACAATTCGAGTTGGCCTATCTTCCATTTTTTGTCGTTTTTGAGGGATACTTTAGAAGTTTCTTGCAAAGTGATCAGATCTTGCAAGAACCAAAACTACAAGCGTATGTACGTACTTTCAGAATATATCAGGGTAAGACACATTCTTGTATCATGATGATGATTCCACATTAAGTAAATTTTACTCCAAACATGGAGTATGGAGTATCATGTTTTATAACAAGGGAGCTTAAGCTAGCTTGTCCGCAAAACACACCCTTAATTTGAGGACCCATTTGTTGTAAAACACAAGCTTAAGTTTCTAGTCTACTGTTTGGTAGACAAAACTTGAGGAGCTAACTTATTGAAAAAAAGCTTCGAAAAATAAGCTACAAGTAGCTTACAAAAATAAGCTCCAAGCTTATGAAATGAAAAATTACATAAATACTCCCTCCGTCCCAAATTAAGTGTCCTGTATCAGATTTAGAAGTCAATTTTTTTCAGCTTTGACCTTAAATATTTTTGTTTGTGTTATATATTATTTTATGAAAATTATACCAATGAAAATACATTTAAAACTCAATCCATTCATATATTTTGCATCAAGTATTATATAACACAAACAAAAATATTTAAGGTCAAAGTTGAAAAAGAAAAACTCAAAAAGTTAAAATAGGACACTTAATTTGGGACGGAGGGAGTACCTCTTAAATCATTATATATTATACATTTTATATGTCAATTTACATCTTTAAGCTTTAACTAGTTTACTAAACATTTTTAAAAAAATATGCTTCAACTTCTAACTTAAAATACAAGCTCTAGCTACAAGCTTCAACTATAAGCTTATAGCTGCAGCTACCAACTAGCATCTAGTTTTACCAAATAGATCCTAACTGACAAACTTTGAGTGGACAAAGTGAAACTTATCTCCATCTGAGCCATTCGGGAGAAGAAAAAGTTAAAGATGGGCTGGATAAAGCCCAAATATATTTAGAGATGATGGATCTGAACGTACAGACGGTACAGTAAGGACACTTGGGCCTGTTTGTTGGATCCATTCAGAATATTTAAATTTCGATACGTAGAGGAAAAAATGTTGTGCCATGAATATAACACTGAAATACGCATGTAGTAACATAAAAAGCTCAATATATTGACATGGTTAATCGTGCATGGTCGACTACCATCCTGGGTAAACCTCGACAAAAATAGGCATATACTACATTCATTAATGTCACCACGTTACCTGTATGCGACTTGGATAAAGAGACCAAAAATGAGGTTTTCTTGTGTTGCACATTCTCAAAGTATAAATATGAAAATCAACTATCACATATTCGATCGCATGGTTGCGACTTAATTTGGACGATATCAAGGATTTATATATAAGAGGTGATTAATTACAATAGCCTGCATTGTTGGTGTTTGATTCTTATTTCCTAAATTAATGAGATTTGCCGATCAAGTTAACTTAGAGAGAAAGCTAGCTAACTTGGTGAGCAAGATTCGGTTTGCCTATTTATATAAGAGTTTTTGAGTTAGGGTTTTGGTGAGGAGGTTGAGAGAAAAAGAGAGATCATATGAGAGTCGTCTCCCTCCGTCCCGTGTGGTGGTTTCGGTGATTCAATAACGACGGTGTGAATTACGTCATTGTAATCATCCGTTGAGAGGTTTGTGAGCGTGGTGAGATACGTGATAATATTCAAGTGTGTTGAGATGTGCGTCCATTCTTGTAATATTGTTCGTATATAGTGGAATTATAAGTGGTCGCTGGTCCCGTGGTTTTTACTCTCCATTGAGAGGTTTTCCACGCAAAAAGTGTGCGCGTATTGTTTTTGTGTTTTGTATGCATTTAAATATTGACTTATACATGGTTGTGTAATTTGTTGCGGTGGTGATTGATCCCGAAAAAGTTGTATAAGTGTGGGGTCGATCTCAACAACATGCACTAATCGAGTGCGCTAGAATACTAAATGATGATTTGCCGTGGTCATACAATTCAATCACGCTAAATCAATATCGAGAATTGAAGTGATAAAAAGCGGATAGAATGGAGTTGTCAGTGGTCACCATTCTAATGCTTGTTAGCATTCGTTGTGATTGTTATCTACCGCTTCTAGCAACTTGCTTGAGTGTCTCTTTAATTAAGTGAACAAAAAAAAAGAAAAAGAAAAAAGAAAACAATATATCCTCATGGGTGTAAGGTGAAAGAACAGAGAAAGTGTAGGTACTTTTGTTGCCAAATGCTGTAATAATCAAGCTAGGAATAAATGTGGGGCGAGATTCACGTAAATTGTCATCCCAAAAATAAATCCATATATGCTCAATTAGTTGGAACAAAATTAGGGCGAAATTTTCGGCTGTTCGACTTTGAAGCAACTTACCTGATGATTGAGGTAAATATCTATATATTTTCATGTTACACTCACTTTCAACTAGTACATTTTTATATATTAGTAGATAGATAGATAGATAGATAGATAGATTATTTTTTATTACTTAGGGTTTTGCTTATATGAAATGGTACCATATATATATATATATATATATATATATATATATATATATATATATATTGATTTATAATAATAATAATAAAAAAACAAAACTCATGGAGTTAAAATGGTTGAGCATTGATTAATTGTAGGCGAATCAATAATCGGGTGTGCCTTTGAGGGAACGATCCGTACATGTAGTGTCTATACAAATTCATGTCCAACGTGTTACAATTTAGGGTTTTCATTCGCATGATGTTTATACCCTTCTTTAAGAAGTACCTAATTGATGATTGATCGATATATCAGAATTTTTTTGCTTCTTAGATTCATATGTCTTGAGTTTTATGACACTCAATTTTATATATAACGGTTTCTATCCCGAACAAACAGTCTAATCATTTGTGAATAACTTCATTTTCGATTGATTTCTCTTCATTTCTAACGACCGTTTTCATTTCTATCGACGTACTGTTTTTGTTTTAGTTGTTTTCTATTAGTACTTTTTTTAAGTGATGCTATACATAGTATAACATTATATAGTGCTCCATACTTACTACTAGTAAATATCTTTCGTCGAAGTTTCATTGTAGTCTCAAGAGGGTGTGATAGTTTTCTTTTCCGAGGCTCTTTCGTACTACTTATATGCACCAGCTGCAGCTTAATATAGCGGTAGCTAAGATATTTGTAACCATTACGTATAGCTGTTGTTGTATCTAGAACTTCATGAAATGCTCATCAGTTAGGTCTCGCATCAAGTTTAAAAGCGCTCCCTAACATTCATGTTCGATATATCACATCTAACAAAGAGTATATAAATTTAAATACCATCAATATACGCCCAAGTTCTTAACAGACGACATTCTATTACTCGACTTGATGTAATCCATATTTTCCTTCTAGTTCACCACATATTAACTAAATGCGTTAACACTTGGAATATAATCACCACTAAAAGACTAAATCCGTACCCCTTCATCGAAGAATCTCATATTTGAACCTATATAAATGCATCTAATTATATCCCTCATACTGTTAAACACAGAACCTTGGCAAATGTAGACATTACAATCCACTTCTCTCCCTTCTTCTTTGACTATCCAAAGTAATCAAATGCACTAATAACAATATACCATAATAAACTACACGATCCGATTCAAATGCAAACCATAACTGATAACATCAAGAAACGACAAAGGCATAACTTCATATCCAAATCAGAATTCAGTATCAAAATGAAAACAGCATAAATAAATACAGATATATAATGCTATGTACCCATGGTTGAAAAAGTCGTAAGTCGGGGATTAGTCGGTCGGGACATTTTACGGACTATTCGGGACTAGTCGGAGATTAGTCGGATTTTGACTTTTATTTACTTTATAGTACTCAAATAAATTTTCAAAATTATATATGAATAAATATAGATGAGAACCATAAAGATAAACATATATATACATAAACTTTAACATAGTTGTCATAAAAAAACTCCAACATAAACATTGTAGTTCGATTGTTCAAAATACTTATTTTTTAAAAAGTTGACCATCTTTGACCAGCCCAAAAACCCGTCTTTGACCCGCTTTTTCCCGTCTTTGACCCGCTTTTTGACCAAAAACCCGCCTTTGACCTGCTTTTTGACCCAAAAACCCGGTTTTTTTTCATGTTGACCCGTCTTTGACCGACTTTCTGACCGACTTGGCCATGGATTAGTCGGTAGCCATAATTGGCCGACTAATCCCCGACTAATCCCGTCTTTTACAACCATGTATGTACCTAATGAAATATGATGATATTTATCATATATAAAATTAAGAAAACTTTTGTTTTCTAAATTTTGCTTATATTGCAGTCCGATTTAACCATCCACCCATCTCACGATTCAAAAACACTTCTGTCGATGTCTGTACTAAACATTCTCATCCTTACTTTCCATTTGGTGCACCTCATTCAAAGTATTTTGATCTACATAGGCACCAATCAATCAACTCTACTAGCAACTGCATTCTCAAATACCTTACATCATGCTACTTGTAGATCTATAGAATGTTGTTTTTTTCAGAAAATAAAATAAACATCGTTGTTTTTCTACACTTTGCAGTAATGAGCCATTAAAACTTGCAGTTTTTTAGAAGGCTGGTTTCCAGAATAATTAGTACATATATAGTACGTGTGATATTTCAAAACTTGAATGAGCTAAAATAAATTTTGTATTTTGTTTTATCACACATTAATCGAGTTTCTTTGTACTTCCATTCGAACTTTCAAAAGTTTTCCCCCTTCTTGGATGATAAGTTCTGAAAGTTATAATCTTTTTTATCGTATAATCTTTTTTTATAAACCTTTTCACCTGTTCGGGTGTGCTTAACAACATCAAATTCTAGAAAATGTGTACTTAGAATGCATTTTTTTTCCTTTCCAAATAACAAATTGCATTAGTTACTATACTTCTCCTTAAAACTTATAGACATTACGCAATTTTATTTCAAAAAACTACTACGTATTACACACCAGGAATTTATAATAATTATTTTATTTGTATGGTTAGTCGTTATATACACCGCATATCTGAAAAGTGTGTTTTCATTATCATGAAGTGAAAGGCTAAAAGATGAGTTTCAGAAAGAAGAAGAATATAGATAGGCTTAGCAGCTGCCCGAATGATGTTGTTTCACACATACTCTCTTTGATGCCGACAAAATATGCAGTGCAGACTTGCATTTTATCGAAAAGATGGAGGTACAGTTGGATGTCAGTGACGAACCTAGACTTTGATGATAATCACTCTGTTAATAAAAATCAACTTTCAGAATTTGTAAATTGTGTACTGGAACAATGTGAAACATCACAAGTTGAAAAATTTGGCTTGCACTTTTCCAAATTCGATGTTCACAGGTCAACCGTGTCAAAATGGATAAAAGAAGCAATCAGGCTACAAGTTTGTGAACTTGACTTAAAAGTTAACAAAATTCAGTTGCCTGTCAGCTTGTTCACCTGCAACACACTCACAAGATTTCGATTACATTTTACTCACCGAAGTAATTGTTTTTGGGACTGCCCATCTTCAATCAATCTTCCGTGTCTGAAAACTCTTGACATCATTGTGGGTAGTAAACCATATGACAATGCGTTCAAAATCATCAAAGGCTGCCCGGTACTTGAAACTTTATATCTGGAAATAAAATTTCGTGACAATGTAGAAGACTACAATTTCAAGATACCCACCTTGAAGCAACTAAAACTATCAATCTTGAAATCCATATTCTGTATAAACAAAATTGTGTTAGATGTACCAAATCTTATATACCTGTGTGTTAAAGGGAGCTTGAACTCGATCTTTGTGAGAGAAGATTTGTCATCACTGATTGAAGCAAAAGTTTCATGTGAAGTAAAATCTGGTGTTCTTTGGCTTTCTCTTCTAGAAAGCATAAGCCGAGTTAAATACCTTTCATTAACTATCAGGGTAAATTTCCTTTTTAAGAAACATTGGTTTGCTTCTTTCCATTCCGTCCTTTTTAAATTTTTATTTTGTTGTTTCGTGATAATATGTTGCACGTTGAGTAATTTTTCATTTCTTTCATTCAAATATAGTACTGGCGCGCAAAACATTTTTTGTTGCCCATGTTTCTAAATGTGAAGCACTTAAAGTTGAAGAAAGGCTATGGTAGCGGTATCAGTTGGCTGGTACTTAGGGAAATTCTTCATAAAGTTTGTTCAGATTTGAAACATTTATGCATCGTAAAGGTATTCAAGCAGTTTTTTTTAGCTCTGATGTTTTTTCAAATATGCCTCCTGGCATCTTATTATCCTAGCTAGTATGTATAATGTTGGATTTCCTTTGTTCATTTTCTTCAAAACAAAAGCCGTATCAATTAGGTTGCTGGAAGGAACCAGACTCTCTCCCAACTTGTATGTTTACAAACCTCAAGACCGTGACATTCAAAGAAACCAGTGGGCACAGCTTTGATACTGCGTTCTTGAAGTTCCTCTTGAGTAATTCAAAGGTTTTGAAGATTTTAAAGGTGACTTGGGATACTATGTTTTCTCATGACGAAAAGAGGCTGTATGCAAACTTGTTGATGCATCCAAGGGCTTCCAAGAATTGTCAGATTCATTTGGTTGGTGGTCCCCCTTCTTCTAGAATCAAGTTGATATTGTGAGAAGAAAATTAATCTGCTCTGCTCTGCAATGACTTTTGTTGTATGGCTATGCTATGTAATGACCATCATAATGAGTCGGTCCTTCGCTTTTGCTAGTGCAGGGGCTTGTTGACATTATGTGCATTTAAACCTAGCTAAGACTTGATTAGTACTATCACATATGGATCTAATGGTTGTCGTAAGTGTCATCAAACTTTTTTTTTCCCGTCTTTGTTGTCATTAAAACTTGGTACTTTTTGGATCTCTGTTTGTCAACTAAATGTTGGAAGATATTATAGACATTTTCTGATGCGTCTAATAGATTTATACGACGAGTATGTATCTATACCCCTGAAACACAAACAGACAGAGGAATATTGCTTCAATATAATATGTAAATTTAGATTAAGATATTAAAAGCATTAAATCAGTCACTGTTGGGCTAAATTCTTCATATCATTCAACATAAAATTATTTTAAATGTTTAGTCTGTTGGAAGTTAATGCTGCTGGGCTATCAAGACTTAGTTCTGCTAGTGGAGTTAGCTCTGTTCATTTATTGAAGACATAGTCTTCCAGAGTTAGTTCTGCTGGTATGTTTGAAGTTAGTTCTGCTGGGCATTTCAAGTGTTAATTCTGCCAAGTGCCAATATCTTCAAAGATTAGTTCTGCCAGTGTTAAAAGATAGTTCTGCTCGTCTATCTGTTAGTTCTGCTTAGTGGGATCACTGCACAACAACTCTGCAACAAAGTACACCTACTACAGACATGCTTTTAAGGAACAGTGCACGTTGCAGACAAGAAAAGTCAAATGCATTTAATGCAAGCGTGGGTCGTAGAAAACTTGGTTTCAAGAAAGTAGATTGTATGTAGATTTTATACAAGTTTTTAGTATAATAGCATGTACTTGCAGTAAAGTACTTTGTCATATATATATACATAGAGATAGATCAAGTGTAGTATGTATGTCTGTCCAACAGTTAGTCATTTTGTAATAGCTTCAAGGTTTCTTGTAACCCTGATACATTTGTGTATCCGTATTATTCATCAATAATATTGAGGCTTTTGACTAGTGAAAATCAAGTGTGTTCTTGCATTGTTTACAATCTTATTTTCATACTTATTACAAATCACAATACATCTTCCCACTTGACAAGTGTTATTCCGCAAACTACTTGTTAAGAATTCATAGCTTAAGTTAAAACATTTGTAACTACAAAGTGTTATTGTGGGACCTCACAATTGGTATCAGAGCAAGTGTAAGCTTTGAATTAAGGAAGAAAAGATAGAACTGTGATCTGTTCAGGGTATAGTTTATCTTAAATTTTGTTTGCATACAATGGCATCAGAATTTGTTGAGGGTGTTCAAGTGTCTAGAATTCCTATTCTTAGACCAGATGAATACAATATGTGGAGGAATAGAATTAAGCAACATATGCTGCTTACAGATTATCAATTATGGGACATTGTGGAGAATGGTCCTAAGTATAAAACTGATGTGAATGGTGCTAGGCTGCCCAGGGGTACACCAACCACTGAACAAGAAAGAAGAGAAAGAGCTACTGAACTCAAAGCTCTAAGTACATTATTACTTGCTATTCCTAATGAATATCAAAGTGAATTTGAGCAGGTTGATGATGCAAAAGTGCTCATGGAGGAATTGGATAAAAGGTTTGCAGGGAATGAGAGCACAAAGAAGAACAAAAGATCACTGCTCAAACAACAGTTTGAGAACTTTAGTTCTGTTAAATCTGAAACCTTAACTCAAGTGTTCAATAGGTACAGGAAGCTTGTTGGTGAGTTAAAAAATCACAAAGTTGTCATAGACAAAGATGATCTAAACATGAAGTTTTTAAGATCATTGGGTGAGGAATGGACTATATACACTGTTGGTCTAAGACAAAGAAGTGATTTAGATGATAAAGAGCTAAATGATCTATACAATGATCTTATAGCCTTTGAACCTGAGGTAGAAAGCAGAAAGCAAAGCAGTGGTGAAGCACAGAGTTCACAGAATGCTGCATTTATGTCAATGGGAAGAACCAAAACAGATCCAAAAGGATATGGATCTGTGTCTATTGTGAAGAGTGGAGGGTCAAGCTCTTCATCTGTAGCACAAGACAGAACTACAGATCAGGTAGTAGAGGCATTCTTTGCCAGTCATGTGAACTCTTCACTGACCAGTGAAGAATTGGAGTAGATAAATCCAGATGATCTGGAGGAGATGGACATAAAATGGCAGATGGCCATGATCACTATGAGAGTGAAGAAGTTCCTGCAAAGAACTGGAAGAAACAATTTTGCAGGAAAAAGAGAGGATAATGTGGGGTTTGATAAAAGCAAGGTAGAATGCTATAACTGCCACAAACTGGATCACTTTGCCAGGGAATGCAGATCTCCTAGACAGGAGATGGGTGGACAGAGATCTGGAGGTTACAATGCTGCTTACAATGGACCTCAGAAGAGAACTGTAGCTGCTCAAGAGTCTACTCCAAATGCACTTGTCTCTCAAGATGGTATGGGGTATGACTGGAGTGATCAAGCAGAATTAGAGCCACAGAATCATGCACTTATGGCTATTGGAGAAGAAAGCACCTCAGATGAAGTTCCCTATGAGGTACAAGCAAAATTATGTTCCAGTATATGTAAGAAAACTGTTAAACATTATAGGGACCATAATGCTAGTATCTGTAAAGAACTTAGGGACTGGGACATCAGAAGCCAACATACAACCCTAGCAATAGAAGATCTAGAGAAACAAATTAAGGCATATGAGAAAAAGGAGGAACAGTATGACTATGATCTCAAATATGCCAACTTTGAAAAAGATATGTTGCAAAATAGGGTTGATGAGCTACTTAAGAAACTAGCTGAAGTCACTGCTGAAAAGGAAAGCATCAAACTCACAGTGGCTGAACTAGAGAATGCTTCTGAAAGTGTTCAAAATCTGATAAGAAGCCAAATCCATGATAAAATAAAAACTGGCTTAGGTTATAATCTCAATAGTGTACCTCCACCCTACAATCACATCTACATGCCTCCTAAAACTGACTTAGACATAAGTAAGCTTAAGGAGAAAATGATAGATGAGGTTAAGCAAACAGATCCTGTTATTGAATTGAGTGAAGACAAAATGGATCTAGAAAAAGTTGAAATATCTGAGTGGGTCTCAGATGATGAGGTTGAATCTGTGAAAGATGAACAAGTTCATTCAAAACCTTTTTCTGTCACTAAGCTAGTACCTAAGTTAAAGACTAAGAAACTAGCAGAAGGTAAGAAATTATTTCAAGAAAAGGCTAAAATGAATTTGCAAAAGAATGCTAGTACATCTGTTAACACACCTAAATGCGATAAAATTGTTGTTGTTAAGTGTACTAACTGCAATTGTTCTGCTAACTCATCACTCCCTTCAAAACCAAAGAAAGCTCCAAGGGGAAACCAAAGAAACTGGAATCATATGGTTTCTCAAAAACTTGGACCAAATTTTAAAAGAGTGGATGAGAAAGCTTGTTTCATCTGTGGAAGATTCAATCATCTTCAAAAGGATTGTTATTTTAACCCAAAGCTCCAACAGGTTAAACAATCATCATGGACTAATACTAACAGAATTAACCATCAAAATTTCAAAACCAAAGTTAATTCTGCTAGTGTTGTCAAAAAGTCAAAGGCAAGAGTTAACTCTGCTGCACCAAAAGGAAGTGCAGGAGTGTTGACTAAAAATAAAGCCAACAGAACTAAAGTGACCAATACAAACTTTAACTCTGCCAAGCAAAACTACAGAGTTAACTCTGCTAAGCAAAAGTTAACCAAGTTTAGTTCTGCCAAGCAAAACTACACGGTTAACTCTGCTAGGCAAAAGTTAACCAAATTTAGTTCTGCCAGGCAAAATTTAAGTGGTTCAGACGCTAATTCTGCCAAACCACTTAATGCTGTTAGGTCAAACATTAGTTGGGTCTGGAAACCAACTGCACTATCACCAGCATCAATCACATTCAAAAGAGTTGATGCTGTTGATAAGAAAGGGACACCCACAACCAAATTGGTTTGGGTTCCCAAGAGAAACTAATCTTTTGTCATCTATATGTCCAGAGCAAGAAGAAAAGCCTATGGCATATTGATAGTGGATGCTCTAGGCACATGACAGGAGATAGAAGTAGACTGGAGGACTTCAAAGTTATTGATGGAGGTCATGTTGCTTTTGGAGGTAATCCTAAAGGAGGAAGGATGACAGGAATGGGCAATGTCAACATGACAAAATGAGCTTCAATGATGTCTACTTTGTTGAACAACTGAGGTACAATCTGTTAAGTGTTAGCCAAATTACAGAGAAAAAGAATCCAGTGTTCTTTAGTGACACAGAGTGTTGTATTCTTTCTGAGAAGTTTATTCTTGACCCCAAAATGATTTTAATGAAAATTCCCAGAAAGAATAACATGTACAGCTGTGAATTGGCTAAATTTGTACCTAAACCTGAGTTGAGTTGCCTCATTTCAAAAGCAACTGTAAATGAATCTGATCTTTGGCATAGAAGGATGTGTCACATGAATTTCAAAACTATAAACAAACTTGTTAAAGGAAAACTTGTCAGAGGTTTACCAGAGAAAACCTATTCATGTGATGACCACTGTGTTGCATGTCAAAAGGGCAAGCAACACAAATCCTCTTATAAGGCCAAGTCACTGAACTCTATTGACTCACCTTTACATTTACTGCACATGGATTTATTTGGACCAACAAATGTGAGCAGTATAGGTAAGAAGTCATATTGCCTAGTGATCACTGATGATTACAGCAGATTTAGTTGGGTATTCTTTCTTAGAACCAAGGATGAAACTGGAGAAATTCTAAGATCATTCATCATTAAGATTGAAAATCAAACCAACAGAAAGCTCAAAATCATTAGAAGTGACAATGGAACAGAATTTAGAAATCAAGAGATGGACAAATTCTGTGAATCTAAAGGTATAGATAGACAATATAGTGTTCCTAGAACTCCCCAACAAAATGGAGTAGCTGAAAGGAAAAATAGGACACTTATTGAGGCTGCTAGAACCATGTTAGCAGATGCAAAGCTACCAATGACCTTCTGGGCAGAAGCAATTAGCACTGCTTGTTATGTCCAGAACATGGTATTAGTTGTTAAGCCTCACAACAAGACACCTTATGAGTTATTTTTAAATAACAAACCTTTGGTTAGTTTTCTTAAACCATTTGGATGTCTTGTTACTATCTTAAATACCAAAGATCATGTAGGCAAGTTTCAAAGCAAAGTTAATGAGGGATTCTTTGTTGGTTACTCTTTTCAAAGAAAAGCATACAGAGTTTTCAACAGTAGAACAAGAATTGTGGAAGAAACTTTAGATGTGACCTTTAATGAACACACACCAAACTCTTTAGGTAAAGGTCCAGCACATCTATTTGACATTGATGCATTAACCAAATCTTTTAGATATATGCATGAGTCATCAATTGCAGGTACAAGTGCAAATGTAAATGCAGGTACAACTACAGGTCAACAAACAAGCAGACCACCACAGTTTGTTTTATTTCCAACATGGCTACCTGACCCACCTGCAGTACTTGAATCTTCCACCCCTGATCAACAACAGAGTTCAGTACCCATTTCATCAAATTTGGATGATAATGGTGCAGATGATGATGGAAATGCATCATCAAATCCAGAATGCTCTCAACAAGATGAAGCATCACATGAAGATGCACAAGAGGAGCAACAACCCACAAGGTTGGATGTGTCAGAATCAAGTGGTCAAATGATTCAAGAAGACACAGATCTGGCTCACAATCTGACCAATCTGGAATCTGGGATAGAAATGGCAGCTGGTCCACAGTATCAAGCTCATAAAAGCTACATGCCATTGGACAATGTCATTGGAGCAATTGATGCTCCTATGCAAACAAGAAGGTCATCTAAATCTCTTGATGAAAATGCAAATTTTTCTTTGTTTGCTTGTTTTCTGTCACAGATTGAGCCCAAGAAAGCTGTTGAAGCTTTGAAAGATCCAAGCTGGGTTGAAGCTATGCAAGAGGAGCTACTTCAATTCAAGATTCAAAATGTGTGGACTTTAATGGATCTACCCAAAGGAAAACGGGCTATTGGTACCAGATGGGTATACAGGAACAAAAAGGATGAAAGGGGCATAGTGATTAAGAACAAAGCTAGATTGGTTGCACAAGGATACACACAGGAAGAGGGAATTGACTATGATGAGGTATTTGCACCTATGGCAAGAATTGAGGCTATTAGACTGTTCTTAGCTTATGCTTCCTTCAAGAATTTCAAAGTATACCAGATGGATGTTAAGAGTGCATTTTTAAATGGGAAAATAGATGAAGAAGTATATGTATGCCAACCATCAGGGTTTGAGGATCCCAAGCATCCAGATAAAGTGCTCAGATTGGACAAAGCACTTTATGGACTGCATCAAGCTCCTAGAGCTTGGTATGATACTTTGTCTTTGTATCTGCTGGATAATGGATTCAAAAGAGGTGCAATAGATAAGACTTTGTTCATCAAAAGAATTAAGAATGATATCCTACTAGTGCAAATCTATGTAGATGATATTATTTTTGGTTCAACAAATGACAGTCTGTGCAAAGAATTTGAATCTCTTATGCATCAGAAATTTCAGATGAGTTCAATGGGAGAATTGACTTTCTTTCTTGGTCTTCAAGTGAAGCAGAAAGCAGATGGTATCTTCATAAGTCAGGATAAATATGTTAAGGACATTTTGGATAAGTTTAAGCTCAGTGATGCAAAGATTGCAAGCACTCCTATGGAAACACACAAAACATTACTTGCAGATCTTGAGGGGGAGAGTGTTGATGAACATCTCTATAGATCCATGATAGGTTCACTGATGTATCTCACATCTAGTAGACCAGATATCATGTTTGCAGTATGTGTGTGTGCAAGATTTCAAACAAATCCTAAATTGTCTCATCTTCATGCTGTGAAGAGAATTTTTAAATACCTTAAAGGTCAACCAAACTTAGGCCTATGGTATCCAAAGAATTCTTCCTTCAATTTGGTAGCATATTCTGACAGTGATTATGGGGGTAATAATTTGGACAGAAAGTCAACTTCTGGAGGCTGTCAATTCTTGGGAGATAGATTAGTATCTTGGCAATGCAAAAAGCAAACCACTGTGTCTACTTCAACAGCAGAAGCAGAGTATGTTGCTGCATCAAGCTGCTGTGCTCAGATTCTATGGATTCAGAATCAAATGTTAGACTATGGTTTGACTTTTCTAAATACTCCCATGTATATTGATAATACTGCTGCTATAAGTATCATTAATAACCCTGTGAAACACTCTAAAACAAAACATATTGAAATTAGATATCACTTCATAAGAGATTGTAATGAGAAACGACTAATTCAAAATTTTAAAATCCACACAGATAACCAACTTGCAGATCTGTTCACAAAAGCATTTGATGTTGGCAGATTTACATTTTTGGTTACTGGTATTGGTATGATGAACAACTCATTATGATCATTATTTAATTTTAAAATGTTTTACACATGGGGTTCTACTTGATACTTTAGCTTGCTACAGCAGAAATTATAAGATTCTCAATATTTAATACTATCATGACTTAGTTCTGCTAGTATAAATATTGATTATCTTATTTAGCTCTGCTTGTACACTTTAATTCTGCTAGTTATATTGTGTTTTTAAGTTAACAGTGCAGGATTAAAAGTTTAAAGGTCATTAGTTCTGCTAACTCAATTTTCAACAATCTTAATTCTGCTAGCATAACTTAGTTCTGCCAGCACTATTAATAAAAGGGGTGACGTGGACTTGTCTAAGTGTGCAGAAAAGTTAAAGTTACTTCTGTTAGACTTAATTCTGCTAGACTTAATTCTGCTAGAATTAATACTGCCAGCATTAATTCTGCTAAGAATTACTTCTGCTAGAGTTAAGTCTGCCAAAGTTAATTCTGCCAGTAACTTTTTCCAACTTTAACTGTGCTAGTGTTATTTTAGGGCTTGAACGTACTGTTCACTTTAAAAGGGTATTTAAATCTGCCAAACACTACACTTTTTCAATTCACTTGCACTTTTTATCGAAAATTGAAAATATCTTGAAAATATCTTTCCAAAAACCTCCCAAAGCTTTTCAAACCTAACTTTTCACGAAAATGGCAACTTCTTCATCTTCATCGACCAAATCTCTTACATACGGTGACCAGCACAACGTCTGTGGATTTCTCCTCAAACCACAGGAATCCGATGGTTACCATGAAGTCATAGACTTCATAAAGTGTACAACTTTAAGGTTTGCACTTACTGTTAACCCCCCTATTTTTATTTCACATATTCATGACTTCTGGACATCTGCCGTGGTGTCAGAAGTAGATGGGGTTAAATCTATCACGGCCAAGATAAATGAGAAGAGCATCACTCTTACTGAAGCTTCCATACGTGCTCATCTTTTCTTAGATGATGCAGATGGTATGGAATGCTATGCTACATCTCAGATACACGATCAATTAGTGTTGTATGGGTATGAGGGGGAGAGAACAGAAAGATTGACATACTACAAACAACTCTTCTCCCCACAATGGAAATTTTTAATCCATACCCTACAACACTGCATTTCTCAAAAGAAAACCTCATGGGAGCAGTTTAGCAGCAACATAGCTTCTGCTCTCATTTGTCTTGCAAACAATGAAAAATTTAATTTTTCAAAATTAATCTTTAATGGAATGGTAAACAATCTTGAGAAACCCAAAGATAAATTTTTAATGTATCCAAGATTTTTACAACATATCATAGACCAGGAAATCCCAGATCTACCCAAAACAGGGGGTAGAATCATTCTCTCAAATCTCTCAAAGAAAACATTTTCAAACATGAAGAGAAATGGGATGGTCAAAAGAAAAGAATTTTCTGGGAAGGTGACCAATTTAACTGAACATATGTTGAACAGGCCTTCCACTATGCCACAGGAAGCAGAAACACCCACTGCTTCTCAACCAAGTGACATAGTTTCAAAAACAAAGAAAACAAGGGACCCAAAGCCTACCAAAGCTAAAGCCAAAAAGGCTAAGAAACAGACAGTTGAGGCTCCTCTTCCTCAATTGTCTCAGCCCAAAAATGTTAATGAGGTGGTCAATCAGGAGCAGAGAGACCATATGGAAAGGGCTACCACTACTGTTGCTACCTCACAAGGAGAACAGGACAGTGGTACTGGAATTAGGACCCAATCCATGGCAACACAGGATATAGAGATTCCATTGGATTCCTCTATTGCTGAGGATCCAGTGGATATCAATATATCTAGTGGTCCCAGGTGCCAAGAAACCACATTGGGGGTTGATGATGCTCAGACTAGGTCTGAGACATTGACTAAATCTTCCAATGATCCATTAAAAGAGGGTAACACTTCTGGCAATGGTGAGGATAGTGTTACTATAAAGGAATTGATGGATACCTGTGCAAAATTGTCAAAGGAGGTGGAGGTGCAGAGGGCAGAGATTGCCAGGATGAGAGAGATGGTGGAGTTGTTGATGAAAGAAAGGAATGAATCCAAAAGCATAGCTGAGAGTAAGTCAACTGGACTGAAAAGGATGCTTGTTGATGAAAGCACCAGTGAAGAAGAAAATGTAGATCAGTTTGAGTTCACTGGTGCAGGGGAAACAGAAAGGATATTTGATGATGTAGTGGAGATTGATGACAGCATACATGATGATGTAAATGCTGAGCAGCTGGGAAATGTTGTAGGTAACTTGATTCTGGAAGTGCTAGATGAAGATGTATCTAAGGCTGCAAAGGAAAGTGCAAAGGATATGTTAGATAGTGCTGCTGGAGTTAGTGCTGCCAGTATAGATGTTAGTGCTGCTAGGATGGTGGATGCAGAAGTTAGTTCTGCTGGTGCAAAAGTTAGTTCTGCTAGTGCACCAGTTAGTTCTGCTGGGCCAAATGAACCAGAAATGGTTAAGTCTGCCAGTCCTAAGGAAAAGGTTAGTGCTGCTGCCATGACTGAGGTAGAAAAAGTGGCTGCAGATGCACTTTTAAAGGTGGGTAAGAGCACAGCACAAGAGAAAAGCTCAAAAGGTATATCTATCTCAGAAATTTCCTCATCACAGGTTAAACCTACAATAGATTTGGCCAAGGAAAAAGGCAAAGAAAAATTGGTTGAGCCTGTGAAACAAATGAAAAGAAAAATGATGGAGGAGATGAGTGAAAGGGTTGCTAAAAACTTGCAAGCCCAGTTTAATGAGGAGAGTAGGACTGAGTTTGTTGAGGTGGATATGGGTGATGATGTGAAAATCATGATGACACCTGAGGAGCAAATATATTTTGATCATCTTCTAGCAGATGGAACTCACAATGCTCAAATGGAAGAGTTCACTGCTGATCAAAGATTGATGTGGTATTTGGACATGCTGGAACAGAGGAGGAAGCATGAGGCTCATAAAAGAAATGAGGAGAAAAGAAAAAGAGCACCTACACAGAGGCAATTAAAAGATCAATATGCCAGGGTTGTTAAGAATACAACTGGGAGAACTCTAAAGGAGTTGATGAGCATGGACTTCTATGAACTGGAAAAGATATATCTTAGAATTCAAAGGGATATTGAAGTGAGCACACAGAAAGCTCTAGAAGAGAAGTCCAGGAGTGCAGTTGCTTCTAATGTGAAAATTCCAACTGCTGCTGAAAAGGAACTGCTTGAAAGAAAAGCAGAGATAGAAAGGGCTAGGGCAGAGCTTGAAAGGAAAGAAAAGGAGGATCTGGATCTACTTAAAAAGAAAATTCCAAAAGAAACCCCTCACTTTAAAAGGAGAAAAAGGATGGCTATTAGACATGATAAGAATGCTGAGGAAACAGAAGTGTCTACTGTGGCATCTTCTACATCTGAGCCTACAAAGCCTACTGAAGAGGAAGAGGTTGATTGGACACAGATCGGATCTATGGTTGAGGTTGAAGCTCCCAAGGTACCTATTGCTGTTCATTTTCCTATCATTGATTGGGTATGGGAAACAAATAAGGAAATGAGGAAACAGTTGAAAATCACAAGAGCAGGGGGTGCAGAGGAAAAATTTATGTCCTTCTGGAGATGCATAAAGACTTTATCTAGAGATGACTTAGATGATATGTGGACTGTTGCAATGAAAAAGTATCAGAATGCTCAGAGGCACAGTGATGAGCACATTGTCTATAATAGTCTCTCTATTCTATATGAGATGGATCCAGAAAATGAATTCTACAAGGACACCACAAGGGCAAAAGAATGGTACTGCTATTCTCATAATGGAGTACATGTAGTACAGTTAGATAGTGGGTTGTTTGCATACTTCTTCATAGGGACTGAGTATCCTTGGACTCTTGGTCAGCTAAGCTCAATGCTCTCTCTCACAATGAAATGTGATGATCTAGACACTGCTGCTTCATTAGTCCATGAAGTGCAGCAATATTACAAAAAGGCACAACAAAGACATGTTGCTCAGAGTGAGGAGAGAACACAGAAAAGGATTGCTGAGCTTAAAAGAAAGTTTGCAGATATCATGAAGTGAGAAACTTGGATCTATTCAGGGAAAGATCAAGTTTAGGGGGAGATTGTTGGGCTAAATTCTTCATATCATTCAACATAAAATTATTCTAAATGTTTAATCTGTTGGAAGTTAATGCTGCTGGGCTATCAAGACTTAGTTCTGCTAGTGGAGTTAGCTCTGTTCATTTATTGAAGACATAGTCTTCCAGAGTTAGTTCTGCTGGTATGTTTGAAGTTAGTTCTGCTGGGCATTTCAAGTGTTAATTCTGCCAAGTGCCAATATCTGCAAAGATTAGTTCTGCCAGTGTTAAAAGATAGTTCTGCTCGTCTATCTGTTAGTTCTGCTTAGTGGGATCACTGCACAACAACTCTGCAACAAAGTACACCTACTACAGACATGCTTTTGAGGAACAGTGCACGCTGCAGACAAGAAAAGTCCAATGCATTTAATGCAAGCGTGGGTCGTAGAAAACTTGGTTTCAAGAAAGTAGATTGTATGTAGATTTTATACAAGTTTTTAGTATAATAGCATGTACTTGCAGTAAAGTACTTTGTCATATATATATACATAGAGATAGATCAAGTGTAGTATGTATGTTTGTCCAACAGTTAGTCATTTTGTAATAGCTTCAAGGTTTCTTGTAACCCTGATACATTTGTGTATCCGTATTATTCATCAATAATATTGAGGCTTTTGACTAGTGAAAATCAAGTGTGTTCTTGCATTGTTTACAATCTTATTTTCATACTTATTACAAATCACAATACATCTTCCCACTTGACAAGTGTTATTTCGCAAACTACTTGTTAAGAATTCATAGCTTAAGTTAAAACATTTGTAACTACAAAGTGTTATTGTGGGACCTCACAGTCACAAATTGATTTAGTTAGGGTTAATTTATGACCAGATTGCATGAGTAAGACGTGATGATCAAGTTATAATACAGTAAATACGAGAGTGCATTGTATTGAGTTTCAGTCGCGAACATCTGAAGTTCACAAAAAAGAAAAAATATAATGTTACAACGTAATGTGGGAGTTATTTATATTTTCTGCAATGATGGAATGTTCTCCATCAATCAATATAGCTTCAGTACTGATTTAAAACATTTATCTATGTCTGAAAGTTTTTGCAGTGGATTGGCGACAGAGAAATGAACTCAAAGCTTCTTTAATCACCACTTTGGTAGCTAAAATAGAATTATAGATATGAACGCATTTAAACCGTTTGTAAACCCATTTGTGTTAAATAATATAGGAGGTTTTATGTGTTAGAATTTAGATACACTTTGTGACTTTCAAGCCATTTGACCCGTTTCCTTTATCAGAAAACGCTGCTTCTTTTGTTGTTATTACTGGTTTTCTCATTACAGATGAAGCATAATCCTAATCAGCTCATTCCTAAATTAATGAGCTGATATTTTCACCATAGTACCATCTTCTTGGTACCTTATACCTGGAACCGGACATATCATCAAAAATCAAATTGAAGCAACGGTTCAAATCCATTAAAAAAAAACATATGGACACTGTATGCTTACTCATACCATGAAGCAACGGTTCAAAACTATAAAATAAAAATAAAAAAATATATGGATACTGTATGCTTACTGATACCATGTACTGGATTTATTCTATTTTTGCATATGGGATTTTTGTGTACAATCAAACCTTTAAGACCTTGCCCCTGCTTATATATGCTTCTTGATGCGCATAAATATCATGCTTTATTCACTATTAGTGAACACGAAACAGAGCAAATTCATTTCCTATTTACAGGTAATGCCTCTATGAAAGTATTAAACACAATAAAATCTTCTGGTAACAAGGGGAATATCACTTTCTTCATTGTCAAAAGGACCCTTATATTTAATTTTTGCTAGAAAATGATTAAGTTTGTCAACGATCTTAAACTTAGGGGAATATCACCCGATCAAAGTTGTTTTTAAACAAAATTAATTCTTGAAACGACTTGTTAGGGTTCCTATGTATCCAAAAAACTTACATTCTTGCGTTATGAGCACACAAACAACCTTCAATTTCACTATTCGCGATCTTTTAAATACGAATTTGTCACTTCAATTTTGGAACCTTAAGTGGTCATGCTCATGACTACAAATGTTTTAAACCCTAGTGTTTATAAATGACAAACCTCAACTTTAACCATCCTTAATTTTGTAAATTAATAAAATTGATCAAGCGATATTCCTCTTAATTTAAATTTTTTGATAAAAACAATCCTTTTCAGGTAAGAATTAAAGACATGGGTCCTTTTAAGCAATGAAAAAAGTGATTCCCTTTATTGAGAAATTTGAAACTTTACATTACCTTTTTGAGTTATTTGCCCTAAATTCATGGCTATTATTGTCTGCGTAAATTGAACATTCCAGAATATACCATTTCAATGTCATAAACTAGCAACAGTGAGTACATATTCAATTTATTTTATGTTTACCTTTTCTAAATAATAAAAATCTTAGATCAGCAGTCCAAGAAGACAAATTCAAGGAAGACAACTAAAAACAAATGATTTTCACAAAAAATCAATATATGAAGGCATATTGTGACTAATATAGCTTCAACTTCAAATGACATACAACAAAATATAAAGTATAACAATAACAAAGTCTGCCAAATATAAAGAATGCATATATTTTGTTTGTTTTGTTTTTTTTTTCTTTCTAAAAGAACAAAATCTAACATTGGTTTACTCGTCTTGTCACAATTCTTTTTATTATATCCACCTGTCAATTTGATTGTGCCTCTTCCAGAATCAATCAGAGTCCTCACAACTATCCTTGTTAGGCAAGTGATTTCATGTCCATTTAGATATATATTGTTATATACTTTTAGATCCTAATGCTTTTGTTGTCCATCTTTGCAGATGAAAAATCCAGATCAATCAGGTCTGCATCATGAAACCCGTGTTTATGTTTAAATAGAATATGATCGAGTCTATTTTTTAATATCGGTGTGCTTTCATTTCATATAATATGCAATCTCGCCTTTTTTCTATAAAATCGAAATGGATTATTGCATATCTTACTTATAGAATTAATCAGATGGTCTAGATGACGGTTGCTACAAGGAATGGGTCATTTGATTAGTTATAGAGGTATCAATGATACACATAAAAGTATCACTACACATCTGATTCATTAGTGAAAAAAGTGTATTAATGGTAATATTTTTTGGATTTTACTAAACACTACTGTTATAAAAAACTTGTGTAACAAAATGGTCAAATTTTTACTCTCAACACACTCTTAGGGCTACTATTGTTAGGCCCTTAACGAGTTAACGGCGACGCCTTTACTAGCACTATTAATGTGTACGTAAAACATATGAACACTTTGATGATTTACCTTTTATATAGTATATATTTATTATTCTGTACCTTTAGTGACACTTTATTAATGTGTTACGAATAGAGAAGATTCTTTTAATGTGCTGAAATGCATATTAAGAAAGTATTTATGTTTACGTTATATGTTACAAGGTACATCTTGATGTGATTCTGAAACTTGAGTTTGAATCATTGATTAGGATGTGTAAGTGGTGGATCTGATACATTAACGATGAGTTCCACAAGTATGAACGTAGATAGGCTTAGCAACCTACCCGAGGATGTTCTTCCACACATACCGTCTCTAAATGCCTACAAAATATGCTGTGAGAACCAGCATTTTATCAAAAATATGGAGGCATCACACGGGCCACATTTACTAGTCTATATTATTATATACCAGCACAATACCCGCACAATGCATCGGTGAAAATGAATAATAAGTAGTATAATAGATAATAGGATAGTGGTATTAATGGAAATGTAATAAATAAGTCAAGGAAAGCATAGTCATTTTGCTTTGTTGAGTACCATTTTAAAATAATGGTGGAGATGGTTTATATGTCCTATAGATAGATATAGATTTATATAAATCATTATTACACTATCTAAAGACTAGAGTATATTAAATTTCTCGTCCATCAAGTATGTCATTAACATCGATCCTTATCTTCAAGTTGAATTTTTTTCACAAGTTCAATCTCTTGACCCGGTTTTTCATTTCACCTTCCATCCCTCATCCATCATCAAATGACTAAAATCTCTTAAAATTATAGGACACATCTACTCTTTTAAGAGATGGAAAGTGAAACGGAAAGTCAAATGAAGAGACTCACAACCTGTTTAAAATTCTTTGTGGAGTTTGTGATTGGGCCCGCTAGACTTTACTCGGTCAATTCTTTGAGAAAGCTTGTTGACCTTAACTATTTGGTCATCGAATCTCAACAAGTTAGATGGAACAAATTACTTCCAAGGAAAGTGAACATTACATCTTGGAGATCATGCAACGAAAGGGTTCCAACTAGGGTTAATTTAAACAAAAGAGGCATTGACATCCACTCCACTAGATGTCCAATTTATGATGAGGCTCAAGAAACGGAATTTCATTTATTTGCGGAATGTAGGGTGGCTAAAGATGTATGGAAAAAGGTTTGTTATTGGTGGTCATTGGAAGAACCTACATTCTCAAGCATTAATGATGTGATTATATTTTCGGATTGCACATCTCTTCCGACTAGGGCCCGTTCAATCTTTGATGCGGTTGTTCAATCTACCATTTGGGTTTTGTGGCGATATTGTAAGACCGCTCACTATGGAGCTTCGGTTTGTGACATCGGAACAAGCGACAGAACCGACGCCATAGGCACGGGGCATCGGTTCCGAACCGTCGATGGATTTCTTTGCCAAACCGAAGGAAAACGTTGCCTGTGTCGGTGAAGGAACTCAAGGGAGGGTGCGTCCAGCGTCTTTTTTTAACTGATGAAAGAGAAAAAACACAAAATAAATAAATGTTTGGTACTTTTTTTATCAATTGCAGAGAAGCAAGTTGAGGAAAAAATGATGATTTAGGGTAAAAATGGGCTTCTTTCTTTCTTTATGATAACAAAATGGGCTTAGTTTTTATTTATTTGTTATGGGCTCATTCTTTTTTGAAGTGGACTCATATTTTTTAAAAATGGGCTAAGTTTAATACAGAGTATTATGTTTTAAAAACATAAACATATTTTATATTAATGGAATGTTTTTTATTTGAATGAAATTGTTTTATTTAAGTTTGTGTTTTAAATAAATAAAGATATTAGTGTGTGGGTCCCAAAAAAAAGAGAAGTGATATTAAGTGATGTTCACTATAGGGAGTGAAGTGTTGGTTTATGTCAGTTTTGGAAAAAGTTGACGTGACACTGATGTGACACAAACTGATGCGTCAGTTTGTCACAACCATAGTGAGCGGTCTAATGAGACTACTTTCTCTATTAAAAAACCAAGACGTGATGTGCTTTGTGACGATAGCAAGCTTCTTTCTTTCACTTGAATTTCTAGTAGGGGAAAAAATCATGAACTTAGATAGATAGAAAGGATTTGTAACCCAATAGCTTCATTTTCCATATAATATTTCTTTCTTCTAACTTAAGTCATTATTATATTAAAAAATTATTTGCCGTTTAAAAAAACAACCCGTTAAAAATTCACACGAAACGAGAAGTGAAATTAATTACTGTAACACCCCGTAAATTTGAACGCGATCACGTACACTAAACATTTGCATTTTAGGTTAATTCCCTACTTGAGTGAATTCACACTATTTTTATGAGATAAGTCTAGCAAAGCCCAACTATTTAATACGTGAGGTATTACTATTTTCGTAATTACTTATAATTACGCGTGAAACTATTGGATCGAGTCCGACACACTTAATTTTGGGCGTTGGTGACCACTTTTATAGATAATGAGGATTTTATCCAAACGAACATTATTTACTTTATATTATTGCGATAATATACATTGTGTAACACGTTTTAAAGAAAACGCAACCGTACACGACCGAAATATACGAAATGAACCCGACGAATGAATTAAAACCAAGTTATATTTTTATAACTCAGATAAAGTATTTTGATAAAATACTCTAGTTAAAGATGTTACGCAATTTATACAATTGGGCAAACGAAAATGGGAACACGCGAGCCCGAGACCCAAAAGGGTTGGCCCAAACCCGCGAACCCAAACTGACCCACCCATTTCCCCTTTTCTTTCATTTTCTTTTTTCATTTCATCATTCACCAAACACCCACACCCTTACTTCCCTCTCTTTTCTCTAAATCTGCGAACCTAAACCACAACCCAAATCATCCCGAAAACACATCAAAAACGCAGCAATTCACAAAGGGGATTCAAAGGATATCGATCACCACATCACGAGCTTCATCCCCATCTTCTTCATTTTCGATTTCGTGGTAATAAACGTTATAACTCTTTTAAAATTACTAGAAAGCTTATATATATATATATGCTAGAAAGTTTACTCGACGAAAATATGTTCAAAAACCGACTTAAAATGCGTTTTTAAGTAAAAAGTCCGATCAGTTCATCCTGCGAACTGAGATCTGTTCGTCCTGCGAACCGACCTTCATGAACTTCATCTTGCGAACTGAAACCCTCGACTCGCGAATTGAGTTGCGAAGCGAGTTGCGAACTGACCTACCTTCGAACCGAGTTGAGCTGCGAGACGAGACTTGCGAGTCGACCATGTCTTACGAGCTGACTTGCAAACTGACCTGCGAACCGAGACTCGGGAACTGAAAATCTGCGAGCTCTGCCCCATGGACCCCGCCAGGGGTTGCCACCCCTTGGACCCCGCTACCAGGGGCGCTGCCCCCGGACCCCCGTACACAATTTCATACTTTATAAAAAATACAGTGAAACAAACATAAGTATATTATGGAAATGTTGATTTCAAACTGTCACCAACGAGTCGTATACATTTTCACAACTACAAATTTCAAACGTAAACATTAAACGAACGCTTTGGACATAATTTGGTTGAACGAACACTAGCATGGATGGTTGACTTAGACATCCACATACTTATTAAATCTCATACGTTTAGGATGTTAGGAGGTTTCGGACTAGACTGGGGCTTTAGGCTTTGCTAGCACTCGCACTTTACTTAGCTCTAGATGCTACTTTTACTGTTTTATTACTTTTAAACAGGGGTGGAAAACATAGCCAACTACTTTTACTTACATGATTGGATACCTGTTTTACTTGAACGATTCGAGTACTTTTAAACTGTTAAACTTATGCACAAACTGGTGTTATGAAATAACGTTTTCATACTACAAACTATTACAAACGAGTTAAACTATACTTGATACACCGGAGAACGACCACTACTGTTTGGAAATGCTGGAGAACGACCAGCAACACTTTTTACAAAACTGATTTGGAAGTCCCTACGTCTTGGGCATGTGCACAAAGTCTCTACTTCTCGAACAACTAATGGTTCCTACTGACATGGACCAGATCCTACTGATTTGGATAAGGGATACTGACTTTCCCTACTATTATGATTTTACCCTTCTGACTTGGGTACTCGATCCTACTGACTTGGATCAGGGATACTGACTTTCCATACTATTCTGGTTTTACCCTTCTGACTTGGGTACTCGATCCTACTGACTTGGATTAGGGATACTGACTTTCCCACAAAATATTTTATCGGATACTGACATTTCTACAACAACTACTAAATTGTATTTTGGGCAACATCCCACGTGAACTATATTTTGAGCAACATCCCACTTAAACTGTATTTTGGTTAATATCTCAACCAAACAAACCTTTGGATGACATTCCACAAAACATCACTTATTTGCTAAGGCAAACGTTGCAAACACATTGAGTACGAAACTTTACACGTAAACATAAAACCTGTGAATTCACTCAACCTCGTTGTTGATTTTTACTATGTTTTTCAGGGAATTAGCTGCACGTAAGACTACCGCCTGCACAAATGGAAACTAGGCGACCCGTGAAGCTTTAGGATGCCAACTTTTTGAAACACATGGATTTCTTTTGTATAACTAATTTATTTTAGTCATATTTACGAAATTCACTTTTGTAAAACTTAACTAATTTCCTACTTATACGATTCGATGAATCGCAAACCTTGTAACTATTACTTTTGGCATCTTAATATATATGTTCTGTTGTAATCATATGCTCTGATACGTGTGTATGTACAATGTTGGTGTCATTACCTCCATACTTAACTAAATGTTTCCGCTAACCAAAACCAATGAATTTGGGGGTGTGACAATTACATTTACATATCTAGAGTAAGGTTCAAATGAGTACACCCATTTTAAGTGAGAATGGCGGAATCATTCTGAGCCATCAGATTTGTGAAATCAAGGGTCCATATTAATACATCATTTTTTAATTAAAAAATCCAAATAAATAAGATTTTGGGCGGAAGGGTATTATGGTAAATACACAATTTATGTAATAACTACATTTTTTCACTTTTTTTCAAAAAATTTATCCCATTCATTCGTTCCATCTCATTCCTTTCACTTTCTTCTCTCCCGATTCACCCAAACACTAAAACATCCATCGTTTCTTCATCAAATCATCATCGTATTATCACAAATCTTCGTTTTGTTCATCGACTTGCTTCGATCTAACGTTCTATCGGTGAGTTTTTTTATTCACGAAAATTCATTTTTAGAAAACCCTACTTTTGATCCACGATTATAATCTAAATAGTACGTGTTTTTTGTAACAGGAATCACTTGAAAATGAGTGATTTGTGTGACGAGATTCCTCCTAGCACACTATCGTCATCTCTGATCTATGTTCAACCTATCAGATCCGTGTCAATGCGTAAGTTTCTTCGATATTTTATTTTTTATGCTTTTTTTTTTCGTTTAATATGTTAATAATCTTGTATTTTGGATGATATATGTGTTAATGTGATTGGTTTTGAAATTAGGGTTTTGCTAACACATGTGTTAGTTTTGTATTATACTGATTCTATTTTTCTGCAAATGGTTTGTTAGATGTTTAATGGTTTTGCATTTTCAAGTGATGCTATTGTTTAGTTTTTGGTATTTCTTAGTGTTTTCAGTTATTGGTGTATTGAATGTGTATATTTGATTGGATTGAATTTAGGTTTTTGGTAACACAAGTGTTAGGAATTGTGTAGATTGAATTTATACAAGTGTTTTGTATATTTTGAAGTTTTCACAAGTTGTTTTGTAATGTGTTTTAGCATTATGTTATATGTTTTTTTGTAGTGTATGTATATCATGGATGCTTTTATATGTAATTTTTTTTATTAAAGTATTGTGTCTGTTCGTTTTTACTTAATAGCTATCGGAGATAGCATCGTATCAGAAACTGATCCAGCCATTTTGAGTTCACTAGAAGGTTAATTTTGTTATTCCATTACCTATTTTGTTTTTTGCAGTACCACATGCAGTATATAAACGTGTTTTGCAAGTTTTTATATTAATGTTTTGTTTGTATTCTTTTACTTTTTCAGTTGTCACAACGTTGCCTTTTTTGGAGGCTAGTTGTTTACTGGTTTATAGAAAAAGGACTAAAAAATAAAATGTTAGTGATGTTCATGGTCAAGGTAAATATTATGATTTTCAATAAGATGTTTTATAGCTGTATATTTTTGTTTTTTATTATCGCCGACATGTGAGTAATTCCATAGTTTTTACAAATTTTTTTTGACTTAGTATCATGTTTGTTTCTATACAGTAACACTTATGTTAGTAGGTTGAATCACATGTGATTGGTGGGAAATGACACATATGTTAGCATTTTGTTGTAGTTTATAAAGCGAACAGTAAACATTTATCCTTTTGTATGTTTTCTATTTTTTTTAATTTATTTCCTTTGTGCTATTTTTTTTAAGGTGAAAATCCTGCTGCTTCACCTACAATCGTAGAGTTGCTTAAAACAGAGATAAAGGTTGGTAGACAGAAGCGTAGATGTAACACCCCCAAAATTCCTTGATTGAGTTTAGCGGAAGCATTTAGTTAAGTATGGGGAGTGCCACAATACACCGTACATGCATACGTATCAAAGCTTATGATTACAACAGAACATAATATATTAAGATGCCAAATGTAATAGTTACAAAGTTTACGATTCATCGAATCGTATAAGTTGAAAAGTAATTAAGTTACAAAAGTAGATTTCGTAAACATGACTAAACAGTTTAGTTATATAAAAGAAATCCAGTTGTCAAAAGTTGGCATCCTATTCCTTCGTGGGTCGCCTATGTTCTATGTATGCTGGAGGTTCTTACGTGCAACTAATTCCCTGAAAAACATAGTAAAAGTCAACAACGAGATTGAGTGAATTCACAGGTTTTATGTTTGCAATAGTTGAATCAAGTTTGTAAGAACAGTTGTTAAAACCAATACGTTCACAAATAGTTATTGCCATAATTGTTAAGTAAACGTTTTGTGGAATGTTATCCATATATAGTTCGGTTGGGATGTTGCCCAAAATACAGTTTATGTGGGATGTTACCCAAAATACCGTTTACGTGGGATGTTACCCAAAATACCGTTTGCAATACGTTGCTGGTCGTTCTCCAGCGTTTCCAAAACAGTATCGGTCGTTCTTCGGTCAAAAGACGCACGGGTCGTTCTCCCGTCCAAACTCGGCCAGTCGTTCTCTGGCAATAAATACTGCTGGTCGTTCTCCAGCGAAACACAGTACCGGTCGTTCTCCGGTTAAAAGACGCACGGGTCGTTCTCCCGTCCACTTGGCCAGTCGTTCTCTGGCACTAAAATACGTTGTTGGTCGTTCTCCAGCGTTTACATAAAAGTACCGATCGTTCTCCGGTTTACCAAACAAGGTTTAACAAGTTTATAGTATGAAAATGTTGTTTCATAAATACCAGTTTTGTTGTAAGAGTTCAACAGTTCAAAGTACTCAAATCGTGTGAGTAAACAAGTATGATAAACAATCATGTAAGCAAAAGCAGTTATGGCAATCAATAAAGCAGTTAACTATGTTTCTCACCCCAAGTTGAAAGCGGTAAAACAGCTAAAAGTGGGGCTGTGAACTCACCTGTTGAGCTAAGTAAAGTTGCGAGCGCTAGCAAAGCCTAAATCCAAGTAGGTCACTAACGTCCTAAACGTAGGAATAATCATATAAGCGGTTGGCTAACAGTCTAACCATGTTACTCGTTTATTCATGAAAGATCCTTGTTTATTTTGTAAGTTCGACACGAGACGTTGGTGATATTTTGTGAAACATTTCAGGGTGTAATTTATTGTTTAATGGTGTTTCATAAGGTATGAAATTGTATACGGGGGTCCGGGGGCAGCCCTCCTAGTAGCGGGGTCCAAGGGGCAGAGCCCCTGGCTGGGGTCGAGCTGCCAGGTCAGCTTGGAAAATTTTTATTTCTACTATGTTGCTGTAGTGAAAACGCATCCGAATTCCAAATTCGGAGTAAAATCAAGTGGTAAAATCTGGTTCCGACACTTAGTGAAAAATAAGTGTTTTTAAGGTTCTGAATTTTGCGACATAAGTACTGTGTCGCTAAAAGATTCTGCGACACAAGGGTTTGTGTCGCATTTCTGCGACATCCGTAAATAAATGCGACATAGGCATTTGTGTCGCAAATGCTGCGACATAAGTAGTTGTGTCGCAAGTATGCGACATAGGAGAATTTATGCGACACAAGGCGTTGTGTCACATAATGCGACGTAAAAAATGGTACTGCGACACAAAAGCTTATGTCGCACTACTATTTTCGGTCCCGTGCGACACAACGTGCTGTTTGATGAAAATCTTAATTTTTCAACCCAAAAACGTTTAGATCTTTCATATAATGACTTGTAACATGTTTGTATACTATAATAACAAAAGAAAGTGAAAGAAAGGTGATTTTTCATACCAAATCGAGCGAAATCCGAAAGTTAGGTGAGTGGATGAAGATGGTGATGAAAATGGTGTTCTTGATCTTAGATCTTGAAGATGAAGTTGATGATGAGTTTTGTTGTTGTTGTTGTTATTCCGAAAATTCAAAGAAAATGGTGGTGATTTGGTGATTTTTGGTGAGTTTTTAAAGAAAGAATTGAGAGAGAATGAGGATGTAGTGAGAGAAAGGGAAGATGAAAATGAAAATGAAAATGAAAATGAGGGTGGGGTGGGGGTGATGTTGGCAGATTTTTGGGGCCAAAAGTGAGGGGTTTTTGTCCCAAATTTGCGGTATTTAACCCGTATTGGTTTACCCGATCGTTAAATGTTAAAATGTTTTTAAACGATAGGTTTTTAAATATGTTTTCGATTATACTGTTAGCTGAAATATTTTATTTTAGTTTTACTTATAGGGTTCAAGTCGTTTTAGTTTACGAAATAAACATTATTTGACACAAAATGCTTTGTAAATATTATCAACAGAATAATTAATAAACATTAATGTTAATCAATAATTTCATATTATTAATTAATTTTATTCAACAACTGTCGTATATTTTTGTCGCGTTGTTTAAATCGTTCTGTACATAATTACGACTAATTATGAATAAGTAATACTATGCGTATTATCTAGTTGGGCTTTGCTAGACTTATCTCTAAAATGTGTTGTGAATTCACTCTAAGTTAGGGAATTTACCTAAAAATGCGTGCAATTAACGTTTATAATTTTGTTGGAATTGCGGGGTGTTACAGTAGAGCTGTTAAAGGTGGTGGGCAAACCAAAGCAATAGCTGCAAGAACAGAATCGCCTGATAAAAAGGACGGTGATGATGCGATTAAAAAAAGGAAAGCTGTTGATAAAAAGGCTGCTAATGAGGATGCGAAGAAAAAGAAAGCTGGTGATGTTGAAGTAAAGAAGAAGGTCGCGGAAGCTAGAAAGGCTGCAAACGAGAAGAAGGTTGTCGAAGATGAAGCTAAAAAAAAGTCAGCGGAAGAGAAAAAAGCAGTGGAAGATAAGGTCTCGGAAGAGAAGAAGTCCGCGGAAGATAAAAAGGCTGCGGAAGAGAAGAAGGTTGTGGCAGAGAAGAAGGTGGCGGCACAGAAGAAGGCTAAGGAAGCAAAGGTATGTAACCAATATATTTTTTTTAATTAATTAAATGATCATATATTCACAATGTAGTTGTAGATGTAAAAAAGATATATAGTTCCCTTCCTCGATCAGTATCTAACAGAACAGTATAAGTGGCAAAACATTCATCGAAATCGAATTATATTACATGCTATCATTTTTGGTATTATAAAATATTGTTATATGCAAGTCCAATAATAATTGTCAACTGATAATTTTTTTTTGCCATAAGAATGTGTTTTTCGTATTTAATGATACATTATAAGTGGCAAAGTATAAACACTAAACATTGTATTGTTAACATAAAGCAACGGAGCTAGTTAAAAAGAACAAAGTGGTTGAGGAAGAAGCTAGACAAAAGGAGAAGGAAGCAAAGGAAAAGAAGGCTGCGGATGATGTAGCTAAAAAGAAGGCAGCGAAAGAAAGTAAAGCTGCTAAAGCTAAAAAAGACGGTGAGCGGAGAGAAAGCAAACAGAACAAAGCCAGTGAGGAAGCAGAGAGAAGTTTAACAAAGCATCGGAAGAAAGTGAAATAGAAAAAAAGGCGGTAAAGGATAAGGTATCAGATGAGGTTGATGAAAAGATTCGGAAGAAGACAGATGTTTCTGTGATGGAGGTTGAGACATGTCGACCTCGTAAAAGGAAGGTACATGTTAAAGACGAGGGTGCGGGTGAGAAGAAAAACGTTAAACTGAAGATAACTGTCAAAAATGATGATGAAGAGGTAGCATCAGGTCTACCATCCATTCGTATCCGAACTACGCCAATGCAAATGTTTGAAGCGACTAAGAATCTAACGGTTGAACAAAAACAGTGTCTTAGAGACATGGGATTTGGTGCCTTTATCAAATTCCCAATCAGTTCGCTTCCAGGTACTTTTTTGTCTAACTGTTTGCTTTGGTTAAAAATTAGATTATGTTTTTGTGATGTTTACATTTTAGTTTCTTGATTTTCTACTTACACATGTTTTTTACTAATGGCTAATGCATGTTCTTTTGCTAATGGCTAACACTTGTGTTACTGCTAACTAACACTTGTGTTAGTGGTCACTAACACTTGTGTTAATGGTTTCTAACACTTGTGTTACTGCCTACACTAACAGAAATTCGTTTTAATACTTGCTAACATATGTGTTACTACTTGCTAACACGTGTGTTATTACTTTGTTAATGTCATATACATTTTTACAATTTATTGATTTTTTTTTAACAATTCTTTTATTCTATTTTTGCAGGTCAACTCGGGTACTTTCTGGTCGATCATTTCGATCCAGAAAGTATGGAGATTAAGTTTGCTAATTCGTGCATTAAAGTTACCCGTGAGTCGGTTCAGGATGTGTTTGGTATTCCAAAGGGTTCGACCAATATAATGGAATTACCTGATGTGACTCGAGATGAAGCTTGTATGGTTCAATTTCATGAGAACTTTACACGCTTTCCAACAGACACAGTCAATCACAAGGAGCTTTCACAAAACATTCAGCTTTCCAAGATCATGGATTCTATCTCAAGATCACGTTTCTGATGCTATTCGCTAATACAATGGGGCGGTGTATGACCAATGGGAGGTGTGTGCAACACTTCTTATACAAGCTTAAAGAAGATTTTCAAGCGGATCAATATGACTGGTGCAGTTTCATCATCGACTCTTTAAAGAAAACCGCGGTTGATTGGAAGAAGGATAAGAGTAAATCTTTTGCTGGTCCAATCACATTTCTAATTGTAAGTTCTTTATTTTTTTTCCCTTGTTATTTTTTATTTTTTTAACATATGTTTTGTCATGTTTATTTTCTTCTAATTAAATGTCATTTACATTTTTTTTAAATAAAAATTCGAAGCTCCTGTATCTTGACTCTGTGAAGTCTAGGTCATGTAATGTTGTCCGACAACGTCCTATTGTTACAAAATGGAACGTCATGTTGATTCAGATTGTTCAGACTGAGGAGACCAATCGTGGTGTATTTGGCAGCTTTCCGCTAGCTGGACCATTTGATGTTGCAGATGCGTTTGAAGATGAGGGTTTTGTTAATCCTCCAAAAGTTGACGACGATGAGCCAAGTGTAAGTACTTTTAAAATGTTTTTTTTTATATTTGTTTTTTTTGGTTTAATATTTTTTATATTACATGTGTTAGCTACTGATTATTTCAATATATATAAATGTGGTTATATATTTTTGTTTTTTGTTGGCAGGAACTTATTGAATATATTTCTTTGATGATTAAGTCTATCAAGAAGAATCAACTTATTATAGAGAGGAAGATGCACGAAGGATGCAAGAATTTCCCAAATGATCCAAGGTTTTCGGATGTTGCTGCTATATTTGATGAAGTTTTTAGGAATAGGGTGTATCTGGCAGATGAAAAAGCTGAAGATGGTGTAGTTGGTGCTAAAGTAGATGTGGACAACAAAGGAGATGGGTCAAAGTCTGTGGGTTTTGATGATGAAGTTCTTAGTTGTGTGAAAGAATTATTCATGATGGATGATGATATAGTTGAGGTTTTTGACGTGACTACTCTCTGTTTTTTCAATCCGTCCCTATTTAGCTCACCCGATACACCTATCTTATCTACTATACCTACCTCTGATGCCTTACCTACCTCTGGTAGCTTACCTATTTCTGAATTTTCTAACTTTTCGCTTGGTCTGACTCAGGAGATAGAGGGTGCTGGTGGTGTGGAGAGGGCTGTTATGACAAGTTTGTTTTTAAATTCACCGTACATGAACACTCATACTGATGTGGGGGCTAAGGTGAAGGTTCATGAGCTGAAGCTTTGCAATTGGCTATTTGCCATGTTTGGAGATAAGCTGTAAGTGGTCTTTTTTGCCATGTTAGGAGGTAACACACGTGTTAGTTGTAGGTAACACAAGTGTTAGTTTTAGGTAACACAAGTGTTAGTAGTAGGTAGCTCATGTTATAGGTATATATAAGATGTGTGTTAGTTTCTTAACATGTATATTTTTTTACCTTTTATTGTTTTTATTTTATCCTGGCAGTGATTATGTTTTTGAGAGCAAATTGGGAAACGCGTCTACAAGGGAGGATTTTGAAACAATGGCGCCTGGTTTGTGGGTTAGTGTCAACATCGTAGACTGCTGGTCTGAACTTATGAATTATGAAGAGAAGGTTAACAATTCATGATCCCCAAGCCGAGTATATTTCCCAACGTCTATGTTTGTAAGTTCTTCTACATTGTTTATTCATTTTTTTAATTAAATATTTCTTTTTGTTATTTGTTTATGTATTTAAATTTTTATTATCGTTTTTTTAGCTTGCTGATGTTCATAAGCAGACTGAGGAGCAAAGGGTGAAAGCTTTCACAGAGTCGGTGAGTGGTTGGTTGGACAGAGATAATTCGCTTATATCAATGTTAAAGGTTGAATTAATAAGTTTTGTACACAATATGTGCATAGTTTTTGTTTCTGATTGAATATAGTCTACCATATTTTTATCTAGTAACACATGTGTTACTGATATTTAACACATGTGTTACCAGTAAATATCACGTGTGTTAATGGTAGCTAATACGTGTGCTAGTTGAATCTAACACATGTGTTACCCTATCTGTTTTGTTTTAAATGTGGTTGTTTTAAGCTTTATTTATGAACATGTATTCTTTTCTGTCATTGTGTCGAATCACTTTTTTCTGTTGCTGTTCAATCTAAACAAGAAGACGTTTCACATCATTGACAACAACGCTGCGAAAGTTGACTATGATGTCAAATACAAGAAAATCTTGTTTGAAACTCTTGTCCAGATCTACTTTTGCTATAATTGTCGATTCTTATCCTGTTTAACCAAAAAACAATGAATAAAATGGAGTTCTTAATTGGAAAACTCGTTTTGTTTGTATTTAAATTGGTTTATATAGTTGTTTATTAGGATGGAAAGAGGCCAAAGAATGGCATGTAAGAATGTAGATAGGCTTAGCGTTTTGCTTGAAGAAGTTCTTTTACATGTACTCTCCTTAATGCCTACGAAATATGTTGTACGAACTAGCATCCTATCCAAAAGATGGAGGTACAGTTGGACGTCAGTCACGAACCTTGATTTCGATGATAAGCACCCTTTCCATGATTTAGATTGCTTGAAAACTTTTATTGATCGGGTACTCTCGCTTTGTGAAACAACCTAAATAAACTTATTTCGTTACAATTTGGTGAAATGTGGCCTCCAAGGGCAAGTATAACACCCCCAAAATCACTGTTTAGCGGAAGCAAGCTTTAGGGTGCTACTAATAAAATATCAACAGCACAAGGTATACATCAAACGACCTCTAAATGAGACATTTAAAAATAGTTACATTTCCATATATAAATTGTTTGAAAACATAGTGTTTTCGGTTACAAAAATGTAGTTCCCTCGAGTCCACGCGTGTAGCGGGAGATTCTATTATATAATAAAAATATACAAAAGATAATGCTAAGAATCTCCGTTAAATACAATATAGAAATCATGCGACTCTAGCTAGTATCCTGGGGTAATCCTACTCCGTCTGTGTACCTGAGATACAAAGCTAAAAAGTGTCAAC
This sequence comes from Pseudognaphalium luteoalbum, assembly GCA_963422505.1. NCBI lineage: Eukaryota > Viridiplantae > Streptophyta > Magnoliopsida > Asterales > Asteraceae > Pseudognaphalium > Pseudognaphalium luteoalbum. The sequence goes on from OY730195.1 coordinate 27,924,680, forward strand.
CAAAAAGGTTGGTGAATCTTACAGGTTTAGTAGTAAAGTAATAGTTATAAACCACAAGTATGTACCGATATTGCTATCAAGCAAAGTAAGTAAATCAGTAAGTCAGCACAGTTACCATGAGCTCACAAGTTGAAGCTTAACAGTGTAGTGTGAATGGTACAATCAAGTACAGTATCACGTACCCCCGTGAGTGCTATCCAAACACTCATATGTAACAAATACTAATATACCTGTTTCTAAGGTGTAATCCGTGGTGGCGCTACCACCCCAGGCAGGGATTGTCAGTCCCAAATGGATCCATTTACTAGTAATCGCGCTTAAGTCCATAACTAACAACTTACGATAGGAGGCTTTCAGTGGATAAAGGTAACTCATGCAGAGTGTGTAAAAAAGTATGGTAATTAGTTCAGTACATTGTGTTCATATGTAAAACAGTTGCTAAGTATCTCACCCCAAGGTAGAAAACAGTAAAAGTGAGGCTGTAAGACTCACCTGAGTCTAGCAAGTAGGTACGTAAAGTCAAACAAGTGAAGCGGATGTAAGTCCGTATATCGGTTCTCTGAACCCTGCAACCTTCTGGCGTCTGAAACGCACAAGGTTGTAAGTAATCAAGTAAATAAGTTATTAAGTAGGTGTCTTGAAGGATAACCCATGCTAGTTGTCCACACAACTAGGGAATGTCCAAGTGTTTGTTTAGAATTTCGTTTGTAGTTTGAAAACAAGTATGGCCCGTTGGTGACGTTTGTTGAGACACATACTGTGTCGACAGATTTAGCTTGTAATAGTACTTTGATTATTGAAATCAAGTTTGTATATCGGTTTCTTTTGACTTTAATGTCAAAGCATTATCATTTGGTAAACATTTACATTATTTTATAGAGTGCTGAAAAATGTTGACCAGTGTTGACCGCCGACCGAACCGAGATCGCGAACCGAACCGAGGTCACGAACCGAACCTAGATTGCACTGCGAACCGAGTCCGCGAACCGAACCGAGATTGCACTGCGAACCGAGTTCGAAGTGCAAACCGAGTCCGCGAACCGATTCGAGATTGCACTGCGAACCGAGTCCGCGAACCGAACCAAGATTGGATCTCAGCTCGCAAAATTGGCTGTTCAGTGATTTTAAGCTTTAAAAATGAGTTTTAGTTCGAAATTTGGGCATTTTGATGTTATAAAAAGCTTCTAACATGTATATTCACAATATTTAAGTAATTTCTAGAAAGAGAAATGATTTCTAGAGAGAGAGTGAATAAACCCTTACTTTTTGATGAAAATGGAGATGGAGAAGATGAGGATGGAGAGCTTGAGATGGTGATCATTTTCTCTTGAATCAACTCCGTGAAGTAGTGCGTTTTTGGTGACGTTTTTAATGATTTAGAGCTGCGATTTGAGAGGGAGAAATAGAGTGGAGAGTGTGGGTGTAAGTGTTTGGTGTAAAATGAGATGAGGTGGGGAAGAAGAGGGGTTAAAAGGGGTGGGTCATGGGTCATTTGGGGCTGGATCCACGGGTCTGGGCCGACCCAACTTGGGTCTCGGCCTCTTGAACTCGTTCCTCGAATTTGCATAATGTCTCGGAGTCGATTAAACGTTATTTCGCGTTATATGTTTACTATAATATGTTTCATTAACGTTTTTAAGACACAATATTTTAAATGGAAGTTTTTCTCAAAACGTCATCTTTTAAGTTATAAAATTATAATTTGGATTTATTTTGTCTGTCGGGCGCGTTTCATGCTTTTTCGCCACGCTTGGAGTGTTTTAAACGATACGAAATACATGTAATATATTATCGTAATATATCATAGTAAATAATGTTTGTCTGGATAATTCCACATCATTTTTAGTTTTGTCACCAACGTCGAATTTAAATTGTATTGGACCTCGTCCGTTTAGTAAGTGTACAATTTAAACAAATCGCGTACGCGTGTATTTAATTACACCAAAGTCACGTATATTTAGATTAATATATACTAAATACACGAAATTACAAGTAGTTTAAGCACTAATTACAGTCTTAATTTTTGGCGGGTGTCACAGCAAGTGTGTCAAAATGGATTAATGAAGAAGTCAGGTAAAATGTTTCTGAGCTTGACATACAAGCCGATATGATTGAGTTGCCTAGTCTAGTCGCTTGTAAGACACTCACAAAATTAGGCTTAGTTTGGAATGACAGGAATGAGGAAGTTTGGAACATCACATCTGTAACACCCGTCAAATTAGGACTATATTTAGTGCCTAATCATATGTGCAAATACATGTAATTAGGATTAACTATATGTATCATTTTGTGTATTGATATATTCTAATATATGTACACACGTACGCGATTTGATTAAATCGTGCGTTTTCATATCGGGCGGATCCCGATACAATATTATGGACGTTGGTGACAAACTATTGAAAATAATGTGGATTTATCCAAACAAACATTATTTACTTTAATATATTACACGATTATACGTTATATTAAAACGTAACGGTAAGCAACGAAAACGTGCGAAACGCACCCGACGGATGAGATAAAGTCAAAGTATATCTTGTAACTCACTAATAAGTATTTTAAAGAAATACTTCAAGTAAAAATATCATACTTTAAATGTTAACAAAACGTATTAAAACGTATAACGATAATTAAACGTTCAAACGACCGGGTAAACGAGCACTGCACGGGGTACAACTTTGAGGAAACAATTTAGGCACCCACATGGAGTGGGGGCCCACGAAATTCTGCAGAAAATGAGGCCATGCCCCATGCCCTCCTCTCCCCTTACTTGTGAAAGACATTCCACACCACCATACCTCATTTTCAACTCCCACCATACCTCTTCTCTCATTCCTTACCCAATCCCTTCTTTCCCACTCCTTCACCCACGAAAATTCTGCTCTCTCCACAGCCCCAAATCACCACCATCCAACCACCACAAGACCATCATCATCCACCATCAAGTTCTTGAAGAAAATCGAAGGAAAGGCTCGGTTATCGCATCACCTTTGCATTTCGACTCTAGATCTTTGATCCTCTTGTAAGAATTCTTAATATTCTGCTAGCTTTATTTTAAATATACTTGTATACATGTCTAGTTGCTCACTTAACTAGAAAATGTCCAAAACATAAGTCGAATCGCATTTTAGAACTTGAAATCTTGAGTTTTGTTTTCTGCCCAGATTTCTGTTCTCACTTCAACAAATTATATAAAAATCATTAAAACATGAAATTGAACGTTTCTTGAGCCTAAAATCAAGTTTAAGAAGTCTACTTTTCAAATCCGTAAGCCTCATAAAAATATAAGCAAATTTGCTATTTTTAGTTACTGAAATAAAAGTACATAGCAGATCTGATGAATCTGACCAGAACCATGACCAAATCAAAATGAGTAGATCTTAGGCTATGGAACGAATTAGAGCTTTAGACCAACGGGAAAAGATTAAAAATTTTGTTAGCTTTCCAAATCATACTGGAACGTTTTGTGAAGTTTTGTAAAACTTGAGATATGACCAGATTGGTACACATATGTCAACTAAAAGAGCTGTTGGACCACTTTCACTTTGTAAAATTATATCTCGAGTTGTGATTGGTTAAAATCGATGAAAAAATACGTTTTGGAAAGCTAAGACATAGGGGAATCTTGTGTAAAAATTTCAGAACGATTCGTTAAGTTTTACTTAACCAAATTAATGTCTTAACACGGGTAAAAATCTAAGTCCGACAATAGTAAAAGTCCGACAATAGTAAAATGATCCGACAATGACTCCGACAATTTGACCCTTTTGACTCACGGATTGACTTTGACTGTCGGATTAACTCTCGAAAAACTGCACTTTTGGACCCTAAATTTCAAAATTTACACTTTCGGACCGTAACTTTAGTGATACATAACATATATACTTTGTAACTCAATGCCGCATAACTTAATGTCGCACTACTCACTGTCACAATCTGTGAATAACAATCCATAAATAACAATCCGTAATAACATTCCATGAATAACTAATCTATTGACGCATGAGTAATAATCCGAGAATACATATTGACGCACGAATAGAAATCCGTGAATACCATTGTTGTAGGATAGAATCCGTGAATAACCATTCACGCATAAACAAAAACCCGTGAGTTATTTAGTCCGTCAATCCTCATTATTATCATATGAAATCTTAAGTCTGTGAATAATCATTCACGCATAACAAATCCGTGAATAATCATTAACACTTAACCAAGTCCGTGAATCCCATTATCCGACAATGCCACTGTCGGATGATGCCTTCCGTGAATCCCATTATCCGACAATGCCACTGTCGGATAATGCCTTCCGTGAATCCCAAGCCATGAACTTCGACTTTGTCGCATAAGTAAATCCGACAATCCTCATTGTCGGATAAACAGTACCCGACACTTCTCATTGTCGGATAAATAGTATCCGTGAATTCCCCATTGTCGCATAAATCTATTGTCGGATAATCAAGTATTTTTCACAATTGTCGCATGAATTTTTATTTCTGAAAATCCTTATACATTGGTACAACAATTGGTCAACCAAAAACAAATCCATTGATAAGTATACATCACAGCCAAAAACAAATAATAATAATAATGTTTGAATTATTATTACACCTCCGTCACCAACGGGACGTACATATTTTCAAAACTTAAACTAATCAATCAAACAACCAAATTACTTGGACATAACTAGTTGGATGAACAACTAGCATGGGTGCTCTCTAGAGACACCTACACATTTACTAACTGTGAGCGTTGTGAACGCCCGACAGGTTACAGTCTTCGGACACCTCATAGTATCTCATCATTATTTGCTGATTAGCAAACACCTAAGACTCAGGTGAGTCTCATAGCCCCTCTTTACTGTTTTTACCCAGGGGTGGGGATACATGCTCAGATTTGTTTTACATATGAACACAAGTACGAAACATCGATATATTGATTGCATGAGTTTGTTTTATCTAATCATGAAGTCCCTCACAACATAGTTTGTTTATATTGCGATAGCGTGAATGTTAGTGTATGGTACCATATGGGATTGACAATCCCCGTCCGGGGTAGTCGCGCTACCACGACTGCGGTCGAACGGATGCATTTTCATTTGTTCATACATGTGTAGATTAGGCACATGCCGGGGGCAAACTCGATCAGGTCCTTGAATGTGGATCCTGGCACACTCAGTTAAGCTCAAACTATGTGCTCATGGCAATAATATACACTTATATTTTATTTGCATGTTTGCAAATCACTAAACTAAATCTTGTGGTTCATAACTTGGATTTCATCAATTTACACCTGTGAGCTCACTAGCTTTTTAGCTGACCTTTTAGCATGTATTCTCAGGTACCCAGCAGTAGTAGATCTGCTCAGGAAATATTAGCTCGAGTCGCATTCAGATTACAGAAGATTCACATGCATTTCTACATTTTGTAAAATTAGATATGCCTTAGAATCTTTTACATTTAGCTGCAAGCTTTTGTAACAAGAACAACAATGTAAAACCTTTATATTATTTATGTAATGTTTAAAACGACGCATTTAGAGTCGTTCACTTTATCTTATGTGCTTTGTTATTGATTAGTAACACCCAAATCTTGCTTCCGCTAAACCATAAATTTGGGGGTGTTACAACATCTTCCATTGATCTTCCTTTTCTGAAAGTTCTAGACATCAATATTTTTAGCGATCCTTGTCTTAATGCATTTAAAATAATCCGTGGTTGTCCGGTACTTGAAAGTATATCTCTAGAAATATTCTGGAGCTCTAAAGACGAAGACTACAATTTCAATATCCCTACTCTGAAGGATTTGGAAATCAGGAACTTTATAGGAGGACGTACTAACAAGGCTATCTTAAATGTCCCTAATCTTGAAAGCTTCTATTTTTCTGGGGCTTTGTCTTCACTTTTTGTGATGGAGGACCTGTCATCTCTGGTTTTTGTAACCGTTTTATATACCTTTTTGAATTCAACTGATTTGTGGGTTGAGCTTCTGAAAGGAATAGCCGGAGCTAGATCAGTATCAATGTCTATTCCGTACAAGGTATGGTAGACTTCAGTGTGCCTTGCACTTTGAATAGTTGACTAATTCTATTTATATTCTTCTACACAAGTGACATCTCATAATCTTGTGCCATATTCCCATTAGTAGAGATTTGTTGAAAGAGATTTAGAAGGATATATAATATCTCATTCTCTTGTTAGTGGGTTCAATTATAGTTTGTTCATTGTTGAAGGTACCATTCAATGTACCTCTTCCTGATTTTCCGAATTTGAAGCACTTGGAGTTGAAGAGATTTGGTGGTTTGGATTGGCTATTATTTCCTAGAATTCTTATCAGTTCTCCGGAGTTGGAACATCTATGCATTGAAGGGGTACTTGGCTGTTTGTCAAGCTTTTACTTGTTTTATTATACATTTCTTGTCTTGACACTTTTTTTACATTTAACTTGGAGTTCTTCATCTTGTTTGTGTTCGAATAGGGTTGTTGGTCTAATGAGCCTAAAGATTCATGCTGGGTTGAGCCACAGTGTGTTCCAGTGTGTATGGTAAAGAACCTTAGAACCATAAAGTTTGCGAGTGGTACACAGTGGAAATTGGATATAATGATTTTGGCATATATGCTGGAGAATGCTGAAATTTTGGAGACAGTAACGATAACATGTGGTGATAGTATCCCGTGATAAATTGTACTCTGTTTGTTTTGCACTTGTGGTATGCCGTATGGTGATTTTGGTATTAAATGATATTGCAGAAAATGTTCATGGTTTAAAAAGTTGTGTTATTTTCAACTCTGTTACAATTACAGGTAAATGTGTCTATTTGGGTTATACTTTAATTCTAATTATATCTAATGCATTACAGTCGCTCACAACGTAATGAAAGTGCATGATATTTGAAAACATAATATGTATGAAGTTCAGGCCGTCTATCAAGTGTTCTCTTCAAAATTTTATCTTAATAAAGTTTGTGTTTGTATATTACCCGTTAATCACCTAAAAAAATTGGAATACAAAATTTGTTTGGTGTTGAGCAAAGCTGATCATGTTTAATTTTATTATTCCAACTCAATTGACCTGTGCATCCTTTTCATCTATAAGCTAAGGAACTTCAAAGCTTTGGACTTTGGAGTGTCATGAACTGCAACAAAAATGGCTCTCTAGTTTAATTTTTGACAACAGCTGGTTCCATTTGATATTTGGACTTTTGTAAAATGCTATTAATAGTTCTATTATTTAGCCAGCTCTGTTAGTATAAAGGGGTGTGGTTAAGCACTAGAAATTATTACTGGTTTTTTGGGCTATAGATGTACAGATCCTTTTATTGAAGCAGTAAGGTTGAACGTGTGTGAGCTTGACATAAAAGTATCCGTTGCTACATCGATCTTCTGCATGGTACTATTAAGCTTCTACGAGCTATACCAATGTTTCTCCACTGATCGTGGAGCTCCTACGAACTATCTCTGCTTGAACTCCTAAGCAATTATCAAATGAGCTCCTATGATTGAGCTCCGGTTGAGCTCCTACAAGCTACTATCGAATGAACTCTTACGAGCTCTCTCCTTCAGACTTGAGTAACTGCTAAGAAAGAATAGCGTAAGTCTCGTCAGAGAAGGGGGTGTCCTCCCTGACCACACTCCGGCGTGAGAATAAGTATTTGGTTCGCAAGTGTTAGAGAGTCACTACTACAAAAACAAGTATAGATCACCCCTAATAGACCACGAAAATAGTGAAAAACCATAAAATACGTGGTCTATTTGCAGTCAAACACTCATTTTTTAATTTACTGAGGTAGCCCACGGTTGTAAAAAAACACAGAACGCGGTTCTTACTTGTGAACCGTGGTCTATTTACTTAAAAAAATAAGGAACACAGTTCTAATTACATAAGGGTGTTCTATTTAACTAGTTATAAAAAAGGGAACAAGGTTCCAACACTAAGAATCGTGGTTATTTTGAAGTTTTAAAGGGACCACGGTTCCTAACGTAGGAACTGTGGTCCTTTGTCCAAAAAATTTTGAAATTTTCAAAAGGACCACGGTTCTTAATGTGAGAACCTTGGTCTTTTCTTAAAAAATTTAAAAATTTGAACTTTTCAAATACCCACCCTTATTTTCTTCTATTCTCCAATATATTCTTCCAGACCACCCCACCCTTTTATATTTTTACCCCAAAACCCTCCATTTGCTCCATTTTTATTATTCCAAATATTCAATCTTTAATTTCAAATCAAAACCCTATTTCATTATCTTTCACAAATATCATCTCCATTAAAACACTACTACTCCTTCATGTACAATCAGTTGTTCTTCCTATGAATTTATATACATCTACCTTCGCACTTAAAGTTGTTCTCTCGAGTTACTACCCAACGAGATTGATTAAGGTGATTTGTTACTTGATGCTAATCTTTTTATATTTATTACTTCGATTTTAGCTTTACATTTGTTCTTGTTTCTTAGATTTGGTTTTAAAGTTTTATCTTTCTTTGATATTTTTATATGAAAGTCATATAATTTGTACATCTTTTGATTCTACTTACGGATTATATATCTTTTTAGTTCAATATTTGTTTGGTTTAACTTCTTCATTTATTGTTATTTTTTCCCGTTTAGGTACTTGATGTGCTTAAGGGAGTAGTACCTTGCTTCGATGGAAGAATCCCACGTTATGAAGATCTTAATTTCATTCATATGTTTGTTTGTTGTTGTTGTTGTTGTTGTTAGTTTATACATTGTGTAGTATTAGATATAGTTTGATTTCAAGGGTTGTAATATTTTATTAAGGTTTGATGTAATAAGAATCATTTGCTTATAATAAAGATTTACAATATATGTTTGCAAATTGTTATTTATGTTTTTGTAAGAATTATATTTTTATTATCACTTTTGAAATATGTTTTATAGAATTGAATGAATTAGAAAATAAATAAAATTAAAAATATTTTTTTTATAATTTGTCAAATAGACCACGGTTCTTAGTGTATGGATCTTGTTCCTTTTTTAATAATTAGTCAAATAGACCAAAAACCATGGTCCTTTTATTTTTCAAATAGACTTCCCCCTTATAGACCACCCCTCAAAATTCGTGGTCCATATGCTTAATATACCATGGTATATTTGAACTTTTCTAGTAGTGAGTATAACGTATGCAAAATTTAATGTGTCTTACTTACTTGTGGCAATGGTGTGGTATTTACAGTGGAGAGAGTTTATGCCATGCTCCTATTCTAGGAAGGCATCTTTTGCTGATCTAAAATTTCAAATCTAACCAAACCCATTTTAGGAGCATCATCCAAACTCCCATTGGTTTCTTTAGTAACGCCGCGATAAACATACACATGTGATATAGCTATCAAAGACGAGTAGACAACAGTTCCAGCTGTCTTTGGTATTTGTGATGTTCATTTGACTTTCCGTATTTCGAGACTAGGTTCGTTTATAGTGCTTCTACCAATTTGATAGGTTCTACACTTATGTAGAAGCTCAATATTATGTTTCTACGTGACTTGGTTCTACATTATAAGTAGATGTGCATTATTGGTTCTACACTATAAGTAGTTTTACATCAGTGGTTCTACATGATAAATAAATCCACGTTATTGGTTATGCTAGAAGCTCAATATTATGCTTCCACGTGACTTGATTCTACATAATAAGTAGTTATACATTTTTGGATCTACATCACTGGTTATGCTTCATAAGTAGATCCACATTATTATAATAAGTAGTTACACATTTTTTGTTCTACATCATATGTAGATTCACATTATTGGTTCTACAACTTGGTTCTATATAATAAGTAGATCCACATTATTGTTGCAGCACCTCTTTGTTTAGGAGAATTGAACCAAGTACCTACATACCTCTTCAATATCATACTGAGTTGTCTTCGAGTTTGTTCACCTGCAACACATTGTTGAGATGTGATTATCGAACAAAGAGAGAAAAAAAGGAACAAAAATTAAAAGTTGGTCATGTGCACCAAAATTAATTGTTTTTAGTCTTAGTGGATTTCTCACGTGATGACTTGTTAACCGAACTCATTTCGCCCCGCGAAAGACTTTGAGGCAGCTACGAATTTGTTTTTGTCGATTGTTCCTTTTACCTGGGTTATATATAATAAACCCTATTATTGTAAAAACTTTAAGCCACCAAAATAATAAAGAAAACTCTCTCGGTTTGGCCCCGTGGACTAAACCAATCTACAAGTTGAAGATTGGACATAACCACGTTAAATCCTGGTGTCGTTTACATTCTCATATCACATTTATTTATCTTTTTTGCTTGTTAATTGCTTTGCTAGCGATTTGGTTATTCGTTTATTGTTGTGGGTACAATTGTGTTCGATTGTGCGCGTTGTTTGGGTCCTAAATTCCTAACAAGTGGTATCAGAGCTCAAGGTTAAGCGATCGGGAACAATGGTGAATGGAAGCATGATCAAGATAGATTGTTGATGGTTATGGTTTTACTGAAGGATGGAGAGCTAGGATTATTGTGGCCAGATAATCATAGTGGATCTAGATTCAGTTAAAGATAATCATCGGGGGGTAACGATTGAAAATGATACAGTTTTAGGATTTGTTTGCAACATGTGATCGAGATCGATAGACTCGTTTTTTATGCTAGATAGTGACGAACTCGAAGGTTGTTTTTCGGATTGAACAAGATTTGGGTTTTGTCTGGTGGGTTGTGACGTGATGACACGCCGGGAGGCCGGTTGCGTTGTGACGATGACTGTTCGCGATGGCAGTAATAAAGTCAATGATCGGGTTTCGATCGGTGGTTTGTTGCGGATAGATTTTTTGGGATCCGGGTTTTATATTCGATTTTATCATTCTTTGCGGACCCGTTCAAAAGAATATATGAACGTTATCAAACTTGGGGTTTGATGGTGCGAGTGTAGGGACGTAATGTCTCGGAAACTTCATTGATATGGACTAGGTTATTCAAAGATGTGATGTTTGTTACAGTGCTCAAGAGGATGGTTTTCTTAGTTGGGTAGATGGGTAATAAGCGGTACCACATCCGTTTTGCTGATCGACAGTGATGGGTGTCAGAGGGAGTTTTGTTTTCGCTCGCAGGTTGAAACAGGAGACCATGATTTTGGTCGAGTATTCCATGTTTTTGGGATGATTAGGTGGGTTAGAGCTACTACTCTTGAAGATATTGAATGTAGAAGATGTCGGATAGAACGCGTTCGACTGGGCTCGGGAATTGGTTGATGTTTGGTTCAACAATAGAGCGATTCTTCTTGAGGAATCAATTGAAAATCTTCAAGTGGGTTAGAGGCGGATAAATGTGTAAGTCCTAATGTTTGAGCTTTCGGATATTATTGAGAGTGTCGGTAAGTCTAGGGAGTTTGGAATCGAGGGAAGTATTGAAGCTAGTGGGAGTTTGGCAACTAGTTAAAGCTTTGGAGATTGGTATGTAACTATTGGATCTCAGTTTCTATGAGTTTAGTTTGTGGATTCCGGATAACACTAGAGCATTTGGACCTTCATTTTTTTTACTCTTCAATGGCAAAGAAATTTACGACTGACTGTGGGTTATGAACCGGAGTCTTCTCAGATAGCTGCGATTGTTATTTTAATCTGTAGAGTGGGAGCAGGCTGAGTGAGAGAAGATGAGTTCATAGAAATCATAGCTATGTATTTGGGTTGGTGTACCAGCGGGAAAGCGGAAGTTGGTAATGTAGGTTTTCAAGGTTGTGACTGCGTTCTCACGGGTAAACTTTGATGATGATCTACAAGGTTGTTCTATCGGCGATTTTCTGATTGTTGGAAGAAAAATCGAATGGACGAAATTCTGCACGGGTTGGTCGTTGACATATCGGTGGCAAGATTCGATGTGGTTGTAATCGACGAATTGAAGAAGCGGTTGTCTTCTTGAAAGTATCTTGTGGTTGAAGTCGTTGCACACTTCAACGCATCTTCTTGGGCTAGAAGATGGTGGTGCGGATAACCGGAGAGTGGTCCCAGTTTAGTATTGATGTTCAGTTAGCTTTGTATATCGAAAGTCTTCCGATTCTGTGAGGTCGAGCAAGCGTGTCCCGGATGGTTTTTTTTCCGGCGGTATTGGTTGAGCTAAGAACAAGGTGTTGCTAAAGGGGCGTCAAAGGTGTTGGATTATTCCCAGTTTCAATACGTGTAGTTGAAGAGCCTTTTATCGAAAGTCTATCTAACTCGAGTTTAGTTAGTGTGCGTGTTCCAATTGGTATTGACCGTATGGAGAGGCGGATTCGACTTGGTTGAAAGGGAATTATTGGGGGTTTAATAATTTTGGTTTGTCCGATCTTCAAGTGGGAGATTGTTGAGATGTAAATATTGAACAACGAGAGAAAAAAAGGAACAAAGATTAAAAGTTGATCACGTGCACCAAAATTAATTGTTTTTAGTCTTAGTGGATTTCTCACGTGATGACTTGTTACCCGAACTCATTTAGCGCCGCTAAAGACTTTGAGGCGGCTACGAATTCGTTTTTTTCGATTGTTCTTTTTACGTGGTTATATATAATAAACCCTATTATTGTAAAAATTCTAAGCCACCAAAATAATAAAGAAAACTTTCTCGGTATAATCAATCTCCAAGTTGAAGATTGGACATAACCACGTTAAATCCTTACGTCGTTTACATTCTCATATCACATTTAGTTATCTTGTTTGCTTGTTAATTGCTTTGCTAGTGATTTGCTTATTCATTTATTGTTGTGGGTACAATTGTGTTGAGTCCTATTTCCTAACACATATTAACAAAATTAAGATTAGATCCCGGTGTTAATGATTTGGGTTTTTGCAAATATTTGTTGTAGTGATACATGTATATACTCGTGAAAGAAATGTGTATAGTCGTAGCGGGGTTTGTTAGTTCATGATTTCATTTATATTCTAAAAGTCTTTTTAACGCGTAGTGATTCATAAGAACAAACTCTGAACATAATTTTCAGAGTTAATTGCATGGTTGGTCCCTGTGGTTTACACACAGTAACACACCTTGTCTCTGTATTTTACTTTTTGCATCACAAGTCCAAAAACACAAAAGGTGTTGCATAAACGGTCCTTCTCCAACTTAAATTACTAAATTACCCTTTACTTCAGTTTTTATTCGTTTTTTACTTAATTTTAAGTATTAGAATATAAAAAATTACCCAAAAATATAAATATATTACTAGTATTATTTTATTTTGACAATATATCCAACCTCCATCTTATTTCATCTCCTTTTCCTCCATTTGAAACTTTAACCCTAGTATCATCATCACCCACCCTCCACCTGCAAAAATGTAGTCACTATCTATTTGTTACCACCCCACTTTGAAGGCTTATCCACCACCTTTGATGACCACTCTATCCATACCATTCACCATCACTTCCAGAGAAATAAAACGACGTTTTAAAACACAACATGATGGCTTGGAAAGAAAAGAACTATTATGAAGTAAAAAAATAAAATTGTAGATCTGGAGATAATGAAATCGTAGATTTAGATAAAAATGGAGGATGTTGGCCGGATTTGACATCAGAGTTTGTTGTAGTTTATGGGCGGCGGTTATGGCCGGATTTCAGGTGGTTGCTGGCCGGATTTCGTTGTGTTTCCGAGCCTGAAATAACGGTGGTAGTGGCTAGTAGTGATGGTAGTGGGTGTTTGTAGTGGCGACGTTAGAGGTCTTAAGGGATGTGGTGGCCGGAGAATTAAGTGATAGTGGTGACCGGAAAGTTAATTGATGGTGGTGGCACAAATGAAGGTGCTTGTGGAGTTTATCGGATTGTGATATTGGGGGTTAGGGTTTTAAAAGAGTGACTTAGAAAAACCGGGAGAAGATAACATGGTGATGATTGAATTTTTAGAAATGTATTTGTTGGTACTTTTTGATCTTTAATAAAGATAATAATAATTAAAAATAATGAATTAAAATTGAAGTCAAGGGTAATTTAGTAATTTAAGCTCGAGAAGGACCATTTATGCAACAATTTTTGTGTTTTTGAACTTGCGATGCAAAAAATAAAGTATAAAGACAAGGTGTGTTACTGTGTGTAAACTACAGGGATCAACGATGCAATTAACTCTAATTTTCATCACCTCATTCAGATTATGAGTTTATTATATATGAGTATTATGGAGTATTAACTTTTCTTTTTTTTTTAGAAAATAAAAACTCGGTAATAAACATAATTTATGTCGTCAAAGTAAAGTTGATCGAGCATCCTCCAAAACAATTATACGTGTCGGTCTTATAGAAGTACAAAGAAATATAAAAATGAAGTTTGAATTTTTAAGAATCATGTTAGGAACATAAATATATATTATTTTAATCATTAATCATATCTCACTCCCTTAATTTCTTGGGGCTGCTATCTTCATTAATGGAACTTGGACAAAAAATGTACCGATTAAGCAGTCAAACGATCACCAATTAATGATAAGATGATTGTACTAGTATTAGTATGTATGTATATTTTCTTCGTTAAGAAGAAAAGAAAATCGCATGAATGTTCCACGTTGTTTACATACATTCTTCCTGTTGATCTGTTGTTTACATATATTCTTCCTATTAATCTTTATACTATACTTTGTTTGTTGCATCGACAATTTAAAAACTCAAAAATTATTATATGCTTAATCCCTATCCCTGGCAACGGGGTGAAAAATATCGGGGAACTTACTCCCCATTTCCCCATACTTATACCCATCCCTACCGGATATTGATTATACCCCATCCCAATCCCCATCCCCAACGGGTATTGGGAATCCCCACCGGAAATTCATGGATTTTTTCCTTTATAAAAAAAACATAAAACAACTTAACAAATCAACTATCGAAATGATAACACGTCTAATAAAACTATATCACATTAAATTTTGTGATATATGGTAAGACCAATTAATACGTCAACTTCTTACTACTTAAATACAGTACATAATACTACGTAACAATTAACAAAGTGTCCAAGCTATTTCATAAGAATTACGCTAAATATGAATGTCACATATAATACAATGAGCATGAGAATTGATTTAACAAAGGGTTGTATTATGAATGGTATAATTAGGTAATATATATACATACATATATATATATATAGGTATATATATATACCTCCATATGTATGTATATATATATATACCTCTATATGTATGTATATATATATATATATGTATATAGGCGGGTTAAAATGAGAATGATAATTTTTGTGAGAACGTGAGAAACACTTTAAAATCATTTTTTAACTATTCAAAACATGTTATTTTACAAAATTTTGTTCATAACTTCTTTTTTAAATAACTTTTAGAAGTTACTTTTCAAATTAAAAAAAATCAACATTTTATTATTTTTTCTAAAAGAAATTATTAAATTTTTTATTCATAATCACATTTTATAACTTGATAATCACATGAATAATATGTGATTATCATGCCATAATTTGTGATTATCTCGAACACATGATAATCACATTATATTATAGAATAATCACATGTGATTATCATGTTATATTTTGTGATTATCTTAAATAATCATAACAGTAACGCCTGTAAAATAAGTTCGAAAAAAAAGTTAATATTTTTTATTTATATCATAGCTTTCAAAAGTTATTTTAATAGTAGTCATTGAAATTTTTTTATAAGAAAATATGTTTCAAATAGTTAAAAAGTAATTTTCAAGTGTTTCTCACGTTCTCACGAAAATTAGCATTCTCATTTTAACCTGAGACTATATATATATATATATATATATATATATATATATATATGTTAGATTAGATGGAGAGTGGAGATATATTTTCACTGTTTTTTTATCTTCTTATTTTCACCAGAACCCATCCCTACACACACACACACACACACACACACACACACACACATATATATATATATATATATAGAGAGAGAGAGACACACACACACACACAAAAGGGGGATAAAAAAACGGCGAAAACACTTTTTAATTCACAATTATTTTAAGTTGTGAACTTTCATTTTTTTGTTTCACATATGAGTTTTTTGTGAACCCTTATATTTTATTAAGATAAAATTTTCGTCATGAATCTTTTTTTTTTTTGCTTCACACAAAGTTTTTAACCTTTTAATTGTGAACCTTATTTTTTTCACATAAACCTTTTTATAAATTTTTTCACGAATTTTTTTTAGTTTTTTTATTGTTTTACGGAAAGTTTTTAACTTTTTCAATTGTGAACCTTTTTTGTTTCAACTGTGAACCTTAAAAAATTTTTAGGTTCAAGGAAAGTTTTTAAAAAATTTCAATTGTGAACCCTTTTTTTCCAACTGTGAACCTTAATTTTTTCTAAGTTCACGAAAAGTTTTTTATCTTTTCAATTGTGAACCTTTTTTTTTTGTTCACGAAAAGTTTTTAACTTTTTTAATTGTGAAAAAAAATTTTCAACTGTGAACATTAATATTTTTATTGGGTTCACAGCAAGCTTTTAATTTTTTCATGTGAACCTTATTTTTTTGTTTTAGGTTCACAGAAAGGTTTTATGTTTCTTTTGAATTGTGAACTTTAACTTTTTTTAGATTTTTAGATTTCACTTTATATTAATATTTTTTTCACAAAAAAATAATAATATGTGTGAATCTTTATTTTTTATGGTTTACTTTAAAAAAAAAAGTTCACACCTTAAAAATATTGTGAAGGAAAAAGTATTTTTACTGTTTTTTTTATCTACACCCCTTTATATATATATATATATATATATAAGTTAGATTAGATGGAGGGTGAGGATGTGTTTTCCTTTTTTTTTTGTTTCCTTGTTTTCACATGATCCCATTTATATATATATATATATATATATATATATATATATACTATATTATAAAATGTGTAAAAAATATTCTACATATAATATATATCATTCAGCCATTCGGGTATGAATTCGGGACCTGATAAAATTCATTCTGGTACGGGTATGGGAATCAAAAGGGTATTCTCATCCCGCCCCCATCCCTGGTTTTAAACATCGGTGATCCCTCGTCCCCGTCTCCATACCCAATCAACTCGAGAATTCTCCGGTCAAATTGAGTTCGGGTCACGAATTTCCGATTGGTACACGTTTTTTTTTGCCATCTCTAAAGAAAATGAGATAACGACAGAAGTACGTGTTTGTTTGATGAGATTGATTCTAAATAATGGATGTGAAACCCAAAAGTTTTAACATGTAAAATTGTAAATTATCAATCTTTCAATCCCCCATATAAATTTAATCATATTTCTCTTAAAATCATGACTCTTTTATCTAACATTTTCATTAATTTCTTCTTATTTAGATTTTAATTTCTTTACGTCTGGACAGAAATGGATCGGATACTTTGAAGTTTAGAGGTAACTCTTACGAGTATAAAATTGGCTTATTATCAAACTCACATACACCCTCCGTTTTATAATAATTGTTACCCAACAATAATTTTAGAATTTAATCTTGACCGATAAAAAAAAGCAAGTTTTATTAAAAGTTATTTGGATTTTGCTATTTGTAGTCCTAATGGCTATGTTTAAGAGTTAGATTCGTACATAAAAAGGTTGTATATTAGGTTGGTTGGAGGAAGTTATATTCAGGGGGCGGGTGATTATAATTAAGGTACAAACATTCAATGCGTATCTGAATTTCTTATTCATAGCTCTTAGGGCTATGTATAGCATTTTTCAAATTATTAAGAACTAAATGAGTAAAAAAAGTAATAAATGAGGGTAAAAGTAGAAATATAATAATTTTTAGTAATTTTTTGTTTGTAAGTAGATAAATTTGTAGGATAAATAAAAATAGTATGATGTACAATTAAAATTAGGGAAAAAGTCCAAAAGGTAATGTGAGATCTAAAATTTCTCAATAAACGGAATATCACTTTTCTCGTCGTCCAAAAAAGATCCTTAGTTTTAATTTGTGTCCAAAAAGGATTATTATGTCAAAAAAACTTAAATTAAGGGGAATATCAGCAGCTCGATTTTTTATTTTTTCAAAATTGACTCTTAAAACGACTTACATAGGTTATTATGAGTTTAAGGGGTTAACATTGTTGCATTATCAACACACACAGAAACCTTTAATTTCACGAATCGTTATCTTTTGGGTACGTACTTGTCATTACAACTTTGGTATCCTGGGTGGCTTGCTCAGGATCCACAAATATTTTAAAATTTAATTGGTTGTACAAATTGTTTATAAATCTCATCACCTTTAATAGACCTTAATTTTAAAAAATAAAAAATCGACCTGCTAATATTCCCCTTAATTTAACTTTTTGACAAAATAATCATTTTTTGGTAAAAATTAAAACTAAGGGTCATTTTTAGGCGATTGAAAAAGTAATATTCCCTTGGAAGATTTTGAATCTTACATTATTATTTTGGGATGAGGAGAAGGTATACTATGAGGAGAAGTGAAGAGAAGGTAATTGACCAATGAAGATACGCCACGTGTCATTATAATATTTCATTTATACCCATTCACATTTTTAATATTATATATCCGCCCCTCATACTTTCCTCACACACACTTTTCATCTTCACCACCTTCTGCCGCCACCAGCCGTCGGCAGATCGTCGGATTCCGGCGACATGAACGTAAAATGCAGTAATTTTTTTTATTTCTTTTTATTTAAAACTAGAATGTAAAATGCAGTAAAATTCACATTAATTACACGTAAAATGCAGCTGAGTTTTTTTCCTTGTTTTTTTTTGTTTTCAATTTATATTTTCAACGTATGAATGTAAAAGGTAGCATAGTAAGCACGAATTGAAATTAAAATGCAATAGTGTAAAAGTGCAGTAGAAATGAAATATTGAAATATTTGTTATAATGTGAAAGAAATGTAAAATGCAGTAAACTAATGGCATCATAATCTACTGCATTTTAAACTACTGCATTTTGTAAAATGCAGTAAATTTTTCAGGTGTACTTTTAGATCTAGATCTAGATCTCAATTTTCAAATCTACTTTTTCATATACATGTTTTCAAATATATTTTCTCTTAGATTAATATCAAGACTAGTAGTCTATATGATGACAGTGGTGGTGATGACGGTGGCGAAGGAGGTGGTGGTGGTGACGGCGATGGTGGTGGTGATGGCGGTGGAGCAATAGGAGATGAAAGAGGAGGAGTAGAGAGGAAGAAGACGAACGACGATGGTATTTTAAGGTGACGGTGGTGGTCATCTATGGTGGTAGAATGGTGGTAGAGATGATGATGGTGGTTAGTTTTAGTAGAGAGAAGATGAGAATTGTAGAGAAAAGTAAGAGAAAATGTTGAAAATAGAGAAGATGATACTTAAAATGAAAAGAATAATGAAATATGAAAGTAAAAGGAGGGGATTTATAATATTGAAAAAGTTAAGGGATAAAAATAAAATATTATAATTACACATTACATGTTTTCATTGAATAAATTTCTTCGACTCACTTCTCCTTTCCTTATAAGATGTCTTCTCCTATAATTCTCACTCTTTTTTTTTTTTTGGCTATTTTCAAGTTATAATTTAAACAATAAAAATATGGCAAGTAACTCATGTCTGCGCACGTGCATGCAAAATCTCTTAATTACGGGTCTTCCAAGTATCTTAGTTTAGTCAATAGAATCTTTAATGCTATTTCTTAATTTAACCGTCTTTTCAAATCCCACCTTTAACTTCATTACCTTTTTCTTTCTTTATTAAACTAGCCTACACTTTATATATTTTTTCTTATTCACACAATCCTTATTTAAACCCCTGACACTTCTTAAATTTCATAACAAACTCAACCCTACAATATATTAATTACCATGGACATGGCTACAATCAAACACACACAAAATGGTAACAAAAAGAAAGACGACAAGAAGCTTAAAGTGGTTTACATATCTTCTCCTCTGAAGGTCAAGACTAGTGCCTCAAAGTTTAGAGCTCTTGTTCAAGAACTTACTGGTCGTGATTCCGATATTAGCCAATATGATGCTAGTTGCTTTGACCCCGTGGCTCAAACCACTAGTATGCAAAGTGGTTCGGTAGATAATCATTATGTGAACTCTAAACCGGTTGAAGAAGTATTTAATGGCTCGGATGAGTCTTTTCTTGATGATATTTTTAGTTCCGAAATGGTTGATCAGTTGAACGGAATGTTCCCATCATATTCTTTATATGAGTCATGTTAATTAATTATATATTGTGTTGTTAGGCGCGTCATACGCACAATGCTTCTCGGACCCTTTTGATCAATTTGATTTTGTTGCCATTTGTTGCCATTGTGGAAGATTGTTTGAGAAAATTATGTGATTATAGAATTTATAAGAATTATAATGTTAATGAGAATCGAAAGAGAAATTCTATAATCACACAATTTTCTCAAACAACGTTCCACAAACTGATGTGGACAAGTCCCATGGACATCCACGTCAATAAAAAAACTTTTATCTTCCTCCAAATCACTTTTTTTTTTCTCACTCGTAATTTAACCGATCAATATTTTTTCCTCACTTCTATTTTATCTCCCTCCTTGCAAATTGGTGACCCTCTCTCCCCAAAAATCACAATCCCTAGAAACCTGATTTTTTAAAATTATTTTTGTTGAAACATTAGCTTAGGAGGTGTTCAGCTGCTACTAGTTTTCTTGATTGATTAAGAGTTCGATTACAACTGTATCAACCTTTTTTTTCTGTTTTTATTGTAACCTTTTGTTATGGAATTCTGTTAATCGATTGATGCTTCCAGTTCTCATGGTTTACGATTTCTTCTCGTAATGGATCCAAGTCTTCCTTATATGGTTTTGTGATGGTATTAATTAAAAGCTTTATATACGATTATTATAGTCCAACTACACTTAGTTCATACTCTGTTTCTTGTTTTATAAATTGAAGCCGTGACGTGGAAGTTATTGGATACTAAGTTTATTAATCCATGTAAAGTATTTAGGCATTATGTATGTTTGTATAAGTTAGAGGTCCTAGTGTGATTAAACAATAGATAATAAGTGAATGGTAGTTAAATTCGATTATAGCAGGATAAGTGAAAGGTTGTGTCTATTAGAAAAGACACGATGGTAGTTATACCAATTAGTGAAGTGAATGGTAGTTAAATTCGATTATAGCAGGATAAGTGAAAGGTTGTGTCTATTAGAAAAGACACGATGGTAGTTATACCAATTAGTGAAACGGTGTATTGTTTCATATGTGTCGTTTGAAGGGTTACAAATATCAATCGATAAAGTAGATTAATTATATTTATTTTATCCAATATTATCTACAAAGTAGTATTTATCTAAATGAATAAAATAAATATAATTAATCTACTTTATCGATTGATAATAAATACCCATGTAATTTAGTCCGTAAAAACCAACGGTTGTGTATCAATAAAAGATAAGTTCGATTATTATTGTTATTCGATCGTTCATATAGAGATACAATACCAACAGAAGACCATCTCATATTGACGGCTCAGTTTGTAAAAATATATTTGTAAAAGTTGTGACTCAAGATTGACTCTTGATTGAAACATTTCAAATGTACGTATATGTAAAGAAATCAAGTTTTTTGTAACAGAAATAGGAGTTACGTAATGTCATTTAAGACTTAAATTAAGCCAACGATTTCTATTTACTGGATTTCATTCTCAAAATTTAAAATCCCAATCATTAAATTGGACAATTTAATTTATTTCAATTTTTACATTCTTGAACATAGGGTTGCAAACCATTCATAACTAACATGTACTTCATCTGTCTCATTTCAAGTGTTCATATATTCATTTTTTGTTGGAAGAAAACCAAAAATCTTAAAAGCTAGTGCGGAATAATGACTCGAATAAGCCACACATGAATGCTCAAACGTGAACGTTTTATTAATGAGCAATGTAAAAGAAAGAATGTACAAATTAAAGCCTCACCCCTACCTCCTTATTTATAGAGGTGAGGGGTAAAGAATCCTAATTCTAGTATGATAAGGATAACAAATCCTAATCCTAATCCTAATCCTATTCAACTAAACATTGAACTTAGTTACAGTTAACTCCTTAACTATGCAACTATGTATACTAAATATATAACAAATTCCACCTTTGTATGATAGTTAACCACCTTCGATACACAACATCTTTAGACAATGCCAGAACCTCGAACTAGAGACCACCTTATTAACCAGGCATTGTAACCTTAGCTCAACTCATAACTCCTTCAAGAGTTCCTTTACCCAAATAGCCACCTTCACAACCATCATAAGCACCACATACTCCGCTTATGTAGTAGCCATGTGCTGAACCGCACACCACTTTATCATAAACACATTCCCGGTCTTCAACCTACCCTCATCGGGGTCCTTGAAACCGTCAACATTCCCGTGTTCACCTTGATTTCCTCCATGAACTAGACCCACCTCTGCGGAGTCACTCACAAAACTCACCGTGCACACAAAATCCGGTCTAACACAAAACATCATGTTCCCTACAACATCTGCATGTGTATTATTACTAATCTTTTCAACATCCCGGTCAAGGCAAACCTTCAACGAAACCATCAAGCGTGCTCCCAATGGAATATATGCCGAACCGCCATTCTTCATTCTGTAATAACCCAGAACTTCTTGCACATACCTCGACTGAGACACCCTCAGGGTTCGGCTACCCTTCTTCCTCACAATCACCATACCAAGAAACTTATTTGCGAGACTCTCCATGTCAATAACCTTCACTAGCAAACCCTTGGTATCCTTGATTTCAGCCTTGCTATTCCAAGCAATTGCCTTTTTGTTTATGTGCTCCCCTGGTGCTAAACTTAGGTATGTAAACCGCACCGGTTTAGCCACTATCCCCAAATTTTGTTCCCGATGCACCTCACGTTTTTCCTCGTTAGCTCTCATCACTGCTCTCCTGAACTTCCTTAGCTTCGTGATGACTTTCGATCAACTCTTCTTGATCGCCCCGTGATAATTCCACCTCAAACTTGACATGTTCCACAATAAATCTGTAGCACCAGCCTCCGCACACCCATCCAAAGAGTATACATAGCTCTTTGTCCTTGTTCCATACAAAACCATAATGGAACCTTTCTTCACACGCCATAACCCGAAGTCATTATACCCGTCAAACATCTTGACATCAAACTTCATTAGTGATGTCATCCTTACGTTACTCATCCTTGCAAATCGTATACCTTTAGACAACCCTAAAAACGATTATCCAAGCACCCCAATGACATACTTGCTCCCCAATTTACAAAAACTCGTAACTTGGTACACAAGAAAACTTGACTGAACTTGATACACAAGAAACCCTAGTAACTCCCGGTACCGTTGCTTATCCTCCTTGAAACTGATAACTTGTTCCCCAAGAACTACACCTTATCTTGATACGCAAGCAACCTCAATCACCCAAGAATCCTAACAACCTTTTCCTTTTCCTTAAACCTTGCTACAAACCTTGTCAAGTTGTCTTTTACCCTTCATAAACCCTAAACTTACAACTTTTCTCGACAAGTCTCACAAGTCATGTGTACCCGCTTTCTTGCAAAAGATCAACTAACATTTAGAAAAACCTAAAGCCTCAATCCTTCCACGTCTACAAATCAGATACGTTGTACTCCAAGTAATCACTTCCCTGGACAAAGATATAGCTTACTTGCCTTCCAAGTATCAACAAGACTTGAATCACAAGAAACCCGCGGAAAATTTTAAACCTGACAACTTCAAGAAATCAAGAACTATCGAATTGATTAAAACTTTGAATAAACCGTGAAAATTGAAACTTTAGCAAGTTCTTAGAGTTGTATTCTTGAAGCTCGAAGTTTCACCTAGTCAAAACACGTTTGAAGCTTGAAACTTGTCGTAGTAAACCTTTGCAATACCAACCTTGATAAACCCAAGACTCTTGCAAAAAAATATATGACAATCTTAAGCCTTCAAACCCTCAAACAAAATCTGTATCAAAACGAAACCCACAAATTCTGGACAGAAACTTCGACTATCGATATCTCTCTCTTGGAACCTCCAATCGAAAATCCCTCCGGTCAGAACCTAAATCTATGCTTCTAAAACCTTTAGTTTAAATTTTATGAAGATCCAACGGTTAACGAATCCGTAGCGATAATTCTCCCACCGCTGCGTAGAAACGACGAACCAAAAAGAGAAGATACTACTTGTTGGGATTGAATACCTTTGAGTCGACCTAGCTTCAAGACATTAATGTAACCTTGGCTCTGATATCACTTGTTGGAAGAAAACCAACAATCCTTAAAGCTAGTGCGGAATAATGACTCGAATAAATCACACACGAATGTTCAAACGTGAACGTTTTATTAACGAGCAATGGAAAAGAAAGAAGGTACAAAATAAAGCCTCACCCCCCACCTCCTTATTTACAGAGGTAATGGGTAAAGAATCCTAATTCTACTATGATAAGGATAACAAATCTAAATCCTAATCCTATTCACTTAAACATTGAACATAGTCACAATTAACCCCCTAAACTATGTAACTATGTATACTAAATATTTAACATATCTATTTGTCCCAAATTAAGGGTCTCTTTGGTAACAACGAGTTGGAGCTAGAGCTTGTGGCGGAGATGAGGCTTGGGCTTTTATTTAAAAGACACTTCAAAAAACTTATATATGAGGACTTATTTTTTCAATAAGCACCATTTTTATTGTGTTAGCAAATAAAACTTTTGGGTTGTAGCTTATTAAAAGTAGAAGTTTAAATCTCAAAAAGCCTTAGGAAGTCTTCTTCCAAACACACCTTATTTTTCAAAAAGGTTCACTTTCAGTTTCAACCACACAACATGCATCTAAAAAATAAAGGCTAGAATCTTAATGATTTACATGGAATCTTGTGTACTTTTCTAAAATTGTGTGTCACATCTATAGTGAAGACTTATAATGAGATGAAGACAATAGTTTATAACATCTACTCATATAATCTGTAATAATATAATAATATTACTGTTCGAACCAATATATCAGATAGTAAAGCAATGTGTATATCATCAATTCATCATTTATTAGCCATATGATTGTACCCTAAAATATGATGGCATAAAACTTAAAAATATGATGCTGTACGCATCCCGTTAGATAACCTTCTCTATTCTGTCATATGTCCTTATTGTCCTCTACATTTCAACTTAAGGGCAAAAACTATTACTTATGCCGAGTAAATTACGAATATTAAAAAAGTTCCTTTGATATGATAATTGGTAAATTAATTAGAACTAGAATAGAATAATATTAATTAATTAATTTACTAAAATCAACATTTGAAATTATTGATGACAAGAATCACTAAAACTTGTGGTTGAGAATCACTTCCCGTTCACCACTTCACCCAAATAAACGACAGCCACTTAATATCGCTGGGCCATATCAAATATCTCTGGTGGAGTACGAAGCAAACAAGTGGACAGGCCCACAGATAAAACCAGAATCTTTGTAGCCAATCACAACGAAGCAAAAGATTGTATCAAGATAACTAACATATCAACAATCTGACCCAAACCCTCCTTAAAACCCAACCCATTTTCCATAACTCAAACCATCCTACAATCTCAAGCTACAAACATCTTCTAACCAATAACCAACAAAAATGGCAGCTTCCACCATGGCTCTTTCCTCTTCTTTTGTTGGACAAGCAGTGAAAGGAGCACCATCCGGTTCCGAAATCGTCGGAAATGGCCGTGTTTCCATGAGAAAGACAGCCGTGAAGAAGGTTGCTCCTTCAGGAAGCCCGTGGTATGGTCCCGACCGTGTTAAGTACCTCGGCCCATTCTCCGGTGAGGCCCCATCGTACCTCACCGGTGAATTCCCCGGTGACTACGGTTGGGACACCGCCGGGCTTTCTGCTGACCCTGAGACATTCGCCAAGAACCGTGAGCTCGAGGTGATCCACTCAAGATGGGCCATGCTTGGCGCTCTTGGGTGCGTCTTCCCTGAGCTTTTGGCCCGTAACGGGGTTAAATTCGGTGAGGCTGTTTGGTTCAAGGCTGGAGCCCAAATCTTTAGTGAAGGTGGTCTTGACTACTTGGGTAACCCAAGTTTGGTCCACGCACAAAGCATTTTGGCTATCTGGGCTACACAAGTGATCTTGATGGGTGCGGTTGAGGGTTACAGAATTGCAGGTGGACCACTTGGTGAGGTGGTTGACCCACTTTACCCCGGAGGTAGCTTTGACCCATTGGGCCTTGCTGATGACCCAGAGGCA
This sequence comes from Pseudognaphalium luteoalbum, assembly GCA_963422505.1. NCBI lineage: Eukaryota > Viridiplantae > Streptophyta > Magnoliopsida > Asterales > Asteraceae > Pseudognaphalium > Pseudognaphalium luteoalbum. Next base: position 27,950,842 of record OY730195.1, read on the forward strand.
TTCGCTGAGTTGAAGGTGAAGGAGCTTAAGAATGGTAGACTAGCCATGTTTTCCATGTTTGGGTTCTTTGTTCAAGCCATAGTGACCGGAAAGGGACCATTGGAGAACTTGGCTGACCACCTTGCTGACCCTGTTGCAAACAACGCATGGTCATATGCCACCAACTTTGTACCCGGAAAGTGATTCTGATTAAAAGGAGTGTGTGTGACATGTAATTTGGTTGATGTCATTTTGTATGTGAATTATTATTAACTAGTAATATATGGATTAATTTTGGGCATTTTGTGTTGGTTTATTTTTTGGCTGTCCGATTAGTAGTGATCATTTACAATTTTTCAACATACTATAATTAAATCGGATAATATAAGTTTTTATGACCAATTATTGTAACTTAAGTGATCAATTATAAGACTAATGAACACATTTGTTCTAAAAACACGTGCCAAACCTTTCAATATTAGAAGCCTTTGTTCCTGTGAACAAGATTAGGGTTCAAATACAGGGTTTAATTAATACGGAGTATCTGTTCTGGTTGAACTGTTGAAGGTAGATTCACCGAAAAGTAATCATATGGTATAGGATGATATGATCGTTAATGTATCACTATTCATAACAAAATTGGACAAAAGTAAAATAACCTTATTATTGTGATAACAATGTTTTTCATATTATCACTAATGTATTAAATTATTATTGAATCAACATAATCGCCGATAAAAAAAGTGTTTGGGTCAACTTGGCCTGTTCCAGCCCCTAAAATGACCCATTTTAACTCGGGGTCATTTAGACCCGATAACAATGCGTCTGATCCCCCATCTCGCCACCTCTGGTTCACTGGGTCCCTAAATAAGATGCTAGAAAGCAATTGATACACCATCAATCCAAGAAACAGGGGAGCTTCATCCTGCGCTGTAAAGCCCAAATCTTCATGTACTGAGTTATCCCTCAAAAACTCAATCTCTTCATAAACAAGTCATTATGTTCCCCTTCTTTATTTATCATGACTATGCATGAGATCAGCAAGTGATATCTTTCCAGAGTTTCCTGTATCGAGCCGATCAAATATTGTGCATATCTGCAATATGTCTTTTTCTGTAACCTTTCCCATTTCTTTCAGTTTGTATATCGCGTACTCCGCCTTACTGAAATCACCACCATGTACACAAACAAAGTTAAGCATCAATGACATTAGTAACAACTCATTAGCATATCACTTAGTATAATAGTATTAATAATATTAGAAACGGAAAGTTACCTGACAGAACCATTGTTATCGATATCTGCAGCAAGAAACTGAGCAACAGTGAGATCTTGACCAAGAACCCATTTAACCATCCTCCTATGACGCTTGTCGACTCTTGCCTCAGCCAAGTACAAAAAGGCCCGAGCAACTGCAAGTGTTGACACAAGCAACCAACCAGAAGCAAAAACTCGACCAGCAGTGGTTGAAAAAGCCTTATCACCATACCCAACCGTAGTAACAGACATAACAGACAAATAAAAACTATCGAGCCAACCAAGATTCTCCACAAAATGCATAACACCAACACCTAACCCAATACAAAGAACCACAACCCCTAAAGCCAACCCCACTTTCGTTCGAATCCTCATTCTCCCTTTCTTGAAATCAATTATATATGAAGGGTGATAACGGTTTTTCCCATTACTTAACGAACTCAACAAATAATTCTCTTGTAAATCAAGAACATAACTAACCATCCCACTAAGCAAAATATCAATGAACCCGAAACCAACTAACACAAACATGATTGAAAACACTTTAGTTACCGGACTATTTGGAAGTATATCACCATAACCAATAGTACACATAGTCACAATACAAAAATAAAGAGCATCAACAACCACGTGAGTCTCGGTACCCACAAAATGATCTCGATTATACCAATATATAGCCACACCTAGAGACAAATACATAATCAATAACACAATCGATTGTCTTACAATCGAAGGAGACCCCATTTGAGGAGGTTTAGCCTTTGACGAATGATCAAATTCATTGACAGTACAAATGGCAGGGGCAGTTTTTGAACGAGGTAAATAAGATTTCCTAAATTGGCAATTCGGATATTGTGGAATTTGAATTTGTAGCTCCGGATTTACGATTGGAATTGGTACTGCTGAAATCGAATCAGAACATGAAGCATATGGTTTAGGTGAATCAATAGTAGTATCGATACTAACGCTTAGATTTAAAGCGTCAACCATGACTTTAGACGATGATGATGTTTCACGGGGCGAACCAAATATAAGCATATCTTTAAACTCAGAAGGAGTAAGAGCTGATGCAGGGATAGATGCCTCATTTTCTCCTTGTAAAGGTACAAGTTGTGAAGGTGTTCTTGGGATTTTCGGATAATTTGTAAGAAGCGGTTCTTTTTCCATTAAAGGGTTCGTCAGTAAAAACGATTTGGTTCAACAAATCAAGGTGGTATTCTCATGTGGGTGTTTGGTTAAATGACTGCACCTTGCCTGTTGTACCAAATTAAACATTAAAAATGATTACATTACATGAAATGATTAGATAATTAAGAAAATTAATATTGCTGATCGAAGAATGAAAGAAGGGAAAAGGGGGATGAATAAAGATGGGTTGATTGAGTCATTTACTAATGTTTCGGGGTCCTACGAATGCTGGGAACACGATGATATCACGGGGAGAAAACAGACTGTAAATTACATTTAGCCAACGATTACAAGTGTTGCATGAAGTTCTTTTTGTTGGAACCAATTACAACTTTAGTCCCTTAACTATTTATTAATGTACAAGTTTAGTTCATTAATACTTGCTATACGCTTTTTCATACACTTACTATGAACAGGTTTAAGGATTTGGGGTGATGTTTGGTTATGACCCTGCGGCATGCAGGGCGGTTGTACTCCATATCCACCCAAACCGCCTCATACCCACCCCTGAATTTTAGACATTTATAGCTTTCGAATGACATAAACATTGCGTATAGTGATGAACTATGTATAACCATCTAGCTTCTTAAAAAAACAAAAAACAAAAAACAAAATGTTTTCGATAACTAACCACCATTGTCACTAAGAAAGTAGTTCAGTATATAATAGTACATCAGATCAAACCCCAAAATCCAAACATTAAACCCTAAACGCAACACTCTAACACATGTGTTAGTAACATATGAAACCCACCAAAAAAATGAAAAAAAAATCGTCGGAAGTATGCTTTGAGGGATGGCAAATCGAAGAGGATAAAACGCTGAAAATTATGGTGCAAGTTTCATAATTTTTCGATTTGTCGTTTGTGAGATAATTGATGTTTGGGGTAAATGGGTTTTGTAGTATAGAACATTTTATTTGTACATGTGGTATAATATTAGTCTCACACAAACTTTTAGTCTCATTTGAACCTCTCCCGTATTGAAATGTAACCCTAACCCCTGATGGTTAATTTTAAGTTATTGGTTGTTATAAAGGTCGGTGTCAGATCACACTGGTTTTAATATTTGGTTATGAAATGAAAGAAACGACTGATGTATTATAAAGTTGATAATAAGTTGTTTCTTGACCAAATAAAAGATAGCTTCATTAGCAATGCAATTGGTAGGCTAAAGTTGTTGAATTTGAAAATGCTTTACCGAGATGCACAAGTTTGGGTTTGGGATTCCATATTACATATGGCCAACGTTCGTATTTCTACGAATCTGATCATCCCCATAACTAGTTGGTGCAAGTTCCCTTTTAAACGAAGCCAATATTGGGTCTGGAAAGCCGATTTGGGTTTTCAGTAAATTTGATGGACGATGCAGGAGGTAATGGAGTGGAAGCATATGTGTTTTTAGAAGTTAAAGACGTCCTTTTTTTTTTTGAAAATAGTCTAAATGTCTTTATAATTAATGCTTAATACTCCTTTATATTGTTAAATTTCATGTTAAGGTGAACTTCTTGTTTAAATCTCTATAATCTTACGCTGTAATGATATGTATGTTTATGCTTACAGGCTTAGAATATGTATGTTGGTATCAGGCCCTATTAATGTGTTTATATGTTTGTGTTTCTAGATGAACAAATAAATGTGCAGAGAAAGATGAGGGGTTTTGTAAATGAAAACTCATATTGCATTCATAATAAAGAAGCATATATATATATATATATATAGAGAGATTGGATCAAATGAGAACACTTCAAAAATAAGAACGGTGAGAACACCTCATAAATAATGATTTTGTTGACTAATTATGCATTTATGAAATGTTGTTACCGTTCTTATTTTTGAAGTGTTCTCATTGGAACCTTACCCATATAGAGTTTGGATCAAATGAGAACACTTCAAAAATAAGAACGGTGAGAACACCTCATAAATGCACAACTAGCCAACAAAAATCATTAGATTCACAATCATACATCTCAAATATGCAAAGAAAAACAAATGCACACTTCTAGAAATGCACAAAAATCGAAAAAAACGATTGATGCACGATTATCTCTATAATTGTGCATCAATCATTTTTTCAACTTTTGTGTATTTCTGAAAGTTCGCATCTATTCTAATCAATTTTTCTACACATATTTGAGATGTATGAGTGTGAATCTAATGATTTTGTTGACTAATTATGCATTTATAAAGTGTTGTTATCGTTCTTATTTTTTAAGTGTTCTCATTGGAACCTTACCCTATATATATATATATATATATATATATATATATATATATATGATGGAGGCCCAAGTATTGAAGATCGAGCCCACATGTTTCTGAAGGTCCACGAGCGTGTAACAAAAAGGGTTGCACGGAAAAGAGTGTAACTTGGGCTACAGGGCTCCGTTTCAGGCCTATGAGCAGGCGAATCGAAGCTCGGTTCGAGGCCCACCAAGCCGCTAACCACTCGAAGCCAAAAACGTCTTCGTTTGGAAGATACAGCCAATTCTATGTTTTTTCTGTTCATTTTGGACTTTTGTTTTGGGCTTTGTGTTTGGCCCGTTATGTTTTAGGCCCGTTTAAAATTCTGGATGTTATTTAGGGTTTCATGTACATTGTTTGGGATTCAATTTTAATTTTCAAGAATTTCGATTTTTGCTTCCAATTTTGTGAATCAAGGTTCCAATTTTATGAATCAAAGCATACCCATCCACGGTATTCTTGGTGAATCAACGTGCTTGGAAGAGTTTTTCCTGATATTCATAAGAATTAACATGTTTAAACTATTTATCATAATCGTGCACTACATCAAAATATATATATATATATATATATATATATATATATATATATATATTACACCTATTACCCACACTTCTTAATTCAACTACTAGATAAAACAAAATAAAGAAATAACCCATCAAGATTAAATCTAACAATTCCCTAGCAGTTAAACACCAATATTGTGAGGGAGATACGACTCTTGTATAATACAGTTTGTTAACCAATAGCATAAGACACAAACTGATAAACAAATACTTTTCAACGCGATTTTGTTATTCACGAATTACAATCTTGTTTGCAGAAACCAAAAGCGTTCATTTATTTATTTTTAAAAATATGTTAATTTGATTTATTATGATTTAAAACTTGGAAAGAAAAGGAAAAAGAAAAAAGAAGAAGCAAGAATGCTCCTTTTTTGCCCGTCATGAATTGCAGCTAGGGATAGCAATGGATCGGATATGGATCGAATGATGCCATATCCATATCCATTTAAATATTTTCGTCCACATCCATATTCATATCCTATAAATTTCAATTCATCCATCCATAGCCATATCCGATGGATTAAGCGGGTTAATGGATGCCCGTTGGATATTTAGAAAATGTAAAAAAAAAATCTAATATGAAATGAAACCAACAAATATTGTAACCAAAAAATATATATAACATTACATAAGGAAATATAATCACAAAAGTGTTTAATCGTTGTCTTTAATGAAACATTATTTGTTAAAGTTACAAGTAAACATGTATTTTGACAAATGTAAATGTGTAATCTCTGTATTTATCGGCTAATTTCACATGTTTTAATTGTCATCTATCATGTATTGTGACTTCACTATATAATTGGAAGCAAAATATGGCTCGGCGTGAGATATATTTATGCATTTAGATTTGCTATATAAATCAATAATACAGAATAAAAACCTCATCAAATATACATTATATAATTTAAATTTAAGACTTTATAGAATTAATAACATCATAATAGTTTATGGTTTATATGTATGTGGATATGTAAATTTATATGTATATATGCAAGTATATGTGTATGTATACTCATATGCATATGCATATATTTATGTATTTCGGGTGATAATGGATATATCCATGGGTGATACACTATCATCCATATCCGATCCACTAATCATCCACATTCATATCCATATCCACTATTCATCCATTTAGATCGTCCATATCCACCACCAAGCGGATGAATCGGATGGATATCCGATGGATCGAGTGACCGTTGACATCCCTAGTTGCAGCACGCCCCAGAACGCTCCACCCAGAACGCCCCATTGTGGGCGTTCTCAAGGCTTAGAACGTCCCATGATGGGCGCGTTGCAAGTGGTCTTAACAACTCAAACTTTGAATAGTAACACCCTCCAAATAACTCTCATATGACTAACAACGGGATAAATGTTCAGAGTCTTTAGTATATAAACCTTGTAAGTTTGGTTGGATCAATATCTAAGATGCTTAACATTTTAGCTTTAGAGTTTTATTTCAACATTTTTACTTTATTTGGGTAGCTCAGGTTCGTTCAAATTATTGTGTAATGTCTTCGTTTTTAACTGGGCTTCATTTATATTTCTAAGACTCCCTTAACGAATAACACTGTTTTCAGTTGATGAAGACGTGTGCGCGAATATATGTACGAAGTACTGATGGTGTTGATCGATCTTTTCATATTCATGTCAACATTAGAGGTATGTTGTGAGATAGATAGCTATGTGGAGTTAATGAAGCTATACTTGTGTGCGAATATATGAAGTATATGTAATTGTTCCTATAAGGTTCAAATGAGAACCATTATATACTTGAGAATTTTGAGAATCACGAGGAATATGTAATTGTTCACGTGTAATTCACTTTATATATCATTTTAAAACTACAAGTTGTCTGGAAATCCTTTGACAAAGCTAGCTTCTAAATATTGTTCCAAATAAAGTTTAATACCTAGATGGGTACATTGGCCACAAATTACAGACCCTTCAAGCAAATTCCACATGTCAATTTTCGACAATAAATGATCATACAAAACAACGGTGGTAACTCGTAAGAGGTAAATGTGATTTTGATAACATACAAAAAAACAATTGATCAAGACTCTAAAAATGACTAGCTAGGTGTGGTTCCATGGGATGATAGTCACGGTCACTAAGGTTTGAATGCAGAGAATGCCACCACCGAATTGTTTCCACCAAATCCGAATGAATTTGAAATAGCTGCACATAGTATTAGTTTAAACTTTAAATGAGTACAATAAGAATTAAAGCTATTAGTAAGATGGATGTAAAATGACAAGAAACTCACCAACATTGATTTCGTGTTGTTGCTTTTTATTTGCAACTGTGTCGAATTCAACGGCTGGTTCCGGATTCTAAAAGCGTAACATGCCACGAGCCATGTTAATAAATCACGAAAATATGTAATATGAGTAGGTAGGTCGGTCAATACGTCAAAACAGGTCGGGTTGAACCAAAACCATTTTATCAGTAACGTAAGTATGATTACAAAAGTTTTATTATTTCATTAATCTAATTTTTCTATAGCATGAGTTTGAAATTAAGTTGTATACATTGACCGTACACTTTAGGAGACCTTCAATCCGTTTGACCCATTTGAGCCACTAATTGAACATAACCCAACCCATTTATTAGTAAAATAAGTCAAAATCGCCACCTCTAGATATATGCAATTTGTTTAACGATGATGTAACACATACAAATTGATTTATGGTGGGATGCAACCATCCTGTTTGAATGGCTTTGATCGTAGCGATGGCTTCCAGACCTCCGCCAGCACCTAGGCAGTGTCCGATCATAGACTGAAATGGAATACGGGAATACCGTGTGACTCATGCTGAAAATATGGAAATGAATGTAAAGGAAAAAAAAGACAATTCACCTTGGTTGAGTTGATTTTGATCCCTGCAGTGCTTTTAAATACCTTCTTTATAGCATTTATCTCGGCCATATCACCAGCAGGTGTTGAAGTTGCATGGGCGTTTATGTAGTTAACCTAGCAAAAAGATGTTTGGTCCAATTTATGTTCGCATAATGTAACATATAAGTATTTTAACCAGATTTAAATGTCACTTACTCAAATGTTATTTACTAAATTGAATCTCATACCTCCTCGACTGACACACCAGCGTCCTCGAGACAGCTTTCGATGCAAGACGAAACTCCAAGCCCATCAGGTCGTGGGTTGGTCATATGATAAGCATCGCAGCTTACAGCCCCTCCTAAGTATTCTGCCATTATAGGTGCATCCCTTTTCATTGCATGTTCCAAACTCTCCATCACCTTCAAACAATACACAGTTTTCTTTATGCTCGAAAAGTAAGTAGCAAAACCAAAAGGTAAAACAATTTCACAAAAATGGAACATACCAGAATGCCAGCACCTTCACCCATGACAAACCCATCTCTATCTTTGTCCCATGGCCTAGAAGCCGTTTGCGGATCATCGTTTCTCCGAGAGAGGGCTCTACACGCCACAAAACCTCCCACCGAGATGGGAACAATGGCAGCTTCAGTGCCACCCGCAATCATCATATCAGCTTCCCCTCTTCGAATATGATTTGCAGCAGCATATAAGCAACAGTTGGAGCTAGCACAAGCAGCTGAAATAGAGTAATCTGGTCCCATAAATCCAAGATCAATAGCAAGCAAGCCCGAACTCGTGTTTGGTATGGCAAAAGGAATGAAGAAAGGAGTGATCTTATTATAATTTTTTTCAACCAGGGTTTGGATTCCATCAGAAAATAAAGTAAGACCTCCCATCATTGTTCCAATGAGCACACCTGCACGCTCTTTATTAATCTGATCTCCAAACAATATACGGAGTATTAATAGCAATTATCTCGAACTTCACAGAAACCAAGAAAATCCAAATCCATCAAAATTCTGCAAAAAGGCCAAATCTTTTACACTACTATACTTGCATGTTTACGGGGCATCACCCGTATCTGCATATAATTATATGTATTGATGGAAAAAATTATCTGAGTAGCTAACAACACGTAAGGTTCCATGCCATTATGTTACGAAGAGGGGCTGATTGTCAATACATAAGAAAGCTAAGGGTTGAAAATAAGAAAAAAGCTAGCTAGAGCTAATTTGATACTACCACCGTCCCAAAATTATTATCAACGGACAGAAAATGCACAATTTAAGAAAAAGTCCATTTATTATTGTTGACTATCAATAGAATATCATATTTACCATTTTCAAGCATTTTGATTGGTTAATTATGGAAGAATACAAATATTTTGAGACATACCAATTGAAAGATGGAAAAATAAATTGGGACGGAGGTAATATTTATTGCTCATTGCATGAAACATCTATCCTTTATTTATATAAGTCAGCTCAAAACCAAATTCTCAAGTCAAACTGAGCATGCAACCCAAAAAAAACAAAGATACGGTCACAATCCAACAATCATATAAATAAGCCAAATTTTATAAATATAAAGCACGAACAAAAATATTAAGTTTGAACCTTTGAGTTTTTATCACCACCAAGAGCAGCACTTTCAAGAGCTTTTTTACCAGCAACCATACTATACCGTACACAATTGTCAAGTCTTTTATCATTTTTCCTTTCAATATATCCTTCTGATGTAAACCCATGAATCTGTCCACCGATTCGACTCGAAAACTTTGAAGTATCGAATCTATCAATCAACCCAATTCCACTTTCCCCAGCTAAGAGTTTCTCATAGTACGTCTCGACATCGTTTCCAAATACGGACACAAGACCCGTACCTGTAATCACGACACGTTTTTTGGGGTCTGTTTCTCGTTTCAAGGCAGCCACGGCCGACAACGCTACGGTGGGTCTGCGGTGGGTTTTGACATTGATAAGTGATGATGAATTGGGTCGGAGTCGGAACGGGTCAAATGGGAAGACCCTAATTTGGGTTTGAATAAAGGTTTGACCTTGCATGGTTTTGTTCATGGGTTGATGATAAAAATGGTGTTAGCAAGAGGTGTGTTTTAGTAGTATAAAACTAAAAACTATAAATAAACAAAAAAAGGTGGTTAGTGAGAGTGTATTTATTACTTGAATCGATACAAACAATGTTGGAATTGAACTTGGTAATGATTGTGTTTAATGAGTGCCACGGATTTGACTCTTTGGAATCAAATAATGCACGACTAGTTGCAAGAGCTAGGTAATATTTGATAGTTCTAATAAAAATAATATAAAAGAAAATAAAATAAATCCTATTAACAAGATAATACGATATCGATTTTTAAAAAATTAGATAGTCACGATTTAAGAACGTTTAGGAATGGATCGTTCGTGATCTAGATATATAGAAGATCGGTCATATGATCGTAGGATAGTTTGTAGGGTTGTTGCTTTGATTACGACGCCTATTACAAAAATAAATTACTTTGTAGTTCATTAAGTTAGGATATTTACGCTACCTATCTTGTAAAGATGAAAGTCATCATAAGTAAGATCTCAATTTGACAACTTTGAGTAATATAAGAAGGAAAATCATCCGTGCAATAGCTTACGTACATGTTTTTAAGATGAAGTTTTAATGTTTGATCATTGATGTATGTAGCAGATAATTGAAAGTTTACATTGTTAAAAGGTAAAAAAAAATTACACAAGGTTTACATTGTATGTATATGATGGATGTATATTGTCAATATGGGCAAACTTATGGGTCATATAAATTCTATATATATTAATGCGTCGAAAAATAAGGGCATGGTGATATCGGTTTGGGCCGCATGCCAACAAACAGAATGATCTAAGGAGGTTAGGTAGTTATTATGTTAAACGTTGTATTGGTTCATCAGAACCGTTAGGTATCAAGCGACACAACTGTCCTGGCACCAGTTAGTGTAGTATAGATATGTGTATCGATGTAACAGGAAAAAACCTACCCATTCTGAATATATACGATTTTGTTACTATTTGTTGGTTTTAATGACACAAAACTCACATATGAAAACCAATATGAAAACAATAAAGATGAATACAAATTTACTGTGGAAGGTACTACTTCTTCATATATCATACGATAAACTCTTGCTTTCTTGTGATCACCAAAAAATGATCAACCTTGCTCGGTCTTTCTGTGAATTTTTGGTCATTTGATTCAACGGTTCGGTCTTCAGCTATCAAAGCTTCGGTCTAGATAAACCGCCGGTCACGGTTGTCTCATTCGGTCTCGGTCTCACGGTCTTCTCTTACTAACGTCGGTCTACGCCAGACTTTTTCGGTCTCGGAAGCGTCGGTCTTTTCCGATCTTTGGCAAAACTCACTTTTCGGCCACGGTCTTTCTTTCTTCTCAGTCTACACTTTCACGGTCTAGATGCCGCTGGTCTTTTATTGCTGCTCGTCGGTCCACTCGGTCTCACACCGAAAGTCATTTTCCGGCAGCGGTCACGGCTGCTCCTTAATTGCTTTGCTACAATTTTGTTGGTCTTGGTCCAGGTATGAGCCCCTGGAGGCTCTGATACCAAATGTTGGTTTTAATGACACAAAACTCACAGATGAAAACCAATATGAAAATGTTAGACGAATAAAAAATTGATGTGGAAAGTACTACTTCTTCATATATCATACGGCCCATATATATAGCCTTTAAAAATAAAATGTGGGTACACAGCCAACAACCACATTTTCATCCTAAAAACCTGGTCCAACTACTTGACCCACTCCCCTCCTTTGTACTTTCTCAACGTACAAATACATGGAACTGTTAGAATAGTGTCCAATATCATAACTAATTGGTAAGACCATCGTTAAAAGTAGAGTCCTTATTGGGTCACCTTCAATGAACAGTAAGAGAAATAAATAGAGAGATAATATTAATTGAAATTAATATTATATTTAATTTGTTAATTGAATATTAATTGAAGTTAAAAGAAAAAGAAGAATTATGGAAAATTGATCCATCCGTCGGTTGGATGTTCTAACCGCCAGATGGAATGAAAAGATGTAAGGCAGTGGAACGGCTAGATGGAATGTATAGGAATTACATCCAACCGCCGGATGGAATGTCCATCCGCCGGATGGATAATGAAACCAGTTGATGGAAATCAATGAATACTCGGGCCGGGGACCACGCGGGTTTTACATGATTAAGTTCACCATCTTGTTCATGATCCTCGGCATACTAGTCATGAATGGTAGATGAGCATATCCGAGATTAACATGTCGTTGATGGAAATCAATGAATCTCAAAAGAACTAGCAATTTCATAGACAATGAAATTGACAAAAATATTGTCTACCTAAAATAAATTCGCGATATGATTACGGCAAACCTCTTCATAAAACGAATCTAAAATATGGATCCTAACCTTAATTTGAAATTGGGTAATTTAATTAAGGAATACTCAAACTAACTAAAACTGTTTATCTTATAGATGTCTTCTACAAATGGTAATAATCCTCTAGTCCCTAATTCCGCACACAACTCGAACTTCTCACTTCTCTCAGTTCTTGGGAGGGAAAGACTGACCGGTCCAAACTATATGGACTGGATGCATAACCTAAGGTTTACCTTAAGGTACGAGAACAAGGAGTATGTTCTCGATGAGCAGATTCCCGTGATTGATGAAAACTCAACCCAAAAGGAGATTGAGGCACACAAGAAACATTATGATGAAGCGAATAAAGTGTCTTGTATCATGGCATCCTCCATGAGCCCCGAGTTGCAAAAGACTTTTGAGAATACTTGAGCTTATGAAATGAACCAACAACTTAAGGAAATGTTCCTGGCAAAGGCGAGCAAAGAACGCCTTGATGTGGTTTAAGTCACTCATGGCTTACAAACCCAAACCTGGAGCATCTATCTGTGCTTTCGTCTTGGAGATGAAAGGGTACTTTGATAGGTTAGAACCATTGAATATGATGTTTGACACAGAGTTTTCAATTGCCATAATCTTGTCCTGTCCGCCAGCTATCTACAATCAATTTGTAATATCATATCAGATGAATATAAACGAGAGAGAATGCTCAATAATGGAACTCCATAATTTGCTGCAAACCGCTGAGCAAGGAATCAAAAAGGATTATGTGTCCTCTAGCTCAGCAGCTCCTGTGTTGGCAATTGGTCAAACTGCAAAGAAAAGAAAGAGGTCAAATTGGAAAGCAAAAACTACGAATGGAAAGTCCAATCGTGGGTCCAAAAGAAAGATTGATTCTTATATTGCACCAATGAATGATCCGAAGGAAGCAGTGTGCTTTTACTGCAACACTAAGGGGCACTGGAAACGTAGCTGCCCGAAATACCTGAAGGACCTTGAGGATGGAAAGGTCAAAAAGAGTGTTCACTTGGGTATGTTCATGATCGAACTTCATAATACTACAACTTCTAATTCGTGGGTTCTGGATATAGGGTGTGGTACTCACATTTGCACTATATTGCAGGGTCTAAAGGAAAATAGGAAGTTGAAGCATGGGGAGCTTAATCTAATCATTGGAAACAGAGGAATCATGCATGTTACCGAGATTGGAAAGTATGAGCTCGTGCTAAACTCTGGAGTTAGGATAGATTTGAACAATTGCAGTTATTCGTCAAAAATGACTAGAAACAATATTTCATTTTATGCTTTGTTTAAGGATGGTTATCGATTTTCATTTGATAATGAGAATGATGATATTTTGGTTTATTTAAATGGTTTTTTTGTTTTCTAAGCCTCTCCTTACAATGGCATATATGAAAATGTTGAATGTATTAGCAATTTGATTTTAAATGTTGATTCGTCTAATGAGCTTGATAAATCCAAATTGTGGCATTATCGTCTTGGGCATGTAAACAAGAAACGCATCGGCCAACTCCAAAAGTATGGAGTGTTGGAATCATTTGACCTCAAATCAGATGATGTATGCGAATCTTGCTTATTGGGCAAGATGACTAAATCACCATTCACGGGGTCGTTTGAAAGAGGTGAAGGATGCTTGGACTTGGTACATACGGATGTTTGTGGACCATTCTGATGCGCCACAAAAGATGAAAATCAATATTATGTTACATTTACTGATGACTACAGTAGATTTGGACATGTCTATCTGATTAAGCATAAGTCGGATACTTTCGAGGTATTCAAAAGATACCAAAGCGAAGTAGAGAATCAATTAGGCAGAAAGATAAAGGTTCTCGAATCCGATAGGGGAGGAGAATACCTTAGTATCGAGTTTCTCGATCATCTTAGAGATTGTGGAATAGTTTCACAATTGACTCCTCCTAGAACGCCACAACTTAATGGTGTTGCTGAAAGGAGAAATAGAACCCTGTTGGACATGTTTCGGTCTATGATGATTAAATAATGAAGATTTATTTATTGGAAGGAGTTCTACCATTTACTATTGTTTGTCATTGTGTTTCAAGTTTTGCATGTTTAGACACCACTTCCCGAGTAAAACAGTTTTACTTAAACCTCCTCAGTCGTTCACACTCGTGGAAGTAAGTGGTGAATCAAGACTGTCATGGAGTGTTAGTAGATTGTCTATGGAGATTAGACATGGCATGGAGAATGCTGCAACACTCATGGGTACTTAATGGGGATTTAAGTATAGGAGAGACCCGTACTTAAGATATCACTTCATGGATTAAATCACGAGTGATTTTAAAATGATAATATCCTCTATTATTGAAATTGAGATGCATTGAGTTTCTAGTTTTTCAAGTCTGATATACTTTAGCCTATTCAAACGCTGTGCGTAACTGCCAGTTATAAAAGGTATGATAGGTATGACATGATGAGTTGACTAGTGCTATGTAGTCAAAATTTATTTGTTCTTTTTCGCCTAATGGGAAAAGCGATATCTTGGGCCCTCTGATGATTAAAGATTGACTCTAAAGTGCTAGGCCTGACCGAGACTAAGTTGATGGTTCAATAGTCTCGTAAAGTCAATGTAATCGGAAATCAGGAAACTAATTATGAATCTTGAGATTGATTAAAATCCATGTCTCGATTCATACGATATCAGTAGAACAAATGAATTGTTGATCACTTATCTAAAGAGCTAGCTCTAAGATAAGAATCAGAGTTCGGCAGTTGCGTTGGATGGCACTCTCTGCTTAGGTAATGGAATAGGCTTAGACCAATAATAGTTGATGAATTATCCAAGTGGGAGACTGTTGGAATAGTGTCCAATATCATAACTAATTGGTAAGACCATCATTAAAAGTAGAGTCCTTTTTGGGTCGCCCTCAATGAACAGTAAGAGAAATAAATAGAGAGATAATATTAATTGGAATTAATATTATATTTAGTTTGTTAATTGAATATTAATTGAAACTAAAAGAAAAAGAAGAATTATGGAAAATTGATCCATCCGCCGGATGGAATGAAAAGATGTAAGGCGGTGGAACGGCTAGATGGAATGCTCTGGAATTATATCCAACCGCCGGATGGAATGTCCATCCGCCGGATGGATGATGAAACCAGTTATCCCACATCGGCTGGAAGACCAAAATGTGGGTCTCCTCCTCCCCTATAAATAGGGGCCTACCCCTTAGGTTTTGTTTGCACCTTTTTGAATTGAATAGTTTCAATTATTCTTCACTTTTTCTTATTCATGCTCCTTGTAAGAGTTTTACGATCTAAATCGTAACCTTAGGAGACTTGGGAATTCTCTTAGTTCTTTTGGGTGTGAGCCATTAGAGGTGTTCTAGTTTGGGCACTCGCCTCCAAGCAAGAAGGTTCTGCTTGTTCGTCTACGCGTGAGAAATTTGTTTTCTTTATTATCCCTTATGGTTTAGTTTCCTAATTGCCTTAGATTAATTTTTGTTATTATTCCGCTGCACATATTAATCTAGTTAGGGAATAGAAAACCCAACAGGAACTTGGTCAAACTACAATACCAAGTCAAACTACTAACTATTGATAAAACATAACATACTAAGTCATAAATACTCAATTAATCAAAGTTTCCAGCCACGCAAAATCATCACGTGAATTAGCGAAACCGAATAACCTAACATTCACCCCCTTAATTGGTTTCTTCATAATACTCATTCATAACAGCGCAGGCTCCTTCGATACTCAAACTTTCTTGGACACAAGTCACATGACCCGGTTCATGCTACTTGCTTTCTTGCTTATTGTCATACGATAAACTCTTGCTTTCTGGTGATCAACAAAAAATGATCTACCTTGCTCGGTCCTTCTGTGAATCTTCGATCATTTGATTCAATGGTTTGGTATTTAGCTATCGAAGCTTCGGTCTAGATAATCCGTCGGTCACGGTTGTCTCCTTCGATCTCGGTCTCACGGTCTTCTCTTGCTAGCGTCGGTCTACGCCGGACATTTTCGGTCTCACAGGTGTCGGTCTTTTCCGGTCTTTGGAAGAACTCACTTTTCAGCCATGGTCTTTCTTTCTTCTCGATCTACACTTTCACGGTCTAGATGTCGCCGGTCTTTTATTGTTGCTCGTCAGTCCACTCGGTATCACACCGAAAGTCATTTTCCGGCAGTGGTCACGGCTGCTCCTTGTTTTGCTACATTCTTCTCGGTTTTGGTCCAGGTATGAGCCCCTGGAGGCCCAATTGTTGGTTTTAATGACACAAAACTCACATATGAAAACCAATATAAAAACAACATACGAATAAAAAATTAATGTGGAAAGTACTACTTCTTCATATATCATACGGCCCATATATACAGCCTTTAAAAATAAAACGTGGGTACATGCACAGCCAACAACCACATTTTCATCCTAAAAACTTGGTCCAACTACTTGACCCACTCCCCTCATTTGTACTTTCTCAACGTACAAATACATAGAACTTAGTCAAACTACAATACCAAGTCAAACTACTAATTATTAATAAAACATAACATACTAAATCATAAATACTTAATTAATCAAAGTTTCCAGCCATGCAAACTAATCACGTTAACTAACGAAACCGATTAACCCAACACTATTCTCCTGTTTCTTCCTTTCATATTCAATTCAAAATCTTAGTTATATAGAATTGAAATGGTTAATTTTATTTGGTTACTGCAAAAAGATTATTGGAATAACAATCGGTTTGTTTCGAAGAAACATGTGAAACAGTGGTCTTAGAGCGGGAGGAGTCAATCCCGGAAGAAACCGATTCAAAGACACATGAAGAATCATTATGATGGTGATTTTTGGAATCAACGATGCAAGGAAGTGATTATGAATTTGGATCACATGAAACTGAATGATAAACGTGACAGATGCAAAATCAGGGATTCGGTTTTGAAGAACACAAGAAGAATGAAACGATCAAGATGCTACGTATGTCGAATACGTGGGCATGCATACTGGAATTTTCCAAATAGAAACAAGATTCATGAATCCAAGAAGAATACAAAACATATAGATGTGAAGAAAGGGGTCGAACCAGAATGTTGTGAACCTAAGAATGCAACAAGAATGGAGAACGAGATTGTTACACCATCATCGAATTGGCAATTTGTTGGAACAGACAAAGGTTCATGGACTTACATTTGGTATGTTTCTGAAAAATACCTGTAACATCCTCCCTAGGGTCTGGTAATTTTTCAACTTTAAATTAATATTTAAACGTGTTAGGAATAGTTATATTATTGTTTGGTTTTAAAAATTAGGTAAATAAGTTAAATGACTTATTGTGAAGAGTAAAATATTATTTGTTTGATTTTCAGGGTCGCGACAAGGTGACAATTTCATTAACTCAGATTGGGTTGAAATTCGCATGGTCACTCGGAAACGACCTAATGATCAAGGCTCTATTCCAAGAGCCTAGACAGTTTTTAGCCATTCGGAGTCATCTAAGGGTCAAAAATGGCATTTTTCAGTTTTTAAACGTCATTTCGAGATTTCTGATTTTATTTCTGATTGAACTGTTATTTGCCTAGACTTCAGGGATTACCTGATTGGATAAATATGCTATGATGATGATTATGGAACGAATTACTAACTTATATTTGATTTTCTGTTTCAGATCAACCTAAGACTGAGTGATATAAGAATCCTGAGTGTGGAGACGTCAGAGGTATCGGTGAGTGGATTTAGAATTCACCTCTTGATTTAGTTGTAACTGTTTGGTTACAACAAGTGAACGTAGATGTGTTTGTTGAATTATTTAATCTGAGTTATTGATTATAAATCTACGTGCTATGTGACCTTCGGACATTAGTGTATTGAGGTCAACTGAGTAGTTGGGCTATTTGGTTATTGTGTGAATTACACAGGGTCTGGATTCATTCGTTGTGTGTGGAACCTGTGTTTGAGTATAATAACCATTAGCTATCAGTCTCGTCCGTTATGGCCATACGGTTAGGTTGGGTAAGTGTTCTTGGAGAGCCACCCGGGTATTATGGCATCTCAAGAGCCACCGATCCTCATTGTTGAATTGTTGTACTGTGTATTATGTGTTTACTGTTATTTGAGGTAAACAAGTGGTTACGCTAAATTGAATTGTGTGTGACTTATTCATTCACTTAGTTTCGTGCTAATCCTTCAATTTACTTCCTGCAGGTTATGTTTATTATGTGGGTGGCAGGAAGCTGACGCCTTTGGCAGGGAATGTTTGACAATGACAAACTCTGATATGTTAGTATTATATAACACCTCGACTATGGTTTGTGGTTTTGAATACATTCTGAACTGTAATGTTTCTGGTTTTGAAACAGTTGTGTAGTTAAACTGCCGTGTATTAAAGTTTGAAAAGTGATGTACATTTTATAAAATATATTAATAAAGTATGTTTTATCCATAAAATACCTACGCTTCCGACTGAAATTATATAATATTCAGTTTAGAATGAGGGGTGTTACACACCTTATATGGCTGATACGTGAAAAAAAATATACCAAAAATTGCATACAATAGCATGAAATAACTAGTTTCTTACACACTATAAATATTAAGTCATAGTTAATTGCATTTTTATATAGTTACCTCTAAAATGAAATAGTAATGAAAGATATATAACCTTGACGTATTTATCGGATAGTCGATACATGTTTTACCTAACATTTTTTTAGAATAAAATGGTTACACTTGCACTTTGAACATTAAATAAACATGATTCATGGCCATTTTAGTCAATTTTGGTCCGGATTTGATGTAAATGATGTACACAATTGAACTTACGCAATCAGTTTGACTTTCTTATCTTTTTCTCTTTCAACTTTAATGACAAGTTAATACATGATGTTGTTTTGTTTGGTTGTATTAAAAATCATGCAAATGCTACAAATTGTCAATAAAATTTTACTTCTATAACTTCCTTGCAGATTTGTACATCACTATATTTTGACATACATTACAAAATTTGCTTTATATTGTTATAACACTATAACGAAGTGGTAACACAATATGAAGACAAGTATGAAGGAGGGGACTCGGACAAAGATGAAGATGCGAATGAAGCCAAAGAATCGAGCTCGGATTAGACTACTTTATTTAAATTTTAGTGTTTAATTTTAATTATTGTAATGTTTTTTTTATCATACTTGTTTTAAAAAAAAATCCAATTGTAATGTTTTTTTATTGACATGTGTCTTAATTTAATTATTGTATTGTATTTTAAATATTTAAATAGTTAGTTAGTAGGTCCCAAAAAAAGTGACGGAACACTAATGGCAGGATAGTTTTCAAACGTGACGCGTCAAATTCTGTCAGTTTCTGTAACGGTAATGATCTAAATATTTGTGTTTTGCTAAAACGAAAACGAGGTATGGAAACATTAAATTTGTTTCGTAAACAATGTCTCTAACGCCCTCATAAAATGAAATAGTAATGGAAGTTTAGTTCTAACCTTGACGTATTTATTGGATGTTTTACCGAAGTTTTTTTTTTTTTTTTTGGATTAAAATGTTACACTTTGAACGTTAAAAAAGCATGATTCATGGCCATTCAATTTCGGTCTTTCATACTATTTGCAATGTTTTTAAGTTTAATTTAAATTCGTTATACTAAAAATGATTATACTCACGGATTTTGTTATTTGTAACCCTAAGATTATGTTTAAGGGTTAAATTCGTGCATAAAAAGGTTGTATATTAGGTTTGTTGGGGAAGTTATATGTGGTGGGTAGCCAGTTAGATGATTATTATTAAGGGTACAAATATTCAATGCGTGTCTGAATATCTTATTCATAGCTTGGGTTACGTGTAGCATTTTTCTATACTCTATGATCTTTCAACAATATTGTTATATATGTTACATGGTTAGTCAATAAGAAAAAAAAACATGTATATAAACTGTATTGAACTAAAAAGGTGTATGTTTTGAAAATTTAGACATGTTAATTTAAAAATATAGAGAAAAACCATGAAAAGATTTACCTATCTTAGAGTATTTTTTTTCATTTATATAACTACTACGTGTTTATTTGGGTTGTGATAGCGGAAGTCCATAGAGCTTTCGTTAAAAGCTCCAGACATGCATTAAATATTGTATATAACCAACTGAATGCGAAAAGTATGAAAAAACATCTAGTAATGTATTTAACCAGAAAATAGATTATGCTCCTCCGGAAGTATCTACTCGTTACGGAATCTCAGATGTCAAAGTGTGGATTTCATATAGTCAAAAACAAAGGGGGCGTGATAAACTTTTTGTTCCCAAATTTATTTTGACCCTCTATATTTTAACAAATGTACAAATCATTTATGCATGTCTGAAAGACTTAATAAGTTCCGTTATCAAAGCCCAAGAAGTAATTTTTTAAAATTCTTAAATGATGAATAAAAGTTTGATGTTGCTACTAAAAATAGAAGATATATGTATCCTAGTGTCAATCCATCATTTGCGAATATATGAATACTAGTGTTGAACTCGTCCGTTGGACGGTTAGAAAAGTATCAATATATAAGTCTATTTATAACCTAAAAGTATGCCTAAATTTTTTTTATTGGTTATATTTGTTTTTCTCTTAATCTTATTCAAATAAATAAATAAGTCATATCATATTAAAATAACAAAGTTTATATGTAACCTTAAAGAACGTTAGCATTCAAATTTCAATATTGGTTAAGAGAGAAATTTGAATGTCAACGTTCTTTAAAATTACATATAAACTAATATTGACGTCAATTATGTAACTTTAAGTTTCTCTCTCTCAATCTTATTCAATTAGATAAATAAGTCATATCATATTCAAATTAGAAAGTTTATATCTAAATTTTAAAAAATATTTACATTCAAATTTCAATAGAGCATATTCGTCTAATAATATATACTTCATTGTCTCTTCACTTTTACCCCTATGTAGTTGACGTCAATTATGTAAAACCCTAACTTTGATTTATTGATTTTGTAATATTAAATTTATCTTTAATATGTTGGTGATACTCATATTTGGAATTCTAGTAGAATAACAAAATAATTAAAAATACAATATATATTCAATGGATTGATTCATGTTCAACCCATATGCATTTGTTGAGCACATGTAACATGTTCTTATAAATGTCTTTGCCACCTTAACCAAATTGCAAATAAGTCTGTTAGACATTAAAAAAAACACGCACGTTAAAATTTTAAAACCATATCATCGAATAAAGATCGAATTAAAATATTAATACGATGATATAAAAATATGTAAGTAAATACCTTGAATATAAAAGACGAATTGCCGGAAAAAATAGAGTTTGAGAGAGGTGATAAATAATTTTAAAATTAATAATGGTCAGCGATACTTTTCTTTGTTGGTGATTGGGAAATGATTTTGTCCATATAGCTAAAGAACGTATGAATTTATCATAGGAAATGAATATCTTTACATTAAAAAAATAAATAAACTTTTAAAAAATAATTAAACAACCTTTGTCTAAAGAATTTGTGTGACAATATTAATTAATTTTTTTTTTATAAATATATTTATATATGTAGTCGGATTTTTGGTATTTATATATGTAGTCAGATTTTGTTGCTTTTCTTATTTTTTATATTATGATTTATTACTATTTATAACATTAAAATGAATTACATATTTAAATAAATAGATTATTTGGTCGACTTTATAAAAATAAATAGGATTGATGATGAGGTGTCAAAATAATTTTAGAAACGCAATAATAGGTTGACACGTAGGATAAAATATGAGGTGTCAGAATGAGAAGCTAGCCACATATGAAAAAGGGTTTGAGAATTAGTATACGTAGATATTAGATACTAGTTTTTATGCTCGTGCGTTGCACGGCTAATAATTATAGAAAGATGAAAAAGATTGAGGATACGTACTTATATAGTCAAGTATACATAAATAACTAAACTAAGTACCTATGTATTGATATATTACACTTTAGAATGAATGTAGACCCTAACACTATACAAACAACATGATGTCTGGTTCATTGAAGTGATTCTACAAATTAATAATGAGTGATAATGATACGTTAGCAAAACCCAATTATTAATTATATAGAAATATATATTAGAAATAGATATCAAGTGAAACAAAAACGCCTATTATTTAATTAATTAATAGGTTGAAATTATATTTTATTGAATTTATTTGTTGGTGAGTTTAAAAATTTTTCAATTTGAATGACACATAGAATTTTTTAGGAAGCTTAGGTGATGACACTTAGGATTTTTGCTTAGTTGTCAAAAAAATAAATATAACACATAGGAAAGAGACTATCATCTATTAGTTAGATAGATAGATTATAGAATATAGTTGGCCGGCAATAGAGCGTGAGATGGGCTTGAGATGCATAGGCCAATAAGAAAAACAGACGTAGGGTAGAAAACTCGCTAAATCGCTAATGAACGGTAACAAAACCTCGTCCGATGTGTATATTGTAAATGTAAATGATGCACAAAATTGAACTTAGGCAACTAATTTGCACTTTGAACATTAAATAAACTTGATTCATGGCCATTTTAGTCATTTGGGTCCGAATTTGATGAAAATGATGCACAAATCTAGACAACCGGTTTGACTTTCTGATCCTTTTATCTTTCAACTTTAATGACAAGTTAATACATTTGGTGATGTTGTTTTGTTTGGTTGTATTATTAAACATGCAAATGCTACAAAATGATTATATGTCAATAAAATTTGACCTTTATATAACTTTATTAGAGTGATTTTTATATCATCATATTTTGACATACATCACTAAATGTGCTTTTTAGTGTTGTACTATACTTCTCTGTAAAACATATTTTGTGGTATATAATCAACATGTAGTAATGTACGAATCATCAACCTTTTTTATTAGAATAGAATTTCTTATGCACATGTCAATGCTACATCAATGCTACATTAGTTTTCAAAAAACAAACTGCTCACTTTGTGCCACATCAATGCTACATTAGTTTTTTTTTTCAAAACTGATTAAAACTAACAAAAAACTGATTGACCTTTGCCATTAGTGACACCATCACTTTATTTTTTGGTCTCATATTTACCAATTTAGTTTTAGTCATTAAACAAAAAAAAAAAAAAAGGAGAGTCGGATATCCGACCGAAACAAGCTCCCTAAATCAAACTGACTGAAATTGACGAAACCACGTCAGCGTCACGTCAACTTTTTCAGAAAACTAACTGACCCTCCCATCCGTGCTCTGTCACTTCATTTTTCTAGAACCCACTGACTAATTAATTAATCAATTAAACCACAATAATTTAAATAAAACACAATAATGTAAATAAAACACATTTCATTAAAACTAAAAATTACAACAATTCTTAAAAAAGTACAATAAATTTAAAAATAAAAAACTACAATTCCTAAAAAAATAAAAAATACTAGAATTAAAAAAAAATACTAGAATTATAATGTAATCTAATCGGAGCTCGATTCGTCCATTGCGTTCGCATTTTCATCCTCGTCTTCGTCCGATCCGTCACTTCCATACTTGTCTTCGTATAGTGTTATGTAACACCCCGCAATTCCAACAAAATTATAAACATTAATTGCACGCATTTTTAGGCTAATTTTCTAACTTAGAGTGAATTCACAACATATTTTAGAGATAAGTCTAGCAAAGCCAAACTAGATAATACGCGTGGTATTACTTATTCATAATTCATCTTCAAGATCCAAGCTCAAGAACACCATTTTCATCAAATCAAACACCATTTTCTTTGGATTTTCGGAGTAACAACAACAACAAAACTCATCATCAACTTCATCTTCAAGATCCAAGCTCAAGAACACCATTTTCATCACCCACTTCATCCACTCACCTAACTTTCGGATTTCACTCGATTTGGTATGAAAAATCACTTTTCTTTCACTTTTCCTTTGTTATTATAGTATACAAACATGTTACAAGTCGTTATATGAAAGATCTAAACGTTTTTGGGTTGAAAAATTAAGATTTTTGTCAAACAGCGCGTTGTGTCGCACGGGACCGAAAACAGTAGTGCGACACAAGCTTTTGTGTCGCAGTACCATTTTTACGTCGCACTATGCGACACAACGGCTTATGTCGCATAAATCACCCTATGTTGCATACTTGTGACACAATTACTTATGTCGCAGCATTTGCGACACAAATGCCTATGTCGCAGGAATGCGACACAAACCCTTGTGTCGCAGAACCTTTTAGCGACACAGTACTTATGTCGCAAAACTCAGAACCTTAAAAACACATGTTTTTCACTAAGTGTCGGAACCAGATATTACCACTTGATTTTACTCCAAATTTGGAATTCGGATGCGTTTTCACTACAGCAACATAGTAGAAATAAAAATTTTCCAAGCTAACCTGGCAGCTCGACCCCAGCCAGGGGCTCTGCCCCTTGGACCCCGCCAGGGGTTGCCACCCCTTAGACCCCGCTACCAGGGGCGCTGCCCCCGGACCCCCGTACACAATTTCATACCTTATGAAACACCATGAAACAATGAATTACACCTTTAAACGTTTCACAATATATCACCAACGTCTCGTGTCGAACTTACAAAATAAACAATGATCTTTCATGAATAAACGAGTAACATGGTTAGACTGTTAGCCAACCGCTTATATGATTATTCCTACGTTTAGAACGTTAGTGACCTACTTGGATTTAGGCTTTGCTAGCGCTCGCATCTTTACTTAGCTCAACAGGTGAGTTCACAGCCCCACTTTTAACTGTTTTACCGCTTTCAACTTGGGGTGAGAAACATAGTCAACTTCTTTATTGATTGCCATAACTGCTTTTGCTTACATGATTGTTTATCATATTTGTTTACTCGCACGATTTGAGTACTTTGAACTGTTGAATCCTTACAACAAAACTGGTATTTATGAAACAACATTTTCATACTATAAACGTGATAAAACTTGTTTGGTAAACCGGAGAAGGACCGGTACTTTTATGTAAACGCTGGAGAACGACCAGCAACGTATTTTAGTGCCAGAGAACGACTGGCCAAGTGGACGGGAGAACGACCCGTGCGTCTTTTGACCGGAGAACGACCGGTACTGTGTTTCGCTGGAGAACGACCAGCAGTATTTATTGCCAGAGAACGACTGGCCGAGTTGGACGGGAGAACGACCCGTGCGTATTTAGACCGAAGAACGACCGGTACTGTTTTGGAAACGTTGGAGAACGACCAGCAACGTATTGCAACCTGTATTTTGGGTAACATCTCACGTAAACGGAATTTTAGGTAACATCCCACGTAAACGGTATTTTGGGTAACATCCCACGCAAACTGTATTTTGGGCAACATTCCGACCGAACTATATTGGGATAACATTCCACAAAATGTTTACTTAACTATTATGGCAATAACTATTTGTGAACGTATTTGTTTCAACAACCGTGCTTACAAACGTGATTCAACTATTGCAAACATAAAACCTGTGAATTCACTCAACCTCGTTGTTGACTTTTACTATGTTTTTCAGGGAATTAGCTGCATGTAATACATCCTACACACATGGAACGTAGGCGACCCCCGAAGGAATAGGATGCCAACTTTTGACAACTGGATTTCTTTATATAACTAAGCTGTTTAGTCATATTTACGAAATCTACTTTTGTAACTTAATTACTTTTCAACTTATACGATTTGATGAATCGTAAACTTTGTAACTATTATTTTTGGCATCTTAATATATTATGTTCTGTTGTAATCATAAGCTCTGATATGTATGCATGTACTGTGTATTATGGCACTCCCCATGTTTAACTAAATACTTCCACTAAACTTAATCAACAAATTTTGGGGGTGTTACATGTTACCACTTCTTTCCGAGCGCTTTTGATCAATTTGATTTGTTTTTTAGATGCATGTTTTGGAAGTTTTTTACAAAGAAAACTCAAAGCTTTGTAAGCCACCTTTTTCAAATTGTTTTCCTTAATCATTTTAATTACTTCTTGTTGCGCTAGAGCGATTTGCTTAACGGATTCAAATGTAACAATTTTTTCAGAACGAACACTTTGTGAAGACGAACCGGCGGAGCTTAAAGCCGTAATTTTTGCCGCCTTTCGGCCCGGTGGACGGCGGATGTGGGCGTCTTGGAACAACCGTTTCATGTTTGCATCAAGAGCCGAGCGATCATCCGTGTCTAGATCGGTGACAAAAGGTTGGAAAGTATCCTCGTTAGCCATTACGCCCGGTTCGGTAAAGAATTTTGTGAAATTTTTTAGAACATTCGAAGATGATTCGTAAATGAACGCACGCCCAACTTGTTGCCAGAATGTTTTTCGGGTAGCATTTAAAATGTGATTTTCGTCGGCACCGCTTTGTGGGCAAATCTCTTTGTAGTGTTTGTAAAGAGCTTGGAATGTTATTGAGTCGTGCGAAATGTTATTCCACTTGCCGGTAAGTTGATTAAGGTTACGTTTTTGTGATACACAAGAATCGTAACCTTTTCGAACTTTACCCAAAAAAGACTCATTTGTTTGATTTTTTCCTCGGAAGCCATTTTCGGAACAATGTATCCACTCTTCCACTAAAATTCTAGCCTCGTCGTCCGTCCAACATACTTGAACCCGTTTACCCATTTGAACTTTTTTACCCTTTTTCTTGTCGTTTTGGGCTTCAGGTTCAAATTCAGGTTTGGGTTGCGCTTCTTCGAAGCTTTCTTCCAACGTTTGGGGTACGATGAAATTCATTTTTGGTAATTGGGATTGGATGTGGTTGGAGAAAATTGTGGATGTTATGGTGACCATTGTGTATATTGGTAAAATTGTGGTTGTCGTGGTGACCACTAATTGTGGTTGAAAATTTGTGGTTGTAGTGGTGACCATTGTGTGTTTTGGTACCACCCTCGATGTTGATAGTTATTTCTCGGATTACAGAAGCAAGGTTGAACGGGTTTGCAATGGGTGGGAATGAGGCAAATTGTGGTGGTTGAGAGGAGGATCCGGAAGCTTGAGTGTTTGGTGAATTCAAATTTGGTAGCGGGTTATATAACAAATTTTGCCATATATCTTTGGCAATATTTTGTTGACCTTTCTTTTTGGTTTTGTGTTTTGATTTATTGTTTTTAGACATTTTTGTGAGAGGTAGTGTTTGAAATGTATAAAATTGGTGAGAATTGTTGTGTGAAAGTGGGTAAAATGAAGTGTGTATTTGTGTATGAAAGTGGTGTAGATTGTTGTATGAAAACGGGTAAAATGGAGTGTGTATTTATAGTTGAAAAGTGGTGTAAAAAAATTAAAGTAGCCGTTATTTATTTTATTTTATTTTTTTACTTTCAACGGTTACATTTTCAAAAAATAGGAATTGGGCCCGCACAAACCGCAACCTCTGGTCGCCAAACCGAAGGGCTCGAACCGACGAAGCGGTGCCCCGCCGTTGGTCTCGTCGGCTCGAACCGACGCCAACCGAAGCAGCGCGATGGGAGCAGTCTTATGCACCTTATCTTAGGATAAACAGCAAAATTCTTCTATCCTCTGAAACTCCCACTTTCAAGACAACTGAAAAAACATGACTTCTTCAATCTGCTCACCAAATTCACTCCTTTCTTACACCCAATTAAAAGCCATTCCCAATTCCCGTTCCCTTGGGTTTCATCTTCCAAAACGTACTACTTTCGTTCCCAAATCTTCTATTTCCCTTCCTAAAGAAACAGTTTTGAAGTCTTTTAATGAAAGAAGAGCACTTAAGGTTTTAAACACTGTCACTTTTTTTATTTTCTGATTGTTGGTTGGTTTATGATTTTTAACAGTTTAACTATCATGGGTGGTTTGCAGATTATATCAGGATTGCAGAACTTTAACAAAGATAACGTTGCTTCAGTTGTTACTGCTGCTGATAAGGTTGTCTTTTAACCCTTTGTTGTCTGGGTAAAACTGTAAACGTGAATATATTTCTGGTTTTATATCATCAAAGTAGTTAGAATTAAAAACGAAACAAACAATGATGCAAGAAAGTGGATTATTCAGTCTAGTAGTGTATCAGCGTTATGCGGCGAATACAAACTTCTATAGACGGATATTGAAAACTAGAATTATTTTCTTTTACGGTTCATTAATGTTTCTAGTTACAGTAGCTTTTTGTATTTTGTTAATGAAAGGATTTGTGCTTACCAAGTATAGTTTCGTCTTAACTAAACACATCGAGATTAAAGAACTATGTGAAAGTAACTAGCTATCACTTACTTAAGTTGCCATTTGTTTGATTGTGACTTTATAAAAAGTAACACTCAGTAATTACTTTCAAAACGAACAATCAAACACCTAGGCCACCTTGTTACAAATGCAGAATGGAGGCTCATTTTGGTCTGCCGCGAATGAAAAACGACCTTAATGCGCTTATACAGTTATAGTCTGTCTTCTTAACAGGGTGGAGCGACTCATGTGGATATAGCATGTGACCCGGAGTTGGTCAAACTAGTCATGAGCTTGACTCGTCTTCCAGTAAGTCCACACTAAAAAACTCCTCCCATAAAAAAAAGGATCATATGTTTTTATCTCTTTCGTTATGCAGGTTTGTGTCTCATCAGTAGATCCATCTGCTTTTCTTGCTGCTATAGAAGCTGGAGCTTCAATGGTTCTTTTCTCCAACTTTTATCTAATTGTCATATATTTTTAATCTTTTCTGTTGTTTTGGAAATGGAACTTATAGAATCAAAACAGTAGTAGCATTGTATTTGTGGTTATTAATTAGAAAAGGGTCATACGCAGGTGGAGATTGGAAACTATGATTCATTTTATGATGCGGGCATAATTTTTTCACCTGAAAAGGTTTGTAATAAATATACATTTACAAGAAAAGGTTGTATCGTCTAATAATTATGAAACTACATACGTTTTTTTGTAGATACTGAACTTAACAAAGGAGACACGAAGAATTCTTCCATTGGTGCCATTATCTGTCACTGTGCCTCACACTCTAAGCCTTCCTGATCAAGTAATAATCTGTCTACGCTCTACAAAGATCACAATCCGTTCTTTTGTGAACAACTTATTGAAGTCCATTGACGATGAAAATTAAATTTACAGGCCAAACTGGCAGAGCTTTTGGAACAAGAAGGGGTTGATATCATTCAGACTGAAGGAGGAAAATGCTCCAACCCATCAAAGTCCGGCATTCTTGGTTTAATTGAGAAGGTAACTAAGATTCAACACGCGCACACACCCATAAATAGAGGTGGCAAAGTTGGTGGGGTGGGGAATGGAATAACCATGGCTGGGTTGGGTAGACCCAAAATTCTTTTTGTCCAAAATATTAAAGAGGTTAGTGTCTGGGAATGTACCAAACTTTGATCAAATGTCTATTGTGTGTACCCAACTTACATTTGCTAATTTTAATGCATCCAACTTTCAAAAAAGATGTTTTAATGTATTTTGATGACATGTCGATGATGTGTCACTCTCTCCGTATGCCACGTGGCACGATATACGAATAACACGTCATCAAAATACATCAAAACATCATTTTTGAAAGTTGGATACATTAAAATTAGCAAATGTAAGCTGGATATACACAATAGATATATGATCAAAGTTTGGTACATTCCCAGACACTAAACCCAATATTTTAAGCTGGTAAACTATGCTTAGTAAAAGGTAATTTCAATAGTAATCTAATTCATTTTTAATTGCATGATTTAAGTAGGTTTAATTTCAAGAATCCTAGAAACACTTTGCGCTACTTTTGACTCATATGACCCGTATCTTCTTAAGATATATATATATATATATTTTTACCAGTGACCTATTAGAGATAAATCATAGCCCAAATCGACCCATTAGTAACTGTTACTAATTAACTTGTGACTTTTACTAGTAACTGTTAGTGAATGATCATATAGTTCAATTCCCACTAGGTGTTATCAGTTCTTTTGACAGGTGCGCCTTCTGGTTAGAAAGCTAGATATCTGACAGGTTCACATGTGGGCATATTTTGCAATAGACTACTTGGTGGAAATGAACTAAATCTTTTAACACGGTTCTCTGATTCGTTATCTTTGATTATAACAAAACTTAGGCGAGCCCGACTCTAGCAGCAGCATACTCGATTTCAAGGGCTGTCAAAATCCCGGTCATGTGTGCATCTGGATTAAGTGCAGTTACAGCACCAATGGCCATCACTGCAGGGGCTGCAGGAGTGGTAAAGCCATCTTTTAATGTTCTGCAAGCACACTTTGAAAACCATGTATCTATTTTCATCGTCTAACTAGTTTTGTTGCGTATTCTTTTGCAAATAGGGCATCGGGTCAGCAATCAACAAGCTAAACGATGTGGTTGCGATGATCGCGGAAGTCAGAAGCATTGCTGATTCATTAGGGTTGTCAGTCAACACAGGAAGTGAATTACAAAACAGAGCTTTGAGACTGTAGACAGTTGTTTAGTTTGGTTCGAAATAAATAGGTGCAACTATCGTGCATGTAGAAGATTGGATATGTTGTTTTGACTTTTGACTTTCAATAGTCAAACGTTTAAAAGAATCATGAAACCTTCGGCTTTTGCTAGTACATTATAAAGAATTTTAATAATGCAAATCTAAAATATGATCAAAACAAAGTATTATGAACATTTATGTTGCCCTGCAAAACGTTTTTTTTAATTCTATAGTCTACTATTATGTGATCAGGGTTGAGGGTTCATGCCTCACGGAAAGCAATTTGTATATATTCGAAGTAGTTCTATATATAACTCGTAAGATAAGTAGTGTAGGGTTGTCATTCTAAAAATCATTTTGGTTTATTACGACCTGAATTCAATGCTAAAAGAAAAATGTTACCTCTAATATTCGTGTGATTATGTGTAAGTTATTGTCGTTCAAATATATAATAATAATAATTCAAAAAAGTAATAAAAAAAATGTTACTTCTAATAACCCTACGTTATGTAACAAGATTCTTTTTTTTTACATCATTTTTTTCCAATGAAACCTCCACATAAACACTTCTTCTCTTCTCTAAAACAAGTAGAAAAACGTTTAAAACTAGACGACGGAAATCCACCACCACCACAAACCACCGAAACACCACCAACAGAATCCATCATCAGCTCCCCAATTTACTTTCAAACCCACCACACAAACACCTCATCATCCCACCCCAACAACTCAATCTCACAACCCCCACAAGAATTCCTCTCCTATGATAACGATACAAACACCTCTGAATCAAACCCTAGCAAAAACCCTAATCAGTTAAATGATGATACTTCACTGACCACCACCGTTGACGAGGTTGACTCGATGATTCAGCTTCTTGGGTTATCTGATTTTGACGAAAAAGGACTGGAAATGAATGATTTTTGTGATGACGAGTTTTATGACAAGATTGTGAAAGTTAAAGGGCCTAAGTGTAAAAAGGAAGTTGAGAGACTAGATGGATGGATCAAGTATTTTTTGAATAATAATGATAATGATAATGGTGGTTTAGAGCCGTTAAGATTAGCACATTTGCTTTTGGCTAAAGCTGCATTTGTGGCTGTTTGTAGTGGCAGTGGTAATGGCGATCGAGTTGAGTTTCCATCAACGGTTGATGAGTTTTTACAATGTGATCCGCCTTGCGAATAGTTTTAAACTCGATTCATTGTTGATTTAGAACATGTGTTTGTGTCATGTAATGGGTTATACGATGATATGTTACCGTTTCGACCATATTTGTTTCATAATAAATTTTGTTTTGGATGATGTTATATTGTATCCATGATGATGTTTATTGATATGAATACAGAATGATCAATATTTATGACTTGTTATTCCTACTTTTCCGATACAACCAATCATAGAAGCTTATTCATAATGAGCCCGATACATAGGTTAGATTGTAGATTGTTGACATCTTGACATTAATTTGTTTCCGCAGGCGAAGTAGTAAAATAATAGTGTACATTGCAGACTTCAATCCGTTGGAGGTATGAATATTGTGTTTAGGTTAAGAGTTGTTTTTGGTAATTAAACAACATTATGGAAATGCTCAGTTCTTTAAAAAACTCTGATGTTATTTTGCAAAATTGATGGAGCAATAGCTTAATAGACCGCCAAGTTTGAAAATGGGCATCTAAAACAGTAAAACGTAAAAGATGTTAGGCTTTGTATTTCAAATATGAAACATAGATGGATGTTGAAAATCTTTAAAAGTGCATGCCAATATCATTATCTCCATACTTTTAAGCATGGCAAAGCGCATACAATCATGTTGACTTAATACATTTTGTAGTTCTGTTATCTGCTACAAGTATATAACCTTTGATATGCACTTCAAATGTATTTTGATAATTACCAAATATAACATCGAATATACTGGTATATAATAACGAATAGCACGTTGCCCTAAGCAAATAGTTCAGGTAAAAATGACTTCAACCACTGATTCAAGAGTCTGAACCCTAAAATGGGTCATAACAAATATTTGATTCATTAGCTTTTTTTCTATTTCGAGACAATCCAAAACTAAAACTAGATGGAGGGAGCAGCAAAAAGATATCCTATACCCAGAACCAATATGCACAAACACAAACTAAAAGTCACCTGATAGGTGATGATCCATTGAAGCCAAAAGGAAGTATTGTGATTAGCAAGCAAATGAATTCCCATATATTAAGGAACAAAATTTCCAATGACCACAAAACCTAACTAAACTTCCCGTTTGATCAAGTTAGTATCTCATATAGATTGATGACAAGTATATGATACTAACCAACCTGATTTGGTAAAATTACATCCCTGACACAAACATATTCATCTGGTTTGTACTGTATATGCAAACGGCCTCACAACTTGATCAGCAGCCTCAATTGGATCAAGCATCATGTAAGTGACTCTGGATTCCAATGCAAAAGCAATTTAGAAGGGAGACAATTTGCATCAAATTATGTTTCATACCCAAAAAAACAATTTCAACATATTAACTGAAGAATAGATCGATTTAGATTAATTCATCTATAACAGGTCAAACAGGTTAAATGTTAATTAGCTGGAAGGGAAACTGTCAAATGGGTGAAAACTCACCCAAAATGTTTTGTAATGCATAAAACCTCGAAAGTGATTAAAAAATCAACCTATAAGTCTATAACTGACATGTAAAGTTTGTAATCCTGTTTAACACAAAAAAAATAAAATAAAAAATAAATCTTGGACACATGGCAGCAGTTAAGGTCAACCCGACCAGACATTTTTTTGACCAATTTCAACCCAAACAACTGGCAACTTTTCCACCTCTAGTACCAGTGAAAACCGAACTACTAATAACAATATGAAACAATAAAGACAAGATTGACAAAGCATATTACCATAAATGGGAATTGTTCTAAGCGCAGGGGCAAAGCCTCCTTGTATGCTGATGAGATCCATCACAAGAAAGCATTGACGGTCTTCGCGTATATAAACATGCTCCGGGGTTCAAGTTTCTCGGGGCATCTTCAACCACTTCAGCAGGTTGGTCAGCTCCAATGCTTGCCAGACACGATCCTTTGCATTTCATATACTTTTGCATAACTTCACATTGATTAATTAGTACAAATTTACTCGGAACACACGATTGTCCAGCTGACTTGCACACAGAATCACACGACTCCCCTTGTTTACCAACAATAACATTAATACCAATCAATCTCACTTCCATTTGTTGATCACTAATTCTACTCGAGGTATTGGTTGGCGGCACAAAACAATGATGAAATTCACTGAGATAAGCGTTTTCATGAACTACACTCTCTGAATTGTGACGACATCTCCCAACACAATAATCAAAAAGACTTGAATAGGTACCCGCAGTTACTGGTTTAGCTATCTTCACTTTCAATGCTTGATCAACATGTGTCCTTTCAGGATTTAAGCAGCATGAAACGCAATATTCATAAGAATTGCAGCACTGTGAAACAAGATTGCAGCCATGACAACTGTATTGATCTCTTTTCACACGGCAACAGTGTGATCTAGGATCCAGCGACAATGCATCGCACACATAACCAGTATAATCTGTAATTAAATACCTTCCTTGAACAGTTGTTCTGCAGATTTGTGGCTCTAGAAAACTAATGTCTTTCCTAATGGCAATTGTTGTTGATGCCAAAAATAAGATCAGAAATTGCATATAAATGTTTACATTAAGCAAGCGTTTTACTAAATCTATCTTAAAATCCATGTAATGGTCAAATTCAATTCTCCTACCACCAGTATGATATCAGAATCGAACTTGAACGTTCCAAGTTCCAACCAATCCCTCAAGTTCCCTTTTCAAGAAATTTCTCATCTATGACGCGAACCCATTGTCAAGCAATGCCCAGCTGCCACTATGACAAGATTAAACAACATCTAATAAGTTGAAACACAAGTTTGCTTTTAACTTCAACATCTAGTATACTCATATCACTTGGTGTTCATCGATACATAATTTATCACATTCATCTCATAAAAGTAAGTATTTTTACAATCGAATATAGCCCGAAATGCCATAAGGTAGATATCAGTTTCCTTTTTAACACCAAAAAACTACAAGTGGTCTAATAATACTATGCACTACATATCTTCAGGAAGTTAACAATCATTAACTAATAATCAGAAGGGAAAGTGTGCTCCTTTTATCAGCAAAAAAAATAAAAATAAAAATAGAAAAATTCAACAATGGTGAAATTATGGCACTAAACATAAATTCAACGATGCTAAACAGTTACAAAAGCACTCTAATAAATAAACATATATTCCAATTAATCATGAAATGTGCATAAGTTATTCGCATATATATTCATTCATATATATAAAGAAACTGAGATTATAAAGTGGAAAGGGAATTATTACCTGGGTTTTAAGAGCCCTAATTTTGCTTACGTCCGTCTGTTTTCGATGATAAAATTTTGATGGATCTTTCAAGGCTCTGTATACGGAAAAGCAAGATCGGGGGTTACGAAAATCGATTTGGGCGTCAAATGGACTGCTCTACTAATTACTGTAAAACAGACATATATTAATTTAAAATATTAAAATTAAAAAACAAAATGATATGTACAATTAGAATAAATTTTACTAATAGTAAGTACTAATGTTACTATATTTATTTGTTTGATAAAAAATGTAATCAATCAAGATTTTTAAAAATTATGTGCACAATCAAATTAGTCATTTAACTGCCGGAAGAGTATGAAGTTTGATATTTCCAACATTGTATTTTATAAATCCATCGTTGATATGCATTAACAGTTTGTACAAACTGTTAATGCATGTCAATGATAGAAAATCAAATTAAATATTGAATTTGTTGCCACCCATGAAGTTTGGTCGGTTGCAAATATACCATCACTCTCAATAATAATCATCTACTTGAAAAATGTAACACCCAACATTTTAAACAACATATATTTATAATAAACATGGAAGCGCGTTCCCAAAACATTTGAACAACGTTTACAAACCATCATCTTATACTTACAAATATATATCAAAACATATTTATCGTAACTAAAAGTTTATAGATTCTTAAAACATAACTATTAAATTACATAACCATATTAACAAGACCGGGTGTTATGAAAACTATTCAAACATAATATTAACAAAAAGGTCAGAGCGTGCGATAACTCAGTCAAACATCCAGTCCACCACCATATCCCGATCTACATCAAAATCTAACCAAAATCTGCAAAAGATTCAACAACGAGGGGATTAGCTCACGCTAAGTGAATGGAATTGTAACCGACAGTTCAACCCACAAGCAACAAGTCTTACAACTAGTAAACTGCAACAAGTAAACACATAAGCAAATATCGTCAAGAGGATCGGAGGTTCCTGGTATACCATCACAGAAACCTACCGATAGCTTGAGTACTACCTTCACTAACATAAGTACATCCTCAACTATGTGTATCGGAAGACCCAAACAGCTACACAGTAGTACACAAGCCCAACCAACCAACGTTGACCTCTGAATCAACCACATAGTCAACCAACCAAGCAACCAACAATTAACAACCAATAACAAACAACAACTACAAATCAACTAATCAATATCACAATATAAACCAAACAACAATAACATAATATATCCAAAACTATCCTGGTTTACTCGTTGTAACCGACCCCGTTACAACTGAGTTGAACCGAGGATTACAGTAACCACTCACCAAGATGACCCGTCCCTCAACTTAGTGGTCTTATATTACTGAGTTGCCATCTGCTTATCTGAGAACACAATAATCACAAATTAGTATCTTGTTCCAAAACTTATTCCATCACATAATAATAACATTCTTCAAAACATGTATTCTTAAGATCAACATCATCTATACCAATCATATTATACATGTAATATACTATCAATTATCACAAGTATAAGTAATCAAAAATCATAAAATTAAACTTCTGACTAACAAAGGAATCCGTCGGATTCACCATGAATCCGCCGGATTCAACAAGTATTCCAGCCCAGAATTTGACTAGAAAATTATTAAAGAATCCGCCAGATTTAACCTGAATCCGGTACCCAAAATGGCCAGAATCCGCCGGATTCCCTTGAATCCGCCGGATTCTCTTGGTCGTCCAGACCTGCACATTTCTGCAACTAAACACCACGAACCAAAAACCCACTTTTACAAAACTACAGCTTCAAAATACGAATTATCAAGGGAAAAATCACAAACATCAAACACTAACATAATATAACAATAAACAACTATCTATCTTCAATCTCAAGCATGCATCATCATCAAATCCACAATTTCACCAAACCCTAACTCAAAACCCAAACTTGAAGAACATATACAAACTCTAACATCAAATTTTCACATAACCATCAATATAACATATAATCAGTAAAGATTTAACAAACCTATACTATTTAACTTCAATTCCATACAAAACACATATATATTCATCATTTACCTAATTTCTATAAAATAGGTTCGAGAACCCTAAAATACTTACAATCAAATGATGAACAAGATGAGGATGATAGAGATAATCAGATCTCCTTAGCAAGATTTAATTACTATTAGTTTCTTCTTGATTTTTCTTTGAAATGTTTAAGTATTTGAGAGAGAGTTTTAGAAAAGAAGAAGTAATGAAAATGTTAGGTGAAGATATGTGTCGACCTAATGCCCACCGCCCCAAATTTCATCTGTTTTTTATTTTATCCCCTCTAATTCTATTGTCTGAAACCTGAAAATACCCGCGAGATAAAATATTTTATTTTACTGTCAACTTTATTAATTTAAAACAAGTAACTTTCTACTAGTCACAATAAAACCTGAGGCTCTTTTACTTGTTTATTTTCAAATAAACCATTTAAAATATTTCCCATTATTAAAACAACCGTTTATTTCCAGGCCCAGAAACCGAGTGTTACAAAAAATGTACACGGTTTTTGAATAAGATACATGTTTTTCAGGCTTTTATAGTCAACTACTCCCTCCGTCTCATATTTATAGTCTAGTATTCCTTTTATACATGCTTCAATTTTATTGTCTACTTCCATAAATGGACAAAAATAATGAGATAAAATTTCTTTTTACCCCCAGTGTATATATATATGTAAGACAAAAAATAGGTAAAAAGTAGATGGTAAAACTGTAATCTTACCAAAAAGTAAGAGAGATGATTGTGTTTTCTTAAACTGCGTATTTCTTGTATGTGGACAATAAAATTGTGATGGAAGGGAGTATTTATTTACTCTTCGTTTATGAATAGGCTTTTGCAAAAAGTGTAATTTAGATAAATCTATGAGATACAATAACCAAATTTAAGGCAACAAAACCATGACATACATGGAAAGAATTCCACAATTGATAAATGATATCGCTGAAAGTTGAAACCATTCGTTAATAAGTTTAATTTTGATTATATGAATATAGTGTGTCACTGTGTAAATCCTTATCATTAATGGCAACCAATTTGATTGTTCCTTTCCACCTTTTGTTTGCCACAATCCATGGATTCTTGACTTTATATGTCCCCACTTATTATTAATGGAACATGAAACATAAGTACATAACCATCTGGTGTGTGAAGTGTACAAATGTACCACAACACTTTACTACATGCTCTTAATGTTTTTTTTTCAAAATATTTGATGTATTTATCGGATCCGTTACGGTTAGAGGACTCGTGTACGAGTCGGCTAATGGAAAGATAAATCTAATGATCGATTATGATCTAAACCACATACTAAGATGTGTTGTATGTACACAATCAGAACTGGCAATCAAAACCCATATGATAAAAAATGGGTTGGTTGGGTTTGAAAAATAGGTTTTGCGGGTTTGAAAGGGAAGCCTGCAATTCCACGAGCAAGTCCAAAGAGGTCGACTTTAGATGTTAGGAAAGAGTTGAAACGGGTCCAACGGGTCAGAATGGGTCCAACCTGAACCGCTACGAATTTCACCATGGCATCCTTGACGGCCTTCTAACGCCACCACACATTCACCATTGTAGTCGCTGACAACCAACAAAACGATCAAATTCGACCAATTCCCGTCACAAAAATGTACCCGACGATACACCGTCGCCGGTTGACAATCGCCGGAAAAATCAATATCGGAAAATCATAGCTGTATTTTACTTTTTCGATGGTAGTTTATCTGGGGAAGAATGAGAAAAGTGGTATTGACTTTTTGAAAAATAATACTTCCTCCGTCTCACCCAAAATTTTCACTTTAACTTTGCACGTAGTTTTAGAATTCTCCATTAACTACACTTTTTACCAATAAAATAACATATCTACTCAATAAAGTCCCCTTCGATTTGTTACAACATGAAAGTGGACACTTATTTGGGACAACGCAAAATAGTAAGGTGGACACTTGGGGTGGGACGGAGGGAGTAGTGCTTTCCAACCTTTATTACTACTTCCGTCCCAAAATTATAGTCCATCTTTCCTTTTTGGGACGTCCCAAAATAATTGTCCACTTCCCATTTCAACCAATAACAAGAGAGTTTAGTGGGTGCATATTCTATTTGAGTGGTTGAAAACTGTTGTGGTCCACTTTTATTAAATTGCGTGCTTTTTATTGGTGGACAATAATTTTGGGACGGATGGAGTATTATTTTTTTAATTTTAAATTTCTAATAATAACATTAAAAGTACCAGATGACTTCTATTTTGATTTTGATCCGTTTTTATTATTGTTACTTTAATAATTACTTTTATATTCCGATTTAAATTTAAATTTTTATAAATTTATCAATTTGATTAGAAGCGATCTATTAATGATTTTAATTGTATTAGTTTATCATATTTATCATAAAAGTATATCGATAAAGGAATCGGAAAAAATAAAAATAAATGGATAAAATATAGTGATCCAACCCGACCCCCATTCGACCCATATTGAAAACTGACCCGTTTGACCCATGATCCATTTTAACCTAAACCCATTTTGACCTGTGACCCAATCAGACTTGTTGGCCAGGTATATACACAATTTGTACAATTTGTATCTGATGTCTATTATATGTACACAACTTACATTTATAAGTTTTTTAATATACCCAATATACCTGACTTTCAAGAGATGTGGTGTGATGTATTTTACTGATGTGTCTTTTATTTAACTTGTCACGTGACATCGAGAGGTTGACACATTATCAAAAGTATAATACATAATATATTAAAATACGTTTTCTGAAAGTCAAATGTATTAAAAATAAAAAACATAAATCGAGTACACATTATGTTCGTTTTTCCCTATATCTCACGAGTATTTACATCTACCGGTGAGATATATACACAAAATACAATCGTTAAGACGACCGTACTTTCCGTTTTAGTCTTAATAACCATTACAGGAAAATATTATTTTCAGTAGCATACTGCCTCTGAATCCCTTGTTTTTTACTCTTTTTTTTAGTGTCAATGCTTTTTTTTCACAAGTACTAGTTATATTATTGGGTTAAGTATCTGGAAATGCATGTAACTATGCGTGAATCTTCATTGTGTGCATGTAACTAAATTGATCTCTATTGTATGTACGAAACCATTTATTGATCTCTATTGTGTGTATATTTGTGAGTTGTCAACTTGTACAGATGCCAAGTGTCGCCGTATAACTGAGAACACGTCACAAATATACACGCGATGAAGATCAATAAATAGTTTCGTACATACAATGAAGATCAATTTAGTTATGTGCACACAATAAAGATTCATGTATAGTTATATGTATTTTCAGGCACTAAACCCAATTTATTATTGAAGGTGCTTTCACTTTTGACAAATAAACATACTTGGTAATATACTAGATATATATATGATAATATATGATATGATTATAGATGTTTCTTGAAGAATTTATGCTCTTCGAAAAGTGAAAATTATTGGTGAACATGTTCTAGCTAGTAGCCTATATACCCATATCCTGATATCCATTAAGAACTTAAACTTTTCGTATACAAAAAGGTTAAAAAAATTTCAGGATCTTTGCATACACTAAACTTCAAGTGAAGTAGTCCACAAAGGTACATGGACGATGGAGAGGAAGAACCATCAGACGATTTCACTAGTAACTCATCGAACAAGCAAAAAGATTGTTCTTTAGTGAGACCCGATAAGCCATCAGGCAACCGAGTAGCGGTTAGAAAGTATCGTGAGAAGAAGAAAGCTCAAAACGCTTACTTAGAGGAAGAAGTTAAGAAACTACGTGTTGTGAACCGAG
The DNA here is from genome assembly GCA_963422505.1 of Pseudognaphalium luteoalbum. Lineage (NCBI taxonomy): Eukaryota > Viridiplantae > Streptophyta > Magnoliopsida > Asterales > Asteraceae > Pseudognaphalium > Pseudognaphalium luteoalbum. The sequence goes on from OY730195.1 coordinate 27,991,983, forward strand.
GATTGATTAGAAAATTACAGTTACAGGCTGCTCTTGAAGCAGAGGCAGTAAGACTTAGAAGTTTGTTGTTCGATTTGAAATCACAGATTAACAAAGAAATGAGCTATGACCGTTGCAACCATCATGACTGAACGGCACGATCTACAGATAATTCGTTATTAGCACGGTGTTTTGATAAGGGAAATAGTACATGGTCTTGTGCATGTAAAGTACTTTGTTAAGTTTGCATTTAGCTTGTATGTAAAAATGATTCAGTATATTTTATGGACGCATTAGTCATAACCGGGCGGAGGAGGGCTCAATGTGAGCTGGCAAGGAATCGGAGATCTGTTTTGACCCGAACCCTTTTTGAACCATCTCCTGACCGGCCATCCCATTTTATCACCTATAAGTTTTATGTTGGAAGTTAATTTATGAAGCATCATTTATGCATACACCGCTATCTTTGTTGGAGAGAGAAAAACAAAAGAACTAAGTGCACGGATGGCTGATTTTTAATTAAATTATATATTTGTCTATTTAAAGTCATATGTTCGTTTTATAAACCAAAACGTTATTGGTTTAACGGTATGTTAATTAGTAGAAAATGTGAGTTTACGCATTGTGCTTATGTTAGTTTATAAAGCCTCGTAGTTTATCTTAACTTTAAATTATCTATTTAATGGACTAGCTAAGGTGGATCAGATTGGGCTTACATCGAGCCCATTGATATTGGGCTTGTCCACGAGTATATCATTTAAAAAAAACACGGATAAATAGCCGAATTATATGAGAGAACAATTTGACTCGATACATTTCAGTTATTCTGAAAGATACGAGGAAGAAGAGGATGGTAGTTTCCGGCGAGCAAAAGGTGGTGGTGGCTGAGGATGACGGTGGGAGGTGGGCCGACATGAACGCTGAGATACTGGCATTGATCGTTGTAAGCATGCAGTACGTATTATCAGCTTACGGTTTGGGAAACCTTGGCTTTATCTCCGTTGCAATTCAGTACGTATTATTACAGTACATGTTATATTATATTGTTTGTATGTGAATGCAGGTGTACTCGGATTAACAGGAGTGGCTAGCTAGACAGTAAAATGAGTAAAGCTAATTAGGTCCACAAAAATTTTAAGGTCTCAAAACTTATTTGACGTTTTAAAGCCTCGTAAAGTTTAAGCTGTAAGAGATCAAGGATGTTATATGTGAAGAAAAAAAACGACTAGACCCATTTTTGTCTCTTAGTTATAAGTGATTTCGTCATAACAGTTTTCGACTTTCATCTACCATGTTTTTGAATCTGTAGTTTCTCATAACTTATATGCATTCACAGTACGCGCAATCATTTATCACGCTGCTTAAATAACCAGATCAATCATTTCAAATATGGTCCACGAGTAAGTAGATAAATTATTTTGAACTGCATTACGAGTTTAATCTAAAGTTGTATATAGATTATGGTTATTTGATAACACATACAATTCGAATTGTTTTGAAAAAGAAACCATGGCATATGTGATTAGGAAAAATGTGTTTACTCATCATACATGTGTTATCCTACACTGCTACCACATTTACTAATTGTTAATGACATGTGCTATGAACTCATGATCATCAATGTTTAGCGTATGACGAAGAATTACAAAAAATGCCGAGGAGCAGTATTACTGACATAATAGTGTGGAACCATATCAAATCGCTGCCAAATTTAAAAGAGCTTGGCATTAGCCACTGCTCCAATATCACAGCCAGAGGCCTGGAAGCGTTTGGGAAACACTGCAAATCTTTGGTTTGTCTGAAAAGGAACACGGACCCCAAACGATGTTGGGGCTATATATCTGTTCCTTTTCTGGATAATTCTGAAGCCAACATAATAGCCAATACCATGTTGAACTTACAGAGTCTTGAACTTCGTTATGGTGCTTTTGGTAATGATGGGCTCTCTAAAATCCTTACCAAATGTAAGTCACTTGACCGTCTAGATATTCACGGAAGTTTTCATATGAAATTGGAAGGTGATATCAAGATGAGTTTAGAGAGGATCAACTTCGCTTACTGTGAATATGGTTATGAGGGTGAAATTTCACTTAAAGTTGGCTTTGTTTCGGAAATTATGGAACTTTTGTCCCAGTGATATTAATTTTTGAATAGGCCGGGTTGAGTTGACCTGCAAGAAATTTAGTCTGTTTGATGTTGCTTCCTTAATAAGTAATGCGTTAATTATGATTGCAAAAACATCAATATGTCAAACGTTTCATATAAATAATCCACAACCCAAACAAATCCATAAGTAAAGGAGTCGAAATTTTCTCACGTAATATTGACTATAATATTACGAAAGTTTCATTAAAATTTAGGACAAATACATGAAACCAAGAAAACCATCACTAGCTCTGTTTCAATAACAAGTGCAGAAATTATGTGTACTATAGCCACTAATATATTGTTCAAGCGTTACCTGATAAGATATGAAGATTCTGATGTAAAACTGTGAGGTTTTGAAGTTCTATTTGATTTCACATGACCTGGAACGCCTTTCAAGCTTGGTGACCTTTGCGAAAATCCAGCACGACCATTAACATTCCAAACCCGACTACTGCTTGCATCGCTATTGATAGAAGATATAGGAGACAACAGTTTATGTTTATATGGAGAATTGGTTGCAGACCATGTCTCTACACTTAATGGTCTTAGTCGTGGCGAGCTTAGCGAACGTGATTTTGCTCTTGCAGATTGTGTTGCAGCCATGTAAGTTGGACATACAGGTGAACCCGTCACAGAAATAGAATGTTCTTCTCCAACGGATCGTTGTTTCCTGTGATGGATTGTTTTGGGGTGATAAGTAAAGGTATCTTTTCCTTTTAGATTTCGTAGTTTGACCTTTTGACTTTCGAAATCTTCTCTGCTTCCTATATTTTGTAGATCATCTCTTTTAGCCAATTGGGTATCCACCCAATGCTCTAGCCAGTACCTCCATTTCCCATTTACTTTGCTTTGTTCAGATTCTGCAGACAACTGAGACAAAGAAACAAGAATCAGAGTAAGGCCTGGTTTTAAAGGTCGAAATGAAAAGTCAATTTCAAATATTAATTGGGTTCTATCACAATTTGACATAAGTCTATTTAAGGGGTCGTTTGGAGACCAAAAGTATGATTTATGTGACTTGTCGTTGCATATAGTTTTTAATCAAGTATTTGGATAAACATAGTTGCTTATGGCTATCTTACTGTTTAGAAGCCAAAACTATCAATTACTTACAGGCTACATTAAAAGTAATTACTAATTGGGAAGACAGATTTACCCATCTACCTCTTGTTTAGCCTAATTGGGAGACCTTTTTTCCATCTTATAACAAAATCTTCTTTTTTATTTTTCACAGCAATGCCATTTTTTAGTTTTTTGGTCATCATATGTTTTATATTAATAAAATTATTAGACCTTGACAAATATATGTGATTATTGTTACTCCAACAACAAATGAACATCTAACATCATCTCTTACAACCCATTTTTATTGTAATCAATTTCGATGTGTAATAACATGTGAGATCGTTTGTAAACTTTGGTGTTGCCGAGATACCTTTATAACACAATTTAAAAAGAAGCCATACCAATCTCAGAAGTTGAAACTTAGTGTTCCGACCTAAAGAATACGCAAAGTATACACTTACTCTGTGATTGAATGCATACTCTTTTATTCTTTCCCTCTTCATAGCTGCTTCTCTTTTACTGTACAACATAGCATTCTCCTCTTCCTTCGTTAGAATGCTGTCATCCCACCTCTTCTGACTGTTCATATCGATCTGTACATTTGTTAACAACCAAACTTTATTACTGAGAGCCAACAAAACAAGATAAAAAGGCAAGAAATGCAACTATTCTCAATGCAACAGAGCAAACCTTAATATCTTTTCCTCTTTTTTCTAGAAAAATGTTATGAGAGCTGAAGTCTGCCACTTGGACTCTCTTCGCACATGCTTGTGATTGAATATTTACAACTGATTGTAAACATTTTAGAGTTGTGACCGCTTGACGTCGAACTAAATGGCCACGAATTATAGCTTGTAACCTTACTAGTCCTTTCAGTGCCCGTAGAGCTTTTCTTGCCTATAACATCAGGCAAAACCCATTACTTTGACTTTTTAAGTCATAAATATTGACTTTTGAGATTGCATTTTTTAATGCAATTTTTGCTTGGGTCTTTTCTAGCCTTTTTTTTATGTAGTATCTGATTCAGTTTCTGCTGATTTTTTATTTTGATATTTTTCTACGTACTTCAAAGAATTCAGAGTAAGAAATTTTGGTAGTTAAAGATTTTGACCCTAGAAGTTGAAAGTTAAATTTTGGCTGTACCTGATTGCATCTACCTTATTCCTACCAAATAAAATATCAGCTCCAAATTGTTAGTATTATTATCAACCAAATAAATGCTGAATGAACTATCTAGTTTCAACTCTGTGGAGTGTGGACCATTTTGAATGAAAAAGAATTGTTTAAAAAATCAAAAACATTAATTTCATAACAAAAGTGATATATTTGACAGAAAAATTAAAACACACCAGAAGTCCCCGAAACGCGGTTTGAATCTTGGTGGCTGCACTATTTTCCCTTTCATTGTCACTTTCCGATGATGATGATGATTGAAAATTACTATATGACACTTGTTTATGTTCATCAACTTCTTGATCCACATGAACACTTTCTGGTTTCACCTTTTTTTCTGCTGACTGTGGTCTCTCTATAAGTGCTGATTGTGAGGTTAACCTCTTCAGTTTTTGCTTCCCAAATACCCATCTCCTCTTTTTATCCTGTTAAGTACAACAATCTCAGAATAATGTAGATCAAATATATAACATATATTTAGCAGCATAAACTCATGCATATATACCTTATTTTGACATTTTTCTGTGATGAAGAACCTCTTGATAAGACTGAGCCATCTTCTTTTTGCCATTTTGGATCATCAGATTTTTTTGACAAGTGAATTTACTTGGCATCAGTGATTCTAGTAAGTGATGCAAATTTATAAAGATAAAAAGAAGTCTTTAATTGGGTAGATTTGATCTCAAATTCCCAGAATCTATAAGATACAATAAGCATCAATTGGGGTTATTGGGATTTGGGATGTACTTTAATTTCAGATGCAGCATTTTTTTAATGGGAGAGACTTCACTGCAGGTGAAGTCTAGGAGATCAGATGAAGAATGTTTGCCAGAAACCTATGTTGTAAGACTAGTTATATATTTTATTGACTTGGCCACTTGCAAGGACACTTCTACCTATAGGTGGAAAAATGGCCGTGTAAGACGAGTTGGATAACATGTCAAAATGGATTCGGTCCTGTTAGGTAAACCCGTTAAACGTTTGTATCTTTTTTAACTTTCTAAATAAAATAAAGTACTAAATATGATCAAGAAGAAAATTTGGCGAAAATATATCTTGTTCTTATACATTTAGATACACTTAGCATAAGTTTCAACCCGTTTGACCCGCCGGTGATCGACTGGACTTAAATACTGGACTTATTTAACTTGTTTGTCCCACTTGATCCATTTTATTTTTAGTAAAAATATATTTTAAGTTAACCTTGATTCTCAAAGATATTAGTAAAATACACCAAATTAGCCTATTTGCGACTATACGAGTCAAAGTGTTACCTTCAACTTTTATGGTTCTATTCCTTGAATTTTGTAGAAAATTTGTATGAGAGTGTTCTTAAATGCAAGTTTTCTGGGTCTGATATGGTGCACATGTGGCTTTCCACCATATTATCAGATTATTGAGTAAGTTCATAGGATACGAGAATTATGATAAAAGGTAAAGGTAATTCTGGTATCCTGCACTGAACAGAGAAAAACTAAAGTGCCCTACTTGAGAATTTGGAAACATGATAATTTTGACACAATAAGTAGACCTCTTTTTTTACTAACTGAAACTAAAACATGATAATAGTAAGCACATGATTAATGTATGAACCATGAATGCACACATGCACATGCATGGGACACACAATGTACTCTTCTTCTTTTATTTTATTTTCTGCAAAACTTATCTTAGGATTTATCATGTGGTTCATAAATATTATCATAGGTTATACTCACTGAGATCTTTCAATGATAAGCTATTTCAGCATTACGAATCAAGATTTATTGAATAAGTTGAACTGATTTCATTGTAGTCTAAGTAGCACGGTGTCAATAAATTGTTTATTTTGAGCAATATAAGGTTGTGATCATGTGATGTAGTTGAGTTCATATTTGAAGATAATCAGCGTACTGATCTGGGTTGGCCCGACTCAGAATGTATCGAACCTGAAATGCAAACATTTCGTATCAAAATTTTCTAGACCCGGCTAGATGGGTGGGTCGAAAATGAAACATAATATGTTGTAAAAAAATGTATCTACACATGGGTTTGGGAGACAAAAGCTGGAATAGCAAAAGGGAATGGTGGTGGAGGGCAGAACACTTGTGAATTATGGCTTCTTTCTCTCATTGATGGGTCCATTACATGTTCAGATGTTTTTATGACACATATCATTAACAGATACTCCCTCCCTCCGACCCGATTTTATTGTCAAGGGATGTTCCATTTTTATTGTCCACTTCTATATATAGATAAGAAAAAGGAGATAAAGTTCTTTTATGCCTTAATTTATATATGTAAGATAAAAATATAGGTAAAAAGTAAAGATTCTTAGCAAAAAGTAAGAGAGATTGTGATATTTTCTTAAACTACGTGTGTTTTTGTCTAGAGACGATAAAATTGAGACGGAGGGAGTATATAACTAACTTACATTCTCATATTTTATCTATTACCTTTGCTATACATTAAAAAAAAGAATATTAATTTTTGGATTTTGTTAAGGGTGGGGTTATTGAGAAAAGGGGTAAAAGTAAGGATGGCAATGGTTATCCGATCCAATGGATATCCACTCGATCCATCCACTTAATGGTGGATATGGACGATCTAAATGGATGAATAGTGGATATGTATACGGATGTGAATGAATAGTGGATCGGATATGGATGACAAATTATCACCCATGGATTTATCCATTAACCCAAAATACATATACATATACATATACATATACATATACATATACATATACATATACATATACATATACATATATACCTATACATATATACATATACATATACATATACATATACATATACATATCCACATACATATAAACCATAAACTATTAATGTGTAATTGAATATATAAAATCGTAAATATTAAAAATTTAATTTACAGTTAAGGAGTTCTTTCTTTATCATTGATCAAAATATGTGTGATTAACCGATAAACATAGAGATTACACATTTATATATGTTAAAATATATGTTTAATTGTAATTGTAACCAATCAATTTTCATTGACGACAATGGTTACACGCTCTTGCATATAGATTTCCGTATGTTACGTTATATTTATATTTTTGTTACAATATTTGTTTGTTTCATTTCATATTATGAAATTTTTCTACCTTTTTTTAAATATCCAACGAACATCCATTAACCCGGTTAATCCATTGGATATGGATATGGATGGATGAATTGAAGTTAAATGGATATGGATATGGACGAAAATATTTAAATGGATATGGATGTGGATATGGCATCATCCAATCCATTGTCATCCCTAGGTAAAAGTGAGAGAATGGATGGAAGCTAATGAGGAGGTGACAAGTGTCCTCCTCATTTCTCCACTTTTTTATTCATTTCCTCCCATTTTCTCATTTCTTCACCTTTTATCCATTTCTCCCATCTTTTTTTTTCTTTCTCTATTTCCTTGTTTGAAAAAAAAAACTTTTATTAACAAAATTTATTTTTCAAAAAAATATATTTAAAAACCATTTTTTAAAAAAATAATTTTTTTTACTTGTACGAACTTCTATAACACTTTTATCAAAAAATATAATTAAATAAAATTTGTTAACATTTTTTTACAAAAAAAAAATCATTTTTAACAATTAAAAAAATTATTAAAAAAAATCTACCGTCTAATTTTTTCTTTTTATATCATTTTTACATTTATGATGCACCAGATATTATATATTATAATACAGATGAATATATAAAATAGATGCAATAAAAATAAATTATTATTGTGTTTACTAAATAATAATCTGTGATGCACTAATTATAACACCCCTCATTTATAACTCATTTAAATATGATATATCGGAAGCGTCAGTCCAATTTTTCATCATAACTTATAATGTTTACGTATTTAAGATATGTTATTTCAAAATCCCAATCACAATAATTTTTACAAGTAAAAACAAAGTACATCAAAGTGGGTGTTATATAATTTCACAAGACATTTCTGATTTAACCAAATCAGATATCAGAGTACACGTCTAGTAGTCAAAGATTTATCCAGTCCAACTTCTTGCCCACCCGAGAATAAATTCATAACCTGCAAGAAGTGTTAATGTGGGGGGATTAGCTCAACGCTAAATGAAGGCATAATTAATCAACAGTTCAACTTAACATAACAACTATGATTACAAACAAGCATCGTAAACATACGATACACAATACAACAATTCAATTATTTAACTGGTCAACTGTTCAACGGGTCAACAATTCAACCATTTCAACAATGCAACAGTTCAACAATATCACAACTCAATAATGAGGATCGGTGGCTCTTGAGAAACCATACTACCGCGGTGGCTCTCAAAGAACACTTACCCAACCATATCCGTATGGCCATAACGGACGAGACCGATAGCTAATGGTTATTATACTCAAACACAGGTTTTACACACAACGAATGAAGCAAAACACTGTGTAACCAACTAGCCTAACCAACCAAATCAACTCGTTGACCTCATTAACAACCGATGCCCGAAGGCTAAATATATCAAGTGATCATGTATCCACATATTCATCAGGTCACACAGCAGACTAATCAGTATATCAACAGTATTATTACTAACAACCATAATCATCTTGGCAAACTAGAACAGTAATAATATGTTACTTGTTGTAACCAAACCTGTTACAACTAAATCACACTGAGGATTAAAGATCCACTCACCAATACCTCAGTCGTCCACTCAGTAGTCTAATGTCACTGAGTCTTCTGTTTATCTGAAACACAATAGAACAACACAAGTCAGTAACTTGTCTCATAATCATCATTCTAACATATTTATTCAATCAGGTAATCCCTGAAGTCTAAGCAAACAAAAGTTATGTGAGTCCCTAATCACTATTATGTAAGTGATTGTGAATCGTTAACAGTGAGTTAATTGTAGAAGGGGGGGTTGAATACAATTAAAAACTTTTCTTTTCTGTTATAATGTGTTATCTTTGTTTAACAAGTTTTTTTTTAACCGTATTAAAGTAACAACAATATGAACACAAGTATGTATATAGGATAAACAGTTCAGTTGCTGATACAAATGTAGCTGAAAGATAAATTCTTTTATTGATAAAATTTATCTCTTGTTGATTGCGGAATAGATTAGCCAAAGCTAATCTAAATCAAACAATACAACTATTACAAAGGAGATGAGCAGTAGTGGACAAACACGCTAACTTGCTCACTCGCTGAAGTAAACTAGTAGTGGACAAACACGCTACTAGTTCACTTGCTGGTGTTACTTGTATTTTAGACAAACTAGTCACTGACAAACAAGTGACAATACAAGTAATCGACACAAAATGAAGTACAACATACTACGCTATTTATAGACGCTGAAATCCTTGATTTCCGGATCTGATGGACACGTGTCGCTGCTTGATTGGAGAGGTAGTTGAGATGTGATATATCATGGCACGACATTCTGTCTTGGGAAATATCACCTTGTATCATGGACCAATCAAAAGCTTCCACGTTACTCTTTTCAAGTTTCGAGGAACACGTGCTTCGCCGTAATAACGCCGAATGTTGACTTCTTATTTAATGCGGCATTTAATGCTGCAGTCACTGATAGATATATCAATTCTCCTCATTCTCGATGCGAGCCAACATGCTCTAAAGAATGACTTGAACAGCTAATCTTCAGCGACTTCTTTTATTCAGCAGAAGAGAGAACTCAAGAAGACTTGGAGACTCTCGCTGATAGATGAGTATCAGCGACACACATAGTTGAGTCTTTCATCTTTATAAATTCTTCCTCTACTGGTCTAAGATACAATCAGCGACAAGAAAACCTTCAGCAACACTATCTTCAACTTGGATCATACTTCTTGTACAAAGAGTAATGCTCTCGCTAACAATGATCAGCGACACACATAGTTGAGCATAATTCTCCTTCAGTAACTTAGAGGGAGAGAGGGAAGATCAGCGAACATAAACATCAGCAACAGGAGCTTGACTTGAATCATTTCTTCTTAGAGAGATCTTCATTAAGTGGATCAGAGACTTGTGAATATAAGGCACAATCAGTGACTTCGATTATCAGCGACTAATGACTTCAACAATCTGTTTGTAGACATTGTCTTAGTCTCCCCCTTAATCTTTGAGATCAGTGACCATCTTGAGTTTGACGACCAGTGACTCAACAATCTCCCCCTAAATGGTTTAAGTCAAAGCTCCCTTAGACAAACTAGTTGCAGGAAAGATTTAGGCTCAATAATCTTCCTTACTCTGTTGATAAGTTGATTGCTCAGAGACTTGTCCTTGTAAATTTTTTGTAGTTGAAAAGATTTGAGACTCTGATAGTAGGTAGATTGCCCAGTGACTTGTACTTGTAGATTTTCTTGCTTCAAGCCTCATATATATCATAGAATAAATATTTACAGAAGCTAACTATTACAAAATATCTAAGTTATTTTATCTCTCCACATCTCCTCCTCTTTTACTATGCCAAGCTCAGCTTCAAGTTCATATTTGTCTTTGGAGGGCAGGTATCTGAATTTTCTGGCTAAGGCTTCATCGAGAATAGCTTTTCTGATCTTTGAATCTGTTGGAAGCATGCTAGCTGACCTGATTAGGTGTATGAGTTGTTCTTGATCAACCTTTTCAAGTTCAGCTTCTCTCTGAAACCTAAGGGCACCATTTAGGTCCCTGTATACCAGACCCTTCTCCCTTTCAGTGACTTCATGTCCTTCAAGCTTTGGCACACCAGCAGGGATAGATAGATTTAGCCTTGAAGTGTTGGGGATTCGATAGATGCTGCTGGTACCTGACCTATACCTTGGGCTTGGTGGCTGAACAATCTCCTCACCATATATGACAGTATCTTCTGGTCTGAGGAGTTGCAGCGACACCATTTTCTGATAGAGCCTATCAATCTCCTTCATGACATCAACCTTAGCTGCACTTGTAGAGTGGCTGATAGCAAGCCTTATCTCATTCCATTCTTCTCTGTGCAGCTTGCATACTTGATCAAGTAGCATTGATTGAGTCTCTGAACCTCTTTGTATAAGTAGCTGAGGTTGAGATTGGTTCCTTGACTTTTTAAGCTTTACCTTGGTGATAGGTGCAGGGTTTGATCTTCCTGTCATTCGAGCAACAAATTTCTTTCTGTCTATTTCATCCCATTTCCTATCCACTGCTGTTCTGACAGCTCCCCCTTTCTTTTTAGAGCTCTTGCTAGCTGAAGTTTTCAGTTTTTGTTTCTCTAGCTCACTCTCTTCTATCTCAGCAAGTACCCTGGCAATTGCAGCATCAGACTCTTCTTGATCTTTCTTTTGTTTAAGAAGTCTGGCCCTTTCATTGGCATCTTTAGAGCTCAATTCTAGTAGGTATGCTCTGTCAGCATCTGATTGCTCTTTCAGCAACCTTTTCCTTTCTTGTTCCTCTCTTAACTCAGCCTAAAAGGTTATTTGCATTATCATCTCATGCTCCCTGTCCTGTCTTGCCTTTATCTTTCTGGCAACTCTCTGTTCTTTTGTTTCATCAGGACAAGGGGTATCTGAGGCTGAGTCAAAGGAAAGGCATGCTGTAGGGGAGGTATATGAAGTGGTAGAGTTGGAAGGAGTTGCTGTGGAGATTGGTGTTATAATTGCTGGGGTAGGTGTGGTTATTTGGGTTGTTTGGGTTGTTGTAGTTGTAGTTGCTGTAGGTGAGGGCAGGTTTAGGGTTGCTGGTGCAGATGAAGGTACAGCTACCTCAGATATGACAATGTGTAATTGAGGGTTACTGACCTGTTGTTTCTTTGATGGAGGAGTAGATGCAGGAGAGGTGTCACTGGTCCTTTTTCTTTTTATAACAGAAGATATGGGTTGCTGATCCTCCATATTTGTATCATCTTCATCATCTGAACCCTGACCATTTCCATGATCACCTCCCTGGCCATCATCATTGTTATCATCATCATTATCATCAGCATCATGCATGATGGTATCATCCTCCTCATCATCAGATGCATCAGCTACAACTTCCCTATTCATCCATTTCCAGCGAGCCAATTCGTAGCTCACTGAGGTACCCTCAATCCTAGCAGTATCATCCACTGCCCATTGTTGCACCAGCCCGTTGTAGTTCCTGAGCTCTTCAGCACTGAACTCAGGAAAGCTCTCAGTGATATCCACCATGTCAGTGGCTATCTCCATATCTACCCAATGCAGTTCAGCAACTGCAAGGGCTTCCAGTTCAGGTTGCTCAGCGAACGGACGAAATGCATAAGTAGTGAGCACGATGTCCCTGTGAGCTTTGTTTGATAGCGGATCAGTCATCTTTCGGGGCATCTCAGGATCAGAGACAAAGTCCTATTCTTCACTCTCCCCCTGACTGGTTCGCTCAAACCGATCAACTGCCCTAAGTATCTGATCAGTGAAGTCTGCATTTTCCTCTCGCAGGGCAGCGACCTCAGCTCTTGTCTTGGTGAGCTGTGAGACAACCTGTGGAAGTACCTTAATAACTTTGTCAGTGTTATATAGGTAGTTAGATACAGAAATGGCTAAGTCATTTTGGTTGGTGGTGAGCTGGGCAATGGCAGCAGCATGATTAGTGAAGTTGTTGGTGGAGGTGGAGGCCAGCTCAGTGACTGCATGGTTTATTGCAGCACTAGCATCAGCTACTGTTTGTACCCTCTCACTAACAGATGTGCTCCATGGTTCAATGGAGTTGTATACATCAGTGAGAGCAGCAATAGCTTTCTGAAGGACAGAGACATTGCCAATAAGTGCCTCACGGTCTTCAGTGAGCATCTTAATTTGGGTTTGGGATTGGGCAATGTACTCCATCAGTAGCTGATCTGATGTGGAGTGAGTGGAGGTGTTTGGGGGAGTAGTTTGGGTAACAATAATGGGGGTAGGTGTAGATTGGGCTACCTGATCAGGGGGTGTGGTCTGATCAGCAGTGACTTGGATGTTATCACTGGAGAAGGAGGTGGCGGTGAGCTCTCTGATGGGAGAGTTGGATGAGGGTGGAGGAATGGGTTGGGTGTCCTCAGAGGTGTCCATTGGCATGATTTCCTCATCATCAGCTTGTGATTTAGCTGGTGGTTCATTGGAAATAGAAGTAGCGACCTGTATCTCACCATGGGTCAGTGGTGAGACATTGACAGTCGGTGCAGTGATAGATGAGAGATGGCCCGGGTCTGTAGCCAGTGGTGTGACATCAGCTATGAGTGTGTTATCACCCACTGATGTCACTTGCCCTTTTAGTGAAATGTCACCCTTTTGTGAGGATGACAAGTGGCTGGGTTGACTCAAGCTGAGGGTGTGGGGTGCACCCGAATCACTGCTAACAGTGGTTTGATCCACTGCAGCTGTCTGTAGTTGTCCCTTTGTAGAGTCACTGGACTTTCGGGAGTCCAGTGAAGCAGGTAAAGTTGAGGGTTCAGCAGTGGTGCCCTCAGCAACTGAACGTACAGTCACTGATTCACCACTGGCATCCGTAGATGTCTTCTTTTTACTATGTCCCTGATCCTTTAATGTCAGGGACCCTAATTTGGATTTTTTCTTGGGAGCAGTTGGTGGTTTCTTAATTGGTGGTTGACCAATAGTAGTGACTGGGGGTGTAGTCAGTGACGTGGTCGATAGGGGGCAGCAACTGACATATGTACAGAAGTTACAGGCTGGGGTGCAAGGATCCCCGGATGTTTCATGAAAGCAGGTAAAACCACAGTCGCTGGTTTTGCAAAAATCTGAGATCCTACCAGAGTGGGCTCAAATCCCTGAAATGATACCCTATCATAGGCAGCAAACTGATCCCTAAAGATCAGTGAGAGATACCTAGGGTAAGGCACATAATTTGCCCTGGCAGGCTCAACGACTTTGGTGATCAGTTCGTTAAAGATCCCACTTGCATAGTCAACTCGTAGAGAGTTGACTAGTGACCAACTGATGCCTCCAGGGAGCTGAATTGATCATAGCTCCCTGATTTTGTACCCAAAGATTGGATAAAGTTTGTGAAAAGAGCATTCCAAACACCATCCATTTTTGTTTTATGGACCGTAGAGTACTTACGGTTGCCACTGCCATCGACTGAGTATTTACACTCAATCTCAGTGAGTTCGACGAGGCCTTGTTTGGCAACGTCGCTCTCTGGCAGCGACTCGTACGACTCATAGGTCGGTAGTTGTAAAATGGAGTGGATGGTGTTGGCAGTTATTATGATGGGTTGGGTACCATTGTCTATAAAACCCTGGAGTTGGGAAACACCAGAGACGACAGAGTGAGTGCAGGTATACCAGAACTCACTGAGCCATTCTGGGTTCATTTCCCCAGGAGACAAGGTAAGAGCAGGGAGGATAAAGTGATTTTTCAGAAAATTTATCACCTCCGCATACTCAAGTTTAGGGCAATTTACATTTCCCAAATAGTTAGATTTGGGAACTGTAATGACAAGGGTCTCACTGACCGCAGAGGCTCGAAGAGCTTTAATCTCTGGGGTCGGTGTGTAAGCATTATTGAAAAATTTTGTCCTTGCCATTTTAAAAAAAATAGAAGATTTAAAGATGAGATATTTGCAGAGAAAAATGAAGAAGATGTAGTTTGAAAAATTAGAAAGCGTAAAGAATGAAAAGGTAAGGGTTTCGGTGCTTATATACGGTTACTGATGTTGAAAATGTGTGGTCAAAACGAGTATGTACGTGGTCAAAAAAAAGTAAAAAAAAAATAAAAAATAATGTGGTTGGTGGTAGTGGAGTAGGGTGATGATGGTGATAAGTGGTAACATTAAATGGTGATGGGAGTGGTGCGCCGGAAAGGTATACGAGGTGTCAGAAAAAGTGTACCTTTTCGATTTCCCATAAGATATTTTAATAAAGTATTTATTAAGAATATAAATCGTTACAAATTAAATACAAAATGTATTAATTGTAAGGAATATATGTCGAAATAAATGCTGTATTAAATATTAACAAAACTTTCGCTGATACATTATGTCTCAGCGAGATGAAAAATAAATTATATCTTAAAATAAAATAAATATTATGTTTCACATTTGATGTCGCTGATCAAATTACAACTTAGAATACTAATCCAATCAGCTAGTCAAGTATGTGAAGCATAAGATATAGTTTATTTATATGATATAAGGAATTTTCATGTGCAGTTACAAAGTATATAATTTATTGATTATAACAATGCTAACTTATTGTTCTTGTTGATTATATCAGTGAGAATAATAGGTCAGCGTGTTAAAAATATAAACTATTTATTCTGTAACTACCTTTTATTAAACAAACAGGTTTTAATCATTTAGGTTCAGCATGCCCAACTCGCTGATGAGAAAGGTGAATCTTTTCTCATCTAAAGGTTTTGTAAAAATGTCAGCGAGTTGGTAATCAGTTGGAATGAAATGCAATTCAATGTCACCTTTCATGACGTGGTCCCTGATGAAGTGATATCTGACATCAATATGTTTTGTCCTTGAGTGCATTACAGGATTATATGCTATGACAATAGCACTTTGACTGTCACAATAAATTGGAACATTGCCAAAGTCAAAGCCATAGTCAGCGAGCTGATTTCTCATCCACAAAATTTGAGCAGTGCAAGCTCCAGCAGCGACATATTCAGCCTCAGCAGTAGAAGTTGAGACATAATTTTGTTTCTTGCTTGACCAGCTTACAAGCTTTTCTCCAAGAAACTGACAGCTACCAGAGGTACTCTTTCTGTCCATTTTGCATCCAGCATGATCAGAATCTGAATATCCCTTCAGTGAGAAATCTGAACCAGATGGGTACCAGAGACCAAGATTTGGTGTACCCTTCAGATATCTGAATATTCTTTTGACAGCGAGCAAATGGGATTCCTTTGGACCAGCTTGATATCTAGCACATAAACAAGTGGAAAACATAATGTCTGGTCTACTAGCAGTTAAATACAGCAGTGACCCGATCATTCCTCTGTAAGCAGTGATGTTTACAGATTTACCATCAGGATCAGCATGTAATTTTACTGCAGATGACATTGGTGTAGCAAGGGATGAGCAGTTGGTGAATTCAAATTTCTTTAATAAATCTTTAACATATTTTCCTTGATTTATAAAAATACCAGTTTTGGTTTGCTTTATTTGCAGACCAAGAAAAAATGTTAGTTCACCCATCATGCTCATTTCATAACTTTTAGTCATGAGGTTACTGAATTCCTTGCACATGTCATTGTTAGTAGACCCAAAAATAATATCATCAACATAAATTTGGACCAATATAACATCTCTCTTATCCTTTTTAATAAAAAGTGTGCTGTCAATTTTACCTCTGACATACCCAAAGTTAGTTAAGAAGGTAGAGAGAGTGTCATACCAAGCTCTAGGAGCTTGTTTTAGTCCATATAAAGCTTTTTCCAGCTTATAGACATAACCTGGATGCTTGGGATCAGTGAATCCAGGTGGTTGCTTCACATACACTTCTTCCTGCAGCTTTTCATTCAAGAAGGCACTTTTCACATCCATTTGATATACCTTGAACTTCTTGTGAGTTGCATATGCTAAGAACAACCTGATTGCTTCAAGCCTAGCAACTGGTGCAAAGGTTTCATCATAATCAATTCCTTCTTGCTGACAGTAACCTTGTGCAACCAGTCTAGCCTTATTCCTTATTACAACACCATCAGCATCCATCTTTTTTCTGAACACCCATCTTGTTCCAATCACAGATTTCCCAGCTACTTGAGGTACTAACTTCCACACTTTATTCCTTTCAAACTGAGATAGCTCATCTTGCATGGCAGCTATCCAGTGATGATCAGTGAGTGCCTCATCAATTTTCTTGGGCTCAATTAGTGACACAAAGCTTACAAACAAATAAAAGTTAGCAGATGCTGATCTGGTCTGGACCTTGGATTGAGGATCACCAATAATCAATTGATTATCAATATGTCTAGTCCATTTAGTCACTCGCTGAGGTTCAGCAGTGACTTGATTATTCAGAGGTGATCCACCAGACACATCAGCATTAGAAGCATGATTAATGTTTAAGCTTTGATTTGGAAAGTGAGTGTTATTATTTTGATGCAAATGATGAGATGATGATGGGATATCAACAGGCAAAGATGAAGTTTCTGAATTATTCTGAGCTAAAGTAGAGCCAGAAGTAACTTCAGGGACATCATCTTCCCTTTCAGAATCTGATGGATGAACCTCATGCTTGTCATCACTGATTGTGTTAAAAATAAGGTGTTCATAATCTTTTGGATCAGTGAGTGATTCATCATAAGATTCATCAAAGGTAACATCCATTGATTCTTCAATACATTCCCTTCTTTTATTATAAACTCTGAAAGCTTTTGAAATGATTGAGTAACCAACAAATATACCTTCATCAGCTTTGGGATCAAACTTCCCTAAGTGATCTCTTTTGTTTAAGACATAGCAGGTACTGCCAAAAACATGAAGAAAACTTATGTCAGGTTTTCTCCCCCTTAACACCTCATAGGCTGTCTTATCATGTCTCTTGACAATCAGAGACCTATTCTGAGTTTAGCAGGCAGTGTTAACTGCTTCAGCCCAGAAGTGGGTCTTAAGACCAGCATCTATGGGCATTGACCTTGCTGATTCAATCAAGGTTCTATTTCTCCTTTCTGCAACACCATTTTGTTGAGGTGTTCTTGGTGCAGAGAAGTTTTGAGAAATACCTTTTGAATCACAGAAACTTTCAAGGTCAATATTTCTGAATTAAGTGCCATTATCACTTCTTAAATGTTTAACTGAACAATCATTTAAGTTTTCCATCTTTTTGATAAAGGATATAATTTCCTGTGTTGCATCACTTTTGGCTTTAAGAAAGAATACCCAAGTATATCTGGAATATTCATCCACAATTACCAAGCAATACCTTTTACCACCAAGACTAGGAGAACTCACTGGACCAAATA
Source organism: Pseudognaphalium luteoalbum (assembly GCA_963422505.1). Taxonomy (NCBI): domain Eukaryota; kingdom Viridiplantae; phylum Streptophyta; class Magnoliopsida; order Asterales; family Asteraceae; genus Pseudognaphalium; species Pseudognaphalium luteoalbum. Next base: position 28,010,207 of record OY730195.1, read on the forward strand.
GATCCATATGCATCAGTTGAAAACATTCTGTCACTGAAGATGTCTGTTTGCTTTTGAAAGAGGAGCTGTGATGCTTTCCCTTCTCACACACTGAACAAAGCTTGTCTTTGTCAAAAGTAAGCTTTGGAAGACCATTTACCAAGTCATTCTTGCTGAGCTTGCTGATGGCCTTGAAATTCAGGTGAGAGAGTCGCTTATGCCATAACTATTTTTCTTCTGAAACGGTTCTGGAATAAAAACATGTTCCTGATTGTGCTGAGTCCATATTGACTACATATGTATTTCCTTTTCTTTGAGCACCCAGGACAGCACTTCCATTTTTGTTGTAAACAACTCCAGCTTCATGATCAAATAGCACTTTATTCTTGGCATCGCAGAACTGACTGATGCTTAATAAATTATGCTTCAGTCCTTCAACATATGCTACCCTTTTAAACATCACATTACCATTGGTCAAGACTCCATACCCTCTGGTCTTACCAATGTTGTTTTCACCAAAAACTACATCAGGACCTCTTTCATCCTGGTAGTCGCTGAGCAGGGACTTACATCCGGTCATATGTCTGGAACACCCACTGTCCAGATACCAGATTGTTTCTCTAAGAATGCCCTACATCAGGAGTGAAATGTTAGTTCAATTTATGAACCCATCCTAAGATGGGTTCATGGTGGACAAGCCTTGAACTTGGCTTCCACTGACCAGCAAGACATTTGATTCACTGCTGGTGGTTTGTTTGACACAAGCTTGTACTGATGAACAATCTGTTGACACATGTTGCCTACTTCCACATTTATAGCATTTTTTATTTGTGGCTTTAGACTTCTTTTGCTCATTATGCTTATTTGATTGAGATTTGAAAGAGTTCAGACTTACTGTCTCAGTTTGTTTCTTTGACTCCAAGTCACTGATGACAAGATCATCAGTCACTGAAGTGTCAGAAGTGAGGTTGCTGAATGACTTTTGATTAATAGCAGTAATACTGATGGGAACTGGATTAGTTGTTGACTCATTTATGCTCAAGTCTTTCAGTTCATCAATATTTGCAGTTATATCACAGATGTCAGTGACCAGCGAGCTTTTAACAAAGTGATTTGGTTTAGGCTCGCTGAAGACTGACATTGGTTCAAAAACGAAGTTTGAAAAGGATTGATCAGGCTTGAATATTTGATCAATGCTTGTGGCATCAGCCAGAGAAGCAGCTGTGTCATAATCACCTCCCAAAATAGCTTTTACTTGTTTTGGAATTTGATTATTAACACACTGATTTACATTTAATGCAGATTTGCACCATGACTTTATAACTTCATTGAGTTGAGAAAATTTGGTTTCAAAACTTATTTTCTCTTGAATGCACATTTGATTTGCATGTATTTGTGCATCAAGTTCAAGTTTTAGGTCTTTCATTTTCAACAAACTTTCTTCTTGAAGTTTAAGTTTTAATGTCAAGTTATTGATCATGCATTCTTGCCTTTTCTGAATATCATGAGCATTTGATAGATCAACTATTAAAGTCTCAAAGATATTCTCCTTTTCAGTCACTGAAGCTGATTTAAAGCAATGTACCTTGTAGAGAGTCTCTGGATCCCAGCCGGATGCTGAACATTTCTTAGCTACTTCTTTGATGTCTTCATGGAAGTCAGCATTATCAGCCATCAGGCAGTAATCTCTATCTAAACAAATCATAGCTTCTTCTTCATCAGATGATGAGGTTGAGTCAGAGTCACTGAAGGATCCTTCTTCAGCGACGAATCCTTTTCCCTTCTTCTTGCCAACTTTGGACATAGCTTTCAGCTTCTTGTATTTTGACTTGTACTTGTTGTACTTGTCATTTCTGAAGCTGGGCCTTTGCTCAGGGAGAGGATTGACAGCTTTGGATCTACAGTCAGCTGCAAAGTGACCAGGTTTGCCACATTTGTAGCAGTCACCTTTTGACTTTGAGATGTCACTTGATGGTGCACCAGCAAATTTGTTAAACCTTGTGTTCTTTCTGAAATTTGCAACCATCATGGCCATATCTCTTTCCAGCTTCTCTAGTCCTTCTTCATAGCTGACTTCAGACTGACTGTCAGCAACACAACCTTCCTCATCTCCAATCTGTGACTTTGAACTCAACTGGGTGATCTTAACTTTCTGCTTTTGATCAATCTCTTCTAGCTCAGCTACAAGGGCATTAGAAATCTTTTGACTGCCTAGTGCAGCACGAATGTGCTCACTTTGATCAGCCTGTTTTTCAGATTGTTCCCAGTTTAACAATATACCATAAATTTGAGTTAGATTGAGAGAAGTATAATCATTACGTTGTCCAGTACATGTTGCAATGGTTCCCCAAACTTTTCTAGGCAACAGTTCTAGAAATTTTTCAACAACAAATCTTTGGTCTTTTCCTATATTAGCCTTTTCCATTTTATTTATTAAAGCTTGATATCTAGTATAGGTGGAGGCCAGTGACTCATTGGGTTCCATGGCAAACTATTCATACTGACGAGTCAGATTTACTTCTCTACAGCGAATTATGTCGGGGGTTCCAATATAGATATTTCTAAGAGTGTCCCACATGTGTTTCGTTGTACTGCACAATCTAATGAACTCAAACACTTCATCAGGAAGTGACATGCTTATGTATATTTTAGCTTGTTTATCCAGCCTGACCATGCGCCTGTCCTCATCTGTCCATTGTTCCTCCCTTTTTGGCATAACCATTTCTGGTAGTGCAGGAGTGGTTGCAGTGGCTGCAACGGCAGGAATAATGACAGTGGGGGTGTGAGGACCGTCATTTATTATAGAACAAAGATGATCATCAACAAGGTCAAAGAACATCATCATCCTGGACATCCAGGTTTCAATTCTTGATGGGTCAAACGCTGGAGGTTTTGTAGTGGAGCCATTTCCCTTCTGGTACTCAGAATCAACACAACTGTACTTAACGGATTCCATTGCAGATCTGGTTAAATTATATTTTAAACCAACTCGCTCTGATACCAATTGTGAGTCCCTAATCACTATTATGTAAGTGATTGTGAATCGTTAACAGTGAGTTAATTGTAGAAGGGGGGGTTGAATACAATTAAAAACTTTTCTTTTCTGTTATAATGTGTTATCTTTGTTTAACAAGTTTTTTTTTTAACCGTATTAAAGTAACAACAATATGAACACAAGTATGTATATAGGATAAACAGTTCAGTTGCTGATACAAATGTAGCTGAAAGATAAATTCTTTTATTGATAAAATTTATCTCTTGTTGATTGCGGAATAGATTAGCCAAAGCTAATCTAAATCAAACAATACAGCTATTACAAAGGAGATGAGCAGTAGTGGACAAACACGCTAACTTGCTCACTCGCTGAAGTAAACTAGTAGTGGACAAACACGCTACTAGTTCACTTGCTGGTGTTACTTGTATTTTAGACAAACTAGTCACTGACAAACAAGTGACAATACAAGTAATCGACACAAAATGAAGTACAACATACTACGCTATTTATAGACGCTGAAATCCTTGATTTCCGGATCTGATGGACACGTGTCGCTGCTTGATTGGAGAGGTAGTTGAGATGTGATATATCATGGCACGACATTCTGTCTTGGGAAATATCACCTTGTATCATGGACCAATCAAAAGCTTCCACGTTACTCTTTTCAAGTTTCGAGGAACACGTGCTTCGCCGTAATAACGCTGAATGTTGACTTCTTATTTAATGCGACATTTAATGCTGCAGTCACTGATAGATATATCAATTCTCCTCATTCTCGATGCGAGCCAACATGCTCTAAAGAATGACTTGAACAGCTAATCTTCAGCGACTTCTTTTATTCAGCAGAAGAGAGAACTCAAGAAGACTTGGAGACTCTCGCTGATAGATGAGTATCAGCGACACACATAGTTGAGTCTTTCATCTTTATAAATTCTTCCTCTACTGGTCTAAGATACAATCAGCGACAAGAAAACCTTCAGCAACACTATCTTCAACTTGGATCATACTTCTTGTACAGAGAGTAATGCTCTCGCTAACAATGATCAGCGACACACATAGTTGAGCATAATTCTCCTTCAGTAACTTAGAGAGAGAGAGGGAAGATCAGCGAACATAAACATCAGCAACAGGAGCTTGACTTGAATCATTTCTTCTTAGAGAGATCTTCATTAAGTGGATCAGAGACTTGTGAATATAAGGCACAATCAGTGACTTCGATTATCAGCGACTAATGACTTCAACAATCTGTTTGTAGACATTGTCTTAGTCTCCCCCTTAATCTTTGAGATCAGTGACCATCTTGAGTTTGACGACCAGTGACTCAACAAGTTCAATCAGCAATAAGATTAGAAAATCCTAAAATGATGTTTAAAAACTGAAAAATACCATTTTCGGCCACTAGATGACCCCGAATGGCCAAAAACTGCTTAGGCTCTTAAAGTAGAGCCTGGATCATTAGGCCATTTCCGAGTGACCATGCAAATTTTAACCCAATCCGAGTTAATGAAATTGTCACTTATCTGTGACCCCGAAAACACGCGTTTTCAAAATTTACAAAACAAAAAGTTTAAAAATCTCGGTTCGCAGTGATCTCAGTTCGCGGATTAAACTCGGTTCACAACATTTCATTTCGCTTCGCAAAATGTCAATTCGCATAGCGATTCAACTCGCTTCGCAAGTTCAACTCGCATCGCAGCGACTCGGTTCGCAGAACTCGATTCGCTACACAAAATCTCAGTTCGCAAGATCTCGGTTTGCTTCGCAGAACCTCAACTCGCTTCGCAACATAAATTCAGTTTGCAAGACGAACTGAGAACCGTGAACTTCGCTGTTGTTACGAGTTTTCTGAACCAAATCTCACCAAAACTCTAAAAAACTCAATTCTATGGTTTCTAACACTTTATTAACATCAAATAACACCTAATAACAACATATCATGCTTCAATTTCTTCTAAATCACTCATATGACTATAAAACCTATTTATATAACTTTGAAAATCAACTCACTTCTTGATGAAGATGAAAGAGTTAAGGTGATAACAAAGCTTGCTGTTTGAAATCGAAATCACATAGCTAGTTTGATTCTAATTTTGGTTATGGTGGTCTTGAGTTTGAGAGTTTTCAAAATGAAAATGAGGAAGAATACTTTGAAACTTAAGAATACTAAAGTTGGTTTAACAAACCGACTCCACATATAAAGTGGTATAATTTTATACCCGTTCTAAATCCATTATCTGGAACCCGAAAACCATTTGCGGAAATAATACTTTATTTTATCGTCAACTACTACTATTTAAAACAATTATTATTCCATTAGTCACAATATGTCTTGGGACTTATTTATTTAAGTTTCACAAATAAAAAAATAATATCAATAAAATTCTAACATCATTAAATAATCATTTAATTTTAGAAATTTACCAGACCAGTAGAGAGGATGTTACACTAATTTTCTCTAAATATGATGCATCGAGTGTTTAAATATCATGCATTGACTTTCAAAATATATTATATAACATAATTATTAAATTAAAAAGTGGTGCATCATAGTTATAAAAATATGGTTCATCAAAGTTATAAAACATCGAGTGTTTAAATATCATACATCGTCTTTCAAAATATACTATAAAACATCGGTATTGAATTAAAACTTGGTGCATCATAGTTAGAAAAACATGGTGCATTGAATGTTTAAAATAGCATGCATTGACTTTCAAAATATACTATAAAACATCGTTATTGAATTAAAAGGTGGTGCATCATAGTTATAAAATATGGTGCATCATAGTTATAAATATGACACTCCGACTTTTAGATTTACAATAAACATCATTAGTGTATAAATCTTGGTGCATCATAGTTATAATATATGGTGCATCATAATTAATTCTACAATGCATTGAAGTTATAACTTTGTTATATTATTCAAGGTATGAATATGTTGCGTTATATAATTTTTTTGTTTTTTGTAATATGATATATAAAATTGTATTTACATGAGGTAAAACAACAACAGAAAAAAGATTGAAAACGCGAAAAAAACAAAACAAAAGCAATGATAAACAAGCCGTGAGAAGAGTTAAATGAAAATGTTGAAAGAAAAAAAACTGATAATAAGAACTTTAAAAAATGCAAAAAAATAAAAATATAAATGAAAAAATAATAATAAGAAACAAAAATAATGTAAAAAAATAAAACACTAAAAAAAATTAAAGAAAAAAAAATGGAAGAGAAATGAGAAAGTTAAAGAAATGAAAAAAAGTGAAGAAATAAAAATGGTGGAGAAATGAAAATGAACACATAACAGCATCTTATTGGCTTCTTCCACTTCCGTCCAAAATGTCCCTTCCTTTCAAGAACCAATATCTTTTGTTAATCACAACTCTTAGAGATATATGTCTTTAAGGTGACATTTAACGCAACAAGTACGTGTGGTACATCAACAAGCTAGTAGTTGCCATTCTTTAAAATTCTCCCAACTATAGAAATCATTTCTAAAGATAGCCTTTAGGACTGTCCATTGTGATTTTACTTAATTTTATACGTAGATACGTAAGTGTATTCGTGGTAAGATGGACATATCGACCGAGTGCCCGTATGTGTGAGTCATGGAAGGTTAAGCTTTTGAATGGGTCAAGTACTCGAGTATGTTTAATATGTATATTATTCTTTTAATAAGGGGTTTATTGTTCGTTTTAAAACTTTTATTGTAAGCGAAATCGAATGATAATCTTCGTATACCGAACATATATACCTTATTGATGTCCTATAAAGTTATAGTTAAAAGAGACGTTACTTATATTGGAAGTTTGCCTCTTTTTTCTCTTTATTACTTTAATTCAAATGGACCCGATAGGGACAATTGCTCGTTCGTTAAAGTTTTTTTCTTTCATCTTTATAGTGTTTTTGATGAATCTCGTACCAATCGTAAAATTATTTTTAATCTTTGATACTAAGATGCATTATCTTTTAGCTAGTAATTTGACAACAACCTTTGTTTTATTGGCAAAACTCTTCATCATTATCTCATGAGACTTTACACATAACGACTTGATATATATGATAAGTACCTTGTAACATATGAAGTTCATAACTCGTAACGGTCAATATTTTATAATTATTTTTTTATTATATTACACTAAAAGTTTGTCCGAATTCTGACTCATAATATTCACACAAGTTTCGGAAGAATCAATGAAAGACTCGTGACTCATAAGAATCTGACATATTTATTGAAGAGTTGGAGTTCGAGTCGATTCGTTTTTGAATTTTTGCATTGATTCGTAACTTCGACTCGTGACTTGTAAAAATCTGACAGCTATGTCTTATACGACCTGCTAATTTAATACTCCTATAATTTTAAGACCACAAATTGTTGATCCAGATTTACAAGGTATAATAAAAACATATAAATATGATATAATTAAGTAATACTCCATAAAATATGATAGGGTCAGTCATCAGTGAGTGGTGAGGGGAAAGCACACCAAGTACTGCCTGTGACTCCATGTGTTCATTATTGAACCAAGTGGGACTCAATCACCATTTTAAATCGGTGATCATATTATTTATGATAATTTTTTATAAATTCAAAAAATAAAAAATCATATACTAAAGAATTGTACACTGTATATAATTAATATAATCAATATAATTAATGTACACTATTAATGACTTTATTATAAGTTAATGGCAGATATATCGTTAACCTTCTAATATATACAAAAATTTTGAAAGGAAAAAAAAACAAAAAAGTAAAAATAAATATTTGAGTGATAAAGATTGCAGGACAGCTATTGAAGGCCCCAAGTAGATTGTCTATTTTTAGTATGCTTCACAAACACGTTTTTAATTTAAATTTAATTGTTCACGATTTGTGCGTGTGCACCGGTTACAAACACAATTAGCTTAATTAATCAAGGGAAATTAAAAAAAATGCCACTTTTTTTTCAAGTTTACTTCGTTTTGCCCTCCGAAAAAAAAAAGTGACGATATGCCCCTAGAAATCGCAAATCGCAAATTTGCGATTTGCGATCCCGTGTCTTGCTTTTGCGATCCATTCACCGAGCGAGCCGTAGCCGGGATGTACGTGCCATCGCAAAGCGCAAATCGCAAATTTGCGATTTGCGATTTGCCAATGCCTTGCGATCCCGCGTCTTGCTTTTGCGATCCGTTCACCGAGCGAGCCGTACGTGCCATCGCAAAGCGCAAATCGCAAATTTGCGATTTGCCAATGCCTTGCGATCCCGCGTCTTGCTTTTGCGATCCGTTCACCGAGCGAGCCGTACGTGCCATCGCAAAGCACAAATCGCAAATTTGCGATTTGCGATTTGCCAATGCCCTGCGATCCCGCGTTTTGCTTCTGCGATCTGTTCACCGAGCGAGATGTACGTGCCATCGCAAATCGCAAATTTGCGATTTGCGATTTGCCAATGCCCGAGACAGTTAAAACGTTCACGTCTCGTTCACTACTCGGTTACGGGCCAATATCTCGGGCATTAGCAAATCGCAAATCGCAAATTTACGATTTGCGATGGCACGTACATTCCGGCTACGAGCTCGATCGGTGAACGGATCGCAAAAGCAAGACGCGGGATCGCAAATCGTAAATTTGCGATTTGCGATTTCTAGGGGCATATCGTCACTTTTTTTTTCGGAGGGCAAAACGAAGTAAACTTGAAAAAAAAGTGGCATTTTTTTTAATTTCCCATTAATCAAACACTCTTAAGTGCATGATCACATTAAGAACAAAGAAAAAAAAGTGTAATAAATTTTGAGTATATTATATATTATAATTATTGTAAAAGAAAATTAGGGAAGCATAAATTGGATTGGTCCTGATAATACATGATTATACATGTGAATATGTGATGTTAATCAAGAATTAAGTAGGGTCTATCTGCTTGGGCCTAGATCATGGGCCTCGGTCTTCTCCATGAGTCCATTTATCATATCTTTTAACACGTATACGGTATATCACAAATCATTACGTTTGAAGAAAGGCTGTTGATATTTCCACAATTCCACCGTTCAAATTGATAATTCCACAACAACTATGCATTAATAGGTTGTACTGTACAATCTGCTAATGCATATTTGTGGTGGGTTTATCATTTTGGATGGTGAAAATATCATTTACCTTGAAGAAATGATTGTCTTTATGATTAGGTAAAGGAAATGTGGATGTGATGGGATTATAAATAGTTAGGAAGTGCAACCATTAAACCCATTTATGTATTAACTAGAGGTTTTTAAAAACATTTATGAGACCTTACATTGATGTTTTTAAGAGACATATCATATTAGATCTTTTTTTCAAACTTATTTCAACAAATACAAGATATTAAAAGAGATTAAAAAAGTTATATACGGGTCTTTGGCCAGCGATACGTGACATCAAAAGACAATATGTATGCATGTGTAGGTGGGTTTACCGAAGAATGTCAAATAGTTACATAATGATGGAACTAATATGAAGCCTTCATTTCAATTAAGCAAGGAGTTAGGAGTGGTACAATTGTTTGTTAAATTGAAAACTCATTTCCCAAACAATCTTTAAATATAAATATCTCAAAAGCGAATAATTAAAAAGTTACACCGTAAAAACTAACGTTTTTTCTTTTCGATTTAAGATCACACATGATACAATTTTGACGAATTTTGTCTTTTTCATTATTTTATGGGTCTCAAAACTTCGCTCAATATAATCACATGTAATATAACAGGGCATTTTAATTTTACACATAATAATCTGCAATAGAATTTAGCTCACGTGTGATATAACTGATTTTGTTAATAATGTATGCTCCGTATAATTTATGATATCCGATGTTAGACGTTACAATTTTATGTTAATAATAACTTATATTTAAAATTTGCATAAGGGTAACGTTTAGGGCCGGCCCGCAAAATATAAAGGTCCGGTGCGAGACTAAAAAATAGGCACACGTGATTATCATACATTCACAATTGATTATTCTCAAAATGTGATTATTGCTTCGTATGATAAAATTACATGTGATTTTAACCTATGTTTTTTTTATCGATTGTGTAATTCTCAAACAAAATTATTCACATGTGATTATAATTATAAGTAGAACTTTGAAGTCCGCATGTGATAAAGTAACATCACATGTGATTACCTATCAAACAACAATAGTTATAATCACATGTGATTATACTTGTGATTATGATTCTAATCACATATGATATTAGTTGTAATCACGTTTAATTAATTACCCCTATGTTAGAAAACATTCAAGTGTTTATTTACATGTGATTAGTTTGATCACATATAATATTAGTTGTAATCACGTATAAATATATTATTATATTTATATATTATAGATATAATTACATGTAATTAAAAAAATGATGGTAACTAGAATTATCATGCTCGTGCGTTGCAATGGGTCTTGAAAATATAATTATTATACCTTATGTATAAAGTTATAGTTCGATATAATTCGGTTAACTTTTTAGAAAGAATAATTAAGAACTCATAATTTTATGATATAGTACGATTAAAAGAATTTTTAAGATAAATTATACCCTAAATGATAGCAACATATCTAACGTTAACAATTATCATATTAAATGTAACATAAGAACAACATTAATAACTTCATAGTTACATTATCACATAATAGTAGATGTGGCATTCTCCGATTGGTCGTATCGTAGCTAACATATTTCTTTTCTTATTAATATTGTCGTGTTTACGAATTGATAACATCATTTCGCTTAAAACTTGTAGGTAACACAAAATTCTTGACCATATAAGCAATTCTTAAAAATTGTGTCTAACAAAATAGAGCATCTTGAAGATTCTGTTATTTTGTCTTTTATTTATTTTATTAAGCTACATTTTATATGACAAAAGTAAAATATTTTATAAATGTACATATTTATAATAATACCTTTTTTAAATCTATATAGATATGCAAGTGAGTCTATGTATAATGTATCAATCTTTTATCCTAACTCATTTCATATACTTATGTGGTTTAAATTATCAAACTAATATTCCTTATAAATAATTGAATTCTTATTTCATAAAAATATCATTCATGTTATATATTGGTTAAGTAAAATTAAATAGGTAAAAGTGATGATTTGGTCACATTAAAAACCATCAATATATATGCATAGCCATATTACGTATGACATTCCACTGAAATGCAAATAAAACAAATCTAATTTGTCAATAAATATTCAGGAGTAAATAAAAAGTGAGTCAAATCTAGCCATAACTTAAAGTCCAATTTTTTTAATCATATTACGTATAAGACCTTTAAAGAATACTATATATTAAAGAAAAAGTTTATTTATAACACAAAATGTTAGGAGAATATCACAAACATAATTTATCAATATATAGTAAAAGGTAAATGGAAAACAAATCTAATTTATCAGAAAATAGTAAGGAGTAATTATAAAATGAGTTCCAACTTATTTAATTATATTACGTATATCTTAGAGAATACTTGAAGAAAAAAGTTATTTAAAACTCACAAATTGTAAGACGAATAACACAAATATAATTTATCATTATATAGTAAAAAGTAAATGGAGACATCAAGAATAGAACATGGGCTAAACATAGCCATCAAACTCAATCTTCAACCTAATTACCACTTATTCAACTTTAGTTTTTGTTTTAACTTTCATTTAAAATTCTAAAATTAACTTTATCATTATTACTAAACTTCTTAAAATCACAAAAAGACAAACTACTTACTATTCATAAGTAGTTTGTAATTGATATTAGTTGATAACTCTAGTTTTTGTTTTAACTTTCATTTAAAATTGACTTATCATTATTACTAAACTTCTTAAAATCACAAAAAGACAAACCACTTACTATTCACAAGTAGTTTGTAATTGATATTAGGTGATAATACAACTAGCTATGATCATATGTGATTCTTGTAATAATCACATGTGCATCTTTTACTAAAGTAACGATGAATGGTTACAAACAATAGGTGAAAAAACTGGTTTGTTCATATGATAAAGTTTAGAAAATTGTGATGAATTGATGATAAGTGAAAGCACTTCCCAATGGGTTTAATCAATAGCTATCTGTACGTCAAAAAAATCAATTAATTGACGAAGATGCATGTCATTTTAAATTATTATTATTATTATTATTTTTAATCTTAATAACTTAACATGAGAAGGGTTAGGCCCCAAAGTTGAAAGTTGAAACCCTTCAGTTACAGAAAATGATGCTTGAAGCTTATGCCAGCATACAAAGTGAACGTGGAAGCGATGAAAGATCAGGCAAAACCAACATAAAATAATTGATACACTGACATCCTGAGATACAAGTTATTGGGAAACTCGAAAAGGCGAAAACAAAACTTTACCAAATGCTAGTATATGGTGTCATACTTAACGGCAAATATGTAGATGATGGGTCTCGAAGTTATGCTAGATGCATTACTATTCCTATCATTACGAAGGAGAATGTAACGAAATTTGTGGAAATTAGATAAACGTCACCAAAGGGTGCTAGTCTTTAACATAACATATCTTATACAGAAGTAACTCAAAAGGTTGGAACGCATAGCCATGCTGCATAAGAGGGTTATGCCAAAAGAAAAAAAAGGTTACACATCCTTGTAATGACCCACATCTTGCTAAACCCAAGCTAACAAAAACGTGCATCGGGTGCATATATAATGATATATGACATGGATTCACTTGGTTGATATATGCATAATAAAAAACCGCTTCAACTCTACTAACAGTTACCTTCTGTACTGATAACCTTCCCTATAATCATCATATTGAACTCTAGCGCTTTTATAATTTCTTGTATACTGTTCGTCTTCTCTTTTTCTACAACTATTATTCGACCCCCAACCACTTCCATTCTGTCTTTGACCACCTTGACTGTTTCCAAGGTGATGTTGACCACGCCATTGACCTCTACCAGAAGAATTACCCCTGTAATTTCCCCTTTGCATACTCAAACCTTGACTGTTATATTGGTTCCAATGCCATGAATTATTCGCACCACCACTCCATAAAATTTCATTATTTCCAGAATTTCTTACACCATTTCTTACACCATCTTTATGCCATGAGCTGCTTTCGCCGACTCCCCATTTGTCTTTTACTTCTTTATCATCTTGAGCAACTCCTCGCTCCCAAGGGTCAGAAATATTCTTATTTTCACTTTTATTGGAACACTCCCAACCGTGCGTTTTATTATTTGAATCATTATTTTTGTTATGTTCCCAAGGATTGTTATCGTTTAATCCATAAATGCACCCAGGGGAAAAACCGTCATTTCTCTTAATAGCGTTATAACTTTGTAACTTCTCTGCCTCATCGGGATTGAAATATGCCAAGTCCAATTCCTTCACTAATTCAAGATCGATTTTTGGATTCCAGTCTATTTCTTCATCATACATGTTTGGATCAGGCTCGGGGACATCAGTAGGGATGTCATTAATTACGTCCCAAAATCGTTTCTTTGCCTCACAAAATGTTGATTCACCAGCTGAATCGTTCCATCTCACTACATTCTCATAGCAGTGCATATATTTTTTAGCATTGACAACTTTTTCCCATGGAATGCCTACTGATATGCAGAATCTTTCTTCCCATGGTAAGCCAACATTTTTCCACGCTCCTGTTAAGAGATTATGATAGTAACTTCAGTCCAAATTTGTATATGCATGCAACACATATAGACAAGGTAGAGTTTAATTAAGATACGAATAGGTGCATCAGAAACATAAGGTTGTAACTGGTCAAACCCATAGGCACTTTTCGCATTATTACATATTTATTAAAACTTGATGAATATAGTATAAGATATGATTATGATGTCTATATTATTACAAGAACAATCTTAATGTTTTTTAATTAGCAATATAAAACCATGTACACATTTAACACACTTTGAGAGACTTTTGACCAGTTTCCAATTCAACTAGATTTGACCCGTTAGAGAAGTACTACCCAACTGAACCAACTACCTACAAATAGGATGAAAGTGTCACGTATAACTGAAAAGGAGCCTAATATGTCAATAAGAATTCTAGAAAGGTCTACAAATATATTATATATATTTGAGTAACTTTTAATATGTTTCGGATTCAGCTAGATTTTTTTTAAGAGTTTACCTATTTGACACTTTAGAGATGAAGCACGACTAAAATTGACCCATATACCTATAACTAGGTTAAAATTGCCATGTATAAATGTTAAGGGAGTATGAAATTGATATGTCAATAAACAATATCTGTATCAATGTGAGAAAGTTAGAGTGGTTTAGAAAGGATTTCACAAAAAAACTGCCATAAAAAAAACCACCTCTTCTAAACTCGAGGCCAACTCAACAATTTATGTAATCAACTCTAGCCTAAACAGTACAGAAGACACACCTAGGTGCAGCATTGTGACTGATAAATACTTCCTAATTTCCAAAAGAAGACGATATGGTGGGAATTCAATAAGAACTAAAATCATAATAAGCATCCATGGCTATAAGACACTGAGCAAGTAGTATGTTTAGCCGTGGAACGATAACCACTACTTTTAACATAATATTCCAACACTTTTTACCAAGCATCAACAGCATAGTCATTTCTCAATCTTTATTAATTTATCTTAACTTTTGCAATTTCTACAAGAAACTATTCAGAGATTTGTCCTGAAGTTACAGAACATGATATTTGAACTTGGGTCATATTAATTTTGTGCCTTAAACATTAAAGCTAAAAGCAGCAAAATTTAAAGTGTGCACCAGAAAAGAATAAACATGATCCCTGTTCCTTTACTATCTAAACAAATTATCAAAGTCCCACCTCTTGTATCTACATTAGACATAGCTTTTGGTATTGCCACAAATGATTGACAGCTATACTACGTCCGATTTGCTCACTTTTCTCCGCATAATCAGTCATTATTCTTAGAAGAGATTTACCATAGCCATTTGCTTCAATCTATACACATATAATATCGTTCCATTGAAGTAACTACATTCAATCTAGTCATCAAATTCCAATACAATTCAGTCTATTTCATAAACATTAAAGTAACATTAAATTTACGAATTCCAAGATAAACCAAATTTGTATATATCATCAACAATGCTTACACCTTTCAACGCTCCACTTGTTATCCGACTTCCACATTGCTCTAAATCTCTGAAATTCTTTATCCACCAGTGACCACATTTGAGATACTTTTAAACCAACCTGCCATTATTCAAACCCTAGGCTCATCTCAATTACAAACCCTAAAAACCAATATCCTGATTAACTTACATCACACATTAAACCTATTATCTTCCAATATAACCACCCAATATATCATTTTAAATCCCTACATAATTTCAATCAATTACATTTCCCTCATTCAATCAATTCAACTAAAACCCTATTCAAACTAGAATTCAACCTTTAAACAAAACCCTAGACCCCAAACCTTAGTTACACATATCCAATGACATAAATCTAATAAATCCACTAAGAAACATTCAAAGAAAATACCCAAATTAAAGATCAAATCGGCAATCAAGAATAATATAAAAATTTACCTCGAAATTTGAATTCAGTATCGTAATAAGTTGGGGGAGATGGGATTCTTTGATCGCGATAATAATTCTTGGGTCTCCATGTTCTTCGATAATTCCACTTACCCATTTCTGTAAATCGTTGTTGTAATAAGAAAGGTGTTTGCTTGATGAATGAAAACCGGTAGAAAAGAAAAAGTACATATACAAGTTGGAACAGTGTGAGTAATACATTATACATGTATAGAAGATGGGCTAGAAAATAAACATAACTACTGTATGTTTTAGACTTTTAGCCTTTTAGGTAACCTTAGACTATTCATAATTTTCACTTATTGGCCCAATAACAATTTCTTTATCACATTTTTGATCCTATAAGCTATTTTAAAATTGTGTTATTGGCCCAACAATATTATTGGCCACTATTTTACAAATGAGATTTGTGTGTTCTGTTCACTTAAGTAAAAACAAATCTTATCTTACGAAGACATGGTGTATACTTTACTAGCACATAGCCCGCGCAAAAGCGACAGGTTAAACTTTAAGCATATCCTGTCTGATTGAGAAAGTCTTTAGGTTCCAGAGTTCCGACCTATCCCTTCATTCCCTCTTTTGGTCTATCTACATTCCAGGAAATTCATACGCTCCACAGACGGAGCAAAAAGCGGAGTTTCGCCTAAACAGTTAAGTTAAATAGTGGTGTTTGTTGTTTTCGAGTCCCCCCTGCCTTCGGCTCCTAAAGGTACCTTAGTTCTCCATAGGCGTCTGATGCTATATATTCTTGATTTCTGATATTTCACATAGAACAAAGGTTCAACGGATTTGCTCAATTTGTATTATAGTATTTTTATGTTTTATATTATTAAATTATTAATGGATGATGGATTATACTAATTAAATCTATGGTCAAAATAGTCATTTTTGATTGAATATTAATACCAATGATTTAACTATATATTATATGTAGTATATTAGATGTATGAAAACTTGTGAATAAGTAGTGATGATTTGATAAATTAAAAGATATGATTTTTAATTAATGATTATGTATATGTTGAAATTATAGTAATTAAAGAGTTATTTTGTTTCTAAAATAGTTTATCATTTCCAAATTAAGAGGTCAACCTTATGGTAGTTTTGGTATTTCGCATATCTCTTTTTGTAAGTTTAAGCCAAACTCCAAAACCCTTTATAAGGGTTATAGATATAGATATAGATAGTTTACAACCTTATCCATGGCCGGACAAAAAAAAATCAGCGTAGGTAACCGTTCCCACAAAAAGTTTTAAATAATGTAAGTTTAACTTTTTTTAAGTATTAATAACATTTTAAAATTTTCTTCCTCACAAAACTATAAAAGAAATAAAAGTAATTTTTTTTTCCCTCTAGCACCGCCTCACCTTATCCAAAAAGAAAGGGTTGGTCAAATTATTGATGGTCATAATACATTTTTGGATTATGTATGTTGAGGGTGTAAACTAGAGTCCGATTATTATACAAACAATGTTCAAACTTCAAGATATGTCAATTTCTGATTGTTGTAGCTAGAAATTGGCATTTTGTGTATGTTTGGACTTTGGAGTTGCCTTATTAGTTAAAATATGAAGATTGTATACGTGATATCAGAATATCATATGCGAATTGAAAGTTATAAGTACGATACATGAATTAAACGTTACTTATCACTTAACCCATATATATCACGGAGTATGAGTTTTGAATATATGCTTATAAGGGATATTTGGCATCTACTATCATTCGAACTATTCACTCGGCACAAAATGTGAACAACAATCTTTGTTATCAATTTCTTTCACATAACTTTGGATTATTCATACGATCGTCTATGTTCATAAAAAATGATAGAGAAAGAAATTTAAAATGTCCTTAAGTGTCTAGGAGCGGAGCTAGGAAATATATATGGAGGGGGTAAAAACAAAATTCTTTTGTGCTTCTATATAATTTTAAGGGTGCAAAATTCTAAAATCGTCACTAATACTTTGAATTTTTTATCTTTTACGTAATTTCAAAATTTTTGTGGGGGCAGCTGACCCCGCTACCCACATTCTAGCTCCACCCCTGTAAGTGTCGATTGTACTAGGTTATATAGGCAGTTTTATATCGATATTTTCCTAATCTTTAAGGAGTAGAAGGACAAAAACTATTTAGTTATGACAATTTGGAAAACCACACTAGTAACAAACTGTATTAGCCTTGAACAAACTTTATATTGTGTCAATCCAACCACTATGAACAAACAAGAAACCAGTTTTTGAAAGATTTCTTAAAAGTCCAAATCCGAAAGTCATTGATTAGCTTAGTAATTTGATTTTTTTTATAAGGTGGCTAATTTTCTCATTACTTTCATGTGGTAGACCGTAGTGGTTGTTACTATGAACTCCCCCACTTAAATTCTTTGACGTTCTCGTCAGCCCAATAAATACCCATAATTGATCCTTGAGGATCTATATGAGTCTCCCATTAACCGCACATTGATCGGCTACCACTCTTGTATCATCTGTAACTCTCAAAGTCCAAACCTATGAGCTGGTTAATTCGATATATAACTTTGTATAGTACCACAAGTCCACAACTTCGGTCAATGTTTTAAGTTACGATTCGAAGTTATCAGGTTAACTCATATCTCTAAAATTCATATATAGCTTTAGACTTGAGGGTGTTACTACTGCTTAAATTATTACATTTGGTTAAGCATATTATTCAATCTTATTAATCTATTCCGAGTCAATACGTAGTGTCGTATTCATTCACCAAACTTGGACAAGAAGGTGAATAAAAAGTATATCTCAGATTAGGTTTAGTTCAACGAACACCAATAATACTAATTAATGGCTTCTTGACATGCCATTTCATTCCTACCCATTATTAAACTTATCCTGTGGTCTCAAGCATGGGTGTCTACCCAATACTTTTGGGATGTTTCAAACATTTTTCTTAATACAAATCAGGTCTCTCTTAGATGTGTTTATGTTATTAAAGAATATCCTAAGTATTTATTTGTTGTAAAAAAAACTTTTTGATATATATTTTAATCAAAATGGACCCTAAAGGCAGAGTTGAAAATTTGTCAACTATAAAACTTGCCAAAGATGAAAGAAACCAAGCTTTAGTCCATTTGTCTATAACCACCATTGAAAGTGCAATTTTTATTACTTCTGAATTGAGATAGGAGAGTGAAATATGATATAAAAAGACTGTTTGATTGGAAACATAAGTTTTTTTTGTTTAAACAAAAAGTTTCATTAAAACAGAGAATTGAAGTACACCAAACTAATAAAAGAAAGAAAAAAATAACACTTCAGAATGCTCAAGGACATGATTGAAGGATTGATGAGCCAACATTAGTGATTATAATATCTGAATTCACTATCCAAGCAAAAACCAAATAAACATATCCATACAATATAGCGATCATCGGGTGAAAAATGTTCTATAACGAGTTTTTTTCACCTGCGCATTGCGGTGAGAATTTAAAAGTATACGTTTTTAGAGGTTTGAAAAATATATTTCTTTAAGTCGGTCGAGTTTAGGTATACATACCTATAAATGTGTAAAATTATGTAATTTTGTCAATATGACAACCTGACTAATCTCTAATATTGACGATCAAATTTGAATCATCTAGTTTTCTATGTAACAAATACAATATATTTTCATCCGTATAATTGACTCAACTTTGGGTAATATTATTTTTCTTGAATTTTAATTCAAACTCAAACCTATTCGAGGAAGCTTATATGAGTAATAATATGAGTAATAACATATATTTTTGTAATCAATAGAAATGTATGTATGTTAGTTATCATTTATTTGATATGATAAATCTTTATAATTTGATTAAACCTATTAACTAATGTAGATATTTGGATGAAAAGGAAATAATTTTTTGTTTCCTATTCTTTTATCTAAGTAGAAAATCAAGAATTAAAATGTAAAGAAAAAAGAAAAGAAAAAAAAAAAAAAAAAAGAAGCCAAGTTCTAAATTAGTAGATGGAAAGTTAGTATATAATATTTGGAAAATGATTGGTATGACTAATTATGTAGGCCTAAAAAAAATCTAAGGGTATGATTGGTTGTTTTGAAAAATTAATTGGATGAGATTAGGAGAGAGAAAAAAAATCAACCAATAAGATATTAGGTCTCTATGTAGATATATGTAATTAGGTTGATATAGCATTACTTATAATATTTTCATCGAGTTAAAATAGTAAATAAATGAGTTTGAATATGTTGTGAATAGTGTACAATCACTTTGGTAATTGTATGCATGTAAATATGATATCCGGCGACACGACACTAGCCTAACTTATGACAAATCATAGAACCGCAAATGACTATTTAGACGATATAATTACACGTACATTTGTAAGTAGAGCAGAGGATTTGAAATGGACCGATTGATATATATACTACTATGTATTACAACTACATACATAAACGACGCAAATTAAACAAAGAGAGTGACTGTCATAATCAAAACAAACCGATCCACATAACATCTGGCCAAATGAAATACTGACATTTTGTATTAGAAATCTGCACACTTCATATGATCATATCTATCAATTGATTATATCGAGTTAACAGTAACAAGAATGATGATAGACATAAATTATACAACACCAGTACTTGTTTACAAAACTTTAACTAGAATAAAGTTGCAGGAGTAACAGTCTTTGTGATTTTAGAGTTACAATCCTGAGCTTTTGATGCATTTGGAACCCACCAAACTCTTATAGTTTTATCAAGACTACCACTATATACCAAAAAACCACCACCAATACTACTTGGTGACACTTGTAAACATTTGATTGGTCCTTCATGACCCATCATCACTCCAATTTTAGTCAACCCATTGACTTCCCTCTTCCATACACCTATACTCTTATCTGTTGAACCTGTACACAAAATCTCCCCTTTCATACACATGCACAAAATTGACATTTTATGTGCTTCAACTTCAAAAATCATCTTCCAATTATCTACAGACCACCCCATCACATACCCATCTGACCCCCCACCCAAAACCACCGCACCGTCACCCGAAACCACCACCGAGTTTATCGATACATCATTATGACCCACAAGAACCCCATTCAAAAAATGTGAACCTTTAGATTCTTTTCTCCCCCAAGCTTTAACCTTTCCATCTGCAGAAGCAGAAAAGACTGTTCCTTTACTTGCAATTAACGCGTTAATCGCATCATCATGCGCTTTAATCGATTCTAAACATTTGAAGTCAGATACTCTCCATATCTTTATTGTTCTATCCCAAGAACCCGAATAGATCAAGTTGTTATGAACCGTTAAACACGAGATAGTATCAGCATGTTCGATCCATAAACGCTTATGATTTCGTCTTGTTGGGATGTAATTACTATGATTCATAAACTTTCCAAGATAATCTTTTGTTGTTGGAAGTGTGTCCACAAATTTGAATATATTTTCAAGATTTCTTGAAACCCTCCAAACCCTAATCTTGGAATCTTGATGAGCTGTAAAGATTTTTGTCCCTAAAGTTACTAGTGATTTAACCGAACCACGACCGTGGCCAAACGTCGTAAACAATCGCAGATCAGGTTGTTGCCAAACCATGATTTCTTTACCGAGTGATCCACTGATGATGAATTCTCCACATAACGCCATGCATGAAACCGATTCGGTGTGACCGGTGACAACGGAAAGTGATCGGTGATAGAATGAAGAATACGAGGGTTGTTTGGGGATTTCAAAGCGAAAGAAACGGTGGGATTTCGCCGGAATTTCGTCGGCGTCGGTGCTAGTATCGCTGCTGCTGCTGCTGCTGTTGCTGATTCTGGCGGTTGAATTGATCGATGGAAGTGGATTCATGGTGGGTGTAATTACGTGGAATTCGATCAAATTAGATGGGTTTTTTATCGCGGATTTTTGGAATCGATTAATGGGATTGGTTTAAGGCGAAATGTGATTAAATAGGTGGGAAATGGATTGAAAGAAAACTGATGACGGGTTTGATAAATGGCGGGATATACATATAGATAGATGTTATATTTATAATTATTAAAAATCATAGTATAATTTTATAAAAATGTATTTTTATTTTATTTTTTTGGATTTAGGGTGTGAGTACTTGTCATGTAATAGATAGAGCCACGTCATGATATTGTTGTAAAAGTATTTTTAATTAAGGGTGAAAAAATTTGGATGTCGATTTTAGAAATGATAATTAATTTTTAGAGTTTGGGTAGGCTACCTATGTAGTTTATAGTTATTTGATTTGATGATTTGATTGTATATAGGTCAGGTGAACATATTTTATTGTTTTGAAACAAGTAGTGAAAATTAATATAAAATGGTAGATAAAATTTGCTTATACCATCGTTCTATCCATATATATACAGGGGTTAATACGCGTAAATGTAATAAACTATGGTCTGATATTCATTGTATGTAACGAACTACTCGGGTCTTCATTGTATGTAATGAACTTATAATTTTCTTACATTGTATGTATTTTGGCCAGATTAACGGTTCTAAGGGACGTCACGTGTCGGCTTATATAATCGACACGTGGAAAGAGTAAGGAAATTATAAGTTCGTTACACACAATGTAAGGAAATACAAAGTTCATTACATACAATGAAAACTCAAGTAGTTCATTACATACAATAAATATCATACCATAGTTTATTACATTTGCGCGCACTAACCTCTATATATATATATGTATAATTTATATATATCATACGAATTGACTAGACTTTGTGAACTATTGTCTCTTGGCACGTATAATATTAAGTGATTGCTACATTTTAATTAAGAAACCAAAATTACATTTCATGTACAATCCAGTTACACCAATTGCAACGCTAACAATGTGTTGTGGCACGATATTGAGCCATATATGTCGATCCATATATGTCGATCAGTCATCATTTTGTACTGTATCTCGGCACTACGCAATGTTAACTATCACGACATTACACGAATATAAGCTACACCACTATTTTTTTTTAATTTGATTTATATATTCAGAGCAGACAAAGAAATTGAAAAGGAAATAAGAAAAGCACGGGCCCGTAACGTTGTCCTTCTTCACCATTCTCCCCACCATGATGGTGAACCACGATGACAAACTAGTGAACTACCGTTGTGGTGGCACAACATTCAAACACCACCATGGTACCACTTCATGTGGTTTTACTTTATCATTTTTGAGATTGCGGTTCAATTCAACATTTTCATTTACAAGACAACATTTTGAAGAAACGTTTCCTAAAACCCGATTTTATAATAAAATTATAAAAGTGTGTTTTCTCTCAAGGAGAATAATCATTTCTTAACCAAACATTTTTTGTTAGATCCCTAATGTTTTGCTTAACATAATCACTGTAAAAACTCTTCAAAATACAAATTCCAAGTATCTTCATAGTTATGCCGTATGAAATGCACGTGTACATATCATTAAACTTATAAATTAAATTTATTAATTCTTGATCAATAATTAATTTTATATTTCTCCCAAAAAAATGTTTAAACACTGATATACAAAACATTCAAAATATCAATATAGAGCAGCAGATAGAAGTTGGTTCCATGTGTCCGGAAGGCCAGCAACACACCAATGTGTGCAATCCATTCCTTTGAAAGCATTGAAACTGCTTGGATGTGCATCTTTTCTCAGTTGAGACAATCTTGTTATGTTGAACAATGATACCGGCTTTTTAATGCCACTCAAAACTTGCTCAACCACCGTCTCCGCGGTTGGCACGCCTCCTAGGTACGTCGATCCTTCTATCGGACGTATTTCTTTCGCACAATTTGTCACACCCGTCTTGTTCCAATCTTCTCCACTGATCACAGTTTTCGACTTTTACAGTTAGTATGTATTCTGATTGAGAAAACACTAAAATGCAACAAATGTTGAATACGTACTGCAAGAGACGGTACTTATGAAATATCCACACGACAGACAAACAGGCAAAGTAAAAAAATATAGCTCAAAATGAAATGAATCAAATGGGTGAATATACGCGCCTAAACAAAATGTATTTAAAGCGCCTAAACAAAATGAATCATATGAGATAATGTTTACTTGTAATGAGACGGAGAGACTCCTTGAAAGAACACCGTGGTTTTCTCAATGTTCACATCTGAATCAACCCAATCACCCCAAGTCTCCAAAGCCATGCGAAAAGCATCCATCCTATCCATATCCTTCAAGATTTTCTTACCAATTTGGATATAATCCCATCTGCAACGATCGAAACATCAAGTCATTAACCTATCAATGTCCACATTAAAGAGATTAAAAAGAAAACTCACGGCTGTTTGTCTCCTCTACGATACCACCAAAGCCACGTATTAAAAATCAAAATATCATTCTCCTTCCATACATCTCCGCTTGATATGGAATCGAGTTTCAAAACCCGACCAATGATCCCCTCCGCAATGTCAACCAAGTAATGTGACAAGAAAACTGAAATTGAAACTTCATAATCCTACAAATTGACATTCTGATATATCCATAAACTCTTTTAATATATAGACGTATTTCACATCAATAAATTGGTTGTTCACAAGCTGTGAAAAACGATCATTACCTCAAAAGTGACCGTTGTAGTTGAATTGACGGTTTTTTCAGTTATAGTTGCTAGAGGAGGCAAGCCAGCATGAAGAAGGCAGACCATGGATTGCCATTGATTTACACTTATCGAATCGCCAATGTACATTATCTTCTTTCCCCTCATTTTCGTTAGGAATTCTACAGCATCAAATCTGCAGTGTAAATTTGGGTATATCATTATCTTACATTTTTGTACGTAAAGAAAACAAGAACGAACGATTTCTATATTCAATACACCTACGGATAATTACTTAGTAATCAATATTTTGTACTAATTAATAATTGATAATTAGTCTCAAAATAATTGTCACGTGTTTAATAAAAACATAATCATCAATTAATGTTTTTTTATTACTCTTTACAAAATGACAGTTTTACCCTTAACCAATTAATTACTGCTTCTATAAAAGTTGAGAAATAAAAAAAATGCCACTTTTTTTTCAAGTTTACTTCGTTTTGCCCTCCGGAAAAAAAAAAACGATATGGCCCTAAACATTGCATATCGCAAATTTGCGATTTGCGATCCAGCGTCTTGCTTTTGTGATCCGTTCACCGAGAGAGCCGTAGCCGGGATGTACGTGCCATCGCAAATCGTAAATTTGCGATTTGCGATTTGCCAATGCCCGAGATAGGTAAATCGTTCACGTCTCGTTCACTACTCGGTTACGGGCCAATATCTCGGGCATTGGCAAATCGTAAATCGCAAATTTGCGATTTGCGATGACACGTACATCCCGGCTACGAGCTCGATCGGTGAACGGATCGCAAATCGCAAATTTGCGATTTGTGATTTTTAGGAGCATATCGTCACATTTTATTTTCGGAGGGCAAAACAAAGTAAACTTGAAAAAAAATGGCATTTTTTTTAATTTCCCCTTAAAAGTTTGTATTAATATATTCAATTAAGGGTAATATGGTAATCACGATCAAACTTCCCTACATATTTATAAAAGTGAACAATTAATTTAAGATCACATTAAAAAGAAAAAGATAAACTATAATTTTGAGTTGAAGAAGGTAATTAATATTTATAGTCGTTTTATCTACTTTAACTAAATTGCAACTGATTAAGTGGGTTCTAAAGGGTTAATTGTCTAAGTGGTAACGAAATCAATATTTTTGTATGAAATTGCTTATTTAATTATAAGATAGTTTTTGCTTAAAAGATCGGCAGGTATCTTCAAGTTTATTTTTAAGTGATCATTGGTTAAGAAATAGTTACTCCTTTCCGAAATAAATGTCATATTTCAATTTTTGAATGTTTTTTTTTTCAACTTTGATCTTGCATATCTTTGTTTGTGTTATATAATTTTTTGGAAAGTATACCAACGGAAATATATTTAAAACCTAATAATCCTTTCATATATTTTGCATCAATTATTATATAACACAAACAAAAATATTTAAGATCAAAGTTGAAAAAAGACTGAAATAGTCAAAACGGGATAAATATTTTTAGACGGAGATATACTCCGTAAGCAAATAAACATACAGTTTGATGAAGAGTATTTGTATTTACTTATATACATTAAAATAAACAATAACCAAATAATCACACAAAAAACATTAATTTAGGATACATTATTCAACTCGACATACAATCTCGGTTTCAACTCCATCGAATTCCTATCAATTTCATAAACCAAACGTAACCTTTAGATGCGTTTAGTTACAGATAAATTTCTTCATATATTAAAAATGTGTTCACATGTGAGATAAAACAATTTTCAAAAAAGATAATAGAAGTAAATATTAAAGATCCATAAAAGGTATGTTTCAAACTTATTACTTATACAGAAAGGAAAATAGAAATTTTCCTTTTTTATAGAAGTTTTTAGAAAACTTGGATTTTAAAACGTTTTTTTTTTCTTTGGTTTTTTTTTTTAATTTTCTTAAGAAAGTTTTGAATAAATTTTTCGTAGCTAAAAGCACACTTAATTGTTTTACTTCCTCCCTCTTTAGTTTCTCCGTGATGTTCACTTCGTAAACAAAATTTAGTTTCTCCATGATATTTCAATTACGTAAACTAAATTTTAGTAGGTATATAATTTATGGGTAAAGTGCAGTTTTTATCCCTGTGATCTTGTCGTTTTGCTGATTTTATCCTTTTACTTTTTTTTTCTCGCATTTTTTATCCTCGTGGTCTTGATTTTCGCTTAATTTGTCCTTTCAGTTAACTTTTTCCGTTAAATTCTACAAAATGACCAAAGTAACCTTTATCTTCATCTCTTTCACCATATTCTAAAAAAACCCTAACTTTACCACTTTCCAACATTATATCCAAACAAAAGAAAAACATATAAATACAATCCAAACATCAATCAAGATTTTTCCAATTTTCCATTTCTAAGTCTGCTATCATACACAAACATATAAGCATCTCACCTCAAACACCGTGAAAATCATCTTGGGAATCTTGATTGCATATGAACGGTTTCAGAAACCCAAACTGAAATTCGTCGCTCACATCCACAACGCAGATCTCCAGAATCTTGGCGATCGAAGCGACCGTCAAAGCCATACAATTCCAATCGCCAGAAAAACGTAGCCACCGGAAAAACGCATATCACCGGAAAAACGCAGCTACCGATTGTATCACACACCGAAGCCACCGTCAATGCTACATAACGGTTCCTTGTACAGATCTTTTTTTCCGAATCGCTATGGTTCTTGATCTAGGGTTTCGAGCGCTGACGGTTAAATAAGATGGTGATAGTGGTGGTGGTGGTGGCTTAGTATGATACAAGGTTAATAGTAATAACATAATAAGTGGAAATAAGAGGGTCACGTGCTACGCAAGTGATTTCAGTAAACAAGATGCTCGTGCAGGTCACGTGGGAGGAGCATGTACAGTTTGTTGTTGTTACGGCAGTTATATAGCTTATGCATCTGCCATTTCCATTTCTAAGTTTTGATGTGTAATTGTTCTGTTCTTAGATTCAATCCTCATTTGTAATACGTACTAATCATTCGGTTACAATCGACATTCGAATTTCATTCTGTAAGTTGAAGTTCCTATTTGATTCGTATTGTGTAATTTTTCCATTTTCTATTGAAAGTCTGAAATTACCTTTGCTAAGTATGCAGGAATCGATTGATCGAATGAGTACTAATATCAATGGATTACTGTTGTTTCAACAATTTGCTACCGGTGAATTCACAAGGATTAACACCGGCGTAGGAGGAATTAATCGCGGTAATCAAACGCAATATGGACGACTCACGGGATTCGAGTTTCCAAAGTTTACTGGCGATGACGTTGAAGGTTGGCTTTACATAGTGCAACAATTTTTCCAGTTAGATGAAGTCAATAATGATCAGAAGATTAAGCTCGTTTCTATGCATATGTATGATAAGGCGCTTAGTTGGCACCAGCAATTTGTGCGAAGGCATGGAGAGAATGTGCCTTGGGAGTGTATGAGAGAGAAGTAAAGAAACGATTTGCTCCTATTTTTGAAGATCCAATTGTAGAATAGAAGAATCTGAAACAAACGACAACGGTGCAGGCTTATCAGGATCTATTTGAAGTATTGTTGAACAAAGTGGAGCTTAGTGAAGCATATGCAGTGAGCCTATTCATTGGAGGCCTTAAGGATGAGATAAGCATGGCTTTAAGGATGTTTAAACCAGCTACGTTCGCTGATGTTTATTGCTTGACAAAAATGCAAGAGGCAACTTTAGCAGCAGTTAAAAACAGGTACACTCCACTGCTACCTACTCCTAGACTTACAAATTACAACAATAGGCAGTTAGCTCTACCATCTGCACCTGTTCCACTAGCCTTACCTGCACCACCTGTTCATAATACTGGCAATAGAAGTTATCAAAACACTGCTACAACAAGTAGTAGTAAGACTGTAAGTGTTGTACCTAGGAGATCATTATCTTAGAAGGAAATTGAAGAAAAACGAGCTAAGAATTTATGTTTCTATTGTGATCATAGATATACAACCACCCATTCATTTCCCTTATGTTCATGGTGACAGTCCTGTTGATGCAGTAGATAGGACATTACAGGCTCGAGAGAAAGCAATTGAGCTTCTACAGTTTCATTTGAAAAGAGCTCAAAACAGGATGACCAACTTGGCAAATAGGCATCGGAGTGATAGAGAGTTTGATGTAGGAATGTGGGTCTACCTGAAATTACAACCCTATCTCCAAGTCACTGCTAGACAAATTCCTCATACTAAGCTTGCTGCAAAATACTATGGTCCATTTCAGATTTTGGCTAAAATTGGAAAGGTCGCTTACCAGCTACAATTGTCTGCAAGTAGCCAGATTCATAATGTTTTTCACGTATCTCAATTGAAGAAATTCACAGGATCAGGACAACCAGGGGGTACACTTCCAGTTTGTAATAATGATGGGTTATTGTCTGTGGAGCCTGTTGCTGTATTGGACAAGAGATTGGGTAAGTTGAACAACAAACCAATTTCATATGTGTTGGTTCAATGGGCTAACCATAGCGTGGAAGATGCTACCTAGGAGTTGTATCATGATTTCATTCAGCGTTTCCCTCAATTTGAAATATATCCTTGAGGTCAAGGATTATTTTAAGGGAAAGGGATTGATACAAGGTTAATAGTAATAACATATAAGTGGAAATAAGAGGGTCACGTGCTACGCATGTGATTTCAGTAAACAAGTTGCTCGTGCAGGTCACATGGGAGGAGCGTATACAGTTTGTTGTTATTACGGCAGTTATATAGCTTATGCATCTTCCATTTCCATTTCTAAGTTTTGATGTGTAATTGTTCTCTTCTTAGATTCAATCCTCATTTGTAATACGTACTAATCATTCGGTTACAATCGACATTCGAATTTCATTATGTAAGTTGAAGTTCCTATCCGATTCGTATTGTGTAATTTCTCCATTTTCTATTGAAAGTCTGAAATTACCGTATCACAGTAATGGCAGTTAGAGCAACTGTGGCGGCCCACCATTATGACCACACCCACCACTGTCATTCAACAACACCATTAGATCTGAAGAGAAACACCAATTAAGTTGTCTAATTTATGGATATGATCGCAATCGATTTAACTCGCTAAATTCTTGACTTAATGGTGGTGTTTACGGGTTTGTGTTTTAGGCCAGATCTACTTCCATCGCCATCTCAGTCCGGAATCAAGGTACGAATTTGGTTGGAGTCGTTTGAATTTGTAACCGCAAAATCGAGATACGGATCTGGTGATATTTTCGTTCGGTGGTGATGGTGGTGGTGGGTTTTCAGGTGGTACTGATGGTGTTTACAGGTGGTGATAACATCATGTGGCCGGTGGTTGTAGAATTTTCAAGTGGGTTTTGAACTGACTTTGTGTTTTTATAATTGGATTTGTGGTTTATCGATATTTTTATGTTAAGATGTGATTTTTGTGTGTGTTTTAAATGAGTATATGTTGTTTGTGTTTGTGTTTAGTTTTGTAATTATGTAAATAGAAAGAAAAAAAATAATGGTGTTAAAGTTAGGGTATGGGGTAAATAGAAGAACAATGGAATGATGTAGAAGACAAAGGTATAATGGTTATTTCCTATGATTTAACGGACAAATTTAACCAAAGTTAGACAGAAGGAGAAATGTAGCGAAAATCAAGATCACGAGGATAAAAAATGCAAGAAAAAAGGTAAAAGGACAAAATCATCAAAACAACAAGACCGCAAAGACAAAAATTGCAGTTTACTCATAATTTTTTGAAAAAGTGTGTATTTTCAAAATGAAAAGGGAAAAGAATCTCTATAAAAACATTCATTTAAAAATATGAAAAAGAAAAGAATCTCTGTGAAAACATTCATTTAAACTAGGCACCACATACTCCGTATATTTATTCAGGAATATGACAAGATATGAATTTATGGACGTACATTTAAGGTTAGCGTTACACGTGAGTCTTGTGATCCTTCTTCGAACTATGCGTATAAGAAAAGGCAAATTATTTAAAAAATAATTACTTTACTTATTTTATATGTCTTGATTGTAACTAAAAAACAAACAATATCTAACATGCACGTATCTATATCTTAATATCTACTATATGTATACCACCATTTCATTAAGAAAAGAATAATAACGATGTCTATGTTTAGAGCAAATTGTAATTATGAAATAATATACATATGGTTATCGAGTAAACACATATAGAACTAAATTACATAGACTTAAATGTAAATCTTATTTTTAAATCTATATTTAAGCCTACAATTTTAGGTTCATTGATCATTTTTCTATTTGAATACCTTAGTAATTTCTTAACTTTTGGTCATATATGCAAACCCACGAGAAAAACAATGACTACTCTTTACTTTTTATTAAGTCGTTACGTATATATATAGAAATATATATATGCTTACTCGGCTCATAGTCTTTCATTATAAAGTTATACTTGATCAAATTATCATAGTTTATGCATGTCCAACTTTTTAATAACAAAAATTAGAATAAAATTAGTTTTCCGGTTTAGATGTGTCTAACGATCTCCTTAACTTAAATAGTCAAAGATTGAATGACAAATATTCTTGTTCCAAAGAAAAACCAAACACATAAATTAATTAATTTTACAAACTTCTATGCAACACCGTTAGCCCATCAATCAAATACAAATCACGTGAACAAACTCTAGAGATCTCATAATCAATCAACAAACACATCTTTTTACATAAAGTTGATACTTATAAAAGTGAGATTCGAACAAATATATATTTTCTTAAAGTAGATCTCATAATTAGCAATAATAATGTATATTCTTACTATATGGAAAGAAAGAATGGTGTGTACCTGGGCAAGCTGCAATGGGTTGGTTGCCATCTGAACTTAAGGTAAGTTAAGTCGGGACGGCCATATTTGATGCAATCGTATTCCTTTCGAATGTGTGGACATTTTGATGAATCGTACATTGGATACGACTCATCGTAAAGCCAACTCCCTTCGTATATATCGCACTTTTCGCAACCATATGATGATTTCGCAGCAGTTGTTGCTGACAAAAGTGCACAGAAAAGAACAACAACCGCATACCCACCACCCATAATCACTAACAAAAAAACACAAATTTAATAATTTATAGAGAGAGGTTGCTTATGTTTAAAGGAGGGAGGAAGGTGATCTGGACCACCACGTTTACATATAATTAACTCGCGTTAAGACTTTTTATCACAATTATAATCACATCAAGTCTAGCTGCTTTATAACCAACATATTGACTAAGACTTCTGATCTATTTCATTAACTGATTTTCTGAGGGTCAAATCTATAATAAATGGAATCATTTAAATGGTAGTTTTTTATTTGAAACTATTATCATCTTCAATGGAATGTTTATTATTGTTATGGAATTTATTTTAAAAGGATTTTATTTCCATAAAATAAAAGTAGAATATATTTGTGGTAAAAAAAATGGTAAATGACAATCTACCGGCCTCATCGTCCATCGATCGGTCGGTCTCATGGCTAACACGGAGGATGTAAATCATGTAAATCACTGTTAATTAGAGAAACATGGGATAAGGATTCAATCTCTGACTTCTACCTTTATGTTGCATTTCCTCATCGATTACAATCACTGAGAAA
This sequence comes from Pseudognaphalium luteoalbum, assembly GCA_963422505.1. NCBI lineage: Eukaryota > Viridiplantae > Streptophyta > Magnoliopsida > Asterales > Asteraceae > Pseudognaphalium > Pseudognaphalium luteoalbum. Next base: position 28,041,907 of record OY730195.1, read on the forward strand.
GTATAAACTAACAACCTCTCTTATCTCAATAATGCACTAAAGCCTTGTAGTAATATTTTTTAATTTTTATATGAAAAATAAACTTTTTTACTAGGAATGAGAATCTGATTGATTTATCTTGCCCATCTTCTTATTAGGTTTATAAATATATAAATACTACTACCTTCGTTTCAAAATTATTGTTCAATTTTGACTTCCTAAAGTCTTTCTTATTCAATTTTGACATTAAATATTTTTGTTTATATTATATAATATTTAATGAATATTATACCAATGAAAATACATTTAAAACACAATCTATTCATATATTTTTCATCTAATATTATATAACACAAAAAAAAAATAAGTTCAAAGTTGAAAAAGAAAGACGTCAGAAAGTCAAAACTGAGCAACAATTTTGAGATGGAAGTAGTATGAAAAAAAATATGTTTTTTAATGATTTTTTTTGTTTGCATCTTATTATGCACTAACTTTTATATGTATAAAACTTGTCGCTCCATTGAAATATGCTGTATAAACAGTTCACACACAAACCAACAATAAATGAGATGCGGTGTTTTATCGAGCTGATAAGTGTTAGCCTTTTATCAACGTTTTGCAAAGAAAATACTCAACTTAACTTAAAATTTGAGTACTCGCTCGTTCATTATATCTAGTGTATTACGGAGTACTACTCAAAGCCATGTTCGTATCACCGATATACCATTACTAGTACATTACCCGTACAATACAACGGTGACAACTAACTTATTTATAATTGTTATATATAATGGTATATTCATTAATAGGATGTAAGTTGAATTATAATATAACATTTTCTTTCATTTTTTCATAAATCAATAAATCAATATGTGTTTTCATTTATAGTTGTTATTCACTTTGGTAATATAACAAACTATTATATTAGATTACCCTTAAGTCAATAAATCAATATGTGTTTCCATTTTAAAAATGTTTTTAATGTAGGAGATCAATTAAAATTGATGTGTTATCATATATAGCACAAATAAAATGATCCGATGCTATGAATTTAAAAACAAATCAATATATAAAATATGAACATCAATCAAAATCACATTTAGTTGCCTTTTTTATGATTTAGTGCATATCTCACGGGCATGAATATGTAATACTCAATATTTTAATAATGATGATTAGTTGTCTTATTTGCAAGTTAATAGGATTGAACATATAATTAATTACTCTAAATGCATAGGGGTAAAATTGTCAAAAAAAATTAAGAAGTTTAAGACTCAACATAGGACACTTTATATGTAGTAATAGATAATAAATAAAAGATTTTATTTTCCTCAATATTATCCTTATAGATCGAGTTATAGCTAGAATTATAGCTAGAATATGATATTTACTTGTATGTTGCAAAATTTTATTAATTTAGTAATTAATTAATTAACTAATTTGGGTCAAATGGATGTACATAGTAGCTTCTGATTGTAATGTACGTGATGTTCAAAAGTGGTAATAAAATAACTGATTTCTAAAAAAATAACTTGATTATTAATATATATGTAAGTTTAAAATTTGTATAAAGATAGTATATATTGTTATAATGATTATAAAGCTATTATAAAATAAAGTTATTATAGAACAAATTGCATAAAAAGAACACGTTTTACCATAAACTCAATTAGGATAATTTGGGGAGTACCTACATACATACACTGAGGCACGGATTCGAACATCTGACTTATAGATCACATATGTAGAGTTTAGACGTTTGAGGTAACGATACCGCTATACTCAATTGGTATATAAACCTAAGTAGTAGGCACATTTCGGATTTAACATTTAATATAACATCAAATATTATGGGTAAAGTTTTGAGTACCAACTACATTTTGAAAGGAAAGATGGATAAACAGTTTCAGTTATTAATTTTTGTAATTTACAGCTTAAATTTACAACACTGCATTTTAATTCTATACTGCAATGTATGTACGTGAAATGTTGTGTCAATCACAGCTGAATCAAATTCCCCACTCTTCCTTTAAAATGCAGCTGCCACGTTTCATCATATTTTAACATACAATATCTACGTAAGTTAGAGTTTTGATAAAGTAGAATACTAAAACTTGCCTATTTTAACAAATAGGATCATAAATCTATCAATCGATCAATTACGTGTCAAATAATGTGAAATTTAGACATATATTATATACCAGCTTTAAAGCAAGCAATTTACTTAATTAACCGGGGTATTTTATACAGGTGTTTTTGTTATGAAAACTATTACATAAAAGACAAAATCATGATTGGAGATGTTCACATGTGGCATGAACTGGAAACATGTGAAAACCAAAAGGAACCTTTCTTCTGGAATAAATGAATAAACATTGCAAACAATAAGTTTATAAAGGGTGAAACATAGATTTGGTGGAAATTAAGATTTAAACGTTATAATCTTAATTTATAATTTATTTATAGTTTATTGTACCAATTATATGTTTGAGTTATGCATTGCAAAAATGGAATTTTTGGTTCCAATCCAACGTTGTAAAATAAAAATATAAATCTTAATTAGAAGGTTATTTTTTAAATATACAATATACAAATCGTAATTAAAGTACCAAAATAAAAAGTTATTACTCATTTCTTCCCAATTTGAATTTTCAAATTTGATATGTTTGTCCCAAAAATACTATTCAAATACAAAATTTAATTATAAAAGATCTTAAACTCTCAAATTTTTACCGTTATTTATTATTCTAAAATATTAGAGTAACATAAACATTTTATCAACTTACATAAATTATGTGTTTGTATTGGGTCAAGTTTATTTTGGTACGGATGAAAAGAGTAATAAATTATAAGGTTCATATATTTATTTTATTAATTTTGATAATTATTGGAATTTCCCTATCAATCACATGTTTTCACGCCCCTCGCGTTTGGATGTTTGTCTTGTCACGTATTTGCATGTTACACAACAAGTCAACAATACAATGATACTACGCAAGTTCATTCAGACGTTTCTTTCAGATAAACCACTAATTCTCAATTATTAATATTTTAATATTACGTATATATTTTCGAACTAGCTAGATAATTGATAATGAAGATGTTTATAAAACAATCCTTTAGTAGTTTTATTGAATGAAAATGTTCATGTATGGATCGAGTACGTACATGTATAGGTACCGAAAGCCTGTAAGTAACCACGATTTATTCGCGACATGCATCCCGTCCTTCCTACAAGATTGAGAGATGAATTAGTTAAGCTCTAAGTTTAGTACGTAAATAATTAAAGCATTCCTTTATAACATTGGCGTTTATATATTTCTATATGCTAATCAATAGAAATCAAAAAGTTTTGTGTTGATCAGTTTATCATTTTGCAAAAATAAATAAATAAACATATATATATATATATATATATTTTGGGAGGTTCAAATGAGAACCACTATAAAGTAAAGAACTTTGAGAACCACTGTATATATAACTAGTGGCGGGTTCAGAAAATATTGTATAGTGGGCAAAAATACGCCAAAGTGGTCTGTTAGATAACGAGTTAAATTATTAAACCAAATATACTACTATGATATATTGTATGATAGTACGGGTTGAGTTAGGTTGACCCATAAAAATGGTGCTAATAATTAAACTTTCATAATTCATACATTCACTAATTAAAAATAAATTCATCTTTCATATTTTGGTCTAAACTTTGGTTTGAAGAACTCAAACAAAGTAACCAAAACACCGATTATATAAAACAAACCATTTAATTGATTTCAGAGTTTAAGTGACAAACGTTAAATATGCCCATAAGCATATAAATTTAACTTTATAAAGGTAAAAAATTGTTGTTTTTTTTCATTTTAGGTATATATTGGTTATTGATCAAATAGGAATGTATAAATGAAACGATCAAAATGTTCTAGGAAAATATAATTAACGCAATCTATGTTTATTTCTTATTCAAATTTAATTCTAAATGTTCTAAGAAAAGTCCAGACTTTTCAAACTTTTATCTACAAATTTCAATGTCATAAATAATTGTAAGATATATTTTTATTATAGATAGATAGATTGTAATGTATTAAGTAGTTTTTACGGAGCATAAGATTTGCATTATTCTGGCATGAACCATCAAAACGTCTGTTTAGTATGAAGTATTTAAATGTATGGACTAAATCGGAATCTTAAGTAACAATATGTGTATAAGCAAAATTGTAATAAAAAATGATTTTAAAGTCATCTTCCACATAAGAAAAGACATAAACGTCCCAAATCAATGATTTCACTATTAAAGCTCTAAAGACTAAATAATTACCAAATTGTAAGCTTTTCGTTTTTTCAATGAGCCACCGAGGGCCATTTTATTGTTGAGTTGGGGGCAACTCGTACAAAATTCAGAAAACATTCAGTAACTACCACTATTATCACCAGAAAGATTTTAGGTGTTGGGGGTCATTGCCCCTTCTCCTTAGATGGATATGCCCGTGTATGTAACACAGTGGACACTGTTTGCATGTTGTTAGGAAAAAGGAAGTTTGTGGTTTGCAAAACCCACCAACTATATTTTTATTTAGTATTTTTGGTTTATTTTGCTTCGGTTTCATCTCTTTAGATCATGTTATCGAGATGTATTTCAAAAGAAGAGAAATAAAACTAAAATAAGAAAAATCACATTTATAATATGGGAATTTTTCTTTTACAACGTCGATAACTCACACACCCATCACGAATATATACATTTTCTCTACGAATATATACAATTGTCCACCCCGGACTTGAACACTCAACCACCTACTTGGAGGGTCAACTCAATACCTATAGGCCAATGACCATTTGGTAATATATGTATTTTCCTTCTTTTTTTTTTCTTTTTTTTAGCAAAAGAGAAGAGAATATAAGTGAGACGAGAATTATAATATCTTTTTTTTCTTCTTCTATATAAGATTGAAAGAACACGTAACAAGTTGTCATTTCTTTGAATTTGATAATACATAGCGTGTAAATTGCAGAGAATTAATAACACAAGTGTTATTAGCTGGTATCACATGTGTTACTAGCTGTTATCACATGTGTTACTAGTCGGGCTAGACAGGCCGTATATGACTCAGCCTAGGCCTTATACGGCCTAGACATGACCGTATAACACATGTGTTACTTGTCGGTATCACATGTGTTACTCGCCGGTAACACATGTGTTAGTTTTTTTCAAAACCACCAAAAAATGGGGAAAAAAATCGTCGAAAGTATATCTTGTTACATCTCTAATCGAAGAGAATAAAACACTGATTTTTACTTTCATGATTTTTCGACTTACTGTTTAAGAGATCTTTAAGTTTAAAAAACGTGGGAGAAAATGAGTTTGTGACACATAACACATTCTGATTGGTTCCTCAATTCTTATTCAAAAGGGTCCTAATAACCAATGTTTTAAAACCCGGGTTTTTAGTCGACCCGGAAAATTGTTATTTTCTGGTCGGACCGGTCGGACCGGTTGGGCCGGAAGGTCGGACCGGATTTAATAATAGTATACAATAGTAATATTTAGTGAATTTTTTATTTTTTTTATAATTATAAATATAATTATTAATTATATCATGTATAATAATTATAATCCATAGAGTAATAAAGGGTGATGACACATCGATTCTCTTGTTATTCTTGGAATACACATCAATATAATAATTATATAATCCATAGAGTAATAAATGGTGATAACACATCAGTCAAAGATTCACTTATTACCCTTATTATTCTTGAAATACACAATCAATGAACATTCTCTAAATATAAATGATTAAATGTACATAGAAATAAAAAAAAAATAAAAAAAAAATAACATGAAACCCGGGTCAATGTGTGTTTCCGGGTCCCGGTTCAACCCGGTCCGACCGCCCGGGTCAACCGGGTCGTTGACTAGTCAACATATTGGAAAACCCGGTTTTGAATGGCCCGGAAAATTCTAAAAGTGCGGTTCGACCGGGCCGGTCGAACCGGGTCTTAAAACATTGCTAATAACGATACCTTTTTTCTCCTTTTTCCCATATCATACCCCCTACCCATCTAAACAATCACATTATGTGTTTTTTTTTCTTTCTGGGTATACCTCTCTTTTTCTAACTTCTACCCCTGGTTAGTCTAAAACTGAAATTGATTCTGTATTGAACTGATACCTCTCTTTTTCTAACTGCGTCCGGGGTTTTCTTTGTAATTTTGAGGTGACTTTATAATTTCTCATTCAAGATTATTATACTCATTTGAACCTTACTATTCATTTATATTCTTTTTCAATTAGGGATTGCAAGTTATTTCATCAATTTTCCTATCATTTTTATATTTTTATATCATGTTCTTTTGTTTTTAATGAAAAACTCGATAGCAGCCAGCAGTACCATATTAAACCGACCCGAAAGCCGACCATTTTGAAAACACCTGATTAAGGATCCGAGATCTTTAAAATTAAAACGGGCTGCTCCTGGATCCGGATCCAGTAGTTGACTTTCAAGTCTTTGACTACCTCCATTGTCATCACATGATTCTGCAATCTGCACAACAAACACTTTATGCAAAAACATTTGCCCTAATTACTTCCTAATCTGCGATCTGGACATCCAATTTCAGGTAATTTAAATCAAATTAGTATGATTTCATTTACTACATCTGTAATTCAATTCTAATTGTTATTAATCATACTAATAACTATAATGCGGCATTACCAGCTATTTCAATTTCCTGTAATCATAGTTTTAGGTTTGTAAATTTTGTAGTATACTTGTTATAAAGTTGCATATAGTTGCCCTAATTGCATCATGTAACATACCTAGTATCATGTCATTTATTATTATGATGATGATGATGATATAATGTAGCAATTTAACAACCAATGTCAAAATGTAGCTCCCTAGTTGTTTTTTTCAATTGAAGATAAGACCTATATATGATAATTCTGATGCTGTACATGATATTGAAGAGGATGACAAGCATTTGTAGCCTGGTTTAGTAATATGAAATCAACACTAGAAAGTAGAAACCATGTATTTAGTACGTAAAAAGTTGAGGGTTCCGTCAGCAAATACTCAAATATGAGCATCCATCGACCGTTACCACTTTCTCTTACTCGTGACTCGTATATCTATATTCTATAGCAAGCACATGAGAGCTATAGCTAAAGATCATAGCTCATTTGTTTGAATACTTGATCTTAATAATCTATAGAGAACAATTAGAAGGATGGCTATAAGTCTTGATACATGGCAATTGCATTGAATTAGCACAATGGTACTCATTTCCTTCAATGGATTTGTTACTAGAGTTAGGAAAAGGGAGTCCACAACTCTTATAAAAATGGAAAGCAAACATACTTGATACTTGTGCCTAGTTTTGATGCTATGGTCATATTAATAGTACACATGTTAAGTCTCGGAGTTAAATAGTTGATGACATTGTACAAGTATTTTAACAGTATGATAGGCATAACCTTGCTTTATTTTTTATGATTTTTGTCATCGACGATGCTGACTCTTTGATTTTTTATAATATGGACAGTCTTATGATTTTGGTAAGTTAATGTACATTGTGCTGTATCCAAGTAAAATTGTCTTATTTTTCTAAATGTTGTTCTATACGCGAGCTAAGCGTTTCTATGGATTACAAGTAACAATTGTGACCTGCAATTGTCAGCTTTGTGTGCAAATGCAACAGCAATGTATCTTAAGATTTGAATTTTCCAGATAACAAGTTGATTAGGTCTATTTTACGCACTTTCCATATTTTACCTTCATCAATATAAATTTTGGAATTCTCAAGAATTCCCTCCCTAGCTCCCAGAGTCCCAGTAGCATAGCTATGTACTTACATTGTAGTCATCAACTGGAATTGATATGCGGAGATAAGATAGAACTTATGCTGACACTATGTAATGGTCATATAATTCAAACAAAGAATCTCTACACTAAATTACAGTGGCTGACTTCATTCGGTTAAGTCAGCTACATGACCACTAATCTTTTGTGTTTCTCCTTGGTTATTTGGCTGTTATTTGAACTTCTTTCTTTGTTCATATTGTTGTTTCCTGCAAACTAAAATTGTCTAAAAGTATTCCTTTCTTTTTCTTTCCGGTGTACCCTTGCAGGTGCATCCAGTGGTGTAGATTACAATATTAGACAAAGTTAAATTAACAAAGTGGAGCGCGCAAGGTCATATTTTTGTGCCCAACTGGAAAAATGGGCATTACAACAATTCCAACCCGCTATTTGATTGTCATTTTAACCTTCATCTGTACCTCTGTATGCTACATTGAACGTGTAGGCTTTTCGATTGCGTATACAGTTGCTGCTGATGCTGAAGGAGTAAGTCAATCTAGCAAAGGCACTATACTATCAACATTCTATTACGGATACGCTTTGTCACAAGTTCCTGGAGGCTGGGCAGCTCAGAGAATAGGCGGAAGGCGTGTACTTCTTTTCTCATTTATACTATGGTCTCTAACTTGTGCTTTAGTACCACTTGATCCAAACAGAGTGTTTACCTTAATAATAGCTCGATTACTCGTGGGAGTAGCTCAAGGGTTCATTTTCCCATCAATACACACTGTTTTAGCTCAGTGGGTTCCACCACATGAGCGGTCAAGATCTGTTTCATTAACGACATCTGGAATGTACTTGGGGGCAGCCATGGGTATGCTTTTGCTTCCTAGTCTTGTAAAGTTCAAAGGTCCACAATCTGTTTTTCTTGCTGAAGCGGCTTTAGGTGGCATGTGGTCTCTCCTTTGGTTTCAATGTGCCAGTGATCCGCCTCGCTCACAGCATCCAAAAGCTGCCGCATCTGGTTTTGGTGAATCATTGCTTCCAGTCAAAGATGGTCACAGTCAAAATCAAAAGACTAAAATTGACAAAACTCAAATACCTTGGCGGAAAATTTTTCTTAGCTTACCCGTATGGGCTATTGTTGCTAATAATTTCACTTTCCATTATGCTCTATACGTGCTTATGAATTGGCTGCCGACCTACTTTGAACTAGGTCTCCAGTCAAGTCTTCAAGAAATGGGCTCTTCTAAAATGATGCCTTATTTGAACATGTTTATATTTTCAAATATTGGTGGGGTGATTGCCGACCACGTGATTACTAAAAGAATTATGTCAGTGACAAAAGCAAGAAAGGTACTGAATACAGTTGGATTCGCAGTTGCATCTTTTGCGTTAATTGCAATTCCTCATTTTAGAACACCTGATGGTGTGGTATTATGTTCTTCTTTGGCTCTCGGGTTTTTAGCATTAGGAAGAGCCGGTTTTGCAGTGAACCACATGGATATTGCTCCTCGGTATGCAGGTATTGTGATGGGAGTATCAAATACAGCTGGCACTTTAGCTGGTATCATTGGGGTTGGACTAACAGGTCAGCTTCTAGAAGCTGCTAAAGTTACAGATTCGGATCTTTCAAGTCCTGATAGTTGGAGAGCAGTGTTTTTCATTCCAGGATTGCTCTGCATTCTGAGTTCGGTTGTCTTTTTGTTATTTTCAACAGGGGAGAGGATATTTGACTAAGGCGATTCTGTTTTTATTAAATTATATCATAGGTTATATATTCATACGATACGATACATATACCTATAAATGCTATTTTCCAGCACTACAATTTTTTAATAGAGATATGCTCAACTTTTATGCTTAGAACACCAACAAGCAATGTTTTGAAAACCGGTTCAAATTTTAGGATATTTGGCCGCTTGTAAACCGGTTTTTGACCAATTTTGACTTTTGAGCGAACCGGGCAGTTCGCTGGTTGAACCGGAACCGGTTTTGACCCGGTTTTTCACGTTATGTATTTTATCTTATATTTTATTTGTATTTTTAATTATTTTAAGGAAACTAAAAGGTGAAAATAGAATGAGAAAGGTATACTTTTATATTTAACCGGTTGAACCGCTTAACTATATTTTATTTGTATTTTTAATTATTTTAAGGAAACTAAAAGGTGAAAATAGAATGAGAAAGGTATACTTTTATATGTAACCGGTTGAACCGCTTAACTAGAGGTCCGACCGGAGCCGGACCCTATAAGTCAAGAGTAATTTCCATACTTTTGGTGTATTTTAAACTTGCAGTAATTTGGCTTACACATGAAATATAATATAACTGGAGGTGCAGACGTGCGATATAGACAAGTTGTGCGGGTTGGGTAACGCGTTGGGTGAACAATTGGACATCACACAAATTTTGTCAAAAAATATTACAATAAATTATCAGTCTGCATTTGGATGTGCTTGAACTCTTGACGTTACCACGAATCATTGGTTCTTTGATGAGTTTTCATTTGTAAGGTACCCTTTTGTGTGCTACTAAGTAATTGATCAAAGAATCTTGCATTTGATCATTTATAAACAGACAACGTTTCATGAAATCAAAGAGGTTGATTGTGAATTAAGTGATCGAATTTGGATAGCAGAGCTAGATGTTGGTTGCTTCATTCGCAAAATGCCTAAAGACTGCTGGTGGAGTTCATCTATAATTGAAGAGCATTTATATCATCATTTAATTGATGTTACATTACTACTAATTATATAGGTATCACTAGTAAGTGAAGATGATTATATTGATAACGAACACTTAGGAAAATCTGTGATAAAGACTCAAAACGGATCTATCATCTATCTATGGAGTCGTCTATAGTTACTAGAGTATTTGATAAAGTGAGTAGTTGATTATTTAAAAATCACCCAGAGATTGATATGCCTACAAAGTAAATCCTCACTAACATGATTTGATATACTGAGGGTGCGTTTGGTTTACGTAAAGGAATCAATATGGGTATGACATTTATAGTGGGCTATGATAAATTGGTAATCAATCTTAAACGCATCAACATAGAAGTGTTTCCAAAACCCTCAAAATGAGGGTTTGATTCCCATATTATCAAACCCGTAAACATCAACTATTATTCCCCTCCATTCCTATATGCTAAGACCCTCAAACCAAACACACCCTCAAGTTTTTGAAAATATATATCTTTCATTTAGCAACAGTCCAATTTCTTATAGTACCCCATATATAAGATCATAAATCAATATAATTTCCTTTTTACAAGCAAGTAAATACAGTGTATACATGTAGGCAACACACAATCATACATGTATGGCGGCATAAAAAAAAGCATAGCCTTCTTGCCTTCAAAACTACATTTCAATATCTTCGTCTACCGGATGTTCACAATTAAAGTTACTTACCAGTGGAAGCAGATCATCGAACAGGCTGTGCGTGCATTCACCCACACACGCGGTGGTGTCTTATGAGGACCATTTGATCAAGATGTTATTCCGGTTACCAATGATCTCACTTCTCCTGTTCAAGTCCGTGTCCAAACTCCAGTTATCTCTCATTATAAATCCTACTAGCTTTAATTTTATTCTATTTTACGACCAAATCCAAACCTCGATTCCCCTGTATCTCTTTCTCCAACGACATATATTACCTAGCTGTTGAATTATGATTCACGCTGTTGGTAAGCAGAATTCTGCCAGCCACTAGAACTCCATTTGACACCTCGAATTTGAGTTTCAATCAGGTAATGTCAAGATTTTGTGAGTTTTTGACTGAAGTCACGTGTTTAAAAAAAGATAACCACTAAATGCATGTCTCTTAAAAAAAATCACTAAGTTATACGGAGTATCTTCCGCTAAATTTTTTTATGGGGTTAGTATCTCAAATGCACCAACTTGTGCCCGATATCAATTGTGTGTATCATATTTATACTCATCATTTTTAGTGTATCAAACTTTCAGAAAGAGTGTTTTACTACGGTAGTATATTTTGGGGATGTGTCAAACTCTAATGATGCCATGTGGCGACTTAAACGAGCAACACATCACTGAAATACATTAAAACACCTTTGAAAGTTGGATACATTAAAATTGATAAGTGTAAGTATGATATATGCATGTCATCATTGTATCATAAGGGATTAACATTAACAACACATACACATTTTATGCCAAATATTCTGATTAGTCTATCGTAGCGTCAAGTTACAAATATCGGTTTGAACTTGAATGGATATAAACAACCCTTCAGAGATTTGACTGTTAACAAGTTTTATGTCAATACACGTGTTTGTAGTTTTCATAAGATGGAATGAATCTGAAATTCAAGGTTGTGTTTTTTTGTTTGTAGACCTGTGAGCAAGAGCTTATTTGTGGAATTTATTGCAGGTTCCATTTGGGAAGGCAGCTTTTCTTCCCTGGCAAATTAATTGATACATATTAAAGCTGACAAATTCTGCCCATTTGCTATATCTGGGTAATTCTGGGTATAATGACATAAAGTTTGAGTTCTTATGGACTGGAGAAATTTTGGGAATGGGCTTAATTGGGTAAAACTCAAATCATGAATGGGTCTAAATGGGTGGCCATCATGTTATATTTTTTATATTATATAGTTAAAAATGTTAACTTATTTTGGAAAATGTATATATTTTAGTGAATTAAAACATTTTTTTATGAAATTTTCAAATAGCCCGTTATGACCCAAGTCCGTTTAGACCCGCACCCGATTAGACCCGCGCCCGTTTATACCCGCGCCCGTTTTGACCCGTAACCCATACCCGCCCAATCTGCCCATTTTACCAGCTCTAATACGTACTAATCATTAATGGTAATGTTATTGTTTGGGTGCTAACCGGTTCTCTCTGTTTAACGTTCACATTTTCTTTTCACACTTTCTTATGTTTTTGTTGATGCCACTCATGCATATTGAGTATGGAGAACAAAACCAGTTAGATGTTCTTGGCCGCAATAGATGCTTTGAGATATCGGTCGGGCGTGAAAGTAAACTGGCGTAACTAAAGTTTAGACCTTATAAAGTACATCCAGTTTACTTGCAGGTTTTATTAGGAGAAGGTTACTATGCTGAGAGAACATCAAAACAGACAATCGAGATTCTTAAAAGAAGAGGAAAAGGTCTAGAGTCACATTAAGACTTTTAAAGCTACAATAAAGGATCTCAAGTTTGAGGCCTCATATTTGATGAAATGGCTACTGAGGTTGCAGTAAGTGCTCTTTCCCTTACACAAATGTCACTTAGATTGACATCATGACCATATTGTTGTAGAACACAGGCTTACATATGCATTCCAGGATCGTTCATACACATCAAACATCATGCATCATGTTATCAATCATCATACAAAATCAACATCAGCAGAATAAGAGAAGTGGGTTGAACCCTTTCTATATAATCGATATAATAAATGACTAGGTTACAACTTTCTGTTACAGATGCATACATATATATACAATCCTAATCGACACATTCTAACCGTTGTATCGTTTCATTCTAACAGACATGTCGCTTGGCTTCTAATGTACAGATGCACCGTATCAACTGTTTCCTGCCTAGGTGTGTTTGTTGACCCATCGGCGCAAACACAAAAATTTAGGGTTTAGTATCTGGAAATGCATCAAACTTGGACGCGATCTTAATTGTGTGTATTCAACTAATTGTTTTCTATTGTATGTACCCAACTTTCAAAAAGTGTATTTTTGATGCATTTTGTAGTACTTTTGATGATGTGTCAAGCTCTGCGGATGCCAAGTGGCACCGTAAATAAACGACACATCAACAAAATGCATCAAAAATACACTTTTTGAAAGTTGGGTACACACAATAGGAAAAAAATTAGTTGAATACACACAATTAAGATCGCGTCCAAGTTTGATGCATTTCCAGATACTAAACCCCAAAATTTTACAGCGGGCTTTATTTGACCCACTTAATCTAAACATAATTACATGACCCATACTTGATTTTTTAGCCCATTTGACATTAAAACTTTGGTAAATATATACGTAGGGGATTAAAGTATCCTAAAATGTTCGCTTGGGGTACTAAAGTTTATGATTTGACAAAACTATGAGTTAACTATACGTATTGTGTTTAAGGGTATCTAAAGTTTATTAGTAAGTTTACAAGGATAACTAAAGTTTATTAAAATGTTTATAAGGATAATCAAAGTTTATAAAATTGTTCAAATTGATGAATCTTTATCAGCTCATTTTTCACTTGGGGGAGGTTTTAAAAGTTGGGTTATAGTTTTGTCAAATCATAAACTTTAGTACCCCAAACGAACATCTTGAGATACTTTAATCCCCTCCATGTATATTATCCCTTAAAACTTCCAACAATTGTTTCTTACATTAGAGCTAAATGGTTGTATGTAATTTCAACAATGATGCTCCATACATTCTACAGAGCAAAGTAAGATATTTAAGTGTGTTGGTACATCTAGTATGTCAGTCAGTTGGTCTATTGAGTTGTAAGTGTCGTTAGTCAATTGTAATAGAAAAGTCAATTTTGTAGTTAGCGACACTTAGTATTAGTTTTAGGCGACATTTGCCTTAGTGTCGCATAGCGACACTTAGGTAAGTGACACATGAAGGCGGTCACCTGCGTCATTGGCCAAGTGTCACAGGTCTGCCAATTTATGTTAGTATATAAGCAAACCTACGGGTTTCTGGCTAGGGTTGACGAAACCGTAGCATCATTTGTCGACTAAAACTCTCTATAATCGATTCTAATCGTTTATAGTTCAATATATCAAGCTAATATTCTTTGATTACTTGTTTCAGTTTGATATTGTATTTTGTGTAGTTTGATTACTTGTTTTCGCCTTGTAATCAATTACTTCTATCATCCTAGATGAGAGATAAGGGACACTCACAAAGTGGATTAAGAATCTGCTAGAAACCCCCTTTATTCATTTAGTGAACTTTGTCATATACTAAGGGTAGTATATTTTTATTTCAAATTAGCAACTTTTTTACAAGAACTAGGCCTTTATTTAGCTTAACCTTGGCTCTGTACATAATTACTTTTTGTAAAGATAATTTTATATTCAAAGGTGATTTGTTTGACCAAATAATGATTAGTCCAATTTAGAAGTGTAGGGGCATCAAGAAGACCTCAAAAAGTTGTATTGTAAATGTATACTTGAATACTTGAATTTGTGCGACTACTGCAATTTCTTTTTGTCTTTTTATGAATCTGTTGAGTTTCTATGGGCTTTTATATACTTCAAAGTACCTTCAGATTAGGGTCATCATCCTACAAGTCTTTATCTTATGTTTGTTATAAATATTGAGATACAAAGGCATAATATTGTCATGTAAAAATATAAACGGGAGGGTATGGTAGAAATTAGAGAAGATTATGTTGATGAGGTTTCTAATGAAGATGAGGCCACAACAGAAGGTTCTTCTCTCTTTATTTCTGATTTCATATTTGAACTTTGAACTTATTGAATTGCTGAAACTTGTGTGCATGGATTATATAACATAATTTTGAGTCTATCTACCAGTCAATTCTGATATCGAACTATGTTTAGCCATGGAGAATGGGGAATACATAACAACAATAGTATCTTTGCAACAGAAGAAAAAAAAAACCCTTCAAGTTCCTTCGATTTACTCACACTTAGTACCATACATTGTAATAGAAAGGTATTGCACAGAGGAATTTAGGAATTATTTATTTTGAACAAAGTGCCTTAGGTTAGTTGCTAGAGCATGGTCATAAGAGGATGTAAATCATTTATTTCTACAAACTAACAATTTTCCTTAAAAGGCTTCAAATAGGAGACAACAGAGTCAACTCTTGAATATTCCATTTTGTCTTCTCTGGTGTTCTAGTGGATCTTCCTATTATCTAGTCGGATTTTGAAAAACAAAAGATGAGGTGCGGGGCACAATGGTTATCTAGATTTAATCATCGTCTACTTTACGTTTATTTCTTCATCTCATGTATCTTGTATAAACTGACTGAATAATTGAGTTCAAATTGTATTTCAGGTGAAGATGATTTTGCTCGTATATTATCACGGATGGATGAACTTGAAAAACAGGAACTTGAATCTGAGTTTGCCAAGAAAGGTGAAGAGGAAGACACACCTGATTTATGTCACCTTATGAGTCATATATACTTCCCTGGATCCAGAGATTAGAAGTTCAGAAGTTAGATCTTGAGTTGCAAATTATAACCACATTCTTATGTCCTAACTGTTATCAAATTCTATCATATAGATGCTGTTTAATTAAATGTCCAACAGGTAAAAAGTAGGAATGAACACTCAATAAGCCATAGATCCCTGCCAGATCACTCTCAGCAAGACATGTCTAGGCCTCTTAAGTTGAGCAGCTAATCTTTCTTATTCTCTTATATATGATATTTGAGGGATTACTAATCCCTTTTCATCGGGTAATGCATGTTATAAATTCTTTAAATATATCAACTCGTATGTGGACATGTAACATGCAAGCCAAAGACTCGCTAGTTCTTCCTGTATTCAAAGGTCTGTCTGCTGTTACCATGTTTTTATTAGGATTTAATGCATTTCAAATTTGCGGATACATGACATATGCTCAGCACTTTTTTTAGGCTTTCTTATTTTTGCCCATTTTGCCCACTTCTTTAAATAATCAATGTCGCAACATCACAAGCATAAGATATTAAAAATTCTTACCTAAAAAGCTAAACAGAATCACACACCAGCAAAAGATGCAATGAACTGGGAGCAGCTAAAGTTAGTACGATCTGTATGATGGCTAACTGGCTTCAAATCAAAGAGCTTACGAAGAGTCTTCAACACAATTCTGTATTGCACAACTTCTCTATCTACTTTTATCACTAGGAATGAATCCTCTTCCCTTTCTCCCACAATAATACCCACAACATCCCAAGAAAAGCCAATGGCGGACATATTCAAGGTTTTATGGATTAACAGCGTTGTGTCATAAACATTAACAAGGTACTTCATCGACCACCCAGACTCCACATTCTTCATCTCGTATATATTCAAATTTTGGGGACGAATACCATCCTTTAAGGAACGATTTCCATCCATCATGAAAACAAGGAGCAAACAACCGCAAGACTCAAACAACTTGTGACCCCAATGCACCTTAAACCAATGGGGACTGGTACAAGGGAGCTGTGTGGTTTTTAAATATGAACGATCAACATCCAACTTTAAATGTATAACAAGGTTATCACTTGTATCTAACCAATGAATGGCATCATTCGAATATATTCCGTGCTCAAAAAATATCAAACCAATTCTATAATATTCACCGCCATAAGAGCTCCACTTGTAGCATGTTTCCGATGAGTAAGTTTTTATTTGAAACCCCCCCTTTTCAAGTGTGTATCCAACACACACGACTTTGTAATGAGGTGATTTTGTAGGATCAAAAGCAATTCTCATACCAATAACATGAAAATTCGATTCATGATTAATTCGTGGAAGCTTCCTAAACCGATTCATGGATGGATTGTATACGTAATACTCATAACGCCAGATACAACATAAAAGCAGACCATTGCAAGACTGCATAATTTTAACAGCACCCGAGTCATCAAAGCTAAATTTGAAGGGGGTGTGTGATGGAGATTTGTTGGTCTTTAGCGAAACAAGATCATATGTGAACGATGATTCAATAATGAGACCAGAAGGGAGCTCGAGGTTCGGGATTTGGCTTCGACGCGGTGTGATGTAAGGCTTAGTGATAAGAGATAACCATCGTTTTGATACGGATTTGAACACAAAAAGTGAAGTATCTGGTAAACGGAGGAAGATCTCGATCAAAAGATCATCGTTGGACTCGACTGCATGTACGGAGGAAGGGAGATCGTTCATGGCAACCGTTTCCATGACAGAAAGGAGCTTAAAACAGAGAATTTTAAGATCTTTTTACTACCAATGTGCTGTTTATATTTTATTCGTCATTATCTCTAACCCTTTATTAAGCATTCTCATATATTGACCTTATGTCATATGAAAAATCCCCATAATGCCCTTCTATTTAATCACCTAAAATGTCAACCTATTTTGACAAGTCAACTATACAATAACTCTACAAAATCAATTACATCAAAATATTCACTACTTACACACAAAAAACATAGCAAAATTAACACTATATAAACAAAATTGTACTCGTGTAAAAAAAACAATCTATTCATGTGCATTTAGATTTTGCTATTTGTAGTTTTAATTATATTTTCAACTATCTGTTATGTAATTTTTCACGTAATCATATAAATATGATATTTATAATAATGCACATATCTTAGACATGCAGTGTTTTTTTAATTTGTTATAGTGTTGTTCATCATATTACTTCGTATTAGTATTATTTGTTTGATTTAAACCCGTATATTTTATATCAATTTTTCAACTGCTCTTTCACCACCTTCTTTAACGAATTTCAAATATATTCTCGCCGCATTGCGCGGGTTATCAGCTAGTATTGAACTTATATAGGGAAGGGTTTTTAGAATTCAAAACTAAGTAGTGTACTCCGTACTAGTTGCACAAATAAAACGATAATTCCGTTTAACATGGGTTGAAATTTTAATTGAATTTGACTTACCTTGTTAAAGATATTTTTATTTATTTAAAAAGGGTAAATTAGTAAGGAGGTTTATATATGTTATCTTACACCCTTGTAAAGGTTTAGCACTTTTCTTTAGTGGCTTAATATTTAAAGAACAGAAATTACTTGAATACCCCTATTTTCAATAAAATAGACTAAACTATCCCTAGCAAATTTTAGAAATAATTTAATAATTTCCATAAATAAATAAGTATACATTTGGAAAGAACCCAAACTCATAAATAAAATGAATTATGAATAAGAGAATGCATATATACATACACAATTAATTCTAGAAACTAAAAAATCTGAACAACATATAATGACATTTAATTTATTTATAAAGTAATACCTATATAATGAGATTAAACGGAATAAGTATCCCGCTGCTTTGCGTGGGTATCTGCTAGTTTATAAATAAACGCTTTTGGGAACCGTTAAGAAGAGGAAACAAAAATGAGAGGGGGAAGGGAGGGCAGGAACTATTTGCAATTATAATAAAGTTTTGGACTTGCCCGAAAAATTGTTTAAAATTGTCGAAAAAAAATCAATCAAAAAACTTCTAATATTGAAGAATCTGTCGAAAATGCTAAAAAAAGATAAGATGCAGTCAAAATATACAAGATGCAGTAAACATGTAATATTAATTTTTTGGATTTCAAGAATAAAACCAAGATTTACATAAGACGCAGTAAAATAAGTATAAGTAGTTTTTTTTATTTGAACACATAAAATAAAACTAAATAAAATGCAGTAACAATGAACAAAATGCAATAAACATGTAATATTGGTTTTTTAGATTCAAGAATAAAACCAAGATTTATATAAGATGCACTAAAATAAGTATAAGTAGTTTTTTTATATCAACACATAAAAAGCTAAAATAACATAAGATGCAGTAATAATATACAAAATGCACTAAACATGGGATAATAAATTTTTAGATTCAAGAATAAAACCAAAATTTACATAAGATGCAGTAAAATAAGTATAAGTAATTTTTTTATTTATTTCAAAACATAAAAAGCTAAAACCAACATAAGATGCAGTAAAAAAATATTAACAATTGTTCAATATAATAATAAATTAAAGTTGTAAAAAACATAAAATCGCTAAAAAATCATAAGATACAGTAACTAATATACAACATGCAGTAAACAATACTAACTTTATGAATTTAGAAATAAAATCAAAATATTCAAACACATAAAAGTTCTAATAAACATAAGATGCAGTAAATACGTACTACTACAAATATACATTAATCGGATGTAAGATGCAGTAACTGCAGTAGTAAAGTGCAGGATGCAGTTGATTTTTTTTAGATCTAAAAAGTAGATCTACTTTTCAGATCTACTTTTTAGGTATAGATCTACGAATTTTCAGATCTATTTACTCTTAGATATAAATATTTTTATAAAGTGGTGGTGTTTTTAAGATGATGAAGTAAGTGGTGGTGGCGGTGGAGAGGCGATTGAGTGGCCGGAGAAGATGGAGAATATCACGGTTGGTTACGTCCGGTGGATGCCGGTTGACTAACAGTGGTAGTTCACATCTCATCTATCCGACAACAAAAACACTCGTTTCTCCGCTTCTTTTCTTCGGTCACAAACACGAAGACGGTGACTGTGGTGGTAGTGGTGACGGTGGTCGAGTTGCGGTGGTGGTGACGGTGGTCGAGTCACGGTGGCGGTGACGATGGTCGAGCGGCGGTGGCGGTGACGGTGTTCGAGTGGCGGTGGTGACGATGGTCGAGCGGCGGTGGCGGTCACGGTGGTGAAGCGACGGTGACGATGGTGAAGAAGGTGGCGGCGATGGTGAATGAGGTGGTGGTGGTGGTGGTTTGTTGGTGTGTGAATGTTTGTGTGTTTTGTAGAGAGATAGAGAATTAGGAATTATATGTGTTTTTGTGAAAGATGAAAGAAAGTGGGTGGGTAAATGGATACCCTAAAATTGCCCCATCTTTTTAGTTTTCATAATTTGCAAATCAGTCCCTCCGCCTAAAAAATAATACAAAAAAGCCCTCGCGTGACTTGGCTTGATATGGACCATTGATGAAGGAAATGGATGGTCCAGATCCCCTTGCCCTCTTCAACCATTGTTTTCCTCTGATCCTAAATCAATGGTTTTTATAGGTGTAAGCTAGGGATGACAATGGATTGGATATGGATCAGATGATGCCATATCCACATTTATATCCATTTAAATATTTTCGTCCATATTCATATTCATATCCATTTAATTTCAATTCATCCATCCGTATCCATATCCGATGGATTAAGCGGGTTAATGGATATACGTTGGATGTTCAAAAAAATGTTATAAAAATCCCTAATATGAAATGAAACCAACAAATATTGTCACTAAAAAATAAATATAACGTAACATACTGGAATCTATTCAAAAGAGCGTGTCATAATTGTCGTCAATCATAATTGGTTACAATTATAAATAAACATAAATTTAACAAATGTATCTCTATGTTTATCAGCTAATCACACATGTTTTGATTGTTATCTATCGTGAATTGTGACTTCACTATATGGTTGGAAGTAAAACTTGGCTCTGCGCGATAGATTTATGCATATCAATTTGCTTTAAAAATCAATAATACAAAAAAAACCTCAATAGACATTAAATTTATAAAATTTACGACTTTATATATATTCAATAACACATTAATAGTTTATGGTTTATATGTATGTGGATATATAGGTATATTTATATGTGTATATACCTATATGTATATGTATATTTATATGTGTATATACCTATATGTATATGTATATGTATTTCGGGTTAATGGATAAATCCATGGGTGATACTTGTCAACAATATTTGATCCACTATTCATTCACATCTATATCCATATCCACTATTCATCCATTTAGATCGTCCATATCCATCATTAAGTGGGTGGATCGGATAGATATCCACTGGATCGGTGTCATCCCTAATGTAAGCTAGTTGAGCCGAGCCGAGCCGAGCCCGAGCTTAGCCAAGCTCGAGTTCGGCTTGTTTAAAATTCACTAAACTTAATCTCAAGCTTGGCTCTTTTCGATCCTTGTATACAAAGTCCGAGCTCGGTTCGTTTAATATTATACAAGTTCGAGCTCGGCTCGGGCATGGCTCGTTTATTCCAGAATAATATTTATTTAATTATTATTTTATTAAAATATAATATTTCTTTATATTTTTCTAATTATTTTTATATATAATATGATTGATCGTTATTATATTAATTATTATATATGTAGTTTAGTACTATTACTCCTTTCGTTCTATTTTTAGTGTCCTGTTTTAGCTTTTTAAGTATTTCTTTTTCAAATTTGATCTTTTTTTGTATTATATAATAATTGATGCAAAATATATGAATGTATTGGGTTTTAAATGTATTTTCATGGGTACAATTAAACCCTAAAAAGAAAGCAATAATTCGTATGGACCTAAATACGCAACGGGTCAAACACAAAACCAAGCAAAAGTCCAAAATAAACTATAAAAACATATTAAAAACCCCATAATTCATTCTAGTAGGCTTTTTGAGACCTCGAAATTCCAAGGTGTGGATCTCACTTCAAGTTTCGATTCGACAGTTCGTGAACCTCCAGAAATGTAAGGACCGACTTTCCACGCTTGGGACCATGGAGATAATGATCCAGGGATTCTATATATGAGGGGTCGTTTCGGTGTATGTGTAACGACTAACAAGGTCATAAGACATTTTAATAGTTGTGAAATTTGAATTATAGTCAATCTTATTATGCATCTGCAATTAAATAACTTTGGACCATGATTAATGTAAGCTGATCTGAAAGTCATTAGTAAGTTGATTGAGCATGATGTTATTAGGCTTTATCCTTAGAAGCTAAAGATCTTCATACCTTCACTTAATGATAAATTGATAACATAGAGAAACAACTCATAAAGTCTATCTGAGCATCAAGAGCATAACTAAGAAAACAGAGGTGACACTACTATGTCATCAGGAAAGAGGATTAAATCATACCTAAAACGATAATGCAACATCATACACTAGCAAAGGATGCAATGAACTGAAAGGTACGAGGGCAGTGATCGATTGATTTGAAATTACGGAGCTCGTGAAGAGCTTTTGACATGATTTTGTATTGCATAACTTTTCCATAGTATTCAATCACAAGGAATGAATCCCCTCTTCTCTTTCTCCTAAAACAATGCACCAAACACTAGTAGAAACCACTTATCAGGTCTCCTCCAAATTGTGGGAAACGATCTCATTGCGTCATCAAGAGTAACAAGGTACCTCATCGACCATTCAGAATGCCCATTACTCATCTCATATACATTTAACTGTCCAAAATAACAAGTAACATGAGCATACACACAAACAAGAAGCAAACTACCACGAGACTCGAACAACTTGCGATCAGAACACTGCTTCCCATCCAATATTACCGGGGCTTCTAAGAATATATTCTTGTTAAAACTAGATGCTCTAAATCCAACTTGTTATGATTCGAACTATCCAGCCAATGTATAGCATTATTCCAATATGTTCCATACTTCAAAGAACTAATATTTAGGTAGGGCCAAAATCGATCACCACAATCACTCCAATTGCCTGTTTTCGAAGAGTAAGTGTAAATTCGAATTCTAAAACCATTAACATTATTATCATCTTCACCTTCAGCTCTAACATACACCATTTTGTAGTAAGGTGATTTTGTAGGATCATAAGTCAGTCTTATAGTACCATGACGAATGGGACATTCAGGAAGCTTCTTAAACCGATTAATGGATGGATTGTGCACGTAATAATCATTGACATGGTACTTGCAATAGTAATCCTTATAACTCCTGGTATGATGACAAAAAGCAACCCATTGCAGGACTGTAGAATTCTAACTTTGTAGCCAAACATGAAGATTGTCTTAAAAGGTGATCTACTGATCGGAATTCTGATATCTAACGGCACAAACTCATACACGCAGGATGATCCCGGCTGCTCAAGAAAGAGACCAGAAGCAGGATCCGGTGTAGGGATTTGGCTAGGACGCCGTAGAGTGAAATTAGTGTCTGTGATTATAGATAACCAGTGTTTGGATACGGATTTGAATAGGAGAATTGAGATCACGGGTAAACAGAGCAAGATTTCAATTAAAAGGTCATCGTTGAATTCGACCGCATGTATGCCCGAACCTCCGGCAATCTGATCCATGGAATAGTAAATAGTGTAAAACCCTAATCAAAACCCTACCAGTTATATGATCTATATTGTTTTCCATTATATAAAAGGATGATTAGAGCAGGGTGTGGGGACGGTGTTCTCGACAATGTTCTGAAGAATGTTGAAAGTGAGGATTCTATGGTGTGGTGAAAAGTGAGAACACCGAACGAAAACAAAGTCCGATACGGACGTTGAGCTCAGAACACTGTCATGGTGTGCCAGAACACTGAGATACAATGTTCTCGAATGGGAAAATTGATGGGAACGCCGGCACACCGAGTGCTCTTATGATTATAAATAATTGTGATAATTTAGACTTCTATAAAACGATAATCACGTATTATTTTTCTTAATTAAATTTATCACTATGATTTTAAATATCTTTAAGAAAGATAATTTACAAAAATAATTATTCATACTCGTAATGTTGTATTCTGATAATTGTGGTCTATTTTCTTATTAAAGGAAAAAAAAGTTGTTGATCAATTAATTAAAACAACAAATTTTGAGTTAATTAATAACTCAATTTTAACAATTTAAGTTTTAGCTTAACTTTGGGTACATGATATAAACTTTAGACTCTTCAATATTTAGATGTAAGGACATAAAGACTGAAATTTTAAGACAATATTTCTCAATAGTATATTGGTTGCGAGTTGCTATGGAAAAAAAAGTTGTTGATCAATTAATTAAAACAACAAATTTTGAGTTAATTAATAACTCAATTTTAACAATTTAAGTTTTAGCTTAACTTTGGGTACATGATATAAACTTTAGACTCTTCAATATTTAGATGTAAGGACATAAAGACTGAAATTTTAAGACAATATTTCTCAATAGTATATTGGTTGCGAGTTGCTACGAGGGATGAGATCGATACGTGAATTTCACCATCGGTTCGCATCTTGAATACCTCGATGATATAGGTGACTGATCTCTCCTTAATTTCCACCCAATATCTAATTCGCAATCTACGATTATTTCTAGCTCGTTGCATCCGGTTTGTGTTAGATGATTATGTTTGGCCCAAACCCAATTATGGGTTTAGGGTCCATTAAGTTTAGGGTTTGTGAATGAAAGGGTTTATTATATTGATTATGGTTGTTCATTACATAAGTTGGAATTTGTATGTCTATATATAATATAGAACATACTTGATGAATAAGAAACACAAACCCTAAACTTAATGGACCCTAAACCCATAATTGGGTTTGGGCCAAACATAATCATCTAACACTCCGGACGAACAAATGGAGCAAATGTTGATCACTTCTTCTTTCTTTTGGTTTGAAGGTAAATCTAGCTTGTAATTGAATTGAAGTTGGTGTTAAATGGAGATTTGTTGGACAGAATAATAAGAGATCTTCTCGTTAAATTGCCTTGTCATTCTGGATCTTACAAATTACCACAGTAAGATGGATTGTATGTATACACCCGATAACGAGTATGAAAATTCCAGTCTAAATTGTCAATACACTAAAACAGGATGATGAACGACTATTTGGACAAAATAAATAATCACCAACACGAGACGTAACCACTACTACATACCAATCGTAAACAGAAAGCTACTAGCTCAAGCTCCAATTATAAACTCCAGCTTCTATTAAACATCATGTTGTAGATGCTATAATGTTGACAATGTGTAAATCAAAAGAACACGTGAATTGGATTAGTAATAGATGCAAATATTATAAATACTCTTAGCTTGGACACAATGGTGTTGTAACCCCCGAGTTGTCGGGTAAGGGAGTTTTCATGTTGTACTCTTATAGTGTCGCTAGCTTCTTGTTAGTAGACGTTTTTATCTCAATAAAAACATTTTTGCTGTCCAAAAAAACAGAACACGATAATTTAGCCATCAGAATTAAGGATCAAGATCGATTCTTAACATGAATTGATACCTTGTAACCGTAGTTTTAAAGTGACTTAGAGGTTACTAACAAGGACATAAGGATATAAATAGGAGTTGTGATCATTGTATAAATGTATAATGATAATTTACAATCATTGAATCATAAAACATTAACATTAAGTAAAAAAACTCATGTAATATGTACCCAAATCGTTGTTCACAGTTGTTAACGAACATTATCACAAAACACTTGTACAATCAATAGTATAACGTAACGAAGCAAATAGACTTGATCGATATCACTAAAAAGGATTCCAAGTGTATAATCAATGTCGTGGCATCACAAACATAAGATATAAAGTTCTTACCTGGTAAAGAGAATCATACACCAGCAAAAGATGCAATGAACTGCGAGCAGCCAAAGTCAGTACGGTCTGTATGATGGATTATCGATTTCAAATCATAGAGCTTATGAAGAGTCTTTGACACGATTCTGTATTGTAAAACTTTTCCATCTAGTCTTATCACAAGGAACGTCTCCTCTTCTCTTTCTCCCACAATAATACGCATAACGTTCCAAGAGAACTGTGTGTCCAACATATTCAAGGTTTTAGGGATTAACATCGTAATGTCATTTACATTAATAAGGTACTTCATCGACCACCCAGACTCCACATTCTTCATCTCGTAAACATTCAAATTTTTGGGACGAATACCATCCTTTGGGGAACGATGTCCATCCATTATGAAAACAAGGAGCAAACGGCCACACGACTCAAACAACTTGTGTTCCCAAATGGCCTTAAACCAATGGGTGGTACAAGGCAGTTGTGTGCATCTTAAATATGGACGATCGCTATCCAACTTTAAATGTATAACATTGTTATCCACACTATCTACCCAATGAATGGCATCAATCGAATATATTCCACGGCTATAACCAGTTAAACTTTCACTGTGGGATTCACCATTACAAAAGCTCCACCGGCATGTTTCCGAAGAGTAAGTTTTTATTTGAAAGTCGAACCTACAACTATACTTTATGTATCCGACACACACGACTTTGTAGTGAGGTGATTTTGTAGGATCAAAAGCAATTTTCATACCAATAAAACTATAATCCGGTCCAAGTTTAGCTTGTGGAAGCTTCTTAAACCGATTCATGGATGGATTGTATACGTAATACTTATGATGCTTGACACAACATAAAAGTAGACCATTGCAAGACTGCAAAATCTCAACATTACCCGAGTCATCAAAGCCAAATTTGAAGGTGGTACTGTGTAATGAAGATCCGTTGGTACCCAAAGATACGAGATCATAGCCCGAAGATGATTTAATTAGGAGACAAGAAGGGGGCTCGAGATTTTGGCTTAGGCTCCGACGTTTTGTAACGTAAGGATTTGTGATAAGAGATAACCATCGTTTTGATACGGATTTGAACACGAAAAGTGAGCTCGCTGGTAAATGGAGGAAGATTTCGATCAAAAGATCGTCGCTGGACTCAACTTCACTTGCGGATGAAGAGACCTCGTTAATGGAAACGGTGACCATTGTCCTATTTGATTTTGTTCGTCATTAATAAACTAAACTAGATATATAGTCTGGCTTTTAGAATTCTAAACACATTCTACTTCCACAAATTAAATACCTGATAATTACGATTATCGGTTGAAATTTAAACTAAATTTGACTTGCTAGCTAGTTTCAAAAATATTTTATTTGAGAAGGATCTAGTCTAGTCTAGTAATTATAAATAAGGGTAATTAGTAATTACTATATTTTTAAAAAATATATAAAATAATAAGAATGTGTTGTAAATTGAAGAGGAGAGAAAAGAGATGTATCTTATTATTATGAACTCATAGGGTGTATATAGGATACAATAGATTATTCTTCAAGCAATAGTAAATCAACTAGGATTCTAATTCATCTAGTCTATCTCTTATGGATATGGACAACCATATTTATTCACAACACTCCCCCTTGGGTGTCCATTATAAAAGACTTATGCCTCGTTAAAACCTTACTAGGTAAAACCCAATGGGACAAAATCCTAGTGAAGGAAAAAGAGTACATAATCTTTCAATACGCGTGGGGATGCTGCCTCATTAAAAACCTTGTTAGGAAAACCCAGTGGGATAAAACCATAACTAAGGGAAAAAGGGTGCAGCGCGTATTCCCTCCCCCTGATGAGTACATCAGGTGAGCTCATCAAGTCGACGCAACCCAATATCACGAACAAGCTTCTGAAATGTAGAATTAGGAAGTGCCTTGGTAAATAGATCTACTAGATTCTCGCTTGAACGAATTTGTTGTATCTTAATATCTCCACAATTCTGTAAGTCATGAGTGAAGAAGAACTTCGGTGCAATATGTTTGGTTCGATCACCTTTGATGTATCCTTATTTAAACTGAGCGATGCATGCTGTATTGTCTTCATATAATATTGTAGGCGCCTCCAATCCCGAAGAAATACCACAAGAATTACGAATTTGATGTATCACATTTCGTAACCAAACACACTCTCGACTTGCCTCATGAATTGCTAGAATCTCCGCATGATTTGATGAGGTGGCTGTGATTGTTTGCTTTACTGAACGCCACGAAATTGCAGTACCACCACTTGTGAAAATATACCCAGTTTGAGATCGACCAGTATGTGGGTCCGACATATATGCCGCATCTGCATAACCAACTAAACTTGTTTTGCATTGGTTAGTAAAATATAAACCCATATTTTTCGTACCTTGAAGGTAGCGAAATATTTGTTTTATTCCACTCCAATGTCTCTTTGTAGGACATGAGCTGTATCTCGCTAATAGATTTAAAGAAAATGATATGTCAGGTCGTGTATGACCAGCGAGAAACATCAACGCTCCAACCGCACTTAAGTAGGGTATCTTTAGACCAAGAATTTCTTCGTTCTCCTTCGGAGGTCGAAAAGGGTCCTTTTCAACATCTAGTGACCTTACCACCATTGGAGTGCTTAGTGGATGAGATTTGTCCATATAAAATTTTTTTAACACCTTTTCTATGTAAGCTTCTTGGTGCACAAGGATTCCATCCTTAAGGTGCTCAATTTGTAACCCAAGACAAAATTTTGTCTTTCCAAGATCTTTCATCTCAAATCCACTTTTTAAGTACTCAACTGCTTTAGGAAGCTCTTTTGGAGTTCCTATGATATTCAAATCATCTACATAAACAGCAATTATAACATACTCAGATCCGGATCTTTTTGTAAAGATACATGGGCAAATAGGATCATTTTTATATCCTTCTTTCAGTAGATACTCACTAAGACGATTATACCACATACGTCCAGATTGCTTTAGCCCATATAAAGATTTGTTTAATTTGATCGAATACTGTTCTCAAGAACTTCCTTTACATGAATCAAGCAGATTAAACCTTTCAGGGAGTTTCATGTAAATTTCTGTATCAAGTGAGTCATACAAATAGGCAGTCACAACATCCATTAGACGCGAATCAATTCCTTCTTGTACTACCAGACTAATAAGATAACGAAAAGTTGTTGCATCCACCACTAGAGAATATGTCTCCTCATAATCAATTCCAGGTCTTTGTGAGAACCCTTGTGCAACCAATCGAGCTTTATATCTCACAATTTCATTCTTCTCATTTCTCTTCCGCACAAAGACCCACATATACCCTACAGGTTTAACGCCTTTAGGTATACGAACTACCGGTCCAAAAACTTCTCGTTTTCCTAGAGAATTCAATTCTGCCTTAATTGCGTCTTTCCATTTTGGCCAATCATCTCTTTGTCTGCATTCTTTAACAGATCTTGGTTCTTGATCCTCATCACCTTCCATTACTTCTAGCGCTACATTATATGCAAATGCATCATCGACGTCGATTTTATTTCGATTCCATATTTTTCTAGACATGATATAATTTATTGAGATCTCTTCATTTTCAGGTACCTGAGGTTCTTCTTGAACCATCTTGTCTAAGGCTTCTCCAAGAGAATCTTCTGGCGTATCCTTTGCCTCGATTTGACCATCTTGAGTAGTTGCTCCTTTTTTCTTTCGAGGAACTTTATCTTTGGAACCGATTGGTCTACCACGCTTCATACGTGCATTAGACTCATTACCAATGTGATGTCCATCCAATACATCAATTCTCACTGGAGCATTAACAGCTGGTATATATGACTTAGTTACTTTCTTTGGGTCAGTGAATGCGTCTGGTAACTGATTCGCTAATCCTTGTAAATGAATTATCTTTTGAACTTCTAAGTCACATTGTTTAGTTCGAGGATCAAGATGAGATAATGATAATTCTTTCCAACTGATTTCTCTTTCCAGCTGTTTTTTCTCTCCCCCTAATGTTGGGAATACTGACTCATCAAAATGGCAATCAGCAAATCTAGCCGTAAATAAATCCCCCGTTGATGGTTCTAGATATTTGATAATAGATGCCGATTCATACCCAACATATATTCCCAACCTTCTTTGAGGTCCCATTTTTGTTCGTTGTGGTGGAGCAATTGGGACATATACCGCACAACCAAAGATTTGTAGATGGGAAATATTTGGTTCCTGACCAAAAACCAATTGTACAGGGGAGGATGTGTGATAACTTGTTGGCCTGATGCGTATTAGTGTTGCTGCATGTAGAATTGCATGGCCCCAAGAAGAAACTGGTAGCTTTGTTTTCATTATCATGGGCCTTGCAATCATTTGAAGTCGCTTGATAAAGGATTCAACAAGCCCATTTTGTGTATAAACATGAGCGACCGGATGTTCAACACTTATCCCAATCGACATACAATAATCATTGAATGTTTGAGATGTAAACTCACCAGCATTGTCTAGACGAATTGTCTTAATAGGATAATCTGGAAAATGTGCTCTTAATCTTATTAATTGGGCAAGTAAACGCGCAAACGCCAGATTGCGACTTGATAATAAGCACACATGGGACCATCTAGTTGATGCATCAATTAAAACCATAAAATATCTAAATGGTCCACAAGGAGGATGTATAGGCCCACATATATCTCCTTGTATCCTTTCCAGAAAATTAAGGGATTCATTCCTTATCTTTGTTGGTGATGGGCGAGTAATTAACTTTCCTTTTGAGCAAGCAACACATGTGATATTATTAGAGTCAAGAACTCTTTGATTCTTTAAATTATGCCCACATGATTGTTCAATAATTCTCTGCATCATAATAGAACCGGGATGGCCTAACCGGTCATGCCATAGGATAAAGTTATCTCGGTCCATCAATTTAATGACCGCATTTGATTCAATTGCACTAATAATAGTAAAATATAAACCGGAGGAAAATGCAAATAATTTCTCAAACACATGCTTTTTTCCCGAAATGATATTTGTAATAAAAAGAAATTCAGCATGTCCTTCATTTGTTGTCTCAATATGATATCCATTTTTACGAATATCTTTGAAACTTAATAAGTTTCGTTTAGACTTGGGGGAAAATAATGCATTTTCAATTTTAAACTGTGTTCCTCCCGGTAATACTATATTGGCTCTTCCCGAGCCTTCTATTAATTTTGCACTACCAGAGATTGTGCTAACACTGGCTTCTTGAATAATAAAATTAGAGAAATATTTCCTCTTCTTGAGAATTGTGTGTAGTAGCACTATCCACTAGACACATATCTTCATCCTCATTAGCCAATTCAATATTATGATTCATATTGTTTCAAAAGAAAAAAAATATATTATGACAAATTAAAATTATAAATAACCAAAATAATTAAGACTTAAACAACTTTATTCAATATAAGTCCAAAAACCAATCAAAATAACCAAATCAAAGGCATGTCATGCAACAAAGTTCAAACAATCAAAAATAAGTCAAAGCTAAGGGTAAAATAAAAGGCATGGCATGCAAAATAGTTAAAAGAATGCGAATAATCAATCATTTAAAATGAAATCCCCAGTCTCCAAATGAGTTGCTTCCATATGTTCTTTACTTCCACGAGGACTATCAATTCTGTCATCCTTAATAGTGTAATTTGCTTCTACCCCTTTGCCTTTGTTCTTTTGGGATTGTTGGTAGAGCTCAACTAGATGCTTAGCGGTACGACAAGCACGTACCCAATGATCTTCACTTCCACAACGATGACATACATTAAACACACCACCTTTAGTTTTGCCACCATTTTCATATTTATTGTTATTACCTCTTTGGTGATAGTTATTCTTAAATGAAACACCATTATAAACTCCATGACCATGTCCTTGACCACGACCTCCTCCACGGTCACGACCATAACTATGACCACGTCCACGGCCACGACCACGACCATGTCCACGTCCACGGCCACGGCCACGTCCATGGTCACCGCCATGACCGCGTGTGTTACTTTGGTCATTGTATGTTGCCACATTCGCTTCCGACAAGGGAGCGGTACCAGTTGGACGTGTCTCATGATTTTTCATGAGGAGCTCGTTATTTTGCTCGGCTACAAGCAGCACTGAAATCAAATCACAATACCTCTTAAAACCCCTTTCACGATATTGTTGTTGCAACAGAATGTTGGATGCATGAAAAGTGGAAAATGTTTTTTCTAACATATCCGCATCAGTTATTTTCTCCCCACATAATGTCAACTGTGAGGTAATTCGAAACATAGCCGAGTTGTAATCATTCACAGATTTAAAATTTTGCAACCTCAAGTTATGCCAATCATAACGAGCTCGGGGCAATATCACAGTCATTTGGTGGTCATACCTGTCTTTCAAATTTGTCCACAGAATAAGAGGATCTTTGACAGTGAGGTATTCGGTTTTCAAAGTCTCATGAAGGTGGTGTCTTAAAAAGATCATGGCTTTTGCCTTTTCTTGAGGGGTGGTTTGATTCCCAGGCTTGATAGTATTTCCCAAACCACTTGCATCCAAGTGCATTTCAGCATCTAGTATCCATGACAAATAATTGTTTCCAGAAATATCCAAAGCCAAGAACTCAAGTTTTGATAAACTTGCCATGATGAACTATATTATAAATCAATCATACAAATGCGAACAAATGCGAACAAATTTGCAGTAACAAATGTAGTAGTTACAAATACAGGGTCGCATTAAGCAGAGTAAAAACATTCGCTTAAATCAATATATATTATACTATAACATAAAACAACTTATTTATGATAACCTCTTAATAGCATTTATTTAGACTTTAATATTAATATTATACAAGGCTTATCCTAAATCATAGACATTTAAAAATATTTGGATCTACCTACACATATGATCACTTGATCCATTCGAGGCACATATATGTCAGATATAGTAATTAACTAAATAAACAATAAACCATATATAAGTTTAATATCGATAAGTATTGATCACATAATAATACAAGTATAATGAAATCATTGAATTAATCTGTCCGATATCAGGGACCATAGAAATCACATGGTTTAAAAGTTTTCAATCATACAAAAACCATGTAAACTTCAAATAAAATAAAATAAAAACATAAATAAAACGATTCATCATAGAGATAAAGAATAAGTCATCAATTAAATCAGGTTAATAAATATATGTAGCACATATGTAGCATACATGTGTTGGATGCATAGCAGATGGACACATGTTAAGTTTCATGCAATTATGATGTCAGATTCCATGGAACATATATCAAGACGTATAACCTACCATCATATTATAACATGCTATTCGATCCGCTGCGATAAATGAAATCATGAGTTGAAGGGGGAAAAAATTAAGTCGTACCTTGGAAGAAAAAATTGCCGACGGTATAACCTAAAAACCCGAAAAGAGAGTCTCGTGCTGATAACGTGTTGTAAATTGAAGAGGAGAGAAAAGAGATGTATCTTATTATTATGAACTCATAGGGTATATATAGGATACAATAGATTATTCTTCAAGTAATAGTAAATCAACTAGGATTCTAATTCATCTAGTCTATCTCTTATGGATATGGACAACCATATTTATCCACAACAGAATGAAGATTCCAATAATAATGCGTCAAACGTCACAAAATTCACAATCTTTCATGTTTACAAAAATTAAATATCTCACAAATGGGTTATAAAAGTGCATCTTAAAAATCAATGTTTTTCCCTCTCAATTAAATATCTCATAAGGTATACTCATTTTCACAACTCTTTGAACAAGGGTTTTTATTAAATTGTTGTTTATTTTACTTTTGAATTTGAATTTAGATCTAAATAATAAGTTTACTCTCAATAATTTGTTACTTTTCAAAAAAGCAAATGCACCCTCATAAGGTTAGGAAAACCTTACAACAATTTATTACCAATGGACGAAATATTGATTCGTTTGATCGACGGGTTGGAAACGTGTCAGAATGTCTCGAGCTAGACTTGAAAAGCTCGAACTTATATATAAAAACACTTTTTATCCTCAAAATTATTTGATATTGATTTAGAAATAAGCATTAATCCAAAAGTTATTTTAAATATATGTAAATTAAAGTAAATCGTGAAGAGTGGTTATAACTTTGTAAAACAATCTAACATCTAACAAGAATAAAATATAACAGTAATACCATTTACAAACTTAAAATTAAATATTAATTAAAACATACACGTAACAATTAAAGCTCGATAACAGTTTGAGAAGAACTATTAAAAGATTGGATCAATATATTTTTCGTTTTGCCTCAAAAAAAAAAATTGCGATTTTGCCCCATCCGGGCGCAGGTCGCATCATGCGACCTGCGACCCGTGCTCCACGACCTGCGACCCTCATGGTTACCGAGTAAAAGACAAGCGTATCCGAGCAAAATCTCTGGTCGCAAGTCGCATGGTGCGACCTGCGACCGAGACATGCGACCTGCGACCATGATACGACCAAGACCTGCGACCATGATGCGACTTGCGACCTTTGACTTATTTTTTATATCTATTATTTTTATTTTTTAACTTATTTTTTCTACATTTTCTTTATTTTTTTTATTAGTTTACATATTTTTTTAAGTTATTATTTTTAGAAGTTTTTTTTACTTATTAATTTTTTTACTTTTTTAAGTACGTTTTTTATTCTTTTTTTACTTATTCTTTTTACTTATTTTTAACTTTACCTTTTTTTACTTATTTTTTTTAGTTATTATTTTTTGATACTTTACTTTTTTTTTATTTTTTTGCTCTAAATTTTTTTTCAGACCTTTTTGACAAGGGAGATTAAACATGTTTTCCTTTTTTATCAGATTATCCGCAATTTTCAGGATTTTCAGGATAAGATTTCTTATTATCTTTTTGAGATAAAATATTATCTTATCTTTTTGGATAAGATTTTCTGTGATTTTCGGGATTTTCATTTGTTTCTAAATAGTGTAACTGAAAGATTGAATTCCCAACATTTTACATTCTCCTCTCTTTCACATATCTTTTTCACAATGGTTGACAATGATCATTTTTGGTATTTTCGTTCTCCAAATGAAGAACCATCAACTGAGAAAATATACACCGAAGTTCCTTGGATGTTTAGTGTTGCTTTCCATCACGCTGGACATTTTCAGGGCGTAAAAAGAATGTACGTTCAAGGTTTGTTGACGTTTATTGATTGTGTTGAGGCCGATGATTTTTCAACTAAACTTTTGGAAACGGCTTTGAACGAGCTAGGTTACTGGCCTCCGGAGAGGTGGTATTTTTACTTTAAAGAGCATGATGAAGACCTAGATAATGGTTTACAATTGATAACAGATGATGTCGAGCAAATCAAGCAGATTACCGACTATGCAAAAATACATAGAGAAATTGAGGTGTATGTTACACGCGCTGATCTTTCACATTTCTCGAATTCGGATACTTTAATGCCGTTACCAATATCTAAAATTATTACCGGCTCTTCAAGTGCAAGGCGTTTATTCGATTAGTTATTGGTTAAATCTTGTAATTCGTATTGTTTCTTTAATAAATTGGATAGTTTGCCAATTATGTACGTTGTATTGTGAATCTACTTTTATTATTTTTAATCCTTATGTAATGATATGTTTAGTAACGTTCAAGCAAAGTTATTGAATCCAATAAACCACGATAATGCAAACGTACATAACATTCTTAACAAGTACATAACATAGTTTTTTTCATCACAACAATTTCAATTGTGGCTCAAGGCTGACTCAAATGGACACTTGGAAAAGTCTGAGTCGCCTGGGACTGTTCTCCTTCCTCCTCGAATTTGCTTGACGTTGCTTTTGTGGACGTTTTCTGCAAATCAAAATAATGACCAGTGCTGTAAAAATAGGAACTTAATAATACAATGTAAATATTTGTTTTTTATGAATTAAAGTAACAACTTACTTTCTTCGATCTTGATTTTGATCTAGATTTTGACCTTGAGTTGCATCTTGCGGTGGTTCTTGATCGGCTTGGCTCATCTGTTCTATCGTACGGAGCTGTACAATTAACTCGACTATGACCGTGTTCCTTGCAACGACTACATTGATTTTTGTATTCCCGTTTCTCCTCTCCCTTTGAAGGAATACGACCACGGCCTGGTGGGCGGCCAGATTGCCTCTTCACCAATATAGGCGGTAAGCAAATCTGCAGATTACCTGGATCATCCCATTCTGAAGGATGAGGCATTGGATTTATAGCTTCACTATAGGCTGCCCGATATGTTTCCGTGGTGAAATACCTCTCCGCAAAGCAGGTCACATTGTCCATTTTAAAGTAACGAGTTACTGCCGCTACGTGTCCGCAAGGTAAACCAGACAATTGCCATTGCTTGCAAGTGCATGTTCTTGCTTCCAAGTTGACTGTACCATTCTTTCTTCGATCCACCACCTCACATATCATGTTTGTGGATGGGTTGACCGTCCAGCTAAGCGATTTGCCAACCCTCTTACCAATCTTGTGTTCGGCATATGGTGTGAGTGGTGTTTTAACAGTCGCGGCAGTGTTTCGATGTTTGAAATACCATTGTTGTACTGAAGATCTAAAAAACTCCAATAACATTGTGACTGGTAGTTTCCTAGCATGCTTGATCATGGCGTTAATGGACTCTGCACTGTTAGTTGTGAGGTAGGCATATCGTGTTTTTGTTGAATGATGCCTTGACCATCTTTCTTTCCCCACGTCTGTAAGAACCGTGGCTGAAGTTGGTAAATGTCTAGAAATGACATCAAAATGTTCATCGAAATCTGATTTTCTGTAAGCCTTACACATTTTCCAATAATGCCATTCAAAGTGCTTGACTTTTGAAGAATTGCTTCTCAGGTTCATCAATAAATGACGACAACATAGGGCATGAAATGCCTCTGGAAATACATTAGAAATGCCGACTGCAATTGCGGGAGCCCTATCAGAGATGAATATTAAGTTGTCAATCCCACCAGCAGATTCAAGTGCGTCACGTAAGTTTCCCAAGAACCAGGTCCACACCTCGGACGTCTCTCCCGCCCCAATTCCATAAGCTAATGGCAAGATGCCATTATTACCGTCCATCGCCACAGCAATTAAGTTAGTACCCAAGTACCCACCCTCCAAATGTGCACCATCTACGATTATTATTGGGCGTGTATGGTTGACAAATGAACGTATCTGCAAAGGGCAGATAAAAATATATATGAATTCTATAAGAATGTACATATTTGAACGTAAGATGTATAGTAATAATAGTTACTTACAGCTGCACCGATGGACATGTAACACATTACAAATTTACCCTGATCGTCTATACGTAGATTCGTAGAGCTCCCCGGGTTATGTAGTTTTAGGTTGTGCAGGTAAATGGGAAGCTTGTTAAACGATTCAGCGAGACTACCTCTGAACAGCTCTATAGCATAACACTTTGCTTTCCATGCTTGGTTGTATGTAAGGCTGATTTTAAAGCGTTGAGTCATATCAGCTTTGATCTCTTTGCCTCTGTATACACGTCCTTCCAAATTCATCGCCTCTTTTAATAGGTTACCAAGAACTTTCTTGGTTGCATGACGGCTATTTGACAAGATTTGAGTACGAGAACACGTGTGTACGTCGTGTAACTTCCTAACTTGGAAGTTGTCACAATATTGGATACACGCTGCACTTATCTTCCAATCACAACTAGGCAAAATACATTTTGCTGTGTACCTTTTTTTGTCTGACTTCTTTGGCTTAATCTGAAAACCTTCTTCGAGACACTTGGTATGCAATTGAAGGAGAAACTCATCTTTACTTTGAAATGTTTGGCCCTCTCGAATCCTACAAGATGTCCCATACATGGTAGCTGGTCGTTCTGGAACTTCTTCTTCTTCCTCTCCTAACGGTTTGTCGTATATATCTCTTGGATCAGGCTCATCCTCCTCCTCATCCTCATCATCGGTAACAACGTGATTACCAACGGATGGTCATGAGCCTTTGGTGGATTGATATTTTCCTCACCATAATGATCATAATCATGAGGATGTGGATCGGGCTCTGGCTCCTCCACATAGTATTTTGAATTAGAATGATCATAGTGAACATCCGAATCAAATTTAGAATCATCTTGGGGATATTCAACTACACTAAATGAAGGGTTCATGGGATGTTGTGATGGATGAAAGACTGTATTTTGTGGAGGAGCATGATAATGAAATTGATATTGTGGTTGATAAGGAAACGGAAATTGTTGAAAGGGCTGTTGAAATGAATGATATTGAGGTGGTTGAAAGGGTTGTTGAAATGACTGATATTGAGGTTGCTGGTAATTTTCATTAGTATGTTGTTGTTGAAAGTGTGATTGACAAGCAGAAATACTGCTACTACGTTGATTGCTACCCGTACCCGAAACATTTCTTACCAAATCAACAATATAAATTTCTATCGGAGCATTGTTAATTGCATGGCACAGGAAATCCCCAAAATCATCAATATCATCATTTATATCAACAACATATTGACTGAGCTTATATTTTAAACAAACCGGTGAATCAAGTGGTAGACCTAATTTTTTTAAAACGTTTTTCAACAAAACTTTGCACGTCATAGAGGTTTCTGGTGCCACTGGAAGTTTTAACGGGACTCTATTGCATTCTATTGGCAAATACATTGGCATGTTGTTAACATATTCAAAACGACCCCCATAACAGATAAAAAGTTTAAACTTATTCA
Organism: Pseudognaphalium luteoalbum; assembly: GCA_963422505.1. Classification (NCBI taxonomy): domain Eukaryota; kingdom Viridiplantae; phylum Streptophyta; class Magnoliopsida; order Asterales; family Asteraceae; genus Pseudognaphalium; species Pseudognaphalium luteoalbum. The sequence continues at coordinate 28,080,434 of OY730195.1, forward strand.
TTACAAAAGGCAATACTAATTAAGTGGTTTGAAAATGTTACCTGAAGATGAAAGACTGTGAGTTGAGAGAGTGTTTTTAAGGCATGTTGTTATGAAAATACTGAAGAAATGTGTTTATTATATACATATAACTCTATCCGTATCATTATCCAAAAATCTCAAAAAATCTTATCATCGACTTATCTGGATAAAATCTTATCTTGAATATCATGGAAATCACAAAAATGTCAGAAAATCTTATCCGCCATACATAAAGTCGTAATACATAAAGTCGCAAGTGGCAAGACGTAATACATAAAGTCAACAGTCCCTATACATCAAAATGGGATAATACCAAGAATTACGTCAAAATGAACTAATAAATTCTAATACATCAAAAAGCAATAATCATCTAGGATCGAGTGGCTGCCAATCAAAACGTGTCCTAAAGAAAGTCTCTACCATCCGCATCCTATAATCCATAGCAACGGTAGTGGTATCCCCACTGATCGCATAATCTTCGTCATTGGCAATCGTCTCCATATTCCTGCACACCCATACTCCACAGTCGCCTAGCCCACTGGTCTGCACGGGCGCATCATTCTTCATGTGTAAACGCAACTGACAATGATCAAAGGGCTTCTTGTGGACCCAATGCCTCCAAAAACTAATGGCATCCATATAATGTAGTATGTATCGACCTATCTCCTCGACGAATTTATTACGCTCATCAGGTGCGCAAAGACCTGGAAGGCTATCATATCCGTAGCAGTCAAAAAGGAGAAGATCAAACACCACTAGGATCCAATGTTGTCGTCCTGGAATGTGAAGTGGGAAAAGTACCTGCATCCACATATATAATACAAACACATATATTAAGTAAAATAATTAAAGATAGTTAAAGATATGGTTTACTTACTTTCTCACAAGTCCACCAGGGAGGGTAAGGTGCACGAGTGCCATCTGCGAACCCCATCAAATATTTATAGTCCACTCCCGATTCTCCTTTGTACTCCACACCCTCAATAACACCCCGCGTCTTCTTCTTTCGCCGTCTAATCTTTTCATCCTTGTAGTGTACGAATTCTTTTATCATATTCCCAAAACCAAGTGGCATAATCGTCCATTTCAATGGCCTTCTAAGCTGAGTGGGACGTGTAAATGCTCGATATCACCACCACAACAATAAATAGGACCAATCGTCGATATGCTAGAAACCAAGGATGTGTTAGTATAACATTCACAAACTAACTCTAAATCAAATATATAATGCAATAGTTGAATAAAGACAAAGATAAAGGTATCTAGAGTCTTACAGTGTTTTCTAAGTATCCATCATCGACTTCACCATACAATCGGCCCCAAAATTCTGGACCAAGACACATATAACTAACGCCAGGTCGGATGAACATACAACGCACATGGCCCCCAGATAGATATAAATCTCGGGCAGTGGATGGTCCCTGATCCAACCGGGGTGGCTCAGGGGGGGAGTAATGAGTTCCCCAGTCTCCGGGTGCACAAAACTCGCAACCATGTCCAATCTAGTGTCCTCATCAATCTCATCCTCATCTTCACCTGACTTTCTTCTTGCCTTAAGCTTGATTTTTTTAACCTTATTAATCGGCATTAGTAAAAAACATCATCAATTAATCACTACATATATATACGAGATTAAATATATATACCCCTACACACATATACATATACTAATATATACATATATATACGAGTTTGTTTTACCTTGGTAATCGGCATACTAGGCGGGACTTGCTCATCATCCACCCGAGTCAAAACCAGCTCATCAACCACCCGAGTCAAAACCGGCTCATCAACCACCCGAGCCAAAACCGACTCATCAACCACCCGAGGAAAAACAGGATCATCATCCACCCGAGGCAAAACCAGATCATCAACCTCCCGGTGATCATCATCGGCTCCTAAACTAACCGATGCTTCCTCGCGCGCCTCCTCATGCACCTTCACGCTTTTCTTCAAAAACTCCTTCTTAAGTTGTGTTGGGGTAATAAACGGGGATAGTCTAGCCGGGGCACGTCGTCGATCTCGCATACTACACCGCAAATCACGTGGAGCCGACATCTTGGCCGCAGTGGCAATATAAGTGTCGATACATAACCATCGTCGTAAACCACGTCATCCTGGAAATCAAATAATATAAGTAAACAACTGATATATATATATATATATATGTATATATACATATATATGTATATATGTACACACATATATATATACATACATATATATATACACATATATATATACATATTACTAAGGTAAACGTTAATAACAACACCATACATGACCCTGAAACTGAGCAATAATGACATCCTGCGCGTCCACCCGCTTAAGTAAGGTGTCCACCTGCTCATGTAAGGTGGAAATGATCTGATCAAGCGCGTCGACACGACCTCGTAAGGAGGGCTCCTCCATCCGTGATGCTGATTGAGAGGTGCGACAACGTCCTGTACTCGAGGTATGAGTAGTCGGGTGACCGTCATGAGGCGCTGAAAGAGCAATATCATCTAGCGCCTGGTCATGAGATACGGGGGTAGGTGATGACTGAGCATGAGCTTTATAGGTATAATTATTCCGTGGCTTCTTAGAAGGCCTCTCGAACTCACGTACATTTTTCTGCTCATTGAAGAAGGTGTAACTATCCTTCCACCAATCGCACTCCTTCTCAGTTTTAGTCGGCCTCAACGTCATCTTCGGAAGCATGTCAAGAGTGGTACCATCCTACATTTTAAAACTAAATTTAAAAAAAGTTGGAAATGTCCTTTTTATAAAATTAATAAACCAGATAATGTTTCAGCTTACAAGTAAACACACTTTCAGCAACATCAACCATGTATCAACATAAGTTTATAAATAACATCAAGTAAATAACAACAAATGAAATATTTAAAAGTAAATCAATTACCGGCACTTCTAAGTATTTGTCTAATTTTTGAGACTCGCCAATCCTCATTTTGCGCGTCAAATGGACACCCCGAGGAACTTGCTTTGGCAACCTGAATACAACATCTTCTAATTGATGGGAAAAAGCATCCCAAATCCAACTCTAATAACATATAAGCACACTTCAAATTAGCATAATAGTATATTGAGGTAGAAAGCTACGTTAAACAATAATAACTAGAATGGAGCTACCTTAAACGCCCACCCAAAACCACTCAATGTGTATTTCATCCCTTCCTTAGCCACCCGGTTCTCCAACCCCTTATTCAGCTGCGCATAAGTTCTATCCCACACAATATTACCCCAAGGGTACCTGGTAAACAAAAATAAAATTACGACATATATTACTATATGTGAATAACTGGCCACATGGAAAGTTTTCTAATCAAATAACAAAATTGACTAAAGGTTACCTGTCAAACACGCCAAAATCCTCAACTAGATGCATATAATAATCCTCGACAACATACGTCGGCTGCTTTCCCATAAAACCCATGTTTATCAAAAGTAGCATACACAATCGAACGCAATCCTCATCGATAAGTTTACTTGACCCTACAAATGTGTTTCGATCCCAAACCTTTTCCTGAAGATTTCTTACTTTCACCTTATCTAACTCCGGAAATACACGTTCTTTAAATGCAGGCCTCCTCTTAAGAACATCCGAACTAATGTGATGCGCAATATCAACGTTGTGACCGAACCGAAGTCCAGTCACTAGACAAAACTCCCTCCTACCAAATCGTATATAATGTTCTGGGGTGATCTTAAACCATAACTCATCAGCCTCCTCCTGAGGATGCTCCATATTAGGTCGATTGCAGCGCAATTGGAGCATATGATGTACATAGCCGGGGTCATTATCAATTGTCTTCAAATCCAACCAATGACCTAAACAATGTTCTCGAAATATCTTTTCTTGCTCGGTTGTCAGAACACGCGCAAAATCACTAATGACACTGAGCTGGCTCTTCAATGTCAACTTCGCATGAGTAAACTGCTGAAAAAAAATCAACCAATCACTATTAGTCAAAAATAAAAGGGAACACATATACATGTACATAAACGTCTAACGCTTAATCATATACATATATGTATACTAATATATACACACATATACTAATTATATGTGTGTGTATATATATATACTAATTATCATATATATGTATATATATGTATATATATTTATATATATATGATAATTAGTGTATATATATATGTATGTATATGTATGTATATGTACATATATGTAAATAATATATACATATATATGATAATATATATAATTATCATATATATATATAAATAATATATACATATATATGATAATTAGTATATATATATACTAATAATATATATATATTATTTATATATATATATATATGATAATTAGTGTATATATATATATGTATATGTATGTATATGTATATATATATATATACATATATATACATATATATAAATAAATCCCATACATATACATACATATACATATATACACTAATTATCATATATATATATATATATATAATATATACATATATATGATAATTAGTATATATATATACTAATAATAATATATATACATATGATAACAAATACGACTAGTGATCAAGAATTCCGACTAGTGACCAATAATTACGACTAGTGATCAAGAATTGCGACTAGTGATCCCCAAAGTTGCAACTAGTGATCAAGACTTACGACTAGTGAACAAGACTTACGACTAGTGATCAAGACTTACGACTAGTGAACAAGACTTACGACTAGTGATCAAGACTTACGACTAGTGAACAAGACGCATGCCAAGTGTTCGATGAAATGCCTCAAAGAAATTTCAAAAGAAAAAAATATAATTTTAGTATAAACTAGATTATCCATTATTCTAACATACCAAAAACATCAAAACACGGTAATATCAATTAAACGAAGCAATTTAGTTGTCTAAATATCTAAAATAAAAACGCACACCAAGTGTTCGATGAAATGCCGCAAAGAAATTTAACGAATAAAGCTTATAAATCGAGTAAAAACGAGTTAGTACTGTTTGAGAGGACATGCTTGGAGCAAATCAACCTTCAAATTCGCTTCACATTTTTTTTCACTTTGAAATCCGACGGTTGGGGTGGTTCACGGTTGGTTGGAGTCACGGTTGGGGTGGTTCACGGAGGTGGAAATGCAAGAATGGTGGTGGTTCACGGGGGGTTAGGTGGTGGTTGGCTAGGATTCGGGTGGTGGTCGCAGGTTGGTTGTCGCGGATTCGGGTGTCGCAGATCGCAAGGCTCGCTCGGGTGGTGAAGGTGACTCGCTCGGTCGCAACAACGGGTCACAAAGGAAATGGAAAGTCAATGGGTATTTTAGGCCTACGCACTCGAGCATGCCGGGCGCAGGTTGCAAGGCTCGGTCGCAGGCCGTGTCTTTTACTCGGTCACGCGGGCTTGGTCGCAGGTCGCAGGTCGCATCATGCGACCTGCGTCCGGTCTTTTAATCGGTAACCTATCGGGTGAACGAGTCGCGGTGAATGGGTCGCAAGACGGTGTGAACGAGTCGCAGGTCGCCTGATGCGACCTGCGACCGGGTAGGGCACATCCGCAATATTTTTTTTTAAGGGCAAAATTAAAAATAACAACGAAAAATAAGGCATTTTAATTAATTTCCCATATATATATATATATATATATATATATATATATATATAGGGAAATTAAAAAAAATGTCACTCTTTTAATAATATATGGTTTTGCCCTTTCAGAAAAAAATTTGACGATATGCCCCTAAAAATCGCAAAAGCAAATTTGCTTTTGCGACCCAAGTTTTTCTTTTAGCTACCTGATTACATGAACGAGCTCGGTACCGAGTACACATGCCATTGCAAAGAGCAAAAATCTGCAAAGCCGGTCACGGAAGATGGTGGTGAGTTTGGGACGGCAAAACGCAAAACTTTTTTTGCTCTTTGCGATGGCATGTGTACTCGGTACCAAGCTCGAGCACAGAATGCATTAGCTTGCCATCGCAAAACATTAACATGCAAGAGCAAAACGCAAAAAAAAATATTGGTGTTTGCAATGGCATGTGTACTCGGTACCGAGCTCGTTCATATGATCGGGTAGCAAAGAGCAAAACTTGGGTCGCAAAAGCAAATTTGCTTTTGCGATTTCTATGGGCATATCGTCAATTTTTTTTCCCGGAAGGGCAAAACCATATATTCCTAAAAAAATTGGTATTGTTTTTAATTTCCCATATATATATATATATATATATATATAGGGTGAGGATCGGGTGAGAACTAACTAATGGTAAGAACTGAGAGAACTGAGGCATCTCCTTCACGACGTGCAGCGACTCTCAATTTATATATATATAAAAAAGAATTGCCCCAATCCTTTAACTCAAATTTATTTTCATATGACTAGTAATTTCCCCAAACAAATTACATCATTCAATTCAGTTTATTACAATCTTTAATTTGTTGTAGGTGAAGTGTACCGTTCTTTAACTCAAAGTAGAAGCATCACCAAAAACTAGAGGCATGTTTGTACATGCATCCGTGAAGTATTAGATGCACCTCTGTAAAAACACAAAAAAATTGTAATTAAAAGACAATTGAATGCAGTTTTCACAAATATACATATTAACTTAGATAATTAAACATAACATATTCAACAAAACTATATATGCATCTTGCATCGGTTGATGCATCCGTAGTTGCATCCATTAAAAAAAGAATGTGAATATGAATTAGATGTAAATTAATACAAATTGAGTACTTTGATTATACTCAGTATCTGGTTCTTGGATACAAGTTATTTTACTCTCTTTATACTGAGTACTCAATATGTTATACTATGTTTATATTGAGTACATGTATCATCACGTAGTAACCGAAATTGGGGTAGATGCATAACCTTAAAAAAAGAATAAAAATTCACAATCTATACAAGAAAACTTTGTCGAAGTTTAATGAAATATGGACCATATCACTTAGATAAGTCCAGTTTGTAGAAGATTATTGATAAGATATAAAACCTAGTGATAAAGCTTCCACTACAAAATTGCTTTTAAAAATCACATTTGCTTCCCCAGGAGACTGTCGCAACCTCCAGAAACGTTTTTAACTATGTACGTCTTCACCATCGGAATAATTTCGCCGGAATCTTCTGCAGTTGCAACAGACTTATACACTGCATAAATATTATAGGAAATCCTAAACAATAGTCACTGCTAGATTGAATCGTCGACGATCGCCATAATCATGATCGAATTTCAGTTTGGCTGAGAGGGAGATGCGTACAAATTTGATAGGAGAACTGGAGTGGTCAAGAGTATACGGCTGAGGAGTATTGATATTGAGGCTTACATGTGGGATGTGAGATGTGTTATGTAAAGCTCAATTAAATTTGGTCAGGTGTAATAAAACATCACAGGCCTGTGATTATTTTAAGTTCTCACGGTTCTCTTCTATCAATTACTTCTCACCAGATCCCTTCAAAATATATATATATATATATATATATATATATATATATATATTGAGATTGGGCTCTAACTCGAACTTAATAAAAACTCAAATCAACCAAGTTCAAGCTGGAGTTGCTCCTAGACTCGTTAATTTGCAGCCCTAATTCCATATACGTTGTTATTAGCATACCAGGTTAATTTTTACAGCACAACATTAACCTCCAGCTTGTTAGCCCGTCTTAATAATATTTATGTTTTTATTTATTTATTTATTAAGGTTTCTTTCATTATTCAAATGCACGCAAAATGTAATTTAATTGGCATAAATGTTGACGCAATCAGAAGTACTAAATAGTAATCCCTCTATATATATATATATATATATATATGGATGGTTCTGGTGAAAATAAGGGGATAAAAAAAATAGTGAAAACCTCTACCTTCCATATAATCTAACATATATATATATATATATATATATATATATATATATATATATGAAGAGGAGATAAAAAAATGGTGAAAACACTTTTTGATTAACAGATTTTTAAGTTGTGAACTTTCATTTTTTTTGCTTCACATATGAATTTTTTGTGAACCCTTATATTTTTTTTATTCACATAAAATTTTCGTAATAAGTCTTTATTTGTTTTTCTTCACACAAAGTTTTTAATTTTTTTAATTGTGAACTTTATTTTTTCACATAATATTTTTTGTAAATTAATTCACGAAATTTTTTTCAGTTTTTTTTATAGTGAACTTTTATTTTTTTGGGGGTTCACGAAAAGTTGTTAACTTTTTCAACTGTGAACCTTAATTTTTTTTAAGTTCACGAAAGTTTTTAACTTTTTCAATTGTGAACTTTCTTTTTTCAACTGTGAACCTTAATTTTTTAGGTTCACATAAAGTTTTAAAAACTTTCAATTGTAAACTTTTTTTTTTCAACTGTAAATCTTAATTTCTTTTAAGTTCACGGAAAGTTGTTTCCTTTTTCAATTGTGAACCTTTTCTTGAGTTCACGAAAATATTTTTTCGTATGAACTTTAATTTTTTAATCATGAAAGCCAACATCAAATATATAATCATAAGCCCTTAACTAATACTTCCATATATGGGCTGTATTAGATCATAAGAATACACGTCACATAGTAACCCAAATCTTTGTTCACCATTGTTAAACGAATGTCGTAACAGAACACACAATTAATGTAGCATCAACATAACAAGAAGAGTTCACATATAATGAATGTCATCATTAAAAATAAAAATAAAAAATCTGATCACATCACATAAGAAATGAAATCAAACCTGCAGCGAAAAACAGAATCACACACTAGCAAAAGATGCAATGAACGGAAAGGTGTCGACTTTACAAGGTGATACGGCATAAGTGAGAATTGATTTCAAGTCAAAGAGCTCGTGGTACAACTTTTCCGAAAAAGATTATTACAAGGAATGAATCCTCTTCCTTTTCTCCCAACACAATACGTCAACAAGAAAATGTATGTCAAAAAGTGGCCACCTGGTTTTGGAAATTGTTCTTGGAACATCATCAAGATGAATGATGTACTTCACCGACCACCAGGAATCAATATTCTTCATCTCGTAAATAACTAACGGAATGTAATCTTTTATATAGACAGTACGAAGAAGAAGCAAACAACCACAAGACTCTAGCAGATCTGAGGGAGTTTGGTAAATGTTAATTTTCGATTATTAACGTCTACCTTAAAATGTGAGAAACCATTAAAATAATTTACCCAATGAATGGCATCATTCCAATATATTCCCCACTTAAAACCTTCAAAGAGTCTGTCGGAATAGTCACAAACGCTCCAAATTCCGGTTTCTGAAGAGTATGTACGTAAATCCAAGTGCAAAATACAAACAATTTTGTAGTGGGGTGATTTCGTAGGATCAAACGCGAGTTTCATACTGATAATCTGATTATCCCATTTTGAATGATGTAATTCTGGAAGCGTCTTAAACCGATTAAGGGACGGATTGTATACACAAAACGGAGTACTCCCTCCGTCCCACCTCAAGTGTCTACCTTACTATTTTAGGTTGTCCCAAATAAGTATTCACTTTCATGTTGTAACCAATCGAAAGAGACTTTAGTGAGTAGATATGTTATTTGATTGGTGAAAATTGTAATTAGTGAAGAATCCTAAAACTGCGTGCAAAGTTAAAGTGGACACTTTAGGTGGGACGGTGGGAGTATTAGGAAGTCTGGTAGAACATAGTAGCAGACCATTGCAGGAATTGAAAATCTTATCAATACTCTTGTTCTTAAATGTAGATGTTCTAGCGAGATATCTGATATCGAATGGCACAAAATGGAGACCAGAATTAGGGGGTGTTTGGCTTGGCTGTTAGATTTTAGCTTTTTAGCTTATTAGCTTTTTAGCTAAAAAGCCAAAAGCTAAAAGCTTTAACTTCATGGCTTCACAAAAAGAGCTTTTTAGGAGTTAAAAGCTAAAATAGTGTTTGGCAAACCAAAAGAGCTTATGAGGTATGATAGCGCTAAAAAGCTAAAAAGCTCCTCCCGTAAGCCAACACAAACACCCTCTTCAATAGTTGCAGAAAAAGAGTAGAAGGTGGATCCAAGTTAGGGATTTGGCTCCAGTTGAGGGTGAAATTAGGGATTCTGATTATAGATAACCAGAGTTTTGATACGAATTTGAAATGATGAAGTGAGAATACAGGTAACTGGAAAAGGATTTTGATTAAGAGGTCGTTAAACAGGACACGATGAACAGATGAAGAGAGTTCATTAATGTCTTCAATTACTAGGATCGCCGGTAACAACTGACATTTTTAACGAAACCCTACAAAATGTGTAGACTATTAACATCAAATGTTATATGATCACGTTTGCATGCAGTAGTAGAGTGTAAAGTTAGAAATGAAGATGATGTAGGAAACTTGGAGGGCTGAATGTATGTTTTTGACTCACAACAAACGCATATAAGTCATAACCTAATTGAATGGACATAAAAATAGAATTAATACATTAATTAGATAATACTGTTTGTCTCATAATTTTACTGGTTGAACCTGACACGTGTCACTTTTACATTTTTATGTTCACATTAGGTCTATCTAATTAGTCATCCCAATCATTTTCTTTGCAATTTATGATATCCTTTAAGGAAATATATATATATATATATATATATATATATATATATATATATATATATGTGTGTGTGTGTGTGTGTGTGTGTATGTGTTTGGATATTTGTATTAATTAAAACTATGATTTGCATTAATACTTACTTTCGTTTTTAATATTTATTTTCATTTTTGTTATGTAAGTTTATCATAACTAACGCATTAAATTCATCACTTGTCCATGATTTTTGACATATATATTTTTTTAAAGGCAGTTGTGTAATCACTGACGGACCTTTGGTTCACCTGTTCATCTTCCACAAGCGATTACTCCCCGATATGAGAATCGCTCCATAGTTCGAAATCTCAATGACGCTCCAAAGGGGGTTGCTCTCCCATGTCTTAGATGGGTATCGCACCACGGAGTCTCCCCCTCCCCCAGGCGAAATGCCATGGGCGAGATTCGAACTCATCACCCCCAGGAAGAAATCACATAGTGAAAAACTCCCTGACCATTGGTCCAAGACCCCAATGGAATTTTATGTCCCCCACGTGGATCGAACCCACAACCACATGAATTAAAGCCATGCACTACATGCTACACATGGATTTTTGACATATGCTACACTTTATAAAAAGAAGAATTTTTCATTTTTGTTATGTAAGTTTATCATAACTAACGCATTAAATTCGTCACTTGTCCATGATTTTTGACATATGCTACACGGAACCCGACCCGTTGACATTCATGATCTAAGAATTATAAATTACAAATTGATAAAAGGATTCAAAATAGTTAGTCGTTAAGAATTTAAATCACTGGGTGATAGAATGAGTTGTGAATTATTTGGAATTGAAAGAGTTTAATTTATATAAGATATAATAAATTATAAAATATTTGAAGGATTATTTACAATTAAAGGAAAAATAGAGGATTTATATTTTAAATATTGAATGGTATATGTTGTAAATATAGAAGGGTAAATGTCGCATCCCAAAAACACGTTGCAGCGGAAGTATGAAGTGTCACGGGGGCTACGACCAAATTAAATATCATCACACAAAGATTACAACAAACGACCTCTACATGAGACGTTTGAAAAATAGTTACATTGCCATAATCAAATGTTTACAACTGTTACCCAAAAACATTGGAGTTCGCAAAAAAATAGTCTAGAGATTTCTAATACATAGTCGTTGATACAAAATATCGTAATGCAATATAATCTCTTGTTTGAAAATATGCGACTCGAGTTATGCTTTCCAAAAGCATCCTACTGTCTTGTTTCCTGTGAGTAGTCCTATTGCATCTATAAACCTGAAAATACATACTAAAAGGGTCAACATAAAGTTGGTGAGTTCATAGGTTTGTAAGCAAACAGTTATAAGTATGATCCACAAGATTACCAAAATTGTATCATTCGTCAATGATAAGTAAAAGTATTGCATATTGCAATATAAGTATACCATTTTCATGAGTCTCATAGTTCGAGCTTAACGTTGTTTGCTTCCGGTAAGTGTACTAATCCGATACACTTCTAATTCACAAATAATATTGCGCCCGTGGGTTGGTTAAAGCGACTAGCCCGGACGAGGTTTGTCAAACCCTGATAGTACTATCCAATAATATTCACGCATATATTAACGAACTATGATGGGTAGAGGGCTTTAGTGGATTATCATAAAATCTCATGCAATCCGTACAAAAGTTGTTGTCAGTACTTGTGATCATAAAAGCAATTTATATAAAATAGTTGTATGTATTCTCACCCCAGTGAAAAATAGTAAAAAAAAGGGCTATGAAACTCATCAGAGTTAAGCAGGTAGCAAGTAATAATCAAATAGCAAGCAAAGTCCAAAGCGTAACCTTCTAACGTCGTAAACGTATAAGGTTGGATAAGTAGATGTCTCAAAAGACCATCTATAGTGATTGTATAAGTGGGGGTTTATGTCCACTTAAGCCAAGTGGGTAGATGGGGGGTTTATGTCCACCTAAAGCTAGTTCACTCAACTAGTATGTCCAAGTATGTTTGTTCAAATATGTTTATCAAAAACAAGTATGACCTGTTGGTGAAAGTTTATAATAATAATTCGTTTGGACATTATTATTAAGTTTGTTTCGTTGTACATTATATATCGTGTGTTTCTTACAAATTATTTAGCTTGTAAAAACCTCAAACCGTAGGTCAAAGTTGGTCAACTCGTTGGTCAAAGTTGGTCAAACCTAGTATAGTTGGTCAAAGCTGGTTAAAGTTGGTCAAACCTAGTCAAAGTTGGTCAAAGTTACCAACTAAGTCACCCAAACCGATTTTTGTTACCATTTTCTAAAAATAGTAAAGTTTCCGTTTTTACCAAAAATAGTAAGGTTGCCATTTTTAGAAACCGAGTCCCGTTTTTGTTGACTTGGTCAAACCTACTCGGTTTGACCCGAATCTTTTCCCAACCCTTAAATATGTTCATAAGCCACAAAAAGTTAGCTTTTCCCCTAAATAGCAAGTCTGCAAGTGTCGGTTTTCAAGTTTTACCAAAATCAGTCCACACTTTACATTTTCCAGAAAATACATCTCATTGTTGAATTGTTATAAAAATTCACAGTCCATAAACAAATCCAAGAAAAATACCAGTTATTCCCCCCATTAATTATCTACTTTCTATAATTTTTCAATGAATTTTAGAGTAGTCTAAGTATTTTTAGAAATTACATTTCTATTCTAAGTTCAGATTTGGACACATGCATGCAATCTTCGTTTCTGGGAAAAATCTACAAAGAATCCGTAAAAGTGGTCAACACGAAAGTTGTAGCCAATGAAATGTGTCAAATTTGATCGGTGGTTTTAGTAATTTGGAGCTGTGTAGCTCGAGATATGGCCAAAATACTAAGAATAAAGTTTCTGGATTTCTATAACAGATTGTCTATGTGTTTTTATAAAATTTATTAAAAATAGTATTCGAGCTCATAAAAATATGAGGTTTGCGGTTTTGGAAAGACTACTTCTTGAACTTAATTTTAGACTATAAAAACGTCCAATTTCATAAAAAAATTGACTCAGTTATGCTTTGGTACATTTCGTGTTACAATCTGGATAGAAGCTGAAAATGTATTTTCATGAACTTAAAGTTAAGAAAAACGATTTTTATGCCACATTTTGTTATATACAAGTTGAGTGAATTTAATACATGTTAATCAACATAATAACAAAGAAGAATGACCCTTACAATCGTATTATTGATGAGAGAATGGCAGATTATAGATAAGGAGTTCTTGAGCTTTATTTCCTTGCAAAAATCTTGAAAAATAGTGGTGTATTATGGTGGTGGTTTGTGGTGGAGATAGGGTGGATAATGGTGGTTTTAGGTGGTGAAGAGGGCTGAGATTTTCATGGAATTAAAGAGAGAAAGTTGGTTTCTAGTGAGAGGCTAGAGAGAGTTGAGAGGAATTAAGAGAGTGTTTGAGTGAATGCATGAAATTTGAGTGGGTTTGTAAGGAAATCATCATGATTAAAATTTGCATGAAAACTTAGAGCAATCCCATTGAAGGCTTTTTACAAAGCTTTTTAGCAAAATTGGTGTAAGAGCTTTTTGTGAAAAAGCTTTAAAAAAGCTTTAACTCCATTGAAAAAAAGTTTTTAATCATCTCAAATCCTACAAAAAGTACAAGTTTTTATAAGCTATAGGGTAGAATGACTTGAGAAATCTCAAATCATTATACTCTCTCACATCCATATTATATTGTAAATAATATATGAAAAACTTTTTATTGTTGGACCAATAGATTTTTCTAAAGCTTATTTAAAAAAGCTTTGTAAGAAAAATTTCAAATAAAGCTTTACATATTGGGTCATTGGGGATGCTCTTAGAGGGTAGGAAGGGTGGTGGCAGGTTTTTTGGGGGGCCCATGGGGTGGGTTTGTGATATAAATCTTTGATTCTCAGACCGTGTTACGTATTGTGGTCGTTTTCTCGTTATTTTCGTTAAAACGTTAAATCGTCTAACGTTATTTTGCGTAGTTTTAATTAACGATGTGTTTGGGATTATTTTCCATTGAAGCATTATTAAAATACTTTATTTTAAGTTGCCAAAATAGTTATTGACATTCGTTTGGTTGCCGAATTCGATTTGCACGTTTCTACTGCGTTTGTTACGTTTTAAACAAAACGTCTAGGTTTTTCGTGTATTATTATATAAAAATAATAATATATGATAAATAACTTCTATAAATAGATTTAAGTTATTTATAGGAATGTTTTCACCAACGTCGTATAATTTATCGAACTTCGTCTGATTGTTTCGCGTAATTACAACTAATTACGTATTATTATGTGTTATATATATCTCTACTATGACTCTTCCAAATAGGTTTGTATAGAAATATAATATATAATAATAATAATAATGTCACGAAGTGAGAGGCTTCAAAGATGACACGTGGACTAGATGAGCAATCTATCTTCCACAGAAGCAAAAAAGCTTTCCCACATAACTTCCACTGACTGACCATACATCATGGCTTCTTCTATGTCCCAATACCCATTCTTCTCAAATTCATCAATTAAACCCACCTCTATTGAATCAAATCCCAGAAGAAAAGTTTCATTAATCAAGGCCCAGAAGGATTCTGATCAATCTCAGCAATCAGACCCAGTTAAGCTAGCCTTAGCCAGAGCCAAAGCATACAAGAAAGCAGTCCAGTCTAACCCAACTCCCAAAATTACTCAAAATCCAGACCCACCTGGTTCAGAAACTCCACAATCTGGTGAAAACAAAGATGGGTCATCATCCATAGCTGCAGCAAAGGAGTATTCACCAAAAAATAATGGTATCAATGGTAAGAAGTAATGATTTCTGTTACGGTAAACTGAAGCATTTGATGTAATGTTACATTGGTTGATTATGTACTCTAGGTATCTAAGTAGTGCTTGTGTTTCAACAATAATTGGTATTTTTCTTATTATGTATGCTTTGATTAATTTGATCCTTCTTTCAATTATAACTATGAAAATTCAAAAAGACAGATGGTTAGAAGTTCAAGATTCTCTGGAGATATGTATGTGACTGCATAATCTGCCTTTGAAAAATAATTTTGATTCCCTTACTTATGCTCATTCGTTCTAAATGTACGCATTATATCATGTTCTTAAGAACGTACTACGTAAGATATATGTTTGGGTTGACTATTAAGAAGTTTGCATTGTTGCTTATCATTTAAAGATTTATAGATTGGAAGTGATCTTAACTGTTGTTTGGAAATTTGTGTTAAAGGATTCGAACAAATGAATGAAGTTGTTGAGAATAAAACTGATAAGAAGGATGAGCCCAAAATTTCGGCAATTAACTTTGTGGGCTTAGGATTTGCGGATAAGAAGCAAGGCAGGGGATTGCCAGCTGGCTTAATTCCAGTGAGTGATCCTTTTCCAATGGAGGATATGCCTGATGTGGAAATCATCGTTGGGGATATAAGCAGGTTCGGGAATGGAAAAACCTCCGAATCAAATACAGCTACAGAAGAGTCAGAACTTTATAAACCTAAAGTCTCTACCTGGGGAGTTTTCCCTAGACCGAATAACATTTCCAAAACAGTAAGATGCTCCTCATAGTCTATTTTGACTCTGAAGTCTTGATATGAAATTAAGTTTAGAGGTGGCAAAACAGTTGGGCGGTACAGGTTGTGTGATGGGTCAAGATGGGTTTGGGCAAAACGGGTCAGGTAATCTTATTGGCAAACTGTCCGACCCAACCATTTTGCCACCTCTATATTCAGTTTTGTTCTAATGTTGTACTGGCCCACCTCTATCTTATTGTTCAGTATGGTGGTGGAAAAACTATTCAACCTGGAATGGTGCTTGAGACAGCAGAATTAAAAGCCGCAAAAGATGCACGTACAAAAGAAATGATTGCCACCTATAAGCGGAGAATGGGTTTAAATATCGATCCAAAGTTGAAAGCTGAATGTGAGAAGGTGTGCTTCAAATTCGATGGTACCCATTTCATATGCAACTTTTTTATTTTTGTAGTTTGAGAATTTGTATATGCTTGCATAATGTCTTCTTAGCATTTCTATAAACATATGTAGGATTTAAAGGAAGGTGATTCGTTAATGGAGATTGGGAAGCTAAGGGCTGCAATACCCTATTATGAAAGAGTTATGGAGAAGTTGGTATACCAGGTAATGTTTCTTATTATGAAGAAACTATTTTAACCTAAATACATTTTCTGCCATAAGTTAAAGGGTTTAGTTCAGGGGAATGCACTTAACTTTAGTCCAATGTTTATAGTATGTACCCAACTTTTTTTTTTGGTCTATTGTATGTATCAATCTTTTAACTTTGCTCTATTGTGTGTATCCAATGACTAATTTGATAACGTGGCAACCGTATAATGTGCCACGTAATCTGACACGTCATCAGAAACGGGTGCCATGTGAGTCAGATACACACAATAAACAACATTGAAAGGTTGATACATACAATAGACAAAAATGAAGTTGGGTACACACTATTAAAGTCTAAATCTAAGAATCTTATTGCATGATCTATGGTTCGCAGAGTGAACTTCATGGTTTAGCTGCACTGCAATGGTCTATCTGCCAAGACTCCCTCAACAGGTTTAGATTCACATTGCAACCTGCTACATTAGTATTGGTACTTTGCTATGACTTATGACACAATGAAAAATATTCGTTATGATGTGAATAATAAATAAAATCTGTTATTTGATGATTTATCATAAAGGAAAACACACAATTACTATGAAATAAGTTGCATCTTTTTATTGTATTTTTGTAGGACGTAGATTACTTATTTCCTTTGCTTGACAGGTCTAGTGAAGCTCGTGTAATGTACGAGAAACTGCAGTCTCACCCAAATGTTGCCGTAAGCAAGAAAGCGAGGCAGTTTGTGTTCAGCTTCCAGGTAAATTATATCAAAGAAAAAAAGTGAAGTGAATCACACACCATCATATATAATAAGAGAAGGCAATCATGACCCATAAACTTTAAAATGGTTCGACTCGGGTTATTTGTAATCCCAAGCAGGTCATATGGGTTTGATCAATTTTTTATCTAAAAATAGGAAGGTTCAAACGGGACGAAATTATAGATAGTCACCTGAAGTATACTTTATTATATGCATAAAACCTCCTAAATCATTTTATTCGAACATTTAGATTGTTAGTAGAACATTTATATTTTTTTGCATTAATATATTAATCTAAAATGGATAGAAAAGTATTTCCGGGTCATCCCAGTCTGTTTCAAAGCATACTAAAAAGTGACCCCCTGTAACTCGTTACCAACCTGACTGAACTGCCCATCTTGCCACCTCAAATGTAGGTTATTACTTATTAGAATGAATACACAGTAGTCAGTACTTACTTTGCAGATGCCTCTGTCCGTTAGCCAACAGTAATACTAGAGTTTGTGCTTCTAATGAATCATTTTTTTACTTTAAAATCTAAATATATTAGTTTCTTTTTGTTTTAAAAAATATGTAACATGACTCAACTATATTAAAGACTATGACAACAGTAACATCTTGGAAAGACTATGACAACAGTAACATCTTGGAGATAGAAAAGAGTAACTAACAAGACCTTTGAAATTAAATATTTGGACCAGTATTCAGATTCACTGTTTTACCTTTCTTTCTCTCCAATGATATAAAAAATAAATAATAATAAAAATAAAAAAACCACGATGGACTGATATATTTTTGATGTACCATTTCATAGCATTCAAATTTCCAGTTAGTTACAACAAACTTGGTTAATTGCAGGCAATGGAGATGCTGAAGGTTACGAGTTCAAGTGTTTCTAAACGTAAAACAGGGTACCAAAACTTCTTTGATGCATTCGTCGAAAACAAGAACGACTTGTCTTTAAGTGAAACTGAAGTTGAGAAAGATGCAACAGCTCAAGCTCTACCATATGTGATTTTTCTTGTTTCCCCTATCCTAATGATACTGGTAATTGCTGTACAGAAAAGGCTAGCATGACTTACCGAATATTCGTAATTGTAAATGGTACAACATATTGTCTGCCAAAAGAACACATACTTCCACTTTTGTATCTTGCTACACATATACACTTTTTTCTGAACAATTATGCATATTAATACAACACAAGGTATTAAAAGCATATCAAATATGAGAATGAAACAGAATCACACACTAGCAAGAGACGCAATGAACAGAAAGCTGCAACCTTTACTAGCATAAGGGAGAAAAGGAACCAGCTCACACAGCTCGTAGTAAGTCTTGGTGACGATATTATACCGTATAAGCTTCCCAGGTACTTCCACCACAAAAAACGAATCATCTTCTTCATCTCCCAACACGAGAGCTCGTACCATGACAATGCAACGTTTAGGTAAGTACTTGATATTTCTACCAAATTCGGTAAAAATATGATCAAGATCAACATGGTATATAACCGACCACCCGGAATAATCACTCTTCATTTCATAAACATCCATCTCTAGCGATAAAGATCGGTCCATTTTAACAAGAAACAATCGATCACAACACTCGTAAAGCTTATCACGATACCCTTTCCCGATCAATGTTTTAGGAGTTTCGACTTCTATAAAACGAGGCTTCTCCAAATCCATACTAAAATGAAAAACTTCATCCGAGTAACCAATCCAATGAACCGCATCTTTCCAATACACGACATCGTGAAACCACTCAAACGATTCAAAAAGAAACCTCTCCACACAAATACTCCAACTGCCTGTTTTCGACGAGTAAATCTCGATATGGATGGGAACATCCGGAATCGTGATATCATCAAGTGGATAAAAAACCTTGTAGTAAGGCGATACAACTGGATTAAAAGCGATAGCCATATCGGAAATAATTCGATCTGGTACCCAAACATGAGGTAAAGGAAGCAACTTGAATACATTTATAGTTGGATTATAAACATAAAACTTATCAGGTCTGATACAACATAACACCAAACCATTACATGATTGCAAAACTTCAATATCACTTGCTAAACTTTGATCAAACCTGAAGGTGGTTACTTTAGGTGATCCGTTGATCGGGATTCTAGAGTCTAATGACACGTAAGCAAACTCAGGTGTTTGTCGCTGGAAGAACAAACCGGACGGGTGATCGACCTTCGGGTTTCGGGTTCGGAGCGAAGTGAAGTTAGGATCAGTAATGAGAGATAACCAGCGTTTGGATACAGATTTGAATAGATGAAGTGAAATTAATGGTAATCGGAGTAAGATTTCGATTAAAACGTCGTCGTTGAGCTCGAGTTTATGTGAAGATGAATGCGATTCTTGGTCTCCGGTACCGATGACCTTCTGTTTGGATGTACCGCCGGTTGATTGCTCCATATTCAATTCAAATGGTCCGATTAAAGAAATGTTAAAAATCGATATAAATACTTGAACAGAGAGTGTAATTCACAGAAACTTGAAGGGTGTTTTTTGTATATGTATAAACATTTGGGTTTATAACATAAATATTTTATCATAGAAAATTAGAAATACAACCTTTACATTTCAGTCCTTTAACTTTTGTAAATGCTCTTAACTAGCTCTTCATTCAATTTAACAGAAGTAGTGAAGTTTGAGAACACTGAAAAAAACCCTAACCTCACTTCATCTTCTCCGAGTATTCAAAAATCACTGCATAAAAACATAAAACACAGTAAATGGAACAACACGTGAAAGGAACAGTGACGTCATTATCATCAGTATACGCACCAGAAGACGCTCAAAAAGCATCCGTACGTGTTCAGGAAACCATAATCGAACGTCAGCAACAAATTCAGCAGTTGCAATCGTTCCTGAATGACAACAACAACCTAATTAATCTGGTTAAAAAGCTTCCTGATCAATTACACCATGATATAATGGCAAGTTTTCTTCTTCTCTAATCCAAAATTGTTTCTCAATTTTTATTGAGAAGTAGAACTAGGGCTGCAATTGAGTCTAGGTCGAGCTCAGCTCAAAATGCTCGATCGTGTGTATAAGAAGTAATTTTCTGTATTCAAACGTATTTCGGATGTGTAAATATTAGAACAATTAGTGTCATGATCCTATTAGAAAAGTCTTAACAATAGTGAAAATAAACAATAACTAAAATTGCAAATTCCAAGTTACATAGAGTTATATATGCACATACGTATTACTCAAGGCGAGGAAAGATCGATAGTTGCGCGAGTCGAGCACTTATAAGCTCGAGCTCAACAAAAAAAGGTTGACTTGTTTGCAGCCCTGGATTAGGTAATTTTTATGTAGAGTCTGCCATAGTTAAGTAGTTTTACATCTATGTTAATGGTATTTTTTGTGACTGGTCATTGTTGTATTGCTATGTTAATAGTCAATTAAAGATCCGGATCATAATCTTTTTAGGCCAAATATGCTAGATTGATTATTGCAGCATCGAGTTACTACACAATTTTCTGCTCTTTTTATTCATTTATTTATTATTATTATTTTATTTTTTTGTGGAGTATTCAGTATTGAGCAAGAGCTTATGTGTGGTGTATTATGCAGGTTCCGTTTGGGAAGGCAGCTTTCTTCCCTGGCAGATTGATACATACTAACGAATTAATGGTAATTACATCGTTTGTGAACTAATGTTTAGACCTTATGAGTTACATCCAGTTTACTTGCAGGTATTATTAGGAGAAGGTTACTATGCTGAGAGAACTTCAAAGCAAACAATCGAGATTCTTAAAAGAAGAGGAAAGGATCTAGAGTCACAGATCGAGACTCTTAAAGCTATAATAAAGGATCTCAAGTTTGAGGCCTCATTTTTTGACGAAACGGCTACTGAGGCTGCGGTAAGTTTTCTTATCCTTACACAAATGTCAATCAGAATGACATCATGATCGTATTATATCTTGTATAAGAGCCAAATGTTTGGCTGTAATTTTCATAATGATGCTTCAAACACTCTAAAGAGTGAAGTAAGACATTTAAGTGGATTAAGAATCTGCTAGAAACCCCCTTTATCCATCTAGTAAATTTTTTCTTCACTTGTTGTATATACTAAGGGTAGTAGATTCTTATTGCAAATTAGCTTAACTTTGTACAAGACCTAGGCCTTCATTTTAGCTTATCTCTGGCTCTGTAGTATGTACACAATTCCTTAGTTTTCTTTGAAATCAATATCATATTCAAAGATAATTTGTTTGTCCAAATATTGAGAAGTCCAAGGTCGAACCAAGGACCTATGGAAGTCGGTGATTTAAAAGTGTAGGAGCATCAAGAAGACCTCAAAATGTTGTATCGTTAGTCTAAATTGGTGCAGAGACCAGAGAGTGATACTTATTTTTAATTGCATATGCAATAATATTGTAGTAGACCATTTTGCAAATGTATACTTGAATCTGTGTAACTGCTGTAATGTCTTTTTTGTCTTTTTTTTTATGAATCTATTGAGTTTCTATGGGTCATCATCATACAAGTCTTTATCTTAGGGTTGTTTTAAATATCGAGATACAAAGGCATAATATTGTCATGTAATGATTTAAACAGGAGGGTATAGTGGAAATAAGAGAAGATTATGTTGATGAGGTTTCTAATGAAGATGAGGCCACAACAGCAGGTTCTTATATTTTTATTTCCGATTTCATGTTTTGAACTTTAAACTTATTGAATTGCTGAAACTTGTGTGCATGGATTATATAACATAATTTTGAGTATGTCTGTCAGTCAATTGCCATTTCTTTCTGATAGCGAACTATATTTAGCCATTGGAATGGGTAATAAATAAAAACAGTTGTATCATTGCATCGGGAAAAGAAAAATAAAAGCTTCAAGTTCCTTCTATTTCATCACATAGCTAATTATTGGATTAAGTACCATATGCTGTAATATAAAGATACTGCACAAAGGAATTTAGGAATTATTATTTTGAACAAGGGTATCTTATTTAGTTGCAAGAGCATGGTCATAAGAAGATGAATAGCACTTAGTATTTTAGTTAGACAAACTAACAATATTCCTCAAAAGCTTGCCTCAAATTGGAGACATCAAAGTCAACTCTTCAATATTCCATTTTGTCTTCTTTGTTGTTCTAGTGGATCTTTCTATTATTCAGTTGGATTTTGAAAAACATAAGGTGAACTGTGGGGCACAAAATGGTTATCTAGGTTTTATCATTATCTACTTTATGTTTATATCTTCATCATGTAGCTTGTATAAATTGATTAAATATTTGATTTAAATATGAATTTCAGGTCAAGATGATTTTGCTCGTATTTTATCACGGATGGATGAACTTGAAAAACAAGAACTTGAATCCGAGTTTGCCGAGGAAGGTGAAGAGGAAGACATGCCTGATTTAAGTCACCATATGAGTCGTACTTCCCTGGAACCAGAGATTAGAAGTTCGGAGGTTTGAAATTGAGGTTTTAATTATAATTACATTGTTCTAAATGTTACCAAATTCTATCATATAGAGGCTTTTAAAACGGTCAACAGGTACAAATGAAGAATGAAAATTCGATAAGCCAAAAATCCCTGCCAAATCAGTCTCAACAAGACGTGTCTAGGCCAATTAAGTTGAGCAGCTAATCTTTCTTATTCTCTTATATGATACTTGACAGATTAAACTCCTTTTCATCAGGTACTGCATGCTATAAATTATTTAAATTATTAACTCGTATGTGGACGTGAAACATGCAGGCCCAAGACTCACCAGTTCTTCCTGTATTCAAAGGTCTGACTGCTGTTACCATGTTTTTATTAGGATTCAATGCATCTCAAATTTGAGGATACAGGACATATGCTCAGCATTTGTTTTTAGGGTTTCTTATTTTTGCCCATTTTTCCACACTTGGACACTTCACAGGATGACATATGAGATGCTATAAATTATATAATCAAATTATGGCCCAACTCTTTTTGAGCATGTAATATCACTGTCATTGTTGATAAACTTGGTACTCAACAGTTTGATATTTGTCATTCCTCAGATTCACATGTAAAGGTTCCAACATCTGGTGGATCAAATGCCTCTCCAAGGCTTTTGGAAAGTACTAAATTAAAGGAGAGTGTGCCCCCCACACCCGTCTTGAAGAATGAGGTATAACACCACATGTTTTGGCATTTCTATCTAGAGGTGGCACTTTTTACCCATTTACGTGTGAATAAAGTGTTTGGGTTGGATTTTATCTGAAATGGGCCAAATAGAATATATATTAACACATCAATTGTTTGAGAAGTACTAGAACATGGACACAATAGTGTTTGTGGGTCAACCCGGGCCCATTTTGACCCTGTACTAAAAATGACTTGTTCGCTCGCCCGTCATACCATTTTTACGTTTCATGAGAAAGTTAATGGCTGCTTACATTATATCTTTTGAAGGATTCTACCTTGGCTTCAAACTCTAGCAACGACAATAGCAAATCAAGTGTGTCAAAGGAGGTAAATATTTATACCCCTCCTGCCCATGCTAACTTAACCTTAGGTTTGTTTATATGATTGTAAACTGGCATTATGTATTGCAGGTATCCAATTTTGGTTCAGGCTCAGGCTATGATACAAGCAAGGCAAGTGTTGTGAATTGTGATTCATATTCATGCGCCAATATACAGCCATACACTAACAATCTATCAATCTCCTGTTTGCAGGCCTTTACGGGTTCCATTGTGGAACACACTCATAACATTGAGAAAAGTCAAAAGGGTCAAACAGCTGCACCAGCATTGAAACCCATATCAAGATTCAAGCTGCAAAGAAAGTAGCCAAAATGATGGTGAGATCCAATGCATGAGCTCACTGAACTTGCTGCTACAGTTTACATATATGTTCAGGGAGTTATGTATTGCTGATACTGGTTACTTCCACCTACAATTTGTACTCCGTATTTGCTGAAATATGGAAATTGATAGCTTTAGGTTTTGCAAATGGTCAGAAAACAAACTCATTCTTCCAGCTTGTGCTTTTCAATTTTCAAACATGAAAAGGGAACGAGTACATATATGGTATACGTGGTGCAAGATCGATGGTATGTGTACTGCAAGATCGAGATAGCTGGTAGATAATATACTATTTCACATATCACTGTCACATGCCTTGATGTAGTCGGATCCACATATATTAAACTATACATATTTGCTAGTGTAAGATCGGGAGTGTATCTTTTATTCTCTGAATAAAACGTAAGTTTGAGGACGTAACTTATTGTTATAACTTGTGAGCTTAAGCTTATCGCCCTCCTAAAACGTTCACCCTCAAATCCTCAGTGGCTTTAAACAAATATTTTTGAACCACAATCTTTTAGTAAATATACGTTTTTTAGATATAGTGGTTAATCTAAAAACTCAGATGTAATCGTATTAACAGATCCCCTACTGCGGCCCATGAAGCCCGGCTTTTCCCATTAATTATTTCTGTTCGGTTCTATCTAAATTAAAACCGGCCGTTCCCATGACTCTGAAAGTGAACCAGAGAAATAAATAGGGTTTGATATTTGTTTCATGTTTTTACACTTTCTTACGTACTCGTACTAAATATTAATTCCATGGAAATGATTGCCGGAGGTCGCAAAGCATCAAAAAAGCTGATTTTCGATACAGGAGACATTAACAAACTCCATTCATCCATACATGCAGTCATTTACAACGACGACCTTTTAATCGAGATCTTACTCCATTCACCTGTCATCTCACTTCTTCTATACAAATCCGTATCCAAACGATGGTTATCTCTTATCATAAGCTCTAGTTTCACTCTACGCCTGAGAAAAGTCGCTAATCTCGATCAGCCTTCTGGTCTGTTTCTCCAGCAGCCTGGATCATCATTTGAGAATGATTTCATGCCGTTGGATACTAGATTCCCACCTAATAAGACCACCTTCAGTTTTGGCTCTGATTTAGGTGATGCTGAAATTTTGCAGTCTTGCAATGGTTTGCTTCTGTGTTGCATCAAATCTCATGGTTTATATGACGATGATGATGATGATAAGTATGTCGTATACAATCCATCCACCAAACAATGTTACTTCCAAAACCCCGTTATAAAACACACTGGTGTTTTATTGTTATTATGAAAATGGCGTTCGATCCTACGAAATCACCTCACTACAAAGTTGTATGTGGTGGATACATACATGTTACTGGTCATGGTTTTGGTCATGGTTTATTGATTCAAATACAAATTTACTCTTCAGAAACATGCGAGTGGAGTGTTAGTGCCTATCGATCTCCGCACCTAAATTTGTTTAATGGTTTCTACAATGGGATATACTGGAAAGATGCGATTCATTGGTTTGATGATAAAATGACTACGGTTATGCATTTTAAGTTATATGTTGATAGTCCGATCTTAACTAGTACAGGGTTGCCTCATGGGAACGGGAATTTTGATCACAAGTTGTTTGTGTCTCGTTTGCTTCTTGTTCGTATGCTCTATATAAATACTCCCCAACTTTTGGTAGTTCATGAGATGAGGAATGTGGATTCTGAATGGTCGGTAAAGTACATTATCAACCTTTACGAGATTATGATGAGAATCCCCAAGACTTGGAAGGTTTATCCCACGCCGTTTCATGTTAAGGTTTTGAGTATTGTGGTGGGAGAAAGGGAAGAGGATTCGTTCCTTGAGATAAACTTAAATGGAAAAGTTGTACAATACAGAATCATGTTAAAGACTATTCGTAAGCTCTTTGATTTAGGATCAGCTAGTCTGCATGAATCTTCAACCTTTCCATTCATTGCATCATTTGCTGGTGTGTGAATTTTCCATTTTTCTTTTTCAGGTATCGATTTACATTGCTTGATGTTTTGTTGCCGCCACATCGATCAGTTATATACTCAAAATTGATTCTTGATTTCCGTAACCAGCCGTACTGTGTAAGTTATGTTTGATGTTGCGTGCATTCTGTTACAATGTTCATCACCAACTATCAAATATTTGGATCTACTGCATGCAGTAAGTTAGCTATTACTGTTAAGGAGGTGATAAATGCACCAAATAAAAACAAGCAGCTACGGTTCAAAGAAAAATAATTGGAGTATAAACGAACACACCTACATGTTTCAGTGTCTGTTTATGGTTGATGTATTGTTGAACTAGTATGTCACAAATTCATATAATAAGTTAGGAACCCAGTTATCCTGAAGCTCACCTATACTAAACATCCATTTCAGTTGCTCTATGTTGAACACAGGCATACTTACATACATTCCAGGATCGTTAACATCATACATCATGTTATCAATCGTCAAGAATCAATATCAGGAAAACAAGAACATGGGTTGAACCCTTCTGTATATATTAAACTTTCTGAATCGGGTTACAGAATTATGTAACAGATATATATGCTAGGTGAAGTCCCGCAACAACGCGGGGCTTCGACATTTGATTTTATAAAATGTGTAATTAAAATTTTAGGTCAAATGAAAACCGATCTTTATATAATATAATCGCCAACTAATAACATCTAATATATACTCCATCAAATTTGTACGGTTCAGGTTTTTTGTCTTTTTTTAATTTAGTTATTAGTAATATATATGAAAACTGTTTTTTTTTTAATTCAAAAATTTTTTATTACTATATATG
Source organism: Pseudognaphalium luteoalbum (assembly GCA_963422505.1). Lineage (NCBI taxonomy): Eukaryota > Viridiplantae > Streptophyta > Magnoliopsida > Asterales > Asteraceae > Pseudognaphalium > Pseudognaphalium luteoalbum. The sequence continues at coordinate 28,107,501 of OY730195.1, forward strand.
ACATGTTGATTGTAAACTATTTATTATACAATTTGTAAACATTTTGATCATAACAGTTACCCATATTACGGAGGGGTAGATAGTCAAACATTCACGTATATAATAGGCATATAATAAGAAAGCAGTATAGAATTATTATAACCCACAAAACAGTTTTTTAAAACTCAAATTAATAATTAATTCAATCTAAGTCAAAAAACTGCATTTTGTAAATCAAACCTAAATTTCTATCCAAATCGTACATTTTTGTGATCATATACACATATAGATAACCAATAACAATAGATTTTGAATACTGATAATAATAATGTATATAATAATAAAAATTAAAACATAATGAATAATAAAGATGAAGATAATGTTATTATTATCTGGGATTATAAAAGTGGAATGCATACATTACAAAGATAAAAAAAACAGTTGAATATTACATATCATGATATTAAAACTATTAGGGCTAAAAAAAATTTTGGAAGTGCTGTAAGTACCAATTTCAATGATTGTGGTAAAATATTTAAAAATTAAAAAAAAAAGATGTAGAAATAATAAGGACTAAAAAAATATGGAAGTACTGGAATTGTCAATTCCAATAGTTGTGGGTACATATTTTAAAAATTGAAAAAAGATGTACGAATTAATTTTAACTGTAGAATGTTTATGGATGAAACTAATCTAAGATGAAGATTGCTCCATGGTATTTTATTTTAACTATATATAAAAATATAGGTATTATTATCTGGGATTACAAAAGTGAAATACATATATTACAAAGATAAAAAACAGTTGAATATGACATATCATGATATTTAAACTATTAGGATTAAAAAAATTTGGAAGTGCTGGAAGTACCAATTTCAATAGTTGTGATAAAATATTAAAAAAATTCAAAAAGATGTAGAAATAATAAGGACTAATAAAAATAGGGAAGTACTGGAATTACCAATTCTAATAGTTGTGGGTACATATTTAAAAAAAAAATTAAAATGTAGGAATTAATTTTAACCGTAGGATGTTTATGGATGAAATTAATTTAAGATTCAGATTGCTCCATGGTATTCTGTTTTATATATATATTAAATTAAATATATATATATATATATATACACTAACAGACACTACAAACAGATGCATCGCTTCGACACACTGTTTCACCAATCGGTTCTGATAAACCGATGCATCTCTTAATATGATAACTACCAACTGACCTTACGGTTTCTTTGTTTCCTACGTGAGGGGTTTGTTGTCCCATGGCCCAAACCAGAAACAATCAAGGCTTTACTTTGACCCATTCAATACATACAATAATACTAATGACCCATTCTAATAACCTTTGGCCCATTTGACATTATATTTCCATTCTTCCAACACTCTACAGATAATATTAGTGATCTCACATGTCTTTATATTAATTACCGATGGTTTTAAAGAACTTTAGTTTAGTTAAAACCTGGCCACCTCCCACCCTCCGCCACTGGCCACCCTGAGCCACCACCTTCTGCCATTGAAACATGTTCTAGCAACATGTTACCAAAAACTGAGGCTGGCAGTTATAAGTAGTCCATGTCCAAGATTTACCAGGAGAGACAATTGCTCTGTTGCCTTATAAGGCCAATATGGAAGCAGTCTTTTGAACCTCTAAATCAAACAATAAATGATCAGAACTCATAAGTAGCCAATTGATTAATAAATATTATTTATTATTCTTGAGTAAAAACGAAGCAGCGATAGCTTAAAGACAAGCTAAAAAGATAAAAGCGCAGTTGCGTGTTTTCAATAATGTTTTATCAAGGTTGGTATTATGTTGAACATCGTTTATGAGAAGCTAGACTAAGAAGTTTTAATTTGTACATTTGATTTTGCGGTACGTAGTGCTACATTTGATTTGTGAGTGATATTTCTCGATTTGGTTTGTTTACAATTAACCAAATAGTGATTGTTTCTCATATTTCCTGGGGCTCTTTTGATCTTCGTATTTTTGTTGAAATTGTTATATTCTTTCTTCACTGGTAACCATCAGAATCAATAAGAAATGCTTGCTAATACGACCATGGATGTAGGTCTCTTCAATCCTTGACCGAATCACATAAAGCATTGTTTTCCTAAATGATGGCATAGTGCTTGTTTTACTTGCCTTTTGTTTGCAATTGCACATATAAATTGTTCAAGATCACGTAAGATCAAATTAAACTGCTCTATATGCTTGTTGTTACTCTCTATTTCTATCAATCACATGGTTATGGTTTCAAAATTATACTATTAATTATATGCGTTCTCTCATTTAGTTTTTCATATTAAAACAAACACAAATGATCACTTTGGTACAATAAAAAAAGTAAAAGATAATCTTAGTATCTCGCATGTTATCTAGAATTGCATGCAACGGAGTGGATTCGCTATGGGGAATGTCATCCTCGTTATCCAAAGTCCGCCCCAATCCCATCAAGGATCCTTATTGGGTTGAGGGTTCATCAAACCCGATGTGATCCCCGTTTATGATTGCATTCTTCAGACATTTATGTAACCTTTGGTTTGTTTATGTGATGATAATTAACAACTGGCACTATATGTATAGCAGGTATCCAATTCGGTGCGAGTTCAGGCTATGATAGTAGCAAGGCAAGTGCTGTTGCATTGTATTAATTCATATCGAAGCTACACTAATAGCATACATTAACAATGATTTTTGTTTTCCTTTTTGCAGACCTTCATGGGTTTCATTGTAGAACATACTGATGACATTGAGAAGATTCTTAAGGGTCAAATACCTGCATCCAAGTTAGTATCAAGATCCAAGCTGCACACAAAGAAAATAGCCACATGATAGTTTCTAAGGTAGTAAATAGGTAGTGTACAATCGAGAGATACTGTAGGCATGCTATTTGAATTTACATTTGTCTTGGACTTCATTTTTAGTTTCGGAACTAATTGTTTGTCTATCTAGTACATACTCTAGTAGCCACTCCTTTCTTTTGATGAGTTAAGTGAAATAAAGTCGATTTTGATCCTATCTCACAACATCATGACTCATTAATGAAGGCATGGGACTAGAGTCATCAGAGTAATGATCCTATAAATAAAGTAACGATCTTAAGTTAACCCCATACAAATAGTTAAACAGTTGCCAAATTATAAATTCAGTATAAATAGTTATAGATATTCAAAAGTATATTTGCTATTTTCAAAATCAACTCTATCTTTATAACTAAGGGAGAAGACCCTTAATTATTTGTCAAATATATACCAATGCCACATCATACAAATCATATGTGTCATCACCATATAAAAAAAATTGATGATGTGAATTTTTCTACACCCTTATTCCAAATAAGATAATATTCAATTAAAATTTATATTATAACTATTTTCATTAAATAAGGTAATTAATAAAATTATATTATAACTATTTTACTTTAAAATAATGTGTCATATAATAACACTTATAACTTTTTATTATAGTCCAAACTCATGACATCCTTTAATCTATTTTTTCCTTCTAATTTTAATCTTTTTGTTTTTTTATCTTAATCTTAACACTTATTTCTCTAACTTTCTCTTTTTTTAAAAAATAAATAAATAAACTTTTAGTAAATTATGAAAACTTACTTTTAATGTAATTATATCTTTCACTAAAATTTTGTTAATTTGAAATTTTGTTAATTATCATCTTATAAAATAAGGTAATCCAATTTCTATTATTTAGTAAACTAAATACAAGCTTTATAAATAGGCAGATCAAGGCCATCATTTATTTTTTAAAGAGTTTTTTTCTATTTTTTTAATCTCACGCAACTTAATTAGAATTCAGTATGCGAATGGTAAGACATGTACTTCTATTAATTCTAGATTACTTTTCAAAGATATATAATGTAGGTATATATTTGATTGTTGTAGAATGATTTATGTAGGTATATATTTAATTGTTGTAGAATGATTTATGATTTATTTTTTAAAGATTTTTTTTCTATTTTTTAATCTCACGCAACTTAATTACAATTCAGTATGCGAATGGTAAGACATGTATTTCTATTAATTCTATATTACTTTTCAAATCTATATAATGTAGGTAGTACTAAGACATGTACTTCTATTAATTCTATATTACTTTTCAAATCTATATAATGTAGGTATATATTTGATTGTTGTAGAATGATTTATGTAGGTATATATTTGATTGTTGTAGAATGATTTATGATTTATTTTTTAAAATTTTTTTTTCTATTTTTTTAATCTCACGCAACTTAATTACAATTCAGTATGCGAATGGTAAGACATGTACTTCTATTAATTCTATATTACTTTTCAAATCTATATAATGTAGGTATATATTTGATTGTTGTAGAATGATTTATGTTTTGTGCATATATGTGTACATTAGTTACTCAATAAAACGTCTAAACTATAATAGTAATTTTTACAATTTATTTTTCCCAAGATTATTAACGTACAGATTGTTTATCAATTGTTGCAAGGTTAACATATTATAACTATAGGAAACGGAAAGGTCACAATGACTAGACAATTTTTGTTAGCTAGAAAAATGTCAATTTATAACATACACATCTTATTAACCTTCGTGTTTCATTGATATATTGTGGAAAAAATATGTTGTTATTAATTCATTTTTGAGGGGTTAAAATTTATAAAGTATTACCAATACCAATAAAAAAAATTCCTTTTGTAATCTGAAAGTTTTCACCATTTCATACATCATTTTGACTTGTGATTCACATATTACGACATTTTATAATGCTAGTCGTGCATCGCACGGGTTTAACACTAGTTTAATATATAAGCATACACATGAGAGATCTAATTTTAGAAAGGGATGAGATTGATGGAGTATAAAAGCATCCCACATTAATTAACTCTAGGGTTTTACACATTTTTACCAATTATTCCATGGAAATTATTGCCGGAGGTTCGTCGGAATTGAAGGGTACTGGTGGTTGTGGAAGAGCATCGAAAAAGCTGATATTCGATACCGGAGGTATTAACAAACTCCATTCTTCTGTACATGCAGTCATTTACAAGGATGATCTTTTAATCGAAATCTTACTCCGATTACCAGTGATCTCATTTATTCTAATCACATCCGTATCAAAACGTTGGTTATCTCTCATTACACACCCTAGTTTCACTCTGCGCCTTTCCCAAATCCGTATTGATCCCCTCTCTGGTCTCCTTTTCCGGCAACCTAAATATTGCTTTATGTATGATTTCATGCCGTTGGATATAAGACTTCCACCGAATGGATTTTCCTTTAATTTTGGCCCTGATTCAGGTAATGTAATGATTTTTCAATCTTGTAATGGTCTGCTTTTATGTGGTATCAAGCCTGATAGATATTACATATACAATCCATCCATAAAACTGTTTAAGATGCCAGAAGACCACAATTTAAAATCACCGTGTTTGATTATTGGTATGAAAATGGCCCTTGATCCTACAAAATTACCTAACTACAAAGTTTTTTGTGTTGTAGTCATACAAGTTGATGGTAACAAGTATTTTCTTATTTTATTGCCCTCGCATTGCGACGGGTTTTAAAAATAAATATTTTTTACCTTAAAAGTTAAGTCTTATTCGGTTCTTTTAACATTAACATTAAAATTATAAACTCATACTCTTTTATAATTGTAAATTACAAAAAAAGTTTTCGAATAGCAATGATATAAATTTATAATCTTAAATAATAAAGATATATATAAGATATAATTTATGTTGAAAATTTAAAACATATGTACATGTAAGCTAGATAATATTTCTTTCGAAAATTTAAAAGGTTTACACTAAGAGTTCAAAAATTATTATTGAGGGATAATAATCATGAGATATAACTATTGTAACTAATAGTATGGTAAAATAATAATAGTAAATATGAGTTATATTTAGATACTATAAAATTAAATACTTTTATCTCACTTTTATACAACTCCAAAAATGTTTAGATGAGTTTTTAAAATAATAGAAAAATTAATGTCATCTTAAAGTTTAAAATCATGTAGCCATAACAATTCCAAAATCCATTATTATCAAACTACAACTATATTATTATAATATATTTAGAATCAATATATATATATATACATATATATATATATATAAATTAATGTACCACAAAAAACACAAAAAAGATACTATTCATAAGAGGTTCTCAATTGATATTAAGAGGTAATTTTTTTTATTAAAATACATATGTACTCTTCGGAAACATGCAAGTGGAGCGTTTGTGCTAATCAATTTCCCTCCCCAAGTATTTTTACCGGTTTTCAATATGGAATCTACTGGAAAGATGTTATTCATTGGTTATATAATGTGAATATTGTTATGCATTTGAAGTTATATGCAGATCGTCTTCCGAAATTAACAGGCACATCACTTCCTTGTTGGAGACCATATAGAGATTACAAGTTTGTAAGGTTTCTATTCATCCCCAAAAGTTGGATATATATGAGACGAAAAATGTGAGATTTCAGTGGTCCGTGAAGTACAATATTAATCTTGATGACATAATCCCCAAAACCTTGAAGATGTCTTCCATGCAGTTTTCTTTTGATGTTATGCAATTGGTAACTGTTCACTAGCTATATATGTTGATGCTACACAGTTGTCAGGATGTTTATTAATAACATTGAACAACAATTTGGATAAAATATGTGAACTGTTATCACATTGCTATGATGATGATTCAACGAAATACTAAATCGTAGCTAATAACTTCAAAATCAACTTGAAAATCCATTAAATCATGATCAAAAGTTGTTGGTATCCCCATTAGTAATATTTACTAGAACTTGATGGCTAAAAGAGTTCTGTTGATATACACGACTAATAAAAGGTCAACATTTTGAATAGTTGTAATCTGTTTTATAATATTATGTTTTAAGATAAAATTGAGCAGCTAAGGTAGAAGTAAATCGTTGAAGCTACGTAAGTTAAGGTCATGCTATATGTTTTTTTACAACTTACCTTCTAAGGAGATTTGAATATGTTAGATTGGAGAGAGGAGTTTTGGCATCGGAAGCATCAAGGGTTCAAGACCATTGATTATAGATGATGGGATGGGAAGAGAATTTAACGGCCTTCTTAGAAACAGTGTTGCAGATTGGATCCACATGTTAGTAGAAGAAGATTACTTTAGCTATCAATGAGTTGAAGTTGTATGTAGGGCATATATAGAAGGAAGTTGATCTATTTTCAAGTTTCGATGATGAGTCCCATTGATTGATAAAACTAAAGTGTTGAAACCTCTACTTTGATTTACTAATTAATGAGCAATTCAATCTTAATTTCAAACTATCAATGGAACATAGTTACTAGTCGTGTGTCTAGCGCATACAGGTACGTGAGTGATCACACAAGGACACACCAACGGGAATGTAACTAAAACTTATGGAATAAAAAACACGTACACAAGACTAGTGATTGGCGTATTATTGTTGAGTAGATGCTTTGAAGTTTATGAATCCTTAATTACTTCATTGGTTTCTACAGAATGAACTTCATGCTTTAGTTGCATTGCAATAGTCTGTTTGTCAACAGTCCAACTACAGGTTTCGTTTTTCATTGCTAATATGCCATGCTTTTTTGAATTTTGAATTGTGCAATTAATTAACCTTTGGCCCTAAAACAATAGTTTTATAGACATGTTTCAATGGCACTCGTCTCCAGGAAAACCGTAAGTAACTAAATGCACTCTAATAATGGTTCTGATCTCTTATATATGAACACTAGATCTCATACTCGTGTGCACATAAGGTGTTGATTATTTAGCGAATAGAGATTTTAATTGTAATTTCATTAAAATATAGGAACATAATTGATTAATTGAATCTAATTTTAGTTAATGGATTATATTCAAAAGAAAACCGATACATTATTTTTGACTTTTTGTGTTTTGACTTGGAAAAATAAACTCCAACTCAAAGCCGACACGAGGTATGCCGTCAAACTTTACCCTGTATGAAATTTCTTATGGTACCACCCCTACTATATTATGTCCTCGTGACATTTTTTGAGCTTGCTTACAATAAAAAGAACCTTCTTAGTACATAGAGGGCAAATGAGCCGAAAAGGTAATGTATCTGTTAAATTTGACAAATTTAATACATGACATGGTTGACCTCACAAACATATATATGAACACTAGTTTTACTTTTGAGTGTTTAAACTATAGTTTCATTTTTTAATGCTAACTCCTTTTTAGGCACGATTTCATAACGTTAAATCCTTTTAGGGTACGATTTTAACATGTTAGATTCTGGCACATTTTCAGAATGAGACGGTAATTTCACATTTGATTGAACTTTTTTTAACAACTTAAATCTTTTTATAACACAATTTCAAAATGTGAGTCTTTTTAGGGTACCAAGACACTCGTTTTATTGTCAAATTATGACAAATTTGTTAACTTTTCGGCCCATAACCCATTTGTCCGTACACAAAAGGTAGATATGGAAAGGTTAGTAGCATGTTTATGCTTGTATCTAGAGTAATGCAAGTCATAATTGAAACAATTACATCCATTGTCATTTTATAATCTAAGGCATGTATACTTTCATAAATGGGAAAGGATTTGTAAATGAGATGATGTTTTTAGTCATACATCACCAAACGTACTTTACAATGTTGTAAAGCACAATACCATATAATATGTTTAGTGGTGTATGGCTATAAAAATAAGTGGTGTATGAATCATTTCCATTCTTATATATGCGTGAATTGAATATTTAAGTTGCTATATAAAATATGAATAAGATGTAAGGAAGACGGATAAATAAGTGTTACTTAGAAATTCAAGGAGTTTCAATACCGAAGTACTCGGAGATTCTTGAAAGTTACTAAAAGTTAAGTAAGGATGAAAAATTGGGCATCCCAAGACGTATAGAATAACATAAAATAGTATGAAATAATATGAAATGATATGCTTAAAACTCCAATCGTGTTAATTAGATATTTTGTAGAAGTAACAACATTAATATTTTTAGGGTGATGATTCGTACACCATCTAAAATTATCCATACACCACTAATCGTGCTTTACAGTGTTGTACTGTACAACAATGTAAAGCACAATTAGTGGTGTATGGATAATTTTAGATGGTGTACGAATCACTTCCCATATTTTTATTTGTCCTATATAAAATGTATAGTTTCATAATTTTAACCGGTTAAAAGAGAATTTAATAGATAGAATTATAGAATAATATTTAATAGATAGAATTATAGAATTTAATAGATAGAATTATAGATTATTATAGAATAATATTTAAAAAGAATTTAAATAGATAGAATTAAAGGAGATTTCTAAAGCTTTGTGCATTTTATATTAATCTTTTTATTGATTTAAGAAAAATAATTGGTAAACTTAATTTTGTAAGAATAATTACGTGTGAAAAATTATTAATAAAGAAAAGACAAAATTACACGGGTCGTCCCTGTGGTTTGTCTCAAACTACACTTGCGTCCCTGCAACTTTTTTTTGGCATTGGTCATCCCTGTGGTTGCAACATGTTTCACTGGCAGTCCCTATTACTAACGACCGTTAATCAGATCCGTTAAAATGAGACGTGTGCCATGCATGTGAGGGTATTAAGGTAATTTACATAAACCACAAGGTCCATACGTGTAATTGTTTTATTTTAAAACTTATTTAATTCATTTTATTGCTTTTTTAATTCTTCCTACTGAATATTCATCATCATTCTCATATCAAATCTGCAAAAAATTTCTCATGCTCAAACCCTAAAGCTAGAATTACATCAACAACAAAAAGATTCTGATGTTCGCTACAACCAAACATACTAAACTACACATATGGTCCTTGGGAAGCTGCGGTGTAAGAAAAGATACGAGAAATTACCCAAATACCCTCACATGCATAGCACATGTCTCATTTTAACGGATCTGGTTAACGGTCGTTAGTGATAGGGACTGCCAGTGAAATATGTTGCAACCATAGGGATAATCAGTGCCAAAAAAAGTTGCAAGGAAGTTTGAGACAAACCACCAAAGACGACCCATGTAATTTACTCTAAAGAAAATAATCATCGATCCAAACTCGCAATTCACCGCCTTCTGAAAAGCTCCTACACTCAGGAAGTGAGTAGGGTTTCATATTTTCATTGCAGATACAACCCTCATTCAAATCATCCCCATTTTGATAATCCAATTTCAAACCCTAGCTAAAATCTTCAATACTCTTTCGATCCTATCACTACAGAATATACAAAACCCTAGCACAATGCCGAAAGTGTTCGGGGACGGAGTGTACGACTTCCGGCGCCACCGTGTCGCCGAGTACCCTGTCGCCGGTTCCGACCAATCAGTACCGGATAGACCGCCGGAATCAAAACCTGGTACTAATGCACCGAGCTCGATAACTCTAGTTGAAATCCAGCGGGACAGACTCACTAAAATCGCAGATGCGAACTGGTCGAAAACTGCAACGAACGTTGAAAAACCTCCGTTTAGTGGTGAGTTAGTGAAAGAGATTTATGAGACGGAGTTGTTGGTGAAGGAAGATGGGAGTATGAGGAGAACTGTGCCCTTGCAGAGGGTTATGATTTTGGAAGTCAGTCAGTATTTGGAGAATTATCTCTGGCCTAATTTTGATCCTGAGACGTCCACGTTTGAGCATATCATGTCCATGATTCTCATGATTAATGAGAAGGTATAAGTATCCCTTCCTTATATACATTGTTATAAGTGAATTATGAACTCAATTTATGTATAATTACGTGAAGATGTTGTATAGTGTAAATTATGTGCTAAATATTGCATGATGTTTTCAGTATAAAATTAAATTTGTTAAAAAGTAATGTCAGTTTTGTATACCTAATATGCGAGGAAATTTGTATAAGCAGAAATGTGGAATACATGTGAACTTGCGTAGGTTACATTGTATGCTGTGCGACAAGACCTTAGATATGATCTAGTAATGCAAGCTGTAATACATATGGACTTATGGCACTATTACGTACTTTTGTGTTCTATGTTTGAGTTGGAGATCAACTGTAACCACAGGATGGTGGGTATATGCTTAAAGAGGCCAGATTTTATATAATTATCAGAATTTGTATACCCTATTGGTTAGAATGAAATATGAGAACTTGTTTTGTTGAGGTTCACATAGATCGATTATAGTTCAGTGACGGTAACCGGTAAGATGAAGGTTAGTATATCTTACTGTTTATATATGAAGTATATGCTCTGTCAGTCTTGTGTTAAGTACATCATTTGGTCCCTTCATGGATATTGGTGGAGCTTCCTTATGGTTTGCCAAATAACAAACACCGTTTTAGGTTCCCATCGAGTGCCACACTTAAGTACAGTATGTGCTAGAAGTTCAGTGATGCTGATCAGTAGGGTAGGTTTGGATTTTAATTCCCGTAATAAAGTAAATAGTAAGGTTCATATATCCTTTATGATGAAATTGCATGCTAAAAATGTAATTTCACGGAATTTGCAGTTTCGAGAGAATGTTGCTGCTTGGATATGCTTTTATGATAGAAAAGATATGTTCAAGGCATTTCTTGAGAGGGTTCTTAACTTGAAGGAGGTACGTAACTTGCTTTTATAGCTATTGACCATCAAAGAATAGTGGAAGATGTTAATATTTTTTGTGCAGGGAAGAAGTCTGAGTATTGCGGAGAAGACAAACTATCTACTTTTTATGATTAATGCCTTCCAGGTAAATAAGTGCGCTTGTCGTTTTACATGTTACCCACAAAATACGTAGTTAATTGATGTTAAATCCCCTCTAGTGTCTTGATGATGCTATTATATGTTAGACTATAAGTGTACATATCTGTAGCTTTGATGATCGTTGTGTTCACTGAAAACTTTTGAAAGGCAAGTATGCAACTATTATGACTATATATACTTGTTCCTACCACGGGACTTAAACCGAGAACCTCATGGTTGTGAGGTCACTTTGATTTGCTAGGCTAGTGGCCTTTGGTACTTTTGAACACATCTACCTTACACTTTATCAGGTTGTGGAATCACTAAGCAGTACTACCCACATACTACTTTTTAATGGCCACACAACTAAGATAGTCTATCATTTTAGTGTGTTTTCCAAACATAGTATTCTCAAAATATTTTATCAGGAGTTCATGTTTAACTTTATAAGTGGAAATAATTGGTGCTAGGTTAAACTTGTTTTCGTCTCTAATCAGCGTTAATGTTATCTGAATTCGTCAAGCAGCCTATGACTTGTTTTTTTTTTTTTTCCTGGACTTTCGTCATTAAATGTTTCTCAAAGTTCTGTATGACTGTTTTAGATCAAAAGAAAGCTAAACTGGGCGTTCTTTTGTGAAGACAGTATCAAATTGATAAAAATAGATGAACATTTGAATATTGACCAAATGAATACATGATGTGTTTATCTTGTTTATGTTCTATGTCCTATTTATGTTTATGCTATATGCAGCTGCTGCTTTCTGTAACTAAAATAGAATTCTATTCCATGTTTGTGTTTATGCTATTCATAGTTATTTAGTTAGAATTTTCTTTTACTTTTTCGTTTCAAGGTTGTATCCTTTTGTAAAAATCATAATGAGCTTTGTTCTCGTATTTTTTTGTGATAGAGCTTGGAGGATGATATAGTCAGCAAGAAAGTCATGAGATTGGCAAGTCTTCATTGCTGGCACAGTCTATCCTTTGGTCGTTTTCAGGTAAATTCATAAATTTCAAACTGTTATTTCTGAAACTTAATTGTCATGTTATTTGTTTAATTTTATCTCGATTTTGTTATTTTAGATGGAACTTTGTCTAAATCCTGATTTAATTAAGAAATGGAGAAGGATTGCAAAAAAGGCCAAGGAGGCAAAGAAGCGCGGGGAATCTTTTGATATGTCAGCAATGCTAGAAGTGAAGTTCTTGAGGAATCTCATTGAAGAATTTCTGGAGGTATTGTTTGGTTAAACCATACAACTTTTTCATAGTTGATCTTTAATATTGGTAGCTGACGCAAGTCATTTTGTTTTTGGTATTTTAATTGAACAGGTACTTGATTCCAAGGTATTTTACTATGATAATGACAATGGAGGGTCCAGTGTACATGGATTCGAACAAATTAATGAAGCTTCGATCTTGTATTGTGAGAGGTTTATGGAGTTTCTAATTGATCTTTTGAGCCAGCTTCCAACCAGGAGGTAACACGATAGTTCTTTCAAAGTGTACTGCAATGCATGTTTGAAAGATCTAAAGTTGCACGGTTTAATTATCTTCTGTATATGTGATGAGATTATGTTTCACTAAGTTATTGACTTTTTTCTCATGTTCACATAGTTGATTAGGTATCTGGTGTTTACCTTCTCTCCGTGTCATATTCTGTTACTTATCTAGATGGTTGAATGTCCCGCAGATACTTTAAACCTCTTGTTGCTGATGTAGCTGTGGTTGCAAAATGTCATCTGAGTGTTCTTTATAGACATGAAAAAGGAAAGCTCTTTGCACAGTTGGTTGACTTGCTGCAGTACTATGAAGGTTTTGAGATAGATGATAACTTAGGGAGACAAATGTCAGACGATGAGGTGCTTCAAGCCCATTATGAACGCTTTCAGGCTTTTCAACTTCTTTCATTCAAAAGAATACCCAAGGTGTGTTCTCCTCTTATATTGCAGTAGAAATGAAAAGACTTTGGGGTCGGGCATGCTGGGTAACAGGTCAAATTGGGTCTGGGTTGCAACGGGCCGAATTTTGTAGCACATTTTGAAAGGTCAGGTTGGGTGTGGTAGAGACTGGGAATTTTTGTTCGTTTTTCCAAATTCTTTAATAAATGGTTAATTGACTATGATTTATGAACAGATTTACACTACTATCACAATAATAATCTGAATTTTTAAATAAAAAGGACTAGACTTTTGTATGCATTAAATATATATATTGGGTGGCTTTTACTCCTCTATGGTAGTATTTTAGCGAAATGTATTATTTGACCTGATTAAGATGTAATTCAACCGATATAGACCCTTCATACCAAGGTTGAAAAAGTCGTAAGTCGGGGATTAGTCGGTCGGGACATTTTACGGACTAGTCGGAGACTAGTCGGATTTTGACTTTTATTGACTTTTTAAGCATTTAAATAAATTTCAAAATTATATATGAATAAATATAAAACTGGTACATGAAATTGGCGTGTTAATGAACAATTGAGCACCTGGAGTACAAGTAACCCAATTTGTGATGAAACTGGCAATTTGTTAGTTTTAAAAAAGGTGACCATCGTTGACCAGCCCAAAAACCTGTCTTTGACCCAAAAAACCCGTCCTGCCCCGACTAATCCCGTTTCGTTCGCGTTGACCTGTCTCCGACCGACCTGGCCATGGATTAGTCGGTAGCCAGGATTAGCTGACTAATCCCCGACTTTTCCAACCCTGCTTCGTACTTAACTGGGTCAAATTAGTGTGAATATCTCACAAGTATTCTAACAGGTTGAGCTGTTACCTTTCTTGGTTATCTGACAAATGCTGATATTTTGCTTGCTGGATGTTGTAGTTGAAAGAACTTGCACTTGCTAACATTGGAGCGATTCATAAGCGTGTTGATCTTTCAAAGAAATTGTCTGTACTTTCTCCTGATGAATTGAGGGATTTGGTCTGTAATAAGGTCAGTATAGGAACTATATATGCAACACGTTTGTATATTAAGTATGATACCATGTACTATTAATGTTTCTGATACTGGTATAAAAATACGGAAACTAAACCTGCTTACCTGGAATTGTACGATTTCTCTCATCTTATTGCAGCTTAAATTGGTTTCAAAGAGTGACCCGTGGACTGAAAGAGTCGATTTTCTTATTGAAGTTATGGTCTCCTTTTTTGAGAAGCAACAATCTCAAAAAGAAGCCATAAATGCTCTGCCACTCTATCCACATGAACAGATAATGTGGGATGAAAGTGTTGTGCCTAGCATCAACTACTCCGGTGAAGGCTGTCTGGCACTTCCAAAATTGAATCTTCAGTTCTTGACGCTTCATGATTATCTTCTTAGAAACTTTAATCTCTTTCGTCTCGAATCCACTTATGAGATACGTGAGGACATTCAAGAAGCTGTTCCACATCTCCTTGCGTATACTAATAACGAAGGTCAACCTGCGTTTCGTGGTTGGTCTAGAATGGCGGTACCTATTAAAGAATTCAAAATAACTGAAGTGAAACAACCAAATATTGGGGAGGTAAAACCGTCATCCGTAATCGCAGAGGTTACTTTCAGCATTTCCAGTTACAGAGCACAGATAAGGTCTGAATGGAATGCGTTAAAAGAGCACGATGTGCTCTTTTTGCTTAGTATTCGTCCATCATTTGAACCTTTAAGTGCTGAAGAGGCTGCAAATGCAACGGTTCCACAAAAACTCGGCCTTCAATTTGTGCGAGGATGTGAAATTATAGAGATGCGGGATGAAGAAGGAACTTTGATGAATGATTTTACAGGGAGAATCAAGCGGGATGAATGGAAGCCGCCTAAAGGTGAGCTGAGAACGGTGAGGGTTGCTCTTGATACCGCACAGTATCATATGGATGTCAGTGATATTGCTGAGAAAGGCGCGGAAGATGTTTATGGTACATTTAATATCTTGATGAGGAGGAAGCCGAAGGAGAACAATTTTAAAGCGATCTTGGAGTCTATAAGAGATCTTATGAATGAAACATGTATTGTTCCTGATTGGTTGCATGACGTATTTTTGGGATATGGGAATCCCTCTGCTGCTCAGTGGACCAATATGCCTGATCTGCTTGAGACTGTCGACTTCAAAGATACTCTTCTTGATGCTGATCATGTTAAAGAATGTTTTTCAGACTATCAGGTGTGCTTCCTATATATGGATTATGAGAGTATTGAATTGTGACAGTGTGTTTGAACGTTAACTTTATATTCGAGTGGCTGGGTCAGGTCAGGCTGTGCTGACCCACAAAACTTTATTTTTTATCATTATTTATAATTTTTACTAAAACTTGAAGATGTGATAGGACTATGAAGACTGTATTATATGTAATCAATACTACTTCCGTCCCATGCAAAATGTCCATATTACTATTTTGGGATGTCTTAAAAAATCATCCACTTTGATGTCACAACCAATCAAATGAAAATTTAGTGGGTAGAGATGTTATTTGATTGGTGAAGAGTGTAATTAGTTGAGATTCCTAAATCTGTGTGCATAGTCAAAGTGGACATTTTGACTAGGCCGGAGGGTAGTATAACTTTCTAAATAAAGCAATTTAGGAGGTTTTATTCATCTGTACACACTAATCTGTTTGACCCATATAACCTTTCCTTTATAGTTTTACCCATCTTACTCGTTAGATATCAAACATAATCACATGAACCTTTATATAGTTAAATGGGTTGAAATTGCCACCTTTTCGAGCATATTGTTTGATATTCAACTAACTGAACTTTGTTTTTTAGGTAATGTTTACAAACTCGGATGGCACAGAGAACTTGAATCCAAGACCCCCATTTAGGATCAATGTTCCCAGAAATTTGAAAGGAATTTCTCATGCTCTATCTGGAAATGATAAGTCCAGCTCAAATTCAGTTGATGTTGCCACAAATGATGTTGCTAAAAATAGGAAAGAGCAACTTATTGTTGAGGCTTATATGCCTCCTGATCCTGGTCCATATCCTCAAGATCAACCAAAGCAGAATTCTGTCAGATTTACCCCCACTCAGGTCTGCCTTTTTAAAAAAAATATATATATTATGTATCCATGAGTGCGTCTTGTATTGATCTTTATTTTGCACTTTGTTCACCCATGAAAGGAAACGGCTTTACGAAGTTTTGTCTGTTGTATGTCATCTGAATTTCTATTTAATTGTTATATCTACAGGTTGGAGCAATAATCTCAGGGATTCAACCGGGTTTGACCATGGTAGTTGGTCCACCTGGTACCGGAAAGACTGATACTGCAGTCCAAATATTGAATGTTCTTTATCACAATTGTCCTTCTCAGAGGACATTAATAATCACCCATTCAAATCAGGCCTTGAATGACCTCTTCGAAAAAATAATGGAGGTATGATTTTTACATTACTTTTTCTTACTTGATAGGTCAAAAGATATTCGGCATGCACCATTATAGTGTATGTTTACATGGTCTAAAATTTTCATATTGTGACAGAGGGATGTGCCAGCCCGTTATCTTCTCCGACTTGGTCAAGGTGAACAAGAATTAGCAACTGATCTTGACTTCAGTCGGCAAGGTCGGGTCAACGCAATGCTTGTGAGACGTTTGGAATTGCTTAGCGAAGTGGAAAGGCTTGCAAGATCTTTACAATTGCCCGAGGATGTAGGCTATACTTGTGAAACTGCTGGCTACTTTTGGTTGCTTCATGTGTACTCACGTTGGGAACAGTTTCTAGCTGATTGTGATAAAAATCAAGATAAAGCGTCATATGTTAAAGATCGTTTTCCCTTCTCTGAGTTTTTTTCTAATACCCCACAACCAGTTTTCACTGGTAAATCCTTTGAAGAAGACATGCGTGCTGCTAAAGGGTGTTTCAGTCACCTTAAAACCGTCTTCCAGGAGCTTGAAGAATGCAGAGCATTTGAATTACTGAAGTCACAAGTTGACCGAGCAAATCACCTTATGACAAAACAAGCGAAGATTGTCGCGATGACTTGCACTCATGCAGCTTTGAAAAGGAAGGATTTTCTGCAGTTGGGATTCAAGTATGATAACCTGTTGATGGAAGAAAGTGCGCAAATATTAGAAATTGAGACATTCATCCCAATGTTGCTCCAGAGACAAGAAGATGGGTATGCTAGACTCAAACGGTGTATTTTGATTGGTGATCACCATCAGCTGCCACCTGTCGTGAAGAATATGGCTTTCCAGAAGTATAGTCACATGGATCAAAGTTTATTTACAAGATTTGTTAGATTGGGGATCCCATATATCGAGCTAAATGCTCAGGGTCGAGCCAGACCGAGTTTAGCCAAGCTTTATAATTGGAGATATAGGGATTTAGGTGATCTTCCATATGTTAAGGAGAATCCATTTTTTCATAGAGCAAATGCTGGATTTTGTTATGATTATCAGTTAATTGATGTGCCTGATTACCATGGTAAAGGTGAGACCGCTCCTTCTCCTTGGTTCTATCAGAACGAAGGGGAAGCTGAGTACCTTGTTAGCGTTTATATCTATATGCGGTTATTAGGGTATCCGGCAAATAAGATATCTATCTTGACAACTTATAATGGCCAGAAGCTTCTACTACGCGATGTAATAAAAAGAAGATGTGAACCCTATGATTTTATTGACCTTCCAAACAAGGTTAGCAGTTTATAAACTTCATGAACTTAATTCAAGCATATTATCGTACTTTGTATCGCAATTATATGACTGCCCCAAAATATGACGGGCTCAATTTAATTCAATTGTGATAATTTAGAGGTGGCAATTTTGACCCATTTGCTAATGAATGGGTATCTTGAGGTTATGGTTTATTCCTACTGGTCTAATGGGTAAAATACACTAATTAATGATTATGATATTTTTTGTAAGTGAACTTAATTAATACACTAATTTATAAATTAATCAGAAATATCTTATACGTCTGGGTCAACCCCAACCCTGCCAGTTTTACACACCCATTTGCCCCCTCTAATATCTTTGTATCATGCTAGATGTTTTGCATGTAAATGTTGAAGTATTTTTATCTTCCCGGAGAAGTATTCAACTACCATATCAGTTGGGACTAGTTATTGTTGGTTTATCTGGGAATGTGACGTGGGATCTGAATCCTTATATATTCTTTGATATTAGAAGTGTAGGACAATAATATATGAACTTGATAAGTTGTAAGTTTGCTCGATACATGTTTCATTTGTCTAACATTTGTTGTCTCTCAGGTTACAACAGTTGACAAGTTTCAAGGCCAACAAAATGATTTCATTTTACTTTCTCTTGTGAGGACTCGATTTGTAGGACACCTTCGTGATGTTAGAAGATTGATTGTTGCCATGTCACGTGCCCGATTGGGACTCTATGTGTTTTGTCGCCGGTCACTGTTTGAGCAATGTTATGAACTGCAACCCACATTTCAGCTTCTACTCCAAAGGCCTCACCTTCTTGCCCTCAATCTGCATGAAATTGCTCCATCTACTGATCGTCTTGTTGGAGACACGGGACCCGTCCACTGTGTGAGTGGCATCGAGGAAATAGCTGGAATTGTCAATTTTAGAATGCATCAAGTGTATCAGGTATCATTTTCTTGCTGTGGATATTTTTATATTGATTTTGCATTTTGCTGTAATACATTGTTCACGCCTTACGGTGGTAGTTAGAAGTGGTAAAATGGGTTGGTTGGGTAATAGGTATTTTTTGTGGATAGTTTATCAATAATTACAAATAAAATGATAATATAGTTGTTTTGTTGTAAATAGTTCTTTAGGACGTTGAAACTGTTTGAGGGTATGTATGGTTTGTAAATGGGAGTGGGAGTGGGTAAATGTTTGAAAGATAAGGAGGGAGGGTAAATAAGAGGTTTAAATGTTAATTGTAAATAGAAAAAAAAATATGGAGGTGAATAATTTAGAAAACCCTCTAAACTGGATGGATCTTTGTAGATCCCTTGTTTTGTGGGTTTTGTCGTACCCATTTGACTAAAACAGACAGCATCAATTTCTATCAAACCCATTGCTTTATTCCAATACTCTAACCAAACACACCCAAATGCAAACAGCATCAATTTTTGTGGGTTAACTAATTTCATTTTTAGTCTTTTTCTTTATCTGTCTTTTAATCCGTTACTAAAAAAGATACAACCTGAACTGATCCATTTATTTACATGCATACAATCACCTAAGTGACTGTATGTACTATTCACAACCTATTCAAACTCATATATTCACTATATCAACTCAATGAAAATGTTATTTACTATTTTTTCCATCTACTATTCTAGAGCCTAACTTTCTTTTCTCTTCTCTATTCTATTTTTCTTTACCTTCAATTTCTTTATCTTCTACTTGGATAAAAGAATATAACAAAAAAATCATTTTCTTTTCATCCAAGTAGACATTATAGCTAACAGGTGTAATCAAATTTAAAGGTTTATCATGTTAAATGAATAATAACTATGAGCATCGATAAACTTCGTATTTTTTATATTAATTACATAAGTATATCATATTTGTCATATATGTTTTAAATAAATAATTAAAGTTTATATATATGTTACAAATTTATTATCAGTCATATACACTTTAAACAAATAACTAAAGTTTTTATATATATTACAAATTTATTTGAAAAACAATATCAAATATCACAAATATACTTGGTGTATAACTTTTAAATAGTTAAGTAGTTAGATTAAAATCAACCATTAGATCTAGAACTAGATTGTTAACTAGATTGTTAACTAATCTATAATAAAAATGTAACAAAGATTACTTAAGAACAATTGTTAAATCAATTGAACTGATGGTTTATTAATATATTATTTTTGGGAGCTGATTTTGGCAAGTAAGTTTTTACTCGTCACAAGGAAACAGTACAACTGTTTATGCCTATAGTACAACTGGTTAATGCACTGTTTCTTTGTGACAAGTGAAAAATTACTTGCCAAAATCAGCTCCCATTATTTTTGTGTAGAGCCTTAAAATTCAAGAAAACAATATAACTCAAAGCTGAGTCAATTATATGGATAGAAATATATTGATTTAAATTCGATGGTCAATTTTAGCTGTTAGTTAGGTTCCCAAGTTGACAAAAATTGCACAACATTTACACGTTTATAAGTTCGTATAACTAATATCGATTGAGCTAAATAAGTATTATTTTTGAACTTAGCGGGTAAAAAAAGCTCGTTTTTATACAATTATGGACCTGTCAAAGGTGCATTTGAGCCTACTGGGTGCCTTTTCTAGTGTAGCACCTCTTCTTTTTTTTCATGGAAAGGCTAGGGTCACCTAAGTACCAATATTATGATTCTTCATAGGGTAACTGCAAGTCAAGGGCATATTATGATTGTTGGCCAATTCAAATCGAAGTTTTTTTTGTAGAAACTTAGAACTCTTATACATATAACATATATACCATCTAATAGGTGTCGAATTATTTTTTTGGCTTCTATATCCTTCATTATCCCTTGTCATAATAAGTTGTAGTGAACTTATGTTATTGAAGCTTTAAGAGAATTTTTGTTTTTCTGATCAGGCAAGAATGATGAGCCACCAGTATTCAGACTATGTGGGACATACTGCTTCAACAGAAAGAACTGAGCAAAGTGGTCCACCAGATACATCTTCCGAGCATGATGATATGGAAAGTGATTTACAAAATCAACCAAGTGGTGACCAACTAATAGGCTCTGAAACACCAAATCTCAACAATAACACCAATGAGGATATGCAAGTCGAGGCTAGTGAGGAAACTAACGGAGTGGACAATAATGAATCCCTTAATGAAGATTTACATGCAGAAAACAGCAAGATGGAACAGTAATGTAATAATGACCATTTCACTCGTGACTTGGTGGAACAGAAATCTGGGATATTAATGTAATACGTAACCTGGACAAGTTATACATGTAAACTTGGTCACTGTTTACGTGTACTATTTTTTTAAAATCTCCCTTTTAAAGGGTGAACGTCATCTGGTGTGAATTCTCACATGTTGAGCTATGAGCGGTAGAAGGAAGTTTTTGTCTATTGGTTCTTGTAAAGTGATTGTCTTTTAAGATGACAATAGTTGTTGGCAAGTAGTGTTTCATGTGTCATGGCACCTTAGGTTTTGAATATTAACTTTTTAAAACAAATATTTGTAGAATTGATATATTCTATTTGTTTAGTTTGTTATGGTTTACCATTTACCAAGTAGAAAGGTTTGACAGGTATCTAGCTGAAAGATAATTTCTACAATACAAAGTGATTTTATTTTTAATTTTGTGTCTTTTTTAGTCCATAATTTTAGTTTGCTGCAAGTATGTAACCAAACAATATTTTATTTGGATGGAGCGTTTATTATATTTATTGTGTTTTTTAAACCAAAAATCTTGTGATATACTAGTTGTTAAGAGTGATTTTCCGTTTCCACCGGAGGGTGTTGGTTGCAACTTGCAAGCCAATGAGTCCATGACAGGTTCAATTAAGGGTGTTATTTGGTTAATTTATTCGGGTATTAGGTGTTCGGATTGGGTTGAGTTTCAGGTTATGGTTTTGTTCGGCTGATTATCACGTCTTGAACTTTACAAGTTAACACTGTTAGCTTAACATAAATCAATCATCACAAAATAATGTATATGCATATAATATATAAACAAAGTCATATAAGTCACTCCTTTTCGTCATATTTATAATCTAGGTCTTTTTATGTCCAAATTGATAATCACCTGCAAAGTAGGTGGGTAACTAAACTTTCGATAATTCCCCTACTAATATGTATGTCATACAAAATACGTAAAAAGTAATTGTAAAACTCTAATAGAACAATATAATAATTATGTTTTTAATAAACTACATAATATTT
The DNA here is from genome assembly GCA_963422505.1 of Pseudognaphalium luteoalbum. NCBI lineage: Eukaryota > Viridiplantae > Streptophyta > Magnoliopsida > Asterales > Asteraceae > Pseudognaphalium > Pseudognaphalium luteoalbum. Next base: position 28,129,990 of record OY730195.1, read on the forward strand.
GTCTATGGATAAACTTAGAGCATCTCCAATGAAAGCATTTTTTATAGTTTTTTTTTTGTGTAATAAAGTTTTAGAAAAAAATTTCTTCATCGGAGGAAAAAATTTTTTAGCAAAACCGTTGAGCTTCGTCAAGCTTTTTTGATGTAAAGCTATTTAGCCCATATATTTTTATTTTACACCCTTTTTCTTATACTAAAACGCTTTTGAATAGTTTTTTAGACCAAAAGTTTTTTTAATTAAATATGATGTAGATGATAAAAAAGTTTTTGAAAGCTTTTTTTATTAAAGCTGCTATTATACATAATTATATTATATTATATTTGTAGGTATATTAAAAATCTTTTGCGATTTATTTGGGTTAACAAATTCAATATATTTAACTGTAATCCGGTTAAAATAAAATTTGAGTTATTCGGGATCAGATGGTCAAATAACCTTGAAATTTGGATTGTCGATGTTTGGGTTCGAATCAGTTATTCGGGTATAGCCATTTCTATGACACCCATACGTTCAATGACTTAGGCTATGTTTGGCACGCTCATTTTTTGAGCTGATGAGAGCTTGTAGCTTATGGTTTTCATAAGCTCCGTTTGGCTAATAAAATTTTAAGTAGCTTATTGTTTCCATAAGCTCCAAAATCATAAACTACTTGAAGTAGCTTATGGAAGATGAAATTACATAAATACCCTTCAAATAATTATATTAATCTATTAAAACTAATATATTTGTCCTTTTATGTCATTTTACATTCATAAGCTACAAGCTCCAGCTACTCTGTCAAACACAAATATTACCAAAAGCTCCAGCTACAAGCCACCAATTACAAACTACCAGCTATAAGCTACCAACTTCAGCTACAAGCTACCAGCTCCAGCTACTTGCGCCAAACATACCCTTAATCATCCTTTCCTTGTCCATATTAATGTGATTTATCCCGAGGCTTCAAAGATTACTCCACATCTTTCTAATTTTTAAGTTAAGTTTAATGTTCTAGCAACTGTATCTAGTGTAAGAACTCATTTATTTATTCTTCCGTATAAAATAAATAAAATAAACTAATAAATTATTAAAATCTTTAAATAAATGAGAATCAAGGAATCAAATATGGACTCTTGGGCAGAAATTGAAATAAAAGAATATTATATTATTAATCTAGATAAGAACTTTACTTTACCAATAAATTATTTTCTAAAATATTTTATTTTGATTATGATTGATTCCGTAATTAAACAAAAGAAAAATCAAAAAGCACAAAGAAATACGTGCAGATGAATCTACCAACAACAAATAATAAATAAATATAAATATAGATATAGATTTAAATATAAATATAATAATAAATATATAAATATATACTATAAACGAACTGCATCATAAACCGGTAACATTCCATTCCGTACACCCTCTGGTTGTTCAATACCGCCATTAAAAACCTCTCATAATCGTCGATTTCAATCTTCCGGCAACTTTCATCATCATCATATATGGACGTAATCGAAAACGGCAACCACGATGATCCACATACATCAGCATTGATTTTTTTAGGGACTGGTTGTTCGAGTGCTGTGCCTAACGCAATGTGCTTGATCCAACCGTCTGATCCTCCCTGCAAAGTCTGTTTTCAGTCACTATCAACTCCACCTGAACGTAACCCTAATTATAGGTATTTTGCTTTACTAATTAGTTAATTGTTAATTAATAGGGTTATTAGCTCTTATCTGATCTTCAAAGCGTTATTGTAGATCTGTTGCATTTATTTATAAGATGTAAATAGTGTAGATTTGAATATATGGAAATCAATGATTGTGATTAATTAGTTAGAATGTTGACAAGTTGTTGTAGATTTTGAAGTTTTAGAGATTGATTTGGATGATTACAGTGGTATTGTTAGTAGCTGTCATTGGTTATTAGAGCTAGCCTTTGAGTATTAGACATAAATGTAGATATCGACACGAATGTTTTGCTTGCACTGAGAATTTTAGCTTCTTTTTCTTCGACGGAGATGGTAGTAAACTACTACTAGTAAACTAGAAGAGCTTTCGATGCGAAAAATCTTAAGTTTGAGATCAAATTAGTTTGATGATGTAGTTCTGTTGGAAAGTAAGTGTTCTATTTGCTAACATGTATAAGAAGACTACAGCATTAAAGAATGTCCGAGTGAGCCTCTCTAAGTGTTTCGCTTGTAGATATGTAAATTTTATTACAACAAAATCTAGGGAGTTGTTTAAAACAAGTCTTGCTTATCTCAGATACCAAATGTATATCTCCCTTGATATTACAAAGTCCATTGTTGAGTTTGTGACAACACAATACTACAAATACAGTGGTTGGAAAACTCATATATATATATATATGTGTGTGTGTGTGTGTGTGTGTGTGTGTGTGTGTGTATGTATTTATTTATTTGTTTGTTTTGTTTTGTTGTAAAATATGATTTTGGACTCTAATTACCCTGTTGCAGCCTGAAACAAGTAGGTGATAAATTTTTTACATACCTTTTGCATTATTGTAGGCTAAATGTCCCAAATTTGACATCTAGAAGCTTAAATAGGTATTTTATCCGAATCAGTCGAAGCACCTGGCTGAGTCCTGTATCTCGTCTAAATTCAAATATATAAATGATCCTTGATGTTCTTTGATTGTTTGCTATTGGTTTATTAAATCTAGTTATGACCAGCTTGGATTTGACTGTTTGTTATTCATTATCAGCCCCAATATATTGAATTTGACTGTAATTTATTGGAATTATTGTTATGTTCTCTGTAGGTGCAATACATCTCTTCTGATTGATTATAGTCAGAGTGGCGGGGAGCATAAGTACATACTAATTGATGTTGGAAAGACATTTAGGGAGCAAGTACTACGGTGGTTCACTTTTCATAAGATTCCTCAAGTTGATTCTGTGAGTTTCTTTTCTTTGAGAGAGTTTTTAGTTCTCTTTTTGATTTCTCCAATCCGATAAATGGATTATGTCAAATTTTACTTTTTCATTCGATATTCTTTCACTACTACTTAATAAAACTTCTTCATGATTTTAAATAAACAAAAAATAAAAGAAAATAAATAAAAACAATAAACTTGAAAGCTAATAGGAGGATTATATTGCTAACTGATAATAAAACCACCAAATCTTGTAATTGTACAAGTCAGAAATTGCATTGATGAATAATTCAATATCAAGTTGTATTAGTTATTTAAAGGTTCGGGATGTGCTGAGAATAAACTACAGGTCCATTTTATTCATCAAACGTAACTATCAAATTGTTATTTATCCTGGTGGATTAGCAGCACAAGCGGCATTACACAAATCAGGAGACTACTTTTGCAAGTTGCACAATCTTGATACATGAACTCATATCACCTTGCCCTAATAAATCAAAAACTATCGTGGGTGGGAGATGTGTTTGTATGCCACTTGTTGGGTCTTATTTTTTAACTTATAAAATAGCATTTGAGTAATCGCTTGCTTTTAACATCCAGACAAATAGCTAATGCTTGTCCTGAATGCAGATTGTTTTGACACATGAACATGCAGATGCCGTTCTCGGTCTTGATGACATCCGCTCAGTGCAACCATTCAGTCCAATAAATGACATCAAACCTACACCGATTTTCCTTAATCAACATGCGATGGAGAGGTACTCTAGTTCTTGATCATGTCCATCTCATGACAATATAAGGATAAGGAAGAATGTAGCTTCTTTTTTTTCATATGACATGGTTGATGAAAGACATTTTAGTTTAGTTGGAGAATTTAGCCTCAGCTACATGGTCTGTAGAAACCAATGCATTTCCCTGTTTGCCATATTGCTGAGCATGAGAATATTATCATGAGAAGCTCACTGTATAAAGTTGGTTCAGTGAGATTGCATGATTTGCTAATCTATGTAGACTTACTGGTTACTTGTGTATTGAACAGCTTAAAAGTGAAATTTCCCTACTTGGTTCAGAGGAAGCTCAAGGCTGGTCAGGAAGTTAGACGTGTTGCACAACTTGATTGGCAAATAATTGAGAATGATTGCAAGTGTCCATTTGTTGCATCCGGGCTAGAATTTGTACCGTTGCCAGTTAATCTTCTAAACTTTTCTCATTTTCGGCTTGAAAGAACAAATACAAACTATACATCTATATTCAGTAATCTAGGTTTCTGACTGCTGTTTACATCCATATAGGTGATGCATGGGGAGGATTATATATGTTTAGGTTTTTCATTTGGAAAAAAGAACAAAGTTGCTTACATATCTGATATTTCTCGCTTTATTGAAGAAACAGAACTATGTGAGTGTTTATTCCATTCCTCTTCATGTATTCATACTTCTTTATATATCACTTTTTTTTCCAAGGTATGTGTAGGCTCTCTAGAACATGCTATCTTTTGATTATTGAGTGGTATAAGAGCAGATAGTGGGAAAAAAGTATGTTAAAAAAACTTGTTCACAAATTTTTGGGATTTATCAGTTATCTATTTCCATTTGACAGAAACCTGATTATGGGTATGGAAGGAGAAAAAAAACTTTTTAAAATGTAATAGATTTATTGAGTTTTCTGATTTTGCAGATATTTCTAAAGCAGGAGGCCAACAGCTGGATCTTCTTATATTGGATTCTCTTTATAGGGTATTTTCGATATGCTGCATCGTTATTTTAGTTTTTTTTTCTATATATATATTTTTTAAGCTATGTTTTATTCTGGTACACACCTATTGTAGTAGCACACGTGGAGATGTAGTAGGCTACACACTCCACAATTTTGTATCTTATATCAGTTTTAAGAATTTATAAAATGGTTATATAACACCTGCTGGTCAATAGGTCTGTGCAAACATCTACTACGATATCATGAACATACTAAAAATTTTTGTAGGTGCTCAAACTGCGGTTTACATTCACAAGATTAATTGAACAACTTTTATGGCCTTCTTGTGTAGTATGGAAGACACGAGAAAGCTTCCCCTAAAATGAGCCATTAGGTGAAATACAAAAATACTGAAATTGGATCCATATCTTTTGATAGAAAATTGATGATGCCTGTTTAAATTCAGACCCAACATTAAACTGTAATAAGATTCATTAAATTCACAACTTTGTAGCAATTATCTTTCACTTGCGTATCTGCCTCTATTTTTCTGTTGACGGCTGCCCTGTAGTCTATTTAATGGTGGTATTCGCCCCAATTGTAAAGCACACCACTTTGGATCAAAAATATTTTCATCAATTTTATGGGGATAATCACTCCATATAACATACACTGTAGTGTGCCTTGTTGTTTATTGTACTCTAAAAGAGGACTTTAAAACCATTTCATGTTGACTGTTATTGACCATGCAATTCCTTATTCTGTGCTTGTTTACATGATTTTTTTGTGCAGAACAATTCCCATAATACCCACTTTTGCTTCCCCCAGGTATGTAATGGGATCCTTTATCGAAATGTATCTCACTTTACTTCCTCAAGTCTTCATCCTTGTATCTTAATGTACATATGTATTAACAGACACTTGAAGCCATTAAACGATTGCAGCCGAGGAGAGCGTACTTAGTTGGAATGACCCATGAATTTGATCACCACAAAGATAATGAGTTCCTTCAGGATTGGTCTAAAAGGTACCTATGATTCAGATTGTTGTTAATACTTTGAAGTGAAATAATGGCTAGGTCAGGCAGATTGGATAACGGGTCAAAATGGGTTTCACGTTATAACTAATCATTTTTAGTATGAGTTCAAATGGGCCTCGTTGGGTTGACTCCCAATCACTTTTTCTGTCCATCTTAAAGAAGTATAAATAGCTTGTTAGTTGTGCTAATTAAACTAGATTATAAATATAATAGTCACTTCTTTTAGTAAGCAAGTTCTGGATTTGTATTACTTTTGATGAGATTCCCCTTTTTACTGGTCCATGAGTTATTTTGGTTGAAACTGCCAACTCTACCAATTCCCATCTTAAACAATCAGCTCACTTTTTATTCTCATGTCTTGCTTATTACAGAGAAGGAATTCCAGTACAGCTTGCGCACGATGGTTTAAGGATACCTATACAACTTTAATGGTAAAAACACTTCTGTCAGAATTAATTTTTATATTTTTTAACACATCCCTTCTAAACCATAGTAAAGTAAAACAGTACAAGGGAAACACAATTGAGAACTGTATACCAAACAAGATGAAAAGAAGAAAAAAGAACACATAAGAGAAAAGTGATATGTTACTGTATTGTCACTTTACTATTCACGTATTTTTCGTTAAGAGGTTATTATTTTATTATTGATGAAAAATCTTTCTTTCATCTCCCTATGCAGGTTCAACTCCTCTCAACCGGTACAAAACCATCACATATACGAACGATGATATCCTATTCACTTTACACTGTTTACTGCCCTCAAACCGTTAAAGAAATACGGAGTAGGAATTTATAAAACTATTCAGTATGCATACAAAGATGGTAGAATTTTACTAAGAATTGTACTCTATATCAGCTGAAGCTGTATATTCTGTCATGTATTACACTATGGGAGTTTTCTAAAGTTTTGATGTTCTTCCAACTGTTCTCCACTTCTCCTAAATTGTTTGTTGCATCTGTACAATATATGCTGATAATGTAGTGTCACCCTCGTGGTCATACCCTAGTCCATAGCACTATATCAGCTATGACATCAAAGTGGACTAGTCACCTTGCCTTTTTTGTCATTCGGTTTGGTCATACATGGTAGTATATTTATCGAATGATGAAATTAAAAACACATGTTGGGAAGGAGCTAGAAACTAATAATTGGGGCGGTAAATTTTTTTTTTTTTTTTTTTAATAGCATAAATATCATTAATTTTTTTTAACATGATTTGGAAAACTTTGGGGGAACGGCTGTCCCATGCCCCCTCTACATCCACCCCTGCATGCATGATTAGGCTTGTAAACGAACCGAACGAACACGAACGGAGTCTGTTCGTGTTCGTTCATTAAGGTTTTGATGAACAAACGAACGAACACGAAAGGATAAGCGATCGGATTTTGTTGTCCATGTTCGTTCATTAAGAAATTTTGTTTGTTCTCGAACACAAACGAACGTACACGAACAAATACATAATTTAACGCATTACTTCGTTAATACTTGAAACGAACATCTATATACACATCTACACATTTATACTATAGAACTTGAAACTTTCCAATGCATATTTAACATTACAAAACGATCACAATATGAAGATAAACTCATTTTCTTGGTCTGGTCGTAGGTAAGAGCAATGGATCTGGAATTAGTGGAGGTAAATATGAGAGGGAAATGTGGGATAAAAATGTATAGATGGTTAATATTACTGAATGAAAGTATCTAAATATTTAATAATATTATATTTAGAATTTAGCTTAAATCAAAATAAGATATACAAATATGTATTAATTTAATTAAACTGTTAGTTAAAAAACGAACATTTAACCAAACGTTCACGAACATGTTACCGAACGCTCACGAACGTAAATAAATGAACGAGACATGTGTTCATGTTCGTTCATATAATTAAACGAAGGAAAAAATTTGTTCATGTTCGTTCATAAAGCGAAACGAACGAACGTAAACGAACTTCCCGCTGAACGGTTCGCGAATAGTTCACCAAACGTTCAGTTCGCTTACAGACCTATGCATGATCCAATAAGACGATTTAGTGATTGGTTATCTAGTGATCGGTTTGATCATATATATGTAAATAAGAGAACCCTCTAGGAATATGGATACTCTAAACTAATTTTACTTATATTAAACGAACGTGATTATCGAGTTTAGAAAAACACATTAAGATAAAAAGTAAAATCAAAGATGAGATTAAAGATAAAAGTAAAGTGTTAGTATAATATTAGGAGTTTAAATAAGGAATCATAAAGAAAGATGTTTAGGATGTGGAAGTTTGGGGACTTAGAGTGTTCTTTTCAACTTATCATTTCTTTGTTTTATTACTTTGATTCTTTCTTTTACTTTTGAGATAAGTTAAAATTATAAGATTTAGGATCAGAGAGAAATGCCCTTTAAAAAGGACAATGAGGGCAAATGACCTATTTGTAATTTATGTAAAATAATAATCGGGACTTCTCACTTCTTTCTTCACTTTCTTTCTACATCTCACAAAACACACACACAAACACTCTCATATCTCTTCTCTCTTTCTTCACTAAACACACACCACCACCGGCAACCACCATTCGTCATCACCGCACCATCACCGCCACCGTAGCTCCCACCTCCACCACCGCAACTCTATCGCTACCACCACCGTCACCATCGTCATGCTCGGAGAAAAAAGCGGACAACGGTTTTTGTGGACGGAGATTTAATATGCAAACCACCACCGTTGGTGAACCGGTCTCTCCCGGACGTAACTAACCGTGGTCGTTTCGTCATATCCTCCCGCCGCACCACCATCACAACCGTCACTCCACCGTCACCACCATTTACCGTCACCACCACCGCTCCACCACACCACTGTATAGATCTAGATCTTTAACTCGTAGATCAAGATCTAAAAGTAGATCTGGAAAGTAGATCTACTTTTTAGATCTAGATCTACTTTTTAGATCTGGAAAAAATAAATGCATTGTGCATTTCTTTTACTGCATCTTGCATTACTGCATCGTATATTTTTTTACTGCATTGTACCTCTTAGATCTATAAAATATGAGTACATATTACTGCATCTTTTGTATATTATTACTGCATCTTATGTATTTTGTTAGCATTTTGATGTGTTTGTAAATCAATTGCATCGTACATATTTTCTACCGCATCTTATGTTACTGTATCTTAAATACAACTAATGTATTTTTGTGCTAGTACTTTTTTACTGCATCTTGTACACTGTGACTGCATCTTATATTCTTTTAGCATTTTTATGTGTTTGTAAATCTTGATTTTATGTTTGAATAAAAAAATTAGTATTACTTATTAATTGCATCAAGTATATTTTGTTACTGCATCTTTGTATATTTGTTACTGCATCATGTATATTCTGTTATTGCTTCATGTATTTTTGTTGTTGCGTCTTTTGTATATTTGTTACCGCATCTTGTATATTTGTTAGTGCATCTTACGTTCGTTGGCCTTTTGACTGAATCTTGCATATTTAACATGTTTTTGTTACTGCATCTTGTATATTTTTTTACTTCATCTTACGTTTGTTAGTATTTTGACTGAATCTTGCATATCAACAATTAACAAGTTTTTGTTACTGCATCTTCTATATTTTTTATTGCAACATACGTTTGTTAGCATTTTGACTGCATCTTGTATATTTTTTACTGCATCTTACGTTCGTTAGCATTTTTTTCTAAATCTTGCATATTTAACAAGTTTTACGATTTAATAAAATTTTTGACAATTTTCCGGAATTATTTAAGGCATTTTTTTCAGATTGATCCATAATTTTTGTTAAAATTGCAAAATGGTTCCTCCTCCTTTTCACAAATTTGTCAAAATTGCAAAAAGACCATTCCCTCTTACCTTGTGCTCCTCTGATCCAGACCCAAATTATAATAACGACCGTATGATTAATCAACTTTTATTAAAGAACTCTTCTTCCTTCTCATATAGCGTCAAAGCTAAGTAGCTAACAAAGTTGAAACACCAACTTATTACAAGATTAGAATCTAATCTCTTGAATAAAGCTTGACTTAATCTATGGATTCAACTAATTTTACTACTTAAGGTTACCAACGTTACATGCGTATGATCAGTTATGAAGATAATGCTCGTGTTGCTGCATGACATATGGATTCTCTTCAGTATCAACGTATAAATAAAAGCCTTGCGCTTTCCAATTATCGACATTAAGAATTCTCATAGTTATTCTAGCTTAACAACACATAACATTACGTGTTATTCACTATTGGGTGATGATTCGTACACCACCAAATATTCTCAATACACCATTAGTTGTGTTTTATAGTGTTGTAATATACAAAAACATAAAGCATATTTAATGGTGTACGAATAATTTTAGTGGTGTACGGATCACTCCCTCATTCGGGAGTTGATAGATACAACAAATAAATTTATCTAGACTGTACAGTCGATAAAGCTCGGAGTACAAACACCCTAAAGCATAAATTTGGTGTATTTAACAAATTTTTGTTGTATTTATCAATCCCCATTCACTACCCCTAACAATTTTCAATTATAATATGCTTAGATGAGTATTTCGAAACTATCAAATATCTGGACATTTGCGATGACTCTAGCAGTGTAGCTAGGCCTGTAAATGAACCGAACGAACACGAACGGAACGAACGAACACGAACGGATAAGCGAACGGATTTTGTTGTTCATGTTCGTTCATTAAGAAAATTTGGTTGTTCACGAACACAAACGAACGTACACGAACAAACACATAATTTACTTGAAACGAACATCTATATACACATCTACACATGTATACTATAGAACTTAAAACTTTCTAATGCATATTTAACATTACAAAACGATCACAATATAAAGATAAACTCATTTTCTTGGTATGGTCGTAGGTAAGAGCAATAAATCTGGAATTAATAGAGGGAAATATGAGAGGGAAATGTGAGGTAAAAATGTATAGCTGGTTAATATTATTGAATGAAAGTATCCAGATATTTGATAATATTATATTTAGAATTTAGATTAAATCAAATAAGATATACAAATATGTATTAATTTAATTAAACTGTTAGTTAATAAACGAACATTTAACCGAGCGTTCACGAACATGTTACCAAACGTTCACGAACGTAAATGAACGAACAAGATCTGTGTTCATGTTCGTTCATATAATTAAACGAACGAAAAAATTTGTTCATGTTCGTTCATAAAGCGAAACGAACGAACATAAACGAACTTCTCGCCGAACGGTTCGCGAATAGTTCATCGAACGTTCAGTTCGCTTACAAGCCTAAGTGTAGCATTTGGGCAATGTTAAAACGTAAATATTATGACACGTAATCTTACGTGTCTTTTGCGTTATAACTAACAAACCAATTGTGAAAATTTGTACATGAAATTCAATAATTCATACATCACGTTGGATCAGAAGACTTTGACATCTGAATTTCATTTTTTATTTGTTTGTACATTCAAATATCTTTAAAAAGTGGTAATTTGACCAAAGCAACCAACGATGATTGCAACTATAATTAACTAACGATTTAACACCCACTTGTTGACACCTAACCCCCATTTATTCATTTAAATTTAAATACTCTCTCCATCCTATATAAAAATGTCCATAGTTACTATTTTGAGATGTTTCATTATAAGTGTTCACTTTGATATTTAATCAACAAAAAAAACTTTAGCAGATAGATTTAATATTTGATTGGTGAAAAATGTAGTTTTAAAATTAATAAATTATTTTAAAACTACATGCAAAGTCAAAGTTGAAACGTAGTTACTATTTAGTTATATAAATACTCCGGCCAAAGAATCCACCCTCAGCCGCCGTCCCAATTTGTTTGTTGTTTTCCATTTGTCTGTCATTCTTTGAGGGTGACGTCATTCGGAAGTTTCTTTCTGATTCTTTTATTTTTTCCATTTCTTCTTCAACGCTACAAGTTTTTGGAAAATGAACCCACAAAAAGACCGAGTCAACTCCCACTCATTGTCTATCACCCTTCATTCCTCTTCCAAACAATCCATCTTCGTTTTTCACGTCTGGAAATACAGACAAACACCCAAAAAAATCACCTTGCTCACCAACTGTTCGACGAATTGTCTCATAGAAATCGAAACATTTTTTTCGATTTTGATCACTGTCTCTTTAAAGTGGTCTACTACGACTGCTTGAAAAGTTATTAGTTGGGCATGATCTTGGAGCTTAAATTTTAAAAATTTAATCTTGTTTTGTGTGTGTACTAGTAGCCTTATATGTATATCTTGTAAGTATAACTTGAAACACGGTTTACTTGGTGAATCTATATTAAAGTTGATTTTTTTCTTCATCTGGGATTGTTAAGGGATGGAGGGTAAAAGCCTTGCTGTTGATGTTTCTGATTTTGATGAGGCCACTAGTAGTGGAACGAAGGATAACGTGATGTTTTTGGAGTTATCTGATTCTACATGTAAATTAAGTGAAGTTCTTGATGAGTTTAAGAAAAATAAGATCATGGAGACTTCTCCTGTTAGAAAAGCTGTGGAGTCTCTTGAAACTGAGTTGCAACGGGCTAAGGCTTTGGTTGCAAGTCCACGATATGCGTCTTCACCAAACAAGCGAATTGAGGAGATTACTGAGAATCTTGGCAGGTCAATAGGTCTAGTATTGTTTGCGAGTCATGATGTGTCGATGACGGGTAAAGAGAAACTTGAAGCTCTAAGGAGAGAAATGATGAGCTGTGCACAGTTCAGTGCTGCGAGTACTGATAGTAAATCGGACTTTATTGATGATATTGAAACGCTAAATACGGATTCGGATAATGAGGATGAGATAGTTGAAGTGGAGAAGGATGTATCATGTTGTAGTGTTGAAGATGTTGCTGTGCAGCTAAAGTGTGGAGATGATGAACAACTAAAAGTTGCACTATCTGTCTTGAACACATTAATAATGGATAATATGGCTACTAGCGAATGGGTAGAAGCTGAGAATGTTATACCAATTATGTTCACTCGGTTGAGTTCTACAAATCCAATTAATCGGTTGGATATAATCAGAAATCTGAGAAGCCTCGTTGCCCAAAATGATGGAATTAAGGTATGTTCAGATACAGCCTCTAGGAAAAGTTAATTTCTTACTTTGAGTACATGTAGAACTTCTGCTATGGAGTAACATTTTTATTTACTGACACGTGCCTTTTAATTATGAACGTGAACCTTACTGTTTGTCCATTATTTGACCTCTAATAGTGATAATTTGTAAAATACTAAAATATGTTCGTAAAACCAAAGGGCCATTGGCCTGAGCCCTGAGGGTATCAAGGTGACCTAACAACCATGAGAATGTGGGTTCAAGTCCAGCGTGGGATAAATTCATACATTTGTGGTGATTGTGTTGAATATTTGCCTTTCAATAAACGGAAGGAAAAAAAAAGTTTGTAAGATTCGTTGGCCGGTGTAAATGCCTGTTTACCACTGTGTAATGGGTCAAAACATATTCAAATCAGAACAGTTAACTTTTTTTTGAGTTGTAACATGCCAGGTCAGGTTGGGCTAATCCTAAGCATTTTTTGTCCTAGTTTTTTAAAGTTTTCTAATTAGTGATTGTGACGACAATATGATTACAAAAGTGATAGTAGGAGGTTTTATAATCTATACAGGGGCGACTCTTAACCTGTGTAGCCCTGACCAATATTTATTTTAGTTTTTTTTTTTTTGTTAGAGATAAACATGATTCGGATCAGTGATTACATTAGTAAACAACGAAATTGCCACCCTTACTATTGTTTATGTGTGTTAAATAATGTGCAGAGTTCGATGGCAGAGGTTGAGTATTTGTCAGCACTTGTCAAATCGTTGACTAGGGATGAGGACGAACAGAGGGAGGCGGTAGGCTTGTTGTCAACTCTGTCTGGTGTTTCTTCTGTGAGGAGAAGGATTGGAAGAATTCAAGGATGTATAGTTATGTTGGTTGCTATTTTTAATGGTGAAGATCAAATAGCTTCCCATGATGCAGGGAAGTTGTTGGCTGCTCTGTCGAGCAATACTCAGAATGCACTTCATATGGCAGAAGCGGGTTATTTCAAGCCACTAGTTAAGTACTTAACCGAAGGTAACTTTCACAGTTTTTTAGATAACTTCACACCTTTTTCCCCTTTTTTCTATTTTCTTTTCTTATGGTCTATTGCAAAAAAAAGAAAAAGAAAAAAAAATCATTTTATTCCAATGTGTTAAATCGGCTTTCAGAATATTGCTTAGCATCTTTATGTATAAAACCAACATGTCAAATGCATCCAAGTGGCAAGATGGGCAGGTTGGGTAATTAATTATGATGGGTTCGGGTCAAAACTGGCTAGGCTGTGCTGCATTGACCCAAAGCACCTTTTTGTCCGTTTTCGAAAATTTCTAACTAAATAACTAATGTATTGCATAAGATCAATATACCATATTATTACCGAAATCATCTAAATCTTTGAATAGACCAACAGGAAATTGGCATTAAGAATATACATTGGACGACTTTCAACTTGTTTGACCCATCCACTTTTGGCTACTCAACCTAACTGACATTATTATATAACCAATGTCCCAATCGACCCTTTCATAAGTAAGTTACGCGAACTTGCTAGCATATCTTCACATAATTGATGAAATGCATGTAGTAGAGGGAGAAACATGAGTATAAACTATGGTTTGTTACCATTTCTATATTCATGAATTCTCACTTGTGCCATGGAGTCCATACATTTTCTATATATGGGATCATATTGTTGTTTTACCACTTATAAAGTTATAAGTTGCCTTTTTTACATGTTTATTATAGGATCGGACATGAGTAAAATTCTCATGGCAACAGCGATTTCACGAATGGAACTCAGAGACCAAACCCGAGCTTCCATCGGAGAAGATGGTGCAATTCCACCATTAGTTAAAATGTTCAAAGAGGGAAAACTTGAAGCTAAACTATCATCTCTAAGTGCACTACAAAACTTATCAAACTTGAAAGAAAACACCCGGCGGTTAATCAAATCTGGAATCGTACCCTCACTGCTCCAACTCCTCTTTTCCGTCACATCCGTTCTTATGACTCTCCGGGAACCAGCATCCGCCATTCTCGCAAGAATCGCTAAATCTGACGATATGCTTGTTAATCATGACATTGCTCTTCAAATGTTCTCATTACTTAATCTTTCTAGTCCTGTAATTCAGCATCATCTCTTGGAAGCATTAGATAGCATCGCATCGCATGCTACAGCTTTGAGAGTTAGAAGGAAAATGAAGGAAAACGGATCAATTCAACTTCTTCTACCGTTTCTTACCGAATCAAACCCTAAAATTAGGATCGGTGCTTTCAAGTTAGTTTACACATTATCTAGCGAGTTATCGGATGAGCTTACTGAACAACTGGGAGAAACTCATCTTCTTACCATCGTAAACGTCCTCTCATCTTCTGCATCTGATAGTGAAAAAGCTATTGCTTCTGGAATACTGTGTAATCTTCCTGTTAATGATAAGAAAGCTACGGAAATACTCAAGAAGGCAAACTTATTACCCATTCTAGTTTCGATAATGACATCTAAACAATCAAATTCAACGACTCCTTTGTCATCACACTTGGTTGAGAATATTGCGGGTATACTAACGAGATTTACTATTTCATCAAATCTGAAGCTACAGCTCTACTCAGCTGAAAATCGGGTAATACCTGTACTCGTAAAATTGGTGACGGATGGACCAATAATTGCTAGGTGCAGAGCTGCAATCTCACTCGCACAGTTATCAAAGAACTGTTTAAATCTGAGAAAGTCGAGAAAGTCAAACTGGCTATGTGTTCCTCCTTCTGCAGACGCATTTTGTGAAGTTCATAACGGTTACTGTTTTGTGAAGAGTACTTTTTGCTTGGTGAAAGCAGGGGTTGTTCCTCCATTGATACAGACCTTGGAGGGTGATCAAAGAGAAGCTGATGAAGCTGTTCTTGAGGCTTTATCAACTCTTTTGCAAGATGAAATATGGGAAAATGGGTGCAGTTGTATTGAGAAATCGGCGGGAATTGAAGCCATTATAAAAGTAATGGAAAATGGGAGTATAAAGACTCAAGAAAAAGCGGTTTGGATATTGGAAAGGGTTTTTAGAGTTGAAGATTATAAAGTTAAGTATGGAGAATCTGCACAGGTGGTTCTGATTGATCTTGCACAAAATGGTGATCCAGAGTTGAAACCAATAGTGGCAAAGTTATTAGGACAACTTGAATTATTGCAGGTTCAGTCTAGTTACTTTTGATCTTTATAAAGCACATATATGATGATTTTTTCGTGTGTTTTGCCATTCCACAATCATTTTTTGTGTTTTTGATTGCTTGAATTACTCGACTGTACGGTACAAATACATTAAAGTGAAAATTATTTCGAGTGAGTTTGTATAAAGGAAATATAAAATTTCTTGGATGATCCTTGATGCAGCCTTAGCATGTTTACTCAATATTTATCACTCAAAATATAGAGTTAGATATAAATTTTCTGCTTGATGGTTTGGTTTTTTGTTTGTAATTAGCTAGTGATCCTAGTTAGAGTTGGTAAAAAGGGTGATTTATATGTTGGTTGGCTTACCCCTAAACACCATTTTGTCCATTCAATCAAGTGAAATAAATTAATGCACTAAAATTATGTTACTACATAAACAATCGTGGATGTTCGAATGTGATTTGAGAAGTCATATGAACCAATATACAGGGCGACTTTTCCACCCAAGTCATTCGACCTATTATTTGACCCATCTGAGATAAAACATAACCAAAGTTGGCCCATTTACAAGTAAACAAGTCAAAAATGCCACCCTTAATTCTAATGACATTCCTGATAACAGTACATGAATTGAAATGCAGGTATAATCATCAGCAATGCCGATATATCCTTACCCCTTATTAAGCATTTGACTCATTGAGCCTTGAACTTAGCTAAGGGGATATGGAAAATTCCCAACATGCCCCTCATTTATAAATTACACAGGCAAGAAAATGAGAAAAGCTCTAAATCAAACTTAAAATTGTAGCTATACTCTAACGGATACATACAAACAATGAAGACTCAAAGAGTGGGAAAGCATCGACCTTCTTCTATCAATAGGTAGTAGTACTGTTTACCTCACTAGATATTGCAATATTATGAACCAACATGGACATAAATTGTTTACATTGTTAACATTTTAGGCTAAACAACAAAAATAAACAAACAGGAGATTACAAGATATTGAAAACTAAAGTACAGAACATAAAAAAGAAATAAATGGTAACTTAAGGCGTCTATACGCCTTCTATTTTATGTATAAATAACTAAGTTCACTTGTTTACCCAAATAGCACCAAAGACGCCGTCCTAATGGGTCTATTATTCCTCATCGTAGTCTTCGTCTTCCTCATCCAAGCGTGAGTTGATTTGTGCCAGATTATGACTATCAATCGCCATCCTATCCATTTCTGTAAGTGACAACCCGAGATAATCTTCATTTTTAAGTTCAACAGGCTTTACTGATGATGAATCGCCGGTGCCAGGAACTGGCTGTGGTGGTGGTGGAGTTGGCGGCTGCAGGGCAGCACCTCCGTCTAAGGCATCAACCACTTTCTCTGTGTTCTCGTCAATCCCCGCGTTTAGATCAAAGTCCCGACCACCGGGCACTTCACCAGAGATCGACTTTGTCAGCTCTAAACTGTTATCAGCATCAACCAGTGGGTTGTTCAGGGCTGGTTGTTGAGCTGATGATGCGCAGGTTTCTGGTTCTACTTCCATCGGGAAAGGCTCTCTTTCAGCTGACCCTCTGCCACGACCCCTGCCTCTTCCTCTACCACGCCCTCTGCCCCTACCATTGCCGCTTGTTTGCCCTGCTTCGTGCTGCACCAATTTATTTAATACGCGTGGCCATATTTAAAGAGATTCAATATGATAAAGACTAGTGTTAAACTTGATATAAATAAGCAAAATTAACTGAATTAGAGTTGAATCGAGAGCATCCAATAATTCACTTGTGAATACTGTGTAAGGGAAAACTATAATCATTCGCTATTGATGCTTCATATATTTTTATATATATTATTATAATTATAAGGGTGTGAAAATAATGGTTCAGCCATCAAAAAAATGTTATCATGCTGCTCGAACCATTGCTAAAGATAAGAGGTGGCAATACCGATGAGTTTACTTCCAACAAATTTCATTTGGGTAGTGGCTTTTTATCTCCAATACATCACACTTGTAAAATTTTGAAAATTAGATTAAACAAAAAGGGTTAAATGGGTCAAGTCGTCAATCCAGTCTAATAGGTCAAAATCCACTCAGCTTGCTTAAAACCTCCTAAATCACTTCGATCATTTACTAGATTAACAATAAAGTTTTCGTAAGCTTAATAAACAACCAACTATTTTATTAAAAAATGGGCAAAATCACCCTACCAGAGTACCAGACCTGTTTGGACACATGAAATCTAACAGTTGTTGACCCGAAACCAATCCTCCCATTGGACCTCTACTAAATGAGAATACGCATAAGTTAATCATACACAGCACATGTTGTTTATATTGGGAAATTTAACCAGAATGAGATATTTACCATCCTGTTTCTCTTCAACTCTACATCACTTTCATTCATTTCATCCGCAGCAGCTTTCCTGGAGGAACACAACAGCAAATTACAATTATATTTAACAAAATTCAGTAATCTTACAGAATAACCTTGAAAAATAAACAAGTGGATACTTACTTCCTCTTTATCATAGTACGATCATCAACACCAGCAGCATCAGAATGACCATAATCGGGAACTTTATTGACAACTTCCCTCAAAAAATCAAATACATTGTAACTTTGCACACAGTGCTTTCTGAATCAAACCAAAAAGATAGATTCTTTAAGTTACCAAAACCACGATTGAAAAACCACTTTATCCTCAAAACTTTGTTTAGAAAATGCGTATAAGAAACTGTTTGAAATCAGGACGTACAAATGCAGTGAGTTGACCGTCTTTGCACCTCTGCGTAAAGTTATATCATACGTACGATCACAAAGATCTTGCAGAAACAATTCCAAAGCTTTCGCTGCATAACATTAGGAAAACACTAAGAACACCACATGTCTAACCTTAAACCCAAGAAAGGCTACATTACATTATCAACTCACAAACTAAAACTGGCACAGCCAGAGCAATTTTTCCAACGTCCTCATCAGCTTGCATTATCTTTTTGATCCGTGCCTGCAACATCGATAATATATTACAGCACATATTCCAGATTTCCAGTTACAACTTAATTTATGACAGTCATTTCCCAATTTTCTTTTAAAGAAAAAAAAAACAATCTTAGAATACACTGGAAAAAAGCCCTAATTGGTAAAAGAGCAGTACTTTATAGCTCATTTATCTAGTATAATAATAATATAATTTTGTGTAAGCAAAAATTATATGTCCTAGGGCAATTTTAAATTTCGAGATTATAGAAATAACAAACTTAATCGAGTAGCATATAGATAAGAGTGAAGTGATGTAATTATCAGCTCGTAAACCCTAAAAAATTACAAAATTTAAATACTTACAGCAGGAAAACGCGTATCGAGCTTCTTCTTCATGGCGTTGACAAATCAAATATGTGAAGAACCGATTAAATTAGAAGATAAGAGGAGATCGTGAGATGGAATCTGATCTCTTAATGAATTTAATTTACTTTACTTCAATTCAATTCAGACAGGATCTCATCATCTTCAAACGCCATTGATGAATTTTTTAGGTTTATACCAGCGACAAACATGAATTTTAGTAAATATAAATATAATGTTTTAGGAGGTGGGTGTAGACCTTTTAGCTTTTATAAGCTAAAAGCTAACAAGCCTCAACTAGTTGGTTTCACAAAATACAAGTTTTTATGTTGTAAAAAGCTATTAAGTCAAATCATTGTTTGACAAGGAAGGAGGAGCTTTTGACAACAAAAAAAACTTGAAAAGCTAAAAAGCCCTCTTAAAAAGCTAACTCAAACACCCTCTTAGACCACTCACAACCCAAAATCAAACTGACAATATCGACAGAGCCACGTCAGCGCCATGTCAGCTTTTTCAGAAAACTGACTGAAACTAACAGACCCCTCCCATCCCTACTCCGTCACTTTAACTTTTGGGTCCTGCATTTACCAATTTACCTTTCATTTTAACACACCCAAAATTAAAAAGAAAAAAAAAACTCACGCTTCATCGGTTTGGCGAGGGAGCCAACCAACGAGGCAAACCGATACATCACTCCCATCAGTGTCGGTTTGGTGACACAACCGATGGGGCAACCGACGAAGGGCGTTGGGACTGCCCTTAGTTTTATAATACTGTAGTACTTTATTATTTCTATTGATGATTGACATATAACAATTTGGTTTTAGGTCAATATATCATTTTTTATCTACAATTTGTAATTTGACGTATGAGTAGATGATAAACACCCGTCAATCAAGAAGTTGGTTTCAAGGTTCGTGACTCACGAGTCGTGAGAATGGGGAGAGATCGATAGGCAAGTAAAAAAATGGGAAGGAGGGAAGCTATTTTTAGCCACACATTCGGGTCAACACAAAAGTCAATGCGGTGGCAAACTTGTAAATAACTTGAAATCCTCTCCCAGATCGTTAACATGCATTTCAAAAGCATGTTAATCAAAATCAAATTTTCAGCACGTTAACATTCATTTACGATGAATGTTAACGCATATACATTATTATACATTGATGAATGTTATGTTATCACATTCAATTGTGTATAATAACATATATAAATTAATATTCTTCATAAATGAATGTTTAAGAGTATTAAGTTGTAATTTTGATTAACATGCTTTCTAGATGAATGTTAACGGTCTGGAATTTTTTTCAATCTGTAAAATTCAATTAGAATGACAATCACAATTCGATTAATTACTTATTTATAAGTTTTGTACGATCAAATTCGTTTAATTTTATTGTTTTCATTGTCAAATCAAAATTTTCTCAAAAACCCAAAAGTTACTCCAATATTCATAATTTTTTATGAATTCGAATTATGACGAATTGAAGATATGTATGGTTGCGATTGATGAATTCGAGGATTTATAATTTTTTTGATTGATGAATCTTTGAATTACATGCTTAAATTAGGAATTTTAGAAGAAAATTGATTAAATGAGTATTGTGGATGAATATAGAAGAGGAGAAAAAATGAGTGGTTGAGTTTTGCTTCCCTCATTCCCTCAATTTTGAAGTTTCCCTCTTGATCCTTCTCATATATATATATATATATATATATATATATATATATATATGTGTGTGTGTGTGTGTGTGAGAGAGAGAGAGAGAGAGAGAGAGTGTAAAATATACATATATTATGTGAGTTAGGTGTATGTAGGATTGTCTTTCTACAAAGTATAGCTTCGTTATTGTGATTTGTTTACCGAAATTCAATAATACACGCTAATTACAATAGGGGTCGATGAAAGGAGGAAGCTGTTCCACAAGAATTTATAAATCTTTTAAAGAAAACGGGTAAAATACTTATAATATTTAATAAGCTTTGAATCCTCAAGACTTTACAAATAAATATAAAAATTAAATTTTTATATTTAGTATATTTGGATTGTATGGTTAGAAATCTTATATTGTTGGTGGCTAATCGGTAATCGTTATTTAGGTATATATTATATCAACTAATATTAACGGCACTGAAATATTTATATTTTTACCATCTCCAATGGGGTTTATAGAAGGTGGTTTATAGTGACATGGAGTGACATGGAGGTTCATGCACATAAACTTGCATTAGAGTATTAAGTCCATGGAAAGTTTATAGAGGTGAGAGAATACAAGTCCATACATATGGACTTCTATGGACTCATGAAGCAACACAATTTATGAATATATAAAGCAATTAAAAATTAATGTAGAGGGGAAGTCCATGACATTGGTAGTTTATGGGAGTAGGAGGAGAAGTTTATAGAATTTGTAGTTTATGAAAAGTTGATGTGGCAATGCTATGGACTTGTGAAATTCTATGGCATTGTGGATGCTCTTAGTAAGATGAAATTTAAATCTATATATCTATCTATCTTCTATATATATAAAACAAAGTTCTTTAAATGTCTATTAAAGCATGTTATTTTAGTTAAGGATAATGTGTCACTAATTTACAAACTTTTGAATTAATCTCAACTTTTAAGCATGGTACATGGATTTCTATCAATCAACTTATTTAATGTGATAATAATAATATAACACCCCTCTTTCTAATACAACAATATTATATTATTTTAATAGGAAACGTATATTACAAAATACATTTCATTACTTTATATTAAATAATGTACATAAACAGTTTACGTATTCAGATCACACCAAATTAAAACTGTTTAACAAATACTTAAAACGGGGTATTATATTTTACAAAACAAGGTTTATACAAAACCATATCAGAGTCGCAAGTCGTCAAACTTTCCCTGCCGAAGCATCCACTTCCTGTACACCCACGTATCTATTCAAAACCTGCAGGAAGTAATATGAGGGATTAGCACGAAGCTAAGTGAATAGATTTATCACACACAATTCAACTTAGCTTAACAATGAGTTTACACCAAATAATCGTAAACACACATATTTCAATGAGGATCGGTGGCTCTTGGGATATCATAATACCCGGGGATTCCCAAAGAACACTTAACGTCAATCTGTATGGCCAATACAGAATAGACCGATAACTACTGGTTATTAAACTCATACACAGGTCTCAAACACAACAAATGAATCAAAACCTGTGTAATTCACATAATAACCAAAAGTCCAACTACACGTTGACCTCAATAATCTGATACACATATATTCACATATCACGTAGATTCATAGTCAATAATCAAGACTAAACAGTCTAACACATATCTACGTTTACTTGTTGCAACCAAACAGTTACAACTAAATCAAAAGGTGAGTTCTAAATCCACTCACCGATACCTCTGACGTCTCCACACTCAGGATTCTTATATCACTGAGTCTTAGGTTGATCTGAAATAGTAAATCAAATATAAGTTAGAAATTCGTTCCATAATCATCATCAGAGCATATTTATCAAATCAGGTAATCCCTGAAGTGTAGTCAAACAAAAGTTCATTCAAAATGAAATTAGAAAATCCCGAAATGACGTTTAAAAACTGAAAAATGCCATTTTCGGGCCCTAGATAACCCCGAATGGCCAAAAACTGCCATCATTAGGTCGTTTCCGAGTGACCATGCGAATTTCAATCCAATCTGAGTTAGTGAAATTATCACCTGTCCGTTACCCCGAAATAACTTACGGATTTTCAAAATTTGCGAAATAAAAATCTTTTAAAATTCTCGGTTCGCAGGAAACTGGGTTCGCAGAGCCAACTGAGTTCGCAGAAACTCAGTTCGCTTCGCAGAACAACTCGGTTCGCAACGCATCAGGTTCGCACAGCGAAACTCAACTCGCTTCGCAACGACTTGGTTCGCAGGACTCGGTTCGCAAAGCAAAACTCAACTCGCAGCAACTCAGTTCGCTTCGCAACCTGAGCTCGGTTCGCAGGACGAACTGATAACTGCGAATTTCGCTGTTCTTACGAGTTTTTCGAATTAAAACTCACCAAAACTTCAAAAACTCAATTCTATGGTTTCTAATACTTCTACTAACATCATATAACATCTAATAACAACATATCAAGCTTCAATTTCGTGTAAATCAATTAAAATCTATAAAACCCAATTGTAAAGCTTTGAAAATCAACTCACTTTTTGGTGAGGATGAAGATGATAGGATGCAGATGATGAGGTTGTTGTTTTGGATTTGAAATCACAGAATCACTAGCTAAACTCTAATTTACTTATGGTGTTAGTTTGAGTTTGAGAGTTTATTTGCCAATTGAACAAATGAAGCAAACTTGAAATGGAAAGGGATATTAAGGTCGGCTCACAACCGACTTTGATACCCAATTGCTTTAATTTTTCATACCCGTCCTAAATCTATTGTCTGGAACCTAGAAAAATTTGCGAAATTATTATTTTTATTTTACCGTCATCTGTAATAATTTAAAACAACTAATTGTTTACTATCCATAATAAGTTCTGGAACTTATTTATCTAAGTTTCACAATATGATAATAATATTAAGTAATTCCTAAAAACAATTTAAATAACTAATTTAAATAAAGGAATTACCAGACCCGAAAAGAGGGTGTTACAAATAATAATAATAATAATAATAATAATAATAATAATAATAATAATAATAATAATAATAATAATAATAATAATAACAATAATAATAATATATTTAAAGTATTGACTCGAAATATTATGAATCATGATCAATTATAAATATTATAAGATGATGTAGAAATATAAAACTGAAATACACTATACAAGGCTTTTAGGTTTATATTAAGTTATTTTGTATATAAAAAAACATATAAAACATAAAAATAAAAATGAATGGACACACCTAACGTTCACGAACGTAAGAGATGTTCGTTTTCGTTCATATAACCAGATGAACGAAAAATAATGTTTCTGTTTTTTCATTATATGAACGAATATAAACGAACTTCCCAGTGAACTGAACGGCTCACAAAATGTTCGGTGAATGTTTAGTTATAAACTTAATAATATCTTGAAAATCAGAGTCAGATTTAATTTTTCTTCTGCTTGAAAAATTCTTGCTTTGTTTGTTATCAGCTAGTGATCCTATGGGTAATTTATATGTTGGTTGGCTACTTGGCTTAGTGGCTTACCCTTGAAAACCAATTTGTCCTTTCAATCAAAAGATATATAAATCACAATATGAATTACAAAGATTGTGTTACTTCAATAACAATTGTAGATGTTTGAATATGATTTGAGAAGTCATATGGACCAAAAATACAGTCTGGGCGACTTTTTCACCCTAGTCATTCGGCCTGCTATTTGACCCGTTTGAGATAAAACATAACCATAAGTTGGCCCATTTACAATTTAAACAAGTCAAAACTGCCAACCTTAATTCTAATGCCGTTCCTGATAACATTACATGAAACATTATTATTGAAATGTAGGTGTCATAATCTGTAATACATGTATATCTGTATATGACAAAGAACTAAAGCTAGTTAAATCTGCAAATAGCAACGTTATAATAGCACCAAAGACGCTGTCCCAATGGGTCTATTATTCTTCATCGTAGTCTTCATCTTCCTCATCCAAGCGTGAGTTGATTTGTGCCAGATTATGACTGTCAATCGCCATCCTATCCATTTCTGAAAGTGACAACCCGAGATAATCTTCGCTTTTAAGTTCAACAGGCTTTACTGATGATGAACCACTGGTGCCAGGAACTGGCTGTGGTGGTGGTGGAGTTGGCGGCTGTAGGGCATCACCTCTGTCTAAGGCACCAACCACTTTGTCTGTGTTCTCGTCAATCCCAGCATTTAGATCAAAGTCCCGACCACCGGCCACTTCATCTTTGATCGACTTAGTCAGCTCTAAATGGTTTTCAGCGTCCATGAGTGGGTTGTTCAGGACTGGTTGTTGATCCGATGATGCGCAAGTTTCAGGTTCTACTTCCATCGGGAGAGGCTCTCTTTCTGCTGACCCTCTGCCACGACCCCTGCCTCTTCCTCTACCACGGCCTCTGCCCCTACCATTGCTGCTTGTTTGCCTCGCTTCGTGCTGCACCAAATTATTTAATAAGTGTAGACATATTTAAAGAAAAACAATATGATAAAGATGTGTGTTAAATAACTGAACTAGAGTTGAATCCAGAGTATCCAATAATTCTATTGTGAATGCTGTACAATGGAAAACTATAATCACTTGCTATTAATGCTTCGTATTTTATATACTAGTTTAAGACCCGCAAAATTTGCGGGTTAACTTTATGATATGTCTTATATGGATGTGTTATACGAATTTAATAAGCGTTTTGGTGTTAGTGTATGATACATCAGTTTGTATTGTTTTAATTTAAATGAAAAATGTGTTAAGCATTTGAATTGTGATAGATTTTGAATTAATGAGTCCAAATAAATTAATTAATTGATAGGGACAATATTGTGTATGATATTACTTTGTTATTTGTATTAATATTTAATAATACTATATTATTTAAAATCGTACATATATGTTTTTTCAAATAAGCGAATTGACTGGTTCAGCTGGTAAATACTATTTTGTATATAAAAAATAACGTTTTTTAATGCATTGGTGGTTTTCATCCATCTAATTTACTCTTTGTAATTTCAATCAACAACCTATAATGCATTACTTTGTCTTTTTAACTTTGACGAAAGATGATAAAATATGACAACTCAAATGCAGACTCTACTTACCCGAATGACATTAACACAGCCTTAGAAGATTAAATGGTAAATTATTTTAGGGATGTAAATCGAGATATAGAGAAATTAATGGCAAAAGAGAAATTAATTAATCAATTATTGATAATATTGTATATGATATCCCTTTCATACTATATTATGTACTGAAACTTTGAATTAATTAATTTAAAAAATTATATTGTTAGCTTTAAGATTTGAAATCTTGTAATTCGGTATGTTTGTTTTTTGTGTTTCGAATTTGCATCATATTTTGAATAAGAATAACTATATATTTTTTTGTTTGGCCAAAATTACATACATGTGGATAACCGAAACCCGCGAATAAATATGAATAACTAATGGTTAGTGGTTAATAATAATTAGGACCCAATGGGTATTGGTCCGTGTACGGGTATAAATATTTTAAACTGGTATGAGTAAGATACAATAAAACCCGTCGGAACTCGACCCATTGGCATCCATAATTCATACATTGTAAATTAAAAAATGATAAAAGAGTTAAAAAAGGGCGGTGGTATGGGTACAAATACCATATAAACTGCCGGAATCCGACCGTTGACATCTATAATCCAAGAATTGTAAATTAGAAACTGATAAAAAAAATTAAAAAAGGTGATCATATAAGAATTTAAATAACTGACCGATGGAATGAAGTCATGCATGAATTTTTTAAAATTGAAAATAACTTATTGGGTCTGTTTCATAAAAAAAAAAGAAGATTATAGGAAAAGTTTGAATTATGAAAGAAATAATAAAGTAGTTATTAAACTAAAATCTCCATAATATATTTGAAGGATTATGTACAATTAAAGAATAAATAGAGGTTTTATATTGTAAATATTGAAGGGTGTATATTGTAAATATGGAAAGGTATATTAATATTTTAGTGACATAAAAATGGGATTAATGATGTCATTAAATAAATGAATGGCTAGATCTTAATTGTTAGTCTCTATCTAATAGTTATTATTCTTTCAAGATTTTTCTTTTAATATATAAGATAGATAGATTATCAATATAAGGGTGTGAAAATAATGGTGCTGCATTAAAAAAAATGTTAGCATGCCTCTCGAACCATTGCTAAAGATAAAAGGTGGCAATATCGATGACTTAGCTTCCAACAGGTTTCAATTGGGTTGTGGCTTTGTATCTCCTATAGATCGAGTGTGTAAAATTTTGAAACTTAGATTAAGTAAAACGGGTTACATGTGGTAAAGTCGTCAATCCATTCTAATGGATCAAAATCCACTCAGAGTGTTCTCATATTGCTTAATACCTCCTAAATAACTTTAATCTTTGACCATATTAACAGTTCAGTTTTCATTGCCTTATTAATACATTATCTTTTTTATAAAAGAAAATGGGCAAAGTCACCCTTCCAGACCTGTTTGGACCCACATTAATATCTAACAATTCTCGACCCAAGATCAATCCACCCATTGCACCTCTACTAAACGAGAATATGCATAAGTTAATCATACACAGCACATGTTGTTTATATTGGGACATTTAACAAGAAAGAAATTTTTACCATTCTGTTTCTCTTCAACTCTTCATCACTTTCATTCAATTCATCTGCAGCAGCTTTCCTGGAGGCACACAAAAACCAATTACATTTCCATTAATTAATTTAGTATTTCTACAGAATAACCTTGACAAAAACAAACAAGTGAATACTTACTTCCTCTTTATCATGGTACGGTCATCAACACCAGCAGCATCAGAATGACCATAATCGGGAACTTTATTGACAACTTCCCTCAAAAAATCAAATACATTGTAGCTTTGCACACAGTGCTTTCTGAATCAAACCAAAAAAAAAAAATAGACTCTTTAACATCACCAAAGCCACTATTAAAAAACCACTTTATCCTCAAAACTTTGTTTAGAAAATGCATATAAGAAACTGTTTGAAATCAGGACGTACAAATGCAGTGAGTTGACCGTCTTTGCACCTCTGCGTAAAGTTATATCATACGTACGATCACAGAGATCTTGCAGAAACAATTCCAAAGCTTTCGCTGCATAACATTAGGAAAACACTAAGAACACCACATGTCTAATCTCAAACCTAAGAAAGGCTACATCATACATTAACAACTCACAAACTAAAACCGGCACAGCGAGAGCAATTTTTCCAACGTCCTCATCAGCTTGCATTATCTTTTTGATCCGTGCCTGCAAAATCGATAATATTGCACAGCACATATTCCAGAATTCCAATTAGCAATTTTGCTTATACAGTCACTTCCCATTTTTCTGAAAAAACCTATAACAAACTGGGAAAAAAACCCCTAATTGATAAAAGATCAGTACTTTAATAGCTGATTGATCTTCTATAATAACACAATTACGTGTAAGCAAAATCTTTTTTTTTTTTGTTGTTGTTGTGCTAAGGCACTTTAAATTTAAAAATTATAATAAGTAAACGAGCAGCATATAGATAAGTGAGGTAATTATAAATTCGTAAACCCTAAGAAATTACAAAATTTTATAACTTACAGCAGGAAAACGTGTATCGAGCTTCTTCTTCATGGCGTTGACAAATCAAATATGTGAAGAACCGATTGAATTAAAAGATAAGAGGAGATCGTGAGGAAGAATCTGATCTCTTTATGAATTTAATTTACTTCAATTCAATTCAATTCAATTTAGAAGGGATCTCATCTTCAAACACCATTGATGAAATCTATGTTTATACCAGCGACAAACATAAATTATAAAAATAAAGATAAAAAGGGTCCAAAAATATTACGTACACGGTACACGTAAAAAAAAAGGTTTTATCTTCTTCTTTCTCTTTATTTACCTTTTACTTTTTATTTACCTTTTACTTTTTATTTCCACCAAGAATTTTTATAAATTCACGACACTTACACACTTACAGTTTATGTTGTACAAATAAATTATGCACATTTATGATTTATTAGCAAAATCTTTTGTGAAAAATATCATCACCCTAAGTTTTGCGTCACTTATCGTGTCAATTGTGTCGCCTTAATCAATTTATGAGGAATGTATCAGTATACTTTTATTTCTCTACGCTAAATATAAAACAATACAAAAAACAAAAGGTTTGATTACGCAAAGAAAGGAACGCAAGCAAGTGACACCCGTGACTCGTGTCATTGGTGTCACCAAAGTGACATGGCCCGGTTTACAAACCTTCACATCACGATAGAAGTGGTTTTAATGTTCTTTATTCTTTATAACTTGAAGTTTAACCCGCTACCTTTAAAGTTGCTTATCGTTTTTCACATACCTAGGCTGAAAGCCTTTATCTAGTAGAGAATATTTCTAACCAGTTCCATTAAGCATACAGGTCTTGTTAACGGAAGCTCTCAGGGTTTTTGTTAAAATATTGAGACATACACAAAGAATTTGTACCTTTGTCAAAAATCAGGGGGTCAAAGTAAATTAAAGGGTAGACATAGAGTTAGTTATGTTTATATGACAAGTTTTAATGCATGTTTGAAAGTGTTAACGAAAGCCATAAAAGTTACTGTTATCAAAACCCTAAACATAAATGTATAAATTAGAATTTCAAAATTTCAATGCAAAATATAGCAATTAAAACTTATTAAACTCTCAATTTCACTCTAATTATTACTTTAAATCATTTATCTACTAAATCAATTCAGTCAAACTTTCAATAAACATAACCGCAAAAGTGGCATGTAATCGACCTATCTTAATTCAAACATAAACTGCTTAGGGACATTTTCTTGTAGGACGGAGAGAGTAGTTGGAACGCTATAAACATGTTTAAGAGTGTATTGTAAATCTTTAATTGTATCTATAGAATGTAAATTGATGAATAAATAGACAATAAAAACCTATATTTTCACTATCGTTTATTAATCTAATCGTAAGTGCTACCTTTATAATTTTAAATTGTTGGTGGTTAATTGTTAATGTACCACTACTAATACAGTATACTGATCAGTTATTTAATAATGTAATGACTAAGAAGATAGGAGGGGCTTTTTACGCTTAGTATTGCTTTGGATGAGTGGAAATATCTATGTGATGAGAAACCTTTTTATTATTTATTAAAAAGAAAGATTCTGCTACGCCTTATTATCCGCAGTCTTTTTTGGAAGATTATGAGCACAAAAGCGATAATTTGTGTTCAATTTTGCTGTTTTTAAGAAAACGTATCGTTTGTGTCAAAGATTATGGTCACAGTCACTAGCCTACAATTCAAGTCTGCTTATCTTACTTTCCATATCCTATTGTAGCTCTTAATCTTTAAAATCCTTTGGTTATGAGTTCAAGTCTGTATAAAACTATCACTTGTCACTTCTCAACTTTCCGAACTATAACAAAATGAATCAGGAACACCCATTGAATCATGAGTTGTGCAACTTTCTCATAGAAAGGCATGAACCAGCGGCCGTTGGCTTAAACTGCCATGAACCTAAAAATGAAATGATTGAAATACAGGCTCTATGCAAACATTGGTGAAAGATAATGTGAATTTATAGAACTTCCCATATACAATATTTACAAGAGAATATGATAATCTCATCCTCCATGTATTGTGTTTGTAGTATATAAGTATATATTCAAAGATAATACTGTAACAAACATCTATGTTTATGTACTACGTATAAGACCACAATGGCATATGGGTGTCATGTCAATCTTCTCCCTCTGTAGTTGCCAGAAAGAATTCTTGTAGCCATATGTATATCCACTCAGCATATATGTCAAGGTTCACCCTGTGATGAGCTTTTTCATACACAAAATTCATGAAGTGGACACTTCGATATAAATGTTTGTTACCATGGATCGGTGTTGTTGTATAGAGAACTGGCAATGGATGAAGGTCTAGTCCAATCATCCTCCATCAAGATAAGGTTAAGTCGAATGATTAACTTTTCTACAGCATCTTCCTCCAGTTTTGTGAGTGAATCTGGTGGTTGCTTCACTAGCATAGATTTCTAAAATGAACATTTTGTGGTGATTAGAATTAACTGTGAAAAATAAAATTAGTTGCCAGATGGGTAGAATGCCGTACCTCTATATCCTGATATAAGTTGAGGTATTGCAAAGATTCCTTGTAGAACCCACAATGATAAAGAAGAACACCATAATCTCTTAGTTCTGTAGAATCAGCTTCTAGAATAATGAGCCGCTCACATGCTATCCGAGGAAAAAGAATCATCCAAACAAAAAACAATTTAGATCAAACCTGTTCTATTTTATTTTCTTTTCCTTCTCTTTTCCGAAGGTTCAAGTGGAGTAAGAATCTGTGAGATCTATATTGATAAAGCATAAAACCTAGAGGTGGCTTTTAACCATGTATATGTAAATGGGGTTGATTTGGGTCATGTTTTTCTTCTAACGGTTCAAAAATTCAAATGTGTAAACTTGGAACACTTGTGTTTAATGAGTTGAAAGTCACTCAGATTAGATCTAAACGAGTAAAACCTCTTATAGTAGTTTTAGTTTCTTTCTAGAATGAAGTTCAATTAATATATACTCGATTATTTTTGTACAAGTATATATAGTGTAATGATATTTATCACGTTTACTATTTAATAAACCAATATAGAAGGAATGGAAGAAATAGTTTGTGGGTTGGCCCTACCAGACTCGACCCATTATAGAATATACCCGTTCTGACCCAAACACATCTTAACCTGTAGGACCTGCCCAATTTACCACCTCTAATCAAACCTCAACATATTGAAGGAAATACTTACCAGATGTTTCTCGATAAACTAGCCTAATTCAAATCAAAAGGATAGCAACTAACTATGCAGAGACCATGGCTGTTTAAAGTTTTAACTCACATCTAAGTATATCTGAATGCAAACATGAGAATCATACATATATTTAATTATTTATAGATATAAGATGTTCATATTCTACATCAATTTCTTCAGTTGTATGAGAAATAAGGGAAAAACTGCATACCAGACAGTGCACGCCTTATATCCCCAAAGCGAACACTCGTCCAAACTCCACGTTGAAGCCTATGCCTAGCCGCCTTGGCAGATGCAAGTTCCAAGCCACTGTAGTGGTCAAAATAATAGGTTAAGGAGCCTAAAAAAGGAGGCACTGGAGAAGCTAAACCATATCATGATAAATCTTGAATTAGAGGTCAAAGGTGAGAAATGAGTGGGTCGGATGGGTTGAGTAACAAGTAAAAAACTCGTCAGCTACATTGGTTGGCCCAATACAATTTTTTATCCACAACATAAAGTTTAA
Source organism: Pseudognaphalium luteoalbum (assembly GCA_963422505.1). Taxonomy (NCBI): domain Eukaryota; kingdom Viridiplantae; phylum Streptophyta; class Magnoliopsida; order Asterales; family Asteraceae; genus Pseudognaphalium; species Pseudognaphalium luteoalbum. The sequence continues at coordinate 28,162,158 of OY730195.1, forward strand.
TAAATAGATGGTGACCGTTTGTGTCAAAGATGATAATAGAGATTACATTATTTTTAAATTCATCATCTACTTATTGGAATAAAGAACCGGAGGTTTTTTGCATGAAAAATATTTTTAGGTGGCTTTCAACCTGGTTGAATCGTTGCTGTTTAACTAATTATTTTATTTAACCCTTTCGACCCATTATAGCTAAAATAGAACCTGAATCCATTCATATGTAATGATTCATAATTTCCCTAGCAACTTAATATATTCCAAAAGAGGTTGCATAGTGACACATTACGGACCTTTCGTCAACATCCCCTGATCTATCAGAGCAGTTTGCAGCCTCTGCTGCTCTAAGAAATGGACTTTTACTTTGGTCAAGTTGAAATGGCCAAAAAGCATCTTTCAAGTCTCTCAAAATCTGCACACAAAATTAACTATTATATTTGTGCATGGCCCAACCCTAATTTTTTGGTCATGATATATGCTTTCCACAGATCCTTTCAGCATATATATATATATATATATATATGTATGTATGTATATATATATATATATATGTATGTATGTATGTATGTATGTGTGTGTATATATATACACACACACATATAATATACACACACATATATATACATACATACATACACACACACACACACACACACACACACACATATATATATATATATATATTCATAGACACCTGTGTATATGTGCTTTGCATGTGAAAAGTTCACCTATATTCAGATGTAGGTGTTTGTGTGTATACAATTGTACATAGCTACACACATAAATGAACTTATGATAGAAATGACAAAACACACATTGTTAATACTGGCTCACCAATATGAGCGATTGATTTTTTATAAGATATAAAATAATGAAAAACCTGTAGATGAACCTGCAGGTCAATATGTCAACATAAAAGACAAGAGCCACCTTCAGTAACAGGGATTCAGTTGTCACAATATGTTGATGATCAGACTCGGTAGACTTTTGCTTAAGATAGCCTCTGGGAGACCCATAAGAATCGTTCGGGGAAGAAATTTCAACATCAAAACTGATGAGACCCCATAAACGTAGCATTTTCAGTATCTCAGAATATATCAGTGAAAGCATAGACATTGACCCCACACGATGAGTCAAAACCTGACCATACATTGGATAATGGTTTAGTGCTTCGCAGAAAATTGGTAAAAGTTTTAAAGGAATGGTGTCTTCTTACTGAATGAAGATAAACTGCTCGTTGCTCCAATTGGTTGCTTGAGTTGGTCCTTCGAAAGCCCTAAATAAATTAACGTAAGCAACTCGAGATTGACAAAACCCATGTCTTTAAGACATGAAACAAATCAAATGATAACCTTTATGTCCACTAACAGCTAACTATCTATCAGTACACAGATTTGAGATTTCAAAATGAATCTAACCATCTCTGTGCAAGAAGAAGCTAACATAAATTGGTAACAAAGTTTGGTCTGATTTCTGTGTTGGGAAATATATTTATTTGCACTCCCAAGAAAGAAGCTTTAATTTTCAGTGTGTTTCATTTGGGATAATCTTAAGCTAACCGGTTTTCAGCGCCATGTCAGGGGGAAAATTTCAGTATGACCATATTTACCAACACTTTAAGTCTTCTAACTACCACAACATAATTGGATAAGATAACCAGCAAAAATTACCTTATATCAAACTATTTGACAGTAAAGCATTTTCCATCAGAAGTCTTGAAAGTAAGTTATACTGTTATATAGGTGGAAACAGAAATATTTTTCAAAAGGTGAGATCAGAGCAAAGTTGGTTACCCTTTTATGCAACTTCCCACTTATGAAAATATGACATTTAAAGGAAGCATGTTATTAGAATATAGATCATACCTTTGCTTTTATTTGGATTTCACAATGTCGTACTCCTAGGAGATGGTGAAGATTGTATAAAAGTCTACTTAAGTTTATAAAAAAGAAAAAATATATTATATTCAGCAAGAATTCGGAGATTACCTTATCAACATACATGTATCTCTCTAGACACTGCAGAAACATATCAGGTGATGATCCAAATGATGAACTGTAGCGCGTGCAGTAACCCATAGAAAGGTCATCCAATCTCGCAATAAAAGCATCAACAGGAAGTGGTACGGACGAATGAGAAATTAGTGAGTCATCTTCTGCTGCTATGTAAAGGGCCGTTTTCCCTAAGTCGACCTTTCCATTAACGATTATGCTTGATTCCCTCTCCATATTAGACAACTTACCAATTTGTGAGCGGAATCCCTCTCGTGCTTCCTGTTGACAGCACGTCACATTCAAACAAATAAATTTCATAAATCTCGCTGGCACTCATTAATTACATAAAACAATAAATCGTGTACTTTATTTTTTACTCGTGATGTTCATGCCTAGAACTTAAGGATGTAAACAAACTGCACGTTTTGTGAACTGTTTGACGCAAAGTTCATTTATGTGCATCAACTTATTCAGCAAACTAAAACGAGCAAGGTTTTTTGTCCGTTTTTTTAACGAACCAACATGGACACACGTCTTGTTCGTTAATTTACATTTGTGAATGTTTGGTGATATGGTCTTGAAGATTCATTTACACTTTTACAGTACACGTTCTTTTAACAAACAAACTCGAACACACGTATTTGCCTAATGAACCAAAACGAACACAAAAGTCAGTTCATTTATATGTACATGATCTTGTTCGTTTATTTGTTAGTTAATCAACACGAAAACCCGTCATCTTTGTTCATTCAGTTCGTTTGCAGCCTTACTGTAAATTCAGTAACAATCTTTGCTAATTTCTGAGTAATACTTCCGTAACAATCTGTGCAAATAAAAGAGCTAAATTGTACGCCTAGGAAAAAAAACTATGAGTAAACAACTTAACATTTTGTATTTTGGGAACCTGAAATTAGCTGAGCTAAAAAGTCAACATCAAACTAACAAAGAGGAATTGAGGTGATAAAAGGAATTAAAAAAAGAGAGAAAAGGAATACAAACCCTAACATAAGTGGTGCTGAATCCAGAAGAATCAAGTGCATCATGGAGTACAAATTTGAGGTCTTTAGGTGGTCTGAAATCAGATCGACACGTGGCACCACCTCCACATGTAGAAATTGATAATGATGATGACGATGATGATTGCAAAAGAAAAGTACCAGAAATCCATGGTGAAGCTAATCCTCCTCTCATTTCTTAAAGCTTCAGTTACAAACCAAATAATGGAGAAGGCTACAATAAATATTACCGAGTAATTACTAATTAAGCGGTTAGAGTAGAGGGTAAGAAGGGAGGTGATAGATGCAATAAAAAAGTTGATTCAAAGGTACAATAATTACACCATATAGTACAAATACAACATAACAAAATGTTGTTGCATGAAGTAATTTATTTGGTGTATATATCAAAGCCCGGTAAGAATGGATGTCATTATGTGGTGTTATGGACAGTAATCTGGAGAATGTTGAAAGTATGGATTTTGTTGTACGGTGAAATTGAATTCTCGATGTTCGGAAAGTGTTGTGGAGTTTTTTTATTATTTGTTTTATTTACTTTTTTAATAAAGATAATTGTATAAATTAATATATATAAAAAATTAAATAAATCACAATTTATTCATTAAAACAAATTAAAAAAATACAAGTCCTAAAAATGTGAGAAGCATAATTTAAACACTCAATTTTTTATGTATATTCTTCATGCATATTCTTCTCTCACATTTGGTTAAACACTTGAAGACAACTTTTTTTTTATGTATGCTCGTGACCTACCAGACAGAAAAGGAACAAAAAACCAATAAAAATTGAGAACATTGAATGGTTTCAAAGGCTTGCTACGAACGCTGGAGGGAAAAAATGACGAGAATACCGGTGAGAACACCGGCACAGTATGGGAGAACGTCGTGGCCCGGTGTTCTCATCCAAGAACATTGACGCCGCATTATAGCACACCTTGTGCTCTAAGATGGTTCACCAATTTTTCGAATCTAATTAAAACCGTAAAGTTTGATTAATCGGTAATCAGTTAACTGTTTTATAATTCAATTAACCAATTATTAATTAATTCATATTTAACTAATAACATATATAGATATATATGTTCACTATATTTAAAATATTTTAATAATAAAATCTCAAATGTTAAGTATTATTTTAATTTTATAATTGTGTATATGTGAATCGTTCGGATATAATTTGAACTGAGTAGTGAGAGTTAGCATATCATGGCAAATTAAGCAAGTATAATGCATTTAAATGAAAGAAAAAAATTATAAATGATTTTATCAAAATACAATATCTATCTATAATATATATATATATATATATATATATATATATAACTATTTGGTTTTTACGGTTAACCGTTTATCATGTCTATCCCAAAAGCATGAACCGAAAAACTGAAAAAATCAGTTCGGTTAACCTAAATTTGGTTTCATTCAATCGATGTTCGATTTAGTTTTCCGGTTTTTGAAATATTTTGAACACCCAACACGAACCGCAATTCAAGTGCTCGCGTTTAGTGGGACAAATAATTACTTAACTCAACAGAATTCATAAACATATAGGATTCTTCAGGATTATAGGGGATTCAAATTGTAATTTAGATATTCTCCATCCCCTAAAAATGAAAATCCTCATTTGGTAACAAAATGTAGATGGGGATTCTTGAAGATATAATCTCTTAGAATCCCCTAAACAAGAAGTCAATTCAACTAGCTTCTAAAAGAATCCCCAACCACTATAATCTCCAACCACAATCTCCAGTTTCAGTTAAAGCTCCAGCTAATTTGTTGCAAAACACAACCATAGTTGTTAATTCGTGACTCGAATCGTGATTCGGAGTATTGATTTTAACTCGTGATTCGACTCGACTCGTAAGAGTCATAATTTTACAATAAATACATATACATTATATCTCTATGTATATTATTGGTTAGATTTTCATCCTTAATTGAAGTAAAACATGATGAAAGTCATTAAATAACATAAATGTTTAATTTATAATTAATTATTAGTCATTTCCTATCATATTTTGTCATTTTATATTTTTTATTAGATTACATTAAATGTGTGTCCGGTTTCTGACTTGTAAGAGTCGCCCACGACTCGGAAGAGTCAATAAATGACTCGTAAAAGTCAAAGCCATTTACGAGTCGGGTCTGAGTCGCCTCGTTTTTTGAATTTCTGAGCTGGCTCGTAAGGGTCGACTCGTGAATCGTAAGAGTTTAACAACTATGAACACAACCATATTTTATGAGTTTGCATGACGGTAACATTTAATTTCTACTACTTAATATGTACGGAGTATAAATTTTCAGGGCTACCTCAAAGTTATATCCAATAGATTCAACTTCGTTCTTCTTTGAGATTATCAAGCCTCCACCACCAAGCTACTCCCGGAGTTACTACTTATAAGCGTTACCATTTCGGTTTTTTATTCATATTTAAGGAAATTACTCATATAAATATCCATTGATTAATGGTGAGAAAAAAAAAATTAGTGTTTGAGAATGCTTCCAACCTGTATCATATGAATTAAATCATCTTGTTTGACTAATTTAACGATTTTTTTATACATAAAGTTGTGGTAATTTAACATTATATGTTGTTAGAGAGTACATATTAGACTCTAATAAGACATACAAAATGGTTTATATTAGACTATATTCGCGTAAAGCAAGAAGTAATTATTTAATTTGTGATAATCATTAGGTTATTTATTTTTTCATGTTCAATCAAATATATATATATATATATATATATATATATATATATATTATTCAATTTTAATTGTAGGGTTTAAATTAAAAAGAGAGTATTTCTTGTTGTGTTCATTCTCTCATGTGAAATACTTATCCTTATAAGAGCACTCAACAATTCATAGAATTAATTGGTGTTAATTGTCCAATTAAATCTACCATTGATCTCTTGCAAATTCCAGCCTTTTGATATTCATAATCATTAAGACCATAAAATCCTATCAGTTAAGATAACCAACAGTCACAATGGGTCAGAATAACCTCTTGACCCGTTACGTCCATAATTAGACTATTACGCCACTAAATAGTCTACTTTTAGACTAATTCGGACTTCCGTCTAAATTAGACTAATTCAATCCATTTCAGACTATTAAGCCACTATATAGTCTATTTTGGACTAATCCAACCTAAAATAGACTAATGTCTATTTTTGACTATTTTTGTCTCCTTTAGACTCATGACTGTTTTTACAATTGCTTTGGGTCAGGGATGTTATTGACTTGATGGGCGTATACTCCGTACCTCCTAACCCATTACCAAGTCAAATAACCATATCCCTCAATTACACTAAATTACTAACAATCCTCCCCAATTTAGTGTAATTCTTTTACATGAGATAATCAAACAAAACAAACTTATGCATAAATGAAAATGTCTTGAAGATTGAATTTCCATTTTAGTACATTACATATTCCAAATATTCGAGAATCGGGGTGTTCTAAGAATTGAACCCTTCAACCCATTTGAATACCTGAAGATAATATACACACGAGTTTTCAAATACTCTAAAGCGATCTTAACACTATACAAGTCATGTGTCCATATCCATTCATGAATGTTTCAAAGCATAACGTCCAAAGCTTTTTGAAGCGGCAAAACTTCACATTCATATAGGTAGTTCCTTTCCATCATGCACCTGCTTTAGCACTTTTTCAAAGGAACTATTAAGAAATTAACTTCAACCTAACTTCAGCACGTCTGAGCACATAACCTTGGGATGATATATGTAAAACATGTGTTCCAATTTCTAAGTGTATGTTTTCCACATTGAATTCAGCTCCTAATTCATATCAGGAGGGAATTGGGTGTCTTACCATTAGAAATTTATGTGGACTTTAAACTCATACCTAAAGGAGACTTATTAACCATGTCTCTAGCTAATCCCTTCGTCAAGTGATCAGCTAAATTCTGTTGTGACCTCACAAACTCTACAGAAATCACCCCATTCATGATTAGTTCACGAATCATGCTATGTCTAACACCTAAGTGTCTGGACTTCCCATTGTACATTTAGTTCACGAATAATGCTATGTCTAACACCTAAGTGTCTGGACTTCCTGAAACACACCATATATATTTTTTTAAAATCGGAAGCGCAATCCTATTTATAATATACAATAGATGACATGACGTTATCCACCAAAAATCATTGTATAATTAACATAACATTATTTACTAAAAACATTATACATAATATAAGTACTATCTGTTAAATTACAAACTATTAAAATATAGCTGGGCAATATAAGGTATCAGGAAAATATCAGAGTTATCATGGTCAACTACTTCCAAGCACTCCTTGCCCAGTCCCATTCAAGTCAAAACCTGTAAGGAGTAAACAACGGGATTAGCACGAAGCTAAGTGAATAAACCTGTTACTAACAGTTTGATTTAGCTCAACATAATTAATTATCAACAATTAACACATAGACTCAACATCACCAGGAGGATCGGTGGTCCTTGTGGCGCCCTCAGACCGCGGTGGCCCACCAAGCAACACTTATAATCACTGCAGGCCATTACAGTGATTTACCGATAACTGTTTGCTACCTTTAACCAACATAAGCTCCATTCACAACACATATTCACAATTCCTATATTGGTTAACCTGTAGCATCCCAGTCCAACAATTGTTGACCTCCGATACCCAAATTACTCACAGCAGTATATATATATAAATATATCACAAGCAATCAACATTAAACACTACTATGCTTAATCTGTTGTAACTAATACGCCACAACCAGATCATACTGAAGTCCCAAGTTAATTCACCTGTTAACCTTGCTCCAATCACTCAGCCGACTAAATCACTGAGTCTTCGGGTTATCTGTCATTACAATGAAACACTTAAGTTAATAACGTAATTCAACTTATTTACTCACTTAATACAAGTACATATATATTTATGCATTCATACAAAACCACAACAATATTCACATTGATTTTGTCACAGTTTTAGTACCATACCCGATTGGCTCATATACCTTAGCCGTTCGGCTAAAGGCTTTACCCGATCGGCTCACCTTGACCCGATCGGCTAGCCTAACTAATTTTCAAAACCTTCGTTCAAAGGCCACTTTCTGTCATGAATTTACACTAATATAGCCGTTCATCTAATTTTACCCGTTCGGCTCATTGATCATACCCGATCGGCTCACCAAGTTTAGCCAATCGGCTATGAAGCTTAAACACAGAATCTGCACAGAACTTGTTCTATTTCCTGCACGAACCCTAACTCGAAATTCATACTAACACAGCTTCAAACTCAAGTTCTAATTATGCTATGATCATATAATAACATCATGTAACATCAAATAAGTATCAATATCAACTCCAAACACTAATTCTATACACAATCAATCATGTATTTAACCTAACTAAATCAAACCATGTATATTAAATAAAAGCTTCAAATACACTTACACTTTGAATGAAAAAGATGATATGAGCTGAAATCTCTGATCAATCAACAACTTGAATCTAGCAATTTAAGTTGGATTCTTCAAATTTGTGCATAAGGTTTCATGAGGTTGTAAAAGAAATGAAAATCACAGTGAAGAGGATGAAGTCGGGTTATACCCACTTTCATTACTATATCATAATATAATTATATACCCGTTCTAACTCTATTGTCTAGAACCTAAATACCAATTGCGAGAAAAAGTATTTTATTTTACTGTGACCTATAACTATTTAAAACAGTTAATATTTTACTAGTCACAATAAATCTTTTAACCAAACTTTCTAAGTTATAATCCAAAGCATATAAAACACAATATATGTAAATATAACAAATAATAATATGAAAGTAAAGGAAATTACCTATTTACCCTCAGGTCACAAAATGGGTGTTACAAATCTTCCCTCCTTAGGAAGATTTCGTCCCCGAAATATCGCTAGTCACAAATAAATAAGGGTATCGTGAGCGCATGCTCGACTCAGTCTCCCAAGTAAGATTCTCTCCCAAACTATGTTTCCATTTAACTAAAACCATTGGTATCTCTTTCTTACGTAACTTAGTCACCTTTCTATCAACTAATTCAATAGGCTCCTCGACTAATTTCTGACTAAAATCAACTCTAAGGTCCTGTAATGGAAGAATTTGGGATTGATCCTCCACATTACATTTCCTCAAATAACAAACATTAAAAGTGTCATGAATACCCGATAATTCAGAAGGAAGATCTAAGGTGACTGTTTGATCATTAACTACCTGTCTGATTCTAAATGGACCAATATACCTTGGGGCCAATTTTCCACGTTTTCCAAATCTAATTACACCTTTCCACGGGGAAACTTTCAGATAAACTAACTCGCCTTCAACAAAAGTAACAGGTCGACGGCGTGGATCAGCATACTGTTTCTGTCTATCTCTGGCGGCTTTCAGTTTTTCGCGAGCTATATCAACCTTATCATCAGTAATCTGTACAATATCAGGACCAGCAAATTGCTTTTCTCCAGCCTCTAACCAGCAAGTAGGCGTTCTACAGCGACGCCCATATAACATCTCATACGGTGGCATGCCGATACTAGAATGATATGAGTTATTATAAGCAAATTCTATCAAAGGCAAGTGAGAATCCCACGAACCACCATACTCTAACACACAAGCTCGCAACATATCTTCCAGAGTCTGAATGGTACGCTCTGTCTGACCATCTGTCTGGGGATGATAAGCTGTACTGAGATTAACTCTGGTACCCAATTCTCGCTGTAAACTCTGCCAAAACCCAGAAATAAACCTGGAATCCCTGTCTGACACAATAGATAACGGAATTCCATGTCTCGAAACTATCTCATGAATATACAACTGGGCTAACCAAGTCAAAGAAGTAGTCTCACTGGTAGCCAGAAAATGAGCACTCTTGGTCAATCTGTCGACAATTACCCAAATCATATCGTTACCTTTCTGTGTTCTGGGAAGTTTAGTGACAAAATCCATAGTAATATGCTCCCATTTCCACTCTGGAATATCCAGCTGTCTTAACGAACCATACGGTTTCTGATGCTCTGCTTTCACCTGAGAACATATATGACATGTTTCTACAACACGTGCAACATCAGTTTTCATTGTAGGCCACCAATATAAAGGTTTCAAGTCGTTATACATTTTTGTACTTCCGGGATGAATGGATAATCTGGATTTATGAGCCTCTGACAATATCAAGTCCCTAAGTCCCCCAATCAATGGAACCCAAACTCGAGACTGAAAGGTTTTCAAACCCCGAGAATCATCAACTAACAATTTCTTTCGTTTCAACATAATTTCAGATTTCAAATTAACATCCAATAAGGCTTCCAATTGGGCCGCTTTTAATTGAGAAATCAAATCAGAAGAAATCTCTAAACGCATAAAACATACCCGATTAGAAGATGACTTCCGGCTCAGCGCATCTGCTACCACATTAGCTTTACCCGGGTGATATCGGATTTCACAGTCATAATCTTTAATTAACTCTAACCAACGCCTTTGCCGCATATTTAAATCTTTCTGTGTAAACATATACTGTAACTCTTATGGTCAGTACAAATCACACATTTAGTAGCGTATAAATAGTGCCTCCAAATCTTCAATGCAAATACAACAGCTGCAAGTTCTAAATCATGCGTAGGGTAATTCTTTTCATGAGTTTTCAACTGACGAGAAGCATAAGCAATTACCTGATCCCTTTGCATCAAAACACATCCCAATCCAGCATAAGAAGCATCACAATAAAAATAAAATCATCAGAACTATCTGGCAGAGCTAAAACTGGGGCTTGGCATAATAACTGTCTTAAAGTCTGAAAAGCTATTTCTTGTTGATTATCCCACTGAAATCTAACATTCTTACGTGTTAATTTGGTCAACGGGCTAGCAATCTTAGAAAAGTCTTTAATGAACTTTCTGTAATAACCCGCCAATCCCAGAAAACTTTTAATTTCAGAAGGAGATTTAGGTGTATTCCAATTCATCACTGTCTCAACCTTAGACGGATCTACTTTTATCCCGTCATTACAAATAATATGCCCCAAAAATTGCACCTCCCGCAACCAGAATTCACATTTTGAAAACTTAGCATACAAATGTTCTCTTTTTAGAGTTTCCAACACAAGTCTCAAATGATGTTCATGTTCAGACTCAGACTTTGAATAAATCAGAATATCATCAATAAACACAATCACAAACTTATCAAGAAAAGGACGACATACCCTATTCATTAAATCCATAAACACATCAGGAGCATTAGTCAATCCAAACGGCATAACTGAGAACTCATAATGGCCATACCTGGTACGAAAAGCAGTTTTAGGAATATCTTATTCGCGAACTCGTACCTGGTGATATCCTGATCTCAAATCAATCTTAGAAAAATAAGAAGATCCTTGCAACTGGTCAAATAACTCATCAATCTTGGGTAAAGGATACTTATTCTTCACAGTTCTTTTATTCAATTCCCTGTAATCAATACACATTCGAAGAGTACTATCTTTCTTTTTCACAAATAAAACAGGAGCACCCCATGGAGAAGAACTAGGCCTGACAAAACCCTTATCTAACAATTCTTGAATCTGAGTCATCATTTCACGAATTTCTAAAGGTGCTAATCTATAAGGAGACTTAGCTACAGGAGAGGAACCAGGAATCAAATCAATTTTATACTCAACTTCCCTAACAGGAGGTAAACCAGGCAACTCGTCAGGGAAAACTTCCGGGTATTCAGAAACCACCCGGACATCAGACACTGTTTTCTTTTCTAGCTTGGTATTCACAACATAGGCCAAATAGAACTCACATCCTTTAGCTAAAGATTTTCTAGCTTTCATCACTGAAATTAAAGGAATACTGCCTTTTTCCCGTTCTCTGCGAGCCAATACATATGACTTATCGGAAATTGGGATTTTTATCAACTTTTTGTGACACTCAATATTGGCTTGGTTTTGACTTAGCCAATTCATACCCAATACCACATCAAAACTGGGAATAGGTAATAGAAGAAATGAAACAGGAAAATCATGACCTTCTATTGTAATATTAGCACCAGTTACCGAAGTGGTAACAGGAACCATTTTGCCATTTGCTATTTCTACCTCAATAGGGTTCACAATTAACGAGGGAGTCAACTTTAACTTTTCACAGAAATTTACAGATATAAATGAACAGTTTGCTCCAGAATCAAAAAGAACACGTGCTGGTACAGAATTAACAAGAAAAGTACCCGTAATGATGTCATCAGTGACGACAGCTTCATCAACTGTCATCTGAAATGCACGGCTAGCAGCTGGTGGTGGATTTTTCCGCTTTTGGCTCGAAGAAGAGGAACCACCACCCATACCCGATCTCTGTCTCTTGACCTCAGGACAATCACCAGCTCTATGACCCTCCTTATGACAATTCCAGCAAACCTGATCAGGATAAGTGCAATCTCTAGCTGAGTGTCCCAATATCCCACATTTAATGCATCTCGATGTCTGAACAGTATAAGGCCCTGTATGTCTAGACTTGCATCTGGTACAATAAGAACTATCAGAAGTAACACCACCAAAACCAATTCTCCTACTAGGTTGTGTACCCTTCCACTTCTGCTTCCCTCGGCTCGAAGAATCACCCCGTGGCCTTTGTTGAAACTTTTCTTTATTCTGTTGTCTCTTAGCCTGAATATCACTATCTACAGAACGTGCCAAATCGTAAGCCTGGGGAAGTGTACCTGCTAGTCTCACGGTGGTACGGTACTCAGGGGTAAAGTCTTCGCAAAATGGTCAATCTTATTTCTATCAGTTGGAACCCACTACTGCACAAATCTCAACTTCTCAGAAAACTGTCAAATAAGCTCATCAATGGACATCTGGTCAGTCTTCTGTAAATCAAGAAATTCCTGTCTAACACGTTCAAGATTAAATTCTGAGCAATATTGCTTACAAACCTCAGCATGAAAATCTGCCCATCTAATAGTACTAAGCTGCTGTGGAGTCAACGGTGCAGTGATAGAATCCCACCATGACATAGCCTGACTCTTTAGCAACTGTACTGCATACTGCACCTTATCCTCTTCCTCACAATGACAAGCATCAAGCTTTCTCTCAACATCTCTTAACCAATCTAAGTAACAGTGGGATCAGAACTCCTAGAGTAATGAGAAGGATTACTGGACATAAATGTCTTCAAAGAACAACCTTTCTTTTGTTGCTGCAACTGTGAAAATGCAGGTATCTGGAAACCAGAAGATCCAAAAGTAGAAAATGGAACAGAAGTCTGAAATCCATAACTCTGAGATTGTTGCTAAGGAATATATGGAATAGATGTAGGAATACGAAAAGTAGATGTAATAGGTGGAGCAGTACTCTCAATATGCTGATAACCTGAAGTCTGACGCTGAGAATAATCAGTCAACTGCCTTTGCTGCTCTAATACCTGAGCCTCTAATCGCATAATATACTCCTGATCTGTTTCCCCACCAACCGAATGAGAAGTACCTTGATTATCTGGATGCGCATCTGTCTCTGAAGCCTGATTATGGGTAGGGTCTGGTTGAGAACACCATTCCTGTTATCACAACACATCTCACCGTTTGTTAATTGTTAGTACTAATATACTAACCACTCACAATTTCATAACTAATCCCCATAACTTGAAATGTTGACCAATACCACTGGGTTTGGGATTGAACACATTACCATTTCTCAATTCGCCCAAACTTATGCTCTGATACCAATTTGAAACACACCATATATTTTTTATTTTTTTTTAAATCGGAAGCGCAATCCTATTTATAATATACAATAGATGACATGACGTTATCCACCAAAAATCATTGTATAATTAACATAACATTATTTACTAAAAACATTATACATAATATAAGTACTGTCTGTTAAATTACAAACTATTAAAATATAGCTGGGCAATATAAGGTATCAGGAAAATATCAGAGTTATCATGGTCAACTACTTCCAAGCACTCCTTGCCCAGTCCCATTCAAGTCAAAACCTGTAAGGAGTAAACAACGGGATTAACACGAAGCTAAGTGAATAAACCTGTTACTAACAGTTTGATTTAGCTCAACATAATTAATTATCAACAATTAACACATAGACTCAACATCACCAGGAGGATCGGTGGTCCTTGTGGCGCCCTCAGACCGCGGTGGCCCACCAAGCAACACTTATAATCACTGCAGGCCATTACAGTGATTTACCGATAACTGGTTGCTACCTTTAACCAACATAAGCTCCATTCACAACACATGTTCACAATTCATATATTGGTTAACCTGTAGCATCCCAGTCCAACAATTGTTGACCTCCGATACCCAAATTACTCACATCAGTATATATATATAAATATATCACAAGCAATCAACATTAAACACTACTATGCCTAATCTGTTGTAACTAATACGCCACAACCAGATCATACTGAAGTCCCAAGTTAATTCACCTGTTAACCTTGCTCCAATCACTCAGCCGACTAAATCACTGAGTCTTCGGGTTATCTGTCATTACAATGAAACACTTAAGTTAATAACGCAATTCAACTTATTTACTCACTTAATACAAGTACATATATATTTATGCATTCATACAAAACCACAACAATATTCACATTGATTTTGTCACAGTTTTAGTACCATACCCGATTGGCTCATATACCTTAGCCGTTCGGCTAAAGGCTTTTGTAACGCACCATATTTTTTTTTTAAAATCGGAAGCGCAAACATATTTATTATATACAATAGATGACATAAAGTCATCTACAAAATCATTATACAAATTCACAAGTATTAGATGATAATTTACAAACTAGTAAAATGTATCGGGACAATATATATATCAAAATAATATCAGAGTAGCTATGGTCAACCACTTCCAAGCACTCCTTGCCCAGTCCCATTCTAGTCAAAACCTGCAAGGAGTAAACAACGGGATTAGCACGAAGCTAAGTGAATAAACCTGTTTCAACCAGTTTGACTTAGCTCGACATAATTAATTATCAACAATTAACACATAGACTCAACATCACCAAGAGGATCGGTGGTCCTTGTGGCGCCCTCAGACCGCGGTGGCCCACCAAGCAACACTTATAATCACTGCAGGCCATTACAGTGATTTACCGATAACTGTTTGCTACCTTTAACCAACATAAGTTCCATTCACAACACATGTTCACAATTCCTATGTTGGTTAACCTGTAGCATCCCAGTCCAACAATTGTTGACCTCCGATACCCCAACTTACTCATAGCAGTGTATACATATATCACAAAGCAATCAACATTAAACACTACTATGCTTAATCTGTTATAACTAATACGTCACAACCAAATCACACTGAAGTCCCAAGTTAATTCACCTGTTAACTTTGCTCCAACCACTCAGCTGACTAAATCACTGAGTCTTCGAGTTATCTGTGAATACAATAAAACACTTAAGTTAATAACTCAATTCAACTTATCTACTCACTAAATACAAGTACATATATATTTATGCATACATACAAAAGCACAACAATATTCACATTGATTTTGTCACAGTTTTAGTACCATACCCGATTGGCTCAATACCTTAGCCGTTCGGCTAAAGACTTTTACCCGATCGGCTCACCTTGACCCGATCGGCTAGCTCAACTAAATTTCGAGACCTTCGTTCAAACATCAAGTTCTGTTTAAGTTTTGTTCTAATTCAACCGTACGGCTAAGTTTACCCGAACTGCTAAACTAGTCTTAACCGATCGGCTCACTTGTTATAGCCGATCGGCTATATAGTAGCTTTTCACAAGTTTTGTCCTAACTCCAAGTTCTGTAACCATTTTACACTAAACTAGCCGTTCGTTTTAAGTTACCCGTTCGGCTCATTGATCATACCCGATCGGCTCATCAAGTATAGCCGATCGGCTATGAAGCTTAAACACAGAACCTGCACAAGCTTGTTTCTATTTCCTGCACGAGCCCTAACTCGAAATTCTTACTAACACAGCTTCAAACTTAAGTTTTTAACCATTTTACTACTATAATTAAGTCATATAACATTAACACTTCAACAAGAACAACTTCAATTTCTAGGTTTATAGCAATTTATACAATACCCTAACTTAACTTAATTCAAGCTTTATATGTATAATTAAAGCATTCAAACACTTACAAATTGCAAGGAAGAAGATGATGATATGAGGTGCTGCAAGTTCCAAATTTCACAGCTTATGATTATTAAGAGATTACTAGTTTGATTTGAAGGTTAATATCACATAATACTTCAAGATTTTAGAAAGGAACTAAAGGTTACAGGAAAGAAGATGAAGTCGGGTTATACCCACTTTCATTACTATATCATAGTATAATTATATACCCGTTCTAACTCTATTGTCTGGAACCTAAATACCAATTGCGAGAAAAGTATTTTATTTTACCGTGACCCATAACTATTTAAAACAGTTAATATTTTACTAGTCACAATAAATCTTTTAACCAAACTTTCTAAGTTATAATCCAAAACATATAAAACACAATATATGTAAATATAACAAATAATAATATGAAAATAAAGGAAATTACCTAATTACCCTCAGATCACAAAATGGGTGTTACAAATCTTCCCTCCTTAGGAAGATTTCGTCCCCGAAATCTCACTAGTCCCAAATAAATAAGGGTATCGTGAGCGCATGCTTGACTCAGTCTCCCAAGTAAGGTTTTCCCCCAAACTATGTTTCCATTTAACTAAAACCATCGGTATTTCTTTCTTACGTAACTTAGTCACATTTCTATCAATTAATTCAATAGGCTCCTCGACTAATTTCTGACTAAAATCTACTCTAAGGTCTTGTAATGGAAGAATTTGGGATTGATCCTCCACATTACATTTCCTCAGATAACAAACATTAAAAGTATCGTGAATACCCGATAACTCAGAAGGAAGATCTAAGGCGACTGTTTGATCATTAACTACTTGTCTGATTCTGAATGGACCAATATACCTTGGGGCTAATTTTTCACGTTTTCCAAATCTAATTACACCTTTCCACGGGGAAATCTTCAGATAAACTAACTCGCCCTCAACAAAAGTAACAGGTCGACGACGTGGATCAGCATACTGTTTCTGTCTATCTCTGGCGGCTTTCAGTTTCTCTCGAGCTATAGCAACCTTATCAGCAGTAATCTGTACAATATCAGGTCCAGCAAATTGCTTTTCTCCAGCCTCTAACCAACAAGTAGGTGTTCTGCAGCGACGCCCATATAACATCTCATACGGTGGCATGCCGATACTAGAATGATATGAGTTATTATAAGCAAATTCTATCAAAGGCAAGTGAGAATCCCACGAACCACCATACTCTAACACACAAGCTCGCAACATATCTTCCAGAGTCTGAATGGTATGCTCTGTCTGACCATCTGTCTGGGGATGATAAGTTGTACTGAGATTAACTCTGGTACCCAATTCTCGCTGTAAACTCTGCCAAAACCCAGAAATAAACCTGGAATCCCTGTCTGACACAATAGATAACGGAATTCCATGTCTCGAAACTATCTCATGAATATACAATTGGGCCAACCGAGTCAAAGAAGCAGTCTCACTGGTAGCCAGAAAATGAGCACTTTTGGTCAATCTGTCAACAATTACCCAAATCATATCGTTACCTTTCTGAGTTCGGGGAAGTTTAGTGACAAAATCCATAGTAATATGCTCCCATTTCCACTCGGGAATATCCAGCTGTCTCAATGAACCATATGGTTTCTGATGCTCTGCTTTTACCTGAGAACATATATGACAAGTTTCTACAACACGTGCAACATCAGTTTTCATTGTAGGCCACCAATATAAAGGTTTCAGGTCGTTATACATTTTTGTACTTCCGGGATGAATAGACAATCTAGATTTATGAGCCTCTGACAATATCAAATCTCGAAGTCCCCCAATCAATGGAACCCAAACTCGAGATTGGAAGGTTTTCAAACCCCGAGAATCATCAACTAACAATTCCTTTCGTTTCAACATAATTTCAGATTTCAAATTAACATCCAATAAAGCTTCCAATTGAGCCACTTTTAATTGAGAAATCAAATCAGAAGAAATCTCTAAACGCATAAAACATACCTGATTAGAAGATGACTTTCGGCTCAGTGCGTCTGCTACCACATTAGCTTTACCCGGGTGATATCGGATTTCACAGTCATAGTCCTTAATTAACTCCAACCAACGCCTTTGTCGCATATTTAAATCTTTCTGTGTAAACATATACTGTAAACTCCTATGGTCAGTACAAATCACACATTTAGTACCGTATAAATAGTGCCTCCAAATCTTCAATGCAAATACAACAGCTGCAAGTTCTAAATCATGCGTAGGGTAATTCTTTTCATGAGTTTTCAACTGACGAGAAGCATAAGCAATTACCTGATCCCTTTGCATCAAAACACATCCCAATCCAGCATAAGAGGCATCACAGTAACGATAAAATCATCAGAACCATCTGGCAGAGCTAAAACTGGGGCCTGACATAATAACTGTCTCAAAGTCTGAAAAGCTATTTCTTGTTGATCATCCCAATGAAATCTAACATCTTTACGTGTTAATTTGGTCAACGGGCTAGCAATCTTAGAAAAGTCTTTAATGAACTTTCTGTAATAACCCGCCAATCCCAGAAAACTTTTAATTTCAGAAGGAGATTTAGGTGTATTCCAATTCATCACTGCGTCAACCTTAGACGGATCTACTTTTATCCCGTCATTACAAATAATATGTCCCAAAAAGTGTACCTCCCGCAATCAAAATTCACATTTTGAAAACTTAGCATACAATTGTTCCCTTTTTAAAGTTTCCAACACAAGTCTCAAATGATGTTCATGTTCAGACTCAGACTTTGAATAAATCAGAATATCATCAATAAACACAATCACAAACTTATCGAGAAAAGGACGACATACCCGATTCATCAAATCCATAAACACGGCAGGAGCATTAGTTAATCCAAACGGCATAACTAAGAACTCATAATGGCCATACCTGGTACGAAAAGCAGTCTTAGGAATATCTTCTTCGCGAACTCGTACCTGGTGATAACCTGATCTCAAATCAATCTTAGAAAAATTAGAAGATCCTTGCAACTGGTCAAATAACTCATCAATCCTGGGTAAAGGATACTTATTTTTCACAGTTCTTTTATTCAATTCCCTGTAGTCAATACACATTCGAAGAGTATTATCTTTCTTTTTCACAAATAAAACAGGAGCACCCCAGGGAGAAGAACTAGGCCTGACAAAACCCTTATCTAACAATTCTTGAATCTGAGTCATCATTTCACGAATTTCTAAAGGTGCTAATCTGTAAGGAGACTTAGCTACAGGAGAGGAACCAGGAATCAAATCAATTTGATACTCAACTTCCCTAACAGGAGGTAAACCAGGCAACTCATCAGGGAAAACTTCCGGGTATTCAGAAACCACTCGGACATCAGACACTGTTTTCTTTTCTAGCTTGGTATTCACAACATAGGCCAAATAGAACTCACATCCTTTAGCTAAAGATTTTCTAGCTTTCATTACTGAAATTAAAGGAATACTGCCTTTTTCCCGTTCTCCGCGAGCCAATACATATGACTTATCGGAAATTGGGATTTTTATCAACTTTTTGTGACACTCAATATTGGCTTTGTTTTGACTTAGCCAATTCATACCCAATACCACATCAAAACTAGGATTAGGTAATAGAAGAAATGAGACAGGAAAATCATGACCTTCTATTGTAATATTAGCACCAGTTACCGAAGTGGTAACAGGAACCAATTTGCCATTTGCTATTTCTACCTCAATAGGATTCACAATCAACGAGGGAGTCAACTTTAACTTTCCACAGAAATTCACAGATATAAATGAACAGTTGGCTCCAGAATCAAAAAGAACACGTGCTGGTACAGAATTAACAAGAAAAGTACCCGTAATGACGTCATCAGTGACGACAGCTTCATCAACCGTCATCTGAAATGCACGGATAGCAGCTGGTGGCGGATTTTTACGCTTTTGGCTCGAAGAAGAGGAACCACCACCCATACCCGATCTCTGTCTCTTGACCTCAGGACAATCACCAGCTCTATGACCCTCCTTATGACAATTCCAGCAAACCGGATTAGGATAAGTACAATCTTTAACTAAATGTCCCAATATCCCACATTTAACGCATCTCAATGTCTGAATAGTACAAGGCCCTGTATGTTTAGACTTGCATCTGGTACAATAAGAACTATCAGAGGTAAAACCACCAAAACCAATTCTCCTACTAGGTTGTGTACCCTGCCACTTCTGCTTCCCTCGGCTCGAAGAATCACTTTGTGGCCTTTGTTGAAACTTTTCTTTATTCTGTTGTCTTTTAGCCTGAATATCACTATCTACAGAACGTGCCAAATCATAAGCCTGGGGAAGTGTACCTGCTAGTCTCACTGTGGTACGGTACTCAGGAGGTAAAGTCTTCGCAAAACTGTCAATCTTATTTCTATCAGTTGGGACCCACTGCTGCACAAATCTCAACTTCTCAGAAAACTGTCTAATAAGCTCATCAATGGACATCTGGTCAGTCTTCTGTAAATCAAGAAATTCCCGTCTAACACGTTCAAGGTTAAATTCTGAGCAATATTGCTTACAAACCTCAGCATGAAAATCTGCCCATCTAATAGTACTAAGCTGCTGTGGAGTCAACGGTGCAGTGATAGAATCCCACCATGACATAGCCTGACCCTTTAGCAGCTGTACTGCATACTGTACCTTATCCTCTTCCTCACAATGACAAGCATCAAGCTTTCTCTCAACATCCCTTAACAAGTCTAGGGTAACAGTGGGATTAGAACTCCCAGAGTAAGGAGAAGGATTACTGGACATAAATGTCTTCAGAGAACAACCTTTCTTTTGCTGCTGCAACTGTGAAAATGCGGGTATCTGAAAACCAGAAGATCCAAAAGCAGAAAATGGAACAGAAGTCTGAAATCCATAACTCTGAGATTGCTGCTGAGGAATATATGGAACAGATGTAGGAATTCGAAAAGTAGATGTAATAGGTGGAGCAATACTCTCAATATGCTGATAACCAGAAGTCTGACGCTGAGAATAATCAGTTAACTGCCTTTGCTATTCTAATACCTGAGCCTCTAATCGCATAATATACTCCTGATCTGTTTCCCCACCAACCGAATGAGAAGTACCTTGATTATCTGGATGCGCATCTGTCTCTGAAGCCTGATTATGGGTAGGGTCTGGTTGCTCGTTCTCAGCCATTCCTGTAATCACAACACATCTCACAGTTTGTTAATTGTTAGTACTAATATACTAACCACTCACAATTTCATAACTAATCCCCATAACTTGAAATGTTGACCATTACCACTGGGTTTGGGATTGAACACATTACCATTGCTCAATTCGCCCAAACCTATGCTCTGATACCAATTTGTAACGCACCACATTTTTTTTTAAATCGGAAGCGCAAACATATTTATTATATACAATAGATGACATAAAGTCATCTACAAAATCATTATACAAATTCATAAGTATTAGATGATAATTTACAAACTAGTAAAATGTATCGGGACAATATATATATCAAAATAATATCAGAGTAGCTATGATCAACCACTTCCAAGCACTCCTTGCCCAGTCCCATTCTAGTCAAAACCTGCAAGGAGTAAACAACGGGATTAGCACGAAGCTAAGTGAATAAACCTGTTTCAACCAGTTTGACTTAGCTCGACATAATTAATTATCAACAATTAACACATAGACTCAACATCACCAAGAGGATCGGTGGTCCTTGTGGCGCCCTCAGACCGCGGTGGCCCACCAAGCAACACTTATAATCACTGCAGGCCATTACAGTGATTTACCGATAACTGTTTGCTACCTTTAACCAACATAAGTTCCATTCACAACACATGTTCACAATTCCTATGTTGGTTAACCTGTAGCATCCCAGTCCAACAATTGTTGACCTCCGATACCCCAACTTACTCATAGCAGTGTATACATATATCACAAAGCAATCAACATTAAACACTACTATGCTTAATCTGTTGTAACTAATACGTCACAACCAAATCACACTGAAATCCCAAGTTAATTCACCTGTTAACTTTGCTCCAACCACTCAGCTGACTAAATCATTGAGTCTTCGAGTTATCTGTGAATACAATAAAACACTTAAGTTAATAACTCAATTCAACTTATCTACTCACTAAATACAAGTACATATATATTTATGCATACATACAAAAGCACAACAATATTCACATTGATTTTGTCACAGTTTTAGTACCATACCCGATTGGCTCAATACCTTAGCCGTTCGGCTAAAGACTTTTACCCGATCGGCTCACCTTGACCCGATCGGCTAGCTCAACTAAATTTCGAGACCTTCGTTCAAACATCAAGTTCTGTTTAAGTTTTGTTCTAATTCAACCGTACGGCTAAGTTTACCCGAACTGCTAAACTAGTCTTAACCGATCGGCTCACTTGTTATAGCCGATCGGCTATATAGTAGCTTTTCACAAGTTTTGTCCTAACTCCAAGTTCTGTAACCATTTTACACTAAACTAGCCGTTCGTTTTAAGTTACCCGTTCGGCTCATTGATCATACCCGATCGGCTCATCAAGTATAGCCGATCGGCTATGAAGCTTAAACACAGAACCTGCACAAGCTTGTTTCTATTTCCTGCACGAGCCCTAACTCGAAATTCTTACTAACACAGCTTCAAACTTAAGTTTTTAACCATTTTACTACTATAATTAAGTCATATAACATTAACACTTCAACAAGAACAACTTCAATTTCTAGGTTTATAGCAATTTATACAATACCCTAACTTAACTTAATTCAAGCTTTATATGTATAATTAAAGCATTCAAACACTTACAAATTGCAAGGAAGAAGATGATGATATGAGGTGCTGCAAGTTCCAAATTTCACAGCTTATGATTATTAAGAGATTACTAGTTTGATTTGAAGGTTAATATCACATAATACTTCAAGATTTTAGAAAGGAACTGAAGGTTACAAGAAAGAAGATGAAGTCGGGTTATACCCACTTTCATTACTATATCATAGTATAATTATATACCCGTTCTAACTCTATTGTCTGGAACCTAAATACCAATTGCGAGAAAAGTATTTTATTTTACCGTGACCCATAACTATTTAAAACAGTTAATATTTTACTAGTCACAATAAATCTTTTAACCAAACTTTCTAAGTTATAATCCAAAACATATAAAACACAATATATGTAAATATAACAAATAATAATATGAAAATAAAGGAAATTACCTAATTACCCTCAGATCACAAAATGGGTGTTACAGCTTTACCCGATCGGCTCACCTTGACCCGATCGGCTAGCCTAACTAATTTTCAAAACCTTCGTTCAAAGGCCACTTTCTATCATGAATTTACACTAATATAGCCGTTCATCTAATTTTACCCGTTCGGCTCATTGATCATACCCGATCGGCTCACCAAGTTTAGCCGATCGGCTATGAAGCTTAAACACAGAATCTGCACAGAACTTGTTCTATTTCCTGCACGAACCCTAACTCGAAATTCGTACTAACACAGCTTCAAACTCAAGTTCTAATTATGCTATGATCATATAATAACATCATGTAACATCAAATAAGTATCAATATCAACTCCAAACACTAATTCTATACACAATCAATCATGTATTTAACCTAACTAAATCAAACCATGTATATTAAATAAAAGCTTCAAATACACTTACACTTTGAATGAAAAAGATGATATGAGCTGAAATCTCTGATCAATCAACAACTTGAATCTAGCAATTTAAGTTGGATTCTTCAAATTTGTGCATAAGGTTTCATGAGGTTGTAAAAGAAATGAAAATCACAGTGAAGAGGATGAAGTCGGGTTATACCCACTTTCATTACTATATCATAATATAATTATATACCCGTTCTAACTCTATTGTCTGGAACCTAAATACCAATTGTGAGAAAAAGTATTTTATTTTACTGTGACCTATAACTATTTAAAACAGTTAATATTTTACTAGTCACAATAAATCTTTTAACCAAACTTTCTAAGTTATAATCCAAAGCATATAAAACACAATATATGTAAATATAACAAATAATAATATGAAAGTAAAGGAAATTACCTATTTACCCTCAGGTCACAAAATGGGTGTTACACTTCCCATTGTACATTTGGCTATAAGTGTCGCACTCCCAAATTCGGGTTGCGGAAGCAAATCGGGTCGGAGCGTGACTAATCAATAATCACAGCTCAAAGATATAATGAACGACTCTATATGCGTCGCTTTACAACTTGTATTAATAAAATCAAAGTTTACATCAAGATATAGTTTACATTAGCTCAGTTCCTGGATTAAGAGATTTACATACATAATTAATCTATACAAAATATAATAATGCAGCTAAATCTCCGAATGTTTTGCATGATGACTCGAGCTAATGATATCCTGAATGGCAGTCCAACCTACTGCTGAGTACCTGTGAGACATGCTAAAATGGGTCAGCGAAACGCTGGTGAGCTCACATGTTTGTATGTCAACACATATATCGTATGAACCACAAGATTTAGTTGAATTTAGAATGTAATTAAGCAAAATAAAAGTTTTACAGCCATGAGCACATAGTCTGAGCTTAACTCGGGGTGTCAGGTCCACATTTAAGGAATCCTGATCGAGGTGCCTCCCACGAGTGCCTAATCTACACTCGTCTGAACAAATATTAGTACATCCGTTTACCCAGTTAGTGCATGCTAACCCGGACGAGGAAGGTCAATCCTATATGGTACCATATACTAATATTCACGCTACAACGTATTACCAAACTATGTTGAGGAGGGCTTTGAAAGATTAGTGAGATAACTCATGTAGTAATCGTTTGTTTTTGTACTTGCGTTCATATAGTTAAAATAAAACAAGCAGTATATCACACCCCTGAGTAAAACAGTAAAATATGGGCTATGAGACTCACCTGAGTCTGGAGAGTTTAACTAATTAAACTTGAGTTGATTAGCAGAGAATCGATGTCCGAAGACTTGTAACCTGAGGGTGTACACGACACGCGATGGTTATAAATGTGAGAATGTATCTATAAAGACTACCTTTGTAGTTGTTCTTTCAACTAGAATGTCCAAATTACTACGATTTGGTTGATTTGGTTATGTTTTGACAACGTGTACGGCTCGTTGGTGATTTGTTTGTAATAATAATCCCACATTCTTATTTTGATTTTCGAAAGGTGTTATACTTAGAAAGTATTTGTAAACTTTAAGTGACGGGGGTTCGGGGGCAGCGCCCCTGGTTAGCGGGGTCCCAGGGGTGGCAACCCCTGGCGGGGTCCAAGGGGCTGGCCCCTGGTTGGGGTCGAGATGCCAAGTCAGCTCGAAAATATTTTATTTCTACTATATTGCTTTGGTGAAAAACGCATCTGGACTTAAATTTGGGTGAAATCAAGTGATAAAATTTTAGGTCTCGACACTTAGTAAAATCTGTGTTTTCTTGGTTCTGTTTTATGCGACACAGTGTGTGACATACAACTTTGTGTCGCTAAGTGCGACATAGGTTGTTATGTCGCAGATCATGACTACGATATAAGGGTTTGTGTCACTAAGTGCGACGTCCGCAATTTAATGCGACAAAAGGTGTTGTGTCGCTATGTGCGACGGGAATAAGTTTTGTGACATAGTGTTTTGTGTCGCTATATGCGACGTCCGTGATTAGTGCGACATAGTGGCTTATGTCGCTATATGCGACATAAGGCCTGATTTAGCGACATAAAAGCTTATGTCGCAGGTGGCCTGGAGCCTCTGCGACATAACGCGCTGTTGGCCGGAAAATGAGCCGAAAAGGTGTTTTCCGGCCTCCGTTTGACTTGAAACTTTTACCCAACCCATATTTGGATATTATGAGCTTAAATAACCCATAAACAAGTAAAAATAATGAAAAGCGGAGTGTTTCGGGTTTTGTCGGAAACTTACAAACTTAACGCCGGAGAAATCCGAAAAGATGAAAGTGTAGATCGTGATGAGGTGATCGTTTTTCTCTAAAGGAGCGTGAGGATCCGAGGTGGTTTCGTGGTGCTTTTTGGTGGTTTAATGGTGGTGGTGGTGATGGTGAGTTGAGAGAAGAAAGTGAGATCTGGTGAGAAAGTGAGAGAAAAGGGAAAGGGGAGGGGGTTTTCCCCTATTTTTGGGCAGATTTTTTCTCCACTTTTACTCCCGTGTATTTGCGCTCCGTGCGATGTTCGTTTTCCCGGTTGTTTAAACATTTGAATAATTTTATTTACGTTTAGTTACAAGTTTTAGAATACAAATATTTAGTCAATAATTTACTTGAAGTATTTTATCAAATACTTAATAATTGAGTTATAGAGTAAAATATAACTTTAACTTGTTTCGCTTTGTTTGTGCCTTTGATATTTTAACCGCGTGGACCTTGTTCGTATGATACGAAATTGAATTTGAAATATTATTAAAACGATAATTGGATGTAATTACATTATTAAATAATGTTATATTATTTAATTAAATTGATCATCAACGTCCGTATTTAATTGAACCGAATTACATTCGAGTTGATTTGCGTACGATTTAATCAAATCGCATAGTTGTATATATTCATCAATATATATTTCGATACATTAATTAGCCTAACACAGAACTAATTACATGTATTAACACTTGATTATGCACTAATTACTAGTCCTAATTTGACGGGTGTCACAATAAGCCTTTGCCAATGTAGCAGCACTATCACAATGGATAGAAATAGGTGCAATAGGTTTAGGCCACAATGGAATCTCATAAATCAAGTTTCTTAGCCATTCCGCTTCTTTACCAGCAGCAGCTAATGCAACAAACTCAGATTCCATTGTCGAGTTGGTAATACATGTTTGCTTCTTGGAAGCCCATGAAATGGCACCTCCCCCAAGCAAGAACACCCAACCACTTATTGAAGAATGATCTTCAACATTAGTTATCCAACTTGCATCAGAATAACCTTCTAAAACCGAAGGATATCCAATATAAGATAAACTATAATCCATAGTTTTCTTCAAATACTTTAGTACCCGCATAATTGCTTTCCAATGATGAGCACTAGGATTACTAGTAAACCTACTCAATTTTCCCACAGCAAAAGCCATGTCCGACCTTGTACTTGTCATGGCATACATCAAGCAACCAATCACCTTTGAATACTTAAGTTGTGATACATCCTCACCTTTATTTGGTAAAAGCTTCACACTAGGATCCATAGGAGTACTTACAGAAGTACAATCACAATTGAATTTCTTCAGTACCTTCTCAATGTAATGAGCTTGAGAAATGGAAATTTCATTGTTTTCACGTTTAATCCTAATACCAAGGATAACGTCAGCCTCCCGCAAATCTTTCATGGAGAATCTTGATGACAAAAACTCTTTTGTTAAATTAACTTGATCTTGATCAGTCCCAAAGATCAACATGTCATCAACATATAGACAAATAATGACTCCTTTACCGGATTCATCAAATTTGCTATATACACATTTGTCCGATTGGTTTAAACTATAACCACTTGACAAAACCACTTCATCAAACTTTTGATGCCATTGCTTAGGTGCTTGTTTCAAAGCATATAAAGATTTAACAAGTTTACACACCTTGTTTTCATTGCCCGACATGATGAAGCCTTCCGGTTGTCTCATATAAACCTCCTCCTCCAAGTCACCATTCAAGAATACAGTTTTCACATCCATTTGGTGAATCACAAGATTATGAATTGCAGCTAAGGCAATCAACAATCTAATAGTGGAGATACGAGCAACCGGAGCATAAGTGTCAAAATAGTTAATTCCCGGTTTTTGTCTAAAACCTTGAATGACTAATCTTGCCTTGAACTTTTCAATAGTTCCATCTACCTTCATCTTCTTTTTGAAGATCTATTTGCAACCCAAAGGCTTACAACCAGGTGGTAGATCAGACAACACCCAAGTGTTGTTGCCCATGATGGAATCCATCTCATCATTGATTGATTCCTTCCAAAAGGCGACATCTTGAGACTTCATTGCTTCATCAAATGTTTTGGGATTATCCTCAACATTAAAACAATATGAAGATTGGGTAGAAACCTCATCCCTTGAGCCTTCAATTAAGTATAATTGAAAATCAGGCCCAAATGACTTTGGTTTCCTTTCTCTTTTGCTTTTCCTAAGTTCAAGTGACTTATCTTGTGTCACATCGAACTTACCTCCTTATTGGTTCCACTAGAGCTAGGGACCATGTCCTTTGGTCGAGATATAGATGAGAAGCGATTCTCATCAAAGATTGCGTCCCTTGATTCAACCACGGTGTTAACCAAAACCAAATCATTAGGTTCAATAACATAGAACCTATAAGCCTTGGAATGCTCAGCATATCCAATAAATATGCAATCTATACCTCGTTCACCCAAACTTTTATTCTTAGGATCAGGGAGTCTTACAACAGCCCTACAACCCCACACCCGAAGATAGTTTAAGTTCGGTTTCCTTTTATACCAAAGTTCATAAGGAGTAATCTTGTTCCTTTTATTAGGAACTCTATTGAGCAAATAGCAAGTTGTTAGTATAGCTTCCCCCCAAAATCCATCACTAAGACCCGAATAAGATAACATGGAATTAACCATTTCTTTAAGGACCATATTTTTCCTCTCCGATATACCATTTTGTTGAGGAGTATATGGATCTGTAGTCTCATGAATTATACCCACGGATTGAAAATAAGTTGGATCAATATATTCACCTCCCCTATCCATCTTAGCCTTTTGATGGATACATTTAGTTGTAATTCAACTTCAGTTTTGTACGTTTTAAACTTATCTAAAGTTTCATCTTTAGTATGTAACAAATAAACATAAAAAAACCTAGAAGCATCATCAATGAATGTAACAAAGTATTTTTTTTATTACCCAATGATAGAGTCCCATGCAAATCACATAAATCACTATGTATTAATTCCAAAATTTCATAATTTCTAGTTACATTTTGAAAAGGTTGCTTAGTGATTTTAGTCAACATACATGTTTTACATTTTTCGTTTGTCATATCAAAAGCCGATATTAACCCATCTTTAGACATATCTTGCATTCTTTTAAAATGCACATGTCCTAACCTAGCATGCCATAGAGTTGAAATATTTGTGCTAGAACAAGTCATAAAAGCTGAATCAACATTTATATGATTAATATTAAGTCTGAACATTCGGTTACAAAGGTAATTAAAACCAACAAACATACCGTGTTTTGATAAAACAAACTTATCAGACTCAATAACTTGTTTGTACACACAATTATTCAACACACTACTAGACACTAGGTTTTTACGAATTTGGGGTACATGTAAAACATCAAACAAACATACAGTTTTTCCCGAACTAAATTGCAAATATTCACTTCCACGTCCATGACAGGGGCTGTTGAATCATTTCCCATATGAAGAATTGATCCATCATCCAATGACTCATAAGTCTTGAACCAACATCTATCCTTGCATACATGGGTAGCACCCGAGTCAACCCACCACGTAATATCATCATCCTGCACAAAATAAGCCTAAGAAATATATGATACATAATAATTTTGAACCAAATTATTATTCATAAATACATTTCAAGTTTTGGTCCTTAGACCCATTGCCCGAACCGCTTGTGCTAGCTCCATTGGTGTTTTTATGACCAAAATTTCCAGCCCTACAATCTCTTTTCAAGTGTCCAGAATTACCAAACTTCCAACAAGTCAATTTAGACTTTTTATTGGGATTAGGCTTGTTGTTATCATGATTTTTGCGTTTGCCCCTTTTGTCATTGTTGCCGGTGGAATTATGATGTTCCACCATGTTAACCGAAGAGGTTTCAACAACATTTTTCCTCTTGGCTTGTCAATTTCCTGCGCCCTGAGAGATTCCTCAATACGCAAATGACTGCCCAACTCAACAAGAGTTAACTCATCCTTCTTATGTGTTCAAAGTATGCTTGAAGTCTTTCCAAGAAGGAGGGAGTTTGTCAATAACACAAGAAACCGAAATGGATTCATCCATGTTCATCTTGTGTTGTGTGAATTGCCCAAGTATACGAAGAAGTTCATTGTATTGTTCCATGACCGGTCAAGAATCAACCATCTTGTAATTATTAAAATTGCTCACAAGGAAATTTTTACTTGAATCATCTTCAGCCATATACTTTGATTCCAAAGAATCCCATAGTTCTTTTGCAGACTCATGATTTTGATATATATCAAAGAGAGAATCAGTCATACCATTGAGGATTAAACCTCGAGCAATATAGTCATCATTCTCCCACTTGCTCCTTAGCCGAATCTGCTCCACAGTAGCATCATCACCACCATCTTCAGGAATTGGTGTACTAAGAACATACACCACATTCATGCTTGAGAGGAAGAAATGCATCTTCTTCTGCCACCTACGAAAATCCACTCCTTCAAACTTGTCAAGTTTGGAGAAATTAGCCGTCATATGCTTCAAAGTAGCCGCCATTGAAATCACCAGGAATTATTGTTTTCGATTGTTGGAGGAAACCATGTAACGGGTAAAGATTTCAATGACCAGATATCACTTTGAATCGTGTTATCACTTTCCGAAAACAACAATTCGACCCTATATGCCTTGGGTTACACGAATTTTGTTTTGGGATAAGACAAAGTGTGGTGTTCTTGTTTGAGGTAACAAAACATAAACCTGGTGCTAGAGAGTATTTCTTGTTGTGTTCATTCTCTCATGTGAAATACTTATCCTTATAAGAGCACCCAACAATCCATGAAGTTAATTGGTGTTAATTGTCCAATTAAATCTACCATTGATCTCTTGCAAATTCCAGCCTTTTGATATTCATAATCATTAAGACCATAAAATCCTATCAGTTAGGATAACCAACAATCACAATGGGTCAGAATAACCTCTTGACCCGTTATGTCCATAATTAGACTATTACGCCACTAAATAGTCTAATTTCAGACTAATTCGGACTTCCGTCTAAATTAGACTAATTCAGTCCATTTTAAACTATTAAGCCACTGTATAGTCTATTTTGGACTAATCCAGCCTAAAATAGACTAATGTCTATTTTTGACTATTTTTGTCTCCTTTAGACTCATGACTGTATTCACAATTGCTTTGTGTCAGGGATGTTATTGACTTGATGGACGTACACTCCGTACCTCCTAACTCATTACCAAGTCAAATAATCATATCCCTCAATTACACTAAATTACTAACAAGCTTAACAAAAGAGAAAAGAGTGGGCTACACAAAAGCTCCATGAGTCATAAGAGGAGGCCGATAAAGAACACAAGGAGAACAATCGCTATAAACGCGCACAATGATAACAATCAAGGATTTCTTGTAGTATCTCTAGGATTTGAGCATCGTGCATTCCAATGAGAATTAAAATTGATGACATCGATTAGACATGCAGAGATAAGAAAAAAAGGTATTTGACATATTACTTCCTTCAAGATCGATCCACACCACCCGAAAGAGGATAGACACGATTATTTCTCCAGCGCCAAAATAACCTTAATAAAACAAATCTAACGTCTACAAAATCTTATTTAATATCCCGGGACAAATATTGAAACTTGTCGAATTGATGGCATTTGCAACCACGTTTGGAGCAACGCCAAATAACATGTACGCACATATACAAACACAAACACAACACACAAATATTTCGAGTCCCTATTATTTGAACATAGGGGATCGACCACCTCACCCATCTTTAATAACGACATTGAATTTAGGTGTCGAATGATAAATTGAGTAAACTTGTTTTTAGGTCTATTTAATTAAACCTATTTAGCAATGCTCCACATGAATATACACATCGAACCGTATATTTGTATAACTTTTGTATGGAGAATTTAGATGTAAACTTATTCATTCTAACACTTAAAATCGAATCGAATGTGAAGTATGTACTATTAATTTTTTTATTGATCATTATATTTAATTTAATTATCATATATAATCAAAGATAAAAGAAGTAATAGTTGAGATAAATATAAATTAATAAAAATATATTTATACATCACCTAAAATCATCAAAGTCTCGAACAACCGACCCCAAAAGTTGGGCTATTTATTTGCACCCCCTAAAGCTTCAACATATGCGTCTATCTTCCTTCTTCTTTCCCCAATCCTTTTATCTCACCCCTCTTTATATTTAGCCCTAATTTCAAATCTCCGAGGGTACATCAGAAACTTTCGTTATTTTCATTCAAATTCAAATTAAGGTATTTTCGTTCTTTTTTATTTAATCATATTTAACCTTTATTTATCATCATCATGTACCATATTCATCAATTTTGTGTTCTATCCTTAATATTCATCATGAATCAATTAAGTTCAAAATTAGTTCAATTAATGCTCGATCTTCAACGATTAATGTGGTTTCCTATCTGCGTTTTGTTCTTGCATCCTATATTTTTACGGTTTGATTCCCCCCCCTCTGATTTTTACTTATTTTATACTGTAAATGCTTGAATGTAATTGGTGGGCGTGCTTTAATTGGCTCTGTAGTATATACTATGTTTATGGGAATCTGTAAAAGATTATTATTTTTTTGTTTGTATCACAGATTGTAGGCTTTGATATTCTCTGATTTTGACCTTTTGCTTGATACTGTAAGTTTTTGAATTTGAGATGATAGTTTCTAGTTAGGGTTAGTGGGTGTGGCTTAATTGTCATATTAGTTTCTTCTGTTTATGGGATTTTGCAAAGAATGAAAGATTATATTATTTTTTTTAGTTTACATCACTGATTTTTAGGGTTTGACTTTTTTTGTGTGTGTGATTTTTACTTATATTATACTGTAAATACTTGAATGCGAGATGAAATTAATATTTAATCGGTGGGTGTGGTTTAATTGTCTCTATAGTATGTTTTGTATATGGAATTCTGTAATAGATTAAATTTTTTGTTTGTATCAAGATTGT
Organism: Pseudognaphalium luteoalbum; assembly: GCA_963422505.1. Taxonomy (NCBI): domain Eukaryota; kingdom Viridiplantae; phylum Streptophyta; class Magnoliopsida; order Asterales; family Asteraceae; genus Pseudognaphalium; species Pseudognaphalium luteoalbum. The sequence continues at coordinate 28,195,157 of OY730195.1, forward strand.
AGGCTTTGATTTTTTCTGATTTTCACCTTTTGATTAATACTATAATTCTTGAATTTGAGATGATAATTTCAAGTTATAGTTAGTGGGTGTGGTTTAAATTGTCATTTAGTTTCTTCTGTAAGATTGAACTATTTTTAGTTTACATCACAGATTTTTAGGCTTTGACCTTTTCTGATTCTGACTGTTTGATCCTGTTAGGAATTGAATATGAGCTGATAGTATTAGGTAATGACTACTGCTGCGGTTTATTTGTTATATAGTTTTTCTGATAATGATAATGGGATTATGTAAAATAAACTTTGTTTGACTTATGGAATTAATATTGGTTACAGAGATGGCAATTGTGCCATCAAAGAAGATGATAGCTATCTGTCATTATGGAGGGGAGTTTGAAACTAATGAAGATGGGACAATGTTATATAGAGGTGGGGAGGCTTATGCTGTTGATCTTGATGATAATATGCAGTTAAGCAGCTTTATACAAGAGATAGCTGAAACCATTGATTCGACGGTTGATGGAATGTTAGTGAAGTATTTCCTGCCTGGAAATATGAAGAATCTAATTACTGTATCTAAAGATAAGGATTTTCATCGAATGGTGAATTACTATAATGAATCTGAGCAATTAGAGGTCTTTATAATGAAAGAAGCCCCACCAGCTAAATCTCCCAAGAAGAAGCAGCCTGCGCGTAGGTAAGTTTGTGATTCGACTTCTGAAAAATTAAATATGTATGCTACCTTTTGTATTGACATTGCGTAGTACGTGTTGGTGATCACTATATGGTCTTGAATTGCTGTTTGGACGTGTGTTTTAACTTATTATAGCGACAAATATTGTAGTGATTATATAACCAGAGTATGAATGTTTGCCAAATTCTGGGTATTTTAGGGAATTAATACATAAAACGACCAGAAATGACATTTTTATGATTTGAGGAGACATTATGTGAAGTGAGACTATAAGACTTCCAGTTTATGTTAACATACTTTACTCTCAGATAATTGGTATCGTTGCAAGGGGTTTGAAACTGATTTTCCAAATTTTTCTATTTGAACACTAAATTATCAAAAGCAAAATATGTTTTATCCAAACATCAGAAACTGATTACTGATATATGATTATGATACTATTCTACCTAAATTATGGTTAGATTTGGAGAGGTAGATATGGAGTTTTCGTTGGAAAACTGATTAACACGATAAATGTGAAGAAAATTGATACTTTTACTATGTTTCTCTAGCACATTATATTTTAAAACCATTCTGACTATTGATTATAATTTTCATAATTGTAGACCGCAGACGAGACCAGCCCAGACACAACTTGCTGCTATTCCGCCACCTGCTGACGTTGGCCCCACTGATATAATCCCGTTAAATGAAGTTGTTGACATAGAAACAACCAATGAGATTGATCCGATTTCTGATCCGATTCCCATCAACCCTTTCCCTATGTGCGTAACTGACAATGAGCAGCATGTAGCTGCAAAACAATGGGAGAATCTTATAACAGGTGTAGGCCAAAGATTTCATTCACTAGCTGAATTCAGGGAAACCTTAAGAAAGTATTCTATTGCTCACGGGTTCAATTATGTGTACAAAAAGAATGAGAATCAACGTGTAACTGTGAAATGCAAATCGGAAGGATGTCCATGGCGGATCCATGCATCGAGACTGTCAACGACTCAATTAGTTTGTATCAAAACCATGAGACCGACACATAGTTGCCAAGGAGGTACCATAAAACCTGCGTTTCGAGCTACGAGAAGCTGGGTTGGAAATTTAATAAAAGAAAAGGTTAAAGATTCTCCAAAGATCAAGCCAAAAGACATTGCTAATGATCTCAAACGTGATTATGGAATCGAGCTTAATTATTCACAAGCAAGGCGTGCTAAAGAGTATGCACGGGAACAGCTTTTAGGCTCTTATAAAGATGCGTATAGTGAATTACCATTTTTTTGTCAAAAAATAACTGAAACAAATCCCGGAAGTCTTGCGACGTTTAGTACGAATGAGGATTCAAGTTTTCATCGGCTTTTTGTTGCTTTTCATGCCTCAATATTAGGTTTTATGCAAGGTTGTCGGCCTCTTCTTTTTCTTGACAGCACACCGTTGAATTCAAGATACCAAGGTATGTTGTTAACTGCCACGTCAGCAGACGGTGATGACGGTGCGTTTCCCGTGGCGTTTGCCGTAGTTGATGAGGAGAGCGATGATAACTGGAGGTGGTTTTTAAGTGAACTAAAAGTTCCGTTGACCGGACATGGTCCAATTACATTTGTGGCGGACTTTCAAAAGGGTTTAAAGGAATCGTTGCCCGAAATATTTGGTGCCGAGTGTTATCATGCTTATTGTTTAGGTTATCTAGCTGAGAAACTTAATAAAGATTTAATGGGACATTTTTCGCATGATGCTAGACGACTCATGGTTGAAGATCTGTACTCTGCTGCTTATGCATCAAAACTTGAGGGATTCAAGAAATTTGCGGAAGATATAAAAGCCATTTCCCCCGAAGCCTATAATTGGATCGTACATAGTGAACCTGATCATTGGGCTAATGCTTTTTTTGGAGGATTAAGGTACAATCATTTGACATCTAATTTCGGTCATCTGTTTTACGCGTGGGTATCAGAAGCAAACGAGTTACCAATAACTCAATTGGTTGATGAACTGAGGGGTAAAATGATGCAGTTAATATATGCACGTAGAGTTGAATCAAGTCTATGGTTGACTCGTTTAACACCTTCCATGGAGGAGAAGTTAAAGAACGAGATCTTAAAAGCGCACTCGGTTCAAATTTTGCAGTCTGATGGGAGCAAATTTAAGGTTTTATTTGATGACATTATTGATACTGTTGATATTGAGAATTGGGATTGTACCTGTAGAGAGTGGTTACTTACTGGATTACCTTGTTGTCACAATATTGCTGTTTTGGAATCTTATGGTAGGAGCCCATACGATCTTTGTTCTAAATTTTATCATGTTGAGAACTACCAATTGGCGTATGTGGATTCTATAAACCCTGTTCCCAATTTAGAAAGATTAGTGGATGTGGAATTAGATGATGGTACGATTCTTGTGACTCCCCCAACCACAATTCGCGCACCCGGCAGGACGAAGATAAGGAAGGTTGTACTGGGTCAGGTTGGACCAGCTGACTTTCTTAAACGTCAACTCCAATGCGGGAAGTGTAAAGGCCTTGGTCACAATAAGAGGTCATGCAAGTATGTCTTTCTTTCTTAAAGAAATAGTCGTTTTATTTAATAGCGTAGACCACATTTACAGTACTATGGTTATGTACTCTTGGGATCCCGATAGAGGTGGCCAAAAAGGTGGGTTGAGCACAAACAAGCAAGTTTGGTACATGTAACAATGGGCGGGTTTTGGTTGACCTGGAACATTTTTTGGTTATTCTGTTAGTAAATTATTTATGTGCTCAATATGATTACCAAAATGTTTAATAAAATAATTTTATTTTTTGAATAAAACAATTTGTTTGGTTGCATGACCAACAATACACTTTCAGCGACTTTCAAGCTGTTGACCCATTCAATCCATTTCCCTGTCCGTTTTTAGCCAGTCTTCTTAATATTATCCATTTGACCTGTTAAAGATAGAGCATTACCTAAATCAACCATTCGTAAGTGAATGAGTTGTATATGCCTCCCGATTTGCTGGGAATTCCCTAAAGATGTGTTAGACTCATGACAGTTAGGATAAAAAATAGTAACGGTCTAGGGTTCCTGCGGGGCATAAGTTATAAAGTGAATATTGTGACATAAAGAATCCCGTCAAAGATAAATACGAGTATGTGATTAGATTTATAAGTCGGTTAAAGTAATATTGCATTTGCTCCCTAAAGAACAGGTTGGCAACAACACCTATCTTACTTTAGATTATTGTAGTCCTTGGTAGTTTATAAGTCAGAATTATAGTAAATTTTGCCTAACTTATGCGAAACTTATTGATGACTTTAAGTTGGATCAATCAGTTTTACACTCTGTGATGGTATTCTAGGTGTAGGGAGTGTTTGCATGTGTTGCAGTTTCCTATTATGTGCACATGCAATACTGATTATGTATGATCATCTGCTTTTTTGGGCCAAAATAAAAGGATTCTTGACGTGTGACTCAATTACTTAGCAATGGGTTGATATGGGTTACTATATTTTATCTCATAAAGGTCAAATGGGTAAACCTTAGAAGCTTAGTTGAAAATGAAAGAGTCAAATGTGTCGAATGGGACGAAAGCCACCCGTAGTGTACCAAAATATATACGAGTATAAAGTATATATAATCGTTTAAGTCACTTTATTCATAAGAATAAGGGGGTGTTTGGATTAGCTTACATAAGCACTTATCTGCTTATTTGCTTATTTTTACAGCAGATAAGCAGATCCAAACACTTTTCTGAAAACTGCTTATCTGCTTATTTACTAAGGAATAAGCACTTAAAAATAAGTAAGGGGTCACATACTTATTTTTTAAGCACATAAGTGCTTATAAATAAGCTAATCCAAACACTCCCTAATATACTATTTTAATTATATAGTTTTTTATCGTATACTTTGATTATTTCATTAAGTCCACCGAAAAAAGAACACATTGACTGTCAACAGACCCATATTGTTATGTCCTAAATCAATTTCGACCCATTACCTGGCCCGACCGTTTTGCCAGCTCTATTTTGGGCCTATGAAGTTAGGCTCCAATGCACGACCTAAGCCCGACTTCATATCCAACAATGATGTCCTTTATGGCATTCTTTGTTAAATCTTTTCTGCCTCATCACTTACATGAATCGCACTTTTGTTCTTTCTTTCAGGGAGGATCATATGCCACAACTTCTCGAAGGTAATAATGGGAACATGGGTGCTTGGAAACAATGACTTTGATCGGCTGGTGTAACGAAATAACTGCGTATTGCTTAGAATTCATAGCATTTTTATGATTTTTTGCCAGTTAATTGTAAATTTTCATAGTAATATCATAAGCAACATGTTTTTTTGAGGTAAAATTTTCAGTATAGATTAGTTTAGGGTCTTTGAAGTAGTGATAAGAGGATTTTGTCTAGGAAGCAAATAACATGCAATTTTGGTGGCTTCTCTTCTTTCTATTCTTTTCAAATAATATGAAAATGATTCATTTTCTTTAAAGTGTCTGCATTTTGGGCATATTACAAGTTAAATCTTATGTATGTGTTGTGGTCATCATAGCGTGATTATCCGATCCATTGATTTAAAATATTATCATTATATTTCGCCATTTGGGTATTATAGAGAAAATATTTAAAACGGCACGCGGGGTTGATTTTCTGATGCTTGAAAGGATTATTTTTCCTACCGTTTGGAAATCATTGATTCTACTAGGGATGTTCATGGTCTGATCGAAACCGTTTAAACCGGCCAAACCGACCTGGAGGTTTGACCGGGTTCACTTTTCATAATTTATTTGGTGGCTTCTGATTTTCCAAATTGTCATATATAGTTTGGTTTGCAGTTTCAAGTCTCAAACCGGCCATTTAAATCAAACCGAACCGTATTATATATTTTACATAATTCGCTTGCTATATATATTTAGTTCAAAATATTAAGTAGGTCTTTACTTATATTTTCATTTATGTAATAAAATATTTTTATAAAAGTCAAATTTACTTATTATTTTTAAACACTTTGTTACCAAATAATATAGGGTTATTTGTCGAAAAATGAATCAATAGTTCAGTTTTTTGCATTTCCGGATATCAACTAATTTTTTTCTGTAAAAATGAACCACTAATTCAAAATCGATCATTTTCATGTATATGCTAACATTTGAAACGGTCACCGAGGATTATACAGCCGGGGATTTTTTCTTAAAGATGTATTTTGAATCGATCATAAGCGTTTGAATTGCTATATAATCCTCGACGAACGTTTCAAATGTTAACGTATACACGAAAATGATCGATTTTAAATTAGTGGTTCATTTTTCGGCAAAAAAATTAGTTGATACCCGAAAATGCAAAAAATTGAACTATTGATTCATTTTTCGACAAAAAACCCAAATAATATATTATGTATTTGTATCTTAAGAAAACTTGTAAGATATAATCGTGATATTATTACTCGTATTATAACATACTTTTTTATCAACAATTATTTACAAAAAAGAATTGGATTATACCGTCAACCGGCCAAACTAAACTGGTTTAATTTTTTTTTGTTGGTTTGCTTTGACATATTAATTTGGACGGTTTGGTTTGAGAAAACATCAAACTGTAATTATCGGTTTGGTCTAGAATTTATGTTTAGGCCGGCCCAACCGGACCATAAACATCCCTAGATTCTACATAGTATATCTTTGACAAGACCAGGATTAACGACGTGCACCATTGATTGTAGCTCAAACCACGCTAAAAAAATATTGCATATGGTATAAAACCGGAAGTTTATATTAAACTCTTAAAACTTAACCCCTAAATTAAACGGAGTAATATGTTATGATATATGCTACTTAACATCAATGAATTTGACTTTGGAAAGAAATAAATACCGTAGGTTTTGGTTGCCCTATAATCAAATGTCATGAGTCTTGGAATAATATTTTTTTTGAACGACCAACAAACATAATTACTATTACGAGGTGAACAACAAAACATTGAACACCCAAAGATAGTCATATGTTACATACACCAAACCTTAAAAGAGGAGCACCATGGTTACTTCAAGCTATCTAATACAATGCAAACTAAAATCACACCAATTTTCCCATGTCAAAGCTTTATATCTCAATCGACTCTTGATCCAAGTGAACGATAATGATCGTATTTCATCTGTAATTGACCTCACCGAACCAGATTTTGAATTGAAGATAGCATTATTCTTGTTCCTCCATAGACACCAAATCGACGTGGCAATGATCATATGAACCGCATGCTTCCATCCCTCATCCCATCTCAATTGTAGCGCTAGTGTCGGCAAGTCTCTTGCTGATAAGAAGAAAAAGGTTGATATCCGGCACCATTGTGAGACAAACTCCCAAATCTGTATAGCTAAATCACAGACACCAAAGATATGTTCCAAAGATTCATCCTCTAAACCACAAACCCCACACTCCATTGATATAATGTGCACATTTCTCCTTACCAAGTTATCTTTAGTTGGCAACCTATCCAACCACAACCGTCACATCAGAAAGTTCACTTTGATCGGAACCCATTTGATTCATGTAAATCCGTTTTCCAACTGTACTTCTCGTAACTCCAACATTTTAGTTCTAATATCCTTTACCGAAAACCTACCCAAAACACAAGCATCATTCCTCCAAACATCATTATCCCCAGCCCACGAAACATATGCTATTAAATCTGTCAATGAAACTACCTCAGCATGTTCTATCGGGTTGAGTTGTCGAGCCCAATGAAAATTCAAAGGTTGGCCTCCATTATCAATACGAACCCTATCCTTCAAAAAACACATTTTTACAGCCTCTAATTGAAACAAATTAGGAAACCGGGACCGCAATGGCTCATCCAAAATCCATGAATCATACCAGAATAAAAGATCAGACTTTATGCCTGGGCTCACATGAAATAACGCATATAAATCAAAACCAACATCATCAAAGTAATCAGAAATCTTACATATCTGTTTCCATGGCCCCGAAATAGACATTTTTTTGGGGATAAAATTCCAAGACCTTGATGTATTATGAAAACACCAAATTACTTTTCTCCATAACTTGTTTGGTTCTATTTTGAATCTCCACCACCATTTAGATAGCAATGCCAAATTCATCTCTGTAAGAGATCCAAGACCAATCCCACCATATTTCCTTGAAGAGATAACCTTAGGCCAAGAGACCCAATTTATCTTCCTTAAATTACCATCATTTCCCCATAGAAATTCCTTTCTAACCCGCTCAAGAATCTCGATGACCCCCACCGGGGCCTTAAACAACGAAAAATTATACGTTGGCAGGGCATTTAGAACTGATTTAATTAAAGTAATACGACCTCCAACCGACAATTTCTTAGCCTTCCACGGAGACAACCTATTCTTGAAAGCTTCGATCACCGGTTTCCAATTACGAGTCAAATTCATATTTCCTCCAACAATCAAACCCAAATGAATAAATGGTAAAATACCCATTTTACATGACAGAACCTCAGCCAATGATTGTACTTCTGAGGCTTCTACTCCAATACCATAGAGAAAACTCTTATTCAAATTGATACCTCATCCAGAACTAAGGAAAAAACACCTTAGCAATCTCTTTAAATTGATCAGACTAGCCGGAGACCAGTCACCCAAGAAAACCACATCATCCTCATACATAAAGTGAGACAAAGTTAAACCAGAATGTGAGCATTTAAGACCCTGAAATATCCCACATTCACATGCTTTCTTTATAATCTGCGAAAGAGACTCCATTGCAAGTAGAAATAAAAAAGGAGATAAATGATCTCCTTGTCTCAATCCCCTTTTACATTGAAACTCAGCAGTTGGAGATCCGTTAATAAGAACCGATGCATGTCCAGAAGAAATAATAGCCCAGACCCATCTCCTCCATTTACCCGGAAAACCCATTTGTGTCATTATAGAGTCCAGAATACCCTAATTCAAAGAATCATAAGCTTTTTGAATATCTACTTTGAAAAGAAATCCATCTTTTTTGGATTTTTTTAGCCATCCGATCACCTCATTAATCACCAAAGGGCCATCAGTTATACTACGATTAGCAACAAAAGCCGTCTGCTCTTCCGAAATTAAATCTGCTACACAATCTTTCAAACGATTTGAAAGAACTTTTGATATTACCTTATTAATACATCCGATAAGGCTGATGGGTCAGTAATCATCAAAAGTTTGTGGATCAAAAATCTTGAGAATCAGAGAAATAAAAAACGAACAACATGCCGGATGAATAGCCTCAGATGCATAAAATTTCTCAAATAAAAGCACCATATCTTGTTTCAACCAATTCCATTTATTCTTTATAAAGTTGAAATTGAATCCATCGGGACCCGAGCCCGATTCCCTGCACAAGCCCACACCGCATCTCTAATTTCATTCAAGGAAAACTTATATAATTGTACTAAAATGATAACCAACTTTCTCTCTCCTTTGACTTCTAATTTTTAATTAAAATGTACAAATAAAATATGCATGTATAAGTGTATTAACAAAAGCTCTGAGAGCTTTGTTTAGCAAAACCCTGTTTGAAACCCCACGTGTACATGTTTAATTAAGTTAATAAACCCTGTTTGAAAACCCAAACAAAAACTCTCACACCCATTTCTCACTTGTTTTTTTGTTTTCGATACTTCCAAAGCTTCCCAACGGCCCTCACAAAGACAATATAAACAACTTCCGTCTTTGTTATAATCGCAACCTCCGTTTATATATCTATATACATCTATACATACACACAGCCGCAATCACAAACTTGATAAATCTGCTCTAATTTCGACTGATCGGTCAGGTAATTCATACTCAATTCATTCCTAATTCATACATTTTATAGATTTACCTTCATGTTTGTTATATTTAATACTCTCTGATTGTTGTTGCATTGATCTTGATTTCGTTGTTATGATCTTCGCGTATTATGCTACTGTTACACTGATCTAGGTTTTTTTATTTTATTTTTAGCTTTGAGCTATATAATGCAACTTAGTTATGCAAATACAGTAATACGTGCGCGCGTACATTTTCTGTTTAATATTGAAGAATTTGATTTTTGTTACTTGTGTTATCTTCTTTTTGAGATGTTTTGATTATAATAGAAGCTTACTTTTTACTGATCTGTGCTATTTTTATTGATTAAGATGTTTATGATAGGGCGGGTATATTGTTTTGAGGATTTTTTTCTCTTGAATACTTTGCAGATTTACTTATGAATTTAGTTGGAAAGTCTGTTATTTCTTAAATTTGAACTGAATAGATGTTGAATAGAGGATGTATATTGCGGTCGTGAAAATATGAAGTAATTCATTTGATTTTTTAATTAGTAGAGTCATTCGTTTTGTTGTATAAATCAAAGATGGAATCGATAGAGTTGTTATGATAAAAAAATGTTGATGTTTGGTGAAATTCATGCTAATTTTTGTGTGACTTGCAGGTTTGTGATTAACTTATTGAAATGACAACTGCTACTACTAATATGCACATTGCTATTGCAAGACCCTCAACGGTTTCTTCATGTGAAGTTTCGAAGTCGAGCATTGCAGTTTTCAGTAGCAATGTTAAAGGGACATCGTGTGCAAAGCTTAAAAGCTCATGTCACATCTCTTCTATGCAGTTATTATCTCAGAATGTCAAGTCCAGTCCTTTGAGATTTGGAAGGATGATCACAAAAGCCATGTCCGATTCCAGTGACACAAAACCCCTTCCAGGGCTGCCTGTTGATCTAAGAGGTTAGTTATCTGGACCTTGCTTATTATGATATGAAAAAAGAAAATTGCCATGTGGATGATTATATGATATTTCCAGTTGAATTATTGTTATGCTCAGAAATTTAAAAAACGAGTTAAAATTGTTTTACTTACCTGGGGAACTATGTGCAGGAAAGAGGGCTTTCATTGCTGGTATTGCTGATGATAATGGATATGGTTGGGCGATAGCCAAGTCTCTTGCTGCTGCTGGTGCTGAGATTCTTGTTGGCACATGGGTCCCAGTATGCTACTGATCCTAGCCTCAAAGCATATTTATTTACTACTAGAAATTAGAGGTGGCCAGATCTGTCGGTCGGGTGGGTTTGATAACGGGTGGATCATTTTTTAGTAAATGTCAAAAGTCAGAACAGGTTGGGTTGGGTTGACCCTCTAGCACCTTTTTGTCCAATTTAATTCTTATTTTGAAGTACTACCTATTATGATAATAGGATTACTGAAACAATGTCTCTTCAATGAATATCGAAATTCTTGAATGGCAACGATGCAGGATGTTGTATACATTAATCATAGGCTTTGAGCAACTCTCAACTCATGTTACCAGTTTCCATTTCAGTTAAAATAATTTGTCTAACCTTTGACCCAATCGAGATAAAACAAAACCCACATTGATTCATTCATCAGTGAAGCTTGTCTAAATTGCCACCTCTGCTAGAGTTATTCTGGCTATTTAAATTTGTATATTAAGTTGTTCATGACTATTTACCTCTGTAGGCGCTGAACATATTTGAGACTAGTCTTCGGAGGGGGAAGTTTGACGAATCTCGTGTGTAAGTGTGTATATTCTACCAAAAAGGAGTTTTATGAAGGTAATACGGTGATTGCTTAATTAACAAGTGCAATTTGTTGTTTTAGGTTGCCAGATGGGTCTTTAATGGAAATCACTAAAGTGTATCCCTTAGATGCCGTGTATGATACACCCGAAGATGTTCCTGAGGATGTAAGTCAAAGTTCAAACTTTCAAAAAGATTTTCTTGCAGTTAGTGAAAGGATAGTCCGATATATCACATGACCATTATGCAGGTAAAATCAAACAAGCGCTATGCAGGGTCCTCGAAGTGGACCGTTAAGGTATCAGTTAAATTAATCAATATTGGAGTTATTCTCTTATTGATTCAAACTCAAATGTTCCTACAAAATTCGCTATATCACTTGCCTAATTCCGTATTTATGTTTTGTAGGAAGTAGCTGAATCTGTGAAAGAAGACTTTGGCACCATTGACATCCTTGTGCATTCATTAGCCAATGGACCTGAGGTATGCTTTGGAGATTTTTTTCCCCTATAAATTTTAATCATAACCTATTAGCTTATGTCATGCTCATTGATTAATTAATACAGATAAATTCTTCTCTGATATGCTTTAAAAATGGGAACTCTTTTTTATGCCACTAAAATTGGTGTGTACACCACTAAAGTTGTGATATGCGTGCTGTAAACTGTGATTTGGGTGTAGTATCCATTGGTGTACAATCATCTCCCATTATAAAAACTACCCGATTCATTCTGTAGGAGTTAAGATTGGCACCTCTTAAATTGCAGGTTAGCAAACCTCTCTTAGAAACATCAAGGTATGGGTATTTAACTGCCATCTCCGCATCAAGCTATTCTTTCATATCTTTGCTCAAGCATTTCGTCCCAATAATGAACCCAGGTATGCTTCCAACTTAAATTTAACTAAATTTGCCTTTTGACCAATTAAATTTACATTTATTTATCGACAAAGCTAAGCTTTATTATCACATCAGGTGGTGCTACAATATCTCTGACCTACATTGCGTCTGAAAGGATCATACCTGGGTAATTTCTTCTAGTTTTGACATTATTATTCTATTTGGAGCGTTTCTTTTCACCGTATCATTAACTGCATCAATTTCCTTGCCTTGCAGATATGGTGGAGGTATGAGTTCAGCCAAGGCTGCTCTGGAGAGTGACACACAAGTTAGTTCTTCCTTTCTTATCTCTATATTTTCAACGTGGTGGTATTAAAAATGACACATTAATAACTGATGAATACATGTAGGTGTTGGCATTTGAAGCTGGAAGAAAACATAGAATTAGAGTGAACACGATATCTGCAGGTACGGCAATAACTTTTCGTACTCTTTACAGAACAGTTCTCTTTTAAAACTATTATCTTTGTCATCATAGGACAAAAATTACACAACTTAATTGTTATCGCCCCTTTTGGTTATGTTGTATCAACATGTCTTAATTATGTACCAGGACCACTGAGAAGTCGTGCTGCCAAGGCGATTGGTTTTATTGATATGATGATTGACTATTCATCAGAAAATGCACCACTGCAGAAAGAATTAGCAGCGGGTCAGTATAAACCTCCTTCTGGATACATTATATTGATTTACCATAGGTTCTGTAAAATTTGTTGTCCCAACAGTATCCACAAATTGTCATCCTAGTCTTGTATGTGATTACAAGTATGTGTGTTTATTTATTTCATAATCCCGTTGTAGTAAAATCCCGAATCTAAATTTATTTGTACAGAGGAGGTGGGGAATGCTGCTGCTTTCCTGGCATCACCGCTGGCTTCTGCCATCACCGGGACAGTTTTGTACGTAGACAACGGTTTGAATGCAATGGGAGTTGGAGTTGACAGCCCTGTTTTTAAGGATCTCGACATTCCAAGAGATAACCGAAGTTAAGGTATTGTGCCAGCACAACATTGTTTCGGTGTTTAAAATAAATTTGTAATCGCCTTGTTTGAATAGGTTAGTTTGGCTTCACATTTTTACATTACAATGAGAACCGTGGTGGTTAGTCTTGACATTTTGTATGCTATAACAGCATTGAGTTTATTTTTCTCAACTTTCTGAGCTTGACATAATCAAAAACAAAAAAGATCCATAGCTGCTACCCATTTTCTCAGTTTAAGCGCTGCCATGCCATTGAATGGCTGTTACATATGGTATAAGCTCTCCCATAATAACTAGTACAAAGTTGTGGTAACTGTGCGGTTGAATTCATTTGCATATTTGATTTCCTGTCATCTATACTTGAGCAGTAATTAGACATATTCTAAGTTGAAATGCTGTCAAAGTATCGAGTGACTGGAAATAATTCGGAGTCGTTGGTTTTTCGTAGTTAATGGCAAGTGACATATAATAGTAGGTACCGAATGGTAACATCTCCAAACTTGTCGAAATTAGTCTTGATTGCTCAAGGATCAACAGTCGATGCTTGATGGTTGTACCTTAACTTTGATGTGTTGATTTTTGCATGCATAATTGCACACCATATTCTTTATACAAATATATACTCGCAGTGTTGCAACATCATCTTCAAAACAAAGGATTACAAATTATTTCAGAACAAATATCAGTGCCAAAAGACCTGTTATAATCTTCCGAGTACTAGATACAAAGTTGGTGCAATCTAACTTCAAGTGATGGATGGCAAAAGCTTTCACCATAAATTTGGTAACATCCATGTAAACTATCTGAACCGAAACTCTAAAAAGCAATCCCATTCAAATATTATCCTCCCTCAATGGTTTTGTGAAGGTCCAACGTCTTCTTTCACTGCCACTCCACCACTTCAGGCCACCATATCTTGAGTTAAGCTCAATCACCATGATATACGACTTCATCATTAACGAACATATGGCAGCAGTTGCGAATGAAAATGAAGAGAAACATATCTATAAACAGAAGCTGAGCAAACTGTAGATATATGAAAATTGATGGTGACGGCGGCGATATCTACGAGTCAGATGCAGGTGATCGTGGCTGGAGATAAGAGATTTGGATATAGCCGGAACTTGCGGTGGAATTGCTGCCGGATCTTTTGACATGTTGACGGGCGATGGAGTTGCTGCCGTATCTTCCTGTGTGTTAGGGCTTTGATATTTCGGCACATACTTTTGTTTCCGTTTGTTTTGTGTTAGTTTGGATTGATTAAGGGTTGTGCTTTAATCTTGATAGTTTGAAAGTAGTTAATGTTATGCAAAAGATTTATTAGTGTAGAGTTAGAGGTTTTTTAAGGAGAAGACAAGGGTAATATGCTTAATTCATCACGATTTAATGGAGAAAGCTAACTGAAAATAGACGGAGGGACAAATTTGGAAAAAATGATAAATTTAAGGATGATCGCTGTAGTTATTGAAATTTAGGGACACACTATGCAAAACGTGACAACTGCATGGACAAAAAATATAGTTCACTCTTCAATAGATTAAAAACCAACAGTAAACCATGATCCATGACTAGAGTCTAGAAATCACAAGACTATATGACTAATTAATTGACAATTTACATCTACCTGAAGTATATCGAGACCCGAGGAATATCAACATCTTTTTCATCGTCATCCTCATCCTCATCCTCACAGTCCACCACAACGTCAAAATGTCGTCTGTACGGTGGGAGATCATCTTTAGCCACTTCTGTTGCAAGATGTACCATCTTTTCGTCCATTCTATCTTTATGCCCCGGGAACATATACAACAGCCATTTATCAAAAGATATGCTATTAACCTTCAGTCCTTTGTTTTCTAACCATTTAAGAAGCTCTCTTAGAGTGGGGTTATCTCTCAGGATCCAACGGTCCCAAACAGTCCAGCTCAGATCCTGGTGCTTGATCACTTTTGGTGGAACAGGTTCAGCCATTGAGAAGAGAGTAAGTGCCAGGTTCACAAAGGTGTTTCTGTAGTCTTCTACTTTGTGACCTCCATTTAGGACCTTGTAGAGCTCCAAACAGACAAAACCGGTGGCCATGGCTGTGGTGGTGGCTATGGCGGGGATGATCCTACCTGCAATAAACTTAGCTTTTAGCTTATCGACTTCTTGGATTCTGTAATTTCTAGCTCTCATATTAGAAAGCCCAGCTATCAAGTCCATGTGATAATTGGTATCATCATCCTAAACATTTAAAAAAGAAAACAATTAGCTCAAACATATATTTGAATCCAGTTATAAAAAACAAGTTAGGACTGTTTTGTAATACATATAGTTTTAAAAGCATGATCAGCATATTTTATCCCTAAAAGATTTTAGATACTTATGACCCATTTGACCCGTTTCCTTTTTGGCTATATGTTTATCGATCTTGTTAGAGAGAAAATATAACCAGAGACACATTCTTGTCCCATTTCCTGTTTGACCAATTTGATCCGTTTCTTTTTTGAACAAGCAACACACCGTATCTTAGTTTGGACCCATGTGTAGTGAAGCACAAACGCAAATCAAGAGTAAGTTGTTGCGTTGGTGACAACAATCAGCTTGCAAGTTATGTGGCGCTTTCTTCTGTTGTTACAACATCAACTTAAAACCATACAAATTCTACAGCTGCTTGAAGTAACATTAGGACATCAAATTCACACTCACCTTCAAATTGAAAAACACTTCTTTAAAATCTCAACTTCCCAAAAGCATACATCCGTAACAGACCCAAGATGTCCAGACACATTTCTATGAAGTTAAAATATTATCTCAGGTATAAGTTGGAAGTCAAGTTCACTGAAAGGGTTTGAACCGTGTACAACGTCTTCCTAAGTAGGTCAAAGTAATGGTACTGGTAACGTGCTTTTCAATAATTATGCAAAGCAAGTAACTATAACAACAAAAGGATAGGGTAACGGGTAAAAACGAATAGTTTCATTATCCAAATCAATCAACATAATGGCTATGCCTCTACTACTACCAATCACTGTAGTTCAAGGTGAAAATGAATTGCTATTTCACAGATGAATAAAGGTAAACGAAACCGAATAAGAAAGGCAGAAGCATACAGATTATGCTATTCTAAAATTATCGTTTTGTAATATAGTTAGCTCACTATCAAAGCTTTCAATATTTTCTTATTCTTTTGTGGCACTTTTAGAGATACTTTTTGCAAGGTCGTTTCAAAAAGTTGTAAACTTGCGAAGATGAATCTTTTTGAATACATCCGTAGTTAGGGGTTAGAAGTGATATAGTGTCCCAAATTGTCATTGTTACAGGTTAAGCAAAAATTCCATCATTAGAACATGAGTTTACACCAAAATAGCTATGTAGTTACATATTACTATATCAACGAAATGAATATAGAACTCCGGTTATCCGGTTATCTAGCTATATTTGTGTCCAGATCAACACGTGTTCAAGAAGCATAATGCAATAGCCTAACCTGCACACAGTGATCGATGTAAGGAAAATAGTACACTGTTTGCACAGTTGACATCAATTCTATCCTTGACGAAATAAATTCAATTCACACATACCATTATAAAGAATGTTATGGTTCCTTACAGCCCATCGAACTACTACTATCTCATCAATTCCAACAGAGCACAACATAGCAAATTAGATTTTATCTTTAAATTTGATTAACATAAAGCCAATGACTTTATAATACCTGGTGCTTGCCACATAGTGCACAGGTAAAACTTGCCACATTGTGCACAGGTAAAACTTGCCACATAAACAACAGTACTTCCTGTGTCAACAAAGAACGCAAATCGATGATGTGGAGATCCAATCCACGGTATCGTATTATAATACCTGATTCAAACGATTATATATAAATCCACTATAATGAGTCAAAATTGACGGAACAGCAGTTTATAATAAGTAAGTTCATCATCTAATTCAGTGAAGTGTATATAAATAAAAACCCTAGAATTACCTGTTGTTAAGGAGATCGTCATGTAAAGCCATACGAGCATTCGTGCAACCAGAATCGGTAGACGTCGCCGGGAAATCGAGTCGACAGAAGAAATGTGTGGCGACGGGGTAAGCTGTAAACGAATATAGAATTAAACCAAACACATGGTGCCTTAATCAGATAATCACCTATATTTTGTATACAATTTGAAATTAAGATGCAGAAGATGGTCTGGTTGTAGTGGCAATCAATTAATTTGAGGCCGATGGTGGTAGCTTTGATTTTTCAGGCTCGTACAATGTAAAACCTATTAATGGGCATGTAAGGTACCTAAATACTAATGGCAAAGAACACAAACATTTGACATGTAGGCACTTATAGGTGAATATTTGAAGTTCAAATATACAGGTATGAACTGAATATGGTTTGATGACAAGGGAATCATAGATGAGGGTTATACCTCATTGGTCCACTTTTGTACTATTAACAGGCAATCCATCCCCATTGTCAACCTAAACAGTGGACTGATTGGAACAGAAAGCACGCCTGTTGCATATGGCCAGGTCCAAATTGTGCCAAGGCATGTGGCATGCATCCACGGTTACAAATTCTCAATGAGCAAAACGATGAATATAATCCATACATAGCGGCATTAATAAGCCCAATGCCTCTTCCTTTGCCTCTACCAATAACAGTCACTTTCTTCACAGGTGTCGCCGCCACATGCCTTTGCTTCTACTATTTTCTCATTGACCTCCTAATACTACCTAACATAAATGAAAAGATGTGTTCAGTTTGCTCATTACTCTCTGTTTCTACTGTCTGCACAGAATCCGCATTACGAAATCATAGTTTTTCATTTTGCTAATTCTTCATAAACGCGTTTTTTAAGGCTCTTCCAAAAATGAAACAAATAGTAGAAGCAGATCATAAGAGCAAAATGAAACATACACAGTATTCCGGAGAGTCATTATCTAATTGATTATTACAAGTATTCATCGATTATTCCCTTGTAAATTATGAACAGATACAAATAAACCCTGTTTGATTCATATACATATTATTATATAGAAACCCAAAGAACACTGTGTATGTTCAAATACCCCTCCCCACCCTTTTTGACACTGATTGATTTCGTATTTGTATAGGAGGGATGAATACATTCAAACAGACACTCGATAGAAACAAAAACAATACATATACAGGAAACGCATCTACAGAAGCAAAATAACTATCACGATTAATCCTATAAATCGTAATTAAGCACCATCGCATACCTGGTTTTCAAATCGAACAATCAACACCATCTGCGGTTACCCGTCTTAGCACCAGAATTCCGATTTAACCAAGCTAGCGATCCGGAATCATCTATATTTTATGTGAGATCCGTGGGTTTAAACAACACCACCACATGCGGTTAACAATCTCATATCCGGTGCGGAAGACAATCGTTCCGGTCGCAATCGTGGAGGTTTAAGGCGATGGTGGTTTGTCCGATTTTTCAAGGCCTATCCTTCTTCATTCACCACGGTCGATTTTTCAGTCTGGCAATCGACAAACCCTCACAGACAGAGGTTGGTGATTAATTTTGAATCAGGGGCAATTTAGTAATTTACAACACAATAATTAGGGCTAATGACGTCATTACTTGATCTAATGATTGGCTAATTAAGGATTAGCTTTAAATTAAGGGGGAGATTCTCTCACAGTTTTTCTTATATATATATATACTAGCCGATAACCCGCGTAATGCGACGAGAATATATTTGAAATTCGTTAAATAAGGTGGTGAAAGAGCAGTTGAAAAATTGATATAAAATATACGGGTTAAAATCAAACAAATAATAATAATACGAAGTAATATGATGAACAACACTATAACAAATTAAAAAAACACTGCATGTCTAAGATATGTGCATTATAAATGTCATATTCATATGATTACGTGAAAAATTACATAACAGATAGTTGAAAATAAATTTAAACTTCAAATAACAAAATCCAAATGCACATGAATAAATTGGTATTTTTTTTCATGAGTACAAGTGTGTTTATATAGTGTTAATTTTGCTATGTTTTTTTTGTGTAGTGATTTTGTAATTGATTGAGTAGTGAATATCTTAATGTAATTGATTTTGTAGAGTTATTGTATAGTTGACTTGCCAAAATAAGGTTGACATGTTAGGTGATTAAATAGAAGGGCATTATGGGGATTTCCCATATGATATAAGGTTAACATATGGAAATGCTTAATAAAGGGTTAGAGATAGAGATAACAATTTTTTTGGTCCATATTTAAGCGGATTGGGACGGAAAATATTCTTGTATCTATCCAATGACCATCTAATTCTTATAATTTTTTTTATTACGTCACAAAACTGACTTACAGTTTCCACTCTTCAAAAACAATTTAACATTCAAGTCACAGGTGTATATTCAATCGTAACAATGTAAAGGTCCGACCAAAAAACTTCGCTTTTCGACAATAATTATATTAATTTCACAAAGAAGAAAAATAATATTGTATTATTATCGTGTTTTATTTTATTAGTACACATGCTCCTGGTGAAAGCATCTCGTTTATTACCTAATAGGATTTTATGTGAGAATGAGGGAACCAATGATATCATGTTATGTGTAGCGAGAGAATGTTCCATATGTACAAAACTCATTTACCCCCAACATCAATTATCTCACAAACGACAAATCGAAAAATTATGAAAATTGCACCATTAAATTCAGCGTTTTCTCCTCTTCGATTTGCCATCCATCAAGGCATACTTTCGACGAGTTTTTTTTTTCATTTTTTTGGTGTGTTTCACATTTACTAGCACATGTGTTAGAGCACGAGGAGTGCCCCCATTATTCTCAGTGTTTTTTGGCCAAAAACGCTGGAGGCCGGCGTTTTCCACTCTGGGCCGGCGTTTTTATCCGAAGTTGAGCCCCAAACGGTGAGAGCAAGCTGCGTTTTTTTTTTTTTTGGTTTCTTCGAGGCATGCAAGCAACGGATATATATATATATATATATTTATATATATATATATATATATAAAGGTAAAAAAAATGACGTTGGAAGCTAGCCGTTTTTTTGGCATTTTTTTTTTTTTCAAATTTTACACTTTCACTCTTTAAATACCCACTCAAACTAAAACCATTTTTCATACCTCAAAACTTATATTCTTTCTACTTCTTCAAACTAACAAAAAAAAATGTCTCAAAACCCAAACGACCCATTCAACCTCCAATCACAATGGAATCCTTTTCCACCAAACTACAACCCGCAAACACAATCATCTTACAACTCAAACAACCCACAAACGCCACAATCATCTTACAACCCGCAAACACACGTTTCACCCAACCAATTACCGCCAATAGCATCCGATAGTTACCAAGAGTTTTTGTTATGGAAGCAAAGTCAAGTGGTGCCGCCATTGGAGCATTCGGTTGAGGCCGAAACACCCACCTCATCTCGGCCCAAAAAATCCAAAGAAAAAGTGGTTGACTCGCCGAAGAAAAAGAAAACATTTACGGTCCGCAATCTTTGGACGTCCAAAGAAGAGCTACTTTTAGCTCAATGTTGGATATGCATTTCCGAAGATAAGAACCGCGACATCGATCAAAAACACGATTCATTTTGGTACTTGGTGTTGGACGAGTACAACAAGCGTGCGGATGTTGAAAAAGTAGTCCAACGGGGAAAAGACGCATTGTCGTCTAAGTGGACTTTTTTGAACAATCGTTGTAACAAGTATGGAGGAATCGTTGAGAGCTTGGGAAGACAAAGACATAGCGGTGAAAAAGATGAAGATTTTAGGTTGCGGTTTTTGGAGACTTACCGGGATGAGGCGAAGGCGGCTTTCCACCACGAGGTCGCTTGGAATTTTTTGAAAGACAAGCAAAAATGGTTGGTACTCGACGCGGTTGTAGTCGGCCGTAGGAACAAGCGAAGGGAGACGGTTGACTTGGAAGATGTAGCGGTGGATTTGGAGAATGACATGGAGAATGAAGAAAACCCGAACGCCGCCCTTTTTGGTGATGATGTACACCCGCGGCCTCCCGGAAAATCAAGACGGGCTAAAAGTGCCAAAACATCTTCCGACTCTTCTGCTAAAAGTAGCACGCCTTCTTTTGATAAGTCGATCACAACAAACTTTCAACAATTGACTGAAACCAAAGCTAGTGTTTATCGTACCCGAGATATCGCCGAAGCAATGCGGGTTCTGAAAATGACAACGGATGGTTTATCCGAAGATGACGCATGGTTTCTTAACATGGAAAAGGAGAAGATTCGCGAGAAGTTCGGTTGGAAGCGACCGGGTTGGGGTGGTGGATCGGGTTGGGGTGGTGGATCGGGTTCGGGTGGTAGCGAATGATTATGTATTTTGAACTTATCGTATTTGAATAATATAATTTTAGGAACTTTAATTATGTATTTTTAGGAACTTTAAATTATCGTATTTGAATAATGTAATTTTAGGATTTTTAATTATTGCATGAAAGTACATTTTAATTTAATGTAATTTATTTTTATTTTGTATTATTTTTATCTATTTAATTTGTTTTTAAAAGAAAAAAAAACAATAAAATAATCACAATAACATTGAACTTAACACGAAACCTCAAGATTAAACATTACCCCACTTTTCTGCTTCAGTGTTATTGTTCAGTGTTTTCAAAAACACTGAACTTAACACTGAAACAGTGTTAAGCACTCCTCGTGCTCTTAGAGTGTTGCGTTTAGGGTTTAGGGTTTGGGGTTTAAGGGTTAGGGTTTAGGGTTTGAGTTTTGAGGTTTCTCCCCGAAACCTCAAACCCTAAACCCTAACCCCTAAACCCCAAACCCTAAACCCTAAACGTTTTATAAAACTCTAAACCCTAAATCATACTAATCCCTAAACCTTAAACCCTACTAAACCCTAAACCCTTCTAAACCTTAAACCCTAAACCCTGCTAAACCCTAACCCTAAACCCTAACCTTAACCTCAAATTAAATGTATAACCATCACTAACACATGTGTGAACCCATCAAAAAATGGAAGGAAAAAAAAGTTGTCGAAAGTATGCCTTGAGGGACGGCAAATCGAAGAGGAAAAAACGCTGAATTTTATGGTGCAATTTTCATGATTTTTCGACTTACCGTTTGTGAGATATTTAATTTTTAAAAATATAGATGAGAGAATAAAGTGACACATAACAACAATCTATGAGTTCCCTCATTCTCACTGTAATGAACCTTACTCTTTGTTTATATATTATTACGTATTGTTAGATAGATTAACACGACCATGGAACCATGTGTTAATTGGATCTGTGGAAGTATACAAGTTAATTAGCGATCACAAATTCATTGATGAAATTGTATCGAGCTTTTTTTTACAACAAATATTTTGTTTAATTTTTTGTTATTATCTTTTCTTTCTATTATTTTCCTTCTCACTTGAGAATAGATATAAAGAAATCTATGATACATTCTTTTGTGCTATAATTTTCTCTTTTCTTTTCCGTCCCATTCTTTTCTACTAAACAAAATCTCGAGAATATATTCACTTTTAATTAGAATTAGAAAATCTATATAAATCTTTTCCCTCTCCAAGATTTATATCAAAAAAAAAAAAAACTTTAATGACTATTTTCTTCTTTAGTGAGTAAGAGTTTCGGTCATTAAAGAGCATTTATTTTGTAGTGCAAAAACAAAATCGGTTTTTAATAATAGGGATAAGTATTTGTAAATGTATTTAACTTTAGTAAAAAATCTATAGTGTGTATCCAACTTATTACATTCTATGATATGTATCTAACTTTCAAATATCTCTATTGTATGTATTGGACAGTATCTTTAATGATGTGTTAAGTTATACGGATGACACATGACACATTTTAGGAATGACACTTTATCAAAATTATCGTTCAGTACATAAAATGGAGACATTTAAAAGTTGAATACATACTGGAGTAATATACAATAGAAGTCTTATAAGTTGGATACATACTAATATACTAAAGTTGAATACATTTACAAATACTTATCCGTTTGACAAACATGTTCCATGTTTGAGTCTTGTTGGGATTATCTTTTACTCCGTATTAATGTATCATAAGATTGTACCAGGTCCAGTAAGTAGTCGCGCTGCTAAGGCGACTGGTATTATAGATATATATGCTAATCAATTATTCATTAGAGAATGCAGCAATACTGAAGGAACTAAAAGCAGGTAAGCTTGAACCTACCTGCTGAACTTTAATGTGTTCCGTAAATATCTGGAGGCCTACTGGAACATGTCGGATTAATTGCAGGTCTGCAGTCACTTTTTTGTCCAAACTCTAACATCTTATATAGACCTTTCTTTTTTTCTTTTACTGAAAAAAATTTGCATTTCGAATACAATTGCGAAAATTGTAGTACTCACATTACCTACTCTGGGGAGTATAGTAAATATTTTACACAACACTAGCCTGAGGTCGTTCCTGTCTACTCTTAGATTGGCATCTTGGTCGATCATTACATGTGTAATCGTGAGTACCTGTACGTGTGTCTGCTTTGTGTTATTATAATTTTAAATTTTAAACAATTTATATATATAAATAGAGAAGGTGGGAAATGCTGCTGCGTTTCTGGCATCACCTCTGGCTTCTGCTATCACAGGGTCGGTTTTGTATGCAGACAACGATCGGTCTGAATGCAATGGGCTTGGCAGTTGACAGCCCGACTCTTAAGGATCTTGACTTCCCAAGAGACAACAAAAGTTAAGCCAGCAAGCAAGAATAATCATGTGTTTATAATAAGGCTGTAACTGTAATGTAATTAAGAGTAACCTACTTTGGTTTAACAGTTTCACATTGCAATGATAATGCTGGTTGCTAGTGTTATAAGTGTACGCCATGTGCCCATTTTGTGTGACCCATATTTGATTACTCTTATCGATATTAGTATAAAGTAACTACACATTTAATTTGAATTAAAAAGGCCATTAACGTATTAAGTAAATTGAAACATTAACATCCAAAAACTTTTGATGTTAACCCATATGGCTGACAACATTTACAGATGATTCATTTTGCAACCAATTCAAATTGCATCATATAAATTTACATACAGTGTTAGTGGCGGATCTGGAAAATCGGATCGTTGGGGGCATATTTTTTGTGAATGATGAGTTGTTAGGGCAGTTATTGCTAAAATAATAAAGCGATTCAAAATAGCTTCAAAATAGTAAAATAATAGATATGGTTTGTTTTGCGGCTTGTTTGACCTTATTGGGAACGACAAACAATGTAAGACAAATATAACATAATTCAAGACGATTTCATTGAATTCAAACATCTAGTAAAAAGCGTCAAAGCTGAATATGTGTAGCAGATTGTTTCTAATAGTGAAAATTTCTACACTACTACAAGATGTTACAAACTGTAAACGCATGAGGTACACTATACCATACAAGTTTTGAATCAATTAAATATGGAACTATACCACTTCAGGAGTAGAAGTATAAAATTAGTACTCGGATTGTTTTTGTTTAGCCATTCTGTTGGAGAATGTTAAACGTATATCACAAGGATGAGGGTTATTTTAAAAAGGAAAAATAATAATTATACAAGTTCCTCTTAAGTTAACATATAAACAAATTGATGGTTCATAAAATAAAGAAAAATCCATCAAAAAGTTGAAAGATACAGAGTACATCTTATTTGTACTTCAAAGGACTTTTCATTTTGATAACGAATCCCACATCGCTTGTTGACATTACATTTACATTAGGAGATTGGTTTTAAAAATGAGTGTTATGAAGTTTAAAGCAGTTAAACCCATTTGGGCTGGGGTCATAATCAGTTCTTAACTCAGGGCACTCCAAAAATATTATTAGAAAGTCTACTAATGTATGCATATATTTATTGAGTCATTGGGTGCCTTTGCCCCCTTTCCCATATAAACAGATCCGCCCCTGCATACAGTATACATGCAAACTTGCATACCAGTGACATACTTGCATGATTTAGAGTCCCCTCTCTGTTACGGTTGTAAAACCACTTTGGCCCGTTGTTTCTAATATGAACTTTAATAGTGATGGCATACATCCATTCTAATAAAACTATTCAGAACGTTGTAATCCACCTTTAAAGCAAAGGATTAAAAGTTATGTCAAAGAAGGTGTTAGTGCCAAAAGAGCCCTTTTGCTAGATACTCAATACAAAGTTGGTCCAGCCCAAATAAAATTAATGTATAGCAAGCAGATCAATCAGACGACTGAAGAACAGATCCCTATCAAAAAACTTTGTTTCCAGACCAATAGGAGAGTCATACTTCACTTCAGATTTTGGCATTTGAAGCTGGAAAATACATGGAGTCAGAGTAAACACAATTTCTTTAATTGCAGCTTTTTTCGCTATATAAACTATTTTTTTCATCAATATAGGACCAAACATGTAATACAACTTATATCATGAGTCTTGCGTGGTTATATAAACTTTAGTAATGTATCATAAAAATGTACCAAGCCCACTAACAACTTGTGCAGCCAGGGCGACTGGCCTTGGTAGTGCTGATAGTCTGATACGATGATCTGATATTCCCTGAGAATGCACCATTGCAGAAGGAACTATAATTTGTTTCCTTATGATTTGGAATCCAACTACATTTTGGTATGTATTGGTTTGATCAAAGACCCCTTTAACTGGTCCACTTTTGAAAATTAAAAAAAGAGATTGACTATTGTTGTGTCAAATACGATTGCAAAAATATATTATATAAAATTTTAAGTCATTGATCCCTTAAGTAGAATTAAACTGTTGGGTTAAAACATATTGAAGATCAAATGAAGAAATACTCTAAGTGTTTTAGTTCCGTTGATATTAATTCTGCTAGTATTGAAGACTTAACTCTGCTGGTGTGATTAGCTCTATTGGTTCAAAGTTACAAGTCATTCAAGAGTTAGTTCTGCCAACACATTCTATGTTAGTTCTGCCAGCACATTCTATGTTAGTTCTGCCAAGCTTACAAGATTAGTTCTGCCAGACAAAGATTTCCATTATTAGTTCTGCCAATTATTTTTGATAGTTCTGCTCAGTGGACCTGCTTCTCACCAACCCTGCAGTACAAGTATACCTACTGCAGAACATGCTTTTGAGGTAAAGTGCACGCAGCAGACAAGAAGTTGTAATGCATTAAATGCTGGCACGCTTTCTAGGAAATCTAAGTCATGTAAAGTAGATTTTGTATAGATTTTACACAAGTTGTTGACTTAGTGTTGTGTGTATAAGTTAGACGTATGGTTCATTGTTGAAGAGAGAGTCTCTTTAGAACTGTGCATGTAAGCCTCAAGGTACTTGTAACCCTGATACAACAAAGTGTATCCGTATTATTGAAATAATAATATTGAGGGGTTTGACAATCAAATATTGGTGTTCTTGTTATATATTCAAATCAGTTACAATCATATTATAAGTAATACACATAATCTTCCTAACTTAACAAGTGTTATTCCGCAAACTTCTTGTTAAGAATCAATTGCTTGTGTTAATACATTTGTGTGAACAAGTGTAATCATTGGGACTTCTCAGTTGGTATCAGAGCTAGTGTAAGCTTTGGATTCAGGAAGATCTGGGATAATATAGTTGATAGTTTGAGGATCAGTTCAGTTTGATATTGTTAAGTATGACTTCAGAAGTTGTAGATGGCATCCAGGTGTCTAGAATTCCCATTCTTAGACCTGATGAGTACCATATGTGGAGAAATAGAATCAAACAACACATGCTGCTTACTGATTATCAGTTATGGGACATTGTGGAGAATGGTCCCAAATACAAAACTGATGCTAATGGTGTAAGATTGCCAAAAGGTGCACCAACTAGTGAGCTAGAAAGAAGAGAAAGAGCTACAGAACTTAAGTCTTTAAGCACTTTGTTACTCTCTATTCCAAATGAGTATCAAAGTGAGTTTGAACAAGCTGAGGATGCTAAGGTACTTATGGAAGAACTGGACAAGAGATTTGCTGGGAATGAAAGCACTAAGAAGAACAAAAGATCCATGCTCAAACAACAGTTTAAAAATTTTAGCTCTATCAAGTCTAAGACTTTGACTCTGGTGTTCAACAGGTATAGAAAGTTGGTTGGTGAGCTCAAGAATCACAAGGTTGTCATAGATAAAGATGATCTTAACAGAAAGTTTTTAAGATCTTTGGGTGAAGAATGGACCATGTACACAGTTGGTCTAAGGCAAAGAAGTGATCTAGATGACAAGGAGCTCAATGACTTATATAATGATCTTATAGCTTTTGAACCTGAGGTTGAAAGTAGAAAGCAAATTGTTGGTGAAGCACAAAGCTCTCATAATGTTGCATTCATGTCCATGGGAAGGTCTAAGGTAGATCCAAAGAGCTATGGATCTGTACCGGTTGTGAAAGCTGTTGGATCTGGATCATCATCAACAACACAGGAAAGATCTACAGATCAAGTTGTAGAAGCTTTCTTTGCTAGTCATGTGAACTCTTCACTAACTAACGAAGAATTAGAGCAAGTAAATCCTGATGATCTAGAAGAGATGGACATCAAATGGCAGATGGCCATGATTACCATGAGGGTAAAGAGGTTTCTGCAGAGGACATGAAGGAATAATTTTGCAGGAAAAAGAGATGACAATGTGGGGTTTGACAAGAGCAAAGTGGAATGCTACAACTGCCACAAATTGGGTCATTTTGCTAGAGAGTGTAGATCTCCAAGGCAAGAGGGAAATGGACAGAGATCTGGTGGATATAATGCTGCATACAATGGTCCTCAGAAAAGAACCATTCCAGTTCAGAAATCTACATCAGATGCTCTTGTTTCACAAGATGGTCTGGATTATGACTGGAGTGATCAAGCTGAAATGGAACCTCAGAATCATGCTTTGATGGCCATTGGAGAAGAGGACACATCAGATGAAGTTCCTTATGAGGTACAATCTAAATTATGTTTATCTATTTGCAAGAAAACTGTCAAGCAATATAGAGATCACAATGCTAAGATTATTAGGGAGCTTGATCAATGGGATTCTAGAAGTAAGTTATATGTCACCTCCATTGCAGACTTAGAAAAACAAATTAAGGTATATCAAGCTAATGAAACTCAACATAGGTATCATGCTGAATATGCTGCATTGGAAAAGAAAAACTTGGAAGAAAAGGTGGAAGAACTGAATCTAAAACTAGCTAAAGCCATAAGTGAAAGGGAGTATATTAAATTAAAAGTGGATAAGTTACAATATGCTTCAAAAGGTGTAGACAATATGATAGAACCCAAATTCATAGCAGACTTTAAGGCTGGTTTAGGATACAAAAGTGTACCCCGACCTTACAATGGAAACTACTTACCACCCAAACGTGACATAGACATCAACATGATCAAAGAAATTGTGTCTGAAGAAGAAAGAAAAGCTGATCATGTATCCCTTAAGGATGAGGAGCAAACTAAGGCAGTAGTAAAATCAGTAAAAAATGTAGATGATGAGTTAATAGATGGACTTGAAACTGACTGTTCTGATGATAAAGAAGAAATAAATAAGATTGAGAGAACAAAAGCAATAGAAAAGAAGGAGAAGCAAGTGATAAGCAAACTGAATTTAGAGATCAAGAATGAGAAATTAGAACAAGGAAAAAGGATATTTGATGAAATACATAAAATGAATCTTCTTAAAAAGCGTTCCACTTAAAACAACTCAAAAATTGGTTTAGGACATGTTCAATCTACGGTTAAGCAATTCAGGAAACCATTGCATGAGTCTGTGAATAAACCTGCTGTTGTTGCTAACTGCTCAGTCTGTAGTTGCAAAGCAAGCTCTTCTTCTTCATCTCCAAAATCAAAGAAAGATTCAAGAGGAAACCAAAGAAACTGGAACCAAATGATTTCTCAAAAACTTGGATCTAATTTCAAAAGAATTGATGAGAAAGCTTGTTTCATCTGTGGAAGATTTAATCATCTTCAAAGTGATTGCTATTTTAATTCAAGATTTCAAAGGGTTAAGCAATCACCATGGACTACTGCTGACAGAATTAACCATCAAAATTTCAAAACAAAAATTAATTCTGACAGTGTAGTCAAGAAGTCAAAAGAAAAGGTTAGCTCTGTTGCACCAAAAGGAAGTGCAGGGGTGTTGACAAAAGTCAATGCCAACAGAACTAAATTGACTGTAACAAACTTTAATTCTGCTAAGCACAACAACAATGTTAATTATGCTAGGCAGAATAGAAGTGGTCCAGAAATTAATTCTGCCAGATCATTTAATTCTGTTAAGTCAAACATCAGTTGGGTTTGGAAACCAACTAAAATGACATCAATATCAATGACTTTCAAAAGAGTTGATGTTGTTGATGCAAAAGGGACACCCACAACCAAATTGGTTTGGGTTCCCAAGAGAAACTGATCTTTTGTCATTTATATGTGCAGAGCAAAAAGAAAAGCCTATGGCACATTGATAGTGGATGCTCTAGGCACATGACAGGAGATAGAAGCAGGTTGGAGGACTTCAAAGCTTTTGATGGAGGTCCTGTAGCATTTGGAGGTAATCCTAGAGGAGGAAGGATTACAGGAATGGGAAATATCAACAGTGATAAGATGAGCTTCAATGATGTGTACTATGTTGAACAATTGAGGTACAACTTGTTAAGTGCTAGCCAAATAACTGAGAAAAGGAACCCAGTGTTCTTTACTGACACAGAATGTTGTATTCTTTCTGAAAAGTTTGTTCTTGACCCAAAAATGATTTTAATGAAAATTCCCAAAAAGAACATGTATAGCTGTGAATTGGCTAAATTTGTACCTAAACTTGAATTGAATTGTCTTAGTTCAAAAGCAACTGTTGATGAATCTGACATTTAGCATAGAAGGATGTGTCACATGAATTTTAAAACAATAAACAAACTTGTTAAAGGAAAACTTGTCAGAGGTTTACCAGAGAAAACATATTCATGTGATGACCATTGTGTTGCATGTCAAAAAGGCAAGCAACATAAATGCTCTTATAAGACCAAAACACTGAAGTCTATTGACTCACTTTTACATTTACTGCACATGGACTTATTTGGACCTACCAATGTGAGTAGTATAGGTAACAAGTCATATTGCCTAGTGGTCACTGATGATTATAGCGGGTTTAGTTGGGTATTCTTTCTTAGAACCAAAGATGAGACTGGAGGCATATTAAGGTCTTTCATCATTAGGATTGAAAACCAAACCAATAGGAAGCTGAAAATCATCAGGAGTGATAATGGAACAGAGTTTAAAAATCAAGAGATGGATAAATTCTGTGAATCCAATGGTATAGATAGATAATATAGTTCTCCTAGAACTCCACAACAGAATGGAGTAGCAGAGAGAAAGAATATGACACTTATTGAGGCTGCTAGAACCATGTTAGCAGATGCTAAACTACCAATGACCTTTTGGGCAGAAGCAGTTAGCACTGCTTGTTATATCCAGAACAGGGTATTAGATGTTAAGCCTCACAACAAGACACCTTATGAGTTATTCTTTAATAGAAAACCTTTGGTTAGCTTTCTTAAACCATTTGGATGTCCTGTTACTATCTTGAATACCAAGGATCATTTAGGCAAATTTCAAAGTAAGGCTGATGTGGGGTTCTTTGTTGGTTACTCTATTCAGAGAAAAGCATATATAGTGTTCAACAGTAGGACTAGAATAGTGGAAGAGACATTGAATATGACCTTTAATGAGCACACACCTAATGCCTTAGGAAAAGGCCCATCTTACCTATTTGACATTGATGCATTAACCAAATCTTTTAGATATATGTGTGAGCCATCAAATGCAGGTACAAGTGCAGGTCAACAAAGAAGCAAATCACCACCATTTGTTTTGTTTCCAACATGGTCACCTGATCCACCTGCAGTTTCCACTCCTGATCAATAACAGAGTTCAGAGCCCATTACATTAAACCTGGATGATAATGGTGCATTTGGTGATGGGAATGCATCATCAGATCCAGATTGTCCTCTATAAGAAGATGCATCAAATGAATTTCCAACAAATGAAGATGCAGAAGAGGATCAAGAGCCATTAAGAATGAATGTGTCAGAATCGAGTGGTCAAATGGATCAAGAAGACACAAATCTGGATCAAAATATTACCAATTTGGAATCTGGGATAGAGATGGCAGTTGGTCCACAATATCAGGCTCACAAAAGCTATATGCCACTGGACAATGTCATTGGAGCCATTGATGCTCCCATGCAAACAAGAAGGTCATCTAAAACTATTGATGAAAATGTAAATTTCTCTTTGTTTGCTCATTTTCTATCACAGATGGAGCCCAAGAAAGCTGTTGAAGCTTTGAAAGATCCAAGCTGGATTGAGGCTATGCAAGAGGAGCTACTTCAATTCAAAATCCAAAATGTGTGGACTTTGATGGATCTTCCCAAAGGAAAAAGGGCAATTGGTACTAGATGTGTATACAGAAATAAGAAAGATGAGAGAGGCATAGTGATTAAGAACAAGGCTAGATTGGTTGCACAGGGATACTCTCAAGAAAAAGGAATTGATTATGATGAGGTATTTGCACCTGTGGCAAGAATTGAGGCCATTAGATTGTTCTTGGGTTATGCGTCTTTCAAGAATTTCAAGGTATATCAGATGGATGTGAAGTGTGCATTTTTGTATGGAAAGATAGATGAGGAGGTGTATGTATGTCAGCCACCAGGGTTTGAGGATCCTGAAAATCCAAATAAGGTGCTTAGATTGGATAAAGCACTTTATGGATTGCATCAGGCTCCTAGAGCTTGGTATGATACTCTGTCTGTGTATCTGTTGGATAATGATTTCCAAAGAGGTGCTATAGATAAAACCTTGTTTATTAAAAGAACTGAAAGTGATATTCTACTGGTGCAAATCTATGTAGATGATATCATTTTTGGTTCTACCAGGGATAGTCTTTACAAAGAATTTGAAACTCTTATGCATCAGAAATTTCAGATGAGTTCAATGGGAGAGTTAACTTTCTTTTTGAGTCTTCAAGTAAAGCAGAAAGCTGACGGAATCTTCATAAGTCAGGATAAGTATGTGAAGGACATTTTGAACAAGTTTGGATTCAAGGATGTAAAGGCTGCAAGCACACCAATGGAAACACATAAACCACTACTTGCAGATCTTGAGGGGGAGTGTGTTGATGAACACCTCTATAGATCCATGATAGGTTCACTGATGTATCTTACATCTAGTAGACCAAACATCATGTTTGCAGTATGTGTATGTGCAAGGTTTCAGGCTAAACCTAAGTTGTCTCATCTTCATGATGTAAAGAGAATTTTTAAATACCTAAATAGTCAACCTAAATTAGGCCTATGGTATTCAAAGAATTCTTCTTTCAACTTGGTAGCATTAACTGACAGTGATTATGGAGGTAATATATGGATAGAAAGTCAACTTCAGGAGGATGTCAGTTCTTGGGAGATACGTTAGTATCTTGGCAATGTAAGAAGCAAACTAAAGTGTCTACATCAACAGCAGAAGCAGAATATGTTGCTGCATCAAGCTGCTGTGCTCAAATCCTATGGATTCAAAATCAGATGCTAGACTATGGTTTGAATTTTCTAAATACTCCCATGTATATTGACAATAATTCTGCTATAAGTATTATTAATAACCCTGTAAAACATTCTAAGACAAAGCATATTGAAATTAGATATCACTTCATTCGGGATTGTAATGAGAAAAGATTAATTCAGATTTTCAAAGTACATACTGATAATCAACTTGCAGACCTGTTCACAAAGGCTTTTGATGTTGGAAGGTTTAAATTTTTGGTTACTGGTATAGGACTGATAAACAGCTCATTATAATCATTATCTAATTTCAAAATGTTTTTCAAAAGGGGTTACGTTTAATACTTTAGTTTGTTGTAGCAGAAGTTATAAGGTTTTCAATATTTATACTTTTATTATTTAGTTCTGCTAGTTCAATTGTATTTTTGAGCTAATATGTTGTAGGATTAAAGGTTCAAGGATGATAGTTCTGCCAACTCAGTTTTCAACTTTATTAATTCTGCTAGCTTAAGTTAGTTCTGTTGGCACTATTAATAATGAGGAAGTGTGAAGAAAGGTTGAATTTAGTTCTGCTAGTGTTACTTTGCAAAACTTAATTCTGCCAGTACCTTTTTCCACTTTTAGTTCTGCTAGTGTTATTTTAGGGCCTTTTGGTATTTTCAACTTTTTAATCGTATTTAAATTGCCAAACACTACACTTTTCATGGCTATCTGCACTTTTTCTTGAAAACTGAAA
Source organism: Pseudognaphalium luteoalbum (assembly GCA_963422505.1). Lineage (NCBI taxonomy): Eukaryota > Viridiplantae > Streptophyta > Magnoliopsida > Asterales > Asteraceae > Pseudognaphalium > Pseudognaphalium luteoalbum. Next base: position 28,228,452 of record OY730195.1, read on the forward strand.
TTCGATCAAAAACCTCTCAAACCTTACTCTCAATTTTACTATTCAACAATGGCATCATCATCTTCTTCATCTAAGAAACTCGACATTGGCGACCAACATAACGTGTGTGGGTATCTACTCAAATCACAGGGGTCAGATGGTTACCGTGAAATTATAGACTTCTTGAAGTGTACACCCATCAGGTTTGCACTTACTGTTAATCCCATGATTTACATTTCACATATTAATGACTTCTGGACATCTGCTGGTGTGTCAGAAGATAATGGGGTTAAAATGATAATGGCCAAAGTTAATGAGAAGGATATCACTGTTACTGAAGCATCTATACGAGCTCATATTTCATTAGATGATGTAGATGGTATGGAATGCTATGATACTTCTCGTATACATGATCAACTCGTGTTGTATGGGTATGAGGGGGAGAAAACAGAAAGATTAACTTATTACAAACAAATGTTCTCTCAACAATAGAAATTTTTAATTCATACCCTACAACACTGTATTTCACAAAAGAAAACTTCTTGGGAACAATTTAGCAGTAACATTGCTTCGGCATTAATTTGTCTTGCAAACAATGAGAAGTTTAATTTTTCAAAGTTGATTTTCACTGGAATGGTAAATAATCTTGAGAAACCAAAAGATAAATTTTTAATGTATCCAAATTTCTTACAACATATAATTGATCAACAACTACAAGATCTACTAAGGGAAGGTGGTAGTTTAATTCTCTCTCATTTATCTAAAAAGACTTTTGCAAATATGAGGAGAATAGGGCAGGTTAAGGGTAAGGATTTTTCTGGGAAGATAACCAATTTAACTGATCATATGTTGAATATGTCTTCCACTATGCCACAGGAAGTAGGCACACCCACTACTTCTCAACCAAGTGGTATAGTTTCAAAAACAAAAAGAATAAGGGATCCTAAGCCTACTAAATTTAAAGCCAAAAAGGCTAGAAAACAGGCAAATGAGGCTCCTCTTCCTCATTTGTCTCAGTCCACAAATGTAAATGAAAATGAGGTGGTCAATCAGGAGCAGAGAGACCATATGGAAAGGGTTGCCACTACTGTTGCTACCTCACTAGGAGAACATGACAATGGTATTGGAAATAGGACCCAATCCATGGCAACACAAGATACAGAGATGCCATTGGCTTCCTCTATTTCTAAGGATCCATTGGAGGTCAATGTATCTAGTGGTCCCAGGTGCCAAGAAACCACAATGGGGGCTAATGATGCTCATACTAGGTCTGAGACATTGGCTAAATCTTCCAGTGATCCATTAAAAGAGGGTAACACTTCTGGCAATGGTGATGATAGCTTAACTTTAAAGGAATTGATGGTTCTTTGTACCAAGTTGTCAAAGGAGGTGGAGGATTAGAAAGTGGAGATTGCTCAGTTGAAGGAGAAGGTAGATTTGTTGATGAAGGAGAGAGAGGAAAAGCAAAGTAAGGCTAAGAGTAAGCCTACAGGGCTGAAAAGATTACATAAGATTGGAAAATCAACATCTATCAACTCAAGTGAGGAGGATAATGCTAATCAACTTGAGTTCACTGGAGCAGGGGGAGCAGGGAAAGTTGGTCTGACAGAGGAACTGGCTAACTTAATTCTGGCTGAGGAAGAGCAGAATAAACAATACCAAAGGGATTTGGATGATTTATAGCATAATGAGCCTGCTAGTCATTTTGTAGGAGTTGATGAAATGGTGGATAATTCTGATAAGAATGATGATGGTGACAGGTCTATTTTTGTGGACAATGATGATATGGATGTGAATAAGGTTGAAAATATACATAATGATGTAAGTGTTGATCAGCTAGGGAATGTGGTAGGAAATTTGGTGATGAAAATCTTGGATAAAGATGTATCAGATGCAACAAAGAAAAATGCAAAGGATATGTTGGATAATTCTGCTGGAATTAATTATGCTCGTGAAATGGTGGATGCTGGAGTTAGCTCTGCCAGTGTATTGGATGCATGAGTTAGTTCTGCTAGGGCAAAATATTAGCTCCGCTAGTGCACCGATTAGTTATGCTGGAGTAAATGAGCCTGAAATGGAAAAATCTACAAGTCCAAAGGAGAAAGTCAGCACTGCTATGTCAGGTATTGAGAAGATTGCTGCAAATGCACTACTAAAGGTGGCCAAGAGTCCAATAGAGAAGGATAAGAGCGCAGAACTAGGAAGAAGCTCTGCTGGAGTCAAACTCAAAGAGATTCCATTTCCACATACAAGGCCTAAGGTAGTTGATGAAGCATTAAAGCAAAAAGAACTTAATATGGCTAAGTCAAAAGGAAAAGAAAAGATGATAGATCCTATGAAACTACCTAAGAAAAAGGAGTTAGAAAGAATAAGTGAAATTGTGGCTAGAAACCTTCAAGCACAGTTTAATTCTGAGAACAGGGGTAGATACATTGAGGTTGACATGGGGGATGATGTGAAAGTGTTGATGACCCCAGTGGAGCAAATTTTCTTTGATCACTTATTGGCTGATGGGACTCACAAAGCACAGATGGAAGAGGTCACTCCTGACCAAAGATTGATGTGGTATCTTGATATACTTGAGCAGAGAAGAAAACATGATGCTGAGAAAAAGATGGAAGAGAAAAGAAAAAGGGCTCCTACTCAAAGACAATTCAAGGATCAATATGCCAGAGTGTAAAGAACAATACTGGAAGAACACTGAAAGAACTCATGGCAATGGACTTCTAGGATCTTGAAAGGATGTACCTGTACATTCAGAGAGATATTGAAGAAAGCACCAAGAGGTACAACGAAGAAGAAGCCAAAAATGCATCTGCTTCTAAAGTAAAAGAGTTGAGTAAAGAAGAAAAAGAAAGACAACAAAGAGATACAGAGATCAAAATGGCAAAGGCAGATATGGAAAGAAAAGAAAAGAAAGAGTTAGATGATCTGAAAAGGAAAATTCCTAAAGAAACCATCCAGTTCGGAAGACAAGGAAAAAGAATGGTTGTCAAAGGTGCTCATGATGACATGGTAAAGGCTGCAAGAGAGTCTGAAATTGAAATAGAGGTGCATACTGAGGTGCCTTCTACATCTGAGCCTGCACAGTCTACTGAAGAAGAGGTAGTTGATTGGGACAAGATCAGAGCAATAGTGGAAGTTGAAAATCCTAAAGTACCAATTGTTGTCTAATTTCCTATCATAGACTGGTGCTTCTGTACTTATGAAAAGATGAAGAGTTGACTTAAGATAGTGAAAGCTGGTGATACTGAAGAAAAGTTTCGATCTTTTTATAGATGTATTAAACAACTATCCAGGGATGATTTGGATGATATGTGGGGGATTGCTATGAGAAAGTATCAGAATGCCAAGAAGTACAACAATGAGCAGATTGTCTACAACTATCTTTCAATCCTGTATGAAATGGATGCAGAAAATGACTTCTACAAGGATAGATCACGTGCAAAAGTATGGCACTGCTACTCACACAATGGAGTTCATTTGGTGCAGCTTCAAAGTGGTGTGTTTGCCTATTTCTTCATTGGCACAGAATATCCCTGGAATGTAGGTCAGTTAAACTATATGCTCTCTCTGACTATCAAGTGTGATGATCTGAAAACAACTGCTTCTTTGATACATGAAGTCCAAAAGTATTATAAGAAGGCTCTTGAAAGACAAGCGGTTGAAAATGAAGAAATCAGAAAGAAAAGAGCTGCTGAAATCAGAAAGGAGATTGATAAGGAATTGAAGAAGAAAACTTGATTCTGTTTCTGGAAATATCAAGTTTAGGGGGAGATTGTTGGGCTAAAACATATTGAAGATCAAATGAAGAAATACTCTAAGTGTTTTAGTTCTGTTGATATTAATTCTGCTAGTATTGAAGACTTAGCTCTGCTGGTGTGATTAGCTCTGTTGGTTCAAAGTTATAAGTCATTCAAGAGTTAGTTCTGCCAGCACATTCTATGTTAGTTCTGCCAGCACATTCTATGTTAGTTCTACCAAGCTTACAAGATTAGTTCTGCCAGACAAAGATTTCCATTATTAGTTTTGCCAGTTATTTTTGATAGTTCTGCTCAGTGGACCTGCTTCTCACCAACCACGTAGTACAAGTACACCTACTGCAGAATATGCTTTTGAGGTACATTGCACGACAAGGAGTTGTAATGCATTAAATGCTGGCACGCTTTCTAGGAAATCTAAGTCATGTAAAGTAGATTTTGTATAGATTTTACACAAGTTGTTGACTTAGTGTTGTGTGTATAAGTTAGACGTATGGTTCATTGTTGAAGAGAGAGTCTCTTTAGAACTGTGCATGTAAGTCTCAAGGTACTTGTAACCCTGATACAACAAAGTGTATCCGTATTATTGAAATAATAATATTGAGGCTTTTGACAATCAAATATTGGTGTTCTTGTTATATATTCAAATCTGTTACAATCATATTATAAGTAATACACATAATCTTCCTAACTTAACAAGTGTTATTCCGCAAACTTCTTGTTAAGAATTCATTGCTTGTGTTAATACATTTGTGTGAACAAGTGTAATCATTGGGACTTCTCGTAAACATAACCTGAGTCGACACAATTGTAAGTAAATGGTCGGAATAATGTTGATTAGAACTATGACAATAGCGATATTTAAAGGTTGGATACACAAAATAGACCAAAATGAAGTTGAATATGGAACTAAAGTCATCACACACTCTGTCGAACAAACGACAGAAGAACAAATCTGTCACTGAGGATTCTTAATGTTTAGTTTTTGTTTTTGTGTGTTTTTCAAAAAAATTTGGAGGGTCAAAGATGTACAGTCACTTTAATTGGAAGAAATAATAGACATCTTAGACCAAATTAGTCAAAAAAAGTTCACATCCGCATAATTAATGCAGTTTATTTGAGCATTCAGTTCAGCATTAATGCAGCACTTTTACCTTTAGCCATGGAATTTAGATAAACCTTTTGTTACAGATAGCATCCTAAGGCTCAACCTGATATATTGTATTCGAAAACCTACTTAAGAAAACAATCAAAACTAGTGTAATACTTTGAAGAAACGCTGTTTTAAGGACTTGTTCACTTACTGTATATAGTATGATTTTCTTGAGCGTTATATTTTACTATAAATATAATTAGGGCACAAGTTAGACAAACTCATAATAAAAAACCCATCTGGTCTTGACACATTCTACATTTTAGGCAAAGCACGTAGAAATATATGATACAGTTTCAAACCTATTTGATTGAATGTTGTTGTATGTAGGGCTGCAAAACGAGTCGAGTTTTTATTGAGCAACTCAAGCTCGGCTCGAGCTTGAGCTTGATCGAGTTGAGCTTTTTTCGAGTTCAAGCTTAAAATCAAGCTCGAAAATCGAGTCGAGCTCGAGCTTTTAAAAGCTCGGCTCGAGTTGTAATCGACCTTTTCGAGCCTTAATCAATATCTATATTTGTATATACGTATATGTATTTTTTCACATGTGCATGATGTTATTATTCTATTTGAAATAGTTAAACTATAGATATTTGTATATACGTATATGTATTTTTTCACATGTGCATGATGTTATTATTCTATTTGAAATAGTTAAACTATTTTACATAGTTTTTGACTTGTTTTCAGGATTTATTTTAATTTTATATATATTTGAAATGATTTTTATCATTGATTATTGGGAATTTCTAACTTGTACCCTAAGGACACAGGTTAAGGGGTGAATATTCTTCTCAAAATTGAAAAAGTTGAAAACATTCTTTTCAAAAAATGAAAAAGTTATCAATATTATTTTGAAAAATGCATTTTTCATTTTTCGAGAGTAATATTGATACCTTAACATATGCCCTCACGGTACATGTTAGACAAACCCTTGATTATTTTATTTGTAAATAAATATATAAAATAAGTTTAATTTTAAAAATTATTTTTATATAAAATTTTGAGCCGAGCTCAAGCCATTATAAAACATTTTCGAGCTAAGCTCGAGTCTACATGATGAAAATTCGACGAGCTATCGAGCCAAGTTCAAGCTTAGCCTAAATGAGTCAAGTCAAGCTGAAGCTCACCTCGACTAGGTTACAACTCTAATTGTATGCATGTCTTCCAGATATTCAAAAATAACCGTAAGGTAACATTATATATATAATAAAAATATGATAATATGATTACTTGGATGAGCTATGCACTACAACTTATCTTTTGTTTCAAAATATAATCCAAGAATTACAGAAATAACTTTAAAGTAAGTGACATCATATCATATCATGTTATCTAAATTTTACCATATAAATACTTTGTAGCTTTTTTCCAAAAAAGCCTGCAGTCATTGACCTATATATATAGATAGATAGATACAAAAACACACATATGAGTGAGCTTGAAAGATTGTTCTAAACTTTCCGGAGAGGTAATTCAGTCACACTCAGTTTGTTGTGTTTTTCTTTGCACTAAACTTAGGTTTGCTGTGGGCCCTTTTACCTTTGAAGTAGATCATGCAGATTTAGCTATATAAATTTCATTACGTTTATAAGGGTGTTTTATGGAGAAAAAGCTTTATTTTAACTAATGAATATGTTTTTATGCTTAACATGTTTATGAACTATGATAAGCTTATATCTCCAATTTCGGCCACTTAATATATACTCTGTGCCTTTACAAAGTGAAGTCTCTCTTCAACTTATTTGGTGATTCAGGGTTGCGCGATGAGTTGATTCTAAACCTTGTGATTGTTGCATGACTTGCAGGTTTGTGATTGAGTTATTGAAATGACAATAACAATGACTAGTGCTACTAGTATGCCCATTGCTATATCACGTGCACGACCCTCTACCTATTCTTTTCATGCAATTTCAGAAGCAAACGTCGCAGTAGTCAGCAGAGGATCATCATGTGCTAAGCTTAAAAGCTCATGTCACATCTACTCTACACAATTAATATCTCAAAATGTAAAATCCGGTCTTCTTAGGTTCAGAAAGATGACCGCAAAAGCCATGTCAAATTCCAGTGACACAAATACGCTTCCAGGGCTGCCGGTTGATCTAAGAGGTTGGACCTTGTTTCTTCTGATATGTGTTATAACATTTGTAAGCTGCATGGTATATTTGATGATTTCTGCACGTAGAAATATACTCAACAAGTTAAGCTGATGCAAGTTGACAGTCCAAATCCTGTTAAAAGATGATGTTAGAATTTACTAACTTAGGGAGTTGTCTGCAGGAAAGAGGGCATTCATTGCTGGGATAGCTGATGATAATGGATATGGTTGGGCAATAGCCAAATCTCTGGCTGCTGCTGGTGCCGAGATTCTTGTTGGCACATGGGTCCCAGTAAATTACTGATCCTAGCCTCAATACATTCAAGATTAGAGGTGACAAGATGGGCGGGTTGGGCAGTTTAGTAATAGGTGGTGGGTCAAAAGAGGTTCAGGTTCAATTTGGTTTTCTAGCATATGCCAAATTAAACAGGTTGGATTGGGCTAATATATTACAGTAAGACGTTTTGGTCCGTCTTTCCTTAAAAGAAACAGAAAATAATTCCCTAGTTGAATATGATTATATAATCAATATGACCGCCATTATTAGCTAAATCTTCGAGTAAAATGAGTCAGGAGGTTGTATACATTAAAAGAGCGACTTTCAATCCATTTGACCCATCCCCCGTTGTGCTAACAGTTTTAGTTGGACCCATTTATAAGTAAATGGGTTAAAGTTACCAACCAGTAGAGATCCTCAGGCTATTTAATATGTACATAGTTGTTAAGGACCACTCACCTTTGTAGGCACTCAGCATATTTGAGACCAGCCTTCGGAGAGGGAAGTTTGACAAATCACGTGTGTAAGTGTGTTCATTCCACCATTTATTTGATGCTAAGATAATATAGTACTAACTAGCCGTTGCAATTGGTTGTCTTAGTTTGCCAGATGGATCTTTGATGGATATTACTAAAGTTTATCCCCTAGATGCAGTTTATGATACTCCTGAAGATGTTCCTGAAGATGTAAATTCAAACTACCATAATAATGTTCCTGCAGTTAATGAAAGGATGGAGTCTCATAAATCCCTTAATAATTTTTTTTTATTTTTTTTTATATTCTATACTATGCAGGTAAAATCCAACAAGCGCTATGCAGGGACCTCAAAGTGGACCATTAAGGTATCAGTTCATTGATTATATATGGAGGTTGTACTCTACATGTTTCCGTCACATTATATCACATGACATGCAGGAACTTTGAAATGAAGTCCAACTTAAGGCTTAGCATATTACACAACTAATTCAGTAAATATGTATCGTAGGAAGTAGCAGAATCTGTGAAAGATGATTTTGGCAGCATTGATATTCTAGTACACTCATTAGCCAATGGACCTGAGGTATGCTTAGGATTTTATTCCCTTTTGTTATACGTGGCAATTTCAACTCATTTACTAACCAATAAGTTAACTCACGGTATTTTTTATTATTAAGTGGTCAACTTTGGAAACGGGTCAAAAGCCACCTAAATGTATTTTAACACTTTTGTAATCATATACTCCGTATTATATATATTAAGGACAAAAGTGTTATGGGTCACCGGTACCAGCCTGACCCATAGCAAGGTTACCAATTATGACCCGTTACCCAACTCGCCGGACCCTTCAATTTTACTACTTTCGTTTGTTATTATTGTTAAAATAAGCTATTACCTGTTAGTACTTGTCATTATCATATTTTTAACTAACGAAATTTTGTTATCCAGTAAGTCACATATTACATATGCTAATTAAGCATGGTTTGCAGGTTACCAAGCATCTCTTAGAAACATCAAGGTATGGGTATCTTGCTGCCATCTCTTCGTCAAGCTATTCTTTTGTATCTTTGCTCAAACATTTTCTCCCAATAATGAAACCAGGTATGATTCTCCTCTTAAATTTCATTTATGTACGGGATGGTTACTTGGGTAAGAACCAAGAAAGGCAATGTCAGTATAGGCCAAATTGGATTGGATCGTATTTGCCTGGAACACCTTTTGTCCAAAATATCTATTTGTTTTCGATAAATATTTAGCTTGTCATATATAATTACACGTCTTATACTCCGTACTATATAAAATTTTGAAGTGATTTAGGAGGTTAAAGAAGTAAAAATACAATTTGGACCACTTTTTAATTCATTTCACCCATTTCCTTTTGAGGTAGTTTTTTACTTACCCAATCGACTTGTTAGAGGTTTTTAAAAGAAAACTCTAATCGACATATTCATATTAAAATGAGTTGAAATTTCTATTTCTAAACATGCAAACTGAACTTTTTAAACCTCAAACTTGAGTTTCATTATTATGTTGCAGACGGTGCTACTATCTCTCTGAGCTACATGGCTTCTGAAAGGATCATACCTGGGTAATTTCGTATGTCTTTGATCACTATCGTTTTTCATTTGGGGATTGTGTTTCTTCAAATAATCTTAGTCAATCAGTAACTGTACCTATTACTAATGCAGATATGGTGGAGGTATGAGTTCAGCTAAAGCTGCTTTGGAGAGTGACACTAGAGTTAGTTACTTTATCCTTGATCCTCTTTTCAAGATGGTGTTTTTGTTGGCCTTTAATGATATTCTTAAGACACACAGACCTTGGCATTTGAAGCTGGAAGGAAGCATCGAATCCGAGTGAATACAATATCTGCAGGTACAGCAATTAGTTTGCGGTTCTTTTTCCTAAAAAACTTTGATTTTAATCATCACAAGGAAAACATATAACATGAGATACATGGTTCATATTTTATTTCGGTTATATCGTATTTAGTGTATCATAATAATGAACCAGGACCACTAAGAAGTCGTGCTGCGACGGCGATTGGATATCGTCGTATTGATATGATGATCAATTATTCATTAGAAAATGCACCGCTGAAGAAAGAACTATTTGCAGGTTAGTGCAAATCTCCCTTTATGTCCTTCAGCAAGTGTGTCAAACATGATTATGAAAAAATATATTTTTAAAGTAATTATAATTTTATATGATAAAATGCACTTTGGGCAACTTTCGACCCATTTGACAAGTTAGAGCTGAAATATAACCCAAATCAGGTCGTTTTATAAGTAAATGGTTCAGAATCAGTAAACGCTTGACAAGCTCAGGGAAGTCATCCATCCTAGTCTACCCATTATTTCCGTGTTAGTCATCGTAAATTATATCTACGTGATTGTGGGTGAGTGTGTGGTTTTATCAATTTTTTGTATTGAGATCCTGGAAATCAATTCATATGAACAGAGGAGGTGGGAAATGCTGCTGCTTTCTTGGCATCACCACTGGCTTCAGCCATTACTGGTACAGTCCTGTACGTAGACAACGGTTTGAATGCAATGGGCATGGGAGTTGACAGCCCGACTCTAAGTGAACATCCGGAATACAAAACATGGTAATGCACTAGCACAACGTTGTTTCTGTTATTACTTATATAAACTGTAATTGCATTGTTTAAGTAGCTTAAGTTGGCTACACATTTTTACATTACTATGAGAAAAGTTGACGTTTTGTCTCGAGATTTTATGATGTAAAAGCGTTAGTTTTAAACAGTTTCTGGACATTGATGCAACCCATTTTCTTTGCCAAGGAATATTGTTCCATGTGATTGCATTCGCCAACTTGCTTATCAACCTTGTAGTTGAATTTACACGTTATTGAGATCCGTATGAGCCCATATGGTAAGCAAGAATGAGGGATATATATTATAAAGATTTCAAATCTGTAGTTTTCGCAGAACTAACAGTGGTGATTTTGATGGTTCCTATATTTACCATTTTTAGTTAGCCTTAATACATGATACCTGACAGCACCATCAAAAGAACCAAGTACACTTGGCAATTTCAACCAGTTTATATAAATGGGTAGACTTGGGTCATATTTAATCTTTAAGGGGACGAACAAGGTAACTCAAGATTGAATAGAAGCAATACGGATTATATAGTTTCCAAATGTTGATTCATATCACAGAAACGGCTTTATTTAAAAATCGAAATCTTTTTTAGTAATAACTTATGTAATCATTATTACCACATTTATTATTTATGATATTCAAACATAAGAAAAGCATTCATGGGTCTGCCCAACCGGTGAAAATTATATGTTTTTCAATCACTTGGTTCTCGAAACAGAGACAGTAGACATAGATTGTATGTATATCGGTTAATGTAACTTCATGTACACTCTCAAAACGCTTTTTGCTGAAAGTTCTATACATATTTGTTTAAGATGTGTATAGTAAAGTAAAAAACGTAATACAACATACAAATAACCATAATGCATGCATAATGCCTTTTTGTGGTAATGCAACTGCCAAGAGGACACCGAAAAATGAATACATTTAACATTTAGTCATAAATAAAGAATACCTTCACACCAGACTCACTTCCATGCTCTTTAAGATCCTCAAACTTCATTACCTGCAAAATATCCAGTGAGTTGAAGATATTCTATTCAATATAAAATATAAATATATACATTCCCAAAATTAACAGGTTTTGAGGTCAGCAATTCAAAACCATTCAAGTTTTCAATTTCAGCAGCTTTCCAGTCTTTTAACTGGACATTTTTTTCACTCTCCTGACAGGTCTTGACCTGCAAGGAAAAAAAAATAAAAATTCAGAGGCATTATTCATATATTTGATCATGGGACTGTACAAGTAAATTAAACAACAACTTCCTAAATAATTATATTAAGAAAATTATATTGAAGATCAAGATAAAGCAATACTGCTTAGGATATAAGATCAGCAGATGCATATGGGCTGTGGGACTTTCTTATGTGACACCTCAAATGAGACAGAAAAGCATAACAAAAATATAAAGATATATAAGAGAAAAAAAACAACAATCCTTACTTTTTATTCGACATAAAATAATCAAATTCCAAAGACCGTATTTCAACCCTGATTTGCCTAGGTTCACGAAATCATTTCCGAGATTATTTAAGAAAAAATGAATCTGTTCTTGGCAAAAAGATCAGATCTGTGTGTGCGTCTTTCCGTACCAGATAATGTGTTTGTATTATGCATTAATATGTGCCAACCAGATGGGGGTAAACAACAGTTTCAAGTCTGAAAACTGTTTTGCAGGTTCATTGAACTTGGTCAGTGTGACCGCAGCCAGGGGCTCTGCGCCTTGGACTCCGCTAGGGTGTTGTGCCTAGTACCAATCCCAATCTTTGGTTGAGACCGGGACATAGCAATATAGTCGGGCATGCATTTCACATCACATAACCCATGTCCACTAATTCACCAATTTGCACTAAAATATTCCATGTGTATATTAAAGTACAATTCTTACTAAAAGTGTTAACTAAAACTAATTAGCAAAGTTCATTTATCTTGTAACAACCGATTAAAATGAGTGAGATTATTTAAAGAACTAGTTTTAATGCAGTATTATTGATTCAATTATTACTGTTTCAGAAATGTTCAACCATGTGCAGTTTATCTGAACTCTTTTCTCAACAAGCTTTTCATTAGTCAAAAGATTTCACCTCAAAATTACTAAATTAATTATTATATTATGCATTAAAAGGTAAAAATTGATTAAACACTTTTTCTTATGTAACTTGTTCTTGGAAACCTACTGAATGTCTGAATCAATACTAGTGTAGTACTTGTGTGTTGTTGGGCCACATTCAGTTGTTTTATACTTTTATTGCTCTGATTTAAACAATTGTTCACAAATTCTTTCTACTATGATTTTGATTTGTTGTAACTGATCGAGTTGATGCACGCATCAATAACATTATGTTAAAAAAATATATACTAAAGGTTATTAGATCAATGAACACCATACCCTCTATAAAAAAATGTTAAACATATTCTAGAAAGGCATGTGGGATAGTTACTGCATCTATTAAAGGGAGTTAGAATCGATCTATATGAAAGTCTCATATAACTGAAACTAGCTATCTGGGACTATTAAACTAAGAAACAAGAGAAATCGGTGGTTACTTAATCACCATCTTGATCGATAATAGAATACCTTTGTACAGTTAGTTGCACATTAAGAATTTATTAGCATGATACTTGCGCAAAATAGCAGAAGATTATATAGCGTTTCATTTATAGAAGTACTAAAGCATAGAAATAATGATAGTATGCGTTCCTAGATCATAAGTAATTGATAGTTTATATTTGACTATGGGGCTTAATTAATAATAGTGATTACAGTTCATCAAAAATAGAGTAAGGATTAAATAATATTTTTGATTGTTTATGAACTTAAGATCAAGAAAAATTAGAAGTGATTTATATGTAGTAATGATAATGCTGACTTGGGAAGTTTCTTAAGTTTAAAAAATAAGAAAATAATATTTCAAATAAAAATGTAATTAATTATGGGCCTATATATATAGATGCATACACAAGCTCAAATAGGAGCTTACAAAATGGTTTTGAATTTCCCTGGAGAGTTAAGTCAGTAAGTCACACCCAGTTAATTCCAAATTGTTACATTTACCAGTTTACCTTCAATCTGTTGTGTTTATCTGTACATTACCATAGTTTTGATTTGATTATCTTGTTAGTTTCGAGCACACGATACTCCATTTCTTTCAAACCGAAGTCTCATTTTCAACTATAACCTTAATCTTAAATTCAAAACTGTAATGAGTTGATGTATGTTTTCAGAAGTAAGAAGGATGATGGTTATATCAAACTGGACAGATGTAGTACTGATAGATAATAAACTTTGTGATCAGAACATTTTATATAGATTCATTTCATTTTTTTCCAATCAACAAAATGTTTAGTTTGTGATTCTTGCATTAATTTCAGGTTTGTGATCAGCTTATTGAAATGAGTACGACTAATACTATTATGCACATTGCCATAGCAAGACCCTCTACCTTTTCTTTTTGTGAAGTTTCAAAGTCGAGAATTGCAGTTTTTGGTAGCGACATTAGAGGATCATCATGTGCAAAGCTTAAAAGCTCATGTCATATCTCTTCTACACAATTTTTAATTCAAAATGTAAAAGTCAGTTCGTCGAGATTTGGGAAGATGACCATAAAAGCCATGTCAGCATCCACTGACCTAAAGACACTTCCAGGGCTGTCTGTTGATCTAAGAGGTTTATTTTTAGAACTTAAAATCTTCTGATATAAATATGTATTTATATAATTTTAGCTTGCATGGTAAGATATGATGATTTTTACACTTAGATTATCAAGGGACAAGTTAAATTGATGCAAGAAAACACTAAGTTACAATTAACTAATTTAGGGAGCTGTCTGCAGGAAAAAGGGCATTCATAGCGGGTATAGCTGATGATAACGGATACGGTTGGGCGATAGCCAAATCTTTAGCTGCTGCTGGTGCAGAGATTCTAGTTGGCACATGGGTCCCAGTATGTTATTGATCCTAATCTTAATGCCTATTAATTGGTATGCGAGATTAGCCGTGGCAAGATAGGCGGCTCAAACGGGTTCAGTAGTGGGTAGTGTGTCAAGACAGGTTCGGGTTGATACATTTTTTCTGGCATATAACACAACAGGTTGCCTCGGGTTGATTTGCCAATACTCTCTGGACCAGTTTTTTTCGTTCTAAAATTAGTATATAATTCTTAAATTGATTTTGATTATGATTATGATAAGACCCGATTCCAGGTTAATGATAAAAACAAACAGAATAGGATTACAACGAATATGATAGATTTAATCGGCTTCAAGAGACTGATCAGATCTCACACACTTTGCTTTTGAGAGGCAAACCAACTCTTCAAGGATATCAAATCACTAACTATATTCACCATGATGAAATTAGAAACTCAAAGCCCTATTTATAGTTTTGTAGCAACTTGTTCAAACTCATACTCATTCATGATATAACTCTACTTCCAGATCTTCATTAGAAACTATAACTTTTCTTGTGATTACTAAAATAAGTAATATAAATACTCAACAAATCTATAACATTAATTATTAAATAATAATCCAGAATTGTATCTGATAATAAGAAACATATCATTGCCATTATGATCTTAATCTGTAAATCGACCAGGTCACTCTGCTTAGTAGACAAGGCTCGTTCCATAAATGATTCAGGAGGTTGTACACATTAAAATGGTGACTTTCAATTCATTTGACCCGTTCCTCTTTTTCTTATAAATTTACTTTGACCCATTTGAGATGATACAAGTAAAAAGGTCAATTTTTCCACCTCTGCTAGAGATCCTCAAACTAATAAAACTGTATGTTACTAGTGACTATTCACCTTTGTAGGCACTCAGCATATTTCAGAGTAGTCTCCACAGGGGGAAGTTTGATGAATCACATGTGTAAGTGTGTTTATTCCACCATTTATTGTCATTTATATGATGATATGGAAGTAACTAATAAAATATTTTGTTGTTTTAGATTGCCAGATGGATCTTTAATGGATATTACTAAAGTTTACGCCTTAGATGCAGTTTATGATTCTCCTGAAGATGTAAGTCCAAGTTCTATCAAACTGATCCTGTAGTTCATTTAAGGATGGAGTCTCAAATATCCGATAATTATATGCTGACTTATGCAGGTAAAATCTAACAAGCGTTATGCGGGGTCCTCAAAGTGGACCATTAAGGTATGAGTCAATTAAATTATATATTGATTCTAACTCTACGTGTTACTGTGAAATTGTAGCACATGGAACGTAGGAACTTTGAAAGATAGTCCAAGTTAGCAGATGAAATAACTAATTCACTATTTATATTTTGCAGGAAGTAGCTGAATCTGTGAAAGAGGACTTTGGCAGCATTGACATTCTAGTGCATTCATTGGCCAATGGACCTGAGGTATGGTGTGGATGTTAAACCTTTTTTATTAGATGTGGCAATTTCAAGTCTTCAACACATTTACAGATGTACTTATGAAATAGGGTGACTCGGGGTGTGAGTTATCTCTAAATGGTCAAACATGTGGAATAGATGAATAACTTAATAAACGGGTAATACAGCTCAAGAGTCACCCAACATGTATTTTATATCAACTTTGTATCATATCTTAGTCTTATGGGTCAATGTGTATCAGCCTGACCCATACCGAAATGATGCATTCTGACCTGTTATGGTGCTACCAAAGTACCAAACCCGCTTGACCCTCCTATCTTGCTACCTCTACTTGTAATTGATGGTAGTTGTAAGTTATAACCTATTAGGCTATTAGCACACGTCATTCTCAACTATCAAATAAAACATATAACCTGTTTTCCCATAAGTCATATTAGATATGTTAATTAAGCAAAATTTTCAGGTTACCAAGAGTCTCTTAGAAACATCCAGGTATGGGTATCTTGGTGCCATCTCTGCATCAAGCTACTCTTTCGTATCTATGCTCAGATATTTTGTCCCAGTAATGAAGCCAGGTATGATCCTCATCTTAAAGTTCATTTATGGACGGGCCAAATGGGTTAGGTTCTTAGGAAACGGGTCAAAAGAGACAATGTTTGTATGGGCCAAAAGGAGCTGGATTAGATTGGCCCGGAACACTTTTTGTCCAAAATTTTTTCTTATAAATATTAACCAAGATATAATTACAGAACTTATACTTATTTAATAACCAAAATTTTCAATAAAATGATATGGGAGGTTGATGCATTAAAAAAACACATTGGACATCTTTTGACCCGTTTCCATTTGAGCCTTTCCCTTTTCAGATAGTTTTATACTCCGTGATTATTATACCATCTAACCCAATGGGTTGAAATTTCCACCTCAAAAGATAGACAAAAGTACTTTTAATCATCTAAGTTGAGTGTGATTATTATGTTGCAGGAGGTGCTAGTATTTCTTTGAGTTTCATTGCTTCTGAAAGGGCCGTACCTGGGTAATTTCTTATAACTTTACATTTGTTCTCATTTGAATCTCGTTTTTCCTCAAATCATCTTACAAATACACTGCACCTCTTATTGTAAGGCAGGTATGGTAGGGGTATGAGTTCAGCCAAAGCTGCTTTGGAGTGTGACACTAGAGTTGGTTCTTTTATCCATGATCCTGTCTTCACGGTTGTATTTTAACGGCTTCTAATTATTATGATTGATACTCACAGACGTTAGCATTTGAAGCTGGGAGGGAGTATGGAATCAGAGTGAACACAATATCTGCAGGTACTACATCTACTTAGCTATCCTTTCCCCGATATTAAGTTGATCGCCACAGGAAAAACATATAACGTGAGTTAAGTTGTATAATTTTTACTATTGGTTATATCAAATTTAATGAACCAGGGCCAATAAGAAGTCGTGCTGCCAAGGCAATTGGACCTCGTATTATTGATATGATGATCGATTACTCATTAGAAAATGCACCGCTGCAGAAAGACCTATTTGCAGGTCAGTATAAATCTCCCTTTTTGACCTTCCCTCAGGACCCTAAAATACTTTTGTCCTTTTTTTTTTTCTTTTTTTTGGATAAACAGTAAGTGTGTCAAACATAATTATGTAAATTTTGTTATTTCAGTACTTATTTCCAAAAAAATCACTTTGGGTAACTCCCAACCTGTTTGACCAGTAGTGCTAAAACATAGCCAAAAACGACTCATCAGATAAGTAAATGGCTTGTAATTACTGAAAGCATAGCTAGCTCAGGGAAGTTGTTCTAGTCTACTCAAAATTTGCATCTTGATCATCATTATTCAGTGAGAGTGTGTGTAATCATATTAATGTTCTCTATTGAAATCCTGAAAAATTAATTCATATGAACAGAGGAGGTAGGAAATACTGCTGCTTTCCTGTCATCACCACTGGCTTCAGCCATCACTGGGACCATCTTGTACGTAGACAATGGTTTGCATGCAATGGCGTTTGCAGTTGACAGCCCATCTGTAAAGGAACTCAACGTCTCGAGATACAACAAAAGTTCCCGCAGTGACTAAGCACCAATGCACCATGGCTGTTTCAGTTTTTCTTTTTTCAAATAAAACCAGAATTGCATTATTCAAGTAAGCTTAGGTTGGCTACACATTGCTACGTTGCAAATGACATGAGTTTGTGTTTAGCCTCTAGATTATATGTTGTAAGAGCATAAGTTCATAAACATTTCCAAGGCTTGATGAAAGCAACTTCATCAAGCAAAAGATCCAGTAAAGCAGCTCATTTTCCATGTGTCAATGGACATATTATTCCAAGTTGTTGCATTACCAGACTTGCTTGCTCATCCCTTGCCATCATATACACACAGATATTGACTAATTGTAAGCCGTGTGAGCCCGCAATACTACTATTAATCTTTGGCAAACAAGATTACATTGCATTAGGATCAAGAAGATCTGTGTTGACCCGTATCATACATCAAGGATGAGGGCTACTAAAGATTGCATATTTCAACTTAAAGACAGTTTTCACCAAAGCTAAAATTATATTTTCTTTCAAAAAAACATGCAAGTATATGGACATTTCTTACTTTTAAAACCAACAAATGTTGATTTCAATAGGTCGGGATATATTTACTCCAAGTTAGCAGAAGGCTTATCCTTTGTTCCGTTACTTGTTTATACACAATACCATTTTTACTACTCGACTGTTTCAGATTTTAAACCAATAAACCAACCAATCTCTATTACTCTTCCATTATTCTTTCACAACCATCTCAAATGATACCATACATACATATAGCATGCATGACAGCATGCATATATGTACATACCTATCTAAATACAAGATGTTCTCCAGTATTTACTTCAACATTGATTTGTCATTTCTCAAAATACATGATGAACTTCTCTAGTGATAACATGCATCTCATTCTCTATTTTATAAAAGTATCCAGAATGTTGCACCATCATCTTCAAAAGAAAGGATTACAACTTACGTCAAAGAAAACGTTGGTGCCAAAAAAACCATTTCTTAATACTCGAAACAAAGTTGGTACAATCCAAACAGCACAATCCCTCACTAAATATTTTGTTTCCAGACAAATGGAAAAGATGTACCTCACTTCTTCCCACCACCAGAGACATTAAATTTGAAAAATATAATATCACCATCTTGGACCACATAAGTCTTCCCTTCCTGCTTGTACTTGCCAGCAGCCTGAAAACATAATACCCGAACTTATGCGCTATTTTTATAAACTACATCAGAATAACCAAATACATGTGACAACTTCGACCCGTTTTTATAAATGGTTGGAGTCAGGACATATTTAATCTTTAACAGGCCATATTGCTTATCTCAAGATTAACAAACATAGGTTCTAAAATTTCAAATCTGCTTATAAATCAAGAATCCGAATTCTATTTAAAATTAAGTTGTGTTTTGTAGTCATAACTAGCATATTATTTTCAAGCTTCAAAAACGATAAAAAATATCTGTCGGTACTCGGTAGGTCTACTCCTTAATAATTACCCAACCCTGACCGATCTGCCCATTTTGACGTCACTATATGACGGGTGAATCATCACTTGGTTCTCCAAACAGAGGCAGTAAACATAGCATTTTACTGACATCAGTATATGTAACTTCTTGTCCACTTCTATGAATGCTTCTTATTGCAAGTTATATACATATTACGTATATAAAATAAAATCTTTACAGCACCACAGGGGACACGAATGAATAAAAAAAATCATGAACGGAAAATACCTTTACAGCAGACTCACTTCCATGCTCTTTAAGATCCTCAAACTTCATTACCTGCATAATATCCATGGAGTTCTCAGGTCTTCAAGATTGTAACCAAAACATCAAGTGAATTTGAGATCATCCAAGCTCCTTAAGCTCTCACTAATCAGCTATCAATTACTAAGTAGGGATTTCATGTGCTTAAAGATACCAATATAAAAAAATTTCCAACTCTTTTTTGGACTTTCTTGTGTGATCTAACAATATTGCAGTATACAACTCTAAAAAAAAGTATGAATGAATAACCATTAACAACCCCTGGTTCACTCCTAGGATCAGAAACTTTAACGTGGCATTTTGTAGAAAGTAATAATGTTGAGGACCTTTAGAGCATAGATCACAAGTACTAACCTCAGCACATATAAATCCTCTTTCAAAATCAGTATGAATTGCTCCTGCAGCTTGAGGAGCCTTGCTTAGCCTTCTAATTTGCCAGCATTTCACCTGCATGAAAACCATGGTACAACAACTTCAATATACATGAAAATTTAAGATGTATACATATACATACATACATACATATACATCTATATATATATTACAGACACACATTGTAGAAATGTAAAGATCCATGCTAATTATTTTATGTGCATTTCAACAGAATGTGCATTCCAAGTTGAAAAAGCATTACCTCATCAGGGCCAGCAGTGAAGAAGTATATAAGGTTGATAGCAGCAAAACCAGTCTTTATGATCTTGGGAAGAGCACTGTGCACATATAAACATATATCAGATATTCGAATACCCAACAATAAATAAGTGGGTATACTGATTAAATAACCAGTAAAGTTAATAAGTGACATGAATTTCAAGAAATTTTGATCTGACATAACCTTTGAATCTTGTTCTCCTCACAGTACTTTGCTGCTTCATCTGCTGGCAGATCAGCAAGATTTCTTTCCAGGGCACAGCTAAAAGGGATAATTGGCTCACCTCCATGCTCTTGCACCCTACAAATTAAATTTAAGTGCAATCTTTATAGATAGATGTTGCAATCAGGAAAAACTTTGACGTAAGTATTGTGAAGACACTATGAAATGTTTGGCTATCAACCAACAGTTCAATCATCAACACATTCAGCAATTTCAATTAAAAATGAATATCGCATTTATATAAAATATGGCATAATGACATGTGATATTATCCTCGATATACGACAAGTATAAATTATTTAGAATAAAGTACAAATAGTATTACAAACCTTATATTTTATTATGAGAAGTGATATTGAGTTACTCCCTGTCCCCCCAACCAACAAATGTCTATTACTTAGGTTCCATCGTATAACAACTAAAGCAAAGATGGACATTGTATATATAACTCTCTGTTTCTGCACCTACTTCAAGTTTTTCAGATGGCAGTTAGAATCTAAAGAGATTTACTAGGTTTGTTGTGTACGAAGTACGAACTATACATAGAAAGTTCACCAGAGATATAATTGCACACTGTCAATATGTATCATATAGAATATTATGAGAAAACCCATTCCATTCCTAGAGCTAATCAAACCTAATAATGGAATGTAATTGATACCAGCCAACCAAACAGACCCCTATGTGTCTTCCTAATGAATAGACTCGAAAAAATGTTAAAAAGCAGATCAAACATACCAAGCATGAATTTTGGGAAGAAACTTGTTCTTTTTTCTTGAATAATCTTTCTCATTCATGTTGACCTGCAAAAGAAAGCTTAACATGCTTAGAACCAAAAAAAAAAATACCAGTTTGAACAAATATTACAGGAGAAGAGAGGAAAATAGAAAAGTTTTAATAGTCATTGTAGATAATATACACTATTGAATATAAGAATATACATGCCCAAAACATATAAGTTTACCAGATAAACAACAGGTTTTGCAGTGAGCAATTGAAAACCGTTCAAGATCTCAATTTCAGCAGCTTTCCAGTCCCCTAACCGGACATCTTTTTCACTCTCAAGCCAGGTCTTGACCTGCAGAAAACCAATAAGAGTGATTATTCATATATCTGAGTATCTGACCTTGGGATTGTACAAATACAAAGAACAAAGACTTGTATGTAATTTCATTATAATATGACTCAACAAGAAATATACTGAGGATTGTTTAAAAGATCAGCAAAGCAGACGCATATGAGCAACAAAAGAAACAACTAGCATTAGTCGAATATAAGAAGATACCTTCAAACACACTTATGCAGAAAACCAATAAGAGTGATTATTCATATATCTGAGTATCTGACCTTGGGATTGTACAAATATAAAGAACAAAGAGTTGTATGTAATTTCATTATAATATGACTCAACAAGAAATATATTGAGGATTGTTTAAAAGATCAGCACAGCAGACGCATATGAACAACAAAAGAAACAACTAGCATTAGTCGAATATAAGAAGATACCTTCAAACACACTTCATGCTCAACTTTTAACTGCTTGTCATTGCTCCTCTTCATACTCTTTTCAAGATCTTCAATCGTCCTTCTCATGAACTCAATATCCTTCACGATACATATATACTAATATAAGTGTCTAAATCGTTTAAGCAAAGTTCAAAAATCAAGTATCAGATATAAATAAAATAGAAAGAACTCAAAGATAGACTGAAATCTTTGTGATAAATAAGAAAGAAAGATCAAAGGTACTCATCATGTGTACTAAGTCCAGTATCTTATGGCAGTACTATTCTCAAAAAGTGCTTCATTATTCTTAAGGATTTGGGAACACACCTTCAGACGTAATTCGGCAGTTATAACTTCTAAATCTCTTACAGGATCCACTGAGTCATCAACATGTATAATATCTGGGTCTTCAAATGCACCTATTATATGAGAATATACAGCAATAAGCATTCTGGCACTTCACACAGACCAAAATATCCAAAACAGTATGGAATACATATAAATTGTCTTATCATCTTTTACCACAGACAAACTTCATAAGATAGATAAAACAGTTGATTTTTGTGGTGACATTTATAAATCTTACGTAAGACATGGAATATCCCATCAACTGCACGAATGTGAGATAAGAAATTGTTTCCAAGCCCTTGTCCTTCGTGAGCACCTTTAACCAATCCAGCAATGTCATGTATCTCCAGAAAAGCAGAAACCTATCAAAAAATCAATGGATTTAGTGCAGAATCTAAAGGCACGTCATCAAACAATAACTCTTTCTTTATTCAAAAAGACAATTAACAAAGATTGCAGCACGCACTTACACATAGAATCATCTTAGGTATATATAAAAAGCAAAGCATGTAAATAGATTACCTCACTCTTTGGCTTAAATAGTTGACAAAGCCATTCAAACCGCTCATCAGGAATATGAACACGAGCCTCATTAGGTTCAATCGTACAAAACGGAAAGTTCTCAGCAGGTATTGACAGCTTAGTAAGAGTGTTGAAGAGAGTTGATTTCCCTACATTTGGCAATCCAACCTAAAATCGGTCATAAACAACAACGACAACAACAACATCAACATCAATACACATTCCATAAATAAACAATCAACCATTAAAACTTGACACCGCATCCATCACATAATGAATTCAAGGGAGTTAGTTCATTACATGTATACATCCGTATATATGCACGCATGTATATAACAGATCCTAATTCAGTAGTCTAGTTTGAGGCAAAATAACCAGAATTATTATCACACAAATGACAAGCAAAATCATATTAGGTTGATGCAAATTAGGTTAGCAAAGCGTATGGAATATGAAGAACGATTGCGATTGATGATAGATATATAGATACAAAAAGGTGTAAGTAAGTAAGAAACTAACGATTCCGATTTTAAGATGAGATGAGAAACGTCCGAGTATAGGCCTTTCAACAGGTGCGTCCTTGGATTTCGCAGCTTTTGGAGGCATTCCTTCTTCCTTCTTCTTGTTGTACGGACAGAAGCAGAGTAATGGAGCAACGAGACTGCGTTGAATGCTTTATATTTTAGGGTTTATAGGTGTTTGGGTGGGCTTATTTTTATTGATTTTACACGATTATAAGCAAAATAAGTTAAAAATGTATTCAGGTTTATTTTCAGTTTATAATTTATAATAATAATAATAATAGTGTAATAATAATAAATATTGTTATTATATTAAAATAAGCAAATAAGCTAATAAGTTATACGGTGTAACTAACACACCAATTTATTTCATCTATAAATTAGTAGTCGAGGAGAAGCTACATAATACTTATTTGTTTAATTTTTACTATTGTATATGAAATATAACCGTATAAGTTAAAACAATGTGTTGATACTTCTAGCAAGTTTATGGATATCTAATTTGATTTTATATATTCTCATTGTTGAATTTCGAACGTTAATCAGATGGTTGAATGTATATTCTCATTCTAGCTATTATTATTAGATATTTCAAAGATATACTATTAATAACTAACATTTCATTTAAATTTACTTGTTTGATAGTGATAATTGAGAATGTAATATATAATCTCAACCATTCAAGACTTAATGAACTAGTTCAATGGTTTTATTGTCTAGTACGGATTAAATTTTAATTGCAAAACTGAAGAGTGATGTAAAAGAATCAATTACATTCACTACTTGGAACGTGAATATTTTTTAAAAAAACTAGCATGAATGGTCTAGAGGATGTATAAATGTGCTTGTGTTTTCATTCTAATAGGGTATCCCATAATGTAATCGAATTTCGAGTAAATAAAACGTCTAAAAACAAATTCAAAAAAGAGTAAAAGATTTCAAAGCAAAGGAATAATAATAAATTCCCATATACGATCTTTAATATACTCGAAATTTATGTATAATCTAAAAGGAATATTTTACAGCTTGATGTAAATCCAAAAGGGATATTTTATATTGCTTACAGCTCTATATAAATCTAAAAGGAATATTTTACAGCTTGATATGTGATCTAAAAGGAATATTATGTGTAACACCCTGAATTTCAGGAAATTAATATCGTACGCGGATATATTTTTATTTCGAAATATTATTATGTAAATAATAAGATACAAAAGAAAACGTAAACGGTTTTATCAGTTCCAGACAATAGGGTTTAAAAGGGGATAAAATTAATACATAAATATATATGTACATACGATATTTACAGGAGAATTATCTCCTTTCATCTAAAACTTGCCAAACCATTCCCTGAGATGAAGAAAAAATCGCAGAAGTCATTCCATCATTATCAAACATTAATTTCAATCCCTAATTCAAGTTCTAATCTTTGAATCATCACCTTCTTCTTCATCCTTAATCATTGATAAGTTGATTTCTTCATGTTCTAACCTAGTTTTTGAGGTTTTTTATGAGTTTGTTGAAATTGAATAAATTAGTACGAAATTAGGGTTTTAAATTGAGAGAATTGATGTTTACTAGTGTTATCATGATCATAGGTAATTGTATAACATATTGAAAGTGATGAATTTAGGATTTGTGTTCATGAGTGATTTTAGGGTCTATGCTAAATCTTTATGAAATCATGAAGTAACTTTAAAATTGATGTTAGTGGTGTTAATAAATCATGATTATATAGATAGAACATGTATTGAAGGTAGTGAAGATAAATGATAAATTGTTGAAAGAGTGTTCATGGTGTTCATATAAATTATGTTAAGATTATGTTAAAAACCTTAATAATGAAAATGATGATTTTAATAGAGTATGATTATAATGGTATAATATGAATTAGTTTGTGATTATAGTAGTCAAAGTGGGGTTTTTGATGAATTCTTTCAAATAGATGATAGCTCAATCTATGAGTAGTTTAACTAAGTTGAATTATTGCAACTAAACATGTTTAAAGTAGTGAAATCAGTAAATAAACCATATATTGGGTTGTGATCAAATTGGGCTATGTAGAATGAAAAGTGAATTATGTGTGTTTGGCTAACTTTGAGAGGCTTTAACTTTCTGTGTATAAGGTTGTGGATAAATAGGAAAGTACTAAGTGAAAGTATGTTCAAAGACCTTTAATTCGACATAAAGTTTGCTGAAAATGGACGTATCTAGGTGGGTCATTAGTGGGTGACAAAACAGGCCGTTGGTGCTGTTTGCTGAAATTTCAGCATGTACACATGACTTTTTATCATTTTTCGGAGGCAATAATTTAACACGTATTGCGTTTTATGAAAAGCTGAAAATAATACATTGAAGTATGCTGTATTACCTTCGCAACGATATAAAATATGTTTATTTTAGAGAGGTTTAGGAGGTCTAAAAGTGGAGTCCAAAACAGCTAGTTGAAACTAATAACACTCGTTTGGACAACATGTGTGCAGAAAAATGGTAATTTTAAAATGGTCATAAAAGATAAATCGTAACTCCGTTTTCGATGTATCTTATATCGTTGGAAAGGTGGAAGAGTCTACTTTCCGTTGGTTATAGCCTTAGTGTCTAATTCTATTCGGAAGCTGGTCAGAATGTAAGCCAAATAGCTGCTGTTCGGTTTGTGCAAATCTATTAAAAAATGTTGTGAAGTGTTTATTTAATGTAGTAAGGTGCATAAATGGAAGTTAATTAATAATGATGAATTGAGAAGAGTAAATTGCTAAATAAAGTGGTGATTTAGATAATCATGATAAGGTTGAATCAAGTTGATTGAGTCGTGGTTTATTTAACTCTAAAAGTCAAACGGGTCGAATCATACTAAATGGGTAAATTGATAAGAATGAGTTATATGTTATGGAACGGGTATGCTAATTTATTAAAGACTTAACCAAAGTGCAAGGGCATTAGATGGTTTAACCATGTGTTGCTTATTAGTTTGATATTATGTATTGAAATATGATTTGATGGAGTATTATGCTTGATATTATAACTTGGTTATTGTTATAGTTGATGTTATGAATTTACATGAGATATAAATATGAAATGAGTTACTGACTCGTTGTTTATTTTATTCTCAGATTGTGAGAAGACTCAGTAATATTAGACTTCTGAGTGGGCAGCTGAGGTATCGGTGAGTGGACTTGGATCTCTCAGTGTGATTTGGTGATAGCCTATTTGGTTACATCAAGTGATGTTGTTTATTAGCTTGAAGTATTAAGTTGATTAATCACGTGTGATTATGTGTTAAGTGGCCTTTTGGCATATTGTGTTATGGAGGTCAACGATTGTTGGGCTAGGTTGCTACAGGTTAACCAACATAGGAATTGTGAACATTTGTTGTGAATGGAGCTTATGTTGGTTAAAGGTAGTAAACAGCTATCGGTAATACCACTGTATTGGCCTGCAGTTGGTTATAAGTGTCGCTTGGTGGGCCACCGCGGCTGAGGGCGTCACAAGGGCCACCGATCCTCTTAGTGATGTTGAGTCTAAGTGTTAAGTGCTGTAAACAGATAGTGTTATACTAAGTTGTACTGTTAGTGACAGGTTTATTCACTTAGCTTCGTGCTAATCCACCACACTACTTCTTGCAGGTTATATTATGATATTATGGGAGGAGCAAGAAGTGTTGATTTAGATGGAATGTTTGACGACCAGCGTGCACTCTGATATTTATTTTGGATGCGTCCATATTGTGTCTTGAAATTATATAACACCCAGTTTAATATTTTATGGTTTTGGAATATTATGACTTTATGTATTATTTGTAAAGTGGTTTAACAATATTTGTCATAACCTACGCTTCCAATGTATTGTGTAAAAAAAAATTGGTTCTAAATATGGGGTGTTATATTATGAAATCCAAATGTGATCTAAAAATATTCCTACAATTCGAAGGAAATCTATCATATATGCATTCATCCACTATAAATAGAGCCATGAGAATTGTTCAAAGCATTCATCCTACCCTTACATCACATTCATAATAAGAAACATTATCAGATAGCATATATGAGGGGAAAATACCTTGATGTATCGTCTCTTCCTCAAAACCACAAAATTACTCGGTCCTGCATCCGGATTAGTAGCGTAAAATTGATTAAATCAAAATGTAATGCGAGTTACCAATAGAGAATCGCCACCCGAGAAATTATTCTTCACATCTCCTTTTAAAAATCTCACTTTGATCTATTAGTTAAATAATCCTCCCTAGATAGTGATACCGGATTATAAACCTATAGGTATTGTACCAATTCATCACTTTTGACCCATATCTCGTACCTATAAATCTACGTATCATCACATTCACTGCTTGAAAATTGAGAGTTGAGATGGTCATGTAATTGTTTCATAGATTGGATATTAGGACTATATATCTTAAAACCTTATAAAGCAATTAGCCATTTGGCTTAATGCTTACAAATTTGAATATTGAAAATAATACGTTTATACCCCTCTCACTATTAGTAACTAGATTATAATCCGCGAAATTCGCGGGCTACCACATAATTTTATACAAAGTTTATAATATATTTTTATTTTACAATGGAATTTTCAATTAACATATATATGTGGCTAACATTTTATAAATATTTTTAGTTGGAAAGAAAGACGTATATATAACACCCCTCGTTTGGATAGTTTATTTAAATCTATATCTCATCGGAAGCGTAGCTCGAATGTGCTTTATTAAATCACGTTACATATTAGTTACATAAAAAGACTCATTAGATTTCAAAATCATAATATATCTCTGACTGGGTGTTATACAATTTTCGAAACACAACTTTTTTTTTCCATAAACAATATCAGAGTTTACGCTTGATCAAACATTCCATCTTGTCTACAAGCTTCTTGCCCACTCATTATATCAACACAATAATCTGCAAGAAGTGGGGTGGAGGGATTAGCATAACGCTAAGTGAGTGAATAATAATCAACAGTCCAATTTAGCATAACAACTCTGTTTACAGACAAGTATAGTAAACACACAATCTCACAGAAATCCATGGTTCTTGGGGAAACCTTCAGCCAAGAACACACAACCATATCAATGAGATAACATCTCAATAACACAACACATCAACAATGAGGATTGGTGGTTCTTGAGATATCATATTATCCGGGGATTCTCCAAGAACACTTATCGTACATATCCGTATGGCCATAACGGACAAGACCGATAGTTTGGTACTAATCTCATACGACCTAATTTCCTATTAACGATAAGTACAAGGAAATTCCTGTCGTCTTACAATAGTAACCAAACCCAACCATCTTGACCTCAATACATTGATGCCCGAAGGTCAAATATCAAGTGATCACATATTCACATACTCAATCAGGTCAACATATCTGATTAAACAATCTATCAATAGTGTTATTGCTATTAAACCCGAAATCATCATGGCAAATGAAGCAGTAACAATACGTTTACCCGTTGTAACCAAACTTGTTACAACTAAATCACACTGAGGATTATAAATCCACTCACCTTTACCTCAGCCGCAAACTCAGAAGTCTAATATTATTGAGCCTTCTCCACATGTGAGAATACAATCAAATAGACAATGAGTTAGTAACTAATTCCACAACAAGTCATGTTATAATCATATAACATATTTCAAATAAATAATTATCAATTACAACAACTACAAGTTGTAAATATCAATTATAATTGTCCTTCATGATAGTATATCATTTATCATCACATATCCTTAAACAATTTCAAGTCTTATAACCATTTATCACTTTTATTACTAGGTTATAAAATCAACAACTTTATCACTTAATTTCCAAATTTCATCATAACATATTCACATGAATCAGGGGATCCCTAAGTTCACAGGAAACAAAAGTTCAATTCGGAACATATTCAAAAAGTCCCGAAATAAGTTTCAAAAACTGTAAAATGCCATTTTCGACTCCTAAACGACCCCGAATGGCCAAAAACCGTCTAGGCTCTAAAAATAGAGCTTTGACCATTGGTCCGTTTTCGAGTGACCATGTAAATTTCAACCCAATCTGAGTTAATGAAATTCGTCACTCAGTCGCGACCCTGATAACACTCACATTTTCAAAATTTGTAAACCAAAATTTGACTTGGATCCGGCGGATACACCCCTGGATCCGCCGGATACAAAATAAACATTTGGATCCGCAGGATCAATGTTAGATCCGCCGGATCACCCACGAAATCAAAGGATCCGCCGGATCAGGGTTAGGATCCGCCGGATCCTCACCATGTACCAGCGACCTGCAACTAGTTCAAAACTCAGAACTCGAAATCTAAATCAATTAAGCAACAAACTCCAGTTCTAATCAATCTAATACATCAAACTATCATCCTATATCATCACATATCAACCTTTCAAACCTCAATTTCATACAAGATCATCAACCCATTTAATTTCAATCAAAATCAAGTTTCTAAATAATTAGAATCAGAAACTTACAATTCAATATACAAGAACACGATGATGATGATTTTAAGCTTCTAAACTTGGATTGAGGATTTAATTTGATAATTTCTTGTACTTGGTTTGAATCGTAAATCACAAGGACGATGTGTATTTATTTGTTTTCAAAAATGAAGTGTTCCCAATTTGGGAAAGTTATTGGGAAAGTTACAGAAATAAAGTTGGTTCACATTTATAACCGACTCTGTATACCATTTAAAATTAGTCCACTTCTAAACCTATTGTCTGGAACCTAAAAATCATTTACGATTCCGACAACTTTATTAATTTACAACAATTAATAATTTATCTGTCACAATGGAATATTTAACTCCTATTCCAATTATTTTTCAAGTAATATAAACCGAACTATTTTCCAACACATTAAATACTCATTAAAAAATAGGAAATAGTAAAATATTACTAGGTACAAATTGAGGATGTTACATATATGTATTAAGTTTATTAAATATGATTAAATTAAAGTATTCAAAATATTGTTTATTTGTTAATAATAGTACCCTACATATTGTAGATCTCAATGATAGCAAACTAATTTTTAGGTGCTCAAATTTTTTATCTTTTATTTCATTAATGTAAGGTATCTTAATTTTTTATTACCACTAGAATAGTGTTTTTATTATAAACCCTTTTTTACGTCAATGCACGACACCGAATCAAATTTCCTTTATAACGTGAAAAAATAAAAACTTGAAAACCTAATATTTTCAAGCTTATAAAAATATTCTTACACATATTTTTTAATCAAACTTATATATAGGAAGATATTTTATAAGAGTTGATCAACATCACTTGATACCATGAGTATGTGATAAAGAGAAACATGTAATACTAAATAGTTGATAAATAATATTAGATGATGTTGCATAGTAAATGAGTTTCATGTGGTATTTGGTCTTAAAAATATCATAAAAAGGTTCCGTCATGACAATATTATGATTTTCTTCACGGACCATACACTCATATTTAAAATAAACTAATGTTTCATTTTTTCTTAACAAAAGTTACAATGCAACTCTTTTATTGTGCAAGGGTACGCTTTTATTATCGAGTTATTTGGTATATTAGACTTATTTTTTATTTTTAACAAGTTGCCGTTTTAATTTGGATTGTAGTGATAATAAGATTAGTCGTATATAATAACAAAGTTCATAATTCACAAAAAAGATAGAATAAAAAACATTTTCCATGGGGTTAAATTCAAAGACTATACTGCAATATCACATTATTGTATTAAATTCAAGCAAACAACAAAACTAGAGTTTATATAGTAAAAAAAAGAAAGGAAAAAAATATCTATCAGAAATTTATCGACTCTAAGTGTAATGTTTCTTTTTTATAGGAAAAAACGTAAACTAAATAATAAATTAGGAAAAAAGGTAATTTGGAGGATATACCTGACTCATGTACCATATTTTAGTGGTACATGTCTGTCACACCCCGCAAGGCGAGCATCAATGCCAGACAAATCACATGCCCACAAATAACCCACATATGCCAAGACACGGATTCAAACCCGTCACCTATAGGTCACATATATAGGGTATGAGATTTATAAAAAAATTAACAACTAACCAAATCAAAATATTATGCATTACATACGGCTCTACAATCAAATTGACCATTGATAGTGCCAAACTATTTTGATTTCTTATCTTTGTGATAACAGGAGCATATCTTACGAAATAAAGTATTGGGTCGAACTCTTCTTTGGTATCAAGGAAAAAAAGATAATTTGGAGGGTATCCCTGACTCATGTACCATATTTTAGTAGTACGTGTCCGCCCCACCCTGCAAGGCGAGCATCAATGCCAGACAAAATCACATGTCCACAAATAACCCACATATGCCAAGGCACCGATTCAAACCCGTCACCTATAGGTAGGGATGTCAATCGTCACCCGATCCAATGGATGTCCATCCGGTCCATCCATCTAATGATGGATATGGACGATCGAAATGGATGAATAGTGGATATGAATGTGGATGAATACTGGATCGGATGTGGATACCAATTTGTCATCCATGGATTTATCCATTTCACCCGAAATACATATATACATACATAAATATACACATATATGCATTTACATATCCCAAGACACATATACCATATAGTTATTAGTTATATACTGTTAAAGCTTTATCGATATTCATATATTTGCATTTACATATCCCAATAAGCATAGATTTGCATATATAATTATGTTGATATTCATATATTTGCGTAAATAAATATCTTTGCATATATAAGTATGTCGATATTCATATATTTGCATATATAAATATCAAATGTATATTTAAAGAATTTTCGTATTAATAATTTAAAGAAAATCGAAATGCATATATTTATCGTGTCAAGTTACATTTTGCTTCCAACGGTATAGTGAAATCATAATCGACGATAGATTATAATCAAAACATGTATGATTAACATAGATATTACATATTTACATTAGTTAAAACTTGTGTTTGATTGTGAATATAACAAAGTATGCTTCTTCACGACAATGGTTATACGTTCTTATAATTGGTTTTCTTATATATGTTACATAATATATATTTGTTTGGTTTCATTTCATGATTTCATATTATGAAATGATATAAAAGTTTATAGAATATCCAGTGGATATCTATCAACCCACTTAATCCAATGGATATGGATATGGATGGATGAACTAAAAATAAACGGATGTGGATATGGATATGGATAAAAAAATATAAATGGATATAGATGTGAATATGACAGCACCCGATCCATATCCGATCCATTGTCATTCCTACCTATAGGTCACATATGTGGGGTATGAGATTTATAGAAAATATGAACAACTAACTAAATCAAAATTATAAATCTTACATTTGGGATAGAAGGTTGAAATCCTTGGAGACATTTAGTCGAACATCTCGTGTACATTCTCGAAACTTGAAAATTTATAATTAATCAATGAAAATACATTTGATGATTGGAGGAAAAATAAGTTGAAAATGAAAAATTAAAACTATTATTAGCAATTTAACAATACATAATGCATATATATAATAAAAATTTTAAGGAAAATATTCATACTCGAATTTATAAATGATGAATTGAGGTCGTTGTATATAATAA
Organism: Pseudognaphalium luteoalbum; assembly: GCA_963422505.1. Taxonomy (NCBI): domain Eukaryota; kingdom Viridiplantae; phylum Streptophyta; class Magnoliopsida; order Asterales; family Asteraceae; genus Pseudognaphalium; species Pseudognaphalium luteoalbum. Next base: position 28,261,405 of record OY730195.1, read on the forward strand.
CAAAGTTTATAATTCACAAAAAAAGATCGAAAAAAATATATTTCCATGGTGTTAAATCTAAAAACTACACTGCGATATCACATTATTGTATTAAATTCAAGCAAGCAACAAAACTAAAGTTGGAAACAAATATCTATCCAAATTTTTCGACTCCAAGTGTAAAATATTTTTTTATAGGAAAAAACACAAACTAAATATTAAATTGAGAAGAAAGGTAATTTGGAGGGTACCCCCGACTTCTGTACCATATTTTAATGGTACGTGTTCGTCTCACCCCGCAAGGCGAGTATCAACGTCAGACAAATCCCCCACATATGCCAAAGCACGGATTCGAACATGTGACCTATAAGTCACATATGTGGGGTCTGAGATTTATAAAAAAATGAATAACTAACCAAATTAAATTATAAGTCTTACATTTTGGATAGAACCGTTGAAATCCTTAAAAAACATTTAGTCGAACATCTAATATGCATTCACGAACCTCGAAAATTTATACTTAATCGGTGAAATACATTTGATGATCGGAGAAAAAATAAATTTAAAATGAAAAATTAAAACTACTATTAGCAATTTAACAATACATAGTGCATATATATCATATAAAAAGTAAAGAAAATATTCAAATTCGGAATTACAAATAATGAATTGTTTGACAATCATTATGTGAATAAGATTAAACCTTGGTTTGTATTTACCTTAAATAATTGAAAATTATATTTAATTAATTACTGAAATAAGAATAAAGGGGTAGTTTACACATTTGATCATCTATCCTTCACTATTTCGGTAGTCATATTATTAAGGTAAAATCAATGGTCTAAATTAATAGTTTTAATTTATTAATGGTGGAGATTAGTTTATAAGTTATTAAAAATAAAATGACTACCTAATTCATACTCTATTATAATATATAGTGTAGAAGTGTAGATTACATAAATATAGTAAATAATATTAAAATCAAATCAATTAAAACCAATTTGTTTCTCTTAACTTATGCACCACACCCTCACATTCATATCATATCTCTGTGTATATTTTATATTTACATTAATTTAAAATAAATATAAATAGAGATCCAATCATTTAATCAAAATTGATCGTATATTAGTTTTTCTTTCTATCATCATTATCATTAGTATACATATAAATATTATGATAACATAAATCAATAAATGAAATCGACACAAATGTAAAAATACAAAATAAAAGGAAAAAATTATAACGTAAGTTAGTACAACTGTTATCCCTAAACAATTATCGTTATCGACCACTATAATTTTATTTATTCCCTCTACAAAGCGCGGGTCTTCCACTAGTGTGTATATATGTAGCTTGAGTGAGTAGATTGGTAGGTGTACACATATAATCAAATAATTAATAATAATATCTTTTGAATTTTTTTTAGAAAAATAATAATAATAAAATCAATTACAAATGTGTGTAGTGTTATTACTTGTGAGATCCGATTGAGCTCCTATGAGAATGTGACTAACTGATAAGAAAGAATACCATAAGTCTTGTTAGAGGAGGAGGAAGTTCTCCCGGACGTGTGAATAGATATTTGGTTTTGCAAGTATTAAGAGAGTATAACGAATGAACAAGTAAATGTTGTGTGTTCTCTTCACCAAAGTTGAAAAAGATAAAACCATACAAAATGGACACCCAACAAAATACTAAAAAAACCATAAGACCAATACTATATAGTTGTAAGCACTAAAACATATTAGTGCCAAGTATATATTATAATAAAAAGTTTCTCTTAACTATGATGAATTTTCTTACCGCCGCTGAAAGTTGATGCCAATTTAAACTTTGTCGATATGAAGCCAAGCCCATCTACAAGAACCTTAAAAGAGAGCCCAAGAAATTGATTACCTTGTTTCAAGCTTAAAATCAGGATATTGGAAATTTACAATTTTTATGAGCATAACTCCATAAGTAGTAATTGCGGAATCCACATTTTGTTTGATACTAGAAGGTGAATTTTCAATTAATAACAAACCTTGAATAAAACCTTTGAATTTGGACATCTCATTTCCCCAAGTCTTCATACTTATAAGTTTGCCTATGGGTTTGATCAGCCTTACAAGAACTTGATTTGCCTCATTTGGAACTTCGGATATGTTGTGTGTGTTTACCTAAGTTAATACCCTACTCGTTTTCTGAAGATATCTTTTGTTTATTAGACTATAGATTAAGGTTTGCATACGCCCAACCCGATTTGTATAGTAGACCTAAGGTTTCTAGAATAATCATGTAATTGTTATAAATAGTGGATGAATAACACATAATAATGTACGGGGTTCTATTATTCAACATGGTATCAGAGCGGGTTCTCTAACCCTCTGACCTACCGCTTCTGCTCTACACTCTTATGCGCCACCGCCATCATGACAAGGTTGGTTCACTCTTTTTCGCGTTCCACGTCCGCGAATATACTTTCTCTTCTACCTTCAACCTTCTACTATCTTTTCTTTTTTGTTTTCTTATTATTAATCAAAAAAAAAAAAAAAAGATTTGAATCCTTCCGATCATCATCGCCTACAAGCCTTCTTTGAATCTCTTTGTTTTTTTTCATAATCATTTGTGTTCCCTATTTCTTTTTATGTTTCTGCTTTTATTCATTCTTGATTATAAACTACTTTCCATTTTAAATACACTCGTTATGATCTTGTTACCCTTCTGTTGGGCTAAATTCTTCTGCTTTTCAAATGTCAAATTATTCTAAGTGTTTAAGTCTGTTCAAGGTTAGTGCTGCTGGGCTATGAAGACTTAGTTCTGCTAGTGGAAGTTAGCTCTGTTCATTTATTGAAAACAAAGTTTTCCAGAGTTAGTTCTGCTAGTCATTCAATGGTTAGTTCCGCCAAGCATCTACAGAGTTAGTTCTGCCAAGTGCCAAAGTCTGCAAGAATTAGTTCTGCCAGTTCAAAAAAGATAGTTCTGCTCGTTTCTATGTTAATGCTGCTTAGTGGGCCTGCTTTCTACCAACTCTGCAACACAAGTACACCTACTGCAGACATGCTTTTGAGGAACAGTGCACGCTGCAGACAAGGAATGGTAATGCATTTAATGCAGGCGTGTTTCCTAGAAGAACTTGTCTTTGTAAAGTAGATTTTGTATAGATTTTATACAAGTTATATTAGTCTATAAGTATGTCCTTGAGTTAAGTGTAAGAGGATCCATTCATCTATCAATCTGTCTGTGTATGTTCAAGTGTGTCCAATAGTTAGTCAATTTGTAACCAAGCTTCAAGGTTGTCTTTGTAACCCTGATACAAGTTGTGTATCCGTATTATTCAATAATAATATTGAGGCTTTTGATTATTGAATCACTTGTGTTCTTGTTCTGATCTACAATTCTATCTCAATCCCATTACAAGTTACATAAATCTTCCACTTGATAAGTGTTATTCCGCAAACTTCTTGTCAAGAAATTCTTAGCTTGTGTCAATACATTTGTGTAAACAAGTGTGAATGTGGGACCCCACACCTTCTTATTTGTCTCCTTTTCTATTCATTCTAATCTTTATTGATTTATTCCTTATATAATCTATATATCTCCCTATATCTTATTATAAAAAAAATATCAATAAAAAGTATATGTTTCTCTTTTAGTGACATCATTTCATTGGTTTCAATTCTCAGTTCTCTTAAAATTACTTAATGGATTTTGTTTCTGCTGCTACAATAAGAACGAAAAAAAAAAGAATTGCTTGCTACCAGAAACCTACATCGCGAACTAGCTCATCTCAATGCCGTCCAGCTATCCCTTTGTATTTATTTACTATTTTGTATTGTATTTACGCTCCCGTTTGAACGTCCATTTTCTTACTGCTTAAAGTGCGGGGGAATATTAGACTATAGATTAAGGTTTGCATACGGCCCAACCCGATTTGTATAGTGGGCCTAAGGTTTCTAGAATAATCATGTAATTGTTATAAATAGTGGATGAATAACACATAATAACCTACGGGGTTCTATTATTCAACATTGTTGATATGAATAATCAAACATGACCAGGCCTACTTTAGAGGAAGTATGTCCGAATATCCAATAATTATTTTTAGGACATCCGCCATAAACTATATAAATATGTATTTTCCCAAACATATCCGCCGCCCTTGGTATTCATGAGATAAGATTTGACCTATCTTGAAGAATTGATTTGATTCTCTTTATTCTATGTTAGTGTATAGGATGTGGTCTAACTAAGTTATAATCCTAGGATCGAACTAGCATAATCGGATCGCACGATCCTATTTGTGGTTCTAATCGAACCGATATATCATATACCTCTTCGGTTATAGTTTCCGTATTCAAATTGTATAAACGTTCAAGTCACAGCCTTGTGGATGGAGGATAACGGAAGCATATCATTACTCAATAGTTAGTTATTTTTTATTTTTTAAACAAAACTCTATAGTTAGGTACTGTATTATTATTCCTCTGTTAAATCAAATTTTGAAGGTTTGAGGACTGCACACAGGCACATGCTTGGGTCTAGTGGGAAAGTGACTCCTCAATCACATGACACATTGTTTCCGTTATCATTCCATTCTTTTCCCATGTTTCAGCAGTAAGAAAAATTTATAATATTTCAATGTTACATTTTATATAATAAAGGTATTTGAAAGGCCTAGAAAGTTAACTCTAGTAAGTTGTGAACTTCATAAAGATTGCGTAATAAAAATATTAAATGTAAAACAACTACAACATTCTGCTATAGCCTATATGTACGAAGATGACCTTCTAACACTGAAATTGTGAGTTCAAGTCCCACGGTTGAACATACATATATATTCATGGAAAAATATACATATTGTTACAAGGTGCATGACTTCAAAGGCCTTCACAAAAACCCAACATGAATACAGGAATTGTTAACATCGAGTAACAAATTATTTTATAAAATCAATCAATGTAAGGAATTATTTGACAAACAGATATATGTACATTTATTTAGTAAAGAACAAATCAGATAAACTAATTTATATGGTGTCAACTAAAGTAACTTTTTTCATTAATTATTAACAGAAATTCCAACATTTTGAATAATAAAAAAATTATACATATCAAAGTCAAAGTCTAACATCAAGCAACTTTATGAGCCAAAATCCGATAGATGCATTAGACTCAGATTACACTACTCAAGTTTTTAACAGCATTAGACTACATGATTAATAATTTACACACCAAAAACTGGACATTAAACGGGTCACAAAACGACCAAAAACCAAATAATAACAATTAAAAACCATGATAAGAATTATACAACCTCAACTACTACTCGTGTTATATGCTATTTTGACCACAACCGATATATGAATGTTCACAACATGACTTTTATCACCAAACAATCCGATTCTTCCAAAGCTTGCTACACTGTTGTTTAGGGTCGAGTACAATGACACATTCAAAACCTGTTTCTCACCACTCGCAATGAAAAAGTGGGCTGGGGTCACCTTCACGGAGACCCCATAAGGAGCATTCCAACCCACGCTATATGACTCATTGACACCAATGTTGGTCACAGTTCTTTGGATTGTTCGAGTCCGGTTCAGGGTTGCAAGTGTGATGGAAGGCAGGTTCAAGTCCGCACCACTAACCTGTGTGGTTCCACAATTAGCACCCGTGTAATTTAGGACCACAGGTGCTGACCCGTTTATGCCACAGAGGAATGACATATAGTCTTCATAACCTACAAATACGCATAATAGAAGCATTCATTAGAAGCTCGATGGCATTACAATTTTGCAAACAAAAATTGCTTATTTCACATTAAGCTTCACCAGTGTGTGAGTTCTTGAGTTACTATTAGATATAAGAGGCATTACAGCCCATTTATGTATGAATTGGTAAATTCGGGTTATGTTTAATCCTATAACGGATCAACAAAACACCAAAACATGAAATGGGTCGGAGAACAACCCATTTACATATGACCTGGTCGATTCGGATTATGTTTAAACTTATAACGGATAAAAAAGATCAGCAATGCATGAACTTGGCCAAATGGATCAACGATGTCGAAACTAGCTGGAAGTGTTTGTTATAACACAAAAATATCTCCTAAATCAAGTTATTGAAAAAATTTATCATGAAAAATAGGTCAAATTAGTAACTAAAATAAAATAATAAAACGAAACGCGTCATATGGTTCGAAAGTTGCCAAAGAGTATTTTAATGCATAAAACCTCCTAAACCATTATATCCAAGAAATTAGATAATTAATTAAATATTATAACTTCAGTAATCATATTTGACACACTAATTATCTAAAACCTTGTAAGACAAAGTATTTCAGGTCAACCCAATCCAATGCAAACCAAAACTTACCCGGTTCTTACCCAAATATGTTTTTACCTATTCCTAAACCCACCAGACCCACACATATTTCCACCTCTATGAGTAGCTGATTTAGAGGAAGTTGTCATACCCAGATCAAGAATCAGTCCTGGATCTAATGCTGCAGTTGCATTTACAAATCCACTCCCCATGTCAAAGGGTGTAGCTGGAGATTGGTTTAAATCAGGATTAGCATAAGCTCGTTGTGCCATTATGGGACCCCCATCTTTATCATGGAGAGAAGCAGTTGTTGATAGTGCAGATCCGATCGCCGAAGGACTAAAAGACGGAAATTTTTGTTTGATTAATGCAGCAAGACCAGCGACGTGAGGAGCTGCCATGCTCGTTCCTGACATCATGGCAAAGTCTTCACCTAAAAGACATCAAGAATGTAAAACCATCATACAGGGCAACTTCGGCGTTTACTTTAAATTGGATGGAGTTGGATTTTCTTTTCTTTTTTTATCTTCAACAGGTCATACAGGTAAATTCAAAACTCAAGTGAAATGAAACGAGTCAAAAGTCACCTAAATTGTTCTCAAATGTCTAAAACCTTCTAAATTGCTCTACTTACAAAGTACTCCTACCAACGTAGTATTATAATCTTATTTAATACATGTATCATTAATCAAATAAGATAAAATTGGGCGAAAAAAGTGTTGATGGGTTGGCCTGACCCATTTGGGTCTCTACCTGTTTTGACCTGTTATCAAACCCGCCCAACTGGTCCATTTTGCCACCAACAAATATTCATTGCACTAAAACCAAAGAAAAGGACTTTATTTTTGTGACAGAAACTTCTACAAACATGATTATTACCAAGAAATTCAACGGAATCTGTACCACCAGAACTCCAAGCCGCCCAAATAAAATTTCCAGGTGCAACAAGATTGGGTTTCAATATGTCAGCATTTTGAAGATTATTGTCTTCTGGATCGGGTCCTCTTGCTGAATAATACATTATCTTAGGAGCACTGTTACTAAAGTTTGCTTCTACTCCACCTGCAATGCATGCAACTGCCCCAAATTTGATAATTTTTTTTGAAACGGGATCTCTCTCTATTGAAGAATTGTAGTACTGAAGTAAGATCTGCCAAGATAAAATCAAGCCACTAGTGAATACCATATCACAAACAAGCTCACGCATAAACATGAGGTGGCAATTTCAGGTTTGTGACCCATTTGATTTATCCGCTGTACAAAAATTAAAAACTTCTAAATTTTTTATTAATAGTCATTGATTAATATAGTAGTAGCATAAATTTAAAATCATATTTAAACACAACAAACTTTCGTTGTTCAATTAAAATAAAATGTTGACTTACAGGGAAAAACAAAGGATTCTTTTTAATGGGTCAGTGCCTTGGGGGTGGGCTGACCAGCAAATACTTTTTTTTGAACTACTATTAACATCTGATAATACTTTGGAAGCAATCTAGAAGGTGTAAAACACATGATTATACTTTTGAGCTACTGTAACATATTCGACCCATTGACCTTCTCTTTTTCAGCTATGTTTTTTCAATTTTCCCTTTTCACAGTTCACACATGATCAACAAACGTTAACAGACACTAAACTTTGATTCTTAAATAATTGGTTGCAGAGACACACACCCTAGACCCTACCTGAAGTTATTTGAATTTTTTTCAGGAAAGCTTATGTTTGGATTTGTAAATCAATTAAAAGTGGGGTCAAACTGTGTAAATATTTACAAAAGGTAATTATAAAAGGTGGAAACACTCTTATAAGACACTACTCACCTTGGAATCATTAGAAGACGGAATTATTATACCAGGCAAACTCATTGGGACAGGATTAAGCTGAAAGCCGATGATAAAAGGATCCATAGAGAACACAACTCCAATTGCACTCAGATTTTTAGCCGTTTGTATAGCATTACTTATAGTCGATTGCCCAAGCACAAATTTTATAGAGTAGCTGCAGATTAAGATGTTTCCTTGAACAATGGTCTGATTCAAGCTACCGGAGTCTTGACATTCATTTATATATTCGTCATTTGGCGTTTCTAAATCATTCAACGCATCCGTTGCAGAAACCAAAGTGTAACCTTCATCTGTCCCCGCTGAAAAAACAGGTTAAAATATGATTATATTACAAGACATAGACAAGATTATGCTTGTTTTCTTATTATTGTATTAGATTATTTCACTTCCAAATCTTGCTTTCTTTGAGGTATGCTATGTGTAAAATTTATTTTGTGGTATAGTGCCCGTCGAAAGTAATACACAGGGGTGTTCACATATGCATTACGGAACTGATTATATGATGCTAAATAGCAGAATTGAAAAGTTAGCTGCTATATTGCAGGGAAATAGATATTATATAATATGCATTTGTTTCTGATGTTTTATTAATTATTAAATTTAAGTAACGGATAGTAAAATGACCAAAAAGGAGATCTTAATTATTTTGTGAGGTATTAAATATGAGGTCACATAGTTTCTATTAAACATATTTATAAATATACATTATTTAAAAACGTTATTGTAAAATTTAATTAATACAGTTAAAACAAGAAATAATCATCTGTTATTGAAACATATATCTTTTTTCATAATAGAATCACTAGCGAAGAGACATGTAGATGAAAATATATATAGTAAAAGAGTCGATTAATACATTTCTTTTCTCCTTATAATGGTCAGTTTTTATTGCAGCTAGCATGCTAATAATAACTGATAATTGCTACTTCAAATCACTTTCATATTGCACATCCAAAAACCAGTCAAACAGGGGAAAATATGCAGAACAGAAACGATTATCTAATTAGAAAACATACGTGCAAGTCCAACTCCTGAAATGGTGACATTGTTTCCAAGTACAATAGAGTTGCTATACTTCCTATCATGTGCAGCTGCACCCACCGTATAAATCCATGGACTGAAGGATGAAACACTTTTAGGTGATGGTCCAGTGTTACCTGCGGCTTGTACGACAAAAATACCCATTTTAAATGCTGATAATAAGGCCATGTCTATGGGATTAAAATAAGTTGCAATTCCAGGAGGACGTCTGTTAGGCGTGATTGATAAGCTTATTACATCTACTCCATCTTGAGCTGCCTGCAAAAATCAATGGCAAAAATGGATAACACATATTGTAGAAGTGGTAATATGGGTCCGATTCAATGGGTTTATTTTAGTACAGGTTGAAACAGGCCATGGCAGGTTGGGTCGACCCACAAACTCTTTTTTAGTCCTTGTTAACAAAAAGAAAATGTATATATAATATGCATATGTTATGAATTATGACTACCAAAAATAAAAATAAAAATATCGATTTAGGAGGTTGTATACATAGAAAGAATCTGGGAGGCTTTCAATCATTAAATTGTGCAAGTTCACCTTTTATAGAAGTTTTTATAATGAATCATTTGAGATAAACGTAACCAAATCGACCCACTCATACGTAAATGGGTCAAGATTGCTATAGGAAGCAATTTCTAACAGAGCATGCGATACATATTTGTGCAAATCATCCCGGTAAGAATTAAAAGATAAATGTTTAGCATAAGACCTTCCTAATCTACTCATACCTGTTAAGAACCATTTTTAGTTAACGTAATACTCTCTATGGGAAGTAAACAATATAGTCTAAGAGTTACAATGTAAAATTTCAATTTATGTGTATCATATCCAGCTTCATACCTGGTCAATGGCAGCAACAACATCAGCAGCAAAACCACCAAAGCTTTTGTACAACGCCTTGTAAACAGCAATGCTGAAAAGTGTGCACCCTTTTTAATACAGAAAGCATAAAATATAGATATAACTATACTTTCGAAATTGAACAGTTTTAGTTGAAAATAAATTGTTATAATTCTGCGCTAATGGTCTAATGTTGCTTGCAACATGATTGTGTTGAATATTTCACATAGCTTTCGAGTTTCTTGAATTTTTTAGTAATACTAACAAAAGTACAAAACAGTAGACGAACACAATTTACTCACTGTGAACGAGGGGCCATTCCACTTGCATTTCCGAAGTGATGTCCAGCTACTATAACTGGAATACCATGGTTTCCAGCAGCAATGGAAGCTGTGTGCCTGAAATGTTTTTTTTAGTATTTTGAGTATTAGTGAAAATAAAATTGAATTTAGTAGTTGATGGCAGACAAATATTGTAGCAGGAAAAAATATTAAATGTAATCATCCCAAATTTGGAATATTCACATCGATGGTAGTTGGTTTTTAAACTTGTGAAGATGAAAGACCCTAACAATATTTTATAAACATACCTAAGATAATCATCTATAGGCATCCCACATCAATGTATATTTATTTAAGTAAGAGGATAAATATTAGTTTATTGCGGTCTACGACTACTTATCTTCACTTCTATCTCTCATTTAATTTCCCCCAAGGAAATGCTAGTTCTATTTAGGATTAGAGATTCCGTATATACTTCACTTCTATGACTCACTTATATAATTCTTCCCCAAGGAAATGCTAGTTCTATTCAGGATTAGAGATTCAGTGTATCCCGTAACTCTTATTCACAGAGTCCACTATTTTGATGTTAGAAACTTGGTTTATATGCTTTCTCGTGAATGACCGAAATTTAGGTTACTGCAATTTTGGTATCCAAGCTCACTTTAGCCATGTGAACACCATTTGAACCTTCGGTGCTTTCACATTTTTCTATTACGGCATGACTTTGAGCACCAGTTTATTCTTAGAAACTATACGAAAAATTCATCTCGTACATCCTCTATTATTGCAAGACAAATATTCTATTTCATGCACATAGTAATCTCATATTCTCATAACATCTTGACCAGCTATCCAATTTGGATTTGCATATCATATTTAATATCCACATTCCTATTTGTACGACTGATTAGCATGCACGAAACTAGAACTTTCTACTATAACTGATAATGAATGTCATATAGTAGATCTGAAGCTATATAAAGTATAAACCAAAACATTTATCACCAAATCCTGCCCATATATGAACAACACAAAAATACTCACGTTCCATGGCCGTCACCATCAAATGGTGAAGCATAGTCTTGAGAGGCATTAAAAATTCCCCGTGTAATAGCAGATGCTGCAAAATGACGAGCCCCAACAAGTTTTCGGTTGCAGGACCCTGATGGGAAGTCTCTAGTGACCTCGCAAACGCCCGTGAAGTGCTCAGGAACCGGATAACTATTTTCAGAGAGGTGATCAGCAAAGCTTACATGGTTGGGGTCAATTCCAGTGTCAATTAGCCCGATTACAACACCTTCTCCAGCAGTCTGAAACCCACCCTCTTGGAGCCAAGCCCCTTGAGGTAAACCCAAGAACTGTGGGGTGTGAGTAGTCGCAGTTCTAACAGAGTAATCGGCCACCACATTTGCAACCTCTTTTCGCCCCAACAACTTTTGTGCCTTCACATTCCCAAAAAATAACACAACGTTCCAAAATAAGACATACATGAAGACATTTGTACTATTAAATATATGAATGAACAGGTCAAGTGAACTTAAAATTAGCCAAAAGGCCCAAAACAGAAATGCTTTGAATGGTTTAAACAGGCCCCGCCAGACCCATTTTCACCCGCACCAGCTTTGACCCGCAACCCAACCCACCAATTGAACTTTTTTTTACTAGAAATACTAATCAAAAATGTCGATGACTAATTAGTAGCCAAACCTGTGTTTGTCTGGAAAATACTTGGTTGGGAATAAAAGGTACTAATACATATTTCTATTTTGGACTAGAGGAAGTACTTCATACTTGCTTTAAAACAACTGAATCTTCAAAATATCCATAATATTACTAGCATGATAAATAGCATAGATGGCGAACCATTATGAAAAATAGTACACATAGAGAGTATACCTGTTGAGGAGTAACAAGAACGGCAAATCCATTTATCAGGTAGTGATAGCTGTATAATTTCATATATTTCTCTCCTTTTAGAGCCCGTCTCAATAGTGAATCATGAACTCTTGCGATACGCGAACCATAATTGTGATGTTTTCTCGTGATGTTACTGAAACTACATTAGGAAAATGAGAAAAAGCACAAAAACATAAGTAATGAAGTATATTTGGAGTTACCTGAAAGTAATATTTCCAACCAGGTAAATGCTCAAATACAGTTAAAATTGTCATCTCTTACGGGTCTTACTTAAGTTTATCCTAATTATAATACAAAACCAAATTTAAATTTACAGCCAACAGTAATGTTAAAGTTGAAAAGAAAAAAAAATCACTTTAATCCCCAAAGTCAAAGTGCATACCAATTCATCACCACCCTACTTTCATCAATTGACATATTCACAACCACAACACTACTACTATCTTGTTATCATAAATTGTGGTTAAAGTAGGAACCACCAAAAAGCTACAACCTAAATATTGCCTAATAAAATCTGTATACTGAGGAAGAGCACTTATAAGTTATAACCTTAAGAAATCTTAGTCTGCTGGACATGAGGTCTAAAAGTAGTGGGAAAAACTAAAATGCATACACCTAAACTGTAATTTAAAAAAACCTAAGTTGAAAACTTTATATATACTAGTAACAAACTAGACAAAACCCATATCAAGTTCATACACAAGAATCACCAAAAAAGCTTAAAAATACAACATTTCACCTTGGGTTTTCAAGTGTAGTTGCACCACCAGAAGTAGAATCAAGAAACCCAAAAGCTTTAGTAGTGTTCTTCACTCTATTTGGTTTATAATTGTGTAAAGCAAAAGCAGAAGGAGCTTGTTTAAGTGTGACCATATACACACCTGCATAAGATGTATCTATATTTTCTTGACATCCAACACACCCAATTAAAACCCCAAACACCACCATCACCACAATGCACTCCATTCCCATTTCCCTTATCTTTTCCAACCCCAAAAAACAATTCTTTAATTTTTTTTCTTTCTCAAGAACTGCAATTTAGCTAATTTTTTTAGTTTTGAAGAAACCCATCTTGAGATCATTGAAGAGAAGGTGAAATTGGGACAATGGGCATGAAAAAAATAGAGAAAGAAACAATCTTTTTTATTATGAGTGAAGAATCTTGAAAATAAAAGTTAAGAGTTTTGGGTATTGGGTGGTGTGCACATGAACATTTTTAATTCGAGTTGTTTATGGTAAAGAATTATGGTATGTAAAGTAGAAAGGATTAAATCATAACGTTTTGCTTTGTTTGTTTGTTTTTTGACTGTTGTTGTTATTGGATTTGAAGCCCTACACCGCCCCTCTCTTCCCACTACCTTATCATTTAAAAAGTGTAATACAAGAATCCAATACCAATATGTGACTTGTTTTTGTACTATTTGTGCAAGAGTTACTTGGAATTACTAGCAAAAGTGGTTATCGTAACTTGCGATAAAAGTGTGATAATTTAATTATATATCATAGTGAATTTTGTTGTCGTTGAATCCAAAGTTAACGTCTGTTTGCGTGTTTGGATGTATTTGTGACCATGGCCTACCGTGGTATTTTTACAAGAGAATTCTAGTTCAAACTTGGATAGGTGAACATAATAAAGTGATTTAATAGCAGTCATTAATGTTTATGAGAATATTTTAGTTAGACGGTGTAAGTTTTGCTTTTTTTAAAAAAATATCCACTTTCTGCACAGACCACTCCTATAATTGAACACTTCAATTTATGACACATTAGAGTCACATCAGCATAACACAAAACTCAACATCTATTAAACATTTTACTGTCATCAGTGAACACTTCAGTTGTTTTTTTCTGTATCCCACACATTATTCATTTTTATTTAAACTACAAAATTAAATAAAACACTTTATATTAAAATTAAGAACATTACATTAATTAAGAAAATTAATAATAAAAATGATAAAAAATTAAAAAAAAATCAAGTAGGTCCCATTATTCTTATTTAAAATAGTATTTTGTTTTCTTTTTTGTATTTAATTAAAAAAAATTGTTAGTGGATCCCACTTGCACCCTGTTCTTCATCTTCAATTTTCTTTTTATATAAATAAATAAAAAGCTGAAAGAAAGGGAAAAAAAATCGAAGAAAAAAAAATCGAAGGAAAAAAAAACACAGCAGGTCCCACCTTCACTCTGTCCATTCCCTTCGGCTTTTCGACGCACCAACCGACGGTGAACCGACGGCCGATGGCACCGTCAATTTTCAAACTAACATTGGACCGAACATCCGATGACAGGGGTCTAAAAACTATATATAAAAATCATTACCTATTATTTTTGAAATTAATGTACATCCAATGATGCATTTATATTATGCAGGTATCGATCGGGGCCAAAATGCTCAAGTCTGATTTGATCATCTAAAAATGCATAGTGTTTAATTTGGGTAACCAATGCCTTAAATTAAACTTTATTTTTTAACATACCTTTAATTAGGTACTGTAATTGTAATGTATATACTACAACAAAAGTGTCAATTCTACACGTTTTTCTCTTCACACTTTTCTCTTCACACTTTTATACGGTGTTAACTTATTTGCTAAGTTATTCACACTTATAAGTGTGTACAAAATATTCACGCTTTTAAGTGTGAAAATTTTGAACTAATGACAATATGTATCACAATGTTGAGCGTGAAAAAATTTAAAATTTGCCACACTTAAAAGTGTGAAGATCATTTTGTAACACCTAATTTGTTCACGCTTCTTAACAAATTAAGTGTTACGAAATGATTTTCACGTTTTTAAGTGTAGACTTTGTTCAATTTTTTACACTTATAAGCGTGAATTTTGTTCGATCATCTTTAGTAAATCTTAACATCACTTTTTGTTGAAACGTTCTTTAAAAGAAAGGTGGTGTAAAAATAGCATGCATGAGGGTAAATTCACACTTTACCCAAAAAGAATCAAACTTTACCTTTTTGGCAATTATAATGATCGAAGAAACACCAAAATTATTCTTCTCTCTTTTTTGTTTGTGTTCTTTCCCTAAATACTAGGGAACATGTTTTCATTTTTATTTTATTTTTATTTACGTATTTTATTTGTCATGGGTAATGGGTTCATGTATTTCTGATTGTTTATTAGTTAATACTCCATTAGTATTTCTGAATGGGAGGTGAAAAAACATATAGAGGAAGCGAGAAGATTGGAACTTGAAGCTGAAAACCGGGAACTGAATGAAGAAGAACGTAACTTATGGAAAGAAAGTCGAAGACAATGGGTGCAAAAAGAAAGTTGGCGGTCACAAATGTTAAAACAAAAGGCAAAGATTAATTAGGTTGTCGAAGGAGATAAAAATTCTTCTTTTTTTCATTCAATAGTTCGTAGAAAAGGAGGTAGAAATGGTCTCAAAGGCTTAATGGTGGATGGGGAATGGTGCGAAGAGCCCAATAAAACTGAAAAAAGAAGTTTTTCAACACTTTCAAACAAGTTTTAAAGAATTGGATCATGCTAGACCGATTCTACGAAGCTCTGGATTTAAAACTCTAGATAATGGAGATAGAGATTTTTTGGAAAAGGATGTAACCGGAGAAGAGATTTGGAGAGCCGTAAAAGAATGTGGGAGTAAAAAGGCACTGGGTCTGGATGGTTTTAACTTCGGATTTATTAAGAAGTTTTGGGTATTATTGAAAGATGACTTAATCAACGCGGTCAAGTATTTTTGGGAAACCAGTAATATTTCGAATGGGTGCAATTCTTCGTTCGTAACTCTCATTCCAAAAACGGATGATGTGTTGGGGCTAGGAATTTTAGGCCGATTAGCCTAATTGGATGTTATTATAAAATCATCATCAAGATATTGGCCGCTAGACTTAAAGAAGTGATTGGGAAAGTCATTGGAGAGGAACAAAATGCTTTTCTTGAGGGTAGATTCATTCTTGATGGGGGTGTTGGTAACAAATGAATCAATCGAGTACATCAAAAAAGTGAAGAAAAAATGCATGGTTTTTTAAGTAGATTATGAGAAGGCATACGATTGCATAAATTGGAGGTTCCTTCAAAATACAATGATACAAATGGGGTTTGGTGAAAAGTGGTGCAAATGGGTCATGTCTTGTTTGAAATCGGTAAAAATTTCGATTTTAGTAAATGGGTCACCAACTCAAGAATTTAGCATGGAAAAAGGGGTTCATCAAGGTGATCCTTTGTCACCATTCCTTTTCTTGATGGTGGCGGAAGGTCTAAATGTTGTGCTCAAGGATGCGGCTCAACAAAATTATTTTAAAGGAATCAAGATTGGGGCAAGTGAGTTGGGTATTTCACACCTACAATACGCGGATGATACAATTGTATTTGGTGAATGGAATATGTCAAACATCAAAAATCTCATGAGAATAATGCAATGTTTTCAAGATACATCGGGGCTCAAGATCAATACTCATAAAAGTAAGGTGTATGGGATTGGTGTGAATAATGAAGAGGTGACTCGGGTGGCTACGGGTATGGGGTGCACGGCCGGGAAGTTCCCATTTACTTATCTTGGCCTACCAATTGGGGTGCAATTGAGAAGGTGTGAGAATTGGAAAGCGATTATTGAAAAGTTTAAAAATAAACTTTCGTATTGGAAAGCAAAAATGCTTTCTTTTGGTGGTAGATTAACATTGGTTCAATCGGTCCTTGGTAGCTTATCCTTGTACTATTTTTCTTTGTTTCGTGCACCTTCGAGTGTATTAAACACATTGGAGGGTTTGAGAAAAAAGATTCTTTTGGGGTGGTGATGATGAAAATAAAAAAATGGCTTGGGTTAAACGGGAAAAGATCTTGAAAAATTATGAGGGTGGGGGATTAAATATTGGTAGTCTTAAAGCGTCAAATTTAAGTCTTCTTGGAAAATGATGGTGGAAATTTAAGGTGGAGGTCGATTCGTTATGGGTTAAAATTATTAAAAGTATCTATGGGGAGGATGGGGGATTGAGAGAAGAGTGTCTTCAATTTGATGGTGGAGGGGGTACATGGAGGGAAATTAGAGGGGTGGGAAAAGAGCTAAAAAAATGAGAATTTTATTTGCGGGGTCCACTGGGAGAAAAATTGGAGATGGATCTTCAACGTCAGTTTGGCTAGATAAATGGGTGGGAAATTTTAGATTGTGTGAAAAATACCCAAGACTTTTCCATCTTGAAAGTCAAAAGGGGGTGATGGTAAACGAAAGAGGAGTATCGGGAGATGATGGGTGGAGATGGGTGTGGGGGTGGAACAGAGAGTTGAGAGGGAGGGTTCTAAATGAATTTGATGAAATGATGGGATTAATCCAACACGTCCTTCCGAAGCAACATAAGAAAGATAGTTGGTGGTGGTTTCTAGTGGAAGATGATGTATTCTCGGTCAAAGCTTTGAGAGAGTTAGTTGACGAAAAAGTGCTTCAAGGTCAAACTACTTTGGTGGAAACATCTTGGAACAAACTCATCCCTAGAAAGGTGAATGTTTTTGTGTGGCGGTTACGTCAAAAGAGAATTCCGGTGAGGTCGGTTTTAGACCACCTCGGTATAGACCTTGATTCTACCCTTTGCCCATGTTGCGAGGATATGGTGGAAACGATTGATCATTGTATTATTTGGTGCAATTGGGTTCAAGTTGGGTGGTCAAATATTTACAGATGGTGGAACGTAGAAAACTATAATGGTGGATCGGTTGAAGAAATAATAATGCATGGTGGGAAAAGCTCTTTCACAAGCAATCAAAGATTGTTATGGCAAGCGGTGGTTTGGACTACGGCATATGTGATTTGGAGTGTTAGGAACAAAGTTATTTACAAGGAGAAGAAATCATGCCAAATTGACTTATGTTATGAAGTTCAAGTCTTATCGTATTTTTGGATTAAACATAGAGAGAAAAAGTTCTTCAAATCATGGCAAGACTGGTGCACAAATCCAGAAGTGGGGAGTTGATCGTTGTGGAAGCTTCAAATATTAGTCTTTATTATTCAAATAAAAGTGTCAATAGTTTGTGAGAGGTTATCACCTACTATTAGTAAGGGTGATCAACTTTTTGTTTGTTTTGTTCCCATTCACTACATCTTGTAGAAGGTGATGTACTTTGTAAACTTTTTATCTTTTAATATATATATATGCCTTGCAAAGAAAAAAAAAATATTTTAGTACTGATTATAAATGTCTAGCAGGATCTTTATAAAGGTATGAATACAAAAGGATCATGAAAGTTTGATGATTCCATAATTAATTATCTTGTTCATTCATAAATCTTTTCATACCAGCTTGTAATCGAGATTAGCGCATACCGATAACCACAATTTGTTTCTTAAACAGAAAACAAACATAGCTACATTAAGCATTTTAGATTTGGATAACTACAATCATACCATTCATAATAACTGCGTTTAATTATCATACAAATATAACAACTAGAGACTCATATTTGATCACACTAATCACTAAACCATGAACTCTTCACATAAAAACTTATATCAGATCGAATAAGCTTATGTACTCGTTATTTTCCTTTTTGAAGTCGGATCATACTTTTGTATCCTGCTATTGTGTAAGAGGAACACATTCGAGCTCAATTTGTAACACACCCTTTTCAACATTTTGTAGTTGAAGAGCGATTTCTTGCTTTACAGTCCCTTTTTCCATTGTGATGACACCATCTTTAACTTGGGTGTTGTCTTTGTTTCTTACCAATTTTCCTAGTTGCGTTGATGACTCATGGTTATCAGGATTCTCAGATGCTCTAGCTGCAGATACTAACGGTTGAATATCGATCTCAGCATCACCCATAAAATCATCAGCTTTAAATGTATCTCTATCATAAACAATCTGCAGCATGTGACATTATTTTATCAATACATGAAACTAATATAAACAAGTTACTTTTAAAAATTCTAACTTACCACTTTTAGAGGGGGAATGTTACTAGGAATCGATAACATTAGCTTTTCATTCCAGACGGGATTAAGGTTGCTTTTTATAACTCGTGTCTTCACTGACTGCATTATAAGTACAGATGATTATTAATTTTACACAACTTTGTTACTTTTGAATATCTTTAGATCGAGTTTGATTATGTTATCACAAAACAAGTTTCATTAGGTGTGATGCTTACTTGGTTTCCCAATGATAGGATAACATAAGGATCACTGGTCATCATGTCTCGGACAGCTAAGTTCGTGCCTTTGACCACATTGACCTTTATCAGACCAATGAATTCAACCATACCTGCCTACACACAATACATCAGGCGGATACAGATATAATGTTTTCAATAAAACTTCAATATAGTTTAACTATCCTGGTCAAACAGATTGTAATATCTAGCATAATAATCTTGTTAAAGATGGTATTTTCAGTATAGTTGACCCCATTTAACAATAATATCCATTTGATCCCTTTTTTTTCCAAATTTTGGAATTTTCAAAGGAAAATGTATATATCAGAGGTGGTAAAATGGGCGGTCAGGCATGTTGGGTAGTGTGACAAAATGGCTTCGGGTCAAATGAGTAATCAGTTGGTACAGGACTGACCCATCAGTACTTCTTGCTCCAACTTTGTGTGTATTGTAATGCTTATCGATTGGAATAATAAGATTGTATCTTTTAGATAAAACAATTTAGGACACTGTAAGCACTACTATACACGTTAGACAACCATTAACCCCTTCAACCCATTTGGCCGTTCATTCTAGCTAAAATATTCTATATTTGACACAGTACTTATAAAATTACCAGATTACCTGTCACTAAATGATTGGGTGGAAATTACCACCTCTAGTGCATATCACTAGTGTTACGATGTTACAAGCCCACAACCGTAACTTCATTTGAGCAGTTGATTAGATTTAGAGGTGGAAATTCCAACCCAAATACTTATTATGAGTCAAACGAGTAAAATAAAAACTACTGCCAAAATAGGAATTAAGTCAATCATGTCAACAACTGTCCAAAGTGTATTTAAGATGTATAAAACCTTCTAAAGTCATCCCGTTCAGATAATTAGATTGTAACTAAAATAACATCCAACAAACTTGTTGTTAATAATAGTTTCGTACAAAAAGTTTTGCTGTCAACCCAACTTGTTTGGAACCGTATAAGAGTTAACTCTTATGACCCATTATCCAACCTGACAGATATCATCCTACATGGCAACAGTAGAAGCAATTACCATCGAGTTACTCTTTTTAGTAACATTAGGAGTAGGAGCATGAGCAGCAGCACTAGGAGCCTTGTTTTCAGTATCTTTTTTCCTCCAGCTGTTGCGAAATGCTTGGCCAATACTATGCATACGAACGTTGTTTGAGTTCTTCTTGTCCATGATAGCACCAATGAAGTTTGTTGAAGCACATTGCAATGATGATGCAGATGGCGATGGATGAATACATATCTGTTTATTCGAGTCCAAAAATTCTTTCATCTCATACTTTCTCCTGGTTTTGCATTAAACAATTAATTAATTGCTAAATACGATATGCATAGCCAAACAAGATTAATAATGACATAGTTAGTTCATTTGATCTTTACCTGATAAAGTCATGACGATCCTCTATTGAAGAATCTGGTTTTGGTTTTCTACAGTTCTCGGGAATTAAAGCTTCATATTTGGTATTCACCATAGCATTCCCACCACATTTTATAACCGTATTGACTTCTTCATGTGTCCATTCATCTAAATTCACCGATAACACCTGTATGATATATACTTATCCAATAAACACAAAAGCTGACTAGAGTTCAATTTTTTTTTAAAAAAAAATTAATTGGTTTTTTTCTTCAAATACATATATTGACTTGAAATTGTAAGTCGAGACAAAAATGATTACCGTACTTTTGATATATGAACACCAAGACCTCTATGTACTCCTGAACACTTGATGCAGATAAATGCTCCAAAATTTACAGATCTGGTAACCAAACCAAAACTCAATTTAATTACCATATATATTATACAAAAGATAAAGCTAACTAAGTGCATTTAGTATCCAAAATTTAAAGATCTGGTAACCCAAACCAAAAAGTAACAACTTACATCCATTTTGGATCTGGTGTTCCACAATCTGCACAGACCATACTGCCAGATTCTGAGATAAAAGCTGCCAGCATTTCTTGCGGGCCTAATTAGTGAAAATCATGGTGCATTAGTAACAACGAACGATGTAACTAAAATCAAATCAGTAAACTTATTGTCAAATCAATAAGACATCTGAATCATAACAAAAAGGTATCAACACGGTATATAGTTCAATCAAGGGGCGATATACAAAGAGGCAATTCAATTGTAAGCAACTGGTAAGTAATGGTGCACAAAAGTTGAGAGTGAGTGTTGAAGAGTGAATTCATACTGTCATGTCGAGTTTGTGTTTGTCCAGACAAGCAGCTCCAATTTTCCTTATTTTCTAAACATAAGAGGTCATAGAGGGATGATGATCCTGAGATGATAATTAGTAAAACATTTAGTCTCACATCACGATGATAATCATACGTATTTGATCACAAGTTTCCGTTAGTTTCATTCCCTGTTCTTTCTTATATCATATAGTAGACTGCCATAACATCACTGGAAAGCGATAAATGATCACTAAACATAAAGCCATAATCTTAAAGATTAAAACAAATAAATCACAAAACACAACTTCTTAGGATTATACAACATTCTAGTCACTAATACACACACATGATTCAAAACTCTACTTGCTAAGACATTTTATCAAAGGGGTTAGTGCAAGGGAATGTATCAAACTATGGCATGATATTCGTTGTGTGAACCCAATTTCATTTTAGTCTATTGTGCGTATCGAACTTTCAATAACCACTATTGTATGTATCATATTGAAAGTTCAATACACACTAAAGGCGAAATGAAGCACGGTACATACAATAGATATCATGCCATGGTTGGATACATTCTCATGCCCAATAACATGTTTGAAATGTATGAAATAAAACTCAACATAATCTACAAAATATATAGGCGAGATAGATCATTACCTGATACATTTTCAGCTACAGCATTGGTGATCTTATCCCTCGTGGGGTCATTCATCTTATCACTCGTAGTGTTGGTTTTCTTGTACCTCGTGGTATCATTTATCTTGTCCCTTTCCCTCGTATTATCATTTATCGTATCGGTCTTCTTATCCCTCGTGGTATCATTTATCTTATCCCTCGTGGAATCGGTTTTCTTATCCCTCGAAGTATCATTTATCTTATCCCTCGTGGTATCAACTACTTCGTTCTTGTCCTTCGTGGTATCGATTTTCGTATCCCTTGTGGTATTGTTTTTCTTATCCCCCATGGTGTCCGTTTTCTTCTCCCTCGTGGTATCAACCACAGCTTTCTTATCCCTCGCGGTATCGATTTTCGTATCCCTTGTGGTATCGGTTTTCTTATCCTTTGTGGTGTCCATTTTCTTATCTCTCGTGGTATCAACCACCGCTTTCTTATCCCTTGTTGTATCATTTATCTTATCCCTCGTGGTATCAACTTTCGTATCCCTTGTGGTATCGGTTTTCTTATCCACCGTGGTCTCCGTTTTCTTATCTCTCGTGGTATCGGCTTTCCTATCCCTCGTGGTAGACATTTGAGCTTCAGAAATCAAAATGCAGCAACGAATTAATAAGGTTTTCATGCATGTTTGTGATAATTTCCTCCTTACACATAACTATAACTATATATCATTATTCTAACATCATAATTAAGCATTTCATATAGCTAACATGACATAAAAATCATAAATATGAGAAGAAGAAAAAAAACATGTAGGATGGATGACATGATCATTACCTGCTGACACATTTTCGGAATTGGTTTGCTTATGTGTTGTAGTAGACATTTATGTTTCAGAGATTGAAAAACTGCAGCAATGAATAACTAATATTAAATTTTCATACAAAAAATGTGATTATTTTCATGTTTTGTTGCTGCTGTTGTTGTTGTTCATATCGTTGCGATTGAGAGAGAAACAGGCAAGGGTTCTTGTGGATTTTAATTTATCAAACAATGAACATCGGGTACGTTAACGATATATAACAGATGATCATATAATGTAAATTTACATATTCAGTCCCTTAACTTATTACAAATGGCTACTTTGCTCTCTTTAGAAGAAATTTTGTATTTTTAGTCTTCATTTACTTACTTTTCTAATTTTGTCTTTGGGTCGACCCAACTAGTTTGATTCAAATAACTTGGTAAGAAGATACAAGATTTAAGATACGAAGATGGTAGACAAATTTTATTTAGAGTAGGTTTTAATAGACTTAAAATTATATTCAATTGGTATGTCTACTCACCAATTTGGCATTGCCTAAGTGATATCATCACCGCACACGTTCATATTCTATATGTGTGAACTATAGGTCAAGTGTTCGAATTCGTACCTCAGCATATGTAGGTGATTTGTGCGGCATTGATGTTTTTTACGGGTAGGACAAACGCATACCATTGAAAAATGGTACGGGGTTAGAATACCCTCCAAATTACCCTAAAAATATGTCTACTCACGAGTTATATTCTTCAATTTATAATGTTTTACATTAATTAATTATATCGTTATTAATGATTTTTCTGTTGTTACTATTGAAGTGATAGCGTTTTACTTGATAAGAATATTTAATTCTTAAAAGTAACTTTAAGAATTCATACACGTATATTAGAGTCTCTTTAATGAGGATTTAAATGGAAATAATTGCATAATTACTTTATTGAATTGAAAAGAAGATTTTTTGTGTGAGAACGTATACATATATTTTAGGCCAATTCATCAATGTTTTATATATATTTTTAAAAAGGTGGAGTTAGAAAATTCAAATGAAGGGGACGAAATTTTTAGAATATCATCAATACTTTCAAAAAAATGTTTTACATAATTTAAAATTTCTTTTGGGGCGGATGCTACGCTACTCTTACCTTGTCTCCGACCATGTATATTCTATCGACTCCGTATATTCTATCAACTTTGTATATTCTATATATTATATATGGTATATATTGTTTCACACATGGGTGACAACATAATTAATGAAAAATACTTCTGACCAAAAAAAATCCTTCTCATTCGTTTATATGATTAACATATCTAGACTCCTTTGAAAGATGAAAAGCAAATCGTAAAGAATTAGCATTTTGAAAGAAATAAAAAAGATATAACCAATATAGCATATTAAACAAAAGTCGGGGACTGAAAACGTAAACTCTATTAAAAACAGTATTTAACGTGAAGGAACAAAAATGAATAAATAAATAAACAAAACTTCTGGAAGAAGTTTGACTACGGAATACTAATAAATTTACACGATTTAAGCATCAATTTTGACCTTTTGTAGCTGTTTACAAATATTTCAATTCCATTACAACTTGAAAATTAAAATTTGGGTATCGAATAAAAAAGGCCTTTGTTAGTTGGAGGGATGTATGTTTGTAAAGGACCTTTGTGGAACCCATAATGATTTACAGATAATAAATGATATATTTATTTATAATCATATAAAATGGTTGATAAAATACTACTATTTAGGTTGTCATAATTAGCTTCGAAGTTCATACAAACGATCAAGTGTCAACCATCATGCTTCCAAGAGCACGAGTAGTAAAGTAGCAGTGAAACTCATTTCCGGTGCTCTAGTAGCATCACTGATAATGAAAAAGTTAAAAGTTAAAAGGATGTTGAATTTTTACAATAGTTGTAATGAACCCAAAACAAAAATAAGAAAATGTATAGTGTTGCATGTCGAGACGTTCCACATAACGCCGTCCAGAACACTATCGCAGAGTAGTATGACGATGTTCGACAGCGTTCTTAAATGTTCGACAGCGTTCTCAAATCGGAACGACAAGAAAAAGTCTTCCACCCACCCTGTATGCTCTTAAGTACATCAATAATAAAAATTATAGATTTAAATGAGGCAAATTAAAATGTGTGGATGATCTGGGCCCAAGTGTTATGGATCGGACACTTGTGTTTCTGGAGACCAATGTAACAAAATGAGTTTCACGGAAAAGATCGTAACTTGGGTTACATGGCTCCGTTTCAGGCCCATGAGCTGGCAAGTAAAAGCTTGGAATGAGGTCCACCAAGTCATACACAGCCAAAGGCGGTTTAGCCCAACCTCGAGACCCAAAAACGGCTCCTAGAAGAAGTTAGGACCCATTTTATGTGTTTTTCTTTTATATTTGGACTTTGTTTTGAGCTTTTTGGCCGACACGTTATGTTTTTAGGCCCGATTCGAAATTCTGGTTTGCTTTTAGGGTTCATTTGAGATTGTGAACAACTCGGTTTTGATTTTTATGAAATTTGGATTTTCTCTCAATTTGTGTTAAATAATTGAGTCAAAAATTTGCCTAAATTGCTGTATTCTTTGAATCAACGCGAGTTTAGAAATAAAAATCATGGTATTCAAAGAATCAACAAGGTTCAATTCATATCTCGTTTTATACACTAAATTAGTGGATATATGTCCTAAACCTTGTGCCATTTTACAAGTCACTTTATTAGCTCATCGGAAAATAATCTAAAACTATGTTTGAATGCACGTTTTTGAAATAATTTTAGAAAATTAAAAAAACAAATACAAATACAAATCCTACGTTATAACTCGGCAAAATCCCGTTATTATTGTGAGTCATACAAATACAAATCGAATTTAAATGACGTGGCACAACCGTCAAGGCTTAAGACAAAAAACAAATGGAATTGAACGTTGATAGGCAGTTATATATTTTCTTGAACGTTTTTTAGTTTTTAAACTCTGCATCGTTTCATTACACCATGAATGCCATTTCTTAAGTTCTTATTATATCCACATTTGGCCATGTATATTTTGTAAATTTTATAATAATCATCATAATTATATAACATAATTACAATCATGCCTATGAAAATGAGTAAGAATAAGTTGCCAGAGAAGAAACTAGGTAAACAATCATTTGAAACAAGTAAATCCACAACACATTTAAATTCGAGTGCGTTCAAGGCGTTTCGGGTCAATCAATCTTGTGTGACTGATGATCTTGAATGGATAAATCAGATTACCGAATGTCCGGTTTATCATCCTTCATCGGAGGACTTTGAAGATCCGTTACAGTATATTCAGAAAATTGCACCACAAGCATCAAAATATGGTAAACTTATACTGTTTCTCTTTTCTTTAAGTTTCACTGTGTAAAGCCCGAAAAGCCGAAAATTTGCATGAAATTAGGATGTTGTGCTTTGTTTTGATGCAAGAAGAAAAGCAATGTAAGTACATTAAAATTTGTTACCATTTTATGCAAAAACAAAGTACATTACCCGATCATGCTATTTTTCTCTGTTAAAAGACGATGAACATACAAGATTATTTTGGCCCATCATTCAGTTTCACACTAATCTTACTGTATTTAGAAATAATTATAGGAGTATGCAAGATTGTTCCACCCTTAATCTCTTCTACTGCAACCGGTGTTGTAATAAACAAGGAGAAGCCAGGTTTCAGATTTACGCCAAAAGTGCAGCCACTTCGGGTCGCTAAGTGGACAATGAATGACAAGAATACATTCTTCATTAGTAGAAAGTAGGCATTTTTGGTTTGTAATTTTTTAGCATTGATACCGTATATGTTACTGTATATAAGATCATATCAAAATGTTTCTAACTCGTTTCGTTCTTTCAGAAGCTACACTGTTCGTGATTTTGAGGTAATGGCAAATAAGGCATCTGCTAATAGATATTGTTTATCGGGATGTCTTCCGTCTGCATATATGGAAAGGGAATTTTGGGTTGAGATGACACGTGGCAAGAAGGGAACAGTTGAATATGGAGTGAATGTCGATGGCAGTGCATTCTCATCTTCGTCTAATGATCATTTTGCAAACAGCAAATGGAACTTGAAGGTTTCATAGTTCTTGTATGCACTGCAAGTTTCTTTGTTTTAGTTAAAGAGCACATTTCAAAGATTTATTTCGTGTTTTTGGTTTCAGAAAATTTCAAGGCTGCCAAGATCACCACTGCGTTTGATGGAAAATGCTGTTCCAGTAACGTGATACTTATTTTTACAAAATTTGTCGATATCTTATCACACATTTTTTTAACTTCTTGTTTATGACCCGTGTCAGGGTGTTACTGATCCCATGCTGTATATTGGAATGCTCTTCAGTATGTTCGCGTGGCATGTAGAAGATCACTATTTGTATAGGTATATACTTCAATTTCCATAACTAAGTTGATACATATACAAAGGCGTTTATTTAGTGATTTTCGCTTCTGTTAGCATTAATTATCATCACTGTGGGGCACCAAAAACATGGTATGGAGTTCCTGGTAGTGCTGCTCTTGAGTTTGAGAAAGTTGTCCAACATAAAGTTTACACTAGAGAAATTTTATCAAATTCTGGAACGAATGGATCTTTTGAGATGCTTGCGGAGAAAACAACTATGTTTCCTCCAAAGATATTGTTGCAGAATCACATCCCAGTTTACAGAGTTGTGCAACTACCTGGGGAGTTTGTCGTCACCTTCCCTGGAGCATATCATGCTGGTTTCAGTCATGGTAAAATTTTCAATCCGATTAATATGGTGCAGGTCTAATAACTAATGTATCTAGAGGTTTGACCATTAATATTAGCCTAATATGTAGGTTTTAATTGTGGCGAGGCAGTGAATTTCGCAGCTCGTGATTGGTTTCCATTGGGTGGGGCCGCAAACGAGAGATATGCATGTCTTCAAAAGAAACCCATCATTCCTTATGAAGAAATTATCTGCAAAGAAGCTATCTTTCTTTCCTCAAAGAAACGTAAAAAGGTAGATCATTGCAACACCGATTCAGCTTCTGACCATTTGGTCAAGACCACGTTTGCATCTCTTATACGAAATTACGATGGTGCCATTTTGCGGTTGAAGTCATTGGACCGATCTCTTACTATCTTGTCAAACCTCAAAGAAACAATAAGTTGCAGCTTCTGTAAAAGGGATTGTTACATGGCTCATGTTAACTGTAATTGCCGAGCAGATCCTATATGCGTGTTCCATGGTAAACTCACAGGGTATTACTTTTTATTAGCCAAACTATCCTGGTGGTATTAATATTAAGACATTATGGTTATACAGATAAAGAAGTATCTGATTGCTGTTGTGGGAGTAACCGATTTCTTTATATGAGAGGGGATCTACCCAAAATGAAAAACTTAGCAAAAAAGTTTGAAGAAGAACTGGTCCAGGAACCAGGGAGAGACATGAAACGTGAAAAATGTATTTCACGTGGCTGCAACCGATATTATAAGGTACATAGTACTTTGGATGTTCAATCCACAGTTTTTATATTGTGACAGTTTATATACGGCGTATTACTCATCTTAATGTTGTTTTTGTAAATGGAAAAATCAGTGTCACAATGGATTGGGTCAGGTTGGATCTGAGGTTACAAATATTCAACAAAGTAATGCAAATGGAAGAGAGAGTAAAAGATCTAGAAAACAGAGGACCTGTTCCGGGAAGAATAACGTCCAAGATGATAATGTGGCAACACCTGTGAATAAGACGATGACGAAGAGTAAAGTGGGCATTTCATCTAAAAAGTGGACGAGGTCATGTGTAGAGTGTAGACCGAAGGAAGTAAAAAGGAAATGTGCAATAGACTCTTCTTAGTGACACCTTTGTTGTTCCAGAATTGCCTGTTAACAACTATATAACCATTACCTTATGAACAATTATCTTTAACACATTGTAAATGGTTAAGGAAAATATATTTGATGTGGAATATTTCTTGGGACATTGTTGTGGCATATATCATAAGTTAATATATAAACTATCATCAAATCTAGAGGAAGATCTGAACATGCCATTCTTGCGCAAATGCAAGAGAATGATGATATCATTTCAACAAAAATTCTAAATGCCCGTTTACTTCAAAGTTAGTAGGTGAAGTTGCAGATGACTTGCAATTGCCAAAAGGTTAAACCCCACCAAATTATCTACCATAGCTAACTAGTATTTAGTAATATCTTCCTAGAAACGACTCAGATTACGCAACGATACGTGACAAATGAACCTGTGATTTTGCTGTTGTAAGTAAATTTCACCACCTGCTTCTTCTCGAGTCCAAGGTACCTTGCAAAAGCATCACTCTCCAGCATATATGGAAGCTAATAAAAACAAATCTTTTGTTAGAACAAAGCTCATTCATTTGATCATGCATACCAAAGATCATTGAGGTCTAAGGCAATTGATAATGTTACCTGCTTGTCAGAAAGTTTGTATTTCATAAGCAATTGCTCCTTCTCTTCAGTAGTCAATATCTCATGTTTTGGTGCAGCAACATGTGTTGTGATGTTTACAAACAGTTCAGTAATCTAGAAATTCATGCAATGCATCAGAATTTAAACAAGGATTATTAAATAGGAGCGCCAGATGTAACGGTACGATGTGTGTAGTTGTTACATACTTATGTATCCAACATGCCAATTATGGGAATGCAGTACCGGTTATTTTCTTCTGAACTTGTCGAAGGAAATATGTTCTCATTAGCAGGGAGTCTGCAATTTTTTTTGGTGTTTTAACAATGTACAACGGTTATTTTGCATGATGCGATAAGTCTAGTGGTTGATAATGCAAGACTGCAAGAGATTGTTTTCAGAAGTGCGTTATAATTACAAAAAAAATTGACCAACTCAATAGTTGAGCATAATTTTTTTACTCTTAAAAGAAATTATAAAGAATGAGATGAAAAAGAGTGGACATTTTAGCTTGTAATTATCTGGTTTATTATGGATTTCAAAACTAAAAGTTCTGATACAACAGAACTTTGATACAATTACTTTCCTAACTAACTAAATTTCCTACAGCAGTGATATAATTTACTCAACAAAGACAGGAAATAAGCACCTTAAATTAAAAAAGCCGACTAACCCACATTTAATTAAACGGAACACTTAATACAACAATTAGTTACTAATTAGAGTGGTGAATGGTGCCTTAATCAACAAAAGGATTCGGAATCTTACTGGGAAAAATTCCACTTTGACTTGGCATGCATCAAACTCTTTCCTAGCAAAGTGGTTCATTTTGCCCTGCAAAACAATGATCAAACGGTGCAAGCTCTCTTTGTTGACGACATTAAGTAAAATTCCAGTAGCTTTTGCTTTGTTTATCTCCTCTAGCCCACAGAAAATAGCCAGAATCTGAAACACTGACAAAAATATAGTTATCTAACTCGCTAAACAGAGTTGCATTTTAGATGCATTGCAATACTTTTCTCACAAATTTGAGAAGCTAAATCATTACTATACCTGAAGGGAGAAATTTATCATGATATCATGAAAAAATCAGACCAAGTCCTTTGAGTAACAATAAAGTCCATTAATTGTTCCAAATTCTTTGTGGGAGATAGATATATAAGTCTATCATATAATGTTTCATAATTCCAAAAACTTTTAGGTCTTCTTTCTGGAATTAATTTAAGAAACTAAAGCATTTCCCTATGGCCTATACAGCCAGAGCTCGATAGCTCGATAATCGCTCACAAATCAACTCATTATAGCTCAAAATAACACACATAGATAAATATACACTATTCAATAGCAAAAGCAGCACACTCATTTCAAATAATTTCTTCATACTTGATTTCGACTCAAAAGTTATAAAACTACACATTAAGCAACGCTTGAAAAGAGCTCCACTCGAGCACTTATACCCTCGAGTTCGACTCGTTATATATGTGGAGCTCACCAATAATACTCAAGCTCGAACTGAATCGTAATAATTATTACTCGTAATATATTATATAGATACGTAATGAGAAAATGTTCAGAAATAAACAAAACAGAAACCCTAACAAAACGGTTACCTTTTTAGAAGGTTTGGAGGATAAAGGAGCGCAGATACGGAGCTGATCCGGATCCGGTTGGTCACCGAAAAGCGAACGGAAGTCGGAGAGCGAGCGACTGATCTCGGAATCGTGGATGACACAGCCTCTGTCGCGTAACATTTGGAGAGCAGTTCGGCGAGCGAGAAAGTAACGGTGGCTCTCCGGTGGTCCGGCATCGGCTCTGTTGAGAATGCAGGTGGTGTTATCACCGTGGACACTGGTTTTGGTTGGACTTACGTAACCTAGTCCTGCTTTGCTGCTGCTGCTGCGTGCCGCCATTGTTAGTGTGTGAAAAAAATGGTGTGTGCGTGGGTGGTTTTATGGTGGGGATAACACAGCAAGAGAGAGAGAGAGAGGGGATCAAAATGGGGATTGCCGAAAGTAGTAATTTTTGGTTGGGGGTTTTCTTTCTCAAGAATTTCATATTTTGTCTTGTTTGCAGAAATAGCAGTTCTTTTCTTGTTATATTTTATTTTATTATTATTCTTTTAAATGGAGTTTTTTAGAGGATTTTGTAAACTGACCGCTCACTATGGTTCACGCAAAATGACGTATCAATTTGTGACATATTAGTAGTCAAGGTGTTTTATAATTGATGAGTCCTGATATTTTTACCATATTGATAAATTCATTAAAATTATAAATTAAATATTTCTGTAAACATGAATGATGCACACATATCACGAATTTATCAGAATGATAGTGAAAATATGAACGCCCACGATTAATAAATAATAACTAACACCCATAAGTAGGCGTGAACAAAAAACCCGAACCTGGAACCAAACCCGATTTTTAGAAGAAAAAAAACGGTTTTTTTGAACCCGGTTCGGGTTTTGGGAGAAACTGGCGGGTTGGGACCCGGGTTGGGTATTTAGAATTCAAAACCAGGTTGAAACCGGGTCAGGTTGGAAAACCGCTAGAAACCCGCTTTAAAACCCGTAAAAACCGGTTTTAATCCGGTTAAACCTGAAAAAACCCGGTTCGGGTTCGGTTGGACCGGGCTGGTGAAATACTCGGTTTATTGTTTGTTGATTGCAACTTGGGTCGGGTTTTGGCCCAACCCCTACCCATAAGTAACAAGTGTGTTGGTGAAAATTTTGAGAAGCTAAGCTAAACTGCTAAAGTAGTAAAGTACTAAAGTGTACCAATTGTCCAATTCTAACTTGATTACCAAGGCCCAACGAAAATGAGCTACATATGGACTTGACTTAAACTCCGTCAGTCCATCTAAGGAGGCTCTAACTCCCAAGGTGATTCGGTGCTGACAGGCCCAACTTTGCTAGGTTCGAAGTTCTAACCCTCTAAGTCTCTAACTCCCGAGGTGA
This sequence comes from Pseudognaphalium luteoalbum, assembly GCA_963422505.1. Lineage (NCBI taxonomy): Eukaryota > Viridiplantae > Streptophyta > Magnoliopsida > Asterales > Asteraceae > Pseudognaphalium > Pseudognaphalium luteoalbum. The sequence continues at coordinate 28,293,785 of OY730195.1, forward strand.
TTCGAATAACAAATTAATAAAGTTAAACGTGTATTTATTAAGTTTGAATAGGGTTTAAATGAGTATAACAATATTGGATGACAATGAAGAAATTGATAAGAATGTACCACGAGTTACAAAAATCCATATTCCCCGGTGCTTTTAAAATTAAATATCTTAAGAATGACTCTTCGACAAATTATAAAAATTGTATCATGAAAATCAACATTTTTTCTCTTCGATTAAACATCTCACAAGAACTTTCCAAAACTATATTTTATAAAATTGTACAATATTAGTACCAAATGTGTTACTCGTTGCTATCACATTTGTTACTCTTCGGTAATACATGTGTTAGTCGCAGATAATACATGTTACTCGCCGGTAAAACATGTGTTACTTGTTGGGACATGTATTAGTTATTTTCGAAATCCACCAAAAAATGAAAAAAAGTTCATCGAAAGGATATACCTTGTGATATCTTTAATCAATGAGAAAAAGCGTTAATTTTTACGGTATAATTTTTGTGATTTTTCGACTTACTGTTTGAGAGGTAGTCCCTCCGTCCCATTACAAGTGTTATACTTTGACTTTTTATTTTTATTCTTTTTCAACATTTACCCTAAATATTTTTGTTTGTGTCACATTAGGGGTGTTCATCGGTTCGGTTTTCGATTTATTCGATTCGGGTTCCTCGGTTTTGAATTTTTTTTGAATAAAACCGAAAAACGAACAGAAAACCAAATTCACATGTGGAAACCGAACCGAAAACCGAATTCGAATTCGGTTCGGTTTCGGCTAAAACCGAAAATTTCAATTTTTTTTTTTTTAAAGTTAATCGGTTTCAACTCGTAATTTTTCATTTGTTAGGGTTTTACTAGAATTGAAAATGAAAGAAGTGAAGTTAATTTAATATTTAAATGTAAATATACTTGTTTATCAATTCTAAATATCACACATATGCTACATATATTAATAAGTTACTATATTATTAATTTGATTTCGATTTCGAATTCGGTTTTCGGTTAAACCGAATTCAAAAATTCAAAACCGAAAACCGAATTCAAAAGCCAAAACCGAACCGAAACCGAACCGAAAACCGAATTTGAATTCGGTTCGGTTTTTTTCGGTTTTAATTTAGTTCGGTTGTCGGATTAAACGGTTTCAAACCAAATATTGAACACCCCTATGTCACATAATCCTTGATTCAAAATATATGATTGGATTTTATTATAAATTTATTTTCATTTGTATAGTTTTCGTCAGTTTTATATAATATAAACAAAAATATATAATGTCACAGTTGAAAAAAAATAATCAAAACATGACACTTGTAATGGGACTAAGGGAGTATTTTATTTTTAAAAACATGAAAAAAATAGATTTTTTTTGTGACGTATAACACATTTTTATTGGTTCTTTCATTCTCACTCAATATTATTGTACTCATTTAAACCTTACCCTCATTAAGTATACGATCGATACTTTGCTTAGTAATAACTTATGATACTAAGAGAATCTACAATGAGAGGTTTTTTTTAGGTTTTTGTTACCAAAATAAAAAGTCTTTGAAAAACTCAATCACTTTAGAGGGTAAAACTCAATTTGGGAATAGGTTAACCAAAATTGAGGTTTTGCTCCATCAGTCAAATAGTATTGTGTGTGTATTGTTTTTTAATAAATATAATAATTTGTATGTATGAATTTTGATGAAAAAAAACCTTTATGAATTTTGATGAAAAGGACTTTTGAACATTTGAGTCTAAATGTTTTTACTACATGAAAACAGGTGTAATATTAGTTAGCATAGAAAACCTTTGAAACCACTCAATCCATTGCGGTTGATTTAAGTTGAACATGCTTGAAATTTTCGATTAAATAAGAAAATTGTCCTAATTTAAATTAAACATACATATTGAAAAATTGAGGTGAATACTATATCTATAAATCCTAGAGAAATACTAGTATTTTTATTAGAAAAATAATTTGTAGACCTAATTATGCAGAATTAAATGTAGGCCTAAAGATGTGATTGGTTGGTTTGATAAATTGATTGGATGAGATTAAGAAACTAAAAAATAACTAATTAAAAAATTAGACGTACTTGTAGGTCAATATAACACTCTAAACCTTGCAATAATCAAATTTCTTGGACTTTGGGACAAACACGAAGACAAACCCAAGCCTATGAAAATTTGCGGGCATGTTTAGTTAGGGTAAGTTAAAGATATAACATGAATTTAACCGATATAATAAAATTGTGCATCGGTAACTTATATTGTATGCATTAAATATACAATATTTTGTTATATGAATTAAAATTTGTATTGTATTTATCACACCCTTTAGTTACGTATTATTCCTTCCTTTTTTCAGGAAAGAACTCTAAGAAAAGAAAAATTCTCATTTTCATTTTTATAACTATAAAGTTACAAACTCTACTTTAATGGTTCTCCAATTTTTTCATCTTTATTTTCTCTTGGAAAAATAAAACTATACACCTCACATTTGAATGCATTTTTTTAAATTTTCATTGTTTTTTTAAAGAAGTAAAATACTCATTACTTCGTAAAAAAAGTAAAAAATGAGAAAAAAAATTGTCACTTCTATTCGACATCCTTTTATAGATACCACGGTTTTACGGCTTTTATCCAATCGCCATATTTGATGGGGTGGTGATTTATACACCATCAAAAATTAGTCATACACCACTAAAGTTGTTATACTTTGTTGTACGGTACAACACAATGATGCATAAAAATGATGTATAACTAATTTTTGATAATGTACAAGTCACCAACCATTTGATTGACGTAATTTGAACTGATCTGATCGACATGTAACTTTCTATCCGTCAATATTGGAATATGTATGGTACAAAAGCATTTGAGTACACGACAGAAAGAAATACTAGAAAAAAACCAAAAGATGATCACTTTGGGATCAATCTGACTTTGGAATGAGATTCTCTCAATTTTTATTCAGTGGAAAATGATTTGGTTACAAAAACTTTAAATTTTGTTTTATTTAGTAAATCAAATATCATCGGTAGACGTATTGGAATCCTCCGTGTACAATTTCCAAATTCTCCAAGCCGTGTGTGTGTGGGTGGTGGGTGATCTATGTATTATCTTTTGAGTTTGCGTTCTCCGTTTTGGTAGTATGTTATCCGTTTCATGTTCGGCTACTGGGTCATATAATTTGCGGGTTCAATCTCTTGATCGGTAATTCCATTTCACTCTCAATCCCTCAAAGAGTAAAAATCAAATATTATCTTTTAATTTTATGGGTCTTTTAGTCATTTTATCATGAGGAATGAAAGATTGGGAGCAAAATGAAAATAAATTCGGATAAGAGAACCAAGCGTGAAAAAAACCTCTCATAGACTTGGAGTGAAATTGATAATTACATGGACGGTGAATGTAATTTACTCTTTTCCTTTTCCTTTTTATATTCATTCATCACTAAAACTATTTTGGTGTATTATATTATTAGGTGAGGTCTCGTGACAACGCGGGGTTTCGACATTTGATTTTATAAATTGTGTAATTAAAAGGTTAAGTCAAATGAAATTGTACCATGAACCGGATTTTTATATAATATAATCGTCAACCAATAACATATAGCATATACTTTATCGGTTTGGTATGGTTCAGATTTTTTGATTTTTTTTAGTTAAATTATTAAAAATACATGTCGGTTGTAAATTATATATTATCTAATTTGTAAACATTTTAGTTATAACATTTACCTATTTTATGAAGGGGCAAATAGTCAAACATTTATTAATATAATATGCATTTAATAAGAAGGTAATATAGAATTATTGTAACCCATAAAACAGTTTTTTAAAATTTAAATTAACTAACAATTCAGTGTAACTCAAATAACCATATTTTGTATTTGTAATTCAAACCTAGAATTCTATCCAAATCGTACACTGTTGTGATCATACATACACATATATATAAGTAATAACAATAGATTTTGAATAGCGATAATAATAATCCATATTTGTCAACTTGATCTTTGTAGGCGTTAATTTTTAACAAATCAATAAAATGCTCAATAGCATATTTATTATCAAGTACATTTAAATCTTGTTATTATAAATTTAAAGATGTGTGTATGAAAAGGAAAAATAACATTTTAATATGAAAATGTACATTTAATTTAATACCTTCAAAATTTATTGAAGTTTCATGATCTTCAAGAGGGTCTTTATCATTTGCTAGTTTTATTGTAAAACCGAAGTTTTTTATGGCAAATGCTTTAAACACAACTTGTAAAAATATAAAATCTATGAATCACAAAATGAAAATAGAACAATATTAGTATGGTTGAATATGACATATGTTTGTCTATTGTTTAGTTTATTGTGTACTCCCTTTGTCTTAAATTAAGTGTCATGGTTTGACTTTTTGAGTATTCCTTTTTCAACTTTGACTTTAAATAGTTTTTATTTGTGTTATATAATACTTGATATAAAATTTACGAATGGATTGAATTTTATATATATCTTCATTGGTATAATTTTTATAAAGTAATATATAACACAATCAAAAATATTTAAGGTCAAAGTTAAAAAAGAAAAACTTCCAAATCTGATGCATGACACTTAATTTGTGACGGATGAAGTATTATTGTAGGGATTATTAGTTAAAATAATAAAATATTTTAGTTACATTATTTAAAGGATTATTAGTTAAAATCACAAAATATTTTAGTTACGATTTTAATGTATTCATGATATTACGGTTGTTTGGCTAAAATAGATGATCAGTTTTTAGTTTCATAATCTTGATAAAAAAATTAATGTAATTAATCAATATAGATATATATATATATTTAAAATCCGATTGGTGGATTTATAAATTACCATTTGAAATGTTATGATATTTAAAATACAAGGACTAAAAAATAGGGAAGTATTGGAAGTGTGAATTACAATAGTTATGAGTACACATTAAAAAAAATTTAAAAAACGAAGGAAATAAATTTAACCGTAGGATCTTTAGGGATTGAACCAATCTAAGATTTAGATTGCTCTATTGTATTTTGTTTTATATATATATATAAAGATATCTCCATCTTAAAAAAAGTGTACATTTTCAAAAATAGTATATTAACTTTTTCATCTTGCTCTCGATATACCTTTTATCAAAATTGATATATGAAATTATGTTCAAAAAGTAAAGATAATAGTGTCTTCTTTACTACAAGACAATGTAATTTTTTTATAGTGGATAAAAATTGAAACGGACATTTATTTTGAATGGGAAAGAGTAATTTACAATCTTATAAAGCATTTTAATAGTGTAAAGTAGAAGCAATAAACACTTGGTAGTTGTAAAAGTAGACTAGTAACATGTCAAGTCCACAAGTGTGGGGTAACAAGCATCTTAATTTAATTCGTCTGAAATCTCAAAGTTATTAATTTACGGATTTGATATGGAATCTTAACATTGAATGTAAGATTCGATTATCGATGATTTTTTTTATATATATTTTCAAATTTGTAATGCGAACTCATTAATTGTTCTTAAAGAAGTAAGTTAGAATAATGCTAGATGATTGTACAGAAATTTTTTTCCTAAGATACTATACAAATGAAAAGTAATGTAACAATATGCAATATGATCTATATATACACTATATTGTAGTGTTTAATACATTTATATAATTTCAGTAAATGACGATGATTTACACCCTAATCCCCTATTATTTACGCATTATGAGTCTCATGTTCGACTTGATTATATATCAGTTAACGACTTGATTATATATTGTGTTAATAGTTTCGAACCCGTAAAAAAGTGTTCATATATTGTTATACTAGAAGTAATTGAGGGTGAATGGGTGATTGACACGTACACAATCTTATACACCCGTAAATCTAACGTAACGTACTAAACAAACAAGCATCCCCCCAAACACAAAAGACAGATCGAAAATGTAAACATGAAAATGGTCTTCCAAGTAATTAACAAACTTGGAAAACAAATTAAGGATTAATTACGGAACTAACAGACAGAAAGAACAACAATCCAATCCAATCTAGATCGATCACAAAGTTCCAATTCATTAGATGCACACAAACCACACGTGCACGTACGCACGTACACATTTCTAATCAAACTCGAGTTTCGTCTACCTCGGTCACGACCTCCGACTTCTTTTCGTCTTGCGATTTCTTTATATCCAAGAAGAAATCGGTGATGACCGATTCATAAGAAGATAATTTCTCATAACCAGGGAAGTAATTTATATCGATCACAAGATACCCATCACTTTTATCATCTTTAATCATATCGAAATTAAAAAGATGCAATCCAAGAGCCAATCTCAAACCTTTGGCCACCTCGTTAAGGAACTCGGTTTCCGGCATCTTTACCTTCTCATTATCATCAATTGCGACCACCCCACTTGATATCCGGGAAAACTTCACAGCCCCACCGGATCCTGGTACTATTTTCTCCACAGGTTCCTTTGAAATATCAGGCAATGATCTTCGTGTCACACATGTTACATAATCTCCGGCTACGTAAACTTTGAAGATCGTCCCACCGTGGTTCACGAATTGTTGTAGTACCATGGGTGGCTCTAATTCGAGCCCGTTCGTTAACCCTTCAAGGTCGAATACTATCGACATACTGTGTGCCTTGGTGCTCCCGTCCGCAAGCAATGGCTTTGCGATCACGGGAAAAGTCAACTCGTTTGCAATCTCGACCGGTGGCGGATCTAGAAGATAATATTTTTAAAGCATCAGTATAATTTTTATATATTATAAAATAAAATCATATGTATGTTTCTATTTACTACCAAATGGATTTAATGTTAAATCAGCGAACATCAAATTCGTCGGTATTTTACCTTTTTCTTAAAAAACAAATAATAATAATATATCCGTCACAAAATAAGTATTCACTACGGCCTTACATAGAGATCCGTCTTTTGATTGGATGGATTTTAAAAACTCGGTATCTTGAACGAGAAGTTGGTTTGGAATGCCGAGTCCGGGGATGTTGAGTTGGGCAACCGGTTCGAGCATGGATATGCGGTTGTGAAGGCGTTGGATGGCGGAGGGACGATCGATGACGCTGGCGTTGGGGTTGTTGACCAAGAAGTTTTCGAGATTGAGGTTCCATTCATCGCCATAAGTCTTGTGAATGATGCAGTCGAATGGACCTTGTTCGATTAGTGGTTTCGAAACGTCGATTGGGACGAATTCTACGCCTCGTTCTTTAGCATAGTTGATGAATGATTCTACCATGAAAGCTTCCAATTTTCGTGTTGTCAAGACATAACCAACTCGAAAAAGATTGATTTGTTCTCCGAGTTCTGGCATTTGGCTGTCTTAATTCTTTGAATAGAGATTGATGGAGAAAGAAATGAGGTTTTGTTTGATGAAATCAAGGGGAGACTCACATGATTTATACGAACTATTTATATTTGTTTATTCAAAAAAAGCATATTCTACCAAATTTTAAAACGCAAGTATACTTCGTTTGAAAAGAATAATACTTCATCCGTCCTCATCAAATCGTCCAGTTTAATTGGGCATAAAGTTTAAGATTTTCCACTAACTTTACTTTTTATCAATCATTTATACTAGTAATATTTATCCACTAATATCCTTACTTTTTGATTGGTTAAAATATGACATAGAAAATTATATTTAAGACAACTGAAAATAGATACGGGACTTTTAGGAGGGAGGTAGTAAATTATTAATCTTTATACGGATCAAGTAGCTGCAAATGTAGCGTATTGTCTCTCGTCAACGTGTAAATGGGAGTTTACCAAGATGGTTGCACTTGGTACTAAACAAAATTAGTGTTCACGTGATATATTTTTGTCTTTTAAGTATTTCAAAAATTATTATACATATATCTAACACCACTCTAATTCGTAACACAACTCTAATTCGTCACACCAATTTTTTTAAAAACTGATTGAAACTAACTAGTTTTTACGGCAGTGACATCGTCACTTTAATTTTTGAATATCTTATTTACGAATTTACCTTTATTTGTACACACGAAAAATTAAAAAAAATATATAAAAAAGTGACAACGTCGGTTTTTCGACGGAAAGAACCGACGGACCTAACGATAATAAACAAAAGAAACGAAAGGAAAGAAAAGAACTATATTACGATTTATGAATTTCATAAGTGGTTGGAGTAGAAATTCAAGATTATTTTCAAAACTACTTAAACAAACTTCTATTGTCAAAAGTTTCTCTTTTCAATACATCCCTACTGATAGTGTCAAAGAAAATGTTAAGAAATTGAACATGTTAGAACTGAAAGCACAATTTACTGTAATTTTTTAATCTTAAATAATATATAAGAATCGGATGATACACCATCAAAATTTCAATTAACAAATTAAATTCTTTAATTTTGTCCAATTAACTTAAATTTAGGATGAGATGATGTCATAAATACATATTTTATATTGAAATATATTTATATATTAATTTATCAATATAATTATTATAATTTTATGTTCTTAATTTATTGGGAGACTTGCATATGAAGGATTTTAACTTTAAATAAGTAAGGTAATAGATAAATATAATTTTAATCTTAATTCTTTGTATTTTATTACAATTATGAATTAATATACACAGTCAATCTATTATACTACTTTCGTTTAAGGACTTTTGAATTTTATTGCATATCGTTTTTAACTTTTACGAAATAAAATTTTATCATATACATAATTCGCGTGATTATAAAAATCAAATTCACATTCACTGACTAGTATGTATATACGAGTTTGATGTCTAGTATATATACTATACTATAAACATTTCCACATTTTCATTTTTAATTTTATTTTGTAATATCCATCTCCATTTTTCATTAATCCACTTATACATTTTTCTCATTTTCTCTACAATCATATATGAGCCTACAACTTAGCGCTTCATCGACATTATATATTGAATCACTTATGGTAATTTGTGTCACCAATAATAATTTTAAGAATAATGAGATTAATTTGTTAACCAATATAATCATAATAAATATCGAACAAGTTTGGGTGGTGCGGAGTGCACGTTTGTTTGAATTTATTTTGATTAAGCCCCTAAACGACGAGGGTCCGGGGGCAACGCCCCTGGTAGTGGGGTCCAAGGGGTGGCAACCCCTCGCTGAGGTCGCGCTTGGAAATTTTTTTATTTCAATTAATATTGTTTTATTAAATTTGCTTTGGAAATTAATAATCGAAATAAAAAACCAGTTTTATATTGACCCAAAATCCGACCTAAAACCTGGTTTTTGGTGGTTTAATTAACTGCCGAATGGGCAGTTACCCGTGTTATCATATTGGGATTTCTATTCGTTTTTGGTACATGTTTACATAACAAAACACAAAGATACGTTCAAGTCAATCCCGAGTTTTATCCGATTATTGATTTCAATTGTACCATCGAAATACTTAATTCTGAAAGTAAAATCATGACTCTCATAAATCCAAGTGATCAAAACCTTAATAATCTAAAAATCACCACAAAAATCATTGAAATACATCCCAAAAACTTTAAGATCATAAGATACGAATTAACGACATCAACTTTTACATTTATAAATATCAATGATGGATTGCGCGTGTACAAGGCTAGTAGTCATACTCTCTCTGTTCCAGTTAAAGTGCATTTGACTCTGCACATAGTTTTATAGATAAATGCTTCTTTACTAGTTATATTTTTTACCAATCAAATAACATATATATCCATTAAGATCTTTTGCGATTGGTTGAAATATGTAAGTAGACACTTATTTTGGATAATCTAAATGGTAATATGGACACTTATGTTGGAACAGATTGAAATATTATTTAGGCAGAGCACTTAAAAGGAATATACCATATTGATAGACGTGATTGTAGCGGACATTAAAAGGATTAATTTGTTAGGTGGTAATGTGGTATAGCGCTAATTAGAATTGATTCAATGTAAACACAAAAATGTCCATTTAATATAATTTGACTCTAAATTAATAATTAAACTATTAAAGTACGTACCTTCTTATAGTCTTCCCACACGAATGACATAGAGTGAGATAAATGGTTAAGATTTGTGGTTGACGTAGATAACGAAATCGTTAGTAAGATTGAGGTTTAGTGCGAAGGTGTTCACACTTAATATCTGCTCACGGTCTCATCAAGTGTTTCAATTTCCGTTAGAAGAAAACAAAAGACGTTAGATACTTGATCTTATTAATCAATGGCCTTCTGCGAAGGTTGTAAATAAGTCAAGCTTTTAATTACATATTCTTTGTAAATCATTTGGTAGAGGTTTACCTGTGTTCATTTACTTATCTGCTTAAAAAATATACATTAACATAATTTTGTGTTCGGTTAGTTGAATGAGCTATGTGTTTTTCCTTACCTATTCGCAATGTTTTTAAAACCGGAAACCGAACTGGACCGGAGAGGGTTCCGGTTCCGGTTGAACCGGTCGGACCGCCGGTCCAAACCGGCCCAAAACCCGCGAGAATTAAAATAAAAAATTCAAAACTGGTTGAAACCGGTCCGGTTCCCGGTTGGATCGTCCGGTTTTGACCGAACCGGGCGGTTCGTTGACTGGTCGAACTTTGGTCAAAACCAGTTCTCAACTACCCGGAATACCTCAAAATCCCGGTTGAATTGGTCGGACCGGACCAGTTCAACCGGTTTTCAAAACATTGACTATTCGTAAGTGTAAACATTCATTTATCAGGTGCTACGATTGGCTTTTATACTCGTTCGTTTATGTTTAAATATTAGACATAACTAGAACGAAATGACCATTCTACATGTGCCACTTTGAGTACAATATGTTGAAAGAAATGATAAGCATACACACCAGATTAACTCAGTGACCCACTAAAGAGAATGTCAACCATTTGGAGAAACATGACAATTTTCTTATAAAATCATCTCCTCTGAAATTAAGTGGGCTACGCGCATGAAAGCTAACCTCAAAGTTAAAGCTGGAGGGTATTGAATTTGAGTTTCCTTTGAAAAATCTCAAGCCTCCAACACTAAGCTACCACATTTAGGTTACATCCTGTTACACATTTTGTATATTTAATTTTCAGATTTTTGCACCTAAACAAGAGTAGGTAATTGGTAATAATTTGTTTTTCATTTTTTTCTTCTATTTTATCGAATATATGTGTTTTTAATTAGAAATGACCTTCGAACTTACGAACATCAGAATAAACTAATTTTGAATATTAAACTAACAGAGTTTCTATAAATTTTGTATAATTAAACCTTGACTTTTGATCACTAATGAGTCATGACTTCAGATAGTTAAAAACAAGCACTAATTAATTAATCAATTAAGTATTATTGTAGTGTGAAGATTGATTCTCTTCAAATCCATAGTTATAGATTCGTGACTCGTATCATGTTCCATTTCCTGAATATTAGATTCGTGATTCGTATCGTAACTCGACTTGTAAGAGTCACAATTATATATATATATATATATATATATATATATATATATATATATATATATATATATTGGATCAAATGAGAACACTTCAAAAATAAGAACGGTGAGAACACTTCATAAATGCACAACTATTCTACAAAAATCATTAGATTCACAATCATACATCTCAAATATGCAAAAAAACAAAAACAAATGTACACTTCTAAAAATGCACAAAAATCGAAAAAAACGATTGATGCATGATTATCTCTATAATTGTCCATCAATCGTTTTTTCGATTTTTGTGTATTTTCGAAAATTCAAATCTATTCTAATCAATTTTTCTACAAATATTTGAGATGTATGAGTGTGAATCTAATAATTTTGTTCGCTAATTGTGCATTTATGAAGTGTTCTTATCGTTCTTATTTTTGAAGTGTTCTCATTGGAACCTTACCATATATATATATATATATATATATATATATATATACACACTACAAGTGTCAAAATAAAGGGAAAGATTCAGAGGAGAACAAAAGGGGGAGAGGAAGAGAGGGTAGGGACTAGTTTGCAATTTTAACAAAGTTTTGGACCTGACTGAAAAAACTGCCCGAAAAATTATTCAAAAATGTCAAAAATAAAATTTTAATCAAAAAACTTCTATTTTAAAGAATCTGTAAAATTCTTAAAAAGATAAGATGCAGTTAAAATATACAAAGATGCAGTTAAAATAAATATAACTACTTTTTTATTTCAACACATAAAAATTAAATCAATGCAGTAACAAAATATACAAGATGCAGTAAAATATGTAATATTAATTTTTTAGATTCAAGAATAAAAACAAGATTTACATAAGATGCAGTAAAATAAATATAAGTAGTTTTTTTATTTCAACACATAAAAAGCTTAAAAAACATAAGATGCAGTAACAATATACAAGATGCAGTAAAAAACTACTTTTATATATTAAATAAGTATTACTACAAATATACATTAATTGAACGTAAAATGCAGTAACGCAAGATGCAATAGAAAAATGCAGGATGCAGTAGAAAAATGCAGGATGCAGTAGAAAAATGCAGGATGCAGTAGAAAAATGCAGGATGCAGTCTATTTTTTCATATCTAAAAACAACATAAAATGAAGTAACAATATACAAGATGCAGTAAAATAATATTAGCAATTTCACAAGATGCAGTAAACAAGTACTACTACAAATATACATTAAATGAACGTAAGATGCAGCAGAAAATGAAGGATGCAGTCGATTTTTTCAGATCTAAAAAGTATATCTGGATCTAAATATGTACTACTACAAATATACATTAATTGAACGTAATATGTAGTTTCGCAAGATGCAACAGATTAACGCAGGATGCAGTCGATTTTTTTTCAGATCTAAAAAGTAGATCTAGATCTAAAAAGTAGATCTACTTTTCAGATCTACTTTTTAGGTATAGATCTACGAATTTTCAGATCTATTCACTCTTAGATCTAAATATTATAATATAGTGGCGGTGTTTTTAAGATGATGAAGTAAGTGGTGGTGGTGGTGACGGTGGAGAGGCGATAGAGTGGCCGGAGAAGATGGAGAACATCACGGTTGGTTACGTCCGGTGGATGCCGGTTCACCAACGGTGGTGGTTCACATCTCATATCTCCGACAACAAAAACGCTCGTTTCTCCGGTTACGAACAAGAAGACGGTGACTGTGGTGGCGGCGGTGACGGTGGTCGAGCAGCGGTGACGGTGACGATGGTCGAGCGGCGGTGGAGGTGACGGTGGTCGAGCGGCGGTGGCGGTGGTGAATGAGGTGGTGGTGGTGGCGGTGGTGAATGAGGTGGTGGCGGTGGTGAATGAGGTGGTGGCGGCGTGAACGGTGGTAGTGGTGGTGGTTAGTTAGGGTTTGTGTGTTTTGTAGAGAGAGAGAGAGAGAGAAAGAGAATTAGAGAGGTTGTGTGTGTTTTTTTGTGAGAGAAAGAGATGAACAAAAAGCTGCCCATAATGTTTGCCCTAAATTGACCCCTCATTTCAAATTTCATAAATTGCAATAATGATCCCTCCGTCCAAAATCTTTGCAAAATGGTCCCCGCATGACTTGTCTTGATCTGGATCATTAATGAATGGAATGGATGGTCTGGATCACCTTGCCCTCCTTAACTCCCATGCCCCTCTGATCTCAAATTCAAAATAAAATACTAATTGATAATGTATAAATAAATATATAATGTATTGATTAATAGATTATTGTGAGTCAATTTAAAACTAAAGTTCTCGTTGATTGCAAGTTAACAAGGGATTTGTTTGCCCGCGCGTTGTGACGGGTTCAAAGTCTTTTTTATATTAATTTTCAGATTGCCCCACAAAAGTTCACATATCTATAAATTCGGTATATCTTTTTTCATGTTTGGGTAATCAAAAGCATGTAATACACAACCTAAAGCTTCAAGGCACATGCTTTAAAATATATATATAAAACTCTCATATCATCACCCCCTGTTTGAGTAGATGGGTTTTAAAAACAAAAAGCATGTAATACAACAGTTGTTTTGAGTTTATCTCTATGTTGTTGCTTGCTAGCTGATGTTGAGATTAAGAAACACGTATAAAAAATAATATCTTGATATAATCAAATCACAATCAAGCAATCTCTAAAAGGATTAAAGAAGAAACATACTTTTTTTAATGGTTGAAAATTGCTCTACAAAATTATAGCTCAATTAATTAACAATACAAATAAAAAAATAGGTAACAAATATATACATACCCTCCATCCCAATTTAACTGTTCTTAGACAAAAAAAACACACGGTCTAAGAAAAACAAACTTAGTACTATTACTTTTTTTCAGAATAATATTTTTACTGTTAACCAATTAATTTGAGATTCCTTCCGATTTTTTAAACAGGGGCAATATGATAACTATGTTCATTTTTTTTCGTATTTAATAGTGGATAATCAATTTGAGACGGCACGAAATGAAAAAGTGAACTAATAAATTGGGACGGTGGGAGTATACATAGAAGTATAGTATATAAATAAAGAAAAGAAACGTATAAAAAGTAATAATATTTAGAGAAAAGAAATATAAGTAACAAATATTGATATTAAAAAAATTAAAAAAAATGCAGCCTAGCTATGCAAAGGTTCGAAGCCGTGACCAAAGTGTTAAAGGCATAACTCGTAAACCACCAGCTTACCATGACTTTTGTTATATATTTCATTTAAAATAATATATATACTATAAATGCATCGAATAAGACAAAATAAATACTATTCATAAGCCACTCAATTGATATTAGTAGGTAATAGGTAATGTAGTATACGTATATGTAGAGGTGCAAAAAAAAACGAATTTTTTTAAACCGGTCGGTTAACCGGTAACCGGTTTTCACACTAACCGGTTTTAAAAAAACCGAACCGGTTAGACCGGTTTTGAGGTTTTAGGTGCATCGGTTTTTTACCGGTTTTTTAACCGGTTATAACCGGTTTTTTTCGGAAACCGGTTAAAACCGGTTTTTTTCGAAAAAGTAGCCAAACGGCTATCTAGCCGTTAGCAGCCCATTTTATCCGTTTTTTTGGCCCTATTTGGGTGCCTTTGCCCCCCTAAACCCTCTATAAATACACTTGGATGGTTTGGGTTTGAAAACACACCAAAATCTCTCATATTCTCTTATATTCTCTCATATTCTTACATATTATTTCATATTCTATTATTCCTCAAAAACTCTCTCTATATATATACATACTTTTTTTTTGCGAAAATGGAAAACATACATTCTCAAGCTTCCGCTTCCGGTTCCGCTTCCGATTCCGCTTCCGTTGGTAGCACTGTACGAAATAAAGTTTACACAAATGTTGATGTCGTGCAAGTTAGATCAACGACCCGGCACCCGGAAATTTGGGTGAATTACGATTTGTGCGTTATGAGTGATGGGTTTAGTAAGGCTCGTTGCAAAAGATGTGGGAAGTTCTATAACCCCACATCAAACTCAACATTAAGAAGTCACATGACCTCAGCTTGTAGAGCCGCTAGTCAAGATGCCTCACAAACGACACTCGGTTCGGATGGTGGGGTATTTATATACGATGTCGAAGCTCTTCGAGAAGATTTTACCAAGTTTGTCATCCAAGAGTCGCTTCCATTCAACCACTTTGACAACCAACGGCTTACAAGTATCATCAAAACGAGACTACAACCGCGATACCAACAAGTAAGTCGTACTACCGTTAGAAACGATGCGTTTAAATTGTGGAAAAATGCTAAAAAGGATATAATTGATGGTTTTCTAAACTATAAACATGGCGTTTCTATTACTTGTGATGTTTGGACCGCACCACATGGTACGGCAAATTCTTATTTAGCCGTTACGGCCCATTGGTTTCATCCCGAGTCTTGGTTGTTAATGAAACGTACAATTGCTTTTAAATTGTTTGGTTATCCGCATACGGGATGTAACTTGCGGAAAATTTTAAATGACACTTTAATTGAATATAATTTACACGATAAAGTTTTTACAATTTCACTAGATAATGCGTCAAATAATACGAGAGCTATGAATTTACTAAAATTACGTGTAAAACCAATTTTAAATGGCGCTTTTTTCCATTCTCGTTGTGTTGCTCATATTATAAATTTGTCCGTGCAAGCGGCATTAAAAATATGTGATACTTTACGTCAAAAATTTAAGGGTTTATTAGTAACTATGTATAGTTCTAGTAACGAACGTCAAATTAATTATAGACGTTTTCGTGTACAATGTGGTGAAACTCCCCTAGGACCATGCTATGATAATAATACTAGGTGGAATTCTACTCACATTATGTTTGAAAATATTTTAAGACAACGTGATACTTTAAATGCTTTTAATACGTTGTTAGTTGATAGAAATAAGTCGGTAGCTATAACCGATTACGAATGGGATCAACTTTATGATTTAACGTCTTTTTTAATAGTTTTTAAAGATGCTACTACTATATTATCGGGTGTATATTACCCAACTAGCCCTTTAGTTCTAAACCAAATTTTTATAATGACTGAAAAATTAAAAGAATTTGAACTTTCATCATTTCCAATGTTTAGAAAAATGGTTAGAGTTATAAAAAAGAAATTTATAAAATATTTTGGTAACATGCCTTTAGTTTTTACTTGTGCCGCCGCACTAAATCCAACTATAAATGTTGGCGGCGTACAACGTATACTCACAACAATAATGGAAAATTTGGACTTAAACTTAACCGACAACCCCAATATATTACAAATGAACTTACTAGATTTGAAAATGGTTTTACACAATTGTTTGAGATTTATGCAACAAAAATTGGTTACCAACCAAACTCACTTGTGGACTCCAAGCGGGCGGGAACATCTCGAGCATCATCGAGTGACATAAGCATAAACATTTATAATGCTTTACTTGAAGACGCTACAAAGCGTCAACGTACATCGGCTCCAACAAGCGAGTTGGAACACTATAAGTCTACAAACTTTTTAACCACTTTAAGTGTTGAGGTTTTCTGTAATTTTGATATTTTGAGTTGGTGGAAAGAAAGAGAAGTACAATTTCCAATTTTATCCGCAATGGCTCGAGATTTATTAGCCGTCCAAGCTTCGACGGTAGCTTCAGAATCAGCATTTTCTAACAGCGGTAGAATTTTATCGGAAAGAAGGTTAAGACTAACCGCTGAATCCGTTGAAGTATGCGTGTGTTTGAAGGATTACTTGGACGGGGTAGATATGATACAAAATGTAACAACGTTAGAAGGCCCACTATTAGGTAACGTTGAAGAGATTATCGAAGATGAAGAATTCGCATTAGGGATATCACCTCCAACGACCGAATTAGATGAAGGTGAATTTGAAGAACTTGAAGTTGAATCCGTCGATGAAGATGAAATTTGGGACGACATAAGTGGTTAAGTGTATCCGGGAGATGGTCATGCCGAAGCTCGATATACTTTACCATTTTTAGTTGTAATTGTATCATTCAAATAAAAGTTATGTTTGTATGTTTCCATTTTTAGTTGTAATTGCATTATTTACATTTCCAAGTTATGAAGACTTTTTCGATTCAATTGTTTTTTAAGAAGACTTATATAAGACTTTTGGAGTAGTTCTTGATCAATTATGTTTCCATTACTAATGTACTTACATTCCAATCAAAAAGATTTGGCCCAAACGTTGGTTTTCTTGAAAACGCCTTACGCTATTTCGGTAAATTCTATTATAGACTTTTCTGACAAAACATTTTTTTTAGGAAGATTGGTAAGACTTTTGGAGTAGTTCTTGATCAATTATGTTTCCATTACTAATGTACTAACATTCCAATCAAAAAGATTTGGCCCAAACGTTGGTTTTTTCGAAAACGCTCAACGCTCGGAAAAAAACTCAATTATATAAAAAACCGGGTTGGATCTGGGTTTACAACCCGAACCGGTTGGAAACATTTATACCGAATTCGAATCCGGAAAAAAAACCGAAAAAAAATAACCGGTTAAAACCGGGTCAAAACCGAAAAAAACCGATTTCGAAAAACCGAAACCGAAAAAAACCGAAACTGATAAAAAACCGATTTTTTAAAAACCGGTTTTTAAAAAACCGAAAACCGAAAAAAACCGATTTTTTTGCACCCCTACGTATATGTTACTTAATAAAATGACAATTGCTTTAAATGGACCATAGATAGTTGCAGGCTAAAGTTTAATGGGCCCAAAAATCTTAAGACTTCAAATATACGTTTTAAAAATAGGTATTCTTAAAAATAGAGTTTTATCTTTAGCAACATCATTTCCTTCATTTCAGCCGCACCTCCTTCATCTCTCTCCGAAAAATAGGGTTTCAGCTACACCTCCTTCATCTCTATCTTAAAAATCACCCACAACAGCATACCTACACCAGCCTTTCTTGTCATCAGACACCACGACATAGACGACTTACAGGCATATGTGTCCATTCCGATCTCTTCTCCACATTTTATGAACATTATCAACTTCATATCTGCTTATTTTTCTGACTCGTACGAACTACGAGTCATACCGTCTCGGAACGAGTTGCACAAGAATCGCGAGTGAATCTACGAGTCAAGTGCATGTGCGAGTCAAAATCCGATTCGTATCGTTTTAAGCCTAAACTGACTCGACTCGTACGAGTCGTCTCGTGGCTCGTACGAGTCTAACAATTAAGTTCAAATCTCTAAATGCACACTTAACTTGATCCTAATCCAAATACAATTGTAACTTATATGTAGATTGTTGCAAGAAGCTACTCTAAATTTATTCTAGAAATTGATGCGTTCAAGTAATTAACAAGCCTCTAAACAATTTAAACACGGAATTAAATCACTTTTTCTTTCTAAAATTCACAGTACTTATTCTCCTACTTGATGACCATAAAAGTTGATGATAATTGATTGTCTCGTTATATATCTTGCTCAAAGTATTACTTAACTGATTAATTGATTATAAAATGTCATTGATTCTATTACTCTGATTAGTATTATTGAACATGTTATCAATATGGATGATACATCATAATACTTTGCATTGATTTATTTTGCCACGATCTTTACAACGTAAAAGGCCTTAAAGCTATTAATCTTGTTTTGTAACTTTATAAAAAGGATCATAAAGTAAATTATTCCACTTAAATGTCATTATAGATTTAATTATATGTAAATTCGCAAAAAGGTGTACATTGACAGGACACCTTAGTCCTGTGGATCTTTGGCACCCTGGCACAGTAGGTGCGTAACACATATGTTACCGGTTAGTAACACATATGATACTAGATAGTAACACATATGTTACTAATTTTGTAAAGTTTGTAAACCTAAAAAAAAGTCGTTGAAAGTATACTTTGTGAGATAGCAAATCAAAGAGAAAAAAATCCTGATTTTTATGATGCAATTTTTATAATTTTTCGACTTACCGTTTGTGAGATATTTGATTTTTTAAAAAACATAGGGGAAAATGAGTTTTATGACACATGGTGTATTATTATTAGTTCCTTCATTCTTATCAAATCTTTCATTCGCATTTGAACCTCACTCTACATTTTAAATACACTTATGTAAGATTAATTGCACCCGAAAATCCGACAATCAGTTGATGACTCTAAAATGTACCGTGAATAATTAACTAACTCAAACAACACATTACATATATGTATTTAACAAGATTATTAATAATACAAAACAAGGATTTAATATGATTATATCTGATCGTGAAGATCAATCTTGCTAGTCTACGTAGACAAACAAGTGACTTTCTTTATTAATTACATGGCTCAATAGTTTAAGGGTTAATGCACAAAAGGATCACTGTAACTTGCGAAAATGTTATTCTGGATTACTAAACTTTTAAAAATGTTCAATTAAGTTATTGTACTTTTTTTGGGGAGGAAGTCGATAACAGAAAAATGGCATGGATTAAATGGGACAATATCCTAGCTCCATTGGATTATGGTGGTTTAGGGATTGGTACACTACTATAGAACACACCATCAAGACCGGTTGAAAAATTCATCTAGACCGGTTTTTGACCCGCTCTAAATGTGACAGGTCTAATTGTAAATTTTCAAAAAGACCGGTTCCCAAACCGGTCTACATAAGTTTTGTAGACCTGTAACCTTTTAGACGTGTTTCCAAACCAACCGGTCTACATAAGTGATGTAGACGTGTTTCCAAACCAACCGGTGTAGACGTGTTTCCAAACTAACCGATCTACATAATTTTTGTAGACCTGTAACGTGTTTCCAAACCTGTGATTAATTAATCACCATATATGGCACCAAAACCGGGTAAAATTTATTCATCCAAAAATCATATCCAGACCTGCTTATAAAGTAAACCAAACCACAACCGTATGCTATACAACCAAAATTCAAGTCACAATAACTTATTGTAAACCCGTAAACACATAACAATACAACTCAAAACATACAAAAGAATAATACACTTATAATGTCATTGCCATACATCTAACAAAAAGTGCCATAATAGGCCATAATTTACAACAGAATTCTACAATATAAGTAACCAAAACAAGTATCTTAGTCTGCCATGATTAACTACTGAATGTTCCAACAAAAATCAAGCAAACCAAGCTTTATACTTGAGCCTGATTCATTACCGAATGTTCCTAACCAAAACTAACATAAATAAAGTTTGTTTGAAAATGGTATATATATACCTAATCACATCTTATGCGCAACAACCACATCATCTATGTCCTGTGTAGACAATGAACGTTTATCCGAGTAGATCTGTATTTACATAAATAATATATGACATCAATATCTAACTAATGAGTGCAAAAAAATAATAATCTAAAACTATTCAAATACTTACCAAATTAACATCAAGATCCTCATGACGATTTATGATAGGATACATCCAAATAAGCATGTAATACCCGCATTCCCAGCCATCGGGTTGTTAAATGCACTAAATTTTAGCCGCATTCCTTTTTCACCATTTGACTCTCCACTCTTGTTATTCTGGAAAATTTGCTGACTTAACTGTTTAGCTCCAAAACTCATATTAATTGCTCATTATCGCAATTTAGTACGCATTGCTCTGTTAGTGAAAGGTGGCTAGTTTAGACAGTTATAAGTGTAAGCAATGATTTATCTAATACAAGATATGTACATTAAAACATCGTAACCATATATACCTGATTTGCAAGTTTCAATCCACCATTAAAACAAGTGTAAGCAATGACCCATAAGATGTACTACTTAGCATAGGCATTGTATGCTATAAAAGAAAATACACTCTTTAAATAATAAGTAACAAAAATGTTAAATGTATCATGGTTTCCCAAACATCTCAGGGGAAGCCATAACAACATATCCTGTGGTGGGATCATCACGGCTCATTCTGTTAGGCCATACAACAATTCAACATTCTGTTAGGCCTCTAAAACCCAAGTTTAATTTATCAACTATCCAAAATCGTCTGCACAAACGAACAAAGAATTGTCCGAAGGAGCCGGGGGTGGATTGACTCCTCCCATTCCCCCGCCCGACGCATGCAGAAACGGAGCTACCGCCTCGTGCAACTCATTCATCAAGAGAACTTCTTTCGCTATTGAAGCCATGCCTGAGTTGTCAGCTTATTAGCATCCCTTTTCTGCGTTAGGAATTGTCCGAAAAGGTTCGCCCATGCTTTCATGGTCCCTATCTCTGCGCAAAGATGATCATTGATGCTGGGAGTTCGGATACTGAAAAATGTGCAGATATTAATCATAATAAATCACGGCAGACTGATAACATACAAACTGCATAAATGGTAAATTTTTGTTATAGTGTTTACCGCATCAAAAGTAGGCACACTATTTGCCAGTAATGGTGTTGCCATCTTTAAATCTTTCTTTGGAAATGTTGATGTTTTCCCTTATGAACAAGTTACATCATAGAGTATGTGAGCAAATGTTACTAAACATATATGTTATATATTAAATATGCGTAAATACATATATAAACACAGAACAATTTAAATAAGTATTTTACACTTGTACCTTAATAATGCAACACATTTTGAGGAGAGGCCATTGAACAAAAGTCCCTACAACCTGGTGTAATGTGTAATAAGAAACCGGTTTGATCGGCATTGGAAGCTTGAGTGAATTACGGTCCGTAACAATCGAGTCAATAGACACCTTCATGTAGCAAGGTATAACATGCTCTCCATGTACAATAGTATCATCAGTAGTAGGATATATCATCCAATAGAACACTTGACAGGTTTGGGATCTGAATTATAAGAGTCAAAGAAAATACCTCGTACGGGCTCCTATTAACGTTTAACAGACATGAATGAATTAGATATAATAATCAGCATAAGATTAAACAGAAGTGATCAAAGCAAAGAGTTAAATCATAATGTAGAACAGAAAGTAGCAAACACAATTGTAGTTCTCACAAAATTTTGCACAACTAACTTTATGTCTTGCAAACTTTCCAATCCGCATTTTTTAACCCCTTGTTTATGCACCCCAGATTATTGCCCTGATATGATATCAGTTACACCATCTTAATAGAGGTAACTGAGTTATGTTTATTATGTTCACAATTTCTCAAATCATATTCCCTGAACTATATTACAAGAATAATTTAACTATTTGTGATAAAACACATCCTATATTAAGCCACTCACAGGTAAATGATTCTAAATTTTCTAGCTGCACTTGTATCCATATACGTTGAGCTTTGATTACTGCACACTTATCATACTAAATCTTGTTATAAAAATTATGTCTTGTTACCTTTAAAACCACCAAATCAGTAAATCAGTCAATTGTTTGATACATTAATACTAAAATTAATATGGAGTACTTCATACAAATAAGGTATAACTTTTTAAACAACCCAAACATGGCCTGCCATGTTCCTCTGTCTTTAATATGTTAATTGTACACGACCCATTATGTAATTTATGGAATTTGCAGAACCTTTTACAGTTAGGGCTAACTATTTACAATGGTATGATTTTAAGTAATCTTTAGCAACAATTCAATTAGGGCTAACTATTTACAGTCCTCTGCAGGCTACATTAACCAACTATTTCGATTTAATATAAACACAGTAGCATAAAATTAAACATAGATGTACCATCTTTGGAGGATATGAGAGTGGTCATGCTTGATGTTAGATACAGCCGCAGGTCCTCGAGTGTACGATTGGGGGTGTGGCTCGTTGGTTGAGAAGAGGGCAGCAGAAGGTACATTGTATGGTTTCGATGGGTGTAAGTATGGTTTCGTGTAGCGGTGGCTCCTTGGTTGAGAGGAGAGTAGCTGCAGCAAGTTTCGATGGGTTTAAGTATGGTTTCGATGACGACGAAGGAGGAGGTGTGGGCTTTGGTTTAATTGTAATGGCAATATTCAGGGTTAAAGAGAAATTGATTGGGGATATAAAAATTAAAGAAGGAGTTAAGGCTTTAAATTGTTTTGGAGATTTGAGATGCTCGAATTATTTTGGGATGATTTGCCGCCAGAATGAAATCTAATTTCTAATTAGACCGATTAGCACATCCATTTCTATTTAGACCGGTTGGCACATAAAGACCGGTTATAATTTTTTTTTTTGGCGGAACATGCTATGAAGGCCGGTTTTGCTCAACACCGGTCTAAATGTGGGGTCTAATTAAGCATAAATGTGGTAGTGGTAGCTTACATTCTTTTAATCTGGCATTACTACAAAAATGGCATCGGCGTTCCGTTATTCTCTCAAACCAATTATGGGTCGAGCTTTTAAAAGCGATCCATGGTTCTGAAGTTGGCTTTGATGGTAATGGCTGTTACATACAAGGTTTATGGGCTGATATTGTAGGTTCCTCCAACTACTTACACTCACATAATCTTATTCCTAAAGATGTGTTGAAATGGCATATTGGTAATGGGTTGGTTGTGCGTTTTTAGAAGGACCTATGGCTTGGAGACGAGCCCCTGAATTCACATTTCAACAGGTTGTACCGTTTAGATATAAACGAATATTGCTTTCTTGGGGATAGATTTATCGATGTCAATTGGTCTTGGCAATGGAGAATGCCCATTTCGTCGGGTAGAACCGAAACTATGCTACCCTCTCTTCTTTCGGAGGTTCAACATCTAACGCTTTCATCTTGCCCGGATAGATGGAAGTGGTCAATTGAATCTGATGGATCTTTCAAAGTGAGCTCCACTCGCTCCTATATAGATCATCATCTTCTGCCCAATCTTAACATGGAAACAAGATGGAACAACTTCCTCCCAAGAAAAGTAAACATCTTTATATGGAGATTACGTTTGGATCGTCTTCCGCATCGTCTAAATCTTTCCAAACATGGTTTAGATATCGCTTCGATCCTTTGTCCAATATGTAATCAACATATGGAATCTCGTGAGCATATTTTCTTCTCTTGCGAAGTGGCTTCTAACGATTTGCGTTAAATATGCAGTCTTTTGACGATTGTACCTCGTGGGTTATTTCTCCACCGAGTTCTAATGCCAAGAAAAACTGTATGTTTGAAATCGTTGCTACTACGTTTTGGATCCTTTAGAAATTCACAAATTCCATCACATTTCTTTCTCTCTCCATGAGAAAATGTGAGTTTCTAGATTCTATTCATTTAATTTCTTTTACTTGGCTTAAAGTTAGAGGTAGAAAAGTCCATAATTGATCTAATTGGCTTTGTAATCCTTTATTGTAATTTTCTAGCTTCTTGTTTTTTTTTATATATAATCTTTTAGCCATTAAAAAAAATAGTGCTATAAATGAGTTTGTTGATAAAATTGTTGTTGAGTTGTTGTTGATATTGTGAAAAATGAGTTGTTAATATCAAGTAAATGTTTACGTTTGATGTTGAGATTTTTATTACTGAGTTGTTGATATTTATATTATTGTTAAGTAATGTTTATAATGAGGATTTATCATCCGCACGTTGCGACGGGGTATAATTTCATATATTTTCTTAAATAATCAAGTTAATATACAAACTTATAATAAAAAATTACTACAATATCAATTTCAAGTATAATTTCATAATGCGTATATATATATATATATATATATATATATATATATATATATAATAATGGGAATTAACAAAGTTGTATGTAGTTTGTATTTTGTAAGGCTACTAATTATTCACTTCATAACATTAAGTATATAACTGATAAGATACATTTGGCAATATAGTTTACAAATTTAGATGTTAGTATTATTGGTCACGGAACTTTAACAATCTACTTAGGGTGTTTTTGGCAACAACGGGCTACAGCTGGAGCTGGAGCTAGGGCTTTGACTTCTCTTCAAAAGCGACTTCAAAAAGCTTCTTGTTTAAGGGCTTCTAGGAGCTTATTTTTTCAAGAACACCATTTTTTTGAAGTTGCCAAACAAGGCTTGTGGCTGGGAATTATTAAAAATAGAAGCTCAAGCCCCTAAAATGTAACATCCTCTCTACGAGTCTGGTATTTATTACTTTAAATAGATTATTTAAATATGTTAGAAATTATTTGATATTAATTGTTTAATTGTGAAACTTAGATAATAAGTCAAATGACTTATTGTGAATAGTGAATTATTATTTGATTTAAATTATTGTAGTTGACGGTAAAATAAAGTAATAGTTATCGTAAGTGGTTTTTTAGGTTTCAGGTAATAGATTAAGAAAAGGACAAATTAAATGAGTCGGGTTTGAGTTAGCCGACTTTATGTTTTGATAACTTTCCCAAAATTGGGAAGTTATTCCCTTTCCTTTGAAATCAAAGAAAACTAAATCTAAGAAACCATAAACTAGAAGTTTAACATCAAATTTGGAGTTGTGATTTTGAAACAAGTATATCATCATCTTGACTACTCACTTCTTCATCCCTTGTAAATATGTTCTTGATTCATGTATTCAAGAATTTGATTTGGTTAGAAATTATATGTTATTGAATTGGGGAGTTGGAATTGAATTTGAAAGTGATAACTAGTTGTTGATGTTATAGTATGCATATATGATGTATTTGAGGTATTAGTAACCTTAGAATTTGAGTTTGATCATGTTTGAATTGTTAAAAGTGAGTTAGGGTTCGAGCTGAGCATTTGCAGGTCTGTTATTAAGGTGTAAAACACCTTAACGCGATTTCAGCCTCAAGTCCGGATTGCGTTCCTTAGCTTTATTTCATCACAACCGATTTTGGTCTTACGAACGCGATCCAGCCCTCGTTTCCGGATTGCGTTTCCAAGTGTAAAATGGTGACATAAATTTTTCTAAAGGAGAACGCGATCCCACCACCTTAACCCGGATCACGTTCGCATGAATAATTTTGAAAGTGTAAAATGCGTAAATAATTTCAGGGTCGCGGATAAGTGACGAATTTAATTAACTCGGATTGGGTTGAAATTCGAATAGTCACTTGAAAACGGCCCAATGATCAAAGCTCTATTATAGGAGCATAGACAGTTTTTGACCATTCGGGGTCATCTAAGGGTCGAAAATGGTATTTTTCAGTTTTTAAATGTCACTTCGGGATTTTTTGATTTTATTTTGGATTGGACTTTTATTTACTTAGACTTTAGGGATTATCTGCTTAAATAAATATGCTAGAATGATGATTATGGAACGAATTACTGATTTTTATTTGATTTTCTTTCTCAGATCATCAGAAGACTCAATGACATAAGACAAGACCACTGAGTAAGTTGAACTAAGATTTGACAGGTGAGTGGATCTGGAACTCACTATTTGATATAGTTGTAACTGTTTGGTTGCAACAAGTGAACGTATGTCACAACCCCAAAATCGTTTAATTAAGTTTATCAGAAATTTGCGGAAGCATTAGATCGAGTGGGGGTGTCGACGTATACAAAGTACATGCATACATATCAGAGCATATGATTACAACAGAACATATGTATGTATGTATATATATATAAATATATATATATAAAGATGCCAAGAGTAATAGAAATAGGGTTTTACGTTTCATCGAATCGTACAAGTGTAAAAATAGTTAAGTTGTACAAAAGTAGATTTCTTAAATATGACTAAAACAGATTAGTTATATATATAAAAAATCCATCAATTTCAAAAATGGCATCCTAAACGTTTCGCGGGTCGCCTAGAGTTCCATAGTGTAGGCGGTTCTTACGTGCAACTGATTCCCTGAAAAACATAGTAAAAGTCAACAACGAGGTTGAGTGAATTCACAGGTTTTATGTTCGCGTATAAAGTTTGATCAACCAGTATGTTTGTAACGTTTTACCAAAACTAGTAAAGTTCATCAACATGAAGTTTCGTGGGGATGTCGCCCAAAGGTATAGTTAGAAAAGCTTGTCCAAGAAATAGGTGTTGGAATAGTGTCCAATATCATAACTAATTGGTATGTACATCATTAAAAGTGGAGTCCTTTTTTGGTCGCCCTCAATGAACAGCAAGAGAAATAAATGAGAAATAATATTAATTGGAATTAATATTATATTTAGTTTATTGATTGGATATTAATTAGAAAATAAAAGAAAAGGAAATTCTGGAAACTCCATCCATACGCCGTATGGAAGTTTCATACGCCGTATGGATGCTAGGGTATGTAAGGCGGTGGACGGCTGTCAGAAAGTTCTGGAAATATCATCCATACGCCGTATGGAATTCCATACGCCGTATGGATGGAAAAACAGTTTGTCCCACATCGGCTGGAAGACCAAAATGTGGGTCTCCTCCTTCCCTAAAAATAGGGGCCTAACCCTTAGTTTTCTATGCAACTTTTTGAATTGAAGAGTTTCAATTCTCCTTCTCTCTTTCTTACTCCTGCTCCTTGTAAGAGTTTTACGACTAAGAGTCGTGACCATAGGAGACTTGGGAAATTCTCTTGGTTCGTGGGTGTGAAGCATTAGAGGTGTTCTAGTTTGGGCACTTGCCTCCAAAGCAAGAAGGTTCTGCTAGTTGGTCTACGCGTGAGAAATTGTTGTCTCAAAGGTTAGTAATTTCTTATTTATCTTATTTGTTTTATTGCTTTTATTTATTCAAGTTAAGATCCTTTAGGGTTTAGTTTCCTAATTGCCTTAGATTAATTTTTTATAATTCCGCTGCATATATTAATCTAGTTAGGGAATAGAAAACCCAACAGTGGTATCAGAGCCTTAGCTTAATAAATATTAACATTTAATTATCTGCAATAGTATGTAGGTAAAGATAAATTAGAAATTGGCTTGTCTAAATTGGTAAAAAGAATTTACACTTTAGACCACTATATTTTGAAATGTTTAAAATATAACCCTAAATTTTAAAATGTTTTAAAATATAACGGTAGACTTTAAGAGTTTAAAGAGAAACGTTACATATATTTTGAGCTATAAGTATATATATCATTAAAGTTAAATACATCGTCAGTCAATTGATGAATTGGTTCACCCTTAGTGAACAAACTGTAAGAGAGGTATTCTTTGCTTCTTTGTGCGTTCAATGGAGATGCCGAGGACTTTGATAGGATAATGTTAAGATCAAAAGTATGACCTAAAAGTACTAAAACAAAATCCCGTTCTAGATACTCTAAAACGTGAATAGTATGCTAACCCATGAAAACCACACATCTTTCGTATGGTCTGTTAATAGAGCGTGTGTGGTTTACCGACACATTAATATGAGATCATATTGAGAGGTGATGTGGAACTTGCGATTCTAGAGCGTACTCGGGCCGGGGACCACGCGGGTTTTGCATGGTTAAGTTCACCGTCTTGTTCATGATCATCAGCATACCAGTCATGAATGGTAGATGAGCATAATCCGAGATTAACATGCCATTGATGGAAATCAATGAATCTCAAAAGAACTAGGAATTTCATAGAGACTGAAATTGACAAGAGCATTGTCTACCTAAAATAAATTCGCGATATGATTACGGCAAACCTCTTCATAAAACGAATCTAAAATATGGATCCTAGCCTTAATTTAAAATTGGGTAATTTAATTAAGGAATACTCAAAATAACTAAAACTAGGTTATCTCAAAGATGTCTATTTAAAATGGTAATAATCCTCCTGTTCCTAATTCAAAAAACAACTCAAATTCCTCACTACTCTCAGTTCTTGGGAGGGAAAGACTAACCAGTCCAAACTATATGAACTAATGCGAATCTTAGGTTCAGCCTAAGGTATGAGAACAAGGAGTATGTTCTCGATGAACAGATTCCAAAAAATGATAATGATTCAACCCAAGAACAGATTCAATCTCACCGGAAACATTATGATGATGCGAATAAAGTATCTTGTATTCTTCATGAGCCCTTAATTGCAAAAGACTTTTGAGAATACTTGGGCTTACGAAATGAACCAGCAGTCAAAAGAAATGGTTCAGACAAAGGCAAGCAAAGAACGCCTTGATGTGGACAAATCCCTCATGAATTGCAAACCTAAACCTGGAACCTCCAATTGTGCTTTCGTCTTGGAGATGAAAGGGTACTTTGATAGGTTGAAATTATTGAATACAATGTTTGATACAGAACTTTTCCATCGCCAAAATTCTGTCCGATCTATCAGTTGTATAGAAACAACTTGTAATCTCATGACAAATGGATTTGAATGAGATATACACCTCAATAATGTAACTCCAAAATTACTGCAAACCGCTAAGCGAGGGATCAATAAGGATTTACCCTCTGGCTCAGCAGCTCATGTGTTGTAAAATTGGTCATGATGCAAAGAAAGGATGAGATCCAAAATAGCTACGAATAGAAGGTCCAATCGTAAGGCTAAGAGAAAAATCGAATCTGAGATTACACCTACCAAGGAATCCATGGAAAGCAGTGTGCTTTTACTGTAACACAGAGGGGCATTAGAAGCATTGCCGCCCACAATATCTGAAGGACCTTAAAGACAGTAAGGTCGGAAAAGGATTCAGATATATAAGTGATCAAACTCCACAATACTACAACTTCTAATTTGTGGGTCTTGAATACAAGGTGTGGTGCTCACATTTGCACTGTATTGTAAGACCTAAAGGAAAGTGGGAGTTAGAAGCATGGAGAGCTCAACTTAGTCATGGGAGACAAGAAAGTCACGTCCATTTGAAAGTTTGAGCTCGTGCTAAAATATGGGGTTAGGATAAATTTAAATAATTGTTATTATTCGACATAGTTTCATTTCATGCTTGTTTAAGGACAGTTATCAGTTTTCATTTGATAATGAGAATGGTGGTAAAGCTTCTCCTAGCAAAGGCATGTATGAAAATGTTAAATAGGTCAACAAGGTAATTTAAATGTAGGTTTGTCTAATGAGGTTGATAAATGCAAATTGTGGAAATTTTCGTCTTAGGCACCAAAATAAGAAACGCATCGCCCAACTCCAAAGGGATAGAGTGTTGGAACCATTCGACCATAAATCGGATGATGTATGCGAATCTTTTTTATCAGGTAAGATGACTAAATCACCATTCACAAGGTCGTGTGAAAGAGGTGAAGGAACATTGGACTTAGTGCACATGGATGTGTGTGTACAAATCAAATGTGTTACAAAAGATGGAAATCACTACTCAATAGATCGGGATATGTTTATCAGATTAAACATAAGTCCGATAATTTTGAAATGTTCAAAAGGATAAGTAGAGAACCAACTGGGCAGAAAGATAAAGGTACTCCAATCCTATAGGAGAGGAGAATACCTTAGTATCAAGTTTCTTGATCATCTTAGAAACTGTGGAATAGTTTCACAGTTGACTCCTCCTAGAACACCATAGTCACATGGAGTTGTTGAAAAGAGAAATGGAACCTTGTTAGACATGGTTCAATCTATGATGAGTCGGGCAACACTTCTAATAAACTTTTGGGGTTAGACATTAGAGACATTCGCATATCTTAAATCTAGTATTCACCAAGAAGAGATGTGAAAGGGAAAATGTTTTCTCTTTGGCACATCCAAATCTGGAGTTGTGAAGTTATCGTTAGACGAGAAACTTAGCACAAAAGCAAAATCTGAAAAGTATCTTTTCATCGGTTATCCACAGGAGTCGTTTAGATATATGTTTGTAGCTCGAAGAGGATTGTTCCTTAAAAGAGAAACAATATCTAAAGAGGACAGTGGGAGTACAATTGATCTTGAAAAGTTTCAAGGATCTACCGGTGAAGAACTTACAAGTAAACACTGACGTTCAACAAGAGGTGGTGACACCTGTTGAATTTGATGACATATTCTTACCCGATCGCAATTGTAGAGTTAGCAATCCTCCTCAGTTCTGTTATGATATCCATATAGAAGAAGATGATAACATTAGTGATAGTACACTAAGTGAATTAGATAAAACCTGCTAACTGCAAGGAAGCGATGGCAGGCCATAAGGCTGTTAAAGTGGAAAGAAGCTATGAAAAGCAAGATTCAGTCTATGCATGACAACCAAGTTTGGAATGTGGTTGACACTAGGCCCGGTCTTAAGACGGTGGGTTGTAAGTGGATCTTCAAGAAGAATACATACATGGATGGGAATGTACACACTTATAAAGCTAGGTTGGTAGCGAAGGGCTATACTCAAACCCACGAGTTTGATTATGAGGAAATCTTCTCACCAATAGCTAAGATAAAGTCAATTAGGATAATGCTAACCATAGTTGCATTTCATGATTGTGAAATTTGGCAGATGGATGTCAAAACCGCTTTCCTTAACGGAAAACGAACAGAGGATGTGTTTATGGCACAACCAAATGGTTTTGAAAGAGCAAAGTATCCTAGTAGAGTGTGCAAGCTTCATAAGGTGGTTTATGGGCTTAAACAGGCCTCTCATAGCTGGAATCTCTGATTCCATGAGAAAGTACAAGAGTTTGAATTTTCTAGAAGCAAAGATGAGTCCTATATATATGTCAAGTTCAGTGGGAGTGTTGTAGTCTTCCTAGTATTATATGTGAATAATATAATACTTCATAGGAAATGGAATCCCAACATTACAAGGTGTAAAGGATTGGTTGGGAAAAGTTTTGCTATGAAATATTAAGGAGATGCAACATATATTCTTGGTATAAAGATTTAAACGATATAGGTCGAAATGTTTCATAGGACTTAGCCAGGACTTATACTTAGAAGAAAATTCTAAAAGGTCTTAGAATGAAGAATTCTAAGAAAAGGAATCTACCCTTACATCATGGCATAAAAGATTAGAAGGGATCTATGTCCAAAAGACTTGGCAAGAATTGGACGAATTGAGTCGAGTCCCATAAGCTCCGGCTATAGGATCGATCATATATGTCACGACATGTACAAGGACTGATGTCTCATTTGCTTGGAGCAAAGTGAGTTGACATCGGCACAATCCTGGTGAAAGTTATTTGACAGCTGTAAAGAACATTCTCAAGTATTTGATAAATACTGAAGACAAGTTTTTAGTGGAGAAAAGGAATTCAGAGTAACAGGTCATAGTGACGCAAGTTTCCAAACAGATAGAAATGATAGTCGTTCACAATCTGATTTAGGAATCTTACTGAATGGAGGAGCGGAGACATGGAAATCCAAAACGTTTTGAAAAGAAATACCATTTTGTTCGGAAAATAAAAAGTGATTGTAAAGATCTAGAGGATAGTCCGGCTGATCCGTTCACAACGACACTAAGGCTTCGTTTGTTTTTTACTTTGTAGACCTTATTAGCTCCTATGTCTGCGGGCGGGCAGACGTTTTCATAGTCAGATGGTTTGTTTTTCTGAAGACATAAGATAAAAGAAGACCTTTATTTGTCTGCTAATGAAAAGACCTAAAATATTGCTTTTAATTTTATAAGACATTTTAACCTAATACCAAAACCTCTCACCTCCTCTTCCCCCTCCTCTCCAAACCTTCCCCCACCTACCACATTCCAGCCAACCACCTCCAACAGCTGCCGGCGACATACCACCTCCGGCCATCACCTTCGACGACAGTACCACCTCCGGCTACGACATATACAACTTCCATTTTCTACTATAGGTATATTTCTTTTTACTGATTATTTGGTTCATATTTAATTGTTGGTGTTGTTTGTTAATAAAAAATGCAAAGTTCTTATTATATCTAGTTACGGGTAATTATAGTCCATGTAAATATAGTTGTATTCACATGTTTTTAATATTTATGTGATTTCATGATCCCACATTGCTTGGTACAGTAGCCACAACCCACATGTATTTGACTCTCTGCTATTTTTTTTCTTAGTTCAAAATGGAAGAAGGTAGAAACCATTGGTCCAATGAAGTACTTAAATGCTTATTAGATATATCACTTGAAGAAATTGCTAGAGTAGGAAGAAGGGGAGGTAGTTTACAGAAGGAGTCTTGGACTAAATTAGGCAAAGTCTTTAAGGAAAGGTTTAATTTGGAATTGTCTCAAAAGCAAATTAGAAATGGTTATGATACTCTCAAAGCAAAATACACTGGATGGGTGTATTTGAGAAACAAGACAGGCAATATCTATAATCCTCAAACAAATATGTTTACTATGTCGAGTGAAGATTGGGATGCATTTAAGAAGGTGTGTTAATTTTTAAACTCTTACCACTTATACCATACACACTTATAACAAGAAATTTTTTTAAGCCATTATTAATTTGGATGCAGGGTCATCAAAAGGCGGCTTCTTTGAGAAATTACCCATTACCTTATCCCGAGCTCTGTACTGCTTTGTTTGATGGTGCTAGTGCTACTGGTAATAATAAGTGGGCATCTACCCAACCGTCGGGGGCCTCATCCTCGTTTATTAATCAACGGGCCTTAACACTTCAAATTGAAGATGACCCTTTTGTTGGTTTAGATGATGATGTTGGAGACTCCCATCAACAAAGTTCTCATGCCCGGGATGAGATTCCTACAACCGAAGAAGGGCCGAGTGCTTCGAATGGTCCTAATGTTGATGGAGGCAGGCCTAAGAAAAAGGCTAAAACATCTATTACTCTTGATGACTTAACAATGGATATGCAAAATGCACTTAGGCATATGGTTAAAAGTAAGCAAGGGCCATCAATAGATGAATGTTATAAGAGGTTGAAGTTAGTTGGGT
This sequence comes from Pseudognaphalium luteoalbum, assembly GCA_963422505.1. NCBI lineage: Eukaryota > Viridiplantae > Streptophyta > Magnoliopsida > Asterales > Asteraceae > Pseudognaphalium > Pseudognaphalium luteoalbum. The sequence continues at coordinate 28,327,670 of OY730195.1, forward strand.
TAGAAGCAACCGATCCTATATTTTTGGCCGCGTTCAATATTTTTGGGCAATCAACACAAATGAGAGAGGCATGGATGACATTGCCGGAAGATCCCGAGGTTTTAAAAGGGTGGATTAAGTTGACCGGGGTGACACTAGGGATGTTTAAGTAGGATATTTTGTTTTCTGAATTTTATGAAGTTGATGTCTTGAACTAGTACGAATGTATGTCTTTTGAACATGTACGAATGTCTGGTGTTACAAACTTTGACCAATGTTTTGTGTTTTGGAATTATAATGAATTATTTTTGTAATCAATTTTTGTATTTGGTTGTTATTCTTTAACAGGTGTCTCATGGATTACAATCAGAAACTTTTGCTAATCATCCTTATGTATTTATATCTTCGTTACTTTTGGTCAAGAAAAAGAAAACGAGATCTAGGTTCTGTGATGACGGGACATCTCTTTACCTTACAGTTATTACAAGGAAATGACACCCAATGCATTGAATTGATACGTATGACGCGTGATTCATATGTTCGACTTTGCACTCATTTTAGAGTAAATGGTTGGTTAAGGGATAGCAAACATTTATCAGTTGAGGAGAAGTTTGCTATGTTTTTAATGATGTTAGGTCACAATCAACATTATTCACTTATCAAACGTTTATTTCAACACTCAAAACAAACAATTCATAAGTATTTTCATGAAGTATTGGCTACAATGATGGATTTTGCTAAAGAAGTTATAGTACCAACATCTTTCAATCCCAATCCAAATGTTCCGGGACATAACAGGAGGTTACGCAGAGTTTTTAAGGTAATTTATATAAAGATTAAATTTTGTCTTTTAACCTATATTTGTTATTGTTATTATTAACTACTATATTTTATATAGGGAGCGGTTGGCGCACTTGATGGGACTTTGATACATGCTCGCGTTCCTGCTCAAACGCAACATTTGTATAGAGGAAGAGGGAAAGGAGATTGCTATCAAAATGTTTTAGCAATATGTGATTTCAACATGATATTTACCTTTATTGTGGCTGGATGGGAAGGAGTAGCACATGACTCCCGAATATTATCCGAAGCTTTAGCAAATCAAGATGCACCATTTCCACTTCCTCCGTCAGGTACATTCAACATTCACCGTCTATTAATTATACTTTATATCAAATAAACATTGATTATCAGTGTATTTCTCGATAAATATTATCTCTGTGATGCGGCCTATGCACACACTCGTGGATTTATGGCACCGTATCGAAACGTAAGATATTAGCTTGGAGATTTTCGTAATAGGCGTGCATTGAACGAGAAAGAAAAATTCAACCACGCACATGCGAAACTAAGAAACGTTATTGAACGTTCTTTTGGTGTCTTAAAAGCACACTTTCCGATATTAACAAAAATGGCTCCTTTTGACTTGGTTACGCAACGAAATGTTACTATTGCATGCTTTGCGCTTCATAATTTTATAAGAAGAGAGGGTTTAAGTGATGAGCTTTTTTCAAAATATGACCAACCCAACGTGCAACTAGATAACGATATTGTACAAGATGATGTGGAGGAAGAGAGAGACGATGAGGAGGACGATGAAAATGAAATTGAGCAGGTTCAACCTAATGGAACTAGAGGAGATCGTCAATATATGATTAATTTGCAAGATCAAATTGCTCAACAACTTATGGAAACTAGAGTATGAATATTTTATTAGCTTTGTTGGATCAATTATTAGGTAATACAACTTTGAACTTGTTATTGCAATTCAAAATGTACTTAAAAATGTTAGGTGCATGTTTTTATTTTTATATTACTTCAATAATGTCAATTCTTCGATAAAACTTTAAAATTATATTAATTCAGAACAGATTGACTTTTGCAGACAAAAAAACAAACAGTCTTCTATGTTCAGTTTGCAGACTTCAGGACTACATCTTCTTTTGCAGACATGGTTACAGACATCAGACATGTAACATCTGAAAAAACAAACAACACCTAACTAATTCCGAACACAAGAGAATGCTGGGAGCATAAAAGGACAAGTGATTGTGAAGATCAGAGGACAGTCCGGTTGATCCGTTCACAAAGACACTGACTAAGTCCATACACAAGAAAACCGCTAGGAGCATAAAGGACACGTGATTGTGAGGATTAGAGGATAGTCCAAATAATCAGTTCGCAACATCATTGGTTGAGTCCAACACAGTAAACTTGTTAGGAGCATGAAGTTACGAGATAACATAAAGTTTTAGTTGTTAGTTTGATTTTGAAACGTTACAAACAATGATGGAAACATGAATATACTTGGTGATTAAATAATGGAGATTTATTTATAGGAAGGATTTCTACCATTTACTATTATTTGTCATTGTGTTTCAAGTTTAGCATGTTTAGACACCACTTCCAGAGTAATAAGATTTACTCAAACCTCCTCAGTCGATCACAATATAGGAAGTATGTGGTGAATTAAGACTGTCATGGAGTGTTAGTAGATTGTCTATGGACATTAGACATTGCATGGAGATTGCTGCAATACTCATGGGTACTTAATGGGGATTTAAGTATAGGAGAGACCCGCACTCATGGAAGTTACTTCATGGATTGAAATCACAAGTAACTCTGAGATGATAATATCTTATATTCTTAAAATGGAGATACATTGAGTTTCTAATTTTTCAAGTCTGTTATACTTTAGTCCACTCAAACGCTGTGCGTAAATGCTAGTTATAAAGGGTATGCTAGGTATGACATGATGAGTTGACTAGTGCTATGTAGTCAAAATTTATTTATTCCTTTTCGCCTAATGGGAAAAGAGATATCATGGGCCCTCTGATGATTAAATATTGACTAATAAAACGCTTGGCCAAGCCAGGACTAAATTGATGTATACAATTTTGTAGTCCTATATAGTCAAATTGACCGGAAATCAGAAAACACAATCTTGAATCTGGAGATTGATTAAAATCCATGTCACAGTTTCATACGATATCAGAAACAAAGGAATATATGATCGCTTGTCTAAAGGGCTGTCTCTAGATATGAATCAGAGTTCGGCAGTTGCGTTGGATGACACTCTCTGCTTAGTTAATGGATAAGCTTAGACCAATAATAGTTGATGAATTGTCCAAGTGGGAGACTGTTGGAATAGTGTCCAATATCATAACTAATTGTTATGTACATCATTAAAAGTGGAGTCCTTTTTTGGTCGCCCTCAATGAACAGTAAGAGAAATAAATGAGAAATAATATTAATTGGAATTAATATTATATTTAGTTTATTAATTGGATATTAATTAGAAACTAAAAGAAAAGGAAATTCTGGAAACTCCATCCATACACCGTATGGAAGTTCTATATGCCATATGGATGCTAGGGTTTGTAAGGCGGTGGACGGCTGTCAGAAAGTTCTGGAAATATCATCCATACGCCGTATGGATGGAAAAACAGTTTGTCCCACATCGGCTGGAAGACCAAAATGTGGGTCTCCTCCTTCCCTAAAAATAGGGGCCTAACCCTTAGTTTTCTATGCAACTTTTTGAATTGAAGAGTTTTAATTCTCCTTCTCTCTTTCTTACTCCTGCTCCTTGTAAGAGTTTTAAGACTAAGAGTCGTGACCATAGGAGACTTGGGAAATTCTCTTGGTTCGTGGGTGTGAAGCATTAGAGATGTTCTAGTTTGGGCACTTGCCTCCAAAGCAAGAAGGTTCTGCTAGTTGGTCTACGCGTGAGAAATTGTTTTCTCAAAGGTTAGTAATTTCTTATTTATCTTATTTGTTTTATTGCTTTTATTTATTCAAGTTAAGATCCTTTAGGGTTTAGTTTCCTAATTGCCTTAGATTAATTTTTTATAATTCCGCTGCATATATTAATCTAGTTAGGGAATAGAAAACCCAACAGTAGGACCTTTCAATGTTTGCCCAAGTAGTAGGGACTAAAACATTTGTCCAAGAAGTAGGACCTAACAATATCTGCCCAAGAAGTGGGGACTTTCTATGTGCCCCAGACGTAGGGACTTTTCAAGTTGTGTCCAAGAAATAGGACTGGCATCAAAGACGTAGGACCCACCGCTCAAGAAGTATAGCATTCACCCAAGTCGTAGGATGGAACCTTGCCCAAGAAGTAGGGACTTTCTGTATGTGTGCCCAAGACGTAGGGACTTTCTGCATGTGTGACCAAGACGTTAGGATTTTTCAAGTATTTATGAAAATGTTGTTTCATAAAAGATAGTTAGCGAAAATGTGTAGCTGGTCGTTCTCCAGCGAGTTTCAATTTAGTTTTCGTATGAAATACCATTTCATAAACAAGAGTTGTAACAGTCGACCGAAGTCATAAACAGTTTGTCTAGTATACATCAAATCAGTTATATAAAAGTTTGCACCCATAGCAAAAGAGTTGACTATGTTTTCCACCCATGTTCAAAAGTAGTAAAGCAGTAAAAGTAGGGGCTGTGAACTCACCTGTTGAGCTAAGTAAAGTACGAGTGCTAGCAAAGCTTAAAGCCCAAGTCTAGTTCGAAACCTCCTAACGTCCTAAACGTATGAGATTTGATAAGTATGTGGATGTCTAAGTCGACCATCCATGCTAGTGTTCGTACAACCAAGTTATGTCCAAAGCGTTTGTTAAATATGTATGTTTGTATTTCGTAGTTGTGAAAATGTATACGACTCGTTGGTGTTGGTTTGAAATCAACATTTCGATAATATAAGAGTGTTTGTAACGTTTATAAAGTTCATGTATGGTATCGTATGCAAGTATTCGTTCTCGGTTAAGTCCAACACTTAGTGAAAAAGATATTATTTACCTTCTGTTTTTAGCGACACTTGAGGCGTCACTTGGCTTGGGATAGCGACACTTAGGTTAGTGTCGCATTGAGTGACGTTCAGGGTAGAGGGCGACACTTGAGTGAGTGACGCATGGAGTGTCGGGTGAGGCTGGCTACCGACACTTATCGAAGTGTCGCAAAAGAGGGTTTGTGGTGTCACTTAAGCAAGTGACGCAAAAAGAGGGTTTTACGCGACACTCGAGCAATTGACGCAAAAAGAGGGTTTTATGTGACACTTAATGTGTCACTTAAGTGTCGCTATACTGTTTTTGGGCGTGATGCGTCACTTAAGACTGTTCATGGATCAGTTTAAAAACAACGAATTTTGGCTCGATTTTGGACATAATCAGTTGATAAAAACACTAAAACATGATGTATTAAGTAATATAAACACCAAATATCAAAAGAAATAACAAAATCTAAGAGTTTTCAGAAATGTCGGGATCTTACAAAGTTGTCGCGAGAGAAATCCGAAAAGATGGAAATGCTCCTCTTGATCTCGTGAACGTTTTTCTCCAAAGGAGCTAGGTGATTTATGGAGGTTTGATGGTAGTTTTTGATGGTTTTTGTGATGGTTTTGGATGGTGGTGGTGAGTTTTGAAAGAGAGAGAGGGGTAGGTGGGTGTGTGTGTTTTTTTGATAGAGATGAAAGTGAAATGAAGTGGGTTAGGGGTGGGTTTGGGGCCGGTTTCGGTCTTCCAAAATGGGAGGGGAAAGTTGCTAGTTTTTATCCTCATTTTGTGGTATTTAACCTGTGTTCGTTTACCCGATCGTTAAATGTTAAAATGTTTTAAAACAATAGGGGTTTTTTGAAATATGTTATCGATTATACTTTTAGTTGAAATATTTTATTTTAAATAACTTAGTTGAGTTATAAAATTATAACTTTGTTTTATTTTAATTTTACGTATATGTTTCGAGTCGTTTCAGTTTACGAAATAAATGTCATTTGATACAAAGTACTTTATAAATACTATCGACATAATATTTAATAATCAATAAAGTTATTTAATAATCTCATATTGTTAAATAATTTTGTTTACTAACAGTCGTATATTTTAGTCGCATTTGTTCCAATTGTTTTGTACATAATTGCAACTAATTATGAAATTTAATACTACGCGTATTAACTAGTTGGGCTTTGCTAGACTTATCTCTAAAATATGTTGTGAATTCACTCTAAGTTAGAGAATTAGCCTAAAAATGCATACAATTAACGTTTATAATTATGTCGAAATTTACAGGGTGTTACAACGTAGATATGTTTATCAGACTTATTCATTTGAATTGTTGATTGTGAATCTACGTGCTATGTGGTCTTTGGGCATTAGTTGTTATTGAGGTCAACAAGTTGGTTGGGCTAGTTGGTTATTATGTGAATTACACAGGGACTTGATTCATTCGTTGTATGTAGTATCTGTGTTTGATTATAACAACCATTAGCTATCGGTCTCGTCCGTTATGGCCATACTGTTAGGTTGGGTAAGTGTTCTTGGAGAGCCACCCGGGTATTATGGTATCTCAAGAGCCGCCGATCCTCATTGTTGAATTGTTGTATTGTGTAATATGTGTTTACGGTTATTTGGTGTAAACAAGTGGTTATGTTAAGTTGAATTGTGTGTGACTTATTCATTCACTTAGCTTCGTGTTAATCCCTCAATTTACTTCCTGCAGGTTATGTTTATTATGTGGGTAGTCAGGAAGTGGATGCTTTTGAAGTAGAGAATGTTTGACACCGTGCTACTCTGATATAGTTTTGTTATAAACTAAAGATGTTAGTACTATATAACACCTCGTTTATGTACATTTTATAAGGTACATTAATGAAAAATATTTTAAATATACGCTTCCGAGTTAATTTATATAATATTAACGTAAAGAAAGAGGGGTGTTATATAAAAGCCCTTGTAATCCTCTCATCCAAACACACCCTTAATATTTTTGTGGATGTATCCTATATACCGTATTCTATTATCTATTTTATCTACAAAATGGCTATAAGGATGACCTCACTTATGCTGAGTTGTCCAATTCTACACCATTTGTTTACGCTGTCATGGCTTCCTTCAGGTACATTCCTGACGTCATCCCAATTTAAATGGAGGGAATCTTTAATTTAAACTTTTTAAATGCCATTTTATATCCCTTCAAATTTTCTCTTCATATGCCTAATAAAATATTAGTTTATTGTGAGTTCCAATAAACACATGCACATGCAGTAAATCTTTTTGCTTCTTGGATAACCAAACGTTGCACGCGCCTCTGCTAAATCGGAATCCGAATGGACCCGTATTATTTCGTTTGAGTTTATGTGCTTTAAGTAATTGATAAATTCAAAAGACGTTTACGACACTATTATTTCTTTGTATCAATTTAATGCAAGTCTCTGTGATATTTTGAGTTTTGTTTTTTGTATCAATCATGATTAATCAGCTGAAGGCTACCACAAAGCCAAAGTTAATTGACTTTCTGCATAAATTTTTTAAATTTTTTTTGGCAGAACTATTATATCGTATATCTAGATCTGGATGGATCATAATATCTAATAATTCTGATTCATAAATTTGCAGTCTTTATATCGGTTAAGTGATAGGTTGTCACAGCTTCTAGGCTTGCGTAGTATTAATTTGCTCATGTTTTGCATATTTTGAGACAGATTTTGAGACCACAACTGAGGAAATTAAGCAGGAGATGCAAGATAAGGTACAAACATCCACTTCCTCCATGTGCTTTGAATGTGTTCTTATTATTTGAAGGTCGCATGTTCTGAGGTTTGAAAGTTTAGGTGTACATCTACATGGTTATTATAGAACATGTATTGATTATCTCCAACTATATTTTGCATACATTACTTTCTAATTTTGCTTAATCCTTTTATTTAGCTTAACTCTGAATATTGAATTTGAAATGATTTTGGGTATGGCTACTAAGTGAAAAATCCAATGCATATGTTACTCTTCTTATAATGTTATTGAAGGTTGTAGTAGTGAAGAGACGTATTTGTTTATTTAACATATTCATGATGCACACCAAGTGTTTGATAAAAGGTTTAAGTATTTTTACCTTATTTTGTGATCGATTTTTGATTGTCTTGCATGATAAAATTTGAACTCCTTAAGTAACAATGAAAAAACACAGCTCTAATAAGAGCAGGTAGATGAAGGTTAGAGTAATAAGTTACTCATTATCTCATCATTCAATTTTAAGCATGTTTGCAATCTATTTGTTATTTTTAGGCTGCACACACACACACATATATTTATATCATGTTTTCTTACCCTTTTTACTTTAAGCTTCTTTTTATTTGAACCAAAACCTATATATATATATATACATTTCAGAATCTTAATGAAGTAACGAGGTTCTTATTATCAATTTTCTCTGAATTGAAAAGGATAGTTTATAAATTTTGAACGTGTTAATATCAATGTTCTTATGTTCTTACTATTTTGGTGTAATTTTTATTGAAGCCCATTGGTGTGACCTGGTTGCAATTTAGTTGTGGAAAGTAACATCGGATATGCGAATAATCTAGAACACACAGAAAGCTGATCGAATTCACCAATAGTTATATCAAGTCGATTAAATAATATCGCAGATGGGCTTTTATAATGGTTTGAGTCTTCTTGCAAGTGCATAATTGTATATATATACGTTTCAGAATCTTAATGAAGTAATGAGGTTATCATATAAAGGTTACTCTTTGATATATGATGTTTCATGTGAATGTTTCTGTTATGCAGTATTGCATATTATAGTTGTTTAATATTTATGGTTCAATGTATTTTTTAGGCTTGGGACAACCAATGAAACATAAGAATTTTGGTGAAGCTACAACTTTAGAAACATCAAATAAGCATAACTAGAGCAAACTTTTCGGTGAGGCATTTCTAGCTAAAGGTACACTTGATACTTTAAATTATGTATATACAGTTGATCTAATGTTAGGCTTCTGATATATCATTTATATATACTTTTTTGATCTTGATTTTGTTTCGATGTTCATCTACCCTTTCTATTTATATTTATCTTACTCTTTGATTTTTGTTTCTTAAGTTTTTCTTTCTAATCCATAACTTTGCTCCATGATTCCCGAGTCATCATCTCCGTCATCTGTATATGTACAATTTGATCGTCTAATCAGTTTCATTTGTATGTGTATTCAAGAAGATGATATCTCCTTTTAAGACCTTTGCCAACGCTCCGTCAGTTTGGAGCTTCGGTTCAACCGACGCAACCGACGCCGTTGGCACGGGGCGTCGGTTGCGACCCGTCGGTGCATTTCGTCGGGATACCGAAGGAAAGTGGAAAGGGGGTGGGGTCACGTCGGTCTCCAAACGGCTAAAAAAAAAAAAAACAATGTATCCGTTTGAGTACATTAAAAAACAAAAAAAGAACTTTTTTTTTTAATTTTCACTCCACTATATATACACAACATATACTCACTCATTTTAACACATCTCACTCTCATTCTCACTCAATATATATACAATCTTTAACCCATTTCACATACACACTTTTCACCATATTCCACCACCAAAAAATACCATTTTACTTACACAAACTAAACCATATTCCACCATCAAAAAATACCATTTTACTTACACAAACTAAACCCATTTTTCATCTACACAAAAAAGTAAACTTGAAAATTATAATGTCATCATCCGATTCTAACCACGATGATTTGAGTTCCGTTATGGCCGTCCGCAATCCGATCGCTAGGATAAATAATCTCGACGCACAGGTTTCGGATTCGGATTCGGACGAGACTACCGAATTTACATTTCGTATTCCTCGAGCTCCAAGACGTTATTTACCTAGAGATCGGTTTGGCGCCGGACAACGTTTATATCAAGATTACTTTGCCGAGCAACCAACATTCCCTCTAGATTATTTTCGGCGTCGGTTTCGGATGAGTCGCCCATTGTTTATCCGTATCTGTCAAGGTATATTATCGTATCCTCACATGCCATTACCCTCTTACTTTGATTATTTTCGTCAACGTCGAGAGGCAACCGGATTGCCTGGTTTTAATGTTTTCCAAAAAGTCACGTCTGCCTTACGCCAATTGGCATACGGTTGTGCTGCCGACGCTTTTGATGAATATTTACATATGGGTCAACAAACATCCTACGATTGTTTGGACAACTTTTGTAAATGTATTTTCCATCTATATTCAAATGAGTATTTAAGAAGGCCAACACTCCACGATGTGCAACGTTGACATCAACGACGTGCGGAGTTACATGGTTTTCCGGGTATGCTGGGAAGTATCGATTGCATGCACTGGGCTTGGCAAAATTGCCCAATAGCATGGCAAGTTCAATACACTCGAGGTGATCACGGTTATCCAACAATAATGCTCGAAGCCGTTGCCTCTTACGATTTGTAGATTTGGCACGCTTTCTTTGGCCCTGCAGGATCGAGCAACGACCTCAACGTTCTTAATGAATCTGATTTATTCCAAGACTTACTACAAGATAGGGCTCCTGAAGTTGTGTTCAATATTGCCGGTCAACAATTCAACAAAGGATATTATCTCGGCGATGGAATATATCCAGAATGGGCGACGATTGTGAAGTCGTTTAAGCATCCGATATCAGAAGCCGAGACGAGGTTTAAGAGATACCAAGAATCTGCAAGGAAAGATGTGGAACGGGCATTCAGAGTGCTTCAAGGCCGTTGGAGAATCATCAAAAACCCTGCTAGACCATACAGTGTCAACAAAATTCGTCGAATCATGTATTGTTGTCTAATTTTACACAACATGATCACCGAAGACAATGGACGAAATATGTGTCCACTTGAGGAAGACTATACGGCAAACCCGGAAAATATGCCTCAACGATCGTGGGAAGAAAGGGTTGAAACGCACTTACGTATGGATAAGGAATTACGCGACTGTGCCGTGCATCATCGACTCCGCGAAGCGTTAATCGCACACATTTCCACTCTCCCACCAAATTTCCGTACGCGTTAGCTACTTGTATTTTTTAATTTAATAAATGTATATTTTTTTTCAATAATTGTATTTTTTTATTACATTTGTAACGTTTTAATTTTATTTAATGTAACGTTTTATTTTTATTTTAATATAAATGTTTTATTTAAGTTTGTGTTTTAAATAGATAAAGAAATTAGTGTGTGGGTCCCAAAAAAGAGAAGTGATATTAACTGATGTTTTACTGTTGGCAGGGTATTGTCAGTTTGTGTCAGTTTTGGAAAAAACTGATGTGGTGCTGATGTGGCACCAACTGATACGTCAGTTAGTGTTCACGGTTGGGAGGGCTCTAAGATATTGGTTGTATAAGTATAAATGAGACTGTTTTATGGGAGTTATCAATTGATGATTTTTGAGATATATATTTTAAATATTTTACAATGTCCATAGTGATCAATAATATTAGTATTTTGGTATTTTGTTTTGGTCTTAATGAGTTCTTAAAGTAACAATAGTTGGTTTGGTCGGAACTTAATAATATAAAAAATTGAAGTTTCTTCCTTTATCATTTTTTAATCTATGACGTACTACATATAAGTGCACACCAAATTGTCTGCAAAACATAATAACACAAAAACAAAATCCATGACTTATATCTACATTATAATATTTACGAGATTTATCAAATTATTTTATAATTATTGTATGTCAAGTTCATATTATATTTATTTTAATTACTACTTTGTTCCTGTAGACACTCATCTTTTCCAAGAGATGTATTAGGTTCTTTTTAAAGTGTCTTTTACTCTTTTGTTTTTCTCAGTTTGCATTATTGGACTGTATTCAAATGGTAGATGAAGGAGGTTGTATGGTTTGAAAAAATATAGAGAAGGGCAATAATTACATTACTATAGTAAATAACTAATTTTTGAATAAAACCATTCAAAACATTGGATGTTTTAAAAGTAGTTTGGATGTTTTGTTGGTGAAATATTATATTGTTAATATAATTATCAATAATTTGAAATACTAATATTATGTGTTGTGGGATGTAAATATTCCGGGTATCATATCCATTGTTTTTAGTTTAGTTTGGCCTACTGTTTTCGGTATTAAACTTTGCAATTGTATATTGTGTGGACATCCTTATAGAATTAAGAGGTTTTGATTCTAAGGTAGAGTAAAGGAAGCTTAAACATTTCAACAAGAGTTTCACATGAGGAAGTTGAGGCTTTGTTTATATTGACATTTTAATTGTTGTGACATCTATTTGCGTTGTATATATTGACTAATTTTATAAAGTATTTATTGTTCCCCGTGTATTCACGGGTCACTAAACTAGTATTAAGAATTTATTTACACTTCTAAGTAAATTATTTAAGAAAGTATATAAGATAACAATAAAAATATTTGTGGAAAATAAAAGGAGAAGTTGTGATTTGGTAGTATGAAAAATTGAAAATGATCCTTGGTTGGACCTACATGAGTGCAAGTACAACTTCAACCATCAACCATATCAATATATCATTACTCATTTTCGAAGTATATAATCAGAGTTCAGACAGACAATTCCAACCATAACATTACGTCATTACTCACACCATCCCTCTGTAGTCGACTCCGACACAACGATTCACAATATCTCACACCATCCCACTTCCTTATTCTAAACTTGTTTCTAATTTATCTTCCATGTAAAACTGTAATTTATCTTTCATGTAAAACTGTAAGAAGAGGTAAATATATAATAATGTCTACAAAGTTCATCGGTTAATAATGGTTTAATCACCAAAGTTTTACTTTTTTTTTAGTTTTAACACTTCAACTGTTTTTTCTTCACATTTTAACACTTCAAGTTAATGATTAACTAAATTATTATCCCTTAAGTATAGATGATCATTAAAAATAACACTTTGAGCAATTGGTGACCGATTGATCAAGTTTTCACTAATGACGTGGCAAATTTCAGCAAAGTTAATAATGGTTTAATCACCAAAGTTTCATTTTTTTTCGTTTTAACACTCCAACTTTTTTTTCCACGTTTTAACACTTCAAATTTTAATATTTGTAATATAGTGGGTGTATTTGGCATTTAGTGTCAGGTTTTATTGCACTCAAATTTAAATATTTGTTTTGCTTACATTTGACGGATACAAACATTCTATATGTCGCTAATATAATACCCGCCAAAGTAAAATAATTCAATCAAAGTTAAGCTCCTTTGATCGTGAAAACAAAAAGGATATAGAATGGATAAACGGTACCATATTATGGAACTAATTGTCACGCATGAGGAGGTTTGAACATCTATCCTTAAATCATTATTAAAAACATGTGTTCAACATTACGGTTGTTACTTTTATTATTCACAGGATGATATATTAGTTCGATCGTGAAAAGTAAATTAAGGTCAAAATGCCACGGTTTTGGAGGATGAAGTAATCTATATCATATGCGAAATATCATTCGATTAAGCCAAATACGCTCACTACGTTACATAATCAAATGAAAAAGGAGTCTGACACGTCATTAGTGAGAACTTGAAGTATTAAAACGTGAAAAAAAAGTTGAAGTGTTAAAATATATTAGTTCGATCGTGAAAAGTAAATTAAGGTCAAAATGCCACGGTTTTGGAGGATGAAGTAATCTATATCATATGCGAAATATCATTCGATTAAGCCAAATACGCTCACTACATTACATAATCAAATGAAAAAGGAGTCTGACACGTCATTAGTGAGAACTTGAAGTGTTAAAACGTGAAAAAAAAGTTGAAGTGTTAAAACGAAAAAAAAAATGAAACTTTGATGATTAAACCATTATAAACTTTGGAGATATACCGGCTACATCAGGTCATAACCACGACAAAGGATCAAATTAAACGGTCACCATTAACTTGAAGTGTTAAAACGAAAAAAAAGAGAAATTTTGGTGATTAAACCATTATTAACCCAAAATTATAACATCATTTTTTTATATATATAAAATCATTAATTATCTTTCCTCCGCAGTTCTCGTATGAATTTATAATTATGGAGATATTTTAAAAAAAATTCATGATTCTAAAGTTATTATTTCTGAATGGTCAGATGATATGTTTTATCATGTAAATTCTAACACCATAATCATCGACACGACCAACTAACACGAACCATCACTTTGAAGCACTACCCTAAACGGATACTATACCACCATTACACAATCAGCATAATCTTTAAAAAATAAAGATCAATAAATTAATAAAATCAAACAAACCTAAACTATAATACATGATAAAATCAAAAACACATCCTAAATTAATAAAACCAGAATATATATATATATATAAAAAAAAACAAACTAAATTACTAAGAAGTAAAATAACAAAAAGATAACTAACTAACTGAACTAAGATATATCAAACCTATTTAAGTTGATTAGCATAAGGATAAAATATTAAATAGAACCGAAACATAGATATACATAACAAATACCCACAAATCTGGCGGCATTAACACAATATAAAGAAATGCAATGATATAGAAGAAAACCACACAAAAAAGAGAGAGAAAAAAGACACCTTATAACATACACACAGTACACGTGCACATGAATATATAAAAAAATAACAGAGCACAACCCACAAACACCTTTAGGTACACGCAAGTAGGGATAAGAAAAAAAACATGTAGATCTAAATAAGTCAAACATTTGAAGGAATGAAAGGTGAAGAGAGATGGAGGAAGCAGTGTTTTTATGAGATAGACACATAGTACATGGAAAAGACATAGAGAGAGGAGAGCATGTGATATTTTTATTGAATGGAGATGCAAACATGAGGGGTGATTTTAAAAGACAAACATTTCTACTGAGTTGCTATACTGTCTTAGAGTTACTACATGTTAAGAATAGTATAATACTCACTCCGTCTCAAAATTATTTACCCGACAAAAAGCACGCAGTTTAATAAAAACATAATCGTTACTGTTTACCCTTTCGTACTTTTTGCAAAATGACAGTTTTACCATTAACTAATTAATTACTGCTTTGTGATAAATGTGTAACAATAAATTCGATTAAGGGTAATATGGTAATCACGATCAAAATTCATGATCTATTTTTGAAAGTGGACAATTAATTTGGGACGTCCGAAAATGGAAACATGGACAATAATATTGGGACGGAGGGAGTAATAAATTACCTTTGGTAATTGTAGTAGGATAAATTTCATATTGTAAGTGGCTTGTGGTTGTTTTTATGAATTGTTGATGTTAAATTAGTTATCATTAATAATATTATTGTTATTAGAAATGTCCCCGTTCCTTACTAAGCTTTACCCTTCCAATAATACTACGTGGTTGAACTTGTAGGTGAGCACCCAAAGTGGACTAATGGTGGTAGTAAGTGATCCCTTTCAAATCACCCTCCAATCTAGTTGGAAGCCCCTTTTGGTTATTTAAAGCTTATACCATGGTTGTTGGCACTTATTGAGTTAAGTACGTTTCGGGCGAAAATGAGGAGTGATTTGTACATCATCAAATTTTAACCATACACCACCAACTATGCTTTAAAGTATTGTACAGTACAACAGTTTGATGCATAAATGGTGGTGTATGGCTAAATTTGGTGGTTTACAAATCACCACCCGACGAAAATGGTGGTAAATGTAATGGTTAAAATGTTAGTAAATATTTGTGGTTACAAATTTGGAGTTTAAAACCTACAGTTTTCAAATGCATTAAAATATTTGTCAGTACACTAAAATACCTTTCAATGCACTAAGCTACCAGCCAATGCACTAAAATATCTACCAGTTTCCAGGGAATTTTTATTTTTGAGTCCAAAAATCGATTGGGTAATTGTTTAAATGAGTTAAATAAAGTTTCTTTAAAGCATTAAATGAGTTAATGAGACGAGATATGAAAAGAATCGTGGTGTTTTATACACAAAATAAGAATTCTGTTATAAACTTAATACGTATATTAGATGTTTTAGAAACTTTATTACATTCAAGACTTTTATTACATTGATATAGAAAATTGTTTCAAGTGTAAAGTATAGTATTCCTTCAAGCATTAACTCAAAACTTTATTATTGGGATCGTTCAGCAAGCTAGGAGAATGATAAATGATATTAAGAATTGACGAAATTCACATATTAAGACATATACTTAAAATATATATTTACACTAGAACAAATTTAGAGCATATCAACAAGGATATTTTTATAGGTGAGGGATCACAGGAGAAGGAGATATATAAGGAGAATAAGTAGAAAATTAATTTGTGGTCATTGGATCATTCTTTGGGTTAAATCAATGGTGATAACTTATAAGGGATGTCATTTTTGTAATTGGTTTAAAAAATAGGGGTTAAAATTAACAAAAAATATATAATAAAAAATTTCACCCAACAACTTTTCCTTTATTATAATTTTTACATTTTAGTCTCTCAACTTTCTTTTCTTCTTCATTCTACATTTATTTATGTAAATTTAGAAACAACATATAACTCAAACTACAATTTCTATTCAACAAAATCTTTTTGTCTATTTAAGAGACAGAAATAATTTTTTTAGAAGTGCCATACGTAGCCTAATATACAACTTAACAAAATCTTTTTGTGTATTTAAGAAAGATTAATAATCATTTTCGAAGTGTGATATGTAGCCGAATATACTACTATACTTGTCACACCCCGCCAAACGGTAATTACGATTAGTTTAATGTTTTGCGGAAGCTTAGTGACGTGGCGGGGCTGCGAACAGTAACACGATCCAACAGATACATTCATACATCAGAGCATAGGGTTATCGCAGAACGGTAATTATTCAGATGCCAACCATATCAAGTTTTACAAAAGGTTACAACTCGTAAAGTTGTAACAGTAATAGTAGTGTTGAAAACAGTATTTCATAAAATACATAACAGCAAAAGTAGATTTCATAGGTATGACCGCAGTAATTGCGGTTATACGGAGGAAATCCAAGTGTCCCAAAAGTAGTGGCATCCTAAACAAGTCCAGGGTAGTCCGTCCTGATATGCATGCAGATCTTACTTACGCTGCTAATTCCCTGAAAAACATAGAATAAAACGTCAACATGATTGTTGAGTGAATTCACAAGTTTATGTATAGTGTAGGAAACACAAGTTAATAAATAACATTTCCCAATTCAAGTTTGTAAGCAGGAAACACAGGTTAACTTATATAAGGATTAACATTTCCAAGCAGTTCAGTAGGAATACCCTTCCTAAATAGTAGTTTCGTAAGTGGGAATATTTAGACGGTGATCCCTCAAAAGGTGAGCTAAACCTGTCGAGTAAGGTAACGCAACCTAACCCTATAACCAATCCACGACCCAAATCTGTTGTTGTTGCCAATAGGACTAGTAAGTATACGCTCCCAAATCCGTAGGAGGGTCGTCACGGCGATAGTACTATCCGTATACTCAGTGGCTAGAGTCACCTAGCTAATGGTTATAGTCTGTAGCCATAAGGACTTTTATGCACTACATCGTAAGCCTAGGTCCTTACCAAGATCAGTTTGTCTAATTCCCAAAACAGTATGAAAACAGTTTCATGAACAGCAGTTCAAGTAGTTGTATGAAATACCCTTTCATAAACAGTTCAGTAAATACATACAGTATTTAAATCAGTTCAGTATTTGCATGCAGTAGCAATCCGTTTCTATGTTCTCCCCCGGGTTTTAAAAGCAATAAAACAGTGAAAAGGGGTTTGTGAACTCACGTAGTAGTAGTGGCGGATGTGAAAGCTAGCAAGTAGTGTCGAGTAGCCCAACGAGTCAACCTATACACAATATTGTATTAACATCAGTGATCGATAGCTTCGAATCACGTTAATAGTTTGTTGTTGAATTTGTTGGTGACGTTGTTTTGGTGTTATCGTTTGTACATATATTCTTGTCACATATATATGTATTTGTTCAATATACTCGCTGTATATTAATAATAAAGTGTACGTTTGTTAAACGTATGTCTCAGTTTTGTTTGTATAAATATACATTTTACAAATTGTCGTATACTTATATATATTTGTCTCACATACATTGAGTTTGAATACGTGGTTTTCGTATTAAAACTTATAGTTTTCATATGTTAGGAATTGTCGCGCAATTTAGTCGTGTCCTTATTAATGACTTTGGTTCGCAATTTACGTTATTATAACGTATTACTTGAAAATATATATATAGGTTTTATATATATATTTTTATGTTTAAGCGCGTTCATTGCATATAAAAACTAGTACGTGTAACTTAATCCCGTAATGAATTGTGAACATTCGTTTTCGTTTTTCCTTATACCCAAATGTTTGTCTCGTCCTATTTTATAAAAGTTTATACACGTTTAAAATGTACTAAAACTTCCGTTTCGTTATCAAAATATATTTTCATAAATTGTCCCAATCGTTGTATTCGTCGTCATTCTAATGTTTAACATTTGTCGGTTTACGTTTATCGTCCGTGTCTCGTCTATATTGACTTGGTCAAACGTGCTCGGTTTGACCCGAAACTTTTACACAAGTCTTAGAATGGTTAATATAGCCTAGAAAAATTTTCGGTTCGTTTAGTGGTTGACCCGAAGTGTCGTTTTCACAAAAACATCAAAACAGTCCCCGGTTTGAGTTTTCCAGATTTTGCTCCAACGAAACCCTCGTTTTCTCTAACATCTAGTCCGAATCAAGTCCCACAGAAATTACCAAATGTTCTCCTAAGTCTCTAGATCATTTCTTTATTTTTCCGAGACTTTTAGTGTTCATCTTCCATTTTTAACAAAAATCAAGAAATGTTATATACAGATTCCGGCCAAAACAGTGATATGTTCACAAATCGCGTTTTCTGGGAAAACCGGTGTACTTCTGGTCCAAGTGCTCAACACGAAAGTTGTAGATCACGAAATTTCCAAGATTTCATGTTTAGAAAGTTTACGCTAGTTTCGAGTGTATGATTTTATAAAAATTCGAGAAAGTGACTGTTTTCAGTGGCAGATTTTGTATATATATGTATGTGTATTAAAAACGAGTTTTAACACATGGTTGGGACATTACTTTGTTAAATAAGCAACTAAACATGTTAATAAACATTATGTAAGTAAAATACTTGAGTTGTGAAGTTCTTACAATAGTCGGTTTGAAAAACCGAGAAGATGAAAACGTAGCTAACGATGAGGTGAGCGTTTTTGTCCAAACGAGCCTAGCGATCCAAGGACTTTTGATGGTGTTTTTATGGTGTTCTTGAGGGTGTTTGGGGCTGGTTTTCCAGCTTTTTAGAGAGAGAGAGAGGTGAGATAGAGAGAGAGAGGAGAGGTGAGATAGAGAGAGAGAGGAGAGGTGAGGGAGATGGAGTAAAGAGTGATGGTGGTAATTGTGTGTGTAAGTTATCAAAGGAAGAAAAGGAAAAACATGTTTCCCCCTCCCCATTTTTCTGCAGATTTCGTGGGTCCCATGCCCCAATGGGTGTGTAAAACTTGTTCCCAAAGTTGCGTTACGCCTCGTGTTCGTTTACCCGGTCGTTTAACGTTTTAATTAGTCGTTATACGTTTTAATATGTATGTTTCGTTAACGATTTAAAATGCGACATTTTAAGTGAAAGTTTGTTCAAATAACATATTTTAGGTATCTAAAATAATATTTGAGTTGTCGTTTGGTCACGATCGCGAATCGTGCATTTATCCGAATTGCGTAACGTTTTAAAAACGTTATTTTCGTACGCGTGTAATCGCGATGTTTTAACTTGAAGTATTTTATCAAAATACTTAATAATGAGTTATAAAAATATAACTTGAGTTTATTTCACGTGTCGGGCGCGTTTCACGCGTTTTTGTCGCGTACCGAGTGTTTTATAACATTTTAAATACGCGTAATATATTCTCGTAATATATTAAAGTAAATAATGTTTGTTTGGATAATTCCACATTTTGTTTTATGGTAATGGGCTTTGCTAGACTTACATCACATCCTAGGTTTAGATTAAAACAATCGCAGGGAATTAGCGTAAGAAATGCATGTTAGTAGTATAAATATATACCTAATTTGGAGGAGTGTCACAATACTTACCTATTTATTATACAATTAATTCACTATAACCCGAACGAGTGGAATTTCAAACACTTATCATTTTAACATTAATGTGAATATTGTCTTTCTGACATAAATATATAAAAAATTATTATTACAACTCATCATAAACTAGAACTGTTTTTTATGTATGAGTTATCGCTGTATTGTCTGGGCAACCTACTAATTAACTTTAATATTCTTTTAATCAAAAATTTTAACACGTATTATGAACCCGACCCATTTTCATCCCTCTATAACATTTATCAGTCTACACACGTTTTCCTATCCTAGATTCGCCGCGGTATGCTGTGAAATTTATTGGTATATATTCGTTTGTGATTCAAACGAATATTGGTACTTTTCGTAGAACCGATTATTCTTTTTGCTCGAACTCAAATATTAAATTAAAATTTCAAGTATAAATAGCCTAGAAATCTCATCAAACGAAACTCACCTTTCTCTTTACATAAATAAATTTATTCGAAAAGTTCAAAAAAGAAAAATAAAAAATGCCACAATTTGTACAAGAGATCGATCCTTTTCGAGTTGGTTACGCCTTACCTACACGAAAGATCGATGCTTTCATGGTGGAATCTTTCATCAACTGCGCTAAAGAACGCGGCATTGTTTTCATCCCGGTTGACGTTTCAAAACCACTAATCAAACAGGGTCCATTCGATTGCATAATTCATAAACTTTACGGCCACGAATGGGACCTTAACCTCGAAAACTTTTCGGTCAGCCACCCCAATGCCACCATCGTCGACCACCCTTCCGCCATTCAACGCCTCCATAATCGCATATCTATGCTCGAACCGGTTACCCAACTCAACATCCCCAAACTCAACATCCCAAACCAAATCCTCATTCAAGATTCTCAATCTTTAAAATCATTCGAAACAAAAAGCAATCTTGGTTTTCCTATAATCGTAAAATCCCTGTTGGCAGATGGGTCTCCCACCGCACATAACATGTCATTAGCGTTGAACCATGAAGGGCTAACAAATGGGCTCGAACTAGACCCACCCATAGTACTACAACAATTTGTTAACCATGGTGGGATCATGTTCAAGGTTTATGTAGCGGATGAATATGTAAAATGTGTGAAACGAAGTTCGTTGCCAGATGTTTCAAACGAGACTATGGAGAAAATGGCGCTAGATTCGGGTGGGGTTATGAGTTTTTCCATGATATCAAGTGGTGTGATCATAGATGAGTCTGATTATGAGAAGGTAAAGATGCCGGAAGCCGAGTTTCTTGATGATGTGGCGAAAGGTTTGAGATTGGCTCTTGGATTGCATCTTTTTAATTTCGATATGATTAAAGACGATAAAAGCGATGGGTATCTTGTGGTTGATATAAATTATTTCCCGGGTTATGAGAAATTACCTTGTTATGAATCTGTAATGACCGATTTCTTCTTGAATATAAAGAAATCACAGGAAGAAAACAAGACGAAGATCAAGAAGGTTGTGGAGGGTTAAAAGTGTGTTTTTGTGTGCATGTTCCCTTGTATTAAAGAAATCCGAGTTGTAGTGTAGATTGATTTTTTTTAAAATCAACTAGTAGCAGGATATAAAAAATTCTGATGATTCAAGTGATGATAAGAAGAATATATTCTAATTATTTTTTTTACAATGCTAGCAGTTTTTTGGGCTCATATACAATTATTCCGAGTAATGTGTAGATTGTAGATGAACATAAGGAAAAGGAAAACTTTATGTCTTCCTGACCCGATGGTCGCAGGTTCAGAGTCACGTATACGGTATACCCCCTCTTCCGAAAAAATGCAAATAAATGGCTAACACTCTTCCAATCCTAGCAAAACCAATCTCCGACTACCTTAGAGAAGAAGAAAAGGACCATTAGGCCGTCCGTAATAATAATGGTTGTGTCGAAGTTGATTCTTCCATGGCTACACATGCTTGAGGCAGAGAAGGTGGGCGATACGCATCAATTGCTCTGCGACAAGCAACATCACCAAGACTGTCTTTGTCAAGTTCATCGTTATCCTTCGCATCCTAAGCAACATTACAATTTAAAACGTGTGTAAAAAAAATTCATAAGTAGGTAATTTTAGTAGGTAAATTTAGAAAGTTCGGTGATATTAAGTGAGTATACCTTGACAGAGCATTTGGAAAACGTAGGAAGAAAACGGAACTTGCAATATTCGTTGTAAGCTATAGTTAAGATCAGAAGCGGTATTGTTGCGATAGATGCAGAGGGTTTTGATTTCAGTCCAAAGAGACCGATCATGGTGATTTGCATGATGATGATGGCTATAACAACATGATGATGAATCTGTGGCCAATACTGGCCACATGTCTCGTATGTAACTTCATATACATCTTGCAACTGTATGAACATACATTAACCAGAATTAGAAAAACATCTCTTTACATCAAGCACCTAAGGTCTTAATCATGTGAATAACATCTGTACTAAAAATTTGTGTGCTTGATAAAGAATGATAAACTAAACCTGATTGATGTATACTGCATAGCCTAGAAGGAAGTAAACGACAAGAAATGGAAGAAGCAGTGGTGCAATGACCGCATAAACAACGCCAACAAGTACAAAGAGAGAAACAAAGGGAATAACTCGATGATAAGGAAATGAACAGAGGTAATTGGTCCTTTTTTTCCCTCTGCCCCAAGTATGCACCTTCAAAGTATCCCATGTAAATAATCCCGGCTGAAGAATCTCCAAAGAAAATCCCGACAACCCACTCGTTAAAATATAGGTCATAAAGAAGTCTGCCTGAACAGAGAAAAGGAAAGAAAACGTAATGCGAAAGCCCAAATGGCATCTACCTACTTATGACTGGAAATGCCAATATTAGTCAATCAATAGACAAAATAACGAATCCAAACTGAAGAAAAATTCGAGTAAAAAGTTAAAAAAAAAGGAGATAAACTATATAAGGCAACTCACTTGAGCAGAGACAGCCCCTGCAAGCCGGCTTGGTACATCACCTGGGTTAATGAAAGATTTCCCTATTTGATCAAGTAAAGATCCGGATAAAACACTCAAAAAGAAGACATTTCCCATTAAAAAATAGTAAACCATGTTGGTAGCCTTTTGTTCCTGTGTACTTCTTGAAACATAACCCGCTACTCTCGCCATTGATTTCATAACAAAAGGAACAACATACACAAACCCACTAAGAATGACACTTGGAAGATATCCAGTAACAACTGAGCTCAATCCTGGTCTGTGGAACAAATATTATTCTATATAAATGGAAAATGAGTATATCCCAACTGAAACTTATAACTAACAAATATAAATGTGCTTCTCGACATACCCGAAAACCTGTAAAATTTTCAAGATAGGTTGGGTCATTATATTTATAACCTGGTTGACCTGCCAACCCATTTAAGGTATTTTAAGTATTTTATTTAAATAAATAAAGTTATTGTTTTGTGAGTTTATAACAAAGAATGTATCTATATGTTTGTTGTCTTTGACCCTTAATGTTTCTTTTTTTCTTCTTTCCCTTCTGTTTGGTTATTTGAGATGATTAAAAAATATAATACAAAATATTCTGTCTCTAATGATTGTATACTTGTTTGATTGCATAAATGGTCAAGTTATGTGTATCTTAGATATTACCAAACTTAAACTTATATGATCTCGATCTCACTATGTGAACACCAAGAATAACATTTGCACAGATTAACACATTTGACCCATTAACCCAAAACTGACCCGCTAACCAACTGATGTGCTCTTTTAAACAGGTTAACCAGGAAGGGGGTCTGGGTTGAAATACTCGACCCGTTTATCTAATCAGGTTGGGTTTGGGTTGATTATTTTTGCACCGTCAACAACCCAAATTGACACCCCTATAAAGGCAAACTGCAAAAACAGGTAATTACCAACTTTTTATAATTGGCAATTATAAACCACATTTTCGGATATTCAATTCAAAGATACCCTAACAAGCTTACCTAGGGTTTTATAGAACTGCAAACAATAAAATGAGGGGCGCATGCATTGAAACTTACATTAATTCAAAAGCCATGGCTGGAGGAAACCATTTTTTTAGTTTTTCATATTGTGCTATTCCTTGGACAGCTGTTACCGGGATTGCAAAAAATATAGTGAAAAGAACTTCTATGACAAAAACAGCAGTTCGGTAAAGTACCAAATGCTTATAAGGGATAGATAAATTCTTCCATAATACGTCTCTGGGTTCTGGGGCCATTTGAGTTATCCACAATAATGGATTTGGATGCTGCTGCGTTTGGGAAGCTAGGGCTGCATCCCACCGGGATCTAAATGTAACGAAAGCAACTGGCAATTCCTACAAAGTACAAAGTTATTGCCAATTTTAATGGTACAAGTTAAGCAGTTTGTCAAAAGTTTATTCAGTAATCAAACTTTTCATACATATATGATACATGAGTAATTTATAGTACCTCGATATGGTTTACACCGTATAGTATCTGATACGAATGATAAGCATGAGGATGATATTTAGAGAAGAAATGATCGACACTGCAACTAAGCGCTTTGTGCTCATCACATAAAGGTATTTGTCGAACCAGAACGGTGATTTGACTGGGTTGATTCCTCAGGTTACGCAATTGTTGAACTCTTTTCATAAGGACAACCTTATATTCCTAGATATCACATGGGGCACGAGGTCACCTGTTATAAACCTCACAGAAATATACAAATGCAATAAATATGTTACTTTACATCTGAGATTAAAAATAGCCATCCATATGTAAGTTACACGTTGCTAAAACAATTACAATGAGACAAAAAAGACAATGTTTTCTTACCTTATGCAGCAAATATATTCCCGAAAAAGATATAAAGCACAACGATGCAAAATGCACCCAAAGCCTGTGGAATACAAATCATTGAATTAGTAATGGAACTATACATTGTTCTCATGATATTACTACTTGATCATGTTAATTAAATGTACGTTGAACTAATTAACATATTCGTGTACCTATTTGATCCTCTAGGAATATTGGAAATCGTAAGGAAGTCCATGGAACGAGTGCGAGAATTTACATCAGCCGAAACAGAACAATTTAATGGCAAAAGAAGCATCAATCCAACAATAGAACACATCACAAAAAACTTCACCCTGCCAATTAAGTGAATAATTAATTCATTAATCAAATCAAACCTTAGAACACTTTCTAAAAAAATAACTTGCTTCTTAGAAAAATATTAAATGTCGTTACATCTCTTAAATTTTGTAAAATTACAAATAAAAGGGAAGTTATTCATGAACCACCATCTTTTAGCCGTACACCAAACTTCCTTTGGGTGTTGTACTGTATAAAACTCTGTAAAACACGTTTGGCCGTGTATGACTAAAAAATGTTGTGCGAATCTAAAATACATACAGAAACAATATCTAAAACCCGAATAATCACATAATTAAAATGCACTAAAATTAGAGGGAATTAAACTACCCAAATTTAAAATATCGAACGAGAACGAGTGCATCAAGGCCGGAGGTGGACAGAATTTCGTCTTCTGAAACTCTAACAGCCTCACGGATCCAATCAAGAGACGGAAGAAACCGACGAAAAGACATCGAACGATCGAACGAAATCCGATGGTTAAGAGCGATACGACGAGAGTAGTAAATATTTGCATTTGCATGTTGTTTTCTGAATATGGAGAAAAGACATAGGATGATGATTGCAAGACCGATGTTTATGGATGCTGATGCCAATAAGCTCTCCGGACTCATTTTGTTGGGATGGTTTTCCGGCGATCGGCGGAAGGATGACGGTGACGGAGGGTAGTTTGCAGGGTGGTGGTGAGAGTGAGGTGGTGATCGTGTATGGTGTGTTGGCCACCTTTGGTGGCACGTGGCAGGATTATAAGCGAGTCCTTAAACGATGTTTTTGGCCCGTTTTTATATTTGACTCATGCTTCTGTTTTATTTATAGGAAAAATACGCGATTAACGCTTTGCACCTTTTCAGAAGCTTATATTTAACTATCAAACTTATATTACGTAAAAATCATATTTGAAACGACCCACACAATTTAATTATCGGTGTCATAAAAGATTTGAAACTCCCTCCACTTAGTAGTTTATTATGTTTATTTAGATATAATGTGCATCGCGTAAATATGAGTGGTATCATTCTTAAAAACCAAAAACTTTTCAACTTATTTTACACTAATTAAGCTGGCTTAATTGACCGGTGTTATATGATCACCACGGATTATAACATAGGTCGAGCCCAGTTTTGAAGTATCAACATGTTGCAGAATACGTAAAAAACCAAAAAATAACTAAAAAGTTTACAAGCAAAAAAAAGTCAAATTTCACATATAAACTTAAAAATCTCGTAAATTTTGTACAAAAAAGTTTACATAATGACATGGTACTAGTGTTTGACCAATCAAATAACTTATTTTTTCTCTCTCTTGATTCTCTTTCATCACATGATTGGTCGATGACCACAAGCTCGGGGCCGTTTAGTGGCGTGCAGGGGTAGTCGTCTTGTATTTGCCCCTGCCAGTACCGGAAGCGCTCCGCCCCCCCTTGTGCGGCTTTCTTAGTAGGGGTCATGTGGTTCCTATACCTCCTTATGTACGTTTTTTATGTATGCTTTGTGTAAGTGTAACATTGCTCTTAAAGAGAAATGCTTGATCACAAAATTTTACCAAATTATGTTTACAAAATAAATTGGACCAATCAATTTAAGGAAGAGAAATATGAGAGAGAGAAAAGAAAATGGTGTGACTGGTGGAATTCATATGCCACCTCATTTTGTGAAAGTATTTTTTATTAAATATGTGTGAGTATAATATTAATCAGAAAGATATAAGAAATCATCAAAAAGTATGTGAATTCACAATATAGTCAGTTTCCACAAATAGAGGTGGAATTCTTCACATAAATGTTCAATTTTGCACCTAAAACCAAAGGTAAACCTCACAATATATGTTCACAAAAAATTTAGTGTGACACTAACATCCTTAGCATAAAAAGTAAGTAACATTATATTGTGTTTCGTGTATGAAACCAAAATGAATCTCATATAGGTGCCTTTCTAGCAGTTATACATATGACCAATCACGCTTATTGGCTAAACACAACGTTTTGCATATACATTTCGTTTTTAGTGATCATCATGTCGCATAAAATGAGTAACATAATTAAAGTACAATATTCCATCCGTCTCATATTCATAGTCTATATGTTCTTTTTCCATACGCCCTAAATTAATTGTCTAATTTCTAAAGTAGGGGATATGATTAACTAAACTTCGTATATTATCATTACTTTATAATTTTATATGTCTGTTATAAAAAAGTAGATAAACATTGGGGTAAATTTGTAACAATACACAAAAATACATACTATATTATATTGTAATAATAATTATGTTTTTATTAAACTATATTTTTTTGTATGGATAATAATTATGGAACGAGTGTTGTGACTTCACCCTACAAAGAGGCGAAATCCTGCAACGAGCACTGCGACTTCACCCTATAAAGAGGCGAAACCCCCGCTATGCATGGGTTTTAAATCACATTAAGCGAGTATGGACATGCTATTTAACTGGTCATTATATATACATTTTAATTTCAAAATCTTTAGCCTGAATAAATCTCATTCTGAGAAAGTGTTAACGAATGAGAGCTTTGTTATAAACGCTTTATTTATCCCCAAATTGTTGACTTTATGATGTAACAAAATTTTAACACTTTAATCACTAAATTGTGTAACATTTATGTAAAGTATTTCATTTTCTATACAAGTATACAAGTGTCATGATCTATTGAAACACAATATACACAATCGGATTGCAAACCAACCACAACCACTAAAAACACCCAAATCACCCAATAACGATCATCCACGTCATCCCCACATCTTATCCTATAGATTTCATACAATCACATTATTTCTATTTCATCCTATTATTTCCTTCATCATCATTCACTCAATCCATTTTGCAACAACAACAAGAGAACAGAATCCAAAATGGCGTTCACAATCTCCACAAGCTTCTTCCAACCACTCGAAATATCGAAAACTTCTCAGTTCACTTCCAGATCAAAAGTCACCACTTCCAGTCCCATTGTCTGTTCTGGAACGAACTCAGAAGATCAAACCAAGAATGGTGATGGAAAGAGTTCTTTGAAAGCGTTGTCGGCAGCACTCGCACTGTCGTCGATTTTAGTCTCGTCGACAGTGCCAGCGCTGCCCGCTGCTGCGGATATTTCGGGGTTGACTCCGTGTAAGGAGTCAAAGCAATTTGCAAAGAGAGAAAAACAGCAGCTGAAGAAGCTTGAAAGCTCTCTTAAACTTTATGCCCCTGATAGTGCTCCTGCTCTTGCTATTAAGGCTACCATGGAAAAAACTAAGCGCAGGTAATATATTAGTATTAAAAAATTATTATAATTCAATACATGTGTTTATGTCAAATTAGAATTCGGCTAAACTAAGTAACTACCTTTTTGTACCAAGGTGAGTAACATACCATTTTATTACCGATGCGAGTAATTAATTTATGAGTATGTTACTCATCGTGGTATAAAAAGGTAAGTACCTTACTAATTTATAGTTTTAAGCTTACTTTGTTGGCATTATTAGCTCAAAAATGTTACATAGATTAAATATAGAATTTTGATGTATAATTTTTAATCGGTTCACTCAGCCTATGTTAGCAAGCCTAGCTAGCTAGTTGTCGAAATTATAAAAGAGAGATGTTTTATATGAAATTCTTTATAAACATGTAGATTTGACAACTACGGAAAGCAAGGATTGTTGTGTGGATCAGACGGGCTACCGCACTTGATTGTGAGTGGAGATCAAAGGCATTGGGGAGAGTTCATAACCCCCGGGTTTCTGTTTTTGTACATAGCAGGATGGATTGGGTGGGTTGGAAGGAGTTACTTGATCGCAATTCGGGAGGATAAGAAGCCGACACAAAAAGAAATCGTCATTGACGTTCCTTTGGCTTCTCGGTTGGTATGGCGTGGTTTCATTTGGCCCGTTGCTGCTTACCGCGAGTTCTTGAATGGTGAACTAATTGACCCAACTGTCTAACTTGTTGTGTGTTACAAGATTATATGTATCTAATGCTTTAAAGTTTATGTTACATTGTTTGGTGTTAAATTTTAAAGGATTATTTCACAGCTTGATATGTACATTTTTGCTATTGATTGTGAATGTTAATTAGTAGTATTTAATGCCTTTTAAGTTTAAATGCCAATTGAGTCTTAGTTGTAAGTGATCTGAGAAACATTAGGGTGTTCATTTTCAAAATCCCAAGTTTCAGATACTCGAAGCCCTATTTAAAATTTTGGATACTAAATTTCACTACCCAAAGCCCTATTCAAAATTCCGAATATCCGAACTTCGGAAAATTGGAAATTTAGATACATATAGTAGATAATCCGAATTGCCGAAACAAAAAATCAGTATACTTTTTTCAATCTTTTTTAATAAGTTTAAGAATTTACATTTATAGTATTTTAATTATGAAGTTGAAATAATATAAGTCTAAATTATATGTATATAAAAAATCATGATTTTTTTATCGAAAATACTAAAAATACTTTTAAAATCTACGATAGCTTGGTATTTAAATACATGAACAAAGCTCATTTGATAAAGCTTTCACGTAATAAACTAAATTATTACAAGATTTATATTATATTACTAAAATTTAACATAATAATTAATATTCTAAAACCTATATATTGAAAATCTATATTTCAGATAACCGAAGTATCCAAAATTTTAAAAATCATTACCCAATATCTAAACTCAAAATTTCAGATTTCTGCATTTCGAATTTCTATAGAATTAAATATTCAATATTTCGGATATGCTAATCGATAAAATTAGATAAATTCAAATATCAAATTTGAATACGGAATTACGGATGTTTTGAAAACCTGGCAACAATTTCACGAATTCACGGTACCATAAAAGTACACAATAAAAAAAATTAGAATATCAATTGGATTGATGATAAAAATAGGTCCATAAAGATCAAATGGGCTGAAAGGGCTCAATGGGCTTGAAAGGGTATGGGCCTGTGGTTCATTGACTGGCTTATATCAAACGCATGATGGTTTCCAACTAGCGACGTGATGGAGGCCTGGAGGGTATGACGTCAAAAATATGTTACAAAAAGATAACAATCGTTACTTCTCTCTCTTCCAGAATATATGTCTACGTTATTATTTACCATTAAATTACCTGCGTAAAGCGGTGGGTAGTTATAATCGGGTGAAAGTTTATCGATTTAGTGAGCGTTTATTGGTTTAGTGAACGTTTATAGATTTAAGTTATTTGTTATTCAGATGAATCAATTAACACGACATCTCTTTCTAATATCTAAGATTATATATAGTGTCCATGTGTTTGTAAATTAGTTGAAAGTTGATTTTATATATTTAGAAACCTTATCGATTATAGAATTGCAATAAATATTTGAGGGGCATGAAAGTCATTTCCGATCTTAAGACATAAGCAAAACACACATGCTTTATAATTGTGTATAGATATATATAGCAAATAGTCTAAAATGGAAAACTAAGGGTTCAAAATTACCAATAAAGAAAACATGAACATTGACATAACCCTAAAAGGATACATTTTTAATATTATGCTGTAAGAGAATACATATTTTAGTTTTAAACCGTAAAGTAATAAATATTTCAAATGTAGATTGTAAAACGAAATTTTTTGGCCTAAAATTTAAATAAAAGGAAAAGTAACGGGAATTTTTTATTTTTCTTAAACTTTGTTCACGGTTTACGTCTGACTTGGCAATTACATATAAGCAGCTTCTTAAAAACGTATGTATTTCGAGCATTAAAAACATTTTAGAAAATTATCATTTACGACATAAAATTGAAATATGTATCATTTTAAAGCTATGTTAATGTTCATGTTCAATCGATTGGTAATTTTGTATGGGCAATGATATTGTCACAGACAATATTAATGTGTCCACAGGGATTCAAAGGGATTTAATGTGAGTTGACAACTATAACTACCTGTGTATAAGTAAATTTACCTGTGGAAAAATCAAGTGGCCATTTTGTATACTTATGTTCTCCTTTTGGGTTATTTGCCCTTATTTATATTTGTTTTGTTGTAAAAGATAACTACTAAAAATCACCAAACTTCTCATTTTAATATCATTACTTACTCTTAATGATTTATTTCTAAAATAAATTAAGTCACACATGATTTAAATATAAGGGTAAAAATTGAAATTTACCCAACCTATCATAATTCCCACAAATATGTTACATGACATTTTTGTGGGATAGAGGGAGTATTTAAATCACATTTTTTAATTTTGATCAGATTTGTCCTAATCATTATATTTGTTTTTTCTAAGGGGCAAATCCTTTAATTTCCCGAGAATACTAGCCACAATCTTGTTGAGTTTACATAAGCTTAGCAACCGTAGGCAAGATTAGGGTAGGTTTAAAGATTCGATATATGAACTTTTTAGAGGATATGACTTTTGCAATGGTTTATGATCGTTAGACCAATCTGATCTTGCATACAAGTTTAAGCTTTGAATGTTCTCTCGTACGAATTGGACTAAAAGCTCTAAATTCAAACTTTTAATTTAGGAGTAAAATTCTTGTGATGACTCTGTATATAAAGCGAGCAAAATTATTCTTTAACTTGACTATGTTATCCCTAATTAGTTGATAGTATAAAAAATGGATAATTATTTGAAAATACTAAGGTTTGAAATTTATAATGTATATCTAACTACTTGGGCTTACATTATGGGTAATGAACTTGCTTTTTCAATACATTGTATTTAATTTATGGTACTTTCACTAGCGTTTCATATATATAACGTACCACGTGACATCTATATAATTTGATATGTCACAAAAATACATACAATGTATCAAAATAACAACCTTCTTGCGTATATTGTACACTCAAATAGCACGAGTGTATAATATAGTAAGTATATGTCACACCCCACCTCGACGGGGAGAAACTTTAGCAGAACAAAGTCACAAATTACATTGAATGAGCTATAAATGAGACGTTTGAAAATACTCATAAATAAATATATAGTCTTGCAACATAAAGTTTCAACAAAAGTCAAAATGAATAACTTCATAAACATGATTTAAAGAGATTTGTATACATAATCAAAAGCTATCAGTAATGCAATGAAATCTCTGATGATATGAGCTAGGCTGCAAAATGTGACTCTAGGTTGGTGCTAGAAGAAATATTAAAAGAAGAATTTGAAGAAAAGAAGGCGGTTCAACGACTTCATGAATCTTATGTTATAGACGTTGACGAAGAAGACTGAACGACTTATAAAATGAAGAGCAATTATCTATGTCACACTTTATCAATAACTTTATTAGTTTTTTTCTAATGTTTCAAAATTAATGATTCATGCTAATATGAATCTTTATACTATTTACATAAGTTTTAACTATTGATTGATATAATGGATTTTAACTATTCACGTGGAGTACTCACATTAGCTAATAAAGGTACTATTGTAGTTTACTGTTTCTATTAGTATTATAAATGGCAAAATGTATGGGTCAGGTTGGGACGGATCACAGATTTAGACAAGTTTGAGTTTAAATGAGTTCAAGTCTAAATGGGTCATAAGGAGGATGGATTTTAACGGTCCGGGTTAAATGGTTCTCGAGACGGGTCAACCCATCGAGTTTCCACAAGAATATTTAATATTGGAGTGAAAAATGAAAACAAAAATTAAATGATTTTGGTGATGTCATACATATAGTATAATACAAAAATGTAGTAAAAAAAGACTAACATATATACAAAAATAATGATGCTAGTAAATATGTATACAATATGCAGTACAAAGTTGATATCACGTATAGAAAAATAAGTACCAATGAATACATACATAAACATACACGATGCAACACAAACATTACAATATCACACACATATATATATATATATATATATATATATATATATATATATATATATATATATATATATATTAAACGGGGGATTGAGCTGACGTCATTCGTCAGCCCTCTCCAATAGTTCGTTGCGAATTGAGCTACGTGGCTTAATATCCTCAATCCGTCGACGTGTCTTAATATGGTGAACCGTTAGGGGGTGCAAAAGAAAACCAAAATTCACCTACACTTTACCCAATAAAATTGATAGATCTTCCTTTATTTACTGGTACTATTTTGGCATTTTATACTTTTACTTATTATCTCTTAAAAATGATACCTGCAAAACATACTGTGATATCCAGAGGCATGATAATGCATGTGTTACGTGGTGACTTTTGTTTGACCCAGCAATATGCATTGCTTGAAGCATCCGTTTGCAATTTATTATTTAAAAAAATAATAATTCTTTGATTGGTAGACAAATTGGTGGACTGACATAATGCATTTTGTCTATTCTGTACATGATAGAATCAACATGCAACTATACTACATACATGTTCATTGTACTTCGTCTTTATATCGAAAATTGGTAAATACATACATTTGTCTTGGAGTGTTCATGCAAAAGTTGCATTACCCTGTCTTATAGTTTTTGTATGTACTATATGTATATACATGATGACATGCATATTAATGACTGTAACAAGTAAAGAATTACATGCATATATCCATCCAAAAGCAACAAAAGGTAGAGTAATGCAGATTCAAGTTATGCAAAAAAGTATGCTTCACCCTTGACTCTTTCAATTTATTAATTTCTTCAGGCCACCAGCTAAATATGAATCAATTTGTCTTTCTCTTTTTATTCATCAACTGTCTTCTCTTTCATCGGATGATTATAATTCCAATCTTCAAA
The DNA here is from genome assembly GCA_963422505.1 of Pseudognaphalium luteoalbum. Lineage (NCBI taxonomy): Eukaryota > Viridiplantae > Streptophyta > Magnoliopsida > Asterales > Asteraceae > Pseudognaphalium > Pseudognaphalium luteoalbum. The sequence goes on from OY730195.1 coordinate 28,361,289, forward strand.
TTCGCTAGATTCATATATTTTACATTCGATTGAAATCGTTTTTCATGAAATTCTCCTTTCTATAAACAGGTAGTCAAAGCAAGTTTTTTATGGTTTTTCTCCCATTGTTCTCAAGCAGGTATGTTTTCATTTCGAGTTTTCATCCCTCTTTACTATTGTTGGTTTGCGGTCGGATAAAATACCCATTATCTTCATCTTCCTCTCTTCAAACTAGGGTTTAATTGGTTTCTTCGTTCAATCAAGAACGATTTGGTGATTCACAAATCTTAATCGAAGATGTATTAAGATTACTCATGTAATCATGTTGTAAGGCAAGACTAATAAGATTAATAGCAGGTGCGAGATGTCAATCTGCTACAACAACTTCGCGACACCAAAGCATTACTGTTGTTGTAATACTTGATCTTCAGGTACTTTTTGTGTTACTTATCTGATTTTTAATTTTCTTTAAGTTGACAATAATGAATGAGGTTAGCTTAAAACTTTTTCTTATTACTAAAATTGGGTTAATACTTTTGCTTATGATACGGTTTATGTCTGAACTTGTATTAAATCATCTAAAAGGTGTTTCCCCCTATAAGTGTAGTATTTTTTTTATTTTTTGTTGTTGCAAGTTTTGGATCAATCAATCGTGGAAGCTTTGATTTTTCATATGGTTAGTATTATTTTGAAGAGAATTGTAAGGAAAGGGTGATTCTTCAAGATTGTCTACGTTTTGAGTCTGTTCCAAAGTTTTAAAATCTATAAAAGGTTTGATTTCTCACCTTAAGATCGAGTTATTGTGATGACTATTATTGTTATGTTTTATTGCTGGTTTTCAGATTGTATTAATCATTTGGTTCATGAATATTATTGGTATGTGATGACTATTTATTACAGGTAAGAAAAAATGGGTACAAGTTTTATAAGGTATTCATAGGTCCTTCACTATTTTGTTTGTGTTGATCATCTGGAACTACATTTCATCATTGGAAATCAAAGTTCAAACGTTCTTACTTTATGTGTGTCAAACAGTTTTAACAATATTAAACTATCCATGTTTCTTTTCATTCTCTCTATCACGGGTTTTGATCAATGATGATGGTGAATCATTAATGAAGGTGAAGTTAACCATTTGATTTATAGAAATTCTAGGTGAGCATACTATCGTTCAATTTCAAGTCAATTTCAGGGTTTATTGTTCGTCCTAAATCTATTTTTTCCATTATCTGTAGTGGTTGCCATTTCCGAAGATTTATATCGACTTCTCCGTGCTTTACTCTTTTCATGTATCATTATTTACTATTTTTGTTTGTGTTTGTATTTATACTTTATTTTGTGTTTGTATAATTACTTTCTATAAACCATTTCAGAATTCTGTTTTTTAAAGGTTTCGACACAGGAGTCAAAGAATTCATGTACTTTACTCTTTGCAATTCTTTTTTAAATACAGTGTATGTGATTTGTGTGTAATGGGCCATGTTTACTTGAATTGAATAATGAAAGCGAACCTTGCTTTGAAAAACATGTACTTAAAAAGTTGCACAAAATTTATTATTGCACAGGTTGATTTTTATATAAGGGTAGCAATTTTAATAAGTACATATGCAGCTGTCCGTTGTAATAAGAACATTGCTTTGTATCCATTTGTCAGTTGCTGCAGCCCATTTAATTGGGTCTCTCATTTCTCTTCATAATGTACAAGACTTGGAAAGTACAAAAGAGGGACACCGAAGCTGGTAATGACTTGTAGTTATCTCCAAGGTAAATATTTAATTTATGGAAATAACACTGAATGCATATTTTTTCTAAACTTCCATTATATAATAGGACCACCTGAAGTACTAAAAAATGTATTTCACATGTTATCAAATAAAGATTGATCAGTTTGTAGCTGCAAGTTTGCAACTGGTATTGGATCATTTATTAACTGGTGGTGTTAGTTGCAAATGGTATATCTTCCAAATTGTGTTAGCTTGCAGCTGGTGTTGGATTAAATATTCAGTTTTGATCTTGCATTTGTTTGTTGGCCGAGTTTACCAGAAACACTTTAAACCGATTCCTGTATAACTAAGTTCGTAAGTTTAGTTGTGTGTTCTTTAAAAATCATCAAACTATGAAAACGAATAATCATTTGTAGTGTTTTGTTGCATGGCATTTGAGTTTCAAAGATAGAATTGATAAAATGTCAATTCAGTCAAAAGTAGGCCATACAAAAGTGTTGTTTGTAAGTACATAGTAGTAGCCGGTACTTGGTGTTGGATCAAATATTCAGTTTTGATCTTGCATTTGTTTGTTGAACGAGTTTACCAGAAACACTTTTAACCGATTCCTGTATAACTAAGTTCGTAAGTTTAGTTGCGTGTTCTTTAAAAATCACCAAACTATGAAAACGAATAATCATTTGTAGTGTTTTGTTGCATGGCATTTGAGTTTCAAAGATAGAATTGATAAAATGCCAATTCAGTCAAAAGTAGGCCATACAAAAGTGCTGTTTGTAAGTACATAGTAGTAGCCGATACTTGGTTTTTGTTCTATATATCAATGATAAAGTATTTACATATAGTTGAAGTAATTAGATTTTTGAACTTTCATCTTCCTAGTTTTGAAATTTCTGCTCAGCAACCTTCGACTATAGGTATTTTCTAAATCGAGGTCTCTACGATGTTTTATATTATATGGCTCATAATGATTGTGCTTATTGTTTGCTAATGAGTTATGTGCCCATATTGATGATTTTATCATATGCTATTGTCATTTGCAATTCATCATATACATTTTTTCTTTCTCTATGGAATTATCACTTTTATGTAATTGTTACTTATCCAATATGAATGGAACATCGTATAAGAAATAAAGGAGTTCATATAAAACATTAGTCAGGCACCAACTTCGTATAAGAGATGTATTATTTCATTGATGCCTAAAAAAAGTTGCTAAAAGGATATGTAAGTTTCCGCATGCACTATGCACCAGTTCCATCCTTCCCATCTAAGACACTTTATTTTACAGGTGATGAAATGAGCGGGTCTAATGGGTTGGGTGCTTACTGGTCTAAATTAAGTATGCCTTGGGCCAATGAAACAATTTTCTTCCAATTATTTTTAATTTGATATAAATATCTATGACTATGTTTATGGTTCCTAATAACTGTATTCATTTTGTGATATGAACACGTCTTGATTCTTAATATCAAGAGACTGTCCCAGGTTTTGTATAAAGCAACTTGCATTGTCATGTGCATAATGAAGCGATGTAGTTTCGGCTCTTTTATCTTTAATGGTTGATGGATCCAATATTCCAATTTATGTTAAATTCATTTAAACTTTTGTTCTTTAACAATAAATCAAATCATTTCATTTTGCCATTTCTTTTATGTAGGCATAGCTTGGTGGAATTATAGAGCTGCCATGCATTTAATTTTGCAACATAGCTAATACTTCGTACCAATTTAAGTCTGAAATATATAGTTGGTCCTTATGTTTGGTTGTTTCTTAGTTGTATATTAATTAAGAAGGTTGCCAAAATACATAAATCACAAAATGAAAGAGGTTAAAGTGACATAAAGAAGTGTGATCCCAAATTGTTCCAAAAGAAAACTGGAAGTGTTTTGATATTTATTCTTATGAATGTGTACAAGTAAATATATGGTTGGTTGAATGATACGAAAAGTTTTTATGTACAGATTAATAGTCAATAGATTATTGTTACAATGTTTTGTTGATATTATTTTCATTTACATAAAAGTAATTATCAAATATATATTTGTGGACTAATCATTTAACAAACCCGTGATTTAATCACGGGTCGATTAACTAGTATATATATAAAATGCACTTAAATAACCAGAAGATGGAACAAAATGTTTTTATTTTATTTTAAATTAATCTGCAGTGTTTTTAAGGAGGAAAAAGTTAGTTAAAAAATTAAAAAAAATATATTTGTAAAAACAAAAATTTTTGACCGGAATCTAGCGGCGGCCGGTGGCTGACGGCGGCAAGCCAACAGCTCGCGGTAGCGGGTGGCAGAGGGTGGGAGTGGGTGGTTGGTGGTGGTGGGATGGGAGAGTGTTATTGAAGAAGTAGGGGGAAGAAACTAAAACATAATTATAGTGGAGGGGTCATAATGAAACTTTGTAATAAACACATGGCACACCGTGATTCGTTGATCAATCATGCCGTTACTCTCCATTTGACCCTTGCTCTACTCAACCATACTCATATACCACATGTTCAATGTAAAACACATTATTAACATTCAATGTTAGTGACAGAAGTGTCACTACTTTAACAATGATAATACGTAGAAGTTGTTACTTGAGGCTATCGTTTACTAAAGTTCTTTGTAGGGGTGTTCATTATTTGGTTTGAAACCGATTAATCCGAAAACTGAAGCAAATTAAAATCGAAAAAACCAAACAGAATTCAAATTCGGTGTTTGGTTCGGTTTCGGTTTTTGAATTCGGTTTTCGGTTTTGCATTTTTAATTTAATAATATCTTATATTATTAATTTATGTAGTATATGTGTGATATTTAGAATTTCTAAACAAATATATTTACATTTAAACCTTAAATTAACTTCACGTCTTTAATTTTCAATTCTAGTTAAACCCTAACACATGAAAAATTACGAGTCGAAACCGATTACCTATATTTTTTTTTAAATATTCGGTTTTAACCGAAACATAACCGAATTCAAATTTGGTTTTCGGTTCGGCTTCCAAATATTAATTCGGTTTTCGGTTTTGCTCAAAAAAAAATTAAAAACCGAACAACCCGAACCGAATAAACCGAAGAAATTGAGAACCAAACCGATGAACACCCCTAGTTCTTTGTATGGGTACTAGCTCACACAAGGCTATAAACAAATTGATAAAAAGTACATAAACTGAATTTTAATGATCAGTGGAAACCATGACTTTGTCAAGACGATTCCCAAGTACACCAAAAGAGATCGACTTGCTAGTAAACGTACTTATTAGACATACATAACGAAATGAAGCAAGAATAAAGGCAATATTACTGAAACTAATTATAAAGCAACTGAGAACCAGAGAAGTTAGCTAGAATTTTTGTTGTATCAAACACTTAAGTAAAGCCTGCTTGTAACTCTTTGGTGACACCCAATAAATTAACTTAAAAAAAGAATATAAGGAGGTGGAAATGGAGGTACAATCTGCTCAATAGTACTAAAAACAAATATAAAAATAAAAGTTAGAACAATCGTTAACACACTTGTAAATAAGTTCTTATAATTAATTATTTGATAAATTTCCATCTAAACATAGGATTTGGAGATTTTCAACACGTTCTAATAGCAAAATGTAGAACTTGCAGAAATCAGCTAATTACAACACAATTTCCTCTTGCTAATTACTTCGTACAACACGTACAAGACACAAGTAACACATATTGATGATAACAAGAATTTTATTGCCCTCGTTTGCGATGGATTTTGAAAATAAATATTTTTTCACATAAAAAATTAATCCTTAAATTGGTTTTTGTTCTTTTAAATATAATAAAAAAGTTATACTCTTATGTTAATTGTAAATTAGTAGAAAAATTTATAATTAATGTCAAAATGTAAATAATAATAACAATAATAATGATACATTGATAGTAATTATCCAAGTTAAATTTAACGTAGCAAAAGTAATATCATTGTATTAATTAGTAGTTTTGTACTGTTTGTAACTTTATTACACTCTGAGTAGAGTCTTTTTTATAAGTTATATATACTTTTATGTGCATCTTATTTATTAAAATTATTTAATCTAACCATTATAATTATTGTACTTACTTAACTAATGAAAAGTAAGTGACGTATTAAATTAATATATTGGGTGAGAAAATACAATGCAAAGAAGGTTTATGTTAGGATTTGAACCAATGTCCAAGATATAAAAGGCAAAAGTCTTGCTATTAAACTAAAAAGCTTTTGTTTATATTATCACTTATATACTTATTAAAGCTAAAAAGCTTTTGTTTGTGTTAATAGCTATATATATATATATATATATATATATATATATATATATATATATATATATATATTAATTAAGATAGAATAATAGGTTTGGAGTAAGACAAATAACATACAATTCATAAGAGGTTGTAAATTGATATTAGACTAGATTTTTTATGCCCACACTTCGCGTTAGGATTGGCTATGATGACATGAATATAATATATGTCTACCGGTATCAAAATGTATTTACAACTATTGTATTGTGAAAAACTTGAGACTAATGTATGTATATTTAATGTGATTGTGTGTGCAATTTGACTTTAAAATGTGATTTTAACAACTTTAATGATATGTATAACACCATAAAAATTTATGAAAGGAAAGTGACAAAATAATAAAAAATGAAGATAAAAATTAAGAAAAAAAATACCTATAAATGGTATCAATCAATCTAACATACTGCATATATAAAAAAAATATATTGCATAATAACAATTCATTAAAATGCAAAGTAAATTAAATTAAATATTACATTAAACTAAAAAGTTAAAATAAATAAGCACTTGAAGGACAACCATTTTAACAACATTTTATAAAATTTACTGTGTTTAACATCATTATTAAAAATATATAAGACGAAAATGTAAAAAGCTTATAAATGGTTTAAAGAGACAAAACAATCATATTGTATGAAATTAAAAGATATATACAAATGTAAAGTGTCAAAAAATGAGACAAAAAATCCATATTTTTAAAAATGAGTAAGATAGAAAAAATACTGAAATAATGACCATGAGACTTGAGCGTTAGTTAGTGGATGCATGAATAGCATATTAAACCAATTCATCAAACAATATAATTAATTAAAGCTTTCACTATCAATTATATAATTCTATATGTAAATCACAAAAAGACAAAAAACTTACTATTCATAACACTCTCTTAATTGATATTAGGGGATAATGATAATAGTAAAAGCATACATGAAGCCAGGGGCAGTATTACAGTGGGGGTAGGGTGGGCAGCCGCCCCCACCAAGTTTTTACGAGTTGAGAAAATTTTTGTAGGTTTTGGTATAATTTGCACATTGCCCCCATAACTAATATATGCAAAATAGTTTCAATAAAATCAATGTTGCATGTTTAGTTTGGTGGTTAGAAAGTGGGTTTTGGTATTTAAGAGGTCAAGGTTCAATCCCTGCTTACTGCATTTATTATAATTTTTTCCCTTTTATGTTTTCTCGTTCTTTCTTACTATTTATTTCATTCTATATATGTATGTATAATACTATTTTAAAACAACATAATTGTTAAACTATATATCTTAATGATTACAATTTTTTCCTTTTCTTCATAATCTACATATGATAATGTTTTACATTTTTACTATATAAACATGTGAAACATAAACATATTTGACTTAGAATTTACTATCACTTACTAATTATACGATTATATACGTTATATGTTGTCCATGTAATAAAAATTTTGAATTTGAATTCGAACCAAATTCACTTTGGTTAAAGCAAAAAAATGAGTTGATGACCTAAATTCAACGTACACTATTAAAATTTTGCCCCTGTGATATCGCGTAAAAAGTTACGTTTTTACCACCGATATCTCTCCCATTCTGGAATAATACTTGGCAAATAAACTCAAATAATCTTCAAATCAATAAAACTTTGTCAAGAAGGTCAAAATAGAGTTGCACGAGAAAAATCAAGCAAAACAGACGAAAAATGAAGATTCCACACACGTTTGAAGATTCAAGACATCGAGACAAGATTTAAAGGAAAAAGTTCCCATCATTGAGATTTCTCTTATCCAAGATGTTCGTTTTCAAAATACGAATCTAACAGAAGAAGAATCAACAAAAACGGATGAAGAATGAAGATTCTACGTACGTCGGAAGATTCAAACGATTCATACAAGACATCCAAAGATCAGAGATATACTTTTGGGATTTCTTTTCATCAAAGTCTTCGTTTTTGAAAAACGAATCCAACGCAAAAAGAATCAACGCAAACGGACGAATAACGAAGGAGATACGCACGAATCAAGAAACGAGACGAAAGACGGCGAAACGGGGCGGGGGAGAGGCAACCACCACCGGCCACCACCCCACCGCCGCCGGCCACCAGGGTGGCGTCGCCGGATGGCCTGTCCCCGTCTCCCGTGCGATTTTTCGTCCTCGTCCGTACTCGCAGGGTACATGTGCTAGGTCTTTTCCGCAACTTTAGGGTACACGTGCTAGACCTTTACGCGCTTTAGGGTACATGTGCTAGCAACTTTCCCACCTTTTGCTGACATGTACCTCAAGTTGCTAGAATGCACCAAATTTTCCCTATAAATAGGGAGCCCATGGTTCATTTGAAGACACACCTAAAAAAAAAATACACTTTCACACATCTTTTCACACACCTTCCATATCTTTCTCATTTCTCTAGTTTTACTTTCTAAATTAGTATAAGTTTAGGAAGTGTTGTTAGAATAAAAAGAAAGCAAGGAACGTGCTTGTAATCTTTGGTGTAAGCTTGGAGTTATTCTTATTAATTCAAGTCTATTCCTTCTCGCGCATTTATATCGGTTATTTCTATCCTTATCTATCTTAATTAAATATGTATACTTTAATTATGCTAGAGATAGTTTGTGCTATGATTAGGGAGTAGATTACTATTGTATATGTTGTGATATAATTAGCAAAAATAATTATGGGATGAACTTAAATATGTCGTGAAATAATATGACAACCCCTATTCGACTGTTTACCTGATATAGTACTGGAAACGCTGTTAAGCGGAGTACAAATGTATGGAAGTCGGTAAACGACCGAAGATAGTTGTATTATGGATCGACATTATAAAAACGGAAACTTCATGAATGGACTTATTGTAACACCCCCAAATTTAATGAATCGCGGAAGCATACTTTGGGTGTTACTAATCAAGAATCAAAGCACACAGATATATAGCAAACGACTCTATATGCGTCGTTTTAACAAAATATATTAATATTAAAAGGTTTACAACAGTTTGAACTCATACATAGCTCGTGATCGTAATATGAGAGATTTAAGTACATAATTAGTTATACAAAATCTAATAATGCAATGAAATCTCTGAAGTTTGCATGAAGACTCGAGCTAAGATGCATCCTGATGGGCAGTCCAAATCTACTGCTGAGTACCTGTGATACATGCTAAAATGGGTCAGCTAACGCTGGTGAGCTCACAGGTTTGAGTATCAAATAATATTCTATGAACCGCAAGATTTAAGTATTGATTTGCATCCAACAAATAAAGTTACAGATAATGTATACAACCATGAGCGCATAGTCTGAGCTTAACTAGAGGGTTGGGTCCCATATAGAGAATTCCGAGCGAGGTGCCTCCACGAGAGCCTAATCTACTCTCATCTTCCCAAATATTAGTACGTCCGTTTACCCGGTTAGTGCTTGCTAATCCGGACGAGGAGGGTCAATCCTATATGGTACTATATACTAATATTCACGCTACTTTCGTATTACCAGACTATACTGACGGAGGACTTTGGTTTGATTAGTTGAAAATAACTCATGTAGTATATTGAAATATGTACTCGCGTTCACGTGTTAAAAACAGAGCAATGTATTGCACCCCTAGTAAAACAGTAAAAAGAGGGGCCATGAGACTCACCTGAGCCTGAAGAGTTTATCTTAATAAACTTAGATTGATTAGCCAAGAGTCGAAGTCCAGCGACTTGTAAGCTGAGGGTGTCCACGACACGCGATGGTTATGACATGATTGAGTATCTCAAAGATCACCCTTGTAGTTGTTTGTTCAACTAGAATGTCCAAATTACCACGGTTTAGTTGTTTGTTTAAGTGTTTGAAAATGTGTATGGCCCGTTGATGATTGTTTGTAATAATAATCCCACATTATTATTTTGATGATTTTGAAGTGTTATACCTAAAAGTAAGTTCCAATGTGTTTTAGAAGTCGTGTCGCATTCGTGTTTGCTGTTATACAAGTTTAACACTTTGTGTGAAAGTTTAGATGTAACACCGTTACTCGTGAACCTAGGGTAAAGGCGAAGCCCGTTAATGACGGGGGTCCGGGGGCAGCGCCCCTGGTAGCGGGGTCCAAGGGGCAGAGCCCCTGGCTGGGGTCGAGCTGCCAGGTCAGCTTGGAAAATTTTTATTTCTACTATATTGCTTTTGTGAAAAACGCATCTGGACTTGAATTTGGGTGAAATGGGGCGTCAAATTTGGGTCTCAAAACTTAGTGTAAAATTAGTTTAAAACCTTCTGTTTTATGCGTCACTTATAGCGTCACTTAGAGGCTTGGGCGACACTTGGGAAGTGTCGCTAAAAATAGTAAATCTGAGCATGTGCGTCACTTAAGGGAAGTGACGCATGGTAGGGCGTCACTAAGGTAAGTGTCGGTATAAGTGTCGGGTACGGGTCTAGGCGTCATTTAGGAAGTGTCGCTATAAGTGTCGGGTATGGGTCTAGGCGTCACTTAGGAAGTGTCGCTAGAAGTGTCGGTTAAAATTGTTGTGCGTCACTAGTCAAGTGACGGTAGGAGTGTCGGGAAAAAGGGGTTTTATGCGGCACTTAGGCAAAATTAGGGTTTCATGCGACACTCAATGCGTCATTTAAGTGACGCACGAAGTGACGCTATACTGGTCGTCTTTGCGACACTTAGGTCTGTTTGACGGATTTTTGAGCCAAAACGAGTTTTTCGGCCACCGTTTGGCCTGAAACTTTTACCCAACCCATATTTGGACATTTTAAGCTTAAAGAAACAACTACTTGCTAAAAACACTCGAAATCTAAAGGTTTCGGGATTTGTCGGAAACTTACAATTTGTCGGATGAAAATTCCGAAAAGATGGAAGGGTAGCTCGTTGCTTCGTGGTTATTTTCTTCCAAACGAGTGTGAAGATTCGAGGTCGTTTGGAGGTTTTATTTTAGGATTTAGTGAGGTGGTGGTGGTTTGTGATTTAGAGAGAAAAGAGAGGAAGAGAGAGAGAAGGGAGAAGAAAATGGGGAGGTGAGGAGGTGATGACCTCACCTTGTTGGCTGATTTCGGTGGGGCCCACCGAGGTGTGGGTCTCCACCTTTCATTTCTTGCGTTCGCGATCCGTGCGGTGTTCGTTTTCCCGATCGTTTAACCGTTTAAATAATTATTTCGCGCGTTATACACCCGTTTTAAGGCACGAATAATTACCCAATATTTTTACTTAAAATATTTCACCAATTACTTTAATAATTGAGTTATAAAGTATAACTTAACATTGTTTGCGCGTTTAACATTCTAATCGCGTAAGCTTTTAATTGTACGATACGAAACATGTATGAATTATCATCAAAATACTATTTTAGATATAATAGCGTTATTAAATAATGTTATCTTATTTAATAATTTTGTTCACCAACGTCCGTATAAAATTGAATCGAATTACATTCGATTTAAATTGCGTACGATTTAATCAAATCGCAAAATTGTATATATTCATCAATATAAAATCCGATACATTAATTAGCCTAACACAGAACTAATTACATGTATTAACAGTTGATTAGGCACTAATCACTAGTCCTAATTTGGCGGGTGTTACACTTATCTTGTGATTTTAAACATAAAACTTATATTCGCCTTTCGATTAACAAACGTGATTGTAACCTTGTAAAGAGGAGTCGCGAACCTTAATACTCGGTCAATAATGATCTGTGTCAAAACTACGGCTTAATTGTAACGTCATGCAATCATCATAAAATGAAATGTGATTACGTGGAATTGCCATGAGTATAGTACACCTCCAATCACAATGTACTTATCATGAAAACATTGCGAAGCAATTAAATTCACAAAGGAAACATCGGTAAACGATTAAATACGTTGTGAACTACTGTAGTATTTTCTGATATGGTTTGGGTTTAACTTTATGCAAAAGCCATCAGCATTTTAATTAGATTAGTTTAGATTAGATTAGAGTAGGTAGACTATAGGCTAAATCATCATTCACGAAAACCTAGGGATTTGTTAATTGTATTAAGAAAGGCAAGTTTAAAATCCAATTTAAAATAATATATTTCTTTAAACCATGAAACCTAAAGTAAGGTACACAAGAAACCTAAACGTTTTCCCTCATTTACTATGCTTGAGTTTCACTAACAGGAATTCATCAAATAAGTCCGAACATATTTTCTTAGTTAGTTGTCTACCGGATTTGTAGTTCTTATGGTATTAAGAACGGTTAGACTTGTTATGGACTTGCTACTCTTTTCCTTCACCCATGAGCAAATGCGTTCAATAACAAGGGCCACTGACTCCCTCGCAGGAGAGTGTGGAGAGTTGAGCATTGTCTGTCTGATCAGAATCATGATACTCTAGTTCCTCGTGACATATCAGTTGATAACCGACCGACTGATAAGGAATCTATGGGTTATACCATAAGCTATCGAATCCAGTAAACATTCCCAATTTAGATAACCGTTTCCTCTAAGAACTCATCGTCCCATATTACGAGCTAATGAAATCACAACAAATACTACTTTCCATAATCTGATTTATTATTACCTTTTATTCGCTTTATTTAGTTTATTAGTTAACTGAACCAAAACCCCCAACGCACTTTTATAAAAACCTATACTAGAAAGTAACGATTGATTGGATCACCTCCTTTTCAATTCAGTTTCTCTTTAAGAATGACTCTAGGTCATACTTATCATCTACTAGCCTTTGGTTCAGTAGTAATAAGTCACGCTTAGACCCAACATTTACAAATTTAAAACACCCACTGATAGGCGTTGTGATCACTCGCGTTTGCGACGGTCGGACACCCATCACCCCGTTCGAAATTTTTTCTGGTAGCGCCCCTGCATGAAGCAGTAACATAAATTCAATATGAAAGAATATAATTAGATCCAAAAATCTATACCTATTGAAGTATTGATCCATAAGTCGGCGGATTGTATGTGTAGCTTTGTTTCCACACCAAAAAACCTTCACCCTAACTTTCCAATTGTACCTTTGATCGTTAATAAGATTCAACGGGGTAAAATCTAGTTCGTCAACCATTGATGATGCGCGTAAAAAAGATGTTACTATATGTGGCTGATATTATATCGTATTGATGTAAGATTTGTATATAGGAGTCGTACGTAAATGAATTTAGAGAGTATTGAAGAATGAAAATGGAGAGCCTGGAAGCAAAATCCAAGGTTTTTTAAAATGCAATATATTTGATAATTGATCTTGAGATCAGGGACGAATGTAGTATGCAATGAGGGGGCCATGAACCCCATGATCTTTATGACTTTACCCAATATCACAAATTTTTTAAAATAGTACCTATAAATTGTCTCAAATAGCTTTTTTTAGAAACGTCAAATATATTATAAAATACCCCCAGCTTAGCAAGTAACTAAGATGGAGAAAAGGAAAATTACAAGTTATTAGTTATACACCAATGGAAAATGGACAACAATTCCAAATCGCCAACATACAAGGAATTTTACTTCTATGCTTAATCCACAAAAATGAAGTGGATGTAATTTCTCCCGCTATTGTCGTATGAGACTTAACCAAATTGTTGAAGACCAAATCGTTTCTCGCCTTCCAAGTACACCAAAGCAATCCAAGAATAATAGCCATGAGAATTTTTCTTTTTTTTATGGGCAATTTCCCCAATTAGCTCCGAAGTTAAGGAGCTCAACCACCAAATTAAAGTGAGGCATATGGATCCCACACCAATCTAAAATTAGTTTCGTAGTTTCAGTAGCACGCTGACATTTTATAAGAGTATGATCAACATCCTCATCTTCAAGATTGCATACTTTGCACCTAATCGACCCAATGTTTACACCCCTATCCTTTAAGCTTTTTGCCACCGGGATTCTGTCCAAACCCGCCCTTCAAAGAAAACAGTTTACTATAAGTGGTGCCAATTTTGACCAAGGCATGTCAATGAAACCATCAGTAGTAAGCTTATTATTGATCCCATTCCTAACTATACTAACCACATAATTCCCATCAGGCGCTAGCTTACATGACAAACAATCTAAATTATTGTTCAAGTTCACAGAGATTAAGAGATGAAGTAACTCACAGAATTCCGAGATGAACCCTGGACCACAAGGATTATGCGTCCACTCCCAATTGAAACTGCTAGCTTTTACTCTATAACTTATGAAGCAGCCTTTCTACAATTCGATGGAGTATAACGACGAAAATCTGAATTGAAGAGCAAAGTCTCCAATCCAAATGTCTTTCCAAAACGATACCCTATTCCTTTTACCAATCTTGATCATGAAAAGATCATTGAAATTAAATCCAATCATGCTAAGATCAGACTTAATTTTAAATATATTTTGCCAATACACCAGAACTCCCATGTGCAGACATATTACTCCATGGCTTGGACTGCAGTTTGTGTATGGCAACAATGACCTCTTTCCATATACAATTTTTGTTATCTCTAAGCTTCCACCAACACTTGATCAATAGTGAATAATTTTGGGCTTTTAATGATCCAACATCAAGCCCACCTTTATCTTTTGAAGCTAGGGCTGTGGACCAAGCAACCCAACTGATTTTTTTCTCATCATATCCTCCCCACAAAAAATGCCTCTTGATTTGTTCAAGCTTATCTATGAAACCATTAGGTGCATTAAATAACAAAAAATAATAGAGAGGCAAAATGCTGAGAACCGATTTAATCAAAGTTAATCTACCTCCGAAAGAAAGATTTTTTACTTTCCAACCAGAGAGTTTGGAGTTAAAGCGATCAATAACCGGAACCCAGTTCTTCTTAAGATTCATATTGGCACTAACCGGCACCCCAAAATAATTGAACGGGAATGCCCCAGGAACACACCCAAGTGCCTCGGCCCAATTTGCCACTTGAGAGGAATCCACCCCTACCCCAAGAACTTTGTGATTTATGGAAATTGACTTGTAATCCTGATGAAGCATGAAAACACCTTAAGATTCTTGCAAGATTTTTCATATTACCCTTGTCACCTTCACCCACAAATATCACATCATCCGCATAAAAAAGATGCGATAAAGACGGACCATTCCTCCCAATTTTCTTACCAATAAATCTCCCTTTTTCACATGCCGTATTCATCGCTACATTTAGTCCTTCCATAGCAATAATAAATAAAAAGGGAGATAGTGGATCGCCTTGCCTTTTGAGATTTTAAATTCCTTTGTCGGGGAACCATTGATTAGTACCGAAGCAAAGGAAGATGAAAGACAACCCAAAATCCAATTTCTTCATTTCACACCAAAATTCATTTGTGACATCACCGAATCTAAATATATCCAATTAATAGAATCAAAAGCTTTTTCAAAATCCACTTTGAACAAAAACTATCTTTCTTTTGCTCGTTTCGCCCATGAATATAATTCATTAATAACAAGAGGCCCTTCCAAAATATTTCTACCATTTATGTATGCCGATTGTACATTCCCAACCACCAAGTCAACAACACTTTTAATTCTAAAGGATAGCGCTTTAGCAATTATCTTGTACATACAACCAATTAAAGATATATGACGATAATCCACAAGATTAAGTGGATCTTTAATCTTAGGAAGTAATGAAATAAAAGAAGAGTTACAACCTTTAGCGATTTCCCCCGTAGCCTCGAAGTGTCTAATGAATCGCATAAAATCATCGATGAGGATATCATAATGGACCTTTATAAATTTGAAGGAGAAACCATCCGGCCCAGGAGTTTTTGTCCCCTACACAGGCCCAAATTACCGCTTTGATCTCATTGACAGAGAAGTCACCTTCGATAGAATCTCGAATGTGGTCGAGTTTATAAAAAGTGGCTGCATCGGCCAACTCTCACAGAATTTCATGGAAAAGAATCTCATCGCTTCATTTTTAATGCCTTTTGGGTCCGTCGTCCAATTCCCATTTATGGTTAATCCATGTATCCAATTTTTCTAGTTTTTGGTTTTGAGAGATCCATGAAAAAAAGATGTATCTTCATCACCATCCAACAACCATTTGATATGAGCTTTCTGCTTCAAATCTAGCTTGTGCATATGATCAAGATTCACCTGTTTCAATTTACCCTCTCTTAGTTCCTTAATTTCGGCATCAAATAAAGGCCTTTCTTCAACAACCTTATCAAGCTCCTGCAATCGAAGATTGAGATCCTTGGACTCTTTGCACTCTTTTGCGGACTCAATTGCCCACCATTTCTTTATCTCAATTTTCAAATGTTTTAACTTGGCAGCAAGGAATAAATCCGGAGGGCCAAAATCGTGAAAAGAAACAACAGCCAAATTAACCATCTCCGAGAATCCCTCACGAAGAAGCCACGAATTAAAAAACCTAAGCAGAGAAGGCCCGAAGTCCAATACCAGGTTGCAAAGAATAATAGGAGAATGATCAGAATGATCCTGAGACAGAGCCGTGACCGTTGAGTTGGGTTGCATTGTCATAAAATTTGGACAAACCAAAAAACGATCCAGTTTGCTTAGGTTACTACAATCTGGGCTTAAATATGTAAATCTCCTACCCCCCCCCTCCCCCCCATTTTGAACTCCTTCAATCCCAACGAAATAATAAAATCATTAAAATCTTTTGATGAGGCGTGACAAAATTTCGAATTAATACGTTTGTCATGCCTTCTAACCGCATTAAAAATCCCCAAAATAGACCCATATCCCTTGGTAAGAATTTTTCAACAAAGAAAGCTCATACCATAGATTTTTCTTCTCCACTATTGACTGAGGAGCATATACATTTACGAGAAATGTAAGACCCCCAAATCCTTTCTATTTGCCACCTACCATTAAGAAAGAACGCGATTCCCTGCATACATTTAAAGAAAAGATGGTTGGATTCCAAATGATCAGAAGACCCCCTGATCTACCATAAGCGTTCATGAACTCACACTCGAAATCCTTATTTCCCCAACACCCAAGACATCTATATTGTTAAAATCTGAAAACTGAGTTTCTTGTAATCCAACGAAATCAATCTTGTGAGTATTCTTGATCTTCCTGATCCAATCAATTTTGTGGGATTCACCCACCCCCCTCACATTAAGAGATAATAAATTCATTGAAGAACCTTTTGAACACCATCGCCGGCGAGTATGTCACACAACACATGATCGTTTTCAGAAATTTGAAAACCCAAGTCAATACCCACTTCAATAGTTCTAACGATTTCCGAAATTGATGATTGAGAATGAGATTGAGACCCATCGTCTATAGAACACAAATCCTCATCCGAATCAATATTTCTATTTAAATCAATAGAAGGATCAGGAACTACGGAGGAAAACCCTGAAGAATCCGATGGGCCATTAGGATGAGTATTTCTAATGGGCGAAAACCTCCTTCTTTTCTTGGACAATGATCTAACAGATGGGCCGTTACAACTTGACAAACATGTAGGCCCAATAGGAGCAGAAGCACAAAATGGCCCAAAATTAAAACCAGCCCCATCAGGATGTGAAGGGCCCCAAGGAACACGAATAGATGGTGCAGACTTAACTGTTGTATGGTTATTCTCAACGCCGTTGTCAACTGACTCTTCGATAACAGTGTCATCAACAGGAATGTTGGATACATTTACTGCCACCTCTGACACCTCATCAACCGGAAAAGTGACATCATCTATCGGAGAATGTACTCCCATTCTGACCTCCGATTCAACAAACCATATCGTAGCATTCAACATCTACGTAAATAATAATAAGTTAAGCTCAATTATTTGAATATAGATTGTTTAAGAGGATTACAATATCAGTAATCATCGTGAACTAGTTGATGTTTTAAGAATAAATAAGTTTATGTGTTGATTATTTTTGCAATCGCATAGTTTCTTAATAATTGTTTCTAGAATTGACAGGATTTTAAACATAAATGTTTGAGTTGAAACTAGATGATGTTGTGTAATTCCTTTAATAGTTATTTAGATTAATGGAGATAACTGTTTTCTTTTGCAATCAATTTTTGAATCGATAGTCTACTTGAGGACAAGTAGGATTCAAGTGGGAGATGTTTGATAAACGCGCATAAGTAATATATTTAAGTAGTATTTTACCCTTGGTCTTGTATGTTTTTATTGCATTTAAATAAGTTTGGATACTTATTTCGTTTATATTTGCAATTAGATGTGGAGATGAAGCTTTTCGGAGAAAAGAACAGAAAACAGTTAAGCAACGAGTTAAATGATGTATTTTGAAAAGATAAAGCGAGCCGAAGTTTCAAAGGAAGAAAAATATAAAAATCTGCTGGAATTTAAGTCCATACGCCGTATGGAATATCCATACGCCGTATGGATGAGATGGTGGAGGCCCAAAAGTCACAAAGCTGGGTCGGGCTTCTTTTCAATCCATCCGCCGGATGGATCAATTTCCAGAAAACTATAAAAACGCGTTTTAAACCCTAAAAAGAGGGATTCGTCTAGGTTTTGCAGAGTTCGACTGCAGAGGTTATCGTACGAATTTTAGGGGTACTTTGGAGGCACTAGAGGCTAAGGTTGAAGCTAAATCACTTTATCTTTTAGTGATTCATCTTTTCGGTTCGTATTTACAATTGTTTATCTTGATTACATTATGTTTTTGGGATTTATAATTTCGTTTTTACATTATTCGATGATGAATTGATATTTAGTATTTGTGTAGTAATGAATCTTGGATAAGGATTATTGAACGATATTGATTGCACGTTTGTTAAGTTGCTTAATTGAAGATTATTATGTTATCCATAAATCCTTATTGATTGGTGATTATTAGTTATTACTTAACGTGATCGATTGTGTCATTGAGATTGACTTCCCTTGATATTGTTGATTATTGATGATTAGAATTTAGGTTTTGATCATTGCTGAATATATTGAGTTTGACAGGTTAAGAGAATAATAACTAAGTAATCTAAAATGAATAAGCTAATAAGAAATTATTAGTAGGTATTGTTGAGTCATACCGTTAGGATTAATCCTAATAAATCGTGAACACTTAAAGCATAATCTAGGGAAAGACACGCAATAGAATCACATTCTTACGACGTCGGATCGATGTTTAATGTGGGACCCTAGGTTGTAGATATTAGTTGGACCCGGAACGTTGGCTAATATATATTTAACTTGGATTCTTTGGTTAGTAACTAAATTAATATAAAAGAAATCACAATCAGACAATCAAAACACATGAACCGGATAATATGAATCTGAGTGGAAGAATCTAAGCAATTACATGTCTATCTCCGATTGTTTAACTTTTCCTCTTTATCTTGTTTTATGTTATTTGGTTTGGTTAATTATTTCATATTGAACGTTCATACGGAACTAAAACATACCCCCTATGTTACTGCTTTATTAGTTTAGTTAATAATTCCAATTTAATTGAATAACATCGTTCCTGTGTTCCTGTGTTCGACCTGGACTTACCATATCTATATTATTCCGATCGGGCATTCTTGCCTGGTTGTGTGATAGTAGTGATTGGTATATCCTATCCTTTATAAATAATAAAACTAGACGTTTTCACACGCATCAAATTTTTGACGTCGCTCCCGAGGAGTACATAATAGCTATTAAGCCGTATCACAAACCATATCGTAGCATTCAACATTAATTAGAATTAAATTCATTAATTAAATCAATTACTATAATAAATTTATTTGGGAGTGCAAAGTTAATTTAGTAATTATGTAATAAATAGAGTTATTTTTGGGCAAATCATTGTACGAATCTTTTATCAATGATCTTAAATTACTTTTCTTTGTCATCCAATAGCTCAGATTAGCTCATAGAAAACGATTTTCATTTTGATTATGCTAATACAGCCATAATTTAACAGATAAGAGGGAAGGGATTTGTCAAACTTGAAATTATCGTTATTTTATGTAGCTGATAATTATATCGGTAAGTTGCTCGTTGACACTATTATAGATCCACCTCCATCCAACATTTCAAGTACGTCGAAACAATATTGTTGTTTTATGTTTTAAATTTTGTTTTAGGCATTCAACTAAAACAACTGTGAGTCTAAACCCAGTCCTCATATATGGAATGAATTTCCATTTATTTTACACAACCAGAGTAGCTAATATTTGTAACGCAAACATACATCACGTCTTGCAACAGGCGCGATCGACCATAGCAATATCTTTTGTGTAATTCTTTGCTATCATTTTTGATTTAGAGGGTGAGTAGGTTCTTGCTCTTGAAGCACTCAATAGTGTCTTTGATGGTAACTTCAATTGGCGTAAACGCAACACCTAGACCTTCCGCCCTTGCCCTTGATACACTGTAATGTAGCTCTTCAGCACGCTTCCTGCTTTCGTAGCTATCAATCATTATTTGAAGGAAAAACAAGTAATCTAATATGAATTAAAAGAAGGTGAAACGGATTGATGGTGAATCGATTATTTATAATATTTCAGTTGCACATGTTAACAAAAAGAATTGTTAATCACTTGCATAAATATTTCCGTTCATACTTGAATAAATTAGATTAATCGATATTGGCACAAATTACCCTAATTAATATAAAGAACAGATGGTTACCTTTCAGAATGGCCAAGAGAAGGAAAGAGTCTGTCTACAATCTCCATGAACACCGAAGAATGAACTACATGCCCAACGATTAAGTATCTACCATTAGCTTCAGCGTTCTCAAAGGCTAATATATGTGCATTAGCAACATCTCTCACATCAACAAATCTACCGATTCCATCCGGAGAGAACCCCTTCCCTGCGCATATACAATTAATCGGACTTTGGATAACATATATAAGAAGAATATTTGGATATGCAAATAATATATTAACAACATGTAACGGATATAACTTTACAAAAATGGCGGCATTGCAACGACATGAAATGCGTAGTCATGAATATGAGCGTTAGTTGTAAGAGTCAGTTACCGGTTTCTATCAACTTCATGAAGCACTCAGAAGTGGGATTGAGAGTTGGCTGTAAGAAAGGACCAATGGCAAAGCAAGGAATTATGGTCACCAATTCCAAACCATACTCTTCTGAAAACTTCATGGCGGCAGCCTCGGCCAGGGTCTTCGAAAGCGCATACCACAACTGCAAATTGCAAAATCATTGATTTTTGTTGAAACTTGCTCCATTTTTTGGGAAATCATTGTATCCCACAGGAGGAAGGAAGAAAGATCTATCTCCTTATATAACCCCTACACCAAACTAATACCATTTTGGTTTAATGTTTGGACTTATGATTTGTGGCTTGCTGGGTTGATTTGAGCTTACAAGCTTGGACTAGGACTTGATATTTAAAATATATAGAAGTGGCAAAAAGATGAGTCTTGGGCCTTATGAGATGCATAATGAAGTTTATGTGTTAGGATGCTGCAAACGCGAACGGATACCTCGATCTGGTTTCTAAGTCGTGTTTCAATTATGTACATATATTTATACATATATATAGCCTGTTGTTTATCTATTTTTTAACCTAAATTTAAGATTTAAATGTAGACCGAAAATAAATTTGAAGTAGACCTTGTTTCGCTCACATATTGATGGATCCGAAAACCAGGTTTCATCCACAACATCACTCGACTCTAGAGATTCTTTGGCAAACGTAACTGCTTTTGAGGAAGATGTGAACACCACTCTCTTGAGAGAGGGAACTTTAGCAGCTGATTTAAGAACATTAAGTGTCCCCTTCACTGCAGGATCTATGAATCGTACCTAATCAAAAATCAGATTAAAAGATATTTAAAAAAAATTAAACTCAGCCTCTAATTTGTAGCAGTGTATTGAAAATTTCACAAGATTTTGGAGAACTAATAAATATAAGAACCTGTGGATCCTCATCTGAGACCGCGCTTACAACAGGAGATGCCAAGTGAAATACGCATACGCAGCCTTTAAGTGCAGTATCGAAAGATCCTTCTTCATTCAAGTTTGCTTCGAATAAAGAAAGTCTTTCATTAGCTCCATCAAAGGAAAGTAGATGTTCTGTCTTTTTTGGATCATCTGCAACATACATTTTTACAAAAATCACTAGTCGTTAGAGGAACACAAACTAAAAGAAACAGAAACTGATAAAACTCAGATTACTTGTAGAACTAGATTCTTCTTTTTAGCATATAATCTAATTAATGAATCAGTCACATGGACTTATATAGGTAAATAGATTCACCCATTTGTGCTATTGGAGAATATCAAGAAACTGGTCGTCTTTATCATGTGTAATTTGAATAATTAGATTTTGACGGATCAGACTAACCGAGAGAACGAACGGTAGCATGAACGGTGTAGCCACGAGCAAGTAAAAGCTTAACGAGCCATGAAGCAATGTAACCTGAAGCCCCTGTAACACAAACCACTTTCATTTCTCTGGTTTCAGCCTTTCAGGGGAGAATCTGTTTGGTTAATAATTGTAATATACTACGTATATATATATATATATATATGAAGTAAATTGCATGGATGGTCCCGTGGTTTACACATATTATCACCTTTGATCCTTGTACTATATCTTTTGTGTGGTCAGTCAAAGGGCCTAAAATTCTTTGCAAGTTCAGTCTGTCTTTCAACTGAAAATTGTTAAAATAGCTAATATATTTGTTTTATATTCTTCAAATATGGAAGACATAACCAAATGTAATTTGAGAATCTCAGTTCATCAACACCTCATTTCCCTTTGCTTTCCAACGACATCATAAATCCAAACGTCATAAAGCTTATAAAATCATAAATCGGGTTGGTTCTTCTCTAACTAATGCTACATATGGGACTGTTTGGTGAAGAGCTTTTTGAAGCTTTTAGCATGATGTAGATCAGATTTACTGGAAGATTTTAATTTAGGAAACTTTATTATTTTATAATAGGATTTATTAATTAGGTATTTTTATTTTATTAGGAAGCTTATTAGGAAACTTATTAGGATTAAGACTGCTAGGCTTATAAATACAAAGTCAAGAATTCTTAGGTAACTTGTGTTTGCAAGTTTGTTCCTGTTCACAACGTGATTGTAAACCAAAACCCTTCCGCTGTCCTACTCTAGGTGGTATCAAACTAAGCAGCAACTGATTTCAGTTTTTCAATTTGGGCTTCTCCCACTTTGACATCTGTAATCAATTCTGAAATTCCATAATCCGTGTTTAATCCAGATTTTGATTCTTGTTATTTTCCACTTAAAAAAAAGGTATTGTTCATCCGGGTTACTGTTCACGACTCGATTACTGTTCATCCTTGTTTACCATCCATCAAAATTTTAATTTATTGTTTTTAGTTATATTAAAAATTAAGAAAAAAAGAAAAAGAAAAAGTATCATATATATCATGGCCGACAATACCGCCTTACTCGAAGCCCTACAAGCTATCCAACAACAATTATAACAATGGGCGCAACAAGCAGCCGAGCATAATGACCGAGTTCTTAAGGCCATTACCAATCTGACCGTTCAACCAAGAAACACAGTGCAAATATGACACCTATAAGATGATTGACGCTACACTTGCCAACTCGTCTACGTAACCCGCTAAGAAAGCAATGGAAAACCCATACGCTCGCCCCGTCGGCAACTGATGTTATCGATGCCAAGAAACAGGGCATACTTCAAATCAGTGGTCAACAAAGTAACATTACACGACATGAAGAATACAATGAAGAACCCTATGATGAAGGATATGTTATTAGTCCCGACACCGTCTTGGAAGATGATGATGATGATGATGATGATGATGATGGCCCAAGTTCAACTTATTCGTATCTTGTCCGCAAACTAGCACCTGCAACTTCTGAAGAAAGTAAAGAGACACAACGCCACAACATCTTTCACACGTGGTGCAAGATAAATCACAATACTTTCAATATCATTATCGATGGAGGCAGTAGTAAAAATATTATATCTCGAGACATTGTAGTACGTCTTAAGTTGATCCCGATGAAGCACCCGAAACCATACAAGATTGGTTGGATTAAGGATGTTGGTAAGGTAAGTGTGACTGAACAATGCGAAGTTCCGTTTTCTATGGGCAAATACAAAGATACAATCTTATTTGACATAGTAGACATGAATGCTTGTCAAGTATTACTAGGTCATCCTTGGCAATTCGATTTGAATGTGGTACATCAAGGAAAGGAGAACACCTACAATTTCTCTAAAGATGTTCAAAAGTTCACTTTATCCCCTACTTCAGTCGACCACAAACTATCATCAACCACACAGAAGTCAAAGAAGATTATGGTATGCGTGCACGGGAAAAAAGAAAAGAAGATATGTGTGACTACTATTCCCCCGGATAATCCGCCTTATACAATTGAAAACTCATGGGTGAGTCCTTTTTAAGTAGAGGAGAATGATGTAGATTTGCTGGAAGATTTTAATTTAGAAACTTTATTTTTTTATTATTAGGATTTATTAATTAGGTGTTTTTATTATTTTATTAGGAAGCTTAATAGGAAACTTATCAGGACTAGGGCTGCTAGGCTTATTAATACAGTTCCAACCTTTGTTATTATTCATTCTGAAATTATTATCAATCTAAAGAATTCGTTTCTTTTATTATCTGTTTTTGAACTCGAGAATTCTTAGGTAACTTGTGTTTGCAAGTTTGTTCCTTCACAACGTAATTGTGAATCAAAACTCTTCCGCTGCCCTACTCCATAGGAGCTTAAAGCTTTTAGTTTAGAAGAAAAAGCTCCAATCAATTAAAAAGACTTGTTTGGGTAAAATGGCTTGAAGCTTTTAAATTAAACGAACAGCTCTAATAAAAAACGCTATTCCATGAAAGCGTTGAGAAAAGGGAGGGGCTTTTACTTTTCAAAAGCTACGTAAATACCCCTTTGAAACAAACGCAAACATCGCTTCTTCTTTTCTCTTGTTATTTTATTTCTGCAGAACACAGTATTTTATTGTGGGTTCCAAATTAATAGAAATTATATATTGTTATTTGATCCATTTTGACATTTTCTGTATGTGTGGCTGTAATATACATAAAAAGGAAAAATACATATAATCACCTTCGTGGTGTTTTTCTCTTCTTTGACTTAAAAAAAAAATGATGCTTCTTTATAATCATTATAAAACTTCTTATCTATTTATCTTTCACATTCAAGATACATATGCACTTAACAATAATATATTTCATTTGTCATTTAATTTATTTATAACCTATGTTTATTTATATGAATGTTATATGTGTATGTTATGAATGTTTACCAATTGTTTATATTAATTAATGTCTTTTTTCATCATTTTGCACTTCTCAAATAAAGTTACATCTAATTTATCAAACACTTTTACATAAAGTTACAGCTTACATCTGTAATTAAAAGCAAAAGCTTACAGCTAAAAGCTTATAGCTACCAGCTACAACTTACAAATAATTTTGCCAAACATACCCATAATCAAACTACCACCAACAATTAAAATGTCACCATAAAAAAAACTCGAAGAAAGACAGAAAATTTAATTCAAAAAACCCGATTTGTAGGTGTTTAATTAACCAACTCGATTCAAAAATTGAAACCCACAAAACAGATTTGTTTCCCCGAAAACTCGCACCAACTCGATTCTAAATCGAAACCCACAAACGCTAAATCGAAACACACCTACACAACCCTATCAGTTATTTGGCAGCCACGTCACAGGCGGCGACACATGCGCTACAAAAAAAAGTGTTCATTTGCCACGCATTATTCTTCGCTATGGTCAGTATTTGAATATGCTCACTAATAAAGGCGTGAAGAAATATATATATTAAGATAAGTCAACGATAAAAGGCGTGAACTTTGCTTATTTGCTATTTTTAAATAAAAAAAATATGGTGGAATAAAATATTAATGAATTACTATGATTGAAACATTTAACTCATGGTCATGGTCAAATTCTTTTATTTACAGAAGCCCGCCCTTCCATTTGTATATATCAACACTAGCTATATCTCTGTGCGATGTACAGTTTTCGTAAATTCTTATCAATAACGTAGATATTTTTGATGACATTGATCTCTTCAACATACTTACATAGACGCATAAGAGTGTTACATAAAATGATATTTCCGATATTCGGAACTCACTTTAGGAACAAAAAGAAAATTGTACTTCCAGTTCGTTTTTTTCACTTTGGTACCATATATGAAATATACATGTTTTTCTTTTTTATAGGTCGCTAGTTTCTTTCTATATTTAAAAAAAAAATATTTGAAACATCATTTCGATGATCATATAATATGTCTACGCATACAAAATGATATTTTTTGGATGATTAACAAGTATAAAGTTAGAGTTAAATCCTCATGGATGAATACAGTTGTCTTGTATAGATGTCTAGCTATTACTCTTTCCCACACAAACAATCACGTTTTTACCGGCCTAGTTAAACCTAAAGCCAAACATATTGCTTGTTAATATAAAGCTAAAGATCGTGACTTGTGTCATTACCAAATCATTTATATTAACACAATACAAAGTAACGTTGTTGTATATATATGTTTTTCTTCATCACAATCCATCCATGTCGATGATAAAAAATTTATTTGAGACATTGATATTTATCTTTTTTTAAATGGTATCAAGTACAAAATACATATTGTTATATTATGTTTTGGTACCAAAGCGGACTAATACCACTTTAGTTGTATTGATACCAGAATTATACATGTATTATTCTGCTTTAAACGGTTTGGTATTCGATACTCACTTTATGGTAAAAAAGGATAACCAGTATGCTTTGGTATTGGTTCTGTCCGATGCCTACTCGTATTCCGATGATAAAAAGTTGATATATTGCATTGTTAATCAAAATTATATCCATCAAAACCTCGATACAAACAAAATGTCTACAACGACTTGTTTATTTTGTAGATAACTCAAATTTACTTATCATTATTATGACAAGAATTAAAATAAAAAAATCGATACTAATATCTTACAAAATCATCATTACAAAAATTATTAAAACACTAACGAAAACAAAAAGATATATTCGGTAGCAATATGATGTATTCATACAATTTTCAGGACTAACCAAAACTTCAGTTAACAATGGCACAATAGTAAATATTATTGTGTTTGTTCATATACTGCAAATAATTCATATGTTGATAAAACATTAAAATTAACCACCAACAAAAATAAATGGTTTTCACTCACAGTTATATCAACTTAGGAATTTAACTTGTGAGGAGCTTTATCCATGCGATAAATTTTCTATACCTCAAATCCCAAAACCTTAATTAAATGGATTGTTGTCATTTGAGAAGAAGAATGAGAAGATTTATTTGTGGCCTTTGGATGATCTTTTTAGTTGGATCAATGGTTAAAAGGGATGACAATTTTGTAATTACTTTCAAAATTAAGGGTATTAGTTAACAAAAAAAAACATAATATTAAATTTCACCCCACACCCCTTCCACTATTTAGATTTTTACATTTTAACTCATCCACTTTATTTTCTTCCCCCTCATAAAAATAGGAGGGAGTAGTGTACAATATTAAAAAGGAGGAGGGGTAAAAATGAAACTTTAAAAATTCTTCTCCTCCTTTTCAAATGGTACTTTCTCCTATGAACCTTACCCAATTAAACGTACTATGTGATAGTTGTCAATGCACTCAAATCACATTTAGAAATGTAATGCATAAAAAATATAACCTCAATCGATAGGTATGATGACTATATTTCGCCTACTAAACCATAAGCCTTATCATGTGAATACCAATACCTAAAAAACCTTTAAATTAGAGGTTTATTCAGCCGAGTTATTCATGTTTCGGGCTATTTGAATATTTCGAATTAATAATTTGATCTATATCCCTTGTAAACATTTCTAAATTAGAAACCCTTTTAAACCTTAAACCCTTTATTACCCTTAATTGTAAACCTTTTATAGCACAAATACTAATCCAATGTATGATAGTTGAAAATACTATGCTTCATAATAATAACGTTAATGTTTATGATTAAAACAATGTACGATGGGCATGTAAAATACTTGGTGCATCATAATGTTAGTTCATAATTATTATTATTTTTCTCAAAAGGAAAAATATATTAACAATCAACTATAACCAACTATAAGAGATTACAATGAATTCCAAACTATGACACATGACAAGCCCCTGCATCATAATTATAATTTAAATGCATCAAAAATATAATAACTTCAGAATAGCTAAATATAATGCCACGGGAGGTGCTTCAAAACCATTAACAACCCCCTATTTAACTTAAAAGTACCCTCCTATTGTTACAAATTTTACACATCTGATTTCCCAATTACCAAACATCAAGTAAAATCAGAACCTAAAACGAACTCAACTTTCTAAATCATCTTAAATCGACTTGGATCACTTCTAAAGGCATACCAAAAGCTGTATATAAAATGGAAAAGAAAAAAAAAATAGTAGGCCTGCATTGGAGAGAATAGTCCAAGTATTACCATCTCCTAATAATAACTCTTATACTATATACAAAGAAGCATTTCCTCAAGCAGATAGGGTGCAAGAAGACATTTGGCCATAATAGATATCGTTATTGTTATGAAAACATAATGACAAAAGCTGCGTATATTATTCAGTTTTCATTATTCAACAACTAACCCCCATAACCTACATAACATATTTAAATGCGATATTCAGGTAACACCAATAATGAAGAACGTTGGCAGGGAAGCAACGAAAATTATTGCTAGTGTTTCAGCATGAAACAATCCAGAAAATAAGTATATTCAAAACTTATAATATAATCATCAATCAACAAACTAATTCAATTTGAAAAAGTAAAAGGAATTGACGAACCTGCTTAGAAGGTTGAATTCAGATTGGCAGGCGATCATATGGGTTTGCAAAGGTGCTACATTGCAAATTTCAAACTGTTCAAAAGTAATATAGTTTGAATTGTATTCAAAACTAATAATCTGGGCAAACCAAAACCAATAGAAGAATACAATAACAATGCAAAATGTAAAAAATCAATTTGGTATTAAACCAAAAACCATTTAAAACTAATTTGGGTTGGTGGGTCACGCCATCTACACAAATCCTAACCTGACCACAACCTGAAGAATGAAAACTTAAACGGATTAGTGGGATTGGATAACGTAACAGTAATCCATAATTATTGAGCATGTCTTGTTTCGGGCTATTGTATTGTGTTAAATATGGATTGGCATTATCTTTAAGTAATCTTTAGTGCATCTATCTTTCGAATTCAAAGATTGAAAAGTAATAGTCAAACCGTGCTACGGTTCACGCCCAGCTAATCCATAATATGTAGTTTCAGCTCTAGCATATGAGAGAAACTAACAGAAGATTGATATGAAAATCTATGCAGGGAAAAACACATGGACTTTCTTTATGGAAAATAAAGTGTTTGTGGGTTGACCCATATCAATTTCATTACCAAATTCGCATGATCCACCGATGTTACTACCTCTGAAATATAGCGAGCAAGGTAGATTCAAAGTTAAAAGTATTTCGTGTTATGATGGGAGTTTATCTTCATGGTCACATGACTAAACGTGGAATATAAAAAAATAAAATGTTGATTGCTGCTGTAAAGAAAAGGGGACAACAATCCAACATGAAACTTTTAACGAAAACATAATTTTAGGGAGAATGAATTTCAAGAAAGCAATAAACACGGGATAAATTAATATCAGTTTGAAATTGAAAATTTTGAAAGACAAAAGTTGACTCACAATGCCTTTAAAAGAATGAATCACCCATGTCATTCAGCTTTATGATCCATTAAAATATTTCTCATACAGTCATACTCAACCAACAAAACTTCAAGCTACTTCAATGAAAACCAAAAAATCTAATCCAACTGATAAATCTGCAATATAGGGGGATCAAGTTGATTAAGTAAATTTCATGTGACCATGTTGAATAACTTAAGATGTAGAAATCAAACAAAAGGCCAAATAATAATACTACCTAGTAACCAGAATGAAATATTGTAACAAACAAAATAATTAATATGATGGATTGCTTGAAGGCAGTTATGAAGATGACGTACGGCGGTTTCGGAAATCCAGCCTCACCTCCTGTACATCATTTAACGAAACTTTATGTGATTATAAGAACCCAATATATTACAAAGATTGATATGAAATTTAAATATCCAATTTAATCCAATTAGGCAACAATTGCATTTAGGGCAAAAGTATACCTCGAGGCATCGTTGGTTTACAACTTTACAATAGATTGAAAAATTGATAATCTCCATTAATGATTATTTCAAAACTTATATTAATTTTTTTGATGTTCTTGCGGTTATGAACCAGGTGGTTCAAATGAAGTACGTAAACAGGAGATGGGAAGCGGTTACATGCAAATTTCAGACCTGATGAAAATTAGGGGGATTAATTTCTGACACATCAGCAAAAATGAGTTAATAGCCATTTATATGTTGACACATCAGATCAAGGTAAACCTTGATTTATATATATTGAGATGTCGCACCCCAAATTTACTGTGCGGTAGCGAATCGGGTCGGGGCGCGACTAATCAAATATCATAAACACATAAGATAAAGTGAACGACTCTATATGCGTCATTTACTGCTTACATTGATATAATAAAAGTTTACAATGTAATAGTGTTTACAAAAGCTCGCAAGCTAAGTGTTAGAGATTCTAAAGCATATCTAGTGTACAAAATGTAGAAATGCATGGGAATCTCCTGATGTCTGTATGCGACTCGAGCTAATAATCCTGAGCAGATCTACTACTGCTGAGTACCTGAGAATACATACTAAAATGTCAGCTAAAAGCTGGTGAGCTCACAGGTTTGTATAGATAAACATGATGTGTGAACCATGAGATTTAATATAATGATTTGCAACCAAGCAAAATAAAATAGATGTATATCGCTGTCATGAGCCCATAGTTTGAGCTTAACTGAGGTGTCAGGATCACAACCAAGTGCCTAAGCGAGGGTGCCTCCCTGCGAGTGCCTAATCTACACTCGTATGAACAAATGCTAATGCGTCCATTTGACCAGTTAGTGCGTGCTAAATCCCACATGGTACCATACATTAACAATCGCGCTAAATCCATATAAACAAACTATGTAGTGGAGGGCTTTAAATGATTAGCAAAACAACTCATGCAGTATATATCGAGGTTTAGTACTCATGTCCACATGTAAAACAAAACGAGTATGTATTCTCACCCGGGGGTTAAAAACAGTAAAAATGAGGGGCTATGAGACTCACCTGAGTCTGGTGTGTTGCTATCAAGCAAGTATGATGTTGCACAAGGTGATGTTGTCCGAAGACGGTAACCTGCCGGGCGTTCAAAACGCGCAAGGTTATAAGTATATGTAGACGTCTCAAAAGACCGTCCATGCTAGTTGTTCATCCAACTAGTAATGTCCAAATAATTTGGTTGTTTGATTGATTAGTTTGAGTTTTGAAAATATGTACGGCCCGTTGGTGAGTTTCGTAATAATGATCCAAAATTATTATATGTTTTTGCTGTGTTGTATACTTATCAATGTATTTGTTGTTGATTGTCCAAATATTGTATCAATGTATAAGGATTGTCGGAATTATCACTCATGTGACAATAAGGATTGTCAGGACTACGATTTATGCGACAATAGGGATTGTCGGAATTAAGATTCATGTGACAATAAGGATTGACGGAATTATTTCTTGCGACAATAAGGTTTACGACAATGCTGTTTTATACGACAATAGTTATGCGACAATAGGGCACTGCGACAATAGGATTCTCGGAGCACTGTTATGCGACAATGAATTCACGGATCACGGTTCATGCGACAATGCCGATTTCAAAGAGGTATTGTCGCATTAATAAGTTTTCATTTTCGTCTAAGTGTTCATCTTCATTGACTTGGTCAAACGTGTTTGGTTTGACCCGAAACTTTTAGGGAAGTCTTAAATATGTTAAATGAGATTTATAAAGTTGTCATTACGTTTCATGGTTAACTCGAAGTGTCGGTTTGGAAAAATGACTAAAACAGTCCCTAGTTTAATAGTTCCAGATTTTTACTCAGTTTCGACTCATGATTTCACCTGTTTCTAGTCCGATTCAAGCCTACCAAAAATCACACATGTCCTCATATATGTTTAGTTCATTTCTGCACTTTATGGTATTTTTATATGTTTATTTACTATTTTTAACAAAAATGGAAATGAACAATGGTCGGATTTGGTCCAAGAACAGCTACAGCCCAAAGATTGAGCTCTACACAAAGAAACGTAGATTTTTGGAAATGGTCAAAGAAGAACTTTTTGTAGAGCTATTCCATACAAAAATTTTGGTATGTGTTTCGTTGTCTAATTCCTCCTAGAACTCAAGATATGGTCGTTTTGGCGAGACGATCTTCTGAGACAGATTATATACTTGTATATATGCTTAGTAAAGACGATTTTTAAGATGATATTTGGACATATACTTGCTAGACCATCAACATAACATGTACATAAATGTGAAGCATGAAAATATAGAGAGAGAAGTATGTTCTTACTTAAGAAAATGATGATCTAGAGATGAAAACGAGAGAGTATGCTCGGTTATGCCTCTTGCTTCGTTTCCTTAACTTTTCTTCCTCCAAAAGGTGGTGGATGATGGTGGATTATGGTGGTGGTGTGGCTGATTAATGAGAGGGAAAAAGGGAGAGTATTGTGTGTGTTTTAGTGAGAGAGTATAGAGAGAGAGTGAGTGGTTTTGAATGAGGGAAATGGGGAGGGTATTGGGGGTTATGTTGGTCAAGGGAGGAGGGGGCAAGATCCCCATTTTGGGGTGGCTAGAGCCGGCCCAAAGGGGGTCCCACACAAGGTGCGGTGTCTCCAATTTTTGTTTCCCGAGTTTGCGCTCCGTGCGGGGTTCGTTTCTCCGGTCGTGTGAATGTATAATTAGACGTTTTTGTTATCGGTTTGAAATACGATACTTCAAATAGATACTTAACATCTAAAATGATATATTTTAATTTATAAAATATATTTTGACGTTTATTTGATTGTCGGACGCGTTTTGCGCGTTTTTAGTCGTTTCTGAGCATTATATACGATACAAAATGCTTATGAAATATTATCACAATAATATTTGGAAATAAGTATGTTTATCAAATAATTTCATATTATTTAATAAATTGAGTTCACCAACATCCGTATTAATGTATCGGAATCCGCCCGATATGAAAATGCACGATTGAACATAATCGCCTACGTGTATATATATAACAACATATATAGTGATACGTACAATTAGCTTAATCCAGAACTAATTACACGTATTGATAAATGGTTAGGAACTAGTAACTAGCCCTAATTTGTCAGATATGGCCAGTACATTGAAGGGACTACCTATAATAATAATGGGGGCAAGATTCCATATTGGATGCAGTCAGTTAAATAAATTGACACTAAATTCATAAGTGTTATAGTTAGCCAACGGATGTAGATGAAATTAGTAAGGGTGATTAACCAAATCATTAAGCCTACTAAGAAAGTATTAATCATATTTATATGAATAATTTAAATATCATAGAAGACGTTTTTCAAGAACTTGCATGATCACAATACCTCATTTTTGATACGGCCTATAATGACATTAATGCTGGGTTAGAGCAATCACGGTAGACCTTTTAGAGCAAGTCACTTTCACCTGAAAAGTTTAATCATAATACAATTATTTGAAACATGACCAGGGACAAACATATATAACTTTCATTTGGAAATGATTATAGAAGAACCTTATTAGTAGATATGGATAAGATCAATACTTTCTAATGCATAGATGATAAACCTATCCTATGATTAAAATTGTAGAAAAATATTGCAACAAATGTACAGACTTGGGGGAGTCTGCTGCAATCGGTACAAACATATGCCGACATCTATTTAGAGTAATCAGCAATGTGAGTACTGTATGTCATTGTTGTATGACATACATAGAACTTATAAGTTGTATGCAGATTGGTAGCATAACTTCAGTTACAAGTATATTATAAATGGCACCTAAAGCAAAATCAAATGCATAGAGAATTTATCAGAACATTGATGGACATTCTAAACAGTAAACACTTCCCCTTTGACCCACAAAAAAATTCATCAAGTTCTAATCAAATAGTATAAAATTAACAGGTCAAATTGAAAATGCCTATATAACTATACATGCATGGGAAAAAAGTATCTCTAACTACAAATGTGGCACTATCCACACCCAGGTTCGTGAGAAAACAGACAAAGCTCACATCATTCGTCAACACATAGTAATTATTTTGAAAACTCAATAAATGAAGAGAAATATATGTGGGTTAAACCAAAACCTCCCATTTTGGCCTGCAAATTTTCATTTTACCCATTTCAGCCATTACTAATCGACTAGTATACTAATTGAATAACCCAAAATTAGATGGGTCATAAGCCGCATCTTACAGTACTTACCATGGATATAATGTGCTAACTTGCTCACTGATAATTTTGATAATATTTTTCTATATCATGTAAGAAATAATATTTTAACACAAGATGGTAGTAACCCCCTACTGACATCGTTTAAATCGAATCGTATATTAAGTAAGAACAATCTTTATCTATATAACAAATACAATATTCAAATCCAAATTTTTATATGCACCAATCCCTAACAAAGCTTAAAAGGGTAGGAGACCAATACACAAATTGCAGAATGAAGCTAATGTAGCACCGAGCCACCGACTCTCCAAACGTAGCAGAAAGGCATCAGATTTTGAGAATAATCTGAGGCGTGCAACTTCACTCTTACAAACCCAAACAAAGTCTCGTAAAATCTGTCTTAAAGCTTTCGATTGACACTAACACATCCAAAAAATGCAACACCTGCACCTGACAACAAAATTAATGCTCTCATAAAGTGCATTTAATACATCAAATGCATCAAGATCAATGCTCTTTATAAATGTACCATATCAAATAGAGGTGGGAAGAAGGTCGATCACATGCATTACAAATAGAACTGAGCTAATTTCATCCCATTTGACTTTTTAATTTTTATTATTTAAGCCGTTTAAAAGATAACACAACCTAGATCGATCCATTATAAGTAAATGGGTCAAATAGCCACCTTGTAACAACACAATTTAGGAAATATGCATGAACCTGAGGTATGAAGACCAACCAATGGCAACTCTCCAAGCCCATACATCAGATAACTAATTCTAAGGGGATCCTGATTCAAAACTTGGTATAGACTCTGCACAGAGCTACGGGGAAGAAAACACAAGAAATATTTTAAAAACTGTAATCATAGTTTTTAAAGATTATGTGAAGTACAACCATGTACACAACTAACAGTGCACAAAATCCAAGATAATTATAACAGCATTTCAGGTTGGTCACGGAACATACCTCCAAAATGACCTTGGATTTTTGTTCTCATGGATGCAACGCCCATATTCCATGGTAAGTGCAATAAGTCATTGGCAGCTTGTAATGTATATTTATAAAAGAACAGATTCAATTACATTGCGTGTGCTGATGTCTGGCATATCTCCTTACAATAGAAAGATCTATATATGATTGAATATAATCTGACTTACAGGTAATGAGAAAGGAAGTTTGCCATAGCATCACTGGCCATGAGTAGATCAATGGCTAAATATCAAAGCAAAAACTGGGTAATATGTCATGCCCTGACCATACAAAAGTATGCAATAGCGTATGTTTACTTATATCAAGAGGACGAATTCATCAAACAGTCTACCTATAATTTTGTCAATAAATTATAGCAGTTGGATTTCTCAAATAGTACAGATGATTATATGTAAATAGCACACCACTATCTGACACATTATCCAACAGCCCACAATTTGATTTATCTCAAAAACACTAATAGTGTTGACCGCAATCAGAATTGTAACAGCATGACAAAGACCCATAATTATATGGCCTTCACACAAAACCAAAACTTCTGCAACCATTTTCTACTTATTTGAGCTCCAAAATCACACTGAATATACATAAGATAAAATCAAATGGATGCATATAAACTTCTTAATAAACTTACTAAAAGAAATATACGGTGATTAATTAAACCTGTAAATTGACCCCCCACCCCCCAAATTAATTTGACGTAACAAAATTAAATAAATATCAAGTTCTGCAAATAACAAACCGTATACGATGAGCAAATACATAATAAGGAAGTAAAAAATAATATATTACAGAAAAACAATAGGAATGCGGAATTATAACTTACAGATTGAAAAACTCTCAAGTAGCGAGGGATAAGAAGGGACGTCATATCTCCATGCATCTACAGATGATAAGCAATCCAATAAATCAGAAGTATAGTAGAATAAAGCTGTATGTGGCTATTGTCCATCTTTCTGAAGTGTGGCATTGTCCCATTTTGTCACCTCTGGATATGTACCCGAAACAGTTTCCAAACTTCCCTCGAACTTGTCACAGCTACTTGAATCTATCAAACATTAGCAAAAGCATATTTGTCCATTGTCAATATTGGAAGGCAGTAGGGGTGAGTTTGGTACCATACCGGTACCGGACCGGACCGAACCGGTTGGTACCGGTTTTTTTTTGGCCCCAAATCAAATACCGAATACCGTACCACTTGTATCGGTTCGGTACCGGTTCGGTCAGGGACCAGTGCGGTTCCGGTTCGGTTTAGGTATTTTGGTGTGCATGTACCATACCGGTACCGAACCGGTTGGTACCGATTTTTTTTGGCCCCAAATCAAAAACCGAATACCGTACCATATGTATCGGTTGGTACCAGTTCGGTACCGGTCCGGTTCGGTTTCGGTATTTCGGTGTTCATGCTCATCCCTAAAAGGTAGAGAATGGAAGTCAACATGAACAGACAATTGATATAAACATGCGTTGCTAACTTTCTTATGTGCATATATACATCTTTGACCAAAATTTATCAGTCGTTAACGACAAACATCATTGGATGCATAGTTAACTGATTGATGATTTGAAAACTCCAAAAATAGCAATCAATTAGTAAAGGTTGAAGACAAAACGTATGATTTGTAATATCTATCATATATATTAATATTGAACAAACTAACTGATAAAGAATGTAAAATGTCATATTACCAAACTGAATGAAAATACAGAGTCACATCTTCCCTCACACATATCTCATCCAACACACACATGACACCTTCCAATTCACCAGTACTTCAGTATTTGGTAACCGAGTAATCTGGAAATACATTAGTACATGAAGAAAACACAATAGAATCAATACAAAAATCCCAACAACAGAGAAAACAAATAATTAGACGTTACAGAATCTTACGGTTAGAAAGCAAAAAAAACTTTGAGTTATTGTATCGCCAACATTCGTTTCGGCCCTAGAAATGGCACGAACTGGTAATCACCAAAAATCAGCATCGTTAGCTCAATTACTAATTTGTGAAATTGTATCCAATGAAACTCATTCAGGAATGAAATATTTGCTCATTTAGAGCACAAAAATTAGAAATCAAATTCAAATCACATATTATAAACAAAAATAGGGAACACAGACATTTAGCGCAAAATTATACCTGGAGGCATCGTTCTCAAATTTACGAGTAGATGTTCCAGCGATTGATAAAAAATATTGATGATCTCCTTGTATGATTCGTGTTTAAAATTACAATAAATCGTTAACGGGAGCGTGAGTTATGATGTTGTTGCAGTTATGAAGATAATAAAAACCGCAGGCGGTTTTAGGAGAGAGGAGAGGGATGCGATTATAGAGACGTAATTGTAAATTAGATTGATTAATTGTGTGACACATCAGCAAATGGCACTCATATGTTGACAGATAAGCAAAGTAAACCTTTATTTATATATATAGGGAGATAGGGAGATGTATTTTATTTTTTTAATACTTTATTCATAAACAGCAGTAGAGTTTAACGAAAGGAAAAACATCGGTGCAACAACCATTGATTTCCAGGTGCGATCGACTATAAAACCCTAGCTCTCAAATTAATCTTAGCTCTTCCATTGATTTCAAATCGATCGAAACTGTCCTTTCAATCTACTAATCTGTCAGAGAATTTGGAGCATAAACCCTAGCGGTTCAATTGATGATTGAAAATTATAGCTCTTCAAATTGAAGCAATTGAAAAAATTCGTATGCTCTGTAAGTTGATTCATCTTCACTCCATTTCAATTTCAATTTGTGTTTTGATTAGATTCGGAGAAAACTTGCGTAACTGATCGGATATATGTGCATTAAAGTTTGATGATTAAGTAATTTAGCTGTTTAATTTTGTGCATTTGAATATATGTATTCTGTAATTGTGTATAACTATAATTGTTTGTGTATAATTTCTAGAGATGTTGCTAGTTGTTACTTGGATCATATCATTGAAAATTTTGGATATAAAATTTCTATTTGCTTACTGTCCAAACTAACTTAAGCAAGTTTCGATATGTAAGTATGTGGTTTGCAAGTACATTTGGATCTGTCAATTTGTTGTTGATAAGTACATGTAGGAGGTAGAGAAATTAATTTAGTGTTTAGTTGAAATGAAGATAGAGAAGATTGCAATAAGAAAAGTGTTGAAATGGTCTTAATGCAGTGTTGATTTGTGAACCAGTTTTATTTAGGAGTTAAGAATGATGTCAATTTTATAGGATAATATTGAATTAGTAGCATAATTGAATTTGACTAAGTCAAGTGTAACAAATGGAAACTAAACTCATTATTATTTCATGCCAGATTAGGTGTATATGTAAGTCGAATCAAACATAAAACCAGCTTCTTTGGATTAAACATAGGCTCCTAAACAACATGAAGTTCCATGTTAGAGTTATGCCTAAGTAGGACAAAGATGCTGAATATGGATAAGCTAGTTATACTGTCATTTTTGTAATACACTTTTGTTTATTTTAATGTTTTTGTTTTCCTTCTAAACTTAGTTCCGTAAGTTCAATAAATGGACAAAAGTTGGATCACAACTCAAATAACTAGCATAGCTTTCAAAGATGGAGTTAAAATTTTTTATTGAATTTTCTCCCATAGCACATTGTCAAAACTCAAAACAGTTTACCATCATCTGTCAATGAAGCTAAGATATTAAGAGTAAGCCTAGGGATACCTATGAAATGGGACCAATATAATCATAGATGATGATGATTCATATACCCAATGCTTGCCATATAATTTTCCAAGTCTTGATGATGTTACTCAGGCACCACATTGGCATAGGACTGACATTGAATAATGTAGTATTATCTTCTTATTCTCATTTTATTCTTTTAGACACCCCTACCATTGAAACACTAACATACCATATCAATCAAATTTGAGTTTATATACATAGTGCAAAAATGGTTTATTTAATTTCACTCAGTTTGTTGTTTTGCGGGTTTCTCCTTGAGGATGGTTTAAATTTCGGTGTAGTGCAAGTGTCATTTACCTTGTTGGGTTAGTTTAAACTCTGGATACGTTTTTAATTTGATTACTGCTATTTATTTCATTGGTGTATAACCAATGTGTTCGGTTGTTATGGTTCTATGACAGGTTCTATGAAGATGTTTCGATCTATAAACACAGTTCAACAACAAAAACAAAAAAAGCTTAGGTTTGAGGCTGGAAGTTCACTTTTGTCAACGCAAGCTCAATCACATCATCCATTATCCTCACAAACCCTTAACAAATCCCATAACCCACTGTCAATACAGTTTCAATCGGTTTACCCATCATCCTCACATACCCATGACAACTCTCAAAACCCATATGCAAAACAGTTTCAATCAGTTTACCCAATATCCTCACAAACCCATGACAACTCCCATAACACCTCAAAACAGTTCCAATTAATTAACCCATAGTTCCAATTAAGTAACCCATCATCCTCACAAACCCATGACAACTCCCATAACCCATCGTCAAAACAGTATCAATCAGTTCGTCCATCCTTCCTTTTGTATCGCCAAAACTCTTCATCTTTGTCATCATCGTATGGTCATTAATTTAGTGAGGAATGGTGGATTGCCAAGTAGTGAATAATGATATAATAGATTTCTAACCAAGCATTGTTAATCCCATTCACATCAAACGGGATCCCATTATTTAAATCCCCGTAACATCGTAAAACCCGCAGTCATTTCACATTTTGAAACAGTTAATTAACGTTTGTTTAATGCGTTTATTGATATTTTTTAATTATAATTAAGATTCCTATAACAACAAGGACAAAGGATTTAAAAATTACAACCAAGTTAGATTTTTTATCTGCTATCTGATAAGATGCAGTGGATGGTAATTAATTTTTGTTGATAATTACTACAAATTCACAAGAACCACTCAATATCTACTGAGTAATGTTATATGGACCTATAAATGAGATTGGTTGATTTTTTTCCTCTCTGAATCTCATCCACTCAATTATTTACATCACCAATCAAATCTTTTAGGTCTATATTTAGTCCTACAATTTTAGGCCTACCAATCATTTTCCTATCTATAACCCTTATAAAGGGTTTTACACTCTCTTCCTTAATATTTAGAATTGTCATATGAGAATTCCCTACTTTACCCCTCCATTAACTCAAATATGTAATTAAATTGGAAAATGTTATTATGGAAAGTCTAAAATTTTCTATGAAACATATATTATTACAATAGTACCCAATCATATTATAATGATAATTCTAATATACTTTTACATCCGTTTGATGAAAAAAATACATGGATGTTTTGAATTTTAAAGTTGGACACACAGTTTTGGCCTTTTATATTAATGTATTTCTAAAACACAATTTATATATGACTAGCATTATACTAGCGCTATGTAGCGGTAAAAATGATGATGGTGGGTAGAGGTGCGAATGAATATTTTAAAATAAAAAACATTTTGTACCTTGTCTGTTCAATTTAAAAGTCCACAATACTATTTTGAGATGTTCAATTATAAGTGTAGGTTTAACCAATCACAAAAGACTTTAGTAGGTAGATTTACTATTTAATTGATGAAAAGTGTAGTTAGTGGTGAATAAGTAGTAAGTGGGACTCAAAAATGTTAGTGTTAGGGGTATTTTGGAATTTTCCGATATCCCTTTTGATAAGTTTATAAGGAAGAAGTGGAAATGAATTATAAGGGGTAAAGATACGGAGTAATAATTATAAATATAAATCAAAATGGAGTATAGTAGTTATAGACTTGCACTAGTCGGTGATTACATGGCCAAATTATTCACTATAGGATTATATTTCTTATTATCATCCAATTATATTATGTATTAGATCTACAAACTATTATCCATATCAATATTGTTATGGTTAATCACATCATTATATGATCAATTTTAATAGAAGTTTTGCACACAATAGAAGTTTCAATACAATGTGCGGGTTATATACTAGTATAAGAAAATAAATTTGCCACCATCATTAAAGGCAACTCTTTTTTTTTTCACTATTGACAACAATTGAGAACAAAAAATGTGAAAAAAATCCACACCACGAAGTATACTCTTGTTAAATATATACATTTGACACGTTCTTCAAGGATTTGATTATTTTAAACTTGGAAACATAATCACCATCTAAACATCCCATTATCTTAATCACAATTAATTAAACAGATTCTCCCCCTGAAACAAGTTCAGAGAAATGAAAGTGGTTTGTGTTACAGGGGCTTCAGGTTACATTGCTTCATGGCTCGTTAAGGTTTTACTTGCTCGTGGCTACACCGTTCATGCTACCGTTCGTTCCCTCGGTTAGTCTGATCTGTCAAATTCTAATTATTCACATTACACATGATAGAAACGACCAGTTTCTTGATATTCTCCTATAATGTCAATGGGTAAACATTTTTTTTCTTCTATTTGTGTCCATGTATCTGATTCATTAATTTGATTATTATATGCTAAAAAGAAGAATTTAGTTCTAAAAGATTATAGAGTTGAAAGCATATCAGAAGTCAACGCTTATAAAGTTTTATCTTTAACAGTTAATGTGATAGATAACTCCGATGTTGTGGGATTAACACTATAAGTTATACAATCAATCCGAGTTTTATCAGTTTCTTCCTCTAATGACTAGTGATTTTTGTAAAAACTTATGTTGCAGATGATCCCAAAAAGATAGAACATCTACTTTCCTTTGATGGAGCTAAAGAAAGACTTTCCTTATTCGAAGCGAACTTGAATGAAGAAGGATCTTTCGATTCTGCAGTTAAAGGCTGTGTATGCGTATTTCACTTGGCGTCTCCTGTTGTAAGCGCGGTCTCAGTTGAGGATCCACAGGTTCTCCAAAATTTTGTGAAACTTATAATACAATGCTACAAATTAGAGGCTGAGTTTGTTTTATAAAATGTCTATTAATCTGATTTTTGATTAGGCACGATTCGTAGATCCTGCAGTGAAGGGGACACTTAATGTTCTTAAATCAGCTGCTAAAGTTCCCTCTCTCAAGAGAGTGGTGTTCACATCTTCCTCAACCGCAGTTACGTTTGCCAAAGAATCTCTAGAGTCAAGTGATGTTGTGGATGAAACCTGGTTTTCGGATCCAGTAATTTGTGAGCGAAAAAAGGTACACTTCAAAAATTAATTTTCGGTCTACACTTAAATGTTAAATTTATGTCGGGAAATAGATAAACAACAGACTATATATATAAATATATGAACATAATTGAAACAAGATTTAGAAACCAGATCGAGGCATCCGTTTGCGCTTGCAGTATCACAAGACATAAACTTCATTATGCATCTCATAAGGCCCAGGACCCAACTTTTAGCCACTTGTATATATTTTTAAATGTCCAGTCCAAGTTCAAGCTTGTAAGCCCCACAAATCATAAGTCATAACATTAAACCAAATTGGTACTGTATTTGTTTGGTGTATGGGTTTTATAAGGAGAAAGATATTTCTTCCTTTCTCCTATGGGGCACAAAGACTTCCCAAAAAATAGAGCAAATTTCAACAAAAATCAATGATTTTTGCAATTTGCAGTTGTGGTATGCGCTTTCGAAGACCCTGGCTGAGGCTGCCGCCATGAAATTTACAGAAGAGAATGGTTTGGAATTGGTGACCATAATTCCTGGCTTTGTCATTGGTCCTTTCTTACAGCCAACTCTCAATCTCACTTCTGAGTGGTTCATGAACTTGATAAAAACTGGTAAATGACTCTTACAACTAATGCTCGTATTCATGACTGAGCAATTCATGTCGTTGCAATAATGCCACCATTTTTTTATAAAGTTATATTCGTTACATCTTGTTCATTTATTATTTGCATATCCAAATGTTCTTATCTATGTTATAGACTTATAGTAGTGCATCCCAAAGTCAGATTAATTGTATATGCATAGGGAAGGAGTTCT
Source organism: Pseudognaphalium luteoalbum (assembly GCA_963422505.1). Classification (NCBI taxonomy): domain Eukaryota; kingdom Viridiplantae; phylum Streptophyta; class Magnoliopsida; order Asterales; family Asteraceae; genus Pseudognaphalium; species Pseudognaphalium luteoalbum. The sequence continues at coordinate 28,404,492 of OY730195.1, forward strand.
ATCCGGATGGAATCTATAGATTTGTTGATGTGAGAGATGTTGCTAATGCACATATATTAGCCTTTGAGAATCCGGAAGCTAAGAGTAGATACTTAATGATTGGGCATGTAGTTCATTCTTCGGGGATCATGGAGATTGTAGACAAACTCTTTCCTTCTCTTGGCCATTCTGAAAGGTAACCATCTATTCTTTAATTAATTAGGGTAATTTGTGCAAGATCATATCGATTAATGTAATTGATTCAAGTATGAAAAGAAATATTTATACATGTGATTAACAATTCTTTTTGTTAACATATGCAACTGAAATATATATTATGAAAATCGATTGACCATCAATCCGTTTCACCTTCTTTTGAGACATATTAGATATCTTGATTTTTCTTCAACATCTGATTGATAGGTATGAAAGAAGGAAGAGTTTTGAGAAGCTACTTTACAGAGTATCAAGGGCAAGGGCGGAAGGTCTAGGTGTTGTGTTTACTCCAATTGAAGTTAGCATCAAAGACACTATTGAGTGCTTCAAGAACAACAACCTACTCACCCTCTAAATCAAAATATGATTATGAGTTGCACAAAAGATATTGCTATGGTCGATCTGGCCTGTTGCAAGACGTGATGTATGTTTGCATACCAATATTAGCTACTCTGGTTTAGTAAAATATGAGGAAAATTATTCTAGATATGAAGCGTGGGTTTAGACACAAGTCGAATGCTAAAACAAAATTTAGAACATAAAGCAACAATGTTTTTTCGACTTGAAATGTTGGATGGAGGTGGATCACGAACGAAAGGAGTTGTACATCATCACCTACAATATGTTTACGTTCCATTGAAAGTAGTATCGTTTTATATATCTCAGTAAATATGCATGTGTTTTAAGTTTAAGAATAAGTTTGTTACTATTCATCACTATTATACTAGTTTAGTTTCAAAAAAATTTATTACTGAGACTAAAAATAATCAAGCAAAAGAAAGACGGGGAATATGTACTGGGATGAAGTAGGGATCCAAACTCTGACCCTGACTAAATTGCAAATTTGTTCTCTTTCTTTTAAAATCCTGAAGTGTGTATAACGTCATTACATGCATTCCACGATTTTGATTATTGAAATCTTTAGCCAATAACATTAGCCATTTGATCAAGCACAAAAAGTTATACCTGAGTGCTAGAGATTGGATCCGATTTGATGCTCTCCGTGACTTACGTAGGTAACCTGTTGGAGTGTATTGAACGAAACTAAGAATGGCGTGAATCGGCGACGGGAAGATGAATAGTAATCTTCTCTTGCAGATTAGGGTTTCTAAGGCTGATGATGAGGGTATATTTTGGAGGTGCTTGAGGGTGAAATACTATTCATACCCTTGTATTTATAGTGAGCACTATTCATGTCCTAGTGTCCACGTGCCGTGATCCCTCATCATATGATGATGCCGATCGTACGGTTGTGGTTATTCCATCTTGTGTGTGGTTCCCCTGTGCTGACGTGGACCAGTGACAGTGAAAGATTGAAACCCTTGTCGGCTTGCAGGGGACCACCACTAACATTGGTGATCCCCCTGGATTATATTGTCGTGGGCCGAGGGGACACAAACCCTAAGCCAATGGGCCTGTGCCTTGTTACTGGGCTTGGTCTGCCGGGCCTTTTCTTGTTGGGCCTTTCCTATTTATTTGGGCCACAAAAAGGTAATTTTGAGCTTATTATATGGTACATGATTACTATTCACTTGAAAAGTCAATCATAATGAACATTTTTTAAAACAGACTACCCTAAACAAGTCTCTCCAGTTTCAGAGATATGAGAAGAGATGAAAGTGATTTGTGCTACAAGGGCTTCTGGTTACATAACATCATGGCTTGTTAAGTTGTTGAAAGTAGTTGTGTTTTTCATTATCCATAATGTAAAATAGTAGCCCATATATACAATAAACGAACTATAAAACCCTAAGCCCGACAAACTAATGGGCAGAGCCTACTATCGCTAAACATATATATTAAATGCCCCGCAGTTTAAGTGGGAGAAGGACGAACCTTCAAATTGGATCTAAAGTCGTTGAATAGAATAGCAGGGAGCCCTTTGCATATTGAGTACTAGAAGGCATATGAAGCACACGAACTTGACCCATGTCTACCTTTTCCTGAACAAAATGAATGTCAGTCTCGATGTGTTTGGTTCGCTGATGTTGAACTGGGTTTGTGTAAAGGTAAATAGCACTAAAATTATCACAGTAAACAATGGTTGCCCGATTGTGAGGGCAACGGAGTTCCAAAAGCAGGTTTCGTAGCCAACTTGATTCAGGAACTACATTGGCAATGCCACTATATTCGGCCTCATCACTTGAGCGAGAAATAGTACGATGATGTTTGGAGTACCAAGACACTAAGTTGTCCCCCAAGTAAACACAATATCCAGAGGTCGAGCCACGAGTATCTGGGCAACCACCCCAGTCAGCATCGGAATAAGCAGTAAGGCCAAGAGTCGGTGAAGCATATAACTGCAAGTCATGGTCTAACGTGCCTCGAAGATAACAAAGAATGCGTTTGAGAGTATTAAAATGAGGCTCTTGAGGGTCATGCATATATAAACACACTTGCTGAACTGCATATGAAATGTCAGGGCGAGTAAACGTGGGATACTGCAAAGCCCCTGCAAGACTGCGATATAATGAAAAATCTGCTACCAGTGGACCAATCACGCTAAGCTTAGAGCTCATGTCAACGGGAAGTACTGCAAGGTTTGCAGTTTGTCATGTGAGCTCGATCAAGCATTCAGAGAGAGTAACTGCGCTGAAATGAAATGTCCAAGAAGTAATGAAGAGACCCGCAATCTGTCATAGCGAACTTGGTGCTCAAAGAGGTGATGATACGGCCAACAAGAGTGTCGCAGAATCCGGTGATCACAATATCATCAACATACAATAATAGATATGCCAAATCTGACCCATGGCAATAGACAAATAGAGTAGAGTCAGACTTGCTCCAACAAAAACCGATCATTGAGGCATATGATGCAAACCGGTGATACCAAACTCGAGGTGAAGACCATATAGAGAATTCTGTAGATGACAAACATAATTTGAATGGTGTGGATCTACAAATCACGGAGGTTGATGCATGTATAGTGTTTCTTGTAAAGAACCTTGCAAAAAATCATTCCGAACATCAAGCTGGTGAATAGGCCAAGACCGAGAAATACCCAAGCTTAAAACTGTACGAATGGTGGCCGATTTGACAACCTTGGCTAAACGTTTCATTACAATCAATTCTAGGTCGTTGGCCTTTACCATTGGCAACCAATCGGGCTTTGTAAGAATCAAGAGATCCATCATCATGCAACTTGCGTTTATACAACCACATAGAAACGACCCACATTAACTCCAGGTGGTCATGGAACAGGTACCCAAGTTCCATTTTTAATAACACTATACTCGGTCTGCATAGACACATGCTAGTGTGGATCTTGAAGGGCTTGAGTGTAAGAGTGAGGTGTATTAGAGTTTGTAGTGGTGGTGTGAAGATTAGGTTTTTGGATGGTGAATACCATGTTGAGCACGTGTAACGATTGGGTGAGTGCGCAATGGAATAGAGTTATCTGGGGATGATAAGGGCGTACTAGGTGTGTTATCATGAATAGCCGGATAAGGGCTGTCGTGAGAGTTGTAGATGATGAGGTTGAAGATGTAGTTGGAGTTGGAGTGGCGGATGTTTATAGCAATATATGTTCTATTATTATTACATATACAATATCGTTATATAAAGAAAGATTAATGTATATGCACGATAGAATCGATTAGGAACGTGACCTTGTGCGAGCTCTATATAAGAAGCTTGATCGAGCTCAAACTCATTTAAGCTCGACTTAAGTAGAGTTTTTCACGAGTCGAGCTTGAGTAACTCACGAGTAGCTATGTTCATTCACATCTCTACAAATATATAAGTGCATATAATTATTACACTGGAAAACTTTAAACTTTTGCAATATTAATTTAGATCTTATTTCGGGTTTCTATCGATTTTGAACTGATTTCAGTCTTTTCAAGACCTATCTTAGTGTTTAACCAGTTTTATATAGATTTCAGTCTGGCTCATGACCTCTTTCGGTCTTTAACCAGTTTTGAACTGAAAACGGTTTTGGCCCAGACCGATAGCAGTTTTTAACTGATTTTTCGACTAAAAGTAGGATTGATTATGGACTACTGGGTGATGTGACATAAAAAGTCATGTTTTTAGAAGCTTTATTCCTCACTTTTTAGATCAATCTTTCGTGAAAACATTCCAAAACATTGATTACTTACTAAAAATTCTCTAAAATGGTTCAAAAGTAAACGTTGTGACAAAAATCACTAAAAAAACTCGGATAATGCACAAAACACAGCATTTTGATACAAGCTGATTCCTCCGACCTCATTTTCCTATCAAGACACACCTCCTAACTTCTACCATCTGTGGTATAGGTAAAATCGAGACGGAAAAAATCAAGAATCAAGTGAAACGGCTAAAGGACGGAGAAGATACTGCACTTTCAGAGCAATTAAAATTCATTCCGTCAACGCCTGAGCTCTACACATCCAATTTCCATGAGATTCGCATCATTAGAAGCGTAACGGAATTACGAAGCCACAGGCGAAAGAATCAGGCCAAACGGACGCGTAACGAAGGAGATACAGACGTATTAAGCAACGCGCAAAATCAAATGGAGACCGTATACGGCCTCAGGCACCGTATACGACCCTTGAAGGACCGTATACGGCTTACAAAATACCGTATACGGCCCCTACAAGGCCGTATACGGCCCCCCTGCCCCGTATCGCGCTCTATTTGCTTGTACGTGCTGCTTCGCGAGTTGTCGTGTGATCTTGAGCTTTGCCTATAAATAGGGGATTCCCCCTCCTCATTTCCACACACCTTACACCTTTCTCACTCTCATTTCTTCCTCTCCACTTTCTCTCTCACACACATCCCTCTCTCTCTAGTTTCTCTCTCTAGAAGTTTCTCTCTCTAGAATTGAGCTAGTTAGAGAGATAGTTAGGTAGAGGTAGCTTCTAGCTTTAGTATGGAGTTTCTCCGAGACTTTGTATTCGCGAAGATATGTCTCTAATAAATTCGTATCAGGTTCTATTTATATATCTCTTACTTTCCATTTTTAAACATGTGTTGCTTTGTTTATGCTTGTTTAGGATTGCATGCTAGATATATAATGTTAGGCTAGACATTTCCTTGTGTTTACTATTATGTAGTTATGTTAGAATAGTCAATATGTTCATGCCATGTTGTTACTCTGTCTGTGTTACTTTAAACTGTGTATGAACTTATAAACTGAATCTCAAATGTTTATCAATCCAACTTATGATGTGGTTAGAAGCTTCCTGCTAGAACTTGGCCAATTACTAGTGGTACGTTCTCTACCTATTGTATGCTTGATGATCAGTGAACTCGGTGTGGCTGTGTTCTCTAGATTGAAACAGATCATAAGAGACACGGAGCGTAGGATTAGAGATAGATTAGATTCATGTTAATCTGTTAGGTATCTTTGAGAGAACTTTCGGGTTATCTATGATCTGATTATTGGTTATCTGCTATGCTTAGGATTATGGTGTTCTGTTATGTGTCACCCTATTGCATGTTCTTGTTTGATTGTTGCCCTAGGAATGATGCATGCTAGAGTTATCCTCCTGGTTCATATCTGTAACTGTATGATTAGGTTTTCAGACACTGAATATTGTTTACATAGTAGATTAACATGCATGGAATAGTTGTGATGATTTATATTTTTAATGCTGAACAATTTAACTGATCGTTAGCCCGACTATTCCAACTTGGTCCGCGGGATTATCCCCGTTCGTGTTCTTGTTCAATCAACAATTCACGCTATGATATAGAAGTCTCTGATGACTGTGATTGTGGACCAGGATTCGAGGATAGTTGTCGGTTAAATTGGTCTGTACATTTGGAAGAACTTCCAGTATATTTGACTTCTATAACTGCTATCCACGTGACATGTTAGTTATCTGAGTGCGGACAACTTTACGTTAGATATCTAATAGGCTCGTAGTTATATCTCATTAGGATATAGGAAATCTGTGAGAGTAATGTGGAACCCTAATTAATGTAACGGAAAAACCGTAAAACGCCCTATTACTAGGTATAGTGCTGGAAACACCAGTTGGTGGAGTACAAACGTATGGAAGCCGCGGAACGGTCGTAGGTACAATACTTTGCATTATTTATGTTTCTATCCTTTCCGGATTAATCATCACACCTAGTAGCCCTACCCTTGACTATTCACCAATAACATATAACGAAATCATAGTAAACACTCGCGTATCCTCTGTCGTCCGAGTCTCCGTACAAACCTCTTTTATTTTTTTATTTTTTTCCTTAGATTAGAATTTAGTTATAAAAACCCAAACCTATCCAAAACTCTTAAAAACCCTAGCTAGATTACCATAGATAATTAAACTTCCTAGACTCCCATGCTCGTTGTAGTTTAAAGAACGACACCTGAGTCATACATACCGCTTACTACCTTTTTAGGTCCGTTTGTAGTATACAGCTTAGGATTCCCATGCTCTACAAATTTAAAACACAATGTTCGCGCGTCCTGATTGGAAGGTTCAACGACCGGAGTAAAGCCCGACCGACCACTGGGCCAATGAAAATTTTTTGGCGCCGTTGTCGGGGACTACAACGACCGATTTTAGGAATTTAGTTATTTTAGTTATTTAGCGATCCTTTCGGAAGATCAACATCATCCGGAAGTTATAGTTTCTATCCCTAGGTTAGTTAGCTTTTAATTTTCCGTCCTTAGTTAAACCTTTTTTTTTTCAAAAACCCTACTCTCTTCTAAAACAAGTTATGGAGAATCGTATCACTCTCGAATCATCAACCCAACCACTGCTAGAGGGACGAGGAGGACCAATCGTATCACCAACCGACGAAACTCTTGAAATTAGGCCACACTTCATTAAATTACTTAAATCTCAGTGTCAGTTTCATGGTCTTTCGGTTGAAAATCCAAACGCCCATCTTAACAAGTTCATCAACCTTTCCGACTCTTTCGAACAAACCGGATCCAGTACTGAAGTCATCCGACTTCACCTGTTTCCTTATTCTTTGTCTTTCCGAGCTCAGACATGGTTTTATGAACTCGAACCCAATTCGATTCATACATGGGAGGAGATGGTTACTAAGTTCTTAGCTAAGTTCTTCCCTCCGTCCCTACAAACCAAGCTCAAAAATGAAATCATTAACTTTCGTCAAGGAACTACTGAATAATTGAGCTCAGCTTGAGAACGATTTAAGAATCTGCTTGGAAAATGTCTGAATCATTAGTTGGCTGAAACGAATCTGGTCTACACATTCTACAACAGTCTGAATACTCATCACCAACAAACCCTCTGTAACATCCCCAAATTTACTGTTTAGCGGAAGCAAACTTTGGGGTGCTACTAATCAATAATCAAAACACATAAGGCATATAATGAACGACTCTATATGCGTCGTTTTACAAATACATTGATAATATAAGTTTTACAATGTATAAAAGTTTACAAAAGCCCAATAATTACAATGTTTAGAGATTAATCGGCATAACTTAGTTACAAAATATAGTAATGCAAAATAATCTCCTGATGTGCATGCTGACTCGAGCTATGGGCATCCTGAGTGAACAGGTCCTACTGTTGTTGGGTACCTGAGAACACATGCTAAAAAAGTCAGCTAACGCTGGTGAGCTCACAGGTTTGCATAATAATTATGTAAGTGTGAACCACAAGATTTAATGGTAACCGTTTGAAATGAATCAAATGATGTATATGTCTACCATGAGGTCATAGTCTACGCTTAACGTGGGTGTCAGGATCACAATAAAGTGCCTGATCGTGGGTGCCTCCGAGCGAGTGTCTAATCCACACTCGTATGAACAAAAGTTAATGCGTCCGTTTAACCAGTCAGTGCTTGCTGACCCGGACGAGGATGGTCAGTCCTATATGGTACCATACACTAACATTCGGGCTACATAAAGTATTACCAGAACTATGATCGTAGAGGACTTAAAAGTGATTAGAAAATAGCTCATGCAGAATATAGCGAGTTTTGTACTCGTGTTCACGTGTAAAACAGTTAGAGCATGTATTCCCACCCCGGGAGTAAAAACAGTAAAAAGTCGGGGCTATGAGACTCACCTGAATCTGGAGGTTTGCAACGAAGCAGTAAGATGTAATAATACGAGGTGTCCGAAGACTGTGACCTACCGGGCGTTTATAACGCGCAAGGTTAAATAAAATGAGTAGGTATCTTAAGAGATAACATATGCTAGTTGTTCATCCAACTAGTAATGTCCAATGATTTGATTTGATTGATAAGTTTGAGTTTTGAAAACGTGTACAGCCCGTTGGTGATTATTTGCAATAATATTATTATTATGTCGAAGTGTTATACTTAAAAAGTATTTACAAACTTTAGGTGACGGGGGTCCGGGGGCAGCGCCTCTGGTTAGCGGGGTCCTAGGGGTGGCAACCCCTGGAGGGGTTCAAGGGGCTGGCCCCTTGCTGGGGTCGAGATGCCAGGTCAGCTCGAAAAATTTTTATTTCTACCATATTGTTATAGGGAAAAACGCATCTAAGATTTGAATTTGGGTAAAATCAAGTGATAAAATTTCAGGTCTCGACACTTAGTAAAAATTTGGGTTCTGTTTCATGCGATACTTATAGCGACACTTAGGGTCTTATGCGTCACTTATGGAAGTGACGCATAGTGAGGCGTCACTAGGTGGCTTGGGCGTCACATGGGAAGTGTCGCATAAAATTGGAAATTCTGAGTTTAGGGCGTCACTTAGGTAAGTGACGCATAAGGTGGCGACACTCCATTAGTGTCGGGTATAAGTGTCGGATAAGGCTTCTAGGCGTCACTAAACAAGTGACGGAGGTAAGTGTCAGGAAAAAGGGGTTTTATGCGACACTTAAACAAGTGACGCAAGATTAGGGCTTTTAGCGACACTCAATGCGTCACTTAAGTGACGCACGAAGTGTCGCTATACTGCACCTTCGTTGCGAAACTTAAGGCTGTTGACGGATTTTTGAGCCAAAAATGAGTTTTTCGGTTTCCGTTTGGTCTGATTCTTTTACCCAACCCTTATGTGGACAATTTAAGCTTAAAGAAACAACTAGAACTTAAAAATACTTGAAATCGAAAGGTTTCGGGTTTTGTCAGAAACTTACGAATCGTCGCGCGGAGAATTCGAAAAGGTGGAAATGTAGATCGTTGCGAGATGGTTCTTTTTCTCCAAACGAGCTAAGCGAGAGGATGATGTTTAGTGGTGTTTTTAGTGGAAATTAGGTGATGGTGGTGTGGTGAGGTTTAGAGAGAAAAAGGATGAAAAGAAAGAGAAGAAGGTGAGAATGAGGGAGAAGAAAGGAAAAAGAGAAGAAAAAGGAGGGGGAAAGGGGGGGCGGCTGGTGGGGTCCACCGAGTGTGGACTTTACCAGTTTTTTCGTTCTCCCGCGTACGTGCTCTGTGTGGCGTTCGTTTTTCGATCGTTTTGCGTTAAATAATTACTTTTATACGTTTAATTACAAGTTTTAAAATATGGGGATTTATTCAATATTTTTGTTGAAGTATTTTACCAATACTTAATAAACTTAAAGGGTTTCATTTGCTTGTGTGTTAAATGTTTAAGTCACGTAGACGTTTATTATATGATACGAAATGTAATTGAAACATTATCAAAATAATATTTTGAGTATGTTATCGTTATTAAGTAATTTTATATTATTTAATAAAATTGATCACCAACGTCCGTATTTACTTGAACCGAATTACATTCGATTTGAAACGTGCTCGATTTAACCAAATCGCGCAATTGTATATATTCAACAATATATATTATTTGATACATAAATTAGCCTAACACAGTACTAATTACATGTATTACAAAAACGATTAGGCCCTAATGACTAGCCCTAATTTGACGGGTGTTACACCCTCAATGATGCTTCATCCGGAAATTTCATGCTACATACTTCAGAAGAAGCCTGGAAGTTGATTGAGACGATAACGATGCATCAACATGACATGGAGTTAGATGAATCAATCTCAGAAAACAAGGATACTTCTACTCAAGCGTTAGACACTTCGAGAACTCAACTCGAATCCATCTCTGAAGTTGTCAAGGATATGCAAGACTCTTCCGAACCTAAGAGGAAACCTCAACGGCTCTTCTCAAGATCAAAGTCCAAAGAAGATGTTCTCTCCACATTTGGAACCCCCGACCAAATCATTCATTCAGAACCTTTCACTCAGCGGTCATCTAAACAACCTATCTCCCAATCGTTAGTTCTCTCTACACCCTCTACTTCTTTACAATTGTCTTCTCGTCTAAACAATACAATTTTCAATAACTTCATGGTTGAGCAAAACAATAAAAATAAACAGATTATTGATTTTCAAAACCAAATTGATTATTTGATTAGAATTTCAAACGATTTAATTAAGAACATGGAGGATAATGTTAAAAGATTGTTTTTAAAAGTTGAGGAGAAGCAAATGGAAGAAGCAATCTACAATTCTGTCTTCCATGATGACATCCTTGTAGTCACTAGAGGAGGGAAAGAGACTAAGAATGAGAAATCGGTAGATATTCTTTCAGACGAACCTTCTAGTTCTTCTCTACCCACTGATTCAGTACCTGTTGACACTCCTGTCACTTCTCCTGAACCAGAACCTTTCAAACCCCCAGAAGTAACTAAACCAACACGTATACCTTTCCCTGATAGGCTTAAGAAAGAGAAACAAGAGGCCCATTTTGTAAAATATCTAGAGATGTTCAAAAGCCTACACTTAAATGTTAGATTATTAGACGCTTTAGTTGAAATGCCTAGTTGTGCCAAATTCTTTAAGGAACTCATATCCAATAAAGAAAAACTTAGACAAATAGTTAACTTACCCTTAGACACATAATGTTATTTAATTATGCAACAAGGACTGCCCCTAAAGATAGGAGACACTGGTCGTTTCACTATTCCTTGTTACCTTCAGGATGTTCAAATAAGTAACGCCTTAGTTGACTTAGGAGCTAGTGTAAACCTTATGCCATACTCGCTTTATAGGAAACTAGGATTAAGCGAACTTTTGTCAACCCGTATGACCATCCAATTAGCTGATAGATCAATTAAACTCCCTCGTGGAATTGCTGAAGATATTATGGTACGTGTTGATAAGTTTGTCTTTCCTATTGATTTTGTTGTTATGGATATTGAGGAAGATGCCCAGGTACCACTCATCCTTGGCAGACCTTTCCTAAATACTGCCAAAGCCGTCATTGACGTAAACGAAAAATCTTTAAAACTTAGAGTGGGAACTAAAGAGGTCACCTTTAATGTCGATAAACTAATGAAACTTCCTATGGGAGAAGACCTTGGTCTTGTAGATTCTATGCAGGAAATAATTGAAAAACACTTGGAAGAAATCCTCGCAGTAAGCAGCATTAATCCTCTTCTGAATACTATCATGACAACAAGGAAAATCTGTGAAGAAGGTGCGGGTCTATGCTCGGCTATCTCGGATCCTTCCGCTGCATCAAAGGAAGTGCTATTTCCCTTAAAGAATTCTAGCTTGCAGCCCAACAGATCTATCACTGCTGCACCACTTAGATATGGTACTCCAGTCACTCTCTTAAGAAGAAACCCTAATTCTGAAGTTCCTTATTCATCTCTCTCAAAAGAAGATATTCTGAAGACTCTCAAGGAAATGGAGTCAATGCTTAAACCATACGATTCGCAACTTCCTAAAAGTTGTAGAAACTTTAATCCAGAAATCACTTTTAGCATGTCTTCTTCAGCTCAATTCCAGAGATTCACATTTACTGAAGACAACAATAAAATAGTCACTGAAGATAATGCAATCTCTCAATCTTCCCAAGTAAAATACGAAATGAGAAAATATGAGCTTTCCAACAATACAGAATGGGTTGAAATAGCATCAGCCGACATTCTAGAGGCACCTGCAGTTGAGTCAGAATATCAGATGACATACGACAAACTTAAAAGAGACGAAATTGCAAGAATTAAGCCTTCCACTGAACAACCACCCGAATTGGAGCTGAAGGAACTTCCCTCACACCTTGAATATGCTTTTCTCAAAGGAACTTCGCACTTACCAATTATCATATCAAAAGATCTAAAGCCTGAGGAGAAAGAACTACTCATTGAGGTTCTAAAGTCACATAAGAAAGCGATTGCATGGAAAATCTCTGACATACAAGGGATCAGCCCAAATTACTGCACTCACAAGATCTTAATGGAAAATAACTTCAGAACTTCTATTCAAAGGCAAAGGAGAGTTAACCCGAAGATTCAAGACGTGGTAAAAAAGGAGGCTATCAAACTCCTGGATGCTGGTTTGATTTTGCAACACCCCCAAATTTAATGTTTTGCGGAAGCATAATTTGGGTGTTACTAATCAATAATCAAAGCACACAGATATATAGCAAACGACTCTATATGCGTCGTTTTAACAAAATATATTAATATTAAAAGGTTTACAACAGTTTGAACTTGTACATAGCTCGTGTTCGTAATATGAGAGATTTAAGTACATAATTAGTTATACAAAATCTAATAATGCAATGAAATCTCTGAAGTTTGCATGAAGACTCGAGCTAATATGCATCCTGATGGGCAGTCCAAATCTACTGTTGAGTACCTGTGATACATGCTAAAATGGGTCAGCTAACGCTGGTGAGCTCACAGGTTTAGATATCAAATAATAGTGCGTGAACCGCAAGATTTAGATATTGATTTGCATCCAGCAAATGATACCGATAGTGTATACAACCATGAGCGCATAGTCTGAGCTTAACTCGAGGGTCGGGTCCCATATAGAGAATTTCGAGCGAGGTGCCTCCACGAGTGCCTAATCTACACTCGTTTTCCCAAATATTAGTATGTCCATTGCAGAGGTTAGCGCGACTAACCCGGACGAGGTGGGTCAATCCTATATGGTACCATATACTAATATTCACGCTACTTTCATATTACCAGACTATACTGACGGAGGACTTTGGTTTGATTAGTTGAAAACAACTCATGTAGTATATTGAAATATGTACTCACGTTCACGTGTTTAAAACAGAGCAATGTATCACACCCCTAGTAAAACAGTAAAAGAGGGGCCATGAGACTCATCTGGGCCTGAAGAGTTTATCTTAATAAACTAAGATTGATTAGCCAATAATCGAAGTCCAAAGACTTGTAACCTGAGGGTGTCCACGACACGCGATGGTTATAAACATGTGAAGGCATCTAATAAGACTACCTTGTAGTTGTTTGTCCAACTAGAATGTCCAAATGATTACAATTTGGTTGATTGTCTAAGTGTTTGAAAATGTGTACGGCCCATTGGTGATTGTTTGTAATAATAATCCCACATTATTATTTTGATGATTTTGAAGTGTTATACTTAAAAGTAAGTTCCAATGTGCTTCAGAAGTCGTGTCGCATTCGTGTTTGATGTTATACAAGTTTAACACCTTGTGTGAAAGTTCAGATGTAACACCGTTACTCGAGACCCTAGGGTAAGGGCGAAGCCCGTTAATGACGGGGGTCCGAGGGCAGCGCCCCTGGTTAGCGGGGTCCAAGGGGTGGTAACCCCTGGCGGGGTCCAAGGGGCAGAGCCCCTGGCTGGGGTCGAGCTTTGGTGAAAAACGCATCTGAGATTTGAATTTGGGCAAAATCAAGTGATAAAATTTCAGGTCTCAACACTTAGTAAAATCTGAGTTTTCTAGGTTCTGTCATCTGCGACATTGTGTGCGATGTAGGTTGTTATGTCGCAGGTCTTGACTGCGACATTGGTAATGGCGTCTCTAAGTGCGACTTCGCAATTTATTGCGACGTTGAGTCTGATGTCGCTATATGCGACGTTGTTGGTCTTTGCGACGTAGGGGTTGATGTCGCTGTGTGCGACGTTAGCAATTTAATGCGACGTTGAAGATGATGTCGCTCCATGCGACATCGTGGGGGTTTTGCGACATTGCAGCTGATGTCGCAATTGGGCCAAGCCAACAGCGACATCGACGTCTGACCGGATTTCGGTGGCCGGAAACTTGGCCGGGAGACTTTGGTTTGGTCCGAAACTTTTACCCAACCCTTATATGGATATTTTAAGCCTAGACAAACAGTTATACGTTGAAAACAATAGAAAACGAGAGGTGTCGGGATTTGTCGGAAACTTACGAAGTTAACGCCGTGAAAATCCGGAAAGATGGAAATGTAGATCGTGAAGTGGTGAACGTTTTTCCCTAAATCAGCTTGAAGATTTGAGGCCGTTTGGTGGTGCGTTTTAATGATTTTAGATGATGGTGGTGGTGGGTTTGTTTTGAAAGAAAAGAGAGGAGAGATTGATAGAGAGAGAAGATAGGTGGAAATGGGGTGGGGAGGTGGTGACCTCACCCCCTTTTTGCTGATTATTGGGAAAAGAGGGAGGGGGATCTCCCGAATTTTAATCCCCGCGTTTGCGCTCCGTGCGGTGTTCGTTTAAACGTTAATTATTTATTTTATACGTTTAAATATATGTTTTAAAATACAAATGTTTACTCTATATTTTTGTTGAAATATTTTACCAAATACTTAATAACTTAAATGATTTCGTTTGTTTGTGTGTTAAATGTCTAAGTCGCGTTGACGTTTATTACACGGTACGAAATGTATTTGAAATATTATCAAAATAATATTTTTGGGTATGATATCGTTATTAAATAATTTTATGTTATATAATAAAATTGATTTACCAACGTCCGTATTTACTTGAACCGAATTACATTCGATTTGAAACTTGTACGATTTAATCAAATCGCATATTCGTATATATTCAACAATATATATTTTTTGATACATTAATTAGCCTAAAACCAACTAATTACATGCATTAACAACTGATTAGGTACTAATCACTAGTCCTAATTTGGCGGGTGTTACAGATTTACCCTATTTCAGATTCCCCATGGGTTAGTCCAGTTCAAGTCGTCCCGAAGAAAGGAGGCATGATGGTCATCGCTAATGAAGACAACGAGTTGATTCCAACACGAACCGTCACCGGTTGGAGGGTGTGTATCGACTATCGAAAACTCAATGAAGCTACACGCAAAGATCACTTCCCTTTACCGTTCATTGATCTGATGCTTAAAAGATTTTCAGGAAATGAATTTTACTGTTTCCTCGATGGTTTCTCCGGCTATTTTCAAATACCTCTCGATCCCAAGGACCAAGAAAAGACAACGTTCACTTGTCCATATGGAACCTTTGCCTACCGACGTATGCCCGGTGATATTTCAAAGATGCATGGTGGCAATCTTTCACAACATGATTGAACAATGCATGGAAGTGTTCATGGATGATTTTTTGGTCTTCGGAGATTCGTTCACCACTTGTCTTTCTAACTTGAATGGGATGCTTGCCTGATGTGAAGAATCAAACCTAGTTCTGAATTGGGAAAAATGTCATTTCATGGTAAAAGAGGGCATAGTTTTAGGACACCGTATATCCAAGGCTGGAATTGAAGTTGACAAGGCAAAACTCGAGACTATCTCAAAACTTCCACCACCCACCTCTGTCAAAGCCATTCGAAGTTTTCTGGGACACGCCGGGTTCTACCGTCGCTTTATCAAAGATTTCTCTAAGATATCTCGACCTATGACTCATCTTCTTGAAAAGGATATTCCATTTGTCTTTACAGATGAATGTCTCAAAGCCTTTGATTTTCTGAAAGATCTGCTTGTACATGCACCAATCATGGTTGCTCCAAATTGGAGTCTTCCATTTGAAATCATGTGCGACGCCAGTGATTTCGCGATCGGAGCAATTTTGGGACAGTGGAAGGAGAAACAGTTTCAACCAATATACTACGCCAGCAAGACACTCACTGACGCTCAAGAAAATTATACAACCACAGAAAAAGAGCTGTTAGCGGTAGTATTCTCTTTTGATAAATTTCGTTCTTATCTAATCTTATCCAAAACTATTGTCTATACAGATCACTCTGCTCTAAAATATCTTTTTAAGAAGCAAGATGCTAAACCTCGCCTTCTACGATGGATCCTACTCCTTCAAGAATTCGATATCGAAATTAAAGACAAAAAGGGAGCAGAAAATGTTGCAGCATATCATCTTAGCTGATTAGAAAATCCTTCAATGGATAAGTTGCACGAAAAGGACATTCGATACCAGTTTCCAGATGAACAGCTCATGCATGTTGGTAAGTATTATCAAGGGTCACGATCTACAAATGATCCCTGGTATGCTGACCATGCCAATTACTTGGTGGGAAAAGTAGTACCTAAGGGAATGCCAACCTCTCAAAGACAAAAATTCTTTCGCGATATAAAATATTACTATTGGGACAGCCCTTTCCTTTTTAAGGTTTGCCCTGATCAAATCATTCGAAGATGCGTCGATGGGAAGGAGGCAGAACATATCTTACACCAAAGCCACCATGGACCTACTGGAGGACATCACGGTACAAACATGACCGCAAGAAAAGTGTATGATGCCGGCTTTATCTGGCCAACCATATCTCGAGATGCTTACGATCTGGTGAGACGCTGTGATATCTGCCAAAGACAAGGCAATATAATAGCTCAGAATAAATTGTCACTTACAAACATCCAGGCCGTGGAAATCTTCAATATTTGGGGATTAGATTTCATGGGACCATTCCCTAAATCTAACGGTAAAGAGTACATCTTGGTTGCAGTCGACTACGTATCCAGGTGAGCCAAAGCCCAAGCTCTTCCAACAAATGACGCCAAATTCATGACCAAGTTCCTCAAAAAGTTTTTCAGTCGATTTGGGACTCCAAAAGCGATAATCAGTGATCGTGGTACACACTTTTGCAACGTTCAATTCATGAAGGTTCTTCAACAGTATGGTGTCACTCACAAGACGTCAACAACTTATCACCCCCAAACTAATGGGCAAGCTGAGGCAACAAATCGAGCTTTGAAAAGAATCTTGGAAAGAACTGTTGGTAATCATGGATACAAATAGGCTGAAAAATTAGATGACGCATTGTGGGCATTCAGGACCGCCTATGAAACGCCATTAGGAACCACACCGTATCGTCTAGTTTATGGAAAGGCATGTCACTTACCAATTGAGCTGGAATATAAGGCATACTGGGCTTTGAAGAACTGCAACGTAGATATTTCTACAGCTGGAGCAATTAGACGAATGCAGTTGAACGAGTTAGCCGAACTAAGGGATCAGGCATATGACAGTTTTTTAAGTTTCAAGGAACGAACTAAAAGGATTCACGACGCTAAGCTGAGGCCCTCAAGATTCAATACAGGAGACAAGGTACTACTTTTCAACTCGCGATTCAAGAAATTCTCTGGCAAGTTTAGGATCAGGTGGAGCGGACCATTCATAGTGTCAAAGGTATTTCCTTACGGTGCAGTCGAACTCGAGTCACCAGAAGGTAATTTTAAGGTTAATGGTCACCGTTTAAAGCATTACTTCGAAGACTTTCCCATCAGGAAAGATGTCTTTATCTTTGAACCACCGTGAGTCGACAGAAAGGTACAAAGAGTCAAGCTAGAGACTCGTAAAACAAGCGCTCTTGGGAAGCATCCCAAGCCTATCTTTATTAAATTATGTCATTTTATTTCTTAATTAGTTTTTTTTTATTAAGTATGGTTATCTCTGAACTAATAAAATTGCAGGTTTGCCACTTATCTGACTTCAAATTGAAAAATCTGAGATAAGTGTTATTCATTTACTATCACTGTTAGCATTACATGTTTACTTTATCTTGTTCCAGGATAAAGGTTGTTGGTACTGATCACGTAGCTGTGAGACCACGCAGATGACACAGACCTCGGAGACGCAGAGCACAAAGAGCGGCTATGCTGACCATTACTGAGGAGGATATGACTGATGTCCTGTTCACTTACGAGGAGTTGCCCGATGAGAGGCCCTCATCACCTTTTGCCAGCCCCCGTTCCTACTTTTGAGTACAGTATCACTATGGCTGACCCAGCTGCTTCGTGGGCCCTCTTTCAGACACTCTCCATCAAGCATGACATCATGTCCTCTATCTGTGAGCAGCTCGAGATTCCGAAACCTGCTGCCCTTCCCTACCGGCTT
This sequence comes from Pseudognaphalium luteoalbum, assembly GCA_963422505.1. Lineage (NCBI taxonomy): Eukaryota > Viridiplantae > Streptophyta > Magnoliopsida > Asterales > Asteraceae > Pseudognaphalium > Pseudognaphalium luteoalbum. Next base: position 28,422,626 of record OY730195.1, read on the forward strand.
GGACCAGATCCGGGACCGTCTCGACCTCCATGGTCCTTCTTTCCTCCTGCTGATCCACCTGTTGTCTCTACTGCCGGGCCTTCCACTAGTCCTACTGCTGCAGCTGCTGACCCTGATCCAGCATTGTCCCCAGGATCTGCATCGCCAGATCGCAGCCTCACTGAGCAGCTTCTGGCTATGGTTGATGTACATAGCTCGGTTACCCCCACTTCCACTGACGAGATTGTGAGTCAGACTATGGCTGCTATGGATTTTTCCATCCCATCTCCGACTTCTGTCTTTGACAGGGATGCTGAGGCAGAGTTTGATCCTGACACTGATGACCTGCTTGATGACTTTTAGACTTTATCTTTATTATTTACTTTCTGTATTATAACTCTGTACTTACGCTTTAGACCTGCTACCTAGACAAGATGCTGTGATATGTGTGTTGTTGTTTATTGCAGAATTCAACTTTGTGTGGAATGGACGATCTTAAACGAGCCTGGTCCTTAAAATCCAGCAATTCACTAGCACCACTCCTACACAAACCTGGTTTATTCCAGTAAACACAAATGGGGAGTCCCTCTGTTCCTTTTCCCCATTCAATTATGTTTTATTATGCCCATGATAGTGTATTTAATTTCTATGCCACATCCTAAACTTATCATTAAGTGTGGGATTCCAACCCAAATTAAACACTTGAGAAACATCTACTTACATGTTCAAACTCTAAGTGTGGGATTTTACTAGTAAAATCTCTACTCAAGAGAACATTAGGGACAATGTTCCTCTAAGTGTGGGATGACAAGTATAGAATACCTTAGAAAGTGACTTTTATGTCCAAAACAACAAACTTTCTCTCAATTTTTTTAAAAATAAGGTCAAATTTTTCAAATTTAATGAGTCTAACCACCCGGTTAACTCAGTTTTTTGAGTCTTAGATACTACTGAGAGGAACCATTTTTCAAAATATAAGTATGATATTTCTAAAAGCCTAAAGGAAATAAGTTAGAAATTGCTTAAGCAAGAAGTGATAATCCAAATGAGCATGGCTAGGCACATACAACCCTTTGCAGTGAGGTATCTTGAGCCCAAAAGCATTCATTTTTAATGCTTCACTATCATTTCTTGTGTGTGCTGATGCATGCATCTCTGAATTAGAACTTGCTCTTGACATGCGCTTCGAGACCATATTGGTGTGTACCGTACGCGGTATAGGTGCAATTAGATGATCTTGACATTCCTTAGGACTTAACCCAATTCTTACATATCTTTTCAAGCCCAAAACCCTTTCTGATGCTCATTTTTAGTATCGAAGATCCGCCTAGTATACCCTGTTGAGCCTAAACCTTTCATTTCTTCAAAACCCTAATTTCTAACCACTTCCCAAAAATATCCCCAAACTTATCTTAGAATTTCTGAAGTTATGAAGAACATCTTTTAGAATATCTGTTTCAAATATCCTACTCATTTTCGTTATCCAAAATCAAGCTTCTCGAAAATGGTGCGGGAAAATTAGCACACAAAGAGAGCCAAAAAGGACGATGGTGCGGGAAAATTAGCACATGGAAAAGAATCAAAATGATCAAGATAGAAGAAAAGATTTCTGAAGGATTCAAAATATAAAATCTTCCTTGGAAATTCTCTGACAAAGAAATTCTGAAGAAAACAAAAAGAAAAGACAAAAGAAGAAAAATCAAGAAAAGAAATAGCTCCACAAAAATAGCTGAAAGTTTCAAAGCATAGTTCTTCAAGAAAAAATCCAACACAAGCTGATACAGCTCCCAGCTCTCCGTTCTACTCCGTTCTAAATAAAGTTGTTCATAATCTCAGTGATTTTAGGATAAGCTAAACACCATCGCAACCAAAAATTACCACTATCCATACCCTTCACCCTCACCAAACATTACAACCCTCTGAATGTCTTGAGATAATTAGCATCGTCCTCACCTAAGTGATGGAGATACGATTCTCGATCAAGCCTATGACGATGAGTGCAGCATGACTGGCTATTTTGAGCGATTTCATTTGAACTAGATAGGAAACCCGATACACTTTGAGTGAATTGAGTGACCACCTTTAGTAAGATCGCCTAGTCATGTGTACTCCAAGATCACGAGATTTGGAAATATGCCTAAGATATTCTCTTCTTGTTTATGGAAGGATCATCTTATCTTTCTTCGCACTTTTAGAATAACTTGCTTATATGAGGAAAATGCTAATCTTGGGAAATATTCTCTGACTCGCACCCTAAAAACATGACTTAAAAATATTTTCAGAGAGTTGTTGCTTGAGGACAAGCAACGTCTAAGTGTGGGATAACTTGATGTGACGTAAAAAGTCATGTTTTTAGAAGCTTTATTCCTCACTTTTTGGATCAATCTTTAGTGAAAACATTCCAAAACCTTGTTTATTTTCTAAAAATTCACTAAATTGGTTCAAAAGTAGACGTTGCGCAATGGAATAGAGTTATCTGGGGATGATAAGGGCGTACCTGGTGTGTTATCATGAATAGCCAGATAAGGGCTATCGTGAGTAGTTGTAGATGATGAGGATGAAGATGTAGTTGGAGTTGAAGTGGCGGATGTTTATAGCAATATATGTTCTATATTATTACATATACAATATCGTTATATAAAGAAAGATTAATGTATATGCATGATAGAATCAATTAGGAACGTGACCTTGTGCGAGCTCTATATAAGAAGCTTGATCGAGCTCAAACTCATTTAAGCTCGACTTAAGTTGAGTTTTTCACGAGTCGAGCTCGAGTAACTCACGAGTAGCTATGTTCATTCACATCTCTACAAATATATAAGTGCATATAATTATTACACTGGAAAACTTTAAACTTTTGCAATATTAATTTAGATCTGATTTCGGGTTTCTATCAATTTTGAACTGATTTCAGTCTTTTCAAGACCTATTTTAGTGTTTAACCAGTTTTATACTGGTTTCAGTCTAGCTCATGACCTCTTTGAGTCTTTAACCAGTTTTGGACTGAAACCGGTTTCGGCCCAGACCGATAGCAGTTTTTAACTGATTTTTCGACTAAAAGTAGGATTAATTATGGACTATTGGGTGATGTGACGTAAAAAGTCATATTTTTAGAAGCTTTATTCCTCACTTTTTGGATCAATCTTTAGTGAAAACATTCCAAAACATTGATTATTTACTAAAAATTCACTAAAGTGGTTCAAAAGTAGACATTGTGACAAAAATCACTAAAAACACTCGGATAATGCACAAAACGCAGCATTTTATTACAAGACGATTCCTCCGCCCTCATTTTCCTGTCAAGACACACCTCCTAACTTCTACCATCTGTGGTATAGGTAAAATCGAGACGGAAAAATTAAGAATCAAGTGAAACGGCCAAAGAACGGAGAAAACACTGCACTTTTAGAGCAATTAAAAGTCATTCCTACAACGCCTGAGGTCTACACATCCAATTTCCATGAGATTGGCATCATTAGAAGCATAACGGAATTACGAAGCCACGGGAGAAAGAATCAGGTCAAACGGACGCGTAACGAAGGAGATACAGACGTTTTAAGCAACGCACAAAATCAGACGGAGACCGTATACAGCCTCAGGCACCGTATACGGCCCTTGCAGGACCGTATACGGCTTACACAACACCGTATACGGCCCCTACAAGGCCGTATACGGCCCCCCTGCCCCGTATCGCGCTCTGTTTGCTTGTACTTGCTGCTTCGTGAGTTGTACGTGTGATCTTGAGCTTTGCCTATAAATAGGGGATACCCCCTCCTCATTTCCACACACCTTACACCTTTCTCACTCTCATTTCTTCCTCTCCACTTTCTCTCTCACACACATCCCTCTCTCTCTATCGTTTCTCTCTCTTGAAGTTTCTCTCTCTAGAATTGAGCTAGTTAGAGAGATAGTTAGGTAGAGGTAGCTTCTATCTTTTGTACGGAGTTGTCCGAGACTTTGTATTCGCGAAGATCTGTATGTAATAAATTCGTATCAGGTTCTATTTATATATCTCTTACTTTCCATTTTTAAACATGTGTTGCTTTGTTTATACTTATTTAGGATTGCATTCTAGATATATAATGCTAGGCTAGACATTTCCTTGTGTTTACTATGATGTAGTTATGTTAGAATAGTCAATATGTTCATGCCATGATGTTACTCTGTATGTGTTACTTTAAACTGTGTATGAACATATAAACTGAATCTCAAATGTTTATCAATCCAACTTATGTTATGGTTAGAAGCTTCTTGCTAGAACTTTGCCAATTATTAGTGGTACGTTCTCTACCTATTCTATGCTTGATGATCAATGAACTCGGTGTGGCTGTGTTCTCTAGATTGAAACAGATCATAAGAGACACGGAGCGTAGGATTAGAGATAGATTAGATTCATGTTAATCTGTTAGGTATCTTTGAGAGAACTTTCGGGTTATCTATGATCTGATTATTGGTTATCTGCTATGCTTAGGATTATGGTGTTCTGTTATGTGTCACCCTATTACATGTTCTTGTTTGATTGTTGCCCTAGGAATGATGCATGCTAGAGTTATCCTCCTGGTTCATATCTGTAACTGTATGATTAGGTTTTCAGACACTGAATATTGTTTACATAGTAGATTAACATGCATGGAATAGTTGTGATGATTTATATTTTTAATGCTGAACAATTTAACTAATCGTTAGCCCGACTATTCCAACTTGGTCCGCGGGATTATCCCCGTTCGTGTTCTTGTTCAATCAACAATTCATGCTACGATACAGAAGTCTCTGATGACTGTGATTGGGGACCAGGATTCGAGGATAGTTGTCAGTTAAATTGGTCTGTACATTTGGGAGAACTTCCGGTATATTTGACTTCTATAACTGCTATCCACGTGACATGTTAGTTATCTGATTGCGGACAACTCTACATTAGATATCTAATAGGCTCGTAGTTATAGCTCATTAGGATATAGGAAATCTGTGAGAGTAATGTGGAACCCTAATTAATGTAACGGAAAAACCGTAAAATGCCCTATTACTCGGTATAGTGCTGGAAACACCAGTTGGTGGAGTACAAACGTATCGAAGCCGCGGAACGGTCGTAGGTACAATACTTTGCATTAATTATGTTTCTATCCTTTTCGGATTAATCATCACACCTAGTAGCCCTACCCTTGACTATTCACCAATAACATATAACAAAATCATAGTAAACATTCGCGTATCCTATGTCGTCCGAGTCTCCGTACAAACCTCTTTTATTTTTTTATTTTTTTTCTTAGATTAGAATTTAGTTATAAAAACCCAAACCTATCCAAAACTCTTAAAAACCCTAGCTAGATTACCATAGATAATTAAACTTCCTAGACTCCCATGCCCGTTGTAGTTTGAAGAATGACACATGAGTCATACATACCACTTATTGCCTTTTTAGGTCCGTTAGTAGTATACAGCTTAGGATTCCCCTGCTCTACAAATTTAAAACACACTGTCCGTGCGTCCTGATTGGAAGGTTCAACGACCGGAGTAAAACCCGACCGACCATTGGGCCAACGACACTGGGCAATCCTAAGACTTGACCGGTCTTTTTCTAGTCCAGTCTTTTTAGGATCGCTTTCAGTCCAGTTCAAGACCGAATTCAGTTTTAGACTGTTTTACTCATTTTTACCCACCGGGTACACCTACATGTACCACAAGCTCATATTTTGACCCAATCTTTTTCCCGTAGATTTTTAAAAGAAACTTTTAAGTCTTTTGTCCAAATCTTTGACACTAAAAAAAACCACATATGTACAACGATTTAACTATTTTCATTCAACCATTTCCACAAATATATAAACTCAATTAACAAGATCTCAACTCATATATGACAACAATTTTGAAAAAGTGACCAAACTTAAAATTTTAACATTTGTTTAAATATAAAACTTCCACTATGCTTACCACATTTACACACCAATCACCATTTAAAACAACTTGCATCCAAATACAACTAACTTAGTATAACAACATCCAAACATTTACATGTATACACTTGACCCAATTTACACATAACTCATTTAAATAACTACTTCCGCTCATTTAAATAACTACTTCAATAAGGATCAAGTTAATCAAGTTATACTACAAAAGAGGCTTCCAATGATATTAGATGAACTTACATTTACCATGATGGTAAATGGTTACTTATAGGAATAGTTGAAAGTTGAAAATATTTATCTATTATTGAGTGGTTGGATAGTTTGACCATATATTCTTCTTTTAACAAGTATTTTCACTTTCACTCTTTCACTCACAAGTCCTTTTATATTGTGGAATAATAGAAGACATAACATTCTTTTATTCATCAAAAATAAACTTCTATTGGTTTATATGGAATTTTTATTTCTCATAGTAGTAACAAAATATATGAAGATAAAGTGATGCATTAGTTATGATCTCAAGTTATACTATTACCTTAGTATAAATGTGTCAATGAGACAAATATAATATTTATAATGTCACCGGTCGAATTGGCAATTAGAAATTAGTAATAGTAATATTAAATTAAAAAAAACTCGGTATTATCGTGTTCAACTTGAAAGTGAATATATGGTTACGGTATATTTTATTAAAATGTAAAATAATAGTATTGATAGTTGGATATATTCAAATGTAAGTATATGTTTTTTTCCTAAAATTATAATTGTTGTCCGCTCCGTCGCAACGCACGGGTTAAAACAGCTTATTGAGCATAATTTACAAAAAGAGATTTACTTACTACCCATTATGTAGCAAGTCATCATTAATCTTCATTGGGCTTTTTACCCAAATCCTCTTTGACCCACTTGAAGTACCTATACAATAACTACATCAAAAGTAAAGGCGTAAACCGACTTTCTTAGTAAGTAATTAGATTATATAACAATAATAAGCAACAACAATAACAACAACTATTAAGGATCATTTATTATTCATCATTTTGACTAAAGGAGTCCAACTTCATGGTGTCAAGGCATAACAACTGAGGTTTCTTAAATTTTAATATCACTATTGAATTCCATTATTAACGGAGTGTACATTGAACACTCTTATGTATCTCAATGGCACCACCTTATTTACCCACCTCAATATGACAGACATTTGACTACTTATCTAATCAAAGTATTGTCATCTTATAATCCCTCTATTACTTACCTTGCAAATGTTGGTTAGTTTAGCTCAAACAACACTTCAACTCTTTAATCACCTAAACACATTAACACATGTACAAGAGTTATTCACAACTCAATTCACTCAATATTAACTCAACACATCCTCTTAAATAACTCAAGTGTCATATCTCATGATCAAAATTTCTCAATCAACAATTATACTTCCTACCCATATATATTTACACTCATAGATGATCAAGCTATCTATTAACAATAAAATTATAACAATAACAACTCTCCAATATCATCTCATTCTCAAAATCTCCATTTTAGAAAAATAATACAAGCACTATAGCTTTAATAAAACTCATCACTTTTATACAGTGTATATGTAACTTAACAACGATAATATGACATCCCTATATACATTCATCTACTTTCTCCAAAAAACCCCAAGTTAGGGTATGTGTTCATAGCTCATTTAACCTTAAGTTAAAGGAATTAAAAGGAGTTACACTTACCTTGTGATGAAGGGTTAAGATATTTGAATCTCAATTTCACAAACTTAGTTCAAAATGATTTAGTTTTTCTTTCTTTTTCTCTCCCCGTAAACCCATACACAAAAATACAAGAACACCCATCTAATTTATGCACTTTCAATATTTTAATATATCATTTTGATTATTTATTTGTTTAATACCCCAAGTAAGTTCTTGTGTCATATGCAGCCCCTCCATCTTATATAGTTAGTATTTAACCCTTTTCAAGTTAGTTCTCATTTATATTTAAACACCAAACTCAATAATTATATTTTTTTTACCAGATTCATACTTTAATAATTAGATAACACCACAAAAAATAATAATAATAATAATAATAATAATAATAATAATTATTATTATTATTATTATAATATTAACGACTTACAAAATTCGAGGTGTTATAGGTCATTCACAATATAAATATATGAAAAGATTGAGTTTTAAATGTATTTTTATTGTTATAGTTTTCAAGTATTATATAACACAAACGAAAATTTTTAAGGCCAACATTGTACAATAAAAACATCAAAAAGTCAAAACACGACAATTATTTTGGGACAGAAAATCACAAATAAAAAATTAATATCAATTCTATACATTATAAGAAAAATCATGAAATAATAATAGTCATTAAATAAAGATCAACAATAGAGATCTAACCCTTAATTTAATTAATGGTAAGCTTAATCTCATATTTATGTGATTAAAAGACTAATATACCCTTCTATACTTACAATATACACCTTTGTATATGTGCAATATAAATTCTTTGTTTTTTCTTTAATTGTAGATCACCCCTCCAAATATTTTAGAAAAATTTTAGTTTATTAATTATTTAATTATTTCTTACATAATTTAAACTCTTCCTTAAATCTTCTATATAATTTATCTGGAAAAAACACAATTACGTTATTTTTTTTATTCCAAGAAATTTATGGCTTCATTCCAACACCCAATGATATGAATTCCTATACGGTCGTCTTTTTGAATTCTTTTACCAATTTCTAATCAGTTAGCGAGTAGCCGGGGGGTGATGGGTATGAAATTTTATCCGCGGATAAACTCGATTTGCGAACCTACAAACATGTTACAATTATCCACAAGTAGATTAACGTTTATCTGCGAATAAACCTGATTCGTGAACCTATATACACATTATAGTTATCCACAAACTGATTTGTATAATTTATCACACACATACACACACACACACATATACATATATTGGGGAAAGATCAAGAGAAAGCTTCAAATTTGGGTGAAGGGGGAAGCAAACCTCAGTGACACATACCCCCCCCCCCCACCCCCACCACCACACACAGACACACACTCTTTTGTTGAATATTAGTCGCCATTCATCATCGAATTTCAAAAAATGTAATAATCTAGAACGTTAACATGCATTTGGGAAGCATGTTAATCAAGATTACAATAAAGAATCTTAAACATTCATTTTTGTTGAATATTACCTTATATAAGTTATAAACGTGATAACATGATATTCATCAATGTATCACATTATATATGAGTTAATATGCATTATAATTGAATGTTATTATAACACCCCTCTTTCTAAAGATATTAATTTATCATTTCACACTACGGAAGCGTATTAAACAAAATATTATTTTATAAACTTATAATATTAACATGCACCATAAGTTTAATATTTACAAAACCATCAATTACTTAATACAAACGGGGTATTATATTGTACAAAAACATAGTTTCATATAAACTATATCAGAGTTGCTAATATCAAACATTCTTCGTTCCCTTCTTGCAACCCACATTACAAAATAACACCTACAAGAAGTAAATTGAGAGATTAGCACTAAGCTAAGTGAATGAATTCATCACACACTAATTAACTTAGTATAATCACTTGTTTACTACAAACACTGTTATACATCTATATCAACAATCAATAATTCAACTATGAAGATCGGTGGTTCTTGAGAAATCCTACTGCCGCGGTGGCTCTCAAGAACATTTATCTAACAATCCGTATGGCCAATACGAAATAGACCGATAGCTAGTGGTTATTGTACTCAAACACAAGTCTTACACACAACAAATGAAGTAAGACTATGTGTAATTCACACAACAACCAACTAGCCCAACCAACGTGTTGACCTCAAAACAACATCTATTCACATGTCAACTAGCATATAAAGTTTCAATCAATAACACTAAGTAAATAGCTCTATCAACATGTCAACTATTACTCGTTGCAACAAAGTAATTACAACTAAATCAAAGAGTGAGTTCTAAATCCACTCACCGATACCTCTGTCATCTCCACACTCAGGATTTCTATATCACCGAGTCTTCTGTTAATCTGAGAATACAAAGTCACAAGTTAATAACTCACTTCTTTCGTTTAATATACTCTTAACACTGAGTAATTAAACAAGTACAAAACTTTGTTCATAATCACATTAAGCTATTAACTATAATCCAAACATTAGAATTTAACCTAATATTCAAATTTACTCTTGCATAAGCGATCCAGAAAATCAAAGCCGGACCGCATAGCTCAGTTATAAAATTTCTGTTACCAATTTACACTAGCTTACGCGATCCAGGAAACATATACAGGATCGCGTAACATAGTTCATTTTCTTCTGTAACCGATTTGCACTAACTTACGCGATCCAGAAACAAATATGGGATCGCGTATCCAAGGCTAACTTTGACTTGTGACAAATTTTAACTAGCTTACGCGATCCCAAAATAAAAGTTGAGATCGCGTAACCAAGAAAAAAATGACCTGCAACTGGTTTCTGCAAAATCTCAGCTCGTATCTAAACTCAACCAAACCACTTTTGAAGATACTAAATCAACAATACTACATTTTTAGTGTCTAGGAAACATTACTTTACTTCTAGTAACATCAAACAACCTCATTTAACATCAAAAGATATCAATTTCTTATTTTCTAGGTTTCAAATTCAAAACCCAATTCAATTCAAAGACACTCAAAATTAATTTGTTAATCATCAATCATTATCCATAGTTATCAACTCAGTTTCTAAGGTTATAAACAACTCAATTACACCACATATCATCATTTATTAACAATCCAAGCATCAATTAGCTACTAGTTTCAATATAAACAAGTTCATGAAATTAAAACCAAATACTTACAAAGTTGAGGATTAAGATGATGATGATGAAAAACTTAAGGAATTTAACTTCCTTTCAGATTAAACTTACAAGAATTTGATATATGTATGTAAGTTAGGTTCTTGAAATGTAACTAGGAATTGGGGAAAAGAAAGAGTAAAAAGGAGGTCGGCTCTCCTTATAAACCGACTCCCATAATTTGGGTATTTTTATAAACGTTCTAAATCTACAGTCTGGAACCTAAAAACCGATTGCAAAAATAGTTATTTTATTTTACCGTCACCTATAACTATTTAAAACAAATAATATTCCACTATTCACAATAAGTTACACATAAGCAAATAATATTTAATTTACTAATAACTTATTAAATAATCATTTAAAAGTAAAGAAATTACCAGACCGGAATTGAGGACGTTACAGTTATGATGTTCATTAGCATGATATAAGTTAATATTCATCATGAATAAATATTAAAGATTCAATGAGATGTTAACATGCATTTATGATGAATATAATGTTACAATACAATAATAACATATATAAGATAATATTCAACATAAATGAATGTTTAAGTTGTAATTTTGATTAACATGCATTTCAAATGAGTGTTAACGTTATGAAAATTTTGATTTTGAGAAGTTTTTTGTGTAAAACATAAAATTACTACAAGTTTGTTTGATTATTGATGTATATGATCGATTTATTCTTATTTTGCTTTATATATATATATATATATATATATATATATATATATATATATATATATATATCAATTTTGTACTCAAATGAATGAATTTGTGATATTTTATTGGCTTTCATAATTTACTTCATGTCTTCAACATTTTTTTTTTGAATTTAACGATTGTTAATCAATCTTGCTCAACGAGTTATATTAATGTTTTTCAATTTATTTTAGCAAGTTTGAAGCTTTAATGTGATGATATTAACATGAAAATCACGTATTTTAGTTGTTTTTGATTAACATGCTTTCCAAATGAATGTTAACGTTTTTTGAGGATTTTTTGAGTTATTTATAAGTTTCTCACCGCGTTGACTTTTGAGTTGATCAGAATGTGTGGTTGAGTATAGCTTCCCTCTATATCTCCCCCTTTATTTATATATATATTTGTATATATAGATATATGATGATTAAATTACACAATATATAATTGAACTATACATATTGAGATTAAAAGGTATAGTATTAATGTTCCAAATAAATTGATAGTAATAGAAAAGTTAGTTCGCGTGTCTTAACTTTTAACGATTTAATTCATTTAAAATGTGATCTATCGATTGGAACTTCCTTCAAAATATTTTTTTAGATTACAATTGTATACAACTCTTTGATCTTTGATAAAATATATGTATTATTTAAAACCCATGTGTCTTACCTGCGAGTCAATAAAAACTCGTGCGGGCGGGTTGACAATGGGTTTGGCATACTCATACCCGCAACCAGCGGTGTCATCCCTACTCGATGTCCGAGTTGCGAGTTACGATTTTTAGATTGCATGTTCATATAGCAATGTGCAAGTTGCGATATGTGATTATTAATGATAGTAGTATAAATGATAATTTAATATATCTATAGAGTTATGTTAATAATTTTATGAGTAGATTATTCAAATTTTAATAATAATGTTATGAGTAAATTATTATATTTATTCTTATAAGAAATATCACAAATGTATTATATATTAGTATAGATAAATTTAGAAAAGTTATAATTAGTCAGTAGTTTATTATCTTTATAGTTTAATAATAATATATTAACTTTTATAATTAATTATATTAAATTAAATTTAGGTGTTTGAATGTTAAATAAGATAATAGAAAAGTATCCTTTTAAGACTTTTACTATTATATAGTAGTATTGTAATAAGCATTACCTAACAAATTTACGAAGAATAAAAATAATATAAGAACTTTAACAAACTATATATCTAAATTTATCTTATCATACTTTAAAAAAAATCAAAGTAATTGATTTCACGAAATAATTGTATTTGATTTCACGAAATAATCGTATTTGACTGATAATTACGTTAAGCCGTCTGATTCAGACAGTTAATATTTAAACATTTTTTTAGTCACAAGTGATTTGATCTACTAATGCAATTCGTAAACACATTCGCTATAAATATACTAATATCATTCGAATTATATCTTACATTTTGCTTTATATGCTAAGAAGATGTGACTAATTGACCATTACGTACATTGATAATGTAACTTAGTCCGGACGTACGTATATATGAGGCAACTTAGATATTTTCATGAACGAATCTACGAATTTCGCAGGTCTTAAACTAATATACTTTTATAATAAAACCAATTTTCACCGTAAGCATACCTAAATACGGGCTATAATATTGGACATATATTTAGTTTATAAACCCATATATATATATATATATATATATATATATATATATATATATGAATTAGAGTAAATTGGATAGAAGGTTTATATGGTTTACACACATTCTCACTATTGGTCCCTATACATTATTTGTTGTACCAGCAATTCAAAAAGTTTAAATGTGTTGCAATCTCGGTCCATGGTTTCATAAGATTACTATAATACCCTTTACTTATTTCTTTATTAATTTTTTTAACCATTAATTCATTTTATTATTGTAGCAATAAATACGAATACTAGTAAAATGATACGAATACAATATGATCATGTATAATTATCTAATCTCTTCCACCCAATCATGAACTCCCTTGGCCAGATCCCCATTACCACGAAATTCACTATCGATGACAAAATACCAATATCCAGCCACCTTTCATCTCAAAATAAACCCATACATACAAACAAACCTAATCCCATGTTTCATTTCCCCCTTCTATCTTCTTCGCTGTCAAAAACACTTCAGTTCCGCCACCACCAAAAATTTTAAGGCGTGGTGGTGTCGATGCGGACAGAAAGACGATGACCTCCACAGATAAACCAACACAATCATCGGTATTTCGCGGTAGCGGTGGTGGTTGTTTCGCCGGAGATGTCAAGATCGATGGCGAAAATATCTCTGGAAGTACCCCACATTTAGCGGAATTATGGTTGACTATCAGATCTGAAGTGGGCGACCGTGATATATGTCAGATCTCGTTTGCAGCTTTTCCGATGACCTGCTACTCGCCAAAAAAAATATAAATTGCCGTCGCAAAACACCTCGCCGCTTAATTACCGATATATGTTTAACACCGGTGAGTGTGTCTTCATCACAAAACATGGAGATAATTATTAGGTTTTGTAAGGTGGTTGTGTAAGCCTTCATCACAAAAAAAATATAATATAAATTGCCGTCGCAATTGACATGGTGGAATTTAATCGGTAGATATCCTTTGTGAGGGTTAGGGAAGGTGAGATATTAAGTATCAATTTTTTTTTTCAAATTGTATGAATAATTAGGAAAATGATAATATAATAAGACAAGGGTATATTAGCCATTTTAGTTGAACAAGGGATCAAACATGGAACAATTTTTGAGTTTTTGGACTGTCGATGCAACAAATAAAGTATAGAGATCAATGATGAGAATGTGTGTAAACCACAGGGACCGTCGATGCAATTTACTCTATGAATTATTTATTTCTTCTTAAAAAATTACAATCATTAAACATCTAGTGAGTATAATAACTTTTATCGGAGTATAAATAAAGACATTATAATATTAGAATAATAACTTTTATCGGGTTTATAAAAAGAAAGAGGGTACATAAATCTACATCTATATCTATAATCTATAATTACTTGTAATGCATTTGAGTCACTTGACTTAAATTTCAATTCAATAATAGTTATTGTCTAAATTTCCTTTACAAATCTTGATATAGAAGTTGACTAAGTCAAATTGATTGACCATTCACTCAATTACTTGATAAAAATAATAATTTATTTCAAATTAATATCAATCTTTTATTTTCTTTTATAATCCTAGAAAAACATTCAAAATATCGACACCTGATTATTATAATTTGACATACAAGATTGTTAATCCAAGTTGAACATCAAAATCAAGAGTCTAACCAAACATGAAATAAAAACAATTAACTGATGCTTTATGCGGGCATAATACTAGTGAATTATAAAACATCATAGACAAAATTGTAGCTTATAGAACACAATTTAAAATCTTAAGATGAAATAACTACTTAATTATCATAAATATATCGATACCCCATATACTGTCCTAGACGGTATTGAGCCCTAACCCGTAGAAGGCGATATGGGATGTTACTTTACTTTCTATATCGAGACCACATATACGTATGTATAATCCCACATTTACATATGTATAATCCCGTGATGCCGTGAGTTATAAACTTATAATATATAGTATGTATTTAATTTAATATAAATCAATGTTTTGAAAAGCGGTTCAGCCGGACCGGTCGAATCGGGATTTGAGGGAAAACCGAGCCAGCGAAAACCGGTTTTGGGAGAAGTCAACTCGGTCAACGAATCGGGCGGTTCAGTCAAAATTAGACGGTTCAACCGGGAACTGGACCGGTTGGACCGTTTTTTTGTTTTTTTCTTAAATAACGGGTTTTGGTTGGTTTTGGGCCGGTTCGACCGGAACCGGAGCCCTTTCCGGTCCGATTCGATTTTCGATTTTAAAAACATTGATATAAACATACATCACAAAGTCTACACGTTCTTCACGATTTTGATTACTTTAATCTTTGGTCAAAAAAGAACAGCTGTGCACATGGAAACGCAGTTATCAACAATCAGATATCCTTACTATCAATGATCAAACAGAGTACTCCCCCTAGACAACTCTATCCAGTTTCAGAGAAATGAAAGTGGTTTGTGTTACAGGGGCTTCAGGTTACATTGCTTCATGGCTCGTTAAGGTTTTACTCGCTCGTGGTTACACCGTTCATGCTACCGTTCGCTCCCTTGGTTAGTCGACGATGGCACATTCATATCCTACGTACACCACCTGTTATATACACGTTGTCTTAAGTTAGACTTGAATCGACAACCTGTAGATTGTTATTAGGTTGCTCTCCTACTGATATCATAGACTTTGGATTCTAGGATTTTGGACTAGAAAGAATAGAACAGTTTAAGTTATACGATCGATATAATAAATCGGGCTTTTCCGGTTTCTGTTTCTTTTTAGACTTTAATGACTACTGATGTTTTATTAAAATATATATACTGCAGATGATCCTAAGAAGACAAAACATCTACTTTCCTTTGATGGAGCTGACGAGAGACTTATTTTATTTGAAGCTAACTTAACTGATGAAGGATCCTTCGACTCTGCAGTTAATGGCTGTGTATGCGTCTTTCACATCGCATCACCTGTTCTCTTTACAGCTGACGACCCACAGGTTCTTTTATTCTCAATTTTCCATCATTCGTATAACGAACTTTAAAAACAATGTTGCAATTTAGAAGCAGAGTTTTTATTTTATTTTATTTGTAATTAGGCACAAATTGTAGATACCGCAGTGAAGGGGACACTTAATGTTCTTAGATCAGCTGCGAAAGTTCCATCACTCAAAAGAGTGGTCTTCACATCTTCCACATCTGCAGTTTTGTTTGGCAAAAAACCACCAGAGTCTGGTGATGTGGTAGATGAAACCTGGTTTTCGGATCCAGTCATTTGTGAGCAGAAAAAGGTCGGTATACTTTTCTTTCTCTTTTTTTAGTAACTATGATTCGTATTACAGTAGGCTACAATTAGATTTTAAAGTAATTTAAGATATTGAATTTAGCAGTTGTGGTACGCGCTTTCAAAGACCCTGGCTGAGGCTGCAGCCATGAAGTTTTCAGAAGAAAATGGTTTGGAGTTGGTGACTATTACTCCTGGTTATGTCATTGGTCCTTGCTTACAACCAACTCTCAACATCAGTTCTGAGGACTTTATGAGCTTAATAACAACTGGTAATTGGCTCCTACGATAAATGTTAAAATATACGGAGTAGAAGTTAAATATATAGTGTATGCTGTCTAATTGTGTATATGCAGGAAAGGAATACTACGTGGATGGGATGTATAAACTTGTTGACGTGAGGGATTTAGCTGCTGCACATGTATTAGCCTATGAGAACCCTGAAGCTAATGGTAGATACTTAATGGTAGGGTACACGATTCACTCGTCGGTTATCATGGAGATTGCAGACAAACTCTTTCCTACTCTTGGCCATTCTGAAAGGTAACTATTTATTCCCATATGTTGGCATGATCCATACATTTATGGTCGTGAAAGGGCAAAATAAAGTAATCACATAACTTTTTCTCTGTTTAGATGTATATAATCTACAAAGTTTGTAACAAACTAGAATCTCATGTGATCAAAGTGATAGGAAATAACCGTCTATTGGCACCAGAAATGACAAACTCAAAACCTGGATTACTTGTTTTTTCTTCAAATTTCCATAGATACAAAACCGGGAAGTGTGTTGAGAAGCTACATTACAGTGTATCAAGGGCAAGGGCGGAAGGTCTAGGTGTTGTGTTCACTCCAATTGAAATCAGCATCAAGGACACTATTGAGAGCTTCAAGGAGAAGAACTTACTAAGCTTCTAATACAATACATTGTTAGTTAAAGTTTCTATGTATGTAATGAAGAAGGTGGACACATTGTCTAGAACTTCTGTATGTACTCGTACTCTATGGTATACTGTAATGAAATGTGTTATGCAAATGGCCATTGCAACGCAATAAAATAATCATGTTCGTTTACCACTTGATTGAATTCCAAACTAAAATATATATTTAACATAAGTAACAGAACTGTACACCCTAAGAGCTGTTAGTAAAACCGTAAGACATGGAATGTTAAGGAGTGACTAAGAATTATATGCCAAACCTAATGATTCATGACCCCAACCAGTATTGGTGATGATGAACCGAGGTGGAATTTTGATTGAATAAGTAGGCTGAGCACCATAAGGTGCTGACGGTAGTGTGTTTAAGAAAAGTTTTTTGTTATAAAACTTCATAGTTACGGTTCCACGTAATTCACCTATTTACTTTGAAACATTTGAACAGAGGATATCTCTGGTTTCTGCTCGTGGATTCAACAAATCACCTTAATCGTGCTAACAACATTAAGGCTCAGTTAAAGCCTTACATCCGCGTGATTGTTATCATTATTCTTAATTGTATATGCCTTTTGTCTAACATAGACAAACACTAGCCTACAAATATTATTACTAGTTGTCCTTTTAAACCTTCCGACTTGAGCACCTAAACATAGTAAACTCCCCCTGCAATAAAAAAGAGAAAAAACATTTATTGTCATAAGTTATACCATTTCGAATCGCATCACATGCCGTCTATCCAAACATGCCATCAGCTATGTTTTCTTGTATATATATACCATAATCAACTCATCACCGTGTCCAGCACCCATAACTTATTTAAATTCTCAGATAGATTCATAAGGATGAGTGGAGAAGGGAAAGTAGTTTGTGTTACAGGGGCTTCTGGATTCATAGCTTCCTGGCTAGTAAAGCTCTTGCTTGATAGTCGCTACACTGTTCACGCTACTGTCCGCTCACTTGGTTGTTTTTTTATTCTTTTCATCGGTGTTTGTTTGTTTTCCATAATGCTAATCCACTTCATTTTAAATATGCTTCAGATGATCCTAAAAAGATAGAACATTTACTTGCTCTTGATGGAGCTAAAGAAAGACTATCTTTGTTTGAAGCTAACTTAACCCAGGAAGGATCTTTCGATTCTGCAGTTAATGGTTGTGTATGCGTCTTTCACACCGCTTCTCCAATTTTAGTGACAGTTGATGATCCACAGGTCATTTATTGTTCTTTTGATTTAGTTTTCCAAATTCAGTATACCTTTTAAACAATGTTGCTGCAGAAAGGTAAGTTCTTCTGATTTTGCATTAGGAACAATTGCTAGATCCTGCAGTGAAGGGGACACTTAATGTTCTTAAATCAGCTTCAAAAGTTCCATCACTCAAGAGAGTGGTCTTTACATCTTCTATGGCTGCAGTTATATTTGGTGAGAAAGCTCCAGAAGCTGGTGATGTGGTGGATGAAACATGGTTCTCAGATCCACTAATATGTGAACAAAAAAAGGTATATTTTCGATTGATTTCAATCGGATATGAACACTATAATAAATTAAAGATTTTACATTTTTTAGTCATGGTACGCCCTATCAAAGACCCTGGCTGAGGATGCTGCTGTGAAATTTTCAAAAGAGAACAATTTGGATTTGGTAGTTATAACTCCTAGCTTTGTGATCGGTCCGATATTACAGCCAGCTCTCAACCTCAGTTCTGTTGGCATTTTGAGTTTGATAAATAGTGGTACTTGTCTCCTACAACTAATCTTCATTATGTGATCAATCACTGGTGGACTACCATTTGCATAATAAATATTTTATATAAATTCTTTGAGTAGAGAGTGAGTTTTATGTGTGCAGGAAGGGAATTATATCCAGATGGAATCTACAGATTCGTCGATGTAAGAGATGTTGCTACTGCACATATATTAGCCTTTGAGAACCCTGAAGCTAATGGTAGATACTTAATGGTTGGAAAAGTGGTTCGATATTTTGAGATAATGAAGATTATAGACGAACTTTGCCCAACTCTTGGCCATTTCGAAAGGTAATTCGGATCTGTATCTACATAGACAACATGATGACATGACAAACAGAGGGGTTCTATACTTCTATGCAGACAACAAAATATTCCTTTTTCTATGTGTTTTTCTAATTATTTTTGCACATAGTTGAATCTCCAATTCTATAAACTAACTAACATTTGTTTGGGATTGCCTGTTTTAAACCGTTAACCTGCTTAACAAATATTACTTGGTAAAATCTGACTGTTAATATATTGTGTTCAACATTCGGCTTCTTAGAAACTCTATATTCATGTTCTCATGTTCTTAGCGGCAGTATTCATATGTACTCGAAATTGTATGTGGCTAACTTATCCTACGGAATTCGATAGGTACAAAGACGTTAAATCTGCTGCACCATTACCTTACATCGTATCGAGGACAAGGGCTGAAAGTCTAGGGGTTGATTTTACTCCTGTAGATGTAAGCATGAAGGACACTATAGAAAGCCTAAAGGAGAAGAAGTTGCTCAACATCTAAAATCATGTTTCATCAAGGAATTGCCATTAGTTACAACTTTAATTAACACTTGGTTTTATCATTTTCGTATTCTTTTACGGTTTATTGTTAAAATGTTATCATCAAAAGGTTATACAATAAATTTCTAAACTTACTACTAGCATAATGTAACAAAATTTCCTTTATAATGGCCTTCTCTTTTTTTATCAAAAATAGTTTTCTCCATGTTTTTAGTATAAAGGTTCAGACATGTATAGAAATGGTGGTATATTGGTAAATGTGAGGTACAGAAAATGAAGTGATTCACCATTGATGGCAAGTGGGTAATCAGTTTTAAATCAGTTAGTGGAAAGTTGATGTGGTGTTGAGATGACAGAAGTGATGAGGAAATAATGAGAAAATGATTGTGAGTGACCTAAAAGTACCTAAAAAGTTAATCGAAGAAAGTTAGCAACCGTAAGAAATATATGTAATAATTGTATTGCATATGTATAAACGTTTGTATATCATCAAGTGCTCGTAAAAAATTTAAAAATTATAGCTACAAATAAAACCATTTAAAGCAAAAATATCATCGTTTTTATATATAAAAAGTTATTAAACTATTTTTTACGAGTATACTAATCTTTTCGATTTATTATTTTGGAAAATACAAAGTTAAGGGTGAGTTTAGTTACAGAAAAACTTTTTCATTTTTCTTTTTCCATTTCTCTAGAGAATGAAAGTGTTTTACCTATCTGGAAATGCATGAAAAATCTAAAAAACATGTTTAGTTGCAAGGGGTGGACCGGTGGAGTTTTCATTTTTCAAGGAAGAGTAGAGATGGAAAATTTATAAAACCATTTAAAGTAGTTTTTAACTTTGTAGTTATGAAAAGGAAAACAAGTATTTTTCTTTTCATAGAAAAGTTTTTTATAAACTCGAATTTGAACACGTTTTTTAATTTTCTTGTTTTCTTAAAGAATTTTGTTGGAAAAGTGGGGAGTTTCCCGTAACTTAACGCACCCTAAATTTCACAATCAATGAAAACTAGTAAATCGTTAAACAAATGTACACAGTTAAAAAAATTTAATAATAACACTGCTAGTCAATTTTAATCGGTTTAAGTCGAGGGAACGGTTCACAGAGAAAAAAGGAGAGGGGAAGGGACGGAAAGGACTATTTTACATTTATAATAAAGTTTTGGACCTGCTCAAAAAACTGTTTGAAAAATTGATCAAAAATTGTCAAAAAAAAAAATCAACAAAAAAACTTCTAATATTGAAGAATCTGTCGAAAATGCTAAAAAATATAAGATGCAGTCAAAATATACAAGATGCAGTAAACATGTAATATTAATCTTTTAGATTCAAGAATAAAACCAAGATTTACATAAGATGCAGTAAAATAAGTATAAGTAATTTATTTTATTTGAACATATAAAATGTTAAAACAACATAAGATGCATTAACAATAAACACGATGCAGTAAACATGTAATATTAGTTTTTTAGATTCAAGAATAAAACAAAGATTTACATAAGATGAAGTAAAATAAATATAAGTAGTTTTTTTTATTTTAACACATAAAAGGCTAAAATAACATAAGATGCAGTAACAATATACAAGATACACTAAACATGTAATATTAAATTTTTAGATTCAAGAATAAAATCAAGATTTACATAAGATGCTGTAAAATAAGTATACGTATTTTTTTTTAATTTCAAAACATAAAAAGCTAAAAGCAACATAAAATGCAGTAATAATATACAAGATACAGTAAAAAAGTATTAACAATTTTTCAATATAAAAATAAAATTAAAATTATAAAAAGAATATAAAATCGTTAAAAATCATAATTTGCAGTAACTAATATACAACATGCATTAAACAAGTAATACTAACTTTATAAATTTAAAAATAAAATCAATATATACAAACATATAAAAGTTCTAATAAACATAAGATGCAGTAAATAAGTACTACTACAAATACACATTAATCGAACGTAAGATGCGGTAACGTAAGATGCAGTAAAAAAGTGCAGGATGCAGTCGATATTTTTTTTCAGCTACAAAAAGTAGATCTAGATCTAAAAAGTAGATCTACTTTTCAGATCTACTTTGTAGTTATTGTAACATCCTCTCCAGTAGCCTGGTAATTTCTAATTTTAAATTGATTAATTAATTGTTTTAGAAATTATTTGATATTATTATTTATTGTGAAACTTAAATAAATAAGTTCCAGAACTTGTTGTGATTAGTAAAATATTACCTGTTTTAAATTATTCTAGTTGACAGTAAAATAAAGTAATATTCCTCGTGAAAGATTTCTAGGTTCCAGACAATAGATCTAAGATGGATATAAAATACTCACTTATTGGAGTCGGTTTAATGGAGAGCCGACCTCCTTACTCTGTTACTTTCTCTAATCTTCTTGTTTCACTTGTAACTCTTTAAAATATTCATAACAAGAACCCTAGATAAAGTGAAGTAAAGATTGGGGCTTTTGATTGTTGTTCAAAGTTAGGTTATCATCATCATCAATTGTCTTTTTCATCAAATCTTGTAAGTGTTTGATTCAGTTTCATATATAATTTGATCTCATTTTGATAGGTATATGAAGTGTATGAAATTGAAAGATGAAATTTGTTATTGATTGTTATATGATGATGTATAGTGTTAATTGAGGTCTTGGTAGTTTGAAATATTAAGTTTGATGTGTTGTGATGTTAAATTTGAAGTTAGGGTTCGTACATAGAGTTGCAGGTCTGTTCTTGAGCTGAAGAACAACTCAACGCGATCCCAAATCCTAGCCCGGATCGCGTTGATCAGTTATATTTTGAGTGGGACGAGTTTTGTTCTTGGGAACGCGATCCCAAGCAGTCACCTGGATCGCGTTGCCAAGTGTAAATTGGGCACATAAAGTTTTCCAAAGGCGAACGCGATCCAGCTCTTGTTTCCGGATCGCGTTGCTTAGTGTATTTCGGTGACAGAAACTTTTCTTAAGGGGAACGCGATCCCTTACACCCTGACCCGGATCACGTTTACATGTATGATTTTGGTGATTATGATAACTTTTGAAATCAAGTGTATGGGTATGATTATATAGTATTGTTACTTATGTTTGAGATAAATTGAAATGTAATTACTTGTGTAAGGTGTCCATTTACATAAGTACTATTGTTGATGACAAGTTACTAACTTGTGCGTTGTATGATATTTCAGATACACCGAAGACTCAGTGAGTTAGTCAGCTGAGTAAGTGGATCGAAGTTGACAGGTGAATTGACTTGGGACTTCAGTATGATTTGGTTGTGACGTGTTAGTTACAACAGATTAAACATAGTAGTATTATATGGGATTGTTGCTGTGACATATGTATAAATTGCTTTATGCATTTTGGGGTATTGGAGGTCAACAATTGTTGGACTGGGTTGCTACAGGTTAACCACCATAGGAATCGTGAACATGTGTTGTAAATGGAACTTATGTTGGTTAAAGGTAGCAAACAGTTATCGGTAAATCACTGTAATGGCCTGCAGTGATTATAAGAGTTGCTTGGTGGGCCACCGCGGTCTGAGGGCGCCACAAGGACCACCGATCCTCGTGGTGATGTTAAGTCTATGTGTTAATTGTTGATAATTAATTATGTTGAGCTAAGTCAAACCGTTTGTAACTGGTTTATTCACTTAGTTTCGTGCTAATCCCGTTGTTTACTCCTTGCAGGTTTGACTTGAATGGGACTGGGCAGGGAGTGCTTGGAAGTGGTTGACCATGGCTACTCTGATATCATTTTGATACTTATATTGCTCAGATACAATTTACTAGTTTGTAAATTATCATCTAATACTTATAACTTGTATAATGATTTTGGTAGATGACGTCATGTCATCTATTGTATATTATAAATAGAATTGCGCTTCCGACTGTGTAAAAAAAAAAATGTGTGGTGAATGAGGTGATGGATGAGGTGGTGGCGGTGGTGAATGAGGTGGTGGTGGTTTGTTGGTGTATGAATGTTTGTGTGTTTTGTAGAGAGAGGGAGAATTAGAGATTATGTGTATTTTTTGTGAAAGATGAGAGAAAGTGGGTGGGTAAATGGCTGCCTAAAAATTGTCTCCTCTTTGTGACTTTCATAATTTGCAAATCAGTCCTTTCGCCTAAAACACATTTACAATAAAGTTCTCACGTAACTTGACTGGATATGGAACATTGATGAAGAAAATGGATGGTCTAGATACCCTTAACCTCCTTGCCCTCTTTAATCATTGTGCCCCTGTGATCCTAAATGTTAAGTCGAATGTAAACAATTATTTTTAGATATTATCAAATTGAAAAATGTAATATCAGTATTAGTGATCCATTATATGGACGGATCCGGTATATGCTACACAAAATGGGTGGGCCGATCTCATAGTAAAAACTGAAAAGCCCAATGAAAGTTTAAGCTAGCGAGCCGTAGACCGTAGTCACTAAAAAACAAATTAGTGACCACTGACCAAATATTTATGAGGTTGTTGGTAATTTGTGTTTAGAGCCACATAATTTAATTTAAAGAGAAATGAAGGTGGTATGTGTAACAGGAGCATCTGGGTTCATAGCTTCATGGCTCGTTAAGTTGTTGCTAGCTCGTGGTTACGCGGTTCATGCAACTGTTCGGTCTCTCGGTCAACATCTTTCTCTTTCTGATTTTGACTTTCTTAATATGTTCTCATTTCTAAATGATGATGAATTGCTCTCTTCAGGATTAATGAAATTGTGACTCTAATTAATACATTCTAATGCTAATTACATATTGATCTCTACAATCAGTTTCTATACAATCTTTCTCAGATAATTAGTTTTCATTATAATGGTAAGGGTCTGACGTAATTTAAGTATTGATTACTGTTATCGTACTCCCTCCGTCTCAAATTAAGTGTTTTTATTTGGATACAGTTTAAAAAAGTGGGACTATTACAATGTCAACAAATAAAAATTTATGTTGACCTTTCAAAAACATTTTGATTGATTAAAAGTTTAGAATAAAAACTTGCTTGGAGAGTAATAATTACCTAGGACACATATATAAGCAACCCCTGAGTTTTATTTTATGATTTGTAGTTAAACAAGATAATGATATATAGGACTATAGGAGTATGCAATAAAAATGCTATAGATAGAAGACCATGGTTCTAAATTGGGGAAAATGTTGTAAAGTTGTAGGCTTGCAAAGGAACTTGAGGTTTATCAGTTCCATTTGTAATGGGAAGTTACTGTTTTATAATACAGTACAAGTGTAGATTGTAAGTTATTTGATCAATCCAAATGTTGCAACCGCGATTAACTCTCTTTTTATTTATTTTTTCTTCAATGGCTACTTATTCTATTGGAATATGTTGCAGATGATCCAAAAAAGACAGAACATCTACTAGCTCTTGATGGAGCTAAGGAAAGACTGCATTTGTTTGAAGCTAACTTGATTGAAGAAGGATCTTTCGATTGCGCCTTTGATGGCTGTGTATGCGTCTTTCACACAGCGTCCCCTGTCATGTTTACAGTCGATGACCCACAGGTCACTTTTGTTCTTTAGATTTCAGTTTTCCAAAGTGGTAGTATAAGATTTACATACAATGTTAGTACAGTGTAGTTGGGTATGAGATTCACAAAGATTCAATTATATCAAGATATTGAATTGTTATTTTTATTTTGCATTAGGCACAACTGATAGATCCTGCAGTGAAGGGGACGCTTAATGTTCTTAAATCAGCTGCAAAGGTTCCATCTCTCAAGAGAGTGGTCCTGACATCTTCGATGGCTGCGGTTATGTTTGGTGTAGATATTCCACACTCGAGTGTTGTGGATGAAACGTGGTTCTCAGATCCGGTAGTTTGTGAGCAAAAAAAGGTATAATAACTTATCTTTTTTTTGTTATCAGGATAGCTCAAGATGAGATTCTTGTCAATTGGTCAAGAATGGTATAATCAATTATTTATTTCGTACCATTCAGATGTGGTACTTCGTTTCAAAGACCTTGGCTGAAGATGCTGCTGTGAAATATTCAAAAGAGAATGGATTGGATTTGGTAGCTATAAATCCTGGATTTGTGATTGGTCCTATCTTACAGCCAACTCTCAATCTCACATCTGAAGGATTCATGACCTTGATAAAAACCGGTAATTTAATCTTATAACTGAGGTGTATGCATGATGATCGTCATCTTTTCATGGGTGGGCTTAAGTGATAACTGACAACCCATATACATGTCCATGCCCTACTTATGAACGGGTCCATTTGGGTTGTATTATACCTCAAACGGGTCAAATAACAAAAAGTCATGTGATACCCAAAAGTCAAACTTGGAGTCTTTTTGTAGGATGCAGGTACTTGTTTTTCTGTATATACAATGAAGAAACATTTACCTTTCTTTAAGTGGTTGAATCATATACATGCAGGAAAAGAAGTATTCCCAAATGGAATCTATAGACTTGTTGATGTGAGAGATGTTGCTTCTGCACATATATTAGCCTTTGAGGACCCGGAAGCTGATGGTAGATACTTAATGGTTGGGAATCTGGTTCACTCTTCAGTGATCATGAAAATCTTAGAGAAACTCTACCCTGCATTTGGCCATTCTCATAGGTACGTATTTCTTTCCGATTTTGTATCGCTTGATCACTTTATCTCCTCTGGCTTCTTTGGAAGACTCAATGTCTTGTCTAACTTTAAATTTGGATTATTAGTTTAATATCTTTTCAAAACCCGATAGGTACAAAGACAACTGCATCGAATCACTACCTTTCAGTATATCAAGGGCAAGGGCAGAAAGTCTAGGCGTTGAATTTACGCCTTTGGAGGTAACAATCAAGGATACAGTTGAAAGCTTGAAGGAGAAGAATTTATTGAGCTTCTAAAACACCAAATTATGCTCATCATCAGTTTGTTTTAAGACAATGGCTTGCATCGCCTATAGGGTCAAGTGCTCTAAAATGTGGAGTAACAAACTATGACTGAAAATGTACTGTGTGTTGAACTTTAAAAAACTTTTATTTTATGTTTCCAAACTTTCAGTTATTGCTACTTGTATGAAATTCGGTTAGTTATTGAATACACATAATAATATAGATTCTGAAAGTTCGTACATACTAATAGAGCTTTTGCCATAGTATACTACATTTCACCAAGCCCAAAATAATTTGATACGGAGTATATCACAACAATAAGGGTAAAACAGTAGTTTGTCATGATATAATCAGTTATTAAATTTAGCGATAACAAGACAAACTTGAAAATAGACCATAGGGACAAACAATATTACGAAGTATAAATTAAAAGAGTTGAAAGGGACAAAAAAATCACCATGCGGCGTATTATTTATTATGCATTTCCGTACCCCCACTGTATTTATATTTTTTTCCTTCAGAAAACAACAACTTGTTTGATCCTTCCTTTATTTAAATATTTTCCCATTGCAACTAGTACTTTTTTATGTTATATGAATTTTAGATATTCTATCATGCTTATATAAATAACAAAGGTTTGTGCTAACAATAAATTGATTCATTCACAAACAGAAGAACCCTCTCTAATAGTAGCTTCTAAAAATGAGCAGAGAAGGAAAGGTGGTTTGTGTGACGGGGGCTTCGGGTTTCATAGCTTCATGGCTCGTTAAGCTCTTGTTGGCTCGTGGCTATTTCGTTCATGCCACTGTACGCTCCCTCGGTCAGTGTCTCGTTTCCAACTTTGACTCTTTCCATCACAACTTATCTACTTGAAATCAGAAAGTTTACAAAGATTTATAAAGAATATAGATTTTACAAGTTGACTATCACTTATAATTGTTTTAGGAAAATGCAAACCATAGCCCAATATTAAAAGTCATAATATATATGAATAAACACTCCTAATATATTTATTAAGGAAATGTGGATAGAGTATTTACAATGAATGTCAACACTTTAAAATTATTCGATGTTTTTAATAGTATAGCGATTCAACTGAACATTTTTAAAGTTTAATAATCTAGATGAACATTTTTATAAAGTATAATAACCTATTTGTGTATTATCCCAATAATAAACTAGCTTGATAGCTAGTTGTTAAGTGTTTTTGTTTTTGAAGCCTATCTAAATATCTAAAGCTATCAGCCTAATTCTACCAATAACATATGGGCGGTGATTTGTACACCATCACTTTTTTGCCATACACAACTAAAATATATTTTTAGATCATTTTACTTCTTGCAACTTAAAATTCTTCAAACACTTATTCACAACTTCAAGGGCAAAAATATCCAAAACATAATTTCGGCGATGTATGGCACCCATAACAAATGTGTAAGGAAATAGGAGTAGTTTAGGAATTAAAAGTTTCCTATTTCAAGTAACTTTCATTAATGAACGTGAGAGAGATATACCTATGATGATTGAGCCTTTCTCTAACGCATCTCAAAATTTCCATTGAAAGATGTATTAAATAGTATATGATTATGATTTTTATAAGTTTTATTTTTGCTTTAATTTGACCAGAAACGGGTTCCATTAAAAATCAGCGGAATAGTGTCACGTGCTTTGCATGTGATTGAGTTTGGTGAGTGAGGGTATTAATTTAACTGAGTTTTCAAGTTGAGTGTAATATATTGCACCCTTTACCCTTAACCTTAATAGTTCTCACCTTCTAGGTACTATAGAATTCCATTAGTCAAGTTGAAGGTATCAAAATACATTTTAATCTACACAAAAATTTAAATGATCTATGTATCGATGGGAGTGTCAAGTGTGTATGTAACATTGTATGTAGTACCACTTTTACATAGTAGTAAAAGTAAAAACACTAGTTTGTGTGTCCTATTATACATACCCCATTTCTAACTCCTAAATCTCCTACCCATCAAATCAATCAAATTTTATATTCACTTTTAGGTTTCTATCTCATACTCCCTCTTAGAGCATACGGTATGCTCAAACATGGCAACAAAGTTCTCCGTCCAGAACACTGAGCGACAGTGTTCTGGCACACTAGCCCGGTGTTCTTGCCGGCGTTCTCACCCAAATTTGAAGTCGCCGTCCAAGAACAAACGTTGGAACCGGCCGGCGTTCTTTTTTTTCTTTTGTTTTCTTCTTCACTTTTCAAATAAAACAAATAATCATATGCACCAGAACACTCTCCAGATCACTGTAAATAATTTTTACCACATCACAAAATCTTCACTTTTAACATTCTTCATAACACTGTCCAAAACACCATTCCCCACACCCTGGGCTCTTAGTCTCTTACACATTTTACCTTGTCTCCCTAATATATTTCTTTTATAAAACCTAAACTATTTAATGAAAACTTTTATAATAACTTTTTAGTTTTTTTACTAGTTTATTTATAAATTTAATAAACGTTTTCTTATAAAACTATTTCTTATACTAACGTTTTTTATATATAAAAATGAAAGTGTTTTCTTTTGAAAAATGATCTTTTTATATGTACATTTTAAACAAATTCATT
This sequence comes from Pseudognaphalium luteoalbum, assembly GCA_963422505.1. Lineage (NCBI taxonomy): Eukaryota > Viridiplantae > Streptophyta > Magnoliopsida > Asterales > Asteraceae > Pseudognaphalium > Pseudognaphalium luteoalbum. The sequence continues at coordinate 28,451,942 of OY730195.1, forward strand.
CCAAAATTATTTGTAATAGTTTAATTGATTATACAATATTATTTATTAAGTATCAAGTTCATGTTTACCTATTATAAAACACAAGCGTTATACCCGTGCAATGCAACGGTGAAAGTGGTAACGGTAGGTGGAAGGGTGAATGAATGTTTAAAAAAAAACATATTGTACTTCATCTGTCCCATTTAAAATGTCCACATTTCTATTTTATAATATCTCATTATAAATGTCAACTTTGATATATAATCAATCAAAAAAGATAAATTGTTTACATAGTTTCTTTTGAGCCTTACAAATTTAAAGAATGGAAAAGACAAAGTTACCCTTAGCTAAATTGGAAAAGACCAAACCACCCCAAACTAAATTAATTACTCCATAGTATTTACAAATTTGAAAATAACCTAAAAAATTCAAACTAAGATTTATAAATTAAATAACGTTTGGATATGGTTCATAATAACAAGATTCTAAATGGCTAATGGGTTATTCAAAATCCAATTAATTTCCCATTCTAAAATACTACTTTATACGTTTTTTCACTAATGAAATTCCATTCCATCTATGAGTACTCAACTACTCGTAAATTCCCTTCTTTTGGTTTTTTTCTGTTTTTGGATATCTCTTCAATATCAATATGTTGAGATTGAAATGACTGACCGCAACAAGTTGACTAAGTCTATTGATTTTTAATCAAATCATTTCCAAAAAGTGTATATGTCTAATTATTTTCCAAGCAAATTTACATTAAGTAATTTTTGTTTAGTTCATGACCACCGTTAGTAAAAGGGTTAATAATGGTTTAATCCTCAAAGTTTCACTTTTTTTCATTTTAACCATTCAACTTTTTTTTAAATGTTTTAACCACTCAACTTAGGGTCAATAATGGTTTAATCCCTGAACTTTTAATTTGTTTTCGTTTTAACCACTCAACTTTGTTTTAAACGTTTTAACCACTCAACTTATGAGTTGACCATACTTTAACCACTAAATTTCATTTGCCCATTAAAAAAAACCCTTTCGTGAACTTATAATGAAAGTTTAGATCGGGATATATAAACTTTAAACTGATTTTTTTTATCAACTAAGGTTGTCAAGATAGAGATCTTACATAGGATCGTTTTTGTCTTCACATGATCGAAATCGTAAGATCAAATCCGGATCGTAAGATTTTTACGATTTCGATTATGAACTCATAAATGTGTATTATAATGCATATAAAAGATTAATTGCATGACAAGTTAATTAAACTTTTATAGTTTAAACATCATAACATCAATTCATACTTATCATAGCGACTTAGATTACTATATTTGTAATTAAAGATATAGATTTTCACGCGATAAACTATTTTAGTTTAAAATTTGAATAGTTTTACGTGTAGTAATTAATTAAATAATAAACCTATTAACCTTTTATTGGACAAAAATTAACTAATTTATATTTTCTTAACTTATATTCATGTTAAGTAAGATTGGATCGGATCGACGTCGTAAGATCCTATGCTCAAATCAAAATTGTAACGTCTTACGACCCCGATTTGATTTTACGATTGCGATCTTGTGAAGACAAAAACGATCCTATGTAAGATCTCTATCTTGACAACCTTGGTCGATAAAAAAATCAGTTTAAAGTTTATATATCCCGATCTAAACTTTCATTATAAGTTCACGAAAGGGTTTTTTTTAATGGGCAAATGAACGTTAGTTGTTAAAGTGTGGTCAACTCATAAGTTGAGTGATTAAAACGTTTAAAACAAAGTTGAGTAGTTAAAACGAAAACAAATTGAAAGTTCAGGGATTAAACCATTATTGACCCTAAGTTGAATGGTTAAAACATTTCAAAAAATGTTAAGTGATTAAAACGAAAAAAAGTGAAACTTTGATGATTAAACTATTATTAACCTTTAGTAAAATTTATCACTACATCATCCACTTTTAATAATCAAGTTGCATACGTCTTTAGAATGGTTTCAAATAAAATGACCAGACATATTGCTCATGTTTCTAATCATCTTATTGATGGAATACTTCATTTTCAAAACATGCGAACCAATTCATGCACATATATATGTCTGCATTTTTCTATTATTTAGGTATAGTTTCAATTTTCACCATTTATTTAATGTCGCATGTTTCACTTCATGATATTACCTCATACTCAATATTTACTAATATGATCATATTTTATATTTTTTTTATCTAAGAAATACTATTATACTCGCCAACTATGCAATAGCTAATTACAATATATTTTGATCAAATTTAAAGATTTTACCCGCCGCATTGCGCGGGTTCTCTTCTAGTCAATCAAAAAAGACTTTAATGAGTAGATTTAATATTTGATTGATGAAAAGTGTAATTGGTGGAAAATAAGTTAATGTGGGACCCACCTAACTTGGTCTTAAAATTTTTTGAGTAGAGGGAGTGTTAAATGTATTATATAATAGTATATATTTTATATCTTTGTGTGTGTTAAATTCAATATCAAAAAGAAAAAGAAAAAAAAATAGAAAAAGACAAAATAGCTTACATGAGGGGTAGGGGACAAGAATTTAAAGGCTGGTTTTAGAAAATATCTTATATTATTGACTGATTTCACCAAAACACTTGCGTAGTATTTTTTTTAGTTTTTTATCTTAATGTAACACGTGACAAATTTAAGGAGTAACAATTTTCATAAAAATATATTTCATCAACAAACTAAATGCACTAAAAATCAAATTGTTTTCCTTTATTCGTTGTTGATGGCCGCCACCCTCAACCAGAGATGATAATGTTTACCCGATTTAATAGTTATCCATTTGATCTATCCACTTAATAATGGATATGGACGATTGAAATGGATAAATAGTAGATATGGACGATTGAAATGGATAAATAGTAGATATGGATATGAATGTAGATGAATAGTGAATCAGATATGGATGCAAGTTATCACTCATTGATTTATCCATTAACCCGAAATACATATACATATACATATATAGATATATACACATATAATATTACATATACACGTACATATATAAACCATAAACTATTAATGTGTTATTAAATATATAAAGTCGTAAATATTAAAAAATTAATGTATATATGAGGGGTTTTCTTGTATCATTGATTTATAGAGCAAATCGAAATGCATAAATCTATCGCGCTGAGCCAAGTTTTAGTTCCGACCATATAGTGAAGTCACAATCCACGATAGATGACAATCAAAACATGTGTGATTAACCGATAAACATAGAGAACACAATTACATTTGTCAAAATATATGTTAAGTTGTACTTGTAACCAATTATGCTTCATTGACGACCTTGGTTACATGTTTTTGTTAATAGATTTATATATGTTACGTTATATTTATTTTTTTGTTACAATATTTGTTGGTTTCATTTCATATTAGAAAAAAATTTAAACATTTTCTGAATATTCAACGGACATCCATTCACCCGCTTGGATATGGATATGGATGAATTGAAATTAAATGGATATGGACGAAAATATTTAAATGGATATAGATGTGAATATGACATCATTCGATTCATATTTGATCCATTGTCATCCCTACACTCAACTAGCGATCCAATCCAAATCCAAATATTTATAATGTAATTTAATTTAATTCTTTTGCTGATGGTCGATATAGTAAGAACAGTTTTTTTATTATTACCTTTTTTTTCATCTATTGCAGCAGAGTACCCTGAATCCCTTATCTCTTCTCGGAGCTTTGGGCGATGATTGTCGGCTCTAATTTATGCTTCTACGAATATTAAATCATAATTACCGTCTTCGAAAGTCGATACCTAGTTATCCAATCATCTTATCCTATCTTATATAAATAAAAAAGCTAATTTTATGATAATTAAAATTAATGCAATGTCAAAGAATACGTCTATTATTGATTAATATTGATATATTGATATAAAATACGTTTATTATTTATTGATATGTTATTTTTAAGTTTTTTAACTACTACAGATGATAAAAGGTGAGGTTAAGAGGAGTAAGGACTTTAAGAGGGGTAGAGAAAGCTAAATTTTGACGAGACCAAGGACTCACATATGTCAGATGCGTCCCCACCTGCCAGACCATCCACGACTATTTCGATATTTTGGAAAATTTGGGGACATGCCTGAAAATGGTCCAAAATTTTATTATAAATTTCAAAAAAAATATTTATTCAAAAACTTAATAATATGCAAGATTATATATAAAAAAATAGAATGATGTGAAAACTAACATAAAATGCATGAAACAAAGTAATTGAATCTATAAGTTGAAAAAACGTAAAATGCAGTATAAGATCATAAGATGCAGTAAACAAAGTAAATTGAATAAAAATGTTAAAAAAAACGTAAAATGCAATGAAAAAAATATAAAATGTAGTATATAGAGTAAAAATGCATATAAATGTTGAAAAACTAAAAATGATATAAATGCTAAAAAACGAAAAAATGCAGTAATATTTTTAAATGCAATACATGAAACATATAATGCTGTGAATTTTTTCAAATCCAAATAGTAGATCTGAAAAGTCACTGAAATGTAAGATGCAGTAACTGAAACGTAAAATGCGCTAGATGAAACGTAAAATGTAGTGATTTTTTTCAGATCTAAAAAGTAGATCTGAAAAGTCACCGAAAGATAAAATGCAGAACTGAAAGGTAAAATGCAGTGTGTTTTTTTCAGATATGTTTTTTATATCTAAATCTGAAAAAGTAGATCTAAATCTACTTTTTTCATATCTAGATCTACATTTTTAGATTTAATTAGATGGTGAAGGTGGTGACGGACGGTGATGGTGATGGTGAAGGTGGTGATGGACGGTGATGGTGACGGTGAAGGTGGTGGTGTACGGTGACGGAAAAGGGGGGCTACGGTAAAGGTGGTGGTGAAAGTGGACGGTCAAGATGAAGGTGAAGGTGGCGGAGAAGGTAAACAGTAACCGTGAAAATGACGGTGAAAGCATCCCGATAACGGTGAAGGTGGTGGTAGTGGCGGTGAAAGTGGATGGTGAAGGTGGTGGTGGCAGCGACGGTGGTGAAAGGTGTGAAAGGTGGTGGTGGGCTGGTGACAGTGAAAGGTGGTAGTGTGTGTGCAAGGCCGGTCCTGACAATTTTGATGTTCGGGGCGAAATCATTGAAAAATGCCCCTACTAATTTTGTAAACACATTACAAATTATCTTTTGGGGGATAAAAAATTCTTCAAGTTAGACAACTTTTCAATGACAATTTTTATCAAATAAATAACATGTTACCTTTGAGAAGGTTAAAAAGATCACGTCTATACGTTTATGCCATTAGCTTTAAGAGATGTATTAAATATTGTCATTGCATTTGCATGTATATTTTATATTTAAGTTACATTAAGTTTTTCCTATGTTATTTCAGAAATATAAAAATCTTTCTAACAACTATACAAATATATAAATATATATCTTCATTGATAAAGTTAAAGCACCGTATATAATCTTTTGTTAACCCAAAGATTAACAAAACAATCATTTTTCTTTATAAAAAAGTGTTATTTTTTATTCTTATTAAGTAATAGTTAGAAATTATATTTTACAATAAAAATACTACGTTCTTTCTTTGTTCACCGTCCGTGTTTACTTTTAGCCTTTAAAAACAATTAATTATGTGGATTAGATATTTAAAATAAAAATGTGAGGTTGAATTAATAAGTTATAAAATGTTAAGGGGATAAAAGAGTAACTGTTAAGATAATAGGAGGGGCATTAACAAACATTTAGTTAAAAACGCACATGGGATCATCTTCTCCAATTTCTACCTGCAACTAAAATTTGTTTTAGAGAAATCAAACTTCAAGCTCCTATATCTTCATTGTTACTTCAGTAATGATGTTTAAACTATCTAATGCACACATTTTACATTGTACGTTATCACATAATTGAATTAAATTGCCTCAAAATCAATTTTTACAAATCATAAAATTTAAGAATTTGAAATTTGGTGATGCCCTCTTTATCAGTGATGTCCTGGGCCATCGCCCGACCTGTCCATAGCCAGAGCGGGCCCTGTGTGTGTAAAGAGAGTGTTTGTGTAATGTGTGTTTTTTTTGTGAAATGAGAGAATGATGAATCATGACCAAAAAATGGGTGCCCAAAAGTTTAACCCCTCTCACTTCTTTTGATTTAAATTGCATTTAGGTCCCTCCACCTAAAGCTAATTTTACTTTAATTGCATATAAGGCCCAAAAGAGTTTGCAAAATACACAATCATATGACGTGTCATCATCTGGCGCATTAAATTTTGAAATAGATGGTGCGGATGGAGCTACGTACTCCTCCCAGCCCTCTAACAAGCTTTGCCCCTCTGATCATTTTCTTATAGTAATAAATACTTAATACTTAATAATATAAATATATAAGTAACAAAATTAAATTATAGTATTAGAGGATTTTTTTTTTTGACCATAGAGGATGATAATCGGCAACCCAGATGACTTCGAAATGCTTTTTTGGGAAAAGATGCACCCACCGAGCTATGCACCATTAGCTTGTACGGAGTATCTATTTCATTTTGATTCAACTTCTGCATTCCAAACTATTATTACTTCTGTTAGACGTTACATCTACGTAGCAACTTATATAAAGCATATGATTTTTGCAATTAACAGTCTTTTTCGATTTTCATACTTGTATATGTTTGTTTTTCCTAACAGTCATATATGTTGCAGATGATCCAAAAAAGACGGAACATTTACTTGCTCTTGAAGGAGCTAAGGAAAGGTTAGCTTTGTTTGAAGCTAACTTAATAGAAGAAGGATCTTTTGAGTCTGCGGTTAATGGCTGTCAATGCGTTTTTCATACCGCCTCTCCTGTTCTTTTTACAATTTCTGACCCCCAGGTATGTTTTCATTGTTTGACAATAATGTTGCTAGTAGGATTTGGTTTGCATCAAGAGCTTGATCTGTCCATAAGTTATAAATTGTTTAAATTGCACCTTCCACCTTTATTTTAAAGTATGCTATATGTAGGAAACTCAGTTTTTTTTTCTTTCTTTTTTTCTTTTGTTATTTGACCATAGGTACAATTGCTAGATCCTGCAGTGAAAGGAACACTTAATGTCCTTAATTCAGCTGCAAAAGTTCAATCTCTCAAGAGAGTGATCTTCACGTCTTCCATTGCTACAAATTTGTATGACAGAAAACCTTTGGAATCGGGTGTTATGGTGGACGAAACCTGGTTTTCTGATCCAGTCATTTGTGAACAAAGAGAGGTTTAGTTGATTGTTTAATTATCTGAACTGGCTTAACAAGACTCCATGTTACCATCAATTAATCAGGCACAAATGTCATAATTGATGAAACTTTTTTTACTTTTCAGTCGTGGTATGCCCTTTCGAAGACCTTGGCTGAGAATGCTGCTGTGAAATTTTCAAAAGAGAATGGTTTGGAGTTGGTGGTTATAAATCCTGGATATGTGATTGGTCCTGTTTTACAGCCGACTCTCAACTTTACTTCAGAGGGCATAATGAGCTTGATTAAAAATGGTAATAGAAGTAATTGAATACACTCAACATTCATATGCCTGATTGACCGCTTTATTGAAACTTGTCATATGTGTATACATATATTGTTATATCTATCAAACATGACCCACTTTGAAGAAAGTTACATATAGCTAGCTAGTTTAATCAATCATGGCAAATGGTTGGTATCTGCAGGAAAAGAAGTATACCCAGATGGACTATACAGACTTGTTGATGTGAGAGATGTTGCTACTGCACATATATTAGCCTTTGAGAACCCTGAAGCTAATGGTAGATACTTAATGGTGGGGAACATGGTTCGATCACTGGAGATCATGAAAATCGTTAATAAATTCTACCCAAATTTTAGCCATTCTGAAAGGTGTGCATCATTCCCATACATATACACATAGACATTGTGTACTTCAAATCGTTAACTTGGCTACATTTACAACCAAACATTTCATTATTCATTTTTCCGTAAGTAATACATTTATAATATACTCCGTAAGGACGGAGTACTTTCTAAGTAATACGGAGTACATAGTAGATAATACATTCTGTAAACATATACAACCAAACATTTCATGATTCATTTTCCCTTCTTGCGGAGAATAATAATCTTCTCTTACTCAGATTATGAATTATTTTTCTTTTAACTTTTATTATTTACTAGATATGAAGACATCATGTGTGTTGAGCTGCTACCTTACAATGTATCACGCGTAAGGGCAGAAGGGCTAGGCGTTGAGTTTACTCAGACAGAGACAAGCATCAGGGACACTATTGAGAGCTTGAAAGAAAACAACTTTATGAGCTTCTAAAACCACCACAAAATTGAAAAAAATAGCTTGGAAAATTTACCTATGTAACAGAAAAGAAAAATCTACAATTAAAAATTGTGTACTTTTTGATATTCAGCAATGAAGGGTGTAGTAGAATGGACCACCCAAATAGATTAAATAAATAAAAATATGAAACATGTTAAGGGAATACATAGCTAGATATTTTTACCGCTTATTATTACACAGTTGATTATTATCAGCAAATGATATTAAACAGTGATATTAAGACATTGAAACACTGATTGGAGTAAATTAAACTGATAGAATAACACTGCAGTAGCACCAGAACCAAATTTGTAGTTAATTAATTATCATATGTCAGATTAAACTGATTCTCCCATAAACAAATCATCCATTAAGTCTTTAACTATTGCAGTTATGTGTTAAATAATGAATTCGATTCTCCCATAGGCCATAGACATATTATATTACCAATTTTTCCTGTTACTTTCAAGTGTCCAGCACGAACATCTTCTCGGTTTTAGAGACATGAATGGAAAAAGGAAGTTGGTCTGTGTTACAGGGGCTTCAGGGTTCATCGCTTCATGGCTGGTTAAGCTTTTGCTTGCTCGTGGGTACTTTGTTCATGCCACAGTTCGCTCCCTCGGTCAGTATATTCCTCTTTCTAATTCTAGCAACTTGAGATTAGATAACAAGAACTGTTGGATTTGTAGCAGAATCAGTACCTGCTGATATAAACAGAATGGTGCTATTTAGACGTGTTCAAGAATGTTCTTATGTTGAAATGCAATGATTTTGACCTCTTGATCTCTTCCATTTAGATTTAAAATAATTGGTTCATTTATTTCACCATTTCTTTTTGTTCATTTTTCTCTAAAGCCAACTGATTCCAATCATAGTATGTTGTAGATGATCGAAGAAAGACAGAACATTTACTTGCTCTTGATGGAGCTAAGGAAAGGCTGACTTTGTTTGAAGCTAACTTGACTGAAGATGGGTCTTTCGATTCAGCTGTTAGTGGCTGCGTATGCCTTTTTCATACCGCATCTCCTGTTCTCTTTACAGTTGATGACCCACAGGTGAATCTCATTCATTTGCTCTTAAGTTTCCAAAATTGGTACAACTTTTAAAACAGTGATGCAAAACGCTGTGTGCTTCTGATATCGGATTAGGCAGAGTTGCTAGATCCTGCGGTGAAGGGGACACTTAATGTTCTTAAATCAGCTTTAAAAGTTCCATCTCTCAAGAGAGTGATCTTGACATCTTCCATCAGTGCAGTTTTCTTACATAATGAAAAACTTCCTGAATCGTTTGGTACTATGGTGGATGAAACCTGGTTTTCCGATCCAGCAGCTTGTGAGCAGAAAAAGGTCTATTTTGTTATGAAAACAAATTGTCTGTCTGATATATGTATAGATTATGGAACGTCGATATGTGAATCATCTACACATTTAATAAATAATCAGAAATGTTCCATTTTGCAGATGTGGTACTCCCTTTCTAAGACACTAGCTGAGGATGCTGCTGTTAAATTTTCAAAGCAGAATGGCTTGGAGTTGGTATCTATAAATCCTGGCTTTTCTATTGGTCCTTTACTTCAGCCAGTTCTCAACTTCACTTGTGAAGGCCTTGTAAACCTTATAAATACCGGTAATTGTTGACTGTGACTAAAATTTATATGCATATATATTTATCCATCAACATTTTCATTTAACTAACTTTTATTGTGTAATGGAAAATTTTCATACTTCATATTTACATACAAACTTCTATTATATATGTTAACAGAAACGTAGTTCATTCCAAATCTGCAACTAGATGGATCATTCATATGAACACGGCAAATCTATTTATATTTAATGTATATGGAGAAAGGAATATGAAGTTGTACATTAATTATATAGTTCTTAAATTGTGTATATACAGGAAAAGAAGTATATGCAGATGGGGTCTATAGACTTGCTGATGTGAGAGATGTGGCGACTGCACATATATTAGCCTTTGAAAACCCAAAAGCTAATGGTAGATACATCATAGTTGGGACTATGATTCGTTCTTCAGAAATCATGAAGATTGCAGGCCAGCTCTACCCTTCTCTCAAAAGGTATTTTGTTGTTGGTAGTGGCACTATATATAACTCGAAATTCAAATTACCTGTTTTTTCTTTAATGTTCAACAGGTATAAAGATGACAAGTGCATTGAGCCGTTACCTTACATTGTATCGAAGGCAAGAGCAGAAGGTCTAGGGGTTGAGTTTACTCCAGTGGAAGTAACCATCAAAGAAACTGTTGAAAGCCTAAACGAGAAGAACTTGCTTAGCTTCTAAAAGACCACAATGGCTTTGATTTTCTTTTGTGTAATCGATTAAGAAAACCTACAACTAAAAATGTTGTAGAGTTTCGAATCTAGAAAAAGCGTTGGAAAGTGGAATAAAGGGATATTGATCATTTCGACAAAGTTGGGTTCGGGTTGAAATTCCCCCCTTACCCAGCCCCAAGAATCATCTCAGATATTGTTTGAAAGTGGTTCCTTTTTGAAAGTTAATGAATAATTTACGTATGTTATTAGGCCAATCTTTTTAAGCCTGTCTGTCATTTCTCAAGAACGTACGACCGGTTAAACAATGGCAAGTCAGTGAAGTATGCAATTTACAGGACCAGATACCAAATTGCAGTATATAAAAATTCAATGCATCTGTTGTAAGATTGTTAATTTCTGGTTCGAATTGCCTGTGTTCTTGTGTACATTTATATTCAAGAAATAGCATTGAAAAAACATATATAAAAGAAAAGAACGGAAAAAAAAACAAATCAAAGTTGGAAAGTGCATATTCAAAATTTATCATTGTCATGTTCTGTATCATCTTAATGGAGTAACAAGAAGCTAGAAATATTTATTTTAAAAACCAATTTCTCATACTCTAGTATACGCACGTGCCGGTCAATGTTATATTAGTAATATAATTTTATATGATTTCTACAACAAGCATCTTTAACCCGTGCATTGCGACGGAAATTTTTCAAATAAGTACACATGGATATAAATGAAATTTATAAAAATTTACTTAATTTGTGTATATATTGAGGTCATATAATTTGAACGATCAAGGTCTAATTACAATCACCCGTGATAAATAATTTGGGTTACTGGTTAGTGCATTTTTATGAAATTTCTTACAAAATGTTTACTATTTTGTAAGGGTCTTGAAATCTCAGCAAATCTTTTGAAACCAATCAAATAACAATACGCAATAACAATGGATACGCATTTGTATTGTGCATATTTTTATGTCTTCAACAATAATTGAGTATTGATTATTAGTATTATTATAATTTGATCATAGTTATGGATAGCATAAAACTCTAAAGTTTTGAACATGATTCAATTCGAATCACAGAAATAAGTTATCTCTTCTTAAATCATGCTAATGATATGAAATGAAAGCCCCATTTTGCGTGAATATGAATCATTTGAGTATGATTCTCTTTTGTTGTTTGAAAACTTGGTCTTATTATGAAAATTGTGACCGATGAGTTTGTTGAAGATGAATCAATTAAAAGTTGTGGATATTTCGTGTAAGCGTAACTTGTGATGGTATAAATATTAAGATGGTGAAATGTGTATGTTTTGTGCAAAGTGTTTTGTCATGAGAAATAAGTTGGTCATTTGCAAATTGAGTGAGTTGAAGTTAATTGAGTTTATGAGATTGTGTTGGAGTCTTGTTTAATGAGTAATGTTTTGGTCGAGTAAATTGAAGATATGGTTGTTTTGAAAGTCGCAAAATTGTTGTTAAAGTATGATGTTTGATTGTAAAGGAATGTTGCGGTTAAAATTTGAGTTTAAAACCGAGTTGCTGAATTTTTTGAAAATTCAGTGCAAAGTGCACGATCGCATATCCTTACTGGGATCGCGTACATTGCAGTAATGATCAGTAAGTTTTTAGTGTTGAGTATGTGATCGCGTAATACCACCCAGATCGCGTATTCCCCAAACAAAGTTCAGGTTCGTGATCGCGTACCTACCAATTTTGTGATTCAATTTGAGTATGCAACTTTCACCGAGAGTTTACTAATGATATTTTAAAGAGTTGAGACTTTAACAAATGAGTTTTTGAGATGAGTAAATAAATCGGGGTGTTTCAAAAGTACCACAGTTAACTATGTTGGTACTGGAACAAGCATGTTTTAGCTCTAAAACAAGACTGTTATAGTTGTAAAACAAGCCTGTTTTAACTTGTGAGGTGACTAAAGTTGATATTGATGTAGTTGGGCCTAAATGTGAGGATACACTAGATATTAGAGATATGACCAAAATGACCTTTGTGTCAAGTAAGATGAGTCTGAGACTCCCTAACCCACGTGTTTGCCATGTTTGTCTGTGTGTTATTTAGAGCATCTTCAACGCGTTGAATCTGATTCAAAGCACTGCCATATCAGCATTTTATCTTTTCCCATAAAAGTCTCACAGTGCATTGAACTTTATATAATTCTTTGGACTGACACATAAGCATGCTATTATATATTATTTATATTAAATATATGTGTAATATTAGTCTTTTAATAACTATTTAAATTTTACTGATTTTAACATTATTTTCTTTATTTAATCAACTATAGGTTGTTGCATTAGAGAGAGATATCAAATTATTGACATTATGTCCTCGTGAATGTATTTATTGACGTTAGTATGTATATTTATATTTAGTATGATAATTTAAACTTGTATAATGAATCGAACAACTAAATATTGCATAAAAACTAAAACACTACATATCATTAAGTGAATGCCGAATAAACTTATTGAAATTTTTTGAAGTTTTTGAAAGGTATAAAGCAGAGGACAAAATAAAAGAAAGAAGCTAAATGTAAAATCAATTAACTGGGGATACTTATTTATGGTGTAAAATATTAATACTTTTTATCCATGGCCCTACCACAAGTATCTATTTATCATCTAGGCAGACTTGACCTCATTTTATACGTACAAAGCTCACAGTGGGTTTTCTCCTTCCACATCATAGTTCAACAAAACTTTAAACTATACCACATATACCCATTGTGGATGCTCTTATATATATAGCCTAGGTTATGAAATTTTATAGTATAAAGTCTTACGTACCAGATATAGCTAAAAAAAGCATGTTTTAGAATAGCTATTTCATTCAAATTCACATAGCTATTCGTATAAGTCAAGCTTCGTGATATCTCTTTCTTATGAGTTTTTTAAAAGGGATTTTTCTAAGCAAAGCTCTAAGGGTCTATATATAAGTATAATAAATGTACATTAATTGAAGTTAAAAATATCATTTTAATTCACAACTATACCTAATAAACTTAAAATTTACATTGATTAAATTCAAAGTTTCTTTTTAAAAAATATATATTTTAGTGAGATTTTAGATTATAAATGGGTAATTTGAGTATAATTAATAGATTTCATTTTCTTATAGAGAGCCCTCTGACACGTATTAATGGAATTATGGGGAGAAATGGAATTGATTTCTTTCTCTAGTTTGTTTTTCTTATTTAGAGCAAAATTTGTTTTCTTTAAGGAATGAAACCCATAATTATTTTTTCATTCTCTTTCCCACTTTTTCATTCATTAAAAAGGAGAGAAAATGAGAATGGTAAACATAAGCGTAAGTTGATTCCCTTGTGAACACACGTGAGATGCACATGCTGTCCCTCCCCATCTCCCGACCGCTTTTTCGTCTTTGCTCGTACTCGCCTGGTACACGTACGTGCTAGACCTTTCTGCAACTTTAGGGTATATGTGCTTGACCTTTCCGCGCTTTAGGGTACAAGTGCTACCACATTTTCCACCTTTTGCTAACATGTGCCCCAAGTTGCTAAAGTGCACCGGATTTCAACTATAAATAGGAGCACCTAGGCTTCATTTGAAGACACACCTCACACACTCTTGGAAAGACACCACTCACCTTCCACACCTACAAATATTTCTTTCATATTTTGTTAGTTTTACTTTCTCATTCTATTAGGCTAGTTTAGGAAACTTGTTTAGAATAGAACGAAAGCAAGGAACGTGCGTGTAATCTTTGGTGTAAGCTTGGAGTAACGTTCATTAATTCAAGTCTATTCCTTCTCGCATATTAATCTCGGTCCTTTATATCCTTATCTATCTTAATTAAATATGTATGCTTTAATTATGCTAGAGATAGTTTGTGCCATGCTTAGCGAGTAAATTACTATTGTATTTGTTGTGATGTAGTTAGCATAAATAATTATGGGATGACTTTAAATATGTCATGAAGTAATATGACGGCCCCTATTCGACTGTTTACTTGATATAGTACTGAAAATGCTGTTAAGCAGAGTACAAATGTATGGAAGTCGGTAAACGACCGAAGGTAGTTGTATTATGGATCGATATTATATAACACCCCTCTTTCTAAAGATATTAATTTATCATTTAACACTACGGAAGCGTATTAAACAAAACATTATTTTATAAACTTATAATATTAACATGCACCATAAGTTTAATATTTACAAAACCATCATTTACTTAATACAACCGGGGTATTATATTGTACAAAAACATAGTTTCATATAAACTATATCAGAGTTGCTAATATCAAGCATTCTTCGTTCCCTTCTCGCAACCCACATATCAAAATAACACATGCAAGAAGTAGATTGAGGGATTAGCACTAAGCTAAGTGAATGAATTCATCACACACTAATTAACTTAGTATAATTACTTGTATACACCAAACAATGGTATACATCTATATCAACAATCAATAATTCAACTATGAGGATCGGTGGTCCTTGAGAAACCATACTACCGCGGTGGCTCTCAAGAACATTTATCCAACAATCCGTATGGCCAATACGGAATAGACCGATAGCTAGTGGTTATTGTACTCAAACACAAGCCTTACACACAACAAATGAAGTAAGACTACGTGTAATTCACACAACAACCAACTAGCCCAACCAACGTGTTGACCTCAAAACAACTTATATTCACATGTCAACTAGCATATAAAATTTCAATCAATAACACTAAGTAAATAGATCTATCAACATGTCAACTATTACTTGTTTCAACAAAGTAATTACAACTAAATCAAAGAGTGAGTTTTAAATCCACTCACCGATACCTCTTTCGTCTCCACACTTAGGATTTCTATATCACTGAGTCTTCTGTTGATCTGAGAATACAAAGTCAACAAGTTAATAACTCACTTCTTTCGTTTAATATAAACTTAATACTGAGTAATTAAACAAGTAAACAACTTTGTTCATAATCACATTAAGCTATTAACTATAATCACAAGATTAGAATTTAGCTTTCATAATGATTTGTTAATTGCAATAGACTGTTATATTACACCAATATTACTAATCTCTTTATTATTATATTTGACACAATATTCAAATTTACTCTTGCATACGCGATCCAGAAAATCCAAGCCGGATCGCGTAGCTCAGTTATAAAATTTCTGTTACCAATTTACACTTGTTTACGCGATCCAAAAAATATATACAGGACCGCGTAACAATGCATTTTCTTCTGTAGCCGATTTGCACTAACTTACGCGATCCGGAAACAATTATGGGATCGCATATCCAATGTTAACTTTGATTTGTGACGAATTTTAACTAGCTTACGCGATCCGGAAATAAAAGATGGGATCGCGTATTTAAGAAGAAAATGACCTGCAACTTGCTGTTCCTTCACAGCTCCGAACCAAACTCCCTAAATCACAAATTTTAAATACCACATCACTTAAACAACGTTTTTAACACCAAAGAGACATCATAAGCTTACTAGTCAATCTCAACAACATCAAAAGATACCAATTTCATGCTAAATTCAAAGAACCCATTTGGCTCACTTAATCTTAAAATCACACTTCAAAAACTTGATTCTACATTTAAATTTATAACATTTCAGTTTCTATACACTAATATCATCATTCAATCATCACATAAGCTACTTTAATTAACCAATTTATCAATTCTCTATTTCAACTAATAACACTAAGTTCATAAAGAAGAGAATACTTACACTTTGATGATGAACAAGACACTAGCAACTAGAAGATGATTATTTGTAAAGAATCACAATTTGAGATCACCAATTTTGTTTAGGGATTAAAGTTCTTGATGTTTAAGGTTAAAGAAAGTGAATTTTTGAGAGTGTCTTCAATTGCAAAGAAGAGGAAATAATCACAAAAAGGGGAAGTCGGTCTCCCTAATGACCGACTCCTAATTGGGTATTTTTAATACCCGTTCTAAATCTACAATCTGGAACCTAAAAACCGATTGCGAAAATAATTATTTTATTTTAGCGTCACCTATAACTATTTAAAACAAATAATAATTCACTATTCACAATAAGTTACACATAAGCAAATAATATTTAATTTACTTATAACTTATTAAATAATCATTTAAAAGTAAAGAAATTACCAGACCGGTTTTGAGGACGTTACACATTATAAAAACGGAAACTTTATGAACGGACTTATCTTATGATTTTAAACATAGAACTTATATTCGCCTTTCGATTAACAAATGTGATTATAACCTTGTAAAGAGGAGTCGCGAACCTTAATACTTGGTCAATAGTTATCTATGTCAAAACTATGATTTAATTGTAACGTCATGCAATCATCGTAAAATGCAATATGATTACGTGGAATTGTCATGAGTATAGTACACTTCTAATCACAATGTACTTATCATGTAACCATTGCGGAGAAATTAAATTCACAACGAAAATATCGGTTAACGATTAAATACATTGTGAACTACCATAGTATTTCATGATATGGTCTAGGTTTAACTTTATGCAAAAGCCGTCAACATTTTAATTAGATTAGATTAGTTTAGATTAGATTAGAGTAGGTAGGCTATAGGATAAATAACCATTCACGAAAACCTAGGGATTTGTTAATTGTATTGAGAAAGGCAAGTTTAAAATCTGATTTAAAATAATCTTTTCCCTTAACTTATGAAACCTAAAGTAAGGTACGCAAGAAACCTAAACGCTTTCTCTCGCTTATCATGCTTGAGTTTCACTAATAGAAATTAATCAATTAAGTCCGAAAATATTCTTCTAAGTTAATTATTTACCGTATTTATAGTCTTTATGGTATTAAGAACGGTTAGACTTTTTATGGACTTGCTACTCTGTTCCTTCGCCCACGAGCGGGTGCGTTCAATAATAAGGGCCACCGACTCCCTCACAGGAGAGTGTGGAGAGTTGAGCATTGTCTGTCTGATCAGAATCATGACACCCTAGTTCCTCGTGACATATTAGTTGATGACCGACTGATAAGGAATCTACGGGTTATACCATAAGCTATCAAACCTAGTAAACATTCCCAATTTAGATAAACGTTTTCCCTAAAAAGTCATTATCCCATATTATGAGCTAATGAAATCATAACAAATACTACTTTCCATTATCTGATTTATTATTATCTTTTATTCGCTTTATATAGTTTACTTAGTTAACTGAACCAAAACCCCCAACGCACTCTTATAAAAACCTATACTAGAAAAAAAGATTGATTGGATCACCTCCGTTTCAATTCAGTTTCTCTTTATGAACGACTCTAGGTCATACTTACCATCTACTAGCCTTTGGTTCAGTATTAGTAAGTCACACTTAGACCCCAACATTTACAAATATAAAACACCCACTGATCGGCGTTGTGATCATCCGACCATGACACCGCCATCAGTAATGTTTCATTAACTTACTAAGCGTAAAGCTTACCATTTCATGTTAATGTTGTAGGTGATTTGAACGGGTCAACGGGCAAAATGGGCAAGGCGCCTATGTGGAGCTAACCGTGTGGTTTGTTACATAATACGGTAACTAACTCTCATTTTAAATCATGTTTGATAGATTTGAACATCCTTTTCGAAAAGAAATGCAAGTGTATCAAATGCACATGTGAACATGTATGAAGTGTTATTAAAGTTTCTTTTTCATGTGTCGAGTTAAGTGTAAGTACATTTTGATGTCTTTTTCATGTGTCGACTTATATGCTACTGTTTTTTTATAGTGTTTTCGATCAAGCGTTGTTGAATGGGAGGTGGATATAATTCGTGTTTCTGCCATCTATCAAACTTAAAGAGTTACCATCCGCCAAAGGAATTCTTGACCCATACTCGCTCCTTGTATAAACTGAATTCCTTTGCATGGGCCATGGGGTGCTGCTGCCCATGCTTGATTGCATTCCATGTTATGTCGAATGATGAAAAATATGAATGGGGCATTTTGGATGCTTGAGGTATTATATAATAATTTTTGAAGATGTTTATTATATTTATTTTGGTTGATGAATTAACTATTTTTGTGTACTAACTTTTTTTTTTGAAAGGATCTCAAAAGTGGCAACATCCTATTTTAACTTAAGTTCAATAAACGAACAACCACCACTCCTAGAAAATAGAGAAATCCCCCTTTTCCTATCGTGGACCTCGCTTATGCGTAAACCTTCACAAAACAAACGCAAGGACATAGATTTGAAGATGGTGAGTGAAGAAATGACGGAGGAGGTATGACATAAACACTATCAAATTGGAATGCCAAACACACCTGTACTTATTTTCTAATTATCATGTCTCTCAAAACTGATTTATTTGTGTTTTGGGATATGTAACACCATTTTATTTCGAAAATGTCAAGGGATTGCGTTTTTATACTTATTTTCTTGGTTATCACGTGTAGAAAACACAAGATAATCTGTTATGAGTAATTGATAATATGCATTTCCTTTTGATGGTTTTGGGATAATATGAGAATCTCTAAGTTTTGAAAGGTTATCGAAGTAATTTGAAAATTTTGAAGTATATATCGACGTAATTTGAAGATTTCTAAGGACGTAGATGAAATATTCCTTATCCTTAAATATACCACTGTTAGAAATTTTTATATAGATGACATAGACTGTTTTAACATGCAATACCAAATATTCCTTTAATATTTTAAACCATAAAAATATGTTCTTATCAAAATTACCAAATTTCTCTCACCTTTTACCTTTAATTACGCTTTGTCTACTTAGTTGACATTCAATAATTAAATTGCTTTATATTTTCAGCAAATATGTTGGGATCCATATCGTACATACACAAGTTATAGGATCAGAGGATCTTCCATTGACGGATCATGTTGTTCTGTTATGACATCATTAACTATCATCGACCATATTGCATCCCGCAACAACTTTGCATTCGTAATCCACAACTATTGGAAAAAATGGTTGAATATCGAAGTAAGTCATCAAAGGGCCATACCCGAGGAAGTTGCTTCAGCGTTATTTGCCTTTCTTAAAGATTTTGGAAGAGAAACGGTATTTAGAGACTATGTGTGTTTGGGGCAATGATGGTGATTTTCCCCTTCCACTGGAGCCAACTAGTGATGGGGTATCAATGACGCACATACTGAAAAAGAGACAAAGATTAATGAACCTGAGTCCGAAAGACAAGAAAATGATGCAGGTGTCTTAATACCTAGTCTGATGAAGCTACCTGGAGGATTTAGATATAGATTTGGTTATTTTTGGTAATCCGGAGTATGAAGTACATCTAGAATCTGAAGTGTCTTTACCTAATCCCTCTCCTCTTGGCTAATTAACTAAAACTGAAGTGATAAATGCTAGATACGAAACAATTATAAAGAGGCCAAGAGATGATGAACTTGAAGCTAGTGGTGCAGGGGATGTTCAAATTAATGGGGAGTCTAATGCTATTGATTCAAAATCCAACAAAAAATAGAAAGTTTTGAATCATTGAATCGTTAGCTTTAGACTCCCCCTTAATTTGAGCATCCCATGCACCACTAGCTTCAGGTTCATCATCTCTCGCCCTCTTTATAATTGTTCCATATCTAGCATCTATCACTTCAGTTTTAGTTAATGAGCCAAGAGATGTGGGATTATGTAAAGACATTTCAGATTCCTGATGTACTTTATACTCCGGATAACCAAATCTATATCTAAGTCCTCCATGGTAGCTTCATCAGACTCGGTATTAACACACCTGCATCATTTTCTTATCTTTCAGACTCAGGTGCATTAATCTTCGTCTCTTTTTCAGTATGTGCCTCATTGAAACCCCCATCACTAGTTGGCTCCGGGAAAATCACCATCATTGCCCCTAACACACATAGTCTCTAAATACCGTTTCTCTTCCTAAATCTTTAAGAAAGGTAAATAACGTTGAAGCAACTTCCTCAGTGTATGGCCCCTTGATGACTTACTTAGATATTTAACAATATTTTCCAATAGTTGTGGATTAAATGCAAAGTTGTTGCGGAATGCAATATGGCCGATGATAGTTAATGATGTCATAACATAACAACATGACCCGGCTATAGAAGATCCACTGATCCTTATAAGTTGTGTATGTACGATATGGATCCCAACATATTTGCTGAAAATATAATGCAATTTAATTATTGAATGTCAACTAAGTAGACAAAGTGTAACTAAAGGTGAGAGAAATTTGGTAATTTTGATAAGAACATATTTTTATGGTTTAAAATATTAAAAGAGTATCTGGTATTGCATTTTAAAATGGTCCATGTCATCTATGTAAAAATTTCTAACAGTGATATATTTAAGAAAAATTTCATCTGCGTCCTTAGAATTCTTCAAAATTACGTCAATATACTTCAAATTTTCCAATACGTCGATATCCTTTCAAAACTTAAAAAATCTCAAATTTATCCCAAAACTATCAAAAGGGAATACAAATTATCAATAACTTATAAAAAATTATGTTTTCTAAATAAAATGAGGTTTAAATGTCCTAAAATACAAATAAATTATCTTTGAGAGACATGACAATCAGAAAATAATTAAGGGTGTGTTTGGTATTGCAATTTGAAAGTGTTTATGTCCCACCTCTTCCGTCATTTCTTCACTCACCATCTTCAAATCTATGTCCTTGCGTTTATTTTGTGAAGGTTTACACCTTTGCTGAACATAAGTTAAAATAGGATGTTGCCACTTTTGAGATCCTTTCAAGGAAAAAAACTGTTGTAGACAAAAATAGTTATTTCATTAGCCAAAATAAGTGCCTTCAAAAATAATTATATAATACCTCAAGCATCCAAGACGGCCCATTCATATTTCTCCTTTTTCGAGATAACATGAAATGCAATTGAGCATGGGCAACAGCACCCCATGCAAAGGAATTCAGTTTACGTGGAGTCACGTCTTTTAAAAAGTTCAATAGATACATCGGTAACTGAGTTGATTTATCACTGTTTGGGACCACAAGACCCCAATCAGGTGTAACAAGATAGCCCGCGCGTACATGATAAGTTCATTGTTTGTGGTGTCTTTTGGTACTAAATTAAGTGAAGTGGATCATAAGCATGTTTTTAATCATGGTTTCGTTATTGAGATAAAACCCAAAGGAGTCACTTGGTAATCAAATTTAGGTGCCAACTCCTAACTGATTAAAGTAGTCGTTTGTATATTCATTCATGTAATAGTGATGTTGTTATGGTTCCAGATACCATATGTGAGAAGGTAAAAATCAATTACTATTTGGTCAATTAAATGAGATTTATAGTACATTTATGACCTTTTGATTTGATGATGTGTTTGTTTAAGGCAGAAAGACACAATTTTACATTCATGGATTCTACATCGTGGCATCTTTTATTGCATGGAATTGATAAAAGTGGATCATAATCATGTTTTTAATCGGTTATGATTTGGAGAGAACATGGGAGTCTACTCGATGATCAGAATGCAGGTGTGAACAAAAGTATTTATATTTATCTAATCTGATGTTATGGTTCTAGATGCATAATCATTTGGTCATCTAAATGGGATTGATATATTTTTATTTTTTTTGTATTATGTCATGCTTAAAGATTGCATTTTACTCCATTTTATCAACAGGAGGACCAAATTACAACTGCTAATTAAGCTGACTACATCGATGTTCAACTCACTGAAAGGGAGAGCTGTTCAGGTACCATACCGACAAGATAGTTGTTTGGGAATCGGGCCAAAATTGGCTTGGGTTGAAATCGGTTGTTGTTGGTACGGTTATACACGCACCGGTCTGGGTTGACTCGCTACCAATTTATAGTTCATCTATTAAAGTGTTAAATATACTGTGGGTTACTTCTGACCCGTTTGAGAAAAACACATCCCTAAATGGACCCATTTGTATGTAACTGGGTTGAAGTTGTCACCTGTACATACCATAATCATTTTATATAGAATACAATGCTTACCGCATGGTTTTATTTTCTTTAAGACTTTATCTATCAAGTGACAAAACCACCATAGTTTTTTTGCTCTTTTTCAGCCTATGGTTGTTTTTTAGGTACTTCTATAAGTTTATATGTTTCCTTTTTAAAACTTACAGTAATTGTTGATAATTAATACAAGTTTTGTGTTATTCGGGTGGATTGAGCTCCAGTTATAAAAGCTCCATTGCTAAACAATGATTAGCTGATGAAACCTACAGTCCAGATAGTACTGCTGTTATTCGAATATTGGGAACCACAATGCACAGTAATAAAGTTGCTCGACTAGATCCTATGTATGCTTTGTGATCCTCATGCTCTACATATGGATTAGATTCTTACATCTATTTATTACGATTTCGAACAATATAAGATCATCTCCTATAACCCGTTATATTACAACTGATTGTCTGGTTCCGATTATTGAAATATGCATAAAAATTTTGAAATTGAATACATCCAAGCACCCAGTATACGTGACGTATGTCATGACACATATTTCAGGAGACAACGTCTTTAAATTCGTATGAATGCTTTGTTATACACTCGGGTTCCCTAAAATATATGTGGCAAAGTAGTTGTAGTACTTATGAGCAACAACATTGTGTCGCCAAAATTGCTTAATTTTTGAAGGTATGCTTTTAGTACTCTCATAACAATTATATCGTCATTTTATACAATACTTCATGCTTAATATGTAATGCCATATTTCAAGATAGTGGGTTGAAGTTGAATTCTATCGATTTCAAGATAATCTGGCAAATTTATTTTTACTTCTCAATTATCGTTGTTGAGTTTTACCTAATCATTACTAACTAAACCATAGATTGATTATGCCTTATTTGAGGTATATGTAGTAAAGATTCTGCTCTATCTCATTCAGCTGTAAAAAAAAATTTCATTTTCATGACACCTGTATTCTGTGGCCCAATCACCACTACCATTATAGCACTGTACATGTATTTTTCCAGGCTTATGTAATGATTTCTCTTTCTTATTTTCCAATGGCATGAAGGAGTTTCGTTATACCAATATCCGATTTAACATTGTTGTGCTCAGTTTTTCAGTAACTTGCATTTCATTGTGATTGTTCTACCCGTGCATGACTTCTATCATCACCTGTTGGCAATTTATAATTTAGAAGGTGTGTTTACATTCGCATTCCTTTTAGTTTATTCTTGGATATCTGTAATTCTGCCTTTTGGTATGTTGAGATCCACAAAATACCATTTTCGATTTAAAAGATGTCTAAGTGAAAGCCAAATGTTTTGGTACTGTTGCCATCACCATTAAAATTCTTCTTCATTAGCATCAGTTAAATCTAATCCAAATCATTTCAGTTGTTACCGATCAGATATGAATAACAAAATTGATGTTTTTTAAGCTCATCTATATAAATTTCGCCTATTGTTTATACGTATTATAATTCATATGGTACTCTGATATGATGATGAAATTGATGTTTGCAAGTTTATTTATCTATTTTAAATCTGGAAAGTTGGTTGAAATGGGTAATTTAGAAGGGTGACTGAAACTATTGACATCCTTTAGGCTCCTACCATTTTATTCTTTATAAATATCTCATTTTGATAGTGAACAAGCATTGTGTTGATACACAACAAGGTAGGGGCGGAGTTAGGAAAATTATACAGATGGGGCAAAAATAAAAATATTTTGTGTTTTTTTATAGTTTTGAGGGGGCAAAATCTTAAATTTGTTATTAATACCTTAATTTTTTTTAACGTAATTTCAGAAATTTTATGGGGCAGCTGCCCCCATTCTAGCTCGCCCCTGCAACAAGGCATGGATCATTCTAGTTTTTTGACAAACAATTGGCATTCCTTAGATTTTGAGTAACAAAGCCAGAGAAAATATTGAGAAGAATTTCATCCAGGTACTTCGTGTCGCCAACTTATGTTCAAGTTTTATATATATTGATCCATGATTCGAACTGATTCAAGATATCAATAGTTCCAGTAATCTAAAATGAAAGTTTCTGCAAGAACATTGAAAGATGATTAACTCCGGCTAACAACTACAACTTCGGTAAAAAATTATTATAATTGGCATTAAATTCTTATCACCTGGTTGACCTATTAGAAAAAAACCAAACGCGAATCGACCCATATTAACTCCATCATAAATTGAAGCAGAACAAACAGAAAAACATAACTTATCAGAATAGTTGAAGCAGATAAAGATAAAGAATCATTGACTGGTTTGTTGATAAAAACTTATCCTTTGAGGCCCTTACCCGACTTGAACTATATATGACTGCTTTAGATTGAGTGCTAAAAATGATTGTGCAAGATAGACTCGGTTTGAAGGCATTATAATCTGTCTATATTAATTTTTAATTTCAGTTTTTGGTCAGTTTACGTCTGAATATCATATCTGATGGTCAACTTTGATCAATGTTGTTTAATTGCAACAAGCTAATGAAGCTACTATATTGCAACGGTCATTGTATCAGTGTATCTGCTTATAATATCTTTCTATTTTTTTAGTAGAAGAGAGCTCATGATGATAATGACTCAAGAACCCGTCGTACAATGACGAGACAGAATCTTATGATGTCAATACATTCGATACAGTTGGTTATTGGAGCAGTTAAATGTGACACGAGATGCTTATGATAACATCTGGTACATGACTCGCTAAGTGCAACACAATATTTGTTTGGCATGCAACATCTAAATACAAGGTGACAAAATGGGTTCGATGTCGATTTTGAATTCTGTATACAAGATTGATGACACAATGTTAGATATAGCATCGTTCACTGACGTTGATTTTTTGTTTACAAGATTGATGACGCTTCTAGTTAGATCATTTATAATTCCAGGCTTATAATCAGTCGCTGAAAAACTATATGGCGATCTAGACAGACATATAGATTAATTGGCTCATAGACTTGCTTTTTGTTCATTAATTTATCGGTTTTTTCAATAGAAACATTTGAGATGTTTCACGCTAAAGATACATTTGAGACGCTTTGTATGATGGTCACTATAATAACCCAAATTATATTAGGTTTTAATATATATTATTATTATAGTTAATAAATTAATTAAATTGTGATCGATTATAATAGATGAAAAAATAAATTAAGTATATTATTTATGGACGATTATAAGAAAATTTATTATGCCAGTCTGTCAAACAAAATAAATGGTAACACAAAATTATTATTAATTTAAAATGGAGTTGCCAATGGTGTTAAAAGAACAAGTCAAGGGATTAGGGTGTGTACGTGGTCAAAAACGTGATCGCAATCCTGATTTTCTGGGCTAAATATCAGCTTACAAACAACTTCCTTCTTGATAAATTCATTCACAACAAATACAATTAATTTAAAACACTTAACAAGCAAATAACCTAGTCAAAAATATATTAAACCACAATTACATTTTTGTCGGCAAGAAATTAGTAGAGTGACATTAAATAGAATTATTTCTCCAAATAGTTTTTGGAAACCAAACCAAAAAGTTACAAAATTCTGCAGAGAGGGATGTAGTGGGTTAACCGACCAAAGTTTATCATTACATTAATCCTTTAATTGATTGAAGGAATGAAGACTCCATTAGCTTGAATAGATCGAGACTCTACGAATTTAATCGTATTCAAATTAACAATTAACTCTGCGATTGAGGTAACATCTTAACCCAAGTATATGTTAATCATCTTGTGTTCCGATAATTAACTAAAACGAGACAGAGGCAAATTTTGGATCAACGTTCGATGATGAAACCAGAATTTTCGAGTAGTAACGTACTAGCGATTTGGAATCTAGACTTTAATGTTTGTTCAATAATATATGTTGTACCTGAATATTTACGTAATTACTGTATATGAATACTACGAGAAAATAAAAGAACAAAATCAATTGAATTATGAGAAACAAGATCTACACGTACTCAGAAACGATGAAGAATACGATAGGATCATGGGATATTTTGTTGGCCCATGAACTCTGTTAAGTGCAACTAAACAAGTTTTCTTTTGTAGAATACATTAGTGTGAAATAAACAGTTAGTCCGATTATTAAACCAAAGAGAATTTATCAAACATTGAAGAAAGTATATTAATATTCTAGTAGGAGAAGAATAACTAGATGATGAAAATAAAGATTCTTAATAAGTAAGATTTATTTTATGTAGACTGGTGGAAGATTATGGAGTTTAATTCCGAGCTTGAGTACTTTAGACATTTATCCAGGTACGGATGTATGTACTCTTCTTTCAGCGTTATTTTGACATGCTTTGTTGATATCCTTGCGTTCTTTTGATATCCTTGTGATTCATTTGATATCTTGATATACTTGTGTGATTTGATTCCCCAATTTGAGCTAAATTGTTTTGAGCTAAGGTGTTATTTGAGATTTGGTAAATTGTGAAAACTTGTAATACCCTCAAATTTTGGGTTGCGGAAGCGGTCGGGTCGGGTGTTACCAAATCAAATATCACAGCATAAGATACATAATGAACGACTCTAAATGAGACGTTTGAAAATAATTATACATTTTCCAAAGTAGAACGTTTACAACGATGCGAGTTTAATAGAAGTTTCAATTACATAATTTGAAAATACAAAGTAAATGCAGAGTGGTCCCCATTGATTGAAAATATGCGACTCGAGCTAGCTTATCTTGTAGCAATCATAATCCTGCTGGGCACCTGAGAACACATGCTAAAACGGGTCAGCTAAAAAGCTGGTGAGTTCATAGGTTTGTTAGTTAAAACATAGAGTATAAAACCTTTTGTGTTTCGAAAAGTAGTTCAGAATCTGCGATTCTGATGTGTATTAAGTTGAAGTTGTAATACCAATGTGTATACGATAATCGAGGTATCTAATACCTAAGCAATAGTGGTATGTACCAAAGTACATAATGATTGGTGCATTCCGAGCCTGGATACCTATCAGGTATTAAGTAAATCTGTAAGCACAAGGCACTACGTGCCTAAGTACTATCGAGTGAGCGTGTGACTATGTCATATCGAAGGTGTGGCAATCCATGCCTTGATACCTATCGGGTATGAGTAAATCAATTAATTGTGAGGTGAAACTTGCCTGAGTATATTCCGAGTAATTGTATGACCGCGTCATATGATATCGAGTGATGTACTGGTATGCCTACCAGGCACAACGTATAGTATCCAGTATCATGAATGTGTAGTCCCGCAGAACTATAATCGAGTACTTAGTCAAGTACTGAGTTAATGGCCTCGCGTGAAAACTCACCGACCCGTTAACTAATGTGTGTGGATCACGAGCACAAGCTCGTCCATCCATCGATTGTATCGTTTTACCGCGATATCGAACTTGTGCCCACTGCAATACCGTGGCATCATTTTGTGCCCACTTACCGTGGCATCGTTTTGTGCCTAATCAGGCATCGACCGCATTGCTCGCAAGCAACGTATGTAATTGAGCTGGCAGTACTACGACATGCCCGACTTGAGATAATTGAGCCGACCGTACTACGACGAGTCCGACTTGAGTATTCATGTTTGTATAATTGTATGTATACTGATATACATATGTAATAACGTAGGTAGCCCCTGGTGCTCAAGATGATGTACAAGTATGTAGATATATATAAATACCAAACAACAATCACAAGTTGTAATGTGTCATGCCACGCATGTAAATGATTTGTTGTGTCTAAATATGTATAAATAATACTTAGATTTAAGTAGTACGAAGAGCCTAGGTATGAATTCTCATCACCTAGTTGTGTTGTATTAGTATCAGGAGTCTATACTAACGTATGATACTATTGTATACTCCTAGCCTTAAGCCTAGTTAGTATATTGGGGCCCTGATTTGTATGTGCAGTATTAGTTCCTAAAAGGTAAACTAATCCTGTAAAAGTATAGATGTTGTCCAGTGTAGGTAGAACTAACTAGTTCTAATGTATTCGATGATATCGTCCCGCGACAATATGGCCAATGGTTAGTGATAACTTAATCAAGTTATGTATTGGTAATTGTTTTCCAACAATCCAACAGTGTACGATTTTAACCTATCTAGGTCAGGTATCGATATTGTCCCAAAACAATGTGTTGGGTGTAATTCCTAAGTATTACGCATTTGTATTACATACAGTAATAAGTAAGTGTGAATTATAAAGGAATATTAATATAATTCGAAAACAGTTATTGAGCATGTGTTTCACCCCGAAAACAGTAAAACAATTGAAAGAGTGGGGCTATGAAACTCACCTGTGAGTTGTTAGCGATCCTACGATACGCGCGTCGTCCGATAGTTAACCTCCTAGTGTCCTAAACACGTGAGGTCATATGAGTATAAGACAAATCAGTTTGTCTAAGCGAGTTGTGTAATTATTTATTTATCGTTCAGGTTTGGAAACCGTGTACGGGGGTTCGGGGGCAGCGCCCCTGATAGCGGGGTCCAAGGGGTGGCAACCCCTGGCGGGGTCCAAGGGGCAGAGCCCCTGGCTGGGGTCGAGCTGTATGACCGCGTCATATTTCTACTATATTGCTTTAGTGAAAACGCTCCGAAATTTCATTTCGGAGTAATATTAGGCGGTAAAATTTGAGTTCCGACACTTAGTGAAAAATGTGTATTTTCTGTTTTAGGCGACACTAGGCAAGTGTCGCTATAGGCGACACTCAAGATTGGCGTCACTTGGGAAGTGACGCTACAGGCGTCACTAAGGGGCGTCACTGGGTAAGTGACGCTACGGGCGTCACTCAAGGGCGACACTGGGTAAGTGACGCTACGGGCGTCACTCAAGGGCGACACTTACAGGCGTCACTAGGATGCGTCACTTACATGCGTCACTTAGGATGCGTCACTTAGGTAAGTGACGCTATACTGTAGGTCTGTGGGCGACACTTGCAACTGTTCGACGGGTTTTCACCCAAAAACGCAATCTAACTCATTTTTAGGCCGAATCTTGTTGTTATAAAGTTAATACATGATATATTAAGTGTTTTTAACAAGAAATCTTAAGAAAAAGTGAAGAAATCCTTACGATTTGAAGATCGATGGTTTGAGGATGAAGATGGTGAATCTTGAAGATGAAGAAGATGAAGATGATGATGGTAGATGTTTGTTGTTGCTCTTGTTGATGATGATTCCGAAAATACAAGTGATGATGATGTTGTTATTGTTAGTTACTGTTTGTTGTTGTTGGTGGTGGTGAAGGATTGAAAGAGAGAAAAGAGATGGAGATGTGTGTGGGTGTTTGGATGAAAAGGAAACAAGAATGGGGGGGGGGGGGGGGGGGTTGGGCGGCTGACCAAAGGGAAAGGGGAGGGGGGTTTTCCCTCACTTCATCTCCAATTCACAGTATAAAATACCCGTATATTCATACTCGATTATTAAACATATTTAATATGTTAAATTTATAATTTTGTTCAAATTATTTCGTAAATATTTTAAATGAAAATATTTCACTTGAATTACAAGAATGTAATTTGGTCTCAATTCGTTTCGATTGTGATTATTAAATAATCCTTGTCTATTATATAAAAATATATAAAATTTTCGATCATTTGATTGTAATTGCATACAAAAATACAATTATTTAAAGTTTAAATTTGGCGCAAAAATTTAACTTTTTGACCGGGTGTTACAAAACTTTTGAGAAAACTTTGCGTGAAAAATTATTTTGGAAAACTTGGGCAATTCATTGTTTCGAGCTATTTTTGGATTCAATTGATTTAGGTTCCATATGCATGGTGGACATATTCTGGTGTGTGGTTGGTTTATATGTTCACTGTGCGCCCATAGAACTTAGAGGTTTATAGACCGGAGATAGGTATACCGAGTCAGCTTCATGTGGAGGACCACCGGGGCGTCATTGCGGCACCAATGACGTCGCACTATCCGTGGTGGTGGGATTAGTCCACGGCGTCTCCCCTTTTGTTGATATTATGTGATTTGTGTGATTATATTATGCTCGTGGGAGAGCTTTTGATTTGTGCTCGCGGGAGAGCCCTTGGATTATTTGGGAGGGGTATGGATGCATCCTAGGCTATCTTATGATATGATATGATTTGTGTAGAGCGGTCGTGTGGTGTAGTGCCATACATACCTTCCGATTAGGGGATACGTACACCTGGAGTCGCGACCAGAGTGTTATTACGAGATATGATTTGACATGATATATTGTGAGGTATGATATTTGACACTGGTGTGGTGCAGTTTGGATATATTATTTTGTAGGGTACTCGGTATAAAATAACTCAACCCCTCGTTGCTTCAGCCTTTAATTCATTGGTTTACTCTGGTGTAAGGGTGGTGTTACTCGAAAGGTGGCTTTTTGGAAAATAAGTTTTACTTATTTATTCCGCTCCGTTCTTACTTTAAGATATTATTATTTTTACTGTTTACTTTTGTTATCATCCGCGCACTGAGCAATTAGCTCAGCCGCATTTTCTTTTCCTGCGGCAGGTACTCTGGGTAATATGGGATGAGTGCGAGAGATTCCAGATTTGGACTTGCCATAGAGATACCATTTATTTTAGTTGGACATTTATTTAGGTTATCATTTAATAGATATTGTCATTTATTATTACAAAAAAAATTATTAGTACATTTATTATTTAGTAATAAATGTGACCTCCCGTTTCGTTATCGGGACAGGGTGTTACAGTCACACTCTTGGACTATTAGCTGCTGGTGTCACTAGCAAGAAAATTTAAATGCAATTACTTAGTCTCACATTACGAGAGCTAGCGTCGAAGTATGACAGACTTTTTTTGCATCGGAAGGGTAAATGTTGTTTCTTATAACTTATAAGCGTTGGTGTTAATTTTTCATGAATTTCTGATAGATTTCACCGAGTCTTTTGGAGGTACAGTATGATCGGCACTTTTGGGTTGGGATGGGTAGTAACAAATAATCTTTAGTATGGATTGTACTAGGTCGGGTTAGGTTAACTAAAAAACACTACTTAACCTTTCTAAAATCTACTTTTTATAAACAATTAGTGTACTAAATACATGGTGAAATGCGACATAAAATTAAAAAATAGCATTATCATCATAATTGTTCAAATTTTATAAATAAAACAGTTTTCAAGGTTTTAAGAAAAATATGGATTTAAAGTAAATTCTGGACTTCTCAACCCATTTTTCCCAATTTGTCATTATTTCATAAATCAAAATTTTTTAATCATATTAGTTTTTGTGGTGACTTTTTGGTTACACGTGGCGAGTTTTTGTTGTTGACGAATTTTCCTTTGACTTGCGATATAGCTTTGACCAGTGACAAAATTGAGCCAAGTGGCGAGCATCTATTGGCTAATAAGAAAATCGCCAACTTGCCTAAAGTAAAATGCATTGGATTTTACTAAACAAAGCCCTTAGGGCTTTGGTTAAGATATTAAGAGATGGATAAAAATGTGTACTCAAACAATAACTAACTCTTCCCCTTAAATTTTAATTAATGTACAACCATTTTATGCATGTCCAAACAATTTAAACAAAGCTTTAAGAGCTTTATTTAGCAAAACCCAAATGCATTTAGGCGACTTTTCGATCTAAATTGAAAAAAAAAACTGACACGGTACATTTAATGAGAACCTATGTGTTGACTAGAGGTAGTTTTCTCACTTTCCGATAACCTCTATCATCATGAACTTGTCTGTTTTTTATCTCATGTGGTGATTTACTTATTGTGGATTTGTTTCTATCTATTAATTCCCACAATTTAGTTTGCATATTGTCATCTTCAAAATTTAATACATTTGACTTTCTATTTATGATGAGTGTTTGGCTAACTAAGAGCACACGGAGTAAAGGCGTTTTCGGTGCCGTTTTTATCAAGAATGTCGTCAAACGGAGTTCCCCACACCAGAATGACGTTCTCAATGACGTTTCCGGTCACCGTCTGAGTCAAGACGGTGCTTTCCTCTCTTTTTTTTGGTTAGTTTTTAATTTAAAAAAAAGAAAGCTGTAGCATGTAGGAAACAATAAAATTAAAAATGGTGAATGTAGAAAGCAATGGAGGAAGGAAAAAAAAAAAGAAGAAATGATGTACAGAAGATGTCGGTCAAGGAGAACGAAGATGAAGAAACCGAAGTGAAAAAGGTTTTTTTTAAAAAAAAAATTATAAATAAAAGGGTTTAGGTTTGGGTTGGGCTTTTTATTTTAATGATATTATTGAGTATCCATACGTAGAAAAACATATATTTAAAATTTTATACTTTCGATTATATATTTATAATTTATATTTTACAAATAATATGAACTTTACATTTATATAACTTGAATCGCAATAAGTTGAATAATTTGAAAAAATATTGTAAAGATATCGTATGATACTACGATTGGTTTGAACTAATTTGTCGAGCTATAAAAAAATAGCAAAAGTTAATGGGCTTCATTAGCCCAAGTTCAAAAAATGTCAAAACCGGAAAAAACCGAAAAACGGAAAACCGACCCAAAATTGAATTCAAAACCGAAAAAACCGAACCATAAAAACCGAACGGTTTCGGTTTTAAGTTTTCAAAAACCGAAGTTTATGGTTCAAATTTCGGTTTTAGCCACAAACCGATCCATGCTCACCCCTACTCCATATCCCTCGCCAATGCTGCCAATTTATGTCGCACCCCCAAATTATGATGCGGAAGCGATTCGGGTCGGGGCGCGACTAATACGGTAATCACATCACATAAGATATACAATGAACGACTCTATATGCGTCGTTTAACAAAATACATTGATTAGATAATTGTTTATAACGTTTGAAGCTATTACCATAGCTCGCGTTCTGAAAATGAGAGATTTCAATACATAATTACTTTTACAAAATATAATAATGCAAGAAAAACTCTGAGGTTTGCATGATGACTCGAGCTAAAAGTATCCTGATGGGTAGTCCAACCTACTGCTGAGTACCTGAGAATACATGCTAAAAGGTCAGCTAAAAGCTGGTGAGCTCACAGGTGTAAATGATAAACATAATGTATGAACCACAAGATTTAATAATGTGTTTGAAATTAATCAAATAAATGTGTATATTACTGCCATGAACCACAAGATTTAATAATGTGTTTGAAAATAGCTTTCACTTATTTTGGAATTTGATTATTGACACACTGATTTACGTTTAATGCATATTTGCACCATGACTTTATAACTTCATTGAGTTGAGAAAATTTGGTTTCAAAACTTACTTTCTCTTGAATGCACATTTCATTTGCATGTATTTGTGCATCAAGTTCAAGTTTTAGATCTTTCATTTTCAACAAATTTTCTTCTTGAAGTTTAAGTTTTGATGTTAAGTCATTGATCATGCATTCTTGCCTTTTCTGAATATCATGATCATTTGATAAATCAACTATCAAAGTCTCAAAGATATTCTCCTTTTCAGTCACTGAAGCTGATTTAAAGCAATGTACCTTGTAGAGAGTCTTTGGATCCCAGCCGGATGCTGAACATTTCTTAGCTACTTCCTTGATGTCTTCATGGAAGTTAGCATCATCAGCCATCAGGCAGTAATCTCGGTCTAAACAAATCATAGCTTCTTCTTCATCAGATGATGAGGTTGAGTCAGAGTCGCTGAAGGATCCTTCTTCAGCGACAAACCCTTTTCCCTTCTTCTTGCCATCTTTGGACAGAGCTTTCAGTTTCTTGTACTTTGACTTGTATTTGTTGTACTTGTCATTTCTGAAGCTGGGCCTTTGCTCCGGGAGAGGATTGACAGCTTTGGATCTACAGTCAGCTGCAAAGTGACCAAGTTTGCCACATTTGTAGCAGTCGCCTTTTGACTTTGGGATGTCACTTGATGGTGCACCAGCAAATTTGTTGAACCTTGTGTTCTTTCTGAAATTTGCAACCATCATGGCCATATCTCTTTCCA
Organism: Pseudognaphalium luteoalbum; assembly: GCA_963422505.1. NCBI lineage: Eukaryota > Viridiplantae > Streptophyta > Magnoliopsida > Asterales > Asteraceae > Pseudognaphalium > Pseudognaphalium luteoalbum. The sequence goes on from OY730195.1 coordinate 28,486,339, forward strand.
GCTTCTCTAGTCCTTCTTCATAGCTGACTTCAGACTGACTGTCAGCAGCACAACCTTCCTCATCTGTAATCAGTGACTTTGAACTCAACTTGGTGATCTTAACTTTCTGCTTTTGATCAATCTCTTCTAGCTCAGCTACAAGGGCATTAGAAATCTTTTGACTGCCTAGTGCAGTACGAATGTGCTCACTTTGATCAGCCTGTTTCTCAGATTGTTCCCAATTTAACAATATACCATAAACTTGAGTTAGATTGAGAGAAGTATAATCATTACGTTGTCGAGTACATGTTGCAATGGTTCCCCAAATTTTTCTAGGCAACAGTTCTAGAAATTTTTCGACAACAAATCTTTGGTCCTTTCCTATATTAGCCTTTTCCATTTTATTTATTAAAGCTTGATATCTAGTATAGGTGGAGGCCAGTGACTCATTGGGTTCCATAGCAAACAGTTCATACTGACGAGTCAGATTTACTTATCTACAGCGAATAATGTCGGGGGTTCCAATATATATATTTCTCAGAGTGTCCCACATGTGTTTCGCTGTACTGCACAATCATGATGGACTCAAACACTTCATCAGGAAGTGACATGCTTATGTATATTTTAGCTTGTTTATCCAGCCTGACCATGCGCCTGTCCTCATCTGTCCATTGTTCCTCCCTTTTTGGCATAACCATTTCTGGTAATGCAGGAGTGGTTGCAGTGGCTGCAACAGCAGGAATAATGACAGTGGGGGTGTGAGGACCGTCAGTTATTATGGAACAAAGACGATCATCAACAAGGTCTAAGAACATCATCATCCTGGACATCCAGGTTTCAATTCTTGATGGGTCAAAAGCTGGAGGTTTTGTAGTGGAACCATTTCCCTTCTGGTACTCAGAATCAACACAACTGTATTTAACGGATTCCATTGCAGATCTGCTTAAATTATATTTTAAACCAACTATGCTCTGATACCAATTGTGAGTCCCTAATCACTATTATGTTAGTGATTGTGAATCGTTAACAGTGAGTTAATTGTAGAAGGGGGGGTTGAATACAATTAAAAACTTTTCTGTTATAATGTATTAGCTTATTTAGCAAGTTTTTAACCGTATTAAAGTGACAGTAATATGAACACAAATATATATATATATATATATATATAAGATAAGCAGTTCAGTTGCTGATGCAATTTTAGCTGAAAGATAAATTCTTTTATTGATAAAATTTATCTCTTGTTGATTGCGGAATAGATTACCCAAAGCTAATCCAAATCAAACAATACAGCTATTAAAAAGGAGATGAGCAGTAGTGGACAAACACGCTAACTTGCTCACTCGCTGAAGTAAACTAGTAGTGGACAAACACGCTACTAGATCACTCGCTGGTGTTACTTGTATCTTAGACAAACTGGTCACTGACAAACAAGTGACAATACAAGTAATCGACACTCGATGAAGTATAACATACTACGCTATTTATAGACGTTGAATTCCTTAATTTCCGGATCTGGAAGGACACGTGTCGCTGCTTGATTGGAGAGGTAGTTGAGATGTGATACATCATGGCACGACATTCTGTCTTGGAAAATATCACCTTGTACCATAGACCAATCAAATGCTTCCACGTTACTCTTTTCAAGTTTCGAGGAACACGTGTTGCGCCGTAATAACGCCGAATGTCAACTTCTTATTTAATGCGGCATTTAATGCTACAGTCACTGATAGAAACAACAATTCTCCTCATTCTCGATGCGAGCTAACATGCTCTAAAGAATGACTTGAACAGCTAATCTTCAGTGACTTCTTTTTTTCAGGAGAAGAGAGAACTCAAGAAGACTTGGAGACTCTCGCTGATAGATGAGTATCAGCGACACACATAGTTGAGTCTTTTATCTTGATAAGATTTTCATCTACTGGTTTAACATATAATCAGCGACTTAGAGACCTTCAGCAACAGGAGCTTGACTTGAATCATTTTCTTCATGGAACATTATTGAAAGGATCAGAGACTGTGAACAGATAGCATGTTCAGTGACTTCACTCATCAGCGAATAATGACTTTAACAATCTCTTATATAATCCCCCCCTTAATCCTTGTGATCAGTGACCACTTGAGTTCAGCGATCAGTAACTCAACAGTTTCATTTATACTATCAAAGTATATGTTTCGTGTGTTGTATCGTATATAAGCATCGAAGTATATGTGTATCATGAATGAGTACATGGCATGTAGTTTAGGGGTTGTAAATGTTTGCCACTTGGTGTGAAATGTGTTAATTTAATTAAGAGGTGTATTTAAGTCAACAAAATTTAAAATGCTTGATAAGCTAGCTTTTAGCTTAGTAGCCTTCCCTTTGAAAAATAAACTTAAAACGTGTATATCTAACTTAAAATCCTTATTAATTAAACCCAATAGCATAATTCAACATTCCAAGTATAGTCATTATTCAATTCAAAATATTATATACAAACCTATATAATCCGTAATTTCACAATAAATTAACATGTTTACTCCAATCCGCAAATTGATACCATAATTGTTTGGCAAATTGAAAACTAGAGGAGCTTATAAAGAAACCTAAAATCCAATAATGCTCAAGATCCAAATTGAAGCTTGGCAGTAATTATTGCTGAAAATTAATAACGACACCTCAATTGTGACACCCGCCAAATTAGGACTTGTATTAGTGCTTAATCACTTTGTTAATATACGTAATTAATTTTGTAATAGGCTAATTATGTGTATCATTATATATATTTGAGAATATATACACGTGCGTGATTTGTTTAAATCGTATGTTCTCCTATCGGACGGATTCTGGTACACTTTCATACGGACGTTGGTGAACTTTTCAATAAATAACTGAAATCTATTTAATAATTAGATAGTAGTTATTTGCATTATAGTATTATATATTAATATACAAAACAATATACGTGTTAATTAAAACGTAACCGACGCGAGTTAACCAGCAAAAAGCACCCGACAAACGACATAAATCTAAGTTATATTTTCATAACTCAAACTAAAGTATTTTGATAAAATACTTCAATTAAAAATATCGAGATTTAAATCGAAAACAAAAACGCATTTAAATAACGTTACGCGAGAATATAAACGTCTGAACGACCGGGAAAACGAACAACGCACGGAGTGCAAACACGGGGAACAAAAATTGGTGAAGCCCACACTTGGTGGACCCCACCAAAACCGCCCCCCCTTCCCCCCTTTCCCTCTTTCTTTCTTTTCTTGTTTGACTTTACCAAACACTCCACCACTCTCACTTTCTCACCTTTCACTCAACCTCATTTCTCCAACCTGTCTCTACTCCTCCCTCTCACTCTAAAAACATAGCCACTCACCACCAAAAACACCTTGAATCACCTAGCACCTTTGGAAGAAAACGATGACCGCAACGAGCTCTACATTCCTATCTTTTCGGATTTCGCTCGTGATGATTTGTAAGAATCCAAACACTTTCGAAAACTCTTACATTTCGTTTCTTTTACTTATATATTGTTAATCTAAGCTAGAAATGTCCAAATATATGTTTAAAACTTGATTTCGAAACCTTTGTCGAAAAATGTCAGTTTTGGTCATTTTAGTAAAACCGACACCTCGAGTACTCCCGACACCAACCGATAATTTTTGCAAACATTATAAACTATTCTAAGCATGTGTGTAAAAGTTTCAGGTCAAACCGAGGTCGTTTGATCACAAACCCGAGCCTTGAAAAACGACCAGACCCTTTGTGTCGCACCAGGCCTGGAGCCTTTGCGACACAAAGCCCTATGTCACAAACCATTACCTATTGTCGCACCCCCAAATTTATTTTTTAGCGGAAGCAGGATTTGGGTGTTACTAATCAATAATCAAAGCACAGAGATTAATAGTAAACGACCACTATATGCGTCGTTTTACATTGATATTGATAAAACAAAAGTTTACATCAAAATATTGTTTACATTAGTTCCGCTTGAAAATAAGAGATTTAAGTACATAATTAATCTATACAAAATATAATAATGCAGCTAAAATCTCTGTTTGTTTGCATGCTGACTCGAGCTAATAGATCCTGATTGAGCAGTCCAACCTACTGCTGGTCACCTGTGATACATGCTAAAATGGGTCAGCGAAACGCTGGTGAGCTCACAGGTTTGTATGTCAACACATATTTGTATGAACCGCAAGATTTTATAATATAATTGAATTTAAAATGCAATTAAGCAAAATAAAAGTTATACAGCCATGAGCACATAGTCTGAGCTTAACTTGAGTGTCAGGTCCAATTAAGGAAACCCAACTGAGTTGCCTCCTACGAGTGCCTAATCTACACTCGTCTTCCCAAATGCTAATACGTCCGTTTGACCAGTTAGTGCATGCTAACCCGGACGAGGATTGTCAATCCTATATGATATCATATACTAACATTCACGCTACAGATGTATTACCAGACTATGCTATGGAGGGCTTTAGTGATTAGTTGAAAACAACTCATGTAGTATTTGATTGATTGGTACTTGCGTTCAACTTGTAAAATAAAACGAGCAATGATATCACACCCCTTAATGAAAACAGTAAAATAGGGGCCATGAGACTCACCTGAGCCTTGAGTGTTTATTAAAATAAACTTGAATTGATTAGCTGTGAATTGATGTCCGAAGACTTGTAACCTGTCGGGCGTTCACAACGCGCAACGTTATATGAGTGAATAGATGTCTCAACAGACCATCTATGTTTGTTGTCTAACAATTAGTTATGTCCAAATGTTTGATTGTTCCACTTTGTTTATCGAAAACGTGTACGACCCGTTGGTGAAAGTTTGTAAATATAATCTTGAATCAATATCATTAGTTGTTGTTTCATTGCATACTTTCCAAGTATATGTTTAGTGTGTTGTATTGCATACAAGTATTGAAGTTGTGTGAGTTCGACACTTAGTGTGAAACTAGTTTTGAAGTTTCTGATTTAGGCGTCACTTAGGGCGTCACTCAGAGGCGTCACTTAGGGGCGTCACTCAGAGGCGTCACTTAGGGGCGTCACTCAGGTACGTGTCGCTATAGGCGGCACTCAGTTGGTTAACGGCACTAGGTCAAGTGACGTTCAAATGTGATCTTTAAATGGGCAGCGTCACTTGGAGTAGTGACGCTATATGCGGCACTCAGTTTAGGCGTCACTAAAGGTAAGTGACGCTACAGGCGTCACTTGGGTAAGTGTCGCTGGTAGGGCGACACTTACGTCTGACCAGATTTCTAATTTTAATCCAAGTGTTCTAAGTGTCGGTTATTCATTCGGGAAACTTTCAAAATTTAGTTTTTGGTCCAAGTTACTAACTAGGTCAACCAAACCCATTTTTGTTACCACTTTCCAAATATAGTAAGTTTTTCGAAAACTAGCCACTTTTGTTGACTTGGTCAAACTTACTCGGTTTGACCCGAAACTTTCACCCAACCCAAATATCAGTTTATAGAGTCTAAATAAATTGTCGGTTTGTGTCCAAGTTCACCAAAAGTGTCAATTCTTATAAAAGTTCCAAATATTCAAGATTTCACATTTTCGACTTTTTGTCGGTTTATTCACCAAGTGATATTACCAATTTCTGTTCAAAGTCAAGTCTCACAATTTTTATCAACTGATCTTCTAGGTGTGTAGTGTCTAACTTATGTTTTCCCAAGAGTTTTAAGCCCATGATCATAGAGAAACAATTTAATTTGTCATGCATTGTCCAGTTTCTGATTTTAATCAGGTCAGTCCCAAAGACTGATAATTAGAGAAAAATACGTTCGGATCTGGTAAAAACGTAAAACATGAAAGTTGTAGATCTTTTCAATACGCAAATTTTAAAAAAAATGCATCTTCTAACTCTTCTTAGAACTCAAGTTATGACATTTTTAGTAATCTGTGTTTTTCTGGACAGATTGTGTATCTTTTGTGAAAAATTCATAAAAACGTATTTTAAGTTTATATTTGGACATAATCTTGTTAGATGAGTTTTATAACATATAAATAAACAATATGAAAGTAAGAAAGAGTTTCCTTACAAAGATTTTAATGGAAATGAGATGAGGGGAAAGAGTAGTTGTTGTTGAGCTTGTGTTCTTTGTAAAATAGTGACTTTGATGGTGGTGGTGCTATGGTAGTTTATGGTGGTTGTGGTGGTGGTGAAGTGGCTGAGTTTTCTCTGGAGTTTTTGAGAGAGAATTGATAGAGAGAAGGTGGAGAAAGTGTGAGTAAATGAGTTAGTGGAAGTGTTCTTGCATGTTGAATGTATGGAAGCATATGTGAGTGGTGTGCATGAGAGTTTAGAGGGTGAAATGGGAGGTGGTGCATGTGGCTCATGGGGTTAGTGGGGGGGCCCGGCCTAGGGGCCCACTCAGGGGTATTTTGGTCATTTTCTCATTTAATCGATTTGTGCTTCGTGCGGTGTTTGTTTTCTCGTTCGGTTTGGTGTTTAAACGTTTATTACGCATCTTTAAGTAACGATTTAAATTTCCATATTTTCACTTGAAATGTTCTTTCTAAATACTTAGAAAAACATTTATATAGATGATTGTTAATTTAGGGATCTCGATTTGCTTGTTCGTTGTACGGATTTTAAATCGCGTAACCATTGTTTGTACGATACGAATTTATTTACAAAGTATTATTATCAAGATAATATTTTGGGAAGATATTGTCATTAAATAATGTTATATTATTTAATAAAATTGTTTCACCAACGTCCGTATTTAATTGAACCGAAATACATTCGATTTGAAACTTGTACGATTTAATCAAATCGCATAATTGTATATATTCAATAATATATATATTGGTACATTAATTAGCCTAACACAGAACTAATTACATATATTAATGATTGATTAGGCACTAATTACTAGCCCTAAATTGACGGGTGTCACACCTATGTTGCATATAGCGACACAAATGTCTATGTCGCAACACTATCGGATGTCGCATATACCGACACAGCACCCTATGTCGCATTAAATTGCGAATGTCGCACATAGCGACACAAAGACCTTTGTCGCAATCATGACCTGCGACACAACGCCCTATGTCGCACCCAGTGTCGCACAAATCAGAACCTTGAAAACATTGATTTTTACTAAGTGTCAAGACTTGAAATTTTATCACTTACGTTAACCAAATTCAGATTTTTGGTACGTTTTTCACTAAAGCAATATAGTATAAATAAAAAATTTTCGAGCTGACCTCGACCCCAGCCAGGGGCTCTGCCCCTTGGACCCCGCCAGGGGTTACCACCCCTGGAACCCCGCTAACTCGGGGCGCTGCCCCCCGACCCCCGTCACCTAAAGTTTAAAAATATAATTAGCATTTAATGTGATCATCTATTAGCCACTACCAGGGTTGTAAAAATTGGTCTAGTCATCGAATAATTGCTGATCGGACTAGGTCCGACATGTTTAGCCTTGAATGGGACTAAAATGTCAGTTAACGGTTTAATGGTGGTTGAAATTCCGGAGAGGCGAGGTAGTAGCTATAGTTCCTGAAGAGGAATTTCGGTGAAGTGAGTCAAATTCTGGCGATGTATAACGGAGAAGATGGACGTTTTATGGCAAAAGATGAAAACGAGAAACTAAATATTACATTTTAGTACTTCATATTTAAAATTAGTGTGCAATAATTTGCTTAACTTTAACACAATATCTATGGTGTATGCCCATTTTTATTTTGGTGTATCGTATAAAAAAATCACTTTTTCAATTATGTGTATCCGATGACATATTTGATGGTGTGACAACCGTATAAATAACCATGCCATTTGATAAGCCATTGACACATCATAAAAAACGGGTGCTACGTCATTGAATACACATAATCAACCAAAATTGAAAGTTTGGTAGTCTTTTAAAAAAAATGAAAATTTGATACACACAATAGATCAATTTGAAGTTTGTTACACACTATAAAGATTTGATTAAAGTTAACAGCATTCACACAGACGGCAAAAGTTAAATGCATTCCCAAACATTAATTCCTTCATATATTCATACTATATCACTTAACTTTCTCTTAATAATTTTAAATGTGTTTTCAAGTTCCTCCTTTGATAAAATATTACACACACATATATATATATATATATATATATATATATATATATATAATTGTTGTGACTTGATTGACTTTGAAACAACTAGAACAACTAAAATGTATTTTCTTTTCTTGCTATAACAATCAAATCATATATACAAACACATTTTGAGCCCCTAGGTTCTTGAAAGTTCACCTAGCCCATCCTTAAAGACAACCTTGATCTTCCGCTTGACTAGCTGAAACAAAAATCAACTTATGGGTAATAACTCATTAATGCTGGAAATCAAATAAATACAACTCTTAGTTCTTTACAGATTAGGATAAGTTTTCTGTTGGTGTGTTGGGCTAGCCGGAACAAAATCAACTTATACGGATTACCTCATTAATGCTAGAAAATCAAATAAATGAATAATTGAATTTCTTATTATTTATATGTATAAAATAAATGTGAGATAGCAAATTGAACAGAAAAAATTGCAGATTTTTTATGAGTTTTCGACTTACCATTTATGAGAAATTTAAGTTTAAAAAACATGAAGGAAAGTGGATTTTGTGACACATAACACATTCAGATTGGTTCCTTCACCTCTCACAAAAATCCCATTCTCATTGAACCTCACTCTAATAGTTAATTTGTAGGTTGGAATTTGGGTGTGATTTTCAAATTTTATACTCCCTGTTTCCATTTTATTAGGGGCGGAGAAGAGGCACAACAGCATACGCATCTACCCTCATAAGAAAAATTTTAAATGACGTAAATATGAAAAAGAAAATTGGTTTTAATGACATTTTAAAATTTTTACACCCCAGAAAACTACTACCTCCGTTCCAAATTAAGTGTCTCATTTTGACTTTTAAAAGTCATTATTTTTCAACTTTGACCATAAATATTTTTGATTGTGTTATATAATACTTAGTGCAAAATATATGAATGGATTGAGTATTAAATGTATTTTCACTAGTATAATTTTCATCAAGTATTATATAACACAAACAAATATATTTAAAGTCAAACTTGAGAAAGAAAGACTTTCAAAAGTCAAAATGAGACACTTAATTTGGGACGGAGGTAGTATAAAATATATGGAAAATAAATTTTTTCGCTCTCTTCCTTGTGAATTTTCTATCCCCGCCTTTGCTTATTGTCCACAAACAAAGACACAATTTAAAAAGACATCATCATAAATTTTTCTTTTTGTTAAGATTACAGTTTTACCTTTTATTATTTTTACCCAATCTGTGTATTATTCGTATACATTAAGGGAATAAAGGGTAGTAGTTATGGTTTTATGAATTGAGAACTCGCGGGTTTTCAATTCTATGGTACATAGTTTTACAGTGATGATCTGCATGTTGTAATTTGGGTCAATGGTGAGCAATTTTATGGTACTTGTGTCAAAACAACCAAGTTTATGGTTGTTCCTTGACTAATAAACTATTTAGAAAGAACGTGTGTTAGACTACTCCTAACAAGTTATCACTAAAATTGACTCGTCAGTTTATATCAACTCGTTCCATCAACCTTTTTCAAAATTGACTGAAATTGACTAATTAACAGCCAATGCAACACTGCCTAGTCACTTCAATTTCCGGGTTTCATGATATATGTTTAATCCTATGTCTAATAATAATAATAATAATTTTCTTCGTCGTTCACTCGTCAGATAACCTTCAAATTGACGGAATCAACTAACTCGTTGGTTGGGCAACACATGTTGGTCCCAAAACCAATGTAACCATTGCTATCGTTCTTATAAAAAGTGCGTGGTATTCCATTGAATATCCAAATTAGCTAACGTTGGATTCATTTAATTTAATTCACCAAAATAAAGATTATATATATGAAAATAGTCCAATGTTGACCTTTACAACCAAAATTTGACTTCATTAGTCGATATAATATTGACTGACCTTTTACAATTAATTTGTGACTACACCACCCCAAAACAGTAAACAATATATAAAGTTTAGATTAAAAGAAAAACCAAACTACATATCAAATACAACTTAAACCCATGAGCTTCATATTCCTTTGCTTTTACATATTAGAGAGTACTATATTTACTATTTGACATATTGGTGGGTTGAACCACCCATTGAAGCCACAGTTACTAATTGCCTGTATCGAACAAGATAAATAATTTGTTAGGGACTACAAAATAATGAACTTTAGCACTCTAAATTCGTGTTTCAATGTATTTGTTACGAACAGCCATAAAATCGACGATCTAGTTAATAAAAGTCCAAAATGCTTGAACAGTAGATTTCCCACAAAGTCAAATCACAACCTAGGAATCAATCTTTTTTGTTTTTCTTTTGGAAAACCTTCAACCCTTCAATTTGTGAATTCGGGTCAGGAAATAGGTTGACAAAGAGATTAAATGAGAGTGAAAGGGTATTAAATGAACGAGCATTGATATTTCCACAATCCAATTTAATAGATCCACCAAACATGCACATTAACTAGTCAAACGTAAAATGAAAAAGATGACAATAACCACATGTGTATGACACGTTGATCGTTCATCAACTTAACGGAGAAATATTAACATGGTTGGGCCGAGGGACGAACTTAAGGTTTTAATTTATACCCTATAAAATTTAATCTTTATTAAGAAAGCTTTACAAAAACAATTTAATCATATTAAATATATTAAACCAAGATCATTAATTTTCTAGATAATACATGTACGCCGATTAATTACACTTAATAAAAGTATCCTTACATTGAATGCTCGGTATGAATACTTGTTGCCAAAGTACAAGTGAGCTTATCTTGATCCTTGCTTTCTTGAAATCGACTACTACGAGGAAACGTTAGGTTTTCACATTTGATTTACGGTAGAACATACGGTGGAATTCTACTAAACCGTAGCACTGAGAATGCAAATGAGTCACGAATTAAAACCCTTTGGAGGATTCGGCCAACTTTCAGCTTCGGCTTGGGGTGGGGTTGGTCGACAAGGGAGAGGAGGAGAGATTTCGTTAGGGTATTGATCAACTAACAAATGAACTCGTAACCCTCTGTCTATAGTTAAATTCAAAGTTGTTGAACAAGTTAAGTATCACACTATAAACCTTCTAGTTTAATTACTTATTAAACTTGTCTCAAACTTATTTAGTTTACTATCATTAAACTAGTTAAATAAAACTAATTATAAATAAATCATTCTTGATATAAACGTTTATTAAATAAATAATTACATTAACTTTTTATATTAATAATATCACTTTATATTAATATTAAATTTCTAATTGTGTTCGACCAATCGATTCATTTCTATTAAATGAACGATATCAAAAATCTTTTATAATATTGCACTACTTGTTCAGTTATGCTCATCGGTATGATCATGTGGTGTTCATATGATATTTATATATACTAATATTACACACATAATCTTTCGCGAATCTAAAAAAACACAACACGGAAACGGTTTATGTAATTAAGTTTTGAAAGTTGGAAGGGACAAAAACTTCAAAATTTGGAGACCACAGGGACGTTATCTGTAATTTGTTTTGTCATTAAAAAAAGCACGTGTGCTCTCTCTTACCTATTAATACCTTCCAAGTCTCTGTGTTTTAAAAATTAAAACCAACAAACAAAGTCACAGACATATTTTTTTGAGAAAATGAGCGGAGAAGGGAAGGTGGTGTGTGTAACAGGAGCATCTGGGTTCATAGCTTCATGGCTCGTTAAGTTGTTGCTAGCTCGTGGTTACGCCGTGCATGCCACTGTTCGATCTCGTGGTCAGTCTTGACTTTCATTCTATAGTCAAACTCAACTTTAGTAATCAAAATATATTTTGTTTATGCAACAGTCATATTGCTTTTGATTAGTATCTAATCAGACTGTTCATTCATAATCAAAATGAAACAATTTCTTGATTTTCCTTAATATTCATGGTTCTAAGAATAGACTTAAAGTCATAGTAAACACTTACCCCTTTTAAAAATAATAAAAAGATTAGTTTTATGTAGTATGATCAATGTGATGGTTAAATTTATGTGATTTTTGTATCCTTTCTTTTTCTTTAATAATTAGTATCTTCTAATAATGCCAACTTACTAGTGATTCTTTTATGTTGCAGATGATCCTAAAAAGATACAACATTTACTAGCTCTTGATGGAGCTAAGGAAAAGCTATCTTTGTTTGAAGCTAACTTGACTGAAGAAGGATCTTTCGATTCTGCAGTTAGTGGCTGCGTCTGCGTTTTTCACACTGCGTCTCCTGTTCTTTTAACAGTTGACAACCCCCAGGTTTATTTTTTTTCAGTGTCTTTCGGAATAACCTCTAAACAATGTTGGTGCAGACTGCTGACTTTTTTTTTCCTTCTGATTTTTGCATTAGGAACAATTGATAGATCCTGCAGTGAAAGGAACACTTAATGTTCTTAAATCATCTGCAAAAGTTTCGTCTATTAAGCGAGTGGTCCTTACCTCTTCCACGGCTACAGTTATGTTTGGCGTAAAACTTCCCGACTCTAGCTATGTAGTGGATGAAACCTGGTTTTCAGATCCAGTAATATATGAGCAAAATAAGGTATAGTAATGTAAGTATTTGCTTGTTAGTAGCCTTGTATCAAATCATAACATTTTTAGTTTTCAGTTGTGGTATCACCTTTCGAAGACGCTTGCTGAAGATTCTGCTGTAAAATTCTCAGAAGAAAATGATTTAGATTTGGTGGTTATAAATCCTGGCTATACGATCGGTCCTCTCTTACAACCAACTCTCAGTCTCTCTTCTGAGGGCATCATGGGCTTCATAAGAACTGGTAACAAAATACAATTAACATCTCAAAGGCAATATAATGAATATAAATTAAGTTACACACCCTAATTACAGATTTGCTGCTCTGCTAACATGTTAACCAGCCCAAAACAAATATGACCTAGGAAAGGGCAACCAAGATTTTTATCTGGGAGCATTTTTACAAGAATCGGCATGCAGTTTTTAAGAACATCATAATTGAAGTATTATTAATGTTTTCATCATTAAAAGGAATGGGGGATATGATGGCTCGTTTCACATAAGGTAAAAGTAAGTTTGGTGCTGTTTACGTTATGCAGGTAAGGAAATATTCCCAGATGGAATCAACACACTTGTTGATGTGAGAGACGTTGCTAATGCACATATATTAGCCTTTGAGAACCCTGAAGCTAATGGTAGGTATATAATGGTTGGGCATGTGGTTCACTCTTCGGTTATCATGAAGATCTTAGACAAACTCTACCCTGCTCTTGGCCATTCTCATAGGTAGGTAACTAGGTATATGTTCCTGTGAGTATATATAGACATTCTCCTCTTTTTCTATCTTCGTCTGTTTTTTAGCCGTTTGCAGCTAGTACCGTCATTTAGAACTCCAAATCTTCTCATTAACCAACTTCGGTTATTTTCTTATATGACAAAACTTGTCTTGTTTATATCCACATATAATTTTTCCTAAACAATTTAACAAACTGAATGATTGGTGTCCGAAAGATATAATAATTCATGATGTTTTCACGATCTGTTGATACCAGTGCGTGCGAAGGCCACCTTTATCAATCTATATTTAATAGGTCCGTTTTGTGTATCATAAGCCCTTTCTATCAAGTTTTTATTCTCCCAAACTGACCATTTACATTTGTTATCTGTACGTATATGATTACGAGAATATAGATATTCATAGAAGTCCACTTGACGAGTTTATCTATATATTTTGCCTTCTTTGGAAACTCAAATTCTCTTTTTCCCGGCAGTGATATAACACTTGAATTCTGAATTACTTGTTATATCTTCAAACTTCGATAGGGCTAAAGATGGAAATTTAGTTGAGAAGCTACCTTACAGTATATCGAGGGAAAGGGCAGAAGGTTTGGGCGTAAATTTTACTCCACTCGAGGTAAGCTTAAAGGACACAGTAGAAAGCTTAAAGGAGATGAACTTACTAAGCTTCTGAAACACCGCATGATCGATGTCAGTGGGTTTGTTTGCATACAATAAAAGCCTGCAACCGAAACTTTAGTAATGTTTAGTATATGCAGTTATAATGCAATGTAAAATTAAATGTAAAGACCTCATCTATATCACTATATGACCTGAAAGATCTTGCTGTAATACATAGCTTCACAAATTCTGAACTTAAAACACAGCACATCAAAGATCATAACTGATTATCATGGTACTCGTAGAAGAAAACCGAAATGATCTGTTAACTACATAATAAAAGCTACCAAAAAATTAAAGTTCTTGCACCAACCCCATAACAAAGATCATGGTTGTCTCTTCATAATGAAGGTATGTGCATCAGGTTATGGAAGCTTTGAAATGCTAGTTTTCATCATCAGGATATGTAACTTTTCATATCAGTATTTAATTCAAAGAGAACTGCATTATTAGATTATGATAAAATATCATACTCCGTAGCTCAAAAACAGAAAGGAAAAAAAAATCAGGGGCGATTTTAGGGTGGGAGATCCGCCCCACCAAGATTTTATGAGTCAAAGAAAATTTTCGTAGATTTTGGTATAATCTGCATATTTGATGGAGGCCCAAGTGTGGAAGAACAAGCTCTAATGTATTTGGAAGCTCAAGATTGTGTGATGAAAAGGGCTGCACGGAAAGGGGCATAACTTGGGCTACAGGGGTCCGTTTCAGGCCCATGAGCAGGCGAATCGAAGCTCGGTTCGAGGCCCACCAAGCCGCTAACCGCCTTAGCACAATGCTCGAAGCCCAAAAACGGCTCCGTTTGGAAGATATGGGCTTTTTAATAAATTTTCTGTTCGAATTAGACTTTTGTTTTGGGTTTGTGGTTTGGCCCGTTATGTTTTATCGACCCATTTAAATTTCTGCTTGTTTATTATGGTTGGTATGACATTGTTTTGGAGTTAGTTTTCATTTATCAAAAATCAGATTTCACTCTCAATTTTGTGAATTAAAGTACCCATTCACGGCATTCTTTGTGAATCAACGTGATTCGGAAGAAATTATTCCTGGTATTCATAGGAATCAACATGTTTAATTTGGTTATCCTTATTTCACCCTACATCAATATTGCACCCATAACTAATAGATACAAAACAGTTAAAACAATAACATTGATAATGTATTTAGCCTAGAGGTGGAGAAGTGAGTCTTGTGTTCAAAAGGTCTATGGTTCTATCCCTTCTTATTGCGGTACTCGATGTACACTAAAATTTTACCCCATTCGAATATAATTTTGAAACAGCCAAGTCTAAAATCTCGCCGGAAAATGAAATATTATTTTTGAAAACAATCCAGAAAGATGCTATAATTATCCTCAAATACCTAATTCTGTCACCATCAATCGTACATGTACAAAGACAAGACTGCGTATCGTTTTCATCCTTCTCGCTGTCGGTCAGAAGTTAAAGAATATATCAGCCACATACAACACATCCTTTTGCAACAAATATAATGATATCTGGACTCGTCGACTTTAACGAAAGCAAAGATATTTAATATGTTATTGGACCATTCAATCTTGTGTTGTTGTTAACAAGTTTTTTTAGCCTGGGCGTTGCGATGGGGGGCTAAAAGTACATTTTTAAACTCCGATATGAAATATGAAATTTTCACTTGAATAAAATATGATCTCTTGATGGTTTATTCTTTTGATTATACCAACATGTATGTCTATAATTGAAAAAAACTTAAATTATTACAAAGTTGATTTTGCATCTAAAAGTGTATAGTGTATATGCATTGATTTTACTAATTGATAATGCAATCAGTTACATGCACTTAAGTTATTTATTGCTCTTATACTATAACTATTAAGATTTTCATCTTACTCAATTGTAAAAAATAAACAAATTACTTTGAATATTTTTAACCTTAATTTTAAGACCACTAAAGTTTTATAGTGTCATTGTGTTTACAACTTCATGATCATAAACTCCAATATTAATTGTATTAAGAATTTTGTATCCATTTTGTTATTCTAGCTAATCTCATTAACTTAATGATATAAGAATGGATCAATAACCAATAAGACAAACATTTATTTATTAAACTGATCATACCATGTAAATTTAAAATTATTGAAACACCCCATGAACTCATCTAAAATTCATTTTTTGAATGTTGACTACGAGTATTTAATATAGAAAATCGATATCACCTTAAAATAAAGCAACAATTAAAAATTAAACGTATAAACTACGCAAAGTTCAAAAATGTTAAAGGTAAATTAGACCAACTAATTAACCTCACTTAAAAGAAACTGAAAAATTTAATTTCTCAACACCAAATCTCCAAATTAAATGATAAGCTCCTCTCAAACTATGATCTAACAGTTGACTATTATTTATTGATACTTACGTATATCCACAAATGTGTTATTTGGAACTTTATTTAGTGCATACTTTCACTTATGTAACTACATGTAGTCCCACATAAAATATTTAATTTATGCAAAAGAAGTTTTAAAAATTAAAAAACATACCAAAGCAAAATCTATAAATTTGTGTATACTCTCAAACTATAAACCTTGAAAATTATGCTCAAAAACTATAATATAATTATAGGAAGAAAAAAATTATACAAATGTTAGTAATCGAACACATATGAATAATAAAAAAAATAAAAAAAATTAGCAAATGCAAAAAATAAAAATTAAAAAAATAACAAAATGTACTATTTATCAACTATTGAATGAATAGTATATTTTGCCTTGCAAAATGTATATATACTCAATTAGAAAAATATCTCTATTTGACAACGACTGATTAGTGATAGTTATTTAATTTAATGTTTTTGATTGTTGTTTATATAAATTAGGTAGCTTCACTAATCAATGGTTTACGTACAAGGTATAAAGATAGTTTTGGAGATAATGGACTAATTAATATTCGAGAGTTTTGTACAGTCATTGATGAATTATTATAGGGGAGTGATTCGTACACCACCTAAAATTATCCATACACCATTAATTGTGTTTTACAGTGTTGTACTGTACAACACTGCAATGCATAATTAATGGTGTACGGATAGTTGTCCATATATATGGTTCCAGGTGAGTTGACCTGACAGTTTTTAGTTGAATTTTACTTTCATCTGATGATCTTCTCATCTTTTAATCCTCACAGTTGCAACTCATATTTGTTGGTTATCTTTGACGGTTTTTTTGACGGAGTTTTCCCCGGAATAGTATATTTAATAATATATCATATGTTACTTATTTAATTTAGTTTATATTTGTGTTTTTCTTTGATAACTTTTTATATATAATGCTTGGAATAATTCTGAATATATACTTATAATCAGAGTGATTTTATCTACATTTCGATATAAGTTTTATCGTCATATGATATATATTTAACAAACGTATATTTTTGTTTCGAAATCAATTTTTTTAATATGAAAATGTATATAAAAATAAACTGGCCATAGTGGGATATTTGGATTAATACAAAAAGTTATAGAAGAAAGGTTAAAAGCGAAAAACACAATACTACGTTAATAACATTATTTAAATATAATATACATTTTGATATTAATGCCCATGTATGTCTTTTATAATTGAATTTTTCGAATTTAAGGTTGGTGTACTACTCTATAGTCGTAGATTTTGGGGGATTATTAGTTAGCTCTTAAGGTAGTAAGGTACCACTGTTGATTAACAAAATCTACATTGAGGCGTGATGAACTAAACTATCTAAAATTAGTACACGCTCTTATGCACAAACATTTTTTATATGTTAACATCTTTCATGCAAATAGAGTTGTATATTTACATTAACTTTACGGAGATTTTTTTGTGGCATCCATTTAATTGGGCAATGCCCGGGTTAAATACTAGTTTTAATGGTGTACGAATCACCACTCATTATTATATGATCTTTCTGTGATAATAATCAGTGATGAATATACGATTAAAATTCATCATGGATATTCATTGATGAATATGATATAGTTACAAATTAAATGAATACCAAGATAACACACCATTGGTGTCATATTAAAGACAATTGGGTTTTATTTTTGTTAACATTGTTTATGTAAAAGATTGGTAAGATTGTGGTTTTAAAAATTGTTGTATCGTTTGATTTTTGGCTAAAATACATTTTAGTATTTTGAATTTGGTTAATCGGGTCCTCTAGTACCATGAACTTCAAAAATCAATAAATTTACTACCTTGACTCAATTATGTGCATATCATGTGACTACTTTTGTTAAAATTTAACTATGGTATAAACAAATTATGAAATTAATTGGGTCTGAAATCAAAATAACAAGAACTAGTTTGTATTTTTTCTTTTTCTAAAATAATAATAAATGATAATTTGGATTTGGATAATGTAGAGTTTGTATCGTCTTTTATTGATGAAGTGAATGCAGTAGAGATTCAAAGCCTCTTCCTTCGTCAAATCGTGCGTCATGCACTTCTGCTACAAACGTTCATGAATTAAACCAATACATGAGCCAACTCATATCTAAATCAAAATTAAATGATTTAAAAAAGAACACCAATAGTCAATTAACATGATCTATACAAACCGAGTTCATATCTAAACCAGTTGCTAATTACATAATATAAATCAAAACTTTCAAAAGTTTTAGTGGTTCCTGTCTTCTGTCTTTCTGTCTCTGTCTTTGTTCGGCTTGTTTTTTTATAAACTCTTTTATGGTAGTGAAATTGGAAAGCATGATAAGTCCGTACTCTTTAGTTAAACGGATGAAATGACTAACTATAATAAATTTGGTGCATAGACACCTACTTTCTAAAGCCTTTGAAAATGTCAATTAATGTGCTTCGTTTTTACGTCTCGATTGCGTAGGGATATTGAGTTTATGAATTTTTATTTATTTATTTTTTCTCTTTACTTTTTTCCATCTAATCTGGGCATGAAGACTAAATCATCCTAATTAACTTTTCCTAACTTTATTTGTTAATGTCAGTTAAATTTTAACAAAAAATAGTTACATGATATGCACATGACCGAGTCAACTGAGTGAAGGTAGTAAATTTACTGATTTTTCAAGTTTAGAGTGCTATACTATATAAAGGTGGCAAAATGAATAGGTCAGGTCGGGTCTCGGGTCTAGATGGGTTTGGGCCTAAATGAGTTCGGGTCTAGATGGGTCATTTAGAAGGATGGGTTTAAACGGGTCTGGGTCAAATGGGTCTCGGGTTGGGTCATCGGGTTCACCAAACTTTTTTTTTTATTTGAGTGAAAAATGAAATGAGGTGGAAAAAAAAATTACTCGTTAGACCCATCCAAACCTGTTGGTTAATTGTTACACAATTATAGGTTATACTGAAAAACCCATTTATACCTATCCAAAAAATGGGGAGGAGACCCAACAAACTCATCTCCTCCTAAAAATTAACCAAATTGACCCATAATTAACCAATGGGTTTAAAATTACCACCTCTAATACTATACATTTACGAGTTCAGAGTACTAAATGAAACCAAATTTATTTTGGCTTTATTTTTTGTGAACCTAAAAGACGCTGGGACGGAGTGAACTTCTCAAAACATTATTATAAAATTCCTTTTCTACCCTGATTAACGTATACCTCTTAAATTAAATTCAACTATTTACAAAATCGCCCTTTTAATTTCTGCTTGAAAAAAAAAAAAAGCTGATCACAAATTATGTGTTGTTACAAATATACATACATTGCCTTAAAGTGGAAGATCTAGGCAATGATTAAACTCCAGTGGAGGTAAGCATCAAGGACACAGTTATGAGCTTGAAAGACGAACTTTCTGAACTTCTAAAGCACCAGATGATGCCCATGGGTTTGTTTGAGCCCACTAGCTTTAACATTTTTATTGTAGCGGAAAACGAAACCTGCCATTAAGGATCATGTAGTTTTGGATGCTAAGTGATGGAACTGGATCATTATGACTGAATAATAACACATGTCCTCGTTTACAACTAAACTGAATATCAAACAAAACATTTTTCTCAAATTAATGGGATTTTAACAGTTGCAATTGTGAAGATTATAAAGTACCCTTACTCAATGATAAACCGACAAATAAGACAATGAAACAAAAATTGAGAAAAAGAAAGAAATGAAGCACAGGGTTCTGTCATACTGGCAGACGACTTAATGTAGGCAATGTATAACACCATGTACACCTTATTATACATAAAGTATTAAAATATTTTTCTGTATATGATCGTTTAGCTCATCCATAGTTTCAAAACTCTATCCTTGCCACCCAATGCTACTTTCTCACCATCTGGACTCCAATCGACAGCAAAAACCTTGCACAATTAGAGAATAATTATCACCTTCTTGTTCAAATGACCTTTGTTACAATTAACATTTATCTTCAACTAAAAAGAATACGTAAAAAAGCCCTCATAAACCAACCTCGTCTGCATGACCCGGAAGGTCTTGCTCCAATTTTTGTGTCCGGATGTCCCAAACCTAAAGGACACGACACATTTGAGATTATAAGCAATTTATTAGGATAGAAGCGATACAAAGAGAATCAATTTTACCTTCAACGTAGAGTGCTTGCTACCACTCAAGAGAAGCCTACTGTCAGCAGACCAGCACCAGCTGTACAAAAACATACAGCTTGTGAGAAACTGGACAATATAAGTGTGAGAAAATAATAATAAATAAACTCAAACCTTATCTTAAAACAGGCCCCACATGACCCCGAAAGGCTGCAACAAATTTCCCAGTAATTCCATTCCATAGCTTCAGAGATTTGTCAAAAGAAGCACTCGCAATCCATTGTCCATCAGGTGAAGAGTAAACATGGTTTACTAGCTGTAAAAAGCATAATTATTCAAGAGACCATGTAAACCTTCAAACATTTTCTTATTTAACTTTTATACTTATTAACATACAAGTAGTACCTGTTGATGACCAGTCATCCGAGTTTTTGGTTGCTTGCCAAATGACGGTTCCCAGAGGAACATGGTGAAATCATCGCCACTTGAAACCAATCTTTCAGGAGCATTACCCTTCATCTTGTTGTATCTTTCTAAAGCCGCCTGTTGCATTTTTTTAAGACATCCCAAAATATAGAATTTTCATATTCTTTTCTAAAAGGACGATATTTACACACATTGCATTGAACCTAAATATCCCATGTATCAATTTGACATTTAGAAGACAAACAGTAGTCGACTTACCTCCTTCATCTTTTCTGGAGACGAATAATGTTTACGGGTATGATCAAACGCACCAGTTCGAAGAACATACTTGGTGCTTAATGCTAGTGAATTCACCCAATGCCCATGACCCTACATTCAAACTAGAGAACATAAGACACAATAATACAGTTTCAATTGAGAATTGATGCGAATCTTAGAATGTTTCATCAACAGATGATACCCATATTTTTATAATACCTTCAATTCACGAATCAATTTTCCCTGAGTAGTTTCCCATACTTTGATTGAACAGTCTTGAGATCTGTATCACATTGATATCTTATACTTGAAATATGTTCTCTGCCGTAATATTGATTAATTGGGATTCATGTAAAAGGAGGAAGAAACTAGAAACCATATAAATATAATTTGGAACAAAATATACCCCGTGTATATGACTCCATCTCCACCCCACTTTACACAAGTTACTGCAAGAGTGTGGCCGCTAAGAATTATAACGCTTTTCCTCAATGTAACGTCCCATATTCATGCATCACCATCTTTACTGGAGGTAACAAAGCGTCGAGATGGAGATTTCAGGTGTACTGGTTCCCAGGATATACCAGTTATCCACTTCTTGTGACCCTATAATATTGCAGATTTTACATCAGTCACCGGAACTTATTCAATAATAAAAGAGAAGAGTCAATCTCCTACTACAATCTCATACAAATGAAAACATAATTAAAAAACATTAAATAGTTGAAGTCGATTGAGATAATACAGTTAGCGGATTGCCAGATGATTTGCCAGTCCGTGGATCCCAACATTGTAGTTCTCCAGGCTTGCTTCCACTAATAAGATGCTTACCATCTGGTGACCAAGCAATGCAGAGAACCCAATTTTTGTGCCCTGAATACATGTGAGTTATAATAATGATTATAAACTTGGCACTACAATTGATCAGCAGTGGAACATGTTATATTGAAACTATAATACTGGAACAAGAACCATCACGAATTTCAATTAAGTTTCAAAAACAGTTTGATATGATTCTTTAAGAGACGTAAACTTGTTATCATGGTCTCTAACCTGTACAAGTGAACATGGGTGTTTGGGTATTTAAGTCCCACAGCCGAACAGTTGTGTCACCACTCACCAGAACCGCTAGCCAACTGTTGCCCATCAGGACTAAAAGCAAGTGAAAGTACAGCCTCTGTGTGACCTGCAAAGATAAGATTACAGTAATTACTGATTTAATATAATGAACAGAATATAACATGAAACTTTTCTGTTACATTAAAGTAATATACTACACGCGTTCACTAAACTTCTAGCAACGGTAAAAATCATTAACCATTGCAATACATTGCTAGACCAATGAACATCCAATGACACCTAAGTCAGATAAATTACCCACGAAGAGATTATGCAACAATGTTTCTTCAACCGTAACGGTAATTCAGAATCAAGAAAGAAATAGATGTCGTAATAACGAGTGTCAAAAGGTTTTAAGGGAAAAAAGTAAAAGCACAATAAAGTCAACGATTTGTGACAACATTTATGGATTAATTTGCATAAGTTAAAGTATTGATTAACTGTTCTCTAGGTTTTCCCTATGGCGCTACGCATCGTTCCCTTCGGTCGAGCGAATCCATTGTTCCCATTCCTCCACCCCGCGTCCTTAACAGTCGAGCTATTTCTTTCGAATCCTTCCAATCTCTTCATCTTATATTCTTATCATGATTCATCTCCACCTGTGTTATCTTTCCTTTAGTGCTAGGCAGCAGTCTTATAATTTAAGTTATGTGGACCCTACCTGGATTGTCTTCTCCAAGGTAGTGAATACGGTACCCAGATTTATAAAGAAGTCTTAGTTGACTGACCAACTCTCATAGAATCACCAAAACCAAGCTATACATTTATCAAAAACATCACCAAACCCTTGTAATCACTTATGATCCAAACCATGACATTCTTCATCCCAAGTATTACAAACCATAGCGCTAAAAGTTAAAGCATTGCTTAATGTTAAACGATGGAAGACACCATGTCTTTGTAAAACCAAGTCTTTTTATTTAAACTAAATGTAAGAGATCCATCTAAGCATTTTCAAAGTACATGCCAGCAAAAGTGTCAAGCTATATAGCTTAGAAAATGGTTAAGCTGCTCAACGCCACCGTTTAAGTTTTCAAATGAAACTGGGTGTTCTAATCGTGAAAAAGCTAAAGGTGGAATGCTATAATACATACCATATAGAGTGCTAACATGAGTTAAATAGAGAACTTAAAATGCTCTTTTATTCCATTAACCGAAAGAATACTAATCTACCATATAAATTGCATTAAACATTATAGTCACCATAACAGTTATCAAAATGTTAAAAAAAATACCAGCGATTGTAGAAGAACAACGATTAACTGGACGAATGCGAAAGACGGACCGAGGGCTGAGGCTGATACACTATTGTAACTACCTTCTCCACAGAAACTGAAAGAAATGCAAAGAATGTTAAATCATTTCAGAAACCAGATAATACAACAAATGCACAATAGTATACTTTATTTAAACATTAACCATTGAATATATTTACAAATGCACCTTTGAATATAATCAAATAGAGTATCATAGTTCAAGCCCTCAAAGTCCGCACCTTTAACTAGCCGGATCTTTGTCGCCATTGATGTACCCGAACGGAATTGGTTACAAATCACTTTCGTTTGAAGAAATCCCAAAATTCTGTCGTTAATTTAGGAATTGGGACTTAGGGTTTCATCGGATTTGGTTACAAATCCATTTTGGGAACAAAGGTTCGTATGCATTGTGTGTATAAGAAATGATCTGCTATAAATTGTACTACCGTATATACTCCCTCCGTCAAGTATCTACGGCGATTGTTACTTATTTTTGTCCGTAAGACAGAATTTAAATCGCTTGTTTTTTTGTCTTGGGTAATAAAATTGGGACGGGGAGTACATAATAATAACTTACATGGATTACAATTAAAAATAAATATACCACCTCATCATTTTTTTATCCGCATACAAATAAGACTGTGTCACATATTTTACAAATTAAGTGGTTTAACCGGTAACCGATAAATGAGAGTATTCACACCCGCAGTCGTAACATCATAACGCTCATTATTCAGTCGTTACATCAGCATAACACCACAACACTATTTCATTACACACAATCATAACACCAGAACGACCATTATCCCCCGGGCCCTACTATTTTCCACGTAATACTATTTAATATTTTTTAACCCAAAAATAAGGGATAAAATATTTAAATATTGGTTTTCTCTCGTTCTCGCCCCGTTCTCCCAAAACGAACGCCCCAGAATGCCCCGAGTTGAACGCCCCACTGCTGATGTTCTGGGCGTTGTCGATATGTATAACGCCTGTTTAGGCTCCCATTACGGTTGGTCTAAGTGGCAAAAGTTAACGGGACTATGTAATCCATGTCATCATTTAATAGCATTGTGAGGGATAAAAAGTAAATATAGGTTCAAACCTCCACCAATCTTCATATACTTTGCAAGTGAGCTCCATATCTCTTTTTACCTACCAAAGCACAAATGTTTTTCATAAATGAGTTTACATATGGGCATGCAAAATGGACTTATACCTAAAAACAAGCAAATAAGCTTGAGGTACAATCATCTAAAGCACAAAGTTTTTTAATTTTTGATGGCGGAAAAACTTTAACCTTTTAATTTTTGATGATTGTACCTCAAGTTTTTAAGCTTGAGGTACAATCACCATTCAATACGTATATTACACACATTTAGTTTATACGCATGTTTCTATAAATTTATATTCATTCATTCATATAAATATAAACAAAATAAAAAGGAAAATGTTTAAAGAATGATATGATGTGGAAGTAAGATGAAATTGATAAAGTTTAATGGATTGTGAAGATTGATATAATGAAAGCGAGAGTGAAGCATGTGTTTCGTTTACATTCTAACTATTTTCCCATAGTTAAGAGAGTCAAGACGATCTTCCTTTTCTTTTGCCCTAAGCCCCAGTCATCCGTGGAGCCTTTTCAAGGATTCCAGCTGTAGTTTATTGGCCGTTAGGTCGGGAAAACTGTCCATGTAGCTAAGGTAAAGCCAATTGTTCGAGTTCGCGTTCTCGTTGTAAAATGACGATGTGACAATGTATTAAACCTTGAAAGGTTTATGCACTGTGCATGCTCTGAGGTTACTGATATGGTAACAAAACATAAGATTTTCAATCCAACATTAGTAATAAAATGAATATGTTACATACTTTGAAACATAAATAAGAGTATGTTACCAATTTATAAATTTTACCCTATTTGTAATTAAGTCTTTGGAGGGACAAAACCTGCATAATTTTGAGACCACGGGGACAATTCATGTAATTTACTAAAAATAAAAGTTACTCTTGTTTGTCATGAAAAACACGTACCGTCTACGTCTTCTACACCAATTAACATAAGGCTTCTGTACCAATAAACATAGTCGATAAGTTTATAGTTTATGAGAAATGAGCGGAAAAGGAAAGGTGGTTTGTGTAACAGGGGCATCAGGGTTCATCGCTTCATGGCTCGTTAAGTTGTTGCTAGCTCGTGGTTACACCGTTCGTGCCACCGTTCGCTCCCTTGGTCAGTCTAGACTTTCATTCTTTAGTCAAACTCAACTTTTTTAGTAATCAAATATGTTTGATTAGGCAACGATCACTTTGCTTTTCATGAAACAATTTCTTGATTTTCCCTAATATGAGGTTTAAAATTATGGGCATAACTATTACTAGTAAAATCTTGACTGATTTACAGTGAAATTTAATTTATTGTAGGAAACAAATAGAAGAAGGCTATGGTGCAGTATTTAAGTTCTTGAAAAGCAATATAAAAAGTGGTGTTTTAGTAGTAATATTGTAAGCTATATGATCAATGTCATGGATATCTATATTCGAATAATACCAACTGATGATTTGATTATTCGAATATGTTGCAGATGATCCAAAAAAGACAGAACATTTACTTGCTCTTGATGGAGCTAAGGAAAGGCTATCTTTGTTTGAAGCTAACTTGAGTGAAGAAGCATCTTTCGATTCTGCGGTTAGTGGCTGCGTATGCGTTTTTCACACTGCATCTCCTGTTTTTTTAACAGTTGACGACCCACAGGTTATTTTTTTCATTGTTTTAGTCTCGGTATTTTGGTAGGACTTCTAAACAATGTTGTTGCAGAAAGCTGAGTTTTTTTCTTCTTCTGATTTTGCATTAGGCACAATTGATAGATCCTGCAGCGAAAGGGACACTTAATGTACTTGCATCAGCAGCTAAAGTTTCGTCTGTTAAGAGAGTGGTCTTTACATCTTCTATTTTTGCAGTAATGTTTGGCGCAAAACTTCCAGCATCTGGTGATGTGGTGGATGAAACCTGGTTCTCAGATCCAGTAATTTGTGAGCAGAAAAAGGTACAGTTATTTAAGTCTCATTTAGCACTTACAATAGTTCACGATCTGGTTATCGTCAATCGACTACAAATGTTGATGAAATAATTATTGTAATTGTATATTCAGTTGTGGTATCATCTTTCAAAAACCCTGGCTGAGGAGGCTGCTATGAAATTTTCACAAGAAAATGGTTTGGATTTGGTGGCTATAAATCCTGGCTATGTGATCGGTCCATTCTTACAGCCAACTCTCAACCTCACTTCCGAGGGCATCATGGACTTGATAAAAACTGGTAAGATTATATACCATCAAAATTTTCTACAAGAATTTGCATGCAGTTCATAAGAACATCTGTTTTCATCATTAAAAAGCATGCGGGATCGGATGGCTCCTTTCAAATGATAAAGTAAATTTGTTGTTCTTTAAGTTGTTGAATCGTATGTATGCAGGAAAAGAATTCTTCCCGGATAGAATTTACAGACTTGTTGATGTCAGAGATGTTGCTGCTGCACATATATTAGCCTTTGAGAACCCCGAAGCTAATGGTAGATACTTAATGGTTGGGAGTATGGTTCACTCTTCGATTATCATGAAGATCTTAGACAAACTCTACCCTTCTCTTGGCCATTCTCATAGGTAGGTATATATTCCTAGGAACGTAATTAATACACATATACAACTATACAAGAAGATGACATGATACTATGCAAACAATCTTCTTATCTTTTTCTTTCACCATCTGTTTTATAGTCTTTTGAGGTCCAAATCTTCTCATTAACCAACTTCAGTTGTTTCTTAGATAGCATTTCCTTAAGCAATCTAACAAACTGATAAGTTAATGTCTCGAAGATATATAAATTCACAATGTTTTCATGATCTACTAATACCCATGCGTGCAAGGGCCACTTTTATCGATATATATATACTAGGTCCGTTTTAGGTCATAACAACCCCTTTCTATCAAAAAATTTTTGTCCCAGACTGAATATTTTCATTTGTTATATTTACAAAACTTTGCACGTAAAATGTGTTTTGATTATGAGAATATATTTTTTAGAACAGCTGTTGAATATTTAAATTGCATAGGCCAGAAAGAGAGATACATAAACAACAGGATATGAAAAAACTCCTAGCCTTATGTACAAACTCCAACCGGATTACAACTCTAACTGTAGTTTAATTTTGCATCTACTAGACACCCAAAGAAAAGATAAGAATTAGATCTCATCCACGATTTTAGCCACTGAACTTGTCACTACTTTGAAGACTGTCGTTCTCGACTTCCAGATACACCAAATGACAGTCATTACAACCGCTTCAAATATTCTGGACACTATGTCAGAAAATTGAAGCTAATATGGAACCAACAATAAACAACTACATCTTGACGCACACATCAATTGCAAGTCCTGGGCCCACCATCTCAAAAGTTCAATCCAAACTTCTTGCGTAACCCCAAAATCCACGAAATTGTGATGTTCTGTGATTGGATTATCGCAAAGTTGACACAACAATGAATGTAGATCTACACCCCATTTGTCAAGATTAATGAATGTGGATATTCTTTCATTCCAAACCCGCCATATAAGAATGTTCACTTTTATGGGAACGAATTTATTCAATGAGTGTTGTCCACCAAAAGTCTTGGGGAATTGACTGTATAGGCACCTGAGCTCCAATCACCACCACCAATGATCCTTGCCATCTACTAAATTTTTTTCCTTGGTTATCTAGCAGTTAGGCCTTCATCTCTTCAAGTGCCCTGCCATTCACATATCACGTCTCCATGAGCCATGACCATTAAACAGAACCTTCCGTCGAAATAGGCAGTCGCAGGTTCAGAGAGACATTTTGAACACAAAATATATTTTCATTCACATATGCAAACAAAAACAAAAACAAAAAATCCTATAGTCTACTTGACCACTTTATCCATATATTTCGCCTTCTATGCAAACTCAATTTTTCTTTCATATAGCGATATAACACTTAAATTCTGAATTACTTGTTTTATCTTCAAATTTTCGATAGGTATACAGATGGAGAATATGTTGAGAAGCTACCTTACACAGTATCGCGGGAAAGGGCTGAAGGTCTAGGCATTGAATTTACTCCACTTGAGGTAAGCATCAGGGACACTGTTGAATGCTTGAAGGAGAAGGACTTATTAAGCTTCTGAAACACTGCATGATGTGAGTGGGTATGTCTGAATAAAATGGCTTGGATCTTAGGGGAAACCAGCAATCAAAAACTTTAGTAGTGTATGACTGTATGGTATGCAGTGATGATGGAATGTACACATATGATATAATTAGTATGATTTAAGAAATATATACTATGTGATGTGCTATTGATGTTCAAAATGAAAACTGATCATAGATTATTCATGACTTCTTGAGAGGTTACTACCTTGGTTTATAAGCTCCTTACTTATCTTTAGGCTGAAGGCTCTTATCCATTTTGTCATCTGTGAAAACGGTTTCCTTGTTCCTGGAGGGCGGTGGCCACATGCAGCTGTCAAATCTTATTTATTTTGTTCTATTCTTATATTCTTACGGCTTTAATACTACCTTCGTCCCAAAACTAGTGTCTCATTGGTTTGTAGCACGGAGTTTTAGGTAAAGTATAAAAATTCCACTTTTTGACGGCCAAATGTCATTTTTACCCTTTGTATAGGTAAAGGTAAAAATGTAAAGTTCATTATCTATTTATGGAAGTGGATAGTGGACATTCTTTTGAGACAAACTAAAATGGAATGCGTAGAGAGACAGTTCTAACAGAGGGAAAGTGTTTTGAGGCAGCCCCTTACAATGAGAATGGGTAGAAGAAAGGGTTGAAGGTACGCATCAAGGGCACAGGTTCAAGCTGGAAGGACAAATTTACTGAGCTTCTAATACACCACATGATACCCATGGGTTTGATTGAACAGACTGGCTTTACCCATTATTGTATAATGAAGAACGGCAACCTGCAATTGACGGTTGTGGAATATTGGATATCAAGTAATGAAATGTGTTGTACTAAAGTACAACTGCACAATAGATCATTATGATCGAAAACGTAAGTCTTCATTTACCACTAAACTGAATCTCAAACTAAAGTACATCTCAAATTGATGGGATTTTGACAGTTACAATTTTGTAAAATGTAGAATGCAATGATCCTTGCATAAACATATGATAAATAGACAAAAAAAAGAACACACAACAAGGAGAAAAGGAACGAAATGAAACACAGGGTTTTGTCACAATCGCAGACCACCTAGAGTAAGCAATTTATAAGACCGTCATGTACGCCTTAATATACATAAAGTACCAAGTATTCTTCAGTATATGATCGTTTAGCTCATCCATAATTTCAAAACTCTATCCCTACCGCCCGATGCTACTTTCTCACCATCTGGACTCCAATCGACAGCAAAAACCTTACACAAATTGAAAATGATTATTACTTTCTTGTTCAAATGGACTTTTGTTACTATTAACAATTTAACATTCATCTTCAACTAGAAAATAACTTTTAAAAAAAAAGCCCTCAAAAACATACCTCATCTGCATGACCCGGAAGGTCTTGCTTCAATTTTTGTGTCCGGATGTCCCAAACCTAAAAAACACGACACATTTGAGAGCGTAAACACTTTATTAGGAATTGAAAATACTACCAGATCCAACTTTACCTTCAATGTAGAGTCCTTGCTACCACTCAAGAGAAGCCTACTGTCAGCAGACCAGCTGCACAAAAACATACAGCTTGTGAGAAAATGGACAATTATTACATTGAATTCATACAGGAATGAAAAACACCATAATGAATATATTCGAACCTTATTTGATAAACAGGCCCCACATGACCCCGAAAGGCTGCAACAAATTTCCCAGTAATTCCGTTCCATAACTTCACAGATTTGTCAAAAGAAGCACTCGCAATCCATTGTCCATCAGGTGAAAAGTAAACATGGTTTACCAGCTGTAAAAAACATAATTATTCAAGACACCGTGTAAACCTTCATACATTTTCTTATTGAACTATAATACAAAGTAGTTCCGTTTTCTAATTGAACTTTAATATATTTTAGCATAAAAGTAGTACCTGTTGATGACCTGTCATTCGAGTTTTTGGTTGTTTGCTAACAGAAGGTTCCCATAGGAACATGGTGAAATCATCACTACCTGAAACCAACCTTTCAGGAGCATTACCCTTCATCTTGTTGTATCTTTCTAAAGCTGCCTGTTGCATTTATTTTGGGACATCCCAAAATGAAAATTGTCACATGCTTTTGGAAAGAGACGATATAGACACACATTGCATTAAATGTAATTATCTCATGTATCAATTAGACTTTTGAGAAAACAAAAGGTTTTCAACTTACTTCCTGCATCTCTTCTGGAGACGAATAATGTTTATGCGTATGATCAAAAGCACCAGTTCGAAGAACATACTCGGTACTTAACGCCAGTGAATTCACCCAATGTCCATGACCCTACATTTATACTAGAAAACATAAGAGACAATGAACAGTCTAAATTGATAATTGCTGTGAATTCAAGAATGTTCCAGAAACAGATGATGCCCATATATTTTATCAAACCTTCAATTCACGAATCAATTTTCCCTGAGTAGTTTCCCACACTTTAATTGTACAGTCTTGAGATCTGTATCACGTTTAAATGTTATACTCAAAATATGTTCTCTGATGTACATTAAACTCATTGGGATTCACGTAAAAAGGGGAGAAACTAGAAAGCAGATAAATATAATTTGGAACAACATATACCCTGTATATATGACTCCATCTCCACCCCACTTTACACAAGTTACTGCAAGAGTGTGGCCACTAAGAATTATAACGCTTTTCCTCAGTGTGACATCCCATATTCGTGCATCACCATCTTTACTAGAGGTAACAAAGCGACGGGATGGAGATTTCAGGTGTACTGGCTCCCATGATATACCAGTAATCCACTTCTTGTGACCCTGAAATATTGAAAATTTAACATATCAGTCACCAGCAGTATTTCAATGCCTAGGGAAGAAGAGCCAATCCATTACCACAATATCACACAAATGAAAACATAATGAAAGAACATAAAATAGATGAAGTAGGTTAAGAGCATACAGTAAGCGGATTGCCAGATGATTTGCCAGTCCGTGGGTCCCAGCATTGTAGTTCTCCAGATTTGCTTCCACTAACAAGATGCTTACCATCTGGTGACCATGCGATACAAAGAACCCAATTCTTGTGCCCTGAGGACGTATACGACAATTATTATTAACTTGGCACTCTACAATTTATCAGCAGTGAAAGATGTCATATTGAACTAATACTATAGAAACAAAATCATCAGCGAATTTCAATTGAGTTTCAATAAAAAAGTTTCCTATGTTTCTTTAAGCAACATTAACTTGTTGTCATGGTCTCTAACCTGTACAAGTGAACATAGGGGTTTGGGTATTCAAGTCCCACAACCGAACAGTTGTATCACCCGAACCACTTGCTAGCTGTTGTCCGTCAGGACTAAAAGCAACTGAAAGTACAGCCTCTGTGTGACCTGCAACAATAAGATTAAACTAATTACATTTGATAAACAGAATAAAACATTAGATTTTTCTGTTAGATTAGAGTGATAAACTACAAGCATGCACAGGACTTCACTCGCAAGGAAATACACGTCGTGATAACGAGTATCAAAAGGTTTCAAGGATAAACAAGCAAAAGCACAATAAATTTAACAATTGTGACAAACTTTATGGGTTTATTTTTCATAATTTACGGAAGTGTTTTATTGTTCTATCTTATCCTTATTTATCTCTGCTATATTATCTTTCCTTCTGTGCTATAACCCCTCTAAGCTGTCTTACGCTATAATTTAGGATCTGGGTACCATATACACACCTGGATTGTCTTCTTAAAATCCAACCAAAAAAAAAATCAGAAGAGCGACGTGCTAGTTGGCTGACCAACTCTCATAGGCATCACCACCACCAAGCAATAGCATTTTATCAGAAGGAAAATGACTTTTGCTCCTACCATTTCATCCTAATAATCCTCCTAATACTCTAACAAATTGACATGTGGCTTTTACTAATTCTCTCTCCAAGCCATGAACCTTAATATTTCCATGTGTCATCATCTCATTTGTTAGGATGATAAGTAGGAGGATAAATCATTACTCTTATCAGAATCATCACCAAACCCTAGTAATTCCTCATGATCGTAACCATGACATTCATTATCCTAAGCATCACAAACCAAGATCCATGACGTCCTTGTACCAAGTAACTAAAAGAAAAACATCCATCTAACCATTTACAAATTACATGGTAGCTGAAGTGTCACGTTATTTATCGAAAATTATTGTTAACCTGCTGCTCAACGTCAGTGTTTAAGGTTTCAAATGTAACTGGGTGTTCTAATCGTGAATAAACTAAAAGTTGAATGGAATAACAAGTAGTGCTATCATGAGTCATGTACAGAACTCAAATACTGATCTACCATATAAAGTGCTAAAATGTTATCTACATATTATAGTCATCATAACAGTTAACAAAGTGTTGAAAATGTACCAGCAATTGTAGAAGAACAACGATTAACCGGACGAATGCGAAAGACTGCCTGAGGTTGATACACTATTGTAACTACCTTCTCCACAGAAACTGAAAAAAAAATACAAAGAATGTTAAATCATTTCAGAAACCACATAATACAACAAATAACAGTCATCACAATATTATACATTAAACATTTACCTTTATTCTTCTGCAAGTAATCTCCTAATTGTACAACAAGCTCCTGGTCAGATATATAAAATGCATATGGCAGCTTTTCCTCCTGAAAGGACAAAAATATTTACAATTTGCATTGATCATTTTTGCACGTCGAACAATATATACCACAGAAAAACACAATAATTGCCATATTGCCACAAAACCTAAAACAGTCTCTTCCACAATGGCACCAATTGCCTAAAATCCCATACACTGAGTAACATACTTATCACACAACATGCATCAATTTCTATTCTGATATCTCAAATTCTAAATGCAACGATTCTATGAAATAAAATGATTTAAGTACCCCTATTACT
This sequence comes from Pseudognaphalium luteoalbum, assembly GCA_963422505.1. Taxonomy (NCBI): domain Eukaryota; kingdom Viridiplantae; phylum Streptophyta; class Magnoliopsida; order Asterales; family Asteraceae; genus Pseudognaphalium; species Pseudognaphalium luteoalbum. The sequence continues at coordinate 28,519,982 of OY730195.1, forward strand.
ACTTAGATTCAAATATCTAAACATCCCTAATACAAAAATGTAGATTTTAATGAAAGAATTTACGGCCTAATAGTAAATTTCAAATAACAAATTCATCATATGATTATACTTTCATCTATCCGCTAATCAGGTTTCATATAAAAATGATTAACGATAACATAAGAGTATTCGATACATAAATATTATATATACTGAGTATAAAATGAGGTAAATTAGGGTTTTACATTGTTAAGCAACTTGTTAACCATCTGTTGAAGCTCCTTAGGGCCAACGATTTGAGGAAGATACATAGAAGCACCGAGCGTATTTCCTTCTGGATCCGCTAATTGACACATGACGCTGTTTTTCAGCTCTCTTGATTCGTCCCCTGTATCTATTATCTCCATTTCAGTGTTCTAGGGTTTTGAAGCTAATTGAGAAAGTGAAGGTAAGATTATAACGTACAGGGGTTAGTTTTTTTTAGGGTTTTGGCGGGGGTTTATAAGTACCGGGCATTATTTGACCCGTATGCTTAAAATTGGGTCAATCCGGGTAGTGTCAAAAATATTAATAATATAATAAATAAATAATAATAATAAGTCTTACCTAGACCTAAAGTAAAGACTAAGAGCACCGGGTGTGGGGAGGGATGCGTCGCCGTTTTTCGCTAAAAACGTCGTCGGACAGCGTTTTTCCGCCCTGGGTACAGCGTTTTGCACGGCGTTTTGGTGCCGTTTTTCGTGCACCGTGCGAAAGTTAACGTTGGGGACGAGGAGCGTTTTGGTTTTTTAATTATTTCTTTTGTTTGCATTTGACAGTGAAGTGAACGGTTGGGAACAAAAAAAACAAAACAATTTATTACTCTTCTCCTATATATTCAACACAACACAACAACAAATATCAAAAACACTTCAACCCATTTCACACTTCCAAATACTCTCAAAAAAATCTATATAATTCACCCATTTTTTTAACAATGTCGAACAACCAAAACAACCCGTATCATTTACAATCCACTTGGAACCCATTCACGAACGATTGGGAACGACCACAAACGCCACAAAGTTCACAATCTTCCAACCCACCACTTCAAGGTTTTGCACCATACGCTCCCGTCTACAACTAAACCCCATACAATCCCGTCTACAACCAACAACCACGTTCTATGCCGCCACTACCGCAAATGTCACCCGAGGATTACCACCAGTTTACATTGTGGCGCCAAAGTCAACAAGCCCCCGACGCTTTTTCCGTTGAAGACACAACTCCGACGCCCGAGGCACCCAAAAAAGGCAAACCCAAAAAGTCTAAAAAAGACTCCCCGGCTAAACCCAAAAAAGTATTTACAAACCGCAACCTTTGGACACCCGAGGACGAGCTTCGTTTGGCTCAAAGTTGGATTTCGGTATCGGAAAATTCCCAACGTGGCACTGACCAAGACGGGTCTTCTTTTTGGTATCTCGTGATGGATTTCTACAATGCCCGCAATCCACCATTCCAACGCGGAAAAGACGCGTTGTCTTCGAAATGGCGTTCTTTAAACGCGGATTGCAACAAATTTCAGGGGGTTTATAAAAGGCTTGACGACCAAAAAAGGAGTGGTGAAGGCGTCGACGATTTGTTGATCCGTTGCCACCATCAATACAAGGTGGAAAACGATCAGAAAAGTTTCACAAACTTGATGGCGTGGGAGTTTTTGAGAGATAAGCAAAAGTGGCTCCATCCCTCTGGTTTTGTCGTTGGTAGACGCAATGTACCCAAGCGCCGTGATACGGTTAGTTTGGAAGATTTGGATTTTGATCAGGTCGGTGCGCAAGAAACCCCAAACCCGAATGAAGATTTATTTGGAGACGATCCGTATCCACGTCCGGCAGGAAAATCTAGGAAACAAAAGTCACGAAAAACATCGTCCGGTTCAGCAGCTTCCTCCCGTGCTTCTTTTGACGAGTCACTTGCGACAACATTCGAGGGGATGCGAAGCGATAAACAAGGGTACTACGAGACGAAGGATCTCGAGGCAAAACTGCGAATATTGTCCATGCCGTCTGAAAATTTACCGGATCAAGCTAGGTACATTTTGGAAATGGAGAAAAGGAAAATTTGCGAGAAAATGGGATGGCCGTATGGAACGGGATCGGGCGGTGGTGCTTCGGGGTCGGGATCCGGGGCCGGTGGTGATTGATTGTATTTTCTATTTTTAGGACTTTAAAAATGGTGTGTTTAAATTATGTATTTTTAGGACTTTTTAAATAGTGTGTTTTAATTATGCATTTTATTTTTTAGGACTTTGTAATTTTTTCCCTTTTGTTTTAATGAAACAAATGTAGTTTTTATTTAATATATTTGTTTTTTATATATTATTTATACAATTATCTTTATTTAACAAATAAATAAAATAAATAATAAAATATTCCAAAACACTGTCCACAACACTGTTACCACACCCCAAAATTTTAACTCACAACACAACAACAAAAACACTGTGAACACAGTGTTACCACACTGTATGCTCTAATCTAACTTTTTGATTGATTATTTTTTTTATCTCTTTTAATCTCATCCAATCAATCTCAAACCCAATAATTATTATATAGATTTAAACCTATCAATCATTTTCGATAATAATAATAATAATAATCTTATATCTTATATATTAAAAAAAAATCTTGAAAGAATAATGACCATTAGATGGAGACTAACAATTAAGATCTGACCATTCATTTATTTAATAACATCATTAATCCCATTTTATGTGACTAAAATACTAATATACCCTTCCATATTTACAATATACACCCTTTAATATTTATAACATAAAACCTCTATTCTTTAATCATACATAATCCTTCAAATATTTTATGAAGATTTTAGTTTAATAACTACTTTATTATATGTTTCATAATTCAAACTCTTCCTATAATTTTCTTTCTTTATTTATTTTTAATGAAAAAGCTTCAATAAGTTATTTTCAGTTTCAAAAAATTAATGATTTCATTCCATCGGCCAGTGATTTAAATTTTTATATGACCACTTTTTTTAAAAAAAAATTATCAATTTCTAATGAGTAAATTATTTAAATCGTCCATGTGGTTTCAGGATTTGTTCATGACTCGTCCCTGACTTCTAAAAGCTATTTGAATAGTCCAACTTTTTAAACTATTTATTTCGTTAGTCCAAAATTTAACTGGTCGTTAGTTTTCTCCGTTAAAAGGACCAGCCGTATAATTTTTTTTCAAATTTCAAGTTTATTTAAATTTAATATATTTTTTAATTGTATTTAGTTGATTTATTTTTTGAATAATCTAATCAATTTAATTTAATTATTTTAATCAACCTTTTTTAGTGATAATTATTTTATTTTTTACATAATTGTATTTAGTTAATTTACTTTTTTTAGTAACGGTTATTTTATTTTTGACAATTAAAATGATTAATTTAGATAGTTCTTTATTTTAATTTTTATAAGTGTCAAAATCCGCATCAACCCATTAAATATACAATAGTTTTTTTAAATTAAATTATAAAAGCAACTGTATAAAATCAAAATTATTAAATCAAAAAACTATGATATTCTTAATGGGTTAACGTTGATTTTGACACTTATAAAAATTAAAATAAAGAACTACCTAAATAATAATAATAATAATAATAATAATAATAATAATAATAATAATAATAATAATAATAATAATAATAATAATAATAATAATAATAATAATAAATAATAATAATAATAATAAAAATAATAATAACAATAAAAAATTACTTAAATTAATTTTTCACTTTTCTATTTTAAATTATTTCAAATAAATGTTTACTTCCAAAATAATATACGGAGTACATAATATACGTAATATGAAATTATGAACTATATCATTTTACTCTCAATATATTCAAAATTGATACATGAGAGTTTGTGTAAAAAGTAAAGGTGATAGAGTAATCTTTACTCCCGGACAATAAAATTTATCAACCCATGTGAAAATTAATTGATTTATTATGGGGTGGAGGTATATCTGTAAACGAACCGAACGTAGTATGTTCCTGTTTGTTTATTAAGCTTTTGACGAACAAATGAAGAACACGAACGGATAAGCGAACGGATTTTGTTGTTCATGTTCGTTCACTAAGAAAATTTGTTTGTTCACGAACACGAACGAACGTACACGAACAAATAAATAATTTAATACATTTCTTCATTAATACCTTAAACGAACATCAACAAACATAAACGAACGTATATATACACATCTACACATGTATATTATAGAACTTGAAACTTTACGATGCATATTTAACATTACAAAACGATCACAATATGAATATAAACTCCTTTGCTTGGTCTGATCGTAGGTAAGAGTAGCATATCAGGAACTAGTGGAGGTAAATATGAGAGGAAAATGTGAGGTATAAATATCTAGATGTTTAATATTATTAAATATAAAAATATCTAAATATCTAATAATATTATATTTAGAATCTAGCTTAAATCAAAATAAATACTCCCTTCATCCCATATTTATAGTCCATGTTTTCCTTTTTAGACGTCCCAAAATAATTGTCCACTTTCAAAAGTAGTATGGTATAATTAACCGAACTTCATATTATACCCTACTTTATATGTATGTTAGAAAAAGGTATGTAAAAAGTAAGGGTAAAACTGTCATAGTACCTAAAAGTACAATGTAATAATTATGTTTTCTTAAACTGCGTGTTTCTTGTCTGTGGACAATAATTTTGGGACGGAAGGAGTATACAAATATATATTAATTTAACTAAACAATTAGTTAATAAACGAACATTTAACTGAACGTTCACGGATATATTATCGAACGTTCGCGAACGTAAATGAACGAGCGAAACCTTTGTTATGTTCGTTCACATATTAAACAGACGTAAAAATATGTGTATGTTTGTTCATATAACGAAACGAACAAACATAAATAAACTTTCCGCTGAACAATTCGCGAATAGTTTAGTTATATGCCTAGGTGGAGGTGTTACTAAATTAGAGTGGTGCTTGGTTTGGAACTTTGGATTGTCAAGTGGGACTAAAATCACATTTAAGTTTATGCGTTGTGTCCAATGAATAGGCTCATTATCAAATTCAATTTAATTTATCTAAGCTATAAATCCTATAATAATCCCTACACCACCTATACTCTACTACACGTCAAAATGAGAGAACAATCTATCTATAACAAATATCTGAAAGTCCATATCATTGAATACATACATTGCAAGTACTATTCATTGGTATACAAACCCACTAATTATAACATTATAAATTATATCATTTGGTTCTTATGTTCTGTAAATGTTACAGGTTCATGGTAGGATTGATTTGTAGTTCCCGTGTTTTCCTTCCCGGAATTTATATTGGTATTTGGGTGAGATACATTTGGATTTGTATAACTAACTAGTTTATTGATCCCTGGATAATATTTTATTATTTTTGTCTTTAAAGAGTAATGTAATTAATAAGAAACATAGAGTATGAAACTTATGTAGATGCCACATGAGAAAGTATATACATACATACTCCGTACAATCGATTGTAATATTTGAAAATTGAAATCATCTAAAATTACATATATAGCCAAACACTTCAACACAACAATTAATTAAAGGAAATTGAAAACTCAAAACTCTGTATACTCCATAAGTCCATAACATATTCTTAACCATTTCCTATATATATACGAATATCGACTGTTACATAATCGTCAGTTAGCCATCTTTTTCTTGCCGTCATCTTTTTTCTCTAAACCCATCTAGCTTCACCACCACATACAACTCCATGAAAAATCACAGGATCACTGACTCTGCTACCACCGTAATTGTCGCTTTCCACCGCAGCGGCTTTACCAAGCCGGCATCTTACTTTCTCACTTTCCTCCTAGCTTATTACATTGGCTACTTATCATCTCTTTCAAAGACTCCATCACATCATCCAAACCACCATTACCTTACCACAACATCAATCAAACCACCACCACAAACGACAAACACCGATGATCACTACCAATTCCAGACACACTGTATTGATCCAATTCCACCTCAACTCGTTCGCCAAACAATCATTAATCGCGTCTTCAACGGGACATCCCCTTATAAGCATTTCCCTCAACCTTACGTTAAATCGCTCTTACGACATAAAAAAATCAAAGGGTGGGGATCAACTGGGGCAGTTTTCGAGAACCTCATTCGTAAAGTCAAACCCAAGACTATTATAGAAATTGGCACCTTTCTTGGTGCCTCAGCTATTCACATGGCCGAGTTGACTAGTCAACTCGGCCTGCAGACTCATATTTTATGCATAGACGATTTTCGTGGTTGGCCTGGTTTACCAAAGAAGTTTGGAGACTTTAAAATGATAAATGGTGACACTACGTTGTTATACCAGTTCATGCAAAATGTGGTTTATGTGAATGCAACTGAAAATATTATATTTTTGCCTTTTTCAACCGAGTCTACTCTAGAGAAGCTATGCGAGTGGGGTGTGTTTGGGGACTTGATTGAAGTCGATGCTGGCCATGATTTTCACTCGGCTTGGTCAGATATCAATCGTGCGTATAAGTTACTAAGGCCCGGCGGGGTGATTTTCGGGCATGATTATTTTACGGTTGCGGATAATAGAGGTGTTAGAAGGGCAGTTGATATGTTTGCCCAAGTCAACGGTCTTCGAGTCAAGGCGGATGGTCAACACTGGGTACTTGAGTCGTTATAGTAAAGTTTACTTCATATTCTACATGTTTAATTTACAGTTTACCTTTGATGTAAATGTACGTAAAGGTTGATCATTCTTGTATATCAAGGCTCCTTATAAGATATAATTTCAACTAGTACGTCTTGCTAATTTCTAGAAATAAGTTTGTAAGTCCAACAAAAAGTAAGGACCTTTTAGAGGGTAGTGTAGTCTTTTTACTTCAGCATATATATAGTAATTATGATTTGAAATATATCATAGCGTATAAATACTGTTTTCTAATATGTAATGTATGTAATAAAGTTGCATAGTGTTTTCATTATGCAGAAACGTTGTAGTGATTAATCGCAGAAGCAAACAACAAATTATCTCAAGAAACATTAATTTGATACTATAATATGTTGCACATAATGTAACAAGTTGAGAAGTACGTTTTTCCTAATAATTAATAATTACAAGCGTTAATATGGAATTGGGGGCATGACTTACCAAATCCAATTCAAATTTCAAAGGGATGTTATCGGAGTGCCTCGTTAAGAATATGGGTTCTTCAAATTCTAACGTGGTACTCGTTCCTTACTGATAATACAAAAATCCGGACGACTTGTTGATTTTCTTTAAAGCATTATCTAGGGCCATCGTCGTTTCAAAAACAAATTAGTAACATACATGATCAAGATTTGGCCTCGTTGATGACACAAGTATACATAACACTTTCGAAGGATTATACATGTACACTACAAATAAATAATAGATAAATTATTATTGTGTAAGAGTCAAAGTTCTCAAATGAAACACACCATAGTCTTATAGATGAATAGATTGTATATACTATTGTAATTTAAAAAATTATATATATATATATATATATATATGTAAATAATAATTACATGCATATACATGTATTATAATCACACATACATGTCGGGGTAGAGCGGGGCGGTAACGATAGTACCCATCACCAACCCGAACCAGATAAGAATCCCATTTATTGCCTCATCCCCAATATGCCATCCCCAACCTGATCCAAAAATTGTGAAGTGCAAGGATCTTCATCGAATTCCGATCTTTTTATCGTCTTTATAAAATGCCATCGTTATGAAAAGGATAAATCCAAATATTATCAAATCACTAACTTATAGAACATATTTGATTTGATTGTTAAATACATGATGATCATTCATGTTATAATTTATTATTATTGTAAAAGCAACCATATACTTATATGCTAAATAAGCAAATAGAGAGTGATAGTGTAGTTAAAGGCCACTTACAACTGTGGTTTCATCATTTTTTTTAGTTGTGTTAGGTCAATCTCACATTACCACATCTGAAATTGACGAAAGATAGACACAACCTTGTCAATAATCCTTTCATCATTTCTATTTTTGAGCTTCACATTTATCAATATATCTATCTATATTTACACACACTAAACAAAAATTAAAAAATTTTTAAATATAAGCCGGGTCCACCCCCAACCCCATCCCTTTCGTTGCCAAACCAACAAAACAAAGTGAAGAAAGGATGTCAACGGTATCGATTTTGAAAGGTTTTATCGGTTTCAACCGCTGAAACCATTGGGACCAGCCTAAATAAATGAGATGTTGAATTGCGATGTTGATCTTTTAATGTGACGTCGAGGGAATTTTGATTCTTTTTTTATTTTATTTTTATGATTAGTCTAAATATTCGGTGGATCCAATTCTACTTTAAATTTGCATTTCAATGTTATTCAGCAACATTTCCCTTAATACCAATTGTTAACAAGATAGTAAGTATTTTGTCATTTTTACACAATAAAAATATATAATATGTATATATGTGATGAAAGTGAAAAAGTGATGCTAAAACTATTCTAGCTTAATTGGTAAAAGACTTTGTGGTAATGAGAGGTTGGGAGTACATGAGTTCTTGCTTCAACTTTTTGTTACATTAATATTCTACAATTACATATTATCCCTTAAAATATACAATAACTACAAATAAGCAAATCTCGATAACCTATTAAACTTATGAATTATGTCAACACTATTTATTTTATTGTTATTTTATTCTTTATTTATAATTTTTTTAACTATTACACATATTATGTTCTTTTAACCATGTTAGTTTATTAAAAATCATGATTTGTAAGATAAAGTAGTCGATTAAAACAAAAAAAAAATATGAAAAGGAAATTTTCTAATCTAACAAAAAGTAAAATTTTAAATTCATAATATTACAAGAGAAGTCGAGGAAGAAATCCTAATAAAATCAATGATAATATTTGGCATAATAAATTTTGTTATCAACAATTATAAACTATTCTTTGTACTTTTAAACAATATTTAAAGAAAGTTCTATCAACAAAAATTATTGAAATTGTTAATGTATAAAACTTACTAAATGTATGATCCAAATCAAATAGTTTGTTTGTACCACACTGGTGACCACTCTAGGCTGGTAGTGACCCATCGATGTGGTTGGTGGACCACACTAAACCCAAAATATCATCCCATAAATGCAAGAAATCTTTAAATAATTTACCCCATGAATAATATACAGGGTTAAGTACCTGAAAATGCAATCAACTTGTCACGAATATCTATTGTATGTCTCATACTTACGAGAGATGTATTTAATGCATCCAACTTCAAAAACGGTTTATTGTATGTATTTTGATGATGTGTCGACCGTTTACGATGTCACGTGGCGTCCCTAAAAGATGTCACGTCATCAAAATACATACAATAAACTGTTTTTAAAAGTTGGATGCATTAATTACACCTCCCGTAAATATGATACATAAACATTCAATACAAATTGGATAACCCTAATATCTAACACGATCCCGATTGCTTAAAGTTCGGCTTCTTCTCTGCTCTCAATTTTGACTTTTTTATTTTTCCTTTTCTTTTCTTACCCAATTCTATCGATATTTTCTTTCTAGTAGCAGATTTTATTTTCCTTTCTTGTTTTTTCTTCTTTGAATTTTTAACTTCAAATTTATTTACGAAACCTCACGTCAAAGCTACCCGTAAATTCTTCAAACAAAAAACACCTTAAAATCTTATTTGTCCCAAGTCCCAACAAAGAAAGTTGACGTTAATATAAATCTTTAAATGGGAAAGGTAATATAAACGTAACACGTACATTTTGGTGTAACCGTATAAAGTTCTGGTACGACATCTTATCATAAGATTCACACCATCAACTTGGATCTGAGTCAGCTAATTCCAATGAGCGGAGACGGGAAGGTGGTTTGTGTAACAGGGGCATCTGGGTTCATAGCTTCATGGCTCGTTAACCTCCTTTTGGCTCGCGGTTACATCGTTCATGCTACAGTCGACTCTCTCGGTTAGTCTCTATCATTGTTTTGTTATCAAAAGTTTATAAGTATTTTAATTTTAATAATAATAATAATAATAATAAATAAATGGATGTTGTGAAAATTGGATCCCAAAACTAATCACTGATTAGACTTGGATTCTCATAGTTAAGTATGTTGTCGTATTTGGTATTTTGTGTTAAGTTTTTTTTTAATTATCAATTTTACCCAGAATTGTTTGTTACTTTCCAAAGATTTTACAAAAGAAATAAATTACTCAAGTATCAAGTATTAACAATGTTAATAGAAAGAAACACTTTTTAGGGTGCGAGAAAACAACCTCCTTGCTTTTCTAGATTAATTCTTTGAAAAAAACAAGAAAATTAAAAAATGTGTTCAAATTCGAGTTTTTGAAAAAACTTTCATAAGAAAAGGAGAATTTTCCTTTTTGTAACAACAAAGTTGAAAACTATTTTTGATGGTTTACTAAATTTTTAATCTCTTGTATTCCTTGCAATTAAACTCGTTTTCAAGATTTTCCTTGCTAGTCTAAAAAAGTAAATGGAGAAACTTTTTGGTGACGGTAACTACACGTGCCCTTAACATTTCTGTTTTTGTGGAAACTCAAAACATGTATTTAAGATTAAGGCACCTCATTGGACTAAATTTTATTCGAAATAAAGTATTAACACATTATCATTAATTACTTAGGTTAGGTTTCGATTATGGACTTTATCGATGGATTCTAGGAGTAGTGAAATATGTAAAGGACAGAATTATATATTAAGAGTTGTAAACACCATTTGGCCACTAATGAGTGCATAAAGTTTCAAGGGGTATAAGATCATGGAATTACAATACCAAATTGTATAGTGATGTTTTGAAACCATGAATTCAAGAATATAATAACCGTATAGTGACGGTTAGGTATTATCATTGGTTTAGAGCAAGTTTGGTGCCAATACAAACCAAGAAACTGACTCAAATTTTCGGCTACTAACTTGATCTGGTAGCTAAACTTTGGCCTCTCTGTCTAATGAGTCTAACATACCACTCTTTAGTATTTGAAGACTAACATCGATGCTCTTATACTATTTAAACTTGTAATATGGCTCCTTGACTATTATCTGAAATATATGGAATCCTAAAAACACTAATCTACATTTTTATTCATTTTGATCCAATTATTACATTCCAAACATCCTTTTACTTTTTGGGGCAGTACATATACATTGTAAGAGTTGTAGTATCTGACTATTGCTATCAATTGGGAGCGTTTTTGTTCTTTATTCTTATATTTGTTGTATTCATATGCAGATGATCCAAAAATAACAGAACACCTACTAGCACTTGATGGTGCTAAGGATAGGCTGTCGTTGTTTGTAGCTAACTTGATGGAAGAAGGATCTTATGAGTCGGCAATTGAGGGATGTCAATGTGTCTTTCATTGTGGCTCTCCTGTTTCAGTTTCCGCTTCTGATCCACAGGTTATAATTGTTTCCATCTTTTTTGTTGCGTTATAAAATGATTATTAAATGCCCACACTTTTGCTAATTGTAGCAACAAGGTGTGTTTAGTTACAGACCTTTTTTTCCTTTTATTTTCATCTCCATTTTTCTAGGTAATGGGAGGTGTTTTTTTATCTTAGAATGCTTGTATAAATTTGGTGAAGTGTTCAAAGAATTTCGTTTTCTTGCTTACAAAACAGGAGTTGTCTACTGTATATGTGTAGTTGAATGCTGTAAGATGAGTTTTTACAGTGTAGTCATAAGTTAGAAAAATGGGTCCTCTATTTTCAGTTAATTTTTCCTAAATGTGTTATATATGAGCACGCTTTTTAATTTTTTGGCTTTATATAAAAAACATTGTTCCGGGAAGCACCTTCGCTATCAGCTTCTGATCCACAGGTTCCTTTTCTTTCTACTTTCTTTGTTGTGTTATACTCCTCAGTTATAATGATATGAATGCACATTCTTATGCTATTTGTAGAAAGCCAAGTTTCTTATTATTATAACTTTTTTTTTCTTCCTGATTTTGCATTTAGGCGGAAGTGATAGATCCTGCTGTTAAGGGGACACTTAATATTCTAAAATCAGCTGCGAAAGTACCATCTCTAAAGAAAGTGATCTTGACATCTTCTATCGCAACAGTTTTCTTTATTAAAAATCCTTTGGAGCCTGGTATTATGGTAGACGAAACATGGTTTACAGATCCAGAAATCTGTGAGCAAAATAAGGTATTTTAAAATGTGAATATGATCTGATTTCTTCAGTTGCTCTTTCAATAAGGTATTTAATTGAAAATGTATATCAGAACTGGTATGCCCTTTCAAAGACCTTGGCTGAAGATGCTGCTGTGAAGTTTTCAAAAGAAAACGGGTTGGAGTTGGTAAGTATACACCCTGGCTATGTAATTGGTCCTTTCTTACAACCAACCCCCAATCTTGCTGCTAAGGGCATTATGAGCTTGATAGAATCTGGTAATTGATAACTACCATGTGTCATTCAACGTTTGTATGCATGAGGAATGTTTTCTATAAGTAGTTTAATTGATGCTTCATGTCGTTGGAAATGGTCGGTACATATGCAGGAAAGGATGTATTCCCAGGAGGATTGTACAGACTTGCTGATGTAAGAGATGTTGCAACTGCACATATATTAGGTTTTGAGAATCCAAAAGCTAACGGTCGATACTGCATGGTTGGAAATGTGGTTCGGACTATGGAGATCATGAAGATCTTAGACAAATTCTACCCGAATCTTGGTCAATTTAAGAGGTAACTAGTATGAGTCTCATGAATAACCAAAACAAAAGTCTTATTGCAGAATTATATCAAGTTAGCCATCTGCAGAAAAAAATGTACTTAATATTATTAAAAAAGTATAGATATTTGATTGGATACATATACTCTATTAACATATGCAAGTGAAAAGCTCACGATTATATTTACTTTCTTTGGAAACTCAATTTTCTTGTGTTACTCGAAATCTCGACTATTAGTTCTTTCTTTAAACTTTGACAGGTACGAAGACAATAAGTGTGATGAGCCACTACCTTACACTGTATCAAGGGCCAAGGCAGAAGGTCTAGGTGTAGAATTTACTTCGCTTGAGGTATATATCAAGGACACTGTTGACTGCTTAAGGGAAAAGGGCTTTTTGAGCGTTTAAAGCATTGGATGATATGATGTTCATGTGTTTATCTGAAGACACTGGATCGGATATAATCTTGATACGTGACAAAAGTTGTAATGGAATAATAAGAACGTATATATTACAGTTTCTAATCAATGTGACTATAACAAATTAAATACTTTAGAATGTGAAATCGTGAAATACAATTATCCTTACAGAAACAACTCATAAAGCACCAACATACTTTATCTGCAATTTGGCATGCCCTGGAAGGTCTTGCCTCCAATTCTGAAATCATTTTGATTATCGAATATAAGCTTTTCACATGTATAGTCGAGCTCACCTTACATTGTGAAGGTTCGTGGAGCCTGTGGAGCTATCAAGCTGAGCTCAAGGTTAGCCCAAGATCCTCCAATTGAGCTCAGCTATGCTCTCTTGCAGTTTAAATGATATAACTCTGCACAGCACAAATTGTAAGTGATGATTCATTCGTGCACTTAATTACCAAACAGTTTAGTATCTGATATCGGACTAGAAATAGAATTAGCATATGCGAACCCGTTTCTGCAGTGACACTGCTTTATGAGATGAAAGCAATTATGAGACTATAGATAGTTTGTCAAATCATATGCACCAATGTCTTTTCCATAATCAGTACATCATGTTTCACTTAATGCCTGATTGAAACTTAAAACCTTACAATCTTCGATCCAACTAACGTTGTACCGGCCTTTGTTAGTAATATGTATATATTGTCATGTGCAGACCTTTAGATCTCCAGTTCTACTAAGAGATGAAGAAACAATGTAATGAACTTAATGCCTTACTATATATTTATAGATCTTTGACTTAATGGTATGTTGCATTGTTGCACGTCTCTGTAACATATTGAAGAGTAGCCCCTTTCTTTAAACTCTTTAGAATGTAATCTTAATTAACTATTTGTTCATTGTAAGTGCACTGTTTTCATGATTAATAGTAGGTATATATCAACACTGTTCAACCGAGCTGGCACAAAAAAGAGATGTATACTTCATTTAAAACTTTATCAACTTAACCCTATTTTAGCATATATATATAAAAATAAGAATCACGTTACTGATTAGAACTTACAGCTCAATTCCTTATATTATACGAGTACTAAAGTAGAGGGTTTAAAGTTAGTGATGAAAATAGGTAGTTAGTCAGGGCATATCCAAGGTATGTAAATTTGGTGTGATTTTTTTTATGAAGTGTAAAGTATACACTAAATTTCTACACTAACTCTCAAAATTTACATATTACATCATAAGCTATTTTTTTTCTTTTAAACTTTCAAATGATTAACTTATATGTAACTTCCATTCATCTCTATACCCTTACAAAGGGTTTGCCCTATTTTTTTTTTAACTTAAGTCTTTAAAGATCGTAAATTACCAAAATGCCCCTATTTAAAATCAAAGGGACAACTTTTCCCTTTAATCAATTTGGAAATAGCTTTCACGTTCTTCCATTTGTTCATTTTGGAAACTATCTTTCTTTTGTAATTAATTTATAAAGTATTATCTTCATATTTCCTTATTATATTTATGTAAATAAATTATTTCGTTTAGATGTCTATGCATTGATTTAAAATGATTGTCAAATATAAATATATAGGGGATACAACATTTAATTTTAATTTTAATATACAGCTAACAAAAGTTTAGAATCCAAACCTCACACGTACATTCTTTTTTATTTAGTTTTTCCGATAGTAAGATTATTATTATTATTATTATTATTATTATTATTATTATTATTATTATTATTCTATGTCTTTACATATACAAATTTGAGCCAATGGCAAATATTTGTTTTTACATTAGCCAAGTTGTCGAATTTCAATTTAAGAAATCTTTAATAACTTTTAAAGGATTTTAAATTGTATCTAAAAATGGTAAGGTCAACAAAAGTTAATACGGAGTAATACAAACGCTGAGTTAGGTTCAAAAAGGTATGGAAGATCCAAAAAGAATATAGGAATGCATCTCAGCCATCCAATTTCATTAAGGGTGGAGGGTTATTTTTGTCATTTGACCCTTCTTCATTTAATTAAATAATTATATAATACAGCAAATATCTGAAACATAACAAACACACAGATCTGATCGTGCGCTAGGGTTTGAGAATACCTCATCATCGATCTCTACGAAATCACCAAATCGAAGGTACGACTTTCACTAATTTAGATCAATTACGTAAACTATAAACTATGAACGATCAATTTCTACTTGATTGTAACGACTGAAATGAATTTAGGTTTTATGTTTACAGATCTGAAGTTTCGTATTCAACCTCTTTTAATTGGCCGGTTTAATCCTACGATAACCATCATTTTAGCAAAGGTATAAATTGATTATTATCATTGTGTGTGCTTCTATCTTGTTGTTATTTTAGTTATCTGAAGTCATGGTAGCGTTTGTGGCAGTAGATTGGTTGCTTAATCAAAGGCGATGATCTATGTAACTTTAAATACATTAAGTGATTTTTACTTATAAGTAGTTACACTTATAATTTGTGGTTTATTATAAGTGTTCATGAACATAATGATTGCAGTTGTTTCTAATTTGCGTTAGAGGAACTAAAATACTCACTCTTATTGTGCATGTCAACTGCTTGATATTATGTATGGATGTACTTGAATCGTTTGATTGGTGTAAGAATATAGAAATAAGAGGATCTCTAAGAGGAGAATATATTCATTATGATAGCTATTCAAAGTGCATATCTTAAGAAATGCAGAATACAGTTTATTGCATTTGAATTTTGAAAAGTGGTGACCTGTTTATCATGATGAAAGTGTGAACTCCAGTTTTTATCTATATTGATGATAGTAGGCATGAAAATTTACAATTTACTGAATCATGGTGGCATTTATACGTATGAATATGATAGCCACATAACTTATCGTACTTCTTTATTATGATTTGTGCTTCTTTATTATTTAGAAGCGTTCATAGTTTATCATATAGTGGATTATGTTTTTTGTATTATTAATATGCACACTATTGATTAGCATACACTTATCTGTTTTATGCAGCTCTTAGAAGGAAGACAGTCATCAACTAACTGATTCATCATCCTTTGCAGGACTTTGCAATCTTTCAGTTTTCACTGTGTAAAACGAGTGACACAAAGACAAGTTCCCTAAAGTTGTTGCTGTCAAGGTACTTTTGATTTAGAGTAATAAAAACGCAATTGGGATGGACAATATTAATTGTCGACTGTGATATATGGTACTATCACATGTGATAGTATCCGCTACCACATGTGGTATTATACACTACCACATGTGGTAGTATCTGCTACCACATGTGATATTGTAAACTACCACATGTGGTAGTTACCGATACCACATGTGGTACTGTACTCTACCGTTATCACAAGTTATAGTTAGTGGTATCTTATGTGTTGTTATCTACTATCACATGTCATACTATGTAATATCACATGTGTTATTATCTACTACAACATGTGTTGTTATCTACTACTACATATGATATAATCTCTTATGTTCTCTGACTAGTTTAATTGTTTCTTTTGTTTTACATGAGTGAAAGTGATTTACAGGATAGAAGATATTACGGTGGAATGTAGCTGTAAGAAGATTGTTCGCCGTCGATTCTTATATTACATAGGTGAAGGTGATTTACATTTAAGAAGATGGTACGGTGGAATGTAGCTGTAAGAAGATTGTTTATCGTGGATTCTTGTATAGACATGTTTTTTGTGTATTCAAAAATTGAAATATTGTATATATACCAAAACAATATATTTTATGGCATACTTAATTTGCTTGTCGATCAATTCTTACTGGTAGTTATGCATAAACTTAGCAATAGTATCACATGTGGAAGCAGTGGCTTTTGTGAAACCCGCGTTACAATGTACTACCACATGTGATATATGGTAATACCACATGTGGTAGTATCCGTTACCACGTGTGGTAGTGTACGTTACCACATGTGGTATTGTACACTACCACATGTGGTAGCATCCGATATCATATGTGGTACTGTACATTACCGCTTTTACAAGTTATAGTTAGTGCTATCTCATATGATATTATCTACTACCACATGTGATACAAGAAGGTAGCACATGTGATACTACAAGGTACTACAACAGAAAATACATGAAGTTGATAAAATAAGGTACCACATGTGATATTCTGTCTAAATATTTTAGAAGTTGGTTAGAAAATAAAAACAAAAAAAATACACACGAACATTTCAAAAACTGAAAAAACATAAACCATAAAAGATAAGTACATTCCATTAAATTCTAAAAATATTTACAATACCATGAATCTGTACTTGAGCATAAAACTGTACTTGAGACATTAACAACATTCAAAAATACCAAAACTTTAACAGACTAGTTTTTCACAATATGTTGGGTATTGTCTTCAACATCACCTGATGAGTTCTCTTCACTGTTGTCTTCATTTATGTGGTTCCTAATGGCATACTTAATTTGCTTCTCTATCAATTCTCGCGTGTAACTATGCATTATCTGCTCAGCAAGGGTGTGAACCATATCCTTGTGAATATTACACTTGTGCAGTAACATTTTGGAAGCATACTTAATTCGCAATCGGATAAGTTGCATATCTTGTGAATGACCCTCCTTACTAAGTCCTTGTACTTTGCATCATAATCTACTTTGCCACCACTCTTATCAAGAACATGATGTTTTCCGCTTCAAGTGGAACACCAATAAGTAGTAGTGATGAGACAGATATATCGGAAAGTACACCTGTCAAAATGTAGCAGTTATAAAAAAAGCAAAAAATATGTTTTTCTTCATAGTATCACATGTGGTACCTTATAGTATCACATGTGGTATTTCATAGTACTACATGTGGTAACTCATGGTTCCACATGCATTACTATCTACTACCACATATAATAATGTCTTAATACCACATGTGATATAGTTCAGAATCCAAAAGGATATAAAAAGGAAAAGAACAACAAAAGAAGGTTACCATTTCAATGGTTCGCAATGACACCATAACACAAAAATATGTATGAAAATAAAAAAAAATATAATTGAACACAAACATAAGACACAAAACAAAATCATAAATAAAATACAGTATCACAGGTGGTAGTGTAAGGTACCACATGTGGTACTATATGATACCACAAGATAAAATACATGAAGTTGGTAAAATAAGCAACAACAAACACACAACAACCAACAAAAATTAAAACAAACAACAGCAGCAGTAGCAAAAAACAAACAACAACGTCAAGTTATAAAAAATAAGGTAGTCACATATCATAACGTATTATTCAAAGGTAACAAATACATGAACATTTACCTTGACCATCAACACCAGTTTTATTTAAGCGTTTACCCCCTGTTTTATAAACCTGTAACTTACTCGCATCCAAAAATGGTAACGACCTGATAACTGAAAGTAAGATTAACCTTTACCATTAAATTATCAACAAATAAGACCTAAAAGAAAAAACAAAAACAAAAAAAAAACGAAAATAAAAAATTAACCTTCTAGTGATTGACTAACATTCGGATCTGCTTCTAAAACAGAACTAACTTCCACAACTATGAAAAAACACATACAAATAACGCGTTCAACATTCAATCATCACTATCTACAAATCTATCTCATTAAGCTCTTAAGAACTAAAAATGAAATATGACGTTCAAACATTGAAATCATCATATAATTATCAGATATAAACTCATCAGATATATGTGAAATACTTATCATCATTATTATCGTGAAATCACTCATACTACCATGTTATACACATTTCTAGCAGCAAAAATAATATAACATGGTTATATGTATTATACTTAATTCACAATTATCATTAATGAAGCACAACAATCTACAAACATTCAAGTTAAGTTAAGCATTGAATCAAACATATAGCAAAACTGATATAAGTAAACAACAAAAAATGAATACAAAATATTAAAAAAACATACCAGGTAGATGTATGTTGATAGGAACCGCTTTGATAGGAGATTTTGAAGAGTTTGATAGTGCAATTTCATCACGAAGATCCATCTAAAAGCAAACAATCAAAGTTTAATTACTGACCTTGAATTTAACTGAAGTTTTAACACCTAGGGTTTTGAAAAAACAAAATCGGTACAAAATAACTGTACAAACCTTTATTCGAACAATCATAATCGAAGAAAACTTTGATTTTCATAAGAAATTCAAAGTTTCAGTTGAACATTCGACAATTTCTAGGGTTTTTTGAGTTAGGGTTTGTACAAAACGAAATCAACCAAAAATGACGTTTAAAACGATGATTCAAACAAAAGTGATGGAAGAAAACTATGATTTAGAGATGAATACGAACATTGATTTGATTAATCGAAGATTACTTGATAGTTTTTCTGCGAAGGGATTGAGAGATGAAACAGAGGATACGATCGAGCAAAGAGAAACCAGATGGTGTTGTGTTTGAAAAGAAAAAAGAAAATTTAATTGAAAGGTAAAATTACAAAACTACCCCTCCGCCCAAAATCAGTTTATTGTTCTTTAATAAAATTAAAAATTGATGGTTAAATGTGGACCCTTGATTTTGTTGATCCAATGGATGAGATTCATTCCGTCATTCTCATCAAATATAACCATTCTCATTTGAACTTTAGTCTACAAACGCTATTAACTTTGCCACACGGTATTAATTTTTGCATTAAGTTTGCACTCGGTATTAATTTTGACAAATGTCAAAAAAATAATTATAAATCATAAATTTTTAGTTAATGAAAATAGTCAATCAATAACATGGTATAGATTTTGCATTCAACAAATTATTTAATTGATTTAAACATTATTTACTTCCATTAGTAATACATTCATTCTCTGTTATATATAAACAACCAAAGTACAAAGTAGAACCGATGCAAAATATTGCAATCTGAACAACCACAACAAGAACACTCTAAACAATGTTCCGTTGACGACACCAAACGTCAATGAACCCGCCGATAATGCTTTAATGTGAATGTTACCTATAGTCCATAAACTCACTGCTAATGCTACTAATGTCAATGCTTTGAGACACCACCAATCGTCCATGAACCCGCCGCTAACGCTTTTAATATCAATGCTTCGAATGTCAACGCTCCAATCACAGTTACTCCTTCGAATTTCGTTGAGGTATTTTTCAACCAATTTTATAAATTATTAACATTTTAAACTAGCATGAGTTTGTAATATTTCATTCCATACATCTATTAACCATTTTTTTTTAAATATTTTTACAACTTTTCAGATTGATGATATTCATAAAAAAAACGTAAGCGTGAAAATGATTTGTCAACACGGTACTTGACTGATGTTGACATTAGCTCTGATGAAGAAGCTTTGCCAATTTCCAACATAAAAAATAAGAAAACAAAACGAATTTAGCGATGAGCCAAGACGAGTTTTACAAACTTATAGATGAAAGTGACGTTCAAAATTTACAAACTCACTGATGAAAGTCTTACCATGTGTTTTGAAAACTTTTGTTTAGAAATAAATATTTGAGAAATGATGGAGGAAAGCTTTATTCGTGTATCCGATGACATGACTATTCCTTACACGGATGATAAAACTTCGATTGAGACTTTGATTAACGCAATATATCCATCTCTTCAAATGAATGACAATTCTTCGGGTTTCATAGTTTCGAGAGCGATACTATCAACTACAAATGATAATGTTGAGGAGATATTTAATAAACTGATCGAAAAATATTGTGGGGAGGAAAAATCTATTATACAATTGATATGTAAAATCTAGTTATAAAATTAAACAAAGAAATACTGATCGTTAACTATTACACAACTGAGGTAAGTATACCCTATCGTGTATAGAATAATTACAGTAAGTCCAAGTTCGTTCCACCAGGATTATGTATTTAAGAATTATAATTTAAATGCAATTAATTTAAGTAATTAAATGGGGGGTTTTGTGTGACCGAATTTTCACTTTGCTTAACAACTAATTTAATTAAACTAAGTGGACTCATGAAGAGTCAAATTGATTTATTTAACTTTTAGATAATAAAAACGACACTTGCTTGGATTATTTCACTAATGACTTCAATGATGTATAGTTAAAACTAGTTTATTTGCGTATTACATGTAAATCTTATTAAGCTAGGATTAGTGTCCACTTTTCCTACACCTTAAGTCCAATTTACTAATTACAATTTAATCTAGTGAAAGACATTCGCCAAAATCACTAACTTACACATTTTAGTTTAATTGTCTAATTTATTACTTATCTGCGTCCGCAATCAAAGTTCAATTATTCATAGACAAACAATTGATAATGAATACCTAAGTGACAAACATTCGCTATAACCACTTATCCATTCACCAAATAAATTAGGACTATTAATTAAACCTAAATACGTAAGGTTTTCGATTAAACGCAATTTAATTCAATATAAACATCAAATGATTACACCCCTAATCATTAGTTAATTCATCCAAGCAAGTGTTAGGGTATTTAGCTACTCATATTATTACAGAAAATCAGAAACGAAAATGTAATAGAAATCATAATCAAATGAGCGAAAAACCGAAGATAATGAATTAGCAATTGATAACCTCCAATTCTTCTTGCTTCCTTTTCCTCAAAATGCTCCAGAATGAGGGTTTTGATGGTTGAAAATCGGCTGTGTAGAAAAATGGGGTGATAACCCTCAAATGAAAGCAAATGAAGGTATTTAGAGTTTCTGCCGAATCGATCCATCCGCCGGATGGATTAATCCATCCGCCGGATGGATGCTAAAGCCCATAGTCTGATGCCGCGTCTGATCCAGCTTGGCCCAACCAATCCATACGCCGGATGGATTAATCCATCCGCCGTATGGATTGGAATTTACAACTTTTTCAACCTACAAACCAACCAAACTTCTTAGCTTCAAATCTTCATATTTTTCTTTAATAATAGCTCGATTTCTGCTTCTTTTTTTATCTAAGCTCCAATAAATCTCCTAAATGCAAATATGAACGAATTAAGTATCGTATTCACATAAAATGCATAAGAATTCTATTAAAACTCGTAAACTCCAATAAATGTACAATCTAATTATTTTTGCTAAATACATTTAACTTTTCGAACTCAACTATTTGAAAACTTTATTTATTTATATTACTCTTTTAACCACTTTGTCTCAACTAAATTTTGGTACAATTAACTTTTATACAAAGATTACTTTATTTGACTTATTTTCATTTTATACTAATTCAAGCTCTATTCCTACCTATTTTATAAATATGAAACAAATCAGTATCAATTATTAAATAAATGCAATATAAATATAATAAAAATCAAAGAATATTAAACTAAATATAACATTATTTAATGTTATCAACAATGAAGCATAAGATGATACGAATAATTACTATTCGATTGAACTGCTAAACGAGTTAAATGTTGGGGGTCTACCCCCCTCATTGCCTTCGATTAAAGATCGGATGCCCAACAATACTATTTTGCAATATTGATCCACCTAATGGGTTATGTAACAGCACCAGACTAAACTGATATGCACAGCTTTTTATCCGAACGTCATCGATGCAGAAATAGTCATTGCTCAAAATTGTGGGAAAGAGTGTTTTTACCTATAATTCCTTTGTGCCTATAAGAAAATGACATGTTTCCATTTAAACTAAAGCAAAAACAAATTCTTGTTCGGCTTAGCTTCGCGATGACTATAAATAAAGCCCAATGACAGACAATTCCAAATGTTGGCGTTTATTCACTGAAATCTGTATTTTCACATTGACAACTATATGTTGCACTGTCTAGAGGAATATCACACAATAACACCAAGGTATTATTGAAACATGTCAAAAAGTTTAAACGTGCAGGTGTCTACACAACAAACGTGGTATATCAAGAAGTTTTGCATGATGGATAAGGTACAATATACATTATATTATTAATAATACTTTAGATACTTATTATTATATTATTTTGCAATCCATGTTTCTAACTATCTCTTATTGCTTTTGCATATTACCTTATTATCTTATTATCACTTATGTCAAGTGAAACTATTCATGTCTCTATGTAATTTGCTATCTCCTGAATGTACGCTTAATTTTTAAAACTTACATTGTATATGATTTCTATCGGGTATTGACCTTTCTTTTTATTAAGCACCGTAAAAACACGATTTCTATATTGTCTCTATCTATTTTAACATGCTACATTTTTTAATTGTACAAACACTTAGGGCTGTTCACAGTTCGGATAAAACCGGATTATCCAATTGGAAAACTCGGATCGGACTATATGGTTTGGATAAACGGATTTTTGGATCGGCTCGGATCAAAACCAAACTTATTATTTTGGATCACGGATTGGTTTTGGTTAGTAAATTACAAACCGGATTATCCAAAAAACCAAATAACAAATAAATATTTATTTTTAAATATTATATGTATACATGCACGTACAAAATAGTTTACTAACTAATTAATATTCTATAAATATCCAAATATAATAGGTAATTTAGAGTTTACAAAATTATCTACTTATATATGTAGGTAATTTATAGTATGTGTATATACTTTAAAGTTCAAATGAGAACCGTCGACTTTGTATAAGTTTATTGCAATATCAAACATATTTATAGTAAATATTGTAAATATTTATGTATGTGTTTGAATATTCAAAAACCAAACCAATCCATCCAAAGAGTAATTTGGATGGATTTGTTTGGTTTTTGAATTTGTTTGGATGGATCGAATTCATATTTTCGAAACCATAATCCATTTGGATTCATGTATACGGATCGGTTTTGAACCGATCCATCCATTTGAACACCCGTACAAACACTTATATATTTCGTGGGTTGTTAATGTTGTGCATCTTCATTTATTTTAGTTATATATTTAAACTTTATATTCCGGTTCTTGATATTATGTCACATGTCTCGGTATCATTGTGCATTATCGATCATTTGTTTAATTTAAAACACGTTGTTCGTAAACATTTGAGCATATCATTTTTTGTCAATGTTAAAATATTTACCGCTGCAACGCGCGTGTACTCAACTAGTTTAGTATTATAAAGTCTCAATTATATATAGAACTTTAATTCTTTTCATTTATCAATTTATTAATTAACGTATTTTGTTTGAAATATATAATATATTGCTTTAATTATCACTGATGTAACATAAAAATATAACGTAATCTTATTTGAATAATTAAACCTAAATATTATGGAGCAATCTCGACTCTTTGAGGTTTTTCAATTTGACCAACGATATACAATTAAATTAGAATAAAAATAATAAAATTACACTTTACCCTCACTATATACAAAATAGAAACCTACTCAACTTTCACGACATATTTTTAATATTAACAACTATTTGTTATAATTTTAAGCAAAATCAATACTATCTAAAACCAATATGTATTACATTTAAATCTTTTATTTAATCATAATTCTTTATTTATAACCCTATATATATGATCCATCACTCTTTACGTTGTCCCTTATATTATCATTATCATATAATATCAATTGAGAGCTACTTATAAATAGTATTTATTTATTTTTTTGTGATTTCAAAAAGTTTAGTATTAATGATAATAGTAACTGTTTTGTCTTTTATTTTTAACCATTTTTAAAGATACAATAAATATATTAATGAGCTAAAAACTAATAAATATATGTACATAGATTAGTGGTTAAAAGCTGCATGTTAGGTGGTCCGACACACTACTACAAAATCTCAAATGACACACGGTTAAAATCATATATAGACCACGGAAAACGGGAGGTGGACTAGGGGGGAGAAGTTTATTTGAAGTTGAAAAGGACCACGGATATTTTGAAGTGGTCTATCTGTCAGAAGGACCACGGTTCCCACACTAAGAACCGTGGTCTATTTGACTAATTATATAAAAATATTATTTTTATATTTTAATTTTATTTATTTTCCGTTGGTTCAATATATTAAAAATATATTATAAAAAGATAATCAAAATTATGATTTTAACAAATATATAAATATAAATAATAATTTGCAGACAACTTGTTTTTTTTTAACTCGGTATATAGCTACAAACAATAAAGATTAATCAAGTACGGAGTATTACAAATTGTGATATTGAATATTAATTACTCATGCTAAGCCTAGAAAGAGAAACTAATGTCTTAAACTATAAAACCACTTACAAAACACAAACGATGATAACATATTCAGATAAGTAGCAGGCCCAAGATCTGGAACCCATCTAAAACATAACTGAATAATGCCTCTAGCTTTGCTTTTCCACTGCGACCATGAATCTTCACTATCTTGTATGGTAAAATGTTGAAGTATAACCCGAAGAAATACAACCTTCATATAAAAACATCATACAAAATTAAATCACTTTAAAATCAACATCGAAGCAACAAGAACAAAATATAAAGCAAAAAATTGAAGTAATAAATGAGTAAAAAAAAGAAGCAAGTAACAAATCACCTGAAAGAAGCTCGTTAGGTAGTAAATCGAGAGAACAAACTTTACTTACGAGTGTAGATCTAGAGAAATTAGAAGGAAGAACACCCGATCTGACAAAAAGAATAAGTGGTTTTTTGATGAAGATGATATGTGTGAATTCGATCAGTTTTTGTTTTGAAACTAAAGATCGGAGATTTGAAATAATGAAAATGAAGCAGATAGGGGGTTTTTATATAATAATGTTAGAGGGAAAGTGGTAAAATATAGGGGAATCTAAAAAAATAAAGGGGGGAAGTTCAAAATTTTCAATTATCTACACAATAGACCACGGTTCTCACACTAGGAACCGTGGTCCTTATGAAAATTCAAATGACTACTACACAAATTGCATTTTAATATCGGTTAAATATGTAATATATATCACTTTTGGAACCGAACTAAAACACAAATAGAAAAGTTTGGATATAGAGCAGTTGAAATAATCGATCTAAAAAAATATTAAATAGTTCGGTTAATAAGCAATGTGTTCCAAAAGATAATCAAATAACTCGTCTATTATAAACCGATCTAAAATTAAGTTTAAATTGCGCGGTTGAGTTAATCGAGCTAAAAAATATTATATAGCAGGGTTAATAAGCAATGTGTTCTGAAAGATAAAAGTTGAATTAAAATAGCGTCATTGAGTTAATTGAGCTAAAAAATATTAAATAACACGGTTAATATGCAATGTGTTCTAAAAGATAATAAAATAAAGTTGAATTAAAATAGCGAGATTGAGTTAATCGAGCTAAAAAATATTAAATAGTACGGTTAATAAATAATGTGTTATAAAAGATAATCTTGAATTAAAATAGCGCGGCTGAGTTAATCGAGCTAAAAAATATTAAATAGCACGGTTAATAAGCAATGTGTTCTAAAAGATAATCATATAAAGTTGAATTAAAATAGTGCGATAGAATCTAATCGTTCTAAAAGATGTGATATATATTATATTTTATTAAGTAATAAATAGAACACAGTTTTTTTAATGGAACCGTGGTCCTTTCGAAAATAATAGATCACTCCTACGTAATTAGAACCGCGGTCATTTCTTTTAAGAGAATAGACCACGGTTTACAAGTGAGAATCGTGGTCCACTTTTTTTTTTAAACCGTGGGCTGTATTAAAAAGTATAAAAATGCGCAACTTTTGACTTATGGACCCGGATTTTAATATTTTTTTACCATTTTCGTGGTCTTTTAGGGGTGGTCTATACGTGATTTTGTAGTAGTGGCATGTCATATGTTCGATCCTTCCCACTAGCTTTTTTCCCCTTCATATTGAAAGCTACTTATAAAGGTAATTTATATGTACATCAATAAATATAAATTTATTCGAAATGTGAATATCAAACAAGCCTTTTAAGATTATTAATTTGATAAAGACTTATTATACAAGACAATTCGAAATTCACTTAGATTGTAGTATAATAAAACGTATTAATTGTGCTACAATTATGTTTGTAGCTTTTAGTTTATGTTAAATTTATTGTTATAAAATAAACTATTACAGCTATTCTCGGTATAATTTGTTATCATTAGTTAAGTTTATATTGGTTAATTAGAGAAATAGAGTTAATTGATAATGAAATTTAGGATTAACTAGCTCTGACATTTTTTTATTTTGGATTGTGAGGTGGTTGAGATTTGACAATTATACCATAAATTGAAATTATAAAAATTCGGCAAGTTAAAAAAAGTTTCATCGAACTCTTACTACACGAATCAATCGAACGAGTTTTTAAATGTTATGTTGAATTTTCAAAGTGATGAATGTATATAACTGTAAGATTAAATAAGTTAATTGTAAACTGCATTATTGTTTCACTCGATGCGAAGTGTACAGATTGCACACATATAATGTAAATTCATGAATAATAACAAAGAAATGTATTGTAAAAAGATTAGAAATCAAATACCAACATATGTGATCATTCAATACTTCATATCCATGTTCAAAATTATTTTTTTTAAATCCTATCGCAACGCGTGGATATGATCATCTACTTTATATCAACTGATCCATAAAGATCTCAACCTCTTTCAAATAATTGTTCATCCCAAAATTCAAGTTTAGTTGAACATCTCTCCAATAAAAAATAACCAGTTATTTAAGATCTCAAATGTCTAAAATAATTGGAAGGTATGATGTATTCATTTTTAAATTATATTTTATATATATGACAATTGCTATTTACGAAAATGTATACATGATATCGCGTAAAAAGTCACGTTATTACTACCGATATCTTTCTCATTCTGGAATAATACTTGGCAAATAGACTCAGATAATGTTCAAATCAATGAAACTTTGCCAAGAAGGTCAAAATAGAGCTGCACGAGAAAAATCAAACAAAACGGACCAAAAACTAAGATTCCACACACGTTTGAAGATTCAAGATATCGAGACAAGATTTAAAGGCAAAAGTTCCCATCACTGAGATTTCTCTTATCCAATATATTCATTTTCAAAATACGAATCTAACAGAAGAAGAATCAACAAAAACGGATGAAGAATGAAGATTCTACATACGCTGGAATATTCAAATGATTCGTACGAGACATCCAAAGATCAAAGATATATTTTTGGGATTTATTTTCATCAAGTTCTTTGTTTTTGAAAAATGAATCCAACGCAAAAAGAATCGATGAAAACGGACACAAAACGAAGAAGATACACGCGATTTAAAAACGGAGTGAAAGACGGCGAACCGGGGCGGGGGAGGGGCAGCCGCCGCCGGCCACCACCCCACCGCCGGCGGCCACCATGGTGGCGCCGGCGGATGGCCTTCCCCTGTCTCCCGTGCGCTTTTTCATCCTCGCTCGTACTCGCTGGGTACATGTGCTAGGCCTTTTACACGACTTTAGGGTACACGTGCTAGACCTTTACGCGCTTTATGGTACATGTGCTAGCAACTTTCCCACCTTTTGCTAACATGTACCCCAAGTTGCTAGAATGCACTAATTTTTCCCTATAAATAGCGAGCCCATGGTTCATTTCAACACACACTCTTACACACTCATATACACCCTTCACAAATCTCATTCCAAATTCTCTTGTATTTTATAGTTTTTCTCATTCTAGAATTATTGTAATTAATCTACGGATTAATATAGAAGCTAGAACGAACGATAGGGATTCGGAGATAAACCTTTGTACGTGTGAAAGAGTTTTCAATCATAATAATACGCTCCTACGCATTTATTTCTGGGTGATATCTAAACCTTTATCATACTTGTTTTATTTCTTATTTTAAATATGTATTATTACTTGGTATGTGATTTACTTGTTGCCATGAATTGCGAGTAGTTTATTATTGTGATTGTTGATGATGTGGATAATTATAAGTAGGGATGACATTATATAATTAGTGCACGACAATCGTCAAGTGATATGATGACCCCTATTTGACTGTTTATTCGATATAGTACTAGAAATGCTTTCGAGCAAAGTACAAATGTATGGAAGTCATAAACGACCGAAGGTAGTCATATCACCGGAATCAGCTCTGGTTTGACAGTTGGAATTCCAAAAGGATAATACAACTTAACAACTAGCTAGTATATCCTACGAAAGTCAATACACTGCAAAGTAATGTTCGTAAAATACGTCCAGACAAAATAGGAATTAGTAACCCTGGTACTGTTAAGACCTTATGAACTTAAGTTTAATCTATGGGGTACCCTTTCTGGTTATCCATGTGACTGCAACCTAGTAATTAGGACCTGATCAACCTTAATTATGGTAAGTAGTTATCTGTGCCCATGACATGCAATAAGTAAGACACAGTGAAACCACTCATTGTATATATTAGGTTTACTTTTCAGCACCGCTTTACATTTAATTAGTTTAGAGTGTCATTTTCACTGTCAATTACTTTAGACCGCATGTCGGACGTAAGAAGCCGTGGAACTACCATGTAAAGTACACGGTCTAATTACTGAAAGACATGGTCTGCATATGAAACACGTTTTAACAAACTGCGAATAATCTAGGGATGTATAACTGTTTGAAAAGGAGAGATTTAAGTCATAAGTCGAAGAAACCGGAATCTAACTAATTATAAATAAGACTTAGGAATGAAAGTAAAAGTCCACGTGACTTAGGATACTTAAACCTCTAGGTCTTATAAAATCGGCGGTCTAAACCTACAAAGTTATTAATCTGCATGCTAATAGAACAGTAAACTATCTTAGGGGTTAAGAACGGTCAGACCTATAAGACGATCTCGGTATAAAACTAAAATAGGTTGCTTATCTCTTAACCTGATAGGTATTGGAAGTTGGCGTATTGCTCCGATCAGAATCATGATAACCTAGTTCCTAGTGACATGCCAATGGGAAATTTAGTTGGTAGGGTTCTAGAGCTTACACCTAATAGTTTACTTATTATATTAAGTTTTGTCCCTATTTAGTCTGTCATCCCGAAACATTAATTACCGAAATCTCAACAATCACATATTTATCTTTATCTGCTTTCCTGCATTTTAATTCCCTGCAATTTACTTTCCTGTACTTTAATTATTTGTCTTTAGTTTAAATACCCCCAAACCTACCTACTTTGGTCCATCTTAAATACTTCCCTACTTTTCAGCACCAGCTTTAATCACCCACACGTTTCGATTCATGGTTCGATCTTAGGTTATACTTACCGCTTACTAACCAGAGTAGGTGGTATAAATAATTTAAGCCTCGCTATTTATAAATTTTAAAACCCCTGTTGGCGCCCGATTAGTTATCATCAACGACACCGATGCTTCGGGCGACATCAAGTTTTTGGCGCCGCTGTCGCGGAATCGCAAACGTACGATTCAAAGTCGCTTTAAGTAGTAGTATTTAGGAGATCCTCCCGATTGAAATCTTATCAGAAATCCTTTTAAAGTTAATTTAAGTAATTAAGTAGTAATTAAGTATTAGTTAATTAGGATAATATTAGTTTATAAATGACAACTCAAAAACCCACTTCTTGCCTCATTTCAATGGATGAATTGAAGGCAATGGATGACGCGAAATTCTTTAACTACTTAGAAAAAAAGATAGGATCTGATTTCTTTTCACCTTCTTCCTCTAAAGCTAAGGAAACTTTCGAGACCCAAGAAGAATTTAGGCCCCCACTTTCTGCTCCAAAACATTGCCTGGATTTTGATGACACGGATCAGTTACCTGACCTTGCATCATCTCTAGAAGATCACTTTCCAACTTTTCATTTACCCAATTTACCAAATTCTGTCCACTTCAATTATCTCCCCGAAGATAACTATGAAGTAAAGCCTCCGAAATCATGTGACTTAATCACCTCATTCCTGAAACATCAGTGTATGCCCAAACTCTTTCCGATTCTTGTAATGACGGCGTCTCTCCATTCCTTTCACATGAACACAAATACACCATTTATCGAGTGGTGGATAAGGTTCCATCAGTCGAGATAGAACAACCTTGTTTTGCAGAACGCCACCTCGGTGCTTCTTTCCATCCTTCCCGTAGGGTAGATGTTGTAACACTCAGTTTTCGAGTCTGGAATTAAATAGTATTTTAATATATTTAAAATGGTTTATTTGAAAATAAACAAGTAAAAGAGTTTTAGTTTGTATTGTGATTAGTAAAATGTTACTTGTTTTAAATAAATAAAGTTGACAGTAAAATAAAATATTTTGCTTCGCGAGTATTTTCAGGTTCCAGACAATAGAGTTAGTGGGGATAAAATATAAACACTGATAAAAAGTGAGTCAGTGGATTAAACCGACTTATTTTCATCAACCTTCATCTTCCTTGTTTAACTCTCACTCTCTAAAATTCTCTCTAACAATTATCAAGAAATCAAAGAAAGATTGTGGTTGAATCCATTGTAATACATCATAAAAAATCAGATTATCTATATCATCATTTCTTGTTCATCAATTGATTGTAAGTATTCTAGGGTCATGAGTTTATTTTATAGAAATTAGGTAGATGATGAATATATATGTGATTTGTATGAATTAAAGCTTTGAAATTATGGTTTGTGATTATATGATGATTATTCAAAGATATGTGATGATTTCATGATGACATATTGCTAGAATTTGTATATGTTCTTCAAGTATGAGTTTTGAGTTAGGGTTAAATTAATATGGGTTTGATGATGATGCATGCTTAAGATTGAAGTTGGATAGTTTGTTTATTGTTATAATATGTTTGTAGTTAAAGTTGTGGTCTTTCCTTTGATAATTTAGTGTTTATAATCTGGTTTCATGAGAAAATGGGTGTTAGGTTCGAGCTGAAATGTGCAGAAAGTTGTTGGTTTCTGGGTTGGGATGAACTAGCCGGCGGGTCATCACCCTAGCCGACGGGTTTTGTGTTTTGACCGGGAACCCGGCGGGTTGGTTATCTGAGCCGGCGGCTTCTGTAGGTTTTAATACTCAACAAGGTTCTGTTGTCACAAATGTTAATTCACCCGGTGGGTGAGCCCGGGGACCCGGCTGTTGAGAGGAGAACCCGGCGGGTCTTAGACCCTAGCCGGCGGGTCCTTTGACCTGTTTAACATCTTATTTGATTGATATTGTAATGTAGAACAGATTATGATGATAATATGTAGGCTAGTATAATGTGTTGTAATTGGTTACTGTAGTTTGTATGTTATATCTAGAAACATGTTATATGATTATGGCATGAGGTATTGTTTTGGTATAAGTACTGATTTGTTATTATTGTGTTCTCAGATAAGCGGGCGGCAACTCAGTAATATTAGACCACTAAGTTGAAGATCAGAGATAATATCGGTGAGTGGTTACTGTAATCATCGGTTCAACTCAGTTGTAACGGGTTCGGTTACAACGGGTAAACCGGGATAGTTTAGGATATAGTATGTTATTGTTGTTTGGTTTATCTTGTGATATTGATTAGTTGATTGGTAGTTGCTGATTGTTATTGGTTGTTGATTGTTGGTTGTTTGATTGGTTGACTATGTGGTTGATTCAGAGGTCAACGTTGGTTGGTTGGGTCTGGCTACTACTGTGTAGCTGTCTTGGTTACTTTGATACACATAGTTAAGAACTAACCAATTCTGTGAAAGTAGTAGTCAGGCTATCGGTAGATCACTGCGAATGGCATACAGTGATCGTGGTATACTGAGAATAGCATACAGGAACCGCCGATCCTCTTGACGATACGTGCTTATGTGTTTACTTGTTGTGGTTTATTAGTTGTAAGACTTGTTACTTGTGGGTTGAACTGTCGGTTACAGTTCCATTCACTTAGCGTGAGCTAATCCCCTCGTTGTTAAATCTTTTGCAGATTTTAGTTGGTTCGGGTTGTAGATGACTGACTGGGTGTTTGACTGTGCTGGCGCAATCTCTGATCTTTTGGATTGTTATGTTTGGAAAAGTTTTAGTAATACCCGTTTTGGTAACATATAATGTAATTAAATATTCAGGACATGTCTTTTGATATATATATATATATATATATTTGTAAGTATAATAGATGGTTGGCTTGTATATCTTGATCAAATGTTTTGGGGCTTACGCTTCCTATTGTGAATATATTATAAAATATGTTGGTAGAAACGTCGGGTGTTACAGATGTCTATAAAGCATTTGTAAGGCAATTAAAATATGCCGACCTCCCATTTTCATACGAACAACGAGAGACGATTGCCAATTTAGAAAAACAAGTATAATTCCTTCTTAGACTGTCCAGTAATGAATGCGAGATAACTTTCACAAATTTCTGAGACCAAGAACTAAAGTTCAAAGCAGATTTAGATCTACTTTTTGAATCATTTGCCGACATGGATTTCCTCCCAATATCTATGATATTAATTAATCACAATATCGCTGCAATGATCAACAAACTTGAGTTCTGGATAGAACGAGACCCGATGATTCCCATCATCATTCCTGGTAAAATTCCATTCTTTGTTGACCCCGCCTCTTACTTGATCTCAAAATTCTGAGATGTTTTTCTTGATTCCACCAAGGAAAGAATCGACATAGCCCTCTTCCCTAAAAGAAAAGACCTTCACGTTAAGCTCGTTCGAATCTTTGCCTTCACCAAATACCCCTTCACTTCCACACAAAAATCCTTAATCAGTAAACTCCTTAGGTTAGTTGAATCTACAACCGGAGAACCTGATTCACAGGAATAGAAAGCATTTCTGGATGTCATGAATGAACTCACTCACAATCTGAATTATAAGGACCAAGGACCACGCGACGGCTTGTCAAACCCTAAAAAGATAGAAGGTATACAATCAGTACATTAGCGATCTTGTCAATTTAGGATACGAGGAACGAAAAGCCCTAGGGAAAATAGAGAATAGTCATTATTATTTAGTTTACAACATCATTTGGGAACTTTCAAATAGTTTTATACCTAAAAACGTTCGCTTAAGAGAGAAAATCTCAACCCTTTCCCTATATAGGGATCGAAACGAATCATAAAACGATTCTCTCCGAAAAGGTCGAGGCGCGCGACTTTAAAAGAGCGTATTTTAGTGTACATATATTACTAAATAAATTTGTGAAAGTGACCTTTTTAAGAAAACGTTTTAATTTTTTACCTGAAAACACACGCATTTTGAAAGGAATACGAAATTTCAAGCTTTAAGCCGAAACATGTACATTCCATAGACCCGCGCAGACAAAAAATTTAAAACATCCAAGAAAATAAAATAACTTAAGTTTTAATATTTTAGATGAATTAAAATTGCCCTTCAAAAATTTACGCAATTCTTAAATCCCTTCGGATTGTAACAAAAAGCATTTAGCAATTAGTTACAATAATTAGGATTCGTAAGAATAATTAGTGGGACAATGGAAACCTAATCTCGAAAATTAAATCTTAATCCTTTGAGTACTATGGACCATGTACCAAATAATATTGTACATGGATATATTCCTAGGGACCACCCCTTACACCCACCATAATTCAAAAGTCAGAAGAAACCTTCTTCCTCCCCTCTCCTCCCCACAAAACCCGGCCACCATCACACACCCATGAAACCACCATCAAAACTCCACCAAAACTTGTGATCTTGCATCTTTAGAACTCCTCATTGCATGCTCTTTACGGTTATACGATTATTTTCAAGTTTTATCCATAAAAACTAAGGTATGATCATTAAAACCCACCTTAAACTTCAAAGTGCTTGTTTAGATGCTTTGAGCAATTACATGCTACTACCATGCTAGTATCTAGATATTTTAATTATGAAGCTTTGAATGATTATTACATGATGATTGAACCATGTGGTTAGCTTATGGTTATGAATTGCAAAGTTTGACTCTTAAAGTCAACAAAAAGTCAACTAGTTTGCATGAATAGAATAATGGATTAATATTACTTGACCATTCTTGCTTACTAGGATGCTTGTACTTGCTTGACTAGTCAAAATAGGCAATATAACTAGGAAATCATTATTTTGAAAATATAAGTCTTGAATTAAACCAAACACTTGGGCATGGTAACTTTTTGTGCATAACCTAGCTTGTTTACCAATTAGGAAATGCTTAAAATACTTTAGATCATGTATACATGAGTAGGTTATAATTTTGGCATGCGGACAATTGAGAATATCATTTAAGGAAAGCTTTGACCTAAAAAGTCAACTTGAAGTATTGAATTTTAAACAAATCAATTTTATTCAAAAACCTTACTTCAACTTGAACTCCTAAAAAGTCAAACCCGACAGATAACGATATGATCAAGAATTGTGAAATATTGACATTTCAAAATTGGGTAATGCCAAACTTGTAAATGACAATATTTCACAATAAAAGCTATCACCAATACTTGATTTTACATTTTCATGTATTGATTACTGACCACACTACATGTCACCTTAGTATGATTAAAATTAGTTATTTGTTGCTTTGGGAACATTGGATATTTGATGTAATCTTTGGACTGTTACAAATTTAAAGCCCTCATTTCGAATTTTCTTTAAGAAATTTTGAAAATGCTTTAAATTTTCTCTTTCTTAAGAATCCATTACTTTAAATCTCTCATGTTCTCAGGTACCATGAAGAAATCAAAGCTAAACCCAGCACGGCCACTTGCAGGATCTCTTGCCTACCTTAATTCCACACCCGAATACGACCGGATGGCACGTGTATGGAGGGATAAGTCATTTGGACACTTTAGATACGTAGATTGGGATAAGCTACAAACATTGAGGTTTAGACAAAGATTGGAGAGCCTACTCAGTTATTCAGTAGATGGTCAGCAGTTTGAGTCTTTAAAAAGACTATTCAGCATTGACGAACCGGTATACATGGAAATGATTACCGAGTTCATGACCACATATAGATTTCAGCCAGGGAGTAGAGTTGGTAGTGGTTCGATCACATTTCGATACATGGGCAGTTTGTTCACTTTGTCACTAGCTCAGTTTGCCCAGCACCTAGATCTCTACACTCCGGAAGAGATACGATCCCCTCTATTCACTACTGGAGCCACCACTTTTTCCCTCACGACTACGCCCGCAGAGGCATGGAGTCATTGGTCTCTAATGAGGTTTTTCTCGGGTATTAAAGCTACCCAACTCAGAGACCTAGTCCTACAGATTCTACACAAGCTGTTGGCTTGTTCGATTGATGGGAAGCACACGACTAATGGTCGAGTTGCCGAGTTTGATGTTACTTTGATGACATTTATCCTCAGCAGGAGGAACATTCAGGTTGCCCACTTAGTTGCTCAGCGGATTCTTGAGGAAAAGAGTTATGATTCAAAAAGGTCATTCATGGGCCCTGTGGTTACAAAGTTGATTAGAAAAATGGGATTGCTTAGAATAGCAGAAGTGGAGAAATTCAAGAGTCTCCCTAATTGGAGTGCCCAACCGATAGATTATGAGTTTCTGAGGATGATGGGGATAATCAAGATTTTGAGGGATGACACAGTTTATATTAGAGCACGACCAGCGGATCCCGATAGTGTTGACACCCTGGTGCCAGATTTAGTTATACTAAGAAGAACGAAAAAGAGAAAACAGTCGAGAGAACCCAAAGATTCAGAGTCAGATGAGGATGAGGATGAGGATAATCCTGTAGACCCGTTTGCACCATCACCAGTAGTTCCACTGCCTGTCAGGGCGAGGGATGGCACAGTTTATATTAGAGCACGACCAGCGGATCCCGATAGTGTTGACACCCTGGTGCCAGATTTAGTTATACTAAGAAGAACGAAAAAGAGAAAACAGTCGAGAGAACCCAGAGATTCAGAGTCAGATGAGGATGAGGATGAGGATAATCCTGTAGACCCGTTTGCACCATCACCAGTAGTTCCACTGCCTGTCAGGGCAGGACCTTCTATTCCAGCTCACAAAGTACAGATGCCCAAATACATCTATCACTACGGAACACCTCTAGGGGCAGATTATTGGTATTGGCTGATGCAGATGCATGTCAGATGTTACAGGGATATGAGACAGCAGATTGTAGGGATACCGGTAGACCCACTTCCAGATATACCATGCGGGTTAGGCCGAGCACCACCACACATATACCCCCTACAGTTCCTGCTCAGACACCTCACCTATGTCCAGGCCGTGGTCATGGCCTACCTCCTCGGACAGTTCCACCTAGACCACAACCACCTCCAACACGGGTTCCTAGTATGAGAGAGCCTGTCCCCTCAGTAGTTGGTTCAGTCAGGGGACAACCTTCGAGAGATAATGGCAGATCCAAAGTTTCTAGGCGAGTTGCCACTGCACAAAGCTGTATGAGTCTCAGACAACCCGATCCCACTATCGTATTACAAGCCCCAGTGTCCTCCCATAGACAGACAGACTTATTCAGGGGACACACTCAGCAGGGATCACCTGTTATGCTACTTGACAGTTTTGGTATGCCTGCAGGGCAATTTGTTGACCAGTTGATACACGATGGAGTTTTTACAAACACATGAGCAATTCAGGAAGCATCAGATGAAGGTACCCAACATCAGCATAATCTAGAAGATGACTCCTCATCTGATGAGACCTCCTATGCACCTATCGGATCTTCATCAGTAGTATCACGAGCACCAGCCGAGCAATAGATTGCTCCGCTTTGTGACTTCTCGCTATTTTATACCAGACATTATTATTTGTATTTGATGTACTGTGGATGCATAGACATCACCTCTATCTAGTTATTACTTTATTATGCTATCACTTTACTTTTCTTTTTAGCAGCTATTACTTGATTATTGAGTGGCATGTTTGTTTGAATCCAAACACTATTTATCGAATTCCATAACGGAGAAAGCTGTCGACCATGCCAGGAAAGATGCCGGAAGCCAAAAACTGCAACCCAACAATTTTCTACAAGTAGCCGAAAGTACACACAACGTATCACGAAGTGGTAACCCGTTCCAACTTTCTATCCGTTTAAAGCCTTGATTATCTCATCCGATATTCCAAAAATGAGTGTGGGATCTCAAAACCACACTACACTTAC
The DNA here is from genome assembly GCA_963422505.1 of Pseudognaphalium luteoalbum. Lineage (NCBI taxonomy): Eukaryota > Viridiplantae > Streptophyta > Magnoliopsida > Asterales > Asteraceae > Pseudognaphalium > Pseudognaphalium luteoalbum. Next base: position 28,558,050 of record OY730195.1, read on the forward strand.
GTAACAATCCAAAAATAAGTAGAATCTCTAAGTGTGGGATACTTCGACAAGAGGTGTTCAATACATAGATTCGAACATTAGGGACAATGTTCCTTTAAGTGTGGGATATACGGTCTGCAACAGAAAGTTTAACATCTTGTCCGTAACATAAACAATATTTTCATTAAAAAGGCTAAATAGAGAAATTTTCAAAAATTTTGGATTCAAAAGCAACATTCTTTAAGAACCTATATTTTTCAAAAATATAAATTACAACAAGAAACGAGTTTTTAAAGAAACAAACTGGTTTTCTTAGAATAAGAACGAACGAAAAGGGCAACACATGGCTAGGCACACATTGACCAAAACATTCTATTCGTGAGGTTTGAGCCCTGATTAGCATTCATCTTTAAAATGTTTCACTTTTCATTTCATGTGTGTGGTGATGTATGCATTTGAATTAGAACTTGCTCTTGTAATGCATTTCGAAATCACACCAATGAGTGTCATACGTGGCATAGGTACAACCTATCTTGATACTTATTAAGGAATCCAAACACCTACTTACCACCAAACATCCACTCACTCTTCACTCTTCACACTCAAACAAAACTTCCCTTTATATCTTCCTCCCGAACCTAGGGAAGCCACGCCTTCCAATATTTTCAGAAACACTCTCAAATTTCCCAAATTTCCCACAAGAAAAGCCCATACAACCTCACAACCCAATACCAAACGAGACTCTCGGACAAAATATCCATCGATAGGGACGACATGATAAAAAGAAAGAAAAGAAAAATGAGAAAAAGAAAGAAAAGAAGAAACATACATGTCGGCACTACCCAAAAAGTATAGAAAAAGAAAAAATTCAAATCCGAAAAAGGGTTGCATTATTAAGTCTTTTTAAGTCTGAGAAATTCCAAAAGAGACTTTCTCGGAAAAAACACACAAGCTTCAAGAAATATACAAGGAAAGAAAAAACCAATAATCTTCTCTTTCACACACTTTCTTCAACTCCCCCAAATCCAAAAACCCGATTCCTTTCTAAGAAATCTTGAAAGATTAGTACCATTCTCATCAAAAGTGATGGAGATTTGATTCTTGATCAAGCCTATGACGAGAATGCTGCATGATTGAATATCTGAGTGATTGACACTAGCAAGTTGGAACCCTAAACACCTGAGTGATTTGAGTGACCCACTGCGAGGATTTCCTAGTCATGATTACCATTTAAGTTACTTGAAGAAAGTATCAACTTCTATAAACCTTTAGTTTCTCAGAAAAACTTTTTCATAACTGGAACTTTATATCTTTGGAAATGGTACTTCTAAAAGATACGTGTAACTAGAATCTTCCTAAAGGCCTTTTATGAATGAGTTTGCTTGAGGACAAGCAAAGTTCTAAGTGTGGGATACTTGATATCACGTAAAAAGTCACGTTTTTACTACCGATATCTTTCTCATTCTGGAAAAATACTTGGCAAATAGACTCAGATAATGTTGAAATCAATTAAACTTTGCCAAGAAGGTCAAAATAGAGCTGCACGAGAAAAATCAAGCAAAACGGACCAAAAATGAAGATTTCACACACGTTTGAAGATTCAAGACATCGAGACTAGATTTAAAGGAAAAAGTTCCCATCACTGAGAATTCTCTTATCTAAGATATTCGTTTTCAAAATATGAATCTAACAGAAGAAGAATTAACAAAAACGGATGAAGAATGATGATTCTACAAACGCCGGAAGATTCAAATGATTCGTATTAGACATCCAAAGATTAGAGACATATTTTTAAGATTTCTTTTCATCAAAGTCTTTGTTTTTGAAAAACAAATCCAACGCAAAAAGAATCGACGAAAACGGACGCAAAACGAAGAAGATACGCGCAATTTAAAAACGGAGCGAAAGACGGCGAACCGGGGCGGGGGAGGGGCAGCCGCTGCCGGCCACCACCCCACCGCTACCGGCCACCATGGTGGTGGTGCCGGCTGGCCTGCCCCTGTCTCCCGTGCGCTTTTTCGTTTTTGCCCGTACACGCAGGGTACATCTGCTAGGCCTTTTCCGCGACTCTAGGGTACATGTGCTAGACCTTTACGCGCTTTAGGGTACATGTGCTAGCAACTTTCCCACCTTTTGCTAACATGTGCCCCAAGTTGCTAGAATGCACCAATTTCCTCCTATAAATAGGGAGCCCATGGTTCATTTCAACACACATTCTTACACACTCATATACACCCTTCATAAATCTCATTCCAAATTCTCTTGTATTTTATAGTTTTTCTCATTCTAGAATTATTGTAATTAATCTACGGATTAATATATGAGCTAGAACGAACGATAGGGATTCAGAGATAAATATTTGTAGGTGTGAAAGAGTTGTCAATCATAATAATACGCTGCTACCATTTATTTCCGGGTGATATCTAAACCTTTATCATACTTGTTTTATTTCGTATTTTAAATATGTATTATTACTTTGTATGTGATTTACTTGTTGCCATTAATTTCTGAGTAGTTTATTATTATGATTGTTGATGATGTAGATAATTATAAGTAGGGATGACATTATATAATTAGTGCACGACAATCGTAAAGTGATATGATGACCCCTATTCGACTGTTTATTCGATATAGTACTGAAAATGCTTTCGAGCAAAGTACAAATGTATGGAAGTCATAAATGACCGAAGGTAGTCATATCACCGGAATCAGCTCTGGTTTAACAGTTGGAAATCCAAAAGGATAATACAACTTCACAACTAACTGGTATATCCTACAAAAGTCAATACACTGCAAAGTAATATTCGTAAAATACGTTCAGACAAAATAGGAATTAGTAACACTTGTACTGTTAAGACCTTATGAACTTAAGTTTAATCTATGGGGTACCCTTTCTGGTTATCCACATGACTGCAACCTAGTAATTAGGACCTGATCAACCTTAATTATGGTAAGTAGTTATCTGTGCCAATGACATGCAATAAGTAAGACACAGTGAAACCACTCGTTGTATATATTAGGTTTACTTTTCAGCACCGCTTTACATTTAATTAGTTTAGAGTGTCATTTTCACTGTCAATTACTCTAGACCGCATGTCGGACGTAAGAAGCCGTGGAACTACCATGTAAAGTACACGGTCTAATTACTGAAAGACATGGTCTGCATATGAAACACGTTTTAACAAACTGCGAATAATCTAGGGATGTATAACTGTTTGAAAAGGAGAGATTTAAGTCATAAGTCGAAGAAACCGGAATCTAACTAATTATAAATAAGACTTAGGAATGAAAGTAAAAGTCCACGTGACTTAGGATACTTAAACCTCTAGGTCTTATAAAATCGGCGGTCTAAACCTACAAAGTTATTAATCTGCATGCTAATAGAACAGTAAACTATCTTAGGGGTTAAGAACGGTCGGACCTATGAGACGATACGCCACTGATTTATGCTCCTCGGTATAAAAATAAAATAGGTTGCTTATCTCTTAACCTGATAGGTATTGGAAGTTGGCGTATTGCTCCGATCAGAATCATGATAACCTAGTTCCTAGTGACATGCCAATGGGAAATTTAGTTGGTAGGGTTCCAGAGTTAACACCTAATAGTTTACTTATTATATTAAGTTTTGTCCCTATTTAGTCTGTCATCCCGAAACATTAATTACCGAAATCTCAGAAATCACATATTTATCTTTATCTGCTTTCCTGCATTTTAATTCCCTGCAATTTACTTTCCTGTACTTTAATTATTTGTCTTTAGTTTAAATACCCCCAAACCTACCTACTTTGGTCCATCTTAAATACTTCCCTACTTTTCAGCACCAGCTTTAATCACCCACACGTTTCGATTCATGGTTCGATCTTAGGTTATACTTACCGCTTACTAACCAGAGTAGGTAGTACATATAATTTAAGCTCCGCTATATATAAATTTTAAAGCCCCTGTTGACACCCGATTAGTTACCATCAACGAAGCCGACGCTTCGGGTGACATCAATACACTCATATTAAATTGAATATTTATAACAATTTCAATTTAGTCGTTCGCATTATCGCAGGTCTTATAACTATACATATATGAACTATGACACTTTATATTTATCATACTAACATATATACTAACTTATTTAATTACAAAATCATAAGTAAACATTAGTCACTCGCGTTGTCGCGGGTCTTAAAACTATACATATACGAATTATAACACTTTACATTTAACACACTAACATAAATACTAATTCATATAATTACAAAATTAAATTATAAATAAATCTTTAAATCTATAACAATTTCATATTAATCGTCCGCATTGTCGCAAGACTTTAAGCTAGTTAAACAAACAATAAAAGTAAATAAGCTTTTTCAAATCTTGTACCTGTGTCGTAAATATATTAAACAAAAGAGCTAAAATTAATAATTAAAATTTGGTGGAATGTTTGGCGTTGCATCAAATCTAGTGCAAAATTTCAAAAAAATTGGTATACACCAAACTTTGTACCAAATATAGTAAGTTGGTTGGAGAGACATTTTTACACCAAAATACTAAATTTAGTATTTTAGTGCATAAACTGGAGATGATCTTAAAATTTAGAAAAGATCATTGTTACTAATAGTAATCCTTAGTAAATTTCTATAGAAGTTATCATTTGATAATTACTGATAACTAATAGGGTTAAATATCACAAGAAAAGAAACTTTTAAAATATTGTATTGTTTGATGCAAAATCAATAATCTTCATTTAAACAAAAAAAAAAATTATATCTTAAATTGGTACATTCATGTATATATGGACAAATGTTTTCTCCATCAGTTTACACACAATTACACCATTAGTTCCAATACTTTACTTTTTGTACTGACAGTATAAAAACATGAAAGTTATTGCGCGATTGATCCCTCTCCGATTAAATGACCAAGTTATATTTACTTAAATCAAGACAAAAAAAGGGACATTAAGAGTATGATGGTCATTTTAGTTGGAGGATGGACCAACCGCGCAACAACTATCATATTTTCGGACTGCCTGTACAAAATGTAAAGTATAGGGATTAACGATGCAATTGTGTGTAAACCAAATGGACGAACCATGCAATTAACTCTATCTAAAATTTATAGTGATCTGTAATATGTTAGGTCGTTTTTCTTTTCTAATAGATGACCAAATTTGCACATTTATAGTTCAAGGAATCAAACAATCATATTTAGTGATAGAGAAAGTGAGTTATTGTTAAACATAAAGGGTATGAATGTAAGTTTAAGTAAGGACTGTAACACATAGATTATGGATGGAGGGGTATATATGTCATAATAATAATTATATGTAGTACTATATATATATATATGTATATATATATATATAATATTGACATGATCTAGATGGAAGTGATACATTTTTGGAGAAAGGGGGAAACGTTAACATTTATCACGAATAATCTTTTATTTACTAATTAAAATGTCAATAAAAGTTTATTAATTACTAGTAAATACTAATCCATATTGGTGTTATAAATAATATACTCACGGTGAATTTCCTTTACAAGTCATAACATCCGTTGATGAATATCTAGTTAATAAATCGTTAACATTCATCATCATGAATGTTAATTAACATTCATTACGATGAATGTTAAATATAACATTAGTTGATGAAAATTTTAAATTTTAACATTCATCATCATAAATGTTAACTAATGTTCACCGTAATGAATGTTAAAGAGTCTGAATCTACTATTCATCAATTGATATAACCTATCGAAAGAACTTATCAAGGAAGTTTAACGTCCAAAATATCGATTCTTATTATCAATTATTTAATTTCATTTGTTTTCCTTTAAGATTTGTATTAATAAAGATAAGATGTTTCGTATTGAATATTAACGTTTCCTCTTTCCTTAAAAAATAAATAACTAAATAAATAATGTTTTCCTTTGGATCACTCCAAAAAAGCTGACACAAGCTCTTAACAATCTTTACAAGACCAGAAGGTGCGGTGATTCAGCCATTAACACTAGTCATTTCAAGACACCTCAATATGTGAATACTACAACGGTTGTTCTTCCTCAAGAAAATGTAAAGGTAGACGATAAAATATGCAAATGGCCTGGTCAACCACCTGTTGCATTCGATGTGGGCATGTAATTGTGAGTGAACTTAAAGAGCGGATTTTATACAATTACTTTGTTGAAGCTAAGAAATCAAAGGTTTCGTTACTATTTCTTCTTTGGCTCAATGGATATATATATATATATATATATATAGATCTAAGTTGATACATGAAACTAAAAAATTAGGGAACAATACTGATTAAACTTGAAAAGGAAAAAAAAGGGCTTACAAGAATCCCCTTAAGATTGATTATGGTTTTGTTGGCAATCTTGTTGTAACAAATAACAGTTTATGCAAGTTGAGGCACATAATGTCCAGCATAGCTTTCTTTTGAGATATAAAAGTCTATATCTTTGTACTCTGAGAATCTTTCCTACCAATTCAGCAAGAACACATAATCATCAAGAGTCGTTCCCTCGTCTCCATAGTGTTTGAAAAATGAGGATATGTTTGAGTACGAAAATCCTATGCTTGCAGGTGACTCAACAAATAAAACGTTTGCCATTGAAAAAATGTATTAATTAAGACAATGCAATATACTATCAAGTAAATAAATTGAAGTTTTGATTTTTTTTCCAATGTAATATCATATGATTCCATGCAAACTTATATATATGTGAAGAGTTTTGACATCACTGTTGACTCTAAATGGCCCCAACTCCTACATTACTCCAAAAGAGAGTGAAGAGCTAAGCAACCCGGCTCCATAAAAAAGTTTGTTTCATTCAAGTAATGTTAAGATTGAAAACAGATCTTATATGTACAAACTATAAAAAAATGGTAAGAAAATGATAATATAATAATAATAGTAAGAAAATGTTATCAAAAAAGTTAAAACAAATCTAAAAGAGAAATAACATTATTTGAAAACAAATTAAAATATAGAGATCTAATTTGTACGGTCTAATATGTAACAGTATTTTAATATACTAGTCTTACAATCATCGATATTTCATGATTGAATCGCTATATTAGTCTTGCAATTATTGATTTCATATTCTTGCTATTCTTGCTACATCTGGTAAAAGAAAAGAAAAATCTAGAGAACTCAAATTCAAACAATAAAAGATAATAATAGTAAGAGAATGATAATAGAATGATAATAGTAAGAAAATGATGATAAAAAAAAACTTAAAAATAAATCTAAAAAGAGAAATTAACATCTAGAAGAGAAAAATTAAATAAAATCAAATGATAGAAAAACTAACTAAAATTAAATAAAATCAAATGATAAAAAAAACTAACTAAAAGAAAAGGGAGAAATAGAAGAAAATGAAAAGGAAAAAATAAGGAAGAAAACTAACTAAAAAGGAAATATAAAAGAAAAAATAAAGAAAATAATTAACTAAAAAGGGAATGTAAAGGAAAAAAATGGTCTCCTTTGAATAAATGGTAGACCGCTTTTTTCAAAAAAATAATAAAGGAAATGTAAAGGAAAAAAAAAAAGAAAAATGTGAATAGTGGAAGGTTTGAAGTTGCGTCAATTCCTTTCTTGCATTATAGACAACCCAAGCCAAACATCTATCGTTTTTATGTCCATATATATTTCAGTTATATAATTCATATCTTTTACACCACCCAATTCATATCTTTTACACCACCCGCCATATTTTTATTGTTATGTTTTGACTTTTGAAGTCTTTTTTTTTAACTTTGACTTTAAATATTTTTGTTTGTGTTATATAATACTTATGAAAATTATATCCAATGAATATACATATAAAAATTAATCATTTTCTTTATTTCATGGTTCTTAAGCCACCCTTTAATAAAGATCTGTAGGGAGGATGAGTGGTCCGCCAACAAAAGTAACTCCGAAAGCTATAGATTTATTTATAAAATCTGTATAACAATAGTGAGTAATTAACGGATGAGGATGTACTCATTTTTAGGACTTTTTTCTTCTTAGATTTTTGTACAAATATATAGTTTAAAGTTTAATACAATAGTGAAAAATGTTTTCTACCCATCTCTATATATATAGCATGGAAAGGTACCGAGGTGGAATTTGTGTACGATATACTAACATGAATGATTTCTGTATATATTCTACAATTATAAATTACACTCGGTTAATAAAATAAGTATACCTTTCATGATTTCTGTAAAAATACATGATAATTACGTACAAAATAATACTTGAATTATAAATTACTCAGTTAATGAAAAGGGAAATTGCGTACGACATACTAACATGAATGTTTTCTGTAAATAATACTTGAAATGTAAATTACACTCAGTTAATGAAATAGGTATACCTTTCATGATTTCTGTAAAAAATAAATGAAAATCACGTATAGGTAATATTACAAATGCAGAGTGGGGTTCTTAAAAACGGGTTATAAACTTATTAATGCATAATAAGTAACACTGTGTGTTCTTGAGTTTAGATATAGGTGAAAAAAAGGAAAGGAACAAAGAAGAAAAGAAAATAATTGAAGAAAAAGGAAGATAAGTTAGTGAGTTGTGTTCTTAAGTTGAAGGGAAGTGGAGGGAAGGAAAATTGTCCATCCTAATCATCTCAAAAATGGGAGAAAAGACTTGGAACAAAATAACACTTGAACCTTTCCCTCATTTTCCTTCTCCTTCCTTTCATTTCCTTGTATAAAAAACTCAAGAACATCATTTTATTTTTCAATCCTTTCACTTCCTTTCTTTTCTACCCTCAAATTAACTCTAGAACGTAGTATAAGGAAGAGATCAGGGGAGCACAAGGAATGGAAGGAGGGGCCTTTTTGCAATTTTGACAAAGTTGTAGAAAGGAGGAAGAGATCAGGGGAGCACAAGGAATGCCTAAATAGTCTTCAAAGATACGAGGAGGTGAGTCAATCCAATCTATGCTCAAAAACATGCTAGTTTCATCTAAAATATACAACCATTTACTTTTTCGATTTGCAGTGCACAAGTGGACTAAATATGGAAGATATCTTGGAGCCACTATGTAACAAATCAGATTTGAAGCCATACTGTCGCGTAATCTCTCTTTTACATATGATTGATCTCAATTAATTAACATGAAAAACAAGTAAATGAAGTGGTTTGAAGAACTAACAACAATGTCATCTACAATTTTGTTCTTTCAAAAGTACAATTACGATTTTGTTGTAGATTGGGCTAATGATGAGGCTGTGCAACAAGCTCTTAATATTCGCAAGGTATACCAACTTAATTAAATTTATAACCTTTGTATAGGTGTAAAAATTTGTGATTACCAATGGTCTAATCTTAACCATTTGGTATGCAGGGGAAGATTAGAAAATGGGTGTTCTTTAACACGACCATGCACTACATGGAAGGGAAGAACGACACATTTTGCTACGCTTATGATATTGAAAGTAGTTTTTCCTACCATAAGAAACTTGTTAAGAAAAATTTTCGAGCGTTGATCTTTAGGTAAACGTTGTTCCTCTGTTAAATGGAACTATTGTTGAAGATTGTATATATATATATATATAACACGCATTATTTTATGGGCAGTGGTGATCACGATATGACATTTCCGTATGTTGGAATCGAGCAATGGATAGGAGCTCTTAATCTTCCAGTTGAGCGCCCATGGAAACCATTCTACATTGACAGTCAAGTTGGAGGGTGAGAATTGACTCCTTTCGTCAACTCCATACTGTCTAGCTAATTGTAATTTAACTACTTTCACCGTTTTTCTTGCAGTTATGGATCCGCTTGCAAAATTTCTTGAAAAAAATTCCTAAAAATTATAAAAAAATTGTTCAATCATAAAACTATTTAATATGCAAGATTCAGTAAAAAATAATATAAGATTGTAAGATGCAGTGATAACTATATAAGATGCAGTAACAAATATACAAAAGACACAGTAACAATAAAATACATGACGTAGTAACAAAATATACAAGATGCAGTAACAGATATACAAATGACATAGTAAAAAAAAAAACACACGATGCAGTAACAAATATATAAAAGATGCAATAACAAATATACAAGATGTTGTAAATAAAGTAATACTAAATTTCTAAATTCAAGAATAAAATTAAAGATTTACAAACACATCAAAGTGCTAAAATATACATAAGATGTAGTAAGAATATACAAAAGATGCAGTAAAAAGTACTCATAGTTTTTTATAAATCTAAAAAGTATGATGCAGTAAAAAATGTAAAATGCAGTAAAAGAAATGTATGATGCTTTGTTTTCTTCTATTCTAAAAAGTAGATTTAGATCAATATTACTATGAGTACTTAAAAGGATGTAGTAAGAGCATTTAATCTTAACATATAGTTTGTGTAAAAATATTCATGATGCACTAACAAAAATATACCACTACATCTTAAAAACATTTCATCTTAACATCACCACATCTTAAAAAGGATGCAGTAAATAAGTACTACTCCGTAGTAGTTTTTTCGTAACTAAAAAAGTACGATGTAGTAGGAAAAACTTAGAATGCAGTTAAAAAATGTACGATGCAGTCAGATCCAAATCTATAAAGTAGATCTACTTTTTAGATCTAGATCTACGAATTTTCAGATCTAGATCTATATAGTGGTGGTTGAGGAGCGGCGTTAGTGGTGGTGACGTTGGAGCGGCGATTGTGGCGGTGGCGGTGGTGAGCGGCGAAAGGAGATGGAGAAACGACCACGGTTGTTTACGTCCGGTGGAGGCCGGTTCACCAAGGGTGGTAGTTCGTATATCAACTCTCCGACCACAAAACTCGCACTTGTTGTCTCCAATTTTTTTCCGATCACGACGACAGTGACAGTGGTGGTGGCGGTGGAGTTGCTTCGGTGACGGATGTGGTGGTGGTAGTGGTGTAAGTGTTTGTGTTTGTTATAACACCCCTCATTTTATTGCCATTTATATATACTATATCGGAAGCGTTAGTCCCAATTTCAACATTAAAAGTTATATCATTTAATATACTTATAAAATCAAACTAATTTAAATTATAGTTTATCAACTTAGGCGTTATATAAACCAAATTTAACACGGATTTATACAATTCAAATATCAGAGTAAACGCGGGTCGTCAAACATTCCATCTAGTCCAACTTCTTGCCCACCCGATAAAATCCTTAACATGCAAGAAGTATTAATGTGGGAGATTAGCATAACGCTAAGTGAGTAGACATATAATCACCAGTCTAACTTAGCTATAACAATTCTGTTTACAGCCAAGTATCGTAAACACACAATTTTACATGAAATACTTGGTTCTTGGGGAAACCTTCAGCCAAGAACACACAACCAATATCACATAATATCAATGAGATAACATCTCAATACAATGAGGACCGGTGGTTCTTGAGATACCATAATACCCAGGGATTCTCCAAGAACACTTACCGTACATATCCGTATGGCCATAACGGATGAGACCGATAGTTTGGTACTAATTTTATATGACCTAATTTCCTATTAACAATGAGTACAAGGAAATTCCTGTCGTCTTACAATAGTAACCAAACCCAACCATCAGGTTGACCCCAATAAACGGATGCCCGAAGGCCAAATATCAAGTGATCACATATTCACATATTCAATCAGGTCAACATATCAAACTAGACAGTCTATTAACGTTATTATTACTATTAACCAAAATTGTCAGGACAAACAACAATAGTAATAATACGTATACCCGTTGTAACCAAACCTGTTACAACTAAATCAAACTGAGGATTAAAGATCCACTCACCGACACCTCAGTTGTCCACTCAGTAGTCTAATATCACTGAGTCTTCTTCATATCTGATAATGCAATAGAATAACACAAGTTAGTCACTTGTCCCAATGTGGATATAACATCATATTAATGTAGTTACATCAAACAACTTAATTTAGTAACTACCTCATGATATTTACTAATCAAAATCATCAATCCATTACTCCTATTTGATTAATCACATTTAACTCTTTGATCCAAATTATGGAATTATCACTTAGTCTTGGGTAATTATCATTATAACCACTTTCAATTACAATTCAAATGAGTTATCATTCACTTATAGTAATGTAACACAATTCATTCCAAGATTATGAGTAACCACATCAACATCATATCTTGTTACCAATTTAGATGAATTACTACATATTCTTCACACTTTTACAAAACTTACTTTAATTATAACTCGTATAACTTGATTAATTCACTTTTAGGTTAGATTAAGATTACTAACCATGTTATTAACAACCATTATCAATCATATTCCACTAACATAAACTTAGAGACTTTGATTCATGAAAATCATATTAAATTTATGACTTTATTCACAATCATACTTCAACCTTATCAATTCTAGATTAGGTTTTAGCTACAAATCATGAATTAAACATTAATTAACAATTCTAATATATCCACAAACTTTAATTCATGAATAATAACTTAAACCCATAACTTTCCTAATGATCATCATTCAATTTTATCAATTCTAAGTTAAGGGTTATGTTATAATCATGAAATAAGCATTAACTAACAACTATAGAATCACTACAAGCTCCAATATCATATTAATCATGCTAATTCAATCAAATACACAAAAACCCATTCTCTAGGGTTTATACAAATGAAGAAATTAATACTTACAAGATGATTAGGATGATGTATAGATGATTAAATCACGTTTCAGATGCTTGAATTCGAATTAGGAATCATCAATTTGATGTTTCCTCATGATCTTGATAATTGATTTAGGGTTTCATGTTTCATGTATGTATGTATGGTACGTACGGTATGTATATATGGAGAGATATGTTTGAAATGAAAAGACCGACTCAAAATATGAGTATATTACATAATTAGTTAAATTTCATTCCCCGTACTTATCATTGTCTGGAACTTAAAAACCATTTGCGGAGAAAACTATTTTCTTTTATCGTCAACTAGGTTAATTTAAAACAAATAATAATTTATTAGTCACAATAAATTATTTGACTATTTTCCACATTTATTTTTCAAATAACACAACGCATCTATTTTCTGATACATTAAATAGTAATTCACTGTCAGAAAATAATAAAATACTATCAGACCCGAGGAATGGGTGTTACATTTGTTGTGTGAAGAGAGAGAAAGAGTTAAAGAGCGTTTGTGTGTGTTTTGTGAGGATGGAGGAAGAGAATGAGTTACCCTCTATCTTATTTTTACATAAATTGTAAATTGATCCCTTGCTCTCCAAAATTACCACTCCCCTCTGATCCTAAATCTAATAAGTAATATGTAGTTAACAGTTTGAAAAAAGTAGTACTCCGTATTATTTTTTGATATATTTAAGTATCCTTAATCCTCAATTCATACATCTTGCCGTAATATTCGATTCTATTTAATACATAATAATATACATAAATAATCAATATTATGATTTATGAATATATTAATAGAGTGAGGTTCAGATGAGAATGAAAAGTTTAGTAAGAATGGAAGAACCAATAGAAAAGCGTCACATGTCATAAAACTAACATTCCTTCCATTTTTAAAAATCAAATATCTTACAAACGGTAAGTTAAAAAATTAAAAATATTGCACCATAAAAATCAGCATTTTTTTATCTTCGATTTGCCATCTCACAAGGTATATTTTCGATAACTTTTTGTTTTTTGATTTTACAAATTGTACAAAATTAGTAACACATGTGTTACTCGCTGGTAACACATGTGTCACGCGTTTTCAAAAGCCAATGAAAAACGATAAAAAAGTTCGTCGAAAGTATACATTGTCACATCTCTAATCGAAGAGAATAAAACGTTAATTTCTATGGTGCAATTTTTGATATTTTTTGACTTACCATTTGGGAGATATTTGATTGTTAAAAATGTAAGGGAAAGTGGGTTTAGTGACATATGACGCATTCCTATTGATTCTCTCATTCTCACCTAATATTGCTCTACTCATTTAAACCTTAGGGTATGTTTGGCAAAATAGATGTAGGCTGTAGCTGTAGGTTGTAAGCTGTAGGTTGTAAGCTGTAACTATAGGTTGTAGTTGTACGACATAGCTGTAAGCTTTTTCGTATACAATGGTTTGGTAAACTAGCTATAGTTGTAGCTTATAAATGTAATATGACATAAAGGGACATAATGCAAATGGTGATAATAAAATAAATAAAAATATTATATAAGTAGCCAAGTGTTTATACAAAAACGAGGATAAGTTTTTCATATATTATTAAGTGATGGATTGGGTTATATCACCCAAGCCCGATTGTGAGCTTAGGGTCCGTTAGGGTTTAATTTAAAAAGTTTTCACTTAGGCATCATAGCCTTAACAAATTCCACATAGTTGATCTGGCCATCACCATCAACATCAGCTTCACGGATCATTTCATCAACTTCCTCATCGGTCAACTTCTCACCGAGATTTGTCATAGCATATACTCCCTCCGTCCCAAATTAAGTGTCCTGAATCAGATTTGAAAGTCTCTTTTTTTCAACTTTGACCTTAAATATTTTTGTTTGTACCATATATTACCTTATGTAAATTATACCAATGAAAATACATTTAAAACCCAATCCATTCATATATTTTGCATCAAGTATTATATAATAAAAACAAAATATTTAAGGTTAAAGTTGAAAAAGAAAGACTCAAAAAGTCAAAACATGACACTTAATTTGACACGAAGGGAATATAAATAAGGGTGATGAGTGATGGGCTTGGGCCATATAACATAATCCATCACTTAACATATATAAATAAGGGTGGTGGTAAATTCACTATTCAAATTGATAAATCCGACAAAACTATGCATTAACAGATTGTATGGTACAATCTGTTAATGCATAGTTTTGTTGAATTTGTCAATTTGAATGATGAATACATTATAACGTTGCAAAAAATTAAAATTAAAAATTACTTGTATTTAATGACAAACAGTACAAAATGAAAATGATTAATTCGTATCACTATTTGATATATATATTCCACACAGATCCCTTCACTCTAGTCCTACATATCCTCGATATTCTTTGATAGTTTGCTTTACTCAACCTATATTGGTTTATACAAAATTATTATACTTCCAGAATATGACCGTATATGAGAATGGTTTACAAAGTTATTTTATATCATTTTCATTTTGTGATGTTTTTCATTAAATACGAGTAATTTTTATTTTTAATTCGTCACTTACCTTAGATTGTCATTTGTCAGTTGCCACGCAAAGCCATCACTGCTATATTTCTAGTATAATAATTTGATTTACAAATTAAAAGGATATAAACTATAACATATACACAAATATTTTATCTACATACTTTATTTATTTAATATGAACTATAAAAACAAACACATTACTATTATGTATATCGTATCAACAATTACATCCCGACCTTTCCATAAAGAAAGAACAAAGCGAAGTCATTACTACTATATTTGCCCTAATTCCTCCATTTCTTATTCGTATTTTTGCTTTAATTGTTCAAATTTCAGTTTGAATATATATATATATATATATATATATATATATGTATGTATGTATAGAGAGAGAGAGTGTTTGGATCAAATGAGAACACCTTAAAAATTAGAACGGCTAAGAATGTTTCAAATGCGCAAATAGTCTTGATAAAATAGTTAGATTTACATTCGTACATCTCAAATATGTAAAGAAAAATAAATGCACACTTTTAAAAATGCACAAAAATAAAAAAAACGATTGATGCACGATTATCTCTATAATCGTGCATCAATTGATTTTTGATTTTTGTGCATTTCTGAAAGTTCGCATCTATTATAATCTATTTTTCTACACATATTTGAGATGAATCAGTGTGAATCTAATGATTTTGTTGGTTAGTTGTTCATTTATGAGGTGTTCTTAGCCGTTCTTAAATTTGAATTGTTCTTATTGGAACCTTACCATATATATATATATATATATATATATATATATATATATATTAACGGGATCAAAAAAGAAGAAAATTTAGATGGAGAAGAGAGAAAAACAATATGATTCAGCATTTTTATTACCGTGATTGATTTTTTTATTATTATAATTCAAGTAATAAAAAGTTGAATCATACTAATAAAAATACTGAATCATGATGCTTCCCCCTCTTCTCCACCTAAATTTCATTCTTCCTTCTCCATTGAACATAATCATATATATATATATACTATTATATAAAGCATTTGTGATCTTTTTATAAGATATAAATTACTATTTTACCCCTACAATTACTAAGAGCTTTTTAAAAAATACATATAAATGACTAACATACCCCTACATCTATTAAATTCACATTAATACTATCATTATAAAACCATAAACTAATTAATATAATACATTTAATTTTAACTTCAATGTCTATATATTTATATCTATTAAATTCATATTAATACTATCATTATAAAATCATAAACTAATTAATATATTGTAATACATTTAATTTTAACTTCAATGTCTATATATCTATATTATTATATATAGCATTTGAGATATTTTTTTTAAAAGTGCCCCTACAATTACTAAAAGTTACGTGATGAGTATTTCGGAAAAGACAAATTTTTTGAACCGTTAATTGTTACATTATGTGCAATTATGGATGGAAAGGTTGCGATAAGATGAACGCGTTAGCAAACCGCTAAAGGCGGTTTGTCCATCTTTCGGAGTCAAATTTAGCTTCTAAAACTCTAAAAACTTAACTTTCCCCAATTTTACATGTATTGTAAGTTTTAAATAACTAAAAAACGAATGCTTAAATACGTTTTTAATGGTGTATCAATGTATGTATATGTGATTTTTTATGTAGTTTTATTTAGATTTAATACAAATAATATTGAATTGTTATTTCATGTGGATCTGATTATGTGGTGATGAACGTATTGTAGTTGGATATGGATATGATTATGTGAACATACATGTATATGCAGGTGGTTTATTTTTTAATTAGATTGATTTAATTTTATGAGTATGTGTATTGTATTGTTAGGTGGTCTGGCACAATACTACAAAATTTCAAATGGTACACGGTTAAAATCATATTTGGACCACGGAAAATGTGAGGTGGACTGAGGGGGGGGAGTCTATTTGAAGTTGAAAAGGACCACGAATATTTTGAAGTGGTCTATTTGTCAGAAGGACCACGATTTCCACACTAAGAACCGTGGTCTATTTGACTAATTATAAAAAAATATTATTCTTATATTTTAATTTTATTTATTTTCCGTTGGTTCAATATATTAAAAATATATTATAAAAAGATAATAAAGATTATGATTTTAACAAATATATAAATATAAATAACAATTTTCAAATAACTTGTTTTTTTTAACACAGTTGACAACTACAAACAATAAAGATTAATCAAATACGGAGTATTAAAAATTGTGATATTGAATATTAATTACTCATGCTAAGCCTAGAAAGAGAAACTATTGTCTTAAACTATAAAACCAATTACAAAACACAAATGATGATAACATATTTAGATCAGTAGCAGGCCCATGATCTGGAACCCATCTAAAACATAACTAAATAATGTCTTCAGCTTTGCTTTTCCACTGCGATCATGAATCTTCACTATCTTTTATGGTAAAATGTTGAAGTATAACTCAAAGAGATACAACTTTCATATAAAACATCATACAAAATTAAATAACTTTAAAACCAGCATCGAAGCAACAAGAACAAAATGTAGAGCAAAAAATTGAAGTAATAAATGAGTAAAGAAAAAGAAGCAAGTAACAAATCACCTGAAAGAAGCCCGTTAGGTAGTAAATCGAGAGAACAAACTTTACTTACGAGTGTAGATCTAGAGAAATTAGAAGGAAGAACACCCAATCTGACAAAAAGAATAAGTGGTTTTTTGATGAAGATAATATTTGTTTTAAATTTTAACATTCATCATCATAAATGTTAACTAACGTTCATCGCGATGAATGTTAAAGAGTCTGAATCTACTATTCATCAATCGATATAACCTATCGAAAGAATTTATCAAGGAAGTTTAACGTCCACAATATCAATTCTTATTATCAATTATTTAATTTCATTTGTTTTCCTTTAAGATTTGTATTAATAAAGATAAGATGTTTCGTATTGAATATTAACGTTTCCTCTTTCCTCAAAGAATAAATAACTAAATAAATAATGTTTTCCTTTGGATCACTCCAAAAAACGCTGACACAAGCTCTTAACAATCTTTAGAGGACCAGAAGGTACGGTGATTCAGCCATTGACACTAGTCATTTCAAGACACCTCAATATGTGAATACTACAACAGTTGTTCTTCCTCAAGAAAATGTAAAGGTAGACGATAGAATATGCAAATGGCCTGGTCAGCCACCTGTTGCATTCGATGTGGGCATGTAATTGTGAGTGAACTTAAAGAGCGGATTTTATACAATTACTTTGTTGAAGCTGAGAAATCAAAGGTTTCGTTTCTATTTCTTCTTTGGCTCAATGGATATATATATAGATCTAAGTTGATACATGAAACTAAAAAATTAGGGAACAATACTGATTAATCTTGAAAAGGAAAAAAAAAAGGCTTACAAGAATCCCCTTAAGATTGATTATGGTTTTGTTGGCAATCTTGTTGTAACAAATAACAGTTTATGCAAGTTGAGGCACATAATGTCCAGCATAGCTTTCTTTTGAGATATAAAAGTCTATATCTTTGTACTCTGAGAATCTTTCCTACCAATTCAGCAAGAACACATAATCATCTAGAGCCGTTGCCTCGTCTCCATGGTGTTTGAAAAATGAGGATATGTTTGAGTACGAAAACCCCATGCTTGCAGGTGACTCAACAAATAAAACGTTTGCCATTGAAAAAATGTATTAATTAAGACAATGCAATATACTATCAAGTAAATAAATTGAAGTTTTGATTTTTTTTCAAT
Organism: Pseudognaphalium luteoalbum; assembly: GCA_963422505.1. Lineage (NCBI taxonomy): Eukaryota > Viridiplantae > Streptophyta > Magnoliopsida > Asterales > Asteraceae > Pseudognaphalium > Pseudognaphalium luteoalbum. The sequence goes on from OY730195.1 coordinate 28,576,954, forward strand.
GTAATATCATATGATTCCATGCAAACTTATATATATGCAGGGGCGATTTTAGGGTGGGGGCAGTGTGAGCATCCGCCCCCACCAAGTTTTTACTAGCCGAAATTTTTTTTTTATAGGTTTTAGTATAATTTGCATATTGCCCCCATAACTAATAAATACAAAATAGTTAAAATTATTACATCATATGTGTACTTAGCCTAATGTTGGGGAAGTGAGTGTATATTTAAAAGGTTCAAAGTTCAAACCTCTCTTATTGCATCTTTTTATCTCTTTTTTTAATCCTCCCTAGCTTGTTGCATTAATTTTATTTTTAATGCTTTCTATTTTTTCCTTCATTATTAAGGAGTATTTTTTTTCTCATTGTATATAAATAATTAATGTAATACTCATTCTTTTTCTTCCTTTTGACTTCCTTATTTATTTTGAATACGCGTAATTTTATTTAATTTTAAATCCTTCCTAGCTTGTTGCATAAATTTTGATTTTAATCATTTCTAGTTTTTCCTTCATTATTAAGGTGTATTTTTTTATCATTGTACATATATAATTAATGTAATACTCATTTTTTTCCCTTTCTACTTCATTCTATTTTGAATCAGCATAATTGTTAATTAAAGTACAATTTTTTCTTTTTCTTCGTAATCTACAATATTTTTATAGAAAAGGCGGACATGAATACCATTACCAGAGACGTGTACAATTTTTATTTTTCATAATGTGTAAATGATAATGTTTTAGGATATAAATATGTTAAACATAAGTATTTTCGAATCAATATTTGTAAAAACATCAAAAATAGTTGCTAACTTATGACTTATGAGTGTATATATTGTTGGTTGCTAATATATGAATATATGTTATATTTTGTCCATGTGATTAAGAATTTGAATTTGATGTTGAACTAAATTCACTTTCGTTCAACTAATATAGTTTCGGTTGAAGCAATAAAAAAATTGAATTGATGACCCATACTCAATGTACACTATTAAATTTCGCCCCCATTCGAATATTTTTCTGGAGTTGCCCCTGTATATATGTGAAGAGTTTTGACATCACTGTTGAATCGAAATGGCCCCAGCTCCTGCATTACTCCATGTCGTAACCCCAGCGGTCGGTCAGATTTTACTCCGGTCGTTGAACCCTCCGGCAAGGGCTCACGGCAGTGGGTTTTATATTTATTATGCAGGGTATCCTAAGTTTTAATACACTTAAAGACCTAAAGGGCAGTAAGTGGTACGTATGACTCAGGTGTCGTTCTTCAAACTACAACGGGCATGGGATTCTAGGAGGATTAACTATCTTTTGTAATTTAGCTGGGATTTTTTAAAAACTTTTGATAGGTTGGTTTGGTTTTCTAATCTAATTACTAAAATTAAAAACTAAATTAAAGGAGGGGTTTGTACGGAGAACGCAGAGAAATCAAGATAAGGAATATGTTTGCTGTGACTTTGGCAATGCCATTTGGTTGGATAGTTATGAGGGATATGGCTACTAGGTATGATGACTAATCCGGTGAGGTCAGAGAAGCTTAATTGGTAATAAAGTATTATGCCTACGACTTTTACTCGGTGCTATACCGGATACTCGGGCGTTTTACAGCTTTTCCGTTATGCCAATTAGGGTTCCAGATTACTCACTAGATATTCCTATATTTCTCAATGAGCTATAACTACGATCCTATTATATACCTAACGTAGAGTTGTCCGCAATCAGATACACAATATGTCACATGGATAGCAGTTATAGAGTGTCCAGTACACCGAAAGTTCTCCCAAATGTACAGACCAATTCAACCGACAACTATCCTCTAAACCAGGTCCCCATTTACAGACATCCAGAGGACGTTAGTATCATGGCATGAATTGTTCATTGAACAATAACATGAACAGGGTTTACCCCGCGGAACCGGTTGGGATAATCTGTCTAGCGGTCAGTTGAATTGTTCATCATTAATCCTACAATCATTACAACTATTTCATGCATGTTAACCTACCTGTATTATGTTTACCATGTTTATGAAAATCTAATTAGCAGGGCAGTGATAGTGGTTATGTATGTCTAACATGCAATACCTAAGCAACAATCAAACAACAACATGCAATAGGACGGAATACTAGCAGCACAACAACTGACCTAATAATCAAATTATGGGTATCCTGGAAGTTGTCCCAAAGATACACAACAAACAAGCATGAACCTAATCTATCTCTAATCTTATGCTTCGTGTCCCTCGGATATGTCTCAATCAAGGGAACAACGACCATGTTGAGTTCATTGATCATCATACACAGAATAGTTGGCAATCCTACTTCTAGTAATGGGCCCAATTCTAGGGAGGAGGATACAAACCACAGCATAAGTTGGACGGATAAACGGGCAGAGGTTCAGCCTATAAATTCATAAACAATTTAAACTCATACAGATAGAATAACGGCATGTTTAAAATTGGGATCATTATTTCCACAACGGATTGTGCCCACGACTTTCATAGCTTCCACGTTCCGTACTCCATACATTAGTGATGTTTCCGGCGCTATACAAATGAAAGCCGTATAACGTTACCTCCGTTGTTTCATAATGGTGATATCCCAATTGTATCATAACTATCCTAACATTGCATACATCACAACAAACATTGATTTGTCTAGCCTAGCATAATTCTAGCATTCATTCATAAGCATGCATAATAAGATAACATGATTATAAGAATAAATACGAGAGATTGTATTAAACCTGAATAGGAGAGTAATACAGACAAATCTTCACGAATCTGAAGTCTCGGAGTAACTCCGTACACAAGCTACTAAGAGCTTCTACAACTAACCTACTAATTCTCCTCTAACTCCTAAAAGTAGTGCTAGAGAGAGAATGCTAAACTACCTACTAATTCTCCTCTAACTCCTAAGAGTAGTGCTAGAGAGAGAATGCTAAACTAATGAGAGAAATGAGATGAGAGGTGTGTGAAATGGTGGAAATGAAGCCACTGTTTATAGGAGAAGGGAGGTAGCCATGGTACAAGTTTTTAAGCACCAAATACAAGCATCAAAGCAGCATACGGGGCAAGCGGACCAAGGGGGGTCAAACGGCACCCAACAAGAGGAAACCCCCAGTATACGTCACCCTAAGGGCCGTATATGGCACCTAGGGTACCGTATACAGTACCAAGGTGGGGGGAGGGGGGGTTGGTGCTCCATTTGCTGTATACTAAGCCCCCGGTTGCTTGGTTTGTCTGTATCTTCTTCGTTCGGGCTCCATTTTACTTGTTTCTTGCGCCGTTGTATTCGTTTTTCCGTTACGCTTCTAATGACACTAAGTTTGCCAAATTTGGCGGTGGTTGACTTTTGCGTGTTCTGGATGACGATCGGCGAGCTCTTGAACTGCATATCTTCTCCGTCCTTCGTCCGTTTCTTCTGATTCTTTCACCTCCGGTCTTGTATTTTCCTATAGAGTTATAAAACGTGAATTAAGATTTGATTCTATAAGAAAATTAGGATCGAAATATTTAAGGTGATTATTTTGCCTCGGTTTGCGTGTTATTTGGACATTTTTTACCGATTTTTGCAGCAACGTCTATATTTAGACTACCTTGGTGATTTTTAGTGAATAATGATGTTTTTGAAATGTTTTCACCAAAGAATAGTCCAAAAAGTGTGGAAATAAGTACTTAAAAACATGACTTTTTGGGTCACATCAAGTATCCCACACTTAGACATTGCTTGTCCTCAAGCAACACTCATCGATATTCCTTTTGAAAATATTAAACAGGTTTTAAGGAGAGTTATGACATCCCTGTTAGTTACTGTTTCCTCATATGAGTAGATAGTTTCAGAAAACAAGGAAAAATAAGATGATCCTTTCGGAAACAAGAAGCGATTTTCATAGGCATACTTCCAACTCTCGGGATGTGGAGTATACATGACCAGGCGATCTTACATAAGGTGGTCACTCAATTCACTCAATAGTGTATCGGGTTTCCTATCAATCTAAATCAAATGAAATTGCTCACAAAGCCATTCATGCAGTACTCATCATCATAGGCTTGATCGAGAATCGGATCTCCACCACTTAGGTGAGAACGGCGCTAATTATCCTAAGACATTCAGGGGTTGTAATGTTTTGTGAGGGTTTAAGGTATGGATAAGGGAATTTTTGGGTTTGTAAGGGTGTTGCTTATCTTAGGCTTTCCAAGAATCATGAAAAACTTATTTGAAGAATGGATGAAGTAGCTACTCGTCTTCTATCAGATCTCCCTTTGAATGGTTGATACTTCGAAGCACTTTTAGCTTTATTTTTTTTATTTTTTTTTTCAGAATTTCTTTGTAAGAGAACTTCCGAGGATAATTTCTTTTCTTTGAGTCCTTCAGAAATTAGGGTTTTGGAAGGGAAATCTAATTTAACCAAAGGATAAAGCAGATAACTTCCGGATGATATTGATCTTCCGAAAGGATCGCTAAATAACTAAGATAATTAAATTCCTAAAATCGGTCGTTGTAGTCTCCGGAAGCGGCGCCAAAAACTAGTCGTAACCCCAGCGGTCGGTCGGATTTTACTCCGGTCGTTGAACCGTCCGGCAAGGGCTCACGGCAGTAGGTTTTATATTTATTATGCAGGGTATCCTAAGTTTTAATACACTTAAATACCTAAAGGGCAGTAAATGGTACGTAGGACTCAGGTGTAGTTCTTCAAACTACAACGGGCATTGAATTCTAGGAGGATTAACTATCTTTTGTAATTTAGCTGGGATTTTTTAAAAACTTTTGATAGGTTGGTTTGGTTTTCTAATCTAATTACTAAAATTAAAAACTAAATTAAAGGAGGGGTTTGTACGGAGAACGCAAAGAAATCAAGATAAGGAATATGTTTGTTGTGACTTCGGCAATGCCATTTTGGTTGGATAGTTATGAGGGATATGGCTACTAGGTATGATGACTAATCCGGTGAGGTCAGAGAAGCTTAATTGGTAATAAAGTATTATGCCTACGACTTTTACTCGGTGCTATACCGGATACTTGGGCGTTTTACAGCATTTCCGTTATGCCAATTAGGGTTCCAGATTACTCACTAGATATTCCTATATTTCTCAATGAGCTATAACTACGATCCTATTATATACCTAACGTAGAGTTGTCCGCAATCAGATACACAATATGTCACATGGATAGCAGTTATAGAGTGTCCAGTACACCGGAAGTTCTCCCAAATGTACAGACCAATTCAACCGACAACTATCCTCCACTCCAGGTCCCCATTTACAGACATCCAGAGGACGTTAGTATCATGGCATGAATTGTTCATTGAACAATAACATGAACAGGGTTTACCCCGCGGAACCGGTTGGGATAATCTGTCTAGCGGTCAGTTGAATTGTTCATCATTAATCCTACAATCATCACAACTATTTCATGCATGTTAACCTACCTGTATTATGTTTACCATGTTTATGAAAATCTAATTAGCAGGGCAGTGATAGTGGTTATGTATGTCTAACATGTAATACCTAAGCAACAATCAAACAAGAACATGCAATAGGATGGAACACTAGCAGCACAACAACTGACCTGATAATCAAATTATGGGTATCCCGGAAGTTGTCCCAAAGATATACAACAAACAAGCATGAACCTAATCTATCTCTAATCCTATGCTTCGTGTCCCTCGGATATGTCTCAATCAAGGGAACAACGACCATGTTGAGTTCATTGATCATCATATACAGAATAGTTGGCAATCCTACTTCTAGTAATGGGCCCAATTCTAGGGAGGAGGATACAAACCACAGCATAAGTTGGACAGATAAACGGACAGAGGTTCAGCCTATAAGTTCATAAACAGTTTAAACTCATACAGACAGAATAATAGCATGTTTACAATTGGGATCATTATTTCCACAACGGATTGTGCCCACGACTTTCATAGCTTCCACGTTCCGTACTCCACACATTAGTGATGTTTCCGGCTCTATACAAATGAAAGCCGTATAACGTTACCTCCGTTGTTTCATAATGGTGATATCCCAATTGTATCATAACTATCCTAACATTGCATACATCATAGCAAATATTGATTTGTCTAGCCTAGCATAATTCTAGCATTCATTCCTAAGCATGCATAATAAGATAACATGATTATAAGAATAAATACGAGAGATTGTATTAAACCTGAATAGGAGAGTAATACATACAAATCTTCATGAATCTGAAGTCTCGGAGTAACTCCGTACACAAGCTACTAAGAGCTTCTACAGCTAACCTACTAATTCTCCTCTAACTCCTAAGAGTAGTGCTAGAGAGAGAATGCTAAACTACCTACTAATTCTCCTCTAACTCCTAAGAGTAGTGCTAGAGAGAGAATGCTAAACTAATGAGAGAAATGAGATGAGAGGTGTGTGAAATGGTGGAAATGAAGCCACTATTTATAGGAGAAGGGAGGTAGCCATGGTACAAGTCTTTAAGCACCAAATACAAGCATCAAAGCAGCATACGGGGCAAGCGGACTAGGGGGGTCAAACGGCACCCAACAAGAGGAAACCCCCAGTATACGGCACCCTAAGGGCCGTATACAGCACCTAGGGTACTGTATACAGTACCTAGGTGGGGGGAGGGGGTTTTGGTGCTCCATTTGCTGTATACTGAGCCCCCGGTTGCTTGGTTTGTCTGTATCTTCTTCGTTCGGGCTCCGTTTTGCTTGATTCTTGCGCCGTTGTATTCGTTTTTCCTTTACGCTTCTAATGACACTAAGTTTGCCAAATTTGGAGGTGGTTGACTTTTGCGTGTTCCGGATGACGATCGGCGAGCTCTTGAACTGCATATCTTCTCCGTCCTTCGTCCGTTTCTTCTTCTGATTCTTTCACCTCCGATCTTGTATTTTCCTATAGAGTTATAAAATGTGAATTAAGATTTGATTCTATAAGAAAATTAGGATCGGAATATTTAAGGTGATTATTTTGCCTCGGTTTACGTGTTATTTGGACGTTTTTCACCGATTTTTGTAGCAACGTCTATATTTAGACTACCTTGGTGATTTTTAGTGAATAATGATGTTTTTGAAATGTTTTCACCAAAGAATAGTCCAAAAAGTGTGGAAATAAGTACTTAAAAACATGACTTTTTGGGTCACATCAAGTATCCCACACTTAGACATTGCTTGTCCTCAAGCAACACTCATCGATATTCCCTTTGAAAATATTAAACAGGTTTTATTGAGAGTTATGACATTCCTGTTGGTTACCGTTTCCTCATATGAGTAGATAGTTTCAGAAAACAAGGAAAAATAAGATGATCCTTTCAGAAACAAGAAGCGATTTTCATAGGCATACTTCCAACTCTCGGGATGTGGAGTATACATGACCAGGCGATCTCACATAAGGTGGTCACTCAATTCACTCAATAGTGTATCGGGTTTCCTATCAATCTAAATCAAACGAAATCGCTCACAAAGCCAGTCATGCAGTACTCATCATGATAGGCTTGATCGAGAATCGGATCTCCACCACTTAGGTGAGAACGGCGCTAATTATCCCAAGACATTTAGGGGTTGTAATGTTTTGTGAGGGTTAAAGGTATGGATAAGGGAATTTTTGGGTTTGTAAGGGTGTTGCTTATCTTAGGCTTTCCAAGAATCATGAAAAACTTATTTGTAGAATGGATGAAGTAGCTACTCGTCTTCTATCGGATCTCCCTTTGAATTGTTGATACTTTGAAGCACTTTTAGCTTTATTTTTCTTCTTCAGAATTTCTTTGTAAGAGAACTTCCGAGGATAATTTCTTTTCTTTGAGTCCTTCAGAAATCCTTTCTTTTATATTGATCAATTCGAGTCTTTTCTTTCAGGTGCTAATTTTCCGCACCGTTGTTCTCTTGTCTCTCTTGTGTGCTAATTTTCCTGCACCTTTAAGAGAGGTTTGATTCTTTTTGAAGAACACGAACGAGTAGGATAATCGAGTTGGATATTCCTCAAGGTGTTTTTCATAACCTCAGAAATTCTTAAGATAAGGTTTTGGGAATTTGGGAAAGTGGTTTGTGTTTGAGGGTTTTGAAGAAATGAAAGGTTTAGGCTCAACAGGGTTTTCTAAGCGGATCATCGATACTAAAAATGAGCATCGGAAGGGTTTTGGGCCTAAAAGAGAAGGCTAAAAGGAGGTTCAAATCCTAATGAATGTCAAGGTCATTTAATTGCGCCTATACCGCGTATGGTACACACCAATGTGGTCTCGAAGCGTATGTCAAGACGAAGTTCTAATTTAGAGATACATGCATCGGCACACACAAGAAATGAACAATGTAGCATTAACTGAATGCTTTTAAGGCTCAAAACCTCACTGCAAATTTGGGTTGTATGTACCTAGTCATGCGATGCCCCTCTTAGATTATCGTTCCTTGCTTAGGAAATTTCTACCTTAATTTCCTTAAGTTTTTTTTTTGAAATATTTTCCTCATATTTTGAAAACGGTTTCTTTCAGGCATACCAACAACTCAAAAATTAGAGTTAATCGCAAGATTTAGTTCATATTTTAAATTTTATTGAAAAATATTTTTGAAAATTTTGAAAAAATTTTAGAACATTTTCTGAGATATGCTATGTAGACATAGAAATCGTTTATCCAAGGTATTCCATACCTACCATCCCACACTTAGAAGAACATTGTTCCTAATGTTCTCTTGAGTTGAGATTTTACGACTAAAATCCCACACTTAGAGTTTGAACATGTAAGAAAATGTTTCCTAAGTGTTGAATTGGGCTGGAATCCCACACTTAGTGATAAGTTAGGATGTGGCACAAATTATAACACATAAACTTTAGAAAACTTATAATCATAAAAAACGGAGAAAGGTTTAAAGTACTCCCCATTCTGTTAACTGGACAGGACCAGATTAGTGTAGAAATGGTGCGTGTGATTTGCTGGATTGAGGACCAGTCTCGTGTAAGATCATCCATTCCACAAAAAGCTAAGTTCTGCAATAAACATCAACACAACGTCATATCTCAAAAATAACAAAGAGTTATAAAATCTAAGTACTGAAATAAGATAAATAAAATAAACTAAATAAACTAAAAGTCATCAAGTAGATCATCGCTGTCAGGATCAAAGCTAGCGATAGCAGCAGCAAGGGATGAGGAGGGTGATGGTGGAAGATCCTCCATCATGTCTCTACTCTGCTCCATAGTACCAGCAGAAACAGGAGCGGGAGGTGGGCTAGGAACATCTAGCATGGCCATCAACTGCTCAGTAAGTGAAGGCTCTGCTGATGAAATCCCTGATGACATAGCAGGCTCAACAGCATCAGGCGGAGCAGTGGAAGGTCCAGCAGCGAACGGTCCAGCAGGAAGGAAGAATGACCAGGGCGGGCGACACGGTCCTGGGTCCGGACCTAGATGGAACGGACAGTCAGAAGGTCTCGACAGTCCTACATGCACAGAGAGGGTGGACATGATGTCATGCTGAAGGTGGAGCGTCCGAAAGAGGGCCCAGGTTGCCACCGAATCAACAAGTGTAAGCCCATACTCAAGAGTGGGTATGGGGGCTGACTGGTGAGCAGGTGATGGGGGTCTCTCAGCGGATGGCTCCTCATGAGTGATCGGGACATCAGTAAGGTCCTCCTCAGGAATAGTGGACATGGTCCTGCGTGCTCTACGTCCTCGTCTGCGATCTCTGCGACGTCTCGGTGGTCTCTCAGCTATGATCTCTCTAGTGTCACTGGAGCTATCCATCCTGAAGTAAACAAAAATAAACAGGTAATGCATAAAATGAAGAATACAAACGCACAGAGATCTGATGACAGTGCAACGATGTTTCATAAAGATTTCTGTTTTCAGAATTCTGGCATTTGCATCTTTGAGACTTATCTATGATTTTGTAGAAATTGAAGTTTGTAGTCAGATAAGTAGCAAATCCTGAAATTTTTGTCAGAGGTAATCATACTTAATAAAAATAAACTAAGAAGTAAAATTTTAACAGAAAAGTAAAGATAAGCTTGGGGTGCCTCCCAAGAATGCTTGTTTTACGAGTCTCTAGCTTGACTCTTTGTACCTTTCTTGAAGACTCATGGAGGTTCAAAGATGAAGACGTCTTCCCTGATGGGAAAGTCTTCAACATAATGTTTTAAGCGATGTCCATTAACCTTAAAATTACCTTCTGGGGCCTCGAGTTCGATTGCACCATAAGGAAATACCTTTGAGATCATGAATGGTCCGCTCCACCTGTTTTTGAATTTACCGGAGAATTTCTTGAATCGCGAATTGAAGAGCAGCACCTTGTCTCCTTGTTTGAACCTAGAAGGCTTCAGTTTAGCATCGTGGACCCTTTTAGTTCTTTCTTTGAAGCTCAGCGAACTGTCGTACACCTGGTCCCTTAGCTCTGCTAACTCATTCAATTGCATTCTCCGTTGTTCTCCAGCTGCTGAAATTTCCAAGTTGCAATGTTTTAAAGCCCAATATGCCCGAAATTCCAACTCAATCGGAAGGTGACACGTCTTGCCGTAGACTAGCCGATACGGTGTGGTTCCTAATGGTGTTTTGTAGGCAGTTCTGAATGCCCATAATGCATCGTCCAATTTTTCGGCCCACCTATGCCCGTGATTCCCGATAGTTCATTCCAGTATCCTTTTCAAAGCCCGATTTGTCACTTCAGCTTGCCCATTTGTTTGTGGATGGTAAGCCGTCGAAGTTTTGTGAGTGACACCATACTGCTGCAGTACCCGCATGAATTGAGTATTGCAGAAATGCGTGCCACGGTCACTAATTATAGCTCTAGGAGTTCCAAATTGACTGAACAGCCTTTTGAGGAACTGGGTTACTACTTTTGCATCATTGATCGGAAAAGCTTGAGCTTCGGCCCATTTGGAGACGTAGTCAACTGCGACTAAGATGTACTCTTTGCCGTTAGACTTAGGGAATGGTCCCATAAAATCTAATCCCCAGATATCAAAGATCTCTACGGCCTGGATATTAGTAAGTGGCATTTCGTTTCGGGCTGAAATATTACCTTGCCTTTTGCAGATATCACAGCGTCTTACCAGGTCGTAAGCGTCTCGGAATATGGTTGGCCAATAAAAGCCAGCATCGTAAACCTTTCGTGCAATCATTTTGTTGCCATGGTGTCCTCCAGTAGGTCCGTGGTGGCTCTGGTGTAGAATTTGTTCTGCCTCCTTCCTATCGACGCATCTTCGAATAAGTTGATCGGGACAAACCTTAAAGAGGAAAGGACCGTCCCAATAATAGTTCTTGACATCGCAGAAGAATTTTCGTTTCTGAGGAGTTGGCATTCCTTTTGGTATGATGTTTCCTACCAGATAATTGGCGAAGTCGGCATACCAAGGGTTATGTGTGAACTGTGATCCTTGTTGGTAGCCTCCTACAGTCATGAGTTGTTCTTCGGGGAACTGATCTTGTATATCTTTTTCGTGCAACTTCTCCATTGCTTGATTTTCCAATCGGCTGAGATGATCGGCCGCGACGTTTTCTGCTCCTTTCTTATCTTTAATCTCAATATCAAATTCTTGTAGGAGTAGAATCCATCGTAGAAGGCGCGGTTTAGCATCTTGCTTCTTGAAAAGGTATTTCAAAGCGGAATGATCTGTGTAGACAATAGTTTTGGGCAAGATTAGATAGGAATGAAATTTATCAAAAGCAAATACTACCACAAGTATCTCCTTTTCTGCAGTAGTGTAGTTCTCTTGAGCATCTGTGAGCGTTTTGCTGGCGTAGTATATTGGTTGAAAGTGTTTCTCCTTCCGCTATCCCAGTACAGCTCCAACAGCGAAATCACTGGCGTCGCACATGATTTCAAATGGAAGACTCCAGTCGGGGGCAACCATGATCGGTGCATGTACAAGCCGATCCTTCGGGTAGTTAAAATCTTTGAGACATTCATCTGTAAAGTCGAACGAAGTATCTTTTTCGAGAAGATGAGTCATAGGTCGAGAGACCTTAGAGAAATCCTTAATAAAGCGACGGTAGAATCCGGCATGACCTAGAAAACTTCGGATGGCTTTCACTGAAGTGGGGGGTGGAAGTTTTGAGATCGTTTCAACTTTTTCTTTGTCAACTTCAATTCCAGACTTTGAAATGCGGTGTCCAAGAACTATGCCTTCTTTCACCATGAAATGACATTTCTCCCAATTTAGGACTAGGTTTGATTCTTCACATCGAGCAAGCATCCTATCCAAGTTAGAAAGACAAGTGGTGAATGAATCCCCAAAAACTGAGAAATCGTCCATGAACACTTCCATGCATTGTTCAATCATGTCGTGGAAGATTGCTACCATGCATCTTTGAAAAGTCGCAGGTGCATTACATAAACCAAAAGGCATACGTCGGTAAGCAAATGTTCCATTGGGACAAGTGAACGTCGTCTTTTCTTGGTCCTTCGGATCGAGAGGTATCTGAAAATAGCCTGAGAAGCCATCAAGGAAGCAGTAGAATTCGTTTCCTGATAGTCTTTCGAGCATCTGATCAATGAATGGTAGAGGGAAATGATCTTTTCATGTAGCTCCATTCAGTCTCCGATAGTCGATACACACCCTCCAACCATTGACGGTTCATGTTGGAATCAATTCATTGTTTTTATTAGCGACGACCGTCATGCCTCCTTTCTTCGGGACGACTTGAACTGGGCTAACCCATGGGGAATCAGAGATAGGGTAAATCAGACCAGCATCCAGAAGTTTGATAACCTCCTTTTTAACCACGTCTTGAATCTTCGGGTTGACTCTCCTTTGCCTTTGAACTGATGGTCTGAATTCGTTTTCCATTAAGATTTTGTGTGTGCAGTAGTTTGGACTAATCCCTTGTATGTCAGAGATCTTCCAAGCAATCGCCTTCTTGTGTGACTTTAGAACCTGTACCAGCCTTGCTTTTTCTTCGGGCTTCAATTCTTTAGATATGATAACTGGTAAGTGCGAAGTGCCTTCAAGAAAAGCATATTCAAGGTGTGGGGAAAGTTCCTTTAGTTCCAATTCGGGTGGTTCTTCAGTAGAGGGTTTCATCCTAGCAATCTCATCTCTTTTAAGCTCATCATATGTTGTTTGATAGTCTGACTCTATTGTAGGTGATTCCGGAATATCGGCTGATGCTATCTCAACCCATTCTGTATTGTTGGACAGCTCATCTTTTCTCAGCTCATATTTTACTCGGGAAGATTGAGAGATTGCATTTTCTTCGGTGATTATTTCTTTTCCTTTGTCGGTTGTTGCAAATCTCTGTAATTGAGCTGATGAAGACTCGCTGATGGTGATTTTTGGATTAATATTTTCACAACTTTCAGATAGTTGCAAGGCAGGTGGTTTAAGCATTGACTCCATGTCTTCAAGAGTCTTCAGAATTTCTTCCCTTGAGAGATACGAATGATTCACTTGAGAAGTCGGGTTCCTTCGTAGTAGGGTGACAGGAGTGCCATATCCAAGCGGAGCAGTTGTGATGGAGTTGAACTGCGGCTCAGATTTCTTTAAAGGGAAATAGTAACTCTCCAGATGCATTGGAAGAATCCGAGATAGCAGAGCATAGACCCGCACCTTCTTCACAGAGTATTCTTGAAGTGATGACAGTATTGGGAAGGGGGTTGATGCTGCTTACTGCGAGGATCTCTTCCAAGTGTTCTTCAATTATTTCCTGCATAGAATCTACCAAACCAAGATCTTCTCCCATAGGTTGTTTCATTAGTTTATTAACATTGAAGGTGACCTCTTCAGTTCCAACTCGGAGTTTTAAGGATTTTTCATTTACGTCAATGACGGCCTTGGCAGTGTTTAGGAAAGGTCTGCCAAGGATGAGTGAAACCTATGTGTCCTCTTCAATATCCATAAAAACGAAATCAACTGGGAAGACGAACTTGTCAACACGGACCATAATATCTTCAGCAATTCCTCGGGGAAGTTTAACTGATCTATCTGCTAATTGGATGGTCATACGGGTAGGCAAGAGTTCGTTTAATCCTAGTTTCCTATAAAGCGAGAATGGCATGAGGTTTACACTAGCTCCTAAGTCAGCTAAGGCGTTACTTATTTGAACATCCTGAAGATAACAAGGAATAGTGAAATGGCCGGTATCTCCAAGCTTAGGGGGTAGTCCTTGTTGCATAATTAGAGAGCACTCTGCATCTAAGAGCAAGTTAACTATGTGTCTAAGTTTTTCTTTGTTGGATATCAGTTCCATAAAGAATTTAGCACAACTGGGCATTTCTACTAACGCATCTAATAATCTAACATTTAGGTGCAGGCTTTTTGAACATTTCTAAATATTTTCCAAACTGAGCTTATTGTTTCTCTTTCTTAAGCCTACCAGGGAAGGGTATTCGAACAGGTTTAGAGACTTCTGGGGCTTTAGAAGGTTCTGGCTCAGGAGAAGCGACAGGGGTGTCAACTTGTACCGAGTCAGTAGAAGTAGAAGGTTTATTCGAAGGAATATCTATGGTTTTCTCATTCTTAGTCTCTTTTCCTCCTCTAGTGACTACAAGAATGTCATCATACTCGTAGGATGAGTGATAGACATAATAGTAAATCGCTTCCTCCCTTTGCTTCTCCTCAACTTTTAAAAACAACCTTTTAACATTATCCTCCATGTTTTTAATTAAATCATTTGAAATCCTGAGCAAATAGTCATTTTGTTTTTGAAAATCAAGAATTCGTTTGTTTGTATTATTTTGCTCAACCATGAAGTTATTGAAAATCGTATTGTTTAGACGAGAAGTCAATTGGGTAGGAGTGGAGAGAACTAAAGATTGAGATGAAGGTAGTGTAGTTAACCGCTGAACGAATGGCTTAGAATGAAAGGATTGGTCAGGGTTTCTACCAGTGGTATCAAGAATTTCTTCGTTGGCCCGTATGTTTGGGAAGAACTTTGGGGTCTCTTCTTTTGCATGGGTTTAGAAGATCCTTGCAAGTCCTTGACAACTTTGGAGATGGATTCGAGTTGAGTTTTCAAGGTGTCCAAGGCTTGATCTGAAGTACTCCATTTTTCTGAAGTTGATTCATCTGGCTCCAAGTCATGATGGTGCATCGTTATCGTCTCAATCAATTTCCAAGCTTCGTCTGAAGTATGTTGCATGAAGTTTCTGGATGAAGCAGCGTCGAGGGTTTGTTGGTGCTGAGGATTTAAGCTACTGTAGAACGTGCAGACCAGATTCGTTTCAGCCAACTGATGATTTTGACATCTTCCGATAAGATTCTTAAATCGTTCCCAAGCCTTGCTTAATGATTCTTTAGTTTCCTGACAGAAGTTAGCAATGTCGGCTTTTACTTGGTTTGCATGGAAGGAGGGAAGTACTTAGATAGAAACTTGGTAGCCATCTCCTCCCATGTATGAATCGAATTGGGTTCGAGATCATAAAACGAGGTTAAGGCTCGAGAGGATAGAGAATAAGGAAACAGATGGAGTCGAAGAAGGTCTCTATTGGTTCCTATTAGTTCGAAAGAGTCGGTAAGGTTAATGAATTTATTGAGATGGGCGTTTGGATTTTCAACCGAAAGACCATGAAACTGACACTCAGATTTAATCATTTTTATGTAGTGAGGCTTAATTTCAAGGGTTTCGTCGGTTGGTGCTACGATCGGTCCTCCTCGTCCCTCTAGCAGTGGTTTGATTGATGAGGCGAGTGTGATACGGTTCGTCATAACTTGTAGGGTAGAAATTAGGGTTTCGGAAAGAAATTAGGGTTTTGGAAGGGAAATCTAATTTAACCTAAGGATAAATCAGATAACTTCCGGATGATATTGATCTTCCGAAAGGATCGCTAAATAACTAAGATAATTAAATTCCTAAAATCGGTCGTTGTAGTCCCCGGCAGCGGCGCCAAAAACTTATCGTAACCATAGCGGTCGGTCGGATTTTACTCCGGTCGTTGAACCGTTCGGCAAGGGCTCACGGCAGTAGGTTTTATATTTATTATGCAGGGTATCCTAAGTTTTAATACACTTAAAGACCTAAAGGGCAGTAAGTGGTACGTATGACTCAGGTGTCGTTCTTCAAACTACAACGGGCATGGGATTCTAGGAGGATTAACTATCTTTTGTAATTTAGCTGGGATTTTTTTAAAACTTTTGATAGAAAAAAAATTAAAAACTAAACTAAAGGAGGGGTTTGTACGGAGAACGCAGAGAAATCAAGATAAGGAATATGTTTGCTGTGACTTCGGCAATGCCATTTGGTTGGATAGTTATGAGGGATATGGCTACTAGGTATGATGACTAATCCGGTGAGGTCAGAGAAGCTTAATTGGTAATAAAGTATTATGCCTACGACTTTTACTCGGTGCTATACCGGATACTCGGGCGTTTTACAGCTTTTCTGTTATGCCAATTAGGGTTCCATATTACTCACTAGATATTCCTATATTTCTCAATGAGCTATAACTACGATCCTATTATATACCTAACGTAGAGTTGTCCGCAATCAGATACACAATATGTCACATGGATAGCAGTTATAGAGTGTCCAGTACACCGAAAGTTCTCCCAAATGTACAGACCAATTCAACCGACAACTATCCTCTACTCCAGGTCCCCATTTACAGACATCCAGAGGACGTTAGTATCATGGCATGAGTTGTTCATTGAACAATAACATGAACAGGGTTTACCCCGCGGAACCGGTTGGGATAATCTGTCTACCGGTCAGCTGAATTGTTCATCATTAATCCTACAATCATCACAACTATTTCATGCACGTTAACCTACCTGTATTATGTTTACCATGTTTATGAAAATCTAATTAGCAGGGCAGTGATAGTGGTTATGTATGTCTAACATGCAGTACCTAAGCAACAATCAAACAACAACATGCAATAGGACGGAACACTAGCAGCACAACAACTGACCTGATAATCAAATTATGGGTATCCCGGAAGTTGTCCTAAAGATACACAACAAACAAGCATGAACCTAATCTATCTCTAATCCTATGCTTCGTGTCTCTCGGATATGTCTCAATCAAGGGAACAACGACCATGTTGAGTTCATTGATCATCATACACAGAATAGTTGGCAATCCTACTTCTAGTAATGGGCCCAATTCTAGTGAGGAGGATACAAACCACAGCATAAGTTGGACAGATAAACGGGCAGAGGTTCAGCCTATAAGTTCATAAACAATTTAAACTCATACAGACAGAATAACAGCATGTTTACAATTGGGATCATTATTTCCACAACGGATTGTGCCCACAACTTTCATAGCTTCCACGTTCCGTACTCCACACATTAGTGATGTTTCCGACGCTATACAAATGAAAGCCGTATAACGTTACCTCCGTTGTTTCATAATGGTGATATCCCAATTGTATCATAACTATCCTAACATTGCATACATCATAGCAAATATTGATTTGTCTAGCCTAGCATAATTCTAGCATTCATTCCTAAGCATGCATAATAAGATAACATGATTATAAGAATAAATACGAGAGATTGTATTAAACCTGAATAGGAGAGTAATACATACAAATCTTCATGAATCTGAAGTCTCGGAGTAACTCCGTACACAAGCTACTAAGAGCTTCTACAGCTAACCTACTAATTCTCCTCTAACTCCTAAGAGTAGTGCTAGAGAGAGAATGCTAAACTACCTATTAATTCTCCTCTAACTCCTAAGAGTAGTGCTAGAGAGAGAATGCTAAACTAATGAGAGAAATGAGATGAGAGGTGTGTGAAATGGTGGAAATGAAGCCACTATTTATAGGAGAAGGGAGGTAGCCATGGTACAAGTCTTTAAACACCAAATACAAGCATCAAAGCAGCATACGGGGCAAGCGGACCAAGGGGGGTCAAACGGCACCCAACAAGAGGAAACCCCCCGTATACGGCACCCTAAGGGCCGTATACGGAACCTAGGGTACCGTATACAGTACCTAGGTGGGGGGAGGGGGTTTTGGTGCTCCATTTGCTGTATACTGAGCCCCCGGTTGCTTGGTTTGTCTGTATCTTCTTCGTTCGGGCTCCGTTTTGCTTGATTCTTGCGCCGTTGTATTTGTTTTTCCGTTACGCTTCTAATGACACTAAGTTTGCCAAATTTGGAGGTGGTTGACTTTTGCATGTTCCGGATGACGATCGGCGAGCTCTTGAACTGCATATCTTCTCCGTCCTTCATCCGTTTCTTCTTCTGATTCTTTCACCTCCGATCTTGTATTTTCCTATAGAGTTATAAAATGTGAATTAAGATTTGATTCTATAAGAAAATTAGGAGCGGAATATTTAAGGTGATTATTTTGCCTCAGTTTGCGTGTTATTTGGACGTTTTTCACCGATTTTTGCAGCAACGTCTATATTTAGACTACCTTGGTGATTTTTAGTGAATAGTGATGTTTTTGAAATGTTTTCACCAAAGAATAGTTCAAAAAGTGTGAAAATAAGTACTTAAAAACATGACTTTTTGGGTCACATCACTCCAAAAGAGAGTGAAGAGCTAAGCAACCCGGCTCCATAAAAAAGTTTGTTTCATTCAAGTAATGTTAAGTTTGAAAACAAATCTTATATGCAAAAGTTATAAAAAAAAATGGTAAGAAAATGATAATAAAATAATAATAGTAAGAAAATGATATCAAAAAAGTTAAAACAAATCTAAAAGAGAAATAACATTATTTGAAAACAAATTAAAATATAGAGATCTAATCTGTACGGTCTAATATGTAACAGTATTTTAATATACTAGTCTTACAATCATCGGTATTTCATGATTGAATCGCTATATTAGTCTTGCAATTATTGATTTCATATTCTTGCTATATCTGGTAAAAGAAAAGAAAAATCTAGAGAACTCAAATTCAAACAATAAAAGATAATAATAGTAAGAGAATGATAATAGTAAGAAAATGATGATAAAAATAAGTTAAAAATAAATCAAAAAAGAGAAATTAACATCTAGAAGAGAAAAATTAAATAAAATTAAATGATAAAAAAACTAACTAAAAGAAAAGGGAGAAATAGAAGAAAATGAAAAGGAAGAAATAAGGAAGAAAACTAACTAAAATTGTAAATTGATCCCTTACAAATTACCATTCCCCTATCTTATTTAAGAGAGAAATAGAAGAAATAGAAGAAATAGAAGAAAATGTGTGAAGAGAGAGAAAGAGTTAAAGAGCGTTTGTGTGTGTTTTGTGAGGATGGAGGAAGAGAATGAGTTACCCTCCATCTTATTTTTACATAAATTATAAATTGATCCCTTGCTCTTCAAAATTACCATTCCTCTCTGATCCTAAATCTAATAAGTAATATGTAGTTAACAGTTTGAAAAAGTAGTACTCCGTATTATTTTTTGATATATTTAAGTATCCTTAATCCTTAATTCATACATCTTGCCGTAATATTAGATTCTATTTAATACATAATAATATACATAAATAATCAATATTATGATTTATGAATATATTAATAGAGTGAGGTTCAGATGAGAATGAAAAATTTAGTAAGATTGGAAGAACCAATAGAAAAGCGTCATATGTCATAAAACTAACATTTCTTCCATTTTTAAAAATCAAATATCTTACAAACGGTAAGTTAAAAAATAAAAAATAATTACACCATAAAAATCAGCATTTTTTATCTTCGATTTGCCATCTCACAAGGTATATTTTCGATAACCTTTTGTTTTTTGGTTTTACAAATTGTACAAAATTAGTAACACATGTGTTACTCGCTGGTAACACGTGTTACTCCGCGCTGGTAACACATGTGTCACGCGTTTTCAAAACCCAATGAAAAACGATAAAAAAGTTCGTCGAAAGTATACATTGTCACATCTCTAATCGAAGAGAATAAAACGTTAATTTCTATGGTGCAATTTTTGATATTTTTTGACTTACCATTTGGGAGATATTTGATTGTTAAAAATGTAAGGGAAAGTGGGTTTAGTGACATATGACGCATTCCTATTGATTCTCTCATTCTCACCTAATATTGCTCTACTCATTTAAACCTTAGGGTATGTTTGGCAAAATAGATGTAGGCTGTAGCTGTAGGTTGTAAGCTGTAGGTTGTAAGCTGTAACTATAGGTTGTAGTTGTACGACATAGCTGTAAGCTTTTTCGTATACAATGGTTTGGTAAACTAGCTATAGTTGTAGCTTATAAATGTAATATGACATAAAGGGACATAATGCAAATGGTGATAATAAAATAAATAAAAATATTATATAAGTAGCCAAGTGTTTATACAAAAACGAGGACAAGTTTTTCATATATTATTAAGTGATGGATTGGGTTATATCACCCAAGCCCGATTGTGAGCTTAGGGTCCGTTAGGGTTTAATTTAAAAAGTTTTCACTTAGGAATCATAACCTTAACAAATTCCACATAGTTGATCTGGCCATCACCATCAACATCAGCTTCACGGATCATTTCATCAACTTCCTCATCAGTCAACTTCTCACCGAGATTTGTCATAACATATACTCCCTCCGTCCCAAATTAAGTGTCCTGAATCAGATTTGAAAGTCTCTTTTTTTCAACTTTGATCTTAAATATTTTTGTTTGTACCATATATTACCTTATGTAAATTATACCAATGAAAATACATTTAAAACCCAATCTATTCATATATTTTGCATCAAGTATTATATAAAAAAAACAAAAATATTTAAGGTCAAAGTTAAAAAAGAAAGACTCAAAAAGTCAAAACATGACACTTAATTTGACACGAAGGGAATATAAATAAGGGTGATGAGTGATGCGCTTGGGCCATATAACATAATCCATCACTTAACATATATAAATAAGGGTGGTGGTAAATTCACTATTCAAATTGATAAATCCGACAAAACTATGCATTAACAGATTGTATGGTACAATCTGTTAATGCATAGTTTTGTTGAATTTGTTAATTTGAATGGTGGATACATTATAACGTTGCAAAAAATTAAAATTAAAAATTACTTGTATTTAATGACAAACAGTACAAAATGAAAATGATTAATTCGTATCACTATTTGATATATATATTCCACACAGATCCCTTCACTCTAGTTCTACATATCCTCGATATTCTTTGATAGTTTGCTTTACTCAACCTATATCGGTTTATACAAAATTATTATACTTCCAAAATATGACCATATATGAGAATGGTTTACAAAGTTATTTTATATCATTTTCATTTTGTATTGTTTTTCATTAAATACGAGTAATTTTTATTTTTAATTCGTCACTTACCTTAGATTGTCATTTGTCAGTTGCCACGTAAAGCCATCACTGCTATATTTCTAGTATAATAATTTGATTTACAAATTAAAAGGATAAAAACTATAACATACACACAAATATTTTATCTACATACTTTATTTATTTAATATGAACTATGAAAACAAACACATTACTATTATGTATAGCGTACCAACAATTACATCCCGACCTTTCCATAAAGAAAGAACAAAGCGAAGTCATTACTACTATATTTGCCCTAATTCCTCCCTTTCTTATTCGTATTTTTTCTTTAATTGTTCGAATTTCAGTTTGAATATATATATATATATATATATATATATAGAGAGAGAGAGAGAGAGAGTTTGGATCAAATGTGAACACCTTAAAAATAAGAACGGCTAAGAATGCTTCAAATGCACAAATAGTCTTGATAAAATAGTTAGATTTACATTCGTACATCTCAAATATGTAAAGAAAAACAAATGCACACTTTTAAAAATGCACAAAAATCGAAAAAAACGATTGATGCACGATTATCTCTATAATCGTGCATCAATCGATTTTTTGATTTTTGTGCATTTCTGAAAGTTCGCATCTATTCTAATCTATTTTTCTACACATATTTGAGATGAATCAGTGTGAATCTAATGATTTTGTTGGCTAGTTGTTCATTTATGAGATGTTCTTAGCCGTTCTTATTTTTGAATTGTTCTTAGTGGAACCTTACCCTATATATATATATATATATATATATATATATATATATATATATTAACGGGATCAAAAAAGAAGAAAATTTAGATGGAGAAGAGGGAGAAACAATATGATTCAGTATTTTTATAATTGTGATTCCTTTTTTTATTATTATAATTCAAATAATAAAAAGTGGAATCATAGTAATACATCTATTAAATTCACATTAATACTATCATTATAAAACCATAAACTAATTAATATAATACATTTAATTTTAACTTCGATGTCTATATATTTATATCTATTAAATTCATATTAATAATATCATTATAAAACCATAAACTAATTAATATACTGTAATACATTTAATTTTAACTTCAATGTCTATATATCTATATTATTATATATAGCATTTGTGATATTTTTTTTAAAGTGTCCCTACAATTACTAAAAGTTACGTGATGAGTATTTCGAAAAAGATAAAAATTTTGAACCGTTAATTGTTACATTATGTGCCAATTATGGATGGAAAGGTTGCGATAAGATGAACGCGTTAGCAAACCGCTAAAGGCGGTTTGTCCATCTTTCGGAGTCAAATTTAGCTTCTAAAACTCTAAAAACTTAACTTTCCCCAATTTTACATGTATTGTAAGTTTTAAATAACTAAAAACGAATGCTTAAATACGTTTTTAATGGTGTATCAATGTATGTATATGTGATTTTTTATGTAGTTTTATTTAGATTTAATACAAATAATATTGAATTGTTATTTGATGTGGATCTGATTATGTGGTGATGAACGTATTGTAGTTGGATATGGATATGATTATGTGAACATACATGTATATACAGGTGGTTTATTTTTTAATTAGATTGATTTAATATTATGAGTACGTGTATTGTATTGTGTGGGAGTGAGGAAAGAGATTTAAAGAAAATGGTGGGTGGTGATGGAAGTGAGATGCCATGAATGGGTTGGGGAAGAAAACGGCATGGGTGAAAAGGCTAAGTTACCTTCACGTGTTTAGCATTTGTCAGAAGTTAACGAAACTTATTAACGAAAGTTAGTATGAGGGACCATTGACGTACACTTCTTAGACAGTTAGGGATGATCGGCGTAATTATTGAAAGATAAGGATGATCGGTATGATTTGTTGTAAAATACAAGGACGAACGGTGTAATTTACTCACTTTTAAATTTATCATCTCCCTACTATATATATTTAATTATATATATATATATATATATATATATATATATAAATTTATAAAATATACTTATAGCAAAATAGCATGGGTCAATCTCAACCCTTAATTAGTTTTTCCCGAATCGGATCCAATGATGTAGATTATTTTGAAGATACTTACGCCTTAACCCCCTTAATATTATTCATTAAATAAATTAAATAATACGTTAATCCTTTATTAAATTTAGAAGAAATAAATTTAATAAATATTAATTACAAAATTAAGTAACTATAACGGAATTAAATCAAAAAATTGGGCCTAGAGAATTTTGGTAAACTTCAAAAACCAATAAAATAATAGGTAACTGTATCATTTTGTTTACAATTGGAACGTCCGATTTTACCTATAATTCTTGGTTCCTTCTCTTCAATCTTTTAGGAGCGTCAATAACCCTAACTCAATTATCGCAAGTCCCTTCTTCAGTATCTCCTTCTTTTAACCGTTTATATTGCCACTTGCGAAGGAACATAAAATAAAACTAAGCATAAAAAAAGGAATTCAATTGATCGAGAACACAGAGAACGTTTATATTGTTAAACTTCAAAGTGAACACAAATGATAGGGGTTTGATCATTATATACGTGAGGCCTACAAACTTTATTAGAAGATATGATCTAGAGAACTCTACCCTAGATTCTTGTATGGACTATTCTAAAGACAACTTATATAATATTTTTAGGAAATAAAAGGTATATATTTCTAGAATATTCTATGTGTTTGGTTGACTTAAATAGTACTTTTTGGATCGGGCCTTTAAGCTTGGCCATTGATATAAGATTGTTTTTCTCTATAAGCGCAAGCTACCAGTTATGTTTAATGCACAAAATTTCGGAGCTTAATGCAAAAGTAAGCTAATGGAAGTAGTTTTGGGAGTTATTGGAGCTTAAGAATAATAAATTACTTAAATACCCCTAATTTCGTTAGTTATACTGTTTTTTCGTCCTTTTTATGGCAATTTGCATTAGTGAACTCCAACTTTTGCTACGACCTCAAACACTTATTATAAAAATATAATGTATAGCTTCAAGATCCAAATATAAGCTTTAAGCTCTGTCATGTTGAAAAGGATTTAAAGTAAGAGATTTAGTCCAAGTGTAACTTCATTTTTGTGTGAGCACAAAGATTTCTTTTTGTATTATAATCACTAGTAAAGCCGTAGGGACGTGCGATACACGGTCCATTTCTAGAATTATTAATGTTAATAGACGACGTTTGATAGAAACATAAAAAACAAATGATGTATTTTCGCCTACCATTTTCAAGTAACAACACTTTCGATAAATGTGTTTGATTGTATTGATTGTAATGTTAGCTATGATAATAAGTTATATAAGAAAAATGTCGTTACTCAATCTTGATTGTGATGTATATATAAAAGAATAGCCTAAAGGTTATATATAAATAACAAAGTAATGTATATACGATTACAATATAATTATATGGTATAACTTATTTCGTATTTTAGTATGATAGTCAATGATTTTGCTGTTTTAATTCATTTTATAAATAGAGTTAGTTTTTTTTCCTTGTGTTTTTCTATAGTATACATGAAAATCTCTATGGATTCGTGTTGTTTATGTTGTAATCTAATTGAATGAGTTTCACAATTTAAATATTATGGTTCTATTTAAATGAGTAAAGAAAATTTAGTTGAAGTATTTATGTATGTATGTATGATCATATATAAAGTGTTGATGAGTCTTTTATTTTAAAGTACTAAAGATTCATTTTTAAGATGTTGATCGATTTTACGTATTTATATTTATATATACATTAAGATTAAAAGTAAATTTAAATTATTTTTCAAAAATATAAGAATAAAAAGTTAAAACAATTAAGATGGCACATTTCAATATTTCATCATATAAGATCATTATGTGTCATCTAGGGTGTTCGTGGACGGTTAATTGGAGACTCGGTTAACCGGTCTAACTGGAGACCGGTTAACCGGAGTCCCAGTTCGAAATATTTTTGAACCTAAACAAAAATCGAAAAATCCGGTTAACCGGAAATTGGTTAACCATTTTTTCGGTTCGGTTAACCAAATTAACTGTTTATTAATTAGTACATATCTAAAAAGTAATTAATAACACACAAATATATATTTATTTTTTAGTGTTCACTATATGTAAAATATTTTGATGATAGAAATATCAAACGATAACCATTTTAATCTTCATAAGTGTGTATTTAAGTTATACGTACATAAATCGTCTGAATATAATTAGAAACCTAGTAGTAATAATTATCATATTAGGCCAAAATTAAGCTAGTAAATTACATTAAAATGAGTGAAAAAGAAATATAAACGATTCTATCAATATACAAGTGTAAATATCTATATATAAATATAAAATGTACAATATATATACAAATATTTAAAACTATATATAACATTTTCGGTTTTTTCGGTTAACCGTTTATCACGTTCATCCCAAAATCATGAACCGAAACTGAAAAACCAAAAAAAATCGGTTCGGTTAACCGAAACCGAAAAACGAAAAAAAAGTCAATTCGGTTAACCGAAATTCAATTCGAATCTAACAGTTTTCAGCTCGGTTTTTCAGTTTCAGTATATTTTGAACACCCCTAGTGTCATCCTAGGAGCAAAGATGTTCTTTTTAATTTTATTTATATAGTAACGATGTAATTCTAAATGTCACTAGCGGAGCCACGTTATCCATACTCGGGTCACGTGACACCGGTGCCTCAAGTCTCTAGCTTATATGCTACTCCGAATTAAGATTAAGAAAAGTGGACTTTTACA
Organism: Pseudognaphalium luteoalbum; assembly: GCA_963422505.1. Taxonomy (NCBI): domain Eukaryota; kingdom Viridiplantae; phylum Streptophyta; class Magnoliopsida; order Asterales; family Asteraceae; genus Pseudognaphalium; species Pseudognaphalium luteoalbum. The sequence continues at coordinate 28,602,785 of OY730195.1, forward strand.
TTGGTTAAATTTTTAAAATTTAAATTGTGGTACGAGTAGCATGTAGCCCAACTTGTCATATAAAACTCAATTACCTTTTGGCCCATTTTGTTTTTTATGCAACCCAATAATCTAGTAGATGTTACGACGTGTATTAGTGTATATACCAATGTATTAAAATCCAATTTTTGAGTTGACCTAGTTTAAATGCCGGGTCCGGTTGAACTATGGGGTCAGTCGATTTGGACTTTTATTTATTTATAATAGTTTATATTTAATATATGCTACACATCATAATTAAGAAGTCTATATTTAAGCTTAGTAGATTAATACTTTCAAATAAAGATATGTACATTGATAATTTTGATATTTAATGAAATATTAATGTAATATTGAGACTTTACAAAGATATGAGTGAAATTATCCATTATTTCTAAGTCAATTGGTAAAAAAAAAAAACTAAAAAAGAAAAAAATGTTAACCCGTCGGGTTCCGGGTCACCGGTTTGACCGGAAAATACGTCGCGCCAACCCGAGTTGAAAAACATTAAAAACCCGCTCCTAATTAACCCGGTTAGATGGCCGGGTCGCGGGTCAACCTGTGTTTCAAAACATTAGTATATACCCATTTAATTTAATATTCTCTAATATTCCCCTAATTTTTCAATTTATCGTGTTAACTCCATGTTTCTATGTCTATAAACTACCAATCTATCAATTTATGCTATCTACGACTCTAGAAATCTAAATATTTTAGGTTTTGTTCTTCATAAATATAATTTTTTAATTACTAGTTTATTGACCCGCGACATCACGAATACATTTGAGGTTTAAAAGTTAACAACTAAATCTAATAGAAATATAATGTACAAAATGTTATATGTACATCGACATATTGTAGAACGTTAAATCTTCACGTTGTTCAATCACTATTAAATATATTTGGTGAAAAATTTACACCTATAAAATAAAATAAAGAAATAATAGAGATAGTCTTTGACTTAAAAATTTGAATAGTCAATTGTAGAATAAGAAATCAGTTTTATATCAAAATTGAAGTTATTTTTAAGCAATGATTTAAACACATACTTGTAGAAAAATAAAACCCATGAATCACAAAAAAGAAAATAGAAGAATGTTAATATGGTTGAATATGACATATGTTTGTGTATTGTTTAGCTCAATGTATATTAATTATTAATTAAGGGATTATTAGTTACGAACTATAACATATTTTAGTTACGAAACTTACGTATTCATTATATATAAGGTTGTAGGCAATATGAACGATCATTTTTTAGTTTCATGCTTTTGATAAAAAAAGGTAATGTTGTTTATCATTATAGATAAACTTTCAAAATATTCAGAGGTTATTTATACATTACCTGTTAAAACGTCATGGTACTAAAACTATAAGGGCTAGAAAAGAATTAGGGAAGTACGAAAAGTGTTAATTACAATATTCAAAATATGAAAATGGATGTAGAAAATAATTTTAGCCGTAGGATCTTCATTCTCTATGGATGGAACCCAATCTACGATCTAGATTGCTCCACGATATTTTACTTTAATTATATAGATAGATAGATAGATAGATAGAAGATTCTAGTTTTTATAAAGGGCAAATAGCCCAAAAGGTATGTAAGATCCAAAATTTCCCAATAAAGGGAATATCATTTTTCCAATCGCTCAAAAAGGACTCTTAGTTTTAGTTTTTGCCCGGAAAGGATTATTTTTTCAAAAAAGTTAAATTAAGGGGAATATCAGCATATCGATTTTTATTTTTGAAAATTAAGGTCGGTTAAAGGTGATGGTCATCATTTATAAACACTTTATACAACCAATTAAAGTTTAAAACATTTGTAGATCATGAGCAAGCCACTCAGGGTACCAAAGTTGTAGTGACAAGTATGTACCCAAAAGATAGCGATTCGTGGAATTGAAGGTTTCTTGTGTGTTGATGATGCAATAATGTATAACACCCCGAGTTTCACAAACATATATTATATTATTATACTTCAGAAGCGTGTCCCAAAACATATTTACCGATATTACATATACTAAAATATAGCAAATTTTAAAACATCACACTTATAAGTATATATTTACAAACCATTTACTAAAGACGGGTGTTATATAACTAACAAAACATGACTCTAATTTCTAAAAGGATCAGAGTGTGCGCGGTCATAATCAAACATTCCATCTCATTCAAAATCCCAATCCATACTTTCCCAAAACCTGCAAAATATTATACATGGTGGGATTAGCTCAACTGCTAAGTGAATGGAACTATATCTGACAGTTCAATTCAGAAATAACAATTCATACAACAAATAAACATAATCCAACACAATCAAAGAGGATCGACGGTTCTTGGTATGCCATCACAAGAACATTTTAAACCACTGGTATGCCATCACAGTGATTTACCGATAGTTTGAAGCTATCTTCACTGACTATGGTTCATCCTTCAACTATATGTATCGAAAACCCCGCCAGCCAAACAATAGCAACAAACTCAACCAGTGTTGGCCTCTGATTAACTCACATAGTCAATTATGCCCAGCGACCAAGAATCACATATTGTACAATAATCATGCTAATACAGTATACAAATAACCAATCAACAATAACTATAACCCATTAAATTAAACAGTTTATAACCAGTTACCAAATTGTTCATCCGTTGTACCAAACTTGTTACAATAGAATTGAACAGAAAAAATACAGTTACCACTCACCAATATCCCGATCTCTGTACTCAGTGGTCTTATGTTACTGAGTTTCCTTCTGCTTATCTGTTATTACAAATAACAACAAGTTAATAACTTATTCATAACTATAAACTTATATTATAACTATTTAACATGTTTCACAATATAACATAAAACTACCACATCAATTATTATCTAACATAGCATTATAGTATTAATCATTCACTTAGTTCCTTAATTATATAATATTTATGCATTGTAAATACATCATAATATTAAAACTTATTTGCTCCTGCTTTAGCCTTTACTCGACCGGCTACCCTTCCATAGCCGATCGGCTAACAATCTTTACCCGATCGGCTCCCATATATAGCCGATCGGCTATTACACAATTTCTTAAACCTTTGTTTCAGAGGTAAGCCACGGTAGTAGTTTTGATCTAAATTAGCCGTTAGGCTTAAATTACCCGATCGTCTTAAACACATGTACCCGATCGGCTCTACTACCATAGCCGATCGGCTAATTAACTCAAACCCAGATGCCCTGCAATCTGATACAACTCAGCTCCGAAAATCATAACTAAAATCACAAACTTTGATTTCTACTTGATCTATTACAATTTATTTTGATTACTAAGCTTCTAATAACTTTAATAACACATTTCTTAACATCATAAACATCATTTTTACATATCTCATATTAAATCCACATATTTATACATGAACCCTAACTAACTTAATAAACTTGAAGAACACAATTAAAACACCTCAAATCATTACAAATTCAGTTTAGTATTATTCACATAACTCATGTAATCATCACACAATTATCAAACTAATACTTTCAAGCTTCAATTCATACCACACAACAATTTTTACTTCAAATCATCCTTTAGATTAAATAAGAAATTTTACCTTCAAGAAGAAACAAAGAGGATGATGATGATAATCTGATTTATACCAGCTTGAATCCACACAATTGTTTACTTAATTTCTTTTGATTTCTTATAAGAATTTAGAGAGAGTGTTTGTGAAGCTCAAGAACAAAATGAAGGTTTGAGAAGTTAAGTGAAATAATATGTCGGTATGATCCCACCGACTCATATATAACACAGTGTAAATTTTATCCCCTTTCTAATCCTAGTGTCTGGAACTGAAAACCATTTACAATTTTATTTTACTGACAACTCCAATAATTTAAAACAAGTAATATTTTATTAATCACAATAAAACTTGTGACTATTTTACCTATTTATTTTCAAATAAACTATTTCTCGTTATTTAAATAATCATTTATTTCCAGGCCCAGAAACAGAGTGTTACATAATGTCAACCTCTTAAACTCATAATAACTTATGTAAGTCGTTTCAAGAGTCAATTTTGAAAATATAAAAAATTGAGCGTCTGATATTCCCCTTAATTTAAGTTTTTTGACACAATAATCCTTGTTGGGCACAAATTAAAACTAAGGGTCCTTTTTGGGCGTCGAGAAAAGTGATATTCCCTTTATTGATAAATTTTTGATCTTACATTACCTTTTTGGGCTATTCGCCATTTTATAAAACCAATTTTTTTTAGTTATTCTAAATATTTTATGTAATTATGTGTGTGTTTTAATGCTTAGCCTGATGCCATGATTAGTTGGTTTAACACATAATACAATAAGGTTAGGTTATACTCCTTCCATCCTGATTTAATTATCCAGTATTCGATTTTAGGATATCTCAAAATGATTGTCCACTTTTGATTTCAACCAATCAGAAAAGGTTTTAGAGGCTAAATATTAAATCATATTGATTGACACACTAATCACTGTACTCTTCTAAAACTGTGTGCATTTTAATAGTGGACAATTAAATTGGAACCGGATGAGTAATTGATATGTGTGTTGTTGTGTTCGTATTAATATATCTCGTGCAACCAGTGACCTAAAATCCGGACTTCGCCACTAAATTTCTAATAAAATAAATACATTGGAGATGTTCTAAAAGTAGTATAATATTTTTGCTTCTCAATCTTATAATCCACATTATTATTGCTATTTTTATAAAATTATTAACTTGTAAAAAATAAACATTTAAAAATCACACTTTTGGTTAATTATTATAATTTATTAGAGTGAGGTTAAAATGAGAATGGAAAATTTGGTGAGATCGGAGGAACTAATAAGAATGCGTCACATGTCATAAGACCCATTTTTCCCACGTTTTTGTAAATCAAATATCTCACAAAGTAAGTCGAAAAATTATAAAAATTACACAATAAAAATTCAACAATTTTTTTCTTTTCGATTTGCCATCTCACAAGATATACTTTCGAGCTCTTCATAATCTTTCAAGACAAAAAGGTCGACCGATTCCATTATTGACACTAGCCATATATTTTAGGCCACCTCAACATTTGAATCCAAATATGTCTGTTCTTCCTCAAGGAGGTCTTTAAGAACACGATAAAATATGCAAATTACCCGGTCAGCCACCCGTTCGATTCATGGCACGTATGTTACTGTGGGTGAGCTTGAAGAGCGGACTTTTTACTATTACTTTGTGGAAGCCGAGAAATCAAATGATTCATTACTCCTTCTAGCTTCTCTGGCTGAATGGAAGTAACATTACATATTATTTCTAAGTTATACTGAATTTGTGTCAAATTAATAAGATCTGTGATGTATTTAAATTAATAGTTTTTTAGGGGCGGGCTGTCTTCACTTGCTTATGGAGCCATGGAGGAGCTCAGACCATTATGTGTCAATAGTTAGCAAACCTCTCCACATAAATAAGTTTGCATGAAATCACGGTATTAATTTATTTTATTCAAGGCAGAGAAAGCATCATGACATACAACCAAACCAATACTTTAATTTACTTGCATACATATTTGTATTTTGCATTATCTTAAAAAAATTTCAGCGGGCAAATGTACTATTTGTGGAGTCACCCGCAGGGGTAGGGTTTGATCAGGATACCAAGTAAGCCTCTAAAGTTGTGAAGAAGTTAATTACTGCTTTTGCAAAGGAGAATAAAACTAGGTATAGAACAAGGACTTCAAGTAATTGATTAAGAACAAGGTGAACGTTTATATTGTTCAACTTCGAAGTGAACACAAATGAGAGGGGTTTGATCGTTATATAGGCGAGGCCTACACACTTTATTAGGAGATATAATCTAGAGAAATCTACTCTAGATTCTTTTAAGGACTATTCTAAAGACAACTTATATAATATTTTAGGAAATACAAGGATGTATATTTCTAGACTATTCTAAGTAGAGGTGTCACTTTTATCCGAATCTGAATCTGAATAATCCGTTCGATCGAAATTCGAATTAGGTTAAATGGATTGATTTATTCGGATTACGGATTGCTTAATCGGATTACAGATTTTTTAAACGGAATACACGGATAGGATCAAATTATCCGAATAAGGTTTTGATCAATTAAAAAATATATTTTTAGTAATATATTAATGTTTATGATATAAAAATTAATTAAGTTTAGTTTAATTATAGCGCACTTAGTGTAATGAGTTTGTTTTCAAAAGTTATTTGTAAATCGTGAAGCTCTCTACGTCTGAAGGATGTGAGTATTTTTATTTATAAATTTGTAGTTTTTGCCCAAAAAGAGTTGGTACTTATGTATACTTTATATATAAAAACTTAAACGTATGCCTTTTGTTTGTTAAATTTGTCTCAATTGATATCACACATTAAAGTTGAGCTAATTAGGATTAATCCGAATACCGATCCGAATCAGTTTAAACTATATCCAATTAATCCATTTCTTATTTGGTTAGGATTACGGGTTAACTTGTGATTGTCCAAAATCCGAACAATCCATACTGAATAACTCGAAATCCGAATAATTCGTCCGAATAACACCCCTAATTTTAAGTGTTTGGTTGACTTAATTAGTACTTTTTGAATCGGGCCTTCAAGCTTGGCCCATGAAATAAGATTATTTCCCCCCTATAAGCTCAAACTAGGCGTGCAACATGATAACCGGTTTTTAAAAAACCGATCGATTAAACCGAAACCGGTTATTACGAAAACCGGTTTTTAAAAAATCAAAATCGGTTTTAGAAAACCGAACCGGTTTTGACCGGTTATACCTTTGCCCGAAAACCAATTTTTTACCGGTTTTAACCGGTTTAAAAACCGGTTTTAACCGGTTTTTTAAAAAAAACGGTTTTAACCGGGTTTTTTTCAAAAAATGCCAAAAACGGCTAGTAGCCGTTGGGAGGAGCGGGGGTCTCGTTTTTTGGCCGTTTTTTGAATTTTTGGGGGTGTTTTTGCCCCCTCACTCACCCTATAAATACATATGGTTGGTTTAGGTTCAAATCACACCATTTTCTATCATATTCTCTCATATTATATCAAATTCTATCATATTCTCTCAAAAACTATATATATATATATATATATATATATATACACTTTTATTTTCCGAAATGAAAAACACATATTCTCAAGCTTCCGGTTCCGGTTCCGTTGCTAGCAATGCACGAAAGAAAGGTTACACAAATGAAGATGTCGTGCATGTAAAAAAAACGATCCGGAACCAAGAAATTTGGGTGAATTTCGATTTAGGCGTTATGAATGGTGGGATGAGTAAGGCTCGTTGCAAGAGATGTGGGAACTTTTATAACGCCACATCAAACTCCACATTACGAGCTCACATGACCACGGCTTGTAGATCGATTAGTCAAGATCCATCACAAGCGACACCTGGTTCGGATGGTGGGGTTTTTATATACGACAATGATGCGCTTCGAGAAGATTTTACCAAGTTTGTCATCCAAGAGGCGCTTCCATTCAACCACTTTGACAACCAACGGCTTACGAGTATCATCAAAAAGAGACTACAACCGCGATACCAACAAGTAAGTCGTACTACCCTTAGAAACGATGCGTTTAAATTATGAAAAAATGCTAAAAAAGATATAATTGATGGTTTTCTAAACTATAAACATGGCGTTTCTATTACTTAGTGATGTTTGGACCACACCACATGATACGGCAAATTCTTATTTAGCATTACGGCCCATTGGTTTCATCCCGAGTCTTGGTTACTAATGAAACGAACAATTGCTTTTAAATTGTTTGGTTATCCACATACGGGATGTAACTTGCGAAAAATTATAAATGACACTTTAATTGAATATAATTTAGACGATAAAGTTTTTACAATTTCACTAGATAATGCGTCAAATAATACAAGAGCTATGAATTTACTAAAATTACGTTTTAAACCATGTTTAAATGGCGCTTTTTTCATTCTCGTTGTGTTGCTCATATTATTAATTTGGCCGTGCAAGCGGCATTAAAAATATGTGATAATTTACGTCAAAAATTTAAGAGTTTATTAGTAACTATATATAGTTCAAGTAACGAACGTCAAGCTAATTATAGACGTTTTCGTGTACAATGTGGTGAAACTCCCCTAGGCCCATGCTATGATAATAATACTAGGTGGAATTCTACTCACACTATGTTTGAAAATATATTTAAGACAATGTGATACTTTAAATGCTTTTAATACGTTGTTAGTTGATAGAGGTAAGTCCGTGGAAGTAACCGATTTTGAATGGGATCAACTTTATGATTTGACTAATTTTTTAGTAGTTTTTAAAGATGCTACTACTATCCTTTCGGGTGTATATTACCCAACTAGCTCCTTAGTTCTAAACCAAGTTTTTATAATGACCGAAAAATTAAAAGAATTAGAACTTTCGTCATTTCCAATTTTTAGAAAAATGGTTAGAGCTATTAAAAGGAAATTTATAAAATATTTTGGTAGCATGCCTTTGGTTTTTACTTGTGCCGCCGCACTAAATCCAACTATAAATGTTGGCGGCCCACAACGTTTACTCACAACTATTTTGGAAAATTTAGATTTAAACTTAACCGACGACCCAAACTTTATTACAAATGAAATTACTAAATTTGACAATGGTTTTACACAACTATTTGAGATTTATGTAAAAAAAATTGGTTACTAACCAAACTCAATTGTTGATTCCATGCGGGCGGGAACATCTCGGGCATCATCGAGTGACATAAACATAAACCCTTATAACATTTTACTTGAAGACGCTACAAAGCGTCAACGAACATCGACTCCAACAAGCGAGTTGGGACACTATAAGTCTACAAACTTTTTAACCACGTTAAGTCCCGAGGCTTTTCGTAATTTTGACATTTTGAGTTGGTGGAAAGAAAGAGAAGTACAATTTCCAATTTTATCCGCTATGGCTCGGGATTTATTAGCCGTCCAAGCTTCGACGGTAGCTTCCGAATCGGCTTTTTCTACTAGCGGTAGAATCATATCGGAAAGAAGATCAAGACTAACCGCTGAATCCGTGGAAGTATGTGTATGTTTGAAAGATTACTTGGATGGGGTAGATATGATACAAAATGTAACAACGTTGGAAGGCCCACTATTAGGTAATGTTGAAGAGATTATCCAAGATGAAGAAGTCGCATTAGGGATATCACCTCCAATGATCGAATTAGATGAAGGTGAATTTGAACCATTTGAAGTTGAATCCGTAGATGAGGATGAAGTTTGGGACGAACTAAGTGGTTAAGTGTATCCGGGTGATGGCCATGCCGAAGCTCGATATACTTTACCACATGATTACATTTCCGGGTGATGGCCATGCCGAAGCTCAAATGTATTCGTATTATTTATATTTTTAGTTGTAATTGTATCATTCAAATAAAAGTTATGTTTGTATGTTTCCATTACTAATGTTCGATTCAATAATATTTTCCATTTGTATTTTAAATTTCCAAGTTATGAAGACTTTTTTGATTCAATAATATTTTAAGAAGACTTATAAAAGACTTTTGTTTAAGTTATTGTTCAATTATGTTTTCATTACTAATGTTCTACGAATTCAATGAAAAAAATTAGACTCAAACATTGTTTTTCCTTAAAAAGCTTAACGTTCGAACCACTTGGAATCAGAAGTTGATAAATACAAGGAAGTTTTTACTAAATCCACGGAAATGTACAACTCTTTATGCTTACAGTACCACTTTTTATGCACATGTTTCCTTGAATTTAGTAAAAAATTCCTTGAATGTATCAACTCACTTTGAATTTTATAGACTTTTTAGATTCAATAATATTTTTAGGAAGATTTACAAGCATTTTGGTTATGTTATTGATCAATTATGTTTCCATTACTAATGTTCTACGAAGTTAATGAATTTTTTTTGACCCAAACGTTGATTTTCCTAAAAACGCCTAACGCTCAAACGTGTTTGAATTTTATAGACTTTTTAGATTCATTAATATTTTTAGGAAGCTTTACAAGCCTTTTGGTTATGTTATTGATCAATTATGTTTCCATTACTAATGTTCTACGAAGTTAATGAAATTTTTTTGACCCAAACGTTGTTTTTTCTTAAAACGCCTAACGCTCAAACGTGTTTGAATTATATAACTTTTTGGATAAAAGTTATGTTTGTATATTTTATTTTCATTTTTATTATTAAAATTTTGTTATACAATTATACCGAATTCGAATCCAGAAAAAACCGAAAAAAAATAACCGGTCAAAACCGAAAAAAACCGATTCCGAACATTTAAAACCGAAAAAAACCGATTCTGAAAAACCGAAACCGATAAAAAACCGAAAACCGAAAAAACCGATTTTTTCGCACCCCTAGCTCAAACTATTAGTTATGTTTGATACACAAAATTTCAGAGTAGTCTATTTAGCATTAATCCAAAGGTAAATGATTGGTAAGCCCAAATTTGTAGAACCAAATATAAATTTAAAGCTCTAATTGAAGCTTAAGAACTATAAATTATTTAAATACCCCTAAATCTGTTAGTTATCATGTTATTTTGTCCTCTTTATGGCAATTTGCATTAGTGAGTCTCAGCTTTAGCTACGATCTCAAACACTTGTCTATAATTACATATATAGAGTTTTGACTTTGTTGAATCTTAAATCTTAATTATAAATTAAAATTACTTATTTGCCCCTATTATTTATTAGTAATTGTTATATGTTAATTCAAATTATTTTTGGTAAGTATTCAAAATATTACATTTTTCAAAGCCATTGTATTTGAAAGAGTAATTTGAAAACTCTTTTGATTATAGAAAACCTTTTTTTCATCGAAAATATCAAGTAAGCGTTGGGTAAAAAAATGTGTGTTGATTTTGAAATTTAAATATTCACAATAAACTTCTTTTTATTAACGACGTACATGGGCGGTACCACACTGGGGGCAGTGTGGGCACTCGTCCCCACGAAGTTTTTACGAGCCGCAAATATTTTCGAAGGTTTTGGTGAAATCTGCATTTTTCCCCGTGAGTGAGAAATAAAAAATAGTTTTAAAAATAAACAATTTACTTATTTTAGTCCCGTGGTAAAGACTCTAGTTTTCTCTTAGGAGGTCATGTGTTCGATTCTCTCCGTGTGTCTTTCTTTTGTTTATAATGTTTTTCTTTTGTTTTTTTTTTCTGATTCTGTTCTTTCTCTCATTTTTTTGCTTTGTATGTAATTATTAGCAATAATAATACTACTTATGTTCAAATAAACTGTTATTAAACTACGGAGTAATACTTTGATGATGACATATTTTTCTTTCTATGTTTGATAAAGTTATATTATAGATATATACTCCGTATTAAACATGTATTAACAAAAAATGTATGTTAAAGTTTTGAAAACTCTATTGTTACGTATATGAATATATATATATATGCTAAACAATGCACATAATATTAAGATTTTGTATTCAGTTTGGTTCTAACAAAGGTTAACACGAATAAAACGAGTTGATGACCCCATTTGAGTTAAATTTTTGCCCACGCTCGAAAAAGTTTCTGGTACCGCCCCTGCCGACGTATTATACATGTTTGCTTCTTCTTATAACCGCTGCATTGTGCGGGTTTAATGCTAGTTTTAAAAGTATATATTATAGCTTCAACCTCCAAATACAAGCTTTAAACTTTACCATGTTAGAAAGAGATTTAACGTAAAAGATTTAGTGCAAGTGTGCAACACGTACACTCGAGCAACTTCATTTTTGTGTGACCATAAATATATTCTTTTTTATTATAATCATATAATAATCTTAATAAAATAATACAAACATCGGATATACTCTAAAAGTAAAATAATACTTTTGGTTTTCAAATTTATAACACCCGTCATACTTAAAGTGTTCACTTTAATTTTGCACACAGTTTTAAAATTGGTTTAAATGCTTTTTAATTTTAATGTATATAACTATGTGTTGCCCTTTAGTATCTGTATGTAATAAAATTGATCGTCATTGTATGTACACAACTATTTATTTTGTACATTGTGTGTATTATGGTGACTTGTTAACTTGACAAGATAACATGTATCACCTTATAACTGATAACACATCATCAAAGTACACACAATGTACATAAATAAATAGTTCCGTACATACAATAGCGGTCAATTTTGTTACTTACACACAATGAAGGTCAACACACATACACACACACACACACACACATATATATATATATATATATATTAAAAAGCACATAACCCTTTAGAATTCTCCACTAACTACATTTTTCACCAATCAAATAGCATATATATACCCACTTAAGCCTCTTTCGATTGATTTCATCTCAAAATAATAATATAGACACTTGTGACCGGATGTAGGGAGTAATCCACATTATTATTGTTTTTTAGATAAAATTATTCACTTAAAAATATAAGTATAACAATAGATCAAATTAATTACTTATATTACCATTATTTATTACTCTCTTTAATTAAGTCACTTATTAAATAATTCAACGTAAAAAAATTAAACTAATTTTTGGTTAATTATTATTATTTTATTTTATTTTATTTATATGCATGTGATATATAGTAATTAGCCAAGAGATAAAATACTCAGAATAGATTTCGGATAACAACCTAACAAGAATCAATCAACGTTTCAACAAACATCACTATTATATAGATGAAATTAATTAATTTATTTAAAATCAATTTTTTTATTTATCATCTCCCACGCATAATATATATTCATCCATATGACTAACTAGTTACAGAACTATACTTCCAATTAAACAATGGAGAAAAGGATTTTTGTTGCCTTGCTCTTCTTTTCAACTTTGATATGTCACAGTAATGCTGTCACTAAACAAACACGAGCTCTTCATAATCTATACAAGACAAAAAGGTCGACGGATTCTGTTATTGACACTCGTCATTTTAGGCCAACTCTAGATCTGAATACAAAAACGGTTGTTCTTCCTCAAGAAGGTCTTAAAGAACACGATAAAATATGCAAATTACCAGGTCAGCCACCCGTTCGATTCGACCAATATGGTGGATATGTTACTGTGAGTGAACTTGAAGAGCGCGCTTTTTACTATTACTTTGTTGAAGCTGAGAAATCAAAGGATTCGTTACCCCTTCTTCTCTGGCTGAATGGAGGTAACATTACATATTATTTATAAGTTATATTGAATTTGTGCCTATTTTATAGGATTTGTGATGTATGTGTGTATTAATGGTTTTTTAGGGCCGGGTTGTTCTTCACTTGCTTATGGAGCCATGGCGGAGCTTGGTCCATTCCGTGTCAATAGTGATGGCAAGACACTCCACAGAAATAAGTTCGCATGGAATCATGGTAAGTAATTTATTTTTATTCTTATTCAAGGCAAAGAAAGCATCACATATACAACAAAACCATTACTTTGATTCATTTACATACATATTGTATATTGCATTATCTTAATTCTTATTACAAAATTTTCAGCGGCGAATATATTGTTTGTGGAGTCACCCGCGGGTGTAGGGTTTTCGTACTCAAACATTTCATCATATTACAATCACTGTGGAGACGAGGCAACGGCTCTAGATAATTATGTGTTCTTGTTGAATTGGTTGGAAAGATTCCCAGAATACAAAGATAGAGACTTTTATATCTCTGGAGAAAGCTATGCTGGACATTATGTGCCTCAGCTTGCACACACTATTCTTGCTTATAATAAGATGGCCAACAAAACCATAATCAATCTCAAAGGGATCCTTGTATATCATTCTAGCTACTTCTCTCTTTTTCTTTGTTAACAATTTATTATTGTTAGTTAATTTCTTAGTTTCATGTGTTAAGTTGATATGTAGTTTTGTATTTGATGTGTACAGATTGGAAACGCGGCGATCAATGATGAGACTGATGAAAGTGGGATGTATGATTTCTTCGGTACACATTCTTTAATATCCGATGAAACGAGTGAACAGATTCGTAAATATTGTGACTTTTCCCCAAATGTAACTGAACAATGTGATAAGTGCAACAAAGCGTTTGAAGATGTGGATCGTAATCTTGTTGATATTGATATCTATGACATCTATGCTCCATTATGCCTTGACAAGAATCTTACTTCAAAGCCTAAACGAATGGTAGTTTTTAGTTCATGGTCATACATAAGGCAAAATTAGTAGATAGAATGCTAAAATTAGTATATATTTTTCTGCTCGCAAACAGTCGCAGGTTATTGATCCGTGTAGTGAATCCTACACTACTGCTTATTTGAACAGCGAAGATGTTCAAGAAGCCATGCATGCGAATGTAACAAAACTTGATCATGATTGGCAAGGTTGCAGGTAAAACTTTCTACTAATTATAGACAGCCTTCTTTCAATTATTAGCAAGTGTTTTTATAATACCTATTGGGCTATTGACATGAAAAATCTACAATGCAAAATTTAAAAATGCAGTGACATTATCGGCAAATGGAATGATAGTCCTTCCACGGTTCTTCCACTTTTTAATGAATTAATGGAAAATAACATTCGCGTGTGGATATTCAGGTAACTTCACAGGAGATTTGAATTTATATAATGGAAACTTTTTATGCCAAATGTACGCATTATGTTGTTGTTTTATTTGGTAGTGGTGATACTGATGGGCGAGTTCCTGTAACGTCAACCAAGTGGTCCCTTAAAGTAATGAATCTATCTGTTAAGACTCCATGGCATCCATGGTATCATCAAGGACATGTATGATTTCAATTCGTTCTAGCTCTCTAATTTAAGTGCTAAGTTCTATACACTTTAAATGAGTATATATGATGCATAAAAGGTTTTGACTGCATAAGATTCATGAAAATTGCAGGTGGCTGGATTTGTTGAAGTTCGCAAAGGAGATCTAACATTCGCTACAGTTCTTGGGGCGGGTCACATGGTGCCAAGCTACAAATCGAAGAACTCACTTGCAATGGTTAGAAGTTTCTTGACCGGCGAACCTCTTAATTAAAGATTCAAGAAATTGATTAAATTCATCTAAAGTTCATGTTTTCTGTTCCGACTTCAGACTTTTTGCTGGTCATGGTTTTAGGTTGTTTTTTCTTTTCTATGGTTAGATGGTTAATTTAGGTTGTTTTTTGTTTTCATTGGTATGGTTAGTTTGCTACCTACTGCGATATTCTTATTTTAGTGCTAATTTATTTATGCAACATTACCTACTGGCTGCTGTTGCAATGTCATCAATTAAGTTAAAAATGGAATTTCCCAATTTTGTTTGGATGATTACATGTAATTCCAGATTACGATTAAGGTATGCACGTGGGGGGAATTATATGCACAGATTCTGTCTATTATTAACGATATGAAGATCACCAAAAAGGTAACTGAACTGACATGCAGTTCGAGAGGAGAACGAGTTGCAAGAGATAGATGCCAGTTATAAACAAACTTTGAGCAACTTTCGACCCATTTTTGAATAATTTACTTATGTGCCTTATGCTCATAACAATCCTGGTCATTGCACCAATTGTTATTATTGAGCTTAATATGCTAAAAGTGAGTCCTACAAAAGCAGGCTACACATTTTAACAATCTATGAAAGTATATAAACATTCAAAAATAATTTATAAGGGAACTGCATAGTCATGTAATTCAGATATAAACATTTAAACAATCTAAAATAATTTATAAAGGCGGTAATCCTACAACAGCAGTCAGCAGTGTACATATTAACAAACAATCTATGAAAGTATACAAAAGCAGGGTACATTTTAACAAACAATCAGTGATAGTTACTTACACCATTAATGTTATGGCTTTACTTGCAGATGGATATTGAGTGTGATAGGTATATCCTGCGAATCGGTACGTTACAGGTGCTGAATTGCCTACAAAAAGAAAAATACAGTTATGCGTTAGAGTAAATTGTTGTTGCAGTCTGACCATGGGTTCTCTTTCAAAATATATTTACTAACCCTTATAAGTTCTTTAACATCATTGCTAAATGAAACCAGAAACAGAAAAACATATTTTTATGTATTTTAATAAACAAAAACAGCGAAAACATGAGGCCACGGAATTGCAAAAAGGTAACACATATAACATCTCACATTAAATATTCATTAGTTAATATGCATTCAAAACGAAGGTATGGTACAGTGCTGCAAATTTGCTAGAGAAGAATCAACATAAATTCAATTCAACCTTGCTAACGGTATGAGAGAGACCCTTCAACCTATAAGGACCAATTACCTTGAACCATTAGACAAAATCACAAAATAGACCATGATTCAACAACCTTTCCGAAAATATGAATATAAAAAGCATTTGAACTATAACAACTACATATAATAGAAAGATAGAGGAGGTTAAATCATGACTTATCAACTCATCTTTACCTGTAACCCTCAACTACTCAACTTTTCTATTGGTTCATAAATAATTCAAAATTTCAGTTAGTGACAATCATAGTATCTCAAGGTAGCTACAAATGGAGAAAACTACCCTTTTTGCTCTTCTCATTTCTCTTTTCTTTTCAAGCGTTATATGGCAAATCAATGCACATAACAAACAAACACGAGCACTTGACCATCTTTACAGGGCCAAAAGGTTCGCTAATTCAGTTGTTGACACCAGCCATTTCAAGCCACCTACAGATGTTTATAAAGCTACTGTTGCTCTTTTTCAACAAGATCAGAAAAAGAATGACAAAATTGATAGGTGGCCTGGTCAACCATACGTTGACTTCGACCAATATGGAGGGTATGTTACTGTGAACGAATCTGCTGGTCGGGCATTTTACTATTACTTTGTTGAGGCAGAAAACTCAGACAAATCATTACCACTCTTTCTTTGGCTTAATGGAGGTATTATATATAGCTCTGATAGACACTATGTTTTATGGAAATTTGGTGTATTTTATGGTTAATTTAGCGATACAACAGTGTATATTCACACTTCTATACATATACCAATATATAACCAGCATCTCAAATTTCACTGATCTGCCACTTCTCCATCATCAGCTGAAAATAAAACTGTATATTGCTATTTTGCTCTGTATTAGACTTTAGTTATAAGATTAACGATTGGATCTTAACTTATATAAACTGATCGTTTTATAGGGCCTGGTTGCTCTTCGCTCGCTTTTGGAGCAATGCAGGAGCTTGGGCCATTTCGAGTCAACAGTGATGGAAAAACGCTTTACAGAAATGAATTTGCATGGAACCGAGGTATTCAATTTTATTCTTTAAATTAAGCTTCAATTGCATAAAGGTCGTGTTCATATTTTCATCATTATGTTCAGTGGCGAACGTTTTATTTGTGGAGTCACCTGCGGGCGTAGGGTTTTCATACTCAAACTCATCATCAGATTACGAGAACTGTGGAGACACAACGACAGCTGCAGACAATTATGCGTTCATGTTGAATTGGCTTGAAAGATTCCCAGAATACAAAGGAAGAGACTTTTATATATCTGGCGAAAGCTATGCAGGACATTACGTGCCTCAACTTGCACATACTATTCTTTACTACAACAAAATGGCTAATGAAACACTAATCAATCTTAAAGGGATCCTTGTACCTATTTCCCCTTTCTTATCTAATATATCACTTTTTGGTCATTGATCGAATTGAATAGTTTCTTTGAAGTTTGCTCATATATATTAACTTGAAAATATTGTATCTGGTGTGTACCTGTAGATTGGGAATGCACTGATTAACGATGAGACAGATTCATTAGGAAGATTTGATTACTTTGGTTCTCATGCTTTAGTACCCGAGGAAGCAACAAATCAGATCCGCGAATTGTGCTTCAACAACGAATATCCTTATTCTATATACGCACATTAAGAATATACTTATTTTTTGTCATACTTATAAAGCAACAAAAGTACATAAAAATTCTAACTTTTTTTGGGTGTGGAGTCTTAGCCATTTCTTCACATCTAAGACGGCCAAATTCCACAAAGGAAGCTAACACTTTGTAACTTTTGTAAATGCATAAAATAAACAAATACTTGTGTAAAATAAACAAAAAATTGTTAGAATTAATTTGTGTTTTTTTCACGAATGCCAAGTCGACAGACCAAGAAAAGTGCAACGAAGCGCAGAATGAGATTGAGCTTGATCTTGAATATATCAATATCTACAACATCTATGCCCCTTTATGTTTCGATGAGAATCTTACTTCCACACCTAAACCGATGGTAATTATCTCTATATAATTATGATCAGCATACGAGTGAATCCAAATATATATAATTTTCTTACATTCTTGGTGCAAACAGTCACAGGTTATTGATCCATGTAGCGATTCTTATACCTATGCTTATATGAATCGTCAAGATGTTCAGGAAGCTATCCATGCCAATGTCACAAATCTCTCTTATAATTGGCAAGCATGCAGGTAACTCTCCAATCGACCTACAACTTAATCTCTTCTACTTACAAGCACACGTAGACCGACTAATGTTGTAGATTACATGTTTATATGAATCGTCAAGATGTACTGACACGGCATGATCCTGAAAATTTTTGTAGTGAAGTCATCATCTTCTGGAATGATAGCCCTCGCACGATCATTCCACTCCTCAGGGAATTCATGGAGAATGATCTCCGCGTTTGGATATTTAGGTAAATTACATAAAGTAAAAGTTGTACTTAATTGATCAAGAAATCAGATGACATATATAGTGTATGTATGATCGATCAATTATGATCTTTTGTTTCGTAGTGGTGACACTGATGCACGAATACCAGTTACATCGACCAAGTATTCGATTAATTCAATGAATCTAACTATAAAGACTCCATGGCATCCATGGCTTGATCATCAAGGAGAGGTACATAATCAAATTAGTGCGCTAATTATGGATTCTTTCTAGTAACTAATTATGTGGTTTTGATTTAAAGCCAAAATTAAGGATTTTGATTATTGGAAGTTAATAAAATCATATGCAGATGGGTGGATTTGCACAAGTTTATGAAAGAGAATTAACATTCTCCACAGTTTTAGGTGCTGGTCACCAGGTGCCAAGCTACAAATCAAAGAGTGCACTTGCACTTGTCACACATTTCTTGACCGGACAACCTCTTGGGAATTTCAGACATTGATCTATTAGAAATCTATTGTTATTATTTATTATTGTTATGTTATTAGAGTACCGTTCAAATGAGTTCGAATGAGTACAAGCATTTAAAGTGAGAATAGGGGAATACATGTAAGCTATCAGATCTAGCAAATCAAGGGCCCATATTAATACCCCATTTATTAATTAAAAAATAAATTTAAATCGAATTTGGGCAGAGGGGTAGGATAGTAATTTTACCATCTAGTTAATTAATTCTTTTTTCACTTTATTTAAAAAAACCATACAGATCTGCAATCTCTCTCTCTCTCCCGCTCGCTCTATCCTCTCCAAACCCTAGAAATCGGAATATGTTTGATTAATCATCAAATCAAAGTCCTTTTTGGATAAAATCATTGTTTCCTTCATCTACATTGTTCGATTAACATTTCTAACGGTATAGTTTTCACCAAAATCCATTTTTGTGAAACCCTAATTCTTGAACAGTTGTTAACAATCATCATCCTTGCCGATTTATTGGTACAATGGACGTTCATGACAAGATTGCTCAAGGAACAACATTATCAAGGGCGATTGCTGCTAGGCCTCTTCAATCTGTGCTATTCCATGAGTATTTTTGAAGTTTATGTTTAGTTTTTGCTGTTAAAAATGTTGATATTGTGTTTTTAGGTGGTTTTGATCTTGTATTACATGAAGATATATGTGTATATGTGTTTTTGTTTGAATTTAGGGTTTGGTAACACATGTGTTAGCTACGTGTTGTTTGTATTTAATGTCAGGTGATACAAGTGTAGTGTGTATGTTATGGTTTTGAAGTTACACAAGTGTAATTTCTGTATGTTGATGTAGATATTAGTTATTTTACTTATGTATGTTGATGTTGATGTGGATAGCAGTAGTTACACAAGTGTTATTACTAAAGTAACATATGTTTTTGGGTAGTATTATTGGTTTTTATTGTTGGCACAATAGGCTCGGTAGTAATATGCCATGTTATTTGGGTTGAAGTGTGATGCTTTTATGTTTTGTAAATGTTGTTTATATGAATTTGTTTTAGGTGACATATGGTTAGAGTATATTTACTTTGATTATGAAGATCATGCTTATATTTATATATGTGCTTATTTTTTTGTGTGCTTTTTTATTTCATTTTAATAGTTGTTGAAGATTGCATCGTTTCAGAATCTGATCCGGATATTGTTAGTTCACTAGAATCTGATCAGGCTTTTACTCTTTCATGCATTCCTACTTACGTGACTTGATAGTGAAGCAAGTCAAAGATGCCATAAGAAACCGCCAGAAGGAGGCCGAAGAATTAGCAAGTGATGAACAAGACATTGAAGAGAATGCCATGGAGCCTATTTTAGAAGACTGATATTCTGATGATGTAATCGAGTACATTTGTTTATATGTTTTTTTTAAAAAAAACGGATGTATTTGCTACAATGTACTCAAGTACATTTGTTTATAACGGTATGATTTATGTTTTTCTTTTTTGTCTAAATCGTTGTATGTTGGTTTTCATGATATCATTTTTTACTACTGTTGTATGTTGTTTCGCAAGCACTAACACATATGTTACCTACCACTAACACATGTGTTATAGAACACTAACACATGTGTTACATAACACTAACACATGTAGTACTAAACAAGCAATACATGTGTTAATGGTGTTAGCACGTGTGTTACAAACCATTAACATATGTGTTACAGCCTACTAACACATGTGTTACAGACCACTAACACATGTATTCACTACAACGTACTCAAGTACATTTGTTTATAACAGTTATGATTTATGTTTTTTTTTTCTAAATTGTTGTATGCTGGTTTTCATTATATCATGTGTTAGTGCTACTGTATGTTGTTTGGTAAACACTAACACATGTGTTACAGAATACTAACACATGTGTTACCAACCACTAACACATGTGGTACTAAACAAAGTAATACATGTGTTAATGGTGTTAGCACGTGTGTTACAAACCAATAACACATGTGTTACCTACCCCTAACACATGCATTCGCTGCAATGTACTCAAGTACATTTGTTTATAACAGTATGGTTTATGTTTTTTTCTAAATTGTTGTATGTTGGTTTTCATTATATCATTTTTTACTGCTGCAGTGTGTTGTTTCGCAAACACTAACACATGTGTTACCTATCATTAACACATGTGTTAAGTATCACTAACACATTTGTTACCTATCACTAACACATGTGGTACCTACAACTAATACATGTGGTACTAAACAAAGTAATACATGTGTTAATGGTGTTAGCACATGTGTTATAGGTCATTAACATATGTGTTACAGACGACTAACATACTAACACATGTGTTACCAACCACTAACACACATGTCACATGCTTAAAGTAACGTTTTATTGATAGTGATAGTAACACATATGGTATTAAACAAAGTAATACATATGTTGATGGTCATATGTCTTAGTAACCGGTAACAAGTTAATGAATTAGTATAACATGTGATGGCAACAGGTAAAGGTTGATCTTAACACACGTACATATTACAATTTAACAATATATGTGTAAACAACAGAGCAGAAATAAGTATTACGTCTTGCATGTTAATAGTACCAAATTTTGTTAATGATACTAAGTAATTAACACATGTACGTGTATTAAGATCAACCTTCATTATAGAGGATATCTTGAGCAGTTTAAGCAATTAACACTGTTGGTAACACAAGTGATATAATTGAAAAATGAAAAGCAGATTAAGGTATAATTCAAAATTAAACAACGTCAACATTTTCAGTTTATATAATCTAAAATTACTGTGCACTTTCCATCTGCTATTCTTTTGCTAATTTCCTTTCCTCTGCTTCTGCTTTCTCCCTTTCCATTGCTTCTGCTTTTGCCTTAGCCTTGGCTCTCTTTCTATCACACGAGCAACTGTTATGGCCCTGACCAATTTCTCCACACTTTCAACATTTTTTAGCTTCTTTTGCGTGGAACTCCAAACTCCAAATTGTCATGAACTCCGGATCTTATGTAATACACATATGCGTCTTGAAGGTCGGGGACCTCCAGTGCCAGTGTAAAATCCCACCCAGTGTTTCAATTTCATTTGAAACTTACGGAATGATTTGTGGAGTAAGTGCTAAACCTGTAAGGGAATTTTATAAAAACATAAGATTGTACATTAACACATCTGGTACTAGAAAGTATAGTAATATATGTGTTACTAACTAGTATCACATGTATTAATAATAACTAAAAAAATGTGTTACATTAAGTAGGAAGAAAGATAATAAGAACTTATTACTTGCAGTCCTGCACCATTTACTTGAATCTGTTGCTCCACATCTTTTGTCTTACTTTCTTTTATTACTGACATTCAAATGAGTCTGCACTTGTGTTACATAGATGTTTTTGAATTATTTACGATAGATGTTTTTTGAATTATTTACGTAACACTTGTGTTACATACCACTAACACATGTGTTACCAAACCACTAACACATGTGTTACCAACTAATACATACGAATGTAAAACATAAGATTGTACACTAACACATTTGGTAGTAGAAAGTGTAGTTATACATGTGTTGCTAACTAGTATCACATGTGTTAGTAATAACTAAAAAAATGTGTTACACTGAGTAGGAAGAAAGATAAAAATAACTTATTACCTGCACTATTACTTGCATCTGTAGCTCCCATCTTCTGTCTTAAATTCTTCTATTACTGTCATTCGAATGTTTATGCATGATAGATGTTTTTTAGATTATTTACGTAACACATGTGTTACTATATAAGAATTCACGAGCAGAACTGATTTTTATGATTCTGTAACAACTCAATTGAAACAATCAAATTACAGAGAGAACTAAATCTTCAGTTGATTCTACTAACACATATGATACCAAAGTAATATCATTTGTGATGCAATTGAACTTAGTTTTATGATCCTTGTGCAATTGTTGCTCGATTTTTTTTCTTTTTGTGAATTGAATCAAAATTGATCGACGAATCGGTAGTATTTCGTTAATCAAATCGTAAATAGCAGAAAGTAATAATGTTAAAATCGCACAAATCGTAGTTTCATGATCGTAATCGCACAAATCATAATCGATTTTCTCCGAATATGAATCTAAAACCTAATTGATTCACATAATTGACAAATAGATTCGAATTAGAGTAATCATACCTATGATTTGGCTGTTATTTTGAGATCGATCTAATGTTTTCAGAGATATTTACGAGCGAGCGATCATAATCCGTTCGTGTGTGTATAACTGTGCGTATGATTGTATCTATATTGTATATGTATGTATATATCTGTTATATATTTGTTTTTTATTTCTATTTTTTAATTTGTTTATTTAACATGTATTATGACTATTATGCCCTTCCACCCCTAATGAAAATGGAGCAATTTCATTAGTTCCCTTATTCTCACACAAAAAGCCATTCTCATTTGAACCTCACCATATGTTATTATTATGTTATTGTTATTCTTTCTCGAACTCATGGCAGTAATTGAAGAACACAAGTAATCCTTAGTTAATTTTACTGATTTCTAAAGATATATATGTTGACTTTACCTTTTAAATCGTAGCAAAATCATCTCAACGTTCATTCAATTAGGGCTGGATTCCGACACGACCTGAAACCCGACACGAAACCGATTAAAAATTAAGCTGGTCGGGTCGAGGTTTTTGACCCGTGAACCTAGAACCCGCCTACCTGTTTTTTTTCCGGATCGGGTTTGGTTAACCCAATGAGTTCTTAGATTGAACCGACAAACCAAATAAATTATATGTGTAGTTATTAATTTACTAAATCAAAGTGTATAATCACTTTTTATATTAGATATTGATGAGCATTCTAGGTAATATGATTGTTCGGAATTTTATATACACTTTTATATTTATCAACGACGAATTTCAAATATAGAGAGATTGACTCATGTGATCTATTTGAATCAAAATTGACCTGTTAATTAAAAATCTCATGAAAACATATTGACTTCGTTAAAAATAATGGGTAACTTGACCCGGGTCACGTTAGGTATTGGTTTTGAGTTGTTGAGTTGAGTTGAATTATTCAATGCAATTAGAATATTAAGTCGGGTTAGGATCGATTACTTCCAACCTTTAGAGTCGATAACCCAAACGAGTCAACCCAACCCAACCCAACCCAACCCAACCCAACCCAACCCAAATTACGACCTGTACTTTTGAATACTAAACTACTCTGAAACTACGTAAAGAGGCGTCGAAGGGGCAGTTACTCAATTAATCAATTTCACATTACGTATAAATTTTTTTAAAGATGTTAGTGATCGACGTCTTAAATTTTTTATTGTTAATTAACTATTATTACTCCGCCGTTTCTTATTCCGACATTGAAGGAGCTAGTACTTCACCTCAAAGTCATTAATATACTCTCAACGTAAGACACACGTCACTTTCATCTTCAACCACGTGTAATTTTCATTTCCGAGTTACACCACGCGTCATTAACCGCCTGTAACCATATCTTCTTCTTCTTTAAAATAAAATAAAAATAAAACTCTTTACCATTTTCCCATCATAAACCCCGCTTAAACCTCACTGGACTGTAAATGAAAACCCAAGAAGTAATGGATAAAAATAAGAAACAAGAGGAAAAGAAAAATGACAAAGAAGATGATGATCAACAACATGACCTTCCTCTCATGTCACTAAACCATGTGTCTAGACTATGCAAATCTGTCAAGGATTCGGTTGAATTCTACACGAAAGCGTTAGGGTTTGTGTTGATTGAACGGCCACAAGCCTTCGATTTCGATGGTGCGTGGTTGTTTAATTACGGAATCGGAATTCATCTCGTTCAAGCCAAGGATGAAAACAAGTTACCTGATGATAACGATGATTTAGATCCCATGGATAATCACATCTCTTTTCAGGTATTAAACTAACTTAGATTATCTAGCATTGCAAGTTACTAACGTTTTATCAGACTATTTTTTTAAGAAGAAAAAAATGAATCGGTTAATAGTTAGTGATTTTGTATTAGAAATTTATTTATGCTAGCAAATATTCAATTCATAGACTGTTTATACGCTATTTTAAGTGGGAGCTCCTTGACATATCATAGGATCACTTCGATGTTAGGTTAAAATCGCTCTTGATTGGTTGTCATATAAAATGGACATATATATTGTACAAAAAATGGAAATAAAAAACACTTAGAGATGGACATTTATAATACAAAAAATAGAAATGAAAAGCACTTAGAGAGGGCTCCCAACAGTCACGTCGGTTACCCGTCACTTCCGATCGACATAACTGACACAGGTGGCACCGGCCCATCTGTTCGGTCCGCCGATTTTTTTACGTCGGAATTTCGGACCCTGTGTCGGTTGATTGCGTGGGGCACAGCTTAATATTCATTTTTACCTTTAGTTTTAGAAATAGAGGTAAATTGGTAGATGTGACAAAAAAGACGGTGTAACGTAGCCCTGTCGGTTTTTGTCGGTCTCTGTCACGATTGAGAATGGTCTTGCAATGAGACGGATAGGATGAACTGCTTATTATTTAGCACATATGATTGGCCATCAAACCGTAATGTTATGTAGTGTTAATAACACCTATAAATTTCGACATTTCAGTATATCAGAAAGTAGCTGCATAGGCTTTAAAGTCTAATAACCCCATTTACGACCGTGTGTACGTTATGTAGTTTTATGATTTTATCAATCGACTAGTAATGTGATGTTAAGAATTTGTTAATGGTTATAACTTAGTGCGAGGATATGGAAGTGTTGGAGAGAAAACTTAAGGATAAGGACATAAAGTACATGAAAAGAACAGTGGGAGGGAAGGAAGATGGTGTAATAGATCAGTTGTTTTTTAATGATCCAGATGGATTTATGATTGAGATTTGCAACTGTGAGAATGTGAAGCTCAAGCCTAAAGGTTCCATTGACCGGATTAAGTTGCCGAGCGGACATAGTCCTCCGGTGGAGGTTGACACGAATACAGCTAAAGCTAGCTAATTGATTGGATCAGTGTCATGGATTCTACATTTATACAAATGTTTTGGCTTGATTGCTATGTGTGTGTTTTCTTCACCATTACCTTTATGTTGTAATTCCTTTTTAAATAAGATAAGATGATGATAGGTTGTTTTGGACGTTTTAATATCTCTTGGACATGCACCATATAGTGTAGGCTTCCTGGTTACTTTAAGTACAAATCAGAAAGCAAAAGTTGACTTATGATTTCGTGATGTAGACATGTAGTTACATGTTCTGCATCATGTAGTTACATGTTGAGTTGTACATCATATATATTGTTTATTGTTTTTATAACAAAGTTAAAAGGGAGTTGTTATAAGTTTGTATATATGATCTAATCAACATATATAGCAATATGGGCATGTTTGTTTCTTGGTTAAGTTTAAGGCGTGTTTGTTTTTATGGATCAAGTTTAGAATGAACCATGGAATAAATTAATTTTCAAACAATATGTCGAGTATACCTATTTATTTACTTACTTTGTATTCTAATTAATTAGCGAGTCTTTAGGTGACAGCTCAGCATAGTTGTTTGCAATTAGTTAGAGTTTGTTCCCTTATTTGTATATACACGTCTCTTGTAACAGAATGAAGATAAACAAATCAGTTAATCATTTTCTCTCATTTTCTTTCCTAATGAATCTTCACAGTTTGTTACAATAATTTATTCATTTTCTTCTATTACTTTACCACACTTAGACCATCCGTAACCATAACATCAGAGCGTCATATTATCAGGTGTCACATCAGTGTCACATCAACGTAACACCATAACACCCTTAATCATAACACCAGAATGCCACTTTTAAAAAGGAAAAAGAAAAGGAAAATCGTGTGGGTCCCACCAGAACGCTAAAAAACGCAGCGTTTTTCGAACCAGGACGTCGAGCCAGAACGCCAGAAGCGCCAGAAGCTCAGAACGCCTGCCACCTCACCGCGTTACGGATGGTCTTACAGTACGTGAGTTATTATGGTCCATCCATATACATATGTGTATTATATTTATATAGGTGGCAAAACCGGCAGGTTGAGCGGGTACGGGTTACGGGTAAAAATGGGTTCGGGTCTCAACGGGCTTCGGTCCAAACGGGCTCCGGTCTAAACGGGCTCCGGTTTAAATGGGCATAGTTTGAATTAAGATAATGGAGTATATAAGATACATATTTTTAAATTGGAGATTTAAATATCCTTAGGTACAAAATTTATAAAAACAATTATCTACCATTAATCTTGCATTAATAACTTAAGGAAAAAAATATAACTATTATCGTCTGTAAAAGAAAAATTAAAATTACCTGAGATATTTCAATACATACAGTCTGTCAATGAAAATATTATTATTATTATTATTTTAAAACCTAATCGATTAGACTAAATAATTCAATTGATTTTCTTTATAAATAGCAAGAAAAGATAATACCATTTGATTATTTAAAATCACCCATTGGACCCATAGTTCTTTTCAGTTTTACCCACTACGACCCATACCTACAATTTATGCCGTCCAAAATAGCCCAAGCCCTTAGGAGAAATGTCCACAAACACCCAAATTCAAAGTAAATGGGCAAAGATTGCCGGTACTGATTATATTGAACCATTCATGTACGTTTAATTGTTGTATATCTGTAAATTGCTTGTAAAGAAGATCATTCTTTTTGAAATATAAATTGAATAATTTTTATTAAGAGTTTATATGGTATCAGAGCACCAATCTAGCCCTATCCCTATACCACCACCCTCTACACATTCTATGGTCACCCGTACAAAAGCGAGTATATTCAAACCCCAACACTGAGCCGACTTGTCGCATGTTACTCATCATGCCTTACCCGCTGCTCTTTTTGCCTCCATAGACCGGGTTATAAAACTGCTTTTAAGAATCCTAAATGGGAGATGGTCAAGCATAATGAACTTGAGGCTTTACATAAAAACAATACATGGACCCTTGTCCCTCGCCTAACCACCATCTTATTGTTGGGTCCAAATGGTTGTTTAGGATCAAGTTTCATTCTGATGGCTCTATTGAACATCATAAGGCTCGTCTTGTTGTTCAAGGGTATATATAGCCAAACACCGGGTATAGATTACTCACACACATTCAACCCAGTTGTTAAAGCCTCAACTGTTATTCTCTCCTTAGCGGTTCTTAATAATTGGAATTTGCATCAACTTGATATGAATAATGCTTTTTTACATGGTTATTTTAATGAGACGATTTACATAGAACAACCCTGGGCTTTACTAACCATCAATTTATAATCATGGGGCTTAAACAAGCACCGCGTGCATGGTTACATCGGTTAAGCACATTTTTAATGGCTAATGGTTGCTCTTGTAGTTGTGCTGACATGTCCCTTTTCATTTTTGAAAGGGATTCATGCATTATGTATTCACTCGTCTACGTGGATGACTTGATACTCTACCGGAAATCAAGATGTCGTTGTCAAGTCATTTATTGCTAGGTTAAAAAAAGAATTTGCTATTAAAAATTTGGGTGATCTCAACTATTTTCTTGGGCTTGAAGTTACATGATGGCCTGTTCCTAAACCAATCCAAATATGCTCGTGAGATTCTGGATCATGCAAAAATGGACGCAAAACCGGCTCCTACGTCACTCTCATCACACGTATCATTTACTACCACCGGTGAGCCGTACTCAGATCCTAACTCTCAATCGTTCCATTGTGGGAGCGTTATAATATTTGACTATTACAAGCACCGATATTTTCTATGCCGTCAACCAAGTTAGCCAATTCCTTCATACACCAACAGTTGACCATTTTCAAGCTGTCAAACGTATTCTCAACTCTTACAATCACCAGAAGGTGATTGAGTACTAATCATTGAATAGTAGAAAAACTATTTGCATTTTCTACCCCTTAAGTTTTAGCACTTTTCCATTTTAACCTTTTACGTTTTAGCTTTTTTAAATTTTCTAGCCCTTAACTTTTAGTACTTTTCCATTTTCTACCATGTAATTTTCCAATTTCTACCCCTTAACTTTCAAGATTTTTTTATTTTCTACCCTCTAACTTTTAACTGTTTTTCATTTTCTTAGTCTCAAGTTTTATCACTCTTCCATTTTCATCCCTTTAAGTTTTAACATCTTCCAACTTCCCCCTTTATATTTTAACTTTACTTTTTTCACCTTTTTTTTTACTAATACCTTATACATTTTTTTTCCATTTGCTTACAACAAAGTTTTATACTAATTTTATTACGACAAAATTATACAAATAATTGCGAACGATAATTTAATTTAATATTTTTATGTAGTATTCTATCAAATGTGTATTGATTTATATTTTTTCAATTATACATACATATTAGTATAATAAAAAAACAATCATAAAGAGATCATACCTTTGTCAACTTAAATTTTTTTATGAAATTCATAATCGAGTTTAAAATGTATTTTTTGTCCCACCTTAAAAAAAACCTTTTCTCAATTTTTTTTATCAACAAAATTATTTAATAATAAATTGTGTTATCTTATAATATTTTTTATAACAACAAAATCGTAAAAAAGTTTACTACTTAAAATTTTTTCAATTGTACACATGCAAATTTGTATAATAATAAAAAATAATATTGTATATTGGAGTTTTAAAAACTTAAAGTTTAACCCCGTCACAAGGCATGATACATCAACTTAAAACTTCATATTTCATACTTGAGTTTAAGAATGTATTTTTTAATCCCGTGCGTTAGAAGACATAACATTATCAAATGTTACTATTAAATAAATAGTAATTACACTATTTTTTTCCCTTTAGGTTTTCCTCCATTTTTTCAACAAAAAAATTCCCCATTTTTCTAAGGTAGTTTATTTTTCCTTTTTTTTCCAAAAAAAAAAAACACTTTTTTTTTTGAAAAAAAAAGTGTTTTTTTTCCAACAATTTTTTTTAAAAATATTATTTTTTCTCAAACAAAATAATTCTAATAATAACAAAAAAATTTAGGTTATAATATTTCATGTTTTAATTTATCATTTAAAGAAAAAATTTTATAAAAAAATTCTTTTTTTACAACAGAGTTATCAAAATATGTTATTAATTTACTTTTTTTCTATTATACATACACATAAATGTTGGCGTAGTAAAAAAAACATAAATACATCATATTTTATTTAGATAAAAATTTCTAATTCATATTTAAGTTTAAAAATGTACTTTTTAACCCCACCGCAACGAGTGGGTTAAAAGCCACTCGTTCTTCAATATATTAAGGGAACTTTCACTTTTGGACTTTCAAAAAGTAAATTGTGACACCCGGTCAAAAAGGGTAAATTTCGCGTCCAATTTAACCCTTTAATTCGCGTATTATATATGTGTTTATACGAAAGTATTCAAATAGTATATATATAATAATATATATAACTTAAAAACGATTATTTAATAATCGCGTTTAAACGGACGTTGGTGACAAAACTCTTTAAATATAAAATTATTGTGAAAATAATATTTATTTACTCGTAAAATATTTATACACATTTCGGTTTATTTAAAATGTGTTATACTAAGCCGAAACAACGAGAAAACTATCCGTCAAAACAAAGTGGAACAAAGTTATATTTTTATAACTCAACTAAAGTATTTTTACAAAATACTTCGATTGAAAATATATTCGAATATATATTTAGAAATTTACCACTTGAAAATATTATATTTTTATACGATCGGATACACGAACACGGGCCAAAATAACACAAAGTAAAGCATGCTAGTCCAACCATAATTGAAGATGGTTTGCTTCCTTCATAAGCCGAACAACACCCCTTTTGTTACCCATTTTTCCCATTTCTTATTTGCATCATCTATCTCTCGGTCTCTTTCCATCTCACAACAACAACTCATCATCAACAACAACAACAAAGGAATCAGTAGCAGTAGTATCAAGAGCATCATCATCATTTTCCTCATCTTCTTCATCATCATTGGTCAATCACCATCATCATAATACATCGCTGTAAGGTTTTTGAAACTTAAAATTCATACATAAAGCTTTATAATTCTTTGATTATAATGTGTAAAAACTTGTTATGTTATGATTGGTACATCGTATGATGGTTGACTACAACTAAAAACAAGTTAAAAACTAAGTTAAATTTGTATTATATATATATTATGGACTGTGTTTGGGTCGAACGGAGGAAGATCACGCGCTGAGACGTCAGCCGACCGGCTAAACTAACCCAACCGATCGGATGGAAAGTTTGAACCGATCGGCTCATTGAAGTGACAGAGGATCGACTGGATATTATTTAGCCAAATGGCTACCTTAATTCTTGATACTTATTTAACTTTCTTAATATAGAAAGTTCTAATTTTAGTAAGTATTATTATTATTTATATATTATTAATATTAATGTTACTATTAATATTTTTATTACAAATAAATTTTATATATATAACACGTGCGTTTAGGAACGTTAGCACCCAAAGGTGAGTTCATAGCCCCACTCTTTTAAACTGCTTTTAACTGTTTTTAGGGGAGAATGCATGCACACTATTTTTCATAAGTTTTGATTTATAAGACAACGATTGTAATTGTTTACAACTAATTAGTTGTATGTTTTACATGAGTATTAAGAACTCTTGCTAAACCAAAAATTGGATAGGTTTCACATTCAAGGACTAATAAAAGTATGAGAAGACTCGTAGGCTCTTACTTAGAACAATAAGAACTCTAGGTTGCTCTAGACTATGGTACAAGAATACAAGAAAATAATAGATTGCCTTTTAAGAATATAAGAATACTCGATGTCAGAATACAAGAATACTGTGAATAAGAATACAAGAAACGCATTAAGATGCAAGATACTGAATGACAAGAATTTAGATTATAAGAACTCAAGAAACGAGATTTCAATAATTCAAGAAACAAGATTTTAAAGAAACAAGATCTCTTATGTGCAAGAACAAGACTTATGTGCAAGATCAAGAACTCAAGAAACTCAAGATGCAAGAAACTTTATGTGTTTTATTATATGTGATTTGTTGTTTGCTAGTACTGTTGTGTGTACTCTATAGATCAAGAAACTAGAATTCAAGAAAACTCAAGAAATTAGAATCTAGAACTCGAGAACTCAAGGAACTAGAAACTAGAATTCAAGAACTCAGAAATTAGAATCTAGAACTCAAGAATTCAAGGAACTAGAAACTAGGATACAAGAACTCAAGAAACAAGGAACTAGAAACTAGAATTCAAGAACTCAAGGAACTAATTCCCATAACTCAAAGAACTCAAGAAACTAGAACACTAGAATTAAGAACTCAAAAAGCTATAAAACAAGAAAACTATTTTGGTTTATACCATTAAACAAGATTTTGCTAACTATCTCACAGGTTTTACAAACGTACGGCTTTCATACGTTACAACTTATCTTGTGACTTATGTCACACAACATACTGTTTACTTATCAAAACCTATGAACTCACCAACTTTATAGCTGACTATTTTAGTGTGCATTCTCAGGTACAAGAAGACAGTAGAATTGACCCACAGGATCCTAGCTCGAGTCGCATACTTTCAACAAATGAATTTTTATTGCATTGCTTTTGTACTACTAAATATGTGATGAAACCGTTTTGCGAACTCGAAATATTGTAAACACTTTATTTTGGTTATGTAATAACTATTTTCAAGCGTCTCATTTAGAGGTTGTTTGCTTGTAATTATGTGTTGTGATTACCGGATTAATCACGCCCCGACCCGAATCGCTTCCGCAACAGTGAACTTGGGGTTGTGACATAAATCTTCTAAGACATCAAATATTGATTATTTTGATGCTTATTGGACAAGATGTCTTGAGATCGGCGCTCTACCTATGGATATTCTATATTTTTTGGTGGTAATCTTGTTTCATGGAGTGCAAAGAAGTAACCTACGATATCTCGATCGAGTTGTGAATCTGAATATCGTGTAATGGCGAACACGGCAGCCAAAATCATTTGGATAACTCACCCTTTACAAGAGTTACATGCTTTACCTCCAGATCGTCCGACCATTCTATGTGAGAATCGTAGTTCTCTTTTTCTCACTCAAAATCCAATTTCTCACAAAAGGGCTAAGCATATTGAGTTGGATTATCATTACATTAGGGAACTTGTTTCTTCACGGAAGCTTCACACCAAGTTCATTCCTACCAAGCTCCAAGTGACAGACATCTTTACGAAAAGTCTTCTCAAATCGCGGTTTGAGTTTTTCATCATTTGCTTCGTCTTAGTCACCACTGTCTCGCTTGTGGGGATATTACTTTACAACAATTATAGTGAGTTATTATGGTTCATTCATATACATGTGTGTATTATATTGGACCATTCGTGTACCTTTGTAATTGCTTTATATTTATAACTGTCTGTATAGAAGATCATTCTTTTTGGAATATAAATTGAGTACTCTTTATTTAAAGTATGTCTCTTGAAGTATTTTTTAATTGTAAACTGTATCCAAACAAATCTAGATATAGTTCTATTGATGTTCTAACTTCATATCATTTTCGTTCGGTAGATAGTTGTAGCCAATGTTTTGAAAACCGGTTGAACCGGTCCGGTCCGACCGGTTAGAGGATTCCGGCCGGGTGAAAACCGATTTTGACCATTATTTGACCAGTCAACGAACCGGCCGGTTCGGTCAAAACCGGGCGGTCCAACCGCGAACATGACCGGTTTCAACCGGTTTTGACATTTTTTTTATTTTCCGCGGATTTTGGGCCGGTTTGGACCGGCGGTCCGACCGGAATCGGAGCCCTTTCCGGTTCGATTCAAATTTCAGTTTTCAAAATATTGGTTGTCGCTAATACCCATTGTCATTTTCAACAACAAACTATATGCACCCAGAGATAGTTATCAAGTCTTCTACATATTTTTTCTTCTGCATATTGTTTCTTCTTTTGTTAAGTGTATAAATTGAGTTTTTAACAACTTAGCGGATTTTACAATGTTCTGAAAGTAGTGGACAATAACATTTATTCATAATGTGAAACATGTTATTAATACTAAAACTTCGAATATAATCTTTTTGGTTTTTTGTGTTTTTCTTTTCTTTATAAATTTGTATTTTTTAATAATGAAAGTTGTTATAAAAAGTTATATAATTAAACAATGGGTTTTTATAAGAAAACGGCTTTTTATATGTAAAAATGTTCGCATTCTTATAAGATACGAGTTTTTAGATAATATTGAAGGATCTTTGAAGGAACTATATTAAAAGAGGAATTAGCTAATTTTAAGGAAAAAATAAACATAAAAGAAAATAAAATTGAATATATTGATGATGAGTGTCACATAAATTTATGTACTATCTGTAAACTGTGACGCTAACATTATACTTATGAAACAATTTATATAATGCTAATAGAAAAAACAAGTTAATCGTATATAATGATTTTGAGGAGTTCACAAGAGCAAATGGCTAGCTTAATTTATTGAAAATGTAGTCTATAAAGAGATGATTTCGTACGGCGTGACGATATTATGATTCCCATTTATAAAGTTTACAAGATTGTTGTAATCAACCTAGTTAGGTTTGTAGATATCAAGTTCTAAAGATGAAGGTTGTGTTCATAATTCATATTCATATACTCGTATTTTTTTTATATATAATATATATAGTAAGGTTCAAATGAGTACATTAACTTTAAGTGAGAATGAGGGAACCAACAGATTTCTGTCATGTGTCATTCTATTCTCTCTCCTCCACAATTTTAAAAATTAAATATCTCACAAACGGTAAGTCGAAAAATCATGAAAATTGTACCATAAGATACATGTGTTAGTGATTGGTTGTACATTTAATTTGTGGTTAAGGTTAGGGTTAGGGTTTAGTAGGGTTTAGGGTTTAGAGTTTAGTAGGGTTTAGGGTTTAGTAGGGTTTAAGGTTTAGGATTTATTATGATTTAGAGTTTAGAGTTTTGTAAAGCGTTAAGAGTTTAGGGTTTGGGGTTTAGGGTTTATGGTTTAGAGTTTGAGGTTTGAGGTTTCAGGGAGAACCCCCAAACCTCAAACCCTAAACCCTAAACCCCAAACCCTAAACCCTAAACCCTAAACGCAACACTAACACACGTGTTACTAATTTGTAAACCCACCAAAAAATAAAAAATAAAAAAGTTGTTAAAAGTATGCCTTGAGGGATGACAAATCGAAGATGATAAAACGCTGAATTTAATTGTGTAATTTTTATAATTTTTCGATTTGTCGTTTGTGAGATAATTGATTATGGGGATAAATGAGTTTTGTACATGTGAAACATTCTCTTGGTACACATGACATGATATCATTGGTTCCCTCATTCTCACACAAATTTCTATTCTCATTTGAACCCCACCCATAATAATTCATATATAATATAATATTATTCTTATATGATGACGTAGTAAGAGATATGAGCACTTTGTATGTTTTATTTCTTATTCTCAGAGTTTATTTGGTTAATACCCCGTATGTGATAAGCGTGTTTCTACGTAAGTGCAATGATGAGTGAAACTATGGGAGATTAATGCTTCAATAACTGTGCAAACTCGGTTCTAGATTACACTCACTTGAGGGTGGTAAGAGGTATAATCTTGCTGGTAGAATTTATTATGTGCTTGAAGATGAATAAAGACAAATACTAGTTTGTATAGAAAAACCTATTTTCTAAAAGGTTCTAGAAAGATGCGAAAAAGGGCAAAGGGTGAGAAAACATTCTCCGAGATCTTGCTGACGTGAGCCCCAACGGGGTGGCCATGCAAATAACAACTTCATGGAATGTTGTATGATGTACTACGTGTCAGATTTTTTCGAGAAATCATTCATAGTATGTCTTAGCCGGGCTCTGAGTTATTACGTCTGAGCTCGATGCTTCGATGGATCATAACATGACGACATTAAAGAGACTATGGTCAAGGAATAAATCCAAGTCTTGTTCAAGATTTGCAAGCAAGCATTATCGTGATCGGTAGCGTAGCCAGAATCTGATGTATGGTAGGCCAGAATATATTATACTTATAAAATGTCAAGAAGCTCTTTGACTTGATGTATTCAATAACCGTATATATATAGCTTTTCGTTTTGGCATTAAGATCAAGAGGGTGTTTGAGTTAGTTTATTTTTGCAGCTAATGCTTACATACAAGAATCAACATTTAGCAACTTTTAAATGCTTAAATAGTGTTCGGATTAGCGATAAGCTTATAGTGATAAAATGATTTAAAAGGACATCAAAAGTGACTTGTTGAGCAAAGCTAATGAATCAATAAACATCGCGAATAAGCTAAGCCAAACACGTTCTAATCTGTATATTATTTTTCTTCCACTTTTTGTCACAACTGATTATTACAGAAAGTAAAAAATTGCAACTGATTTGATTGACTAACTAGAATCCAAATAATACTATAGATTAGGCTGCAAAAGGCAAGGAACAAATTATTTGTATAGTACAAACCTACAAATGTTATCAAATTTGGTCAATTGTAAATGGGTATAAACTTGGGTGGGCCGTATGATAAATTACAGAATTTGGGTAGGCTAAGTCAAATTTTTAGCATCATATTACCCATAGATGGACTATGATAGTATGATATATAATAAGATGTACATTGTACTGTGGATGATTTTGGATCGGCTATGGTCTATGTCCCACTTAGCTCCGTCACTAGTGGTGACGGTACATGAACAACATCACAGAGCGTCATCACGGGAACAGGTCCCAGGATTACATCAAGACAATGTTAAAATTTCGTGATGAACTCATGATCCGTGACCAGGTTGTGATGGGATGCCATCGTGATGGCATGCGCATCATTAATATGAATCCTAAATAAAACTTTGTAGCTTTTTATTAATTTGTAGCAATTCTCATTTAACAATCTATTCTATTTCAGTATTTCATGAGATTTTATTTTTGAAAGTAAAATCTTTAAAAAGAAATATAAGAAATATGTCACCCAACATAAATAAATGAATTCTAAAGAATGAATATTCAAGTATCAAATGAGAACATCATTCAAAACACACTCAAATTTTATCTGTTATCCTTGCGTTAAGGTGTTTCTAATAAGCCATGAACACTAGTCATGCCATTCAATCCCTCCTTGTCTTGCATTGCTTCGCTCGACTTCAATTAAAATATAGTTTGAGCTACAATATATATGCAATCCAAATATAAGATTTTTGAAGGGTAATTTATACTCAATGGTAATTTATAAATTTTTAATTTATTTTTGAAGGGTAGAACACCCAAGTTGTTTTTATCCGTGCATTGCGACGAAAAGGAAAGATTAATAAATTTAAATGAATATATTAATGCGTGTGGTGACTATGAGAAATAACATATCAAAATATATATACTTAAATACCAATTATCATACGTGAATCTTACAATTAATTATGATAATGTTGACGTCAAACTTATATCTTATATTGAAATTCATAGATTGAACAAAACTAAATCAATGCACATACATTAAAATATAAGCGTCAACATATTAATTTATATACTTAATCTGTTTTTATTAGTATACTTATACATAATCATTGATCATATTGAGTTGTTAAGGTGAAAGAGTGTACATAGTTTTTAGTAATATGATTTAGCAGTACTACTAACCATTTCATGGCTCACTCCACGCACCTCTCACTCTATGACAACTTGTAGTCTTGTACTACACACTTTCAGAGTCACCTACCAACCAATTACCATCAACCATATAGCCATACCTCATAAACCACCCATCGTTCATATATATCATAATATAATTAGATTTTGAGAAGCAAAATGAAACTCATGTATACATGCATGAAAGTTAGAGTAATTACTTAACGTCCGATGATGAAAGATAAAATGCTCCGCAGGAAAGTCGTTTCCATCTATGATAGGGTATTCATGCCAGTTAGACGTCAACCTTGAAATTCATCACTATTTAAGAGGTTATAGTTGTGCTAATTTATGAGGCTATTTCTTTTGATATGAAGCTAAACATGTACAAAGTTTTATCTTTCATATCGTGTATCTCACGATGCAACTATGTACACGTTGTTTTGCACTTTCTAGTTTGATTAAAAAGTACTAACTTAACTTTCTTTTGTTAATTTGTCTAATCACATTAGAATTGTTGTTTTGAAAATCGAACATGTTATCAAACTAATCATAATCATTACTTAACCACTCATTGACACAAAGCTAATGGTGTAACTTGTGATCAAATGAGTTGTCGTTCTATTAAAAAACTTCCAAATAATCATCAAACAAACAAGAAAACTTAGCATTAAATAAGAAACATCTAAAATTTTCTTTTAGTCATATCGAGTTAACTGGTTAATTCAAAGAAGATATTTGAAAGTATATTTAGATAAAGTATAAACAATTTATGAAAAATATAGTTAGAACTATAAATAACATATAGCAATCTATATTGTATTTAAATGATAAAGTAAGACACTATACATGGTAAGCTAAAACAGTTTTGTTATTATTTGAATAACTTTGATGATTTTTTTTTTAATATTCATTCAATAATAAACTTCAATTCATCTCCTCGTGAATATAAGAGACTTCAATTCTTACAAACTTGCAAATATATATTTTATTGTTATCAACTTGATTTTTCAAAAATATATTTTATTGTTAATAATTGGTTTTGTTTTTTAACTTGGCCACATTGTAAAAAAGAAAGAAAAAAAAAAGAAATAGATGAATTAAATCCAAAATCTCACACAAAAACTACATCTCTACATTATCAACATTTTTTTTAATTCATATTATATCCTATCTAAATACTATATTTTATACAATTGTTACTATTCATTTAATAGTGTTTTTCATTTACTTCATGGTAAATGTTAGAGTTTCTAATTTGTAAATTGTGGTTGAGAGTTGACTAAATGCATTTTTGGTTCATTTACGTAATTTGAGGTTCGATTGAAGTTAAAATATCATGTAGAATTGTAGATGTTCTCCTCATTGGTTCTATTCAAGTCCACTTTGATTAATTAGGAACAAATAAATGCTTTATGACTATTGAAAAGTCAATTACAAACATTGTTTTTTTGCGTTCCTTACTTATGTCTTTTGATTTAATGAGTTATGCATCTGTAAATCTAAACCTCTATATTTTAAATAATCTTATATTTGAGTAGAAATTATCATTATCATTAATGTAAGATTAGATTACATGATCTATCATCTAATCTCCCAATTAAGTCTGTCAATATTATTTAAAATGTACAATATATATTGATATCTATGTTGTCGTGTAATAAACATTACATCTATGATAAGACTGTATTTTGTTAATATAACATAATACATAAAAATTCAAACTTCAAAATTATATACATAAAATAATTTAGAGTCGTTCGCGTTGTCACGGGTCTTATATCTAGTATCATATTATTTCATTTAACGTTATCTTTTTTACCTAAAAAGACCGTATACTACATGTATCTTTGTATTTTTTTACCCATAAGTCCATAACCCTGTCCTAGTGTCCTCCCCCCAAAAAAAAAGTTTCTCATGAACGCCCAGCATGAACAAGAACTAAAGTAACAGAAACATACATACACAGATTTGTATCTATCTCTTTATTATCTCTCATCACCGATTCCCCAATTCCGATCACAACCCTAACCCTAACCCTCTTACATATTCAGATCTCTCAATTCCAATTCCCAATCTTATAGATATGGATACATCCGCCTGTATAAAAGAGGTGAACAGATCGGCATCGGTGGCGTTTGCTCCCGACGCGCCGTTCATTGCCGCCGGAACTATGGCCGGAGCTGTTGACATGTCGTTCAGCTCATCTGCAAATCTAGAAATCTTTCAACTCGATTTCCAATCTGATGATCGTAACCTTCCGTTAGTCGGTGCCATACCTAGTTCCGAACCGTTTAATCGGTTATCATGGGGCAAATCTCCGACATCTGGTTCTGAAGAATTCTCACTCGGTCTTGTTGCTGGTGGTCTTGTGGATGGTAATATCGGTATCTGGAATCCACGGTTACTTATTAGGTAATTTGAATTCATTGATTCAAGTTTTAGTACTGCCAATTTTTATTACATTATTGTATATTTATATGCGTCTGTATTTATGTTTTGATCTGAGATATCTGATTTGATTCATTGTTGAATCAAAAACTGTGATGTAATTAGCAATGTGGACACCTGATGAAAAAGAGAGTGTAGTAGCTTAAGCTTGAAATGGATCTGTTTCAATAGAGTAATTTATTTTCTATGAATTTTGCAGCTTTTAAAGACATGAGTTGCACAATACCTATAATGATTTTGGAATGCGAATGATATTATCATTATTGATTTATTATAAACTGCAAAAGAGTATCTTTCCGTGCTTGTACGAAAAGAGAGGGAAATAGTTTCTTTTGTTTTGTTCAAGGAAAATGGAGATAACATTTTTGGATAGTATATAAATGTTTCTCTCTTTTTGATCTAGGTGTTTAAGAAATATTTAAGACCATTTTTTCTTCCTGGTGATTTTTTTTTATCGAGGTTGAGGTTGACATATGATGTGTGCTAGATATTGGTATTTGCAACAATTAGAAATGATTTTTTAACGTATAAAAAGAAAATGCAAGTGCCAAAATCCAATCTTCCTTAACATGTAACGTGTTTTCTGTTTGGTAGTTAGAAATAATTTCCTTGGCTACTCTCTATGAGATTATTTATTGCTTGTGCTTTGTAGAATTTGCTGTTTTTTATAATTTACTCACGAGTCATCACAGTGACACAAATCCATGTTTTTTTTATTTTTGTTGATTTCTGAAAGCCTTGTTTGCTATCGTCTTTGACTACAGTTCAGAAGAAAATGAGAGTGCTCTTATTCAACAACTATCAAGACACAAAGGGCCTGTAAGTTTGCATTTTCTGTTTTTATTGTATATACGATGATCCCTTGTGAATGTGCACTGCATCATCTCTCCTTTTATCCTTGCAGGTTCGTGGTCTTGAGTTTAGTGGTCTGTCACCAAACCATCTTGCTTCTGGCGCAGAAGAAGGGGAAATATGTATATGGGATATTTCTAATCCAGCAGAACCTACACATTTTCCTCCTCTCAAGGTATGAACATTCTGACAGCGCTGATCTAC
Source organism: Pseudognaphalium luteoalbum (assembly GCA_963422505.1). NCBI lineage: Eukaryota > Viridiplantae > Streptophyta > Magnoliopsida > Asterales > Asteraceae > Pseudognaphalium > Pseudognaphalium luteoalbum. The sequence goes on from OY730195.1 coordinate 28,643,961, forward strand.
ATTTCACATAACTAGAAGGTTTTGGTTTATAGAACAATCCCGTACCAGTAATTTGTTAATACCGCCTAATCTGCACTCGTAAAGTAAAGAAGGAGAATATGTGTAATAATTTTATGTGTACTCTTCTTTAATCTATATTGTCTAGCTGGAATAAAAGGCTAGTTTTTATTTAGTGGTTCCATCCCATATTGGATGCAATACTAATTTTACTTACACACTGTTGCCAAGATTGAATGCCTTTTAGAGAAGTAAAATACTTGTTATTACATGCATGGCTAAATACCTAGTTAAGCTAGCATATAATGGCAAAAAAAAAGTCAAAATGTAAGAGCGACAAATAGTATGGTCATCATATAGCAGTCTCGCCCAATGCAGCAGTGGTGGGTGGTAATGAAAAGAAAAAGATGAGAGGATGAAAGTATTTATGTTCTTTGTGATAAGTGTTTAGTTATGTATTAAGAGGGAGAAAAGTTGTGCTTGTTATTAGAGTGTCAAGAGGTTGACAAATTATTTGATAAGTTTATTTGATTTGTTTAAACCAATATTGATTTTCCCATCAGCTGCCAGGGCAAAACATATTCGTATAAGCGAAGCAAACATAGTTTTTTGGCAACATATATCTGTCAGATTGTTTTAGCTAGGCACAATGAAAGGAAGGACTAGTGAATCTATTGTTAGACCAGATGAGAAGGCTTCATGCTATAAAATGGAGATATCTACATGGAGAGATCCAGTGGACACAGATGTCCTACTGTAAGTAGATTAATTTAGATCCAGTGGCATCTGGTGGGATTTGATGAGCCTTAGTTCCATTGACCGGATCATCCTGCCTCCTTGAATATTGGTTCTGCAGGGTGGAATCTGATGAGCCATTGAGCCTTAGTGTTAATTCTGAATAGGACATTTTTTGCCGTGATGACCTTGGGAAGCTTACAAATAGAAAATCAATGAGGATGGATGAAACAGCATATCTGTCCATTTTCTACTTAGTTATCACCTGTACCTATTCGAAGGGTAGCATTGTAAGATGCTGCAGTAAATTGGATCCCCCTAACTACCACCATCACTCTATCTATATGACTGCAGTATTTCCATGGACAACATATAATATTTATACCAACTCCTGTCCCTTTGTGTAGTCATTGGTCAACTCTTTATGTGCTTCTTAGGTTGTTTCAGGTTCTGGGCAAGTATGGTGTAGTTGGTATTTAGGGGGTGATTCTGATTACTTATTTATAAGCGCTTATCTGCTTATAAAATATGCATGTGTTGTCATGCTTATTTTTAATGGCTTATTCCTTCTTAAATGAGCAGATAAGCTATTTATTGAAGGGTGTTTGGATTTGCTTACCTGCTGCCAATATATGCAAATAAGCACTCAAATAAGCAATCTCAAACACCCCCTCAGTCAGTTGTTGTTAATCTGTTGGATGGTTTATATGTAGCTGGTCCTAATTTTCAGATGTATGTGGTTTTTGGTGCTCAAAAACCCTTCTGTAGTTATATACATACAGGATCGTCTTTCATGAGAGTCGAACTTCTTTCCAAAGGGTTCTCTTCCCTATTGTCTGCACTAGTACTAATGTCGAGTAGTGGATCTTACAACTGAGACCGCTCTCATTTATGACAGCATCATATATCCTTAACATTGATTTTAATTAATACCCAATCTGTAAAAAGTACCACACTATGACAAAACAGTTGGAGCAGAGCTAGTGAGCTACTATAATAATTACTTACGCTTGCTCAGTAATTGTAGCTTTCAGTATGATTTTCTTATCATGTTACGGGTCTGACAATGTATTTTATCACAAAACGGATCTTAATGTGTAGTTTACTAGTTCTATGTCTTTGGCATATTCAGTATCTTATCCACGCAACTTATTGATCCGCATAATGTGTACAATCACACATATATATACATTGTAGTATTGTACCTTGAACCCACAACCTTTTGGTTGGTGGGCTCCTCACATACCGTTAGGCCAAGGGCCCTTGTAAACTCACGAATAAATTATCAAAAAAGGAACCTTAAAGTAAAATTAAGGGGTTTGTCTAACTGGAACAAATGGTTTAATGTTACTCATGCTCTTAATTTTGGCTGTTTGTGGCTATTATTTTTTATGAGTCTATAGTTCTTCCCTATCTAGGTTGCTACTTCAAATAATTTTGTTTATGAGTGGTGAGTTCGTAAGTACTAAATTGTGTATTGAAGACTAATATAGAAATCATGTTATAATTGTTGATGCTTATATACTGTTACGGTGTTACTTCATATCTGCCAGGTGGTTTCAATGATTTTTCCTAAATATGTGTTTTCAAGCATCGGCAATTACTTATTATTTATCTGCATTTTATTCTCTATGTATGTTTACTTGTCTTTATATCACATACGTCCTCATTATACTTTTAAACATCTTATACAACCTCTATATGCAGGGAAGTGCGTCAGCCAAACAGGGTGAAATCTCGTTTTTGTCATGGAACAAGAAAGTTCAGCCTATCTTGGCATCCACTTCCTTTAATGGGGCAACTGGTATGGATAGAAACCACCATGTTTTGTTTAGATAATTTATGTTTAGAGAGATTTATGCTGTGTGTTGTGTGTGATTTCAGTGGTTTGGGACCTCAGGAAGCAAAAACCGATTATAAGGTAGACATATGGAATCAGATGCAACCATGGTATCAATGCATATGTTTTTTTTCTTGTGAAATGTCATACAATAACACATGAACTTTCAATTTACAGTTTTTCAGATTCAGTTAAAAGACGATGCTCTGTATTACAGTGGCACCCAGATTTTGCCACTCAACTGATTGTTGCTTCAGATGATGATAGCTCACCTTCTTTAAGGGTAAAAGTTTTGCTTATTTTTTAATGTATCTATGAGTAAATCTCCTATTCATGTAATTTACTATTGCTTTGGCATGCCAGATATGGGATATGCGGAACACAATGTCACCATTGCGTGAGTTGGTAGGTCACAATAAAGGTATGATGGTTCTCAGTTATTAAGCATTAGGCACGGATACATACGTACAAGTTTACTCAATATCAAACTCTTGTCTAGCCTGCGAATATGCACAAATGACTTTCTTGATTGCCATTTACATGACATTAAACGATTTAGAAAGCATTGCCAATCATTTAGATATCTGTTAAAGTCCATTTGCATCAAAATAGTAGATCAAAGAGCGATAAATTGATGTACCAGGTGTAGTTGCGATGTCATGGTGTCCGAGCGATAGCGCCTATTTGCTCACCTGTGCCAAAGATAACCGCACTATTTGCTGGGACACTAATTCTGCTGAGGTCTGTAAATCTTTCTGTAAGCTGTTTGAGACTGATAATTCTACTAAATGAACATTTATGGTAGTTTCTGCTTCTTTTAGTAATTATCTGTCTTGATGTCTTCATGCAGATTGTCTCTGAACTTCCAGCTGGAACCAATTGGAATTTTGATGTGCACTGGTATCCAAAGATACCAGGAGTTATATCGGCGTCATCGTTTGATGGGAAAATCGGCATTTATAATATTGAGGTTCGCGCTGTTATATCCATCCTTGTTTTTCAAACCATTCTTTTTTCTTCAATACCTTTTTACTTTTACTCATATAATTAAAACAGACATATTTGCTTATATATGACATCAATGCGGTATATGAACAGTTGCCTTGTCCTATCTTATGGACTGTTAACCAAATGTATTCTGGTTATGTTTAAATCACGAGTTTTATATACCAACTGTTTAAAAAGTTTAGTCTTGTATTTTTATAGGCATGTGCTAGATATGGTGCTGGTGAGGATTATTATGGCTCAGGTAATGTAGCTCTTCATGGTAGGGATGATACTCTATATAATGTAATTTATTGATGCTCTGTAACTTTATGTATTTATATAGTATTACTGATGACCAATATTAGTTAATAATGATTGATAAGAGCAGATAAGTGTTTTTTTAATTTTTATTTTGTATAATTATGCACCATTGTTTACATCTGGTCCCTATTGTGCAGCACCTTTAAGAGCTCCAAAATGGTACCAACGTAAAGCTGGAGTTTCTTTTGGTTTTGGTGGCAAGCTTGTTTCTTTTCACTCAACTGGTTCTTCTGGACCTTCGGAGGTATTTGTGGTGTGTGTTTCTGCGGCTTTCTTTTTCAATAAGCTTATTATCTCACTTTCTTACCTGTATTTCAGGTTAATGTGCATGACTTGGTTACTGAGCACAGTTTAGTGAGTACCTCATCTGAATTTGAAGCTGCAATGCGGAGTGGAGATAGATCTGCGTTAAGGGGTCTATGTGACCAAAAATCTCAAGACTCTGAGTACGTTGTTCATAAGTAGATTGACTTGCATATCCTCTCGTAGAGAGGTGGCAATTTTGAATCATTTTCTTATGAATGGGTTGATGTGGATTGTGTTACATTTCACATGGGATTCATTAAATAGACGACCCTTTAAAGAGGAACAAGTTAAATGGGTCAAATAGGTCAGATGGGTTAAAAGTGACCTAATGTCTATTCTAATGCATAAAACCTCCTAAACCGTCTTATTCAAAGATTTAGGTTATTGTTATAATAATGTTTTCGTAATCACAATTAACACATTACTTCTGTATATACAACTGAAAATGGACAAAAAAGTCTTTATAGGCCAATCCATCCCATTCAGTTTTACTCAACCGACCCACCATGTTCTGAATAGATTTGAAATCATTTATTAATATATATATATATATATATTTTTTTTTGCTGTTTTAGCAGATCGGAGGAAGAAAGAGAAACGTGGGGATTCTTGAAGGTGATGTTTGAAGATGATGGAACAGCAAGGACAAAGCTATTGAACCACCTAGGCTTCAGTTTACCTGTAGAAGAAGTGAGTGATAGTGCTCAAGATCTGTCTCAGGATGTAAGTTCTCTCAGTTTTGAAGAACATGAAACCGGGAAAGAAGGATTTGTGGGTGACAACCAATTGTCTAACTTTTCCTTTGATAATGGGGAGGATTTCTTTAACAATCTTCCAAGTCCTAAATGTGACACACCTGTCTCAACCCCTGGAAAGAACATTGAAGAATCTGCTCCCTTCATGGAAGAACCAGCGAAGGAAGGTGATTTACAAGGTGACCCTTCATTTAATGATGCTGTACAACGTGCTTTGGTTGTTGGGGATTACAAGGGAGCTGTTGCACAGTGCATAGCCGCAGATAAGATGGCAGATGCTTTAGTTATTGCACAAGTTGGTGGTTCATCCTTGTGGGAGAGTACACGTGATCAATACCTTAAGAAGAACCGTATTCCCTATCTGAAGGTGACTGTCCCCTATATCACCATCTCTTTGCTATTATACCTTCTCTGCCTGGTTTATTTTAGCATTTATACCTTGTCTTTGATTGAAGGTTGTTGCTGCGATGGTAAATAACGACCTTGTTAGTCTAGTGAATACCAGGCCCCTGAAATCCTGGAAGGAAACTCTTGCTCTCCTATGCACTGTAAGTTTTCTTGAGTACGTAAACCTACAAGTTATGATATACTGCATCATCTCTTTTAATTTTGCATGTTTGAAAATAAAAATTATCCCCTGATTATGCATTGTTGAGTATTTTAAGCTCCACTAATTGATTATGCATGTTCCTCAACAGTTTGCACAAAGAGAAGAGTGGACTTTACTTTGTGATACCCTTGCTTCTAGGCTTGTAGCTGCTGGTAATACATTAGCTGCAACTCTTTGTTACATTTGCGCTGGGAACATTGATAAAACAGTGGAAATTTGGTCCAAGAATGTAACCACTGAGCACAAGGGAGAGTCCTATGTTGACCTTCTTCAGGTAAGTTACAAGTGTAGGCTTGTTATCCGGTTGTTGTACTTTTTGTGTTCTTGATGGGCGTCTGGCTGACACTTTTACTTAATGAAAGATTTTCTATTGCACGCTATCTGAAAATTAATAACCAAAAGTTTTTCATGCATTAGGATTTAATGGAGAAGACTGTAGTACTTGCTTTAGCCACTGGACAGAAGAGATTCAGTGCTTCTTTATGCAAACTTGTTGAAAGGTATGCTGAGATATTAGCAAGTCAAGGACTTCTGACAACGGCTATGGAATATCTGAAGCTAATGGGCACAGAGGATTTGTCTCCTGAACTTGTGATCTTAAGAGATCGGATAGCCCTCTCATCTGAACCAGGTTTGTGTTGTGCTAGATTACTTAATTCGTGATACATGTATCTGTATCGCTTTCTTTTTAACGATTTTAACGCATGCTCTTATGTTCTTCATGTGTCCGTTAATTTGTTGTATGTTTGCTTTTTTCAGAGAAAGAGGCAACAAGGTCTGCAGATTTCGCTCACTCTCAACCACAAATGAGTGCTGTATATGTTGCAAGCCAGCAAACAAACTCTGTTGTAGATACTACTAGAAATTATTATCAGGTTTCTTTACTGTACCCACTTGAATTTACACAGTCGTTGAGAAACCTATATATATATATGTATATATATATATATATATAGATATATATATATTATATATAACTTTAATTAATTTTGTATTTTTCATTTTTATTGATTGGGTTTTTTATTTGGTTTCCTTGTAGGATGAGAGTTCCTATCAACGTGAAACCTATCAACAACCACCTGCTCCATTATACAATACCCAATATCAGCAGCCACAACAGCCTTCTCTATTTGTTCCATCTCCTGCACCTCACATTCCACAGGTGTGTTCATATTTTAAGTTTAAAATTATAGATGTTACAATAACGCCTACTTGCATTTGCAATAACTATTGAGGATTTTGCTTGCATTTCATGCGCTATTTTAGGCGGTGCTCAATCCACCTCCAGTTACAACTCAACCTGCACCCAAAGTTTTTGTTCCAACAACCCCTCCAATTATGAGAAATGCTGACCAATATCAGCAGCCTCCCACATTGGGTTCACAGTTATATCCTGTATGTATATATATGTGTTATATATTCTTTTATTACTGTTTATTAATATAACCTAATTATTCTAACTGTTTAAATCTTATGATCCATTACCAGTCTCATGGGAATGCAAATCCTAGTTACCAACCTGGACCGCCAGGACCTGTTTCACTTGGCCCGGTTCCATCTCCAATGGTTCCAACAACCGGGCCAAAGATATCACAGGGTGTGACACCACCAGTGAGGGCATTCATGCCTTCAAATAATACAACAGGATTGCTAAGAACTTCCTCAGCTCAAATGCAACCGGCTACTCCGCCAGCTCCTGCTGCACCTCCTGCAGCTCCTCCAACTGTACAAACAGCTGATGTGTCAAGTGTACCAGGTATCTCATGATTTCTTTTATTCCTTGATTGATATGGATTTTTGTGACCATATATATGGATAAACCTAACATAAATCTTGAACATTATGCTTTCAGTCCAGCAAAGGCCAGTTATCGGAACCTTGACAAGACTTTTCAACGAGACATCAGAAGCATTGGGAGGCTCAAATGCGGTTCCAGCAAAGAAGCGGGAAATCGATGATAATTCAAAGAAAATAGGTGCCTTGTTTGCCAAACTAAATAGTGGTGATATATCTAAAAATGCTTCTGAAAAGCTTGTGCAACTCTGTCAATCGTTGGATCGTGGTGACTTTGCTACTGCCCTCAAAATCCAGGTATCATTGTACACTTTAAAAAATAGAGGTGACAATTTTGACCCATATAATAATTCATAATGGCTCGGTTTGGGTTGTGTTTTATATCAAATGGATGAAATAAAAAAGTAGTTAGTTAGACGGGGTATTGGGTCCATGGATCGGAAGTGATCCAGTATCCTTTTAAATGTATGGAACCTCAATCGTTAGAATCAAACATATATGATGGACTCTGGCCTGTTTCAAAACACCTTCTGGCTCATATTTCACCTCTAACCAATTTGGTATGATTGATGATTCCACTCAAACAGACCAAGTTGAGTTGTTAAAAGTTGGCACTTCTCTTTTGCAACAGGTTGATCTTACCACAAGTGACTGGGATGAGTGCAGCTTCTGGTTAGCAACTTTGAAGCGAATGATCAAAATTAGACAGACGGTCAGATAAACCATACCAACCTCAGACGCATTTAATTCTTCCATATATCTGGTTGTGTATGCTTTAATTCTCATGTCTTTTGTACACAAGAATCTGGTCATATAACTGTCTTGCAGAGTTTAGCTCTTGTCACCTAATTTTCCTTACTCGAGGATATTTCTCGGATTCATTATTTATTTCTTCTTACAAGTTGCAGTTTTATAAAGCAGTTAGGTCCCAAGTTGTTGATGGATTGATAGTATTTTGGTTATCTTATTGGTGTATGGAGGCTAGAACTGGTTTTCCTGATTAATAGATGACATAATTTTGTCAAATGTGAGTTTAATTTTATGTTGATTGTCTGTTACATACTATCCATTAGTACTACTAGTGTTTACATTTTCATATATATGAATTTCGGCCATTTGTGTTATTTTTTCAAAGATATTATGCATTAACTATGTTGTTAGTTGTTACTAGTTGTACTACTCTGTTATGGAAATCACAGTGCATTACAACCTTCGAATGCCAAGTTCATTGGCTCAAATAATCTTATTAAGTTATATGCCCGAAACAATATATGCACAGTTGAAACTGGGTTTAGCGAGTAAAACAATGTTGATAGTCGCATTAATTACTGTAACTAGTAAAAGCTATAGTACTATAAGTCTAAGATTTCTAAGAATCGGTCTCGGAAGCAAGCCATGACTCGATAATGACCATGGTTTCTTCAGGCTTGTACATTGCCACTGAATGACCTGCACCCTGCAAAATCCATATTGTTACGTGATAGGCTACACAGATTATATGAACTTAGACAAGTGCAAATAAGATGATTAATGTGATCATTAGTACATAAGCATTTTGTTAAAAATTAGGCATACGATTCTGACCTTAATAGTCGCATACTTCAAAGAATAGTTGGCGTTTGAGTATGTCTTCTGATATCTGCATAAAAAAACACACATTTCATTAGAAACAATTGATTACTCGCATGTAGACTTTCATAGAATATGCTGACACAACTGGGTTTTCAATCTGAACTTGTTTGAATAAATATGTAAATGTTTAACCATTAGGTACTTGAACTCACCCAGCGACTTGAGTACCAACGAACCATGGTTTCCATGGACTCTCTACTTTAAGGTTGAGACTCTTTATCCATTTCTTTGTGCCCACATACGGAAATGTCATGTCTTGATCACCGCTACAAACCAAGTCAACTCATCTTATAAGACTAGAAAAGATTGCATAAACAAGAATACTTCCACAATTTATGGTCCGCATACACTTGAAGTCCTCTAGGATGAGTTCTTTATTTCACTAGTTTCGTGAAAAATGAAATCACCCTTTATCCGATGACACATTATCAAGAACTTATCAGGAATACACAGGCACTAGATTACACTTTGTTTATCACGACAAAATATGCAAAAACGCGACTCAAAACCACGTAAGGAATCCTAACAAACTGGGCCTCAATATGTTTCTCATATAATGAGAGAGAGAGAGAGAGAGAGAGAGAGAGAGAGAGAGAGAGAGAGAGAGATTACTTGATGATCAAAGCATGGCAATTTTTGGTAACAAGTTGTTTATGGTAGGCTAAACTACTGAAGATATCATAGGAGTAATATATGGTGTCTGCTTTCCCGAATAAGGCACGAATGCTTGTGTTTGTGTACTGAAAATTCTCTACTGTTCCCTGCATGGTCACGAAACAAAAAAAATTCAGACACTGATTCAAATAACATTAATTCCTAATTAACGGCACAAATAATGGAAGTGAAATAAAGATGCACGGTACGTCAATAAACCAGGGACAAGTTTTAGTTATGCTAGACACAGCATCTATTAACTGCTATTGTTCCCATGCAATTAACACACCTTACGAATGTGGAGAGCTTGTCGGACGGATTTTGTGTTGCCCCAAATATTAGCAGTTGCATAGATGGATTCCTAAAGATAAAACATAATCATAAGAAAGGTTAGAAATCTAAGATAGTTAACCAAAATATATATGTAATACATAGGTGAACAAGTTAGGGTCTTGAATTTACTCGACAAAATACTTTCGGATCATATCTATCACAAAGTGGCTCTAAGATGTGAGGTATATTAATTCGAGCTATGCTCTGCAATTGAAAACATAGAAGTTATAACATATATGTGTGGTGAATACGCTATCGGTAACGAAAAAGCATAACAAAAGAGGGACATTTGCTAATGAATTTACCTCATTTAAAGGTAGAAGGCTATTCAAACATAATGTGTTATTTGGATCTACATATATGAATTTACCTCCACAATTTTTCTTCGCTGGCTGCATAAATCGAACATCATAGATGTTTAAAAGTATAGGATTGATTAAAACGATAAGTGAATCACAGAGTAATTGAACCATAGTAAGTACCTTGTATATCTCATCTTCTATAAGTGCTGCTCGATTAGCATATTCATATCTTGAATTGAAATCTATGAACTTATCCGTAAGAGGGTTCACAATCAAGTAGCCCTACACCAAGATCCAAGCTCGTAAACTACGAATCGCTTTTAACTAACAAAAGTTGATTTATGTATGAGAATAGATTTACCTTGAAGTTCAAATTTGGTTGAAGCCCAAGTTCATTGCCTAAGCAGAGAAACATGTTAAACATAACATTTCAAGATCCGTAACTTTATATACTGAGTATTCGGGATTGTTACCATGGTATATCTTTGAGACAACTCTAGGAATGACAAGTCCCATGTACGAAATCCCAGTAATGTACAACGGATTACTGAGAAATGTAGGATGCTCCACGAGCCACTATAAAGTTAAGTTATCGTCAAATAACCGATCATAATAACCGTTTACACCTAAACTAGAAACACGAGATTTAACAAAATGTTTCTTGTTAACAAATACATACAACTATACAAGTGTAACGGATGCAACAAACTTTATGGATGGGTACGTGCAACAACGAACATACGAGCTTTTGAAAGGTTCAAAATGTAATTATGTATTTAACTTTTACGTTATGTCGCGTCAAACATATACGTGGTTAATATCGCATAACCTAGTTATCGCCTGTTTATAATCATTTTTACATTTTTACCGAGTTACTTCTATAAATGGTATGCCCAGCTATCTTACTATATTACCTTTCTTATAAAATCGTATGCATGAGTAACGACAAGCGAATCACTGCTTATCGACGATTCCCTTGTTTTTGCATACGAGAATCCAGTGCCAACTGGTAGATCTATGAATATGACATTAGCCATCTGCAATATAACAGAAACCGTCTGTTACGTTAAATAACTAGAGAGGTTATCGCATTATTAAGTAGAGTAAAGAGTGTGAACCTTGGTCCATGAATACGGGTTCGGTTCCAGTTTTACATCACTTCTCGAATCGTTCGTGTATTTGAAAGTAAGCGGACCTAGAACAACAGTATGTTCGATCAACAAGTTTATATATCTTATTATTCACTTAAAAACTATTTACTGTACTTTACTCTCAAGTTCACAAATGACAATAATAAACCATTTGACTGATTATTCAAAGGGCTTTATTTTTTCAAAATGATATATTATAATTTAAACATTTTACTATTTTACGAGACGATCTTTAAAGATTATTATTGTATCTACTTAAGATCCAACAGTCGTCTATTGTATACATTTTAGCTGTTTTTTATACATAAAAGGACCATCTTTATGTAATTTCTATATATACATACAATAATAAATTCAATTTATACAATAGAGGTTTTTAGAACTTCGATACATACAATAAAACTTTTCAATATCCGTCACATACAATATTAAAACTAGAAAAGTTTACTATATTTTGAAACAATATTCTCTTATTTCAAATATTGTTTTAAGTATCATTATTATTATTATTATTATTATTATTATTATTATTATCGTTATTAAATATTATTATTATTATTATCATTAATTATTATCTCTACATATACTAATAGAGAATTCTTTTTTCCTATGTGGCACATCTCTTCTTTTGACAACTAAGCAATCGTCCTACGTGTTGTCATACCCTTCAATTGCCAAATATATGTGCCACATCATACAAGACTTTAACTTTAGAAAGTCATTATTAATATTCCATAAAGTTTATCGTATATTTGTGGAAGGTTGATAATTATAAAGATATTTTATTAGGAGTATTAACTATTATCAAGGAAACAATTTGCATTTCATTATTAATTAAACTACACAATTACAACAATTATAAATGTATGAAATAAATGGTTCTAATATCTTCATCCTTTGCATAATTTCTTATGATGTGAAAGCAGAACAAAATATCTAACAACTTAAACTTATAACGTATTTAATTTTTATTATTTTTTCTTTCTTTATAGTATTCTTTTTACATTTTATGTAATAAAGTATAAATAATTATTATTACTATATTAACAAACAGAAATATATAACAACCAGTTAAATATTGTATTTTTCTTCATGAGGTATATACTTTTTAATCATATTAAACTTTTCATTTGTTATATTATAATAATAATATTTTACAGTATTCACATACATGAATAAGTTGAGTATGTAAATTGTTACTTATAGGAACAAAATAGATTAAATCGATCAAGATCACAATAAAAAATATAATCAACTCTATCGTCTCATTCACGAAGATGAACACTATCATGAAATATTTTAAATGTCATTCCATTAAACTTGATTATTATGTTTATAGTAATTTTGAATGCTTATTAATTATATGAGTTTTAATCTTTGTGTCATTTTCGTCTTTTCAATGTCATTAAAAAGATTTAATTTTGAGCCGTTATTTTAATATAAAAAAACTTTCATTTTTAAATTTTAGGTTGTATATTTACTATGCTTATATACAATTTATTTTGAAATTCTCATGTGTATCTTAACAATTATGGTTTTTTTTTCTTTTCAGAAATTGTATAGACCTTTCATGCATATTACAGTAGTATTTTATAAGCTGTTATCGTATAAAATTATTATTTTTAGGGTATAACACTAGTTATTATAATAATTATAACTTGCAATTAAAAATATTATCCCGATTTGCTTCACTATGTTGTGGCTATTATTGTACGTATCTCAAGAAGTCACCAAATTAATTTCTTTAAGTTAAGCATGAGCTAGCATATACTAGTATATAAAAATTGTCATTTTCCTAATCAAGATAAATAGGGACAGCTAAGTCAAACTTGAACATGTATTTGTATATTGAGTTAGGTAACACCAAATACATACATTAATTATTTTACATATAATCAAAAATAAAAATGATATATGTAGTCCTAAGGACTATAAGAAATTTAGATACACATTGAATGTTTATACCTCAATAATAATTACCCATTCTGAATATAACTTCCCAACCAACCTAATATACAACCTTTTTATACATGAATTTAAATCTTAAACATAGCCCTTATAGTTACAAATAGCAAAATCCATTAAAATATTGTGTTTAAATATTAAATCAAAGAAAATTATAAAAGAAGAAAAAAGGTGAAGATCAAAGACTCGAGTACAACGACAATTATTTCACAACTCCAACATTTTTATTTATTTTTTTTAAAAAAACGTCTTCTTGTAGTAACAGTAATACTGATACAAGTTACGATAAGTTTGGTTAGATAAAAAAATGATGATGTACAAATCGTCACTTAAAAAGAAATCGTAGTTACCGATTTGATAAAGAAAGGGAAGAATGCCGGAGGTTCCCGGACCACCGGTGAGATAAAGAAGCAACGGATCCTTTTTCGGGTTTCTTTCGGACTCAACAAAGTAGTAAAATAATTGTACTTCTTCATGTTTCCCTACTCCAACATAACTGTAGTAATGCAAATTAAATAATCCCATTACATGAACAGCTAGCATTAATATACACTTTGTCTTACACAAAGTTTATATAAAGAAAAAGATATATAATGAAGTAGGTACCCGGTTTCGAGAGTGAACGGAAGATCGCCGGAGAAGCCAGGGAGATTTTTAACGGCTGATTTGGAATATGAAAGTTGTGATCCGAGTATCAACACGAGGATGATGAAATATATTTGCATTTTGCTTTTTGGCTCCATCTTTAATTAGTGGCTTCTATATATGCATGATACAATACATGAATGGACTTTATATACTTTCATCTCTAGTTATATTGTATTTGACTTCATTACTAAAATAGTGGAGTACTAAATAAAAGATTATTCATGTAGCATTCGATTTTGTTTGCTAAATTGAAAATGCTTTATTTAACTATTAATCATCAAACGTGATAAAGAAACTTTCATACAACAGCATAAAATCCTTGATCAATTTCTTTAAAAAAAAAATCATAAAGTACAACAACTAAAACTTAATTTTTTTTATCTTAATTACTATATAAAATAATAAACACACTTTACATAAAACATTAACATAAATTAATACTGCTCCATCTCCAATGTATTATATGATCTCACATTTAGTTTTGAACATGTAATCTAATGTTTCCGTTGTATGTTTTATACTTGAATAAGTTATGTCAAGCATAAAACTATATGAAACGGAATTCCTACGTCTTTCTTGTTAGTGATAGAGTGGTATTCTCCGCCTCTGTCATAAAAAAGTAGACGGAACATCTTTCTCCAGTAGGAATAAAGATAGTTTTAGGCAAGACGAGAAAGGAACTCGCTCTTTGATAAGAGCTAGTGTAAAACATGTCTATATGAGTTTAAATGAGTCAACAAAAAGAAGGTATAGTATGGGTGTTACAAGTTTCATCAGATTTGTATATATACTACTGTAAATGTTTATAGAAACTCATTGTTAATCATTAGGATAGAAGTGGACCAAAGTTTCACATAATAATTCTAAATAAAATTGCACCACTTTATGCATAAGAGACTAAAAAAGGTAGATCTATACATGAACACCGATCATTGATGGGTATGGCCTATTGGCGAGTTGGGACCAATCAGTGGGCACGTGCTTCAACTATCGTACTCTGCTGGGACCAACTGGCCAACTGGGTGTCAAAGATGCCTCTTAGAGCACCGGGTGTGGAGGGTTTTTTTTCAATGTTTTTCATCCACAACGCCGTTCAACGGCGTTTTTCGACACCGAGACGGCGTTTTTCACAGCGTTTTTGACGGCCTTTTTTTCCAGCGTTTGATTTTCAACGGCTTAACATGCGACGTTTTCTATTTTTTTTTTTTTTTTTTTCTTTTTACCCTTTTTCCTTTACAAAACAATAAAAACAAATAATAAAAAACTTTATAACACTGTCCACAACACTGTCCAAAACACTGTTACCACACCACAGAATTTTAACTCACAACACAACACCAAAAACACTGTGAAGACAATGTTACCACACCCAGTGCTCTTCAGTTTTTGTTCATTTGTGTTTTTAAACCTAAATTATGTATTTGAGGATTAACCTCTTAACACTTATCATTAAATTATGTTTATATCTGATTATGTATCTGTCTGTAGAAACTAGAGGTGCACAAAGTCCGAGCCGAGCTTAGACCGGGTCTAAAAAAGTCCGGACTTTTTCGGTTTAAAAAAGTCCGGGTCTAAAAAGCCCGGGTCTTGACAAAAAAACTTGGCCTACTTAGACCCGAACGGGCTAAACGGGCTTAGCCCGTGCTTTTAAAAGCCCGGACTATGCTTTTTTGGGTTTTTTTAAAAATCTAATTTTGTTTATTACTAATTAAATATTGCATATATTTAGCACTATATAACTACCAATTTCATATATATTTGGGTAAAAATTGAGTTATTGATGTATTTTATAATATACAAATATAATGTATATACGATATTACCGTAGTTGTTTAAGTATCAATCGATAAAATGAATATATACTTGTATACATACTTAATGAATTGAAAACTATATATATTCAAAAGGTATAAGTTATATAATATACCAAAGACATTTATTGTATGAACAAAATGTATGTAATATAAATATTATATAAGTAAAAACTTAAATATAAATATTAAAACATGTAATTTAAAACTGGATCGGGCTTTAAAAAAAAGCCCGGGCTTTATCTAAAAAAACACGGGCTTTCGGGCCTGTTTTATACAAGTCCGGACTTTGAGCTTTTTTCGGGCTTTGAGCTTAGCCCGGTCTGGTCCGGGCCCGGGTCGGATCGGGCTTTTTTGGATAATTTCAAGCCTCTTTAGGATTTTCGGGCCAGGTCAGGCTTCGGTCCGAGATTTGTCATGCTGGGATTTTTCGGGCTATTTCGAACTTTTTCTAGGTTCGGGCTCAGGCTAAAACCCATATGTGCACCTTTAGTAGAAACACAAGGTGGTGGGTAGCAATTTTAATCCTATAATAGCTGACGTTTTGCAAAAGAGTAATGCTATATAGGAATTATAACATAGACATAAAAATAGACCTAATGATTTGTTGAATATTTTCTCCTTCTAATCTTATCAAATCATTTTTTTACATCTAATAATTACTTTTTTTTCTTCTTATAATTAATTAGGCCTACAATATTAAGTCAACTAATCATTTTCCTTGGCAAAAAGTCTAAGGTAAATAAATAAAATCCAACGTTATTTTGTTTAACAAGCACTGATAGACTAAATTTTTTATGTATGCACCAAAAATAAATATATATGCGTGGAGTGCGATATACGATTACATTACGATCGATGCGTAAAAGTTGATATATGCATTAAAATTTTGTTAGTGTTTTATCACTACCCAACTCTAACAAGTAACAATAGATTCAAGTATCGTAAACAACTATTAACACGTACACTTGTCTTACAATTTAAGTAAATAAAAAAGGTTTTCAGACATTAAAGTAAATATACATAAAGATCAATATTATTGTTTTTTTCAATTTTTTTTGTCAACATTACTCTAAATATCATTAATAAAAAGTTGTGACAGTGTAACTAAATTGTCTACAAACTTAAATAAGAAAAACTTTAAAGATGTCAAACAATCAAATCGGAGAAACGGTCAGATTTAGAAGAGAAAATACATGGGATTGAATAAGTTAGTTTGTTGCGTAGCGGTGTTCAAAGTTTGATGTGAGATCGGAAGTGCAACTGCAATTTAATTAAATTAATGATGGATAAACGACCTCGGTCATTAATTTTTATCATCAACGGCTCATATTTGTAGCACTGCATTTTCCATGCACACTTCATTCTATGTAAATTGTACAGCTGTTAAGATGCGATGAATCTGGGGCATTAATCACAAAAATCAACAACTAAGATTAAGGGCGGAGCTAGAAGGGGACAGTGGGGGCAGTCGCCCCCTTGGAAACCTAAAATTATCCAAAATAAATAAATTTTTTTAAGGTAATTAGTGACCGTTTAATATTTTGACCCCCCAATATGATAGAATAAAAAAAAAATTAAAAATTTACCCCCTTTTAAAAATTCCTAACTCCGCCCCTGGCTAAGATCATTTGACCGTCTTTTCCCTCGATATGCAGCTACTCTCATCGCTTCCAAAGTTTTTCTTTCTATATTCCTTTTTTATAACCAAATCAGATTTCTAATGTTTGTTGTTGATAAATGGAATACCAAACTTTTTTTTTTCTTTAAAAGAAAATAATGTCTAATATTTGTGGCAAAGCATATTTTGCACCAAAAATTTCCACTATATGGAAGTGGACCAAAAACTTTTATAACCGGAGTCTCATCATTACTTAATAGAAAACTTTGAAATTGTGAAAGATCAGCCCAAACGAAAGCATTTTAATCTCTTTAATTAATGTGTACATTACACACACAAAAAATAAATATAAATAATTAAAATAAAATAAAATCATGATATACACGTGGACGTCACAAAAATATCTTATATAAACGCTACCTACTTTTCTGGTATACAAATTAGTCGAACTCCCGATCAAAAGAGATCGAGACAGATATAACAAGTCTGTATATACTAACGTTGTAATTGTTTAACGGATCGAATATAAATGATGAGTTGTTATCCATACTTCCATAAATTCAATCATTATTTGAAATTATATATGTTTTAATTATTAGTACTTCGTAATAGATATACTACTAAATACCTTAATGTTCATTTGTTTGAAATACTCTACCAATTTTGATAGCATATATATTCAAGCATCAAAACCATCTATTCAAATAGTGGCTATCCTTTTTCAAATTTGAGAAAAACAATTTAACATGTATTAGCATTATAATCATCTTAGAATATTATCATAAAAATAATTAAATGTGCTATTAATATATTAGTTTTCTAATGAAGTATATATACTAGTATAATATAATGACTCTGTTATGCATCCGGTATAACAAATTAAGCTTCATGTTCATTCGCTACGTAGTATTTAGATCAAAACCAAAATTTATATGACAATACATTACAATATTATATTTTTTAAACGGAGAAAGTTACACATTTACTCTTTTTGAAAAAGGTCGAAATGAAATAGAAAAACAAGTCAAGAGCACGTGTCTTTCTGTAGGTGTTGGTGAATTTGAGATCCGCTTTTACTTTCTTGGTCCATGGAGTTTGCTATTAGATTTCTTATATTTCTAGTGTAGTTTTGGTGTTTGGTTTGATCATGTCAAGGTGAGTTTAAAAGTCCGTTGTTTGACGTTTGGTGTGGTGGTGTCTACGTGAGTTAAAATATCTATCTTAGTGTTTGTAAGTTACAGTTACACCTTGCTAGCGTTTTAATATAATCTTATGGCGTTAAAAAAATCAATTCAAACATATCTTAACTCGTTACGAAGGTCTTGTCGTGGGTACGTTAAACCATATATAAACTATTAGTTAACTACATATATTAACTATGACTTATATATATATATATATATATATATATATATATATGATAGGGTGTGGTTCAAGTAAAAAAAAACTTAAAGTAAAAGGGTAGGAAAGAACGTTAGATTTCATATTTGCTTGAATTATTCAAAAGAAAATGGTTCATGTGGATCAATACGAAATAAAGAAACATATATTAAACTTGTACATACATACTTCGCCAAGATGATGCAATTTCGTTTAAAGAATGATACATATGCTCATTAAACCTTAAAAAATGATACATACTCGATTGTAGTTTGATACATAGTAATTTGATACATATTGGTTTGATACATGATTATATCTTCATTTAATATAATGAAATTATATTTGTAAGAGACATGTGTCACTATATCAATGTTTTTTACCACTTTTTACTTTAAGCTTCTTTTTATTTGAACCAAAACATATATATATATAGTGTAAGGTTCCAATGAGAACACTTCAAAAATAAGAACGGTAAGAACACTTCATAAATGCACAATTAGCCAACAAAATCATTAGATTCATACTCACACATCTCAAATATGTGTAGAAAAATTTATTAGAATAGATGCGAACTTTCGAAAATACACAAAAATCGAAAAAACGATTGATGCACAATTATAAAGATAATCGTGCATCAATCATTTTTCGATTTTTGTGCATTTTTAGAAGTGTGCATTTGTTTTTCTTTACACATTTGAGATGTATGACTATGAATCTAATTATTTTTGTTGGCTAGTTATGCATTTATGAGGTGTTCTCACCGTTCTTATTTTTAAAGTGTTCTCATTTGATCTAAACTCATATATATATATATATATATATATATGTAGGGATTGGATCATTGGAGAACCACTAGATTAGAGAGAACCAAAGAACCTAAGGGCATAATAGGAAACTTAAAAATTTCTCTCTCACTAACACTAAACAACGTATCTTTTTCACGTACATAAATTGGATCAGTTGCTCACAACCATTTGACACTATGCATTACGAGTATTCAGTAATGAATATAAGGTATTCATCAATGAATATCAGTTATTCAGTGACGAATATCAATCAAGTATCCATCCATGCATACCACGGGTATCCATCGATGAATATGGGTATTAAGAGCATTGAGTATCGATCGAATATTCATTGACGAGCATCGGGCATTCATTGAAAATATTAGATATTCAGTGATGCATATCGAGTATCCATCGCTGTATATTACGAGTATTCATCAATGAATATTGGATATATCCGATTGATGGATATTGTGTCATTTTGAGTTTCTATTGTATATTCAGTAGTGAATAAGTGTATATCCAGTGCTTAATGTTACATCTTTTGAGTTTTTTTTTTTTTTTGTATATTCATTGATGAATACATGATACTACGATGATAAATAATCACTGAATGTTTGATTGTAAAGCATCGATGAATATTGAAAGTTTTTATCAAAAGATGTTGAACAATAACACTCGTCGATATTCATCAATAAATAATCAGCACCATTCGTCGATATTCATCTATATTCATCAACGATTATTGAACAATGATCAACTATATTCATCGATTAAATTAGGGAAAAGTACGATAAAAGGACTATACTTATCACTTATTCCTATTTAAGGTACACAACTTTAAATTTTTCAATTTAAGGTATCTAACTTTCAATTTGTAATCAAGTTAGGGATGCAAATTTCACAAATGACGAGTTGTCACCGAATTTCTTTTTTATAAGTAACGTATCTATTTAATAAATTAATATTCCTCAATCAATTTTAAAAAATATTGAGTGGGGAGAAAGAATTTAACAAAAACTCATTACCACTTTCAACTTTAATATCCCCCATTATACTTAATATTTTTTAAAATTGATTGAGGAATATTAATTTATTAAATAGATATGTTACTTATAAAAAAAAATTTGGTAACAACTCGTCATTTGTGAAATTCGCGTCCCTAACTTGATTACAAATTGAAAGTTAGATACCTTAAATTGAAAATTTTAAAGTTCTGTACCTTAAATAGGAATGAGTGATAAGTATAGTCCTTTTATTGTATTTTTTCCATTAAATTACTATATCAAAATTCATCGATGAATATTTAACAATATTCGTCGATATTCATCAATGATGATTATTCAACAATGCTTATCGGTTATAATTAGCATTCATCAAAATTCATTAATACAATATATTTAGGAAGTAACCAATTTTTAATTTGCCAACTATATATAAGTGAAGTGATGAGTGATCTATGAATAAAATTTCATGGTCATCCTTGAATCGTTGATGTTCATCATATTTTCAGAAAGTATAACCAATAGTTTGATGGTCATCCATTTGATTTGATATGTGTTTTAAAAAGTACCAATATTTAGGAATAAAGAATATGTAAGCGATGTGTTTGAAATATCGTATCGATTTATTGTTTATTTCGTAAATAAATTTGAAGTTGGTTGCATTATGAGAGGAAATTACGATCGTTACTACCAAAATAGCATTAATGATGCTTTGATTCTATATTGGTATTCATCCAGATTTTACCTTATTACCCTCGCATCTTTATTACGTTTGAAAAAAATCACAAAATTTCAAAAATGCCATTGTGTATATTAACCATTGATGAATCTCATCCGAAGGCTAATAGAAGGTTCTCTAGTTCCCTATAGATTTGAGGTTCCTTACAGATCCAATCCCTAGGTGAGGTCCCGTGACAACGCGGAGTTTTAACATTTGATTTTATAAATTGTGTAAATAAAAAGTTAACTCAAATGAAATTGTACCATGAACCAGATTATTATATAATATAATTGTCAACCAATAATATCTAGCATATACTCTATCATATGCATATAATAAGAAGATAGTATAGAATTATTGTAACCCATAAAATAGTTTATTAAAACTTAAATTAACTATGAATGCAGTGTAACTCAAATAACTTTATTTTGTAATTCAAACCTAAATTTTTATCCAAATCGTACATTGTTGTGATCATATATTCACATATATACATAAGCAATAACAATAGATTTTGAATAGCGATAATAATAATCCATATTCAATGTTATTATGGTTGAATATGATATACGTTTGTCTATTGTTTAGCTTAATGTATATTATTTAAGGGATTATTAGTTAAAATCATAAAATATTTTAGCTACATTATTTAAAGGATTATTAGTTAAAATCATAAAATATTTAAGTTACGATTTTAACGTATCCATGATATTACGGTTGTTTCGCTAAATGGATGTCCAGTTTTTAATTTCATAATCTTGATAAAAAAAATTCATGTGATTAATCAGTATAGATAAATATTTCAAATACGATTAGTTTATTTATTAATTACCACTTGAAATGTCATGATATTTATCTATAAGGATTAAAAAAAATAGTGAAGTATTGGAAGTGTCAATTTCAATAGTTATGGGTACATATTATAAAAATTGAAAAAAAATGAAGGAAATAATTTTAACCATAGGATCTTTATGGATGAAACCAATCTAGGGTCCAGATTGCTCCATTGTACTCTGTTATATATATATATATATATATATATATATATATATATATATATATATATATATATATATATGGATATATATGTGGTAAGGTTCCAATGAGAACACTTCAAAAATAAGAACGGTAAGAACACTTCATAAATGCATAATTAGCCAACAAAATCATTAGATTCACACTCATACATATCAAATATGTATAGAAAAATTGATTAGAATAGATACGAACTTTCGGAAATACACAAAAATCGAAAAAACGATTGATGCACAATTATAGAGATAATCGTACATTAATCGTTTTTTATTTTATTTTTGTGCATTTGTTTTTCTTTGCATATTTGAGATGTATGACTGTAAATCTAATGATTTTTGTAGGCTAGTTGTGCATTTATGAGGTGTTCTCACCGTTCTTATTTTTGAAGTGTTCTCATTTGATCCAAACTCTCTCTCTCTCTATATATATATAAAGTCTCAAATCCTAAATTTATGCATCAATCATTTTTTCGCTAATTGTGCACTTCTAAAAATGCAAAGAAAAACAAATGCACACTTCTAAAAATGCACAAAAAAAAAACTATTGATGCACGATTATCTCTATAATTGTGCATCAATCATTTTTTCAATTTTTGTGTATTTTCGAAAGTTTAAATCTATTCTAATCAATTTTTCTATACATATTTGAGATGTATGAGTGTGAATTTAATAATTTTGTTCGCTAATTGTGCATTTATGAAGTGTTCTTACCGTTCTGATTTTTGAAGTGTTTTCATTGAAACCTTACCCTATATATATATATATATATATATATATATATATATATATATGTTGGGAGGTTTAAATGAGAACCAATTTAAAGTTGAGAACTTTGAGAACCACATCAAATACGTGTTTGTTCACATGTGATTAACTTCAATCATATGTGAACATTGATGTACGTTTAATTGAAAAAGAAAAAAGTCAAAAAAAAATCCTAAATTTATATCGAAAAATACATTTTAACCGATTTGTTCAACGAAAACTGTTGATGCATATTAGGTGTCTGTCAGTTGGTCTATCGAGTTGTAATAAGTGTCGTTAGTTACTTAATAGAAATATAGTTTTTATTATATGCGACACTCGTGTTTTAGGTTAGGCGTCACTTGCCTTAGTGACGCATAGCGTCACTTAGGTAAGTGACGCATGAAGGCGGCCACATGCGACACTTCCACAAGTGACGCATGTCGGCTGACTTTTTAGTATACATACAAACCTATGGGTTTTCGGCTAGGGTGGACGAAACCCTAGCACCATTTGTCGACTAAACCAAATTGTAATCGTTCCCAAACAGATATACAAGCTAATATACACGTTTACATTGTTGAATTCCTTGTGTTCGGTTTGTGATTTGTTAGCTATACAAGCAATTGTTTGATTCCGCCTTACGATTGCTGTCAATTGACATCTAGGTCCACGACAAGGGGCACTCTCAACTGGTATCAGAGCTGCTAGGTGAATACATTGACGTTTAGATTCGATTTTGGGTTGATTTCGGCTTTGTTCGAATAATTAATTGAGATTACATACGGTTTTGGAGTAGCTAAGGTGATTTACAGTCAAGATTCTTCATCATCTACAGGTTTCGTCCATTAGGGTTCAAGGAATTTTCGTTTGGTTTACGAAAATTCGACATTTTTAGGGTTTTGGGATTTTCCAGCCGTTTTGCGACACTCGATCCGTCACTTGGACGCGTCACTTATAGCGGCACTAGCTAATCCCAAAATTAGGGTTTTACCGTCACTTAGACGCGTCACTTGAAGCGTCATTTGAGGTTATACGACACTTAACTTAAGTGTCGTCTACCCTAATACACCGTCACTCAAGTGCGTCACTGTTGCACGTCACTTGACCCTCAAGCGTCACTTCTGTTAGTGACGCCTGTTTGATTTATAGCGTCACTTTTACTAGTGACGCCTATTCGATTTAGCACGACACTCAAGTACGACACTTGAGTGCGTCACTTGTTTAACTGACCGACACTTACTTATAGTGTCATCAGTCACTTTATACGTCACTCGATAGCGTCACTTTCAAGTGCCGCTAGTCGCTGCGACACTAGGGTGCATCACTTACCAAGTGACGCCTTTGGTATTAATTAGTTTGCAAGTTCTTGTTTTTGCGTACAATTTCAGGTATATCTTCAATGGCTTCTATTGCTGATAAAGACGATATTAGAGGACTCAGAGATATGTTAAAACAGAATCATGATGTTGGTTCTAATAATAAACCTCCTCTGTTTACAGCTGACATGGATTACGTATATTGGCGTACTCGATTTGAACAATACATCAACTTTCACTGTCCGGAGCTCTGGGGTCCACTCACCGAGAAATATGTAGCTCCTCTAGCTGAAGGAGTTTTTCCTACTATGAATATGCCTCCGAAAAAGGTGTACAGGTCCATGACTCCTGAGGAAAAGAAAGATTATGATATGGAGAAAAAGGCACATGCGGCTATTTGTATGTGCCTATCTAAAGATGTATTGCGCATGTTCAAATCACATGAAACCACATATGAGCTGTGGAAGGCAATAGAAACTAGATGTGGTGGAAATCAACGGTACAAAGCAGCCAAGTTGGAACTCATTAAGAAACAGTACGATCTGTTTGATTCTGTGCCAAATGAGACGACTGCAGGAGTTTTTACTAGATACTCACAACTGGTGAGTGAGTTGACGGAGGGAGGTTACGATTTTCCTCCACTTGAAGTAAACAAGAAATTACTGGATGTCTTGCCTAGCTCTTGGGATGTTAAAGTACAGCTTCTCAAGGAAAGTCATGAATTAGCTACCATGAAATTGGATGAGCTAATTGGGATTCTTCAAGCTCATGCAATGGAGATGAAGAAGAAAGAATGCAAGACAGGCGGTTTTGTTCAAGACCCGTCCCTGTATGGAGGACAAGTTAACACGGGTAAAGCGTATGGTGGAATGGCGTTTGTGTCTTCTACAAGCTCTCCACTTCAGACTCCTTTGTATTCTACTGGTGTTTCTCATCCAGTATATGCTTCTGGACCCTCCCAGGGGTCAAAACAGCAGGTCCCCGTCTCTCCTGCAATTCAAGAGCAGGCTGCTATCTATACAGCCTTTCTAAGTTCTTACAAGGATTTGGTTTCACAACCAAATGCCACTTTGGAATTGGCCAAGGAAGACTATGCTCAACTTGATGATGATGATCTTGAGCAGATGGATCTTAACTGGAACATTGCTATGATATCCAGGCGTGTTCAGAAATTCTTGCAACGAACTGGTCGCAAGAGTTTGGAGGGAGATGGCAAAACCAGCTTCGGTTTTGATAAAAGCAAAGTGAAATGTTACAATTGTCAGAATCTGGGACACTTTGCGAGAGAATGTGAGAAGCCTAAGGTTCCTCCGTCTGGTTTCACTAAGCCTGATGCTCCTAGAACTTCGGAGAAGGATCAAGTAAAGCAAGCAACAGCAGATTCACTAGTGGTTTTTGAGCCAACCAATACGGATTGGAGTATATATGCTGAGAACTATCAGCAGTGTCTTATGGCTCACATCTCGAATGAGGTACGTAATGAACCTGAAGAACCTTTAAACTGTGTATCATGCATTAAGTTAACCGAATCCTTAAGGTGCTTTCAGGTAGACAATGTAGACTTAAGAAGAAAGGTCGAAAAACTTAATGACTCAAACAAATACCTAAAAGCAAATGAACAATTGTATGATAAGAAAATAGAGGCTTATCAACAGGACACACTTAGGTATAAGTCAAAAGTTTTCAGTCAACAGGATGCTATTGATAGCTATCTTGCTGAAATTGATCGTCTGAACAAGGAACTCTCTAATCTTAAAGTAGAATATGACAACTATAAGAGTAAGATTTTAAGTTCCTCCTCGTCTACTGTTGCCTTTAATGATATACTTACTAAGCAAAGGACAGATCACAAAACGAAGACGGGACTAGGCTATAATGTAGTCCCGCCTCCTACTGAATACTGTCCTATGCCGGCTAAGGAAGGCACCGAAGAGATTCCGGTTGATTATGCATTGTTATACGGTGTCAAATCTAAGGTTGATAAGGTTAACAAACAGGTCAAGGAGAAAACTAAACGGTCAGAGTACCCTTCACCTCAGTTTGTTAAATCAAAGTGTGAATCTCCTGTTAATGTTGAGGAGATTGTTGAAATTGAGGATATTACCGATGAGGAGTATCCTAAGTTTAAAAAGGTTGAGATAAAATGTGAAAAGGTGTTAAAGGTTGAACCTACAATTAAAGTTCAATCTAACAAAGAAAAGAATAAGGTCTTAAATACAAAATCTAAAACTTTACAGTCACCTGTAAAGATTTTGCAAAACAAATCTAAATCTGCAAATGATGTTTGTAATAAACCTTCTACGTCAACCACTCAACCGAAACAAGAACATTCTAAGACATGCACGAAATGTGCATGTTCTAGAAATGTTTCTTCTACTCCGGCGGTAAAACCTCAGTTTCAACCAGTTGTTGAAAATAGATCATGCTTTTACTGCAAGAGACAGGGACATCTAATTCGTGATTGTCCCAAACTGTCTCATCAGAATTACGGGAGGGAAATGCCTAGGATTTCTGTTTATCGAAATTCTCTTTCTAAATCTCCTCCTAGGCGTTACTCTGTCTCTCCCAAACCTGCTGCAAAAAAAGGTAATGTTGGGCAAAAATCTTTGCCAAAACATGAGCCCGACATTACTCCAAAGCAAATTTCCAAACCATCTTCTGTTTGGAAAATAAAGGAGTCTACTGCAGACTCCAATGTCATCAATAATAACACATCAGATACAAAATCTGATTTGTTTAAAAATAAAGTCTTGTCTGATGTGATTATTGTTGATGACTGTGGTCGACCTAAGTCTGTAAAGGCTTGGGTCACCGTTTCTCACTAATCTCCTACTTTTGTGTTGCAGCAGTCAGAACGCGTTAAAGACAGCGAGTGGTTTGTTGATAGTGGCTGTTCGCGACACATGACAGGCGATGTGTCCCTTTTGACGGATGTTAAACCACATTCTAGAGGACATGTTGCATTTGCTGGAGATACAGGAGGAACCATTTCTGGGAAAGGTACGGTGACTAACGGGAAAGTTAGTTTCGAAAATGTGAACTACGTGGCTCAATTGACTCACAACTTACTGAGTGTATCACAAGTCTGTGATAAGGATTATACAACAGCGTTCACAAAGACAGAGTGTGTGATTTTGAAGCCGGGTTTCGTTATCCCCGAGGAATGGGTGCTTTTAAGGGCACCAAGGAGAAATGATACCTACATCATGAATATGTGTACTGTTGAGACTAAGGATGAATATACATGTCTCCTTTCGAAGGCTTCAGA
Organism: Pseudognaphalium luteoalbum; assembly: GCA_963422505.1. NCBI lineage: Eukaryota > Viridiplantae > Streptophyta > Magnoliopsida > Asterales > Asteraceae > Pseudognaphalium > Pseudognaphalium luteoalbum. The sequence goes on from OY730195.1 coordinate 28,671,681, forward strand.
AAAGGAATCATTATTGTGGCATCGACGAATGGGACACATCCATTTTCGAAAGATGAATTTCTTGATAAATAATGATTTGGTAAATGGAGTCCCTAAACAGTCATTTGCACCAAAAGATGACTGTGTTGCCTGTTATAAAGGGAAACTTCATAAGAAACCTCACAAGCCTAAGTTAGTGAATTCCATTGCGACACCATTGGAATTATTGCATATGGACCTATTCGGTCCTATTTCAACCAAGAGTATTGGTGGAAGATCGTACTGCTTAGTAGTCACCGATGACTACTCACGATTTTCATGGGTGTATTTTCTGGGGGCAAAGAGTGAAACACCAGACATTCTGGTATATCTGTTAGATAAGTTGGCAAATTTATGCAACTTAAAGGTTAAGAGACTGTGAATTGATAACGGGACTGAATTCAAGAACTCTACTCTTGAGTTATACTGTGCCACAAAAGGCATTGATCATCAGTTCAGTGCCCCTCGAACTCCTCAACAGAATGGAGTAGCTGAGCGTAAAAATAGGACTATTATCGAGACAGCTCGGACTATGCTGGCCGACTCTAAGCTTCCTATAATCTTTTGGGCAGAAGCAGTCAGTACTGCTTGCTATGTGTTGAACCGAGTGCTCACGGTTAAGAAGAAAAATAAGACATGTTATGAACTCTTTAATAACCGTAAGCCCACCTTGCAGTTTCTGGAACCTTTCGGGTGTCCATGTCTGATTATGATCTCTAAAGATAAAGTCTCGAAGTTTGGAGCTAAAGCAGTTGAAGGAATCTTCCTTGGCTATTCCGTCAACTCTCCAAATAAACGAGTCTACATCAAGTCGACTCATCAAGTGGAAGAGCATTTTGAGGTGAAATGCTTACGATACACGGATCCTCCTCAAGGAACGGGTCTATTTTTTACTCATTTAGTTAATTATCTCACAAACCATAAGTCCATAAATTATAAAAATTATATATTTGGAACCAGCGCGTTTTTCTCTTCGATTAGAGATGTCATAAGATATACTTTCAACGATTTTTTTTCTTCGCTTTTTTTTACCAAATTTCACAATATAATCACATGTGATTTATGATAAAAAAAAATTAAAATTTGTTCACGATTATTTATTCATGGTATTTGCTACTTAACACGTGATTATAACTTAATATTCACCTACATTAATAGTTTTAAATAAAAAATTAAAAATTACAATAATTTTCATTAAAAATCACATGTGATTGTTATTTGTACACTTAATCACAAGTGATTTGTTATATAATCACATATGATTTTCAGTTTAAAATTGATATTTGATGAGAAATTTACTGATATATGATAATTCATGTATGATTTCAACTTGATTTTTACTTGATTGTATAATTCTTATGTAATAATTTGAAAATCCGTATTTTATTACTCTTTAAACACATGTGATTGATAGTTTGATATTCAATCGAATGTGATTACACCTTAGTTTTTCATGTCTTAATCTCTTTACATCATCAATGATTTGAATTTAAAGTTTAATTAGAATATAAGCGGGTGTGATTATTTTTTAGTGTTAAATCACATGTGATTTCACATTAAAAGTATCTAAAACCCCCAAAAAATGGGAGGGGGGGGGGGGAACTTCGTGAAAGTATATCTTGTTGGATCTAGAATCGAAGGGAAAAAGACGCTGATTTTGAATATGTAATTTTTATAATTTGTAGACATACGGTTTCTGAGATATTTATTGTGTCAGGACAATTCTACCTTAACACCGGCATCCCCACTTACAGCAACACCCACATTGTCACCTCCACCATCTACTACTACACCAATATCTACCACATCCACACCTTTGCCTACGGTTCCACCTTCGGATGTTCCTTCGATTTCAGGAACATCTAAAACAACAGAATATCCCGATGATCCCAACATGCCACCATTGGAGGAAGACGAGGCTGATGACTTGGTCCACTCTCATCTTTTCTCTAATGAAGATGATACGGAACCCCCAGTGCAATCAGAAAGTACTACTGTTCCTGCAACTAACACTGTTCCCGTCACTGAAGGGGACATGAATAATTTGGAGTTAGTACTTGCACCCGATCGAATCCCAGTCACACGTGTACACAGGGATCACCCCATTGATAACATTATCGGTGATCCTGAAGCTGCTGTTCGAACAAGGCATCAAGTGCAGCAAAATCCAAATCAAGAAATGTTGAATTTGATCGCCCGGATAAATTCCTGTCATTTATCCCAAATTGAACCGAAGAAAGTTGATGAAGCCTTAAAAGATCCATCTTGGGTCGAGGCTATGCAAGAAGAGTTGCAGCAGTTCAACAAACTACACGTATGGGATATAGTTCCATTACCCAAAGGTGCTCATTTAACTGACACTCGATGGGTGTTTCGCAATAAGATGGATGATAGGGGTATTGTCATTCGGAATAAAGCCCGATTGGTCGTTCAAGGATTTAGTCAGATTGAGGGCTTGGATTATGATGAAGTCTTCGCTCCTGTGGCAAGACTTGAGTCCATTCGGATCTTTCTCTCATTTGCGTCTTACAAAGAGTTTCGCGTTCACCAACTCGATGTCAAGAGCGCATTTTTATATGGGAAAGTAGACACTGATGTCTATGTGAAACAGCCTCCTGGCTTTGAAGACCCTGAGCATCCAGAATACGTCTGCAAGTTAAATAAGGCGTTATATGGTCTTCATCAAGCCCCACGATTATGGTATGAGAGGTTATCTAATCATTTAGTCAAGCATGGATTTGTTCGTGGAAATATCGACAGCACTCTGTTCATTCGCAAAGAACGGACTGGCGATCGAGAGGATATGCTACTTGTGCAGGTGTATGTGGACGACATTATCTTTGGCTCTACAAATGAAGCGATGTGCAAGCACTTTGAGGAAATCATGAAAGCTGAGTTTGAGATGAGTGCGATGGGGGAGCTCAAATTCTTTTTAGGTGTGCAAGTTGAGCAGTCTTCAAAAGGTATCTATATTCATCAGTCAAAGTATGTCAAAGACATGTTGACTCGATACGATCTGCTCAATTGTAAAACCTATGGGACTCCCATCGAGCTTAATCACAATCTCCGACTTGCTGAGGATGAAGAAGATTGCAAAGAAAAGGACTATCGATCAATGATAGGTTCTTTGATGTACTTGACTGCTTCTCGACCGGATATTGTCTTTGCGGTATCCGTATGCTCTCGCTTTCAAGCCAAACCAAAGGTGTCTCATATGAGGGCAGTAAAGCGAATCTTCGGTTATCTCAAACATAGACCCAATCTTGGTCTATGGTATTCAAATGAGAAATCCTTCGCTCTCTCTGCCTACTCGGATTCAGATCATGGCGGCTGCAGCATAGACAAGAAGTCAACCACTGGTGGATGTCAATTCCTAGGAACTCGCCTAGTATCATGGCAGTGCAAGAAACAGACTACAGTTTCTCTTTCCACTGCGGAAGCTGAGTACGTTGCTGCTGCAAGTTGCTGCTCTCAGGTTCTATGGATACAACATCAACTGCGTGATTACGGGTTACTTCTTTCTATGACTCCTATTCATATTGATAATACTGCTGCTATATCTATCACGCGCAATCCCGTACAGCACTCTAAGACTAAACACATTGAACTTAGGTTCCACTTTATACGGGATTGCTATGAAAAACACCTAATTGACCTTGTCCAGATAGACACCTTAAAGCAGAATGCCGACCTTTTCACTAAAGCCTTTACGGGTACTCGATTTGACGAACTAATCAACATGATTGGTTTAAGATTCTTTCTTGCTAAAACGTAATTAGTGACTTGGATTGTTTTTACAGTAATGTTTAAAAAAAAAAAAAAATTGCAACCTAAGCAACTGCCACTCATTATACTTTCTAGTATTACTGAAATGCAAGGTTGCTACATTTTAAAATAGACGTTGAAGTTGTGTTTGTAAAGAACTTGGGATATGATAGTACATTAGATGACATGCATAAAAATGGAACTTTAAGGTTTATCTTGGATGTGTCAGTAGATTTATCTGACGTATTGAAAACAGTTTTTATAAACATTGTCTTCATCATACGATGTATTAGTAGGCATGGTATACAAAACTCTTTGAGAAGTCTTAAGAAGCTTAATCATTAACTGTCTATTTCAAGTGGTATAACACCATTAGATGTATGACAAAAGTCTTAATTTCTTACTTATACTAGACATGCTTTCGTGAAAGATGTTTATTTGATATCATTTGGGGGTATATATTGATAGTTTCCTCTGTTATACGTAAGTATAGACCTGGCTTCTATTAATATATACTTTAAACTTAAGCAAACACAAGTCAAAGTACTTGCAAAATCTTTAAAAAATTAAAGATACCTTACAAGGTCGCCAAAATGGTTTGACCAAGTCTGGTTTTGCTTAAACCTGAATCAAGCTATGTCGCTCTGTTGTACGTAAGTACAGACCTGTCACCGCTGACTTGATTCTTAAAATTGATTTTCTTATATTCTATCTGTAAATGGAAGCATGGTCTATGTCTTAAGTTAAGATGTATATCTATGGTGGGAACTACAGCGAAATGCACATTCCAATAATAATAAAATACTTCCTACATGTGAGTATAACATGTTTAAGTGGATAAACATACTAATAATCGTTTTGAAATAATTTTTATAAAAAGTGCTTTTAGTATGTCAAGTAAATTTAAAGAGGACACATATACTGATGATCGAAATAACACTTAATGTTCCTAATAAATGCATGTTATTCCGATATGATCCCTAACCAGACTATCTCAACTCCGTCCCCAAAAAGAATGTGTTCATTTTTCTAGTTATAAATTTACATTCTTATTTTCTCTAAGTTAGTGTAATTTTAGTTATTCTCCAAGTTACAGTTACATTTTCAAATTTGAGTACCGAAATCACAACGCGAAAAATTCGAAGAAATCGCAATTTTTTCACTAAAAGTGAACTGAGCGTCACTTTCATAAGTGTCGCTACCAGTGACGCATACGATATTGCGTCACTCACTTTAGTGACGCAGTAAGTGTCGGGGTAAGCTTCGCTATAAGTGCCGGGTTGAGTGACGCATACTAGGGTCGGTGTATAAATATCCCTTCCCCATGACACTCAACTTCACCAGTTTTCAAATTACTATAGCGTCACTTGCTCTGACACACCGACACTCAAACTGTCTCTACGTCACTTACTTCTGTGCGTTCTTCGTCGATTGATTCGTGCGTTTTGTGGCTTTCCATCGCATTCCAGTCCAATATTCTTCTTCCTCTCATTCACACGAACCATTTGGTACTTACTTTAACCCTTATACTTCGATATACATGCTGTGCTTTGATTTAGGGTTACGGGTTTGGGTTCAATATTAAAATCGCTCGATTAAACACTTGATTTGTTAATGTTATATGGTTTTAAAACATCCATAGCTTTCGTTTTTTACCATACGCACAAACCCTTTACTTCAATTTTGAAAACCCCCAAATTTTGAAACCCATACCGTCACTTAACAAGTGACGCTTGATTTTGCGTCACTTCTTAAGTGACTCATGTAGTGACGCATATAATTGCTTTACTTGTTCAGACCGTCACTCTACCTAGTGACGCCTTTACATGCGTCACTACCCCAAGTGACTGTCTTAGGATAACGTCACTATGTTAAATGTCGCATGTTCTTCACCCGTCACTTTGCAAGTGTCGTATAAATTAAATCACAAAATACAAACGTCACTTACATCAGTGACGCATGATAGCGTCACTTCCAACAAGTGACGCTATAATTGGATTTTAATTTTAATTACTGTGCAATACGACACTCCTAAGTGACGGTAGTGGCCATGCGTCACTTACCATAAGTGACGCCTAAAGCCAAATTTCGTTTTCAAACCCTTCTGTGTTCGAGCTAACTCTATAACGCTTTCGGTTATTTTTTCTTTGTATTTTAGCTTACAGATGGCTGAGTTACAGAACTATTACCGCCGCACGAACACACATCACAATATAACGGCGTTCTTGGAGTCAACACACGCCAACTCGGCTCCCTTCCGGCCTATGATCGACTTTCTCCGCCGATCAAGGATTTATTACGCCATCACCGCATCGACTCCGGTTTATATGAACCAAGTTGAGGAATTTTATGATCATGTGGTGATCAGAGTTCAGGGTGACGTCCCGCGGATTGTTTCGAATATGTTTGGGGAGGAAATCGAGATTACCGAGAACTCGATTAGGCGGGTTTTACAGTTCACCGACAACGAAACGATGCCCACTATCTTCCCAACGACGTTTATCTATGGGGGACTTCAAAGAATGGGGTATCCGGCAAACCAACTCTCGGACTTCAGGAAACAGTACCTCTGCAGGGTATGGAGGTATCTGTGTCACATTATTATTGTATGTTTATCGCCAAGGAAAGGGGGGTATGATGCGGCAAGTCATTTGACTTTTTCACTTATGTTAGCCCTAGTGTATAATAAGCCCTATAACTTTAGCGGCTATATTTTTGGGAATATGGTGGAAAACATCAGGGCTGGGAAAGACAAATGGTTGCAGTATCCTCGTTTTGTCCAGTTATTGTTAAACGATCTGAATTTGGATATCGCACCTGACCAGCGTTCTCTTTTGGTGCCAACACCGATGCTTTTACGAGTCTTTAATGACTGTAAGCTGGCACCAAAAGGTGAACAAATTTTGGCTGACCGAGGGTTATTCGGGCACATAGTCAATGAGAACTATGTTGCGCCGATTGATCATGGTTTTGAAGATAATGTCATCCCTCCGGTCAATGAGGATGATTTGGTCGACACTGACATTGCTCAGGATCTCGATGATATTGATCGTGTCGACCGGGTCGATGACGATTCCGATGATGGTGGGCCCACTCCTCCTGATTCTGAGGGTGACGTGCCACCACAATCTGCTTTTGATGGGATTCAACTAGCTGATCCCCAACGCTTTAAGCGTATTCTGCGCCGGATTTCTGCGGGTCGGGTTCATATCCCGCGGAATCCTGGCAAGCGTCCTGCTGGGTCGTCGCCTTCTTATGCCGACTTACCTCTACGTCGACGCCAGCGGACTTCGATTGTCCTTGAGGAGCCGACTCGACAGACTTCTCCTCAGCCTGCAACTGCTTCTATTCAGCAGGTTTTAGCTCAACTGGAGCTTCTATCAAAGCGTTTTGATGATCAACAGGCGATCATTGCAGCTCAAGCTTCACAGATTAAAGATTTAGAGATTAAAGCTGCTACAGTGGACTCTCTCCAGCAACAGATAACGACTATGTCTTCTAGGTTGTTAGAATTGGAGTCTGTCACACTTGTTTCGGGGGAGGATAATCCTAGGGAAATAGAAACAAATGTAACTCCTTCCCCTGAACCTGAAAATGTACAACCTTCTTCCACTATAAATGAAAATATCAGTTTGGATTATTTTGTTGAGGTTCAAGGTCAGGCAAGACCTATTGCGGTTGATTATTCATTCGTAGATCTCACATATTTGCAAAACTTGATGAATGATAATAACACGATGCCTGAGGAAGAGGTGATGGATGATCCTATAGCAGAGGATTATTTTTTTGAAGAAAATGAGGATATTGAAGTTGAGGGGGAGCAATTGCACAGCGATGAATGTTATGATGATGCTCCCATTATAGAATCGGATTCGTCTGAAGATGAATCGGAAAAAGAGACGAACGAGCCATCAACTTCTACAACAAAACCGGATATAGTGCTCAAACCGATTATCGAGGTACCGGTTACGTGTAAATGCTACAAAGTTAGATCTGATTACACGGGATTGATTAAGAGTTGGAAGTTCGATGAGAACAACTCTGTGTTTATGATAAAGAGAAGTGACGGCATTCAGTACTTCAATATGAAGTTTTATAAAATAAGTACTCTGCTGAAGTGTGAGCTTCAAAGGTTAGCTCAGATACCCTTGATCAACCGGTCACGAGATTCAAGAGCAGATTTCTTTCAGGTGATCATACGTCGTGAGATTAATAGTAAAAAGTATAACTTGATAAAGCCGACGTTGGGTATGAGGTATAAGTTTAAGAAGAAGCTAGATCCGGTTACCCGACAACCTATTGTGAAGATGATCTATCCACCAGCAAAGTGTCTACAGAAGATACCTTTGGAGATCATTCCGCTAGATTTTTTGGATAGGTTGGTTTATTGGGAATATGATGATGTTACGGGTGAAGCTATGATTGTATTCATTCCAAATTCAGAACCAGCTATAGACCCGGAGTCTTCAAATGCAGATACAGAAAACAACGAGAAAACAGCTTGGGATGCTGTTCAGCCTACGAAGAGGTCATTATGGGGTCTTAAGAGGAAAATGTTTTGTGTTTTTGACCCATTAAGTTTGATCAATCTTTCTGCTCAAGATATGAAAAGATTACATGAAAATAGAATTGAGTTCAAGACGAAAGATAGAGCTGAAGCGTTAAAATTTCAGAAGATCGTGGATATCTGCGTCGCCAATGGAGTACACGCTGGTGGTGTATTTCCAGCTGGTTGGAAGTGAAGACTTGAAGATTTTTGAAGACCAAGCTGAAGACACGGGGGAGTTTGTTGATGCATATTAGGTGTCTGTCAGTTGGTCTATCGAGTTGTAATAAGTGTCGTTAGTTACTTAATAGAAATATAGTTTTTGTTATATGCGACACTCGTGTTTTAGGTTAGGTGTCACTTGGCTTAGTGACGCATAGCGTCACTTAGGTAAGTGACGCATGAAGGCGGCCACATGTGACACTTCCACAAGTGACGCATGTCGGCTGACTTTTTAGTATAAATACAAGCCTACGGGTTTTCGGCTAGGGTGGACGAAACCCTAGCACCATTTGTCGACTAAACCAAATTGTAATCGTTCCCAAACAGATATACAAGCTAATATACACGTTTACATTGTTGAATTCCTTGTGTTCGGTTTGTGATTTGTTAGCTATACAAGCAATTGTTTGATTCCGCCTTACGATTGCTGTCAATTGACATCTAGGTCCACGACAAGGGGCACTCTCAAAAACCGCAATCTTTAGTTTCTACTTAAAGTTCAGTGTTACGTATTTTGGTTCATCGTTATATGTTCTTGGTTAATGAGAATCAAACTAAGTTTCTGAGGGATCATTATGACAATGGCAATTAAGGTAGAGTTTTTATATTTAAGGGATCTTTTTAAAAGAAGAATTAAACACTTAAATGGTTTTCCGTGTTTGTTTGAGGCTGAGAACTGATTTTCAAATAATGCAATTATGTGCATTATGATTTATATCATTTTAATGAATGAATAACCCATTTATATCTTGTCTATATTTTATTTTTTAATATCGCATATATGTACTTTGTAGCTGCTCCTTAATTCCTTATGGGTCATTGGCCCTAGGGGTGCAAAAAAATCGGTTTTTTCGGTTTTCGGTTTTCGGTTTTTTAAAAACCGGTTTTTAAAAAACCGATTTTTTATCGGTTTCGGTTTTTTTCGGTTTCGGTTTTTCGGAATCGGTTTTTTTCGGTTTTGACCCGGTTTTAACCGGTTATTTTTTTTCGGGTTTTTTTCCGGATTCGAATTCGGTATAAATGTTTCCAACTGGTTCGGGTTGTAAACCCGGATCCAACCCGGTTTTTCATATAATTGAGATTTTTTCTGAGCGTTGAGCGTTTTCGGAAAAACCAACGTTTGGGCCAAATCTTTTTGATTGGAATGTTAGTACATTAGTAATGGAAACATAATTGATCAAGAACTACTCCAAAAGTCTTACCAATCTTCCTAAAAAAATGTTTTGTCAGAAAAGTCTATAATAGAATTTACCGAAATAGCGTAAGGCGTTTTCAAGAAAACCAACGTTTGGGCCAAATCTTTTTGATTGGAATGTTAGTACATTATTAATGGAAACATAATTGATCAAGAACTACTCCAAAAGTCTTATATAAGTCTTCTTAAAAAACAATTGAATCGAAAAAGTCTTCATAACTTGGAAATGTAAATAATGCAATTACAACTAAAAATGGAAACATACAAACATAACTTTTATTTGAATGATACAATTACAACTAAAAATGGTAAAGTATATCGAGCTTCGGCATGGCCATCACCCGGATACACTTAACCACTTATGTCGTCCCAAACTTCATCTTCATCGACGGATTCAACTTCAAGTTCTTCAAATTCACCTTCATCTAATTCGGTCGTTGGAGGTGATATCCCTAATGCGACTTCTTCATCTTCGATAATCTCTTCAACGTTACCTAATAGTGGGCCTTCTAACGTTGTTACATTTTGTATCCTATCTACCCCGTCCAAGTAATCCTTCAAACACACGCATACTTCAACGGATTCAGCGGTTAGTCTTGACCTTCTTTCCGATAAAATTCTACCGCTATTAGAAAATGCCGATTCTGAAGCTACCGTCGAAGCTTGGACGGCTAATAAATCTCGAGCCATTGCAGATAAAATTGGAAATTGTACTTCTCTTTCTTTCCACCAACTCAAAATATCAAAATTACGGAAATCCTCAACACTTAAAGTGGTTAAAAAGTTTGTAGACTTATAGTGTCCCAACTCGCTTGTTGGAGCCGATGTACGTTGATGCTTTGTAGCGTCTTCAAGTAAAGCATTATAAAGGTTTATGCTTATGTCACTCGATGATGCTCGAGATGTTCCCGCCCACATGGAGTCCACAAGTGAGTTTGGTTGGTAACCAATTTTTGTTGCATAAATCTCAAACAATTGTGTAAAACCATTTTCAAATCTAGTAAGTTCATTTGTAATATAGTTGGGGTTGTCGGTTAAGTTTAAGTCCAAATTTTCCATTATTGTTGTGAGTATACATTGTACGCCGCCAACATTTATAATTGGATTTAGTGTGGCGGCACAAGTAAAAACCAAAGGCATGTTACCAAAATATTTTATAAATTTCTTTTTTATAACTCTAACCATTTTTCTAAACATTGGAAATGACGAAAGTTCAAATTCTTTTAATTTTTCAGTCATTATAAAAATTTGGTTTAGAACTAAAGGGCTAGTTGGGTAATATACACCCGATAATATAGTAATAGCATCTTTAAAAACTACTAAAAAAGACGTTAAATCATAAAGTTGATCCCATTCGTAATCGGTTATAGCTACCGACTTATTTCTATCAACTAACAACGTATTAAAAGCATTTAAAGTATCACGTTGTCTTAAAATATTTTCAAACATAATGTGAGTAGAATTTCACCTAGTATTATTATCATAGCATGGTCCTAGGGGAGTTTCACCACATTGTACACGAAAACGTCTATAATTAATTTGACGTTCGTTACTAGAACTATATATAGTTACTAATAAACCCTTAAATTTTTGACGTAAAGTATCACATATTTTTAATGCCGCTTGCACGGACAAATTTATAATATGAGCAACACAACGAGAATGAAAAAAAGCGTCATTTAAAATTGGTTTTACACGTAATTTTAGTAAATTCATAGCTCTCGTATTATTTGACGCATTATCTAGTGAAATTGTAAAAACTTTATCGTGTAAATTATATTCAATTAAAGTGTCATTTAAAATTTTTCGCAAGTTACATCCCGTATGCGGATAACCAAACAATTTAAAAGCAATTGTACGTTTCATTAACAACCAAGACTCGGGATGAAACCAATGGGCCGTAACGGCTAAATAAGAATTTACCGTACCATGTGGTGCGGTCCAAACATCACAAGTAATAGAAACGCCATGTTTATAGTTTAGAAAACCATCAATTATATCTTTTTTAGCATTTTTAGCATTTTTCCACAATTTAAACGCATCGTTTCTAAGGGTAGTACGACTTACTTGTTGGTATCGCGGTTGTAGTCTCGTTTTGATGATACTCGTAACCCGTTGGTTGTCAAAGTGGTTGAATGGAAGCGCCTCTTGGATGACAAACTTGGTAAAATCTTCTCGAAGAGCTTCGGCATCGTATATAAATACCCCACCATCCGAACCGAGTGTCGTTTGTGAGGCATCTTGACTAGCGGCTCTACAAGCCGAGGTCATGTGAGATCTTAATGTTGAGTTTGATGTGGGGTTATAGAACTTCCCACATCTTTTGCAACGAGCCTTACAAAACCCATCACTCATAACGCACAAATCGTAATTCACCCAAATTTCCGGGTTCCGGGTCGTTGATTTAACTTGCACGACATCAACATTTGTGTAAACTTTATTTCGTACAGTGCTACCAACGGAAGCGGAACCGGAAGCGGAAGCTTGAGAATGTATGTTTTCCATTTTCGCAAAAAAAAAGTATGTATATATATATATATATATATATATATATATATATATATAGAGTTTTTGAGAGAATAATAGAATATGAAATAATATGTAAGAATATGAGAGAATATGAGAGATTTTGGTGTGTTTTCAAACCCAAACCATCCAAGTGTATTTATAGAGGGTTTAGGGGGGCAAAGGCACCCAAATAGGGCCAAAAAAACGGATATAATGGGCTGCTAACGGCTAGATAGCCGTTTGGCTATTTTTTCGAAAAAAAACCGGTTTTAACCGGTTTCCGGAAAAAACCGGTTTTAACCGGTTAAAAAACCGGACCGATTCACATAAAACCTCAAAACCAGTTTAACCGGTTCGGTTTTTTTAAAACCGGTTAGTGTGAAAACCGGTTACCGGTTAACCGACCGGTTAAAAAAAATTTGATTCTTTTTTTGCACCTCTAATTGGCCCTATTTAAAGATATGTTTGATTAGAGGCCCAGTTAACTTGGATGGTAATCATGACCCAGCAAATATGTTCCCCGTATCTATCCAAATTCCAAACTTACATTACAAAAGTAAACATGAAGGGATTAATCTACACTATTATATATTATAAATAGAGTGTGAATTACGTAGTCATTTTATTTTTAGTAATTTATAAACTAATTTCCACCATTAATAATTAAAACTATTAATTTAGACCATTGATTTTACCTTTAAAAAATGACTACCTAAATAGTGGATGATGGATGATCAAATGTCTAAACTACTCCGTTATTCTTATTTCAACAATCAATTATATATAATTTTCAAGTATTATTATTATTATTATTAAAGAAATTATAACGACAATTCTAACAATAAGAAATTCTACCAACGTTTATTAAACTTAAAGTTCACTTTCACTATTTAATTGATGATCTTATTTAATACAACACAAATAAAGAAAGTACATGATTTAAGTGTAAATATAAATTCAATTGTATATATTAATTGAATTCTATATAATTTGAAATTCAATTAATAATTTGATTTATGTTATTAACAATCTTTAAAGCTATTATTATTATTTTTCATAAGGATTTTTCTAAACACAACCCTTAATTAGGACTGCTTTTAACACGCTCAAACATCTTGTACAATAAATATAACCGCCCTCTAATATTAATATTTAACCTCAAGTACAATACTTTATGCACACTAACGACAACTCTAAGGGTTGTGTTTAGAAAAATCATGCTCATAATAAAAGGGGTTAGCTAAATGCCTAAATATACCCAGGAAGAAGATTTAATTGTTATACCGGTCAGACTCTGACCGTCAGAGTAAATTATGAGGTGGTCACTAATTTATTACTTTATTTATTACCCTCTAATATCAAATAGCAACTACTTATGAATAGTATGTGTTTTGTCTTTTCTCAACCATTTATAATGATAAAATAAATATATTAACTAGTTAAATAGTAATAAGTAGAAGTACCTAACTTGGTGTAACACCCGGTTTCTGGGCCTAGAAATAAACGGTTATTTTAATAAAGGGAAATATTTTATTTGGTCTATTTGAAAATAAATAAGTAAAAGAGTCACAGGTTTTATTGTGATTAATAAAATAATACTTGTTTTAAATAAAAAAGAGTTGACAGTAAAATAAAATATTTTGTATCGCGGGTATTTTCGGGTTCCAGATAATAGAGTTAGAAGGGGATAAATATTACACTGTATTTAAGTTTGGGCGGTGGATTAAACCGACCCATTTTTATCAACCTTCATTCTTTTGTTTAACTCTCAATTCTCTCACTAAATTCTAATAAGAAATCAAAAGAGAAATTAGATAGCAAATTCATGTTGGATTTAAGGGTTTAGAAATCAGATTATCATCATCTTCATCTAGTTCTTCTTAAAAATCGTAAGTGTTCATATATTTAACTTATGAATTGATTGATATTGAAAGTTAGGTGCTATAAAGAGATGAGGAAATTGATGTTTGAATGATAGGTGTGAGTTATATGAACTGATTTTGTGATGATATATGATGATTATATGTGGTTTGTTTAATTGTTAAGTTGCTTGAAGAAATTAGGGTTCAATCATGTGGGTTATTGAATTGGGTTGGATTGAACATGAAGAGTTAAAGTTCTTGTTGTTAGTTAGTTACTATTAGTGTTCCTTTGATGTTAAAACTCTTGTAATATCAATTTGGTATCATAGAATTGGATGTGTTAAGGTTTTGGATTGTGCAGAACATTTGCAGGTCTGAAAATGAGCTGAAAAACAGCTAAACGCGATCCAGCCTTAGTTTTCGGATCGCGTTGCTCAGGGTATTTTGGTACCAGAATGTTTTTCAAAGGGGAACGCGATCCAGCTCCTCTAGTCAGGATCGCGTTTGTTAGTATGATTTTGGTGATTATGATAACTTGTGAACTTGTGTACTTGTTATGATTTGTGGTATCATTAATACATAGTACCTATAGGTTGAATACAATATTTATAAATAAAGTTATGATCATTTATAAATGAGTTTCTAATTTATGTTTCGGGTTGTGTTCTCAGATTTACAGAAGACTCAGTAATATTAGACCACTGAGTGGAGGTCAGGAATACCAGGTGAGTGGTTACTGTAATCCTCGGTTCAACTCAGTTGTAACGGGTTCGGTTACAACGAGTATACCGGGATAGTTTTGGTTAAATATTAAGTTATGTTATTGTTGTTTAGTTATATTGTGCTATTGATAGTTGATTTGTAGTTGCTGATTGTTATTGGTTGTTGATTGTTGGTTGTTTGATTGGTTGACTATGTGGTTGATTCAGAGGTCAACGTTGGTTGGTTGAGTCTGGTTACTACTGTGTAGCTGTCTTGGTTACTTTGATACATGTAGTTGAGAACTAACCAATTCTGTGACGGTAGTAATCAGGCTATCGGTAGATCACTGAGAATGGCATACAGTGATCGTGGTTACTGAGAATAGCATACAGTAACCGCCGATCCTCTTGACGATACGTGCTTATGTGTTTACTTGTTGTGGTTTATTAGTTGTAAGACTTGTTGCTTGTGGGTTGAACTGTCGGTTACAGTTCCATTCACTTAGCGTGAGCTAATCCCCTCGTTGTTGAATCTTTTGCAGATTTTGATTAGCTTTTGATGTAGTTCGGGTTGTAGATGAAGTATTGGGGTGTTTGACTATGCTGGCGCAATCTCTGATCTTTTGGATTGTTATGTTTGGAAAAGTTTTAGTAACACCCGTTTTGGTAACCTGTAATGTAATTTAATATTCACAAGATGTCTTTTGATATATATTTGTAAGTATAATAAGTTGGTTTGTAAATGTTGTTTAAATATTTTGGGGCTTGCGCTTCCTATTGTGAATATATTATAAAATATGTTTGTAGAAATGTCGGGTGTTACACTTGGTGTTGAAGATTATATGTTAGGTGTTTTGATAGGTCACATGTTCAATTCTTCTCTCTATCTCAATTTCTATTTTTTTCTCATTGATTCTTTTAACGTTCCAATCTTATGTTTGATAAGGAGTATAACTTTTGCGAATTGAAAGCTACCTATAAAGCCCTTTAATATGTACATTAGCAAATATAAATATATTTTTCATGTAGATTTCAAACAAAAATTAATTATAAGCTTATTCATTTGATATAGACTTACTATACAAGACAACTTGATATTCTATACATTCTAAGATAATTAAACTTATTATTTGTGTTAAAATTATGTTCATAGCTTTCAGTTTTGGTTAAATTTATTGTTGTATAACTTATTAAACTATTACCACTATTAATATTTATTTTGGTATAATGTGTTATCATTAGTTAAGTTTATTATGGTTAATTAGAGAAAATAAGTTATTGTTGATAATCAATTTAGATCAAGCACTAACTTTTTATTATTTTAGATTGCAAGGTGGTTGATATTTGACAAAAATATTTTAACTTAAAATTATAGAAATTTGTCTAAGTTAGAAAAAAAAATTCTCATCGAACACTACATGAATTAATTGAACATGTTTTTACAAGTTATGTTGAATCTAGAATTGATGATTAAATATAACGGTAAAGGATTAAATATATTAATTGTAAACTACATTATAGCTTTACCTGATGTGAAATACATAAATTGCGCACATATAATATAAATTCATGAGTAATAGCCAAGAAATGTGTTATTAAACGATTAAAAATCAAATGCCAACATAAGTGATCATTCGATACTTCATATCCAAGTTGAAAATTAGTTTTTCGGATTCTATCGTAACGCGTGGGCAAGATCATCTAGTCGGTCAAAGTAATAATTTAGATGGTAATTGATTTTTTTACCTTCTCTCATCATTATTTTCATTATGCTCTATTTTATTATTCTTAGATATATTTATTGTGGTGTCAGAATCTTTATTGTGGTATTTATTAATATATATTTTTTCTTCTTTTGTTATTACTCCTTATAATCAATTTGCCAACTAACTCATCATATTCTCATGGCATATTGAAGGACCTTTGACATTTGATATATAATCTCATGATATCTAATGAATAAACAATATATCACGATAAAATAGATTTGAAAGATTTTGACCAAACCTTGCAACCACATTTAAAATATATATTTAACTTTTATAATCGCTTAAAAAGCTTTTTTATTTCATCTCTAAATACACTAAAAAATAATAATGTATCTCGATCCAGTCTTAAGAACATTAAATTTTTGTAATACTATTTTACTTGATACTTATTAGAATAACAAAATAGATCCATAAAATTTTAGAGGTATAAACTTTTAAAATTGAAAGTGTAAAATGTACAAGCATAAAATTAAAGAATTAGTATTTATAATTTTAAAAACTTGACAATAAGTATTCTGTAATTACAAGAAAGGTCAACTTATCTCTTCTAATAACAAAGTTGAAGAAGTTAATATATAAAGTACAAATTGAATATCATCGAATAATAATTCTTTCCTCTGTCCCAATTTATTTGAAAATACATTTTTATTTTAGTATGACTCAAAATAATTATTTTCTTATAAAATCAACCAATTAAAATGCTAGAATACGGTAAAGATAGAATTATACTGTTGTCAACACTAATAAATGAACTTTTCATTAAACTGTGCATTTCTTATCTCCTGATATTTTTTTTGAGACGACACAAGTAATAGGGAAAGACGGGTATTCGAAATATAGTTTACATCAACTTTAGGAAGTCTACATATTTCTTTGTCCAATTCATCTTGTTAAGTTAGGCAATAGAGCATTTGAATTCGGTCCATTACCAGCAGACATATCATCCGCACATTTGCAACTTAATTTCACATTTAAGGTCCATCATTATTTGTTTTTTTTATATATATATTTTTCTTAGGCGTGGTATCGAATTCACCGTTTGTTGGTTACTATACTATGGGGATCAAAGTCATCGCCATGAAAACTTAATTGCTAGAGATAAAGCTCTCCATAATAAGATTGACATGACCCTAAAATCAGTTTGCACCAAGTGCGATTAGCTTGAACTTTTGACCTCACACATGCGTAAGACGCGTTGTATTTTCGAATTTACCACTTAGACCATTCGTAACCCATAACACCAGAACGCTCATTTTCCAGACGCCACGTCAGCATAACACCAAAACGCCTCTTTCATTCCCCTCTGGAACCCACCTACCCATTAACTAAATTTAATTTTCATTTATTTAACAAAACAAATACAATTTAATTGAAATACAATACAAAACTTTTGAATTAAACACAAGAAGAAAAGAGAAAAGAAAAAGAATTCGGATGTGGGCCCCACCAAAAAGCCCATTTTGATCTCGTTCCCATGACACGACGCCCCGAGAACGTCCACCCAGAACGCCGCGTTAGAGGCGTTCCGGAGCCTATGAACGCCCGCCACATCGACGCGTTACGAATAGTCATAGCTAACGTCATTCATTTGAAAATATACGGATGAACAAAGTACTCTTTCCTTCAACATCAACAATTTGGTCTTCAAACGCATTACTCGATGACCATGCTATTTTGTGTAATTTGTAATAAAGGGTCTCCGGAACTTGGAGTTAGACATGAAATGATCGAGTATTTATTACGGAGTATATATAATTTAGTTGTTTATTAATGATTATATGATATGATATTTGGATTTCGATATTTCGCACTTCGAGGATCCGAGTATTTACTAGATTTTATCTCTTTGATCGTTCATGCAGACACCCATAACGTTTTTCTCGACCATAGGATATGCATGATTCATGTTACTCCATCTCTTATCATCATTAAGATATTGCTGGATTAATAAAAGATTTCGAATCTATCTATCAAATCATTACGATATTGAATAAAAAATAATATGATCAAAATGAACAAATAATAGTCGGAATTTACAACCTAAAATTGTCGTTATACATTTGAGCCATACAAAATTTTAATTTCCTATACGATGCATTATTGGTCAAAATAAATGTGTGTCACAAAATGAGTTATACTAATAAATGAGAGATCTGATGAAAGAATATAATATGATTGATTGAAATCATTTACCGCTTCTCCTTAAAAAAAAAAAAAAAAAAAAAAAAAAAAAAAAAAAAAAAAGCGTATAAATTTGGAGCTATTAAATCATCACAAACAAAATTAAGTGTAATGATGACAACAATATAGTGATCAAAGTAGTCGTGCAAGAATTTGAAGTGAACTTCTCCTCCTTTATACCATTTGACCTTAAACATATAGAATTGACTTGTTTTTTTCAAAAAAAGCCACTCGTACTTTATAACCTAAATTATGGATAGTTCTCTCCGTCTCATCACAATAAGTATCCACATTACTATACATATTGGATTATTCTAAATAAGTGTCTACTTTCATGTTATAACCAATTGAAAGAGACTTTAGTAAATATATATATTATTTGGTTGGTGAAAAGTGTACTTAGTGAAGAATTCTAAAATTGTGGGACAGAGGGAATAACCAACATCATGAATTGACTTGTTTTTTTCAAAAAAAACCACTCGTACTTTATAACCTAAATTATGGATAGTTCTCTCCGTCTCATCACAATAAGTATCCACATTACTATACATATTGGATTATTCCAAATAAGTGTCTACTTTCATGTTATAACCAATTGAAAGAAACTTTAGTAAATATATATATTATTTGGTTGGTGAAAAGTGTACTTAGTGAAGAATTCTAAAATTGTGGGACAGAGGGAATAACCAACATCATGAAACAGAATTTATTTTTATCTCCTTAATTAGAAATACTGAAAGGCCATCTCTTTTCAAAGAATGTGTGTGTGAAATAATACATTCAGAGCGGATCTACATAGACGTTTGTAGTGACACGTAACGACATTGGTCTGTCAAGCTAAAAATAGTGATTAATGTTTAATTTGAATCATGGTGCACACGGTGACGGATCCAGAAAATTATATCAAGGGGGCCAAAAAACTACTATTAAAATACAAACTTAACTTAAAATAATTTAAAACCACACTAAAACAACCAAAAACAATCCACATGATGTAAAAACAATCTAAAATACATCTAGTCGTTACTAAAACAACATCAAATAATGCAGTACCAACAACAAACGCCTCAAAAACAGTTTACCAACAACAATAACATCGAATTAACAACTAAATAGCAAACAAATTTATACGTAGTATATATCTAATACAACGAATTAACAAGAATATTAATTAGAAATGAACAATTTAACCTTTAAAGTTACAAGTTTAAAAAACTATAGCTATTATCGAATTAACAACTAAATAGCAAACAAATTTATACGTCGTATATATCTAATACAACGAATTAACAAGAATATTAATTAGAAATGAACAATTTAACCTTTAAAGTTACAAGTTTAAAAAACTATAGCTATTATGTTACATATTTTAATGATAAAAAAATATAATCATAACTGTAAGAAAGTTATTGCAAATAAAATCAACATATCTCTCATGATTTTTACAAATATATAAGTTAAGTGTTTATCTATTCCAACCAAGTACATGCAAACATAAATTAAAGATGCAAAAAGTGAAATAAAATTGGATTCCGTTTACACTGTAGGGGTAATAAATAGCCCATCTTTCATTTTCTACTAATTAATTAAGGGGGTCCAAATTGATCTTGGGGTCCATTTAAAAAATTAAGCTACTTTTACACTATTGGGATGAATTCCAAGAGGGGCCCGGGAACCCCCATGCCAAAAGGCTGCATCCGCCCCTCAGCACACATGTTATATTATGTCATAACATTAATAACGTCGTTCGCTAGTGTTATCTTAATACATTTTCTTTGTTATATGCGAAGACTATAATCAAACTAAAAGGCTAATGAGAGAATAAAGTGCATAAGGTGATAAGGACATTGTGTTACTTTTACAAAAAGGTAATACTGTACGACCCGTGTGAAAATAAATAAATAAATAAAAATAAAAAAACTCTCACGTATCATTATTTGAAAGATGCCAAACAATGAAGCTATGACCAGTATAATTAGCTTAACAACACCAGTTTTGATAATAAATAAAACTTCTTTTATGCAAACACTTATTTTCTTATATGTAAACACGCATTTATATAACTCTAATAATTTGTAATCTAGTACTTACAAAATAGGGTAAATATACCTAACTTGAAATGCACACAAAGCTTGGTGTATATGTATTAGGGGTGTTCATGAACGGTTAACCGTGGACTCGGTTAACCGGAGTCCCGATTCGACATATTTTTGAACCTAAACTGAAATCCAAAAATTCGGTTAACCGGTAATCGATTAACCGAATTTTCGGTTCGGTTAATCGATTAACCAAATTAATCGTTTATTACTTAGAACTTATTTAAAAAGTAATTACTAACACACAAATATGGGTGATGATAAATCCACCATCAGTGTGCATTATTTGTTTGTATAGTACAACACTGTAATGCATTTTTTTGGTGAATCTATCAAATGTGGAAGTGGAAATTAATTAAGAAATATCATTACCCCACAAATATACATTAATTATTAAGTGTTCACTATTTTTAATATATTTTGACAATAAAAGTTTCAAACGATATCAATTTTACTATTTATAATTGTATATCTATATTATACATGCGTAAATCGTTCGAATTTAATTAGAACTAAGTAGCAATAATTACCAAATTAAACTAAAATTAAGTTAGTAATTACATTAAAATGAGTGAAACGAAATATAAATGATTTTATTAAAATACAAGTGTGAATATCAATATATAAATTTAAATATATACAATATATATACATATATTATAAGGAATATATAAACTTTTCGGTTTTTTCGGTTAACCGTTTATCACTTCTATCTCAAAATCATGAATCAAAACCGAATCCGAAAAAATTTCGATTCGGTTAACCGAAAAACGGGATAATATCGGTTCGGTTAACCAAAAATCGATTCGATTCAACCGGTTTTCGGTTTGGTCTTCCAGTTTCGGACTATTTTGAACACCCTTAATATGTATCATGTAAACTCGATCGAACACATATGAATATATATATATATATATATATATATATATATATATATATATATATATATATATAGGATTAGGATCAAGGGAGAAGGATATTTAGGTGGAAAAGAGGGAGAAACAATATTGATTCAGTATTTTATTACTATGATTTAATTTTTTATTACATAAATTATAATAATAAAAAAATGAATCATAGTAATAAAAATACTGAATCATATTGCTTCTTCCTCTTCTTCACATCATTTTTCTTCTTTTTAGATCCCGTTACTATATATATATATATATATATATATATATATATATATATATATATATATATATATATTATTGTCTTTTTTTAAGTACGCAAAATATTATTCACGTACCGTTACCACAATTATATACATTTTATTCAATTCACAAATATATACAATTTTCATCTCAATACCTCTAAATTTTAATGTCCTTTTTGATAAATAAAAAAAAGAAGTTATTATGATAAAAATAAATACACATGCATTATATGGCTTCAATTTCATAATTCATTTTTAACCATCACAATATAGTAACTTTTTTTTTACCTATCTATATATAAATGCATTTTTAGCAATTCGGCAAGTCATCAAGAAAAGTGATCTCTACAAGCCACGTAATATTTTCTAGCTTCCACTTGGCACTTAATTCGTTTTTTTTTAATCAAACCGAACTAACATCTAATTTATTTCTATATTTAAACTTGATAGAAGATATACTTTTAAGACTCCTATCGTCTTATATTTATAAATTCATATTTTTTTATTTTGACGTCTCAAATTAATTTTCTAATTTTAAAAGTAGTAAGATATATACAGTCAATTAAATTTCCTATCCATGCTTTATATTTTTACAAAAATAAAGTAAAACTATCACATGTAATTCTTACGTTATTAGGCCACCTTTAAACTCATCTAAATATCCATCACTTTTCAAAAAAGTTATTTATGTAAATTATCATTAAATAAATAACGCCGTATTACAAATGTGGTACTCTATTAATGTCATAAAAAGCACGTATTTACAATAGTGGTCACCGGTGAGTAGGTTTTATATATATATATGTTAAAAAAGGTGTTAGGTTAGCTATATATAGTAGCCAACCCAGGCATTATAATTAATACGAGATCACCCAAAATTCGTAGGATCGATGGAGTTTGGATCCAAGTTGATGGCTCTTAAACCATGGCTCTTCAGCTTGCTCCTTCTTCTAGCACTCGATTCGCATTTCATTATCTCATCCTACTCGAAATCGATCGTTACGAATCTTCCTGGTTATCCTGGTCAACTTCCTTTCACACTCGAAACCGGGTATATATATCATCACTACCTAGCTGGTTTCATTGATGTTAACAAGAAATACACATATACTAGTACTATATATATATAACTGGTTGATTGTAGTACATCATAAGTTTACAGAAAGTAGTGTTTTTTTTTTTGTTTTCTTTGTTTTTTTTTGTTTTTGAAACAACAGATATACCATTAGAAAGAACCAAGAAATAACGTCTGAGAAAAAACAAACAAGACCAAAAGTAGACAGATTGTAGTGGTTTATTTACGTTTTAAGTTATAATATATATGTAAATGATGATGTTTTTGTATGAAAATTTAGGTATGTGGGAATAGGAGAGAAAGAAGAAGCACAATTTTTCTATTATTTTGTGGAATCGGAGCGAAATCCAGAAGAAGATCCGCTCATATTTTATCTTACCGGCGGTCCTGGTTGTTCTGCTGTTATCACCTTCTTCTATCAAATAGGTATGATTATTATTATTTGTTTATTTATTACATCTAGAGTATACTTTTATTTTTGTGTGAGCATACAATGGTGCATTCACATTCATTGACATATAACAAACGATGCCATCATGATCATGCATACTACTAGCTATACAAGCTTTTTATTTGTGCTTCATTAGGGTTACTCCATTTTACTTTTCCTTTGCGATTAAGGACGTATACACGACATGCCATGTATATGACAATCAACCTAACAACCACGCCTCTTGTTCTTGTAACGCTTATTTTTTTATATATAAAATTTGTCAGGCAACCCCCTAAAAAAGAAAGACGTCAATATGAAACTTACAATGTAAGTGGTTTGTTTTTACTAAACTCAGCTCCATTGCGCCGCATTTAACTAAGGTAGTAGATCTTAAATTTGACAAAATATTAATGTCAATTTAGGAACCATGTATGTTCAGTTTGCAGCTTACATCTTTATTAGGTAAACAATCATTTATCACAAAATCAAGAAAGGTTCTAAAAACTGTAAACTATCACAAAAATGTTGCAATGAAATGTAAAATGTGGTTTGGAAATGTCCAAATTGGACCGCCAAAACTTGGCCCACCAGACAGACCTAAGTAGGCCCAAGAGTTATCCTTTCACAGTTCCACCGCCTCTTACTGACTTACGTTTTTCAAAGTCTTAACTATCTTATCAGTTTATCTTAAAGTCAAGAAATCCAAATTACCCCAAAAATAATATTTTTAAGGTAACTAGTCGCCGTTCAAAAATTTTGATTCCAAAATGATATAAAAAAGGTTAAAACTTATCTCTACAAAAATTTCCAACTCCACCCTGTTCAAAGTCAATATAAAACTTGCATACATATGGTATCTGATTTTACAATACGTGAGAATTTGTGGATCGACTGCTCAAATATTAAATTAAACGTCATTAAAAAAAAATTATGTATGTTTAAAGTGGGTAACTATTACTATGAGTTTATTTGTTATATCAAGTGTAAAAATATCTTATAAAAAAGTTGTACTTTTGTTGAATCAATTTTTATGCTATGAGTCACTTTAAATACTAAATCTGCGATAGAAGATAACATTAACAAGAACCAATTATAAACCTTATGCCAGGTCTTAGGGTGTTAATTAACCGTTTAAAGTCCAAACACAGTCAAAAACAAAGATTTTGTACTTGATCAATAAGGATAGGGATGATAACGAGTCGGGTTCGGGGCAGATTTTAGTGAACCCGAACCCAAATCTGTTATAATATTCATACTCATATCCAACGTAATATGTGGCGAGTACCCGTTTAGTATTACCAATCGGTTTCTCGGGTTTCCCTATGAGTTTCGGTTATCAACACTTGAGTATTCGCCGGATAAATTAACGGGCATAGGATTAGAAAACGTGTGTTAAAACTAATTAAAACGCGACAAAAAAATAGTTAATCAAGATACACTAAATTATCTTCAAGATTACTTAACGTAAAAGCAAACGGTTTCATAATTCAGATTTTCAGACCATTCATAATACGAAGAATTCTATGTTTTTGAAAGTACAAATTCAAATGTCATGATCATAAAAATCGAAAGAAATACACACAAAATACTGGTAATATGATCATTCTTAAACTTCATTCTTCATCTACCATTTCCCTAAATGTCAATAAATTAACTTAAACTTTCGACAATTAGTGTGTTAGTGAAAGTAAAAGAGTTATTCAGATACATAAAGTTTAACGTATAAGGAAAATTCATCACTCAATTGAACTAACTATATAAAAAGGTTAACCATTTACATACACATTATATTTATACTAATTAAAAATCATTATAAATTAATAATAATGTGGCTAGGGTGTGGGTACATGGGTATGGATACATGTACAAGTAATCGTGCGGGTATTACTAAAACCATACCCGCGGGAAAAAAATATTCCTACCTAAACCCATATTCAAACCCGCTTATCCACCTCCATACCCAACCTAATTGTTTCAGGTTCGATTTTCACCATCAGTTACAAATGCTTTTTGCCATCCTTAAATCAAGCGTTAACGACCATGTGTTTAACTTCCAACACACATTCATATCAAGTGGGCCGACTTTCCTACATAGTTACGCGTAATATGAAACGCATTGATTTGTAAACCACTCCTTTTATCCAAACACCATTTTTTATGTTTTATATAATTGTACACTATAACGTCATAAAATATGTTTAACTGTTATAAAATGAATAAAATGATGATGTATAAATCACTAACTATATAAGAATGTTTTTTACACACATACCGATAGTTTGAATAAAGGTTTCACTATTCTATATTTCGATTAATTTAGGACTGAAAGTGGGACACATGTCGTCATACGGATCCATTAATTTGTGTTGGAGTAAGCGGTTTACGTAATTCCCGAAACATAATAATCATACGAGAGTTTAAGTCAGACACGATATCTTACCCAAATATGAGCATCAACTCTTGACACTATTTTCCAATCACAAAACATATATAATTTCGTTTGTTATGAGCTTGCATTAGATTTTATTGTCTGTATTTAATTTATATTTGTTATTTTTAATGCTGTAAATTTTTAAATCATATTTTAATATATTTTGATGATACGTTAACTCTAATGTTACCACGTAGCTTTGTAAATGGGTGACAAAGGATTTAAATGCATATATGCCCACCATCCTAAAATTGGGTACACCACCCAACCCAATATATAGAGATCACAATTAAGTTGACCATGCAATTATACGTACACCTATATATATACATGTTTTATGTACATGTATATAATACCTACCTAGGTACATTCTCCTAGCTAATGTATAAATACGCTACTACGTACAACTTGTTTAAATTACTTTAATTAATAATATGTACAAGCGACTTTATGAATTATATAACCCATAACGTAGGTAGTTGATTATAGTATCAAATATTGAAATAACTATCGAAAATGTGTACCATATATGGTGTGATTATTAGACTTTCGTTAACTCATCACGTACTTAATGTATCGAGTACATCATGCATGTCGATCACCGCGGGCATATACTCTCTTTATGACTTGTAGTTTCTAGTTACGCTATAATTATTCGACTAAATATTTGCGAGCACACATATGTATAGTCGCATCATGAACGTGACCATGAATGACACGAACGTCCTTCGGATGTACGTACTTGAAACTACTGTACTCAAATATCAAAATTGTATGAAGATTAAACAAAGTTTATGTGTTTACATGTTTCAAGATTTTTTTTGAAACGTACATATATGTGAATTTCCTTCAAATAATATATATACCATGACTTACAAATTTACTTAATATCGGGGATAATAATAATATGCGGTTTCTGTCAGTAAAAAGTAATTCTAATATTTTTATCATGTTTTAGGACATGGTATATATTCAATGATTTGAATGTTGTAATTAATCAAAGTCTCTGAAAGTTCCATTCCAAAAATCATATTGTTGCAGGTCCACTTAGCTTCAACTTTGACCATGCTCCTGATAACATCACAATGACATTAAATCCAAACTCATGGACAAAGGTTTATACTAAATTTCTCATATAATTCAAACTTTTATATAATAATAATAATAATTACATATATATAATTTTGTGAGAAAAAATTTTATATTGTGTATGCTATAAGTTACGATCGATTTTGTAGATGGCTAATGTGATATTTGCTGATATGCCTGCTGGTGCTGGATTCTCGTATGCCACAACAAAAGAAGCATCGATTAGCAGCGATAGCATTATCGCGAAGCAGGCTAACGATTTTCTTAGAAAGGTATGAGTAACTTCATTTCGTCATTTTGACTTCATATCGAAATTAATGCTATGTATGTTTATTCATAAACTGTGTATGTTTTGATTAATCTACAACAGTTTCTTATCGACCATCCTAAGTTCTTGAATAACCCTCTATACATAGCGGGCATTTCCTATATGGGAATTGTTACGCCTATCGTTACTTTGGAAGTGTACAACGGTATTTGATTCTTTCTGTTGATATATCATTTTCGTCATTCAATTGCGACTGAACAAATTTGTGACATTCGAATAACTCATTTTTGTAGCTAATGAGCACGGTGATCAACCTGCATTGAATATTCAGGTAATTGATATGATCCGATCTACTCGCACGAACTAATTTAAAACGCCATGCATATTTGAAATTTACTATATGAAACTAAACTTTGTAATTTTTGAATTGTTACAGGGTTACATACTTTGTAGTCCTCTCACGGATAAGTTCATGGATTTCAATTCCAGAATTGAATATGCTCATCGTATGGCACTTATATCCGATGATATTTATATGGTATCACTAGAAATTTTACACATATTGCTAGTTAACTTTTGGTTATATATATATATAATGGGATCTAAAAAGAAGAAAATTTAGGTGGACAATATGGATAAGCAATATGATTCAGTATTTTTATTATTATGATTCATTTTTTATTATTATAATTCAATTAATAAAAAGTTGAATCATAGTAATAAAAATACTTAATCATATTGTTTCTTCCTCTTCTCCACCTAAATTTCCTTCTCCATTGAACCTAATCCTATATGTGTGTGTATATGTATGTATGTGTACTTATCGAATGACATGACTTCACAGTCAGCGGTAGCAAACTGTCGTGGTAATTATGTGAACATTAAGACTGCCAATTCGGTATGCCTAAATAGTCTTCAAAGATACGAGGAGGTGAGTCAATTCAATCTATGCTCAAAAACATGCTAGTTTTATCTAAAATATACAACCATTTACTTTTTCGATTTGCAGTGCACAAGTGGACTAAATATGGAAGATATCTTGGAGCCACTATGTAACAAATCAGATTTGAAGCCATACTGTCGTGTAATCTCTCTTTTGCATATGATTGATCTCAATTAATTAACATGAAAAACAAGTAAATGAAGTGGTTTGAAGAACTAACAACAATGTCATTTACATTTTGTTCTTTCAGGAGTACTATTACGATTTTGCTGCAGATTGGGCTAATGACGAGGCTGTGCAACAAGCTCTTAATATTCGCAAGGTATACCAACTTAATTAAATTTATAACCTCTGTATAGGTGTAAATTTGTGATTACCATTAGTCTAATCTTAATCATTTGGCATTCAGGGAACAATTGGAAAATGGGAGTTTTTTAACACGACCATGCACTACATGGAAGGGAAGAACGACACATTTTGCTATGCTTATGATATTGAAAGTAGCTTTTCCTACCATAAGAAACTTGTTAAGAAAAATTGTCGAGCGTTGATCTTTAGGTAATGTTGTTCCTCTGTTAAATGGAACTATTGGCGATTGTACATATATATAACACACGTTATTTTATGGGCAGTGGTGATCACGATATGACATTTCCATATGTTGGAATCGAGCAATGGATAGGAGCTCTTAATCTTGCAGTTGAGCGCCCATGGAAACCATTCTACGTTGACAGTCAAGTTGGAGGGTGAGAATCGACTCCTTTCGTCAACTCCATACTGTCTAGCTAAATGTACTTTAACTACTTTCACCGTTTTCCTTGCAGTTATGACATGACATACACACAAAACGATTTCTCCTTGACATTTGCTACAGTCAAAGTAAGACTCATCATCTATGAATTAATTAATTATTTTAGTTTTTTGTTTCTATGATGTCATACACGTTTAACTGCCATCTCTTAAAATCTTGTCAAAAGTTTCATACCTTATAACCCTTAGGCATATATGTTCTCAAGAATTCTTTGATTGATTACATTGCAGGGTGCGGGTCATTCGGTGGCACAATATAAGCCTAAAGAAGCTATGGTCTTAACAGAGAGGTGGCTTGCTTCAAAAAGTCATTTAAGCTCTATGTAATGAATAATGAAATAAGATTATTTTTAATGAAATCCATGTTTGTGGATCTTCAGTTTTTGCCTGTAACTTGTGTTTTGCATAATGCCATGATACAACCTTTTAGTTAAAGATGATTAAAGGACCACCTTTTTTAAGTCTACTCTTCCAAAGCCTAGTATATAAGCCTATACGTGTTCCACTCTAAAAACAATTGATGATAGAGGGAGTAGTCCATGAAGTAATATACAAATTTTGATTTCCGTATGTTTTCGATGTGGGAATTGGATTTGCACTTAACACTGAGTAATGATACTTTGAAGATAACTGATATAATCCAATTTCTTATCGATTAAAACTAAGATATACTACGTAAATCAATTGATCAAACAATGTTACAAAGTTACAAACAATTAAATGTGAAATTAATTTGGACCATATACTAATACTAAATATTAATTAAAAGTCAATTAATTTTTCTCAAAAGATCAGCTAACAAAACTTGACAAATAGGGATTACATGCATAATATCATGGGATTAGCTTACATGGTGCTTGAATATCCTTTTGTTGCAAGCCACTTCTCTAATAGAACCATAGCTTCTTTCGGCTTGTACTGTGCTACTGAATGACCCGCACCCTACAAAACGACACGTGAGTTCATTTATGAGTTACAGGAAAGGTACTTGTTAGTAGATAATAGAAAGCAAGCATGATAGAGGTTAGATTTAAACTTTTCAGCAATGATTACTAATAGATTGGTAGATCATAAAACAGCATCAATGACGATAAATGGCATATAACTTACTTTGATTGTAGCATATGTCATTGAGAAACTGTTTTGTGCATATGTCATCTCATATCTACGAAAAAGATCACAAAATAGGTAAACGTTCGTTACTTTCAATCATGAAACACATAGAAAGTGTCTATTCGGTCTCACCCTCCAACTTGATTATCAACGTAGAATGGTTCCCATGGGCTATCAATTCCAAGATTAAGAGCAGCTATCCATTGCTCAACTCCAACATACGGAAATGTCATATCATGATCACCACTAGAAAAAAAAATTGTCACGTACATACCATGCATATACAATCTTTTAAAATAACAAGGAATGCAAAGTAATACAATGAACGGAAAGTTTTGTTAGGTTACCTAAAGATCAGAGCTCGGCAATTCTTAGTAACAAGTTTCTTATGGTAGGCAAAGCTACTCAAGATATCATAAGAATAGGATTCTGTGTCATTTTTCCCTTCAAGATAGTGCAATGTTGTGTTGAACAACTCCCATTTTCCGATTGTTCCCTAAGCACATATCCGTGAATACTACTTAATACTAGTCCTGAATTCACGAACCTCTAATGTCATGGCGTATGAATTTGAGTTGATGTACGTACCTCACGTATATTAAGTGCTTCTTGCACAGCCTTATCATTTGCCCAATAAATTATAAAATCATAATAATACTCCTAATATAACATAAAAAACACAAAAGTGTCATTAGATTTCATCACCGTATTTGCTGTGTATATGTTAATCGAATCGGATCAAGAGAGAATACTTGACAAGTCGGCTTCATATCTTCTTTATCACAAAGTGGGTCCAAAATATTTTTCATGTTGATTCGACTTGTGCACTGCAATTCAAGATTTATGGGCTACATATTTTATATATGAAGCTCACATATTTTACAAATCATTGCAATCAACTCCTCCTCGTATCTTTGAAGACTGTTTAAGCATAACGAGTTTGCTGTATTAGTGTTCACATAATCGCCATGACAATAATCCATTGCGGACTGCAAAACCAAAATTGTTACAAGTAAAACTCATAGTTTAATGATAATTTGTTAGCATGCACGTTTGAATTACCTTATAAATATCATCTGAGATCAGAGCCATACGATGAGCATATTCAATCCTAGAATTGAAGTCCATGAATTTATCTGTGAGAGGGCTGCAAAGAATGTAACCCTACATTACAATTCAAGAAACAGAGATATGTTAGTTGTATATTATTATTATTCTAACAAAATGGGGTTGTAAAAGTTTGCAGGTTGAGTCATTTACTTGAATGTTCAATGCTGGTTGATCACCGCGTTCATTAGCTACAAATAAGAATGTTTATAGATCAGAGCTTAAACTTTTCATTCAGAATAACGAACTGATTATATGAACGAAAGGAATAAGATAAATACCATTGTACACTTCTAGAGTAATGATAGGTGTGACGATTCCCATATAGGAAATGCCCTAAATGTATAGTGGATTATTATAAAACTTTGGATGATCGATAAGAAACTGTACATTAATCAAAACATGTTTCATTAACAAAATATTGATTTCAACACGTATAAAAAAGATTGTATGTTAAAACCTTTTCAAGAAACTCGTTAGCTTGTTTCGCCACAATGCTGTCGCTGCTAATCGAGGCTTCTTTTGTTGTTGCATACGCGAACCCAGTGCCAGCAGGCATATCAACAAATATGATACTAGCCATCTAACAAAAATTAACGAGTTGTTTATATAATTACAATATAATGTTCAAAATGCTAATAAATATGATTGTGCAAATAAGATAAATATGTGTGAACCTTTGTCCATGAATTTGGATTCAATGTCATTGTGGTGTCTTCAAAAGTATTGCCAAAGTTCAAACTAAGTGGACCTGAAGAACAAATAATGCAACAAAGCATTTTATCATTCCATGAAGAACTTGTGCAACAGTGGTTGTGTTGGATAAAAGAGCTTATGTTTTTATTACATACTAAACTTTACATTTTTTACTATTATATAAATCGATCTTTAAAGATTACTATTGTACATATTTAATATCCAAAAAGCATTTACCGTGGAATATGTATTTTGGGTGTTTTTTGATACACTACATAATATAATAGTACATTAAATGTTTACAGTAAGCGTTTTTATAACTTCAATACATAATTACATACAATATAACTTTTCAGAGTTCGCCAAATACAATAGTAAAAGTTTATAACTTTTCAGGAGTTCGCCAAATACAATAGTAAAAGTGTAAAGTTTACTGCATCTTAAACAATGAATAAGAAGAAAAATAACCGAATTATAAATGAATATTCTACATATGTGGATTAACATATGCCACGCATTTTTATGTATTAGGCACATGTATACTTTAAAGGATACCAAAAAAAAAAATCAGAGTAAGCTAATCTGCTAATGTCTACATCAAGGAGGTAGTTGGGAACACTTGAACAACTTTTTTATATTTTTCTTTGTTAACAAAAATAGATTGATAGATACAGAGCACAAATTGTAAATACTTACACAAATTAAGTAGTTAAATACAAAATCGTACCAATTTGATTGAAAAATGTAAGAACAGCAGAACAACCAGGACCACCGGTGAGATAAAATATAAGTGGATCTTCTTTCGGGTTTCGCTCCGATTCAACAAAGTAGTAGAAAAACTGTGTTTCTTCCTTCTCTCCAACTCCCACATAGCTTCAAATTTCAAGCCCAAAAAATTGCAAAATTCACAAATGTAGGTGTGAGAACAAATGAAATTAATTAAGACTTAAAGAGAAAATTTGCTTGAAATGTGAAAGGAAATTGACCATCATAACCAGGAAGTGTGTTGATGATGGATTTTGAAAGGATCAAATTTGCTTGAAACATGAATAGTAAGAACATAACAAGTGATTTTGATTTGCATTCCATTTTTTGTTGTAACAAGTTGTTTTAACGGCGCGTTACGACGGAGCAAAAAAAATATCATTTTAGGTGAATATATTATATGCGCGTGTTGAATATAAAAAGTAAAATATCAAAATATATATGTTTATATTTGAATACATCCAACTATCAATACCATTATATGTAGTTTCTCACATTTTAATAAATAATACCATAAACATATATATTGGTCACTTTTATATTGAAACAACAACACCAAGGTTTTTAAATTATTATTATTATTAACATTATTATTATTATTATTATTGATTATTGATTTTATTTATTTATTAATTCGCCCCGTGACATTATAAGTATTCTTTTCTGTTTTTAAAATCGGAAACCGGGTCGGACCGGTGAGGGGTCCGGTTCCGGTCGAACCGGTCAGACCGGTCCGGCCCAACCGCCCCAAAACCGGTCCAAAACGCAATTATTAGAAAAAAAATTCAAAAACTGGCCCAACCGGTCCGGTTTCCGATCGAACCGTCCGAGTTTGACCAAACCGGGCGGTTCGTTGACTGGTCAACTATTGGTCAAAACCGGTTTTACCCGGCTCGGAAACCTCAAAATTCCCGGTTGAACTGGTCAGACCGGCCGGTTCGAACCGGTTTTCAAAACATTGAGTGTAACTTAGGATCCACCGATTTGCCGCTTTATTAAAAATATTGTAATTAATGATCAAACAAAAATTACAATAAAACACATCTATTTTTTGTCATATCAAATTAAATGATTAATTAAAAGATAACTCATTAATCGAAAGCTTGTTTGAAAGTTTATTTAAGCTAAAATAATTTTTATATCAATTTATATGACATGGGAAAAAAACTAAATATTATATTTTATTCACATGTAACAATTTTAATCTAAAATATACTACACTACCAAACATATAAGTACTTCATTCAATTTACATCCAAGCCAGATATATATTATATATACTTGTAATTGTTATTAATGGGAGTTGATATATACAATAAACAAATCACTCCATACAACAAACTGTACAATTATTAAAGCTTCTAATACAAATAATGTAAAGCATAAAATTGGTGTATGAATAGAAAAAAAAATGTTTATTTATCACCTCCCATTATTTATAGAGTCATTCACCTAAGTAAATGAAATTTTTTAATGTTTTTTCAATTGACATTATTCATTTAATAGTGTTATCTCATTTAGCTCCTGCTAAATGTTGTAGTTTTCAATGTAATGCAGTATCACTTTGAAATTTCACCAATATATAAGGGTGCTCCCAACGGTAGTCGTCGGCTATCGTCGGCTACCAACCGACGAACCGACAGGGATGGCACCGATTCGTCGGTTGCCATTGTCGGTTGCTGTTGGTCGGTTTACCGAAGCAATCCGTCACCTTTGCGTGGGCCCTATTTGTTGTTTAATTTTTTTTTCCCCTTCACATCTTTCTTTGAACCTTTGAGAATCAAAATCAAACATCATACATATAAATGTAAAAATCGGTACAAAACCATATGAATTCGAGCATTAATTAAAGTTAGAATGACGAAGAATGGAGATATTACCTATGTCGATGGTGACGGTGATTGAGTAGAGATTTTTTTAGGGTTTTAGAAAAAACTGAGAGGAATATGAGTGTGATATGAATGATGGATCGATGGAATTTAATTAGTTTCATTTATTTTTGGAACTTTCTGCGATACTGCCGGCATACATATTCGAAGATGTCGATAATGTTTAAATTTTGGAGTGTATCACCGTATCTCTTTTCAAGAATATCTTTTACGATTTTTATTTTTAGGAATTATTGTAATTTTTATTTTTAATGGAATGTTTTTATTTAAATTATTGTGTTTAATTTAAAATATTGTGTTTAATTTAAATAGTTTTGTATTTTATTTGATTAAAAAATCTCAACCGGGCCCCAGAAAAATGAAGTGATGGATCAGGGATGGGAGGGGGCTGTCAGTTTCAGTCAGTTTTCTGAAAAAGCTGACGTGGCACTGACGTGACTCTGTCAGTTTCAGTCAGTTGAGTTATGGGTTGGGAATGACCTAAGAAAGAGATGTTGAGTTTATAACCTCCAAGTACTAAAAATGGCCCTACAAGTCTTGCAAGAAGCATGTGTAGGAGACCCATAATGGCTAGTGTATTTATGTCTTTATTTCTGTATCATTTGGTTTGATATTTTGTCACGAGTTATATTGTTTGAAACTTACTTCTAATCGGGTTAAAGTTGTAAAATAGTAAGGTGGTTGTAATATAGGTAACCAACTGATTTTTATTATAATATACAGATAAAGTGTTACGGATTATCAAATGTACTTTACATGATGTGTTCTAATGTAGGTAAATTTATAAATTGTGTTACACACATCGAGACACTTTTACAAAGTACGTTATTTATATTGGTAACAAAATTAGTTCGTTACCTATAATAGAACAAAAGTGAACATACATTGTCAGTCAATGACTTTAACCTTAAAATGTTTATTATAGATAGATTATCATAAGCGTCCCATGACCAATATGTGAGAGATAAATCACGTAAATCATGAATTTGCCAGCTTTTCAACAACAAAAAATCACGTAACGCACTGTCAACATGGAAAAGTTAAATCCCGTAACACTCGGTTAAAGAAATATGAGGACTAACATATAACCTTGACCTTTATATAGCATGTCACCATCATTAAGCTACTATTGCGAGGATCATTAATGTAGGAGTATCATATATCATAGATTTAAGGGTGCGCTTGGTTTAAAGTGAGAAATGAGAATGAGAAAGGGAAAGGGTATGCTAAATGAATCGTAAGCAATGTAATGAACATTCCCTAGTGATACATTTGTCATTAATGTTGCTTGATTCATCCAAGTATCATCACGAGTAAGGTAACTGATTGGATCGAGTCAAGCTGACGAGTCTAAAGTACCCAACTCGAACGCGACATGATTTGATAAACGGGCTGGTGGATCGAAAGTATTCAACCCAAGCACGATCTTTAATATCGTTTGGTGGGTACATCAAACGTGTCAAATTTAATGGGTTACCTTTGGATTGGCGATTAGACCCTTTAACCGGAACCTTAGTCGATTTTAAGTTAATATCGATGGTGGCTTAGTTTCGTATCAAACGGGTCAAGTATACTGGGTATTTGCGGACTAGCGGGTTGACCCGTTACCCCTAGCCTAACCTCAAAAATTACACGGGTTTGCATGTTTCTTGTTAATATTGATTAATAAGATGATTTTGTGTCAAATGGGTCACCTTTTACAGGTTACTTTTGGGTTGGCGGGCTGACCCATTAACCCAAAGCTTGACATGAGTCCGACTTGAAAAAATAAATGGGTTGATGAGTATCGTGAAAAGTTGAGATAAATATATAATCGTTACAAGTCAGCAGAATGATAGGTCATGATATCCATTACCCTCAATTTAGTGAGGATGAGTTATTACCTACTAATGGGTAATGAAGCATTAAATTATAGGATACAAAATACCATCATATATTACCTTTATCTTCTCCCACCCTTAATACCATCAACCAAGCACCCCCGAAATTGAAAGTGAAAAACCACCTACTACAAATGTCGATCACCTTACTTGGTGAGTTCCGGGACTTCAGTTAATAGTTGACCCAAATTGTTTTTTGAAATTTCAATGACCAAACACAACTAAAACATTTCGCAAATTCTATTATCAAATATTGAACCGTCAATTTTGCTTTGGGTAGTTCGTTTCACTTTGTACTTTTAGTTTTAAATGCACACGTAAAACCACCTACTATCATGGTTCATGAGGACGGGATAATCGGACAATTGGACTATTAGCATCAACTTTTCTAGACCTTGCGATTTATTTATATTACTAGCAATGTACTCGCGCATAGTGATGGCGACTGAAGTTATTCGTTGATTCACACACTTTATTGTTTACACAAAGAGTTAACTCGTAGTCTCGCATTTGGTGCCGAATCCAAGGAACTTGAGAACATCAACTAGCAGATGATGGAAATTGTTTTATTGTTTTTTGTCGATTAAAAATGTTGAATAAGATGACATTTAATACATTAAACTGAAAAAATCAACAATGTCAAAAGTTTAATTTTAAATTTAGGGGTTAATAATAGTTATCAAAGTTTTATTCTTTTTTCGTTATAACCATTTAAGTTTTCTTCTAATAATTTAACCCTTTAAATTTCAAAAAAATTGGGGTTTAAGCCTAAAGTTTCATTATACCTCAAAATTTTCATGATTTAATCCTCAAAGTTTAATTTTTATAGTGATTTCCCCATTTAAAGTTTTTCTAGTTTAACCATCTAACTTTTAAAAATTTAATAGTTTAACCCTTTGAATGGTTAAACCAATAAGTCAACGCAAACTTAAAGGGTTAAATCATAAGAAAACTTGAGTAGTTAAAACGGTAAAAAGTGAAACTTTGAGGATTAAACCATTATTAACCCTTAAATTTAAAACATATCATCTATATATTGTTTAGTATTTTATCTTTTGTAACTTTATCTATATCTATAATTATTAAAGAATGTTTGATGTTACGATATGCTAAAAATTTAATTTAATATTGTGCAAAGGTTAAAAGAAAAGAGTTGAATTTTATAAATTAATGGTTTAATTAGAAAGATTGAGATAATTGATTAGAAAGATTAAAATAATTTAACAAAGAGTAATATAGACTTTAACCATTGTTACATTTAATTTTTTGAAAAAGAGGGAGATGTTTTATATGTAGTTAAAATTAAGATATATTACTATAATAAATCGAAAAAAAGTTAGGTCAACCCATCTACTCACCCGTCTTCACCGTCTATCCGTCTCGCAAACAACGGAAGTCACCGAGGGCGTGTCTAAGACGCCGCGTTAAGACGCGAACGGAACAAGGAGAGATCTAACACAAGGCTCGTTAGAAGTTGCTTTAACTATTTATTATTTTATTGTTTATGTTATTTTTTATGGTTAATAATGTTTTAATTCTTAAAGTTTTACCTTTTTTTCGTTTTAACCACTCAAGTTTTATTCTTATGATTTAACTCTTTAAGTTTGTGTTGACTTATTGGTTAAACCATTAAATTTTTGAAAGTTATATGATTAAACTAGAAAAACTTTAAAGGGCAAAATTATTATAAAAGATAAACTTTGGGAGTTAAACTATTAATATTTTGAAGTATAATGAAACTGTAAGCTTAACCAAATTTTTTTTAAAGCTTAGAGGTTTAAATAATTTGAATGATTAAAACGAAAAAATGTGAAACTTTAAGGATTAAATGATTATTTATCATTTTTCTTTCTTTCTATTTTGGCTTTTTTGCCTTTTGGCTTTGACGAACAAAATTTAGCAGTGTATCGCCAAACATAACTACACAAATTCATTTTCTTTATTTTAACTCCAAGAAGAAGAACCAAACCCATGAACACTGACAAACAAAAGCATAATCTTGCTCATCAAATTCCCCCTTTTATCTTCATTTCAACACAAATTCAACTTGAATTCAGACCCTAATCATGTTCAATTCCATTCTAATTTTACTTCTTCTACTACCTCTATCATCATCATCATCATCATCATCATCATCTCCACACGTAGTTGAGGGTTTAATAAAGAATTTGGATGCCGATAAACCTTCGCCATTATTACAAGAATCTGCAATTAAAGCTCTTCTTAAAAGATTGCTTCCTACCCATGTATCCAGTTTCCAGTTTAAGATTATTTCCAAGGTTCAGTTCCCAATTTTTTATAAATTCAAGATATAATTTCTATTTTATGCATTTTGTTTGATGACTAGTCATCAGTTTTAAGATTTATTCTTAGATTGAGTAGCATGAGAAAAGTCACTAATTTAATAATACCAATTATTTTTGTAATTTTACTACATACTTACATGGGTCGCCCAAGAAATCTAAAATTACTGGAAAAATAAATATATTACGGTGATCAGTGACATTTTAGGAATTTTAACCCCAAAAATGATAGAAAGTAGAATTATAAATTTTTTCCGCCACCCGCATATAAAAATTCGTAGCTCCGCCTTTAGAAGTTAACATTGTAATCTGTTTGTGTTATGAAGTTGAAACTAAACACACTCCTTATATATGATAATAATTGAGCTTGCTGGACAATAACTCTAAAATGTAGCTCCATTTGTTTTTTTCATGTGTTTGCTATGTATATTGCTGCTGTGAATCAATTAGATATTAAGATACGTTGTTTTTGTATTAAATTTTTAACTTTTCAGTAGTTGGAAACTTGGATTTAAACTTGAAGGTCCATGTACCATGTAATTGTTGTTTTTGGCATCTTTTAAATTATATTCTATTTCCATATGACTCGATTAACTGAATGTGATTGTTTATTAATATTTTGGCTCAAATATTAGGATGCTTGTGGTGGATACAGCTGCTTTTGGGTAACAAATTACAAGAATTCAAATAACATATCACCAGAGATTATGTATGTATAATCTACTTATTGCTCTCGTTATACGATGTAGTTTCAATACCATTTGTATTTGTGTTTAGTTCTGCTTACCCTTTAATTATCACTAGTATCCAAGGCACTACAGCAGTTGAGATTGCGTCCGGTCTCCATTGGTACTTAAAGTACTTATGTGGCGCTCACGTGTCATGGGACAAGACAGGTGGCGTTCAACTAGCTTCAGTCCCTCCACCTGGGACCTTGCCACCTGTAAAAAAGGAGGGAATTATGATTCAGCGCCCAGTTCCATGGAACTATTATCAGAATGTAGTCACTTCTAGTTGTAAGTATGGGTATCTTATTATTGATTGAATCTGGATGTTGATTCTCCTAGAGTAGGAAAAAATGATATTACAGATAGGAGGTTTTGTATATAAGTAAGCAATTTAGGGTGATTTCTATGGATAACACACTTTGTTTTTACCCATAAAAAGGCTCAAACTTTCAAATTATTTTCAATTAGGCTAATCTTGTAGGTAAGTCACTTTAGGTAAATATGGTCGAAGTTACTGTTGTGTAAGCTGCCATATCAGCGCTTTGGCTGATTAAGTGGTCAGATTACCGATTACTTTGAAAGTTTGAGCCTTTTTATTCGTTTGAAGGTCTGAGCGTTTTACATGGGAGAAAACAAAGTTAGTTATGTAATAATCCCATACGCAGAATATGCTAATGCTTATCTTGTTTTTTAGTGTCTTGTTAAAAGAGTGATTATTTTTTCAATCTTTAAATAGGGAATGATATTTAGCTTAAGCTGCTGTTTTCTTAAGCTTGTTAAAATGATTCGATTTTCCAAGTTAACAGATTCATACGTTTGGTGGGATTGGGAAAGATGGGAGAAGGAGATTGATTGGATGGCACTTCAAGGAATTAATCTGCCTCTTGCATTTACTGGGCAAGAATCCATCTGGCAGAAAGTTTTTATGGTGAATCAAAAGTATTTCTTATTACACATATTACAATAGCCATTTTTATAGTCACCATGACTATTATCTTGAATTATATGAAGTTGATGTATCGAATTTTGAAATGGATATAACTTCATTGTTATTTGTAGCCAGTTCACTCGTGTGTTGAGTTCGTATACCAATATATGCAATATCCTTATGAAATATATGTGTTCCATTGCAGGATTTTAATATTAGTTCACAAGATCTGAACAATTTTTTTGGTGGACCAGCTTTTCTTGCATGGGCTCGGATGGGAAATTTACATGCGTGAGTCCATATATTCATTAATTTTTGCTTTCTCTGGCCTCTTATTGGTGATTAAAGATCGTAACTGAATCATGTAGGCTTGATAAAGTTAACGTTGATCTTATGTTAATGAATCTTTTATTAAGCAGTTCATTAATTATTGTATCAGATGGGGCGGGCCATTATCTCAGAACTGGCTGGATCAACAGTTGGTGTTGCAGAAACAAATATTATCCCGGATGATTGAGTTAGGCATGACTCCAGGTAATCATCGTTTCTGAATATTGAAATCCTGTCATGTTTGATACCATTTATATGATTCATGTGATTGATGCCATCTTATAGTGCTTCCGTCGTTTTCTGGAAATGTTCCTGCGGCACTGAGAGATGTATTCCCATCTGCAAATATCACCAGACTTGGAGATTGGTTAGTCACACGATTTTTTAACAATTTATTCGACTCATGTTAATCAACTTCACTCATCTTAGTACATTAGATGTGGCAATTTAACCTATTTACTCCTGATTGGGTTGATTCGGGTTATGGTTTATCTATAATGGGTCAAACGGGTAAAATAGATAAATTAGCTCAAGTAAATGAATTTCTTTGACTTAAGTGTTTCGGGTCAACCCAACGTGGTACTAACCATATTTAAAATAACCAGTTTTAACCAGAATCCATTTGATCCTTGCCCAAATTACCCAACCCACACATTTCTCCACTGCGAGTATGGATGATACATTTACCTCTTAGGATAAAAAATCAATATGTTTTATGTTTCGATTCTCGTAGGAACACTGTTAATGGTAATCCTCGGTGGTGCTGTACTTACCTTCTTGATCCTTCCGATCCTTTATTTATACAGATTGGGGAGGCATTCATAAAAAAACAAATTGAAGGTGAACCCGTGTATACGTTAACCATTTCTTCTGTTTGGACTTATTCACTCATCATATTGGTTCATTGTATTTGCTACAGAATATGGAGATGTGACGGACATCTACAACTGGTAGCTTCTGTAATCCGTTTTCAGTCATAGAATATGTTGTTACACCCAAGTTTGGTATCTTATATGATTATGATGTTTTATAAAGTGACACATTCAATGAAAATTCACCTCCGACAAGTGATCCGGCATATATATCTACTCTTGGTTCTGCTGTTTATGAAGCAATGACCAAAGCAGATAAGGATGCAGTTTGGCTAATGCAGGTCTGTTACATCTTAATAGTTTGGGATGTACCAACTTTTAACACATTATATGAAGTTAGTTTTTATATAATTGGATGTAGTACGTTTATTTATAGACTTGGTTTAATTTTGCAGGGATGGCTGTTCTATTCAGACTCATCTTTTTGGAAACCTCCTCAAATGAAAGTATGTTCTTTCCGTTGATTCTGATTATAGGGGGAAATTCGGAACCGTTTTGGGTCGATTTGGGTAGTGTTTTTTTTTCCTTCCTCAAAACGGGTCAATCAAAAGATCTAACTGAAAGGGGAAGAGGTCAAATGGTTCGAACAACTTAAACGTGGCCACAGTCTATTTTAAAGCATATGACATTCTGAATTGCTCAATTCAGAGATTGAGATTATTTCTTTTAACTATATTACGCTTTTGCATACATAAGATTAATGCATTAATCATCTATGTATAATTTTCCAAATGGCAAAAAATGTGTTTGCGGGCTAATCTGACCTGCCCATTTCAACTCGTAAAAAATTATGCCCGGCCTTGACCAGTTGCCGAACCTGCTTATCATTCCACCGTTTATAAATTGGTTGTGTCAGAAGATAAGACCGAATCTGATTGACGAGTTACCAATATCATTATGTAACAGGCGCTCCTGCATTCGGTTCCATTTGGGAAAATGATAGTTCTTGATCTATTTGCTGATGTCAAACCTGTCTGGGAGTCATCCTCTCAGTTCTATGGCACCCCTTATGTGTGGTAATATCATCCTTTAACACTAAATTACTAAAATTTATTAATTCGACATAATTTTGTATTTTATTTTGTGACTTACATTTCAATCAGGTGTATGTTACACAACTTTGGTGGCAACATTGAGATGTATGGTGTATTAGATACACTTGCCTCAGGTCCGGTTGTTGCACGTGTCAGTGAAAATTCAACTATGGTATGCTTCAATTTCTTAAATTTGTATTGTGGAGAAAAACTCGCTCAAAGCTTATAAAAAATGCAATAAAAGGAAGGATTTCATAGGTTGGTGTCGGGATGTGCATGGAAGGAATAGAGCATAATCCTGTTGTGTTTGAGTTGATGCCTGAAATGGCATTTCGTAAGGATAAAGTTAATGCTGAGGTGAATAAACTTCTCTTTAGTTTTCTATATATACTGACCATGAATTTGTGTAGGACTTATTATATAGCTTGAAATTCTAAGCTATAAGTGCTAATGCAGGAATGGTTGAAAGTCTATGCTCGTAGACGTTACGGAAAAACAGTGAAACAAGTTGATTCAGCATGGGAAATTCTTCATCGAACCATTTATAATTGTAGTGATGGAATTGCCGTAGGTCTCTCGTATTCAATATAAAAAACTTTCTGATTGGTCAAATTGCTTGCAAAAGGAACATACTTTCAGTGAATTCTATTGTGTAAATCTCATTAGTTTATAGTCAAATTATGGACTCGGATCCCTTATTTGATTCTAAACATACTTAGAAATATAAATGTTGGACTTTTAAAAGTCTATTCCCTAAAACAGAATTCAACTGAAAATACGTTCGTTTTACTAGTGACTCTCTAGTTATAGTGTTTGCTCGTATGGTACTCATCATAGATGTCTCTGAACTTGGTTAATTTTTATTTGTTGTTTCTTTCTTCTTGTTAGGACCACAACACGGATTACATTGTAAAGTTTCCTGATTGGGACCCTTATTCAAACACCTACGCTAGCTTTCAGAAACAAAATAGCAAACATAGCCCCATCAAAATGCACCGATATCGAAGGGCTGTTTTAAGTGAAGTTGAGTCTACATTACCTCAACCACATATGTGGTACTCAAATAGTGATACCATCGATGCGTTAAAACTATTCATTGATGCAGGCGAGGATCTTGCTGGAAGCCTCACTTACAGGTATGTATCATG
The DNA here is from genome assembly GCA_963422505.1 of Pseudognaphalium luteoalbum. Classification (NCBI taxonomy): domain Eukaryota; kingdom Viridiplantae; phylum Streptophyta; class Magnoliopsida; order Asterales; family Asteraceae; genus Pseudognaphalium; species Pseudognaphalium luteoalbum. The sequence continues at coordinate 28,715,542 of OY730195.1, forward strand.
TGCGGTTCTTGAACCATCCAAAACCTTTCTGGAAATTTGCGTGAAATAACAACGTACTTGGCATCGATTAACGTTCTTAATAACAGTTTTTATTTTCCCCGGGAAGTAGCATATACAACAACCTGTTGCCCGCAATTTTCCCTTTCATTTGTTGAACAAATTCAGGATTATTTTTTTTATTTATAGGTACGACTTGGTTGATCTAGCACGACAAGTATTATCAAAGCTCGCGAATCAAGTCTATGTAGATGTTTTATTTGCTTTCCAACACAAGGATGTGAAAGCTTTGGACTCTCATAGCCGAAAATTTAAACAACTGATCATCGACATTGATGAACTTCTTGCGGCCGATGATAACTTCCTTCTTGGAACTTGGCTTGAGAGTGCAAAAAAGCTAGCTTTAACCCCTCAAGAGAAACAGCAGGTATATGTGTATTATACCAATTTATTAAAACATATATGTCTATATATCAGAATGTATTGATGAATTCTATTCCCCCGATAACTTTTCTATGCGTTGTTTCAGTACGAGTGGAATGCGCGAACTCAAGTAACCATGTGGTATGATACAACAAAAACAAATCAGAGCCAACTTCATGACTACGGTAATTTTCTTCTGAGTAAATGAACCAAGTATAACCGGTTGATCTATATAGTTAAAGTGTGGACAAATTCTATATTTTCCTACACTTCCAAGTGCAAACATTAGTACATAGGACTTCTTTAGTTCTGTATACTTTTCAAGCATTTAGACCCTAACATTATTTTAAACGTTTGTAATTGTGAACAGCTTAAACAAGTTTATTTAAGTTGTGAACGAGAATACGTGCACAATTTGCAAGTTCTCATAATGGGGGTTAATGTCATTTTATTTTTGTATGAGCAGCAAACAAGTTCTGGAGTGGATTGTTGGTCGACTACTATCTACCACGAGCTTCAATGTATTTCAGCCGTTTGTCTGAAAGCTTGAGAGAAAACACGACATTTGAAGTAGTCGAATGGAGAAAAGAATGGATTTCGTACTCAAATAAATGGCAACAAGATACTAAACTTTACCCCGTGAAAGCCCAAGGAGATGCCCTAGCGATTTCAACGTCACTTTTTCAGAAATATTTTGGGTAAGCTTACCATGAAGAAGCAGACACAACTGGCCGAGTAGCCGGAAACAGTGATGATGTTCAGCCAGTTAAAGAAAAAGTGGCAGAGTTGATCAAGTTAACCTTTGAAAGTATGTGGGTGGTTTTAAGCAGGTCCAGAAATAAGTGATTTAAGGGATATTGTATTTTTAAGTCCCTGTATTTTGCATTAAGTCTCTGTTTGGTTCCTATCTTGTTAAGATCTGACACTGTTAATTGTCGTTCGAAATTGATAATCCCCATTTAAAAAGAAAACAAAAATAATATTGGAGATTCTTGAAAAAAGGTCCTTGTTATAATTTAAACTTCATCGATCAACTAGCTTCTGAAGAAAAGATCTTCATAGTCACAAACATCGAGTATAGTCATACGACCAGCATCTTGAAACTTGAGTAATAATATGCTTGAGAATTATATACTGACAATAATGTAGAAATTTATAACTCCTGACATGCTAAATACTTACAGTTTTGTCGGTTGGACTCTAAATGTAGCGGGCTTTATAGGGGTGATTGGTGAAGGTCCTATTTTACAGGTTCGACAAAACTGGGATGCGTACACATTTTCTCATTCTGGAAAATATTTAATGCCATCACACTTGGTAAGAGCACAGTATGTGGGAAGTGTTCCAACTCCATTTTCCATCAAGAACGTTGTTGAACGGCGTTCTACCGCACCGTAACGGCATTCCCGATAACGTTCTTCGGATCAAAATGTTGTTGTCAAAGGTTCATAAATTTTTCAATGTAGAAATTTATAACTCCAGATCAAAAAGAATTTGGTATAATTTGATTCCAACATATTAAAACATTTCAAAGGTTCATAAATTTTTCAATGCGAACAAATCTTGTGATTATGTGTGTTTCGATTAGCAAGGTCATCTATTATGATTCATCAAACTATTCTAATTCTATGTGTGAAGAACTAATTTATAAGTGCTTGTAAATATTTTTTAAAGAACTAATGCGGTTAATGACTATGCTAGTGATGGTAGCACTTTCTTATAGTAATTAGTTAAAGAATAGAGAAAGAAAGGAAAGAAAGAAAATAGAAGAATAAGTGCACACATAATGGCAGACTTGAAACTTTATTATATTCGAGTATGCTTCGTTTCGAGTTCCGAGTTAAGTCGGAAATCGCTAGCCATAGATAGACATGTTTGTGTGTATTATCGAGTATATCACATATTTGGGTCACAAATAGGTTTGGCTCAACATGAACTTAAACTCAAAACAGGTTTGCTCAAAGCATCGTCTGAGTATTACACTATTTAATGATTTGTTTGTGGCCCGTTTATCATTAACTTCGTGTCAAATTCTTTATAATACATAACCACCGGTCCACCATGATCTAAAATAACTAAAGTACATATACTATTATTTTTTATTCATTTTTTTAGCATTTTAATTCATAACCACCGGTCTAACATCCATTGACTTCTACCTACCATTTTATGTTCCCTAATTCAAACACAAACCCTAACCTTAGCCACCTACCATCACCTCCATCAAACCACCTCTTCTATTACTTATTTATGGGTAGTTAATAATTTTGAAAGGTGGGTTTGTTAGGCCATCTACAATGTATATGAGTTTGCATCAAATTTGGTATTTTAGTGTAAAAAACCATTTCCAGCCAAGTCATCAAATTTGGTGCAAAATTTAATGTACACCAAATTTCAAAAGAGTTGCACCAAATTTGGTGCAACATTAAACTTTGCATTAAATTTATAATGTTTTCTTATAAACCCTATATTTGAATTATTGTTATAATATAAATACAAAACTTGAAAAAACTTATTTATTTGCATGATTTTTTTAAGTACTATAAACGTTAGATTATATAATAAGATTATTAAAACAATAAAATATAATATTCAAATAATTATGTTAATTTAAACATTGATTGTCGCACCCCCAAATTCGGGTTGCGGAAGCGAATCGGGTCGGGGCGCGACTAATCAATAATCCTAGCACAAATATATAATGAACGACTCTATATGCGTCGTTTTACAACTTGTATTTATAAAATCAATGTTTACATCAAAATATGGTTTACATTAGCTCAGTTTGAAATTGAGAGATTTACATACATAATTAATTTATACAAAATATAATAATGCAGCTAAATCTCTGAATGTTTGCATGCTGACACGAGCTAATGATTCCTGAATTGGGCAATCCAATCTACTGTTGGGTACATGTGATACATGCTAAAATGGGTTAGCGAAACGCTGGTGAGCTCATAGGTTTGTATGTCAACACATATTGTATGAACCGCAAGATTTAATTGAATTTAAATTGCATTTAAGTAAAATAAAAGTTTTACAGCCATAATCACATAGTCTGAGCTTAACTCGAGTTGTCAGGTCCACATTTAAGGTATCCTGATCGAGGTGCCTCCCACGAGTGCCTAATCTACACTCGTCTGAAATATTAGTACATCCGTTTACCCAGTTAGTGTATGCTAACCCGGACGAGGAGGGTCAATCCTATATGGTACCATATACTAATATTCACACTACAACGTATTACCAAACTATGCTGAGGAGGGCTTTGAAAGATTAGTGAGATAACTCATGTAGTAATTGTTTGTTTTCGTACTTGCGTTCATATAGTTAAAATAAAACGAGCAATGATCGCACCCCTGAGTAAAACAGTAAAATAGGGTCTATGAGACTCACCTGAGTCTTGAGAGTTTAACTTAATAAACTTGAGTGATTAGCCGAGATGAGTTGTCCGAAGACTGGTAACCTAAGAGTGTCCACGACACGCGATGGTTATAAACGTGAGTAGATATCTATAAAGACTACCTTTGTAGTTGTTCGTCCAACTAGACGTCCAAATTACTACGATTTGGTTGATTTGATTATGTTTTGAAAACGTGTACGGCCCGTTGGTGATGGTTTGTGATGATAATAATAATCTCTGAATTTATTTCATTATACTTGATAAGGTAGGAAATCGGGTATGGGGGTCCGGGGGCAACGCCCCTGGTAGCGGGGTTCAAGGGGTGGCAACCCCTGGCGGGGTCCAAGGGGCAGAGCCCCTGGCTGGGTGAAATCAAATGTTTCATGCGACACTTAGTAAAATTTGAATTTGGGTGAAATCAAATGATAAAATTTTAGGTCTTGACACTTAGTAAAATTTGTGTTTTCAAGGTTCTGTTTCATGCGACACTTATAGCGTCACTTGAGGAAGTGACGCATAAGGGGGCAACGCTTAAGCAAGTGTCGGGTACAAGTGTCGGTATCAGTGTCATGCGTCACTAGAGTGAGTGTCGGATGAATCAGAATTCAATTATAGGCGACACTTAGACAAGTGTCGCTAGAAGTGTCGGTTAGGAGTGTCGGCTATTGAATTTGCGACACTTATGCAAGTGTCGGGAAAAAAGGATTTTATGCGGCACTTAGGCAAGTGACGCAAAATTAGGGTTTTTAGAGACACTCAGTGCGTCACTTAAGTGACGCATTAAGTGACGCTTCGCTGCACTGGTCTATGCAACACTTACGTCTGTTAGCCGGATTTTGAGCCGAAAAAGTGTTTTTCGGTTTCCGTTTGGTCTGAAACTTTTACCCAACCCATATTTGGACATTTTAAACTTAAATAAACAACTTTTATGAAAAATAAATGAAATCTAAGAGTTTTCGAGAATTGTCGGAAACTTACGATTTAACGCGAGGAGATTCCGAAAAGATGGAAACGTAGATCGTGACGAGGTGAACGTTTTCTTCCAAAGGAACGTGATGATTTAGTGACGTGTGTTAATTTGTGATTAAAGGTGAATGGTGGGTGTGTAAGTATTTGAGAGCGAGAGAGAGAGAGAGAGAGAGAGAGAGAGAGTGTGTGTGTGTGTGTGTGTGTGTGTGTGTGTTGTGAGGTGGGAAATGAGGATGGGGGAAATCCTCCCCTTTTTAGCCGGCCATGGTGGGGTCCACCATGTGTGGACTTCACCAATTTTTGTTCCCTGCATTCGCGCTCCGTACGGTGTTCGTTTTCCCGACCGTTTAAACGTTAAATAATTATTTTATACGTTTAAATATACGTTTTAAAATACGAATGTTTATTCAATATTTTTATTGAAGTATTTTACCAAATACTTTATATTTGAGTTATAAAATATAACTTAACTTCATTTTAATAGTTTGCGCGCTTAATATTCTAATCGCGTAGACGTTTGTTTGTACGATATGAAGTAATTGTGGAATATTATCAAAAATTAATATTTTGAGTAAAATAGTGTTATTAAATAATGTTATATTATTTAATAAAATTATTCACCAACGTCCGTATTAATTGAACCGAATTACATTCGATTTAAAATGATTACGATTTAATCAAATCGCATAATTGTATATATTCAACAATATATATTTCGATACATTAATTAGCCTAACACGGAACTAATTACATGTATTAACAGTTGATTAGGCACTAATCACTAGTTCTAATTTGACGGGTGTCACATTGATTCATGCAAAGAACTTATGTAATTGAAACTTTACTAATGTAAATAAATAAACTTAACATTTAAGTTAATAGTTTGGAAGATTAATTGATCATAAATATAATAAGTTCAAGTAAAATATAATGTAAAAGTAGTTTAAGAGGCAATGTGTAAGTGTTGAAAGTAATATTAGTGTAGAAATTTTGTGCATACGTTGGAGATGAAACACATTTAATGCAAGTATATTCCTGAAAGATTCATTTGTTATACCAAATTTGATGCGGTGTTTAGTGGATACGTTGAAGATGCCTTTAGGTCTCCCCATATTTTTGGATAGATCGAAATGGGTATTTTATTACAACCTTCAATTATAACAATAAACGGGGTAATTTTTGTTTTATTTTTCATCTCATTTCATTTTTTTCATTTTTTACTCAAATAAAAAAAAAGTTTGATGAAATCCGATGGATCGTTTAAACTCATCATTCTAAATGACCTGGAACCCATTTATACCCAAATTAATCTATACCAAACTTATTCATTTTGCCACTTAAAGCCACCTTCAAATATGTTCCAAAGATACAGATTTGTATTCCTTTTTTTATTGTTAAGTCAGTTTCGATAAGATAAAGAATTGCAAATATAATTCATTATCCCTAACCCCATCTAGAGGTGCACATATGGGCTTTAGCACGAGCCCGGGCCTAAAAAAACCCGATATATCCAGAAAAAAGTTCGGCCCGAAGCCCATTCTGGCCCGAAAATCTTAAAGAAGCCTAAAAATATTCGAAAAAGCTCGGTCCGGCCTGAGCCCGGCTAATCCCAAAGCTCGAAAAAAGCCCAAAGCCTGAGCTTTTTTTATAAAAAGTGCAAAAGCCAGGACTTTTTTAGATAAATCGCAAGCTTGCAAATGGTATATATATAGAACAGTGGGTGAAGAGGTGTCGACCTCTTTTGTCTAACTATTCCCAAACCTTAACTATTATCATTCTTGAAAATACATCATCATCATCATATATCTATACTTCATCTACAAATTGAGATTAAGAAGCTGTGATTCAAGTTCATTATCTTCATCTTCTTCCATCTATTATCACAATTGTAAGTGTTTTGAAGTTATATTATATATATATATATATGTGTGTGTGTGTGTGTGTGTGTGTGTGATTGAAATTAGGTTAGATACATGAATAATTTTGGTATAATATTGAGTTGCAAGTTGTTATTGATGTTTGTTCATGTTAGTATGATGTTATAGGACAAAAGTATAGCTTTAGAATGATTAAAAAACTTGAGCTTGAAACTGTGTTAATGTAAAATTCGAGTTAGGGTTTGTGCAGGAAATAGAAATAGGTCGTGCAGGTTCTGGGTTTAAATCTCATAGCCGATCGGCTATATTGGTTGAGCCGATCGGGTAACTACTTTATAGCCGAACGGGTAAAATTAGATGAACGGCTAATTTAGTGCAAATTGACTACAAAACTTGGCGTTTAAACGAGGGCCTCAAAAATTAGTTATACTAGCCGATCGGGTCAATGTGAGCCGATCGGGTCAATGTGAGCCGATCGGGTAAAGCTATATAGCCGATCGGCTAAGGCAATGTGAGCCGATCGGGGATGGAACTGAAAAAAGAATAAAATCAGTGTACATATTGATTTTGCTTTTGTGTGAATGCATAAGTGTATATTTATTTATATTAAGTAAGTTGTAATAAGTTGAATTAAGTTATGAACTTAAGTGTTTTGTTGTATTTACAGATAACCCGAAGACTCAGTGATTTAGTCAACTGAGTTATTGGAGCAAAGTTGACAGGTGAATAGACTTGGAACTTCGGTTCGGGTTAGTTGTAACATATTGGTTACAACGAAATAAACATAGTGATTATTGATTGTTGTTGATATATATATATATATATATATATATATATATATATATATATATATATATAATTGTGATGTATGGTTGTAATGAATTGGAGGTCAACGACTGTTGGACTGATTGTTACAGGTTAGTCAATGTGGGATTTGTGATCATGTGTTGAGAATGGAACACATATTGACTAAAGGTAGCAATCAGTTATCGGTAAATCACTGTATTGGCCTGCAGTGATTGTAAGTGTCGCTTGGTGGGCCACCGCGGACTGAGGGCGTCACAAGGACCACCGATCCTCTTGATGATGTAGTGTCTATGTGTTATTTGTTGTTAATTAATATCGTTGAGTTAAGTCAAACTGTTAGTAACAGGTTTATTCACTTAGCTTCGTGCTAATTCCGTTAATTACTCCTTGCAGGTTTTAAGATGATTTGGGCCGGGCAAGGAATGACCAAAGAATGTTTGACCATAGTCATACTCTGATGTTCTTTAAAACTTCGATATATGTTTTGATATATAATGCTTAGGGTACAATTAGTGTTTTGTAAACATTAAAAACTAGTACATATAACTTATGTAAATTTTGTAGATGACGTCATATTATCTATGTTTATAATGTAAATGGGATTTGGCTTCCGACCTTTTTTTTAAAAAAAAAATGGATGAAATTTTGGTGTGTTATAATAAAATACAACAATAACTCATTTTTACCCAAATATATATGAAATTGGTAGTTATATAATATATAGTTTTAAATACACGCAATAATTAATTAGTTATAAACAAAATTAGATTTTTAAAAAAGCCCAAAAAAGTTCGGTTCAGGGTTTTAAAAGCTCGGGCTAAGCTCGTTCAAACACAAGTAGGCCTATTTTTTTGTCAAAGTCCGGACTTAATCCGGGCCATACTTTTTTAGGTCCGGGCTTTTTTAAACTGAAAAAACCCGGATTTTTTTAAGCCCAAAAGCCCGATCTTAGCCCGACCCGGCATCCCTCTAAATCACTTTACTGTAACTCTAATTCCTCCATTCTCATTCATCTTTTATCTCTTCCTTTCAAAACCAAAACACCATAGTTGAAAATCGCAATCCTTGACGTACCAACCACCATACAAATTCACTCACACGATTTATGACGTAAAAATCGACCGTAGGTCTACACCTGCAACTTCCGGCGAACGAGACCTGCAACTTCCGGCCGTATTTCGCAGCAGTTTCTGGCCGGAGTTGGAGACCACACCACCGCACAACATCAACGGAAACTGCCCATTCTTTCATCTCTCTGAGTTAGGGTTTTAGTATGTGGTGATAGGTGTATGTGGGATGTGGTGGTGACCGTTAAAGAAAAGGAGAGAATAGATGTGAGTCCCCAATTGAAAAACTAAATCCAACCGGTTTTATTTTGTTATACTCCAGAAACAAATCCAAACGAAGAACAAAACCTTAGATAGCTTCATTGTTGCGGTGGTAGTTGGTCGCCGGAAAAACCTGGGTGATGGTGGCGGGCAGATGAAGTCTGGTGTAATGAAGATTCCAAAGTAAATATGTAAATATAGTTCTTACCAAATTTATAGAGCCATTGGGGTTAAGGTTAAGCATATTATTTTTACATTATTTACATAATTATAACTTATAGTTAACATGGATAAATAATCTTACCAAATTTATATAAGGAATATTTATACGTTGTAATTGATTCAACCGAGTTTAGAAAATTTATATATGATAATCTTAAGCCTAACCCTAAGCGTTACAGTTAGCATACTCATTTATTAAATACTAGCATTATACTCACGCAATGTAGCGGTGAAAGTGGTGATGGTGGGTGGAGATGCGAATAAATGTTTTAAAATAAAAACATAATGTACTCCGTCTATCCGATTTAAAATGTCCACATTACTATATTGGGATGTCCCATTATAAGTGTCCAATTTGATATTTGATTGATTAAAAATGTTGTTAGTGGAGAATAAGTAGGAAGTAGGACCCACTTTACTTATTCTTAAAAAATTTTGAAGAAAGAGAATTTTAAATGTATTATATTGTAGTATAGATTTATGAAAAATTAGATAACTAAATAAAAAAAAGAGAATAAGGGATTTTAGATATTTTAAGGGGAGGTAATACCGTAATAATAACAACATGAATTTTGTTTTATAGAACAAAATTATACATTAGAAAGTTATATTGTATCCATTAGTTGTGTATGAGTTTGTTGTATTTATCAACACTCGTTTTAAATGGTAGAGGGGCCATTTTCGAGCTAAAGTTAAATTTATTGGACGGAAAGCCTTGGGAAAAAAGTACAGGGATAAATTTTATAAATCGGTGTAAACCACATGGACCATTTATAGAATTTACTATGTGAGAAATTAAATACGGTTCCCTTTGAGATAGAGGTGACATTTTTTAGATGAGTCTAAATGGGTATATAATATAACCTACAATTTTATAACAATTAGCCAACGGATATAGCAGGTGTTTTTTTTTAACACCTCATATCATTATTTTGATTTTTCACTCAATTAAAATAAATGATGAAAATCCGATGAGTTAACCCGACTTGAGACCTATTTGCTCCGAACTCATTTCGATCAAAATCAATCTGAATCCATAACCTAACCTGACATATTCATTTTGCCACTTACAGTAAAGCAAAATTTTGGATTAGTATTAAATAACTTTAGTGTATAGTCAGTAGTTTTCAAAGAGTTTTTATAAATACTAGTAGTATTGTAGTATTGTTATAAAACAACTCAAGGTTATTACTTTCTCCGAGATATATATTTATAAAGGAAAAAGTAGGTTACTTTCTATTTCAATTTGGAAAAATCATACTTTTCTCCTTCGCATTACGCTAGAGCTTCCAATACTTTCAAATTTCAATACAATAAAAATTATTGATATATATATATATATATATATATATATATATATTAGGCATTGAGCCCGTGCGATGCACGACTATTTGAAAAGTGCATTTAAAGTAATTTGTAAGTAGCCGAATATATATAAATGGACATATAATTAATGTTATCGATAGCACATTTAGTTTGTGGTGTTGATAGATTACTTTACGTTTACTTCAATATTTTTCATATATATCATTCCTTTACATTTCAACATAAAGTTATTGCCAAATTTAGTTGCAAACAATGTTCCAAAGTATATAAATTAATAATACTTAGTCGTTAACTAAAATAATACACTCGGGTAGTTAAAAAACTTTATTTTATATATAAAAACTAAACATTGAACCCATACGATGTACGATCATTTATATAATACCATTAAATTATTTTTATGTTATTATGTTTAAGTTTGTATACATAATACATTTAAATTAATTTATAATTTATTATGTTAAATTTTAATATATTTATTGAGCCTATGCATGCAATGCAAGGTAATTAAAAAAGTAAAAACTAATCATATGTTTTTTAGGTTTTCAACTATATTTTAATATTGTTTAAAGTTTAAAATTTATTATAGAAATTTAATAGTAATATATATCAGTATGTACAGAAAATAATTAATTTCAAATATCTTTATTAAAGCTAACTTTCTTAAAATATGGTAGTTGATGATAATAATATATGTTAATTACAATGTATAAGATATAGATTAGAATTGTATTTCACGAAAACAAATCAAATTGTATTTTTGGTATGTGATTTCAAATTGTCACCAACGGGCCGTACCCATTTTACCAACTTCAAATGTAATCAATTATCGAATACTTTGGGCATAATCTTATCGAACAAACATTAAAATGGATGGTTTATTCAAACATCCATTCACTTATCTTAATCTCGCGTGTTTAGGACACTAGGAGATTGCTTTGGTACATGCGTGCACTTTAGGATTGCTTGCTCTTCAGGTTAGTCTCGCAGCCCCTTTTTACCGTTTTACTGTTTTGGGGGAGATGCATTACTTGTTTTACTTGAATACATGTATAAATGTATTGATTACTTACTTGTACTTACTGGATTACAAACTTACTAATTACGACTTGGCGACCCTTGGGGTTTATTACTTTACGGAGTTACTACTCCATGAACTTACTATTTTACCGATGAACTACTTTACTACTGTACAAACTTAGTGACTCACTGTTTTACTACGATACTGATACCTTGCTACTTTACAAACGAAGTGAGCCACTGTTTTACTACGTTACTGATTTACTACTTTGCTACTGTACGAACTTACAAACTTGTTGTTCTACTACGATACTGAATTACTACTTACCGGTATATCAAATTGCATGAGTTTCCGTTTAATCCAATGAAGGCCTCTGAAATCATAGTAGTTAATTATGGGATAAGCGCGAGTTTTAGTATATGGATCCATATGGGACTGACAATCCCCACCTGGGGTGGTAGCGCCACCACGAACCATTACTCGTATAAACAGGTGTTTTCTACTCGTTTCATATGAGTGATTTTTGGGTTGCACTCACGAGGGGCAAAATTACGGTTAAGCTTCGACTATGATGGCTCATGGCAAGATACACCGACCTTACTTACCTAATTACCTTGGCGTAATTGATGCTTACTTACTAAATTATCGTTGTGTAATTGATACTTGCTTACTAAATTACCGTTGTGTAATTGATACTTACTACCGAATTACCATTGTGTAATTGATACTTACTTACCGAATCACCATTATGTAATTGATATTACTTACTTAATTACCGTGGTGTAATTGTTTCTACTTATTGCACTATACCGGATTTTTCTATTACTATATACTACAAACCTGTGAGATTCACCAACCTTTTGGTTAACGCGTTTTAGTAATGCATTCTCAGGTACGCAGCCACAGTAGGATGGCTCAGCAGGATCTACCATTATGCTAAGCTAATACGAGTCGCATGCATACACACTTATGAAGATTTTACTCGCATTATCTTTTGTACTTTGATTATGTATTTAAAATCTTCTGATCATTTTGCGAACTCGCTAATGATGTACACTTATGACTTAAAACTTCGTACTACTTTTGTAATGTAATATATTTTCTAAAACGTCTCATTTAGAGTCGTTTGCTTAATCTTCGTGCTTGATAATTAATTAGTCACGCCCAAAAATAATTGCTTCCGCAAAGCATGAAATTGGGGGTGTGACAATATGTATGCAAGACAATGAGTGTCCTCTCATAAATAATAAGTTACCTCGTCAAAAATGTGAATTAAATGATTTTCAACTCTTTTATGATCAGTGAGAAATATCAACGTCTAATGATATTTGTCATCCTTCGAGGGTCGAAAGGATTGTCAACATTAAAATAATCATTGCATCATGAGGATGTATGACTCTTTGTACATGCTTGTAAACATTTCTTTCATATTCAGTTATGAATATTCTTCGCCTTTAGAACTTTGTAAAAAGTTCAAAGGATGTATAAATTGCAAAATACTCATAAAGAATGTATATAAATATGGGCTAAAATATCCATTTAATAAAGAATCTATCATGTCCAAATTGATATAAGGACTTATTTGATTCAACAGTGTCCTCGAGAGCCCTCTATGAAAAACATGAGGCATTATAAATAGTGAAACATGCCTTTATCAGATCTTCCTAATCATTTGATATAAGATCTTATTCAAATTGAATAAATGGTGTTCTCAATTAAGAACCTTTATATAAAGCATGAGGCTGTTAATAGTGGAAGCATCTTTAAGCATTTTATATCCTTGAGGGATCCAAAATGCAAATGAGTTAGACTTGTGAGTTATCATATAGCAAAGAGTCTTAGCATCAATACTCTTTTCTTATATATTGTAGTTTCATACTCATTGTGCTTTAAGAATAAAGACCAGCCATAGAATAGGCTTTACACCTTTATAAAATGGACTATAAGTCCAAAAATCTCGTATGAAGAGATTTCATAAATTTATTGTGTCTTTTTATATTGGTCAAATAATATTTGCAATTCTTTGCAAAAATAATTTCATGATGCTATATCACAATAGCTAGCGCTATATTATAATGATAGTATTATCGTCATCGATTTCATTTATATCGATTCCACGTTGTTCTAGACATGATATCATTTATTAAGATCTCTTCATTTTTGGGTACCAGAGGTTCTGATAGAACCTTCATGTCTAGTTTCGTTAGATTGAATTTGGGGTCTTTAATTCCTCGATTTGACCATCTAAATAATTTGCTCATTTTTTCGAGGATATAATTTGGAATCGACTCACGTTTCACGTGACATAGGCTTATTAGTCATTTTAGTAAGAGCATTAACAACTTATCATTCAAACAAATATGTCTGACAATTATCAAAAATGAATTATCATTTGAATTTCAAGTTCATTCTTGATACTATGAGGATCAATATTATATATTAATAATTCATTTTCAGTTTAAGTTGTTTTAAGATCTCCCATTTTGGTCTCATAGTTGTGCGTTATGGTTGAGCATATATCGCACAAATAAATAAAAAAGTATCTATGGTATATCTTTTTGAGGATCAAAAATCAATTACAGGGGAAAAATATTATTTCCATTGGCACGATGCGGACTCACATCATTACATGTATATTAACATGGCCCCAGAGTATAAGTATTATTGTTGCTCTCATAATAGATGTTGATTTTCTATCAACTAAGCCTTTTGATAAAAGCAATTTACGTATGAACTAATATATGTTCAATACTTACTACAATCAACTGAAAATGTTGATATATTTAAACAATATATACGTTCACTGACATTATCAAAATAAAATTTGATATTTTTAAATATGTTCTTGTAATCTCAGTAACCGAGTTACTTAGTCACGCAAAATTTAGGTTGCGATTTTCATGACCATTTAGACGATGCATCGATTTAAAAATCCTAAATGGTTCATTATATGGATATACGAAATACCCCCTAGTTGATTTCAGAACTTTTAAGGGAATGAGTCCCAATAGTAGTACGTATAAATTTTCTTCAGAGCAATGCATGTAAAATTATTATGTCGAGGAAACATGAGGTTCCATTATACATTTCGCATCATGATTGACTCGGGATGGTCTCACCAGTCTCGCCAATTAATGTAATAATCAAAGCTCATTAAACGTCAAGTTTATGACCATATGTACTTCAATTACACATTCATTTATAATACAAGCCAAGGAGCTAGAGTAATACCTCTTTAATATTTATTTTTCGTGGTTATTAGCTCTTCAAGAACTTTTAGTGTACTTACACTATCAAGGATAGCCGAGATGATATTGATCATTGAAGAATTGTACTCGCTGATATTTTTAGAATATTGCAACATGAGGTGCATTTTAATAAAGCGAGTTTTTTTGAAAGCATTGATTGCTTTTGATGATCAAACCTTTTGGATATTTCACCGTAATGTAGATTAATTCGTCGAAGATTGTTCAAAATAAAATAGATCTTAAGATAAAAAGTCCATATGAGATATGGAGATACTTGTTGATATCAAGATCAGTGAACTTTAATTTTATAAATTAAAACACTGTAACTACAAAAGAAAATTGCACTACATATTACACATGATGTTCAAAAATAAGATATTAGCTGTAAATGTACATGAATAATATCACAAATTGTTCATGTACGTATCATATAACATGTAGAATTATATCAATCAAAACATTCATATCTATCAAATTTTAACTACATATGTAAAACTTTTAACTGTGAACCAGTAAATCAAGCATCATATAAGACATCTAAGTTTAGGTTTAGATATTTTCCATCCATAAGATAATTAATGTTAATAAAAATATTTATACTATCATATAAATTTATTGTAAGTATTGATACACATATATAATTTTGACCATGTCATAAATGTTGAAAGCCAACAAAATTAACCACCATTGTTTTATACACATTAACATATGGAAGTGATCATAAATATTTCTCAAAATTGAACATATGAAGTCATATAACATGAAAAAATTTAACGAACTACAAAATATAATAAATGACTAATATGAGTCAATACATATTATGAAAAATAGTAATGATAGAACTTGAGGTTCTAACCAAAAATATGACAATAACATGAGGTTATCTTAATTATAAATTCTCTATAGGAGATCATTGTGGATCTTGAGAATTTTAAAAAAATATATATAACAGCTATTGAATCTCTTTAGGAGATCAGTGTATATCTTGATGATCTAAAAAAAACATATAATAATAACACGAGGTTATTTTAATTTGTATATTCTCTTGAGGAGGTCATAGATATTGAAGATCATATATATATATATATATATATATATATATATATATATATATATATATATATATATATAACAATAACAATAACATGAGGTTATTGAAAAACATTATAGATCTAAAGGATCATATAAATATATGTGAATAACATTAACATGAGGTTATGTTATTGATTCATATTGGTGAATCATAATATAGACATCAATTTAACAATAACTTGAGGTATTGTATATGGATTCTTTTTATGTAGATTCAATAGAACATTGATTGTTCTTGTGATATAATAACAAATAACAATTCTCCTTTTGTAATCATAATAGAACATTGATTGTTCTTGTAAACTACAAAAGAGTTTGTAAGATAATAAGAAAATGAAATTAAAAACATATAGAGTTTCCTACTTATTATTCTCTAGAGCAACTCGTGCTGATAACGTGTTGTAAAATGAAAGAACAAGAACAATAAGTGGGGAGGAAGAGAGAAATATTATTGAATAATTAGTATCAAATGAATATAATGACAAGTATATATAAGATTAAACAAAATCCTAATATACTAATAGTTAGATGGTGGGCTATCCACAATCCCATGGGTTAAGCCCATGGATTTCACAACAGTTTATATATATATATATATATATATATATATATATATATGTACTTTTTTTATTAGACCAACTATATATGTCTATAGACAGATATAACACATGTGTTGCCAGCTATTCAAATTCTATATGTTGTCGCGAGTCGGCAACTTAATAAAAGGGCACTGATTTATACACCACTCTTTTTTCTTCATACGCCACCAATTGTGCTTTACATAGTTGTACAATACAACATTGTAAAGCATAATTAGTAGTGTACGGAGAAAAAATAGTGATACATGGATTATCAACCATAATAAAATTTATAAATTTCAACTGCTTTCTATATAAACAACCAACTCATATTATAATCCTATCATTACGTAATTATATAGTACATGTTATTAGTTCATGAATTAATTTCGATACATCTATCCTTAAAAAATAAACATATAAGCACGGCCTAAATGAACACACTTATTTATACATATAAAACAAAGATTTATCATTAATTTTTAAACATGTCACATCATCATGTTGCATTTTCTTTATACTCTCCTAATAGGTTCAGTGAGAGGTAATGTTGATGTAGGTCACTGATGAGTGGTGTTGGTGTAGGGTCCGTGATAACAGCAGCAGGAAAGAGATGTGGATATGGTGGAAGTGAAGAATCATCATCATATTATATTTTCTTTAAAAACTTAAAAGATTTTTCTTTAATTTTTAGACATACCATATCATCACATTGACTTTTCTTTAGAATTTTCTAACTTGCCACATCATCAAATTATTTTTTCCTTAAAACCTTAACAGTAATTATTAAGACTATAACTTATCAATAATATACCTAATTATAATTATAATCGTCTTTAAAATTCTTATTTTATATTTAATATGTAAAAAGTAAATTCATTTTTTATTCATATATGATACATTGAAATTAACTAATAATATCATCATTAACTACCATATTTATGTTTTAAGAAACTTAGTTTTGATAAAAATATATGAATTGATTATATCTGTACATTTTCATATATGTTACTATTGAGTTTCAAAAATAAATTCTAAAATTTAAACAATATTAAAATACAATTGAAAATCTCAAAAACATATGACTAATTTTAATTTTTCTTATTACTGTATTGTAAATGCTCAACAAATATTGTTACTTTTTGTCATTCACAATGTGACAAGATTGGTGTTATGATGAGAAGTGGGCAATGATCCAAATTAAAAAAAAATAATAATAATTACATCATACGTTATCAACTTTTATCCCACAAATAATAATATATTCTCCGGCAAACAAATATCGTTTTAGTTATCCGTTTGTAGTATGTTTCGTGATGACTATTAACTCGACCTCATAAAATAAATTTTTAAAAAACTTCATACATGAGTGAAAAAAGATAAAAAAAATTTCTATACTATTTAATTGTTACCGAGTATAATTTTTTTATATTAATCGTTTATAATAATCAAACGCTTTAATACAAATACAAATATGAATTAACAACACTATTAAAACAACTTTAATTTTATCCCACGAATGTTAATATGTTCTTCCGATAGAAAAAAATCATTTAAGTTATACCTTCGCAATATGTTTCGAAATCAATATTAACTCAACTAAATCACAATTATTGTCTCATGTTATTTTGTTTCTTAGAGCTCAAGGTGTGCTAATACGTGGCTTCAATGTTCTCCCATGAGAACACCGGGCGTAAATGTTCTCCCACCCAGTGCCGGTGTTCTCACCAGTGTTCTCGCAAAATTTTGCATTCAACGTTTGTATACGGACAGCGGAGAAACCCAACGTTCAACATATTTTTTGTTTTTCTATTTCTTTTTCATGCAGAAACCCAACGTTCAACATGTTTTTTTGTTTTTATATATTAATTAATACATTTATTATTATTAAAAAATCAAATAAAACAAATAATAAAAAACTGTATAACACTATCCTGAACACTGAGAATTCAGTTTCACCATACCACAAAATCTTCACTTTCAACATTATCCATAACACTATTCCAGAACACCGACACCACACCTTGTGCTCTTACACATCCAGTTTATACTCATGTCAAAGTATATGATGCATTTAAATATTAAAAGTAAATTTGGTTAAAAAATGATCAGTTTTAACAAATACACGAAAATCATCAACACCTAATTTTGATTGATTTAACATTTCAAATTTGTTTCACATGTATTTTTTGTTTTTGTCATTAATAAATCTTCAACTTCAATAATAGTTTAGTTTAAGTTATCAATTATTTTCATTCTCAATACCTGATAATTACACATTTAAATTAATAATATTAATTTATTGAGCTACTTACAAATTAACAATATATAGATCTATATTTTTAAATGGTTGTTTAATTTACAATATTAAGCTTACAAATTAATATAATTATTTTTTATAAATGACCGTGCATCGTACGAACTCTATATTTTAATTAACGATATTAATTAAGGTTACAAATTTAAATATTTATAATTTATAAACGATTGTGCACAGGCTCCATACCTAGTATACGGGTATGTTTGGATGACGGGCTTCTAGGGACTTTTGGGGGCTTGAGCTTCTATATTTTATAAGTTTCAACTATAAGCCTTGTTTGACAACATAAAAAAAGTGGGGTTTCTTGAAAAAATAAGCCCCAAGAAGCCCCTAAACAAGAAGCTTTTTGAAGTGACTAGTGAAAAGAAGCCCAAGCTCCAGCTCCGACCTATGTATATATATATACACACACATTAACTTTCCTCCTCTCGTAAGATTTTTTATATTTTCGATTTTAAATATTTGTCACGTAGCTAATCAATTGATGGGACAATTCATGAGGGTGCGTTTTGTTTTCCTCGTGACAAGAAGACCCACAATAGTTATATATTACTCATTCCGTCCCATTATAAATGTCCACTTTAACTTTGAACGTAGTTTTAGAATTCTTCACTAACTACACTTTTCACTAATATAATATTAAATCCACCTACTAAAATCCTTTTTAATTGGTTAAATATCAAAGTGAACATTTATAATGAGACATGCTCAAATAATTACATGGACATTTCAAATGGGACGGAAGGAGTACTTTTTTATTATATTACGATACGATGATATATGCAATCATGTATTAATTTTATATCATCGTCCATCATATTTAACTACGAGTATTTTATTTGTAGTATTTATATCTTGTTTAATATATACCTTTTTATCTACCGTGTACATTGTCCATTTTGTAAACCCACAAAAAATAGAAAAGAATAAAATCATTGAGCGTACATATGTGATATGTCAAATCAAAGAGAATAAACCATTAATTTTTATGATACAATCTTTATAAAATTTTTATTTAATCGTTTTCGAGATATAAACATTTTTTAAAATATAGGAGAAAGTAGAATTTGAGTACAATGAATCGATTATCATATCATTTATGTATGCATGAAGTTGTTGGTTGGACCAAATATATATAAAATCGAAGAATATAATATAATCATTTTAATTATCGATAAAAGAAAATTAATTGAATTAATTACTCATAACATAGAGATTGAACCCTTTAAATATATATAAAATGTAAATTGTTTTGCTTACTCTTTTGTTGTTGAATTTTGTTTGTTTAGTTTATCTCAGATTCGACATTGTGCATTAACTTGATTCAGAATGTTTGTATATTTATTTGTTTCTAAATTCAACCTTACGAAGAATATATGGAAGTTCAATTTGATTTTCCTCTTTCTATTGAATTGAGTTAAATTAATTATATTCTAACTTGTGCCCTAAGGGCACAGGTTAAGGGGTGAATATTCTTCTTGAAAAATAAAAAAGTTGAAAATATTTTTTTCGAAAAATGAAAAAGGTATCAAGATTCTTTTTGAAAAATGTATTTCTCATTTTTCAAGAAGAATATTCTTGTCTTAACATATGCCCTTAGGGCACACATTAGACAAACCCTTACAAATAATACAATTGGTGGTTGCGAAAAGACATTCGGAACTGGAACTGTGACAAACAATGGCAACGTAAGTTTGCCAAATACTATTTTGGTGATGAAAATATTGGGTCAAATGATTTTTTTAGTAGGGTAACAATAATGTGCCAAATACTATTTTGGAAATAAAACAAATTGTGCTAATTATTTTTTTGTACGGGGGAGAAAATTGTGCCAAATATTTGCTTGGAACGAGAAACGAATTAAACTGTGTCAAATATCTTTTGTCACATGAGTTGAAGCGTGCCAAAAGAGTAAAAAAAAACTTGTGGTGCCTATTAGTTGCTAATTGGTTGCTAAAAGTATTTAAGATAGTCAAAAATACATCAAAACCATGTCAAATAGTATTTGACAAAGTATTTGGCACAGATTTTGGTCTTCCTAAATACCCATTTTAATCTTTTTTAGTGCTTATTATACTTTTAAAAAAGGATAAGTATGAGAATGTATCCAACTTGTTCTAAATGTCTATTGTATGTATCATATTTACAGGAGGTATATTTAATTTAATACATCCAACTTTCAATAACGGTTATTGTATGTATTTTGCTTATGTATCGTCATTTTAAGATGGCACGTGACATCCTTAGACGATGACACGTCAGCAAAATACATACAATAACCGTTTTTGAAAGTTGGATGTATTAAATACACATCCCGTAAGTATGATACATACAATAGACATTCGGGACAAGTTGGATGCATTTCCAGGTACTTAACCCTTTAAAAAATACATATAATGTAGTCATTGTCGGTGCAAGTGTATTGTATGTTCAACTTTGTGTATTTATACCGTAGCCAACTCAGGCTTTCTATCGAATCAACCCAAAGAACGAAGCATGGAGTGCAGATCGATATTCTTAACGTTTTCATCGCTCTTACTCCTTCTAACACTCGACTCACATTTCATTACCTCATCGTACTCGAAATCCATCGTTACACATCTTCCTGGATATCCTGGTCAACTTCCTTTCACACTCGAAACCGGGTATATCACCTACTTTTATCATTTGGTTTCTAAAACATATTTATATGGTACTCTTTTAACGAAAATAATGCTCACAGATCTGTAATAGCTCTATTGGTCATTATGATACCGTTAGACCATATATAACTACAACAATATATAGTAATACCACACGTTTTGATGGATTAAATTGTAATTTATGTATGTATGTATTCTGATTATATATAGTTTTTGCATGAAGGTATGTTGGAATAGGGAAAAATGAAGAGTCACAAATTTTCTACTATTTTGTCGAATCGGAACGAAATCCAGAAGAAGATCCGCTCCTATTTTATCTTACCGGCGGTCCTGGTTGTTCTGCTGTTATCACCTTCTTCTATCAAATAGGTACATGATATATTATGTATTAGTAGAATCTTCAAACCAAACAAATGAATACGTCAAAACCTAGAAATCATATCAAACCCTAATGTTATTACGGAAAGGAAAATAATAACGACGTCAATAAGAATTTAAAACACGCATTAATACTGGTACCCATACGATAATAAAATCCTTCTGACCCCTACAATTTGAGATGACCACCATAAATATTAATCAAAGTACAACCAGCTTATGCACGTTAACAATACCCTATACATGATCGGTCAACGAATTCAATATTATAAGATTATCAACCGTGGGTTTAATTCGAAATGTAAAACGGATTATTACTATTTAAGAATGCATGCTAGTGGTATTTTTTCAACTTTCACATTTAGCAGACTATTTGTACAACAGTACCATATATAGTAATGAGCTTTTCAACTTTCACCTTTAACCGCCAAATGATTATTTGAACAATAGTACCATGAATAGTAATGAGCTAGATATAATCTTTGTAAGATTGATATATATAAATGTGGGTTAAGTCAGTTAATAGATCTGTTTTATCGTTTTGGTTTTCTCAATGCTAGGTTGATGTTTGTATATTTTATTAATTAAGTTTTTGTGTAATTTTTTTTTTTTTTTTTGGTTAGTTTAAGGTTTGTGTTTGAAGTTGTTATTTGGTCAAATTTAGGACTTTGTGTAGTTGATTTTGCTTGACAGCGCGCATATTGTTTGTTTGAATTTTTAGATTAAAAGTTGAATTATCGTTTTTGTAGTTATTGTGGTGGTTGATGAGTTAAATGGTGGTAGGGTGATGGTGGAACATAGATGATAAATGATGATTTTGTATATATGAAGTATATATGAACAATTAGAAATCGTATAGTGTCGATAATTTACAGTATAATATATGTTAAAAAAATTTAAATGATGTTAACTTTGTTATTGGTAAATAACTAAACAATGTTATAGATTTTATGTAACTTTTATTTTTTATACATTTATAGTAACAGTAATACTTTGCTTAAATATAACATCAGAACTTATTAAGGAAAAAAATTATTTGGAAACAGAGAGAGGGAGTGGGAAAGGAATGTGGAGTAGAAGGGCCCCATTGCTATTTGGACCAAAGAAAATGATATATGATGTACAACTTGACACGTACGTTGAATTTGTACCACTTTTGAACATGGTTGATGTTAATATACATCAAATATGAAAAATATGTTAAAACTTATACTCCGAAAAACTCGCGCAATGCAACGGAATACAAAATCTATTTATAATATTAACCCGTGGTAATGTTATGTTGTTTGTTGTTTTTTCTCAATAGTTTAGTTATAGTGTTAAAATTTGTTCATTTGAAGTGTTGGAATGATTATGTTTTGAGAATGAGAAAGTGTATTAATTGTTATTTACTATAATAGTTACACCTTTTATAATAATTAGATTTCTAAAATTATAAATATTTAAATTTAAATGTTGAGTTTAAAATTATAAATATTCTAAAATTACTCCAGGCCCAAATACCCAAAATTATATGCACGTTTGAAATTAATTTTTCACTTTCAAAAATAGATAGAGAAGTTTGATTGTTATTACCATCTTACCTTTAATTGAAATTATTATTACAAACTTTTAAATAAGCATTAATTAATTGATTAAGAATAAAATTATCATTCTGCAAAAGAAAAAGAAAACGCAGTAATAATTATGTTTTTATTCGACTGCGTATTTTTTATCGGGTAACAATAATTTTAGGATGGCGAGAATACTTAACTTATAAAATTAGTGTGCGTTTTTTCAATTTCTAGACGCTTGTAAACGAACCAAACAAACACGAATAGAATTTGTTGTTCATATTTGTTCACTAAAAATTTTGCTAGTTCATTAAAATTAACGAACGCAAACGAACTAATATATAAATTAATGCATTCGTTCGCAAATACGTTAAAAGAACCTCAATGGAGACAAACGAACCTAAACAAACAAAAAAAAACGGACATATACATGTACAAATATATATTATATAACTTGAAGCATTACGATGCATATTTAACATTAGAAAATGACCAAAATGTGATTCTTAATTATACGAACATAAATGTTTGTTCATGTAAGGAAACAGACGAAACAAAAATGAACTTCCAGCCGAACGTTATGCGAGTTGTTCGAAGAACGTTTGATTCGCTTAAATGCCTAATAAGTATATATTGTTATATTATAGCATCTCCGATGTGTACATTATTTTAGTGTAGCAAATTATACTATTTTAGTGAAAAAGATGAGATAATCTTTTAATAATATGTTTATACTAAAAAAAGTTGCTCTAATGTGTTGCACTACTTTTTATTAATTGATTTAATATACACAGTTTTAACGATATAACACTATATTTTTCATATAACTATTGAATTATCATAAGAGATACAATAACAATCATTATATTTAGAAATTTCAAAAGAAAAAATTAAAATTTTATTAAAAATTAGTAAGTTTCTTTTAATAAATATGATAGCAAACATCATATCTTGTATTCTTAAAATTATTCATCGCAAACTTATAGTTAAAACATTTTTATTGTTATATATATTATTATTTAATTAAATAGTGTTTTTAATGCAGCACTAAATTTTATATTGCACTAAAATAGTGCATTTTTTAGTAGTAACACTATACTAAGTTTTTTTTTTTTTTGCACTATTTAAGTACAAAAAGTATAGATAGTGAATACAATCAAGTCTTAACCACTGTATACGAATACAAGATAAGATTTTTGAGTAAAATTGAGTTACACGTTACAAAATATTTTTTTTAGATAATTACGGAGTACATGATACAATGTATTATGGAGTATATTATTGACAATTTGAAATAATGGATGAGTTTTGATCATTGATGTGATGTGTGGTCAGCAACTTTTTGGTGCGCCTTTTTGTTCGAATGGTACGAACGTTTTAAAGTAAGAATTTCATGTGATACGGTAATTTACAAATCTGTTACTTTTTCATTTCCGGTGCAATTGTGCGGGTTAAAAATTACTCTTAGGTAATAGGTAATACTATAAGGAGTGAATACTATGAGTATATAAATATATAAGTAAAGAAAAATACTAGAATTACAATAATTTTACTAAAGAAATTCTACAATACCATAATACGTGATCAAATAGATTCTTTCATTCTCTCACTTGCTTCTCTATTATAGACTTGCAAAGTATATATATAATGACTAAGGTGTTAATAGTCCAGTTTGGCTGGTTTAAGCCTAAAATTTAAACCAAACCGATACTTACGGTTTGAGTTTTTCTCAAACCAAACCGCCCAATTTATGACTTCCTTCAGGTCATGGGTTTGAAACTTTTCACGGGTATTATTTATCATAAAGATACCTACCACTAATGAAGTTTATGACCCACAACGTTACGGCTTAATCCGTGAGAGTTTCAGTTCGGATGTTGTGGTGTATGTGATGGAGGTGATTTGCACAACGATGTTGAACCTTGTGAAAGATTTGGTCATATTCCATTAAAATATGGAAATTCTCCCGTGGTTGACATAAACAAGGATTATCTTGCATGTGCTTTACAACCGGTAAAATTTCTTTACTTTACTTTCAATCGAGGATCCAAATTTTATAAAAGCAAGTACGGTTACTTATGGATTTAATTTGAAATTTCTAGGATGTTTTATTAAACTTCTGCGATCTCGAAATCCAAATCAATATTATATCAACAAAATATTGTGAAACTCAAATTCAAATATAGTATAGATTCAAAGCTAAATTAATTATATTAACATATTGTTTTTCATCAAGTATAAAATAAATATATATCCATAATATTTATTTTATGTACCATTAGTTGGAAGAAAATGAGAGGGGAAAAAAGAACACACCATTAAAAAATGACTTGAAAATTAGTAAGAGTGATTATGATGGGACTCGAACTTTAGATGGGTAGACTACAAATTTGACGTACAATTTATCTAGCATGCAACTTGCTATATACAATTTGTTTTAAATACTTACACATTAATAGAATTTGGAAAGAAAAAAACATCAAAGTTACTATACATAGTAGTTTCCTAATTAATATCAAGGGATAATTTATCTAGAACGGCAACTTGCTATATACTCCGTACCATTGTATTAAATACTTAAACATAAATAAAATTTGAAAAAAAACATAAAAGATAAAAGTAACGATATATAGTAGGTTTCTAATTGATATTAAGGATAATACTTATTCTCTCTTATGCTCTAACTGATCCATCTAATTTTGGAAATCAAATTTAGTTCCATGCTGATAAGTCAACGAGTATAAAATGTAGAATAAAAATATTTATTTGATAATTAATAGCCCGTGGTATATTTCAGTTGTGTGGTGTTTGTATATATACCCATTATCCAGATATACACTAGGCATACAAATTTAGTGGCGGGATTAAATAAGAACTCATTAAAAAATTGTGAAGTTGTCAAAACTACTTAAAGGAAAAGCATAGGTAATGTTAACATTACCTAAGTTAGGTAATGTTAAGGCTACATTACCTAAGTTAGGTAATGTTAAGGCTAAAAGGAAGAAGATTATTTACAGTTTGATCACTAACTTTCTCAAATGTACATAAATGATCCCTCATTCTTACTAACATTACGTAAGTTTGCGTAATGTTAACATTACGGATCATTTTCCCAACCCTGAAAATCAAAATGTGTTTTGTTATAACTTATTTTAACTAACTTTAACCAATTTGTTCATGTGTGAACTCTTCAATTATGAACATGTGTGTTTTACGTATTTTTGCATGTAATTTTACGTTTTTCGAAAAAAACTGTTTCTCATTTGAATAAATATTAATATTCACGTGTTTATAAAATTCATCACATGTGAACAATTAGTATTATTTTTGGTTTTTAGAAGTTCTCAATTTTATACGAGTATTAGTTATCATTTGAACTTTTCAATAAATTTATAGATTATATCTTCTAGCGATCTATAAAGATAAGCTCTATGAAAAAAAAAAGTTACTGAAACCTCGGTTATCATTTGGAATGATTTAAGATGCATATACAAGGAGATATAATCATACTAATTTCTTAGCAAATTAAGTGTTCATATTTCAAATTTTATTTGTTCCATAATTGTTTATTTTAAACTTTTAAGCAACTAAAATGCTTTTCAAGTATTAATAAAATTTTATTGATCGGCTCCACTCGTCATAAATCGTGTAAAAAGTAAAATTGAAAATTTAGTTCGGTATAGTAGTAACTAGTAACCAATGTTTTGAAAGGCTGTTGACCTGGGCGGTTGAACCGGGCATTTAACTGGGTCAACTAGGAGGTGGATTTAGGTGGTTTCTGACTCGGGTTGGCCCGACGGGTTTTCCGGTAGAATCGGTAGAACCAGTAACCCGGTGACCCAGTACCCGACGGGTGAACATTTTTTTTAAATTTTTTTTTTTTCGTTAACCGGTTGACTGAGAAACAAAAAATAATTTCTTTCATATGCTTATAAAGTGTGAATACTAAGCTAATATTCTTATATATGTTAGAATTATCAATGTACATATTGTTTATTTGAAAGTCTTAGACTACTAAACTTACATATAAATCTTCAATTATAATGTGTAACATAAATTAAATATAAATTAATATAAATAACAAAACAATCCAAACTGGTTGACCCAACGATTCAACCGATTGAACCGGACCTGACATTTAGACCGAGTTAACTCAAAAACCGGGTTTTAAAATATTGGTAGTAACGCATCTCAAGAAGATTTGTGCATATATTCTTTTAATTATTTATAGGGTGCTATTGGTTTGAAATGGGGAATGGAAAAGGTAAAGAGTATACAATGCAATACGATGTGTATTCTTTAGTATTACCTTTGTCATAAATATTGCTTAGTTTATACAACTATGAGTATGAGTGATAAGATGGGTCGGGTCAAGTTAACGGGTTCAAAGTACCCGGCATGAATATGACATTATTTGATAAAAGAGTTGTGTGTTAAAACTACCGAACCCAAAAACAATCTTTATTACCTGTGTAGGTAAATGGGTTACTGAGTCGGTAAGTTGGTCTTGGTTCAAGTGAATCAAAATAATGGATTACTTTTGGGTTGGTGGGTCATCCCGTTAACCTGAATCTTTGACCCGAATTCAACTTAAAGTTAAGACTACTACAAGTTTCGGGTTAGCCGATCGACGGGTCAAAAGTACCTGACTTGGACACGACATTCATAACTGTTTGGGTAAACGTTCAAACGGGTTAATAGGTTGGCATGTTGGTATTGGATTAATTTCGGATTGTTCAGTTGGTTTCAGGGTAAACTAAGTCAAATTTAATGAGCTAATTTTAGGTTTGATTGGTTGACCTAGTGAACTCGAAACATGACCCGAGTCCGACCCTGAATATCATACGGGTTGTAGAGTTGAGTTTTAGTGGGCTGACGGGTTGAGATGAGTATATAAATGTAAAATGTTGTATCTTACAATGATTCTAAGTATTAATACCCGTTACCCTCAATTTGATAGGAAATAGGTCATTATCCACTAATAAGTTATGATTGATTGCATTGTATAAAATCAAACAATCACTATTTATTATTTTTCCATTCTCGCACACTATAATAATCTAATTCAGTCGTCGGAAAGTGGGACCTGTACCTATGTGAAGCCATGATTTCCTATCTCCCGAAACACCACCTACTACATTTCCAGCACCACAACAAATCTATATTCAATAATTCATTCATTAATATGGTTAGGGTCGCAATGCAAGGTATATATGTGTAGGTATGCAGGCCATCATCACGTCACATCACAATTTTCTTTTTACTTTTTTCAAATTTAGCTTTATTTTGGGTTCTATTTTAGCCACCCCTTTAATTCCAAAAAACTCCCAAAAACCCATGCACTTAGTCAAATCAATCATTCTTGTCCTCATATTTCAAACTTCTTGTTATTAAAGACTTAAATTTCATATTAAATATGTTTTTTTAATTCTTATGTAATGTACGTTGTATAATTATTTGTTACTAAAAATAAGATTCATAAAAGATGTTTCTAAAGGTTATAAAAATCGTTTTCAATAGAAAAATATAATTTATAAAAATCATTTTCAATAGAAAAATATATTATAAAATTGTTTATTTAAATAATTTTTTACAAGTTCAGTATTTTATAAAATAAAGAAACTTATAATTTTTCGTATAAAAATCATTTTAAAAAAGAATTATAAAAAGCATTACAGGTGTATTTTTAAAAATAAAATTTTAATTATTAAACTTTATTATCAAATTTCGATATAAGTGCTACCTTTTACAAAGATAATTAATGTTTATTATTATTATTATTTATTATCATTATTATGTTCTATTTATAAAAAAAATAATAAAATAAAATAAATTAACATAAGAGGACAAATTAGGTGATGTAAGGGGTTTTTCTAGAAATTATAAGGGTGTCTAAAGTTTTAGCCTTTTATTTTTCTTCCTCAAAATAATACTATATAGATTTAATAAAAGAAATAATATTTAATAATAAAAGCTGAAACTATTTGATGGGACAAAATAAAAAAAAAACTGAAACTATTTGATGCATTGTAACAATAGCTTAAATTAATCAATGCGAATGAAGTAAAATCTTAAATTATTTGACGTGAATTAACCAAAAAAGCTTTAGTTATTTGACGGGAATGAACCTTAAATTATCTGTGACATATATACATATAAAGATTTGGCTATAATTAAGTAATTAGTGTATGTGAAACAATATCATTGGAAGTAAATAAATTACTTTGTAGATGGTATATATATCTAGCAAAATATTTTCAAGAATTGCTAAAAACACATTTAAACCAGAAAACAAATGGGAACACCTATATAAAAATCAAAAGGATATGTATCTTAAACTTAGGCATCCTAATTATAGATCTGCTTTTATAAATCTTGGTGGTTAGGAAATTAATATAAAATTATATTTTATTGTTATTATTTGTTTTATGCTAGTTATGTATATTATATATTTATAGAAAATAAA
Organism: Pseudognaphalium luteoalbum; assembly: GCA_963422505.1. Classification (NCBI taxonomy): domain Eukaryota; kingdom Viridiplantae; phylum Streptophyta; class Magnoliopsida; order Asterales; family Asteraceae; genus Pseudognaphalium; species Pseudognaphalium luteoalbum. The sequence continues at coordinate 28,745,195 of OY730195.1, forward strand.
GAAAATAAATCTTAATTAATTACTACCTCTGTCTCATAATTATTGTCCAATTTTAACTTTCTGAAATCTTTTTTTATCCGCTTTGACCTTAAATATTTTTGTTTGTGTTGTACAATATTTGATGTAAAATATATGAATGGATTGAGTTTTAAATGTAGTTTCATTTGTATACATTTAAATATGTTATTCAAAATATAAACATTTAAAGTGAATCTAAGTAATTATAAAAATTAATATAGAGCTGTTATAGAAAGGATTTGACCATTTGATTTGTATAAAGTAGAAATTACTTATATGTTAAATTCATAACTAAAATCATTCATAAATATATTAAATATTTGTATCTTAATTTTATTTAACTTTGAATTATTATATTCAGGGAGTGTGATGTGCGTCGAATTAGGTTTAAGGGTATAAAGTTTACAATCAAAACCCGAAAGTAATTTGACAAACGGGTAAACGAATCAAAAGTAACAAACCCGGATACGACTTGCATTCAGCTGATTGGTCGGTCAACTTGTTGATCTAGGCTTTAACCCAAACCCAACAAGAAAAACTAGTTGAGTCGGCGGCTTGAAACTTTTTGTGTATGTTCATACTACATAGTACATTTGATCCTATTCGTATTCTTATATACGGAGTATTAACTATAACGTATATATTGAAGGAACAATATAATGGTGTAAGAACTCTCAGTTGTATCAAACTACAAAATAATACATGTGTAATTTGTTACGGAGTAATAAAGCTTCTAGCTCCAACCGTCCGAAACTGTTCGTGTTGAGCTTTAAGGTCAAAATCCTTAACGTGTATTGCACATCCAAAAGCTTAGGGTGTGTTTAGTTATGGAAAAATTTCCCCATTTTTCTTTTTCTGTTTGTCAAGAGAACGATGAGTGTTTTACTTCTCTAAAATAGCAATGAAAAAATAAAAAACGGGTTAAAAAGGTGAGGGATGAAATTTTCTTTTTCGAAGGAGAAATAGAGATGAAATTTAGAAGTTTTCAATTTTTTGGTTATAAAAAGGGAAATAGGAATTTTACTTTTTCTAGAAAAGTGTTTTTAGTAAACTCGAATTTGAACACGTTTTTAATTATTCTTAAGGAAGATTTTTTAAAAAAGTGAAGAAGTTTTCTGTAACTAAACGCACGATAAAAAAATATTGAGCTTCCATTATCGAAAAGTTTGATTAAGTAAATACTCAACAAGTTTTTTTGCAAAATACTATGTAATGAATTATATTTAATTTGTTGCAGGTCCTCTTAGTTTCAACTTTGACAATATCCCAGATAACATTACAATGACAATAAATCCAAACTCATGGACGAAGGTTTATTTCATTTACCCATGTTATTATTTATTGATATTAATTGTTGATAAACTTACATTTATAACTAGAAATTTTGTTTAACATGTGCTCTTGTTAATTTATCAACTGTGTATGCCACAAAATTTAATCAGTTGGTTATGCCTTTGTAGATGGCTAATGTGATATTTGTTGATATGCCTGCTGGCGCTGGATTCTCATATGCCACAACAAAAGAAGCATCGATTAGCAGCGATAGCATTGTCGCGAAACAGGCTAATGAATTTCTTAGAAAGGTCGAAATAACTGATCAATCCGTTTATATATATTGAACTAGGATCCAAATCAGTACTATTATGCTTGATCATAAACTTAATACTCCTGTATATGTTGAATTATCTTAACAGTTTCTTATTGACCATCCAAAGTTCTTGAAGAATCCTTTATATATTGCGGCCATTTCTTATATGGGAATTGTCACGCCTATTGTTACTTTGGAGTTGTACAACGGTATGTGATACTTTTTGCGATTGATATATACATCCATTTTCGTCATTTTATTGCACCTGAAGAGATTATGATCTTTGGAAAATTCCTGGTGTAGCTAATGAGCGCGGAGATGAACCTGCATTGAATATTCAAGTAACTAATCTAATCTCATGAAATTTAAAACATGACCTTTAAAAATGAAAATATGATACTGATGCTTCGTCCTTGATATTTGACACAGGGTTACATACTTTGCAGTCCTCTCACTGATAAGTTTATGGACTTCAATTCTAGAATTGAATATGCTCATCGTATGGCACTTATATCCGATGACATTTATAAGGTACGTAACACTGTAAATTTTAAAGATGATAGCAATAAAATTTATTGAGTTTCACTCATAGCATTGATTTTGCAGTCTGCGATTGCAAATTGCCATGGTAACTATGTGAACACTGACAATGCCAATTCATTGTGCATAAGTAGTCTTCAAAAATACGACGAGGTGAGTGTCACTTATATTGAATTGATGTACAAAAATAAATGTCAATTTCATAAAGTATGTAACCATCTAAATTCTCGAATTGTAGTGCACGAGTGGACTAAATATGGAAAATATCTTGGAGCCGCTCTGTAACAAATCAGATCTAAAGCCATACTGTCGAGTAATTAATCTCTCTTTCCATATGGTTGATTTTAAGTAACTAACAATTAACATGAAAGACAAGTAAAGTGGCGTGAATAACTAACAACGTTGTCATGTACATTGTGTTCTTTCAGGAGTACTATTACGATTTTGCTGCAGATTGGGCAAATGATGAGGCTGTGCAACAAGCTCTTAACATTCGCAAGGTACTCCAACTTAATCAAATTTATAGCCTTTTTAGGTGTAATATTTTGATTACCATCAACCATAACACAAACATTTTGCATTCAGGGGACAATTGGAACATGGGAGTTCTTCAACACGACCATGCACTACATGGAAGGGAAGAACGACACATTCTGCTACTCTTATGATATCGAAAGTAGTTATTCATACCATAAGAAGCTCCTTAAGAAAAATTGTCGGGCATTGATCTTTAGGTAAACATCGTCCCTCCCTTAAATGAGCTATTATTTTTGGCGATTCTACATAACACTTGTCATTTGATTGGCAGTGGTGATCATGATATGACTTTTCCATATGTTGGAATTGAACAATGGATTAGTGCTCTCAATCTTGCAGTTGATAGCCCATGGAAGCCATTTTACGTTGACAGTCAAGTTGGAGGGTGAGAACCGACTCCAATTGCGGACTGCATACTTTCTATTTGTATTTTTACTAATTTCGAGCGTGGTTTATCTTTCTTGCAGATATGAAATGACATATGCACAAAATGATTTCGCCTTGACATTTGCTACCGTTAAAGTAAGATTTGCAGTTCACTGTCAATATCTTATTAAAATCTGGTGAATTGTTTCATAACTTAGGAGTAAATGTTCTTGATAATTTTTTGATTAATTGCGTTGTAGGGTGCGGGTCATTCAGTGGCACAATACAAGCCCAAAGAAGCTATGGTTTTAACAGATAGGTGGCTTGCTTCGAAAAGCTATTCAAGCTCCATATAATGCCAAAATGAAATAACTCAATGATTCATAAAATTCATGCTTGTGGAAGTTCATTTTTCATCTACTTTTATGATGGAACCAAAATAAAAGGATGGAATATCAATAAAGAATGAATAGTTGATCTAGATTATTCATATCACATTTTTATGGTTTATAGTCACTTCATATCTACATTGTCGAACAACACAAAAGGAAGAAAAATGTACGGTTAAACTCTTGGGACACTTTGTACCGTTTTCTTTTGAAACTCGATCCGCAAAAAATATCCCAAATCTCGTCGTTTTCTCTTCTAAGGAAATGATCTCTACAGGATTAGAGTTGAAAATGAATAAGTTGGCTGTAATCTTGCGATACTTTTCATCTCTATTACTCTATATGATTTATATTTTTTCTTCGTCAATAGTTGTAAATCATCATTCATCAGTCATCGTCATCGTCGTCATGTATATATGTTCAAGAAATTTATTCTAGTATATATAAGCTTCACTGTTTTTTATCAAGGTCATTTCAGTAACAGGGTCAGAGCTATAGAATAATGCTAGTTGGTGTGTATGTACCGAAATGGAACTGATTTTTCAAGCTCAAATCTATAGAGTCGGTGCTACACTGCTACATTAAACGTTTGGGTTAAGCCCATTTAAAAAATATACTATTGGATTAAAACCAATAAATATCTAAACACAATACATAATGGGCCTGCACTAAAAATATTTTCATATCAATTATTAACCATAATTTATATCACGAAAACCTTTTCAACTTTTTAGTCCAATAAACTGAGTTTTTGAAAAAAGTGATTAATCATCCTCCTAGAATAGCTAACTATCGATGATAAATCCAACAATAATTTTGATAAATCTATCGTGACTGTACAATCTTGATTTGTAAAATGCAAACTTTTTGATTGTGATGAATTTATTAAAATGTATGATAGCATAACAAGAGTACTCATGACCGTCCCTATATTTTCTTTTATGGGATTTACTCATGTTTTTTTAAACAATGCTACTATCTTTATTTAATTCAGGATTTTTTCCATCATGCGTATAGATATCGTATGAGACAAAATGACTATAAGTTCTTCTCACCGTTAATTTTTTTTTTTTTTTTAATTATTGTAACAAAAGTAAGCATCGCTATTGTTGAAGATTATTAATTAAAGTATGTTTTGCTAAGGATTGTGTAATCAGGGATGACAATCACCATCTGTTTCCGTGAATGATATAAGTAAATGGGTTTTTTTTAATTTGTGTCCTAAGGGCATAGGTTAACAAATATTTAATGACATCAATATTCTTCTTGAAATTATAAGTAAGCATTAATTTACTTCAATATGTTTTTTTTGAAAGGCATAATTTTATATAAAATTGACTACCAGCAAGGAGCTAGAAAGTCACAATTGTACATACACCATCAATATAGCACCATTACATATACACCTAAAAATTACTTCAATGTTAGTTATCTTCTCTCTATCCACTCAATAAATCAAATTTATTATTCCCACTAATTAAAAATAATGTAAATGGTATTTGTTAAATGTTCAAAACTTAAAATTATAAATTATGTAGACTCTTTAAATTTTATGTAGTTGAAGTACAAATTTTTTTCTCGTTCTATGAGTATCACGACCAATTTTTTTCTTTCTTTCTTTGGTTTCTAACCTTTCATCCAAATTAAACGTGAACATTGCGTTTTAGAGTTAAAAAAATTCAAATCTTTGTTCATCCACATATATCATCACTAAGATTCGCAAAGAAAATTATAATAATTAACTTTAGTGGTACTGTATGTATATGAACAATAAATAATAGCAAACGTCCATTTTTTAAAATTTTATAAATATTTTATAAGATTTTAAAATAATAAGTTATACTCCTTAGCGACTATCATGAATGTATGATAAAATTGTAAAAATGTACTTTTAGTAAATTAATGTTTTTTTAGTTAGTTTATTTGGTAGTTAGATATAATAAATTTTGTTAATATAGAAAGGGTAAATTTGGAAGATAATAAAGATTGAAGTTAATTAATGTTTGCTTATAATCTCAAGAAGAATATTGATGTCATTAAGTATTTGTTAACCTATGTCCTTAGGATACATATTAGAAAAACCTTAAGTAAATATATAACGGATGTGGATAATTAGTGAATTGGATCTTAATGACAAATTGTCATCTAAGGATTAACTTAGTATCACTTGGAATACATATATACACGTACATATAAACTTATGATTTGTATAAAATTATAATTATTTAAGTGGATCGTTATTAAATGTTAAGATTCCTAATTAACAAAAAATATTTTTTTTCTCGTAATCTTCATCAATTCTTTTTAGTAGTATAAAATTTTTTACATCCAACACCGTGGAAGTAAATTTTGATTCCCACAATACATGGGAGGTCACTAACCGATAATAAACATACATCAAAATGTGTCGTAGGGACCCTTGAACTTTGAGGTTGTAGGTTCAAGTCCGGTGGTGAACATATGTATATATTCGTGGAAAAAATTATACATAATCGTGATAGATGAGCGTATGTGAGTTTGCCCAAAAAAGTGTTTCATGTCTTATGAAACTATATTTCATATTATTTTGTAACTAATAATGTCATTATTATCCCAATGTTTAACAATTTCTAATATCAAATAGATATCCATTAACCCGATTCATCCAGCAGATATGGATGTAGACGGATGATTTGTAATTTTAGTGAAAATGTATACTAGATATGGATGAGGAAAAGTAAATGGATATGGATATAGTGTCACCAGATCGATTGTCATCTCTAAGTGTTATTGATTTATTTACTTAGAAATTCAAATTTAAGAATCTATAACTTAATTTAATTGTAGCACATGTCTTTAAAAATATTATATTCTTTTAAATTTTGACAAACGGGGTAAGCTTCTAAGGGGAAGGTCTAAAATGAGAAGGAAAATAGGCATGTTAGATTTTATGCATTTTAATTAAAAATTTGTAGGGGGCAAATGTGGTGTTCTTAAAATGCCCTCAAATTATATAAATGTAAAATGCAACATTGTTTAAAATAAAATGCACTTATTGGTAAAATGCTTTGAATATGATCAAACGTAGATCACAACAAATTTGTACTAAAAATACAATATATATTGGATGTCCTCCTTCCACTCGTTTGAGCATTCCCCATACTCCACTGATAAACGGTCGTAGCATTGTCAACAAGGAAAAACTTAACAAGGGTACAAAGGGGTGGTGCTCGCCCCATATATAATTTAAATAAGTATTGTTACATATAAGATGATTTTGAAGAAATTAGAGACAAACTAAAAATACTTATTAAACTGATTAATTGAAAAATGTATACAGAGTTTGCTTATAAAGCGAATAAAATAAACCCTAAATCACAAACAGGTCGAACCTAATATAATAAAAGGGTTGAACTTCTATTAAGCTAACAGATTTTATAGTAAGTTATATGAATTTCCGATGATTTATAATAAGTTGATTGTGAGACAAAAGTAGAAAAGAGATGTGGTAGAGGTCGAAGAAAGATAAATAAATTCTTTTTTCTACTATGTTTTTCTTTGAAATACGTGAAAGCAATGAAAAACTAGTTTATGATACTTGTTTACTATTCATTCTAACTTTTTTATTAGAATATTATATTATTAGCATATAAATCCGTGTATTACACGAGTTGTTTGACGTATAAATTTATGTTATATAAATAAGCTATTAATGTGATTTGTATCATTAGAAATAAAAAAATTCAAACTTTACGATTAAAGTTATATAATTATAGACTTTGTTATAATAGCTTTTTAATTAACAAATATATGTTAATATCTCGATCTTGTGATCTTATTAGGTAAAAGTTAGAAATATTATTTCTTACATTAATATACATCTCAGCTATGTCTATAATTTATTTGAACATAATATTTAACTTGCTTTTTAATTAATAACATAATTTGAAAACAAATACCATAAAGAATTAATTGACAAATTGATAAATGAAATTAAACGATAAAATCATCAAAAATTTTCCTATACTATATTTTATAAGATAGGACGTATCATGAATAAGTATCTATGCATTATTTAATTTGAATAGATTTTAAGTTAAGAAAGTAAAATGCAAACGTATGTAATATTTATTGTTATTATTGTACAATTATAATATTATGTTAGTTTAGCGATCGGTTGATAAGTAGCAAAAAAAATAAAATAAATAAATAAATAAATAAATAATAATAATAATAATAATAATAATAATAATAATAATAATAATAATAATAATAATAATAATAATAATATATGATTGTATTCAACTACAAGTCAATACACTATATAGATTAAACATCCAGATTTTTGATCAAATGATAATTGCACGAGATTTTATAAAGTTGAGATTTTAGTGGGCTATTTTTAAAATATTTAGTGAAATTAAGGGATCAAATTGATTAAATTGAAATTTAGTAAATTGATGACATCATATATATGTTTCCTATATATAATTTAAGATACTATATATAAGTAACACCCGATGTTTTCACCAACATATTTTATAATATATTCACAATAGGAAGCGTAAGCCCCAAAACATTTAATCAAGATATACAAGCCAACCATTTATTATACTTACAAATATATATATATATATATATATATATATATATCAAAAAACATGTTCTGAATATTTAATTACATTATATGTTACCAAAACGGGTGTTACTAAAACTTTTCCAAACATAACAATCCAAAAGATCAGAGATTGCGCCAGCACAGTCAAACACCCAGTCAGTCATCTACAACCCGAACCAACTAAAATCTGCAAAAGATTTAACAACGAGGGGATTAGCTCACGCTAAGTGAATGGAAATGTAACCGACAGTTCAACCCACAAGCAACAAGTCTTACAACTAATAAACCACAACAAGTAAACACATAAGCACGTATCGTCAAGAGGATCGGCGGTTACTGTATGCTATTCTCAGTAACCACGATCACTGTATGCCATTCTCAGTGATCTACCGATAGCCTGATTACTACCTTCACAGAATTGGTTAGTTCTCAACTATGTGTATCAAAGTAACCAAGACAGCTACACAGTAGTAATCAGACCCAACCAACCAACGTTGACCTCTGAATCAACCACATAGTCAACCAATCAAACAACTAACAATCAACAACCAATAACAATCAGCAACTACCAATCAACTAATCAATATCACAAGATAAACCAAACAACAGTAACATACTATATCCTAAACTATCCCGGTTTACCCGTTGTAACCGAACCCGTTACAACTGAGTTGAACCGATGATTACAGTAACCACTCACCGATATCTGAACCTCTGAACTCAGTTGTCTAATGTCACTGAGTTGCTGCTCGCTTATCTGGAAACACAATAATACCCAGTCAGTAATAATCCAACATAAATATTCATAACTTATACTCCATCTCATAATCTCACTTAACAAAACATCATTAAACTATTATCAACTAGTCATACAAATACTACATATAACATCTATCATATATATATATATATATATATATATATATATATATATATATATATATATTTCTTGTCTTATACAAAGAACAACATCAAATTTCAAGAATCAGGGGAAGTACCCGCCGGCTAGGGTCTACAACCCGCCGGGTTCTCCTCTCACCAACCGGGTCCCCATGCTCACCCACCGGGTGAATTAACATTTTGTGACAACAGAACTTTATGCGTAATAAAGCCTACAGAAGTCGCCGGTTTGGGGTAACAACCCGCCGGTTTCCCAACACAACCACAGAACCCGCCGGCTGGGGGTGGTGACCCGCCGGCTTGTTCTTCATTATCTGCAATTCTGCAGATTTCCTACACTTAACCACTTCGAACCAAAACTCAATTTTTATAAAACCAGCTTATAAACACGAAATTATCAAAGAAAAGACCACAAACATCAACCACTAACATAATATAACAATAAACAAACTATCTAACTTCAATCTCAAGCATATTTCATCATCAAATCCACAAATTCACCAAAGCCTAACTCAAATAACTCATACATGAAGAACACAAGCTATAATTGTGTAATAACTTCATAGAATCATCAATAACAACTTATAATCAGTAGCAAACAATCTTTCTAGCAATATTATACCTAGATCATAAACCCTAATAATTTCCTTTATCAAATCAAACTCAAGATAAAACTTGAAATACTTACAATCTTTGGGTTAATAAGATGAAAATGATGATAATATGCTTTCCTTGAACTTGAATCCAAATCACATCTTACTCAATTAAATTTCTTGAAGTAATTTTGAGAGAATTTTAGATGAGATGAAATAATGAAATGTTAGGTGAAGAATAAAAATGAGTCGGCCTAATCCCACCGCCCCAATTCCATCTGTTTTTATTTTATCCTCCCTAATTCTATTGTCTGGAACCTGAAAATACCCGCGAAATAAAATATTTTATTTTACTGTCAACTTTATTAATTTAAAACAAGTGACTTTTTATTAATCACAATAAAACCTGAGGCTCTTTTACTTGTTTATTTTCAAATAAACCATTTTAAATATATTAAAATACTATTTAATTTCAGACTCGAAAACTGAATGTTACAATATATTTACCTTTTTATATTTTATATTTTATTTTTCTTTTGATGATAATGATGATTTTTTATTGTTCTGCTATAAAACATGATAACCCATAAATTTGTGTTGGTTATATATATATATATATATTATACAGTAATTCTAGATAAGTTTGTAATTAATGTAAAGGGAGGTAAAATGTTGAAAAGGATATTTCTATGGGTGATGATTGTACACCACATCTTTTTACCATACACCACCAAAAACTATTTTCTAAGGGCGTAATTAATGTAAATTGATGGTGTATGACGTCTATATCTAACATAATAAACGAGTGCGTGCACCGTCCCACATTTTAATGTGCTTCCCGTTTTCATCTATTTTCTTCTTTGACAACGTTTCCACTGTATTCCGGTGAAAATGTTATTGCTAAATATTTTGTTGTGTGGTAGATAGTGTTCTGGACTTTCTTATTTTTTGTTTTAAAATAATATATAATAAATTGAAATCGTGAATTTTACGAATTGAGTTACAAGTTCGAACATCAATCATACTACGAGTTGATAACTATAATTTACAGTATTAAGTTTGTTAATGAATACTCATTTTTATAATAATATCATAAAGGTTGTAGTTGCATACATGCTTAGCATAATTAAATGAATGTTTACTTGATGTTCAAGTACATTATAGGGATTATATCTGGCCCAGTCAAAAGAAATTATATCACTTTTGATTTGGAAACTTGCAAGAAATTGAAGAGCAATTACAAGAAATTATGTTACGTTTGACTTAGAAACTTACAAGAAATTGAAGAGCAACTACATTATTTTAAGGAGAAAGATCGCGAAAACGTAACTAAAGATATGGAGCTATTTAGATTTAGATTTAAATCAATTAAGTTAAAAGTAAATTTAATACATTCATTTAGGTATACCTAATTATATATATCTATCATAGTTGTTAAACTCTTACGATTTACGAGTCGACTCTTACAAGTCGGCTCAGAAATTCAAAAAACGAGGTGACTCGGACCCCGACTCGTAAGTGGCTTTGACTCTTACGAGTCATTTATTGACTCTTCCAAGTCGTGGGTGACTCTTACAAGTCTTGGGCGACTCTTACGAGTCAGAAACCAGACACACGTTTAATATATCTATAAAAAATATAAAATGATAAAATATGATAGGAAATGACTAATAATCCATTATAAATTAAAGATTTGTGTTATTTAATGACTTTCATCATGTTTTACTTCAATCAATGATAGAAATCTAAACAATTATATACATATAGATATAAATATACGTATTTATTGTAAATTTATGACTCTTACGAGTCGAGTCGAGTCACGAGTTAAAAATTAATATTCCGAATCACGAGTTGAGTCACGAGTTAACAACTATCATATCTATCATTTTCAAAGATAAATTATAAAAAATGATACCTATATATATTTAAAAAAAATTCAAACAAACATGGTAGAAGTTCTTAGGTCAATCATATAGTGTTTGTCAATCGTTAATTCGTTATAGAGGGTCCCATTGAAGGTTCATATTGCAGCCATTGACTCCATTATTTCAACTTTCTTTTACTAACATGTAACAACTTCCACTACTTTACCAAGTCCTTAATTTGGTCACTCCCCTTTTATATAAACCACAATCACACCACTAGTACAATCACACCACTACCATATTCCACAAATTATTAGAACAAAAAACATACCTCACCTTGTCGAACGAGAAGATGGTGATCGAGAGAAAAATCATCGACCAAGTTTCCGGGTGGATGACGATTTACGACGATGGGTTTGTTGATCGAACATGGACCGGACCACCACAATTCAAGTTCATGTCCGATCCAGTCCCACCTCATCACGAATTCATTGATGGCGTTTCCACCCATGACATTGTAATTGATGTTGAATCTGGTATTCGTGTCAGGGTTTTTCTGCCAGATATAAACCCTGACTCGGGTAAACTTCCCATAATCCTCCACTACCATGGTGGAGGATTTTGTATTAGTAACGCAAGTTGGTACATGTACTATTATTTCTATACACGTCTTGCACGTGAGTCAGGTGCTATTGTTGTAAGCACCTATCTTCCTCTGGCCCCAGAGCATCGTCTCCCAGCCGCCATTGAAGATGGCTACTCTACGCTTCTTTGGCTACGTAACTTAGCAAACCAAAAACTTGAAGAACCATTATTGTCCACAAAAGGTGACTTCAACCGCGTTTTTCTCATAGGAGACAGCTCGGGTGGTAACATAGTTCACCAGGTGGCGAAAAAAGCAGCCGAAGAAAACAACCTACATCCACTAAAACTGGCTGGAGCAATCCCAATCCACCCGGGATTTATTCGGTCAGTAAGAAGCAAGTCGGAATTGGAAAAACCGCAATCTCCTATGTTAACTCTAGACATGTTGGACAAGTTTCTGGAACTAGGATTACCCGAAGGAAGTACGAAAGACCACCCGATTACATGTACGATGGAAGACGCGTTTGAGGGTATCGATTTACCGCCATATTTGTTGTGCTTGGCAGAGGATGATCTGATCATTGATACGGAGATGGAGTTTTACGAAAATATGAAGAAAGGTGGGAAGGAGATTGAGTTGTTGATTAGTAATGGTGTTGGACATAGTTTCTATCTTAACAAGATTGCTATTGATGTTGATCCAGTTACTTCAGAGCAGACTCAAAAACTGATTCAGGGGATTGTAAACTTTGTTGGAAAACATTAGTGTTATGGTAATTGTTGTTATATGTGATTGTTGCAACTTTATCTATCTACCATCATCATCTCATTATATATGAATAATAATAATAATGTTATCGTTTGCTTGTAATCAAGTGTCATTAACAGTTTCATAAATCCAAAGATATGGGGCATTTTTACATCAATCTCTTCTGCCCAAAACTGGGCTGATCTGGAAGAAAAGAGAATTGTGTCTCTCCAATGATACTATAAAATGACCAAAATATCCCCAAATTCACTTTGCATCGCCATCTCCTAATTGGACCACCAATTCTTCTTTCTGCTTGTCTCCTCGTTTCTGATGAAGCACCTAACATGCCAAACACCTTTAAAATTCAATTTTATCCATTTGCTATATGAAAAAATATATACCATTAGTTAAATCATATGAATCTCGTAGCTTTATTTTCATATTCTGAATTGAATCGAATTACAATAAAATTTTACTCCTTCCGTTTCAAAATGATTGTCACCAAACAAGAAATACACAGTTTAAGAAAAGTGCATTTATTACTGTTGACTGCTAATAGGATTTCAACTTTACAATTTTCAAATATTTTGATTGATTGATTTTGAAAGTGGACACTAATTTTGGGACCAACATAAATAGAAAGGTGGACAAATAATTTAGGACGAAGGGAGTAAATATATATACATGTATCAATATCAATCAATGGAGACGGATACAAATATATAAGTGGGTACAACGAACATCGTTACTTATCTTCTTCTTTTTTCTTTTGTGTAAAAACACTTGAATGAGTCATTTAAAAAGAATAAAAAAATTGTTCAGTATATCTTTCAATTTAATGATAAAAAGTATGAGATATGACTATTTGAGCTGATTTTATGTATCGTAAAAAGTGAAGGAGTATAAAGTTTTAGATTATTGATTACAAGGGTATAATTGTAAAAATGTCATTTTTGTTTGTTTTTTAGGTTACTTTTTATTTTTGAACAAGAAAAATATAGATTTTCTCTTCATTCCCTTTTAACTCGAGAACATAAAATGTCATGCTAACTTTCCATTCCCTTCTCCTATCCCTTCAATTCTCTTCTCTTCTTTTCCTTGCATAATCAAATTTGACAACACGGTGTTAGTTAGTAGGAGCTACAAAGATTATACGTCACTCAAAAAACAAAAAATAGAATAATTTTAATAAGTGTGAGTTTGGCACAAGAATTTTTAATGGATTCAAGAGGATGGAGCTTCTAATTTTTATTATTTTTCATTCCATTTGAGAATAAAAAGTCTTGTTTGATAACAATAGATTGAATGGGATTTTCAGAATAATTATTTACTAGAATCCCTTAAGGGTGTGTTTGGTAAAACTAGCTAAAGATGGAGCTGAAAATGAAGCTGAAGATAGAGATGAAGCTGGAGTTGGAAGTTAGAAGTGGAAGTTAGAAGCTGAAGATGAAGTTTATTTTATTTGGAGCTGGAACTTTTATATTTTAATAAGTGTTTGACAAAAAGACAATACATTCTATTATTCTAAGTTTTTAATAATTAAATTAAGCGTAATATAGTAGTTTAACAAGTAGTAGATGGTGATTATCAAAATAAGCTAGTTTTAAGATATTCACTTTCAAAAGATTATTTTGTGAAGAATCTCTACTTTTCATTTTTTGCCAAACAAGGATTCTAATATTGTAAAGGATAAAGATTCTTAAAATTAGAAGCTCAATCCCCTAAAAGAATCCCCAACCACTTCCAGCTTCAACTTCATCCACAATCTCCGACCATCAACTTCAACTCCAAACTAGTTTGTAGCCAAAAACACCCTTTCAATAGTATTAGAATCAACATATATTATAATATAATTCACGATCCAAGAGTGTTAGACCATTTGAGCACTGCAACTCATGGGACTACTAGCCAGTCGTCACATCAGGACAACTAGTCGTCGTCATGTTTGGTCGCAACTGATCACGACTACAATATGGTGTCATGTAATAACGTTTTTTCTGTAGCGTTTCTTAAAATACAATTACGAGTACATTTTATTAGTTAATACCACTTTTATTTAATGATAATTGCATGAATGCTCTCTCATAGTTTTTACATATTTTCACACTTTCTTTCTCATACTTTATTTTTTGAATAAAAGAATGAGTTAAAGTGCAAATAATGTAAACGTAAGCACAATTGGGACATTATGTTCATGAATTTAATTACCTTTCGAGTTTAGAGAATCATCGGAAAAATAATACTATTCATAACAAACAAACTTAATACTTCTTCCATCTCAAATTAAGTGTCCATTTTCAATTTGCGTAAAGTTTTAGACCATCACAAAATAATCCAATAAAACTTCATGTTAACCCTTGAAAAACATATTAATTGGCTATTTAAAGTCTACTAGCATAATACCTGTGCAATGCAGCGGAATACAATTCATATTATGTATAGTTACCAGATTATAGTCATATAATATATTTGTTCTTAACGGATTTTCTGAGATAGTGCTCAATTACGGTTTTGTTCGTAAGTAGAGTTTAGGCCTTGTAATATGATGGTGAAGGGAAAAGATTATGAAAATGATATATATGTTATATTTAGAATTGTTGAAACTTAATTTCTAAGAGTTAATAAATATAAAACACCATGATATTTTATATATTAGTATAGATATATGAGTATGTTCTTTGGGGAAGAGTTTTTATAGAAATAAACGAGATAAATAATCTCAAACATCTAATTTGGTCATCAACAATTCAGATTGTTTGATGGCAATATTTGTATTATTGTTACTTTTGACAACTTTATGATGATTTATTTGAGTGATAGAGGGGTAAAAGCGTACATGAACAAAACAATTCTTTTGAAACTGTCTTACTTAATTAAAGATATCACAATACCCGTACAGTGAAGCGGTGAAAGTAGTGACGGTAAAATAGAGACGAGTGATCGACGATTTTAAATGAATATAAATGTAAATATTTTGAAAATTTATTGTATGATCCTTGTGTTATGTATTATTTTATGTGTATGATAAATATAATATAAATATATCTGATTTGTTTATAGTAATTTACATATTAATGGAAATGTTTTAGTCATATACGTAGTATTATATGCATTTAATAGGTATAAATATGATAGGAGTATTTTAGAAACTTTAATTATTTAAGTATTTTAAAATTCAACATTAAACGTGTTTTATAAGTAGTAATAAATAATAGACACATATTTTAAGGATGAAGTTTTATTATAGCATAGACTCAAAGAGGGGTTTTGACCCCCCAAAAAATTTTGAGTTAGAAGTGTTATATCTTTAGTACTCTATGTTTATAATAACTTTAATTAGGTAAAATGTTAATTGAGATGTTTTTATGTAAGTATAATGAAACGACGTAATTGGCATGCTTATTATTAACAATATTATTTATTTATGCTTTGCTTTTCAATATCTCATTGAATTAAATTAATTTAAATAGATATTGTTGGGTGAGGTTCCTGGAAGAAGGGGTAAAAGTGAGGGAAGGAGACAAGTCAATGAGAAGGTGACAAGTGTCTCCTCAATTCTCCACCTTTTTTATTCATTTCCCCTTTTCCTTTTCATTTCTCCACTATTTTTATCCAATTATCCACCTTTCTTAATTTCTTCACTCTTTTTTTCTAACTCCTTTTTTTTAATTTATGTTTTTATTAAAAAAATTTATTACAAAAAAATATATTTTAAACTGAAAAAAAACTAAAAAGTTTTAAACATTAAAAACTTCTAAAACACTTTTGTTAAAAAAAATAATAATAATTAAATAAAATTTGTTAACATTTTCTTAGAAAAAAATTATCACTTTAAATATCTAAAATTTAGTTTTTAACCTTTTTTCCTGTTTCGTTTTTTCTTTTTCTTATATCATTTTCAAATTTGTGATACACCAGATATTATATATAGCGATGCACATGAATATAAAAACAAGATGCAATAAAACTAATTTATTATTGTGTTCACCAACATTATAACTATGATACACTAATTTTTTTTGAATATGATGCATCGAGTATCTAAATATCATGCATCAACCTTCAAAATATACTTTAAAACATCGTTATTGAATTAAAAAGTGGTGCATCATAGTTATAAAACATGGTGCATCAATTGTTTAAAAATATCATGCATTGACTTTCAAAATATACTATAAAACATCGTTATTGAATTAAATGATGGTCCATCATAGTTATAAAACATGGTGAATCATAATTATAAAATATGATGCATCATAGTTATAAATATGACATTCCGAATTTTAGATATACGATAAACATAATTAGTGTATAAATTTTAGTGCATAATAGTTATAGAATATGGTACATCATAATTATAATAAGTGGTGCATCATAGTTATAAAACATGGTTTATCATAGTTATATAACATGGTGCATCGAGTGTTTAAAATATCATGTATTGACTTTCATAATATATAATAAAATATTGTTATTGAATTAAAAGGTGGTGCATCATAGTTATAAAACAGGGTGCATCATAATTATAAAATATGGTGCATCATAGTCATAAAATATGACTTTTTGGCTTTTAGATATATGATAAACATTATTAGTGTATAAATATTGGTGCATCATAGTTATAAAATATGGTGCATCATAATTTTAATTTTACGATGCATTAAAGTTATAATTTTGTTACATCATAATTTATTTTATTTAAGGTATGAATATGGTGTATCACATATTTTCTTTATAGTACAATATATATAAAATTATATTTATTTATAATAATGTGAGGTAAAACAACAACTAGAAAAAATGTTGAAAACACGAATAAAATAAAAACTATGATAAACAAGTTACGAAAAGGGTTAAATGAAAAGGTTACAAAAAACTGATAACGAGAACTTTTAAAAATGCAAAAAAAAAAAAAATACGAAAAAATAATAATAACAAACAAAATTAATGTAAAAAAATAAAACACTAAAAAAGTTTAAGGAAAAAAAAGTGGAGAAGAAATGATAAGGTTAGAGAAATGAAAAAGGTGGAGAAATAAAAAAGGTGGAGTAATGAAAGAGGTGGAGAAATGAAGAAGGACACATGTCAATCCCCTATTTGCTTTCCCCACTTGCGTTCAAAATCTCACTTCCGTCCGTGAACCAATATCATATATATATAATAAAGATTTAGATAATTTATTCCTAATGATTATTTTAAGTGGATTTTTAAGTAAAGTAAATACATAGCTAGTCTTGTCAATAATAAGTTATTGATTCTTAACACTAATTAAGGGGGGAAATTAATTATTTTTTGTGTAGTATAATGAAATTAATATTTTTTGCTAGCACAAATATTTTTACGTCAAATGAATTTGGCCTCCAAATAATTCGATTAAATTCCATCACTAACTTAGTTTGAGGCAAATTGAAATAGATGGACTTGTAATTTGGAACGTGAGAATACTAATTACGTGCACCAAGTATGACATGATTAATGTATAATTATGTTTACTGGGTGGGGTTTAAATGAGAATATGAATTTGTGTGAGAATGAGAGAACTAATGATATCGTATCAAGTGTACAAAGAGAATGCTCCACATGTACAAAACTCATTTACCCTCAACATTAATTATCTCACAAACGACAAATCGAATAATTATGAAAATTGCACCATAAAATTCAGTGTTTTCTCCTCTTCGATTTGCCGTCCCTCAAGGTATACTTTCGAAGGGTTTTTTTTCCATCTTTTTTGGTGGGTTTCACATTTACTAACACATGTGTTAAAGTTTTGCGTTTAGGTTTAGGGTTGGGGGTTTCGGGTTAACCCCTAAACTCCCAACCCGAACCCCTAAACGTTTTGTAAAACTCTAAACCCTAATCATACTAAACCCTAAACCCTGCTAAACCCTAACCCTAAAACATGCTAAACCCTAACCATAAATCCTAAACCCTAACCACAAATCAAATGTACAAGTAATCACTAGCACATGTGTTACTAATTTGTAAAACCTACCAAAAAATGGAAAAAAAAAGTTGTCAAAATAAACCTTGAAAGACGGCAAATCGAAGAAGAGTAAAGTCTTAATTTTATGGTGCAATTTTCATGATTTTTCGACTTACCATTTGTGAGATATTTGAGTTTCAAAAATGTGAAGGGAATGGATATTTGATGAAAATGAGTGGTTGAGATTAATTCTCATATTCTCACTCAAAATTGATGTACTCATGTGTAGGCCTGTAAGCGAACTGAACGTTCGGTGAACTATTTGCGAACCGTTCGACGGAAAGTTCATTTATGTTCGTTCGTTTCGTTATATGAACGAACATGAACAAATTTTTACGTTCGTTTAATTATATAAACGAACATGAACACAGGTCTCGTTCGTTCATTTGCGTTCGTGAACGTTCGATAACATGTTCGTGAACGTTCAATTAAATGTTCGTTTATTAAATAATAGTTTAATTAAATTAATACATATTTGTATATGTTATTTTGATAAAGTTAAATATCAAATAGAATATTATTAATATTTTGATATTTTCATTTGATAATATTAAACATCTAGATATTTTTACCTTATATTTCCATATCACATTTCCCTCCACTCCAAAAACACATTCACTATCTCCCTCCACTAGTTCCAGATGTGCTGCTTTTTCCAACAATCAGATCAAGCAAATGAATTTATCTTCATATTCTAATCGTTTTGTAATGTTGAATATGTATCGTAAATTTTCAAGTTATATAATATAGATGTGTAGATGTATGTGTGTGTGTGTGTATATATATATATATAGAATTGGGATCCATGGAGAAGAACTTTATAGTGGAGAAGGGAGAGAAGCGTTTCTGTGCATTAGATCTTTGAATCAATGGATGAGATCAAA
The DNA here is from genome assembly GCA_963422505.1 of Pseudognaphalium luteoalbum. Taxonomy (NCBI): domain Eukaryota; kingdom Viridiplantae; phylum Streptophyta; class Magnoliopsida; order Asterales; family Asteraceae; genus Pseudognaphalium; species Pseudognaphalium luteoalbum. The sequence goes on from OY730195.1 coordinate 28,764,797, forward strand.
TATGGCATTATTGTAATTTTTGATTGATTTTTAAATACTAATTTTAAATTTAGAAGGGCAAAATTGTACATTTCTAATTAATAAAAAAAATTAAAATCTAAATTCATTCAAAACTACCGTTAGTTTTAATTTGTTCGTAAAAAGCAGATCATCATCAGCAAAAGGTGATTTTTTATATTTGTAATTATTTGTTCTTCTTTATATATCATTTATCATCTTTGTTCACGAATAAAAAAAGTTATTGGGATACAAATGAAAATAGGGAGCTGATATATACACTAAATAAAAGTGATTCACACAATAAAATTGTGCTATAAACACTTGTACTGTATGTAATAACTATTGTACTATTGGTGTTTTAATCACTTTTATTTGTTGTATTTATCAATTCCCATAAAAATACGCCTGATCATTCTTTATTCTATTTTACTTTTTGTATGCTCTTCCAACCACATGAACCATATACTCTATTTTTAATATTTTATTTTTAATGGATTTACGAATAACAATATCAACTATTGTTTTTAAAATCTCTCGATTATTATAAACTAGATACATGTGTTATTATGAACTTGTGAATCATTACTATAAAAAATGAATCAATGCATTTACATGTTGCAATAAATGAATCGTTATTATAATGAGTAATTGTTTGAACCAACTTATAATGTGAGACCCGTCGAATTAGGACTAGTAATTAGTGCCTAATCAAGTGTAATACATGTAATTAGTTCTATGTTAGGCTAATTAATGTATCAATATATATATTGTTGAATATATACAAGTATGCGATTTGATTAAATCATACAAGTTTCAAACCGAATGCAATTCGGTTCAATTAATACGGACGTTGGTGAACAAATTTATTGAGTAATATAACCTTATTTAATAACTCTATTTTATCCAAAATATTATTTAGATAATATTTCAACTCAAATTCGTATCGTACAAACTACAATTATGCGATTTAAATAATAAACGCGCGAACAACCGAAACAAGAATAAGTTATATTTTATAACTCAAGTAAAGTATTTGATGAAATACTTCAACAAAAACCTTAGTAAATATTTGTATTTTAAAATAAATATTTAAACGTTTAAACGATCGGGGAAACGAACACCGCACGGAGCGCAAACGCGGGGGATTAAAATTTAGGAGATTTCCTCCCCTCCCTCCCCAAAAATCTGCCCCTTTTGCCCCCCTCCCCTCCTCATTTCTCACTTTCTTTCTCTCTCTCCTTCTTCTTTTTCTCTCTTTTTCTCTCAAAATTACTCACCACCACCACCTCTTATCACCACCAAAAATCACACACTAAACTGACTCGAATCACTTCACTTGTTTGGGAGAAAACGTTCGCCTCAACACGATCTACATTTTCATCTTTTCGGATTTCTCCGGCGTTAAGTTTGTAAGTTTCTGACAAAACCCGAAATACTCCGATTTCCATTATTTTTACTTGTTTATGGGTTATTTAAGCTTATAATGTCCAAATATGGGTTGGGTAAAAGTTTCAAGTCAAACGGAAATCGGAAAACACCTTTTCGACTCATTTTTCGGCCAACAGCTCGTTGTGTCGCAGAGGCTCCAGGCCACCTGCGACACAAGGCCTTATGTCGCCAAATCATGGTCTATGTCGCATATAGCAACACAAGCCTCTATGTCGCAATACCTTCAGATGTCGCAGATAGCGACACAAAACACTATGTCGCAAAACTTATTTCCGTCGCACATAGCGACACAACACCTTATGTCGCATTAAATTGCGGATGTCGCACTTAGCGACACAAACTCTTATGTCGCAGTCATGATCTGCGACACAACATATTATTTCGCACTTAGCGACACAAAGTTGTATGTCGCACACTGTGTCGCATGAAACAGAACCAAGGAAACACAGATTTTACTAAGTGTCGAGACCTAAAATTTTATCACTTGATTTCACCCAAATTCAAGTCAAGATGCGTTTTTTACCAAAGCATGATTTCACCCAACCAGGGGCCAGCCCCTTGAACCCCGCCAGGGGTTGCCACCCCTGGGACCCCGCTAACCAGGGGCGCTGCCACCGGACCCCCGTCACTTAAAGTTTACAAATACTTTTTAAGTATAACACCTTTCTAAAATCAAAATAATAATGCGAGATTATTATTGCAAACAAATCACCAACGGCCCGTACACATTTTCAAAACACAATCGAATCAACCAAGTCGTAATAACTTGGACAAGTTAATCAACCAAATCGTAGTAATTTGGACATCATAGTTGAACAAACAACTACAAAGGTAGTCTTTTAAGATACCTATGCAATTAATAACCATCGCTCGTATTGGACGCCCTCAGGTTACAAGTCTTCGGATATCAATTCGCAGCTAATCAATTCAAGTTTATTTAAATAAACACTCAAGGCTCAAAAGAGTCTCATAGCCCCTATTTTACAGTTTTCATCTGGGGTGTGATTACATTGCTCATTTTATTTTACAATATGAACGCAAGTACAATACAAATCAAATACTACATGAGTTGTTTTCACTAATCATTTCAAAGCCCTCCATAACATAGTTTGGTAATACATCTGTAGCGTGAATGTTAGTATATGATATCATATAGGATTGACAATCCTCGTCTGGGTTAGCACGCACTAACTGGTCAAACGGACGTATTAGCATTTGGGAAGACGAGTGTAGATTAGGCACTCGTATGAGGCAACTCAGTTAGGTTTCCTTAATTGGACCTAACGCTCAAGTTAAACTCAGACTATGTGCTCATGGCTGTATAACTTTTATTTTGCTTAATTGCATTTTAAATTCAATTAAATCTTGCGGTTCATACAAATATGTGTTGACATACAAACTTGTGAGCTCACCAGCGTTTCGCTGACCCATTTTAGCATGTATCACAGGTACTCAGCAGTAGGTTGGCTACTCAATCATGAATCATTAGCTCGAGTCTGCATCCAAACAAATCAGAGATTTAGTTGCATTATTATATTTTGTATAAAGTAATTATGTAATGTAAATCTCTCAATTTCAAGGAACTGAGCTAATGTAAACAATATTTTTGATGTAAACTTTGGTTTTATCAATACAATGTAAAACGACGCATTTAGTGGTCGTTCATTATATCTTATGCGTTGTGTATATTGATTAGTCGCGCCCCGACCTGATTCGCTTCCGCAACCCGAATTTGAGGGTGCAACATATAAGTACGTAAAAAGTTATTACGTGAATAAAAAGGGAATTTAAATATTGATGATTCACAACTATGAGGGACATTTTGTCTAACGAGTGTATTATAGGACGATACTGAATCATGAATAGCATACGCTAAACCATAGCATGATTTTGATAAAAAAGAAAAAAAAATATGATGCTTAACCTTAGTTTATCGTTGAATCATAGTATCAATATATATTAGGCATCAGTTTATAATAGCATAATAATGATGCTACACTCAAAAGTGAATTGTTACTCGATGAACTAGCTTGTTTGCCATTACAAATTTGTAATAACAAGGATTGAAATGATATTTATTACTCGTATTATATAAAATCAAAATACTTATGTTATTTTAATGAAGTATAATCTACATTAGAGTTTTGTTAAAATATGTTAACTCATGTCTATAAAATTCTGAATCATAATGATGCTAGCTAAATAAACCAATGACATAGAAAGATGTTTAACCATACTCATATATTGTTGAATCAATTAACAATTTTTGTGAATCAATGAACAGTTCCTCTGAATCAATGTATATTAATTTTGAATATAGAAACCAAAGTATACTAATATGAACACCTAATTAAATCACAACTATTAATCCGTGATTCTTTTTCTTTTTTGAGCAAATTCTAATTCGTAAATCAATTTAATTACCAATAAAAGATCATTCACTAGTACAACAAAAAAGATATATACATGGTAAATCATTTTTTATTTTTTATATCTAGCTAATTGAATCAACAACACAGGCCAACATTAATAGCAAAAATTATATGAAATAGTAGATCACCATATTATATCATAAATAAATAAATACCACCTTTTAAGTGATCGAACCATGTTAAAATATAGTATTACTACAATCAATCAACTGGAAATCAAATTAAATTTTTTGTACTATATAAGAACTAGGAACTTGGAAGTACTATAATATATCTCATCACCATCCGTCATATTTCTTGTTTTGATATGATAAGATTTATTCATTGCTTGTAGAGATTAACCTTTGTTACTTAATAATTTTTCAAGAGTGAAACTAATTTATTGAAACCTAACATCTATTTTGATGCTCTTACTTCATGTTTTTTATATGAATTCATCTTCGATGAAAAGATATATATATATATATATATATATATATATATATATATATATATATATATATATATATATATATATATATATATAAAAGAAACTAAGGTGAATATAAATAATTAAGCTAAGATAATGGAAGGCTCAACAATTCTCGTAAAGCTTGGTAACTGCCATGATCATTAATTTCCTTTTAATTACTACTATTATTCAGTAAAATTCCCTTAATGCCCCTTGATGACATGTCAAAACAATTGGCTACAAACCCTTCTCCCTCTTCTCTCATTAATTTTCTTTCTTTTTGATCCTCTTACTATATATATATATATATATATATATATATATCGTAAATTTTCGTTTATGTTTGTTGAAGTTCGTTTAATGTATTAATGAAGAAATATATTAAATTATGTGTTTGTTCGTGTACGTTCGTTTGTGTTCGTGAACAAACAAATTTTCTTAACGAACGAACATGAACAACAAAATTCGTTCGCTTATCCGTTCGTGTTCGTTCGTTTGTTCGTCAAAACCTTAATGAAGAAACATGAACATACTTCGTTCGTATTCATTTGGTTCGTTTATAGGCATCCTCATGTGAACTCGTTTAATTATTTTGAAAAACCGACACATTGCCGCAGACAGTTGTTGGTTTTAATTAACAAAGTGATAACGAGACAAATTTAAGATTTAAGAGATATAAAATATACAAACAAATTTAGTTTCACTCACGTATATAAGTATATTCAATCTGTTGACATTATTGTATTATTATATTGCATGATAATGCGTTTTGTTGCTTTATATTAGATTTTTGGCTCGAGTTTTATACAAGGCGTAGGTAATGCATGTCTACGAATCAAGATTTTTATTACTCCTTTCGGTAAAATTGTCGTGTTTGACTAGTTTTAAACGTCTAGCAATCCACTAACTACATTTTTTATTAATTAAATAACATATATACCCACTGAAGTCTCATTCGATTGGTATATGGAAGTGGATGCTTATTTGAGACAACTCAAAATAGTAATGTGAACACTTGTAATTGAACGGGGAAATAATATCTTTTTTCTTAACTGCACGCTAGTTCAATACTTCAGATAGAAAAGTAGAAATTATATATCTTGCTAATTAAAATTAGGATGCAGTTTGGAGGGTTGTAGATGAGAAAAGGGTAGACAAAATAGTTTGCATCCTATGACAAATTTGTAGAGATAAGATACTATCATTTTGAAGATGCAGTGTCGTTATAATGTAATGAATTTGTATCGTAAATCAAAATTTTAATGGTTGAAAGGGCTTTGTTAATGTGTGCCCCTGTGGCTCACGTTAAAGTGTATTTAATAAACTTGTAATTTCCTTAAATAACAGAATTTGAAATTAATATATGCATAAAAAGAAAATTACTAGATTGAATTAATAAATATTAAATGTAAATTTTAATATTTAAGGAAATTTCGACTTTATTAAACACACCTTAACGTGTGCCCGGGCACACGTTAACAAAACCCTTAATATATCTGATGAATCCTAAATGATTGTGTACGTTATATATTTTGATACATTTGTGTGTCTCAATATATAACCGTTTTAATGGTTAGATTATGTGTCAAATATTTGATACGGTTATGTATATGGATTTAGACTATGTTACATCAATACAGTTAGAAGTTACATCTAACAAACATTTTCGAGTCGTTACACAATTGACAATACCTTTAATTGATCGTTGACAGAAAATAGTCATTTTTAATCATTCATCATTTCCATATTAATTCACGAGTCAACTTGAAGACTTGAAGTCAAAGTCTTTGCCCATGACACCTATTTGATTTCCCTTCCGTTTTTCTTTGTGAAAACAAAAGCGTGTTCAAATATAACCTTAGAGTAGAGCTGGTGAAATGGACGGGTTGGACGAGTATGAGCTACGGGTCAAAACGGGCATGAGTATAAACGGGCTAGGGTCTAATCGGGTGCGGGTCTAAACGGGCTCTGGTCATAACGGGCTATTTGAAAATTTCATAAAAAAATGTTCTAATTCACTAAAATATATATATTTTTCAAAATAAGTTAACATTTTTAACTATATCTATACTACTTAATAAAGCATTTGGACCCAAAGTCTTAATCTTAAAATAGGGGACAATGCAAATTACTTTTTTGCCCTTAGTCAATAATACTAATATGTAACATAAAATAAATTATTAAATGATCCCTTAGTCTTAATCTTTAATAATTTGTAACCTAAATGATTTATATTGTCATTAATGTTATTAATTGGTTTGTAAGCTAATTGTTTTAAAATCTATATATTTTTTAACATCCACGTTATCTTATTAGTTCTATTACTTTTAATTTTAATGTTTTTTATTAAAATATAATACATGTGAATTTGCAATATAAATTTTTAAATTTAATACAACCAATATTCATACAAATCAAAGAACATAAAATTTACCATTTTTCATCTTATAACTGAAAATTAATTACATCCAAACTTTATAACCCGCCTCTATATAACCTATGATCAAATAACTTTAGCTCTCAAACACAAATTAACTCAAAATTTTATATAAAATTTGAGCAATTCGTCGTTTCCGATGTATAATTATACTACGTTGGGCTCACATTTTGGCAAGACAATCACTGAATTCGAAGTTGTCAAACGTTCAACTCATGAAGTAAAACTAATTTCTAGCATCAATTGACATCAACTTCAACGATGATTAAGCTTTTTCTATAATTATGTCAAGAGAAACAAAAAAAACTTGAGCTTTCATAATAGTCGAAACATAATGTAAAAGCTCACCCACGAAGACACTAATGAATAAGTGAATATGATCTGGAATTTGTTTGCTTGACCCGTTCGATTAATTTACTTATCTTATTTTATTGGATACTAACTTGAGGAGGGTACATTTATAATTTGTACAAAACAAGACGGTAGATCTTAACTATTTTTTATTTCATATTAACCAAATTACATAGAAACTTAATTAAAGAATTACAATGCAAAGATCAAACTATACACAAGTCAAATCGATCGATGAAGATCAACCAAATTAGTAATCTGTTCAATTAATGTGTTTATGTTCAATTCAATATGGTCGCCGCATTGCGCGGGTATATTGTTGGTAAAACAAAGTAAGTAAATTGTATAATACTATTAATTATTTTTAAATTTTATCATATATTTACGTGTCCATGAATAAATATATCACTACAAGGTTTTTTTTTTCGCCGCCGCATTGCGTGAGAAGTATTCTAGTAATATAAAAAGTATAACATGATGGCCATCCATTTAGACTCATTTATGATTTGAGTTTTACCCAATTAAGCTCATTCCTAAAATTCCCCCAGTCCATAAGAACCCAAACTTTATGTCATTATACCCAGAATTACCCAGATGTGGAGCAAATGCGCAGAATTTGCCAGCATTACCTTAGAGTTCACACCGGGCCTAATCGATACCCCATTTTTCCTCTTTTTACCATTTCATACCCTCTCTCACTTTATAACTAATCAATTCCTTAAATAAAATAGTTTAACACCTAAAAATCTATATCCTTAATAACATATATATACTAATCTAAATCGATATGATAAGTATTGAATTAATCTTAGTAATGTTATAGTGTTTAAATTAAAATTTTAATTAATCTGTTATGCATTTAGTCTTTTAGATGTATTGTAACACATAAGTATGAGTCTATAGTGTATGAGTAGGATCTTACGATCCCAATTCGATCTTACGATTCCGATATTGTGAAGTTAAAAACGATCATAGATAAGATCCCGATCTTCACAATCTTGGGCGCAAATTCTAAAAGAATGAAAAGAAATTTTAAAAAATATTGTTCAGTATCTAAAGTTCTAAACTTGTGTAAGTCACTAAGTCGTAATGTTTCACGAGTTTGGAGTTTGGACCAGTAGTAAACTATACTTAAAATATAGTGGGCCTATGAGCCCATCTCGGCCCTTTCCACATAGTTTGCTTTCTGTGTGTTTACGACTTTATGTTAAAATTCACGCCCTACGATGTTTGGAATATCACACATTTATGTATTCCGAGCTTTAATTGTACTACATTGTAATGTATGATTCATGAATTTGGATCATGTGTACATATATCATAAGCGAAAAATCAACATTACACAATCCCACAAAGAGTAGGATATAAGAGATGTGAGATGGAGACGGTCGTACCTCGACCCTAAAGTAAAGAGACTGGTTCTAATATGACATCCGACAAATACACTCCTTAGTCCTGATGCTTAACTACTTACTTTACTCAAGAAATCCACATACATATATCAATTCTATAGAATATTGTGATCTATTATTAATTTTGACAAAATATATATGAGTCTTTTGGTTAAATTTCAAGTGTTTCAAAGGAAATCCTATTTGACTTTATATAGCATCAAAAGACAAACTATATCCTGGCTAACCATATACGATGTACAAGTACGGGCCTATGCAACTTCTCGTAATCTCGTCCTTAACGATGAATTCAAAAGGGAACTTCTTAAACCTCGTTATCAGTTTCAATCAAGTATTAATTAGACAAATTTTTAGAATCTTTGTTAAGAAGATTAATATTGTTGCAATTATAAAAACTTAACCAGTCAGGTAAAACCGATCTTCTAACAGCTCCCACAGTAGCTCATGGACTAGAGTCAGACTTGAGCACAAATTTTGTATACTCAATTATGTATTAAGCTAGTACATATAAGGCTTGTTATGAATATATATGCAATTAAGTTGTGAACTTTTCCTTTAAACATGCCCTTTGAAAACATGAACAATGAGATTGTTTTACAAATACTAGTAACTAAAGATGTAGTTATTGTTATATAGTAACAAAGTGATTACATATATGACATTTATTTTGAGGCAGAACCAAGACACAACATTACAAAGATTGAAATGCTGGTAAGTAAAATGCACAAAAGAAAAGGGTACAATACAAATTTTTATGTTTCATGCTTAGTAACCGGGTGGCTTGTACGCGATGAAACTGATACATTGGACTTGACGAACATTGTCAAATCCGATAATACGAATAAAGGCGTTGGGGTACTCCTTCTTGGCTTCCTCGAGCTCCTTCAACACTTGGGACGAATCAGTGCACCCGAACATGGGCAACTTCCACATTGTCCAATATCTTCCATCATAGTACCCTGGTGACCTGTGATTCTCACGGTACACAAAACCGTGTTCGATTTCAAATTCCAAACAAGGGACCCACTTGTTACGAAGAAGGTAGTCGACTTCTTTAGCCAATGAGGCGTCAGAAAGAGGTGGAAGGTATGAAAGTGTCTCGTATTTTTTCAATCCAAGTGGTGGCCACACTTTCATGCACTGCACTCTTCCACCGTTGCTAGGTAAGGAAGAGAAGTCATTTTGCGCCTTTTTGGTGGCGGGAAAAGCGACGTTAGACTTGAGACCGGTGAATGGAGCCACCATTGTGGCTTGAGTAGGGACAGCTCGGCTCACGGTGGCTACGGAGGATGACGAGAGTGAAGCCATTGGTTCACTAGTAGGTATTGTGAAACTTAGAAGATTTGAGCTGATTTGGTGCAATGTTTTGTAGGTATTTATAGTGATATGAGGAGTGGGGAGATCTTGATCTAAGGGATAATAATGAATCCATGAGATAAATGGCGATGCAATTGTGACCGGTGGATGATGATGGTTCATGATAATATGTGCATAGTAGCCACACAAGAGTAAAATAATTAGATAGCTAAAGATAAACCAAAGTTTTATGGAAGGCCATAAATGTGAGTATGTGACAACCAGAGGTTCTTCCCATCTTTTTCATTCTCGTTTTCTATTTTTTTTTTCCTTGGAATTTTTTTGAGGTTGGGTAGACTCTAGAGTAAAGGTAAAGGGCCTTTAAGATAGACAAAACAAAATACATAGATAAAAATAGAACAAAATAAACCTAAGAAAAAATTACATAACTTAAATTGATTACTACTAATTATGAACAAGTTACTAATAGTATACAACGAAAAAATAAAAAAAATTATAAAAAAATAAAAAAGGGATTTGTTTCTAAATAGTCCCAGAAGATTTAGTAGGAGCAAATATTATTTTTACATAACTTCTATTATTTATGGGAGAAATAATGTATAGTTGTACGTGACCAAAAGTTTAAGTAAAAGACTGATTGTCCAACCAACACCGTCTAGCGGAGTTGGCCATCAAAGATTCTCTTGAGTCTTTGGGGAGGAGTTGTCCCAGGTTCGATCCCTGCAAAAGGGTATTGGATTTGGGTTTTCTTCCTCAAGGAAATCCATTGGTGTTTTGGCCTAGTGGTAAGGAGCTTTCCCCACAATGAGGCTTCCCCTTGAGGGTGAGAGTTCGAGCCTCGTTGTGAGGGGGAATCCTGCGACATAATACCCATCCAAGATATGGGAGAACAACCCCTTTAGGGCGTCGCCTTGGCTTCGAACTCATTGAAGATGATCGGGTGGACCATAATGGGGTCCGTCAGTGATTCCAATACTGCATTTCGAGAAAAAAAGGACTGATTGTCTGTAGGGGTGTAAAAAGTCCAATTCGATCAGACTCAAACCCTATTCTACCTAGGGAAATTATAAAGACACCCCCCTTTTTACAGGGAATACCTTCGGGTCCAGTGCAGTTCTCGTTCAGTCTTTTTCCAGTCCATTTTTATTTAAGATCGATCTCAGTTCAGTACAAAATCAGTTTTAATTATAGACTAACCAGGGGCTAGGGATTCGAAAAGGAGGAGAGTATACCCAGAAAAGTAAAAAAAAAAAAAACATGATGTGATTGATTAGATGGGTGAGAGGAGGGTAGGAGATGGAAAAAATGGGAAAAGGGAGTAGCTTTATGAGGAGCAACCCGATACCCAAATGCATATTAGAGTTGGGTTTAATAAGGTTTTAATCGGGTTATGCATGCGGATCAACCCGATACCCGAATGCATATTAGAGTTGGGTTATGGGTTAGTATAGTAAAACTTCTCAGATATGGGTTGACCCAAGTTAATCCATTAAGCCTATAACCATTTATTTATAAGTTTATACTTACCTTAATCCATTAAGAATGTTTGAATAATAGTATAGTCAAATATAAGTGACAGTAAATTGTGTATTATCTTCGTGTCATTTAAAATGTCCATTTTGACTTTGCACGTAGTTTTAGGATTTCTCACTAACTACACTTTTCATCAATCAAATATTAAATCTACCATCTAAAGTCTTTTTTATTTGTTAAATATCAAAGTGGACATTTATATATAATAGGACGGATGGAGTATTTTTATGTTCTTTTTTAGAAAGAAAAATACTCACACTCCTTACTACAAGTATATACATCAATCCACAAATACATACATGTGTCCATCTCAAGATTGGAACTCTCAACCTCATGATTGAAAGAGTATTACGATACAGCTAGACCAGTTGGAACATCTTTGGTGGCAACAAATTTTTGGAATGATATTTCTGCATGGTGGAATGTGTACAGAGTTATGAGATGAAATCGAATAGTGAAATAGAATTAAATTGTAATTTCCTATATACAATACATCAATATATATAGGACTAAAATACAACAACTTTCCTTAATACTATCTATAAACTAGGAGGAGATAATAACGAAATAATAAACTTCCTTGATTCTAGCTCTCTTTAACACTCCCCCTCAAGGTGGAGAATGAATATCCAACATTCTCAGCTTGTCCAGAGAGCTCCGAAACATTCGACCACATACTGCCTTTGTTAGCATGTCAGCCAGTTGGTCTGCTGATGGTACCTGCGGGATTTCTATAGTCTTCTTTTCGAGGTGATCTTTGATAAAATGTCTATCAATTTCCACGTGCTTAGTACGATCATGTTGGACTGGATTATTGGCAATCTTTATTGCTGATTCGTTGTCGCAATATAACTTCATGGGTTTAGTAAGTGTTACTCCAAGATCATACAGTACTCTTCGAATCCATAGGAGCTCACATATCCCGTGAACCATACTTCGAAATTCTGCTTCAGCGCTTGACCTTGACACAACCTTTTGCTTCTTGCTTCGCCATGTAACTAAGTTACCTTCCACGAAAGTAAAGTATCCTGAAGTCGATTTACCATCCAGTCGATCCCCAGCCCAGTCCGCATCGGTATATCCATAAACATCTTGGTCTTGACCTTTTCTGAAGAATAAACCTTTTCCAGGTGAAGATTTTAGATACCTCAAAATCCGATAAACAGCGTCCATGTGTTCTTTACTAGGAGAATGCATAAACCTGCTCACCACACTCACTGCATATGCAATGTCGGGCCGGGTGTGAGCCAAATAAATTAGTTTCCCAACAAGTTTTTGATACCTTTCACGATCAGCTGACACTTGGTCTTCACTAATAGATAACCGATGGTTTACTTCGATTGGTGTCTCTATCGGCTTGCAATCCAACATTCCAGTTTCTGCCAATAAATCTAACACATATTTTCGTTGACACATGGTTATTCCCTTTTTCGACCGAGCCACTTCAATCCCCAAGAAATATTTCAATTCTCCTAGATCCTTTAACTCAAACTCTTTTTCGAGGATGGACTGTAGTTTTGTTATCTCTTCCGAGTCATTTCCCGTAACCACCATGTCATCTACGTATACAATAAGTGCCGTCACCTTCTCTTTATTACTTTTCACAAACAAAGTGTGATCGGCATCACTTTGTTTATAACCAACCCTCTTCATAAAGCTAGAGAACCGTCCGAACCATGCACGAGGCGACTGCTTTAGACCATAAAGTGCTCGTTTAAGCTTGCATACCATTCCCTTGCTTTCGATTCCAGGTGGTGGATCCATATAGACTTCTTCCTCCAAGTATCCATTCAAAAAAGCATTTTTAACGTCAAACTGTCTCAAAGGCCACTCTCTATTTGCCGCAATAGAGATAATGATCCTAATCGTGTTCATTTTTGCTACCGGTGCAAACGTGTCGCCATAATCAATGCCATACTTTTGTGTGTACCCTTTCGCTACTAGCCTTGCCTTATACCGATCTATCTTTCCGTTCGAGTCAAGCTTGATTGTAAAAAGCCACCTACAGCCTACAGTTTTCTTACCAGGTGGAAGATGCATTAAATCCCACGTTCCATTCTTTGGCAAAGCTTCCATTTCTACATTCATTGCCAACTTCCATTTTTCATCTTTTAAAGCTTCTTGTACATTATCCGGTATAGAAACCATAGATAATTGTTCGACTCGTAATGCATGGGAGTTCGCTAAACGATGGTTCGATACATAGTTGCTTATAGGGTATGTGGATTTCGCATTTAGGTCCGCTTGATACTGTTTCTTCGGTACTCCTCGGTTTGTACGCATTGGGTACCTAGGTTCTCCACTATCAGGTTCTACTGCATCACAATTTACTTGTTCATCTTCCTGCACAAAAAATTCATTTCCGAACATATTTTCGGGGTTAGAAGAATTATTAGTATCGCTACTGTTTGGGATTCTTTGATCATCATGATCATCACCGGTGTTCGGACCATCAACACTGTTTGGGATAGAGGATGATATATCGGAGGTACTAGGAGGACCATCACTCGTTGTACTATCTTGATTATTTGTTTCTGTTTGCTCGCTTATAGAAAATTGCTCATGTGTATTCACTTCTTCGTTTCTCTCCCCCTGAAGGGAATCCGCATGGTCAAAATACGGAATTGTTTCATGAAATACCACATCACGAGTTACATACACCTTTTTATTAACTGGATCATAGCATCTATACCCTTTCTTTCGTCCTGCATAGCCCAAAAACAGACAACGGATTGCCCTTGGTTCTAACTTTCCCACACTTTGGTGTACAAACGCGGTACAACCGAATATTCGAGGTTCTAGATTAGAGGTAATATGAATAGTTAATAGTTCATGTACCTTTTGGAACGGTGTTTTGAACTCGATCACTTGTGATGGTGTTCTGTTCATTAAGTATGCAGCTGATCGAACGGCTTCACCCCAATATTCTCGTGGTACATTCATATCAAAAAGAGATGCTCGAACTATTTCCAGTATTTGCCTATTCCGTCTCTCAGCTAGTCCGTTTTGTTGAGGGGTTTGAGCACATGACGTTTGATGGTGAATTGAATGTTCTTTACAAATTAAATGCATGTTTCGATTTATATATTCACCCCCATTGTCAGATTGAAGAACTTGAATGTCACACCGATATTCTGTTTTTATGAGCTGAACTAATTCTTTGAAAGCGAGATAAACCTCCCCTTTAGTTTTAAGTAGGGAAACCCAAATCATGCGGGTACATTCATCGATAAACGTCACAAAATACCTTGCCCCATTACAAGTAGGAATTGGTGCAGGACCCCACACGTCAGAGTGAATTTTCACAAAAGGCATTGAAACTTTATTATTGCTAGAAATATAGGAAATTCGTTTGCTTTTTGCCAATTCGCAAACACTACATTTTAAATCATCATCCATTACATCAGAAAATAAATGGGGTTTGAGTTTTTTAAGATACTGAAAAGATAAATGTCCTAAACGACGATGCCATAACATAGCCACAGACTTATTGGCTTGAACCACCCGTGTGTGAAAACCTTGACTCTGCTGCTTTTCTTCAAGATAGTACAACCGTCCTCTCCTAGTACCATAGCCAAGAATCCGATGAGTTATCATATCCTGAAACACGCAATCGTTAGGCCAAAAAATAACATAACAATTTAGAGCCTCTGTGATTTGACTAACGGATAACAAGTTTGCAGATAAAGATGGCACAACTAGAACACGATCTAACTCCATGGATTCAGTTACTTTTATCGGCCCTTCACACGTTACAGTCGCTGCCTCCCCATTGGCTGTTAGAATGTTACTTTGTTTCGGTTCGTAGGAGTTTTCCAGTTTCATAGGGTCGTTTGTCATATGATCGGTTGCGCCTGTGTCAATTACCCAATCATGATTAGAGTTAGGAATGGAGTTAAACTTACCCGAATTGGTTGAGGAGGTCGAAGTATGGGCTGCCATGGGAGTGTTTTTTCCAGCGGCTGGAGATGAGGCAGCAGCTTGTCCGATCTTCTTCCGAGGTTTCTTCGTAAAGTCCCACCAATCGGGATATCCAATAATCTCATAGCACTTAAGTTTTGAGTGTCCGTCTTCTCCGCAATACTCACAAGTTAATGTGTTATTCTTCCCCGTAGACCACTTTTTCTGAGGTCGAGTTCGAGAAGCCATGTGAACCATGCTATCGGGTTCGAGCTTAGTATCTTCCATGGTGATTCTTTGATTCTGGTCCTTTCGAATATAGGCATAACACGATTCTAGATCCAATGGAGGATCCTTTCTAAGAATTTCACTTCGAGCATTGTTAAACTCCGGATCGAGTCCGGCTAAAAAAATATGAACACGAAAACGAGAAAGAGTTTTGTTTAGAAGTACCGTTTGATCAACCGTGTTTTCTTCGCTTGTTAGACGAGTATCAATTTCTTGAAAAATGCTTACCAATTCATTGTAATAAACTGGTAAGGATCTTCCACTTTGGCGGGTTGTAAAGGATTTTCGGTTCAATTCGAATAGTTGTGTTTCATCAGATCCATCGTAGAACGTTTTACGAACTGCTCCCCAAATCTCCGTTGCAGTTTGTAATCGGATAAAACGACGTATTAGAGCTGGATTCATGGAGTCAATCAGCCAACTTTTGACACGATTATTATCGATCAACCAGGCTTCGATCTCCTTTTCATTCATGGTAGGTTTTGTGATCTTTCCGGTAATGTATCCGGATTTGTTACGTGCTCCAATTCTCATCTCCATAAGCTGCGACCACAGGGGGTAATTGGTTTCGTCCAAGATGATTCCAGTAGGAAACGGAGCATCTTGGACGTTTTGGACGATAACAGATGATGGGTTTGTTATTATTTGTGATGGTTCTGTCATTTGTTCGACAGTTTTTTTCGATTATTCACCACCGATTTCTGGCTCTGATACCATGTACAGAGTTATGAGATGAAATCGAATAGTGAAATAGAATTAAATTGTAATTTCCTATATACAATACATCAATATATATAGGACTAAAATACAACAACTTTCCTTAATACTATCTATAAACTAGGAGGAGATAATAACGAAATAACAAACTTCCTTGATTCTAGCTCTCTTTAACAGAATGGAATTACATCTCTTCGGGAAGTGTTCGGTGGCATGCATCAAATTTATGGAAGGATATATCTACACGGTGGAATATCACCCCTCTCCACTTTTCGAATTTTAACGACATCATCAACGTTTCGGACTCGGATATCATAAGTGATGAAAATAGAAGGAGGTTTGATGTTGTAGTTTGGGTGACTTTGTGGGTTATTTAGCATTTTAGAAAGGGTTTTTTCCGAAAAATGGATCAATACTTCAGTTTTTTGCATTTTCGGGTATCACTTATTTTTTTTGCCAAAAAATGAACCAATAATTTAAAGGTTATCATTTTCGGGTATCACTTATTTTTGGTCCATTTTCACGTATTATTTTACATAGTATTTATTCGGCAAAAAAAAAAACCTGAAATATTGGTTCATTTTTTGCAAAAAAAAATAATAAGTGATACCCGAAAATGATAACTTTTAAATTATTGGTTCATTTTTTGACCAAAAAAATAAATGATACCCGAAAATGCAAAAAACTGAAGTATTGATCCATTTTTCGACAAAAAACCCTTTTAAAAATGAGTATTTGTTTAACATCAAATAACGTAGACGGAATACTTTGGGAGAAGATATTAAGCTTCTTTCTTTCATTTGGCTATCAAGTAGAGATAGGAAAAACCCGATTCGATGGATTGAGTAGGTTTGCAACCCAATTTTAACCCTAAATATGTAACTTGCTTTTTTATTTTCGCTTTTAGTGTCTTGCTAGTAATCTAATAAAATCTTGCCGTTAAAAATATATGATACTGCTAGCTAGACCAATGGCCCTTTGATACTAAGATGTGTATATAGTTGATTATTATTTGTCCTAAGAAGCTGAGTAAAGTTATTTTCTAAATTTTGTTATTGGAATGGAGTTGAAATAGTAAATGGGTAACGCAAACCATGTTTACATTTGCAGGAATGGCGATCCACGGCCTAAATGTAACTCAAACCCCATTTAACCTAACCCGATTAACTCGCAATCTGTTTAACTTAAAGTTGAGAACCTGAATGTTTAACATGGTTAAATTGCGGGTAAATTTTATTTTTGAGAAATTCAACTAACCCGACCTAACTCGTTAATGCATGCATGATTTAAAAGTTATGTTTTACTAATTATACATTTTCTTTTCTTCTTAATTACTAGTTTATAGTCACATTCAATTTTAAGAACAAGCTAGAGTAACATAAATAGTAGCACTTTTGTTACATATCTACTTGTCTTAAAATATGTTTCATGTGGTATATATGTCGTTATGTGTGTAACGCCATGAGGTGTCACAGTCGGTACATTTCTAGAAAACTCGATTGCAGTGATTGGCTCGGAAAGGAGATAAACAATGAGCGGTAAAGCTTCGTCCTTTTAGATAGCCTAAAGTTTGATTTCTGCCTTTCCTTTTATTTTTTAAGGATGATTATGATTAATATAAACTTGCATAATACATATATACGTAGTTTATTTATATAATCATACGAGGTGAGTTCTTTTAAGAATGCTAAAAAAGTAGAGAATAGGAGAATCAATAGGATTCTTCAATTTCTCAAAACCCACTTCTATTTTTTACTCATTTAGTTAATTATCTCACAAACCATAAGTCCATAAATTATAAAAATTATATATTCGGAACCGGCGCGTTTTTCTCTTCGATTAGAGATGTCATAAGATATACTTTCAACGATTTTTTTTCTTCGCTTTTTTTACCAAATTTCACAATATAATCACATGTGATTTATGATAAAAAAAAATTAAAATTTGTTCACGATTATTTATTCATTGTATTTGCTACTTAACACGTGATTATAACTTAATATTCACCTACATCAATAGTTTTAAATAAAAATTTAAAAATTACAATAATTTTCATTAAAAATCACATGTGATTGTTATTTGTACACTTAATCACAAGTGATTTGTTATATAATCACATATGATTTTGCATATAATCACATATGATTTTCAGTTTAAAATTGATATTTGATGAGAAATTTACCGATATATGATAATTCATGTATGATTTCAACTTGATTTTTACTTGATTGTATAATTCTTATGTAATAATTTGAAAATCCGTATTTTATTACTCTTTAAACACATGTGATTGATAGTTTGATATTCAATCGCATGTGATTACACCTTAGTTTTTCATGTCTTAATCTCTTTACATCATCAATGATTTGAATTTAAAGTTTAATCAGAATATAAGCGGGTGTGATTACTTTTTAGTGTTAAATCACATGTGATTTCACATTAAAAGTATCTAAAACCCCCAAAAAATGAGGGGGGAAAACTTCGTGAAAGTATATCTTGTTGGATCTAGAATCGAAGGGAAAAAGACGCTGATTCTGAATATGTAAGTTTTATAATTTGTAGACATACAGTTTGTGAGATATTTAGATTTAAAAAAAATGTGGAAATGAGTATTTGAAATGGAGCAATTATATTGGTTCCTCTATTCTCTCTTTTTTACCATTTTTTTTAACTTTCCTCATAATAGTATATACTATATATATATATATAATAAAATTTATACAGTATCGATATTGATTATTATTTTATAATCTTGAAGTGTATTTGGAAGGTTACTTAACGTATGCAATTTGTAATAGCAATTAGATATAGATTTAGACGTCTAACTACTAATGTAAGTTAATCATGTCGTTGAAGGGTTTTAGATAGAATTATACGTTATACATATTTAATCTTTATTAACAGTTTAATATAATTAATATGCGGAAGCTTTATAAAAAATATTTAATCACATTAAATTAAACCCTTAGCTAAGATCTATAATTTTCATAATAAAACATGTATAATATTTAATAACATATAATTAAATAGTTAAGAAGAAACGTTCTTACATCGAGTGCTCGGCAAGAACTCTAAACTTCAACTCGTTGCCAAAGTACGAGTGAACTTATCTTGAACTTCTTTTTCTTCTTCTTGAAATCGACTAGCTACGGGATACGTTAGGTATCCACCTTTGATTCATGGTTGAACGGTTGGTAGAAACCTAAAGTGTATACTAAAACCTCTCGCGAAATCAAGCTAGTTGCGATCGAATCACGAACTCGAAACCCCTTTGGGGTTTGACCGATTTCGGCAAGAGAGGGAGATCGATTGGGAGAGGGAGGGAGAAAGAGTTAGGGTTTTGATCACCGAATAATGAACCCTAAGGCCTTTATTTATAGGTGTGATCCAACTTGTTCTCCAAGTTTAATATTTTCACTTTAATCCCTTTAGTTTAATCAAACAATTAAACTAATCCTAAACTTATATATTTACAATTAAAACCTTGTAGTTTAATAATAATTAAACTAGTTAATTTATTTACAAAATCTTTTATAAATAAATCCATTTATTAAATAAATAATTACATTAATTATTTTTATTAATAAATGTCTTAATTGTATTCGACCAACTAATCTATTTCAACTAAATGAATGATATCAAATACCTTTTATAGTATCATACTACTTGTTCGGTTGTGCTCATCGGTGTGACCCTGCGGTGTTCATGTGAAGCTGGATCTGACATTTAATTATGTTAATATTAAGCACATAATCTTTCAGACTCCCACTTGTGCGAAATATTAGCATCGGTAAAATATCATGTACCTAAGGCGGTCCCTACCAGGACACTTAGGTTAACCAGATCAATTAAACAATCACTCCTCGTAGCTTAACAGTCTAGCTGAAATAAAACTTAAACGGTGAGGATGTGGCTATTATCCTTTTGCACTTTCTTAAGATATTTTAGAGTATAATACATGGACCGTATCAACCTTACAATACTCAATTCCTATTTTCGATTACAGATTTGTACCGACTAAGCAAGTGACTTATTGTAACACCCGCCAAATTAGGATTAGTGATTAGTACCTAATCAGTTGTTAATACATGTAATTAGTTTTGTGTTAGGCTAATTAATGTATCAAGTAATATATATTGTTGAATATGTACAATTACGCGATTTGGCTAAATCGTACGCATTTCAATCGAATGTGATTCGGTTCAATTAGAACGGACGTTGGTGAACAATTTTATTAAATAATATAACTTTATTTAATAACGCTATTATATCCAAAAATATTATGTTAATAATATTTCGTATTCATTTTGTATCGTATGAACAAGTCTACGCGATTAAAATATTCAACACGCAAACAAATCGAACAAAGTTAGCTACATTTCATAACCCGATCATTAAATAATTAGAAAAATATTTCAAGTAAGATATTTGATAAATAGTCGTATTTTAAAAAAACGTATATTTAACGCGTGTAAAACTATTAAAACGAACGAAGAAACGAACACCGCACGGAGCGCGATTGCACGGGAGTAAAGTGGAGACCCACACCCGGTGGGCCCCCACCGAAAATCAGCCAAGGTGAGGGTCACCACCTCCCTCACCCTCACTTTCCCATTCTCACTCTCTCTCCTTCTCTCTTTCTTCTTCCTTTTCTCTCAAACAAACCCAAAACACTATCACCATAATTCACAAATTAACACCATCAAACGCACTCGAATCACTTAGGCCATTTGAAGAAAAACGACCACGGCATCACGATCTACAACTTTATCTTTTCGGAATCTCGATTCACCACTTTGTAAGTTTCCGACAAAACCCGAAACACTCCGTTTTTACTTCTTTTTACTTGGAAGTTGTTCGAATAGACTTGAAATGTCCAAATATGGGTTGGGTAAAAGTTTCACGCCAAACGGTGGCCGAAAAACACGTTTTTGGCTCAAAAATCCGTCATTAGACTTAAGTGTCGCATAGGCAGCAACAGCTATGCGTCACTTCGTGCGTCACTTAAGTGACGCATAGAGTGACGCATAAAACCCTAATTTTCCGTCATTTGCTTAAATGCCACATAAAACCCTTTTTCCCGACACTTCTACCGTCACTTGACTAGTGACGCACAACAACTTTAACCGACACTTCTAGCGACACTTCTTAAGTGACGCCTACAATCAAATTCTGATTTCAATCCGTCACTTCCTAAGTGACGCCTAGACCCATAACCGACACTTATACCGACACTTACCTTAGTGACGCCTCACTATGCGTCACTTCCATAAGTGACGCCCTCACTCAGATTCTGCCATTTCATGCGTCACTTCTTAAGTGACGCCTAAGCCCCAAGTGACGCTATAAGTGTCGCATGAAACGGAACCAAGAAAATACAGATTTTACTAAGTGTCGAGACCTAAAAATTTAGTACTTGATTTCATCCAAATTCAAGTCCAGATGCGTTTTTCACCAAAGCAATTTAGTAGAAATAAAAATTTTCCAAGCTGACCTGGCAGCTCAACCCCAGCCAGGGGATTTGCCCCTTGGACCCCGCTACCAGGGGCGCTGCCCCCGGACCCCCGTCATCCAGGAACTTGTAAATGCTTTTACACCAAGTGTCGAACTTATACAACCTCAAGCTCTTATACAATATGACTCCTAAAACATTGTAAGACATGTTTTTCAAGTATAACACTTCAAAATCAATATGATAACGTCAAGATTATTATTACAAACAATCACCAACGGGCCGTACACATTTTCAAACGCTTAGACAATCAACCAAATTGTAATCATTTGGACATTCTAGTTGGACAAACAACTATAAGGTAGTCTTGTTAGATACCTTCTCATGTTTATAACTATCGCGTGTCGTGGACACCCTCAGGTTACAAGTTTTTGGACTTCAATTATTGGCTAATCAATCTCAGTTTATTTAGATAAACTCTTCAGGCTCAGGTGAGTTTCATGGCCCCTCTTTTACTGTTTTACTAGGGGTGTGATACATTGCTCTGTTTTTAACACGTGAACGCGAGTACATATTTCGATATACTACATGAGTTATTTTCAACTAATCAATTCAAAGCCCTCCGTCAGTATAGTCTGGTAATACGAAAGTAGCGTGAATATTAGTATATGGTACCATATAGGATTGACCCACCTCGTTCGGGTTAGTCGCGCTAACCTCTGCAATGGACGTACTAATATTTGGGAAGACGAGTGTAGATTAGGCACTCGTGGAGGCACCTCGCTCGGAATTCTCTATATGGGACCCGACCCTCGAGTTAAGCTCAGACTATGCGCTCATGGCTGTATACATTATACATTATCATTTGCTGGATTGTAAATCAATATTTAAATCTTGCGGTTCATACAATATTATTTGATACTCAAACCTGTGAGCTCACCAGCGTTAGCTGACCCATTTTAGCATGTATCACAGGTACTCAGCAGTAGATTTGGACTGCCCATCAGGATGCATCTTAGCTCGAGTCTCCATGCAAACTTCAGAGATTTTATTGCATTATTAGATTTTGTATAACTAATTATGTACTTAAATCTCTCATATTACGAACACGAGCTACGTACGGGTTCAAACTGTTGTAAACCTTTTAATATCAATATATTTTGTTAAAATGACGCATATATAGTCGTTTGCTATATATCTGTGTGCTTTGATTATTGATTAGTAACATCCAAATTATGTTTCCGTAAAACATTAAATTTGGAGGTGTTACACTTATCACTCGAGTATGGCCATACATTTCTTCAGTCCAAATCATCGACGGCCTAGGAGATATCTCTCTTGCTTTTATTCAAGAGTTGCAAAGTCCCATCTTGCGAGTTAAACTAGAAATCACAACATGTGTTCTTCGTCAGCCAACGAATAACCGTTATGGATGCTCATTTACGAACATCGTTAGATCTCATTAGAAACCAACTAGGTTCACATGCGAAAATCTAGCATACTCAGGTCGGAGGATAGTGCGCCACGATTGAGAATACCCATGACAATGGTCCACGAAGTATTCACTCAATATGTGGGTCAATCCAATATTTAATCGCATTAAGTGCTAGTGACCAGGCATCATAAATTAATAGTGACTGTACCGTATCTGCATGACAAGTTGCTAATTAAAGCTGTAACATTCCATCTTTCATTATAACCGATCGCCCTATTGTAGTTCTCACGACAATAAGCGGTTATGGATATGTGTCTCGTACACTTTAGAATGAACTTGCATTTATTCATGGATACTAAAATATACTAAATATGAACAACATGAAGGCCTCGTCATATCTCAATGAGTCATCCAACCTTAACATGCTACAGTTCATGGTTTCGGAATCAGGTTGTCGTATATGAATATAATCAGAACTAATTTTAATCAATTCATATTAACTATTAACTATATTTATTAAAATGCATTTCTCCAAACATATTTTAACAAATATCTACCCACCAATCTAATAACTATAAAGATTTTAGACTTTATTTGTTATAGCTATAATACGAATCTTTATTAATGTTATCCAATGATCATTTAATATGTACACCGAAGTAAAACATATTAGATCATGATATCATTTATACAAAGCATTCACCATGACTAACCATTAATTCAACTTAATGAAATCGAGTTCACAATGAATTTGATGTTTTCAAATATTCGGATTTTATAATTTCTTTTAAACAGTCTTCAAACATTTTAAGTCAATTCAACAATAAATTTTAATTATTCAACAATAATATTAACAAATTAATATTCTTGTGAAATATTAAAATTTCCATTTAACTCTCCCATTAAATCTAACAATACTTATGAATCCAATTTCTACAAAACAATCTCATGATTCAATTTAGAAATAATTCATTTTATGCATTAATTAAATAAACTAATGTCTTTGGTTTCTTGATGTGTTTGTAGAAAACACATTATCAATTTATTTCTCATAGATGAGAATAAATCAAACCATAACAAGTTTATGATTAATCGACAATTCAATTAATTGTATCTAATAAGTTTAGCTAACTTATTCAAACCTCTTTATGCACATAATAGATTCAATAATCTATAAGATTCAACAATCTTGAAGTATTATTATTTAGTGCTAAGTTCTATATATAAATCAAACATTCATATTATATGGCAACTTACATATTCAATAATTCACAATTATATAGATATCAATAAATAACATGTATTACTCATGAACTCATATCTTATAAAGATAAGTTCTAAATGAGTCGTACAATAAGATTGTTACATGTGGATCTCATTTTGGGATTTAAACACAAGTTTTTTATACAAAATATTTCAAAAAATTTTAAACACATTTCAAACATTATTTCATAAATCAAACTTTAATATTAAATAACTAGAATATTTAAATATTCAAAACAAATATCCAAGCTCAAAACGACAAACCATAATGTGAAAACCAATGTATGAAATAGTATCCCAAAATTGAAAATGAACTAATGTGCGTATAGCACTTATTCTTCCACATTCAAGCTTCTTGAATTAATAACGCCATCTCTTATAGTTCCACTTCAAGTGCCTCATCACTTCTTGACCCCTACAATAAAAATTGTACATATATATTAGATCAACCATCTAATATAGTCATGTGAAGTACATAAAAAATCCTTTATAGGATATCAATACTAACCAGAACTCTCAACACCATTCCTCTTATCAGCAAGATAATCGGGACAGTTCCTCCTCCAATGTCCTAGCTTACCACAATGAAAGCAATTATGCTCGGCTTTGGACACTTTGGCTTTAGGTGCTGGTTTTGAACTTGAATCACTATTCTTCTTCTTTCCCTTGTTGCCACGGAACTTACGCTTCTTCTTGACACCCTCATCATGGATCATTAACACATGTTTATGCTTGACAGGTTCCATATCCCTTTCCGCAGTTTTCAACATTTGATGCAATTCATGGCTAGTTCTTTCCGTATTGTTCATATTGTAATTGAGCACAAATTACTTGTACTCCTTACTCAAAGAAGCAAGAATTATATCAATAGCTAATTCTTGTGGAAAGGCATGTCCAAGTCTTTCAAGACGGTTAAGATACCCAATCATTTTCACAACATGGGCACTCACATCTGATCCCTCAACCATCTTGCAACTATTTAAATCCTTAGTGGTGTCGAACCTTTCGGTTCTAGCAGTGGATTGAAATGTCTCTCTCAATCGGCGAATCAAATCATAAGCCGAATTCTCCATGTAATTAACTTGGAGCTCGGGAGACATAGTAGCAAGCATCAAACATTGCACATCAAGAAGATCGTTCTCATGCTTGGTATGAGCATTTCTAACGTCCTCAGCAGCATTGTTTGGTGGCGCGGGACCAATAGGTGTCTCGAGCACATACCACTTTTGTTCATGGCGATGGACAATTTGAAGGTTCCTTTCCCAATTACGAAAGTTAGGCCCGGTCAACTTATCCTTCTCAAGGATAGAACGAAGCGACAAGTTTATCATATTATTTGCGTTAATGTTGTTATTAGCCATCTATAGTAAAACAAACAAACTTAGTTATTCCGTTTTAAACTCTTAATAATTCATAAACCCTAATAGAACTATTAAGCTATAATCGTATATTCACACTAAAGTGTGCCCTCAACGAAGGCTACAATGACACATTATAGCTTTTTAGGTAGATCACATATCAATTGTATCACATATACAACTTCTAGACTCTTGAGACTCTAAATTTTAATGTTTAGGTATATTTAATCTCAACTTACACCTTGGGCCAAGTCTCACTTGGAATCACCAATAGACCAAACCATTTGCTAACTGTGGGGAACCGACCATCTTCTCAAGTGGATATCGCGGCCCTTTCACTTCACCCTAATCGAGTGTAACCATGCCCACCTGCGAAGGCGGTAAAGGACACGGAGTCGGGTTCGGTATGAATGTCCACAAATGGAGGGTGCTTACGGTCTAAATTAAATAGGGTTTTAGGTTATAATTCTCTAATTAAACCTACTTCGGTATTTTCTTAAACTAATTTCAGTAATTACTTTTAATACATATAAACTATGCATGAGTTTATATAATAGTTTTAATAAAACATAACTCTTAGGAAATCATCAAGTTTAAACTATTTCCTAGTTTCTATTTAAAACAAGTGTTTTATTAAGTCTCTAATAATATGTTTATCCTAGAGGTTTCAACATTTCATAAATGCGTTCACTCGATAAAACACATTACCTAATGATTTATTATCATGTCCTAATATATTATCTAATAATTCATACATTATTTCATTCAATCAACTAAATAAATAAATAAGGACATAAAAAAAACATATAACATCGTGTCATAGCCTTGCCACAATCTAAGTATGGTTTTCATGAGCCAACACGGAAACCAAAGGTCAACCTATAGGACAAACATGACACATGGTTGATCTTCATGCTCCCACTAGCTTCAACGACTCCTCGTGACATCATGGAACGCAAAGACTCATTTTTCTTTTGTATTACATTTTACAAATGAAATTTGAAAAATACATTTTACATAAAACTTAAACTACCTTTTACATAAAATAAAAATTACAAAAATTGAGGTTGTAAATGATATGCAGGTCTCCCCTTATACTAAAAGAAAATTACAGTACAATCACACAGTTCATATATTAGGTCAAATTTGCTTCGGCTATGGTCACAACACATACAACAATTATAATCCAAATTATAAAACTATAATGGAAGCTTAAACTATAGTTTGCTTAGGGCGTTTAATTGGATACATGCATTATCTAATAAACGTACCTATTCAAGACATAAAAACTACGAGTTCCATTATATACACATCATCTTTGTATCAAGTACAACAATTTAATAATTGTCTATTTACAATTCTATTGAATTATAAACTAACAATAACCTATTAACTAGTTTCTTGATTTATTGCTTCTTTGACTCAACTTTTAAATAGGATTAACATGTTTGACCGAAAATTACTTTTTTCTTTTAAACAAACATTTTAAACATTTTTAATTTAAAAACATTTCAATTTTATTTAAACCCTTTTAAAATGTTACTTTAGTAATTTCAAAAATACTAACTCGTTTTAATGACATTAGTTTTAATTAGGTTTACTTAAAACATTAATTTATACAAAACTAGGATTTCACATAAAACCTAATTTGTATAATCAAAACGTCCAAGTAACATAAAGCTTCATAAACCCAAGATTTTGATTAGACGCATGTTTTCCGGACCTTATCTCAATTCTTCTAACAATTCCTTTGTTATTCCAAGATCAATATTCTTGGGTTTGATAACCCTAGTCTCGATTCTTGCTAAAAGATAAAAATATCCAAGCTAAAAATCAAGTAATCCATAGGTTTAATTAAAACCCTAAATTAACTTTTGTTAAAGGTCACATACCTTAGCAAAAATCAGTTTGCACATAGAGTTTCATAAACCCTAGTTGATCAAATCAATGGATTAAGGAATTGAGTTTCTTGGGTTTATAAAACCCTTACAAAAATCGGCCAACACTAGGGTTTTATTCAAACCCTTGTATCGAATTCTTGCTTGTCAAGTTAATACCAATTATATTAGATTTAGTTAGGATATCAGACACCTAACCCTTTGCCCAAGTCGATTTTCCTAGGGGTTTTGGGTAAACTCTAAAATCGATTTTAGCATAGGTCAAATTAATACAATCAATATTAACTAAAAAGAAGAAATATTAACCGTTAGTTTTCGGGTTAAATTATTTAAACCATTGATCAACAAAACACGACATGTTTTCGGTTATGGTGTTGAACACCATATATCAAATATTGATCAACAAGGTTTCACATAAACCTTGGAGCAATATTGATACAACCAAAACACATCAATATTGGATCAATCGCGAAAAACCAATTTATTCGTGTTGTTTAAATAGTTAACAAACTACACGATTTTAAACCGATTAGAAAGAAAGGTAGAAGAAGAGATTACAATAATTAAAACTTAACTGAAAGAAGCACACAAGAAAACTAACTTACAATTTTATTAGAAAATTACATAGCTCTGATACCACTGAAGGGTTTTAGATACAATTATACGTTATACATATTTAATCTTTATTAACAGTTTAATACAATTAATATGCGGAAGCTTTATAAAAAACATTTAATCAGATTAAATTAAACCCTTAGCCAAGATCTATAATTTTCATAATAAAACATGTATAATATTTAATTACATATAATTAAATAGTTAAGAAGAAACGTTCTTACATCGAGTGCTCGGCAAGAACTCTAAACTTCAACTCGTCGCCAAAGTACGAGTGGACTTATCCTGAACTTATTTTTCTTCTTTTTGAAATCGACTAGCTACGGGATACGTTAGGTATCCACCTTTGATTCACGGTTGAACGGTTGGTAGAAACCTAAAGTGTATACTGAAACCTCTCGCGAAATCAAGCTAGTTGCGATTGAATCATGAACTCGAAACCCCTTTGGGGTTTGGCCGATTTCGGAAAGAGAGGGAGATCGATTGGGAGAGGGAGGGAGAAAGAGTTAGGGTTTTGATCACCGAATAATGAACCCTAAGGCCTTTATTTATAGGTGTGATCCAACTTGTTCTTCAAGTTTAATATTTTCACTTTAATCCCTTTAGTTTAATAAACAATTAAACTAATTCCATTATATATTTACAATTAAAACCTTGTAGTTTAATAATAATTAAACTAGTTAATTTATTTACAAAATCTTTTATAAATAAATCCTTTTATTAAATAAATAATTACATTAATTATTTATATTAATAAATGTCTTAATTGTATTCGACCAACTAATCCATTTCAACTAAATGAATGATATCAAATATCTTTTATAGTATCACACTACTTGTTCGGTTGTACTCATCGATGTGACCCTGCGATGTTCATGTGAAGCTGGATCTGACATTTAATTATGTTAATATTAAGTACATAATCTTTCAGTCGTGACCCTATTTCAAGCATATATTATAAATGAATATGATTTTATATATAGCTTCCTCACCAACTTATTTGCTTAAAGAAATAATAATATTTGAATTTGGTATGCAAGTTCTGGTTGTGTATTCAAAAAATAGAAAAAGAAGAGACATCGAGTTGTAAACCACTATCAATGTTTGGTTGATGGTCGAATAGACAAGTTTAAACATACATTTTTATAAAAATATCTTACATTTAAACCTTTTGACAGTAAAAAAATAAAAATAAATAACAGTGTACGATGATTTGTGCATCATTAAAAGTGTACGATGATTTGTGCATCATTAAAAGTGTACGATGATTTGTGCATCATTAAAGCTTGTCATACATCGCTTTACTATGAAAAAAGAGCATTAGTGTATTATAAGCTTTTTATGATGTACAAATCACCGTTTATACACAGTACGTAATTAGAGGAGACGAGGAATACCTACGCATACTATTAGATTCATACCAACATTCATAAAAGATATTGTTGTTAGCGGGCTTGACCTTTTTGTTTTTGTTTTTTTAAAGCAAATATTCTATATTCGCTCAGTTCTTTGTTAAGATCATGTGGCCCAATGAGGTCTATGGTATAGGGTCACGGACCGGTTACAGTTGCAATAACCAGACTCACCACTCATATAGTCATATATATCCCATAAACCTCAACCTTCTAGGATTGGGCCGATAGTCATGTTCATCTCTAGCCATCATAAGTCACCAAAGACCAAAGTAATTAACCAACTCCACGCCTCCACCTTGCCATCTTATCAAACCACCACAAGAGCCAAGAGGCACCTAATTTGTTTAAACTTTAGATCACATCATCTTTGTTAAGTTGAAAATTCACTACGGAGTATTAAATATTGTATATCATATGAAAATATTTTTTTGTATAACGACAATCATACAATCTAACTTAGCTCACGTAATATATAGATTACACATATGCTTGCGTGTAGTCAATGAGACTTAAACCTATATTAATATATTAGTTGGTGAGCTCCTTCCATAACGCTAGACCAAATTAAGACTATGATTATCTTATGAAATTAGAGTAGAGTTCAAATGAGCATCAATTTTGAGTGAGAATAGGAGAATCAATTCAACCACTCATTTTCATCAGATACCCATTTCCACCACATTTTTGAAACTCGAAAATCTCACAAAACGGTAAGTCGAAAAATCATGAAAATTTCACCATAAAATTCAGCGTTTTCTCCTTTTCGATTTGCCGTTTCTCAAGACATACTTTTGACAACTTTTTTCCCCATTTTTTAATGAGTTTTACAAATTAGTAATACTACGTTTCAAAAATTAATGTACATCACAACTTTCATATATTCATGATTTGAAAAATGTACTTGGTACATGACTTCGTTATGCTCTTTTACTTTTTAAATAAAATAATAAGACTTTTCAACCACCTATTGAAACTACGCTTCAAAGTCGTCTTCAAACCATATATTTGATGATAAGAATGGTTAATAACTCATACAATAAAATTTTGAAACTCAAAGATATATACATGGTTTTTAATTCATTTAAATTATTTGGACACATGGTTGGTGATTTCTTTTCTTTGTGCGAGTTATCTTATTTGTTTTTCTCTTTCAAAACTATTTGATATGAGTATATGACCAATAATTTATACTTCACCACTAAACCATATTATATTAATACATCATGACTTTCACGATCTTTAAATTTTGGCTTAGTCAGGAAATAAATATAATACTTGTATCTTAGTGCATTTTTAAGCACACATTGTTAAAAATATTAACAAATCTATATATACACATTAACAAATAATTGATGTGCGACTAATAACGAAATAGGTTAGGATTTATCATATTCCATCCATATGGTAATGTTTTATCTATAGGTTTCAAGGAAATTTCATTTAATCTTAGTCCAAAAACCTTCTTAGAGCTTGATGTCTACGGGCCAATATATAGAGTCATACTACATTTGTGCAAAAGCCTCCTAACCTCGGATTACTTTGGATACGATTTCAACTTCTTGATGGCAGTTTTAATTATATCTATACAGTTTGTATGTTTATCTTTTATTGTCACTTTGGAGTTGTACTTTCTATTATAATCCGTGATTCGATATTCCTTTTAAAATTACCTCAATTTTAAGGAGTGATTATTGTAATAAATTGAATTTCAGGCTTCGCCCAGTCTTTTAATAATATATAAAAAACAAGAAAGAAAGTAATTGACATTACTTGATTAAAGATTTGATCATATTACTTGTTAGTTTGTATCAACAATATTACTATATATCTGGTTATTATTTAAAGTGTAGAAAATTATTATTAGCGTAATCACTGCATATTTTGATTTTATTAATGACAACTTTAAAAGCCGCCAATAATAAATTTCAATACGCATACAATATTTCTACTTAACTAAAATTCAAATGGTCAACCACAATTCACGGAGCCATTATATTCATTACTCCTTCCGTCCCAATTTAATTTTCACTACAGAAATGCACAAAGTTCTAGAAAAGTATATTGATTAATGTCTCAGCTAATAAGATTTCATG
Source organism: Pseudognaphalium luteoalbum (assembly GCA_963422505.1). Taxonomy (NCBI): domain Eukaryota; kingdom Viridiplantae; phylum Streptophyta; class Magnoliopsida; order Asterales; family Asteraceae; genus Pseudognaphalium; species Pseudognaphalium luteoalbum. The sequence continues at coordinate 28,796,613 of OY730195.1, forward strand.
CATATCCACCAAAACAATTGATTGGTTCTAAGTCGACATTAAAACATTCCAAAATGGAAACTTGGATAATTAAATTGGAACGGGAGTAGTACTACGTAGACCTTTAGATCACGAGGAGTGATAACACCAGAACACGGATGGAAAAAAAAGTGAAAGATATTTAAGGTTTTCTAAATCAATTGAAAACTTTAGACCAACATCTGCATGTTACCCGATACTTGAGGTACCAAATCTTAAAACTAGTTGTATTTCAAAAGGTGAGTGGAGTTTGGTGGAGTGAAGCAAACAAACAAGTAAGCAGAGCAGTTCAGCAAGCATCAAGCCGGCTGTTTGAAGGATCCCATTCCCCACCACCACGTGTTTTTGCTGATTTGGCGATTCCTTTTTTTCAAATAAAACGACATATCCCTTCTCTGGCTCTGCTATTACGATCCATCCACCACTATTATATATTATAGAAATATAAAATATAAATATATATTTCTCCTGCTCTTCAAATATCTCCTCCTTTTCTACTTTACTGTTCATCGATCTCAATCCAGATTCCAGATCCTACTTTTGTAAATTTCCTATCTCCTTTTAACTTTATGATATAACGCCTACTCTTTTTGTGTGATATCGTGACCTAATTTTAATCGGATCGCAGGCATTGCTAACATGTCGAAAACTGGAGCCTTTGATCTTGCATCTGGACTCGGTGGCAAAATCGAGAAAGATGACGTTCTTTCTGCTGTCGATAAGTATATATTCATACATATGCACTTTTTGATTTTTTATTTATTTATTCTGTAATAGATTGAATTTATTTACGCTTTACGCATTCTGTTTAGGTTTTCGAGTCTGTCTATATTTATGTATGTGAATGTGTGATTATATCGAGATCTGAACTGATGAGAAGTATATATGATTATATCGAGATCTGTATTAGTATATAACTGTTAGGACTTTATGCAAGCACACTACCGTTAGAGTACTGTTGATGAAATTTTTGTAACAGAATTATATACATTGCTTCTGCATGTGGTTATGAATGATTTTGATCTTATTGAGTGAAATATATGAAAAAGGTGGTAATAATTACTAAGAAAAAAGTCAGTGTTAATTTTGTAACAAATTTGTATGCAATTATGATCCTGCATGTGGCAAATATATGGATTGACTGCTAGTAACAATTTGTAAAACTGACTCTGTTTGTAGATGAGTGTTACCTGTTGAAAAATGCTGTTTTCCAATTGATTAATCTTTTTGGAAAACACCTATTGGATGTGTGTATCTGTTAATTGTGTGTGTGTTTCTTAATATAATGTTTGTCTAGAAAAGTACTTAATGGCTTTGTTCTCCATAAGTTGTATTGGCTACTTTGAAGATCAAACAAACTAAGCTTAACTCTTTTGAAATAGAAAAAACGTACGTATCTATTTTTCATAGGAAATCATTAAGTATCAGAAATGAAAATTGGTGCTTTAAATGTAGAACAGTAAATCGTAGTTATAAGTTTTGAATGTTTGAAATCCATTGTCCAAAGTAGAGCAACTGATGGAGAACCGAAGTAGTTGTATTTCACTCATTTAGATTCAATTTTTTTAACGTTACCATGGAAGATTGAGTATAAATAGGTTTATCTGTAAAAAAACTTTTAGGTTCAGTCCTGAATACATGCATGTTGCTATGGAAATTGAACTTATAATTCATTTTGTGGGTTCAATATAGGTATGAGAAGTATCATTCGGATTTTGGAGGTGTGGAGGAAGACAGAAAGGCTAACTATACTGACATGGTAAGAAACATCCATCGGTTTTTAGAGAATAGTTCAAGTTATCGAAGTATATGTATTTTCTTTATCTATTCGGTACAGTAGCTCCCATCATATTGTAAATGGGGCATTGGGCCTATCTCCTCCATGATCACTATGCAAGTAATTAACTTGATACCGAGATTCAAAGCCTTTTCTTGTTTTGTGTTATAAGGCATAACTAATTAAACTTGTCTTTTCTGTAATATCTGGTGATTTTCTTATGTGTTACTATCATATGTCTATCCAACTACCAAAACAACTACTGTTAGTGTAGTACTATGACTTGGCATATATTTACCATCATTATCATGCCATGACTACAAACTTTCTGTTTTGTTTCAGGTTAACAAGTATTATGATCTTGTCACAAGCTTCTATGAGTATGGTTGGGGAGAATCATTCCATTTTGCCCATAGGTTGATATAGAAGTGTTTAGTTTATCTTAAAGGTTTCCATGCTCTAGTTATTACCCATGACTTTAAACTGTTCTTCTCGTATCTGCAGATGGAACGGGGAATCACTTAGAGAGAGCATTAAGCGACATGAACATTTTCTTGCTTTACAGCTAGGTTTGAAGCCAGGACAAAAGGTCCTGTATTCCAATCAATTTCCAGTTATCTGATTGGTGGTGTAATAATTATTAATTCTTGGATGCTTATACTGAATTGTAACTTTGCTCTGTGCCTCTGTTTCCAAAAGGTGCTGGATGTAGGATGTGGAATTGGTGGACCCTTAAGGGAAATTGCTAGATTTAGGTAACTAAATTGCCCTTATTCCTAATGTATTTATAAATTACAAATATAATTGTTTTTTGAGTGTTTGACCTTGGTCTGTACTTTTGGCAGTTCCACATCTGTGACGGGGATAAACAACAACGAATATCAGATAACAAGAGGAAGGGTAAGTTTATTGTGCTGTGAAGCATTAGTTATCAAGAAAATGTTTGAAATTAAATATTTATGTTTTGGTATTCTTTCTAGGCATTAAACCGCGTTGCAGGAGTTGAAAGGACATGTGACTTTACAAAGGTCGGTTTGTGTTGACCTTTTGGTGTACGTTGGGGTTGTATTACTCTATTTTAGTGTTTATAGCGTTTACGGTGTTAGTGCACATGATGTGATTGTTCTTTTGTGATCTCCTAAATGTGCAGGCTGATTTTATGAAGATGCCATTTCCTGACAACAGTTTTGATGCAGTGTATGCAATTGAGGCTACTTGCCATGCTCCAGATGCGGTATATATACTTAATGACCAATTTGTTTAGATGTTAGAGATTTTGTACCTGACAAAATGTTGTTTGTTTCTTCTGTAATTTATATGGCTATAACTTATTAGATTACTCATTTTGACCAAAGGTTGGATGTTACAAAGAGATATTTAGAGTCTTGAAACCTGGCCAGTCATTTGCTGCATATGAGTGGTGCATGACCGATGCATTTGACCCAAATAACCAAGAGCACCAAAAAATTAAGGTACAGACAGCTGAATGCATATATTTTAGTTAACCGTATTTGATGTTCAACTAGTTTTGAGTCGCCTTAATCAACCTAAATTTGACTTTTATATTCTGTTTTTCTTAAAAGCGTTGACTTTCAAACCTCAAGTATCTAAAAGACTATAACGTAATTCGAGTTAGGTTTTTACTAAATCTGAAAAAATTGGCTGCTACTAACTAAATATGATTTCATGGTAATAGGCAGAAATCGAGATTGGTGATGGGCTTCCAGACATAAGATTAACCAAACAATGTCTTGCTGCTCTAAAAGAAGCAGGTTTTGAGGTGACTAGAACAGAATTGAACTATTCTCACTAAATTTTTTATGCAAAGAAAGTGACATATTTTCTTGTATGAAGGTAATATGGGAGAAAGATCTGGCAAAAGATTCACCACTTCCGTGGTACATGCCACTTGATCCAAGCCGTCTCTCTCTTAGCAGTTTCCGTCTTACAACTGCTGGACGCTTTATTACTCGGAATATGGTAAGATCATTATATGTTTTGCTTTTCAAAATAGGTTGCTTTTGATTAAGGTAGAGGTGGCGAAACGGGTGAGGCAGGTGGGATGTATAAGGGTTAAAACTTAAAATAAGGTTGGTTCAAATATATCTACTTTCGATAATAATTTATCTTTCCATTGAATTGATTTAGGGTGTTTTTAGCATTAGATAATCTACTCAAGACTACTTTTTACCCACTCAACCCATTTGCTTTTTTCTTGATGATATTGGCCGAACTTGCTACCCCTAGCTTCAGATAACTGCAGAAAGCCAGCAACTAATATCTCGACGTTGTTCTTATTTGTAGGTTGTGGCTCTTGAATACGTGGGACTTGCCCCTAAAGGAAGCCAACGGGTTCAGTCCTTTTTGGAGAAAGCTGCAGAAGGGCTTGTTGCTGGTGGAAAGTGAGAACTTACCTCCTTTTATAAAACCACTTGTTTTCTAATCACATCACATTTCCACTAAATCTTACCAAGTGAAATACTAAAGAAACAACTAAAAATGATTTGTTAACCCACTTATTGCTCTCTCTCTCTCTCCCCCTCCTGTCTATGTGCGCACTTCGTGACACAAATACTAATATTATCATGTAAACTTGTGTGGCAGGAAGGAGATCTTTACACCAATGTATTTCTTCTTGGCACGGAAACCACTATAGGATGATGGTCAGAGATATGGAATTGGAACTATCTTTGATATGCGTAGCGTGCGTTTACGCATTATGTTTTGACTAGGTAGAATATCTGGAAGAATGTTTGTTTATTGACAGTGATAACTGGCAGTTGCTTGACAAATTCTTGAGTTTGTTGTTTGGTTTGCCCTGTTTAGTAGGGGTCGATTTTGAAGCACTATTGAACTTTTCATTCTGTTCCTAGATTTTTACCGCCAGGCTTAATTTGTGATACAAAATGAAAAGCAACATAAAGTTATGTTTAGGTTTGTATACTTGATTAACTATAACAGTACATCTACAGTACACTTTTAACATTAACGTTCTTTTGTGAATTTTAAAGATTGGTAAGTATTTTCCCTAAAACAATGAAAGTTTTCAATTCTTTACTTTTATATGTAAATAAAGGTTCAATCTTGATCAACTTTTTTTAGTGACTCATGGATCGAATGATATGCTATTAGGTCATGATCCAATCACCTAACCTCTATCAAGTTGCTAGCAATCAATGACATGTCAAAGAATATACCTGCCATGACCTAAAAAATGTATCCATCAATAATATATCAGGCATAAATGAGCACAATCAAAATGTGCTTATTGTTTTGACTTTGATGCAAACAAAGTATTGGTTCTTAGAATGGTATATAAGATGGATTCTTCAATACTAACAGTGCCAATGTTAATAAAAGATGGACAAAGGATATTTCACAATTCTTTCTCTATAGTTTTTCTACGAGAATCTCGCCATAACAGCTCAAAAAACTTGTTTTTTGTATTGTTTTCGATGTGATCTTCTTTTTCTCCATCTATAGTAAAGACCAATTACCGCATATGTCGGTTCTACTTTCCTTTGTGAGTACTTCTTTCATCCGAAAGATTTGTAATTTTTCTTTCCGTCAAACCTACAGTTGAGATTAGTTATGAGTTCAAAATTTTGAGATCCTGAAATCATCTATACAAGGCACCTATTTAAGTTATTTTTATTTATCTTAAGGGTCTCGTGCAACCAGATCTAGATACTTAAAAAGAAAAGGGTTTGGTTTGTGTATGATCTTCAATGGCATCTTCAAACTCCCTCTCACAATAAAGTTCAACATCTGCACGGTTCACATATGTGACTTCCCCACGTTGTTAAGGCGATATTTTGGTGCATTGGTGTTTCTCATTTGATGGCCGGAGCAATGGACTCACGCCACATTTATGCAAAGGTCTCTTATCCTAGGATTTCTTTGAATATGATTTCAACTTCTCGACAACAGTTTGAGTGAATTATTTTGTATTGTTATCTTTTATTGTCGTTTTAGAGTTGTAACTTCAATTGTAATCCGCGGTTTGTTAATTTGTCTGAAATCACCTCATTTTTAAGGAGTGATTACCGTAATAAATAAAAGTGCATGCTTCGACTCTTTGTTAAAAAAAAAGAAAGTTAACAAAAGGTGATGTCATGTCATATTCTGATAAAGATTATAGTCATGGTGGAAACAAATGATTCTAGTAGTAGAGCTTTTTATTGTGGTTATAATAAAACCATTCGATACCCATAAGATTGTAACTTGTAAGACTAATAGCATAAATCAAAGTTTACATGTAGGGTACTGGGGTATGATAATAGACTAGTATAATGCCGCCACAATATGACGGGATAAAAATTAATATAATGCGTTAGTAATTGAATGATAACACTACTATAATATTTTTGGTAGGTTGTAGGTATATGATTTTGAATAACATCTTTACTCAAAAGATATATAATGTATATCTATAGTGAAAATGAAAATGAATTGTACTTTGTGTAAATATTTGCTTTAGTGTACGGTCTCCGGCCAATTGAACGTTCGTATAGACTAATAGATAGATGTATATTATGAAAATGATTGTATTGACTTATTGTAGATATTTGGTCGTTAGTCTCCAATTTAACTTTGTAGATACTACTCGTTATATACTAATACTAACTATATATACGGAGTATAAAATAGATAGAAATGTGTAGATAATAGATATATTTGATAGGGGCAAGTTAGTTATTTTCATTTTTATTAAAAAATTTAAAACTCAAACATGAAGACTCTTTTATATGTAGTAATATTTATATGTAGTAATAGATATATGCTATGTAACGATAATTACATGTGTTAATGTGTATTCTTATCTAGTGAACAAGAATCAAACATTATGCGAATTCGCGCATTTGACAACTTCCGTCATCATGGGAAACAAGAATATAATGTAGATATATCCTTAGGATTGGAAGATCATGTATTACTTTATCTTTGCTTGCATAATTTCGTGAGAATTACATATTTCTCCTTCACAAATCACATATATTACATATTTTCCAAAAATATAAGTGTTTAATGCATAATGTACAATGAATTTAGTTAAGTGTATCGGTATATGTTCAAAAGTGAAGGTACATGTATGTGTGTAACTCAATTTGCAATTAACCAATTATCCCGTCTAATCAATTTGCGAAGTAAATGAGCTCATGACAATTAAAGGGTATTTTAAGTGTAATAGTCCGCCTTACCACAACATAATATTATCCGCTTTGCCTGCAAGCGCACGATTTTTCTTGGCGACCACACTACAACTACTTCCCAGGAGGTCACCCATTCTGGAACTACCATCGCTCGAGCACCCTTAACTGCAGGGTTCTCACGGGATCTACTACCCTTGTGGTCCCGATACGCGTTGTGTCATGTAAGGAGGATATTACCCTTATAAGCCCCAGACCCCTCATGTCCACGACCGATGTGAGATTCGCCTAAGGTGTTACATTAAGTAATATCACCATATTAACATGAGATGTTAGAAGTTCTCATGAGATTTTAGGGGTAGTGGTGTCTTTTACTTCAAGCGTATTATGTATTATCTAATTGTATCATACATTCAATCATTATTTTCTATTTTCTATTAAATCATTTCTAATACTCCGTAATAATTAATATATGTTTGAATTCTTTTTTATCTTTGCTACTATAATTATTTTTTCTTCTTGAAAACGATTACAATTGCAACACATGTTTCTATCTATAGACATGTCTTTTTTTCTTCTAAGAACAATAATTATACCACATAATAGCTAAAGTTTGAAGTAGTTCATAGTCCGTGGTGGATGTAGAAACTTTATTCAGGGGTAGCAAAAATTAATGCTCAACTCTTGAGGCATGGTAACAAGGATCGATTGAAATTCGATAGCTAAAGGTCACAACCCATAACCCCTTACTATTAAGTTGTAGAATTAAACAAATAAATAAGAAGTAAAAAAAAAAAAGATTAGTATCTGAAAATGCACTCAACTTGTCCCACATGTCTATTGTGTGTACCCAACTTACGGGGTGCCCTATTTAATGCACCAAACTTTCATAAACGGTTATTGTGTGTACTTTGATGATGTGTCGTCCGTTTAAGATGACACATGGCATCCTTAGAAGATGACACGTGGCATCTTTAGAAGATGACACGTCATCGACATGTCAGCAAAGTACACACAATAACCATTTTTGTAAGTGGGGTGCATTAAATAGGGCACTTGTAAGTTAGGTACACACAATAGACATTTGTGACAAGTTGAGTGCATTTTCGGGTATTTATCCCTAAAAAAATTAGGAAGCTCTGAGATCGTAAACATTCCAAAAAATAAAATCTATAAGTAGTGGGAACCAAATGTGTTGTAAATAACAAGCTAAAATATGATAAACGAGCAGATTTTTGCCGTGCGTTGCGACGGAACAAAAATATATATATTATTTTATGAAATAATTTGGTTCATATGCAAATTAAAAGTCACTAAACTGTATATAGTCAAATTGGAAGGTTTAAGGAGCTATATATAAATGTAAACTTTACGTTTAACGGTCAATTAGTTTATGATAAGACAATAAATATACCTAAAATGTATACGGTCTTTACTTTAGAATTAGATGTTATAGTTTTATTTATTACAAATTTACTTTAGAATTAGAATTATTAATATGATTTTTATACCATATCCAGCTGAAAAAATTTCAAAACTATTTAAGCAGTCTTAACTCATACTTATTTCTCTATATTATTCCCCAACACCAGCACACACCTATATACCCATAATTAACTCCTTTTACGCAACCTTTTATGTTAATCATGATTAATTTCTTACTATTCATTTTATAAATATTATACAACAGATTACTCGTATATTAGAGTGAGGTATATTAAAAAAAGTGAAGGAAAGAGATGAGAGATGATGTAATGTTAAAAACATAAAATAAAGAAAATAAAAAGAGAAAACAATGCATTTAAAATTGATTGGTTATGTACTATTTATTTAATAGTAAATTTATGAAGATAATGTACTCCATATCTTGTATCTCATGATTAAACTATGAATGCATGTTGTATAGATTTTCTCATATTTACATTACATATCTGTCAAATCAGTTTAGGTATTTATTTTAAATTTATGAAAACTATATATGTTATTCACGTTACATGCTTATACGAAGTTTTTAATAGTTTAAAAAATCGTTACTTTGTCCAATGACATTTGAATTATCATTTTCAAAATAAATCTGGTTGTCGAACTAAGCATCATATAAATGCACCTTCGATGTTACTCATTTGATAATTATAACTTAAATAAATTACAATAATTTATACTACTTTCGTCTCAAATTTAATGTTCATTTTCAATGTTCACATAATTGAAGAAAAGTGTGACCATCGGACCTGTACCAATACATTTTATTTTGACATTTAAACACTAATTTTATGACAAACTAAAATAGAAACTTAAACATTTAATCTAGGGTAATCTCTATTTTTGAATGGTTTAGTATATAAATCAAAATTTAAGTAAAGTGAATTGTTCTTTAAGTAAATGAATTTTATCGGTAACTAATTGAATTATTACGTTTTAGCCATTTAAACTGAACGGTGAAGATTTATGCACTACTAAATTTTTATCTTATAATATGTACAATAGACTAAGCTAAATATACAACCTTACTAAAGTAAGAATATAAATTCAAATAATATATATATATATATATATATATATATATATATATATATATAGTGATTGTTTCACTTTGGAAAATATAACAAATATAGGCATAAACTATACACTATTTATATAATAGTAAAACATATAGCCTTATTGTTATATGTATGTCTTTCTAATAAAGCCTTGAACCCTGACATCTCATTTAAAATGCAAAGTATTCTACCAACTGGATTGCAAACAAGTTTATTTATATTCTACGATTCTAATATATATATGGATCTTTATGCAAATTTATATATGGATCTTATGCAGTTGTTATGCTTTGGTATGCGATCATGAAGGTAGGGGTCATTTGGAGAGAAAGGAGGGCAACCCCACATTCATTCAAAAAATGACATGTGTCACATACCAACTTTCATTTTGATCCCTCCACTTTTAAAATATTTAACTTTCATTCCTACATTTATTAAATAACACTCCACCACTCCCACCCCACCAACCACCCACTCCCACCTCTTACCACCAACCACCCCCTCCCTGCCACCACCTCACCGCCGCCCCGCTGCAGCCGGATTCCGACAATTTTTTTCAAAAAATAATTTTAATTTTTTTTCCAAATTTTTTTAACATTTTTATTTTTGTTAATTACATTTTTTTATAAAAATGTGTTGCATGTTGTTTTTACTGCAGTTTGTATATATATATTTTTAGTATACATGTTGTTTTAGACTTGATCTTGTATTATACATATTACCGTTTTTATGCTGCATTTTATAATAATTATACTGCATATTGTTTATTTGACTGCATTTTGTAACACATGTTGTTTATTTTGTACTACATTTTGTATTATACATATCATCTTTTTTTACTGCATTTTGAATAAAATTATAATGTATATTATTATATTTACTGCATTTTGTATATATTTAAGAATATATATTGTTTTTTATACTGCATTTTGTATTATATGTATTATCATTTTATTGAATTTTATATATAGTATACTGCATATTGTTCTTTTTACTGCATTTTGTGTATATAATTTTAGTAGATATCGTTTGCTTTTGTACTACATTTTATATTATATGTATTATATTTTTACTGCATTTTTGAATAAAATTATAATATATATTTTTCTTTTTACTGCAGTTTGTATACATAATTTCTAGTACATATTGTTTGTTTTTGTACTGCATTTTGTATAAAATTATACTACATATAGTTATTTTTACCGCATTTTAATTATATGTTTTTAGTACATATTATTCATTTATATTGCATTTTGTATCATACATATTGTACTATTTTGTACCTCATTTTGGTGACGGCGTATATACAATATATAAGATGCAGTACATAAAATACAAAATGTAGTAAAAAAGACTAACATGTATACAAAAAAATGATGCAATAAATACATATACAAAATGCAGTTTGTGACATCACGTATTGAAAAATAAGTAATAATAAATATATAAACATACACGATGCAACACATAACTACAATATGCAGTAGTATATATATACAAAAAAAAATTAAATAACCACAAGATGCAACCAAATGTTTTTTTTCCTGTTTTAAATCAATATGCAGTGTTTTTAATGAGGAAAAAGTTAGTTACAAAAATATTGAAAAAAAAAGTTGAGAAAAAAATTTAGACAAAAAGTGAAAGAAAAAAAAAGGCCGGAATTCAGCGGCGGCCGATGGCGGCGAGCGGTGACTGTTGGCAGCAGGGGCGGTGGCTGTTGGCAGCAGTGAGTGGCAGGTGGTGGCAGAGGGTGAGAGTGGGTGGTAGTGGGGGTGAGGGAGTGTTATTGAAGAAGTTGAGGGAAAGTAAACATAATACAAATATAGATGAGGGGTTAAAATGAAATTTGTGTTGGACATATGAAATGTTGTGATTGGTTGCTCTCCTTGCTCTTCATTTGACATTTGCTCTCCTATCCTTACTCTTATGCTTTATCAAATATCATAATACATTTCACATGTTCACAAAATATCATGTGTAGCATTGGAGACCCTTGCAACCAAGTATATCCGCCCCTGATATAGTTAAGTCAGAAAAATATATTAATCATTACTTACCTATTTTAACACATCATTTTATACTCGGTAATTAATATTAATATGTTCATAAAAATTCAAAGGTTAATAATAGTTTAGTCCTTAAACTTTTTTTTTTCATTTTAGATACTCAATTTTTTTTCCTCATGATTTAATCCTTCAAGTTTGCATAGACTTATTGGTTTAACACTTGATTAAACCGTTGTATGTTTGAAAGACGATTAAAGTAGAAAAACTTAAAAGGGTAACCTAAAAGATAAAATTTAAGGATTAAACCATCAAATTTTACTAAGCATAATCATACATTAGGCTTAAACTATCGAAATTTTGAAACTTTGAGGATTAGATCATTAGAAAAAACTAGAGTGATTAATACGAAAAAATATGAAACTTTGAGGATTAAACCATTATTAACCCAAAAGTCAAATAAGTTAACTAAGTAAATACCTTAATGTTACCTTATACGGTATATACTTCAAAAAATATAGAGTAAATTCCATAGATGTTCTATGTGGTTTACGCCGATTTACAAAAAGCATTCCTAATTTTTTTTTTCCAGATTTTCAGTACAATAAGTTTATAATTTGCTTTAAAACGGTCCTTCGTCCTCTTAAAATGCATTAAATGTGTGAAATTTTGTTGTATGAATCATATTTCATGTTATATTTATCGAGTAAGGTGCAAATGAGTACAACAATAGTGGGTGAAACTGGAACAACCAATAAGAAATGCACTACGTGTCACAAAACTCACTTTCCTTCATGTTTTTTAAAACTTAAATATTATTAAAAAACTATAAAATTACACCATAAAAATCAACATTTTTTCTATTCGATTAGACATCTCACAATATATATTTTCGACTTTTGGTTTTATATATTGTGCAATATTAATATCACATGTGTTACTCGTTGGTATCATATGTGTTAACTCACAAAAAAATGAATGAAAAAAGTTCGTCAAAAGTATACCTTGTGAGATCACTAATCGAAGAGAAAAAAATACTGATTTTTATGTTGTAACTATTGTGATTTTTCGACTTACCGTTTCTAATATAATTTAATTTTTGAAAATGTGGAGGAAAATAGGTTTTGTAACACGTGACGTATTTTTATTCATTCCTCCATTCTCACCCAATATTGTTATACTCATTTGAACCACACTTTATATTATCACTACTCTTAATCTTATGTTTAAACCATACGCATCGGAAACCCATCCGTGTACTAAATTTGTATGGCTTTTAAAAGTAACTTGGCTCATAGTTTATGGATGTTGATAAATACAACGTATCTTTCAATTCTTACAACAAAATTTTACATAATTAATATATACTGTACAATATAACTCACTATTGTACAGTTTTGTTGTATTAATCAAAATTAATATTGTATCTATCAGTTCCATAGTTTATATGTATGTATGTTGTAAGAAAGAAATGATCCAATTATGTGTTTCTATTTAATTAAAATTTATAATGATAAAAAACGGCTAATAATACACCAACCCGAACACGACGGGCAAATTATAACTTGTTCCAAGCATATTGCATTAAGTTTTTAAGAGAGAAAAAAATCATGATATATACTGGTACATCAAGGTAGAACAAAAGAAGATAATTATGAATCGAAATAGCGTCATGCCTTTGGGGGAGGTGATATTTATATCATAATCTTTTTCAATATACTCATATTGCAATGTTTATTCGCATTGTACAATTTTTTAATGCATAATTTTGATGCGTAATCAAAAATCATGACGTAGATATCACCTCACGAATCGTAAACCAACTTGAGAAGGTTGTTGGCTTGTTATACACTTACATTTCCTCTTAATGAATTGCATCAGGACATATTCCATGGTTTCAAATTTATTATATGGGGCTATGATGCATACCAATTTGAGGTATGAGCCTATGATAGACTATATACAAGTGAGCCATATGCATTAAGTTTGACCATAAATTTGAAACAATTTTCTTTTTCGGTTCAATGTCCTAATCGAATTTTTGGCTCAATTTACATATACATGTCTAGAGTGACCCAACGAAATAAAGAATATTGAACGAGTACATTGTTTTTAAGGTGTTATTTTTCAAAGGGTTTTTGACTAGCGGTATGTAAGACTTTGTTGGCTGGAATAAACGCATTATAATTTGCTTTACAAAAGGAGTCTTTAGTATGTGTCGGTCTGACATGTTTTTTTTTAGATTAAGACTAAAATATACACCAGTGTTAATCTTAAGTTAAAGATATTAAAATAGAATAAGTATGTATTAGGTCACGTTTATGTTTAACCAAAACTTAGTAATCAATAATATATAAGTGATTCAAACGTTTAATACTAAATTGATTAACAATATTGAGTATGAATTGATTTGCGGAATATAATCAATAACGATTGAATTCAATAAGTACGTTTATTATTGCATAACGAATGTAAGGATTACAATTACAAGAGTTAGGTTTTTCTAAACCTGATGTTCCCTATTTATACACATATTAGATATAGGAAATACACTCCTTCCATATCTCTTATATATCGGTTTGTAACAAACTAACCGTGTAGCAATCTTCTCTCGATCTGAAACTCTAAGTGTATAGCCAAAGTCTCGAGTTCCTGTGAAGCTTGTCAGAGTATGAAATACATCTCAGAGTCTGCTATTTCAGACTCAGCCGCGAAATACTCCTATAACACTTAACATATTTTTCTTTGACTTAGATATTTTGACTCATCAGATTCATAAGATAGGTTCTAACACTTTATTTTTCGCAACAGAATAAAATATGAAAATGATTAAAAATACATAATTAAAGATACATTATTTTGAATAAATATTATGTGTCATTAGAATATTGATTATAGAATAAAATTATTTCTAACATTACGTCAACTTGTTAAACTTATATGTTGTAGTTATTAGTATCTTAAGATATACAAAGAAAAGATTAATTATATATTAATTAAATACACATTGAACCATTTTAAGTGCTTATGTGTCCTTAAAATAAATATGTTACATATATATATACTAGGTTTTTAGATCATGAGATGCACGCTCGTTAAAAAAAATACAATTATAAGTTTATTTGTAACTTTAAATGTGCAATTATGATTGAAAATTGAAAAAATATATAATAACATAAACCAAACTATATAATAAATCAACAAACTATTATAAATAATTGTAGAAATTAATATATGAAGCCAAATAAAACACAATGAATTGTACGAAGATAAATAATAAGTATCACATGTATTCGTAAAAAATTGTAGATCTTTAAACCCGTGCAATGCACGGTAATATATACAAAACTATTATATATTATGAAATAGTCAATATTGTAATTGAAAACTATAAATTTGTCATTAAAAATAGAAAAATAGTATACAACAACCAAAACATATGTGAATCAAAAGTTCAAAATTTTTGTGACTAACAACATAAGAAACAATGACAACACGTTAAAAATTGTTAACGTAAAATATTACAATAACAAATGTTATATAACTTTAACATAAGCAACATGTGTAATAGTTTCTAACATTTTTGTCTCAACTCGATATCTCAATCCACCAATTTTTTTAACTCGTGAAATGTATACATATAGTTGATCACGAGTGAAATTCGATGGTTGATGAAATAAATTCAATGAGACAACGGGTGTACTTCACTCTTGTGTTAATCAATGCAAAACATACATAGTAAAACAAACTTAAATGATTAACTTTTGGTCGACCTATAAGTTAAGGTCTTTAAACATTTTTATAAAAAGTTAGAAGGGTTAAAACGAAAAAAAATAAAAAGTGTGAGGATTAAACTATTATTAACACTTTTTGAAAATGATTTATAATAGTATTTAAATTTAAATTAATAATAATGGAAAGTCACGTGACATCTATAGAATTTTAGGATTAATGTATTTTTGACATGTCATCTTATAAGATGACACATAAGCAATAAAATGTTTGTTTTATACATATAAAATATATACTAGATATGGAGCCCGTGCGATGCATGATCGTTTTAAAAATACATATTATAATTTATAAATATAATGTTGTCAATTTAATTGTGCAATTATCATTAAAAATGAATATGATTAATATGATAAACAAACTATAAAGGAAACAACAAATTTCCAATTGCTAATAAAAAATATATATTAAATAATAGTTTAGACTTTGACGTACACTAAGCAACATTAAGAGACATTAAAATAAAGACGCAATTAACATATGTATGAATTTAAAATTTAAAACTAAATGACAAAATATATATTTCATGAGGTTAATTGTCATAATCTCCTAAGATATATACATAAAATATACGACAATCTTTCTAATTATATATTTATTTATTGTTTATGTTTGATAACAAATTAATAATATCGTTACAATCGCAATTGAAATATGATTTTATTTCATTGAACTAACATGTACAAATTTAGGCAGTATAATTATAATTTAAAACCTTCAATTCGTAATTTGCACTTAATAATCACATCACATATAAATTCAAGAATTCATACATACGATTTGTATACTATATAACATGTATGCATATACTTTTTAGATTTATTTTTAATTAATGAACTAATTTTATATAAGCATTTAAATTCATTATTTTATTTATTTATTGTATAACATTGTTCAAAGTAACAATCGATCCACGTGATATGTGAAAAAATTTCAATTGTTAACATATTGTTATTTAAGGAAATAAGTGATGTGGCATATGTAAAATTTGGTTTAACAACGTGTTTTATATATGGACCAGACTTAAAGCCCGTGCGACACGATCGTTTTTAAAAAATACAATCATATGAATATTTGTAAGTAGCCTAATGAATTAGTATCATTTAAAATTTACAATTATATGATTATTTGTAAGTAGCCTAATAAATTAGTAATGGTAACTTATAATGTACAATTATAATTAAAAATGAAATAAGTAATAACATAAACAAAACTATATAGAAAAATAATAACGAATGTCTAAGTTTTAAACAAAGTAATAATTAAATAGTATAAGTCATTATGTTGAGTGTTACATTTGTTAGACCGTGCATTTGAAAAATATAATTAATCATATATTTTTTTATGTTTTCAAGAAAATTTATTAATGAAACTCATTAGTAACGTATACCGAAAATCACAAAATGAAAAAATAAATAAACATTAAAATGAAAATAAAATAAACAATGGTATAAATTTGATAAAATATGATTTAGTAAGGTTAAATAAGGGGAAACATTGATGTTAAATAAGGTAATAAATGAGTTGACATGTCTTAGAAAAATTATAAATTGTGAAAATTTTATTATAATGTCACATCATTTAGGAGGATTAATATGTTACCACACAAGCAAAAAAACTGTAATGATACATTTTTAAGGTTTTTAATTGTATAATTATTGTTGAAAGTTAAGAATTTATTATTGAAACTCAATAGTAACATATACCAAAATACATAATCAATTCCATATATATTATTAAAATTGATTTTCTTAAAACATAGTAGTTGATGATGACAATATTAGGCTATTGCAATGTGTGAGATGCAGAAATTTAAAAAGTATTTATAATAAATTATAATAACATTGAGTTATGACTCTTTAGAAAATAGAACGTAGCTGTTTGTTAATGAATTTTATTTTTAAAATTTTTTAAGATGAAAGTGTTAGTAATTATGAATTTTTAAGGAAAATTAAATTGATGAATTGGCATGATTAGGAAGATTTTAGAAAAAGCTAATGAGATGATGTGGCATGGTTAAAAATAAAGTAAATTTTATGAATTTTTAAAAAAATATTAAATTGATGATTTGGCATGATTATGAACGTTTTAAAATAAGGTAATGATATGATGTGGCATGGTTAAAAAGCAAGGAAAAATCTATATTTAATTATATCAGATAGATATATAATATAGATAGATAGATAATAAGTAAAGATATAAATTTCGTGGTTGAAAAGCTTGCGTCTTACATGAAATTTTAAAATTTTATATAACACGAAACACATTGTTATTGGAATTATTATTATTTTCAATAGAAATAATGTAATAAAACTCACCCAAATTAAGGGTGTGTTTGATAAAAGTGGTTGGAGATGGAGATGGAGCTGAAGCTGAAGATGGAGCTGGAGATGGCTTCTAGGAGCTGGAACTTATATTTAAGGTTGGAGCTGGAAATTCTACTATCTTTTACTTGTTTGGCAAACAAGATGGAGTTGAAGCTTATAGATGTAAAATGACATAATAGACAAGAATCTCTTACATTTTTCTAAAAGGTTAGTAATAAAAGAAGGGTAATATGGTAAATTCATAATTAGGGGATGAAGATTCTATGGGAAACTACTTTGAAGGGATTCTTTTTTAAGGAATTCTTATTTTGAGAAACTCTATATCTTGTTGTGTGTCAAAAATGGATTGTGGAATTTTAAGGGATTTAGTTTTTTGAAACTAGAATCTCAATCTAGTAGAATCTTAAAGAATCTCTTACAATTTGATTGCCAAACACACCCTAATATACGGAAGTAAATGGCTAATGTTAATTTCTAACTATAGCTAAAAGAATATATGACATTCAATTCAAACAATCTTATACATTAAATGTACAACAAAAAATTTTATGTTAGTTTTACGAGTGTGTGTATATATATGGGTTTAAGTAATACATCCTTACCTCAGAAATTATACTCGGACAAAAAAAATATCCCAAAAAGCCTTTTTTTTTTGAAAAAAAAAGTTCCAAAAAGATTTTAAATGGGGGTAAGCAAATGATAGATCTTTAAGTTCATAATGATCCTGGTTGTTTCAAGTCAAATGGCATGGTAGGTATGAGACTTCAACCTAATAATGTTACACAAGGAAAATCTACCGCACCATGTTTGATTCCTCAAATCAATCCAAATGAAGTGTGTTTTATACAAGTCCGTTGTAACGATGAACTTTGCTTTATTGCTTGCAAAAATAGAGGAATAGGAGGTAATTCTAAATGTCAAAATCCTAAATCATGTTGTTGCGACGTCTTAAATTTAATACAACATCATAGTTTATAATAATACACACTTTACTAATCTATTTTAATGTTTATTATTATTATTATTATTGTTGCTGTTGTTGTTGTTAAATGTGGTCTCATATTAAAAATAAATAAATTAACGATTGAACCAATTCAATAATATCTACTTAAAATTCTCAGATATTTTATATAACAATTTTCCATGACTTTATTTTAAATCGTGATTTTTAATACTTTTCATGCAAAAAATAACCCTTTACTTAAAATTAGAGATACATAAAGCCTTATTATTATCGTATTTACTCAATTTTTCTATATTCCCGTATTTCCATAATATTTCTTTCTATGTAACAAAATTAATATTTCTCTTCATCCTTAAATGAAAGATTCACAATCAACAAATTAATGGATCGGCAATAATATCACCTTCATATCTATCATTTATTTGTCATATCATTTGTTTTTCTAATTTTACGTAAATTTTTAGGTTTTCCTTTTATATAAGTATTAAGGGTTTTTTTTTACTTAAATTTAAATCCATTAGTTTTTGATTTTTATTGTTTCAAGCTTGTCTTCGATACTTCAATGTTATTCATGGACAACTTGTCAGAGTCTGAAATACATGTTAGAGTATAGACTCAGTCACCAAATACTCTTTCAAACTTTAATGTGACACTTGACCTATTTTTTCTGGACTTAAATATTTTGACTCATTGAAATCATAAAATAAATTTTACACATTATTTTTCCTAACGGAATAAAATATGAAAATGACAAAGTATACATAATTAAAGACACATTATTTGTAAGAATTTTATGTGTCATGAAAATATATATTGATAACAAAATAGAGTTATTTATAACATTATGTTAACGTGTATACCTTATATGTTGTTATTACTTGTTATTATTATCTAAAGATATACAAAGAAAAGTGTTAGATCCCAATTACAATTATTTACTAAGTGTTTGGAGCTCAATAGTATAGTTTATATTTTATAGAGGGGTGTGAATACAAATACATATTTAATTTTATTGATTTTGATTTATAGATTAAAGCAGTTAAGTATTAAACAGAGTAATGCATGTGAACAATGAATATAAAAGCAAGTATATAACAGGAAATAATAGTAGCTCAAAGTGAATTCATTGATAACAAATTACACTTAAAATGATTGCGGAATGATCTGGTCAAAGCTCATATCAAATTATTAAAATTGAGCTAACTATTACAGACGTTGCAGTGTAGAATTTGTTGAACTAATCAACCAAGTCATAGTCATTGACATGCTATCGTGCGTAGACAAATTTAATCAGTGACTAACAATGATTAATACGAGAACGACAACAAACTATGTACAATGGGTCATACTATTTATAGGCTAGATATCTCTGTAAATATCTCCTAAAAGATGTATCTAAGAATGACATGTGTCATTGCTAGATTGGCTCTTCTACAATATAATAACCATCAAAAAATTCTCTGTGGACCCCTTTACTGATCATGAGAATTTTGTGACTTGAATTTATCCAATCACTTCCTTTGTTGGTACCACGTAATCTTTCACTTGAATAAGTCTTGAGTGACGCTGGCACTTCTTAAGATCAGGGACCACAAACCAGCTCCAGCAAGTTGCATCAGTACTTTATTATTCTTTAAATCACTGAGAGGAGTAATATTTTACTCACTGCGAGCTGACATGCTCTTGTAGAGCAATTCGTCATATCATCCTTCAGTGACAAGTTTTTATTCAAAGTCAGTGATACTAACTCTATTTGGAAAGCTAAGTGTTTTAAATCTTCATTGTCATTGTTATTGACCAGCGATTATACAGAGCAGAGATTCAATACACTTTTATTCAATACTCAAGAAGTTATAAGTACTTGCAGTGATCATCTTTTTGATAATAAGAGTTTGTCTTCGTCATTTTCCTCAGTGATATTAATCTAAAGTGATTAGGTTGATCAGCGATCAATGACCCAACAAAAATATTTAATTATACATTAATTAAGGGCACATTGTACTATTTTAAATGTGTTTGTACCCAAATTAATATACCGAATTAAATGACTAATATTAATTTATAATTAAAGTAAAAATAATATATGTTATTCAATTCAAACAATCTTATACATTAAATGTACAAAATAAATATTTATGTGGGCTTTACGTATTGTGTGTGTATATCTATATATATGTGTAAGTAATACAGTCTTGCCTCATAAAATATACTCAGAGATAAAAGAACTTCAAAAAGTTAAAAAAAAACAAAAGCAAAATTCCAACAAGGTTTTCAATGGGGGTAAGTAAACAATTGATCTTTTGGTTCATGATGATCCTAGCTGTTTCAAGTCAAAATGGCACGGTAGGTATGAGACTTCAACCAAATGATTTTACACAAGAAAAATCAACCGCACTAAGTTTGATTCCTCAAATCAATCCATATGAAGTTTGTTTTTCACAATCCAACTGTAACGATTATATTTGCTTTATTGTTTGCAAATTTAGAGGAAAAAGAGGTAGATCCAAATGTCAAAATCCTGAATCATGTTGTTGCGACGTCTAAGTTCAATATAATATCATAGTTTATAATAATATATTACATTTTTAATCTTTTTGAATGTTTATTATTATTAATATTATTATTGATTAAACGTGGTCTCATATGAAAAATAAATAAATAAATTATTGAACCAAAATCAGTAATATTTACTTCAAATTCTAAGACATTTTTATAACAATTTTCATGATTTTATCTTAAATCATGATATATGAGACTCTTAATACATTTAATGGCAAAAATTACCGTTTACTCAAAATTTTGTCCCCATAAAAATATACATAAAGCCCTTTTATTATTGTATTTACTCAATTTAGCTTTCAAAATTCCCCTATTTCCATACTATTTCTTTCCATGTAACAATATCCATATTTCTCTTCTTCCTTAAATTAAAGATCCACGATCAACAATTTAATAAATCGCTGATAATACCACCCTAATATCTTTCATTTATTTGTCATATCATTGGGTTGATCAATTTTGCTTAAAATTTATAGGTTTTCATTTTATTTTAATGTTAGGTTTTTCTTTTCTTTTTGTACTCAAGTCATAATTCATTATTTTTTTTATTTTTATTGTTTCAAGCTCGTCTTGAATAGTCTAGTGTTATGATTTTGTTACCGGGTTTGAATTAAGTTCCAGTTTAATTGGATAAGATTTCCCTCAAATTTTGTTGGGGGAGAGGTGTTGTGCATGAATCTAATTTGAAATTTTTTGAAGATCCGCATCAACATTAAAACCTATTTTTTTAATAACAATAAAATGAGAACATTAATCTAAATATATGAAGAAAATAAACCTACTTTATGAATATTTAATATTTAAGGTTTTGTTTAATAGTGTTTGTGATGATTATTAATGATTTTAATATTAATTTAATTTTCTTATAGACGTTTTTTTTCTTTTCATTTTAGCAATGGTGATGCTATGGTGGTTTGGTAGTGATTTGAGGTGGTAGTATACTAGCATTGATGATAACAAGGATTATCATGTTCACATGTTGCGTTGTGATCTTCAAACGATGTTATCAAATTTTAAATGTATTTCAAATTATTTCTTTATTAGAAAATTATCACTATCTCTATAGTATATATAAACGAATCCAATGTTAAAACTTTAATACCCTAAGAAATATATATATATATATATATATACTTATTTTACGGTTAATAAGATAGACTTTTTCTATTTTAAATTTTATATTAATAACTACTCTAAAATAACAACACGTAATACTTCATAAATTATTGTTAGCCATAATGAGAATTATTTGTTATATATTATATGCACCACTTAATTATACTTATTTACGTGTTATTAGTTAGCATCTTTTCAAAATGTATTATAATTCACCAATAAATGAAATCTTGCCGATTAAAAGAGAAACCGCAAATTGTAACATATACACTAGGGGTGGCAATTCGGGTTTGGTTGGGTTGTTGGGTTCGGGTTCAAGGGTCAGAAATGATAAACTCGAACCCAAACTGATTTTACAATCGGGTTGAGTTTTTCAACCCAACCCAAAACCCGATAACCTGAACCCAACCCGAGTAACCCGATTTTTTTATCTAGTCTACAAGTTTTCAGGTTAGCTTCGGATCACTTGCATTGAATGGGTCACATGGGTTAATCTTTTCTAAATCAATAGCTCATCATTTATAAGCATATGAATGCTTATAAAGATCCAACAATAATCATAATACATATTGCATCCATTTGGATTAATTAATGGAAATATCATTAACTTACAACTTCTACCAAAACATACAGTTATCAAAGATTTATAGAACAAAATTTAAGAATTTAAATGCACTATACAAAATTACAAATGATTCTTTTGCATCGTTACCATCTTTGATTCTTGAAGTTGTCATTAATTCCTTACTCCTGAAATAAGCATGAGAAGAATAAGCTATGAGTTATAGGATTGTGATTGCAAAGTGAAGACTGGAACAATAAAAAATAAAACAGCAACAAAGAACCAAACAACACTATAACTAGACAAATAACAAATATATGAGGCTATAAGCATTCTAAAATTACAAGATCAAATGAGACCATTTCACCACCAGCATGTGAAGCACTTGAAGCATAAAATATTCCAAAACAAAAGCAACATAGATCATATAATGCCTTCAAGAAAATTTAAAAACACAAAGCAAAACTTGAAGGATGCATATCAGTTTAAAACTCACCAAACACCAAATTTAATTTAGATTTGGATTTGCAGCCCCTATTTCTTCTTTGTCATAATCCAAAGCCATTACATTTTGTAGTACCTTTTCAAAGGCATCATGTGAAAGTACTACATTATAAAAAATTATATTATAAGTGATAAAATAGTTAATTGATGCATATAAAACTGTTACAATATACGAATCAAACGAAAAACTTACAATTTTTCCCAAACAACCAATATCGGGTACAAATCACAGCTTCAACCATAGAAGCATTGAACTTCGATATTGATCCAAAATTCTTCCTCCAAGAATAAAGGCCGATTCAGAAGCCACTGTTGAAACTGGAACACAAATTATATCCATATCTAATTTAGCTAAAACCGGATACCTAAACTGTTGAGATTTCCAAAAGTCAAGTAAGCAAACACGATTTTTGGTTCTTGGCTCTGCAAGGTATAGTTGCAACTCAGTAAATCCACCTGAACTCGAACTTTCAGCATTATCAAACTCATCAAACTCCTGTAATTATACAAAGAACTAGTAAGTACATTTTATAATATAAATAGAACTAGTAAGTACATTTTATAATATATATATATATATATATATATATATATATATATATATATATATAGAGAGAGAGAGAGAGAGATCTAGTATATTATACACATTTATCTATTACATCGAATTACATATGAATTAGACATATTATTTCAAATGAGACGGATATTCACAACATCTATGTTTGAAGTTACTAATTACATGCCACTAGGCAATATGGTGTTTGTTATAAAACTAATACGGAGTAATATTTTGCATAATTAACTTTGTTAATACACAAATCAATAAGATGAAGTATACTGAAAAAATCAAGATGCCTGACATGATTAAATAAAAAATGTATATTTATATATCAATATACATTTTAATACATGTATTGTATTATGCATTGCATACATTAAATACTTTATAAATTTTGTATATAAGTCCTTGAAATACATTTTTATTCATACTAAATCATTAGACAAATTTAGCTAATCGCAAACAAATGATGTAGTATTATGAAACGTCCCAATTTTTTTAACCATTAAAAAGTAGACTCTTCCATCGTTCTAACGGTATAAGATACATCGAAAAGGAGTTACGGTTTATCTTTTATGACCATTCTAAAATGACAATTCTTACAAAAATGTGTTATTACTGAATAACACGCGATTGAGTGAAAGTACGCGATTCTCTTTGTATACACATCTTCAATTCCTTACCCTTTGGCTTAGTTGGTGTTACCCTTGATCATTAATAAACCTTACTATCATCAATTAAGCATGTTCCAATCTTAATTTCGTTTTATAGCTACTAATTCTTGAACTCTTCACAAAACTCATTTCTAGGTTAAACTCATAAAGAACATATACATACATTTGATTTAAAATAACCAAGTGGGTGATTAATTGAGTGTTTCCGTCTTCAATTTCATGATTAGAACTGATTTTTGGGATCAAACCCTAGCTCCTGCGATCTTTCTTTCTTCCTGTGTTTCTATATTTTTCTTTTGTTCCAATACGTATGACATATATGGATATGTATGTGAAAAAGACCGACCTATACATGGGTGTATGTAATTTAAGTCATTTAATTTCATTCCATGTAGTTACTATTGTCTAAAACTATAAAACCATTTACGGTTATTATTATTTTATACTTCTTACACTAATAATAACTTAAGACAATTATTTTTAACTTTATCAAAATAATACTTTAAAATTTTGAGGTGTTACATATTATAATTATAATACTTGACCAAAATAAATAGGATAGTAGCATGTATTTTCCTTGTATTACATTTGTTGCTCTAATATATAGAAACAATAAAAAAGAATTAAGTTAAATAAACAATGTGAAGCGAGGACTTGAACATGGGACAAAGGGGTTAGATGGCAAGACTCTTTGCCATCAAGGTAAAAAGTAAATCTTACTCTATTTACACAAATAAATATACTTATACAGATAAACACATTCAAGTTAGAAAAATGATAAACAACATACTATTTATAAGAGGTTGCTAATTGATATTAGAGGATAATTTGTTATAGATTAATTTCGTTGTTGAACAGTGGATCATATCACATGAAGATTTTATGGTTTTAAAGAACACAAAACCATATCATCATTCAAATAATATTTTTTATAATATAAATAAGGGTTTATGGTGCGGATAGGTAACTAACTTTACATGTTTTATCCAATTAAGGTATGAACCCAATTTATTACTTTAGTAGGTAATAAACTTTTAAATTTTATGTCGATTTAGAGAAACAACTATTTTTGACCAGTTTAAGTTATTAACTAATGATGGGCCAGACATAAATGTGGCAGTTTCATTTACAACGTATTTGGCATTTTAAAAATTGAAAACCAGCTAAAAAATTAAAATGACATGTTGCTATTTTGTAAAATGATGGTGGTGGTTGTGCTAATGACGATGGTGGTGACATGTAATGGGTGGGAAGTTTTTGAGTTTGAGGATGAATATAGGTAGCATAGAGGGGAAATGGTATATTTAATCATTTGATTATTAATATATAATATATGACATAATAGATTTAATTCAACTAAAAATTATTAAGAAAAGAATAGAATAATGGTAATTTAGTCATTTAATAAACGGAGGGACTATTTTTATGCAAACATTTAATTAGTTATTGGACTGAAAATCTGAATAAAAATAGTTTAGAGACGAGTTCCATAAATCAGTGTAAACCACATGAACCATGTATGGAATCTATCTATCTATACATATAAAATAAATTTTTTCCCTTAATTTTTTGACATGTTACATCATAACATTTCCTTTTCTTTAGAGTCTCATAAATTGTCACATCATCATATTATTTTTTTTCCTTAAAACCTTCATTAATACTTACTAAGACTATTATCTATCAATTATACTTTATTATAATAGCTTTTAAAATTCTTATATTATATTTAATATATAACATTTTTTACCTACATAAAAAAGATTCATTTTTGAATCTATATCTTATAATACATTGCAATTAACAAATATTATCATCATCAAATACTATATTTTAAGAAAATTAGTTTTAATAAAGATATTTAAAATTGATTACTTTTTGTACATTTTGGTATATATTACTCTTGAATTTAATAATAAATTTTAAACTTTCAACAATATTAAGATACAATTAAAAACCAAAAAACATATGATTTATATTTATTTTTTAAATTAATTGGCATTGCATTGGCTCAAAAAATGTATTAAAACTTAACATAATAACTTACAAATTAAATTAATTGTATTATATATTCAACCTTAAACATAATAAAATATAAATTAATTTAATGGTATCATATAAATGGTCGTGCACGTACGATCTCAATGCTTAATTTTTATATATAAAATAAAGTTTTTAATTACCTAGTTGAGCGTATTATTTTAGTTAACGATTGCGTGTTATTAATTTACAAACTCTTGAACATTGTTTGCAAAGAAGTTTGGTTTATAACTTTATGCTGAAAAGTAAAGGAATGATATATATGAAAAATATTGAAGTAAACGTAAAGTAATTGGTAAACACCACAAATTAATTGTGCTATCGATAACAATGATTATATGCCCATTAATATATCATAGTCCAAGATGTTGAAATCCTAATGTTAATAATATGTATACTTGTATTGTTCCGACATTTTTAAACCTTATACATTCTAGAGTAAATTTTATGAATAGTTCTTGTGGTTTGCACGATTTTATGAAAATTGTGTATATATTTTTTTACGATCTATCAATTCAACCTTCACGCACTTAAAATGACTTAATTTTTGAGAACATTATCTAGATGGTAAAAGCCCTAGGAGTTCGCTCCAACTAAAATAATAAAGGGCTTAGTGTCTGGGAATGTATCAAACTTTCACCAAATCTCTATTATGTGTATTCAACTTACAAAACTCAATATAATGCACTCAACTTGTAAAAACCCTTATATACTTTGATGACGTGTCACTATCTACTTGTACCACGTGGCATTAAGATAAAATGTACCAAAATGGATATGTTTTAAGATTTTGTCAATATTAAGATAAAAGATGTGAAATATGACAAAGCTAATTGTCTCTGATCGCGAACTTATAAAATGAGTATTTTAGTCATTTTAATGGGGAGATGGAACCTTTATAAAAATTTCCTAACTAATTACCTCAATATACATAACAAAAAATCAAAAATATAAAAATCAATAGTTTTGTAGCTTTAAAGGGTAAGATTTACAACACACTGAATACTCCAAGGGGGTAAAACAAAAATACGGAAAGAATAAGGTGCGGCGTAAAGAAACCGCTGCCCTAAACGCCGCAGCGTTTGAGCATATAAATACACGACCAAACAACACCAACGATGTCAAACTAAACTAAAGTGCCTCTCCAATTTTTATGGGCTCTTCTTTTTCTTCTAACGTTTGGCCAGTTTTCTAGATTCCTCCTCAATTCAATTCTGAAATTCAACCTCTTCCTCTCTGTTTTGTTTTATAATTCCAGAGGGAAGAGGAAGTTATTATTAACTTGATTGATGGGGAAATATACTGAGATTTTGGATGCATTCAGAATTGCTTGCAGGGTACATTCACACTGCCCGCAAACTGCCCGGATGTATTACCATCCACCGGCGGACAACCATTCTCCCGGCGGCGATGTGAAGACTGGCAACGGCGGAAACGGTGGTGGTGCGACGGCGGGTTGTAGTAAGATGGGGTTTACCAATCCCACTGACGAGATTCTTTATTACGTTGTATGACACTAATTTATCGACTATATTTGGAGATTATTATCATTATTATTGTTTGGTACTTTGGTTATTTTGCAATTGTATCGGTTATTATTATCTGTGGCCAATCATGCCTCAATTTTGCGTTAAAATTTAGTCTTGTTTTTATCTATTTATTTTGTTTTGTTTTTTAATTTAGCTTAATTATTACGTAGCATAATTTAGCTTAATTATTGCATAATATTTTATATTCTGGGCATAGTTTGAGAATTCAAATTGAGCGTTTTGTGAGAGGATGATTATTCGTATTATAAAAAATTAACTCTTTATATAGTGTTAAATCTCAGACCAATAAGAATGCATAGTTTCTTTTTGTAAGATCTGGTTGAAGAAAGAAGGGCTAGTTTATTAATCCATTTATCATCGTTTTTAGTTTATTTTTCTAATATTAAATGTTGTGCATCAAAATACGTTGTTAGCTTTAAATTCAAGTTATATTCATAAACGACTAATTTAACTTTACACGGCACAACCAACTTTATTAAATGAAATTGTATGATGCTTTATCTGTACCTTTTGGATCACTATCTACGTTTAGAAAGAAAAAATTAAGTTAATAGCGTGTTATGTATCTCTTTTATTCTTGTATGTAACAATAAACGAATACCATATTATTAAAGGCAAATATATAACTACCGTAAAGAATACACATGCCAAGTTGGAAATATGTGTGATATTTAAAGATTAGGTAAGGTATTACTTTTAGGTCTTTTGCATCGGGTTCTTGGCATGTAATCACCTCAAACGTATCATATCTCCTTTGTGTCGGTCTTTTACCCCAACCATTTGGACCGAAATTGATACACGAACTAAAATGAATCATATGTCGTGGTTGGTACTCAATTCTTGTTTTCCTATATAGTCGGGTCTTGGATGGGTTCGAGCATTGTCTGGTTCAGTCCGGGTACAAGCGGGTGGGCCATGCACAACCCTAGTTTTTGCATCAAATTTGATGTAGTAGAATTATTAGAATAAGGGTTTCTTAATGAATTTGAAATAATATTAATCCATCATATTTAGTTTTTTGGAATGATTAAAGTGTCATTTTCTTGTAAAATTGTTTGATGGAATAAAGGAGAGTACATGGAAGGGGGTTCACATGTTATCGATGATGTTATTTATCTACTGTTTGATTTGTTTATTTATTTTTTAATAATAAAATATAAATTTCGGTGGGTTGGTCAAATGAGTATATTCCTCCAATTAGTAAGATGAGAAATGGTTGGTGACCATAATACATCAGAAATTGAATAATCAAAATTTAGATTAATTTCAAAGAAAGTATAGGTTAAATGCTTGAGTAAACTTAATTGAAAATTGAATTGAAATCTATCTTAAAGTACAGAGTAAATTACACTGATAGTCATTGTGGTTTGTAAAAAATTACACCGATCATCCTTTAACTTTTAAAATTACATGGATCATCCTTATGGTTTGATAAAATGCACAACTACAATCCTTAACACTAACGATTACTAATAAAATCCGTTAAATCATATCATATGACTTGTACATGAGGCTGAAAATGCCTTTGAATTCCTATTCCTTTTTCAAAACCTGACAACCAGACAACCAACCACCTAAATTCTTCTTTGTCAAATCTTTTTAAAGTTGTCAAATCAAACCCAATTTCATGTTTTCTTTAAAATTTAACAGATTTAACAATCTAATTTGATCAACATAACAAAACCATTACTAATTAATAACATATATAAATATATGTGTCTAAGCCATCTTTATTTCCTCAATGGCAAGTAAAAAAGCATGTGAACAATACAAAGTTCTTCCATTCTATCCAGCGATAAGCAATAACCTGCAACTTTAGAAATATTAAACACCACTATAGTTACTTGCGCATGCACAAAACGCATATCTTGGTTTCTTCAGAGTCACTTTTAACATTTTAAATATAACAAGGAGACGGAAAAATGGTTCTTCTATGGTACACATTATTAGGACCGATTCATTGCATGAGAAGATGAAGGTATAATGTCTTGGTGTCGGTGTTGGAAGTTGTGTTTGGAAAGGAGATGAAAACAATGATGATGAAGCAATGATTTTCAGTCACCACCATCTATATAATCCTTCATGTAATTGTTCATAGATAGAATAATGGGTGTAAGGAAGAAGACAATTCTATGTGTTTCTTGTCGTCAAAATGTGATTGTTCATGTAATTGTTCATAGATAGAATAATGGGTGGCGGCCTTAGTTTTTCTTGTCAGAATGAATAGTCACAAAAAAATGGAAAATATATTTCTTAATGTGTTTGTGACTTAGGGAAGGTGATAAGGGAGTTGTTTGACACGAGGTTGATATTAGGGAGAAAGAAGATTGGTGGTATTTAGTTTGTTTTTATTTAGTTGACTAAAACAGTATGAAACAAGTAAAATGACTTTTTTACCCTCAGGTGCAAGTCACATGATATAATTTAACAAATTTCATTAACGGCTATTAGTGTCAAGGATTGTAGATGTGCATTGTATCAAATCATATGGATGATCCATGTAATTTCGAAAGTAAAAGGATGATCGGTGTAATTTTTTACAGATTAACCACAAGGATTATCGGTGTAATTTACTATAAATTATGATTATGATACCGTTGTGGGTAGATTTTTTGTCTAACATTGCAGGATCCTTATTAGCATCATAGTCTCGTCTTACAGGTATGGAAAGCATTTACATTTTATGTTCATATAGCAGGATAATGATAGTTTGTAAGTATACTTTCAGGATCACAGATATAGTTAAGGATCCTGGAAATATCTTCATTATTAATCTTGCAGGATCCTATTCAGGATATATTTGTTTGATTATGCAGGATAATGGATAAGTGGGATCAGTAAGTAAGGATACTATGTTTATTCTGGAGTGTGCATAGTTCAGGATCCTAGACCTATATTAGTTCAGGATCATGCGCTGTTTAATGTGTTTATTTTCTTTGAGTATTGACCAGGTCATATATGGAACGCGTTAATGAGATATGCTCCGGATTACGTGAGGAAGCTTTGATATGATTCAAGGATGACCAAGTCAGCTGCACGTGTAAAATGAAGTCAAAAGAGACGTTGGTGGTCTTCATCCTTCATCGGAGGATCCCGAGATTCTCGGAAATATTGTTATACGCTCTTAGTATATAATTGAGGCATGAATGATCGATTAGGTTAACGAATGCACACTATTTTTACCTACAAAACACAAAACACTTTGCTATTACTCTCGTTAATACTCTTTTTCATCAACACTTAGCTAGATTCACACACATAATCACTTAGCCGATCATCCTTGTGCTCTTAGCTTGTAATTCATTTTTTCATTTTAATAAAATCAACAAAGGCAAGGATCATTTGATCATTCCCGAGGTTTTGTGCCGGCGATCAATCTTGATCAAGGGTTTTCCTCGTATATCCTCGTGTCGATTACATTTACTTTACCCTTTTTCATTGTTTATTTTGCATTACCATTAATCCGTTATTGAGCTTTTGTCTTAAATCTTTATTCAACAAGGATCAACGCACTTAAAGTGTATTTTCAATCAAAATTCTTATTTACTAATATAGATAATCGTATAACAACGTAATTATCTTGAAAGTAATTTCAACACTATACCTCACAATCTAAAATTTGATCACTTAATTGCTTAGTGTAATTTTTGACCAAAACAATTTGGTGCCCACCGTGGGGCAAGTGGTGTTTTTCTTAATCAAACTTTTGTTAACATCCTTGTTGACTCATCTTTTCCAAAAATTTCTGTTAAGAATGTCGAGCCAAGGACGATCTACATCATCCACCATGCCATCATCATCATCTGCGAGAACCACTCTTCCTCCTGCTCCACCTCTCACATCATCTCAACAACAGCCACAAAATGTCTATGCAAGGCTATCGTCAGCTGGATCCACTTCTATAGGGGTCGGATTCTTTTCAGATCCGAACCCTGTTATGATTTCTATCCTGGATATTGTGTCTATGTTTGCGTAGGTTAAGGAACAGCTCTAACGAGTGGAAAGGAGCAATGAAATCCTGAAGAAGGATATGAAGAATATGAGGACTAGGAACAATGTCCCTGCTTCTCAAGTCACTACTCCTATCCGCAGCAGGATCCTTGATTTTGATACCCCACCGTCTGCTGAACGACAAGGAGATTTCGTGTCCATGCAAGGAAGTATCAGGATCCCAGATCCAATATTTGCTACAGGAGTTTCTACGTCGAGGGGGCAACAATCAGATCCGGTATCCTCATATAAGACTCCTGACGGTGGTAACACGTCTAATAATTATACTTCTAATAATACTGTTGGGACTAACAATTTTCAGGATCCTGGGGTTAGCCCTGTGATGGCAAGGGAGATACAGAAATTGAAGGATATGATATCGAGTGTCCCTGGAGTTATACAACCCATTCCCAAAGTTGCTCCAACAACGCATAGGATCTCAAGATTCGCACCACCTATCTGTGATGCTGAGATCCCGAAAAGATTTCAAACTCCAAATATGAAGTTGTATGATGGAACAACGGATCCTGAGGAGCATATTGCGCAATACAGGGAGAGGATGGAAATCATTCCAATTCCTTCCGATCTTAAAGAAGCATGCTTATGCAAGGGCTTTGGCTCTACCCTCACAGGATCCGTATTAAAATGGTTGTTAAACGTTCCCCCTTACTCTATTACTTCATTTGCTCATCTCGTTAATTTATTTAATAACCAATTCTCTTGCAGTAGAACATTTGAAAAGTTAAAAACTGATTTATACAGATTTGTTCAAAAAACTAATGAGTCTCTTCGAGATTTTGTAGGAAGATTCAGGAGAGAATCCTTGAATATACCTAACCTGGATATGCCTACTGCTGTTCAAGCCTTTAAAATGGGGATCACAAGGGATTCCTCATTCTATGAGGATCTTGTTATGAATCCTTGCAGGTTTCTCGACGAAGTCAGAAACAGGGTCATGAGATTCATCAGGCTAGAAGAGGATGCTGAAATTCAGAAAAGGGTTGATGCTTCATTAACATACGATAGACCAAACAGGAAATCAGACTCATCCTCATTCAGATCGAGCAGAAGCAAACCTTATGCCAGAAATGAGGATCGTCGTGTGAATACTATCGACGAAGATGATGAAGAGTATCCTAAAATAACTGACTATAATTTTTCTGTAGATACAACATGTATACTGTGTGCCATGGAGGATCTTGGAGACAAAGCAAGATGGCCCAAGAAAAATGAGAAATCTTTTGGATGGAAAGACAAGTCTAAATGGTGTGCATACCATGGAGATTCCGGTTATCTGACAAAGAATTGTATAGCTCTCCGAAAAGAGATCAACCATCTGCTCAACAAAGGATACTTGAAAGATTTGCTTAGGAAAAAGAAGGATCACGGAAAGGATCATTACAGAGTTCAGGATCCTGAATCTCAAGATAATCGCAGGATCCCTACTAGAGTAGGATCCCCACCTTCAGATGCCAAGGTAATCAATTTTATTTCTGGTGGCTCTGATATATGTGGTACTTCTTATTCTGCAGCAAAGAGGCACGCAAGAGAATCCAAATCAGAAAAGCCATATAAACCAACAAGGACTTCCATGAAGAAAGATGAGAGGGTCATAACATTTGATGAGGATGATTTGGAAGATATTCAGGATCCTCACCATGATGGTTTGGTTATTACTCTCTATGTTGCCAATCATTTTGTGCGTAGGATCCTAATCGATGGAGGAAGCTCGGTTAACATCATTCACTTGGAGACCTTAAAAAGAATGGGTATTCCAGAATCGGAGATCACCTCCAGATCTACTGTATTGGTAGGATTCAGTGGAGAAGCAAAAAATACAATTGGTGACATCAAATTGCCAATTTACATTGAAGGGGTAAATTCGATTAAAAAATTTTGTGTTATGGGTTGTTTGTCGAGCTATAACATTATCTTAGGGGGTGGTTAAGATTAGCAGTGATCAACAAGAGGCAAAGAATTGTTACACAACATCAATGAAGTCTATTGCCAAATCTCCGTCAACATAGAAATTAAAGAATAAGGTGTGGGACGTTCTAGATACAAGCGAACAGGACGTCAAAGAAATTCTGCTCGATTCCAAAGATCTCGAAGAAAAAGTGCTCATAGGATCAGGGATGTCACAGGATCTTGAACAGGATCTCATGAAATTCTTGAACCAAAGAAAATCAACTTTTGCTTGGAAGCCAGAGGATATGACAGGTATATCTAAGGATATTATAACTCATAAACTTGGAATTGATAGTAGTTTTAGGCCAGTTCAACAAAAAAGAAGGAAATTCGCACCGAAAAGGAATGCTATTATCTAAGCGGACGTTGAAAGGTTACTCTCTGCTGGCATGATAAGGGAAGTAAAATTTCCAAAATGGTTGGCAAACGTGGTGGTAGTACAAAAAAAGAATGGGAAATGGAGAGTGTGCGTGGATTACACTGATCTTAATAAAGCCTGTCCAAAGGATCCTTTACCATTACCACACATCGATTCGATGGTAGATGCTACTGCTGGGCATGAGATCCTAATCTTCATGGATGCATCGTCAGGATTTCAGCAAATCCTAATAGAACCATCGGATCAGGAAGACACAACCTTCATAACCCCCACATGTATATATTGTTATATTGCTATACCTTTTGGTCTTAAAAATGCAGGTGTCACTTATCAAAGGCTGATCAACATGATGTTCAAAGAACAACTGGGAAGCACGATGAAAGTGTACATCGATGATATGGTGGTAAAGTCAAAGAAAACTGAGGATCATGTTCAGGATCTTAAGATGGCTTTCGACATTCTGGATCAATACAATATGAAGCTTAATCTTGCAAAGTGTAACTTTGGAGTGGGGGCAGGAAAATTTTTGGGGTACGTGGTAACTAAGAGAGGAATAGAAGCTAGTCCAGAGCAGATCAAGGCTATCATAGACTTGAAATCCCCATCAAGTCCTAAGGATATAGAAAGATTGATGGGAAGAATAGCAGCTCTGAACCGTTTTATTTCAAGATCCTCAGACAGATGCAAGGAATTCTATGATATCCTAAAGAAGAACAAAAAGTTCATATGGGGAGAAAAACATGAAGCTGCGTTTCAAGAATTGAAGAATTACTTGTCATTAGCTCCTTTATTGATGAAGACTGAGGATGGTGAGCCATTATTTCTCTATATCTCGGTATCCTGAAATGCTGTAAGTGCAGTACTAGTAAAGGATCATGAAGGGCAACAACATCCTGTTTACTATGTAAGTAAAAGCCTACTAGATGCTGAAACCAGGTACTCCCATCTTGAGAAACTTCTACTTGCATTGGTTATGGCATCTACTAAACTTAGGCATTATTTTGAAACACATCCTATTTGTGTAAGAACTAATTATCCCATTAAAAACGTGTTGAGAAAACCAGAAATGTTAGGACGCCTAGCTAAATGGTCTGTAAAGTTAAGTGCTTATAATCTAATTTATGAACCTAGGAGTGCAATTAAATCCCAAGCTTTAGCAGATTTTATTGCTGACTTCACTAGTGATCTTCAAAATGAAGTAGATTTAGAAATACAAGAACTAAATTAAATAAGTAAAAAATGGACATTATATACCGATGGTGCTTCTAATATAAGAGGAACTGGACTAGGAATTGTATTAAAATCACTTCAAAGTGATATTATGCCTCTAGCTATAAGATGTGAATTTCGAGCCACAAATAATGAGGCAGAATATGAAGCATTGATTGCAGGATTACAATTAGCTAAGGATATTGGTATAAAATACTTAGATGTATATGTAGATTCATTGTTAATTGCTAATCATTATAATGGAACATATACTGTAAAAAGTAGATAGATTAGCCTCGTATTTGGAAATTGTTAAGGATCTTGCAGGTAGCTTCGAGATCTTCGACATTCAACAGGTACCACGTGAGGATAACACTGAAACAGATGCTCTAGCTAACCTGGGGTCAAGTCTAAGGATCCCACCAGATGTTAAAATACCAATTATACATATTGAAGCACCTACCATTGCTGACAAGGATAACAATGAAGAGCAAGTATGTGATGTTGAGGATCCTCAATCTGGAGATAATTCGACTACATCAGGTTCTGGGGGCAAGTCAGGATCATGAATGCAGCCGATCATGGAATATCTACAACATGATGTGATCCCTAAAGACGAAAATAATACTAAAGCCTTCAAATTAAATGTATCCCGTTTTACTATTGAAAATGGCATATTGTATAGAAAATCACTTGCAGGACCACTATTGCGATGCCTCGAGGATCCTGAAGCAAAAGCAGTACTTAAGGATATACATGAAGGTGATTGCGGGAATCATTCTAGGGGCAGAGCATTATTTTCAAAAAACTTTAAGGACATGATACTTTTGGCCTACTATGAAGAAGGATTCCATGGATTTTGCTCGCAAATGTGATGCTTGTCAAAGACATGGGAACATCCATCATCAACCATCAGAACCGATGCATCCGATTATCTCACCATGGCCATTTATGAAATAGGGAATGGATATTGTGAGAAAATTACCTACAGCTCCTGGAGGAAAGGTGTTTATGCTTGCAATGACGGATTATTTTTCCAAATGGATAGAAGCTGAGACATTTGTTCAAGTAAAAGAAAAGGATGTAATATCATTTATCAAGAGAAATATCCTGACAAGGTTTGGGATCTCAGCAGAAATAGTATGTGAGAATGGATATCAATTTATTGGTAAAAGAACAACTAAGTTTTATGAGAGTTGGGGAATCAAGATGATAACTTCAACACCAGTCCATCCTCAAGCTAATGGACAAGCGGAGTCTAGCAACAAGATCATAATAAATAATCTCAAGAAGAGGTTGGATGCCAAGAAGGGAAGATGGGCTGAAGAACTACCTTTTGTTCTATGGGCCGATAAGACCACAGAAATAGAGGCAATTGATCACGCCTAAACGGTCGGTCGGTTTTTACACCGGTCGTTGGTCCAGCCGTCGAGGCGCGGATCAGGAAGTTTTAAATTTATAATAGCCGGGGGAGCCTAAACCTTCCGAATTACTTACTATTACTGGGTACGAATACCCGATATTAGTACGTGGTAAGGATGATCCAGGGTCATTCCTCTCGACGGTTGAATTGAAACAGAGCTAGTTCATATAAACTAATATTTAAGCTAGGATTTAGATAAGTGGATAGGTGGTTGTTTTTGGGTTTTCATCTATTAAACTATTAAAACTAATGAAACATAAAAGTAAAGGGGAGACTAGCATATATAACACATAAACAATAACGAAGACGTGGTTCACCATGATTTAGGGTAGTGTATGATTGGGATGATGTTTATTTGGGGACACAATTAGGTAACAACATATAAACTATAGGTGTAAACACTAGGACCTTACTTCTTTAGTTCCGGTTCTAAATTAGTATGTCACTGAGTACCTAGGCTATCATCAGTCTCATCAGATCAGGTTGCTCGACCCCCAACACTGCCCTTGTGACGGAACAGTGACCCTTCTTGGATTTTAATCTCCTGGGTGCATGAATAAGGTAACAAACTGCCTTTAAAGGATATTCTGACATTTCTTAACACCTAAGCCTAAATGTGTCATCTAAGTGTATGCTAGTTGTTAACTATGTTATTCTAAACTATCAGTTAAGTAGGATTAGGTGGTTTAAGCATCTGACACTACAACTGAGTGTTTGCTTTCATTTCAAAATCTCATTTTAATTTAATTGAGGAACTCATTTACTTCTGTCATGAATTAGACCCTCCTTTACGATCAGGCGTTCATCCCTAGGAATACTTACGGTGTAATATGCATTAAGTATTTCCACAGCTATATAATTCTAATTATACTCACGGTGTATAATACTTCTATGGGTTTAGCATTTCCACATCTTATATATCCTAGACCCTGTTCTAGAAGGGTGACTTTTAGGTAATTCACGATGAGATGGTCCTACGGCAGTTCCTTAGCTTCCACGTATTTGTACTCCACCATTGGTGTTTCCAACGCTATACGAAGTACAGTGCCGTTTTAGGGTCTCATAGCTTCATACCGCAACAGAGATAACTATATCTACGTAGTATTCGGGTTTGCAAAATCCTATCCTAAGGCAATAGTCATGTGAAAGTCTGGAAAGGGTGATGAAAGCTAGGTCTATATTCATGATAAGTTTAGACAGATGACAAAGTATAACAACTCCCAATTATATAGATAACGAATTAATGTAGCATCATCTATAACTATCTAAATCATGGCAAACATACAAGCAACTTCTCACAAAGCATAGAAGTAATCATTTCTAACATTAATAAACCACATACATCAAACAAGAACAATATGACAAATTAATATTAAAAAGGATAGATAATACCGATACGAAATGCGAGCAGAATAACACTTGTATTTCTTCATAATATCCGAGCATTACGTAAGCTAGCCTCTACGAACGTACTTACATAGCTATTCTAACAGCGGCGGATTCTCCCCCTAATCTTCCAACTAGTTTCTAGAGAGAGAAACTAGAGAGAGACTAGAGAGAGAACCTAGAGAGAGAAACTAACTAACTAAAAGAACAAAAACATAAAGAAAATGTGAAGAATTGAAGTGTAGAAGTGTTGAGGATGAATGGATGAGGATAGTATGCTTGAAATGGAGAAATGAGGCTTCTATATATAGAGATCGCACAGCCGTATCCGTAGACCATATCCTAACCATGAAACGCACAACCGTATTGCAAAGGCGAATAAAAATCAGATTTTTATCACCCAAACGCACGATACGGCTGAGCTAGGGTGAATACAGCTGAACTAGACCGTATACGGCTGAGCATAGGGTGAATACGGCTGAGCTAGGCTGTATACGGCTGAGCACAGGCCGTATACGGTCTGCACAGGCCATATACGGTCTGTGACCAGCCGTATACGGTCTGGTTCAGCCGTATACGGCTATGTTCAGCCGTATCCTGGCCCTTCGGTTCTTCGTTTCTTCGTTCGGGCGTATCTTCTTCGTCGTTTATCCGTTTTGAGCGATTCTTACGTCTACGCGTTCGTAATTTCCTAACGAAGAGAATGACATAAGTTAGAGGTCATAACTCGGAGCATAGCTTAAAGTGCATTGAAATGAGTGAACAGAAGATTCAATGATCGTTTGTGCTCTGTTTTGCTCATTTTTAGGTTGTTTTTGTCGATTCTTGAAACATCGTCTATATTTTAGCCCTCATGATGAAATGTGATAGTTAAATGCATATTTCAAGTATTTTCATTATTAATTGGGCTAAAATGATGAGATAATGGCACACAAAAACATGACTTTTTACGTGTCATCAGATATCCCACACTTAGACATTGCTTGTCCTTAAGCAAAACTCAAAATTCTCACTTGCTTTTATGAAAAAAACATTTTGAAAATACGAGTTTAGTTTGGGTGAATCAAAATGTATCCAGAGAAACCATTTCCATATACAAGCAACGTATCTTGGAATTTAAGAGAAAACAAGGTATTCGGATCATAGATTTAAAATGATTCTCTTAGGCATGCTTTCAATTCTCGTGATCTTGGAATGTACACGACTAGGCGATCTCACAAGGTGGTCACTCAATTCACTCAAAAGTGTTTCGGGTTACCTATCAATCTAATCAAACGAAATCGCTCATAATCCAGTCATGCAACATCCATCGTCATAGGCTTGCTCGAGAATCATATCTCCACCACTTAGGTGAGGACGGCGCTAGTTATCCCAGGACATTCAGAATGGGTTGTAATGGTTGGTGAGGGTTTAGTGGTATGGATAAGTGAGAATTTTTGGTTTTAAAACGGGGTTTTGCTTATCTTAAGACCTCTAAACTCTTGGAGAACTTTTATTAAAATAACCTTTTTAATGAAAACGGAAACGGATAACAGTGAGGGGAGAAGATAGCTATTTTGACTTCTATCTTTTTGAAAATACACGGGGGAATTTATCTTTATAAGAGCAGGATTTTTCGAGAGATTTGAAGCACTTAACTTTTTTTTTTTGTTTTTTTGTTTTTTTTTTTGTTTCTATTTTTGGGCTTTTCTTGGGATTCTTATTTTCTTCCTTTTTACCCTTTTGAGATCCTTTCTTTCTTTCATATTTTTCATCCTTTTGATGACTTTGCATTTACTTGGTGCCAATTTTTCGCATCATAAACTTCTCAACTTTTGATTTTTATCAAGGAAACGCACACGAGAAATTTTGAGTAAACACCAGTATTTGTGATTTGGAGTGAAAGCAAAAAGGATATTAAAATAACATTTTCCACTAGTTTAGATTTTTAAGATAAGATTTTTGGTAGGTGTGGAATAAGTGGGTTGAAATTTTGAGGGTTTTGAAAGAAACGAATAGGCTAAGGCTCAACAGGGTTATCTAAGCGGATCATCAACACTAAAGATGAGTGTTGGAAGGGTTTTGGGCTTGAAAAGATATGATAAAAGGGGTTAAATCCTAAGGAATGTCAAGGTCATCTAACTGCACCTATACCGCGTACGGTACTATACCAATGTGGTCTCGAAGTGCATACCAGGAGCAAGTTCTAATTCCGGATGCATGCATTCGCACACTCAAACAAACGAATAATGAAACATTAAAGATGAATGCTTTTAATGGCTCAAGATACCTCACTGCAAGTTTTTGGGTTTGTTTGTGCCTAGCCATGCGATGCCCCTCTTAGATTATCATTTTAAGCCTAAGAAATTCCTATCTTATTTACTCTTATTTCCCAAAATACCTTACTCATATATGAAAATGCTCCCCCTCAAGACATTTTAACTCAAAAATTTTGAATTTTTTTTAGCAAAAGTGAGTTTTTTTAAAAATAAATTGAGGAACATTTTCCGAGTTTGCTTTTGGAAACAAGAATCTAACAAGCTAACCTAAGGTATTCTATACCGCTATCCCACACTTAGAGGAACATTGTCCCTAATGTTCTCTTGAGTTGGGATTTGAGGAAAATCCCACACTTAGAGTTTGAACATATCGGAAAATGTTACTCAAGTGTTTATTTGGGCTGGAATCCCACACTTAGTGATAAGTTTGGGATATGGTATAGACTACTTTAATGAGAATTTAAAGCTAACAATCATATCAAAAACGAGGATGAGAACTAGAGAACTCCCCTATCGAAGTGAAGGTGGAAGGTGAAAATTCTTGAAGATGCGCCGAAGAGGAGATCTTGCCAGGAATTCTTCTTCGGTGGTTCAATGAAGATCTTTTAACGTGCAAATCTCACAAATAGCAGCTTTATTCTCCATCTTAACACTTCTTTCACTTTCATGTGAAGATATCTCGTAAGTGTGAACACGTTGGACATACTTTTTACCGACTTCTCATAGCAGCTTTTTACCAAAAGAGTGACTTAATCCAAGAATGCCAAAGATGTTTGCTAATAAAAAACGAGTTTAAGTCATGCGTTTTTAAACGAGTTCGAGCATAATGCGTGAAAGTAGCACGCAAGTACCTCAAATGCTCGAAACACATGACTTATCATTTTAAAATTGTTTCCTATTTTCTTAGATAAGTGATGTGGTAAAAGCTATCAGTGAAAATGAAGTGGTGTATATCCAAGTGTGAAAGATAGTCAGAGATAATTCACTTCTTGGAATTTAAAAACAAATACTACTAATACTAAAGGATATTCATTGCACGGGTTGCCTCCCGAGAAGCGCTTGTTTTTGTTCGAGTCTCTAGCACTATTTATCGGGCAATCCTAGCGGCTTCCTTGCATCCATTAGTAGACACAAGGGGTAATATTGGTACATACTTAAGAGTTTAAGGCAAGTTATGGCTAGGGTATGTCCAATATGAAGAGATGGTTCAAAGTGAGGGAATTGCTCTACTGGAGGTATAACA
Source organism: Pseudognaphalium luteoalbum (assembly GCA_963422505.1). Classification (NCBI taxonomy): domain Eukaryota; kingdom Viridiplantae; phylum Streptophyta; class Magnoliopsida; order Asterales; family Asteraceae; genus Pseudognaphalium; species Pseudognaphalium luteoalbum. The sequence continues at coordinate 28,838,604 of OY730195.1, forward strand.
AATCTCTCAACTTCGAATACCTCCTTGGGCTGGATTGACAGAATGGGTTGTTCAATGGGGTCCTTATCACTCCTAGAAGTATATGTCATTATGTGTTGGAGAGATGGTTTGTAGGGCAACCCTGACGCAAAACCCTCCTTGCTTCCTATGGTCTTTTGTTCGATGATAATGTTGTACTTTGGGCATGGAGGTGGGACAGTATCCGTTGGTGTCTCCATTCTTGTAACAACATCCTCATCGACCATTTGGGTAGAAGGTTCAATTAGATCACTACTTAGAGTTGGTGCGTATTCCTCTAGTCCTTCTGGGGCTGAGTCTCCTGTGTAGATCTCCACCTCCGGGTTCTCCAATTCTAACTCCTTGTCTACCTCGTCGTACTCGTCACTCCGGCCGAAATTTCAAGTTGCATTGATACGGAAGGTTCTTCCAAGATGAACTCTTCGTTGGTCTCAGACGATGATAAGTTAAGAATTAGTGGAAGTGAGGATTCAGAAGGTTGTGTAGGTGAAGGAACTGAAGGAATGTTGCGACTAAACTCATAAGAGTGCAAGTCTGTGCTTAGTGAATTAGATGTGGATTGTGGGTTTAATCCGAATGATAAAGATTGAGATTGATGTTGAGTGGGGCTATAGGGATTTAATTGAGAATCTAAATGTCCTATGCCTAACATCGTATTTCCCTCACATTCTCCATCAAAGTGGGGAATACCACATACCTTACATCCAATTTGGAATTGTTGAGCAAGACTTTGCAATTGATCTTTTATCGTTTCTATCCAAGTGTTTAGTAAAGACGACATTTGAAGAAGGTTTAAGAATTATATTTGAGGTGAGAAGGAATTTTAATCTAAGCTAAGCTAAGGTAATCTAACTATGCTAATCTAACTAGGCTAATCTACGGGAAGATAATAAAAGGATCACTTAAAAACTAATTAATCTATACAAGCTCCAAATCGTACTACCGTTGAATACGATATTAGTATATGTATGAGAGTTTTTCAATATTATTATTCTCATTGAATACTGTACTGACTTAAGCATCGGAGAGGTGTTAGGAAAACTAACACCCACCTTTACCCAAGATCTTGTATTTGTTGTAGTTCATGCATTTAAGGATCATGGAATGAAGATTAGAGGTTGGCCACCTCTCCTCCGTTAAGGATCCCAGCGATCCTCTAAGGTTTAGAGGTTTCCAAACGGATAAACACCTCTAGGGTTTATACACCCCGCCAGGTGCGCACAATGTTTGATTATAGTGCCACGGATAGGGAATCGATGATGCCTCTGGTACCCGACAACTTCATTTCCATTGGCCTATAGATCAAACGCTAACGAATGTCGACACTGATGTGCACTAGACGTGTCGATCTAAGGTTTGTGTCATTTTCACGTCACTCTAAGGTTTGTAATGTTTTCACATTACTCTTTGGTTAATCATTTTCATGTCTCAAATGGCTTAGCCCAAGAATCAAATGGTTTGTAATGTTTTTACATTACCTAATGGTTTGGCATTTACATGTCATTCTTATAGTTTTATTAAACTATTTAATGGTTATAATGTTTTCACATTATCAAAGTTTTCAATGGTTAAGTCTAATAAATAACTTTATTAGCTCTAATATTTTCATAACTGTCAAAATTGTTTTGATCTAAGGATCACAAAATCATTTTAAGATCACAATATTTTTCAAACATTAAATTGTTTTCACAATCAATTTACAAGTTATCAACATTTTCATGTTACAGGAAATATCCACTGGGATTCATCATTATCTACAAAATATTTTAGGATCCTGAAATCTTAGGATCCTAAACTCGAGATTATCTTAGATCCGATTAACGATTCTTGAAACCTGTAATGCTGAATGAATAATGAGAGAATCTTCTCACTATCCTGGATGTATCTTGAGGGAATCTCCTCAGGATCCTATTTTTAAGCAACTATCGAGCAAACAAATATGCTGAGGGAATCTCCTCAGTATCCTGAAGACACAAGATGTAGATAATATCCTAATATCATTCATACCAAAGGATTTCAGGATTATTCATCCTGAATCGGGGTTCAAAAGTGCAGGAAATAAAATTATTTTGTGGCCAACATAAACCACTTTTAACACCACCATGGTTGACCATACCAGATCAACCTCATCCTGAATAATTGTCTATTACAATCACAACCCTTAAACTTTAAGAAGATAAAAGCAGTACCAGGCTCCAGCTAGTTATATGCCTTCCTTGCCTGGAGTTGAATCCTCGACTTCAGTAGGATTCTCAGGGGTTTCCGATGCTGGTACTGGGTTATGCATTTCGATGTCCTCGACATCAATAGTGACCTTCTGTGTTGATGCATCAGGGGTCTTCTTGACTGGTGTTTTGGTTGCTTTGCCACTAGCTTCATCAAGGAAATCTCTAACCTCTGGGTCTTCACCCTTCAATTTTGCCAATTTACCTTGCCAGGCTTGGATATTCCAAAAATGATGTGTCAAGACCCGTAGCACTAGCCTCAGTCACCATAAGGATCCTGGCTGTGAGCACCGCAACAGTTGCATCTTTCTTGATATCAGCGACCAGAATCTCTCGTTCTTCATTAATTCTCCTCTGAGCTTCGGCATCTTTTTGAGCAGCATAAGTCTTGATACCCTCGATTTCTCTCTTTAAATGAGCAATCTCCAAAGCAGAAGATTCTGCAGCAATGGCAGTTGTCTTCTTTGTGCTCTCAACCATTTTCACCTTCTCCTTATAACATTTGGCAGCTTGTTTCATAGCCTAGACAGATATAATTGAATACATAAGGTTGGTATCTAGGTGAAAAGTTGAATGGGAATGACAAGCTATACCTCGTCAAAATCAAGTGTGGGCTCATCAGGATCCTCAATAATGTTGGTTTTCCTTTTCTTGGTAATTGACCTGGAACGGAGGTTGAGGACTCTAGCTTTACTGGGTTCAACAACAAATTTTTCCTCCTTGATCGGCACATCTTCATCATCAATGTCCGACAAGGAAAAGAAGGATGTTGTTTTAAGAATACCATCATACTAAGAATACGGGATTAAAAAGGAAAAAATGATTTAGAATGTGAAATTAACTTGGTGTAGTTGGAGTTGCTTTTTGTGACTTCATGATTTCCGGTGAAGAGGGGTACAAAAATGTCATGTTACTTTCGTGGATTTGCAGAAAATTCCTTATCAATTCCTCAGAGTGAGGAAGAGGGGGAGCTAAGTTCTCAAAGATTGTTGCAAAAGAAATGAGAAAGATCTGAAAAATGGGTGCATATAAAGGTACATTCGTGTAATATTTTTACCCTACCCTTAGTGATCCAAACAGTTGGAATCAGTTCCACGTCGGGAAGAGATTTTCGATCAACAAAGAAAAATTTCTCTCTCCATTTTGGATCATTCCGAGTAGCGCAAAGAACGAGATGCTTACGCTTAGGTTTGATTTTGAAGAAAAAATAATTGGAACCGTGGGAGCGAAGATGATAAGTTTGGGCTACTTCAGGAATTCCAAGATGTGTATGATTGGAATCATTGACAGATTGGATAACAAAAAGTGTACGCCAAATCATAGACATTATTTTTGAGTAACAAAACCCTGTCATATTGAAAAAATCCATAAAAATATCTTGAAAAGGGTATTTAAGCCCTAGAGAAAAAGGGAATTCAGGAAAGCATATCCATCGATCTGATCGGTGATCAGCGTGGATATTAGGATCATGGGCTCGGAAGATAATGTTTTCATGAAAAGCACTTTTGAGTTTTTGCATATCGGAATCGGATAATGAAGAAGGAACGGGGTCGGAAATCATTTTTTGATCGATAAAATCGGGAAGGTCTGACTCGTTTCTAGTTACAGGGTCCATCTTTGATGCAAAAATAGCTAAGTAATGAAGAAAACAAAGAATAGAAAGAGGCAATACCTAATAATGAGTCGCGAAGAAGATGGAGTAGAGGTTTAATAGGATATGATGTGCGTCAGAATCGCTATAAGTATCCTGGCGCATTAATCGATGTAGCTACCTAACACGATTTGGGCGGTTATCCTTGGAAGTTACAACGTTTAAGTATCCTGAAAAACGTTATAACTTCGGGGGAAATTGTTGTGGGTAGATTTTTTGTCTAACATTGCAGGATCCTTATTAGCATCATAGTCTCGTCTTACAGGTATGGAAAGCATTTACATTTTTATGTTCATATAGCAGGATAATGATAGTTTGTAAGTATACTTTCAGGATCACAGATATAGTTAAGGATCCCGGAAATATCTTCATTATTAATCTTGCAGGATCCTATTCAAGATATATTTGTTTGATTATGCAGGATAATGGATAAATGGGATCAGTAAGTAAGGATCCTATGTTTATTCTGGAGTGTGCATAGTTTAGGATCCTGTACCTATATTAGTTCAGGATCATGCGCTGTTTATCGTGTTTATTTTCTTTGAGTATTGACCAGTTCATATATGGAACGCGTTAATGAGATATGCTCCGGATTACGTGAGGAAGCTTTGATATGATTCAAGGATGACCAAGTCAGCTGCACGTATAAAATGAAGTCAAAAGAGACGTTGGTGGTCTTCATCCTTCATCGGAGGATCCCGAGATTCTAGGAAATATTGTTATACGCTCTTAGTATATAATTGAGGCATGGATGATTGATTAGGTTAACGAATGCACACTATTTTTACCTACAAAACACAAAAACACTTTGCTATTACTCTTGTTAATACTCTTTTTCATCAACACTTAGCTAGATTCACACACATAATCACTTAACCGATCATCCTTGTGCTCTTAGCTTTTAATTCATTATTTTCATTTTAATAAAATCAACAAAGGCAAGGATCATTTGATCTTTCCCGAGGTTTTGTGTCGGCGATCAATCTTGATCAAGGGTATTCCTCGTATATCCTCATGTCGATTACATTTACTTTACCTTTTTTCATTGTTTATTTTGCATTACCATTAATCCGTTCTTGAGCTTTTGTCTTAAATCTTTATTCAACAAGGATCAACGCACTTAAAGTGTATTTTCAATCAAAATTCTTATTTACTAATATAGATAATCGTATAACAACGTAATTATCTTGAAAGTAATTTCAATACTATATCTCACAATCTAAAATTTGATCACTTAATTGCTTAGTGTAATTTTTGACCAAAACAGATACATAGAAAAATATAATGGTAAGTTAAGGCGAGATATTTTATAAGTCATGCGTAAAACATTAGTAGATGAGTTTAAATAATATTTTCTCTGTCCCAAAAAGGTTATTCTTTCATATATAAAACTTCAATCTAACATTTTATGTAAATTTTATATCTGTAATTATATTATATGAATGTTTGAGTGGAATATATCTAAGAAATTAGTAAGTACCGAAGATCATAATTGAAAATAAAATTAAAAGTATCTATCTTATATATTAAAAGAAAAATCTTGAGAGAATAAGAACCATTAGATAGAGATCAACTATTAAGATCTAACCCTTAATTTAATTCATGACATCATTAATCCTATTATTATATGATTAAAAGACTAATTTACCCCTTTATATTTACAATATACAGCCTTTAATATTTACTATATAAATCCTTTGTTTTTCCTTTAATTGTAGATAATCCTTCAAATATTTTATAATTTATTATTCTTTCTATAATTTAAACTCTTCCTACAATCTTATTTATTTTATTTTTTCTGAAAAAAACCTCAATAAGTTATTCAATTCCAAAAATTCATAACTTCATTCCAGCGTCCAATGATTTAAATTCTTATACGACTTACTCTTTTTAATCATTTTATTAATTTATAATTTACAATTTTTGGATCATAGATGTCAACGGGTCGGGTTCAGGTGGATTTTAGTGTATTTGTACCCATACTACCACCTTTTTTAATTCTTTTATCAATTTATAATTTACAATGCTTGGATTATAGATGTCAACGGATCGGTTTCCGTCGGGTTTTAGTGTATTTGTACACATACCGCCATACCAGTTCAGAATATTCGTACTGATACCCGACCCAATACCCCTTGTGTACCCAAGTAGTATTAGCCATCGGGTTTTTTCAGATAAAATAAAATATATAAGATTGTAGGAAGAGTTTAAATTATAGAAAGAATAATAAATTATAAAATATTTGAAGGATTATCTACAATTAAAGGAAAAACAGATGATTTATATAGTAAATATTAAAGGGTGTATATTGTAAATATAGAGGGGTAAATTAGTCTTTTAATCATATAATAATAGGATTAATGATGTCATGAATTAAATTAAGGGTTAGATCTTAATAGTTGATCTCTATCTAATGGTTCTTATTCTCTCAAGATTTTTCTTTTAATATATTTACAATGCTTGGATTATAGATGCCAACGGATCGGTTTTCGTAGGGTTTTAGTGTATTTGTACACATACCGCCATACCGGTTCAGAATATTCCTACTAATACCCGGCCCAATACCCCTTGTGTAACCAATTAGTATTAGCCATCGGTTTTTCATATCTATTTGCGAGTTTCGGTTATCCTTGTGTATGTAACTTTGGCGAAACAAAAAACAATAGTTATTGAAAATACGACGCAAATTTGAAACACAGAAAAAAAATGATACCAAATTACAAGATTTGAAATCTTAAAGCTAACAATTTATACTTTTAATTAACTAATTCAAAGTTTCAATACATAGTTTAGTATTATTATTAAGAAACAATACAAATACAAAAAATAAAGTTGTATCATGCACAATATTATCAATAATTGATTAATTAATTTACTCTTTTGCCACTAATTTCTCTATATCTCGATTTACATCCCTAAAATAATTTACCATTTTATCTTCTAAGGATGTGTTAACGTCATTTGGGTCAGTAGAGTCTGCATTTGAGGTGTCATATTTTGTCCTCTTTCGTCGAAGTTTAAAAGACAACGTAATGCATTATAGATTGTTAATTTTAAATTACACATAGTGACTTAGATGGACGAAAACCACAAATGCACTGCAAAGAGCGTTATTTTTTATGTACAAAATAGTATTAACCTGTTGAACCAGTATATATTCTTATTTGAAAAATTCTATCAAAATATTATCCCTATTAATACAAATAACAAAGTGATATTATTATCCCTATTAATTATTTATATATTTGGACTCATCAATTCAAAATCTATCATAATTCAAGCCCTTAATGTAATTTTCATTTAAATTTTAAACAATACAAATCGATTGCCGCATCCCCAATTTCGGGTTGCGGAAGCGAATCGGGTCGGGGCGCGACTAATCAATAATCACAAGCACAAAGATATAATGAACGACCACTATATGCGTCTTTTACATTGTATTGATAAAATCAAAGTTTACATCAAAAATATTGTTTACATTAGCTCAGTTCCTTGAAATTGAGAGATTTACATTACATAATTACTTTATACAAAATATAATAATGTAACTAAATCTCTGATTGATTGAATGAAGACTCGAGCTAATGAATCATGATTGGGCAGCCAACCTACTGCTGAGTACCTGTGATACATGCTCAAATGGGTCAGTGAAACGCTGGTGAGCTCACAGGTTTGTATGTCAACATATAATTGTATGAACCGCAAGATTTAATTGAATTTAAAATGCAATTAAGCAAAATAAAAGTTATACAGCCATGAGCACATAGTCTGAGCTTAACTTGAGTGTCAGGTCCAATTAAGGAAACCCAACTGAGTTGCCTCCTACGAGTGCCTAATCTACACTCGTCTTCCCAAATGCTAATACGTCCATTTGACCAGTTAGTGCGTGCTAACCCGGACGAGGATTGTCAATCCTATATGATATCATATACTAACATTCACGCTACAGATGTATTACCAAACTATGTTGTGGAGGGCTTTGAAATGATTAGTGAAAACAACTCATGTAGTATTTGATTTGTATTGTACTTGCGTTCATATTGTAAAATAAAATGAGCAATGTAATCACACCCCTGATGAAAACTGTAAAATAGGGGCGATAAGACTCACCTGAGCCTTGAGTGTTTATCGAAATAAACTTGAATTGATTAGCTGTGAATTGATGTCCGAAGACTTGTAACCTGAGGGTGTCCAAGACATGCGATGGTTATAAACATGAGTAGGTATCTCGAAGGACTACCTTTGTAATTGTTCCTCCAACTAGAATGTCCAAATTACTACGATTTGGTTGATTGAATTGTCCAAATTACTACGATTTGGTTGTTTAACTTGTCCAAGTTACTATGACTTGGTTGATTTGATTATCCAAATTACTACGATTTGGTTGTTTAAATTGTCCAAGTTACTACGACTTGGTTGATTGGTTTGTGTTTTGAAAACGTGTACGGCCCGTTGGTGATTGGTAGTAATAATAATCTCATTATTATTATTATAATTTCGAAGTGTTCATGTTCAAAAACGTATCCCGATGTGTTTTGAAAAGTCGTATCCTATAAGTGTTCGAAGTTACATAGGTTTGACACTTAGTATAAATCCACGCTTTCAAGATTCTGTCTTATGCGACACTAGGTGCGACATAAGTTGTTGTGTCGTAGGTCATGACTGCGACATAGGTATTTGTGTTGCTATGTGCGACGTCCGCAACTTAAGCGACATAAGGTATTGTGTCGCTATGTGCGACGGGAATGAGTCATGCGACATAGTGTTTTGTGTCGCTATCTGCGACATCCAAAAGTATTGCAACATAAACGTTTGTGTCGCTACATGCGACATCCGTGATGTGGTGCGACATAGAGGCTTGTGTCGTTATATGCGACATAGGCCATGATTTGGCGACATAAGGGCTTGTGTCGCTATATGCGACATAGGCCATGATTTGGCGACATAAGGGCTTGTGTCGCAGGTGGCCTGGAGCCTCTGCGACATAACGAGCTGTTGGCCGGAATTTGAGCCGAAAATGTGTTTTCCGGTATCCGTTTGACTTGAAACTTTTACCCAACCCATATTTGGACATTTTGAGTTTAAATAACCCACAAACAAATGAAAATAAGTAAAATCGGAGAGTTTCGGGATTTGTCAGAAACTTCCAAACTTAACGCCAGAGAAATCCGAAAAGAGGGAAATGTAGATCGTGATGTCGTGGTTCTTTTTCTTCAAATGGGCGAGATGATCCGAGTGCGTTTTGTGGTGTTATTTTAGTGATTTAAGTAGTGGTGGTGTGGTGGTTATGGTTAGAGAGAAAAGAGAGAAAGGAGGTGGAAGAGAGAGATGATAAATGAAAAAATGAGGGGAAATGGGGGGGGGGGGGGGGGAGAGAGAGCAAATTTTTGGGGGAAAAGGGGAGGGAAAATCTCCCAAATTTTAGTCCCCGCGTTTGCGCTCCGTGCGATGTCCGTTTCCTCAATCGTTTAATTGTTTAACTAATTATTTTAGAATACGAATATTTATTAAGGTTTTTATTGAAGTATTTCATCAACTACTTTTACTTGAGTTATAAAATATAACTTATTCTTGTTTCGATTGTTCGCGCGTTTATTATTTTAATCGCGTAATTGTTGTTTGTACGATACGAATTTGAGTTGAAATATTATCTAAATAATATTTTGGATAAAATAGAGTTATTAAATAATGTCATATTATTTAATAAAATTTTTCACCAACGTCCGTATTAATTGAATCGAATTGCATTCGATTTGAAACTTCTACGATTTAATCAAATCGCATACTTGTATATATTCAACAATATATATATTGATACATTAAATAGCCTAACACATAACTAATTATATGTATTACACTTGATTAGGCACTAATTACTAGTCCTAATTTGGCGGGTGTCACATCGATGTACCGTACACCAACACCAAAACTATTATTAAATCCATATAACACATCCATATATAAGACATATCTAAAGTCAACCCGCAAATTTTGCGGGTCTTAAACTAGTAATAATTTATAAGGGGAAGGTTCATGTAAAACACTTTTTATAGTGGAAACGATAAGATCAAACATTTTAACTTTTAATTTTAAGACTAAATTATGTATTTGATAAAAAAATATCAAAATTCTTAGAATTATGTGCTATTTAAAATATGAAAATTTATAAAAAAAATAATATGCGATACACATCATAAAAAATTTCATGTGTAATAGTATCACACATAAAAGGCTGTGATACAACTTTAATTTGTGTGTGTATATATATATATATATATATATAATCGATCTAATATTTAAAAGGATAAAATTTTAATAATTTTGACATAATTTTTTTTGTAAAACGTGTACATATGTTGAATTTAAAAGTGAAAAAAGTCATTCTTACGGTTCCTATGATAACAAATGATTCTACAATAACATTTCCCTAATTAATACTCCATCCGTCTCAATTTAATTATGCCAAGACAATAAAACACGTAGTTTAAAAAGATATCAACTTCTCTCTTACTTTTTGATAAGATGACAGTTTTACCCTTTACTTTTTACCTTTTTTTTATCTTACGTATATAAATTAGGAGTATAAAAGTATTTTATCTTATCAATTTTATCTATTTATGAAAGTGAACAATTAATTTGGGACAACCCAAAATGGAATACCGAACTATAAATTTGGGATGAATTGAGTAATTATTTTAAAAAGACAATTTTTTGAGATATTAGGAAAAAAGATTTTTTTACACACATCCTTTAAGCCTGCTTTTATCATACATAAATAAACATTTTGTACAACAAACATTACCGCATCTAAAATTAATATTTAAGAGTAGAGTTCAAATTAGTACATCAATTTTGAGTGATAATAGAGAAATCAATCTCAACCACTCATTTTCATTAAATACTCATTTCCCCCACATTTTTGAAACTCAAATATCTCACAAACGGTCAGTCGAAAAATCATGAAAAAATTGCACCACAAAATTCAGCGTTTTCTCATCTTCGATTTGTCGTCCCTCAAGGCATAATTTTGACAACTTTTTTTTCTTCCATTTTTTGGTTGGTTTTGCAAATTAGTAACAAATGTGTTAATGATTGGTTGTACATTTGATTTGTGGTTATGGTTAGGTTTTAAGGCTATGGCTTAGGTTTTAGGATTTAGTGTTAGGGTTTAGCAGGGTTTAGGATTAGGGTTTAGTAGGGGTTAGGGTTTACTATGATTTAGGGTTTAGAGTTTTGTAAATCGTTGAGGGTTTGGGGTCCCTCAAACCCCCAACCCTAAACCCTAACCCCTAAACCCCAAACCCTAATCGCAACACTTTAACACGTGTGTTAGTAAATGTGAAACCCACCAAAAAAATGGGGGGAAAACTCGTCGAAAGTATGCCTTGAAGGACGCCAAATCGAAGAGGAGAAAACGCTGAATTATATGGTGCAATTTTCATAATTTACGATTTGTCATTTGTGAGATAACTGATGTTGAGGGTAAATGAGTCTTTTACATGTGGAGTATTCTCTTTATGCATATGACACGATATTATTGGTTCCTTCATTCTCACATAAATTTCTATTCCCATTTAAACCTCACCCTAATATTAAAATGTAATATACAATACTTTTTAAGAATACTAACCGATTGTGTTTAGAAAAATTCAAAAATAATAATATTACATTCAAAAGTTGAGAAAAGTCGAAAAGGCAAGAAATGAGATGTTTGTTGGGGTGCTAATTTCAACATCGAGACTAGTGGCCAACACGCGACTGGTTAGACTTTATTAGAGAAAGGTAGGTAGATTTAAGGTCGGCCTTGGTGATTGGTATATTAGGTTAAAGTGTATCTTACGGATTATATTGTAAAAATAATAGTGAATAAAATAAATACCACTAGTAACATACATTGTATTACTAGTAACATTTTGTAGATCAAATATGTTATTAAATTAATTCAAGCTAGTTTAAAGTCTACGACAATGCGGTAATTAAATTGAAATTGTATTAGGTCAAAAAGTTTAGTTTTAATGTTTTAATAAAATTAGTTAGTATATATTGTTAGTATGTAAAATTCAAGGCTAAAAATATTGATAATCGGCAAACCCAACCGGCTAATAATCGGCTGCCAATTTCATAATGTGAGGAGCATATCTGACTTACTCAACGGTTGCGGTTAGTGTGTAAAATATAAAGTGTTATATTTCATATATGTATAACTTTGAAACCCTCGACAACGCAAGCGACGAATTAAAAATTGTTACATATATTCAAATGGATGTAAGTGTATACATTGATGTAGATTGAAATTGTCATATACATATAAACAGTAATTGAGTATAAAAATGAATACATAACACCTTTCAATTTTTTTTTTAGACTTTTGAGATCTTGAACAACCGGTTGTTTTTTTTATAGAAGGGGTGTTCAATTACACTTAATTTTTGGGTGGAGCAATTTTTAAAAAGATGTATGTTAAGATCTTTGTGGATTCATTGATAAGGAATACATAGAGAATGTGGATCATATATATACGGTTAAAAATCAAAAGTTATAATTAAGTAAAGATTTGAATGAAATACAATTTTATTTTACATAGTATTGATTTTGTTTTTTTTAATGAAAATAATTTGTTAATATCGAGAGTATGTCGTGAAAGTAGTGTAAATTTTATTTTCGTGTTATTTATATTAATAGTAAGTATTATCAACCGAAGTTTTTTTTTATAATATATCTAATTAAATGTAGATTAGTGTAATTATTTTAATTAAAATTTAGATCATTGGATCAAATTGATAAAACCATATTAAAGGACTTAGATTGCTCCATATGATTTTAATTTAAGTATATGTGAGATAAGATGGGTCAAATTCATTAACTTATTTGATATGAGCCGGATCTACCTAATTTTTAGGTGAACTAAAGTGCATTTGGTTTAATGGTATGATATAATCTTTTAATTAAGATGTTGTGGGTTTGAGCATCACATAAAGCAGTGAATATATAATATTTGTAGTGATTATATATATAGTATGCATGTTAGATTTTAGATTATCGTTTTAAAGCCAAATATTGTGGAAGGTGATTTTGAACAATCTGATTTCCTTTTGTCCCCAATGCCATACACGTTGAATGGATCAAATACATGCTAACCTATTTGACCCGAGTCCGACCTGCATGATATTGTGACATGTCACTTTTTCTCAAATAATTTTATTTTGGTTTTTTTAGTTTACTTGTATTTCGTTTATATCATGTTAAGAGTCGTTAGCCTTAATATTACCTAAGTTGTTTCTAAGCATATATACTTCATCAGAGTCTCAGTTAAAGTGTCTACCTTGGCAGTTGACTTTGTATACAGTTTTAGGATTCTTCATTAACTTTACTTTTCACAAATTAGATAACATATCTACTCTAAAGTCTTTTTCGATTGGTTGAAACATGAAAGTAGAAATTTATGTGGAACAACCCAAAATGATAAGGACACCTGAGATGGGACCGAGAGAGTCTATTTTTTCTAATTTCGTTTCTCTTAAATGATACAACTTATATGCCCAAATAAAAACTATTGTGATATAAATCATATGATGATACAAACCAAAATACATTCACACTTTCACGACCAACTAATACTTATTTAAGAGTCTATTAGTATTTAGATCCGCAAGGCCAGAGCTAGGCCCATTTGTAGATGCTTTTCTACTATAAAGACTAGGGCCATTCGATTGTATCGTTTATGGATGGTTACTTGGTTGTATAAGATTAAATGGTTACTTGGTTTGTTTGTAATTGTGCAGTATTTTAAAGGGTAGATAAGATAGTAGCTGTTTGGTGATGATTGGAACATGAAGGGTTGAAGTGTTAAAGTATAGAGCTTCAAGGTTTATTGAGCAAAGATAAGAAGTTGGAGATTAAAATGACAAGATTCTATTCTGGAGGGTTGAAGGGTTGAAAGTAAAAGTTATTTTTAATCAATAGTATAAAAGAGAGTTATTTTATTTTATATGTGATTATCAAAATAAAATTTGATATTTCAGTATTTTCTCTCTGTGGTTTTTGTTCATACGATTTAGGGTTTTCTGGTTTGGTATATGTATAATTCATCAGTTTGATGAATAGTTTTGGTCTGTAGTTAGTGATTCAAAAGGTTAATTTCTTATCATATATTTCTATTATAATTTTATTTTTCTAAGTTACAAAGTGTTCCTGGTGTTTGTGATATTTGAATCTGAAAGTTTTTCATGGTATCAGAGCCTAGGTTCTGATATTATCATGATTGTCAATAATCTAAAACGTTTTTTCAGATCAAATTTCTTCTATGTATCGAATCTATGAAGGTTTTCATAATTAGGGTTTTCGATAAGAAAATTGGGGGTTTTCTCTAAATCGTATGAATCTTTAGATCTATCATAATTCTTTCTGTTCTTTCATCATATAAATCATATTATCATGATAGAATCTAATTTCTAGGGTTTCAAACCCTGATAATAATATTTTTTATAAAATTAGGGTTTCGTGGTACAAGTCTTCTATTCTTGCGATTTTTTGTTGAGTTGTTGGTATTTCGCTGCGTATTTGATCAGTTTGAATCACAAGGTTTGGTTACTAGCAGGCGACCTCACTGTAAGGATTCTCAACCTACCCCTCTCGGTAGCAATTAACCTTGATATTAGAGGGCTCTAGTATCAAGGAGATTGGCCTATAGGTGGGGACTTTGTGTGTTCTTATTTGTGTGTTATTGTGTCATCTGTGTTCTTATATGTGTTGGTTACTTGAAGTTTCTGTGTGTCTGTGAATTTGTTGTTATCTGTTTATCTGAAATAATGTCTGAAACTGATGATGGAACTCTTATTAGTAAGTTGGATTTTGGTGATCCTTTGTATTTGCATCCTAGTGATATATCTAGCACACCATTGGTTATTCAAAAATTGATTGGGACTGAAAATTATAGGGTTTGGTGTATGGCTATGACTTTAGCTCTTAAAACTAAGAATAAATATGGTTTTGTTGATGGAACTTGTATAAAATCTGAAACTGATGAAATTTTGGCTAAGTAATGGGATAGGTGCAATTCTGTGGTACTTTCTTGGATTTTAACATCTTTATCTGAAGAGTTATATAATGGGCAAATATTTTCTGAGATTGCATCTGCGGTATGGGCTGAGTTAAAAGAAACTTATGACAAAGTTGATGGGTCTATGGTGTTCAACTTGCATATTAAAATTAATTCATTAACTCAAAGTGGAACTTCATTGTCTGAATATTATCATAAACTGAATTCTTACTGGAAACAATATGATGCTATGATAAAATTGTCTGAGTGTACTTGTAAAGCTTCTAAGGAAGTTCAGGATCATAGACATTTGTTAAAATTAATGCAGTTCTTAATGGGGTTAGATGATGTCTATCAACCAATTAGAAGTCATATGTTAACCAGTGATCCTCTTCCTACTATTAAAACTGCTTTTGCAATTCTTTCAAGAGAGGAATCACATAGAAATGCTTCTATATCTGTTTCTTCTAAAACTCAAGCTTCTGCATTTGTTTCAAAAGCCTCTTCTTCTCAATCTGTCTCAAATAATTCTTCTTCTAAATCTATTTCAAATAATTCTTCAAATTCTAGTAATTCAAGTAATGTTTCCAATTATAACAACAGATTTAGTAGAGGTCCTAATCCCAATCTGAAGTATACTAAGTGTAATAAACTTGGTCATACTATTGATAGGTGTTATGAAATTGTTGGGTTTCCTCCTAAGAGAAATCCTAACAATTTTAATAACAAGAATAACTCTACTAGTTCTTCATGGTCTAATAATACAGGAAGTAGGTCTTTTTCTAGTAATAATAGTGTTTCAGATAAACAACCATTTCTTCCAATTACTGAAGAGCAGGTTGCACAACTTCTCAATTTTCTGAAGAAAAGGTCTTTAACTGATGAATCAAAAGCCAATATGGCAGGTATAGATTTGAATTATTCAAAGCCTACTTGGATTATTGATTCATGAGCTAATCAACATTATACTACAACTGAAAAAGGTCTTAATAATTTGGTTGATATTTCTAATCTTAATTTGATGGTTGAACATCCAAATGGTACTAAAGCTAAAATTGAAAAAATTGGTGATTGTGTTTTATCTTCTGATTTAACACTGTTTGATGTGTTGGTTGTTCCTGAATATTTTGTGAATTTGATGTCTGTGTATAAACTTGCAAGGGATAGTAAAAAATTTATTGGTTTTGATTAGTATAATTGTTATATTCAGGACTTACCCCAAAAGGGTGTTATGGGAAAGACTCTGGGGACTGGTAGTGTGCAAGGAGGTTTATACTTCTTTGATAATAATTCTGTGCATGGTAATAATATGAATTCTAATGCCATATCTTGTTGTTTGTCTAAATATACTTGGCATAGCAGATTAGGACATCCTGCAGAACCTGTTTTGCAGGTTCTTAAATCTAAACTGAATTTAAAACCTGAGTCTGCTATTCCTTGTGATATTTGTCATAAAGCTAAACAGACTAGGGAACCTTTTCCTCTCAGTGAGCACAAGTCCAAAGATATAGGTGACCTTGTTCACTTAGATCTTTGGGGTCCCTACAAGCTTCCTAGTAGGGATGGGTATAAGTATTTTTTAACAGTGGTTGATGATTTTTCAAGAGCAGTTTGGGTTTATTTACTTAAAGCTAAAATTGATACTTACTCTAACATTGTTATGTTTGTTAACATGATTGATACTCAGTTTAATAAGAAAGTTAAAATAATGAGAAGTGATAATGGTACTGAGTTTGTAAACTCTGCTTTAACTCAATTCTTTATTTCAAAAGGTATTGTGCATCAAACTTCTTGTGCTTACACTCCACAACAAAATGGGGTGGTTGAGAGGAAACATAGACATTTACTTAATGTTGCTAGAGAACTTTTGTTTCAAGGGGGGATTCCTCTTAATATGTGGAATGAGTGTATTCTTACTGCTACATATTTGATTAATAGAACTCCTTCTTCTGTCTTAAATGGTAAAACTCCATATGAGTTAATCTATGGGGTTGAACCATCTTTACAACATTTAAGGGTTTTTGGTTGCCTTTGTTTTGCATCTAAGCTTAATAATCATGATAAGTTTAGTTCCAGATCTGAGAAGTGTGTGTTTATTGGTTATTCAAATTCTCAAAAAGGATATAAATTATATGGTCTTGAGTCTAAATTGATATTGTTTTCAAGAGATGTTAAGTTCTATGAGAATGTGTTTCCTTTTAAGATGATTTCTGAAACTAAAGACTATGTATTTAATGAACAGGAACATCTGGATTTTTTCAAACATTTTTCAAATGGATTTGAAGATCCCAATGATGATAGTATTAAAACTGATTTAAATGTTGGTGATGGTTCTTCTAGTATTGGCAGTAGTGTGAATGATACTACTAGTGGTTTATCCGATGATGTTAATATAAATGTTAATAACACAGATGAACCTGTTAGTGTTAATAATGATAATAACACAATTAGTGGTACTCATATGGCTACCAAACTAGATGATACTAATGCTACATATGATGATACATTTTGTGAGTCTAATCCTAATGTTGATGAATCTGAGGGAGGTGGTATTCATATACCATCCAGTTCAAATCTTAGAAGGTCAAACAGAGAATATATTCTTCCAAAAAGGTTTGATGATTATTCATTAAAAGATAATAAAGTTAAGTATAGTATGGAAAGAGTTGTTAGTTATTCTAAACTTAACTTTGAAAATCTTTGTTTTACTTCTGCTCTTAATAAATCTATTGAGCCTAATAATTTTAATGAAGCTTCTAAATGTAAAGAATGGGTTGATGCTATGAATTCTGAGATGGAAGCTTTATATAGAAATAAAACTTGGGTTCTTACTGATTTACCTCCTAATAGAAAGCCTATAGGCTGCAAGTGGGTATAAAGTTAAATACAAATCAACAGGTGAAATAGAAAGATATAAAGCTAGATTAGTAGCTAAAGGTTATAGTCAAACTGAAGGTGTTGATTATGATGAGACTTTTTCACTTGTTGTTAAAATAGTAACTGTTAGGAGTGTAATTACTATTGCTGTTCAAAATGATTGGCCTTTATTTTAGTTGGATATTAATAATGCATTCCTTTATGGTGAACTTGATGAGGAAGTTTATATGACTCTTCCTCACGGTTATTTTAATAAGGATGAAACAAAAGTGTGTAAACTTGTTAAATCATTGTATGGACTTAAACAAGCACCAAGAAAATGGAATGAAAAACTTTCTAACTGCTTGATAGAAAATGGCTTTGTACAAAGCAAATGTGATTATTCTTTGTATACTAAGTGTAACAATGATGTGTTTAATATACTTCTTGTATATGTTGATGATATTGTAATAACTGGTAATGATATAAGAGAGATCAATTCTGTGAAATATTTTCTAAGTACTAAGTTTATGATAAAAGACTTGGGTAAACTTAAGTACTTTCTGGGTATTGAGGTTGTTGATACTGATAATGGTTTATGTCTTACTCAGAGAAAATATTGTATGGAATTATTAGATGAATTTGGATTGTTAGGCTGTAAGCCTTTGAGTACTCCAATTGAAATGAATGTATCTGAATATAGAGATACTAAATCTGAATCTTTTTTGAGTAACATTACTATATATCAAAAGTTGGTTGAAAAGTTGATTTATATTACTGTTACTAGACCTGATATAAGTTTTGCAGTACATGTATTGAGTCAATTCATGCATGCTCCTACTCATTCTCATCTAAAGTTAGCTTTCAGAGTTCTGAGATACTTGAAAAAATGTCCAGGTAATGGTATACACATTACAAAAGGTATGAATCTTAAGTTATCTGCTTTTGTTGATTCTGATTGGGGAAAGAATTTGATTGGCAGGAAATCTATAACTGGTTTCTGTATATTTTGGAAAACAGTTTGATTTCTTGGAAAAGTAAAAAACAACCCACAATTTCTAAATCTTCTGCTGAAGTAGAGTACAGAGCAATGGCTTCTGTTACTTGTGAACTTTTATGGATCATAAATTTGTTGATTGATTTAAAATTAGAACACTTGATTCCTGTTAATTTGTTTTGTGATAATGTGCCAGCAATGCAAATTGCTATGAATCCAGTACATCATGAAAGATCAAAACATTTTAGTGGAGTTTTAAAGCCAGTCAAAATTGGATCTAATTTTAATGCTGCTGATATATTTACCAAAGGGTTAACTACAAGTCAACATAACTATTTTTGTGAAAGATTACAAATGGTTGATATGTTCACAAGCTAAGATTGTGGGGGTGTGATATAATGACAAAGTTAATTGTCAATCTTGGTTGTATAAGATTAAATGGTTACTTGGTTTGTTTGTAATTGTGCAGTATTTTAAAGGGTAGCTAAGATAATAGTTGTTTGGTGATGATTGGAACATGAAGGGCTGAAGTGTTAAAGTATAGAGCTTCAAGGTTTATTGAGCAAAGATAAGAAGTTGAAGATTAAAATGACAAGATTCTATTCTGGAGGGTTGAAGGGTTGAAAGTGAAAGTTATTTTTAATCAATAGTATAAAAGAGAGTTATTTTATTTTATATGTGATTTTCAAAATAAAACTTGTTATTTCAGTTTTTTCTATCTGTGGTTCTTGTTCATACGATTTAGGGTTTTCTGGTTTGGTATATGTATAATTCATCAGTTTGATGAATAGTTTTGGTATGTAGTTAGTGATTCAAAAGGTTAATTTCTTATCATATATTTCTATTGTAATTTTATTTTTCTAAGTTGCAAAGTGTTTATGGTGTTTGTGATATTTGAATCTGAAAGTTTTTCAAACGCCACTTATATACGGAGTAGTATCAAGAAGTGTTCAAATTATACAAATCACCATACTGATTATGCAACTAATTGTAAAGAAAACTTCTGATTATGAAATAATATTATGAAATATAATTTTTTATTGAATGATAGTGTTAACTTTTCTTTTTATAAATACTATACAATGTAGTTATTTATATATCTACGAAACTAGAAATAAGATAATAATAATTTAAAGATTCCTCGCATTATGTAACTTGATTGTTAGGTTAACTTTATTATTATTAAAAAATAAATAAAAATTTGGTTCAAACTGTCAAATCGGGCGAACCAAACCATTTCAACTGCTTCAATTGGTTTGGTGTAACACACTAAATTGAGCGGTTTGTTTATGAAAACATCAAACATTAAATTATTTACCGGTTTGATTGAAATTTAACCCCCAAACCTGGACCTTTAGCATAATTCCCTTTTCAAAAGTAAAAAATGAAAGTCACCGTTACATGTAAAAAGTTGCTACGTACACATAAATTAAAGAGTGGGACTTATCAACTTGTATTTGTACCTTACGGTGTATGAAAATCAACTCATGTAACATAACCTCCGATCGATCAACGGGCACGTGTTTAGAAATACAAGGGTGTGATGAGAAATGTAACGTTTTTTGAGGTCGTTAATTCCATTGTTTATAATAATGCACCCTTTGTAATTCTTTCGTATCTATTACTTGTTACAAAATCTAATACGGAGATGAAATTTGTGCTACTAGATTACTTTGAACTACAATCAACTTAAGGTCGCAGTTTCAAGTAATAATTTGTGGTTTAGTTTTTGACTTTAGCAGTAATCGAAACATCCGATCCGGTTTAAGTTTGTCTCAAAAATAGAACAAAAAATTTAGTCTACATTGTATATTATATAATCTATATTGTACATTGTATATACGAGCACGTGAATTGTTGATTGTCGCCACAATAAAGTTGTAATCAATGATAATATAATTTCAGGTCGAGTTGGCCGACTTATGTGCCTTCAAGGAATAGGTTAATAGGTTTATGGTTTCATTATATATTTATGAGAGTGATATATATTTTTAGTTGTTTTATTATATGTATTGAAGTTGTAATTATCGTTTATTATATATATAAATTTCCTTCTTAAGTAAGAATTTTTTTTCCCTATTTTGGTCTTACCTAATATAGAAAGTTTACATACAATAAACGATATTACAAGTTCAAGACATATAATAGAAGTTTTCAAAGTTCAACTCATACAATAGTAAAAGATGTAAAGTTTAATAAATAAAGAAACAATAAACCCTAAAATAATACGATACCATTAAATGCATTCAAACTTTCCAATTGAATAATAAAAAGGGTAAACTGTTTTGTTAAGTATTAAAATTTACAACTTTTACTATTGTATTATTCGAACTTTGAAAACTTGTATTCTTTGTATTGAACTAATAAATATCGTCTACTGCATGTAAAATTTTCTTTTTAGTAATGCCAAAATAGGAAAGTTTCAAATTTTTGTCTTACCCAAAAAAGAACAATCTATACACAAAGATGATATTTACAAGTTAAATACATACAATAAAACAAATAATAGTATGTCGCATAAAATAGTAAAAAATATAAAATTTAATACCTAACCAAACAATAAATTATAAATAAAAGCATTGAATAAACTCATCAATTTCCTTGTATACATGTGTATATTTATTACAATTTTTAATATTTATAGAAAGTTTTACCTTAATAATGTTTGGGGTCAAGTGAAAAAAAATGCAATTAATTATCTTTTGACATTAATAGTGTGTATTCAACTATTCGAACTTCTATTATGCGCAAGGAACTAGTTATTTCATGCTATTGCATGTAATTTTCAGTATTTTTCCGTGTGTCATATATAAGGTGCCCTTTGTCATCCTTACAAATTGACACGTCATCAAAATACATACAATGGTAAGAAATAACAAGTTTATTACACACAATGTACGTCTAAATAGTTGGATACACACTATGAATGTCAAGTAATAGTTAATTGCAATCGAACCTAATTATAAGTTGGAATCGATTCAATAAAAACCTGACGTTCATTCAAGCATAGTAAATCAAACGAAACTGCAAACACCAAAGGAGCGTGTAGTTACGGGTAGGGTGTTCAAAATAGTCTGAAACCGGAAAATCGAATCGAAACCGTAATTTTTTCGGTTTTTTCAGTTTCAGTTCATATTTTTGAGATAGACGTGCTAAACGGTTAACCGAAAAAACCGAAACGTTTAAATATACTTTATAATGTATATATAGTGTATATAATATATTTATATATAGATGTTTACACTTATTTTTTGATTAAATCATTTATATTTCTTTTCCATTTTAATATAATTTACTAGCTTGGTTTTGGTTTAATATTGTAACTATTACTACTTAGTTCTAATTATATTCGAATATTTACGGACCTATAACATAAATATACAATTATATAGAGTAAAATTGTTATCGTTTCAAACATTAAAAATTAGTGAACACTTAATAATGAATATATATTTGTTTGTTATTAATTACATTTTAAATAAGTTTTAAGTAATAAACGGTTAATTTGGTTAACCGATTAATCGAACCGAAAAACCGATTAACCGATTACCGGTTAACCAAATTTTTCGGTTTCAGTTGGATACACACAATGGGCGGTCGTAAATCGCAAAACCATTTTTGAGATTTGCTCTTTGCGATGGCACGTAATGTTCGTGTACGGTTCATGCAGGTGCACGAGTCGCAAAAGCAAATAACGGGATCGCAAAAGCAAATTTGCGATTTACGATTTCGAGGGGCAAATCGTCAACTTTTTTTTTCCGAGGGCAAAATCATATATATTTTTTTAAAAAAGGCCATTTTGATTAATTTCCCAAAGTTCAAACACGACCTAGAAAAACACTATGTTGAATAAAAAAATGAAAAAAAGATAAAAAGACATTTTTTCAAAAGGTCCTCATAAACATACCCCTCTTTTTGTATTTTTTTCTTATCTCTTACCCCCTCACCCATCTAATCAATCACATCATATTCTTTTCTCTTTTTTTTTAATTTCTGGGTATACCCTCTTTTTTTTCTAATTCCTATCATCTGTTTAGTCTAAAACTGAAACTGATTATGTACTGAATTGAGACCTATCTTAAATAAAACTGAACTGAAAAATGACTGCACAGGAACCGAAGTGGGTCGAGAGTATCCCCGTAATTCAGGGGGTGGCTTTATATTTTCCCTTTTCCGAAGCTAAACGTGACCCTACTGAACAAGTAATTATATACTCCGTATAATTTTGGGCCATAATATAAGAAATGTAAGAAAAAACAAATAATTCGACAAGGGTGCGTTTAGTTAAGGAAAACTTCTCTAGTTTTCTGAAAATATCTTAAAGTTATTCAAGTTGTGATTTTCAAAAACATAATGATAAAATGAAAAGCAAATTGCATAGATCATCCCCGTGTTTTGTTAAAGATGCACGAATCATCCCTCAAATTATTAAATAGCATTAGACATCCTTATGTTTAGTATTTTTGATCAATTGTCATCCTTCTAGACCTAAAAGGACAAATGTACCCTCATTCTTAATTTATCTTTTTAACTAATAAACTAAAAAAAGCATATTAATCTATTTGTCTTGTTAAATATTTTGGTCCATTTGCAGTTCTGACATTCACAAAGTGACAAAACCATAAATTCATCGATCTCAATCATCACCATATAATTTCTTTTTAGAATTTACCATGGCAACAATAATAAATCATCATCATCTTCAAACCATAAAAATCAATTTCAATGAATTCATACTATATCATCTTCTTAATCAAATCTCACATCAAACACAAACGCCCAAATGGCCAAATAACCAAAACGTCTTATAGAAACTTTAATTAGAAATCTAGAAAATCTAGTGTCATAATAAGAAAAAGTTGATCTCATATCGACTATCATCATTAGAAGAAAAAAGCAAATCTGAAAAATATTCTTGGAGATCAGGCAACCTGCAAGTCGTTGACACCCGTTAACGAAGAAGGAGTCAGAGTAGAAGACCGCAAACGATTAGGAAAACTTTTAGATCTAAATGTTCCATAACAGGAAACCGGTAACTATGGTTGCAACAAACGAACGGTGATAGAACCATTGTTACAAAAGTTCTTATTGTAAAGAACTAACATTATACACGCGCAATGCAGCGGTGAAAATGGTAACGATGGATTGAGATGCGAATAAATGTTTTAAAATAAAAACATATTATGCTCCGTCCGTCCCATTTAAAATGTTCACATTACTATTTTGGGATGTCCCATTATAGGTGTCAACTTTGATATTTAACCAATCAAAAAAGACTTTGGTGAGTAGATTTAATATTTTATTGATGAAAATTGTAGGTAGTGGAGAATAAGTAGTAAGTGGAACCCACTTACGTAGTCTTAAAATTTGTTGACGAGAGAGAGGGTTCAATATATTATATAGTAGTATAGATAAAATAAAAGGAACATGGGGTAGTGTGGTGTTCATGGTGGTTAAATATGTGACAAATGGTTACCATAAATTAGGAAGATGATGTCTTTGTTTGATGTAATTGTTGTTGTCTTGAACTCTTGATGATGACATTATTGGGTTGATGTAAACCCTGAGAAGAAGATATGGTTAATATAATTGTGGTTATCACTATTGAAAAAATTCTAAAATCATAAAAGAAATAGAAAAAATAATTAATTAATAGAAATTTTGGTTATTTTTATCAAGAAAAAAATAAGAATGAGGGTATATTTGTCCTTTTAGGTTTAGAAGGATGATAATAGATCAAAACTACTAAACATGAGAATGTCCGGTGCTATTTAATATTTTAAGAGATGATCCTTACATTTTTGACAAAACACAAGGATGATCCGTGCAATTTGCTCCCAAATAAAACATGAACATAATGGAGTCGTCCCCCAGTCACCCGGACCATTGAAAGTCTGGTTTGGTTATATGTGAAAACGCGATAAATAGTATCCAATTCCCGGAGAAATGAGTTTGCCGTTGCCCAATCCAACTTCTATTTTCCGACTACCCCCAACTTTACACTTCCGACCACCACCCACAACAACAACCTCCTTATTTCCTTCACAATCATATCATTGTTACGATTCTACTAACAGATTTCAATGCTCAGCCACAACCTTAACGTCATCATCTCAACAACAGCAGGTGACTTAATTCTAATCTTCTCAAATTTTCAGTATGTATATTCTATTTATTTATTTATTTATTTATGATTTAACATTTCCTTTTTTTTTCTTTCTTTTTGTTGATAGAGAAACGAAACAGAATTGGAAAACAGGAAATATGACTTGTTGAAAATTATCCAAGATACTCAACGTGGCTCCCTCACTACCCCTAACCAACGTTCCGAAATCGAGGAAACTTTGGTACTATACTATCATATTATTGTTAAAATGTATTTTGATTGGTTGAAATATGAAATGGACATTTGTTTTGGGACAACTAGAAATAGAAAGAAGGATAATTTGGATTTGATGGAGGGAGTAATTTAGGTGCATTAATTTAGATTTAGAGTGTTTAGGTTACCTTCGTATTACAGCTGAATAATTATTTGTTCATAGGTTATTGGCTTTTAAGAACACGATAAATTAGTAAGCTGTAACGATAATAAGCTAACCAAAATGACACATGAAAAATCCAAAATGTATTAACTAATCAGTGAATTAAGTCGTATTTTAGGCCTTTTGAGTTAAGCGTATAGATCATTACTCATTTCATAGTTATGTAGTGTATGATGCTGGAAACTACTTGTGGTTTTGTAGGTGGAATTAGAGAGTTATGAAGTGGATAATGAAGGAATTGATTTGGGGAAATTGGATGGGACTTGGCGGTTGCAGTATACTTCGGCTTCCGATGTTCTCATTCTTCTTGATTCATCCTCCAGACTTCCGTTTTTTCAGGTTTTTATACGAGTAACATTTAGGCGGAAACAATCTTGAAAAGGGTAGGAAGGGTTGTGGTGCTAACACATATAATCATGTTATCGTGCATTGTACAAAATGGTGCATGAGGACACGTGTTAGCACTAGTGCCCTTCATCCTTTTGAATCCTTCCATTTTTCATATAATGCACTTTGTTGATTAGTTATTACTATTACTATGCAATTTGTGTTATCTATTATATCTACATGTTCGTTTATGTATTAATATTTGTATTTGCATAAACTCAAAGTAATTATACCTTTTTTTCATGTTTGTTTGATCACCACCATGCTTAATGTTTATACAATAAAATGTGAATACCTGTTTACTTTGGTAACATAGTATCATGAGCACAAAAATAGAGGAAAATAAAGTACAGTCTCTTATATTTTACTGTAACAGTGTAACTAACCTGTGTAGATAAGCATAAGTACCGGAGTTCTTCAAGATTTTGATTGTTGATTGAGTTTGATTTATATCTTACTGGTTTCATTTTCCAACAAGCAATGTATCTATAATCATAAAGAAAAATTTCAACACATACAGAAAACGAATTTATGTTTGTTTTTTTTTTTTTTTTTTTTTGGCGATAGGATTAATTATTGGAGTATAGTTGACATGTATCGCATTGTGATATGATGAATAGGTTGGCCAAATATTTCAAAAGTTTGAATGTAAGGGTCACGATGATGGAGGATATGTCCGCAATGTTGTACGTTGGAGTATTCCCAGCCTGCTGGAGGTACACTTACTTTCTTCTTTATTAAATTTTTTGGTTCTATATTGTAACTTTATAATTTGATGATTTGCTATGAAACTTGCTTATTGTTTGAGATAGAACATTTCAAAGTGTTCAAAATTAACTGTGTTTGTGCAATACCAAGAATGTATATCCCAATCCCAATTCTATATATTAAAACAAACCTCTTCTTGGATGATAGTAAGAATTTAGAAAATACATAGAAGTATGAATTAGCCAAAAAAGAAGCGAAGAAAGAAGATAACTTGGAATGCATATACAAAGTTGTACAAGAGACTTTAAGCAATATATGGAAAAGATGATGTAAATTAGCTTATTTTAGAACAAGAAACTAGTGGCTAAGTTAAATCTAATACATCAAGACCAAATACTTTTAGAAAATGATGAGGCTAAAACAGTGAAATTGATTAAGAGCAGTATATAATATCTACTAACTAACCATCACAAGCTGTCATTTGACAAGGTAGCTGTTGGCAGATGTGCACCAATCAGCGAACAATGCAGGGTAACACATGTAGGCTTAGCAACAGTAATTCCAATGTATGAAAATGAAGAACATGGGAATATGCATGGTTCAGTCAGAAGGAACGACCTACCTACACGAATGCACCATAGAGTATATGTTATCAAATCTAGTCACGAGTTAGGGGTTTAAAGTTACATAGGAGTTGTATTTAAATACAAAAGCTTGTACCAAAATACCATACGGGTGTGAAGCTTAATATGATATTTCCTTAAATCGCATTAAAATTTAAAGAGTATGGGATCAATATAGGTTTGTAACCAGCAGCTCGAGTCAAGATACATAAATTTCAATGAAATAAAAATAGAATGAATTATATGAGCTATGTATCATCTTGATAGTTTCTCATGATCTACCTTTTAGCCCAAAATAAGTGTTTATGGTGTGAGGAACACTATGTTTGACCACCAAAACTTGCAGCCAGCCACCACAAAGATTATAGAACCAAATATACAAGACGAGATACAGGAAAAATTCTTTGAATTTTCAATAACACTTGAAAAATAGAACCTGAATGAATGACAAAAGACTTCACTTGAGTGTTACTACCATTCGTAAGACACTTGAAGATGTAGAGAGAAATAAAAGAATAAATACTTTTAAACATAAAAAATTAGTTCACATTGCTTTAACATAACAAAATTGAAGCTCATGAAGTTGGATTTGTTCATTCAGACCTAATAATGTTGGTACTAACTTTTTTTCCAGGAGAATGAAGGTGCCACCCTCCTTGTTTCTGCAAAATTTTCTATTGTGTCACGGCGTAACATATACCTTCAGTTTGAAGAGGTCGGTTAATTATCTCGAACTACCCTGGGAATTGCTAAATACAATGCACTTGCTTACCATTTCTGAAAATTCAATAGCATTTTTTTTTCCAATGATAGATAGCTCTTCAAAATATAAACATCAGTGAAGAGTTGCAAGCTCTAATAGCTCCTGCATTGCTGCCACGCTCATTTTTAAGCCTGCAGGTAAACTTCTCACAAACAAAGCTATTTGACATTTAACTTTTAGATACACTGTTTCATTTATCGTTTTATTTTTAGATCTTGCAAGCAATTCGCACTTTTAAAGCTCAAGTTCCTGTGAATAGCACAAGCCCAGGAAGGTACATTCAATTTTTATCCCCATAACTTAAGGAAAGTATGATTATGAAGTCGTGTTAACGCGTACACTTATTGTATAATATAGGGTTAATAATGGTTTAATCCTCAAAGTTTCACTTTATTTTCATTTTAACCACTCAACTTTTTTTTAAATGTTTTAAGCACTCAACTTAGGGTCAATAATGGTTTAATCCCTGAACTTTCAATTTGTTTTCATTTTAACCACTCGACTTTCTTTTAAACGTTTTAACCACTCAACTTATGAGTTGACCATACTTTAACCACTAAAGTTCATTTGCCCATAAAAAAAACCATTCGTTAACTTATAATGAAAGTTTAGATCGGGATATATAAACTTTAAACATATTTTTTTATCGACTAAAGTTGTCAAGATAGAGATATTACCTATGATCCTTTTTGTCTTCACAAGATCGAAATCGTAAGATCAAATCGGGATCGTAAGATCTTACGATTTCGATTTGAGCATAGGATCTTACGATGTGGATTTGATCTTACTTAACATAAATGTAAGTTAAGAAAATATAAATTAGTTAATTTTTATCCAATAAAAGGTTAATAGGTTTATTATTTAATTAATTACTACACGTAAAACTATTCAATTTTTAAACTAAAACAGTTTATCGCATGAAAATCTATATCTTTAATTACAAATATAGTAATCTAAGTCGCTATGATAAGTATGATTGATGCTATGATGTTTAAACTATAAAAGTTTAATTAATTTGTCATGCAATTAATCTTTTATATGCATTATAATACACATTTATGAGATCATAATCGAAATCGTAAGATCTTACGATCCCGATTTGATCTTACGATTTCGATCTTGTGAAGACAAAAACCATCATATGTAAGATCTCTATCTTGACAACTTTGGTCGATAAAAATATCAGTTCAAAGTTTATGTATCCCGATCTAAACTTTCATTATAAGTTAACGAATGGGTTTTTTATAATGGGCAAATGAACTTTAGTAGTTAACGTATGGTCAACTCATAAGTTGAGTGGTTAAAACGTTTAAAATAAAGTCAAGTGGTTAAAATGAAAACAAATTGAAAGTTCAGGGATTAAACCATTATTGACCATAAGTTGAGTGGTTAAAACATTTAAAAAAAAGTTGAGTGGTTAAAACGAAAAAAAAGTGAAACTTTGAGGATTAAACCATTATTAACCCTATAATATATTAAAACGAAAATTAATATGAAAAATATTGTTTTTAATGGCAGACGCTCAGTAGGAGGACTGTATTATCTTTCATATCTGGACCGGAATATGCTTGTGGGCCGAGCAGTGGGAGGTGGTGGGGTGTTTGTATTTACTCGAGCTCAAAACATCTTGTAAACTAGCACCTCGTGCAGTAAATCACATATTTCCTTTCAGGCACCCTGCATCAAGGGGTTCAGTTCAGCCAATGTATTCAACATTTTTTATAAAACTTATAGGTATAGGTATATAATTCATAACACTAGAAACCTCACTTTCAAACTCAGAATACTAAGCATATGTTTACAATCATTTATCACTAAAATAACAAAACTGTGATCGAGTTTTTGTTGTTGTTGTTTCATTACCGGTCACCAATTCAAGGATTCTTATGAACCAGAAAGCATGCTTGATATTATTAAGTTACTTAAAAACTTCCCTCAAGGGGTAGTTAATAAGACTACATGTCTACATTTCTCACTTGAGTTTTATTATTTATCTGTTAATCTTAAGGTATTCATGAAAATCACTCCTTTTAGGAATTAATTTTGTTCCTCAATGTGATTTCCTGTTTAACTTCTATAGGATATATGGAGAAAAAAGACTTGATATATGTTGAATTGCCCTGGTGCTTTCTTAAAATTTTGTTGGAATTTTTAGGGGCGTAAGGGAAGAACCTCTGCCCTAATCAAGTTTATGTGACGGTGAATTTGATCGTGTTATAGTCTCCCACCTAGGAAGAACCTCTACCTTCATCAGGTTTATGTGATGGTAATTTCGATTTTGTTAAATAGTGTCTCATCAAAGGTGATGTCAAAATCACATCTTGGTTTGTAGTGGAAGGCTAATCTTGTTATCACTGATGTTTAGTATTCAAGAAGATCCATGGTAAACTTTTTAGGGCATCAATTACTACAAGAAGAGGGGATAGTAAGCTAGTAAAAAAAGATTGCGGTCAAATTTATAAATTTTACTCGATACCAATAGAACGAAATAGGTTAAATCATTGCAACATTCGTTCAAGCTATAGTAGAGCATCAAATTATGGATGACATCAAACACTTTTTATGTCAATGACACATCAGTTCTTCTTCAAGTTATATCCTTCACTTTACTCCAATATCAACTGCTACCAACTACTTTCACCACTTTATAAATATTTATCACAAAAAGATATGTGGATCATGTTATAAATGTAACATATCAATCAAGAAAAAGAAAGACATTAAGTGTAGACATGGAGATTTGATTACATCGACGCCGACCATGAAAAGGGTGCTATAGAACCATGACGTATGTGGCGTTGGTGCCGAACAAACACCATCCGCGGATGGTGGATGCTCTTAACTTTTTCGTTTTTTGTTTATCTGAATTAAGAAAATTCAAGAATAACCATAGTTACTAAGGTATTAAATTCTGCATAAATGTATATTATTGTAAATATTGTTAGGCTTCTCCCAACGCCGCACGTCGGTTGTCGTCGGTTTCCAACCGACGAAGTGACGGGATGGCACGGGTCCGTCATTTCGCCTCGTCGGTTCGCCTCGTCGTAAAACCGAAGCTCGTCACTTTTTTTGTTTTGTTTTTGTGTGTGTAATATTAAAGGTAAATTAGTAAATGCGGGACCCAAAAGTTAAAGTGACGGAGCAGGGATGAGAGTGGTCAGTCGGTTTCAGTCAGTTTTTAGAAAAAGCTGACGTGGCGCTTACGTGGCTCCGTCAATTTCAATCAGTTGAGTTTAGGGTTGGAAGTGACCTTAGAAAAGCTCTTTTAAGTTCGTACATTTTGAATTGCACAGTCATCTTTATTTAGTCTCTCTTTTAGTTCAAACTTATATTATATGTTTATTAAATTAGTTATTATCGTACAATTATGTAGTTGTATAATTTTTAATTTTCATGATTACCCGTTACCAGATGAAAATGAAAATGAAATTCAAATTATGATGAGATAGTAAAAAGTGACGTGCCTATAGTAAAAATGAACTGCAGTAAAAAAAATTCCTTTTTAGTTCTTGTCCTTCCATAATTTAAGATCTCACTTTCAGCTGCTAATTAATTCCCGTTTCCCTAATCGGAAAATTAATAATGACATCTCCGGCTATCTTTGCCGCCGTCTCGCCGATCAATTCACCTCCTTCTACCGTCAACAACCGTCTAATTTCTCAATTACTATATGCTAGTTCTCGTGATTGCTCTATAACAATTAAAAACCATAACTCTAACCCTAGCAACAGCAGATCGAATCATCTTATTAAAGCAGCAGCGGCGTCGGATTCCACGGCGATAGTAGACAATCCAGCTGCGCCGTCCACCTCAGAAGAAGAAACTCCGGCGAAGATCGGAGCTAAGGTCAAGGTTAGAGTACCGTTGAAGGTGTATCATATACCTAAAGTACCGGAAGTTGAATTGAACGGTAAAGAAGGTAAAATTAAGGATTATATTGCTGTTTGGAAAGGAAAACATATATCACCTAATTTGCCGTATAAGATTGAGTTTTTTGAGAAACTTGAAGGACGTGGTGATGCACCTGTCAAGTTTTTTGTGCATCTTAAGGATGATGAGTTTGAGTATATTGATTGATTCATGATTTTGGTTGGAAAAAAAAACTATTTTAACACTTGATTTTGATATTATTGATATAATGTCATATATCATCAATAGTGTCACTTGTTATGTTAAAGTTGTAAAATGTACTAGTGTTGGTATTTTAGATGTATATACTTGCCGTATTTCTTTTTTCTGTTGTTGTTTGCAAATTCGCGATGAGACTAATAATTCAAGAGATTGTTTTTCGCTTGATAACTATTTGTATGTTCTCTCGTATAGCAGGTAGTATATTAGTTAAGAATAATAAGGGAGACTGAATAGCAACTGTTTATCCATTGTGGCTACGTTAGTCTGCATCAAGGAATCCAAACTTAAAAGTGCACGTCACTGAGTGAAAATCTTTTGTTTGTGGCGTTATATAGTCTATATTGTTCACCATAAGTAAATTTGATGCATTTAGTTGTTTGCATAGATCAAACAGTATACAAATAAATTACCTTGTTAAGGTGCATTAGGTCATTGCAAGGTTTTAAGTCAACGTCTACCTACTAAAAATTGCTCCCTCCGATTGATCTGCATATTAGTTTGGCTTTTTTGCTCTGTACTCAGAAGTCAGAACTGAGTGTGTAAACATCTGTAATAAGCTAGTACGTAGATTTTAGATAGTAAGGGTAGTTTTTGTTATTTGAGCTTCAACATAGTGTGTGCGCGCAAATTAGATCAGTTCTGTGTAAAGTGCCCAATGGGTATGCTAAATCTCACTTAGCTTCTAATTTTATAGAGCTAGTATCAAGTGCCCTACAAAATCATCAACCATTCTTTCTCAGTTTTTCTAAGCATATTTTTGATAGCTTCCTAGTTAATGCAGGTTTTAGTTGTATATGTGATCGATCAGACTAAAGTAAAGTCTTGGAAGACTTTATTGGAAATCCTTTCTTGTCCGCTTCATTGCTCACTACAGATACTACAGTATCTTGAACTGATTTATATCTTGCATGTTTTGTTGGTAACTTGGTATATAATCGTAACTTATATTCCATATATAGTTTTTCTAGGAATTATAAATAATGTAAGCAAAGCGTGGTCATATTTCCTCGTCATAATTTACATCTGTGATTGTTACATTATATGATAGAGTCCAGTTGATCCCCGTGAGATCCTGCTAGACTATTACACTCTTTAACCAGATTTACTCATGCACGCCATCGACACTTACGTATTGCTGATTGGGGTCTCCCGCAAACCATCCGAATTCTCCGTACAGCTTTGTAATTTCTGCAAGACCCGTCTTTTGAAAGCTGCCGTTTTTGGATCTGATAATACTTATCTTTTGCTTGACGTCTGTACGTATGTGTACCTCCCCTCGTTTCTCCTTCAAGAAGACTGTATCACGGAACAAGCAACTGCTTGAGCCCAGTGCCTCAACCTTGCCTTCACCTGCTGTGGGTCTTCCCCTGCATACCATATTATGCATTATAAATACTTGATATACGTCACGGTAATTTTGAGAATATAGTATCAGGTCCTAGTGATGACAATACTTGACTCGTTTACTTAACAATTGGGTCGACTTCGGTTTTTCTTTAATTTACCGTATCAAACAGGTCCAAAGTCCCTCAAAATTTAGATATATTAATGCTGAACTCTTCTATATCATTATATTATAAAAATCGAATAATAGCTTTAATAGTGTATGTAATCTTGAAATAATATTAAATGTTTATAATAAGTTTTTCTGGGTTTAGACAAACCTAACCTGTCCTGATTCAGTCCGTATAGAGTTACCCATTTTGACCCATTACCTACTCCAATAAGGCCAACCCTTTGCCACATCTAGTACTATCGACGAACCTGGGTTACAGATCTTCCACGATTCGTCACTGCTGACCGATGATTCTCCTGATATTGATGACAATGAGCCTATCCTATTATGTTTTGGTACTGGTGAAGTCGGGGCATTACCATTGGGGCTGACCATAGGGCTTCCAAGTCGATTAACAGCAAAATAAATATCGAGGGCTGGCAGGGTGCTGGTCAATCTTTGACCACCCTCGTCCTCATTGAACCCAAAACCGAGCTCTATGCAACCTTTGAGCTCGTTGAGGTCTTCAGATAACTCCTCAACAGTTGCAACAGTGTCCCCTTTCTTTTCTTGCAGGGATTTAAGGTTCCGACGCCTTTCCCATGCTACATTTCGTGGGATCTCTTTCAGCGATGAGTTTTTAAACAAAACCTTGCGTTTCTTCCACAATAGTGTTGATCGATGTGGTGATATGTTGTCGTGTTTTAAGGGAGGCAATGGGGCCATGGATGGGTCGCTCAGTCTGTGATGGTGTATGGTGGGGGAGGGAGGGTGGCCGGTAGTGAGGTAGTAGCCGGCCACCTGAATGAACCGTGACAGGGGTTGGTGGAGGAAAAGGTGAGTTATGTATGTGCCGGAGGAAATTATGGAGATTGATAATATGTTGGTGAATGAGGGTGAGAGTAGGAAATGAGGCTTTCATGTGTTTCTAATTTTAGGGGTTTAAATCAGCGGACAAAATTTACCACATCAAATTAGTGGTGGATTATTTTATTTTTTTCTACTTTATGATGCCGGTTTGATTACAAGTCACCTATGTAGATCTGTGTCTAATATTTTGGATTCTAAGAATTTGTATAAACCAAAGGGGGATTATATAGCCCAAATGGTTTATAACATTAGATATCAGTTGTTTATACATGACCTCTTATTAGCACTAAGCTAGAACATCCACCATGGTCACGATGGATTCTTCAAATCTTTCTAAAATTTGTCAAGGCTATATCAATCTGTATCATAACAAATACTACTTGTAAAACAATGAGATATATAACATTACTCATTGTACTGTTTATGCTGTTCGATGTCCACATACCAACACATAGATAAAGAGTATTTTCGTTTCGAAAGGATAACAGATAAGCACCAAGTGGAATAGATGACATAGTTTAGACAGATGAAGGGAGACATGTTGATGGTAATAAGTATATAGTAAACTGCTATTCTTGTCGATGTGTGTCAATGCACGATGCTTGTGTATGCTAACTAGTCGCACATTACTTGCCGAAGTGAGAGTTTAAAAACCAACCAGCTTTGCTTGGGGAAAGAACATACTGATAAAGTGATAATAGTAAGTAAATCTACTTATTAACGCTTTATTAAAAAAAAAATTGCAATTTATAACACGGTTGTGAGAAGGGGCGGAGCCAAGACAACATGTTTCGGAGGGTAAAAGAGAAGGGGCGGAGCCAAGACAACATGTTTCGGAAGGTAAAAGATTTTCTTTTGTTCTTTTTTCATTTTTAAGGGGCGCAAAAGTCATACCTTAAAAATATTTATTTTTTATGTAATTTGAAAATTCTTAGGGTCTTTCTAGATCCACCCCTGGTTTGCAAACTACAAAACAGATTCCATTCGACATAGCAAGCTTGCAAAACAAGCACAGATGACACTGCAACCGTATGCAGACTTGATCCCTTGAGTAAGAAAAATGGTATATGAAGTGTATTAACTCGGTGTTACGGCCTCCGTTAACATAAAAAGGGAGAAAGTCAAAACGGCAATTTTACAGGGAAAATGTTCGGTGTACAAATCATCTCCCTGTGACGATTTTACATGACTAAAGTTTGGTGTACAATTCCAATTGCCACAAATGCAGTAATCACTTGAAACAAAATTAGAGCAAACACAAAAATACAGGTTTGCATTTTATAATATTAAAAGTTTAAAGTTTAATATATACATCCATAATACCCGTTTAACAAATTAATTGTAACATAACCAATAGATCTCATAGGCTCATTCAATTCAGTATGAAATCATAAAATTGGATGCAATTTCACAATCAAAAATCATGAATCAGTCAATATAAGCAAACTCGTCGTCTTTCAGATGCGCAAAAAACTTGACAGGTTTATCACCGCGACCTTCAAGTACCTCCAGGAACTCGACTTTGATCGGAAAATTAGCTGAAATCTGTTTACCTTTCCAAACGGCGACGTTTTCCTTTATTGTACCTTCTTTTCCGTACAAATCAACTTCCGGTACTTTAGGTACATGATAGACCGTTAACGGTACTGTAACCCTAACCCTAGCTCCGACCTTCACCGAATCTTCTTCTTCCGACGCCTTTGGACCGTCGATGATGGAAACGGAATCTGAAGCCGATGATTTGATCCGATGAAATAGATTCAGTTTCTTGTTGTTTGTGTTTGTAATTGTTGGAGGAAATGATATCGGTGAAACTAGGCGGTGGATTGTGGCGGAGAGCGGTGAGTTGTTGATCGCCGGTGCGGCGGAGAGAACCGCCGTTGATGTCATTGTTAGATTGGGATTTTTTGTTATCTGGTTTCAGTGGAAGTGTTCAAATTATATGGACATGAAAAATGAGAGAACTAAAATTTAGTTTTAACTTCTTTTTATTTATCTTTTTTTCTTTTATTAATTGACACGTCACTTTGATTCTTATCGCTTTGTTTCATGTATTATTTGTTTTTATATTATATAAAATTTCCCGGCAAAAGCCAAATGTGTTTCAGATTATATTTGATAAAGTTTCGTCGCAAAATTATAATCCACATTTCTTTTTTGGTATGTCTTAAAATTATTATCCAATTCTTATTTCAACCAATAGGATGAGACTTTAATGAGTGATAATTCTATTTGATTGGTTGAAAACTTTTAATAAACTGTGTGTTTTTTTGTTGATGGACAATAATTTTGGAACAGAGAGAATATATGATTGCTTAGTAGCATAGGAATGAAAGAAGTAATATGAATATGTGTCATGAAACCTATTTTTTTCAGCTAATGATATTTTCACCTTCCAAATTGATAAATCCACCATAGTAATGCATTAACAGATTGTACTGTACAACCTGTTAATGCATAGCTATGGTGAATCTATCAATTTGGATGGTGGAATTATCATCACCATGTTTTTAAAAATTGGCAAGTTAAAAAATCACAAAAATTGCATTATAAAAATCAGTATTTTTTTCTTCGATTAGAGATTCATCAAGGGGATTGGGATTAGATTTCAGAAAGATTATTTGATTATTGCATTCACAAAACACGGATAATTAAAAAGAAAAAGATCTAGCAAGAAAAGTAATTATCTGAATTATGATATAGAGAAAACGACAGTTTCGAAAATGCATGTTGTGACATATATTTTCGGAGTAACGTTTTAAAAAACTCGATACCAAACTCATTCTTAGGGCATCTCCAACGTATGCATTAAACACTACACCAAATTTGGTGTAATAAAGGAATCTTTCAGGAATATGCTTGCACCAAATGCGTTTCATCTCCAACGTATGCACTAAATTTCTGCAATAAAATAACTTTCAACATTTACACATTGACCCCTAAACTATTTTCATATTATACTTTCATTCAATTCATTAATTTTATGATCAATTAACCTTCCAAACTACTCCGTATTAACTTAAATGTTAATTTTATTTATTTACTTTCGTAAAATTTCGATTACATTTTTTTTGTTACATAAATCATTGTTTTAACTATCATAATTTGTTTGAAAGTTATGTTTTATTATTTCAATAATCATAATATCAAATCTAAAGTATACGGAACTTAAAATATTCATACAAATAAATAACGATAATTCAGTTTTGTACTTGAATAATAACAATATTTCAAACATAGGGGCTAAAATGAAACATTATAAATGTGGTGCAAAGTTTAGTGTTGCACCAAATTTGGTGTAAAATCCTTAAATTTTTAGTGTACACTAAAATTTACACCAAATGTGGTGAGTTGGTTGGAGAAGTATTTTTACACAAAAACACCAAATTTGATGTAATATGTGATACATTGGAGATGGCCTTAGGGTGTGGTTTGATTAATTTGATGAGTCAAAGGGTTTAGCATTGTACCTATTTGACTATTTAGGTCTTTAGAGATACCATAGTTTATATGAAGATAATTTTTGTATGAATTAATTGATTTTATAAGTTTAATTCAATTGCACTTAAAGAATTTCAAGTTTTAATATTTTTTTTATAAGGAAAAGATTGTCCCCGTGTGTTTTTTGAAAATGACAATGATCATCCTTATACTTTCGAAATTACCACAAAATTTTCCTACTTTTTGAAAATCTGCATGCCAGTTTGTAATTGCGTTAAACTTAACTATGTCGGCATGGCCTTTTAAATGTTTTAAAATGACTAACATACCCTTTTACTAGTATGAGCATGAAGCATGTATAGAATTCTCCAATGAGATTGGGAATTCGTCAAGACATTTTGATTGGCCGAAGAATGCTATCTTTCTTATGAAAAATGATAGGTATACCTAAACTTGTAGACCTAAATCTAGATTTAACTAATGAGAATAATAAGTCTACTTTGATTTTCCTAGGCAACTAGACTTAACAATACATCTTACATTATTCTGGTTAATTATTTGAATTTGTGCTAAACGGAGATAATATATATGGTGCCTTGAAGGCTTGCATATAATATAATTTTGGCTATCCTTCATCAAATTCGACCACATAAATCGTAGGCACACACGCATATTACACACTTAGGAAAGATAATGGTTGGGCAAATGCAAAACCCACATAGAATAATTGGTATATAGATTTCTAACAATCTTGATCTTAGTTCACTTTTTTATTTTCATTACAAATATATTTTATGTTTTCAATATGTTTTAATTTAATTAATCATTTATATACTGAGGAAGACTAAATGATACAAATATGTTTTGTACTTGATCAAATGTACCAATTATATTTAATAATTATACCCAAATACATCAAGATACAGGATTCTGAAGTAGTCTATTCCCAAGTCAAGTAGCTTTTTTTTCTTCCCTTTTCCCCTGCTTGTAGTCTTGTACATATTTCAAGTAAAACGGAATGACCACTAATAAGTCTATCTGCTCCAATAAATGTCTTCTATGCACTTTACACATTGAAAAAACGCGAACCCATCCCTTTCGGCTTTCTCTAGAGTAGAATGCAGTATACCCTATCAAAATTCTTCGATTTCAATTTTTAAGATTAGAGAAAACGCATTAGATTATTAATTAGTGACACATATTGATGGCAATGACAATAGACGACCCAATTAGGAAATCTTTGAGAAGAATCACATACTGCTTCACTTTTTCTTAATGAGCTTTTAACTGATGTAATTCGTGACAGATCGCAACAGATGTCTTCACCTTAGTGCGTTACTATTAAACTGTATTGAGGAAGTACATATGTGAATGGATGCTTTTGAAGTTATAAGATAGGACCGATAAGAAGCTAAAGGAACACATAGCTTAATAACTCAATGTCACGAATTCATGATCCTTTGGTCTTTCACCATTTTGGGTATCGCTCCCTTTGAAAACATCAGCGGTTATGGAAAACAAAATCAAAGGTAATCTTTTAGTGTAGTTAAGTCAACCAATAGAAATAGTCGGTCTTGCATCAAAAATTTTGAGCTCCATTTGTAAATATATTGGCCTTCCGACATGTACAGATACTAAATTAAATGATTATTCTTGTTAGATTTTATCACAAATGGGTCAAATGGGTAGAATTAAAATTCTTATAAAAAGGTATGGATCAAAAGAGATGAAAGTTAAACCGATTACCAACTGAAAGAGGTGGCAATACCAACCCATTAAACAAAAATGGTTTAATTTAGGTTATAGTGATTTATAAAGATTGATGCGGCTATTTCAGCCCGTCACAGCCCAACTCAACCCAATGAGATAGGTTTTCAAACGCATGCATTATCGCACTCTTAAGCTTAACCTACACGCATGGTTCAACTCATAGTCACACAATTCGCGATTCGATCCGGTACGAATTCGCGGTACGGATTCGCAATTCGCTAGGTCCCTAAAATTCGGTTCGAAATGGGGTAGGCTCATTAAGGTTCGCTTCGGTACGATCCGATACGATGTACCCAAAATTAAAAATACAATAATAGGTTCGAATGATAAATATTCCAAATTTTGAAATGTATACAGTACTTCAAAATTATTTGTTGATACTATTTTATTACATTGAAAAAATGAATACATGAAAACCACTTATGGGTTTACAAAACCTTAAGCATTATTAATATTTAGCAAAATTCGTGAATCGGAACTCAAAAATTCGATGAACCTAAACCTTTGGATTCGCGAATCGGAACTCAAAATTCGTTGAACCAACGCTGGTGGGATTCACTGAATTCGCTCCATGCGGTTCGCCATTTATAGGCTTGAATTCGCGAATCGAACCGCGAATGGGTTCGCTCAAACCAATTCGAAATTCGCTCCGGGTTCAGCGAATTGTGTGACTATGGTTCAACTTAATATACGCACCACTTTACACGGGTACTCAATTATTCGAAGTTCCCCTATCACCACATCATTGTGCAGATAGAATGCTAGTTTAACCTACATTCATCTCTTTCGAAAGAAATCAACTTTATTTTAGAAAACAAGGAGCATCGATGATTTGATCATAGAGTTGCATATACTGTAGAAAAAAGCATGTGCCACCTTAACCGGAAATATATCTAACATAGAAGAGCAGTCACTGTACAGTCTGTCTTTAGATGAAGCATCTAATTAAAGGAAAGCTAACTTTGAAATAGACCTAAACTGGCAATCTTTAAAAATAATAACCTACATTCCTCACGAGCTAAAATTACGCTTTGTGGCTTCCATCTTTAAAAGCAAATCTTTAATCTCTCTTTCCATCCTCACCTTCATGTTGAAATATTCCTGATGAGCATTTTCTAGAACATGGAGTTCTTCCAATTTTTGTCTTCTAATTTCCTCTGCCTCTGATAGATGTAACTTTGTCACCCGACTTGCATACTCTTCATCAATTTTCTTGCTTTTTGCCTGTGCAATCCGATTCAGACCTTCAGCTTCTCTTCTTGCATCATCTGCACGCATTTGAAACATCTGAGCCTCTGCCAGCTTGATCCTCACAATGCCATCCAACTCATCAAAAACAGGTTCTCTTGGAATTGACGGGGTGACCCGTTGTATGTCTGGGCTGTTGGTTTGTAACTGGGTAGGCCTCTCTGCATAAACAGATTTCATCCACTTGGAACCATCTTGACTGCTTTTGGAAATAGAAACATTGTTACTTCGTTCTCCATGAATTGGCTTCACTACTTCTTTCTCACGCGAGATTAGAATGTTGTCTGACTTGAAAGCGTCATCATCTGAAATCAGTAACCACTTAAGTGAGATATACGTCCTTCTGTGTACTAAAATAGACAGAAACTAATGAAGAGAACCAGTATTTGCCATTGCTAAGTGATTAAGTAACATGTACTGATCGGAATCTAATAATCAACTGTAACAACATCGGCTATAATAATAGGATAAGCAGCTGTTTGCATGTTTGGCAGTTTCAGATTATTCAAGGTCTTTATAGGCAAAATTACCAAAAAGACATGCCTATATGCTGAATAAACAATACCTGAAATTAGATAGAAAAAAATATCATTCACGGAAGTTAGATAAGTAAATGTTCTATCTGCAAAAGAATTATTTATGGACTCAATGATAAGCTAACAATTGTGGCCGTCCCCTTTAAATGAGAAGTGATCTAGTGAATTTGTTTTTGCATTGGATAAAAAATTATGTTGCAGCCACTCGGTAGTTGATCACCCAAAACTAAATATCTGACTCTAGCATTATCAAATAATCAAACCCAATTTCACTATACCTAAACGCTAGACACGGGTTCCAGTGACTTAAAATCACAATAATCATTTGATTACTTTCATAACACAATAAGAAACATCCCTAAATACCTTAAATGAATGAATAAATAAATAGATGAAAATAATTTGTCTAGTAGAAAAACATAACAGAACAAACTTGTATGGATCAAAGAAAGCTTACCAGTAAAAAACCTCATTATATAATTTCGTACTTGATGAAGATCTGATTTGTTTGACAATCTAGTCAGCATCTGAAGAGCGATCTCATGAAGGCGTTTTCCTCGAATATCATCACTGCCAGAAAAGATTCTTGTAACATATTCAAGCTCATTTGCCAGTGTTTCAGCAGTCCACCCTTTGGCAAAATTTTGAAAAACCTCCCTCACAAAGCCAAACATCTCAGACGGGTGACCACAAGCAACACAATGGAACTGCATCTCGGTTTGACCTAAAGCCCCATTTGCACTACGACCATTACCAATAAAAGATTCGCGTAAGCCGCAATCAGTGTGACACCAATGCAGACATACATCGCATCCTACCCAACTACATGTATTAGAAGCCATGTCAAACTTTGAACATATTAGACACATGCAAGCACTGCAAAAACCTTTTCTCTGCACGCAAATTTTACATTCACATTCATCAACAGGCAAGTAGCTTCGACATGTGAGATTTCTGCATCTTAGGTTCAAAAAAATTTCAGCTAAATCAGATGATGATGTATCTGAATTTGAGTGGAGAAAATCTTGAATACCAGTTTTTAAAGCCACCAGTATCTCAATTTGCACAATATGGGCTTTCGGTAGTGTTTCTAGCGTGATATCTGACCTCTTTTCAAGTGCTTTACGAAAGGCTGAATATTGTCTTCGTCTACTCGAGTTCAAGATAACATCACGGGCCATCTCTTTTAAACTTGTGAGAGAGGGTGCAGCCATTTCACTTAATATTCGAGCCACAGAGTGTAACGGGTCTGAAACCACCATTACAAGAAGGGACTCAACCATGTCAGCTGGAGCAGTACTCTTACTTGAAGTACCAATAACCTCTCTTGTAACACGCTTTCTATCTTTATAATAATCTGAACCGGTATCGTGAGATCCAACACTTTGTGTTGGGGATCTTATCTCATTTTGGTGTCTTGAGAGTGATCCTGATGACTGCTTATTGTTATTATTACTACTTAACTGTCGTTCAAATCCTAGAGGTGTTTTATAACCTCCTTTTGCAACTCTAGCATTGTGTAATTGTAAAGACTGAGCATTTGGAGTGCCACCATTTCCATTTGAAATGCTTATCTGATGCGGTTGTTCTGCATTTTTCTGGTCATCTGAAGACTGAACCTGCCAGGTCACACCCTGAAATAATGGACGGCTTCCAACGGATTGTTCAAAATCAAATGAAGTCTCGGTTAATGAGCAGCTAGGGTTATGAGTGAAGTGCTGAGAACCCGAAAAAGATCTTGTGAATCCATCAGAGCTTGTTTGAAAAGAGCTGGCGTGAGATTGGATGCTCATTTCCTGACTAGAAGAATCTGGACCCTGAACCGGGTTGTTGACCCCAATAGGCAGAAGAACACTTGGCAAACGAAGAGAAAGTTCAAGGGGTTCCAAAGAAAGTTTCTCATCTTTTGGCTTGTTTACTCCCTTTTGGTCATTACTTTCAGTCTTTTTAACAGGATCCGTAAAAAACAAGTCGAAACCCCTTCTGCTAGGTCCTTCCATGTCAATTTCCTTGCCAGTCAAGAAGCCATTTGATTCATCAACGCCACTAGAAACTGAAACAATCACACCTTTTCCCTTATCCTTAAAATTCTGGGTCAGTTCTTTCGTCACAAGTGAACAATTAAAAGCTCCAGATATATCATGTCGTTCTGCATTTTCCATTACCTGTAAATGTGAACTTGTAGTCGTAATATTACTCTCCACTTTGACTTCAAGTTTTGTATCACTGTCTTGATTTGGTTTTATATCACCGGGATAAGAACTTTCAGAAACATCCCTATCTTCCTCTTTACGAGCAATGTCATCTTGACTTCGTTCTGCATCCTTCTTTTCATTATCTGATGACGATGGAATTACAACTTCATTTTCACCTGTTCTTTGAGTTAATGAATTCTCGGAAGAAGATGATTTATTAACTGTGCTAGTTGCTTCTTTAAGAGTTTTTAGTTCTTCAGCATCAGCCTTCTCGCACGTTTGGTCAGACTTTGTTTCTTCTTTTGACATTAGCTTTGGCTTATCTTCTAAACAATTGGCATCAACATGTTTTCCATTTTGAACCTCCCGGCAGGTATTCAATGGCACAGAAGGTAAACCATCCGTTGTCTTCTCAACATTCGGCGCAGGTTCAAGATGAGGATCGGGTTCAGGTTCAAGCTCCCCTTCTTCTCGTTCACTGTTATTTCCACTCTCGGCTGGAAGACTTTCACTCTTCTTCACTTCAAAACTCTTCGATTGTTCACTTCCAGAGTCCTTTGACCAAGCTGGTGACTTTGCATCTCTTCCACCGTGCGGAGACCTCACATTACCTATTTCTTCAGAAGCCGCCTTACTTACTCTGACAAAATCACAACCACTTCTCGCCCCTTCATCCACATCTTTACCACCAGGTGACTTTGCATCTTTCCCTCCCTGTGGAGACCTCACATTCCCAACTTCTTCCGAACCCGCCTTACTTCCTCTGATAATATCACCACCACTCTTCACTCCTTCATCGGCATCTTTACCACTACCAAACCGCCGCCATGAAGAAACACTTCCCTCTCTTCGTGGCCGATCTCTCTCTGATCTAAACCCCTTAGGAAAATCTCTCCTCGGCCCCGAAAAGCTTTCAGATCTATGTATCCTATCACTACCATATCCACCTCCACCACGAGGCGACGAACTCAATATCCCCCTTTCACTACTATCCCTATCCCTA
This sequence comes from Pseudognaphalium luteoalbum, assembly GCA_963422505.1. Taxonomy (NCBI): domain Eukaryota; kingdom Viridiplantae; phylum Streptophyta; class Magnoliopsida; order Asterales; family Asteraceae; genus Pseudognaphalium; species Pseudognaphalium luteoalbum. The sequence goes on from OY730195.1 coordinate 28,883,101, forward strand.
TCTCTATACCGATCGTAACTCTTTCTCCTTTCATAACTATCAACATCATAATCCGGCCTCTTCCGAATCAACCTTGAATTCTTACGATCATCTTCTACACGTTCATACCGTGAAGAAGATGAAGACGATAAACCTTTCTTCCCACTCTCAGACTTGTAATGAAAACTCCTTTGAGATGAAGACTGATGCATACTCGAACCATCATCATCCTTTCTTCCCCAATCCTTAAACACGCCCTTTTCACCTCCATACGAGTTAACATCGTCACTCGATTTCAATCTCTTCATACCTGAATCAACAACACCCACCACCACAAAACAGCAAACTAACGAAATTTAACATAAACCAAGCCTCTCACTTCAACCTCTCCAATTACAACTGTTGCAGATAACCAAACAGCACTTCGGAAACCCTAAATTTCTAGCTCATAAATTAAACTCCATTACAACAACAAAATCAGCCTACAGATCTCAACCGCTCATCTAAAATACCTAAATCGAGCAGCATCAACAGCAATTAACGATTTACAGCCACAAATTAGGTTTTCCGTTTTCGTATACACATAAATACATGAATACAAATTCAAAACCCTAACTTAACACATAAATACATACATGAACAGAGCACAAATTCAATACACATATAATAATAATAAGATACAAGCATCGGTCGGAGATATCACCGGAGATAGTGTCGGTGAAGGTGCGAATCCGGTGACGGGAAATGGTTGATATTATTTGTGTAAGGTGTTAAATATTTTATCAGTCAACGAATGCTTTTTAACAAATGAGAAATAAAGAAGAGGGAGACTAGAATACGCAATGTGCGTAGTGCGCATAGTTAGACCTTTGGAAGAGAGTGGGTGTAGTGCGCATAGACGGCGTAAGTTAGAAGGGGAAAATATGTATAGTCAACGAGAAGTTTGAAAGCTGAAAAGACAATGGTCACGCATTTCCACGTCAGCTTTGATTTCGAGTGTACGAATAAGGACGAAAATAATATTAAAAAATTACCAAGTAGAGAATTCAGAATTTCCTAAAAGTCTACCATGTTTCAACGAATGAGATCTATGGGTCTTTTTGGCCTTTTTGCAAACTGCAATGGTGTGATGATCCGTATATACAATAAAAAAAAACATAAACATACCATTTATTTTTAATTTTTTATTTATTTTTAACATAAAAATTTATGCAATAAATTAAGAGTTAAAAGTATTTAAAGCACAAGGTGTGGTGCTTTTGTAATTAGTATTCCGAAAAGATTGTTGTTGAAAAACTTGAGTAAGTTTAGCTTTTCCCATAAAAATTTATTTATATATCACTGACTATATTTTATAGCATTCAACTATATAATATCATAAATTATATTTGATGATATACATATAATATTTGATGATGTATGGATCACTTCCCATTACATTTTAGATACTCTATTTTCATCTCAAAAATCCTTTTCATATATTCATAAATATATACGCCTACTATAATTATAACAATATCATTTTTAATTCTATATTAAAGTTATACTTTATTGACTTGTGAAAATAACGATAATGATAACTAATAGAAAAATTGAGAAATTATCAAAGACATTGGTAAGTGACATTTCTTCAAAACTATCGTTAAAGGATGTCGTTCAAAATGAATGTAATAAGGATTATCATACTCACGCATTACGTTGAGATTTTCAAACAATAACATTAAGTACTCACAAACTTGTTTTAAACAACTCGTAAAAATGACATATAATGCATTTAAAATATAAATTTTGTAATATATATGGTATTTAATTTTTCTTTTTATAACATAATAACAAAATTAACAATACATATATTTTCAATTAAAAATCTCACCTTAAATGTCCACTAATTTATTACTACAAGTATAAGTAATAATGATTATGTATATTATAAGTAAATATATTTTCCCCTTTAAAAATCTAAATTTGAATTCTATAGTATATTAACTTTCTTTGTATTAAAACATTGTGGCTACCTTTAAATTCATTCTAATTGATAACCTAACTAAACCAATGACAAACAAGTGATCATTCTAATTAATATATTGAAAAATTAAAGAGCATGCTAGAAATAGAACTATAAAACTAGAGGTTCTATGGAAACAACCTCATGATCAATCTAACTTCATTAACTATATACTTTATCTTATAAAATGTATTTATTAAGAGATATAAAATGGGTTAGATAAAAAGACACACAACTTATCATTCATAGGAGTTTGCTAATTAATTTCTATATTATGCAATGTTGTTGCTGAATAAAGAGATCACATATTGCTCGAGTATCCTCGGGTAGTGTCGACTTGGAAAAACATATATTGCTGATGGGGCTTATCCTTCCCCACCTTGAATCTGCACGATTTGGTGAATAAAATTTTATTGGGATCAAGTGGCCCAAGACATTAGAAACTTTTTCAAACGATTATATTTGTCACCCTTTGATACATTTGGAAAGTCAGAAATGAGGTAGTTCATGCCACGAGTAGCGTCAATTCTAATTCGATGGCCCAAGATATGTTTTGTCGGAACCAATCCACTGCTTTTCTCCTCATTTCAAGCCGGTGTAGGCTTTTCCACATTACTTGGGAAGATTGGTTTAAGAATCCAACAAATCTTTCTCACTTTTATAGTATGGGGATTAGATAGTGCAGGTCTTAGATATTGTCTTTTGGTGTTGCACATCTTGAAAGTTCTTGTGGTTCTTTGTTATTGTCTATGGTTTTCAGCGTGAAAGCCTGTGATTGTTTTCTTTTTGCCCCCTTTTTTTACAGGTGCTTAATAATACCAGCCGTTCCAAAAAAAAATTATATCTTTAATATATATGTAAAACAGAATACCATAAACAAGTCTTAACCATTGATTAGACTCTGTGAGTGCCCCGAAGGATGGATCACAGATGATAGAAGTAATCGATTACAAGGCAGAAACAAGTAATCAATGTAAACAAACACACTATCAAACCGAAAATGAATAATCAAAGTATATTAGCTTGATATTATGAACTATAAATGTTTGAGAATGATTACAGAGAGTTTAGTCGACAAATGGTGCTAGGGTTTCGTCAACCCTAGCCTGAAACCCGTAGGTTTTCTTATATACTAACACAAATCGGCAGACATGCGTCACTTGACTAGTGTCGCATGTGGCCGCCTTCATGCGTCACTTACCTAAGTGTCGCTATGCGTCACTAAGGCAAGTGTCGCCTAGACTAAACTAAGTGTCGCTAACCCAGAAATAACTTTTCTATTATAATTAATAAACGACACTTACAACTCGATAGATCAACTGACTGACACACTAAATGTACCAACAAACTCCCCCGTGTTATCAGCTTGGTCTTCAAAATCTTCAATCTTCAGACATCTCTCATCAGCACCGTCCTTCTGGGAATGTTCCACCAGCATGAACACCCATTCTAACACAAACCTCGACAACCTTTATGAATTTTACACCTTCCTCATGATCAATCTGATTATATCGCATCATATTTTTGTAAAGAGCTTTCAAATCATTCTTTGACATATTAATAAGGCTGAGAGGGTCAAACACACGAACATTCTTACCAAGAGCTCCTTTGATATTCCATTCAGTCTTTTCTTTCTCAGACTCTTTCTTTGTAGAATATTCAATAAAAGCTTCTTGTGTATCAGAGTTAAACCACCAATATCGCATGTACTTGAGAAAATTTAGTGGTAGTGACTGTAAGGGAACTTTCTTAAGACAAGCAGCTGGCGGGTAATGATATTTCACTATTGGTTCTTGAGTTCTCGGATCAATTTTCTTCTTTTAACAGAAACGAACTCCCAGCTCTGGTCTAATCCACATATACGTCTTACTGTAGATCTCTTTCCTTAAAAGCTTCTGAAACATATTTCTTCGAAAATCATCTGTATGATTAACTATGTTCAGCTGAGCAAGACTATTTAGTTCGACCTTTGACAATGTGCTAATATGATTAAATCTTGTTTTGAAATATTGCACGCCGTCTCTTCTTTTAGTTAAAATAAAAAAAAATTCTGCATCAAATTTCCAACTTTTGATCAAACCTGTAAGTTCATCTTGAACCTCGAAAAATTTGCACTTCTTCAATTCAGGTTCAGCTGGAAAATAACTCAAATGTGGCTTTGTCGAATCTCGAATAGCCGATATCGATTCACCCTCTGGTACTGAATGAGATGACGATTCAGGAATTGATTGAACGGTTGGTTGTTCCTGAGTATTTTCAAACGTTTTTTCTTCCTCATCTTCTGAAGAATCCGACTCAATGATTGGTGCATCAAAATCATATGGTTGAGCCGGTTGTCTCTGAATAGGTTCATGTTCTCTTTCAGGCGCCGGTTCTTGATTCGGGTTTTCCATATAAACCTCATCCGGCCCTGGAACCTCTGCATCCATTTCTACATCATCGGGATCAACTGATCTTTCATCTTCATCAATCGGATTAATCAAACTCTGCAGATACGTGAGATTGATATTTGAGTAATCAACAGCAATCGGTCTCGGTTGACCCTGAACCTCAACAAAATAGTCCAAAGTGATATTTTTATTAATTTCTGAATCTTGTACATTTGCTGGTTCTGGGGGAGGAGTTACATTTGTTTCTAACTCCTTAGGATCATCCTCTCCCGAAACAATAGTAACTGACTCCAACTCTAACCTAGACTGTAGATTTGTCACTTGAAGCTTTAAGTTGTCAACCTCAGTAGCCTTGGTCTGTAATTCCTTGATCTCCGCAGCCTGAACTTCAATAAGCGCAGATTGATCATCAAAACGCTTGTTCATCCTTTCGATCTGAGCCAGAAGCTGTTGAAGAGAAGGAAGTTGTGGCTGTTGTGGTTGTTGTTGTTGAGTGGGTCGCTGACCAGGTTCTTGTATTAAAATTCCAGTTCTCTGGCATCTCCTCAGAGGTAAATCAGAATAAGACAGAGAAGACCCAGCTGGTCGCTTTCCCGGATTCCTCGGTACGTGAACCCTTCCCTCAGAGATACGTCTCAAAATACGTTTAAATCGGCGAAGATCAACCGATTGTATAGCATCCAACACATCTTGAGGAGGCACATCACCCTCAGAATCCGGTGGTGTGGGTCCACCATCATCATCAGCATCAACATTTTCAACCTGGTCAATGTCGTTTAAATCCTGAGCTACCTCGGCATCGACCAGATCGTCATCATTGACCGGAGGGGGTACCACATCCTCAAAACCGTCGTTCGGTGGCGCAACATAGTTTTCATTGACTATGTGCCCAAACAGTTCACGATCCACCAAAACCTGTTCTCCTTTGGGTGCTAACTTACAGTCATTGAAGACTCGGAAGAGCATTGGTGTTGGAACCAATAGCGAGCTCTGATATGGGGCGATATCCAAATTTAAATCATTCAAAAGAAGCTGCAAAAACCTCGGATACTTCAGCCACTTATCTTTACCAGCTCGTACATTTTCAACCATGTTTCCAAAGATATATCCGCTAAAGTTGTATGGCTTATTGTAAACTAGTGCCAACATCAAAGATAACTTCAGATGACTTGCTGCATCATATCCACCTTTCCTCGGAGATAGGCAGACAATAACAATGTGACATAGATATCTCCAAACCCTGCAGAGATATTGCTTTCGGAAGTCGGATAGCTGGTTCACAGGATAACCCATTCTCTGAAGTCCACCATAAATAAAGGTAGTCTCAAACATGGTTGGCATCTCATGTGTATCATTGAACTGGAGAACTCGACGAACTGAATCCTCTGTAATCTCAATCTCCTTGCCAAACATTTTTGAGACAATTCTCGGCACATCACCCTGAGTTCGGATAAAGGCGTGATCATAGAACTCCTCGATCTGATTCATGTACACTGGAGTGGAAGCAGTGATAGCGTAGTGAATCCTCGATCGGCGTAAAAACTCAATCATCAGTCGGAATGGAATTGAGTTCGCATGCGTTGACTCCAGAAAAACGACGATGTTGTGGCGTGTGTTGGTGCGGCGATAATAGTTTTGCAGACCTGCCATCTGTAAGCTAGAATACCGAAAAAATAACCAGAAACATCGTTATAGAATTAGCACAAATATTCACAAAATTTAAATAAAATTCTGATTTAGGCGTCACTTAGGAAGTGACGCATAAACACTACCGACACTTAGGAAGTGTCGTATGGAACAATGTTTAAAATCAGAAATCAAGTATAGCGTCACTTAGGGTAAGTGACGCTATCAGGCGTCACTGGTGTAAGTGACGTTGCCAAAGCATGCGTCATTAAGAACAACACTTAAAAAGTGTCGGTACAAAATTATGCGTCATTTAACATAGTGACGGTAAACTAGGTGAGTCACTTATGAAGTGACGGTATAAGTGTCGGTATAGATAAGGGCGTCACTAAAGGAGTCACTTAAGGAAGTGACGCATAGATGGGCGTCACTCAGACGAGTGAGTCACTTAAGAAGTGACTTAGCGAGTCACTTAAGAAGTGACGGGCTAAGCAATGATACATGCATATGCGTCACTTAGGGAGTCACTTAAGAAGTGATGCAGTAAGGGGCGTCACTGAAGAAGTGACGATATAAGTTCTAAATTGCCAAATAGCGTCACTTAAAGGAAGTGACGCAACGATGAAGATCATCGTGTCACTGTTCATCCCCAGAAATCACATCGAACAAAAATTGGGGTTTTTGAAAACTGTAGCCACCACAATGTGAACATGATAAAAACGAGTAAAATACACCAATTATTAACAGAAAACATTAACTAATCGATCCCAATTCGTGTGATTTCTATGAACCCTAAAAAAACCGTAACCCTAATAAACGATTAAAGCAAGTATACGTGATTAAAAGGGTTAAAGGTTATACCTAATGAAGCGTACGAGTGTGGAGAACAAGAATATCACGGTCGATTGCACGATCAAAGCTCAAAAATCCACAAACAAATCGAACAACTTGCACAGTCTAAGTGACACAGTACGAACAGAAGTGACGCTATGTCAGAGTAAGTGACGCTAATTGAATGGTGAAAGTGATGGGGTTGAGTGTCGTTTGAAAGGGTATTTATACCAAAACCCTAATGCGCGTCACTCAACCTGACACTTGTAGCGTTACTCAACCCGACACTTGCAGCGTTACTAAGGGCGTCACTTAGTAAGTGACGCATAAAGTCACTTAGTGAAAATTTTTGAAAATTTTGAGATTTTTTTTCGATTATTTGCGTGTAGATTTTGGTACCCAAATTTGAAGGTAACTGTAACTTGGTCATAATCAAAAATTAAAACTAACTTAGATAAAATATATTAACACAAAATTAAAGCAAATTTACAAATACAAAATTAACACATTCTTTTTGGTGACGGAGTTGATTTAATCTGGTTAGGGATCATATCGGAATAATATGCATTTATTAGGAACAGTAAGTGTTATTTCGATCATCAGTATATTTGTCCACTTTAAATTTACTTGGCATGCCAAAAACACTTTTTATAAAAAATATTTCAAAACGATTATCAGTATATTTATCCTCTTAAACATGTTACACTCACATCTAGGAGCTAATTTTATTATTATTCGTATGTACATTTCGTTGTGGTCCCCACCATAGATATACATCTTAACTTAAGACATAGACCATGCTTCCATTTACAGAGAGAATATAAGAAAATCAATTTTAAGAATCAAGTTAGCGGTGACAGGTCTGCACTTACGTACAACAGAGCGACATAGCTTGATTCAGGTTTAAGCAAAACCAGACTTGGTTAAACCATTTTGGCGACCTTGTTAGGTATCTTAATTTTAGAGACTTTGCAAGTACTTTGACTTGTGTTTGCTTAATTTTTAAGTATATATTAACAGAAACAAGGTCTATACTTACGTATAACAGAGGAAACTGTCAATATATACCCTCAAATGATATCAAATAAGCTTCTTCCACGAAAACATGTCTAGCATAAGTAAGATATTAAGACTTTTATCATACATCTAACGGTGTTATACCACTTGAAATAAACAATTGTATATTAGGCTTCTTAAGAGGTCTCAAAGAGTTTTATGTAACATGCCTACTAATATATCGTATGATGAAGACAATATTTATAAAAGTTGTTTTCAACATGGCAGATAAATCTACTGACACATCCAAGATAAACCTTAAAATTCCATTTTGTGCATGTCACCCGATGTACTATCATATCCCAAGTTGTTTACAGACACAACTTCAATGTCTATTTTAAAAATGTAGCAACCGTGCATTTCTTTAATACTAAAAAGTATAAAGAGTGGTTGTGGCTTTTTTTTTCTTTTTTTTAAATAACACACAAAAAAGCAAGTAAGTTACGTTCCAAGTTACAAATTACTTTTTGCTCACAAAGAACCTTAAACCAATCATGTTGATTTGTTCATCAAATCGAGTCACGAAAAAGCTTTTGTGAAAAGGTCGGCATTCTGCTTTAGGGTGTCTATGTGGACAAGGTCTATCAGGTGTTTTTCATAGCAATCCCGTATAAAGTGGAAGCTAAGTTCTATGTGTTTAGTCTTAGAGTGCTGTACGGGATTGCGTGTGATAGATATGGCAGCAGTGCTATCTATGTGAATAGGAGTTATAGAAAAAAGTAACCCGTAATCACGCAGTTGATGCTGAATCCATAGAACCTGAGAGCAGCAACTGGCAGCAGCAACATACTTAGCTTCTGCTGTTGAAAGAGAAACTGTAGTCTGTTTCTTGCACTGCCACGAGACCAAGCGAGATCCGAGAAATTGGCATCCACCAGTTGTGGACTTCTTGTCTATGCTGCAGTTGCCATGATCAGAATCTGAATAGGCAGTAAGAGCGAATGATTTCTCATTCGAATACCATAGACCAAGATTGGGTCTATATTTGAGATAACCAAAAATTCGCTTTACTGCCTTCATGTGAGATACCTTGGGTTTGGCTTGAAAGCGTGAACAAACGGATACCGTGAACACAATATCCTGTTGAGAGGCAGTCAAATATATCAGAGAACCTATCATTGAACAATAGTCCTTTTCTTTACAATCTTCCTCATCCTCAGCAAGTCTAAGGTTGTGATTAAGTTCGATAGGAGTCCCATAGGTTTTACAATTGAGCAGGTCATATCTAGTCAACATGTCTTTAACATATTTTGACTGATGAATATAAATACCTTTTGCAGACTGCTCAACTTGTACACCTAAAAAGAATTTGAGCTCCCCTATTGCACTCATCTCAAACTCAGACTTCATGATCTCCTCAAAGTGCTTGCACATTGCCTCATTTGTAGAGCCAAAGATAATATCGTCCACGTAAACCTGCACAAGTAACATATCTTCTCGATCCCCAGTCTATTCTTTACGGATGAACACAGTACTGTCAATGTTCCCACGAACAAAACCATGCTTGATTAGGTGAGTAGTGAGCCTCTCATACCAAAGCCTCGGAGCTTGATGAAGACCATATAACGCCTTGTTCAATTTGCAAACATATTCTGGATGTTCAGGGTCTTCAAAACCTGGAGGCTGTTTAACGTACACATCCGTATCCACTTGTCCATACAGGAAGGCGCTTTTAACATCGAGTTGGTTAACACGAAACTCCTTGAAAGAAGCGAATGCAAGGAAGATACGAATAGACTCCAATCTTGCCACAGGAGCAAAGACTTCATCATAGTCCAAGCCCTCGATTTGACTAAAACCTTGAACAACTAATCGTGCTTTGTTACGAATCACTATACCTCGATCGTCCATCTTATTTCGAAATACCCATCGAGTGCCAGTTAAGTGAGCACCTTTGGGTAACGGAACTACATCCCAAACGTGTAGCTTGTTGAACTGCTGTAATTCTTCTTACATGGCCTCGACCCAGGATGGATCTTTTAAGGCCTCATCAACCTTCTTGGGTTCAATTTGGGATAAATGACAAGAATTTATCCGAGCAACCTGAGTCAACATTTGTTGATTTGGATTTTGTTGCACTTGTTGTCTTGTTTGAACCGCAACATTAGGATCACCAATAATATTATCGATGGGGTGATTCTTGTGTACACGTGTCACTAGGATTACATCCGGCGCAAGTACTAACTCCAAATTGTTCATATCCCCTTCAGTGGCAGGAACAGTTGTAGTCTCAGGAGCAGTAGAACTTTCAGGTTGCGCGGGTTGTTGTGGTTCCTCATCTTCTTCATCATGAGCGTTAAAATTGGTGAAGACTGTTTCTTCTTCTTTGGCTTCCTCTAAAGGAGGCATATTGGGATCATCAGGAAGATCTTTTGCATTAATTGTTCCTGAAGTCGAAGGAGCATTCGAAGATTGGGTAATAGGAGATGGATCGGTTGTAGCAGGTGATGGTGTGGGTGTTGGAGTAGGTGTTGAAGTAGGTGTTGCGGTAGATGTTTCTTGACATAGACTGATGCCATGAAGTAGGGCGACCAAATCCTCCTCCTCCTCATCTTCTTTGGGTATGTCGAAAGAGTTAAACACATCCTTATAATTGAACATCCAATCTGGACCCGTTCCTTGAGGAGGATCCGTGTAACGCAAGTATTTTACCTCAAAATGCTCCTCCACCTGGTGTGTTGATTTAATATAGACTCTTTTATTTGGAGAATTAACTGAATAACCAAGAAAAATCCCTTCAACAGCTTTATCTCCAAACTTTAAGACTTTTTCTTTTAGGATCATAATCAGACACGGACACCCAAACGGCTCTAGAAACTGCAGAGTTGGCTTACGGTTATTGAAAAGTTCATAATAGGTCTTGTTCTTTTTCTTAACCGTGAGCACTCGATTCAGAACGTAACAAGCAGTGCTGACTGCCTCAGCCCAAAATATGATAGGTAGCTTAGAATCAGCCAGCATAGTCCGAGCTGTCTCGATAATAATCCTATTCTTACGTTCTGCAACTCCATTCTGTTGAGGAGTTATTGGAGCACTGAACTGATGATCAATGCCTTTCGAGGCACAATATAACTCGAGAGTTGAGTTCTTGAATTCAGTTCCATTGTCACTTCGCAGTCTCTTCACCTTTAAGTTGCACAGATTTGCCAACTTATCCAACAGGTACACCAAAATATCTGCTGTTTCGCTCTTCGCAGCAAGAAAGTATACCCACGAAAATCTGGAGTAGTCATCGATGACTACCAAGCAGTAGGATCGGCCACCAATGCTCTTAGTGGAAATAGGACTAAACAGATCCATATGTAAGAGCTCCAGTGGTGCAACAATAGAATTCACTACCTTGGACTTATGGGACTTTTTGTGGAGTTTCCCTTTGTGGCATGAAATACAGTCATCTTTTAGAGCAAATGACTGTTTTGGAACTCCGTTTACCAAATCATTATTTATGAGAAAATTCATTTTGCGAAAATGAATATGTCCCATCCGTCGATGCCAAAGTAGTGATTCCTTTTCTGAAGCCTTTGACAGGAGACAAGTGTACTCATTTGTATTCTCCACAGTTCGCATGTTCATCACATATGTATCGTTTCTCCGTGGCGCCCGCATAAGCACCCATTCTTCAGGGATAACGAAACCCGGCTTCAAGATCACACATTCTATTTTTGTGAATGCTGTGGTATAATCCTTATCACAGACTTGTGAAACGCTCAGCAAGTTGTGAGTGAGTTGAGCCACATAATTCACATTTTCAAAGCTAACTCTCCCATTAGTTAGCGTTCCCTTTCCAGTAATCGTTCCTCCAGTATCTCCAGCAAAGGCAACATGTCCTCCGACGTGTGGTTTAACATCCGTCAGAAGAGACACATCGCCAATCATGTGTCGCGAGTAGCCACTATCCATAAACCATTCACTATCTTTAACATGTTCTGACTGCTGCAACACATAAAAGTAAGGAGATTAGTGAGAAACGGTGACCCAAGCCTTTACAGACTTAGGTCTACCAAGGTCATCAACAATAATCACATCAGACAGAACTTTATTTTTCAATAAATCAGAATTTTCATCTAATGTGTTATTGTTGATGACGGAAGAGTCACTAGCAGACTCCTTTCTTTTCCAAACTTTAGATTGTTCGGAAGTTGGTTTGGGAGCAATGTCGGGCTTTTGTTTTGGCAAAGGTTTTTGCTTAACATTACTTTGCTTTTCAACAGGCTTGGGAGAGTTGGAATAATGCCTAGGTGGTGAAAATGAATTTCTATAGTAAGAAGTTCTAGGCATATCTCTCCCATAGCGCTGATGAGAAAGCTTGGGACAATCATGAATTAAATGTCCCTGTTTCTTGCAGTAGAAACAGAAACGATTCTCAACAATCGGTTGAGGCTGAGGATTAACCGGAGTAGATGGTGAGGCAATTTTAGAACAAGCACAGTGTGTGCAAGTTTGAGAAGGTGCTTGCCTCGGTTGATTGGTTGAGGGTGAAGGTTTTTTACATGAAACTCTTTCATTGTTCACATTTAAGTTATTTTTCAAAATCTTTACAGGTGTCTGTAAAGTTTGAGTTTTCTCATTTAAAACCTTTTTCTTGTCCTTATCATTTTGTACTTTAAGGACATGTTCATTCGTCAAAATCACCTTTTCTGATTTGACCTCAACCTTGTCAACCTTAGGATACTCCTAATCGGTAATATCCTCAATCTCAACTATCTCCTCAACACTAACTGGAGATACAACTTCAGACTTAACAAACTTAGGCGAAGGATACTCTGACCTCTTGGTTTTCTCCTTTGCCTGTTTGTTTTGTTTTGTTGCTTTTAACTTAATACCATATAACAATGCATAGTCAACATGAATCTCTTCAGTGCTTTCCTTAACAGGCATAGGACAATACTCAGTGGGAGGCGGGACTTCAGAATAGCCTAGTCCTGCCTTAGTTTTGTTATCTGTCCTCTGCTTATTAAGGATTTCATTGAAGGCAACTGTAGAGGAAGAGGAACCTAGAATCTTGTTCTTATAATTATCATACTCAATTTTCAAATCTGAGAGTTCCTTATTCAACAATTCAATTTCAGCAAGATAGCTGTTAATAGCATCTTGTTGACTAAAAACCTTTGATTTGTACTTTTGAGTATCTTGTTTATAAGCCTCAATCTTCTTATCGTAAAGTTGTTCATTAGCTTTTAGGTATTTATTGGACTCATTAAGTTTTGCAACCTTTTTTCTTAATTCTACGTTTTCTTCTTGAAAGCACTTTAAAGATTCAGTTAACTTAATGCATGAAATACAGTTCAAAGGCTCATCAGGTTCATTGCGTACCTCATTAGTAATGTGAGCCATAAGACACTGTTGGTACTTGTCAGCAAACATGCTCCAGTCCATGTTTATAGGCTCGAAGACAACTAAAGCATCAGCTGTCGCTTGTTTCACTTCATCATTCTCTTGAGCTTTAGGAGCATTAGGCTTCATAAAACCCGATGGAGGAACTTTGGGTTTCTCGCATTCCCTTGCGAAATGTCCCAAATTTTGACAGTTATAGCAGCGAACCTTGCTCTTGTCAAAACCAAAGCCGGTTTTGCCATTTCCTTCCAAACTCTTGCGTCCAGTCCTTTGCAAGAATTTTTGAACTCTTCTTGAGATCATGGCAATATTCCAGTTTAAATCCATTTGCTCAAGATCATCATCATCCAGTTGAGCATAGTCTTCTTTAGCAAGTTCAAGTGTAGAATTTGGTTGCGAAACCAAATCCTTGTAAGAGCTAAGAAAAGCTGTATAGATAGCAGCTTGTTCTTTAATAGTTGGGGAAATCGTAACTTGCTGTTGTGAACCTAGTGAAGGTCCAGAAGCATAGACTGGATGATGAGTACCAGTAGACCACAATGGAGAACTAGTATTAGAAATAAAGGCCATTCCACCATATGTCTTCCCGGTTTTTACCTTTCCTCCATATAATGTCGGGTCTTGAACAAAACCACCCGATTTACACTCCTTTTTCTTCAACTCCATTGCATGAGCCTGAAGAACGCCAATTAACTCATCCAGATTCATTCTTGCTAACTCTTGGTTCTCCTTTAGAAATTGTACTTTTACGTCCCAAGTACTAGGCAGAACATCCAACAGCTTCTTATTCACCTCAATCTGAGGGAAATTGTAACCTCCATCGGTTAACTCACTAACTAACTGTGAGTACCTTGTGAATAATCCAGATGCCGATTCATTAGGAAGAATATCAAACAGATCATACTGTTTCTTGATTAGTTCTAGTTTAGCCTCCTTATACTTCTCGTTTCCTCCACATCTTGTTTCAATAGCCTTCCAAAGATCGTATGTGATGTCATGAGTTTTGAAAAGTCGTAAGACATCTTTAGTTAGGCACATACAGATAGCAGAATGAGCCTTTCTCTCGATGTCATACTCCTTTTTCTCTTCAGGAGTCATAGCTTTATATGTCTTGGTCGGAGGAATACCACGATAGTCTCCTTCAGCTACTGGAGCCTCATATCTTTCTCTAAGTGGACCCCAAAGCTCTGGACAATGGAAATCTACATATTGTTCAAATCGGTCACGCCAATATGCATAATCCATATCCGCAGTAAACAAAGGAGGTTTACTGTTAGAACCAACATCGTGATTTTGTTTGATCATTTCTCTAATTCCCCTAATATCTTCTTTATCAGCAGCAGCCATTAAAGGAAATCCTAAAAAATAGCTTAAAAACAAGAACTAGAAAACTTATTAGTATCAAAGACGTCACTTGGTAAGTGACGCACCAAAGTGTCGCAACGACTAGCGACACTCAATAAGTGTCGCTATCGAGTGACATATAAAGTGATTGATGACACTGGAAGTAAGTGTCGCTCAATCAAGTAAGTGACACACCCAAGTGTCGTACTTGAGTGACGCAATAAATCAAACAGGCGTCGCTAGTGGAAGTGACGCTTTACAAACAAGTGACGTACTGAAGTGACGCACGTGAGTGTCGGTAGATTAAAGCAGACGACACTAGCGGTACGTGTCGTATCAATCACAAATGACGCTCTAAGTGACGTACAAAGTGACGTACCAGAGTGTCGGCAAAACCCTAATTGGAACTTACGGACTGTCGCACGAAGTGTCGCTGTCAAGTGACGCAACGAGTGACGCAAAAACGGCTGTGAAGTCTCAAAAACCCTAAAAATCGAATTTTCATAAACCTAACGAAAATTCTTCAATCCCAATCGAACGAAACCTGTAAATATTGATTCTGAACGTCTGGATATCACCCAATTGATCCAAAAATCCTTGAATCTTCTTGTGTTTCTTCACGAACAAAACCAAAAACTCTCTAATTCAAGATCAAAAATTCAATCAATCATCCAAAGGCTCTGATACCAGTTGTGAGTGCCCCGTAGGATGGATCACAGATGATAGAAGTAATCGATTACAAGGCGGAAACAAGTAATCAATGTAAACAAACACACTATCAAACCGAAAACGAATAATCAAAGTATATTAGCTTGATATTATGAACTATAAATGTTTGAGAATGATTACAGAGAGTTTTGTCGACAAATGGTTCTAGGGTTTCGTCAACCCTAGCCTGAAACCCGTAGGTTTGCTTATATACTAACACAAATTGGCATACATGCGTCACTTGACTAGTGTCGCATGTGGCCGCCTTCATACGTCACTTACCTAAGTGTCGCTATGCGTCACTAAGGCAAGTGTCGCCTAGACTAAACTAAGTGTCGCTAACCCAGAAATAACTTTTCTATTACAATTAATAAACGACACTTACAACTCGATAGATTAACTGACTGACACACTAAATATACCAACAGACTCCCTAATTACAGTTCAATGACCTATATTAGTTTGAAATAAGTGCACTTAGCACCCCATAGCATTTGATAACTTTTTATATATAATTAAAATACATATAATTTTAATAAAAATATATATCCGGCCAAATATTTTTTAAAAATAAATAAAATTTGTTTGACATAGTAATTTGGAAGGAGGAAATTAATCTCGCTAGGACATGAAATTGACGATGATTATATGGAGATCTAACATTCTTTGATACGAAATAGATATTTGGAATAGACGTGTAATGATCTATACTTTTAGTTATTATTTTAAACAACTATGTTACGCTATCTGCTTATTTTTTTGTAATTTTTTTCCAATTATGTGTTTTTGTTTTCCACTAAATAATGTTATGGGGCCACGCTTTCGTTGTTTCAATTTATAGTTTATAGTTTTATTTGTACAAAAAATATATTTACAAGTTTCCTATGTGTACACAAATTTTCACATCGGTTATTTTAGTTTAAGACTCTTCACAAATAATATATTTTAAGACTCTTAACTCTTCCACTTACAAAGAAAAGAAAAAAAACCCTTCAAAAAGTCTTATTTTAATTTAAGTGAAAATGGATGATTCCAACAATACAATGGACACCAACTCAACTGTAGATGAAAACATCAGTTAAGAACTTGATTTGCCTGGAAAAAAAACCACTTTGGATCCTCTGTTTGGAAAATTATCTTTGTAGTGTACTTATCTAAAGGGTCATGCAAATGCAAGAAGATGAACAACCGGTTTATTGGAAAAAAGATATTTGGATAACCTTAAAATCCTTCCTTGTGTTTGTTTGTTTATTTCACACAAGATTTAAAAATAAATAAATAAAACAAAACTTTTTTTTAAGTGTTTGTTCATGATGATTTTGAGTTACATTCTCTGTGATCTTGGAAGATTAAAAAAAAAAAACTTTTTTTTAGATCGCTCACTTTGGCCTCATAAACAATCGGCTAATATTCTGAAAATACGTTTGTTACTTTAGCTCGGAAATAATAAAAAATTACAAAAAAAACTGTCAAAACCCGCATTGTCACGGGTACTTCACCTATTAATATATAAAGCATCTTGCTATTGTATTTTAAGGAATCTTAAAATTAAGATTCAACACTTCCATATTTAGTTATCTAATTCTATTATATAATATAACTCTATCAGTTTTATATATTTTTCACTTTTCGTCAATTGTATTTCGAATTTTGAACTTTACAAACTACTGTTAACAATTCACAATAATGGTAATCCGCCATTGAATTATAAAAATAATATGCGATTATCGTTGAATCGCCATTTACAATAAAATAAGTACTTTCTCTGTCCCATTTCAAATGTCCACTACCAAATTGCACACAAATTTAGAAAAGTCCAATAATTACACTGCTAAACAATAAAATTTCTTATTCTTCCACTTAAACCCTTTCTGATTGGTTAAAAGTGAAAGTGGACATTTTTTATGGGACATACCAAAATAGAAACATAGACATTTGAAATGAGACAAAAGAAGTATTAAACTTCTCTACATGCCACATGTATTCCGCTGCGTGACATGAGTATGGTGCTAGTTAGAGGATAATACATGTATCAGTAGTGTTACATTAACAACTAACCATCAATGATGTAAAACTTATAATCATAAAGTACAACTATTAAGCACATAAAACATTTGTGTTAATTCTTTAAGGTCGTTAATGTCATTTTCCATTTGTATATAAGTGAAAAAATGTACTTTTTCATTCATTGAGCTTTAATCATAATATTTTATTTTTATCTTATTACATTTAATATCTTAGCTTGAATGACACCAGAAAGTATGAAACTACTTATATTTATGATATATGCTTACTCGTTGGAGTTACGATATTCTTACGAGAAGTCTCAGATTCAAATCTCATCAGTGCCGTCTTTAAGAGTGGGTGATGTGGTTGACCTCCCATGTCCTTCAAAATATAGGGGCTTCAAATTGGGTGTGTTTATATGTATATATATGTGTGTATACATTTATATAATTTGATTGTTGATTGCAAGAAGAAATATATGTTCTAATTGGTTCAAAGTTAATTGAGCTGCAACAACAAAGAATAATAAAAACATCTTATAGCTCGATATAGGGCCTCATTTTGATAATTATCTATGTGTTTGCTCAGCACCTGCAAAAACTTAGAGACGCCCTAAATCTCACTAGCTGCATATCTTGGGGCGACCATGAAAATGGTCATGAACGATCACTGGATATTTCAGTTGGACCGCGTACATTAAAGTAAAAATTTTCACCCTCTTCAATTAACCTGAATAAGGAAAATCTTCTCAGTTTAGATATTTATGGGTACTAATTTAGGTAGTAATAATTTTTTTTTGCACACCACTATATACATGTGAAATGTTGCATATTATAGAGTCATAATTTTTTTATTAGTGTAAGAAAAATCGATAATGTATAAATCATTGCACCTATTTTATAAGTAACATATGTTACTTTTTGTGCAAAATAAAAAAACTCTCACCATCTCAAATTATTTATCCATTTTACTATTTATATTTGTCTAAAAATAATTGCCCGTTAATGTTTATATTTATTATATTACCTTTAACTTTAAAACTGCACATACTTCAAAGAGAACAATTTAACTAATGATTGATGGTTAAAGTTGTGATTATACTAAGGTCAAAACTGCATTTAGTGTGATTTTCTTGATATGTGTGTTTTCAACTTGGTGACAAACAATTTAGAACCGGGGGGTGGGGGGTAAAAAATTTAGAGTAAATTACACTGCCAGTCCCTGTGATTGTACTAATATTACAAATTCAGTCCCCAGGTTGGGTATTGTGTGGACTATGGATCCAGTCCCTTGATCTGATTTTTTATTTCAATGCTAATCCCTCATTCTCCAAATGAAAATAATACCTTATAATGATAGTTGGTAGTGATGATAATGAATGTGAATATAATATTTAGTAGAGTGATGAATATGATATTGCTTTACGAGAACTTGAGGATAATGTCTGCTATTCAGAATTCATAGAATTCATTAGAGAGAAAACAAAAGAGTAGATATACTCAAATATTATACAAATCTTATTCCATACCTTGAGGCAATGCCTCTATTAATAATATTACAAATAGATAACCAAATTGATTAAATAATCGAAGTGGCCGACACACTATTTTACATTATTGCTAGCCAACACATTATCTTACATTATGGCTAGTCATTATTATCACACCACACCACACAAAAGGAAAAGTGCCTAAACAGTTGGCACACTGAAACAATAATTACATACTGAAAAAGAAAAATATGTGCCTAAACAGTGGCACTTTCAATAATATCATCTTATAGTCTGTCATTGGTGATGTTGGTACCATTCTAGTACAGTAGATACAGTCATGCCTTGGAGAGTTCTTCAAACTTGTGCATAGTAATTTCTTCATATCTTCTAGTAAAAGAGCGAGTTGTCCTGAAAATTCTTCAAACTGTTCTTCAAAAGTAACTAGTGCTCGTTGTCCTGCTTCACTTATATTTTCCGGATAATGAGAATATATTAATAAATTTTTGCTACAATAGTTAATTTTGACCTTCTCTATTTGCCCTAGTTCGATTCCGAATCTTGTTGAACTCATATAAACTCCAGCTAAAGAGCCTATATAATTATCCATAGTAGGAGTAATTCTTTGAATCTCGTCGCGAGTTGGATAATCCTTGTTCCTTACTCTGAGTTGTGCCGTAGTAATAGATGGTACAAGTAATTGTAATTTTTCATCAAAAATAGGGTAACTTGATGTCATTCGTAAAAATATTTCCCTTCCCTTTGCAAAGCTATCATTATAGCCTTTAATTACACTTTGTACCTTCACAGAAAATTCTTGAATTTCTTTGAGATTTTCACCATCGATGTATAAAGTATCAATTAACCCATGAACATAATAGTCATAAATTAGTAATGGTGTTGCTTCTGGTAAAAATACTGCTTTTGGACCATATCTTTTTATCTTTGGATAGAAAAACATGGTTGTATGAATATCACCATAATAACTAAAGAATCCCAAAAAATTTAAAAATTTTCTGTCGTGGGTCTTTTCATTTCTTCTTTTTCTTGTGTGGTTAAAATATTTTGTGTTGAGTCACTGGTCGCTGATCTCAACTCATTAGTCGCTGATATAAAGTCATTGATCCTCTCCCTGAAAGACTTCATGGAAATGATCTTAGTTGAAGCTGCTGTTACAAAAGTTTTAGTCTCTGATCCTATCTCTCCAGCTAGAAGATGAAGAACCTATTAAGATAAAAGACTCAACTTTGTGTATCGCTGATACTCATCTACTAGTGAGAGTCTCCAAGTCTTCTTAAGTTATTCCTTCTGTTGAATAAAAGAAGTCACTCAAGTACTGTAGCTCAAGTTACTCTTCAAGAGCACGTTAGTTCGCAGTGAGTATAGAGAGCCTCTATTACTTCAGTGACTGCAGCATTAAATGTTGCATTAATAAGAAGTTGACATATTCGACGTTATTACGGCGCCACGCGTGCTCCTCGTAACTTGGTCTACCATAGAAACTAACGTGGCAGCAAGTGATTGGCTTCAAGGTAAAAGGTGATCTTTCCCATATCAGAATGTTGGAACTATGATATGTCACATCAATTGTTCATGACCAATCAAGCAGCAACACGTGTTTATATCAGAATGTTGGAACTATGATATGTCACATTAATTGTTCCGGACCAATCAAGCAGCAACACGTGTTTTTCTAGATCCGGATTTCAAGGGACTCGATGTCTATAAATAGCGTAATATGTTGTACTTCATCTGTGTCGATTGTTCGTATTGTCGCTTGTTTGTCAGTGACTAGTTTGTCTAAAATACGATCATCACCAGCGAGTGAACAGTAGCGTGTTTGTCCACTACTTGTTCATCACAGTCTGTAATAGCTGTATTGTTTGATTTAGATTAGCCTTGGCTAATCTATTCCGCAATCAACAATTGATAGATTTTATGAATAATAGAATTTATTTTTCAGCCAGATTTGCCTCAGTGATTGATCTGCTTGTTATGTTTTATGCACTTGTTCAATTGCTTATTATCTTAACACAATTAAAACTTGTTTAATCAGTTAACACATTTAAAAAGGGAAAAGTTTTAATTGT
The DNA here is from genome assembly GCA_963422505.1 of Pseudognaphalium luteoalbum. Classification (NCBI taxonomy): domain Eukaryota; kingdom Viridiplantae; phylum Streptophyta; class Magnoliopsida; order Asterales; family Asteraceae; genus Pseudognaphalium; species Pseudognaphalium luteoalbum. The sequence continues at coordinate 28,903,960 of OY730195.1, forward strand.
ATTCAACCCCCCCCCTCTACAATTAAACGACTGTCAGCGATTCATAATCACTAACTAAATAGTGATTAGGGACTCACATTTTGCATATTGTTCATGAAATTTAGTTTGGCTGTCTGATTCTGCATGTGTTGATTGGTTTGGTTCTGTGTTTTTTGGTTCAAAGGAACGAACCTGCTCGAATTTCCAGTTTCTTCTGTAAAAATGGTTTTGTACGATTCTTTTAATGCTCTGTCTACTTCTTCTTTAGTAGTAGCTTCCAATTGCTTCTTTATGGATGCTATTTGCTCTCTTTTTTGTTGTAGCTGATGATGAATTTGCTTCTGTATTGCTTCCATTCTCTTGTGAGAGTATCTGCTATCGTATTATTATCACTTTTTATATATTTAATATATGGGTGATACTGATGTAATTGTAATTGCCAGCGAATTAATCGACCTCTGCAATAATCTTCATGAAGTTTGTACCTCCAAAAACCTGTTACATATTTAGAATCTGTTCGTAGTTCAAATCTTGTTTGTAATAGATCATTTTTCCATTTTTTAATGTTCATAAACATGTTAATGTTTCTTTTTCATGAGTACTGTATTTGTGTTCTGTTTGTGTAAAAGTACCTGAAATGTATTTACACAGCTTGTGCTTATATTTTTCTGTTTTCAAAACAGATGTTTGTTCATTGCTCGGAAGATCTAGTTCTAAAGTTTGTCCTTTGGGATTAGACTGATGAATTAAATTTCCATCAGTATCTAATCCTAATAATTCTTTACCATTTTGAATGGCTTTTAAACATCCTGCCCAAGTGATCGCGCCCCAACGGTCGGTCAAGGAATCGCTTCCTTGTCGTTGCGGACCTTCCAGTCGGAGGCGGGTGATCAGTGGGTTTTAAATTTATAATGCTGAGAAGCCTAAGTTTTATTACTACCTACTGCTCTTGTTAAGGGTAGTAAGCGGTAAGTCTGACTCAGGTGTCGTTCTTAAAATCGGAGCGAATCGAAATGAAGTAAATACCTTAAACAATAGAAGCTAATAGGATGGGTTTAAAAGAGCAGGTAGAGTTTATTTTTGGTATTTTCTAAATTAACTACAATGCAGAAAAGTAAATACTAAACTACGGATAGGGTAAGCAGATAGATAGAGATTGTGATTGCTGAAGTTTCAATATTCAGGTTTCGGGATGATGTTCATTATAAAAGATGATTGGAGACTTTCCTTTAATAAAATTAACAGAGGTTTGGTGTCAACACTAGCATCCTACGATTTAAGTGGAAAACCTAAGTCGCATGTCACTGAATACTAGGTTATCATGAATCTTATCAGATCAGGCTGCTCAGTCCCCCAACACTGTCCGATGAGGACTAGTAACCCATCTTGGAGTTAACTCCTGAGCGCATGAATAAGGCAACAGAGCGATATTTAATTTCTGACCTTTCTTAACACCTAATTCTAATTTATTTTATTAAGGGTCGTACTATTGCTTGCTAATGTATGTTAAACTGTCAGTTATGTTGGATCAATAGGTTTAAGCATCCTACACTACAGCTGAATGTTTGCTTTCTTTTCAATATCCCTTAGATTTAATCGAGGAGCACAAATACTTCTGTCAAGGTGTAGACCCTCCTTTGCGATCAAACGTTCATCCCTAGGTTCGTTTCACGGTGTATACTACATTTTTCAGCAGTTCCACAGCTTTTATATATACCTAGACCATGTTTAGGAAGGGTGACTTCCAGGTATCCACGGTGTCATATGCTTACGACTGGTCCGTAGCTTCCACGCATTTGTACTCCACTAGTGGTGTTTCCAGCGCTATAAGTACTGGCCGTTTTACAGCATGTCCACAGCTTCATACAAAAACACAGATAACTATCTACCGATACTAGGGTTGATCAGATCCTAATACTAAAGTAATAGTCATGTGAAAGCTTGGAAAGGGTGGAATGGGTGGTTTAAATCTACCGCTTGAAAAGTTTAACCCAATACATAACATAACAATTTCCAATCACATATTTAATTAAAGATTAATTTAACATCATCCCTACTCCTAAATATCTACATTTCAACAATCACAATATTACACTACTCAAGAAATATGGCAATAAGTAAAGCACATACCATAATATTACGCATGGATAAATCAGAAATAATAACCGTATGAGGGAATAGATATCACCGGATAATAGAGCAGCGTAACAAGAGAATAGAACTTGCAATCCTTGAATAAAAGCTTGAACACCAATACTCCTTGATTACAAAAGCTAATCTCTACTCTAATCTACTAGCTACCAACTAACTACTCTCTAACCCTCTAGAGAGAGAAGTTAGAGAGAGAAACTAACTAACTAAGAAAGAAAATTACAAGAGTGTGTAAAAGTGAGAGTGAATTGTTGAAAGAGTTGATTGATATGGAAATGAGGAGGTTAAGCCTCTATTTATAGGCTTCAAGAACTAAATTTACATACAGCACCCCTCACCCGTTATTTACACTGAAATACACCCTCGAGCTATGAAATTCGACACCTAAAAGGGCGTATTCGACACCAAATAGGGCGTATTTGGTAGCAAATAGGGCGTATTCGGTAACAAACAGGGCGTATCCAGCACCAAAGAGAGGGTATACCACCCCTTAGAGGGGGTATACGGCCCCAATAGGGGGTATACGCCTCTACAGGGGCGTATACAGCCCTAGAGGGTGGTATACGGCCCTTGTGGGGGTGGTGTACCCTGGGCCATGGTCTTGTGTGCTGGATCGTAAGTCTTGTGTGCTGGATCGTACTCGTTTGGCTCTAATTTCTTCGTTCTTGATCCGTTTCTGACGATCTTTATATCCACGCATTCGTAATCTCCAGACCTACATTTTAAGATACTTATTAAGTCCCAGATCGGAGTTTTACGATAAAATAAAATGTCAAACGAATTATGCATATTTAAGTGTGTTTTTCATCCATTTACCGTTGTTTTTGAAATACTTATAAAGTTTTGACCTTTTAAACAATATGTGCTAAATGTGGACTTTATTGGCATGATTTTGTTAATTAAGTGCTAAATATGAGGTAAAAGATGTGCGTAAAACATGACTTTTTACGTCAAATCAAATATCCCACACTTAGACTTTGCTTGTCCTCAAGCAAACCGTATCTCACTTCGCTCAAGGTTTTGAGAAAATGGATCAGTTAATGAGAACAGATATTTCCTAAGGATATCAACTCCTCAAAATAGGTAAATTATTTCAGAAAGTAAGCATCAATAGAATAAGAAATCTTAAAACTGAACTGGCTGTCCCTTTAGCATACTTTGAACCTCTTGAAATGTAGAAGTACATAACTGGGCGATCCTCACAGGTGGTCACTCAATTCACTCAAGAAGTGTATCGGGTTTCCAATCATTCTAAACAAACGAAATCGCTCAAAGCCAGTCATGCAACGCTTATCATCATAGGCTTGGTCGAGAATCGCATCTCCACCACTCCAAATGAGGACGGCGAGAATTATTCTAAGGCATTTATGTTGGGATGTAATGTCTGGGTGAGGGTTAAATGGGTATGAAAAAGGGTTGTTTCAAGGTTTAAAGGGTATGCTTATCTTAGGAATTTTCAAATTTTATGAAAAACTTTATTTAGATATGCTTTTTAATGAAAATGGAAACGGATAACGGTAAGGAAGGAAGATAGCTATTTTGACTTCTATCTTCTTGAAAACACACGGAAGATTTACGTCTTTCAGAGATCAGAGTTTTTGGGAGATTTTGAAGCACTTAGCTTTATTTAGATGATGAATTTTTTTGTTTAGAATTTCTTTGCCAAAGAATTTTCTAAGGATTTTTTTTCTTTCTTACTGCCTTTTGAGATCCTTTCAATTTTCATTTTTTCAGACTTTTTGATATTTCGAATTTTACTTGGTGCCAATTTTTCGCACCGCAAGATTCTCGTTCTTTTGAGATTTGATTTCCGAAACACACGCGAGAAGTTTTTGAGTAAAACACGAATTTTGTGATTTTTGGAGTGAAAGCAAAAAGAATATCTAGAATTAATTTTTTTAAAATTTAAAAATTCTAAGATAAGGTTTTGGTGGGTATGGAAAGGAATGAGTTTTAAAATATTTAGGTATTTAAGAACTGAAAAGGTTAAGGCTCAACAGGGTTTACTAAGCGGATCATCGATACTAAAATTGAGTATCGACAGGATTAGGCTTGAAGAGATATGAGAAAAACGGGTTTTAATCCTAATAAATGCCAAGATCCTCTAATTGCACCTATACCGCGTACGGTACTCTTTGGTATGGTCTCGAAGCGTATACCAGGAACAAGTTCTAATTCTAAGACGCATGCATCGGCACACACACAGAAATGAATGGTGAAGCATTAAAATGAATACTTATTAAAGGCTCAAGTTCCTCACACAACAATATAGGGTGTCTGCGCCTAGTCATGCGATGCTTCAAAGATGACCATTTCATTTTTAAGGGATCCTTATTCTGCCTTATCGTACTTTCCAAAGTAATTTATTTATTCTTAAAAAGTGATTATCCTTAAAAAGTATTTTTCTTACCAAAAGATCTAAAAATTTACAAAAGTCAGTCTGCTGAATGAGTAGTCCGAACTGTCGAAGCGAGACTGTTTTTTTTATAGCGAAAAATTTTGAAAATTTTGACAAAATAGAGTTTTGATTTAAAAAATTTTTTGTAAAAAATTTGAGCAAGAAATGAGTTTCAAGTTAACTTTGGAGGACAAAATGTCAGAAAACTTTACGGTATAACATACCGTGTATCCCACACTTAAAGGAACATTGTCCCTAATGTTCACTACTAAGGCGGAGATCTTTTGGAGGATCCCACACTTAGAGTTTGATTATAGCATATGCTCACTTTAACGTGTTTTGAAAATGGTGGAATAAAATCCCACACTTAGATATTAGGCATAAAGGATATGGTATGAATATTTCGGGAAGACAACGGAAAAGAACGAAAAACTCCCCTCATGAATTCACGAGATGAAAATGATTTGGCTGAAGAAGGATGAATTGCTCGCTAGAGATTCCAGCTTGCTTTCGTCTAAGAACAGCCTTCCGTTTTAATGCGTGTCATCTAGTCGTGAATTGCTTCCATCATTCTCAACAATCAATTCAACCACATTTTATTCTACTAAAATAAACAAAGAAAACGTAAGCATAATAATAATAATAATAAAGATAGATAGATAGATCATCCAGCTAGGTAGCAACTTGGGTAAAAAGTACTAAAAGATCAAAACAAGTCATCCCACCATAATAGTTAGTGCTAATACAAACCAATAATAATAATAAAGTACTGGAGATGAGAAAGTCTAAGGACGAGGAGACCCCTGATCAGTCACATGAAGATCAAATGCAGAGTTGGAAGGGTTATTTCCTTGCAGCCGAAAGCTCTCCACTAGTGGCTCATCCTGATACAGTCTCTGATGTAATAAGCCTGTGTTGCCTCAAAACATCCCTCAATACATTTGTTGGCAAGTCATCTAAAGATTCAAAACCCCACTCTTGTAGGCATTGAGCTGTCATGCGTGCCTCCTCAAGTAATATCAAGTAACCTCCCCTAATGTCATTCTCATTTGGAAGCTCATTTTCTGGAATAGCATCAAAGTTGAGCATCCCTGAGAATCCTGAGAATGTGAGGCCGTCAGCACCAGTGGTGGGCATGACCAGGCGATAAACATCTGGATCATTAGGCCTCGGGATCTCATAAATCAGAGATAAGACATGGGTATCTGGGGATGGCTTCCGTGAGGTAGATGGAGCAGATGAGGTGTGTAAGGAATATACTGGTTCATTGCGAGATGTGGTGGGCATGGTGTATGATGGAATAGTGGTGGTAACTGGGGCAATGGTGGTGGTGACTGGTGGAAATATGGCCGGTGGTGTCGCACATCTATACATCAGTGGCTCTGGTATCGGCAATCCAAATCTGCTAGCTACATTTATGTCATGAGCATGTCTAACCTGAAGTGCGTGAAAAGTCCAATACTGAGAAAGTGGAGTCACTGGTGTAGTCCAGTCAACAACACTCTGAACCCTAGATGTAGAGCCAGGTGCCCTAGTATCCTCTTGCGGTGCTCTAACATCTCTATCATCATCTGGTATCTCAATCGGCTCATCATCCTCAACATCCCTGTCTCTCTTACTACTCTTCCTCTTCAGAACACAACCAGGAATAACCTGTTTGGTAGCTCTCCAGAATGCCTGCCTGCTCGAATCAGTAGATATCAACCATATAGTGTGGAAGTACTCTAGATCAAACATAAGGCGAGCTAGTGTACTGGCTCATGTGATTCTCTGTGAGCAAACCCATACGGATACAAATCCTGGTTATGAAAGCTCCCATATATACATACTTTGTCATCTCAAATGTCGTCTCTCTTTGAATCCTCTCGGCTACTAAGAAAGCTACATTCACATTCTTCTTCTTAATCATTGCGTTCATCACAAAGAGATCATCAGCTCCAACAGCTCCTCCTGTTTCTTTCTTTCCATGCAGTGATACTGCTAGTAGCTAGTGTAGGAGTCGATTCTCAACTTTGAAGAACGCGAAGGCTTTTACATTTGAGTGAAAACTAGTACCCGTTAGATTGTCCCAAATCAGCCTATGGTCTTAATTACATGAAACACCCCGTGAACTATCGAAGAATATCTGAGAATGTGTTTGTTCCTCTGTGTAGAACCCAAGAAATACTGCAAACTCAACCAAAGACACATGCTGCTTCACCCCTCTATAGTTAAAGCTGATTAATCGCTTATCTGTAATATTGGAGATGCAAGGGTTGAATTTGTAGGTCAACATGAATTCGATAACTAGCTCTCGGTAAATGTCTTCATTGAGGGCGAACATCTTGTACCAAGCATCCATTTTCTCATCATTGATCTTGTATTTCACTAACTTCCTCAACTCTCTCTTATACCCAAGTGCCTTTACATCTTTCGAGACGATAAATCTATTCTTTCCTAATGGCCGGTTCATCCAATCCTTAATTAGTTTCTTCTTCTTGGCGGAAGTGGCCAAGTATTCCAAAGTAGGATGGATTTTTTCAGAAGCAGACTTCATCTGTCAAGATAAAAGACAATTAGTGCGTATCATGATCATAGATATATGGATTTACTATGTTATCCCAAATTTTAAATAAAAATTTGAAATGTAGGCTTTAAAAATCGAATAATCCATAACCTAGGAAGATACATTTTTAACCAAACCGCAATAACCTAACCACAAATTTATCACCAATAAGTTTCTTAAGCTATGGTAAATGTCGTAAGCATTTTTCTAGGACAAAAGGTATTAGTTTATGAATGATTCCTAGAAAAAGCCTTAAACAATGAGAATGCATTAGTAATTAACTAAATAAGCATTAAGATTTTAAAGAAACCTTGTAATTACCTTACTTTAATCAAAACTTTGTAATTTACCATAAACTTAGAAAACTAGTGATGAAACTTTGACCATTTTATGTATTTAAAGATATTAATATTAAGTGTTAGTCAAATTTGAAAATTGGTGTTTTATGATGTGAAATTGATTAACAACTTAACATTCCATCTTTAAATGGCATAATTATAATATTGGTTCCTTTGAAAACGCAACTTGCTATTTAAAAGCTTCATGCATTTTATTTACTAAAATGATGCTTCTTTTAAATTGAAACAAGTCGTTTAAATCTTTTAAAGCAAGGTTTCAAGAATTCAAGTGAGCATTTGATGTTAATATTTGCACGAGTATCATTTTGGTTTGAAAGATTTTAATTAAAATAATGACACTTCATAAATACTCATAAAAATGCTTACTTTAATTCTTGAAAGTCATCTAAACCAATTGCTAACTAATTTAGGCCACTTTACTTATGTTTAACACATCACTATAAGCAATTTTAATCAACAAAAGTCAAACATAGGCAATTCTAGCTAACAAGTCAACAAAAAGTCAAAGTTCATTACTTTGAAAATCAAAGTTCACCAATCTCGCATGAAATTACTAGATTACTATCAATAATCATCATACAAACATTCAATAGCAAGTAATAACACCTAAAGCCCCAATCTTTATCCCTAAATATCAAGTTTCAAATTGAAACCCTAACTTTTGGGTAAAATCATGAACTAAAGATTTTAAGTTAGAAAGTTACCTTAGAAATGATGCAATGATGATAAATGAAGCATACAAGTAATGAAAATGAAGAATGTAGAGCTTGAAATCTTCAAAAATGGTGGAAATTTGGTGGTGGCGTGGTGTTCGCCGAAGAAGAGAGGAAGGGGAGGGAGATGAGTGAAAATGTTTTCATTTTTGCTTTTTAACCTCCTTTCCCTTTTTTACTTTTTACCCCAAGTGGTAATTTAGTGAAAGTAAATGGTAATTAGGCTAAAAAGGGTTTATTAAAAAGTTAGAATATTTTTGTGTTCTTAAAACTTTTAATCCCATTAAAACTTGTTAAAATTTGCTAATTATTAAATTTGTGGTTTAATAATTGAACAAACTTTAAACTTTGCGTGATAAACGATGAGATAAAGTTTTAAATAACGTTTTTAAAGAAGATTATTAAAACTTTTAAAATTTTAAATCCTATATAAACTGATAAATTAAACTACTTATTTATTTATTAAAATTGGGTTGCCTCCCAATAAGCGCTTTGTTTTAATAGTCAACGGCTCGACTTTTCAAAATAATTAATTCGGGGCTCGAGGCTGAGGAAAAGTATAACGAGGAATAAATGAAAATCGGAGCACTTTAGTGATATGATAAATTAGGTCGGCAGAGTTTAAGAAAAATAATTCAAATTCATTTAGAAAACTTACCTCCTCGTGTCCTAATTTTATAAGTGCATCAACGAAATTATTAAATTCCCGTTTAACTTTCTTGGGATTTGAAATTCCATCTCGTGGTCCGTCGTCTAAAAAGTTAAGATCATGAAGTAATTTATCCAATATTTTCAAAAATTCCTTTTCTTCTTTTGAATCAGGATTTCCGGTAGTAGCGTGAACGGCTACTGATAATTCTTTAAAAAGTAATTTTTGTTGAAGCGTGAAAGGAAATTTTGATTTTTGAAATAACTGAATTAGCTTTGTGTGAATTTCTTTCCGTTTTTCAAAGAAAGATTTCTCAATAGCCTCCTCAGTTGCATTTGGAAAAATTTCTATCAGTATATTGATTAAATAGACGGCAGGATCAACAAAGAATGGTATTTTCCCAGGGAGTAAGATTGGAATTATAGGGTCACGCTTTATCCAAAATTCAAGCTCACTAATCAGATCTGAAATATACCAATAATCCATGTTGATGAAACAGGATGGTAATCAGTATTAGCAAGTAATTTCATTAACAGGTCTAGGTCTGATATTAGTAGTAGCTCATCTTTTCTAGTGTAATTAGCGCGGAGTCCTAAAATTCTGTTATCGATAGTCACGAAGGTCTTTCTTTGGTCAACCAAAAAGGGGAAGTATGATATTTTAAGGTATTTAAGAAAGTTGGCACAAATATCTATCCTCCTATCTGGTTTTTAAGAATTTTTGACATGACGCTCGGTTTCAGTCTCGGGTGGAATATCTATGATTTCAATGATGTCAGTGGGTGGTCCACTTAGTACGGTTTTAGCTATGGTGTACCTAGGTTGGACTGGACATCTTTGAAATGGTTCATCTATGTAGGGGGTTCCTGATTTGAATGTATGATTTTCCGAACATGAGAGATGCTTATCTTGTGAATAAGTTCTCAAAATGTCAGGGAGATCATATTCAAAGTATTCATCCAAGCAGTGAAGGCGTTCATTTCTATCTAATCCTAACATGGGTGGATAAAAGTAAACCTCAGAGCGGAATGGTACTTCTTTGGGAAAGTCAGGTGGCCTAACATAGTGTGGGTATTTGGCCAGAAGTGAAGAGATCTCAGGGTCAAGGGTAAATTGACTACCTGAAGTGTGAGTAACAGAAGTTGATATCTTCTGCTGAGATTCCACTACTTCTAGGTCAAAGTGTATTTGCCTAATATCAATTTCTTGTACGTTTAAGATTTTCTTGACTTCGGGGAATGAAGAACAAGAAGAGTTATCCTCTAAATCTTTTTCCATAAAATCAAAAAATTCAGAATCATCCATTGCCATCATCTCATCTGCTGTCTTGTAAGAGAACAGAGAGACGGGGCTAGAAACCGAATCAGATGGATTTTGATTTTTCATATTTTTATGGTTTTTGTGTTTTAATAACTAAACTATTCTAAGAAAGCAGTAACTTTCGAACAAGTTAGGCTTGAATGAAAGGTTCTCCTAAGGGCTTCTAACTTAAAGATATGTTTTTCAAATCACAACGCTCGACGATCCCCGGCAGCGGCGCCAAAAACCTGATCGCGCCCCAATGGTCGGTCAAGGAATCGCTTCCCTGTCGTTGCGGACCTTCCAGTCGGAGGTAGGTGATCAGTGGGTTTTAAATTTGTAATGCTGGGAAGCCTAAGTTTTATTACTACCTACTGCTCTTGTTAAGGGTAGTAAGCGGTAAGTCTGACTCAGGTGTCGTTCTTAATATCAGAGCGAATAGAAATGAAGTAAATACCTTAAATAATAGAAGCTAATAGGATGGGTTTAAAAGAACAGGTAGGGTTTGTTTTTGGTATTTTCTAAATTAACTACAATGCAGAAAAGTAAATACTAAACTACGGATAGGGTAAGTAGATAGATAGAGATTGTGATTGCTGAAGTTTCAATATTCAGGTTTCGGGATGATGTTCATTATAAAAGATGATTGGAGACTTTCCTTTAACAAAATTAACAGAGGTTTGGTGTCAACACTAGCATCCTACAATTTAAGTGGAAAACCTAAGTCGCATGTCAGTGAATACTAGGTTATCAAGAGTCTGATCAGATCAGGCTGCTCAGTCCCCCAATATTGTCCGATGAGGACTAGTGACCCGTCTTGGAGTTAACTCTTGGGCGCATGAATAAGGCAACAGACCGATATTTAATTTCTGACCTTTCTTAACACTTAATTCTAATTGATTTTATTAAGGGTCCTACTATTGCTTGCTAATGTATGTTAAACTGTCAGTTATGTTGGGTCAAGGGGTTTAAGCATCCTACACTACAGCTGAATGTTTGCTTTCTTTTCAAGATCTCTTAGATTTAATCGAGGAGCACAAATACTTCTGTCAAGGTGTAGACCCTCCTTTGCAATCAAACATTCATCCCTAGGTTCGTTTCATGGTGTATACTACATTTTTCAGCAGTTCCACAACATTTATATATACCTAGACCATGTTCAGGAAGGATGACTTCCAGGTATCCACGGTGTCATATGCTAACGACCGGTCCGTAGCTTCCACACATTTGTACTCCACCAGCGGTGTTTCCAGCACTATACTAAGTACTGGGCCGTTTTACAGCATGTCCACAACTTCATACAAAAACACAGATAACTATCTACCGATACTAGGGTTGATCAGTGTCACACCCCCAAAACACGTGGCAACGGAAGTAGGAGGTGTCATGGGGGCGCCGACCAAATTAAATATCACAACACAAAAATTAAAGCGAACGACCTCTATATGAGACGTTAAAAAAAATAGTTACATTACAATAATTCAAATGTTTAGAAAATATATCTGGAGTTCGCATAAACCGTTTAGAGATTTCTAATACATTACTGAATTTAAAAAATACTGCTACATGCATCTAATCTCTTGATGTTTTGAAAATAATGCGACTCAAGCTAAGCTTTCCAAAAGCTTCCTACTGCGGCGTATTACCTGAGAAATACATACCAAAAGGTCAACATAAAGTTGGTGAGTTCATAGGTTTGTTAAGTAATCAGTTGCTAATATGATCCACAAGATTTCACAAGTTTGCATCATTTAACAATGATAAGTAAAAGTATCGTTAGCCAACGACAAGTAAAAGTATTGCATATCGCAATATAAGTACACCATTTGCATGAGTCTCATAGTTCGAGCTTAACGTTGTTTGCCTCCGGTAAGTGTACTAATCCGATACACTTCTAATTCACAAATAATATTGCGCCCGTGGGTTGGCTAGCGTGATTAGCCCGGACGAGGGTTGTCAAACCCTGATAGTACTATCCAATAATATTCATTTATATATTAACGAACTATGATAAGTAGAGGACTTTAGTGGTTTATCATCAGGTCTCATGCAATCCATACGAAAAGTTGTTGCCAGTACTTGTGATCGTAAAGCAGTTTATAAAACAGTTGTATGTATTCTCACCCCAGTGAAAAACAGTAAAAAGGGGCTATGAAACTCACTAGAGTTAAGCAGGTAGCAAGCAATATCAACTATTAGCAAGTAGTGGGTGTTCTCGTTCCCGTGTGCAACAACCTAACGCCCTAAATGTATGAGGTTGTATAAGTAGATATCTCAAAAGACCATCTATATCGATTGTATAAGTGGGGGTTTAATGTCCACTTAAGCCAATCGGGTAGGTGGGGGGGGGGGGGTTTATGTCCACATAAAGCTAGTTCATCAACTAGTATGTCCAAATAAGTGGTTCGAGTTCGTTTATCAAAAACGTGTACGGCCCGTTAGTGAAAGTTTGTAATAATAATTCTTTAAGACATTATTATCGAGTTTGTGTTATTGTAAACATTGTCATCGTATGCATCATGTGTGGTTATAAGTTGTTACCCAAGTTCAATACTTAGTGAAAAACAAGTTTCATGTTTTCTGTCTTTAGCGACACTTGTAGCGACACTAGGGTCAGTGTCGCAGGTCATGCGACACTAGGATAAGTGTCGCAGTGTATGCGACATTAGGTTAAGTGTCGCAGGTGAGTGTCGCAAGATAGCGACACTGAGCCTTGTGTCGCAAGTTCAAATCAATTTCAATTAAGTATCGACATAGTTAGCGACACTTAGGTAGTGTCGCAGGTAGTGTCGCAGGTCATGCGACACTAAGGGTCTGGTCAGATTTCAATATTTAGCCCAAGTGTTATCAAGTGTCGGTTTTTCATTCGGAAAACTTTCTAAAATTAGTTTTTGGTCCAAGTTACTAACTAAGTCACCCAAACCCATTTTTGTTACCATTTTCCAAATATAGTAAGTTTTTAGAAATCGGGCCGCTTTTGTTGACTTGGTCAAACTTACTCGGTTTGACCCGAAACTTTCACCCAACCCATATTTCTGTTCAAAGAGTCCAAATAAATTGCCGGTTCATGTTGGAGTTCAGCAAAAGTGTCGGTTTTTATAAAAGTTCCAAAACAACCCCTAAGTTATGTTTTCAGTTTTTGTCGGTTTGTTTCGCCATCGATCTTACTAACTTCTGGTCCAAATCAGGTCTCACAAATTTTACCAACTGATCATCATGGTTTCTAGTCTAACATATAACTTTTACAGTGTCCATTTACATAGGTAATTAATTTTGCTAAGGAATCGAACTCGGTTTTCGTAAACTTTCAGACCAGGCTCAAAGATCCGGTTATATCTTAAAATCCGTACATTTCTGGAAAGAGCCAAAGAAGAACTTTTTGTAGATCTTTTCAATACGCAACTTTAAAAAAAAATTCATTGTCTAACTCTTCTAGAACTCAAGTTATGGTCGATTTTGTAAGCTGTAAAATTCTGGACAGATTCATCACTTTTATATAAAAACTTCAAAAACGTATTTTAACAAGTTTTTAGGACATAATCTAGTTAGATGAACTAATAAACATTAAAATCAGTAGTAAACAAGTAAATCTAGCAATTGTTTTAAGGATTCTTACAAGGATTTGAAGGAAGAACAAGAGATAGTGATGAGGATGGTGATCTTGTGTCTTGATTCCTTCTTGTTCTTTAATTTCTTGAGTGAGATGGTGATTTATTTATGATTATAGAACTGAGATGGGGCTGGTGAAATGATGATGATGGTGAAGTTATTGAGAGAAAACAAGAGAGGAAGAGTGTGTAAAATTCAAAAATGAAAGAGTGTGGATGTGGGAAGTGAATAGCTTGCATGTTGGTGGAGTGTAAGGATAAAAGAAATCATCATTAAAATGCATGGAACAAGAGTGGAGGGGTGGGGTGGCTGGCCATGGGGCCCCACAAAGGGTATTTTGGTCATTTTTCTTGATTCCCATGTTAATTGTTACGTTTCCCGTTTGTTTACCCGATTGTTTCGATGTTTATTTGTACGTAAAACGTTAATTGTACGTGTTAAATCAACGATTTAAATTTCAATATTTTCACTTGATATAAAGTTTTAAATACTTGGAAACGTTTATAAAAATGTTCCGTCTTTTGATCGGTCTCGATTTACGTGCTCGTTGTACGGAGGTTTAATCGCGTAACGTTTTAAATAGACGTTTTTATTGACTAATTATTATACGATGTTTTTATGAATAATTTCATGCAAAGTAATATATTTTAAATTATAAAAATATATTTTGACTTTCGTTCAGTTGTTAGGCGCGTTTCACGCATTTTCGTCACGTCTATGTTACTTTATACGATATTAATGATTTATTAAATATTATCATCATAATATTTGTGAGTTTTCGAGTTTATTAAATAATTTCATATTATTTAATATTTTGTTCACCAACGTCCGTATTTATACAGTGTCGGACTCCGTAATTACAACTAATTACGTAGCGTAATATAAATCAATTACGGGGGTGTATATTCACATAAATATACAAATAGTTACAAGGAATTACAAGTATTTAGCCTAATACTAAACTAAACACACATAATTAGGGTTTCTAGCAGGTTAATCAGTAACCCTAAATCGCCGGGTGTCACATTCTCCCGCTGTTAGGAGAATTTCATCCTGAAATTAGTTTGTTGCCGCAGTCTGTGGGGTATCTAAGAATAGATGTGGATGTTTCAGTCGCATTTGGTCTTCCCGTTCCCAAGTCAATTCAGGACCGCGCCTAGAATTCTACCGGACTTTAACGATGGAAATACGGCTCTGTTTTAAGCGTTTGACCTCACGGTCCATGATTTCAATAGGTTCCTCGATGAAATGGAGTTTGTCATCAATGTGGATTTCGTCGAGCGGGATTACAAGTGTCTCATCAGACAGACATTTCTTCAGGTTAGAAATGTGGAATGTGTTGTGCATGCTACTGAGTTGTGGTGGTAGCTGCAGTCGATATGCCACCGGACCAATTCTTTCAAGAATCTCAAAAGGTCCGATGTACCTGGGGTTTAGTTTTCCACGTTTGCCAAAACGAATGACACCTTTCCAAGGTGACACTTTTAAGAGTACTCGATCCCCAACCTGGAACTCGAGTGGTTTGCGTCTCACGTCAGCATAGCTTTTCTGACGATCACGTGCGGCTTTCAGCCGGTTTTGAATGGTCACAATTTTCTCGGTTGTTTTATGGATGATTTCAAGACCAGTGAGTTGGCTATCGCCGATTTCGGTCCAACAAATGGGTGATCGACACTTTCTCCCAGAAAGTGCCTCAAAAGGAGCAGCATCAATGCTGGTGTGGTAACTGTTGTTGTAGGAAAATTCACACAAGGGTAGGTGGTTTTCCCATGTGTTTCCGAAGTTAACTACGTAAGCTCGTAGCATGTCTTCTAAGGTTTGAATGGTCCGTTCACTCTGACCATCGATTTGCGGATGATAAGCAGTACTCAAATCGAGGCGAGTACCAGTGTTTGCCAGAATCGAGAGGTGAAGTGGCTATCTCTATCTGAGATGATTGAAATAGGAATGTCATGTCGTGCCACAACCTCTTTGATGTAGATGCGAGCCAGGCGCTCCATCTTGTCGTTTTCTTTGAAAGCTGAGAAATGGGCAGATTTCGTGAGACGATCAACGATCACCCAAATGGTATCGCAACCGCTCGGTGTTTTCGATAGTTTGGTGATGAAGTCCATGGTTATGTTTTCCCATTTCCATTGAGGTATCTCGGGTTGTTGTAGCAACCCGGAGGGTTTCTGGTATTCGGCCTTAACCTTGGCGCAGGTTAAATATTTGCTAACATAGGTGGCGATGTCAGCTTTCATGTTGGGCCACCAATACCGTTGTTTAATATCGTGATACATCTTGTCGGAATCAGGATGTATAGAGTATCGAGATTTGTGAGCTTCATCCATCACCAAATTTCGTAGGTTTCCAAAGTTTGGTAACCAGATTCGGTTGGAGAAGTATCGGGTTCCGTTGGGTTTGATTTCTAATTGTTTTTCCATGCTTCGCAAGGCCTCGTTTTTGATGTTTTCATTTTTGAGTGCTTCGAGTTGAACGGTGTGGATTTGAGTGTTGAGATCATTGTGAATGGTTAAACCAAGGGCTCGAACACGAAGGGGTTTTGAACGTTCCTTCCGGCTGAGGGCATCAGCAACAACATTTGCTCTGCCAGGATGTTATTTGATTTCGTATACGGCCCCTAGAGGGTGGTATATGCCCATGTGGGGGTGGTGTACCCTGGGTCGTGGCTTGTGTGCTGGATCGTAAGTCTTGTGTGCTGGATCGTACTCGTTTGGCTCTAACTTCTTCGTTCTTGATCCGTTTCTGACGATCTTTATATCCACGCGTTCGTAATCTCCAGACCTACATTTTAAGATACTTATTAAGTCCCAGATCAAAGTTTTACGATAAAATAGCGTGTCGAATGAATTATGCCTATTTAAGTGTATTTTTCGTCCATTTACCGTTGTTTTTGAAATACTTATAAAGTTTTTACATTTTTAACAAAATGTGGTAAATGTGGACTTTATTTGCATGATTTTGTTAATTAAGTGCTAAATATGAGGTAAAAGATGTGCGTAAAACATGACTTTTTACGTCAAGTCACCAAGTATCGTATAATGCGTCTGATTCGACTATGAAAAAATCCCTTGTTTATGGATTATATAGTTCTTGTAAATATTGTATCGTAGTTTTTATATTTTGTACTATCTGGGTATCAGAATCTGTCCATTACCAACAAATTTTTTCAGAAATCTTCTTTTGCAATATTTTCCTTTCTCTTGCTAAATTTTTTAGAAAACCTTGCTCTGCAATATAATTCAAACATCCTAAAATCTTTGAAATTGTTTTTGATTTTCTAATTTATCTGGAAAAAGTTTTAATTTTTCTTGAGTATTATTTGTTAAAGAAATAGTCTCATCTTTCGTTATTTTTAATCCCAAATATTCCACTCCAGTTTGAAGTAATTTTGATTTCTTTTGTGATAAAACTAATCCTTTTTCCTTTATTCGTTGTAACACTATAGATACTGCATTTATGTGTTCTTGTTAATTTCCTTTTGTAAAAACAATAATATCATCAATATAAGCAAGACAAAATTATTCCAGTCCTTGTAGATTATTATCCATAAAACGTTGATATATTGAAGGGGCCTGTTTTAGTTCAAAAGGTAAAACATTCCACTCGTAATGTTTTTGGGGAGGACACGAAAATGCTGTTAAAGGTTTTGTAGATTCATCTAGTCTCAATTGCCAATATCCTGACTTAGCATCAAACGTGCTAAAATGCGTATTTCCCTTTAGTTTTTCCAAAATATAGTCTTTCCTAGGAAGTTTATATGAATCTCCTATAGTTTCTTCATTTATTTTTTTATAATTTATTACCATTCTTCTTTTTCCTCGATTTATTTCATTTTTATTTTCAACATAGAAAGCTAGTGCCGAATGAGGACTTGAACTCTCTCTGATGATTCATTTTTCTAATAATTGTTGACATTTTTCTTTAAATTCTTTTACATCTTTAATATTATATGGAATTTTATTGGAAATGTTTATTTCCGCTAATGGATCTTTTAATTTTATTGAAATTAATTGACTATTTGTATTTATAGTATCTAAGGGATTATCACTACATACTTCTTTTAGAGCTTCTTCTATATGTGCCTTTTCATAATAAGTATTATCTCAACTTGAAATTTTATATTTTGCGTTAACATTCGTATATATTCAGTTTGTCTAACTATTGGTGTGTTTATTAACTGATTAGTTTTTATGTGTCTTATAATAACATCGTTGTCTGTTTGAGTAAATGGTTGATATAACTTTAAGAAATTATTTCCAATAATTAAATCTAAACCAGAGTCATGCATATATATGGTTGGTGCGATAAATTCTGTTTTTTCAATATATATTGGTATCATTCTTCCTACAAATCATATTTTATGTATTGATTTATCTGCAACAATTATTCTTAATGGCTTTATTAGTTTTTTCCATTGTATTAATATTTTCTTTTTTCCAAAATACATTGTTGCTCCAGTATCTATATACGCAATAGTTTGTTTATTTTCAATGGTTACTGTAATAAATGTTGCATTTAAATTATCCTTTGATCCTCTTTTCTTATTCATTTTCTGATAATGTTTCGCTCGAATAACCACTAGAATTAGTATAAGCATATATTTCAATATCGGAGTCAATTTCGGAATCTTCCAAAGGTTCATATCCTAAATTGTATGGCATTCTGAGAACCTCTATTTATTTCTTTTGTCCTTTTTAGGGCATTCATTGGCATAGTGTCCAATTTTGTGGCATAACCAACATTTGCAATTTTTTTTTTTCGAATGATAAAATTGTTCCTTAGATTTGTTTTGGGTATTGTATTTTTGTCGATGTTGTTTCCTATTTCTAAAGTAATTCTGTCTAGAGTTGTTTTTATAAAAATTCTTGTATTTTGAATTATATGATTTCTTTTTCCGTATTTTAACACATTTTCTATAAGTTTTATTAGAACATCCATAATTTCCTACTTTATTATTTTGTTTTATGCAACAAAGTTTTACTTGTGCTTCTTTTTTCGCAGTTTCTTGTAAACATTCTTCTTGTATCCAAGCTCTTACAATAGTAATTCTTGCTCCTAAAGTATCTTCTAGTTTATCTCTATCTTGTATTAACATTGTATACATATCTTTTACCTTTGTTGCTACTGATTCTGGTAATTTATTAAAGAACATTTCTAAGGCAGATTTTTGTCTTAGTGCATCTACTTTATAATATTGATCTGAAAATTCACATATAAATGATTCTAAATAACACATATTACATATTTTGAGATTAATTATTCTCCAATAAGCTTGTCCTCTGAATGTTTCAGTAGAAGTTTCTACCCCTGGCATTCTTCAGGTAAATTCTTGTACTATAATTGCGACAATATTTTTAAAAGTTACCATTTCATCAATAGTTGCAATTCTAGCTAATTCTAATTCATTTAATGATTCTATATATCTATATACATTTCCTGAAGTTTTATGTATTATATAGTTGAGTAAATCATGTGATTGTAATGCTCGTAACTCTTCAGTTAGCTTAATTTGTGCACTTAATCTATTACTCCGGTCTTAAATCTTTTCATCGATATTTGTTTCACAATCAATATTTAATATTTCATTATCAAGCCTGGTTATTGGTATTTTTGGTATATATTGAGGTGATATTTTTTACCATTTATTTATTTTTATTTCTAACCATTCCTTGTTGATATAAATATCTTTCTGTTAAAGATGGTGGTTTGTAATCAAATTGTCTTTGAAAATCTTCATCTACATATGATTTCTTCCTTTTTTGAGCAAAATTATAATCATCATATGGATTTTCGTAAGGATTTTCTTCAGAACTATAATCAAGAACAACATCTATATCTTCATCTTGTACTTCTGTTGGTATATCAAGTGATGCCATTAGTTTAGTTAATGTTTCTATTTGTTCTTCTAAATTTTCCATTATGTTAAACGTATTGGTGGAATAATTTTAAGAGATGACTTTTTAATAGTATTTCTTTTATTTTTGATAGATTAATTTTTTGTCTTGTTCTTGAGTGTCCACTATTTGTGATAGTTGGTCTAATAGAGTTGTTACTTGTTCACTACTTTCTATATTTGGTTTAGTGTCATAAAAAGTGTCGGTTAGTATATCAACTTTTTTGTCTAATATTTTTTGCATACTGTCTATTCTTTCTGTATTACTGTTGCAACTTCTGGAACTTGTCTAAAAGTTATAAAACTTAATATTTCCATTATATTATTTAATGTTAAATTTAATTTATCTATCTTATCACTTATAGAAATTTCTTTATTAGTTTCTTTAATTCCATAAAATGTTTCAGATGGTAGATTTTGAGGAATTTTTAACAAACTTTGATTAAATGGTATGAATGGTTCTTGAAGTATACTTTCCCTTTTATCTTTTATTTCTTGTAAATCTGCAATTGATTCTAAAACGCTACTCATTTTTTATTATTTTTATTAATTTGTTCTTTCCATATTTTTTCCTGAAATCTTTTCCTATGTATATTATTACAATGATTGACTATTTTAGATATATATAGAATATCCTTATTTTCCATTTTATCTATTTTGTCAGTTATAGTTTTGTATAATTTTACTAGCTCATTTTTATTGTAGTTTTATAATTTTATATAATCTAGTTGAAATACTTATGTATTACTATTAATACATTCAAGTTCCTTCTTTAATGTTTTAGAATATATTATTTTATTTGACATAGATTCATAGAATTGAATTATATTTGATATCTCACTCATATTCGTAAACTTAAAGATCTTAGCATTTCTTTTATGTTTTCTAATTCTTGATTATTTGTTAAAGTATTGAAGATTCACATGTTGTTACCGAGATTGGTTTTTCTATTGATGGTATCCATACGGAGGATGGAGCGTCCGATGTTGATTTTCTACACCTTTCAATATATCTATTACTAGTCATAGTACGTGGTGCTTCTAGACTAAGTAGTGGTTCAAATAATTTATCTATGTATATTCTATCGTCTGTTCTAAAATTAATGCTATGATGTGAATTTGTTAATGCGTAATTGATTTGATATGTTACGGTAAATGGATGGTTTCCTTTATTCATAAATCTTCTTCTTAATAGTTCATATCTGATAGTAATACTTTTATTTAAATCCTCGTCTTTTAAGCTTAATCTCATTTGTATATTGACATCAAATTTTATTTTTCCTTCGGCTAAATTGCCTTTTCCTCTTGCTATTATACTTTCTTCTCGATTAATAATTCTATCGTCTCTTAATTCTAATTCAATTGGTGTGTCACAACCCATAAATGTACTTTTTAATATTACTTGTATGGTTAATATATGTATGTAAGCTATCTTACACCTATCTTTTTCATTCATTAATCTAATTCTTTCACTTATTTGTTTTTTGTTAATTATTGGAATTACAATATCTCCTTTAGTTGATTCAATAGGTACTGGTTCTTCGCTAGTAATTATACCAAAATAAATAATATTTTTTCTAGAAAATAAATCTCTAAGTTTTCGCGTAAATCTCTAAGTTTTCGCGTATAATCAAAATTATGTTTTTATAATAATGTAAAATTAGATCGTCTAATAGCTGTTCTATTTATTATTGTATCAGACATAAATCCCGATTCATCTTCATTTTCATAAACAATTGTAATATCTTCCGTTGTTGGTAATTGCTACATTTGAATAAGTAAAAGATAAGAGTTTTAGATATACCTTTATAGTATGTTTGTCTCTTATTTGTTCGTTAGATGATGATTCCTTGATGCAAAGCTCTGATACCAAATGAAAATAATACCTTATAATGATAGTTGGTAGTGATGATCATGAATGTGAATATAATATTTAGTAGAGTGATGAATATGATATTGCTTTATTACGAGAACTTGAGGATAATGTCTGCTATTCAGAATTCATAGAATTCAACAGAGAGAAAACAAAAGAATATATATACTCAAATATTATACAAATCTTATTCCATACCTTGAGGCAATGCCTCTATTTATAATATTACAAATAGATAACCAAATTGATTAAATAATCAAAGTGACCGACACACTATTTTACATGATTGCTAGCCGACACATTATCTTACATTATGGCTAGCCATTATTATCACACCTGCCAGTCCCTATGATTGTACTGATATTACAAATCCAGTCCCCAGGTTGGGTATTGTGTGGACTATGAATCTAGTCCCTTGATCTGATTTTTTTATTTCAATGCTAGTCCCTCATTCTCCACATCTATGTGTAATGACCAAAATACCCTTAAATATTTATTTCTTATATTTTTTAATAAAAAGAAGAGTAAATATACAATTAACAGCAACAACTTTAAAATTAAACAGAAACCACTTCACGGGATATTGGGTTTGAAGCTTTCTACTACTCCCTTTATCCCAAAATAATTGTACAGTTTTGACTTTTTGAAGTCTTTCTTTTACAACTTTGACCTTAAATATTTTTGTTTGTGTTAAATAACAGTTGATGAAAATTATACCAATGAAGAAATATTTGAAATCGAATTCATTCATATATTTTGTATCAAGTATTATATAACATTAATAAAAATATTAAAGGTCAAAGTTGAAAAAGAAATACTTTGAAAATTCAAAATAGGACAATTATTTTGGGACATAGATACAATTATTTTTATCTTTTGTTCTCATTTTACCAATAAATCAACCAATGAAACTCAATCAATAATCCCACAAACACATTCATTGTATATGTAGAGTTAGGTTCAAATGAGTACATCAACTTTGTGTGAGTATATGAGAATCAATTTCAACCACTCATTTTCATCAAATACACATTTCCCCCATGTATTTGAAGCTTAAATATCTCACAAACGGCATGTCAAAAAGTTATGAAAATTGCACCATACAATTCAGTATTTTCTCCTATTCGATTTAAGATCTAACAAACTATACTTTCGATGAGTTTTTCATCGTTTTTCGGTGGGTTTACAAATTAGTAACACATGTGATAGTAATTGGTTGTACATTTGATTTGCGGATAGAGATAGGGTTTAGCAGGGTTTGGGGTAGGGATGAGCATTACTACCGCAATCCCAATACCGTACTCATACCATACCGGTTTCGTACCCGTACTGGTACCGTACCACTTCAAATGGTACGGTATTCAGTACTTATAAAACTTATTTTTTTGGATGCGGTACTTTCGGTATGGTACCGGTAATTTCCCGGTTTAGTACCTGGTACTGGTACATAACATCCTATCTTTTTGCCACTACATAGTTATACGATAATATTATCTATTAAAAAATAAGAACGGATACTGGTAACACATGTTATATATACTGCGCGATTGATGAGTTTTTAACATTCATAAACCTAAATCCTAACCATCATCAATTGCTAAGGATCACAATCAACTACAATCGTCATCATAATATGCAACCACCATCATCGTTATCATCATCATCAACAACAATAACAACAAAGAATATGAAAGTACCTATATTCTTAATACGTAAACATATAAAATTCTATGGTTAAATTTACGACACTTTGAGTAATAAGAATTATCTTTAGGATCATGTTTATTTTATTTGTTTAATATCATAATTTTAAACTTTATGTATCTATGTTATATCATGATCAATATTGTTGTTGATAATTTCGTGTTTAATGAATATATGTGACGATACTGACTATTGAGTATTTTGTTTCAAAACATAAACATGGAGATTGTTTATGATTTTTTTTTTAAAGTTATCATAGTTGGTCCAGTTTGGTATTGAGGTGATTCTATGAATTTATAATGTACTACCTTTTACAAGTAGATATTTTTCACTTTTGTATTTTTATATTTTGCGGTACCAAATAGGTATAGTACCACTTTTTATAGTACTAGTACCCGTACCATATTGATACCAATACCACTTCAATTGGTACGGTATTCGGTACTCAAACTATAGATAAAAAGAGAAGCGGTATCAACCGTTTGGTACGGTACGGTACCGATTTTGTACCACGCTCATCCCTAGTTTGGGGTATAAACCCCAAGCCTGCAAAACCCGAAACAACAAACCCTAAACCCTAAGCGCAACACTAATACATGTGATAATAATTTGTAAACCCACCAAAAAATAAAAAAAAGTTGTCGAAAGTATAGCTTGTGCGATTTTAAATCAAAGAGGAAAAACAATGAATTTTATGGTGCAATTTTTATAATTTTTTGACCTATCGTTTGCGAGATATTTAATTATTAAAAAGATAGGGGAAATGAGTGTTTGATAAAATTGAGTGTCTGAGATTGATTATCTTATTCTTACACAAATTCTCATTCTCATTTGAACCTATATTTATATACATTCTTATTAAATAACAATCAAACCCCACAAATTCTAATCACTAATTAAACCTCGATTACACATACACTTATGAGAGGATGAAGACAAAGAGTAAGTTGAACAATCGGAATAACCACTACCACTGTCATATCAGTCACTAGAAACTGCGGCGAGGTGGATGATAAGAGCGGTGTAACCAGACGGTGACACAGACAAAAGGACGTCGTCAGATTTAGACGAAGAACGAGATTTTAATCCTTCAAATTCCCATTAATTTAACAAATAACAGTCGCCAAAACATATCCAACAACGAAGAAATCTGACGAGAAGACAATACAGGTACAAGTTTATTCACAGTTCAAGTGGCTACGATGGTGATGGTTGCTAACCGGAAAACTAGGTTTTATTTTAATTCTTGACTAGAGGGTTTCGATTTATGTGCATTTTTTATGTTCAAAATATTAATACAATTTTGGTAATGGTGGATGGGGTGATTTTTGTTTCCAAAAGCAATGTGGGGATGGAGTGATGGTGATTGAGAATGTGCGAGAAAGAGAGTATTTTATTTATTTCTCTAAACAAGAAAATGTAAAAAACGAAATAAATAATTAGAAGTCTATTTTACCCTTATTGATAAGAGGGATTGGCAATAAAACAAAAGGTCGGATCAAGGACCGAAGTCGCACAATACCTGACCCAATGAATGGGTCCGCAATATTGGTATAACAACAGGGACTGGCAGTGTAATTTACTTTTTTTTATCTACTCGCCAGAATAACCTAATTTACAAGAATGTTTTGGAGATCTATGTCGCAATTTCCGAATACTCGTGCGTTTTTTATTTGACGATAAGACATACATCTACTACCACATAATTGTATTCGACTTGTTTCTAACTAAGTGTAAACGAAAGTACGACTTCTTTGGATACAAGTGGAATAAATTATAGCACCTTACCTTTATTTATCAAATACTCCAAAGACAAGAATAAATTATGTTTGGGGTTCAAATGAGAACAATCATTTTGAGTGATAATGAAGGAACCAATCAAAATGTGTCACGTGTCACAAAACTTATTTTCCCCCACGTTTTCAAAAATCCAATATCTAATAAATGGTAAGTTGAAAATTATAAAAATTACACCATAAAAATATAACATTTTTTTCTCTTCGATTTGTCATTTCACAAGGTATACTTTCGACGACTTTTATTTTTTTGGGTTTTACAAATTGTACAAAATTAGTAACACATGTGTTACTAGCTGGTATCATGTGTTACTAGATGGTATCACATGTGTTACTAGCCGGTAACACATATGTTAGTCGTCGGTAACACATGTGTTAGTCACCGGTATCACATGTAAGTAATGTCGACATTTTTGATGTGACGGACGGAGTACAATATGTTTTTATTTTTAAAAATTCATTTGCACCTCTATCCACTGTCGCCACTTTCACCGCTGCTATATGCGGGTACGAGGCTAGTTTTATATAATACATTTAACCATGTATCTCCTCGATTTTTTAAGACTAAGTAAGTGGGTCCCACTATCACATTATCTCTTATCTTTCGCTACTACTTATTCTCCACTAACTATACTTTTCATTAATCAAATATTAAATCTAGCCATATAGTCTTTTTGCATTGGTTAAATTTTAAGTTGGACACGTGTAATGGGACATACCAAAATAGTAATGTGGACATTTTTATTGAGACGGACGGAGTACAATATGTTTTATTTTAAAACATTCATTTGCACCTTTATCTACCGTCACCAATTTTACCGTTGCTATATACGGATACAAGGCTAGTTGTCGTTAAAGCAGATTGACGTGTATCCCTAGGAATCTTAATTTTTTTTTCGGTTTTCCTTCTGTTGATAATAATAATTGTTGTTGGGTTATCTATATTTTTTGTGGATTGTAAATACTGCTAGGTGTCGTGTTTGTTAACTTTTATGACTCTCCACCAATATATTCGTATCACTAAACATCTGAACTCATAAAAATAATTTTTTATTATATACGAGTAGTATTGTTACTTGTTAGGTCACTTTCATAGATTCAGGCAAAAAATAATAATAATAATAATAATCTATAAATTATACTTAAAGCAAAATAGCATGAGACAATTTCAACCCTTAATTAGGTTTTTTCAAATCGATCCACGATATAGATTATTTTAATGATATTTACACTTGATGAATAATAAATAAATAATACGTTATCTATTATATTTAATAGAAATAAATTTAATAAATATATAAAATATAATTAAGTAGATAATACGGAATTAAATTAAAAAAATTGACCTAATTATAGTAAACTTCTAAAACCAATAAAAAAATTTAGAAGATATCGTGAATACATATCATCAAAATTTGTTATCGTATTACAAAAGATTTTTTTTTACAACATTGGTGACCTAAAAAACAAAATAATATTTTTTAATACACATAGAATACTAGAGGTGGCAAAATGAATGGGTCGGGTCGGATCTCGGGTTTAGATGGGTTTAGGTCTAAATGGGTCCAAGTCTAGATGAGTCATTTAGAAGGATGGGTCTAAACGGGTCCGGGTCAAATGGGTCTCGGGTTGGGTCGGGTCATCGGGTTCACCGATTTTTTTTAAATTTGAGTGAAAATGAAAAAAATGAAATGAGGTGGAAAAAAAAATTACCCGCTAGACCCATCTAAACCCGTTGATTAATTGTTACACAATTATAGGTTATATTGAAAAACCCATTTAGACCCATCCAAAAAATGAAGAGGAGACCCAACAAACCCATCCCCTCCTAAAAATTAATCAAATTGACCCATAATTAACCAATGGGTCTAAAATTGCCACCTCTATAGAATACTAATAGACAATAAATACAAGTATAAGGAACACATGTTACATTCGCGTATACAATCACATTGAGCAATATCAATCATGCACGACAATTATTAAAACTAATATATTTTTTGGTATATTAGTAATTTGAATTGGAAAAAAAACACCTTACTTCAACAATAAACAAACAATCTTTTTTAAAGAGCCCAATCAAGCACAACAATAATAAGTAAAAAAATATATAAATACAAAAAATTAGAGTTGTCCGCGTTGTCGCGGGTCCTTTATATAATAATAATAATAATAATAATAATAATAATAACAATAATAATAATACTTTGTAGTAGACGGGGCAATTTTAGACTCATTGGTTGATTATGGGTTAATTTGGTTAAATTTTAGGAGGGGATGGGTTTGGTGGGTCTCCTCCCCATTTTTTGGATGGGTCTAAATGGGTTTTTCAATATAACATCTAATTGTGAAACAATTAACCAACGGGTTAGACGGGTCTAGCGGGTAATTTTTTTTTCCACCTCATTTTATTTTTCATTCAAATAAAAGAAAAGTTTGGTGAAAACCCAATGACCCGACCCGATCCGAGACCCATTTGACCCGGACCCGTTTAGACCCATCTTTCTAAATGACCCATCTAGATCCGGACCCATTTAGACCCAAACCCATCTAAACCCGTGACCCGACCCGATCCGACCCATTCATTTTGCCACCTCAACTTTGTAGGTACCTTGATCCGTACCATATTTCAATTGTCTACATCCGCTCACCTGTAAGAAGAATCAACGTCAGACACATTTGACTGAGTCACGGATGTCAGTCACACATGTGAAGCTGAATGTTTGCGGTACGTTACCACTCGAGCTAAGTCCAATTGGTTGATAGAATCAAGTAAAAATATCGATTAAGGTAAAAAGTGAGAAGATTGTATGGAGCTTCAAGTGTCCACGTCAGCTACTCTAGAATCTCTTAACTTTTACCAGCAACCCATGCAATATATTCTATTTTGCCCAAAAGATTAGGCGAATACATGTGCTGCATAACTCAATGTTGTGAGCTTAACAACAGTTCAGTGCAAACTGCAGTTTCAAATGCTACTTAGTACGGAGCACTACAGTTTACAGTTTTCGCTTGCATTCATCCAGACATCAAGCCATCAAGGTATCGTAACACACAAAAATAGGATAAAGCTTATGTGCAATCAGGTGTTCGACGATTATGCCACTCATTATCATTACTACTCCCCAGAAACTTCTCAGCCTGTAAATTAGAATTTTTTATCAGATAATTGATGGTCAAATTCTAAAAGTTCATGCAATAATTTATCAGTGAAAATCTATTTGATGCCTAGAAATGGAACAATAGGAAGGACTAAAAACCTCAAATGCAGCCAACAAATTATCAAGTTCATCGTCATGATGGTTGATAGATTGGTTATAGATCTGCATTGGTGATGACTGGCTAGTAATGTGAACCTGTGAAACACCCCATCAACCATGTTGAAATACAAACACTAATTATAAAGACTAGAGGTGGCAATATGGGGTCAGGCATGCAGGTTGGGTCACAGCTGGTAATTTTTTGGGTCGAATCAGTTGCCCGAACAGCTTTATTTGTATATAAGTTTTAAATTTTATTATCGGTAATTATAATTATTGTGTAAAACATGACTGCAAAAACTATATTTTATAAATAATTCAGTAATAAAATTTGATCAAACTAAACTGATTTAGAAGACTTAATGAGGATATAAAACAACTTGGTCGCCATTCCACCCGTTTAGCTTGATCAATACATTTGACCCATTTCCTTATTAGCTACTGTATTGGTTGTATATAATCTATTTGACTCGATAGAAATAATTATTAAAATTTTAATATATTTAAGAAGCCACCAACCAAAGGGGAAGGGGCAAACACCAAATACAGAGGGGCCCATTCAGAAGTAACTTGGTCTAATTTGCCTCCTAATTCAACCACCTATTGTACAAAAAGATAGCACGTCGACATCGTGAACTTGTAAACTTGAACATGGTCGATCGTTTTAAGTCCACACGTTATGTAATATCATCTTCAGACCACTTAACCACAATAGTACGTCCTTTTTATATCTGATATATGTTTGGGTGTCCATGCCAACCCATTACTTCACAATAAGTTTTAGTTATTTTTAGAGGAAAACAAAAATAAGAAGTAACTTCGGTTATTAGAGTTATCTGTCTTTGTTACAAGTGACAATATTTGGGCAGGCCAAACGGGTTGAGTAATGGGTCGAAACGGGTAAATTTTGATACAGGGTTGGCAGGTTGAGCCAGGGTTTCTATTATATTGTATAAAATACATTATTGTATTAATTATGATTTAGTAGAGCAAGTTAAGAGATTGTAAGCATTATAATACAATTCGCGCGGGTCAGTTTCAGGCCCCGTCACCTTTTCCATTTTCTAATGTGTTCATCCATTCTTACGTACATAGATTAAGTTAGTCATCGTCAATAAAAAAACAGCTCAAATACTTGAGCAACTGTATATATTTTGGGTTACACCAAGGAAACCATGAGTAATACAGAAAATAAAAATGCTAACTGAACCTTATTGTTAATCCCCTCTGTTAACACTCATTTCCAACTTGGTGAGTCAATATGAAATCATCAATGATTCTTTTCAAGGATATATTTTTTAAACAAAAACTTATAAATAATTTGAATACACAGTTTATCTAATCAACATAACATATAGTACCAACTTAAGGAAAAGTGTGTTTTTGAAATTCTTTTAATTTATTTAACCTCCAAAAGTTGTGACCAAAATTAGTTCCTCTACATTTTACTACAGCTATCAATGTTAGTAACAAACGTTATGTAACATTTTAGAACGGAATGTGTTAACGTGCATCTTGTTTATGGAACAAAGGTAGCGGCAGGGCGGATGTAGGATTTATTAATGGGCGGGGAAAATTTTATTTTTTTTGTTTATTTGTTCAGTTATGCGGTGCAAAACTTAAAAAATATCAAAAAAATTCTTTTCTATATGATTTGAGAATTTTGGGGGCAGCTGCCCCTCATGCCCCACTTATCTTTACTATGTTAAGTCGAAAAAATTGCGTACATGCGCACGATGTTTCCTATGGTGTGGTCCTCTCTCTCGATAGTAAACAAGGCAGCATTAATGATCTTAGTATCCCTTCATAAGACACCTTATTAATATAATACATATTGTGTAAAAACAGAATTAACAAAACAATGGAGTATAAACAAAAAGGGTAAAATGGAAGGAGTGAATTACCTCAATGGACGGTCAAACAATCGGTTATCACGTAATAGTCGTTGTCAGAATTTTTTTACATTTCTAGTCAAAACTTTCGCCTAAATTCGAAATAGTCTAGGCGATTCCGGCGCAACCAATTACTGAAAGACACGTGGATAAAAGCTTCACCGGTCAACCCTTTGCTCGCCGGTCAACATTACTTCGCCGACACTAAAAAACGCCAAAAATTTCGCCTAAATGATTTAATCTTCTAGGCGAAAACGGTGAAGATTTCAGGAACCACAAATCGCTCATAACGATCTGGAGCATTCATGACTCTCTTCTCTGTGAATGTACAAGAAATAAGATCACAATAACATCATGCAAACAATTGAACAAATCAATATATTGCTACATGTTACAGGTTAACCGCTTGCATTATTATTTCTCTACTTCTATTTTTTGCTGTTACAGACAAATACAGTTACTCCACTTAAATTTGCTGTTAAATAGATCAGTTGGCACAAATTAGCGACGAGAGTGATGTTAAGTTAGATAATTAAGAGAAGAATAAGGAAGTTACCTTAAAATTAGGGACGAATATGGAATAATGTGATGTGAAGCGGAACGAATAAACCCTAGAACGGAGAGATTGATTGAACTGCCATTAGAGAACAGGTCGCGTTGTGCCGTTGTCGTCTTCGTTTGCAAAGCGTCAGGCAAAAGGGGAATCGGGCTAATTGACAAACCAATTATTACTGTATATACGAGTAATACTGACATAAAATAGAATTTTCTCATAGATATAAAATAGTATATTATTTTTTATTATTATTTTTCTAAAAAATAATATTTAAAAATGGTTATTTGAGTCATCCACCGGAGTCGTTTTATATTTCAATAGAGCACGAACGAATTCCTCACAAAGTCCAACATCGTCGGACAAATCACCTCCATCACATATACCACAACGTTCAAGACGGAATTCGCGCCGATTAAATCTTAACGTTGTGGAACATTCGCTTCATTGGTGGACAAATCACCTCTATCACATATACCATAATATCCGAGCCGGAAGTCGCGCTGATTAAACCTTAACGTTGTGATGGTGGTAGGTACCTTTATGATAAATAATACTCATGACATGTTTCAAACTATAACCTTAAGAAAGTCATGAGATGCCCTTACCGCTAGACTATTTATTCATTCGTTTTAAAATAATATGATTTTTATTCAATAATAATAATTCAAAACAATGGTTAATGATTATTAATAAAGTATATACAAGTTATTTATCTTTTATATCTATCTATACCTATTTATATATCTTCTGATTTATAATAGAGTAGGTTTTACGTTTTTACTTAGATGTATATAGTTTTATTGGAGTATTTTCGAGACCTATTATAATCATTTCCCTAACCAACTCATCCATTCTTTACCTAATATTGTCTTATACGGTGTATGAGAAGGTGAGATGTAGACAGACTTACCCCTACTATAGGTAGATAAGCTGCTTCCAGAAATGAACCTCCAGCCTGCTGGGGGTGAGGGTCGAACCCTTGACCTCTGTCTCCAAAGGCAAGAGGCTTAACCACTTGATCTAACCATTTGAAAAGCTCGAATTGAAGACTTCTTACGAGGATAACAACATGTTTTTACCAGTAGCTTATATTTGTAGTGTTGAAATCTATATCTTATATGTAGTGCTATAAAGAGTATATTTGTCATCAATAATACTAACAATGTTTACATTTTTTTGGTAGGAAGAGAGTCAAACTGTAACACCCTAAAATTTAAAAGTATTATTTGGGTAAAAGTAAAATTAATTATTTTAAGTTATTATTAAGTTTAAGTGATATAAAGTAATAATAACTGTAAATAGGATTTAAAGTTCCAGACAATAATAATTACGGGGAATAAAATTAATAAACTCCTATCTATCTTTATAATTACATACGTACGTACGCATACAAGCATACATATCGATTCAAAATTTCCAGACAGTGCGAGAGACATGGAGAAAACGCAAGAAGCAAGAATCAGTTACCAAAATCAATCCGAAACATGAAATTGAAGTTAGAGATATGAAATTCACCACTCTTTGATTCTCTCTGACATAAGGTGAGTAATTATTTTTCATTTAATTGACCCGGAAATGGGTTTTTGGTGGATTTTGATTGATTAGTGATCTTAATCCGAAATTAAGATTTGATATTGTTGAATCGATGTTAGTTTAGGTTATAAATGATGATTAGTAACCTTACTACACTATAGATATGAAGAATCATTGATGGTGTTCTTGGTGATTTTTATGAATTATGTCTAAACTCATAAACTAGTAATAATCTCTTTAATTAAGTGGCTTAGAAGAGCGATTATAAAGTTATAATGTTGTTAAAATACCCCATTAATTTCCAGACTAGTTTTTTTTAAAAAAAAAATAACTTGGAAGCGTTATCCCCTTTCAAAATTATATTACATATTTAGAAATCAAATCATAATTATATATCGCAAACTACCATTATTAAGTTTTGTAACTACCAACAAAGCATTCTAGTTAGGTGTTATAAAACAAAACACTTTTCACTAGCAAAAGATAATCAGAGTGCCCAGCAGTCAAACATTCCTTCAATCAAATCCTCTTGCACAGATTCCATCCCAAAACTTAACCTGCAAGAGTAATGTGGGGATCAGCACGAAGCTAAGTGAGTCAACCTGTCACTATCAGTACAATTCAATATAACAGTACTGATTATCAGCAAATATCACATAGACACTAACACAACATCACCAAGAGGATCAGTGGTCCTTGTGGCGCCCTCAGACCGCGGTGGCCCACCAAGCGACACTTATTATCACTGCAGGCCAATACAGTGATTTACCAATAGCTGGTTACTACCTTTAGTCAATATGTGTTCCATTCTCAACACATGATCACAAATCTCACATTGACTAACCTGTAGCAACCCAGCCTAACAATCGTTGACCTCCGAATCACCAAATGCCCGAAGGCGACTCATCACATATTACACGTGTATTTCATCAATCAATAGTCAACAATCAACAATCACAATAGCAACTATGTTCACTTGTTGTAACCAAATATGTTACAACCAAATTACACTGAAAGTACAAGTCCACTCACCAAACCTCCATCGTCCACTCAGTAGTCTAATATCACTGAGTCTTCTCCATATCTGATAATTATATCAAATAACAAGTCAGTAATTTATCCATTAAAATCAACTCATGTTATAATCATATAACAAATTCAATATATATATATATATATATATATATATATATATATATATATATATATATATATCTTAAAACTACCATAACAACAAGTTATAACAACTCCTTTTATGATTACATCATTACCTCAATATTTGATATTACTATTAACATTACTCAAGTGGTAATTAACTACCATACTATTTCATAAATAATCAAGTTCAATACTTAGAATCATCTTAACAATAATTATCAATTATGTGTCACAAACACAAACTTAAGACCTTCATTCTCAATTTACTCAATTATATCAAATTATGATATAGGTGATTTCATCAACTTAATCACATTTCATCAATAATAACCTACAATAATATGCTCCTTAACAACTAGTAACAACTAAATATTATTAACTCAAGCTTAAGAGCTTTCATCCTTAAATGCACTTTAAATTCAAGACTTTCTTTATGAACATATATCAATTTCATTAATTCTAAGTTAGACTTAAGTTATAATCATGAATTAAACACCAATTAACAATAATAACATAACCACAAACTTCAATTCATGAATATTCAACTAAACCTATAGCCATTCATATGATTATACTTCAAATTCTTCATTTTTAAACTAAACTTAAGATTATAACCCACATATAAACATCAACTAACTATCATGCAAGTATTACAAGCTTCAATTCAAGTTAATCATGCTAATTCTATCAATTACTCAAAAAACCCATTTTGATTACAACTTATATAACATGATTAATTCACTTTTAGGTTAGATTAAGGTTACTAACCATCTTATAAACACTTACTAACACCACCTTAACCAATTTCAAACTTTAATTTCGGATTAAAGCCATTTACCCATCAAAATCATCACAAACCCTAAGAATCACCATAAGTTTATAATCTCAAGCTTGAATCTTGTTAGCAATCAACAAAAACAAGCTTAACTAACAACAATTTCACAAAACCAACCCTTAATTTCGGATTAAACTCACCAATTAGCAAAACCCCCAAAAACCCCAATTTCTAGGTTATGGAAAATGAAGAACATGTGATCATACCTTGATTATGATGATGATAGAAGCTTGAATTCGTGTTTATCCGCTTCAATTTGATGAAAGAAAGTGATTTCTTGAAATAATTTAGGGTTTCAAGTGTTTAGGTATGTACGTAAGATGCGTATGTATGTATGGATATCTTTGAACAAACACCGACTCAAGTCTGAGTCTATTACATAATTGCCCAAATTTCTTTCCCCGTACTTATCATTGTCTGGAACTTAAAACCATTTACGGGGAAACATTATTTTATTTTACCGTCATCTAAATTTAATTAAAACAGTTAATAATTTATTAGTCACAATAAACTATTTAACTCTTTTACCCATTTATTTTCAAATAATACAACAAACTTATTTTCCAACACATTAAATAATAATTTACCGTCAGAAATATTAAAATATTACTAGACCCGAATACTGGGTGTTACAAATCTTCCCCCCTTAAAAAGATTTCGTCCTCGAAATCTGATCACACTTAATTAATCTAATAAAATAGATTCCATTTTACAATTTGTAATCATAATTACAACTAGGTTATATGAAACTCTTTATTATAAGGGAATCAAAATCATATAACCATTAATACTTAGGAATAATCCGTAAGCAGTATGTAGAGGTCAAATTTTATGAGTAAAACTATTATCATATAATCAATTAGTATCCCTTTACATCAACTCGGATGCTAAATCAACACATGTTAATACCATGCGACATCAACATAGGTATTTCATCAACACAAGGTGCTATCATGCTTCACCTATTCAAAATATCATCACAATGAAATTCACAGTCAACTGACATCTACTTTGCTTAAATCATCTTTTAATTATTATTGGTTACAATTCATCACATACCTCCCATTTACAATGAGTACCATATTAAAACAAAGTTGTGGTTTACTATTCTTTCATTTCAGTCAATCATCGTCTAAGACGAACCGTACGCAAAAGAAACGTGCGAAACGTGCCCGAAAAACATTTTAATAACTTAAAATAAAGTACTTAGAATAATACTTTCATTGAAAATATCGTGTTTTAAAATGATAACGAAACACACGTATTAAAACGTATAACGATAATTAAACGTTTAAACGATCGGGTAAACGAACACCGCACGGAGCGCAAACGCAAGGAACAAAAAAAATTGGAGACTTCCTCTCCCTTGTGAGACCCCTTTGGCCGCCCCCTTCCCCTCCTTCCCTTTTCCCTTCTTTCTTCTTTGACCAACCACACACACACACACTCATTTTTCACACTCTCTCTCTACCTCCATTTTTCTCTCAACCCTCTCACTAAAAACCCTAATCGAATCCACCATTTTCACCTTCAAATAATCATCATCTTTCAAGACTCGTGACCACCGTGACACGATCTACACATCTACCTTTTCGGAATCTTCATCCGACTACTTTGTAAGATCCCGACACTTTCGAAAACTCTTGTATTTTATTTATTTACATGTTTAATTGTTTATCTAGCAAGTTTATGTCCAAATAACTAGCTAGAACTCGTTTTCAAAATATTTGTCGAAAGTTGCGGTTTTGGTCTTTTAATGGAAACGCCACCTCGAAACACTCCCGACATGAAACCATAATTTTCCTAGACTCTACTAACTGTTTTAAGACTTGTGTAAGAGTTTCGGGTCAAACCGAAGTCGTTTGACCACAAAACCGAGCCTTGAAAAATGACCAGACCCTTTATGTCGCACCAGGTCTGGAGCCTTTGCGACACAAAGCTCTATGTCGCAAAACCATTTCCTATGTCGCATATAGCGACACAAGTGACTATGTCGCAACACTTTCGGATGTCGCATATAGCGACACAACACCCTATGTCGCATTAAATTGCGGATGTCGCACATAGCGACACAATGACTTATGTCGCAGTCATGACCTGTGACACAATAGCCTATGTTGCACCCAGTGTCGCATAAATCAGAACCTTAAAAATACTGATTTTTACTAAGTGTCAAGACTTGAAATTTTATCGCTTACGTTACCCAAAATTCAGATTTTAGATGCGTTTTTCACCTCGACCCCAGCCAGGGGCTCTGCCCCTTGAACCCCGCCAGGGGTTGCCACCCCTGGAACCCCGCTAACCAGGGGCGCTGCCCCCGGACCCCGTCATTAAAGTTTGGAAATACTTTATACACTGAGTGTCAAACATTTACAACAATCAAAACCCATACGATGTACTTGAACATGATACACATATAATTCAACACTTATATATGATACAACACATAATAATAAAGATGTAAGATTATTATTACAAACCGTCACCAACAGGCCGTACATGTTTTCAAAACACAAACAAACAATCAAACGAATCAATGTACTTGGACATAACTAGTTGGATGAACAACTAGCATAGGTGATCTTTTGAGATACCTACTCCCGTATTAACCAACACGCGTCTTGGACACCCTCAGGTTACAGTCTTCGGACATTACTGCTTGGTTTAGCAATGCACGTTTATTGAAATAAACGCATCAGACTCAGTCTCATAGCCCCGCATTTTTTTACTGTTTTTACTCCCGGGGTGGGAATACATGCTCAGATTTGTTTTACACGTGAACACAAGTACAAAACTCGATATATTGACTGCATGAGTTATTTTACTAATCATAAAAGTCCTCCACCACATAGTTTATTAGTATGGATTTAGCGTGAATGTTAGTGTATGATACCATATGGGATTGACAATCCCTGTCCGGGGTAGTCGCGCTACCATGACTGTGATGTCAAACATGCACATTATCATTTGTTCACACGAGTGTAGATTAGGCACTCGCTGGGAGGCACCTCGCTCAGGTCGTTAAAGGCGGATCCTGACCCCTCAGTTAAGCTCAAACTATGGATTCATGGTAGTAATATACACATTTATTTGATTAATTTCAAACATACCATTAAATCTTGTGGTTTATACATTGTGGTTTTATCAATTACACCTGTGAGCTCACCAGCTTTTAGTTGTCCTTTTAGCATGTATTCTGAGGTACACAGCAGTAGTAGGACTGCTCAGGATATTATTTAGCTCGAGTCGCATGCAAACACGAACATCAAGAGATTTTTCTGCATTATTATATTTTGTATAAGTAGTAATCATTAAACTATTATAAACTTTTATTACAATCAATGTATTTTGTTAAAACGACGCATATAGAGTTGTTCACTTTATCTTATGTGATGTGATTATTGATTAGTAGCACCCCAAGTATGCTTCTGCCAAACAATAAAATTTGGGGGTGTTACATTAATGGCGTGACATTCACAATCAAGTGTTTAATCGAGTAATTGCCTAAAAAGCAACGGTGAACGATATCGGGGTTAAATGGATAATGATTGTGTGTTCCAGATTATTTCCGAGCAAGAGTTTATACAATCAAGTGGATTATTGGTTGTATCGTATTTTGTTTCTATTTGTTGATTAGTGGCCAATGGCGTGTAACTCAGTTGGTAATGGGTGGGGGCATCTTTGCAACAATAAGCACAAGGTCAGGGGTTCAAACCCTGGCACCCCCATAACCACAACGTTGAGTGAGTCAGGTATGCCCCCCATATTATGGAATTGGCAGCCGATTGTGGGCCGGTCTGAGTTGCCGGTTATCAACCTTTTTGCCACAATTTGTTGATTAGTGTTGTGAATCCCATATATTGTTAATTATTCATTTTGTGGTCGTGGAACGTTATGTTGAATTCATGCTGAAATGATTAGTGTTAATTAGTCTTTGATAAAGCCTATTTTATATATATTTTCTTGGGCATTATTGAGCTCTTTTGTACTTGGTTGATTGCATTTCCATGAACTTTCGATACTTAATCGTTTGGTTATGCTTTCAGGTCTAATATCGAGGATTAATGAAGAAATGGTTAAGACTCCTTGCGTTCTGAAAGTAAAGTGAAGGAAATATAAAAGATATTGATTTTGGCTTGCTAGAGACTCCAAGAGTACTTCCTAGAGACGAGAGTAGTGTCCAGGGTTTTGAGTAATTTCGCTGGAGACTCCAGGAGTAGTGTTTGGAGACGAGAGGTCTTGTAGCATATAAAAGGTCACACTTTCTCTCACTTAGGGTAATCTTTTCATTTGGTGACGGCCATGGGAGACTTGGGAGAGCTTTTGGAGACATCCTATGTGATTCTAAGGTATCTCTATGGATCCGGAATGAGGAATCAAACCCCAATCATCCGACATGATTCTTCTCTTCGGTTTGATCTTTTATCTACCGTTAGGGTTCATTTCTTGAATCGATGTGTCTTTGTGATTGTGCCTTTCATGGGCCGAGGTTCCTTTGTTTATTTATGTTTATGAACCTTTGATTGTGGATGTATCGTATGTAGATTCGATTATGTTGTATGTTGATTTTATGTTTAATCAAAGAACCATGAATGATTTACATTTTAGTTTTGATTCAATTAATGAATGACTATTGCATTAAGTGAAAACTTTTATTTGTTAGTCATTTGTTTATAATATATTGAAGAATATTTGATTGTGACTTGTTATTTCATCGCATACAAGGAATTAAATTAGGACTAATACTTGGATTGTTTTGTGAATCATACTAAGGGACACCTTGTGTGATTTTAGCTTTTATGAAAGTAAGGCTATCGATTGAACAACAAAGTTACTTGAATTGACAATAGGTGATTAATAACGATTAGTGTTTAGAGACATCTTGCACTAAGAAATGTTGATTGCTCAATTGGTTTTGTGACAACAAAGTAATTGGTTTTGTCAATTGCATATAATTGGTTGAGTCTCATGCTTAATCTATATATTTAAGTTTAGGGAGAATAAATCTATATAAACATAATTCATACCAATGTGTGAGATCATTACTATCTTTATTTGCTTCATTTATTTATTGTTTGAATATCCTTGACTGCCTGTCATTAAAAGATAAACTATCCAATCCTTTTATTTGCTTTCAATAAAAGTTTAATTACTAGCTCAATCAATTCTCCAAGTACACACACATTGTCCTTGTGGGAATGAAACTCAGATTTACCAAAGTTATATTACTATTCGATTAGGTGTGCTTGCCTATTGTGTAGTAATCCATTTATTTGATATTTCTTGGTTTATTTATAACATGGTATACACACATCAAACTTGTTGATATGTGATAATTACGTGGATTATATGGAATGAGTAATTTGTAGAGATTCAGTGTTGATCAAATTGCTAACTGCGGTTAGTATAGTGTTGTTGCTTTAGTATACATGCTGGCATAGCATGGTACTAAATGATGTTGAGCTTGGTATGCATATTGATGTGGTATGATGCCTTGCGTGCTTGTTTTTCTTGGTCGCGGGTCCGCATAGTGTTCATAGTAATCCTCACAATTGCTCAGTAGTTATCTGCTTAAGCAAATATACGTTGTTAATATTTATAAAGTATTGTTTCAGAGTTGCATTGTGGATTATTCTTTTAATTGCTCGTATATTCACTAAGTGTTTTGCTTACCCTTTAGTTGTTTCATGTTGTAGGTACTATGGTTCGGTTGAACCAAATGTGCGTGATGAGTAAAGTGGGGTTGTAAGAAGGTAACGTGGATTGGAGCTTGCTATATGGTTAGAAAAGCACTACCTTCTTTTGAATTGTCGTTGTGTTTATCACTTGTATAATTCGCCCAAAATTTCAACTTTGAAGTTAAATATAAAGTTTGTAGTTTTGTTTCATAGTATGTTGACTTTGAAAGTCAACTATGATGTAAAGTCTTACATACATGTTTGTGGGAAAGTTTGAAGCTAATGAATGAAGTTAGTCTTGTTTGTTTAAAATTGAAGAAAAGTAGTAAAGTGTCAAATTGAGTTGTAGGTCGAATTTGAAGTTGACATATAATTAACTACTTAGAAATAATCAATTATGTGTGAAAATTTAAAAGTGAATCAGTTAAAGCATGGTTAGTTTTGTAAATGGGTCAAAAGGTGTCAAAACGGGTTATAAAAAAGTTAATTCGTTAAATTAAGTTGAAATGCATACGGTCTTGGTCGATAATTGACTTAGAGTCAAAATGGTATTAGGAACATATGTGTGAAAAGCCCAAGTCAGCAATTGGATGGTTTATGTTTTGACTTGTCATAAAAAATGACCGAGATGACACTAGTTACACACCAAATTTATCATTAAAATTTATTTTGAAAAAATGTAAAAAAGGAAACTTTTATTATGTTATACTGAAGGTGTGTGTATATTTTCAAGTCTTAACTATGCGCATCGGAAGTTCACATTTAAAAAATGGAGTTGAGCTGCTGTGTCAGGGCCTTACCCGACAGGTAAGATTTGTACCTAGTGGGTACTGACCTATCCGGTCGGGTTACCCGGTGGATATATTATTTTAAACGGGTAGGGGTAGTGTAAAGCGAGATTGTAGATGAGGGGGTGCTGAGTTTGTAAGTTACACGGCGAGTACCAAGCCTTACTCGGAGGGTACCCGGTTGGTAATGGGTCTACCAGGCAGGTGGAGCCCATTTTATTTGGTTCATTTATTTTGAGTCTGTTATCGAGTACAAACTATATTTATCTGAGTTGTAAAGGTTCATACAATATGTGGGACATTTTGTAAGAGTATTTTTAGTAAAAAGGGGGGTTTTCTTTCCATACCACAAAAATTACTCACCATACCACAAATAGTACAAAATAGTACAGAATGTAA
Organism: Pseudognaphalium luteoalbum; assembly: GCA_963422505.1. Classification (NCBI taxonomy): domain Eukaryota; kingdom Viridiplantae; phylum Streptophyta; class Magnoliopsida; order Asterales; family Asteraceae; genus Pseudognaphalium; species Pseudognaphalium luteoalbum. Next base: position 28,945,031 of record OY730195.1, read on the forward strand.
GAAAAAGTGATGGAATAAAGTACAGAATGTAAGAAAAAGTGATGAAATAAAGTACAGAAAAATTATTTTTAAAAAAAGGAGTGATATGGATAGTAGGAACCTAAAAAAAATTGAGGCGTTTCACAAACAATAACAACAATACCCAATTTTGTATCTACAAGGTATGAGAGGTAATATGTAGACAGTTTTTCCTCTATACAAGGTAAAGAAAGTTGTTCCTCTACCCAAAGGTAAAGAAAGTTTATCCCTCATCCGAAGGTAATGAAACTACTTCTAGAGGAACCTCTAGCCAACATGAAAGAAAATACGAGGATGCAAAGATATATAAGTAAATAAATATCAGTAAATTTAGTTGTTTATAAATGAACTTTGGTGTTAACATTTTATGTTGTATTTATGTTACCCTTTTTTAAAATGACAACCTACTTTGGCCAGCTGGCCAAAGGCGGAGGATCATTTGGTGTGTGGGGTGGGGGTGGGGGTCCCAACCCCTTCTAAACTTGGACTAACTAGCGATTTAGCTTGTAGCACGAAGACTGGAAACGGAAATGCTTTATACATTTATGGATTGCCCCCTCTGAAACCAAACAACCGAACATAACACAGAATTTGGAAGTGCCATTTATTTTTTATTTGATATTTATTTAATTAATCAAAATCTTGGAAATCTAATACATTAAATTATTACTCCCTGCGTCCTAAATTAAGTATTCTGAATCAGATTTGTAAGTCTTTCTTTTTCAAGTTGACCTTAAATATTTTTGTTTGTGTTATATATTACTTTGTGAAAATTATGCTAATGAAAATACATTTAAAACTCAATCAATTCATATATTTTACATCAAATATTATATAATACAAACAAAAATATTTAAGGTTAAAGTTTAAAAAGAAAGATTTAAAAAGTCAAACATGACACTTGATTTTGGACGAATAGAGTATATTACTTTGAATATATACTCTCTTCGATTATGTAAGCTATATATTTAACGTTTGATATAAATATATTTTATTTGTGTGATTAATTTATATTCTTTTGTTGCTAAACTTTTTTCCATGTACTCAGGTACATTTTAAATTTTTAAGACTATGGATGTGTTTGGTAACAACGGGTTGGAGTTTGTGGCTGGAGCTGGGGCTGGAGCTGTAGCTTGGGGCTGGAGCTGAGGCTTGGGCTTCTTTTCACAAGCCACTTCAAAAAGCTTCTTGTTTGTGGGCTTCTGGGGGCTTATTTTTTCAAGAAGCCCCACTTTTTTATGTTGTCAAACAAGACTTATAGTTGGGACTTATAAAAAATAGAAGCTCAAGCCCCCAAAAGCCTCTAGAAGCCCGTCATCCAAACATACCCTATATAGCATAAAATGTTATGTAGTTAAATATAAAAGATAGTATTTGACTTTCCAATTAACTTTTATTATTATGAAAAGATTGATTTACTTGATTGTATTACCAATATTTTCTTTTTCTTTTTTCTTTTTTTTTTTGGATTTTTGATATAATTCTAACTGAAATTGAAATTGCAATAGTGCTCCAAATTGATTATATTATCAAATTTTACTTATGTATGACATTTTCACCTATTCTTCCCCATCTATTATGGTTAATTTTTGTATTATAGTAGGATATGAATATACGATGGTAAGGGTAAAATAGAGATTTCTTGTGGTATAATAGAATTATATGACAAAAAGATATAATATGTATGACTTTTTAAGCACAAAACATTATATTTTTAGGATGATTTGCCCCAACGATAAGATTCAAGTTCCGCCACTGAAAAAGTACAATTATATTATGCTTGCCACCAAATATTATGAGCTACTCCATTATAGGGTATCAACATACCAACAAAAGGCAATGCGTAGATGACAAAATAGGTAACACCTTATTAGGATACTCATCCTCTATAATAATTCAAGCATAGTACTCATGCCCTAACAAGTAGCGTAAGTTAAAAAAATAGACAATGGATCACGAGCTACTCAAAAACGATTCGCTATATGTCGAGCTTGAGTTCGAGCTACGCGAGTTTAGTTTCGAGTCGAGCTTGATAGTATTTAAATATTTGAATTGAGAGGCTCGCGAGCCTAATCGAGCTTACATTATTTTATCTTTTTACCCTCTATTTATATGTACAATAACATATTTAGTCTATCATTCAATAAAGTGCGAGTCAAGTCGAGCACTTAAGTATTAAGTCGAGTCGATTAAAGCTTAAAAGTATCAAGTTGATTAATTATTAATTCTAACTTATTTAACATTAAGATTTTTATACCGATAATCGAGCCGAGCTTGAAAGTATCGTTTCATCAGTCGAGTTGAGCTCAAGCTTACAAATAAAACTTCGATTGAGGTCGAGCAAGTTTCGAGTTTTATAATAGAGTCAAGTTCGAGCTTGACAATGTATCGACTCAACTTGACTAAATTACCCCTAGGCACAATAGAAAACTACTTGGGAGTTAGGTGTATTTTGTTTGGAGATTATGATTGTAGTAAAAGAGGAGTAACTTAAGACTACTCGCAATGGGGCGTTCTGGAGCCCATTTTCGACTGAGAACGCCCACAACGCCCGCAATGGGGGCGTTCTGGTGGGGCGTTGTGTAGAAAACAACGGGAACAAAATGGGCGTTTTGGTGGTGTTATGCATTAAAAACTTGTACATTGTGCTTTGGTAATTGTAGTTATACTAAAAAAAATTATTTAGTTTGTTAAAGGGGCGTTCTGGTGTTACCATTGCACGTGTTAAAAATGGTGTTATGGTGTTATGCTGATGTGTCACCTAAAAAATGGGCGTTCTGGTGTTATGACTGCGAGTAGTCTAAGAAGCTGTAGAATGTTATGATCATATTTTAGCCTAACAACATGTCCAACGTATAAGCCTATTGAAGTTCTACTTTAAAACCAATTGATGATAGAGGAAGTAGCCCATGAGCTTCCATGAGCTTATATGCAAACATTACTTTCTTTTATTTTTCAATGGGGATTGAGTTTGTACCCAACAATCCTCCCGTCAAACTCAAGTCCATCTGGGCCTCCCTCTAACGATAGTTCACCAAACTCGGCACTCGACCTGACTGGGTCCACATCAGGGAGACTTTCGGTACAAGGCTTCAGGATCAACTCATCGTTTGTTGAGGTCAACCGAGGGGGCACGCACCACTGCGTGTAGCACATCTCATATTTTAGCCCAACAACATGTCCAACATATAAGTCCATTGAGGTTCCACTCTAAAACCAATTGGTGATAGAGGGATTAGCCCATGAGCTTATATGTAGACATTACTTTCTTTTATTTTCCAATGTGGGATTAGGTTTGCACACATAGAAAGCATTAACTCCCTCTAAGAAATGAGTGAAGAATTTCATAAGATTACTAAACTCTAATTATTCGAGTTGTGGAGGTTGACGTCTAACCCATCGTGAAAGCCTTGAAGGGAGAAAATAATTGGGAGGAATGGGAGTGGATGCTACTATATGTATTAGAGTTGATGCCACCATAGGTAGGGACAAGTGTCCAAAAATGTACCAAACTTTGTCAAAATATCTATTTTATATATAAACTTTTAAAACCTCAATTATATGTATTCAATTTTCAATCATATGTCATTCACACAAAATACCATGTAGAAAATTACATACAACTAGCATAAATCAAAAGTTGAATAAATAAAATAAATGTTTTGAAAGTTGATACATACAATAGAGATTTTAACAATGTTTGATACATTTTCAGATACTTAGCCCCTACCTCTGTATGTAGGGAGTTAGGCACTCATATAGGGTATCTACCTAAGAATATGATATGATGAAGTGTTTTGTTTTGTAGTTTCATACATATGATTATGTTGCATGTATTTATATTGTATTTGTCATCATTCAATAATGGTGAAACGGAATCAGCTTGTCACTATCTTATGCAGTCTAGGTTAAGCATAACATGACATTGTAACATAGTACATGACTGGCGAAATTAATTGTTTCGCTATGCAAAGCTAATTTATATAACCCAACAAAAGAAGACACATAACTCAAAACAAAGAAAGTTAGAGGGGGATAATTATCATATCATTCTTAGCATTATAGAATAAGTTAAAAAAGGTTAGGACATCTCATTAATGTGCCAAACTAGCAGTCTGATCTATCTTTTACCAATTAGTCGCATTGGATGCTCTGTTATAAACTGTTAATTGTAGTCATAAATCCTGTTTTAAATGTGTCGCGTGAAACGTTGATGTATTATCTAATGATTATGCAGAATGTTAGTAGTGGACCTTATCTGTGCCCTGAGCATAGAAAGTGTCGCAGGTGTGCGTCTACAGTTCCAGGAAATGGTTGAGGGTCACGTTTATATGCTTAATTACACATGAAAGTGGGGCGATTCTAGAAATAAAATTGAATGGGGGAAAATTTTATAATGTACATCAAGTATGGTTGATCGACTCAGACGGTGTTTGGTTTAGCTTTTTGCCTTCATGCTTTTAAGTTTTTAGCTTATACCCTTTTGTTGTAAAAAGCTATAAGCTAAAAGTCTCATTCTCTTGGCTTCAAGGAAATGAGCTTTTTTGTTGTAAAAAGCTATAAGCTTATAAAAGTGTTTGGCTTAGCTTAAAGGCTTTTGACAACAAATAAGCTTAAAAAGCTAAAAAGCAATTCTAAAAAGCTAACCCAAACACCCCCTCAATTTTTTTCTTTAACCGAAACTATATTAGTTCAACCAAAGTAAATTTAGTTCAACATCAAATTCAAATTACATGAACAAAATTGGAAAGGATAAATAAAATAAAGTTGATGAAGTTAGGGGTATAGAAAAGGGATATAAAGATGCAATAAAAAAGAATTGAACCTTAAACCTCTATAACATAAAACCCACTTCTCCACCACAAGGCTAAATACACTAATGATGTAGTTATTTTAACTAATTTTTATTTATTAGTTATAAGGGTTATTTTAACTATTTTTTATTTATTAGTTATAAGGGCAATGTACAGATTATACCAAAGCCTACGAAATTTTTCACGACTCGTAAAAACTTGGTGGAGCGGATGCCAACCCTGCCCCACCCTACGAAATTGCCCCTGTCATGAAAGACCAATCTTTTTGATGCTCTTGATGAAACATTTTTCTGATCCTTAATTTGCAGGTGGTTATTCGGGTATACTTGTGGCGATGCGTGTGGGAGGTTGTTAAAGGAAATCAATGTCCTGTTTGTCTTAAGTAATGCTTTTGAGCCAACTAAATTGTGCAATATTGCTGTGTGAATATTTCTATAACATGAACATGGTCAAAGGTAATGCTTTATTGTTTTTCTGTGTGCAGGTCCATCGAGACTCTGAATCAACACTTACGGTCTGTTCCGATGTCTGTCAGCATTGGGTGCATTGTCGTCACTGTGATGGCTACGATATATTCCTTCCCTAAAACATATATCAGTATCACTTCAAGGAACAAATTTGATTGTCTAAAATATAATATATTATTTCAGTACTAGTTCGGCGAGGGGATCTCATAGATGGTTCGGATTTTACAATATAACGTTAAACAAGACAACAACATTGTAATTGTAAATTTGTAGTAATTACAATCTCCATTATGCGTAGGAAACATTTGTTTACTTCAATAAAGTCCAAAGATGAAAATAACCTGATAATAATAATAAATTCATAAAACTTGACTTGTTATATTGATCAGCACCTAATTAAACACATTGTAAGCCTATATAATCGAATCACTTCCTTAGAAGTTCTTATTATACAAACCTACCACAAGGAAAAGATAACTAAAGAAGACGATCAAGTGTTGGTAGCGGTTAGAAGGATCGTCGTGGATCGATAGTGACTCTCAGTTATTTGCTCTATGTATTCGGTAAGTGCTTTAGAGTATTGTAAGTTTGTAATGACATATCCTCTGTATAATTTTTCCATTCAGAGTAACCAACCAACTAAAAAATGGAATTTGTCTAACTTTTGTTTTTAAGCAGTTTATTGGTCTTTCGTTTTTATGCCTTTCGATACCATCAAAGACCCAATGGCGCCATATTGTATGTGCCCAATCAAGCTATGTGATCGATATTAAGTTTTAAAATGATAAAGTACAAGTTTTGGAAAAGGAAATTGTCGTTTTTGAATAAAATCAAAAACGATAAACTTCTAAATGTGAATTTCACGTATAGTTAGAGATGACATGGGATGCGGAATATAGGATCGAGATCATATTCCGCATCTCCATCCCCTTTTTTTACTTCGTATCCCCATCCTCAATCTAAGTTGCGATTAATTTTACATCCCATCTACGTTCATAACGGGGTTTGGGGATTTACTATCTGATCAAATAAATTTAGATAAATTTTTTAAAAAAACTAAAGAAATAACAGAATCGATCAATACAATATATTGCAGAAACTCTTATGACTTATGGTGAAACTAAGTACAATGGTAATAATGATAATATGATCAAACGAATTGTTGGATTGTAAAAGAATAATTAGTTAGAATGGTAAAATATTACTTAAAATATTAAAATTTGAGAAGAATTAAGAATTACAATATACATCTATATTTTATCTAATATATATAATCTGAATTTTGATTAGAATAGTATAATAGAATTATATATATATAATTTGAATTTTTTAAATGACAACCGACCCTCACCCTTCTACATCCACTTTAGCAATTTAAAAACTGACTTTATCTTTTTATCTTCAATTTTGTAATTATTAAATTGAACATATTGAAACGATGAAATGATTTTACACTATATAGTAAATGTATAACTTATGAAACTCGTTTTTCTTATTTTTTTTGTCTTCTTTTAATATTAGATTTGGTTAAGATCATGGCCTAACGGACTATTCGGACATGGATGTAAAGATGACAACTCAGGTATATGTTCTATAACTAGGTCCATTGAAAACCCCATTGAAAGGCTCATATTGCTCCTTTTAGTTTAATTATATGTAAGATAAGATAATGATAAGAAATTTTGTGACATTATATAGGCTATCATACCTTTGCATTAAGTGATCAACTTTGCCGTAAATCAAGTGGACCTCTAATAACAAAACTTCAGTTTTGTCCCACAGAGTCGGGTAACATTTTTATTTAATTTGTTATCTTCTTCTTTTCAATTCATAATCATCACTTAAATGTACTTCATATCGATTCGGTTTCAATCCGTTGTAACACTTCTAACAACTTTAATCGGCTGATTTAATTGAATTCAGTCGAAATGACTAGAATTACTTATATAATGAAGAAAAGCTAACAAGATCATAATTTTTTTTATAGAAAAATTACGAGTAAGAGGAAGTTTGAAGATGAGTTTAGGTATTTGCCCCTTTAAAATTTATTACTACGTACTAGTTATATTATTATTTTTATTAATATGCACTTAAATTTAAAAGAGGATACATTGCCTAAATTTGACCAGAAAACAAGTTGTTGGAAAGGTATAAAGCTTGAAGTGATGTTAATGTTAACAGAGACTCTGGAAAAATCAAATCATGACTATAAAAGCAACATTGAACAATTAGTTAACATTGGAGAAGCAGACCCATTGATCTTTGAAGTCGAATCAGAGGATGAGACGACTACATCGCCTCAGGTTTGGATTTTAAAAATAGTGCTATTATGATTGTTTTATATCTTGATTTATTTATGAGATGATACAATATAGAAACCAGAAAGTTAAAACAAAGATGATGAGTAGTTTGAAATGATGTTTTTTTAAACAAAAACATCTTTTTAATCTTGCAACAATGCGAGTTAGCAAAACCTCGTTGAAGTCAAATGTCATTTGTAGAAGAAAAAAAATACAGTAACAAAATGTATTTGCCACGTCACAGTCAAATGGGTGGTAACATGTATATTAGAAATTTTAGCCAACAATCACCGAAGTTCGAATTATACTCAATTACAAAATGTACATCATGAAACCTTTTGATTGAACTGTGTACGACTAAATTATATAATATCCAAATAAATGCACCTTATTTAAACTAACTTAATAGCCGCACAATACGGTGGTGAAATATGACAGTATGTGACAACATCATAATGTGGTAGTGATGCTGAAACTATTATTTATAATTTGTATAGAGTATTATTTTATTTTGATATAGGAAGATATTGAATTCATATGTAATGTATCAGTAGTAGTAGTTTAGATTATTAATATGGAATAGTTTATATATGTTAATGAAAATTTTATAAATGAGTACAAGATAATTTGAACTTATCCCATAGTTGAATCTAACTTAAGACAAATGTTGAAATATTTTATATATAGTATAGATATAGAAATAATCAAAAGACAAATGTTTGGCGTTTCTAAAAATGTATATCCAATGATGTATCTAAAAATTTGATTGATTAATATGACAAAATGATTGTTAAAAAAAGGAAAGTAAGCATAAGCGAGATCTATATGTAATTTGATGTATCGATTAGAATTATGGATTTTGATAAACGTAATCCTAAGAGTTATGTTTTAAAATTTAAATTAATGCATAAAGTGGTAATTAATATTTTGAAAACATTAACTGACTAAATGTCTGTTAAATTGCTAAAAGCATTTACGTTTTTATCGTGTTTATATATCCATAAAAAATCTCTTAGTAAATAATACGGTAGAATTTGTAGCGTAAATGGATTAAGGGTGAGTTATACCGATGATTATAAACCGTAACAAAATACTAAAAAACCGAATCACAAAAACTCATAAATCGAACATTTTTATTTATTGAAAAAAAAATTATATTCGTTTCGATTCGCTTTTTACTAAAAGAAAACGGAAGCGACGTGAGAGGTGGCATTTCCGTATGGATGACTCACGAAGTACGCGTGTATTATACGTATCAAGTATCAACACAAATTACTGTATTCCAACAAAACATAATCACACTAAATCCAAAATTAATAAATAAAAAAATTCTAGACCACATTTTTATCAGTTCCATTTCAATTATATAATATAATATTTTGATTCCTCATACTGATTATCATCCACTGAAACAAACAAACAAAACAGATGGGAACAACCACCGAAATGGAGACGGAGGAGATAGGCGGAGCTCCGGTGGTCGTAAACCCTAAGCCAAACGCAGGCCTTACTTCCAAAGCAGTTGATTGGTTGGAGAAACTTCTAGTGAAGCTCATGTACGATTCATCGCAACCTCATCACTGGCTCTTGGGTAATTTTGCTCCTGTCGATGAATCTCCTCCTTGCAAAGATCTCCATGTTATCGGTCACCTACCGGTTAGTTTCTCCTTTCTTCGCAGTACATATACATGCATAATAACTGTATATATACCAGTAATAGTATGCGCATGTTCTTACGGTGATATACCTGTAATCAGGTTCTGTATTATTTGATTGATGTTGGTTATACGAGTTTCAATTTTCGATGTAATGTTCTGTTTAAGTGTATGTTGTTAGCATATTTGTGTTTCGAGTGTCGAATTGCACTTGAATTTTGGTTATATTGCTTTGATTTGATACTTGTAAGCTTTTATTATCTGTGTTTTCTTCTGCTGAATCGTCAGTTGCTAGGAAATATGTGTTTCTGAATGTTGAGACGAATGGTTTTTGATGCTTTGCAAGTGGTTTTTGTATATATCCGCAGATACTTTATCTTGTGCAAGTTTAATCGTGTTGTTTCTTTTGTTTTAGTTGTGGCTTTCTGTAACAATATGTTATCGTCTCCTGGTGCTTATATTAAGTTCAAAATATTTGTAACTATAGGAGTGCTTGAATGGCGAGTTTGTTAGAGTAGGTCCGAATCCAAAGTTTGCTCCTGTGGCTGGATATCACTGGTATATCCTCTCTCTTGGTCAAGTTTATTCTCAGTACATTTTATAGTTGTTGCGTCAAAAGAATAAAAGAGTTCACATTTCCTATGGTTGATTATTATCTTTCTGTTACGGAAAATTCCTGCCACTAACTTAATTGTGTTGTTTGTGTGCAGGTTTGATGGAGATGGGTATGTATTACTTGTTCCTTCATCTATAATTGTACATAATTAATGTGCATGATGTGAAGTCACTGTAAAGTAGCTTAAAAAAGCCTGCAATGGATTGGCTCAATCACTGAAAATGCTTATAATATGGAATTTATGAATGATTAAAACTACAATTTGAAGTACTTTATCCCGCAGTATGATCCATGGCTTGCGCATCAAAGATGGAAAAGCAACTTATCTCTCCCGGTATGTGAAGACATCTCGTTTGGAACAAGAGGAATATTTTGGAGGAGCTAAATTTATGAAGGTATATATCTAAGAGTGTAACCAAACATCTTTACTCTTTTCTGCATGCTCAGTAACATATTGTGCAACATTAATTATCCGGTTGTAAGCAATTTTGTAGGTCATATGGAATGTGTCTATATATTATTATTATATGTATGACTTTTGCAGAAGTATTGTTAGTATAGTAAGGTCCTAACTATTCCTCCATTTATAATGAAGAAAAAAAGAAAGTCGGTGAATTATTGAAGTTCAGCATAATATATATTTGTCTCTGCGTAGGTTTACGTTATGGACCTAGTTACATTTTAGCTATTGTAATTTCAGATTGGAGATCTTAAAGGCTTTTTTGGATTAGTGATGGTCCATATGCAAATGCTTAGATCAAAGTTGAAAGTGCTAGATCTTTCATATGGCCATGGGACAGGTTATTGATAGATTCCTTTTCAATATTATACTTGTTATTGTGGATTCAGGCAGCTTTTGCCTAGTATATTTAAACAAGTTTGTTACCAGTTACAAATTAGAAGTCTTGTTATTCAGTGTAGTTACTTCTATGCCTGGTGGAACCTTAAAACTAACTTAACTATTCTAATTATTTTATTCTAGGCAACACAGCCCTCATATATCATCATGGAAAGCTCTTGGCACTCTCAGAAGGAGATAAACCATGTAAATGTTTTACTTATGTTGAGCTTAAACACGAGGAGATTACTCCTTTATAATTTATTTGAATAATTTCTAAATTATATCATCGTCATTTTGCCATTTATTAGATGCTATTAAAGTTTTGGAGGATGGTGACCTGCAAACTCTGGGCTTGATGGATTATGATAAGAGACTTTCTCACACTTTCACTGCTCATCCAAAAGTTGATCCAGTCACTGGTAAAACCCTGTCACCATCAACTGTGCTATCATATTTATGCAATAGTATCAATTTACAGCTAAAATTTTGCTTCCAGGTGAGATGTTTGCATTTGGATATTCACAAGCACCACCATATGTCACATATCGGGTGATTTCAAAGGATGGTGTCATGAATGATCCTGTGCCAATAACAATTCCAGAATCTATAATGATGCACGACTTTGCGATTACAGAGAATTATGCAGTCTTCATGGATCTTCCTTTGTACTTTAGACCAAAAGTATGTGAATCATAACTGTCTTGTCACTCATCAAGTTAAATCTTATATGTCTGTTTTTTTCCCTTTACCAAAAGAGCCCCTTCATAAATTTACCAATATAAGAAATAATTTCCTCAAGAAAAGTAATTTATAGTGCATGTTATAAAGGATATCAAAGTCTGGAATGATTTGTTTTGGTTAACCAGCTTCCCCCAAGAAATTTGAAAATCTGTAAGATTTTTTTCTATTATTATCATTATTTTTTAAGGTTATTATTGACATTTTAAAAATTTTGCCACCTAAAAATTCTAGAAGAAAACAAAATTAACCTTTTTTGCCTCTTTCATTTAAACTTCTAGATCCTCACTTGTATAAAAAAATAGATATTTGATAGAGTGAAAATAACTGATATTCACACGAGATCTTATTCTAATTTGTCATTTTTATTTTTATTTTTGTGGAATTGTAACTTGAAGTATTTTTATGAGGTTTTAAACCTTTTCAATTGATTTATACATTGCTACCCTTAGGATATGGTGAAGGAGAAAAAGTTGATTTTTACATTTGATGCAACAAAAACAGCTCGATTTGGTATCCTTCCACGGTATGCGAAGAACGAACTCCAGATTAAATGGTTTGAGCTTCCAAATTGCTTCATCTTTCACAATGGTGAGTCTTTTTGCATGTGTTACCTTTCCTGATTTGTCGGATCACTTTTTGAAAAAATTTCTTTGTCAATGAAGTCTTACAATGATGAGTATTGACAACCTTAAATTTATATATGTGGAAGTTGATGGAATTCTAATGCATGCCCTTTCCACCCTTTTACTTTACCAGCCAATGCATGGGAGGAAGGAGATGAAGTTGTTCTGATTACATGTCGCCTTCAGAATCCGAATTTGGATATGGTTGGTGGAGCTGCTAAAGAGAAGCTTGAAAATTTTGCAAATGAGCTGTAAAGATTCTGATCCATTTCGGTATTAAAAGGTTAAGAAGCGTTTAGTACTTTTTCCTGATTAAAATTCCATTATCCAGGTATGAGATGAGATTCAACATGGAAAGTGGTCTTGCTTCTCAGAGAAAGTTATCAGAGTCTGCTGTTGATTTTCCGAGGGTCAACGAGTCCTACACTGGAAGGTGAGTTATTATTATCTACTGTGTCAATGTTAACTAAAATATATTTTCTAATGTTGAATTTTATGATATATATTTTCTTATTGTTTTACGTGACCTCAGGAAACAACGATTTGTGTATGCAACTAGGCTTGACAGCATTGCGAAGGTTACTGGTATCGTTAAGTTTGATTTACATGCAGAATCTGAGGCTGGAAAAACAAAACTTGAAGTTGGAGGAAATGTTCAAGGCATATATGACCTTGGACCTGGTAGATATGGTTCAGAGGCAATTTTTGTTCCTCGAGTACCTGGAGTTGATTCTGAAGAAGATGATGGCTACTTGATCTTCTTTACACATGATGAGAACACAGGGTATAGAACTCCTATGATACATTGTCCTATAACATATTAGCAGGTAGTTTTTTAAATATGTAATCCTTATATTTGTTTATTTGATTCTAATTGCAGGAAATCATCAGTAACAGTTATAGATGCCAAAACAATGTCTCCGGATCCAGTTGCAGTTGTTCCATTGCCCCATAGAGTTCCATACGGTTTCCATGCTTTCTTTGTGACAGAGGTCAGTGAATTATATTTCTCAATACTCATCATGCATGAGATGGGTATTCCCTTGATATCAATTTCCAAAACTTCACAAACTTTTACAAAATGATTTCTTATATATATCGTGAAGACTTGGTGTATTGCTTAAATAATGTCATACCTTCTAAATATAGATTAAAACTGAAGTTGCTAATACTAAACGTGGCTGCATGTACGTAAACAAGGCATGCATGAGCAATCATATTTGCTCACAAAGCATGAAAAATTGTATTCCAAACCTTCGATGCACTTGTGATTAAATACTTTCATTATTTTATCTTGTTTAGTGTTAGATGGCACTTCTTTCATAGGTGTAGTAGCAAATCAAATTGATTATTATGCTCATCTCCTAAAGAAATTTTGTCATATGAGTGCATTAGTTCAGAGGAGGATATTGTCAATATTCACCAGATATTTGATCATACTAGCAAATACTTTATAGAAGGAGTTGTCACTTGGATTAATGCCCAAAATACTGTCAGTTTCGATGCCTACACTGACAGAGGTCGCTATCGTATCTGCAGTGAACTGTTAACGAGTCCAAAAGCTCATTTAGTCCTCGTATATGAAACCATATCTTGACGATTTCAAAGCTCATTTTACCTGGTGATATCGTGATGATAAAACCCTTTGTGATTTTTGACCAGGAGCAAATTCGGGAACAAGCTAACTTCTAAGTCTTTGTGAGGTCAATGCAAGTTGCTGCACAGGCATATGGTAAAGTTAAGCGTACTAGAAGTTCGATATGCGATATACACTTTTGTCATATCGTAATGGGAATCCAGTGTATAGACATTGATATATTCTATACGTAAATTACAATTAATACTATGGAATTAGTATACTTGTTTGGGTCGTTTTCTTTTTAAGTGGATATGTTTATATTTCGTGTGAACTGTGAGGTATATGGATACATATTTGATTTTCGTTACACTTCTTAACAATAGCAATTCTTAACCAAGTAAAGAAGATGTCCAACTCGATTGATATAATATTTATAAAAAATTTCCAAGCAATGTACATTTGGAACTAGCTTTTAGTTTATCGTTTCCAAATGAATTTTATATGTGAACATATAGTCTATTTTCATATTCTCATTTTTGACATGAAATGTGTAGTTTTTACAATAAAACATATATTTTATTTTATAATATAATATGAGATGAAGAAAGATAGAAAATTAATTACTCTGTCTCCGTTTCAGTTACAAGCAGTGACGAATCTAGGATCAAAACTATCAAAACTTACGTGGGTCAATAAGAATTTGACATTACTAAAATGACAATAATATATGTTCACACATGCCAAGTGGGTCGGATTTTTTTTTTATTCAGATAAATCGGATTTTTTTTTATTTTTTGAAAAAGCAGATAAATACCGTTAAAATGTAAACCAAGAACAAAGGACCATCACCTAAGCAGGAGGTGACAAATACTCCAGCAAAACAAAGCAATGACAGCAGATTTCACAGCCTTCTGTCTAATTAAAACCCATCCAAAAGTCTTCACTTGCACTTCTTTGAAGAGATTAGGAGTCGCGAACACTTAGTATTAACGAATTCTACTTAATACAGATCCCATCCAAAAGTCTTCACTTGCACTTCCATCGTATTAAACTTTTATACTAACGCCTGTAAGCGAACTAAACGTTCGATGAACTATTCGTGAACCGTTTGGCGGGAAGTTCGTTTATGTTCATTCGTTTCGTTATATGAACGTACATGAACAAATTTTTACGTTCCTTTAATTATAGGAACGAACATGAACACAAGTCTAGTTCGTTCACTTACGTTCATGAACGTTCGATAACATGTTCGTGAACATTCGGTTAAATGTTCGTTTATTAACTAATAGTTTAATTAAATTAAGGGTTTATTGTTTCGTTATGCTATCAACTTTGGACTTGTTACTGTTGTATGCTCTCAACTTTCAAACCTTCTATTGTATGTGGTAAACATTTCAAACCTTCTATTGTATGCTTTCAACTTTCAAACCTTTTTATTGTATGTGGTAAACATTTTAAACATACTATTGTATGCTTTCAACTTTCAAATATTCTATTGTATGTGGTAAACATTCTAAAATCTTCTATTGTATGATCTCAGTGACTTAGAATGTTTATGTTTTATAAGGGTTTATAGTAACAAGTACAATAGAAGGGTTTATTGTTCCTAGATACACATCAGCCAATTCTCATTTTCAAGTCACCGAGATCATACAATAGAAGGTTTTAGAATGTTTACCACATACAATAGAAGGATTGAAAGTTGAGAGCATACAATAGAAGGTTTTAGAATGTTTTCCACATACAATAGAAGGTTTGAATGTTAAGAGCATACAATAGTAACACGTCCAAAGTTGACAGCATAACGAAACAATAAACCTTTAAATTAATACATGTCCGTATATCTTATTTTGATTGAGCTAAATATTAAATAGAATATTATTAATATTAAACATCTAAATATTTTTACCTTACATTTTCCTCAACTCCAAACACATCTTTTCTCTCTCCCTCCACAAGTTCCAGATCTGTTGTTCTTTTCAACGATCGGATCAAGCAAAGGAGTTTATCTTCATATTGTGATCGTTTTGAAATGTTGAATATGCATCGCAGAGTTTCAAGTTATATAATATATATATGTGTAAATGTGTGTGTGTGTCTATATATATATATATATATATATGTTCGTTTATGTTTGTTAAGGTTCGTTTAAGGTATTAACGAAGAAATGCATTAAATTATGTGTTTGTTCGTGTATGTTCATTTGTGTACGTGAACAAACAAATTTTCTTAGTGAACGAATATGAACAACAAAATCTGTTCGCTTATCCATTCATGTTCGTTCGTTTGTTCGTCAAAACCTTAATGAACGAACATGAACAGACTCCATTCGTGTTCTCGTTTGGTTTGTTAGTAGAAAGTGCAACTTGGTTGCTTCTATTTACAAATCATAAATCCCCTATTAATACCTAGACTACAGGAGTACGCGTGTGTTTGGCAGGGGATTTTTTGTTTGTTTTGGCTTTTAGGGGTTTGAGCTTCTACTTTTAATAAGTCTCAGCTTATAAGTCTTGTTTGGTAACAGAATAAAATTGAGGCTTCTTGAAAAAATAAGCCCCTAGAAGCTCTTAAACAAAAAAACTTTGGAATGTTCATGGTCTAGTTTGACCGATTTGAGCATAAATTATAGATCAAATCGATAACTACGGTTTGAAATTTTATCAAACCAAACCATCCAATTTAACGTGGCAAACCAAACCAACTAAAGTAGTTGAATCTGGTTTGGTTCGGCTGGTTTCACGGTTTATAACAACTGTTTTATTTTTATTTTTTTGTATATAAATATGTTAACCAACATTCAAGTTACATAATACGAGCAATAATACAACTATTATTATCTTACAAGCTTTATAAATATTGTAACACCCACCTTAGAGGTCTAGTGGTAACACAGTAATTTTTTAAACTTTAAATTGTTTATTTAATGTGTTAGGATAATTTTAATGTTTATATGTGAATATTAGATAAAGGGTTAAATTATTTATTGTGACAGGTAAATAATTATTTGTTTTAAAGTAATAAAGTTGTAAGAACAATAAAATTGTTTGGAATCGCAATTGGTTTTTAGGTTCCAGACAGTAGGTTTAAAAAGGGGACTCTTTTAATTAAATGAGACAAAGTCGGTTGAGGTGAGCCGACCTTAATTTCCTTACTTCCCCAATTTGCTCTATCTCTCATTTCTATCAACTAAACACACAAGAATTCGAAAACAAAAGTAAGAAATTTGATGGTAGCTTTGATTTAAATTACTTGTATCATCATCATCATCATCATCATCATCATCATCATCATCTTACTCCCTCTTCTTGCTTGTAAGTGATGTTCTTGATATATATTTAGGTCATGAACTTGTTTTGAGTGAAATTGTTGAGGTTATTGAATTGTTATGGAATTGAAGCTTAATATGTTGTTACTTGATGTTACAAGCTGTTTATAGATGTTATATGTTGTGTTTGATTGAGTTGCAAATCAGAATTTTTGTGTTGTTGTGAAAATGGCTCGGTTTTGGTATCTGCAGCGAAGTTCGCAAGTTTGCTATAGCTGTTAAGGTCGCGACGTGACCCTAGGATAGTTGCGACGCGAATTCTAGATGTTGCGATGTGAATCTTAGAGTTTGCGATGCGAATTCTATATGTTGCGACGGGAATCTTATAGTTTGCGATGCGATTTCTATGACGTTTAGCGATGCGATTTGACTATTTAAAGCTGTATATCTTATAAAAGTATAAAAAGCTGATAATGTTAAACTAGATAAAAGTATAATTACTTTAGAAACTACTTTGATGAAGAAGTTACTTATAATTATATGAATGATCATTTCAATTTGGTTAATGTTCTTAGTTTGATACGTACTTGGACTAAATTGTACAAATTATGAGATGGTTTGACTATGTAATGTTTACTTGTTTGATATTATGTATTCAAGTTAAGTTATACTCAAATTATGAAATGAGTTATTAATTTGTATTCTGTTGTGTTTTCAGATCAGCTAAAGACTCAGTAATATAAGATTTCTGAGGTTGTTGGACTGAGGTTATCAGGTGAGCCTGTAACTCTCAGTGTGTTTTGGTTGTAACAAATCTGGTTACAACAAGTAAACGTAATACTGTTCAGTCTGCCATGATGATTGTGGTGTATGTGACTATATTGGCCTTTGGGCATATGTGACGTTTAAGAGGTCAACATGATGTTGAGTTTGTTTGCTATTGTTTGGCCCACATAAGGTCTTTGTACATGTGTTGTTTATAGGAATTTGTGTTGGTAATGATAGTATGTGACACCCGTCAAATTAGGACTAGTTATTAGTTCCTAATCATCTAGTAATACATGTAATTAGTTCTGTGTTAGGCTAATTGTATGTATCAATATCTATATTGTTAAATATATATATCAGTACGCAATTAAATTTAATCGTGCGTTTTCAAATCGGCCAAATTCTGATTCATTTATACGGGCGTTGGTGAACATAAGTATTAAGTAATATAGAATTATTATTTAATACCCTCATATTTATTATATATTATTTTGATAATATATAAAATATTCATATCGTACAAAGTAAAAACATTCGCGACCAAACTATATAAATAATGAATCATTATTAGAAATAATAATTATTATTTACTTGGACGAAAATAAAACATATTTCGTTTTATTCAATTTTACTCAAAAGCGACGAAACCATTTGAACCACATCTGTCTCTCAAACTTAAAACGAAGATATATTTTTATATCTCAAAAAATAGTATTTTTATAAAATACTTTGACTCAAAGTTAGTTCGAAAATACTTTTATTAATATTTAGAATTAAAAGTATTTCATTATTAAACGATCAGGTAAATGAACATGGGTATAATACCAATAATTGGAGATAACCCACACCTTGTGGGGCCTCCCAATAACCGATTTTCAAACTTGAGGAAACAAGATCCATAATTTTGGGATCTTGTTTCCCAAATAATGCATAACTAAAACCCACTCACCTTGTTTCCTCATTCATCATCTACCTCCATACATCTCTTTCTTCCTCCTCTCCCATACGGCTTTATCACCTCCACCATAATCCATCATCATCTAGCATCAATACTTTAAGAAGATCACAAGAGGAAACCAAGGAAAGGATGCTAGAAGCAAAACCGTGCATCATCCACCTCATTTCGACTCTAGATCATCTCTCTTCTTGGTATAAAACTTACTTTCTCTCACTATACTTCTTTGGTTTATATTTATATACTTGTTAGTATGTTCAAACAACTTGAATATGTCCAAATCCAAAGCCAAAACACGTTTTTCAGAAACATTTAAAAGGGACAGATTCTGCCTTCGAAACGTCAGCTTACAAAATCGACCATAACTTGAGTTCTACTATGAATTAGACCTTGAAATTTATATCAAAAGTTTCGTATGAAAGTCCTCTACAAAAAGTTCTCTTTGGCCTAGCTCAGAAACCCACTGATATTTGTATAGAATCCGATTTATAAGTTGGACTCGTTTTAGGACCAAATCTGACCACCTTTCATGTTGATTTTTGTTAAAAATAGTAAATGAACTTATAAAATAACCATAAAGTGTAGATTTACACTAGACCCATAGGGGAACATGTGTGATTTTTGGTAGGGATTGATTCAGGCTGGAACTAGTCAAAACGAGTGGACAAAAAGGAGTAAAATCTGATGGAATAACCTCTTAAGTCACTGACCCTTTAGTGACACAACTTTTAGTCGCTGACCCCTTCAGCGTCCAACCCCTTAAGTCACTGATCCCTTTAGTGACCAAACTCCTAAGTCGCTGACCCCATCAGCGACCAACTCCTTTTTGACCAGCAACTTTAACCAGCAAGTTGACCAGCGAGTTGACCAGCTTTGACCAGCAACTTTGACCAGCTTTGACCAGCGAGTTGACCAACTTTGACCAGCAACTTTGACCAACTTTGACCAGCAACTTTGACCAGCGAGTTGACTTTTGTTGACTTTCAAATAAATTGTATTTTTGACCACAAACTTCATAATTTTACACTTTTGAACCCCAACTTTCGGATACAAACGCATATATACTTTCGGATAAGTATACGAGAACAAATCTACAAGTATACGATACAACGATGACTCATATAAAAATAATACCTTTGAATTATTATTATAAACCATCACCAACGGGCCGTACACATTTTCAAAACACAATCAATCAAACCAAAGTATTTGGACATTACAAGTTGAGAGAACAACTAGCATAGATGGTCTGTTGAGACATCTAACCAATTAAACCTTGCGCGTTTAATACGCCCGACAGGTTTCAAAATCTAATCATTTATCAAAACCTTGCGTGTTTAATACGCCCTGCAGGTTTCAGTCGTTGAATACGACATCATTATCCTTATGTACAATCATTTGTGCTTGATAGCATCTCATTAGGCTTAGGTGAGTCTCATAGCCCCTATTTTACTGTTTTTAACCCAGGGGTGGGAATACATGTTTGTTTTGTTTTACATGTGAACGCAAGTATCAAAATATCACTATAGATTGCATGAGTTGTCTTCTCTAATCGTTTTAAGTCCTCTAGCATAGTTTAGTAATACTTTTGTAGCGTGAATTGTTATTGTATGGTACCATATGAGACTGACAATCCCCGTCCGGGTCAACAAGCACTGACTGGTCAAACGGACACATTATCATTTGTTCATACGTGTGTTGATTAGGCACACGCATAAAGGCACCCTCGCTCAGGCACTTAATTGTGATCCTGACACCTCAGTTTAGCTTAGACTATGTGCTCATGGCAGTTATATACATCATATACTTATTTGCTTAATTGCAAATCATCACAATAAATCTTGCGGTTCATACATTACACTTTATCATTAAACCTGTGAGCTCACCAGCTTTTAGCTGACACTTTAGCGTGTATTCTCAGGCTCGCAGCAGCAGTAGGTCTGCTCACTCAGGATACCCATTAGCTCGATTCGCATACAGACATCAGGAGTTTCCCTTGCATTTCTATATTTTGTATAAGTAGATATGCCCTAGAATCTCTACCATTTGGCTTACGAGCTTTTGTAAACTATATTATAACAGTGTAAGACTTTTATAATATCAATGTATTTGTAAACGACGCATATAGAGTTGTTCATTGTATACCTTATGTGCTTGATTATTGATTAGTCGCGCCCCGAATCGACCCGCTTCCGCATCAGAATTTGGGGGTGCGACATAGTAACAAACTATCGGTTAAACTCTGTATTGCCCTGCAGTTGTTTTAAGTGTGTCGTCTGCCCGTTTAAGTGTGCTTGGAGGGCCACCGCGGTATGAGGGTATCTCTAGAACCACCGATCCTCTGTGATGTTAGGTGTTGACGATTATTTGCTGTAAATATGTTTGTTATGCTAAGTTGGATTGTTAGGTACATATTCATTCATTTAGCTTCGTGCTAATCCCACCACCTTACTTCTTGCAAGTTATAGTTTGATATATGGGCTAGGGCAAGAAGCTTATGGACTGGACGGAATGTTTGACAAACCAATTACTCTGATAACGTTTTGGATAACTTCATGTTATGTTTTGGAATTATGTAACACCTAACTGATATACTATGTTTTGAAATAATACAATTTTATGTGTATAATATGTGATGTATATTAATGATAATATGTTTTGGACATACGCTTCCGATGTATATATAAAAAAATGGTTATAATTATATGGGGTGTTAAAAATATATAAATACATAATCTAATATTAGGTTTTTACCGAAAAATGAGTCAATAATTCCCGTTTTTGTATTTCCGGGTATCAAATATTATGAACTTTTTAAAATGAACAACTTATTTGAAAATTAAGATTAAAGTGTATTGGTACTAAATTAATCGACCGTTATTTGCCAAAAAAATGAGTCAATAATTCTCGTTTTTCCCAAAGAAGCATTCAATCATTCTTCAATCTGTCATATTAACCGATTCACTGACATTATCGTGTTTTCGGGTATCAAATATTCTGAACTTTTTAGCCTTGTACCCTTTAATCTTAATTTTCAAATAAGTTGTTCATTTTAAAAAGTACAGAATATTTGATACCTGAAAACACAAAATCGAAAATTATTGACTCATTTTTTGACAAAAAAACCCATCTAATATTGGTAAAAAAATATCAATTAATAAAAAATTGACATTCATAAGATTGTTACATGACCAAAAGTTTTCATTTACTTTTTTTTAATATTAATTTAATATGTTGCATAAGTTAGTAAATTTTGAAATTCAATTTTGATACTATAAAAGAAGTAATTATGAAATTTATTTGTTAAGGTATACCAAATGTTTGAGGTAAATATGATATAATGAACAATTTACATAAGAAAATATAATGTGGTCCGGTTTGATTTAGATGGACGGTTTGAATTTTGAAACCGTAAATTGAACCATATATAATAGTTTAAAATAACTTAAACTACTAAACCAATTATTAATAATGAACTCGGTCAAATCGACCAAATCACTTTGATTTAGGCAGTTTAAACAGTTTCAGCCAAACCATGAACATCTCGGGTCCAATAAAAGAATATGTGGGCTATCAACATTTTTTTCTTTTAATGGTTACTTATCCTTAGCCTCACCTCTGCTTACGATTACAAATTATTTGTATCGTCTTAAGTATTTGATATTATAAAGTTTATAACCAACTAAAAAACACTTATGCTGACAGAAATATTACGAATAATTGATTGGGTAGACATATAATATTTGAATTATTGAAAATTTATGAAACTAGTCAAATAGACATTTCAACAAGAGGGCCTTAAACTATATGGATTGGTTTATTTATGAATTACCACTTAAAACGTCATGATATTTAACTATCAGGAAAAAAATAGTGAAGTACTGGAAGTGACAATTTCAATAGTTATGGGTAGACATTTTATAAATTGAAAAAAGATGTAGTAAATAATTTTAACCGTATCTTTGTGGATTGAACCAATCTAAGATCCAGATAGCGCTATGGTATTATGTTTTATTTATATATAAAGATGTTAATGCACAAATTAGTAACAAAGATGAATACTTATTTATGTGATACTTTATACGTAAAATGGTTAACATGCACAACTTTGATAATAAGATACACAACGTATTTTGTGATACACCCACTTAATGCTATAATTTTTTTTAGTAACCATTTTAATAATATACCATCTTCTTCTTCTTTATTATATATTAAAAGAAAGTGTTAATTAAGTAATCTAATTTAATCTCAACCTTTAAATGATTTAAACAATAAAATATGAACCATTGATCCTAAGTTGAAAACCATAATTACCTAAATATTGGAGATGAGGTGCCAAAAAGTCTAAATTACCCCACCCTTTAAATAAATAATCAATTAAAATCCTATTAGAATGATCAACATTTAATGTTCTCATTCAATTTTTAACACTTAACTTAAATTAAATGTAATTTACTATGCAAATTAATATCTAATAATTAATTTTTGGTTACAAATATAAACCCATAAATATATCTTTTTATAACTTATATGACACATTAATGAATATTTAAATTAAATGTATTTTAACATTATTTTAATATAACTTAAGTCATATGTTTTTATAAATATAACCCAATTCAATCTTTTATATCTTTTATCATTTTATACTAATATATAAAGAATTTGCCACCAAAATTTTAAACTACAAAAAAGAAGAATATTTAAAATTTATATACTATACTACGGAGTATTAGATATGTTATTCAACACTTAAGATTATTTTAATATAACTACTAATGAAAAGTCATATGTTTTTTCTATAAATATAACTCACTTCAAACTTCTATATCTTTTATCTTTATACTAATATATAACGAATTTACTACCAAATTTTTAAACTATAAAAAAGAAGAATACTTACAATTTATATACTATACTGTTAGATATGATATTCAAGACATAAACATTTGAAGTGACTCTAAATAATTATAAAATTTAATATATTAATGTTATATAAAGAATTTATCCATTTGATTTGTAACAAAAGAGTATAAATTATTATATCAGTTTATAGAACGTCAAATTCATAACCGGAAGCATTTTATATTTATATTAGATATTTGTTTCTTAATTTTAATCAACTTTTACTTATTATAATTAGGGATTGCGATGTGGGTTGAGTTAGGTTTGCGGGTTAAAAGTTAAATAATTATAAGAGTTAATATATCAATGCTATATAGAGAATTTGTCGATTTGATTTGAAACAAAATAGTAGAAATTACTATATTAATTTATACAACGTCAAATGCATAACTGGAAATATTTTATAGCTATATTAGATATTTGTGTCTTGATTTTAGTTAACTTTCAGTTATTATAATTAGAGATTGCGATGTGGGTTGAGTTAGGTTTGCGGGTCAAAAGTTCACATTATAAACCCGAAACTAATTTGATAAATGGGTTAACGGGTTAAAAGTAGTCAACCCATATACAACATGCATTGTTCTGTTTGGTCGATCAATCTGTTGACGTGGACTTTAACCCAAACTCAATAGGATATGATAAACAAGTTGACGGGTTGAGACTTAAAAATGCAACTCTTCCTCATTTATTTCCGTGTAAAAGTTCATATTGTGTCGAGAATTATCACCACTAATTAGAATCATTAAAAATTAAAGTATACGAAATAATGTACAAATAGCATTATTATTTTACTATTTACACAAGTACGACATGTCGTTAAACAAATCTATCGTGAGTAAATCTTTTGTTGCCACTACATAGAGGGGGCAAAATGTGCACCTAATCAAGTTATATGCAGAGATACACGATGAGAGTCATTTGAAACAGAATAATTAGATTTACGATTTTGGCAACCGACGTGATTTATCGTATTGTTCATTAGTGATGACGATTTCGTTTTCAGGTATTGAAGTATAAGTATTAATCACTACTTTCAATGATATAAACGTGCTTAATAATGTCTAAAACTACTGTCAAAAGACAAATGTCTCATTCAATTCAAAATCATTTTCCAAAGTCATCCGTGAAAAGTGTCAAATGATACGTTATACAATTAAACAAAAATAAATCTTCGTACTAAAATTATGAAGTAGCCCACAAATTTTACGGGTCATAATCTAGTATTACCATTACCATCTAATTAAATGATAAATTATTTGTAGTTTTCTTTATGTGATATCGGGCCAGACTACTCACCCGATTTCTAAAACCTGATTAAGCCCATTTATTATACAAAAAGAAGAAAAAATACGGTTTCACAACAATTTCTGTTCTTCTTCGTCAATGGAACTCGCATTTAAATAATGGCTCATGATATTGTCACGGGTTGTTTTCAAACTTCCACAAGCAAATTAAATAAGAGGACCATTATACCCCTAACATTATTTTATGTAAGTCCCTAGTTCTACGATCGATAACTTTTACATGGGTATATCTTTAGCCTAACGGCCTAACCCCATCACCTATAATCAAGGACGAAGCTTGTATAGGGCAAGGGGGGGTTATGACCCCTCTAAAAACTTTTATCCTAAATAGCAATTTTCTAATATTTGAGAAATAAAAGTTACATTTTTTACACTTTTGGCCCCTCCAAATGCAGAAACATGCAAGTTTAAAACCAGAAACACCCTTGAACATTTGCCTACTTTCCATAATTTTCCATCATATATCCAAGAGTAAATTCTATAGATGATCCATGTGGTTTACACCGATTAACAAAAACGGTCCCTATACTTCTTTTTTCAAGTTTTCAGTCCAATAAGTTTACATTTTGTTCGAAAATGGTCCCCCCTCCACCTAAAATGACTAAAGTACCATTCCTTTTGTTATTTTCGGATAGTCACAATTTAAACGGTCAAAGGGTACTTTAGTCATTTTAGGTAGAGGAGGGACCATTTTCGAGCAAAATGCAAACTTATTAGACTGAAAAGGTAAAAAAAGAAGTTTAGGGACCGTTTTTGTAAATCGGTGTAAACCACAAGGACCATCTATGAAATTTACTCTATATCCAATTAAAAACAAGGACCATCTATTAAACCACAATTAGTTTTAGGCTACTATACTTTTCCCTTATTTTAACGTAGTATAGTACGTCAAATAATCGGCTAATTGCTTAACTAGGTCGATCACTACTTTTTGTTGACGTCATTATTAGTATCCTATCAATATTTTATTTATATACCACACATAAGAGACTATATGTTTTGCCCCCCCCCCCCCCCCCCCCCAACTTTAGTGTTCAAGCTCCATCACTGCCTATAATACAGTTACGTCCGATATGGAATGAGTTTCTTTTATACTCCGTATGTTAGATACACTTGCAACAAATTCACCAACTGATTATTTTCCGACTGGTATCAACGATAGCCAACTCCTTCCAACTGTGTGTGGAATAGTGAATCAATAAATATAATTCATTCGTTTATCAGTAAATATATGAGTTTCTTTTGGTAGTCTTTCAAATGAATTGCAAGCATCTAGATTTAATTTTTCATATCATTATACTTCACTGTTATTGTTTTTATTGATCAATGATGATGTGTTATTCATTAATTGTAATCTATTGTTGTTAATTAAGAGCATGTCCAATGTATAAACCTTACAAAACTTTTTTTGTTAGACACATCATCAACTTTTAAAAAAGCTTTATAAAAAAGTTTTATCTTCAATGGAAAAAGCTTTTGCAAAGCTTTTTATTTTTAAACTTATACACACAATTTGGTGAAAAAGATTTTGCTCAAAAGGTTGAGATATGTCAAACTTTACAAAATAAAAGCTTTTACTCCATTGATAAAAAAACTTTTCAAAAGCTTTTTCACATAAAAAAGCTTTGGATAAACCTTTTGTTGGAGTTGCTCTTATGAGATAGTAAAATCGAGACGGGAAATGGGCCTCAGATCTGACGCAATGACGTTGATGCCCTGTCTGGAATATAATAAGTCGCCACTCTTCGGTGCAAATGACGTGAGAAATTGGAGCGCTGGATTCACCGTGTTAGATATAGGTTAATATAATGGGAGTTGAGGGTATAATAGTCTAATTACTTAATTTACCTGTGCAAGTATGAAAAACACCCGTGGAAAAATCACCAGCCTCAAATAATAAAAGTTTCATACTAAGTTACTAAGAGTGGGTAAATCCAATAGTCAAATCGTTCGACCATTTCAATGTAATCACCACGCTCGGCACCGCCACCACCATTCAGATCGGAAAATGACGATGGCAGCGACACATTAAAAAACACAAACGGAGACAGGCTGTTCGGAAATAAAAAACGCAAGAGCAGATTGCCATATTTTTCACCGTGGAATTTCAGATCTAAAAGATAGTGTTGGTGAAAGGAGGTTGGGGATGGACCGTCGTGGTTTCCGGCGAGGTCTACGTCGACGGTTTCGGAGAGATGTCCGTTGGTAGTTTTCGGTGAGATCGTTGTCGGCGATTTTCAGGTGTGACGGTAGGTGGTGGTTTGATGCGCGTCAAGGTGAGAAAAATTGAGTGACCTTCGAAAAGTAAATGAAATAAAATGAGGACACCTATTTTAAATTGGTTGGTTCCTACCATTACCACGTTAATAAGTGATCCTATTTGAAACCATGCCATTATTGTTCTAAGGGGTGTTTGGGGGAGCTTATTTTAAAAGCTTATTGCTTATAAGCAAATAAGCTAAAAATGTGGACCTTATTTGAGCTTTTGAAATCCCCTTCTAAATAAGCAAATAAGCTTAGCATATAAGCCGTTCCAAACACTAAAGTTTGAGCTTATTGTGTTAGAACTAGTAAATTACCCACGCAATGCAGCGGTAATGAGAAAAACATAGTAGTGGTCTTAAAAAACGTAATTAAAGAGATAATAGTTGATGATGGTCGTATAAAACAATTGTTAAGTTAAAGAATCATAAAATCAAATCTCTCGTATAAAAGACAAAAGTAAGAATTATAGATGTATGATATAATGTTTTACAAATTCATCTACACACTTTTTATGGATCAATTATAAATGTTTTATTAGTAGAGATTTATGACACAAAAAATATTTTAATTAATTAAGTCTTTATTGCTTTTCATATATATCACATTAATGGTAAGAGTATAAGTGACAT
This sequence comes from Pseudognaphalium luteoalbum, assembly GCA_963422505.1. Classification (NCBI taxonomy): domain Eukaryota; kingdom Viridiplantae; phylum Streptophyta; class Magnoliopsida; order Asterales; family Asteraceae; genus Pseudognaphalium; species Pseudognaphalium luteoalbum. The sequence continues at coordinate 28,972,779 of OY730195.1, forward strand.
TTCCCATCTTTAAATTTATAAATCCTTTATAGGGGAGCATAAATAAGCAAATAGGGAGTTGATAAATACAATAAAAAAAGTGACACTAACACCAAACTGTATAACAGTTTCTGCATATAGTACAAATACACCGTTATATTATTTTGATGTTTGAATCATTTTGTATTGTATTTTATTTTAGTGTTTGAATCATTTTGTTTTGTTTGTTGTATTTATTAGCTCCCAAGCAAATAAGCTTTTTGAAATCTTTAGCTTTCCTCTTCTTTTTTAAATAAAAAGCTGTAACACGTTAGCTGGGCCATAAACCCTCAAACAGTCAAACAAAAAACCCTAACCACTTTTTCACCGCCGCAGACTCGATGATAGTAGCGGAATCAACTTTCTTTTAGGTCAGTTTCATCATTTCCGTGCTCCGGTAATGTAATCTGAATCCATGTGATATGCATTTATATGTTTATCCTAAACTCGAAATAGGATCATTACAGTTTTTTAATTAATTATGATGATGAAGTCATCTCTATAGCATTCACCCTCTGCTATTATACCCTACCCTGTGTTTTATAAATTAATTAAATATAAAGATTTGCTGTTGGTAATTGAGGTTGCAAGCTAGCTGTACAAAGATCTATTCATCATGAAACTTTAGGATTTGTGCAATATAAAAAATTATATCTGAGCCTCATGTGAGTCAATTTGTATATATTCGTGGTGGTGGTGGTATATAAAATTCGTGAGATATGTAATGTAGGGTTGCCTTTCTAAAAAAAATTGAATAAAATTTCTACTAATAATACAGCCCGGTGATGAAATATTTAGTAATCTGAATATGTGCATGTAATTTGCAAATGTGGTGCTCCCTTATAAGATGCTTATAAGGTAGAGGAACCATTACTACATGTCAGGCTGATACTAGGCATTCTGAGGGATATATATTACCACTATTGTAGTCAACCATGCTGCAGCTTCAATATAGCCAACACAAATGTCATAGGTGTAAACCATTTAATTCGTTCTGTTTGCCTTCAATTGAAAAGAAATGGTCGTCGTATTTGATACCTCTCCTCAATCTATTTTTATTGAAGGTGAGGGGAAGTAGTCAAGTACCATTGTTTCTGCATCTGATTAGTTTGTCGGTGAATGAATCAGCTAAGTGATTATTACTCGTAGAATGAATAAATACATTTTTATCTATGTTTATACTGTAACTGTGACATTTGTATAGTGATTAATGTATGCTTTACTAAGTTAGAATTGATTGTTGTAGATGTAATGTTCATTTAATGAAGTGTTGTACAATTTCCCATAACCTTGGCTTTCATTTTCATCCGTCAATCGCGTTGACTATTCTTCTTGGCCGTCTAAAAAAGGAGGTTTCGGTTCTTTTCCAGCCAGTTGAGTTCTTTCAACCGCTCCCACGTTCACCGAATTTATGGGATCTTCATATGATTTAGGTATACAAACCGTCCATTTGCATAAGAAACTGCCAAAAACCACCACCCACCTAAATCAATACCCTTTCTTACACTGTTTCTTCTCCAAAATTCAACTCACCTATCGACGGGGTAAATTTTCTGGAATGTCCAATCGGAAAATTGAAGGTATTCGGAGCCAAGTATGTTCGGATTTAGTGCTGTTGCTCTAACATTGAACGAGGTTACAGAAGTAAGTACAGGCCACTGATAGGTAATCACTTTGATTCTGTATATGTAAATAGAAGTCCCTTATAATTTGGTTATTTTTATGTGTTCCATTTTGCTTTACAAGTATTCCCATCAAGTCAATTAGTTTCAGTGACAGATTGTGATCTCTTTTTAGGGTTAATTTTGATTTCTAAAGATTGAAATAAAATTGCATCATAGTTTATATTACATGTTTGATGATATGCTACAAAGAACAACAACTAAAACGTTAGATTCTCAGAGACCAACCGTTTTCTGATGTATATGTGGGTTTTGCCGTTTTGCATCTAAGAAACTTCTATTTATTTTTATTCTTCTCCCTATATATTTTATTTCTATATAAAGATTTAACTCATAATATTTTCCACTTATTTATCGAAAGTCCGCCAGCTTCACATGTTGACTTGATTTACCAAATTTAGCAGTAGCCCGGCCTCAAAGTCACCTGAAGTATATTAATATGTGTGCTAAACAATTTCATTGATAAAGCCAAATTGTGATTCCAGACTGAAGAGTTGAGTAAGGCCTATTTGGTATGTATCTTATAAAAGTGTAGTTTATGTTTAAGTTATGTCAATTGGGTTTCAAGATTTTTGCAGTTTATGGTTTTGTTATAATCATTACTATGAAAGGATAGCTCCATATCTTGAGTTATCTTTAATATTGGCGGCTCAGATTCAATTCAAACATTAAACATATTAAGGGAAAGGGCACGAGGTAGGTCGTGTTTATGCTGTTTAAAATGCCGAATTTCAAAGTACGGGTTATTCTTATGGAGTATTTTGTATTAATGGATCAAACATAAGAATATGTTGGCTAGACTGATTTACTGTTTATATGTACGACACTATAGGAGGGACTAAGATGTGTCTGTTTAGTTGTAGACTGATTTTTATGTAGATATAATTATATTATTAGTGTGCTGAAGAGGGATTAACATCATGACTAATTAGCTGAGTTATGTGTGATGGTTATGATTTTGACTTACTGGTGTCTGTTATGATTTTGTAAAAAGAAAATTCCGGTGTTGCATTTTGGATTTTTATACAAACCATGATTGAATTTGAGATCATAGTTTTTATCGGGTTTGGCATTATCAGATTTAATTCTATTATGTATTATGTATTTAGTGCATTAATGTTAAGCTTATCCAATTTTGTAATGTAGACATGGCAACTACCTTCAAGACTCGGAGCTCAAATAAGTTGAACTTAAAGACATATCATGGTTTAAAAAGGCAAACGATGCTGACATTGCACTAAAGTTGAGAAATTTTGTAATGGAACCTTCAACAAAGTGAGTGCTCAACTTCTTTTTCTTCTTCAATCCCTAATATTTCTAAGTATTTCCATTGCCTTTCGCTGTTGATTGTCTTAAGTGAAATAATTCAAAGCACTTGGGATATCCGATTATGTATGTTAAATGCCAAGTTAATATTCAGGACAACATGAATAACCATTTTGTAGTATTTTATTCAAAAACTTTTTACCAATCGATCTGAGTTACCATTTTCATTGCAGGGGTAGATTTACAATTTGAATGAGATCATGCTCATGCTTTTAATAGATAAGCTGATGGTTGGGTCCATATCACATACATACATTAAACAAGGTACTTTGGTTAAGTTGTTCTGTTTTGTTGGTCCTAAATTGCTTAAGTTGCTCTGTTTTGTTGGTTGTTTAAGAAGCTTTCTAATTATTAAGATTTTTAATACTGGTATGATGTGAGATCATAATAGTTTTCTAATTAAGTTATATGGCTACTATCATGATAGGGTTTAATTTAAATTGCCATAACAGTAATTTTGGTCTGGGTTGGTTTTGTTTGGCTTGCCATGGTGTATAATGGGCCACGCACGGTTATGTTGCATCATTCACTGGTTAAACTGTAAAAATAGATTAAAAAAGTACTAAAGGGAATGGGCCAATCTTAAAGTACTAAAGTAATATAAAAGTACTTAATTTCATAATTGAACTTTTGTAATTAAATGATTTATGAGGTTTCATGAATTAAAAGTATATTGTGGGTGATTTTCGACCCATTTGACACCTTTGATTATAAGTCGTGTTTCCCTCTCGACCCAATAGAGATAAAAGACAACCTCATATCAGCTTATCTATAAGGAAATACTTTTTGAAACAATAATCAGAGTCAGCTCAGTTGCCTGAAATTGGCATGACTGGGGCTTACTGAATGCACGTGTTAAGAAGAAGATTATTGATGGTAAAATTTAGAGCGAGAATGGAGTTGAAAAGCCTGCATTGTTTGAAGATGCGAGACCTGCAAAAGCAGCATTGAAGAGGATTCCGAAGAAAATGGATTGATGGATTCACTCTTCCTATGCACATGGGGTACCTGCTATTTCTTTGGTAGCTTGGTGGGTTTCGATATAACCAGATCAAAATTAATATATGTATTTGACATTTTGACTCTATCAGTTTTGTATTTGATTATGCAGGGGTTGTTCATAGGATCAATTGGGTGATCTCAGCTCCAACCTATTTGATGTATGTTATAAACTAATAATATAAAAAATGTTCAAGCTGAAGAATATATTCCATCATTTCAATAGCAACAAGGTGTGAGGTCAAAGTCTTAATAGCTGACTTTTCCTTTTTCTATTTCAGATATGAGGTCTACAAATACATAATTATAATAAAAGGGAGTTGAAAGTTTGGGCTGGAAAGTAGATAAATGGAATAAGGAAATAGGTAAACTGATCGCGGATGATGTTAAAAATCTCTTTCCCTTGCAATTCTTGATGATTTTTATAATAATTCTCTCATTGTAAAGGATTTTCAGTGGTTTGGACTTTGGCTTCCGTTGTAGACAAAACCTGGGTTATCACAAAGGTTGAAAGGCACATTTTTATGAGTATGGGTACTGAAAATCAACAAAAATCTTCTGAAAATGAGAAAGATCATTTAAATGAATATTTTATAGAATCTAAGATTAAGATTTATATAGTTTGTCATACAAAAGACCTTTGGCGGAAAACTGGAGAATCACTTTGTGTGTGTGTATGTGCAGAAAAGTCTGCTTGGACACGGGGATAAAATCCTGCACAACAATCCGACTGTTGTCTCGCTTCTGTCTGAGTAAGTTATTCTTTTGCTTTACTAATGTAATGATAAGAGGTATGGGCAAACCAATTGCACTAGCATGGAAAAACCTAAGTTATCATCTGAGAGTCGCAATATGCTCTTAAGCGAATCATTTTTGTATTTTTAAAGTAGTGAACAATAGGCATCTATTTTATTTTGCTTATGTGTCTTTCTTTTGAATTGGAAAAATAATGATGCCATTGTAGGACAAAGCACAGTTGTGTTTATATTGGGACCTGGGAGTTGGGAGGGACTGAATCAAGCATGGATCTTCACGATGGAAATTTGTTTTACGAGTATTCAAATCTTGCTATCTTTTAATCGCTACTTTGTAAGATGCAGACTCAACAATCTTAAAGTTACTTGCTATTATAGCTTATTATGCCAATAGGGCAATAAGTTCAGTAAATCTTTTGTTGTTTTTCACATTTTGGTTCATGAGATTATGGGATAACCATTTATTCATCGTATTTGTCTTGGTGCTTGCTTATTTGTTGGTTCTTTTGCTAGCTTGCTTGCAATTTCAATACTATTCTACCATTCCAATTTGCAGTAAGTGTACTAAAAAATTTGTAAAAGTATTTTGGTTTTATCATTTTGAATTCAAGTCTTTATGTTTATCAACTTTAATGATCGCAAGCCTTTTTAATTATGTAGTTTGAGTACAAACAAGCGATTTCAGTTTCGGTTGATTTACATATAAGAATGAAATGTGATGTGAAGTCAAGCTCACTGAGCGTTTTGCTATTATCAACTAATACTTGTGTAAATAAATTTAGATGGAGGGTTGAACATGGATAGCTATATGCCTTCAGACCTTCTATTTTATTGTTAATGATGGCAAACACCTATCCATACCATCCTCCAGATGGAATCTGCAGCTCCAATGTGGGATTTTGTAAAGATTTAAGAACTTATGCAAGACGGTCATTCAGACAGTGTTATTCTCATTCATGTACATGTACGGTCATATTCAATTATTCATTATTCAAGTCCTCATTTAGTTCTTAAATTACTCACTTGTGTCGCTAAATTTTTCTATATTATATGGAAAAGAGAGATTATGTTAACATATACCGTAATACTTTTTGGAAGAAGAATTAAGACAGTAGCAAGATGGATTAGGGTAAAAGAAAATTTGGAGATCACAAGTTTTTGTTTCACTCTTTATTTGCTATGTAAAACAAACTCGTTACAAACAATGAACATGGTTCACATACTTCACTACATAATCCGGTTCACCCAACGGAACATTAGCTCTACATCTCGGGTTTGATCTTCACATCTCCGTTTGGTAATATGCTTTGGGATTGTGAAAGGCGCATAGATTCCTGCACCAGATGATTCACACTTAGCAACTTTTTCATAAAAACTCGCTTCGAAAACCAAAAGGACCATAACATCAATCAACATAACTCTATTTTTGGATACCAACCCACTTATAGCTTATTTAAATGGAACCTATATGGCCAAATGACCAAGATCAAAGCAATGGTATGAAATTGATAGATGAAACTTCTCTAAGTCTATAGGGACTCACAGCTGCAGAAGATGCACGGATCTCTCTATAATCTTCTACTTCATCAGGAAATACTTGTTCAAGTTCTTCAAGAAGATGCCTTCGCAAAGCCTGTAAGCATAAACAGCGAGTCATACCTATGAATATATGATACATGCGCATATCATGCATGAAGTGCAACGAATGACAAATCTGAGGTGAACAGATCTAAGTTTAATACTTTCACTGCAATGGTTAATATATAATAAAAAAATTTGTAAATCAGAGAACAACTAAACCCATTGAGAACCAACTCAATAGTCATATAATAAAAAAAATTGTAATGTAGAGAACAATTAAACCCATTGAGAACCAACTCAATAGTTCTTAATGCAGTTGTTTCTCAAAAGCAGTTCTTAAAATAAATAAAACCATATAAATATGGAAAAATGTACCTGGGTGAAACCTTATACCTAGCAGAACTAATGAAGGCGGGTCTAGTTCAAGGACAAAATACAATATCAACCCAGTATTGTTTGGGACATAAACTATTGTATCTCTCGTGTCTGATCTAGAATCAGCTCCTTATAGCTTAAAAATGGAGGCGGGGAAAGAAGGGGTATCACACAGATAATGATGTCATTATACTCCTCAATTTCCATATAACAAAAATTACAAGTAGATTTCTTTATCTCAATTATCAAGCTTACAAGAAGCCCAGGGTACCGCTTTCACGTGGAATCCATAGATCTTACATAAAATGTCCACTAGTTTTAGTTTCAGTCCATCAAACTTTTTAGTGTAATGGTGTCTATGAAGTAATACCACTGCTCGCTACAGGTTTTTATACTATAGCTTTTGTATACTATAAAACTACTATATATATCCAATTACCGAAGCACATGAGTAATGCCAAACATTCTTTCATTGATGTTTGTGGAAATTAATGATCTACACATATATCTTCATCCCACAATCTTCCTCATGTTCACAATCTTACAAGCTCATTTCGGAAATATGGGTGATCTTCAGACTTCACCCCACGATCTACATGAATCTTTTAAGCAATTAGAGGGTTTTTGGGATCCCATTATTGATTGGTGTATTGGTCTACTACCTTTTTATAATAGGATAAGTCATTTGAGTGTTCGGATTACTTAATTGGCGGATTAGCTTATTTTTAGATAGGCTAACTAAAAAAATGCAATCCGAAACACCTCTTAAATCTACACCTCTAGCTCAGAGACACAACAGTAGTTGCAAACATAAACAAGAAGTATGAGCCAATATTATATATATATATATATATATATATAATAACTACCTATTAATACATTTCAGTCGGATCATAATAGTATAACATTCATAGGCTCTGACATTCAAATATTTCGATATAACTTTCTATTCAACCACAATTCGCAACCCTCTAAACTGCCTGCTCTTATCTAATTATTCTGGATATACATGCCCACATCACAAAGAACTGGTTCTTTATCCTGATACTAAGTAACCAGGTTAACTAAACTTACAGCTTAAAAAAACCATCCACCATTCCGAATATATAAGGATAGTGCCTTCTGTATTAAATTAAGTCCTCTTGTAACATCATTTCAGCATAGCAGCTAAGATCTTCATTTACTACATCTTCAATATAAATATCATTATCTAATCATGCTAATAAGTAAGAACGTCTTCATATGACACCATGACACATCACCTCTTAATGTCTTCAAAAGGTGATTGAAAGAGTATATAGGTTTCATTGAAAGTAACCGATTATTATATGTACATGCTTAATCCTACCAATTTCTTTAAACATTAACCAAAGAGACAAACACTTCTAGCAACAACAAAAAAGATATAGCTAAATACTTTGATGCACATGTTCATTTAAGATAATCAAACAAATCAAGAACGATGGTGCAAACCTTGAAGGCATCAGTTTTGCCTTTGGTGATCTGGTTCTTAGCAATGCAACTATTCAATACATCCCTAGTGAATTCATCTGGATTCTTTCCATCATCTATCAAACTACAAAATTGATTCAATTACAATTTCCAAAATTAGCAAATATAAAACACAAAACATATAAAAAAATGTGCATATAATAAACCCTAATAATGAATATTACTTTAGTACTTCAATCGGAACCTGTATGTTACACTTCTCCGATAATTTCGCCATGTTATCCATTTCCATAACAAGTGTATTTCTGCATATAAACATATACAAAATTCAATCATTTGGAGATGCGCTAAATACACGGATGAAGAATTACTTACAGGCGTTAAAGAAGTGGTAATTGAGAGGAAACATTGAAGGAAGAGACAGTGAGGTAAAGCTGGTGGATTGTTCCTAGGGTTTTTTGAATTGAATTTATGACTTGATTTAGGTTTTGCTTCGGATCGTCGGACGATGATGTAGTCGCCGGAATTGTTGATTCAGCCGGAGAACTGTCGCTGCTTTGGGGGTTGATTGTACCATTACCGTCGGATGCTACTGTTCCCGTCAGTTGTGAGGGTTCCATTTCGTTCTTTCTGTGCAGATCGAGAAGTTTTATTTCTTACGTCTAAATTTTTGGGTCTTTATGAGATTTTGGATTACAAGGGTCGTTTGGGACAAGCTTCTTTGTAAACATTTTTCTCCTTAAAAAATGAACGATATTGCACGTCTTGTTCCAAACTAAGGTTATTAAAAGTAAAACTTCAAACTTTGTTCGAAAAAGTCAACTACAACAGAGACATTTTCGTTGACCACTGAGACCAACCTCCAAGCCCGGTCTTTTAACTGGGTGTGTTTAGTTGCGGAAAATTTCCTATAATTTTTCATTTTCAATTTTTTAAAGAACATTGTTTTCTAGAAAAGTGTTAGAAAATTTAGAAAACACGTTTAAATGTTCGAAAAGTGGATTTTGAAATCCTAATTATATCTTAGAAAATTTGGAAAAGTGTGGGGATGTTATAATTTGGAAAAGTGGATTTTTCATTTTCTTGAAAAATTTTCTTAAAAAAATTCATTTTGAACACGTTTTCCACTTTTCCACTTTTCTTGAAAAATTTTTCTAAAAAACTCCCCTTCTTTCCGCAGCTAAACAGCCCCTTAAGGTGTTTAAGGGGTTCTAGAAAAGAAATGGAGGTTTACATGTTTGCATATATGTAGAGGGTGTTTGGTAATTGGTATGACTTAAATAAGTTGGTTATTCATTTATATTGAGAGTAGATAATTAGTTCAAACACTTTTATAAAAAATGTTTATCTGCATATTTAATAAAATATAAGTAGTTATTTAATTTTAGCGGTACCATACAACGATATATAATATAATATTATTTTATTGTAATAAATAATAATTTGATAAGAGGTACATATAATAGGAAGTATTTGTTTTTTAAAGTAGTTTATATGTACTTATGTGAAAATGATTAAGTAATTAAGTTGATGTGAAATCAAATGTTAAAAACTAAGATTTAAAAAAGTTGCAATAAAATATCAAATTACTTTATAGATATTTAAGGGTTATGTTTAAGTATTCAATTTCATTGAAAGAAAAATCGACTCCTATCAACTGCGATGTAACCCTAACCACATGCGGTTAAATATTTAAACATGAACAACATAAATTATGTTAGTTTACAAGGTTGTTAGAGGCAGTTAATCAAGATCAGTTAGAGAAGTCTTTATATATAGTTTGTACTCCTATTTTCATTTCTGCAATCTTCCATAATCAATACAATTCTCAATTTATTTTTCCGCGTTTATAATGTTTCCCCCATCTCTGTAACTCTTTTTAATGCAGTACGACATTCGTTAGGAGACCCTTGACCGTTAGTAACAATGACCAAGCATGGTCCAAATACTTGGGTTACATTACACGTTTGGCGCAGTGACTTTTGTCCGACACAACTCCATGAACCTAAAATTAAATAGATTCCTACAACCAGAAATTGAATCCATTCTCTGCCCACAAAGATGTTAAAGTTCCTTATCATGACATAGATACTTTTGATCTCATTGTTTTGGGACCTATAGGGATTAGGGGAAGATATGATACCTCAATTTTTTTTAAAGGCGATAACTTCTGTACACCTACCACGAATACAAACATTTTTTCAAGAATATATATATAGTGAAAGGATCCAGAAGTGCATTTTTTGAGGGAAGGGGGAAGCCTTAGTATTCATCAAGAAGCATATTACCTTCACCCATACAAATCTCGAAAAAAACAAACTGAAATTTAGTAAATGTTAATCAGAATCGATGCTATGAAAGTTAAGCTTCCTTGATAAATTATTTCTGCAAATTATAACATCGATTTATGAATATTAGATCCGAATCCGTTAATATTCATCGCGATGAATATTAGTTAATATGCATTGTGATGAATATTAACAATAAAAATATTTTTCAAATAATGTGAAGTTTTAATATGCATCGTGATGCATATTAGTTAATATTCATCACAATGAATATCAACAATTTATTAAATAAATATTCATCAACTAATGTTATGACTTAAAAATGAAATTCATTTGTTAAAATATTCCTTATAGCTTCGATTTTGATTACTATTTACCGATACAAATAAATTTGTGTTGACGTTTTGATTGATAATTGTAATATGATTCTTGATGAATAGTAACGCTTCCCAAAAAAAACACTTCCCTCCTATCTTTACCCTATATATATATATATATATATATATATATATATATTTGTCTAATCCCTAGGCTGAACCTACAACCATGAGGTTGGAGGGTCACCTCAAACTTATAAATATCCAAGTGTTGCACAATTTTACAATTTTATGCAATGTGTAACACGTTTATAGAATTTTGTTGAATAACCCTTTCTTTTATTTTGATAGAACAATGAAAGGTATTGAAGTTAACTCAAGGACATATTGGCCAAACTTTAAGACTTGCAAATCAAGGAGCCTATATGCGAGTTATACATTAATAACTTTGGTGTATATCTATCAAAATCGAATTCTAACCATACAGTAGCCAAACTTTTAGATGGAAAAATTGATATTCGACTTAAATGTCGAACAAACAACCTCATCTTGGTGATGTAAAAAAGATGTATGACTCACTCTCATTAGTGAAGACAAACAAATATGACGTTTTATGTCCCGTCTCAAATCCCGAGGAAGGTCTCTGATAAAGGAATCCAAATCAAAACCCCTAGTGATTATCCATTTATAATGCTTGTGCCTCCTAACTCGTTGCCTTAAATTCCGAGGGAGGGGAAAATGTGACATGAGCACCTCCGCCTCTCGCCTTTTTTCTTTCATCTCCTCCACTTTAAGAGTGAGGTTTGAGAAAGTCTGCAAACATTTCTGTAAGAGTTGGGACAATGTTTTTTTAGCTATGATTCCACTAATTTGAAATTGTATTTTGAATTTTGATAACTAGATCATATGTCATACTTATTCTATTCACTGGCATGACAAGGCAATAATGTCATAAAATCTTAAAAAAACATGATACATAATGAATAAATAAATAAACTAAGTAACAAACAAACTTTATATCACCCAAATTATGGTGTGAGGAACATAATGAAGGTCTTGAGATGGTAAGAAGTATCAATAACATTGAACACGACTCGACAGATAGATGCACAAACCTGCATGTTGCTAATAAGCAGAGCAAATAGAACCAATCCAATGATCACAATAAAGTAAGCGAATAGTATCTCCCCATAGAAAGTGCTTGCTTTAAGGCCTTGGCCAAGAGAACTGGATTATAAGAGAGCATTTTATTAGCTTAAAGATAGGAAAGACCAATTTCACGTTGATTAATGTTAATGATTGCAAATTAGCTTGTTAATGAATTAATGTCTTTTAAATCTAGCTAATTGCTCATTTAGATATTTCTTCAAGAAGAAATTTCACCAAAGACGTTTTGTAGGAAAAATCAAGTATTACCTAACCTCAGGCTCTGCAGACCCCACCATGAACAATACAAAATTTTCTGGCGGATGTCTGTTGTTTCTAAGATACGAGTTTGAAGAGCATCAAGGAATATGCCAAAATCAAAGCTTGTTGAGTCTTCAATATTGTTCCGTTCAAGAAGAGGGCATGAAGCATTCAGGAATCCATAATTTTGCATATGGCCTTCTCCACAATACAAATACTTGGATTGCCAGCCATGCCTTTCACACGCAATATTCCAACATCTCAGTTCACTTTCTACTGCAAATAAGTAATCTTTCTTATCATTAGCAGCAAGACGATATATATAATTTCTCAACTATGCAATAGTAAAATTATTACCTTAATCTCTAATGTTTTTTAAATTATGGTTAGGAGCAATTGCAAATGAAATAGTACTTACATGGCTAGCTAGCACATAGAGAAAAAAGTTAAAGGCAGCCCCAACCCATGCTTTTTCGGTGAGGAAACCAGAGAATTTGACCACCTTCTGATATATAACAGAAAAATCTGAATAACTCGAGGGAGATACTGAGAGAAGATAATGAACTTCAACAGATTATGAGTCAGAAATGAGTCTGGCTCATTTAAGTTGGGATAATTACCAAAATCACAACCTACACACATAAATCATAAAGATAGTATTCATAAAGATACTTGATTACATGGATATGTGCATGCGCACATTTATTTTAGACAATTATATGCTATTCTGTCATTCTACTTTGAACATTATAAATTAACAATATCTACATAAAAGCATGAAAAATATCAAAAGGAGTATAAGAACCTGTGGAAGGGGAAGAGCTGCTAACACACCATGACACATCACCTCTTAATGTCTTCAAAGGTGATTAAAAGAGTATATAGGTTAAAAAGTAACCGATTATTATATGTATATGCTTAATTCTACCAAATTTCTACAAACATTAATAACATAGAGACAGAGACACTTCCAGCAACAATAGCAGCAACAACATAAAAAGATACAGTTATACAGTCTTTAGAGGTCATGGTTACGTGAGATGCACGTGGATATTAAATTCTGTTAAAGCTTTGTCGGCTAAGTCTGTTAAGTGCAGTTTGTTGGTTACGAGTCTGTTAGGGTTAAATACTGAGAAGTCATATTGTAATATTCATTCTGTTGTAATCAAATCCCAAATTCTCTCTAATGAAATCAGAACCCTAACTTCATTATTGAAGAACTTCAATTCTAATTCTTAATCCTAGAGTTTTGGTTATTTAATCTAATTTCTTCAATTCTAGTGTGAGTTCTGGAAAATAAGTCTATCATACAGTTGAATACTTTGATACACATGTTCATTTATGATAATCAAACAAATCGAGAATGATGGTGCGAACCTTGAAGGCATCAGTTTTGCCTTTGGTGATCTGGTTCTTAGCAATGCAACTATTCAATACATCCCTGGTGAATTCATCCGGATTCTTTCCATCATCTATCAAACTAGAAAATTCATTCAATTACAAATTCCAAAATTAGCAAATATAAAACACAAAATATATATGAAATGAAAATTTGCATATAAACCCTAATAATGAATATTACTTTAGTACTTCCATCGGGACCTGTATGTTACACTTCTCCGACAATTTAGACATGTTATCCATTTCCATAACAAGTGTATTTCTGCATATAAACATATACAAAACATAATTTATATACAAATTCAATCATTTGGGTATACACAAGTACACAGATAAAGAATTACTTATAGACGTTGAAGAAGTGGTAATTGAGAGGATACATTGAAGGAAGAGACAGTGAGGTAAAGCTGATGGATTGTTCCTAGGGTTTTTTGAATTGAATTTATGACTTGATTTAGGGTTTTCTTCGGATCGTCGGACGTTGATGTAGTTGCTGGAATTGTTAATTCAACCGGAGAACCGTCGGTGCTTTGGTGGTTGATCGTACCATTACCGCCGGATCCTGCTGTTCCCGTCGTTTGTGAAGATTCCATTCCTTTTTGTTCTGTGCAGATCGAGTGGTTTCTTTCATCTAAATTTGGGCCTTTTGGGGATTTAAGGATTTAAAAGAAAACGCAATTTGACGATTGTTACCTCAATTTTTACCGTACACACTGAACAGTATGGGGGGTTGGGGGTTAAGGATTGAAAAGAAAACGCAAATGGTTGATGAATTCAGTCTTTTAATCAATTAGATACGCTTATACTTACTAACATTCGATATGATATCACAACATGCTTCATTCAATAATTTCCTTTTCTATCCTGTAATGACAAACAGATCCAAAGCAAGCATCATTCCACCTATACTATTTGGATTATTTATATGACGGAGACAAGGTCGCCCTTACAAGTATTTTAAATCGCACACATTTTAAAGATTTCTATAAAGAGAAAATTGCCGGATCTGCGTACCTGTGTTATTCCTAAAAATCATGTCACGTCCTTATATTTCAATAATGTCACTGACCGTCCTTATAATATCTGTTTTGCATCACCACGAGTCCCTAACCCAAACGTCGTTAACTTTTTTGGTTAAATGGCTGACATGTGCATGACACATGAGGGTATCTCTGTCTTTTCCCCCTTTGTCCCCACCAACCCCAAATCATTCCCCCTTAAATGTAAAACCTTTCCACCTACACTCATTTATTCACTCTCATCCCTTCCATCAATTCATCCATCTCTTTCAAAGTCAATTTTTTTAGCCATTCGAACAAAAATCGTCTCTTTCAAAGTCAATTTTCTGAAGCTAACAAGTATGGTTCTTATTTGTGCGTGTGGAAAAGCTGGATGTGTGAAAACATCGTGGACTTCAAATAACCCGGGTCGTCGATTTTGGTGTTGTTCACAAAGGGTAAGTTTGTTCAACCCCTGTAAATTATAATAGGTACGTATTTTCTACTAATTAACCCGTTTTGCAGGTTCGTAATTGCGGCTTCATAGATTGGTATGATCCACTCATGTGTGCGCGTGCTGTGCAAATAATACCCGGGTTATTAAGGGCTAGGAACAAGCTTGAAGATACCATTAAGGCTAGGGGAGAAGAAATACGCAACTTGAGGATGCATTTTATTTCGAGTTGGGTTATATTTGTTGCTTATGTTGTTTATGTTAGGTACGGAATGTAAGTTAGGTACTGAATTAAGTTGTTGTGTTAGATGATAATTTTATGTTTGGGTTTGTTCTAAGTTATGGTATGTACTAAGTTTGTGCTGAAATTGAAATGGAAATTGAAGCTTTTGTTGACTTTTTGTTGTCAAATTGCACAAACAGTCATGAAAAGATGAGTTAAATGCACAAAAACCTATCAAGTGTACAAATGGTACATGTAATGACCCATTCCACAAGTTAATAAAACTAAACTGCTAATTACTATAGATCAAAGGCCATGAGACATGTTGGTTCAAAACATCTAAAGCACTTATTGTCAACAAAAGTCACAAAAAGTCTAAAGCACTAGTAGACACCATAACAAGCGACAAAAGATTACATAGTAGTCAACAAAAGATCACTATTTGTCTAGACACAAACATAGCAGCAATACAAACATGTGCAATAGCTTATATTAACTATGTTGGGGCACACTTCCTTGGTTGACTCCCACCAACTTGACTTTGACTTTGTCTTCATGTTTGACCTCCAGATTGACTTCCACCTGCAGCTTGACTCCCACCACCTGCTTGACCTCCAGCTTGACTCCCACCACCAGTTTGACTTTGGTTAGGCCTTTTACCACATGTTCTGCAATTGTGACCCACCCTTTTACACTTCTCACATGTTTTAGATGTTCCAGCTCTGGAAAGCTTTCCTGCTGTGACAAATGACCTAGCATTTTGACTTTCCAATTCAGCTTGAGATTTCTTTCTTTTCTTACTAGGTCTGCCATCCTGTTTGTGATACAATGGTGGTAGAAGTGTAGTTGGGCAATTACTCTTCCTCCAAAGTGTTTGTCCACTGATTGGATTAATCTTGAAGGAGTACACTTCTTCCCAAGTGACTAGTCTGTATGCAGGATGTACAAAGTCTTCAGGAATCCCAACTTCCATCCCATTTAAACTCATGTCCCAGATTGAAGCAACAGCATGTGCACACGGAAATCCTGTTAAATCCCACTTCCTACATGAACATGTCTTTTCACTCATATCTACCACATACTGATCCACATGCTGTCTAGAAACCTGATACCTATTCCCCCATTCCAAGTGGCTACATATTTACTTGCTAGAACTTTAATTCCCTCAAAGGAGTTAATGGACCTGGACTCTTAGCAATTACTTTCTGAACTGTCACAATCCGTTTCATCAAATATTCCATTATAAACTGAAAACAAGTTAAAATAGGTTGGTCCCTTCCATCAACCAATCTTCTATTAAAAACCTCACATATGTTATTTAGCAATATGTCACACTTTGCCCTTCCTAAAGCACAAATGTTTAACGGTATGTTATTCAACTATAGGAAGCCAGTGCATAAAGTAACTTATTAAAGTAAGAATAATGCAAAGGTTGTTACTAGTGAAATGAGATCTGGCCTAGTTTTGTGGTGGAATAAGCCTCAACCAATCATAATATCCACTGTCTACTTGTCTCAACTCTTCCATTGCATTCTCAAACTCCACAACAGTTGACCTACTTGCACACTTCCAAAGTAATTGCTTCAATGTTTCTCCTTTATAAGTAGCCTTCATATTGTCATAGATATGCCTAACACATAATCTATGTTCAGCACAAGGAAACATCCTTTCAATTGTTTGTAACAAACCCTGCATTTAATTAACAATTAGCTATAAGAATGAAGAAAATAATCAACAATAAGCTTAAAGTAAAGGTTGTACCTTTTGCCTGTCAGTATTGAATGTGAAGTTTGAGTTCTGTTGCAAACCCAAGTGTAACACCCGCCAAATTAGGACTAGTAATTAGTGCCTAATCCCCTGTTAATACATGAAATTAGTTCTGTGTTAGGCTAATTAATGTATCAAGTAATATATATTGTTGAATATGTACAATTACGCGATTTGGCTAAATCGTACGCATTTCAATCGAATGTGATTCGGTTCAATTAATACGGACGTTGGTGAACAATTTTATTAAATAATATAAATTTATTTAATAACGCTATTATATCCAAAAATATTATGTTAATAATATTTCGTATTCATTTTGTATCGTATGAACAAGTCTACGCGATTAAAATATTCAACACGCAAACAAATCGAAACAAAGTTAGCTACATTTCATAACCCGATCATTAAATAATGAGTAAATTACACCGCCAGTCCCTGTGGTTTGCCACATATAACACTCCCCGTCCCCGGTTCGGGTATTGTGCGGGCCCAGTCCCTTGACTCGGAAGTCTGTTTCATAGCAAGTCCCTGTATCTAACTCTCGTTTATTTGGTCCGTTAAGTCAGTGCACGTGCACAGCACATGAGGGTACTGTTGACCTTCCCCTATTTTCTTCTCCATTTTATGCCCGACAATTCATATTCATCTAATTCAAACCCTTATTCCAATTTAATTTCCAAAAAATTATGAACCCTATCCAAATCGTTCCCATAAAATCAAACTAAATCAGTTGGTTAATCGAAAATGGTGGTTAGCTCATGGTATATTCGAGAAGATTCCGCTGACGCTGAGTTGTTTAATCCGTATGAAATATATCATAAGTTTCCTATTATTTCGTTTGCTATCGTAGATTCCGCTCATGATATATCATATGAAACAACCTTGCAAATACTGTATATTTTTTTGTTATATTTGTACAGGTTACCAGCCAAACGTATTTACTTTAAAGATACATCATGGTGGGGCATTTACCAACCATCCAGGTAGGTCATATGTAAATGGGAATCATAGATTTGTTGATTTAATAGACATTGACTTGTTTTCTGTCCATGAGCTACGTGATATGGTAAATGGAATGGGTTATCCAACTACACAACCAATGTACTTTCATTTTAGGATTCCTAATAGTAACCTTGATTTTGGACTCATTGCTTTGGTAAGTGACAAAGATGTGACATTTATGGGGAAGTATGTGGGTAAGCATAAGATACTTGATGTTTATGTTGAACATTGGGTGACTAGATTGAACAGAGATTCAAGTGATGAAGTAACACAGGAAATGAGATGTAGCACAGAAAACAAAACCACAAAGCGAACCGTAAGAAAACAAACATTTTAAGTGGGTGGGTTGAAGATGCTGATAGAAGGCAGAGTTTTGGGTTGGGCCAGACTATTACTCCACCAGAAGTTGAAGTATTGGATGATCTGTTTACATAAAATCAACCTTTTTGAGGATCAAACAAATACAAATAAGGCTAAGGGTATTTTTATTAATGATGATCAAGCACTGATAAACAAGGGAAAGGGTACACAACAAAAATATCCAAGATATGAGGGTAAGGGTAAGGGCATTTGTATTGATGATGTACCAAAGGCAAACAAAGGTAAGGTTAAGTACATTTCATTAGACGATGAAAACCCAATGACAAAACATGGTAACTGTAGCCAACAAAATAATGATGAAGCAAATGATAAGCAAGAGACAGATGATGAAGACAGTGATAGCGATAGTGACTACTTGGTAGATGAGGATAACATTATCAATGATGTTGAGGTGGATATGAGGGGCTTTAATTTGAACATAGAAAAAGATCTTGAATGGATTGGTTATGAAAATGGTCAGCAAGTTGATGTTGAGAGTGATGATTTACCCATTGAAACATTGGACCATGATGAGTTTGAAAGTGCAACAGATGAAGAAAGTGATTTTAACAGGAAAAAAGCTTTGAAGGAGTTAAGGAGACAACAAAGATTTGATGATGCAGGCAAGCCTTACAAGACACACTTTTATGTAGGGCAAACTTTTGGGACTAAAGATGACATTTAAGAAATGGTCAGCAATCATGCAGTTGAAACTAGGCGACAACTACACTATAAGAATAATGATAAAACAAGAGTGAGAGTTGTATGCTTGGGTCTTACACCTGTGTTTACTAATGGAGTTAGTGGTCCCAGTGAATTATCAAGTCAACCAGTCCAAAAAGTAGTAAAGAAAAAGGCTAAAAAAAAGGAAGCAAAAGACAATGGAGTGGGCAAGTCTAGTGGGCTATTTAACACAGACAAACAACAAGACATTGAGATGTCCCAAAAAACGAATCTGGGCAAGTCAAGTGGGCTAATAAACAATGACAAAGTGGGCCAGTCCACTAGTATTAGTGGTACACCAGAGAAAGAGAA
Source organism: Pseudognaphalium luteoalbum (assembly GCA_963422505.1). Lineage (NCBI taxonomy): Eukaryota > Viridiplantae > Streptophyta > Magnoliopsida > Asterales > Asteraceae > Pseudognaphalium > Pseudognaphalium luteoalbum. The sequence goes on from OY730195.1 coordinate 28,992,222, forward strand.
GTGGACAAAGGCTAAACTTAAACAGGTTAGTGGGGATACTCCTGAGAAAGGCAATAAGTCCAAAAAACATAAAAAACATGTTATAACATGCCCATGGGTATTGCACATATCCAAATGTAAAAGAGATAAAACGTGGATGGTGAAGACTTATAAAGATTATCATAAGTGCCTTCAATCTAGGGATGTTAAAAAATGCACAGCTTCTTTTCTTGCCAAAGATGTAGAACAGAGCATTAGACCTAACCCAGAAATACTAAATGGTGCAATCAAAGATCAACTGGAAACAAAGTATGCATTGGGAATTAGCAGGATGAAAACTTATAGGGCTAGAGTGAAGGCAACAGAGAGTGTTCAAGGTGATTATGCTCATCAATATGCTATATTAAGAGATTATATCTTGGAACTTCAAAGAACTAACCCAGATACAACTGTGAAACTTGATGTGGAAGTTGAATGCAATCCAGAGAGTGAAACAAGGCAGTTTAGAAGAATTTATGTTTGTTTAGGAGCATTAAAGAAGGGATTTAAAGCAGGTCAGAGGGATTTATTAGGGTTGGATGGGTGTTTCATTAAGGGTCCATATACATGTCATATCTTAACTGCAGTAGGTGTGGATCCAAATAATGGCATATATCCCATGGCATATGCAATTGTTGAGTCTGAGAATACAAGATCTTGGACTTGGTTCCTTAACTGTTTAGGAGATGACTTGGAATTGAATATAATGTCTAATTTTACCTTCATTACTGACAGGCAGAAGGTTAGTTTTTAATAAATGCTTGTTTAATTACTTATTTTACTGTCATTACTTATTAAAATGGGTAATAAACATGTGAAATACAGGGATTATTGCAAGCTATTGAAAAATTGTTCCCATGTGCTGAGCATAGATATTGCTTGAAGCACATTCATGAGAACATGAAAGGCCAGTACAAGGGAAAACTTTTCAAAGATTTGCTGTGGAAATGTGCAACTGCTACTAGTGTTAGACATTTTGATCATTGTATGGATGAATTGAAAAATGTTAGCAATGAGGCATATGAATGGCTGAAACTGATTCCACCTCAACATTGGGCAAGATCACACTTCAGTGGTATGAAAATGTTTATTATTTACATGTATACCGAAAGATACCATTATGTATATTTATGTGTATTTATCAGGGCTGTAAATGTTAATTATTTACATGTATATACAGGAAGAGCTCATTGTGATGTACTATTGAACAACATGTGTGAGGTGTTCAATAGAAGGCTTTTAGATGGCAGAGATAAACCAATAATCATAACTTTGGAGTTTGTTAGGGAATATATGATGAAGAGAATTGTTATTGTGCAAAAGCTAATTGAAAAATACGATGGTCCTTTGACACCCAATGCAATAAAGTTGTTCAATATCATAAAGGATAAAGCATCTGAGTATAAGGTATTATTTTCCTTTAAATGTTATTTACAATTTAGTAAATACTTTGTTATTTATTGTCCACATTAATTTTTTGCTTTAAGGTATTATGGAATGGAGGGCAAAAGTACCAGGTTACTGGACCATGGCAAGATCAGCATGTTGTAGATGTAGGCTCAAAGACTTGTTCTTGTAGGATATGGGAATTGACTGGGATGCCTTGCAAGCATGCAGTGGCATCCCTCTGGAATATGGCTGTCAATGGAATAGATGTCAGGGTACCCGAAACATGGGTCCATCCTACTTACTGGCTAGTGACATGGAAAGAGATGTATGATCACAAAATTGGACTAGTAACTGGTAGGAGTCAGTGGCCACAATCCACATGTCCAACAACACTAGTTCCTCCAAAGCATAATATTCCAGTTGGAAGACCCAGAAAAAAAAGAAGAAAGTCAGCGGGTGAATTGTTGAGTCAAGGTATGGTCAACGAAGGGAAGATATCAAGGGCTGGAGTGTCTAACACTTGTGGAAAATGCAAATCTGTTGGCCATAATTCAAGGACATGTACTGGACCAAGGGCTGCAAACTTACAAAGTCAACCTGGAGTGTCACAAGATGCTGTGGATGTGCTAGTGGGTCACAAGCTGGTGCAGCTCAAGTGTGACTTGGTTTTATGTGCTTAGTATTTTGTTGCAAACAAAAACTGCCAGAATATGTGTCATTTGTTTGCTACTTTGCTTAACTAGTATTAAGAAAATTTGGTATTTTGGATATGTTTCCAGGTTGCAAACAAAACTAGCTAAATGTGTGTTCTGGATGATTTGTTTGTGGGTTGTAAACATTATATCCTTTTGGTAATGTTAACTATTATGGTTGTGTGTGTTTGCATATCTGTGTAAACATATTGGAATTGACTTGCATTTAATAATATAGAACTCATTGCTATATTATTATTCTAACAAGTTGGTTATATAGCTGGTTATACAAGTGTAAACATATATAGTTGGTTGTACAATTTGGTGTGGGACTTGAAGTGCATTCAATACAAAATTGAAGACTTTCTTACCTAACAAAAAACTGCCATTCATTTCATTCATTGTTTACAACATTACATACAGGCATCATACTTCTAGTACTTTGCTACTAACAATTAACAATAACCTAACTTCTAGCTTTTAAAATTTTCGAGAATACATGTAAAAAATATAGAACAACACCCATGATACTACCAACACTAACTGATATCTTCGAACTTGAACTGCTTTTTCATTAACTTGAGCTTCAAGGTTGTTCTTCGATCTCAGTAGACCTGGGATAACTTCTTTGGCTCTTCGACACATACGTGGATCGTACCAATCGATGAATCCACATCTTAGTCTCTGCAGATGTAAAAATAGGTATTGTAAAAAAACTTTTTCCATTATATATCAAAGATGAAATACATACCTTGTTAGAACATGAATAGAACCTTCGAACCGGATTAGCCGAAGTCCATGAAGTAACAATTATCCCCCGCGCACCACATCGAGTGCAATCCATGAAATACGGCTTTGATTTCTTTGGTTTATAGGGTTTAGAAACTAGGTTAAATGATGGACAATAGGAAAAGTGTGGTGTTTGGGAAGATACGGTGTATAAAAAGGAAGAGGAAATAGGGGAAAGTCAATAGTACCCTCATGTGTTGTGCACGTGCACTGACTTAACGGAGCAAATAAACGAGAGTTAGATATAGGGACTTGCTATGAAACAGAATTCCGGGTCAAGGGACTGGGCCCGCACAATACCCGACCAAGGGACGGGGAGTGTTATATGTGGCAAACCACAGGGACTGGCGGTGTAATTTACTCTTAAATAATTAGAAAAATATTTCAAGTAAGATATTTGATAAATAGTCGTATTAAAAAAAAACGTATATTTAACGCGTGTAAAACTATTAAAACGAACGAGGAAACGAACACCGCACGGAGCGCGATTGCGTGGGAGTAAAGTGGAGACCCACACCCGGTGGGCTCCCACCGAAAATCAGCCAAGGTGAGGGTCACCACCTCCCTCACCCTCACTTTCCCATTCTCACTCTCTCTCCTTCTCTCTTTCTTCTTCCTTTTCTCTCAAACAAATCCAAAACACCATCACCATAATTCACAAATTAACACCATCAAACGCACTCAAATCACTTAGGCCATTTGAAGAAAAACGACCACGGCATCACGATCTACAACTTTATCTTTTCGGAATCTCGATTCACCACTTTGTAAGTTTCCGACAAAACCCGAAACCCTACGTTTTTACTTATTTTTACTTGAAAGTTGTTCGAATAGACTTGAAATGTCCAAATATGGGTTGGGTAAAAAGTTTCACGCCAAACAGTGGCCGGAAAACACGTTTTTGGCTCAAAAATCCGTCATCAGACTTAAGTGTCGCATATGCAGCAGCAGTTATGCGTCACTTCGTGCGTCATTTAAGTGACGCATAGAGTGACGCATAAAACCCTAATATTCCGTCACTTGCTTAAGTGCCGCATAAAACCCTTTTTCCTGACACTTCTACCGTCACTTGACTAGTGACGCACAACAACTTTAACCGACACTTCTTAAGTGACGCCTACTGTCGCACCCTCAAATTCGGGTTACGGAAGCGAATCGGGTCGGGGCGCGACTAATCAATATACACAAGCACAAAAGATATAATGAACGACCACTATATGCGTCGTTTTACATTGATATTGATAAAACAAAAGTTTATATCAAAATATTGTTTACATTAGCTCCGCTTGAAAATAAGAGATTTAAGTACATAATTAATCTATACAAAATATAATAATGCAGCTAAAATCTCTGTTTGTTTGCATGCTGACTCGAGCTAATAGATCTTGATTGAGCAGTCCAACCTACTGCTGGTCACCTGTGATACATGCTAAAATGGGTCAGCGAAACGCTGGTGAGCTCACTGGTTTGTATGTCAACACATATTTGTATGAACCGCAAGATTTTATAATTGAATTTATAAAGCAATTAAGCAAAATAAAAGTTATACAGCCATGAGCACATAGTCTGAGCTTAACTTGAGTGTCAGGTCCAATTAAGGAAACCCAACTTGAATGCCTCCTACGAGTGCCTAATCCACACTCGTCTTCCCAAATGCTAATACGTCCGTTTGACCGGTTAGTGCGTGCTAACCCGGACGAGGATTGTCAATCCTATATGATATCATATACTAACATTCACGCTACAGATGTATTACCAGACTATGCTATGGAGGGCTTTAGTGATTAGTTGAAAACAACTCATGTAGTATTTGATTGATTGGTACTTGCGTTCAACTTGTAAAATAAAACGAGCAATAATATCACACCCCTGATTGAAAAAGCAGTAAAATAGGGGCCATGAGACTCACCTGAGCCTTGAGTGTTTAAATTAATAAACTTGAATTGATTAGCGGTAGATTGATGTCCGAAGACTTGTAACCTGAGGGTGTCCAAGACACACAATGGTTATAACATGAGTAGGCATCTTGAAAGACTGCCCTTGTAGTTGTTTGTCCAACTTAGAATGTCCAAATTACTACGATTTGGTTGTTTGACTTGTGTTTTGAAAACGTGTACGGCCCGTTGGTGCTTGTTTGTAACAATAATCCCACATTATTATTTTGATAGTTTTGAAGTGTTATACCTAAAACTAAGTTCCAATGTGTTTTAGGAGTTGTGTCGCATTCGTGTTTGATGTTATACAAGTTTAACACTTTGTGTGAAAGTTTAGATGTAACACCGTTACTTATGAACCTAGGGTAAGGGCGAAGGGGCGGCAGCCCCTGGCGGGGTCCAAGGGGCAGAGCCCCTGGCTGGGGTCGAGCTGGACTTGAATTTTTATTTCTACTAAATTGCTTTGGTGAAAAACGCACCTGGACTTGAATTTGGGCGAAATCGGGTGATAAAATTTTAGGTCTCGACACTTAGTAAAATCTGTGTTTTCTTGGTTCTGTTTCATGCGACACAAGGTCAGATATGCGACACAAGAGTTTTGCGACACAAGGGTTGTGTCGCATAAGCTTTCGGTGCTAAATCAATAGCGACATAAGGGTTGTGTCGTATAGGGTATACGACACAAAGTGCGACATAATCGTTGTGTCGCAAAATCTACGACACAAGGGTTGATGCGACATAAAATGCGACGTAAATGGGTTTATGCGACACAACCTTGCGACACAAGGCTTGTGTCGCAAAGATGAACACCAGCCCAGAAACAGCGCCTGTCGCGCTTTTTCCGACCCAAATCACAAATCTAACTCATTTTTAGGCTGAAAAATCGTGTTTTCTTCATACATTTGGACAATACTAAGTTGTGTAAACATTATAACACCGAAATAATACACCAAAATGAGTAGATCTAATTATTTAGAGAATTTCTTACAATTTCAAATCGAAGCTAGAGGAGGCCGAAAATGATGATGATGCTTTTGTAAACCTTGTTCCTTGCTTGATGGTGATTCCGAAAATACAACTTTTGTTGGTTGGTTTACAAATCCGAAAATTGATGAAATCTTGGGAGAGAATTTAGGAAGTGTGTGTTTTGTTGAAATGGAAAATGGAAGAAAGAGGGAAAGAGAGGTGGGGTGTAGGTGGAAGCCTCACCTTTTTTTTTCAGTCCCCGCAATCGCGCTCCGTGCGGTGTTCGTTCTCCCGTTCGTTTAAATATACGTTTTAAATTACGAATAATTACCCAATATTTTTGTTGAAGTATTTTACCAAATACTTAATGGTTGCGTTATAAACTATAACTTTAACTTGTTCCGATTTGTTTGCGCGTTTAATAATCAAATCGTGTAGTCCTTGTTTGTACGATACAAATTTGAATTGAAATATTATCTAAATAATATTTTGGATATAGTTGTGTTATTAAATAATATTATATTATTTAATAAAATAGTTTACCAACGTCCGTATTAATTGAACCGAATTGCATTCGATTTGAAACTCGTACGATTTAATCAAATCGCATACTTGTATATATATACTCATCAATATATATGTTGATACATTAATTAGCCTAACACATAACTAATTACATGTATTAAAACTTGATTAGGCACTAACTACTAGTCCTAATTTGGCGGGTGTCACACCTACAATCAAATTCTGATTTCAATCCGTCACTTTCTAAGTGACGCCTAGACCCATACCCGACACTTATACCGACACTTACCTTAGTGACGCCCTATCATGCGTCACTTCCCATAAGTGACGCACATGTTCAGATTTGCTATTTTTAGCGACACTTCCTGAGTGTCGCATAAGTCACCTAAGTGACGCTATAAGTGACGCATAAAATAGAAAGTTTCAAACTATTTTACACTAAGTATTAAGGCCCAAATTTGACACCCCATTTTACCCGAATTCAAATCCCAAGTGCATTTTCAATAAAGCAATGTAGTAGCCAACCAGGGGCTCAGCCCCTTGGACCCCGCCAGGGGTTGCCACCCCTTGGACCCCGCTAACCAGGGGCGCTGCCCCCGGACCCCCGTCATTAACAGGCTTCGCCCTTACCCTAGGGACACAAGTAACAGTTTTATATCCAAACTTTATACGATACGACAGGACACATATACTTTTGTAAGTAAACAAACAACTCAAGTATAATAATAATAGTTAAGATTATTATTACAAACAATCACCAACGGGCCGTACACATTTTCAAACACTTAAACAATCAACCAAATTGTAATCATTTGGACATTCTAGTTGGACAAACAACTACAAGGTAGTCTTATTAGATACCTTCTCATGTATATAACCATCGCGTGTCGTGGACACCCTCAGGTTACAAGTCTTTGGACTTCAATTCTTGGCTAATCAACTTCAGTTTATTAAGATAAATTCTCAAGACTCAGGTGAGTCTCATGGCCCCTCTTTTACTGTTTTCTCAGGGGTGTGATTCATTGCTTATTTTTTACATGTGAACGCAAGTACAAAGTTTTCAATATACTACATGAGTTGTTTTCAACTAATCAAACCAAAGTTGTAACACCCACTTTATGGGTCCAGTATTTTACTATTATTTCCTGACTTGAAATGGTTAATTGAAATGTTAGGAAATATTGTAAATTGGTAATTGAAAATAAATGGGTAAAAGAGTCAAATAATTTATTGTGGTTAATAAATTATTAACTATTTTAATTTAATTCAGTTGACGGTAAAATAAAATAATGTTTCACCGCAAATGGTTTTTAAGTTCCAGACAATGATAAGTACGGGGGACAAAACTACTACACAAATTACCAAATATATGTGTGAAATACGTATTAACATCAGAGGATTCCAGTGAGTTCGATTGAGAGCTAGAGAAAGGGTTCAAAACCCTAATTCATCAACAATCATCAAAATTTCTGAACTAAATCACACTTGATTCTTGTGTTCTTCTCCTGGTCGCACGTATTAAACCACAAGGATGATTGGTAATTTGCAAAACAAGTCTTGGAGTGAAATTGAAGCTAAGGAACTTTGAATTAAGCTTCAAAAACGTAATTAAATCATCTCTTTATCATTCTAATCATCTTGTAAGTGTTGATTTCTTGATTTATATAAACCCTAGAAATTTGGGTTTTTGTGTATTAGATAAAATTAGTATGATTGATGTGAAATTAAGGCTTGTATTGATGATATCATTGTTAGTTAGTGCTTATATTGTGATTAAAACCTAAGCCTAACTTGAAATTGAATAATTTGATTAATTGTTCATAAAGTGTCTTTGAAAAATTGATGATTATAGTGAATTGATGGGTTAATTGATGAACTTGATATATAATCATGAAGAAAATCATGAGTTTATATGATTATCCATAAATTATGATTATAAAGCTTAAATTAGTGATGTACGATTGATAAGTGGTGTTAATGATCACATTATGAGTAACTTTTAATAATGATTAACATGATTCAAGTTAAAAGTTATAAAGTGATTAAGTGTTCTTGAGAATTTGATGATTATTACAATCATGATGGATTATATGAAGAATTATTGATATTGAAGTTTAATGAGCTTGTTAAAGCTCTAATCATGTTAGTTGTGACAATTAAAGTTGATTAAGATGATATTGTGATCCTCATGATCGTAAACTTGATAAGTGATTATGATCTAATAATGTTAATGTGATTATTCATAAGCGTGAAATGAGAATTGTAATTGAATAGTGATTTGAGTAATATCATTGAAATTGGGCTTATGAATCATGTTGTAGTTACTTAATTAAGTTGTTTAATGTAACTACATTAGTATGATGTTATATTCATATTAAGACAAGTGACTAACTTGTGTAATTTCATTGTATTCTCAGATTTCGAGAAGACTCAGTGACATTAGACTACTGAGTGGACAACTGAGGTGTCGGTGAGTGGATCTTAATCCTCAGTGTAATTTAGTTGTAACAAGTTTGGTTACAACGGGTAAACGTATTATTACTGCTTTGGATTTGCCATGATGATTTTGGTTATTAGTAATAATATTGTTGATAGACTGTTAGTCTGATATGATAAATATGTGATCACGTGATATTCAGCCTTTGGGCTTTGACGATATTCAGAGGTCAGCCTGGAGCTGGGCTTGGGTTGCTATTGGTAGGATAACACAGGGTCTTAGTACAAGTATTATTGTCGTAGCCTGTGTTATTTGTGTTAATAGCACCAAGTATTCGGTTTAATCGTTGTATTGGCCTGGAATTGGTTTTAAAGTGTTCTATGAGAAGGTGATACCTCAAGAACCATCGGTCCTCTTTGACGACGGTTGTATTTGATGTTATATTATGTGTACTGTTGGTATTCTTGGCTGAAGGTTTTCCCAAGAACCATCGATCTATTTGATGTTTTTGTTTACGATTATTTATTTTAAACAAAGTTGTTATGCTAAGTTGGGCTGTTGGTTATGTATTCACTTACTTATCGTTATACTAACCCCACCACCCAACTTCTTGCAGGTTATGGTTTTGATATAACGGAATTGTCAAGAAGTTGTTCGGGATGGAATGTTTGACCAAGCTTACTCTGATATTACTTTGATAACTTAAAGTTGTATTTGGAATTAAATAACACCCATTTTCGATATACTATAGTTTTTGAAATATTATGGTTTAATTTCTTAATATTCTATAACTGAATTGTTAATGTTTGTTTGGACTTACGCTTTCGATGTAAAATACATTTAAATAATGTTGTAAAAGATGGGGTGTTACAAAAGTCCTCCGTCAGTATAGTCTGGTAATACGTAAGTAGCGTGAATATTAGTATATGGTACCATATAGGATTGACCCTCCTCGTCCGGGTTAGCAAGCACTAACCGGGTAAACGGATGTACTAATATTTGGGAAGACGAGTGTAGATTAGGCACTCGTGGAGGCACCTCGCTCGGAATTCTCTATATGGGATCCGACCCTCGAGTTAAGCTCAAATTATGCGCTCATGGTTGTATACATTATCTGTAACTTTATTTGATGGATGCAAATCAATACTTAAATCTTGTGGTTCATACAATATTATTTGATACTCAAACCTGTGAGCTCACCAGCGTTAGCTGACCCATTTTAGCATGTATCACAGGTACTCAGCAGTAGATTTGGACTGCCCATCAGGATGCATCTTAGCTCGAGTCTCCATGCAAACTTCAGAGATTTCATTGCATTATTAGATTTTGTATAACTAATTATGTACTTAAATCTCTCATATTACGAACACGAGCTATGTACGGGTTCAAACTGTTGTAAACCTTTTTAATATCAATATATTTTGTTAAAATGACGCATATAGAGTCGTTTGCTATATATCTGTGTGCTTTGATTATTGATTAGTAACACCCAAATTATGCTTCCGCAAAATATTAAATTTGGGGATGTTACACCAAGTCATCTCCAACACATTCCAAAAACCAACTCCAACTGCTAGCATTTTCTGTTTCCACTATTGCATAAGCAAGAGGATATATTCCATTATTAGCATCCACACTCACAGCAGTTAGGATATGACCAGGTTGTGGTTTTTTCATGAATGCTCCATCCAACCCCAAAATCTCTCTCTTACATGCCTTGAAACCACGCTTAAGTGGACCTAAACAAACATATATCCTTTTAAAGATCCTAGTGCTAGCTGAAGGATTTGTATTTGTTTCACACTCAACTCTAACAGTTGTATCAGGGTTTTGAGCTTGCACTTCTTGGATATAGTCTCTCAACAAAGCATATTGCTTAACCACATCCCCTTTCATCCTGTACAAACACTTTTTCTTTGCCCTGTATGCAGTCTGTCTTTTAATTCCAAGGTTGTACTCTTTCTCCAACAGATCTTGAAGTGCCTTTGATGGGATTTCTGGATTTGAAGTTATTTTATCTCCAATCCGTTTAGAAAGAAAGGTGGGTGTACACCATCCAAGCTCTCTTTGTTGCAGACATGTGTGATGGTCATTAAATGTCTTCACCATCCAAGATTGGTTGGTGCATTTAGATAAATACAACACCCAAGGACATGTGACTTTAAGAGGTTTCCTTTTTTTTTTTTTTTTTTTTTTGATATTACATCTTTGCCCTTGTCTTTATTCCCTTCAACACTTTTGCCTTTACCTTTTTCTCCACCTTCAACACTTTTGCCCTTACCTTTTTCTCCACCTTCAACACTTTTGCCCTTACCCTTTTTCCTATTACCAGTTTTGTCTCTTACTTCAGCTCCTGTTTCAAGATTCTTTTCTTTATCCATTTGGACCCCACTTGTTTGAGCATAACATGGTGTTCCTCCTTTGCACTTCACCCTAATTCTTTCCAGATCATTTTTCTCATACACTAAATCTCTCTTGGTTTCTACAACATGCAAATTAACCTTCTCTTTCACATCTTCTGCACTCAAAAAAACTTACCCCACATACCAGTTAACTTTTCCTACTTGGCATCTAGATGATGATTTACCCAATTTTCTTAATTCTTTCAACTTCCTTCTTCTAATCCTACCAAGTTCATCCTCTGATCCTGAACCACTATCAAAGTCACTAAAATCAATCCCATCTACTTCTCTAATATTTTCAACATCATGATCTACAAACCTATGAAAATCTCTCATATCAACTTCTACATCAACTACTACATTCTCATCATCTTCCATAAAGTCACTGTCACTCTCACTGCCATTTCTACTCTCATTGCCTCCATTATTCAATTTGACCACTGGTTCTTCAGAATCCATAGGTTGTGCATTGTTTTGAGTGGAAAAATCATGAACTAACATATCATCAAGGTCAGCAAATGGATCAAAGGATTGGTCAGTGTAAACACTAGGCAACTCCTCATCTCTTAATCCATTATTTACACTTTCATTAAACATTGGTTTGTACACTTGATCATGCTCATTAACATTATCATCAACATGCTCTTGTTGCATACTACTAGCCTGCCCATCTTTTCCATGTTCAAACCATTCCAACAACATTTTTTTAGCCTTTGGCTTTCTAGGTTTAGCTGCCACAATTGGGTTTTTGACATTCTCATCATCCTCTAATAACTCAATAACAACCTTACTTTTCTTTGATGATCTAAAAAAGGTTTTGACAGTGGTGATACCATGCTCAATATAGATATCAATAATCCTATTCTTAATTGCAAATGGCAACATGTTCACTACATCCTCATCATTACCTAATGCAAATAGACCAAAATCTAGATCAAGCCCAGGTTGTCTAAAATGGTAGTAGGTAATAATGTCGGTCTCAACATACCCCAATTCCGAAACCATGTCATTAATCTCAAGTATTGAAAACTGATCGGTATCTAACTTATCAACATAAGCTACTAAACCCCCAACATATTTCCTACCTGGAAACTTACTAAAACAACCCGCATAATGTAGCTTTATACTGAATAATGTGGTTTCACGTTCTGTACAGGTAAAAGGAAAAACCCATTATTTTAAACGAGCATTTAATAACATAAAATGGAAATGGAATAAATAAATAAGAAAACTAAGATTTCGAGTTCAGTAACATTACCATAATCAGCTTTCAACCTATGGAGATCATCCTCCTTGTGCCGAATCTTCCACCGATCATACATTATATACTTTGGAAACGCGTTATCTGTTGCAAATATGAACGAATTTACTATCGATTTTAGGTGTTTTGGTATAAGTGATGATTAGGGCTTGTGTTTACTTGTACAGATAAATGAAAGGTTTTACATTTAAGGGGGAAATGATTTGGGGTTGGTGGGGACAAAGGGGAAAAAGACAGAGATACCCTCATGTGTCATGCACATGTCAGCCATTTAACCAAAAAAGTTAACGACGTTTGGGTTAGGGACTCGTGGTGATGCAAAACAGATATTATAAGGACGGTCAGTGACATTATTGAAATATAAGGATGGAGCATGATTTTTAGGAATAACACATGGACGGATCCAGCAATTTTCTCTTCTATAAAAGATATAATATTTTTTCGCCCCTTCATTTAGATTTTCTAGTTCTTGAGACTTATTATTTACATGGTTTATTTTTAAGAAATTAAAATAAAAGTTTAAAATTAAAATGTATACTCATAATTATATATGTCTTTCTTTAATCTATCACATTTAGAAAATGAGTGTTTTTTAAACATCTTAATTATTACTGCACGTATCCAAACACCGGCACTTTTATAGGCATGCCAAGTGCCGGGGAACAAGGGAGAGATTGCGCATGTTACCTAGGATCAAGCCAAAACCCCACTGCCCGGCCTGCCCGTTACTAGTCAACGTCAAACTTACCTGCTCCTATATTTCTTATCATGACTCATAACACCTAATCTAATCCCCACTTAACATATGTGGTCCACACTAACAAAAAAAAAAGTTTAATTTAAATTAAAAAAAAAATAGATGAATAATGACAAATTTAATTATCACCTAAGTTAAAACAAGTATATCTCCATAGTACACCTCATCTTCCCGTGGTTGTATGTATCTTGTATAAGTGTCAAAATGAATGGGTCGCGTGATGAGTTCGGGTCTAGATGGTTAATTTAAGAGGATGGATTTAAATGGGTTCGGGTCAAATGGGTTTCGGGTCGGGTCGACGGGTTTCCACCATTATTTTTTTGTTTTAATGAAAACTGAAAAAATGAAATAAAGTGAAAAAAATAAAAATACCCGCTATACCCGATTAGACTCGTTATTTAATTGTTATACAATTGAAGGTTATATTAAATAACCATTTAGACCCATAAAAAAAAAGGATGCCCTCAAAAATATTAACCAAGTTGACATATAAATAACCAATGGATCTAAAATTGCCACCTCTAGACTATCTTGTTTTGTTTTTTTAATGAGACTATAACTTTGAAAATGTGTTAAATGATCTAACTTCGATTTACGTTTAAATCAAAAGACACTTTTAATGCTTTCTAAATAAGTACGTTGAGATTAGTATCTAGTTTATCATAAAATCGTAGAAAGTTCTAGAAAAGCTTTAAGGTCGAGCTGAGTTGTTATACTTAAGTCGGGTTGTTAACGCTCTTAGTCATTACATACATGATTGCGTCTGAAATGATTTTTAAGGAAGATGTCAAATTTAAAACTGATCTGCTTAACATACAATAATTTACGGATGGATCCTAATAAAGCTACCCATTTTCTCCAATTTTCCTATCTCATACCCCATCTCACCTATCTATTCAATCACATCATGTTTTTCTTTTATTACTTTTCTGGGTATACCCCTCTTTTTTTAATCCATACCCCCTGACTAGTCTAAAACTGAAACTAATTATGTATTGAAGTAGAACCGATTTTAGATAAAACTGAACTGGAAAAGGACTGTACAGGGACTGAACTGGGCCCGAGGGTATCCCCTGTAATTTCAGGGGGTGTCTTTAAAATTTCCCATCATGAATGTGAAAATGAAATAATAATCAAGTTGTTATTGTTCATCATCTCTTAGAATATCATTTTTTACCCTCTTTCTTCTAAAGAAATACTTGATGTAATTGATTCGTGAAAAAAGAATATATTATATATAGAGTAAGGTTCAAATGAGTACAACTAATTTGGAGAATAAGGTAACCAACAGTAATGTGTCATGTGTCACTTTACTCTCCACCTCCATATTTTTAAAAATTAAATATCTATCAAACGGTAAGTAAATAAATTATAAAAATTGCACCATAAAAATCATCGTTTTATTCTCTTCGATTAAAGATGTGACAAAATCTACTTTCGATGAATTCACCCCCCCCCCCCCCATTTTTTTGTTGGATTTTGAAAACGAGTAACACATGTATTAGAAATTGGTAACACATGTATTAGAAGTTAGTAACACATGTGTTACCAGCGCCTAACACATGTGTTAGTAATTTTGTGTAACTAAAAAAAAGTTTTTGTGTATATGTCACCATTTGAAACGTTAGCCGGGGATTATACAACCGGAGATTTTTTCTTAAAGATGTATTTTGAATCGATTATAAGCATTTGAATTGCTATATAATCCTCGACTAACGTTTCAAACGGTGACATATACACGAAAACAATCGATTTTAGATTAGTGGTTCATTTTTAAAGAAAAAAGTTAATTGATAACCGAAAATGTAAAAAACGGAACTATTAATTCATTTTTCGAAAAAAGGCTCGTAAAAATTAAAGAGTTACACTTGCATTATTCTCCTCTCAATTAAAGGGGTATTTCTGTAAATACAATTGGACGGTTTCTCTCCTGATTTATTAAAAATTTTCTCCTTAACAGCGACACAGAGAGTGACGTTGGCGTGAATTTTTAAATAAATAAAAATTATTTTATTAAAAAAATACAAAACAAATAAATATGATAAAGTGATTTTTAACATAAAATAAAACATAAAACAGATAAATACAACACCAATTTCATTGTTAATCCTCCTATTTTTTTAATTTTAATTGCTTGATTAGCGTCTTTAATCATACACAACTTGATTAATGAATTTGAATTCAGTTTCATTATCATCTTGAAGATTTCAGTATTACTTCCTTCCTTGTAACATCATAAAGAGGTTAGTTAATTTTATCAAATTTTCAATTCAATTAGGGTTTCATGTCTCATAATGATCGATTATATGTTTACATGTTTACATGTATACATATAATAGTTTTTATATATCTCTGTATACGCGCATAAGAAATTAGAAACTGAAAGCTTAATTGTGGATAATAAGCATTTTTTATCCGTAATCGTGAATCTAGTTGACGATTATGTGCTCGGTAAACGATTAGCTTGAAGTAGATTTACAAGTTTCAAAGCGTTTTTGAAGAAATTGAGCTATTGATGATGTAATTACAGGATTTATTGTAAGTTGTTAGGTTATGTAATGATACAATTTTTGCTTTATGCTCTGTGTGGTTGATGAGAAGTTATTAGTATTTGTGAAGGAGTTTAGGGTGATGACTACAAAACATCACGATGACGATGATGATCAACAAAGTGACGGTGAAGTGCAAATTATTAATCCATCGACTGTATATTCGCAACCGTGGTGGCATGGAGTTGGAAATGGTGTGATAAACTCTTTTGGTGAAACAAATGGTAAAGTTGGAGCTCAATTACGAACGGCTAGTGATGATGATGTTGTTGTCGATATTGATTCCTCCACTGTTAAGCAGTCTGGTATGTATTGTTGAGTTGCCTAGTTGGATATGTTTAATTATAGTTGTGGTAGTTATCAGTGTCATAAGCTATTACGTACATGTTTCTGTTAAGTAGTACTACGTAGACTTTAAGCACAGTTCTTGATGTTAGGATATATAGTAGATTTTTTATTAGCTTTGACTAACTATTGCTACTGAATTGGGGAATAATTATGGGTGTCAGAGTATATATGCCGATTTGCAATCCAATATTGTACTCCATTTTTCCCATATTGGCACAATTGAATCAGATTAATGGCATACTCCTCAAAAGGATTGGTAACGTTGTAATTCAGTTAAAAAATATTGATTTTTCGTGAGCGTATTCTTTGGTGAGGATATGAATATATGTTGTTAGATATAGCAGTGACTGAAGATTACAGGTTATAGTTATCTTGTAGGACTAGTAACTAGATTATACTATATATATTGTATGAAGGGATGTTGTGGGCAGTCAATGATAGATGTGTATGTACGCAAACATGTTTGGAATGACATTTGTATGAAGTGGTTTTTATTCAGATGTTTGAAATGACTTTGCTTCCAAATCTTAAAGCCAATTTAGTTCGGGAAAAAGATATTGACGTTGACATATATGAACTTTGAAATCCCTGAAAAGTCAGCCTGTGGAGTTTTTTCCATGGGCGATGGGAATATTATGCATGTGTTAAAATTCCTATTTCGCTGTTGCTATCTTTTTTACGATAACTTTAAAAGTAGTGTTAATCCTTGTAACCTTTAACGTCTCTACATATGTTATCAATGAGATCACAGAATTGGGGTTGGAGTAGCCCAGCTAGATTTAACTTTTATCTTTTAACCTTTATTGCTGGAATGACTAATTTCTTTTCTAAAGATTTCACTTCTTGAGCTAGGAAGCATAGTATATCACCTAGCAAGCTAGCATTTCAATTGTTAAAGCCTCGGATTGCCCTTTTTTCGTAAGTGGTTAGGGCAATCAGCAATGTAGTTTCCCTTGGAACTTCTGTTGCACTATATGTGTTCTTGTCAACCACTCTTTTTCTTTTTCCTTAATTTATTGCCCATTCCGTGCCTTCCTTTTCAGTTCTGATTGGTGAATATTTATTAATCAGAAGGCAATATAGGTGATGTGATGACATTAAAATTAATATTTCAGGACTGAACGTGAACAGTGGCCAAAAGCAGCAACAAGCTAAACAAGTTGAGACAAGTTCACCAATGGAACTCGTTGGCCACTCGATAGTAATCTCTCTCTCCCCCTCTCTGTCTCTCTCTGCATGTATGTTTACATCAAGATTTTGTATATGTGAAAAATGAGCTTACTGGACATACTTATGGGGATCTACTAGCTAAAGATTCAGCTTTAGAATATAATATATATGACTAGCCATGTTACTTATCAAAAGCACTTTGCAGGTATTGACATCTTATCCATATCAGGAATCACATTATGCAGGAATGACTTATGGAACACAGGTGAGGAAACACTTTTCATCTTAACATAAAAAAGCACCACACTTGTCTCTACTGCAAATGTGCTCACTTTGACAGCAAACAAACTCGGCCTATTTTAACAAATAAATCTTACAATAACTGTAATATCACTCAAATATTTGGAACCCTTCATTTTAACGAAAAGCACCTCACTGTGCTCCAGTTAAGTAGTTAACTTGAGAGTAGAGTATGCTGCCTGTGGAAGCTACATTCCGAAGGTCTATACTTTTCATGAAAATGACGTATGCGGGCCAAATCTCAAGTTTGGTGCCGATAAGGCTCACAAGGTGACAATCACTGCCTACATTACGTGGCTTTTTTACGCATTGATCAACTGTCATGAGGAACCCCAATTTGTAAGGCAATTGACGCTTTTTGGCATTAAATAAAGCCTGGGGAGGCAATGACTGGTTTTCACTGGCCATTGGAGATATACTTGGGACTTGGTCAGGTTGTGAATTGTGATGCCATGGATTGATGAATGTGGTGCTTGCCTGAAGGGCACTAGGGGTCTAAACACACTCTTGGCGGGATTGGTTGGCAGTGACATATTTCTTTAGGGTGGTTGCTGGTGGCAGAAGGCAATTGAGAATCAGGGTTTACTGTTTAAGCGTCTAGGCTCTGATATCATATTCACATATAAAATAAAACATGATCGTATATTTTGGATGGAGACCTTAAGACACAGCTACATGCTAAAGAGCCTTTGGGGCTGAAACGAGAAAAACAAGGAATTATGTCTCTCTTATACATTTCAACTGAACATAATAACTTGCACATGTGAAGTTCCTTGGATACTGAAAATTTCTGGATAAATTCTTATCAACCTATGGGAAGGCTTTTATTTAGCTATACGTGTTCATACTTGTGTTTAAAGTAGTTTTTGTGACCATACTATGGAGCCAGGTACATCCACACTTGCTCGGGATCCATCAGAGCAGAATGCCATTGCCCCTTCAAATGGAAGAGGAGCCTGTGTATGTGAATGCAAAACAATATCATGGGATTCTGAGAAGAAGGCAGTCAAGAGCTAAAGCAGAATTGGAAAAGAAAGTCGTTAAATCCAGAAAGGTTCAATTTAAATGCCTACATTGTTAAAAACAATCCTATTGAGTGTCTTTTAATTCCAAAAGTAGTATAGGGAATGTCAATTGGAGTATGGAATATGTATATGCTGTTAAATAAAATAAGACGACACACGCTATATCCTTACAGTTAAACCCCATTTATAAGAGAAGAAAAATGGTTGTTTGATGGTACAAATGCTGATTTTTATTTAACTTTATATAAGCCTAATAATAGAAGAGCTGCTTACATTTAAATGAAATACCAATGAATGATTTTGAATGAAATATTCTACAGACACAAGGAATGTTTCGTGGTTAGGTAGCACAATTATGCATGTTATGACTTGTTAATGTCAAACTTATGCTGTTTTTCCTGCTTTATATTCAACCCATGTAGCCGTATCTTCATGAATCCCGACACCAACACGCTATGAAAAGGGCTCGGGGTTGTGGAGGTCGCTTCCTCAATACAAAAAAGCTCAATGGTGACACAAACACAAATTCCACACAACAGAATCAGTCAAAATCTGGTCTGGCCATGTCAATGCAGTCATTTAACTCAATAGGTTCGGATCATATGTCCACCATTTACCCTGGAAATTCTTCAATGTTTGACGATATGCTCAAAAGAAACACTTCCCCAAATGGCGCTAGCAAGGATCACCACAGTTCATCAACATACAGTTTCCATTTGATGGGCAGGGAAGAGGGAGGGCGGTGCTTCAAAAGGGAGAAGGGTAATATGATAAATCAACTGCCGAAAAGGGACCCATATTACAACTGAGGAAAGGTATCTTCCAATGACTATTCGTTAATCCACTGTCACTTATAAACAGTTAACATTAGCTTGTCCTACTTTCCGGGTTTTAAACGAACTTTTTGGTGAACCTAGGATCTTATTAGTAAGGATAACATGGTCAAGCAGTTTTTGCTGATCCAGAAAATGAGTGTGCATAATATTCACTGCCAAATTTCATTTTGCTTGTTATTTTGCAGGTTTGCAATTTGTTTCCCAATGCGTGTTCCTGTTCTCGGGCAATTCATTCTTGGCTTTGGTTACTTGTGTTCTGCTGGGGTAGAGATGTAGAAGGCTGAGATAGTGAAGCCTTACTAACCCATCTCACAACCTCTTTGTGCAATGTGGAGTTGTACCATGTAACAAGAAATTTGTACATTTTAGAACCTCAAAAGGTGTGGTGTTGTATAATGTGATGGCCGGGAAGACCATTTCCACCTGCTCCGTATCTCTGGAACTGGTGGCATATGATCATCTTTTAACCATAACTAAACTATATAAACAAAAACCATCTGATAATGTTAAGTTGGATCAAGCTTGACATGCATTGCTTCTCTGTATAAATATTCCCACCTAATTAAAGCACAAACTGCTTGTGTATGTTCCATAGGTTATATTCTTGCCTAATTCCCTGTAGTTCATCAGCTAGTAAGATGTGCATGCTTATATTTGCAGTTCACCGAATGTGCATAAAGCCGATGAACTCATCGATGTTGCTGTTTATACTTCATAGTTCATACCATGTTTCTGCAAGTATGACAATGAAATGCAGTGAACTGTAATGACATAATGACGCATGTTATAAACCCACTTGATGATGCAAATCCGAAGTATTACATGATTACATACATGAACAAAACTATGATCAATCAAGTCACATGTACATGATCTCCAAAACCACATTTCCGTACACCAAAAAAACGTTCCACAAAAACAAATTACAAAAAGCAAGTGGAAAATTTCTAAGGCTTCCATGCTTGTTTAGTTTGGTTGCCTGAAACACAAGATTTCATTAACTGCTTAAAACCCTTCTTTTTCTTTGTCACTTGCATCTTTTTGTCTTCTTCAATATTTCTTCTCTTTTCTGCCTCCATCTCCTCTTCCAACTGCATACAAATCTAGTACACCACAACGTCAGCACTTCCCAAAACCAACACGTACCCTAGAGGGTAGAGGCCTAAATTAAACTAGTCTCACACTACCAAAAAACGACGCAACTTGACACACGTATACTTAAGTAGACAACAAAAGGAAATCCTTCTTGGGCATGCTGCAGAAAACAACTCTTCAAAAGGGGGTGGCAATTTGGGCAGGGTTGAAATTTCTGATTTAATATACAAGTTCATGTTAACGGGCTGGGGTACCTTGGTTCGGGTCAAATAGGTTGCAGGTTGCCAAATCTTTTAGAAAAACTTCCATATTTTTTCGGGTTGGTGCGTCCACTATTAATGCGAATTTTGACACGAAACAGATAGTCGGTTTCGGGTCGAGAACCTGAAACCTCACCCGTTTCGGATCAGGTTTCAGGTTCATATTGGACTGCGGGTTAAGCCGATCTTACTGATCATTTACATGCATGATTTATTATTACTCTGTATTTTACAACATGCAACTAACCACAAGTTGTAGTTAAACATTACCTTGGCTACACGATCTTCAACATGAACTAATCTCTCAATAAGCGTTCCTTTAACTCCTGTTTCAACCATGACATCATCAATCGGACGGCAGTGCTTCTCTAAGCTCCTGGGTGAGAAATCGGTAGACGAAACTTGACCGTCGCTCGTAAGCGTACAACTCGATGGTGTCGATGCACACGAGCTCTTTGGCGTTCTATTCCCCCCTCCTCTTATTTCTTCCAGCTGCCTCACCTATTCATTATTCATCATCATACAAAATTAACCAAAAAAATACAACTAGACGTATCGATCAAATCGTAACAAAATTACAAAGAAACTCGATGAATAAATATGCATGGATTTAGTTAATTATATTGTTGTTAAACATTGTATTACGTACCATAACTAATTAACTGATAGAAATAACAATAATTAGGAACTCACGATGTTATCAAGACGATCAAGTCTAGAAAGAATGGGTTCTTCCACCGTTGTTACCGCCATTTTTGGAATAAAAAGCTTATATTGTTGTTTACTTTGTTTTTCTTTCTCTCTTTTTCCCGGGAATCAAAATAGAAAGGTTTGAAAATTCAGTTTTTGATGTGTAAAAATGTTGGGAAAAGGTGATATTATAAATGTTTCAGAAAATGGAACTGTGGTTGGACACGTGTCGGAAGGGTGTCAGGTGGTGAGATGCGTTTGAAGCCACGTTGTATGACTACGTGTCGTATGATGAGATCATCATTGTGGATAGGATATGATGAAAAGTTTTATGTTTTAAGTCCTTGTGCTTTCAACTAGTTGTAAGTTTGTTCTTGAGTTGTTTATAACACTTTAATGTTTTTACTTTTATCTTAAGTAAACTTTTTTAGTTTCTAATTACACGAGTGTGTAAACATGTTATTTGATCCAGCATGCATCGGATATTCTTGAGTGCAAAATGTGGTTTGATCAATATCGTTACACTCTGCTCTACGTACATAACCTTCAGTTGAACAAGATATTAGGTGATACGAAGTGATGAATGTCTTAGCTCTATTTAGTTTTATGGGTAATATGTTGTGTTGCATATTTTTTGTGTGAATATGATTGTAGTCCGTTGTATCTATGGGCATTTGGTGTATCCGGTGAGATGTTGACATGTGTATGGTTTGGATATGGTAGTTGATGGAGTGAGTATTATTTGTAACCCTATCCCACTCCATTGAACGTATGAGATACGTGTCTAGTGTCAACCATACTTGGTGGTTGTCCTTTTGTATTATGGGAGTTAGGTTTTATCGGGTGTATCTGCTCATACACTTTAGGTAATACTTGAGAAATAATATGTTGAACCATTGACCATTCATCTGGACAAAACTTTCCTGATGAATGTAGCACTTGAGTACATCATTATTATCAATGTATAAAAGAAGTAATATCTAATTGTAAGCTAATTGTTTAAACATTTGTTGTTTCAAGAGCCACTCAAGTTCTTACAAGATCTAATTTTTCTCAATTTTGAACCAACCTTTTATGCAAAAATACTACAATCAATTTGATATATAATACCTATATTCCATAAAAAAAGATTATCAATTTATTAATCCTCTTATTTATATTGCCCGTTCATAGTAGTGTGTTATCGATTCTTGTTGTGAAAAAGATTATTCTACTAAAGAAAATGTCACGAACTGGTTTGAGATGTACAATAAACTTAGAAATGCATATACATGGGAGAGCTGAGGTTCTTAGAAGAAGGAGTAAAAATGATGGAAGGGAGAGAAGCCAATGAGGAGGGGACAAGTGACCTTATTTTTCTACCTTTTTTTATCCATTTCTTCCCATTGTCTCATTTCTTCACCTTTTTTTTATATCTAATTCTCCTTTTTTTTTTTCATTTCACTTTTTTTCTTTCTAAAAACTGTTGTTAAAAAAGTTATTTTTATAAAAAAATAATAAAAAACATTTTAAAGTTTAAAAAAACTATTTTCTTTTCACTTATAAGAACTTCTATAACACTTTTATCAAAAATAAAATAATTAAAATAAAATTTGTTAACATCGTTTAGAAAAATAATATCATTTTTAACAATTAAAAATTAAATAAATAATTTTTAACATTTTTTAAAAAGATTTTTTACTGTTTAGTTTTTCCTATTTTATATCACTTTCACCTTTGTGATGCACCGGATATTATATATTATGATGCAACTGAATATAAATATACAAGATGCAATAAAAGTAAATTATTATGTTCACTAACATAATAAACTAGGATACAATGATTTTCTCTAAACATGATACATTGACTATTCAAATATCTTGCATCAACTTTTAGAATATATTATAAACATGATTATTGATTTAAAAAGTGGTGCATCATAGTTATAAAAACATGGTTCATCATAGTTATAAAACATGGTGCATCGAGTGTTTAAAATATCATGCATCAACTTTTCAAAATATACTAAAAAACATAGTTATTGAATTAAAAAGTGGTGCATCATAGTTATAAAAACATGGTTCATCATAGTTATAAAACATGGTGCATCGAGTGTTTAAAATATCATGCATCAACTTTTCAAAATATACTAAAAAACATAGTTATTGAATTAAAAAGTGGTGCATCATAGTTATAAAAACATGGTTCATCATAGTTATAAAACATGGTGCATCGAGTGTTTAAAATATCATGCTTCGACTTTTAAAATATACTAAAAAACATAATTATTGAATTAAAAAGTGGTACATCATAGTTATAAAAATATGGTTCATCATAGTTATAAAACATGGTGTATCATTGAGTGTTTAAAAATATCATGCATCGACTTTCAAAAATATACTATAAAATATTAAATTAAAAAATGATACATCATAGTTATAAAATATGATGCATCATAGTTTAAATATGACGCTCCGACTTTTAAATATACGATAAACATTATTAATGTATAAATCTTAGTGCATCATAGTTATAAAATATGGTGCATAATGATTTTAAATTTACAATGTATTGAAGTTCTAACTTTGTTATATCAAAATTTATTTTATTCAAGGTATGAATATGGTGCATCACATAAATATTTTTTTGTAATACTATATATAAAATCATATTTAGATATAACAACGTGAGGTAAAACAACAAAAGAAAAAAAATTGAAACGCGAAAAAAAAACAAACAAGCCGTGAAAATGGTTAAATGAAAAGGTTGAAAAAAAATGATAACAAGCACTTTAAAAAAGGGAAAAAAAGGGAAAAAAAAATCTTTTTTAAAGACAAAAAAATAATAATAAGAAACAAGATTAATGTAAAAATTAAAACACTAAAAAAATTTAAGAAAAAATGTGGAGGAGGAATGATAAGATTAGAGAAATGAAAAGGGTGAAGAAATGAAGAAGGTGGAGAAATGAAGAAGCATACGTGACACCACTCTATTCACTCCTCCACTTGCGTTCAAAATGAGCTTTCCGTTCATGAACCAGTATCATAAAGATATATGCAATATCTTCATGATTTTTATTTTCAAAATAACATCTCCTAGTTATAATTCGGTTCTATGTACATCATAGATCTTCCTATAATATAATAGTTGAAATGTTGAATTGTATGAGAGATATCAGTACATCATAACCATAACATAAAATGAAATGGTAGATTAATTAATCCATAATCATGAGTCATTTTGAACACGCATTATTGATCGAGGAATGTGATATAAGATAATAATTATTAAAAAGTGATTGAATAATATTAACTGATAAATGATGCCTGAACTTTCAAGTGAATTATGCAAAATATCAAATTTAAAGGTAAATGGTGATATGGTTGTAAATGTGTTATCGATTTTTGTTGGGAAAAACATTTTTTTACTAAAGAGAGTGTCACAAATTGGTTTGAGATGTACTATAAACTTAGAAATTTGACACATTTTCTTTTTAATTAATTTAGCATATAAAGATATATGCAATATCTTCATGATTTTTTTTGTTTTTCAAAATAACATCTCCTAGTTATAATTCGGTTCTATATACTTCATAATAGACATTCTTATTCCTATAATATAATAGTTGAAATGTTGAATTGTATGATTTCGGTATATCACAACCATAACGTATAATGAAATGGTAGATTAAATGCATAATCATAAGCCATTTTTAACAAGCATTATCGATCGAGGAATGTGATATAAGATGATAATTGTAATAAAGTGATTGAATAATATTAACCAATAAACGATGCCTGAACTTTCAAGTGAATTATGCAAAATATTAAATCTAAAGGTGTAAATAGTGACATGGTTGTAAACTTTAAGGGTCATCACAGCCAAACATCATGTAACTTAATCGGTAAGAGATAATAGAACACAAGCAACACATGAGGGGTCATTGGACCGTCTTCTTGAAAATTGTGTCTAACCAACTTAATTATGTTATCCTACTGGTCTTTGTATCGGACATTGGTTAAAGTTTAGATCTTACATTGACTTGAATAGTACTACGTAGGGAATACAACGAAGTTGTGAGTGATATAGAGAATACAAGTTTGTGACCGAGATTAAAAATGTTAACTATATAAACCAACTCTAACTATCACATGCCATGTTGGTATAATCAAAAGGTATTTAATATGTTATAAAACGAGTTGGTAAGCACACGTGTTTAAATTAATTTGAACTGTCACTAAAAAGCAGACGGTTTAAATTAACTTGGACTGTCACTAAAAAGCAGAGGGTTAAGAGGGTTGCGCCTCCTGGCAGGTTAAGGGGCAGCACCCCTTGTGAGGGTCTTGGGCCCCAAGCCCCCTTACTCGAGACCAAAGGGCAACGCCTCGACCCGTATTGAATTTATTATGCAATTACCCTCTATACCCATTTTTTACGCCAATTCGTTGATTGAACCTCCAAAACATTATTGTGTATGCAGAGTTGACACGGAAAAATTTGGCTCTTGAACAAACGAAATCACAACATGATTTCTTTGTTATACTCAAAATTCTCTACCAAAGTATTGCGTGATTTCTTAAATTATTCCAATAAGGATTTCATGATATTTAGATAGTCTTAAATTAAAAATCTAGTGATAAAAACGATTCAAGAAATTAGTTCAGATTATAATCACACACTGTGATAAATTTATAAAATGGGGTCATACACAAACAAATTCAGCAGTTGAATATCATCTCTTAAAATGCTATCCCATTTCAATCCCATTGTATCCAAAAACACAATCTCATCATTTATTCACAATGTGTTCTAAATCAATTATCAAAAGTATCTAATTTCAGACCTATATGAACAACAAGAATACAAAGTACTACTAGTACTAGTAAAAGTAAATATCAGAGTAACCAAGCTGATACAACCAATTTGTTTAGTCCGCAATTTGGTCATCAGTAGGCCATACAATAGTTTCCAACAGCCTTTCCCTCATCAGCTCTAAGTTTTCGTCCGAAATTTCCTTGTATATCTCAGCATGATCACATTGCTATTTCACCATTATTAGCACCACTATTTAGTTTTTTATATCTATCTCCATTGAGCAAGAAAGAATTTACAGTTATATAGTATATACCAATGAGATTACCTTAATCCATTTTCCGTACAAGTGAAGGCGTGTGATCATCACTCTTTCGGCAAGATCTTGATATTCCTAGAAAATAAAGATAATTGATTGCGTGATTCACTCATGGATGTCTAGTACATATTTTAGGACATCGGCTGATTTAATTTTTCGTGTGTAACTTTTGACCTCAGATGTATCTTAGTAATGCAGTAAATATGTATTTTGTGACACAGGTTACATGTCATCCTAGGATAGTAGCTTAGAGAAGTGGTAAAATGGGTGGGTCGTGGATTGGTAACGAATCAAGATGGTTCCTAGTCCGTATGAGTAGTTTTTTTGGTAAGGGTCGGTTGGGTTAGCTCGAAATACCTCTTGTACACAAAAATGTAATTAGTTTTACAAAAAATGATGACTTAATCTATTTTATGAACCTTGATTTTGAAGCCTTATGTGCGTCATTAACAAACAAATTAGATGACTTACGACTTGTTTGACCCATAACTTTATTTCTTCATTTCACCCATTTAACTTATTAGAGATCATGTATAACCTCCATTGACATATTCTCTAATTTCTGAGTCAGACTAGCATCTACCCCAAGAATGGATCAAAGCAGGGAGAAGTAAAATCTCGTCTTTGAAATTTACCTTTGCAAGGTTCCTAAGAAATTGCTTCCCATCTGCAGGATCATTTTCGGCAATGAAACTGCAAATCAAGAACACGGAATCAACCAACACCGGAAACAGTACATGTTAAGAAGAAGAAAAAGTGAGTAAAGGTGGCTTCACTTGCTTGTGCAGCCAGATATACTGGGGAGGGTTCATTTCATAGAGTTGATAAAGAACTGTCCTAACTGCTTTTTTAGTGAAACAATTGCGTAGTTCCTGCATGCAAACGACTAAATCCATGTAAGGTTTACAGAAATCTATAATAAATTCATTAGCAAAAGATGCAAGGAAACAAAGAACAAAATAGTACCAATTTAACGTCGTTAAAGACCTCTTCATATTGCCCACCAAGTTCGTTAACAATCGATTTTCTAAGCTTTCGCTGATGGTGATTCGTGAAAGGTAAACAGCTCACTCTTGCATGCCATTCAGCATCTAAGAAAGAGTTACTTAGATTTGAATTTGATTTCATTGATTTTGATTTTCTCATGCCTACAAAATTCTTGTATGCACTACTCTTCCTCATTTTCAAGCTACATTTCATGGCTGCAAATAAGCCCAAACATGGGCATGAACCTGAATTTGCAGCCACAGCCACAGCCATAGCTACAATCATTTTTCTTCAATAAAGAATATTTTGATATGCATACAGCTAGATACAGAAAATTAGAGTATCTGCTTTGTCTTATCCCCGAGTCTGTTTTCTGTGGACCAAATTAATTCAAAAAAAAAAATAAAAAAAATTGCATCTTTACAATACCCATGTTTTAACCTCATGTCTCTAGAGGGTATCAAATGAGGTCATTACAGAGAAGGTTGGACAATTGGGAACGAATTTATAAATATTAATGTACCAAAATACAAGAAGATTGTTTATAAGTATAACATACAAAACTGTAAAAAAGAATAGAAGAAATACATATGTAACCGGTCTTACAACTACGCAGTAACTTTGATAATTTCAATTACAACTGAAATCTCCACATCACAAAAGAGCTTAAATATTCATATGTTTAGGTAACTTTAAATACTTCTACTTTTAATTTAACAATTGATTCCACAAAACTTGACATCCGGGCCAGTAACTTTAGTGGTGAAGGGGTCAATTCGAACCCATAACAGAGAGAAAATGGACGCAAGTAGAATCGACCATACGACAACAATGGTAGGCGTGCGGTTTTGCTTCCCCATCAGACCCTTGAGGAACGGGTAAAGATGAACAATCACCCAAAAGGCGAAGAACAGTTTACCGAAAAGTGGACCCCATGACTGGTAACCACTGTTGATTGCATATGAAATTCCGGCAACCACTCCTACCAAGTTTACAATGAGGAGAGTTGTAGGAGGGATGAGAAGAGTGGTCCATTTAAACAGATAAAGCTCTGCGAAATCACCATCTTCATCTGATGCCTTTGACGTGACGGTAAAATTGGTGTCAATACCAGCGAGTACCTTGAGTAAACCTTGGAAGACAGCAAATAAATGGGCAGAAACACCACCGATGACCCAAAACTGTTCATTTCTCCACCATTCATCGATTCCAACACCACTCCACCTCATTTCTAGAATACCAGTGGCGAAAATGGAAAGAAAGAGGGATATAAACCATAAACTCGCAAGATTACTGATCTGCAATCATGAAATATCAAGAAGTTAATTTACAATTAAGAAGCTTTAATCTATTATATAACTTAAGGTGATATAATAATTACCTGTGGTATGATAAACTTTCCAGTGAGAAGACAGACAGCAGGAAGAGTACAGTAAATGAGAAGAGGAACAGAGGTGATGGGGTAAATGGTTGTATTAATGTATGCAAATCTCTCTAGCCACTTTAGCCTTCCGGAATAGCCGTACCAAATAGGACAATGCCGACTGAAGAGAATTTCAACAGATCCTAAAGCCCATCGGAGCACTTGATTTAGACGATCTGACAGATTAATAGGAGCAGAACCCTTAAAGGCAGGCCTAGGTGGCATGCAGTATATTGATCGCCATCCACGAGCATGCATTTTAAATCCTGTAAGAATATCTTCTGTGACTGAACCATAAATCCATCCAATCTGCAGATGTCGGAGTAAAACTTCTCTTATTAGCATATAGAGGAAGTGCAAAAGAGAATTTCTAGAAATGATAATATATTGAGAAATGTATAAAAACTAATCGACCTCATTTCCCCAATCGGTTTTATCTTCATAACCACAACTGATAACATGAATAGCTTCTTTAAGTAACGTTTCTGGCGCCGCAGATTGAGGAACACCACCATTCTCCATGAGTGTTGATGCAACAAAAACAGCCGATTGACCAAACCGTTTCTCAAGTGACATTTGTGACATGAGCAATGACTTCTCATCATCAAATCCAGCACCTGATGAACCATGTGTAATTGTTAAAACAATATAAGATTATAACACTTGATTGCAAATTAAGGTGATGATGACTAATGTCATATACTAAAGGAATGTACCTTCAACTCCCTCTTCTATATCTTCCAGATTGAATACTGGCACAGTTGGATCAACATGTTTGCTCGATTTCTTTTTGTCAGAACCCTTTTTACTTGATTTTGAACTTTTCTTTCGTGATCCACCAAAGCAAGAAGAGAAGAAACCCTCTTCTCTCTTCTTCTTAGGTTTAAGAGGAGGTTCATACCCATATAATGCTGTTCTGTTAAACACACATCCAGTACCCACATAAACTGGACCTTGAATCCCATCCAAACCTCTAAGATTGATCTGTACAGAAAGTAAATATTTTAGAAGTCAAAAAAACAGCTGTGCAGAAAATACATTATATAACCACTTTGCACATTTATCATATCAGTATAAATTAAGAGATGAAGGAACTCACATCAAAGAACACTGTGTTTCTGTTAGCATAACGATCGTTCCTATCAATGCCATCAAATCTCTGTGGAAATTGGACATAGCATACATACTTTCCAAGGTTTGGGTCCATCATAAAGCACATAGCTTCTCTAAGCGCCTTACTGTTGTTAATGTAATGATCACAATCAAGATTCAACAAAAAGGGGCCATTTGTAAGGACTGCAGATACACGAACCTACAAGTAAAAACATTTTAAGTTATAAGCCAGCTAAGAAGATATAGTAGTTGATATGATTTATATATGGAAATTACATACAAGTGCATTCATGGCACCAGCCTTCTTGTGATGTTGGAAGCCTGGACGTTTTTCTCTGGAAACATAAACTAATCGTGGCAACTCATTTCCCTCACTGTCAAGCCCACCATTCTGACCCAGGAAAACCTGAGAATTTTTTTTAAGACAAGGTATTCATGTTATTTGCATGAAAGACAAAAGATAACTATTTCCCTGACCACTTTGAATAAAATTATAACAAGCGCCAACAAAGTATAAATTTTCACATATGGGTGAAAAAGATTACTTGTAAAGTCAATTAAATAACCTGTATCATTCCTGGATGATCCCTGGTGTTATTCCCTGGCCATGGTGTGCCATCTTGCATAATCCATCCTTCATCAGGAACTTTCTGAGCCTTTGCAACAAGACCATTCACACGAATCTTGAATTCTTCATATTCTCTCTGCATTTAAATTAAAGTAAGAAACAATCCACCAAGAGAAAAATGATGCAAGATTAGAGGTGGCAGCATCAGCAGGTTGGACAGATCAAGCCCTGTGTTGAAACAGCGTTGAGTTGAAATAGGATGTATGCAAGTACGGGCCAAAGCAGACCAGGTAACGATGGCTTCACCCACAGACAACTGTTTATCCAATCCTTTTTAATTGCATTTATATTTTATGAATAACCAATGTGTTAATTGTGATCACAAAAATAAATGGATTCGTGACTTTCAAGTGATTCAACTCGACCCCTTTGATGTGTTCCCCTTTTAGTTTAATCTTCCAATATGATCCATTTGAGATGAATCACAACCAAACCTTACTTAAAAGTAAGTGGGTCAAAATCGCAACCTCTACATAGAATCATTAATCCACTGGCATAAAAGAAGTCTCACCTTCATAGCTCTGCGATCCTTTACAAATGTTGGTTGAATTTTATCTTTCAAGTAATCAATCTTCTGAGAAAAGTACCATTCTGGAGCTCGTGGCTCAATCTGATATTTCTTGCAAAAAGGAACCCATTTCCTTGCAAATTCTGATGTTTCAGATAGTGACTCAAATGACAACATGGCTGCTCCATCATCAGAAACGTAGCATGACACCTTGTCAACCGGGTAATCAACTGCAAGGATGGATAGGACAGTGTTTGCTGTGACAAGTGGAGGTTCCTTTAAAGGATCCACGGTACTCACAAATATGTCAACAGCAGCTAGTTGTGATGGCTCTCCTTCGCGCTCATACCTACATATATATAATTATGTATTAAAATCTTGATTTTCCCTACTTTTATAAAAAAGAAATCTTTTGTCTTAGGCTCGTAATAGGAATGTTTGGATTTTCATTTCGAAACCCGGTCACCTGCTTTTGACTATCGGTTAGGACTTACGAGTCATATAATCAGTTTCATACCAGTTATAACTGATTATCTAGAGATACAAGAAAAGGTTTACTTATTTACCAATTCTTTTAATCTTATGGGAGACTTTCACGCCTACTTCACAGAGAGTTTCACACTTTTTTTACACAAATGTCAACTTGGTCATTAAAAAATTTACCAATTCTTTTAACAATAGAAATCTTTTGGTTAATAATCAAAAAGAACCAAAACACCTGATTCTATGATCATTACAACTCCAAAAAGCAGCAAAAAATCCAAACACTATTTCCAATGATCTATTTTATAACAGCTAATTGTCTATTTCTGATTATCAAATGTCACATCATCACATTCAAATCGTACATCCAAACATAGAGATAAATTTCAAACAAAAGAACAATCTAAAAGAGCATTATACTACCTCAAGGATAACCGGTCAAGGTAAGTCTCACGATTTATAGGAAGCCATTTAGGGAACTGATCCAATATCCATGATATCGCAAACCAAATCTCACAAATAACAGAGAGCAACCATAACGGGTATGCATTAGTCACAGGATTCGTTATACGGTAGTGCAAAAAGATGCAAAGAATAACCAGCCGCAGAATAATAACCATTCGGTATGGATTTATTCTGGATGATGGAATTGATACTTTCCTTGAAAGTGGCTGACGGGCTTCATCATTCCTTCATAAGTAGAACAGATCATATTAATCAATAAGATAAAACATAGGTCTAACAAGCATGGTCAACCAAAACAGAAACAATAATTAAAACCAATGAGCTGTCTCTAGAATGGAGATAAACAGTTGAAGTCACTAACATGCCTTATAAGATGTATCGGGCTTTAGAAATGTAAATTCAGATATAACAAAGATATATAAGCCATTGAGAGAGAATAACATCTTTTCTTTTAACATGATCAAATACACTTACAGCAATGAATCGTCAACCACGTCAGTACTAGCATCAATATCTTGACCCCTTTCAGACGCAGCACGACTAGTTGTCATTGGAGCTACATTTTTGTCCTGTTTCATTTTCCATCCATCAACTCTCTCTTTCCAGGCCAAATTTCCTAATCCTGTGGATCCAAACTCTCTCACAGGATCCACAACTCTAATATTAGCTGCAAACAATAGACTAACTTTTTAATTGGCATACTTTATAAACATAACTCATTGTCTTATTATTGAATCATAAAAGACGTACGGGATTGATTCGTATATCCAGCATAAGAATGCGTGAGTCTTTCAGGTGGAGGAGATGATACTGAAAGACGTTGAGGAGAAGCAGCAGATAACTCCCCAGACACCTTTAAAAATATAGGTAGACACACAGCATTTGATTAGCTACATTGAGAAATGCTGAAATGTGAGAAAGGAAATTTTAAAATGCAGGTACCTCATGTCCACTGGTAAGTAAAGGTATGTGATTATGGGAGACCTCCTTATCATAATTTGGAGCATTAGTTCCGTCTCCTCGCCCATATGTCATGTGCCAGTTCAACATGCGCTCTGCAGTCTTCTGTTTCTCGTTCTGAGTTTGTGAAGAAAAGGGAAAAGTGGTGGTTTCTTCATCAACATCAGTATCCTCCTCTCTGTCACCAGCAGTTGCAGGGCTTCCTGTGTTCAACCAAGTAAATGATCAATTACATGCCCATAAATATCCTTGTAATTCACAGATAACGCAACATGACCAGATGTATATATTGATGATACTTCATCAAGTCATACAGAATGAGCACAATACAATATTTTTGTAAGAAATCACAAAAAAATTCAAACCTTTCAGTCGTTTGTATCTGGTTTTGCATTGAGGGCAAGATTGATTGCCATCCTTGCGTTCGTATTCATAGCACGGCCTACAAACTGGAAATGCACACACATCACAAGCAACAAAAGGTTCTCCTTTTGCTGTATTGCCAACTGTATCACCACAGATCTGGCAAACCTGACCACCCACATTCTTCATAGAAGTCCCCTACATAATCCCAATATCATACTTCAAATTAGATCAACTTGATATAGCTTAATCACACATCTAAGCTGCTAAGCATCTAACATAAAATCTGTATCACGATGCTCGATTAAATAAGTAAAATATCTCCAGTATTCAAATCAACACCTCAAATCAATAAAACTTGCAGCATTCAAGTAGTAGAAGTGTAACTAATCACTACAATCATGATCAAGTTGCTATATATTGATCAATGATCACAAATCTAGCATAAAGCAAAGACATGAAAGCTGAGAATATGTCTTGCCACGTACAACATTTATATTGTTCAAATGATACATCAGATCAGTAAAAGAGCAGACATTGACTTTAAATCAAGTTTAATTATTCACTACAATCATGATCAACTTGCCATATACTGATCACAAATTTTGCATAAACTAATAATGTGAAACCCGAATCTACATTTACTAAAACAATTCCAGTATTCAAATGAAACATCAGATCAGTAAGACAGCTGAAATTGACCTAAAATTAAGTGTAATTAATCAGTAATTATGATCAAAATAACAATCACAAACTACTAACCCCAGTCTCTCCTTCAGATTCCATCACTCCTTGCAGAAGCAATCAAATCACCGACAAATTTAAAGAATCAACCGCCAAAAGCAAACATAACCACGGATCTGCAAGTAATTTCATCAAATCAGTTAGGTTTTCATCAGTTAAAACCTTCAAAATGTATTGTAAATCATCAATTAACAAGCATTAATACACGTAACATTAAATCAAGTAACGTAAACTTAGGGCTAATTAGAGTACAGTAATGTAATTAGTTTAAAATTGTAAGAAGATCTGGAGTCAAACCTGATTGAAGATCAAATCTGTAGCGAGAATAAAGATAGGGAGATCTGAACAGATCGAGTGGAGTATAATTGAGAAACACAAGGGGATGTTTTAGTGTTTATATGTATAAATGTATGTAAATATGGAGTATATAATAGTGATATAGATAGATAGATACAGAGAGTGTGTATGTATATGTTGTAATGGCAATGATACAAGATGTTCCAGCTGTTAATGTAGTGATGTAGAAATCGCTAACAGACACGAAAGCTACACAATTTTGCTTTTACTTAAAATTAAAATTAAAAACTATTTTTTTATTAAAAAAAAAGATATTTTGGATAATTAGTCACTAAAAAAATTAAATCTATAATAATAAATTGTCAGTAATTTAAAGCTTAAAGATAGTTTATAGTATCAAAAACTTTTAAAGGTAGTAACTTTGTATAAAAAGTATATGAATCAAATAAATGTATGATTTACCGATCAAGATGTACAAAAATAAATCAGGTTTGAAGTTAAATACATGTTACAAATCTCTTCCCTTTTACAAAACCTATATTATGACGATGGTGATAGTTAGTTAAATTACAAGATCATTAGTATTTAACTAAATCTAATTATTGTTACTGTAATAAAGTTAGTCATATGGGTGATTTTATTGTTAGAAGCTAAAGTAATATATGTTGTGTCTATTATTTTCTAACAGTTAACTACGTTTTCTTATTATAACATGTTAATTGAGTTTTCTAGAACCAAAAAGTCTTTTAAATAGGACTTTTTTTATTATTATAATTAACAAAATGATTAACAATAAAAGAAATCGACGACTTTAATATAAGTTGATATTTCGTAATCAAATAACTTGTATACTTAATAACCATTGAAATATAAATATAAATAAATATAATAAGGGTGTTGCCCCACCAAATTATTTATATATATTTAGAAAAAGGGAAGTTGTTAAGTTGATGAAAATAATTAAGTTTGTCTTCTTCTCGTATTTTGGATCAAGTCACCGACAGCAATTTTTCACCACATATAGCTTAATAAAGTATGTAGTTAATTTCTTTCACAAGTATGTTCCGACAATACATACTCTTTATTTCGATTATTTTTTATATTTGACAAAATTATAAAAATGTCCTTATGGTATTGCTTTAGCTACAAGTTTGATCCAAAAGTTTTGTTTGTGTATATATTTGGTCTAATTATTTTTAATGCTTAATTTGTGCATGTTTATAGCATCGTTAAGTTTTTAACAATTAGCTTTATCATGTGTGTGCACATGACTTGTACCAGGGGTAACTTTTCATCACTTTAGTTTCCTTCATAGCATCTATCATATATTATCATAACCACCTTATACAATATTAAACTATAGACGGACCGAGCTTGAACTATTTTATTGGATATGAAATATATATAAACATAGATTTTCAATTTTTTATAAAAGAAACATACTTAATTATCGGAATAATTGATCAAAGTTTGCTATACCTCGAAATACAAAAAATATGCAACTCAATAAACTCAAATATTTAATAAGCAAAATCACTTTTTGCAATTGAGGAAAGTTCATCTAGAAAGGTTACATCCCAATTGAAGTTTACATGAGAATTAAAAGCTAGTTTAGCGACATGATGGACCGCTAAATTACATTGACGTGTAACCCATGAAGAAGACAAAGCTAGTTGGGATGCTCACTTTTTGATATCAGCAACAATAGCAGCTACCACCCAAGGAGGATCATATTCTAACAAAGCAAAAGAGAGTCATTTTTGAACCAGACTCAATCATAGCGTTTTCCCAACCATTTGGGCTTACGCCCTCTTTTTGCTAAAAAAAATACTCAATAATGAAACAACTTTTATATCAAAAACAAATTTATTAACACACACATGATAAAACGTAGTTCTATGGGACTTTCATCGAACACATAATATCCTACTTTCATATAATCCCCTAAGTAGAGCATATCAGCATAACTATTTTATTCAACAGAGACAAAAGGTAGTTCTAGCCTTCTAGAGGGTCTTTTATCAAATACATGATAGGCATTTTTTGTTATTAAATTAATCACAATATTAAACAATAGAGAAAGAAAGAATGAGCAAGTGAAAGTTATTGGAAGCCATACCAAGTAGAAAACTCAAAGAGACGATAGATATCGTAAGATTGGAGTAATGGAAGTCTGATTCTTTGCAATCACTAGTACAAAATGCTCTATCTATTGATTAAGGCGGTGAAAAGTAATTTTTGAAACAGTTAAAAAACCGCCTTTAGATACCAGCACCACCAAAAATATACCCATATATTGAAATGATTAAACAACAAGTCTAAAAATTTGCTTGGAATGGTGCTTATTACAATTTAGATCGTGTCATTTAGATAACCACTTCAAGAATCAAAACAAATTTTTTTAAAAAAAATATATTTTATATTATTAGTTTTTTTTCTTTCTAATATTAATATTTTTTTTGTTGATTAATGATACAAAAATATAGTTTTTTTATGCCAGAAACAAAGAACAATCTATGTTACATGAATTAAACAACAAGAAGAGAGTGATGAAACATGTTATAATGAACATAAACAACATCAAACTAATTAATCTTTTTATGCTAGAGACAAAGACAAACAATCAACTAATAAATCTCTATGTACTAACAATTTCATGATACATTAATTTTCCAAATCAACGCAAACAACAATAACAATAAAAAAATAAAAAACTTCAAGTCACCTACCGTGTTTCTCCTCCAGCCAGCCCCACGGTCGTCATCACTACTACAAATAAAAGAAGATCCAAACTCCTTTTACATATCTCCCTTCTTACATATCTAAGCTTGTCTTTTCTTTCTTAATCTTCATTCGTCATTCTTACATATTTAACCTCTTTATTACATATGTAAGCATCTATTTACGGATCTAACCTCCTTTTTTATTTATTTATAGATTTAAGCATCTATTTACATATCTAACTTTTAGAGTGTGAAATAAGTAAGTAGATGATGTGTTATATCATCATAAAGAAACGGCGTAGAGATGGCGATGGTAGTGAAAAGTTGGTTTTAATTTGTTTTTGATGTTGGGAGTGAGTGAAAAGTACATAATCCTTGAAGAAGTTTCTACAGATAGTGGTTATGAATATTGAGAGGTGAAGTTATGTGGGTATCTACGGTAGTGGGTATTTATTATTTTACATATGTTGTGGTGGTTAAGTTTGCATGTATAGGATGAGATTTTTTTCAATCACCGCTCTAAGATGATTTATAAACTCGTTTACTAACAACTGAACTAAAAGATGTGTCGGGTCATTCACTCTAAATAATAAAAGTATTTAGAGCGGTTACTTTAAACCGCTCCAAATAAAAGTATTAGCCATCGGTTTCTTCGTATCCGCTTTAAATTGACTCAACTAATCGCTTCAACTATTAATTGGACTCACTTTTTGAATTTTGAAACCTTTTGTAACGATTTCACTTAAATCCCCTCTAATGTAGCGCTCTAAAAGATATTTTTGAACTAGTGAATTAGAGAGGATTTGAGAGCAACAAGTTCTAATTTGAGAGGATTTATATAAATTTTGAGAGGGCCATTACAAAATATAAACTTATAAAAGCTACCTCTTCTATTTATAGTTAAAAACCTACAAATATATATTCAAATAAACAAATATGAAGAGATTTGAAGATTCGGATTTGGATTTGGATCGTTCTCCTTTGAAATATTTCTCGCCAATGTTATTTTCCCCATTTACAACCTTCAGAAAGACGTAAATGCTTTTAGATAAGCGCAAGTTGGTTGCGTTTGTTGTATTTGCATTGTTTCATATACACAAATCAAGAACACATAAGCATTTTGGGAATATGTTTTGCGTGCCCAAACATATTGAATCTCTAGTATTATTACCAAAGCAAATTTCACGAACCGCGCACAAATCAATATATGCTCCATACATCACTTTTGAAAAATAATATTTTACATGATTATAGAGTTTATTAATTACCTCGTTATACGCATGCATCATATCCATATATACACGTACAATAAAGAGAGAGCAATTTCATTTTATCGTAATGTAATTACACAATAAGGATGTGCCTACAAAAAAAGGTTTTTAATTGGTTGCCATCTCAATAATCGCGTCACATACTAAAAATCTACATCAACTTCTATCTTAAACAGTTAAACATCATCATATCATATTATTGATTAAAATCCTCGATCTACCTTTAACTTTGTCATCTACATATAAGCCTTTATCTATTGTACAAACAAGATAGAATTTGGACTTTCTTATTATCACTAAGCCCCTTTTACTAATTACTCTTACATGCATTTGGGATTATTATTCACATTTTATCCTAGAAATCAATAAATGGTATTGAAGAGACATTAGCAAAGAAACCCTCCAAGTCCCATTCTCCAATTCTGAAGCTTTCTCCTGGCCAATGATTTCCAAAACCAACCACTTCCTCCACTTTAATATTTCCACTAATACCCTCATTCAAATGGTGGTTAATATGGGTTGACCTTTGATCCAAATCATGATGGTTAATAGTGACATTAACATCCCCTTCAATGATACTATTACCTAATTCAGGGTTAGTAATGTCATTTTCCATGCCAAACATGTAGGGTGCCTCAAGAACATCACCATATCCATCTTGTCCCAAACAAGAGGATATGTTCAAGAAACTTGATCCACCATGATTGGTGTTACAATTGGTGTTATCAAGAACTAATTGTGGCAAATGTTCATCATTAAATTGATCATTACACTTGATGAACATAGGGTTATTATGTATTGATGATGAGTTAGTTGTTGATGATGTCAAACATGAATCCATGCACATGGTCATGATATCAGGATCATGAACCATGAACACACCAGCTCCTCTAGTAATATCACCACATAAATTGCCAATACTATCATTTGGTGAGGTTGGATTTGCATCACTCTTGTTGAT
Organism: Pseudognaphalium luteoalbum; assembly: GCA_963422505.1. Lineage (NCBI taxonomy): Eukaryota > Viridiplantae > Streptophyta > Magnoliopsida > Asterales > Asteraceae > Pseudognaphalium > Pseudognaphalium luteoalbum. The sequence goes on from OY730195.1 coordinate 29,031,704, forward strand.
CTTCAACCTTTTCTTTATTGTCGAGTTCCAAAAGTTTTTTATTTCGTTATCTGTCCTTCCTGGAAGATGAACTGCTATTTGTGACCACCTGAATTTTAAAAAAAATTAGAATTAGTCTACAAGCTTATACACTAGTTATGGTATACAATGTTAGTGTGATAATAGCGTTGCTGGTTATATATTATACTTTCAGAAGACAATGTCAGATCAATATAATACGTACATAACACAAAACCAACGTGGGAATTGAAGTGATTGAGTATATCTATTTACGTACACGCATAAATAATGTTTACCTACATACCTATTGCCAAGAGTTGAATGCAAATGAAGGATGAGGTTTTGTTCTTGGACAGAAAAGGCGCCACGCTTTAGATCTGGTCTCAAATAATTGATCCAACGAAGGCGGCAACTCTTTCCACACCTTTGAAGGCCCGCGTTCCTAGCAATATCGGTCCAACAACCATGTCCATTCTTCAACATATAATTCATCAGCTTCTCGTCTTCTTCCGGTGACCACAAACCCTTTCGAGCCTTCAAAATCATTCCCTTGTTATCACTCACTTTTTCTCTCCCACATTGGTCTGGCTTTCTCATTTCCACACAACAAAAGATGATCAATCCTAGTAAAGTTTCTTTGCAGGGAAACTTTACTTTGGTTCATATGAGAAAGTACATCTATATTGATCTATCATCATCATATTAATATACATTTAAACATATACATACACTATTCCATGAAGAGAGAGAGAGAGATATGAGAGAGAAAAGGTGACGGTTGGTGTTCTTGTCTTTGACTCAAAACTAGTCTTTTTCGATGCATTTTTCTTCACTCACAAGGTAATCATCATCATCATATCATATTAGAGGCCCACTTTCAATATCCGTTTTCTACTCTATCCTATAATTTATCAACACCTTTATAAATCTATCTCCCATTTGAGGAATTGAAGCCCCACATACATTACTTGGATCGTCGATCACCATTGCCACCACAAGAAGCTAGATGTTAATCGTCTAATGGGTGTTGCCTATACACGTGTAATTCTCGAGCAATTTAAGGAATTCATGAAGCTTTGAATACAATCTCATAGATTGAATGATTAATTTGTTAAGATTAAGAAAGTTGTTTTTATGCAAGTGGTTGGAGATTACATAGACAAGATAGTAACATGATAAAGCATGTCTTAGTATTGAGGTAATCCACTTTTTAAGCAAATTAACTGTCGGCAGCTAATACACTTTCTCAAACAATCATGTACGTCTAGATAGCTAATCACAAAAATTAATGATATATATACTTCCTAATTGATGTTCTGATAAAATCATTGATAGATGATCGATCGATCATAATTTCTATTGACATTGAGGAAAAAAAGATATTTACATGAATATATGATCAAGAAGCTATAATAACTAGCTAGTTTATATATGACATACAGTCGCGTGTTTTAACGAGTCTATTCACCGGTATCATATATGTAAAAGATGACATGGTTAACAGAAGATATATCATCGGCCATAAATCTTGAAACCATTAGACCATTCGTAACGCGGTGAGATGGCGAGCATTGTGAGCATCGAGAACGCCAGAACGCCAACAACGCGGCGTTCTGGTTCGAAAAACGCTGCATTTCTTAGCGTTATTGGTGGGACTCACACAATTTTCCTTTTCTTTTTCCTTTTTCGTCGTTGTTTTAATCCCAAAAGAAAAAACACTTTTTTCAAATTTTGAAAACGACCGTTTAGAAAGAAAAAAATTTTGAAAAAAGTAGCACGCTCCTCCAACGGATTTTTTTCAAATTTTTTTTTTCCACTTCTACATCTATATATACTACACAATCCATACTCCATTTTCATTCAAAAACATACACTTTTACAACCTTTCCTCAAACAATTTCACCACCATTTTCATCACAAAATGGATTCGATAAATAAGATTTGTGAATCCGACTCCGACGATGAAAACTTTATTCAACTTTTGCAACAATACAAAGATCAACTAAGTAGTGACGCCGGACAAAGTTCAAGAACACCACGCAACCAAAGCTACATTCCAAGAGATCGTGAAGGTGCCCAACAACGTCTGTGGGATGACTATTTTTCCGAGCACCCGAAGTATCCTCCAAATTTGTTCAAACGACGCTTTCGTATGAGTCGACAATTGTTTGTGCAAATCATACAAGGTATATCCGACTACTCCATCAAACTTATTCCCGAACACTTTCAATATTTTAAACAAAATCCGGATGCACTTGGTCGGCTTGGTTTTACGCCGCTACAAAAGTGCACGTCCGCCATGCGCCAATTAGCGTATGGCACGTCCGCGGATATGTTCGACGAATACTTACAAATGAGTGAAAAACATCGCTCGACTGTCTAAACAACTTTTGTAAGTGTGTCTTTGATTTGTACTCGGCGGAATATTTGAGAAAGCCGACCGTTACAGAGATTGCTCGGCTATATGCAGCACACGAGCAGAAGCATGGGTTTAGAGGAATGCTAGGGAGCATTGACTGTATGCATTGGCAATGGAAAAATTGCCCGAATGCATGGAAAGGGCAGTACACTAGAGGTGATCACGGACAGCCCACCATTATGCTTGAAGTTGTTGCTTCATACGACCTGTGTATATGGCATGCTTTTTTTGGCATGGCGGGTTCGAACAACGACATCAACGTATTAAACCAATCTCCGTTGTTCGATTCTATCAAAAATGACACTGGTCCACCCGCAGCTTTCACTGTTAATGGACATCACTACACCAAAGGGTATTATCTTGCAAATGGTATTTATCCGGATTGGTGTACACTAGTCAAAGGCTTTCACTCCCCTACTGATGACAAACGAGCTAAGTTCAAGAGATTTCAACAAAGTGCTCGAAAAGATGTCGAACGAGCTTTTGGTGTACTGCAAGGAAGGTTTGCAATTTTAAAAATTGCGGCGAGATCTATGAGTGTCAACAAGATGCGAAGACAGTTGTATACTTGTATCATACTACACAACATGATCCAAGAGGATAACGACTTCGCAATATCATCTATCAAGCAGAAAATGATCGACGACCCTGCTAACCGACCTCGTCGTGATTTTAGGACTCGTGTTCAAGATAGAGAGTCTAGAGCCAAGGAAATACGGGACAAACGTGTGCACGACCAACTGCGGACCGATCTTACCGAGCACATTTGGATGCTACCACCAAACTTTCGCAGCTTACCACGCTCCACAGACTATTTATTTTATTATAAATTATTGTATTGTATCGTATTTTATTTAATTATTGTATTGTATCGTAATTTAGTTTAATTATTGTATCCTATTTAATTTAAAATTAGTGTGTTGTATTTTATTTTTAAAAAGTATTGTATTTCATTTTGTTTGAATTAATGTATGGTCTTTATTTTAATTATTGTGTTGTATTGTAATTTTAATTAAATTGTTTTGAATTGTATTTCAAATAAAAGAAAATTAAATTTAGTTAGTGGGTGGGTGGGTCCCAGAATGGGGAAAAAGTGGCGTTCTAGTGTTATGATTAGGGATGCTATGGTGTTATGCTGATGTGACACTGATGTGACACCTAAAAAAGTGGCGTTCTGGTGTTATGGTTACGAATGGTCTTATAAATTTTACTTTATATTAATTATAACAAAAAATGTCCAATATTAACTTGAGATGTAATATTTTTTTATATCATATATACATGCTGACAAGGGTAGTGATCAAGAGAGAATTGTCTTTTTTGAGGGAATAGGAAGCATTAGTATTAATTAAAAAGTATATTACAATTATCAATCAAAACGTCAACAAAAAATTATTTTTATCGTTAATAGTAATCAAAATCAATGCTATAAAAAATATTTTAACGAATGAATTTCATTTTTAAGTCATAACATTAGTTGATGAATATTTATTTAATAAATTTTTATTATTCACTGTGATGAATATTAACTAATATACATCACGATGCATATTGAAACTTCACATTATTTGAAAAATATTTTTATTGTTAATATTCATCAGAATGCATATTAACTAATATTCACCACGATGCATATTAACGGATCTGGATCTAATATTCGTAAATCGATGTTATAACTTGCAGAAAGAATTTATCAATGAAGCTTAACATTCATAGAATCGATTCTGATTAACATTTATCACATTTCAGTTTGCTTTTTTTGAGATTTGTATGGGTGAAAGTAATATGCTTCTTGATGAATACAAATACTCTAAGGAAGATTTTTTTTTCAAGGTAGTATATGTATACACGTAAAATTCATAAACTTAATTAATTCTCATGCCTGATTATAGGGGTGGCAATTTGGGTCGAATCGAGTTGACCCGCTCGGGTTGACGGGTCAGAAATAGTTGATCCAGACCCGAACTAATTTTCTAATTGGGTTGAATATTTCAACCCAACCCAACCCAACCCAGCTGACCCAATTTTTTAACGAGATCAACATATTTTCAGGTCATTTTATGTTAATGGGTCAATTTCAGGTTAAATAAATTACATAAGTCACTCTCTAAATTTATAATTCGTCATTAATAAAGATAAAAATGTTTATTAAATTCCCAAACAATCATATTAGCTAGTATGTTTATCAAACTCTAGTAAAAAAACACTTGAACTATTAAATTAAAATAAAACTTTTAAATTTTTAACCACATTTTCAAATTTATTCTTGTAGATTTTATGTCGGATTTCGGGTCGTGTCGGAAATTGTCAGCCCTAATATGGTTTATGGACATAAAGAAGTTCAAATGTTTTATTTTAAAATAAAAGTATAAATATTTTATAATTTTTTTTTTTTTATTTTCGGCTCATCGGGTTGACCTAATGACCCATCATATTACCCGAATTCGACTGGAAAAAAAAATCAGGTTATCAGATTTCGGGTTGGTGGGTTAACGGGTCAAAAAATATGACCCAACCCATTTATTTTCGAGTCGATCTTGAGTCGTGTTTTAGGTCATGTGAGAAATTGCCAGCACTACCTGATTACATTCCGTAGAGCGAGTACTTAATTACTGCTTAGTTTTGAAGCAATTTTGGTAAGGTCATGGCTCTCATTAATTTATTACATACAATGCCCCATCTCTAAAACCATAATCCAACTCGTGATTCACGAGTAGTATCCTTTACTCGAGCATGATACTTTTATGTAAATAAATAGATAAGATACTTATTATATATTTTAATTCATTGAATATGCATGCATGTCGATAATAGAATGATCTATTACTGGCTAAAAAGGATTCTAGTAGTATTTTCTTACAAGACTTTATAACTTCATTAAATACACCTTAATGATTATTACAAGAGGCACATTGCACAAGCATGATAAAAATATATATAGTTTGATATAATTAGCCAAAACAATACTAGTAATATATATGTAAAGGCTGTGGTCGTCATTTCATCGTTAACAACAAAATTCCAGAAGGTAATAATTTCAATTTTGAGCTCAAATATAATTCTCATAAACTATCCGGGTACAGAAGTCATTAAAATAAAGTTAAACAGCCAACAAATGCAATTTCTAAAACTACAGGGTTTAAAGTGTCATTTGCTAAAACTTGTTGGTGGGTATTAGGTGTGAAAAAAAAAACCGGGTTGGGTAACCGACCCGGTTAGTACCCGGATACCCGATCCGATGTATACCCGGGTTGGCAGTACCCGGTTCGGGTTTTACTAGTACTCGGCGGGTACCCAACCGGGTACGGCCCCAGAAAACCCAAATCGGGTTGTACCCGAACCGGTTCCAAAAATCGGTTTTTAAACCCGGTTTGAACCCGGTTTTTTCACTAGCCGTTGTGTTTGACCCTCCTAGCCGTTTTATATCAGTTTTTTTTCCTTTTTTTTACCATTTTGCCATCCTAAAACTAGTATAAATAGATACCTTGGGTTTGAATTAGTTACAACACTCAAACTCACTCATTCTAGTGAAAAAACACTCAAAACGCTTACGATTTACATACGAAACTCTCAAAACATTACTCTCATCCTCTAAAAACGCTCTCAAAATGGCAACTCAAAGTTCCTCAACTAACGATTTTGTTGGTTCGTCAAATGCACCAACTATTGTTCATGTTTTGCAAACAAAACGTAATCCGGAGATTTGGTGTAACTTTGACAAAGTGTTGTTGTCGGATGGTTCGACTAAGGCACATTGTAAACGATGTGGGATTTTTTTAAAAGCCGACTCCAACTCAACGTTGAACAAACATACTTTAAAGTATTGTAGTTCAAACAAAACTAATCCGGAGGAAGGTCAAGCAACCATTTCACGGGATGGAGGTATTTTCACATACCAAGCGGATCGGTGTCGAGAAGCATTTGTCGGCTTTGTGATTCAAGAAGCTTTGCCGTTCAACCACTTCGACAACCCTCGGTTTACTAAGGTTATTCAAAATACTCTCCAACCCCGATATAATCATGTAAGTCGTCTTTCCCTTAGACTGATGCACTTAAGTTGTGGAAAAAAGCTAAAATTCAACTAATAACCGGTTTTGAAAACTTAACTACAAGTGTATCATTAACAACCGATGTTTGGTCGGCTCCTCATGGTTTGTCCGGTTCATACCTTTGTGTTACCGCGCATTGGGTTGATCCCGCAACTTGGCAAATGATGAAACGTACCATTGCTTTTGAAAACTTTGACTATCCTCACACGGGTCAAAATCTATTTTGCATGTTACGAGATGTAATGAAAATGTTTAAATTAGAACAAAATGTTTTTTCTATCTCGTTTGATAACGCGAGTAATAACACAAATGCCGTTCAAAATTAACACTAAAATACGCACCATCTTTGAAAGGAATTTTCTACCATAGTAGATGTGTTGCACACATCATTAACTTGGTTGTGCAAGATGGTTTAGCGGTTCCACAAATAAGTGTAGTAAAAGACGCGTATAAAACTATGTTACAAGATATATTGGGTAAGGCTAGATACAAACATTACATGAAATTGTGTAAGGAAACGGATTCCATTTTTTTAAATCCTAATTGGGACATGCCCGTAAGATGGAATTCGAGTTACAATATGTTTATATGTGATTTACGCCAACGTGAGACTTTACAAGCTTTTCATTTTCAGCTTATCCAAAGGGGTTATGCTAACGAATTTCCAATCGAATATTGGGACATTATTCAAAAGATAACCGAATTACTCAAACTTTTTAAAACGGCCACTACTTTGTTATCGGGTGTTTATTATCCCACGATTCATTTGGTACTTAACCAAATTTTTTTAATGTGTTCAAAGCTAAGCGAATACGAATTTGTTGGGAATGCATACGCAATAATGGTCTCTCCCATGAAAGAAAAACTAAGAAAATATTTTAAAGAAATGCCACCGGTAATTAGTTGTGCCGCCGCATTAAACCCATGTTTGAACGTTTCCGGGGTGGAATTGCTTATCGATAACATTTGTCAAGATTTGGAATTGAATGACGAGGACCAATTTTTTGCACAAAATACAAAAGACCATTTTAACAAATGTTTTAAAAGATTTATTTGGTCATTATTTTCAAAAATATGGTTCAACAAATGCTTGTTCTAGTTCGGCTTCTACAATGTTTGGTTCATCTTCCTTTCGCGATCCAATGATTAACTTATATAATAGTTTAAGACAAGAAAATCATAAACGGGCAAGGGGTAATGGTAGTCAAACGAACACTAGTGAGTATGGGAGATATACCAGAACCGATTTTTTAAACACTATACAACCCGATGAATTTGCACAATTCGATATTTTAGCTTGGTGAAAAGGGAGGGAACCTCAATTTCCCATTCTAACCATCATGGTCCGAGATTTACTAACCGTCCAAGCTTCTACGGTAGCTTCGGAATCCGCTTTTTCACTTAGTGACAGGGTACTATCTATACGAAGAACAAGACTCACACCGACCTCGTTAAAGATGTGCATTTGCTTGAAGGATCACCTAGACGCCGCGGAACGTATACAACACATTTCAAGTCTTGAAGGTGAAATGGAATATGAAGGAGATATACACGATGTCGAGGTGGAAGCGGGTATGGCAATATCACTTTCTGATGAAGAAATTGCTCTCGATGAAGCTTCACGGGAGATCATCACCGATGAAGATTTCGACCTTTGAAGAATGAAGACTACGGATTCGAAGATATTAATAAACCTTGGAGATTTTGAAGAATTATCAAGACTTATTTGTTTCAAGAATATCGTTATGATAATTTAGAAGACTTTGTTTTAAGTAGTTGTGAAGTTATGTCGAAATAAGTCGAAGTGTTGTTGTTATGGTAAACGGGTCAAAAGGTGTCCAAATGGTTCAAAAATTAGTCACATGTCCGAATTATTCGTTAACGTGAAATTTGAAAAAGTATCAAAATGGAAAGTTTTATTATGTTATAGTGGAGGTGCCTGCAAAGTTTCATGTTTTAAGTATTTACGAGTAAAAAGTTATGCGCGTCGGAATTTCGCTATTATCAAACCTGGATGGCATGAGTACCCGCTGTGTACAAGAGTACCCACCGGGTACTCATGCTTATCCGGCAACAGAAACCAAGTGGCATGAAGTACCCGCCGTGTACAACAGAAACCGATGAGCATTGATGCTCTACTTGTTCCCGAGACAATTCACCCATGGCTCAGATTTAGTAACAAGCTAACAAAGTACAATACATACTGTCAAAAACTGAACTTGTTGAGGGGGAAAGAATGTGATTTATCTAGAGTGGTCGATTGGGAACCACTAGAACAAGCAGGAGTAGCCAACGGAATCAAAGATATCATTAGGCAACGTTATTTCGTGGATCACATAGCATTTGAATATGAAGAATGGGAAGGAATATTTCAAATTAGAGAGCAGGTATACAAGGAGTTATGTGTGGAATTTCACTGCACATATGAAATGAAAGAGGATGTTGAGACGGCGACTGATAAAAATTTCATGACTTTCCGACTGGGAGGTCAACCAAGAAAAATGAGTATGATGGACCTTGCTGTCTGTCTAGGCATTTATTCTCAAGAACAGCTAGATGCAGCTCATTTTGCAGATTACTTGATGGCTAGTGAGATGATCGAGACGGAATTTTATCCCAAGGATGTGTGGCATGAATTTTCATCAAAACCATATGCTAGAGGTGGAAGTTCATACAAAGACATGGATAACATGCAGTTGCGGGTAATCCAACGATGTCTTGCGCACACCATTTCGCATAGAAGGGAGAACACAGAGAGATTTGAGGAAGTTTGTAGCGGAGGAGAATATCAATGTGCCATACGCTGTTGCCTGGTATTTACATCATAATGCCAGCGGGATTAGAGGGTCATCCCCTATCTGTGGGGGACAATTTGTGACAAGGATTGCCAAGTCCTTCAACATTAGTTTTGCAAATTTAGAGCGAGTGACGGCTAGGCAGAAAACAGTAGGGTTAGTTCAGTTTCAGGGGGCACAAGCTATCTCAGTTGTCAATAATAATTTCGTGCCCTATCAAGAACCACCAGAGGAGCAATTTGCTCAGCCACCGAAAAGAAGAAGACATCAGCAAGTGGAACATGAACAACATCAAGAGGAAGAAGCTGCATACGACCAGGGAGGTTTCCAGCAGCAGGGCGCAGCACAACCATCCATGCTTAATCTTATGCAGGGTATTCAGGGCCTTCAGGTTAGCCATAATGATTTTTCGCAGGAAGTCAGGTATGAGTTTGGAGCACAGCGCTACCACAACGCTTGGTCGGCACACAACACACAAAGACTTTCTGAAGTGGTGCCCAACTACCGGCCTACAGCCTACAACTACCCACCCATGTGGGGTCAGCCTGGAGCAAGCTATCCACCACCGGTTTATGACGAGGGTGCCGCCTTGGCAGAGCTGCAGGAAGAGTATCGAAGGCAGCAGGAGAGAGAGCAGGAGGAGCGTGGATTCCCCTATGACTATTCCCCATTTTGAGTGCTTGCGTGCCTCATGTGATTCAGACAATTTTCTACACAAATTGATAACGGTTTATCTAAGTACTTTTAATTTTATGTTTGGATATTTTGAAATGCTTGCTTAGGGATGATGTTTGGGTATGTTTGGATATTTTGAAATGCTTGACTAGGGATGATGTTCGGATTTAGGTAAATTTTGGTGTGAAATGGTCAAAATGATGGATCATGGCACTTGTACCCGGCTGGTACTAGTGATACCCGGCGGGTACTATATGGAAATTTGAAACAGAACTTGGGATGCCGTTAGTACCCGGCTGGAACACCATATACCCGGCGGGTACATCGTACTCGGTTTGGAATCGGGTATTGGACCCGAACCGGTTCCTACCCGGTACAAACCGGGTACTATAGGGTTGGGTTTTCCCCCACCCAAAACCGGGTCGGGTTCTTCAGGAACCAGGTATATGACCGTTGACCAATACCCGGTTCAGGTATCTGGGTCGGGTCGGTCGGGTCATACCCGGTGTTTGTTCACGCCTAGTGGGTATTCAGTGTTGACTGTCGAGCTTTTGTATAATAAATAAATTGGACCTAAAATAATATAGCCCAGCAAGAACGGCCTACTATATACGGCCCACTAAAAGTGGCTTAGCAAAACTCTCTCCAAAAGAAAAAAATGTAACCCTGATCTTGATTTTGTTGATTAATACTTAGGGTGTGTTTGGTTAAAATAAGGGAATAGCAATGGGAAAGGGAAAAGGAAAGGAATGATATACTAACATCTATAATCATTTCATTAATGTTACTTGGTTGTTAATTTTTCCCCCCTTTTACGATACTATGTTCTTCTATTAGTATCTACGTAGAAAAGAATTGAGAATCGTAAAAGCGAAACAAACGAAAGCAAAACCTTCCTATTGTACGGGAAACATCAAGAAAATGCCACTAATTCGATTTTTTGCCATGGCAAAATAAAGCATTACGATCGAAATATCCTTCCTGTTATAGCAACTTTATGGGGCAACAAAAAATAAATAATCACACTCAAACCCAAAAACTCACGCAAATCGAAACATTTAAATAACGTTTGTACATCTAATCATCATTGGCGATAAGCAGCCATGGAAATGATAAGTGAATTTATTTTACTAATATTAGTAGACTTTTTGTAATAAAACGGATAATTAATTTTACAATTTTTGATGTACGTAGATATGGAAAATGAGAAAAGAAATGGGCGTTCACAAGCAGAGAAAAACATAGGTGTCAGGGCGAAAGAGTTAAAAAAAGGAAGTTTAGTGGGTAATCAAAGTTATTCCTCCCAATTTTGTGGGTAATGGCCCATTGTTTAGTTTGGAGTAATGATTCGTTACTTAAATGTTTCGAAGAGATTCTTGGAGATGGAGGTTCTCATTTTTAGAAACTCCCATTTCTTTTCTTGAAGATGGAGATTCTCATTTTTAGAAACTCCATCTACAATCCTTGTTTGGCACAAATTAAAAGTAGAGATTCTCAAAAAAATAATCCCTTAAATGTGAAGCTCTCTAAAATAGCTTCTAAAATAATCTCCATCTCAATCTCCTTCCATCTCAATCTCCCATCTCATTCTAATTTTACCAACCTTACCAAACACTTTCAATCATTACCATTACCATTCCTTTACCTCTAAATCACCCAACCAAGCGCCCCCTAACATAGTTGTTTTAGGCTTGTTATAAACAAATGAATTAACTATAGTTGGATTGTGATTAGCATAATTTCCCAATTAACTTGTTTGTAATGTGCATATAAATGTTAATTAAGAGCATGCTATTTAATTCTATTAACCATGAATTGAAAACTTAATAATGTTCATATGTAACTATTTCAGCTACACCAATATCATATATACAGATTTTAACTTCAAGTTATCTCCCAAAAAAATAAAGACTTGACATGACATTAACATATGAATTTTGGCCATCCTAATGACTGCAACTAGTCAGAGTTTAACCCAATTTCAATGTTAAACAACGTCGTTTGTTCACTTTGTTCTATATAAACAAAAATCAATGATCAGCATAATCAAATTGATTCGTTACATTATACTCGCGTTATGCAAACATTGTAACAAGATCTTGTTTCAGACTCGATATCAGATTTGCAATAAGTGAGTTTGTTATTAACACCCTAAAATTATTGGATCCATATATTGAAATGGAAAAGTGATAGCAGAGTAGTACTTTTATTTGATCAATCAACCAGATGTCGTAAATGGAATGTTAAACATCACATGATAGGTGAGGGAAAAGGAAAAACATCCTATCTTGATGACTGTAAATAAATTCAAAAAATCCATACATGAAGGGTTGATTACAAATAAAAAGGGTCAAGATGTTTAGGCGTCAAAGTTAATTGGATCCCGCAAGAACCTCTCCATTTGCCTTGCCCTTGTCTTTATCGACATGTCAAATACCTTTTGCCCAAATTCCACCACAAGCCCACCAAGAATAGTGGGATCAATCTGAAATTCATACACAAAATTACAAGGTAAGAGACCCACCACACATTATTCAATACAGAAGTTGTATAACTAAACTGTTTTTCATTGTAATATTCTAAAATACCACTTTCAATATTGGCAAACACTTCTAGTTTCTGGGTTTAAATCTTTTCTTACTGTGGTTATTGTAATGTCTTGTTTACATTATGGTCATAAAGTGTTATCTACGACCATTATCAAATTTTGAAGAAATAGTATAGTAGAGGTGGCAAGTTCGACTCAAATATTTTCTGTAAAAGTCATTTTGAGCTATATTCTACCTACAGCATATCAAATTTGATAAAACTATAAGATAAAATAATCATGGGTCAAATGGGCGGAAAGTCGCCCAGAGTGTAATTAAAGATGCTTTAGAACCTCCTATATATCTTTTGTTCACAAAGAAAAAATGATTGGTAGGCCTAAAACTGCAAGCCTAAATATAGACCTAAAACTGTGATTGGTAGATGGGAAAAATTGATTGGATGAGATTAGGAGAAAGGAAAAATTCAACCAATCAGAAAAGTAGGTCTATTTTTAGGTCTATGTAATTAGTCCTATATAGCATTACTCAAATGGCCTATCCAATTTGACACATGTATAGTAAACCATTAAGAGACTCCAAAGTGAACAAAGACGCAATTCAAGTGAAGGGATAGTAAAAAGGTCAGCAGATTATAACAGCAAGAACTTAGCACACTACCTTCTGCTCAAGCTTAACCGTTTTCCCTTTACCAAGTATTTCCTGCAAAGTTTCTTTTAATTCTTTCTCCTCCTCAGCAGGGAGTGGCTGATAGAGTGACAAGAGTACACCAACAAAGTTATAACAGCATATAAACAAATTAAGTTGGCAAAGGTTTTGGATGATATAACTTTCTAAATAACGTAATTGGACTTACGATCACAGTTGTGACAATAGCTTTAACTTCCCCTCGATGCGCCATGGTCAAATCCGAATACCTCTTAGCAATAGTGTCCACATGTCGAAGCCTCCCATTGTCAGCCAACACAACTGCCAAAATCACAAGAAAAAATTTAATCGATTAAGCTGACTTCATTCCTAAAAGGAATCTGCAGAGTTCGACATCACGGTGTAGGTTTCAAATCCTAGATTTACCATCTTACCCAAGAAATTCTTTGTGACATCTGAAAATTTAGCTTGGGTACATATTTCGTTTATGGCCTTCACTCTAATATCGGCAGGTACTGCTAGGTCCTTCATGAACTGAGAAAACGTTGAGGCTTTAGTAGTAGCTGCAACAAAATCAAGAAGCTCTGACTCAACTTTGTCCAATGCCTTGGCTTTTGCTGCTGCAATGTATAATGCAGACGCATAGTTTCCAGAGCCACCAAACATAGCCACAGGAACCTGAGAATCATTGCATGCAGATAAGTGTCAACAGTTTAAATGCGGTGCCTACTCGGTAATAGTTCAATAAGCAACTTGTTTAGAAACTTCATAGCAGTTTATTTAGCTATTGGTTACAAGATCACATAGCCAAAGAAAATTTATTTTCCAATAGAAAGAACCATATCATACTTTAAAATTTGTTGTGGTTTCGATACCGCAGATTACCAACAGGCCCTTTAAGGGCCGGGGGTATCCAGGTGGTCCATCAACCAGGAGAAGATGGGTTTAACCGTTTAAGTTTGAATTGAGAAATTGGTTAATATGATTGGTGTAACAGGTGTGAGTCTTTGACTTTACATACAATAGAGATTAATGGTCAAAGCATAAAAAGGATAGTATAGTGTCTCCATGATTTTTCTAACCTCAAACAAATATATCACAGCATAATACATAAGATTTCAGTTGATACATTACCTTGACCTTTGGTTCCTTGGAGGCAGAAGCAGAAGCAAAATTTCTCGATTGCTGCAAATTTCAAAATTAGTTGAACGTCAACGAGCAATTAAAATAAAAAATCTCTTAATTAGTAACCAAAACACGGAAATGAAATGCAGAAACTAGAGTACAGAGATATACATAAGACATGCACGCAAAATGAGTAGTGTGTGTAAGAACATCATTCATTTCATGAACTATAAAGGTTCACTTTTTCCATATTTTCAAATTTAGCCAACGCCATTCAACATGTACAAAATGCGTACTCTTGTCATACCACATGATAACATCTTCATCTTACCATTTACAAATCATCTCTAAATACTAAGTTGAAAGAAAAACTATATCAGGTAAATGATTTCAAGTTTTTTCTTTTGTTTACAAGATCGGACAAAAAACGCTTGATTTTTTCATTAATGTAATTGCTTGGCAAACATGAAATGTGGGAATAGAAAGACACTAATAAACCAGAAATCTGTCATTTCAATAAGAAGATTAATTACTTCACGATTATAAGCACTTATTGCAATACTAATGAACTATTTTTAAAAGTGCTGCATAGTGATCTTATACAGCTAGTTTAAGGCTTCATACAGTATGTAAACTGTACTCTTATAACATAATTGTATCAATATCAATAATAACATGTAAACAAAACATAAAACCAGATGTCAGAATAAGTATTAAATTCAGCTAAAGGAGGACTTACAAATCAAAAGTCTGAAGGATTAATTAAAAGTGTCATTTCATAAGATCTGTAATTACCTCGAGATTGGAGAAACTAGGGCAAATAACGGCTCGTGTGACGGTTGATGTGTGAGATGATAGAGAATCGGATAAGAGCGACCTGGTGATACCGGTGACGGTTGATCTGAGTCGACCAGCCATTGCAATTACGATCGAACAGGAACCCTAATTTTAATTCACGATTCGGAAGATACAAATGGCAACGATAGAGCTTCAACAACCTGATGAATAGATTGACGGGTTGTACCTTTTGCGATAGGGTCGGGTCGGACAAAATTTGGTTTGTCCTAATAGAAGGGTTGAGCTTGGTACCAAACTGATACCGAACCTGTATCGTTTTTTTCTTCCACAAATCAAATACCGAATATCGATACCGGTTCGGTTCGGTACCGGTCGATTCCGGTGCGATTTAGGTATTTTGTGTGCATTGTACCATACTGGTACTGATCAGTTGGTACCGATTTTTTTGTTCACAAATCAAATACCGAATACCGGTACCATGTGTATCGATCGGTATCAGTTCAGTACGGGATCGGTTCAGTTCCGGTTTGGTACCAGTACTTCGATCTAAATGCTCATCCCTACATCAAACAAATTCTATTTGTTTTACTACTGAGTAATTTCTAATCGAGTTTTGCTAACATGCGCCCAACCTACATATTAAAGTGCATTTAATGAATATGTAATTTTCTTAAATAATAGAATTTGTAATTAATACATGCATAAAAAAGGATAATATTAGATTGAATTAATGGGAATTAAATGTAATATTACTCCATATTTAAAGAAATTTTGACTTTATTAAATGTGGTTAATAATGATTTAATCCTCAAAGTTTCACTTTTTTTTCGTTTTAACCACTTAACTTAGGGTCAATAATGGTTTAATCTCCGAACTTTCAATTTGTTTTCGTTTTAACCACTCGACTTTTTAACCACTCAACTTATGAGTTGACCATACTTTAACCACTAAAGTTTCATTTGCCCATTTAAAAAAACTCTTTCGTTAACTTATAATGAAAGTTTAGATCGGGATATATAAACTTTAAACTGATTTTTTTATCGACCAAAGTTGTCAAGATAGAGATCTTACTTGGGATCGTTTTTGTCTTCACAAGATCGAAAACGTAAGATCAAATCGGGATCGTAAGATCTTACGATTTCGATTTGAGCATATGATCTTACAATGTATATCCGATCCGATCTTACTTAACATGAATATAAGTTAAGAAAATATAAATTAGTTAATTTTTGTCCAATAAAAGGTTAATAGGTTTATTATTTAATTAATTACTAAACGTAAAACTATTCAATTTTTAAACTAAAATAGTTTATCGCGTGAAAATCAATATCTTTAATTACAAATATAGTAAATTAAGTCGCTATGATAAGTATGATTGATGCTATGATGTTTAAATTATAAAAGTTTAATTAATTTGTCATGTAATTAATCTTTTATATGCAATATAATACACATTTATGAGATCATAATCGAAATCGTAAGATCTTACAATCCCGATTTGATCTTACGATTTCGATCTTGTGAAGAAAAAAACCATCATATGTAAGATCTCTATCTTGACAACCTTGGTCGAGAAAAAAATTAATTCAAAGATTATATATCCCGATCTAAACTTTCATTATAAGTTAACGAAACGGTTTTTCTAAATGGACAAATGAACTTTAGTGGTTAAAGTATGGTCAACTCATAAGATGACTGGTTAAAACGTTTAAAACAAAGTTGAGTGGTTAAAACGAAAACAAATTGAAAGTTCAGGGATTAAACCATTATTGACCCTAAGTTGAATGGTTAAAACATTTAAAAAAAAGTTGAGTGCTTAAAACGAAAAAAAAAGGTAAAAATTTGAGGATTAAACCATTATTAACCCTTATTAAATGCACCTTAACATGTGTCAAGCAAAACCCTTTCTAATTTTAGTTATCCTTTTGAATGGCGGTATGAATGTAAAAACAATCACTGATAATATGAGGTTATATAAATTCACATGAAAGAAAAGAAAAAAAAAAGAAACTTTTTATGTTACTGAGTTGGAAATAAATGGGTAGAAATTTATATGTTTCGTATTTTCGAGTTGAAAAGAAATGAAAGGAAGTAATATTTTGTAATTAGTTAAAGAGTTGAATCATTTTAATATTGAAGAGAAAAGAAGGTTAATTCTCCTCTAAGTTGTATCAACAATCTAGTGGAGATGTATCAAAGTAACCGTACAATTTAACCAATCATACGAGTGGATAATGATATCATCAACTATTTTTGAATAATTTCTACTCATCCCAAAGTTACTTATTTTTACTTTCCAAATTCAGCCTAATCGAGCAAAGAAATTATCGCATTTAGTCTTTTAGCCAAAGCACCATTGTCTTCACCAAACTTCCTTTAAAAACACATAAAATGCAAACAAATGGTTTTCTGACTTGATTTTATGATCAACAAGGGGCACAAAGTTGGTTATAAATCTTGTAACGACGGTTATAAAGCTTCCAAGCTAGAACAAAGTTGGTGATCGGTACAAGATTATTCTACCTTATGACAAGTGATAGGCAAAAAAAGAAAATGAATTAACAAGATAACGAAAATCTAAAATTGAGTAAATCATTAAGTTGCCTAAAGGCCAGAACCAACATTCTTTTTTATTTGAAAGCAAAACACCTAAAATTTCTGTAAGTAAAAATCAACTAGTTAGGTTTATCTTTAATCGACAATTCCACAAAGATATTTGATTTGAACAGTTTAATACAAGGTGCTTGTTGATAAAATAAAATAAAATACATCGTACTTATAAGAGTATTTTTCCGACTTCTAAATTGAATAACCTCATATATATAAGGGTTTTTTTAATAACTGTTTACACGGTTAATGTCTTCAATAATATCAAATATGATCAATCATGAAAGGCTACTACAAAGGTTCAATACTTGATTTTCCATAGCACCGAGGAGTTAGACTTGTCAGCAGCAAACTTTAAGTCAGCTGAGTTGGTTTCTACATTGACTGACTTCAACTTTAACTCCAACAAAGATAGTAACTCTTTATATCTAGATTGTTTTCGCTTTAGGACTTCAAAGTATGCTGTTAATCCAAGCCATTCCACTTCTCTCTTTTTCACTTTAAACATTGGCCTTGTAATGGTATCCACATCTACGGAATACGTCCGTTTTTTCATAAGCTTATACATATACCTGAGAAGATGATGGTAAATGAAAAGTTACAAATTACTTACCTACGCTCTCTTTCCTAAAGTAAAGACGATGGTTTGTGAACGAAACAAGTGCCCATATTCATTACCTGATAGAGTTGTGGATAACAGCCATATAGGATCCTGAGTCAAAACAATAAATATCAAGTAACTCACACAAATAGCAGTGGAACTTCATTGCGCATAGCAGAAATGTTTGATGAATATTTAATCTAACTACAGCTGCGGAGTTAATATGTGAATCATAGAAAATCGCATGACATTTGGGTCGCAAATAGTCACAAATTTTTTCCCGAAAATGACGACCTGGATTTCCTTGCCAACGGACTGTAAGGGTTGACCTCAAATGACCATCCAGGTACCTAATGCAACAAATTAGTAAAAAGATAGCGTCAGTTTATAAGTTTATTATAACAGACACTCCAATGTAAGAAAAATGTTGAAGGGAAAACCTTGTGTAGTCTGCCTGAACTTCTAGAGTTTTGCAGTTAATCAATAAACCACTCCACCGAAGAAACTTATTATAAGTTTCGTCAATATACAACCTATTTGATGAAGTACTACTCTTGTCAACATTGAAACTCAGTCCAAATTTTTCTTTGTTAATGTTGCAATTATACTCACAGAATCCTCTTTCTAACCTCGAGCAGAATGCAAGAGCCTGTTTTCTTGATGTTGATATGAAAAGAAAATCATCAATAAACCTAAGTAGGAAATCCTGTCTATCTGAAGCTCCAGTTTCGTTGACCTTATCTAGAAATGGAACAAGTTTGGCATTTTCCATGTGTCCCAAGTAAATTGAGCAAAGTAGTGAAGACAAAATACTTCCTTGGGTTATACCAACTTTTTGCAGGTAAAACCTGTTATCTACACGCAGCACATTGTACTTGACATGCTGTTGAAGATTAAAATAAAGATCATCTTTCCTTGCTGTTCTGCTTCTACCCTGAATTATTTAAGGTGCATATATATAAGTATGTATATGACTATGTGTACTTCTATGTCTACATGTCCATATGCATCATATATGTGTGTGATATATAATTATATATGTGATACCTGATTAACAAGGACGCTATGAAATGAACGAGCATGAACATGAGATCGGAACTTTGTAGACATATTGATATGTTGGCTGATTTTCATAAATCCATTTGATGACACGATTTGGTTAGTTTGATGTAGAAGATGATCATCAGTTATAACATCTTTCATTACATGAAGAAGCTTATCCTGATCAATGGAATCATAAGCTTTTTGGACATCAGCCACAACCATATATACCCAAGGCAACGTGTTCAATCCACTTTTGACATGAGATATAAATTCACGTAATTTAAAGTGCACGTCATTGTAACTGAACACCGATGAGCCTAACTTTTCTGGGTTTTTTAATTGCACATCTTTTAGTGCAGCATGCAGATCTCGAAGAACAACATTGACAGGCTTGAAAGTCTTACTAGCATATCTTAAAGGCAGTCGTGATGATGATTTAAGATTAGCTAGTGGTCGAATTCCATTTACTTTCGGACGGAATCTAACCCTGGAGAAACCAAAAGTTCTAGAACTTAAAATCTTCTTGACAGATTTCACATCTAACAAGCTATAGCACTGGTCCTCTAAGCATGACATGGAGTTTTTCATCAGATTCTCCCAACTTGATTTCTCGTAAAAGAAGACTTCTAATTTTCCGTGCTCACTTTCAGTTATATAGAAGTTAGCTTGTAACAATGGCACTACAAGGCATGTAAAGAACCAAAAGATCCATCTTCTGAGAATATCTCGTTTTGTACTCAAGTTGCAGATAGAGTTCTTATATGACAGGAACGGAAAATTTGAAGTTTTCAGTTTATGCATACATTGATGCAAGGAAAACTTCTCATATATCCGTAGCCTGATAAACTTAGATATATTCTTCCTAAGGATCCTGCAATTAGATGAGGTTCCTAACAGCTCGTGGGGAACAATGCTCCTACACGCTGCCCATATAAACGACACCACTTGCCGTTTTGAACAATGCTGTATCACAACTGAATATGAATGAGATATCCTCAGATAAGTAGCAACTAAATAGCATTAACAAAACCATGCTAGTCAGTATAGAAAAATGAATTTAAAAAGAGGCATTGTGACTGAAAGAAACCCATTAATCCAATGGATAAAATAATTGTTCATCAAATACTTACCCCGGAGAGGGAGCTCTCGCCTTCATTGGCATTTACAAATATATGTTTATTCAATATACTTTCACGTGGGCAATGAGTTGCTCTCCTTATAAGAATCTTGAGCAGCTTATGAAGAGAGTGATATCTGTATAGAGAAACCAGGGGAGTATAAGAATGGCTTGAGAAACTCATGAGCATTAAAACTATTTAGGACATTTGTTTATAGTTATCAACAGCAAGAAGAAACCTCATATTTATACATATACTCACTACAGTATAAAGATACTTTATAAAATCAAATACAACAAAGAATTCAAAATGATCAAATCACATATTAAAAAGAAGAAAGAAAACTGATCAAACTTTTGAATTATTCCCAGTTATGGTAATGACCTAAGACTGGCATTTCTACATCATCATATTTGACTGCTAACAAAGCCGGTTTAACATATATCAGAAATTTTAGAGTTGATCAGCCTAAATCAATAGTTTTGAAATTTTAATTAAAATTGAAGTAAAGTCTTTACCTAAAATAGAATCCAGAGTAAAGTTGGTTACTCTTTATGCGATTAACCCACTTAAAATTACACAACTGTGAATATGTGCAAAATCTCATTACTACACTTACAGGCATGTCGTTTTAGAAGTGCGAATGTAATTGCTGTGAGAGCATATGTTTGAGTGAGCGACTATGCCAGCATCACTTAACCCAAAAACTTCTTTCAAGAGAGCACTCGCACCAACAACATTTGGCCTCAGAGAATTTAATATGTCTAGCATTCTTAAGGTCATCAAAAATACTATTAACATCAACTATAACGTTCTATACAAATGACACAACAGCTTGGCAAGGATACACTTTCTGGGAAGAATTGATGATCCACGTTCCATTTTATAAAGCATTGATCGCTTACTAATCTGAACTTCACTGGGAAGTTTCTGCAATCTTTCCCAAACTGAACAACAAGAGCACGGCACTTTCATCTGTGGATATAATATATAAAAAATCAACTTTGTAAAATTCATATTTATTGCAATACATTAAAGCAATCTATAACTTCAAAAACAGAAAAGATTAACACAAGCGCACACACACAACACTGGAAAGTGGAAAACTAAGTACCTTCTCCTCAGGTAAAAAACAGTTTGTATCACATATGTTCTGAGAAGACAGCTTCCTGCGTTTATGCCTATGCTGCCGAGCGTGTGATCTTGATTGCTTCCCAGAATTAGCCACAGACAGAACTCCGTTATCTTGAGCAGTTTCGTTACAGTCAACACCGAGTATGGAATCTCCATGACAACTCATGGAACTCTCTGGCATATCGATGTTCATGGAGACGGGATTAACTAAATGACTCTTCTCCGAAACACCTGAGATTGATTTACATAAAGATCAGCTACTTGTAAACCGTGGACATATGAACATCTACATAATCTAGAGATTACCATACAGTTCCAAAGTATTACAACAATGTTGATCAAAATAGATTAAAAAGGAAGACTTAAAAAATTTTATGTTGATCAAAACATAACTATACAACATACAAGAGACATATAAGAAAGTGAACAGTCAAACATATACTAAAATAATAGCGTACAACTGTACAAGTCAAGAAAAATAGCAAGCCTAGTTGTTAAATGATTATATGTAGCAATAAGATGAAGTGTCTTACCTAATGCAGGATGCTGATTCTTGGATCCAGATGTATGCTTTAATAATTTCCAGCACAAGTCATCAATGGGAAATCCTGCTACCTGATGGTGTTTCTTTCGATTCAGAGGCATAAATATTGACGAAAACCTCAATAAATGAACCATGAGGCCATCTCCTACCTGCAAATGTTATAAAGATCTAACTCTAATATATAGACGACACAAAAATCAAATCAATGAGTTGTCACCCCTTTGTGCAAATACTTCGATTGATTTCTAATTTGCTCATTTCACAAAAAAAATTCTATATTGATCATAATACATCTTTAAGACATTTCATTTTTTTATAAACTTGAGGGTAATTTTTGCAAGAATTCAACCAAAAGAGCCAGATATGAATTACCCGCTGTAATAGCAGACTCCATGAAGTTGACGTCAGAGCTTCTAACATGATGCTGGAATGATTGTGCTGTCAAAATAAATATATCCATTAAAACTAATATAATTCTCCAGCTCGAAAAAAATACCACACGTGTCATTTGTATCTATCGAACTCGGAGCAACAGCTTACCTTATTATAACCTGTGCATATCACATTCTTTGTAGATATATTCTCACGTAAAATCTTTTCAATTGTCCTTCTAACAATCTGGACATAACCATCAATACAGTCTTATTAGGTTTAAGAAAACAGCTTATAACATTCAATTAAAATAAAATTGAAGTTTGATTTGAATAAATAAGATAACAATCACTTTACACCAAATGTAAAGCCCTAAGCAATCAATTACACATATATCATATCACGTCATTGTTTATTCCAAATTTCATCCGTATTACATTTTCACATTCATAATAAAGCGTAAAAACTCGATTAATCCGAGTGTGAAAAAGAGAGACACCTCAAGTTGAGACCAGCGAGAATGAGGATCGAAATGTGGAAGAGAAGGTGCATCGTCGGAGATGACGACGAAGCACAGGTTGAGAAGGTTCCGGTAATCGGAAGGATCGTCTTGTCGGAGAAGGAACGACATACGGTTACCGGCGCAACAGCAACGAAGACAATTCCGGCTATCTTTGCAACGGCATTGGACCGTCGCCGGTGAGGGTGAAGGGATCAAGGATAGTACGGTTTCCGCTAGGGTTTGGGCTCGGTTCTGGAACAATTTCCATAGAACCTCCGGTACTCTTCGTTTTTTCGCCATTGAAGCGGCAAAAAGAGTGAGGAAGTTACTTTAGTCGAATGGGTACTCCACGATTCAAAATTTATAGCGCCATAGGAACGTGATTTTGGTCATTTTTGTAATTAAAAAGATTTTATTTAGTATTTGATTGAATAACTAATTTAAATTTTGTATTTGGGTTAACAGGATCCCAGAGAACTACTTTTTTCGACCAACCAAGGGTCGACAAGTGTCAAATAGGGACTATTTTGTAAATTTGAAAAATTTAGAGACCTGCTTAAAAATTTATAATAATAATTTATTCAAAAATCCTAATAATGTAATTCGGTAATTTTCCTTACTGAGAAATTATTAATTGTTATATTATAAATAATTTGTTTTATATGTCTTGATTGATAACTTATGAAATTCAGTTAAAGGAATAATTGTGATTAGTGAATTATTACTCGTTTTAAATAGTTATAGTTGACGGTAAAATAAATTAGTTTTCCTGCAAAATGGGTTCTAGGTTTCAGACAATAGAATTAAAACGGGTATCATTATTAATAAATATTGGGACGGTTTATAGGTGAGCCGACTTCCATTTTTGCCTAACTCTTCTAAGTGTATTAGAACTAAAATAGGGCCTTACTCTAACAATATCAAGAATTTAAAGTTAACTACAATAACAATTTCAAGCTGTGATTCAAGTGGAGTAATATTAAATTCATCATCTTCTTCTTCCTCATACCAAATTGTAAGTGTTTTGATGCTCTATGTATATACATAAGCTTGATTTAAGTTAAGTTAGGTTGATAAGTAATTGGTATGAATCTAGTATTTGAAGTTGTTGTTGATGCTAGTTTGATGTTATATAATATAATTGTAGCTTTAGATTAGTTAAAAATCGAGTTTTGGTGAGCTTGAATGGTAAAAATGGGGTTAGGGTTCATGTTGTGGGTTTGCAGGTTTGATTTGGAGCTGCAAAACATAGAAACGCGATCCCACGACTTAGGTTGGATCGCGTTCCTTAGTTATAAAATGATACAGTCGTATTTTGATTATAGAAACGCGATCCTAGCCTCGAACCCGGATCGCGTTCGTTAGTGTATTTTGGTTACAGAAAGTTTTCTTCATAGAAACGCGATCCCAAACCTTTCTCAGGATCGCGTTCACAAGTGAAAATTGGTGACAGAAGGTTTTCTAAAGAGGAACGCGATCCCACCCCACCTAGTCTGGAACTCTGGATCGCGTTTGCCTGTGTAATTTTAAAGAATATGAGGCTTTGTGAATTTAGGTATTTAGAGTAATTGTATTGTATGATTATTCAAAGTACTTGATTTATTGTCATCAAATACTTAATTATAATCATATCTCAACTATGAAATATGTTATTAATTTATGTGTTTTGATTGTGTTTTTCAGATCCATCGAAGACTCAATAAAATAAGAACTTTGAGTTGGGGATTACTAAAGACAGGTGAGTGGACTGATTCTCACAAGTTAATTGGTGGTAACATATTTGGTTACTACAATTTAGTAGAAATATTGTTGATAGGTTTATTGTTTGAACTGAATTCCATGATACTTTGGAATATATTAAATGTGATATAGGGGTCAACTACAGTTGGGCTCAGTTGCTATAGGTTAGTCCTTATGGGTTTAGTGAACATTCGTTGTGAATTATACCCATATTGATTAAAGATAGCAATGAGTTATCGGTAATACCTCTGTATTAGCCTGCAGTTGGTTATAAGTGTTCTAGGAGGTCCACCGCGGACTGAGGGCATCTTAAGAACTACCGATCCTCTGTGTTGATTATGTGTTTATTGTTGTGAACAGATTATGTTATACTAAGTTAGACTGTTAGAATTAGTCTATTCACTTAGCTTCGTGTTAATCCCCCACATTCCTCTTGCAGATTAATTTTGGGATAGAAATCGGGGCAAGAGGTTTTGCTTGACTGGATGTTTGACAGCTGGGAAACTCTGATTATATTTTGATAGTTAATAACTATTTTATTATATAACACCCAGCTAGAATAATTTGTTTGTAATTATGAAACTTAATATTGGTATTGTGTAATATGTAATTACGGCTTGAAGTTTTATGTATATAAAATATGTTATATGGGATTACGCTTTCGATATAAAAAAAAATTGTTCTAAATTCAGGGGTGTTATAAGTTGGTATCAAAGCATAGGTTTGGGCTAATTGAACAACTATTGGGTGTTCAATCCCAAATCTATGAGTGGTTAGGTCAAACATTCCAAGCTGTGGGATTAGTTTTAGAATGAGAATTGGTTAGTATGTTAGTACTAACAATTAACAAATGTTGAGATATGTTGTGATTACAGGAATGGCAGAAAATGAGCAACCATCCCATACTTTTAATAATGCCTCTGAGACAGATACACATCCAGAAAATCAAGGACATACTGGTACATCTAATCCAGAGAGTGATGAAACCGATCGAGAGTATATGATGAGACTTGAGTCTGAAGTGATAGAGCAAAGGAAAAGATTGGCTAAACTTTCTCAGCAGCCTGTTTCATCTTATCAACATATTGTGAGTTCCCTTCCACCTATTGTATCTACTTTTCAGACTCCCATATCGTTACCATTTGTATCCCAGCAGCAGTTTCATGATATTCATCAAACTACCATGCCATTTACTTCATCTGTATCTTCGGGTTATCAACTACCGATATTTCCACCATTTCAATCACAGAGAAAGGGTTGTTCCTTTAAAACTTTTATGTCTAGCAAACCATCGGAATACTTTGGAAGTTCGAATCCTTCTGTTACTTTGGATTGGTTACGCGATGTCGAGAGAAAATTTGAGGTAGTTCAATGTGAAGAAGAGTTTAAAGTTCCCTATGCCATTCAACTGTTAAAAAGCCTCGCCATGTCTTGGTGGGATTCGACTACTGCTAGTCTAACTCCACAACAAAAAGCTTCAATTAGATGGTCAGATTTTCATGTTGAGGTTTGTAAACAGTTTTGCTCTGACTTTGATATGTCTAGAATTCGACAAGAGTTTATGAGTTTACAACTAACGGATCAAATGTCAATGGAGGATCTTATTAATCAATTTTCTGAGAATTTGAGGTTTGTTCAGCAATGGGTTCCTGATGATAAAACTAGGATTGATCACTTTGTGGGAACTTTACCACCACATTACCGTACCACTGTGAGACTTGCTGGTACTCTTCCACGAGCTCAGAGTATTCAAAATAAGGAAAAGTATTTTTAGAGATCAAAAAGCGATGTTTCGGGTAAAGGCAAGCAGAAATGGCAGAGTAATCAACAGAATAAAAGAGTTAATTTTGGTGGTATTTCAGATGACAGTTCTTATTGTAATCGATGTAGAGCTAAACATACTGGTCCTTGTACTCAGCAAACATCCCGATGTGTTTAATGTGGAATTCTTGGTCATGCAGCGAAAGATTGTACTTATCCTAACAGTGAATGTTGGAATTGTTATAAGGAGGGTCACAGAGCAAGAGATTGCACAGATGTTAGGAGGCAGGGTATGGGTATGGCTAAAGGTTCTGGTTCCTCATCTTCAGGACAAAAGCGGAAGAATCCACCATCCACTGTTAGCCGAGCTTTTCAGATGACAGTTGATGAGGCTGTTCACACTGAAGACGTCATTACTGGTACTTTTCTCATTAATTCTGTACCAGCACGTGTGTTGTTTGATTCTGGTGCTAATTGTTCATTTATATCTGTGAAATTCTGTGACAAGTTGAAATTGAACCCCTCTTTAATTGCTAAACCCTTGGAAGTTGAAATAGCTGATGGTAAATTAGTTCCTGTTACTACATCGGTAACTGGAGCTAGTATATTAATAAAGGGTCACAATTTTCTGGTTTCTTTTATGCTAATGCCAATTTCTGGTTTTGATGCAGTTATCGGTATAGATTGGTTGAGTTTACATAAAGCCAATATTGATTGCCATAATAAGTTAATAAAAATTCCCATTTCTAATGAGTCAAATGTCATTGCTCGAGGGGAACGGGAGAAGGGTAATATCCAATTTATTTCTATGATGAAAGCTAGAAAATCTCTAGCTAAAGGTTGTGAATCTTAATTGGCATATGTGATAGATGCTAAATTAGAAAAGAAATCTATCTCCGATATCCGGGTGGTTTCTGAATATCCGGAAGTGTTTCCTGATGATTTACCCGGTTTACCCCCTGTAAGAGATGTAGAGTATCAAATAGACTTGTTTCCTTGTTCGACTCTTGTAGCTAAGTCTCCCTATAGATTATCTCCCTCCGAAATTCGCGAAATGATGAGTCAAATTCAGGAACTATTAGATAAAGGGTTTATTAGACCTAGTTCTTCCCCGTGGGGTGCCCCTGTGTTGTTTGTGAAAAAGAAAGACGGTACTCTACGCATGTGTATTGATTACAGGGAACTGAATAAAAGAACAGTGAAGAATAAGTATCCTTTGCCCAGAATTGATGAGTTATTCGATCAGCTACAGGGATCCTCTTATTTTTCTAAGATTGATTTGAGATCAGGCTATCATCAGGTGCGAGTCCGGGAGGAAGATATTTCTAAAACTGCTTTTCGCACCAGGTATGGACACTATGAGTTTTTAGTTATGCCTTTCGGGTTGACTAATGCTCATGCGATTTTTATGGATTTGATGAACCGAGTATGTCGACCTTTTCTTGATAAGTTTGTGATTGTGTTTATCGATGATATCTTGATATATTCTAAATCTGAATCTGAGCACGAACAACATTTGAGGTTGGTTCTTGAGATTTTGAAAAGAGAACACCTTTACGCTAAATTTTCTAAATGCGAGTTTTGGTTATGTGAAGTACAATTTCTTGGTCATATTATTTGTAAAGATGGAGTTAAAGTTGATGCGTCTAAAGTGGAGGTTGTTATGAATTGGAATGCTCCTAAGTCACCTTCTGAGATTAAAAGTTTTCTGGGTTTGGCGGGTTATTATCAAAAGTTTATTAAAGATTTTTCTAAACTTGCTGGTCCGTTAACTAAATTAACACGTAAGGAGGTGAAATTTCAGTGGAATGAACAGCAGGAAACAGCTTTTCAGACATTGAAACAATTGTTATGTTATGCTCCAGTTTTGGCTTTACTTGATGTCTCAGATGATTTTGTTGTATATTGCGATGCTTCTTATGCTGGTTTGGGTGCTGTTTTAATGCAACATGATAGGGTAATTGCTTATGCTTCTCGTCAATTAAAAACTCATGAAAGGAATTATCCTACCCATGATTTGGAACTTGCAGCAGTTGTATTTGCGTTAAAAATTTGGAGGCATTATTTATATGGTACTAAATGTGTTATCTGTACCGATCATAAAAGTCTACAATATATGTTTTCTCAAAAAGAACTTAATATGAGACAGCATCGGTGGTTGGAACTCATTAAAGATTATGATTGTGAAATTCGTTATCATCCCGGAAAAGCTAATGTGGTTGCAGATGCATTGAGTCGGAATGTGTCTTCTGACACAGTTTATTTTATGCGTTTAGAGATATCCTCTTATTTAATTTCTCAGATAAAAGCTACCCAGTCTGAAGCCTTGTTGGATATTAATTTAAAATCAGAAGTAATGTTGAAACGGAAAGATTAGTTGATTGATGATTCGCGTGGGTTGAAAACTTTTCAGTCTCGGGTTTGGGTTCCATTGATTGGAGGACTTCGTAATTTGAATCTGTCTGAAGCTCACAAATCCAGGTTATCTAGTTCATCCTGGTAGTACTAAGATGTATAATGATTTGAAACCTTTATATTGGTGGCCTACAATGAAAACTGATATTGCCCGGATTGTTGAAACATGTCACATATGTTCTCAAGTGAAAGCTGGACATCAAAACCTTACGGGTCGTTGAAATAGCTTGAGATTCTCGAGTGGAAATGGGAACATATTACTATGGATTTCGTTACCAAGCTTCCTAGAACTCAGAAAGGTAATGATATGATATGGGTAATAGTTGACCGTTTGACAAAAAGCGCCCATTTTCTTGCTACTAGTGAGACTGCATCTTTATCTAGATTGGCACAGTTGTATGTTAATGAGGTTGTCTCACGGTATGGTATTCCGTAATCTATTGTATCGGATAGATATTCACGTTTCGTTTCCCGATTTTTGCAAAGTTAACAGAGTGAGTTGGGCACCCGGGTTAATTTGAGTACTGCTTATCACCCACAAATAGATGGCCAATCAGAAAGAACCATTCAGACGCTAGAAGATATGTTGAGATCTTGTGTGATTGAATATGGTGGTTCATGGGATTCTCATCTTCCTTTGATAGAATTTGCTTATAATAATTCTTATCATTCCAGTATTGGTATGCCTCCATATGAGATGTTATATGGGCGTCGTTGTAGAACGCCTACTTGTTGGTTAGAGGCTGGGGAGAAGCAGTTTGCGGGTCCCGATGTTGTACAGATTATAGCCGATAAAGTTGCTATCGCTCGTGAGAAACTTAAAGCGGCTAGAGATAGACAGAAACAGTATGCTGATTCACGTCGTCGACCAGTTACTTTTAATGAGGGTGAATTAGTTTATCTGAAAGTTTCTCCTTGGAAGGGTGAAATCAGATTTGGTAAACGTGGGAAACTCGCCCCGAGGTATGTTGGTCCATTTAAAATCTGACAGATTGTTAATGACCAGACTGTCGCTTTAGATCTTCTTTCTGAATTATCTGGTATTCATGATACATTTAATGTTTGTTACTTAAGAAAATGTAATGTGGAGGATCAATCCCAAATCCTTCCGATACAAGACCTTAGAGTTGATTATAATCAAAAGTTGGTTGAGGAGTCCATTGAGTTAGTTGATAGAAAGGTGACTAAGTTACGTAAGAAGGAAATCCCAATGGTTTTGGTAAAATGGAGACATAGTTTGGGGGCGAACCTTACCTAGGAGACTGAGTCAAGCATGCTCTCACGATACCCTTATTTGTTCGAGTCTAGCGAGATTTCGGGGACGAAATCTTCCTAAGGAGGGAAGATTTGTAACACCCGCTTTAGTGGCCTAAGGGTAATTCGGTAATTTTCCTTACTGAGAAATTTTTAATTGTTATATTATAAATAATTTGTTTTATAGGTCTTGATTGATAACTTATGAAATTCAGTCAAAGGAATAATTGTGATTAGTGAATTATTACTCGTTTTAAATAGTTATAGTTGACGGTAAAATAAATTAGTTTTCCTGCAAAATGGGTTCTAGGTTTCAGACAATAGAATTAAAACGGGTATCATTATTAATAAATATTGGGACGGTTTATAGGTGAGTCGACTTCCATTTTTGCCTAACTCTTCTAAGTGTATTAGAACTAAAATAGGGCCTTACTCTAACAATATCAAGAATTTAAAGTTAACTACAACAACAATTTCAAGTTGTGATTCAAGTGGAGTAGTATTAAGTTCATCATCTTCTTCTTCCTCATACCAAATTGTAAGTGTTTTGATGCTCTATGTATATACATAAGCTTGATTTAAGTTAAGTTAGGTTGATAAGTAATTGGTATGAATCTAGTATTTGAAGTTGTTGTTGATGCTAGTTTGATGTTATATGATATAATTGTAGCTTTAGATTAGTTAAAAATCGAGTTTTGGTGAGCTTGAATGGTAAAAATGGGGTTAGGGTTCATGTTGTGGGTTTGCAGGTTTGATTTGGAGCTGCAAAACATAGAAACGCGATCCCACGACTTAGGTTGGATCGCGTTCCTTAGTTATAAAATGATACAGTCGTATTTTGATTATAGAAACGCGATCCTAGCCTCGAACCCGGATCGCGTTCGTTAGTGTATTTTGGTTACAGAAAGTTTTCTTCATAGAAACGCGATCCCAAACCTTTCTCAGGATCGCGTTCACAAGTGAAAATTGGTGACAGAAAGTTTTTGATGTGTAAAATCTAGTTATAATATAAACAAAGAAATACTGACACTTAGCTATTACACAACTGAGGTAAGTATACCCTATCGTGTATAGAATAGCTACAGTAAGTCCAAGTTCGTTCCATAGGGATTATGTATTTAAGAATTATAATTTAAATGAAATTAATTTAAGTAATTAAATGGGGGGTTTTGTGAGACCGAATTGTCACTTTGCTTAACAACTAAATTAATTAAACTAAATGGACTCAGAAAGAGTAAAATTGATTTGTTTAACTTTCAGATAATATAAACGACACTTACTTGAATTATTTCACTAATGACTTCAGAGTGTATAATTAAAACTAGTTTATTTGCGTATTAAATGTAAATCTTATTAAGCTAGGATTAGTGTCCACTTTTCCTACACCTTAAGTCTAATTTACTAATTACAATTTAATCTAGTGAAAGACATTCGCCAAAATCTCTAACTTACACATTTTAGTTTAATTGTCTAATTTATTCCTTATCTGCGTCCGCAATCAAAGTTCAATTATTCATAGACAAACAATTGATAATGAATACCTAAGTGACAAACATTCGCTATAATCACTTATCCATTCACCAAATAAATTAGAACTATTAATTAAACCTAAATACGTAAGGTTCTCGATTAAACGCAATTTAATTCGATATAAATATCAAATGATTACACCCCTAATCATTAGCTAATTCATCCAAGCAAGTGTTAGAGTATTTAACTACTCATATTCAAACAATAACAATCAAAAGAAATAGTTGAAATCAAAGAAAACATGATTTAAATAAATAAATAATGCAAACCGAGATACTACAATGATTGTTGATGAATGCGCATAACCGATTAGCTTTAGACAATGAAAGATCTTCAAAAATGAGTAGAATCCTTTAAAAACCCTAAAATATTCATAACCTTAATTTTAATATGTGAAAAAGTAGCCCAAAAATCGTAGGCAGAAAGCGGCTATTTATATCCGTGCTAGGGACACAATCCATACAGCGTATGAATAAAGCATACGGCTTATGGATGCAAATTTCGTAGACTCCAAGATTTGCTAGCCTCCACCGACTTACTCTGCTCCCTCCAATATTACTTCTGCTTGCTTGCATTTATGATTCTTGATATTATTATATTTTGGCCCAAAACATGCATCCGTATTCCGTAAGCTAAATTCAGAAATTGGGCCCAAGTCTCTATAATTAATCACTCAGTCAAACTTTGTTGACTTTCTTTCTACTTCACGTGCTCAATCATGCCTCCATAATACATCTAAATTCAATAATAATTAAATTCATTAATATTAGTCTTAGACCCATTCAGTTAATTTGCTTCGTATTTAGCTCAATTCTTCTTTGATCCAACTCGTAAACTCCAATAAAACTCAATCCAATTAATTTTCTTTCGCAATCCATTTAACTTCTCAAACTTAGTTATTTGCATAACTTTCTTCATTTCTTATACATTTTCTTTGTCCTAGCTCATTTGTATAATTCGTCTCAAATATATTTAAGTCCAATCAACTTTTAATCCACTTCGTGATTTTCATTCGATTTTACACCTGAAATCAATTTTTCAACTAATTATGTATCGAAAGTTCATTTAATTGACTCAAACAAGCACAAAAATAATGATATCGCGTGAAATAAATATGTACAAAATGAGCGATATCAGTTTTCTAAAGAGGAACGCGATCCCACCCCACCTAGTCTGGATCGCGTTTGCCTGTGTAATTTTAAAGAATATGAGGCTTTGTGAATTTAGGTATTTAGAGTAATTGTATTGTATGATTATTCAAAGTACTTGATTTATTGTCATCAAATACTTAATTATAATCATATCTCAACTATGAAATATGTTATTAATTTATGTGTTTTGATTGTGTTTTCAGATCTACCGAAGACTCAATAAAATAAGAACTTTGAGTTGGGGATTACTAGAGACAGGTGAGTGGACTGATTCTCACATTTTTATTGGTGGTAACATATTTGGTTACTAAAATTTAGTAGAAATATTGTTGATAGGTTTATTGTTTGAACTGAATTCCATGATAGTTTGGAATATATTAAATGTGATATAGGGGTTAACTACGATTGGGTTTAGTTGCTATAGGTTAGTCCTTATGGGTTTAGTGAACATTCGTTGTGAATTATACCCATATTGATTAAAGATAGCAATGAGTTATCGGTAATACCTCTGTATTGGCCTGCAGTTGGTTATAAGTGTTCTAGGAGGGCCACCGCGGACTGAGGGCATCTTAAGAACCACCGATCCTCTGTGTTGATTATGTGTTTATTGTTGTTGAGACATAGTTTGTGACAAAAGATCTAGCTTGTAATATGACTAGTATAATTGTTATCAGGTTGATACATTGGTTTAGATTTGTAAATGAATATTTGTTATTAATAGTAGACGAAATTTAGTATTTAACAAATATATTTTCTGCGAGTCGAGATCTCAAGTCGCAAGGCATTGCGATGCGAGATGAGATCTGAACTCGTAGTAGAGTTTATGCTGTGGCGAGTTGAGTTCATGATTGGGCTTAGGCTGCATAGCGAGTCGAGTCAACTCGCAGGCCCAGTGGCTGCGAGTTGAGACGAGATATATATATGTTTTCATTACGTGAAAACAAAAGAACTTTTGCAATTTCGTTTTTTGACACCTTGCGAATTCAATCCAGAGAATAACCTAAAAACTAACGGCTAGGCTTTGACGGTTTATAGTAAAAGTTAAGTATTAGTTAACCTAAACGCGAACTTATTCGTTATAGTAAGATAACGTGTATTGAGGAATTTCGCACCTTAATACTATAGATAACGAAGTTATCGATCCTAGAACTAGGGACTTACAATTGGTATCAGAGCTTTCGGGCTAAATACGAGTAAGTTCGAAGTTTTCGGGTTAATCGCGTGTGATTTAGGGTTGTTTTGACGTGCATTAGTGTGTAAAAACAATCAAAATCACTCTCTGGACGTTTTTAGGATAGTTTACTGTCGAAATCTACTGATTTTAACTTAAAAATACCTAAAACTTTCATTTTCGGGTTTTTCAGCCGTTTCGCGAACTGAGATTAGGGTTTCAGCGTTGTCTGCGAACCGAGTTGAACTTGCGAACCGAACTGAGTTCTGCAAGTCGAACCAAGATCTCTTGCGAAACGAGATCACTTGCGAATTGACATCACTGCGATCCGAACTGAGACTTGCGAACCGAGATTTGTGAGACGAGTTGAGATTGCGAGTTGAATTGAGTTACTGCGAGTCGAGTTTTTCTGAATTCGCAAATACACTTTGACTTTTAAACTTGACGATGTCTGACCTTAGCAAAATGACTGAGATGGAACACGAGATTGGCAAATCTAATGTTCCACCTAAATTGTTAAGAGTTGAGGATTATTATAGCTGGAGGGATAGGTTTGAATCTTACTGTAGATTCCATGATCTATCTATCTGGATGTGTATCAAGAATGGATACACGACACCTACACAAACTATTGAGAATGCTATTGTGGTTCTCACTTATCAACAGATGAGTGAAGCACAAAAGAAGGAATTTGAGATTGAGAACAAGGCTCATTCTTCAATCAAGATGAGTCTTCCTAAGGAACTTAATCATCAACTGAAGTCCTTCCAAGCTGCTAGAACTTTGTGGACAGCTCTTGAGAAGAGGTGTGAAGGTAGTCCACAAGTTAAAGCAGGTAAGAGGAATCTCCTGAAAAAGCATTTTACTATGTTCAAAGCTTTGAAAGGAGAAGATCTTGATGCTTATACCACAAGGTACTACCATTTGCTGAGTGAGCTAGATGACCATGAGATTGTAACTACTGAGACTGAGAAAACCGACAAGTTTATTAAGGGTTTACCGTCTAAGTGGGAAATGCATGGCATAATGCTTAAAGACAATGATGAGAGGTATGCAACTATGACCTTAGAGCAGGCTATTGATAAGCTCAGAGGTTATGATTTCACCAAGAAGACTAGAGATACTGATTCTGATCAGGCTCAGGATCCGGGACTATATCACGGAAAAAATCTACTATCTCTACTGCTTCCTCGAGCTCGACCACTACTTTGTTTGTTGGTAATGCTGATGGAAAGGGTGAAATGATTACTGATGAGTTGTGTCTCCTTACATCATCTGGTAGTGAAGCAAAGGGAAAACCAACTGAGAAGTTACCTCGGGAGCATCAAAAGATGCTTATGAGTGTAAAATCTGCTGAACATCAATTATCTGTTCTTGCTTCCTTTGTAGCTTCGTATGAAAACTACATTCAGGGTAAAATCAATGATCCAATTATGTTTGATGAAGATTATGATCAGATAGACCCTGATTATCTTGAAGAAATAGAACTTCAGGATCAACTTGCTATGTTGTCAAGAAGAGTAAAGAATTTCTTGAAGAAAACTGGTAGAAAGGTAGTTGGCAATCGATCAGGGTTTGATAAGACCAAGATCAAGTGTTTTAACTGTCAGGGTTATGGACACTTTGCTCGAGAATACCAAAGACCTAAGGTAGAAGCTGGCAATGGAAAACAAGGTTCGGGAAGCACTCTCGCTTCCAAAGCATTGGTTGTGAAACAGTTGGATGGCTCTTATGAATGGAAAGCTCAGTGTGAGGAAGCTTTCATGGCTGAGATTGATGAGTCTACATCCTACATGCCTACTGATGCAGAGTGTGATGTAAAGGTGCCTGAGGTTGAAGTGAAAACAAGTGATGAAGACGTGCTGTATATGGATTCAACTGAAAATATGAATCCTGAAGACTTTGTAGCATGCATGGTTGAAATTCAAACAGACAAGAAAAGGGTATGTATTGATATTCTTACTCTTGCTGATGTCTGTTACTTAGTTACTGATTTGCAGTCACAGGTTAGTGTTTTAACTGTAGCAAACAAAAACATGTCTTCTCAAGTTAGCATATTGACTGAATCTAATAAGACTGTTAGATCTGAACTTGAACTAGCTAAGATTGATGTGCGTAGGTTAAGTGACGATAAACATGACTTAAAAGATAAAATTAAGTCTGATGCTTCTGATAGGATTGCACTTAGAGATACCATTAATGAAAAAGTTGTTATCATAGATGGTCTCTATATGAATCTAAAAGACTTAAATAAGACAATTGCTAATAAGGAGAAAGTGTTAGCTGATTGTAAATTGAAGCTAGTTGAGCAAAACCGAAAGATAGAAAATTACAGAACTACTGAGATGGATAAGATGCTTGATGCTCAACGAAGTGTAAAGGATAAGTCAGGATTAAGTTACAATGAGACACCTCCTCCTTTCAATTCAAATTACACTAGGCTTCCAGAAGATACTGAGATGTTTGAAGTACGTTCTGTAGAACCAGTAACTAAACATGAACAGTCAGAGGCACAAAAGAATATTATTAAGAATCCTTCATCTGATGATAGTAAGAAAGTTCCTCACACCAAAGTAAAGTTTGTACCTGGTGGAGTAATTAATGATACTAAGACTGATGAAGTGATTAATAAAGAACATGTTATTGATCCTTTAGTGCCTAAGACGCCGACTGCGGATGCAAAAGTTGGTAAGTCACGAAAACAGATGTCTGGCTTCAAA
Organism: Pseudognaphalium luteoalbum; assembly: GCA_963422505.1. Taxonomy (NCBI): domain Eukaryota; kingdom Viridiplantae; phylum Streptophyta; class Magnoliopsida; order Asterales; family Asteraceae; genus Pseudognaphalium; species Pseudognaphalium luteoalbum. Next base: position 29,068,423 of record OY730195.1, read on the forward strand.
TGTCACCAAAAAGGACATGTGGCTTCTTGTTGTCCAAATAAGAAGTTGGAAGCATCACATAAGTTAGTGAATACTGAAAAGACACCGACCACTTCTAGTTCAATTGTAGACAGACTAGGCTCCAAACCGGGATTAGGCAGCAAACCTGTAAACATTCTGAAAAGAGATGGTAATCATAGTGTCTCTCCACCTAAATCTAAAAGGCCTTATACTCTAAACGAAAATACTTTCAATAATCCAAAAGATAAGACACCTTCGAGGTTTAGGACCCCCAGTAGAAACCATAGTCAGTTTGAAAATGGTTCTACTTCAAGTGCATAAGGAACTAAGTTTGTGCCTAGGAGGTTTTCTACTCACTCTCCTCATAGGCCTAAGACTATAGATCATCAAAAATCTCAGACTCCTGTGAAAGTTACCAAGACTCCCGATGGGAATAGTTATGGTTACAACTGAAGGAGGTTCAAATTGTAGATGATCAGGGACAAACCAAGACCGTAATGGCTTGGGTCCCTCTTGAAAACTAATTGTGTACAATTTGTTATGTGTAGGAGCAGACTGTGAACAAGGATAGCTGGTGGTATGTAAACAGTGGATGCTCAAGGCACATGGCAGGAGAACGAAGTCTACTGAAGGATTCAAAGAAGGTTTCAAGCAAAAAGTTAATTTTGCAGGAGAGAAAGGAGGAGTAATTACTGGGAAAGGAAAAGTTTCAAATGGAACTTTGACTCTAGAGGATGTGAATTATGTTGAAGAACTAACTCATAACCTAGTGAGTGTTTCCCAAGTCTGCGATAAAGGTCATCCAGTTTATTTTAATGAAAAGGAGGCTTTAGTTCTGAAGCCAGGCTTCACAATTCCTGAGGAATGGATATTGATGAGGGCACCAAGGAAGAAGGACATCTATGCTATAAACATGGGTGTTTCTAACTCTTCAATGGTGTCGACATGTTTACTATCCAAGGCTTCAGAAGCAGACGCAATTTTATGGCATAGGAGAATGGCACATCTGAATTTTCAAAAAATGAACTACATAACCAAGAATGGATTAGTTCTAGGTGTACCACATAAACGTTTCGAGTCTGAGGACAAGTGTGTCCTTGCCTAAAAGGAAAGCACCACAAGAAATCACACATGTCTAAGACTGAAAACTCAATCTCCTCACCATTTGAATTGCTACATATGGACCTCTTTGGCCCTATAAGCAAAAGAAGTCTAGGTGGCAAGTGGTATTGTTTAGTTATCACAGATGATTACTCTAGATTCTCATGGGTATTCTTTTTGGGATCTAAGGATGAAACTCCTGGAATTTTAATGGAGTTCTTAGATCTAGTAGAGAATGTCTATAAAACGAGAGTAAAGCGTATTCGTAGTGATAACGGAACGGAATTCAAGAACTCAACGTTGAATATCTATTGCTTAAGCAAAGGGATACAACATCAATTCAGTGCACCATATGAACCTCAACAGAACGGTATTGCTGAAAGGAAAAATTGAACGTTGATTCAAAGCTTTCGGTCATCTTTTGGGCAGAAGCGGTGAATACAGCATGTCATGTTCTAAATAGGGTTCTTACAGTCAAAAAGTGTAACAAGACTTGTTACGAATTATTGAACAATAAGAAACCTAATCTGAAGGGATTTGAACCCTTTGGAGTTGCATGTACGATATTGAAAACAGGAAACAAGCTAAATTTGGTGAAAAGGCCGACGAAGGATTTTTCCTAGGTTATGTGCCCAATTCGCCTAATAAAAGTTTTTTCAATAAAGTCACGGGACGACTGGAAATAGTTTATAACATTGAAGTTACGAGCTATGTACCTGCTGTACATAAGGGATTAGATTGGCAATTTGACTATTCAGATCTGTTTCAGTCATTTAAAGTTCCGATAAGTGACTTTGTCAATGATTCAGAGTTATCTGAGCACTTATTATATGGAGATTCGGATAATGGTTCTTCTCCAATATCGAGTGTTTCGAAATCTAGAATCTGGACAAATGATGACCCAAATGAAGCTTCTTCAAGTGGGTCACAACAACCCTCAAAGGATACAAATCAAGAAACAGAAGATACTGAGGATGATCTTCATACAAAGTTTGATGATGTACTTACTCCTTTGAAACATTTAAGGTTATCTTCAGCTGGTTTAGAAGATATGCCTTCATCAGAAGAGATTGGTACTAACTTAGGAGATGAGTTAATAGTTGACCCCATACCGGTTACTAGAACGAGTAAGAATCATCCCGTTGAAAACATCATCGGTGATATTAATACTCCTGTTCAAACTAGGACTCAATCTAAAGCTAGTACATCTGAAGATTTAGAAAGCTTGTATACTGCTATGAAAGAGACAAGGATTCCTAATCAATGTCTATATTCATGCTTTATCTCACAAGTTGAGCCTAAAAATGTGCAAATGGCACTAAAAGAAAGCTCGTGGGTCGAAGCTATGCAAGAAGAAATGTTACAGTTTTCAAAACTACAAGTATGGGAGTTGGTTGACCTTCCAAAGGGAGAGTATCCAATTGGAACTAGATGGGTATTTAAGTGTAAGAGAGATGACCGGGGAGTCATTACTCACAATAAAGCCTGTCTAGTGGTTCAAGGGTTTAATCAACAAGAGGGTATAGATTACAACGAATTGTTTGCACCAGTTGCTAGGCTTGAAGCAATTAGGGTATTCTTAGCATTTGCCTCATTCAAAGAGATAAAAGTTTATCAGTTGGATGTTAAGAATGCCTTCTTGTCTGGCAAAGTAGAAGAATTGGTGTATATTTCACAACCGCCAAGGTTCGCTCATCCTGACTATCCAGATAGAGTATATCGCTTAAATAAGGCTCTATATGGATTACATCAAGCACCTAGGGCATGGTATGGAACACTATCAACGTATCTTCTTGAGAATGGATTTACAAGAGGATCAATTGATAGTACACTGTTTGTAAAATGGAAGAAGAAACACTTTCTTCTTGTTCAAGTATATGTTGATGACATTATCTTTGGGTCATCTGACGAAAAGATGTGTCAAGAATTTGAACAAGTAATGAGGAAAAAGTTCGAGATGTCTGCAATGGGAGAGTTGAATTTCTTCAAAGGATTACAAGTTGATCAAAAGAAGGACGGATTCTTTATTCATCAATCTAAATATACGGCTGAATTATTAGAGCGATTTAAGATGGATGAATGTAAAATTTCTCATACACCTATTCCAGTAAATCATGGACTTGGTCCTGATACATCAAGTGATCAGGATGTGGATCCTACTCTTTATAGGGCCATGATCGGATCACTAATGTATCTAACTACCTCTAGGCCTGACATTATTTTTGCTGTTTGTATATGCGCAAGATATCAGGCTAATCCGAAAGAGTCACATATGCAAGCTGTGAAACGGATCTTTCGTTACCTCAAAGGGAAACCGAAGCTGGGACTTTGGTATCCGACTAATGGAGACTTAGATCTCATAACTTATACTGATTCGGATTATGGAGGATGCAATCAGAATAGAAAATCTACAACCGGAGGATGTTAATTCTTAGGAGGTAGATTAGTGTCCTGGCAGTGCAAGAAGCAAAGCTCGGTAGCCATTTCTACATGTGAAGCTGAGTATGTTGCAGCTGGCAGCTGTTGCTCTCAAGTTCTTTGGATCCAACAGCAACTGCGGGATTACGGGTTAAATATAACCAATACTCCTATGCTGATTGATAATGAATCAACAATGTCGATCACCAACAATCCGGTGAAGCACAGTAAAACTAAGCACATTGATATTCGACATCATTTTTTTAGAGACTGTGCTGAGAAAAATTTGATTAAGTTACAATTTTTAGAGACTGTGCTGACAAATAGTTGCAAATATGGTTATTAGTGAAACTAACAGATAACTCTGTTGTACGTGAGTACAGACCTGCTGCCTTTAGTTTTGCCAATAGTTTCAAACTTATTTTAATTATACTAAGGGATCCTCTGTTGTACGTGAGTACAGATCTGGAACCACTAGTATCTTTAAAGTATGTTTGATATTTGTCAAAATTTTAACTCAAGTGTATGTTATATGTTTCGAAAAGATACATCATTTAGTAACCTCTACCTTGAAATTAAAAGATGCAGTATTATGTGTTGATGTGGTTCTTTCTGAAGATCCACAAGAGCTTCTGAATGATGTTTTGGAACAACCGGGACAACAGGTTGCTGCAGAGGTTGCTGCACAGGTTGTGCAGGAGGTGCTAGTACAGCATGATGATGCTACTGATCCTGTTTTGCAGGCTATTGAGCATTATCTTGCTCCTGCTGAGGTATATTATATAAAAATATTGATACTTAGTTGATAGATTCTATTATTAATCATAAAAGTATAATGTCATTATACAATGATAATGATATAGATATTTAGATGATTAGGTCGTATATCTGATCATAAAATATAAATATGATTATACACAGGAAGCTGAGACTGTAGACCCAGAGATTGTAAGACCTAAGGGTGAGCAGGGACAGCATGATAGATCTGAGGTTTTACCTCTGAAGGTAATATATCAGATTAATCTTACATATATATCGAACTTGTATGATAGAGCTTTTATGCTAATCATAAATGTTTAATATATTTGCTATTCAGGATACTATTGTTGGTACTTCTGGTGGAAAACATGGTGAGATTGAATCAGATTCTTCTACAGATTCTGATGATGTCAGACTCATTTCACCTCCAGCTGGACAAATTTTTATGGTTCAAGGTTGATGCTTGATCTGGCTATGAAAGAAAAGCGTAAAGCTACAGAAGTCGATCCTGACTTCAGCATTCTTGATGAAGGTCCTGAGGTGGGTGAGACCCCTCTGGTTAGTCAACGCAGAAAGCGTTCGAAGACCTTGACCATTCGAGATGGTAAATTTTTAATCTTTAATTTAGTTAGATATTCTTAACTTGTTGTTTATCAGGAGTTCAACTGAGACAGTTAATTCTGTGACAGTTTCTTGAGATACACCGCAGGTGGAGTCTGTTACACCGGTGGTTACTGAATTAGTATCTGTACCTTCTGAGGTATGAGATAAACGTTTAGTACTACAAGTGTTATATAATTAATTAGAAATTGAGACAGAGTTATCTGTAACAATTACTTTTTTATTTGTATCTAACTTTATAGGCTGAGACAAAGACAGAGTTACCGACACAAGAATCGGTTTCTAAGGTTATTAAAGAAGGAGTTGTGGAATTAGTGCGTTCAGCACAGTTTCCTACTACCAAGGCAAGCCGTTTTGCAGTTGGCCTTCTCACGACTGCCTTATCTCAAGCCATTCCACCACTTTCTCGTGATTCTCATATTGCTTCGTTGGCACTGCCTAGACCATCGACGATTTTAGTGACTCCTATGACTGATGCTGAAAGGATTACATCCTTAGAGTCTAGAGTGAAGGAGTCAGAGAAAATGACAGGATCGGTTCCACGGTTGTTAGCGGAAAATCTTTCTTTAGCACAACAATTGCTTACTGTTAGTGAATCTTATCAGACATTGATGAAGGTTCATAACACACTGCTTGATGACTGTACTGCCCAGAGACTGAAGCTTGACAATTTGGAGGAACTCGTTTTGAGTCTGCATAAAGAACAGTCAGCTCAGGGGGAGATTAGGGTATATAGAGGAGCGTGCAAAGAAGATGAGTTGAAGCTGAAGAGGAGACACGATAGAGACGATGATCCCAGTGCACCTAAAGATAGTAAGCCGATTGGTCCTTTAAAGACTGGTGAGCATGCTACTGTTCAGGGGGAGTCTGCTGCTGGTGCAAGTGGTAGTGGTGTTGGTACAAGTACTAATACAGCGGTACCGATTGATACAGAAGCTGGTAAGATAGCTTAGTATTAGATTAGTACTGTTTAGTATTTGTAAATATTTGCATTAAAACAATTGTAACTGAATAATTGTAACTTAATAGTATTGGTAATATATTCGGCTTGAGATTCTTATTACAAGTTAAATATATTAGAAATTATTTAAGTTATTTGATTCTAAAAAGTTAAATAAATTAGTGATCGAAAGTCTTCCGACTCATTGATAAGTCGTGCAGCGTGTTCTGATTTATTTCAGCGGTCAAAATTTATTTGAACTTAGACATTTTAGATTTGAGAGTTTTTATAACTAACAAATTATAAATGTGTTTGTTTTTACTAGACAAATGATATATAATTTAAAGATATAATTAAAAAGTTAAGTTCTTTGAAAATAACAGTTCAATTAAGTCTTGGAAATTATATAAGTTAGTTAATTGTAAACTTAAATATTTGGTGATTATTCACAATACATTAGAGTTTAAATTTAATTAATGTTTGTTAAGTGTTTGATAAAAAAACTTAAGAAATCTTAGATTGATTCAGGGTAATCAATAAAAGATTTATAAGTTGTTAATTGCGTTTATGGTTTAATTACACAAAAAGGATTAATAAAGAATTCTTAGATTGATTCAGGGAAATCAATAAAGAAATTTAGATTGTTAATAGTTATTTGTGTGTGTGTGTGTTTTTCTAGGGATTGAAATGCTTAATCTATCAGATTCAGAAGATGATATTCTGGATGAGATAGATGAAGATATTAATTATGATTTGAAAGAAGGAGAATTTCAACCACCTGATGATTGGACTACTGTTCCAGAGATTGAGCAAGACATTGGTGTAGATCTAGATGTTAATGTTGATGAACATCATGTGAGCCCTTCTAGGACAGAAGTAATTATTGAAAATGATGAAGGTCCAACGGTTATCAATGTAGATGAAGAAATTGATGATTCAACTGATTCAGATGAAGAAGATCTTCCAGATAAGCATAAAGATAATCCTATGTTCAAGCCCTTGCCAAAGAAAAAGAAAGAAAAGATTGGAATATCAGAAATTGATATTACTGGTAAGCGTATAGCAAGAAGAGGGATTATAGGATGGTATTTTGATGCTGATCTAAAATTGTTTGCTATAAAGAGATTTGATGGAGTTCGATAGTTTGAACGAAAGCTTGCAGTGTTTAGTTCTCTACCAAAGTATGAGATTCGTGATTTGGCTAGATTACCATTAAAGAACCCGAGTGATGATTTTGTTGGTAATTATGTACAACATATTATCAGGACGGAGGTTCGATCAAGAAAATTTCAAAAGATTAAGCCAAGAAACGGAAAAACGATAAAGTTACAAGAACGAAGTGAAAGAACTGGTAGGAGAAGAAGGAAGAAGATTTATCCAGCTGTTAGATGTGTACAGCAAGTTCCGTTGAAGACAATGCCACAAGATATACTTGAAAACATGAAAAGTTGACATGTGGATTCAGAAACTGGAGAAACTGTTATGGTTGAAGCTTAGGATGAGGTTGAGGGTGGAGAACGTGAAATTTTCAGAGTTTATGACCATCGACATCTAATGAATTTTTCGAGGAAGGATCTGTTAAAGTTGAATGAGAACAGAATCTTTACGACAGAAGCATGGGGTGATTTAGCGAGAGATTATCAGATGATGGTAAAGACTTGTATTAAGATGAAAATTTATGCAGGTAGTAAGATTTACAAATAAAGACCAAAAATAATTTGAAGACATAGATGCTAGAGCTATTGTCAAGGGGGAGTCTGTTGAGACATAGTTTGTGACAACAGATCTAGCTTGTAATATGACTAGTATAATTGTTATCAGGTTGATACATTGGTTTAGATTTGTAAATGAATATTTGTTATTAATAGTAGACGAAATTTTGTATTTAACAAATACATTTTCTACGAGTCGAGATCTCAAGTCGCAAGGCATTGCGATGCGAGATGAGATCTGAACTCGTAGTAGAGTTTATGCTGTGGCGAGCTGAGTTCATGATTGGGCTTGGGCTGCATAGCGAGTCGAGTCAACTCGCAGGCCCAGTGGCTACGAGTTGAGACGGGATATATATATGTTTTCATTACGTGAAAACAAAAGAACTTTTGCAATTTCGTTTTTTGACACCCTGCGAATTCAATCCAGAGAATAACCTAAAAACTAACGGCTAGGCTTTGACGGTTTATAGTAAAAGCTAAGTATTAGTTAACCTAAACGAGAACTTATTCGTTATAGGAAGATAACGTGTATTGAGGAATTCCGCGCCTTAATACTATAGATAACGCAGTTATCGATCCTAGAACTAAGGACTTACAATTGTTGTGAACAGATTATGTTATACTAAGTTAGACTGTTAGAATTAGTCTATTCACTTAGCATCGTGCTAATCCCTCACATTTCTCTTGCAGATTAATTTTGGGATAGAAATCGGGGCAAGAGGTTTTGCTTGACTGGATGTTTGACAGCTGGGAAACTCTGATTATATTTTGATAGTTAATAACTGTTTTATTATATAACATCCGACTAGAATAATTTGTTTGTAATTATGAAACTTAATACAGGTATTGTTTAATATGTAATTACGGCTTGAAGTTTTATGTATATAAAATATGTTATATGGGATTACGTTTCTGATAAAAAAAAAATTGTTCTAAATTCAGGGGTGTTATAAATAATGTACAAAATTTCTTAAAAAAAATAAAATGCAGTAAAAAATAGAATATGTAGTAAACAAAGTAAAATGAATAAAAAAACTGAAAAATCATAAAATGCAGTAAACAAATCAAACTGAATAAAAAGGTTGAAAAACATAAAATGTAGCGAAAAATATAAAAATGCAGTAAACAATCATTAATATTTTTCCCCCCTCAAAATGAGTCACATTTCAAAGTATTATACTGATTGAACCCCTCAATCATTATATTTTTTTCTTAAACAATTACGATGATGACAATCACAAAAATGACTTTGGTTATTTCGTTGCTCAAAGATTATTATGTAATATTTAATTTTATGGATATATAATGAAAAACCGACTTTATGAAATATATAAACGGTCTTTGCCCTGATATAATATGTATCCAAACTAACGAAAACTTTAGCTAATACATATAAGTTGTCATCTAGGGTTTTCTTAACTTTAGATGACAACTTAATTATGACAATATTTAATATTGATGAAACTAATCGAACGTTGTAATGTTGTGATTTTGAAGTTTTCAATAATGGTGTTCATGCTTGTTTAGGGGTGTTTTTCTGGAATGGATATAATAGCCGTTTGTTGGTATGGTTTGTTTAGGGCCAATTTTTCCGTTGTGAAAGATCGGTTTGCGCCAACCCGACTAAAGGGTTTGAGAAATTAATAATGTATAAAACTTATATTTGAGTTTTACCTTATTTTGATTGTTCAGAGGGCGATCGTGAGGCCACTGAAAGAAGTACTCCGTTGATAGTTGTTTTGTCACTATGATAGTTTTTTATAGTTGTTAGTAATTCCTACTAGCTTACTCGTTTTTATTTTCATATATAATTGCCTTTAGATAAAACATAAGATTGTAAATTAACTTATGATTATAATAATTTTATTTAATGTAATATGGAGATTATACTTTATGTTGTTTTATTATCGTATTTCATCTTTATATTGAGGTAATCAAAATTAAATGTCTAGAATTTATAAGGGGGTTATCTTTTTATACCATTTTAATCTACTCATCCTACCATTAAATTAATAAACACTAATAAATAGTGTACAATCATTAGACTTTAATGAGTTAAAATACATAATGATAAGAAAGAGTGATGGAAAAAAATAGAATAATAAATATATTTTCTTTTAATTTATTATTTTATAATAAAAATCTCTAGAACTATGTCCAACACACGGTACAAAATCCTCAATAATAATATTTTTCCTAAAACATTGTATTTACAAAAGCACTATACCATGTGCTCTAAATACTTTTAATGGGTGAAACTCATTAATTAAACATTAAATAACATTTGTTCTTCTCAGAATACTATCCAAAATGTATGGTAAGTAGCTTCATTTATAAAAGAAAAGACTTAAGAATACTTTTCAACGAAATGACCTAAACTTTAAGGGAGTTGACTGTGTTATATTATAATTTTACTCTATAGTTATTATACCATGAATCAAATTTGTTGTTGTTATCTATCACCTCCCAAACTTTTAACTCGCAAATCTCAATCCACAAAACAATGGGTTGAAAAGTACTCCAAATTTGTGTACTACCTACAAAACCACATAGAACCCCACAAAACCATGTATTAATACCATTTTCTCACATACAATAAATTATCACCATCACACCACCACATGATAAATCCAAACTCCCAAATATATATATAAATATAAATAAGTAGTAACAGATAAATTCCCCAAGAAAAGTCCAGATTCTTTCAAGAAACCCAAAAAAAAACCCTTCAACTTTCCGATCATCATCAAAACCCTTTTCACCATCTTTATCTTTAGTTTATTATATTTTATTATATATACCAAAATCCCATCAAAACCTTGAATCAAGAAGATGCTTCATCTGTTCTTTGCGGTTGCGTTTTCAGCTGTGCCGTTGACTTTATATGTACCACCAATCAGAAGCTTGAATCTGTTTGTACAAACCATGGAAGATCTATGGAGGGAATCAAGCGGGTACACACATCGAGTTTATCCACGTCTACGCTATGCCTTTCATCGGATTCTGGATTGTATGCTTTGCAACACCACCCACTAGTTTTAATTAACCCACACAAACATAAACATAAACATACCGCAATTATTAGGACTTGTACATATTTTTTATTTTTGCAACAACTTTTTTTTTTTTTTTTTTTTTAATGATGATAACTTTGCGGGATTTTGTCATGTAATGATGTTGTTGAGTTCTTATCTTCTATACAAGTAATCTTGTTTGACTAATGTATTTATTGTTATTGTTGTGAATTATGGTGATTTTGCAAGTGCGTTGTATCTAATTTATATTTTTGCCTAATAATAGCAACTTTAAGAAGAATATAGGATTGTGCATATTGGTTAAATTGGTAATTTGATGCCTTAGTTGATAAGCCAAGATTGTGATGTTGATTTGAGTGGATTCAATAGTACGTGTAATCGTGTTAGATAGGAACCTTGGAGAGCATGATTTTGTGTGTATTTAATAAAAAGTTTGGCTAAGAACTACTAACGTTACGTAATATCCTAGATTGAAATTTAATTCATTTGAATGGAGGAATTTAATAGCTTTCGAATGAGTTTAGTTGTGAATCAAAGAACCTTATGAAATGAAATTAAAATTAAATGGTTAATGAATTTCGTTGAATTCTACGAATCTAACACCTAATAACCCATTACCGTGATTGCGGTGTCAAATGGAGGCGTTTGTATACCTTTGAAACTTTATACAATACTCATGTCTTTTGGGGTTTGTATACGTACCTTTGAAACTTTATACAATACTCATGTGTTTTGGGTTGTACGGTTATTTTTGTTGCAAATAGTGGTTCATAAATCATGATAGTTTCAAGGAATGGGGTTGTATATTAATCTAATCTAATCTAATACGGAGTTATATAAGTTCGCTTTTCTGTTTGTTGTTAAATATTCATTTAATAATATAATTTAAAAATTGAATGGTCAAAATCTCTAGAGCTTGATGATTGGCTATGAACTACTCCTTCAGTTTCAAATTTATTGTTTACAAACAAAAAACATGCAGTTTAAGAAAAATGTAATAATTGTATTCTACAACCAATAAGATTTAATCTTTCACTACATTCAAATGTTTGATTGGTTGAAAGTACAAAGAGGACTATTAAATTGAGACATCTATATCCATATTATTGTTTAGATTTTTATTCGTAAGTGAAGTAAAATATAACAAAAGTCATTAACTAATACAAATGTTTAATTTAAAATTGATTATTAGTCATTTCTTATCTTATTTTGTCATTTTATGTTTTTTATTATATTAAATTAAAAATGTGTCCGATTTATGACGCGTGAAAATCGCCCAAGACTCGGAAGAGTCACACACGACTTATAAGCGTCAATAAACGACTCGTAAGAGTCAAAGTCAATTAAGAGTCGGGGTCTGAATCATCTCATTTTTTGAATTTATGAATCAACTTGTGAATCGTAAGAGTTTAACATCTATGATTGTTTGTACCTTCATTTATTTGCTACGTTTTTAGCCATTACCAAGAAGTATCCACATTTTTATATACGAAGTTTATTTTTTGTTTCGGGAATGACATTTATCATGAAAATGACAATATTTAAAAATACAGAAAAGATGGATGGACCTAGAGATGGCAAAAAAACCCACACTCGATGGGGAACCCGATACCCAAACCTGATTTGACCGGGGAATCCACGAGTTGACCGGGGATGGGGACGGGGGCGGGGAATCCTCGAAACTAAAACCGGGTATGGGGCCGGGGATGAGAATACTAGGCGGGTCCCCATACCCGTACCCAATTGGGAATTTATCGAGGACCCGTACCCATACCCGGTATATTATATATGTATACTTATTTTGTATGTAACATGTGATATATGTATTATAAAAAATTAAAAATTATGATTTTCTTAAAGATTAAGTAATCATATTTTACCTGATATACCCATCCTAATTCTTCATTATGTACACAATATGGACAAATACATTAGGCAAATACATAAAATACGATCATTATGGGCTAAACTATAAGACACATTCATTATGGGTAAATCCCCGATTCTCCATTGGAGATCCCCGATCCCCATTCGGGTTGGGGATGAGGCTTATATCATCTTCCCCGATGGGGATGGGGACTTGAACTAAAATCCGAGGATGGGGATGGGAATTGAGGTCCCCGGTACCCCGGCTCCGTTGCCATCTCTAGATGGACCTATTTTTGTCTAGATTGGGCTTCAAGTGAGGTTTCATAACGCATAAAACAAAACTTTACTATAGATCTGAACTTAATTGTCAAAAGATAATTACAATTACAATTATTTTTAGATTCATTCTTCAAATGGGACATATGTTGATGATTAATTGATTGGGTTAATTACATATTTCCCAACCTTAAACCACACAAATATCATATATACCAATTGAATTCAAAAATTACATATATACTCAAAGATGAAGGATCATAGGGGAAGATATTTTTTGAGGAGAAGGAGGAGAAGTATGATCCTGACCCTTCATTCTCATTTTTCACGGATGAGATAATGCCACATCAACACCGGAGGTCGTTATGTAAATATAGGAAACTGATGGTGTTTTGCGTTAATGTATTATAATGGCGGAAGGGTATGTTGGTAATTTTGATATCTCAATTAATGACGAGGCAGTGATCGATCACTTCATTATTCCTTTTCACTTTATTTCTTTCTATTATCTATCTCAAAACACATAGTACAAACACTCTAGAAAATTTCACTCTCTCATACTTGAGCAAATTCTAGATATAGGTTTTTCTCGAGTTTTTTTTATTGCTAATCTATGATGAAGAAAGCTATACAACCATCTGGTTCAAATCTCTTGCGTCGTCTGGTGGGAAAAAGACGAAAAAAATAACTCGTAATTTCTCTGATGAAACTTATGTTTTCATTTTTTGTGTGGTTTTTTGTATTTCCGTGTTCTAACCTTTACCGTCGGCGAACCGGTCTTCACCGGATGTAATCGAAGTTTTCGTTTAATCACCACCATCAGCGACCGGCATGCTTTTCGGAGTACCACCGCTGTTGAAAACCCGATCGTCAACCACCAAGACATCATCGATGTTCCTTCACTTTGAAAACAAGTATATCTGAGAAAATATATCTGAAAATGTTGATATTTGAAAAGGTAGATATGCTTGAAAAAGTAGATCTTGCAAAAGTAGATCTGAAAATGCTGATCTACTGCATTTTACGAGATTTTGTAATGTAAAATGCTGTAAAATACAAAACTCAAGTATATCATTATTACCTATTGGGTCAGAATGAGTAATAATGATATACTTGAGCATTTTTTTAATTAACCAACTAGACCCATCTATAAAAATTAGAAAAATCCAACTAGACTCATGGGTCTTAAATTATCACCTCTTTAAATGCTAATAAAATGTCAATTTTATTGCACTTTTACACTATTGCATTTAAATTCATATAAAAAAGATGAGTAAAAAATGAAAAAAAAAACTATTTTTTTTCCGGTGGCCGGAATCTGACTGTGGCGGTGGTCGGCGGACGACTGCGACGGACAACGGCGGCGGCTGGCAGAAGGTGGTGGCCGGTGGTGAGGATGTTGAGTGTAAATAAGAACCTACAAATTTAAGGTAGATAGGTCAGATGGTTTAATTTGTTGAAAGTACAGAATTACCCTTTTACAAGGAGACTAGTACTGACAGGTGTCATGCATTCATTGGTTAAAAAACTTATCCCTTCTCAAATGTCACCTTCTACTTAGAACTCTACCCATACCCAAAGCCCAAATTTGAGTATTATTAAAATTCTAAAAATAAAATATTATTATTTAAAAAAGTCAGTAATGACTATTATACCCTTGTCTCTTACGGAGTAATATTTCTTCCTTTTTCCTTAAGACCTTATCTCTCTGCAACTAAAAATCAATTTGCCATTATGATGGACTGAATAGGAATTTGGGATCACATGCTTATAATATGGCGACAAGTTTTTAGGAGTGCCATTAAACTTTACAAAAAACTATCTAGTAGGTGGCTCAATTAGTAGAGGAATCGAATAGCACCTGGAGACTTTTGACCTAGAGTTTGAGTTTCAACCCAAGGTACCGTAAATTTACATCTTGTCATATGCAACCAAAGGTGGGTTTTTTTGGTGACGTCTCTATACAATTAATATCTACTCCGTATGTGTTAAAAAGAGAATACCTTATGTATTATTACTATTTTATTATTATTGAAAAAAATTAGTTGATCGATGAATTGATAATCATTTATAATTTGCAAATATTTGAAGCTTTAAGAAAGAGGAATGAATACTAGAAGACAAGGGTATAAAAGTCATCAATTGCTTTAAAGATAATTATTATTGATTTTAAAATTATAAAATAAGAGTAAATTGGGATTTTGGGTACATACGTAATTTTTGAATTGAGTTGGGTATATATGATATTAGTGTGGTTTAAAGAGGGGATATATGTAATTAACCTTAATTGATTATATAAAGACTGACTTAAGTACACCATGTTACATATAAAGGGTAAGGTTCAAATGAGACTAAAAATTTGAGTGAAACTAAAGGAACCAATGATATCATGCCACATGTACAAAAAGAATGTTCTATACTACAAAACTCATTTACCCCAAACATCAATTATCTCACAAATGACAAATCGAAAAATCATGAAATTTGCACAATAATTTTCAGCGTTTTATCCTCTTCGATTTGCCGTCCGTCAAGGCATACTTCCGACGAATTATTCTTTTTCCATTTTTTTGGTGGATTTCATATGTTACTAACACACGTGTTAAAATGTTGCGTTTAGGGTTTGGGGTTTAAGGGTTAGGGTTTAGGGTTTAAGGTTTGGGTTTTGGGGTCATATGTTACTAACACATGTGTTAAAATGTTGCGTTTAGGGTTTAGGGTTAGGGGGTTAGGGGTTATAAAACTAAACGCTTTATAAAACTCTAAACTCCAAACCCTAAACGCTTTATAAAACTCTAAACCCTAAATCATACTAAACCGTAAACCCTAATAAACCCTAAACCCTACTAAAACATAAAATCTAAACCTTAAACCATGAACCCTACTAAATCGTAACCCTAAACCATAATCATAACCGTAAATAAAATGTACAATTAATCACTAACACATGTGTTACTAATTTATAAAACCCACCAAAAACCCGAATTTTTTTTATCGAAAGTATGCCTTGAGGGACGGCAAATTGAAGAGGATAAAACGCTATAAAATATAGTGCAAGTTTCATGATTTTTCGATTGTCGTTTGTGAGATAATTGATGTTTGGGGTAAATAGGTTTTGTAATATGGAACATTTTCTTTATACATGTGGCATGATATCATTGGTTCCCTTAGTCTCACTAAAAAATTATTGACTCATTTGAACCTTACTCTACATATAAATGTATAGAGTGAGTTTCAAATGAGTACAATAACTTTGAGTGAGAATGTAGAACCAACCACAATGCGTCACGTGTCACAAAAACTCATTTTCCCTCACGTTTTTAAAATTCAAATATCTCACAAACGGTAAGTCAAAAAATTATAAAAATTACACCATTAAAATCATCATTTTTTTATCTTTGATTTGCTATATCACAAGGTATACTTTAGACGACTTTTTTTATTTTTGTTTTATAAATGGTACAAAATTTGTAACACATGTGTTACTAGCTGATTAAATACGGTAACACATGTGTTACTAGTCGGGTAACACATTTTTCAGTGGGTTTTGAAAATGGGTAACGCATGTGTTACTAGCCGGTAACACATGTGTTACCCGTTTTCAAAACCCACCAAAAAAATAAAAAAAAAAGTTAGCGTGTGAGGGAAGTCTGCCAATTATGTGGCAAAAGCATTAGCGTGTGAGGCATACACACACACACACACATAAACACACATAATAACATATATATTAGGCTGATATGTCTAACACATATAAGTTTGGTCCGGTTCCTATCGTAGTCAAAGTCTACTAATGCATTCCCGTTCAACATAACTATTTCAGACCTTGCGTCGATCCTCCTTTAATTGTACATAGTTGATCATACTATGTTAAATTAAATTCGAATGACGCAATTGCTGAATCAGTCATACCTAATACGGAATACTTGCCTAATAGAGTGGAAAATTTGCCCCTAATTATATTTGAAATGTCAAATATGACTTTTACAATAAATTAATTCCAAATTTGATATTTCTAACTTTTTGAGCAGCAAATTTACCCTAATTGTATTTGCAATGTTAAATATGACTCTTACAAAAAGTTAGGTCCAATTTTTATAATTCTTACTTTTTGAGTGGCAAATTTGTCACTAATTGTATTTGGATTGTCAAATATAACTCTTACGAAAAATTAATTTCAAATTTTACAATATTTTCTTTTTGAGTGACAAATTTACCCCAAATTGTATTTGTAATATCTTATATGACTCTTACAAAAAAATTAATTCCAAATTTTACAATTCTTACTTTTAGAGTAGCAAATTTACCCCTAATTGTATTTGGAATGTCAAATATAACTCTTACATAGAATTAATTTCAATTTTTAAAATTCTTACTACTTGAGTGGCTAATTTGCCCTTACTTGTATTTGTAATGTCAAATATGACTTTAACAAAAACTAATTCCAAATTTTACAATTTTATTTCTTGAGTGGCAAATTTGCCCCTAATTGTATTTGTAATGTCAAATATAACTCTTACAAAAAAAATCAATTTCAAGTTTTACAATTCTTACTTTTTAGAGTGGCAAATTTATCCTTAATTATATTTGAAATGTCAAATATGACTCTTAAAATAAATTAATTCAAAATTTGACATTTCTTACTTTTTGAGTGGTAAATTTACCCATAATTGTATTTGTAATATCAAATATGACTATTACTTATAATTAATTTCAATTTTTAAAATTCTTACTTCTTGGGTGGTAAATTTGCCCCTATTTGTATTTGTAATGTTAAATATTACTCTTACAAAAAATAATTCTAAATTTTACAATTCTTACTTATAAGGTTATAAATTTGCCCCTAATTGTATTTGAAATGTCAACTATGACTCTTAAAAAATAATAACCTAACTGATATTTCTTTTTTCTCGAGTGGCAAATTTGCCCCTTATTGTACTTGTAATGTCAAATATGACTCTTACAAAAAACTTAATTCTGACCCCTAATTGTGTTTGGAATGTCAAATATAACTCTTACAAAAAATTAATTTTAAATTATACAATATTTTGTTTTTGAGTGGTAAATTTACCTCTAATTGTATTTGTAATGTCAAATATGACTCTTACAAAAATATTGGTTCCAAATTTTATAATTCTTACTTTTAGAGTGGTAAATTGCCCCTAATTGTATTTGAAATGTTAAATATGACTCTTACTATAAGTTAATTCCAAATTTGATATTTCTTACCTTTTGAGTGGAAAATTTGCCCCTAATTGTAATTGTATTGTCAAATATGACTCTTACATTGAATTAATTTCAATTTTTAAAATTCTTACATCTTGAGTGACAAATTTGCCCCTACTTGTATTTGTAATATAGATATGACTCTTACAAAAATTAATTCTAAATTTACAATTCTTACATCTAAAGTGGCAAATTTGCCCCTATTTAAATTTGGATTGTTAAATCTGACTCGTATAAAAAATTAATTTCCAATTTGATATTTCTTTATTCTTGAGTGGTAAATTTGCTCCTAATTGTATTTGCGATGTCAATTATGACTCTTACAAAAAAAATAATTCCAAATTTTACAATTCTAACTTTTAGAGTGTCAAATTTGACCCTAATTGTACTTGGAATGTCAAATATGACTCTTACAATAAATTAATTCCAAATTTGATATTTCTTATTTTTGAGTGGCAAATTTACCCTAATTGTATTTTGAATGTCAAATATGACTCTTACAATAATTTAATTCCAATTTTTATAATTCTTACTTTTTAAGTGGCAAATTTACCACTAATTGTATTTGGAATGTCAAATATGACTCTTACGAAAAATTAATTCCAAATTTTATAATATTTTCTTTTTGAGTGGCAAATTTACCCCTAATTGTATTTGTAATGTTAAATGTAACATCCTCCCTAGAGGTCTGGTAATTTCCTAACTTTAAATTAATATTTAAATATGTGAGGAATATTAATATTATTTGTGTGATTTCGAAACTTAGGTAAATAAGTCAAATGACTTATTGTGAATAGTAAAATATTATTTGTTTTAAATTGTTCTAGTTGACGGTAAAATAAAATAGTTATTCTTGCAAATAGTTTTTAGGTTCCAGAAAATAGATTTAGAACGGGTATAAAAA
Source organism: Pseudognaphalium luteoalbum (assembly GCA_963422505.1). Lineage (NCBI taxonomy): Eukaryota > Viridiplantae > Streptophyta > Magnoliopsida > Asterales > Asteraceae > Pseudognaphalium > Pseudognaphalium luteoalbum. The sequence goes on from OY730195.1 coordinate 29,087,284, forward strand.
TTAAAGCAATTGGATATTAAAGTCGGTTTGATGAGCCGACCTTAAAATACATAAGTTCTCAAACCTTCTTCCATTTATCAAAATTTATAGCCAAAATAGTTCTGTGATTTTGATTTCAAAACATCAATTCTGTATTAAGCTCTTATCACCTGCATCTTCTTCAAAAAGTGAGTTTGAATTCTTGAATTATATAAAATGGGTTTTGAGAGAAATTGAGCGATTTAATGAAATTGAGAATAATTGGTTGTTGTTTGATGTTGTAAAGCAATTTTAGAGGTCATATGAAGTATTAGAAACCTTAGAAACTGAATTTTTGGAGTTATGGTGAGATTTGGTTCGAAAAACTCATAACAACAGCGAAGTTCGCAGTTCTAAGTTCGTCTTGCGAACTGAGTTTTGTTGCGAAGCGAGGTGAGTTATGCGAACCGAGTTGCTGCGGTGCGAGTTGTGTTTTCGCTGTGCGAAATGAGTTTCTGCGAAGCGAAGTGAACCGAAATTCCGCGAACCGAGTTAATTGTGCGAGTCGAGATAGTTACGAACCGAGATTTTAAAAATTAAGTGTTTTCAGGGTCGTGGATAAGTGACAAGTTCATTAACTCGGATTGGGTTGAAATTCGCATGGTCACTCGGAAATGGTCTAATGATCAAGGCACTACTAAAAGAGCGTAAGCAGTTTTTGGCCATTCGGGGTCATATAGGGGTCGAAAATGGCATTTTTCAGTTTTTAAACGTCATTTCGAGATTTTCTGATTTTATTTCTGATTGAACTTCTGTTTGTCTAGACTTCAGGGATTACCTGATTGAATAAATATGCTATGATGATGATTATGGAATGAATTACTAACTTATATTTGATTTTCCGTTTCAGATCAACCTAAGACTTAGTGATATAAGAATCCTGAGTGTGGAGACGTCAGAGGTATCAGTGAGTGGATTTAGAACTCACATTTTGATTTAGTTGTAACTGTTTGGGTACAACAAGTGAATATAGATGTGTTTGTTGAATTATTTAACCTGAGTTATTATTATAAATCTACGTGCTATGTGATCTTCGGGCATCAGTGTATTGAGGTCAACTGGGTAATTGGGCTATTTGGTTATTTTGTGAATTACACAGGGTCTTGATTCATTCGTTGTGTATAGAACCTGTGTTTGAGTATAATAACCATTAGCTATCGGTCTATTTTGTATTGGCCTTACAGATTGTTAGGTAAGTGTGTTGGATTTTCTATTCCCTAACTAGATTAATATGCGCAGCTAAATTATAATAAAAATAATAATCTAAGCCAATTAGGAAACTAAATCCTAAGGGATCTTAACTTGAATAAATAAAAGCAATAAAATAAATAAGATAAATAAGAAATTACTAACCTTTGAGAAAACCAATTTCTCACTCGTAAACAAACAATCAAAACCTTCTTGCTTGGTTGTAAGTGCCCAAACTAGAACACCTCTAATGCTTCACACCCACGAACCAAGAGAAATTCCCAAGTCTCCCATGGTCACAACTCTTAGTCGTAAAACTCTTACAAGGAGCAGGAATAAGAAAGAGAGAAAGGTACAATTAAAATCTAAGGGGTAGGCCCCTATTTATAGGGGAGGAGGAGGCATGGGATTCGTATCCCAGCCGATGTGGGACAATCATGTTTTTTCATCCATACGGCGTATGGAATTCCATACGGCGTATGGAATTCCATACGGCGTATGGATTAATTCTCCATCCATACGGCGTATGGAACTTACATACGGCGTATGGATTGATTTTCAAGAATTCTTTTTTTTTTTTAGTTTCAATTAATATTCAATTAATAAACTAAATGTAATATTAATTACAATTAATATTATCTCTCCATTTATTTCTCTTACTGTACATTGAGGGTGACCCAAAAAGGACTCCACTTTTAATGATGTACTTATCAATTAGTTATGATATTGGACACTATTTCAACAGTCTCCCACTTGGACAATTCATCAACTATTATTGGTCTAAGCTTATCCATTAACTAAGCAGAGAGTGCCATCCAACGCAACTGCAGAACTCTGATTCTTATCTTAGAGTTAGCCCTTTAGATAAGTGATAAACTATTCCTTTGTTCTATTGATATCGTATGAATCGAGACATGGATTTTAATCAATCTCAAGATTTATGATTAGTTTTCTGATTTCTGATTACATTGACTTTATGAGACTATTGAACCATCAACTTAGTTTCGGCCAGGCCTAGCACTTTAGAGTCAATCTTTAATCATCAGAGGGTCCAAGATATCGCTTTTCCTATTTAGGCGAAAAGGAACAAATAAATTTTGACTACATAGCACTAGTCAACTCATCATGTCATACCTAGCATACCCTTTATGACCGGCAGTTACGCACAACGTTTGAATAGGCTAAAGTATAACAGACTTGAAAAACTAGAAACTCAATGTATCTCAATTTCAAGAATAGAGGATATTATCATATTAAAATCACTCGTGATTTAATCCATGATGTGATCTCTTTAAGTACGGGTCTCTCCTATACTTAAATCTCCATTAAGTACCTATGAGTGTTGCAGAAATCTCCATGCCCTGTCTAATCTCCATAGACAATCTACTAACACTCCATGACAGTCTTGATTCACCACTTACTTCCAGGAGTGTGAATGACTGAGGAGGTTTAAGTAAAAACTGTTTTACTTGGGAAGTGGTGTCTAAACATGCAAAACAAAAACACAATGACAAACAATAGTAAATGGCAGAACTCTTTCCAATAAATAAATCTCCATTATTTAATCACCAAGTCTATTACAATTTCCATCATTGTTTACAATGTTTCAAAATCAAACTAACAACTAAAACTTTACATTATCTCTTAAGCCTATGCTCCTAGCATGCTCATCATGTTTGGACTTTCCAAGTGGCTTTGTGAACGGATCAGTCGGATTATCCTCTGATCTTATGCTCTTCACAATCACGTGTCCTTCTACTTTTCTCCAAACAAAATGGTATTTTCTTTCAATGTGTTTTGACTTTCCGTGATCCTTGGGTTCTCTACTCAAGGCAACCGCACTTTCGTTTTCCCAGAATATTTCAATGGGGTCTTGCACCGTTGGGACAACTCCAAGATCTCCAATGAAGTTCTTAATCCATATAGCTTCCTTTGAAGCCTCGCAAGCCGCTATGTACTCAGACTCGCACGTTGAGTCTGCCACCGTATCTTGCTTGGAACTTTTCCATGTCATCGCTCCCCCATTCAGTAAGTATACCTAACCAGACTGTGAACGGCTATCATCTTTATTTGTTTGGAAACTTGCATCACTATAACCCGTTACTCTAAGTTCCTCTTCTCCACCATAAACTAAGAACCTGTCTTTAGTATTTCTCAAATACTTAAGAATATTCTTTACAGCTGTCCAATGACCTTCACCAGGATTCTGCTGGTGTCGACTCCCTAAGCTCAAAGCAAATGAGACATCAGACCTCGTACACGTCATGACATACATGATCGATCCTATAGCTGAAGCATATGGGACTCGACTTATTTTATCCGATTCTTCTTTAGATTTTGGACAAAGATCCTTACTGATCTTAATGCCATGATGTAAGGGTAGATTCCCTTTCTTAGAGTTCTCCATTGTGAATCTTTTCAAAATTTTATCTAAGTATGTGTCCTGGCTAAGTCCTACGAGACGTCTCGATCTATCTCTATAAATCTTTATACCAAAAATATATGTTGCATCTCCCAAGTCTTTCATAGCGAAACATTTTCCCAACCAATCCTTTACACTTTGTAATGTTGGGATATCGTTTCCTATGAGTAGTATATCATCCACATATAATACTAGGAAGACTACAACACTCCCACTGAACTTGACATATATACAGGACTCATCTTCGCTTCTAGAAAATCCAAACTCTGTGACTTTCTCATGGAAGCAGAGATTCCAGCTACAAGAGGCTTGTTTAAGTCCATAAATAGCCTTTTGAAGCTTGCACACTCTATTAGGATACCTCTCATTTTTAAAACCCTCCGGTTGTGCCATGAACACATCCTCTGTCAGTTTCCCGTTAAGGAAGGCGGTTTTGACATCCATCTGCCAAATTTCATAATCATGAAATGCAGCTTTGGCTAGTATAATCCTAATTGATTTTATCTTAGCTACTGGTGAGAAGGTTTCCTCATAATCAATCCCGTGGGTTTGAGTATAGCCCTTCGCTACCAACCTAGCTTTATAAGTGTGTACTTTCCCATCCATGTCAGTCTTCTTCTTGAAGATCCACTTACAACCCACCGTCTTAAGACCGGGTGTAGTGTCAACCAAATTCCAAACTTGGTTGTCATATATGGACTGAATTTCGCTTTTCATAGCTTCCTTCCACTTAGCAGCCTCAGGGCCTGCCATCGCTTCCTTGTAGTTAGCAGGTTCATCTAAGTCATTTGTTGTACTGTCACTAATTTTATCCTCTTCTTCTACATGGTAACCATAATAGAACTGAGGAGGCTTGCTAACTCTACAAGATCTACGAACGGGTAAGGATATGTCTTCAGGTTCAACAGGTGTTTCCACCTCTTGTTGAACATCAGTGTTTACTGTAGGTTCTTCATCGGTCGACTCTTGAATTTCTTCAAGATCAATCTTACTCCCACTGTCCTCTTTAGATATCATTTCTCTCTCAAGGAACACTCCTCTTCGAGCTACGAAGACCACATTATCCGCAGGTCTGTAGAACAGATATCCAAACGACTCTTGTGGATAACCGACGAAAAGACACTTTTCAGATCTGGAGTCTAGTTTGTCTTGAGTTTCTCGTCTAACGAAAACTTCAGAACCCCAGATTTTGATGTGACCAAGAGAAGGACGTTTTCCCTTCCACATCTGATAAGCATCAAATAGATACTATATTTTATACTATTTATCCCTATATATGTATACAATTTAATGCATTTATATGATTTTAGATACTTATTTTGTTAATATTTGCAGAAATGTATTTTAATTAAAGATTGGAGAAAAAGGAAGTGATAAAATAGGATTAGAAATTTAATTGTTATTAAGAATGGAGTCGATGCAAGTGGACTTTGGAAGTGATAATAAGGATTTTAAAGATATAGAGATAGATGACCATTCTTTTGAATCAAACAAGAAAATCAAGCTAACAACTGAAGATGAATATTTTGAACATCCTCCCGTGATTTCAACCAAGGAAGACATGTTTGAATACTTAGAACACCATGAGGATGAGCTTAGATTTGTTATGGAACTCATACATAAGTCTACCTTAGAATATACTGATTATCAAAAAGAGTTGATTAAGAAAATTGAAGAACAATTCAATGCTTGGGTTATATCTAATGAAACCAGAGATACAGATGATTTTATCAACTATGTGAATGAGCTGAAGTATGATATTGTGAGTGAGCATGAAATGGTAGATTCAACTTTTTGTGAGGAACAACTGTTGAAGTATGCTTATGTGCATAAAACATTTGAGAAATCTTTGTTTCCTTATTCTGATAAACAAAGAGAAATGTTAGGAGAGCTTAAGGAAATAATAGAGTATGCAACTGGAAACTTGAGTAACATGGCTGACATCTGCTTACTAAAAAACTTTCAAGACTTCTTCAATTCAATAAAGACTAGAGAGCATATTGGTTCTGGAAGATTTTTCATAGATTGTACGGTTGATTTCTATATTCAGGATATTGTTGATGAATTTTACTATGGGGAATGGGATGAAGTAACACGTACAATTCCTGAGTACTTTTCTGATGAACCAATGGCGAACTTGGTCACTTATGCTAAAAAGGAGTTGCAATTGGCCTACAATGGAATTCACTACAATCAAAGAAATAACCTTTTTCATATAGGGCTATCAGAGGTTTATTATCATTTAGTAGATACTTTTAGGTATTCTGGGTTAACAACAGATCATCAAGAAGGATACTATAAAAGAATCTTAAAAGACATAGGAACAGTAGTGAGAACCCACAACACATATGATTATCATGATATACATTTAGGTTTCTATGGGTTATTAGATTCGTTCAGGCAAAATCATGTAGAATGCGAAATGAAAATTGAAGATAACTATTTGAGTACGGACGAAGATGGTAGAATAGCTAAAAAGGTAAGAAGAATAGCTGCCATGCTCATAGAAATTGAAAACGCTGAAAGAGTTCATCATGAGAGTTTCTCTGAATTTGCTTCGCCAATACCCGAGTTAACTAATAAAATTTATATACATTTTCGAAGGATTTATCCTGAGAATTTTGGAAAACCTATCTATGGGAATTAGGCTTGAAGATCAACAAATCACTTCTGAAGATCATTTGCAACCTTTTCGTTTTTAATAGCTAGTTACATTTTTTTCTGTTTTCTATCTAATTAAGGATTTGAATGTTATTTGGATATTTGAAGTTTATTGTTTGATTAATATAAAGTTTACTGTTTTCATATTTATATGATTATCTCATCTCTATTTGTATTAGCTACACAAATGTTAGAAATTTAAGTATTCAGAATTGATTGTAACACGAGTTGCAATAGTGATAAGAGTTTGATTCAAATTACTTAAAGAGATTAAATAATAAATTTTGAAATTATGCTTAACATTGTTTACAAGATTGCAGATATATTAAACTTAATAATATTTTTGGTGACAAAAAGATTGAAACAATAGTTGGAATTCAATAAAGTCGATAATTGAATTTCCAAACAGTGAATGAGTTGACGCAATCACTGATTGATAAATCTATGTATACCAAAGTAGGTTTATATATATCTATTACTTGTAACAACTAACAGCGATGTAGGTATTTATATTAATTGGAGGAACGAACTTCTTGAAACGATAAGTCTCCTTTTCCATGTATTTACTTTCTTAAAACAATTTAAGATACATATAGTATATAGTTTATAAATATTATGTAATAATATTGTATATTTCATTTGTAGAAATTTTGCATTAAAAATACGTTAAAATAAAGAAATTAAGTTATTAAGTATTATTACGCAAATTTTATAAACCAAAAGAAGAAAATTTTTATTTAAATTGATAAAAAATAATATAAATAATTTAAAATTAAAAATCAGGAACAACGGGCCGAAAAAGCCCTGAGGCCAAAATTAAAACCAACCGGCGGTTGGAAAGCCCAACCGGCGGTTGGATACTTTTTCGATCAAAACCCAACAGACCCCATTTCTGTTCGGGTCACACACCAAAAACACACACTACAATCGCCACACTCGGAGAATCATATTATCATCATCATTTCATTGCGTTTTTGTTATATTCATTATCAAAGGTATGATTTCTAATTCGTGTTTATTATTTTTCGCAATTTAATTCCGAATTATATAACTTGATTATGTTTGTTGCGGTTTTTGGATTGATTTCACGTATTTTGTTAGTTTAAATGATTAGGAATGCTTAGAAACTAGTTTAGGTTAGCTAGGTTATGATTTTATGACTCGAGGATTGATTGCGAAATGTTGCGGATTGAGTTAAATATGATTAATGCCCGGTTTTACATATTCTTAGAAGAACGACAATTTCTAAAAAATTTGACTCAATAAAATTATGAAACAAAATTATAAAAATTTATAGAATTGATAAGATACAAAATTTATTAAAAATACATTTTTAGACTCGATAAATTTTTTGAAATAAATTTAAAAATGATTATATTTTGAATACTAATAAAACTTTGAAACTAATTATTTTGAAAGAATAAATACGTGTCATTATAAAACTCGTCATTTAAACTATATTAAATATTTATTGTTACAATTTACAAACCATTTTTGAATCGATTGTGACATATTCATTATTTGATTCGATATTATATTTCGAAATAAAGACATATATTATGCTTAGTTTATTGGATATAACATTTGAAAATAAACAGGTGGCTATCAAATATTAAGCAGAAATGCTGCCCAAATTTCTAATTTTTAATATTTATTAAAAAGTTATTAAGTTTTATGTTTACAGATATGGCGACTAGACGTCAGAGAGGACGTGCACTCTTAGATAGGGAGGATTTCCAGCTACACCCATATCTACGTTTTGAGCATGAGACTATTACAGCAGAGCGGAGAGCAGACTTTGTTGATGGATTACTGGAGTATATTGCTCAGCCGGTAGAGACACCGGATGTGTTAGATTGGTCGGTTATGGAGAGATTTATAGATCCTCGCCATGATGGGGAGACTGGGGATGTTACTTTGAGGAGACTGATGACGCAGAGTTATATTTTACAGTCAGGTGATGTTGGCTTTGTTTCTCTGGCTTGATTTCGATTATTTCAGATACAGGAGATTATTTATAGGGAGTTGGTTATCGAGTTTTACTCTACTCTTAGATTTGATTCCACTTCTAGGCAGTTTGACCAGCCTTCGATTTCTTTTTATTTAGGAGGTCAGCCTAGGTCTATGAGTGTGATTGAGTTTGGAGTAGCTGTGGGGCTCTATACACTAGATGAGCTCCACAACCATTCTTTTGTAGAGCATTTGACTGCAGGTATGGTAGAGCAGTATTCGTCTGTTGAGATAGCTGAGTATTGGAGACAGCTGGCTATTGTTGATTATGGGGAGAGAGCACCTTCTGATATACATATGAGGAGTCCAGTTCATAGACTTTTGCATAGACTGTTAGCATATCTATTTGTGGTAGGCATACGGGACCTGAGAAGGTCTATCAGCCTGATTTCTTTTATTTACACACTATGATTCAGGGGACACTGATCAATGTTCCCTGGAAATTAGTGCATTGGATGACTATCGGAGCGACTGGGTATAGGCTTACCAGTAGTTTATGTGGAGGGCAGTATGTTACTAGGATAGCTAGGCATTATGGTATGACAGCTGCTGATTTCTTGACATGCACACCAGTTACACCAGGGATGTCCTTGCTAGGCGAGGACAAGCTGATTGAGTTAGGGATTCTACAGGTAGGTATACAGGAGGGGGTATTATTATGGACACCTGAGGTTGTACCAGGACAGCAACCGGTACATAGAGCTAGATGGAGAGGACCACCTTTTCCACTACCGCTAGTTCCTGAGATTCCAGTACCAGAGGTTGATCTACCAACAGGTAGAGGTAGGGGTCGTGGTAGAGGTCATGGCAGGGGAGATATGTTGGATGATATTCAGCAGAGATTGGAGAGGATCGAGATTGCTCATGGTAGGAGGTTTGACACGATTGATCAGAGGTTTACCAGGTTTGAGCAGAGGTTTGATAGATTTGAGAGAGAGAGAGAGCTTTCATAGATCTGATTATCAGCATGGATTACTGCAGAGGTTGTTGGCTGAGAGATCTATTGAGTTTCGGCCATATGTTCCATTGATATTTGATGATGGCGCTGGACCTTCGAGACATCCAGGGCAGGAGGATTCTGATGATGATTAGATTGTTCTTATTTATGATTGATACATTTGATATGACTGTACTTATTATTACTCTTATTACTTTTTATCTTTATTATGCTAATGTGGTTGTTTATTTTTGATAGAGTTAGACTGGCAGTAAGTTCAACACTTTATTTAATACAATGTATCTTATTTATGAACTTTGTGGGTATGTTCAATGGAAACCCTCACGAGACTATAACTCGTCCACTCGGGATACCGAGGGGTTTAAAGGCTTATTGCATACGCTAAACGCAATCGTGATTAACTACGAAAGTGTGGATGTTGTATATTATTTTTCAAGAGATCAAGGAATCAACCAAGCAGAATTTTTCTTAGCCGATGATGAATTTTTAAATTTCAGTCAGGGGAGTTTTTCTGTTCCCTTTTTCTTTTCCTTACTCACTTTTGTTTATCATTTTTATACAATGAGGGCATTATATAATTTAAGTGTGGGGATAGGGTTCGTAAGAAAAAGAATTTCTTTAATTATTTAAGTTTCTATTGTTGATTTTTACCAAAAATTTAAAAAATTTTAAGTGTATAACTGAGTTGTTGAGTCACTGATCGCTGAACTCAAGTGGTCACTGATCTCAAGGATTAAGGGGGAGATTATATATGAGATTGTTGAAGTCATTGTTCGCTGATAAGTAAAGTCACTGATCATGCTATATGTTCACAGTCTCTGATCCTCTCAATAATGTTCCATGAAGAAAATGATTCAAGTCAAGCTCCTGTTGCTGAAGGTCTCTAAGTCGCTGATCATATGTTAAACCAGTAGATGAAGATCTTATCAAGATAAAAGACTCAACTATGTGTGTCGCTGATACTCATCTATCAGTGAGAGTCTCCAAGTCTTCTTGAGTTCTCTCTTCTGCTGAATAAAAAAAGTCACTGAAGATTAACTGTTCAAGTCATTCTTTAGAGCATGTTAGCTCGCATCGAGAATGAGGAGAATTGATATTTCTATCAGTGACTGCAGCATTAAATGCCGCATTAAATAAGAAGTTGACATTCGGCGTTATTACGGCGCAGCACGTGTTCCTCGAAACTTGAAAAGAGTAACGTGGAAGCATTTGATTAGTTTATGGTACAAGGTGATATTTCCCAAGACAGAATGTCATGCCATGATGTATCACATCTCAACTACCTCTCCAATCAAGTAGCGACACGTGTCCTTCAGATCCGGAAATTAAGGATTTCAGCGTCTATAAATAGCGTAGCATGTTGTACTTCATTTTGTGTCGATTACTTGTATTGTCACTTGTTTGTCAGTGACCAGTTTGTCTAAGATACAAGTAACACCAGCGAGTAAACTAGTAGCGTGTTTGTCCACTACCAGTTTACCTCAGCGAGTGAGCAAGTTAGCGTGTTTGTCCACTACTGCTCATCTCCTTTGTAATAGCTGTATTGTTTGATTTGGATTAGCTTTGGCTAATCTATTCCGCAATCAACAAGAGATAAATTTGATTAATAGAAGAATTTATCTTTCAGCTAAAATTGCACCAGCAACTGAACTGCTTATCTTATATATATATTTGTGTTCATATTGCTGTCACTTTAATACGGTCAAAAACTTGCTAAACAAGCTAACACATTATAATAGAAAAGTTTTTTAATTGTATTCAACCCCCCTTCTACAATTAACTCACTGTTAACGATTCACAATCACTAACATAATAGTGATTAGGGACTCACAATTGGTATCAGAGCAGAGTTGGTTTAAATATAATTAAATCAGATCTGCAATGGAATCGGTTAAATATAGTTGTGTTGATTCTGAGTACCAGAAGGGAAATGGCTCCACTACCAAACCACCGGCTTTTGATCGATCTAGAATTGAAACCTGGATGTCCAGGATGATGATGTTCTTAGATCTTGCTGATGATCGTCTTTGTGCTATAATTACTGATGGTCCATACACCCCAACTACTATTGTTCCTGCAGTTGCAGCTACTGCAACTACTCCTGCTATACCTGAAATGGTTATGCCCAAAAGGGAGGAACAGTGGTCAGATGAGGATAAACGTATGGTAAGACTAGATAAACAAGCTAAAATTTACATAAGCATGGCACTTCCTGATGAAGTGTTTGAGTCCATTAGATTGTGCAATACAGCGAAACATATGTGGGATACTCTTAGAAACATATATATTGGAACTCCTGATATAATTCGCTGTAGAGAAGTTAATCTAACTCGTCAATATGAATTGTTCGCAATGGAACCCAATGAATCACTGGCATCTACCTATACTAGATATCAAGCTTTAATTAATAAAATGGAAAAAGCAAATATAGGAAAGGACCAGAGATTTGTTGTTGAAAAGTTTCTAGAATTACTACCTAGGAAAATCTGGGGAACCATTGCAACATGCATAAGACAAAGAAACGATTATAACTTTCTCAATCTAACTCAAGTTTATGGAATTTTGCTTAATTGGGAACAATCTGAGAAACTAGCTGATCAAGGTGAGCACATTCGTGCTGCACTAGGAGGACAAAAGATTTCTAATGCCCTTGTAGCTGAGCTTGATGAAGCTGACCAAAAGTAGAAAGCAAAGCTCACCAAGATGAGCTCTAAGTCTTTGATCGCAGAAGAAGAAGGCAATGTCGCTGATGATCAGTCTGAAGTCAGCTATGACGAAGGACTTGAGAAGCTAGAGAGAGATATGGCCATGATGGTTGCAAACTTCAGAAAGAACAGCAGATTCAACAGATCTGCTGGTGCCTCATCAAATGAGGTTTCTAAACCAAAAGGTGAATGCTACAAATGTGGCAAACCTGGCCATTTTGCAGCTGAATGCAGGTCGAAAGCTGTCAACTCTTTCGCTGATCAAAAACCCAGCTTCAGAAATGACAAGTACAACAAGTACAAAGCAAAGTACAAGAAGCTGAAGGAATTGTCCAAGTCAAAGAAGAAGAATAAAGGATTCATTGCTGAAGAAGGATCCATCAGCGACTCTGACTCAACTTCATCATCTGATGAAGAAGAAGCCATGATCTGCATGGACAGGGATTACTGCCTGATGGCTGACGATGCTGCTTTTCATGAAGACATCAAAGAAGTAGCACAAAAATGTTCAGCATCTGGCTGGGATCCAAAGACTCTCTACAAGGTACATTGTTTTAAGTCAGCATCAGCTACTGAAAAGGATTTAATCTTTGAAACCTTGATTGTTGACTTATCTAATGCTCATGACATTCAGAAAAGACAAGAATGTGTGATCAGTGACTTAACATCTAAACTTCAACTTCAAGAAGAAAATTTGTTAAAAATAAAGAATCTTACACTTGATCTTGATGCACAAATACATGCGAATCAAAAATGCATTCAAGAAAAGGTAAAATTTGAAACTAAATTTTTACAACTCAATGAAGTGATGAAGTCATGGTGTAGGTCTGCATTAAAAGTGAATCAGTGCATAAGTAATCAAATCCCAAAACAAGTTAAGGCTATTCTGGGAGGTGATTATGAAACTGCTGCTGCTCTCGCTGATGCAACCAAAGTTGATCAAATATTCAATCCTGATGAAACATTCTCAGAATTTGTCTTTGAACCAATGTCAATTGTCAGTGAGCCTAAACCAAATTACTTTGTAAGAAGCTCACAGGTTACTAATAGTTATGATATTACTGCAAGTATAAATGAACTTGAGAAACTAGAAATTTATAAATCAACTGCTTGCACTGCTCTTGTCAAAACTATCACTGATAATCAAGAGTCTATCAGTGACCTCACTTCTGACACTCCAGTCACTGATGACTTGACTATCAGTGACTTGAAGTCAAAGAAGCAAAATGAGGAAGTAAACCTGAGAACTTCTATGTCTTTGTCCAGTATGAACAATAAGTCAAAGAAATCTAAGTCCACAAATAAAAAATGTTACAAATGTGGAAGTAGACACCATGTGTCATCAGATTGTTCATCATCACAAGTTTCACTCAGTCTACCATCATCAGTATGTCAGCACGTGGTATCTGAATGTTCAGCTACATCATTTTCAAAATCTCAAATAATTAGTGAGCATTCAGATACTATTGATGCAAGCATGTGGAAGCCTGAACCAAAGGCTGACCACCATGAACCCATCTCAGGATGGGTTCATCAATTGAACTAATTGTTTGTGTGTGATGCAGGGCATTCTCAGAGAGACTATTTGGTATCTGGATAGTGGCTGTTCCAGACATATGACCGGATGTAAGTCCTTGCTCAGTGACTATCAGGATGAAAGAGGTCCTGATGTAATGTTTGGTGATAACAACATTGGTAAGACCAGAGGGTATGGGGTCTTGACCAATGGTAATGTTATGTTTAAGAAGGTGGCATATGTTGAAGGACTGAAGCATAATTTATTAAGCATTAGTCAGTTCTGTGATGCCAAAAATAAAGTGCTGTTTGATCATGAAGCTGGAGTTGTTTACAACAAGAATGGAAGTGCTGTCCTGGCTGCTCAAAGAAAAGGCAATACATATGTAGTCAATATGGACTCAGCACAATCAGGAACATGCTTTTATTCCAGAACCGTTTCAGAAGAAAAATGGTTATGGCATAAGCGTCTTTCTCACCTGAACTTCAAGGCCATCAGCAAGCTCAGCAAGAATGACTTGGTAAATGGTCTTCCAAAGCTTACTTATGACAAAGACAAGCTTTGTTCAGCATGTGAGAAGGGAAAGCATCACAGCTCTTTTTTCAAAAGCAAACAAACATCTTCAGTGACAGAATGTTTTCAACTGATGCATATGGATCTGTTTGGTCCAGTGAGTTCTCCCAGTCTTGGTGGTAAAAGGTATTGCTTGGTAATTGTGGATGAATATTCCAGATATACTTGGGTATTTTTCCTCAAAGCCAAAAGTCATGCAACGCAGGAAATCATATCCTTTATCAAAAAGATGGAAAACTTAAATGGTTGTTCAGTTAAACATTTAAGAAGTGATAATGGCACTGAATTTAGAAATGTTGACCTTGAAAGTTTCTGTGATTCAAAAGGTATTTCTCAAAACTTCTCTGCACCAAGAACACCTCAACAAAATGGTGTTGCAGAGAGGAGAAATAGAACCTTGATTGAATCAGCAAGGTCAATGCTCATAGATGCTGGTCTTAAGACCCATTTCTGGGCTGAAGCAGTTAACACTGCCTGTTACACTCATAATAGGTCTTTGATTGTTAAGAGACATGATAAGACAGCCTATGAGGTGTTAAGGGGGAGAAAACCTGACATAAGTTTTCTGCATATTTTTGGCAGTATCTGCTATGTCTTAAACAAAAGAGATCACTTAGGGAAGTTTGATCCCAAAGCTGATGAAGGTATATTTGTTGGTTACTCAATCATTTCAAAAGCTTTCAGAATTTATAATAAAAGAAGGGAATGTATTGAAGAATCAATGGATGTTACCTTTGATGAATCTTATGATAAATCACTCACTGATCCAAAAGACTATGAAAATCTTATTTTTAATACAATCAGTGATGACAAGCACGAGATTCATCCATCAGATTCTGAAAGGGAAGATGATGTCCCTGAAGGTACTTCTGGCTCTACTTTCGCTAAGAATGATTCAGGACCTTCATCTTTGCCTATTAATATCCCATCATCATCATCTCATCATCTGCATCAAAATGATAACACTCACTGTCCAAATCAAAGCTTAAACATTAATCATGCTTCTAATGCTGATGTGTCTGGTGGATCATCTCTGAATAATCAAGTCACTGCTGAACCTCAGCGAGTGACTAAATGGACTAGACATATTGATAATCAATTGATTATTGGTGATCCACAATCCAAGGTCCAGACCAGATCAACATCTGCTAACTTTTGTTTGTTTGTAAGCTTTGTGACATTGATTGAGCCCAAGAAAATTGATGAGGCACTCTCTGATCATCACTGGATGGCTGCCATGCAAGATGAGCTATCTCAGTTTGAAAGAAATAAAGTGTGGAAGTTAGCACCTCAAGTATCTGGGAAATCCTGTGATTGGAACAAGATGGGTGTTCAGAAACAAGATGGATGCTGATGGTGTTGTAATAAGGAATAAGGCTAGACTGGTTGCACAAGGTTACTGTCAGCAAGAAGGAATTGACTACGATGAAACCTTTGCACCAGTTGCTAGGCTTGAAGCAATCAGGTTGTTCTTAGCATATGCAGCTCACAAGAAGTTCAAGGTATATCAAATGGATGTGAAAAGTGCCTTCTTGAATGGAAAGCTGCAGGAAGAAGTGTATGTGAAGCAACCACCTGGATTCACTGATCCCAAGCATCCAGGTTATGTCTATATGCTGGAAAAAGCTTTATATGGACTAAAACAAGCTCCTAGAGCTTGGTATGACACTCTCTCTACTTTCCTAACTAAATGTGGGTATGTCAGAGGTAAAATTGACAGCACCCTATTTATCAAAAAGGATAAGAGAGATGTTATATTGGTCCAAATTTATGTTGATGATATTATTTTTGGGTCTACTAACAATGACTTGTGCAAGGAATTCAGTGACCTCATGACTAAAAGTTATGAAATGAGCATGATGGGTGAACTAACATTTTTCCTTGGTCTGCAAATAAAGCAAACCAAGACTGGTATTTTTATAAATCAAGGAAAATATGTTAAAGATTTATTAAAGAAATTTGAATTCACCAACTGCTCATCCCTTGCTACACCAATGTCATCTGCAGTAAAACTACATGCTGATCCTGATGGTAAATCTGTAAACATCACTGCTTACAGAGGAATGATCGGGTCACTGCTGTATTTAACTGCTAGTAGACCAGACATTATGTTTGCTACCTGTCTATGTGCTAGATATCAAGCTGATCCAAAGGAATCCCATTTGCTCGCTGTCAAAAGAATAATCAGATATCTGAAGGGTACACCAAATCTTGGTCTCTGGTATCCATCTGGTCTAGATTTCTCACTGAAAGGATATTCAGATTCTGATCATGCTGGATGCAAAATGGACAGAAAGAGTACCTCTGGTAGCTGTCAGTTTCTTGGAGAAAAGCTTGTAAGCTGGTCAAGCAAGAAACAAAATTCTGTCTCAACTTCCACTGCTGAGCCTGAATATGTCGCTGCTGGAGCTTGTACTGCTCAATTTCTATGGATGAGGAATCAGCTCGCTGACTATGGCTTTGACTTTGGCAATGTTCCAATTTATTGTGACAGTCAAAGTGCCATTGCCATAGCAAATAATCCTGTGATGCACTCAAGGACAAAGCACATTGATGTCAGATATCACTTTATCAGGGACCACGTCATGAAAGGTGATATTGAATTGCATTTCATTCCAACTGATTACCAACTCGCTGACATATTTACAAAACCTTTAGATGAGAAAAGATTCACCTTTCTCATCAGCGAGTTGGGAATGTTGAACTTAAATGATTAAACCTGATTGTTTAATAAAAGGTAATTACAGAATATATGATTTATAATTTTAACTCGCTGGCCTATTATTCTCACTGATGTAAACAGCAAGAACAATAAGCTAGCATAGTTATAATCAATAAATTATATACTTTGTAACTGCACATGAAAACTCTTTATATCATATAAATAAAATATATCTTATGCTTCACAAATTTGACTAACTGATTAGATTAGTATTCTAAGTTGTAATCTGATCAGCGAAATCAAATATGAAACATAATATTAATTTTATTTTAAGATATAATTTATTTTCGTCTCGCTGAGACATAATGTAACAGCGAATGTTTGTTCTCATTTAATATGGCATTTATTTCGACATATATTCCTCACATTTAATACATTTTGTATTTAATTTTTAACGATTTATATTCCTAATAAATGCCTTATTAAATATCTCATGGGAACTCGAAAAGGTACACTTTTTCTGACACCTCGTATACCTTTCCGGCGTACCACTCCCATCACCATTTAATGTTACCACTTATCACCATCATCACCCTACTCCCCTACCACCCACCACCACTTTTTGACCACGTACATACTCGTTTTGACCACGCATTCTGTACATCAGTAACCGTATATAAACAACGAAACCTTTACCTTTTCATTCTTTACGCTTTCTAATTTTTCAAACTTCATCTTCTTCATTTTCTCTGCAAATATCTCAACTTTTAAATCTTTTACTTTCTTTTCCAAAAAAAAAAATGGCAAGAACTAAATTTTTCAACAACGCTTACACACCGACCCCAGAGATTAAAGCTCTTCGAGCCTCTGCGGTCAGTGAGACGCTTGTTGTTACAGTTCCCATATCTAACTATTTGGGAAATGTAACTTGCCCTAAACCTGAGTATGCGGAGGTGAGTTTTGGTATACCTGCACTCACTCTGTCGTCTCTGGTGTTACATTATGTCTCTTACCTTGTCTAACTATTTGGGAAATGTAACTTTCTTAAAAATCACTTTATCCTCACTGCTCTTACCTTGTCTCCTGGGGAAATGAACCTAGAATGGCTCAGTGAGTTCTGGTATACCTGCACTCACTCTGTCGTCTCTGGTGTTTCACAACTCCAGGGTTTTATAGACAATGATACCCAAACCATCACAATCACTGCCAACACCATCCGGTCCATTTTACAACTTCCGACCTATGAGTCGTACGAGTCGCTGCCAGAGAGCGACATAGCCAAACAAGGCCTCGTCGATCTTACTGAGATTGAGTGTAAATACTCAGTCGATGGCAGTGGCAACCGTAAGTACTCTACGGTCCACAAAACAAAAATGGATGGTGTTTGGAATGCCATTTTCACAAACTTTATCCAATCTTTGGGTACAAAATCAGGAAGCTATGATCAATTCAGCTCCCTGGAGGCCCAGATCAGTTGGTCACTGGTCAACTCTCTACGAGTTGACTATGCAAGTGTGATCTTTGATCACCAAAGTCGCTGAGCCTGCCAGGGCCAAATATGTACCCTACCCTAGGTTTCTCTCACTGATCTTTAGGATCAGTTTGCTGCCTATGATAGGGTATCTTTTCAAGGTTTTGAGCCAACCCTGGTAGGATCTCAAATTTTCGCTAAACCAGCGACTGCGGTGTTACCCGGTTTTATGAAACACCCGGGGATCCTTGCACCCCAGCCTGTAACTTCTGTACATATGTCAGTTGTTGCCCCCCCATCGACCACGTCACTGACCACACCCTCAGTGACTACTGTTGGTCAACCACCAGTTAAGAAACCACCCACTGCTCCCAAGAAAAAATCCAAATTAGGGTCCCTGACATTAAAGGATCAGGGACATAGTAAAAAGAAGACATCTACGGATGCCAGTGGTGAATCAGTGACTGTACGTTCAGTTGCTGAGGGCACCACTGCTAAACCCTCAACTTTACCTGCTTCACTGGACTCCCGAAAGTCCAGTGACTCTATAAAGGGACAACTACAAACAGCTGCAGTGGATCAAACCACTGTTAGCAGTGATTCGGGTGCATCCCACACCCTCAGATTGAGTCAACCCAGCCACTTGTCATCCTCACAAAAGGATGACATTTCACTCAAAGGGCTAGTGACATCAGTGGGTGATAACACACTCATTGCTGATGTCACACCACTGCCTACAGACCCGGGCCATCTCTCATCTATCACTGCACCGGCTGTCAATGTCTCACCACTGACCCATGGTGAGATACAGGTCGCTACCTCTATTTCCAATGAACCACCAGCTAAATCACAAGCTGATGATGAGGAAATCATGCCCATGGACACCTCAGAGGACACCCAACCCATTCCTCTACCCACATCCAACTCTCCTATCAGAGAGCTTACCCCCACCTCTTTCTCCAGTGACAACATCCAAGTTGCTGCTGATCAGACCACACCCCCTGATCATGTAGCCCAATCTACACCTTCCCCCATTATTGTTACCCAAACTACTCCCACAAACACCTCCACCCACTCCACATCAGATCAGCTACTGATGGAGTACATTGCCCAATCCCAAACCCAGATTAAGATGCTCACTGAAGACCGTGAGGCACTTATTGGCAATGTCTCTGTCCTCCAGAAAGCTGTTACTGCTCTCACTGATGTATACAACTCCATTGAACCATGGAGCACATCTGTTAGTGAGAGAGTACAAACAGTAGCTGATGCTAGTGCTGCAATAAATCATGCAGTCACTGAGCTAGACTCCACCTCCACCACCAACTTTACCACTCATGCCACTGCCATTGCCCAACTCACCACCAACCAAAATGATTTAGCCATTTCTGTATCCAACTACCTGTATAACACTGACAAAGTTATCAAGGTACTTCCACAGGTTGTCTCACAGCTTACAAAGACAAGAGCTGAGGTCGCTGCCCTGCGAGAGGAAAATGCTGCTTTCACTGAACAAATTCTTAGGGCAGTTGATCAGTTTGAGCGAACCAGTCAGGGGGAGAGTGAAGAAGAAGATGACATTGTCTCTGATCATGAGATGCCCCGTAAGATGACTGATCCGCTGTCAAACAAAGCTCACAGGGACATTGTGCTCAACACTTATGCACTTCGTCCGATCGCTGAGCAACCGGAGTTGGAAGCCCTTGCAGTTGCTGAACTGTATTGGGTGGATATGGAGATAGCCACTGATATGGTGGATGTCGCTGAGAGCTTTTCTGAGTTCAGTGCTGAAGAGCTCAGGAATTACAATGGGCTGGTACAGCAATGGGCAGTGGATGAGGCTGCTAGGTTAGAGGGTACCTCAGTGAGCTATGAATTGGCTCGCTGGGAATGGATGAATAGGGAGGTGGTAGATGATGTATCTGATGATGAGGAAGATGATACCATCATGCGTGATGCTGATGATAATGATGATGACAACAATGATGATGGCCAGGGAGGTGGTCATGGAAATGGTCAGGGTTCACTAAGTGAAGATGAAGATGATGTAAATATGGAGGATCAGCAACCCATATCATCTGTCATGAAGAGAAAAAGGACCAGTGACACCTCTCCTGCATCTACTCCTCCATCAAAGAAACAACAGGTCAGTGACCCTCAATCACATACTGTCATATCTGAGGTAACTGTACCTTCATCTCCTGCAGCAACCCAAAACATACCCTCACCCATAGCAACTACAACTACCCAAACAACCCAAATAACCACACCTACCCCAGCAACCATAATACCAATCTCCACAACAACTCCCTCCAACACTACCACTTCAGACACTTCCCCTACAGCATGCCTTTCCTCTGATTCAGCCTCAGATACCCCCTGTCCTGATGAAACAAAAGAACAACGAGTTGCCAGAAAAATAAAGGCAAGACAGGACAGGGAGCAGGAGATGATAATGCAAATAACTTTTCAGGCTGAGTTAAGAGAGGAACAAGAAAGGAAAAGGTTGCTGAAAGAGCAATCAGATGCTGACAGAGCATACCTACTGGAATTGAGCTCTAAAGATGCCAATAAAAGGGCCAGACTGCTTAAACAAAAGAAAGATCAAGAAGAGTCTGATGCTGCAATTGCCAGGGTACTTGCTGAGATAGAAGAGAGTGAGCTAGAGCAACAGAAACTAAAAACATCAGCTAGCAAGAGCTCTAAAAAGAAAGGGGGAGCTGTCAGAACAGCAGTGGATAGGAAATGGGATGAGATAGATAGAAAGTGGTTTGCTGCCCGAATGACAGGGAGATCAAACCCTGCACCTATTACCAACGTTAAATTGAAGAAGTCTAAGAATCAATCTCAACCTCAGCTGCTTATTCAAAGAGGTTCAGAGACTCAAGCCATGCTACTTGATCAAGTATGCAAGCTGCACAGAGAAGAATGGAATGAGATCAGGCTTGCTATCAGCCACTCTACAAGTGCAGCTAAAGCTGATGTCCTAAAAGAGATTGATAGGCTATATCAAAAGATGGTGTCACTGCAACTTCTCAGACCAGAAGATACTGTCACATTTGGTGAAGAGATTGTTCAGCCACCAAGCCCAAGGTATAGGTCAGGCACTAGCAGCATCTATCAAATCCCCGACACTTCAAGGTTAAATCTATCTATCCCTGCTAGTGTGCCAAAGCTTGAAGGACATGAAGTCACTGAGGGGGAGAAGGGTCTGGTATACAGGGACCTAAATGGTGCCCTTAGGTTTCAGAGTGAAGCTGAACTTGAGAAGGTTGATCAAGAACAACTCATACACCTAATCAGGTCAGCTAGCATGCTTCCTACAAATTCAAAGATCAGAAAAGCTATTCTCGATGAAGCCTTGGCAAGAAAATTCAGATACCTGCCCTCCAAAGACAAGTATGAACTTGAAGCTGAGCTTGGCATAGTGAAAGAGGAGGAGATGTGGAGAGATAAATAAATTAGATATTTTGTAATAGTTAGCTTCTATAAATATTTATTCAATGATATAAATGAGGCTTGACAAAGAAAATCTACAAGTACAAGTCACTGGGCGACCAACCTACTGTCAGAGACTAAAATCTTTTCAACAACAAAAATTTACAAGCACAAGTCTCTGAGCAACCAACTTATCATCAGAGACTAAAACTTTCCTGCAACAAGTTTGTCTAAGGGAGCTTTGACTTAAACCATTTAGGGGGAGATTGTTGAGTCACTGATCGCTGAACTCAAGTGGTCACTGATCTCAAGGATTAAGGGGGAGATTATATAAGAGATTGTTGAAGTCATTGTTCGCTGATAAGTAAAGTCACTGATCATGTTATATGTTCATAGTCTCTGATCCTCTCAATAATGTTCCATGAAGAAAATGATTCAAGTCAAGCTCCTGTTGCTGAAGGTCTCTAAGTCGCTGATCATATGTTAAACCAGTAGATGAAGATCTTATCAAGATAAAAGACTCAACTATGTGTGTCGCTGATACTCATCTATCAGCGAGAGTCTCCAAGTCTTCTTGAGTTCTCTCTTCTGCTGAATAAAAGAAGTCACTGAAGATTAGCTGTTCAAGACATTCTTTAGAGCATGTTAGATCGCATTGAGAATGAGGAGAATTGATATTTCTATCAGTGACTGCAGCATTAAATGCCGCATTAAATAAGAAGTTGACATTCGGCGTTATTACGGCACAACACGTGTTCCTCGAAACTTGAAAAGAGTAACGTGGAAGCATTTGATTAGTTTATGGTACAAGGTGATATTTCCCAAGACAGAATGTCATGCCATGATGTATCACATCTCAACTACCTCTCCAATCAAGCAGCGACACGTGTCCTTCAGATCCGGAAATTAAGGATTTCAGCGTCTATAAATAGCGTAGCATGTTGTACTTCATTTTGTGTCGATTACTTGTATTGTCACTTGTTTGTCAGTGACCAGTTTGTCTAAGATACAAGTAACACCAGCGAGTAAACTAGTAGCGTGTTTGTCCACTACCAGTTTACCTCAGCGAGTGAGCAAGTTAGCGTGTTTGTCCACTACTGCTCATCTCCTTTGTAATAGCTGTATTGTTTGATTTGGATTAGCTTTGGCTAATCTATTCCGCAATCAACAAGAGATAAATTTGATTAATAGAAGAATTTATCTTTCAGCTAAAATTGCACCAGCAACTGAACTGCTTATCTTATATATATATGTGTTCATATTGCTGTCACTTTAATACGGTTAAAAACTTGCTAAACAAGCTAACACATTATAATAGAAAAGTTTTTTAATTGTATTCAACCCCCCCTTCTACATGAGTATCTATTAGTTAGAATACTTTTGTTAAGAGTTTTGTTTTGTATTTAAAAGTTTAGACTTTAATGTGGATTAACTGTTTTGTATATATAATGCAAGCAACTTAATAAGGAATGATATAAAGTTACATGATATGATGTACTAATAGGCAATCTATAGGAAAATTTCTAAATTTTAAGAAATTAATAAAATAACTTGTTTATTATTTTATGGTACATAATATGATGTATGACATAAAAGTTTTAATTCTTAAATTTATCATGCAATAATTTTATATATCTTATTATTTATATAAAAATATTTGGGGGTTTACTAATTGTTTCCTCTGTTGTACGTAAGTACAGACCTGGTTTCTAATTAGTATTCTTAAATAAAGTAGAAGAAAGAAGAAATTATTTCAAAGGAAAAAAATGAATAAAAATAAAAATCAAACTATGTCGCTTTGTTGTACGGCTGTACAGACCTGTCACCGCTGGTTTGATTTTAAAAATTACTTTACCTGAATCAAGTTATGTCGCTTTGTTGCATGTAAATGCAGACCTGTCACCAATGTCTTGATTCTTAAAAATGAATTTTATATATTTATTTGGAATATAAAAGTAAATTGCATGATTAAGTTTCAGAGTATATCATATATGGAAATCATAAGTAATATACATACTAATAATAAAGATGTATTCAGAAGTATAAATATAGATTGTTTAAAGTGGACAAATATATTAGTAATTATTCAT
This sequence comes from Pseudognaphalium luteoalbum, assembly GCA_963422505.1. Taxonomy (NCBI): domain Eukaryota; kingdom Viridiplantae; phylum Streptophyta; class Magnoliopsida; order Asterales; family Asteraceae; genus Pseudognaphalium; species Pseudognaphalium luteoalbum. Next base: position 29,110,996 of record OY730195.1, read on the forward strand.
GAACTATATATTGCACGAATAATAATAATTTTTATTTGAACATTATAGTTATCCATGTTAATTAAATTGTTTAAAATTTTAATTTATGAAACAGGTTTTTAGTTTTGGTATTCTGATTTTTAAATATTAAGTTTGATGCTTATTTTAAATTTTATTTAGTATTCTACTTGAGGACAAGCAGAACTTAAGTGTGGGGATATTTAATAAGCATCAAATAGATACTATATTTTATACTATTTATCCCTATATTTGTATACATTTTAATGCATTTGTATGATTTTAGATACTTATTTTGTTAATATTTGCAGAAATGTATTTTAATTAAAGATTGGAGAAAAAGGAACGAAAATGAATCCAAAACTGAAGAAAAATGATGAAAAAGGAACTTAAACCTTAAAGAACTGATGACCTAAAATGATAATATTGAATAAATGGGCCAAATTGAAGATTAAGATCCGTTAAAGAGAAGAAGAAGCCCAAAAGTGAAGCCCAACCCGAAGTTGGAAGATTCCGGAATTGAGGTCCAACCGGCGGTTGGATTACCCAACCGGTGGTTGGGGTATAAAAGGTTTAAGGCGGTTTCAGACGCGGAGTTGGACCAGGACTCAAATTGATCCAACCGGCGGTTGGGAATTCCAACCTGCGGTTGGACTGGCGGTTTTGAAAACTATAAATAGAGGCTTAAGTTTAGGTTTGAGATATACGATTCAAAGAATAAAAAGTCAAAAGTTAGGGTTTTAGGTCGACTATAGGTACGAATTTGGAGGCTAAGGAGCTAGGGTTTAAAGGTTTTTAACCCTAGGAAAAGCTAGTTCATCAATTGGTTCGGTTTCTTTATCCTTGTAACTTTATTATTCTTTTGGGTTATTTTGGATAATGTTTATTTGAATTAATTGCTTGTTAGATTTTCATTATGAATGTTTAAATGTATGTTTATTTAGTTTATTATATGAATTTTATGTTTATGTTGGAACTATATTATTGAATATTATTATACAAGAATTGTTCGTGTTATATTATATTAATGATGGTTCTTGATTTAGTTAATTGATTTATATAAACTAGAATGACCATAAAAGTTTCTATAAATTAGGTAATTATGTTCACATCTTGATATCATCTATTAATGTTAAGTAATCTTATAATTCAACCTATCCTTAGGAATTGTATTAATAATATGTTGATAGATCTTAATAAATAGTGATACTTTACATATCCTTTGACTGTATTGCTATATGAAAATTATCTTATTCTTTGTGGTTTTCTACATTAGTAAATCACAATAATAATAGCAAACACGCAAATAGACATAAGTTAATATAATAAGTTTAATAAATAATAGTTTAAATAGTCATAATCTTCTATCCAATTGAGTATTCTTAAGTTGTTCCTTAAAACTTATCTATTAAGAATCGGTATCAAATATAAATATGTTCGATCGGAACTAAACGTCCCCCTATCCTGTATATTATTGTTAAATTGTATATAAATTGTAATAATTTTAATTAGGATAAATAAATAGTTAGTTATAAGATTAAATCATGTTCCCTGTGTTCGAATCTGGACTTACTTATAAAGCTATATTCTATGATCAGGATAACACTTGCCTGAATTGTGTGATAGTATTATTTAGTATTTTCTTATTTTAAACTTGTGATTATAATTGTCTATACTTAGCATACATCAACATCTCATAAGGTGTCTTTGAAACCTTCTTGGTGGGTAAAAGATTTAAGATGCGAGCGGCTGTTTCTAATGAATAACCCCAAAAACTTATCGGAAGTGTAGCCCGACTCATCATTAGAAACAGCCGCTCGCATCTTAAATCTTTGGGGGTATTGACAACACGCCGACTATTGTTATGCTATTCGTCTTACTCTTTGGGGGTAATGATAACACGCATTGTTGATTGTTGAAATTTATCTTTTACACATTTGGATCAATTGATATCAATGGTAATACTCTTATGAAGGTATTGACTGGATATATCACGTATCATTGAAACTTATATTTTACACATTTGGATCAATTGATATCAATAGTAATACTCTTTTGAGGGTATTGACTAGATATATTAAGTATCATGGAAACTTATCATATACATTAATTTCATTTATATGTGCATTTTCATGTCATTGTCCTAATACGCTTATTTATCACAGCAAACATTTATTTTGTGTCATTTCAAACTTACGAATTCACCAACCGTTGTGTTGACACTTTTGAGCATATTTTTTTAGGTAATACTTGTGTCATTTCAAACTTCTTGAGTGTTGACACTCAAGAAGAAAGAAATATCAAATTAGGAATTACTTTTTTGTAAGAGTCAGATTTGACATTTCAAATTCAATTAGGGTCAAATTTATCACTCTAGATGTAAGAATAGTAAAATTTAGAATTAAATTTTGTAAGAGTCATATTTGTCATTACAAATACAAGTAGGGGAAAATTTGCCACTAAAAAAGAAAATATTGAAAAATTTAGAATTTAATTTTTGTAAGAGTCATATTTAACATTTCAAATACAATTATTGACAATTTTGCCACTCACAAGGTAAGAATAATAAAAATTGGAATTAACTTCTTGTAAGAGTCATATTTGACATTGCAAATACAATTAGGGTAATTTTGACACTCAAAAAGTAAAAAATAACAAATTTAGAATTAACTTATTGTAAGAGTCAAATTTGATATTTCAAATATAATTAAGAGTAAATTTACCACTATAAAAGTAAGAATTGTAAAATTTGAAATTAATTTTTTGTAATAGTCATATTTGAAATTACAAATACAATTAGGGGCCAATTTGCCATTCAAAAAGAAAATATTATAAAATTTAGAATTAATTTTTGTAAGAGTTATATTTGACATTACAAATACAAGTAGGGACAAATTTTCCACTGAAGAAATAAGAATTTTAAAAATTGAAATTAATTATATGTAAGAGTCATATTTGACATTACAAATATAATTAGAGGTAAATCTACCACTTAAAAAGAAAATATTATAAAATTTTAAATTAATTTTTTGTAAGAGGCAAATTGTCACTCAAAAAGTGAGAATTGTAAAATTTAGAATTAATTTTTTTGTAAGAGTCATATTTGACATTACAAGTACAATTAGGGACAAATTTGTCACTCAAGAGAAAAGAAATATAAGTTTTGGAATTAATTTTTTTAAGAGTCATATTTGACATTCCAAATACAATTAGGGGCAAACTTACAACCCTAGAAGTAAGTATTGTAAAATTTGGAATTAATTTTTGTAAGAGTAATATTTGACATTACAAATACAAGTAGGGGCAAATTTGCCACTCAATAAGTAAAAGTTTTAAAAATTGAAATTAATTATATGTAAGAGTTATATTTTACATTCCAAATACAATTATGAGAAAATGTACCACTCAAAAAGTAAGAAATGTCAAATATGAAATAAATTTATTGTAAGAGTCATATTTCACATTCCAAATATAATTAAAGGGCAAATTTACCACTCTAAAAGTAAGAATTGTAAACTTTAGAATTAATATTTTTATATGAGTCATATTTGACCTTAAAAATACAATTAGGGGCAAATTTCCCACTAAAAAAGAAAATATTGAAAAATTTAGAATTTAATTTTTGTAAGAGTCATATTTAACATTCCAAATACAATTATAGACAATTTTGCCACTCACAAAGTAAGAATAATAGAAATTGGAATTAACTTCTTGTAAGAGTCATATTTGACATTGCAAATACAATTAGGGTAATTTTGCCACTCAAAAAGTAAGAAATAACAAATTTAGAATTAACTTATTGTAAGAGTCAAATTTGATATTTCAAATATAATTAAGAGTAAATTTACCACTATAAAAGTAAGAATTGTAAAATTTGAAATTAATTTTTTGTAATAGTCATATTTGAAATTACAAATACAATTAGGGGCCAATTTGCCATTCAAAAAGAAAATATTATAAAATTTAGAATTAATTTTTGTAAGAGTTATATTTGACATTACAAATACAAGTAGGGACAAATTTTCCACTGAAGAAATAAGAATTTTAAAAATTGAAATTAATTATATGTAAGAGTCATATTTGACATTACAAATATAATTAGATGCAAATCTACCACTTAAAAAGAAAATATTATAAAATTTTAAATTAATTATTTGTAAGAGGCAAATTGTCACTCAAAAAGTGAGAATTGTAAAATTTAGAATTAATTTTTTTGTAAGAGTCATATTTGACATTACAAGTACAATTAGGGACAAATTTGTCACTCAAGAGAAAAGAAATATAAGTTTTGGAATTAATTTTTTTAAGAGTCATATTTGACATTCCAAATACAATTAGGGGCAAACTTACAACCCTAGAAGTAAGTATTGTAAAATTTGGAATTAATTTTTGTAAGAGTAATATTTGACATTACAAATACAAGTAGGGGCAAATTTGCCACTCAATAAGTAAAAGTTTTAAAAATTGAAATTAATTATATGTAAGAGTTATATTTTACATTCCAAATACAATTATGAGAAAATGTACCACTCAAAAAGTAAGAAATGTCAAATATGAAATAAATTTATTGTAAGAGTCATATTTCACATTCCAAATATAATTAAAGGGCAAATTTGCCACTCTAAAAGTAAGAATTGTAAACTTTAGAATTAATATTTTTATATGAGTCATATTTGACCTTAAAAATACAATTTGGGGCAAATTTCCCACTAAAAAAGAAAATATTGAAAAATTTAGAATTTAATTTTTGTAAGAGTCATATTTAACATTCCAAATACAATTATTGACAATTTTGCCACTCACAAAGTAAGAATAATAGAAATTGGAATTAACTTCTTGTAAGAGTCATATTTGACATTGCAAATACAATTAGGGTAATTTTGCCACTCAAAAAGTAAGAAATAACAAATTTAGAATTAACTTATTGTAAGAGTCAAATTTGACATTCCAAATATAATTAAGGGTAAATTTACACCTATAAAAGTAAGAATTGTAAAATTTGAAATTAATTTTTTGTAATAGTCATATTTGACATTACAAATACAATTAGGGGTCAATTTGTCACTCAAAATGAAAATATTATAAAATTTAGAATTAATTTTTGTAAGTGTCATATTTGACATTACAAATACAAGTAGGGACAAATTTTCCACTCAAGAAATAAGAATTTTAAAAATTGAAATTAATTATATGTAAGAGTTATATTTGACATTACAAATACAATTAGAGGCAACTCTACCACTCAAAAAGAAAACATTATAAAATTTAAATTAATTTTTTGTAAGGGGAAAATTTGTTACTCTAAAAGTGAGAATTGTAAAATTTAGAATTAGTTTTTTTTGTAAGAGTCATATTTGACATTACAAGTACAATTAGAGGCATATTTGCCACTCAAAAATAAAGAAATATCAATTTTGGAATTATTTTTTTTAGGAGTCATATTTGACATTCCAAATACAACTATGGGTAAATTTACAACCCTAAAAGTAAGAATTGTAAAATTTTGAATTATTTTTAGTAAGAGTAATATTTGACATTACAAATACAAGTAAGGGTAAATTTGCCAGTCAATAAGTAAGAATTTTAAAACTTGAAATTAATTATATGTAAGAATCATATTTGACATTCCAAATACAATTATGGGAAAAAATTTCACTCAAAAAGTAAGAAATGTCAAATTTGGAATTAATTTGTTGTAAGAGTCATATTTGACATTTCAAATATAATAAAAAGGCAAATTTGCCACTCTAAAAGTAAGAATTGAAAAATTTGGAATTAATTTTTCTATAAGAGTCATATTTGACATTTCAAATACAATTAGGTCAAATTTGCCACCGAAAAAGAAAATATTGTAAAATTTGAAATTGATTTTTTGTAATAGTCATATTTGATATTATAAATACAATTTGGGGCCAATTTGTCACTAAAAAAAATATTAAAAAATATGGAATTAATTTTTGTAAGTGTTATATTTGACATTACAAATACAAGCACGGACAAATTTTCCACTGAAGAAATAAGAGTTTAAAAAAATAAAATTAATTATATGTAAAAGTCATATTTTACATTACAAATACAAGCATGGACAAATTTTCCACTCAAGAAATAAGAATTTTAAAAATTGAAATTAATTATATGTAAGAGTCATATTTGACATTATGAATACAATTAGAGGTAATTCTACCACTCAAAAAGAAAATATTATAAAATTTAAATTAATTTTTTGTAAGGGCAAATTGTCACTCTAAAAGTGAGAATTATAAAATATAGAATTAATTTTTTTGTAAGATTCATATTTGACATTACAAGTATAATTATGGGCAAATTTACCACTCAAGAATAAAGAAACATCCGTGTGTACCAAGTCCAAGAGTCCTTCACCTCTTTCACACGACCCGGTGAATGGTGATTTAGTCATCTTGTCCAATAAGCAAGATTCGCATACATCATCCGATTTGAGGTCGAATGATTCCAACACTCCATCCTTTTGGAGTTGGCCGATGCGTTTCTTGTTTACGCGCCTAAGACGATAATGCCACAATTTGGATTTATCAAGCTCATTAGACGGATCAATATTTAAAATAAAATTGCTAACACATTCAACATTTTCATATATGCCATTGTAAGGAGAAGCTTTGAAAATAAAACAACCATTTATATAAACCAAAATATCACCATTCTCATTATCAAATGAAAATCGATAACCATCCTTAAACAAAGCATAAAATGAAATAATGTTTCTAGTCATTTCTGACGAATAACAGCAATTATTCAAATCTATCCTAACTCCAGAGTTCAGCACGAGCTCATACTTTTTAATCTCGATAACATGCGTGATTCCTCTGTTTCCATGACTAGATTAAGCTCCCCATGCTTCAACTTTCTACTTTCCTTTAGACCCTGCAATACAATGCAAATGTGAGTACCACACCCTGTATCCAGAACCCACGAATTAGAAGTCATAGTATTATGGAGTTCGATCATGAACATACCTGAGTGAATACTCTTTTCGACCTTTCCATCCTCAAGGTATTTCGGGCAGCTACGTTTCCAGTGCCACTTAGTGTTGCAGCAAAAGCACACTGCTTCCTTCGGATCATTCACTGGTGCAATATCAGAGTCGGTCTTTCTTTTGGACCCACGATTGGACTTTCCATTCGTAGTATTTGCTTTTTAATTTGACCTCTTTCTTTTCTTTGCAGTTTGACCAATTGCCAACACAGGAGTTGCTGAGCTAGAGGACACATCATCCTTTTTGATTCCTTGCTCAGCGGTTTGCAGCAAATTATGGAGTTCCATTATTGAGCCTTCTCTCTCATTCATATTCATCTTATATGATATTACAAACTGATTGTAGACAGCTGGCAGACAGGACAAAATTATGGCAATGGAAAACTCTGTGTCAAACATCATATTCAATGATTCCAACCTATCAAAGTACCCTTTCATCTTCAAGACGAAAGCACGGATAGATACTCCAGGTTTGGGTTTGCAAGCCATGAGTGATTTAACCACATCAAGGCGTTCTTTGCTCGCCTTTGTCTGGAACATTTCCTTAAGCTGTTGGTTCATTTCATAAGCCCAAGTATTCTCAAAAGTCTTTTGCAACTTGGGGCTCATGGAGGATGTCATGATACAAGACACTTTATTCGCATCATCATAATGTTTCCTGTGTGCCTCAATCTCCTCTTGGGTTGAATTTTCATCAATCATGGGAATCTGCTCATCAAGAACATACTCCTTGTTCTCGTACCTCAAGGTAAACCTTAGGTTTCGCATCCAATCCATATAGTTTGGACCAGTCAGTCTTTCCCTTCCAAGAACTGAGAGAAGTGAGAAGTTCGAGTTGTGTGCGGAATTGGGGACGGGAGGATTATTACCATTTGTAGAAGACATCTATAAGATAAACAGTTTTAGTTAGTTTGAATATTCCTTAATTAATTACCCAATTACAAAATTAAGGCTAGGATCCATATTTTAGATTCTATTTATGAAAAGGTTTGCCGTAATCATATCACGAATTTATTTTAGCTAGACAATTCCGTTGTCAATTTCATTCTCTATGAAACTCCTAGTTCTTTTGAGATTCATTGATTCTTATCAACGGCATGTTAATCTCGGATATGCTCATCTACTATTCATGACTGGTATGCCGAGGATCATGAACAAGATGGTGAATTTAACCATGCAAAACCCGCGTGGTCCCCGGCCCGAGTACGCTCGAGAATCGCGAGTTTCACATCACCTCTCAATATGATCTCATATTAATGTGCCGGTAAACCACACACGCTCCATTAACAGACCATACGAAAGATGTGCGATTTTCATGGGTTAGCATACTATTCACATTTTATAGTATCTAGAACGGGATTTTTGTTTTAGTACTTTAGGTCATACTTTTGATCTTAACATCATCCTATCAAAAGTCCTCGGTAGCTCCATTGAACGCACAAAGAAACTTTCTTATAGTTCGTTCACTATGGGTGAGCCGATTTATCAATTGACTAACGATGTATTTAACTTTAATTATACATATATATATATATATATATATATATAACACATAATATATGTAAGGTCTCTCTTTAAACTCTTAAAGTCTACGGTTCTATTTTAAAACAATTTAAAATTTAGGTGTATATTTTAAAACAATTCAAAATATAAGGGTCTAAAGTGTAAATTCTTTTTACCAATTTAGACAAGCCAATTTCTAATTTATCGTTACCTACATACTATTACAGATAATTAAATGCTAGTATTTATCAAGCTAAGGCTCTGATACCACTGTTGGGTTTTCTATTCCCTAACTAGATTAATATGCGCAACGGAATTATAACAAAAATAATTAATCTAAGGCAATTAGGAAACTAAACCCTAAGGGATCTTAACTTGAATAAATAAAAGCAATAAAATAAATAAGATAAATAAGAAATTACTAACCTTTGAGAAAACCAATTTTTCACTCGTAGACAAACAATCAAAACCTTCTTGCTTGGTGGCAAGTGCCCAAACTAGAAGACCTCTAATGCTTCACACCCATGAACCAAGAGAAATTCCCAAGTCTCCTATGGTCACGACTCTTAGTCGTAAAACTCTTACAAGGAGCAGGAATAAGAAAGAGAGAAAGGTACAAGGAAAATCTAAGGGGTAGACCCCTATTTATAGGGGAGGAGGAGGCATGGGATTCATTTCCCAGCCGATGTGGGACAATCATGTTTTTTCATCCATACGGCGTATGGAATTCCATACGGCGTATCGATTGATTCTCCATCCATACAGCGTATGGAACTTCCATACGGCGTATGGATTGATTTTCCAGAATTCTTTTTTTTTCTTTTAGTTTCAATTAATATTCAATTAACAAACTAAATGTAATATTAATTTCAATTAATATTATCTCTCCATTTATTTCTCTTACTGTTCATTGAGGGCGACCCAAAAAGGACTCATTTTTAATGATGTACTTACCAATTAGTTATGATATTGGACACTATTTCAACAAAGTGTTCTTGAGAGCCACCACGGCCAATAGGGTTTCTCAAGAGCCACCAATCCTCATTGTTGAATTGTTGTACTGTGTAATATGTGTTTACGATTATCTGATGTAAACAGGTGGTTATGCTAAGTTGAATTGTGGGTGACGAATTCATTCACTTAGCTTTGTGCTAATCCCTCATTTTACTTCATGCATGTTATATTTTGGGTAATGTAGGCAGCAGGAAGATGATGCTTTTGAAACAGGAAGTGATTGACAAACTGTGCTACGCTGATATGTTTTGATAAACTCTGTTTAGAATTATATAACACATCGGTCGTGTAATATATGTGTTATGGGTTTTAATAACTTTTAATTGTGATGTATTATTTATGTAAACAGTTTATGTACATTATCTTTAATGTACAGTAATGAAAAATATTTTATAACCTACGCTTCTGACTGAAATTATATAATACTCAAGTTTAGAACGAGGGATGTTATATCAAATATGACTCTTAGTGAAAAACTAATTCCAAATTTTACAATTCTTACTTTTAGAGTGGCAAATTTGACCCTAATTGTATTTGGAATGTCAAATATGACTCTTATAATAAATTAATTCTAAATTTGATATTTCTTACTTTTTGAGTGACAAATTTGCGCCTAATTGTATTTGGAATGTCAAATATGACTCTTACATAGAATTAAATTCAATTTTTAAAATTCTTTCTTCTTGAGTGGCAAATTTGCCCCTAGTTGTTTTTGTAATGTCAAATATGACTTTTACAAAAATTAATTTCAAAATTTATAATTTTTACTTCTTGAGTGGCAAATTTGCCCCTAATTGTATTTGTAATGTCAAATAAAACTCTTACAAAATTAAATAATTCCAAGTTTTACAATTCTTACTTTTAGAGTGGTAATTTTCTTCTTAATTATATTTGGAATGTCAAATATGACTCTTACAATAAATTATTTTCAAATTTGACATTTCTTACTTTTTGACTGCCAAATTTACCCATAATTATATTTGGAATTTCAAATATGACTCTTATATATAATTAATATCAATTTATTTAAATTTTTACTTCTTGAGTGGCAAATTTGCCCCTACTTGTATTTGTAATGTCAAATATTACTCTTACAAAAATTAATTCCGAATTTTACAATTCTTACTTCTAGAGTTGTAAATTTGCCCTTAATTGTATTCAAAGTAAGAATGCCAAATATGACTCTTACAAAAAATTAGATCCAAAATTGATATTTCTTTCTTCTTTAGTGACAAATTTGCTCCTAATTATATTTGTAATGTAAAATATGACTCTTACAAAAAAATTAATACCAATTTTACAATTCTCATATTTAAGGTGGAAAATTTGCCCCTAATTGTATTTGGATTGTAAAATATAACTCTTACTATAAGTTAATTCCAAACTTGATATTTCTTAATTTTTGAGTGGCAAATTTGCCCCTAATTTTATTTGGATTGTCAAATATGACTCTTACATTGAATTAATTTTGATTTTTAAAATTCTTACATCTTTAGTGGAAAATTTGCCCCTACTTGTATTTGTAATGTCATAAATGACTCTTACAAAAATTAATTCTAAATTTTACAATTGTTACATCTAGGTGGGCAAATTTGCCACTAATTAAATTTGGAATGTCAAATCTAACTCTTACAAAAATTAATTCCTAATTTGATATTTCTTTCTTTTTGAATGGCAAATTTGCCCCTAATTGTATTTTTAATGTCAATTATGACTCTTACAAAAAAATTAATTCATAATTTTACAATTCTAACTTTTAGAGTGGCAAATTTGCCCCTAATTGTATTTTGAATGTCAAATGTTACAAAAAGTTATTTCCAACTTTTATAATTCTTACTTTTTGAGTGGCAAATTTGTCACTAATTGTATTTGTAATGTCAAATATAACTCTTACAATAAATTAATTTGAAATTTACAATATTTTCTTTTTGGGTGGTAAATTTGCCCCTAATTGTATTTGAAATGTCAAATATGACTCTTACAAAAAAATTAATTCTAAATTTGACAATTCTTACTTTTATATTGGCAAATTGGCCCCTAATTGTATTTGGAATGTCAAATATTACTCTTATAATAAATTAATTCCAATTTTGATATTTCTTACTTTGTGAGTGATAAATGTTCCCCTAATTGTATTAGGAATGTCAAATATGACTCTTACATAGAATTAATTTCAGTTTTAAAAATTCTTACTTCTTGAGTGGCAAATTTGCCCTTACTTGTATTTGTAATGTCAAATATAACTTTTACAAAAATTAGTTCCAAAATTTACAATTTTTACTTCTTAAGTGGCAAATTTGCCCCTAAATATATTTGTAATGTCAAATATAACTCTTACAAAAAAAATAATTTCAAGTTTTACAATTCTTACTTTTAGAGTGGTAAATTTGTCCTTAATTATATTTGGAAAGTCAAATATGACTCTTACAATAAATTAATTCCAAATTTGACATTTCTTACTTTTTTGAGTGGTAAATATACCCATAATTGTATTTGAAATGTCAAATATTACTCTTACATATAATTAATTTCAATTTTTAAAATTCTTACTTATTGAGAGGCAAATTTATCCCTACTTGTATTTGTAATGTCAAATATTACTCTTACAAAAATTAATTTCAAATATTACAATTCTTACTTCTAGGATTGTAAATTTGCCCCTAATTGTATTTGGAATGTCAAATATGAATCTTATAAAAAATTAATTCAAATTTTACAATATATTTTTTTGAGTGATAAATTTACCCCTAATTGTATTTGTAATGTCAAATATGACTCTTACTATAAGTTAATTCCAAATTTGATATTTCTTACTTTTTGAGTGAAAAATTTACCCTTAATTGTAATTGGATTGTCAAATATGACTCTTACATTGATTTAATTTCAATTTTAAAAATACTTACATCTTGAGTGACAAATTTGCCCATAATTGTATTTGTAATGTCATATATGACTCTTACAAAAGTTAATTCTAAATTTACAATTCTTACATCTAGAGTGGCATATTCGCCCCTAATTGAATTTGGATCGTCAAATCTGACTCGTATAAAAAATCAATTTCTAATTTGATTTTTTTTTTCTCGAGTGGCAAATTTGCCCATAATTGTAATTGTGATGTCAATTATGACTCTTACAAAAAAATTAATTTCAAATTTTACAATTCTTACTTTTACAGTGGCAAATTTGACCCTAACTGTATTTTGAATGTCAAATATGAATCTTTGTAATAAACCAATTCCAATTTTTATATTTCTTATTTCTGAGTAGCAAATTTACCCTAATTGTATTTTGAATGTCAAATATGACACTTACAATAATTTAATTCCAATTTTTATAATTCTTACTTTTTAAGTGGTAAATTTACCACTAATTGTATTTGGAATGTCAAATATGTCTTTTACGAAAAATTAATTCCCAAATTTATAATATTTTCTTTTTGAGTGACAAATTTGCCCCTAATTGTATTTGTAATGTGAAATATGACTCGTAAAATAAATTAATTCCAAATTTTACAATTCTAACTTTTAGAGTGGCAAATTTGCCCCTAATAGTATTTGTAATGTCAAATATGACTCTTATGATAAATTAATTCCAAATTTGATATTTCTTACCTTTTGAGTGACAAATTTGCACTTAATTGTATTTGGAATGTCAAATATGACTCTTACATAAAATTAATTTCTATTTTTAAAATTCATACTTCTAAGGTTGTAAATTTGCCCCTAATTGTATTTGAAATGTCAAATATTACTCTTACAAAAATTAAATTCAAATTTTACAATTTTACTTCTAAGGTTGTAAATTTGCCACTAATTGTATTTGTAATATCAAATATAACTCATAAAAAATATAATAATTTGCCACTAATTATATTTGTAATATCAAATACTTCTAAGGTTGTCAATTTTGTTCTTAATTATATTTGGAATGCCAAATATGACTCTTACAATAAATAAATTCCAAATTTGATATTTCTTGTTTTTGAGTTGCAAATTTACCCTAATTGTATTTTGAATGTCAAATACGACTTTTACAATAATTTAATTATAATTTTTATGATTCATACTATTTAAGGGGCAAATTTACCACTAATTGTATTTGGAATGTCAAATATGACTCTTACAAAAAATTAAATGCAAATTTTATAATATTTTCTCTTTGAGTGGCAAATTTTCCTCTAATTGTATTTGTAATGTCAAATATGACTTTTACAATAAAATTAATTCCAAAATTGATATTTCTTTCTGTTGGAATAATGTCAAATATCATAACTAATTGGTAAGTACATAATTAAAAGTGGAGTCCTTTTTGGGTCGCCCTCAATGAACAGTAAGAGAAATAAATGAGAGATAATATTAATTGGAATTAATATTATATTTAGTTTATTATTTGGATATTAATTAGAAACTAAAAGAAAAGGAAATTTTGAAAACTCCATCCATACGCCGTATGGAAGTTTCATACGCCGTATGGATGCTAGGGTTTGTAAGGCGGTGGACGGCTGTCAGAAAGTCTTGTAAACATCATCCATACGCCGTATGGAATTCCATACGCCGTATAGATGGAAAAACAGTTTGTCCCACATCGGCTGGAAGACCAAAATGTGGGTTTCTGATATCGCGTAAAAAGTCATGTTTTTACTACCAATATCTCTCTCATTCTGGAACAATTCTTGGCATTTTAAACTAAAAAACAGTACAAATCAATGATATTATGCCAAGATGGTTAAAACAAGGTTGCACGACAAAAATCATGCAAAACGAATGAAAAACGAAGATTCCACGCACGTTTGAAGATTCAAGGTATCAAAATGAGATTTCAAGACAAAAGTGCCCATCATCAACATCCATCTTACCCAAGATGTTCGTTTTCAAATTACGAATCCAACAGAAGAAGAATCAACAAAAACGGACGAAGAATGAAGATTCTACGTACTCCGAAAGATCCAAACGATTCGTACGACACATCTAAAGTTCAGAGACATATTTTTGGGACTTCTTTTCATCAAAAGCTTCGTTTTTGAATTACGAATCCAACGCAAAAAGAATCAACGCAAACAGATGCAAAAGGAAGAAAACGTGCATGAATCGAGAAACGAGGCAACAGGCAGCGGACTGGTGCAGGTAGCAGCCAGCCGCCGCCGGCCAGCCACCCAGCCGCCGCCGGCTGCCACCCAGCCACCTCCGGCTGCCACCCCCTGCACGCTTCCCGCTTTTTGGTCCTTTCGTGTTCCCGGTGCTAGACCTTTACGTGTTTTTCCGTACCCGGTGCACCACCTTTTTCGTACCCAGTGCCACCACCTTTTCCACCTTTTGCTATTGTGAGCTTCCACTTGCTAAAATGCACCAAAACTCTCCTATAAATAGGAGGCATGAGGCTCATTTGCAAAAACACACCATTCTTAGAACAATATACTTCTCTTAAGATATTGCTTCTACTTTCTTTCTATTTTCTTACTAAAAATTAGTTTTAGGCTAGTTTAGGAGCTTGTTTAGAATAGAAGGAAAGTACGGAATGCATTGTAAATCTTCGGTGTAAGCTTGGAATTGTGTCAATTAATTCAAGTCTACTTTCTCCCGCATTGAATCCTGGTGCTTTCTAATCCTTATCTATCTTAATTAATTACGTTTATATTAATTATGCTAGATTTAGTTATTGCCATGATTAGAGAATAGTATACTTGTTATGAGCTATAAGTATATGTATCATTAAAGTTAAATACATCGTCACTCAATTGATGAATTGGCTCACCCATAGTGAACAAACTATAAGAGAGGTATTATATGCTTCTTTGTGCGTTCAATGGAGCTGCCGAGGACTTTGATAGGATGATGTTAAGATCAAAAGTATGATCTAAAAGTACTAAAATAAAATCCCGTTCTAGATACTATAAAATGTGAATAGTATGCTAACCCATGAAAACCGCACATCTTTCGTATGGTCTGTTAATGGAGCGTGTGTGGTTTACCGGCACATTAATATGAGATCATATTGAGAGGTGATGTGGAACTCGCGATTCTCGAGCGTACTCGGGCCGGGGACCATGCGGGTTTTGCATGGTTAAGTTCACCATCTTGTTCATGATCCTCGGCATACCAGTCATGAATGGTAGATGAGCATATCCGAGATTAACATGCCATTGATGGAAATCAATGAATCTCAAAAGAACTAGGAATTTCGTAGAGAATGAAATTGACAAAAGAATTGTCTACCTAAAATAAATTTGCGATGTGATTACGGCAAACCTCTTCATAAAACGAATTTAAAATATGGATTCTATCCTTAATTTTGTAATTGGGTAATTAAAATTAAGGAATATTCAAACTAACTAAAACTGTTTATCTCAAAGATGTCTATTAAAATGGTAATAATCCTCTCGTTCCTAATTCTACAAGACTTTCTCACTACTCTCAGCTCTTGGGTGGGAAAGACTAACCGGTCCAAAGTGTATGGACTGGATGCGAATCGTAGGTTTAGCCTAAGGTACGAGAACAAGGAGTGTGTTCTCGTTGAGCAGATTCCCACAAATGATAATGATTTAAACCAAGAGGAGATTAAAACTCACCGGAAACATTATGATGATGCGAATAAAGTTTCATGTATTCTTCATAAGTCCTGAATTGCAAAAGACTTTTGAAAATACTTGAGCTCATGAAATGAACCAGCTGTCAAAAGAAATGGTTCAGGCAAAGGCAAGCAAAGAACGCCTTGATGTGGACGAATCCCTCATGGCTTGCAAACCTAAACCTGAAACCTCCAATTGTGCTTTTGTCTTGGAGATGAAAGGGTACTTTGATAGGTTGGAATTATTGAATACAATGTTTGATACAGAACTTTTCCATCGCCATAATTCTGTCTGATCTATCAGCTGTATACAAACAGTTTGTAATCTCATGACAAATGGATTTGAATGAGATATACACCTCAATAATGTAACTCTAAAATTACTGCAAACCGCTAAGCGAGGGATCAATAAGGATTTACCCTCTGGATCAGCAGCTCCTGTGTTGTAAAATTGGTCATAATGCAAAGAAAGGATTAGATCCGAAATAGCTACGAATGGAAGGTCCAATCTTAAGGCTAAGAGAAAGATCGAATCTGAGATTGCACCTACCAAGGAATCCATGGAAAGCAGTGTGCTTTTACTGTTACACAGAGGGGCATTAGAAGCGTTGCCGCCCACAATATCTGAAGGACCTTAAAGACAGTAAGGTCGGAAAAGGATTCAAATATATAAGTGATCAAACTCCACTTTACTACAACTTCTAATTCGTGGGTCTTGGATACAAGGTGTGGTGCTCACATTTGCATTGTATTGTAAGACCTAAAGGAAAGTGGGAGTTAGAAGCATGGAGAGCTCAACTTAGTCATGGGAGACAAGAAAGTCACGTCCATTGGAAAGTTTGAGCTCGTTCTAAAATATGGGGTTAAGATAAATTTAAATAATTGTTGTTATTCGATATAGTTTCATTTCATGCTTGTTTAAGGACAGTTATCAGTTTTCATTTGATAATGAGAATGGTGGTAAAGCTTCTCCTAGCAAAGGCATGTATGAAAATGTTGAATAGGTCAGCAAGGTAATTTAAATGTTGGTTCATCTAATGAGGTTGATAAATGCAATTTGTGGCAGTTTTCGTCTTAGGCACCAAAATAAGAAACACATCGCCCCAAAAGGATGGAGTGTTGAAGTCATTCGACCACAAATCGGATGATGTATGCGAATCTTGTTCATCGGGCAAGATGACTAAATCACCATTCACATGGTCGTGTGGAAGAGGTGAATGAATATTAGACTGGATGCACACGGATGTGTGTTGACCATTCCGATGCGCCACAAAAGATGGAAATCACTACTCAGTAGATCTGGATATGTTTATCAGATTAAACAAAAGTCAGATAATTTTGAAATGTTCAAAAGGATATCAGAACGAAGTAGAAAACCAACTGGGCAGAAAGATAAAGGGATTCCAATACTATAGGAGAGGAGAATACCTTAGTATCAAGTTTCTTGATCATCTTAGAAACTGTGAAATAGTTTCACAGTTGACTCCTCCTAGAACACCATAGTCTTATGGAGTTGTTGAAAAGAGAAATGAAACCTTGTTAGACATGGTTCAATCTATGATGAGTCGGGCAACACTTCCAATAAACTTTTGGGGTTAGACATTAGAGACATTCACATATCTTAAATCTAGTATTCACCAAGAAGAGATGTGAAAGGGAAAATGTTTTCTCTTTGGAACATCCAAATCTGGAGTTGTGAAGTTATCGTTAGACAAGAAACTTAGCACAAAATCCAAATCTGAAAAGTATCTTTTCATCGGTTATCCACAGGAGTCATTTCGACATATGTTTGTAGCTCGAAGAGGATTGTTCCTTAAGAGAGAAACAATATCTAAAGAGGACGGTGGGAGTATGATTGATATTGAAAAGATTCAAGGATCTACCAATGAAGAAATTATGATAAACACTGACGTTCAACAAGAGGTGGTGACACCTATTGAACTTGATGACATATCCTTACCCACTCGCAATTGTAGAGTTAGCAATCCTCCTCAGTTCTATTATGGTCTCCATATAGAAGAAGAGGCTAAAATTAGTAATAGTACACTAAGTGAATTAGATGAACTTGCTAACTGCAAGGAAGCAATGGCGGGGCCTAAGGCTGCTAAGTGGAAGTAAGCAAGCAAAATTCAGTCTATGTATGACAACCAAGTTTGGAATTTTGGTTGACGCTACACCTGGTCTTAAGATAGTGGGTTGTAAGTGGATCTTCAAGAAGAAGACATACATGGATGGTAAAATACATACTTATAAAAGCAAAGTTGGTAGAAAAGGGCTATACTCAAACCCACGAGTTTGATTATGAGGAAATCTTCTCACCAATAGCTAAGATAAAGTCAATTAGGATAATGCTAACCATAGCTGCATTTCATGATTGTGAAATTTGGCAGATGGATGTCAAAGCCGCTTTCCTTAACGGAAAACGAACAGAGGATGTGTTTATGGCACAACCGAATGGTTTTGAAAGAGCAAAGTATCCTAATAGAGTGTGCAAGCTTCATAAGGTGGTTTATGAACTTAAACAGGCCTCTCGTAGCTGGAATCTCTGCTTCCATGAGAAAGTCACATAGTTTGGATTTTCTAGAAGTGAAGATGAGTCCTATATATATGTCAAGTTCAGTGGGAGTGTTGCAGTTTTCCTAGTATTATATGTGAATGATATAATACTTCATAGGAAATGGAATCCCAACATTACAAGGTGTAAAGGATTGGTTGGGAAAAGGTTTCGCTATGAAAGATTAAGGAGATGCAACATATATTCTTGGTATAAAGATTTAAACGATATAGGTCGAAACATTTCATAGGACTTAGCCAGGAATTGTACTTAGAATAAAATTCTAAAAAGTCTTAAAATGGAGAATTCTAAGAAAAGGAATCTACCCTTACATCATGGCATAAAAGATTAGAAGGGATCTATGTCCAAAAGACTTAGCAAGAATTGGACGAAATGAGTCGAGTCCCTAAGCTCCGGCTATATGATCGATCATATATGCCATGACGTGTAGAAGGATTGATGTCTCATTTGCTTGGAGCAAAGTGAGTCGACATTGGCACAATCCTGGTGAAAGTTATTTGACAGCTGTAAGGAACATTCTCAAGTATTTGAGAAATACTGAAGACAGTTTTTTTAGCGGAGAAAAGGAATTCAGAGTAACAGGTCATAGTGACGCAAGTTTCCAAGCAGATAGAGATGATAGTCGTTCACAATCTGATTTGGGAATCTTACTGAATGGAGGAGCGGAGACATGGAAATTCAAAACGTTTTTAAAAGAAATACCATTTTGTTCGGAAAAGAACAAGTGATTGTAAAGATCTAGAGGATAGTCCAGCTGATCCGTTCACAAAGACACTAACTAATTCCAAACACAAGAGAATGTTGGGAGCATAAAAGGACAAGTGATTGTGAAAATCAAATGACAGTCCGGTTGATCCGTTCACAAAGACACTGACTAAGTCCAGACACAAGAAACTGCTAGGAGCATAAAGGACACGTGATGGTGAGAATTAGAGGATAGTCAAACTAATCAGTTCGCAACGTCATTGGTTGAGTCCAACACAGTAAACTTGCTAGGAGCATGAGGTTATGAGATAACATAAAGTTTTAGTTGTTATTTTTATTTTGAAACGTTACAAACAATGATGGAAACATGAATAGACTTGGTGATTAAATAATGGAGATTTATTTATTGGAAGGAGTTCTACCATTTACTATTGTTTGTCATTGTGTTTCAAGTTTAGCATGTTTAGACACCACTTCCCGAGTAACAAGATTTACTCAAACCTCCTCAGTCGATCACACTATAGGAAGTATGTGGTGAATTAAGACTGTCATGGAGTGTTAGTAGATTGTCTATGGAGATTAGACATTGCATGGAGATTGCTGCAACACTCATGGGTACTTAATGGGGATTTAAGTATAGGAGAGACCCGCACTCATGGAAGTTACTTCATGGATTGAAATCACAAGTAACTCTGAGATGATAATATCTTATATTCTTAAAATGGAGATACATTGAGTTTCTAGTTTTTCAAGTCTGTTATACTTTAGTCTACTCAAACGCTGTGCGTAAATGTCAGTTATAAAGGGTATGATAGGTATGACATGATGAGTTGACTAGTGCTATGTAGTCAAAATTTATTTGTTCCTTTTCGCCTAATGGGAAAAGCGATATCATGGGCCCTCTGATGATTAAATGTTGACTAATAAAGCGCTTGGCCAAGCTAGGACTAAATTGATGTATACAGTTTTGTAGTCCTATATAGTCAAATTGATCGAAAATCAGAAAACACAATCTTGAATCTGGAGATTGATTAAAATCCATGTCCCAGTTTCATACGATATCAGAAACAAAGGAATATATGATCGCTTATCTAAAGGGCTGTATCTAGATATGAATCAGAGTTCGGCAGTTGCATTGGATGTCACTCTCTACTTAGTTAATGGATAAGCTTAGACCAATAATAGTTGATGAATTGTCCAAGTGGGAGACTGTTGGAATAGTGTCCAATATCATAACTAATTGGTAAGTACATCATTAAAAGTGGAGTCCTTTTTGGGTCGCCCTCAATGAACAGTAAGAGAAATAATAAGAGATAATATTAATTGGAATTAATATTATATTTAGTTTATTATTTGGATATTAATTAGAAACTAAAAGAAAAGGAAATTCTGGAAACTCCATCCATACGCCGTATGGAAGTTCCATACGCCGTATGGATGCTAGGGTTTGTAAGGCGGTGAACGGCTATAAGAAAGTCTTGGAAACATCATCTATACGCCGTATGGAATTCCATACGCCGTATGGATGGAAAAACAGTTTGTCCCATATCGGCTGGAAGACCAAAATGTGGGTCTCCTCCTCCCCTATAAATAGGGGCATAACCCTTAGTTTTGGAGACACCATTTTGAATTGAAAAGTTTTCAATTCATTTTCTCTCTTTCTTATTCCTGCTCCTTGTAAGAGTTTTGCGACCTTGAGTCTTGACCTTAGGAGACTTGGGATTTCTCTTTGTTCGTGGGTGTGAGCCATTAGAGGTGTTCTAGTTTGGGCACTCGCCACCAAGCAAGAAGGTTTTGATAGTTCGTCTACGAGTGAGAAATTGGTTTTCTCAAAGGTTAGTAATTTCTTATTTATCTTATTTATTTTATTGCTTTTATTTATTCAAGTTAAGATCCCTTAGGGTTTAGTTTCCTAATTGCTTTAAATTAATTATTTTTGTTCTAATTCCGCTGCGCATATTAATCTAGTTAGGGAATAGAAAACCCAACACTTTCTTCTTAAGTGGCAAATTTGCCCGTAATTGTACTTGTAATGTCAAATATGACTCTTACAAAAAAATTAATTCTAAATTTTACAATTCTCACTTTTAGAGTGACAAATTTGCCCCTAATTGTATTTGGAATGTCAAATATGACTCTTACAAAAATTTAATTTAAATTTTACAATATTTTCTTTTTAAGTGGTAAATTTGCCTCTAATTGTATTTATAATGTCAAATATGACTCTTACAAAAATATTGGTTCCAGATTTTACAATTCTTACTTTTTGAATGGCAAATTTACCCTTAATTGTATTTTGAATGTCAAATATGACTCTTACTAAAAGTTAATTCCAAATTTGATATTTCTTACTTTTTGAGTGGAAAATTTGCCCATAATTGTAATTGAATTGTCAAATATGACTCTTACATTGAATTAATTTCAATTTTTAAAATACTTACATCTGGAGTGACAAATTTGCCCCTAATTGTATTTGTAATGTCAGATATGACTGTTACAAAAATTAATTCCAAATTTACAATTCTTACATCTAGAGTGGCAAATTTGCCCCTAATTGAATTTGGATCGTCAAATCTGACTCGTATAAAAATTTAATTTCTAATTTGATATTTCTTTCATCTTGAGTGATAAATTTGCTCCTAATTGTATTTGTGATGTCAATTTTGACTCTTACAAAAAAATTAATTCCAAAGTTTACAATTCTTACTTTTAGAGGGGCAAATTTGACCCTAATTGTATTTGGAATGTCAAATACGAATCATTGTAATAAACCAATTCCAATTTTTATATTTCTTATTTCTGAGTAGCAAATTTACCCTAATTGTATTTTGAATGTCAAATATGACTCTTACAATAATTTAATTCCAATTTTTATAATTCTTACTTTTTAAGTGGCAAATTTACCACTAATTGTATTTGGAATGTCAAATATGACTCATACAAAAAATTAATTTTAAATTTTATATTATTTTCTTTTTAAGTGGCAAATTTACCTCTAATTGTATTTGTAATGTCAAATATGACTTACAAAAAAATTAATTCCAAATTTTATAATTCTTACTTTTAAAGTGGCAAATTTGCCGCTAATTATATTTGGAATGTCAATTATGATTCTTATAATAAATTAACTTCAAATTAGATATTTTTTACTATTTGAGTGTCAAATCTACTCTAATTGTATTTGGATTGTCAAACATGACTCTTATGAAAAATTAATTCCAAATTTTATAATATTCTATTTTGAGTGACAATTTACTAATTGTATTTGGAATGTCAAATATGACTCTTACAACAAGTTAATTCCAAATTTGATATTTCTTACTTTTTGAGTGGAAAATTTGCCCTTAATTGTAATTGGATTGTCAAATATGACTCTTACATTGAAATAATTTCAATTTTTAAAATTCTTACATCTTGAGTGACAAATTTGCCCCTACTTGTATTTGTAATGTCAGATATGACTCTTACAAAAAATGATTCCAAAGTTACAATTCTTACATCTAGAGTGCCAAATTTGCCCCTAATTGAATTTGGATCGTCAAATCTGGTTCTAATAATAAATTAATTCCTAATTTGATATTTCTTCCTTCCTGAATTAAAAATTTGCCCTAATTGTATTTGTAATGTCAATTATGACTCTTTAAAAAAAATTAATTCATAATTATACAATTCTAAATTTTAGAGTGGCAAATTTATCCCTAATTATATTTTGAATGTCAAATATGACTTTTACAAAAAGTTATTTCCAGTTTTTATAATTCTTACTTTTTGAGTGGTAAATTTGTCACTAATTGTATTTGGATTTTAAAATATGATACTTATAATAATTTAATTCTAATTTTTATAATTCCAATTTTTTAATTGGCAATTTACCACTAATTGTATTTGGAATGTCAAATATAACTCTTACGAAAAATTAACTAAATTTTTTATAATATTTTCTTTTTAAGTAGCAAATTTACCACTCATTGTATTTGTAATGTCAAATATGACTCTTAAAAAAAATTAATTCCAAACTTGATTTTTCTTTCTTCTTGAGGGGCAAATTTGCCCCTAATTGTACTTGTAATGTAAAATACGACTCTTACAAAAAAATTAATTCTAAAATTTTCAATTCTCACTTTTAGAGTGGCAAATTTGCCCCTAATTATATTTGGAATGTCAAATATGACTCTTACAAAAAATTAATTTAAATTCTACAATATTTTCTTTTTGAGTGGTAAATTTGCCTCTAATTATATTTGTAATGTCATATATGACTCTTACAAAAATATTGGTTCCAAATTTTACAATTCTTACTTTTAGAGGGGCAAATTTGCCCCTAATTGCATTTAGAATTTCAAATATGACTCTTACTATAAGTTAATTCCAAATTTGATATTTCTTACTCTTTGAATGGAAAATTTGCCCTTAATTGTAATTGGATTGTCAAATATGACTCTTACATTGAATTAATTTCAATTTTTAAAATTCTTACATCTTGAGTGACAAATTTGTCCCTACTTTTATTTGTAATGTCAGTTACGACTCTTACAAAAATTAATTCCAAATTTACAATTCTTACATCTAGAGTGGCAAATTTGCCCCTAATTGAATTTGGATCGTCAAATCTAACTCGTACAAAAAAATTAATTCTAAATTTTATAATTCTCATTTTTAGAGTGGCAAATTTGTCCCTAATTGTATTTGGAATGTAAAATATGACTCTTACAAAAAATTAGTTCAAATTTTATAATATTTTCTTTTTGAGTGGTAAATTTGCCCCTAATTGTATTTGTAATGTCAAATATGACGCCTACAAAAATATTGGTTCCAAAATTTATAATTCTTACTTTTAGAGTGGAAAATTTGCCCCTAATTGTATTTGGAATGCAAATATGACTCTTACTATAACATATTTCTTACTTTTTGAGTGGAAAATTAATTATAATTGGATTGTCAAATATGCTCTTACATTGAATTAATTTTAATTTTTAAAATTCTTACATCTTGAGTGACAAATTTGCCCCTACTTGTATTTGTAATGTCAGATATGACTCTTACAAAAATTAATTCCAAATTTACGATTCTTACATCTAGAGTGGCAAATTTGCCACTAATTGAATTTTGATCGTTAAATCTGACTCATATGAAAATTTAATTTCTAATTTGATATTTCTTTCCTCTTAAATGGAAAATTTGCTCCTAATCGTATGTGTGATGTCAATTATGACTCTTACAAAACCATTAATTCCAAAGTTCACGATTCTTAATTTTAGAGGGGCAAATTTGCCCCTAATTGTATTTGGAATGTCAAATATAACTCTTACAATAAATTAATTCCAAATTTGATGTTTCTTATTTTTGAGTTGCAAATTTACCCTAATTGTATTTTGAATGTCAAATATGAGTCTTACAATAATTTAATTCCAATTTTTTTATAATTCTTACTTTTTAAGTGGCAAATTTACCACTAATTGTATTTGGAATGTCAAATATGACTCTTATGAAAAATTAATTACAATTTTTACATTATTTTCTTTTTGAGAGGCAAATTTGCCTCTAATTGTATTTGTAACGCCAAATATGACTCTTACAAAAAAATTAATTCCAAATTTTACAATTCTTATTTTTAGAGTGGCAAATTTGCCCCTAATTGTATTTGAAATGTCAAATATGACTCTTATAATAAATTAACTTCAAATTCGATATTTCTTACTTTTTAATGTCAAATTTACTCTAATTGTATTTGTATTGTCAAATATGACTCTTACATAAAATTAATTCCTAATTTTACAATATTGTTTTTTTGAGTGACAAATTTGCCCCTAATTGTATTTGGAATGCAAATATGACTTTTACTATAAGATATTTATTACTTTTTGAGTGAAAAATTTGCCCTTAATTGTAATTGGATTGTCAAATATTACTCTTACATTGAATTAATTTGAATTTTTAAAATTCTTATATCTTGAGTGACAAATTTGCCACTACTTGTATTTGTAATGTCATATATGACTCTTACAAAAATTAATTTCAAGTTTACAATTCTTACATCTAGAGTGGCAAATTAGCCCCTAATTAAATTTGGATCGTCAAATCTGACTCGTATAAAAATTTAATTTCTAATTTGATATTTCTTTCCTATTAAGTCACAAATTTGCTCTTAGTTGTATTTGTGATGTCAATTATGACTCTTACAAAAAACTTACTTCCAAAGTATACAATTCTTACTTTTAGAGGGGCAAATTTGACCATAATTGTATTTGGAATATCAAATATCACCTTTACAATAAATTAATTTCAAATTTGATATTTCTTATTTTTGAGTGGTAAATTTACCATAATTGTATTTTGAATGTCAAATATGACTCTTACAATAATTTAATTCCAATTTTTATAATTGTTACTTTTTAAGTGGCAAATTTACCACTAATTGTATTTGGAATGTCAAATATGACTCTTACGAAAAGTTAATTCCAAATTTTACATTATTCTATACGTGTTCTAGTTGTGTTTCGTGATCCTAAGGAACAACATTTTTAGTGACAAATTTGCCCATACTAAAAAATAATTACAAATTTACAATTCTTACATCTAAAGTGGCAAATTTGCCCCTAATTGTATTTGTAATGTTAAATATGACTCTTACAGAAAAATTAATTCCAAATTTTATAATTTTTACTTTTAGAGTGGCAAATTTATCCCTAATTGTATTTGTTATGACAAATATGAGTCTTATAATAAATTAATTCCAAATTTGATATTTCTTACTTTTTGAGTGATAAATTTGCCCCTAATTGTATTTGAAATGTCAAATATGACTCTTACATAGAATTAATTTCAATTTTAAAATTCGGACTTCTAGGGTTGTAAATTTGCCTCTTATTGTATTTGGAATGTCAAATATTACTCTTACAAAAATTAATTCCAAATTTTACAATTCTTATTTCTAGGGTTGTAAATTTGCCCCTAATTGTATTTGTAATGTCAAATATAACTCTTTTTTAAAAAAAACTTTCAAGTTTAACAATTCTTACTTTTAGAGTGGCAATTTTGTTCTTAATTATATTTAGAATGTCAAATATGACTCTTACAATAAATTAATTTCAAATTTGACATTTCTTACTTTTTGACTGGCAATTTTACCCATAATGTATTTGAAATTTCAAATATGACTTTTATATATAATTAATATCAATTTATTTAAATTTTTACTTCTTGAGTGGCAAAATTGCCCCTGCTTGTATTTGTAATGTCAAATATTACCCTTACAATAAATAATTCCAAATTTACAATTCTTACTTCTAGAGTTGTAAATTTACCCCTAATTGTATTTGGAATGTAAAATATGACTCTAACAAAAAAAAGTTTCAAAATTGATATTTCTTTCTTCTTGAGTGGCAAATTTGCCCTTAGTTGTATTTGTAATGTCAATTATGACTCTTACAAAAAAATTAATTCCAAATTTCACAATTTTTACTTTTAGAGTGACAAATTTGACCCTAATTGTATTTGAAATGTCAAATATGACTCTTACAATAAATTAATTCCAAATTTGATATTTCTTATATTTGAGTGGCAAATTTACTCTAATTGTATTTTGAATGTCAAATATGACTCTTACAATAATTTAATTCCAATTTTTATAATTCTGACTTTTTAAGTGGCAAATTTACCACTAATTGTATTTGAAATGTCAAATATAACTCTTACAATAAATTAATTTGAAATTTTACAATATTTTCTTTTTGGGTGACAAATTTCCCCCTAATTGTATTTGTAATGTCAAATATGACTCTTACATAAAAATTAATTCCAAATTTTACAATTCTTACTTTTAGAGTGGTAAATTTCCCCTTTAATAATATTTGGAATGTCAAATATGACTCTTACAATAAATTAATTCCAAATTTGACATTTCTTACTTTTTGAGTTGTAAATTTTCCCATAATTGTATTTGGAATGTCAAATATGATTATTACATATAATTAATTTCAATTTTTAAAATTCTTACTTATTGAGTGGCAAATTTGCCCCTACTTGTATTTGTAATGTCAAATATTACTCTTACAAAAATTATTTCTAAATTTTACAATTCTTACTTCTAGGGTTGTAAATTTGCCCCTAATTGTATTTGGAATGTCAAATATGACTCTTAAAAAAATTAATTCCAAAATTGATATTTCTTTATTCTTGAGTGGCAAATTTGCCCCTAATTGTACTTGTAATGTCAAATATGACTCTTACAAAATAATTAATTCTAAATTTTACAATTCTCACGTTTAGAATGATAAATTTACCCCTTACAAACAATTAATTTAAATTTTATAATATTTTCTTTTTGAGTGGTAGATTTTCCTCTAATTGTATTTGTAATGTCAAATATGACTCTTACATATAATTAATTTCAATTTTTAAAATTCTTATTACTTGAGTGGAAAATTTTTCCCTACTTGTATTTGTAATGTCAAATATGACACTTACAAAAATTAATTCCAAATTTTATAATATTTTCTTTTTGAGTGACAAATTGACCCCTAATTGTATTTGTAATGTCAAATATGACTATTACAAAAAATTAATTTCAAATTTTACAATTCTTACTTTTATAGTGGCAAATTTACCCTTAATTATATTTGGAATGTCAAATTTGACTCTTACAATAAGTTAATTCTAAATTTGTTATTTCTTACTTTTTGAGTGGCAAAATTACCATAATTGTATTTGCAATGTCAAATATGACTCTTACAAAAAGTTAATTCC
This sequence comes from Pseudognaphalium luteoalbum, assembly GCA_963422505.1. NCBI lineage: Eukaryota > Viridiplantae > Streptophyta > Magnoliopsida > Asterales > Asteraceae > Pseudognaphalium > Pseudognaphalium luteoalbum. Next base: position 29,139,110 of record OY730195.1, read on the forward strand.
AATTTTTATTATTCTTACTTTTTGAGTGACAAATTTGTCAATAATTGTATTTGGAATGTTAATATAACACCCTTATTAGGAAGCGTAAGTCTAAATAAACATTTTAATAATTTACATTATTTAATAAACATAAAAATCAAAGTATTTCATATCATAGTTTATCAACTTGGGTGTTATATGAAAACAAAACATAACACTTATTTATGCAATTCAGATATCAGAGTAACGCTTTGTCGTCAAACATTCCATCCGGTCCAACATCTTGCCTAACCGTTATATCAAATCCTTAACCCGCAAGAAATATTAATGTGGGGGTTAGCTCAATGCTAAGTGAGTAGACATATAATCACCAGTCTAACTTAGCAATAACAAATCTTACAACAAAATAATCGTAAACACGTAATATCAATGAGATAACATCTCAATAACACAATATATCAATGAGGATCGGTGGTTCTTGTGGCGCCTTCAGCCGCAGTGGCCCACCAAGAAGGCTTATCACAATCTGTATTGGCCTATACAGAATAAACCGATAGCTTGGTACTAATTTCACACGACCTAATTTTCTGTTAACGATATGTACAAGGAAATTCCTGTTGCCCAACATTAGTAACCAATCCCAGCATCCTGCTGACCTCAATACACAATGCACAAAGGCAATATATCAAGTGATCACATATTCAAACACTTATCATGTCAGACTAAACAGTCTATCAACAGTAATTACTATTAAACCATAATCATCATGGCAAACAAAAACAGTAATAATACGTTTACCCGTTGTAACCAAACCTGTTACAACTAAATTACACTGAGGATTACAGATCCACTCACTGTTACCTCAGCCGCTAACTCAGAAATCTAATATTACTGAGTCTTCTGTATCTGATAATACAACAAATAAATAATGAGTTAGTATTTTTGTTTCATATCATATAACTCATTATTTATTAATATTAAACTACTACAATCATCAAGTTATATTCTCAATTATAACTACTCAGTCAGATTTTAACACATAGTACTGAAATACTAAACAGTAACCATTTATAATCATTTACTCAACTCATAATTTAATATTGATAAACTAGTCATTATCTCATATATGTAGTTTATCTCAAACTGGGTACCCCTTAATAGCATTTTACCCCATCATCTCCATACTCAATATTAATATAACAATAATAATCGAAGTATGAATAATCATCGTACTACTCAAGTAACCCAACTTTAATAATAATAACTCCTTAATGCATATTCAGTTATTATATACAATTTCATCTCGAACAATTAACTATACCATTATATTTAAATCATAGCTAGTAATTCAATCGTATTTCAATACATGATATCAACCTACTACAATATATATTCAAACTATTTAACTTCCTTGCCTTTTAGTTAATTTCTTAACTAATCAACATACTCACATCTCTTATCTCAATATTGATATAAATCAATATAATAAATTAAAGTATTTATCATGCTACTTAACTAAACCAAATTCAATAATGGTAAACAACCTCTTTAATCATTATTAGATTTACATATAAAATGTTATCTCAAACACATGACTTCGTAACCCATTTAATTGAAATCAAAGTCATAACTTTAATTAAAATAAATTAAAGAACTTAAACTTACCAATAAATAGCAATAGAGATATTGACGATAATGATGCTGAAATTGAGTTAGAACCACACAATCACATAATTGATTAAATTTGTTTCATATTGGGTTTGTTCTAGTACAAAGCTTTTGAGAGCCAAAAGAGGAATTGACATAATTGGGAAAGTTGGAAAAATATGAGTCGGCTCACATCATAACCGACTTAATATCCTTTTAAATTTTATTCCATTTTTAACCTATTGTTTGGAACCTAAAAATCATTTGCGAGACTAATACTTATATTATTCTTTCAACTTAATTAATTTAAAATAATTATTAATTTATCTGTCACAATAAGTTATTTGACCTTTTTCCCAATTATTTTCAAATAACAATACGAAATTATTTCCTATCTCATTAAACAATTAACTTAAAGTCAAAGAAAATATTAAAATAATACTAGACCCAAAAGTGGGTATTACAAATCTCTCCCCCTTAAAGAGATTTTGTCCTCGAAATCTAGTCACACTCAAGTAATCTAGTGTAATTAATCACTTAACCCCCATCTCTCACTTGAGGTTCTGGCCCATAATATATTTCCATTTTACTAATACCATAAGCATTTGCTTATTACAAAACTTAGTCATCTTTCGATCTAATGACTTAACATACCCTACACCTTTCACGCAACATATAATAGTAGTTACACGTTTTCAATTTTTATCCCTGCACATACATTGTGCGTAAATCTTATTCTCATAACAAAATGATCACTTACGTGAATTATTCATAATTAATCACATAACCATTTAACACATACTCACTTAGCATAAGAGAAATAATCAACTATGTGTTTCACTTATAATATAACACTTTTATAACCAGAAACTAGCGACATGCTAGAATTCTTTAAAACCAATATATTTACTTATATTTTTTAACAACAATAGTAGTGGTTATAAAATCACAATACACATATCATCACTGAATTTCAAATTCAGATCATAACTAGTAACCAGACTAGTATTAACATATCACCTTAAATGGTAAATATTAAAATTTTACTTTTACAACCAGTTACCACTAAATTAATTTATCATTTCAAACACCCTTTGATCGTATGAAACCTTTTACTTATAAGTAATCTAGAATCATATCACTTAAATCACCCATTAATAAGCAAGGTAGAGGTTAAACTTTATATATAAAACTATAACACACCATTACTTAGCACCAAATTCCATTGAATAGGGCTAAGTCTACATCAATTAGTACTTTTCTAAATCAGCGAGAGTACTACAATCCCATAATGTGCTATTCACAAACACATATTCAACAGTATCAACATCATATTAATCAATTTAATTGATTTCTACATTAGCTTATTTCACATTTTAACTCTTTTGAGTACAATTTATCATTTCATCCTGTCATCAAGTATATAATAATATACCTAATTTCACATATTTCTATAATAATAGAAACATAATCATCATTTTCATATTTTCAACTATTACTTTTATAGTAATTCACCTTGCTTATCAGCACATTTCAAATTAATTTTCTATAACAGGCTATCTAGGCTGTTAAAGCCTTTAATATCATAGACAGTTAAACACCTATCCATACCAACAGGTATTGGAATCAATTACAAGTTTAAAACTTCATATATATCTCCTTATATCATAATTATCTTTTCATGATATTTCAATTCTCTCCCTCTTAAAACTCATGTCATTACTTTTCTTACTAACCATATCTCTCTAATCATTGTTTTTAACAATGAGACTTGCACAAAATTTGTGCCCGATTCAGTTTTCATATCAATAATTATTTTTAACTGGAATTAATATTCCAACAAATATCCAAAACACGTTGTAATTATCCCAAATTGTGTTACAATCCAAATAAAGTCACGTGGCGATTCTACACAAATCGCTTCATGACTACATACTTGTACAGGTCTACCCAATACAGTTTTAACATATAAACTTTGTACATGGATATCTTTTAACTCGATAACATTCAAAACAGGAAATTCACAAACACCTTCATTATTTGTTTTAATATAAAAGTTTCCCCTTTTGAATACATTTTGGTTGACAACTCATATCACAAACCGTTTGCTAATGAGTTTCAGTCTTTTAAATACACTTTCAACACACTAAAACATGTTTAAAGCAATTAACTAAGGTTCCATAACCTTTAACAAACTCATTTAACTCACTTAAGTCATAAATGACCGTTTTCGACATTATTTAACTCGTTTGGAATTCAATCCCATTTCAAACAAATTACTACTAAATTTCGGTCATATTTGACTATTTCAAAACTGTTAACTATTTGTCAAATTCATATTCAACTAATCAATCATATCAGTCAACAACAACATATTCAACCAAATCAAACTTGTTATATATGTGTATATCATCATAACTCTTTAATAATAGCAAGTATCATACACACTTGCTCTATTATAATCATTAAATATCATAATTCTACTAATTAAATTCTCCCCCATAGACAATAGTTAAATAATTTAACCCAATTTCATATTCAATTCCTCAATCACATTAAATTTCCTTAATATTTGGTAACCTCAACAAGTTCATGTGACACAGCATAATGTAACAATGGTGATCAGGCATTGCTCGATTATGTTCTTCACACTTCCTTCTCAGGTTACTTCATATCATCAATCATCAATGTGATTTCTTTTCACTTAAACACATATACATAACTCCATGTTTCAAAAGCAATCTGAACATAATTAATACTTCTTAACAATAGGTGCATATTTAAGCTTAACTTACCACATCGTCATTTCACATATTCATGTAATATCCTTTAGTATATATCTGTTTCATTAGAATTTCAATTCAACAACTGACATAAGTCATTATCCTGATTATCTGAAATTCTAATCACATTTTTAATTCACTGTCATATTTTTTAAACATATGATACCTTATCCAGTACTAATGTCATCATAACATCATGTGCCATGTCATATACATATACTTAAACATCGATACTCAATACAAAGTACATTATTAATTACCAAATACTTTATTAACATTACGAGCAATTCCAAGAACGTGTTCAATAATAATTAACTTACTGGCTAAAATAGCCTCACATCGCTGATTTATTCAAAGTCATTAACTCTACATAATCAAGTAATCCTGAGTACCTAATTAATATCATCATTTGGCATTTCTACTTGCCTCTTATCACATAGCAACTAGCCACATATTAATAACATATAAGATCATGTCATTAATTTAGCATTTACATATCATTTACTAGTTTACATTTGACCAGGAAGACGGACCTCTTCCTCAATCAAATACAACCATATCATAATCTACATGTTTCAAGAATATATCCACATTCTTTAATGTAATTTCCCATATTTACCCACATAGGATAATAGCTAAATAATCACCAAACATACATCATGATCTGTGTATTTCATAAACATATTCACATATGTTTCATTCCCTTATTTGACCATAGTCAAAACATCTTTTCTAGCCACGTATTCACGTATTCTCCTGAAGGAGCAATTATACTTTAATCAAATACCACATAATTCATTAGTAAGGATTTATAACCATACCTTGCATTTAACATATCGTAGTCATACTACCAATTTCATCCTTTATATCAAACATTTTAGACTCCTTTAAGTTCAAACGGTATCACTGCTAACCCTGAGTCAACACTCTGTCTACTCAGTTCAACACATAATCCGCAGTTTAAAGTTCATTCAGAACTACTCATGCCACTAAATGTCCCATTTAGTATTTATATCATTGCCTCAACATATAACAGTCATCAGTTGACTCATAACTGGGAAATCATATCAGTTTGACCCAAATCAACTTTACTACTAATCATCATAGTAAAGTAAGCAATTCAAGTGAATGTAATTCCAGGAAAGCTTATGGTGGATTACCTTATATAGCAGAATTCCTGAGAGTACTGGTCAGTACTCATGCTTTACCGTCTCTGTATCCAAAACAACAATCTCACAACTGGTTAAGTGTTAGTACATAACACACTAACCAATTCTCATACAATAACCAAATCCCACATCCTAAAATGTTTGACTTGACACAATCTAGATTTGGGATTGAACACCTTACTAATGTCCAATTCACCCAAACCTATGCTCTGATACCAACTTATTGTTGGAATAGTGTCCAATATCATAACTAATTGGTAAGTACATCATTAAAAGTGGAGTCCTTTTAAGGTCGCCCTCAATGAACAGTAAGAGAAATAAATGGAGAGATAATATTAATTGGAATTAATATTATATTTAGTGTTAATTGAATATTAATTGAAACTAAAAGAAAAAAGAAAGAAATCTGGAAAATCAATCCATACGTCGTATGGAAGTTCCATACGCCGTATGGATGGAGAATCAATCCATACGCCGTATGGAATTCCATACGCCGTATGGATGAAAAACATGATTGTCCCACATCGGCTGGGATATGAATCCCATGCCCTCCTCCTCCCCTATAAATAGGGGCCTACCCCTTTGGTTTTCCTTGCACCTTTGAATTGAATTGTTTTCAATTCCTTTTCTCTCTTTCTTACTCCTGCTCCTTGTAAGAGTTTTATGACTAAGATTCGTGACCATAGGAGACTTGGGAATTTCTCTTGGTTCGTGGGTGTGAAGCATTAGAGGTGTTCTAGTTTGGGCACTCGCCACCAAGCAAGAAGGTTTTGATTGTTAGTCTACGCGTGAGAAATTTGTTTTCTCAAAGGTTAGTAATTTCTTATTTATCTTATTTATTTTATTGCTTTTATTTATTCAAGTTAGGATCCCTTAGGGTTTAGTTTTCTAATTGCCTTAGATTAATTATTTTGTTATATTCCGCTGCGCATATTAATCTAGTTAGGGAATAGAAAACCCAACAGTGGTATCAGAGCCTTAGCTTGATAAATACTAGCATTTAATTATCTGCAATAGTATGTAGGTAAAGATAAATGGGAAATGAAATTGTCTAAATTGGTCAAATGAATTTACATTTTAGACCCTATATTTTGAAATGTTTAAAATATACCCCTAAATTTTAAAATGTTTTAAAATAGAACCGTAGACTTTAAGAGTTTAAAGAGAGACGTTACATATATTATGAGCTATAAGTATATGTATCATTAAAATTAAATACATCGTTAGTCAATTGATGAATTGGCTCACCCATAGTGAACAAACTATAAAAGAGGTATTCTCTGCTTCTTTGTGCGTTCAATGGAGCTGCCAAGGACTTTGATAGGATGATGTTAAGATCAAAAGTATGACCTAAAAGTACTAAAACAAAATCCCGTTCTAGATACTAAAAATGTGAATAGTATGCTAACCCATGAAAATAGCACATCTTTCGTATGGTCTGTTAATGGAGCGTGTGTGGTTTACCGGCACATTAATATGAGAACATATTGAGAGGTGATGTGGAACTCGCGATTCTCGAGCGTACTCGGGCCGGGGACCACGCGGGTTTTGCATGGTTAAATTCACCATCTTGTTCATGATCCTCGGCATACCAGTCATGAATAGTAGATGAGCATATCCGAGATTAACATGCCGTTGATAAAAATCAATGAATCTCAAAAGAACTAGGAGTTTCATAGAGAATGAAATTGACAAAGGAATTGTCTACCTAAAATAAATTCGCAATATGATTACGGCAAACCTTTTCATAAAACGAATCTAAAATATGGATCCTAGCATTAATTTGTAATTGGGTAATTAATTAAGGAATATTCAAACTAACTAAAACTGTTTATCCTATAGATGTCTTCTACAAATGGTAATAATCCTCCCGTCCCCAATTCCGCACACAACTCGAACTTCTCACTTCTCTCAGTTCTTGGAAGGGAAAGACTGACTGGTCCAAACTATATGGACTGGATGCGTACGCTAAGGTTTAGCTTAAGGTACGAGAACAAGGAGTATGTTCTCGACGAGCAGATTCCCATAATTGATGAAGATTCAACCCAAGAGGAGATTAAGGCACACCGGAAGCATTATGATGATGCGAATAAAGTGTCATGTATCATGGCGTCATCCATGAGCCCTGAATTGCAAAAGACTTTTGAGAATACTTGGGCTTATGAAATGAACCAACAGCTTAAGGAAATGTTTCAGGTAAAGGCAAGCAAAGAACGCCTTGATGTGGTTAAGTCACTCATGGCTTGCAAACCCAAACCTGGAGCATCTATCTGTGCTTTCATCTTAGAGATGAAAGGGTACTTTGATAGGTTGGAATCATTGAACATGATGTTTGACACAGAGTTTTCCATCGCCATAATTCTATCCAGTCTGCCAGCTGTCTACAATCAGTTTGTAATATCATATCAGATGAATATGAATGAGAGAGAAGGCTCAATAATGGAACTCCATAATTTGATGCAAACCGCTGAGCAAGGAATCAAAAAGGATGATGTGTCCTCTAGCTCAGCAGCTCCTGTGTTGGCAATTGGTCAAACTGCAAAGAAAAGAAAGAGGTCAAATTGGAAAGCAAATACTATGAATGGAAAGTCCAATCGTGGGTCCAAAAGAAAGACCGATTATGATATTGCACCAGTGAATGATCCGAAGAAAGCAATGTGCTTTTACTGCAACACTAAGGGGCACTGGAAACGTAGCTACCCGAAATACCTGAAAGACCTTGAGGATGGAAAGGTCGAAAAGAGTGTTCACTCAGGTATGTTCATGATCGAACTCCATAATACTCCAACTTCTAATTCGTGGGTTCTGGATACAGGGTGTGGTACTCACATTTGCACTGTATTGCAGGGTCTAAAGGAAAGTAGGAAGTTGAAGCATGGGGAGCTTAATCTAGTCATGGAAAACAGAGGAATCACGCCTGTTACCGAGATTGGAAAGTATGAGCTTGTGCTGAACTCTGGAGTTAGGATAGATTTGAATAATTGTTGTTATTCGTCAGAAATGACTAGAAACATTATTTCATTTTATGCTTTGTTTAAGGATGGTTATCGATTTTCATTTGATAATGAGAATGGTGATATTTTGGTTTATTTAAATGGTTGTTTTATTTTCAAAGCTTCTCCTTACAATGGCATATATGAAAATGTTGAATGTGTTAGCAATTTTATTTTAAATATTGATTCGTCTAATGAGCTTGATAAATCTAAATTGTGGCATTATCGTCTTGGGCACGTAAACAAGAAACGTATCGGCCAACTCCAAAAGGATGGAGTGTTGGAATCATTCGACCTCAAATCGGATGATGTATGCGAATCTTGCTTATTGGACAAGATGACTAAATCACCATTCACCGGGTCGTGTGAAAGAGGTGAAGGACTCTTGGACTTGGTACACACGGATGTTTCTTTATTCTTGAGTGGTAAATTTGCCCATAATTATACTTGTAATGTCAAATATGAATCTTACAAAAAAATTAATTCTATATTTTATAATTCTCACTTTTAGAGTGACAATTTGCCCTTACAAAAAATTAATTTAAATTTTATAATATTTTCTTTTTGAGTGGTAGAATTACCTCTAATTGTATTCATAATGTCAAATATGACTCTTACATATAATTAATTTCAATTTTTAAAATTCTTATTTCTTGAGTGGAAAATTTGTCCATGCTTGTATTTGTAATGTAAAATATGACTTTTACATATAATTAATTTTATTTTTTTAAACTCTTATTTCTTCAGTGGAAAATTTATCCGTGCTTGTATTTGTAATGTCAAATATAACACTTACAAAAATTAATTCCATATTTTATAATATTTTTTTTTAGTGACAAATTGGCCCCAAATTGTATTTATAATATCAAATATGACTATTACAAAAAATCAATTTCAAATTTTACAATATTTTCTTTTTCGGTGGCAAATTTGACCTAATTGTATTTGAAATGTCAAATATGACTCTTATAGAAAAATTAATTCCAAATTTTTCAATTCTTACTTTTAGAGTGGCAAATTTGCCTTTTTATTATATTTGAAATGTCAAATATGACTCTTACAATAAATTAATTCCAAATTTGACATTTCTTACTTTTTGAGTGAAATTTTTTCCCATAATTGTATTTGGAATGTCAAATATGATTCTTACATATAATTAATTTCAAGTTTTAAAATTCTTACTTATTGACTGGCAAATTTACCCTTACTTGTATTTGTAATGTCAAATATTACTCTTACTAAAAATAATTCAAAATTTTACAATTCTTACTTTTAGGGTTGTAAATTTACCCATAGTTGTATTTGGAATGTCAAATATGACTCCTAAAAAAAATAATTCCAAAATTGATATTTCTTTATTTTTGAGTGGCAAATATGCCTCTAATTGTACTTGTAATGTCAAATATGACTCTTACAAAAAAAATTAATTCTAAATTTTACAATTCTCACTTTTAGAGTAACAAATTTTCCCCTTACAAAAATTTACTTTAAATTTTATAATGTTTTCTTTTTGAGTGGTAGAGTTGCCTCTAATTGTATTTGTAATGTCAAATATAACTCTTACATATAATTAATTTCAATTTTTAAAATTCTTATTTCTTGAGTGGAAAATTTGTCCCTACTTGTATTTGTAATGTTAATTATACCACTTACAAAAATTAATTCTAAATTTTATAATATTTTCATTTTGAGTGACAAATTGACCCCTAATTGTATTTGTAATGTCAAATATTACTCTTACAAAAATTAATTCCAAATTTTACAATACTTACTTTTATAGTTGTAAGTTTGCCCCTAATTGTATTTGGAATGTCAAATTTGACTCTTACAATAAGTTAATTCTAAATTTGTTATTTCTTACTTTTTGAGTGGCAAAATTACCCTAATTGTATTTGCAATGTCAAATATGACTCTTACAAGAAGTTAATTCCAATTTCTATTATTCTTACTTTGTGAGTGGCAAAATTGTCAATAATTGTATTTGGAATGTTAAATATGACTCTTACAAAAATTAAATTCTAAATTTTTCAATATTTTCTTTTTTAGTGGGAAATTTGCCCCTAATTGTATTTTTAAGGTCAAATATGACTCATATAAAAATATTAATTCTAAAGTTTACAATTCTTACTTTTAGAGTGGCAAATTTGCCCTTTAATTATATTTGGAATGTGAAATATGACTCTTACAATAAATTTATTTCATATTTGACATTTCTTACTTTTTGAGTGGTACATTTTCTCATAATTGTATTTGGAATGTAAAATATAACTCTTACATATAATTAATTTCAATTTTTAAAACTTTTACTTATTGAGTGGCAAATTTGCCCCTACTTGTATTTGTAATGTCAAATATTACTCTTACAAAAATTAATTCCAAATTTTACAATACTTACTTCTAGGGTTGTAAGTTTGCCCCTAATTGTATTTGGAATGTCAAATATGACTCTTAAAAAAATTAATTCCAAAACTTATATTTCTTTTCTCTTGAGTGACAAATTTGTCCCTAATTGTACTTGTAATGTCAAATATGACTCTTACAAAAAAATTAATTCTAAATTTTACAATTCTCACTTTTTGAGTGACAATTTGCCTCTTACAAAAAATTAATTTAAAATTTTATAATATTTTCTTTTTAAGTGGTAGATTTGCATCTAATTATATTTGTAATGTCAAATATGACTCTTACATATAATTAATTTCAATTTTTAAAATTCTTATTTCTTCAGTGGAAAATTTGTCCCTACTTGTATTTGTAATGTCAAATATAACTCTTACAAAAATTAATTCTAAATTTTATAATATTTTCTTTTTGAATGGCAAATTGGCCCCTAATTGTATTTGTAATTTCAAATATGACTATTACAAAAAATTAATTTCAAATTTTACAATTCTTACTTTTATAGTGGTAAATTTACCCTTAATTATATTTGGAATATCAAATTTGACTCTTACAATAAGTTAATTCTAAATTTGTTATTTTTTACTTTTTGAGTGTCAAAATTACCCTAATTGTATTTGCAATGTCAAATATGACTCTTACAAGAAGTTAATTCCAATTTTTATTATTCTTACCTTGTGAGTGGCAAAATTGTCAATAATTGTATTTGAAATGTTAAATATGACTCTTACAAAAATTAAATTCTAAATTTTTCAATCTTTTCGTTTTTAGTGGCAAATTTTCCCCTACTTGTATTTGTAATGACAAATATGACTCTTACAAAATTTAATTCTAAATTTTAATATTCTTACATCTAGAGTGATAAATTTGACCCTAATTGAATTTGAAATGTCAAATCTGACTCTTACAAAAAAGTAATTCCTAATTTGATATTTCTTTCTTCTTGAGTGTCAACACTCAAGAAGTTTGAAATGACACAAGTATTACCTAAAAAAATATGCTCAAAAGTGTCAACACAACGGTTGGTGAATTCGTAAGTTTGAAATGACACAAAATAAATGTTTGCTGTGATAAATAAGCGTATTAGGACAATGACATGAAAATGCACATATAAATGAAATTAATGTATATGATAAGTTTCCATGATACTTAATATATCTAGTCAATACCCTCAAAAGAGTATTACTATTGATATCAATTGATCCAAATGTGTAAAATATAAGTTTCAATGATACGTGATATATCCAGTCAATACCTTCATAAGAGTATTACCATTGATATCAATTGATCCAAATGTGTAAAAGATAAATTTCAACAATCAACAATGCGTGTTATCATTACCCCCAAAGAGTAAGACGAATAGCATAACAATAGTCGGCGTGTTGTCAATACCCCCAAAGGAGTAAGACGAATAGCCTCATAGTTCTCATAGTTCTCAATGTTCTCATAATTCTCAATGTTCTCAAGTAATGCACATAATTCCACATAATTTACAATTCTTACTTTTAGAGTGGTAAATTTGTCACTAATTGTATTTGGAATGCAAATATGATTCTTACTATAAGTTAATTCCAAATTTGATATTTCTTACTTTTTGAGTGGAAAATTTGCCCTTAATTGTAGTTGGATTGTCAAATATGACTCTTACATTGAATTAATTTCAATTTTTAAAATTCTTACATCTTGAGTGACAAATTTGCCCCTACTTGTATTTGTAATGTCAGATATGACCCTTACAAAAATTAATTCCAAATTTACAATTCTTACATCTAGAGTGGCAAATTTGCCCCTAATTGAATTTGGATCGTCAAATCTGACTCGTATAAAAATTTAATTACTAATTTTATATTTCTTTCCTCTTAAATGGCAAATTTGATCCTAATTGTATTTGTGATGTCAATTATGACTCTTACAAAAACATTAATTCCAAAGTTTACAATTCTTAATTTTAGAGTGGCAAATTTGACCCTAATTGTATTTGGAATGTCAGATATGACTCTTACAATAAATCAATTCCAAATTTGATGTTTCTTATTTTTGAGTGGCAAATTTACTGTAATTGTATTTTGAATGTCAAATATGAGTCTTACTAAAATTTAATTCCAATTTTTATAATTCTTACTTTTTAAGTGACAAATTTACCATTAATTGTATTTGGAATGTCAAATATGACTCTTATGAAAAATTAATTCCAAATTTTACATTATTTTCTTTTTGAGAGGCAAATTTGCCTCTAATTGTATTTGTAATGTCAAATATGAATCTAACAAAAAAATTAATTTCAAATTTTACAATTCTTATTTTTAGAGTGGCAAATTTGCCCCTAATTGTATTTGAAATGTCTAATATGACTCTTTATAATAATTTAACTTCAAATTCGATATTTCTTACTTTTTAATGTCAAATTTACTCTAATTGTATTTGGATCGTCAAATATAAATCTTACATAAAATTAATTTCAAATTTTACAATATTATATTTTTGAGTGACAAATTTGCCCCTAATTGTATTTGAAATGTCAAATATGACTCTTACTATAAGTTAATTCCAAATTTGATATTTCTTATTTTTGAGTGGAAAATTTGCCCTTAATTATAATTGTATTGTCAAATATGACCCTTACATTGAATTAATTTCAATTTTTAAAATTCTTACATCTTGATTGACAAATTTGCCCCTACTTGTATATATAATGTCAGATATGACTCTTACAAAAATTAATTCCAAATTTACAATTCTTACATCTAGAGTGGCAAATTTGCCCCTAATTGAATTTGGATCGTCAAATCTAACTCGTATAAAAATTTAATTTTTAATTTGATATTTCTTTCCTCTTGAGTCGCAAATTTGCTCCTAATTGTATTTGTGATGTCAATTATGACTCTTACAAAAAACTTAAATCCAAAGTATACAATTCTTACTTTTAGAGGGGCAAATTTGACACTAATTGTATTTAAAATATTAAATATGACTCTTACAATAAATTAATTCCAAATTTGATATATCTTATTTTTGAGTTGCAAATTTACCCTAATTGTATTGTGAATGTCAAATATGAGTCTTACAATGGTTTAATTCCATATTTTTTTATTCTTACTTTTTAAGTGGCAAATTTTCCACTAATTGTATTTGGAATGTCAAATAACTCTTTCAAAAATTAATTCCAAATTTTACATTATTTTCTTTTTTAGTGGCAAATTTCCTCTAATTGTATTTGTAATGTCAAATATGACTCTTACAAAAAAATTGATTCCAAATTTTCCATTCTTATTTTTAGAGTGGCAGATTTGCCCCTAATTGTATTTGAAATGTCAAATATGAATCTTATAATAAATTAACTTCAAATTCGATATTTCTTACTTTTTAATGTCAAATTTACTCTAATTGTATTTGGATTGTCAAATATGACTCTTACAAAAAATAAACTTCAAATTTTACGATTTTTTTTTAGTGACAAATTTGTCACTAATTGTATTTGGAATGTCAAATATGACTCTCACTATAAGTTAATTCCAAATTTGATATTTCTTACTTTTGGAGTGGAAAATTTACCCTTAATTGTAATTGGATTGTCAAATATGACTCTTACATTGAATTAAGTTCAATTTTTAAAATTCTTATATTTTGAGTGACAAATTTGCCCCTACTTGTATTTGTAATGTCAGATATGACTCTTACAAAAATTAATTCCAAATTTACAATTCTTACATCTAGAGTGATAAATTTGCCCCTAATTGTATTTGTAATGTTAAATATGACTCTTACAGAAAAATTAATTCCAAATTTTTACAATTCTTAGTTTTAGAGTGGCAAATTTATCCCTAATTGTATTTGTAATGTCAAATATGAATCTTATAAAAAATTTTTGATATTTCTAACTTTTTGAGTGACAAATTTGCCCTAATTGTATTTGGACTCTTACATAGAATTAATTTCAATTTTTAAAATTCGGACTTCTAGAGTTGTAAATTTGCCCCTTATTGTATTTGGAATGTCAAATATTACTCTTACAAAAATTAAATTCAAATTTTACAATTCTTATTTCTAGGGTTGTAAATTTGCCCCTAATTGTATTTGTAATGTGAAATATAACTCTTTTTTTTAATATTTTTTTTCAAGTTTTACAATTCTTACTTTTAGAGTGGCAATTTTGTTCTTAATTATATTTGAAATCTCAAATATGACTCTTACAATAAATTAATTTCAAATTTGACATTTCTTACTTTTTGACTCGCAATTTTACCAATAATGTATTTGGAATTTCAAATATGACTCTTATATATAATTAACATCAATTTAGTTAAATTTTTACTTCTTGAGTGGCAAAATTGCCCCTACTTGTATTTGTAATGTCAAATATTACTCTTACAATAATTAATTTCAAATTTTGCAATTCTTATTTCTAGAGTTGTAAATTCACCCTAATTGTATTTGGAATGTAAAATATGACTCTAACAAAAAAATAGTTCCAAAATTGATATTTCTTTCTTCTTGAGTGACAAATTTGCCCCTAATTGTATTTGCAATGTCAAATTATGACTCTTACAAAAAAATTAATTCCTAATTTTACAATTTTTACTTTTAGAGTTGCAAATTTGACCCTAATTGTATTTGGAGTGTCAAATATGGCTCTTACAATATATTAATTCAAAATTTGATATTTCTTATATTTGAGTGGCAAATTTACCCTAATTATATTTTAAAAGTCAAATATGACTCTTACAATAATTTAATTTCAATTCTTTTAATTCTTACTTTTTAAGTGGCAAATTTACCACTAATTGTATTTGGAATGTCAAATATGACTCTTACGAAAAATTAATTTCAAATTTTATAATATTTTCTTTTTGAGTGGAAAATTTGCTCCTAATTGTTTTTGTTATGTCAAATATAACTCTTACAGAAAAATTAATTCCAAATTTTACAATTCTTACTTTTAGAGTGGCAAATTTGCCCCTAATTGTATTTGTAATGTCAAATATAACTCTTACAATAGATTAATTCTAAATTTGATATTTCTTACTTTTTGAGTGACAAATTTACCCTTAATTATATTTGAAATGTCAAATATGACTCTTACATAGAATTAATTTCAATTTTTTAAATTCGTACGTCTAGGGTTGTAAATTTGCCCCTAATTGTATTTGGGATGTCAAATATTTCTATTACAAAAATTAATTCCAAATTTTACAATTCTTATTTCTAGGGTTGTAAATTTGCCCCTAAATTGTATTTGTAATGTCAAATATAACTCTTTATAAAAAAATTATTTCAAGTTTTACCATTCTTACTTTTAGAGTGACAATTTTGTTCTTAATTATATTTGGAATGTCAAATATGACTCTTACAATAAATTAATTCCAAATTTGACATTTCTACTTTTTAACTGGCAAATTTACCCATAATTATATTTGGATTGTCAAATATGACTGTTACTATAAGTTAATTCCAAATTTGATATTTCTTAATTTTTGAGCTGCAAATTTGCCCCTAATTTTATTTGGATTGTCAAATATGACTCTTACATTGAATTAATTTCGATTTTTAAAATTCTTACATCTTGAGTGGAAAATTTTCCCCTACTTGTATTTGTAATGTCATATATGACTCTTAAAAATATTAATTCTAAATTTTACAATTCTTACATCCAGGTTGGTAAATTTGCCTCTAATTGAATTTGGAATGTCAAATCTGACTCTTACAAAAAATTAATTCCTAATTTGATATTTCTTTCTTCTTGAGTGGAAATTTTGCCCCTAATTTATATTTGTAATGTCAATTATGAGTTTTACAAAAAAAAAAAAAATTCATAATTTTACAATTCTAACTTTTATAGTGATAAATTTACCCCTAATTATATTTTGACTGTCAAATATGACTTTTACAAAAAGTTATTTCAAATTTTTATAATTCTTATTTTTTGAGTGGCAAATTTGTCACTAATTGTATTTGGACTGTCAAATATAACTCTTATAATAAATTAATTTGAAATTTTACAATATTTTCTTTTTGGGTGGTAAATTTGCCCTTAATTGTATTTGTAATGTCAAATATGACTCTTACAAAAAAATTAATTCCAATATTTACAATTCATACTTTTAGAGTGGCAAATTTACCCTTTAATTATATTTGGAATGTCAAATATGACTCTTACAATAAATTAATTCCAAATTTGACATTTCTTACTTTTTGAGTGGTAAATTTTCCAATAATTGTATTTGGAATGTTAAATATGACTCTTACATATAATTAATTTCAATTTTTACAATTCTTACTTATTGAGTGGCAAATTTGCCCCTACTTGTATTTGTAATGTCAAATATTACTCTTACAAAAATTAATTCTAAATTTTACAATCCTTACTTCTAGGGTTGTAAGTTTGCCCCTAATTGTATTTGGAATGTCAAATATGACTCTTAAAAAAATTAATTCCGAAATTGATATTTCTTTATTCTTGAGTGATAAATTTGCCCATAATTGTACTTGTAATGTCAAATATGACTCTTACAAAAAAATTAATTCTAAATTTTACAATTCTCACTTTTAGAGTGACAAATTTGCCCCTTACAAAAAAATAATTTAAATTTTATAATATTTTCTTTTTGAGTGGTAGATTTGCCTCTAATTGTATTTGTAATGTCAAATATGACTCTTACATATAATTAATTTCAATTTTTAAAATTCTTATTTCTTGAGTGGAAAATTTGTCCCTACTTGTATTTGTAATGTCAAATATGACTCTTATATATAATTAATTTCAATTTTTAAAATTCTTATTTCTTCAGTGGAAAATTTGTCCCTACTTGTATTTGTAATGTCAAATATGGCACTTACAAAAATTAATTTCAAATTTTATAATATTTTCTTTTTGAATGACAAATTGGCCCATAATTGTATTTGTAATGTCAAATATGACTATTACAAAAAATTAATTTCAAATTTTACAATTCTTACTTTTATAGTAGTAAATTTACCCTTAAATATATGGGTTTGTCTAACGTGTGCCCTAAGGGCATATGTTAAGACAAGAATATTTTTCTCGAAAAATGAGAAATGCATTTTTCAAGAAGAATCTTGATACCTTTTTCATTTTTCGAAAAGAATATTTTCAACTTTTCCAAATTTCGAGAAGAATATTCACCACTTAACATGTGCCCTTAGGGCACAAGTTAGAAATTCCTTGGAATGTCAAATTTGACTTTTACAATAAGTTACTTCTAAATTTGTTATTTCTTACTTTTTAAGTGGTAAAATTACCCTAATTGTATTTGCAATGTCAAATATGACTTTTACAAAAAGTTAATTCCAATTTTTATTATTCTTACTTTTTGAGTGACAAATTTGCTAATAACTGTATCTGGAATGTTAAATATGACTCGTATAAAAATTTTATTCTAAATTTTTCAATATTTTCTTTTTTAGTGGTAAATTTGCCCCTAATTGTATTTTTAAGGTCAAATATGACTCTTACAAAAAAAATTAATTCTAAATTTTACAATTCTTAATTTTAGAGTGGTAAATTTTCCCGAATTGTATTTGGAATGTCAAATATGACTCTTACAATAAATTAATTTTAAATTTGATATTTCTTATTTTTGAGTGGCAAATTTGCTCCGAATTGTATTTAGAATGTAAAACATGACTCTTATATATAATTAATATTAATTTTTAACATTCTTAATTTTTGAGTGGTAAATTTACCCCTACTTGTATTTGTAATGGCAAATATGACTCTTACAAAAATTAATTCTAAATTTTACTATTCTTACATCTAGAGTGGCAAATTTGACCCTAATTGAATTTGAAATATCAAATATGACTCTTACAAAAAAGTAATTCCTAATTTGATATTTCTTTCTTCTTGAGTGGCAAATTTTCCTCTAACTGTATTTGTAATGTCAATTATGAATCTTACAAAAAAAATTAATTTTAAATTTTATAATTTTTACTTTCAGAGTGGCAAATTTGCCCGTAATTGTATTTGGAATGTCAAATATGACTCTTACAATAAATTAATTCAAAATTTGATATTTATTACTTTTTGAGTGACAAATTTGCCCCTAATTGTAATTGGAATGTCAAATATGTCCCTTACATAGAATTAATTTCAATTTTTAAAATTCTTACTTCTTTAGTGGCAAATTTACCCCTACTTGTATTTGTAATGTCAAATATGACTTTTACAAAAATTAATTCCAAATTTTACAATTTTTACTTCTTGAGTGGCAATTTTCCCCCTAATTGTATTTGTAATGTCAAATATGACTTTACAAAAAAATAATTTCAAATTTTACAATTATTACTTTTACAGTGGCAAATTTGCACTTAATTATATTTAGAATGTCAAATATGACTCTTAAATAAATTAATTCCTAATTTGACATTTCTTACCTTTTTAGTGGTAAAGTTATCCTTAATTGTATTTGGAATGTCAAATATGACTCTTACATATCATTAATTTCAATTTTTGAAATTTTTACTTCTTGACTGGTAAATTTGTCCCTACTTGTATTTGTAATGTCAAATATGACACTTACAAAAATTAATTCTAAATTTTATAATTCTTACTTTTAGATTTATAAATTTACCACTAATTGTATTTGAAATGTCAAATGACTCTTACAAATAATTAATTCCAATTTTGATACTGTATTTTTTTTTCATGAATGACATATTTCCCCCTAATTATATTTGTAATGCTAAATTTTACAACATTTTCTTATCGAGTGACAAATTAGCCCCTAATTGTATTTGTAATGTCAAATATGACTATTATAAAAATTTAATTCCAAATTTTATAATTCTTACTTTCAGAGTAGCAAATTTGCCCTTAATTATATTTGGAATGTCAAATTTGACTCTTACATTAAGTTAATTCTAAATTTGATATTTCTTACATTTTGAGTGATAAATTTACCCTAATTGTATTTGCAATGTCATATATGACTTTTACAAAAAGTTAATTACAATTTTTATAATTCCGCAAATTTACCACTAATTGTATTTGGAATGTCAAATATGACTCTAACAAAAAGTTAATTCCAATTTTTATAATTCTTTCTTTTTGAGTGACAAATTTGCCCCTAATTGTATTTTAATGTCAAATACGACTCTTAAAAAACATTAATTCTAAATTTTACAATTCTTACTTTTAGAGTGACAAATTTGCCCCGAATTGTATTTGGAATGTCATATATGAATCTTACAATAATTTAATTCTAAGTTTGATATTTCTTACTTTTGAGTGGCAAATTTGCTCCTAATTGTATTTAGAATGTCAAATATGACTCTTAAATATAATTAATTTCAATTGTTAACATTCTTACTTTTTGAGTGGTAAATTTACCCCTACTTGTATTTGTAATGGCAAATATGACTCTTACAAAAATTAATTCCAAATTTTACTATTCTTACATGTTAAACCCAGTTATTGATATAACTAAGTTTGCTTTAATTTGTTTGTTAAGAAGTCGCGGAATAACACTTAACAATATTCAAGAAAGTTAAACAATTCGTAAACAATATATCAAAAGCTTTAATATTATTAGAACAATCATACGAATACACAGAGTATTAGGGTTTACACCTTGAAGCTAAAGTTAACCTATTCTAGGTTCTACGGATCTTTATATATAATGCATAGAGTGCTATATAATCTCCAGTTGTCATCGAATCATGGAATGTAAATCTATTCCGTAAATAACTCTAACTGCCTAACCGACTTCATTAAACATACCAACAGTGGTACTGACTATATTATACACTAACAATGTCTACTAGTGTATCATTTACAAAACACTAAGTATTCTACCAACAGTTGCTATCTATTACAAACATACTAGCAGTGGCTAGTCTTCATCTCTTCTAACAGCGGCAGTCTTTTACTCTAACAGTGGCTGAGACTTTATCTTCAGTCTTCAATACTTAGTCATTTCAGCTTCGATCCCAACAATCTCCCCCTAAACTTAATCAATCTTGATTTACATTAAGTTTCTTCATTGAGTTTCAATCTTTTGTAGAAGATTCAGATCCTTTTTGGTTTGGTTGACTCCTTTTGCTATACTGGTTCATGATCCTGTACACTATGTCTTTGCCCTTTTCTGTCTTCACAGCAACTTGCAATTTCTTCTTAACCAATTGCTCCAACAGTGCTATACTCAGGACATATTCTCTTTCTTCCAGCATGTACATGTATTTACCATTTTTAAGAGATATACAATGCACTCCAGCTCTAGCAAAATGTCTCCAATAACCCACAACTTCAGCACACAAAAATATATCTCCATATATCTCTGGCTCAAACATCATCTGCAACCATTCCCAGATATGTCTTTCAAGAGTAATATTGATAAGCTTCACATCCTTCTTCAATCCAATCTTGTACATCTCATATACATCAAACTTATTGAATCTCTTCAAGATATCCTGCATTGACTTATGAAAGCTTACATCTCCATTCCTCCTCTTAATCCTGATTTCATGTGAGACTGTACTGGATTCTATGAAAATTCCTTCCCATTTAACAATTTCTGAGAAGTCTTCATCATTAACATTTGTATTCTCAGTCCTATTAAACTTTTCCACCAACAGTTTCTCTAAGACTTCTTCATCCCTATCCAGATCACACACTTGATCATCCAATTCTTGAAAGATAGCAAAAGATCTTTTAATTCCTTCAACCTTCAATTTCAACTCCTCAACCTTTTATTTCTCATGTTTTTCTTTCTCCAGCTCCTCATGAATCTGTTCATATCTCACTCTTAACCTTCTTTGAATTTCTTCTTCTTCTTTCCTTTTCTTCTCTAGCCTTTTTCTAGCTTCAGGATTAACACTAGGATTATTGTCATACAGTTGTTGCAATCTCTCTAATGACATCCTTCTTAAAGTCAAAGTTGGTATTCTACCTCCTCTAAGCTTGCAAACCAATTCATTTTTCAATTATGCTTTTGTTGGTTTCTTTGCCCTTTTCTTAGCAGCTTTCTTTTCAACCTGTCTTTGCCTGATTCTGTCAATTTCCATCTGCAAAGGATTGCCTTTTGTCTTTTCAACATATGCATTGTAGACATAATCATCATCCACCTTCAAACCCTTTACCTTCATCTCCTCATATATTCTGCTTGCTTCCTTTGTCATCTTCACAACCTTGCCAGATTTGAGCTCTACATTCACCTCATCAACTTCTGTTTCAATATTCTGAACAAACACAGATCTCTTTGACTCAACTGCTTTCTTTTCAGCTTCCACTCTGTCCTGTTCAATCAATTCTGCTTGCACCCTCAAAGCATATTCATGATCATACTCAACACTTCTTTGTTCCTTCTTCATCTTTGGCTTTTCTTCTAACTTACCCTTACCTTTATCATTTGGATCAATCTTGGGTAATTTGGAATCAGGCTTAGGCAAATCAGTGGTTTCTCTAATTGTTACAGGTACTTCAAGTATTCTGGCAGTGGTAGGTTTAGTTGAAGTTCTATTTGATGTAGCAGTGGGTATTGGTTTTGTAGTAGCAGTGGTAGTAGTTGTTGTAGCAGTGGTTGGTGTTGTAGCAGTGGCAGCAGGAGTAGTACTAGCAGTGGGAATAGTGCTAGTAGTGGGAGTAGTAGATTTAACCCACCTACGCTCTTCAACTCTAGCAGCCTTGATACTAAAGAATGGAATCAATTTCTTTCTTCCCATGGTTGCTTTAGGCACTCTACTGACATTAGTCTCCCCCTGAACCTCTGCCCTTGCACCATCACCTTCTATGTTTTCAGATTCCACATGCACCACATCATCATCAACTGCTTCATTAACAGATTGCACCATTTCTTCACCATCTTCCACATTATCTTCAGTGGGTTGAACAACACTTTCAACAACCTCAGTCTGCACATCATCCATATAAACCTCATCCTTTTTAACTTCCACCTCTTCATCAACCACATTCTCCTCTTCATGATCACTTAAATCAGCCATAAATGCATCATTATTTGCATCATCCTTAACCTTATCCAGTGCCTTCTTCTCCCCCTTGTTGGAAGTGTTTTCACTACTCTCTACAATCTTATAAAGCCTCCCTTCTTTCAGACACTTGACCACTACATATTCAAGCTTTGCCATCCTGTCCTCTAACTTTTCAATCACCTTGGCATGCTCATCAATCGTACACTACTACACAATCCACTATAGCTCACCCCTAATAGACCATGGAAATGGTGAAAATCACCTAAAACCCGTGATCCGTTTGCAAAACTTCACGCGTTTTCACTTTCCTTTCCATTGTCCACGGTTTATAGATTTAGCGCTACACGGATCTATCTTTAAATCCGTGGTCCATTCTTTTGGAAACACAAACCACGGTTACAGATGACAAGGGGGTGGTCCATCTTCTCAGGAGATCCACGGTTCCTAATTACAAACCGTAGGCAACTGAATCTAAGTACGGACTTTTAAAATAAACTGTGGTCCTTTCGAAAATGTACGTTGGATTGTAAACAAAAATCATTACCAAATTGTTCGGTGATCGTATGTAAGCACCTGTGGGCCGTGGGTTGTGGACCTAGATGTAAGTTAATTGTTTACATTAATACGGACTGTAATAAATTAATTTTAGATGCATATAAAAATATATGAGAGTTTTTATTTTGTTGCAACACAGTATGATACTTGAACATTATAATATTTCATTTCCAAAAGAAAAAATTAACCAAAAAAATTATTTATCATCCCAAGGACAACAAACTAATTTATTTTTTATTTTTAAAAAGAAAAATGACAAAGATGATCATGAGAAAGGCATATGATCAAATAAAGAGAAGGGAAGTGTTCTTTCATGAGAATAGCACGTGTATATGGATCCAAAATATATAAAGTCGTAAACACTATTTTAGTCAAAGAAGCTCAAGATCAATTTTCATAAACACTACTTTAGTCAAATAGTTGTAAAGTGGAATTAAGCTGGATGGCATTCATTTCAGTACTTTAATGTTGTCGATGTATATATATATATATATATATATATATATATATATATATATATATGCTCTCGTTATAGTATAAATATACACATGCACATAAGGTCACTTTTGCATCCAATTAAATTAACATCCAATGTCCAAATACTGAGATCCCAAATACTAGTAATGTTATGTCCCAATCATCAAAAATAGAAAAATATATTGCAGTTCTATTTTTCTCATTTAGACATAATAGTATCAGCACTCTGTTATCAACCACGATTTCCCAGTTTAAATCCTTCCGAAGTTATTTCATACCTTTCTGTTTTACATCTAAAAACCTCATTGGTAAGATTGTGAACCAGAAGGCCTTTGCAGATATGATACATCAAAGGAAGAAAAAGAAATGCGGAGATAGATCTAGAGCGATTTACTATGAAGAGGCTGGAAGCTATCCATGTGCATTTTTCTTGCGCGGTATAATATGAGGACGGTTAATTATGATTTTTGCACAATCTTGGTTGTTAATCGTCTAAATATCTTACGATCCCCGCAAGTTCCACACGTGTAGTACAATGCAATCCTTATGAACTCATACGAATAGTAAGATATATCTTCAACGGACTTCAATGATGCTAGCACACTTCACTTTGCTCGTAAAAAATATGTTTGATGCTTTTTTGGTTCGATTGTATATCATTGTCTGTGTGTTTCTATTGTATTTTATTATATGGTAATTAATACTTTGACCATGCCTTTACTACCTCACTTGGGGGTTACTACCCCTATCATGGTTACGTATTTTTTTAGGATATTAAAAGTTTAGAATTCGGATAATAACCGAAAATAACCGAATTGAAATAAAAAAAATGATAAACCGAACGATTTGATTTAAGAAAACGAAATATTCGATTTCCATTCGATTTTTACCAAAAACCGAATCAAACCAAACAGTCAACGAAATGAAATATATAAACTTGATTTAAAAGGTTATTTTGATATTTTCTCAAACTACTTTGCTTTTAAACTTAATCTCGATCAATGTTCACGTAAATTTTAATTGAATCATTAAATATGTTAAAATCTCTATAATTTAAAAGTTCTTACAGTTCTACCTTTTTGTGATTCTCATTTGAACATTTAGATATATATATATATATATATATATATATATATATATATATAATACACTGAAACATATACTATACACTTTTAAATAACAAATCACGAAACATACATAGCTGCATCATATAAAAATAGAAAAAGATCGACAAGGCATATAAATATGCATCGATAAATTAATATGAATATTCTCATATCGAATTCCGAATGACAATAATTAACCAAAGTTCAGTTACATGGAACCTTGTTCAGTGTTTACCATTTACTCCTAAATTAAATTCATTAAAAACAGCTGGTACATGTTCTTGAACATGTACCGACCGTTTTTAATGAATTTAATTAAGGAGTAAATGGTAAACACTGAACACGGTTCTATGTAACTGAACAGTGGTTTTCCCTACGGTACATGGTTCTATGTAATGAATTTAATTAAGGAGTATATGCCAAAGACCACGGTTCTGGTTTTCCTACCAGAACCGTGGTCTATGTCTGTTTATTTTTGAAATGGACATACTGTACTTCAAATCTTCAATACATTATAAGTCAAATAATTACGTTGTATTATATTTTATTATATTATATGTAATCCTTCATTTCCTTTTGGAATACTATTTCCTCTTTTCCACCGAAAAGTAAATTAAAGAGGTCACATAATGTGATAGAGATAAAATTTAAATATCATTATCATCCCGGCCAAATGGTCAATAACAATATACTACGTATTAAATACAAAACTTAATTATCATATTCGTTTAATTTTCACCATTACATACATTTTATAACTCTAGTTTTTAACATGTATCCTTAAGTATGATTTTCTAGAAATATCCTTTCAACTTGTTGCATGAAGGTGGAAATATCCGAGCACTTTGCAACATCATCATAAAAAAAAAGCGCGAGATCATCTCTACTACCATATACCATCTCCTTTGAACTCCTTTGAAGCACTTGAGATAATCAAAAAATAGCCGAGACACTTGAGGTGACGAATTGAAGAAAACAGAAAGAATCCATCCTTACACTTGGCGTGTAAAAAAAAAGGACCCAACCATCAAATTAATGCTAAAAATAAAAAGCATATTTAAACAAAGAAATTATGGTTGGCACTTGGCAGGAAGTATCACTGGAAGAATGGGAGAGAATATAATTATAACTTATAGTTATAATGATCATATTATAAGGGAACATTTATTTTCGGATAAAGGGGACGGAACCGGAAAATTTTTATAAGACGTAAAAATAGAAAGAACTCAACCATCAAAGAAATTGTGGTTGGCACTTGGCAGGGAGTAACACCTAGGGGTGTTCACAGTTCGGATTAAACCGGATTATCCAAATGGATAACTCGGATCGGATTATGTGGTTTGGATAATTGGATTTTTGGATTGGTTCGGATCAGAACCATACTTATTATATTAGATTACGGATTGGTTTTGGTTTATAAATTACAAACCGAATTATCCAAAAAGCCAAATAAGAAATAAGTATTAATTTTTCAAAAATTATATATATAGGTATTTTATAGTTTCTTTGCATTTGCATACTATATTACACATAAATATATAAATGTATGCTAACTTTCATCATTTATAAATGTGACAGTTGACAATGAATCAACACATTTTGTGCTTTTGTTGAAGAATTGAAGATGATGCTAAAGATTATATTAAATATTTAGAAATATGATAGATAATTTCACAAACACTATATATGGTGTAGATGATATTGATTTGAACTTGTACAAATCAAAGTTAGTATCATCTATTTTTGTATATTTTTGTAATAATATATAACATATTTAACAAGTTTATATATATTTGTGTATGTGTTTGGATATCCAAAACCAAATCGATCCATCCAAATAATAATTCGGATGGATTGGTTCGGTTTTTGAATTTGTTTGGACGGATCGGATTCATATTTTTAAAACCATAATCCATTTGGATTCATCTATACGAATCGGTTTTGAACCGATCCATCCATTTGAACACCCCTAGTAACACCGGCAGAATGGGAGGGAAGATAATTATAATTTATAATTATAATGATCATATTATAAGGGAATTTTTTTTCTTAGATATAAAAGCGGAGACCCCGCAAACATAAATACATAATTGTATGGGAACTTGGGTTTCGATAAAAGAAACCCATAAGGCTCTTTATTTATAAGGCCATTTTTATTGAATAAATTAATTCAAAAATAAAATCGTTAACTGTCACATTATCTACTTCCCTACTTTCATTCCTATTGTTAAACACAAATAAAAAATGTAACTGTCAACAGTTTGGTAACCAAACAGACAACGGTTCCTTTAAAATGAACCGTAGGCAAACCTTTTGTCTAATTGAGTTATCATAGTATCATTCTATCATACTCTGAATTCTGAAAGCTAGGTTGATAGTTAATAGAACACAAAAATAACGTTCATGCATTATTTACTTGTAATGCACATTCATGGTGGATCAATCAAAACTGGTGGTGGAAATAATGAAATATCATCTCATAAGGCAAAACAATAAAATAACCTTTTCGTTGTATCACATTTTATATGTAACAACAATCAATAAATTCAGAATTATAACCTCAAATTTATTTTAAGTATATATAGATGAAGGATTTTTAAGTAAATTATACGCTATAAAACTTTAATCATTATTAACAATTAATACAAATTATATGTGCTGAAGCATTATAAAATATTTAATCATATTTTTCAACTTCTTCAACATCTTAACCAAGATCCACACAACAGATCCCAAGCCTACAAAATCAAGATCCACCAAAAAAAAAAAAACAAGGTACAATAGATCTCAAGCCTACATAAATAAACCAAGATCCACACAACATCTTAATAACCTCTAGTATTAAGTAACAATGAAAACGTACTACTCTACAATAACTCATAAAAGTGCCCCTTCCTGCCACTGAAAATATCGGTCCTTAGTTGTTGTAGTTAATATATATATATATATATATATATATATACTAAAAAGTTTGCATAAACGTGTGCATGCATCATTTGTAGTTCTTCTTTGGAGAATACGTACATCTCTTAATCGGGGAGAAGTTTACTGGAAACACATTACGTATGCTATATGGGAATAAATCCCAAAACTGTTATCGCCTTAACTGCCATCATTATGTACAAAACCCTTATTCAGTTGTGGGACTGAATAAAACCGGACCCCCGATATTAAACAGGGAAATCACGGTTGTAAGGGAGATTTAAACAAAGAAATCGCGGTGGCGACGGAGTGTTATTACTAGTTGTGTTGTGAATATGATCACGACGAAAAGGGAACTTGATTATCATATTTAGGGTTTAGATGAAAAGAGTTGAGAGGATGTGTATGTATTTATAATATACGGAGTAATATAATGACAATATATTAATTAACTAATAATTATTTTTTAATTATATTAATTACTTTAATTTAAGTAATGCATTGAAAATTGAATAACCTAACCGACCTAGGTAATTCGACAACCTACACGGTTATAAATTATAACCGTGGTTGTATATATGTAAATCACGGTTCGGAACCCATGAACCGTGAAAACCACATAAAGTTGATTGATTGATTGATTGACGTAGTTCAGACTTCAGAAGTACTCCGTCGTAGTAGCTAAACATTGGGACTAAACATTTCAATTAAATAAGTGTAATACTGTAAAACAATATTTTAAAATGAGAGATGATATATATATATATATATATATATATATATATATATATACACAGTATACACAACAATTTATTTATTCAAAAAATTAGTGATATGTATCACTACCCTATTAAAACCCAATACAACTAAATACAAATAATGCCAGCAGCGAACTACAAACAAAATGTATTAGGGATCGAGTATAATAAATAATAAAATGGGTGTGCAAATGCCAAATAGGCAAGTAGCAGGTCCCTTGACCATATATATGGCTAAAGACTAATTAAAGACAGGAAACATATAATTAATGCCTTAATGGAAATATTCAGTTTTTTTTTTTTTTTTTACAGAAAAAATAATAAACAATTTGAACTTAATTCTTTAAAAGCTAAAGAATAACGGTTCATAATACAGAACCGTGGTCCGTAAGTTAAATGGTGTAAAATTTGGAAGGTGTATGTAGAAGGAATGCAAAAAGCCAAAAATGGTGTAAAATTTGGAAGGTGATGAATATACATAGCATAGTTGTTAAACTCTTACGATTCACGAGTTGACTCTTACAAGTCGACTCGGAAATTCAAAAAACGAGGCGACTCGGACCCCGACTCGTAAATGACTTTGACTCTTACGAGTCAATTATTGACTCTTCCGAGTCGTGGGCGACTCTTACGAGTCTTAGGTGACTCTTACGAGTCAAAAATCGGGCACAGGTTTAATGTAATCTAATAATATAACAAAATATGATAGGAAATGACTAATAATACATTTTAAATTAAATATTGGTGTTATTTAATGACTTTCATCATGTTTTACTTCAATTAATGATAGAAATCCAAACAATAATATACATATAGATATAAATATATGTATTAATTGTAAAATTATGACTCTTACGAGTCGAGTCGAGTCACGAGTCACAAGTTAAAAATCAATATTCCGAATCATGAGTTAATAACTATGATACATAGTGGAGGAAGATGAAAAAATTAGGGAAGTAAATATTAAAATAAAATAGAAGATTGTAACTTTGAATGAGATTTGTGTTACATGGTTGGCTGAGAGCAAAAATCGGACCCATGACTTTTAAATGTAGGTTGAAAATTTTGAGGGCCTATTTTGTTTTACCAAAATAAGTGGTATTTACTTAATTTATTGATATTTATTAATTTAATTTATACTTTCTTAAATTAATTAATAATTTATGATTTGTTTAAATGAAATTTAAATAGTTATTATTAAATTAAATATAAAGGGTGTTATAGATATGTTATAGATATAATAGGAGATGATATATATATATATATAGGATTGCCCCAAATTATTTTGCTTTGAGTATATGTTATAGTATAGATATGTATTTAGTAAATTACCATTTTGCCCTTTTGGTTATTTATTCAACCATCATAAATAGTTTAAGCTACAAAAGAAAACGTAATTAGTAGTGGATTGGTTTCATGGGGTTACGGGTTAAATTTTGTATTACAAAATGAAACTTATATTTTCCTGGGGTTGGGCCATTAGCTAGCCCGAACCTTGGCCTAACCTGACCTAGAAAAGGTAAACGAATTGATGAATCTAGCTTAATTATCAGGTTAACATGCTTAATTTTGTATCGAGTTTCAATCATAACGAGATTTGTCATTGTGAATAATATATAAGAAAATACGCATAGGTATAAACTGGAGGGGATACCACCCATCTAGGTCCCGTGTGCCTTTGGCACCAGTCTTTTTATACATCCACGTACCTCACAGGGATGACTCCGGATAACTCCCCTGGTACAGTCGAGGCGTTTAGAGGTGGAATGAACCTGTTTGTTTTAGTTTCGGCCCCCAAAAGAACGAAGTATTTTACGGGTGTGGGTACCTATCATGCTAAATGTTTACCCAGAGCATGATTGAACCCCTGACATCTAAGAAGACAAGAGCCCAACTTATCACTAAGCCATTTAGTCAAGTGGTTGAATTAATAATAAGAAAATGATATTGCCACCACTTGGTTTGGTTGTGTTGCCGAATCTGTTTGGGTTAATGGTCGTGTGGGATTTTTCTTAGGTGTTGGGGTTTTGGTTGGTCGTTTAATCCATTTTAATGCTTACTGGCGAGTGATCGCTCTTTTGTGGTATATCTTTTGTATTGGTTGGATGTAGGGTTTTATTTATTTGATTGTTGGATGATCTATAACACCTTAATTAGGCGAATTGAATCCCACATCGGTTGTGAAGATGAGGGAATTGTGGCTTATAATTAAGGGTAATATCCTTCTTACATGACACAACGCGTTTTGGGACTACAAGGGTATATATATATATATAGTAGTAGCAAATCATGCAAGAACTTTGCAGTTAAGTGTGCTCGAGCAAGGCTAGCTAGTTCCGTGATGGGTGACCTCCTTGGAATGAGTCGTACGTAGTAGTAGTGTTGTTGCGAAGAAAAAGCCGAGTGCCAGCGGGCAAAGCGGACAATATTAATTGTGTCGTGGCAAGGCGGGATATATATTTGCTCCTGGCTCTTCTCCACCGAAATTTCCTTCTCCATTATATTGAACCGACTCCTAGTATATATAATGTATTTAGATGTTTTTTTAAGATTGTATTTGTATATATATATTATGCCCTAATATATATAAAAGTTTTTTTAAAAAAATAAATATATTGTGTTGAATTTACTGAAATACCCTGTATTAATATACTTTATATTAAACTTGATTTACAAGGTTATATGTGACCAACATATTTTCTCAAACTATGTTGCTTGATTTTAAACTAAACCTAGATCAATGTTAACATTTAATTGGATCATTAAATATGTTAAAATCTCTATAATTTAAAAGTTCTTGAAGTTCGATCTACCTTTTTGGTTCTTAGTTGAACATTTAGCTATATATAGTGGAAATGTGGAATGATCCATATATATATATATATATATATGGTAAGCCCTGGCGATCAGTAGATTGGATTAGCCGCAGTAAACGTCGTAAGACGGCCGGACCACGACGATATGGGGGTGTTCTCGGAGATAATATATTTGTTCAACTATATAAATTTAGTTTTCCGATAACAAGTTAAAATAAAATAAATATTTACAGAAATATGAATAAATTGTCTAAACTACTATTAAATCGAAAAGACGGTTCTACTTCTGATATTGAAGAAGAGCAAGATCATACAAATTCTATTAAAATTTCTATTTCAAATATTGAAAACAATTTGTTAAACTGGAAAACAAGATATTAAGACTATTTATAAAATAGGATCATTTGATTATTTTCAAGAATATTCTACAAAAGCAACTATATATATATATATATATATATATATATATATATATATATATATATATATATATATATATATAGACACACACACACACACTAGCTGAAATATATATATATATATATACACACACACACACTAGCTGCATCATATCAAAAAAAGAAAAAGATCCACAAGGCATATACATATGCATCGATAAGTTAATATGAATCTTCTCAGATCGAATTCCAACTGACAATGATTTGAATCTTCCGGATTTAATCCTCTATGCTCCATTGAGCATATATTCTGGAATTTCTTCATGAATGCTTAATATTGACATTGACAACGACGTCAGTGATATTTTTTTTTCCTCAGACTCATCAACAAATACCTTTTTGTTAGATCCATATACATCTTTTCACAAACCCTAGCTTTTTCCTCAGACTCAACATTTTTGTTTTTCAAAGCTTCAATTTCAGTTTCTTCTTCATCATTTTTCTTTTTCAATGCTTCAATTTCAGTTTCTTTTTTCTTTAAATCTTTCTTTAACAACATGTTTTCAGAAAGCAACAATTTCTTTTCTTCTTACATGCACTTCTTTTAAATCTCATTAATATTATACTTTCTCTTCATGACCTCTTCATGCTCTGTAAATTTTGTCGCTATGTTTTTAAAATCAAAAGCAAATAACGATGATTGTTGATATGCTTAATCTTGACTTTGACGTCACTGATGGTTTATGGTCTGAGGGTTTGACTTCCAGAGGCAGACTAATTAAACCCTCCACCATAACAGTTCTTCGTAAAAGAAGTGGATGTAAACAGAGAAATTGCGGTCGCGAGGACGTACGTATTGTTACTTTTATTGTGAAAACTGTGATCATGGAAAGAGAATCTAATACTCATGTTTAGGGTTTGGATGTAAACGATGAACCCTAACTATGTGTGTATGTATATTTATATTGGAATTGAACGAGAACTTGTACCGGCCGTTTTTAGTACGGAGTATTTAATTAAGGTGTAAATCACTAAATCGTAAAGAATGAACACGGTTCTATGTAATTGAACTGTGGTTAATTATCTATATTTTTAATGAACAACATAATTAGCTAAGCAATGAAAACGGTTCTATGTCAATGAACCGTGGTTAAGTTAAAATGGAACCGCGGGCCACGATATAATCGTAATTTCACATTATTATATAACTTTATTACTTTTACTATTTTACTATGCAATTTTATTTACAGGCAACTCTTCAATTTTTATCTCTATTTTGTTTTATTTTATAAGCTACCAACATAATTAATTACTTAAAAATCAATTTCAAAGTCATAAACAACTATAAACATTTTAAAAATAAAAAATAGTGTATGCTAATTTTGACTTTCAATTGTAAACATTTTAAAGATTACATTATGTAATCTTTATGTCTACAATAAATATGAATTTGAACATGCAATTAACTTGGTGAGTGTGTGGTCTCC
The DNA here is from genome assembly GCA_963422505.1 of Pseudognaphalium luteoalbum. NCBI lineage: Eukaryota > Viridiplantae > Streptophyta > Magnoliopsida > Asterales > Asteraceae > Pseudognaphalium > Pseudognaphalium luteoalbum. Next base: position 29,172,543 of record OY730195.1, read on the forward strand.
CCATTATTTTTTACGACGTGACCGAAATGAAAAAAATTCTGCTTTATTGACCGAAATACTGTTAACCTGTTAATGACTTTGGTCCAAGTGATATACACGGTTCTCAAGTTCTTGAAAAAAATATTACAAACCTTGGAATGTGGCCCAATTTGTCGACTACGTGTTGGATTTTTTCACCATTTTTTACACATTACAAACTATAACCACGGTTGGTTCTGTTCGCGATATAACCATCGTTTATTACCACTTTTCCAGAATTTTTTTCTAAAAAAAGTGGAAAATTAGAAAACGCGTTTATTAAATATAATACAGTATATACACAAATGCGACGATTTTATAGCCAAAAGCTTGCTCGAAAAGAAAGCTAAATAATAATTAAAACTATTCAAAATAAATCATAAATCATAGACTTTAAAAAAGCCAAAAGGGCATACAAATCTTGTAAAATATATAGCTAAAAACACAAGACATATACATCGATAAGTTATTTGAATCTTCCAGATTTAGTACCCATGTTCAGCGGATCGAATTCCGACTGACAATGATTTAAATCATCCGGATTTAATCCATTATGCTCTATTGAGCATTAAGGAATTCCTTCATGCATGCTTAATCTGGACTTTGACGTTACTGTCCAATGGTTTGACTTCAAGAGATGGATTAATTAAACCCTCCAAAGTAACAGTTCTCCGTAAAAGAAGTGGATGCAAAAAGATAAATTGTGGTTGCAAGGACGTACGTATTGTTACTTTTGCTGTGAAAATTGTGATCACGGAAAGGGAATTTGATACTCATGTTTAGGGTTTGGATGTAAACGGTGAAACCTAACTATGTGTGTGGATATATTTATATTGGAATTGAACGAGCCCATTTACCGGCCCTTTTGATAAAATTTAATTTAATTTAGATAATTTAATTAAGGAGTAAATTGTAAACAATGAACACGGTTCTATGTAACTGAATCGTGGTTAATTATTGTTGACCAAAATTATTACACTTTTTTACTATGCAATTTTATTTACAGCAACTCTTCAAATTTTATCTATCTATATTTTATAAATTACCAACATAATTACTTAAAGAATGAAAACGGTTCTGTGACAATGAACTGTAGTTGAAACGCCCCCAATTTATACCTTTACTTTAAAACATATTTTATTAAATTTTCAATCTAATCCCATCTGAATATAATAATATTTTTTCATATTTTGACGACTTTAAAAATCAACCACATACAATTTTGTTACAACTTGCAATCTTCTTTTCATCTAAACATTTGATTTAATAACATAAAATGGGCGACTTATACAAGTACCATCGTTACAATAGTTTAAAAGAAAGAGAAGCTTGTCTAACCATATAGCAAGCTCCAATCCACGCTATCTTTTAATCCTTTGGTTCAACCGAACCAATACCTACAATATAAATAACTGAAAGGAATAAGCCAAAGCTTAGTGAGCATATGAGTAGTTAAATGAATAATCTATCACACAATATTATATAACAAATATTATCTCATAGATATATAATAATACTATTTACATTCCATTATTATTTTCTAAGGATCCACAATCTACCATACTGATAGTATGCTACCAGCAATTTCCACAAGCCAATGATCGCAACCATTGCTTGCACCAAACTATAATCATCCAGCTAATGATCGCAGCCATACCTGGACACCAATATCAAGTATTCGAATATTCTACGCAATTCCATATCAATATGCACATAATTATTTATTTAGCAATCATAGAAACTCTACATGGACTTTGCCTCTTAGTATCCCGCCTCTCGGGTGATAGCATACAAAGTATTTATTTCATGCTAATTATCCACAATTAGTCTTACAGTTATTTCCTAATTAATGCCCGCGTATTGAATATCATTAATTGAAACTTTTCATTCACCGCGCGGAAGTGATGGAGTAACCCCGACACAAGTCCATTAGAGATTACCACAATCAATATTCACATAACAAGTCATTTTATCGTTACGGATCCTTATTATTAAACCATGCTAATTATATACAATTAACAATCAACACAGTCTATTACAAACCATATACCAACAATTTATCCATATGCTATTATCATAGCATATAATATATCATTTCCATCTATTTATAACACATAAATAATAGAAATCATTCATATTCACACATACTGATTATCTATATGCCACATCATAATACACAATGTAAATATATATATATATATATATATATAATCATACTCCTATCGGTAGCACAATTATACACGATAAATCATTTATCCGATTGTGTAACCTTTCTGCTTAAAAGTAAGTTGGTTACACAATCATTACCCATTTAACCCCCATAATACTCACCTTTGCCTTTTTAGAAGAATAAACACATATGCAACATAATATTAGCTTGTAGATGTCACGTCTTAAATTACCTATCATATAACACAAAATCATAACAATACATTTAGTCTCTAATAATCATCACAATCACATAACTAAACTTCTTGTATTGTTATTAGCTTTAACCTTTCGGTACTTTACTTATTAATTTTAGCATAATCATATATGTACCTATCCAAAATCTGAGCATAATATATTCATTTATCTGTACACTTTCTCACTCTAATTAAATCCTTAACTAGTTATTAAAACCATAACTTAAGTACCATAAATGACTCAAGTGAATAATCACTTGAATTCCTACTCAAACTCTAAATCTAAATCATTATTACGATAAGTTATAACTTCTGTTAATAGCCTTATATTCGAAACATGCCCAGATCACACAAGCAAGCAAAACAGATTCTGATTAGCATGAATCGCGTACCTACTACATAGGATCGCGTTGCGACCACTAAGGATCGCGTCTCAACCTGGTTTGTTCCAGACCTGCGTATTTCCTGTTTAAGCATGGCAGCTCGAGTTTTTATCCATAAACATCAAAACCAGTTTTATCAGCATCAAATATCAACTAATAAACATGATTCCCACCACTCTCTAACTCCAATTCTATATTGAAACCCTTAACCCCTACCAATCTCATCATAATCAACTTTAGTTTAAATGGGGAATTAAAACTTACCAAGAGATTAAGAACATAAGGAGGATGATGAATTGAAGCTTTTAAATCTGGATTGAAGATTCAATTTGATGATTTCTTGATCCTTGTTTGAATCGCAAAAACCACAGGAACCTTCGTGTTTTATTTTTGGGTTTGAGAGGATAAGGAAAGAAAAAGGAATATATATATATATATCTATACACGTGTACTACTTTGGTCTCCTTTTTAGCCTATTGTCTGGAACTTAAAAAACATTTGCGATTTCTAATATTTTATTTTTCTTACAACCTTAATACTTTAAAACAACTATAAATTTAGTTGTCACAATAATACTTTTAGATTTTGGGGTGTTACAGTAGTTAAGTTAGTATGGAACCGCGGACCACAAACCCACAATATATTCGTAATTTTACATTATTATACTTTATTACTTTTACTATTACTACAGTAATAATTGATAATTAATCAATAAATAGAATATAAGTACATACTGTATAAATTAGGGTAAACTACATAATTCGTCCTACTGGTTTTTCATTTTCACACTCTCGGTCCTTTTACCTTTTTAATTACAATGGTCGTCCTTATGTTTTATGCTTTTTCCCAAGTTAGTCCTTTTACTTTTTTAATTACAATGGTTTTGTACTTTTTCCCAAGTTAGTCATTTTAGTGTATAAATGACTAAACTAACCTTTTAAATTTCTTTTTTGATTTCGATATCTTTTTTACTTATATATACCCCTTATAATTCATTTCCTCTTCCTCTTCTTCCTTAAAAACTTATCAAAAGAAATATCGGAAAACCCCAAAATATTGAATCTACTTATTCTCCACTAACTACACTTTTCATTAAATCTACCAACTAACATCTTTTTTGATTGGTTAAACATACACTATTTTTGATTGTCCCGTTATAAGTGTATGTTTAACCAATCAAAAAAGATTTTAGTTGATAGATTTAATATTTGATTAATGAAAAGTGTAGTTAGTGGAGAATAGTTAGATTTAATATTTTGATAAGTTTTTAAGGAATAGGGGGTATAAATAAGTAAAAAAAAATAATAGGAAAAAATATCAAAATCAAAAATGAACTTTAAAAGGTTAGTTTAGTCATTTATACACTAAAAGGAATAACTTGGGAAAAAGTACAAAACATAAGGATGATCATTGTAATTAAAAAAAGTAAAAGGACTAACTTGAGAAAAAGCACAAAACATAAGGATGACCATTGTAATTAAAAAAGTAAAAGAATTGAGAGTGATAAAATGAAAAACCACAAGGACGAAAAATGTAATTTACCCAATTTTTTAATTTTCTGTGAAATACAACATAGCGGGCCACGGTCTCTTTGAAAAGAACCGTGGTCTTTTCAACATTTTAACACAGTTCTTTATGTCAAACCCGTGTGCTAATAGCCAAAAATTTCAAGCTACCCGTATTACACCCCCTTTTCCACCCAAAATCTAAAATTTTCATATATTTCATCCATTCGGGCAAAACCTAGCTAAGCTACCACCGAAAACCATCACCAATCGCTAATACCGCCTCCAAAATCCATCATCGTTGTCCATAATCTTTTTATAAGTTTGTCTGGTTATGTTCATTTGTTCCCCGATTACAAGTTAGTAGGTCGCTAGGGTTTTTTTATCCAACTACCGCTATAATGGTAAAGTATCAATTTCTCTTCTTTTTGATGTTATATATTGAGTTTTTGATTGTTTATATGTCTGGTTTTTATGAACCAAATGAATGTTATACTTGTGTTAATTTGGTGTTTCTGCATCAATACGTACCATAATTATAGTTGAGCTAATTATTCGAGAGTTTGTATATTGTTTTAATTATGCATCCATTTAATTAGTTGATGATTGTTTGTATCATAACCAAAAAGTGAACATTATTTGGTAATATGTTATCAAGTCGTTAAATTGTTCATACAATTTAGTTTTTGAGTGTTGATATATCATATATCATATATACAACAAATTATGTCGCACCCCCAAAACACGTGGCAGCGGAAGTAGGAGGTGTCACGGGGGCTACGATCAAATCAAATATCATCACACAAAGATTACAATAAACGACCTCTACATGAGACGTTTGAAAAATAGTTACATTGCCATAATCAAATGTTTACAACTGTTACCAAAAAATATTGGAGTTCGCAAAAATAGTCTAGAGATTTCTAATACACAGTTGTTGATACAAAATACCGTAATGCAATTAATTCTCTTATTTGAAAATATGCGACTCGAGCTATGCTTTCCAAAAGCATCCTACTATCTTGATTCCTGTAGGTAGTTCTATTGCGTCTGTAAACCTGAGAATACATACTAAAAGGGTCAACATAAAGTTGGTGAGTTCATAGGTTTGTTAAACAATTGTTTGGATATCAGTATGAAATACAAGATTTAATAATGTTTGAAATCAATCAAATATGTATACTATTGCCATGAGCTCATAGTCCGAAGCTTAACAATGTGTGTCGTGCCTCTTTCGAGTACACGATCGTTGGTGCCCCTGCAAGTGTCTAATCTGATACACTCGTGTGTACAAATATTAATACGTCCGCTTGACAGGTTAGCGCAACTAACCCGGACGGGGATTGTCAGTCCCAAATAGATCTATTTACTAATACTCGCGCTTAGTCCAAATTAACGAAGCCATGATGTGTGAGGACTTTAAATGGATTAGTGTGTTAACTCATGCAATCCGTATAGCGTTGTTTGTTGTAATTGTGTTCATAAAAACAGTTGTGTAAAAGCAGTTGTATGTATTCTCACCCTTGGATATAAAAAAGTAAAAAGGGGCTATGAAACTCACCTTAGGTTAGCAAATAGCAATCAAATATCAAATAAGCAAGCAAGCCGGTGTGCAACCTTCTAACGTCCTAAAAACGTATAAGGTTGTATAAGTAGATGTCTCATAAGACCATTTATAGCTATTGTATAAGTAGGGGTTAATGTCCACTTAAGCCAATAGTGTAGGTGGAGGGTTAATGTCCACCTAAAGCAAGTTCACTCAACTAGTATGTTCAAGTATGCTGTTCAAGTTCGTTTATCAAAACGTGTACGACCCGTTGGTGAAAGTTTTTGTAATAATAATCCGTTTAGACATTATTATTAAGTTTGTTTTGTTGTATACTATTCATTAGTACATATCGTGTGTTACTAACAGATTATTTAGTTCGTAAAAACTTTAAATCGTAGGTCAAAGTTGGTCAACTCGTTGGTCGAAGCTGGTCAAAGTTGGTCAAACCTGGTCAACACTTACTAATTTATGAGACACTTGCCTATTTATGAGACACTTCCCAATTTATGAGGCACTTCCCAATTTATGAGATACTTGCTAATTTATGAGTTAAGGTATTTGGTTCAAGTGTTCTAAATGTCAGTTTCTAAATCGGAAAACTTTCCAAGTCTCTTTTTGGTCAAAGTCATTAATTAAGTCACCCAAATCCATTTTTGTTACCACTTTTCAAAAATAGTAAGTTTGTCGGTTTTTAGAAATCGAGCCCCGTTTTTGTTGACTTGGTCAAACTTACTCGGTTTGACCCGAAACTTTCCCAAAACCCTTAGATATGTTCAAAAGTCCGAAAAAGTCATTCCTTCTATTTTTAGCAAGCCCGAAAGTGTATGTTTTTATGTTATAACAAAATCAGTCCCAAACTTAGTTTTTCAGGTTTTCCAGCCACTTGTTCTAATTTTTAAAAATATCAAAAGTCCAAAATCAAATACAATAAAATTTCCAGGTTCTACCCCACGTGTTATATAGATCAAGTAATTTTTATAGATCTAATTAAAATGGTTTACTATTTTTAATCATTATTTCTCTATCCTATACTCAGTTTTAGTGACATGCAAGAAGATTCATTTTCTGGGCATAATCTACACATTTCTAGTCAAACTAGTCAAGAGAAAAGTTGTAGCCAACGAATTTTGTGAATTATTGGTTCTGGCCTCAAGTCATATGGAGGTGTGTAGCCCTAGATATACAAAAAACACTAAGGATATAATTTCAGTCTTAATCTAACAGATTATACATGTTTTCTTGTAAAAATCATTAAGTATAGTAAACGGATTCAAAAAGATACAAGGTTAATGGAATTGGAAAGATAACTTTTTGAAATTGAATTTGGACTATAAAAATGTCTAGTTTCATGGAGAAATAGATTTTATAAAAATCGTAGAAGTAGGGTAAAGTTTCTAGACAGAATCTGAAATATGCATTTTTGTTGATTTTAAGCTAAGAAAAACGATTTTTGAACCATATTTTGCTATAATAGTTGTGAGTGAACTTTCATATATGTAAATAGAGATGTAATAAGCAAGATAGAGTATCCTTACAATGAGTTTTGATGAAGAAATGACAGATTTTAGATGAGGTGTTCTTGTAGTTTCCTTTTGCTAGAAAAATCTTGGAAAATGATGGTGATTTGAGTGGTGGTTGTGGGTGGATGATGGTAGTTTGTGGTGGTGGATTATGGTGGTTCAAATTTCTGGAAATAAGGAGAGAGTGAGAGATAAATTATGTTAAGTGAAAGAGTGAAAATAAAAAATGAATGAAATATGTGCATGTAAATTGTATGGTCTCGAAACAAAAACCAAATGAGTGGAAATTGCATGTGATTCTAGTGGGTGAGGGAGAGGTGGCAGCCCACTTGTGATTCCCACCTGGTCTCTTGTGTTTTTAATTAAATTCCAGTCTACGTTTACGTATTTAGGTCGTTTACTCGTTATTTTCATTAAATCGTTAAATCGCCTAACGTTTTATCGTGTCATTTTAATTAACGATATATTTGGGATAAATTTTCATTGAAGTATTATTAAAATACTTTTTTTTTAAGTTGTCAAATTAGTTATTGATGTTTCATTTGGTTTTCGAATTCATTTCGATCGTTTTAGTAACGTTTGAGACGTTTTAGCCCAAAACGTCTAGGTCTTTGTGTGTGTGTGTGTGTGTATTATTATAACAAAATAATAATATATGATGAATAACCTCTAAAAATAGATTAAAGTTATTTATAGAAAGGTTTTCACTAACGTCGTATAGTTTGTCGGACTCCGTCAGGTTGTTTCGCGTAATTACAATTAATTACGTAATCGTAATATAAAACAATTACGTAGGTGTATATTCACAATAATATACAAATAGATACAAGTAATTACAAGTATTTAGCCTAAATCACATCTAAATACACGTAATTAGGGTTTCGGTTAAGTTTAAAAGTTAACCTAAATTGCCGGGTGTCACAAATTATTTGTTTAATACATTCAAAGTATGCATTATAGGGTTGTACAGTACTGCATCAATCAAAAAGCCCAAAACTGGTGTATGAATCAAAACATATATTGCATTTATCCGCAGCCTTTAGTTTTTGAGTGTGTTTATATGTTTTGTGATTCATATGAACCAGTTGTTATGTACATATGTCTAGAGGTGTACGTGTTGTTGAGTATTTGTATTATTTTACCACTTTTGATATGATATATCTACGATAGTTAATTATCTCGTGGGGACCGATCGATCTGATGACAGCTTTGTGATGATGTTTGTTAGGCAGTTTTATTTATATACATATTGTGGGTGTAATGTACTGATTGTTGAATGCTAGATGACCTTTGATATTATTATTTTTTTTAACAACTTATTCATAATGCGGTGTAGGATAATCAAGATAAGGATCTCCTTCCTCATCCAGAAAACGTTATGAGTGATCATCAACAACTTGATCTTGGAGAACAAGTTAATCAAGAGTGTAGTACAAGTGCTCCACGTAAAAGGAGAAAGAGAAGGGCTACTTCATCTATGAAGAAGGATGAGAAGGCCAATTTGCTTGGCGATAGAGAAGTTGACTTCAATGTTTTTGGACTCAACATTAGGCCGGGACAGGTGTCATTTAGTAAAATGGTAGGTCTTGTGGCTAGATGTCGGGTTAGTATTCTAATTGATTCATGGGATAAGGTTGATGAAACACTAAAAGAGTCTCTATGGGAAGAGGTTAAGGTAAATTCTAAACCGTTAAAATAATTTTGTAGCAACTATATCACTTTCTCAAAGATGCTATATATACAGAAGGCTACTACTATATACTTATGTATTTCAAAAAGCATTCCCTGATATTAAGGGTGAGGAGACCAAGAAGGCTATTACTGCACAATGCAACCAGGCCTGGAAAGAATTCAAACGAAATCTGAGGGACAATTTTGTGAAAACTGGGAAAAGCCCCTTTTTGAAGTACCCGTATCTTGCCAAGGAAGGAATGTGGAAGAAATTATATGAGAAGGTCAATAATGAAGAGTTTCAGGTATCAATTCCATTCATTTTTTTTATTATTTTTAAAGTTGAACACAAATTTTCAATCATGAAACCTCATATTAAATAGTTATAATTTTTGTTGATAAAAGAGTCCTACCGAGTACCGAGGGTGAAAGGCTATCTCGACTACGTGATCATCATTTCCTTTTTTCTGTTAAACTTTTTTTTCTTATGTGAAGAGATTAAGTGAGAGAGGTAGGACCTAAAGGGTATCGGGGATACGAACAAGAGTGGAATAAGGAGAGATAAGAAGCTCTCAAGGTTTTGGATCCCTCCTCTCTTGTTGTTCGCTTATATAGGGTTCACAGTCTGCGGGTGTTCATGTACATCAGGGCTCGGTGTGGACGCAATAGCCAGGGATAGTTGTTTATACCTGAAGGTATAGTTCCAATTGTGAAGGATTTGGTAAGATCACATTTGTTTACTTTGAAATTCTATTAGTAATCAATATTCTTGGTAAAATTAGAACATAAACTTTTTATTGGTTTGAACAGATTAAGAAGGACGAGGAGTTGCATGTGGCTTCGGATCCCCAAGGAAAAGATGCTCTATGGACGATCATAGGAAAAGAGCACCCTGGAAGGACAAGGGTGGTAAGGCACACTATTGGCTTCACGAAGGCAATTGATGGCTATGAGAGGCAGCCGCGATGCAACTAAAGAAACGAAGAGATTGAGAGTTTAGAAAGAAGGGTGGCAGAATTAGAGAGGATGGAAGTTGAAGATAGAGAGCTGGGATCGCGAGAGGAGACATCGAGGGAGTTGGTGGCGCAAAGACCTGCAGCAAGTCTCGATATGAGGAGTACTGGTGCTTGGTCAGAGTTCCAACCTTTTGAAGAGTTACCGGTAATCACATTTATTTAGTATGTAATTATGCTTTTACCACAAATTATTTTGTATCACTTATATATTCATACCATATCGTTGTAGGAACCCACCGCGTGTAAGTTAATCGTGGAATTCGGGTTTGAAAGAAAGCTTGTTGCGAGAGGAAAGGCTCGTTCGGGCAAGTACATGGGGTGTCTATGTCACCAGACCACCTAATGGTACAAATTGAGAGAATTCAGGATGGATTCGGGGAGATGAGATTTCCTAAGCCAACTGCTGGGATGACCGTCTTACAGGAAGCAAAAAACAGTCTCCTTCAGTGGCCACGTTCATTTATTATATTTTCCGAGGTAAGTACACATTATTTATCTCCAAGTATCGTGTGTTAAAATATTTCTACGCATGTCATAACAGTATGCACTCCCATTTTTTTTGTTACTAGGATGGGAGAGAGTCGTCCCCGGAGCCAAGTGAGGAGGATTCAAGTGAGGAAAGTAGTACCTAGCTGGAAAAGGATACAACTGAATTAGATCAACATTCTCCATGTCAGGAATAGCAGGGCCCTACCCCTGTACGGGATGATCAGGTCCCAATTAAGAAAAACGGGTCCCTACAAAATCTGGCAAGCGTATACGGGCAGAAAGTATTGAAGCTGGGACAACTATGGGTAGAGTAACGGGGAAGTCAAGTAGACACAAGAAGTCTACCCTAGAAGCAGATCAAGGAAAGAGTTTGAGGTTGAAGCCGGAGGTTGTGAGAAATGTTTGGGATAAAGCATCCAGTAATCCTCTCAAGGAACCAAATTCTGAAAGTGAATCTTTTAAGCCTACATTTGATGAAGCTGATAGAGCAAAGGCTAAAGACAAAGGAAAAGGGATTATGGAGGAGCCAGAAAAGCCAACAAAAAGAACTATTCTGGGTACTGGTTTGTTTGAGGATGTGCCACCTGAGTTTGTTGAAAATCCTCCTACTTCTACTGCTACATTAGTTCCACTTGCCAATGACGATCTCGTAGCTGTTGCGGCATTAGTTGATGTAGCCAACGCACCAACCCCCACCAAAACTGTTCCATCTAGGGGTTTAGGTGTATCATTCAGAGAGCTTGTATTTGATAACAGGCCAGAGGGATTAGAGGAGGCTCTGAAAGAAAAGGAAATAGCTAAGGCTAATGATAAGGGGAAGGGACTGTATGTGGAGTCTGAGAAGCCCAAGAAGAAAAAGGATCCAGAGGCCATAAGTGCAGATGTCTATGCTGAGCAGGCAGGTATGATTGCAATTGATATTGAACCTGGGGTTGTGCGTATTATGACAAAATAAGAGAAAGTTCATTTTGATCTAAACTTTTCTGAAAAGTATATGGAAGCTCAATAGACTGAATTAACCCCAGCTGAAAGGCAGCTTGAATTGATGGAAATGTTGAAAATTAAAAAAGCTCACGAGGCAGCACAAAGGTAAGCTAAGCTCAAAGCCAAGCCAAAAACAAAAGCTCGGATGAAAGATCATTATGCCAGGTGCTTAAGAGGATCAACTGGTCTGTCTCTCACTGCTCTCAAAAAATGGGATTTTGAATCTTTAAAGAGAAGATATGAAACAGAACAGGAATTTATCCCTATGGATGAGGAGACTAGCTACAAAGTCCGCAAAAAAAGATAAGCCATCTGAAAAGGTGGAAAAAGAAAAGAATGATAAAATCTTTTTGACATTTGGTAGAAAAAGAACATTTGGTGGAAAAGAAAAAGAATGATAAAATCTTTATGAGAAAGAATAAAAAGATGGTTATGTCTGAAAAGGAAAAATAAGTGTATACTGATGTGCCTTCAAAAGGATGTTTGAGGTTGGAATGAGAAAATATGAAGGAGAGAGAAGATATGATGACAACCATCATCTGTTTGAGCATCTAAGACAGATGTATGTGTATGAGATTGTAATGAGAATATTCATGAAGCCATACTCTCCTGTCACTGAAAGGCACTGCTATGAGCTCTTTTGGAGTGCACCGGTACAATCAATTGGATGGAGGGGTGGGATACTTGATAGTCACAAAATAGAACATGATTCATGATCTACTTGATACAGATTGATTGAGAATGAAAGGATGAAACTTAAGGCTGCTGGAAGAATCTTAAGTTTAGGGTGAGATTGTTGGGTTAGAATAATCACTGGTGCAGATTGAATATTATTCCAAGTGTTTTACACTGTTGGGCTAAAGTGAAGCAGCAAAGAATCTGATGTATGATTTTGAATTAGATCCACAAGAAACAGAACGCATCATTAAGTGTCTTAACGAGTAAGGATTTTCCTTAACATATAAAGCTAGAAATATGCACATCTTATTATCAAAACTAACACAATTGATCTATTCGCTTCATTATTCTCAGTGCATGAAGCGAGATGTATTCCATGTTACCTGGACAAAACTCCATTATCGCTCACAGACCTCAACAACGTTGTCAGGAGGTGGTGTTCTTGGTTCCAACAGCAAATTCTTATATGATAGGTGCATGAATACTTTATTCTTTTTACTTAAATGATTTAGATGCGTTTTGAATGCTTAACTCCTTATGCTAAAATGTTAATATATATTTATAGATGTTGATATGCTAAGTATATATGATACATAAATATTCAGTGTATTCTTTATTCCCTTTACTTAAATGATTTAGATTCTTTTCGAATGCTAAAATGTTATATGTGTGTGTGTGTGTGTGTGTGTGTGTGTTTATATGCTTAAGTATAATAGTTACAAAAATATGCTAAAATGTTAATACAAATCTTTCATGCAAGATCAAAATAGCTTGATTAAAAATTTTGAGATGCGCCCAATGATGAAATCTCATATTAAATAGTTATCATGGTGACAACAATTAGATTTGTTGAGTTGACAATCTTAAATCTATTACCACTTACAAGTTTAAGCAACACCGACTGATATGAGATATGAGAGCACTTACTGAGAGGAAAGGGTATCTCGACTACTATTTTATACTCCCCCCGTCCCAGTTTTATTGTCCCCTTTTAATTTTTAGAGTCTTTCTTTGACAACTTTGACCTTGAATATTTTTGTTTGTGTTATATAATACTTAATGCAAAATATATGAATGGATTGCGTTTTGAATGCATTTTCATTAGTATAATTTGCATCAAGTATTATATAACACACACAAATATATTCAAGGTCAAAGTTGTCAAAGAAAGACTTCAAAAGTCAAAAGGGGGCAATAAAACTGGGACGAAGAGAGTATTAATAGAACTGCTGGTGACATGCAGGTTCTAAAAACATTCCTGTGAAACTTTTTTTATTTATAAAACAAGCGGTCCACAAAAGAGAACCGTGGACCGGTCACATTTTTTTATCAAAAAATTTTAGAAGGACCACGATTTTGAATAATGAACCGCGAATAGTTACAAGTGGTCTTGAACATGGTTTTAAATTATTAACCATGGTTCGACTGGAATAGACTTCTCCCCCCTTAGCCGACCCCCCCGATTTCCGTGATCTATATATGGTTTTAACCGTGTGCCATTTGTGATTTTGTAGTAGTGTGCTAAGCTAGCTACTACTAACTACTACATAATTAATCTCCTACTTATCTCTCACCAAATTAATTAGATTAATTTAGAGAGAGAAAGTAAAGAAAAGGAAAGAAAATAAAAGTTGAGAAGAAAGGTGTAAGGTTTTTGGTGTATGGTGTGAATGGTGTGTTTCAAATGAACCAAAGGCACCTATTTATACTTGAATTTTGGTGCACTTTTGTTGGTGCATCTTAGTGTGTCTGTCAGTTGGTCTAAGTCTGTAATGTGTTTGATATGTAATTACGTTAGTTGATAACGTTTGTCTTAATTACATTTTATGTCTTGGCGACACAAGGTCTTTGTGTCGCAATAGTCAACCTGGCGACACATCTTGTGTCGCATGAGTCGGCTTGGCGACACAGCTTGTGTCGCAAAGGTCAGATTAGGTTTAGTATAAATAGTCTTGTACGGCTCATGGTTTGAGGTTGACGAATTTGTGATCAGTGAGAGCATATTGTAATCATTCTAAGTAATATAAGCTGATCGTTTTGTGTTGATTAATCATATACTTTGTGTTTGATTAGTGTTTATTCGTTTAACATTTTGTTATCAATCGTGGGATTCCGCACTACAGTTGATTATTGGGGATTCGATTAGGTCCGGCATACAGGTCCTACAAGTGGTATCAGAGCCAAAATCTCAGGATTTGGTGTTATTGAATCCATTTTGACAAGTTTCTCGGATAAATACAACAAGTTTGAGCTAGAATCTTCTTTGACAAGTGCTTAAAATTATTATTTGGTGTTTCTGGAAGATATTGGAGTTATTATTCGTCCTCCAATCGTAAATTTTCGTTAGGTTATCGAGAATTTTCGAATTTAGGGTTTTTGGTCGCTGGTCAGCCGTTTCTGCGACACTATTCTGCGACATAACCTTTGTGTCGCGTCTAGGGTTACTGCGACATACGCCTTTAGTTTGGCGACATAAGCTTATTTTTATTTTTATTTTTTTATTTTTTTATTTTTATTTTTTTTATTTTTTTCTCTTAAATTTGTATATTTATTTCTAACAAGTCCAACTAGTTACTCTTCCATCGGGTTCCAAAACTTGAAATTGAAAATCAAGTTATCTGGGCACTGCGACACAAGTTTTGTTCTGCGACATAACTTATGTCGCCTTCTATGTCGCCATTTTATGTCGCTAGGTGGGGCAGAGGTATAAATACCTCACTCCAGTCGTTTTCTCTGTTTACACTTAAAGCGACACAAAATCAAATCCTGCGACACAAAATTCATCCTTGCGACATAAAACCTGCGGTGTTCTTTGCTTCCTAATTTCGATCGTCCGCAGTTTGTTTTCGCAATTCACCTTGTGTATCTTGTTCACTACCTTCAACTCGATTGATAGGTACTAGTTTCACCCTTTATAACTGCTTATTTTCCATTAAATCGTTAATGTTTATTACGGGTTTATAGGGTTTATGTTTTTTGGTTTAATGTGACACGAAAATCACACTCTTATTTGTTAATATACATGTTTTCGTGCTTCTGGTATGTTGGCGTACCATAAGGTATGTCTCGTTTTCGAAAGCCCCAAATTAGAGGTTAGGGTTTTCTGGGTTGGGGCTTGCAGTTCGTCATTGCGACATAACCTGCGACATAACGTTTTATGTCGCAGGTTATGTCAATTTAACTTTATGTCGCTTCATCTTGCGACACAAATTTTATGTCGCTAAATGTCACCTTGCGCCATAAATTTTATCGCTAATTGTCATCTTGCGCCATAACTTTTATGTCGCTAAATACTCTCTTGCGCCATAACTTTTATGTCGCCAAATGTTCTTGCGACATATCTTATGTCGCTTAACTTACCTTAGCCTATTTCTCACTTGTGTCCAATTATGGTATAGCCATGGCAGGTGACTTCGTTCAGGACAACGGTGTTATACATTACTGTATTCACTGCTTCTGCCCAAACACTATCATGTCTTGCACTTCCGCGACTACGAGGGTTCTCTTACGGTCGTGGAAGCTTATGTGCATTCAGGTGTCGTGATAGCACTCTTGCTTGATCGGCTACCTTCCTTTTTTGGTGGTCTGGTGGGATCCCCTCACTATCCTGGATCTTAGCCTGACCTTGTCTTGAATCTTGGCCATTTGTCTTGAATCTTGGCTTTTTGTCCTGGATCTTAGCTTGGCCTTGTCTTGAATCTTGGCTTTCTTTGTATTAATAGTATCTGAGGATACTATTTAGGTTTAGGGTTTAGAAATGTGATAATTTGTAATCATAACTATGTATTATTCTTAATTATCAATGAAACCCTTATTTTGTGCGAATTTGATCTCTTTGTGTATTATTTATGTGAATTTGCACACTGTTATGCGACGCATCTTTTATGTCGCATCATCTTTGCGACACAATTGTTTTATGTCGCTTGCTTGCTGCGACATAACTCTTTATGTCGCCTATATTCGATTAAATTCGACTACATTGCTAACTGCGACATAACTCTGTCCGTCGCATTATTCTTTAGCGACACAATTCTTTATGTCGCAGATTTTCTGCGCCACAATTCTTTGTGTCGCATTTGGTAACAAATTGATTTGTGTGTTTTGATTAAATCTGCTAACGCTAACTGTTTGCGAGTTTTATCTCTACTCTTTACACAGCAATGGCAGATGCTGATGTTCTAGGAGCCACGTCACAACATTGTGGCATTCTTGGACGATTCAAAGGATACGGCTGCATCATATAGGCCAATGGTGGCATTCCTACGCCGCTCTCGCATTTATACTGCTATTACTGCAACAACCACTATCTACAAGGATCAGGTGGCTCATTTTTGGGAAAACGCAGTGATCAACTCCGACCTGCCATTCACCAGAATTATTTATACTGTTGGAGATCGTCAACTTATTATCTCCGAGCAGGTCATTCAGGATTTCTTTCACTTCGGAGATACTACAGAGATGCCTACTCTTTTTGGCAATGAGTTTATTGCCGGGGCTATGACACGTCTCGGCTATCCAGGAGTACCCAACGACCAATATCGCAAGGCGAATCTGCCTAAGGTCTGGCGATACTTGATGCATGTTATTATCGTTTGCCTTTCTCCTCGTAAGGCAGGATTTGATGGCATTAGTCACTCTACGGCTTCTGCCATGTTGGCATTAATCTACAATAAGCCCTTTAACTTTTCTGGTTATATCTTTCGGGCTATGGTGGATAATCTTAACGCCGGGGATAAGCGTTGGAATTTATATCCACGTTTCATTCAGCTGTTTCTTGACAGTCAGCTTCCTGGCCTTCCTCAGAATGCTCGCGAACGCTTACGACCTACTCCCATGAACGTCCGAATCTGGACGGTTTGTGCGGCTGGTGCGAATGCGAATAGCCACTTTCCGTTATTTGGGCACATAATCAATGACGCTTATGTCGCACCGCCCGATGATGGTTTTATGGATGTTTTGCCTGCACCTGGGCAGGGAATTCAGGAGGAGGAATTACACCTCCATGATGCTCAAATACAGGTCGATGATCTGTTACAGGAAATTGAGGATTTCCAGACTGGAGAACAGGCTGCTCAGCCTAATCCTGATGTTCCAGTTACTGAAGATTCAGATGCAGCAGACTATGGATAATCAAGCTAAATTGCTTCAGTCTCAGGCATCGGTGTTGGAAGTTCAGGCTGCTCAGATTAAAGTTTTAGAAGAACAAGCAGCTTTGGTTCCTACTTTGAATACTAGGGTGTTAGAACTAGAATCCCTAGCTGTCGTTCCGGGGGAGTCAGGCCTGCGTGCCATAGAAACAACATCTAGGGCTTCAGCCGGAACACAGACAGATAATGTAGATGAAAATGTAAATCTTTTTGATAGTAATGAATCTCTTCGTTTGGATTATTTCTCTGTTGATGACATTCCAGGTCAACCAAGACCGTTAGCTGTAGACTTTTCAAATGCTAATCTATCTTTTATTCAACAAATGGTCAATGAGGTAAATCAGGAATCTGAACCTGAATTCGAAACAAATGATGATGTTGAGATTGAAGAAGAAGAAATGCGTCCTGATGAATTCTATGACGATGCTCCTACAATCGAGACTGATTCTTCGGAAGATGAAACAGAGCCAGCTGGAACTTCGCAAACTGTTCCAGAAACTACATCGGCTTCTGATACTACATCTACTTCGACCTCTGAGCGGCCTGTGATAAGTTTTATTCCTGATGTATATGTTCCCGTTACTTGCAAGACATATAAGGTTAGTGGGAATTATACAGGAATTATTAAAAGCTGGAAAACCTACAAAGGTATTTTCATGATTAAAAGGAGCGATGGTATTAAGTATTTCAAAAGATCATTTAAGAAGCTGAGTACATTGCCAAAGGGAGAAATAAATCGTCTAGCTCAACTGGAATTGATAAATCCAACTAGGGATTCAAGAGCTGAGTTTGTACAGACGGTTTTGCGTCGTGAAGTGAAGAGCAAAAGATATAATTTTATCAAACCGACGCTTGGTAAGAGATTCATATTCAAAAAGAAACTTGATCCAGTTACAATGCAGCCAATTTGCAAAATGCGTTATCCACCAGCTGATTGTTTAACTGAGATACCATTGGAGACAGTTCCTTTTAACTTTCTAAGAAGATTTCATTATTGGGAACTCGATCCTCATACAGGCGAAGCTGTGTTCATTTTTGTTCCAGAATCTGAGCATCCAGAAAGAACTTCGCTTTATGGTTTGAAGAAAGCTCAATTTAAAGTTTTTGATCCTATGAGCTTGATTAATTTGTCACAGAAAGACTTGAGGAAGTTGTTTAATAATCCAATTCGCTTCAACGTAAGAAATGTTGTGAATTCGATTCTAGCTAGACAATTCCAGAAAGTGGTGACTGTGTGTGTTACGCATGGGATTCATGCTGGAGGCAGGTTTCCTACAGGCTGGGCATAATTGAAGAAATTTTGAAGACCAAGCTGAAGACACGGGGGAGTTTGTTGGTGCATCTTAGTGTGTCTGTCAGTTGGTCTAAGTCTGTAATGCGTTTGATATGTAATTACGTTAGTTGATAACGTTTGTCTTAATTACATTTTATGTCTTGGCGACACAAGGTCTTTGTGTCGCAATAGTCAACCTGGCGACACATCTTGTGTCGCATGAGTCGGCTTGGCGACACAGCTTGTGTCGCAAAGGTCAGATTAGGTTTAGTATAAATAGTCTTGTACGGCTCATGGTTTGAGGTTGACGAATTTGTGATCAGTGAGAGCATATTGTAATCATTCTAAGTAATATAAGCTGATCGGTTTTGTGTTGATTAATCATATACTTTGTGTTTGATTAGTGTTTATTCGTTTAACATTTTGTTATCAATCGTGGGATTCCGCACTACGGTTGATTATTGGGGATTCGGTTAGGTCCGGCATACGGGTCCTACAACTTTAGAAACTAGGGACACATGTTAGCAAAAGGTGGTAAAGTGGCTAGCACATGTACCCTAAAGCGTGGAAAGGTCTAGCACATGTACCCTAAAGTTGCGAAAGGTCTACCACGTGTACCAGGCTAGACCGGGGAGGGGCAACCGGCGCCGCCGGGAGATGGGGGAGGGGCAGACGGCGCCGCCACCATGGTGGCCAGCGGTGGCTACATGGTGGCCGGTGGCGGCTGCCATCCACCCGCCCCGGTTCGGTGTCTTTTGCTCGTTTCTTGATTCACGCGTATCTTCTTCGTTATGCGTCCGTTTTTGTCAATTCTTTTTGCGTTGGATTCATTTTTCGAAAAAGAATACTTTGATGAAAATAAATCTCTGAAATGTTTCTCTAATCTTTAGATGTCTTGTGCGAATCGTTTGAATCTTCCGGTATACCTAGAATCTTCGTTCTTCATCCGTTTTTGTTGATTCTTCTTCTGTTAGATTCGTGATTTGAAAACGAAGATCTTGGATAAGAGAAATCTCAGTGATGGGTGCTTTGTCTCAAATCTTGTCTCGGATGCCTTGAATCTTCAACCGTGCGTAGAATTTTTGTTTTTCACCCATTTTTAGTGATTTTTCTCGTGCTTCCGTATTTTCACCTTATTGGCATAATATCACTTATTTAAGTGATAATTGAGCTTGTATGCCAAGTATTAGTCTTAAATGAGAAAGATATCGGTAGTAAAAACATGACTTTTTACGCGATATCAAAGTTGATAAGGTGCACTGAATTGATGTTGTATTCCTTTGCTTAGGCAATAGATATTTAACGTTGAGTTATTAAATTCTGTTCCGTTATCACTACGAATACGCTTTACTCTCGTTTTGTAGACATTCTCTACTAGATCTAGAAACTCCAACAAAATGCTAGGAGTTTCATCCTTAGATCTCAAAAAGAATACCCACGAGAATCTAGAGTAGTCATCTGTGACAACTAAACAGTACCATTTGCCACCTAGACTTCCCTTGCTTATTGGGCCAAAGAGATACATGTGTATCAATTCAAATGGCGAGGAAATTGAGTTTTCAGTCTTAGATCTGTGTGGTTTCTTATGCTGTTTTCCTTTCATGCAAGGAACACACTTATCTTCAGACTCGAAACGTTTATGTGGTACACACAGAACTAACCCATTTTTGGTTATGTAATTAATCTTACGAAAGTTCAAATGTGCCATTTTCCTATTCCATAGTAATGCGTCTGCTTCAGAAGCCTTGGATAATAAGCATGTTGACACCATTGAACAATTAGGAACACCCATGTTGATAGCATATATGATGCGTGTGAAAGCGTCTTGTTTTATTATTTATAAAGTACAGGATATACCAATCACTACTATCACACAACCAGGCAAGAATACCCGACCGGAATAGTATAGTTATGGTAAGTTCATGTCGAACACAGGAATACAAGAACGATGTTATTCAATTAAGTAGGAATTATTAACTAAACTAATAAAGCAGTAAGATAAGGGGTACGTTTTAGTTCCGTGCGAACGTTCAATATGAACTAAATAACTCACCCAAACAACAGAAAACAAAATAAAGAGGAAAAGATAAACAATTGGAGATAAACATGTAATTGATTAGAGTCTTCACACTCAGATTCATATTATCCAGTTCATGTGTTTTGATTGTCTGATTATGATTTCTTTTATATTAACTTAGTTACTAATCAAAGAATCCAAGTTAAATGTATATTAGTCTCCGGTTCTGGTTAACTAATATCTACAATCTAGAGTCCCACATTAAACATTGATCCGACGTTGCCAGAATGTTGCTCTATTGCGTGCTTTACCCTAGATTGTGCATTAAGTATTCACGACTTGTTACGATTATTCCTCGCGGTATGACTCAACAATACCTACTAATAATCACTTATTAGCTCATTCATTTTAGATTGATTAATTACAATGCGCTTAACCTATCAAACTCAATATATTTAGCAATGACTATAAACCTAGATTTATAATCATCAAAGGAAATCAATCTCGACAACACTATTGACCACGTTAAGAAGCAATTAATAATCACCAACAAATAAGGTTCAACGGACAACATAACAATCTTCAATCAGTCAATTGATTCAAAAGACAAATATAACTTTCAAACAATCATCATCAAAGGTTATTAAACTAAACAATTAACAATAAGTCTAATCCATGATTCAATTATACAAAATCAGATTCATATCCAAAAACAAAATACATAGGCATATTTATAATTGAAATCGGAAGATGATACGCAAACCGAATCGTGAACCGAATGAAGTATAATCAATAGGATGATCCTAGCCTTTTCCGCCTCCAAACCGCCATCGATTTGCTCCCAAAATGGGGAAAAAAAAACCCTCTGGTCGGCTGTTATTCGTAGGTTTTGGTATTCAGAAGTTAGGGTTAAAATGAGATTAAATGAGATTTTAACCTAATCTGGAAAATTGATCCATACGGCGTATGGATTGAAAAAAAGCCCGGCCCAGCTCCGCGTCACATTGGGCCTCCACCTTTTTAATCCATACGGCGTATGGATAAATCCATACGACGTATGGATTGAATTTCAGGACTATTTCCATTTCTTCATCATTTAATCTTCCGGCTTCGCTCGAATGATCATCTTTTACTCCGATCCAATCTTCTCTTATCCATTGTTTTATTCTCCTAACAACTTTTCTTTGCAATAAGCTCGTTTTCCGTTTCTTTTCGATCCAAGCTCCAATTAAACTCCTAAATGCAAATATGAACGAAATAACTATCTTATTCATACAGAATGCATTAGAAACCTATCTAACAAAGGGGTAGTTAGTACTATAATCTAGTATATTTTGGCGTTCATCAATATATGTCCTTCTTCCTTGGTGCCCTCATCAATATCCATTCTTCGGGAATCATAAAACCCGGCTTCAGGATTAAAGCCTCCTTTTCATTAAAATGAAATGGATGACCTTTATCACAGACTTGGGAAACACTCACTAGGTTGTGAGTTAGTTCTTCAACATAATTCACATCCTCTAGAGTCAAAGTTCCATTTGATACTTTTCCTTTTCCCGTAATTACTCCTCCTTTATCTCTGAAAAAATTAACTTTTTGCTTGGGACCTTCCTTGAAGTCCTTCAGTAGACTTCGTTCTCCTGTCATATGCCTTGAGCATCCACTGTCTACGTACCACCATCTATACTTGTTCACAGTCTGCTCCCTTTTCTTGTCTGTTTGAACTTCAGCAATGCGTGCTACAAAGTCATCTAGACTCATGTCTTCAGTTGAATCCATGTACAGCACGTCTTCATCACTTGCTTTCACTTGAAGTTCCGGCACCTCTGCTTCAGCATCAGTAGGCATATAGGATATGGAATCGGCAGTTTTCTCTTGATCATTTCAGCCATGAGAGCTTCCTCTGACTGAGCCTTCCAATCATAAGACCCATCTAACTGCTTTACCACTAAGGCTTTGGAAGCTAGAGAACTTCCGGAACCTTGTTTCCCATTGCCAGTTTCAACCTTAGGTCTTTGACAGTCACGAGCGAAGTGTCCATAACCCTGACAGTTGAAATACTTGATCTTGGTCTTATCAAATCCTGATCGGTTCCTAACTACCTTTCTACAAGTCCTCTTTAAGAAATTCTTAACTCTCCTAGAAAACATAGCAAGTTGATCCTGGAGATATATTTCTTCAAGATAATCAGGGTCTATCTGATCATAGTCTTCATCAAACAAGATGGGATCATTGATTTTACCCTGAATATAGTTTTCATAAGAAGCAACAAAGGAAGCAAGAGCAGACAGTTGATGTTCAGCAGATTTTACACTCATAGGCATCTTCTGATGCTCTTGAGGTAACTTCTCAGATGATTTTCCTTTTGCTTTAATACCAGATGATGTAAGAAACCACATGTCCTCAGTTATCATTTCACCTGCTGTACCAGTATCACCAACTAATAAAGTTGTGGTCGAACTGGATGATGCAGTCGAGGGACTTGATTTTCCATGATATAACCCAGGATTCTGAACATGATCAAAATATGTATCTCTCGATTTCTTGGTGAAATCATACCCTCTGAGCTTGTCAATTACCTGCTGTAAGGTCATTTTCGCATATCTTTCCTCATTATATTTTAGCATAACACCATGCATTTCCCATTTAGAAGGCAAACCCTCAATGAACTTGTCGGTTTTCTCTTCTTTAGTAACAGTAATCCCATGGTTCCCAAGTTCACTTAGTAGATGGTAGTAACGTGTGACGTAGGCATCAACATCTTCTCCCTTTAAAGCTTTAAACACATTAAATTGCTTTTTGAGAAGATTATTCTTGCCGGCTTTCATATGTGGACTGCCTTCACATCTTTTCTCAAGTGCTTCCCAGAGCGCTTTAGCAGTATGAAAAGATTTCAGCTGATGATTGATTTCCTTAGGAAGAATCATTTTAATTGAAGAATGACTTTTATTTTCAATCTCAAAGTCTTTCTTTTGCTGATCATTCATCAGATGATAGGCAACAACCACAATAGCATTTTCAACAGTAGCAGTAGGTGCAGTGTATCCATTTTTTATACACATCCAGATAGATAGATTATGGAATCTACAGTAAGATTCAAACCTATCCCTACAGCTATAGTAGTCTTCAATTCTTAACAATTTAGGTGGAACATTAGATTTTCCAACCTCGTGTTCCATCTCGATCATTTTACTTAAATCAGACATCGTAACAGTTTAAACAAAAATCAGACTATTTTTGCGAGTTCAATCCTCAATTCGCAAGACTCAACTCGCTTCGCAGATCTCAGCTCGATTCGCAAAACTCAATTCGCCAATCTCAGTTTGGATCGCAGTAGATGTTAGTTCGCAAGTGATCTCGGTTCGCAAGAGATCTCAGTTCGCAGCTCAGTTTGACTCGCAGAAATCAGTTCGGTTTGCAAGTTCAACTCGGTTCGCAGACGTAGCTGAAACCTTAATCTCAGTTTGCGAAACGGCTGAAAAACTCGAAAAATGAAAATTTTAGGTACTTTTAAGATTAAAACTGAAAATTTCGACCGTAAACCAACCCAAAAACGTCCAGAGAGTGATTTTGATCGTAAATATGTATTCAATGCACACAAAAACGATCTGAAATCAATAGTTATTATCACAAAAACCTCAAACTTACTCATATTTAGCCCGAAAGCTCTGATACCAATTGTAAGTCCGTATGAATTAGGATCGATAACGTCGTTATCTTTAGTATTAAGGTGTGGAATCCCTCAATACACGTTATCTTACTATTATAACGAATAAGTTCGCGTTTATATTAACTAATACTTTTCTTTATACGAAAATCGTCAAAACCTAGCCGTTAGCAAATAGGTTTTTCTCTGGATCAATTCGCAGATATAGAATTCGAATTGGCAAAAGTTTTTCTTTTTCATGAAAAAACATATATATACTCTCATTTCAACTCGCAACCGCTGGGCCTGCGAGTCCAATTCAACTCGCAGCCCAAGCCCAACAGGCTCAACTCGCAACCAGCCTTGCGAGCCCAGATCTCACCTCGCAAGACCAAGTCTTGCGACTTGAGATCTCATCTCTCAACAACATATCTTTAGTTCGTATACGATATTTGCCCAACACTTTAACATATTTAATATATATAACAAATATTAATAACAACCTGATATCATTATTTACAAATAAAAATCAATGTACAATCATGATAACAATTACACCAGTCCTATTTTCAAGTTAGATCTGTTGTCACAAAACATGTCTCAACATATTCGTAATGTCAAATATGACTCTTACAAAAATAGATTCCAAATATAACAATTCTTACTCATAGAGTAGCAAATTTACCCCTAATTGTATTTGAAATGTTAAATATGACTCTTATATAAAATTAATTTCAATTTTTAAAATTCTTACTTATTGAGTGGTAAATTTGCCCCTACTTGTATTTGTAATGGCAAATATGACTCTTATCAAAATTAATTCTAAATTTTACAATTCTTACTTCTAGAGTGGCAATTTTTCCCCTATTTGTATTTGAAGTATCAAATATAACTCTTATGAAAAATTAATTCCAAATTTGATATTTCTTACTTTTTGATGTCAAATTTGCCGCTAATTGTATTTGAAATGTCAAATGAAACTCTCACAAAAATTAATTCCAAATTTAATATTTCTTACTTCTTGAGTGGCAAATTTGCCCCTTATTATATTTGGGATGTCTAAAATGACTCTTACAAAAGTTTAATTCTAAATTTGATATTTCTTTCTTCTTAAGTGGTAATTTTGCCCCTAATTGTATTTCGAATGTCAAATATGACTCTTACAAAAAATTAATTCCAAATTTTACAATATTTTCTTTTTAAGTGGCAAATTTGCCCTTAATTATATTTGGAATGTCAAATATGACTCTTACAATGAATTAATTCCAAATTTGATATTTCTTATTTCTTGAGTGGCAAATTTGCCCCTAATTGTATTCCGAATGTCAAATATGACTCATACCTAAAACTAATTAAAAAAATTTTAATTCTTACATCTTGAGTGGTAAATTTTCCCCTACTTGTATATGTAATGTCAAATATGAATCTTACAAAAATTAATTCCAAATTTTACAATTATTAATTCAAGAGTGACAAATTTTTCCCTAATTGTATTTGGAATGTCAAATATGACTCTTACAAAAAACTTATTCCAAATCTGATATTTCTTTCTTATTGAGTGACAAATTTACCCCTAATTGTATTTGTAATGTCAAATATGACTCTTACAAAAAAAATTATTCTAAGTTTTACAATTCTCACTTTTAGAATAGCAAATTTACCTCTAATTGTATTTGGAATATCTAATATGACTCTTACAATAAATTAATTCTAAATTTAATATTTCTTACTTTTGAGTGACAAATTTGCTCATAATTGTATTTAGAATGTCAAATATAACTCTTACATAGAATTAATTTCAATTTTTAAAATTCTTATTTCTTGAGTGGAAATTTACCCCTACTTGTACTTATAATGTCAAATACTACTCTTACAAAAATTAATTTCAAATTTAACAATTCTTACTTTTGGAGTGGTAAATTTATCCCTAGTTGTATTTAAAATTTTAAATATGACTCTTACATAAAATTAATTTCAATTTTTAGAATTCTTACTTTCTTGAGTGGCAAATTTGTCTCTACTTGTATTTTGTAATGTCAAATATGACTCTTACAAAATTTAATTCTAAATTTTACAATTCTTACTTCTAGAGTGGCAAATTTGCCCCTAATTGTATTTGGAATGTCAAATATGACTCTCATAAAAATTGATTCTAAATTTGACATTTCTTACTTCTTCATTGACAAATTTGCTCCTACTTGTATTTGTAATGGCAAATATGACTCTTACAAAAATTAATTCCAAATTTTACAATTCTGACATCTAGAGTTGTAAATTTGCCCGTAATTGTATTTAAAATATCCAATATGACTATTACAAAAAAATTAATTCAAAATCTGATATCTTACTTTTTGATGACAAATTTGCCGGTAATTGTATTTGGAATGTCAAATATGACTCTCACAAAAAATTAATTACAAATTTGATATTTCTTACTTCTTGAGTGGCAAATTAGCCCCTTATTATATTTGGGATGTCTAATATGACTCTTAAAAAAATTAATTCCAAATTTGATATTTCTTTCTTCTTGAATGGCAAATTTGCTCATAATTGTATTTTGAATGTCAAATATGACTCTTACAAAAAAATTATTCCAAATTTTACAATATTTTCTTTTTGAGTGGCAAATTTACCCCTAATTGTATTGGAAATGTCTAATATGACTCTTACCAAGAATTAATTCCAAATTTTAAAATTCTTATTGAGTGGCAAATTTCCCCCTACTTGTATATGTAATGTCAAATATGACTCTTACAAAAATTAATTCCAAATTTTACAATTCTTAATTCAAAAGTGGCAAATTTGCCCCTAATTGTATTTGAAATGTCAAATGTGACTTTTACAAAAAATTAATTCCAAATTTGATATTTCTTTCTTCTTGAGTAGCAAATTTACCCCTAATTATATATATAATGTCAAATATGACTCTTACAAAAAAATTAATTCTAAATTTTACAATTCTTTCTTTTAGAGTGGCAAATTTGCCCCTAATTGTATTTGTAATGTCAAATATGACTTTTACAATAAATTAATTCTAAATTTGATATTTCTTACCTTTAAGTGACAAATTTGCTCATAATTGTATTTAGAATGTCAAGTATGACTCTTATGTAGAATTAATTTCAATTTTTAAAATTCTTACTTCTTGAGTGGAAATTTGCCCCTACTAGTATTTATAATGTCAAATATGACTTTTACATAAATTAATTTCAAATTTTATAATTCTTACTTCTAAAGTGGCAGATTTACCCCTAATTGTATTTGAAATGTCAAATATGACTCTTACATAAAATTAATTTCAATTTTTAAAATTCTTACTTCTTGAGTGGTAAATTTGCCCCTACTTGTATTTGTAATGTCAAATATGACTCTTACAAAAATTAATTCCAAATTTTAAAATTCTTACTTCTAGACTGGCAAATTTGCCCATAATTGTATTTGAAATGTCAAATATGACTCTCACCAAAAAATAATTCTAAATTTGATACTTTTACTTCTTGAGTAGCAAATTTGTCTCTACTTGTATTTGTAATGGTAAATATGACTCTTACAAAATTTAATTCTAAATTTTACAATTCTACTTCTAGAATGACAAATTTGTCCATAATTTTATTTGAAATGTCAAATATGACTCTTACAAAAATTAAATTCAAATTTTACAATTTTTACTTCTAGAGTGTCAAATTTGCCCCTACCTGTATTTATAATGTCAAATATGACTCTTACAAAAATTAATTCCAAATTTGATATTTCTTACTTTTTGATGACAAATTTGCCGCTAATTGTATTTGGAATGTTAAATATGACTCTCACAAAAAATTAATTCCAAATTTGATATTTCATACTTCTTGAGTGGTAAATTTGCCCCTTATTATAGTTGCAATGTCTAATATGACTCTTACAAAAAATTAATTCCAAATTTGATATTTCAATCTTCTTTGCCCTTAATTGTATTTGCAATGTCCAATATGACTCTTACAAAAAAATTAATTTCAAATTTTACAATATTTTCTTTTTGAGTGGCAAATTTCCCCTAATTATATTTGTAATGTCAAATATGACTCTTACAAAAAAATAAAATCCAAATTTCACAATTCTTACTTTTAGAGTGGTAAATTTGTCCGTAATTGTATTTGGAATGTCAAATATGACTTTTACAATAAATTAATTTCAAATTTAATATTTCTTTTTTTTTTTGAGCGGCAAATTTGCCCCTAACCTTACATCTTGAGTGGCAAATTTACCCCTACTTGTATATGTAATGTATAACACCCCTTAATTTTAGAACCATTTCTATTTATATAAAATATACGTATGACAATTCGGAAGCGTAGGTCAAAACATATATTATTAATTTATATTACACCTTATACATAAAATAATACTATTTCGAATCATAGCATAACCAACTGGGTGCTATATAATTTCAAAATACCACGTGAACTCATTCCAAAACAAATATTAGAGTAAACATTTGGTCAAACTTTCCATTCCAAATAAAGCTTCTTGCCTATCCTGTTATATCAAAATCATAACTTGCATAAGTAGGGTAGTGGGGTTAGCATAAAGCTAAGTGAGTGAATAAATAACCAACAACCCAACTTAGCATAACAAACTATTTACAGCAAAGCATTGTAAACACATATCAACCCTTTTTACAGCAAAAGCATCGTAAACACATATCAACCATGTTTATAGCAAAAGCAAAACACATAGCGTCAAACATGATCAGGTGTTCTTGAGGTATCCTCAAAAGAACACTTAAAATAACTACAGGCCATTACTCCATTACTGAAGTTAACCGATAGCTTGTTTCTATCTTCACTGGACACAGGTTCCTATTAACGATGTGCACAAGGAAACCCTAGTCAGCTAAACAATAACAATCAAGCCCAACCAATGTTGACCTCTGAATAATCACATATACCCAATGGCCATGTATCACATAATCACATAATCCATAATC
This sequence comes from Pseudognaphalium luteoalbum, assembly GCA_963422505.1. Lineage (NCBI taxonomy): Eukaryota > Viridiplantae > Streptophyta > Magnoliopsida > Asterales > Asteraceae > Pseudognaphalium > Pseudognaphalium luteoalbum. The sequence continues at coordinate 29,201,810 of OY730195.1, forward strand.
GTCATGGAATCATGTCAGACTAAATAGTCTATCAACAGTAATAATATCATAGTAGACTAAACAATCTATAAACGATAACAATACGTTTACCCGTTGTAACCAAACCTGTTACAACTAAATCACACTGATGATTACAGATCCACTCACCGTTACCTCAGTCGAAAGCTCAGAAGTATAATATTACTGAACCTTCTCCATATCTGAGAATACAATTTAAAAAATGAGTTAATAACTCGTCCCACAAAATGTAATTTATATCATAATCATATAATATAAAACCACTACACTCACCAAGTTATAATATTAATCATAACTATTCAATTGTATTTTAACATCAAATGTCTCAATATACAACATCAACATATCGAACAATAATCAAATTGTAAATATCATTCATACTAGGTTACAATTAACCATATAATCAATAACTCCATTTTATAAGTATATAACTTATGATCTTTCACTATTTCATTTATTACTTGAACATAATCCTACTCATATAGTATATTCATAACTCACAATTTCATAAGAATTTCTTCAATTTAAACAAGTCTTCTCGGCAGTTTAGTCATTGATAAATCCATTAGAAACACATTCCTCATAACCATAATCAACTCAATTATTTACACTTGTATTTCTATTTAATTTCTTATTCATCATGATTTTCACAGCATCTATATATATATACTTCTGTTTACATGAGTATACTAATAGCATGACAAGCTCAGAGAACACAAAGATAGAATTCTGAAAAATCGGGAAATCACGTCGTGATGACCCTTGGATCGCGTCGCGATACCTGTCAAATCGCGTCACATTTTTAACATAAATCGCATCGCGAAATCATTACGATCGCGTCACGAAATCATCACAATCGTGTTGCGACCTCGAAGTTTTTCAATTCTGCGACCTGGGTTCTAGCAAGGTTTCACGAAATTTCATTACAAATAACAAAACCCAAATTTTAATTTCTCAATCCAGGAATACAAACATCATTTAATCATATAACCCTAACCTATTTCAATTTTATGATTCCATATCACCTTTACCAACCAAAAATTCAATTTCAATGAAAAAAGGAAATTCAAACTTACAGTTAGTTAGGGAAAGAAGATGGAGGTGATGATGATTTCAACCTTTAAATTTGTTTCTTGATTGATTTTTGTTTCTGGTTAAATCGCACATCACAAAGACGATTCATGTTTCCTTTTCTTTCTGTGGTTTTTGTTTGCATAAGGAAATAAGAAAACTTTGGGGAAGAAATAGGTTGGCTCATCCCCACTAACCGACTTAGTGCCATTTAAAATTTGTCCCTTTCTAAACCTATCATCTAGAACCTAAAAACCATTTGTGATTCCAACAATTTTATTTTACCGTCAACTATATAAAGTTAAAACAGTTAATAATTTACTAGTCACAATAAGTCATTTGACTTTTTGACTAATTATTCACAGTAAACCCAATACTACAAACAATTTACTTTCCTAACATATTAACAAATAATTTAAGGTAAGGAAATTACTAAAATATCCCTAGACCCATGAGGTGCGTGTTACATAATGTCAAATATGACTCTTACAAAAATTAATTCCAAATTTTATAATTCTTACTTCTAGAGTGGTAAATTTGACCCTAATTGTAATTGGAATGTCAAATATGACTCTTACAAAAAATTAATTCCAAATTTGATATTTCTTTCTTCTTAAGTGACAAATTTGCCCCTAATTGTATTGGTAATATCAAATATGACTCTTACAAAAAAAAAATAATTCTAAATTTTACAATTCTCACTTTTAGAGTGACAAATTTGCCCCTAATTGTATTTGGAATGTCAAATATGACTCTTACAATAAATTAATTCTAAATTTGATATTTCTTACTTTTGAGTGGTAAATTTACTCCTAATTGTATTTAGAATGTCAAATATAACTCTTACATAGAATTAATTTCAATTTTGAATTAATTTCAATTTTTAAAATTCTTACTTCTTGAGTGACAAATTTGCCCCTACTTGTATTTGTAATGTCAAATATGACTATTACAAAAATTAATTCCAAATTTTACAATTCTTACTTTTAGAATGACAAATTTGCCCCTAATTATATTTGGAATGTCAAATATGACTCTCACAAAAAAATAATTATAAATTTGATATTTCTTACTTCTTGAGTGACAAATTTGCCCCTACTTGTATTTGTAATGACAAATATGACTCTTACAAAATTTAATTCTAAATTTTACAATTTTTACTTCTAGAATGGCAAATTTGCCCCTAATTGTATTTTAATATCAAATATGACTCTTACAAAAAATTAATTCCAAATTTAATATTTCTTACTTTTTGATGTCAAATTTGCCGCTAATTGTATTTTGAATGTCAAATATGACTCTGACAAAAAATTAATTCCAAATTTGATATTTCTTACTTCTTGAGTGGTAAATTTACCCCTTATTATATTTGGAACTAGATCATAACCCGCAAAATTTGTGGGTTAGAACATATGGAAAATAATCAAAGTGGATTACGAAAAAAAAATTAAAGTAGAAAACAACGAAGGTTCATTTAATCTAATAAAGACGTTACACCAAGGTGCAAACCGAAAATAAGTAAATCATAACCTTATAGATAATAGACATATTAGATTAAAAAATTTGTACAAGAAAGATCGGAAATAACGTTCATGTCTCTCAATTACTTTATTACTTTATTCAACAATAGTTGAACATTTTATCAAAGAATGTGTCAATTGGCATATTGTTTTATCTCTTACCAGTTAAAGTTAGATATCTCGTCTGAATCGCTTATAGTGACCTTCAGATTCTTTGTGGATCTAGACTACAGTGATCCCATGAATAGATGATTCCTAAATTACAATGACTTAGCTTCTTTGAAATTTTAATCTCCCGTATGGCATTTATGAGAAATTGTAGGTATAATATAATACGCCAATTGACGCTTTCGTAAGTAGTCTTGATTAGTGTGTTCACCCATTAATTTTATAGCATGTAGCTATTCTTTAACGGTTTATATTGAAAGGTCACCAGCAAAAGCTCAATTAAAATTTTGTCAATCGATAAAGTTTGTTTAGAGCTAATGTGCTAGTTTTATCACTCTGCAACATATCCATTTCTCCATTTTCTTCGGTGGTTGTCATTCTAGTTGTTATAGCACCCTGAAACTGAATAATGATGTGTTAACACTATGGATAATGAATATATTACATTAAAAGTTAAAGATTCAATAACTTGTTTAGATAAACTATGGGAACCAAATCACTATTGATCAATTCGAGAAACATGCAGTCAAAACCTGTTTCCATCGTAAAGATTACAGTGTCATTAGTAGCGATAGAATACTAATTAACATTATATCCCACTTATTGTTCAAAATATATATGAGCTAAATCATTATAAACTTACTTGTTGTAAGTGGTCAACATGTGGTGTTTTCCACCAGATGAGCAGCCTTACAAAAAACATATGAACTCCCTATTGCAATGACAACTGCCTCAATTTCATGTTGTTTACATGTCGAGCCTGAGTATACATTACCTGGATCCTGGATTCTTAGTTACTGCTGTAAGAGAAACAGAAAACATATACCAGTTATTAATGCTCCCATAATCATTAAATTATAAGTATTTTTCTTCCATGGGAATTTTGTTTCCTTCAACAATGCACTGGGCCAGCAGCATAAGGAAAAATGTAAAATTGCTAACCTGAACTGGGCCAACAGCTAACTTCACAAGTCCTCAAAAACACGCCTTTCAAGGTAGGTCAAAGAAACACTCATCCCACCAGGCATACTTTTTGCAGCTCCATTTTCTTTCAACATGAACGCTCCGGATAAAGACGGAATATCAAAACGAAGTTGTAATAATCTCTTACTTACACCTTCATCTAAAAAAGTTTTGACCATGAAGACCAGATGTGGGTCAAAGGAGCATCTTTTCATTAAAATCTTACCTATAAAATGGGAACAGAAGCCAGAAAAGCTTCACCTCCTATGTTAAAGTACCATGTAGAGTTGGGCTAACGAAGTGTAACGTTTAAAATAAAGCCATTTATAAGTAACTGTTTTTTTTACCCATTTGATCCAATGGAACATAACCCAAGGCGGTCAAGTAATTACCAGATAGGTCAATATTGCCACGTCCATGGTTGATATTTGATAAAAGTAGAACTATAAAGCTAGATATCTTAATATGTCCCACATATTAATCTATTAGCCCACGTTTAGAAATACATCATAATATACCCAATATGACTATCACCTGCACCATATCTAAATACAACTGGTTATCCAGCTCTGATTATACTTTATACTGTATCTTACATTCACTTACATCCAAACAGAACTAAGTATAAACAAAAATATCAAATGTTTATTGGCTTCAAGGGCATATATTATTTTAAGAAACACGTTGAGCTGATATTTGGTCATGAAGGACTGTACCTCAATATTGTCTCCAATAGGAGCTTGCATGTACCCTTCTAAGGCACATTGACAACCTGAAATGCATAATTCTATACATTTTCAACATGGCCAAAAGATTAGAACTGTTATTAAAATCATATAAAAGCTAAAAGCATACCATTCCTTCCAACATCTTTAGTAATGACTACTGCACACCCTTACCCAGGCCATCTCTGCAAAAATCAATAACTCGTATCATTGGTTGAAAAAATGATATCAAAATAAGCTTGATCAATAATAACTGACATCATAACTTACCAAATGAAAAGATTCAAGAAACATATGTTTTATTACATCTAACTATACAAACATTGAACTTCATCTATGGATTTTATATTGGATTAAAATTCAACGAGTTGCAGAAAAGAAAAAAAAAAGGCTACCCGGTAGCCATACCTTCAAGTGCAAAATCTCATGTATGTTAAATGCCAAAGGAACTAATGACCTCTCAGAGCCCACAATCTAGCTCCTCCACCATATATTACAGAAACATATCATAACCAAACTTAGTTGGTCTTCAATAGCAAACGGAAACACGGTATTTGTTATAATAATAAAAAACCTCTGCATTACTTGTGTGCAGTAGTTCCTAGTTTCTCAGTAACTCAGTTTAGTCAAAAACTACTTCATGTCTACCCACATGGAAGTAGGATTTTGACATCAGGTTGCACTTCCAAAGCTTTAATGAGTTCTTTCAATCAAAGCACTCCCTAGTCAGGTGACCAGCAACAATTCCATTTAGGAATTTCTTTTCAGCTTAATCTAGAGTCTGCTAACTTGAACTACCTCTTTATGCTTCCCTAACTGTTACCCGGAACATTGTTTTCCTAAGTAAATTATTTTCTGATAGGTAATTGATAAATGTACCAGATATGATGACAAATATTAAAAATTTATAGTTTCTATCATTATCTTTTTTTTTTATATATAATATGACTTATAAAGTTATAAGGTTTTCTCTATTGAAATTTAGTTGTGGTTTACTTTCGGCCCATTTTACCACTTGACCTGCTTCTTCTAAAGGAAGTGTATGAAATTGGCCATCTTTTATTTACCCTTTTGACCTGTTAGAGATAAACGATGATCATAGTTGTCTCATTCCAAAGTTAATAATTTGAAATTGCCACCTCTAGCATTTACTTAAAAGTAGTACATACTACTGACCTTTATAAGTTTTTAGCGCGGATGTATTGACATGTATTGATTCAGGGAAGTATTTATCTCCGCCAGACTTGCCTTTTGGTGTTCACCACTCGCAATCTTCTTAGCTCCCTGAAATTCGACACTCTTGCAAAATTGCTTCTTCATATGCGTCAAATGCGGTTGGGTCATCCCAAAACGCTATTGTCCAAAAAAAGGTTAATGCATAAAAAGTGTTTTACATTTTAAAACATTCTATTGTTTCGATAATGCTCTGATTTTTAAGGTAAAATAATTAACTATTATTGTATGCATTAGATATACACTTTGGAGATTTTCGACCCATTAGACTCAGTTTTTTCAGCTAATATATTGTTTATGCTATACTACTCACATTACCTGTCAACAATAACACATAACCAAGACTGAATCTTTGAGAGCTAAACTTTCCACCTCTAACTGATCATAATTGTAATAATCAGCGCACAAACCAAGATTTTTGAACTATAATAAGTCAAACAAAAGGTGGTCTAGCACCATAACGGGAATGGTAGGTGTCCTCCATTCAAAGTTTTATCATTTATGTCAAGTACAAAATCTTCATGAATTCGTAACCTTAAATATAAGACACTTGAATTCAAGTTTGACAGTTAAAAATTTATAACTAACATGAAGAATTAGAAAAATGCCAATAAAGAAGCTGGTAGTAGCTTACTAACAATTTCGAAAAGGATAGAAAGCATCAGTCTGAAATCTTTAATGCATGGCTTAATGCAATGCTGATAATTAACACATCCATAAGCTGTAGACATAACAGAAAATAAGGTTAAAAAACAAATGTCAATAAGGACTTAATTATCAGGGCATTTAACCCAAAGTCCAGTCATAATTCTGGGTGCAGTATGTTACATCCATTAGGTGACGATTAAGTTTGCAAAGACACTATCAAACCTACATGTTATACATTGTAGTTTATCATTCCATGCCAAAAACATTATCAGAAAATGTCCTCACCAATTTAGGTGGTGATACGGGCACAAAGGGCAGAAAATGACCCCACCAATTTAGCCGCATACATGCAGATATATATACAGATTATTGAAACTTATGCTAATAGAGCCACAATTAACTCCGTGATGAGGATGCAGTATCACAGTCACCTGATAGTATACCTGCAGATATACATACAGAATTTTGAAACACTATTTGGAATGGAAATGTGATTTTAGCGTTCAACGCTAAAATATAAATTATATAATTCCATTCTTCTAGGTGTAGTATGTTACATCCATGAGGTGACGATTAAGTCACTTGCAAATACACAATAAAACATACATGCTTAAAAATCAGAGTGTATAATTCCATTCCAAATACATTAACAGAAAATGACCCTACCAATTTAGGTGGCAAAATGGGCATACGGGTTCATTCATAACAACTTTTTTACTGCACTAATCCAGGCATGTAGACCAATTAAGCATACCTCAACGAAACTTCATGTATTCTAAACAATTGTTCGTATATCATCACCTCAAACTAATACTAATATTACGCAGATATTATTAGACGGTTCATTTACTAATAATAATAATAATAATAATAAGGCTTCACATGTATGTAAACGAACAAATAGTCAATACCTAGGACGAGTCCAATGACCAATTACAGTATTGCCTTCCCCTGAGTTACATACCTGTACAAGTTGAGATAAGTTGTTTTGATTAAGTAATTAACAGAAATGATATCAGTTTGCGACATTTAAGTTGATGTAACAAATGCATACAACAACATATGTATATCTATATCAAAACTGTCTTACTGACTTTGTCATCAAAATAGTGACTATATATAGTTCCACTGAGGATGGGTTTCATTAGCACCATAGTCCAGTCACAATTCTGGGTGTAGCATGTTACATCCATTATGTGACGATTAAGTGACTTGGAAATACACAATCAAACCTACATGCTTAAAAAGCATAGGGCATACGGGTTCATTCATAATAACTTTTTCACTGCATTAATCCAGGTATGTAGACCAATTAAGCATACCTCATTGGCTCAACGAAACTACATGTATTCTAAACAACAATTTATCATCACCTCAGACCAATACTAATATTGTGCACATATTAGTAGACAGGTCATTTACTAATAATAATAAGGCTTCACATGTATGTCCAAGAGCATTTAGTCAATACCTATGGCGAGTACAATGACCGATTACAGTATTGCCTTCCATTGAGTTACATACCTGCACAAGATGACATAAGTTGTTTAGATTAAGTAATAAACAAAAATGATATCAGTTTGCGAGATTTAATTTTATGTAACAAATACAATCTATATCTATATCAAATAGTGTCTATATATAGTTTTGTTGAGGATGGGTTTCATTAGCACCATAGTCCAGTCAGTATTTTGGGTATAGTATGTTACATCTATTAGGCGACGATTAAGTGACTTGGAAATACACTATCAAACCTACATGTTATACATTTTAGTCTATCATTACATGTCAAAAACATTATCAGAAAATGACCCTACCAATTTAAGTGGCGATACGGGCACACGGGGCAGATTAACAGAGGTGTTTTTAAACCTCTAGCGTTTAAAAACACATTCAATAGCAGAATATAAAATCAACAACTTTTTTACTGCATAAATCCAAGTATGTAGACCAATTAAGCACACCTCAACGAAACTACACGTATTCTAAACAACAATGATACTGATATTGTGACGCACCTCTTAGACAGTTCATTTACTAATAATATTAAGGCTTCACATGTATGTAAAAGAACAATTAGTCAATACCTAGGACGAGTCCAATGGCCGATTACAGTATTGCCTTCCCCTGAGATACATACCAGCACACATTGAGATAAGGTGTTTTTATGAACATAAATCCATCTTAATGCATCACAATTAATTGTTCATCATGTATATAAAATAAAATCTGTATATATTTTCACCCATTATAATAAAATTTAGGACTAAAGATATACTTCTTGCAGATATACACATAATACTCACAAAATACATTATAACATATAATTCCTTCGATGTTACAATATATATTGTACCCATTTGAGGCGTTACCATCACCTGTTGTTGTGTGTCACACCCTCAATTTCGTGATTTGCGGAAGCGACTATTTTGGGGCGTGACTAATCAAATATCAAGTACGAAGATTAATAGCAAACGACTCTAAATGAGACGTTTTAGAAAATACATTACAATACGGTACATTACATAAGTTTCAAAAGTTTTAAGTCATAAGTATACATCATTAGCGAGTTCGCAAAATGATTTTGAAGATTTTAAATACATAATCAAAGTACGAAAGATAATGCAAGTAAAATCTTCGTAAGTGTGTATGCATGCGACTCGTACTAGCTTAGCATATCCTGCGGGCCATCCTTACTGAGCAACCCTGTAACACCCCCAAATTTATTGTTTAGCGGAAGCAAGATTTTGGGTGTTACTAATCAATATTCAAAGCACAGAGATTAATAGTAAACGACTCTATATGCGTCGTTTTAACAGAATGTATTAAAAGCAAAATGTTTACAAGGTTTGAAGCTACATATAGCTCGTGTTCGTTTAAAATGAGAGATTTCAATACATAAATACTTATACAAAATATATTAATGCAAGAAAATCTCTATTGTCTGCATGCTGACTCGAGCTACAGTTTCCTGGGGCAATCCTGCCTACTGCTTTGTACCTGCGATACATGCTAAAATGGGTCAGCTAACGCTGGTGAGCTCACAGGTTTGAGTATCAAATAAGTTGTGTGAACCGCAAGATTTAAATAGTTGATTTGCATCCAGCAAATGGTAGTGGTAACAGTATACAGCCATGAGCACATAGTTGAGCTTAACTCGTGGGTCAGGACACAGCCTGAGCGTTTTCGCCTCCACGGATGCCTAATCAACATCCGTCTTCCTTAAATATTAGTACGTCCGTTTACCCGGTTAGTGCTTGCTAACCCGGACGAGGTGGGTCAATCCTATATGGTACCATATACTAATATTCACGCTACAAATGTATTAACAACTATGCTGATGGAGGGCTTTAAAAGATTAGTTGTGTAAAACTCATGTAGTACATGTAAAAGTTGTACTTGCGTTCACGCGTTAAAACAAGCAATATATCACACCCCTGAGTAAAAATAGTAAAAGAGGGGCTATGAGACTTACCTGAGTCTTTAGAGTTTATATCAATAAACTGAGATTGATGAGTCGGGAATCGAAGTCCAAAGACTTGTAACCTGAGGGTGTCCACGACACGCGATGGTTATAAACATATGAAGGCATCTCATAAGACTACCTTGTAGTTGTTTGTCCAACTAGAATGTCCAAATGATTACAATTTGGTTGATTGTTCAAGTGTTTGAAAATGTGTACGGCCCATTGGTGATTGTTGGTAATAATAATATTATCATTATTCTTGAAAAACGTGTTCCAAAGTGTTTTAGAAGTCATGTCGCATTCGTGTTTGATGTTATACAAGTTTAACACTTTGTGTGAAAATTTAGATGTAACACTGTTACTCGTGACTCTAGGGTAAGGGCGAAGCCCGTTAATGACAGGGGTCCGGGGGCAGCGCCCCTGGTAGCGGGGTCCAAGGGGCGGCAGCCCCTGGCGGGGTCCAAGGGGCAGAGCCCCTGGCTGGGGTCGAGCTGCCAGGTCAGCTTGGAAAATTTTTATTTCTACTATATTGCTTTGGTGAAAAACGCATCTGGACTCGAATTTGGGTGAAATGGGGCGTCAATTTTGGGTCTCAAAACTTAGTGTAAAATTAGTTAAAACTTTCTGTTTATGCGTCACTTAGGGGCTGGGCGTCACTTATAGCGTCACTTATGGAAGTGTCGCTATAAGTGTCGGGTATAGGTCTAGGCGTCACTCAGGAAGTGTCGCTATAAGTGTCGGGTATAGGTCTAGGCGTCACTCAGGAAGTGTCGCTATAAGTGTCGGTTCGATAGTATGCGACACTTAGGCAAGTGTCGCTGAAAGTGTCGCTATAAGTTGCCATGCGACACTACGGGAAGTGTCGCACGAAGTGTCGCATATCTGGGTTCGTCAGTGCGACACTTACGTCTGTTCGACGGGTTTTTGACCAAAAACATGTTTTCGAGTTTCCGTTTGGTCCGATTCTTTTACCCAACCCTTATATGGACATTATAAGCCATTTTAAACAACAAACACGTAAAAACACTAAGAAACGAGAGATTTCGAGATTTGTCGGAAACTTACAACGCGAGGAATCGAGAATCCGGAAAGATAGATGTGTAGATCCTTGCGAGATGAGTCTTTTTCTCCAAATGGCCAAGGTGAGATATTGAGGTTTGATGGTGCTATTTTGTGGTTTTAATGGTGGTGGAAATGGTGATGAAAATGGAAGAGGAATGAGAGAGAGAGATTGAGTGGAGAAGATAAAAGTGAAGAATGGGGTGGGGAGGTGGTGACCTCACCCCCTTTGTGGCAGATTTTTGGGGTGGGGACCCACCCATGTGTGGGTCTCCACTTTTAGCCCCGTGTATTTGCGCTCCGCGCGGTGTTCGTTTTCTCGATCGTTAATCGTTAAATAATTATTTTAATTATTTTAAAGTGTAAGTTTTTAAAGAAGACAAAGGTTAATTAAATAAACTTTTCAAGTATTTTATCAATTACGTAATAATCCAATTTGTCTCGTTGTTTGCGCGTTTAATGTCTAAGTCGCGTAGACTCTTATAATATGATACGAAGTGAACTCGAAATATTGTCAAAATAATATTTTTGGTATGTTATTGTCAATATATAATTTTTATATTAATCAATAAAATTAATCACCAACGTTCGTATTTTACTTGAACCGAAATATATTCGATTTAGTTTGCGTATGATTTAAGCAAATCGCATTTTTGTATATATTCAACAATATATGATTTGATACATTAATTAGCCTAATATAGAACTAATTACATGTATTAACAGAGAATCAGGCACTAATTGCTAGTCCTAATTTGGCGGGTGTTACAAACCCTACTGTTGCTGAGTACCTGAGAATGCATCACTAAAAGCGTCAACCAAAAGGTTGGTGAATCTCACAGGTTTGTAATAAACGATAGTAGAAATTTGTACACAAAACAGTAAGTAATTTATTGTACAAGTCTAATCAGTCAGTAGTAATGATATCACATAAATTCTACATCAGTAAGTAAGTAATTCGCAATTGTAGTAAGGTCGGTGTATCTTGCCATGAGCCATCATAGTCGAAACTTAACAAGTCTGTAATTTGCCTCCGTGAGTGCTAATCCAAAAACACTCATACGAAACAAGTAGAAAATACCTGTTTATATGAGTACGGTTCGTGGTGGCACTACCACCCCAGGCGGGGATTGTCAGTCCCATATGGATCCATATACTAAAACTCGCGCTTATCTTATAACTAACAACTATGATTCAGAGGCCTTCATTGGATTAAACGGAAACTCATGCAATTCAGTAAGTCTGTAGGTCTGTAAGTCGGTTCAGTTTGTAAAACGGTAAATTTGTAAGTCGGTCATGCAGTAAGTATACAAGTTGGTACAACAGTAAGTATACAAGTTGATAAGACAGTAAGTTTGTAAAGTAGCAAGTCAGTAGTATTTCAGTAAAACAGTAAGTTTATAAGTCGGTAACCTTGTAAAGTAGTAATGTAATAAGTTCGTCAAGTAGTAAACCAGTAAAGTTAGTACATTTGTAAAGTAGAAAGTACGTAAGGTAATAAGTTCGTAATGTATTAAGTCTGTAAAGTAGTATAGTAGTAGTCAGTAAGTTTGTAAGTAGTAAATCCTGTAAGTAAGTAGGTATGTTTGTACAGTAGTAAGTTTGTAAAGTAGTAAGTCTATCAAGTAGTAAATTTACAAGTTGGTAACACCATACATACATATATGTATACAAGTAAAACAAGCAATGCATCTCCCCCAAAGTAAAGACAGTAAAAAGGGGCCGTGAGACTCACCTGAAGAGCAAGCAAATCCTAATGTGTGCGCGTGTACCAAGTGTAATCCCCTAGTGTCCTAAACACGTGAGATTATATTTTTGTAAGTGGACGTGTAGTAATTCATTTGTATAATTGTTCGCTTGATTAATCATGTTCAACGTATTCGACTCGTGTTATGTTTGAAGTTTACAAAAAGTATACGGCCCGTTGGTGACGAATCGAGATTATATTTCAAAAATATAATTTTGTCTGTTTTGTATAAATATACTTTTCTTATATCCGTATTGTATAAATATATATTCGTGACGAATGAATTTGATACGTATTTTATAAAAACTGAATCTTTGAACCGGATCCGTAGGTGATCCGTGGGTGATCTGCCGGATCGTAGGTGATCCGTGGGTGATCCGCCGGATCTTAGCATTTTTATGGTGATCCGTCGGATCAGTTAGCTGATCCGCCGGATCCTGTGCATTTACAGGTCTGTTCGAAATGTTCAGCTTAAAAATGACTTTTTTGGGCTCGGTTATGAACATATAAGTTGATATAACACTAAGATATGATGTTATATGTATATTAAACATGAATTTAAGTAAATATTGAAGTTTCCTTACAATTCGAAAATTTGAGATGAAAATGGTGGTGATGATGAACAATGAAGATGATGATTATGAAGAAGATGATGATGATAGATGCTAGTTGCTGCTGTTGATCTTGTTGTTGTTGTGTTGATGATGATGATGATCAAGCAAGAAAGAGGCCGAGAGATAGAGCAGAGAGTAGAGATAGATAGTTGTGTCGTGTGTGTGTGAATTATCGGGGGTCGGTTGATTATAACCGGCCTCCAATAATTGAGGTAGGTTTGTATTTTCGCCCCGCGTTCGCGTACCCGATTTTAAAGTGGTATAATGTTTTAAAATAATAAATTTCTAAAGATAAAATCGTATAAGTTTTTAGTCGAAGTATTTCATAAAAATACTTTTAACTATATATAAAAATATGTCTTTATCTCAATTCGTTTTGACGGATAGTTTTCTGTGTTCAAAATGTCTTTAAATTTGTAACGGAGTAAATAATTATTATTCTTGACAATAATACTTTATTTGAAAATGTTTTGCACCAACGTCCGTTTTAAGTTTCTGCGTTGTATCAGATTTGTTTGTGAATAATTGTTAAACGTTATATATGTATTTATATATATAATATTTAAATGATTTTTTTTAGTTTGTTCTGAGTACGAGTACTTAAGGTTAAAATTTGGAGCTAATTTTGGGTCATTTTTGACCGGGTGTCACATTCTCCCCTTGTTAGGAGAATTCGTCCCGAATTTATTCGTAGTAATTATTGGTGTGTTGAAGTATTGGTCTATGCATATCCTAAGAAAGGGTGTGAGTTTACTAAGAGTGATACTGATAACTAAAGTAATAGAGGGAGTGAGTTTCGATATATTCAACCATTTTGTCTGTGGAAGCAAGTTCAGTCGATCAGTCAGTCACTAAGGTGTAGTTACACTTTGTACTAGTAGCCTAAAGTAAGGTAGTAAATTACACTATGTTCATACAGTTTGTAACGGTCAGTAGTGTCATAGCATAAGTTAAACTCTATCAATTTCATATAGAAACTAAGTTGTCATTTTCCTAATCCTATCGAGTACTTAGAATCTAGGGAAAACATAGACGATATTAAGCAGCAAATAAGATCTACCAAAGTAAATAGTATGAAGGCAGTCGAGTTATCTGTGAGTGACCGTACCCGTGTTGAGTAAGTCAATAAGTCTCGGGTCCTGGTGGTCCTCCCTAGTGTTAAGTACATATGATCTTCCTCGAGCAGGGTTGATGTTTTTGTCCTTCAGCTTTGGGCAGTCCCTCCTGAAGTGTCCAATGCCATTGCATTCATAGCAGGTTTTGGGCGCCGTGGTGTTAGTAACGGTCATGACTATCTTGCAATCCTTGGCTACATGCCCGAACCGCTTGCATTTGGTGCATGGGCATGTCCCATCATGATGGAGGATGCATTTAGAGCAATAGGGCTTGCTTCCTTTATACCCTATTTTGTCATCAGATTCAGAAGTGTTGGCCTTAGTAGTTGCAGGCTTCTTGTTGGCTTGGCTCTGGTTTCCAGGGTTTCCATCAGCTTTCCTTTTGTTATCTCCAGAGCTGTTACCAGCGTTTTTGTCAGCAACGGTTCCTTGGTGAACCATTTGTGCCATCAGTTTGTGTGCCATACGCACTGTACCATGAAATGTGGGAGAATTTGAAGAAGTAACCATCCCCTGAATTTGTGGAGGAAGTCCCCAAAGATAGCGCTCAATACGCTTGGATTCCGTATCAACCATAGAGGGGCACAGGTGTGCTAACTGATTGAACCGAGAAGTGTAGCCAGCAATGTCATTCCCTTGAGTGGTGAGATTCCAGAATTCCATCTCGAGCTGTTGGATTTCATCCCTAGGACAATACTCATCCTTGAGCATTTTCTTCAGCTCATTCCAAGGAGTTTTCAAAGCAATGTTGTGACACCCGTCAAATTAAGACTGTAATTAGTGCTTAAACTACTTGTAATTACGTGTACTTAGTTTTGTGTTAATCTAAATATACGTGATACTTTGTGTAATTACATACACGCATACGCGATTTATTTAAATCGTACACTTATGAATCAGACGAGGTCCGACTTTATTTAACATGGACGTTGGTGATAAAACTTATAAATAATGTGGAATTATCCAAACAAACATTATTTACTATAAAATATTACGATAATATATTACACAAATTTCGTATTTTCTAAAACACGAACTACACGACGAAACCGCGCGAAACGCACCCCAACGAGCGATTAATAACAAAAAGTATATTTTTATAATTCTATAACTTGAAATAAAGTATTTTGATAAAATACTTCGGTTAAAATATTTCGGATATATATTAACATATTTATAAATCTTAAAAAGATCTTGCGATTAAACGACTACGGGGATTAGCTGACTATGAGACATAACACGATATTCAGAAACACAAACACGTGAGCCCGAGACCCAAGTTGGGTCGGCTCAAACCCGCGAGCCCAACCCAACCGACCCATGACCCATCCCCCCTCTTTTATCTAACTTTTTCCCATTTCACTTCACTTTTCACATACACCCACACCTCAAACTCTCTCAAATCTCTCCCCCTCTTCCTCTTGGATTCGGCAGCAACAACATCAGCAACATCACCATCAAATCGCTCATCATTATCATCAAGAACAAGCACCAAGATCACCTCCATCTTCACTCTCCCCATTTTCGATTTTGTTGGTAAGAAGCTTTAAAACCCTTTTAAATTACTTGTAAAGCTTTTATTTACATGCTAGAACGTTTACTCAACGAAGATTTGCCCAAAAATCGACTCAAAATGCGTTTTTAAAACCTGAGATACGAACAGCTCGTCCTGCGAGTTGAGATCCCAGATCCCCATTCATCCTGCGAGGCGAACCGAGATCTCGACTCGCGAGCCCAAACTGCGAACCGAACCTACTCGCGAGTTGACTTGCGAGTCGACCTGCGAGTTGACTTGCGAGTTGACTTGCGAGCCGAACCTTGTGCTGCGAACCCAACTCGGTTCGCAGCCTACTGCCTTGCGAGCCGAACTCAGCTCGCACCGCGAACTCAGTTCGTAACACCTTTTCAGCCGCAGTCAGACTAGGTCAATTTTTCCGATTTTAAATTCCAGATGCGATTTTTACCAAAGCAATGTAGTAGAAATAAAATTTTTCCAAGCTGACCTGGCAGCTCGACCCCAGCCAGGGGCTCTGCCCCTTGGAACCCGCCAAGGGCTGCCGCCCCTTGGACCCCGCTACCAGGGGCGCTGCCCCCGGACCCCCGTCATCCAGGAACTTGTTAATACTTTTCACACCAAGTGTCGAACACTTACAAATAATGAAACCTGATACAACGATACATATAATAATAACACTTTGGATTATTATTACAAACCGTCACCAACGGGGAATATATGTTTTCAAATTACAAACGGATTACTAAACAAACACTTGGACATTTCCTAGTTGAGTGGACAACTAGCATGGGTGATCTTTTAAGACACCAACTTATTTACTTGTTTACTTACAACCTTGTGCGTTTCAGACGCCAGAAGGTTGCAGGGTTCGGAGAACCAACATACGGGATTACACCCGACACCCTTACGGACTTACATCCGCTCTACTTGTTTGATTTCCCAAACATACTTGCTAGACTCAGGTGAGTCTTACAGCCCCACTTTTACTATTTTACTTACAGAGTGAGATACATTGCTTACTTTTCTTGAACACAAGTACCGAACTACTCATTTTACTATACGGGATTTCATGAGTTACTTACCATTTACTGAAGTCCCTCCATCATACATCGTTAGTTATGGACTTAAGCACGAACACTAGTTAATGGATCCATTAGGGAAATGACCCTCCCCGCCCGGGGTAGTAGCGCTACCACGAACCGTTCTGTATAAACGGGCGACTATTATTCGTTACTTACGCTTGCTCAGTTTCGAGCATGTCGCGGGGGCAACTTATTACTTACGGGTTAAGCTTCGATTATGAGCCTCATGGAAACGGTGTAAACTTACATACATTTGCAGGATTGCAAATACTTGATTTACGCCTGCAGGCACCACTGATAAAAACTTGTGTTCAAAACTGATATTACCTACAAACCTGTGAGATTCACCAATATTCGTGTTGACCTTTTTAGCATGTATTCTCAAGTACGCTTACGGAGTAGGATTACTCCCGGACATAGCTAGAGTCGCATGATTTCAACATAACTGCATTAACGGAGATTCTTAGCATTATCTTTTGTATATTACGATTATGTAATAGAATCTCCCGCCTTACGCGTGGACTCTAGGAAATTACAACTTTTGTATCGAAAACAATATGTTTTCAAATGATTTACTATGAAATGTAACTATTTTCTACAAACGTCTCATTTAGAGGTCGTTTGCTTGTAATTATGTGTTATGATATTGGATTAGTAGCACCCCGTGTTGACTTCTGTTGCATTATAAATTTGAGGGTGCTACAAATGTCTTGGCACACAGAGTCAGCATAAGTGTTCCACCATGTTAGAGCATCATCCATAAAAGTATAGGTGGAGAACTTGACCTTACAGTCCTCAGAGCAGTTGCAGATGCGAAAGACTGACTCTGTGTTTTCCAGCCAGCGCAACAACCCAATTGCACCTTCAGTGTCGTTGAAGTTCAGAGGCTTGCAGCTAAGGAAATCCTTGTAGGTGCAAGGTTTTACCAGAGGGGTATTTGGTGGTTGTCGCACCCCCAAATTTACTGTGCGGAAGCGAATCAGGTCGGGGCGCGACTAATCAAATATCACAAGCACATAAGATAAAGTGAACGACTCTATATGCGTCGTTTACTGTTTACATTGATATAATAAAAGTTTACAATGTAATAATGTTTACAAAAGCTCGTAATTAATGTTTAGAGATTCTAAGGCATATCTAGTTTACAAAATGTAGAAATGCAGGGGAATCTCCTGGTGTCTGTATGCGACTCGAGCTAATAATTCTGAGCAGATCTACTACTGCTGAGTACCTGAGAATACATACTAAAATGTCAGCTAAAAGCTGGTGAGCTCACAGGTTTGTATAGATAAACATGATGTGTGAACCATGAGATTTAATATGATGATTTGCAACCAAGCAAATAAAATAGATGTATATCACTGCCATGAGCCCATAGTTTGAGCTTAACTGAGGTGTCAGGATCACAACCAATTGCCTGAGCGAGGGTGCCTCCCTGCGAGTGCCTAATCTACACTCGTATGAACAAATGCTAATACGTTCGTTTGACCAGTTAGTGCGTGCTAACCCGGACGGGGATTGTCAATCCCATATGGTACCATACACTAACAATCGCGCTAAATCCATATAAACAAACTATGTAGTGGAGGGCTTTAAAATGATTAGCAAAATAACTCATGCAGTATATATCGAGGTTTAGTACTCATGTCCACATGTAAAACAAAATGAGTATGTATTCCCACCCCTGGGTTAAAAACAGTAAAATGAGGGGCTATGAGACTCACCTGAGTCTGATGCGTTTGCAATAGCAAATAATGATGGTGTACAATGAGATGTCCAAAGACTGTAACCTGCCGGCCGTTTACAACGCGCAAGGTTATAAGTATATGTAGACGTCTCAAAAGACCGTCCATGCTAGTTGTTCATCCAACTAGTAATGTCCAAATAATTTGGTTGTTTGATTGATTAGTTTGGGTTTTGAAAATATGTACGGCCCGTTGGTGACGGTTTGTAATAATAATCCAAAAGTGTTATTATTATATGTTTTTGCTGTGTTGCATAGTTATCAATGTATTTGTTGTTGATTGTCCAAATATTGTATCAATGTGTAAGGATTGTTGGAATTATCACTCATGCGACAATAAGGATTTGTTGGGACTATGATTTATGCGACAATAGGGATTGTCGAAATTAAGATTCATGTGACAATAAGGATTGACGGAATTATTTCTTGCGACAATAAGGTTTACGACAATGCTGTTTTATACGACAATAGTTATGCGACAATAGGGCACTGCGACAATAGGATTCACGGACACTGTTCATGCGACAATAGTAATTCACGGACTTCTTTAATTGACAAAAACAGTCCCTGCACTTTGGTTTCCTAGATCTTAACTCGACAAGTCTCTCGATTTAACCGACTTCAAAACCGGATCGAGCCTAACTAAAAATCATACATGTTCTCTATATGTCTAGTGTAAAACTGCACTTTATGGTGTTTTTATATATTCATTTACTATTTTTAACAAAAATAATCATGAAGGGTGGTCGGTTTTGGTCTAAGAACAGCTACAGGCCAAAGATTGAGCTCTACACAAAAATACGTAGATTTTTGGAAATGGTCAAAGAAGAACTTTTTATAGATCTCTTCCATACGAAAATTTTGGTATGTGTTTTGTTGTCTAATTCTTCCTAGAACTCAAGATATGGTGGTTTTGGTGAGACGATTTTCTGAGACAGATTATATACTTGTATATATGCTTAGTAAAAACGATTTTTAAGATGATATTTGGACATATACTTGCTAGATCATCAACATAACATGTACACAAATGTGAAGCACGAAAATATATAGAGAGAAGTATGTTCTTACTTAAGAAAATGATGATCTAGAGATGAAAACGAGAGAGTATGCTCGGTTATGCTTCTTGCTTCGTTTCCTTAGCTTTTCTTCCTCCGAAAGGTGGTGGATGATGGTGGATTATGGTGGTGGTGGTGGCAGGTTTTTAGAGAGAGGAAGGTGGTGAAGAGAGGGGATGGAGAGTATGGAGGGATGAGTGAAGTGTTGGTGAAGTAAAATGAGGTTGGTTGAAAGATGAGGTTGAAGTCAAATGGCATGGCATGGCTTGCCATGCCCTTTGGTTGCTGATTTTCGTGGTTGAGGCCCACTAGATGGGTGTGGGATTGTTAAATTTTGTTTCTTCAATTTGCGCTCCGTGCGGTGTTCGTTTCCCCGGTCGTGTGAACGTGTAATTAGACGTTTAACGTTATACGTACGTATTTTAAATGACGATTAAAATTTCAATATTTTTAACTTGAAGTAATACTTATTATTACTTAGAAACATTTATAAAAAT
Source organism: Pseudognaphalium luteoalbum (assembly GCA_963422505.1). Classification (NCBI taxonomy): domain Eukaryota; kingdom Viridiplantae; phylum Streptophyta; class Magnoliopsida; order Asterales; family Asteraceae; genus Pseudognaphalium; species Pseudognaphalium luteoalbum. The sequence goes on from OY730195.1 coordinate 29,222,054, forward strand.
GTTATTGTGATGTGCCGGTAGTGGCTCGCGGAGTCGTGTTACGATTAATAAATCGCGTGACGTTTAAATCAAACGTTTTTGTTATCGGTTTGAAATACGATGCTTCAAATAAATACTTACCATCCGAAATGATATATTTTAATTTATAAAATATATTCTGACGTTTATTTGATTGTTGGGCGCGTTTTACGTGTTTTTGGTCGTTTCTGTACATTATATACAATACGAAATGCTTATGAAATATTATCGCAATAATATTTGGAAATAAGTATGTTTATCAAATAATTTCATATTATTTAATAAATTGAGTTCACCAACGTCCGTATTAATGTATCGAGATCCGCCCGATATGAAAATGCACGATTGAACATAATCGCGTACGTGTATATATATATTCCAATATATATATATATATATATATATATATATTGATATATACAATTAGCTTAATCTAGCACTAATTACGTGTATTAGCAGATGATTAGGAACTAATAACTAGCCCTAATTTGTCGGGTCACATTGGTGTTTCAGCACTTTCAGATCGTCGTCGCTCAGTAGTTAGTGCATCAGCAACCAATTGATCAACTTGAGCTTGAGTGTACGTTTGACGTCGTGGAGACATGTTCCCTCAATGAAGACAAGGGATATGTGAGTATCGTATAAGAATATGATCATCATAGTTGTATATATAACGGTAATATATCACAACACAAGTGACAATCAATAGTGTAAAATAATAGTGGTTGTAATCGTTTAACTTGCGAGTTCAAATGATTATGAGGATTAAGGTTTACAAAAGTGTTGGGAATATTACATCCGGACAGATATCAATCGTTATACAAAACGTGGTAGGGAGGCAAGAAAGGATTTTAGTGCTTAGGTATATGTCGATCCTGATTGTTAATCGGTTCGTACCGAATAGAATGTTGAAGTTCTTAACTCTACCAGGGTAAGCCTATTTCGAAGAGATGACCCTCGAAGCCAGGGCACATCCCGGTGCTATTTTCCTGACTTGATCAACTTACCGTTGGCGAGTTCTAAGGCGTCTCCGAACAATGAGTGTGTTACCAAGTATCGGAGGATATTAATAGGCCTAACCATATATGTATAATCCATATATACATAATATCCACCTAGTTGTGTCTAGCATAAAACAAATAGAAGTCACGGTTCTCTCGTGGTCAGGGTCAACTAGTGCATTTATGTTCAACATAACTACTTTCAGATCTTACATCATCTTTGTTTAATTGTTCATAGTTGATCAGGCTATGTTAAATTAAATTCGTATAATGTAATCCCTGAACCAGTCATACCTAATAAGGAATACTGCCTAATGGTCATAGTCTAGGCCCACTAAATGCAACCTAGTTCACTATAACCTTAGGCTCTGATACCAATCTGTCACACCTCCAATTTTGTGATTTGCGGAAGTGACTATTTTGGAGCGTGACTAATCAAATATCAAGCACAAAGATTAATAGCAAACGACTCTAAATGAGACGTTTTAGAAAATACATTACAATACGGTACATTACATAAGTTTCAAAAGTTTTAAGTCATAAGTATACATCATTAACGAGTTCGCAAAATGATTTCAAAGATTTTAAATACATAATCAAAGTACAAAAGATAATGCAAGTAAAATCTTCGTAAGTGTGTATGCATGTGACTCGTACTAGCTTAGCATATACTGCGGGCCATCCTTACTGAGCAACCCTACTGTTGCTGAGTACCTGAGAATGCATCACTAAAAGCGTCAACCAAAAGGTTGGTGAATCTCACAGGTTTGTAATAAACGATAGTAGAAATTTGTACACAAAACAGTAAGTAATTTATTGTACAAGTATAATCAGTCAGTAGTAATGATATCACATAAATTCTACATCAGTAAGTAAGTAATTCGCAATTGTAGTAAGGTCGGTGTATCTTGCCATGAGCCATCATAGTCGAAACTTAACAAGTCTGTAATTTGCCCCCGTGAGTGCTAATCCAAAAACATTCATACGAAACAAGTAGAAAACACCTATTTATATGAGTACGGTTCGTGGTGGCACTACCACCCCAAGCGGGAATTGTCAGTCGAAATTGGAATGTCAAATATGACTCTTACAAAAAGTTAATTCCAAATTTGATATTTTTTTACTTTTTGAGTGGCAAATTTACCCCTAATTGTATTTGAAATGTCAAATATGACTCTTACATTAAATTAATTCTAAATTTGATATTTCTTTCTTCTTGAGTGACAAATTTGGCCCTGATTGTATTTTGGAATGTCAATATGACTCTTACATAGAATTATTTCCAAATTTTATAATATTTTCTTTTTGATTGGTAAATTTCCCCTAATCGTATTTGTAATATTAAATTTGACTTTTACAAAAAAATTAATTTCACAATTTCTTACTTTTAGAGTGGAAAATTTACCCCTAATTGATGTAGAATGTCAAATATGACTCTTACGATAAATTAATTTCAAATTTATTATTTCTTATTTTTTGACTGATAAATTTGCCCCTAATTGTAATTGGAAAGTCAAATATGACTCTTACCTATAATTAATTTCAATTTTTAAAATACTTACATCTTGAGTGGCTAATTGCCCCTACTTGTATATGTAATGTCAAATATGCTTTTACAAAAATTAATTCCAAATTTTACAATTTCTACTTCTAGAGTGGCAAATTTACCCCTAATTGTATTTGGAATGTCAAATATGATTCTTATAAAAATTTAATTCCAAATTTGATATTTCTTTGTCTTGAGTGACAAATTTGCCCCTAATTGTATTTGTATTGTCAAATACTTTGTATTTTAAATGTCAAATATGACTCTTGCAAGTCATTATTTTCTAATGACTTGGGGTTATTTCTAATTTTTACAATTCTCACTTTTAGAATGGCAAATTTGCCCGTACAAAAAATTTATTCCAAAATTTTCAATTATTACTTTTTGAGTGGCAAATTTTGGAACGTCAAATATGACTATTACAAAAAATTAATTTCAATTTTTCACAATTCTTACTTCTTGAGTGGGAAATTTGGCCTTAATTGTATTTGTAATGACAAATATGACTCTTACAAAAAATTAATTCCAAATTTTTATAATTCTTACTTTTTGAGTGGCAAATTTGCTCCTAATTGTATTTAGAATGTCAAACATGACTTTTACAAAAACATTAATTTCAAATTTGATATTTCTTACTTTTTGAGTGACAAATTTTCCCTTAATTATATTTGGAATGTCAAATATGACCTTCAGAAAAATATTATTCCAGATTTGATATTTCTTACTTCTTGAGTGGTAAATTTACCCTTAATTGTATTTGGAATGTCAAATATGACTCTTACAAAATATTAATTCTAAATTTGATATTTCTTACTTTTTGAGTGGCAAATTTACCCCTAATTGTATTTGAAATATCAAATACAACTCTCACAAAAGATAAAAATTGATAATTAGTACTTTTTGAGTGTAAAATTTGCCCCTAATTGTATATAAATGTCAAATATGACTCTTACAAAACATTAATTCCAAATTTGATATTTCTTACTTTTTGAGTGATAAATTTGCCCCTAATTGTATTTGAAATATCAAATATGACTTTGAGAAAAAATTAATTTTCCAAATTTCATAGTTCTTACTTTTTGAGTAGCAATTTTGCCTCTAATTGTATTTGGAATGTCAAATACGACTCTTACAAAAAATTAAATCCAATTTGATATTTCTTACTTTTTGGGTGGTAAATTTGCAACTAATTATATTTGGAATGTCAAATATGAATCTTACAAAATATTAATTCCAAATTTTATAATTCTTTCTTTTAGAGCGGTAAATTTGCCCCTAATTGTATTTAGAATGTCAAATTTTTAGAATTGTAAAAATACAATAAGAGACAAATTTGCCACTCAAAAAGTAAGAATTGTAAAAATTAAAATTAATTTATGTAAGAGTCATATTTGACACTCCATATACATTTAGGGGCAAATTTGTCACTCAAAAAATAAGAATTTGTAAAATTTGGAATTAACGTTTTGTAAGAGTCATATTTGAAATTTAAAATACAATTAGAGGCAAATTTGCTACTAATTTGTATTTGTAATGTCAAATAAGATTCTTAAAAAATGAAGTGCAAATATGATATTTTATATTTTTTGAGTGACAAATTTGCTCCTAATTTTTATTTTGAATGTCCAGTACAACTTTTAAAAAAATAAAGTGCAAAAATGATATTTTTTACTTTTTGAGTGACAAATTTGCTCCTATTAGAATGTCAAATAAGACTTCTAAAAAAATATAGTACATATATGACATTTCATATTTTTTGAGTGGCAATTTTGCTCCTAATTTGTATTTGTAATGTTAATTAAGACTCTTAAAAAATTGAAGTGCAAATATGATATTTCATAATTTTTGAGTCGTAAATTTACTCATAATTTGTATTTAGAATGTCAAATAAGACTCTTAAAAACAATAAAGTGCAAATATGTCATTTCACAAATTTGCTCATAATTTGTATTTGTAATGTCAAATAAGACTCCTAAAAAAATGAAGTGCAAATATGACATTTCATACTTTTTGATTGATAAATTTGCTCTTAATTTGTAATGTCAAATAAGAGTCTTAGAAAAATGAAGTGCAAATATGAAATTCATACTTTTTGAGTAGCAAATTTACTTCTAATTTGTATTTGAAATGTCAAATAAGACTTATCAAAAAATGATGTGCAACTATGATATTTCATACCTTTTGAGTGACAAATTTGCTCATAATTTGTAATCAATTTTCTTAAAGCTAAGTATTATCTTCAAACTTTTGTCACATATTAAGTTGAATCTACATCAACACCATCGAAACAAATTGTAACCAAGATTTATATTTTTAAAATTATAATCCCATGAAGTAGACGATTAAAATTCATAACAACCATTCATTATACTTTGTTACATAAGCATAAAATTTTGTTTTCGAAAAGGTTTAGTGCACGCAAATGTATCAAACTATAGTCTGACAAACTCGGGTTTTCATTGTATGTACGAACTTGTAAATTCTTTACATTGTATGTGATTTACGCTACTTTTTTTTCCAGGTGTCGACTATATAAGTTGCCACATGATGTCTCTTACAGCCATTAATTTAACCAAAATACATACAATCTATAAAAATTACAACTTTGTTACATATAATAGAAGTTTGAGTGGTTCATAACATATAATGAATGTCATAGTATAGTTTGATACAATTGAAACATTTAACCCTTTACTAAACTACAAAAAGAAACAAACTCTCATATCCAACAGCTAAACCAATTCGGTTAAGTGGTTCAAGTGGATTCAATGCGTTCACTCTTCGCTTGCACGGACCAGCTCACCTATCACGGTGCGGTTTGATTAATAACCTAAGAAGAGAATGGGCCTGTCTGTTTGAGCCCAAAAGTTAAAATCATACGGCCCAAAGGATGCATTTTCTCATATTCATTTCAGCCCAACATCTTACCTTCCCCAATTAGGTCGTTTGATTTAACCCAACGATTTATTTATTTATTGTAGTGAGTTTGCGATTATTTCAGTCACCGATCGACGATCTGCGGCCAACGATTTCCGGTATCTTCTGCACTTCCGATTTAAGCCACCAAGGTAAACAAAATGGCTAATTATATCTCACAAATACTAAAAATACATATACATACATACATACATACACACACAACAAATATATACAATTACAATTACAGATACAAACCCCCAATTTTTATTTACTAGTATATCTTCAAATCCGTGCCCTAGCTACATACAAACAACATAATATACAAATACAACCTCCAAATTTTACTAAATTACTCACTAAATTCATTTCTTCCTCAAATCCGTGCCCTAAATCAGTGACATATATTAATATACATATACATAGGTGTATTTATTGTTTGAAAAGCATCTGCTTGTAGAACAGCAACATCGAGATGGCAGATAGCAGGGAAATTGATGACCAGGTTGATTTTGAAGATGATAACTATGAGGAGGAAATTGATGAGGAAGAAGAGGAGGAGGAGGAGCGATTAGACGATGATAATGATAATGGCGATGACGAAAAAGAGGATGTTGATGATGAAGGAGATAGAATGAAAAGGGAAGTAAAGTCACCTGCTTTAGGTAGTGATGGTGATGATAATAGTAATAAGGGGAAGTTTGCTGAGTTGCTTGCGTTACCACCGCACGGTTCGGAAATATTTATCGGTGGGCTCCCGAGGGAGGTTGTTGAGGAAGACTTGAGTGAACTTTGTGAACCTTTTGGTGATATTGTTGAGGTTAGTTAGTTATAATGGTTATGATTAGTTATGGTTTGCTCATTCACACTAATTACTTAACTAGTAGCTTATTGCATTATGTAACTGCAAAAAGAACTTTTTGGGTTAGCTACTTAGCTTATCAAATAAAGTTTAAAGGTAGAGTGCAAAAGCTTAGTAAAAAGAGCTTATTTGGGATTCATTTGGAGGTAGTTGGGTAGGCTTATTTTTTACTGCTAATTGGGTTGTTCAAATTTGAAAAAGCAGATAAGCTTAGTTTAAATGGCGTATGAGCTCACATACTTTAGCTTATTTTTATGGTTTATGTTTTTTGGTAAAGTTCAAAAGCCACTAAGAATGAGCTTATCTGATTTTTAAATTCCAATAGGCTGGCAAAATATGCTTACTCAAACGGCCAGCTTATTGTGGTCTAAAAATATTACAAGCTATTGAAGTGCCCTTATCCAAACAGCTTTTGGCTTAACAGCTTATGACTGCTATAGTAAGCTGTTATGTTGGTGCTTTCTTGAAAGAGCCTTTCAAGCTGATAAGCGCAAGATACCTTGAAAAGTTCACCCGAACACCCTTTCAAACAGCATATGTGCTATTTTTCTTATATATTTTGTGTTAGAAAAAGGTTTTTTAGCTGATTACCCACTTCTGCCTAGAAGCATAAGTATGAGCTGTTTATATAAACAATCTCAAACTCATCTGTAATTGTTAAAAGTGCGATTGCTGCTCTAAGGGAATCTAATATTATCTGCAGGTAAGGTTGGTGAAAAATAGGGACACCAATGAAAGTAAGGGCTTTGCTTTTGTAGCATTCAGAACTAAAGATGTCGCTCAAAAAGCCATTGAAGAGCTACATAACAAAGAATTTAAGGTACAACCTGATATTTGTTATGGGTCCTTTTGTCTTTATTTGATACTCAGTTTGATGCTTATGATGGTTTGATTGTACATTGTTCCAGGGGAGGACCTTGAGGTGTTCGCTCTCTGAAACTAAATACAGACTGTTTATTGGCAACGTGCCAAAGAGTTGGACTGATGATGAGTTCAGAAAAGTGATTGAAGAGACTGGTCCAGGTTCAGAAGTCATTGAGCTTATAAAGGTGATTCTCTCTTATATGGACATAATATGTCATTATAATTAGTGATATATTCTATTTTTTGATTCTTTATTACATTGTTGTTTCGCAAACCTAGGATCCTCAAAACCCACCACGTAATCGTGGGTTTGCTTTTGTCGAGTATTACAACAATGCTTGTGCGGATTATTCAAGACAGAAGTTAGCTAGTTCGACTTTTAAGTTTGATGGAAATACCCCTACGGTTACTTGGGCTGATCCTAAAATCACACCTGATCATTCTGCTGCTGCTGCTCAGGTAAACACCCAAGATTAAGATACTTTTGTACTGATAAGTACTCCAAGACCATGAGAAATCTTTCCTTTGCTCGCATTATAAATGCATGTGTATAATTATCTAAATTTGTCGAACGATGATGGCCCTATATCTAATCCTCTTTTATAGAAGCAAACACTTGTGAACCTTAGTGGTAGTATTGTCTATCCATGCGTGTTATACGTGTTGTTCAAGCTTCAGTAGTTGTGCTTCTGGGTATCACTTAATTCTTTGATCAGATTTGATTACCTTCTCTTTGCTGTTTGCATAGTTAGTGGATTTAAAGGGATAGCTCATACTTCATTACATGTACAACCTTATTTTAATAGGTTAAGGCACTTTATTTGAAGAACATACCCGAGAACACTTCAACGGAACAGCTGAAGGAACTCTTTCAGCGCCATGGGGAAGTTACGAAAGTTGTAATGCCACCTGCAAAGGTAGGATGTAAACGAGACTTTGGCTTTGTTCATTTTGCGGACAGGTCAAGTGCATTGAGAGCTGTCGAAGAAAAGTATGAAGTTAATGGTATGTTTTTCCGTCTCTGCTCTTTTTATATGAGTTTCATTTGTGTCTTCACAGACTCTATTTAGGTGCATAGCCAGCAGACATTGACATCGATAGTTAAGGGTGTTTTAGTTATGGTCTTGTACTCTTGTGTGGTATTGGTAATAGATGAAAAGTTGATGACTCAGACAGAGTTTTTATTGAGTACCAACCTTTTACTTCTCAGTGGAAGTGTTATTATAGTTGAAGAGCAATTTTTAGTAAATCCACGCGCTCGTTAATAAACACTGGTAGAATACATGAGATAAAGATCTCTACCCTAATGTTAAGCCTCCCCCTCCTCCCCCCCCCCCCCCCCCCCCTCTCTCTCTCTCAACTATGATTTTGATATAATAAACTTATATATGCTTTTCCTCTTTTTGCTCCACTAATGGGCAATTCATGCGGGTTAGATAACAGGTAAGGTGGGCTAGGTAATGGGTCAAAATGGGTGACTTTATGTACAGACCAAATGGGTCTTAATGGTTTGACCCGAAACACTTTCATCTAGTTTTGAGTTAATTTGTATCAATGAAGAATGTGTTGAGTAACAGCATGACCATGGTGGGTTGCTATGATGTTCAGGTCAGTTTCTGGAAGTTGTACTTGCAAAGCCTCAGAATGACAGAAAGTCTGATCCAACTAATACCCAACATTCTGCTACGCATCTTAATTACATCCCTCATCCTGTGTATGGTGGATTTTCTGCAAATCCATATGGTGCCACCGTTGCTCCTAGATATGGTGTTAGCCCTTCTTCCTTTCAGCAGGTATTATTCTAATGATTTAATCTTTTTTAATTGCTGTTGTTTTGATGCAAAACTCTTAATTTTAATATAAGTATGAATTGTAATGGAACAGCCGATGATATATGGAAGAGGACCAGTGCCAGGAGGTATGCAGATGGTCCCTATGGTTCTGCCTGATGGTCAGATAGGATACGTTTTGTAAGTTGCCATCTCTCTGAGTTGTTATCCGTCCTTTATGGTTACTTCAGCTGTCCCGCAGCCGCTTAAGGTAATCAGGCTAGGCGGGGTGTTAGATGTGCATTGTATATATGATGTCTGATCATTGGACTTGAAGTCCTAATAAGCAGTTTTTAATGTTTGGTTAAAATTGATATGAGGTGCATATTATGATTATATAACAAGTTATAAATTTCTTATATTGCTTATATACATGCTGCAACATAAGTAATTGCAGTGGTATAATGGGGTCATTTATCCCTTTCTTTTGCCCACATTATCATTGTTAGGTAATACTACTAAAATGTATTTATTGGAATTATCCAGAATGAATGTGTTTTTTACAAAAATAATTATGAGTTTCACGATGTTATTCACTAAATTGTCAATTTGAACTAATTTAGCATTGTAATGTTTGCTTTGGTCATTTTAACTGCTCGCTCTATGGGTAAGCTTTAAACAATTTATTACATTTAAAATTAGCGTGTTTTCATGGATGTAGACAAATACAAGAATGTTCTTCTTGGTTATTATATCTATTAGTTCCCTTTGTCTACTCAAATGAAATTTGTCAAACACTCAAAAACCAATTATAAACTGTACAGGCATATTCAAACGCAGTCTCTTGCAGCAAATTTTGGTAGAACTTATTATCTAATTGTGTTTGTTTAATATAGTATTCATAGTTTATACAAACACTCCATAGTTGGTATATTTATGGTGTGGAAATTTAATATTGCAGGCAACAGCCTGGAGCACAGATGCCAGCTGTGAGGCCTCCTGCAAGGAATGAGCGTAGCAGCAACAATGGATCAAGTGGAGGACGAGGGAGAAGAGGGGGTAGTGGTGGAAGTGACGATTCCAACCGTGGAAGGTATCGGCCTTACTAAATTAGGGTTGATAGGTGGTGAGACTGTCAACTCATGGTGCATGGATAGCCAGATGGGTTGAGTGCTTAGCCATGAAGGATTAGACACACCCCCTAACCCCACCGCACCCTATCTCCTCACGAATCAATTCTCCCTTCCTATTTCTGTTAACAAAAGGGTGAAAAAATGAAATCATTAGTTTAGAATGACGGTGGAGAGCTTGTATTTTTGCTTATTGTGTTTGTGTAGTTGTTTGTAGTCGAAATCTTATTTATGAGGAGTTGATTATCTATGGGAGTAAACTACTACGTATTTGTTGTTTCATTGTCACTACTAATGCTAGAGTAATATTACTTTCATAGCGAAAATGAGGTTAAAATTATTTAAATGCACATAAAGTCGTAAACTACAACTTTGTTTTATTTAAGCAATTGACTTATTAGTTATTGGGAAACATGCGTCTCACATGCACCCACCTGGTGGAATCGCTTTCAACCCTCTCGAAACTACATTGTTGCATTTCAAACCTTGCCTGAATGCAATCTGCCCAACCCGATCCCCTTCAAAACCCGACCAACCCAACTTATATCTATACAAACTACTTAATGTGTTCCCAAACTGATGTAATGTCATCCCTGATTGCTTCACCAAGCAGAAATATGCAATTGGATAAAACCATGGAGCGGTCGTTGCCAAAGTACCAGTTTCCGATGCTTATAACAATGGCGTACGAGTTGGGATGAGTCTTGAGGAGAGTCCGGGCTAAGTCAATGGAAATAAGACCCGCACTGCAGCCCATTGCACCAAGGTTGTAGGTCAAGATGTCAGGTTTGAGGTCGTAACGTTTAACGATCATAGTGGTATAAGACTGGTTAGGGTTGAATGTGATACAGTTCACTATCGGGATATTAATACACTGAGGTGCGAAAAGACTGAAGCGTTCTAAATAAGACCAACTCAACCTCGGCCTGGGCTGCTTCCATATTTAGTTGTGGAGGTTGAGCACCGGGCCAGGAGGGACGAATGTTTCGCCTCCTAGGCCGGATATGACTAATATCTTTTCTTGAAAACGGATTGTATCTTTATCGTAAAATCCGGATTCTCAGGACGTATTCATGATGGCTTGCATGGGCCATTTAAGGTGGTAGTCAGGTTTAAGCAAGTGAGTTCGACGAGATAGATGGGTGTTGAACGATTTGCGAAGTAGATTCGTAAGCTTAATAGAAATATAAATAGGAGGATATGTGGTGGTTGTGGATGATGGGTGGAGTAGAAAGTGGATAAAGGTGAGATGAACGAGAGCCAAAGGGAGCACAAGTGAATAGCTATTGCTAAGATTGATCTATTTGAGCTCTAGAACTTGTAAGAACCCGGTTAGCTTGTTTTGATGATTAACTACTACTATTAACTGTTAACTATATAATGTGAAAATAAAGCATGTAGCTGTAGGGTAAGTGGAGTTAAACAAAGTTCCATAACAATAAATCATGATAACCGATGAGGTATAATTAACTGATCATTCTTTATACCTCAAAGATGATCATCTTTCCGGTGAGTATTTGCAAAAATAAGCGTAAAACAGGCATTTCATTTAAATTTCCGGTTTGGACTTTTGTTTGTCTCCGTTTGATAAGAAATTTAAGCGAAATTAGCACTTTCTCGTTTATATGTTTTTGTTTAGGCAATACATTAGTTGCAGTTGTCTAATTTCAGATTTTAACAGTATTTGTGAGAATTTTCAATACTTAAAATTACCTTAAAAAATCTGGAAGAAGTGTTGCATAACACCATCCTTTCTCTCATAGTATTGTGTACACACTACACAGTGTGGATTTTTTTAGTATGTCTTAAAAGTTAAGTTCAAATGAATGGATTTTGAAATCCACCATCATAAAAGCCAAAATAATGTTCTTGCTACACATATGCCATTTGCTTCCCAAGATCCACAGAGCAAACATTCAATGTCCCAGATGCTCTCAAGGCTCTTGAAATCGAAGAAACGCATGATAGTAAGATCAAATAGTCAATGCTAAAGGACGTTTGGCTTAGTGGCATCTGAGTAGCTCATAAACGAAGCACTTGTGGATTCAAGCCTCACAAGAGGAATATAAGAAGTTGATATAAAAAGGTTATGGATTTGGCATCACAAACCTAGTAGAGTTTGATATAAGAAGCTCAAGCTCAAGCTCGTTTATCATCATATAACGATTTATTCATATTGTTGTCACTTGTCAAGACAAATAGATAAGTTATAATATGTAATAAACACTAATTTTTTATTGAAATTATTGATCATTATTTTGAAATTTGAGATGCTTTAAGTATGATGTCCAAACGAGGTCAAGATCGGGAAAGGACTTGTACTATATAATTAAGTCAAGTTAACGTTGTTTCATAAGAAAAATGCACAATTATTGTCTACTTGCTTCTATTAAATAGCAGTGCATATATGACTAATGAACATGGTTGTTCATACCTCAAACAACCTTCAAACAAGGATCGAAATTCAAGCTGTTCTGATTCGTTAAAGATTAATCCTTCGATGTGGACTAATTTTGATTATTCGCTATAAGAAATATGGTCATTTGCATTATGTAAATATATGTAAATCGAGGTTCAGTATTTTAAAAAACCAGGAAATGGTAAAATTGACCTCACCACGAAGTTATGTTTTTAAGTATATGCTGTAAATGATTTCTTAAAAGTAAATCGATAGAATTGTTACCAAGTTAACTTAATCCCATTTCATCATGGTTCTTACACATACATTTGGGCATGTTTGTTCTTTTCCAAGGTGTATTACAAGTTACAACGCGAAAAAGATTGCGACTTTTATACCTCTAAACCATTATACCCCAAAAATATTGCAAAGGGGTTGAGATAGGGTGTCTCCCAAATTACGTCAAGATTGCCAATATCTTCGCCAGAGGTGACTCCCCGTGGTGGAAAGTTGCACATCTCACTCTCTGCTTCTTCAACATCAAAAATCATTAATTTAGAATCAGCAAGATGAGTTGGTTGGGAGGTTAGGTAACGGGTCAAAAAGGGTCACTTCCAGTACAGACTGAAACTAGCCGGATACCAGCTTTCACTAGATCCTACTTCTAAGTTGCTTTTTCTGGTCTAATAATGATAATGCTAGTTGAAATTATAACACAACATTATTACGATAATATTTAAGTTGTTGACTGTATGCATTATAAATATACTTTAAAAGACTTTTGTAACCAGCCTGTTCGACCCATTTGATAAATTCCCTTTTCAATGTTTTTTCTTGATTTGACCGGTTTGAGATAAAACATAGCTCATATCAACCCAATTATAGATGGCCACTTCTATAAATAAGGATAGCATGAACAGGGTTCAAGAGTGTTACCTGTTAGCATCTGTATTTGAACCGGTGCTCCACACTATGTCTTTCAATCCGGATGAGAAGTTCTTGTAGAACTGGCATTCAACGCAACACAAAAGGATAAAAATCAAATCAGACGACATTAAATATACATACAACGTCCAACTACTTTTTGTCAACTTATTGGTCAAACTAATACATACATTGTGAAATTCAAGTGTGTCGCCCCCGGTTTTCCTAAGCTCCACCATGTGCAGCGATGGAGCCACTTCGAAAACTTCTGTAGCCACTGCAAGGTGCCCTTTTCTTCCAGTTTTGTCACCTTGTAACTTCATCTGTAACAATGACAGCTGTTAACATGATGCAAGTGACTAAAATATGTAGAAACTAAAAGGTATGCCAGCTTATCAAATAGCAGATATGAAGAACTAAAGCACAATTCAGATGAATTTTACCTTGTAATTTCGCTTGTGAACATTGAACCCCATGGGTTTTGCGGTTTCTTCGATTTTAGACATAATCTCGTTTGCAGGACTCTTGGAAGCAAAACTTGTTTCTCTCTTTACATAACCCTGTTGTGTGAAACCGCAAACATACAGTAATCATTCAGTAACGAAATAAAGCAGACGTATATATTTTTTTCCTTTTTACTTTGCGCTAAAGGATGTTTGACATACCTTGTGCTTCTCAAACATATTTTCTAGACTGAAACCTTGTGACCTGGATATAAGCTCAAAGGCATTCATGGATTCAGGCTTTTCTTTCTTTTCTGTAACAAGATGTTCCTAAGCAAAAAAATGATAACAAATTAGTGAACATATAGATATACTAAGAATCCGAAGAGAAACATGTTGTTTTGAGATAAGCAGAGAAGCTTGACTGGATGAATTATTAATATTCACCGATTAAAATTAAAGGCAAAATATTCACCAATCAGTATTACTTTTGCCTTTAATATTCATCAACTAATACTATTACTGACCAGATAATTTTATTTATATCCATTTAATGACTAGATAACACTTACCAGTGAATCTTCCCTGCTTTAATATAATATATTAATATTAATATTAATATCCTCTTGAAAACAATGACATAAACAAGAATCAATATGACAGTTAACCTTGGATTCATTGAAGACAGCATCTACATCATCAAGGCTAACATCCTCATCCTGCTCAAAATGAGGTGGTTTATACCCTTTAATAAACCAATCATTTTCCAAGATTTCAGGAATAGTTATTCTCTGCAATGGACCAAGTAGCGAGGTTAAAATCGATTTCTTCCACATCCAGAATTTCATATAATTCGTATACATTCAAAGATATATATAAATTGAGAAACTCACTGTGAGTGGGTTTGGATCGAGTATTCGTGCTAATAGTTTCTTTACACTAGATGAAAACCATGGTGGGCATCTATAATCGGCCTTCTCAATCTGTATAACAGTATTGTTTTATTATATAGGCATCAAGGGAAGGACCAACAGTCGACAAAAAAATAAAAAATATTAAACTTACTTTTCTATACAACCCCATGAGGTTTGCCTCATCAAATGGCAGGTATCCTGCCATAAGTACGAAAAGGATCACGCCGCAAGACCATATATCTGAGGCTGCACCATTATAACCCTTCGCAGTGAGTACCTGAAAACAAAATCTCCAGTGAGATCATGCAACGAATAATGTAAATCTTCATCTGTAAACTATGAAGCTGGGATTACCTCAGGTGCAACATAGTTGGGAGTCCCACAAGCTGTATGTAGCATCCCATTTTCCTAAGTAAACACGATATTTCAGATAGTATCATTAAGCATAAAATAAATATATATATCGCTGCAAAGGTTGCTGAAAACGTATGAGTAACATACCACTTGCTGTGATAATCCAAAGTCTGAAACTTTCAGAACACCATACGAGTCCAAGAGCAGATTTTCAGGCTGCAAAAAACACGTAGAGACTTGGTATAAATTCTGAATGTGCGATTAACCACTTCATTTTATATATCAGTAACTTAACAAATGAGATATGTTGGTTCTTTTGACCAAATTTTCAGATGATAAAATAAACCCCTTGGTTCTACAGTTACAATCCATTTTCATGAATATAAACACATTTTTTCCTAATTAAGAGTTCCATATAAATGGGCAACGAGATGCAGCCTTAATTTTCAGAATAATAGTACTAATAATAGTTATGACAACGATGAAAAAATAAGACAAACCACGAACCTTGAGATCTCTGTGGTACACGCCTCTACTATGGCAGTAATCTACAGCATTAATAAGTTGCTGAAAGTATCTTCGAGCCTCATCTTCTTGAAGTCTCCCATGTTTTGCCTGTAATATAATTTACAATATAAAGGTATATAGATTACTAACTGAAGCATATAGGCATAATTTCTACTGAATTAAAGTATAATAACAGATTTGTAAGATAAAAATCATTTTACCAACAGTTACTTACTATTTGGTCGAATAGCTCGCCTCCATCAACATACTCGAGAACAACATAGATCTTGGTCTTGCTCGCCATAACCTATAATCAAGTAAAGGAAATGAACATGTTAAAACTTTAAATGTTTAAAGAAATGGACAACTCTATGTTGAAAATGTAAATTTCCTTCAATACATCTAGGAAAGTAGAGAAATGAATGTATGAAATCAAAGTATGCTATACCAATTATTAAGATTTTGCAAGATGCACCATATATACTAAATACTGGTCAGGGTCCTCATAGGTTCAGTTAATGCTACAATCCCATTCTAATTCTTGAAGTTGCAATATTTTTTTCTGTAATATATGTAATATAGATAGATGCATAAAATGCATTGATCTCCAATCCTTAATATAACCATCATTAAGGCTTGGTTAGGCATATTGTTGTACTTACAACAACTCAAGTTCAAACCTTCTAAGTAAACATTTAGGGTAGCCACGAAAAGGGTCGAAAACGATCACGAGATACCCGATTAAATTGTGTACATATCCGAGTAAAAAAAACTCACCCTCTCCGGATAATCTGAAGATGGAAAACTTGCTCTGTTTACCTGATTCTTAATCTGAAGTCTAATTGGCATCTACCCCATGTGAATACAATCAATGAGTATTAATGTATTATAATATGATAGATTTGTTGTATATTCTCTCAATAATGCTGATAGATATTACATAGTAACATAAGCACAATTCAATAATACAATATTATATTAAATTAACATCCAATATTAAAATGAACTTTATATCCATGATGAAGATATGCTGCAAAAATGTCAGTATCACACTTACTACCACAATAAAAATAATAATATTTAGATTCAATCATAAGCCCATCACATTCCATTAGATACACCAACCCATGCAAAATTAGGAAAAGGTAACACTTTTTCCCTTCCTAAGTAAGCCAACATTTGATCAAAACCTGATTGCCAAGTCCATACAAGGAACCAAATGATTTGAGGTATTTTGGACGGCTCCGTTCCAATTTCTATAAACCGAGGTGCAATCGGTTTCACCTATTTAAACGGATCGAATCGAACGAACACCCCTCATTTCAATCATCAAAGTTTCAAAAAATATTCCATACTGGTCTTTTCTGAACAAAATATTCATTATAGTCATTTTATTCATAACTAAAAACTACACATTTGTTATAGCTTCAATAACTAAAAGGGATCCAAATCAAAAGTACAATGATTCAAAACGAACATAACCGAAAAATTACAAACAAAAACCAACAAGCAATCCTAAATCCTTACAACTTGAAGCAGACAAATGCAGCTATTGTTTAGACATACCTCAAAGAGATTTAAAACATTAGGATGCTTGATCAACTTCATAGCTGAAATTTCCCTCTTCATCTAACAACAAACATAATCATCAATTCATCATCAACCACTAAAATTCTAAAACACACACACACACACACACAAATAATGATATACTAAACCAATTAAAAATAACAAACTAAAAAAGGTGATATATAGATACTAACTTGTTCAACCATCTTATGTTTAAGAATTCGATCACGATCAATGATTTTAATGGCAACAGGATCACCCGTAACAAGATTTCTAGCAAACTTAACTTTTGCAAAGCTGCCTTCACCCAAGGTCTTGCCAATTTCGTAATTTCCGACACGTGTCCTCTTCTTAACTCCACCACCGCTACTCATGTTTGGAAGATTTGTGGTTTTGGTAGCAAAAGAAAACAGAGAGAAAGCAGAGGACGTAAATGGGTAAGGATATAAGAAGGAGATGATGATGATGATGAATTAATTGATGATGGATGGATTATAAAAAGTAGGGGCCACACGTATCGTACGCGTATGTATGATGATAGCAATCAGTCAGTCACTGACCGTACCCATACGGTCACAATCTCATCTCATGATACGAAAAATCATAATAATATACATTAAATTAAATAGACTAGATAACGATGTATGTGTCTAATAGACATACTTTTCTTATTTTCAATGAAAGTTTTAAGTTGTTTTTTAATTGTACTCCACCATCATTTTTGGTTTATCATAAATAAGTATCTATTTTCATGTAATAATCAATCAAAATAAAATTTAGTGGATAAAAATGTTATTTGATTCGTGAAAAATGTAACTAGTGAAGATTCTTGAAATTGAAGAAACTTAAAATTGTGTGATTTTTAAAGTGGAGAATATGTTTTTAGATTTATTGATGTAATAAAGTATATGTAATTTTTAAGAATATGGTATTCTTTTTTATATTGTTATTAGAAAAACAAGATTCTTCTTGTTTTTTTCCATGTGAAGATTTTTTTTTACGTATAAGTGTTTTCATTTTCTCAAGATCGATAATTGAAGATCGAATGAAATTAAAATATGTACTAAAATACTATAAATTTATTCAACGTAATATCAATACTATAAAAGTGACATGATCATGAATTCCTTAAATTCAATCAACATTTTGATAGTGCTATTATACCAAGTATAAATGACCAATTAAGAATCAAACATTGAACACGCCTTAAATGTGAGCTTTGAAATTGAATGAGCTCTATTTATTATTATTACTATATATATTACAATTACAATTCGGTATCGTACCTTTGACGTCACATCAACAACATGTAAGCAATGATGATAATCAAATAGTGACTAAAGTATCATGTTACTAACATTGTAACAAAACTTAAGAGTTGATTACTCACTTGATAATATATTGAGTACGTTACCCACTTTAATACAAAAGGTACACTTGGCAATTGGGTCGGGTCGGGTCGGGTTTGGGTCGGGTCATATAAAACATATAAAACATTAATGGATAAAAGATATGAAAGATACTAGTATACTACCTTCTAAATCGAACAACCAATCGCGAGTGCATAACAAAGCCTCAACATTTTCTGACAGTAATGAACTTCTATATTTACTGATAATTTGACCCCCAATGCTAAAAGACGACTCGGAAGCAACACTAGTGATCGGAATACTCAAAATGTCACCAGCCATAAGAGCTAACTGTGGATACCTCCCTTGACTATCCCTCCAATAGTGTAAAATATTAATATCCAGTTTTCTATCAAGTGAAGGTTCAACTAAATACTGATCCAGTTGAGATTTGTGATCATCGGGGTTACTAAACTTACTTTGATATTGTCTTTGTATCGGGATGTAAAAAATTATGTAGATCTCTTGTCGCCTCATGTTCAACATAAGTGAATGGGTAGCCATGTTTGATGATAGAAATTGCAAGTTTCTCTCTATAAATCGATTGGTCTAAGCGTACACGCTTATGTGGTGGACCAGACTCATCAATGTTAAAGCACTTTGGGATATGTCGTTTCATATTAGAAGTTCCAAACTCGGCCTTAATCAACGTCCCACAATTGGTACATTGTGCCTTTTGTTTCCCATCCGCCCCCAAGGGTAATTTAAGAAAATAATCCCATACACGAGAACGATGTCTACCCATTGTAGATGAACTAGCATCTTCTTCATTCTCTCCATCAATGGCTTCGTGTTGTACATTCTCTGACATATTGAAAACTTTTTTTAACAATCTGTAAAAACATATTAATTGACACATTAGCAAGTGACTAGACCAATGCCAAACATAACAGTTAAGAGAACAAATTAACTAGGATATGCATATTGGAGTAGTGAATAAAACTAAAAACATCAAGTGATCAAATACAGTACGATGTAGTATAAGGGTAAGCCAATGTAAGTAATAATTAATTAGATTAAATTCAAAAAAGAACCCCAATTGAAATAACACTATAACAGACATTGTCAACAATATAGAAAGAACCCCAATTGAAATAATACTAATAATCAGAATTATGTTCTAGACTAACACTTTGACGATTGATAATAACTAATAACTCATATATACATTATAATATATGCCAAAAATATATGAGCTTTTCGAGGTTTTTCAAAATATATATTGTTTTGTTGAAATCATAATTATAAATCTTTATCAAAATATATGAGTTTTTTTCCGTTATTTTCGATTGCAAAAGTGGTATTCATCAAGAAAATGCATCAGAATAGACAATTTAAAGAATTACAGGAATAAAAAGCTATTAGGGCAAGTAAATCATTGAGTGAGAGTGAAAAAAAGCGTACCTAAATGTTATAATCAAAGATTTTGATGAAAACCCTTCGATTAAAATTGCGATCTATAGTGAATTCAGTGAATTGTTGAAATCGCATTCGTCATCTTCGATCTATACGGGATTCTTTTTGAGTTCTTGTTTGGGATTTTTTAAGACCCGCTTGACCCGTTAGTTCAACCTAATGGACCCGCTAGATATTGTACTGGATTTTCTTTATGTGTGGATGGACCCAAATTTAGATAGGCTTTATAATATTAATGGATCTAGTGGGTTTGAAAATATTACCCATCGGACCCAAAAAAACTAAACAGGTCGGCTTTGCCAGGTATAACAAAAGGTAAGTACATTAATAATTTATAACTATAATAACTTTTTTTTTCACGATTTAGAGTACCTTAAGAAGTTAAGCAAGCCATCATTATAATTTATAAACTCATTCGATGACGAATATGTATGATTTTGCACATAATAAGTTGTATATGCTGTAAGTTGCACCTTACGATTCGACAACCAATCTTACGATTTTACTTGCAGTCCTATCTAAACAAATTTCATTATGATTCAACAACATTTTCGTTATTTTTGATCGTAAGATCTTTGTAATTTGATGTGACTGATATATGTTAGGGTTGAAACTAAACAATGTACGCTCAAATGGAGCAATCTGCTCACCACCACATTCTAATAACCGAAACTATATTACAAGCATGTTATATACAGCCAGAACCAACACCAACTCGACATGCTTTTTCATAGAATTGCTTCGCTTTTGATCCAATCCATTGTTCAGCCCACTCCAAATCTTTTAATCAACTTTACACCGCAAGAACCAGGATCATGCAGGCTGCAGCCATTGGAGTCATTTAACGCTTCCTTTCTTGAACCTCTCAGACACCCATTCATAACTTCGCACCTGTATCTCATTGAACACAACCGGAACATTCCACCATTTCTTCCCAAAAACCTTTTGATTTTCATTTTTCGGTTATTACATATATCCCCTTGTTAAACCTTACAAATATCATATATACCCAATTAAACTTATAAATATCATATATACCCAAATTTTCAATTTAACAAGAAAATATAATTTTAAAATCACAAGTAATTATTTATCTACTTGTCAATGGCTATTATACCCTTACTCCCTTATAACTCTTCCTGTTTCTTATAACCTCACGCCTAATTTCAACAAATTGACATAAAAATTTATCGATCATCAGTTCATTAGTTGATCATATACTTTTCTTAAATAAATACATAACATGCATTACATCACCCACTTTTTCGATCAATAATATTACTTTGTATAACCAAAGACCAATTCCAGAAATCCACTTCTAAATTTCTGATACACATAACAACGAGATGTAGACATGTTGTACTTTGACGTAGAAATTGATTCACTCAATTGTCCCCTCATACTTTCAAACAATAATCCGATTTTCAGTATCACCAAATACTTTTTTTCTTAGTATTGACTCAATAACAAAAAGTGTGAATCCTCTTTTACCCAAAACTTCCTAAGTGCAATAGAAATCAATAGATGTATTATTTATTGTGTACAACCCGGTTTTTAATTATCCGATTCCAATATATTTCGATTGATGTTATAATTATTTATGTTATATATTTAATCAAATTTTGGTTTGATAGTTGCAGAGATTTGAGGTTTAAGGAAAGATGAATAGTTACAACGAAATAGGGCAATGGATATTAACACTTAATATCAATTGAGTAGTGTTATGAATAGTAACTTCTTTATCATTAACCCTTATAAAGTGTTTAAATGTTTTCTTTACATACTTAGGATTTTAAAGATGGAAAATGATGAGATTACCCTTATATAAAATGAGAAGGACATAATTACCCATCCTTAAAATTAGAAAACAACATAATATTTAAAGCAATATTTTATAATAAATAATATGTAATGTTTTCCATAAATAAATATATAAAGGTAATGTTGGATGTAATAAATTATTGTTTTTTTAATGTTATTAATAAAAAAATAAGCAATAAAACATGTCTTATTACTACTAACTAAAATTGCAGTAACAAGATCTATATAATACATAAACAATAAAACATACGAATCGAAAATTCACAATTTAACCCGCCGCATTGCGCGGGCAACCTTCTAGTCCTATTATGATTAGTATTCAGTATTTTTTATTAATCATCAACTAATATCAATTAGCAAACAACTATCCATAGTAATTTGTTTGGATTTTTGCTTAATAAGGTTTAAAAGTTAACATAAAAACTTCTATTTTGATATAAGACCACTCCCATCGGGCTCCGTCGGTGGTCGTCGGTTCCAACCGACGAGAGTGATGGCGATGGCACCGACTTGTCGGTTGCCTCGTCGGTTTACTCCCTTCGGTTTGGCGAAGAGAGGGACGAGTGGTTGTGGGGCCCAACAGCTTTTTTTTTCTTTTTTCTTTTTTGTTTGTGTGTATATATTAAATGTAAATTGGTAAATGTAGATCCCAGAAAATGAAGTGACGGAGTGCTGATGGGAGTGATCAGTCAGTTTCAGTCAGTTTGTGGAAAAAGCTGACGTGGCGCTGACGTGGCTCTGTCAGTTTCAGTCGGTTTCAGTCACTGATGGGAGTGGTCTAAGGAAACTTAGTTTGACCCATTTGGTAGAGTTATTCTTATTTGTACCTATATATCTAGGTTCAAATCTTGGGCTCTCCACTCTCTACTACGTTTATACTTACTATTAATTGATGTTTCTTATTATGATTTAGTTAAATATTACAATAATTAAACCACGTATATTTTTATTTTTATAACAAAATGATACAAAGTAATAAACTTCTAGTGAAACCACATATATGTTTGTAACAGTTTTAAACTTCTATGGTATAATGATATATAGACTATTTTTGGTTGCATATTATTATTATTATTAGGTTAAATATTACTTCTTCCATCCTAAAATAATTGTTCAGTTTTGACTTTTTAAAGTCATTCTTTTTCAACTTTGACATTAAATATGTTTATTTGTGTTATATAATACTTGATGAAAATTATAGTTATGGTAATATTTTTAAAACTCAATCCATTCATATATTTTGCATCAAGTATTATATAATACAAACAAATATAGTTAAGTTCAAAGTTGAAAAAGAAATACTTAAAAAAGTCAAAACTGAACATTTATATGGGGACGGAGGTAGTACGTTGATTCAATAACACGTGTTTTCTATAAAATAATACTAAAGTTTTATGTTATGAAAGATTAGAAAACTATCGTAAGCATGATATTAAATCTTCTAAGAGAGTTAAAATAATAGTTAAACATTAACTTACCAAAATCGATCTCATACAGTTTTAGAATCATTTCTATAGAATAGTGCGATGAAGGTTAAAGTCATAAAAAAGAAAATCAAAAGGTAAATGTCACGTCTCTATAGATACTTGAACCAATAACATATTTTAGAAATTAAGATACATTTTTCTTAAATTAATGATGATAACTCATTAAAAATAGTGAAACAACGACAAATAAATTAAATTTACTTGATGAAACTTAATTATACTCTTATGTTATAAACTTGATAGACTTAAAAAATTGCATAACAACTATGTTATCAAAATTACAGCATATATGTCTAAAATATATATGATTTTGATCAATCAATATCTAATTATGTTGTATATTCTACATTTTAACTTTTATTTTTTGTTATATATATTGGTGTAATTAACACTATGAATTATTGTTCGTAAAAGAAAGTTGGTTATATAAACTCAAAAATATGAAAACGAAACTAAATAATACAGAGTATAAATCAAACATCAAACATAATAATATAAATAGAGTTTTAACCCATCGCGAAGCGTGGGCAAATAATTCCTTGTGATAGTCATTTATGGATTAATAAATAATTAGTTGTGATTTTAGAATTATAAATTGCAGTTAAATAGAAAATTTGGGTATATATGATATTTTAAGTTTGATTGGGTATAAGTGATATTTGTAGGCTTTAAGAATTTAAGAAGAGGATATATATATATGTAATTAACCCTTTTGCATATCATATACCTACAAACCCACTCATCTAACTACCACAATTTCTGTCCAATTTTTGAAACCATATCACCCCAATCCCTTTACAAACTCAAGTTAGACACTTTTCCCATATTTCCATGGCATATTTATAGAAAATCAAAGAATGCATTGTTTCTATATCATCATCATCACACATAGGGTACCTAACCTTATTTAAATTGATACCTCGTTTATCTAGCTCGATCGGAATCGACATTCTTCTTTTCAGCGCTTTCCATACAAAAATACCTACCTTTGGGGGCAATAGGTTATTGCGCATTGTTTCACCGCTTGTATCCCTTGCTTGAATGAGATTCTTGTCTATCCTTGCAGCTAGAGATTTTGTCTTAAAGTTGCCATCTTCTTTAAGCTTCCACCACCACTTGTCATTACCTTCATGATATGGAAAAAACGAAGTTCCAGCGTTAGATAAATCAACCAATTTCACCTCTTGCCCTTCCCCTAAGTTCTCTCAACCAGTTCTAGTTTCTTTTTCATCCATTACACATCCATAACAATCTATCTTGAACTAATGCCACCTTGTTGTCTCTGAACCATATAATATGTAAATTCTATCCCTTAGTCTAACTACGTGAATCCGTACATCTTCACCAAAATAATGTACTATCCCCCAACACCAAGTTTTTTGACAAATGATTCCTGAAAACCCACACTTTTCTTGTCCATCTCCTCACCTAAGCTTAATGATACTACTCCATGTGTTCTCTTTACCTTTCCCATTAAGATAAACCCGGCTGTCCAAACCACCATCAACACCATATATATTTTAATAACTCTAATCAAAATGGATTATTTCGGTTCTAAAAATCCACCATCATTTTGTTCGGTTCTAACAACTCTTTTTTTAATTTTTATTTTTAAGGTGGGTGCCGAACTCATAATGTTACCAATGTGGGATATAAAATTACAATTTTGTGTGGTAAAATGATAACCGATAACTATCCGTGGTAAAAATGTAAAATTGAATATATTGACATTTTAAAAAGAATGATAATTGCATACCTGAACTTTCTTGTTCTGGTAGTTATTTTCGACATATTTTCAGGCCATTATTTATCTTGGGTGAGGTTTAAATGATAATGGAAACTATGATGAGAATGGAGGAACCACTAAGAATACGTCACGTGTCACAAAACTCATTTTCCTCACATTTTTAAAAATCAAATATCGCAAAAAACTCCTAAATTATTCGGTGAGTCAAAATATTATATAAGTTACACTATAAAAATAAGTATTTTTTTCTTTTTGATTTGTCATCTCACAATAGATACTTCCGATGACTTTTTTTTTTAATTTTACAAATTTATACAAAATTAGTAACACATATATTACTCGCTGGTATCACATGTATACCTCGTTGGTATAACATGTGTTACTAGCTGGTAACACATGTCTTACTAGCTGGTATAACATGTATTACCATGCTGGTAAGACATTAGTTACTCGCTGGTTACACATGCGTTAGTGGTTTCAAAACTAGTGGCGAATCTAGGATTCACATCAACCGGAGTCCAATTTTGTTAATTTTGTTACGGGATGAGTAACAAGTTTAAAAAGGTAATTTTTGTAATGTGGGTCGGGTCGAATCGGAACATAAGTAAAGATAGATAAATCGTGTAGTCGTTTTATTAAACTCTGAATATTTGAAGTTGAAAACTAATGTGATAGTTGATACACTTGTTCCTTACGATTTTTCACAATCAAACATGTGTAATCATTAATATTACAACATAAATCAAGATATTAAGTAATTCAATTGTTTTATGTAATTCGATAACCCCAAGAATTTAAACAAATTATATAAAACAAAGTTACAACTATGTTAATAAGTTATTTGTAAGTTACAAGAATATTTATTTTTTTTATAAAAAATTACATGAGTGAGTACTATTGTGAGAGTGAACCGGAAAAAGGAGAAGTGGAATAGAGTAACTTATAGTAAAATCAAATCTAGAAATCTAAATAGCACATAAGACTTTATGTAGGAACGGAAGCACAAATTTTTTATTTTTTATAACCGTACTTCAAGGGAATGATAAGAATAAGTTAAATTTGATGAACTTTTATGTGTAGTTTCGCTAAAAAATTGGGCCTAGTATTATAGTAGTTGACGAGTTTTAAACTTTAAATATTTAATCTTAAATTTAAATGGGGTCCAAATGTAATTACAAGTGGTATCCTTTATGTATTTATCTAACACTTTATAAAATATTTCAAAAATTGAGTGGGTACAATGGACCCCACTTTTTACATACAAGAATCGTCCATGTTCAAAACCCACTGAAAAGCAGAAAAAAAGTTCATCAAAAATATATCTTCTCACATCTCTCTTCTCTCTTATATATTAAAAGAAAACCATAATTATGTTACCCTTATTAAAATAAATCATTTTTAATAATCTTGACCATTAAATGAGTAAAGGGCAATTAATTATATCCATTGATCTCCTAATTTATATATGACTACCTAAATAGCAAATTTGGTTAAAGTCAAAAGTCATCACTACCCTTGATGATTAATTAGAGAAAACTTATAAAGTATTTAATATAAGTATTTGAATAATCATAAAGTATTTAATATTAGTACTTAAACATAAAAATATAAGAAGTCATACAATTTCACGACTAAGGTTAAGGTAGGTAGGAGTTAATTGTGCTCAAATACATCTAATTTAAATTAAAATTTTGAAATCCAATAATTAAAATTTTGAATTAATATTTCTCAAAAAAAATATTTTCTAAATTAGTATTTCTAAATTCCAATACTTTGTAAATTCAATATTATAAAAATTAAAGTAAGCCATTGTGTATTACTATATATGTAGTACCAAACTCTAACATTGTTTACTATATTTTATAAATTTTATAGTACTTTAATGTTATCAATTGATTTTAACAAAAGATGGGAAAGAAAATTCTTACTCTTATTTGTCACCACAATCAATTAAAAATTCACTTTTCTCTTATTATATAGACAAAACACTTTGATCATGCAATTGTTAATATACTACGACGTTGTATATGTGTGTACAACATTAAATTATTTTGATATACAAAATTTTCGATTCAAATCATTAAAATTAAGTTACCAACTAAATGGAGTATCTAATATGCGTATCTTAAATACATATATCTTAATTTAATAAAATAATATGAAATAGTTGAAAAAGACAAAGAAAACTCACTTGATTAAATCATTAAGGACATATTAGATAAATATAAATTTAGTGAAATGAAATGAATTAAGGGAAAAAAATGAAAATGGGTTTTATTAACTTTTTTTTTCTTTTTGCAGTTTTCACATGAACTAAAATTAGAACTTTGAATTGTATAAGTTCAACCAATAAATATGATTTTCACAGTACTCCTATATTTTAGGGTTTTTGTATACAAAGAGGTTCGAATAATCATATAAGTTAAAAAATAATTAGGTAAAGAGAAGAGAATAAAAGGGATGAACACTTGAACAACTGGCTTGAAGTTTGGAGAAGACACAGTAGTATAGGTAGAATCGGCTAGAAGAATCACCCCAATGAAAGGTTAGCTGTTTTCTAGGGATTTGATTGGACGATTTCAAGAGAGTTATATACAAATATGACTGGCACGTGATCTGGGCTCCTTATATCTCTTTTGTTTTAAGCCCAAACATTTTCTCCGGGTAAAACACAAAGAATATTTTACTTTGATATTCTATTCCTCTACAAATGAGATGGATATAGAAATATAAAGGAATAAATATCTCGTAAAATTTATTTCTTCACCCCCTTTTATTCTCTGACTAGATCATAACTCGCAATATTTGCGGGCTAAAATATATACTGATAATATCCAAAATAATATCAAATGTTCGACAATATAAACACTATAATAGTGTAATTTTTTTTTAAGTATAAAATACAAAGACAAAACACGACTACTTATGTATTCAATTTCGCGACGTTGCAACCCATAGCTAGGGTACTAACAGTTTGAAGCCTATCAAAGTAGTCTGATACTGCAACTTATGCTTGTGCACATTGACGTGTAGTTAAAATTTCGTGAATACCTTTTAGTGTATTCTCTTGAAGACTATCAGCTTACAAATGTGATAAGAACATCATGCATTGTAAGAAAGTAATAAATGATATATCAATATCAATTTAATTGTGTACTACCTAGTGTAGATAATCCTCTACGACTCCTAACATACCCACGGAGTTACCCATTTGAGACATGTAAGTGGACGGATCTGGTGAGTGGTTGATAATATTATAACAGCATTAATCATTGATTTCTCATAGTTTGTTTCAATATTCCAATTATCTCACGTATACCTTTTTCATCAATACTCAATTTATCTATCAAACTGGTTTTTTTTTCAACTGACTTTCAATAATTTTGACTTGCTTCTCAATTAGATGATATAATAATCTACTAAAAAAATGATTCAGCTACGTGAACAAAAATAAATTGTAATAAGTATATTGTAAAAGTAATTTAAATTATTAGCATATGAAACATTTTAACATGCTTTATAACTAACATTATATTATTTATTACCAAACAAAATTAATGATTCAGAAAGCAAGTAAGAATTAGTAAACAATAAAGAAACACAAGTACAAATCTTGGTTAATAGATTAGTACATTTAGAATTTTAGATGGATGAAAACTACCAATCCACATAGTACAACGTTCAGTAAGTAAGTGATGTATGCACTTCATACACTATATGAGATGCATCACCTTTTGCGGCTGATCTCTTAATCTTAAATATATAAATCGTTGAAGTGTAAAGTTGTAACACCCCCAAAATTCATTGATTGGGTTTAGTGGAAGCATTTAGTTAAGTATGGGGAGTGCCACAATACACAATACATGCATACATATCAGAGCTTATGATTACAACAGAACATAATATATTAAGATGCCAAATGTAATAGTTACAAAGTTTACGATTTATCAAATCGTACAAATGTAAAAGTTATTAAGTTTACAAAAGTAGATTTCGTAAATATGACTAAAATCACTTTAGTTATACAAAAGAAATCCAGTTGTCAAAAGTTGGTATCCTATTCCTTCGTAGGTCGCCTATGTTCCATGTGTGCAGGATGTCTTACATGCAGCTAATTCCCTGAAAAACATAACAAAAGTCAACAACGAGGTTAAGTGAATTCACAGGTTTTATGTTTGCAATAGTTGAATCTGTTGGGTTTTCTATTCCCTAACTAGATTAATATGCGCAACGGAATTATAACAAAATAATTAATCTAAGTTAGGAAACTAAACCCTAAGGGATCTTAACTTGAATAAATAAAAGCAATAAAATAAATAAGATAAATAAGAAATTACTAACCTTCGAGAAAACCAATTTCTCACGCGTAGACGAAATAGCAGAACCTTCTTGCTTGGTGGCGAGTGCCCAAACTAGAACACCTCTAATGGCTCACACCCACGAACAAAGAGAAATCCCAAGTCTCCTAAGGTCACGACTCTTAGTCGTAAAACTCTTACAAGAAGCAGGAATAAGAAAGAGAGAAAGGTGCAAGGAAAGCTTAAGGGTTAGGCCCCTATTTATAGGGGAGGAGGAATGCCTAGGGTTCATATCCCAGCCGATGTGGGACAACCACATTTCAATCCATACAGCGTATGGATTTCCATACGGTGTATGGATGATTGTTCCAGAACATTCTGTCAGCCGTTCCAACGACTTACAACCCTAGCATCCATACGGCGTATGGAAATTCCATATGGCGTATGGATGAATTTTCAGATTTTTCCTTTTCTTTTAGTTTCTAATTAATATTCAATTAATAAACTAAATATAATATTAATTCTAATTAATATTATTTCTCTTATTTATTTCTCTTACCGTTCATTGAGGGCGACCCAAAAAGGACTCCACTTTTAATGATGTACTTACCAATTAGTTATGATATTGGACACTATTCCATAAGTCTCCCACTTGGACAAATCATCAACTAGTATTGGTCTAAGCTTATCCATTAACTAAGCAGAGAGTGCCATCCAACGCAACTTCCGAACTCTGATTCTTATCTTAGAGTTAGCCCTTTAGATAAGTGATCAACTATTCCTTTGTTCTATTGATATCGTATGAATCGAGACATGGATTTTTATCAATCTCAAGATTCATAATTAGTTTTCTGATTTCCGATTACATTGACTTTATGAGACTATTGAACCATCAACTTAGTCTCGGCCAGGCCTAGCACTTTAGAGTCAATCTTTAATCATCAGAGGGCCCAAAATATAGCTTTTCCCATTTAGGCGAAAAGGAACAAATAAATTTCAACTACATAGCACTAGTCAACTCATCATGTCATACCTAGCATACCCTTTATGACTGGCAATTACGCACAACGTTTGAATAGGCTAAAGTATAACAGACTTGAAAAACTAGAAACTCAATGTATCTCCCTTTTAAGAATAGAGGATATTATCATCTCAGAGTTACTCGTGATTTCAATCCATGAAGTAACTTCCATGAGTGCGGGTCTCTCCTATACTTAAATCCCCATTAAGTACCCATGAGTGTTGCAGCATTCTCCATGCCTTGTCTAATCTCCATAGACAACCTACTAACACTCCATGACAGTCTTAATTCACCACTTAATTCCAGGAGTGTGAACGACTGAAGAGGTTTAAGTAAAACTATTTTACTCGAGAAGTGGTGTCTAAACATGCAAAACTTGAAACACAACGACAAATAATAGTAAATGGCAGAACTCCTTCCAATAAATAAATCTCCATTATTTAATCACCATGTCTATAGCAATTTTGTTTACAATGTTTCAAAAATCAAACTAACAATTAAAACTTTACATTACCTCTTAAGCCTATGCTCCTAGCATGCTCATCATGTTTGGACTTCCCAAGTGGCTTTGTGAACAGATCAACCGGATTATCCTCTGATCTTATACTCTTCACAATCACGTGTCCTTCTTCGACTTTCCTTCGAACAAAATGGTATTTTCTTTCAATGTGCTTTGACTTTCCGTGATCCTTGGGTTCTCTACTCAAGGCGACTGCACTTTCGTTATCACAGAATATTTCAATGGGGTCTTGAACCATTGGAACAACTCCAAGATCTCCAATGAAATTCTTAATCCAAATGGCTTCCTTTGAAGCCTCGCAAGCCGCTATGTACTCAGACTCGCACGTTAAGTCTGCCACCGTATCTTGCTTGGAACTTTTCCATGTCACCACTCCCCCATTCAGTAAGTATTCCCAACCAGACTGTGAACGGCTATCATCTCTATCTGTTTGGAAACTTGCATCACTATAACCCGTTACTCTGAGTTCTTCTTCTCCACCATAAACCAAGAACCTGTCCTTAGTATTTCTCAAATACTTAAGAATATTCTTTACAGCTGTCCAATGACCTTCACCAGGATTCTGCTGATGTTGACTCACTAAGCTCAAAGCAAATGAGACATCAGGCCATGGCATACATGATCGATCCTATAGCTGAAACATATGGGACTCGACTCATTCTATCCGATTCTTCCTTAGATTTCGGACAAAGATCCTTACTGATCTTAATGCCATGATGTAAGGGTAGATTCCCTTTCTTAGAGTTCTCCATTTTGAATCTTTTCAAAATTTTATCTAAGTATGTGTCATGGCTAAGTCCTATGAGACGTCTCGACCTATCCCTATAAATCTTTATACCAAGAATATATGATGCATCTCCCAAGTCTTTCATAGCGAAACATTTTCCCAACCAGTCCTTTACACTTTATAATGTTGGGATATCGTTTCCTATGAGTAGTATATCATCCACATATAATACTAGGAAGACTACAACACTCCCACTGAACTTGACATATATACAGGACTCATCTTCACTTCTAGAAAATCCAAACTCTGTGACTTTTTCATGGAAACAGAGATTCCAGCTACGAGAGGCTTGTTTAAGTTCATAAATAGCCTTTTGAAGTTTACACACTCTATTAGGATACTTTGCATTTTCAAAACCCTCCGGTTGTGCCATGAACACATCCTCTGTCAATTTCCCGTTAAGGAAAGCGATTTTGACATCCATCTGCCAAATTTCATAATCATGAAATGCAGCTATGGCTAGCATAATCCTAATTGATTTTATCTTAGCTACTGGTGAGAAGGTTTCCTCATAATCAATCCCGTGGGTTTGAGTATAGCCCTTCGCTACCAACCTAGCTTTATAAGTGTGTACTTTCCCATCCATGTCAGTCTTCTTCTTGAAGATCCATTTACAACCCACCGTCTTAAGACCGAGTGTAGTGTCAACCAAATTCCAAACTTGGTTGTCATACATGGACTGAATTTCGCTTTTCATAGCCTCCTTCCACTTAGCAGCCTCGGGGCCTGCCATCGCTTCCTTGTAGTTAGAAGGTTCATCTAAGTCATTTAGTGTATTTTTACTAATTTTATCCTCTTCTTCTACATGGTAACCATAATAGAACTGAGGAGGCTTGCTAACTCTACAAGATCTGCGAACGGGTAAGGATATGTCTTCAGGTTCAACAGGTGTTTCCACCTCTTGTTGAACATCAGTGTTTTACTGTAGGTTCTTCATCGGCCGACTCTTGAATTTCTTCAAGATCAATCTTACTCCCACTGTCCTCTTTAGATATCATTTCTCTCTCAAGGAACACTCCTCTTCGAGCTACGAAGACCACATTATCCGCGGGTCTGTAGAATAGATATCCAAACGACTCTTGTGGATAACCGATGAAAAGACACTTTTCAGATCTGGAGTCTAGTTTGTCCTGAGTTTCTCGTCTAACGAAAACTTCACAACCCCAGATTTTGATGTGACCAAGAGAAGGACGTTTTCCCTTCCACATCTCATAAGGTGTCTTTGAAACCTTCTTGGTGGGTAAAAGATTTAAGATGCGAGCGGCTGTTTCTAATGTATAACCCCAAAAACTTATCGGAAGTGTAGCCCGACTCATCATAGACTGAACCATGTCCAACAAGGTTCTATTTCTCCTCTCAGCAACTCCATTAAGCTGTGGTGTTCTAGGAGGAGTCAATTGTGAAACTATTCCACAATCTCTAAGATGATCGAGAAACTCGATACTAAGGTATTCTCCTCCCCTATCGGATCGGAGAACCTTTATCTTTCTGCCCAATTGATTCTCTACTTCGCTTTGGTATCTTTTGAATACCTCAAAAGTATCTGACTTATGCTTAATCAGATAGACATGTCCAAATCTACTGTAGTCATCAGTAAATGTAACATAATACCGATTTCCATCTTTTGTGGTGCATCGGAATGGTCCACAAACATCCGTGTGTACCAAGTCCAAGAGTCTTTCACCTCTTTCACACGACCCGGTGAATGGTGATTTAGTCATCTTGCCCAATAAGCAAGATTCGCATACATCATCCGATTTGAGGTCGAATGATTCCAACACTCCATCCTTTTGGAGTTGGCTGATGCGTTTCTTGTTTACGTGCCCAAGACGATGATGCCACAATTTGGATTTATCAAGCTCATTAGACGAATCAATATTTAAAATCAAATTGCTAACACATTCAACATTTTCATATATGCCATTGTAAGGAGAAGCTTTGAAGATAAAACAACCATTTAAATAAACCAAAATATCACCATTCTCATTATCAAATAAAAATCGATAACCATCCTTAAACAAAGCATAAAATGAAATAATGTTTCTAGTCATTTCTGACGAATAACATCAATTATTCAAATCTATCCTAATTCCAGAATTCAGCACGAGCTCATACTTTCCAATCTCGGTAACAGGCGTGATTCCTCTGTTTCCCATGACTAGATTAAGCTCCCCATGCTTCCACTTCCTACTTTCCTTTAGACCCTGCAATACAGTGCAAATGTGAGTACCACACCCTGTATCCAGAACCCACGAATTAGAATTTGTAGTATTATGGAGTTCGATCATGAACATACCTGAGTGAACACTCTTTTCGACCTTTCCATCCTCAAGGTCTTTCAGGTATTTCGGCCAGCTACGTTTCCAGTGCCCCTTAGTATTGCAGTAAAAGCACACTGCTTCCTTCGGATCATTCACTGGTGCAATATCAGAGTCGGTCTTTTTTTTGGACCCACGATTGGAATTTCCATTCGTAGTATTTGCTTTCCAATTTGACCTCTTTCTTTTCTTTGCAGTTTGACCAATTGCCAACACAGGAGCTGCTGAGCTAGAGGACACATCATCCTTTTTGATTCCTTGCTCAGCGGTTTGCAGCAAATTATGGAGTTCCATTATTGAGCCTTCTCTCTCATTCATATTCATCTGATATGATATTACAAACTGATTGTAGACAGCTGGCAGACAGCACAATATTATGGCGATGGAAAACTCTGTGTCAAACATCATATTCAATGATTCCAACCTATCAAAGTACCCTTTCATCTCCAAGACGAAAGCACAGATAGATGCTCCAGGTTTGGGTCTGCAATCCATGAGTGATTTAACCACATCAAGGCATTCTTTGCTCGCCTTTGCCTGGAACATTTCCTTAAGCTGTTGGTTCATTTCATAAGCTCATGGAGGATGCCATGATACAAGACACTTTATTCACATCATCATAATATTTCTGGTGTGCTTCAATCTCCTCTTGGGTTGAATCTTCATCAATTATGGGAATCTGCTCGTCCAGAACATACTCCTTGTTCTCGTACCTTAAGGTAAACCTTAGATTACGCATCCAGTCCATATAGTTTGGACCAGTCAGTCTTTCCCTTCCAAGAACCGAGAGAAGTGAGAAGTTCGAGTTGTGTGCGGAATTGGGGACGGGAGGATTATTACCATTTGTAGAAGACATCTATAAGACAAATAGTTTTAGTTAGTTTGAATATTCCTTAATTAATTTCATAATTTCAAAATTAAGGATAGGATCCATATTTTAGATTCGTTTTATGAAAAGGTTTGCCGTAATCATATTGCGAATTTATTTTAGGTAGAGAATTCCTTTGTCAATTTCATTCTCTATGAAACTCCTAGTTCTTTTGAGATTCATTGATTCTTATCAACGGCATGTTAATCTCGGATATGCTCATCTACTATTCATGACTGGTATGCCGAGGATCATGAACAAGATGGTGAATTTAACCATGCAAAACCCGCGTGGTCCCCGGCCTGAGTACGCTCGAGAATCACGAGTTCCACATCACCTCTCAATATGATCTCATATTAATGTGTCGGTAAACCACACAAGCTCCATTAACAGACCATACGAAAGATGTGCAGTTTTCATGGGTTAGCATACTATTCACATTTTATATTATCTAGAACGGGATTTTTGTTTTACTACTTTAGGTCATACTTTTGATCTTAACATCATCCTATCAAAAGTCCTCGGTAGCTCCATTGAACGCACAAAGAAACTTTCTTATAGTTCGTTCACTATGGGTGAGCCGATTTATCAATTGACTAACGATATATTTAACTTTAATTATACACATATATATATAACTCATAATATATGTAAGGTCTCTCTTTAAACTCTTAAAGTCTACGGTTCTATTTTAAAACAATTTAAAATTTAGGTGTATATTTTAAAACAATTCAAAATATAAGGGTCTAAAGTGTAAATTCGTTTTACCAATTTAGACAAGACAATTTCTAATTTATCTTTACCTACATACTATTGCAGATAATTAAATGCTAGTATTTATCAAGCTAAGGCTCTGATACGACTGCTGGGTTTTCTATTCCCTAACTAGATTAATATGCGCATCAGAATAATTACAAAATAATTAATCTAAGGCAATTAGGAAACTAAACCCTAAGGAATCTCAACTTGAATAAATAAAAGCAATAAAATAAATAAGATAAATAAGAAATTACTAACCTTCGAGAAAACCAATTTCTCACGCGTAGACGAAATAGCAGAACCTTCTTGCTTGGTGGCGAGTGCCCAAACTAGAACACCTCTAATGGCTCACACCCACGAACAAAGAGAAATCCCAAGTCTCCTAAGGTCACGACTCTTAGTCGTAAAACTCTTACAAGAAGCAGGAATAAGAAAGAGAGAAAGGTGCAAGGAAAGCTTAAGGGTTAGGCCCCTATTTATAGGGGAGGAGGAATGCCTAGGGTTCATATCCCAGCCGATGTGGGACAACCACATTTCAATCCATACAGCGTATGGATTTCCATACGGTGTATGGATGATTGTTCCAGAACATTCTGTCAGCCGTTCCAACGACTTACAACCCTAGCATCCATACGGCGTATGGAAATTCCATATGGCGTATGGATGAATTTTCAGATTTTTCCTTTTCTTTTAGTTTCTAATTAATATTCAATTAATAAACTAAATATAATATTAATTCTAATTAATATTATTTCTCTTATTTATTTCTCTTACCGTTCATTGAGGGCGACCCAAAAAGGACTCCACTTTTAATGATGTACTTACCAATTAGTTATGATATTGGACACTATTCCAACAGAATCAAGTTTGTAAGCACAGTTGTTGAAACAAATACGTTCTCAAATAGTTATTGCCATAATAGTTAAGTAAACGTTTTGTGGAATGTTATCCAAATATAGTTCGGTTGGGATGTTGCCCAAAATACAGTTTACGTGGGTTGTTACCCAAAATACCGTTTACGTAGGATGTTACCCAAAATACAGATTGCAATACGTAGCTGGTCGTTCTCCAGCGTTTCCAAAACAGTACCGGTCGTTCTCCAGTCCAAACTCGGCCAGTCGTTCTCTGGCAATAAATACTGCTGGTCGTTCTCCAGCGAAACACAGTACTGGTCATTCTCCGGTCAAAAGATGCACGGGTCGTTCTCTTTTCCACTTGGTCAGTCGTTCTCTGGCACTAAAATACGTTGTTGGTCGTTCTCCAGCGTTTACATAAAAGTACCGGTCGTTCTCCAGTTTACCAAACAAGTTTTATCACGTTTATAGTATGAAAATGTGGTCTCATAAATACCAGTTTTGTTACAAGGGTTCAACAATTCAAAGTACACAAATCGTGCGAGTAAACAAGTATAATAAACAATCATGTAAGCAAAAGTAGTTATGGCAATCAGTAAAATAGTTGACTATGTTTTCCACCCCTGTTCGAAAGTAGTAAAGCAGTAAAAGTAGGGGCTGTGAACTCACCTGTTGAGTTCAGTATGTTCAAGTGCTAGCAAAGCCTAAAGCCCAAGAAGTCTAGTCGAAATCTCCTAACGCCCTAAACGTATGAGATTTAATGAGTACGTGGTGGTCTAAGTTTACCATCCATGCTAGTGTTCGTACAACCAAGTTATGTCCAAGTGTTTGTTCGATGATTATGTTTGAAGTTTTGAAAATGTATACGACTCGTTGGTGATAGTTTGAAATCGACATTTCAATATTATAAGTGTGTTTGTAATGTTTTATAAAGTTCTTGTATCGTATCGTATGTAAATATTCGTTTCCGGTTAAGCTCGACACTTAGTGGGGAAAAAAGATTTGCAAGTTTTCTGTTTTATGCGTCACTTAAGGGCGTCACTTGCCTTGGGGGTAGCGACACTTAGGAAGTGTCGCATAAAATGGTATGTTCTGGATTATTAGCGTCACTCAAGGAAGTGACGCATATGGGGCGTCACTTAAACAAGTGACGGGTACAAGTGTCGGGTCTAAATCAGTATTCGAGTATAGGCGTCACTTAAGCTAGTGACGTATGGAAGTGTCGGGTAGGAGTGTCGGTGTAAGTGTCGGAAAAAGAGGGTTTGTAGCGTCACTTGGCGAAGTGACACAAAAAGAGGGTTTTATGCGACACTTAGTGCGTCACTTAAGTGACGCTATACTGTTTTGAGTCCCTATGCGTCACTTAGAACTGTTCGTAGATCGGTTTGTAAAAACGAGATTTAAGCTTCGATTTGGACATAATCAGTTGATAAAAACACTAAAACATGGTCTATTAAGTATTATAAATATGAGATATCAAAGAAAATTGCAAGATTTAAGAGTTTGCAGGATTGTCGGGATCTTACAAAGTTATCGCGAGAGAAATCCGAAAAGGTGGTTGCGTAGCCCTCGTTGTCGTGATCGTTTTTCTCTAAAGGAGTTATGTGATTTGAGGTCGTTTCGTTGTAGTTTTCGGTGGTTAAGTGGGTGGTGGAAGTATGTTTAGAGAGAGAGATGAGAGGAATGAGGGTAAAGAGAGAGAAAAAGATGGGTAGAAATGAAAGAAAGGAGGGGATGAGGAGGGGTTTTGTCTCCCTTTTTCGTCCCCCGTGGTTGCGTTACGTGTGGTGTTCGTTTCCCTGATTATTAAATGTTATAATATTTTATATAAGAAATTTCTAAGTTCAAATTTTTCGTAACACTTTTAAGCGAAGAACTTTTACTTGAAAAAAAAAATTTAATTTATTTAGTTTATACAAGTTTCACTTTATTTTGTTTCAGTTTTACGGATATGTTTTGTCGCGCAGAATATGTTTTGTTTGACACGAGCACCTTGTAATTACTATCGACATAATAACAAATAATAACGTTATTTAATAATTTCATTTTATTAAATAATTTTGATCACCAAAAGTCATATAGTTTTGTCGCGTTTGTTCCAATTGTTTTGTATTATACAAGTTAAGTATTATGCAATACTACGCGTATTAACTAGTTGGGCTTTGCTAGACTTACCTCTAAAATGTGTTGTGAATTCACTCAAAGTAGGGAATTAGCCTAAAAATGCGTGCAAGTATTGTTTATAATTAAGTCGAAATTGCGGGGTGTTACATTCTCCCCCTGTTAGAGAAATCTCGTCCCGAGATTTAAAATCAAGTCGGAACGCCCGTCGCGTATGTTTTCCGAAAAGTCATGTCGTTAATAATAATAATAGTTTGCGTGGTGCTCTATGTTGCCACAAAGTTCTAACAGTTCATGTATACCCGCTGTATAGTTTTATAAGTGGTGTGTTCGATAAATGGTCAAATTTACCAAGCGTTAGGTTTGAATCAACATTCAAATAGTGTAACGTTTAAGCGTAATAGTTTGTTAAAACGTACCAATGTTGGTGTAGGGATCCTCTGGTGCATCCCGTGCACAAAGGATGTATGCGCGTCCGCGACCGTTTTCGGTGTTGGTGAGGCGGTTATTGTTCTGATTGTTGTTGGCGTTGTTGAGTTGTAGCCACTGGTTTTGGTAGTCTCTTGGTTCACCACACTCAAAGCAACCCGTATTTTGTCGTCCAGGGTTTGGTTGAGCGGGAGGGTTGTTTTTAGATGAATGGGCTCGGTGTCCCCATTGACTGCACTTGCTTCAAAGGGAACATTCGCCCTCGTGGTGTCGCCCACACTTATCACACTTTGGTTTGTTGCCAAGGTAGGATTTTGATCCAACTGCGGTGGTGGCAACGTACGCTCGGGTGTTCCCCGGGTTTCTGTTTTGCTGACCATGTCGGTCATTACCCTCACTGTTCCATTTTCGCTTGTTTTGACCTGAATCACCAGCATCAGTACGGTTGGGTTCACTTTTCCCCGTAGTAGTTTTCAGGGTTCCAATCAGGACTGCATCATCAGTCAAGCTTTGAGCCAGATCAACTGCGCTCCTAAAGGTAGTTGGTTTGGAGGACATCACCATGCCTCTGATTTGTGGGGCCAAACCCCTGATGTATCGTTTGATGCGTTCCTTCTCAGAAGTCACTATGTGGGGCACAAGACGTGCGAGCTCTTGAAATCTAGTTGTATAACCGGTATTGTCAGCGCCGGTCATTTGGATGTTCCACAGTTCAGTCTCGAGTTTCTGAACCTCATTGGGAGAGCAAAACTCTTCTATAATCATCTGTTTCAAAGTCTCCCACGAGATGGAGTAAGCAGTTGTGCGTTTGAGGATTTGGACCTGAGAGTTCCACCAAGTTAACGCCTTGTCGGCGAGAGTACATGTGGCGTATTTCACCATGTTGTTGGCAGCGCAGTCGCTGATATCAAAGATTGATTCCATTTTATCGATCCAGTGAATTAGGCCAATGGCCCCTTCAGTCTCGGTGAAGGTGCTCGGTTTGCAGGCCTGGAAGGTTTTGTATGAACACCCTTGTTGGGTATTCGTCGAGGTTTCGCTGTTGACCGGGGTGGCTCCACTGTTGTTTGCCACATTGTCTCGATTTCGGCTGGCCTCATACTGGGCAATAGCTTCAGCCATGCGTCGTTCGATAATTTGCTCGGTTGTTTCAACAACAGGAGGTGTCATTTCTCGGCGGCTATTTTGGGTATTTCTTCGTTTAGGTGGCATGATGACGTTCTGCGATGAAGGAATGCATAAGTCAATGCTAGTGAAAAGGATGTGATGAATAAAGTTTCACATGTTTTTAGTTATAGAACATTAAAAAGGATTGACAAGATCTCCATCACGTATCTTACGACTATGAAACGCTCATATGTACTTAGTATAATATAATCACGTTGGCCAGGCATCATTATATGATGCTAAATACATACTTCTTTTCATCAACCACTTAATACGATCAGGTTCACGTGAGATCAGAGTGAGTTTGAACGAATCGGATATAGCACGGTTCAAATAATGGATTGTTCGTATCGATGAGTCATAGTGATAGTTAGACCTATGCAAATGTGTGTATGCATGTGCGTTCTATCCAAGGCTATAGTCTAGGTCTCTAAGGTCTCTAAGTCACCTAAGAAATCTAGTTCGCTATAACCTGTCTCTGATACCAATCTGTAACACCCCAAAAATTCATTGATTAAGTTTAGCGGAAGCATTTAGTTAAGTATGGGGAGTGCCACAATACACAATACATGCATGCATATCAGAGCTTATGATTACAACAGAACATAATATATTAAGATGCCAAATGTAATAGTTAGAAAGTTTACGATTTGTCAAATCGTACAAAT
This sequence comes from Pseudognaphalium luteoalbum, assembly GCA_963422505.1. Taxonomy (NCBI): domain Eukaryota; kingdom Viridiplantae; phylum Streptophyta; class Magnoliopsida; order Asterales; family Asteraceae; genus Pseudognaphalium; species Pseudognaphalium luteoalbum. Next base: position 29,262,959 of record OY730195.1, read on the forward strand.
GTAAAAGTTATTAAGTTTACAAAAGTAGATTTCGTAAATATGACTAAAATCACTTTAGTTATACAAAAGAAATCTAGTTGTCAGAAGTTGGCATCCTATTCCTTCGTGGGTCGCCTATGTTCCATATGTGCAGGATGTCTTACATGCAGCTAATTCTCTGAAAAACATAGTAAAAGTCAACAACGAGGTTGAGTGAATTCACAGGTTTTATGTTTGCAATAGTTGAATCAAGTTTATAAGCACAATTGTTGAAACAAATACGTTCACAAATAGTTATTGCCATAATAGTTAAGTAAACGTTTTGTGGAATGTTATCCAAATATAGTTCGGTTGGGATGTTTCCCAAAATACAGTTTGCATGGGATGTTACCTAAAATACCGTTTGTGTGGGATGTTACCCAAAATATCGTTTACGTGGGATGTTACCCAAAATACCATTTACGTGGGATGTTACCCAAAATACAGGTTGCAATACGTTGCTGGTCGTTCTCCAGCGTTTCGAAAACAGTACCAGTCGTTCTCCGATCTAAATACGCACGGGTCGTTCTCCCGTCCAAACTCGGTCAGTCGTTCGTTGGCAATAAACACTGTTGGTCGTTCTCCAGCAAAACACAGTACCGGTCGTTCTCCGGTCAAAAGACGCACGGGTCGTTCTCCCGTCCACTTGGCCAGTCGTTCTCTGGCACTAAAATACGTTGATGGTCGTTCTCCAGCATTTACATAAAAGTACCGGTCGTTCTTCGGTTTACCAAACAAGTTTTATCACGTTTATAGTATGAAAATGTGGTCTCATAAATGCCAGTTTTGTTACAAGGGTTCAACAGTTCAAATTACTCAAATCGTGCGAGTAAACAAGTATGTTATACAATCATGTAAGCAAAAGTAGTTATGGCAATCAATAAAACAGTTGACTATGTTTTCTACCCCTGTTCGAAAGTAGTAAAGCAGTAAAAGTAGGGGTTGTGAACTCACCTGTTGAGTTCAGTATGTTCGAGTGCTAGCAAAGCCTAAAGCCCAAGAAGTCTAGTCGAAATCTCCTAACGCCCTAAACGTATGAGATTTAATGAGTACGGGGATGAGGAGGGGTTTTGTCTCCCTTTTTCGTCCCCCGTGGTTGCGTTATGTATGGTGTTCGTTTCGCCGATTATTAAATGTTATAATATTTTAAATAAGAAATTTCTAAGTTATTTAATAACGTTATTTAATAATTTCATTTTATTAAATAATTTTGATCACCAACAGTCATATAGTTTTGTCACGTTTGTTCCAATTATTTTGTGTTATACAAGTTAAGTATTACGCAATACTACGCGTATTAACTAGTTGGGCTTTGCTAAACTTACCTCTAAAATGTGTTGTGAGTTCACTCAAAGTAGGGAATTTGCCTAAAAATGCGTGCAAGTATTGTTTATAATTAAGTCAAAATTGCGGGGTGTTACAAAAGTTATTTTTATAAAATGTTGTGTTAACCAACGATCATAACTTTTCAAAAATTCCAATGACATTGTCAATTAAAAATATAATGACATTAGACAATTAATAATTAAGTTCCACAACTACTGAACAAACACTTGAAAAGAAAATATTTATAAAGTCTAGAACACATGATTATGTTTACCTAATTAATGATATCACGATTGTCATAGGTAACAATGTATCATTTAGAGTATGATATGGGTTATACCATTATGATGACGAAGTGGATCTGCATCAGTATTAATGTTCATCAAGATACCCTGTCAACGTATACCTTAATGACGTACTTTCTTTTGTGCTTTATGGAACTGGTTCTTAAGTTGTTCATATTTTACTTGACTTTTTTTCTAGATGCTTGTAATACGTCTGTTCAATTTAACAACAAAAAAGTTCAATACAAAATAACAACTTTTTATACTAACACTATAACCGTAAAAAGTAATCAACACGGTTTGCGATATAATAGTTCCAAAACATTATAAGTTGATACAAATACAATGTAACACAGTAAAAGTAGAAACACAACCAAAATAAATATATAACCTTCTTTCTCAAATTGTAATCCTTCACGACTTGATTTACTTGGACACACCTATTTTTCATCTGTAGATCAAAGATGATTAGTGAACTAATAAATTTATTTTTTTTATAGTCTTTTGTAGCAGATTTATCTATTATTGTATACCTTTTCTTTTGCTATCATGGATTGTTCATTCACTAATATCATTCGAGGCTGAGGATGCCTGAAAAATTTATATATATATATATATATATATATATATATATATATATATATATATTACAAAGTGTACAAATCTAACATCATATACGAATGTAGAATTTTGTTTTAAAAGAGATCTACATTGAATGTTAAAAGTTTATGAGCTTTCTGTATATTAATTATTTTTTATTAGACTTCATTGAAGCAAAAACAAAGTATTTGATATGCTTTTATGTTTTTGACTAAATGAGTAAAAAATAGATATTAATTTTCAAAAGTATCTACACGATATTGTTACTTTTAATTTTGGAATCTTAATTAGTTATAATAATATACATTGTTAATATATTTTTCTACATCATTTGTTAGTTTGTTAATATATATATATATATATATATATATATATATATATATATATATATATATATATATATATTATGGAATAATTCAGAGGGGGTTCATTTTTAGGGGGAAGGGGGAAACGTTACTATTTATCAAGAAGCATATTACATTCACTCATACAATTCTCACAAAAAACGAACTGAAATTTTATAAATGTTAATCATAGTCGATGCTATGAATGTTAAGCATCCTTGTTAAATTATTTTTGTAAGTTATAACATCAATTAATGAATATTAGACCCAAAATCGTTCATATTCATCATGGTGAATGTTAGTTAATATTCATTGTCATGAATATTAAATTAAATATATTTTTCAAATAATGTGATGTGTTAATATTCATCGTAATGAGTATTAGTTAATATTAATCACGGTGAATGTTAACAACTCATTAAATAAATATTCATCAATTAATGTTATGACTAAAAGGTGAAATTCATTCTTTAATATACTCTTTATAGCATCAATTTCAATTACTATTTACATGTAAAAATATTTTTTGTTGACGTTTTGATTGATAATTGTAAGATGATTCATGATGAATATTAACGCTTCCCCCCTTCCCCCCAAAAAAGTATTTCCCTCTTGATTACTACCCTATATATATATTATATCTCTTATATACTTTTACTTTTTATATTTATATTTATTATATATCTAATAGCTAGTTATAATTTCTTTTAAAGATGTTTTTGAAGGTGTAATTTGTTTGTTCCCCATCAAATTTAAGTACGTACACGTTAATTGTTATTTGATATATGATTTAAATTAAGAAAATTAAAATAGAAATACAATATAAATAATTAAATTGAGTTTAATTGACCAAAATAAGTTTCCTAAAATATTGAAGAAATAATAAAGATAATTCCATTTTGGGTTGGAGGGTATTATTGGAACTTTGTTGTTAATTTGGTTTAAGCTTAATTAATCATTGTTAGGGATGTTAATAAATGGTTTAAATAAAAATAGGGTAAATCTTGAAGGGCCAGGATTAATTTTTGAAGTAGGTGATTAACTAATTACCACTCTCTTTTAATAGATAAAGAGAAGAGAGAAGAGAGAAGAGATTAACTATAATACCCTTTATCATATCACGAGAAACTTTTTTTTTATTTTTTATCATAGCTTAATGATGAGATTACATTGTTACATATTATTTGATTATAAGGTAGAATGCATGCTCATGCATTAAATGATCGACATATGTGTTATTTATATTTTCTTACTTTTATAATTTTTAACAGTCACATATACACTAATTTATACAATGAATCTACTAATAAGAATAAAGATAAATATGTTATAAACACTAATCAAATTAATAAAAACTTTCTAAAAAACAGATTTATATATATATATATTAATTTCGTCAAATGATTTGGTCATTTTCAAATTATTAAAAAATTTATAGACTAGCCCTCGAATTCGTGGGATATGTAATTACGTTACATATCAAAGAGAATAAAAAACTGATTTTTATGGTGCAATTTTTTATGATTTTTCGACTTACCGTTTGAAAGATAATTAATTTTTAAAAACGCGGAGAAAGAAGGTTTAGTGACTGTTGGTGCATCTTAGTGTGTCTGTCAGTCAGTCTAAGTCTGTAATGCGTTTGATATGTAATTACGTTAGTTATAACGTTTGTATTAATTACATTTTGTGTTTTGGCGACACAAGGGTTTTGTGTCGCAAGAGTCAACTTAGCGACACAACTTGTGTCGCATGAGTCGGCTTGGCGACACAACTTGTGTCGCATAGGGCAGATTATGAGTCGAGTATAAATAGCCCAGTTCAGCTCATTTGCTAGGGTTGACGAACCTAGGTATTCTGAGAACATATTGTACTCGAGTTATTGAATATAATCTGATCGGTATTTGTTTGAGTATTAATATACTTTCTTGTTTGTGTTGTTTGATTCGTTAAACGTTTATATATTCAATCTTTGGATTTCGCACGTTGATTGAATATTAGGGTTCAGTTAGGTCCGGTACGGGGGTCCTACAAGTGGTATCAGAGCCAAAATCTAAGGATTTGGAATTATTGAATCCATTTTGATACGTTTCTCGGTTAAAACAACTTGTTTTTTGGATAAAATCTTCAAAGAAAAGTGCTTCAAATTTGGTTTTTAAGTCTTCTGGAAGATTTTGGGTTTCTTGTTCGTCGTTCATTCGTGAAAATTCGTTAGGTTTACGAATTTAACGAATTTTAGGGTTTCTTGATTGCTGCTGCAGCCGTTTGTCACACCCCCAATTTCATGTTTTGCGGAAGCGATTGTTTTTGGGCGTGACTAATCAATAATCAAACACAGAGGTTACAAGCAAACGACTCTACATGAGACGTTTATAAATATATTACAAAAGTAGTAAAAAGTTTTAAGTCATAAGTTATGAGTTTACAATAACAGCGAGTTCACATTTGATTTTGAAGATTTTAATACATAACCATTAATACAAAACATAATGCAAGAAAATCTTCATGTCCATATAGATGCATGCGACTCGTAAGTAGATAGCTTATCCTGAGGGCCATCCTACTATTACTGATCACCTGAGAATACAACACTAAAAGGTCAGCTATAAAGCTGGTGAATCTCACAGGTTTAACATAAACATTGATGTGATCAACATGATTATCCGACGATTTAATACCGATAAAGATTAAATAATACAACCGAACAATGATAAACCAATTAAGGTTTCCGAACAATGATTAAACCATTAAGGTTACCGAACTATGATTAACCAATTAAGGTTACCGACTAGATTTACCGACAATGACATTTGTATTGCATTAAGCCATGGTTCGAGGCCTAACCCGATTTGTGCCTCCCGAACGGTGTCAACACCCATAACAATTACTAAAATGCCCGTTTGTACATGGTTGTAGCTAGCAACCCAGACGGGGACGTCACTCCCATGATAGATCTATCTTTTAGTAATCGCGCCTTATTAAGTTAACGAACCATGCAATGATGAGGACTTTCCCGTATTAAAACACTCATGCAATACCCGAACAATAAAAATCAAGACCGACAATGATAACCAACATGTTTAACAGAGTTAATAATTAAATTAACTAACCGAATAACAGTGATCACGAAAATAAGTAAGCATTGTATCTCACCCCAAGTTTAAAAACAGTAAAAGTGGGGCTGTGAGACTCACCTGAGTCTATCCGAGCAATGAATATGTCCGACGTGGAATAGACAATCCCCGAATCTCCTAGTGTCCTAAACACGCGAGATTCTAATAAGCATTTGATTATCTAATATCTCTCCGTATTAATGTTTATCCATTTTGATTATGTCCAAGTGATTATATTTGTACTTCCGATTAAAGTTTATAAAATGTACGGCCCGTTGGTGACGGATTGAAATTATATTCTAAAGATATATAACGTGTGTTTTTGCATTTATATAACTCGTTCATGGATGTATCATATTGTTTAATATTATCCTTATATTCGTTATATTTTATTTCATAAGTTACGAAATTTGGTACGAGGTCCAAAAACTGAAATATGTCATTTTCGACCCCTAGACGACCCCGAAAGGCCTAAAACCGCCTACGCTATGGTACATAGCCTTGATCATTGGGCCGTTTTCGAGTGACCGTGTGACTTTTAGCCCAAACCGTTATAATAAATTTTTCATCGAGAAGCTACCCTGAAAACACTGTGAAATTCTTCGGCATTTTTACAAAAACTATTCTGTTTGAGTATTCCAGCCGTTCGGCTGTGAAGACCTAGCCGTTCGGCTAAGGAAGTCCTAGCCGTTCGGCTATGGAAGTCCAACCGTTCGGCTCATCGAATCCAGCCGTTCGGCTGGTAGCCTATTTCAGGCCTGTTCCAGTTCTGTTCGTGCAGTTCATCCCCAACCCAGTTTTTAACTTCATTTTTAACCAAATTCTCATATATAAAACACTAGTGTATGATAATATAAGTATTATAAACGCGAAATTAAAGTAAAGTTTGAGTTTCCTTACAAATTAAAATTTGAACCCGTGAGGAGGAGGATGATGATCCGGATGGTGATGATGATCAAAGAAGATGAAGATGAATGTGATGATGATGATGATTGTTACTGATGTTGTTGTTGTTGATGATACCCGAGAGAGAGAGCCTAGAGATAGAGAAAGAGATGGAGGAAATGGAAGAAGAAAGTGAAGAAGAAGGAGAAGAAGTAGTCGGCCAACTCCAATTATTGGAGTTGGTTGGCTCCCACACGTAGTACAAAATACCCGTATTTTTGTACCAGATCGATAACTAGTATAATATTTTCAAAAATAAAATTTTAAATATGAAATCGTATAGATTTTTAATCGAAGTATTTTATAAAAATACTTTTAATGAGATATAAAATTATATCTTTGTTTCTCTTTGGTTTGACGGATAGTTTTCAGTGTACAATATGCGTTTAAATTCGCAACCAAGTAAATATTTATTATTCTCATTAATAATACATTATTTAAAAATACTTTGTACCAACGTCCGTATTTGAGATTGCGTGTTCTTTCAGATTTGATGGTATGTGATTATTAAATAATCATTTTAATGTTATATATATATTTATATATATAATATCCGAAATTTTTTGTTTAATCACGTATTGAGTACGAATGATTTAGGTTTAAATTAGGGGCTAATTTTGGCCCTTTTTGACCGGGTGTCACACCGTTTCTGCGACACAAGCAGTGACACAAAACTTTGTGTCGCGATTAGGGTTGGTGCGACATAACTTTTCAGTCGCTCTCTGTTCCTTGCGACATAAGCCTTTAAGTAGGCGACGTAATTTTGCGACATAAGCCTTTAAGTAGGCGACGTAATTTTGAGACATAAGCCTTTAAGTAGGCGACGCAATTTTGAAACATAAGCCTTCACTTAGGCGACACAAGCTAGCGACATAAGACACGGTTTTCTTCCATCACTATCTTTTTGCGACACAACCTTTGTGTCACTAGACACTTTGGAACTTAGCATCTTCTGCGACATAATCTTTGTGTCGCTTGATCTTTTTGCGACACAAACTTGTGTCGCATAACAGTTTGTTCTTTGTGTCTTTGATTATTTTGCAGGTACTTCAAAATGTCATCATCTTCAGCACATTCTATTCAATCAGTTGGAGCTATGTTGAAGCAGAATAATGAGGTTGGATCAGGAAATAAGCCTCCTATGTATATGCCAGAAATGAGTTATGCTGATTGGCGTCAACGTTTTGAATCATATGTTGGCCTCAATGATCCGGAAATGATGATATATTTAGAGGAAAGATATGAACGTCCTCAAAGAACCAGCGTCTTTAGTGGCCCAGTTCCTGAAAAGTCAATTAAATCTATGACTCCTGAGGAATGTAAGGCATTTGACATGGAAAGAAAAAGTCATTCTGCAATCACTATGGCATTGCCTCAACCTATCATGAGACAATTGAGGCAACATAAGATTGCTTATGATCTGTGAAAAGCTTTTGAGAAGAAGTGTGGTGGTAGTGATCATTATAAGATGAAGAAAATTGATTTGATCAAGAAACAGTATGAAGTCTTCGATATGCTACAAGATGAATTATTGGAAGATCTGTGCAGCAGATATTCTCAATTGGTCACTGAATTATTGGAAGGAGGTGTAACTCTGGAAAGGACAGATGTGAATAAGAAACTTGTTGATTCACTTCCCAAGAAGTGGCATACTCGTGTCCTTTTAATGGAAAGAGATGAGGATATCATGGATATGGAGCTCGAAGATCTTATAGGTCACATTGAGGCAGAGTTTCTTGAAATGCAGAGAAAGGAGACCAAGGCCACTTCTCTTCTCCAAAATCCAAAGCTGTATGGTGTAGATGTTCTGGTATCAGCAAGTAAGTCTACGGGTACCGCATTTATCGCTAGCAAAGCTAGTGGAAATGTAACTACAAATACTCCATCAGGTGGTACCTATTTTCAAAGTTCAGGAATGTCATCTGGTGAAGAGTACTCTTCCACTTTTTCAGCATTTCTAGCCTCTGCTGGTGATTTTACTGATGAAGACTTTGGTCAAATTGATCAAGAGGAATTGGAAAGGTTAGACTTGAAATGGAACATGGCGATGCTGATAAGAAGGGTAAAGAACTTCTTGAAGAAATTTGGGAGAACGTCTGTGAATGATCTAGGTGAAAAAGGATTGGGTTTTAATAAAGGCAAGGTGAAGTGTTACAAGTGTCAGAATTATAGACACTTTGCTCGTGAATATGAGAAGCATAAGACTCCACCTTCAGGTCTTACCAAACCTTCTCCAACTAAGGCTGAAGAGAAAGCTATGGTGTTAGCTGCTTTGATGCTGACTGAGACTCCATGGGACAACAGCTGGCCAGATGCAGCTGATGATGAAGAAGAAAACACAGCTCTCATGGCCGAAGTTCATGAGGTAGATGAAGAACCTTTATCTTGTGTTTCATGTATTAAACTTACTAACCAGTTTAACAGGTGTAGAGAGGATAACGAACGCCTTAGTGCTACTATCGCGCAATTAACTGAAAGTAATGAAATGTTAAAAGAAAGCTATAAGGCATCGGAAATGAAATTAAAAGCTGTTTTTGAAGAAAAGAAAGAATTGAAAGCCAAAAATTTTGAACAGCAAGATGAAATCGGAAGTTATGTTGATATGCTAACTTTCGTAAAAAAGGAGCTTGTTGACTCCCAGGCTGAAATTCTTACTTTAAATCGTAAACTATCAAACTTTTCAACGTCCTCTCTCATCTGTGATGAAATTCTTCAGAAACAAAGGACAAATACTAAAAGTAAGGCAGGACTTGGTTATCACCATGTCCCACCTCCAAAAGATTATCTTCCTATGCCTGAATAGGAAATCATCAAAGATTCTGTACCTACTGTTCCTAAAGTAGATATAAAACCTGTTAGGCCAGTTAGAATAAAGACAAGTAGGCCTGAGTTTGGTAAAGTAGGACTTGGTATTCACCATGTCCCACCACCAACAGAGTATCATCCCATATCTGATCAGGAAGATACGGCTGAAAATGTTAAAGATGAGTCTCAAAAACCTGTAACTAGTATGCCTGAGCTAGTCAAGGCATCGACTAGTGAGCCTGAAAAATTGAAGGTTCAAAAGGTTGACTCCATTAAGAAGCTTGATGTCAGGGCTGAGCCTTTTAAGCCCATGACTAATGAATCTGTTAAGAAACCGGAAACTAAGGCTGAGCCTATTAAGCCTATTGAAGTTTCCAAGTCTGAGAAACTTAGTGATAAGTCTATTCCTCCAGCCAGTTTGAAGGAGGAAATTGAGATTGAGGATATAACCGATGAAGAATACGGTTATTTGAAAAGGAAGAATGTAACCAACGACCATCATATCTTCACCAGTGAAGGTTACGATGAGATTTATAAAATGAAAGGTAAAGCCAAGGCTGAACCTACAAAGAAGATTTTTCAACCAGAAAATCACAAATCTACTCAAAAATCTTCTAAAAATTATTCACAAGGTTCAACTTCTACTTGTACACATCATTGTACATGCTCAGCACATCCATCTTTTGGCCGAGCTCAAAGGTTTATACCTCAATCTCATGACAGTGTTGAGCAATGATCTTGTTTCTACTGCAAGAAACAAGGTCATTTGATTATTAAGTGCCCATTGTTTTCTAAGAAGTATGGTCGTAGGGGAGATACACGAACCTCACAATCTTAAAAAATTTCTAAAAAATCTATGAGAGGTTCCGCGGTTCCACCACCTACTTCTGAGAATAACAGTATTGAGCCAAACAAAGTTAAACATGATAAGCTCAATATTGTTTAAAAGCAACCAACCAAACCTCAAAAGGTTTGGAAGATCAACGAGTCATGTTCTGACTCTTCATCTGACAATGATACATCAGGCAATGATTTTGATTTGCTAAAAAATAAAATTCTGACTGATGTAATCATTGTGGATGATGCTACTAGGTTACCCAAGTCTGTAAAGGCTTGGGTCTCCCTTACTAATTGATTTTTATGTTTGTGATGTCGCAGCAATCTGAAGCAGTTCAAAATAGTAGATGGTATATAGATAGTGGTTGCTCGCGACATATGACAGGCGACTTATCTCTGCTATCCGAAGTTAAAGATTACAATGGGGGATATGTTGCTTTTGCCGGTGATAAAGGAGGAGTTATAACCAGACAGGGTACACTCACTAATGGGCTAGTGAGTTTTGAGAAAGTTAACTTTGTGGAACAGCTTACCCACAATCTGCTCAGTGTGTCACAAGTGTGCAACAAAAAGTACACTACGGCATTTACCAAAACTGAGTGTTGTATTTTGAAACCAGGATATGTTATTCCTGAGGATTGGGTGCTATTGAGGGCACCTCGGTAAAAAGACACGTATATTCTGGATATGAAGACTTTTGAAACAACTCAACATACGTGCTACTTTCTAGAGCTCCTGAAAAAGAATCATTACTTTGGCACAGACGTATGGGTCACTTGCACTTCCGGAAGATGAATTATTTGGTGAAGCATGATCTTGTGCGTGGAGTTCTGAAACAATCCTTTGGAATTAATGATTATTGTGTTTCCTGTCAAAAAGGGAAACATCACAAGAAATCCCATAATTCAAAAGTGGTGAACTCTGTTTCAAGTCCATTGGAGCTATTGCATATGGATCTCTTTGGACCAGTAACTAAGAAGAGTATGGGTGGTTCTAAATACTGCTTGGTAGTAACTGATGATTACTCTCGCTTTTCGTGGGTGTATTTCTTATCTACTAAGGATGAAATTCCTGAAATTCTCACTTATTTGTTTGATAAGCTTGAGAATCTGTGCAATTTGTCAATCAAGAAACAGCGATCGGATAACGGGACTAAGTTTAAGAATTCAACAATTGAGTTGTATTGTCTAAGAAAAGGCATTGATCATCAATTCAGTGCTGCTCGTACTCCTCAACAGAATGGAGTTGCTGAACGTAAAAACAGGACACTCATTGAAGCTGCACTAACAATGTTGGCAGACTCCAAGTTGCGTATCTCTTTCCGGGATGAAGCGGTTAATAACCCTTGTTATATTATTAATAGAGTTTCTGTGGTTAAAAAGCACAATAAAACGTCTTATGAGTTGCTTAATAATTGGAAACCTTCGCTACAGGTTCTTGAACCTTTTGGCTGTCCCTGCACTATTATGTACACAAAAGAGAGAGTTGCTAAATTTAGAGAAAAGTCTAGTGAAGGTTTATTTTTGGGTTTTTCAAATAACTCTCCAAATAAACGTGTGTACAATTTGGCAACTAAGCGCATGGAAGAACATTTTGAAGTCACGTGCTTTCGATATTCTGAAAATCTGGAGGGAAAGGGACCAGCACACCTGTTTAATTATGAATCAACTTTTTACTCAGTCAATGTTCCTAATGAAGATGATGAGGTTGATCAGGGTCACACTGCTCCATGGCCTTGATTTGTCTTCCAATACTTCACAGCCATCAACATCAAAGACACCGACTGCTTCTGCTACTGCACCTCCTTCTCAACCCAATGCTGATGTTCCTGAATCATCAACAAGAAATCAAGAAACATATATTGACATTCCAGAGTTGTCTGATGATGAAGATGAACCGCTTGAGAATACAGGGGAGTTTGATTCGGCACAGGAAGTCGATTTCACAAACTTGGACTCTGTCATTGTGCCTGACGAGATTCCAAGTTCTCGTATCAATAAGGACCATCTAGTGGAGAATATTATCGGTCCTTTGGATAAGGGGATTCAAACATGAAGTCAAGTTATCGCTATTGAAAATCCTGCATCCCCTTCTAACTCTTCTGAGCCTGTTACTCTTGCATGTCTTGCCGCAGAGGTCAAATCGTGCTTTCTATCTCAGGTGGAGCCTAAACGGACAGAGGATGCTTTGAAAGATCCAAACTGGGTTGAAGCAATGCAAGAGGAGCTGCAGCAATTCAAAAAGCTGCATGTTTGGGAATTGGTGCCATTACCTAAGGGTGCACATCCTACAGGTACTCGATGGGTATATAGAATCAAGAAAGATGATCGAGGGGTTGTTATTAGAAACAAAGCACGGCTTGTAGTTCAAGGCTTTCATCAAGTAGAGGGTTTGGACTAGGATGAGGTTTTCGATCCTGTTCAAGGCTTTCATCTAATTAAGAATGGATTTGAAAGAGGGAGTATTGATAGAACTCTATTCACAAAAAGAGATGAAGACAATCTGTTACTGGTACAGGTTTATGTCGACGACATCATTTTTGGTTCTACAAAAGATTCCATGTGTAAAGACTTCGAACATCTCATGAAGTCTGAATTTGAGATGAGTGCAATGGGGGCACTTACGTTCTTTCTGGGTGTACAAGTTGAGCAGTCTGCCAAAGGAATCTACATTCATCAGTCCAAATATGTTACTGATATGTTAACTAGGTATGACTTGCTTAACTGTAAGACCAATGGCACCCCCATTGAAATAAATCACAATCTTGGGCCGGCCACTGATGAAGAGGATTGTAAAGAAAAGGACTATCGCTCAATGATTGGTTCTCTAATGTATCTGACCGCTTCAAGGCCGGACATTGTATTTGATGTGTCTATGTGCTCCAGATATCAAGCTAGGCTAAAGGTTTCTCATATGAAAGAAGTAAAGCGCATTTTTGGTTACCTCAAATATAGACCGACTCTTGCTCTATGGTACTCCAATGAGAAATCATTTGCACTCACTGCTTACTCGGATTCTGATCATGGAGGCTGTAGCATAGATAAGAAGTCTACAACTGGTGGATGCCAGTTCCTTGGATCGCGTTTGGTCTCATGGCAGTGCAAAAAGCAGACTACAGTGGCTACTTCCACTGCGGAGGCTGAGTATGTTGCTGCAGCCAGTTGTTGTTCCCAAGTTCTGTGGATTCAGCATCAATTACGTGATTACGGGTTACTTCTTACTATGACTCCTATCCATATTGATATTACTGCTGCTATTTCTATTACACGCAATCCCGTACAACACTCTAGGACTAAACACATAGAACTTAGGTTCCACTTCATACGGGATTGCTATGAGAAACACTTAATAGACCTTGTCCACATCGATACCCTTAAGCAGAATGCTGACTTATTCACCAAGGCCTTTTCTCGTGCCCGATTTGATGAACTAGTCAACATGATTGGTTTACGCTTCTTTCAACTTATGAAGTAATTTTTGGACTTGGACTATTATTTCAGTAAAAAAAAACGCAACAGCTACTCTTTATACTCTTTAGTATTAAAGAAATGCACAGTTGCAACATTTGTAAAAAGATGTTTAGTTGTGTCTATAAACAACTAGGGAAATGATAGTACATTAGGGTGCATGCACAAAATGGAAATTCTAAGGTTTATCCTTGATGTATCAGTAGGTTTATCTAGCATACTTACCACATCGTTCATAAACATTAGCTTCATCATATGATGTACTGGTAGGCATGATACATCGGTCTTTGAGCTATTAAAAAACACTTCTAATACATGTCTATTATCATGTGGTCAACACCCTGTGATGTATGACTAAGTGTCTTAATTCCTTAATATAGCTTGGCATACTTCTCTTTTAGTTTATAATATGAAATCATTTGGGGGTATATACTGATTGTTTCCTCTGTTGTACGTAAGTACAGACCTGGTCTCAATTTATATATACTTAAAAGTTAAGCAAACGCAAGTCAATGAACTTGAAAAAGTCTTAAATTATAAGATACCTAACAAGGTCGCCAAAACGGTTTGACCAAGTCTGGTTTTGCTTACACCTGAATCAAGCTATGTCGCTTTGTTGTACGTTTGTACAGACCTGTCACCGCTGACTTGATTCTTAAAAATGATCTTCCTCTATTCTATCTATCTTGGAAGTTATGTTCTTGTCTAAATTTAGGGGTATGTCTATGGTGGGGACCACAGATAACTATTCATACTAACAATAAAAGGTTCGCTCATAGACGCAAATGTAACATGTTTAGGTGGTCAAACAATACCAGTAATCATCTTGAAATAATATTTATAAAAGGTGTTCTAAATATGCTAAGTAAATTTAAAGAGGACAAATATACTGATAATCAAGATTACACTTATTATTTGCTAATAATTGCATGTTATCCTAATATGATCCCTTAGCAGACTAAATAACTACGTCACCAAAAAGAAAATTAATTTAAGTTTCATTTTAGGTTTAGGAATTTAGTTATTTTAGTTTATGTTACTTTCAATTTTTGTATATTTATTTTCACAAGTCCATAAGTTACTCTTGACTCGGGTTACGAAACTTGAAATTAAAATTCAAGTTTTCTGGGTTATACGACATAAATATTGTCTTGCGACATAACTTATGTCGCCTTTTATGTCACTTGTTATGTCGCTAGGTTGGGCTGAGGTATAAATACCCCACTCCAGTCGCTTTCCTTGTTATCACACTTTGCGATACAAAACCAAAAACCTGCGACATAGAAATCTTTTTAGCGACACAAAAGCTGCGGTTGATTTTTTTTTCTGATTTCGATCGTCTGGTGTTTTTCTTGGCAATCGATCACTTGCTTCTTGTTCACCTACTTCTACTCGATCGATAGGTACTATTTCACCCTATTTTACCATATATTTACGATTTAATTGATGATTATAGTTACGGGTTTCAGGGCTTTCGGGCCGGGTTAATTAGACACGAACAACTCACTTTTAGATGTTAATATCTATTTTTTCGTGCTCCTCGTTTGATGTCGTACCCTAGGGTATGGCTCGTTTTCGAAAACCCCAAATTCAAGGTTTAGGGTTCCTGGGTTGGGGCTTGCTGTTCATCACTGCGACATAACCTGCGCATTAGCTTTTTATGTCGCAGGGTTTCTGAATTCAATTTATGTCACTGACATTTGCGACACAATAATTTATGTCGCTGACATTTGCGACACAATCATTTATGTCGCTAATATTTGTGACACAACTATTATGTCGCTTATACTAATGCGACATAACTTATGTCGCTTATCTCAGTTTGGCCTATTCCTCACTTCCGTCCAACTTTGGTATAGCCATGGCAGGTGATTTCGTTCAGGACAATGGTGTTTCACTATCCTATGTTCACTGCTTCTGCCCAAAGACTATCATGTCTTGCACTTCCGCGACTTCGAGGATCACCTTTCAGTCGTGGAAGATTATGTGCTTTCAGGTGTCGTGATAGCATTCTTGCTTGATCGACTACCTTTGTTTTTGATGGTTTGGTGGGATCCCCTAATTATTCTGGATCTTTGCCTGTCCTTGTCTTGAATTTTGGCCTTTATGTATTAATAGTATCCGAGGATACTATCTAGGTTTAAGGTTTAGGGTTTAGAATGTGATATTTTGTAATCATAACAATGTAATTATCTATGTTATTATCAATTAAACCCTAAATTTTGCAAATTAGCTTTCTTTCCTAGCTATATATGTAATTTTTGCACTCTAGTGTGCGACACAAAATTTATGTCGCTTCATCTTTGCGACACAAATTGTCTATGTCGCATAAATTCGATTAAATTTGATTTAATTGCAAAAAGCAACACAACTCTTTCCGTCGCATCAGTAGTTAGCGACACAATTACTTATGTCGCTTAACTTTGAAAATCAATTTTAGTTCTGAAAGCGACATAAGTCTGTTATGTCACAGGACTCCTGCGACACAATTCTCTGTGTCGCATATAACATAATTTTAAATTGATTTATTTGTTTTGATTGAATCTACTTACGCTAACTGTTTTCAAGTTTTCTTGTTATATTTTATACAGCAATGGCAGATGGTGATGTTCTTTGGGAACCACGTCACAATATCATGGTATTTTTGGATGATTTTGAGACGACAGCACCGTACAGGCCAATGGTGGCATTTCTACGCCGGTCTCGTATCTATACTGATATCACCGCGACCACCAATATTTACAAGGATCAGGTGGGTCCATTTTGGGAAAATGCGGTGATCAACTCCGAGTTGCCATTTACCAGGATTATCTACACTCTGGGCGATCGTCAACTCATCATCTTAGAACAAGTTATTTGGGACTTCTTCCAGTTTGGTGATACTCCTGAGATGCCCACTCTGTTCGGGAATGAGTTTATTGTCGGGGATATGACACGCATCGGTTATCCAGGGGTGCCAAATGATCAATACCGAAAGGCGAATCTGCCTAAGGTTTGGAGATACTTGATGCATGTGCTTATCGTCTGCCTTTCTCCTCGTAAGGCTGGTTTTGACGGTATCAGTTATTCTACGGCCTCTGCCATGTTAGCGTTGGTCTACAATAAGCCCTTCAACTTTTCCGGGTATATCTTCAGGGCGATGGTCGATAATGTTAATGCCGGGGACAAGCGTTGGAATCTATATCCACGCTTCATTCAGCTTTTTCTCGATAATCAGCTTCCCGGCCTTCCACAAAATGCTCGAGAGCGCCTGGGTCCGACCATGGAAAACGAATGGCCCTGATCATGGAAAACGACCATGCAACGCCGATCTCATTGATGAAGATTGGGTTCCACCCCAGTCTATTCGTCGTACTTCTACTTCGTCTTCGAGGCCACGGGTCGACATTCCCCGTGTTGAGGTTCCAATTCAACCTCTGTCTTCAGTCATCCAAGAGCTTTTGAAAAGGATGGATGAGATGCAGCAGACCATGGACAATCGAGCTCAATTGATTCATTCTCAGGCATCGGTTTTGGAGGTTCAAGCTGCGTAGATTAAAGCGTTAGAAGAAACGGCAACTTTAGTACCTACTTTGAATTCTAGGGTTTTAGAATTAGAATCCCTAGCTGCTGTTCCGGGGGAGTCAGGCCTGCGTGCCATAGAAACAACATCTAGGGCTTCAGCCGGAACACAGACTGATGATGTAAATGATAATGTAAACATTTCTGGTGATAATAAATCTCTTCGTTTGGATTATTTCTCGGTCGACGATATTCCAGGTCAACTAAGACCACTAGTTGTAGATTATTCAAATGCTAATCTATCTTTTATTCAGCGAATGGTTAACGAGGAAAGTCAGGCATCTGAACCTGAATTTGAGATCAATGATGATGTTGAGATTGAGGAAGAGGAGATGCGCTCTGATGAATTCTATGATGATGCTTCGACAATCGAGACTGATTCTTCAGAAGATGAAGCAGAGCCAGCTGGAACTTCGCAAACTATTCCAGAGACTACACCGGCTTCTGAAACTGCTTCTATATCAACTTCTGATAAGTTTTATTCCTGGTTAACCTATTCCCGTTACTTGCAAGACATATAAAGTTAGTGAGAATTACACATGAATTATCAAAAGCTGGAAAACCTACAAAGGTATTTTCATGATTAAGAGAAGCGATGGTATTCAGTTTTTTAAAAGGTCATTCAAGAAGCTGAGTACATTGCCGAAAGGAGAAATAAATCGTCTAGCTCAACTGGAGTTGATAAATCCAACCAGAGATTCAAGAGCTGATTTTGTACAGACGGTTTTGCATCGTGAAGTGAAGAGTAAAAGATATAACTTTATCAAACCGACGCTTGGAACGAGATTTATATTCAAGAAGAGACTTGATCCAGTAACAAGACAGCAGATCTGCAAAGTACATTATCCGCCAGCTGATTGTTTGACTGAGATTCCGCTTGAGACAGTTCCCTTTAACTTTCTTAGAAGATTTCATCATTGGGAACTTGATCCACATACGGGCGAAGCTGTATTTATATTTGTTCCAGAATCTGAGCATCCATAGACGACTTCGCTATATGGTTTGAAGAAAGCTCAATTCAAAGTATTTGATCCTATGAGCTTGATTAATATGTCACAAAAAGATTTGCGGAAATTGTTTGATAATCCGATTCGCTTCAACGTAAGAAATGTTATGAATTCGATTCTTGTTAGACAATTCCAGAAAGTTGTGACTGTGTGTGTTACGCATGGGATTCATGTTGGAGGCAGGTTTCCTGAAGGCTGGGTTTAATTGAAGAAATTTTGAAGACCAAGTGAAGACACGGGGGAGTTTGTTGGTGCATCTTAGTGTGTCTGTCAGTTGGTCTAAGTCTGTAATGCGTTTGATATGTAATTATGTTAGGTATAACGTTTGTATTAATTACATTTTGTGTTTTGGCGACACAAGGCTTTTGTGTCGCAAGAGTCAACTTAGTGACACAACTTGTGTCGCATGAGTCGGCTTGGCGACACAACTTGTGTCGCATAGGGCAGATTATGAGTCGAGTATAAATAGCCTAGTTCGGCTCATTTGCTAGGGTTGACGAACCTAGGTATTCTGAGAGCATATTGTACTCGAGTTATTGAATATAATCTGATCGGTATTTGTTTGAGTATTAATATACTTTCTTGTTTGTGTTGTTTGATTCGTTAAACGTTTATATATTCAATCTTTGGATTTCGCACGTTGATTGAATATTAGGGTTCAGTTAGGTCCGGTACGGAGGTCCTACAGTGACACGTGACACATTCCTATTGGTTCCTCATCGTCACTAAACTTTCCGTACTCATTAGAACGTTACTCTATTTATCTTTTCTAACAAGTTTTCTTACTCATTTGAACGTTACTCTATTTATATTCTCCGGGAAGTGCATTTTTTCTTAACACTATATATATCTAACACACATAAATCAATATTAATTTCTTCTTCGAATTCATCTACTTCGATATTCTCTCATCAAGATTTCTGAATTTATTAAATATTCACTGATATCTACGTTTTATTATTCTTGTTAATATATAGTGTGCATGGATCCACACTACTTGTTCACGCATCGTCGTTAGGGTAGATCCTGCAGTTGGGTAGATTCTGCGGTCACTAGATAAAGATGCCACTTAAACATCAAGTTTATACCAATGTTATCCACATCCCACCGAAAATATAAGTACATTATATTGCTAATCTATAATTAACTTTAACTCTTTATATAAAAAGATTATAAATCGGTGTATATTTCAACTTTATATACTACTATATATTATTTGTTGCTTCTAATTTTTAAAGTCCATGACGCGCGTAAGATGTTACAAATTTCAAAGGCACATTAAAAAAAATCATGTTTTTCTTCGTATCAAACGAACGTATACGGTCAACGCATTCGATACAATCCAGGTTTAGCAGACATCATCAAGTCAACCGCTTATATGATTTTTGTTAGTACGCTCATTTAAAACAAAATAAATATAGATCAAAAATGTTAATTAACCTTTATAACACCCTCTTCAAAAGAACCAAATTACCTGTCAACAGTAACAACAAAAAGTATATCATTAAAATAGTTAAGTGTATCCAACATCTATCCAACAATCATATTGGTTTACAAATTTTAGAATCTAGCCAACAATAATATTGGTATATCAGACACCCGATTGTATAAGTAGTAATAATTATATAATAAATAATAATAGATATAATGTTACTGGTATATACATCTGTCTATAAATTAACTAGCAACAGCTTTCTAGCTTTGTTAAAAAGGCACGTTAACCCTCTAACTATATCTTAATTACATGTCTTGATCAATGATGATGTCACCATGCATGCATCTTTTGATTCATATATATAAATAATTCTTCTGTTCATTTCTCTCTTCTATTTCATTTTCTTGTTATCACTCCCCAAATTCCCATTCTTAATTCACCTTCTGCAACCTAATAGCCTCGTAGACATTATCGATACGCCATAGGTATGTCATATTTGAAGATTTAAAGTTGCCAAGGATCTGATCGACTAATTGAACGAGTATTAAATTTGATACATGGGTTCGTTGTCATACAACACGAAGAAAGAAACAAGAACGGAGATGATCAAGGTATGGATAGCATATTTCGGGTTGTTTTTAATAAGTATGATTGGGGCTTTAATTATACTATTATGGGAAATTAAGTATCATCCGGGTAACAAACAACTATGGATGGTTCCTTTTGGTCTCATAATGTTCTTAACACCGGTTTTGGTTTGTTTCGCGGCTTTCATATCCGATGTGAACTCAACACCGATATCCTTAGATGATCATACTTCGACCTTAAAACTACAGCCCCCTGTTTTTTCGCAGGTAAATTTACATAGTAATCTTCCCTCCCAACTTGTATAATAAGTTCTTTGAAGTCCATTTGTTTTGTATCCTCATTTACTACTTTCATGTGATGAATGGAAATTGTTACACAAAGTTATGAATGAAGAATGCATAATAAGAAAGGGGATCCTAGATTCTTTTCACTTGTATATATTTAAATTATTTTTATATTGTTCTGAATTTATATATAGTTTAATTTGTTATAATCCCCAAATGTGAATATCAAAAAATTATAATTTATAATACAAATTAAAGGGTAGTTGTAAACATGTAATTTAATGAGACCTTCCCTAGTTCATATACAACACTACCTAGTAGAAACCTTCCTCAGTGATGCATAAATATTTGAACAAGGCAAAATATCTATATTAAAAAAATAAATACGGAGTAGTATTTGGTAATTAACCTTTCAAAAGACCTTTAAAACTAATTAGCAACTTAAAATAATAATAATAATATAAATAAATTAGTGGACCAAAACGAAAGTTATAAACATCTTATAATGACAACCTAACCAAGTAACCATAAAAAGGTAGTGTATATCTTGTTGTTTGGAGGATCATCTAAATCAAGCCCATTTGTTTAATCTATCAGGTTGGAATCTTGAATATATAAATAGAAAGAAATACTAGTGAAAGATGAGTTTCATTTTTATTTACTTATTTAATTATTTTTGTAAGTTCCTAAAATCTTTTACTACCAAATGTTGTAGACTTGCATGTAATATTTTTGTGTACGTAGATAATTTACATCCATGTACGCACGCAATCATTTTTTTAGACCAAAAAGTTGTATCAATTCGGTACCGCACGGCAATTAGGAATCAAGTTTATTCGCGATGTGGTTGGCGGAAGGGGATTCTTGGAGCTTATAGAGATAATTGAGATTATAGTTTATGTAATCTTGAGCCTTTATTAATTAGAAGTCTCGTTTAGTTTATCGAAAAGATAAGTATTTTAATTTTTTAAATTAGAATCTCATATATATGATTCCCAGACATAGAAGCGTTTGCAAATAACTTATGAGAAGAATCTCCAACCATTACAATTTTCAGTTCAATTTACAACTTCATCTCTAAGTAGTTTGTTGTCACACACACCCTAGTAAAAAGAAAGATGTAATTACACTATCGGATTACAGAATGAGATGTTGAATTGCATATTTCAAGTTGGGTGTTTGTAGAAGTTTAATTAGTTCAATTGTCTTTGAGCTGTCGATTTACGATTTTGATATATGTTATATCAAATGTTCAAACAAATAGATGGAACGAAAAAAAAAAAATACTATCTTGATTCCTTTGGTTTAATAAAATATACTCCGAATTTCTTTTTCGAAACGAGCATCTAGACTAGATTTCGATAACTAGAATCTTGGTGCTTTGTTTTGCCACACGAGTACACTATTGAGCATATATATTTGATCAAACAAATAAATACTCCATCCATCTCAATTTGTTCATGCATAATTCTTCTTTTCAACTTTTTCAAATTGATTATCTACTACTAAATATAATTATGAAAGTTTGATCAATTATACTATATTATTCTTAATTGAAATCTAAATCTAAATTTCAATTAGTAGGGTAATGCCATTTTTTGAAAAGTAAAAAAGGTGATTACATTTTCAATAACTTGCTTGTTTTTTTCGTGAACAATTAATTTAGAATGAGGGGAGTAGTAAATAACATTGTTATGTAACGAACATTGGAAACAAACAAAAAAGTAAATTGCATGAATTGTCAATGTGGTTTAAACACATTCTCACTGTTAGTTCACAAGCGTTGTTTTTTGCATGGACAATCAAAAACTCAAAAGTTGTTACAAGCTCAGTCCCTCTTTAACCTAAAATGACTAAAATACCCTTCTCTCATCAAGCCTAATAGATATATCGAGCACACATCATCAAAAGTATTTTAGTCATATTAAGTACAAATTATGAACCAAGAGTTTAATAACTTTTGAGTATTTGAATTGTCAAATAAACGACAATAACGATTCATTCAATTTACCTCAAACAAAAATTAAAATGTAAGAATAGTGATGAGTCAAACTACTAACATCATGTGTGCCAGTAAAATTTGTCTGATAAATGTACGATAAGGGTGTGTTTAGCTATATAAAGTAGTTCTTTTTTTCAAATATTTTTTTTTAGAAATATCGTGAGACCAGAGAACGTGTATAAATTTTTGTTTCTGTGCTATAACAACTTATATTAAATCTATCATTTGTGATTTCCAACATTTTTTATCCTTGAAAAATAAAAAGTCCATTTCTTATATTTGAATAAACTTTTTTATATGTTTTATTCTGAAACTTTGGTTTACATAAAATATTCATTAATCTCTGAAAATGAAAAAATGAAGGTAGTTAATTGTAATTAAAAGGGAAATTAATAAAATTGCCACTTTTTTCGAACTTTTAATTCGTTTGGCCCCTTAAATTTTTTTTTCCGTTTTGCTCTATCCAGACGCAGGTTGCAGGGTGCGACCTGCGACCCAAGTGATTACCGAATAAAAGACAAGCAAAACGAGCCGTAGCCCATCCGAACGCAAGTCGCAGGCATGCGACCTGCGACCGCATACGAAATTCGTTATTGATACAATGTTTTGATTTAATATATTTTATGTTTCGTATTTAATTAACGCAGTGTATCGTTTTTCTTTGATAACTTTTTATATATAATGTATAAAATAATTTCAAAATTCCAAATATATATTCATGATCAGTGTAATTTTATCTACATTTCGACATAAATTTTATCCTCATATGTTATGTATTTAACGAAAATATTTTTTTAGTCTCGAAATCAATTTTTTTATATTAGAATGTAGATAAAGATAAACTGGTCATAGTGGTATATTTAGATTTATGTATTATAATATATAAATGTGGACTAATAAATTTTCTTATACTACATAAATCTAAATATACCACTATATATATTATACTACATAAATCTAAATATACCACTATGACCAGTTTATCTTTATCTACATTCTGATATAAAAAAATTGATTTCGAGACTAAAAAATGCTTTCGTTAAATACATAACATATGACGATAAAATTTATGTCGAAATGTAGATAAAATTACACTGATCATGAATATATATTTGGAATTATTTTATACATTGCATATAAAAAGTTATCAAAGAAAAACGATACACTACGTTAATTAAGTACGAAACATAAAATATATTAAATCAAAACATTGTATCAAAAACAAGTCTCGTATGCGGGTATGCGGTCGCAAGTTGCAGGTCGCATGCCTGCGACTTGCGCCCGGGTGGGCTACGGCTCATTTTGCTTGTATTTTATTCGGTAATCACTTGGGTCGCAGGTCGCAATATGCGGGTCGCAGGTCGCACCCTGCGACCTGCGTCTGGATAAGGCAAAACGGTAATGTTTTTTTTGAAGGAGCAAAACGAATTAAAAGTTCGGAAAAAATGGCATTTTTTATTAATTTCCCTAACTAAAAAGTAAAAACAAACCAAGATCAAGGCTGTTATGGGAGCCCATGAGTTCAGGCTCTATGCTGCTTCTGGGCCGGCATAGGCGCAGGAAGCCCAATAGGCCGGTTATTGGACGAACACCAATCCAGGATGCTGAACAGCCTCTGAAGATTGATTTGATTAAGCACAAGAAGAATTTAGAAGGGGAAATAAAAAAAATGCCACAAAATTTTTAATTTTACTGCGTTTTGCCCTTCGGAAAAAAGTGACGATATACCCCCTGAAATCGCAAAAGAAAATTTGCTTTTGCGATTTAGTTTTTGCCTTTTGCGACCCTGCTCATATGATCGAGCCGTTCTAAAGCATATAGTGCAATGGCAAATCGCAAAAAAAGTTTTGTGATTTGCATATGTCCCAATTGCGATGGCTCGTAAACGAGTCGATTAGCACGGGACTCGTGTATCCGTGCACGGAATTGCAATATCGAAGGCATGGTTTTGCGATTTGCCACCGCCGAAAAAAACGCATATAGGGTTTTGACCCCCTTTTCATGTCGGCTCATCTCATTCACCCACCCTTTTCATCTTTCCTTTCCGATCCACCCTACCACCGATCCACCCTACCACCATCGTAAATCGCAAATCGATTTGCGATTTACGACCCCCGTCACCCCGAACAAATTTGGTTGCGCCACCACCGCCACCCAGAACAAATCCCACCACCACCACCCTCTATCGCGGAAAAACAGAAAAATCGCACCACCACCACCCTCCATCGCAACCCACTACCATCATACCACCACCATAACAACCGCCACTCCTCATCACCCGTTCACACCACTCAACAGGTCACCACCTCCACGGTGTTCGGCCACGGGTCACCACCTCCACGGGTCACCACCTCTGATTTTGACATAAACGATGGCCGATTCTCAGGTATAATAGTGTTTTTTTATTATATTCGTTAAAGTTACCGGTTATTTTTGAATTTAGTACATTTAAATTTAAATTTTCATTGTGGCATTTCATCGAACACGTGGTGTGCAACGTCTATTTTGGATTATGCATGACTATTATTGGTTTGTAAGCATTGTTTGTGTGATATTACGAAGCTAGATTGGTTTTTGTTCTATATAATGTGCGTTTATTTCATGTAAAATGATTCGACTTTTTTTTGTTGAATTTTGTTGTATACATTGTGTCGGGTAGCATATATAAGTTTGATACTCGTTAATAGATTCGAGTTTGTTGATTTTGTTTGGTACTCGTTATATAAGTTTAATACTCGTTAATAGATTCGTGTTTGGTACTCGTTATATACATACATATAGAAGTTTGATACATGTATATATATACATATACATGTATAGTATATATATACAATGTAAGAGAAGTATACATGGATATGTATATATACTCATGTATTGTATACATGTATAGTATATATATACCAGTATCATACAATGTAAGATATACATACGTGTATATGTATGTATATGTGCTCATGTATTGTATACATGTATATTATATATATATATATATGTATAGTATATATATATATATATTTATAAGTATCATAAAATGTATACATAGTATATATATATGTATCATAAAATGTATAGTATATATATAAGTATCATAATGTACATATATTTATAAGTATCATAAAATGTATATATAGTATATAGATATAAGTATCATAAAATGTATATATAGTACATATATAGTATATATGTATAGTATACATATAAGTATATATAATGTATATATAATGTATATATAGTACATATATATAGTATATATATAAGTATCATATAATGTAAGAAAAGTATACATGTATGTATATATGTATATGTATAAATGTATATATATATATATATAAGTATCATAAAATGAAATAAGTATTGATGTGGTGAAAAAAATGAAACTTGAAAAAATTGGAATGGTTTATATTAATTTCTTTAATTTGAGTATATAAATCAATATTAGAGATAGATTAAGAAAATATCCCTATCGTACTATACAATAGGGTTGATTAAACATGAAAACATGAACTGTAAGCCTTAATAACTTTCTTCACTAATATTCTTCTTCTCTTTTATAATAATTGTAAATTGAAATTAACACTGGTTACAATATGAAATAAATATATTCTTCTTACTCTTTTATATTAACATTGAATTATAAACACTATCGGTTACAATATGAAATATGTGATGGTTAAAGTAAAGGAGACCATATATGAAAATTTTAAAAGTAAATAGACTTTGTTTGAAGAAAAAAAGTTAAGTAATAAATATTAAGATAAGTTTGCTCATAAAATTCACCAAGCATACCATTTAAAAGATGTGACAATCAGTTCATTATTACTATTATGCATATTTTGAGCATATGTGTCATTTTTAAGACATGTATACATGTTCAATTTCAATATCATTAGCTTGTTTGTGTAAAGATGTAGTAAGCTCCTAGACTTACTATTAGTAGATAATACAACAATAAAAACTAATACATAATTAAGTGATTTTACTTTTAATTAAAACAATATGATAATTGTAAATGATGAAAGTGGATGACATGTGTCATCAAATTAAAATTTAATGTGGAGGCTTAAGATGATAAATACTAAAATAAGTTTGCTCATAAAGTTCACGAAGCATATCTTTTTAAATATGTGACAATTAGTTCACTATTACTATTATGCATATTTTGAGCATATGTGTCATTTTCAAGACAAATATACATATTCAGTTTCAGTTTCAATATCATTAGCTTGTTTTTGTAAAGATGCGGTAGGTTCTTAAAATTAATATTAGCATATAATGCAACAATAAAAACTAATGGTAAATAAAGTGATTTTCATTTTAATTAAGAAAATATGATAATTGTAAATGATGAAAGTGGATGATATGTGTTATCAAATTTAAACCTAATGTGGAGGCTTAAGATTGAATTGATTTCTAATTGTACATTTTTGGGTTGTTTTCTTTAAGGAAGTATCAAGTAATTAAAGTTAAAGATTTCTTTTAATATCTTATTTGGGGACAAATGTGAAATTTCTAGAGCATGATGTGTCAAAATTCTAAAGCATGAGATGTCAAAATTATAGTATATGTTGTTCTTCTTATATAGTATAGATAGATAGATAGATATGTATATGTATATGTATATTTTTGTGTATATGTATAGATATATAAGTTCACCTTTATAAAGAAACATTTATTTGCATGATTGATTTTTTTGCAGGACATTTTTAATGCAAGACTGACGTTGAAAAGTCAGCTCACTGTTACTGGGCATATCAAGTTGCATTTAACAACGAACCAAGAAAAAATATTTAGAGACCACTGCTTTGGCCATTGGTCGAATTACTTGTATGGCTCCTTACGATAGAACAGATGAGCAAAGCCGATCAAGAACCACAACAAGATTCAACTCAAGGTCCAAATCAAGATCGCAAAAGGTAAGTTCTTACCTATATGAATATAAAAAGTAAGATATTACATTGTATTATTAATATCATATTCAAATATTTACTTGCAGAAAACGTCCACAAAATCAACAAAAATCCATTTCGAGCACGAAGCAGCAACGCCGTCTCAACCGACTCAGAGTTATCCAAGTGTTCATTTGAGTCACCCTTAAGTTTTTTATAAGGACTAAACCTATGTGATGTACTGTTTTGCAATGTTATTTCTTTTTTTTTTAAATCGCAAATTTTTATTATTGTGGTTAATTTAGGTCAATAAATTTGGAAGATGTTCACTTTTACTTGTCAACACAATGGTAAAACATCTCATTACAAAAAGATTAACGCTACATTACAAGTAAATGGATACCAAATAAGCAACATAATGATAAACAAATTACATAATTTGGCAACCATCCAATTGATTGAAACATGTACATAAATTGCAAGATTTGACTGATCACTAATCGAATAACCGTCTTGCACTTGAAGAACCAGTCATAATCTTAGAAATTGTTACTGTCATCATTTGCTCACAATTCGAGAAATGTGACAGATCGTTACGTGTAACATACACCTCAATTTCTCTATGTATTTTTGCGTAGTCAGTAATCTGCTTCAGTTGGTCGACATCATCAGTTATCAATTGTAAACCATCATCTAGGTCTTTATCATGCTCTTTAAAGTAACAAAACCACTTCTCTGGAGCCCAATAACCTAACTCTGATAAAGTGTAATCCAAAAATTTGGTGGAAAGTTCATCGACATCTACGCAATCAATAAACGTCAACAAACCTTGCGTGTACATTCTTTTTGCGCCCTGAAAATGTCCACCGTAACGAAAAGCGATTGAAAACAACTCAGTAACTTCTGCGTATAGTTCTTCAGTTAATGGTTCTTCGTTTGGAGATCAAAATTGCCAAAAATGACCTGATTGAACCATTTTATAAATTTAATTTCATATTTTCTAAGAATTCATGAAAAAATTTACAATGTGTTCCTGTTTGAAGTCACAGTATTTATAAATGGCAAAAGATAATGAAGATCATGAAAAATCTTATCCAAAATCTTAAATCCCGCAAATCACGGAAAATCTTATCCAAAAATCTTATTCAAATATCTTAAATCCCGAAAATCATGGAAAATCTCATCCAAATATCCAGTTATCCGGAAAATTTGATATAAAAATATAAGGAAAACATAATGTGTGTGTGTGTGTATATATATATATAATGTGTATTTATGATAAAAAATATATATCAAAATATATGTATATAAAAAATATGTATATATACATATATGATATAAATTTGATATATATAAATTTGTTAATATGATATATAGACAATAATTTGATATATATAAATCTTATAAGAATATATACATATATATATAAATGTACATGCATAAAAAATAAGGTATATAAAAAAAAATCTAAAAAATTCGACTTGCAATTTTTTTCCGGGCAAAGGGCAAATCTCAAAACAAGGATTTGCGATTTGCCATGGCCTATTTTGCTCGACCACGGATCAGAATCACAGGGGGATCGCAAAATTCTAGGGGCGAAGGTAAATCGCAAAATCACATTTTGCGATTTGCGATCTCGGGTATGATAGGTTAGTGGCATTTTTTGTGATCGGGGTCGCAAAAGGCAAAAACTGGATCGCAAAAGCAAATTTTCTTTTACGAATTCTAGGGGTTTATCGTCAATATTTTTTCGGGAGGGCAAAACCATATACACTTAAAAAATTTGTGGCATTTTTTTTAGTTTCCCATTTAGAAGAATGAGCACATATGGTTGAATATGTATTTTCACCCAATTTATTTTGTTTTTATCATTGATTTATTTATGCACGCTGTAATCTGTAGGCATCTTATGGGTAATCAAATTTGAAAAGGTCTTCACAGCATACAATTATTCCATTGATGATTAAGCTAAAACTATACTAAGTATCAAGGGTAATTTTGGAGGGTTCCTTGACCTTATCTTAATGGTATGTGTCCGCACTGCCCACAAGGAGCATCAACGGAGGGTAAATCATATATCCACAAATCACTCACATATGTCGATGAACGGATTCAAACCTCTAATCTGTAAGTTATACATATGAAGACCGGATATTTGCAGTGAAGCTATGTCCAGTTGATAAAAACTATATGTAGTACTGTATCATTTAACACATGTGCATCAACTGGTTTTTCAACGAAAGTTATAACAATACATGTGATAGTGGTATTTTATGATATTATTTAGTCATAATTTGGTGAACGACCGTTTCAATTCATTGTGATATTATAAGTAATCACTCGCCAGCTGCATATTACTTGCGTAATGCGGCGGTGACAGTTATTTTATATATTTTTAATACGTGCAATAATACGTTAAGATTGTTTTTAGGATTAATTGTTTGGTTATGTATCTAACTTTGCTCGTTTTACTATTGTATGTAACAAACTTTCAAAACATATATTGTATGCTATAAACTTGTAAAAATCCCTATTGTATGTCACAACCTTTAAAAACATTTATTGTATGCAATGAACTTGTAAAAAATCTCTATTGTATGTTGCGGGTTACCATGTGTACATGCCAAAGTGAAAATGGCTCTTTAACATTAGTTTGTGGCGGCACGAGCAAACTCTAGCAGATCATTAACTACCGCACCATACGATAGCGATTTTTTACAAGTTTATTGCATACAATAGATGTTTTGAAAGTTTATTACATACACTAGCATTTTTACAAGTTTATTACATACAATAAATGTTTTGAAAGTTTGTTACATACAATAGTAAAAATGGCAAAGTTAAATACATAACCAAACAATTAACCGTGGTTTTTATATATTTTATGTTACATATTTTAATTTATAAAACAAACATGCCAAAAAATTTAAAAAAAAACCTTCGTACATTTTACATTCATTAATATCATTTCGTAAAATTATGAGTTGTTTGAGAAAATTATATAAATTAAAAAAGTTAGTAAAATAAAGTAATAGAAAATAAATAATGTTTAACCAAATTATTATTAGTAAGTAATAATGTAGTTAATGCAAAATTGCAAATATTATGTCTTTATAAGTAATAGGGGTAAAATGGATATAAAAGTTAAGAATTAAGATTCAACCACAAACACAACAGTTCCTAATATTTCGTGTGGATTTCAAATCGACTAGAAATGTAGAGTTGAAGTAGTTAGATTGGAGTCGCTAACTTTAATTTCAAATAAATTTACAAAATTATATGAAAAGAACAAACTAAAGGAACCTAGAGAGACTATAAGATTACTTTTTATATATTTGACACGCAAAATCAAAATGCGATCATCACATCATTTATATTCTGATTCAAATTTACTGAACTAAATTATACTAGCTAGCTCGTATAGAAAAGTTGAACTAATGACAATCACGTACATAGCTAACGTTTCAACTCGAGACAAGGTAACTTTAGTTACCGATAAATAGGGGCCAAAATGCATAATGAATGTTCCACAATCGATATGTTTGATATAGATGTTCAATTCGATCAAGCGTACGTGCAACTTTTTGTAAAGTAACACCTGCCGTTCACAAAACAACTGATCCAACATACATCAGCTAGCCAACCGTATGTCCCAACGGTCATAATACATGTATCTATCCTTCTCAATAAAACTATTAAAATTTAAATATGATTTTTTTATCAGAAAATTTAAATAGGATGAAGTATAGATATATAGCTACCATTAAAAACACCTACTATTGGACACCGCACTAAAAATAAACTCACTGCGCTAAAGATAAACTCACCGGATATTAGCGGTGGTTCAAGAGTAAGGGCAGTAAAGCCGCGGCTTTAGGCCCCAAATTCTTAAGGCACCAAATTTTTATGACATGTTTATATATATGATAATATTAACTTGAGTCTCTCTTTTTAATGTCTAAGAGCATCAATAACTTAAGTTGCAAGTAGTAAGTCTCTTTTAAGTGAAAAGAAATCGACTAATCCCACTTTTTATGTCTTTAGTCTTAAGTGGTTTCGACAAAAGAATTCTTATGTTCCATTGCTCAAGTATTTCGGTAAATATTATTCATTAGCTATTATATATGGTTTGCATCATAAATCCTTTTTTAGGTATTTAGTTTAGGAGTTGTATTCTTTAATTACGGTATGCGATTATCACCATACTTAACATTGTTATGACATTGCCCAATATATAATCGTGTAAACTGTAAAACATAGCTCATGATTATAATTTTAATATAATGTTATAGTTTTCATCATGGTTGTTAATATCTCATACAATTCATCATTATATCATAGGAAGATCTCTGATATAAACATTATTATCATTACAAGCATTTTTTGATGTTGTGTGTAAAAAAAACTTGTAAATATTGCATACCTTTATATGCTAGTTCAAAAGAAAATTTGTCAAATTCTTGAGTTTGTAATTCGTTCTTAAAAATAATCGTGACACTTTCTTTAGCCGGAAAATGTTTTAAACAACGTAATTGGTGAGAAATTATCAAAATGAAAATGCCTCATTTTTATAATTAGCTTTAGGTCTCATCAGAGCTTGAGATACCGATGATATAATATTGGGCCCTACTATACGTACTAGTGTTTCTAATTACCAAGACTTATGACAATAGTTAACCCCTTTATTACATGCCACCAATTCGTAGCTTATATGGAGTGTTTAGAACCAATTCGTCTTTTTATATTGGGTCAATTACCTAAAAATATAATGTACTTTCAATTTTGTCCATTTTTTTCTCAATATACTTTTTAATGTCTTAATTCTCCGTCGAACTTTCATTTCTTGTCTCATTTTTCCAATCTGTAGCAAATTTATCATGTTCAAGTTTTATTTAAAGTTTTTTTTATCATTCATAATTCAAAAACATTCTATATTAAAAAATTTATCAGTTAAACTTGAATGTAATTTTTTTAATGATTAATTATATAAAACTTTAAATAAAACTTTTAAATAATTTTTAAAAAAGAACCTAAAAATGATAAATATGTTACAGGTTGGGGAAATAGGGACAAAAATTGAAAATTCGATGGGAAATTAGGACATAAAAAGTACATTGGAAAAAATGGACAAAATCAAACATACGTTGTGTTTTTAGGTGATTAAGCTTTTTATATTTACCAATCAATCGTACTTGATAGAAGTATGAATGTCTAATTTACTAATCACACAATCATGTACGTGAAACATCAAGTTTAAATATAGTTCAAATATCTGTCAAGTCTTATTTGTGTATACCAGATATAAAAGCCATATATTTCAAGTCTTATTTGTGTATACCAGATATAAAAACCATAGTTCTTAACATATCAACAAAATCGTACGCATCAGTCATGGTTAAATGAGGTTGAACATTCAAAAAAGAAAACACTTCAAAAGATTGAGTAGTCTCCTCATCATATTAACTTCTTGATGGCTGGCCGGCTGGTTGTTCGAAGAAACAATGATGTAAAACTACAAACTTAATTATAAGACCGGATTGGAGGTATAGTAGTTGTCTGCATTATTAACATATTTAAACATATGAAGGTTTAAGGAGAAGAATATGATCATTTATACATCATCAGCATTTATCATGTGCTATTAATTTATACATGTCTCACTTAAATAAAATTTAACCTAAGTTTGAGCTGGTGGTGTATGAAATTTTTCGATGGTATACAAACACATTTTGTCCGACCCTTTTATTAGTTACTACGGAGTAGTACTAGTTAGAGAAGATTACACGGATGGTCCTTGTGGTTTTACTTACCTCAAATCAGACCTTTTCATCCTTTGATATATTTACTTACACGGACAGTCATTTTTACATTAACGACCGTTGCGCTGTCCCTTAAATCTAGTCATGTGCTTTGCACTCGAGAATAGTAGTCTTTTACATAACTTCTAGCAGATGCTTGCTCTTTACCAAATCATTCAATGAAACCCAATTGAATAACAACTGATTAGAGACGACAGATTAAGCCCATGATTCACCACCACTCCTAGTTTCGACAATCAAATTTTCATTCTTCTTAGAAGGTTTACTCATTTGAAACATAGAGTATCTGCATAACCTCCTTACTCCTTTTCTCAAACTTAATTTTTCCAATATCCCCTCATTAACAGAATTCTTTGATTGGTAATCACACTCTAACTGATCACTTCTACATGTAACCGGTGAACTTTTACCTGACATGTAATCATCGATGTCCACTACTGATCCACTCTTTCTTGGAAAGCTCCAAAATTGTTCTTCATTTTCGCTTCCTAGTCTGTTGAAAGTGGCGCTCCTTACAATAGAAGGATGCTCGATTTTATTGTTGGGAGATGTGTAATCTTCACAAGAAGCAGCTGGCTCAAAACCGGGAGATGATTCTTCTCTTTCACGGAGAGTTTTTATCACGAGTGTTTTTAGCAAGTTCATGATTTGAACTGCATGAATCAACGCAGTCAAAGGATCTGCCATCTGAATCACACAACAATAAAAAATAGATGTGTCAATTCGTAGTACTACATAGAGGTGAATAATTGGGCCTGGGTCTGATACAGTACTAAGACCGGAGAGAGAAAAGCCCGGAAGGGCCCGTCGCCTAAAGCTCTGTTAAAGGCCAGCCTAACTTGAGCAAAATTAAACTTTCAAGCCTTATCCAGGACTGGGTAATCCAGAAGCCGAAAGATATATAGCCCGAAAGCCCATACCAAGCCTGGACATTTTTTTGCACTTAATTTATTTTTATAGTTTAAAATTTTAAGTTGAACATATATAACTGAGGTATGTCTCTATTATAATACATTCTGACTGGTTAACGCTTTGAAAGTGTTCTGTTTAAGAAGGAAAAAAGGCCCCAAAAGGCGTAGCCCCACGGAGTGGGTTTTATGGGTACTGTATTACTTTAGCTCCAGAACTTTTAGACCCGATCCCTGGACTGATTAGGTCCGGGCTTCAAGACAGTTTATTTTCAATGTAACTTTTTATTTGGGGATTTAACCGTTCCTACACATGTCCTTATATTGGCTACTAAAACTTAATATCATTTTTCTTTTAATTTTTAAATAGCATACCCGAGTCATGTTGGGTGCAAAAACCATGGCAATGTTTCGAGCATTCATCTTGTTTATCTGGTCATAAGTAACAACATCTGCCATCAAATTGATGGCCCAGTCAAGAAGTGAAGCCTCAGTTGGAGGAAGGGAATTGGCAAGCTGAGTGCACTCATTTTCCGTATTGCAATGCATGACCTGCTCTGGGGTCAAAGAATCAAGAACGCCTGTCGGAAGTTCTCTAAACCATGCCTATTATGCCAAATACATAGATCATTTAATTGCTTCTATAACTAGCTAAAAACGACATATACCAATAGTGGCCAA
This sequence comes from Pseudognaphalium luteoalbum, assembly GCA_963422505.1. NCBI lineage: Eukaryota > Viridiplantae > Streptophyta > Magnoliopsida > Asterales > Asteraceae > Pseudognaphalium > Pseudognaphalium luteoalbum. Next base: position 29,297,866 of record OY730195.1, read on the forward strand.
TAGACAATATCCGTACATACCTTGATCAAACCAGCCAAACAATGAACATCAACTCCATGGGCCACAACTCCTCTGCTTAGCTGTTTTCTAATATCCTCATCTTGACCATTTTCCCCATTTATCCGAAATACACCTTCTGTCTTTTTTATAGATAGAAAAAGTAATAAAGAATTCAAAATCTTAGAGATTGTATAGTTACTCTGTCGAAGATCATTAAAGTTTTGGCTTTGGCTTACTTGAAGACCACCACCAGCATACAAGCGATTTTGCATCATCAAAAGTATTGTTGGCACACTGTTCCCTCTCTCATCGTATGAACACTGCATAGACTTCACAGAGACTCCAAACACGCGCACACTGTTCAAATATGAAAATTATCAAATAGAAATGACAAGGTGTCCTCTGCTGATTTACCATTTCATTCTATGCTACTACATTATACTTTAAGAGTAGTGAATGACAGAACTGTTTTAACTCTGTTACTGTTTAATATTTAGGGAAATTAATAAAAATGTCATTTTTTCCGAGCTTATAATTCGTTTTGCCCATCTAAAAAAGAAATTGTCGTTTTGCCCTACCTGAGCGCAGGTCGCACCATGCGACCTACAACCCGTATTTTGCGACTAGCGACCATAACGATTCCCTAGTAAAAGACAAGCAAAACGAGCCATAGCCGAGCACATAGTCCGGATGCAGGTCGCACTTGCGACATGCGCCCATCATTCTGCGACCTGCGCCCGCCCGATTCCATGTGTTTACGATGTATCATATATGTTTTAATTTAATACTCCCTCCGTCCCAAAATAATTGTCCACCAACAAAAAACACGCAGTTTAATAAAAACATAATCATTACTGTTTTCTCTTTCTTACATTTTGCAGAATGACAGTTTTGCCCTTAAACAATGAATTACTACATTCTTTAAAGTTTGTAATAATCATTCAAAGTAGGGATAATATGGTAATCATGACCAAAACTTTCTTTCTATTTTTGGAAGTGGACAATTAATTTGGGACGTCCAAAAAAGGAAACGTTGACTATATTTTTGAGACGGAGGGAGTATATTTTATGTTTCATATTTAATTAACGCACTGTTTCGTTTTTCTTTGATAACTTTTTATATACAATGTATAAAATAATTTCAAATATATATTCATGATCAGTGTAATTTTATCTACCTTTCGATATAAATTTTATGGTCATATGTTATATATTTAACGAAAGCATTTTTTAGTCTCGAAATCAACTTTTTTTATATAAGAATGTAGATAAAAATAAACTGGTCATAGTGATATATTTAGATTTATGTAGTATAACATATAAAGAGGTGGATTAAATATACCACTATGAATACTACATAAAGAATTAATTTAATCTAACATATATTTAGATTGATGTAATACTACATAAATCTAAATATACCATTATGACCAATTTATTTTTATCTACATTCTGATATAAAAAAAGTTGATTTCGAGACTAAAAAATGCTTTCGTTAAATACATAACATATGACCATAAAATTTATATCGAAAGGTAGATAAAATTACACTGATCATGAATATATATTCGGAATTATTTTATACATTGTATATAAAAAGTTATCAAAGAAAAACGAAACAGTGCGTTAATTAAATATGAAACATAAAATATATTAAATGAAAACACATATGATACGTCGTAAACATATGGAATCGGGTGCAGGTCGCAGAATTATGGGCGTAGGTCGCATGTGCGACCTACGTCCGGACTGTGTGATCGGCTACGGCTCGTTTTGCTTGTCTTTTACTAGGGAATCGTTATGGTCGTACGTCGCAAAGTACGGGTCGCAGGTCACATGGTGCGATCTGCGTCCGGATAGAGCAAAACGGTAATTTTATTTTTAGATGGGCAAAACGAATTATAAGCTCAGAAAAAGTGACATTTTTATTAATTTCCCTAATATTTACTCTAAGCATGATTATGTTTGCATTTGGTCAGGATAAATCTGGGTAACAAACATCAGCCATATCAAAATGCCAATCAAGAAGCAATGATTGCCTAGTCCAAAACAATATTCCTATCTAGCTATAAAGATAATTCCTTTAATTTATTGATTCTTCCCTTGCAAGTCCTAAAAAGATCTAAAAGCAAATCATCACTTTACATACCCACTAAACATTAATCTCTTTCCCTTTTTCCTGAATTCAACTGTAAAGACAAACAGTCACTATCAAGCAGGATATGATGAATTAATATTGCAATATCAAGCTCACCTACCTCCTCTTTTCCATAACTGATTTCACATTCTCCTTGCCCATCACCGGTGAAACACTTATCAATGATTGAAGCTGTTAAATCCAGGATTTTAAATCCCTAACTTCATCTACTCTTGTAGTAATTGTAATACCCATAACATGTAAATGATTTTTATTATTATTAGAACATGTGGAGACAACATGGGGGCTGAATGGTACTCGACCACCTCAATAGTCAATAGCTCAACTATCTAAATATATGAAAAGTTTCAGCATTGAGTCACGCTCTAAAATATATTTTACTTTTGATTCCCCCACAATTGATCCATAAATTTTTAGTTTTTCTTACATAACCCCCTAGTTTCATAAATGATCCATTAAAAAGTGACCTCAGTTATCAAAATTGAACTTTCATTATTCAATTTGTCAAGATTAATTATATTATGGTTCGATTTACGTTTAGCGTTAGTATTATATAATGATGAAGTACCGGTCCCCCGTAACTTCAAATCCTAACTCGCCTAGATTAGAACTAACAAAAAATCTTGATTATCAAAAATCATTCATCATCTAATTAAACATCAAAACTCTACCATTCACTAATATATTCGTTTTGCAACATTAAGCAATCCTCTACTAGTATATATAAATAGAAATGTAAAACATTAAATAACCTTTATCATCAAAGATCAAACCATATAATAATGTCTACTTGCCAGTCAAATATACTTCCATGAACCTTCCCATCTAAAACAAATAATGAATTCCCTCAACCACTCTTCCAGCCAAATTTTCATATTATTATTTCTGCTTTCACTAACCAATATTCGATCTTTCAGTTCAACTTTTAATAACTAAAAAGGGGTAATTTGGAAGGTACCTGACTCAGTAAGGCCGTAAAGCCCAGCACGTCACTCACATGTGTTAAGGGCAAGGATTCAAATCCCTGACATGTCGTTCACATATGTGGGGTCTGGGTGTTTGCAGTGGCGGTACCACTTGAGCTAGGCCCAATAAGTAACTTTTAATAACTAAATAAACATATATAACGAGATTATATTGAGGCATTACCTTGCACTAGGCACTTTCCGTGGGATCTCAGGTTGAAAAGCAAGAGGCAAACCAACGAACCCATTGAAGCGATCAAACGTAACATGAGAAACATGGCGTACATCCGTTGGACAACCAATATCTAGAGAATCCGAAACTTGTTCGCAGTCATGATCAACTGTGCAAGTAAGAATTGACTTACGTAAAGTTGTTAACAAGTGTGATACAGTTGTGAAATTGTAAGTAGAGCTGTTGTTAGATGGACCTTGTTGACATGGACTAATAAAAGGTGTTTTAATTGGACTAGCGTTATCGCTGTTTAAGTATGAATAATCTTGACAGAAATAATAATCGTCATCATCAGGATCATGATCATGATGATGATCCTGATGATGACGGTGTTGAGTTGAATAATGGAAAAAAGAGGCTTTGTGGGGCGGAAGTCCGCCACATGATTTGGATCGGAAAAGGGTTGTCATTACTATTGGTAATATTGAGTGATGGTTTCAAAGATGAAACAGGGTATGAAAATGGAGGAAAATGAAAAAGAAAAAAAACAAGAATTCTTTGTTTTGTCACTTTTGTGTCTATTATAATTCTTACTATTATTATATTACATATATGCATACATATGTCTGAGAGAGAGCCAAGGGGGGTGTGTGACAGTTAGATGCATGGTCCACTTGTTTCATTTTAGTGTTGTTTTTGGAGACCACCCTAGTATTTAGGTCAATCAAAGAAACAAAATTGTGGAGTAACCAAACTATGAGTATGTTTGGTACAATTAACTGGTAGCTGGAGCTTGTAGCTGAAGCTGGTAGTTTGTAGTTGGTAGCTTGTGGCTGGTAGCTTGTGGCTGATAGCTGGTAGCTTTTGGTAATATATGTGTTTGGCAGAGTAGTTGGAGCTTGTAGCTTATGAATGTAAAATGACATAAAAGGACAAATATATTAATTTTAAAAGATGATATATAATTACATAGAGGGTCTTTATGTAATTTCATTTTTCATAAGCTACAAGCTACTTCCATAAACTACTTCAATGAGCTTATGGTTTTGGAGCTTATGAAAACCATAAGCTACTCAAAATTTTGGAAGTCAAACAGAGTTTATGAAAACCATAAGTTACAAGCTACAAGCTCTCATAAACTCTTAAAACGAGTGTGTCAAACATAGCCTATAAAACCAGCTATTTGATTTTAAATTAAATGTTCACCTATCTATTTTAAACAATTTGATAAACATTACTCTAAGAGTATTAGATAGGAATTCAATATATAAAATTATATACGAGTAATAATTTAAATAACAATGTTTCCATATTTAAATTGTATTAAAAACATCACCTTCCATGTATAATTCATCTAATGATTATTTTTATAGAAAGTTGATGCTTGATTAATGTAATTTTTTTATTTAAGGTATGCTAAACTATTACGCTTAGGACGCTGTTTATCAAATCCCCTATTTGAATTTGTACTCAAATAGGTGTTCATATTTTACTTAAAACCAATTAAATTGCTTTCCAATTTGGTTCACATAATCCTTCCTTTTCTTAAAGTGTGTTAACCAATTCAAAACACTTGGTTCCACTCAGAGGTATAATTTTCATTAAAACAAACACGTTAAATACTGAATGATTCATCATTCAACTCTGAATAGCTTCATTCAGCACCTATTAAACGCACCCTTATTAGGTTGTGAGTGGTTTACAATTTGTTGGATTCGGCTTCCCTCCTAATTGGGTTGCCTTGTATCTTTTCATTTTGTTTATTTTGTATCTTAGACTTATTTGGAATTGATACGTTAACAAAAAGGTTAAGTCCCTTGTAAATGTACTTAACTGAAGTTCAATATCTATCATGTGTAGTTAACTACTTGGGCGTACATTGTATATTGTATGTTAGAAACTTGTTATTTATTTTAGTGTTATATATATATATATATATATATATATATATATATATAGGTGATGTATTATCTATATAAGATAGTTTATTCAGACGTTCCTCATCAGCCAACTCTCATAACAGAGTTTGCATGCTCAAATCTCATAGCATAGTCACTGTGTGACTTAATCTCGATTAATAAACCACAGAAGTTGAAGGCTTTTTACATGATCGAGTCGATATATAAGTAGTTGATCATCACACAGTTAATTTAGAACCAGTTAATTAAAACAGTCTAGATTAATTTTTTTTGTGAAGTGACAAAGCCTACTTGAACAAGTCAATTAATTTATTGAAATACGTTTGTATAAGAGCTACCAACTACAAGTAACCAACTCTAAATTTGTGAGTTTAATTAACTAACTATTTTAATAAATACATTGTAAAGGGGTGTATTATAAATTACTACGAGTATTATTATTATTATTATTATTATTATTATTATTATTATTATTATTATTATTATTATTATTATTATTATTTTTATTTTTATTTTTATTTTTATTTTTATTTTTATTTTTTATTTTATTTTTATTTTTATTATTATTATTATTATTATTATTATTATTATTATTATTATTATTATTATTATTATTATTATTATTATTATTATTATTATTATTATTATTATTATTATTATTATTATTATTTTATTTGTTAAGGGTCACGTGGTGTGTTAGGAACAAACAAGTCTATTTCCGATTTCTGAACATGCATCGGTTTCATCTCTAAATTATTAAATGCTTTTAACACAAATATATGCAGTCACATCCCAATCACACACTCTGTCACTCACCTATGTTTTGATCTTGTCATATAATTTTGATTTTTTTTGAATATATTTGATATATATTACGTTTAAAATCACAATAACTAACTATTCGATCATTTTCTATTGATAATAATTTGACATGTTTTATATTAAAATAAAATTAAGGTCTTGCCCAATCCATTGGGCGATAGCCGAAGAAAAAGAAAAAAAAAATATAGTGATTGATTTGCTTTCAAGGAATGTTATAAAACTTTATTAACACAAATACGTACTATACAAATTACTACTAATACATCTGGTAGCCCGAATGTGGATCAACGTGAAAAAGCAGTGGCGCAAGCCCTCTCGGTTTGACCCACATCAAGTGATGAGTCTATACTCTATACTCGAGTGTCGAGTCATGTACCAAAAGGGCAAAAGTCTCTGCGATGTGACCCGTTGAGGGCTTGAGGCCCAATGGACATATTGGGCTAAAAAATGTTTTGGTTCTACACCATCTGATTTTCAGACTATCGCCCAATGGATTGGGCTAGCGTTGTTGGGCTAAAGTTACTATCCTAACACATCATTTTCAAATCATAAAAAATCTTGGCAATTTCTAATTTGAGATATTTGATAGAATAATAAGTATGCTGATTTGTTTATGTGCTTCAACTTTTGCACAATGTTTTGAAAACCGGAAATTGAATCGGACCGGAATCCTTCAATTTCCGGTCGAACAGGTTGGACCGGTCCGGTTCAACTGTCCCAAAACCGGTCACTTTCTTTTTTTTAATCAAAAACCGGTCAGACGGGTCCGGTTCCCGGTTGAACCGCCCGGTTTTGACCGAACCGTTCGGTTCGTTGACCGGTCAACTCTTGGTCAAAACCGGTTTCTCAAACGGCCAAAAACCTCAAAAATCCTGTCGAAACGGTTGGACCGGACCGGTTCAACCGGTTTTCAATTCATTGCTTTTGCAGACTTAATTAAGGGGATTTTATGGAAAATCATGTATAAATTGCCAATGACTGATTAATAGAATGGAAGTAACCCATGCATGCATATTTGCAAGTCTTTTGTTTCAGTTCATACTCTCATTTTCTCTGTTTTCTTGTCTTGTTTAACTTACTCATTTCCTTAACAATACTCCTTTAATGTACACGAATGTATCCAGTACTTTCTATTTTGTACCTAATATTCCAGTATAAATACACAAACACATATACATACGAATACATTCAATTCATTGTCATTTGTATTATTGAGATAATCAAAATATGTTGTATTCTACTTATCATCTACAACTTGTGATTCTTTGCACCATTATCATTTTTAAACATGTAATCGCACTCGATCTCTCTATAGTCCCCTTCAATGAAGTCTTTTTGCCACTCTATGGGAACGAAAATGTCGCACAATACGACAATGGTAAGTCAGTACAACTTTCCATGACCCAATGGTCAAAATACGGGTCGGGTTTCATTTCAAAATACGCATACAATCATGGCCTTTTTACTGCTTCTATCAAGCTACCAAACAATAGCTACTCTGCTGGTGTTGTCGCTACTTTCTACACTCAAAATAATGAAAAGGACCGAGATGAGATCGATCTTGAGTTTCTTGGACATATTCATGGCGAAGAATGGCTTCTGCAAACCAATTATTATGGTATCGGAAGTGTTAATAAAGGGAGAGAAGAAAGATACACTTTACCATTTGACCCGTCTAAAGAATTTCATAATTATACTATTCTTTGGAATAAGGGTCGGATCATTTTTTATGTGGATGGTTTGCCAATCAGGGTAGTCGAAAATGTTGAAGGAACTGGTGTTGTTTTCCCATCAAAACCTATGCATTTGTATGGAACCATCTGGGATGGGTCTGATTGGGCTACACATAAGGGACAGTATAGAGTTGATTTCCAAAACGGCCCGTTTGTGGTGGGTTACTCCAGTTTTGTAATAAACGGATGTCTTGTTGACCAGGTTGGGTCAACACCAACCGAGTGTGATATTGGACTTCCTAATGGTATTTCGGAAACTGAAAAAAGAAAAATGAATCTGTATCGATCTAAGTATATGACATATTCGTATTGTCAGAATGCGGATCGTTTCCCAACTTCTACTTCTCTACCAGAGTGTGTGGTTGAAGGTCCAGAAATTCAGCCCGTCGGAAGTCTAGATATGCAGCCCGTTGAAAGTCCTGATATGCAGCCCATTGAAGGTCCAGAAACACAGCCCGTTGGAAGCCCAGATACGCAGCCAATTGAAGGCCCAGATATGGAGCCCGTTGAAGGCCCAGATATGAATGGAGCCCGTTGAAGGCCCAGAAATCTGGGGCAGCTGTAGGTTCATCCGTTCATACAGTAGTAGAAACTTATAGCCTGAAATGAAATTAAGATCTATATTAACCACTAGTATTTTTACAATTGTTTTTCGTTAAAAAAAATATATTGAGAGTAACTGAGTTGGATCTTTAGCTAATAAATTAAGAACTTTTCTCTAATCTCTAATCTCTAATACAAGTAAGTTAAGGACGTGTTTTTTATGTTACTTAACCATTTGATTTTTATTATGTTCGCAACTTAGCTACGTACATCTCAAAATTAAATTGTGTAATTGTCATTGTCGAATGCCCCGAAATAATACACATATATTTACTAGCATAAAGGACTAATTAAGTAAATCAAATCGGGATTAAAGTATAAAACCGAAATTAAGTTTTTGCTAATATATAGCACTACCCCATGTTTATATATATGCTTACAAATGACGATTTGTTCAGTAGCTAATTCATAGGGGGCCTCGGTGCTAAAATATATACATTGCCATACAAACCTGTAAAAAGAATTTTAGACACTTTTTGGCAAGTCTTACGGTTTGGAATCAACTATATAGTGTCTAATTACTTGTGATCGAAGGTTTTTAATGACTGTATGTAGTAGCTTAACGTACACGAATCCCTAATTAATTAGATATATTCTTGTTTTATGAAATTTTTTAAATCATATCTATCAGTCATACATGTATGTCCTAATTAAGCAGATCGAGCGTACGTGTGAAGTACTAAGTAGGGTCGGAGTTAGAATTCTAATTAGTAAGGGATCGACAAATTAAAATACTAGTAATGTTGGTAATTACCAATAGTGTTAGCGTCGTCGATTATCAACGTTGCCACTAGTGAGCGTTTATACAACAAGTGTTCAGTATAACTCGTACATATATAGCATTGTTTATCACATCATGTTCGTCAACTAATGTCATAAAAACGTCTAAATTTTTAAACTTTTCTAATTAGTTGTTCTCTAAAAAATTTGTAGCTGCTTGTTTTAACAAGATCATTATAAATGAAGTAATTTAAAGATTCATAGTTTGTATTGTTATGATAATTTTTAAAAAATCTACTTCACTCACATGTCCACCACACACACACATATATATATATATATATATTCAAATTCCATCCCTACAAATAAACAAATATATATATATATATATATATAAACAAATATATATATATATATATATATATATATATATATAGTTGTTGGTCAAATGTGGGACCTCTATTGAATAGATGAGGTTGGGTGTTCAATCCTTGTGGTTAATTGACATCCCCAGCATGGCCTTGGCCCTTGACGAGTCCGATTTACCTCTCACGTGATAGGCTTGGGGCGGCTTGACGTGGGCCGGTTTGTATGTCCGAAACAACACGTTTTGAATATATATATATACACATATATATATATATATATATATGTCATAGAAACCAGTTAATTAGCTCTAATTAAAATATAACTAACCAAAACTTAAATTATAAGTAGAAAATAACGTATAGTACGTACTGCATGAAAACATAGATTTTTATGTAGCATAAGTCATACAACATGTATATAATTAATAAACAGTTAATTAATCAGCCAGCAAAAACCCTAAAGCACCCAAATTGTTGCTGTTGCTGCTGCTGATGATGATGATGAATAATATAACCGATAATTGTTCGAAAATGATGAACGTTACACGGAATAGTAATTGTTCCTTTTTGTTCAAACCCATATTCATCTTCAGCTTCTTTCAACAACTGCATGAAAAGTGGATGGTTAAACCAGACAACCGGAACCACAAATCGTTGTTGTTCACCACCTGTTTCACCAACTTTAACCGCTAAACACCCTTTTGGCACCTCCGGCTGCTTTCTCCGGCCACGGTTGGCGGTGATGGTGAAGATGGTGGTGCCCATTAATTAATTAATTAATGGGAGGTCGGGCAGGTGATGTTGTACGGTAAAATGGAATGAAATTAAAGAGTGTTCGATACGGTCGAAGGGCTTAATTAATGGGAAAGAATAAAGATTACACGTGGATCATCGGTTGGAGATACGTGGTAGATTTATGCATGGTTAAGTTATATATGATCATGATCACATCCATGCATGTATTATCTCACGTGTGCTTGATTTGTTTTATATGCAAATTAAAACACACACATCATCTTCTTCTTTTTTTACTGTTTATTGTTCGATGTGAGAGTGGGTGAAGTTGAGGAGTTGATAATTGTAACTTCTTATATATAGTGTAAAAAGTTGGAGGTATTCTAAACAAGTTTTGCTTTGTTGATTTGTGGATTGTGGTAAAAGGAATTGAATGATTTCATATTTTTACTTTCTTTTAATTATCTTTTCTTATGGTGTGTAATCAAAGAAGTGGTGAAAAAGTTCAAAATTGTATCAATGAATAAATTCTCAGAAGTTGCTAAAAAGGAGTTGAGGTTAGTAAATTATTAAGAAGACCAATCCAATATATATATGCAGTGACCACTAGCTTTTATGTATTACCTTTCTAAAACTAACAGCGCCAATTATGGAATCCCTGTGCACGATCTTGGAGTTGTCTCTTTGTATCAGCTGATTTCGATATACTTGCCCGCTTCATTTCAAGTCTTCACATTATTATTTTGGTTTGTACTGAATAAGTGTTCACTATTATGTTATAACTAATTAAAAGAGATTTTATTAGATGAATATGTTATTTAATTGATTATTTGCCAACGACCCTGAAGGATACCGAATGCTCGCTCCACATCCTTTCTTGCAGCTTCTTGATATCTCTTGAATCTCTTCTCATGTTCTGTTAGCGGATGCTTGAACGACTTCACAATAGTGGCCCACTCCGGATAAATCTCATCGCCAAGATAATAACCTTTGTTAAATTCCTGGCCGGCAATGGTGAAGTTTACTTGGGGAGCTCTATCTTGAAGTAGATCGTTGAACAAATCCGATTGATTTAGTACATTAAGATTGTTGCTCGAACCTGCTCGACCAAAGAAAGCATGTCAAATCCAAATATCGTACGAGGCAACCGCTTCGAGCATAATTGTTGGATGCCCCTGGTCACCTCGAGTGTATTCCCCTTGCCAAGCCACTGGGCAATGTTTCCATGACCAATGCATACAATCAATGCTTCCTAGCATACCCGGGAAACCATGCACCTGGGCATATTTCTCGTACAAACATTGCACATCCGATAATGTTGGTTTTCGTAAGTACTCCGTAGAGTATAGATGAAAAATACACTTACAAAAGTTATCCAAACAATCGTATGAAGTTTGTTCACCCATATGTAAATATTCATCAAAATTATCAGCGGCACAACCGTATGCCAATTGCCGTATGACGGACGTGCATTTTTGAAAAACATTAAAACCTAGTAACCCGGTACAGTCCGGTCTTTGAGTGAAATATGAAAAGTATGCAGGTACCGGTACAGCGGAGTATGATGTTAAACCTTGGCATATACGGAGAAATAATGCTTTGCTCATCTGAAAGCGTCGGCGAAATATATCACCAGGAAATGTTGGATGCTCGGCAAAGTAGTCTTGGTATAAACGTTCCGACGCGGCAGTACAATCTCTAGGAAAGTATCATCGGGGTGCTCGTGGTATCGGGACTGAAATATCGTCCTCGTCGGACGAATCAGAGCTTATCGCGTTAATTACAGCAATAGCTTGCATTGGATCGAAACATGCTTGAACCGCTAGCACGTCTTCAATATCCGAATCAGAAGAAGACATTTTTTTATGTATGAATTTTTTAGAATTGTAGGTTGAGAAAGAAAGAAATGTGAGTTTGAGGTGTGATTTGTTTAGAAATAGAGGTGTATATTTATAGGGGGAAAAGGGGAAAAAAAGAAAAAAAAAGTCCAAACGGCTACTTCAGATACATTTTAATTTTTTATTAATTTTTCTTATTGAAAATGGTTCTTTTTTTAGATTTTAACGTTTTTTTTTTGTTTCCTTTGCCTCGGACCACGCACACAAACGAAGAGACACCGGCGGCCAAGCGACGAAACCTAACTGACGAAGCAACCGACGCGGCGGTGCCATCGGTGTCGCCATCGTCGGTGGGAACCGACCCCCAACCGACGAACCCCTTAGGAGTAGTCTAATGGTTTAATCCTCAAAGTTTCACATTTTTTTCGTTTTAATCACTCAAATTTTTATCTAATGATTTAACCATCGAAGTTTTAAAATTTTGTTGGGTTACCTATGTTTGATTATACTTCGAAATTTTGATGGTTTAATCTCCAAAGTTTATCTTTTAGAACGATTTGACCCTTTTAGTTTTTCATGTTTAATCATCAAAGGAAAATGATTGGTAGGCCTACATGTGTAGGAGTAATTATAGACCTAAAGATGTGATTGGTGGGTTTCAAAATTTGATGAGATGAGATTAAGGGAGAGAAAAAATTCAACCAATCAAAAAATTATGTCAGTTTTTAGGTCTGTGTAATTAGGTCAATTTAGCATTACTCATCATCAAACTTTCAAAAATTTAATGGTTTAACCCTTTGAAGGGTTAAACCACTAAGTTAATGCAAACTTGAAAGATTAAATCATGAGAAAAACATAAGTGGTTAAAATGAAAAAAAGTATAACTTTAAGGATTAAACCATTATTAACCTTTTCTTACCTTGTTAAAGTTGTACTTTTTTAATGATTTTATATGCATGAAAACTTTTTTTTGAAAGAAAACTTTCTAAGAACCTTCTTCGGAGGTGCTCTAGCAAAGGGAGTATAATTTGACACATCTCAAATCCAACGAATAAGTTAAAAGAGAGAGTAAATCAAAAGTTTATACAGAGAGACTTAAATTTATATCTATCTATTTCCGTCAAGCTATAAGAGTATAAGGAGTGGTTGCCCTTGTACCTGACATTCATTTTGATGTTCATTTGAACATTGAAATTTAAAACGAGTATAAATTTAAGGGGAGTGGTTCAATGTTCAACTCGAAGTTGAATTAGGCCCCAAAAATAATTTGGAACCAATCAGAAAAAAGGGGGGGAGGAAAGTCGTTTTCCTCACCGTTCAATTTGATAGGCCGATGATGAACGGGCCTTGAACGCCGACCGAATATCGTGAACGCCAGCAACTTGAACGGCGAACTTTGCACTCCCACTCCTTATGCTCTAATGAAATGTAAATATAAATCGTATATATACCACAAAATTGTACATTAATAAATTGTACTATTGTATACATTGATGGTGTATTTATCGTTTCCCTAATTATCAAGTAAGGAACAATCACTTGAGTTGACACATAGCAGACAAACATCATGGTTGGTAATGGTATTTTACACCAAAACACTAAATTTGATGTTTTGGTGCATCCATTCGAGATGACCTTAGGGAATAGAAATGTGATGGTGCACAAATTGAACAAAAATGGTGGAAGCCCAATCACATGCAAATCTAGTGAACCTCGGAGCCCGTTTGGTTCGTAAAATATTTTAGAAGGAATTGGAATCTGTTAAAGGAATTGGAATCTGAATGAATTAGAATTTGAAAGAATTAGAATCAGATGTAATTGGAATCTGAATGTGTTGGAATCTATCACGTTTAGTTGACAGTATTGGAATGGAATTTGAATTAATAATAATACAAAATATAAATAAATAATATAAGTATAATGTTAATTACAAATAATTAAAATATGTAATAATCTAATATTAATATATTATACATTATATATATAAATAGTTATTGTGTTCATATATTTATTTATATATTTAATATATAACTAGTACTAATAGTAAATAAAATTAACTATTAAGTTTATTTGGGATACATTGCATATATAATTGCCAAAATGATAACAAGTATTAAAATTTAAAGGTATTATTTATATAAATATTCTGATAATATTATTTTTTATATTTTATATAATATAAAATTAAAATACTATATAAATATGACATTAAATTAATATTTAATTAGTAGTAGTATTAATAAAAAAAATTATAAAAGAACATAAATATAACATTAAAATAATATTTAATTAATAGTAGTATTAAGAAGAAATTTAAAAAAATAATAATAATAATCAGCAATCTGAATTCCATTGAAATCATAAGTCTTCCATCCAATATGGTAAGGAATCTGAATTCCTTTGTCTGACGGAATTCGAAGGATTTCAATTCCTTCCAATTATGTGAAACAAACGCAATACACTGGAATCTGAATTCCATTCTGCCAATCAAACAAGATATAGAAAGAATTCATATTCCAATTATTCCTATGAATTCTGTGAACCAAACATGCCCTGAGTATCTAAAGGAAGTCCTCGATCCCGAAATGATTATGACCTTAGACTAGAGCTAACATATACATTGCAAAAAAGGTGCACTACCAATAAATAATGTCCATCGATGAGACTTTTAGTCCATCTTTAGAAAGCCAGGCCCCAATAGACTTAAGAATGGCCATCCTCTTTAGACTTTGTACAGAAGTTTTTTACTAGCATTATTAGATTAACTGATTGCGTTAGATTAATTGTATGGATTTGTTTGAATACATCAATTATAATTTTATAAATAAATTTTTCTACATATATATACATTGCAACTTGGTTGACGTCAAGGACAAAGTTTGACACATGTTGGTGTCTTGGTGATGGAATAGGGGTCTGCTTTCTTTCAGGCCAGGATGATCTAGAAAAAAGATAAAGGCAAAGTCAAATACTGAACAAATGCATTTTAAAAGACCATAAGATCAGAGGCAACACATCATCCTCATTCTGTTCCGGATTGTAATCCCTAAAAAAAATATAGCTCCACGAGCAAAAGCCCCTGTCATGATGAGATGCTGCACCAAGACCAAACACAAACCGCACAAGAAACCAGAAACCGGAAACCTGAAACTATGAACCACCTAAAGGAAATTTATGTCGGTTCCAGTTCAAGTTTTACGCCAGAACCAAATAGAATAGACTCATTCCCACC
Organism: Pseudognaphalium luteoalbum; assembly: GCA_963422505.1. Lineage (NCBI taxonomy): Eukaryota > Viridiplantae > Streptophyta > Magnoliopsida > Asterales > Asteraceae > Pseudognaphalium > Pseudognaphalium luteoalbum. Next base: position 29,313,131 of record OY730195.1, read on the forward strand.
CCTTTAATTCACGAATGTGCGGTGGGTGCTGATGTGGATTGTCATTCTCAATTTCTCTCCCTTTGGCAGCAACAACTAGAGTTGGGTGATGGTTGGCGGGCAAAGGTGGACAGCAGAACATTCTCTATAGAAATTGAAATATCAAAGATAACAGAAATCGCTACAGATATTCATTTGTCTTTGTACCTAGTATTGTCTCAAATTATCTGAAGGAAATTACCATTCCTAGATCTGAACCAACAATGCGGAAAATATCAATAAACTAAACTTGTAGTTTAACATTAAGAAATAAAACAAAGTTCACCCTCAGCCCCTTAACGCAGTAGATCCATACAATTCTTTTTATGCTCTATGAAGTATAATAAAAGTATAAAACACAATTCACCCTCAGCCACTCAATGCAGTAAATCCATACATTCTTTTTATACCCTATGAAGTATATAGAATGTGCAACTGATAAAATTATCCAAGTAAAGCCCGTAGCTAATCAATGATATTACTAGCAAACACGAAATCAAAGTAACACACAATTTGATATGAATCCGAATGCAATGACTTCTTATCCTAGCTATAGTAAAGGGAAAAACAACATGCTATCTACTTCACCTTGTAGAAGCTCTTGCACTCATGGACGTATGGTAATTCGTGCTTCTCTGTTTCCTATATGAGCTGTAAACATCATCATACTGACTCACTTCATTTGGGTTAGCCGTTGCCCCAAGCCCCAGCCTACCTGAACCAGTCGAGCCAGGCTTCTTCTCCACACTTCCATCTGCAAAGGTTCCAGTCTCTGGGTCCACCTGTAGGTTAGGTGGTGGAGGTATACAAGCACCACCTTTACGAACGATAGGCTCTCGTTCATACTCGTCTTCATCATCACTCTTTCCATCACCTGGTCGCATTGGCCCTTCAGAAGGGTTCACTTCTCCAATGTCTTTGAAAAATTTTGATACTTTTTCCAGAATTTCAGCTTGTGATAGAGTAGAGGGCGGTATTACAGTTGGAATGTCTAAAGGGCTCATTGGAGAGTAAGGTACACCACTGCCAATCTGCATCTTTCTTACCATTCCAGGAATCAAACCAGGTGGGAACAAAGGGTATGGAGGTAATTTCTCAGCTCCAACTTGCGGTGGAATCATATGAGGGGGAGGTTGTTGATTTGGGAGCGGAATAGAAGACGACATGGGTATGGGCCCACCATAACCAACAGTTGGGATTGATGGTGTCATTAAATGTGGAGGTTGTTTATCATGATGCTCTTGCTCTGATAAATTTGGCATCATACCCTGTTTATCATGCTGCCATGCCTGCTGTTGATGTCCTGCATGAAGATGGAAATAAACATTGAACAACCCTTATCTAAATCCATTAAAAACCTACCTAATGTGTGTGAGAGAGTGTGTTTGGTGGAGGTTTGGGTACCTGGGATAGTAGATAACTCATTCCTACTAGGTTGAAAGGAACCAATCGGTGGGCCATTCAGCATCTCATTCTCAAGGATATGTATAGTGTCAGGATCATAAACTTCCTTGGACGCCCAAAACTGCACAATTTTCTGCAATCGCGATTGATTTTCATCTTTGTTTACAGGGTTGTGGTAAATTCTTGCAAGCATGGAACCTAACACATGTCTGAATGCAAGCGCCTCATTATCAATATCATGAGGATTGACACGCCTTTGCAAGCTGCAGTTTCGAAATATAATATACACATAGTATATCTTAGTATCACTATTCAAGATAGTCTAATAGCATACAAATAGATAAATAATATTTACCTGTCAAATAGAATGTCATTTGCAAGGTAAATAATATGCAGCTGTCTTTCAGGGTCATCAAGTGAATACACCCTATCCCTAAGTGCTTCCGCTAAAGCCGGTGCAAAAGGTGACCTTTGCATAAACCACATTTTGGCTCCTTTAATTGACTCTTTGGTTCCTGTGAGGCTGTTGAGCACATTACTCATTTCTGATGCAACATCAGAAGGTAGTGGCCCAGAAAGACCTTTGAAAGTCCTGGTTGACTGGTCAAACTCCGGACGCCCGTGACCCACAAAAGGCTGAGAATGTTGATGGTGTTGTTGGTCAAAATATGGCGGATAAGGGTGCTGATGCATTTGATGTCCACCAGGACCAGCAGCTAAGTGTGGAGCATTTAAAGACGGCTGGTTCATCATAGGATTAGAATTGTGCATCATATTAACAGACGCTGCAGGGAAAGGAGGTTGGTTGAACATGCCGCCAGGTGGGCGTGCAGCTAACCAGAGTTTATACCGGTAATAACTATGACCTTCTCCGCCAAACAAGAAGCTATATGCGGGATTATCTTTCTGTTTTTCACGGATCATGGCTTCAAACTCTGGGCCATTTTTTACAGCATACTCAACAAGTTTATCAATACACTTTTGTTGCTCAGGGTCAGAAGGTGGAGGAGCAGGTGGCGGTGGAGCATCATACGGGCCATGGAATGGAGAAGACCCTAAATGAGGCGGCATATGTGGAGGAAAATTCGGTGGTGGTTGCTGGTGAGGAAAGTGAAGATGAGGTGGAGGGTGAGGGTGGATCTGCGGCTGCTGTGGCATAAGCGGAAGGCGTGGAAACTGTTGGATAGAAGGATGCGGTGGTATAAAAGGAGGCCCATGTACCGAAGGTATAAACTGCTGATGCTGTGGGTGAAAACCATAAGGTGGTGGCTGCTGTTGCTGCTGCTGCTGGATATTGGCAGCTTGTTGCTGTTGTTGTGCAAATGCCATGGCCGCAGCTGCTGCATAATCATGACTTTGCCGGTCCATTGATCTTTAACAAACTGTATCCTTGAGAACCACCTAGCATAACATACATAACATACAACTTACAATAACCTGAAATAGTATTGTAATATATGGACCGCCTATGCACGAAACATCATGCTATACAATAACTCGAGTTAGGAACTACCATTAACATGTTCCTATACAAAATAGAAGTGGAAGTACCATTAACATGTTCCTACGTACGAAACATCATGCTACACAATTCACATCTTATCAGTTAACAACAGTTGGAGTAAATTATAACCACTGACACTAATTCAAATACATAGGCTGCTAAATTCAACTATATCTATCTACATGATTAAAAAAAAAAAAAAATAACATGAATTAACACACAAGAGCAGTTGATTTTAAACAGGAAGCCTAACTTCCGGTAGCAGAATCAGAATTTAGTGAAATATACATCACTAATGAACAAAAATCAAAATCAAAATAAAACAAAATATATTTTACAGTAATGAACAAATATTGAAGCGTTAATGCTAAATTCCAATCTAATCAGATTGTCTACATATACGATATGAACGAAAACACTGAAAACCCTAAAAAATAAATTAGCAGTACTTACTTGCGAGTAGAAAATAGGGATTTTTGTCAAGGCTAATTAGGAATTCGGCGGTCGGAGGAGCAACCGGAGATAGTACAATCGGAAATCCGTGTAGGTAATTGCTTCAAACGTCTTCAATTTTGTTACATAAATTTGTTCAAAATGATTTTTGTTTGAAAATCGACAAGATGAACATATGATCCGATTAGTAATTAGCAGATGTTAAACATATTTTGGGCTGAGATGAATGTTGTTCTTGGTTTGGATAAATACTTGGGCCGAATAAGGGCTGGTATTCTGTTAGCCCATTTAATTTAAGCCAAGCCCATGAAACATAATTTAACGTAGTTGACAATTTTGACATTATTTTCGGAGTGTTCATTTATATACTTAAACTTAATACGCAACGACTTTTAAGGGAGTAGTTCAATGTTCAAATAAATAAGAGGAAAAAGGAAAAGCAAAAAGAAAAAAAGTTGAACACTAATGCCTCAGCATGCTAGTTTCAACATGGACATTAAACACCGGACTTGAACCCGTCTAGTGTTCAAGTTGCTGGATGCTAGTTTTCTTGGCCGTCTCACTGCTCATGCTCTTAATAAAGGATTATGCAATGTGAAATTCATTATCTGTTTGTTCATGTTCTTTTTATATATGATTTTTCGTTGACTGCAATTATTGGATTAACCTTGGTTAAGAGAAATTATTTAACAAGATTCGTGTATTTTATGTGAAATTATTATAAATTATGCTCATACATGATTCAAGATTTCAACATATATAATGTTCCTAATGACCCGTACTTTAAAACTAAGATTTGGTAGTAATTACGTGACAATTGTTAACCAAAGATCGATAATCGTCTGGTTACAAAATGAACTTACAGTGTGTTCATGCTGTTTGAAGTTGCACGCAAATAGTTGCTAGTTAGTTTAACCAGTGTCTAACAAAATCCGATTATTTATAAAGATACTGATGACCATCAAATTACATGACACAATCTCATTAAGACAATTAACGAAACCATAATTAAGTTGATAACACGAACAACAACACTTGCTTAGTACAGTTCTACCACAAATTATTACAGACCGACGATTAACAAATTATATAATACGAGGAATATCGCAAACAGACTTCTCAATTGCTCCCATTGTAATAAAAACTGCAACAAGACAAAGTAAACATAAGTTAGCCCACAACCTTTTGACAAAAAGGCTAAATAAGTGATTAAAAAGTGTATATACAGTAGTATGTTGATGTTTTTATCATGTGGATGTGATGGAGGCAAGTGACATAATTGGCACCTTCTTATTGGATTCATCTTGGTAATTATAGTATCCAATTTTCAATTGAAACAACCATGCAATTGTAGGTTAATTAGGTGCATGTGGACCTTAATTTGATGAATTAAAAAAAATTATATGTATTAGTAGTACCATTGAAGACTTGAATCGATCATCAGGTAGCATAAACATCTCTTTCTTGATTGAGGATCACCGCGATCTCTTTCTTTTGAATCGAGATGTCCGGATGGATCTTCTTCTTCAACATCTTTCTCAAAAGCTTTCGACATATATAAATGGAAACAACCCACAATACAAGTTTAAATGATTAATCAGTAATTAACTTTTCAATAAAAGGAAAATGATAACAACATCTCTGTCATTCGAGGAATACTACAGTTACATAAAATTTACAAATTAATAAAGTTTCACAAAATGATTCTATCCCTTAATTTCATTGGGCCACATCCCACGTCATTTTGTGAATAAATTTTTGTATAAATCATGTGAACGTATCATTTCTATTGTCATTAAGAAGCTATTACATGCATACCCTAATTAAATGAGAGAAAAGGAAGTGAAACTCACTTGTTTGGTTTTCTTGATCATTGGTTGACCTGAATGATCAGTATCAAATTTCTTCTTCTTCTTTGAGGTGATTGAAAACTTTTTGATGGATTCAATATGATCAATACTAGTCCTACTATGATCATGGTAGGGGACTTTGAGCTTATGATCATCAGAATCAGCCCAAAGTAAGTCGGCAAGAGTGGTTCGCTCTCCACTCTTCTTAATCGGGGTTAAATCTTCCACATTACCAGTTACATCTTGTTGTTGTTGATGATTGTTAGGTTTAGCAACTTCATCACATGGTAAATGATCCTGTCTTTCAAAGTGATTAAAACCATGTTTAGAAGCTTTTAGCACCAAGGGGCATTCCATTTCTTCTTCATGATCATCACCAACAAACGACATTTGATTGTTCATAAAGGTTTCATCTTGCACCTTGAATTCTTGCAAATAATCAATTCCCATAGTACCAATGGCAAGTAGGCCATCCTTCCATCCATCACATGCACTTGCAAAATCTTCATTTTCAACTAGTACCACTTTGTCATGATCATCTGCCACACTTTTGTGATGAAACCGACGATGAAGCCAACCGAAAATCTGTGGATTAATCGAAATGTTATGATATATAGTTAAAGCTAGCATACAATATGAACGTAGTTAACAAAATAAAGCAATATTGGTCAATATTACCTTCATTTTTCTTGTTCCTATGTTGACAAGCCGGTGAAAATTATATAAGGACATGAATGTGTTTTATATATGTACGTGTATACAGGCGACAAACAGATTTTAATCATGGGGTTTAGGTAATATGACGACCAAATTAGCAGGATCGAGCAAGAGGGGCTAACATGGTGATCATAGTCTTAATGTTCGACACGTCCTGCAGGGTCCAAAATAGTAACTCAAGATGTTTCCCTTTTAAAGTTTCTGTTGTTACCTAACATAAAATGATCGTATTTGGCTATTGATTATTACTGTACGTATGCAGCAAATAGTCTGTAATTAACTAATTATGTGCTTCCAAATGGTGGGTGGATGGACATGTCTAAATCTCAATTCCCTTGTGTTTGTCTCAAAGCATAAGATATTTATGACATGACTGGAATAATATCTGGGGAGGCTAAGATATTAAGCATAACCCATCTTTTTGGATATTTGGTTACAAGCTAACAAGAAGCATAGCTAGTTAATTTAGCGTAGATCTTTATTTTGTTTTGTTTTTCACACCATTAGTTCAAATTACACTGTTATACTCTTACTCTTCTGTAAATTGGTGTTCATTAAAAGAATACTAATGTGTTGTTTGTTTTATAATATGTTGGAGCATGAGGAGTGGTTCGTATAGGATGTTAAGCTCGGTACTAAAGTTTAACTTCGAGTTTAACACCGAGTAAGATCTTTGTAATACAAACTTGGTGTAAAAATTAAGTGGCGTCTATATATTTTTTTTCAAATGAAAAATAAAAATAAAAAATCTTCAACTCAGCTAGAGGTTACATTTGATGTTCCGGTATAACGATATATTTTATATCTTGGAGAAACATAAAGGTTAGATTGTTGCTTGTAATACTTTATCAAGATTTCCTAAAAATTTAATGGTGTTTGTGAGTTTTTGGAATCGGTTAAAATTAAAATTAATGATGATGAATGTTACAGATGGTCAAAAATGAACATGGTGAATGATCAAAAGTGTTTCGTTTTCTATGACACTGTACTAACAACGCCCATAAATAAGAGCCTTAATGTTAAAAACCAACCCAAAATGATGCAATAAATTGAACTTGCATATATATTGATGTATTTCCAGGACAATTTCCATGGTTCACAATTGTAACTTTCAAGATTAGCTTCTTTCCAAATTTCAATCATTAAACTCTAAAAAAACATTACTTACTATAATACAACAACTTAAACAATCAAATCAGGTGAAAAATATTTTGATTAACACGAGCAAGATGACACCTTTTTCATCTCACTAATCTCCAAATCCTGACTTCCATTAACATCGATTTTTAACCCTTTTAGTGTCAACGAATCCCCGTTTGGTTTCCCCAAATCTTGATCCAAAGTCTTCTTAGCAACCACGAAATAGATTTCTTCTAGTAACTTAAAAAACGCAGCTTCCACATTGTCACCAGTGAGAGCAGATGTCTCAAAGAAGTATAAACCTTGAGTCTCTGCAAACTCCACGGCGTCTTCAGATGGAACCGCCCTTTTAGCTTCAAGATCAGCTTTGTTACCAATCAAAGCGATAACAATTGAATTATCAGCGTGAGCTCGTAGCTCTTCAACCCATCTTGCAACGTGATCAAATGATTGTCGTTTGGTGATATCGTACACCAACATTGCCCCCAATGCTCCTCTGTAATATGCACTTGTTACCGCTCGGTATCTATTTTACATATCAACAAGTATATTAAATGGGAGTTTATAAATACAACATAAAATCTTACATATCAACAAGTATATTAAATGGGAGTTTATAAATACAACATAAAATCTTATTCATACAACACAAAACATGCATTAAGCAGTCGTGTGTATGCTTTACAGTTTTAAATTTTAGTGTAGAAATCAATACTCATGTTGTATTTATCAGCTCCATATTAAATAACATATCTTAAAATAATTCATAATTATGCCTTTCATAATTAATAATTGCTAGAATAATTGAATGTTAATATACTATTCTAAGTTCTAACAAATGGGAGGATGTATAATTAACATGTAATCAAAATGGGGCCTAATTAAGATGGCATTAAAAGGCATAGCACATGCAAGTGCCAACGATATTGCTACATCATTCTTGTTGTCTAATAGTAATGTTTATACATTGAATAAACTTTTTAGTATACACTTATGACACTTACAATTAAAATTAAATATGATATAAAAAGATACGGAGTATATTTTTTACAACAACCGTTGATGTTGATGCAGTGATCTTTTATGACTCCTTTTGTCTTTTCCTAACAAATGTGGTCTATCGATTTTCAGATGTCACCCACAAAATCCTTTTTACTGTTTAAATAATTGTAGTTTCCTGTGACACCTGCTCCAAACATACCTAATACTGTATTTATTACTGTATCTAAAGGATGTACTTTTATAGGTAAATCAACGTATTAGTCCTTTGTCTAAAAGATCAAAATCATCAAATTGCAGAAAATAGCTGGCATTGCATTAGAGCACTCATAAATCATGGGCATCTTTTAACGGTCAGCCAGTGATAAATACAACAAATATATTGATTCATACACCAATTATTACACATTCTGACGTAGTACTGTACAACACTGCAATGCATGATTTTGATTTATGAATAAAAAAACATAATTTACCCACAATTTACATGTGAAAAAAAAAAACTTTCCCAGTCCGTAGTAGTTTACGTAGCACTCACTTAATAGGATCAGATTTCTACATAATTACTCCTACCATTTTCACACATTTTTAGGAAAAAAAAGGGTACTACGTATAGGATCAGATTTCTACATAATTACTCCTACCATTTTCACACATTTTTAGGAAAAAAAGGGTACTACGTATCTATCTTCTAATTAAGTCACATAATTCATATACAAATTAAGTGGAAGCTGTATGTGTATTTTAACAATCTATCAGTTTCCCACTTTGTGCCAACTCAGGTCCACACAAAAGTATAGACTAATGACCTCACTGACTAATTAATTATTGATTTGTCAAAATCAAACCACACTGTTGGGAAACTTTTCATAACTACACAATACCATAATAATAGACAAGATGAATGAATTGATGAATCATTTACTATATGTGTATATACATTGCATTCAATTATTGAATCAAGTCAAGAAAAAAACAAAAATACAGGGGTACATGCTGATGAAGAACAAAAAAGGGTCGATTTATACATTTTAAAATATATTATACTTGATTTCACCCTTTTATAGAACGGTGGACATGTGCGGAGTTAGGAATTCTAAATGGAGGGAGAAAAAAAAGGATTTTGTTTTTGTTTGAAGTTTTGATGGGGCAAATTGTTGAAATTGTCGTTAATATTTTATAAAAAAATTATTTATTATATAATTTTAAAATTTTTGAGGGGGTATCCGCACCCGCTGCCTCCATTATAGCTCCGCCCTTGAATGCAGACATACAATCAGACTCACATGTCAATATACAAAGAGGAATATTACGATCATTGTCTCATTTGATGCTTATACCCATATCCTATTGGTTGAGCTAGGCTTCGTTCCTCTTGTACTACTAGTGCTAGATTGCTAGTGTAAAGGCCATTTGGTTTTCATTATTACAATCCTTAAGTTATCATTATATAATCTCTAAGACTCCTCCCATCGGCTACATCTCTTTCTCGTCGGTTCCAACCGACAGAGCCAACACCAATGGCACGGTCTGTCGGTTCGATCCGTTGGATTTCCGACGCTCCATCAGTTTTTTGTGTGAGGCCAGCGATATATCAATTGTTTTTTGTGTTGATTTAGTGTAAAGAGATAAAGGTAAATTGTTAAAATGTGGGATCTAAAAATTAAAGTGACGGTATCAGTAATGACGTCATTATTATTTTTGGGTATGTTTGCAAAACTAGCTGTAGCTGTAAGATGTAGCTGTTGGTTGTAGCTGTAAGTTCAAGCTGTAGGCTGTAACTTTGTTGCTGTAAAATTGTTTGGCAAACTAAGGCTATGTTTGGCGAGGAGCTTTTCAGAGCTTTTAGGAGCTTTAGCTTTTGATTTTAAAAATAAAAGCTTCAAAAATAATAAAAGCCGTGTTTGGTGAGTAGTAGCTGTAGCTTTTAATTTACATCAAAAGCTCCAAATTGAAAAGCTAGTGTGTAGTAGCTGTAGCTTTTAATTTAAATGAAAAGCTCCTTTTAAGTCATTTTATACTTTAAAATTACAGCTACAGCTAGTTTGCCAAACAATTTTACAGAAAAAACTTACAGCTTACGGCTTGAATTTACAGCTACAGCCTACAGCTACAACCAACAGCTACAACCAACAGCTACAGCTTACAGCTACAACCCACAGCTAGTTTTGCCAAACATACCCTAACTATAGCTATAACTTTGAAGTATAAAATGACTTAAATGAGTTTTTCATTTAAATTAAAAGCTACAGCTACTACACACCAGCTTTCCAATTTGGAGCTTTTCATTTAAGTTAAAAGCTACAGCTATTACAGACCAAACAAGACTTTTATTATTTTTAGAACTTTTATTTTTAAAACTATAAGCTAAAGCTCCTAAAAGCTCCTCGCCAAACACAGCCTTTATATCCATCAAACTAAATTTATAATGGTCATTATAAAGTAACTATGAAATGTATGTAGGTATACAGTTTTTCTCATATTTAATCTTTGGTACCATCACATCTTGACTTATTCAAGAAAATGTGTTCCAAAAATCATCTCACAGGTAGCTAATGACTAATTAACCAAGCATACTATCTTATCTTACTTATAATTAATCAACAATTAACATGTTTCATAAAGCTTTTAAATTAGAAAGGGAGAGCGTGTTGTGTTTACTTACCTTTCTTGACCAGCAGTATCCCAGATCTGAGCCTTGATAACTTTGGACTGAACAGTCAAAGTCCTGGTCTGAAATTCGACTCCGATGGTCGATTTCGAATCGAAACAGAATTCGTTTCTCGTAAATCTTGACAACATTTGTGTCTTGCCCACAGCAGAATCACCAATCACCACCACTTTATACACATAATCTATCTTTTCATGATCACCGTTATATTTATAATTAATATTATTGTTATGGTTTCCACCCACCATCTCCTTCCCATTCATTTCTGCATTCATCAATAACCCAAGAAATTAGTAATTAACAGATGGGTATGTAGTATATCTTGTTGTTATAAGGTATGATGATATGATATTGTAAAGTGTTTTGGTTGTTGTGTTTTAAGGGCAGAGATAGGTAGAACATAAGACTTTGTTGTGTGTGTACGTATAACTAACTGTTTGTAACTTTATATCCTTAATTCAGGCGAAATGCCCGCCAATACTCATTGACCAAACTGCCCCTATTACTACTAATGTTTCAACATCAACCAAGATAAGGATAAAAATAAATAAAATAAAATAAAATAAAATAAAAACTAATAAATGATAAATGAGCGGAAGAAAGAGCATATTGAATTCACTTCATTTTAGTACTATAAATTATCACTCATACATACTACTAACAAAACACTGCATTTTAATAACATTGCATTTTATACTTATAAATTTTAACTAAACAACACTGTATTTTACACCTATAAATTTGTTCATAAAATATAGTAAATTCGACATGTTCCTCCTTTGCCTCATTTGAGTCATTTTCTTATGATGATTTACCATAAATGATGGTCTTGAGTTTAGGTAATGAATATAGAAAAAAATGATAAACTTTTTTTTGAAAAATAAACTTTTATTAATTAAGATCCGGCAAGATGCCGAAACTAAAAAACAGAATACAAAATTACATAGAAAAGAAGGGCTCATAACCCATAACGACAAATGAATGTTCGTTTTCCTAGATCGAAATGTAATCCAGGAAAAAGACATCGAAACAATTAACTGAAAACACACGAAAGGTTTTGTCAACCAACACCTTGAAACTGTTGGGATCGACCCCACTCTCATACAACCTTTTGGGATCGATCACCACCACAACAATTCACATAACCATGTATAAGTCAATATTTAAACGCATACAAAACACAAAAATAATAAACAAACGATATTTTGCGTGAAAAACCTCTCAGTGGGAGAGTAAAAACCATGGGACCAGCGGTCACTTAAAATTCTACTATATACGAATAATATTACAAGAACGGATGTTCCTCTCAACACTCTTGAATACTGACATGTATCTCTCACCACTCTCACGGTAGATTACAACAACAGAATTTACACCGTTGTTATTGAATCACCGAAACCACCACACGTGACGAAGGGAGACGACTCTCATATGATCTCTCTTTTTCTCTCAACCTCCTCACCAAATAAAACCCTACACATAAACTCCTATTTATATAAGCAACCGAAACTTCTCCACCAAGTTAACTTGCTCTCAAAGTTATCTTGATCTTCAAAATCTGTTAATCAAGGAAATTGAATCATACCTCAATAGAAACATGTATAAATACAAAATCATAACAAACTATTATTATGTTGTTGGTATAATAGTTGGTTGAGGTACAACGATTAATCTATAACAACATTTTAAAACTTTAGTATAACGTGAAAATTACAAATATACAATTGTTGGGTGTAAATGCATATTTCAAAAGAATTTGCAGCAAATACATCCAACTAACAACACTTATCGTTAGTGTAACATCCTCCCTAGGGATCAGGTAATTTTCTAAATTTAAATTAATATTTAAATGTGTTAAGAATAATTATATTATTATTTGATTGTGAAACTTAGGTAAATAAGTCAAACAACTTATTTTGAATAGTAAAATATTATTTGTTTTAAATTGTTCTAGTTGACGGTAAATAATAATTATTCTCGCAGATGGTTTTTAGGTTCCAGACAATAAATTTAGAAGGGGGATAAAATTATACCACTTAATATGTGAAGTTGGTTTGTGAGCCGACCTTCAAACCCATATGTTTTCAAGTCTTCTTTATTTTCATTTGGAAAACTCTCAAAATCAAAGAAATCAAAGAGAACTCTAAGCAAATACAATCATTCAAGTTGTGATTTTGAGTTAACATCAGATTACATAAACTCTGTATCATCCTTTCACTTCTATCTTCTTCTAAAAAGTGAGTTTGAGTTTTAAAGATTTGATTATAAGAACCATGCATGGAGTTAAAAATTAGAATTGAAGCACGATTTTGATGTGTTTATTAAAGCTCACTTGGTGGAGAAGTTTAGTCTGTGTTATTAATTGTGATTCTACGTGCTATGTGGCATTTGGGCATCAGTGCTATTGAGGTCAACGTGTTAGTTGGGCTAGTTGGTTATTATGTGAATTACACAGGGACTTGATTCATTTGTTGTGTGTAGAACCTGTGTTTGATTATAATAACAATTAGCTATCGGTCTATTATGTATTGACCTTACAGATTGATGGTAAGTGTTCTTGGAGAACCATCCGGGTATTATGGTTTCTAAAGAGCCACCGATCCTCATTGATTAAAGCGTGTTTACGGTTATTTGATGTAAACAGATAGTTATGCTAAGTTGAATCGTGCGTGATATATTTATTCACTTAGCTTCGTGCTAACCCTCCATTTTACTTCCTGCAGGTTATGTTTTGGTTATGTGGGTGGGTAGGAAGAAGATATTTTTGCAATAAATGTTTGACTACTCGAGACTCTGATATAGTTTGTAATAAACTAAAGTTTGGAACAAGGTTGAAAAAGTCAGAAGTCGGGGGCGAGTCGGTCGGCACCTCCAAAGGACTAGTCGGGACTAGTCGGGGACTAGTCGGATTTGACTTTTGTTGACTTTTTATAAATTTAAATAATAAATTTCAAAACTATGTATAAATTTGGATGAAAATGTTCTATATTTTAAAGATTAGGGACTAAATATGTAAAATTCTTTTAACTTTTCTTTTTGAAAACTACAATCTATCCCTTTATTGGCATATCAGATCTGACTTTTCACAGACCCATCCTCTCTCCATCCCCATTCATCTTCTACCTACTTCTTCATCTTCTACATTGTATTTTCTTCATAATATACCCCATTCTATCACCTTTTTCCTTTCTTTTATCTCACATTTAGCAACAAAAAGCAATCAAGAAACATATCCAAGTCAAAACCGAAGAATTATGAACCGTTGACCGTCATTGACGACCGTTGACCGGCGTTGACTATCGTTGACCGACTTATTTGAGCGACTTGGGGGTGGTCGAGTCGGAGGTTCCTTGGAAACCGACTAGTCGCCGACTAGGCGGCCTAGTCGGCCGACTTTTACAACACTGGTTTGGAATCATATAACACCTCGTTTATGTAATATGTGTTGTGGTTTTTGACAGTTTTAAACCGTGATGTATCCAAGTTGAAAAAGTTGATGTACATTATATATAATGTATAATAGTAATGTATGTTTTCAATTTACGCTTCCGAGATAAATTATATTATAATGATCTATAGATTGAGGGGTGTTATAGTTAGCAATAATCAAACTCAAACAACGTTCGTGTAATCGCGTTATACCCTCAAACAATAAACGGATATTTAAACAAGGCAAACAAGATAAACGAATAATACGAACACAAGAATTCAACGTGGCTATTTCCAATCTCCAACTTGGAGATTAGTTTAGTCTACGGGGCCAAACCGATAATTTTTTCTTTATAATTTTCGTACCAAAGGTTTACAAATACATACGAGTTATATTTATAGGATAAACCGGAACAAGAAATGATCAATTCTACCGACACAAACTTCGTGTCACGACGCGATCTCCACAAAAATTCTCATACTTCGCGTGGCGACCACTGCCCGTCGCGTCGGTCCATCACGTGGCGACCATTATTCGTCGTTGTGCGATCTCCTACCTGTCATCACATGTTATTATCTTCTTGTTAAGCTTCACAATCCTAACAAGTTCCACATCGAAAACACGTAAAGAAATCAAATTATATACTCCGTATATAAGTTCATCGGTTACTCCTTCTATCATTTTTAATAGAGTAATTCCTCATCTGAACTTATGTATGATCAATGACGTTTTTGTTTTGAGACTTATCGTGTATCATTAGATAAGTTAAAAGCTTAAACTCGAATATACACCCTTAAATGCAAGTTAAATATTAAAAGCGAAATAAATCAAAACCAATTATTAAACCCATATATGATCTACTCGTTTCGTAGTTAGTAGTAATCAAGCCTCGTGGAACATGGTTGGGCAGATTTTATTACCTGTTGTTTCACCAACTTTTATGTAGAAAAATCAACTTGCATAATTAATTATATTTGATTTTTAACCAAGTGTTACTGAGTTTTCATAGAACATTTACATGCGCTTATCAATCATGATCCAAAATAATTGATAATATGCATGACTTGAAATTACATTAATTATGTGTATATTAGGGAATAACAATGATCAATGATCAGTATAAGTACATCTATCAAAGGGCCATTAGACTATCAGTATTGAAAATAGATATTTGGGCTACCCACTGGAGCCGCTTCATCTTTCAATGGAGCACGACTGAACCTCCACAAGGTCCAACATCGCAGGCTAAATCACCTCCATCACATATACCATAACGTCCGAGCCGAAACTCGCAGCAACTAAGCGTTAACGTTGTGGGCCATGCACTTCATTTGTGGTAGGTACCTTTATGATAAATAATATCCATGACAAGATTCGAACCCATAAGCTCTAGAAAGTCATGGGATACCCTTACCACTAGACAATTTAATCATTGGTCACTATCAATATCGAGATAGCTCATCAACCTTGAAGTTGTAGGTTAAAGTCTCGGGGTGAGATTATTTGTAGATATTCGTTGATACATGTATATATACGTGATAGGAGTGCGTGAATATTTGTCTTTCTAAAAGTATTAGTAGATGTTATATATCACATTCTACAAGTATTAGTAGATGTTATATATCACATTCTACAAATATGTCAATGTTAAGGATTTTAAAGGTATGTTAATATACTAATTATAATTTATATTATTATTATTATATTTATAATCTTAGTAAACCAAGCTTTCACTTTTAAATAGAATTGAAATTGAAGAGGGTCAGAATATGATGTGAATAGGTTCTTCATTTTTTTACCCAAAAAAAAAAGGTTCTTCATTTTTCAATAGAAAAATGAAAAATAAATACCATAATAAAATAAAAGATTTTGTTAACGTATATCTTATTATACACGTTTATATTCATTTAATGAACCCTTAATTCTTTTATTTATCGAAACTTTTAATTAGTAAATACAAATGTAAATATTATACAGAGTATTGAATTAATGAGTAATGATACAATTGCTAGTGTTTTTAATAATTTCGTTTTTTATTAAATACGCTTATGTGTGTAGCACACGATAAAAAAAACTTTAAAATAAATTAAGATAAAAAATAAAATAAACGCACCATTATTATTTTCCCTAGGATTAAAAGGGTGTCCAAATGTGGAAGTTTCTTCAAGTCTTTAACACTATAGTTTCGGAGTTTCCACCGTACTTCAAATGTTGGTACCCAAGTTGAAAGACCAAAGTTAATTGAGGCCCAAATAACTTTGATTTTTTATATTTTTTTTCCGTATCCTAAATCAAATTATTGTATAGGTCTTTTGCACATCATATCTTAGCCCTTCTACAATGAGATGAGGTGGGTAGACTAATAGAAGAGCATCCAACCTCTCATAATTGCAAGTGTGTCACCTCAATGGTTGGTTTGAATGTCAATCTTCTTTTCTCCATCTCCTATTAAACCATTTGTGGTTCTCATATTATATTTAAAAATCATTTTCTTCTTGTTTATGCTATTTATATTATTTAATAGTACCCCAATATGTCAATTAATCCAACCTCACAAAATTTAATAGGTTGTGAAGAAACATGTAAGAAAAATAAGAAGATGACGTGGCATTGTATTGGATCTTAAATAGTCTAATACATTGTTTTTAATGTTTACCTTTTCTTTTAGCTATATGCTTTTTATTTATATTAGTAATCTATTTTTATTTCTATTGATTATAAAAATGTATCACAATTAGAATTTTGTGATACATTTATTTGATCATTAGATATAAAATAGATTACTAATATAAATAAAAAGAATATAGCTAAAAGAAAATGTAAACATTAAAAACATTAAGGTAAATGGTGCAGATCGGTAACGAACTTTTTTTTTTGTTGAGTTAGGGTATGAACCTAATTTTTAATACACGTCGGTAATGAACTTTCAAATTATGTTTCGGGTTAGGGGAACTTTCCAATTATGTTTCGAGTTAGGTAACGGACTTTCAAATTATGTTTCGAGTTGGGTAACGAACTTTTCGAGTTTGGTGAAAAAAAAATTTGTTACCTAATTCGAAACATAATTTGAAAGTTCGTTACTGACTAGAGTAATAAATTTGATTTATACCCTAACTTGACAAAAAAGGGAAAGTTTGTTGCAGATCTGCGACATTTACCCAAAACATTATAGCTATAAGTTGAGGCAAAATGTTAATTGAACGGAAAATAAAATGTTAAGTATTGGCTGTTAAAAATATATAACAATAACCAAATTAAAGACTAGTTTTAAGATAATATAAGATAATAATATAAAATATAAATAACACCACACTTGTAGACAGATAGAGAGACACACATTTATTTATGTAATCATTCTAATTTATAACACTTGTCCTTACAAGAAAAAAGTGGAATTTCTTTGGTTTGATAATTTTGTTAATCATGTTGGAAATTTTTTTAGAGAAGACTTCATAATGTTCTTCATCTTATAAATATATACGCAACTAGATTGATCAATACACACAATCATTATTGAATAGTATACAACAAAAAGCTTCTAAATTGTACAAATAAAGATAAAGATTTTGTGTTACTTTTAGTTGTCTGGATCAGTTTTCACATTATATGCATGATTAATAATAATAATTATTATATTTTTATGCAAGAGAATAATTATATTTTTATAAAGTATAAAGAGAAATCCATATAGAAATGTACTATAAAGAAGTCACCGACAAAACATTAATCGGTGGACAACCAAAAAGACTAAAAACAGAGAAACATGTCCCTCCCCTGTACAAAACTTTCTGTCTGTCCCTGGTCCTACATCCCAAATCTAATGGGCTTTTTAGCCCATATTACTCGTCTTTTGTGGGCCGAATGCCACTAACTCATTATGCTATTTAACTTGGGTTTTGTTTAATCCAATCGTGTCGTCTTACATGAAAGCAAAATAAGTTGTACTTTATTAGAGTGAAAACCAAGTAAAATGCTTTACTTCTATTTATGGGTTTGTCGTATAATAATAAGTGATTCGTATACCATTAAAAATCTCCGTATATCATCACAAAATCTTCGTAGACTATAAACTGTGTAGTATAGTGTTGTAGTATACAGTTTCATAAAACACGATTATAGGTGTACGAAGACTTTTGGTGTTGTCACTCTCCTGTAATAATATACTTATAGATACTAACAATACCCATGAGAAGTGTCAATAACTATGTATTTTAATCAAAAAGTAGCTAGTAGCCTAATACTGTGATTTCTACTCAACATTTGATTTCAAGATTTAAATATTTATCTTTTCATTTTTACTTTGAATATATATTAATTATAATTTAATCTGTCGAATACCACTGTTTCTAGTTTTATCATTAGAAAAGTGAATGAAATGATAATCGATTAATATAATTACTATTATTTATTAGTTGGTTGGCAACAAGACTATTTCCTTCTTGTTTCTTATTTTGGTCTGGTTAGTAGTTTACTTCTTTACTATGTTGCTGCCCACTTGTGGATCCCTAAAATTTCCATGAGACTTTGACGAATAAACTTCAACCCTACGTATTATTATTATTTAATAACGAAAACCAACAAACTTTAGTGGGAAAAATGAATGAGGTATTGTGTGTTCGATTATAATTGAAGAGATTAAAAAAATTTATCATTTTACCCGCGTAATGAAGCGGTAATAAAGATTTTACTCACAGTAATTTGTTTAATAACATGTCGTATTTGAGTAAAAAGTAAAGCAATAATTTTATATCAATTTGTACATTATTTTATGTACATTGTATTTCATATGATTCTACTTGGCTTTGATAATTTACGACTCAATTTAAATTTTTACACTGAAATACATGGAAGAGAGTTGTCATATCTCAACCCGCCGACTGGTATAATTTATCTTCTTGAGTTTTGGTTATAGTCCATGTCAACAGGTAGATCAGCCAACTAGCACAATGCAAATCGTATCCGGGTAGCTTACTTTTGACCCGTTATCCCTTTCATCAATTTATCTCGAGTTTCGACTGTGAACTTTTGACCAGCAATCTAACAATCCTTTATTATAATAATTGAATTGAAAGTTAAGTAAAATTAAGATACTAATACCTAATATAGCTCTAAAATACTTGCATTTATATATGCATTTGACGCGTTTTAACTAAATATAGTAATTTCTACTTTATCAGATGGTTAAATCCTTTATATAACAATGATATACGGAGTATTAACTTTTATAATTATTTTAAATTCTCTTTAAATGTTTAAATGTCGAATAACATATGTAAAACATATACTAAATAAATTATAAGTATCTCTTTTATAGTTTAAAATTTGGTAACAAAATTATTATATATCACTTTGTAGTGTAAAAGATAGAGAAGACAGAAGTGAGTTTTAATCTGTAAATAATATACTCCATTCATTTCATCACAAGTGTCCATATTACTATTTTAGGTTGTCCCAAATAAGTATTCACTTTCATGTTTCAACCAATCGAAATAGACTTTAGTAGGTAAATTTGTTATTGAATTGATATGTGAAAATGTAGTTAGTGAAGAATTATAAAACTGTTTGTAAAGTCAAAGTGGACACTTTGACTGAAACTAAGAGAGTATGATTTTTCGTTAATACTTATATTAAAACATTCTTACTATACATTCTAAATATTTGTTAATGCGTTATATAAGTTATGAAAAACAAATATTTCCGAGGTTACATTTGTAACGAAAAATAATTATGCGATATTAACTTATATAATAAATTGCGTTTAATCAAAAGTGGAAGTTAAAATGGTAGAATAGTAATTTATTATTTTGGGCAAATAGTTTGAAAATGTATCGAACTTGTCATGAAATCTTATCGTATGCATCATACTTTCAAAACTTTTATTGTGTGTACTCAACTACTCAACTTAATAATCCCTCATATTGCGTGTAGTCATAAACCTCAAACTCCAATTACTATTCAAAATTAGTTGAGGTGGGATTAGTAGCTGACGTGGCAGTGCCAAGTCAGTGTCATTAACCTCAAACCCCAATTACTATTCAAAAGTTCGATACATTTTTTTCACGTCATCGTGTGACACCCGGTCAAAAATGACCCAAAATTTTGGTCAAAATTTAAACTTTTATTTCAAGTATTAAATACTCAAACTACTGAAGTGTACAAGTATTATATATATATAAATATATATAATAATGTTAAAAGATTATTTAAATAATCGCGTACAAACATATATGAAAGAACGCGCAAACCTAAATACGCACGTTGGTGCAAAATATTTTTAAATAATGTATTGTCGATGAAAATAATAATTATTTACTTGGTTGCAAATTTAAACACATTTTGTACACTGAAAACTATCCGTTAAAATTAGTTGAAGCAAAGATATATTTGTATATCTCATTAAAGGTATTTTTATAAAATACTTCGAATAAAAATATATACAGTTTTATATTTAGAAAATTATCATTTGAAAACATTATACTACTTTACGATCGGATACAAAAATACGGGTATTTTGTACTACGAAGGGGAGCCAACCAACTCCAATAATTGGAGCCGGTCGACTACACCAAACACCCCCCTCACTTTCATTTCATTTTCTTCTTCATCCATCTCCATCTCGTTCTCTCCCGGCTCTCTCCCTCTCTCGGTTCATCGCCAAAATCATCATCATTCTTGATCATCATCAACAACAGCAGAAGCAACATAATCATCATCATCTTCTTCTTCATAATCGGCTCATCAATCACCATTGTCTTCTTCACTCCGGTTCAAATTTTAATTCGTAAGGAAACTCAAACTTTACTTTAATTTCGTGTTTATAATACTTACATTATCATATACTAGTGTTTTATATATGAGAATTTGGTTAAAAATGAAGTTAAAAACTGATTTGGGGATGAACTGCACGAACAGTCCTGCAACACCTGAAATTGGTCTCAGAGCCGAATGACTGGAAATCATCAACCGAACGGCTGGATTTCAACAGCCGAACGGCTGGGTTTCCTTAGCCGAACGGCTAGGCTACCTGTTCGGCTAGGTCCTCCATAGCCGAACGGCTGGAATACTCAAACAGAACAATTTTTGTAAAAATGTCGAAGAATTTCACAAGTGTGATTCCAGGGTAGCTTCTCGATGAAAAATTTATTATAACGGTTTGGGCTAAAAGTTACACGGTCACTCGAAAACGGCCCAATGATCAAGGCTATGTACCATAGCCTAGACGATTTTAGGCCTTTCGGGGTCGTCTAGGGGTCGAAAATGGCATATTTCAGTTTTCGGACCCGTACTAAATTTCGTAACTTATGAAATAAAATGTAACGGATGTGACGAACTTGAGTAACAACTAAACTTATACGATACGACTTACACACGAAACACATATACTTTTATAAGTACAACAAATCATGTATAATAATAATAGTTTGAAATTATTATTACAAAACGTCACCAACGAGCCGTATACCTTTTCACAAACTCAAACACAAACACTTATACGGATGGTTTAGTTAAACATCCACTTACTCGTTATAATCTCAAATGCTTAGGGCATTAGGAGATTACCATTGGAACAACTCACGTACTTTAGGATTTCTTGCTCTTCAGGTGAGTCTCACGGCCCCTTTTTACTGCTTTTACTTTGGGGGAGATGCATTACTTGTTTTACTTGAACACATGAAACTACTATCTTTACTAAATTACTTTACAGACTTCATACCTTACAGAATTAGTACTTTACAGACTTACTACCTTACGGACTTACTACTCTACAGACCTGATACTATACAGACTTACAGTCTTACAGACTTATAGTCTTACTGACATACTGTCTTACCGACTTACAGACTTTCCGATATACTTACCGGCTTGAGTTATGATTAATCCACTGAAGGCCTCTGAAATCATAGTTGTTAGTTATTCAATAAGCGCGAGTTTTAGTATATGGATCCATATGGGACTAACAATCCCCGCACGGGGTAACACGCACTACCACAAACCGTTCTCGTATAAACGGGCATTTTCTACTCGTTTCGTATGAGTGTTTTTATATTAGAACTCACGGGGGCAAACTACAGACTTTTTAAGCTTCGACTATGATGCTTACAGCAATGTATATCGATCCCTATTGCATTCGTGCAATTATTTCTTACTGCCTTACCGACTTATTACCTACCTACAGTCATTAGTTACTACCTGATTGCATTGGTGCAATCATTGATTACCGACCTATTATATACACACAATTAATGTTTACTACCCTATTGCTTTCGTACAATTATTAAATACCGACTTATTACATACGTACAATCACTTTTACTACGCTAATTCAATTGTGCAACAACATTTATTACTTTACAGCTATTGTGAAACTGTGGTACTAATATTGTGTTCAAACTGATTTACTTACTACAAACCTGTGAGATTCACCAATCTTTTGATTGACGCTTTTAGTAACGCATTCTCAGGTACGCAGCCATAGTAGGATGGCCCAGCAGGATCTACTTATATGCTAAGCTAGTACGAGTCGCATGCATACACACTTATGAAGATTTTACTCGCATTATCTTTTGTACTATCATTATGTATTTAAATTCTTCAGATTCATTTTGCGAACTCACTAATGATGTATACTTATGACTTAAAACCTTGTACTACTTTTGTAATGTAATGTATTTTCAAAAACGTCTCATTTAGAGTCGTTTGCTTAATCTTTGTGCTTGATATTTGATTAGTCATGCCCAAAAACAATCGCTTTCGCAAAGCATGAAATTGAGGGTGTGACACATCGTCATCTTCACTAACTTAACCATCTTTAATTTTTCAGCGACACCCACGATTGATCCGTGCAATTCAACAGCACACTATTTCCCCATTATTTATTTATGGGTTTTGATAACGGAAACCTTTGGGGCTTTCGTTAACACTTTCAGACAAGCATTAAAACTTGTACTATAACCATAACTAACTCTATGTCTACCTTTGAATTTATTTTGACCCCTTATTTTTTGAAAAATGTACAAATGCTTTATGCGTGTCTTAATATTTTAACAAAAACTTCGAGGGCTTCTGTTTAACCTTTTAAAGGGTTAAACCATTAAATTTTTTAAAGTTGGATAATTAAACTAAAAAAAGTTAAAATGACAAAATTATCATAAAAGACAAACTTTATGGATCAAACCATCAATTTTTTAACTAAAAGAATCTTGGAGGATTAAACCACTAAAATTTTGAAAGTCGGAGGATTAAATCACGTGAAAAAAACGTGAGTGGTTAAAATGAAAAAAAGTGAAACTTAAAGGATTAAACAATTATTAACTATTAACTATGTTATTTATTAGAGACTAGCATAAAACCCGCACAATGCAACGGTACAATTAGTTATCGTTCATCATCAATAGTAGTTGTAACACCCTAAAATCTAAAATATTATTGTGACTAGTAAATAAATAATTGCTTATAAGTATAAATTATGTATAACCATATAGTGTTATAAGTTTGGGGTAGAAAGTGTAATTATTGAAAGTTACTTGGCCTGTATAAGTTGAGATCGCGACGCGATCTGAAATGGATCGCGACGCGATTCAGTCGGTTTAAAAAAAACGAGTTTTAAGGTTTCAAGGCTTCCATTTTCATTTTAACACCAAAAAAATACAGAACAGAGACAAGCTCTGTAAAATGGTGATTTGGGGGAAACTAGGGTTGTTCTTCACCTCCATCATGTTCTTAATCTATTGTAAGTTTAAATCCTTCCCTTTTAATCTAAAAAGTTTGATTGAGATGATTTGGAAGTGGGTTATGGATTTAGATGTAAAATTGAATTAGAAACCTAATTATTTGGTGTCTATTAGCTGTTAGTGAAACATGTAAACACTAGTTTTGAGGTTTTGTTATAAAGTTGAGTATTTTGTGTTGTAATAACAGGTTTAGGGTTCTGATACGAATCAGGTCGCGACTCTATCATTTAGGATCGCGACGCGATATACTCAAGATCGCGGCGCGATTAGGGTAGATTGCGACGCGATTATGACCTGACCAGAAACTGTTTTGCCTTCATGCTTAATTTGAGTTTGTTTTCGTTAAAATACTATAACCAGAAGAAGTAATAGGTTATAATAATGACATAAAAACAGATTGAAGTGATAAGCTTATGAATCATTAATAGTTGTTAAGGTAAGAGTTGATTGAGTTATTAATGACTAAACTAAAGTGCAATGGGTTGAAGTAACGAGTGATTATGATTGAACTATGGATACTATATGTAAACAAGATTATGTTAATATGATAATTAAGTTAAAGAAAGATGTAAAAGATATTGAAATTATGTTATATGTAATCATATAAGTAAACAAGAAGTATAGTTATAAAATGAAGTACTATGTGATAATATTGTTTGTAATCTGTGTTATGTGCATATGTGATTAGGTAATAAAGAAGCTGGAAGTATTACAAGTAAATCGTTAAGTTCCTTGCCAGGTAAGTTCTCGGATTACATGATCATGGTGTTAGGAATGGTTGCGGCCATTTTCTAACGATTTGGTGCGGGTAATGATTGCGGCCATAGGCTCGTGTGATTGCTAGTAGTATACGACTAACATGGTAGCAAGGATCCTTAGCTAAAATAAAAATAATGACTTGTGATTGTAATTCGTTTACTTACTGAGCATTGTGCTTACGGTTGAATATTTAAACGTTTTCAGGTGCATCACTTGGATAGAAGGGAGGCTTGGGTAGGAGTATATTGGAAGCTTACTTTATGGTTAGATGAGCTTCCTTTCTTTTGGATTATCGCTGTGGTGACAATTGTGTAAACCGCCCAAGTCTTACAAAGTTAATTTATGTATTTTATTAGTTGTAAACATTGTATTAAAAGTGATGACTTTGGTAAAGTTATAAAGATTTATGTCATGTCAAAAAAAAAAAAATGATTTCAGAAGAGATCAAAGTAGATAAATTTTGTTTTAAATATAATAAATTTATAAAATATAAATCAGGGCATTTCAGTAGTATAATGTTTGAAACATATTTAAAAACTCGGATGTTATTCTGGTGCACATAAAGAAAATGATGCGTATGTAGTCATGTAGATTTTGGAGCAATTTTTTTTTTGTTATGTTTATTTCGTACATCATACATAATTATAAGGTGATTGTAGTAATTTTATGAAAAAATGAATTAATTTTTTGTATTTATAGCATGTGAATTACACATACGATACTTGCAACAAAATGATAAATCAAGATACCGTGTTGTAATTTATAATTCAAGTAAACGATAATGTAAATTCTTGATTGTAATTCAAAATTTTATTTGATTTTTTATTAATTTAAATTTTAAACATGTGAGAAGATACATATTTAGTATCTTACATTTTATATGTTGCCTTAAATAATATATCAATCATTATTTGTTATTAAGTAACTGATTAGTAATGGGTGTAGTAATTTTTCTTTGTTGAGTTAAAATTTAAGACATGAGTAGAGATGTTATATATATAGTTAAGATAAAATAGATAAAGAGAAAATTTATACGGATATCGTTGAAAACACACTTTAAATATGTTGTTAACCAATAGGTATTTATATATTTTTTTATATCCGATCCTTCAACTTTTACATATATATACAAATAGTCCCTTATTTAGTACTAACAACATGATTGATCTATGCGTTTAACAGTTTGGACTATTTCCCCATTATTTATTTATGGGTTTTGATTACGGAAATCTTTGGGGTTTTCGTTAACACTCTCAGATATGAGTGTTAACGAGTCGAGCATTTAACGAGCTACTCGAGTTCGAGCTCGTTTAACTCTAATTCGAGTTTGATAATATTCGAACACGAGTCGAGCTCGAACGAAAAATACTACTCGATTAATTTCACGAGCCGAGCATAAAAAATTGATGTTCGACTCGCGAGCATAAAAAATTGATGTTCGACTCGGCTTGTTCGAAAGCTCGTTTAGTTTCGAGTCAAACAAGCTATTCGAGTCGAACGAGTCGAGTTTATATAATAAATTTGTCTATTTGGAACTTTAAATGTATGTAACTAATATATTTAAACCTAAGACATCAAGTATAAATGAGCTTACTCGAGCTTGATTTCGAGTTATGGAATGAGTTTAGCGATCCCGAGCTCATAAACAAGCAAAATTGCGCTTGGAATTTTGATTCATACAGACACTTTCCAATCAAATAAACAAGCATCGAACTCGAGCTCGAACAACAACAAATAATTCGAACTCGAGCTCGAACACAATTTTTAAAACTTACTCGAACTCGAGTCGAGCTTGAACCGGATAATCAGCAAACGAGTCGAACTCGAGCATCCTGATATTCGACTCGATTCGGTTCGTCAGCCTTACTCTCAGACATGCATTAAAACTTGTATCATAAGTATAACTAACTCTATTTTTGACCCCCTATTTTTCGAAAAATGTACAAATCCTTTATGCGTGTCTTAATGTTTTAACAAAAACTCTGAGTCTGTTAGCAAAACGCTTTATGTATTTATTTCTTATTTATTAAATTAAAACAGAAAACAATTTTTTTTGCCAGTTAATGTATTGATATATTATACATACTGTTGACTTGGCCAAATTAGTCAGTATCGATGACTGATGATTCTTGACAAATCTCTCTCTCACAACTCATATAATTCATAAATGATAAACCCCCAATAAATTGGCGTCAAACTATAAACACGAAAACTGAGCATCATATCATGTCATGGTTGCAAGAAACTTCAAGTTTGATGCTTTTTCTTCAAGGTCAGCTAATATAACAATTCTTTGTTCATATCTTTGATTTAATTTCCTGCTGTTGACTTCCAAGTCTTCGTCTTCCCTTATTTCCTTATTGATTGATTGATTGATTGTTGTTTATAATCAGAATGTAAACATGGGTTTCATAAATTAAGCTCATTTGATTCCAAATTGATCCCTAGCTTAAAAAGAATCATGAATTCATGTTTTGTGTACTTTCTTTTAGGAAAAATACCAGTAGTAATTAGAATCCCTTCTTCAAGTTTTCAGAAAATGATGATAGATATATAACTTGAATTGATAGGGTTGAGTATATTTGTTTGGTCCATAGAAAAAAAGGTATTTAGTTTTGACCATCATTACAAGATGGTTTTGGGTTCGATTTTGGTAATTCGGTAACCTGATACCCAGTTGACTAGGTGAAAATGCTGAATATAGTAACGCATACGAGACGAATTTAAAGGAAGCTGATATTTTGCCAGCATTATTAGATAACAAAGAGGAATCTTCAACTATAAAATCCCACGTTAATTGCCAAGTCAACAACATTCTTACATAGGTTACGGAATTACCAGAATGGAGTACAGAGCTATCTTTTTTTCAAGATCGTATGAATTAAATGACGTGGAAGTATGTAGGTATTATATGGAATAGCAAATAAGATGGGCAATCAGCAATGATGGTAATTCAATAATCAATATAGGCAATCATATGCTTGATGATCGAATTATTGCCACTAAACGGGTAGATAGAGGAGGTTTTTTCCTGTTCAGGTCACAAGGGAGGGCTAGTATGTTTACTCAGATATACGTCGCCTAACCGGGTATCCATGTGCCCGTTTCCGACCCTTTCTCTGACCACCCCAAGATGTGTAGATAGGTTTGAACCCGAGACCTCTTGTGAGAATATCAGGACGCCAACCACTAGGACACCTTACCACTCTTATATTCAATTATTCATAATAAGATAAGTTTATGAATAGGGATTATGAAATATGGTTTGGTGTGCTTAATCTTATTATTGGAAAAACGTTTCAATTGGACATCACTAGATAGAACCTATCTCTTTAAAATAAGTCATTTTGGAGAAATGACTACCTCTCAAAAGCATGCAAATATTGTATTTTGCTTATACTGTATGTGATTACTTTCAGTAAAATATTGTGCAGGTCCTATATCAGCAAAGGTAAGATGTTAATTAGGTGATGCATAACACTCTTATATATAACTAGAAGCTAAAGAAAGTTTTAAAAGAGGGAACTTACAACTTGGATCGAATAATAATTCTGAACAAAAAGAGTAAAGAAATGTTGTTCTTTTGTTTTGTTTGAACAGCAATAAATATTGACTGAAAGTTTGCATCTCAGGCCCTCGTTCTTAAGTTGCACGAATGAATGCTTGAGAATATGAAGGTGTTTTCACCAAGTGAACTAGATATACTGAAGATTCTAATGATCCGAATATACCAAATTGGTAGCATTTATTATTTATGATAATAGAATTGCAATGGAAGTGATTACAAACACCTCTTCCATGGCAGTTGCAGAGCTCATCTCTCAGACTGTAGAGATGCTTGTTGATGTAACCATTGATGCCAAGAATGCCTTCATCGAGAAGGAGAGTTTTTCCAAATTTGCTTCATATATAGATAGAATTGTTCCTCTTTTAAAGGAACTAAATAAGAAAGATATTAATGACACCGAGAACAGTTATGTTGTGATCCTGAATAAACAAGCCAAAGCTGCTAAACTACTGACGTCCGAATGCAGCCAAAAGAATAGAGTGTATCTTTTATTAAATTGTCGGTCGATTACAAAACGGATAGGGGAAATTACTAGAGAAATTAGTTGGGCGTTAAGTCTGATTCCTTTTGCGCAGTTGGGAATTTCGGCAAAATTCATGGAAGAACTTGGTCAGCTCTGTGAAAGCATGCAATCCGTAGAGTTCAAGACAGCTATAGCAGATGAAATGATTTTGGAAAAAATAGAGTCCGGGATACACGAAAGGAATTTAGATCGCTCATATGCCAACAAACTGTTGCTTTCTATCGCACAGGCTCTGGGGATATCGACTGAACGATCTTCATTAAAGAAGGAGTTTGAAGATTTTAAAAGTGAAATAGAAAATGCACAACTGAGGAAAGATCAAGCTGAAGCCATTCAAATGGATCAGATAATTGCATTATTAGAACGTGCAGATGCTACTTATTCTCCAGAGGAAAAAGAAAGAAAGTATTTGACTAAACGGACATCATTGGGTAGTCAACCGTTGGAGCCTCTCCAATCATTCTATTGCCCGATCACTCGAGAAGTTATGGTTGACCCCGTGGAAACGTCTTCTGGTCACACATTCGAAAGATCTGCCATTGAAAAGTGGCTGGCTGATGGGAGTGATTTGTGTCCATTAACCATGATCCCATTAGACAATTTAATATTACGGCCTAACAGAACTCTCAGGCAATCAATCGATGAATGGAAGGACAGGAATACAATGATCACAATTGCTGCAATGAAATCACAACTCTCGAGCCCGTTATCAGAAGATGGGGAAGAAGAGCTACGTTGTTTAGAACAACTTCAAAACTTATGCGAAGAAAGAGACGTGCATCGTGAATGGATAGTGCTTGAGAATTACATTCCTACCCTTGCGGAACTTCTTGGTAGTAAAAACCGAGATATAAGGACTCGTGCCCTTGTCATGCTTTGTATTTTGGCCAAGGACAGTGATGATGCAAAGGTACTTCTACTTCAATTTGATAACAATGGTTGTGAGATTCTTTTGTATATTATTAAATACTATAATATAACTTCGACTATGTTAGATCGTTAATAATGCTGCAGTTGAAATAAAGCGTAACCTAAATTAGTCCAAGTTCTGTCTTTGGTGATCATATTTTTGGCCAGGAAAACCTTTAAAGTTTCACTCTTTATCAACTTTCGATGAAGTCAGTTACCTAAGATAATCGATTTTTAGGTGCAATTCTAAGAAGGAGTCAACATGGTCATAAGTTGCTGGAACGAAAGTTTTAGGGTGTGTTTAGTTACGGAAAACTCTCCTGTTTTCCGGAGAATTATTCAAAGAAACTGGAAAATTAGTAAACATGTTCAAGTTGGTTTTTTCTGGAAAGCTTTTCTTAAAAAAGGGAAATCCCTGTTTTCTCTTTTATAACTACAAATTTGAAAACTATGATTTATGGTTATCTACATTTCGTATATTTAAAAATGAAAACTCCATCCCTTACATTTGAACGTGTTTTCTGAATTTCCATTAGTTTTCTAGGGACACAAAACACTTTCCAATCTCTAGAAAAAGAGTAATGGAAAAATGGAGATGGTTTCTGTAACCAAAATTCACCCTAATGTTTTCTGGAAATTGGTTACCATATATCAGAAGACACTACAAATTTATGGCAGCTGGATTTGTTGTCACCCTGTAATTTCATTTGGTTCTATCTCTATTCAATTGGTTGTGTTTCGATGATAATGCCGTTGCTTTGTATATCTTTGGAGTTAATTTATTGATTCTCATAGTCAAAGCTTATTTTAGGATAGAATTGCAAAGGTGAATGGAGTGATTCAATCTATAGTTCGCTCACTTGGGCGTCGAATTGCTGAAGGAAAGTTGGCAGTTGAATTGCTATTGGAATTATCGCACAATGAAACGCTGAGAAATCACATTGGGATGGTTCAAGGTTGCATACTGCTTTTAGTGACCATGTCCAATAGTGATGACACTCAAGCTGCTAGCCATGCACACGAGCTGTTGGGCTATCTTTCATTCTCTAATCAAAATGTCATCCAGATGGCAAAAGCAAATTATTTCATACATCTGCTACAACGACTATCTTCAGGTTTCTTTTACTGTAGAAAATGCTAATTCACTACTAATTTCCTCAGCCTAAAAAGTTTTTTTTTTTTTTTTTTTTTTTAATTTTCTGTTGTTCTTGTTGCAGGATCTGAAGAGGTGAAGATGAATATGGTTACGACATTGGCAGAAATGGAGTTAACAGATCACAACAAGTCTTCGTTATTTGAAGGAGGTGCATTGGATTCACTTCTTGACTTGGTCCTTAAGGGGAACCCTAGGATGAAGGAAATGGCAGCTAAAGCACTTTGTAACCTCTCAAGTTTACCAAAAAATGGCATACATATGATAAGACGAGGTTCAGTCAACCCTTTGGTTAATCTTCTCTACAGTCACACGTCATCTCACTGTTTACAAGATGAGGTGGCGGCCATAATCATGCATCTTGCCGTGTCAACAATGTCACAAAATTCCACTGAAACGCCCATTTCGCTATTTGAATCTGTTGGAGACATTGATGGACTTTTTGCTTTTATTGGCTGTACGAGACCTTTAGTGCAAGAAAGTTTACTTCGTTCTTTTTATGCTATGTGCCATTCTCCCTTAGCTTCTACCGTGAAAGCAAAGCTGAGACAGGTAACATTTGCATTCCCTAAATTCACTCTGGATTAATAGGCTAATCGCTTGAATGGTAACAAACTTATTTTTGGCCATAAGAGATCATCAATGTGTCAGATTTTTTTTTTTATTATTTAAGATTATTTCCTATGATAGCCGGTTTTTGGAGGCCACATCAGGAAAATGTCAACACAATCAACATAGGTTGCCGTCATATCAGCTGCCACATCATCATAGTTGACCCATTACTACGTCAGATTACCTTAAATCAGAAAATTTTGAACTTTTTTTCTGGCTGCAAATTTAGTTGGTTACCTTAAATTAAATGTTGATAAATCTGGTTACCTTTTTTATGCAATTAGCCCTTGATTTTCTATGGATTTCCTTATCTTTGATTTAATGCTTTTTTCAGAATCCAGAAAATGAACAAGCATTGGTGCTTTTGTGTGACAATGATAACCAGAAAGTACGAGCAAATGCGGTCAAGTTGTTCTGTTGTTTAACAGAAGATAGTGAAGACAAAGAGATCATAGATCGCATGGGGAAACAATCAATCGAAACTATAATAAAAATAATAAAGTCCCCCAGTGATACGGAAGAGATTGCTTCTGCTATGGGTGTCATTTCAAATCTGACACGGTCGTCTCAACTTACCGAGTCACTTTTGAGTGCAGGTGGACTACCCGTTATCTCTACCTGTCTTCGTAACGAAATGAGAAAAGGGACCCCCAAGATACAGCTAATCGAAAACGCCGTTGGTTCATTTTGTCATTTCACCATCCCAGAAAACCGGAATTCACAGAAGAAAGTAGCTGAGGAAGGCGTCATCCCCTTATTAGTCCAGTTATTAGAGCTAGGAACCAGTTTGACCAAAAGAAAAGCATCTATTTCTCTTGGTCAACTTTCTAAATCTTCGTCTATGTTAACTCGCCCGATCCCTAAGGGAGGTTTATTCAGGTGCTTCTCGCCTCAACTGGAATCTGCGTGTCCAGTTCATCAAGGAATCTGTTTTGTAGAAACGTCTTTTTGCTTGGTAGAAGCTGATGCAGTATCACCGTTAGTGAAGCTTTTGGCGGATCCTGATTTTGATGTTTCTGAAGCTTCTTTAGATGCACTGCTAACTTTGATTGAAGGTGAAAGACTACAATATGGGTGTAAAGTGCTTGCGGAAGCTAATGCCATACATCCATTAATTAAGTTACTTAACAGTACTTCTTCGAGTTTGCAGGAAAAAGTACTGAATGCATTGGAGAGAATTTTTCGCTTGGTTGATTTCAAGCATAAGTATGGAAGTTTGGCTCAGATGTCTTTAGTTGAGTTGACTCAAAGGGGAAACAGCAGAACAAAATCTTTGGCAGCCAAGATTCTTGCGCAGCTAAATGTTCTTCATGATCAATCATCGTATTTCTAGAGTAAGTTTGTCAATGCAGGACGAGGGCAAAGCATTTATCGATTAGGTGATATTTTTTATGGCGTGTATCATGATGAGCCGGTACATTATCTCCTGACTGGTAGTATATGATTCATGCAAAAACTTGGGAATTAGCTCAGTGAAATTCTTTTGTCATTGATTTTGTAAACAGCTTCTGTATCATTTTGTATATGACTATACGACATATAGATACCTCAATTTATTTTATAATTTATATCTTCTATAGTGCTTCTTTCTTTATTTGCTAAATAAATAAGAACTTGATTAATCTTCAATAATTTTAAAATATGAAATATACATATCATGATGAGCTTAGATCCCATGTTACAATTGTTATATATTAGTTACCTACCCATCATTTGACAGCTGATCTATCTAAAAACCTATTTTGAATTTTACAAGAATCACTTGAGTCAATTCAAATACAAAAAAGTAACCAATAAAGCTTAGACCACTCCCAACGGTGACTAAAACTGATTGATCCACGTTAGAACCACATTAATTTTTTCAAAAACTGACGGATCCTTGTCATCAGTGACACATCATTTTAATTTTTGAGTCCTACATTTACCAATTTTACCTTTAATATTATACACAAAAAAGGACGCGTCGGATTTGTGATGAGGAAACCGACGAGGCAAAGTGACGAACCGGTGCCATCGGCGTCACTTCGTCGGTTGGAAACTGACATGAGCCGGCGGCTTCCATTGGGAATGGCCTTAGTTGATCAATGTGTCATACATGGTTAACACAGATTTCGGTTGCCTTCAACAGTGTTTAATACCTAATGTAATAGCTTCAGATAGCACATTAGTTTGTGTTAATAAGAGAGAATGACTGACTAAATAAGTTGATTACATGGCCGGTCAGCGTTGCCGGTTATCAAATTTTTGCGAGAAATTAGTCGATTATCATTACATATATAATAAGAGAAGCATCTGTTAGATACATACATATACTTTAGTGATTTCAATTCATGACCAAAACTTAAGTAACACAAATTAATAACTTGAATGTTGTTCTTTTAGGAGTGTATAGTAACTATTACTGTACTATACAATGATAAAGTTAGTTAGATGTCACTTTTGTAATGTTCCAAGATTGCTGGAACAAATTCATATCATTCATAGTAACAACTTACTACATACCAAGATATCACATATATATCATCATAATTATATATGTAATTATAAAAATATAATTATTAATTAACAAATTAAAAGGATATGAAGAACTTATTCATGATCAACTTTAACATAAGATATATGATTCGATTCAATCATTTATCTTCATGTGATGAAGTAGTAGCTGATTTCATGATCTCATCTTCAATGGCTTTCTCCAACCACATCTCAGCATCTTCCATCATTTCAGGACTAAGTCTCACCATAAGTATACAAAATTCGGTTTCGTTCAAGAACCCGTCTCCATCAAGGTCTCCTTCTTTTACCATACCTTGTGCATCTTCTTTGCTCATACTTTCCATTCCAAGAATCCTTGAATTTTTTCTTAAACTTTCGGGTGTGATCAACCCAAGTTTCTCGTCCGCTAGCAGCCGAAAACCGCCACATAGCTCATCCATAAAGGTGGTTAACTCTAGCTTCTCCGCCATCACCGGAAGCAAGTCTTGGTAGTTTTTTTCTTCCATTTGTTTTTTATTTTGTTTTTTAATTTTAGGTGGTGGGTTGGAGTTGGAATAATTAGTAGGACTTATTTATAGCAGTGGAAAAATTATGAAGTATGCATACATGACAACTTGTCAATTGGGTTGGGATTAGGGAAGGTATACTTTTTTACCTTTAGTTTACTACCCAAATTAAGGTGACTTTCTTCTACATTCAATTAAATAAACTAGGATTGAACAAATTATAATACGATGATGATTATTTAGTTTTTACGATTTTTATTTCTAACGCTTGTCTATACAATAACTTGAACTCCCAACCTCGTATCATGATACCGCTATACAATAACCCTTTGAGGTCCATTTCTTAACGATTTAAAAGAATTTGAATAAAGGTTATCCAATAACTTTCAACAATTCATATCAAATAACTTATCTTACACTACTGACAACACCAATTGTTTTAGCAAGATCATGGTTGGATAACATTTAACACTTGTTAAGAAACATCTCTAAGTTGAATCTAAATCAAGATATAAAATAACATATTTTCAGTTTTTGTTATTAATTTTGGCTATAGACAAAATCAAAATTATATGTATTCTTAGTAATTAGGAAGCTTCATGGGAAGCTAAGGTTGGTTCCATTATGTTTTGGAAACTTCACTAAAAATATAATCTTCCATTCTTGTCTTTTTTATCTTCTTCCTTCCATGAAACTTCCTTCCTAAAAGTTTAGTTACCTACGTCCAATAATGCTTTTAGACTTTGTACGCAACTACATATATGTATGCCCATACCTATGATTAAATTGTTATATATGGACATGTCTTTTGTAACGAATCTAATCCTTAATTTTGTTATGGGAACAATGCAATTTTACTTTGATATTCTTTGTTCTTAATACTGTAATGCGATTCATAATTTCTTGAGTTGTATATCCGTTTGATGTTACTGTGAATGATTTTTTCAGAGTAGTAATATCACATTGATTTTAGATACCAAGTAGATGAATTCTTTTTGGTACCAGCAAACAATCGCTCTTTTAATACCTAAGAGTAGGCTAATTATTAGTGGTGAATTTGAAAATATGATAATACTCTTACATTTGGGACGTCCGTCCAAAGGTTCAAATCTCACTTGGTGCAAACAAGTTCTAGGGGCAACACCAATATCCTTACGAATTGAAGAGCCTTACCTAAACGAGGTTTGTATGTCAGTCATAGTGCCCACGAAAGGTGAAGTCGAACCATGGATAAAAGACAACTAATCGCTCTTATAGTTGTTAAGATTTTAAGGGGATTTGTGGGGTCCCACAATAACACTTGTTTATGCAAATGTATTGACACAAGCTAAGAATTTCTTGATAAGAAGTTTGCGGAATAACACTTATCAAGTGGAAGATTTATGTAACTTGTAATGTGGTTGATGTAGAGATTATAATACAAAACAAGAACACAAGTGATTCAATAATCAAAAGCCTCAATATTATAAATAATACGGATACACGATTGTATCAGGGTTACAAAGACAACCTTGAAGCTTGGTTACAACTTGACTAACTATTGGACAGATTGATACACTTGTTTTCTTGTTACACTTAACTCAAGTACATACATATAGACTAAATAACTTGTATAAAATCTATATACAATCTACTTTTCTAACACAACACTTCTAGGAACCACGCTTGCATTAAATGCATTTGACCTTTCTGGTCTGCTGCGTGCACTATTCCTCAAAAGCATGTCTGCAGTAGGTATACTTGTGTTGCAGAGTTGGTAGAAAGTCAGACCCACTTAGCAGCATTAACATGTAGACGAGCAGAACTATCTTTTTGAACTAGCAGAACTAATTCTTGCAGACATTGGCACTTGGCAGCACTAACCTTGTAAAAGCTTGGCAGCACTAACTGTTGAAAGGCTAGCAGAACTAACTCTGGAAAACTTTTTTTTTAATAAATGAACAGAGCTAACTTCCACTAGCAGAACTAAGTCTTCATAGCCCAGCAGCACTAATCTTGAACAGACTTAAACACTTAGAATAATTTGACATTTGAAGAGTAGAAGAACTTAGCACAACAATCTCCCCCTAAACTTGATCTTTCCCAGAATAGATCCAAGTTTCTACTTCATGATTTCTGCAAATTTTCTTTTGATTTCAGCAGCTCTTTTCTTTGTTCTTTCCTCACTCTGAGCAGCATGTCTTTGTTGTGCTTTTTCATAGTATTGCTGCACTTCATGAATTAATGAAGCAGCAGTGTCCAAATCATCACATTTCATTGTGAGTGAGAGCATTGAGCTTAGTTGACCTAGAGTCCAAGGATACTCAGTTCCAATAAAGAAGTAGGCAAATATTCCACTGTGTAACTGCACTAGATGTACTCCATTATGAGAATAGCAGTACCATGCCTTCACCCTTGAGGTGTCTTTATAGAAGTCATTTTCAGGATCCATTTCATACAGGATTGAGAGACTGTTGTAGACAATATGCTCATCACTATGCCTTTGAGCATTTTGATATTTCTTGACTGCAATGCTCCACATATCATCTAAGTCATCTCTGGATAAGGCTTTTATGCATCTGTAGAAGGACATGAACTTCTCCATTGTATCCCCAGCCCTCACAATCTTTAAGCACTTTTTCATTTGCTCATCTGTTTCCCACACCCAATCAATAATAGAAAAGTGTACAGCAATAGGTACCTTGGGTGTCTCAACCTCAACCATTGATCTGATCTGTGTCCAATCAACCTCTTCCTCAGTAGACTTTGTAGGCTCAGATGTAGAAGATACCACAGCAGGCACTTCTGTTTCACTGTCATCCTTATCATTTCCGATAGCCATCCTTTTCCTCCTTTTGAGATGAAGGGTTTCTTTTGGAATTTTCATTTTAAGAGCATCCAGATCCTCCTTTTCCTTTCTTTCTAGCTCTGCCTTAGCCCTTGCCATCTCTGCTTTTCTTTCAAGCAGTTCCTTTTCTGCTGCAGTTGGAATTTTTACCTTTTGAGCAACTGCACTCTTTGACTTTTCCTCTAGGGCTCTTTGTGTGCTCATTTCAATGTCCCTTTCAATTTTAAGATAAATCTTTTCCAGCTCATAGAAGTCCAATGCCATTAACTCCTTTAGAGTTCTTCCAGTTGTATTCTTTACTACTCTAGCATATTGGTCTTTTAGTTGCCTCTGAGTAGGTGCCTTCTTTCTTTTCTCTTCTATTTTCTTATGTGCCTCATGCTTTCTTCTCTGCTCAAGCATGTCCAAATACCACATCAGTCTTTGATCAGCAGTGAACTCTTTCATTTGTGCATTGTGAGTTCCATCTGCCAGTAGATGATCAAAATATATATGCTCCTCAGGGGTCATCATGATCTTTACATCATTACCCATATCCACCTCTACAAATGTATTCTTTCCTTCTCCATCAAACTGGGCTTGCAAGTTTTTAGCAACCCTTTCACTTATATCCTCCATAGCCTTTCTTTTCATAGGTTTCACAGGCTCAACCAATTTTTCTTTGCCCTTTCCTTTGCCCATATCAGTTGTAGGTTTCACCTGTGATGAGGGAATTTCTTTTATAGATATGCCAGTTGAGCTTTTCCCTTGTGCTGTGCTTTTAGCCACTTTTAAAAGTGCATATGCAGCAACTTTTTCTACCTCTGTCATAGCAGCAGCACTAACCTTTTCCTCAGGAATAGTAGATTTAACCATTTCTGGTTCCTTAAGCCCAGCAGAACTATCTATAGCACTGGCAGCACTAACTTTTGTACTGGCAGCACTAACTTCTGCATCCACTACCCTAGCAGCACTATCCTCAATACTAGCAGTACTAACTCCAGCAGCACTATCTAACATATCTTTGGCACTTTTCTTTGCAGCCTCAGATACATCTTCATCCAGTACTTCTAGAATCAAACTACCAACAACATTCCCTAGCTGCTCAGCACTTACATCATCATGTATGCTGTCATCAATCTCCACCACATCATCTATGTGCTTTTCTGCTTCCCCTGCACCAGTAAATTCAAACTGATCTACATTTTCTTCCTCACTGGTGCTTTCATCAACAAGCATCCTTTTCAGTCCAG
This sequence comes from Pseudognaphalium luteoalbum, assembly GCA_963422505.1. Classification (NCBI taxonomy): domain Eukaryota; kingdom Viridiplantae; phylum Streptophyta; class Magnoliopsida; order Asterales; family Asteraceae; genus Pseudognaphalium; species Pseudognaphalium luteoalbum. Next base: position 29,351,633 of record OY730195.1, read on the forward strand.
TTGACTTACTCTTAGCTATGCTTTTGGATTCATCCCTTTCCTTCATCAACAACTCTACCATCTCCCTTAACCTGGCAATCTCTGCCTTCTGTCCCTCCACTTCCTTTGACAATCTGGTACAAGTATCCATCAATTCCTTTATAGTAAAGCTATCCTCACCATTGCCAGAAGTGTTACCCTCTTTTAATGGATCATTGGAAGATTTAGTTAATGTCTCAGACCTAGTCTGAGCATCATCAACCCCCAATGTGGTTTCTTGGCACCTGGGACCACTAGATATATTGATATCCACTGGATCCTCAGCAATAGAGGAATCCAATGGCATCTCTATATCCTGTGTTGCCATAGATTGGGTCCTAATTCTAGTACCACTGTCTTGTTCTCCTACTGAGGTAGCAACAGTAGTGGCAGCCCTTTCCATATGGTCTCTCTTCTCCTTAGTGACCACCTCATTGTCATTTTTGGACTTAGGCAATTGAGGAAGAGGAGCCTCAGATGCCTGTTTCTTAGCCTTTTTGGCTTTTGGTTTGGTAGGCTTTGGGTCCCTTGTTTTTGTTGTTTTAGTAACTGTGCCACTTGGTTGAGAAGTAATGGGAGTTTCTACTTCCTGTGGCACAGTGGAAGGCAAGTTTAACATATGTTCTGTTAAATTGGTCACCTTCCCAGAAAAGGCTTTGCCTTTGACCATTCCATTCCTTCTCATGTTTGAAAATGTTTTCTTAGAAAGATTTGAGAGGATCAATCTACCACCTTCCCTAGGTAGATCTTGGATTTCCTGGTCAAGTATGTGTTGTAAAAATCTTGGATACATTAAAAATTTATCTTTGGGTTTCTCAAGATTATTTACCATTCCATTGAAGATTAATTTTGAAAAATTAAATTTTTCATTATTTGCAAGACAGATGAAAGCAGAAGCTATGTTACTGCTAAACTGCTCCCATGAAGTTTTCTTCTGTGAAATGCAGTGTTGTAGGGTATGGATTAAAAATTTCCATTGTGGAGAGAAGAGTTGTTTGTAATATGTCAATTTTTCTGTCCTCTCCCCCTCATACCCATACAACACTAGTTGATCATGTATTAGAGAAGTAGCATAGCATTCCATACCATCTGCATCATCTAAGAGAAGATGAGCACGTATGGAAGCTTCTGTGATAATGATAGGCTTCTCATTTACTGTTGCCGTTATGTTTTTAACCCCATCTACTTCGGACACCACGGCAGATGTCCAGAAGTCATTAATATGTGAAAGATAAATGGTGGGATTAACAGTAAGTGCAAACCTTATAGAGGTGCACTTCAGGAAATCAATGATTTCATGATAATCGTCTGAGCCTTGTGGTTTTAGAAGGAAGCCGCAGACATTGTGTTGATCTCCCGTGTCGAGTGTTTGTGATGAAGAAGATGAAGATGCCATTTTTGAAAGTTAGGTTGGAGAGTTTTTGGGAGGTTTTTGGAAAGGTAATTTCAATTTTCGATAAAAAGTGCAAGTGAATTGAAAAAGTGTAGTGTTTGGCAGATTTAAATACCCTTTTAAAGTGAACAGTACGTTCAAGCCCTAAAATAACACTAGCAGAATTAAAGTTGGAAAAAGTTACTGGCAGAATTAACTTTGGCAGACTTAACTCTAGCAGAAGTAATTCTTAGCAGAATTAATGCTAGCAGAATTAATTCTAGCAGAATTAATTCTAACAGAATTAATATTAGCAGAATTAACTTTAACTTTTCTGCACACCTAGACAAGTCCACGTCACCCTTTTATTAATAGTGCTGGCAGAACTAAGTTATGCTAGCAGAATTAACATTGTTGAAAAATTGAGTTAGCAGAACTAACAACCTTTGAGCATTTAATCCTGCACTGTTAGCTTAAAAACACAATATAACTAGCAGAATTAAATTGTACAAGCAGAACTAAATAAGATAATCACTATTTATACTAGCAGAATTAAGTCATGATAGTATTGAATATTGAGAATCTTATAATATCTGCTGTAACAGGCTAAAGTATCAAGTAAAACCCCATGTGTAAAACATTTTAAAATTAAATAATGATCATAATGAGCTGTTCATCATACCAATACCAGTAACCAGAAATGTAAACCTGCCAACATCAAATGCTTTTGTGAACAGATCTGCAAGTTGGTTATCTGTATGGATTTTAAAAATTTGAATTAATCTCTTCTCATTACAATCCCTTATGAAATGATATCTAATTTCAATATGTTTTGTTTTAGAGTGTTTCACAGGGTTATTAATGATACTTATAACAGCAGTATTATCAATATACATGGGAGTATTTAGAAAAGTCAAACCATAGTCTAGCATTTGATTCTGAATCCATAGAATCTGAGCACAACAACTTGATGCAGCAACATACTCTGCTTCTGCTGTAGAAGTAGATACAGTGGTTTGCTTTTTGCATTGCCAAGATACTAGTCTATCTCCCAAGAATTGACAGCCTCCAGAAGTTGACTTTCTGTCCAGATTGTTACCCCCATAATCACTGTCAGAATATGCTACCAAATTGAAGGAAGAATTCTTTGGATACCATAGGCCTAATTTTGGTTGACCTTTTAGATATTTAAAAATTCTCTTCACAGCATGAAGATGAGACAACTTAGGATTTGTTTGAAACCTTGCACACACACATACTGCAAACATGATATCTGGTCTACTGGATGTGAGATACATCAATGAACCTATCATGGATCTATAGAGATGTTCATCAACACTCTCCCCCTCAAGATCTGCAAGTAATGGCTTGTGTGTTTCCATTGGAGTGCTTGCAATCTTTGCATCACAGAGCTTAAACTTATCCAAAATGTCTTTAACATATTTATCCTGACTTATGAAGATACCATCTACTTTCTGATTCACTTGAAGACCTAAAAAGAAAGTCAATTCTCCCATTGAACTCATCTGGAATTTCTGATGCATAAGAGATTCAAATTCTTTGCACAGACTGTCATTTGTTGAACCAAAAATAATATCATCTACATAGATTTGCACTAGTAGGATATCATTCTCAATTCTTTTGATGAACAAAGTCTTGTCTATTGCACCTCTTTTGAATCCATTATCCAACAGATACACAGATAAAGTATCATACCAAGCTCTAGGAGCTTGATGCAGTCCATAAATTGCTTTGTCCAATCTGAGCACTTTATCTGGATGCTTGGGATCCTCAAACCCTGGTGGTTGGCACACATACACTTCCTCATCTATCTTCCCATTCAAGAATGCACTCTTTACATCCATCTGGTATACTTTGAAATTCTTGAAGGAAGCATAAGCTAAGAACAATCTAATAGCCTCAATTCTTGCCACAGGTGCAAATACCTCATCATAATCAATACCCTCTTCTTGTGAGTATCCCTGTGCAACCAATCTAGCTTTGTTCTTAATTACTATGCCCCTCTCATCCTTTTTGTTACTGTATACCCATCTGGTACCAATAGCCCGTTTTCTTTTGGGTAGATCCATCAAAGTCCACACATTTTGAATTTTAAATTGAAGTAGCTCCTCTTGCATAGCTTCAACCCAGCTTGGATCTTTCAAAGCTTCAACTGCTTTCTTGGGCTCTATCTGTGACAGAAAACAAGCAAACAAAGAAAAATTTGCATTTTCATCAAGAGTTTTAGATGACCTTCTTGTTTGCATAGGAGCATCAATTGCTCCAATGACATTGTCCAATGGCATGTAGCTTTTATGAGCTTGATACTGTGGACCAGCTGTCATTTCTATCCCAGATTCCAAATTGGTAAGATTCTGATCCAGATCTGTGTCTTCTTGAATCATCTGACCACTTGATTCTGACACTTCCAACCTTGTTGGTTGTTGCTCCTCTTGTGCATCTTCATTTGATGCTTCTTCTTGTTGAGAGCATTCTGGATTTGATGATGCATTTCCATCATCATATGCACCATTATCATCCAAATTTGATGAAATGGGTACTGAACTCTGTTGTTGATCAGGGGTGGAAAATTCAAGTACTGCAGGTGGGTCAGGTAGCCATGTTGGAAACAAAACAAACTGTGGTGATTTGGTTGTTTGTTGACCTGTAGTTGTACCTGCATTCACATTTGTACTTGTACCTGCAATTGATGACTCATGCATATATCTAAAAGATTTGGTTAATGCATCAATGTCAAATAGATGTGCTGGACCTTTACCTAAAGAATTTGGTGTGTGTTCATTAAAGGTCACATCTAAAGTCTCTTCCACTATTCTTGTTTTACTGTTGAATACTCTATATGCTTTTCTTTGGAAAGAGTAACCAACAAAGAATCCCTCATCAACTTTGCTTTGAAACTTGCCTAATTGATCCTTGGTATTTAAGATAGTAACATGACATCCAAATGGTTTAAGAAAACTAACCAAAGGTTTGTTATTTAGGAATAACTCATAAGGTGTTTTGTTATGAGGCTTAACAACTAATACCCTGTTCTGGACATAACAAGCAGTGCTAATTGCTTCTGCCCAGAAGGTCATTGGTAGTTTAGCATCTGCTAACATGGTTCTAGCAGCCTCAATAAGTGTCCTATTTTTCCTTTCTGCTACTCCATTCTGTTGAGGAGTTCTAGGAACACTATATTGTCTATCTATACCTTTTGATTCACAGAACTTATCCATCTCTTGATTTCTAAATTCTGTTCCATTGTCACTTCTAATGATTTTAAGCTTTCTGTTGGTTTGATTTTCAATCTTAATGATGAATGATCTTAGAATTTCCCCAGTTTCATCCTTGGTTCTAAGAAAGAATACCCAACTAAATCTGCTGTAATCATCAGTGATCACTAGGCAATATGACTTCTTACCTATACTACTCACATTTGTTGGTCCAAATAGATCCATATGCAGTAAATGTAAAGGTGAGTCAATAGAGTTCAGTGACTTGGCCTTATAAGAGGATTTGTGTTGCTTGCCTTTTTGACATGCAACACAGTGGTCATCACATGAATATGTTTTCTCTGGTAAACCTCTGACAAGTTTTCCTTTAACAAGTTTGTTTATTGTTTTAAAATTCATGTGACACATCCTTCTATGCCAAAGGTCAGATTCATTGACAGTTGCTTTTGAAATGAGACAACTCAACTCAGGTTTGGGTACAAATTTAGCCAATTCACAGCTGTACATGCAATTCTTTCTGGGAATTTTCATTAAAATCATTTTGGGGTCAAGAACAAACTTCTCAGAAAGAATACAGCATTCTGTGTCATTAAAGAACACTGGGTTCTTTTTCTCTGTAATTTGGCTAACACTTAACAGATTGTACCTCAATTGTTCAACAAAGTATACATCATTGAAGCTCATTTTGTCACTGTTGACATTTCCCATGCCTGTAATCCTTCCTCCTTTAGGATTACCTCCAAAAGCAACAGGACCTCCATCAATAACTTTGAAGTCCTCCAATCTGCTTCTATCTCTTGTCATGTGCCTAGAGCATCCACTATCAATATGCCATAAGCTTTTCTTCTTGCTCTGCACATACAAATGACAAAAGATTAGTTTCTCTTGGGAACCCAAACCAATTTGGTTGTGGGTATCCCTTTCTTATCAACAGCATCAACTCTTTTGAAGGTAATTGATGCTGGTGATAGAGCAGTTGGTTTCCAAACCCAACTAATTTTTGACTTGACATCATTAAGTGGCCTGGCAGAATTAACTTCTGAACCACTCAATTTTTGCCTGGCAGAACTAACTTTGGTTAACTTTTGCTTAGCAGAATTAACCTTGTAGTTTTGCTTGTCAGAGTTAAAGTTTGTCTTTGTCATTTTAGTTCTGTTGGCCTTATTGTTAGTCAACCCTTTTGCAACTCCTTTTGGTGCAGCAGAGTTAACTTTTGCCATTGACTTTCTGACTATACTAGCAGAATTAACTTTGGTTATGAAATTTTGATGGTTAATTCTGTCAGTATTAGTCCATGATGATTGTTTAACCCGTTGAAGCTTTGGGTTAAAATAACAATCCTTTTGAAGATGATTGAATCTTTCACAAATAAAACAAGCTTTCTCATCAACCCTTTTGAAATTAGATTCAAGTTTTTGAGAAACCATTTGATTCTAGTTTCTTTGATTTCCTCTTGAATCTTTCTTTATTTTTGAAACTGGTGATGAGTTAGCAGAACAATTACACGTAGTACATTTAACAACAACAATTTTATCATTTTCTGGTGTGTTAACAGATGTACTAGCATTCTTCTTTTCATTCAAATTCATCCTAGTCTTTTCTTGAAATAGTTTCTTACCCTCTGCTAGTTTCTTAGTTTGTAACTTAGATACTAGCCCAGTAACAGAAGTAGGATTTGAATGAACTCTTACATCTTCCTTAGATTCACCCTCATCATCTGAAATCCATTCAGATATCTTAACCTTTTCCAGATCATCTGCATTTTTCAATGCAGCAACAGGATCTGCTAGTTTGACCTCTTCTACCATTTTCTCCTTAAGTTTATTTATGTCTAAATCAGTTTTAGGAGGCATGTAGGTGTGATTGTAAGGTGGAGGTACATTGTTAAGATTATAACCTAAGCCAGTTTTAATCTTATCATGGATTTGACTCTTTATCAGATTTTGGACACTCTCAGAAGCATTTTCTAACTCAGCCATTGTAAGTTTGATACTTTCTTTCTCAGCAGTGACTTCAGCTAGTTTCTTAATCAATTCATCAACCCTATTTTGCAACATATCCTTTTCAAATTGAGCATACTTAAGATCATAATCATATTGTTCTTCATTTTTCTGGTATGCTTTAATTTGTTTCTCTAGATCTTCTATTGCTAAGGTTGTGTGTTGACTTCTAATGTCCCAGTCCCTAAGTTCTTTGCAAATATTAGCATTATGATCCCTGTAGTGTTTAACAGTTTTCTTACATACATTGGAACATAATTTTGCCTGTACCTCATATGGGACTTCATCTGATGTGCTTTCCTCTCCAATAGCCATCAATGCATGATTCTGTGGTTCCATTTCTGCTTGATCACTCCAGTCATATCCCATACCATCTTGTAATACAAGAGCATTTGGTGTAGACTCTTGAACAGCAATGGTTCTTTTCTGTGATCCATTGTAAGCAGCATTATAACCCCCAGATCTTTGACCACTCATTTCCTGCCTAGGAGCTCTGCATTCTCTGGCAAAATGACCCAATTTGTGGCAGTTGTAGCATTCTACCTTGCTTTTATCAAACCCCACATTATCATCTCTCTTTCCTGCAAAGTTATTCCTTCCTGTTCTTTGCAAGAATCTTTTCACCCTCATGGTGATCATAGCCATTTGCCATTTGATGTCCATCTCCTCCAGATCATCTGGATTCACCTGTTCTAATTCTTCAGTAGTCAGTGAAGAGTTCACATGACTAGCAAAGAATGCTTCTACCACTTGATCTGTAGATCTTTCTTGTACTACAGATGGTGAATTTGATCCTGCACTTTTCACAGTGGATACAGACCCATATCCTTTTGGATCTGTTTTGACTCTTCCCATGGACATAAATGCAGCATTCTGTGAGCTTTGTGCTTCACCACTGCTCTGTTTTCTACTTTCCACCTCAGGCTCAAAAGCTATAAGATCATTGTACAGATCATTTAGCTCTTTGTCATCCAAATCACTTCTTTGTCTAAGACCTACAGTATATATAGTCCATTCTTCACCTAGTGATCTTAAAAACTTCCTGTTAAGATCATCCTTGTCTATGACAACCTTGTGATTCTTTAACTCACCTACAAGCTTTCTGTATCTGTTGAAGACTTGAGTCAAAGTTTCAGATTTGACAGAACTAAAGTTTTCAAACTGTTGTTTGAGCATTGACCTTTTGTTCTTCTTGGTGCTTTCATTTCCTGCAAATCTCTTATCTAGTTCTTCTATAAGCACATTTGCATCATCAACCTGCTCAAATTCACTTTGGTATTCATTAGGAATAGACAGTAACAGAGTACTTAGAGCTTTAAGTTCAGTAGCTCTTTCCCTTCTTTCTTGTTCTGTTATTGGTGCAACTCTTGGTAACCTTACACCAATTGCATCAACTTTGTACTTTGGACCATTTTCCACAATGTCCCATAGTTGATAATCTGTAAGCAACATGTGTTGCTTAATTCTGTTTCTCCACATGTTGTATTCATCTGGTCTAAGGATAGGAATCCTAGACACTTGAACGCCTTCTACAAATTCTGATGCCATTGTATACAAACAAGCTTAAGAAAGATTACAACTTAAGTGATCACAGCTCTTACCTAAGATCTTCCAGAATTCAAAGCTTACACCTGCTCTAATACCAATTGTGGGGTCCCACAATAACACTTGTTTATGCAAATGTATTGACACAAGCTAAGAATTTCTTGATAAGAAGTTTGCGGAATAACACTTATCAAGTGGAAGATTTATGTAACTTGTAATGTGATTGATGTAGAGATTATAATACAAAACAAGAACACAAGTGATTCAATAATCAAAAGCCTCAATATTATAAATAATAGGATACACGATTGTATCAGGGTTACAAAGACAACCTTGAAGCTTGGTTACAACTTGACTAACTATTGGACAGATTGATACACTTGTTTTTTTTGTTACACTTAACTCAAGTACATACATATAGACTAAATAACTTGTATAAAATCTATATATGTCGCACCCCCAAATTCGAGTTGCGGAAGCGAATCGGGTCGGGGCGCGACTACTCAATATACACAGCACAAAAGATATAATGAACGACCACTACATGCGTCGTTTTACTTTGATATTGATAAAACAAAAGTTTACATCAAAATATTGTTTACATTAGCCCGGTTTGAAATTGAGAGATTTAAGTACATAATTAACCTATACAAAATATAATAATGCAGCTAAATCTCTGATTGGTTGCATGCTGACTCGAGCTAATAGTTCTTGATTGAGCTGTCCAACCTACTGCTGGTCACCTGTGATACATGCTAAAATGGGTCAGCGAAACGCTGGTGAGCTCACAGGTTTGTATGTCAACGCATATTTGTATGAACCGCAAGATTTTATAATATAATTGAATTTAAAATGCAATTAAGCAAAATAGAAGTTATACAACCATGAGCACATAGTCTAAGCTTAACTTGAGTGTCAGGTCCAATTAAGGAAACCTAACTGAGTTGCCTCCTACGAGTGCCTAATCTACACTCGTCTTCCCAAATGCTAATACGTCCGTTTGACCAGTTAGTGCATGCTAACCCGGACGAGGATTGTCAATCCTATATGATATCATATACTAACATTCACGCTACAGATGTATTACCAGACTATGCTATGGAGGGCTTTATTGATTAGTTGAAAACAACTCATGTAGTATTTGATTGATTTGTACTTGCGTTCTACTTGTAAAACAAAATGAGCAATAATATCACACCCCTTAATGAAAACAGTAAAATAGGGGCCATGAGACTCACCTGAGCCTTGAGCGATTAAATTAATAAACTTGAATTGATTAGCGGTGGATTGATGTCCGAAGACTTGTAACCTGAGGGTGTCCAAGACACACAATGGTTATAACATGAGTAGGCATCTCTAAAGACTGTCCTTGTAATTGTTCGTCCAACTTAGAATGTCCAAATTACCGCGATTTGGTTGTTTGTTTAAGTCTTTGAAAATGTGTACGGCCCGTTGGTGCTTGTTTGTAACAATAATCCCACTTCATGAATTAATGAAGCAGCAGTGTCCAAATCATCACATTTCATTGTGAGTGAGAGCATTGAGCTTAGTTGACCTAGAGTCCAAGGATACTCAGTTCCAATAAAGAAGTAGGCAAATATTCCACTGTGTAACTGCACTAGATGTACTCCATTATGAGAATATCCGTACCATGCCTTCACCCTTGAGGTATCTTTATAGAAGTCATTTTCAGGATCCATTTCATACAGGATTGAGAGACTGTTGTAGACAATATGCTCATCACTATGCCTTTGAGCATTTTGATATTTCTTGACAGCAATGCTCCACATATCATCTAAGTCATCTCTGGATAAGGCTTTTATGCATCTGTAGAAGGACATGAACTTCTAAATGATCTGTACAATGATCTTATAGCTTTTGAGCCTGAGGTGAAGAATGGACTATATATATTGTGGGGTCTCACAATAACACTTGTTTATGCAAATGTATTGACACAAGCTAAGAATTTCTTGATAAGAAGTTTGCGGAATAACACTTATCAAGTGGAAGATTTATGTAACTTGTAATGTGATTGATGTAGAGATTATAATACAAAACAAGAACATAAGTGATTCAATAATCAAAAGCCTCAATATTATAAATAATACGGATACACGATTGTATCAGAGTTACAAAGACAACCTTGAAGCTTGGTTACAACTTGACTAACTATTGGACAGATTGATACACTTGTTTTTTTTGTTACACTTAACTCAAGTACATACATATAGACTAAATAACTTGTATAAAATCTATATACAATCTACTTTTCTAACACAACACTTCTAGGAACCACGCTTGCATTAAATGCATTTGACCTTTCTTGTCTGCTGCGTGCACTATTCCTCAAAAGTATGTCTGCAGTAGGTGTACTTGTGTTGCAGAGTTGGTAGAAAGTCAGACCCACTTAGCAGCATTAACATGTAGACGAGCAGAACTATCTTTTTGAACTAGCAGAACTAATTCTTGCAGACATTGGCACTTGGTAGCACTAACCTTGTAAAAGCTTGTCAGCACTAACTGTTGAAAGGCTAGCAGAACTAACCCTGGAAAACTTTATTTTCAATAAATGAACAGAGCTAACTTCCACTAGCAGAACTAAGTCTTCATAGCCCAGCAGCACTAATCTTGAACAGACTTAAACACTTAGAATAATTTGACATTTGAAGAGTAGAAGAACTTAGCCCAACAATCTCCCCCTAAACTTGATCTTTCCCAGAATAGATCCAAGTTTCTACTTCATGATTTCTGCAAATTTTCTTTTGATTTCAGCAGCTCTTTTCTTTGTTCTTTCCTCACTCTGAGCAGCATGTCTTTGTTGTGCTTTTTCATAGTATTGCTGCACTTCATGAATTAATGAAGCAGCAGTGTCCAAATCATCACATTTCATTGTGAGTGAGATCATTGAGCTTAGTTGACCTAGAGTCCAAGGATACTCAGTTCCAATAAAGAAGTAGGCAAATATTCCACTGTGTAACTGCACTAGATGTACTCCATTATGAGAATAGCAGTACCATGCCTTCACCCTTGAGGTGTCTTTATAGAAGTCATTTTCAGGATCCATTTCATACAGGATTGAGAGACTGTTGTAGACAATATGCTCATCACTATGCCTTTGAGCATTTTGATATTTCTTGACTGCAATGCTCCACATATCATCTAAGTCATCTCTGGATAAGGCTTTTATGCATCTGTAGAAGGACATGAACTTCTAAATGATCTGTACAATGATCTTATAGCTTTTGAGCCTGAGGTGAAGAATGGACTATATATATTGTGGGGTCTCACAATAACACTTGTTTATGCAAATGTATTGACACAAGCTAAGAATTTCTTGATAAGAAGTTTGCGGAATAACACTTATCAAGTGGAAGATTTATGTAACTTGTAATGTGATTGATGTAGAGATTATAATACAAAACAAGAACATAAGTGATTCAATAATCAAAAGCCTCAATATTATAAATAATACGGATACACGATTGTATCAGAGTTACAAAGACAACCTTGAAGCTTGGTTACAACTTGACTAACTATTGGACAGATTGATACACTTGTTTTTTTTGTTACACTTAACTCAAGTACATACATATAGACTAAATAACTTGTATAAAATCTATATACAATCTACTTTTCTAACACAACACTTCTAGGAACCACGCTTGCATTAAATGCATTTGACCTTTCTTGTCTGCTGCGTGCACTATTCCTCAAAAGTATGTCTGCAGTAGGTGTACTTGTGTTGCAGAGTTGGTAGAAAGTCAGACCCACTTAGCAGCATTAACATGTAGACGAGCAGAACTATCTTTTTGAACTAGCAGAACTAATTCTTGCAGACATTGGCACTTGGTAGCACTTACCTTGTAAAAGCTTGGCAGCACTAACTGTTGAAAGGCTAGCAGAACTAACCCTGAAAAACTTTGTTTTCAATAAATGAACAGAGCTAACTTCCACTAGCAGAACTAAGTCTTCATAGCCCAGCAGCACTAATCTTGAACAGACTTAAACACTTAGAATAATTTGACATTTGAAGAGTAGAAGAACTTAGCCCAACAATCTCCCCCTAAACTTGATCTTTCCCAGAATAGATCCAAGTTTCTACTTCATGATTTCTGCAAATTTTCTTTTGATTTCAGCAGCTCTTTTCTTTGTTCTTTCCTCACTCTGAGCAGCATGTCTTTGTTGTGCTTTTTCATAGTATTGCTGCACTTCATGAATTAATGAAGCAGCAGTGTCCAAATCATCACATTTCATTGTGAGTGAGATCATTGAGCTTAGTTGACCTAGAGTCCAAGGGTACTCAGTTCCAATAAAGAAGTAGGCAAATATTCCACTGTGTAACTGCACTAGATGTACTCCATTATGAGAATAGCAGTACCATGCCTTCACCCTTGAGGTGTCTTTATAGAAGTCATTTTCAGGATCCATTTCATACAGGATTGAGAGACTGTTGTAGACAATATGCTCATCACTATGCCTTTGAGCATTTTGATATTTCTTGACTGCAATGCTCCACATATCATCTAAGTCATCTCTGGATAAGGCTTTTATGCATCTGTAGAAGGACATGAACTTCTCCATTGTATCCCCAGCCCTCACAATCTTTAAGCACTTTTTCATTTGCTCATCTGTTTCCCACACCCAATCAATAATAGGAAAGTGTACAGCAATAGGTACCTTGGGTGTCTCAACCTCAACCATTGATCTGATCTGTGTCCAATCAACCTCTTCCTCAGTAGACTTTGTAGGCTCAGATGTAGAAGATACCACAGCAGGCACTTCTGTTTCACTGTCATCCTTATCATTTCTGATAGCCATCCTTTTCCTCCTTTTGAGATGAAGGGTTTCTTTTGGAATTTTCATTTTAAGAGCATCCAGATCCTCCTTTTCCTTTCTTTCTAGCTCTGCCTTAGCCCTTGCCATCTCTGCTTTTCTTTCAAGCAGTTCCTTTTCTGCTGCAGTTGGAATTTTCACCTTTTGAGCAACTGCACTCTTTGACTTTTCCTCTAGGGCTCTTTGTGTGCTCATTTCAATGTCCCTTTCAATTTTAAGATAAATCTTTTCCAGCTCATAGAAGTCCAATGCCATTAACTCCTTTAGAGTTCTTCCAGTTGTATTCTTTACTACTCTAGCATATTGGTCTTTTAGTTGCCTCTGAGTAGGTGCCTTCTTTCTTTTCTCTTCTATTTTCTTATGTGCCTCATGCTTTCTTCTCTGCTCAAGCATGTCCAAATACCACATCAGTCTTTGATCAGCAGTGAACTCTTTCATTTGTGCATTGTGAGTTCCATCTGCCAGTAAATGATCAAAATATATATGCTCCTCAGGGGTCATCATGATCTTTACATCATTACCCATATCCACCTCTACAAATGTATTCTTTCCTTCTCCATCAAACTGGGCTTGCAAGTTTTTAGCAACCCTTTCACTTATATCCTCCATAGCCTTTCTTTTCATAGGTTTCACAGGCTCAACCAATTTTTCTTTGCCCTTTCCTTTGCCCATATCAGTTGTAGGTTTCACCTGTGATGAGGGAATTTCTTTTATAGATATGCCAGTTGAGCTTTTCCCTTGTGCTGTGCTTTTAGCCACTTTTAAAAGTGCATCTGCAGCAACTTTTTCTACCTCTGTCATAGCAGCAGCACTAACCTTTTCCTCAGGAATAGTAGATTTAACCATTTCTGGTTCCTTAAGCCCAGCAGAACTATCTATAGCACTGGCAGCACTAACTTTTGTACTGGCAGCACTAACTTCTGCATCCACTACCCTAGCAGCACTATCCTCAATACTAGCAGTACTAACTCCAGCAGCACTATCTAACATATCTTTGGCACTTTTCTTTGCAGCCTCAGATACATCTTCATCCAGTACTTCTAGAATCAAACTACCAACAACATTCCCTAGCTGCTCAGCACTTACATCATCATGTATGCTGTCATCAATCTCCACCACATCATCTATGTGCTTTTCTGCTTCCCCTGCACCAGTAAATTCAAACTGATCTACATTTTCTTCCTCACTGGTGCTTTCATCAACAAGCATCCTTTTCAGTCCAGTTGACTTACTCTTAGCTATGCTTTTGGATTCATCCCTTTCCTTCATCAACAACTCTACCATCTCCCTTAACCTGGCAATCTCTGCCTTCTGTCCCTCCACTTCCTTTGACAATCTGGTACAAGTATCCATCAATTCCTTTATAGTAAAGCTATCCTCACCATTGCCAGAAGTGTTACCCTCTTTTAATGGATCATTGGAAGATTTAGTTAATGTCTCAGACCTAGTCTGAGCATCATCAACCCCCAATGTGGTTTCTTGGCACCTGGGACCACTAGATATATTGATATCCACTGGATCCTCAGCAATAGAGGAATCCAATGGCATCTCTATATCCTGTGTTGCCATAGATTGGGTCCTAATTCTAGTACCACTGTCTTGTTCTCCTACTGAGGTAGCAACAGTAGTGGCAGCCCTTTCCATATGGTCTCTCTTCTCCTTAGTGACCACCTCATTGTCATTTTTGGACTTAGGCAATTGAGGAAGAGGAGCCTCAGATGCCTGTTTCTTAGCCTTTTTGGCTTTTGGTTTGGTAGGCTTTGGGTCCCTTGTTTTTGTTGTTTTAGTAACTGTGCCACTTGGTTGAGAAGTAATGGGAGTTTCTACTTCCTGTGGCACAGTGGAAGGCAAGTTTAACATATGTGCTGTTAAATTGGTCACCTTCCCAGAAAAGGCTTTGCCTTTGACCATTCCATTCCTTCTCATGTTTGAAAATGTTTTCTTAGAAAGATTTGAGAGGATCAATCTACCACCTTCCCTAGGTAGATCTTGGATTTCCTGGTCAAGTATGTGTTGTAAAAATCTTGGATACATTAAAAATTTATCTTTGGGTTTCTCAAGATTATTTACCATTCCATTGAAGATTAATTTTGAAAAATTAAATTTTTCATTATTTGCAAGACAGATGAAAGCAGAAGCTATGTTACTGCTAAACTGCTCCCATGAAGTTTTCTTCTGTGAAATGCAGTGTTGTAGGGTATGGATTAAAAATTTCCATTGTGGAGAGAAGAGTTGTTTGTAATATGTCAATTTTTCTGTCCTCTCCCCCTCATACCCATACAACACTAGTTGATCATGTATTAGAGAAGTAGCATAGCATTCCATACCATCTGCATCATCTAAGAGAAGATGAGCACGTATGGAAGCTTCTGTGATAATGATAGGCTTCTCATTTACTGTTGCCGTTATGTTTTTAACCCCATCTACTTCGGACACCACGGCAGATGTCCAGAAGTCATTAATATGTGAAAGATAAATGGTGGGATTAACAGTAAGTGCAAACCTTATAGAGGTGCACTTCAGGAAATCAATGATTTCATGATAATCGTCTGAGCCTTGTGGTTTTAGAAGGAAGCCGCAGACATTGTGTTGATCTCCCGTGTCGAGTGTTTGTGATGAAGAAGATGAAGATGCCATTTTTGAAAGTTAGGTTGGAGAGTTTTTGGGAGGTTTTTGGAAAGGTAATTTCAATTTTCGATAAAAAGTGCAAGTGAATTGAAAAAGTGTAGTGTTTGGCAGATTTAAATACCCTTTTAAAGTGAACAGTACGTTCAAGCCCTAAAATAACACTAGCAGAATTAAAGTTGGAAAAAGTTACTGGCAGAATTAACTTTGGCAGACTTAACTCTAGCAGAAGTAATTCTTAGCAGAATTAATGCTAGCAGAATTAATTCTAGCAGAATTAATTCTAACAGAATTAATATTAGCAGAATTAACTTTAACTTTTCTGCACACCTAGACAAGTCCACGTCACCCTTTTATTAATAGTGCTGGCAGAACTAAGTTATGCTAGCAGAATTAACATTGTTGAAAAATTGAGTTAGCAGAACTAACAACCTTTGAGCATTTAATCCTGCACTGTTAGCTTAAAAACACAATATAACTAGCAGAATTAAATTGTACAAGCAGAACTAAATAAGATAATCACTATTTATACTAGCAGAATTAAGTCATGATAGTATTGAATATTGAGAATCTTATAATATCTGCTGTAACAGGCTAAAGTATCAAGTAAAACCCCATGTGTAAAACATTTTAAAATTAAATAATGATCATAATGAGCTGTTCATCATACCAATACCAGTAACCAGAAATGTAAACCTGCCAACATCAAATGCTTTTGTGAACAGATCTGCAAGTTGGTTATCTGTATGGATTTTAAAATTTTGAATTAATCTCTTCTCATTACAATCCCTTATGAAATGATATCTAATTTCAATATGTTTTGTTTTAGAGTGTTTCACAGGGTTATTAATGATACTTATAACAGCAGTATTATCAATATACATGGGAGTATTTAGAAAAGTCAAACCATAGTCTAGCATTTGATTCTGAATCCATAGAATCTGAGCACAACAACTTGATGCAGCAACATACTCTGCTTCTGCTGTAGAAGTAGATACAGTGGTTTGCTTTTTGCATTGCCAAGATACTAGTCTATCTCCCAAGAATTGACAGCCTCCAGAAGTTGACTTTCTGTCCAGATTGTTACCCCCATAATCACTGTCAGAATATGCTACCAAATTGAAGGAAGAATTCTTTGGATACCATAGGCCTAATTTTGGTTGACCTTTTAGATATTTAAAAATTCTCTTCACAGCATGAAGATGAGACAACTTAGGATTTGTTTGAAACCTTGCACACACACATACTGCAAACATGATATCTGGTCTACTGGATGTGAGATACATCAATGAACCTATCATGGATCTATAGAGATGTTCATCAACACTCTCCCCCTCAAGATCTGCAAGTAATGGCTTGTGTGTTTCCATTGGAGTGCTTGCAATCTTTGCATCACAGAGCTTAAACTTATCCAAAATGTCTTTAACATATTTATCCTGACTTATGAAGATACCATCTACTTTCTGATTCACTTGAAGACCTAAAAAGAAAGTCAATTCTCCCATTGAACTCATCTGGAATTTCTGATGCATAAGAGATTCAAATTCTTTGCACAGACTGTCATTTGTTGAACCAAAAATAATATCATCTACATAGATTTGCACTAGTAGGATATCATTCTCAATTCTTTTGATGAACAAAGTCTTGTCTATTGCACCTCTTTTGAATCCATTATCCAACAGATACACAGATAAAGTATCATACCAAGCTCTAGGAGCTTGATGCAGTCCATAAATTGCTTTGTCCAATCTGAGCACTTTATCTGGATGCTTGGGATCCTCAAACCCTGGTGGTTGGCACACATACACTTCCTCATCTATCTTCCCATTCAAGAATGCACTCTTTACATCCATCTGGTATACTTTGAAATTCTTGAAGGAAGCATAAGCTAAGAACAATCTAATAGCCTCAATTCTTGCCACAGGTGCAAATACCTCATCATAATCAATACCCTCTTCTTGTGAGTATCCCTGTGCAACCAATCTAGCTTTGTTCTTAATTACTATGCCCCTCTCATCCCTTTTGTTACTGTATACCCATCTGGTACCAATAGCCCGTTTTCTTTTGGGTAGATCCATCAAAGTCCACACATTTTGAATTTTAAATTGAAGTAGCTCCTCTTGCATAGCTTCAACCCAGCTTGGATCTTTCAAAGCTTCAACTGCTTTCTTGGGCTCTATCTGTGACAGAAAACAAGCAAACAAAGAAAAATTTGCATTTTCATCAAGAGTTTTAGATGACCTTCTTGTTTGCATAGGAGCATCAATTGCTCCAATGACATTGTCCAATGGCATGTAGCTTTTATGAGCTTGATACTGTGGACCAGCTGTCATTTCTATCCCAGATTCTAAATTGGTAAGATTCTGATCCAGATCTGTGTCTTCTTGAATCATCTGACCACTTGATTCTGACACTTCCAACCTTGTTGGTTGTTGCTCCTCTTGTGCATCTTCATTTGATGCTTCTTCTTGTTGAGAGCATTCTGGATTTGATGATGCATTTCCATCATCATATGCACCATTATCATCCAAATTTGATGAAATGGGTACTGAACTCTGTTGTTGATCAGGGGTGGAAAATTCAAGTACTGCAGGTGGGTCAGGTAGCCATGTTGGAAACAAAACAAACTGTGGTGATTTGGTTGTTTGTTGACCTGTAGTTGTACCTGCATTCACATTTGTACTTGTACCTGCAATTGATGACTCATGCATATATCTAAAAGATTTGGTTAATGCATCAATGTCAAATAGATGTGCTGGACCTTTACCTAAAGAATTTGGTGTGTGTTCATTAAAGGTCACATCTAAAGTCTCTTCCACTATTCTTGTTTTACTGTTGAATACTCTATATGCTTTTCTTTGGAAAGAGTAACCAACAAAGAATCCCTCATCAACTTTGCTTTGAAACTTGCCTAATTGATCCTTGGTATTTAAGATAGTAACATGACATCCAAATGGTTTAAGAAAACTAACCAAAGGTTTGTTATTTAGGAATAACTCATAAGGTGTTTTGTTATGAGGCTTAACAACTAATACCCTGTTCTGGACATAACAAGCAGTGCTAATTGCTTCTGCCCAGAAGGTCATTGGTAGTTTAGCATCTGCTAACATGGTTCTAGCAGCCTCAATAAGTGTCCTATTTTTCCTTTCTGCTACTCCATTCTGTTGAGGAGTTCTAGGAACACTATATTGTCTATCTATACCTTTTGATTCACAGAACTTATCCATCTCTTGATTTCTAAATTCTGTTCCATTGTCACTTCTAATGATTTTAAGCTTTCTGTTGGTTTGATTTTCAATCTTAATGATGAATGATCTTAGAATTTCCCCAGTTTCATCCTTGGTTCTAAGAAAGAATACCCAACTAAATCTGCTGTAATCATCAGTGATCACTAGGCAATATGACTTCTTACCTATACTACTCACATTTGTTGGTCCAAATAGATCCATATGCAGTAAATGTAAAGGTGAGTCAATAGAGTTCAGTGACTTGGCCTTATAAGAGGATTTGTGTTGCTTGCCTTTTTGACATGCAACACAGTGGTCATCACATGAATATGTTTTCTCTGGTAAACCTCTGACAAGTTTTCCTTTAACAAGTTTGTTTATTGTTTTAAAATTCATGTGACACATCCTTCTATGCCAAAGGTCAGATTCATTGACAGTTGCTTTTGAAATGAGACAACTCAACTCAGGTTTGGGTACAAATTTAGCCAATTCACAGCTGTACATGCAATTCTTTCTGGGAATTTTCATTAAAATCATTTTGGGGTCAAGAACAAACTTCTCAGAAAGAATACAGCATTCTGTGTCATTAAAGAACACTGGGTTCTTTTTCTCTGTAATTTGGCTAACACTTAACAGATTGTACCTCAATTGTTCAACAAAGTATACATCATTGAAGCTCATTTTGTCACTGTTGACATTTCCCATGCCTGTAATCCTTCCTCCTTTAGGATTACCTCCAAAAGCAACAGGACCTCCATCAATAACTTTGAAGTCCTCCAATCTGCTTCTATCTCTTGTCATGTGCCTAGAGCATCCACTATCAATATGCCATAAGCTTTTCTTCTTGCTCTGCACATACAAATGACAAAAGATTAGTTTCTCTTGGGAACCCAAACCAATTTGGTTGTGGGTATCCCTTTCTTATCAACAGCATCAACTCTTTTGAAGGTAATTGATGCTGGTGATAGAGCAGTTGGTTTCCAAACCCAACTAATTTTTGACTTGACATCATTAAGTGGCCTGGCAGAATTAACTTCTGAACCACTCAATTTTTGCCTGGCAGAACTAACTTTGGTTAACTTTTGCTTAGCAGAATTAACCTTGTAGTTTTGCTTGTCAGAGTTAAAGTTTGTCTTTGTCATTTTAGTTCTGTTGGCCTTATTGTTAGTCAACCCTTTTGCAACTCCTTTTGGTGCAGCAGAGTTAACTTTTGCCATTGACTTTCTGACTATACTAGCAGAATTAACTTTGGTTATGAAATTTTGATGGTTAATTCTGTCAGTATTAGTCCATGATGATTGTTTAACCCGTTGAAGCTTTGGGTTAAAATAACAATCCTTTTGAAGATGATTGAATCTTTCACAAATAAAACAAGCTTTCTCATCAACCCTTTTGAAATTAGATCCAAGTTTTTGAGAAACCATTTGATTCTAGTTTCTTTGATTTCCTCTTGAATCTTTCTTTATTTTTGAAACTGGTGATGAGTTAGCAGAACAATTACACGTAGTACATTTAACAACAACAATTTTATCATTTTCTGGTGTGTTAACAGATGTACTAGCATTCTTCTTTTCATTCAAATTCATCCTAGTCTTTTCTTGAAATAGTTTCTTACCCTCTGCTAGTTTCTTAGTTTGTAACTTAGATACTAGCCCAGTAACAGAAGTAGGATTTGAATGAACTCTTACATCTTCCTTAGATTCACCCTCATCATCTGAAATCCATTCAGATATCTTAACCTTTTCCAGATCATCTGCATTTTTCAATGCAGCAACAGGATCTGCTAGTTTGACCTCTTCTACCATTTTCTCCTTAAGTTTATTTATGTCTAAATCAGTTTTAGGAGGCATGTAGGTGTGATTGTAAGGTGGAGGTACATTGTTAAGATTATAACCTAAGCCAGTTTTAATCTTATCATGGATTTGACTCTTTATCAGATTTTGGACACTCTCAGAAGCATTTTCTAACCCAGCCATTGTAAGTTTGATACTTTCTTTCTCAGCAGTGACTTCAGCTAGTTTCTTAATCAATTCATCAACCCTATTTTGCAACATATCCTTTTCAAATTGAGCATACTTAAGATCATAATCATATTGTTCTTCATTTTTCTGGTATGCTTTAATTTGTTTCTCTAGATCTTCTATTGCTAAGGTTGTGTGTTGACTTCTAATGTCCCAGTCCCTAAGTTCTTTGCAAATATTAGCATTATGATCCCTGTAGTGTTTAACAGTTTTCTTACATACATTGGAACATAATTTTGCCTGTACCTCATATGGGACTTCATCTGATATGCTTTCCTCTCCAATAGCCATCAATGCATGATTCTGTGGTTCCATTTCTGCTTGATCACTCCAGTCATATCCCATACCATCTTGTGATACAAGAGCATTTGGTGTAGACTCTTGAACAGCAATGGTTCTTTTCTGTGATCCATTGTAAGCAGCATTATAACCCCCAGATCTTTGACCACTCATTTCCTGCCTAGGAGCTCTGCATTCTCTGGCAAAATGACCCAATTTGTGGCAGTTGTAGCATTCTACCTTGCTTTTATCAAACCCCACATTATCATCTCTCTTTCCTGCAAAGTTATTCCTTCCTGTTCTTTGCAAGAATCTTTTCACCCTCATGGTGATCATAGCCATTTGCCATTTGATGTCCATCTCCTCCAGATCATCTGGATTCACCTGTTCTAATTCTTCAGTAGTCAGTGAAGAGTTCACATGACTAGCAAAGAATGCTTCTACCACTTGATCTGTAGATCTTTCTTGTACTACAGATGGTGAATTTGATCCTGCACTTTTCACAGTGGATACAGACCCATATCCTTTTGGATCTGTTTTGACTCTTCCCATGGACATAAATGCAGCATTCTGTGAGCTTTGTGCTTCACCACTGCTCTGTTTTCTACTTTCCACCTCAGGCTCAAAAGCTATAAGATCATTGTACAGATCATTTAGCTCTTTGTCATCCAAATCACTTCTTTGTCTAAGACCTACAGTATATATAGTCCATTCTTCACCTAGTGATCTTAAAAACTTCCTGTTAAGATCATCCTTGTCTATGACAACCTTGTGATTCTTTAACTCACCTACAAGCTTTCTGTATCTGTTGAAGACTTGAGTCAAAGTTTCAGATTTGACAGAACTAAAGTTTTCAAACTGTTGTTTGAGCATTGACCTTTTGTTCTTCTTGGTGCTTTCATTTCCTGCAAATCTCTTATCTAGTTCTTCTATAAGCACATTTGCATCATCAACCTGCTCAAATTCACTTTGGTATTCATTAGGAATAGACAGTAACAGAGTACTTAGAGCTTTAAGTTCAGTAGCTCTTTCCCTTCTTTCTTGTTCTGTTGTTGGTGCAACTCTTGGTAACCTTACACCAATTGCATCAACTTTGTACTTTGGACCATTTTCCACAATGTCCCATAGTTGATAATCTGTAAGCAACATGTGTTGCTTAATTCTGTTTCTCCACATGTTGTATTCATCTGGTCTAAGGATAGGAATCCTAGACACTTGAACGCCTTCTACAAATTCTGATGCCATTGTATACAAACAAGCTTAAGAAAGATTACAACTTAAGTGATCACAGCTCTTACCTAAGATCTTCCAGAATTCAAAGCTTACACCTGCTCTAATACCAATTGTGGGGTCCCACAATAACACTTGTTTATGCAAATGTATTGACACAAGCTAAGAATTTCTTGATAAGAAGTTTGCGGAATAACACTTATCAAGTGGAAGATTTATGTAACTTGTAATGTGATTGATGTAGAGATTATAATACAAAACAAGAACACAAGTGATTCAATAATCAAAAGCCTCAATATTATAAATAATAGGATACACGATTGTATCAGGGTTACAAAGACAACCTTGAAGCTTGGTTACAACTTGACTAACTATTGGACAGATTGATACACTTGTTTTTTTTGTTACACTTAACTCAAGTACATACATATAGACTAAATAACTTGTATAAAATCTATATATGTCGCACCCCCAAATTCGAGTTGCGGAAGCGAATCGGGTCGGGGCGCGACTACTCAATATACACAGCACAAAAGATATAATGAACGACCACTACATGCGTCGTTTTACTTTGATATTGATAAAACAAAAGTTTACATCAAAATATTGTTTACATTAGCCCGGTTTGAAATTGAGAGATTTAAGTACATAATTAACCTATACAAAATATAATAATGCAGCTAAATCTCTGATTGGTTGCATGCTGACTCGAGCTAATAGTTCTTGATTGAGCTGTCCAACCTACTGCTGGTCACCTGTGATACATGCTAAAATGGGTCAGCGAAACGCTGGTGAGCTCACAGGTTTGTATGTCAACGCATATTTGTATGAACCGCAAGATTTTATAATATAATTGAATTTAAAATGCAATTAAGCAAAATAGAAGTTATACAACCATGAGCACATAGTCTAAGCTTAACTTGAGTGTCAGGTCCAATTAAGGAAACCTAACTGAGTTGCCTCCTACGAGTGCCTAATCTACACTCGTCTTCCCAAATGCTAATACGTCCGTTTGACCAGTTAGTGCATGCTAACCCGGACGAGGATTGTCAATCCTATATGATATCATATACTAACATTCACGCTACAGATGTATTACCAGACTATGCTATGGAGGGCTTTATTGATTAGTTGAAAACAACTCATGTAGTATTTGATTGATTTGTACTTGCGTTCTACTTGTAAAACAAAATGAGCAATAATATCACACCCCTTAATGAAAACAGTAAAATAGGGGCCATGAGACTCACCTGAGCCTTGAGCGATTAAATTAATAAACTTGAATTGATTAGCGGTGGATTGATGTCCGAAGACTTGTAACCTGAGGGTGTCCAAGACACACAATGGTTATAACATGAGTAGGCATCTCTAAAGACTGTCCTTGTAATTGTTCGTCCAACTTAGAATGTCCAAATTACCGCGATTTGGTTGTTTGTTTAAGTCTTTGAAAATGTGTACGGCCCGTTGGTGCTTGTTTGTAACAATAATCCCACTTCATGAATTAATGAAGCAGCAGTGTCCAAATCATCACATTTCATTGTGAGTGAGAGCATTGAGCTTAGTTGACCTAGAGTCCAAGGATACTCAGTTCCAATAAAGAAGTAGGCAAATATTCCACTGTGTAACTGCACTAGATGTACTCCATTATGAGAATATCCGTACCATGCCTTCACCCTTGAGGTATCTTTATAGAAGTCATTTTCAGGATCCATTTCATACAGGATTGAGAGACTGTTGTAGACAATATGCTCATCACTATGCCTTTGAGCATTTTGATATTTCTTGACTGCAATGCTCCACATATCATCTAAGTCATCTCTGGATAAGGCTTTTATGCATCTGTAGAAGGACATGAACTTCTCCATTGTATCCCCAGCCCTCACAATCTTTAAGCACTTTTTCATTTGCTCATCTGTTTCCCACACCCAATCAATAATAGGAAAGTGTACAGCAATAGGTACCTTGGGTGTCTCAACCTCAACCATTGATCTGATCTGTGTCCAATCAACCTCTTCCTCAGTAGACTTTGTAGGCTCAGATGTAGAAGATACCACAGCAGGCACTTCTGTTTCACTGTCATCCTTATCATTTCTGATAGCCATCCTTTTCCTCCTTTTGAGATGAAGGGTTTCTTTTGGAATTTTCATTTTAAGAGCATCCAGATCCTCCTTTTCCTTTCTTTCTAGCTCTGCCTTAGCCCTTGCCATCTCTGCTTTTCTTTCAAGTAGTTCCTTTTCTGCTGCAGTTGGAATTTTCACCTTTTGAGCAACTGCACTCTTTGACTTTTCCTCTAGGGCTCTTTGTGTGCTCATTTCAATGTCCCTTTCAATTTTAAGATAAATCTTTTCCAGCTCATAGAAGTCCAATGCCATTAACTCCTTTAGAGTTCTTCCAGTTGTATTCTTTACTACTCTAGCATATTGGTCTTTTAGTTGCCTCTGAGTAGGTGCCTTCTTTCTTTTCTCTTCTATTTTCTTATGTGCCTCATGCTTTCTTCTCTGCTCAAGCATGTCCAAATACCACATCAGTCTTTGATCAGCAGTGAACTCTTTCATTTGTGCATTGTGAGTTCCATCTGCCAGTAGATGATCAAAATATATATGCTCCTCAGGGGTCATCATGATCTTTACATCATTACCCATATCCACCTCTACAAATGTATTCTTTCCTTCTCCATCAAACTGGGCTTGCAAGTTTTTAGCAACCCTTTCACTTATATCCTCCATAGCCTTTCTTTTCATAGGTTTCATAGGCTCAACCAATTTTTCTTTGCCCTTTCCTTTGCCCATATCAGTTGTAGGTTTCACCTGTGATGAGGGAATTTCTTTTATAGATATGCCAGTTGAGCTTTTCCCTTGTGCTGTGCTTTTAGCCACTTTTAAAAGTGCATCTGCAGCAACTTTTTCTACCTCTGTCATAGCAGCAGCACTAACCTTTTCCTCAGGAATAGTAGATTTAACCATTTCTGGTTCCTTAAG
Source organism: Pseudognaphalium luteoalbum (assembly GCA_963422505.1). Lineage (NCBI taxonomy): Eukaryota > Viridiplantae > Streptophyta > Magnoliopsida > Asterales > Asteraceae > Pseudognaphalium > Pseudognaphalium luteoalbum. Next base: position 29,376,997 of record OY730195.1, read on the forward strand.
CCCAGCAGAACTATCTATAGCACTGGCAGCACTAACTTTTGTACTGGCAGCACTAACTTCTGCATCCACTACCCTAGCAGCACTATCCTCAATACTAGCAGTACTAACTCTAGCAGCACTATCTAACATATCTTTGGCACTTTTCTTTGCAGCCTCAGATACATCTTCATCCAGTACTTCTAGAATCAAACTACCAACAACATTCCCTAGCTGCTCAGCACTTACATCATCATGTATGCTGTCATCAATCTCCACCACATCATCTATGTGCTTTTCTGCTTCCCCTGCACCAGTAAATTCAAACTGATCTACATTTTCTTCCTCACTGGTGCTTTCATCAACAAGCATCCTTTTCAGTCCAGTTGACTTACTCTTAGCTATGCTTTTGGATTCATCCCTTTCCTTCATCAACAACTCTACCATCTCCCTTAACCTGGCAATCTCTGCCTTCTGTCCCTCCACTTCCTTTGACAATCTGGTACAAGTATCCATCAATTCCTTTATAGTAAAGCTATCCTCACCATTGCCAGAAGTGTTACCCTCTTTTAATGGATCATTGGAAGATTTAGTTAATGTCTCAGACCTAGTCTGAGCATCATCAACCCCCAATGTGGTTTCTTGGCACCTGGGACCACTAGATATATTGATATCCACTGGATCCTCAGCAATAGAGGAATCCAATGGCATCTCTATATCCTGTGTTGCCATAGATTGGGTCCTAATTCTAGTACCACTGTCTTGTTCTCCTACTGAGGTAGCAACAGTAGTGGCAGCCCTTTCCATATGGTCTCTCTTCTCCTTAGTGACCACCTCATTGTCATTTTTGGACTTAGGCAATTGAGGAAGAGGAGCCTCAGATGCCTGTTTCTTAGCCTTTTTGGCTTTTGGTTTGGTAGGCTTTGGGTCCCTTGTTTTTGTTGTTTTAGTAACTGTGCCACTTGGTTGAGAAGTAATGGGAGTTTCTACTTCCTGTGGCACAGTGGAAGGCAAGTTTAACATATGTGCTGTTAAATTGGTCACCTTCCCAGAAAAGGCTTTGCCTTTGACCATTCCATTCCTTCTCATGTTTGAAAATGTTTTCTTAGAAAGATTTGAGAGGATCAATCTACCACCTTCCCTAGGTAGATCTTGGATTTCCTGGTCAAGTATGTGTTGTAAAAATCTTGGATACATTAAAAATTTATCTTTGGGTTTCTCAAGATTATTTACCATTCCATTGAAGATTAATTTTGAAAAATTAAATTTTTCATTATTTGCAAGACAGATGAAAGCAGAAGCTATGTTACTGCTAAACTGCTCCCATGAAGTTTTCTTCTGTGAAATGCAGTGTTGTAGGGTATGGATTAAAAATTTCCATTGTGGAGAGAAGAGTTGTTTGTAATATGTCAATTTTTCTGTCCTCTCCCCCTCATACCCATACAACACTAGTTGATCATGTATTAGAGAAGTAGCATAGCATTCCATACCATCTGCATCATCTAAGAGAAGATGAGCACGTATGGAAGCTTCTGTGATAATGATAGGCTTCTCATTTACTGTTGCCGTTATGTTTTTAACCCCATCTACTTCGGACACCACGGCAGATGTCCAGAAGTCATTAATATGTGAAAGATAAATGGTGGGATTAACAGTAAGTGCAAACCTTATAGAGGTGCACTTCAGGAAATCAATGATTTCATGATAATCGTCTAAGCCTTGTGGTTTTAGAAGGAAGCCGCAGACATTGTGTTGATCTCCCGTGTCGAGTGTTTGTGATGAAGAAGATGAAGATGCCATTTTTGAAAGTTAGGTTGGAGAGTTTTTGGGAGGTTTTTGGAAAGGTAATTTCAATTTTCGATAAAAAGTGCAAGTGAATTGAAAAAGTGTAGTGTTTGGCAGATTTAAATACCCTTTTAAAGTGAACAGTACGTTCAAGCCCTAAAATAACACTAGCAGAATTAAAGTTGGAAAAAGTTACTGGCAGAATTAACTTTGGCAGACTTAACTCTAGCAGAAGTAATTCTTAGCAGAATTAATGCTAGCAGAATTAATTCTAGCAGAATTAATTCTAACAGAATTAATATTAGCAGAATTAACTTTAACTTTTCTGCACACCTAGACAAGTCCACGTCACCCTTTTATTAATAGTGCTGGCAGAACTAAGTTATGCTAGCAGAATTAACATTGTTGAAAAATTGAGTTAGCAGAACTAACAACCTTTGAGCATTTAATCCTGCACTGTTAGCTTAAAAACACAATATAACTAGCAGAATTAAATTGTACAAGCAGAACTAAATAAGATAATCACTATTTATACTAGCAGAATTAAGTCATGATAGTATTGAATATTGAGAATCTTATAATATCTGCTGTAACAGGCTAAAGTATCAAGTAAAACCCCATGTGTAAAACATTTTAAAATTAAATAATGATCATAATGAGCTGTTCATCATACCAATACCAGTAACCAGAAATGTAAACCTGCCAACATCAAATGCTTTTGTGAACAGATCTGCAAGTTGGTTATCTGTATGGATTTTAAAATTTTGAATTAATCTCTTCTCATTACAATCCCTTATGAAATGATATCTAATTTCAATATGTTTTGTTTTAGAGTGTTTCACAGGGTTATTAATGATACTTATAACAGCAGTATTATCAATATACATGGGAGTATTTAGAAAAGTCAAACCATAGTCTAGCATTTGATTCTGAATCCATAGAATCTGAGCACAACAACTTGATGCAGCAACATACTCTGCTTCTGCTGTAGAAGTAGATACAGTGGTTTGCTTTTTGCATTGCCAAGATACTAGTCTATCTCCCAAGAATTGACAGCCTCCAGAAGTTGACTTTCTGTCCAGATTGTTACCCCCATAATCACTGTCAGAATATGCTACCAAATTGAAGGAAGAATTCTTTGGATACCATAGGCCTAATTTTGGTTGACCTTTTAGATATTTAAAAATTCTCTTCACAGCATGAAGATGAGACAACTTAGGATTTGTTTGAAACCTTGCACACACACATACTGCAAACATGATATCTGGTCTACTGGATGTGAGATACATCAATGAACCTATCATGGATCTATAGAGATGTTCATCAACACTCTCCCCCTCAAGATCTGCAAGTAATGGCTTGTGTGTTTCCATTGGAGTGCTTGCAATCTTTGCATCACAGAGCTTAAACTTATCCAAAATGTCTTTAACATATTTATCCTGACTTATGAAGATACCATCTACTTTCTGATTCACTTGAAGACCTAAAAAGAAAGTCAATTCTCCCATTGAACTCATCTGGAATTTCTGATGCATAAGAGATTCAAATTCTTTGCACAGACTGTCATTTGTTGAACCAAAAATAATATCATCTACATAGATTTGCACTAGTAGGATATCATTCTCAATTCTTTTGATGAACAAAGTCTTGTCTATTGCACCTCTTTTGAATCCATTATCCAACAGATACACAGATAAAGTATCATACCAAGCTCTAGGAGCTTGATGCAGTCCATAAATTGCTTTGTCCAATCTGAGCACTTTATCTGGATGCTTGGGATCCTCAAACCCTGGTGGTTGGCACACATACACTTCCTCATCTATCTTCCCATTCAAGAATGCACTCTTTACATCCATCTGGTATACTTTGAAATTCTTGAAGGAAGCATAAGCTAAGAACAATCTAATAGCCTCAATTCTTGCCACAGGTGCAAATACCTCATCATAATCAATACCCTCTTCTTGTGAGTATCCCTGTGCAACCAATCTAGCTTTGTTCTTAATTACTATGCCCCTCTCATCCCTTTTGTTACTGTATACCCATCTGGTACCAATAGCCCGTTTTCTTTTGGGTAGATCCATCAAAGTCCACACATTTTGAATTTTAAATTGAAGTAGCTCCTCTTGCATAGCTTCAACCCAGCTTGGATCTTTCAAAGCTTCAACTGCTTTCTTGGGCTCTATCTGTGACAGAAAACAAGCAAACAAAGAAAAATTTGCATTTTCATCAAGAGTTTTAGATGACCTTCTTGTTTGCATAGGAGCATCAATTGCTCCAATGACATTGTCCAATGGCATGTAGCTTTTATGAGCTTGATACTGTGGACCAGCTGTCATTTCTATCCCAGATTCCAAATTGGTAAGATTCTGATCCAGATCTGTGTCTTCTTGAATCATCTGACCACTTGATTCTGACACTTCCAACCTTGTTGGTTGTTGCTCCTCTTGTGCATCTTCATTTGATGCTTCTTCTTGTTGAGAGCATTCTGGATTTGATGATGCATTTCCATCATCATATGCACCATTATCATCCAAATTTGATGAAATGGGTACTGAACTCTGTTGTTGATCAGGGGTGGAAAATTCAAGTACTGCAGGTGGGTCAGGTAGCCATGTTGGAAACAAAACAAACTGTGGTGATTTGGTTGTTTGTTGACCTGTAGTTGTACCTGCATTCACATTTGTACTTGTACCTGCAATTGATGACTCATGCATATATCTAAAAGATTTGGTTAATGCATCAATGTCAAATAGATGTGCTGGACCTTTACCTAAAGAATTTGGTGTGTGTTCATTAAAGGTCACATCTAAAGTCTCTTCCACTATTCTTGTTTTACTGTTGAATACTCTATATGCTTTTCTTTGGAAAGAGTAACCAACAAAGAATCCCTCATCAACTTTGCTTTGAAACTTGCCTAATTGATCCTTGGTATTTAAGATAGTAACATGACATCCAAATGGTTTAAGAAAACTAACCAAAGGTTTGTTATTTAGGAATAACTCATAAGGTGTTTTGTTATGAGGCTTAACAACTAATACCCTGTTCTGGACATAACAAGCAGTGCTAATTGCTTCTGCCCAGAAGGTCATTGGTAGTTTAGCATCTGCTAACATGGTTCTAGCAGCCTCAATAAGTGTCCTATTTTTCCTTTCTGCTACTCCATTCTGTTGAGGAGTTCTAGGAACACTATATTGTCTATCTATACCTTTTGATTCACAGAACTTATCCATCTCTTGATTTCTAAATTCTGTTCCATTGTCACTTCTAATGATTTTAAGCTTTCTGTTGGTTTGATTTTCAATCTTAATGATGAATGATCTTAGAATTTCCCCAGTTTCATCCTTGGTTCTAAGAAAGAATACCCAACTAAATCTGCTGTAATCATCAGTGATCACTAGGCAATATGACTTCTTACCTATACTACTCACATTTGTTGGTCCAAATAGATCCATATGCAGTAAATGTAAAGGTGAGTCAATAGAGTTCAGTGACTTGGCCTTATAAGAGGATTTGTGTTGCTTGCCTTTTTGACATGCAACACAGTGGTCATCACATGAATATGTTTTCTCTGGTAAACCTCTGACAAGTTTTCCTTTAACAAGTTTGTTTATTGTTTTAAAATTCATGTGACACATCCTTCTATGCCAAAGGTCAGATTCATTGACAGTTGCTTTTGAAATGAGACAACTCAACTCAGGTTTGGGTACAAATTTAGCCAATTCACAGCTGTACATGCAATTCTTTCTGGGAATTTTCATTAAAATCATTTTGGGGTCAAGAACAAACTTCTCAGAAAGAATACAGCATTCTGTGTCATTAAAGAACACTGGGTTCTTTTTCTCTGTAATTTGGCTAACACTTAACAGATTGTACCTCAATTGTTCAACAAAGTATACATCATTGAAGCTCATTTTGTCACTGTTGACATTTCCCATGCCTGTAATCCTTCCTCCTTTAGGATTACCTCCAAAAGCAACAGGACCTCCATCAATAACTTTGAAGTCCTCCAATCTGCTTCTATCTCTTGTCATGTGCCTAGAGCATCCACTATCAATATGCCATAAGCTTTTCTTCTTGCTCTGCACATACAAATGACAAAAGATTAGTTTCTCTTGGGAACCCAAACCAATTTGGTTGTGGGTATCCCTTTCTTATCAACAGCATCAACTCTTTTGAAGGTAATTGATGCTGGTGATAGAGCAGTTGGTTTCCAAACCCAACTAATTTTTGACTTGACATCATTAAGTGGCCTGGCAGAATTAACTTCTGAACCACTCAATTTTTGCCTGGCAGAACTAACTTTGGTTAACTTTTGCTTAGCAGAATTAACCTTGTAGTTTTGCTTGTCAGAGTTAAAGTTTGTCTTTGTCATTTTAGTTCTGTTGGCCTTATTGTTAGTCAACCCTTTTGCAACTCCTTTTGGTGCAGCAGAGTTAACTTTTGCCATTGACTTTCTGACTATACTAGCAGAATTAACTTTGGTTATGAAATTTTGATGGTTAATTCTGTCAGTATTAGTCCATGATGATTGTTTAACCCGTTGAAGCTTTGGGTTAAAATAACAATCCTTTTGAAGATGATTGAATCTTTCACAAATAAAACAAGCTTTCTCATCAACCCTTTTGAAATTAGATCCAAGTTTTTGAGAAACCATTTGATTCTAGTTTCTTTGATTTCCTCTTGAATCTTTCTTTATTTTTGAAACTGGTGATGAGTTAGCAGAACAATTACACGTAGTACATTTAACAACAACAATTTTATCATTTTCTGGTGTGTTAACAGATGTACTAGCATTCTTCTTTTCATTCAAATTCATCCTAGTCTTTTCTTGAAATAGTTTCTTACCCTCTGCTAGTTTCTTAGTTTGTAACTTAGATACTAGCCCAGTAACAGAAGTAGGATTTGAATGAACTCTTACATCTTCCTTAGATTCACCCTCATCATCTGAAATCCATTCAGATATCTTAACCTTTTCCAGATCATCTGCATTTTTCAATGCAGCAACAGGATCTGCTAGTTTGACCTCTTCTACCATTTTCTCCTTAAGTTTATTTATGTCTAAATCAGTTTTAGGAGGCATGTAGGTGTGATTGTAAGGTGGAGGTACATTGTTAAGATTATAACCTAAGCCAGTTTTAATCTTATCATGGATTTGACTCTTTATCAGATTTTGGACACTCTCAGAAGCATTTTCTAACCCAGCCATTGTAAGTTTGATACTTTCTTTCTCAGCAGTGACTTCAGCTAGTTTCTTAATCAATTCATCAACCCTATTTTGCAACATATCCTTTTCAAATTGAGCATACTTAAGATCATAATCATATTGTTCTTCATTTTTCTGGTATGCTTTAATTTGTTTCTCTAGATCTTCTATTGCTAAGGTTGTGTGTTGACTTCTAATGTCCCAGTCCCTAAGTTCTTTGCAAATATTAGCATTATGATCCCTGTAGTGTTTAACAGTTTTCTTACATACATTGGAACATAATTTTGCCTGTACCTCATATGGGACTTCATCTGATATGCTTTCCTCTCCAATAGCCATCAATGCATGATTCTGTGGTTCCATTTCTGCTTGATCACTCCAGTCATATCCCATACCATCTTGTGATACAAGAGCATTTGGTGTAGACTCTTGAACAGCAATGGTTCTTTTCTGTGATCCATTGTAAGCAGCATTATAACCCCCAGATCTTTGACCACTCATTTCCTGCCTAGGAGCTCTGCATTCTCTGGCAAAATGACCCAATTTGTGGCAGTTGTAGCATTCTACCTTGCTTTTATCAAACCCCACATTATCATCTCTCTTTCCTGCAAAGTTATTCCTTCCTGTTCTTTGCAAGAATCTTTTCACCCTCATGGTGATCATAGCCATTTGCCATTTGATGTCCATCTCCTCCAGATCATCTGGATTCACCTGTTCTAATTCTTCAGTAGTCAGTGAAGAGTTCACATGACTAGCAAAGAATGCTTCTACCACTTGATCTGTAGATCTTTCTTGTACTACAGATGGTGAATTTGATCCTGCACTTTTCACAGTGGATACAGACCCATATCCTTTTGGATCTGTTTTGACTCTTCCCATGGACATAAATGCAGCATTCTGTGAGCTTTGTGCTTCACCACTGCTCTGTTTTCTACTTTCCACCTCAGGCTCAAAAGCTATAAGATCATTGTACAGATCATTTAGCTCTTTGTCATCCAAATCACTTCTTTGTCTAAGACCTACAGTATATATAGTCCATTCTTCACCTAGTGATCTTAAAAACTTCCTGTTAAGATCATCCTTGTCTATGACAACCTTGTGATTCTTTAACTCACCTACAAGCTTTCTGTATCTGTTGAAGACTTGAGTCAAAGTTTCAGATTTGACAGAACTAAAGTTTTCAAACTGTTGTTTGAGCATTGACCTTTTGTTCTTCTTGGTGCTTTCATTTCCTGCAAATCTCTTATCTAGTTCTTCTATAAGCACATTTGCATCATCAACCTGCTCAAATTCACTTTGGTATTCATTAGGAATAGACAGTAACAGAGTACTTAGAGCTTTAAGTTCAGTAGCTCTTTCCCTTCTTTCTTGTTCTGTTGTTGGTGCAACTCTTGGTAACCTTACACCAATTGCATCAACTTTGTACTTTGGACCATTTTCCACAATGTCCCATAGTTGATAATCTGTAAGCAACATGTGTTGCTTAATTCTGTTTCTCCACATGTTGTATTCATCTGGTCTAAGGATAGGAATCCTAGACACTTGAACGCCTTCTACAAATTCTGATGCCATTGTATACAAACAAGCTTAAGAAAGATTACAACTTAAGTGATCACAGCTCTTACCTAAGATCTTCCAGAATTCAAAGCTTACACCTGCTCTAATACCAATTGTGGGGTCCCACAATAACACTTGTTTATGCAAATGTATTGACACAAGCTAAGAATTTCTTGATAAGAAGTTTGCGGAATAACACTTATCAAGTGGAAGATTTATGTAACTTGTAATGTGATTGATGTAGAGATTATAATACAAAACAAGAACACAAGTGATTCAATAATCAAAAGCCTCAATATTATAAATAATAGGATACACGATTGTATCAGGGTTACAAAGACAACCTTGAAGCTTGGTTACAACTTGACTAACTATTGGACAGATTGATACACTTGTTTTTTTTGTTACACTTAACTCAAGTACATACATATAGACTAAATAACTTGTATAAAATCTATATATGTCGCACCCCCAAATTCGAGTTGCGGAAGCGAATCGGGTCGGGGCGCGACTACTCAATATACACAGCACAAAAGATATAATGAACGACCACTACATGCGTCGTTTTACTTTGATATTGATAAAACAAAAGTTTACATCAAAATATTGTTTACATTAGCCCGGTTTGAAATTGAGAGATTTAAGTACATAATTAACCTATACAAAATATAATAATGCAGCTAAATCTCTGATTGGTTGCATGCTGACTCGAGCTAATAGTTCTTGATTGAGCTGTCCAACCTACTGCTGGTCACCTGTGATACATGCTAAAATGGGTCAGCGAAACGCTGGTGAGCTCACAGGTTTGTATGTCAACGCATATTTGTATGAACCGCAAGATTTTATAATATAATTGAATTTAAAATGCAATTAAGCAAAATAGAAGTTATACAACCATGAGCACATAGTCTAAGCTTAACTTGAGTGTCAGGTCCAATTAAGGAAACCTAACTGAGTTGCCTCCTACGAGTGCCTAATCTACACTCGTCTTCCCAAATGCTAATACGTCCGTTTGACCAGTTAGTGCATGCTAACCCGGACGAGGATTGTCAATCCTATATGATATCATATACTAACATTCACGCTACAGATGTATTACCAGACTATGCTATGGAGGGCTTTATTGATTAGTTGAAAACAACTCATGTAGTATTTGATTGATTTGTACTTGCGTTCTACTTGTAAAACAAAATGAGCAATAATATCACACCCCTTAATGAAAACAGTAAAATAGGGGCCATGAGACTCACCTGAGCCTTGAGCGATTAAATTAATAAACTTGAATTGATTAGCGGTGGATTGATGTCCGAAGACTTGTAACCTGAGGGTGTCCAAGACACACAATGGTTATAACATGAGTAGGCATCTCTAAAGACTGTCCTTGTAATTGTTCGTCCAACTTAGAATGTCCAAATTACCGCGATTTGGTTGTTTGTTTAAGTCTTTGAAAATGTGTACGGCCCGTTGGTGCTTGTTTGTAACAATAATCCCACTTCATGAATTAATGAAGCAGCAGTGTCCAAATCATCACATTTCATTGTGAGTGAGAGCATTGAGCTTAGTTGACCTAGAGTCCAAGGATACTCAGTTCCAATAAAGAAGTAGGCAAATATTCCACTGTGTAACTGCACTAGATGTACTCCATTATGAGAATATCCGTACCATGCCTTCACCCTTGAGGTATCTTTATAGAAGTCATTTTCAGGATCCATTTCATACAGGATTGAGAGACTGTTGTAGACAATATGCTCATCACTATGCCTTTGAGCATTTTGATATTTCTTGACAGCAATGCTCCACATATCATCTAAGTCATCTCTGGATAAGGCTTTTATGCATCTGTAGAAGGACATGAACTTCTAAATGATCTGTACAATGATCTTATAGCTTTTGAGCCTGAGGTGAAGAATGGACTATATATATTGTGGGGTCTCACAATAACACTTGTTTTGACTCACCTTTACATTTACTGCATATGGATCTATTTTGACCTTCTTGTTTGCATAGGAGCATCAATTGCTCCAATGACATTGTCCAATGGCATGTAGCTTTTATGAGCTTGATACTGTGGACCAGCTGTCATTTCTATCCCAGATTCCAAATTGGTAAGATTCTGATCCAGATCTGTGTCTTCTTGAATCATCTGACCACTTGATTCTGACACTTCCAACCTTGTTGGTTGTTGCTCCTCTTGTGCATCTTCATTTGATGCTTCTTCTTGTTGAGAGCATTCTGGATTTGATGATGCATTTCCATCATCATATGCACCATTATCATCCAAATTTGATGAAATGGGTACTGAACTCTGTTGTTGATCAGGGGTGGAAAATTCAAGTACTGCAGGTGGGTCAGGTAGCCATGTTGGAAACAAAACAAACTGTGGTGATTTGGTTGTTTGTTGACCTGTAGTTGTACCTGCATTCACATTTGTACTTGTACCTGCAATTGATGACTCATGCATATATCTAAAAGATTTGGTTAATGCATCAATGTCAAATAGATGTGCTGGACCTTTACCTAAAGAATTTGGTGTGTGTTCATTAAAGGTCACATCTAAAGTCTCTTCCACTATTCTTGTTTTACTGTTGAATACTCTATATGCTTTTCTTTGGAAAGAGTAACCAACAAAGAATCCCTCATCAACTTTGCTTTGAAACTTGCCTAATTGATCCTTGGTATTTAAGATAGTAACATGACATCCAAATGGTTTAAGAAAACTAACCAAAGGTTTGTTATTTAGGAATAACTCATAAGGTGTTTTGTTATGAGGCTTAACAACTAATACCCTGTTCTGGACATAACAAGCAGTGCTAATTGCTTCTGCCCAGAAGGTCATTGGTAGTTTAGCATCTGCTAACATGGTTCTAGCAGCCTCAATAAGTGTCCTATTTTTCCTTTCTGCTACTCCATTCTGTTGAGGAGTTCTAGGAACACTATATTGTCTATCTATACCTTTTGATTCACAGAACTTATCCATCTCTTGATTTCTAAATTCTGTTCCATTGTCATTTCTAATGATTTTAAGCTTTCTGTTGGTTTGATTTTCAATCTTAATGATGAATGATCTTAGAATTTCCCCAGTTTCATCCTTGGTTCTAAGAAAGAATACCCAACTAAATCTGCTGTAATCATCAGTGATCACTAGGCAATATGACTTCTTACCTATACTACTCACATTTGTTGGTCCAAATAGATCCATATGCAGTAAATGTAAAGGTGAGTCAATAGAGTTCAGTGACTTGGCCTTATAAGAGGATTTGTGTTGCTTGCCTTTTTGACATGCAACACAGTGGTCATCACATGAATATGTTTTCTCTGGTAAACCTCTGACAAGTTTTCCTTTAACAAGTTTGTTTATTGTTTTAAAATTCATGTGACACATCCTTCTATGCCAAAGGTCAGATTCATTGACAGTTGCTTTTGAAATGAGACAACTCAACTCAGGTTTGGGTACAAATTTAGCCAATTCACAGCTGTACATGCAATTCTTTCTGGGAATTTTCATTAAAATCATTTTGGGGTCAAGAACAAACTTCTCAGAAAGAATACAGCATTCTGTGTCATTAAAGAACACTGGGTTCTTTTTCTCTGTAATTTGGCTAACACTTAACAGATTGTACCTCAATTGTTCAACAAAGTATACATCATTGAAGCTCATTTTGTCACTGTTGACATTTCCCATGCCTGTAATCCTTCCTCCTTTAGGATTACCTCCAAAAGCAACAGGACCTCCATCAATAACTTTGAAGTCCTCCAATCTGCTTCTATCTCTTGTCATGTGCCTAGAGCATCCACTATCAATATGCCATAAGCTTTTCTTCTTGCTCTGCACATACAAATGACAAAAGATTAGTTTCTCTTGGGAACCCAAACCAATTTGGTTGTGGGTATCCCTTTCTTATCAACAGCATCAACTCTTTTGAAGGTAATTGATGCTGGTGATAGAGCAGTTGGTTTCCAAACCCAACTAATTTTTGACTTGACATCATTAAGTGGCCTGGCAGAATTAACTTCTGAACCACTCAATTTTTGCCTGGCAGAACTAACTTTGGTTAACTTTTGCTTAGCAGAATTAACCTTGTAGTTTTGCTTGTCAGAGTTAAAGTTTGTCTTTGTCATTTTAGTTCTGTTGGCCTTATTGTTAGTCAACACTTTTGCAACTCCTTTTAATGGATCATTGGGAGATTTAGTTAATGTCTCAGACCTAGTCTGAGCATCATCAACCCCCAATGTGGTTTCTTGGCACCTGGGACCACTAGATATATTGATATCCACTGGATCCTCAGCAATAGAGGAATCCAATGGCATCTCTATATCCTGTGTTGCCATGGATTGGGTCCTAATTCTAGTACCACTGTCCTGTTCTCCTACTGAGGTAGCAACAGTAGTGGCAGCCCTTTCCATATGGTCTCTCTTCTCCTTAGTGACCACCTCATTGTCATTTTTGGACTTAGGCAATTGAGGAAGAGGAGCCTCAGATGCCTGTTTCTTAGCCTTTTTGGATTTTGGTTTGGTAGGCTTTGGGTCCCTTGTTTTTGTTGTTTTAGTAACTGTGCCACTTGGTTGAGAAGTAGTGGGAGTTTCTACTTCCTGTGGCACAGTGGAAGGCAAGTTTAACATATGTTCTGTTAAATTGGCCACCTTCCCAGAAAAGGCTTTGCCTTTGACCATTCTATTCCTTCTCATGTTTGAAAATGTTTTCTTAGAAAGATTTGAGAGGATCAATCTACCACCTTCCCTAGGTAGATCTTGGATTTCCTGGTCAAGTATGTGTTGTAAAAATCTTGGATACATTAAAAATTTATCTTTGGGTTTCTCAAGATTATTTACCATTCCATTGAAGATTAATTTTGAAAAATTAAATTTTTCATTATTTACAAGACAGATAAATGCAGAAGCTATGTTACTGCTAAACTACTCCCATGAAGTTTTCTTCTGTGAAATGCAGTGTTGTAGGGTATGGATTAAAAATTTCCATTGTGGAGAGAAGAGTTGTTTGTAATATGTTAATTTTTCTGTCCTCTCCCCCTCATACCCATACAACACTGCTCTGTTTTCTACCCCTCATATCTGGATAAGGCTTTTATGCATCTAAGTCATCTCTGTGAGCTTTGTGCTTCATCACTGCTCTGTTTTCTACTTTCCACCTCAGGCTCAAAAGCTATAAGATCATTGTACAGATCATTTAGCTCTTTGTCATCCAAATCACTTCTTTGTCTAAGACCTACAGTATATATAGTCCATTCTTCACCTAGTGATCTTAAAAACTTCCTGTTAAGATCATCCTTGTCTATGACAACCTTGTTATTCTTTAACTCACCTACAAGCTTTCTGTATCTGTTGAAGACTTGAGTCAAAGTTTCAGATTTGACAGAACTAAAGTTTTCAAACTGTTGTTTGAGCATTGACCTTTTGTTCTTCTTGGTGCTTTCATTTCCTGCAAATCTCTTATCTAGTTCTTCTATAAGCACCTTTGCATCATCAACCTGCTCAAATTCACTTTGGTATTCATTAGGAATAGACAGTAACAGAGTACTTAGAGCTTTAAGTTCAGTAGCTCTTTCCCTTCTTTCTTGTTCTGCTGTTGGTGCAACTCTTGGTAACCTTACACCATTTGCATCAACTTTGTACTTTGGACCATTTTCCACAATGTCCCATAGTTGATAATCTGTAAGCAACATGTGTTGCTTAATTCTGTTTCTCCACATGTTGTATTCATCTGGTCTAAGGATAGGAATCCTAGACACTTGAACGCCTTCTACAAATTCTGATGCCATTGTATACAAACAAGCTTAAGAAAGATTACAACTTAAGTGATCACAGCTCTTACCTAAGATCTTCCAGAATTCAAAGCTTACACCTGCTCTGATACCAATTGTGGGGTCCTACAATAACACTTGTTTATGCAAATGTATTGACACAAGCTAAGAATTTCTTGATAAGAAGTTTGCGGAATAACACTTATCAAGTGGAAGATTTATGTAACTTGTAATGTGATTGATGTAGAGATTATAATACAAAACAAGAACACAAGTGATTCAATAATCAAAAGCCTCAATATTATAAATAATAGGATACACGATTGTATCAGGGTTACAAAGACAACCTTGAAGCTTGGTTACAACTTGACTAACTATTGGACAGATTGATACACTTGTTTTTTTTGTTACACTTAACTCAAGTACATACATATAGACTAAATAACTTGTATAAAATCTATATATGTCGCACCCCCAAATTCGAGTTGCGGAAGCGAATCGGGTCGAGGCGCGACTACTCAATATACACAGCACAAAAGATATAATGAACGACCACTACATGCGTCGTTTTACTTTGATATTGATAAAACAAAAGTTTACATCAAAATATTGTTTACATTAGCCCGATTTGAAATTGAGAGATTTAAGTACATAATTAACCTATACAAAATATAATAATGCAGCTAAATCTCTGATTGGTTGCATGCTGACTCGAGCTAATAGTTCTTGATTGAGCTGTCCAACCTACTGCTGGTCACCTGTGATACATGCTAAAATGGGTCAGCGAAACGCTGGTGAGCTCACAGGTTTGTATGTCAACGCATATTTGTATGAACCGCAA
This sequence comes from Pseudognaphalium luteoalbum, assembly GCA_963422505.1. Lineage (NCBI taxonomy): Eukaryota > Viridiplantae > Streptophyta > Magnoliopsida > Asterales > Asteraceae > Pseudognaphalium > Pseudognaphalium luteoalbum. Next base: position 29,392,118 of record OY730195.1, read on the forward strand.
GATTTTATAATATAATTGAATTTAAAATGCAATTAAGCAAAATAGAAGTTATACAGCCATGAGCACATAGTCTAAGCTTAACTTGAGTGTCAGGTCCAATTAAGGAAACCTAACTGAGTTGCCTCCTACGAGTGCCTAATCTACACTCGTCTTCCCAAATGCTAATACGTCCGTTTGACCAGTTAGTGCATGCTAACCCGGACGAGGATTGTCAATCCTATATGATATCATATACTAACATTCACGCTACAGATGTATTACCAGACTATGCTATGGAGGGCTTTATTGATTAGTTGAAAACAACTCATGTAGTATTTGATTGATTTGTACTTGCTTTCTACTTGTAAAACAAAATGAGCAATAATATCACACCCCTTAATGAAAACAGTAAAATAGGGGCCATGAGACTCACCTGAGCCTTGAGCGATTAAATTAATAAACTTGAATTGATTAGCGGTGGATTGATGTCCGAAGACTTGTAACCTGAGGGTGTCCAAGACACACAATGGTTATAACATGAGTAGGCATCTCTAAAGACTGTCCTTGTAATTGTTCGTCCAACTTAGAATGTCCAAATTATCGCGATTTGGTTGTTTGTTTAAGTCTTTAAAAATGTGTACGGCCCATTGGTGCTTGTTTGTAACAATAATCCCACATTATTATTTTGATGGTTTTGAAGTGTTATACCTAAAACTAAGTTCCATTGTGTTTTAGAAGTTGTATCGCATTCGTGTTTGATATTATACAAGTTTAACACTTTGTGTGAAAGTTTAGATGTAGCACCGTTACTTGTGAACCTAGGGTAAGGGCGAAGCCCGTTAATGACGGGGGTCCGGGGGCAGCGCCCCTGGTAGCGGGGTCCAAGGGGCGGCAGCCCCTGGCGGGGTCCAAGGGGCAGAGCCCCTGGCTGGGGTCGAGCTTTGGTGAAAAACGCACCTGGACTTGAATTTGGGTGAAATCGGGTGATAAAATTTTAGGTCTCGACACTTAGTAAAATCTGTGTTTTCTTGGTTCTGTTTCATGCGACACAAAGGTCAGGTATGCGACACAAGAGCTTAGCGACACAAGGGTTGTGTCGCATAAGCTTTCGGTGCTAAATCAATAGCGACATAAGGGTTGTGTCGTATAGGGTATACGACACGAGGTGCGACATAATCGTTGTGTCGCAAAATCTACGACACAAGGGTTGATGCGACATAAAATGCGACATCAATGGGTTTATGCGACATAACCTTGCGACACAAGGCTTGTGTCGCAAAGATGAACACCAGCCCAGAAACAGCGCCTGTCACGCTTTTCCGACCCAAATCACAAATCTAACTCATTTTTAGGCTGCAAAATCGTGTTTTCTTCATACATTTGGACAATACTAAGTTGTGTAAACATTATAACACCGAAATAATACACCAAAATGAGTAGATCTAAATATTTAGAGAATTTCTTACAATTGCAAATCGAAGCTAGAGGAGGCCGAAAATGATGACGATGCTTTTGTAAATCTTGTTCCTTGCTTGATGGTGATTCCGAAAATATAACTTTTGTTGGTTGGTTTGCAAATCCGAAAATTGATGGGAGTTTTTGGGTTTGAGAGTGTTTTTGTCGTGTGTGTGTTTTTGTTGAAATGAAAATGAAAGAAAGAGGGAAAGAGGTGGGGTGTAGGTGAAAGCCTCACCTTTTTCAGTCCCCGCAATCGCGCTCTGTGCGGTGTTCGTTCTCCCGTTCGTTTAAACGTTAAATGTTTATTTTATACTTTTAAATATACGTTTTAAAATACGAATAATTACCCAATATTTTTGTTGAAGTATTTTACCAAATACTTAATGGTTGCGTTATAAAGTATAACTTTAACTTGTTTCGATTTGTTTGCGCGTTTAATAATCTAATCGTGTAGTCCTTGTTTGTACGATACGAATTTGAATTGAAATATTATCTAAATAATATTTTGGATATAATTGCGTTATTAAATAATATTATTTTATTTAATAAAATTTTCACCAACGTCCGTATTAATTGAATCGAATTGCATTCGATTTGAAACTCGTACGATTTAATCAAATCGCATACTTGTATATATATACTCATCAATATATATGTTGATACATTAATTAGCCTAACACAGAACTAATTACATGTATTAAAACTTGATTAGGCACTAACTACTAGTCCTAATATGACGGGTGTCACAATATACAATCTACTTTTCTAACACAACACTTCTAGGAACCACGCTTGCATTAAATGCATTTGACCTTTCTTGTCTGCTGCGTGCACTATTCCTCAAAAGCATGTCTGCAGTAGGTGTACTTGTGTTGCAGAGTTGGTAGAAAGTCAGACCCACTTAGCAGCATTAACATGTAGACGAGCAGAACTATCTTTTTGAACTAGCAGAACTAATTCTTGCAGACATTGGCACTTGGCAGCACTAACCTTGTAAAAGCTTGGCAGCACTAACTGTTGAAAGGCTAGCAGAATTAACTCCGAAAAACTTTGTTTTCAATAAATGAACAGAGCTAACTTCCACTAGCAGAACTAAGTCTTCATAGCCCAGCAGCACTAATCTTGAACAGACTTAAACACTTAGAATAATTTGACATTTGAAGAGTAGAAGAATTTAGCCCAACAGGATTCGATATAATACAAAAGTGGTTTTAGTTAGGAAGATAAGAAGGTGATGGGGAGAGTTACAAGTGTGTCCCTCATGCTTTCCCTACTTTCATTTCTCCTTTTCCCCTTCCCTTCCTCCATTCCCATCGAGCCACCCCATCTGAAGTTTTACCATAATGAAGGACTTCTAATTATGATGCACATTACATAATAACTATAAAATAATTTCTTTTGTGTTCTGTGTAGTACGATACCATGTATTTATTGATATTATTCATAATTACATTACCAATATTGGAACACATATGTAGCTTACGCTGCTAAAATGTTGTAATAAGAATAGTTCGTGATCAACATTGGAACAAAGGTGAAAGTACGCTACCAATTTATAACTTTTACCGTTTTGAAACTTTTTAGAAAATTGTTGCCATTTCAAAACAAATTATCAAAAGTATAGAAACCCGATCTGACAAACTCGATTTCTACACTTTTTCAATCTGAAGTCGGGTGTCTCAAACCTTGCATGATATTGTTCTTGGATAACTATATATTTATTCGTGCTAAAAAAGTGAATGTATAACACATATACAAAAATGTTTATACCAAGAAAAGATCATGTCTTTAGATTTTTTAAATTTGTTATCTAATAACTTATCATATCAATTGCTTTTTTGAGTATATATGTTTTATTTATTGGACATAAAAGGTGCAATTGGCAACATTTTTCTTCAATGAAGTAAATTAATCCAAGTATCTAACTGATCAATCAAGTTTATACCAATATACAATCAAATAACAAGGAGTTGAAGTCGTCAAATTCAATAGCCGTCATATTAGTAAAAGCGGTCATCATCATATCGATCATCGACAAAAAAATGTTCTTTGATTTGCTAACAAAGTTTTACTATTTGATTTGTGAATTTCAAATTACATGTATAGCCTATTGTTTTTGCTAAAATACTAGTACATTTTAAAGAACTTGATAATTGATAGTTCATAACTTGATATATAGTTAATAAATATTCCCCTCGTCTCAAAATAAATGTCCATGTTAATATATATATATATATATATATATTCTAATAAGTTGTCCGTTTGTAAAAATAAAAAAATATTAGACTTCTTATTAATTTTTTAATCAAATTTACTTACAATACAAATACAAAACTAACATTTCATCGATCTATCATAATTCAGAAAGTTTCTTTAGGGACTTTTTTCCCGACGGAGGGAATAGTTAATATATACCATTTCAATTTCATTACATTTTCAACCATGTCGATCAATATGTCATATCTCATATCATCAACACATGAGTTTATTCATTTAGGATATATGAATATATGATGCAACCATTAATTTCTTGAAGTAGTGAATTTGGGTATATTTTCGATTTTTGGGTAACAAGCATGCTTCTAGATGAAATTATATTTTTTAAAAGCTCTCTGAATAAACTTCTATTATTTACGACTTTTAGGCTAATGAGTAAACTCTAAAACAAGATTTTATTATAGTACTAACAATCTTAATAAAAATTAGAATTTCAAACCTTTAACGTTATTTTGCGAAACAAATATTTTAATTGAAATAGAATTCCCTAGTCAAATGTTAATTTCCTTGAATATGACTATTTGCATTCCAATTCAATGTTTGTTGATTTCTATTGAAACGACTTAAAATACATGCATTACATATGTGTATGTTTTCAAAGTTTATTAACATTCGTTTTGACTTTCAACAATCAAACAATGTATTATACTTTTATTTATTTATATTTATTTAAAAATAATTTACTAATAATCAACTTGATCAAACTTTACAACTCATATACAAACAATTAAAACACCATAATCAACGCTACCATATAATACGATGCATATCTGCTAACCATTCGTTTATTACGCTAACTATTTTCACTCTTTAACTCTTAACTTTGATTATATCTAATTATTCCCTTTATCTCAAAATGAGATGTTAACAATCTTCTATATGGTAAAATCGTTTTAAGAGTCTAAACGTATTATATAGTTATTTGATTTGATTGATGATGATTGATTAGCTTAAATACTCCTTCCAAAACTATATTAACATTTGTCAAAGATTTTTTTCTTCACTGACAAAATACCCGTCCAATGTAACGTAAAACATATTTACATCAGTGACAACTTTTAATACTAATATGTCATTCGTAGCACCTCTTTTGCGATTGATTAGTCATTATGATAATCAATTAATTAGTGATCGTATATACGTACGTTTGATTCATTTAAACTTTAAGCGTTTGGAAGAAATGAAATCTAGTGATGAAAAAAATGAGTTATCTTGGATTCTTGGTGCTATAAAATTAGCTGGAATTGCACAATTTCTAATAATATAATTAGGTCAATGTTGAGTATAGTTTTTTTTTTCTTTTCAAAAACTTCATATATCGAGATGAAAGGGTGAAATGTTTTATATTGAAAATAGGGTAAATGGTGCAGATCGGCAACGAACTTTTCCTTTTTTGTCGAGTTAGGGTATGAACCCAATTTATTACACAGGTCGGTAATGAACTTTCAAATTAGGTGATAATAATTTGAAAGTTCGTTACCTAACTCGAAACATAATTCGAAAGTTTGTTACCTAACTTGAAACATAATTCAAAAGTTTGTGTCCAACATATATTTCGAGTTAGGTAACAAACTTTCAAATTATGTTTCGAGTTATGTAACGAACTTTGCAAGTTACCTAACTCGAAACATAATTCGAAAGTTCATTACCTAACTTGAAACATAATTTGAAAATGCGTTACCGACCTGTATAATAAATTGGGTTCATACCTTAACTCGACAAAAAAGAAAGTTCGTTATCGATTCGTCATTTACCCTTGAAAATAATAGAGATAAATAACAATACATATAATACTCGGGAAGAGCGGGAATAATATGACCATAGATTATCATAACTTCCATTAACATTGCCAAATTAAAATTCCTAAACATCCAAAAAGATCCCCGAGAATTTGCAAATGTCGTAGCATTTTCAAGTTAAATCACGGCACAAAATTTAGTAATTTATTATTTTAGCTTCAGATTAGATTAATTAAAGAAGTGCTACCAGTTGTTTAACTTGACAATCTTGAATTTTTCAAGCACTGTTTTGGACTCTTTGAATTTTTGTGCTTCCTCATAAACCTTGTCATATCTCCATCCTAAAACCTCCCCACAATCACCACAACGAACATCCGACACCGAGTACACACCTGTAATTAGCCGCCGGTCTGCATTAGGACCCGCCACCACATTCATCACGTGTGAAAACAAGTACGCTCTTCTACGTCCTCGTCCTGCCTTCAAAACAAAAAGAAACATATATATACACAAAAACGGACTAAAGTGATGATAATTAATAATAAGTACACAAAAGGAACAGACTCATAACTAAAAAGTAAATCATTATATTAGGGGTTTGTTAAGTACCACGAAATTTTTAGCGATAATATCGTCGTGAAGCGCAACATGTTTATGACAATTGTAGCAGCCGTAAATCCTTGGAACCATGGCATCCGCCATTAGAAAGAGTTGAAAGTTTGGGAGATGGTAAAATGGAAATGGGTGTGAGTAAATGGACGATATGATCTCAAGAGTCAAGATACAAGCAGATCTAACAAACTTTATTTATATCTAATAAATCTGGATTATATATAATTTTACTTAATTGATTAATTAATTAATCATGAAATTACTTTCTAGAATACCAGGAGAACGATATTTAAGGGGGTGATCATTATCAAATAATTGGTGCTTGTATAAGAAAAACTCTTTCAAAATTGTGTACGTAACGTCCAGTTAAACATTTAGCTGAATACCAAATACAAAGACCACTCCTCTTGCAATAAACAATACTCCGTATTTGGTAATTAACCTGATAAAGAAGCTCTGGATAACTCTGGTGGCAAAATTTAAAACATTAATAGTTTTGGGTCAAAACTAAAAATAATAAGGCCCAAAGTATATGAACAAAAAAACCACGTTTTTTGTTCATCCTTAGTTCACACTTCACATTCGCGCGCCGCTGCCGGAAACACCGCCGGAACCACAGCCACTGCCCGTGCCCCTGCGTCGTCGTGCCTCTGGTTCATATAATACGTAATACATTCATATACAGGTACTTGTATATACGTATATGTATACATATGCTGAAAAACACACACAAAGAGACTACAATATGTGTGTTTTTACACCAACTAATTAGTGAATTCAATGTATATACAGTGTATTGTTGTGTGTAATTTCTGATATGATATCGCTTATTGATCGTATCACGTGCGTTTAACAACTTGCTTTATTATTGATTATGCACGTAAGGTGTTTGATAAAATGTCAACGAGACTTATCAATGCGAGTAACATTTAGGCTTACTTATACGACTATTCTTTTATCGACTTTCAGTCCAAATCCTGGCTAGTACATGATAGACCTCGTGTAACAGCTGTATTTTGTGTATTTATAGCATCAGCTACAGAGGTTTTAGAGATGGAATTTTGTCCAACTTGTGGGATGTTGTTGAAGTATGAGTTGCCACATATGTCTCGTCCTGCAAGATTTTTCTGCCCGACATGTCCGTATGTTAGCCAAATCGAGCCCAAGGTAGTTTACTTTCTAACACTACGTGATAAAGTTACAATTTTTAATCATCTAGTTCATTGTTAGCCTTGTAGTCAAGTGCATTGGTTTTAATCTATTTGTAGGTCCAGATTAAAAGAAAGCAGAAATTGGTTAAAAAAGAGATAGATCCTATCATCACGAAGGATGACATGACTAATGCACCAAAAACCGATCAGGGTATCTATATGTTTCATGGTTTATTGCGATTGCTTGGTCAAACTGTTTGGGATTGTGGATGTTTGAATTATTAACTGTTTGTTTTCTGTGTTGCAGCACATTGCCCTAATTGTGGTCACAACAAGGCTGCATACATCCAGTTTCAAACTAGGTCAGCTGATGAGCCGATGACGATAAACTTCACTTGTGAGAAATGTAGTCACTGCTGGCGTGAGGATTAACTTTCATCCGTTTGAGTATGATTTTGTATTGTGCAAGCTCAGGGTATGGGTACTTTGGATTCTGCTCTTTTTATCATAGCGCGGTTAGTTCTGATACAGAGAAGTTGATTAATGATTCACTTTGAGTTATTATAACTATCTAATTTTTGATTGATTTATCTTGCTGTAGCTAAGTTTATACACGTTTGACCGCATGGCACACAAGCAGACTATATAACTTGTGATTGATTATTTGGAAAAGGAACAACATTACATTGTACCAAATAATAATCCTTCCTACTCTCAATTCAACATTCTACTCTTCTTACTTAACACATCTCTTTCTAGTCGATTATTTTTCACCCTGTTGATCTCCTTGCACCATTGTCTATAGCCTGCCTCTATTGCTTCTAATTCTATTCTTACCTTGGCCTTACCATCACTTTCCGACTGTCACATAGAGGTGCAAACGAGTCTACCCGAGTCCGATCATGTCGAGCCTAATATAAGCTCGAACTCGGCTCGTTTTATACTTTACTAGCTCGAGACTGGACTCGTTTATTACCTATGTTATGTATTTTCTAATGCTATATACATGTGACCTTTGTCATGTACATATTCTCTCCTCTAATAAATTGTTGTACATGTGTCCCAACAACTCCTCTGAGTCTCTGATAACGTACAAAAGATGATAAAAGCACAGGTCCTTAAATTTCTTGGATCAAGACCGTAATTGTTTTACAGTGTCCTAAAGAGCGGAGTATATTGTTTTGTAACTTTGGATTATCGGATTATTATGTTTGATTTATGCATCAACTTGGGCCACATTAGCGTCATATAAGCCGGTTTCAAAACTGACACAACACTACCAACGGTAAGGTATCGTGTTACTTAAACACCACATAAACAATTTTCAACACAACAATTATACCAATGATAATACATTTATAACCTAATCCATTCATATACTTTGCATCAAATATTATATAATACAAACAGAAATATTCAAAGTCAAAGTTGTCAAAGAAAGATTTCAGAAATCAAAAGTGGATGGAGAATTTGGAGATACTAAAACTCAAAGTAAACAATACATTTATGTTTTTAAAACATAATTTTAAATTGAGCCCAATTCCTAAAAACATGAGCCCGTATCAAAAGAAATAGAGCCCATTAATAAGAAATGAGCACATAAATATTCATTAAAAAAGCAACTGAGCCCATTTCCAACTCTAAAATCATCCATCTTCTTCGTCAACACTTTACTGGAGTTGAAAAAAAAGTTACCAAACGTTTTTATTTTTAGTTCTTATCTGCAATTTACATAAAAAAAGGTCTATTGTTGAATTTGGGCGCACTTCCTCCGTCGTTCCCCGTCGCCTAACCGACGTAAGAAATTGACAGCGACAACCGACGGCTTGCTGCAAACAGTGTCGGTATGACCAACGGCCCCATCCGCCCGGCCTTCGACGGTGGCCCAACCACACAAACCCATGGCACGAGTCATAGTGTAAAGAATAGCAGCAAGATGATTTTTTTTTCACTTACATATATATGAGGGGTCCATCTACCACTGAAATTGTTTTTGTAAGATTCACTTTCTATTTCAATGAAAATAAAAATAGAATTTATTTTAGTTTTCAATACTCCCTCCATCCTAAAATAACTGGCATGAATCAGATTTTGAAGTATTTCTTTTTTAACTTTAATCTTAAATATTTTTGTTTGTGTTATATATTACGTTATTAAAATTATACCAATTAAAATACATTTTAAACTCAGTTCATTCATATATTTTTCATCAAATATTATATAACACAAAAAAATTATTTAAGATCATAGTTGAAAAGAAAAGACTCAAAAATTCAATAAAAGACACTTAATTTGGAACGGAAGGAGTATAACATTTTTCAAACATTTAACATCTAATTATGTGATGTGATTAGCATAATTTCCATTATAATCACACTATCTTCTCGCTATTATCTCATTTAATTATTTCATATTGCAAACACTCATAAACATCCAAACATATTCACAGTAATAATTTGCAAACATAGAAGCACATTATTCACTTAGTTATCGTTCAACTTCAAGATTATATATAAGTACTACCAATCGTCTAATTTCACAATCTTGAATTTTTCTAGCGCTGTTCTGGACTCTTTGTATTTTTGTGCTTCATCGTAAACCTTCTCATATCTCCACCCTAAAACCTCCCCACAATCAGAGCAATGAACATCCGACACCGAGTACACACCTGTGAGCAATCGACGATCCCTTTTAGGACCCGCCATCAGATTCATCACACGGGAAAATAAATACGCTCTTCGACGTTGTCCTGCCTGTAAAAAAAAAAATAAAAAAAAAATCCCTGGTTACTAGTAATAAATAACTAAAATAAGTAAAGTTTATGCTTCGTATATCGACATATCATCTTTTTTAGGATCAGCATATACTGGTGCACATTGTGCTACATGAAAAATGATACGGTGTAGTATTTATACAAATGTACGTATAGCTATAATGAGGTTTACCACGAAATGTTTAGAAATAATATCGTCGTGAAGCGCAACGTGTTTGCGACAATTATAGCAGCCGTAAAACCTTGGAACAATGGCATCCGCCATTAGAGAGAATCGAGTTCGAGTTGAAAGTGTGGGGGATGGTGAAATGGAAATGAATCCGAATGTGCTTTCAAGATACGAAAAGATTAACAAACTACTGTATTAATATATATATATATATATATATATATATATATATGATGAGGATTGTGTACGTATATCACTTTACTTTGTATATATTTATTATTATATTTTATTTTACGGAATTTATTACTGTTTAGAATGCCAGGAGAACGATATTTAATTGTTATCTATAACTGGTGGCCTGGTGCTTTAATTAATTTTTTGCACGTAAGATCAAATATTTTATTTTTTTCGTTAATCTTTTAGATGGGTATAATTTTCTATGAAAATGTGAAAATATAATGTTTTTCCATTTGCTGTGTAATTAGTAGATGTATATTATGTGTGAAATTACCTCAATTTTGAAGAGTGATTATGATTATTAATAAAATTTTAGGTTTTGGCTTGGCCTCGTGTTCAAAAAATATTGTTGTGTATAACCACACTTGTATAAATTTGAAGTTCCTTTTTCATTAATTTTCTTATAGAATCTTGAATATTTGATATGACTTTCATATATATCAAAGAGCCATTAGTCTAGCAGTATCGAGATGTCTCTCCAGTTAAGTGGTTTGGAGTTCAAGTCTAGGGGTGAACAATTATATATTTGTGGAGAAAGTGTAAATATTCGTGATGAATGTATGAGTTATTGTCATTTTTTTTTAAAATGACTCTAATATATAGTGAGATCGGTAAATGTTCCAATTTTTGGTCACGTGTTTAGGGTGACATTGTCTTTTCAATATAAATATTTATTTATTTCTATTTTAATCCACTTTATTATAAATGAGTAAATGTGAAATTTGAACCGTAAACACTACGTAATTTGAGTAAAGAAGTACAAAGTGATTGTTGAATACAAAATTTATTGCGCATCTCTAAGAGCAAGGAGAGCGTTTTTCAAACATGTGACTGACCATGATGGTGTGATCATATCGGCCTCGTCATTTGATCAAGGTCGGTGTGGTATTTTGCACATTATATGAAAACGTGATATTATAACGTTTTTCAATTTGCTTTGTAGTTCGTGGATTAATATTTTGTTTAAGATTACCTCAATTTTGAGGAGAGATTACGATTGTTAATAAAATTTGAAGTTTCAACCTTTTACTTGAAAAATATAATAAAAAATGCTATGTATAACCGCACGTGCATAGATTTGAAGTACCTTTTTCATTAACTTTCTCATAGAATTTTGAATATTCGATATGACTCTCATATAGTGTGAGATCGGTGAATATTCCTTCTTTGGTTACGTTTATATGGTGACATCGTCTTTTATATATATATATATATATATAATTATTTCTATTTTGATCCACTTCCTTATTATTCGGTAAATGTGGGATTTGAACCGTCTTTTAAATATATATATATAAAAAAAAATTATTTTGATACACTTCCTTATTATTTGGTAAATGTGGGATTTGAACCGTATACGCTATGTAATTTGAGTAAAGAAATACAAAGTGGTTAAATACAAAATTTATTGCATTGATGTCACCTCTAAGAGCAAGCAGGGTGTTTTTCAACCTTGTGATAATATCGGCCTCGTCATTTGATCAAGGTTGGTGTCGTATTTTGCACGTTATTTGAAAATGTGAGATAATAAGATTTTTCAATTTAATTTGTAATTCGTGGATCCAATATGGTGTTTGAAATTACCTCAATTTTGAGGAGTGATTATGATTAACAATAAAGATTCAGGTTTCGGTATTTTGCTTAAAAAATATAATATAAAAATGCTATGTATAACTGCACATGTATAAATTTGAAGTACCTTTTCATTAACTTACTCATAGAATTTTGAATATTTGATATGACTCTCAATAATCGTGAGATTGATGAATGCTCCACTCCTTGGTCACGTGTCTAGGGTGACATCATCTTTTCAATATAAATATTTATTTCTATTTTGATCCATTTAATTATAAATGAGTAAATGTAAAAATTTGAACCGTAAACACTACGTAATTTGAGTAAAGAAATACAAAGTGATCGAAATTTATTGCATTGATGTCATCTTTAAGAGCAAGGAGAGCGCTTTTCAACCTTGTCACCGACCATGACGTATGGTGTGATCATATCGGTCACATTTTTTTTTAAAGGCAGTTGTGGAATCACTGACGAACCATTTTGGCTCACCCGATCATCTCCACAAGCGGTTACTCCCCTGAAATCGAGAAACCGCCCCCGAGTTCGAAGCCAAGGCGATGCCCTAAAGGGGTTGCTCTCCCACGTCTTGGATGGGTATAGCGCGCAGGAGTCCCCCTCACAACAAAGCTCGAATTCATCACCTCCAGGAAGAAACCTTATGGAAAACTCCCTGACCATTGGACCAAGACCCCAATTGAATTTAAGATGTCCCCACCTGAGTAACTGGGTTTGAACCCATGATCTCTTGGATAAAATCCAAGTACTCGACCAACTGAGTAGTAGGCGGGGACCGACCACATCATTTGATCAAGGTAGGTGTGGTATTCTGCATGTTATATGAAAACTTTTTTTTTCTCTGAGTTGGATATACTTTTAAATGACACGTAGTAAGTTTTCCAATGTGTTGTATAATAGTACATGTATAAATTTAAAGTACATAATAATAATTTCTTATAAAATTTGAATATCCACTATGACTTTTTATATATTGGCAAGGCAAGATTGATGGCAATATTTTAAACATTTAATTTAATAACATGTTTTTCATGGATTTTTGATTTACTTGTACTTTGGTGATAAATGCAACTTGTGATCAATTATTTGATAAAATTAGGAACAACATTGCGTTGCATTCGCAACAAAGATAATTCCCTCCTACAATCAATTAATAATAATTCAACATTTTCATCTCTTCCTACTTTATGTATCTTTTTCTAATCACTTTAACTCCCTTCTTCGTCATCCTTTTCATCTCCTTGCAACATTGTCTATACCCTTCCTCTATTGCTTCTAGTTCTACCCTAACCTTAACCTTATCACTTTCACATAACGAAAGAAAAGAACCGTTTCTCGTTAATCCCCTCACTTTTGAAAGTTCTTTTATATTTTCAAAACTCGACTCTAGTTCACAACTCGAGTTAACAAAGCGTGCGAGTCCCAACTCCTGTTTTAACATATAAAAGTTTTAAGTGACAATATATAACCAAGAAAACGATTTATCAATAAACAGATATGAAAGAGAGTTTACTGATATGATTTTTGGGGCGTTTTGTGTAGCGGTAATGTTTGTATTTGATGGTTTCCAGCCAGGTAGAATTCTTCTGATTGAGTCATTGATAAACTCAGTAATAAAAGGCACATCATGCTTAGCTAACTCTAGTTGTTCCACCATCTCACGTGCGACTGATAATGCAGTGTCAGTTTTTAGATAAAACTGGAAATCTATGTTCCTCACTTGACCTGCAACCAATAATAAGTTTATATTACTGTGATCGCTAGTCAAAGAACACGGCAACTAGAGGATAATGTGCTATTATTCACCATTCGAGTTAGCAATTCGCATGTTCAAAGTGACTGAGTTTTTATCAATGTTGGTGCCTTTCAGTCTAAACTCATTTTCTTGATGCATCCTATAAAGTTCAATAACACGAGAGTTATGCGTTGCTAATGCATCGCGGGTTGGTTGTATCAGATTCTTGGGCTTCAGAAATGGATCTTCCAAAAGCTCTCTAGCAGACACTCTTTGGCTCGCTGGAACCAAACATTTCTCTATAAAGTCTTTAATTTCGGGATCGCTGACTTTGTCAAGAGAAGCAGGCTTAATACCCTAAAGATTAACCCACCATATAAGGATTCAACAATCTTTAGTACATCAATGAATATGACCAAAAGAAGTTAACTCACCGCTGAAACTTTCTTGTAGATTTGAGCTGCATTCTTGCACTCGCTATACGGGTACTCAAAAGTTACCATTTCCAACATGCACATCCCAAAAGAATATATATCAGCAAGTTCATTATAGTCCTCCTCGTAAAGCTCGGGTGCCATGAATTCAGGTGTTCCTACATGGCAAAAGTAAACAATGAGGTGGCTAGTTGGTCGGGTCAAAACCCATTCGGTTTGCAGCTAGTCATTTATAGTATGGGGATGAAATGGGTCATGTTGGGCTTACCAATGAAAGTCTTAGCTGTCGGCTGCTGCAATACAGTTGCTAATCCAAGGTCACCTATCTTGATTTGACCATGGTTTCCATTAACAAATATGTTGTCACATTTGATGTCACGATGAATTACAGGAGGGCTTTGACTGTGAAGGTAGTCAAGGCCATGAAGAATCTGTCTTGCCCAGTTCTTGATAGCTTTCATATCGACACTTTTATGCTTGTTTCGGTATCTAAGTGACACATAATATATGTGAGTGAATGTCATACCAAAAAAAGATATCACATTCAATTTAAAACTGATCACTCACTGTCGTAGGTTTCCGGATGTGAATAGTTCTGTAATCATATTCAAAGTTTTCTTCTTAACATCAATCCACGACTCAAACAACTTGATAATGTTATCATGTTTCAGTGATTTTAGAAGATGAACTTCTGAATACAACTTCTTGAAATCATCTGGAGACTGCAAGACATCATCGATTCTAACTCTATTCCAGGCAACTTCAATTCCTTCGAATTGGTCAAATGCCTTATAACTGAAAGAAGAAAGGATATAACGATAATTAAGTCAATTATTTGAAGCGAAAAAGTGTATAAAAAAGGCAAAGTTATGGAAGCATACACTTTTTTGAATGCGCCTTTGCCTAGAACTTCAGGGTACTGTAAAAGTAACAAGAATTACATGAATATTTAACCTCCAAACTAAGTAATTGATCCATTATTACGGGTTTTTTACATTTCGACAATTTGCTTTGAAAACGATTATGTGAAGTATCATCAAAATGCATGTCTTTTTGCTGTGAAGTTGTGATAATCAAACACACATCTGCTCATTTGAAGATGTGTATGTAAAATGATTTTTAGATCGTATAATCATTAAAAAAAGTTTTGTGTTCGGTAATGCATCATGTGTATGATGTCTATTATATGTGTAAACTACTTACTTTTGCTTGCATCCAAACTTTTAATAGGGGTGTTTTAATGTATTTTGCTGACTTGTTCGTTTGAGGTGTCACATGTTATCCGAAGAGTTTGACACATAGGTTAGTATCTGAGAATGCATCCAACTTGTACTCGATGTCTATTGTGTGTACCAAACTTAGCTTTGCTATTTTTAATGTATCAAACTTTCAAAAAATGTGTCTTAGTGTATTTTGGTGATGTTTTGATGATGTGCCAAACTTTCTGGATACCACGTGGCACCTTAAACGAGCGACACATAAGCAACATACATCAAAACATCATTTTTGAAAGTTAGATGCGTTAAAAATAGCAAAGGTAAGTAGGTTACACAGAGTAGACATCAGACACACGTTATATGCATTTTCATACACTAACCCATTTGACGCATCATCAAATATCACCAAAATATACTAATACACAATTTTTTAAAAATTTGATGCATTAAAAATAGAAAACATAAGTTGGATGCAACCAATAAACATTAGATACAAGTTAGATACTTAGATGAATTCTCATATACTAACCCCTCACGAAAAAAATGGAAATTCTTTTGATAATAGTTAGATAATCACTTGCAAACACATGCACTATGCCAAAACCCTTTTAAAGTTTACTAGTTCAGAACATAATAAAACAACAAACACAAATTTACAAGAACCAAATATATACAAAAAATCAGCAAAAGAATGCAAAGTTGAGGACACAATTATAATTACCCGAATGAATCGACCACTTGGGTCTTTTTCGACATAATCTACTTCCATGCTAGCAACAACGCCATTTTCACAAGAGTCCATTTTCGTAGGAATCCAATGAACCAACCAACAACGTAATGGAAAGAAGAAGGCAAAGAAAACAATGATGAAGTGAATTTAAAAGAAGCAACAAGGGACTCAATCAAAAACACCCGCAATCAACACGGGTCTTTCAGAAGTCCTCGGAAGCAATTAATATAGAATCGAATACCGATCGCGTACACACTCGAGATCGGCATTCGAGACAAACACCAACATAACCAAGATTTTTTGATGATGATGATGAGGAAGAGAAACACAAATGGTTGAATATGTAATTTTTTTTTTTAAATGTCACGACACAAATTTCCATTAACAATACTTATTGAGAATCAAACTAATGCTAGAAATACTCCCCCAGTTCCTTGTATGATCACCATCTCCTTGTTTGATTTTCTCTTTTCTTTTATTTACTTATAAATAAACAAAATAGAATGCAATCCAAAATGTTTTTGTTTGTTTTTCTTGGAAACAAGCAATTGGGTTTTTAATTATTGATAAGGAATAAGAGATTATGGATGGAGAAATGGTGAGGTTGAGCAAGGAAATGAGGGTGGTGAAACTTTAGCAAAATGAGCCCCAAGTTTAAACATTAGAGGTCAGATTAGTCAAGATAAAAGGGGGAAAAGTTGTTTTTTTTTTTTTTTGAGATGGAATGAAAGTAGAGGTGGGTGGCAGAAAAACAGGATTTAACCAACACCTGTATGGTACAACGTTAAGTTGTCATTGAAATCCTAGAATGTAACATTTTATAATTTCTGTAACCAAAAAAAAAAACATCAAAAGCAGCACATGTGTGGTGTGGAATAGCTTTCATTTTTTTTTTCCAGCAAAAATAGAATAGCTTTTGAAAGTGATGCAGATTATACAATTTACTAGAAACAGAAAGCAGCAAAATAAAAAAATAACAAATATAAAAATTGGCATGCGGTGAACGTGGATCGAACACGTGACCTTCAGATCTTCAGTCTGACGCTCTCCCAACTGAGCTATCCCCGCAATCTGTAAATTGTATAATTTGGATTTTATTTGATACCTTAACGGCTTAACTTACAGGATTAACAAAATAATAAAATGCTTGATGTGTAAAATTACTATTATTATATTAAGTTTTAACTGTGATTGATGTATAAATTTAACTGCATCACTCTCATTTACTAGAAACGTAGAAAAGGGGATACCATTAATTATCATAGCTACAAATGATATAAAAATTAACAAATATCGATCGTTCCGTTGTACCTATGTATAACCTTTTGTTTTGGATTTTGGTATTTGTTGATCATTTCGAAGGACAACTAATAAGGTAATGAGTTTGCCATCCCCTTGGAGGACAAAATCAAATAAATGTATACCGTCAGGGCGATTCTAGAAAAAAATCGAATGGGGCAAAGTTTTATACAGTACATCAAGTATGGCCGGTCATCGACTCATCTTTTTTTCTTTAACCGAAACTATGTTAGTTGAACCAAAGTGAATTTAGTTCAATATCAAATTCAAATCTTAATTACATGGACAAATTTAGAAAGGATACAAAAATAAAGTTGACGCAACAAGATGCAATAAAGAGGGATTGAACTTTAGACCTCTTGAACACACGACCCATTTCTCCACCACTATGTTAAATACACAAATAATGTCATTATGTTAACTGTTTTGTATTTATTAATCATGAAGGTAATATACAAATTATAACCAAACCTAACTCGTAAAAACTTGGTAGGGGTGGATGACCACCGTGCCCCCACCTTAAAATCGCCCATGGTCATGACAAATAATCTCTTCGTAATAAAGTAGTACGGAACCAATGATGAACATGACTTAAAGTCTTCAACCCTATTAAATGAATATTATGAGATATCAACCCGTACCACTTTAAAGAGTCATGAAATGGAAATTGTAATTTGAAGAACCCTGTCTTTATGAGTTTATGTACAACCAAGTGCATAATGCAAATGATTTTAGGTTTGGGACACATAAGGTGTAATGAATATTTGATTATACGTTCGCGGGCATGATTTGTTGACAATAAAAATCATTCATGCATGATAGACGACTATTTCCGCTTTGATAGTATTGTACATGTCATTAATTATAATTATGCTGTGAGCATCCCTATATGAGGTGTAGGAGGGGCATAAATTATCTCAATCATTAATTTCTTTAACCAACTGTCCAGATTCTTCAACATAGATAATTCATCAGACAAAATATAAACACCAAAACAATAATGTTACCACCGCTTATAAAATTTATTTTACGCCGCATTATCCGGGAAACACATCAAATATTGTCCATTTGTCCTACTACTACTAATACTTGGTTGTGTATATATTGTATTCTTATATCTCTTTATATATGTATATATAAAAGAAAACATAAATTAAAGTTGTACATGATATCCAGAGTTCAAACATAAGTGACTTCGACTCCTTCCCGTTCTATGTTTCATGTTCAATAGTTTGCTTGACACAAATGGCCCACGACATCTGCATAAAGACATTTCAAATTTGTTCAATCACACAAAAAACAAAACGATAAAAACAAAGGAATAACAAAAATGATATTTCGGGAACCAACCAAACCCAGATATACTTGGAACATTCCATGACAATATATCATCGACTGAGACAATGTTGTATCCATCCGTTACGGGCTCAAAAGATGGACATCTACAAACTTTAGATGACCTAACAAGTTTTAACTTTCATGCATTATCAATAAGATGATAAATTTTATTATATGGTCTCACATCAAAACCAGACAAATCAACAAAGTTGTCTTCTTTCAGTGTATCCTCAAAAATCAGAATGATGATTTTTTTTTCATTAGCAACTTAATAAAAGGTGTACTCACATCCATCAAATGATATGATAATACTCTTTTAGTAATTGATACTGTACATAAATTTGATAACAACTATTTATTCTCACAAAATGAAATTTCATAATTAGCATGTGATCTGCACCACTCATTAATAATTAATTTTTTAACTTAAAAATATTTTCCTTACCAGAAATAAAAATAAACAATTTAAGTTGGATGAATGTAGCATATTGATTTATCATGTGTAAGTAAAATAGCAAAAGTACTTAATGTTTATAGCCTTATTATGTTTTCTTTCATATATTAATACTATTAGTATCGTATTGAAATTGAAATCAGCATCAGTATTATATTTGAAATTGGCTACATATCTATACATGTAAATATTCAATATGTTTTTCTTTATATACATTAATTAATCATCGCAAATATAATATATGAATAACCTTTATGGTATCATCAATTATATAAACTCTTGGTCAATCAATAAAATCCTTTAGTTTTACTTAAATGTAAAATTAACACCACTCAAATGAATACATGTTTTAATACTACTTGAAGTATTATACTGACCCGCCTTAGAAGACCGTTGATCAAATTCGAGCATTTTTAAGGTAAGCGAAAATCTATTACAAAGATTTCTTTTATAAACTTATTTTGGTTTATTTATAATGTGTAATGAGTAATGATTAAACGGGAATGAAGTTTTTTTTTTCCGAACAACCAAGATTATATAAAATATAAAAGAAACCTACGGTAAGGTGCCGAAGGATTACAAAACAAGACTTGGGCTAATGCACCAAGCAGACCATGAAAAATCAATAATGTTACATCGGTTCGACAACCATAAAAATGATAAAGAAACTATGGAGGGGAACACCTCGTACGTGCTGGCTGATTCGAGTTGAAGAATATATCATTACGATGTTTCCAAATTGACCACCACCACACGAAACATATAGCTCTAACCACTTCTTTAGCTTTCTTCGTCCATTGCCTTGAGGCAATCCACAAGTGAATCTCCATTGGAATGTTCTGAGGAATTGTAATCTGTAACCAAGAACATAAGTGTGCTCTTACTTCTTCGGCGAAGCTATAATCGGCAAATAGGTGAGACATTGTATCAACTCCTGATGAACAAAACGGACATTCATGCGACGAGATATGAATCCCACGCGAGCTCAGATGAAACCGAGTAGGGATACAGTCTTTAAATAACCTCCACACAAATATATTTACTTTCTTTGGAACATATCTGCACCCAGGAAATTCTGGTCCAGAATTCGGCAGCATGTTTGAATCAATTAAGTGACGTAAATTGCTTACAGTGAAACCTTGATTTCCATGCAAATTCCATACCCATCTATCATTATTATCATTAAAATTAACTTGAGAAAGGATGTCCATCAAATTATGAAGCTGATCCAATTCCATACCTGAACAAATGTTTCTTCGCCAATTTCAAACTCTTTGATCTCCTTGAATTCTATCTCCCACACAACATTCTTTGGACTGTTCCAACATTTATAAGCGCTAGAAACGGGATTCAAAAGCAACATCACCTAACCAAACGTCGGTCCAAAACTTGATGTTTCTACCATTACCGACCATCCTTTTAATTATATCGATTGGAACGTTGTATCGATGATGCACCTGATTAAATGTGACACATATCCTAGACCAAATACCGTTACCTTTCCCAATAAACGAATTGAAAGTATCGGACCCGTGTATAGCCGTTATTATCGAGACCCATAATGAGTTTGGATTCATGAGAGCACGCCATCTCCATTTATAAAGAAGCGCCATATTAAGACTTTCAAGACTGCCAAATCCCAACCCTCCAACTGCTTTGTCAGCAAGGATAGACTTCCACTGAACCCAGGCCATTTTCTTCTCCCCACAAGAGGAGCCCCAAAAAAATCTCGATATCTTTGCTTCAAGAACATCACAAATCTTTTTGGGCATGCAAAATAGAGAAAAATAATAGGTACCTAACGCACCCGGAACCGAAGTGATTAAGGTGTGTCGACCTCCAATTGAAAGTAGTTTTGCATTCCACTTCGATAAGCGTTTAGAAAATTTAGCGACAATCGGCTCCCATTCTTTCATTCTCGTCATACGAGCACCCACCGGGACTCCTAGATATTTAAAAGGAGTGAACTCAGCTTTGCAACCCGAAACACTAGCACACTGTAACACTTCATCTCTATTCACACCAATACCAAATAACGAGGATTTCTGAAAATTAATGTTGAGCCCTGAAACATAATAGGAGAATTTAAGTGCATCCCGGATTATATTCAAATTAGCATCCGACCATTCACCCATCAAGATCACATCGTCCGCATACATTAAATGTGAAATGTTCACATTTGAGACCTGAGCACCACGAAATCTCCCAGCCATTACCAATTTTTCAATCGCTATATGGAAACCTTCCATTGCCAAAATAAAAAGGAAAGGAGCCAACGGATCACCTTGCCTTAACCCACGGTTAATTGAGAACTCAGCAGTAGGACTCCCGTTGATCAAAATGGAAGAGCGGGCTGATCTGAGGCATGAATTTATCCAGCCAATCCATTTATCGCCAAAACCCATAGCCTGTAAAATAGCCATCAAATACTTCCATGAAACCGAGTCATATGCTTTCACGAAATCAATCTTAAACAACATCAACTTTTTCTTTTTTGTACGATACCAATCAATTATCTCATTGAGAATCAAAGGGCCATCGAATATCTGACGACCTTTAATGAAGGCAGATTGTTCTCTACTAACAACCGAATCAACCATCAACGATAAACGATTCGCCAGAATCTTAGCAACAATCTTATACTGTATACCAATAAGACTGATGGGACGATAATCAGAGACTAGAATAGGGTTATCAATCTTGGGGATAAGAGTGATAAAAGATGAATTACACCCATTCGGAAAAGATGAAGTCGTAAAAAAATCCATAACAAAATTATGAATATCATTTTTCAGAATGTCCCGGAATCTTTTCACGAAGGTAAAGGAAAAGCCATCGGGACCTGGTGATTTGTCGCCACCACAATCCCAAACCGCGCAACGAATTTCTTCCAAGGAAACTGGAGCTTCGAGCATAGCATTTTGCGTACCAGAGAATTTCTTGAACATGTCGTGATCCACCAAAAAGTCAGGACCTTCAAAAACCTTGAATTTTGATTAAAAATGATTAAAAACATCCTTTAATCTCAATCGGGGAGTCGATCCAACAACCATCCACCTTAACCCCTCGAATACTGAGAAGCCGACGTCTCCAATTAATTGTGTTATGGAAGAACTTAGTATTCTCATCACCCTCTACTCCCCATTTGATTTTGGCTTTTTGAAACAGATAGCGGTTAAGAACCCTTTCGTGGTTACGAAGTTGAAGCAATAACGAAGATTTAAGATTGACCGCATCCATTGAAACTGGGTCGTTTGCAAGATGCTGTTCAACGGATTTTAGATGATGACGGAGATCAGCAATGTCCAAACGACCCCTAAGATGAGATTTACGCCACACTTTAATTTCATTTTTCAAACTTTTTAAACTTGTAGCAAACTTCCTGCCAACATTTGGAACAAAAACATCTGCTAAGGTAGACCATTGATTTCGTACCAAATCCTCAAAGCCAGGTTGGTCCAACCAAGAGTTGAAAAGTTTAAACGGGATGGGACCAAAATCCCTAAATTTTTTAGTGAGGATGATGGGCCTGTGATCCGAATATAACTCGTCAATAACTAACCCCTCCATGTTTTGAATGTTATTCAGAATAGAAGGAGAAACAAGAAACCGGTCCAATTTACTCGCCTTTAGACCATTAGGAGAAAATATGGTAAAAGAGGATCCCCCAAGAGGGATATCTACCAGACCACCACCAGTTATGAATTCATTAAAATGTCTAGCATTCACCGCGGAAAACATCGAGCCCTATCTCTCTTCCTGGGATCTAATCGAATTAAAATCCCCAAAGACAACATAGTTACCCACATTATTCTGTTTGAAACTGAGAATGTCATGCCACACACGACATTTAGCAATCTCTGATTGAGGTGCATAAATATTGACCATAAAACACGGTAACTCAAAAAGAAGCCATCTACCGCCAACTATAAGAATCTTATCTGTAGCATACACCATATCTTTAACAAAAACTAAGGGATCCCACATAGAAACGATACCTCCCGAGTGACCATTAGATAGAACTTCCTCGAAATCAAAATGATAATTACCCCACATTGATCGAAGCCTGAGGAGATTATGGGAAGACATAAACATTTCTTGTAAAGCCAAGAAATTAACCTTATGTTTCGTAAGAAGAGCTCATAACGATTTCCTTTTATTAGTATTCCCGGTACCACAAATGTTGAAAGAGATGATATTCATTAATAACCACCTTTATCTCGCAACATAGAGATGGCATGAACAATCTCCTCCCATGTGCCCCATAACTGAAATCCCATAAGTTTACCCACCTCCATTGAATTATTAAGTTCCTCTACTCAGGAAGCAACCCTCCCGTTAACGCATGAGTAAGAATCCATAGAGCCTTTACACGTTTCCTCATTAGTATCGTCCACTTCATCATTATTTATGCTTACATTCGGGTTAGATGTTGATAACGTACTAAACCCCAGAGGTTTAGAAGGTTCTGAAGATGTATCTTCCAACGTACCATTGACCATCCCCAAACTGATGTCACCAACTTCATTATTGTTATTACATGCAACCGAGCTTGAAACTGTCCTCAGGTTACTGAACCCCGGTGGTTTAGATGGATCCGAATAAACCTCTTCCTCATCATCATGAAACATACTTCCATTCATCTCAGCTGTGACTTGAATTTGATTCTCCTCAACGTGAAAAATAGGAACCGACTTCACCACTTCCTCTGACTTCTCAATTGTATCTGCTACACCTTGGCCTGGGTCATCACATGTAACACCCTCAAATTTTGGATTTGCGGAAGCGGTCGGGTCAGGTGTTACCAAATCAAATATCACAGCATAAGATACATAATAAACGACTCTAAATGAGACGTTTGAAAATAATTATACATTTTCCAAAGTAGAACGTTTACAACGTTGCGAGTTTAATAGAAGTTTCAATTACATAATTTGAAAATATAAAAGTAAATGCAGAGTGGTCCCCATTGATTGAAAATATGCAACTCGAGCTAGCTTATCTTGTAGCAATCCTAATCCTGCTGGGCACCTGAGAACACATGCTAAAACAGGTCAGCTATAAAGCTGGTGAGTTCATAGGTTTGTTAGTTAAAACATAAGGTATAAAACCTTTGATGTTTTGAAAAGTAGTTCAGAGTCTGCGATTCTGATATGTATTGTTATAAAGTTGTAACACCAATGTGTATACGTCCTACAAGGTATCTCATACCTAAGGGACAGTGGTGCGTACCTAAGTACATAACGTTGAGGCATTCATGCCTGGATACCTCTCGGGTATTAAGTAATCTATCAAGGTGAGGCCAAACAGGCCTAAGGACTATCGAGTAATTGTATGACTACGTCATATGATGTTGTGTAATAATTGGTGTGCCACTTGGCATAGTGTGTTTCATCCAACAACAGTTGATTGTAGTCCCGCAGAACTATGATTGAGTATTTATTGTGTTGCATCCAGCAACAGTTGTTTGTAGTTCCCGCAGAACTATGTTTGAGTATTTAAACAAATACTGAGTTGACGGCCTCGCACGAAAGTTCGCCAATCCGTTAATTGTACGGATCACGAGCATAAGCTCGCCCATTCGCAGGTGTGTGTGGATCACGAGCATAAGCTCGCCTATCCATCGAGTGTATCGCTTTACCGCGATATCGTACTTATGCCCACTGCAAGACCGTGGCATCATTTTGTGCCCACTACAAGACCGTGACATCGTTTTGTGCCTATCTGGCATCGACCGAATTGCTCGCAAGCAAAGTTTGTAATTGAGCCGGCAGTTCTACGACATGCCCGACTTGAGTAATTGAGCCGACAATACAATGACATGTCCGACTAGTTCGATTGTGTTTGTATGCGTGTATGTATACCTATATACATAACTAAATAGTAGGTGGCACCAAGTGCTCGAGTTGAAGTACAAGCATGTATGTATATATATATATAGATATGTATATATATATAAGTTGAATCAACAAATACCTCAGATAGAGTAGTATGTAGCACATGAAATTGATTTAATGTAGCTAAGTATGTATATACAGTACGTAACCATTTGTTGTGTCGCAATAAGCCTAGGTATGACAAATCATCACCTAGTTGTTTTGGTATCGGTATAAGAAATCCATACTAACGTGTATTTCTAGTGTATTCTCCTAGCCTCAACCTAGAAAGTATATTGAGATCCTTGGTTGTTGTTTACTCGAGTTCAATTCCAATTTGAAAGTCCTGGAATATATATATGGGCAGTTTTAGTTTCCTAAGAGGAAGACTAATCCTGTAAAAGTCTAGTTGTTGTCTTGTGTAGGTAGAACTAAACAGTCCTAGTGTATTTGACAGCATTGTCCCGTGACAATATGGTCAATGTATAATAGTGACTTAACCAAGTCAGGTGATGGTGATTGTTAGACAACAATCTAATGGTGTACAATGGTAACCAAACTAGGTTAATCAATGATATTGTTCCACAACAATATATTGGGTATAATTCCTAAGTATTACACATTCGTATTTCCAAACAGTGATATAGAAATGTGTGAATTATAAAAGTTTAGCATTATAATTCGAAAACAGTAATTGAACATGCGTCTCACCTTGAAAACAGTAAAACAGTTGAAAGAGTGGGGCTATGAAACTCACCTGAGGAGTTAGCAATCCTACGATACGCGCGTTGTCCGATGGGTAACCTCCTAGTGTCCTAAACACGTGAGGTTATATGAGTATGAGACAATCAGTTTGTCTAAGCGAGTTGTGTAAGTATTCATTTGTCGTTCAGGTTTGGAAACCGTGTACGGGGGTCCGGGGGCAGCGCCCCTGGTAGCGGGGTCCAAGGGGTGGCAACCCCTGACGGGGTCCAAGGGGCAGAGCCCCTGGCTGGGGTTGAGCTGCCAGGTCAGCTTGGAAAATTTTTATTTCTACTATATTGCTTTAGTGAAAACGCTCCAAAATTTCATTTCGGAGTAATATTAGGCGGTAAAATTTGGGTTTTGACACTTAGTGAAAATCATAGGTTTTTAAGCTCCTGTGTTTTGCGACATAAGGGTTATGTCGCTAAATGGTTCTGCGACATAAGGGTTATGTCGCTATATGCGACATCCGCAATTTAATGCGACATAGTGTGTTGTGTCGCTATATGCGACGTTCGGATTTTCTGCGACATAAAGGCTTGCGACATAAACCTGCGACACAGGTTGTGTCGCAGTACTGTTTTTGGTCCCTGCGACACAACGATCTGTTCGACGATTTCAAGATCCAAATCGAGTTTTGGCTCGATTTTTGGGCGTTTTGATGTTATAGAAAGCTTCTAACATGTATAAACATTCAATCTAAGTAATTTCTAGTGAGAGAAACGGTTTCTAGAGAGAGAAAGTGAGAAGTCTTACTTTGGAGGTAAAAATGGAGATGATGAAGATGGAGAAGATGATGATGATGCGGCTGTTGTTGTTGTTCCTGATGATGATGATGATGATGATGATGATGATTCCGAAATGATGATGATGATGTTGTTGTTGTTGATTATTGTTGTTGTTGTTGGTGAAAGAGAGAAAAGAGAGAGATGGAGATATAGATGTGTGTGTTTTATGGTTTTGTGAAACAAAAAAATGGGGAGGGGGAAAGGGGATGGCCGACCCATCATTTTTGGTGGGTTTGGTTGTCCCCAATTGTTGCGTTAAATGCCTGTGTTTGCGTACCCGATCGTATAAAAATGTAATATTTTAAATTCTACAAATTTATTTATATTCTTTCGAAATGTTTTCGAGTGAAAGTATTTTATAAAAATACTATTTTGGAATTAAAATTTATACTTGTTTTCGAGTGGTCTCAGATAATTAGAATGCGTTTTAAATTAAAACGACTTACGTTTTTGAACACTTTGTTATAATCGCATATAAAAATATAATTATTTGAAGTTTAAATTTGGCGCGAAAATTGACTTTTTGACCAGGTGTTACATTCTCCCCCCGTTAAGAAAATTTCGTCCCGAAATTTCGTGTGAGGTTGTGATCGCGTAGGATATGGGGAGACATGTACGTACGATGGTTTTGTTGAATAGATTGTAGACACACCATGTCTACAACGGAGTTGAAAAGCAGTCATTCCATGACTGTGCGCTATTTATCATTGTAGTCAGATTCTGACTATGTTGTTTGTTCAGGGCATGATGAAGTCGTGGTTGGTAGGCAACCGTTTACATTGTAGTCCATTCGGGACTAGATAGTTGTCACACGGTGACCGTTTAGTGAGTAGTCCTATTAGGACTAAGTGGTTGGTGAACATTTAGTCGATCAGTCTGCTGAAAGCAAACTTTGAGTTTTTATGTGGGCCTAGGTTAACTAGCCCTATAATGCACTCGGCATTTAGTCGGTGAAATGTAATATCGAGGAGCGAAAGTACCCTCTTGGTGTAAATCAGAATTGAAAGGTTATGTTTTCGAGGAAGGATGTACCTATATCATTGTCGGAGATCAGGTGGATTTTGCGTTTCCTTTTCGGGCAATCCTTCTTGTAATGACCGGGTTCTTTACATTTGAAGCATATGCAATCCCAGATTTTGTGTCTGAATCATTGGTATCTTTCACAGGGTAACCCACAAGAACCATCATGATGACGTTTACAACCGTGACAAAAGGGTTCATTACCCGCATAGCCTCGTTTTTCCTTGGGTTCGTTGGCGTAGGACCTCAAGGGTTCGGGTTGATTTGTTAGGTTATGACTGGAGCTGGAATCTCCATTCCATCTTCCTTGACTGTTTTCAGTTGCAGGTGTTTGCGTACCCGATCGTATAAAAATGTAATATTTTAAATTCTACAAATTTATTTATATTCTTTCGAAATGTTTTCAAGTGAAAGTATTTTATAAAAATACTATTTTGGAATTAAAATTTATACTTGTTTTTGAGTGGTCTCAGATAATTAGAATGCGTTTTAAATTAAAACGACTTACGTTTTTGAACACTTTGTTATAATCGCATATAAAAATATAATTATTTGAAGTTTAAATTTGACGCGAAAATTGACTTTTTGATCAGGTGTTACATCACAACACGCATGTAACTTATCCAATGTGTTCTCATCCTTATTGTTAGAAGAGGCCTCCATTCCATCTTCCTTACAAGGTTCACTATCGAAACCAAACTTTGATTCCTCAGATTCAACGTATGCACATGTATCTCCATCTGAAGACGAATCAGCGTCAGAGTTCACCTCTGACGGTACATTTGGAAGACTAATGTCTGGGCTCCAGCTAGAAAACTCATGTATCCAAACATCATAGACCGCACCATCTAGCTCAACTTCAACACAGTCCTTAATAAGATCACACATTGGTAACAACATGCAAACTTACCCAATGCTAGAGATTCCTCAATATCGTCACCGAAAAACACCGGCCTTCCCCAGCTACTCATGATTTTACAAATGGCCTTTCTATTCCAAGCCCCCATAGGAAGACCTACTAATTCGACCCAAGCCATTCTTTCATCCGGAACAAATCTACATGAAGCCGTTTGAACCGATTGGAACCATTTCTGTTCAACTAAAGATCCAATAAACAAATCTTTACTCATTACTGAAGAAAAGACAAGTTTCACCCATCGGCCACCGATGTAAGAAATATTCATCCCATCAAATCCCTCGTTAAAACACAGTTTATGAATGGAAGGGATAATGTGAGGATCACGAACCTTACCCAGTAACACACACTGATTTTCAGATATAACAACCTCAAAAATAAATCTCTTACGAGGGTCTTTAACCTCTTTACTTGAAACCACCTGTGCAAAAGTTTTCTTTGCAACTCCATTGCTAGCATGGCCACTAGTATTAATCCTTTTATCGATATTACCATACTCAGGTTTCGTAACATACTCGATCTTCTTTTCAGACTTTACCTCATCAACAAACAAATGGTAGTTCCCGAACCAGATTGTACGAAGGTTCTGTAACAACAACGTGGCATTAGCCACCTTAGAAAACCTAACAAAGCCAAATCTGTTGCCCCTCTTTGATAATCTATTTGCGACGTAAACCTCAACAACAGATCCCCAATCCATACATCGATGCCAGATGTCTTTTGCCTTTAGATCATGCGGAAAGTTTGAAATATAAAAAGAGAGGACCGATCGATTAGGATCTAAATTGCCTGAATTAGGGTTTGAAGAACCCTTACACTACAAAACAAAGTTCATTTTTCCACGCTAATATTTCAACGCTTGCTACATGCGGGAAAAATAGTTTTAATTTGTAACGGTTGTGACAGTAAAAAAATTATTCACGATTACTTGAGAAACTTTTGACACTTATAAGTGTTAAAAAACTTTAAACTTTTCAAAGCGTTAAGAATGAAAAAATAATTAACACTAATAAGCGTGAAGTTTTGATTGGTACAACTTAATTAAATGTCAGTCCAACCTTACGTGAGAAAATACACATACGCTCTGTTCTTTCATCAAATAAGATGACCATTCGTATCAAACCATTCTATACACCTAATACTTAAAAAATACACCTGCGTTTCCAACCTCACGTGAAAAACTTCAGATTTCATATTGAGAAATACACCTATACATACAATTAGCTCTGCGCTCTGGTCTTGACTCTTCATTTCAAACCAATCTATACATTCAATTGAGTCGCGTACTTAGGTTCCATCAGTTCGTGATATCAATCAATTAGCCGAGTTCAGGTTTCATTAGTTCGCTATATCAATTAATTAGAGGAGTTCGGGTTTCATCAATTCAGTGTATTCATCAATCAGCTAAGTTAGGGTTTCGGCAATTCGCTGTTTCAATCATTGAGCTAGCTTAGGGATTATGCGTTGATATTCAATAGCTGAAATTGATACTTGATCTCTAACAGGTTAGTGAATTCGTCCGAGTTAGCGTTTCGTCAATTAGCTATTTCGATCATTCAGCTCGGTTAGGGTTTAGTCGTTCATATTCAAAAGTAGAATTCGAAACTTGCTCTGACAGATTGCTGATGATTACAGGTTAGTGATCGAATTCATTTTTCATTATGATTTCATCTTATACTCGTTCTAATATTTACAAGTTGTTAGAAGAATGTGACAAAGAATTATTCCCTGGTTGCAAGTATTCCACTTTGTCCTTCACATTACATTTGTATCATATTAAATGCATCGGCGGCATATCAAACAAGGCTTTCGGAATGTTACTAGAACTTCTAAGAAGGACATTTCCTCATCTTACATCACTACCATCATCCGTGAACGAAGCTGAGAAATTAACCAAAGATCTAGGACTTGGTTATGAGAAAATTGATGCCTGTCCAAATGATTGCATGTCCAAATGAGAAATTAACCAAAGATCTAGGACTTTGTATAAATTATATAAATGTATAGTACATATGTGAATCTTGTTAAATCATAAATATGACTAATATCTGGATTTGTCGCAGTCAAAAAACAACCATTTGAAACATGTATGCATCAAGATCAGCCATGCAACAGCACACACGAAAACATATGGAGCCTCCATCTTCAGTTTTCTCTACACAATTTCAATCTCATCAGGCACCACCTTTCCTTCCCACACCTCGACCTCCTTTTCTTTCTGCTATTCGCCAAAAATATTCTTCTTCGTCGTCTTCCAATCATTCAGAATCCTTGCAATCTGAACCATCCGCGACAACTCTGCACCAATCCTCATCCTCATCATCTCTTTCTAGTAATGAACATGATGAAACCAATGACGAAACCAATGAATATGAGAAGAAGCTGTTACACGAGGTTGAGATAATAGGTAAATTAAAGTATATGGATCTAGTAAATGATTGTGTTAATTTTTATTCTAACGTTTGATAGTTTTCTTATAGACGAGCATGGAAATATAATTAGGATCGTAAAGATGAGAACAAAAGATGTGCATTTGCTTAATGTAGGAGAGAAGATTCTAGTTCATGTAAATAATCTTCATCAACCAATCAAATCTGCTGGAGGTTTGTGTACAAGGTTCATGACCCATCTTCTCCAAGAACCGAATACGAGTCTCCCGAGCGCAAGAGACTGGCGGGAATGCAAATTAGCTTGTGGTGTTACGCTTCTAGTAGAACTTCGGGTAATTTCGAACTATTGGGGGTTTATTTACAAAGTTTTATTGTTGTTATTTTCATTTATTGGTAATTTTTGCAGCGGAGATTCAGCTTACCTCAAAGTGAAAACGTGGACAGAGTCCTTTTTTCTATCTGGGCTCGTGCGTTCAGGAGTGTAAAATTTAATCTAAAGAGAAAGTTGTTTAAATCAGTTATCGAAGAACTAAGCAAAATTAATAACATGGGTGATGATGCTGTTGCATATGGGAGAGTGTATACAGAAGATGAGCTTCTGCAAGGGCTTGACTTGATCAAAGCACCACCCAACTTTACGAATTCTCAATGGAATTTGTATAAAGATCATCTTCGAGCACCCGCCACTAAGGTAAAACTTACCCAATATGCTAAAATTTCAACTTTTTCCTGTGAAGTGTCATTATAGGAAGGTATATTATCTTACACTTTTTATTGTGATCTGTCATTATAGAAATTGTCATATTGCGGGAAGAGAGCAAGAGAGGATCAAATCCATAATCATACTACTGGTGGTTGCAGCTATGCACGAAAGAGAGATGAATTTGTGAGTTCCCAAACACTATTTTTTCAAGTCTCCTTTGTTGACAACTCAAATTTCCAGTCATGTAGGATAAAAGAAAGTTTTGTTTGATCTACAGATATTGACACACAATAGAGAGCCTAATGATCTTGAGTTCTTTAGAATTGCTTATGAAAAAAAAGATGGGACATATGTTACAGACATGTCAAGACAGCTCATGGTATGTAAAGCACATTTATATCTAAGTTTTTAGCAAGGTATATTATACACCGAACAAATTATATGATTAAATCTATGTCTTTTTATTTTAACTTATACCTTAGGAGCATGCCAGAAAAGATTTTTCAGAAAAGGAATTGGCAGTTGGGAATTCCGAACCTATGAATCATGAAAAGCAGTCTGAAATTGCAAGAGAAGTGATGACAGAACTTATGGGTCCTAATAAGCCTGGACGGGCTCGTCTTCATGGAGCTGGAGTCACAAAGTCGCAAGTGACTAAATTTGGTATTGATTTAAGAAGAATGAGAGGTGATGCTGTAACAAAAGAAAATCGATTTCTATTGGATAAAGTGGACTATCAAAACAAGAAGATTGAATCTCAAAGTAAGCAGATTGAAATGCAAACTAAGCAAATAGAAATGCAAAGTAGGCAAATTGAAATGCAAAGCAAACAGATTGAAATGCAAAGCAAGCAGATCGAAACTCAAAATAAACAAATGAGGATTTTGGAACAAAAAGTTGATGATTGTACCGGAGAGCTTCGAGTGTTTAGAACTGCTTTTCAAGGCGTATACAGTGCTTCTACATCAGGGGATATGTTCTATACAACTCCTCGTGCTACACAGGAAGGATTATCCAGAGCACAGGTTATGTCATAAGCCTTTTAGTATATATTTAATGCTTAACCATGTTGTTCACTCGAATTAGTATGTTTTTTCAGGCCTCGTCTGGTGCATCACGAGAGAATTGTCCATATTAATGATATGCAAGAGGTGAGCAGCCAGTTCAGATTTTTATTTATGTGCCAATTCTGCTTTTAGCTCATCTCTGATTTCACTTCGTATTTATGCTTTCTGATAATGTTTGAGTAGTATATAAGTTTTGTCACTCAGTTTCCAGTTTCTTTCGTTGTTTGATTCATTCAACCCATGATCAATCAACTCTCACATCACTGAATTAGTTTTATTTAACCTCTGTTTTGGTGTTTTAAGGTTAAAAATTGAATCTGCTTTGATTTGTTGTAGTAGTGTATGCTAGATGTTTAGATCTACTTCTTTTCAGTTCCATAACACCTAATTTACCTCCCTTATTTGATGCAGGGGCTAGTGAACCAATGTTCTGGAGGTGCAGTCTATATTTTCTAGCTAAAATGTAGTTTAAATGTGTATGTTTTGAACTAGAAGTGAACGAGTATGTAGTTTCAAACTTTCAATGTGTATTTTTTAGTTGTTTGACTCTGTAATATGTAATAATACAGATCTTGCTATATGAATGTAATAAGTGGTTGCTGATATGACTCTCTGTAAACACACACATATACAATAACGTATATATGTGTAAAATATAATATAATATTATTTATATTTATTATTTAATTTACTATAAATATAAAATATTAATAAACATAATTTATATTTATAAACATGTTTTTGACGCTTTTAGGTGTGAAAATGAAAAATATTGGGACGGTTTTAAGTGTCAACTTTCAAAATCCTTTCTAACGCTTGGAAGTGTGAATATGCAGGTTACTGGTTGACACTTGTAGGCGTCAAAAAGTGAATGGTTTGATGACACTAATAACTATTAGAAACTCCAAGAGTTTTCTGACGCCCATTTTTTTCACGCTAGGTAGAAGCGTTAACATTAAAAAGCAATGCAATTTTAAGCGTCAAAAAATCACTTAAAAAGCGTGTTAAATTACACATTTTGCTGTAGTGTTACCGTTACCGCCATGCATGCCAGAAGGAACCGAAGATGAATTCTGAACTTTATAATCGTAACGTGTATCATGTTGGACGCTTGTATCTTTCTTTCTCCTAGCGATATTCCAATACAAGAAACCATTGTCATCCTTAGTCTTCACCGATCGCTTGTCATGATGCTTCTCCCAAACCCTAGGGGGAACCATATTTTTAGCTCTTTTCCTGGAGCTATGTGTTTACATGTGTTTGGTAAAATTAATTGGAGCTTATCAATGTGAATTTCTAAACGGGAATGAAGTAATGTTGTGTTATGTTCCGCGCCCCCAATGAATTTACAATAGAGTATATCTATCAATGGTTGTTTGTAGGTCTTTACCTTATTCTACCAACGACGGTAACTTATCGAGCGTAATTCTCTTTTAAGAAGGAGGCATAATCATGACCTTAAATAGCTTATTTCAATAGTTCAATGTCACACCATAAAAGATTTCTACAAACTAAACCGGCGAGAGATAACATCTCTACCACATATACAGTAGATCAATTAGTATGTTTACATCTATGATCACTAACCAAGCATATTTAGCACGTATTGAAAGTTAATTATAATTTTTGATGTAATTATTTCAACAAAAATTATATACTGTCTGTATTGTACAACGTTTTTTATACTTTCAAAATTTGATGACTTTGATATCTAAGACATATTAAATAGTTCATTTATAATTGCTTCATAAAATAAGATATTATATAATGTCAATTAATTAATTGATTAGTTAATTCAACGTTATATAAGCAGAATCATGTACTAGCTCGCAAATTCACATGTTATAAACTAGTTATTTACATAGAAAGAATGTATAAACTCAAGCATTAAAGTATTATATTATTGTAAACCCTTCATCTGGTTAAAATCAGTTCAGGACTTCAGGAAGAAGGTCATTTAGGACCGGACCCTTGGGCGGATATTGGGCCATTGGGTCCATAATATAAAGTTTAAGTTAGCCCCTTGTACTATTTAAAAATGCCACAACTTGTCCTTAACATTTAAACTCAATTCAGCTACCTCCGAGAAATTAGTAATCAGGTGGAAATGGGCACCGTAACAGCGCCATGGAAACAGCTTCTTCTTAACTCGCTTCACTCCAATTCCCACCTCAGACACTCTACCTATTTTCAGCTCGTACGTATATATCAATTTTTGTTTTTGAATATATAATTTAAAATTTAATTCATTTTATTTATTATGTGCTCTATATATAATTTGGGGTTTTATAATTTCAGGCGACAATATCACCCAATGGCATGCCTGCTAATCGGACTGTCGTTTTCAGGTGTTTATTTCACACTCAAAGTTATGGTATTTGTTGATTATATATACAAAATTCGATAGGGTTTTATTTAAAACATATATATAATGTTATGTCAGGGGATTTCAAGATGCAACAGATAAAATTCAAATTAATACAGACTGCAGAACTCACAAGGTTTGATTTTTTACTAGTTTTTGTATACCAATCTTATATTAAAAGTTGAATCTTGATTTTGATTAAAACAATTTTAACTGCAGATTGATGATCTAAATCATTGGCCATTTGCTGAAGTATGTATATAGTTTGAAGCCCAATTATATAGTTTATTATTTGTTTTTTTATTGCGTTGTTTAACATATGTAATTGGTTGGTTATGATTAGATTTGTTGGTATTTCACGGATTCGTGGGAACAGTTTCGGATAAATGGTGCAGTTGATGTTATTGATGGATCAAACTCTGATCCCTTCAAACTTCAGGTAGTCCCAGTTTCATAACTACATTTTGATGAATACCAAATTTGGGTAATTCCATTGAGCGTTAAGTGCTTATGACGTTCCATATTTTAACTAAGTGTCGCTCTAGCTGCTTGAAAGTTTGCAATTTTCCTCTAAACTAGGCTAAAATGCGGTATCCAGACACTCGAAAGTGTGTTTTGTGTTATAAAAGACTCAATAAGCCATAGCCCATAAGTACATGAAATATGCAATACCAAGCACGTTGATCACTCTAAACTTGAGAACTCCATTGCCCATTGTGATTATTGATCCTTCATGTCTAGAATGTTGCACTAAACGGGCCTTGATTTAATATTCTTATTATAAATTTTTATGTGTTTGGTATTTATGATGCAGCAAAGAGAGAAAGCTTGGTTTGCTAGTTCACCAAAGTCCAGGCTCCAGTACTTGGGACCGAACCCAGGGATTCCCTCTCTAGTTGACCAACTGACCCAGATGTCAAGCTCATTGGACCCTTCAGTTGGCCCAGTGGAAGCTTTTTGCTTGTTGGTTCTAGACCCTGATCAGGTTGATGCTCTTTCCTGGTTTTTTTTTCGATTTTTTTTTACTTATTACTATTGTCGGATCTACATCGTCCACAGGTTGACTACTTGAATTTGAAGAGTAATGAAAGGATAAACTTCTCGAAGAAGATTGCAGATGAAGAGATCTCTTGGATTTCAGAGAAAGTCAACCCGTGATCCTTTTTTGCTGTTAGTTAAGCCATCGTTTACTATAAAATTCATTAATTAAATCATTCCTGATTGGCGTTATATTTCAACTGTCACTATGCTACATATTAAGTTACTTGTTGCTTTTTATTACGAGCTTTTATATTATAATGTAATATATTGTTTAGGTACACTAGCTTTAACTAACTACAGTACTTTAATCCATTCCTCTACCTGTAATGGTCACATAACAGACAAAGGGTAATATACTTGAAATAATATCAAAACTTTCAATTTATTTCACTGAAACATGAGTTCCTTTACACGATAGAATGGGTAAAACCTACCCATTCTAAGAAAATGATATCACACTTAATGCACACTTGTTTGAAAGAATCTATTACTTGATAAAAGATCACAATCTGAAAAACATAATTAACAACGAGGCATATCAGCTGGCGGGTGAGGAAGTGTCTCTAGTGGTCCCTGCCCGTTCTTCACTATCAATGTGACTGCCAATCCCCAAGTCAAATGTATCTCCAAGTGACAATGCATAAACCAAACCCCTAAAAACATTCCAAGATAAAAGTTAAATTACATATAAGTTAATGAAATTGTTAGCGTGTTTTTTTGTGTATGTACCTGGATTATCTGCAACAAATCTGATTGCAGCCCATCCGCCAACGGGTACACCGATTGTGTTCATGTAAGGTGGGTCCACCAAGTTAAAAGATGCGGTTTGCGGGTTGTAGTTCCCGCTGCCATACCCAACCACATAGAAGCTATACCCGTGAAGATGAATCGGGTGGTTTTCAGTTGACACCGTCCCTGTGTCCTGCAATATGAGTTGCACCCGACTCCCGTATTCAAGAACTTTGGTTCTAGTTCCGCTCACAGATCCTGTATTATTAGGAGCCATATTTGGTGCCCCATTAACAAAGTCGTAGAACTTAAGTGGAGACCCCGGGAAATCTTCAGTGAAATGACCATTAATGTGGTCGTAATAAGCTTGTAGGAGTGAAATATTAGGTCTCACGAAACTGTTATTATTCATAGAGGCAGCCATCACACCACCATTTGAACCTTGACAGTTCTGGCTCGGATTTTTTGATGTGCACTTATTGACATTAAGCCCAATTGTAAAGAAAAGATTCGTGTCTATCTCTTTCGGGACGTTTCCTATTTCAAGACTCTTTAACCCATCCATCACAGTTTTAACTGCAAGATTATCATTGAAGCTAGGTAGTAAAGAAGCTGGTACAGCCACACTATTTGGTGTAGCACCTAAATACTGAAAGTAAGCAATTGATGTTATATTTTGAAATGGAACATTTTGAGCCGACATGTAGGGGCCCATGGCCATAGAGTATCTTCCTATCTTCTGATCGGCTGTGACCAAGACGTTTAGCGTGTGACCTGGTCCAAGCATGACCCGGTCAGTGGTGAATGGTTTTGTGTATTCTCCGTCAGCTTCAACTATAGTTAGTTTGTGGTTAGCAATTGAGAAGAAACTTTCCATGTTTAGAAGCGCGCCGATTAGCCTTAACATGTAGGTTTTTCCTGGCACTACATCAATCTTGTACACATCTGCAAAAGAACGGAAATAAATAATATTAAACTTATAAAACATAGTATAAGCTGGGATAAAGTTTCCCATTCGAGATATACTGATTAGTACCATTTGCGGAGCAGTTGTAGTTGGGGCCTGGATGACCGTTGATGGTATAGGCATCTGCTATCGGAGGACCACCACCACTAGCTGTAACATTTTTCTCAAGCTGTACAATATCTCTCTGCCAATACTCCCCTACACAAATATAAGATAATTAATATATTACTGTTGTTTAGTATCTAATACTTATCACATGAATGTAAATTTGACTGACCTAAGAGAATGGTATGCTCTTCATAAGGGTATTTAAAAGGGTAGGGAACACCAGTTTTTGGGTAGATGATAAGGGCACCATATACAGTTGCTCTAAGCCATGAAAAATGAGCATGCCAGAAAAGGGTTCCCTTTTGCTTCACTAGAGTAAACTCATAAGTGAAAGTTTGTCCAGATTGAACTGGGCATTGAGTAATGTAAGAAGGACCATCTGACCAGCACGACAGTATCTGTCTAACACCATGCCTAGTACAGATTTAGTTAAAGATACAAATTAGGTATCATGATCAGTTAAAGTAAGTTTTGAAGTGAAGAAAAATTATTAATTATACCAGTGAATTGTGGCATTGTAGGGTGTCTCATTAGTGAGTTTGACAATAACACGATCATCTTCTTGGGCATAAACAACCGGTCCAGGATACATCTGGTTGATGGTTACGATATTTGTGGTGCCACAGAGTTTGTTGACCTTTAGCATTTGGACCTAACACAATTTTCATCGTATTGTCAGTTTAAATCTGGAAAAAGAAAAATGTATGTTTTAAATGTGTGTGTGTGCGCGCGCTAAGGGAGAAGAAAGAGACCTTAAAGTCATAGAACCTGGTTGATCCTCCCTTTGGCCATTGTGCCATGACATGCAGCATGTTATTGGCACAAACAAATAGTAAACTTATTAGGACATACTTGAATGAATGGATCAAGTTGTCCATGTTACTTACACTTGGAGAGACTGATTTTGTTTAAAGAAGGAAGTGAGAGCCTAATAGAAGGGATGGGTGCCTTTTTAATGTAGAAAAAATTGTCCTTATTTTTTGTTTTTGTTTTTTATTAATACAAATTTATGTTTAATATATATGCAAAGGAAGAAGTGATCAAAAAGGATTTGTAAGGATGTATATTATAGATGTCAGCTTTCATGATTTCCTTTACATGGATTTGTAATAATAAGTTGTTGGGAGGTGTTTACTGTTCATACTTTTTTTTAGTCATCATCTTTTTAGAACTATATCAATATCAACTCTCTATTTGACATAAAACTTACACACCTGCTTCATATATATATATATATATATATATATATATATATATATATATATATATATATATATATATATATATATATATATATTATAGTATACAGTTTACATCAATAATTAATAATTGTAATTAAAAAGAAAGAGAGATACATATAGAAAGGATCTATACATCAAGATTAGTTAATGGAAGCAAAAAACAGAGTTTAATTTGTGTTTTTTACTTTGCAGTGAGAAGGAGTAAAAGGTGAGTTTCTGGTTGGCTTTTATTGAACATTTTTAAAAAAAAATGATGATAAGCCATTGGTGCATGCTAATGTAGGGACTCTTTTACTATGTATAATCATGTGGTTTTGTTATACCTCAAAGAACATTATGATCTTGACTTGAGATTTTATTTCAGATTTGAGGTTTAGGGTTTGTTAAAGGAACTTCTGGTTGCCAATTCTCCAACCGAACTCGTTATAATGTGGACCCACGGACCACGGGACATAAAATTACAGTTACGAGCATGATCCACAATTCTTTCAAGTAGACTAGAGTCGTCAAATGCATAAAGCGTAGGTACTGATCACCATGTGGGTTATCATAATTAGAGGTAACGTTTTTGACTCATGTATATATCAAGAAAAGTAGTAACTCCTAAAATTTCAAATCCACGAACCAAACCCATCTAAAGCTTTTAAGAGTGAAACTAAAAAGCTATTAACTTTACCGTTTAAGCGTAACAATCAAACTTAATCATTCGAGGAGACTTAATTAATTAGTTTAAATTGCTTAAAAAATGATTACTTTGAAAAACGATGAACGACATCCCCATGCATGCATACGTAGAGGTAGTTAATTATGTCAATATATATTTCTTATATTATAAAACACAACAATAGACCTTCCCCTGTTTGTGCTCTTACTTAATATTATCTTTGTATAATTTTTATAGGGAAATATGTTTGAATGTGTTCTTTATCAAAGGGAGCAGTTATTATACTTTACATATCCATGGATTTTTATGGTTTCCAATACAAATGTTGATAAATATTAGAATCTCAGTGTGGAAATTAGCATTAGCCATATAATTTAAGTGGGTTTGTTGAAAAAATATAATAACTATTAATTGACTCTTGTTTGCTGCCCTCATCCATCATGTTATTTGGATTTTATATTTACAAACAATACAAAATGCCAATAAGCAACCACTTATAATATATTTATTAATGGTGGAAAATTTCTTATATGTTGTATTTAAATAATGAATTGAGTGGTATTGCTTAACTAATTGGAGACAATATTTTTGCATTTTTTGTTTTAATAGTTCTCATTCTTTAACTAGTTTGCAACTCTCTCTTATGTTTCATCTTTGCACTTATGCGTGTTAATGGTTTTTTGTTGTTGTTGTTGTGATATGATATGATTACATTGTTAAATGATGGTGGAAAGTAGGGAGTTAATATTAGACCTATTAATTATTAATGAGTCAACTTGTTTAATATTTATGAATGGATGGACTTGTTGAGTTTCCCCCTATTTTTTTAGCCGGGTCTAAATGAGTATTTAATATAACCTCCAATTGTATAATAATTAACTAACGAGTTTAGACGGGTCTAGTGGGTAATTTTTTTAATTTTTTCATCTCATTTCATTTTTTTTTTTTCATTTTTCACTCAAATAAAAAAAAGTTTGGTGGAAACCCGATGGGTCAACCCGACCCGAGACTCATTTGACCTGGACCCGTTTAGACTCATCCTCTTAAAAGACCCATTTAGACCCGGACCCATTTAAATCCAAACCCATATAGACCCTTGACCTGACCCGATCCTTTCATTTTTCCAGTATCTTATTAAGCCACTAATGCTGTGACAATTAATGATATATACGAAACAGGGAGTCTTGATTGGGAAGCAGTATCTAGAACCAAAACACTAAGAGAACCATAATTTTGGAAAATTAGAGATTAATGGTTTTTGAATGGGTGGTGATTTTTACACTACCAAATATTAGTTATACATCATTTTTATGCATCATTGTGTTGTACTGTATAACACTATAAAACAGCTTTAGTGGTGTATTGTTAATATTTAGTGGTGTACAAATCACCACCTTTTAATGTATATATATATTTTTTATAAAGGCATAAACATCTCATTTCCGGATACCACCAAGAACAAAAATTGAAACTTTATTGACTATTCTTGATCTGTACTTATAACCTTATTATACAACAGCAATCTTACATGTATACAACTGCAACGTGCCTAACGATAACACATTATACAATCTTTGAAGGGTAATTACTGTAGTTCCTCAGTTTTATTCGTACGCAGAAACTAGTGGGATACGTAGTGGTTCATTGATAATCTCGTGTGCAACATCAAGGATCGCATGTCCTGTGTACCCATCATCGTTTGAATAAAAAGTATTCACGATGTTACACATCTTCCAGAATGGATCTTTGCAAGCTCTTGGAACAATGCTTCCCTTTTCTGTTAGAACTAACTTCAATAGCTTTCTCTCCTGATCCTTACTCCACAAATTAACCTCATCTATAACCTCTGCATCCTCAATCGCATTCTTTCCATAATTCTTGTGCAATGTCACAGCATTCAGTCGGCCATTAGAAATTTCCTTCTGCGTAATTGACATCCATTAAAATAGTAGTAAGCAAAAACAAAATTCATGTATATCTTTAGAAATCAATAAGTGGACAATTACATAGATGGTTCGTGTATCATTCAATAAGCGGCCGTGAGTGCTCAGTAGCTCAAATAAGCTGTTATATTCAGAGCTTCGAACAATCTCCTCTAACAATTTTGGCCCAGCAAAGTACAGAGATTGGAGTACAGGGGGACCCAAACCGAATGACACTAAAGACACTTTTATATATTCGTCTATCGTTGGAACCACATCATCTCTCGCCCATATAGCTTCTTCTAACATAGACTTCATCATATCCAACCACTGACCAAAATAATAAAAT
Organism: Pseudognaphalium luteoalbum; assembly: GCA_963422505.1. Lineage (NCBI taxonomy): Eukaryota > Viridiplantae > Streptophyta > Magnoliopsida > Asterales > Asteraceae > Pseudognaphalium > Pseudognaphalium luteoalbum. Next base: position 29,434,200 of record OY730195.1, read on the forward strand.
TAAATAATAAGAAAAGGTTGAGTACATAAATTTCATAATGGTAATAGCTAGGATCAAGGATTTCGTCGTACCGTTTCAATAAGATGACTTGTTATGTCCCGTTCTTGCCATTTAAAACCTTTGTCTCCAACCCACAACACTGCATCCTTTAGTGCTACAAATAAAATGCGAACTTCCTCTGTACAGCAATCGGTTTCAATATTCACATTCCATCTGCAGTCAATAACTACAAAACTCTTAGCACGCTATAACAACTTCAGAGATAAATATCAGTTTGAAAAACTGCAGATATTATATTAATATACTTTTCAAAACACTGAATGAGGTTGTCCAGTTCCTCTGGAGAGCCTTTGATATCAAAAAAGTCATCAATAACGGTAACGAGGACACAAGCTTTGGCCCATGTAATACGAGCATCCGATAGTTCAGGAGAGGAAAATGTTGAAGAGGCAGTAAATAAAGCATAGATTTGCTTCTGCCTAGCGAACTTGAGCTTGTCGATTCTATGCTCTACCACCCACCTGCCAACACAAATACAGTAATTATATCGATCATGACTTTTCCATTATCATGACATGAAGCTATGAAATTTAGTTCTGTATAGGAACATATTGACAGTTGCAGAGTTAGAGACATAGAATTGATCACTTGAAATACACACCTTTCAAGATATTCCAACTCTGCACGAAAAATAGATTGGCTTTCGCTGAAATCTTCCACTGCCAACAATAGATAATCATTGTTGCTAATGTTCGATGAGCTGTCATTATAGTAAATAAAGTTAGGCAGCAATATCAAATATAACCAACTAACTAAGAGGTTACGGGACCAATAACCTAAGTACAACTCCACAGAATTGTACAAACAAAACCTCACCAGTATGTCGTTTTCAAGATTCTTGTATAATCTGCATTGTAGCTTTCTATGTTTTTTTTTAAATACAAGCCTTCAAAACGTGCATTGAAGGGGAACGTAAGAGCGTTGTTGACCTGATCGATTTAAGAATTGATTCAGTTCCACTGGATGATTACATCATACCTTTAAAGATGTATCGACTAGTATAAGACATAAACTTATGGGAGATATATAAATACAAGTGATCAAACACCTCTGTGTGAATTAATGAAGAGAGCTTGTTGTTTGAAGCAGAGGATAGTTTTCTTTTAAGATTTGCCAATCTCAATTTCTGTTCATTGAAAGATAATTCCTCTTGATATTGAATCAGTGATGCTTTATACATTTCAAGCGATTCATATACATCTTTGAACGACTCTTGATCATGAGAAACATCTTCTTTGGTAACTTCGGTTAATGAATCTACGCCACAAGTCAAGTGAGTCAATAAAAAGATACAAGATTTAGGGAAATATCACTTAACAATAGTTCAAAAATATATATATACCTGAGGAAACTTCATAACCGTTGGTCCTTAATAATCGAAAGGCTAGAGCACAAGTGACCACATCCATAAATATTTGCTCATCCTTCTCCACCCAGCATCTAATATTCAGCAAATCAATTTCATTGAATGCTTTTAATTTTTTTTTATTCAGTAAAAGAATATCATGAACATTAGCTACCTGTAAGTTTCGTCTAAAACATTTTGGATTTCCTCCTGGAAATGTCGTGTGATATCCAATCTTTCAAGAGTGTCAACCATCGAAAGCCGGACGTATAAATCAAGAGGGTAAACTGTTGGGGCTGACCGAAGTTCACCACACATAAGTACACAAAACACCTCACTTTATAATTACAGGACTCATACATTGTATAAGAATTGAAGGAATATGAAATTTGTACCTGCATTTCCAAACTCGTTCAAGAGTGAACGCAGATAATTAAGACAGCCTGTGTTTTGATGATGAATAATAGCAGCCGCTGAAGCTGAGGGTGAGTTGAAAAGTGAACCATTTTTCATCTGATATTTCTTCACCATGTTCCAGTCATAGAATTCACCAAGTCCTTCCGAAATATATGCCAAGTATGCTTTCCTCTTTTTCGAATCACTTCTAAGTAATTATAACATAAATAATTAAAAAGTAAGAACCATTCGAATGGTTTATTACATATATCTCTATTGATGTATCATATAAAATAATATAATATCACATATAGTTGAAAGTTCCATAAAAAATACCTATTCAAAATTAATTGTCTCTCATGTAGCATAACACTCAAGTCACTTTGTTTCAAAGGGAGATTTATGTTCATGTCTATTGCATGCTGAAGCATATGAGGAAATATGATGTCAAAACCAGATGGGGATGGCTGATTCTTGTCAGTAGCAGAAGAAAAATTTGACTCGATAAAAGATAGACCTACAACAAGAGTTGATCATTATTCATTAGATGAGCACAAACTCGTATCAAAGAGGAAGACATCGATGTAACAACTACCTACATACCCTTGTTAATTTGCTCTTCCCCAACGTTCCATTGTTTCAACGCAACAATACATGCTAACGTTGAAGATAAAGCATCTTTAATCAATAGAGGATTATTGTTATGAAGAAAGCCCCATGAACCATCATTAATCTGATTATCCATTAACCAGTTAACGCACTCAGGGAAACAAGGGGACTTGGGTGAGTTTGGAGAAGGAACCATGGCTACCCATGCTGTATCATATGAAGATACTGAAAGCTCAACATTGTTGAACATTTTTCGAATTTGTTCTTTGGTTATATCAAGGGCCTACATAAAGTTCAAAGATTATGTGGTTATAGTGTATCATCACTATCAATGAATTAACAAAAGGAACTGAATGCCGGCGAACATACCAGGCCAGCGGGTTTAAATTGTCCAGAATGCGAAGCTAAAAATAAAAACGGAAAATAATTAATCCATGAAATGATAAGAGACAAAAGATTCTAAGTATATACAAACTCTTAATTTGCCTAAACCTAGCTACATTCTTATTTCAAATTTTCAGTTTTAGTAATCATCTTTAATGGTTAACTATTGATAAAAACTCAGTGAAATATGGCACAAAAGAAAATAAAAGGACCAGATTGAGCGTCGCCCCAACAAAACCTGTTTTGACACATTACCCTAACCATCCAACTTACCATGTCACCTTTAAAAACCTAGCATAAAAAACAGGCAGAAAGCATGATTTTGAAGAACTAAGAAAACGAAATGGATTCCATAGTGTCAACAAACCAAATTTCTTCTCTATAGATTCCAGAGCGTTGACCCAACAAAACCTGTTTAATTACTTAATGATTTACCTGTTTTAAGAGCCAACGGGTTATATTGTTCCATGCAACAACCAACAACTCCCGATCGATGCGTTCTGTTCGACGAAGGGACCCTCATGACCAGTGACGTGTTTTGCGCTAGCTTCATCGATGCTTCTATAATTCTATCACGTACAGCTCCAATGCAATTAGCTGCTTGCCTTACAAGAAATTGTTAGTCCCTTCTACTGTCTCCATAATATATATATATATATATATATATATATATAGCCACACAGCCGATCGAAAGTGGGTACCCGGAAATATAATAACACTACACAAGTCTTAATAAAGTGATGTAGAGGAAATTTTCAACGTGTAAAATTTTGTACACTTTGAAACAATAGATTCTTCTTATTTTTTGGATAAATTGATTCATCCAAGTTTTCTTATGTATTTAGCACACTTTGCACAATTTATGAGTCATTCGACGGTTCATTCTAGCTTAATATATTTAAGTTCATGTATATGACTGTAAAACTGAAGTCGGATTATAACTTATAAACGGGTCGAACTTACTACTGTTAATTATTTACAACGCCTTAACGTTTATAAAAGCCAACTACCTTAAATAAACTTTTAAGCAAATAAAAAACTCCCACTATCAATTAGATGCTTTTTAATTAAGTGGCTAACGTATCTCACTAAGACCTCTCTCAATGGTGACGGAAAGTGACAGAAACCGACGCGTCACATCAGCGTCACGTCAGCTTTTTCATCCAACTGACAGAAACTGACAGGCCCCTCCCAACAGTCATCCGTCAGTTTCCTGTCAGTTTCATATTCTATGGACCCACACCAATAAACTTAATTAAATAATACACAATAATTAAAATAAAAACACATTTCATTAAAATTAAAAACATTACAATCCTAAAAAATAAAAACATTAAACTACTAAAAATAAAAACATTAAACTCCTAAAAATAAAAACGTTACACTAAAAATAAAAGTACATTTATTTAAATTTAAACTAGCCTAATCCGAGCTCGATTCTTCGTCTTGGTCCGCGGCCTCATTCTCGTTCTCGTCTTCACCTTCATCTTCATTTGTCGTTTTGTAGACATTTTCAAATTCTTCAACGACTTCTTTGCGTGCCAACTTAATAATTTGTAATTCCTTTTTGGAGGCCCGTTTCGGAAGACTTTTGCAAAGAAAACTCAAAGCCTTAAACGCCGCCTTTTTGATGTTGTTTTTCTTAATCGTTTCAAGTGTGTCCGCGGCTTTTAGGGCTTGTGATTTAACCGCTTCGATGGCTTCGAGTTTTTCGGACACAACACTACTTCGTGACGAAGAACCGGCATCCGAAGATTGAGAAGTCTTTGACGCTTTTCGACCCGGTGGACGACGTATCGGGTCGTCGCGGAACAAGGTCCTCATGTTGGCTTCTAGAGATGACGGGATGTCGTTCGAGCCAAGATCAGTGGCTTCGAATTCGGTTTCGGGTTGGAACGGATGTTTGTTGCTCATCACGCCTTGCTCGGTGAAGAACTTTAGGAAATGTCTTATAACCTCCCAACAACTCTCGTAAGTAAATTTCCTTCTCGTTTAGTTGAGAAAAGCTTTCTTGGCCGTATCCACTACGTCTTTATCCCCGGCACCGCTTTGATGGCAACCCTCCCTAAACTTTCTGTGATGGCCTTCGAAAGTTTGTACGTCGCCAGCTATTTTGTTCCATTTGCCCGTTAGTTGGTTGAGGTTACGTTTCGTCGGGACAATCGAATTGTAATCCGATTTGACACTTCGCCAAAAACTTTCATTTGTTTGATTGTTTCCGATGACGCCGTTTTCGGAACAATGTATCCACCGTTCGGCCAAGATTCTCGCTTCGTCGTCGGACCACCTAACTTGAACCCGAAGTGGTGCGTCCGGATTTTTTCTTGGTTTTTTAACCTTTTTCTTAGGGGCCTCGGGTTGGGTATCGGGTTCGGACTCGGGTTCTTGTTCGGGTTGGAATTGGTTTTCGTGATCGGAATCGTCGGAGCTGTCGAGAAGGTTTTGATGTTGGGTTTCGGGTACGATGAAATTTTGAGTTTGTGCAGGTTGTGAGTAACGGGTAGGTGTTGCTTGGTAGCCGTGTGGGTTTGATGAGGAGGTGTCGTGGTATGTGTTTGGTGAATAATCCATGGAAGGTGTGAATTGCGGGTTTTGATACCACCCGGGATGTTGGTAACTTCTTCGTGGGTCGTCGGGTGACATTTGATACGGGTTTACAATTGGTGCAAAATGAGCAAAACCCGTCGGTGGAGGTTGATAGTTATTTGGATTTGGTAGCGGGTTGTTCATCAAGTTTTGCCACATATCGTAGCCAACTTGTTCTTGCTCATTTTGGTTTGATTTGGTTTTGGATTTGGATTTGGATTTGGAATTGGTGTTGTTGTTGTTTGACATTTTTTGGAAGTGAAAGTGATAAAAGATGAGAGAATTGGTAATGTTTGAGTGTGAAAAATGTGATAGATATGTGTAGTATTTATATAGAATTTTTTTTAAAAAAAATAAAAAAAAAGTATCCGTTTGATGGTACCATTTTTTTTTTAAAAAATTTTTTTTTTTTTGTTTTTTCTAAATCTCCAACGGCTAAATTAAAATTTTTTTTTTTTAATTTACCTCTCGGACCCACCGGCCTCACCTTCCAAACCCAAACACCTCGTCGGAAATCCGACGGAAGAAACCGACGAACCGAACCGATGGCGCCGTGCCATCGGTGTCGGTTCCGTCGGTTTCAACCAACGAAACCGACGCATGCCGTTGGTACAAGTCTAATTAATAAAATAAAAAATAAAAAAAATTATATATGATTCAAATAATTAAGTCAACTGGTTCACAAATCAAACTTAAATGACAATAAGTTCTTACTGTATACGAGCCACGAGTTCACGTTTACGATTTTGAGTTACACATTGAGTTGCGAGTTACAACTATAGACCTAAGCTAGAGTTACAGTTCTTAAAATAAAAACATAAGTGACAATTAAACGCGCTTTTTCAACAAGAAATGCCACAAATATATATAATATACTGTAATTATACTGTAATAAAGTAGAAACGCGTACGTTACTACTACTATTAAAGAAAACTTTATTTGATTATTTGTTGTTTTTATTTTTTTTCCAAAAAACACAATATATTTGTATAGAAATTGAAAAGTTCTCGTTCAACAAAGAAGTTGAGCAGCCATTAAAAGATTTACTTGAGATACTTTAAACTGTTTGCTATAAGTTACTATTTTTGGGAAGGGGGGTGTTTGCATAGACTTATTTTGACTAATGTAAACACTTATTGTTGTATGACTATGTTCATCGTGGATGTGTTTGTTCACGGCACAAATCGCCTTTGTGTCAAGGGACGTCATAACGCATGGTTTGTTTCATTTAGTAAATTTCTATTATTTTGATGTGTTGTAATCTAATCATTCGCCGCACCTCGTTGTTTCCATTTTAGACGGAGTGTGACAATAAATACAATCATGCATATATAACACATAGTTAATTCTCTTCAATATAAGAAAAGGTCAACACAAAGGTTGCTTCTAGATATTTAGTATGGCACACATAAGAATAGTTGTTAAGTATGATAGAACAAACGAAATGAAAAAGGTACAGTTAAATGAAATTAATGTAGTAAGAGTCCCATAACATTCGAGCGTCTCAACGCTGATGGATCATATTCAATAAAGATGGTTACACAACACATATTGAGGCCGCAACCCAATAGTACTATTAATATTTAACCTTAGATTCGATGTGTGATGTCATTGCCTCAACGGTGGAACTTAACCCACATGTGAAGATGATAGCATGTAAGTTTGACATAGATCGTAACTATTAGATTCCACATAGTTTGTCACATTAATTCACAGTGTCAAGTGGCATAGCCAACAATATTTAATAGGGTGGGCCAATAACAGGGTGGGCCAAGTTACATTTTATTTGGTTTGGCCAAATCACATTTTTATTATGGTTTAAGGTTGTGTACAATGAAACTATGTATTACCAATGAGATCATCAGGGTGGGCATTGGCCCATCTAAGTCATAGGGTGGCTTCGTCACTGACAATGTCACACAAATCATTCATTATGTCCAAAAGCGAGTAAATAAGTTCACAGCATGAAAATAGTTGAAACTAAGTTGGGAATTCTTTACCCCCAAAGAAAAGTAAAAGAAAATTGGGTCACGAGACTCACCTCAAAAGCAAGCAAGCAAGTGTTCCCAAATTAGTCCGTACGACAATCTAAAATTATATAAGTGTAGTTACAATTTATATAGCTTTTAACCTTTCAATTGTATCCTATATTTTATGAATGACTCATGATTTACCTCACCACTTATGTTATCTTAGTTTCCGATCTAGTATGACGTGCCTTATACGACCCACACATATACGTTGTCACTCAATCAAAATTTTAACGAACCGACGTTTGTTACTTTTTAAGTGAATTAGATGATATACTACTTCAATTTGATGTTCTCAAAACTCAATTTTATAACTTAGCGACCTCATATTATTAATGTTTCAACATTTGTAGCTCTCTGAACTCCTCGATCATACTAACTTAGTTGTTTATTTCGTTCAAATTACGTTGCTAATAGCGCACTATAAAGTTTTACCTTACTTGAAAATCAAAATGAACTCATTTGACAATGAACCTTACTTTTATGGAAAACTAACATCTTAAGGTTTATCAAAAAATTAATTTCATTAAATGACTCGAAAAATTGAAAGAGATAAATATAACCAAAGTTGACCTAAAATCTGTCACCGAAATCAGACTTGACCCTTAGACTTGAAATAATTATTTGACTGACTAAAATCATCATTTTGACATGAAACCACTTGGAACAGAAAATATACTTCTTGAACTTAATTTTTGACCAAAGAATCACCCAAAAAATCATAATTTGACCAAGTTATAGTCTACAAAATCAGCTGTCGAATTTGTCCAGATTCTTGACTATTCGCCTAAATAATTATTTATGACAAAAACATTTTCACAATGATCTAACAACAATTATGATCACAAATTTAGTAAACCGTCAGTTTATAACATACTAAAATCGAATCATTAAGTATATTCATTAAGAATCGAATTTCCAATTGATAGGAATTCAAATAACGATACGAAACATTAGAAATCGAGAGAATAAGTTAGAGATCTACCAACAAGCGTGCGTATGACGTAACTCCTCTCGAGATTATGTAGAAATAGTTTTTATAAGACTCTTATCACGTTTTTGAAGGAAAACCAAGGGATGTTATATGTAGAATGTCGAAAACTTACCACCGATCGCTAAGAATAACAATTTCGGTTGCTAGGATTGATCGAGGGACTAAAACCCTTCACATTGAGGTATTTGGATGCAAAAGTTAACTAAGATTAAGCTTGATACGGATAGAATTCGTCAATGTGGCAGAAAAATTGTTTACGGTTAACGTTGTGTGGTATATATATGCAGTCATCCAACCGGAGGTTGGATAGATTCAACCAGTGGTTGGGCTTGTTTTGTTTGTGGACCACAAATGCGCTTATGAATTACACCGATCTAACCTTCCAACCGACGATTGGAGGTTCATTTATGAAAAATTCAATTTTCGATCTAACTCTCACGCGTTTTTGTTGGTTTTTACTTTTAAATTTTTACGTACTTAACCTTTTATACTTTTGTTTACATCATTTTATACCATAACTCTTAGAGAATTCGATATATCACGGAATGTTTTATATTAATTATGCCAGTTCATTGAGTGAGCATAAATTTTCGTTGAGTTCATCATTCTACACAAATATAAGTTTCTCAAAATGAGAATTGTGTTTAACACGGAAAAAGCAAGATTTAGATTCAAGCTTAACGAATCGTATTTAGATTACAAGCGATAATGAGTTTCAATGGTTAATTTACCATAGCGATTTGGTGACGGTTATCATATTTATTGATTACAACTTCATACATACAACTACATATACATACTGTAACACCCCAGTTTTCAAGGTATTATTTTAGTATATAAAATAACAATAAGTTGAAACACCTCAGTTTTAAAGTATTATTTTAGTGTACAATAATATATACATCTTTTTAATTATAGATATTTTAATAATAAGATATAGTAGAAAACGTAAACAGATGTTAAGTTCCAGACTGAGTAGTATAGAGAATTAAAAGAAATATAGACACTAATACGTGTCTCCTCTCTGTAGCATTTCTAAACAACTCCAGAGCCCCAAATAAGGATAGAAAAATCGCAGGAAACCTAATCAAGAAAATAACTCAGTTGTTAATCTTTGATTCAAGCTGCAATTTATCAGAATCATCACCTTCTATCATCCTCCAATCTTTGTAAGTGTTCTAATTTCTTCAAAAACCCTAGAATTTGGATTTTCATGGGTTTTAGCTAATTGGTATGAAATTATCTGAAATTAGAGCTTGTAATTGATTAACTAGTGTTAATTTAGTTTATAAATGATAATTAGAAACTCAAATTTATAGTGAAAGTGAAAGATTATGATTAGGATTCATGAGGTTTCTTATGAACCATGTGAATTAGTTAAAATACAAGTGTTAAAGTGTGAGTTGATGCTAGTAACCTCAAGAAAATAGTTTAATCACATATTAAAGCTATGATTTTGATTGTTAGAATGCAATTAGTTAACCTAGTAAGGTAAAGATAGTATGTAACTAGTGGGGGAGAAGGGAATTAGATGATTAGTAGTTAAAAGTATGATTAGTAATTGATATATGTTTTATATGTATGTGTATTAGGTGTTAAAGAAGAGTAATCATCGTTTGATCATCTTATTACAAGTTGTTCAACAAGTCAAGGTGAGTATATGGAATGATTAGTTGTTATTAGAATTTGAATATGTTGAATACATGTGATTAGAATGGTTAATGATTATTAGCCATAAAGTGATTAGAATAACTAACCAAGGTTAGTTATGTTCTTGATTAGTAGCTAGTTATGCTAGCTAATGGTATGAGTAGACTAGCTAATTAAGGTTAGCTAATTGAAAGATTTGAAATGTGCACATTTGATTAGAATTTGGAAATAGAGAATTGAAAAAGAAAAAGGGAAGTAATCTAATTTCCTTGTTTATTATATGTTTTATTGCATATTTAATTAATTATACATATACTCACTAAGTAAAGTGCTTAATTAGTTTAGCTTATGTTGTAGGTGCATGCGAAAGTGGTAAAGGAAAGGAAGTAAACAAAGACTAGAAGTGGAGTTGCTAGCTTGTTGTAAGTTACACAAGCTCATCTTTTTAAATTATCATTTTGTAACCCTTGAAAGCCCAATCTATTAAAGTTTTGTCATGGTTTGAATATGAAATCAAAGATTAGAAGTAATATGGTGTAATAGTAGTATTTTGTGTATGATTAGCAAACATGTTGTAAAAAGTGTTATAGTGCAAGTCATATTATACTTGTCATTTTGAAGATATGTGAAGTGTTGGAATGTAGTCAAATATCTATTGGTCAATTATGATTGGTGATTGACTATTGAATGAGTCAAAATTGCCCTCTAAGGTCACCGGGTCAAAAAGGGTCTTTAAAAACACATACGGTTCAAATTGAGTTAGAGGAAGGTTAAGAGTGTGGTAAATAGCTTCACAACTTTGTTTTAGTATATGTGTTATGAGGTCAAAAGCTCAATGTTTCAGAAATCATGGTTTGGGAAATTGTATGTTGAGATTTTTGGTATAATTTAGCCGAAAACCCGTCTACACGTCAAATCTTAGAAAAATGTAAAACTTGAAAAAGTGGAATTGAGAAAAGGTTTATATGGTTATACGGAAGGTGTGTGCAAAATTTCAGGTCCTAATTTGTAACGAGTAAAAAGTTATGCTTGTTTGAAATTGGCCAAAAAGTTGACTCTTACTGACTTCCAATTTTAGGCACGGCTACGCGATCCCAGGAAATTTTCTGGATCGCGTGAGTCAGTGCAATTTGTGATCAGAAATTTTTGTTCTTAGCTACGCGATCCCAGAAATATTTCTGGATCGCGTATGATAGTGCAAATTGTGAACAGAAAGTTTTGTGCTTGGATACACGATCCCAGCTCAAAAACCTGGATCGCGTGAGCATGTACAAAATCATAAAATCAGTTTTTAGTTCAAAATTTAATATGAATTAATATAAAATGAATTCTAAGGTAATTAAGGATCGAGCAGTCCTAATTGAAAGTAAAAAAAAAAATCAGATTTTTAGGACGTTTCACATACAACCACATTACTAATAATTTGGGACATATACCAAAGAGACAAGATATATCTTAATATCTTATCATAATTTATATATAGTAATGTTATTTCATTATCATTAGTCTCTAAATAAAAAGTACTAGTGCCACATAGGACTCCAAAAACATATTTCTTTTTTTTTCTATGATAATTTATTTCTTTTTGTTTTAAAGATTGTAATGATAACACTTTAATCAATAAACAAAAACTCTTACTTTAAAATGACTAATTTATATTAAATATTTCTATTCATACTATATTCATCTGGCTAATATTTTTTAAAAATCTTTTATTTTTACTACTCCCTCCGTCCCAGTTTTATTATTCACTTTTGACTTTTAGAGTCTTTCTTTGACAACTTTGACCTTCAATATTTTTGTTTGTGTTATATAATACTTGATGCAAATTATACCAATGAAAATACATTCAGAACTCAATCCATTCATATGTTTTGCATCAAATATTATATAACACAAACAAAAATATTAAGGGTCAAAGTTGAAAAAGAAAAGCTTCAAAAGTCAAAATATGACAATAAAATTGAGACGAAGTGAGTAATAATCTATAAACTTTAATAATGTGAATCTCATAACTAATATGTACTAATCTTACACGTGATTAATAAATTTGTACTAATCTTCCACTCTTACACATTAATTGATCGATTTAACTTTTATTAACATCTAAATATACTAAAAACTAACAAGAAAATGAGATAAATGATTTTTTTATAGGTACCAAGGACTATGATATATGTACATTATAACAATCATGGATAACATATTTTAGATCAATAAATCTACCATCTCATCTTCTTTTAGAATAGACATTGCATTTATTATGATTATGTCGTTTGTTTTTAATTTAAAGATAAAGAGAACTTGAGATTTTCGTTGGCGTTTCATGTCATCGTTTGTAATTTATTATTATTTTATTTTTTAGGTAACATGTTATGTATGTTCTTCTAAAAGAAGATGAGATAGTAGATTTATAGATCTAAAATCTATTATCCATGATTGTTATAATGTACATATATCATAGTCAATAATAATTAGTGTGGGGTCAGACATGTGATCATCTCTATAATAATCAAAACCCATTTACCCATTTAACCCTAAAACAAATTATCTCACAAACGACAAGTCAAAAAATTATGAAATTTGCACCATTAAACTCAGCGTTTTCTCCTCTTCGATTTAAGATCCATCAATGCATATTTTCGACGAGATTTTTTCTTCTTCGTTTTTTGATGAGATAATAGTATGCATTGTGATGCATGCAAATTTAATTTTACATCAATGCATATTCATGTTCGTGTGTAATAATAGTATGCATTGTGATGCATACAAATTTATTCTTACATCCTAGTGGTGTATATTCATATTTTGTTATAGTTCATTTTAATGTGTACTAATAGTATGCAACGTGATTCATATTAACTGTAATGATGTATATTTATATATTTTAATTTTTTTGTTGATTAATAATAATATGCACTACGGTGCATGTTAAATTAGTTTTACATCGGAGTTACGTATGTTAAATATATGTTAACATTGATTTTAATGTGTACTAATAGTATGCAAATGGATGTATATTAACTTATGTTTACATTATAGTGTATGTTAAAATTAATGATGACAATTACTAATAGTATGCACTTAGATGCGTGTTAACCTAGGTTTACATCGTAGCGGGAATATTGATACAAATTAACATTCATGTTTTTGAGTTTTAATAGTATGTACTTTGATGCATGTTATATCAAAGTGATGTATATTAATGTTTTGTTTACACTCATGAGGATAAGTATTATTAACATATAATGTGATGCATATTAATTTAAGTTTATATTCTACTTTTTCAAATTGATGTACATTAACATTTATGTTCACAACTACTAATATTATGCATTTTGATGCATACTAACTTGTAAACCCATCAAAAAACGAAAAAAATAAAGTTGTCGAAAGTATGCCTTGAGTGATCATAAATCGAAGAGGAGAAAACGCTGAATTTTATGATGCAATTTTTATAATTTTTTGACTAGTCGTTTGTAAGATACTCTGTTTTAGGGGTAAATGGGTTTTCTTTGTACACGTGGCGTATTCTCATTGGTACTTCCATGTTGTCACTAAATTATCATGAAATGCATACCACTATAATATGGTGCACCTTAATTTGATTAGATGAGATGGATGGTTAGATCAACACTTCCCCCTTCCCTCCCAAATTGGGTGTTCCCTCTGGATCATGTCACTATATATATATATATATATATATATATATATATATATATATATATATATATATAGTGGAATGATCCAGACGGAAGTGCATTTTTTGAGGGAAGGGGGAAGTGTTGATCTAACCATTCATTTTATCTAATCAAATTAAGGTGCATCATATTATCGTAGTATGCAGTTCATGAGAATTTAGTGACAGCATGGAGACACGAATGAGAATATGTCACGTGTACAAAGAAAACCCATTTACCCTAAAGATAAATTATCTCACAAACGACAAGTCAAAAAATTATGAAAATTGCATCATAAAATTCTGCATTTTATCCTCTTCGATTTAAGATCACTCAAGACATGTTTTCGACAACTTTATTTTTTTCGTCTTTTGATAAGTTTTACAAATTAATATGCATCAAAATGCATAATATTAATGCTTGTGAAGACAAATGTTAACGTACATCAATTTAAAAACTGATTTACACCGAGTCAAATATAGCTAAATAATGGGGATTTGTTCTGATTGTAGTGGTTGTTAAATACATCACTACATTGTAAATCAATGTTAACATGCATCGTATTGCATACTATTAGTATTCATCAGCTTGTATGTTAACATGTATCAATATATATCAATACGATTTAAACTTATATTAAGATGCATCACAATAAATACTATTATCAATCATCAACTCGTATGTTAACATGTATCGAAATACATCACTACATTGTAAACAATGTTAATATGCATCGCAGTGCATACTATTAATACTGAAGATAGCAGAAACGATGAGATTAGCATAAACTTTGTATAAGCAGAAACTTATGTTAAGATGCATCACAATGCATACCATATGTTAAGATGCATCACAATGCATACTATTATACCATCAAAAAACGAAGAAATTTTTTTTTGTCGAAAATATGCATTGATGGATCTTAAATCGAAGAGGAGAAAACGCTGAGTTTTATGGTGCAATTTTCATAATTTTTGGACTTGTCGTTTGTGAAATAAATTGTTTTGGGGGTAAATAAGTAAATGAGTTTTGATTATTATAGAGATGATCACATGGTTGCACCCCCACACTAATTATCATAGAATTCATATGATTAATGGTAGTGATTCACTTCCCCCTTCCCCCATTTTTTACACTTCCCCGTAGATCATTACCCTATATATATATATATAGTGGCATGATCCAGAGGGAACGGGTACTTTTGGAGGGAAGGGGGGAAGTTCTCCATCCACCGCCCAATTCCAGCATTCAACTCACGCACACCATCTTTATTGTGTTCCTGCGTTTCAACTTGTTTACAGGGAGAAGGTTAGGATAGTAATTTCATGTTATTTTTTTTATTTAATTAAAAAAACATAATTCACATACACACAAACAGATCATCATCTAGATTCATTTTCTCTCCAATTTCAATTCAGTCAATCTTCATCAAATTACAGATATCATATTGATTCATCAAATTACAGGTTTCATAGTTACAATTCAGTTTTAATCATATACAAAATTGTACTTACAATACGATTTTGTATCATACTTTATAAAAATTTCAATTACAATATGTTCATGTTGTTTACTATGTGTTTTTTTAGTTCTCAATCAATTGTTCAATTCAATATCTTGATTACACATTGAATTCATTTGAAAGATTCTCATTATTCATTCAATTTCGTTAATTTCAATTTATACCATCTTTAAATTCGAAAATTTCAATTCTAGGGTTTTTTCCCTATTTCAAATTCATATATATCTGCTAATTAGAGTGTACAGTTACAATCAGTAGTTCATAGACTTGTTTCAAGTAAGTGTTACTATCATCTTTCTTAATTTTAATTTGTTGTTTCTTATAAATTATTGGATTTAACATTATATAGTGATATGCTTGTTTACATTCTGAATGAAATGTTTTAGTTAATATTCATTTTAACGAATACTTAGCTACATTCATCTTATTAGTAAATTTTGATATTGCTAACCAAAGAATTTGTTGAGTACGGATGATAATATGTCATTCGATGCATCATAACATGGGTTAATATCACAGTGAAGTATATCGATACATGTTAACACCCATGAGCACGAGTACTAATAGTATGCACTATGATGCATTATAAAAACATTTAATATAACAACAATGTAAATCGATACATGTTAACACCCATGTGTACGAGTGCTAATAGTAAGCATTTAGATGCATCATAAAAGGGTTAATATCACAGTGAAATATATCGATACATGTTAACACCCATGAGCACGAGTACTAATAGTATGCACTATGATGCATCATAACAACAGTTAGTATCACAGTAGTGTAAATCGATACATGTTGACACACGTGTGCTATATTCGTCAAGTCTTCTTCGTCACCATACAAATCAAACAAGTTATCTTCAAAGTTTATTAATTTCAGTGTTAATTCTACCGATGTATGTTAAAATTCATGCTCACGATTACTAAAATAGTATGCACTAGGATGCGTATTAACCTAGGATTACATCCTAGCGGTGTATATTGATATATTTTAACATTCATTTCTTTGAGTATTAATAGTATGTACTATGCTACATGTTACATCAATGTGATGTGTATTGACATATGTTACAATTCATATTGACGAGTACTAATAGTATGCATTCTGGTGCATTTTTAATTAGGTTTACATTATTATGATGTATACTGATGTTTTGTTTACATTCATTTGATGATTTTTAATACTAAAAAATGATATGCATAAAACTTGTGAGTTACAATAATGACTTCATGGTGCAATTTCATGACTATGGCGTTTATTCTAAGTAAATGATTCGTACAAAAAATATGTGAATCAACAACGTATTTTTGTGGACACCAACGTATGTTAATATATTTTTTTTGGTTCACATTGCAAGGTTATAATTAAAGATGAATTGCAAGCATCTAAAGATGGAAATAAAGAATATGATGATGATCAACTTGAAGAAGATGAAAATGTTGATAAAGAAGATCCTAATGATGAAGATTCTGATGAAGAAGATTCCGATGAATAAGATTCTAATTTTTTTAGTTACTTTCATTTTACTGTATTCTTTTCAATGTTATTTGAATATCTACGTATGACTATATGTTGTAGATCAGATGAAAGGTCCTCTATGAGACTGGCCCATATACATTGTAATACATGGGCTTCTATTAATTTTGAGTAGGCAATTAACCTATTTAAAAATCAACCATAATCAACATCTTACCAATTATTATTTTTTGTAATCTACCGAGTAATAATAGTGTGCATTATGATGCATTTTAATTTTACATTATAGTGATATATATCAATACATGTTAACATCCATGTGTACGAGTACTAATAGTACGCACTTCGATGCATCATAACAGGTTTATATTATAGTGATGTATATCGATAAATGTTAACACCCGTGTACGAGTACTAATAGTACGCACTTCGATGCATGTTAACATAGGTTTACATAATAGCGATGTATATGGATACATATCAACACCCATGTGGGTGAGTATTAATAGTATGCACTGTGATGCATATTAATAGTTTCCGCTGATCTTCTTGTTTCTACTGCTCTCTATTTCCTGCTGCTCTAAGTGTTTAACTGCTGGCGATAGTTTCTGTTGATACAAAGTTTCTGTTACCTTCATAGTTTCCGCTGACCTCATCATTCCTGCTATCTTCAAAGAAATTGATCATGAATCTAGATTAACATAAATGGATAGAACATACCAAAGAAGCCATCAATGAAGTACATGTGGAAACATGTTTCTATTTTGATGAATTGCTTCATCTGAATGTCATACATATTAAACTTTAAAATCAAGTGTATAAAAATATGCAACATACAAGACATCCCAATTTTATTAGCAGATGGTTGAATACAAATAGTCTTTTTTTGGTAAAGGGAACAGTGCCTCGGAAAATTTTTATACCAACCAAAAATAAATAATTACACATTTACAACGGCCATGCCTGAGGGGATGTTTTTAGTGAACATCCCAAACACTTGCAAAATAACCTATTACTACTATTATACTATAACTAGACTTAAAATGGCCAATTTTACATTCAAACTTAACAAAACTAAAATGGCCATATCTATTATCAAAATTTAAACTAAAATGACCATTTATACAACCATGATCATTTTTACGGTATTTCCTAGAAAATAAAAAATAAAACGTCTTCAGGTCTTCAAGCTTTTCCATCTTTATGTCTTCAACTCCACAATCACCACCCCAATCCCAAACAGACTTGCACTCAGTCTTCAATACATGTGATCCAACCATTTTCAACATCAAGCCCATGTCTATCAATACAATCAAATTTCTGCCCAATTGCGTTGACTATTAAACCCAAAACAAAGTCAATAGAACAAGGCTCAGTCAACACGCTCAAGCCCATATGACCAAACACACATTTTTGAATTGCTAATTTCCTTACCAATTCATTAAGAAACCGTGAATCAAGAAACATGCAATTGGACTTTTTAAATTGACTCAAAAAGTCATCCTTATCATTCTACAAGTATTCTGATCCAAATGGTATGTATTATGATGCATCTTAACATAAGTTTAATTCGTATTGATGTATATTGATACATGAACACCGATAGTATGCAATGCGATGCATGTTAACATTGGTTCACATTGTAGTAATGTATATTGATACATGTTTACATTGAAACTGATGAGTACTCATAGTATGCACTGTGATGCATGTTAACAATTGTTTACATAGTAGTGATGTATATCTATATATGTTCACACTCACGCGGATGAGTACTAATAGTATGCATTATTTCTCACCACAATTATTTAATTCAGTAACAATCGGTAAATATTCACTAATAATCATCAACTTTCAAAATAAAAATAAACTCTAATGAATATTTCATGTTTATTGTTTCTCACCTATTTCTCTTCTGCTTTGATACATCTTTATCACTTTATGCAATTCTTTTCCCTTTATCCAATGAACCTGCCGCCATTGATGAATCTCCTTTTTTATGAATTGTTTGAAAATTGACGAGAACTGAAACAATTAGATACTAAAACAAATCACAGAATTCTGAAAACAAGCAAAGATATGGATGAAGAATTACTCGAGTTGCAGCATCAACTTGAATCTGCACAACAAGCTAAATTAAGCATTCGTTAGTCGGAATGAAACCTCGTCGAATTGATTCAAAAGCTTCAACTTCTTCATATCATCGATTTCAATCTTCTTCACACCATTTCCGGCAAATAATACATCATTCTGTTACATATATATTGTGTTTATGTATCTGATTGTTATTCGATTGCTTTAATTTTGTTACGTTATGAATATGTTGTTTCTAGATGCCCATGAGAAATTGAAAACCCTAATTGAGAATTGAAACTGATGTTTTTTCCTGCAGAGGCGCATAATGATTCATCCGTTCTTTTTCTTTCTTTTTTTATGTTTTAATTAAGCTGTTTAATTATATAAGAAACATATAGTACATAAGTTAACATACTCCTCAAATTAATTATTAATGAACAAAATTATATTAAAATTCATTAAAATGTATATTACCTTTTTCAGTTTTGCGTGCTGTTTTTGGTGCTTGAAAATCATCATCCAAATCTTCTTCAGGTTTATAATCTTCATCTTTTGGGTCATCAGATCCTGTAATATCTTTTACTACGCGTTTCCTTTTAGTTGGCATTTTCTTAGCTTTAAACCCACTTGTTCCTTCACCGAATTTTGTTTGAACTGTTGGCTTTTCATTATTTGGAATTACATTAAACTTCTGAAGCATACCAAAAAAGAGCGATTCAAATTGCTTGCTGTCTTCTATGTAAAATCCTGATGTTTTTTGTTTTTTCTTTACTTTCTCATTCTTCTTCTCCAGTTTTTTTTGCTTACGTTTCGATTCTGTTACAAATCAATGTCACTTATTAGCATATATAACAATAAGATCAACAGCTGACATTCAGTAAAAATTTTAACAGCCTCAGCAGTCTATAAACATCAGTATATTCAATAGTAAGCACTACAGTGCATGTTAACCGAAGTTTACATCATAGTTATGTATTTCTATATATAGTAACACACATGTTTATTATTACTCATAGTATGCATTGCGATTCATCTTATAAGAGTTTTACCTCAGAGTTATGTTTGTTGATACATTTTAACACCCATGTGGATAGTTTTTGCAGCTCACACATGTTTTTTCAACTCGGCCGACAATAGTATGCATTATGTTGCATGTTAACAGAATTAACAATGTAGTGATCTATTTCAATACAAACTAACACACATGTTTATGATTACTTTATAGTATGCACTGTGATGCATCATATCATAGGTTTACCTTAGAGTTATGTTTGTTGATACATTTTAACACCCATGTGGATAGTTTTAGCAGCTCACACATGTTTTTTCAACTCGGCCGATAATAGTATGCACTATGTTGCATGTTAACAGAATTTACAATATAGTGATCTATTTCAATACAAACTAACACACATGTTTATGATTACTTCATAGTATGCACTGTGATGCATCATATCATAGGTTTACCTTAGAGTTATGTTTGTTGATACATTTTAACACCCATGTGTATAGTTTTAGCAGCTCACACATGTTTTTTCAACTCGGCCGACAATAATATGCACTATGTTGCATGTTAACAGAATTTACAATATAGTTATGTATTTCAATACAAACTAACACACATGTTTATGATTACTCATAGTATGCACTGTGATGTATCATATCATAGGTTTACCTCAGAGTTATGTTTGTTGATACATTTTAACACCCATGTGGATAGTTTTAGCAGTTCACACATGTTTTTTCAACTCGGCCGACAATAATATGCACTATGTTGCATGTTAACAGAATTTACATTATAGTGATGTATTTCAATACAAACTAACACACATTTTTATGATTACTCATAGTATGCACTGTGATGCATCATATCATAGTTTTACCTCAGAGTTATGTTTGTTGATACATTTTAACACCCATGTGGATAGTTTTAGCAGCTCACACATGTTTTTTCAACTCGGCCGACAATAATATGCACTATGTTGCATGTTAACAGAATTTACATTATAGTGATGTATTTCAATACAAACTAACACACATTTTTATGATTACTCATAGTATGCACTGTGATGCATCATATCATAGTTTTACCTCAGAGTTATGTTTGTTGATACATTTTAACACCCATTTGAATACTATGCACTGTGGTGTATGTTAACATAATTATAATTATAGTGATGTTTATTCATACATATTAACATCTATGCGGAAGACTTCTAAAATTATAACTACGTATTAACAAACACCACAGTAAATATTATTCATCAAAATTTTAATTCGTAATCTGTAACAATCATCATCTACAAGTAACAAATAATTCAATTTTGAGAATTAGGTTTACCTCGTTTGTCAATTTTTCCCCCTTTTCTTTCGATTCTTTTGCCATAGATGAATCTCCTTTTTGTTGATTAGATCCCGGTAAAAGTTACTGTAAATGAATGAGATGTTGATTATGTAATGAATCTGATGAATCGCACATTGAAATCGTAATCGGAAGAACGGATTTAGGTTGATTATGTAATGAATCTGATGAATCTGATGTTGATTATGCAAATGAATGAGATATTGATTACGGATCGGAATTATGTCGTTGTTTATGTTGCTTTTTTTAATTAATGTATTTGTAAATTACTAGACTGCCCCTCCGTGTGTTTTATTAGCCTGATGAGATGGACGACCGAGATCAGCTTCCCCCTTCCCCCAAAATTATCACTTCCCCCTAGATCAATACCCTATATATATATATATATATATATATATATGAAGAGCCAATTTTTTTTGTTTTCACTAAGTTCTTATGATATAATATTTATGTGTGAATCTTTGATGTATATGATGAATAAGTGGTAGATATATAGATATTGTTTGTTTTATATATTGAAATAATAAAAATTAGCAAATTAACCCTAACATGATGGTTACCTAAATTTTCTTCATTATAAGACATGTCTGATCGAATATAGCAAACACCCCTAAGTGACTTACTAATAACACCCCTAAGTGACTTACCAACATTAGGTTTATGCAGTTGAAACAAATAAGCCTTAAATACAATTGAAAATATTATACGTATAACATTTAAAAAATTAAAAAATATATTTTTGAACGTGAATTGTGCATTACACAATCGAAAGATGTACTAGTATGTATATAATAAAGAAGATCATATTCATTCTTAATGATCATCATGTTCTTAACTTGACATGTGGATTTTGAAATCACAAACTTAAGATGTGCATAGAAAAATACATTAACATTCTAAAAACAATGTACTTATACTTCAAAAATGAATCATTAAGACACTGTCAACTTTTTCTAAAAATCAAAAATCTTAATCATTTATTTTGCTAGAAACTATAAATGAGAAAAACATGTATATTTTTTATGTCTTAAAAGTAAATTGCTTTGTTTGGAAGGCTCAATTGGGTAAAATTCCGGTGGTAAAATGTTTTGCGGATAGAGGCATCAACGTTGGATCAACTCATTGTAAAATCTGTAATTCGGATATTGAATGTGCAATTCATGCGCTAATTTCTTGCCCACGAGCTTTGGCCACATTAAAGGGAGTTTTCAATTGGTGTGGCATATCATTTCTTAACATTTCTTCGGTCGCAGAGTTATTGGAGTTTGGTGCTAAATGGGGCAATTGCTCAAAGAAAAGAAAGATCTTAATTGCTATCATTCAATGTTCACTTTGGTGCATTTGGAAGGCTAGGAATGATTTGGTATTCAATAACATCCGGAAATCCCATTTGATTATTCTAGGCGAAATTGTGTCTACTTCCTACCTTTGGATTAAGCATAGAAGTAGTTTTGATTGTAATCGGTTAGATTGGGGTAACTTCCCTTTCTAATTTGTTCTTTTTCGTTTGTTGTTTTATCATGTACTTTCGCCGTCCTTAGTCTCTTTCTAAGGTTTGGTCTGTTAATAATATTTGCCGTTTCCAAAAAAAACTTTGTGAATTTTGTGTTAATATTTAATTTAAATATGTTTAATGTATGAGAAACCAAATAAGACATATTCATTATAAAGAAAGTGTTTAGTGTAAGTAATAAGTAAAAGTATAATCAATATAAAGTATGTAAATCTCTTTTCTTTTACAATATATAATATAACTTTTTTAATATTTATTTTCTATATAAAGTTCAAAACACATATTATGATTTGTATACTTAAGCAATAACAAGCATATACTATAACAACCTTAAAGTTTGAATAATCTTACACTTTGAACTACCTTAAATCTCCTAATATAATAACAAGCATATATTATGAAAAATTCTTGGAAGATTGATTAATTAGTAGTGGTAATATATTCCATAAATAAATTGAAGTCTTGAAAACTTAAATCTTAATTAATACTTTGAATGTAAATACGGTCAACTAAATCATTACTCTTAGGCACTCTTTATCAAAAATCCTTTATATTAAGGTTCATGATATTGTCACAGGCGTATTTTCTATGTACACAGGCATTTATATTGAATTGACAATTTTACCCTTCCACATGTGACATCTCTCTCTCTCTTTTACCTTTCATCTCCATAACCATCCCTTCCTCAAGTATCTTAAACTTCCGGCGACGTCAATAAACCGACATTGAACTCTATCCCGACATCGATTAAGCTTCACAGCTACCAGAATGACTCGGTGGAAGAAAACCCATAAAAATAAGAGCTTTTCTTTTTACCCCCAAATTCATCCACAACCTAGATTGTAAAAAGCCTCTGTTTTTGCTATACCCACCATTATATATGTAACTCAGCAAGTGTGTAAACTTTTATGATGAATAAAATCTAGAAAAGTTGATTTTTTGTTCCCCAATTTGGGTTTGTCTATCAAACGAAATTGATTTTTATTTTGCTAAATTCTTGTTCTTGTGGAATTTTGTTTTTTATTTTTTTATTTGTGGAATAGGTTACAATCTTTGTGTATTCAATTGTGTTTCATTGTTTTCTTTTTTAACATTATAGATCGCATAGTTGAAGATTCTTAGTCTGTGGAAGTTCTAATTAGTGTTTCTCAAGGGGTTATTAGGGTGATTTGTATTCGTTGACAGTTGTGATCGAGATGAATGTCAGATATCTGAGTATATGAGGATTTTTTTGTAGTGTAATTTGATCTTCTAATTATTCTGAAGGGTAAAATTGTCAGTTGAAACCAGCGGCCTTATATTAATCATGTTGATAAGATGCAATAACCCGAATCCTATATCACAAACAATTAATACTAAAATACGATACATGATGTTAGTATCACCGTTTATTTTTTCAAACCTCATACTTATAATCTCTCTTTTTTAACGTCAAATAGCACTACAAAAAAAATGTAATTTTATCACAATTTTTCTCCCCGCTTTTAGAAAGTGTGTAAAACTATTTGTACAAGATAAAATTTTCTACACCTGTATATGTAAAAAAGAAAAACTCACACTTGTAAGTACAGAGAATTTACAATTGTCAACACTTAAAAGTGTAGGAAAAATTTGTAACACTTGATTTTCCCACGAAAGAGGAAGTGTGGAAAAATTGGGTGTTAGAATTTGAAATTCACACATATAAATGTGGTAAATGCATATTTCTCAACACTTTTAAGTAATAATTTTTTGGTAATTTTCACACTTATTTATGTAACATTTTTCTACAGAATTATAAGTGTGAATAATTTAGCATAATTATACATATTTTTAAAAAATGTGAAAAAATGTGAATAAGTAATATATTTATTGTAGTGTAGATCAGAAACTAAAACCGTACAAAGCAACAACAAACCACCTAAACGATCGCACCAACAAAAGATGATGGCACTAGCTCAAAAGCTATAACTAATGAAACAAAGTAACAAAGATGATTGTACCAACAATGAACCATCCATATAATATTAAATTGACATATTAAGTTGATTTGGTTTATTTACCATATATTTTTGTTTGACCTTTTATAAATATAATAAGAATGTTAATTACTGATCGTAAGAATAAAATGGTACTTCTTTAGTCACAGTTTTATTGTCCATTTTTGACTTTTATAGTATTTCTTTTTCAATTTTGACCTTCAATATTTTTGTTTGTGTTATATAATATTTGATGCAAAATATATGAATGAATTGGGGTTTAAATGTTTTTTCATTAGTATAATTTGCATCAAGTATTATATAACACAAACAAAAATATTCAAGGTCAAATTTGTCAAAGAAAGACTCTAAAAGTCAAAAGTGGACAATAAAACTAGGACGGATGGAGTAATTTACGTTCTTAAAAAACTTAAGGAGTGAGTATACTACTTAAATATTATAAGAGAAATGATAATAAATATTGAGGTATTATTTTAGTGTGCTAGGGTATAATTATTTTAAAGTATTATTATTTAAGTGATATAAAAACATAGAATATGTGAATGGTTTCTCAGTTCTAGATAATGATAAGTACGAGAGTAAAAATTAGAGAAATAAGAATATATATATGTACATACATATCCATAATTCCTTCCAATTATAGCTCCAGAAAATTTAGAAACACAAAGAGAAGTCGTGAAGGAGATGAGGGGAAAGAAAATCATTTCCAATTCTTCAAATTGGAGCCATAGAAATCGAATTTAAGCCTTTTGATTCTTCTTAACCCTAAGTAAGTGATTTCTTCTACGATTTTAACCTAAGTTTTGGGTTTTGATGGGTTTTCATAGGGTTTTGAGGAATTAATGATTTTAATCCAAAATTGAGATTAGAAATTAATTGAATTGATATTAGTTAGTATTATTGAGATCATTAGTAACCATATTACATAATGAAAGTAATGAAATCATGATTTGTGTTCTTGAGTAAATGTAAAAGTTTTGCTAAATCTTTGTGAATTGAGGTTAATAAGGTTAATGATGTTACTAGTGATGTTAATAGAGTATGATTATGATGATGGAACAAGAATTGAAGTAGAAAGTTTGATAACTAAACTTTGAGTTGTTATGAATTATGAAAAGGGTTGTTTTGGTGTAGTTAGTTAAAGGATCAATATAAGTAAACTTATAGTGGGGGAGGGATTGAATATGATTGATAGTATAATTTGATGAATTATAGAGTTTAAATGTGTTGTTATGTTATGTACGATGTGTTTAGGTGTTAAAGATGTGGAAAGGTTTCATTGATCACTTGTTGTGAAATCGTCTAAAACACCAAGGTGAGTGATATGGGGGTTAAATGGGTAATGTTTGTGTATATACCGGATTGCTTCCGAGCTAGAGGTTTGCACAATCAATTAGATTATACTTGTTTCTTATAATTGTTTCGGTTGTATGTGTTTTCGGATTGCTTCTGAGCAAGAGGATCATACAATCGTGTGGTGTATCACTTGTTTCTTAAGCTTGTTTCTATACTTGTTCCATATGTGGGTATCTAGTGTTTGTAACATCAGTGGAAGTTTGTTGTTGACAATTGTTGTTGATTGTTGATTAGTTGTTGAATTATGTGGAATGAGCATATATAGAAATTCAAGTGTTGATCAGAGCGCTAACTGCGGTTAGCATAGTGTTGTTTATGAATACGTGTTTGCACTTTATGTTGATCTTGGTATGCATATTGACGTCATATGGTACCAAGTGTACTTGTTTGTATTGGCCGCAGATCCGCATAGTGTTCAGAATAATCTCCACAGTTGCTCAGTAGATATGTGTTTAAGCAGATATGTGTTAATGATGTTTGATAAGTGTTTTGTGGATTATTCATTTGATTGCTCGTATGCTCACTAAGCGATATGCTTACCCCTTCCGTTGTTTTATGTTGTAGGTGAAGGGTTTGGTTGAACCGATTGGATAGATAGTGATTTTAAGAAGGTTGTGTGGATATGGAGCATGCTTTACGCTTAGATGAGCTCCATTTCTTTTAATTATTGTTGTGGTTATCGCTTGGGTAATTCGCCCAAACAAAGTATTTTTAAAGTAAACATGTGGGTCAATATGTAGTATAGGAAGTTTATGGTTTCGTGGTATTTGATTTTGAAAGTCTTGTATATGTATTTTCAGGAAAGTATGAATTGATATGAAGGTGGTTAGTCTTGTTTTGTTTAAAAGTGATGAAATGTAGTAAATAGTTAAATTTAAGTGGTTGGTTGAATTTGGAGTTGACATTTAGTCAATTACTTTATATTAGTCAAACATGTGTGGAGTTGGGTGGTGTTTTGGTTGAAATATGATTGATTTCTTAAACGGGTCAAAAAGGTGTCAAAATGGGTCATAAGTATGCATATGAGTTAGATTGAGTTAACGTTGTGTTATGGTTCATTTTTCGTGTGTTTTTAAACTTGTTTCGAAGTGATAAGAATGTGTGCAAAAAGTTAGAGTTTGAATGCAAGTGGTTTGTGAATTTGGTTATTACCAAAAAGTGGTCAAAACGACCTCAAATTGGTGCCACGTCTAAAATCGTCATTTTGATAAATATTGAAAAAATGTATAAATTAAAGTTTTATTATGTCATAGTGGAGGTGTGTGAAAAGTCTCAGGTCTTAACTCTTAATGAGTTAAAAGTTATGCGTGTTTTAAATTAGTAAAAATATGAGTTTTGCTGAGTTTCAGATTTGTGCATGAGTACGCGATCCCATCACTTTTCTAGGATCGCGTATGATAGTGCATTTTGAAACATACGCGATCCCAACACTTTTCTAGGATCGCGTATGTTAGTGTATTTTCGTCACAGTAGGATTTCCTTTGTACATACGCGATCCCACCTCTTTCCAGGATTGCATATCATAGTGAAAAAAAATGAAAATTTTGATTTTAAAAGCTTGTTTCAAATATGAAAATTTATTAAAGATCAAATATACAAATGGGATAGTCATGAGATATTGTCGAGAGTGTTACAAAAAAAAAAAAAAAATTCGGGCCGTTTCATGTAATCTAGATTGAGAGTAGTTAGGGTAGAAGAGGAGCCCTCCAGACCTCCAGCATATAGCTGACGGTCGGAGGGGGAGAGGCAGTAAGAAATGTAAAACTAGGGTTCCGAGAGAAGGGGGAGCGTATGAAAGAGAAAATGTACGTTTTTTGTTAATGCATTTGATATATCTTATGGCTCTCATTATCATTACTCATATTTTAATTATAGGGGTAATAGATAACTACTCTATAATAATATATTGTTATGATAATGAGATTTTGTTGACGGTCATTTGATCGAACTATTTAATTTTTAAATATAATTATTTTAATCTAACTATAAAATAAACATCAAGAATCACCTCAAATTAATTGTCCACTTCTATAAATAGATAAAAATGGACCATAAATTCAGGACGGAGGAAGTAGTACTTTTTATATAAAAAGAATTGAAATGAAATGATATCAAGATACATGATTATATGGTTGTGACTTGTGACATAATGGGTTGTTTATTAGGTTGAGGATACACATAATTACTTATTTACATTCCTTAATATTGTGATTTTTAGCTATTTTACTATCAACAATTTTTTTACAATTAGTCATGATATTAAACATGATATATTGTCACTTTATGATAGTAAAATAGTTACTTTGATATAATTCATCTCTACAAAATTCATTTACTTAAATTATAGTTGCATGTTATTATCATTATAATAGTCATTTTCCTTTTTAATTAGATGTGAACCTTGTATATGATATACATTTAACATTATAAAAGATCGACATTAACCTTTTTGAGTTCGAACAGTGCATCCCACGACTAAAATATCTGCTAGCTAGTACATTTTAACTTGATAGACACTGGAATGAAGTCATGAATGATGAATCTAATCGATTTACGGCCGAACCATAAAACTCCAAGTCTAAGCCAAATTAAATATAAACCATACCAAGTTCAGGGACCAAACTTGCCAAGTTGATCAAACTTGTCATTTGGAGTTTGAAGAATTGGAATAGTAAAAAATAATGGGTTTTCTAAAAAAGGAGTCAATAATTTATGTATTTGTGTTTTCAGGTATTTAATATTTCTAACTTTCAAATAAGTTGTTCATTTTAAAAAGTTAGGAATATTTGATACCCGAAAACACAAAATGAGAATTATTGACTCATTTTTCGGTAAAAAAACCCAAAAAATAATACTCCCACCGTCCGAGTAAAAGTGTACTTTGTGTAACACCCCCAAATTTACTGTTTAGCGGAAGCATACATTGGGTGTTACTAATCAAATATCACAAGCACAAAGATATAATGAACGACCATTATATGCGTCGTTTTACATTTGTATTAATAAAAACCAAATTTTGCATCAAAAATAGAGTTACATTAGCTCGGTGGAAATTGAGAGATTTAAGTACATAATTAATCTATACAAAATATAATAATGCAGCTAAATCTCTGATTTGTTTGCATGCTGACTCGAGCTAATTGATCTTGATTGTGCAATCCAACCTACTGCTGGTCACCTGTGATACATGCTAAAATGGGTCAACGAAACGCTGGTGAGCTCACAGGTTTGTATGTCAACACATAATTGTATGAACCGCAAGATTTATAATTGAATTTATAAAGCAATTAAGCAAAATAAAAGTTATACAGCCATGAGCACATAGTCTGAGCTTAACTTGAGTGTCAGGTCCAATTAAGGAAACCCAACTTGAATGCCTCCTACGAGTGCCTAATCCACACTCGTCTTCCCAAATGCTAATACGTCCGTTTGACCAGTTAGTGCGTGCTAACCCGGACGAGGATTGACAATCCTATATGATATCATATACTAACATTCACGCTACTACGTATTACCAGACTATGCTATGGAGGGCTTTAAATTGATTAGTTGAAGTAACTCATGTAGTATTTGATTTTGATTTGTACTTGCGTTCAACTTGTAAAACAAAACGAGCAATAATATCACACCCCTAATTGAAAAACAGTAAAATAGGGGCCATGAGACTCACCTGAGCCTGAGAAGTTTATCTAAATAAACTTTGATTGATTAGCCGAGTATCGATGTCCGAAGACTTGTAACATGAGGGTGTCCACGACACGCGATGGTTATAAACGGGAGTCGGTATCTCAAAGGACTACCTTTGTAGTTGTTACACAACTATATATGTCCAAATTACTACGATTTTGTTGATTATTTGGTTTGTGTTTTGAAAACGTGTACGACCCGTTGGTGACAGATTGATAATAATAACCTTAACTATTATTATTATACTTTGATTTATCCATTTTTGCGTATTAATCGTATCGTATTTGGTTTGGTTATTGAAAAGTGATTTTTAAACACTTAGAATGTTTTTGGCTTCTGTTTTTGGGTTTCTGCGACATAATATGCGACACAATGCTTGTGTTCCGCAACACAAGGCTTGTGTCTTATGATATGCAACTTAATGCGACACTAAATGCGACACAAAGCTTGTGTCACATGTTTTGCGACACTAAATGCGACACAGTGCTTGTGTCACATGGATGAACACCAGCCCAGAACCCAGCGGCTGTCGTGATTTTTCAACCCAAAACCCAAATCTAACTCATTTTTAGGCTGCAAAATCGTGTTTTCTTCATACATTTGGACAATACTAAGTTGTGTAAACATTATAACACCGAAATAATACACCAAAATGAGTGGATCTAAATATTTAGAGAATTTCTTACAATTGCAAATCGAGACAAAACGAGGAAGAAAACGAGGGTGGTGCCTTTGTTAATCTTGTTCCTCTCTTGATGGTGATTCCGAAAATGTAACTTTTGTTGTCGGTTATGCTAGATCCGAAAATTTGGTGGTGATGGGTTTGAGAGTGTTTAGTGGTGTGTGTGTGTGTTTTTGTTGAAATGGAAATGAAAGAAAGAGGGAAAGAGAGGTGGGGTGTAGGTGAAAGCCTCACCTTTTTCAGTCCTCGCAATCGCGTTCCGTGCGGTGTTCGTTCTCCCGTTCGTTTAAACGTTAAATGTTTATTTTATACGTTTAAATATACGTTTTAAAATACGAATAATTACCCAATATTTTGGTTGAAGTATTTTACCAAATACTTAATGGTTGCGTTATAAAATATAACTTTAACTTGTTTCGATTTGTTTGCGCGTTTAATAATCTAATCGTGTAGTCCTTGTTTGTACGATACGAATTTGAATTGAAATATTATCTAAATAATATTTTGGATATAATTGCGTTTATTAAATAATATTATATTATTTAATAAAATTGTTCACCAACGTCCGTATTAATTGAACCGAATTACATTCGATGTGAAACTTGTACGATTTAATCAAATCGCATGATTGTATATATTCAACAATATATATTACTTGATACATTAATTAGCCTAACACAGAACTAATTACATGTATTATAACTGATTAGGTACTAATCACTAGTCCTAATTTGACGGGTGTCACACTTTGTCTGCACAGTTTTAGGATTCTCCACTAACTACACTTTTCATCAATCAAATAATATATATACTCACTAAAGTCTCTTTCGATTGGTTGGAATATGAAAGTGGACATTTATTTGGGACAATTCAAAATAGTAATATATGGACATTTCGGGGGAGATAAAGGGAGTAGAATGTACTTCTAGGCTGAGCCAAAGCTAGAAACTACTATCTTATTTATTTTATTAAGATAAAATTAAGATTGTAAACAAAGCCGTTCTTGTAATATTAATTGTCATGTTTCTTTCAAAACAAAAAACAAAATTAGAAAGAGAAAATTATCTAAAATTCATTTTGACTAGGACTTGATTAGTTTTTATTATGTAAGCGAGTATTACCTGTTAAATTCAATTTAATATGAGAAGATCGGAATCTACTGTTTATTTTAAAATGTTGTTCTCTAGATCCTTTATTTGTTCTTTTTTGTAGTTACACAACTGGGTGCTCATCAGCATACAACAAATCCAAGATGAATTTCACCAAGATAGATTTCCCATGTCATCGATGAGCACCCAACAAATCCAAGATGAATTTCACCAAGATAGATTTCCCATGTCATCTAATATACTAGACTATATACCCGTTTATATACACGGGCTGTTAAATTTTAATATGAAATTTCGTATTTAATATCTTGTTTCTAATAATAAAGTGTGTAAACTAATATGTATATAAACCATTTAGTTGGATTCATGATATATAATATTACTTTATGTAGATATATTTATATAAGTAGAGATTAAAAAATTAAAAGTTTTGAAACCAAATTATTGAAAAAAATTTAATTATTTTAAATCTATATTAACCTTTTTAAGTAATTTTATTCCTACTTGGTGAATTAAAAATAGAAACATTAAAAATTAATTTATAAGATAAGATTCAAAAATACGTAAGGTAAAGATATCAAATCGGACAATATTTCACTGGTGAAGTTTCATATATCATTTATTCATTTATATAAAGATTAAAGTTAGTATAAATTAGTAACGTACTTGACTTATTTACGGCAATTAGAACCAATGAACCACCATACAAAGCCCTATAAACTTAAACTATACGATTAAAACAAAACCAACAACAAAAGGATGCCAATAAGATGAAACACTAGAATCTTTTAAAGTTTGGAAAGTTACTAACAAAGATTCTGAAGAAAGATACTCACTATCGAATATTTGAAGAAAGATCCTAATGAAGATTGAAAAAAAAAACAATAAAATAATTTTATAAGATGTGCAAACTTGGTCACGGCTGTTACGTTGATGTCAAATATATTCATATCTAAACCACATTACTCCAACCAATCATAGATTCTAATTTGTTTGATATGGTAGATTATCAAAGTCAGTTAAACAATATTTGGATTGAATTGGTGATAAATTGCGATTACTTTATGCATACATCTTGTGATTCATTCTTCTGATGTGTTTATAAAACTAAAAGCTCTTAGCAATGGATCATATATATTTTAAAACTAAATTATTCCCACAACGTTGTTTTAGTTAAAATAGAATTTGAAAAATTTCATAAAAAATTAACTCTTTTCTTTTATGTGTGTGTGATTTTGACTCTACCTCTAATGAGAAGGTTGTAAAAGTCCGTTATTTGAGAGCTCATCTCCCAGGACATTATACGGATTAATAATCTATCAGCCTGTCAGGTCAGGCACTAATTGAGAACAAATCAAATTGAGCTTCTTCTTGTTTTTTAGAATTTAAATAATAAATTTCAAAATTATATGCATGGTTAAATATAACATAAACAAACATAAACTTTAACATAATTATCTATAAACATAAATCCAACTTTGACTTTGACCAATTTTGACCAAATAAATCCGATTAATCCCTGAATAGATTTGACTTTAACCGATTTTGACGTGTTTTATCGATGTTGACTAGCGTTGCCGACTTTTAGCTCGATTCAGGCCAAGTCGAGATGGACTAGTCCCAAAACTTGACTAATCCCGAACTAATCGGCCAATTTATCCGACTTTTACAACACTAATGAGTCGCTATGTTACAGAGATCAAATCTACCTATACACATATATAGTTCAAGATAATTATTACCAAAAAAATTTAACTTTACCCCTTATATAAATAAATAGATGGGATATCAATTACAGTAATTGACTTTACCCATATAAATAAATAAGCATGTTTATACCCGTGCGTTGCGGTGAAATTTGAAAAATTAAAGTTTTTATAAAGAAGATTAACTATATACGTTTATTATAATCCCAAGCATGGAATAAAATGATTGATCTTGATAATAATTTGTTCATTGTTCATATGCATTATAATATACAGAGTAATTAGATTTAGATAAGCAAAGTGAACCTCATACATGTAAGCTAATTGTTTATTTAATATGTAAGAGGTTGTAGTTCTTTTTAACATATAAAACTAATTACACTAACATGAGGTTAAATATATACAAAACTATTCTATTCCATACCGTGCATCTCACAGTCCAACTATTAATATATATGCTGTCAGGATTTTCTTAAAAATAAAAATAAAAAAATGTAAATAACGATCAAACAAAACGGACACTTAGTGTTAAATAAAGAACATCGAAACATATATTTTATTTATATCGAGTTAAGAGATTATAAGAAAACACATTAATTAATCAGGTATTTGAATACTTATGTAAGGTAATATATATGCAATTTACAAAACACAAAATAATATATACTTAATGGTAATTTATAATTTTTTAATTTATTTTTGAAGGGTAGAACACCCAAGTTGTTTTTACCCATGATACTCAATGGTAATTTATAATTTTTTAATTTATTTTTGAAGGGTAGAACACCCAAGTTGTTTTTACCCGTGCATTGAGACGGAAGGGAAAGATTAATAAATTTAAATGAATATATTAATGTGTGTGATGACTATGAGAAATAACATATCAAAATATATATACTTAAATACCAATTATCATACGTGAATCTTACAATTAATTATGATAATGTTGACGTCAAACTTATATCTTATATTGAATTTCATAGATTGAACAAAACTAAATCAATGCACAAACATTAAAATATAAGCGTCAACATATTAATTTATATACTTAATCTGTTTTTATTAGTATACTTATACATAATCATTGATCGTATTGAGTTTTAAGGTGAAAGAGTGTACATAATTTTTAGTAATATGATTTAGCAGTACTACTAACCATTTCATGGCTCACTCCACGCACCTCTCACTCTATGACAACTTGTAGTCTTGTACTACACACTTTCAAAGTCACCTAGCTACCATTTACCATTTACCATCAACCATATAGCCATACCTCATAAACCACCCATCGTTCATATATATCATAATATAATTAGATTTTGAGAAGCAAAATGAAACTCATGTAGACATTCATGAAAGTTAGAGTAATTACTTAACATCTGATGATGAAAGATAAAATGCTCCGTAGGAAAGTCGTTTTCATCTATGATAGGGTATTCATGCCAGTTAGACGTCAACCTTGAAATTCATCACTATTTAAGAGGTTATAGTTGTGCTAATTTATGAGGCTATTTCTTTTGATATGAAGCTAAACATGTACAAAGTTTTATCTTTCATATCGTGTATCTCATGATGCAACTATGTACACGTTGTTTTGCACTTTCTAGTTTGATTAAAAAGTACTAACTTAACTTTCTTTTGTTAATTTGTCTAATCACATTAGAATTGTTGTTTTGAAAATCGAATAGGTTATCAAACTAATCATTTTATATGTCTCCCCTATAAAACATAATCATGACTTAATCACTCATTGACACAAAGCTAATGGTGTAACTTGTGATCAAATGAGTTGTCGTTCTATTAAAAAACTTTCAAATAATCATCAAACAAAAAAGAAAACTTAGCATTAAATAAGAAACATCTAAAATTTTCTTTTAGTCATATCGAGTTAACTTGTTAATTCAAAGAAGACATTTGAAAGTATATTTATATAAAGTATAAACAATTTATGAAAAATATAATTAGAACTATAAATAACATATACCAATCTATATTGTATTTAAATGATAAAGTAAGACACTATACATGGTAAGCTAAAACAGTTTTTGTTATTATTTGAATAACTTTGGTGATTTTTTTTTTAATATTCATTCAATAGTAAACTTCAATTCACCTCCTCATGAATATAAGAGACTTCAATTCTTACAAACTTGCAACTATATATTTTATTATTATCAACTTGATTTTTCAAAAATATATTTTATTGTTAATAATTGGTTTTGTTTTTTAACTTGGCCACATTGTAAAAAAGAAAAATAAAAATAGATGAATTAAATCCAAAATCTCACACAAAAACTACATCTCTACATTATCAACATTTTTTTAATTCGTATTATATCCTATCTAAATACTATATTTTATACAATTGTTACTATTCATTTAATAGTGTTTTTCATTTACTTCCTAGTAAATGTTAGAGTTTCTAAGTAAGACACTATACATGGTAAGCTAAAACATTTTTTGTTATTATTTGAATAACTTTGGTGATTTTTTTTTTTAATATTCATTCAATAGTAAACTTCAATTCACCTCCTCGTGAATATAAGAGACTTCAATTATTACAAACTTGCAACTATATATTTTATTGTTACCAACTTGATTTTTAAAAATATATTTTATTGTTAATAATTGGTTTTGTTTTTTAACTTGACCACGTTGTAAAAAAGAAAAAAAAATAGATGAATTAAATCCAAAATCTCACACAAAAACTACATCTCTACATTATCAACATTTTTTTAATTCATATTATATCCTATCTAAATACTATATTTTATACAATTGTTACTATTTATTTAATAGTGTTTTTCATTTACTTCCTAGTAAATGTTAGAGTATCTAATGGAATAACGACTAGGGATAACGACTACCTAACTGTCGGTATAATTTAATCGTTATGGCTATTGCAGGCTCTTACTATAAGTGTCTATATACTGTTTTTGATATTATTTTAATACATGCATATAATATTAATATTACTTTAAATAAAACTTAATTTGTGATTTGGAAGTCCATTATTGGGGTTTATTTTGTGACTTTAATTTGGTTAACATCTGGTGTAATCTTAAACTTAAACACTTATAATTCATTTTCATTTTTGCTTAAAACTTAACAAAGGGAATATCAAAAAAGTCCAAAATATCCTTTCACTAATTATGGAAAATATAGGAAACCATTAATAGATTCATTTTAGGAAACCATTATTTATTTTAAATGCATACATAAGCAGATATATTTCAATTTCAAAATTTACATTTAGTTTAGGTAAATAAGCATCGAGTATATATTGAGGTGTTTATGTGTATGTACTTTTATTTTCTCTTTCATGTGTAATATGTATAACTTCATGATTGTTCCTATACAAAGTAGTTTTCCAGTGAATTTTCCTCCTACAGCGTTGATGGATAATCAAATTAATTTTAACATTAATGTACAAAGTAATATAATGTAAGGTTATCTTACTTATTAAACAGGTCATGTATAATTAATTTTTATTCGTTAAGCATAGGTAAACATATACACATCTTTTACAGACTACTCTATTCTTATTCATGTTTCTAATTCCGCTGCAAAGCGCAGGTACCATACTAGTGTTCTAGAGTAAGAGAGTGCTACCTAAATTTTTATTAGTATTAAACTACCACGTGTTCCCCCACTTCCCCATTAAATTAATTTAAAGTTAAAATACACTTTTGTAACAATTTTGGAATATAAAATTCACATTTCGACACAATTATAGTTAGAGAAAATCACAAAAATATCCAATCACCACACCCCTTTTAACAAACTAATCCTTTGACCAACCAATTTAACAAACCAATCCACCTTTTGGCGTTGGATGGACGCCCCTGGCGCCCCACCCTCAAAAAACGTGCCATGTGGGACGATTTATTAATATTTAATAGTGGAGCGCCAGCGCTCCATGTGGGGCGCCTGGGGTGCCGGTCCCACATGCTGGCGCCCTGGCTATAATGGTGCAAGCTTTTTCCATGTGGCGTCTTTTAAAAGGTGAAGCGCCCCACGTGGCGTGTTTTTTGAGGGTGGGGCACCTGGGGCGCTCACCCGGCTTCAAAAGGTGGATTAGTTTGTTAAAATGGTTGGTCAAATGATTAATTTGTTTAAAGGGGTGTGATGATTGGATATTTTTGTGATTTTCTCTTATAGTTAACAACAACTATTTATTCTTATTGCTCAGTACCACACATTTGTTTATTATTCATTTGGAGCATTTGCAATGATAAACCTATTAGGGTACTCCCAACCCACTCCGTCGGTTTGCATCGGTTGGCAAGTGACAACAAGTGACAAAGTGATAGGGATGACACCACCTTTGTCACTTGTTAGTCGGTTTGCTCATAGTTGGATATCCGACGTTTACTTCCCCTCGTCGGTTTGTTTTTATTTTTTTTCTTTTTCTTTTGTGTGTATAAAATAAAAGGTAAATTGGTAAATGCGGGACCTAAAAATTAAAGTGACGGAGCATGGATGAGAGTGGTCAGTCAGTTCCAGTCAGTTTTTGAAAAAACTGACGTGGCGCTGATGTGGCGCTGAGATGGCTCTGTCAGTTTCAGTCAGTTTGTTTTAAGGTTGGGAATGGCCTTAGAGACTTTTGTGTAAAAGATTTTTTTTATAAAAGCCTTTTGATTCAATGGATAAGAAAGTAGGTTAATAATGGGTCTTCCCATTAAAGTAAAAGGTAATTATAAAAAACTTCTTACACAAAAAACCTTTAATAGGTTTACTATTGAGAATGCTTTTAGATTTAGATTTTAAATTGGTATGTACACACAATTGTCTAGTTAAAAGAAAAACTTTGATTACTTAGTTCATTAAATCTAATTTTAATTGATAATGTCATAACTCATCTTCTTATATTATAGTTAATTATATATATTAATTATTATATATTTAAGATTATCTCAGTCGTATCCTTTTTTATTTTGTTCCTGATTTGTACCGTCTGCTTCTCAAATCGCAAAATCGGAACTTCGAAACTAATTGCTACATGTATAAGACCACTCCCATCGGGGAGTGTCGGTTCTAGTCGGTTTCAACCGACAAGACCGACGGCGATGACACCGATCCGTCGGTTGCCTCGTTGGTTTTCTTGCTTCGGTTTGGCGACGATTGGCGATGAGAGTTTGAGAATGCAAGTGGGGTCCGTTTGTGTTTTTGCCCTTTTTTCTTTTGGTTTTCAGTTACACTAAATAAAAGAAGAACAAAAATGGAGGATGTAGGGAAGAAAAATGGGGAAGAAGGAGATGTGGGGGAGTGAGAGTGGGGCCCACTAACTTTTTCATTATGATTTTTTTTTCATTCCACGTCCAATATAAAAAAAATAAAAAATCAGGCCCACCACTTGTTTTCTTAAGTTATTCTTTTTTAAAAAATAATTATTGTAATGAATTTATTTTAATCAAATGTTTTATTTGAATTATTGTATTTAAATTGATTAATTAATTAGTTAGTGAGTCCCAAAAATTGAAGTGACGGATCACTGATGGGAGTGGTTAGTCAGTTTTA
This sequence comes from Pseudognaphalium luteoalbum, assembly GCA_963422505.1. Lineage (NCBI taxonomy): Eukaryota > Viridiplantae > Streptophyta > Magnoliopsida > Asterales > Asteraceae > Pseudognaphalium > Pseudognaphalium luteoalbum. Next base: position 29,472,928 of record OY730195.1, read on the forward strand.
GTCAGTTTGGGGAAAAAGCTAACGTGGCGCTGACGTGGCTCAGTCAGTTTCATTCACTGATGGGAGTGGTCTAATAACTAGTAGCTACGTGCACATTTTGACCGTGGACATCACATTTTCAAATAGGTAGTGATAAACACATCATCCAATTTCATAATTCCATCAAAAATATACATTAATAGATTATAATTGTATGGTGGGGTTCAAATGAGAATAGGATTTTGTGTGAGAATGAGGAAACTAATGATATCATGCCATGTGTAGAGAGAGAATGCTCTACATGTACAAAACTCATTTACCCCCAACATCAATTATCTCACAAACGACAAATCGAAAAATTATGAAAATTGCACCATTAAATTCAGCGTTTTTTCCTCTTCGATTTGCCGTCCATCAAGGCATACTTTCGACGAGTTTTTTTTTTTTTTTCATTTTTTTTGTGGGTTTCACATTTACTAACACATGTGTTAGAGTGTTGTGTTTAGGGTTTAGGGGTTAGAGTTTAGGGTTTGAGGTTTGAGGTTTCTCACCGAAACCTCAAACCTCAAACCCTAACCCATAAACCCCAAACCCTAAACCCTAGACGCTTTATAAAACTCTAAACCCTAAATCATACTAAGCCCTAAACCCTAAACCCTGCTAAACCCTAAACCCTGCTAAACCCTAACCCTAACCTTAACCTCAAATTAAATGTATAACAAATCACTAACACATGTGTTAACCCACCAAAAAATGGAAGGAAAAAAAGTTGTCGAAAGTATGCCTTTAGGAACGGCAAATCGAAGAGGAAAAAACGCTATTTTTAAAAATGTGGAGGAGAGAACATAAAGTGACACATGACAATAATCTATGAGTTCCCTCATTCTCACTCAAAATTGATCTACTTATTTGAATCTTACTCTATAATTGTACTTATGTAAAATTTTAAGAATCTATTAAAAGTAGTGGTATGTATATATTTTTGACGGATTTATTGAAAGCAGCGGTGGATATATATCATCTCAAACTATAGTGGTGATATGATGTGTTAAATGTAGTTGGCAACAATATATATATTCTGCATTTAAGATAAGATTTAATAATAATAAATGAGAGATACATTTTTTTAAGGGATTATATATGATACGCAGTCTACTTTTCGGAATGGCTTCAAAATTGCCATCAATGGCAAATAATTGCTTTTCTACATATCGACAAAGACAAATTTAAGTTTTACTTTTCATTTTTTTTTTGTTAGTAAATATTTTTTTTGTTATTCTTTCAACTTATTAAAGCTGAAACACGTGTTAATCTTTTAGTGGGTATTTGAGGAGCTTATTTTATGGGCTTATTTTGATAGAATAAGTTTCAGATTTTACGTTTAAATGGGCTTATTTGGTTAGCTTATTTTGATAGAATAAATTTCAGATTTTGCGTTTAAATGAGCTTATTTGGTTAGCTTATTTGATTATTTGTGATGAAGAATTTATAAGTTTCAAATATAAGCTAAGAAAGCTCAAATATAAGCTAAGATTTTTTTAGCCTTATTTAAAATAAGCTCCCAGACACCCCTTAATATAAGAGAACCTTAAATAAGCTCCCAAACACCCCTTAATATAAGAGAACCAGAGTTTTGTTCACAAGTGTGGGGAATTTGTGAAAATTGAAGTGAAGAATCTTTGGCAATTATAACATCATCATCTTCTTCATTCAATTTCCAACTTAGCCCTAATATAAGGTATGATAAATTCTTTCTTTTCTTTAATTTTTATGCACCACACTGTATTGATCTGGGGAATGTATTTTATTAATGATTATTATTATGCTTAGAATTAGTAAAGAAAGCAATTTGAATTGTACAAGCTGGTAGTTTTAACATCACATCATATTGTTTCCAAAGTGAATTTAGTTTATGATAATTTCCATTTTGAACTAATGAATTAATCTTTTGATGTAGATTAAAAACTACAGACCCATCAACTTTGTCATAAGTTTCTTTTAACTGGGTATCAAGATTTGTCATTCAAGGCTCAAAGAACACATTTGATAATATTTAGTTGCTGGGTGTTGTTCAAAAATTGAATTTTGAATGTATTTTACTATAAAGTTTATATCTTGAGCATCATAAGGAGTTGGAAGGTGATTTTTTTTTAAATTGTCAGAATATCCTATGAACTTGGGTGGTTTAAGTGGGTCAGATCTCAGACATTGTGTTCTTAGATGATGAGCCAGAATCTAATTAAAACTATTACTGTCTTGTTAACTACTAAAAGTTTGCATGAAGTGGGTCAAGTCTCAAACGGGTCAAAACATTGGATCATTCAAATGAATTTGTTTAATGGGATTTTAATGTGTGTGGTTTTTGTTCTTAGATGATAAGAGATTACTACGTGTGTTTTGTGATTGACCTTGTTTGATTGTACCAGGATGTTGTGAGAAGATCATCCAATACTGATTATTTAGTTTTACCATAAGTCTTTTTGTTCATTTGTATATTTAGATTTAGATTATTATTATTATTACTAGTAGCTACTAGATACTCGATTAGTGTGTATTACACGGGTGGAATGTTGGAAGTGTTTTTTAATACTATTGTATTTAAAATTAGTAGCACTATAAATAATCATAATCAGCTACTATTAAATTACATGAGCATTTTTATTATTATCAGATGAATATGTTAACTTTACTATTTTGTAGTAAAAAATACTAAGTGGGCGGCTAACAAAGTTCTATATATTAATATAGTTGTGACTACCAGTTGATTTGTCATTGTTATGATTCTGCGCATAACCTCTAGATACACTTATTCTATAAGTTTTGTCAAACAGACCCTTATTGCACATCAATTGAAAACTGCATAGAGCAGAAAAAAGTCAAGCAACTAATAAATTTCGTGATCAAACATCAATGAGTATTGCACAGAGCATATCGTCATTCACGCAAGTCCCTTCCTCACACAAACCTCATCGGTCATGGGTTGTTGGGTATTGCAGGGAGCAATACAAGCCATCTGCACTTTGCGCAGGTTAGTTAACAAAATATTATCAGTTTGAAATATTCTAGCTTCTTTTGCATGCCATGGCTTGATATAATTTTTCTGCTTAAGCAGCAGCTTCTTTACATGCTACACAAGTTGAGCCTACTGTTCTGGTATGACTGGTTGAATTTAGTTCTCCGTGTTCAATAATGCACTTAAAATAAAAATATATATAGTGGTAATAGACAACTAACTACAAACTGTATCCAGACCCGTGATATGACCACAGAAAGAATCCGGAAACTGTTCAGCAATGTCGACCTTTCTATTTCTTCATATGACACAGCTTGGGTAGCCATGGTCCCTTCTCCAGACTCTCCAAAATCGCCATGTTTTCCCGAGTTTCTGAACTGGTTGATGGAAAATCAGCTTAATGATGGTTCATGGGGTCCTTTTTATAACGATCCTCGGTTTGTTAAAGATAAGCTCTCTTCAACATTAGCATGTATCATTGCATTAAAGCGATGGAATGTTGGGGAAGACCAAATAAATAAGGGTACATGGTTCTCTGCTCTCTTTTTGCTCACCGTTTGTTAATTTCACCCGATAAATAGTCAATTCTTGTTGCAGGTCTACATTATATTGAGTCAAATTTTGGTTCAGCTATTGACAAGGATCAACCATCTCCATATGGTTTTGATATCATATTTTCTGGTATGCTTGATTATGCGGAAGATTTGAACATAACATTCCCATTAAAACAAACAGATTTGAGTTTGATGCTACACGAGAGAGAATTGACACTGGGAAGGTGCTCTTTTTATATTTCAATTAAAGCATATTCTTATCCCACTATATCCATTATCCATTATACTGTTAAAAAGTAATCTTTATTCGTTATTAACACTTAGATGCCATACAAGTGCGAACAGTGAGATGGAAGCATGCTTGGCATATATTTCAGAAGGAATCGGTGATTCCTATGACTGGAACATGGTGAAGAAATATCAGATGACGAATGGTTCTCTTTTCAATTCACCATCATCCACAGCGGCTGCTTTTATTAAACATCATGATGATGGTTGTCGTAATTATCTAACTTCACTCGTGGACAAGTTTGGTAATGCAGGTATGTATTTTTTGTTCATCCGTATCATATATTATATGCATAAATAATGACTCTAATACCTTGCTAACAAGTTGAAGTGGTAAAATGTGATGAATCTCAGTCCCAACAGTTTATCCTATCGATTTATACGTACGCCTTTGCATGGTTGACACGCTTAAAAGGTTGGGAATCACACGATATTTCAGGGTTGAAATTCAAAGTGTCTTAGATGAAACGTACAGGTAATCTCTATTCTGGTTGAATCACATGAGTTTACAAAACAGTCTGAAAGAGCTGAATGCAACTCATTTGGTCCAATATAGATGTTGGGTGCAGAGGGATGATCAAATATTCAAGGACGTTGTCACTTGCTCTCTAGCCTTTCAGGTATTAAGGATCAACGGGTATGAAGTCTCCTTAGGTATATTTCAAAACTAAATAAACATATGGTAAGTCGATTCTCCATCTTCTTAGTTTCATCAGTAACTTGGCTTGTGACGTAGATCCTTTGGCTGAAATTACAAAAGATGGGGCTTACATGAATTCACTTGAAGAACATGAAGTCAAAGACATATATGCAGCACTTGAAGTTTATCGGGCATCACATATTATATATCAAGAGGAATTTGCTTTTGGAAAACACATTTTGAGTTCAACTGATTTCCTAAAACAGATAAAATCCACTGCTTCAAGCAGGTTCGCTGATTCTATTCACAAAGAGGTATTTTCTTTTTGACTTCGACTTGTAATTAATTACTTTTTCAATTTAAGTATAGTGTCAGTTTCATTTTGCAAATATGATGTAATCAACGGATCTAAATTGATGATTAAATCAGGTGGAGAACGCTCTCAAGTTCCCCATCAATTCTGGTTTAGAACGCATATCTACTAGAAGAAATATAGAGCATTACATCGTAGACGGTACAAGAACTTTAAAAACTACATATCGGTAAGGTTTCAATTGCAAGTCTTAATTAGACTTTAGATTATAGTAGTGCATAATTTTGAGCATTGTACTCTATTACTAACAGTTCATCAAACATTAGCAACGAGGATTACCTAAGTTTGGCAGTGGAAGATTTTAATGCATGCCAATCCATTTATCGCGCAGAACTAAAAGGTCTTGAAGGGTATGTATCTGAAATGAATTTTTTACCTCAGATTTAAATTTATTTTGCAAAGAGATGATGATTTCACGTTCTGTGTTTGCAGGTGGGTGGTAGATCATAAATTGGACAAGCTGAAGTTTGCTAGGCAGAAGACAGCCTACTGTTACTTTTCCGTTGCAGCAACACTCTCGTCTCCTGAACAATCGGATGCACGTATCTCATGGGCCAAAAGTAGCATCCTCACTACAGTGATAGACGACTTCTTTGATGTTGGAGGGTCTATGGATGAGCTATCAAACCTTATTCATTGTGTTGAGAAGTATATCATCCTTACGTAATATTAATATGTAGTTGTAACCGATCTTTTTTGAAGTTCAAGACGGGTGCGTAACATTTTTTGTGATATTTAACTGCAGATGGAATGTAAACGCTGAGAATGACTGCTGTTCAGAGGAGGTTCGTGTTATATTTTTAGCACTAAAGGATGCAATCAGTTGGATTGGAGACACAGCTTTTAAATGGCAAGGACGAGACATAACAAATCATGTTATTGAAGTTGTAAGATAACAAAAAAATTCTTCCACGTGTGCATATAATATGTTTGTGACTGACATAACTACATCACAAAATGATGGTATTTAAGTTTGTATTTGTTTCGACAGTGGTTGGATTTGATGAACAGTATGATGAGGGAAGCTATATGGACGAGAGATGCTTTTGTCCCAACAATAAACGAGTACATGGAAAATGCTTACGTATCATTTGCGTTAGGTCCAATTGTATTACCGGCTCTTTACTTCCTGGGACCGGAATTGTCAGAGAAGATCATTCAAAGTGACGAGTATCACTATCTATTTAAGCTTATGAGCACTCAGGGTCGTCTTCTTAATGATATTCAAAGCTTCAAGGTAGTCTTTTCTATTACTTGGTATGCAAATGGTAATTATAAACGCTAATACTAATGGTCCGTTCTAATTGTTGAGCAGAGAGAATTTAAGGAAGGAAAGTTAAATGCTCTAACATTGCATATCAGTCATGGAGAGAGTGGGATTGTGAAAGAAGATGTTGTAAAAGAGATGAAGACATTGGTCAACAATCAGAGGAGAGAAATTATGAAATTAGTCCTGGAAGCAAAGGGAAGCATCGTTCCAAGAGCATGCAAAGATGCATTTTGGAACATGTGCAATGTGTTGAACTTCTTTTACGCGAAAGATGACGGGTTCACTGGAAATGCGATCCTTGATATTGTGAAGGAAGTCATATATGAACCCATATCCCGCCAGTTGATGACTGTGAATGGAAGCAAAGAACATTCATAGTTAGCTTCTGAAGATTATACTACGATCGTTATATCTTGATTTCAGGTAATAATGTATCAGACTGATTGTTATATTCTTATGGTAATCTAAGGTTTCTAATTCATGCGTGTTCTGCTTCTTTACTCTTTCTAACCAGTGACCCTTTTGTTTCTTTTACTTCATCTGTGTCTTTTGAGTTTGTGCTATCTTTCATTATCTCAATACTATTTCAACATAGCATTTTGATTATAAAAACTAATTTGCGTATAACATTTAATGTTAAGTGAATAACTGATGTTCTAAGAACCAATATTTGTTCATAAGATGTTAGAGGATGCTTCTTCTGTGAAGCATAGAGATTTTTTAAGGGGTAAGTACGTAAAAATGCAATTAATAATGACTTGACATTGGTAGTATGTACTCAACTATTCGGGCTTCCATTGTGTGTAAGAAACTAATTATTTCTTGTCATTGTATGTATTTTGGTGACGTGTCAACTTGTAGGGATGACACGTGGCACCATATCTAGATTACACGTGGAAAAAATGCCAAAAATTGCATACAATAGCATGAAATAACTATTTTTCTTACACACAATGGAAGCCCGAATAGTTGAGTACACACTATGAATGTCAGGTCATAGTTAATTGCATTTTTATACACTTACTCCATTTTAAAACAAGTCTGGTATGACCTGAAAGCAAGCATTATTTATTAATTATCTCTTATAATCATGATTATTAGTATTATTATTATCTAAATATTATTATATTGCTAACAAAAATTAAACTAGCTTTCATGACACTTTCAAGGGTATTTTCGGCATTTGGTTTCTATGCTCCCACTTCACATTAAATAATAAATAAACACTTTTGTTTCTTCTATCTGACTTAAACCCAAGAATCAACACACAAAAGATCCTAGTTAAACAAAAATAATTGAGCATTATTATATATGAATATATGAGAGAGAATTGGACTTGAGCAGGTCTGCTTATTATTATAAGTATACCATATAGTATATAGTATATGGTTATTCACTGTATGTCTGTATCTCTACATTTGTCAGTTTTAAAGCTATAGAGTTTCTGCTGCAGATAAAAGAAAATAATGATTAATTATTATCTTTGGTAATCTAATTGAGAAATGTAATGCTGAAAGGTACTCGATCAACTTAAAATCTTTATATGTTAATCTCCAAGAAAATGTTTCTAGATGCATGTCGTCACTTGTGTTCTAGCCTGTCGGCTATGTACTAAGGATCAGTGCGTTATAAAGTTGTTTAAACATAAATTACATATACATATTTTTTTATTCATCTGCAGGTGGGTGTAGTGGTCGAATTGATTAGACAAGCTCACTAATTTGTTCCTTGTGGATTTATCATTACCTTGTTATATATAGCACTACAACAGTAGCAAGCTTCAAAGGACAAAACAACTTACTAGAACAAATACCATAAGGGCATGACATTGTATCAGTCGCTATGCCCGAGCTTAATGTACGTGTACAACATAGATATAAGACTCTCAGAGTCTGTTATTATAGCAATATACGATTAATCCTTGTATAATCTTTCAAAGATGATTATTGGCTGGGTCGGGTTCAATTCATAAGCATGGATACTGGTTCATAGATGACTTCCTTTACTTTATCATAAATCTTAGTTTCAGTGAACCCATCATCTGTAGTATAAAAGAATATATCCACACAGCACATCTTCCAGAATACATCTTTGCAAGCTTGGGGAACAATGCTTCCTTTTGGGTCAAGAACTAACTGCATCAATTTTTTTTCCAGATTATTGATCAATATCTTAAACTCGTTTATAATTTCTTCGTCATCAGTCTCACTGTTTCCATAGTTTTTGTGCAATGTCACAGCACTCACTCCACCCTCCTTAATTTCTCTCTGCAATAAAACAACCGATAATTGATTAGTAGCAGACCACATATAATTATGACATTTCTAAAAGCTGAGCAAGTGACAAACATCTACTACCTTATAACCTCTGATGTCATTGAGAAGGCGACCGTGGGTGCTCATTATCTCATATAAGTTGTGATATTCTTTGCTTTGAACTATATCCTCGGACAATTTTGGCCCAACAAAGTAAAGAGCAGTGAGTACAAAAGTGGCCAACGTGAATGATACATAACCATTTTCTATGTACTCATCAAATGTTGGCACATAACCATCTCTTGCCCATATAACTTCCTTTAACATACTATTCATCAAATCCAACCACTGTCAAAAAAACAAATAAAGAAATCATGTTACAATGAGCACAATGTGGCTGATACAACATACATATCTAAAAATAAGTAAGGCATGAAAGATTAGATGCATAATACTTACAATTTGCTTAACATGACTTGTTACATCACGTCCTTGCCATTTAAAAGCCGTGTCTACAATCCAACACACAGTATCTTTTAGTGCTAGAAGTATAATGCGGACTTCCTCCGAGTAGCAATCAGTGTCAACATTAAAATTCCATCTGCATGTTTAGAACTTCAATTTAGAGTATCAGATATAACTAGCTATACATCAAGATTATCTAGTTCAGGATATGATGCTATACTTTTCAAAACACTGAATTAAGTTTTCCACTTCCTCTACAGAGCTTACGACATCAAATAAGTCATCGACCATGGTAACAAGGAAGCTACTTTTGGCCCATGTAATACGAGCATCTGATAGCTCTGGGGAAGAAATTGTAGCAGCTCCGGAAAAGTAACAATATGCCATCCTCTGCCTCGCATACGCAAGCTTGTCCAAATTTTTCTCTACCACCCACCTGACCAACACAAACAGCGCATAATTAATTAGTCAAGTAGAGTCAGAAACACAGACAGTTGCAAATTTGAAGACAAATATTGTTTTACCTTTCAAGATCTTCCAGTTCTCCACGATAAATAAATTGACATGCATTAAAATCTTCCACCGCCAACCTGATGTAATCCTCGTTGCTAATATTTGATGATCTGGCAATCACAGACATGCACTAATATTTGATGATCTGATCATCTGACACTACTATAATAACGTAAAACCCTACAACCGAATCTTGTTTAAGACTTGCAATCCAAAACTCACCTATATGTAGTTTTTAGAATTCTTGTATTATCAGCAATGTAATTCTGTATGTTTCTTCTAGAGGACACACGTTCTAAACTCGTATATGAAGGGAAGTTAAGAGCATCCTCCACCTAATTTAATTATCAAATACGTCAAGTTCTAATGATTATATGAGGCATATACGAAAAGAAAAATCTACTAATTAATAGCCAGTAGTTGTACAAGGACAGGAGATAAGACCTCTTTGTGAATATATTTAGAGAGTCTGTTTGAAGCATTGGATACTTTCTGTTTAAGAAAATCTGCCGACCTCGACGTTTGTTCTTTAAAAGATAATTCCTCTTGATATATCATCTGTGATGCCCTATACACTTCAAGAGCTGAATATTCGTCTTTGACAGGCTCGTTAAGTAAATTCAAGTAGGTCCCTGCTTTTGTAATTTCTGCCAATGGATCTACACCACAATCCATATAATTAGATATATAAACAATAAAATTACATAGGGAAGATGCCTGTAATTCAGAAATATAGATACCTGGTGAAACATCATAACCATTTCTCCTTAATACCCGAAAGGCGAGTGCACAAGTGGCAACATCCATGATTATCTGCTCATCCCTCTGCAACCAAGATCTAATTTTGTGGCTAATGTCAAATTTCTAACTAGTTAAAATTGGACAACACAATGTAATATTGAACCAGCTTCTGAACCATTGCGTTGCATTAACAAATGGTTTCAAACTGTTCTATCTTAAAAAAGATAGAATCATTTTATGCTACCAGAAACAAGGCGAGATTAGTTAATAATTACATACCTGTACGTATCATCTAAAACAGTTTGGATTTCCTCACTGAAATGCCGTGAGATTCCTAATCTTTCAAGTGTGTCGACCATGGAAAGCCGAACAAAAATATCAAGAGGGTAAACTGTCGGGACTGAGATTAATCCCACAAGAGCAGTTAAATACATATGGATAAACAATGTATATGATATGGATGAATATGAAGCGATAGAGTACGTACCTGCATTACCAAACTTTTCCAAGAGTGAAGTTAGATAATTACGACAACCAGCATCTTCATGATGAATAAGAGCTGCCGCGGTTGATGAGGGTGAGTTGAGAATAGAACCATTCTTGAGCTGATATTTCCTTACCATATTCCAGTCATAGAAATTCCCAAGTCCTTCAGAAATATATGCAAAGTACGCGTCCATCTCTTTTGAATCACATCTAAGTCATGATATCATATAGAGATTAATTTGAATGTGACGACTTTTCAAAAAAGTTATAACAGATTATTAATCATTAATTTGTTTGAAGTTGAAACTCAGATTACTTAAAAACCACGCAAAGATTGGGATATAACGAATAAGCATATATGTGCAATGATTGTTTAAAATACTATACCTTCTGAGCTCCACTTCTCTCTTATGTATCATAGAACTCAAATCTTGTTGTTTGAAAGGGAGCTTTATGTTCAAATCTTTTGCATACTCAAGCATACCAGGAAATATAACATCAAATCCTAATGGAGACGGTTGATCCTTATCAGTAGCTGAATCAAGATTTGACTCAAGAAAACACAGACCTGCAAAAAGAATTCAACCTCTTTATATCTAGTGAAGATTTGAAGAAGTGCTGGCTTCTGCTTGGAAAATCGATGGAGGGAGTTGATTTTTAATAGAATCAGATCATGAGGCCCTGGAGGAACTTGTTGGATGAAGGTTCATTCCAACTCCAGACGCCCCCACTGTGTCAGGGGAGTTGCCCGGAGTCATACTTGTGGGGTGGACAATGACTGGTGCCAAAGGCACACGGGAGTACGAGACCAAGGTGTTCCCGCTAATTTACACCTTTGTTTGAGATCAGTCTTCAGTGATTTGGTTATGTGTGGTGTTCTGTTGTAATGCAATACTTATTGAGGTATATTCTTTTTCTTGGTAGAGGTGTAGGTTAATGATGCTGGTTTTAGGTTAATCTGGTAATTTTCTTTCGGTTTATTCATAATGTTTTGCAATTTCTAGCTATCGAATGAGTTTTATTTGTCGTTCAAACAAAAAATGGCAAGTAGGCTTGGAAAGAGCAAACAACTACGTATATGCATACCTTTGTTAATTTGGCCTTCCCCAACATTCCATCGTTTTAAAGCAACAATAGATGCTAGTGTCGAAGATAGAGTGTCCTTTATTAACGGAGGATCGTTATAAAGAGGACCCCACGAACCATCATTAAGCTGATTATCCGTTAACCACTTGAGACACTCAGGGAAACCAGGAGACTTGGGTGAACTTGGTGATGGGACCATGGCTACCCATGCTGTGTCAAATGAAGAAACAGAAACGTCCACATGCTTGAACAGTTTTCGGATACGTTCTTTGGCCATATCAATTTTCTGCATTGCGTTTGTAGACAATTGATCAACTTATTAATTCAAGTAAACATCAATTAACGCATAGAACTAAATTAGTCATACCAGAGCATTTGGATTAGCTTGTCCAACAGTTGTAAGAGCTGCAGAATCAAAAGATCTAAATTAAGAGAGGAACTGAGCAAGAGCTAGAAATATGGCAAGATATGACTACTTATATTTTGTACTTATATTTTGTAGACTTCAAACATGTGTATACACATGAGCCATTAATATTTAGCAATATTTATTAGGCATGTAGTTAGATGGGTTTTTTCTGAAAAATGAATCAATAGTTCACTTTTTTACATTTTCGGGTATCAACTAATTTTTTTTTTTTTTTTGAAAATGAACCAGTAATATAAAATTGAACATTTCCGGGTATTAGTAACAAATTAATATGAACCATTCATACTTAATCATTCAAAATACATTCATGAGCAAGAGTTTTACTTCGTAAAGTAGTTAGTTTGTCGTTATTTTTAAATTAAAGTACCATTAACTTTTTACTAATACCCGAAAATGTACGATTTTAAATTAGTGGTTCATTTTAAAAAAAATAATATTCACCGATACCCGAAAAAGCAAAAAAGAAAACTATTGATTCATTTTTCGGCAAAAAACCCTAGTTAGATTTATGATAATATTACTTTATATAAAAATTTTATATAAGTAAGGATTAAAAAATTATTCGGAGTATCTTTTGAAACCAAGTTAGTGAAAAAGATTAATGTTTTAAGTTGTATATATTAACCCTTTCAAATAATTTTTATTCATGCTTGGTGAATTAATAATAGAAACATTACATATTGATTTAGATAAGGGTTTTTTACCGAAAAATGCATCAAAAGTTCAGTTTTTTGCATTTTCGGGTATCATTAATTTTTTTCCCGAAAAATGAACCACTAATTCAAAATTGATCATATTCGGGTATAAGTAACCGTTTGAAACGGTAGTCGGTCAACATATCATATCGAGTTTTTTGCCGAAAAATGAATCAATAGTTCTGTTTTTTGCATTTTCAACTACTTTTTTTTCTTTAAAAATGAACTACTAATTCAAAATTGATCATTTTCGGGTATTAGTACCGGATACCCAAACAACCGATTATCCTACATGGCAATCCATGTATAAACTTTAGAAAGGAAAATATGGGGCAAAATCAAAAGAATCTTATAAAAAAGATATATGTAGATATGCTAATTAACCCGAGATACCAAGGAAGTGTTCATTACCTCATAATGGTCATACAATATAACATTATCAACATATTATCATCATTAGTGAGGTTCGAACCTGAAACCCCTTGTAAGGATAACATGACGCTAATAACTAGACTATCTTGTGATGGTTAGAGTAGGAAGAATCCTTTTGTTGTATTTCAACAATAGAAACGGTGGGAAGATAACATTTGTTTCGCCATGCCATGCTGATATCTAACCGACCACACATATATAAAAAAAATGATGTCTTTTTATTATTTAAAATACATATAGTGATTCAGAAGATGAAGAGGATGGGATATACTCGAAAATGATCGATTTTAAATTAGTGGTTCATTTTTAAAGAAAAAAAATTAATTGATACCCGAAAATGTAAAAAATGGAACTATTGATTCATTTTCCGGGAAAAAAATATATCCACATGGATTGCCACGTAGGCAAAACCGGTGAGCTGTCCATTTTTGTTTTGGTATCCAGTAATAATACCCGAAAATGATCAATTTTGAATTAGTGGTTCATTTTTTGAGAAAAAAATTAGTTGATACCCGAAAATGCAAAAAACGAAACTAATTTAACATACCCCTACTTTCCCCACGTGTTTAACAATTCAAATTTCTCAGAATTCGGTTAGTCGAAAATTTATAATAAAATTCACCATCAAAATCAACTTTTTTCTCTCTTTGATTAGACATCTCACATGATATACATTCGATGAACTTTTCTTTTCCGTTTTTGGTGGTTTTGGAAAACAATTATCATATATGATACTAAGACTATCGCATGACATACTAACGACAATCGCATGTGATACTACTGACTATCACATGTGATACAAACAAGTATCACATGTGATACTAACGACTATCACAAGTGATATCAACGACTATCACAATTGGTATCAACGACTATTACATGTGGTATCAACGACTATTACATGTGGTAGCAACGATTATCACATGTGATTTATTTTATCCGATTTGTAAAACTAACTAAAAAATGAAGGAAAAAAACAAAATTCGTCGAAAGTATATTATGAGAGATGTCAAATCAAAGAGAAAAAACGTTGATTTTATGGTGCAATTTTTATAATTTTTAAATTAGTTGTATATTGTGATATTTAATTTTTTATAAGCATGGGATCGTAAGGTTTGATGAAAATGAATATCTAATTTCGATTCTTCCATTCTCAATAAAATGTTCATTCTTATTTGAAGTAAACTCTAGGTTTATATAACTTTTTATCTTCCTTACACTTTTAAGAATTGTTTATTATTCTAAGTACCTTTTTTTATTTCTTAGTATCTTCTTTATTATATAAGAAAACCTACATCGCTTTATTTAGTGACACATATGTGTGTCTAAAATTATGACACATGTCAACCACTAACAACTAACACAAATTAATCTTTAAACACGTATTTAATCTTAAAAATTAAAATTTTACACAAATATACTTTCAGGAATCTTTATTATATAAGAAAACCTACATTGCTTTATTTAATGACACACACACACATATATATATATATATATATATATAGAAAAACACTCCCCTTACGGATTCACCATGTTTTGACACATCTATCACTTGATTTTGTAATATTTTTTATTTCTTATAATTATATTAAATTCTTATGTACATTGATCTTGACCTAATTAATCTTAGTCATTACTCATTTCCTTGTCCTTAATTAATATATAAAGAAAACCTGCCACTCTTAAAAATTGGACACATCACCCATTTATTATAGTAGCAAAGAAGAAGAAAAATTTAATTGCCTCATTACCATATATTTTTTACCAAATAATGTTTAATAATAATAAGTCATGCAAATTCAACTAGGATTTAAGTACCACAACAAGTTAGTTATCATAAATCCACTTTATTTTGCTTATGAAGATAATGCATAATCATAATAAAAAATTGATTTTTAAAAGAAAATAAGAATTACCAGATACATAAATCTTTATAAATATTCTAGAACATAAAGAAATGTATAAGTATTACTTCATCTGTCTTAAAATAAGTGTCATGTTTTGACTTTTTAGTCGATCCTTTTCAACTTTGACCTTAAATATCTTTGTTTGTGTTATATAATACTTGATGCAAAATATATGAATGAATTGAGTTTTAAATGTATTTCTATTAGTATAATATTTATAAAGTATTATACAAACACAAACAAAGATATTTAAAGTCAAAGTTGAAAAAGAAGGACTTCAAAATCTGAAAATAACACTTAATTTGGGACGGATGGAGTACTATTTTAGATCGTTTCAAATAAGTGTCTACTCTAATTTTACACTTAACTAAAAGAAATTTTAGTGGATAAAGATATTATTTGATTTGTGGAAACTGTAATGGTGAACATTCCCAAAACTTTGTGCGTAGTCAAACTTAACATATTGACGGCACGGATAAAGCACTGTTTAACAACCATTATTATTATTTTACTTTTTCTTGGCATATGTGATGCTCATGTAGAAAGGTTGCTTTAAGTGTTTATGTAATTAGGATTTGGGAATGATCTTTGTGTTATTTGTGATACTATAGAAACATCAACATTGACAAAGCAACATCTAAAACGACATCAATTGAATACCACATTCAACAACATCTAAAATGACAATTATTAAACACATTCTTACATTTAGAACTACCGTATTTGCTAACCTAGGGCTTGGGCTGTGCGTATGCACAACCAAGAGTTTACTAGTATTAAATATATATGATACGTTAACATATTGCGTTGTCACAATGTTTATAGTATCAAACATGTCAAATCTTTATTGAGAATATTTAATTTAACTCTATATAATTTTAAAATAACTTTACCAACAACAAAAAATGTTATTACGATGTCTTTAATAATGATATCACTAATCATGATTTAATATTGATTTTAGGACTTGATTTTATCGCGCTGTAAAGCGTGAACAAATTTACCTAGCTTAAATCAAATATACCCGGCAATCTACTTACTAACGTGTTACATATTTGCGATATATTTCGTATCTTTTAGATTTACACGGAATAAATGTAAGTTTTTTAGTGTTATGTATAATTTGGAAGGACATAACGAAGTTCTAAATCTCTAGAAAGACATGCATATACAAAATGTAGAACTTCTATAACATAATAAATGAAATTTTAGTTTGGACTCATCATATATCGCCCGATTATACAGAGTTATGAGAAGAAACCAATTCGGAAAGCTTACCTACACGAGTGGTCGAAGGGTTATACTTGCCTATGCAACAACCAACAATCCAAGGCCGATGTGTTCTATGCAAAGAAGAGACAACCATGTCCATGACCGGCGATGTGTTCAGTGATAGTACTGTCATTGATCGATGTTTTGTTGAGCTAGATGTATTTTGCTGGTTCAATCACTTAGATATGACGAAGGTCTTGATATTTAAGAGCAAGATGGTCCAGTCTGTTTGACAAAACGTAATATATAAATGTATTTATATCAGAATATATGTATCGTGTTTGTAAAGTTGATGTTTTAAAAATAGTAATCCCCATTTCACTTTTATTGTTCTCAAATATGTTTGTTTGATTTAAAATAGTTTGAGATAACTGTTAGTTTTCTTCTTACGTTAAACGCTATTTTAACTGTAAAATCGATGAAATAAAAGAATGAGAGTTATAAATGAGGAGAGAACGAAGAATTTTTTTTATGATTTGTAAGAGTTCTTTTCCTCTAAGTATACAATAATTTTTAAACAAACAAAATTAGTAATGTAAACTAGTACAAAAAAAATAAAGTTCTCGCTTCCAAAGACAAAAGTGATAAACAAAATTATAAGTATTTGTAAATATATTCAACTTTAATTTATATTAGTAAAAATTTGTACGGAGTAGTATGTATTCAACTTATAACACTTGTATTGTATGTATCAAACTTTTAAATATCTCTATTGTATGTATTGGTCGGTATTTTTGATGATGTGTTAAATTATATGGATGACATGTGATACATTTTAGGAATTACATGTTATTAAAAATACCATCCAATACATACGATGTTGATATATATAAGTTAAATACATCTAATAGAAATGTTATAAAGCATATATACTATAGGCTTTTGACAGATTTGAATACATTTAGAAATACTTATCCCTAAACAAAAACAATTTATGAGATAAACAATTAGTACATTGTGTAAAAAAATACATGACAATCTTACTTACTTTTGCACAATATTCGATGAAACAGTTTTGTTAAAAAGTAAGTTATTGATAAATTAGTAAAGTTAGTATGTTACTTTTGAAAGTGGTCGGAGACTTAATATGACATTAATATGAGAATATAATACTTATTTTGAAACAAATAATTGTTATAGATTTATTAAGTTAATATTTTTTATTCATCCTACGCTTGTTATAGTTAAAAAGAGACATTATTTAGTTACTTTAAGAGCATTTGAGTTGACATTTAGAGTTTTAATAATTTGTAGGTTGCTTATAAAACTGTTGAGGCGTGGGATGGATGAGAGGAACACTTAGGACATCTTCAACGTATGCATTAAATATTGCATCAATTTGATGTAACAAATGAATCTTTCAAGAATACACTTGCACGAAATGTGTTTCATCTTCAACGTATGCATTAAATTTCTGCACTAAAACTACTTTCAACATTTACACATTGCCCCTTAAACTACTTTTACATTATATTTTTACTTGAATTTATTATTTTTATGATCAATCAACCTTCCAAACTATTAACTTAAATGTTAAGTTTATTTATTTACTTTCATAAAGGTTCAATTACATAAGTTCTTTGTATGAAACAATGTTTAAATTAACATAATATATTTGAAAATTATATTTTATTGTTTTAATAATCATATTATATAATCTAAAGTTTATAGTACTTAAAAAAATCATGCACATAAATAAGTTTTTACAAGTTTTGTACTTATATAATAACAATAATTCAAAAATAGAGTTTAAAATAAAACATTATAAATTTAATTCAAAGTTTAGTGTTGCACCAAATTTGGTGCAAAATCTTTCAAAATTTAGTGTACACTAAATTTTGCACTAATTTTGGTGACTTGGTTGGAGATAGGTTTTTAGACCAAAATACTAAATTTGTTGCAAACTCATATACATTGGAGATGGCCTTATCCGTATTAGTTTTATATATCCACCAAACCCAATTTAATTTAATGAATATTTTGCCCTGTTACTAATTCAAGATTAAAAGTTTTGTTTCTATTATATAGAGAATTTACCAAATAGAAAGTGGAATCTAATGACGTGGGTATGTAATTAAGTTTTAATGGAATCATTCAACAACTTCGGTTTAACTATAGTCATGCGGATGAATTAACTAAATTGTTAATTAGAAAGAAACGTAGAATGACTCATAAGGGCATCTCCAACGCATGTACTAAACACTACACCAAATTTGGCGTAATAAAGGAATCTTTCAGGAATATATTTGCATCAAATGTGTTTCATCTTCAACGTATGCACTAAAACTACTTTTAGCATTTACACATTGGCCCCTAAACTATTTTTACATTATACTTGACGTGAGTTCATTATTTTTATGATCAATTAACTTTCCAAACTATTAACTTAAATGTTAAGTTTATTTATTTATTTTCGTAAAACTTCAATTACATAAGTTCTTTGTATAAATCAATGTTTAAATTACCATAATTTGTTTGAAAATTATATCTTATTGTTCCAATAATCATATTATATAATCTAAAGTATATGGTACTTAAAATAATCATACAAATAAATAAGTTTTTTCAAGTTTTGTACTTAAATAATAACAATAGTTCATACATAGGGTTTAAAATGAAACATTATAAATTTGGTGCAAAGTTTAGTGTTACACCAAATATAGTGCAAAATCTTCAAAAATTTAGTGTACACTAAATTATGCACCAAATTTGGTGAGTTGGTTGGAGAGGGTTTTTTACACTAAAACACTAAATTTGATGCAAAACTACCTACATTGGAGATGACCTAAGTTGTCCAAAAAGTGTATCTAAACATGAATGTGAAGATTATTATTTGTGGTTTCCTACACGTTAAAATGTAGAGATTGTACGTAAAGTTTAATGAGAAGAAAATGAGGTTCTTGAAGTTTGGTGTCGACGGAAAAGTAATTTTTTTTATTATTATTTAAGTTAGGTTTATCCAAAAAATAGATACTTTATCCAATAAATACGTCATAAAGCTCACAATCATTTATAAATAATATGAATTTAGTTTCAATACCTTAAAAGTAAAGTATCTAAAGTTGAAATTAATAACTTTTTAAGTACATAGAGTACTATTTTGAAACATAATGTAAAATACTGAAAAAAAATTATTTTATACGGAGTATTAAACATACGTCTAATATGATATTTTATGTAATGAAAATTAGTTTTAAATTGGTGAAAACTTTAATATTCTAATATTTAATATGTTCCTATTTCAAAAACAAGTTAAATGTGACATATACTAACATATACTTGTCTTGTACAATAAATAAATAGTAGTAAGGGTTAAACGTGATTTTTACATAAGAGGAGGTTTTTATGAAAATAAAAGTTAGTGTTGCAAAAGTCAGTCGATTAGGGCGGCTAGTTAGCGCCATCGATGGTCACGACTCGGCCACGATCAAGTCACTTAAATTGGTCAGTCAACGACGGTCAACATGTCAAAATTATTAGATTTATGGTTTGGTTATGTTTCTCCATTATCTTTTGTCGATAAATATGAAAGAAAATAGAGGAAAAAGTGATAGAATGGAGAAAGTGTTGACGAAGATGAACAAGAATATCAAGAAAAAGAAGATGTAGAGAAAGGAGAAGATCCAATTTAGATAGAAAATAAGAGTGAAGGTAGAGAAAGTTGTAGTTTTCAAACAAAAAGTTAAAAGAAAAATTACATATAAGTCCATTGTCTTTAAAAATTATCTATATTTACACATAATTTTAAAATCAATTATTTAACGATATTAAAAATCAACAAAAGTCAAAATACGTCTAGTCTCCGACTTAGTCGTCTAACCCTTTCAAGATCCCGAGCGATTCAACCCCAACTGGCGACGTTTGCAACCTTAATAAAAGTTGCACATTGGGATTTGAGTCATCTTCGTGAAATCAATATTCCTTCTTAGACCACTCCCAACAGTGACAGAAACTGACAGAAACTGACGTGCCACATTAGCGCTACATCAGCTTTTTCAACCAACTGACAGAAACTGACAGGCCCCTCCCAACAGTGGTCCGTCTGTTCATTTTTCCGGGTCCCACAACCAAATAACTTAATTAAATAATACACAGTTATTAAAATTAAACACATTTCATTCAAATTAAAAACATTACAATACTAAAAATAAAAAGTTACACTCCTAGAAAAATAAAACGTTACACTAATAAAAAAAATACAATAATTAAAATTAAAAGTAGTCTAATCCGAGCTCGATTCTTCGTTTTCGTCCGCGGTCTCGTTCTCGTTATCATTCTCGTCTTCATCTTCATTGGTCGTTTTATAGACATTTTAAACTTCTTCAACAACTTCTTTGCGTGCCAACTTGATAATTTCTAATTCTTTTTTGGAGGTCCGTTTCGAAATATTCTTGCAAAGAAAACTCAAAGCCTTAAACGTCGTCTTTTTTATGTTGTTTTTCTTGATTGTGTCAAGCGTGTCCGCGGCTTTTACGGCTTGTGTTTTAACCGCTTTAATGGCTTCAAGTTTTTCAGACGAGATACTACCCCGTGAAGAAGATCCGACGTCCGATGATTGAGAATTCTTTGACGCTTTTCGACCCGGTGGATGACGTATCGGGTCGTCGCGGAACAATGTCCTCATGTTCTCTTCGAGAGAGGACGGAGTCGGGAAGTCGTTCCCACCTAGATTGGTTGCTTCGGGTTCGGGTTGGAACGGACGTTTGTTGTTCATAACGCCTTGTTCGGTGAAGAATTTTGAGAAATGTCTGAGAATATCCCAACAACTCTCGTAACCAAATTTCCGGTTCAATTGGCCATAAAAACCTTTCTTGACCGCATCCATCACGTCTTTCTCTCTGGCACCGCTTTGGGGGCAAACCTCCCTAAACTTCTTGTGAATGGCTTCCAAGGATCGGACGTCGTGAGCTATTTTGTTCCATTTGCCCGTTAGTTGATTGAGGTTGCGTTTCGTTGGAACCAACGAATTGTAACCCGAAGGGACACTTCTCCAAAAATACGGATTTGCAATAGGTGCAAAACTCGCAAATCCCGTCGGTGGAGGTTGAAAGTTAGGTTGATTTGGTAGCGGATTGTCCATTACGTTTTGCCACATATCGTGACCAACTTGTTCTTGATCATTTTGGTTTGATTTGGGTTTGGATTTGGATTTTTTGTTGTTGTTGTTTTTAGATATTTTTGGAGATGAGAATGAGAAGTATAAAAGAGAAATGGGTTGAATGTGTGTGTAAAATGTGCTAAGGAAGTGTGGTATAAATAAGGTAAAATATTAGATTTTAAAAAAAAAAAATCTAAAAAAAGTAACCGTTAAGGTTACCGTTTTTTTTTTTAAAAAAATTTAAGCTTTCAACGGCTATCTTTTTAAACATTTAATTTTTTTTATTTCTTGCATTCGGGCCCGTCGGACCCACACACCATAAACCGACGCTCCGTCGGAATTCTGACGGACCCAACCGATGGACCACAACCGACGGCCCATGCCATCGGTGTCGGTTCTGTCAGTTGAAACCGACGGCAAACCGACGGGTGAGTTGGGAGTCCTCTTAGAGATCATAGCTTCTTATTTCTGCTTAAAATTAGCTAAAGATTATATAATACATGTTATTTCTTATGTTGTAAACTATTAAGACATTACTTGCTCAAACTTTGTGCGTGTGGGGTGGGAGGGGGGGGGGTGCCCCTCTTATAATCCGCCCAAGACTTTAAACTCAAAACTAATATTATATACGTTATGATTTGGTCTCGTAGACTAAACCGATCATCAAGATTGGAGATCCGATAACCACGTTATGTCTGTTTGTCATATTCGTTGTCTTCATTTATCACGTTGCTTTGTTTAATTGCTTTGCTAGTAATTATTGATCACATTACACACGTTGTTTGGTGCATTGGAATTCATTATATATAATTTCAACTGTAAAAATTTAAAACTCATTTTCTTGCATTTGAACGTGTTAATGAATTTAAATGAGTTTTAGGGCAGAATCTTCATATAAATAGAATTATGAAAAGGAAAATGGTTGATGTGCTTATAATCATAGACTTAAATTTAGACGTAAAGATTTGATTAGTACATTTTATAGAATGATTGGTAAATATAAAAGAGATAATTAGTGAATTTCATTTGGCATAAATTGCATAGTTAGGCTTAACTTAAGCCATGTTAAGTTTAACATTACTTAATAAAGTAATGTATTATATTTTCCTAATTTAGCACACCCTAACTAAACTTCAGTCTGGTAAGTACAAAAGGGTTTACAGCAGTGGGAGTGGCGTCGTGATAAAGATCATATTTTTGGAAGTTTGGTAAATAAAACATGCGGCTGTATTTTTAGGGTACATATTGGGTTTTTATTTGTAATTTTTCGAGCCCAATACTTTTCACAGTATTATGTTGAGAATGTTGTTGCTGAAGATTTGTGATGTGTTAGATTGAAGTTTTAGATTTTTTGGGTTTTATAGTTTTATAAAATATTTAATATATGCAAAGTAAAGTTCAAATGAGCACAACAACTTTTTGCGAGAATGAGGGTTCCAATAAGAATGTGTCATGTGTCACTAAACTCATTTTCTCCTACGTTTTTAAAACTTAAATATCTCCCAAACGGTAAGTCCAAAGATCATAAAAATCACACCACAAAAATTAGCGTTTTATTCTCTTCGATTAGAGTTGTGACAAAATATACTTTCAACGAAGTTTTTTTTAATACATTTTTCGGTGAATTTTGAAAACGGGTAACACATGTGTTACCGGCTACCAGACCCAGAGATAGAGGGGTGCCATATGGGCTGCTGCACAGGGTCCCATCTCTAGTAAGCATCCAAATTTTAAATTCAACAATTATACATAGATCAATTAGAGCATCCACAATGTAAAAAAACTTTGAAAAGCTTTTTCACATGCCACCTCAATCCTATATTATAAAAGCTTTTAAAAAAGCTTTCTCTCCAATGTAAAAAGCTTTCACAAAGCTTTTCAGAACCAAATTAGGGAAGTAATACGAAAATTATATAACTAAAAAGCTTTTGATGTAAAGCTTGAGAAATTTGAACCTATTCAACAAATAATATTTTACTCCAATGAAGAAAAGCTTTTCAAAAGTTTTTTTTGCATAAAAAAGCTTTAGATAAGCCTTTGTTGGAGTTGCTATTAGAAGCCCATTATTATTATATAATTAAACTTGATTATTTGGGCCCAATAGTTTCTGTTAGAGTGTTAGACACTTATAGACACTTGAAATTAGGCATGAATAAAATCGGGTATACGTCCAACCCGACCTGAAATTCGAATTGGGTTTTGGTCAAAACCCGGTCAAATCGGGTTTTGACCAACCCGAACCGGGTTCAAACTGGGTTTCAGCCGGGTTTTGACCGGGTTCAAATCGGATTTTCGGGATTTTTTCGGGTTTTTGACCGGGTTTTCAATCCGACCCTATTTCAACCCGGGTTCAACCCGATTTCGAATTCAAAAAATCGTACCCGGTTTGGTACCCGCCGGATATTAAGAAAACCCGAACCGCGTAGGGTAAAATCGGGTGGGATCGAGTCGGGTATTCAGGTTTAAAACCAGATAGGGTATAGAATCAGGTTTTTTTGTTCAAGCCTACTTGAAATCAGTTTTAAATCAATTCGTTATTTGTACGGGCCCATTTGACTTCATAAATCATGATCCAGGTTTACACACTAAGACTTTTAATCGTTTATTATTTATTTGTTTATTTTGACGAAAGTTTAATTAAGAATACTACTTTCTAGGGTTTGTAATATTTATATTTGAATAATAAATTTATATCATCCAGGTTTAAAATTATGTTTAAATTTTGCACGTATTAAATTATTGATGTTACGACACGCGGGAGATTGTTGATTATGAAGGGTTGGTCAACAACTTTGTGTCTAAGAACTTCGAGAATCGCACTATTCAAATAGTAGATTTTGATGCTAGTAATACATGTGTTACTAAGTTTATACAATTTGTAAAACCCTCCAAAAAAATTATTGAAAGTATACCTCGTGAGATGGTAAATCGAAAAGAAATAAATGTTGATTTTTATGGTGCAATTTTTTTATACTTTTTTCGACTTACTGTTAGTGAGATATTTGATTTTAAAAACGTGAGGAAAAATGTGTTTTATGACATGTGGCGCATTCTTATTGGTTCCTCTATTCTCACCAACTTTTTCATTCTCTTTTAAACGTCACTCAATAAATTTAGATAGATTAATAAAACAATAAATAATTAAAAACTAAATATAAAATTAATTTATAAATATTTAACAAAAAAACACTAATTGAATAATAATTTTAGTTTTTTTTTTGAAAGACAGTTAGGAATCACTGACGAACCATTTTGGCTCGCCGGATCATCCCACAAGCGGTTACTCCCCTGGAATCGAGTAACCGCCCCCGAGTTCGTAGCCAAGGCGACACCTTAAAGGGGTTTCTCTCCCACGTCTTGGATGAGTATAGCGTCGCAGGAGTCCCCCTTACCACAAGGCTCGAATTCATCACCTCTAGGAAGAAACCTTATGGAAAACTCCCTGACCATTGGACCAAGACCCCAATGAAATTTAAGATGTCCCCTTCTGAGTTTGAACCCATGACCTCTTAGATAAAATCTAAGTACTCAACCAACTGAGTAGTAGGCGGGGGACAAAATAATAATTTTAGTTGAAGAAAATTACTCCAAAACTAGCCCATTTTAGATACCCCATCTTAAATGTCGAACTTGACCCAATATATTGAACCGTATCTTTATTCCCTACTTTTTCCTTCAAAAAAACCAACACGCACACCTCTTCTTAAAAGAAAGACTTTTTTACACTCTTCATCCCTGTGGTTTGTCTAAAATTTTACTCGTCGTCTTGTACTTTTTTTGGCACTGGTCGTCCATGTGGTTGCTAGTTGTTGCACTCGCAGTCCTTGTCACTAATGGCCGTTAGTTTTCTTCGTTACAGGACCATCCGTGTAACTTTTTTTTTTCAAATTTTAAGTTTATTTAAATTTAATATTATTTCAATTGTACTTAGCTAATTTATTTTTTGATTAATCAAATCAATTTAATTTAATTATTTTAATCAACTTTCTTCATAACAGTTAATTAATTCTATTTTTTAGGTGTCCCGATTCTATATAAACCCACTAAAAATATAATAGTTTTTTTAAAATAGTTTATACTTTTAATTTTGCATATAATCGTCAATTTCACGACTACGTATAGACAATTTTACATGCCTACATATATATTGTTAATAGTTTTGTATCTTATAAACGTACTCAAATTGCACATTATCAACACGTAACATTTGTTTTTGAGTTAATTAAAGAAAAAATTGTAAAATACTAAATTGTAGTAACTACGTAACGTATAGTATTATTATACTCCATATGTTGAATATTATGTGTTTTTTTTTCCAATAACCGACACATATTAAATTATGTAAATAAGTAGAAAAATTATACTGATAGTACATGACAATTTTTTACATTATTTTTTTAAATAAAATAATGTTATACAAAACTATTAGCAATATATATATATATATATATATATATATATATATATATATATATATATATGCATGTAGAATTGTCTATACGAAGTCATAAAATCGACGATGAAATGCAAAATTAAGAGTATAAACTATTTAAAAAACTATTATATTTTTAAACTATTACATTTTTAGTGGGTTTATATGGAATCGGGACACCTAAAAAAGTAGAATAAATTAACTGTCACGAAGAAAGTTGATTAAAATAATTAAACTAAATTGATTTGATTAATCAAAAAATAAATTAGCTAAGTACAATTAAAATAATATTAAATTTAAATAAACTTAAAATTTGAAAATTTTTTTACACGGATGGTCCTTTAACGAAGAAAACTAACGGCCGTTAGTGACAAGGACTGCAAGTGCAACAACTAGCAACCACAAGGACGACTAGTGCCAAAAAATAAGTACAAGGATGACGAGTGAAATTTTAGACAAACCACGGGGATGAACAGTGTAAAAAAGTCTAAAAGAAACATAAAAAGCACGCAAACCATACAAAATTAAAGGAAAAATCTTGTAAAGAAAAAAAGGAAAAGAAAATAAGAAAAGAAATTATCGTTGAGGAACGGACGCTATCCGGTAACGCCGTCCGAAATGCTGCGGCGGAATGCCATCTGATGCATTTTTGAGTGAGGATTTTGTTCGAGAATTCTACTCCGAGTACTCTAACTACTTTTATTCTATTTGTATGGACTGGCACGATTAGAACTTTGATGAACAGATATAATGAATGCATTTCTTCTATTTAATTTAATAGATTATTATTTGTCTTAATTTATTGAATTATTGAAATTTCTAAAATAATAAACCAGAAACTTCTAAACAATGTAAAAAAATGTTTTTCACTCCACTTTTCAGGTTTCCAGAATACTATAAATACAGTGTCATCACTATTTTTCAGGGGTGAGTATAAACCGAACTTCGAACCGAAAACCGAAAATACCTACGGGAAAAATTCGAACTGGAAAAATCAATAACTGACGGTTTGGTTTTATTACTTGTTTGTCCTTTGGTTATGGCTTTTCATGGCTCCAACATATATCCATTTTGTCATTAAACGTAGATTCCATATTATATCTTTTGTCTTGCATGGATCGATCAAGTTGTTCGTTTTATTTCATTAATTAATCAAGTTGTCCACTTTTGTTGATGGAGGGATTTTGATATATTTTGTTTTTCGAAAAAAAAAAAAGAATTAGCCAAATATTTGGAAGCTCGGTTGATTTTGTTGTACGTAATTATAAAAATTTGTTTTATATTTGATAACTTTTAATTCATCGTGTAATTATTGTACTTCTCTTTATTATTTTATCGACGCTTTAACTTTTAGCGTTAAAAAGTAAAAAAATTGAGTTATATGATTATGTTAGATGTAGTATTAATTAATACCAGTTGGTTTAGTAGTGGCTTAGTAATTAAGTTTTAGTTTTTTTTTTAAGGTCAAGTTACTTACGTTGGAAGGCAAGTAACTAACATAGATATAGGATTTCTACCCCTATTCTCTTAAAATAGAGGATAAAGGGGTGATACTCAAATCATTCCTCTTATTGCTTGTTTATAATCCATTGTTTGGGTTAATATATAAACGACATACGATAATCTCATGTGAGTCAATTTACACACTAGTTTTAAGGTTTGTTCAAATTCTTTCAACAATTGGTATCAAATCCAAGATTACGATGGCGTCTTAAAGTGAAACGCCCCGTTTCTTTACACCTCCTATGTGTTACGCGATCTTGAAACTCTTCCGAGATTGCATAATTGTACATGAAAACGTGACATAATGTTTTCCTTTGTTGTTACGCAATCCCGGAAAAGGTCCTGGAATTGCGTAATTATGCATGAAGTCAAAAACTCATATTTAAACCAGATTTCAAAGACGCATAACTTTTGACTCGGTTACTTTTAAAATATCAAAATGTACATATTTCCTTCTTTCATCAATACGAACATGATTCAATTTACGTTTTGACCAAAATTATCAAAAAGGGTAGGTTTGGACTTTGAGTCCCAATTACCATTACAAAGACTCATTTTGACACATACTGAAAATCGGCCACTATTACAACTTCACAATACCATAATTTAGACTTCATTAACTTATACAAACGCTTACTTGATCCACTTTGCAACAAACCTTTAATCCACAAATTTTCACAATGGGTCAACTTTACTACATCAATATTCAAGATCATACTCAAATGATCTTTCTTACCTTAAATGGGGCTTCACTTGTATCTAGAGCATGATTTCTACCCAATAAGGGATTCAACTTACTAACTCAAAAGCAAGTCCCACCGTTAGTCAATCCTTGGTTCCTTGCCCAAATTACCACTCGACCTGTTAATGCCTACACCACCACAACAATAATGGAATATGCAATTATGCTAAGTAAGTGATGATGATTAAGTGCAACAACATCATTAACGACCAATAATACTCTTACTCAATAAATAATACCTACAAATAACCAAACTCTCTAAATGATAACTTACTCTTACTCCTACTCATGGAGTATAACTACTCCAAAAGATAAACGATAACCACTACAAATCATTAGCAATTCAACGATGATCGTACTCAATGATCTTTTACTACACGCAATAACAACATCAATATCAACTAGAATCAAATAATGATAAACTCAATGATCAATAACTACACATATCAATAACTACATCAATATTAACTACAATCAAATATGATCAACTCAATGATCAATAACTACACATATCAACTACTAAATCAATATTAACTACAATCAAATATGATCAACTCAATAATCAATAACTACACATATCAACAACTACATCAATATTAACTACAATGAATATTAACAAGTATCCACATAACAATTACTTATTTATAAATAACTCTACTATTAATCATCATGCTAGTGCTTCTGTGGCACTACTTGGCTACATAATCAACAAATCTACTTCATCAAGCTAGTGTCCATTCTCTCAAAAGCACTACTTGGCTACATAATCAATAACTTTACTTCATCAAGCTAGTGTCCATTCTCTCAATCTTTTTCTCATAATCATAAAAACTAATCTAACTAGAAAATATTTTCTATATTTCTCAAAATTTAGCATGCATATATGTTAATGGGTTCTCCTTTCACCATACAAATATGATAGAGTTAAGTATTTAGAAATGCACTCAACTTGGGCCGAATGTCTGTTGTATGCACCCAAATTACAGGTGCCCTATTTAATGCATTCAACTTTCAAAAATCGTTTTTAATATATTTTGCTGACATGTTATCCGTTTAAGATGTCACGTGCCATCCTTAGAAGATGACACGTCATCGAAACGTCAGTAAAATACATCAAAAAATAATTTTTGAAAGTTGGATGCATTAAACTGACCACTCATAAGTTGGGTACACACATAATATTAATAACAACAATCATAATCATTACCTCCATCACTATATTTCTGTAGTTAACAAAAATTCTTCAAAACATAAAGTTTAATGACAAGTCATCTCTTTAATATAAAATAATTCATTTGGTTTAAATAGATATCATCAAACATTCCTATACACTCCTATATCAAGATATCATCAAACTTTTCAAAACCCATAATTAGGGTTAAGTCACTAGATCATCAAATTGAAAGGACTAATGAGTTGCTCTTACTCAATGATGAAGAATATACAATAATTATACTCAAAACTATAAAAATTAAGGCTTAATTTGGTGATTTTCTCCTTGCTCCCCCTCTCTTTCTTTGCTCGTCCCACGCACAAACACCCCTAAAAATTATGGTTTATTTCATAGTTTTTGTTTAAATGGTAACCCATTTAGTTATTTTTATTTTACCCATCTAGTCTTAATGTTTCTAGTTTAGCCACAATGTTTGTTTCTCTATTATATTATAACCTCCAAATCTCACATCTTTAAAACAAAATACCAACATAAAAAGATCAAAATTCAAATATCTCTTTCATATCAACTTAAATACTTACAAAATTTTGAGGTGTTACAACTCTCCTCCACTTATTATGATTGTGTCCTCACAATCCACACTCGGTTCAACATCATGTTATACTTACGAACCTCTTCCGCGATTTCTAATGTGTACTCAAATCCTCAAAATAACTCTATCAAAAATCTTCTAATTCAAACCAGCATACTGATCAACTAAGTAATTTCTCTCTTCTTTTATAGTTATCCACCACTCCCCACATAAGGCGATGACCCGTATATATCTTCTCTCAATTTAAACGATGACTCTTACTACTACATGAAGCTCACTTCTTTCATAGAGGTAAAATTTATTAGGAATATTTCGTCAGAATTCTCTGGTTAACCTACAACAAAATACAGAAACTTATACGATTTATAAATCATAAGCAAGACTCAAAATAATGCTTATTTACTAAAATTCACTAAAGTTGTTCAAATGTAAACGTTGTTATCAGTTTAAAGTCCAAATAATGAGAAAACGGAGCAAATAAATAATATCTTATTCTACCTTTCTTAAAAGCCTTATGATAAACACATTCTAACCACTTTGATATGATGTCATTGGTATAATCGAGACTGGAGAATTAAGAATCATGCAAAACGGAGAAGGAACGGAAGAGATATGGCATCTACAAATCAACAAAATACATTTCGACTATGCCTGAGCTAAACACATCTAATTTCTATGAAATTGGTATCATTAGAAGCATAACGGAGTTACGAGATCGTGGGCGAAAGAATCGGGTGAAACAGACAAGAAACTAAGAAGTTACGACCATTTTAAGCAATGAAGAAAAGCAGAAGGTCCTCGCATACGGCCTTGGAACCCATATACGGCCCTTTACTGTAACATCCCCAAATTTCAAGTTGTGAAAGCGGTCAGGTCGGGGTGTTACCAAATCAAATATCACAAGCACAAAGGTACATAATGAACGAATCTAAATGAGACGTTTGAAAAGCAGTTGTTACATTTCCAAAATAAGTGTTTACATTGTTGCGAGTTCGTGAAAATAATTCCAATACATAAATTATAGTACAAAAGTCATGAAAGGAAAAATCCAAGTGTTTGAAATCATGTGACTCGAGCTAGCATATCTTGAAGCAATCCTAATCCTGCTGGGCACCTGAGAACACATGCTAAAACGAGTCAGCTATAAAGCTGGTGAGTTCATAGGATTGTTAGTTGAAACATAAAGTATAAACCTTTTATGTTTGAAAGGTAGTTCAAAAACTACGATTTTGATTTGTATTATTATAGAGTTGTAGCATCAATGTGTATACAATAAACGATGTATCTAATATCTAAGTAACCGTGGTGTGTACCTAAGTACATAGAGAAAGTGGCAGTCTATGCCTTGATACCTATCAGGTATAAGTATGTCTACGAATATGAGGCACTACATGCCTAAGTACTATCGAGTAAGTGTATGACCACGTCATATGATAATAAGTAATAAACTAGTACGCCACCTGGCATAGTGTGTTGCCTCCAGCAACATGTAAGTGTAGTTCCGCAGAACTATAAGTAAGTATTTATCCAAGTACCGAGTCAACGATCTCGAGTGTAAGCTCGCCGATCTGTTGATGAGTGCGAATCTGGAGTGTAAGCTCGTCGATTCCATCACTGAGTGCGAATCCCGAGTGTAAGCTCGCCGATTCCATGTTTTGTAACGCTTAACCGCGATATCGTTTTGAATCACTTTACTGTCATCTCGTTTTGTGCCCACTTTACCGTGGCATCATTTTGTGCCCACTTTACCGTGGCATCGAACAGTGTTGCTCGCAAGCAATGTATATAAATGAGAGTCGGCAGTACCACGACATGCCCGACTAGAGTAATTTAGAGCCGACAGTACTACAACATGCCCGACTAGAGTAATCGTGTTTATATGAGTGTATACATATCAATATACATAAGTAAGTTGTATGTAGCATAAGTGCCCGAGGTAGCATACGAGTACATATATATATATATATTGATATCGCATAAAAAGTCACGTTTTTACTACCGATATTTCTCTCATTCTAGAATGATTCTTGGCATTTGAACTCAAATAACACTCAAAGCAATGAGAATCTGCTAAGGAGGTCAAAACAAGGTTGCACGATAAAAATCAAGCAAAACGGATGAAAAATGAAGATTCCACGCACGTTTGAAGATTCATGGCATCAAAACAAGATTTAAAGACTAAAGTGCCCAGTATCAACATCCATCTTATCCAAGATGTTCGTTTTCAAAATACGAGTCTAACAGAAGAAGAATCAACAAAAACGGATAAAGAATGAAGATTTTACGCCCGCCAGAAGATTCAAATGATTCGTACGCAACATCTGGAGATAGGAAGCTCAACTTTGGGATTTCTGTATATCAAAATCTTCGTTTTTGAATTACGAATCCAACGAAAAAAGAATCGACGAAAACGGACGCATAACGAAGAAAACACGCGCGAATTAAGAAACGCAACGAAAGACGATGGACCGGGGCGGGTGGCAGCCAGCCGCCGCCGGCCAGCCACCAGCCATCGGCGGCCACCTGGAGGGAGCCGCCGGCCTCCCCTCCCTTATCTCGTTTCTGCTTTTTGGTCCTTTCATGTACCCGGTGCCACACCTTTACGCGATTGTACGTACCCGGTGCCACACCTTTGCGCGATTGTACGTACCTGGTGTACCATCTTTTGCTAAAGTGCTCCTCAAGATGCTAACATGAGCCAAATTTCCCCTATAAATAGGAGGGCTTTGGTTCATTTGAAACACACACTCTTTCAACACAACTTACAAGTCTCACACACTTTCTTTAGAAAATCTCTTGTATTCTTTAGTCTTTCTCATTCTAGGATTATTGTAATTAATCTACGGATTAATATAGAAGCTAGGGTGATATCGCGTAAAAAGTCATGTTTTTACTACCGATATCTCTCTCATTCTAGAACGATTCTTGGCATTTTAAACTCAAAACCAATACAAATCAATGATATTATACCAAGATGGTCAAAACAAGGTTGAACGATAAAAATCAAGCAAAACGGATGAAAAATGAAGATTCTACACACGTTTCAAGATTCAAGGTATCAAAATGAGATTTCAAGACAAAAGTGCCAATCATCAACATCCATCTCACCTAAGATGTTCGTTTTCAAATTACGAGTCCAACAGAAGAAGAATCAACAAAAACGGATAAAGAATGAAGATTCTACGCCCGCCGGAAGATTCAAATGATTCGTACACAATATCTGGAGATAGGATGCATATTTTTGGGATATCTTTACATCAAAGTCTTCGTTTTTGAATTCCAACGCAAAAAGAATCAATGCAAACGGACGCATAACGAAGAAGATACACACGAATTAAGCAACGCAACGAAAAACGACGGACCGGGGCAGGTGGCAACCAGCCGCCGCCGGCCAGCATCCAGCCGCCGCCGGCCTGGTGGTGGGCGGCGCCAGCCTCCCTCCCCCCGTCTCTTTTCCGCTTTTTCGTCCTTGCGTGTATCCGGTGCACCACCTTTCGCTACTTTTCATTACCCAGTGCACCACCTTTCGCTACTTTTTCGTAACCGGTGCACCTCCTTTCACTCTTTTTCTAATGTGAGCCTATGGATGCTAATGTGAGCTATATTTTCCTTATAAATACAGCCCCAAGGCTTCCATTTGAAGATGTCCCATATGCATTAGGCATAATTCTCTCTTTACTTTCTCATTCTATTTTCTTACTTCAAAATTAGTGTTAGGCTAGTTAAGGAGCTTGTTTAAAGTAGAACGAAAGCTAGGGAACATTTTGTAATCTTTGGTGTACGCTTGGAGATACGCTTATTAATTCAAGTCTATTCCTTCTCGCATTTTAATCCGGGTTCTTTCTATCCTATTCTATCTTAATTAAATATGTATGCTTTAATTATGCTAGAATTAGTTTGTGCCATGATTAGCGAGTATATTACTATTGTATTTGTTGTGATGTAGTTAGCATATATAATTGTGGGATGACTTTAAATATGTCGTGAAATAATATGACGGCCCCTATTCGACTGTTTACTCGGTATAGGCTGGAAATGCTTTTAAGCAAAGTACATACGTATGGAAGCTGGTAACGACTGAAGGTAGTTGCATTATGGATCGACATTATAAAACGGAAAATTTATGAACGGACTTATCCTATGATTTTAAACCTAAAACTTATATTCGCCTTTCGATTAACAGACGTGATTGTAACCCTGTAAAGAGGAGTCGCGAACCTTGATACTTGGTCAATAGTTATCTGTGTAAAAACTATGTTTTTAACTGTAACATCATGCAAGCATCATAAAATGCAATGTGATTACGTGGACTTGCCATGAGTATTGTACACTTTCGATCACAATGTACTTATCACGTGAACATGGCGAAGCAGTTAAATTCACAATGGAAACATCGGTAAATGATTAAATACACCGTGAATCACCATAGCATTTTCCGACATGGTCTGGGTTTAACTTTATGCAAAAAGCCGCCAGCATTTTAATTAGCATTTTAATTAGATTAGTTAATTTAGATTAGATTAGAGTAGGTAGGCTACAGGCTAAATAACCATTTACGAAAACCTAGGGATTTGTTAATTGTAATGAGAAATGCAAGTTTGGAATCTAAGTTACACTGATATCATTTCCTTAAAATATGAAACCAAAAGTAAGATACGCAAGAACGTTTTCCCCTGTTTATCATCCTTAAGTTTCATTAATAGGAATTGGTTAATAAGTCCGAATATAAATTCTAAGTTAATTGTTTAATGGATTTGAAATCTTTATGGTATTAAGAACGGTCAGACTTGCTAATGACCTGCTACTCTATTCCTTCACCCACGAGCGAATACCTTCAATAATACGGGTCACTGACTCCCTCATAGGAGAGTGTGGAGAGTTGATCATCGTCTGTCTGATCAGAATCATGACACCTTAGTTCCTCGTGACATATTAGTTGATGACCGACTAATAGGGAACTTATTGGTTATACCACTGGGTGTTGAATCCACTAAACATTCCCAATTTAGATAATCGTTTTCCCATAAGAATCATCATCCCACATTATTAGCTAACGAACTCACAACAAATACTACTTTTATTATCTGATTTATTATTACACTTTTATTCACTTTATTTAGTTTACTTAGTTAACTGAACCAAAACCCCCAACGCACTCTTTTAAAACCTTTACTAGAAAAGAAAGATTGATTGGATCACCTCCGTTTCAATTCAGTTTCTCTTTAAGAACGACTCTAGGTCATACTTACCATCTACTAGCCTTTGGTTCAGTATTAGTAAGTCATACTTAGACCCCAGCAAATATAAATTTAAAACAAACCGATTGCGATCCGTACGTCGTCTTCATACGCCCGTTCGGGGCACATCAAGTTTTTGAGGATATGGATTCAGAGATCAATCTTTGTACGTGCAAAATAGTTGTCAATCATAATAATACACTGCTACGCATTTATTTTCGGGTGATATCTAAACTTCTATTTTACTTTTCTCATTTCATATTTTAATATGTATTATTGCCTGGTAAGTGATTTATTTATTGCCATGAATTGCGAGTAGTTTATTATTGTGATTGTTGATGATGTAGATAATTATAAGTAGGGATGACATTATATAATTAGTGCACGAAGATCTTAAAGTGATATGATGGCCCCTATTCGACTGTTTATTCGATATAGTACTGGAAATGCTTTCGAGCAAAGTACAAATGTATGGAAGTCATAAACGACCAAAGGTAGTTATATCACTGGAATTAGCTCTGGTTTAACAGTTGGAATTCCAAAAGGATAATACAACTTCACAACTAACTGGTGTATCCTACGAAAGTCAATGCACTACAAAGTAATATTCGTAAAATACGTTCAGACAAAATTTGGAATTAATAACCCTTGTACTGTTAAGACCTTGTGAACTCAAGTCTAATCTATGGAGTACCCTTTCTGGTTATCCACATGACTGCAATCTAGTAATTAGGACCTGATCAACCTTAATTATGGTAAGTAGTTATCTGTGCCCATGACATGCAATAAGTAAGACATAGTGAAATCACTCGTTGTATATATTATGTTTACATTTCCGCACTGCTTTACATTTAATTAGTTTAGAGTGTCACTTTCACTGTCAATTACTCTTGACCGCATGTTGGATGTAAGAAGCCGTGGAACTACCATGTAAAGTACACGGTCTAATTATTGAAAGGTATGGTCTGCATATGAAACACGTTTTTAATAAACTGTGAATAATCCAGGGATGTATAACTGTTTGAAAAGGAGAGATTTAAGTCATAAGTCGAAGAAATCGGAATCTAAATAATAAGACATAGGAATGAAAGTGAAAGTCCAAGTGACTTAAGATACTTAAACCTCTGGGTCTTATAAAATCGGCGGTCCAAACATACAAATTTATTAATCTGCATGTTAATAGAACGGTAAACTACCTTAGGGATTAAGAACGGTCGGACCTATGAGACGATACGCCACTGATTCATGCACCTCGGTATAAAACCAAAATAGGTTGCTTATCTCTCAGCCAGATAGGTATTGGAAGTTGGCGTATTTCTCCGATCAGAATCATGATAACCTAGTTCCTAGTGACATGCCAATGAGAAATTGAGTTGGTAGGGTTCTGGAGTTTACACCTAATAGTTTACTTATTATATTAAGCTTGTTGCCTATTTAGTCTGTCATCCTGAAACACTAGTTATCAAAATCTCAGCAATCACATATTTATCTTTATCTGTTTTCCTGCAATTTACTTTCCCATACTTTTAGTTACCTATCTGTAGTTTAAAAACCCCAAAACCTACCTACTTTGTTCCATCCTAAATACTTCCCTACCAAAAGTGCTAACTTTAATCACCAAACGTTTGGATTCATAGAACGATCTTAGGTTATACTTACCGCTTACTAACTAGAGTAGGTAGTACATATATTTTAAGCCCCGCTAAATATAAATTTTAAAACCACTGGTAGGGCCCGATTAGTTACCATCAACGACACCGACGCTTTCGGGTGCCATCATATATATATATATATATATATATATATATATATATATATATATATATATATATATATAATTCAAATCAACAAACACATCTAACGGTGTCATGTAACACATGAAAGTAGTTTAGTGTATCTAGGTATGTATATACAATACTTAGATATTAGTTGTAGCACAATGAGCCTAGGTATGAATAATCATCATCTAGTGGTTTTGTATTAGTATAAAGAACTATACTAACGTACATTACTAACGTATACTCCTAGCCTCAGCCTAGCAAGTATATTGAGGTCCGTGATTAATGTTTACTTAAGTACAGTTCCATTCTAATAATCATAGAGTATGTTGGCAGTCTTAGTTCCTAAAAGGAAGACTAATCCTGTAGCAAACCTAGTTGTTGTCCAGCATAGGTAGAACTAACCAGTTCTAATATATTAGATAGTATTGTCCCGCGATAATATGGTCAATGAATAGTGATAACTTAAGCAAGTTATGTAATGGTAATTGTATTTCGGCAACTTAGCAGTGTACAATGGTAATCAATCTAGGTTAAGTAGTGATATTGTTCTACAACAATATGATGGGTGTAATTCCTACGTATTATACATTTTGTATTACATACAGTAATATAGTCAAGTATGAATTATAAAAGTTTATCATTGTAATTCGAAAACAGTAATTGTGCATGTGTCTCACCCCGAAAACAGTAAAACAGTTGAAAGAGTGGGGCTATGAACTCACCTGTGAGTTGTCAGCGATCCTACGATACGTGTGTTATCCGAATGATAACCTCCTAGTGTCCTATACACGTGAGGTTATATAAGTAAGAGACAAATCAATTTGTCTAAGCGAGTTGTGTAAATATTCATTTGTCGTTTAGGTTTGGAAACTTTGTACGGGGGTCCGGGGGCAGCGCCCCTGGTAGCGGGGTCCAAGGGGCAGAGCCCCTGGCTAGGGTCGAGCTGCCAGGTCAGCTTGAAATTTTTTTATTTCTACTACATTGCTTTGGTGAAAAACGGATCTGAAAATTTAAATTCGGAAAAATTAACCAAGTCTAGCTGCGGACTAAAATGGTGTTGCGAACTGAGTTTGCGGTGTGAACTGAGTTTGGGTTCGCAAGGCAGTAGGCTGCGAACCGAGTTGGGTTCGCAGCACAAGGTTCGGCTCGCAAGTTAACTCGCAAGTCGGCTCGCATCTCAACTCGCAGGTCAGTTCGGTTCGCAAATTGACTTCGAAAGTCGGTTCGGTTCGCAGGTTTCGGTTCACTTCGCAAGATGAACCGCATCTGGGATCTCAGTTCGCAGGACGAACTGATGCGAGTTTTGAGGTGGGTTTCGATTTTTAAAACGTTTTTAACTGATTTCTTGGATGTATTCATGTTGTGTGGACTCAATAACATGTTAATAAACATAAATCAAGTGTTTTGAAGGTGTAAAATCGGGTGTTTTTACCAAATGTCAATTCCGAGCCGAAACGAGATGAGATGGTGAAGATCTTGATGAAGAAGATGATGGTGAAGCTGCTGTTGTTGTTCTTGATGATGATGGCGATAAGGTGGTGGTGATTCCAGTGGTGGTGGTGGTGTGATCCGAGAGAGATGAGATAGATATGTGTGTGTATTAAAGTGAAGTGAAAATGAAAGAAATGGGGATGGGGTGTGTTTGGGGCCGGCTTTATGTTTGGATGGGGAGGACACTGTCTCCCAAATTACAGTGTTAAAAGCCCGTGTTTGTTTACCCGATCGTATAAAAATGTATTATTTTCGATTCTAAGAATTTATTAATATTCTTTCAAAATGTTTTCGAGTCAAAACATTTTATAAAAACAAAATGTTTGTGTTAAAATTTTATAACTTGTTTTCGCGCGGTTTCAGTTTAGTAAGACACATTTTTAAATGAAACGAAATGTGTTTACATGTTTTCCGAGCAAATGAATATCATTTGCGTTATATATATTTATATATGACATTTTGAATACTTTGGTTTTTAAATGCGTACAACGTACGATTGTTTGAAGTATTAATTGGGCGCGAAAATTGTACTTTTTGACCGGGTGTCACATTTACAAAGCGTATACGGCCCATAGAATACCATATATGGCCCTACGGGGCCATCCGGTCTTCCTTTGTGTTTTGTGCGCGTTGTGCTTCTGAGCTTGTACGGCTGATCTAAGGCTTCACCTATAAATAGATGACCTCCTCGGATCCTCCACCATTTTCAACACACCTCATTCATTCCATTTCATTTCTCTCTTCCACTTTTTCTCTCACACACTTCTCTCTCTACTTACTCTCTCTAACTTGCTCTAACAAGAATTAGGGTTAGTGTCAGTTAGTTCTTGGTTAATATTTAACCAAGAATAACGGAGCGACTACTTTTGTAAAAGTGTAAGGAATACTTGAGGGGCTTATTTTGTAATAATGTAGAATATATTGCGGAGGTTACGCTCGTGTATTCTTTCAACATTTATTCTATCTACACATTAAATATGGTTACTTATTTTCTTTTCTTTTATATTGATGATTGTTATTAGTGTTATGCTAGATTTAGGATATGTTTCCACGTGTAGTGAGTAGTTACCCTATGTATTTTTTATGATGTAGTTAGTTTATATATGTGTGGGGTGATGCTACATTAATATACGTTTGAAAACTTGGTGTGCTTTTACTTTGAAATTTTGTATTTATGATTTTTAAACCATAATTATACTATCATCTTTCCTCCAAATAAACGTGGTTAGAACTTTTTGATAAGGAGTCGTGAACCTTGTTCAAACAGTCATTACCTATCTGTGTTTTCTAAGTTACAAAAATGGTCTGAATTATGTAGATGTGGAAATACTGTTTGAACATTTTGTATAGTACACCTTGATGCAATCAAGGATTTTTGGGAATAGTGAGGGCTGGTTTATATCATAGATGCTTGTACTTTAATACAAACTTAGTTTAAACTAGTCCGGAGTGATCGTAGATTTGTGATACCGAAATGACCACGAAAAATGGCTTTGTACTTTGTATAGTATTGGAAACACCTCTGATGGAGTACAAATACGTGAAAGCTAAGGAAATGTTTGTGGTTAAAGACTGTATCATATCCTGGTTGAACACAAAGCTGTGGACTAAACCATGACCATCAATCACGAAACCAAGTCTTAATCTTAAATACCTTATCTGAATTATCCCTGTAGTCTTAAGAAAGGTCGGAATAATAGTGGGTATGTTAATTATCTCATCCACCCATGAATTGAATATTCTAAGAAGGGTTGTTACTCCGTCACTGGAGAACGTTGAAGAGTTGAGCATCCTCCTCCGATGAGACTTACGATAGCCTTGTACTAAGTGACATACTGTTTGGGCAACCAAGTAGTAGGGTGCTAGTGTTTACACTACGAATAACTAAGCTTAACTAAGACACAAATCTTTAAAAGATTATTCATACTTAAACCCTAAGCATCACCTCTGCATAAGCTAACGAAGTCATAACAAACACATCGCCTCCATACTGATTACATCTCTATTCAATTTATTATTTATTTTATTGTTTATTTAGTTAGCTTAATTTATGGACCTATGTATCAAAAACCCCCCCATTTAAATCATTTTAAAACCCGTCACTAAACTGAATCGTTTGTCCTGACAAATCCGTTTCACAATACGATTAGCTTTGAAGAACGACTCTAGGTCATATTACTGCTATACAGCTTTAGTAAGCATAGGTCCCCAGTTTTTAAAAATTTAAAACTACCCCTCTGCCGCTCGCCTCGGTGGACGGATTAACGACCGGGATAAAACACGACCGACCGCTAGGGTGATGACAAGGACCTTAAGTAGAGATTCTGGATAACAATATTCGTGCTCGGGATTGAGGTAGAAGAATTATAACTACACCGATAAGGTTAAGGGATGAGAGTAATGTGGTTACTTATGCATTTTCCATTGTAGAAGAAGAGAATACACATTAGCCACTTACATATCATGAGGCGGTTAATTCGATGGATAAGTCAAAGTGGACTCGTTCTGTGGAGGAAGTGAACATACTTGGGAGCTGGTCCATAAACCGAAAGGTCAGAAGCTGGCTAGCTGTAAATGGTTGTATAAGATTGTGGAAAGGATTGAAGGCCTTCAGAAACTAAGTTACAAGGAAAAGCTAGAAGCTCGGGGTTTTAACCAGCTTGTGAGGATGAATATAATAAAGTATTTTTCTCCCGTCGTTCTACATACATCTATCAGGATTATACCATCATTGATTGCTTGCAGGGATTATGAGTTACAACAACTTGATGTAAAGATGGCGTTTTTGCATGGTAATCTGGAAGAAACCATTTATATGCGGTAAACGCTTGGTTTTGAGGTAGGAACGGGCAACAAGGTATGTTTGTTGAAGAAATCCCTATATGGTTTTAAGTAGTCTCCGAGACAATGGTATAGGCATTTGATGTGTATATGTTCGATAATGGGTTTAGCAGGCACAACTCTGATAGTTCTGTGTATTACATGGAGTTTGCACCAGGATAGTACATATATCTACTGCTATATTTAGATGATATGTTGATTGCTTGTAAAAGCAAGGTTGCAATTGAATATACCAAGGGTTTGTCGAAGAAAGAGTTTGACATGAAAGAATTAGGAGAAGTAAAGAAGATACTTGGTGTAGAGATTATCAGGAATCAGGGTGACCGAACCTTGAGGCTGTCTTAGTCAGGATATGTGCAGTATAATCTGAATAACTACAGAGTTGAAAATGGCAAGTCGGTTACTATGCCATTAGGTACACACGTCAAGGTGTCATTAAAAGATTGTCTGTCAGGTGGCTAGGATGAGTAATGTACCATATACGAATGCTGTAGGGAGTTTGATATACTTGAAGCCAGATATAGCACACGTAGTTAGCATTGTCTAGTGAGCAGGTATTTGTTGAATCCATGTAAGAAACACTAGGAAGCAGTGAAGTGAATTTTGAAGTATCTGAGGGGTAGTATAGATGTGAGACTAGTGTATGGCACAAATGACATTAAACACGTAGATGTTGACGGTTTCATGCATGGATGCTGACTATGCAAAGTCCCGGATAAGGGTAGATCGATAACCAGGTATGTGCTCATGGTCCAAGGATGTGTGGTGACTAGGAAAACAACACTTCAACACATTGTTGCATTATCTACTTCAGAGGAGGAGTATGTGGCACTCACTAAAGTAATGAAGGAAAGCATGTGGCTTAATGGTCTGCTACAAGAGATGGTAGTAAGCCTTCGATCGGTGGTTGTGAATTATGATAATCAAGGGGAAATTCATCTCTTGAAGAATCAGGTGTTACATTAGAGGACAATGCATTCACGAAGGTGGTTCCAAGTACGAATTT
Source organism: Pseudognaphalium luteoalbum (assembly GCA_963422505.1). Lineage (NCBI taxonomy): Eukaryota > Viridiplantae > Streptophyta > Magnoliopsida > Asterales > Asteraceae > Pseudognaphalium > Pseudognaphalium luteoalbum. Next base: position 29,515,227 of record OY730195.1, read on the forward strand.
CAAGCATTGCATGAACATGCTTAGTATCGAAAATTACTAGCATGTTAGATGTAGTATTATACTAGTTGGTTTGGTAGTAGCTTAGGAATTTAGTTTTAGTTGCTTTCCTTGTAAGCCAAGTTACTTGCTTTGCAAGAAAAGTAACTAGCTAGCATGGATGTAGGATTTCTACTTCCTATTTTTAATACATCAAGGATAGGGGTGATGCTCAAATCATTCCTCTTATTTACTGTTTCCGTATCATCAATTGTTCGGGTTAACATATAAACGACATTAATTCGATAATCTCATTGTAGTCAATATCCGCACTAGTTTCAAGGTTTGTTGGAGTTCTTCCGATAGATTCATTCACATCAATGTTTGATTCTTGAATTTATTCTTACGAATTTTGGCTAAAAAATCATTGTGAGTCTTTTAGTGGTCATTTCCGACCAACTTGAAGGTTTTTTTAATAGTTTGCTTTTAGAAATGCGGTGTGACGGATGAACCTACGTAGCCCTTAAAATTAACAATGTGATTGGTCGTTAAATTCACTAATAAATAAATGAGAGCCAAATGATCTATATCATGTACGTGTTAGATATCAAATTTTAGGTTCATCTTTATGTATTTATATAACGTGTTAATTTCTAGGGAACGGTTCACAGGGGAAGAGGAGGGGAAGGGGGAAGGGAGGGCAGGGATTATTTTGCAATTATAACATAATTTTGGACCTGCTCGGAAAATTACTTATAAAATGGTAAAAAATTTGTTTAATCATAAAACTTTTTAATATGCAAGATTCAGTCAAAAATGTTAAAGAACATAAGATGCGGTAACGATATACATGATGTAGTAACAATATACATGATGCAGTAAAAATGTACATGATCCAGTAAACAAAGTAATCGTAATTTTTTGATTTCAACAATAAAACCAAGATTTACAAACACACAAAAAATGCTAAAACAAACATAAGATGCAGTAATTAAGTACTAGTTGTTTTATATTATTTCAAAATAAATCCAAGCTTTACCAACACATAAAAATATTTAAAAACATAATATGCAGTAACAATATATAAGATGCAGTAAACAAGTAATACTATTATTAATATTTTTTTAAGAATAAACTCAAAGCTTTACCGTCACACATAAAATGCTAAAAAACATAAGATGCAGCAATAATATACAAGATGCAGTAAAACAAACACTAGTAATTTGTTGATTCAAATATATATTCAAGGTGTAGAAACACATAAAAATGCTAAAAAATCATAAAATGCAGTAACAAAAGAAAAAGATGCAGTAACAATAGAAAAAGATGCAGTAAGCAAGCATTAGCACAGTATATACATTAATTACAGGGACTATTTTGCAATTATAACATAATTTTGGACCTACCCGAAAAATTACTTATAAAATGGTAAAAAAATTGTTTAATTGTAAAACTTTTTAATATGCAAGATTCAGTCAAAAATGTTAAAGAACATAAGATGCGGTAACGATATACATGATGTAGTAACAATATACATGATGCAGTAAAATTGTACATGATCCAGTAAACAAAGTAATCGTAATTTTTTGATTTCAACAATAAAACCAAGATTTACAAACACACAAAAAATGCTTAAACAAACATAAGATGCAGCAAATAAGTACTAGTTGTTTTATATTATTTCAAAATAAATCCAAGCTTTACCAACACATAAAAATATTTAAAAACATAAGATGCAGTAACAATATATAAGATGTAGTAAACAAGTAATACTATTATTAATATTTTTTCAAGAATAAACCCAAAGCTTTACCGTCACACATAAAATGCTAAAAAACATAAGATGCAACAACAAAATACAAGATGCAGTAAAACAAACACTAGTAATTTTTTGATTCAAATATATATTCAAGGTGTAAAAACACATAAAAATGCTAAAAAAATCATAAAATGCCGTAACAAAAGAAAAAGATGCAGTAACAATAGAAAAAGATGCAGTAAGCAAGCATTATCACAGTATATACATTAATTGCAGGGACTATTTTGCAATTATAACATAATTTTGGACCTACCCGGAAAATTACTTATAAAATGGTAAAAAAATTGTTTAATTGTAAAACTTTTTAATATGCAAGATTCAGTCAAAAATGTTAAAGAACATAAGATGCGGTAACGATATACATGATGTAGTAACAATATACATGATGCAGTAAAATTGTACATGATCCAGTAAACAAAGTAATCGTAATTTTTTGATTTCAACAATAAAACCAAGATTTACAAACACACAAAAAATGCTTAAACAAACATAAGATGCAGCAAATAAGTACTATTTATTTTATATTATTTCAAAATAAATCCAAGCTTTACCAACACATAAAAATATTTAAAAACATAAGATGCAGTAACAATATATAAGATGTAGTAAACAAGTAATACTATTATTAATATTTTTTCAAGAATAAACTCAAAGCTTTACCGTCACACATAAAATGCTAAAAAACATAAGATGCAACAACAAAATACAAGATGCAGTAAAACAAACACTAGTAATTTTTTGATTCAAATATATATTCAAGGTGTAAAAACACATAAAAATGCTAAAAAATCATAAAATGCCGTAACAAAAGAAAAAGATGCAGTAACAATAGAAAAAGATGCAGTAAGCAAGCATTAGCACATTATATACATTAATTGCATTTACGATGCAGTGATGTAAGATGCAATAGGAAAAAATGTAAGATCCAGTTGATTTTTCAGATCTAAAAAGTAGACCTAAATCGAAAAAGTAGATCTACTTTTCAGATCTACTTTTAGATCTATATCCATGAAAATCTAGATCTATGTCCTCTTAGATCGAAATGTTTTTACAAAATGGTTGTGGTAGTCAATATGATGCCGTAAGTGGTGGTGGCGGTGTAGCGGTGGTGGTGGTGGAGCGGTGGTGGTGGCGGTGGAGCAACGGGAGAATAATAAGAAACGGTCACGGTTGGTTACATCCGGTGAAGGCCGGTTCACCAACGGTGGTGGTTCGCATCTCAAATTTTTCGGCCACAAATCCGCGTCGCTTTCTCCGCCTCTTTTATCCGGTCATCCGACGATGATGGTGACAGTCGTGGTGGTGCTAGACGGTGGTGCTAGACGATGATGGTGGTGGTGAGTGTAATATAAAGAGTGTTCATGTGTGTGTTGTGAAGAGAGAAAGATAGAGATAGAGAGATGTATAATGTTTGTGTGTGTTTTCTGGAGAGAGAAAATGAGAGGGCTGCCCAAAAATATCTCATCAAATAAACCCTCATATCAAATTTAACATAATTTACAATCTAGTCCCTCCGCCCAAAAACAATTGCATATTAGACCCTCGTGACATGGCATCCCCTGCACCCTTAATCTTGAAAATGAACGGACGCGATTTCCTTCCCCTTTTAGCTCTCCCTAACAGCCCTTCTTCTCTGATCTCAAATCTAATTTCTACGATATATTGTACATGTATGATATAAATTTTTATCGGTACATAACTAAATTAATAGTTCGCCCGCGCTATGCGAGTATGCGGTGATATTTTATACGTAACATAACGTGTTAGTTTGTTAAGTTATTAAGTTTGTATATACATTTGAAAAACTTACATATATAATAGTGTTTAAATGATGAAAATTAAATAAACATAATATGTTAAAAGTATATGCAAATAACGTAAATTTTGATTCATAATAAGAGAGGGAACGTGAGCAGAAGGAACATGACATGTTGATGTATAATAATTTCAAATCATATTTCTAATGCATAGTTGGTTGATTTCAAATTTTAAACCAAAATCATTTTAAAATTATTTTTAAAACTGTATATTAGTTGGTCGATTAGAATTTTTTAATGAATGTATATTGATTAGTGATATTTGTAAGGGTTTAGTGCGTACATATTTAACAAAGTATAGTCTGACATTTGTAGTATGTAACAAATTATTAAAAGTTACATTGTATGTATTGAACTTGTAATTTATTTAAATTGTATGTATTTTCATCAGATTAATGGTACTACGGGATGCCATGTAGCAGGGTATAAAGTCGACACGTAAAAAAAGTACCAAAATTTACATACAATGTAAAGAAATTACAATTTCATTATTACATACAATGTAAGCCCGAGTAGTTCGCTACATAGTATGAATGTCATATGATAGTTTGTTATATTTACGCTCACTAAACCCTATTTCTAATTATATAAGGGTTTAGTGTGCACAAATATAACAAACTATAGTTTGACATTCGTAGGATGTAGTAAACTATTCGAATTTACATTGCATGTAATGAACTTGTAAATTATTTATATTGTGTATACTTTGGTCAGATTAACGGTTCTAAGGGACGCCACGTGATATTGTACATAGTCAACACGCGAAAAAGTGTCATAAATTACATACAATGTAGAAAAATTATAGTATATTATATATACGCACATTAAACTCATTATATAAATATTGATTTATTTAGGTAGAAGATAAGTTCATCTCGAATTTTATAAGGGCATAAAAATATGCCCAAACCTTCAAGGTAGTATAGATAATGTTGAGTCACTGATCTTCAAACTCAAAAATGGTCACTGATCTCAAGGATTAAGGGGGAGACTAAGACAATGTCTACAAGCAGATTGTTGAAGTCATTAGTCGCTGATAAGCGAAGTCACTGATGGTGTCTTATTCTCTCATGTCTCTGACCCACTTAATGAAAATCTCTCTGAAGAAGAAATGATTCAAGTCAAGCTCCTGTTGCTGATGTTTATGTTCGCTGATCTTCTCTCTCTCTCTCTCACTGAGTTACTGAAGGAGAATTATGCTCAACTTTGTGTGTCGCTGATCTTGTTAAACCAAGATCTATCTAATAAACTATTAGATAACCACAGTTTTGAATGATTACTAAGAAGTTTGCGGAATAACACTTAGTAATATAATGAAGATCAAAATGAATAACAATAACAGAATTATAAAAAGCTCCAATCTTATTAATAATATAAGACGAATACACTGATTTGTATTAGGGTTACAAAACCTTGAAGCTGCGCAAAAACTCATAACCTAATCTAGGTTAAGGATCTCTATTTATAACACATAGAGTCCTGCTAAATAATCTCCTATAATTATGGAAGCAGTTACATTCCATAATTATTCAAACTTTGACTTCCCTCCTATTCTAGGTATAAACAGTGTTAACTATCACGACTATACAGATAGTGGTAATTCCTATAGCAGTGTTAACACTTATACAATTTACTAGACTAATATACCAACAGTGGTAACTAGCCTAAGCAGTGTTAACTGTTGTAAACAAGCTAACAGTGATACCACTAACAGTTGTAACTCTTATCTTCAATCTTCAATAACAGTTGTAATCTTCTACTAACAGTGGTAACCACCACCAACAATGGTAATCCATGAAGACATCAACTAACAGTTTTAACTCTGAAGACAGTGGTAACCAACATACTAACAGTTGTAATACCAGTAGTAACAACAACACTAACAGTGTTAATGCCTTGTGCATTCTTCAACAGCAGTAATAACATCAGAAATCTTATTTCCCAACAATCTCCCCCTAAACTTAATCTGTCCCCAACAGTATTAAGTTTCTCTTGATTCTTCAAGTTGACCTCTTTCAAACTATCTTTGATTTCTGTGTCTTCTCTCATACTCCTCTTTCTTATGAATCTGATTCAATATCATATATACCAAATCCTCTGCCAAATCATTGTTGAATGAGACAGATAATTTAGCATGCCTTAAGCTTCTTAACAAACTCAAACTCATATCATATTCTCTGTCAGTAAGCATCCAAATCATAGTAGCATCATCAAAAATAACTTGATGAACACCTGGATTGTTAAGATAGATCCACTGCTTAACATTCCTGAAAGTATTGAATTCAAATCTAAATCTTTCTGGTTCATACATCATTGAAATCCCAGACCAAACACTCAATTCATAAACACTATCAAACTTTTTGGTGCTTAGTTCCTTTTCAGATCCAATCTTATACATTCTGTTCAGATCTTCTCTAACAATCACCCTGATCAGCTCTTTGAATGACCTCCAATATGAAACTGAAGTATCTGCCCTTTCAATCCTAATTTTCTCACATTTAGCCGGAACTGTAAAGTTTACCACAGACCAATCAATGATTCCAGGAGAGTTATCAGGAGAAATATGTTGTAGAGGTTGCACCACAATCAACTCATCCAGCTTCAAATTTTTCTTAGGTAAATCTGGAATTGATGCAAGTTCTTGTTTCCTCTTCTGTTTAAGCTCATCACTCATCCTTTTCCATTCCTTTTCCTTTTCCAGTTCTTTTTCAATCTTTTCTTTCTGGCTCTTTTCCCTTTCTGCCTTCTTTTTAGCTTTCTGTGCTTCTTCTGCTCTCTTAGCAGCCTCTGGATTTAAAAATGTATCCCTGTCCCAAATTCTTTGTAAGCTTTCAAGGGACATAGCATTAAGCCTTGCAGTTGGAATATTGCCACCTCTTAGCTTTAAGACCAAATTTCTTTTCTGTTGAGCTCTTGTCAATGGTTTATTCCTTTTAGCAGCAGCTTTGGCAGCTCTAGTCCTTTTCAATTCATCTGCCTTCTTTTTCTTGAGCTGATCCACCAGATATTCAATGTCATCTTGTTTTTGCTCTCTCAGTTGTGCATCATCCCACTCATCAACTTGAGCTTTGGTCATTTTAACAAACTTACCAGGTTCAACCTCAACCTCAATCATCTCCTCTGCTAGCACATCTGCATTGATTTCAGCAAATAGCCTCTGAGCATACTCATCATCATTCACAGTAACTTCAGGAGGCATAGTTTTCTGCTTTTTCTGTTTTGGCTCTTCCTCCAGAATACCCTTACCCTTATCCTTAGGGTCAATCTTAGGCATAGCTTGTGCAGCAGCAGGTGCAGTAGAAGGTTCTCTGATCTGAACTGGAGGTAAAGTGGTGGTTTTATGCTTCTTAGCTTTGACAGACTGCACAGGAATTGATTTCTGCCTTTTAGCCTGTGTAGTCTTCTCATTTTCTTTCTCATTCTCACCATCATTGACCTTCTCAGTTTCTTGATGAATTGGTGTTTCCATCTCAATCTCCTCATCAAAGTGATCACCAACATCATCATCATTCTGTCCATCCTTACCCTTCTCACCATCATCCTTCTGACCCTCATCACCTTTATTAGTCCAATACTTCTCCCCCTTTTTGAAAGCATCCTCTGCAGAATCACCTTCAACCATGACATATTTCTTTCCTTCTTTCAAAACTTTGACCACTATATATTCTAGCTGAGAAACCCTCTGCTGTAGACTTGCAATCTGCTCATCCTTTTCCTTGTTCTTTCTCCTTTCTAATCTGAACTTCTCCCATACATAATCAATCATTTTCGTTAATTCCAGGTTAGTTCTAGCCTCATCACCATCAGAATGTGACTTCCTAGGTGAATCATTGACAGGTGTATCAAAACCTGTATCATACCTAGTATGATCAACAGATTCCCCTTGGTTATTGGTACTGGGACCACCAAAATCATCTACAGAAGTAGAATCATGTTTTGATGTTGCCTCTGCTTGGGTCTTATTGATGTTACTTCTGTCCTGCTCTGCCAATGGGCTAGAAGCAGTAGAAGCAGCCCTCACAGAATGGTCACCCCTCTCCTCATGGACCACATGCTGTTCATGATCCCTGTCATTAGACTGAGATGACTGAGCAGCATGATCCTCAGTCATCTGTTGTGTAGCCCTTTTGGCTTTTCTGGTGTAGGTTGTAGTGAATCTGTTCCCTTGTTGTTCATTAGTACCCCCAGTTGCTGTGGGATAAGAAGGAATGGGTTGTTCCATTCTTTCAACAACTGGTTCAGCTTCTGTTGGTGGTACAGATGCTGTGGTGGAGGGTGCTGGAAGCATTGTTGAAAACAATGCTGTTACCCTCCCAGAAAACATGACACCTCTGATAGAGGTATCTCTCTTCATATTTGAAAATACTTTTGGTTTAAAGGAAGAGATACCTATTATCTTATCCAAGAGTGGTAGGTCAGATATTTGTTCATTTAAAAAGATCTGCACAAACCTTGGATACATTAAAAATTTGAGTTTAGGTTGGTTTATGTTTCTTAGCATACCAGCAAAAATAAAGTTGGAAAAATTAAATTTTTGGCCAGTAGCTAAGCATACCAAGGCATATGCTACATTGCTGCTAAATTGTTCAAAAGATGAACGTTTGGATGATAAACAGTGCAGTAATGTATGAATTAAAAACCTCCATTGGTAAGAAAACATTGTTTTCTGAAAAACATACCCACCCAAATTACCCTCATATCCCATTCGTTGTAAATTCAAGTATAAAGCTTCATCAGAAATTGAAGTTATACCTTCTTCATCCTGAAGATGAAGAGAAGAACGAATGGATGATTCAGAAACAACCACTTGATGCCCAGCAACTGTAGAAACAATTTTTGGAACACCTGTTTCTTCCTCAATCTTTGCTTTAACCCAGAATTCATTAATGTGATCATGTGAAATTCTGGGTGCGACAGATAGCGCATGATGAATGGTAGAATGACGCAGAAAATCAATGATCTCTACGTAATCATTGGCTATTGATGGTTTTACCAGATAAGCAATCATGTTATGATCCTTGCCTAAAGCGAGTTGAGATGTAGTTGAAGAAAAGGAAGCCATGAAGAAATTTGTATATGATTTGCGATAGCAGTGGTTATAGGGTTTATGAATGCAGTGGTTATGAAAGCGTAAAAGAAAATGTACAAGTGTTGGAAGTATTTATACTGTTAGTGTCAATGACCTAATTTTGAAATAAAAATCTCAATTTGAACATTAACAGTGGAAACCATTTTAAAACAGTGAAAACTATTTTAAAACAGTGGAAACTTTTCTGAAAACAGTGGAAACTATTTGGGAATATAATTTCAATTAAAGAATATCACTAACAGTGGAAACAAATGTACAACAGTGGAAAGTAATAATACTAACAGTGATAACTAGTTGTTGGAAATAACCCCTGACCAAAGGAATTATAACTCAATACTAGAAACTTTTATTAGTATTACTAACAGTGATAAGAATGATCGTAAATTTTTTTTTTTTTTTTTTATATCCTGCAAAAGAAAATAGAAATATACCAAGTGATGGTTAACAATTACAACTAGATAGTATAAACAGTGGTAACTGATATACTAACAGTGGTAAAAGTTAACACTAACATTAATACTGACAGTGATAACTAAATAATGATAACAGTAGAAACTATTTACACTAACAGTGGTAGTTATTTAACTAACAGTGTTAACCTACAGTTGTAGTCATAGGCAGTAATAACTACATGTACAGTGGTAATTGAGGAATAACAGTGATAATGAATAAGACAAAATAGTCGTAACTAATTTGATTATCACTGTTAGTCTCAATTACATCTATCAGCATCTAATACTTAAACATGATAGAGATGTATCAAAATAGTTATGAAAAGACAGTTTAAAAAGATTTAATCATGCCAATACTGGTAATCAGGAAAGTAAATCTGCTCACATCAAATGCTTTGGTGAACAAATCTGCAAGTTGATTGTCAGTATGAACTTTTATAATCTGAATAAGTCATTTTTCATTACAATCTCTGATAAAGTGATACCTAATCTCTATATGCTTTGTTTTAGAATGTTTAACAGGATTATTAATGATGCTGATAGCAGAAGTATTATCAATAAAAATAGGAGTGGTTAAGAAAGTTAAACCATAATCAAGCATCTGATTCTGAATCCATAAGACTTGAGCACAGCAGCTTGCAGCAGCTACATACTCTGCTTCAGCAGTAGATGTTGATACAGTTGTCTGTTTCTTACATTGCCATGAGATTAACCTTTCTCCTAGAAATTGACATCCTCCTGATGTTGACTTTCTGTCCATACTAGCTCCCCCATAGTCACTATCTGAATATGCTTTTAGATCAAAAGGTGAATCTTTTTGATACCAAAGACCTAGATCAGGTTGTCCTTTTAAGTATCTAAAGATTCTTTTGACAGCATACAGATGTGATTGTTTTGGACAGGTTTGAAATCGTGCACAGATACAAACAGCAAACATTATATCTGGCCTAGAAGAAGTTAAATACATCAATGATCCAATCATTGATCTGTACAAATGTACATCAACTTCCTCCCCCTCAGGGTCTGCAGATAGTGGCTTGTGTGTTTCCATTGGTGTACTAGCCACTTTCGAATCAGAGTATCCAAATTTGGTAAGTATGTCTTTGACATATTTACTTTGATTTATGAAAGTACCATCTGAACTCTGCTTAACTTGAAGTCCCAAAAAGAAATTGAGTTCCCCCATTGAACTCATCTGGAACTTTTGATGCATTAAAGTTTCAAATTCCTTGCACATACCATCATTGGTAGAACCAAAAATGATGTCATCTACATACACTTGCACCATTAAAATATCATTTTGATTCCTTTTGGTGAACAGAGTCTTATCAATAGTACCTCTTTTGAACCCATTCTCTAAGAGATACACAGATAAAGTCTCATACCAAGCCCTGGGGGCTTGATGTAACCCATATAGTGCCTTATCCAATCTGCAAACTCTATCTGGATAATTAGGATCTTCAAATCCAGGGGGTTGACACACATATACTTCATCATCAATCATGCCATACAGAAAAGCACTTTTGACATCCATTTGATATACTGTGAAGCCTTTGAATGTAGCATATGCTAGAAATAATCTAATGGCTTCTATCCTGGCAACAGGAGCAAAGACATCATCATAATCAATTCCTTCTTCCTGTGTATAACCTTGTGCCACCAGTCTTGCCTTGTTTTTGATAACAATCCCTCTTTCATCCTTCTTGTTCTTGAAGATCCATTTGGTACCAATTGCCCTTTTTCCCTTTGGCAGATCTACTAGAGTCCACACATTCTGTATCTTAAACTGTAACAACTCCTCTTGCATTGCCTCAATCCAACTAGGGTGTTTGAGAGCTTCTACAACCTTTTTAGGTTCAACTTGAGAAAGAAAACACACATATAGAGATGTATGTAATTCTTCTTCAGTAACAGCAGTTTGCTGTCTTGTTTGTACACCACTGTAAACATCTCCAATCACCTGTTCCAGAGGATGATTTTTGTTTACATGAAGATTAGATGTTGATGTCTCTGGAATGGTGGGCTCCAAGTTGGTAAAATTACCATCCTGTCCAGAACTTTCATTGGAAGGTGTTTCAATTTGCACTTCTGTTTCAATAGGCTGAGATGACATTGGAAGATCAGAAGATAACACCTCTGGTGGATCTGGAGTCCAGATTGGAAAGATAATGTACTCCAATGACTCTTTATTCTGTTCTGAAGCCATATCTGAGATATCCTCATAAACTCCATCTGCTTTGCTTGATGTGATACCTGTGCATGTACCTGTACTAGGATTGACAGTTGTATATCTAAAAGCATTGTTAAGAGCATCAATATCAAACAAAGACTTAGAACCTATTCCATCAGGATTAATGGTATTTTCATTAAAGGTGACATTCATAGATTCTTCTATGACTCTGGTCCTTTGATTGAACACCCTATATGCTTTACACTGAACAGAATATCCTACAAATACACCATCATCTACTTTGCTTTCAAACTTTCCTAGATGATCTTTGGTATTCAAAATAGTACAAGGACATCCAAAGGATTTTAAGAAACTAACCAGTGGTTTGTTCTTAAACAACAGCTCATAAGGAGTTTTGAAGTGAGGCTTAACAACTGTTACCCTATTCAGAACATAGCAAGCTGTGCTAACTGCTTCTGCCCAAAAGGACATAGGAAGTTTTACATCAGCTAGCATAGATCTAGCAGCCTCTATTAGTGTCCTATTCCTTCTTTCAGCTACTCCATTCTGTTGAGGAGTCCTAGGAGCACTAAATTCTCTCTTAATGCCTTTCTCATCACAGAATTTATCCATCTCATAATTTTTAAACTCTGTTCCATTATCACTCCTGATGATTTTAACCTTTTTATCTAATTGGTTCTCAATCTTAGTTATAAATGATCTAAGTATTTCACCTGTCTCATCTTTTGTTCTAAGAAAGAAAACCCATGTAAATCTGGTATAATCATCAATTACAACAAGGCAATAAGATCTTTTTCCCATACTACTTATACTTGTTGGTCCAAATAAGTCCATATGCAATAAGTATAAAGGAGTACAGTTTGAATTGACAGCTTTGGACTTAAAAGAAGTTTTGTGTTGTTTCCCTTTTAGACAAGAAACACAATGATCATCACATGAATATACCTTCTCAGGTAAACCCCTAACAAGCTTGTTTTTGACAAGTTTATTAATGGTTTTGTAGTTCATATGACACATCCTTCTATGCCACAAAGTAGACTCATTTAAATTAACTTTAGAGATCAAGCAATTTAAATCAGGTTGAGGTGCCATGTTTGCTAAGTCACACTTATAAACATTATCTTGCCTAGGAATTCTCATTAAAATCATATCTTCTGGAATTTTGAACTCCTTAGACAAGATAAGACATTCAGTGTCAGTAAAATGATCAGGGTTCTTTTTATCTGTGATTTGACTCACACTTAGCAAATTGTACCTCAACTGTTCCACATAATAAACATTTTCAAAGCTTAACTTGGCACTTTGAACAACTCCTTTGCCTGTGATCCTACCTCCTTTTGGATTGCTTCCAAATGCTACATATCCACCATCAAATGATTTGAAATTCTGTAGCTTTTCCTTATCTCCAGTCATGTGCCTTGAGCAGCCACTGTCGATATGCCATAGACTTCTTGGCTTGCTCTGCACACAAACAAACACAGAGAAAATTAATTTCTCTTGGGAACCCAAACCAATTTGGCTTTGGGTTTCCCTAATGCATCAATGTAATCAACTTTCTTGAAGATTATTGATTTTGATGCATTGTTAGATTTTGAACATCTGGGAACATTAGATTGAAAAGGTGTCCAAATCCAACTAATTTTAGACTTAACAGAGGATTTTGGTCTAACAGTGTTAACTGAAGATCTAACAGTGTTAACTGAAGGTCTAAAGTTATGTCTAACAGTGTTAAACCTGTTATAACTGTTATTATGTCTAACAGTGGTAAAATAATTAACACTGTTAGTATTCCTTACAGTGTTATTTAATCTACCAGTAGAAACTGTTGAATTAACAGAGTTAACAGTTTTAAAAGGTTTACTACTGTTTGCTTTAACTCCTGTTTCCACTGTTTTAGTCTTTAAACTGTTGACTAAATCTTTAGCTTTTGTTCCTGCAGTGGAAACTTTTGCAGCAGCCATAGCTTGATTTGCCCTATAATTCATCTTTCTAGCAGCATTTGTATGATTAGCATTAGATTTAAAATTTTGTTTGTTAATCATATTAGCTGTTGTCCATGGCCTTTTCATATTCTTTTGATAAGTCTTTGGATTATGAAAACACTCATGTTGAAGATGATTATTTCTGCCACATATAAGGCATAACTTTTCTTTAATCACAGTAACATTATTTCCCAGTTTTTGAGTCACCATTTGATTCCAATTCCTTTGGTTACCTCTGGGAAGATGTTTTTGAAAATTTTGTGTTTTAGAGAAGTTATTCTTACATTTGCACTTATCACATGTATTCACAGAAACAGATCTTTTCACATCATTCCTAACCTTCTCTTGAACATTTCTAGGTGTGTTAGGTAATGTTTTCTCATGTTTATCATGATGTTTTTCCTTCTGTTCAAACATTTTCTTACCCTCTTCTAGTTTATTAACTTTTAGTTCTTTAACTAGACCAGTAATACTATTTCTGCTTTCACATGATGATTTATCAGATTTATCGAAAACATTAACATTACATTCAGATGTATCACAATCTTTATCATCTTCCTCAGTCCACTCATGTATTTCAACTTCAACAATGTTTACATCTTCTTTTAAACTGTTAACTGGATCTACCTCTTTAACATCATCATTTAATCCTTCTTTAAGTGAATTTAAATCAATTTCAGTTTTAGAAGGAAAATAGTTGTTGTTATAAGGAGGAGGTACATTATTATATCCTAACCAAGTTTTGAGTTTATCATGAATCTGAGAATTGATAAGTTTATTTACACTTTTAGATGCATGTTCTAAGTTACTCACATTAAGTCTTATGCTATCCCTTTCACATGTAACCTCTGCAAGTTTCTTAGTTAATAATTCTACTTTATCTTTAAAAGTGTCTCTTTCCCACCTAGCATACTCAATATCATATTTAAACTGTGTTGCATTATCTTCAAATGCCTGAATCTGTTTTTCAAGATTTTCTATTACAGAGATTGTGTGTCTACTTTTGATTTCACACTGTTTTAGCTCATCACACACTTTCTGGTTATGATCTCTATAATGTTTCACAGTTTGTTTACACACAGCTGAGCACAATTTTATTTGTACCTCATAAGGAACTTCAGATTGCTTGTCAGATTCTGCTGTTGCCATGAAGCATTGATTCTTCACTTCATGCTCTTCCTGATCACTCCAATCCCATCCACATCCATCAACTGATACCAGTGCATTTGATGAAGTATCTTGAATTGGCACATTCTTAGTTTGACCAACATTTCCTCCACTTCTATGAACAGTTCCTCTCTCATTCTGATCAATCTTAGGACTTCTGCACTCCCTAGCAAAATGTCCCATCTTGTGACAGTTGAAGCATTCAACTTTGCTTTTATCAAACCAGCTTGAATCACTCCTTTTCTGTGCAAAGTTATTTCTACCAGTTCTTTGCATAAACCTTTTTGCTCTTTGTGTGATTAAAGCAATTTGTAGCTTGATATCCATTTCTTCTAGATCATCTCCTTCAAACTGATCTAGATCTTCATTAGTAAGTGATGAATTCACATTACTAGCAAAGAAAGATTCTAAGATTTGATCATTAGAATGAGTAGTACTAGATCCACTTCCTCTAGTACCATAGGATGACCCTTTCTGACTTGATTCAGCTTTTAATCCAGAACCTGCCATTGACATAAAAGCTGAATTATTGTTATTGCTCCCATAGCCTACTTTCTTGATCTCTACCTCAGCTTCAAAATTCCTCAGATCATTGTAGATATCTTCTAATTCCTTTGCTTCCAGATCTGCACTCTGCCTTAAACCAACAGTATACATGGTCCATTCATTACTTAAGGACCTCAGAAACTTCCTGTTCAAATCATCTTTATCAATTTTTACTTGATGATTTTCCAGATCTCCCACAAGCTTTGAAAACCTATCAAAGGTTTGAGTCAGAGTTTCTGACTTTACAGAATTAAAGTTCTCATATTGCTGTTTCAACAGAGATCTTTTGTTCTTTTTGGTGTTATCATTACCACCAAATCTCTTCTCTATTGCTTCCATTAAAACTTTAGCATCTTGACATGCTTCAAAACGCCTTTGATATTCATTTGGAATAGATAACAATAGAGTACTCAAAGCTTTGTACTCTATAGATCTGACTTTTCGTTCTGCCTCAGATGTTGGTGGAGATCTTGGCAGTGGAACACCATCACTGTTTAAGGTCACTGGAGGACCATTAACTACAACTTCCCACATCTGATAATCTGTGAGAAGCATATATTGTCTGATTCTGTTTTTCCACAGATCAAACTCATCAGGTCTTAGCATTGGGATCTTTGTGACCTGGATTCCTTCACTACCTTCTGCCATTATTATTATTCAATGATTATACAAATGATCAATAAAACAGTAGAACTGAGATCTTCCTGGATTCAAAACTAATCCTGCTCTGATACCACTTGTTAAACCAAGATCTATCTAATAAACTATTAGATAACCACAGTTTTGAATGATTACTAAGAAGTTTGCGGAATAACACTTAGTAATATAATGAAGATCAAAATGAATAACAATAACAGAATTATAAAAAGCTCCAATCTTATTAATAATATAAGACGAATACACTGATTTGTATTAGGGTTACAAAACCTTGAAGCTGCGCAAAAACTCATAACCTAATCTAGGTTAAGGATCTCTATTTATAACACATAGAGTCCTGCTAAATAATCTCCTATAATTATGGAAGCAGTTACATTCCATAATTATTCAAACTTTGACTTCCCTCCTATTCTAGGTATAAACAGTGTTAACTATCACGACTATACAGATAGTGGTAATTCCTATAGCAGTGTTAACACTTATACAATTTACTAGACTAATATACCAACAGTGGTAACTAGCCTAAGCAGTGTTAACTGTTGTAAACAAGCTAACAGTGATACCACTAACAGTTGTAACTCTTATCTTCAATCTTCAATAACAGTTGTAATCTTCTACTAACAGTGGTAACCACCACCAACAGTGGTAATCCATGAAGACATCAACTAACAGTTTTAACTCTGAAGACAGTGGTAACCAACATACTAACAGTTGTAATACCAGTAGTAACAACAACACTAACAGTGTTAATGCCTTGTGCATTCTTCAACAGCAGTAATAACATCAGAAATCTTATTTCCCAACACTGATCATTGTCAGCGAGAGCATTACTCTCTGTACAAAAAGTATGATCCAAATTGAAGATAGTGTTGTTGAAGGTTTTCTTGTCGCTGATTGTATCTTAGACCAGTAGAGGAAGAATTTATAAAGATCAAAGACTCAACTATGTGTGTCGCTGATACTCATCTATCAGCGAGAGTCTCCAAGTCTTCTTGAGTTCTCTCTTCTGCTGAATAAAAGAAGTCGTTGAAGATTAGCTGTTCAAGTCATCCTTTAGAGCATGTTAGCTCGCATCGAGAATGAGGAGAATTGATATATCTTTCAGTGACTGCAGCATTAAATGCCGCATTAAATAAGAAGTCAACATTCGGCGTTACTACGGCGCAGCATGTGTTCCTCGAAACTTGAAAAGAGTAACGTGGAAGCTTTTGATTGGTCTATAGTACAAGGTGATATTTTCCAAGACAGAATGTCGTGCCATGATATATCACATCTCAACTACCTCTCCAATCAAGCAGCGACACGTGTCCATCAGATCCGGAAATCAAGGATTTCAGCGTCTATAAATAGCGTAGTATGTTGTACTTCATTTCGTGTGTCGATTACTTGTATTGTCACTTGTTTGTCAGTGACTAGTTTGTCTAAGATACAAGTAACACCAGCAAGTGAACTAGTAGCGTGTTTGTCCACTACTAGTTTACTTCAGCGAGTGAGCAAGTTAGCGTGTTTGTCCACTACTGCTCATCTCCTTTGTAATAGCTGTATTGTTTGATTTAGATTAGCTTTGGCTAATCTATTCCGCAACCAACAAGAGATAAATTTTATCAATAAAAGAATTTATCTTTCAGCTACATTTGTATCAGTAACTGAACTGTTTATCTTATATACATACTTGTGTTCATATTGTTGTTACTTTAATACGGTTAAAAACTTGTTAAACAAAGATAACACATTATAACAGAAAAGAAAAGTTTTTAATTGTATTCAACCCCCCCTTCTACAATTAACTCACTGTTAACGATTCACAATCACTAACATAATAGTGATTAGGGACTCACAATTGGTATCAGAGCAGAGTTGGTTTAAAAAATAATTTAACCAGATCTGCAATGGAATCCGTTAAGTACAGTTGTGTTGATTCTGAGTACCAGAAGGGAAATGGCTCCACTACAAAACCTCCAGCTTTTGACCCATCAAGAATTGAAACCTGGATGTCCAGGATGATGATGTTCTTAGACCTTGTTGATGATCGTCTTTGTTCTATAATAACTGACGGTCCTCACACTCCTACTGTCTTTATTCCTGCTGTTGCAGCCACTGCAACCACTCCTGCACTACCAGAAATGGTTATGCCAAAAAGGGAGGAACAATGGACAGATGAGGACAGGCGCATGGTCAGACTGGATAAACAAGCTAAAATATACATAAGCATGTCACTTCCTGATGAAGTGTTTGAGTCCATTAGATTGTGCAGTACAGCGAAACACATGTGGGACACTCTTAGAAATATCTATATTGGAACCCCCGACATAATTCGCTGTAGAGAAGTAAATCTGACTCGTCAGTATGAACTGTTTGCCATGGAACCCAATGAGTCACTAGCCTCCACCTATACTAGATATCAAGCTTTAATAAATAAAATGGAAAAGGCTAATATAGGAAAAGACCAAAGATTTGTTGTTGAAAAATTTCTAGAACTGTTGCCTAGAAAAGTTTGGGGAACCATTGCAACATGTACTCGACAACGTAATGATTATACTTCTCTCAATCTAACTCAAATTTATGGTATATTGTTAAACTGGGAACAATCTGAAAAACAGGCTGATCAAAGTGAGCACATTCGTGCTGCATTAGGCAGTCAAAAGATTTCTAATGCCCTTGTAGCTGAGCTAGAAGAGATTGATCAAAAGCAGAAAGTTAAGATCACCCAGTTGAGTTCAAAGTCACTGATTGCAGATGAGGAAGGTTATGCTACTGACAGTCAGTCTGAAGTCACCTATGAAGAAGGACTAGAGAAGCTGGAAAGAGATATGGCCATGATGGTTGCAAATTTCAGAAAGAACACAAGGTTTAACAAATTTGCTGGCACACCATCAAGTGACATCTCAAAGTCAAAAGGTGACTGCTACAAATGTGGCAAACCTGGTCACTTTGCAGCTGACTGTAGATCCAAAGCTGTCTATCCTCTCCCTGAACAAAGGCCCAGCTTCAGAAATGACAAGTACAACAAGTATAAGTCAAAATACAAGAAGCTGAAAGCTATGTCCAAAATTGGCAAGAAGAAGGGAAAAGGATTCGTCGCTGAAGAAGGATCCTTCAGCGACTCTGACTCAACCTCATCATCTGATGAAGAAGAAGCTATGATTTGTTTAGATAGAGATTACTGCCTGATGGCTAATGATGCTGACTTCCATGAAAACATCAAAGAAGTAGCTAAGAAGTGTTCAGCATCCGGCTGGGATCCAGAGACTCTCTACAAGGTACATTGTTTTAAATCAGCTTCAGTGACTGAAAAGGAGAATATCTTTGAGACTTTGATAGTTGATCTATCAAATGCTCATGATATTTAGAAAAGGCAAGAATGCATGATCAATGACTTAACATCTAAACTTAAACTTCAAGAAGAAAATTTGTTGAAAATGAAAGATCTAAAACTTGAAATTGATGCACAAATACATGCAAATCAAATGTGCATTCAAGAGAAAATAAGTTTTGAAACCAAATTTTATCAACTCAATGAAGTTATAAAGTCATGGTGCAAATCTGCATTAAATGTAAATCAGTGTGTCAATAATCAAATTCCAAAACAAGTAAAAGCTATTTTGGGAGGTGATTATGACACAGCTGCTTCTCTGGCTGATGCCACAAGCATTGATCAAATATTCAAGCCTGATCAATCCTTTTCAAACTTCGTTTTTGAACCAATGTCAGTCTTCAGCGAGCCTAAACCAAATCATTTTGTTAAAAGCTCGCTGGTCACTGACAACTGTGATATAGCTGCAAGTATTGATGAATTGAAAGACTTGAGCATAAATGAGTCAACAACTAATCCAGTTTCCATCAGTATTACTGCTATTAATCAAAAGTCATTCAGCAACCTCACTTCTGACACTTCAGTGACTGATGATCTTGTCATCAGTGACTTGGAGTCAAAGAAACAAACTGAGACAGTAAGTCTGAATTCTTTTAAATCTCAATCAAATAAGCATTTTGAGCAAAAGAAGTCTAAAGCCACAAATAAAAAATGCTATAAGTGTGGAAGTAGGCAACATGTGTCAACAGATTGTTCATCAGTACAAGCTTGTGTCCAAGCAACCACCAGCAATGAATCAAATGTCTTGCTGGTCAGTGGAAGCCAAACTCAAGGCCTACCCACCATGAACCCATCTCAGGATGGGTTCATAAATTGAACTAATAATTTATTCATGATGTAGGGCATTCTTAGAGAAACAATCTGGTATCTGGACAGTGGGTGTTCCAGACATATGACCGGATGTAAGTCCCTGCTCAGCTACTACTAGGATGAAAGAGGCCCTGATGTAGTTTTTGGTGATAACAACATTGGTAAGACCAGAGGGTATGGGGTCTTGACCAATGGAAATGTGATGTTTAAAAAGGTGGCATATGTTGAAGGATTGAAGCATAATCTATTAAGCATCAGTCAGTTCTGCGATGCCAAGAATAAAGTGCTATTTGATCATGAAGCTGGAGTTGTTTACAACAAAAATGGAAGTGCTGTCCTGGGTGCTCAAAGGAAAGGAAATACATATGTAGTCAATATGGACTCAGCACAATCAGGAACATGTTTCTATTCCAGAACCGTTTCAGAAGAAAAATGGTTATGGCATAAGCGACTTTCTCACCTGAACTTCAAAGCCATCAGCAAGCTCAGCAAGTATAGCTTGGTAAATGGTCTTCCAAAGCTCACTTTTGACAAAGACAAGCTTTGTTCAGCGTGTGAGAAGGGAAAGCATCACAACTCTTCTTTCAAAAGCAAACAAACATCTTCAGTGACAGAATGTTTTCAACTGATGCATATGGATCTATTTGGTCCTGTGAGTTCTCCTAGTCTTGGTGGTAAAAGGTACTGCTTGGTTATTATGGATGAATATTCCAGATATACTTGGGTATTCTTCCTCAAAGCCAAAAGTGATGCAACACAGGAAATCATATCCTTTATCAAAAAGATGGAAAACTTAAATGGTTGTTTAGTTAAACATTTAAGAAGTGATAATGGCACTGAATTCAGAAATATTGACCTTGAAAGTTTCTGTGATTCAAAAGGTATTTCTCAAAACTTCTCTGCACCAAGAACACCTCAACAAAATGGTGTTGCAGAGAGGAGAAATAGAACCTTGATTGAATCAGCAAAGTCAATGCTCATAGATGCTGGTCTTAAGACCCACTTCTGGGCTGAAGCAGTTAACACTGCCTGCTACACTCAGAATAGGTCTCTGATTGTCAAGAGACATGATAAGACAGCCTATGAGGTGTTAAGGGGGAGAAAACCTGACATAAGTTTTCTTCATGTTTTTGGCAGTACCTGCTATGTTTTAAACAAAAGAGATCACTTAGGAAAGTTTGATCCCAAAGCTGATGAAGGTATATTTGTTGGTTACTCAATCATTTCAAAAGCTTTCAGAGTTTATAATAAAAGAAGGGAATGTATTGAAGAATCAATGGATGTTACCTTTGATGAATCTTATGATGAATCACTCACTGATCCAAAAGATTATGAAAACCTTACTTTTAACACAATCAGTGATGACAAGCATGAGATTCATCCATCAGATTCTAAAAGGGAAGATGATGTCCCTGAAGATACTTCTGGGTCTATAGCTCAGAATAATTCAGAAACTTCATCTTTGCCTGTTGATATCCCATCATCATCTCATCATTTGCATCAAAATAATAGCTCTCACTTTCCAAATCAAAGCTTAAACATTAATCATGCTTCTAATGCTGATGTGTCTGGTGGATCACCTCTGAACAATCAAGTCACTGCTGAACCTCAGCGAGTGACTAAATGGACTAGACATATTGATAACCAATTGATTATTGGTGATCCTCAATCCAAGGTCCAGACCAGATCAGCATCTGCTAACTTTTGTTTGTTTGTAAGCTTTGTGTCACTAATTGAGCCCAAGAAAATTGATGAGGCACTCACTGATCATCACTGGATAGCTGCCATGCAAGATGAGCTATCTCAGTTTGAAAGGAATAAAGTGTGGAAGTTAGTACCTCAAGTAGCTGGGAAATCTGTGATTGGAACAAGATGAGTGTTCAGAAACAAGATGGATGCTGATGGCGTTGTAATAAGGAATAAGGCTAGACTGGTTGCACAAGGTTACTGTCAGCAAGAAGGAATAGATTATGATGAAACCTTTGCACCAGTTGCTAGGCTTGAAGCAATCAGGTTGTTCTTAGCATATGCAGCCCACAAGAAGTTCAAGGTATATCAAATGGATGTGAAGAGTGCCTTCTTGAATGGCAAGCTGCAGGAAGAAGTGTATGTGAAGCAACCACCTGGATTCACTGATCCCAAGCATCCAGGTTATGTCTATAAGCTGGAAAAAGCTTTATATGGACTAAAACAAGCTCCTAGAGCTTGGTATGACACTCTCTCCACCTTCTTAACTAATTGTGGGTATGTCAGAGGTAAAATTGACAGCACACTTTTTATTAAAAAGGATAAGAGAGATGTTATATTGGTCCAAATTTATGTTGATGATATTATTTTTGGGTCTACTAACAATGACATGTGCAAGGAATTCAGTGACCTCATGACTAAAAGTTATAAAATGAGCATGATGTGTGAACTAACATTTTTCCTTGGTCTGCAAATAAAGCAAACCAAAACTGGTATTTTTATAAATCAAGGAAAATATGTTAAAGATTTATTAAAGAAATTTGAATTCACCAACTGCTCATCCCTTGCTACACCAATGTCATCTGCAGTAAAATTACATGCTGATCCTGATGGTAAATCTGTAAACATCACTACTTACAGAGGAATGATCGGGTCACTGCTGTATTTAACTGCTAGTAGACCAGACATTATGTTTTCCACTTGTCTATGTGCTAGATATCAAGCTGATCCAAAGGAATCCCATTTGCTCGCTGTCAAAAGAATTTTTCAGATATCTGAAGGGTACACCAAATCTTGGTCTCTGGTACCCATCTGGTTCAGATTTCTCACTGAAGGGATATTCAGATTCTGATCATGCTGGATGCAAAATGGACAGAAAGAGTACCTCTGGTAGCTGTCAGTTTCTGGGAGAAAAGCTTGTAAGCTGGTCAAGCAAGAAACAAAATTCTGTCTCAACTTCTACTGCTGAGGCTGAATATGTCGCTGCTGGAGCCTGCACTGCTCAAATTCTGTGGATGAGGAATCAGCTCGCTGATTATGGTTTTAACTTTGGCAATGTTCCAATTTATTGTGACAGTCAAAGTGCCATTGCCATAGCAAATAATCCTGTGATGCACTCAAGGACAAAGCATATAGATGTCAGATATCACTTCATCAGGGACCACGTCATGAAAGGTGACATTGAATTGCATTTCATTCCAACTGATTACCAACTCGCTGACATTTTTACAAAACCTTTAGATGAGAAAAGATACACCTTTCTCATCAGCGAGTTGGGCATGCTAAACCTAAATGATTAAAACTTGTTTGTTTAATAAACGGTAGTTACAAAATAAATAGTTTATATTTTTTTTGACACGCTGACCTATTATTCTCCCTGATGTAATCAGCAAGGATAATAAGTTAGCATTGTTATAATCAATAAATTATATATTTTGTAACTGCACATGAAAATTCCTTATATCACATAACTAAACTATATCTTATGCTTCACATACTTGACTAGCTGATTGGATTAGTATTCTAAGTTGTAGTTTAATCAGCGACATCAAATGTAAAACATAATATTTAGCTTATTTTAAGATATAACTTATTTTCATCTCGCTGAGACATGATGTATCAGCGAAAGTTTTGTTAATATTTAATACAGCATTTATTTCGACATATATTCCTTACAATTAATACAATTTGTATTTAATTTTTAATAAATGCCTTATTAAAAAATCTTATGGGAACTCGAAAAGGTACACTTTTTCTGACACCTCGTATACCTTTTCCGGCGCACAACTCCCATCACCATTTAATGTTACCACTTATCACCATCATCACCCTACTCCACTACCACCAACCACATTTTTTTTAATTTTTAACCACGTACATACTCGTTTTGACCACACATTTTCAACATCAGTAACCGTATATAAGCAGCGAAACCCTTACCTTTTCACTCTTTACGCTTTCTAATTTTTCAAACCTCATCTTCTTCATTTTTCTCTGCAAATATCTTTCCACTTTTTCTTCTTCTAAATGGCAAGGACAAAATTTTTCAACAATGCTTACACACCGACCCCAGAGATTAAAGCTCTTCGAGCCTCTGCGGTCAGTGAGACCCTTGTCATTACAGTTCCCAAATCCAACTATTTGGGAAATGTAAATTGCCCTAAACCAGATTATGCGGAGGTGATAAACTTTCTGAAAAATCACTTTATCCTCCCTGCTCTTACCTTGTCTCCTGGGGAAATGAACCCAGAATGGCTCAGTGAGTTCTGGTATACCTGCACTCACTCTGTTGTCTCTGGTGTTTCCCAACTCCAGGGTTTTATAGACAATGGTACCCAACCCATCCTCATAACTGCCAACACCATCCGCTCCATTTTACAACTGCCGACCTATGAGTCGTACGAGTCGCTGCCAGAGAGCGACGTTGCCAAACAACGCCTCGTCGAACTCACTGAGATTGAGTGTAAATACTCAGTCGATGGCAGTGGCAACCGTAAGTACTCTACGGTCCATAAAACAAAAATGGATGGTGTTTGGAATGCTCTTTTCACAAACTTTATCCAATCTTTGGGCACAAAATCAGGGAGCTATGATCAATTCAGCTCCCTGGAGGCCCAGATCAGTTGGTCACTAGTCAACTCTCTACGAGTTGACTATGCAAGTGTGATCTTGTTGGTGCATCTTAGTGTGTCTGTCAGTTGGTCAAAGTCTGTTATGTGTTTGATATGTAATTAAGTAAGTTAATAACTTTTGTTTTAATTACATTTTGTGTTTTGGCGACACAAGGTCTTTGTGTCGCAATAGTTACCTTGGCGACACAGCTTGTGTCGCATGAGTCGGCTTGGCGACACATCTTGTGTCGCATAGACCAGGTTAGGTCTTTGGTATAAATAGGTTATTTCGGCTCATTTGTCAAGGTTGACGAAATTGTGAGATCAGTGAGCATATTGTAAGTGTTATAATTAATATAAGCTGATCGACTTTTGGTATTGAATTGATATACTTTGTGATTTGCTTTGTTTATTCGTTTAAACGTTTATATATTCAATCAATTGTATTCCGCACGTTTGATTGAGTAAGGATTCGATTAGGTCCGACTACAGGGGTCCTACAAGTGGTATCAGAGCCAAAAATCACACGATTTGGCATTATTGAATCCGTTCTTGATACGTTTCTCGAATAATTGTGAGTATATTGAATTAAAATCTTCATTGAAAGGTGTTCACAAGCTGCTTCTTGCTATTTCTGGAAGATTTTAGGTTTATTTTTCGTCCATCAGTCGTAAATTTTCGTGTGGTTATCGAAAATTTTCGATTTTAGGGTTTTTTGGTCGCTGGTCAGCCGTTTCTGCGACATAAGCTGCGACATATCTTTTGTGTCGCGACTAGGGTTATTGCGACATACGTCTTTCATTAGGCGACACTAGATTGCGACATAAGACTTGGTTTTCTTCCGTCGCTATCTTTTGCGACATAAGACTTGGCTTTCTTCCGTCGCTATATATTGCGACATAAAACTTGGTTTTCTTCCATCGCTAACTTTGCGACATATCATCTGCGACATATCCTCTGTGTCGCTTAAATCGTTTGCGACATATAGATTGCGACATATCCTTTGTGTCGCTTAAATCGTTTGCGACATAAATTTGTGTCGCATAACAGTCTGTTTTCTTTTTCTTTTGTGTTATTTATCTATTTTGCAGGTAATTCACAATGTCTTCTTCAACACACTCCATTCAATCTGTAGGAGCTATGCTAAAGCAAAACAATGAAGTTGGTTCTGGAAATAAACCACCTATGTTTATGCCAGGCATGACCTATTCTGATTGGCGCCAACGCTTTGAGTCTTATGTTGGATTAAATGATCCTGAGATGATGATTTACTTAGAGGAGAGATATGAGCGTCCTCTAAAGTCAGGAGTCTACAATGGTCAAGCTCCTGAGAAATCGATTAAATCAATGACTCCAGAGGAAAGAAAAGCTTTTGATATGGAGAGAAAGACTCATGCTGCAATTACTATGGCTTTACCTCAACCCATTATGAGACAGTTTAAACATCATAAGATCGCTTACGATCTTTGGAAAGCTTTCGAAAAGAAATGCGGTGGTACCGTCCAATACAGAAAGAAAAGGATAGATTTAATCAAGAAGCAGTATGAGGTTTTTGACATGCTTCAGGATGAATCTCTGGAAGATCTGTGCAGTAGATTTTCCCAATTGGTCACTGAGTTGATTGAAGGAGGTGTAACTCTTGAGCGTAGTGATGTCAACAAGAGATTATTAGACTCTTTACCTAAGAAATGGCATACTAGGGTTCTTTTGATGGAAAAAGATGAAGACATCATGGATATGGAGCTTGAAGACCTTATTGGACATATTGAGGCTGAGCTTCTTGAGATGCAAAGGAAAGAGACTAAGGCTACATCGCATCTCCAAAATCCAAAACTTTATGAAGTTGATGTTCCAGTATCTTCAAGCAGACCTTCTGTCACTGCATTTGTCGCTAGTAATGCTAGTGGAAATGTATCTTCTTGTAATCCATCTGGTTCTACTTATGTTCCGAACTCTGGAAATTCAACTGGGTCTCTTTTTCAGAATTCAGGATTTTCTTCTAATGAAGATTATGCATCTACTTTTTCAGCATTTTTAGCCTGTGCTGGAGATTTTTCCGATGAAGATTTTGGTCAAATTGACCAAGAAGAATTGGAAAGATTAGATTTAAAATGGAATAT
This sequence comes from Pseudognaphalium luteoalbum, assembly GCA_963422505.1. Taxonomy (NCBI): domain Eukaryota; kingdom Viridiplantae; phylum Streptophyta; class Magnoliopsida; order Asterales; family Asteraceae; genus Pseudognaphalium; species Pseudognaphalium luteoalbum. Next base: position 29,541,803 of record OY730195.1, read on the forward strand.
GGCTATGCTGACTAGGAGGGTGAAGAATTTTTTACAGAAAACTGGTAGAACTTCTGTAAATAATCCAGGTGAGAAAGGTATTGGGTTTAATAAAGGGAAGGTGCGCTGTTATAAGTGTCAGAATTATGGACACTTCGCCCGTGAATGTGAGAAAAACAAGGCACCATCTTCAGGTCTCACCAAGCCTTCACCAACAAAGGCAGAAGAGAAAGCCATGGTGTCAGCTGCGTTCATGCTGACTGAAACTCCATGGGATAACAGCTGGTCTGATGGAGCTGATGATGATGAGAACACTGCACTAATGGCTGAGGTTCATGAGGTAGATGATGAACCTTTATCTTGTGTTTCTTGTATTAAGCTTACTAACCAATTTAACAGGTGTAGAGAGGATAATGAGCGCCTTAATACAACAATTTCACAATTAAAGGAAGATAATGAGATGTTGAAAGAAAGTTATAAGGCATCTGAAAAGAAATTAAAGGCTATTTTTGAAGAAAAGAAAGAACTAAAAGCCAAAATTTTTGAACAGCAAGATGAAATAGGGAGTTATGTAGATATGTTAACTCATGTTAAAAAGGAACTTGCTGACTCACAGGCTGTAGTTCTTAATTTAAATCGAAAAATATCAAATTTTTCTACATCCTCTCTCATTTTTGATGAAATCCTTCAGAAACAAAGGACAGATACGAAAAGTAAGGCAGGACTTGGTTATCACCATGTTCCACCTCCAAAAGATTATCTGCCTATGCCTGAACAGGAAATCATTAAAGATTTTGTGCCTAATGTTCTTCAAAAGGACACAAAACCTGTTAATGTTAAGATAAGTAAGCCTGAGGTTGCACCTAAGTCACAAAAACCTAAAACTAGTATGCCTGAGCAAGTTAACGCATCAACTAGTGAACCTGATCATTTAAAGGTTCAAAAGGTTGACTTAGTCAAACCTCTTGATGTCAAGGCTGAACCATTTCAGCCCAAGCCAAGTGCATCTGTTAAGATATCTGAGTCAAAGATAGTTAAGTCTGCTGTTATCACAAAGCCTGAAAAAGTTGAGGCTAAATCAATTCCTCCAGCCAGTTCAAAGGAGGAAATTGAGATTGAGGATATAACCAATGAAGAATACGGTTATTTGAAACGGAAGGAGGTAACCAACGATCATCATATCTTTACTAGTGAAGGGTATGATGAAATTTATAAAATGAATGGCAAGAAGTTACCCGAACCGAAAAAGAAGATTTTTCAACCAAATAATTCTAATTCTCTTAAAAATTCTTCTAAAATAAATCAAGGCTCATCTGATGCATGTACACATAAGTGTACATGCTCAACACATCCAACTGTTGGCCGAGTTCCAAGGTTGACTCCTCAATCTCCTGATAGAATTGAGAAATGATCTTGTTTCTATTGCAAGAAACAAGGTCATTTGATTGATATGTGCCCATTACTTGCTAAGAAGTATGCTAGAAGGGGAGATGCACGAACCTCTAAAGCAAAAAGTTTTTCAAAAAATTCAATGAGAGGCTCAGCAGTTCTACCAAGTACTTCTTACAATATTGAGCAAGTTCCGAAACCTAAAAAGGTTTGGAAGCCCAAAGAGTCCCGTTCTGACTCTTCATCTAATAATGATTCATCAGCCAGTGATTTCGATGTGTTAAAAAATAAAATTTTGACTGATGTAATCATTGTGGATGATACCACCGGGTTACCCAAGTCTGTTAAGGCTTGGGTTCCCCTTACTCATTAATTTCTTTATCTTTGATGTCGCAGCAATCTGAACAAGTTCAGAATAGTAGATGGTATATAGACAGCGGTTGCTCGCGACATATGACAGGCGACTTATCCTTGCTTTCTGAAGTAAAAACTTATAATGGAGGATATGTTGCTTTTGCCGGAGATAAAGGAGGAGTCATTACTGGACAAGGTACACTCTCTAATGGGCAAGTGAGTTTTGAGAAGGTTAATTATGTGGAGCAGCTCACTCATAATCTGCTCAGTGTATCTCAAGTATGTGACAAAGAGTACACTACAGCATTCACTAAAACTGAATGTTGTATCTTGAAGCCAGGATTTGTTATTCCTGATGAATGGGTGCTGCTTCGAGCACCAAAGCAAAAGGACACGTATATTCTTGATATGAAGACTGTTGAAACAACTCATCATACGTGTCTACTATCAACAGCTCCTGAAAGAGAATCACTTTTATGGCACAGACGTATGGGTCACTTGCATTTCAGAAAGATGAATTATTTGGTGAAGCATGATCTTGTGCGTGGAATTCCAAAGCAATCTTTTGGAATCAATGATCTCTGCGTTTCCTGTCAAAAAGGAAAACAGCACAAGAAATCCCATAAGTCAAAGGTGATTAACTCGGTGTCAAAACCTTTGGAGCTATTGCATATGGATCACTTTGGACCTGTAAGTAAGAAGAGCATAGGAGGTTCTAAATACTGTTTAGTAGTTACTGACGATTACTCTCGCTTCTCATGGGTGTATTTCTTATCTACTAAAGATGAAGTTCCTGAAATTCTTACTTATTTATTTGATAAGCTCGAGAACCTATGCAATCTGTCCATCAAGAAACTGCGATCAGACAATGGTACCGAATTTAAGAATTCTACAATTGAGTTGTACTGTTTACGGAAAGGCATTGAGCATCAATTCAGTGCAGCACGGACTCCTCAACAGAATGGAGTCGCTGAGCGTAAAAACAGGACACTCATTGAAGCAGCTCGTACAATGCTGGCAGATTCTAAACTGCCTATTACCTTTTGGGCTGAAGCAGTTAATACTGCTTGCTATATTCTTAATCGGGTTTCTGTGGTTAAAAAGCACAATAAAACATCGTATGAACTGCTTAATAACAGGAAACCTTCATTACAGTTTCTTGAACCATTTGGTTGTCCTTGCACAATTTTGTACACAAAAGAGAAGGTTGCTAAGTTTGGTGCAAAGTCTAGTGAAGGATTGTTTTTGGGTTTTTCAAATAACTCTCCTAACAAACGAGTGTACAATTTGGCAACTAAGCGTATGGAAGAACATTATGAAGTAACATGTTTTCGTTATACTGAAAATCCGGATGGAAAGGGACCAGCACATTTGTTCAATTATGAAGCTATTTTTGATTCGTTTAATCTGTCTACGGAAGATGATGAAATGGATCAAATGGTTACTTTGCTTCATGGTCTCGATTTATCTTCAACTTCTTCAACGCCATTAAAAGCAACGACACCAAATGTCTCTAATACTCCACAACCTTCTCAATCAAATTCTCAAGCAAATGTTGATATCCCTGAATCATCCACAGGAAACCAAGAAACTTCTTCTGGTAATCCTGAGTCTGATGATGAAGATGAACATTTTGAGAATTCAAGGGAGTTTGAATCAGCACAGGAAGCTGATTTAACAAATTTGGATTCTGTCATTGTGCCTGACAAGATTCCAAGTTCGCGTATTCATAAGGACCATCCAGTAGACAATATAATTGGTTCTTTAGATAAGGGGATTCAGACGCGACATCAAGTTGTTACTGATACACATTCTTTTTCACCTTCGGACTCATCTGAGTCCGCATCTCTTGCATGTCTGTCGATTGAGATTCAATCATGTTTTTTATCTCAAGTGGAGCCTAAACGAATAGATGAAGCTTTAAAAGATCCCCACTGGGTTGAGGCTATGCAGGAAGAGTTGCAGCAATTCCGTAAGCTGCATGTTTGGGAATTAGTACCATTACCTAAGGGTGCACATCCAACTGGCACTCGTTGGGTATATCGGATTAAGAAAGATGATCGCGGAGTGGTTATTCGAAACAAGGCAAGACTTGTGGTGCAAGGTTTTCATCAAGTTGAGGGATTAGACTACGATGAGGTTTTTGCTCCTGTTGCTCGATTGGAGTCAATTCGGATTTTCTTGGCCTTTGCGTCCTTCAAAAGATTTATTGTTTATCAACTTGACGTCAAGAGCGCCTTCTTATATGGACAAGTCGATACTGATGTATATGTCAAGCAGCCTCCTGGCTTTGAAGATCCGTTGCATCCAGAATATGTCTGTAAACTCAATAAGGCATTATATGGATTGCATCAGGCACCAAGATTGTGGTATGAGAGGCTTTCTACTCATCTTGTTAAAAATGGATTCGAACGAGGCAGTATTGATAGTACATTATTCACAAAAAGAGATGGTGAAGACTTACTGCTGGTACAAGTTTACGTCGATGACATCATTTTCGGATCCACCAAAGATTCTATGTGTAAAGACTTTGAGCATCTTATGAAGACAGAATTTGAGATGAGTGCAATGGGGGAACTCACGTTCTTTCTAGGTGTTCAAGTTGAGCAGTCTGCCAATGGTATTTACATTCATCAGTCAAAATATGTAACTGATATGTTAACCAGATATGATTTGCTTAACTGTAAGACCTACGGAACTCCCATTGAAATTAACCATAACATTGGACCGGCCATTGATGACGAGGACTGTAAAGAAAAGGACTATCGCTCCATGATTGGTTCTCTTATGTATCTTACAGCATCCAGGCCAGACATCGTATTCGCAGTGTCCATCTGCTCAAGATATCAAGCTAGGCCAAAGGTTTCTCATATGAAGGCTGTTAAACGAATTTTTGGGTACCTCAAGCATAGGCCAACACTTGGTCTATGGTACTCAAATGAAAAATCGTTTGAACTAACTGCTTATTCAGATTCGGATCATGGCGGTTGTAGTATAGATAAGAAGTCAACAACTGGTGGATGCCAGTTTCTTGGATCTCGCTTGGTTTCATGGCAATGTAAGAAGCAGACAACGGTGGCTACTTCCACTGCAGAGGCTGAATATGTAGCTACAGCCAGTTGCTGTTCTCAGATTCTGTGGATTCAACATCAATTGCGAGACTATGGGTTACTTCTTACTCTAACTCCTTTACATATTGATAATACTGCCGCTATTTCCATTACACGCAATCCCGTACAACACTCTAGAACTAAGCACATAGAACTTAGATTCCATTTTATACGAGATTGCTATGAGAAACACTTGATAGACCTCGTCCACATAGATACCCTCAAACAGAATGTTGATCTCTTTACTAAGGCCTTCTCTCGTGCCCGATTTGATGAACTGATCAACATGATCGGTTTGCGCTTCTTTCAACTAAAGAAGTAACTTTTGGACTTGGATTTGTATCTAAAAAAAAAAAAAAAAATAAAATAAAAAAATAAAATAAAATAAAATAAAAAAAATTTTATAAACGCAACAGCCACTCTTTATACTCTATAGTTTTAAAGAAATGCGAAGTTGCAATATTCGTAAAAAGACGTTCAGTTGTGTCTGTAAACAACTAGGAAAATGATAGTACATTAGGATGCATGCATAAAATGAAAATTCTAAGGTTTATGCTTGATGTATCAGTAGGTTTATCTAGCATACTTACTGCAGTCTTTATAAACACTAGCTTCATCATATGATGTACTGGTAGGCATGTCACACTGGGAGTTGAACAATTAAAAAGTAATTCTAATAACATGTCTATTTATCATGTGGTCCACATTCTGTGATATATGACTAAGTGTCTTAAATCCTTAATACCGCTTGGCATGCTTCCATTTTGGTTAAATAATATAAAATACTTTGGGGGTATATATTTCTTGTTTCCTCTGTTGTACGTAAGTACAGACCTGGTCTCATGTTATATATACTTAAAAGTTAAGCAAACGCAAGTCAATCGCACTTGAAAAAGTCTTACATTATAGGATACCTCACAAGGTCGCCAAAATGGTTTGACCAAGTCTGGTTTTGCTTACACCTGAATCAAGTTATGTTGCTTTGTTGTACGTCTGTACAGACCTGTCACCGCTGTCTTGATTCTTAAAAATGACTTTTATATATTTTATCTATCTTGGAAGATATGTTCTTGTCGAAATTAATGGGATATGTCTATAGTGGGGACCACAGATATTTATTCATACTAACAATAAAAGTTTCGTTCATCACCGTCCATGTAACATGTTTAGGTGGTCAAACAATACCAGTGATCATTTTGAACTAATTTTTATAAAAGATGTGTTAAATATGCTAAGTAAACTTAAAGAGGTTATATACTGATAATCGAAATAACACTTGCTATTTTCTAATACTTGCATGTAATCTTGGTATGATTCCTTAGCAGATAAACTCACTACGTCAACAAAAAGAAATTTAAATTTAAATTTATTTTAGGTAATTAATTTAAGTCCAACTAGTTACTCTTCAAACGAGTTACAAAACTTGAAATTCCTTCTCTGGGCACTGCGACACAAGTTATGTTCTGCGACATAACTTATGTCGCCATTTTATGTCGCATGGTAGGACTGAGGTATAAATACCTCACTCCAGTCGCTTTCTTAGTTTACACTTTATGCGACACAAAATCAAATCCTGCGACATAAAATAACCCCCTGCGACACAAATCCTACGGCGTTCTTTGATTCTCAATTTCGATCGTTCCGTGTTGTTTCGAGCAATCCACCTCGTGCTTCTCGTTCACTACCTTCCACTCGATCGTTAGGTACTCGTTTTACCCTCTTTTATCGTGTATTTATGTGCTAATCGTAGATATATATTACGGGTTTTTAAGGGTTTCTGGATTAGGGTATTTAGACATGAAAACCTCACTATTTCGTGTACATATGACTGTTCTTGTGCTTATGGTATGTTGGCGTACCCTAGGGTATGCTTCATTTTCAAAAACCCTAATTTTTAGATTAGGGTTTCTGGGTTGGGGTTTGATGTTCGTCATTGCGACATATCTTGCGACATAACGCTTTATGTCGCAAAGTTTCTGAAATCTACTTTATGTCGCTTACCTTTGCGACACATATATTTATGTCGCCCTTGTTATGCGACATAATTTTTATGTCGCCAAATGTCTATGCGACATATCTTATGTCGCTTAAGTACGTTGAGCCGATTACTCACTTATGTCCGATTATAGCCATGGCAGGTGATTTCATTCAGGATAATGATGTTTCACTCTACTGCGTTCATTGCTTCTGCCCAAAGATAATCCTGTCCTGCACTTCCGCGACTTCGAGGCTTACCTTCCAGTCGTGGAAGTTTTCGTGTACTCAGGTGTCGTGATAGCATTACTGCTTGATCGATTACCTTTATTTTTTTGTGGTCTGGTGGGATCCTTTCATTGTCTTGGATTTTCGCTTGACCTTGTCTTGGATTTTGGCTGTTTGTAAAATACTTTTATTAGCCAGTCCTATTTAGGTTTAAGGTTTAGGGTTTAGGGTTTAGACTTGGGATAATTTGTAATCATTACTATGTATTTGTTCCCAATTATTAATTAAATCCTTATTTTGTGCAAATTTGATATTTCTGTGTATTATTGATGTGATTTTGCACTCTGTAATGTGACATAAATTTTTATGTCGCCTGTTTCATGCGACATAACCCTTATGTCGCACCAACTCGATTAATCGCATAAATTTTCATGTCGCCTGTTTTGAATACTAGGGTTTTAGAATTAGAATCCCTAGCTGTCGTTTCGGGGGAGTCAGGCATGCGTGCCATAGAAACAACATCCAGGGCTTCTACCGGAACACAGACAGAAAATGTAAATGAAAATGTAAATATTTCTGATGAAAATGAATTTCTTCGTTTGGATTATTTCTCTGTTGATGATATTCCAGGTCAGCCAAGACCATTAGCTGTAGATTACTCGAATGTGAATTTATCGTTATTTCAGCAAATGGTTAATGGGGAAAGTCAGGTGTCTAGTCCTGAATTTGAAAATAATGATGATGTTGAGATTGAGGAGGAGGAATTAAACAATGATGAATTTTATAATGATGCTCCTACAAATTAGGGTCCCTGACATTAAAGGATCAGGGACATAGTAAGAAGAAGACATCTACGGATGCCAGTGGTGAATCAGTAACTGTACGTTCAGTTGCTGAGGGTACCACTGCTGAACCCTCAACTTTACCTGCTTCACTGGACTCCCGAAAGTCCACTGACTCTACCAAGGGAAAACTACAGACAACTGCAGTGGATCAAACCACTGTTAGCAGTGATTCGGGTGCACCCCACACCCTCAGATTGAGTCAACCCAGCCACTTGTCATCCTCACAAAAGGGTGACATTTCATTCAAAGGGCAAGTGACATCAGTGGGTGATAACACACTCATAGCTGATGTCACACCACTGGCTACAGACCCGGGCCATCTCTCATCTATCACTGCACCGACTGTCAATGTCTCACCACTGACCCATGGTGAGCTACAGGTCGCTACTTCTATATCCAATGAACCACCAGCTAAATCACAAGCTGATGATGAGGAAATCATGCCTATGGATACCTCTGAGGACACCCAACCCATTCCTCCACCCACATCCAACTCTCCCATCAGAGAGCTCACCCCCACCTCTTTCTCCAGTGATAACATCCAAGTCACTGCTGATCAGACCACACCCCCTGATCAGGTAGCCCAATCTACACCTACCCCCATTATTGTTAGCCAAACTACTCCCCCAAACACCTCCACTCACTCCACATCCGATCAGCTACTGATGGAGTACATTGCCCAATCCCAAACCCAAATTAAGATGCTCACTGAAGACCGTGAGGCACTTATTGGCAATGTCTCTGTCCTTCAGAAAGCTGTTGCTGCTCTCACTGATGTATACAACTCCATTGAACCATGGAGCACATCTGTTAGTGAGAGGGTACAAACAGTAGCTGATGCTAGTGCTGCAATAAACCATGCAGTCACTGAGCTAGCCTCCACCTCCACCAACAACTTCACCAATCATGCTGTTGCCATTGCCCAGCTCACCACCACCCAAAATGATTTAGCCATTTCTGTATCTAACTACCTGTATAACACTGACAAAGTTATTAAGGTACTTCCACAGGTTGTCTCACAGCTCACAAAGACAAGAGCTGAGGTCGCTGCCCTGCGAGAGGAAAACGCAGACTTCACTGATCAGATACTGAGGGCAGTTGATCAGTTTGAGCAAACCAGTCAGGGGGAGAGTGAAGAAGAGGACTTTGTCTCTGATCCAGAGATGCCCCGTAAGATGACTGATCCGCTATCAAACAAGGCTCACAGGGACATTGTGCTCACTACCTATGCACTTCGTCCTATCGCTGAGCAACCTGAACTGGAGGCCCTTGCAGTTGCTGAACTGCATTGGGTAGATATAGAGATAGCCACTGATATGGTGGATATCACTGAGAGCTTTCCTGAGTTCAGTGCTGAAGAGCTCAGGAACTACAACGGGCTGGTGCAACAATGGGCAGTGGATGATACTGCTAGGATTGAGGGTACCTCAGTGAGCTACGAATTGGCTCGCTGAGAATGGATGAATAGGGAAGTGGTAGCTGATGCATCTGATGATGAGGAGGATGATACCATCATGCATGATGCTGATGATAACAATGATGATGGCCAGGGAGGTGGTCATGGAAATGGTCAGGGTTTTGATGATGAAGATGATATAAATATGGAGGATCAGCAACCCATATCTTCTGTTATCAAGAGAAAAAGGACCAGTGACACCTCTCCTGCATCTACTCCTCCATCAAAGAAACAACAGGTCAGTAACCCTCAACTACACATTGTCATATCTGAGGTAGTTGTACCTTCATCTCCACCAGCAACCCTAAACCTACCCGGTCCTACAGCAACTACAACTACAACAACCCAAATAACCACACCTACCCCAGCAACAATAACACCAATCTCCACAGCAACTCCTTCCAACACTACCACCTCGGATACCTCCCCTACAGCATGCCTTTCCTCTGACTCAGTCTCAGATACCCCTTGTCCTGATGAAACTAAAGAACAGAGAGTTGCCAGAAAGATAAAGGCAAGACAGGACAGGGAGCAAGAGATGATTATGCAAATAACCTTTCAGGCTGAGTTAAGAGAGGAACAAGAAAGGAAAAGGCTGCTGAAAGAGCAGTCAGATGCTGACAGAGCATACCTACTGGAATTGAGCTCTAAAGATGCAAATGAAAGGGCCAGACTTCTTAAACAAAAGAAAGATCAAGAAGAGTCTGATGCTGCAATTGCCAGGGTACTTGCTGAGATAGAAGAGAGTGAGCTAGAGCAACATAAACTGAAAACATCAGCAAGCAAGAGCTCTAAAAAGAAAGGGGGAGCTGTCAAAACAGCAGTGGATAGGAAATGGGATGAAATAGACAGAAAGAGATTTGCTGCTCGAATGACAGGAAGATCAAACCCTGCACCTATTACCAAAGTTAAACTGAAAAAGTCAAGGAACCAATCTCAACCTCAGCTACTTATACAAAGAGGTTCAGAGACTCAATCAATGCTACTTGATCAAGTATGCAAACTGCACAGAGAAGAATGGAATGAGATAAGGCTTGCTATCAGCCACTCTACAAGTGCAGCTAAGATTGATGTTATGAAGGAGATTGATAGACTCTATCAGAAAATGGTTTCGCTGCAACTCCTCAGACAAGAAGATACTGTCATATATGGTGAGGAAATTGTTCAGCCACCTAGCCCAAGGTATAGGTCAGGTACCAGCAGCATCTATCGAATCCCCAACCCTTCAAGGCTAATTCTATCTATCCCTGCTGGAGTGCCAAAGCTTGAAGGTCATGAAGTCACTAAGGGGGAGAAGGGTCTAGTATACAGGGACTTAAATGGTGCCCTTAGGTTTCAGAGAGAAGCTGAACTTGAAAAGGTTGATCAAGAACAACTCATACACCTAATCAGGTCAGCTAGCATGCTTCCAACAGATTCAAAGATCAGAAAAGCTATTCTCGATGAAGCCTTAGCCAGAAAATTCAGATACCTGCCCTCCAAAGACAAATATGAACTTGAAGCTGAGCTTGGCATAGTGAAAGAGGAGGAGATGTGGAGAGATAAATAACTTAAATATTTTGTAATAGTTAGCTTTTGTAAATATTTATTCTATGATATATATGAGGCTTTCCACAAGAAAATCTACAAGGACAAGTCCTTGAGCAATCAACTTATCAACAAAATAAAGGAGATTATTGAGGCTAAACTTTTTCTGCAACTAGTTTGTCTAAGGGAGCTTTGACTTAAACCATTTAGGGGGAGATTGTTGAGTCACTGATCTTCAAACTCAAAAATGGTCACTGATCTCAAGGATTAAGGGGGAGACTAAGACAATGTCTACAAGCAGATTGTTGAAGTCATTAGTCGCTGATAAGCGAAGTCACTGATGGTGTCTTATTCTCTCATGTCTCTGACCCACTTAATGAAAATCTCTCTGAAGAAGAAATGATTCAAGTCAAGCTCCTGTTGCTGATGTTTATGTTCGCTGATCTTCTCTCTCTCTCTCACTGAGTTACTGAAGGAGAATTATGCTCAACTTTGTGTGTCGCTGATCATTGTCAGCGAGAGCATTACTCTCTGTACAAAAAGTATGATCCAAGTTGAAGATAGTGTTGCTGAAGGTTTTCTTGTTGCTGATTGTATCTTAGACCAGTAGAGGAAGAATTTATAAAGATCAAAGACTCAACTATGTGTGTCGCTGATACTCATCTATCAGCGAGAGTCTCCAAGTCTTCTTGAGTTCTCTCTTCTGCTGAATAAAAGAAGTCGCTGAAGATTAGCTGTTCAAGTCATCCTTTAGAGCATGTTAGCTCGCATCGAGAATGAGGAGAATTGATATATCTTTCAGTGACTGCAGCATTAAATGCCGCATTAAATAAGAAGTCAACATTCGGCGTTACTACGGCGCAGCATGTGTTCCTCGAAACTTGAAAAGAGTAACGTGGAAGCTTTTGATTGGTCTATAGTACAAGGTGATATTTCCCAAGACAGAATGTCGTGCCATGATATATCACATCTCAACTACCTCTCCAATCAAGCAGCGACACGTGTCCATCAGATCCGGAAATCAAGGATTTCAGCGTCTATAAATAGCGTAGTATGTTGTACTTCATTTCGTGTGTCGATTACTTGTATTGTCACTTGTTTGTCAGTGACTAGTTTGTCTAAGATACAAGTAACACCAGCAAGTGAACTAGTAGCGTGTTTGTCCACTACTAGTTTACTTTAGCGAGTGAGCAAGTTAGCGTGTTTGTCCACTACTGCTCATTTCCTTTGTAATAGCTGTATTGTTTGATTTAGATTAGCTTTGGCTAATCTATTCCGCAATCAACAAGAGATAAATTTTATCAATAAAAGAATTTATCTTTCAGCTACATTTGTATCAGCAACTGAACTGTTTATCTTATATACATACTTGTGTTCATATTGTTGTTACTTTAATACGGTTAAAAACTTGTTAAACAAAGATAACACATTATAACAGAAAAGAAAAGTTATTAATTGTATTCAACCCCCCCTTCTACAATTAACTCACTGTTAACAATTCACAATCACTAACATAATAGTGATTAGGGACTCACAGATAACATATCTTTCCTTTTTATATAAGAAGCACTAAATGCATTCTTAGCTTGACACATAGGATCACCAAATATTGACACATCATCAACATAAAATATTTAATTTATTTAATATATTATTACAACCTTATCAATTTTGTAATAATATTTCTTATTTCTTTCATATAAATTAATTTATATTACTTCATTTCTCAACTCTCAAAGAAAAGAAATCTAAAACTTTAATAACTCTACAACGACAAAAATATTTTTCTCTAATTATTAGCTGGTTCAGTAAAACTAAATAAATCAATAAACTAACATGTATATTAATTCTATCACGTACTCTTCAAATTTTTATATGATCATTTTGGTTTCATTTTATTTTATTTCTTTAGTAATTTTATGTCTCACATTTCTTATAATATAATTACTTATGAGATTATATGAAAATTTATCTATATGTCTACATGTCTTAAGTTCTATATTTTTTTATCTTCCAATCTTTATTTTCTAAATATACTTAAACTATGAAATATCAAATAAGGTTTTCCATATAAAAGTCCACCTTACAATAATTAGGTTGGTCCTACATATACATACCCAACTTTTATATCTTGTTAATCACTTTGAATTATACAAACATTAACGAAGTGTAATACAACGTCTTATTATAACTCTTGGTCTTCTTATGGTTTCATTTAGCGGCACTTTCTCATACTATCATGAATGATCAAATAAGACAAAAACTCTCTGTAACATTTTTATTTTCCTTCAGAAAAATCAATTGATCTCACCTATATAGTTCAATTTAATCAATTCAACCAAATGTACATTCTTAGACCATATTCCATAGTGATAATAAATGATAGAAACTGATACACCACATCACTTTTTTCAAACTGATGAAAATTGATGGATCACTGCCATTAGTGACACCGTCACTATAATTTTTGGGTCTCATATTTACCATCAACCTTTAGTTATATATACAAAATACAAGAAAAGAAAAAAACAAACAAACCGATGGAACGTCAATTTTTCGACGAAAAAACTGACGGACCTAACCAATGTGCCAGTGTTATTAGTGTCGGCTTCGTTATTTTTAACCGATGAAAACCAACTTCCACCGTTGGGTGAGCTCTTATAAACATCATCTTGGTTTTGCAATCGCAAGTCATAAGACTATTTGATATTGACAAAACTTTTAATATTCAAATGTACATGAGAAACATGAAAAATATTTTTTGGTCACTATCATAATAAAAAGACTACATCGTATAGAACTATTTTAATTATATTTGATCAATGACTTTTGTCACTAAAACCCAGCTTAAGTTCATGAGCAAACATATGTTAATATATGCATTGATCACCTTAACCATAGAATAATAATATTTTTTAGAAAGCAACATTTAGTTTTAAAGCAACTCTAGGAGTGGTATTTATCAAAATCACATTGCTTTATTTAAAAATATTATATTAACTATCCTGGTTTTGGGCTGTGCGACAGCCATAGTCCAACTAGTACTAACATGCGTAGTGATGCAAACTTCTAATAATTATATGTAATTACGTCATGTTACCCTAATTATTTAATATGCAGCTCATTTTTACTCGTAGCGATACGAAGTTTGGTCACTATTATTTAAAGAAGGGTTCCATTGGTCTTGAAACAATGATTAAGAATCCTATCTTTACACATCAAGTACTCTGAACGTTACTATATTTTAATAGGCAGTAGTTATAAATGTATTTAACTTGCTAAAAACTCTATAGTATGTATTCAATTTAGAATGTATCTATTGTATGTATCAAATTTTCAATAATCTCTATTTTATGTATTGGATTGTATTTTTGATGACGTGTCATTCATATAATGTGTCACATGTCATCCTTATAACCTGACAAATCATCAAAATACACAATATAATAGATATTATTGAAAGTACAATACAAATAATAGAAGCTTTTGAAATTTGATACGAACTATAGATTTTTGTGTAAAGTTGAATACATTTACAAATAGTAATGTAATTTAATTATTGCACCAACCTCTTTACTTGAACAGTTATATATCCCATCTAAATGTCTTTCAAAAAAAACAAATATATATATATATATATATATATATATATATATCCCATCTAAATCTTTATTTTTCGTTTTAAAGTCAAGCACTCAACCTTAATCATTTAAAAATATAAATACTTACACACTTATATCACAAATACATTACATGTATTTACAGTTTCACCCATAGCTTCAATTCACAACTTCAAAATTAATGTATTATCTCTATAGCAATGAACTCATCTTGATGTTAAGAGTGTTGATAAATATAACAGATTTGTTGATTATACAGTAAAATTTACATAGTTAATGCATGCAATACAATTTACTGATGCATAGTTTTATTGTGTCAATTAAAATTCATGTTATATCTTTCACTTACCTAATCTTAATGTACCTTCGAATCTCAATAAAAAAACATTTTCTATAAGCATCCTAGAATGCTAGATTCCCGGTTTTTAGATTTTATCTAGCGCATGGAGTTCCGTATTCAAAGGGTGTGTTTGGCGTAACTAGTTGGTAGCTGGAGCTGGAAGTTTATAGCTGGAGCTTATTTTTAGAGCTGGAAGCTGAAGCTTATATATTTTTTTATAAGTGTTTGATAAAGTAGTTGGAGCTAAAACTTATTATGTGAATAGACCTGAAAGGACAAAAAGTAAAACACAAAAACATGTAGAGGGGGGTAGTTATGTAATTTTACATTCTATAAGCTTGTAGCTTATTTTAAAAGCTAGTTGGAGTAGCTTAATTTTTAAGAGCTTTTTTTTTTCCTATAAGCTCTTATCTTTTTGTTTACCAAACAAAACTTGTAGTTTAAACTTATGAAAAAAATAAGTTTAAGCTCCAATAAGCTCTTAGGAGTTCGTCACCCAAATACACCCAAAGTCTGACATTTATTATAAAAGTGTAGTTTTGATTATACAATTGTAATAGCAGGTTTGGTTTTTAGAAAGACAAACTAATACATATATATCTATTTATCTATTATGAATATGTATATTTTTTTGATGAATATATATATACATTTCCGCCATTGGATTCGAACCCACAACCTTAAAGTCATTAAAAATATCATTTTCTCACACTTTTTTCTTCACACTTCTAGAAAGTGTGTAATTTTTTGTGTGCAAAAGATCAGATTTTTCACACCTATATATGTAAAAAATAAAAGCTTAGACTTGCAAAAAATTTTGTAACACGTGATTTCCCAACGCAAGAGGAAGTGTGGATAAATTAGGTGTTATAAATTAAACACTTATAAATGTGTATAAATTTAGATTTATCAACACCTGCTTTTAGTGTATTTTTTTTCACATTTATATATGTGAATATTGTGGTAATTTGTAATAATTTTCTGCACAATTATAAATGTGAATTGTTTAACATAGTTCTTATTAAAAAAGTGTGAAAAATGTATGTTTTACATACCTGGAATGTTGCTTTAATGGCTAAGCATACTTGGAATCTTGTGTCTAATAAAAATTCTGTGTGGGTGAAATGGATTCAAGCTGAGAGATTAAAAGGAAGGAATTTTTAGGAAAGTAAACCTTTGAGTAATGGTTGTTGGAGCTGGAAGAAAATTATGAAGAATAGAAAGCTACTTAGGAAGTTCATTGTGTGTAGATTGGGGAATGGAAAGCTGACTTCTGCTTGGTATGATAATTGGCATCCATTAGGGCCATTGGGTGATTTTATTAATTATAAGGAACTTTATGCAGTTAGAATGCCAAAAACTGCTAAAGTTTATGATATTGTTGTCAATGGAGAATGGGTAATTCCTGAGGAATGGAAAGTCAAATTCAGTCATATTTTTTATTTTCCTCCACCATTGTTGATTGAGACTAGAGTTAACATAGTTAACTGGAAATCAAAGAGGGATAAATTGGTGGAATTTTCTATTAAGAATGCATGGATGGATCTTATTGAAGAGCATGCAAAGGTTAAATGGGTTAAGATTAAATGGTTCAGCCAATGTATCTCAAGGGAGGCATTTGTCACTTGGGTTGCTATTCATGGAAAATTGAGAATTCAGGATAAATATATGAGGGTTGAAGGTGCTAATTGTATGTTATTCCCTTTCTGTAAGTCTCAAATGGATACTCATAACCATCTGTTTTTTGAATGTGACTATCCACATGAGGTTTGGACTCAAATGAAGAAAATGTGTAGATTGGACTTTTCTCCTAATGGTTGGTTGGAACTTGTTGAGTTTTTCCAGAATAGGCTAATCAATAAGTCTATATGAGTGTGATTCAAAGGCTTGTATGTAACATCCTAGGCGTATCCCACATCGACCGTGGACATGAGAGATGCTGGGCTTATAAGTAATATCTTGGCCTTACATGACACAACGCGTTTTGAGGCCACAAGTACTACAGATCCCATGAGAACTCTGTAGTTAAGCGTGCTTGGGCTGGGGTAGTTCCAGGATGGGTGACCTCCTGGGAAGTCTCCGCCACGCCACCAAACAAAGCCGTGAGCCTGCGGGCAAAGCGGACAATATTGTGGTCATGGTAAGACGGGATGTTACAAGTGGTATCAGAGCAACTCATGTGCCGCTCGGGATGTGGGGCAAACCTCATTGAGGACGATGAGTCTCAAAGGAGGGATGTTTGTAACATCCTAGGCGTATCCCACATCAGCCGTGGACATGAGAGATGTTGGGCTTATAAGTAATATCTTGGCCTTACATGACACAACGTGTTTTGAAGCCACGAGCACTGCAGATCCCATGAGAACTCTGTAGTTAAGCGTGCTTGGGCGGAGGTAGTTCCAGGATGGGTGACATCCTGGGAAGTCTCCGCCACGTCATCAAAACAAAGCCGTGAGCCTGCGGGCAAAGCGGACAATATTGTGATCATGGTAAGGCGGGATGTTACATTGTACTTGGTACATGTGTATTATGTTTATCAGGAGAGAAATTTTAGACTGTTTCAGGAGAAGAGTAGGCCTGCATTTACTTTGGTGGAATACAAATAAAAATATTATAAGGCTGAGATTAATGGGTTTAAAGATAATCTTCTCTAAGCAGTCTGTGAAGGTTGCTGTTTTGTTGAATATTCATTTGGAGGAGCAGCAGGCTAGTCTTGGTCAGGTTAAAATTAATGATTAAATGGTATTTGGAAGAGTATATTTTTGTGGGTGGGATTGGGTTGGTGTTATAAGGGGAAGATGGGTAGTTGTGTTATCCTGTTTTGAACTTGATAATATATTGTTGAGAGTAAAAAAGGTGAGGGTTGTATTCTTTTATAATAACATGGTAATACTCATAGGATATGGGGTGTTGTATTCTTTTATGATGCTGGAGTTTAGCACTTTAGTTTTACCGTTGGGAGATATAAGGTGGTTTGTGTGTTTTTGATCTGAATCTTATTTTACCCTTTTTAAATTCCCTGAACATGCTATCTTAGTTTTATTTAGTAATGCCAATGAGATAAGTTATGCTTTGCTAAAACTGCTTGAAGTAAGGTGTAGATGTAGTACCTTATGGCTGAAATGCAGACAAGGGTTAATGATGCATGGCATAGACTTGATCTATTAGTCAAATGGTGAGGAATGTTTTATTGTTATGAGGTTATTGTTATCTTTTGGGTGGTACTGGTTTGGGCTTGGAGATATAAGGGGAAGTGGGGTAGTGGTGTTCTTTTGTAGCTATACTAGTTATGTTAGGATCAAATCATTTAAAGTTGTGAGGTACATCAATTTAAGTGCTTCTGTTAGTCTAATTTTTAGATAACAGGTGAGTGATTTGATAAAAAGAACACTGCATAGGTCTTGGATGTTACAAATATGTATGTTGCTGGAGGATAACACTGTTAGTCTACCTGCTGGAGGATAGCACTCATTATAGAATTATTGTAATTGATATACGGATTAACATAGAGGCTAAAACGAATTCTATGGATTTGGAGATCAATCTTTTTACGTGCGAAAGAGTTGTCAATCATAATAATACGCTGCTACGCATTTATTTCCGGGTGATATCTAAACCTTTATCATACTTGTCTTATTTCGTATTTTAAATATGCATTATTACTTGGTATGTGATTTATCTGTTGCCATGAATTGCGAATAGTTTATTATTGTGATTGTTGATGATGTAGATAATTATAAGTATGGATGACATTATATAATTAGTACACGACAATCGTAAAGTGATATGACGGCCCTTATTCGACTGTTTACTCGATATAGTACTGAAAACGCTTTTAAGCGGAGTACAAACGTATGGAAGTTGATAAACGACCGTAGGTAGTCATATCCAGCTGCTCTGGTTTAACAGTTGAAATTCCGAAGGGATAATACAACTTCACAACTAACTAGTATATCCTACGAAAGTCAACGCACTGTAAAGTAATGTTCGCGAAACACATTCAGATAAAATAGGAATTAGTAACCCTTGTATTGTTAGGACTTTATGAACTTAAGTTTAATCTATGGAGTACCCATTCTGGTTATCCACGTGATTGCAACCTAGTAATTAGGACGTGATCAACCTCAATTATGGTAAGTAGTTATCTGTGCCCATGACATGCAATAAGTAAGACATAGTGAAACCACTCGTTGTATATATTAGGTTTACATTTCTGCACTGCTTTACATTTAATTAACTTAGAGTGTCACTTTCACTGTCAATTACTCTTGACTGCATGTTGGATGTAAGAAACCGTGGAACTACTATGTAAAGTAAACTGTTTATTACTGAAAGGCATGGTCTACATATGAAACACGTTTTATCAAACTGCAAATAATCCAGGGATGTATAACTGTTTGAAAAGAAGAAGCTTAAGTCATAAGTCGAAGTAAGTAGAGCTTAAATGAATAACAACAAGGCTTAGAAATAAGAGTAAAGTCCTAGTGACCTAGAATCCTCAAAACACTAAGTATTACAAAATCGGTGGTCTAAGCATACAAAGTTATTAATCTGCATGCTAATAGAGTAGTAAACTATCTTAAGAGTTAAGAATACTCGGATCTATGAGACGATACGCTACTGATTCATGCACCTCGGTATAAAACCAAGATAGGTTGTTTATCTTTCAACTAGATAAGTATTGAAAGTTTGTGTATTGCTCCGATTAGAATCACGATAACCTAGTTCCTAGTGACATGCCAATGGGAAAATTAGTTGGTAGGGTTCTAGATTTTACGCCTAATAGTTTAAAAACTACATTAAGTATCATCCTTATTTATTCTGTCATCCCGAAACATTAATTATCGAAATCTCAAACATATTTATCTTTATTTGCTTTCCTGCACTTTAATTTTCTGCAATTTACTTTCCCGCACTTTAATTACCTGTCTTTAGTTTAAAACCCCCAAACCTACCTACTTTGTTCCATCCTAAATACTCCCCTATCAAAAGCATCAGCTTTAATCACCCACACATTTCGATTCATAGAATGATCTTAGGTTATACTTATTGCTTACTAACCAGAGTAGATAGTACATATATTTTAAGCCCCGCTATACATAAATTTAAAACCTCTGATGGCGCCTGAATAGTTATCACCAACAACACCGACGCTTTCGGATGACATCATTAAGCAATAATTAATTTTCATTCTAAATTTGTATAGTTGGCACACATAAGTCATTTTCTTCATCAGTATGTATATAAAAATCAAAGGTATGCTATGTTATATGTATT
Organism: Pseudognaphalium luteoalbum; assembly: GCA_963422505.1. Classification (NCBI taxonomy): domain Eukaryota; kingdom Viridiplantae; phylum Streptophyta; class Magnoliopsida; order Asterales; family Asteraceae; genus Pseudognaphalium; species Pseudognaphalium luteoalbum. The sequence goes on from OY730195.1 coordinate 29,561,902, forward strand.
ATAGTTTGTAAGATGATATAAAAAAGAATTTGATTAAATTATAAATAAGGAGCTTATGTCTCCTTCTATTATGAAGTTAAATGGTTTTTTTTATATATATACTAAGAAATACACGGAATTTTTTTTAAAGTTGTGGTAATAAGAAACAAATTTAATGAAAATGAGATTAAAATTTAAAGATGAGGTTTTGCGTCACCATTTAAAGGCATGTAGCGCTTTTTATATATAGACTAATGAACATGAGATTAAGATTTTACGTAATAGTATGTAATTATTCTAAATAAAAGGTACATATTATAGTATTTCTTAAGTGTATGCATGTTATTTAAGATTACAAAATGGGATGCGTAAGAATGTAATTAAGGTTGTGAATGAGTCTTAATAAGATTAAGAATTTAAACCAAGATTTAAATTAAGGTATTTAGAATTAGATTGAATTTTTTTTATTTAATTAATTGAAGATCATGTGTTTTTTATTATACATTTTAATGAAATGATAATTATGATGGATGATGGATTACATAGATTATATTAGACATTTATTAATATTGAGATTTATAGTTTACTAATAAGAATTTTCAAAGTTAGTTATGTCTTTTTAGGTACATATGTTAAGATGAAGAAAGGGTAAAAGATGCTATATTAAAAAAGGAATATTTTTATAAAATATTATTTTTTGTATTTTTATAGAAAATAATTTTCTATGTGTTATATCAAAAGCTAATTAGGTAATATAAATGATTATAGATAATTATATATTTTAGGATGGATTACATGTGTCAATTTTAGGAGAGCTTATGTGTTATCTTTAAGATTGAAGATTAGAAAAGAGAATTTAATTATTTAATCATTAAACAAGTGGACATGTCATGTTAATATATAATTACTTATTTTATTATTAATAATTTTTATAAGGAAGGACACATGGCAAAAATTAAGGTGCTTATGTGTCTTAATTTAAAGCCATTGATATCGCGTAAAAAGTCACGTTTTTACTACAGATATCTCTCTCATTCTGGAACGATTCTTGGCATATTGAACTCAAATACAGTTCAAATCAGTGATATTATGTTGAGATGGTCAAAACAAGGTTGCACGATAAAAATCAAGCAAAACGGATAAAAAACGAAGATTCCACGCACAATTGAAGATTCAAGGCATCAAAACAAGATTTAGAGACAAAGTGCCCACCACTGAGATTTCTCTTATCCAAGGTGTTCGTTTTCAAAATACGAATTCAACAGAAGAAGAATCGGCAAAAACGGATGAAGAATGAATATTCTACGCACGCCGGAAGATTCAAATGATTCGTACAATACATCTAAAGTTCAGAGACATATCTTTGGGATTTCTTTTCATCAAAGTATTCGTTTTTGAAAAACGAATCCAAAAAAAAAAAGAATCAACGCAAACGGACGCATAACGAAGAAAACACGCACGAATCAAGAAACGGAGCAAAAGACGGCGAACCGGGGCGGCAGGCTGCCAGCCGCCACCGGCCACCAGGGTGGCGGTACCGGCCACCTGCCCCCCATCCCAATTCTGCTTTTTGGTCCTTTCGTGTACCCGGTGCCACACCTTTACGCGATTGTACGTACCCGGTGCCACACCTTTGCGCGATTGTACGTACCTGGTGCACCACCTTTTCCACCTTTTGCTAAAGTGCTCCTCAAGATGCTAACATGAGCCGGATTTCACCTATAAATAGGAGGCATGAGGCTTCATTTCAACACACACCTTTCACACACCATTCTTAGAATTAATACTTCTCTTATGATATTGCTTCTGCTTTCTTTCTATTTTCTTACTTAAAATTAGTTTTAGGCTAGTTTAGGAGCTTGTTTAGAATAGAAGGAAAGTACGGAACGCATTGTAAATTTTCAGTGTAAGCTTGGAATTGTGTCAATTAATTCAAGTCTACTTTCTCCCGCATTTAATCCTGGTGCTTTCTAATCCTTATCTATCTTAATTAATTACGTTTATATTGATTATGCTAGATTTAATTATTGCCATGATTAGAGAGTAGTATACTTGTTGTGTTTGCTTGTGATGTAGTTAATTAATTATGGGATGATTTATAATTAAATATTAAAGATCGGCAGTATTACTTTGATCGTCTTATTGCATGTTCTTGTTTGATTGTTTCCTTAGGATCATCATAGTGGTAAAATATAAACGGTCTTAATTATCGTAAAATAATATGATGGCCCCTATTCGACTGTTACTCGATATTGTACTGGAAACACTTCAAGGTGGAGTACAAATGTATGAAAGTCGAGTAACGAACGAAGGTTGTTATATTACAGACTAACATATAAAATGAGAAACCTAGTTTATATAACCTTTCTAAATAGACTTTTAAACTTCAAATGAATCTAATCGCCTTTCCACCAATAAACGTGATTACAACACCTTTTTAACGACGTCCAATTGAAAGGTAGTCAGTCATCTATGTCAATATAATTTGTCAAAGGTATGAAACTATGGAACCGCAAAGCTACATAGGGGATTATCGTAGGACAAGACATGGCCAAGGTTTGAAGCGGCGGAACCACTTTAAGTGGGGAACGTTGTGGATAATTAGGGGATTTATTGGGTAGTCTTAAGCAAGGGCTAGTTTAAAGTCATAAATGAACTTTTTAAATATACGAATCTGTTAGGATGACGAGGAATCATTATATGATTCAGTTATGTCTAGTACCTTAAGATTTTGTTCCCGTTCATATGAAAGTATTATTAAACCATAATTAAGATTTTACTTATTATTCTAAATACTTTGTAATGTTACCTTAACCTAGCTCCCGGTGTGACATGCTAATGGAATTTTAATTAGTAGGGAATCTAGTGTTTACATACAAGTATTCAAGAATGATAATTAACTAATATCTTTCAAAATAGTTTCTCCAAACATCATCACATAACTTAATTAACAAAGTCTCAGCAAACACTATCTTTATTTATCTGCTTTAGCTTTTACTTTTATCTTGCTTTTATTTATTTACTTGCCTAAGTTAGTTAATAGAAAAACCAAAACTCCCCCACTAATTTATAAACCCTTCACTAGTTGGAAAGCCCTCATCTGCCACGCCTTAGTTTCAATTCAGTCGGTTTGAAGAACGACTCTAGGTCATACCTACCACTTGCTCACCCTTAGGATTAGCATTGTTAGGGAAAACTTAGGCCCCACAATTACAAATTTAAAACACCAACTGATGCCCATCGCCAGTAGCCAGTGCAACGACAAGGGTAAAATCATTACCGACCGCTGGTGACGCATCAAGTTTTTGGCGCTGCTACCGGGGAACCAACTGTACGATCCTTAGGCGTTAAGACGAACTTACTTACTAGTGAACCTTTAGGATTTCTTAGACCCCTACGTCTTTCTTTATTTTTCCTTCCTTTTACCACTTTTAGAAATGACCACCCCTATCCATTCAACTAGTCAACCACCTGCCAATGAGACTATGACAGCCGCACGTATCACTTTGGCTGATGTCTCTAAACCTCTGATAGAAGGTCGAGGAGGACCAATCGTCTATCCGGAAACCGATAGAACTTCATTTGAATTAAAGCCCCACATTGTTCAGTTAGTTCAAAACCTCTATCAATTCCGTGGCCTACCAAATGATGATCCCAACTCCCACCTTGACAAATTCATTTCCTTATCCAACTCATTTAAACCGATTGGGGTTAATCAGGACATAGTCTATCTATACCTATTTCCCTATTCACTCACTCTCAATGCAAAAACCTGGTTTGAGGAACTAGAGATCAACTCTATAACCTCTTGGGTAGAATTAGCAACCAAATTTTTGGCCAAATATTTCCCCCCATCAAAACAAGCCACGTTTAGGTCCAACATTATAAACTTCCATCAAGTGCATGATGAATCAATCTACGATGCATGGGAACGCTTTAAGGGATTGCTTAAGAAATGTCCAAATCATCGATTTGAGCGCTCAGACCAGTTGCACATTTTCTACAATGGTCTCTTCCCACATCATCGTCCTTTACTTGATACCGCCTCTCAAGGCAGTTTTATGAATTGTACGGCCGATGACGTTAGGAGCCTTATTGAGAAAATGACAATACACAACCATGACTGGAACAGTGAAAATCACCCCTCACTAGTGAATTCACCTACTACACTCGGAAATGAAGCTATCAAAACTCTCACTCAGCAAGTGGCAGACCTAACCAAGGAGATTAAGGAATTGAAAAGTCAACAACCACAAGTCTGTCAAGTTCAAACCTGCCTTAATTGTGCTAATCTGAACCACTCAGCCCAAATTCCTCAGTCTCATCTAACTTCACCCAATACTAACCCTTCTCTTAACCCACCTAGGAATAGCCCACCAGCTTACCAATTCCAACCTTCCGAACTCTCTTCCTCACAAACCTCTAGTTTTGACGACACCCTGAACCAAGTCATTCAAGGAATCTCAGCTAGACAAGACCAAGCTGATCTCATCTTAAGAGATCAACTAACTTTGTTAAAATCTTTCAAATCCCAATTAGGACAATTAGCACAACGTATTAACGCTAAACCTCAGGATAGTCCAACTAGTTTCCATAAGGAGGCTTCCCACGTTCAAGACTCTCAGGTAGCACATAGCCCACCTACGATTTCTTCTCCGATGAAGGAACCACCTGTTGTCCCATCGACAATAGATTTAGAGTCTACACCAAATAGGAAAGTAAACATTCCATTTCCGGCTCGTCTAAACAACGACCCGACAAGCTTAAGTCTTTTAAGCTTGATAGGAAATTCCTAGATACCGTATCTGAAGTTCCTTCCAAAAAGTACTTCAGAAGACTTCTTACAACCAAGAATAAAGTACCCGAAGTACCCAATGTCCCGCTGAATGAGGAATGTTCAACTATCTTGAAAAATACCATTCTAGAAAAACTCGGAGACACTGGACGTTTTACTCTCCCCTGTTCTATCTACAATTCAGGCATCATCTGTTCTCTTGCCGATTTAGGAGCTAGTGTTAACCTTATGCCATACTCGCTTTTCAAGAGGCTTGAGTTAAAAAATCTTCGACCTACCAAAATGACCATACAACTTGATGACCACTCGGTCAAATACCCTAGGGGAATAGCTGAAAATGTTTTAGTTAGGATTGACAAATTTCTTTACCCAGCAGATTTTGTAGTAATGGATATGCAGGAAGACGTACACATCCCAATCATACTAGGAAGACCTTTCATGAATACGGCCAAGGTAATCATCAACGTCTTCGCACAAATCATCAGTTTGCTTGCAGTCTCAGAGAGAAACCATCACTTTCCATATCGACAATCCTAACGCTGGAGACCAAGCCGATATGTACATGATCTCCATGAACAAGACCACAGAGGACAAAGAAACTGCAAGGTCAACAAGTGAAAGTAAATCTAGTAAGGAAATGACAATCATGCCATATTTCCCGATTGACCTCCGACGAATAGGACAAGAGATGAAAAAAGCATCTCCATCAAACAAACCAACAATGGAAGAAATAATCGGAAAGAGAAAGATGGAAGAAGAAAACAAAAGAAGCATACCGCCAACCAATCTATTTACCCCTGAAGAAATGGCGGGAAGTAACCACGACCATCCTACGAGAAGAGAAATACTGGAGAAATATTCCAAATGCACAAGATATCAACCGAAAACCATCATAGATCACAAAGTGAATGAAGAATTGATCCAAAGATTTGACAAAGTAGTAGGAGGAATAAGCGGCATAGTCAACATGCTGGTTCTTTTCCTGCTGAACTGCAATTCTGTCAACAACAGAAACGGATTTAAGCTAGGATCTACAATGCCCTTAAAATATCTAACATCCCATTCAACTCAACGCAATGGGAGATGTTAGGATCCATTAGAGCGCATATGAAAGAGACTACTGGACATCCGAGCAGTCGTGCCAACATCTTGACAATGAATGACCTCACATCATTGCTTGACTTGCTAAATAGAGAAGATCACCTTAGTTCCAAAGAAAGCGGATATATGGTTATCAACTCCACTATTGAAAAACAAGTTGAGTTATTGATTGAAGAACTTAGTGATCTTGTTTGGGAGGAATCAAGGCGCGAACGACCTTTTAGGGCTACATATGAATCACCACTTGATATCGCTACCTTTGTTACGATCCATCTACGGGAGATTAAACAACGAAAAAGTAACTCTAGAAGAAAGTTCATATTCCACTCAGGATGCAAGGAGATACTTCGTCAGCTTATTCAAGTTTTCTCAAAATCCGACTTTCCATTCAACAACCATCAGCACCGGCAAATAGAGGACATGTGCACGTCCATCAGAAGATTCAACGGAGACCCCAAGACCGAGAATTATGAAGACATAAAACTGCAATTCTTGGTGTTTGTATGCTCTCTCTGGCAAAACTCACCGCCAAGAGAAGTTGTTAAGACAGACATAACCACCATGACCGACCCTAGATGGACTGTCACTAAAGCAGTCGATTACATCACCTTCGGACTTCACGGACTTGCAAGGACAACTTCAGAGCACATTCTGAACTACAAGGAAACATCGAGAGATAGTCCACTTGAATTGATTACGAAAATAGTCAATCATTTCATAAGACTCTATCCACCTCGATATACTCTTCCGCAACCTAGGGCCCACAACATCAACGGGAATCCCATGGATGCATCCATCTCCATCTAGCTAGGAGAGAAGAAGTCGAGCTCTCGACTTTAAAAGAGCGCTTCTCGGGAGGCAACCCGTGTTTACATTTCTGCAATTTTACATTCCAAGAATTGATGAAGTCCCCGACTATCTTTCACACTTGGATATACGAAGAAGACCTACACATCAAGTTTTTGGCGCCGCATCATCAAGTTTTTGGCACCGGAATTAAGAAAAGTATATCTAACGTGTTCACACCTACGAGACAAATTATAAAAGACTTGAATAAATCGGAGCACACAACAGCAACGAAGGGACTATACGGAAAAGTCGGCAATCATGTGCTTCGGAGCACTCCTCATCATCACCAACAAGCCACATATATAAATGGGAGTACTTCTGTTCTAATCTCTTTCTTTCGTTTATAAATATACCATATCCACTATGTTTATCACTAAGTGTGGGATTCAAACCCAACACACAATGCTGAAAGAATACGTCTTAGATGTTTCAATTCTTAAGTGTGGGATTTTACCCCAGTCAGAGCTTAGAATAACATCGAGGATGATGTTCCTTTAAGTGTGGGATAACAGTAGTTACACTATTGTAAAATGGATAATGGTATATACTTGATTCTAAGCTCGTTGCTCTTTAGACCATCCTTCTCCAATAAGCATACAAAATTTCTCAAAATTGAGTTAAAAATATGTTGAAAATGAAAATTTTAGACGAAGAATGATTTACTTTGGGGAAGAAGGATAAATAAAATACTAATTCCTTTGAAAAATTAGTTTAGTAATCCCATAAAGAGCATCGCATGACTAGGTACACAACAAACCAACTTTCAATTCGTGAGGTATCTTGAGCTGTATAAAAAGCATTCACTTTTTCAATTCTTGAGTGTGCTGATGTATGCGTTTTGAATCAGAACTTGCTCCTGTTATGCATTTCAAATCCGGATTGGTGAGTAAAGAGGATATCGAATCACTTCATTCTTAAACCCATCCATATACCCATAAATAAACACGTTATCCCTACCTTCTCGATAGCATCCCTCAAACTTCATAGTAAGTCCCAAAGATAAAAGAAAAGAAGCTACAAGGATATGACGTCAAAGAAGAAAACCCAAGAAAGAAAATTCAAAGAAAAGAAAATCAATTGGAGAAAAAGACTCCTTCTGCAAACACCAAAAGAAAAGGGTGTCAATCCTCCTAAAAATTCCAACTTCACCAAAAAGAAACTAATGAGAAACCAACAAAACCCCCTCTCACATCACCAACACTTCACCCTATAAACCCTACATCACTTCCCTTAGAATGATTGTGGCTAGATCGACTTCACGCTCACCAAAAAGGTAACGATTTGATCCTCGATCAAGCCTATGACGATAAACGATACATGACTGGCGTGCAGAGTGATTGATAATACTAGAATAGGAAACCCTAAACACTTTGAGTGATTGGAGTGACCACCTTAAGAGGATCGCCTAGTCATGTATCCAAGATCTAAGATCAAAAGTATGCTCCCAAAGATTACAACCTTGTTTTTCAAAGAACAAATATTTCATTTTTTCCAAAACCCCCTTTAGTAAAAATTTCTGCCTCAAAATATTTCATTATCTGCTTATCTTTAACCATGTTGAAATTCGAGTTTGCTTGAGGACAAGCAAAGTTCTAAGTGTGGGATACTTGATATCGTGTAAAAAGTCGCGTTTTTACTACCGATATCTCTCTCTTTCTGGAATGATTCTTGGCATACTGAAATCAAATACGGTTCAAATCAGTTATATTATGTTGAGATGCTCAAAACAAGGTTGCACGATAAAAATCAAGCAAGACGGATGAAAAATGAAGATTCCATGCACAATTGAAGATTCAAGGCATCAAAACAAGATTTAGAGACAAAGTGCCCAACACTGAGATTTCTCTTATCCAAGATGTTCGTTTTCAAAATATGAATTCAACAAAAGAAGAATCGGAAAAAACGGATGAAGAATGAAGATTCTACGCACGCCGGAAGATTCAAATGATTCGTACGACACATCTAAAGTTCAGAGACATATTTTTGGGATTTCTTTTCATCAAAGTCTTCGTTTTTTAAAAACGAATCCAACAAAAAAAGAATCGACGCAAACGGACACATAACGAAGAAAACACGCACGAATCAAGAAACGGAGCAAAAGACAGCGAACTGGGACGGCAGGCTGCAAGCCGCCGCCAACCAGCAGGGTGGCGGCGCCGGCCACTTGCCCCCCATCCCAATTCCGCTTTTTGGTCCTTTCGTGTACCCGGTGCCACACCTTTACGCGATTGTACGTACCCGGTGCCACACCTTTGCGCGATTGTACGTACCTGGTGCACCACCTTTTCCACCTTTTGCTAAAGTGCTCCTCAAGATGCTAACATAAGCCAGATTTCACCTATAAATAGGAGGCATGAGGCTTCATTTCAACACACACCTTTCACACACCATTCTTAGAACAATATACTTCTCTTAAGATATTGCTTCTACTTTCTTTCTATTTTCTTACTACAAATTAGTTTTAGGCTATTTTAGGAGCTTGTTTAGAATAGAAGGAAAGTACAGAACACATTGTAAATTTTCGGTGTAAGCTTGCTGTTGCACCGGCAACCATCGGTTCAGTGTCGTTGTGATTTCTGATGGTGATGCAGGCGCAGCAGGGGTTTTAAAATTTATATTTAGCTGGGCTTAAATTATACGTACTACCTACTCTGGTTAGCAAGCGGTAAGTATGACCTAAGATCGTTCTATAAATCCAAATGTGTGGGCGATTAAAGCTGGTGTTTTCGGTAGGGAAATATTTAGGATGGAACAAAGTAGGTAGGTTTGGGGGTTTTAAACTAAAGACAAGTAATTAAAATGCAGAAAAGTAAATTGCAGGAAATTAAAGTGCAGGAAAACAGGTAAAGATAAACATGTGATTACTGAGATTTCGATAATTAATGTTTCGGGATAACAGATTAGACAGGAACAATGCTAAATGTAATGATTTAAACTATCAAGTGTAAACTCTAGAACCCTACCAACTAAATTTCCCATTGGCATGTCACTAGGAACTAGGTTATCGTGATTCTGATCGGAGCAATACGCAAACTTCCAATACTTATCTAGTTGAAAGATAAACAACCTATCTTGGCTTGATGCCGAGGTGCATGAATCAGTAGCGTATCGTCTCATAGGTCCGGCCGTTCTTAACCCCTAAAATAGTTTAGTATTTCGTTAGCATGCAGATTAATAACTTTGTATGTTTAGACCACTGATTATGTAAGACTTAGTGTTTTAAGGATTCCAGGTCACTAGGATTTTATTCTTATTCCTAAGTCTTGTTTTGTGCATTAAGGCTTGGTTACTTCAACTTAAGACTTGAGCTCTCCTTTTCAAACAGTTATACATCCCTGGATTATTCACAGTTTATAAAAACGTGTTTCATATGCAGACCATGCCTTTCAGTAATCGGACAGTGTACTTTACATGGTAGTTCAACTGCTTCTTACATCAGACATGCGGTCAGGAGTAATTGACGGTGAACTTGACACTCTAAACTAACTAAATGTAAAGTGATGCAGAAATGTAAACCTAATATGTACAACGAGTGGGTTCACTGTGTCTTACTTGTTGCATGTCATGGGCACAGATAACTACTTACCATAATTAAGGTTGATCAAGTCCTAATTACTAGGTTGCAGTCATGTGGATAACCAGAAAGGGTACTCCATAAATTAAACTCAAGTTCATAAAGTCTTAACGATACAAAGGTCATTAATTCCTATTTTATCTGAACGCATTTTCGAACATCATTTTATTGTGCATTGACTTTCTTAGGATATACCAGTTAGTTATGAAGTTGTATTATCCTTTCGGAATTCCAACTGTTAAACCAGAGCTGATTCCAGTGATGTAACTACCTTCGGTCGTTTATCGACTTCCATACATTTGTACTCCGTATAAAACGTTTCCAGTACTATATCAGATAAACTATCGAATAGGGGCCGTTATATCACTTTTACAATTGTCGTACACTTAATTGTATAATGTCATCCTTACTTATAATTATCTACATCATCAACAATCACAATAATAAACTACTCGCAATTCATGGTAATAGACAAATCACATACAAGGCAATAATACATAATTAAAATATGAAATAAAGCAAGTATGATAAAGGTTTCGATATCACCCAGAAATAAATGCGTAGCAGCGTATTATTATGATTGACAACTCGTTCACACGTACAAAGGTGAATCTCCAAGCTCCTAACGTTCGTTCTAACCTCTATGTTAATCCGTAGATTAATTACAATAATCCTAGACTAAAATATAAGAGAATTTTTAGAGTGAGAAAGTGGAAATGGAAGAGTGAGAGTATATGTACGAGTGTGAATATGAGAGTGTGTTTAAATGAGAGCTAGGGGCTGCTATTTATAGGAGAGGCTTGGCTCAAGTTAGCATCCCAAAGCTCACAATAGCAAAAGGTGGAAAAGGTGGTAGCACCGGGTACGAAAAAGGTGGAAAAGGTGGTGTACCGGGTACGGAAAAACACGTAAAGGTCTAGCACCGGATACACGAAAGGAAAAAAAAACGCAATCCATGCAGGGGGTGGCAGCCGGCGGCGGCCAGGTGGCTGGTCGGCGGCGGCTGGCTGCTACCCGCACCAGCCCGCTGCCTGTTGCCTCGTTTCTTGATTCGTGCGTGTTTTCTTCATGATGCGTCCGTTTGTGTTGATTCTTTTTGCATTGGATTTGTAATTTAAAAACGAAGCTTTTGATGAAAAGAAATCCCAAAAATATATCTCTGAACTTTAGATGTGTCGTACGAATCGTTTGGATCTTCCGGCGTACGTAGAATCTTCATTCTTCGAACGTTTTTTTTTATTCTTCTTCTGTTGGATTAGTAATTTGAAAATGAACATCTTGGATGAGATAGATGTTGGTGATGGGCTCTTTTGTCTTGAAATCTCGTTTTGATGTCTTGAATCTTCAAACGTGCGTGGAATCTTCGTTTTCTATCCGTTTTGTTTGATTTTTATCGTGCAACCTTGTTTTGACCATCTTGACATAATACTATTGATTTGTACAGAATTTGGGTTAAAGGGCCAAGAATCATTCCAGAATGAGAGTAATATCGGTGGTAAAAACGTGACTTTTTACGCGATATCAAGTATCCCACACTTAGAACTTTGCTTGTCCTCAAGCAAACTCATTGATAAAAAGCTTTTGGAAAGAGTCTAATCGCATTAGTTTTTAGAGATACTATTCTCAAAGAATATAAAATTACCGTTACGAAAGAGTTTTTACCGGAAACTAAGGGTTTATAGAATGTGATACCTTCTTCGAGCAACATATATGATGATCATGACTAGGCAATCCTCACAAGTGGGTCACTAAAATCACTCAAGTGTTTAGGATTTCCTACTTACTAGTGTCAATCACTCAGATAGCCAGTCATGCAGCATTCTCATCATAGGCTTGATCAAGAATCAAATCTCCATCACTTTTGATGAGGATGATACTAACCTCTCGAAATATCTTGGAAAGGAATTGGTTGCTTGGTTTTGAAGATGGTGTGTGATGAGGGTTTTTCCGTGTATTTTCTCGAAACTTTTCTTGAGAGAGTTTCTTTGGAATTTCTCAGATTTTGAAAGGACTACATAGCCTTTTTCTTCCCTTTTCTTTGGATTTTTTTTCTTTTCTTGGCCCTTTTCTTGGTTGTGTTGGAATAATCCTTTTGATTTCTTTTTCTATGCCGACCTTACCGGTATATTTTATGGCCTGGAAGATTCCTAATGGTATTGGGTTGTAAAAGTCTTGGGAAATCAAGAGTGTCTCTGAGAATTTGTTGGAAGATAAAACTTTTGTAGGTTCGGGATGAATAATAGGAGGTTTTGATTGGGTGTGAAGAGCGAATGTTGAGTGGGTGGATGTTTGATGGTGGAAAGGTGTTTGGATTCCTTAGAAGTTATCAAGATGGGTTGTACCTATGCCACGTATGGCACTCATCGGTGTGATATCGAAATACATTACAAGAGCAAGTTCTAATTCAAATGCATACATCGGCGCACACATGAAACGAAAAGTGAAGCATTTTAGAGATGAATGCTAATGATGGGCTAAATCCTCATGAATCGAATGTTTGGTCAATGTGTGCCTAGCCAAGTGTTGCCCTTTTCGTCCGTATCTTGTTCTAAAACAGTTTTGTTTCGTTGTCAAAACTCGGTTCTTGCTGTAATTTATGATTTTGAAAGATAGGATTTCTAAAGAACGATGTTTTTGAATCTAAAAATTTGAAATTTTATCCATTTTAACCCTTTTAATGAAAATATTGTTTGACTTACAGACAAGAGGTAAAAACTTGCGGTTGAATGCCGTATATCCCACACTTAGAGGAACATTGTCCCTAATGTTCGAATTTACTCATTGAGTACCTCTTGTTGAAGTATCCCACACTTAGAGATTCTACTTATTTTCGGATTGTTTTGTAAGTGTAGTGTGGTTTTGATTATCCCACACTTTAGTTTTGAAATATCGAATGAGATAATCAATTCTTTAAACGGGTAGAGGATTTTGGAACGGTGTACCGCTTTTGCTGTGCACGTTGTTGGCTACTCGTTAGAAGTTTGCTGGTCCGTGGCTTGTAGCTTATGGCTCTTGGCATTCTTCATCGTGTGGTCCACAGTTTCCCTTGCTTCGGTCTTCTATAGTTTCTCAAACAAACCACTCAATTCAATCAAGTAATAGCTGCTGATAAGAAAAGTAAAGTAATAGCTTAATAAAGTAATAACTGGATAGATGTGATGTCTATGCATCCACAGTACATCAAATACACACAATAATAATAAAGTCTTGGTAGAAAATAGAAAGAAGTCAGAAAGCGGAGCAATCTAGTGCTTGGCTGGTGGTGATACTGCTGCTGAAGATACTATAGGTCCAGGAGATGTCTAATCTGATGAGGAATCATTGTGCTGATAGTGGGTGCCTTCGTCTGATGCATCTCGATCAGCCTCTGCTTCTGGTGTACCTGTAGTGAATGCTCCATGCTGTATCAAATGATCAACGAAATCTCCTGCAGGCATGTCAAAGCTGTCCAGTGGAATCTCTGGTGTCCTCTGCTGAGAGTGTCCTCCAAATAAATCAGTCTGTCTATGAGAGGATACTGGATCAATCGGTGAGGGTGCAGGGCTGACACTCCTGAGAATCCTATGACTCTGAACCATGGTGGCTCGCGTGGAGACTCTGGATATTCTGCTGCTTCACAAAGTATGCCCTCTGACCGAACCAACAGTTGAGGGGACATGTTGTACCGGAGTAGGATCCTGTGCTGGTGGTGGTCGTGGTTTAGGTGGAATCGTGCGAGGTGGTAAACCATGGCCATGGCCACGAGCTGGATGTCTGTGAGGTGCTTGAGTAGGAACTGGATGTCTAGGAGCTGCAGGTGTATATAAGTGTGGTGGTGCTCGGCCCATTCCGCATGGTATGTCTGGAAGTGGGCTTACTGGTATCCCTGCGATCTGATGTCTCATGGCTCTATAGCATCTGACTTGCATCTGCATCAACCAGTACCAATAATCGGGCCCTGGGGTATCCCGTAATGGTATATGTAAGCTGGTATCTGAGCTCTAGGGGCCGGGATAGAAGGTCCTGGCCTAGTTGGCTGTGGCGATGCAACTGGGTCATCAGAATCTTGTGCATCCTCATCTGAATCGGAGTCTGAATTGCGGGGCTCTCTTGGTTGTTTCCTCTTCCTGGATTCCCTGGGTAGGACTAGACCTGCTACCAATGTATCAATACTCTCAGGGTCTGATGACCGTGCCCTGATGTAAACGGTGCCATCCCTCATAATCCGAAGTATATCCATGCTCCTTAGAAAATTGTAGTCTATCGGTTGGGCACTCCATTCTGGCAGCCTCTTGAATTTCTCTATCTCTGTCGTCCTAACCAACCTCATTTTCCGAATCAACCTAGTAATCACTGGGCTCATGAATGATCTTCTTGCACCAAACTCTTTTTCTTCCAAAATCCGCTGTGCAACTATATGGGCAACCTGAATGTTCCTCCTCTCGAGGATACATGCCATCATGAAAACATCAAACTCAGATACTCGACCATTAGACGTATACTTTCCATCAAGCGAACAAGCCAGTAGTTTGTGCAAAATCTGCATAACTAAGTCTGTGAGCTGGGTAGCTTTAATACCCGAGAAATACAGCTTTGGTGACCAATGACTCCATGCCTCTGCGGTAGTAGTCGTGAGAGAAATCGTGGTGGCTCCACTAGTAAACAGGGGTGAATCGATCTCTTCTGGAGTATAGAGATCTAAGTGACGTGCAAACCGAGCTAACGACAAGGTAAATAGGCTCCCCATATATCTAAATGTGATCACCCCGTCTTCGACTCTACTCCTTAGCTCAAATGGATAGGTGGTCATGAACTCGGTGATCATCTCCATATACACCGGTTCGTCAATGCTAAACAATTTCTTGAAAGACTCAAACTGCTGACCCTCTATTGAGTAACTGAGTAGACTTTCTAATCTCTGCCTGAATCCCAATGTCTGCAGCTTTTCCCAGCCTACATATCTAAAACGGCCAAAAGATTTATCTCTCCATATTCATGCCATCTGGTCGTATGCTGGTGTTGCACTAAGGTATGCAAGAGATCCTGTAAGTGGACGTGCTGGGTTTAGCTGCTTCTTCTTTGGCGAAGAAGTACCTGAGAACATGAGAGATTTAAAGTAATAGGTCTTAAGAAAAGGGAAAATTTAAAGCGCTTCCCGAAATTTCTAATGGAAAATTCGAAATGAGGGCTTTAAATTCTTGACAGTCCAAAGATTACAGTAAATATCAAATGCCCCCAAGTGACTAATAATCAGTCTTAACAATAGTAAGGCAATCATCAATGTGCGAAAATATGTAGTCATAGGATGGCGGTAACTTAACTTGTGAAGTAATGTCATTTACAAAGTTTGGTGTTTAGCCAAGTTTGAAACGTCATTATTTCACAATTTGTAGTCTCATGGTAGGTTTTTGACTTTTTAAAAGTCCAACTTGAAGTAAGGTTTTTGAGTAAAATTTGCAATTGATTTGTTTTTTTTAAAAAAAAATGCAATACTTCAAGTTGACTTTTTAGGTCAAAACTTACTTCGGACGATAATTTCAATTTGTCCGCATACCAAAATTATAACCTAAACATGTGAACATTATTTTAGACATTTTCCTAATTGATAAATAAGCTAGGTCATGCACAAAAAGTTATGTCATCCATGTGTTTAGTTTTATTCAAGACTTTTGTTTTTAATAATGATTCTTTATTGCCTATTTTGACTAGTCAAGTAAGTACAAGTGTTCTAGTAAGCAAGAGTTTTCAAGTAATCTTAATTTACTATCCTAATCATGCATGCTAGTTAACTTTTTGTTGACTTTCAAAAGTCAAACTTGCTAATCCTAATTTATCTGCATTGTGCAATTAACATAGAGCAATAATTCAAAATACCATAATTACTTAAATGTTTAACAACTAACACTTAATCAGGCTAAATTCTAGACTTAATCAATAGGTTAAAGTACATCTTCTTGAAAGAGCCAAACTAGTGTGAATTAGCATGGGTAAGTGGTAGTAGCATGTAGTTCCTAAGCATTCAACCAAGAAAAATACTAATTCCTAGTTACTAACTTAGCTAACTTCATAAAATAAGATACTTTAAGCTTAAAGTAGGTTTCTTATGATCATACCTTGTTTTAGTGCGTAAAACTTCAAAACGAATGTACAATCGAGAATATCATGCAATGAGGAGTTTAAAAGGGCATGAAATTAGAGAGTTTGGTGAAGATTAGATGGTGATTCATGGAGGTATGATGATGGCCGATTTTTAGGTGAGGGAGGAAGGAGAAGAAAAGTTTTTATTTTTGAATTATAGGATCATATGGAAGGTTGGTGGTCCATGGGAATATTTGTCATGCTCCTATGTACCATATTCCTTACATGGTCCCTAATTTACATTTTAGTACTAAGCCTAATATCCTAGATTAATTTCTAATGTCCTACTAATAATGATCATGAATCCTAAATGTATTTATTGTAACTAGTTACTTGTTAGTCTCTTGTTACGTTATAAACAATTTAAGAAGCGCGTAAATCTTTTTTTTTCGGAACAATTAAAATCAATCCTGAAATATTAAACTTAAATTATTTTTGGTGTTTAAAAATTATTTGTCTGACGTGGACTTGTTGAATGTACATGCTTCGGCTAAAAGCTTAACGTTATAACGTTATACGTTCTTGATGTCGCGCATGTGTTTTCAGGCAAAATTTTAAAAACGTTTTTCTTTTTTTAAAGGAAACTTTCAAAATTTTATTATGTTACTATATTTATACTAAAATTTGCTCATCTAAAGTTGCGAGCTTCGACCTTTTTCGGCAGGAATCGTTTCAAGATTCGTTCTGATCCTTCCACAGGGAAAGGGTCGAGATTTGCTCTCTTAAGCGAACGTTTTTCGGCACAAAACATTTTGAAAGTTCCAAAATGGCGTTATAAACTAAATAGTAATGACGATCCTTTAATCCTAGGACTTCTCGTTCTTCGTATCCTAAATTGACAAGATCACCAATTAACTTATTGTATGCTTTCCTTACCTTTTTTGGGTTTGACAAACCGACGCGTAGCCCTTGGTCTTTGTAATTAAGATCGTGAGTGAGTTTATTCATGACTTCCAAAAATACGTTCTCTTCGTGTGAATCAGGGTCTCCGGTTGTAGACTTAACTATCCTACAGAGTTCACTGATTGTGGATTTTTGTACGGAAGTGAAGGGGTATTTGGTAAAGGCAAAGATTCGAGTAAGCTTGACGTGAAGGTTTTTTCTTTTTGCGAAGAAAACTGTGTCGATTCTTTCCTTGGTGGAATCAGGAAAAACGTCTCGTAATTTGGAGATCAGGTAAGAGGCGGGGTCAACAAAGAAAGGAATTTTACCAGGAATGACGATAGAAATCATCGGATCTTGTTCTTCCCAGAACTCAAGTTTGTTGATCATTGCGGCGACATTGTGATTGATTAATATCATAGATGTTGGAAGAAAATCTATGTCGGCGAGTGATTCAAAAAGTAGATCTAAATCTGCTATAAACTTTAGTTCTTGGTCTCTGAAATTCGTGAAAGTGCTTTCGCATTCATGACTTGACAGGCGAAGAAGGAATTTTACTTGTTTTTCTAATGTGGCAATCGTTTCTCGTTGTTCATAGGAATACGGGAGGTTGGCATAGGTTAACTGCCTGACGAATGCTTTATAGACATCTACCCTACGGGTAGGATTAAAAGAAGCACCGAGGTGGCGTTCTTCAAAACAAGGTTATTCCGGCTCGACTGATGGAGCCTTATCCACCACTCGGTAAATGGTGTATTAGTGTTTGTGTGAAACGAATGGAAAGATGCCGTTATTCCGAGAATCGGTCATGGTTTGGGTATACACCAATGTTTCAGGAATGAGGGTGATTAATTCACAAGATTTCGGAGGTTTTTCTTCAGAATCATCTTCGGGAAAATAATCAAAGTGGGAAGAATTTGGTAAACTAGGTAAATGCAAAGTTGACGAGTGATCTTCTGGAGATGATGCAAGGTCAGGTAACTGGTCCGTGTCATCAAAATCCAGGCACTGTTTTGGAATTGAAAGTGAGGTCCTATATTCGTCTTGGGTGTCGGAGGTTTCCTTAGTTTTAGAGGAAGAAGGTGAAAAGAAATCAGATCCTAACACTTTTTCTAAGTAGTCAAAGAATTACGTATCATCCATTGAAATGAGGCAAGAATTGGGTTTTCGAGTTGTCATTTTAATGCTATCCTAACTAACTAATACTTAATTAATACTAATTACTTAAATTAACTTTCGAAAGATTTCTAAAAAGATTTCAATCGGAAGGGTCTCCTAAATATCACTACTTAAGGCGGCTTTGAATCGTACGTTTGTGATTCCCCGGCAGCGGCGCCAAAAACTTATTGCACCCGCAACCGTCGGTTCAGTGTCGTTGTGATTTCTGATGGTGATGCAGGCGCAGCAGGGGTTTTAAAATTTATATTTAGCTGGGCTTAAATTATACGTACTACCTACTCTGGTTAGCAAGCGGTAAGTATGACCTAAGATCGTTCTATGAATCCAAACGTGTGGGCGATTAAAGCTGGTGTTTTCGGTAGGGAAATATTTAGGATGGAACAAAGTAGGTAGGTTTGGGGGTTTTAAACTAAAGACAAGTAATTAAAATGCAGAAAAGTAAATTGCAGGAAATTAAAGTGCAGGAAAACAGGTAAAGATAAACATGTGATTGCTGAGATTTCGATAATTAATGTTTCGGGATGACAGATTAGACAGGAACAATGCTAAATGTAATGATTTAAACTATCAGGTGTAAACTCTAGAACCCTACCAACTAAATTTCCCATTGGCATGTCACTAGGAACTAGGTTATCGTGATTTTGATCGGAGCAATACACAAACTTCCAATACTTATCTAGTTGAAAGATAAACAACCTATCTTGGCTTGACGCCGAGGTGCATGAATCAATAGCGTATCGTCTCATAGGTCCGGCCGTTCTTAACCCCTAAAATAGTTTAGTATTTCGTTAGCATGCAGATTAATAACTTTGTATGTTTAGACCACTGATTATGTAAGACTTAGTGTTTTAAGGATTCCAGGTCACTAGGATTTTATTCTTATTCCTAAGTCTTGTTTTGTGCATTAAGGCTTGGTTACTTCAACTTAAGACT
Organism: Pseudognaphalium luteoalbum; assembly: GCA_963422505.1. Classification (NCBI taxonomy): domain Eukaryota; kingdom Viridiplantae; phylum Streptophyta; class Magnoliopsida; order Asterales; family Asteraceae; genus Pseudognaphalium; species Pseudognaphalium luteoalbum. The sequence continues at coordinate 29,581,311 of OY730195.1, forward strand.
TGAGCTCTCCTTTTCAAACAGTTATACATCCCTGGATTATTCGCAGTTTATAAAAACGTGTTTCATATGCAGACCATGCCTTTCAGTAATCGGACAGTGTACTTTACATGGTAGTTCAACTGCTTCTTACATCAGACATGCGGTCAGGAGTAATTGACGGTGAACTTGACACTCTAAACTAACTAAATGTAAAGTGATGCAGAAATGTAAACCTAATATGTACAACGAGTGGGTTCACTGTGTCTTACTTGTTGCATGTCATGGGCACAGATAACTACTTACCATAATTAAGGTTGATCAAGTCCTAATTACTAGGTTGCAGTCACATGGATAACCAGAAAGGGTACTCCATAAATTAAACTCAAGTTCATAAAGTCTTAACGATACAAAGGTCATTAATTCCTATTTTATCTGAACGCATTTTCGAACATCATTTTATTGTGCATTGACTTTCGTAGGATATACCAGTTAGTTATGAAGTTGTATTATCCTTTCGGAATTCCAACTGTTAAACCAGAGCTGATTCCAGTGATGTAACTACCTTCGGTCGTTTATCGACTTCCATACATTTGTACTCCGTATAAAACGTTTCCAGTACTATATCAGATAAACTATCGAATAGGGGCCGTTATATCACTTTTACAATTGTCGTACACTTAATTGTATAATGTCATCCTTACTTATAATTATCTACATCATCAACAATCACAATAATAAACTACTCGCAATTCATGGTAATAAACAAATCACATACAAGGCAATAATACATAATTAAAATATGAAATAAAACAAGTATGATAAAGGTTTCGATATCACCCAGAAATAAATGCGTAGCAGCGTATTATTATGATTGACAACTCGTTCACACGTACAAAGGTGAATCTCCAAGCTCCTAACGTTCGTTCTAACCTCTATGTTAATCCGTAGATTAATTACAATAATCCTAGACTAAAATATAAGAGAATTTTTAGAGTGAGAAAGTGGAAATAGAAGAGTGAGAGTATATGTATGAGTGTGAATATGAGAGTGTGTTGAAATGAGAGCTAGGGGCTGCTATTTATAGGAGAGGCTTGGCTCAAGTTAGCATCCCAAAGCTCACAATAGAAAAAGGTGGAAAAGGTGGTGGCACCGGGTACGAAAAAGGTGGAAAAGGTGGTGCACCGGGTACGGAAAAACACGTAAAGGTCTAGCACCGGGTACACGAAAGGAAAAAAAAGCGCAATCTGTGCAGGATGTGGCAGCCGGCGGCGGCCAGGTGGCAGCTGGCGGCGGCCTGGTGGCTGCCGGCGGTAGCCAGGTGGCAGCCGGTGGTGGCCAGGTGGCAGTCGGTGGCGGCCTGGTGGCTGGCTGCTACCCACACCAGCCCGCTGCCTGTTGCCTCATTTCTCGATTCGTGCGTGTTTTCTTCGTTATGCATCCATTTGTGTTGATTCTTTTTGCTCGGATTCGTAATTTTTTAAACGAAGCTTTTGATGAAAAGAAATCCCAAAAATATATCTCTGAACTTTAGATGTGTCGTACGAATCGTTTGGATCTTCCGGCGTACGTAGAATCTTCATTCTTCGCCCGTTTTTGTTGATTCTTCTTCTGTTGGATTCATAATTTGAAACCGAACATCTTGGATGATATAGATGTTGGTGATGGGCTCTTTTGTCTTGAAATCTCGTTTTGATGTCTTGAATCTTCAAACGTGCGTGGAATCTTCGTTTTCTATCCGTTTTGTTTGATTTTTATCGTGCAACCTTGTTTTGACCATCTTGACATAATACTATTGATTTGTACGGAATTTGGGTTAAAGTGCCAAGAATCGTTCCAGAATGAGAGAGATATCGGTGGTAAAAACGTGACTTTTTACGCGATATCACTTGGAATTGTGTCAATTAATTCAAGTCTACTTTCTCTCGCATTTAATCCTGGTGCTTTCTAATCCATATCTATCTTAATTAATTACATTTATATTGATTATGCTAGATTTAGTTATTGCCATGATTAGAGAGTAGTATACTTGTTGTGTTTGCTTGCGATGTAGTTAATTAATTATGGGATGATTTATAATTAAATATTAAAGATCGGTAGTATTGCTTTGATCGTCTTATTGCATGTTCTTGTCTGATTGTTTCCTTAGGATCATCATAGTGGTAAAATATAAACGGTCTTAATTATCGTAAAGTAATATGATGGCCCCTATTCGACTGTTACTCGATATAGTACTGGAAACACTTCAAGGTGGAGTACAAATGTATGGAAGTCGAGTAACGACCGAAGGTTGTTATATTACGGACTAACATATAAAATGAGAAACCTATTTTAATTAACCTTTCTAAATAGACTTTTAAACTTCAAATGAATCTAATCGCCTTTCCACCAATAAACGTGATTACAACACCTTTTTCAACGTCCAATTGAAAGGTAGTCAGTCATCTATGTCAATATAATTTGTCAAAGGTATGAAACTATGGAACCGCAAAGCTACATGGGGGATTATCGTAGGACAAGACATGGCCAAGGTTTGAAGCGGCGGATGCACTTTAAGTGAGGAACGCTGTGGATAATTAGGGGATTTATTGGGTAGTTTTAAGCAAGGGATAGTTTAAAGTCATAAATGAACTTTTTAAATATACGAATCTGTTAGGATGACGAGGAATTGTTATATGATTCAGTTATGTCTAGTACCTTAAGATTTTGTTCTCGTTCATATGAAAGTATTATTAAACCATAATTAAGATTTTGCTTATTATTCTAAATACTTTGTAATGTTACCTTAACCTAGCTCCCGGTGTGACATGCTAATGGAATTTTAATTAGTAGGGAATCTAGTGTTTACATACAAGTATTCAAGAATGATAATTAACTAATATCTTTTAAAATAGTTTCTCCAAACATCATTACATAACTTAATTAACGAAGTCTCAGCAAACACTATCTTTATTTATCTCCTTTAGCTTTTACTTTTATTTCGCTTTTATTTATTTACTTGTCTAAGTTAGTTAATAGAAAAACCAAAACTCCCCCACTAATTTATAAACCCTTCACTAGTTTGAAAGCCCTCATCTGTCATGCCTTAGTTTCAATTCAGTCGGTTTGAAGAACGACTCTAGGTCATACCTACCACTTGCTCACTCTTAGGATTAGCATTGTTAGGGAAAACTTAGGCCCCGCAATTACAAATTTAAAACACCCACTGATGCGTAGCCGGTGCAACGACAAGTGTAAAATCCTTACTGACCGCTGGTGACGCATCAGCCATATACTTCATTCGTTCCAATTTAATTGTCTGCAGACAAAAAATACGCAGTTTAAGAAAACATCAATTCTCTCTTACTTTTGATAAGATTACAGTTTTACCCTTTACTTTTTACCTACTTTTTTGTCTTACATATAAATTAAACGTATAAAAGAATTTTATCTCATACCCAAAACCCCATTAATCTTTGGCCTGCACACATCCTTCCGGTTAACTCTAGCTTTACCGCATTTAAACTCACCTTAACACCATAAGGACCCTCTAAGCAGCCTTTCAATATCTTCAGATACTCGCTTTGGTAAGATGAACATAGAGGACCCGTAGACATGCAATGAGCTCAGTACATAATTAATGAGCTGCAATCTTCCTGCAAACGACAAAGACTTATTCTTCCAATCTGATATCCTCATCTTAACCATTAATATGCACTATGCAATTCTTTGCTTTCAGACTTGATGCTATCAATGGCACCCCCAAATACCTAACAGGCAAATCACCCTCATTAAAAGGCATAATTCCAAAAATCCCATCCTTGATTGACCTTTAAAGATTACTGAAAAACACAGTGCTCTTATCCATGCTTGGCTTTAACCCAGAAACACCACTGAATTCATACAAAGCATACTTGAAAATACTAACTGATGCTATGTCACCATGACAAAATAGCAATAAATCATCAGCAAAGCACAAGTCTGTTAGCTTAATCCCGTTACATTTTCAGTGATATTTAAACTCGGGATGTTCTCTTATTTGCCTCTTAATCATTAAGGACAACACCTTCATCACAAAAGTAAACAAATAAAGGGATATAGGGTCACCCTGCCAACCCCTTTTACCTTAAAAAAACCTTTGTGATTACCATTAACACAAATAGTATAAGGTGAAGAATAAATGCAATTCATTATCCGCCTTATCATTAATGGGTGAAAACCAAAATTCTTCAAACATGATTCCAAAAATACCCACTCTACATAATAATATGCTTTCTAGATATCAATTTAAAAAGCACATTTTCCTGGACTTGCACCTTTCTTATACTGCTTTCTGTATCCTTTCATTAATTCCTGACTTAACAAGATATTGTCACTAATTTGTGAGCTCGTGGCAATTGTGATGACTTACCGATTACTGTTTACTTACTTTGCTTTACAAGCAACACCGGTACATACTTGTGATTCATAACTACTATTCTACTACTAAACCTGTAAGATTCACCAACCATTTTGGTTGACACTTTTTAGCTTTGTATCTCAGGTCCATAGCAGCAGTAGGATTGCACACCCTCAGGAAAGCTAGCTCGAGTCACATGCATACTACTATCAAAGATTCTTTTGCATTACTTTTTGTTATAACGGTTATGTATTAGAATCTCTAGGAAACTTATTTACGAACTCGTAGCTTGTTACATTTGGTATTAACGATGTAATACTTTTGTACTATTTTTCAAACATTGCATATAGTTGTCGTTTGCTTTATCTTTGTGTTATTGATGACTTGATTAGTAGCAACCCAAAGCTTGCTTCTGGCCAACAGTGAAATTTGGGGCTGTTACAGAGGGGTTATGAGATGGGAAAAAGGGGGAAAAGAGGGTAGCTTTACATGATATATGAATGGATTAGGTATTAAATATGTTTTTATTGGTATAGTTTTTATCATGTATTATATAACTCTAACAAAAAAACTTTAAGGCAAAGTAAAAAAAACATTAGAAAATCAAAAACTGAACAATAGTTTTGAGACGGATTCAGATAAAAAAAAGTATATAAACACTAAGTGCCTGAGTTTTGGGACGGAGGCAGATAAAGAATAGTAATTAAACACTAAGGGTATGTTTGGCGCAACTAGCTGGAGCTGGTAGCTTGTAGTTGGTAGCTTGTAGCTGAAGCTTTTGGTAATATTTGTGTTCCGCAGAGTAGCTAGATATTGTAGCTTATGAATGTAAAATGACATAAAGGATAAATATATTAATTTTAATAGATATAATTATTTGGAGGTTATTTATGTAATTTCATTTTCCATAAGCTACAAGCTACTTTCATAAGCTACTTCAAGTAGTTTATGATTTCTATAAGCTCCAAAACCATAAACTACTGGAAATCATAAGCTACTTAAAATTTTGGTAGGCAAATGGAACTTATGAAAACCATAAGCTACAAGCTTCCATAAGCTTATAAAATGAGCATGCCAAACACAGCCTAAGAGCCTGCAATAGCCATAACGATTATATCGACAGTTACGTAGTCGTTATCCCAATTTATTTATATGGGTTAAGTCAATATACTGTAGTTGATATCCCATCTATTTATAGGGGTAAAGTTATATTTTTTTGGTAATAATTATCTTGAACTAAATATGTGTATAGTTATATTTGATCTGTGTAACATAGGGACTTGTTATTGTTGTAAAAGTCGGATAAATTGGCCGATTAGTCCGGGATTAGTCAAGTTTTGGGACTAGTCCATATCGACTTGGCTTGAATCGAGCTAAAAAGTTGGCAATGCTAGTCAACATCAATAAACACGTCAAAATCGGTTTAAGTTAGATTTATTCAGTGATTAATCAAATTTATTTGGTCAAAATCGTTCAAAGTCAAAGTTAGATTTATGTTTATAGACAATTATGTTAGAGTTTATGTTTGTTTACATTGTAACAGAATTTTATATTTAAATATACAATTTTGAAGTTTATTATTTAGATATATAATTTTTAAATTTATTATTTAAATTTTTTTAAGTTAAATGTTTACCATCGAAATAAAATTAACTCTCAACGTAAATCATGTTAATCAGTATATCTTTCAACACGACCCAAACTTGTAACGCGTCTCTTCTTAGGTTCAAATTAAGTTTGGGCTCAATTCTCAGATTATTTTGGGCCTGCTTAATGGAAAAGTGTGGCTATTAGAATTTGGGTTGTTACAATTGACCTCTAAATTCTTGGGCTCATATCTTTTTTAGATGATTTCAGTTTGGGTAATGGTTTTACCACATGTGCTTTCACTTTGTACAAAGATAGTTAATTTTTAGGTATAATCTATCCATACCATTTATATATACTCAATATATCATTTATGATTAAAAAAGTACAAAAAAAAAGAGAATGTAAGGAATAGTGATGAAATAAAGTACAAAACAATTAATTTAAAAATAAATAAACGGTACGAAGAATATGAACCAATTTTTATCCATCTTCCTATGGAATGAAACAATTCTCTTCTCCCTGTGTAAATATCTAACACTCTTTCAATTTAGTGTTGTTTCTGTTTCTATTTCAACTTTAAGTTAAAACAAGAGTAGTAAACCTCTGCGCTTCGCTGCGGAATTTTCTTAGCTTTGGTGTTGTAAAGTTATAAGACGTTATATACTATATCGTTTTGTTTCTTAGCTTTGATATGGTAAAGTTATAATACGTTATATACTATATCATTCCTCATAAAAATACATTTTTACTATTGAATTACGTTACTACAATGCTACCGTTAGCACATATAATTATCAATGTATGTATTCTTTTGTGGTTCTTAAACAATATTATTTATAAATAATAAAACACAAGTTGGACCATTATGCAATGAATTTGTTGTGAAAAGATGTAAAGGGTCATAACTCAAAAGTGGATGATTTATATGTGTTATGTATACACCAGTAAGTATACAGGTCGTGCGGCACACGGCTCACACTCAAAAAGGTTGATGTTAGTTTTTGCAATGTTATATGTATATTATCTTCAAGGAAGATCGTTGATTGAAACGAAAAAATAAACTTTTATTTCTTAAATTTAACTATTTTCAAACGCGAGCATTTCAATTAGAGTTTCTGTTGATACATCTTCAATCGTAGATTATGTGAAGATAAAAATGGTTGCAAGACCCGTAACAATTTTAGAGCGTGGAGAAATTAAATGATCATTACAAGAAATACGTAGTATGAATCCTTTTATTGAATAAGAAAATGAAGTGATGAGAAGGTTAAAGAAATATATAGATTATAAAAAATGAGTGTTTGCTAAAGAACATAAAATATAAAGTAACCATGTGAATTTATTGAAATAGTAGATATAACAAATTTGATGGATGTTACAAGTTTGAAGTGGAACCTTTTTTTTCCACTCGATTTTAACTGATATCCTTTACGGTCAATAGTTCTTAAAGATTTATTATTATTATTATTATTATTATTATTATTTGTTGAAGAAATGTAACTACATGTAAAAACTTAATTTTGTAGTAAAATATTAGGACGTGATATTCTTTCTATACAATAAGAATGATTTTGATTTAAAATAAGGTTAACAAATGTTAAAAAATGAAGGTTAAATGATTTCAAAAATATATATGTATACTTTTAGGAAATACTTAGGATTAAGAAATTGCTATTTTTTAAATTGAAGATGGCAAAAGATGTCTATGTATTAAAATATTATGATAAATATAGAGAGTCAAAATAGAAAAATGAACTAAACGCCTAAAGTATTCAAAGTGAATTTTAAAAGCTAGTCTATTACAAAATCTTAAGGGTAATTTTATTAAGAATTAAGATTCGGATACTAAGAAGATGATTAAGATTTTTTGTTTTCTAAATGAAAGTGTTTGAGGTTAATTATATTTATATTCGAAGGTGTTGATATGTTTATTATATGTATATGTAGATTAGATAAAAATTAAGGTTAACATGGTAAAAAATAAAGGTTGAATTATTATTTTTTATAGAGATATGTATGTTTTTGGGGAAAAAAAGTGTTTGAAATTAAAGTATATTTATGTCATAAGGTGTTAGTATGTTTCTTATATGCATATTTAGATTAGATAAAAGTTAAGGTTAACAAATGTTAAAAAATGAAGGTTGAATATATTTTTTTTAAAGATATGTAGGTATGCAACTTTTTTTATTGTAATTATTAATCTTTTATATATAATTAAAAGAGGATACCACGGAGCAATCTGGACCTTAGATTGGTTCCATCCATAAAGATTTTAAGGTTAAAATTATTTCCTAAATATTTTTTAAAATTTTTAAATGTGTACCCACAACTATTGAAACTTTCAGCACTTTCCTATTTTTTTGGTCCTTACAATTTAAATATAATAACCTTTTAACTGGTAATTTATAATTAAACCAATCTTATTTGAAATATTTATCAATATTGATTGATTACATGAATGTTTTTATCAATATCATGAAACTAAAAACTGGTCGTCTATATAGCCATATAACCATAATATGATGAATATTTTAAAGTCGTAACTAAAATATTTTATCATTTTAACTAATAAGGTATTAAATTACATGTAGATTTTTATATTAAAATCTTTGCATTTATTATAACAAGTTTTTAATGTAATTGATGATGAATCTGCTATCGAGCATTTTATTGATTAGTTAAAAATTAACGTTTACAAAGATCAAGTTGGTGAATATGTTTTCAAAACCTTATGAAGAAAATTGTGATGTCTGCTATATACTAACTAAATAATTTCACTCATTTGATTATTCATTATGTTTTTATTTTTAAATTACATAATATTTTTGTTAACGTTATATAATACTTGATGTAAAATATATGAATGGATTAGGTTTTGAATGTATTTTTATTGGTATAATTTGCATCAAGTATTATATAACACGAACAAAAATATTCAAGATCAAAGTTGTCAAAAAAAACTACAAAAGTCAAAAGGGGACAATAAATATGGGACGGAAGGAGTAGATAATATATAATTTAAAATCGACATGTCCTATATTTTAATACAAATATTTTTTAATTAAAAACAGTTTTCATATATATTATTAATAACGTAATTAAAAAAACAAAAAAACCTGAACCGTACCAAACAAATGGAGTCTATGCTAGATGTTATTAGTTGGTGATTATATCATATAAAATTCAAACTCATTGTACAATTTCATTTGACTTAAATTTTTTATCACACAATTTATAAAATCAAATATCGAGGTCCCGCGTTCTCGCGAGATCTCACCTAGTTAGAATTAAAAGAAGAAAATTAAATAATTTTTTATTTTCTAATTGAGGACACATGGCAACTAATTAGATGACTATGTGTCATTTTATGAGGAGACATGCCTCTTCTTATATATAAGTAGTGACATTTAACATTTAGAAAAATACTTCATACTTTTAATATTAGTAGCTGCCTGTTTAATTTAATATTACATTCCTCACATTCGAAATATCTTTCTTTTTATTTTTAACTGTTTTAATATAAATGCCAAATAATTTATTTTAACCAATCAAAACAAATTTTAATGGTTATTATGATATTTGATTGGTGAAGATTGTAATTAGTAAGAGTCTTAAATTTTGTGTATAGTCAAAATGGACATTTTCAATGAAACGGGTGGAATAATTTGTTAACTTAAGTAATGTTGATTTGCTTACCTCTTATAGTATTGAATAAAAGATGTGATTAACGTTATAATATGAATTTCTTGCAAATAATAATCCTGAAATTACTTAAGGTGACAAATAAAGAGGAGAAGGATGAGCGTGCCGAATTCATTGCATTTTAGGAATAAATTTGTAGGTCTAAAATGCAGTGTTGTTAAAATTTAGTCAAATTTTATAGTTGTAACATGCACTATTATCTACTAGTAGTATGTCCCCGCAATGCAGCGGGTTATTACTTATGTGTTGATGTTCTGTTAGGTTTTTTTGTTTGATTCGGGTTAAAAAATTTGCATTTAAAAACTGTAAGAATCGAGCATCAAGATAATTAGATTAGACAAAACAATGACCGAACTTATAGAGTTTTAATCAATATTGATAGAATTGTATGATTCGAAAAAATAGTAATATACATTTTATTTTAATTATTTTATTTTTGTCAAGTAATGAAAAATTTAAATTAATGATCAAACAATTTAAGATGTTTGACTTTTTAAAAATTTGATTGATTTTGAGGGTATAATAGACAATAACCATTGTTGAGTACAAAATTAAGACAAATGTGAAAATGATTTAGAGAAATGCTATGCATACATAAATTTTACCCAAAAAAACTTACACACTGACATGGCATGATGAGCTGGCTATCCCACATCATCCCACTAACCTAAATAATTAACCTAACTAAACTATTCTAACTTGTGGTATCTCACGCACGTAATTTCTAATCTTCTTTCTCAACAACGCAACTAATAATAACCGCTTGCAACATCTACTCTGTAATTCAATACAATCCTCTCCATATATATGGATCAACCTTCATTATCTTCTTCATTAGACGTATCGGATCGATCATCTTTCACTTCTTCTCCTTTAGATGATGATGAGTTATCTTCTGATACATCGAAATCTCAAAACGAAGAAAATCAGTAAGTCCTTATAAAGTGTTCGTATTTTTGATTACATATATGGAGAGGATTTTATTTCATTACCAGAATTGTAGCATCTAAAACAGGGACTATATTGTGTAATTTTGATCATATTCTTTGAATTAATTTAAGTGCAGGCATGAACTTAGTAGCATGGAAAAGGAAACTAAATGTGAGAAAAGCGTACATGATCATGAAAACTGTGACAAGAGTGATGAAAAAATTGAAGATGAATCTCGTGAATATGTACATGCTCGAGATGACTGTGAGAAGGATGTTCATCATGTTGAGAATATTGAAGATGTACACGAGAAAGAAATTAGTGACAAGTGTTTTCATCATGATCAAAATATTGAAGAACCAAAAGTTGGCATGGTATTTGATACAGTTGAAGATTTAGCTAGTTTTTATGCAACCTACGGGAAGCAAATGGGATTTGGAGTGTGTAAAAGGTCTTCCCAAAAGTCTCTTGATAATGAAGAGACAAGGTATGCTGTCGTTTCATGTAATCGGGCTGGAAAGTCTCAATCGAAATCCAAAAATAGTTTGAATCCCCGTCCTATTACAAAAACAGATTGCGGTGCAAGAGTTAGGGCGATACGTGGCGCTGATAAAAAGTGGTATGTTTTGAAAGTTAAGCTCAACCATAATCACCCCTTTAGTCCGAGCAAAGGACGATTTTATCGATGTAATAGGACCGTGAATCTTCGTGTGAGAAGACAACTTGAAATCTTTCAAAGAGCCGGAGTAAGAATGAATAAGGGTTTCAATACGTTAGTCGTGGAGAATGGAGGATATGAAAATATACCATTTACTGAAAAAGATTGCCGTAATTATATTGATAAAGTTAAACGGTTGAAGTTTGGAGTAGGGGACGCAGAAGCAATTCAACATTATTTCATGAAAGTTCGATCTACGGATCATAATTTTTTTTATGCATGGGAATTGGACGATGAAAATCGATTGAAGAGTTTGTTTTGGGCAGATGCAAGGTGTAGGGCAGCTTATGAAGAATTTGGGGACGTTGTGACATTCGATACAACTTATTTGACAAATAAGTATGAGATGCCAATGGCTCCTTTTGTAGGGGTAAATCATCATGGACAATCAATATTGCTTGGTTGTGGGCTGATTTCAAATGAAGATACTAAGACATTCACATGGCTCTTTCAATCATGGCTTACGTGTATGTCTGGGCGTGCTCCCCCAGCCATTATAACTGACCAAGACCAAGCAATGAAAAACGCAATTGAGGTAGTATTTCCTGATGCACGACACAGGTATATTTTTTCTAATCTGGTTTTTATAGTTTATGTATGTCTAAACAACATCATATGTTTTTTTATTTTTAAACTTTTGTATCTATCATACTTGCAGGTGGTGTTTGTGGCATATAATGAAAAAGCTACCTGAAAAGCTTGGTATGCATAAGAAATATAAATCTGTTAAGTACAAGCTCAAAAAAGCCGTGTATGAATCTTTGACTCCCAATGAATTTGAAGTTGATTGGAATCAAATGTTAGAAAAGTACCAACTCAAAAGCAATAGGTGGTTGAAACATTTGTACGTTGAAAGACATCGATGGGTCCCTTGTTTTGTGAAAGATCATTTCTGGGCGGGAATGTCTACTACACAATGAAGTGAGAGCATCAATTCATTTTTTGATAAATATGTAAACAAGAAAACCACTTTGAAGCAATTTGTGGAACAATATGAAAATGCGTTGAGGGATAGGGCTGAGAAGGAAAACATAGAAGATTTTAACTCCTACAATTCGTGGTACCCATCAATTACCTGTTATGCCATGGAAGAACAAATGAAGGATGTTTTCACCAATGCTAAGTTTAAAGAGTTTCGGGAAGAGTTAACGGGAAAAATGTATTGCGGGATTGGGTCTGTAAAATCACATTATGAATCTTTAAAATATGAAGTGATTGGGGATGTTATGGATAACGGAAATATAATAAAGAAGCCATTTGTAGTTTGGTTCACAAAGGGTGATTCAAGTGAAGAATGCGATATTAGATGTATATGTCGTTTATTTGAATTTCGGGGAATTTTGTGTAGGCACGCACTTACTGTACTAATAAATGAAAACATATTTTCAGTCCCAAATAAATACATTCTACGAAGATGGAGAAAAGACGTTAAGAGAAAACATACTAACGTTAAAGTAAGTTATAGTGATTGGGTTGTTTCGGATGTTGGGCGTCGTTATGATAAAATGTGTAATGCTTTCTCTGAAGTGGCAGACTTGGCATCTGAGTTGGATGTAAATTATGGCCTTGTACTTGATCGAATCAACGAATTAAAGAATGAAGTTTTAGGTGCTAAAAATAGCCCTACTACCTTCGCGTGTACGCCCGAGGTGAGTGCTTCTAGCAAGGATAAGAATTAGATTCTTGATCCGTTGGCGGTGCGTGGAAAAGGTCCTCCCCCGAGTAAGAGACTCAAATCCAAGTCTGAGCAAATCATTACAAGAATCCAGAAAAGGAAGAAGGTATTTTGACTATTATATTTATTTGAATCGAACAACAATAGAATTTATCTTACATATTGCTTCTCTGCTCAATTGTAATTGTAGAATGTTGACTGTTTTGATCAGGTTGGTTGTGATAATGATCATAATCAGGTTGGTTGTGATTATAATCATAATCAAGTTGGTTGTGAAGTTCAAAATGATGAACCAAAAAAGAAACGCTCAAAGAAGAAAGCAGAGGTAATTACTATATTTTCTTATTGATTATGTTGTCATTATGTTCACTTGTTTGAGCACAACTATTTAAAGCATGATATTTTGATTGTAGGGAAATCAAAATGTCCACTATGTTCCCGAAAATAATGCTCATAGCGGTTATGCTAATATCCCCCTTCACTATGGCGGATTTGTTCCAAGTTATGCTACGCAACATCAACAATATTATGAACAAAATGAACAGGGGTTTCACCAATTTTCTCCACCTCTACAGCAGTTTGCTATCCAAATGCAACAATCACCACAACTTAGTCCTCTAAATGCGGCATTTAGCACTTCAAATACAACATTTTGCCCTTCATAGCTAGTGTTCCTTACTTTAGTGAAGCAGATCTTCATTTTCTTTCAAGATCATGATTTTGTGTTTACATTGAAATGACTATTTGAGTAAACAAGACATAACAAATTTTGTGATGGTTATTTTTTTATGTTTGTTGCTTTGATTATTAAAACTGGTGATATTTGATTAGTAATATTATAATGAAGCAGATCTTCATTTGCTTTGATCTTTGTAAGTGAAGGTTATGTATGTAATGGTAGCTTGCAAGTGATACGTACTGTATCTTGTTTGCTTTACTGCCTTTTAGTGGTGCTTTTTTTTCATAACATCAAAGTGAAACAATATACATTCATTGAACTCAAACAGGGGTGTCGTAACAAACTATGCACAACGCCTTAGTTACAAGCTAGGATTTGCATTTCTCTGAAACAGTTTCATAAGAAAAAGAAACTAATTAAGCCATTCTAACTTAAATGACTATGATTACAGACATTTGATCTTGATTCGACTATGATCACAGACATTTGATCTCGAGACTCAAGTCTGGTGAAATTTTAGGCACGTTAACGGCATACTTCACATCACCATACATTAACGCCAAACCCGCAACCACATCAACAAACCTCGAGCACCCGAACTGCAGCTAACCGATACAAGCGTCCACAATATTGTTCTTCCAATGAGGTAGATTGTTCCCGAGTAAAGGAAATTTGTGACATTTCATCAAATAGTTAGTGTGCAGCTTATAAGTATAATATGAATTCTTCTCACTATTTTCTCAATCCAACTGTAAATAACAATTGTAAAGAATAAAAAAGAAAGTGAGGAAACTAAATCAAGCATCACCGCCTATGAAGCAAATCAAGTAGCATCATATTCTTGACGGTCGATTGATTACCGGACCATGACACACATGGCAAAAATTACCATTCCAATCAGATTATGGTGATCGATATGATGCTCGTAAGTAGGATGATGATCGTATTTCATTTGATTCGGTTGCAGTAATAGACTTGTTATCTTCTGTGTGTAATTGATTGTGGTTTCTGTATATATTTGGGATGAAAGGGGTTATAGATATAGTTAACAGAATGAAATATGGGCGTTATTGGAGAATTAGCAAAGAAGTGACGTGGATATACACATGTGTTTGCCAGGTCAGTGTGTAAGTTTTTTTGTGTAAAAATTATGTAGGTAGCATTTCTCAATGATTTATATATAATGTAGATAATCTATAACTACTTATAAAGCATCTTAGTGTTTTAATATTAAAAATTATTAAAAAAAATAAAACTCAACATTTCCATATTTAATTATATTATTTACAATATAACCTTGTGTGAGGTTCAAATGAGACTAAAATTTTGTGTGAGACTAAGGGAACCAATGATATCATGCCACATGTACAAAGAGAATGTTCCATACGACAAGACCCATTTACCCCAAATATCAATTATCTCACAAACGACAAATCGAAAAATCATGAAACTTGCACCATAATTTTCAGCGTTTTATCCTTTTCGATTTGCCGTCCCTCAAGGCATACTTCTGACGAAAAAAAAAATTCATTTTTTTGGTGGGTTTCATATGTTACTAACACATGTGTTAGAGTGTTGCGTTTAGGGTTTGGGGTTTAGGGGTTAGTGTTTAGGGTTTGGGTTTTGGGGTTTCTCCCCGAAACCCCAAAACCCAAACCCTAAACCTTAACCCCTAAACCCTAAACCCTAAACACTTTATAAAACTCTAAACCCTAAATCATACTAAACCCTAATCCCTAATAAACCCTAAACCCTACTAAAACATAAGATCTAAACCCTAAACCATGAACCCAGCTAAATCCTAACCCTAAACCCTAACCATGACCGTAAATAAAATGTACAATCAATCACTAACACATGTGTTACTAATTTATAAAATCCACCAAAAAACCAAAAAAAAAAATTTATCGAAAGTATGCCTTGAGGGACGGAAAATCGAAGAGGATAAAATGCTGAAAAATATGGTGCAAGTTTCATGATTATTCGATTTGTCGTTTGTGAGATAATTGATGTTTGGGGTAAATGGGTTTTGTAGTATGGAACATTCTCTTTGTACATGTGACATGGTATTATTGGTTCCCTTAGTCTCACTCAAAAGTCATGGACTCATTTGAACCTTACTCATATAACCTTATTAGGATTTAACATATTTTTCACTTTCTAATTTTCACCAAGTATTTACCAATCTCAAACTATATATACAATCAAACAACCAATAACAATTCACAATCACATGTAATTCATTAGTGAATAAGAAAAATAATATATAATTATTTTTGAATTACTACTAAAATAAAAGTATTAATATTATGCTAGTTAAAATATAATATTTGATTGATAAAATGCAATAAATTTAAGTAACACTAATTGATACTCCCTCCGTCCCATAATAAGTGTCTCACTTACTATTTTGGGATGTTCCAAAATAAGTCTCAAGATTCCATTTTAGCCAATCAGAAAAGACTTTAGTGCGTAAAGATAAGATGTTATTGGTAGATAGTGACTTTTCTTAAACTGTTTGCATTTTAACATGAGACACTTATTTTCAGATGGATTGAGTATTTTAATTTTAATTGATATTGTCATTCAAAGTTACACATACACATATATGTCAGATAGTTATTCAAGTTGAAAAAAGAAACCGAGAAACAACACACCCGGTTTCTTCAAAACCATGGGTGTAAATTATTGTTTTTAATGAGTAAATTACATGGGTCGTCCATGTGGTTTGTCTCAAACTACACTCGTCGTCCCTGCAACTTTTTTTTGGCACTGGTCATCCCTGTGGTTGCAACATGTTTCACTGGCAGTCCCTATCACTAACGACCGTTAACCAGATCCGTTAAAATGAGACATGTGCCATGCATGTGAGGGTATTTGGGTAATTTCTGGTATCTTTTCTTACACCACAGCTTCCCAAGGACCATATGTGTAATTTATAATTTATAAATTAATAAATTATTTAATTCTTTGTTATTCTTTAGGATTAATATTAATTAATATATTTAATATAATAAAAAATAAACCTAACATAATCTTTTAATACCTATTTTTCCTGACTTCCTGTTACCGTGAATTTTCCCCATTATCCCTTAATGTATGAGCACCAATAATTTTTTATCTAGCCACAAAATGTAACCAAAATGTAACTTTTGACACCAGTACCGATTACCGCAACCGCCGCGATTCCGACGATGCCGGTACCGGAACCTAGCTCTAGAACACGAATCCGTCGTAACCGGTGGTTGACAAAGGTAACTGCGCCGGAGAATTTACCGGTGTTAGATGTGTGATAAGCGGATTAATTAGATCGTACATCACACAAACACATTCAAAGAATTAAGAAAGACCTAATTTGAAGTCAAAAGAAATTGCTTGAATGAAAAGAAGCGATTCCAGTGGTTTCCAGTGGTGGTGTTTGGCGGTTTAGTATGTTTGGTTGTAGCGAACATCAGAAACTTTTTGTTGTTGATGTAATTCTAGCTTTAGGGTTTGAGCATGAGAAATTTTTTGTAGATCTGATATGAGAATGATGATGAATATATAGTAGGAAGAATTAAAAAAGCAATAAAAAGAATTAAATAAGTTTTAAAATAAAACAATTACACGTATGGTCCTTGTGGTTTATGTAAATTACATTAATACCCTCACAGGCATGGCATATGTCTCATTTTAACGGATCTGGTTAACGCTCGTTAGTGATAGGGACTGCCAGTGAAACATGTTGCAACCACAGGGATAACCAGTGCCAAAAAAGAGTTACAGGGACGACGAGTGTAGTTTGAGATAAACCACAGGGATGACCCGTGTAATTTTGTCATTTTTAATTGAAGTCCTCTCACCTAGTCATACACTCATACTCTCATTTTTTCACTCTACCTTCTTTCTCTGCTGTCTCTCTCTATATCATATTATTATCTCTTATGCTCTTAAACAAAAATCTGGTGACTTTAATCACGTCATAGGTGAGTATCCTGAAGTTTCTTAATCAGAGGGTTTCTTAATCAGAGGGTTTCCTGTTCTTTTTTGGGTTTCATCCATAAATTGGGTTTTTCTTAAAGTGCAATTGATTTCTTTTATAGATTTGTATATCTATTCAAGTTCCAACTTCTCATGATTTCTTTTATAGATTTGTATATCTATTCAAGTTCCAACTTCTCATCCACTGGATTAACATCATTTCTTATTTCTTTATTTAGTGTTCCTCAAGTGAATCGAGCTTTGGTGTTATTACAAACAGATTTCAAGTTTCTTTCATATTTGTTGTTAGATCTCTCTTTTGCTGTAACCATTTCTTACTTTTTATGTTTAATTTGAATATACTCACTTATTCGTTACTTTTGTATTCCTTTTTCTTAGTAGGTGTTTGGATGTATTATTACATTGATTAATTTTATAGTTTGTAGTTGTATGTTAAAATCAAAAGTGGCATTAACGTCAATGGTCAAAGTTTGCGGCAAGAGCAGGCAGGTTCGGTAGCTGAGTGAAACCTAATTTATGTAAACACCCCCATAATGGAAGAGGCAACCGAGGTTCGGGCAGGCTGGCTAGCAGTGAGAATGACAAAGATGCCCCTTATGAATAGTAGAAAACGACGGGAAACCCTCTCGACCCGTGGGCTAATAGTATATTTGGTAATAGATGGCACTCAGCTCAATTTTCCCGGCGAAAAACAACCATAAATTACCGTCTCTCCACCGGAATCACCCTTCTATCCCTAACACAAAACCCTGAACTCACCTCCTCACATTTCTCATCACAATCTTCAACAAATCTCATAAACGACATCTCTCGTATCCTCAGCGACTACCGAAGCCCCCAACACAACATCATTTTAGCCCTAACTCCATTTTCATCAACCATAACCACCGATTTAGTTGAGCAAGTACTCAAACGTTGCAATAACCTCGGGTTTTCAGCTCACAGGTTTTTCATTTGGGCTAAAAATTTACCTAATTTTACACACAACAAAAATAGTTACCATATTGTTATAGATATATTAGGTAGAAGCAAACAATTTGCATTAATTTGGGACTTTTTATACGAAATGAGAGAATCAAAATCATGTGAAATTGATACCTGTATCTTTTGGAGTATTTTTAGAGGGTTTCATTCGAGCGATCTCGTCTCTTTGTAACTCGTCATACTCCTTTTGGAACTCTAATTCTTCTAGAGATGAGTCGGCTGTAGTGGCTGATGCTATTTCTACTAGTTCTGTCTCATTGGAAAGCACGTTCTTGGTGATTTCTGGATTTATTTTTGCACAACCTTCAGATAGTTGTGGCAAGGTACCGGAATCCATCTCCTCGAAAGATTTGGGGATTTCAGCTACAGACGGAGACGATTCGGGTATCGGAAAAAACTGATTTCTTCTTAAAAGTGGGATAGGGATGCCTTCGCCTAAAGGAACAGCAACAACAGAGTTGTTCGTGGAAGAGTAGTTAGGCGGTGCTAAAGGATTCTTCATTTCAGGTAAGGGAAATAGTAGCTCTCCGGAAGGTGCTGATTTGTCGGAGATAGTCGAGCAGAGTCCGATGTTGTCCGGGCAAAGTCTTCTTTTGGTAATGACAGTGCTGGAGAAAGGTTCGTAACTGCTGATTGCTAGAGTCTCCTCCAAATGCTCGTCATATATTTCCTGCATGGCATCCACAAACCAAGATCTTCTCCCATAGGGTGTTTCATCAACTTATCGATATTAAAGGTGACTTCCTCCGCTCCGACCCTCAGTTTTAAATATTTTTCGTTTACATCTATCACAGCCTTGGCAGTGTTTAGGAAAGGTCTACCAAGGATGAGGGGAACGTGGGCATCTTCCTCAATATCCATAATGACAAAGTCAACCGGGAAGATAAATTTACCAACTCGGACCATTATATCTTCAGCAATTCCTCGAGGGAGTTTAACTGATCTATCAGTTAATTGGATGGTCATTTGAGTTGGTAGCAGTTCACCTAATCCTAGTTTCTTATAGAGAGAGTAAGGCATAAGATTGACACTAGCTCCTAGGTCAGCTAAGGCGTTACTAACTTGGATATTTTGAAGAAAACAGGGAATAGTGAAACGGCCAGTATCTCCTAGTTTGCGTGGAAGGCCATGTAACATGATTGCTGAGCATTCAGCATCTAAGGGTAAACTAACTATTTGTTTTAATTTTTCCTTATTTGAAATGAGTTCTTTGAAAAACTTAGCACAGCTAGGCATCTCTACTAAAGCGTCTAATAGTCTAACGTTTAAGTGCAGGCTTTTAAACATTTCTAGATATTTCCCAAATTGTGCTTCCTGTTTCTCTTTCTTAAGCCTACCAGGGAAGGGTATTCTAGTTCGTGGAATAATTTCTGGGGCTTTAGGTGATACTGGATCTGGTGCAGTGACAGGGGTGTCACTAGGCACTGGATCAGTGGTCGGTTCAGAGATAGGAAGTTGATTTGAAGAATTATCTAAAGACTTCTCATTTCTGGTTTCTTTACCTCCTCTAGTGATGACCATGATTCCTCCTTGGTTCTCAACTTTTAAAAATAGTTGTTTAAGATTAACTTCTAGGTTTTTGATCAAATCTTCTGATATTTTAAGTAAAGCATCAATTTTATCTTGAAAATCTATTACTTATTTGTTTATGTTCATTTGATCAACCATGAAATTAGTCAAAGTTTCATTATAGTGTTGTTGAGAATTTACGGTGGAATCTGACATATTAGAGGATAAAGGTTGCAGAAACTGAGTAGGTGGGTTATTGGTTGGCCGCTGAATGAAATGTTTAGAATGAAAGTTCGATTCAGGGCTTTTAACAGTAGTGACAAGAATTTCTTCCGTACCTTTACAAGGTTGAGGTGTAGAAGATTGAAGATCCTTGAAGACTCTGGAGAGATTGTCCACTTGAGCTTGCAGAGCTTCAAAGGATAGGCTTGAAGTACTAGTTACTTCCTTAGCCGGTTCGCCAAACTCCCAGTCATGTTGATGCATTGCTATCGTCTCAACTAGCTCCCAGGCTTCTTCAGAAGTATGTGACATGAAATTTCCTTGAGAAGCAGTGTCGAGGGTTGACTTGTGCTGAGGAGTCAGACCATTGTAGAATATGCAGATTAGGTTCGTCTTACCCATTCGATGATTCGGACATCTGTTAAGCATCTTCTTAAATCGTTCCCATGCTAGATAGAATGACTCATTGGTTTCCTGTCGGAAACTAACGATATCATCCTTGAGCTTGGTTTTCTTGGAAAGAGGGAAAAACTTAGCCATAAACTTAGTAGCCAACTCTTCCCAAGTATGAATCGAATTGGGTTCGAGTTCATCAAACCAGGTTCGAGCACGCGAAGATAAAGAATAGGGAAAAAGATATAGTCGGGAGACTTCTCTCGAAATCCCTGATTGCTCACAGGAATCAGAAAGATTGATGAATCTAACCAAATGTGAATTTGGATCATCGAGCGGAAAACCGTGAAATTGGCAGAAGGTTTTGAGTAACTTGAAAACGCTAGGCTTAATTTCGAAGTTTTCATCGGGTAGCACGATAGGTCCTCCTCTTCCCTCCAGTAGTGGTGCACAGGTTGAGGCGAGAGTAATACGATTCGTCATAGCTGATGAAGTTCGGGTTTGGTAGAAAAGAGAGTTTTGGAAAGGAAAGAACAGAAAAGGAACTTTTGGATGATATTAATCTTCCGAAAGGATCGCTAAATAACTAAGACAACTAAATTCCTAAATCGGTCATTGTAGTCCCCGGCAGCGGCACCAAAAACTTGATTGCGCCCAAACGGTCGATCGGGTTTTCACCCCGTCGTCGGACCGTCCGTCGAGGCGCGGATCAGCGGAGTTGTTTTAAAATTTTGTTTTATGCTGGGCCTAAGTATACTAAAGCTATGGGTAAGTATAGCGATAGGTATGACCTAGGGTCGTTCTTCAAACTACAACGGGCATGGGATCTAGGACTTTAGTTATCTACGGGAATTTAGCTAGGGTTTTAAAAGAGGTTTTTGGGTTGTTTTGGTTTTAACTAACTACTAATTATCTAAAATTAAACTAAATTAAAGTAAAGTGGAGTGGAGGTGGCAACGAGAACTTATAGGTGAAGCGAGTGTTTACTATGATAATTACTCATGCTATTTAGGGGTAGTTAATGAGATAAAGCCTTAGTTAAGATGACATTAATATTTCCTAATGAGCCATAACTACTAGCCTATTATCTATCTAACGTAGAGTTGTCCGCAATCAGATAAATAATATGTCACATGGATAACAGTTATGGAATGTAAACTACACCGGAAGTTGTCCCAAATGTAGCAACCAATTTAACCAACAACTATCCTCGAGTCTTGTCCCCCAATCTCGGACATTTGAGATATCCGAATCATGGCATGACTTGTTGAATAAACAAAAACATGAACAGGGGTTTCCTACCGGGACAAGTTGGGATGGTCTGGTCTAACGGCTGATTAAATTGTTCATCATTATTCCATATAAATCATTTTAACTATTCTATGCATGTTAAACTGGCATATGCAATTGATAAATATTCGAAAACCTAATCATGTAACTAATCAGCATAACAGGTACTAGCATGCAAACCCTAAGCAACAATCAAACAAGAACATGCAGAAAGGCAACATAGCAAGGATCAATTTATGCAGAGTGACGGGGTACATGGTTAAGTCACAAGTGTCCCGAAAGTTCTCTCTAAGACACTTGTTAAATGGCCTGAATCTAATCTATCTCTAATCCTACGCTCCGTGTCTCCCTCCGGTAATATTTCAACCAGGAGAACACCGGCCATGTCGAGTTCAACGATCATCAGACACAGAATAATTAGTGGAATACAACTAGCAATTGGCCAAGCCTAGAAGGATGTTACTAACCACAGCATAAGTTAGATAGATAAACATTTGAGATTCAATTCATAGATTCAACTATAATTCAACAGCATACAAACAGAGTAACAGCATGATTTAAGTATAACTACCCTAGCATGGTAACTATCATAGCAAACACAGATTTGTCTAGCTAATAATGGCAATAATCCTAGCAAGTAATTCTAAACAAGTATAGCAACAGCACAACATTATTTAAAATAACAAGATAGAGATTATAATAAAACCTGACAAAGCGTTATTACAAATCGTGCGACACCGCAGTCTCGGAGCACCTCCGTACAATTAAGCTACTAATCTACTAGCTTAACTAATCTAATTAACTAACTAACTAATTTAGAGAGAGAGAGAGTAGTGAGAGAAAGTGTGTGTGGAGTGTGTTGGTGTGAGATTTGTTGTGAGGTGTGTTGAAATGATGAAATGAGGCTTGTATTTATAGAGATCGCACAACCGTATCCGTAGACCGTATCCAAAACTCCAAATGCATAACCGTATCGCAAAGGCGAATAAAAATCACATTTTTATCACCCAAACGCACGATACGGCTGAGCTGGACCGTATACGGCTGAACTGGACCGTATACGGCTGTGCATAGGGTGAATACGGCTGAACTGGACCGTATACGGCTGTGCATAGGCCGTATATGGCCTGCACAGACCGTATACGGTCTAGGTCCAGCCGTATACGGCCTGGACCAGCCGTATACGGCCTGGTTCAGCCGTATGCTGGCTCCTCGGTTCTTCGTTTCTTCGTTCGGGCGTAACTTCTTCGTCGTTTATCCGTTTTGAGCGTTCTTTATATCCACGCGTTCGTATTTTCCTAACGAAGAAAATGACATAAGTTAGAGGTCATAATTCTTTGTGTAGCTCAAAAAGTGCTAGAACGAGTGAACGAGAATGCTCATGATCGTATTCGTTAGATTTATCGTGTTTTTCGACCATTTTAGATGAATTTTGAAACATTGTCTATATTTTGGCCCATGTGATGATTTTTAATGATAAAGTATCTATTTTGATTAGTTTCGTCAAATATTGGGCCAAAAAGGTGAGATTGATGCACGCAAAAACATGACTTTTTGCGTGTTATCATGGTGTGGTTTGGTTTAGAGAGAAAAGAAAGAAGAAGAAATGTGAAAGTGAGAAAGAAAAAAAAGAAAAAGGGAAGAAAAGGAGGGGGAAGAAAGGGGGGAGAGGGGCGGCTGGTGGGGTCCACCGAGTGTGGGCTTCACCAGTTTTTAGTTCTCCCGCATACACGTTCCGTGCAGCGTTCGTTTTTCGATCGTTTTGCGTTAGATAATTATTTTACACGTTTAGTTATAAGATTTAAAATACAATTATTTATTTAATATCGTGTTGAAGTATTTTACCAAATACCTAATAAACTTAAATGGTTTCGTTTGCTCGTGTGATTAATGTTTAAGTCACGTAGACGTTTATTGTACGATACGAAAGGTAATTGAAATATTATCAAAATAATATTTTGGGTATGTTATCGTTATTAAATAAATTTTATACTTTTTAATAAATTTGATCACCAACGTCCGTACTTAAATGGGACCGAATTACATTCGATTGAAATTTGTACGATTTAATCAAATCGCATATTCGTATATATTCAGCAATATATATTTCGATACATTAATAGCCTAACATTGAACTAATTACATGTATTACAAAATGATTAGAACCTAATAACAAGCCCTAATTTGGCGGGTGTTACATGCACGCAAGGTGTTTGATGAAATGCTTGTGAGAGGATTTTGTGTTGATGTGCATGCTTATAATAGTATTTTGGAGTCCTTGTGTAAAAGTGGGAGTGTTGACGAAGCGAATAAGTTGTTTCGTGAGATGAGGTCGAAAGGACTTGAACCTGATGCGTTTACTTATTCGATTTTTATTCATGCTGCTTGTAACGCGAATGATATTCATTCGGCTTTTAGAGTACTTGATAGGACAAAAAGGTATAACCTTGTACCTAATGTGTACAATTATAACTCGATAATTAATAAACTTTGTAAAAACGATAAAGTTGAAGAAGCGTACGAGTTGTTAGATGAAATGCTTGAACGAAAAGTGAAACCGGACGTGTGGAGTTATAACGCTATTTTAGCTTTTCATTGTAATCGGTTAGAAGTTAACATGGTGACGAAATTGTTATCGAGAATGGATACCGATGCATGTGACCCTGATCGACATACGTATAATATGTTGCTTAAAATGTTGATCAGAGTAGGGAGGTTCGATAGGGTAGCCAGTACATGGAAAAAGATGGAAGCGAGTGGTTTCCATCCATCGACTTCAACTTATGCAGTAATGGTTCATGGTTTATGTCGTAAGAAAGGGAAGTTGGAGGATGCGTGTCGTTATTTTGAAATGATGATCGATGATGGCATACCGTCGTATGCTTTGACTTGTGAACTTTTGAGGAATAAAGTTGTAGGATTAGGGTTTCCAGAACATATAGAGATACTTACAGAAAAGATGGAAAGAAGTACCTCTTGTACCATTCAAGATCTATCTGGCATTATGAGAGGTAATAGGAAGAATATCAGATTGACAAAAGAAGAAGACGGTGAAGAAGAGAGTGGTTTTGGAGACTAGAAAGAAATACAAATGATGTTGTTGATACAGTTTTAATTTTATTCAAATTTTGAATGCATTGAATTTAAGCTCGGATCATGAAACTAATCAAGCAATAATTTTCGTTTGAACCACTCGACTATTATCAAACTCGAGCTTGAGTCAAACACCTAAATGAGCTCAAACTCGAGTAGCTCGTTAACTTCTCGACGCGTTAAATGATGCACTTAAATAAATTAATAAAGAATTTAGTTTACGAGTGTACAAGTTTTCCAGAAGATATTAGTTTTTTTTATAGGGTTAATGGTGTAGATCGGATATGAACTTATCACTTTTTACCGAGTTAGGGTATGAACCTAATTTATTACACAGGTACGTAACAAACTTTCAAATTATGTTTCGAGTTAGGGAACGAACTTGTTTTTCACATAACTCAAAAAGTTCGTTACCTAACTCGAAACATAATTTGAAAGTTCCTTACCGACCTCGAAACATAATTTGAAATGAAAAAAAAGTTTGTTATCTAACTCGAAACATAATTTGAAAGTTTGTTACCGACCTGTGTAATAAATTGGGTCCATACCCTAACTCGGCAAAAAGAAAAATGTTTGTTCCCCAACTCGAAACATAATTTAAAAGTTTGTTACCGACCTGTGTGATAAATTGAGTTCATACACTAACTTGACAAAAAATGACAAGTTCATACCCGATCGGCGTAATTAACCGTTTTTTATATAATTTTGGTGTTAGAAAATGCTCTTTATTAGCCAAAATTATTTTATTATGCACATAAATGAACCGCGCAATCACCTAAATGATACCGATCCTCCGCTTATAATCGCCATTGAAACCCCAAATCCTTTTGCGACTGCAACACCACAATTTGATCTGTGATTCTATATGTGAAAAAACCCTTATTCACACTCGCTTTCTTCACTATCATTTTATTATTCGCCGTGATTTCGTTATCTCCTTCTTCGCCTTTCCCTCAGAACCCTTTCTATTCCGCCACGTAAGTCTACTCAAGTTTCTTCGTTGTTCTAGTAAATCTTGTTTCATAGTTCAATTTAAATTTAAAATATTATAATTTGCAGTGGCACTGCAGCTGATATATGGAGTGCTAAAAGAATTCTAGAATGGCGTCCTTGTAATTGGTGGATTCAAGGACATTTTACTGGTCAGTTTCTAACCCTAATTTTTTATGTATATGTATCTATCTATATCATATATGTATCTATATACTGGAAGTGTTGAAGATGTAATTTGTTATTCTTTAATCTAGCTTACTTTTAGTACTGCATAAACTGAAATTTTTCAGGATGATAAACTGAAATGAGGCGTTAGGTTTTGGGATTACTGCTAATTATGTGGTAAGTTATGCCGATGTAGGGTTAGTTATGATTAATTAGTGACAGTGGTAGTGGTTCTGTGTCTGATTGCTGGTAAAACGTCAATTTTTGCAGACGTTTGTTTCTATTTGAAATGCTGCAGCTTTACCGGTTAAGAGTAATGGTTATATTCGAGTGGATTGTTATGCTAGTTAAAATATAATATTTCATTGATAAAATGCAATAAATTTGAGTAACACTAATTGATATTTTAATTGATATTGTCATTCAAAGTTACGCATACACATATTCAAGTTGAAAAAAGACACTGAGAAACAACACACCCGGTTCCTTCTAAACCATGGGTGTAAATTATTGTTTTTAATTGAAGTCCTCTCACCTAGTCGTACACTCATACTCTCATTTTTTCACTCTACCTTCTTTCTGCTGTCTCTCTCTATATCATATTATTATCTCTTATGCTCTTAAACAAAAATCTGGCGACATTAATCATGTCATAGGTGAGTATCCTGAAGTTTCTTAATCAGAGGGTTTCCTGTTCTTTTTTGGGTTTCATCTATAAATTGGGTTTTTCTTAAAGTGCAATTGATTTCTTTTATAGATTTGTATATCTATTCAAGTTCCAACTTCTCATCCACTGGATTAACGTCATTTCTTATTTCTTTATTTAGTGTTCCTCAAGTGAATCGAGCTTTGGTGTTATTACAAACCGATTTCAAGTTTCTTTCATATTTGTTGTTAGATCTCTCTTTTGCTGTAACCATTTCTTACTTTTTATGTTTAATCTGAATATACTCGCTTATTCATTACTTTTGTATTCCTTTTTCTTAGTAGGTTTTTGGATGTTAAAATCAAAAGTGGCGTTAACGTCAATGGTCAAAGTTTGCGGCAGTATCAGGCAGGTTCGGTAGTTGAGCGAAACCTAAATTACGTAAACACCCCCACAATGGAAGAGGCAACGGAGGTTCGGGCAGGCTGGCTAGCAGTGAGAATGACAAAGATGCCCCTTATGAATAGTAGACGACGGGAAACCCTCTAAAACGACATCCGACCCGTGGGCTAATAGTATATTTGGTAATAGATGGCACTCAGATCAATTTTCCGGCGAACAACAACCATAAACTACCGTCTCTCCACCGGAATCACCCTTCTATCCCCAACACAAAACCCTGAACTCACCTCCTCACATTTCTCATCACAATCTTCAACAAATCTCATAAACGACATCTCTCGTATCCTCAGCGACTACCGAAGCCCCCAACACAACATCATTTTAGCCCTAACTCCATTTTCATCAACCATAACCACCGATTTAGTTGAGCAAGTACTCAAACGTTGCAATAACCTCGGGTTTTCAGCTCACAGGTTTTTCATTTGGGCTAAAAATTTACCTAATTTTACACACAACAAAAATAGTTACCATATTGTTATAGATATATTAGGTAGAAGCAAACAATTTGCATTAATTTGGGACTTTTTATACGAAATGAGAGAATCAAAATCATGTGAAATTGATACCTGTATCTTTTGGAGTATTTTTAGTGCTTATAGTAAAGCTAATTTGCCTAATGATGCAATTAGGGCTTTTAATAATATGGTTGATTATGGGGTTAATCCTAGTGTTGATGATTTAAATCAATTACTATATGTGCTTTGTAAGAGGAAGCATGTGCGGGAAGCGCAATCGTTTTTTGATAAAGTTAAGAGTGGGTTTATTCCGAATGTGAAAACGTACAGTATTTTGGTGCGCGGTTGGGGTTATGTAGGGGAATCGGAAGATGCACGCAAGGTGTTTGATGAAATTCTTGTGAGAGGATGTTGTGTTGATGTGCATGCTTATAATAGTATTTTGGAGTCCTTGTGTAAAAGTGGGAGTGTTGACGAAGCGAATAAGTTGTTTCGTGAGATGAGGTCGAAAGGACTTGAACCTGATGCGTTTACTTATTCGATTTTTATTCATGCTGCTTGTAACGCGAATGATATTCATTCGGCTTTTAGAGTACTTGATAGGACGAAAAGGTATAACCTTGTACCTAATGTGTACACTTATAACTCGATAATTAATAAACTTTGTAAAAACGATAAAGTTGAAGAAGCGTACGAGTTGTTAGATGAAATGCTTGAACGAAAAGTGAAACCGGACGTGTGGAGTTATAACGCTATTTTAGCTTTTCATTGTAACCGGTTAGAAGTTAACATGGCGACGAAATTGTTATCGAGAATGGATACCGATGCATGTGACCCTGATCGACATACGTATAATATGTTGCTTAAAATGTTGATCAGAGTAGGGAGGTTCGATAGGGTAGCCAGTACATGGAAAAAGATGGAAGCGAGTGGTTTCCATCCATCGGCTTCAACTTATGCAGTAATGGTTCATGGTTTATGTCGTAAGAAAGGGAAGTTGGAGGATGCGTGTCGTTATTTTGAAATGATGATCGATGATGGCATACCGCCGTATGCTTCGACTTGTGAACTTTTGAGGAATAAAGTTGTAGGATTAGGGTTTCCAGAACAAGTAGAGATACTTACAGAAAAGATGGAAAGAAGTACCTCTTGTACCATTCAAGATCTATCTGGCATTATGAAAGGTAATAGGAAGAATATCAGATTGACAAAAGAAGAAGACGGTGAAGAAGAGAGTGATTTTTGAGACTAGAAAGAAATACAAATGATGTTGATACAGTTTTAATTATATTCAAATTTTGCGACTGCAACATCACAATTTGATCTGTGATTCTATATGTATCAAATGTTATCACATCTAGTGAAAGTGAAAAAAAACCTTATTCACACTCGCTTTCTTCACTATCATTTTATTATTCGCCGTGATTTTGTTATCTCCTTCTTCGCCTTTCCCTCAGATCCCTTTCTATTCCGCCACGTAAGTCTACTCAAGTTTCTTCGTTATTCTAGTAAATCTTGTTTTATAGTTCAATTTAAATTTAAAATATTATAATTTGCAGTGGCACTGCAGCTGATATATGGAGTGCTAAAAGAATTCTAGAATGGTGTCCTTGTAATTGGTGGATTCAAGGACATTTTACTGGTCAGTTTCTAACCCTAATTTTTTATGTATATGTATCTATCTATATCATATATGTATCTATATACTGGAAGTGTTGAAGATGTAATTTGTTATTGTTCAATCTAGCTTACTTTTAGTACTGCATAAACTGAAATTTTTCAGGATGATAAACTGAAATGAGGCGTTAGGTTTTGGGATTACTGCTAATTATGTGGTAAGTTATGCCGATGTAGGGTTAGTTATGATTAATTAGTGACAGTGGTAGTGGTTCTGTGTCTGATTGCTGGTAAAACGTCAATTTTTGCAGACGTTTGTTTCTATTTGAAATGCTGCAGCTTTACCGGTTAAGAGTAATGGTTATATTCGAGTGGATTGTTATGGTGGGCTTAATCAGATGAGGAGGGATGTAAGTAGTCTTACTGTTTATGACTTATTCTCATTTTAGTCGTTTAGTTATATGTATGGTTATTAATTGTGAAGAAGCTGATTTTTATTACTTGTGTACAGTTATGTGATGGTGTTGGTGTTGCATGATTACTGAGTGCTACTCTTGTTTTGCCAAAGTTTGAAGTGGCTGCTTACTGGAACGAGTCAAGGTACTTTACGTTTTGTTAGTGCTTAACTTAGAAACCTACAATTCAGACTGTTGGATCACTTGTTGTAATTCTCGTGTTGCTTTTCAGTGGTTTCACGGATGTATTTGACGTGCACTACCTTATTGAAAAACTGAAGGGGTTTATTGAAGTTGTAAAAGAGCTTCCTGCAGAAATTGCGTCAAAAGAACCTATCCGAGTAGATTGCAGCAAACGCAAAGGCCAATTTGATTATGTTGAAACTGTCCTTCCCTCCCTTTTGGAGCATCGATAAAGGGAGCATCGATACATTTCAATTACACCTGCAATGAGCCAAAGACGTGATAGGTATTGGAATAATTGGCTTTCTTAATGGTAGCCACATAAATTAGTTTAAATGATAATTTTGAATTATTTAGTGATTTAGTTATGTATAGGTTTATCGGGGTTTAGTTAAATATTAAACGAGACAAATGGATTGAATGGCAGACGGGTCAAACGGGTTAAAGTGTTAAACCAACCGTGTATGTGCGACCTCTCAATTACCACCAACTAAAGTGTTTATTTGCTATTGAATCTGCTACTTGTCCACTATGTTGATCTTCGCTTAAAACTCCAGATCACGTGCTTCTTGAGTGTTCGACAGAGCTTGTAGTTTGTCTTTCTCGAGGTTGTCCCTCCTTATAATGGTGCCCCTAATGAAATTTTCCGTTCTAAAACAAAGTTTTTTATACACCAGAATGTAAATGTAAATGTGAGACTTCGTGAGTTCGATCTCCATCTTCATGTTCCTTTATATTTGGAATAGGTATTTTACTACCGTTGTTGTAATGATAAGTCATAATCGTTATATATATTTGGAACATTGTGCTATCTGTTAAAAGTAAAAGCATCAAGCATTAACCAAATTTCAACATAAACTATTGATAAATTGTTGATGATTATTTTTATGTCTTTTTTAACTTTGTATCATTATTAAAATAAGACCATTACACAGTAACAAAATTCAATATAAGAAAATGGTGATTGATGGTAAAAGTGCTATGCGCATTCTGATCGATGCATATCTAACAAACATAATAATCCAAAATCCTTACAAATGGTTTTCACTTTTTCTTTCAGGAAGCTCAAAATATAAAGATGCAAAATTTCTATTAAATCAATTTTGCCAATGGCGTATAGCTCAGTTGGAAATGGTTAGGGGCATCTTTGTTGCAAATAGTACAAAGTTGGGGGTTCAATCTCTGACACCCTCGTAACTACAACCGTTGAGTGAGTCGTGTATGCCCCCATATTATGTAATTGACAGTTGATTGCGGGTCGGTTGGGGTTCCCGGTTATCAACCTATTATACCAATTTTATCAACTCATAGAAATATTAAAGCTACAAATATTAATTGCATAATAAAAAAGTTGAAATACATATCTTCCATATTAGAATTGTAAAAAGTATATGAATGTGAGATTCTTCTCTACTGTTAGACATTAACAACTATTACCGGTTTTTTTACTATAAAAAAATTATTAAATGAGCATATTACGATCAGTGAATTTTTTTCTATATTATTTATAATAAACACTGAATTCCGCCGCTTACTATCCTCTAGTGCAGTATCCTCTAGTTATTATTATGATATTATAAATGAGTGAAAAAAAACTAACAAATCAAGAAAATTTGTAAAGTAACCACCTCGTTCACTTAATTATAGTAACCACATTATACTTGTATCATATTTTAAATAATAAAAACAATAAAATCATTTCACGTTCGATAACAAAACGAAACCAAACATTTCACATAATATTACAAAAAAATCAAATCGTATATACTCCATTTGTGTTTAAATTTCTCTAATAGTCGTTCATCAATTATATCAAACAAAGTATAGTTTCTATCTTATTAGTTAGTTCAAAAGAAATTATATCAAACAAAATTTAGTTGTTATTTTATTATTAGTTAATAATTTCAAAAGGCAATTAAATCAATAATCAATCAAATCTATATTCTACCATATCTTCATGCGTACTAAACTTCATCATTCTCTAGGGCTAGAAAACTTTGTTTAACAATCATCTTTACAAAATTTTGTTTAATCAACAAGGCACAAGAGTTTTTTCTTTTCTTTTCTTTTGATTTGTTCGTCAGTGTTACAATATCGACATTTTATACAGTTATATACGAATTCTGAGAAGACCGTTCTCTATGGCTATAGTACATCATACATCCGAACTCATATCTACAAGCCTATGGCCCCCTAATCAACACTTAACCATCGAAATAAAATTAACTTTCAACGTAAATCATGTTAATTAGTATATCTTCCGATACGACCCAAACTTGTAACACGTCTCTTTTTAGGTTCAAATTAAGTTTGGGCTCAATTCTCAGATTATTTTGGGTCTGCTTAGTGGAAAAGTGTGGCTATTAGAATTTGGGTCGTTACAGTTGACCTCTAAATTCTTGGGCTCATATCCTTTTTAGATGATTTTAGTTTGGGTAATGGTTTTGCCACATGTGCTTTCACTTTGTATAAAGGCAGTTAATTTTTAGGTATAATCTATCCATACCATTTATAAATACTCACTATATCATTTATCGATTAAAAAAGTAAATAAAAGTACATACAAGTACGAAAAAAACAGAATGTAAGGAATAGTGATGGAATAAAGTTCAAAAAAAATAATTTAAAAATAAATAAACGGTATGAAGAATATGAACCAATTTTTATCCATCTTCCTGTGAAATGAAACAATTCTATTCTTCATGTGTAAATATCTAACACCCTTTCAATTTAGTGTTGTTTCTCTTTCTATTTCAACTTTTAGTTAAAATAAATGGCACTCAGATCAATTTTCCGGCGAACAACAACCATAAACTACCGTCTCTCCACCGGAATCACCCTTCTATCCCCAACACAAAACCCTGAACTCACCACCTTCTCACATTTCTCATCACAATCTTCAACAAATCTCATAAACGACATCTCTCGTAACCTCAGCGACTACCGAAGACCCCAACACGATATCGTTTCAGCCCTAACTCCATTCTCATCAACCATAACTACCGATTTAGTTGAGCAAGTACTCAAACGTTGCAACAACCTCGGGTTTTCAGCTCACAGGTTTTTCATTTAGGCTAAAATTTTACCTAATTTTACACACAACAAAAATAGTTACCATATTGTTATAGATATATTAGGTAGAAGCAAACAATTTGCATTAATTTGGGACTTTTTATACGAAATGAGAGAATCAAAATAATGTGAAATTGATACCTGTATCTTTTGGAGTATTTTTAGTGCTTATAGTAAAGCTAATTTGCCTAATGATGCAATTAGGGCTTTTAATAATATGGTTGATTATGGGGTTAATCCTAGTGTTGATGATTTAAATCAATTACTATATGTGCTTTGTAAGAGGAAGCATGTGCGGGAAGTGCAATAGTTTTTTGATAAAGTTAAGAGTGGGTTTATTCCAAATGTGAAAACGTAGAGTATTTTGGTGCGCGGTTGGGGTTATGTAGGGGAATCGGAAGATACACGTGTTTGATGAAATTCTTGTGAGAGGATGTTGTGTTGATGTGCATGCTTATAATAGTATTTTGGAGTCCTTGTGTAAAAGTGGGAGTGTTGACTAAGCGAATAAGTTGTTTCGTGAGATGAGGTCGAAAGGACTTGAACCTGATGCGTTTATTTATTCGATTTTAATCATGCTGCTTGTAACGCGAAAGATATTCATTCAACTTTTAGAGTACTTGATAGGACGAAAAGGTATAACCTTGTAGTCACTTTTAAAATGTGGATAGTTTTTCTTGTATATAAGTTATTAATATTAAGATAAGAAATAAAAAAGGTAAGGTTCCGAGGAGAAGACATCAAATGAGGAGCATGACGTGCAGGCCTAATTCACTGCATTTTAAGGCAAAATTTTGCTTAGATTCACTGCATTTTACCAACAGAGTACTACATTTTAATAAATACTGCATTTTACACTTATAAAATTTTACTGCATTTTAGCGACACTGCATTTTAAACCTTCAAATTTGTTCTTAAAATGCAGTAAATTTGACCTGCTCTTCATGCTCTTCATGCTCATCATTTGAGGCCTTCTCGTCTTAATAAAAAATATGAATTCTATATTATCTTGGGCATGGAGGAGAGAATATATATATATATATATATAACAAGGGAAAATCTACGGAATGCCCTAAGGGCACTTGTTAAGGGTCATTAATTACATTGAAGATTCTAATCTTAACCTTAATGACACATTTAATGGTTATTCTTTTTCCACTCTTCCATTTTTACCATTTCCATAACATCAATTTATTCTCCCTTTTTTACGTCCATCCTTGATTCACAATATATTTCAATATTTGATCCAATTAATTAATTTTAAAATCCTTTAAACTTTCTTTCTTGTACGTCCAAAATAATTTAGTTCATTTGTTTTATTAATGTATATAGTCTTTTAAGGCAACTTGATATTCTCTCTACATTTAAAAAGAATATAACAATATGTTATTAAAGAAACATTACTTATTTTGATAGGATTTTATTTTTAATAGCGATAATAAGAAATAAGTTCAATCATATCATAAATATTAGCAATGGGACTATGACATGAATCGTAACAATGAGATTATGGTCCTAACATTTCCTATAAAGGATTGGATTAACATCTTCATTTTCCGAATCAACTCTCTTTTTCTTGCTAGAAACTTGCGGAGATGAATTGTTAAACTCATCACGTTTTCTTTCTTTGCATGTGCTAATCTTGTGACCCAAACCCCTGCAAAGTCCACAATGCCTTTGTTTTGCCATTTCCTTTCCACTTTTTATCCTCCTTTCATTGGGTCGTCCTTTGGTTTTTGATTTAATAGGACACTGAACCAAGTCAATCGCATCAACTACAACCTCATCATTGTTAGAAGTGTTTAAATCAACAAGAATTGCTTCTTGGTGTAATGAACATGTTTCATCAACTTGAGAATCTTTGCGACTCCATCGTGGGTGCCAATAAGTAGAGGGAACTTCAAAGCAACCCTTATGAATAAATACACTTAAAATATCACGACAAAGAATGCCCACAAATTCAAAGTTTTTGCATGTGCACTTAGCCACCTTACCATCCCAAATCACATAATGGCATCGTGTTGCTTTATGATGCTTGACAATAAAGTTGATGGTGTTCTTTTCATGACCCGAATATTGAATTCCTTCAGCCGAATATTGCATTGCAAGACCAAACTGCTCTTGGAATTTTTTAAAAGCAAATGGAGTTAAAATGCGATGACCTTGTTCTTCTAATGGTGAAACTGATCTCAAATACGACCCCCTATATTTCTGCAACATAGTGTCATGTATTTGTTTTTGCTGAACATCTTCTACTGCAAAGATCAACCTAAAAATGTATGTTAAACAATAACTAATCATGACTAAAAAGAATTAACTGACACAAAATGAACATATATAACTAAAGATAACTGCTTACTTGTCTAATAAAGTCACGTAGACATGTACGAGAAGATATAATTTTTTTTATAAACGCATTAATACTTTCCGATCTTCCAGTAGTTGTCATACCACCAAAAAAGAACTACACGAAGATAAGCCGGTACCCAAAATAACTTCACCTTAATACAAGCCTGTAACATGCTTATTGATTGCAAGATTGTATTTCGCAATAATCAATGGCCATTCTTGCTCGAATTCTTCAATCATGTCTAACTTATATAAGGTGTAGAATTCTGAACACCAGCTTGAATAGTCACTTCTTAACACTGACATAAACCAACTACTAAATTTAGTAGTGATATGCCATATGCAAAATGCATGTTTAGCCGAAGGCATTTCTATTGAAATTGCTTTAGTCATCCATTTATCTTGATCTGTCAAAATTGTTTGTGGGGACCTTTTCATAAGTAAACAAAAATTCTGCAAATTATAAACAACTAATTAGGGTTGATTCAATAAAAGGAGATAACAAAGTATATATGCAAATATAGTGATGAATTGCTAAAAAATAAATAAAGGTACCTCGAAGAGCCATTGAAATGTATTTGTTGTCTCGTCTCGTAGAAGTGCACAACCAAATAAAATGGTTCTTCCGTGATTGTCAACACCAACAAATATGCCGAAAGGCATGTCATACGAATTGACTTTGTATGTAGTATCAAATACCACAACGTCTCCGTATGAGCATGAGCCCAAAAAATATGCTCTAGTCTATTATCACCATCAAGTGTAAACGTATATTGAAATTTAGAATTCTCAATTTTTGCATTTTTAGAATTCTCAATTTTTGCATTTTTACAATACTCCAGTAGCTCTTTGGCATCATTTTTTGAGTGTAGTTTATGATGTTTGCTTATAAAATTATTAACATCTTTTCTAAGAAAATGAAGCTCTCCGTGCTTAACATTTTTTTCAAGCTCCATCACACGCATAATTTGTCTAATAGACAACCCCCTTCTTTTAACAAGAGTATACGTTTCTCATCTTCCATTGTAATACTACGATAAGAAGGAAGAAAACGAACCTCTTGAGGAGACAACAAATCATGATTATGCTTCAAAACAAACTTAGTGACTAGCCACTCTTCCGGAAAAATTTCATTAATTCTGCTCAATGATATGCGCATGTGGCCCTTGCATTCACAAACTGTACAACCCCGATTTCTTTGTTTTTTTGAGTAGTCTACCATTTTAGGTCTCGGTTTTCCGTAACGATGACAAAAGAAGTCTCGTCTACTCTTTTCTCTATTCTTGTTCACAAACCTTCCTTTACGAATAGAAAATCCATTCCTTCTAGCATAGTTTTGATAAAAAGCAAAAGCCTCTTCTTCACTTAAAAAACATTGACCAACAAATGGTTCATCTAAATCTACACTTTTGTTTTCACCCTCTTCTTCGATATCACTTCCTTCGTCTTCAAAATTTATAGAGTTTTCCTCCACAGCTATTTCATTTAAGTTAATCATACCTGGTTTGTTCAAGTACAAGAAACATAACATTAATATAATCATCATATAATATAATATAATAGTTTATATAAAAAAGAAATTAATCTATTAAAAATTGAATGATCATTACCTCTTGATATTGGTGATCGGTGATGACGTCGAGTAAAACACAAATTGAGAGCAAGCACCTAGCAATTTATTGTTTAGCAATTAAGTTGAAAAATCTTATTTGTTTGTAAATTATTATCATTTCACACGTAGAGAGAAAAATTAGAGGGATTTTCAAATGTTGAAATATATTTTGTGTATATTAAGGATAGACGTAAAAAAGTGAGGGAATATCTTTTTTTATTCTGACTTGAACAAGTTGATTTATAATGTTATTAAAAGGGAGGGAATATCTTTTTATATTTTCAGTTAAATAAATTGATTTATTATTTATTACAATATTATGAAAAAGGTAAAAATGGAAGATTGGAAAAAGAATAAACATTAAATGTGTCATTAAAATTAGGATTAGAAACTTGAAATATAATTATTGATTCTTATCAAGTGCCTTAGGGCACTAGTTAGCCACTCCCATATAACAATCATATGCAAGTTAATATCATAGGTTATCACATTTAGTGGCAATAAATCTCACGTCTACTTGTGTGACACCCGGTCAAAAATGACCCAAAATTTGGTCAAAATTTAAACTTTTATTTCAAGTATTATATACTCAAAATACTGAAGTGTACAAGTATTATATATATAAATATATATAATAACGTTCAACGATTATTTGATAATCGCGAATATACAATTCTGACAGAACGCAAAAACTTAAAATACGGACGTTGGTGAAAAATATTTTTAAATAACGTATTGTCGATGAAAATAATAATTATTTACTTGGTTGAAAATTTAAACACATTTTGTACACTGAAAACTATCCGTCAAAATTTGTCGAATCAAAGATATATTTTTATATCTCACTAAAAGTATTTTTGTAAGATACTTCGATTAAAAATATAAATGATTATATTTTTAGAAATTTATCATTTGAAAACATTATACTACTTTTCGATCGGGTACAAGAACACGGGTATTTTGTACCGTAAGCGGGAGCCAACCAACTCCAATAATTGGAGTTGGCCGGCTACATCAAACACACCCTTCTTCCTTTTCATTTCATTTTCTTCTTCATCTCTTCCTCTCTATCCCTCTGCTCTCTCTCGATCCCTTTCAAAATCAAAAACAACAACAATAACATTAACAACAACAAGATTCAGCAGCAATATCATCATCATAATCATCATCTTCGATCATCACCATCACCCGGTTCATCATCATCAACCTCACACGGCTCCATTTTTAATTTCTAAGGAAAACTTTAACTTTTCTTTAAATTCGTGTTTTACAAACATATATTATCATATACTACTGTTTTATATGTGAGAATTTGGTTAAAAATGAAGTTAAAAACTGGGTTGGGGATGAACTGCACGAACAGACCTGCAAATGGGTCCCTGAGCCGAACGGCTGGAAATCATCAGCCGAACGGCTGGATTTCATCAGCTGAACGGCTAGGTTTCCTTAGCCGAACGGCTAGGTCCTCCATAGCCGAACGGCTGGACCTTTATAGCCGAACGGCTGGAATACTCAAACAGAACAGTTTTTGTAAAAGTGTTTTTAGGGTAGCTTCTCGATGAAAAATTTATCATAACGGTCTGGGCTAAAAGTCACACGGTCACTCAAAAAAGGCCCAATGATCAAGGCTATGTACCATAGTCTAGACGGTTTTAGGCCTTTCGGGGTCGTCTAGGGGTCGAAAATGGCATATTTCAGTTTTCGGACCCGTATCAAATTTCGTAACTTATGAAATAAAATATAACGAATATAATGATAATTGTAAACAATACGATACATCCATGAACGAGTTATATAAATGCAAAAACATACGTTATATATCTTTAGAATATAATTTCAATCCGTCACCAATGGGCCGTACATTTTATAAACTATAATCGAAAGTACAGATATAATCACTTTGACATAATCAAAATGGATAGACATTAATACGGAGAAATATTAGATAATCAAATGCTCATTAGAATCTCGCGTGTTTAGGACACGAGGAGATTCGGGGATTGTCTATTCCACATCGGACATATTCATTGCTCGGATAGACTCAGGTGAGTCTCACAGCCCCTTTTTACCGTCTTTACTTTGGGGGAGATGCATTGCTTGTTTTACTTGTATACATATATGTATGTATGGTTTTACCGACTTATAAATTTACTACTTGATAGACATACTACTTTACAAACTTTATAGACTTGCTACTCTACAAACTTACTATCTTACCGACTTGTTAACTCACTACTTTAACGACTTTACCAACTTACAAACTTACCGACGTATTGACAGGCTTTACTGCTTACAAACTTACTGACTACTACATTACTACTTTACAAGTTACCGACTTATAAACTTACTGTTTTATAGACTTGCTACTTTACGAACTGATTACTTTACAGACTTACTACTTTACAAAATGATTACGTTACATACTTGCGACTTTACAAACATAATACTTACAGACTTAACTACTTACAGAGCTTACTGACTTACAGACCTACAGACTTACAGACTTGCATGAGTTACGTTTTAATCCAATGAAATCCTCTGAATCATAGTTGTTAATTATGAGATAAGCGCGAGTTTTTAGTATATGGATCCATATGGGACTGACAATCCCCGCCTGGGGTGCTAGAGCCACCACGAACTGTACTCGTATAAACATGTGTTTTCTACTCGTTTCGTATGAGTGTTTTTGGATTAGCACTCACGGGGGCAAATTACAGACTTGTTAAGCTTCGACTATGATGGCTCATGGCAGACCTTACTTACGTAATTACCTTGGCGTAATTGATACTTACTTACTAAATTACCGTTGTGTAATTGATACTCACTTACTAAATTACCATTGTGTAATTGATACTTACTTACTGACTTACCGTTGTGTAATTGATATTACTTACTTAATTACTGTGGTGTAATTGTTACTGCTTACATAATTACAATTGGTGTAATTGTTTCTACTTATTGAACTGTGCTGGATTTTCTATTACTATATACTACAAACCTGTGAGATTCACCAACCTTTTGGTTGACACGTTTTAGTGATGCATTCTTAGGTACTCAGCCACAGTAGGATGGCCCAACATGATCTACTTATATGCTAAGCTAGTACGAGTCGCATGCATACACCCTTATGAAGATTTTACTCGCATTATCTTTTGTACTGTGATTATGTATTTAAAATCTTCAGATTCATTTTGCGAATTCACTAATGATTTATACTTACGACTTAAAACCTTGTACTACTTTTGTAAATGTAATGTATTTTCAAAAACGTCTCATTTAGAGTCGTTTGCTAAATCTTTGTGCCTGATATTTGATTAGTCACGCCCAAAAACAATCGCTTCCGCAAAGCATGAAATTGAGGGTGTGACAACTTGCAACCCTTTCTAAGTGCATTCTATTCAAAACATCATCAATGACTCAATTTTCTCATTTACCTTAGCTCGATTTTACCTTATCAAAGCATCGCATCATTAGTCGTTTTTACATTCACCAAGGCTCGATTTTACATTATTCTAACATCACATGATAAAATCAGCCATGGGCAATTTCCCCTTCAAGTCCGAAACTTGCGATAATTTCGAAAAAACAAAATAAAAATGCCCCTTTTCATCATTCAGCATGCCCCTACATACTATTTTGCATAAGAAGCCCAAGAGATGAGATCATGAGAGTACATGAATTATGGAAAGTATGGAAGTATCAATGGAAGGGTGTCATTTGTACAAAGAGAATACAAAACTTATTTACCCCCTAACTTAAATATCTCACAAAAGACAAATCGAAAAATTATGAATATTACACCATTAGGTTCAGCGTTTGATCCTCTTCGATTTGCCGTACCTCAAGGCATACTTTCGACGAATTTTTTTCCACATTTTTTGGTGGGTTTTACAATTTACTAACACATGTGTTAAAGTGTTGCGTTTAGGTTTTGGGGTTAGGGTTTGGGTTTTGGGGTTTGGGTTTAGGGTTAGGGTTTGGGTTTTAAGGTTTCTCCCGAAACCCCAAAACCCAAACCTTAAACCCCAAACCATAAACGCTTTATATAACTCTAAACCCTAAATATTACTAAACCCTAAACCCTTAACCATACTGTTGGGTTAATCGGTTATTTGGTTACTATCTACGTATGCATGCATGGCTGGAAGATATCATAGTTTTAATAAGAGTATTATTTTAAGTGTTATGTTTCATTAATTAATTGTTTAGTGGGTAGAAGTAGTAGTCAGTTTGACCGAGTTTCAGGGACATATACGTTGGGTAAAATCATGTGAGAAGAGTGGGTCAAGTGGATAGGATTTTATGGCTATTTTGTAGGTGTACGTTGAGTCTGTGGAGGCTATTTATAGCCTTGCTCCATATGAATAAAATATATGAATTAGTACAACAATTTGCACAGTTTATTTCTTTTATACTTAAAGTTATTTTCTCTTTCATCTTTGTGAGTTTACATACGTGAGTTTGAGTGAGTAATCTGATCTAACTAACACTTGGTATCAGAGCATCGGGTTCGTTTGAAGGGGGTGTAAATCGTTCTTGATAGCAGCCCCGAGTCCTCTTGATCGAGCTTGTTCTCACGATTGCGAGAGTCTAACCAGAGGCGTGACAAACGGGCGGGAAGATATCAAAGCAGGTGGCTTTGATTCGGTTCGTTTTGCGGGTGACGGAAGACGGTAAAGGTGTTGGTGACCTTGTTTTCTTAATCGGTGTAAGAGTGCTCTCGGGACAAGCTTAATTTAAGAGGTTGGGGCTGTCAAAAAAAAAAGGAAAAAAGAATGACGTTGGTACCGGCTAAAGAAGGTTCGATGTCGTATCAAGTTCCCGTCTTGACCCCCAACAAATTACCCGGTTTGGGCAGTCAAGGTGAAGGCAATTATGGATGCATATGGTCTATTGGAAACTGTTGAGCCGAGGGTTCTAGGGGAAGAACCGGATCCAAAGAAGAAGAAACAAGCCCTCGCTTTCTTGTTTCAAGCAATACCCGAAGAAATGGTCTTGCAAATGGCGAGTTACACTGACCTGAAACAAGTGTGGGATGGATTAAAAACTCGTTACTTGGGAGTGGATCGAGTGAGGACGGCTCGGGTTGCAACATTGAAAAGGGAGCTTGAAAGTTTGCGAATGAAGGAGGGTGAAACCGTTGATGATTTTGCAACTAAACTGTCCGGGTTAGCTTCAAAGGCAAGGAGTCTCGGGTACGAGCATGAAGAAGTAGACTTGGTGAAAAAACTACTTGACTCGATGCCTAAGTCGTTTCTTCAAATAGTGGCGCCAATCGAGCAGTGTTTTGAGTTGGACTCGATGTTATTTGATGAAGTCGTTGGAAGGTTGAAGGCGTATGAGGAGCGGTTAAGAGGAACCGAGAACAGAGGACACTCAAGGTGGTTTGTTGTTGGCAAGTGAAGAAAAGGTGAATGGTTGGAAGCATTGTGGCAATTGCGGTTCACATCGGAATGGCTTTGGACGTGGCCGGGGTGGAGGCCGTGGGTTCGGGAGAAGTCGAGATGGTAATGAACGTGCACGAGATAAAAGCCACGTTAGATGTTTCAAATGTGGTGAATATGGTCACTACAACAATGAGTGTACGAAGTGGGAAGAGCAAGAAGCAAACTTGGTCGAAGAGGAGCTGGCGTTGTTGTGAACGGATGACTAAATAACCAATTAAGGGGGTGACTGTTGGGTTAATCAGTTATTTGGTTACTATCTACGTATGCATGCATGGCTGGAAGATATCATAGTTTTAATAAGAGTATTATTTTAAGTGTTATAATTCATTAATTAATTGTTTAGTGGGTAGAAGTAGTAGTCAGTTTGACCGAGTTTCAGGGACATGTACGTCGGTTAAAATCATGTGAGAAGAGTGGGTCAAGTGGATAGGATTTTATGGCTATTTTGTAGGTGTACGCTGAGTCTGTGAAGAATAATTTATAGCCTTGCTCCATATGAATAAAATATATGAATTAGTACAACAATTTGCACAGTTTATTTCTTTTATACTTAAAGTTATTTTCTCTTTCATCTTTGTGAGTTTACATACGTGAGT
Source organism: Pseudognaphalium luteoalbum (assembly GCA_963422505.1). NCBI lineage: Eukaryota > Viridiplantae > Streptophyta > Magnoliopsida > Asterales > Asteraceae > Pseudognaphalium > Pseudognaphalium luteoalbum. The sequence goes on from OY730195.1 coordinate 29,624,483, forward strand.
TTGAGTGAGTAATCTGATCTAACTAACACATACTAAACCCTTAGCTTATTAAACCCTAAACCCTAATAAATCCTAAACCCTAATCTCTAAACTCTATACTTAAATTAAATATTTAATCAAATATTAACACATGTGTTAGCAATTATTAAAACCCACCAAAAAAGGTGGGAAAAAAATTCATCGAAACTATGCATTGATGGACGGCAAATCGAAGATGATCAAACGCTGAATCTAATGGTGCAATTTTCATAATTTTTCGATTTGTCATGTGTGAGATATTTAAGTTAGGGGTTAAATAGGTTTTTAACATGTGAGTATTCTCTTTGTACACATGACACCCTTTCATTGGTACTTTCATTCTTTTCAAAATCCTGGTACTTTCCTGATTTTTTTCAGAAGCGTAATAATGATGAAAATTAAGAATAAATATATGGTACCACTTAGACAAGTTCAAATGATTCTAAGGATATAAGGTTAAGACATCAAGAAGAGCTCGGTGAAACTAATTTTGTACTAGACGTTGTAATTCAATCTAATTATAATCTTTGGAAATAATAATAATAATAATAATAATAATAATATCAATAATAATATCAATAATAATATCAATAATAATAATAATAATAATAATAATAATAATAATAATAATAATAATAATAAGCAAATGGGAAACCAAATTTTGTTATATATTTCGTGTTATCACAATGATACTAAACAGCCTAAGTTATATACAAGACACCATCTACAACAAAGTCAAGTTTTGAAACAAAACAAGAGCATGCAAATTCAAATGAATCTGTTATAAATGCTCATTGCATATTGTAGAAATCACATATGGTGGATGGGGGAGCCATGGGATGGTTCATCAACGAACATGACAGATTGAGTAAGTATGAGGGGGAGATCGTGGGCTTCATCGTCGTCATCAAGATTATCATGAGAGGTTGTGAGATTGATGCATGAACAACGTTCAAGGGATGCAAAAAAGGCGGATGCTACGCTGCTGCCTAACCAATTTGCCATTCGATCAATCTTATCGCATGATTTGACACCGCAACTGTTGTGAGCCATTACGGCTCGATCGGATGCCATATTTGATCTCTAGAATCAAATGATTTGTGGATGTGATATTAGGATGATTTGAATTCGGTGGGGAAAATTCCCTTCATTCATTTGGTTTCTTGTTTCTATACTTATGTTCCGTTTACGTTGATTCTTTGTTTTCATAACGAATACGACAATTCCCATTATTTTTAACTCCATTAAATAATCAATTGCGTTATTACTTGGGAATACTACACACAAATGAAATAAACTATAGTCTGTCTATGTAACGAACTATTCAAATTTATATTGTATATAACGAACTTGTCATTTATTTATATTGTATGTTTTTCGTCAGATTTAACGGTTCTAATGGACGCCACTTGACAACGTATAAAGTTGACACGTGAAAAAAGTATCATAAATTACATCTAATACAAAGAAATTACGAGTTTGTTACATATAATGAAAATCCGAATAGTTCGTTACATACAATGAATATCTTACTATAGTTTTTTACATTTCCGTGCACTAAACTAGTATATTTGGATTTAACTATTTATTTGTTCCATTGACTTTAGTTTGGATAGGTTTTAATAACATCCAAGTTATATTGTTATCATCGGAGGACCGTTTTGTCTTCTGGGCGTTATTATTATTACTGTTTTTCTCATTTTAATTCAAATTATGCCATATGTCATCATGTTATCTTTGAAATTGAGATGGTCACGTAGATGAAATATAAAACTGGGCTCCTGTCATAATCATATGTACTAGCTTTATTTACTTATTATTTTGACAACATAATAAAATATATTGATAGAAGCTTGAATTATTAAAATTAAGAAAAGACAAGTTACTCGCTTCATATTTTCATTATATTCATTTGAAATCTGAAGACTCGAACATCTTAAAAAGCATAAACCTTTGAACTTGAACCTCTTGGATATCTTAATTTCTTGAAGGATTTATAATTTGTTCATCAAACTTCGTACTTTTTACTATTGTAAGGCATTCAACTTAAAATCTTTATTTAGTTTTAAAACAATCTTGTTTATATATTTATTAAACTTTAAACCTGTGTATACACATTGACCATTGATTTTCAATATGAATCTTCGTATGTAGTATTTGGTTTCTAATAATAAAGTGTGTACGATAATATGTATATTAAGCATTTAGTTGGATTCATAGTAATATTAGTTTACGTAAATAACTTTATATATGTAGAGCTTTAAAAACTAAAAGCTTTTGAAACTAAGTTAGTGGAAAAACTTAATTATTATAAATCTATATTAACATTTTTAAGTATTTTATTCCTACTATTTGAATTAATAATAAAAACATTACTGATTGGTTTAGAAAATGTTTTGTTTGATAAATTAAATTTTTTTTATATGTAAATGAGTAGGTGATAAAAGATGATTCTTTTTAATAATGTTAAGGATCTTATTATAAAATTTACTAAAAATAAATGACTTAATTGACGAATTAAAACTTAATTAGAATGATGATATTATAAATGTGTTTCATATATATAAAAAATTTAAGATATTACTATTGTATGTATAGAAATTACCAAAAAACCCTCAATTTATGTAGCTAAAAACTTGTAAAAACATAAAACCGATACTTGTGTAAAGGTTTAGTTTACGTTCAAACAGAGCCCAATATATTATATATTAGCCCATTAAAGTAAAACCCAATGACTTAAATTAATAAACTAAATTATTTAAAAAACAAATAAATAAAAAATTAATCGGTGACTACTACCGGAGTCGTCCGTAGTTCACCGTACCACCGGAAAACCAAAACTAATCCAACCCAGATATCGATGCAGCTGCGAACCAGCGACGCCGGAAATGGTACTTCCACCGGTGCGGCGGCAACCGAAGTAAGCACCAAATCCGACACGGCACACCTCGACTTCCCCTACCAGCTGGTCAAATCGGAAACGATTCCACCTGCTCCGACCCGACCCGAATCCGCCTTCGATTGGCTGCCGGATTACCTAGGGCACGCGTGGATTGCATACGCAGCATCTTCACTCCTCGTGATCTCTCAATTTCCATCACCGTCGGAAACCGACGAAACCGTTGATCCGTTTTTCCGGCAAGTGATTGAGCTCTCCTCCGATGGCTCCGGACATGTTTCGGCGGTTTCGTGGTCGCCGGCTTCGATATCTTGTGCTGAAGTAGCTGCTTCTTTGGATAATTGCATTGGTGTCTTTTCACACAATCCACGAGGTTAGTTTGTTTCTGTATATATTATATACGCAAATTATATCGAATACTCCGTATTTTAGGTTAGTTTGATGTTACTAATAGTAGAGATGCACATTTTATTGAGTGTTAGAATTCCAAAGTATTACTATCGTATTATGGAATACTGTCACTAGACTAATGAAATTAGGATCCTAAGTTAACACAATTGCCGTTTGAGTGTAGATACATTTTCACATTTGAACTCGATTTAATTAATTAGCATACTCACGACTCGGCCCTTAATGTTATAAAATTTTAATTTGTGTAGATGCGGGAACATGTAATTGAATTCTGTATGATTACAAGTTTAGAAATTCATCTCCGTGACTAAGAAGCATTGGCCTAGTGACACCGGTTTACTGAAATGACCTTGTGACAGCGGTTGAAGTCTTGTTAGAGACTAATATATGGATCAGAAACAAAGAAGTTCATACTTGTTACTAACGAACCGAACAAACACAAACGGAGTCTGTTCGTGTATATTTATCAACGTTCTACGGAAAAAGTAAATGAACACGCATGTAATTTCTTGTTCATGTTAGTTCATTAAGTAAATAACTTTGTTAATGAACATAAATGAACAAATATATAAATTTATGCATCACCACAATATTAATGTACGAAGTCAAACTTAAAAAAAAAGAAATCCCAAGTATGAATATCATTATCGAGAAAAATATGAAGTATAAAAAAATCACATAATATGAAATATCATTATCGAGAAAAATATGAATATCATTATTAATGTACGAAGTCAAACTTAAATCCCCAATATGAATATCGTTATCAAGAAAAACATGAAGTATAAACAAATTACATAATATGTTTTGGATAAACAAAATAAAAATTAAGTATATAAGGTTTTAATGTTTACATCAAGTTATATAGTTTATATATTGTGTATAAAATTAACTTAAATAAAACGAATGAACCTTAACGAATGTTAACAAACGTAATTTCATTCAACTAAATGAGCAAACGATAATGTTCATGTTAGTTCGTTTTCTAAACAAACAAACATAAACGAAGCTTCCACTGATCGGTTCATGAAATTTCGCTGAACGTTCGGTTCATTTACATGCCTACTTGTTACCATAAAAAAAGTTCATGTTTTACTCCATACTTGGATGTTGTACATTTGAACTTTCTTACTCATATTCAGGTTCTTTTTGTTGGAGCCAGACTGCGATACTTGTGCATGCCACAAACGTTGAGGCCATCAAATGGACAGGTTCAGGAGATGGTCTAATCTCAGTTGGAATTCATGTTATCTTATGGAAAAGGAAGGACCTTTCATGGGAAATAGCTTGGAAGTTTAAACCCGAGTTTCCCCAATCTTTGGTTTCTACCACCTCATCCGTTGAGGGCTCATTTGCAACCGCACCTTTAAATAAATTACAAAATGAGTGTTCAACATCTGTTTTGATTTGTCATGGAAAATCAAAATGCATCAAAGCCGAGCTTCATCATCATGTGCCTATTTCCATGATTCAGTGGAGGCCTTTGGTAGCAAACCAATGGAAAGAGAAACCCAAACATCCGTTAAAGCTGGTTTTGCTAACATGCTGTGCTGATGGAACCATAAGATTGTGGAATGAGATCGATGATGGACGGGCCAAGAAGACGGGAAAGGCCCATGATGATCAGAGACCAGCTGGCTCATCTTTTCGAGTTGCTGCAACAATTGAGATAAATAAAGCAGTCAATGGCATTCTGGGTTCTGATGTGTTTGTAAGATGGGCCACTGAGCTTGATGGCATTGTTAACATTGGTAAAGAAGATAGTCAGTATTTTCCTTCAGAAGAGTATCACCAGGGCAAAGCTGGAAAATGTGATTGGTTGATATGTTTCGGTCCTCAAATGTTGGTAACCTACTGGGCTGTCCACTGTATTGATGATAATTTCCCATTGAGATTCCCACGAGTTACTTTGTGGAAAAGACAAGAATTAGCGGGTTCTAAAACAGGAACAAGCTATCCACTTCAAATACCTGTTATATCAAGAAACGGATCATTTGGCCCACCAGACATATGCTCTGTAATTCACATATTACCATTTAATCAATTGGTGTGGTCACAGTTTTATAAAAAAACACCATCAGAAGATTCTTTTTCAGCTATCGCTAATGGGAGGTTAAGCATAGATGGTCATACTGGAAAAATATTACAAATTGCATTGCACCCTTATATATGTTATCTTGAACTAGCTGTTTCCTTGGATACTAATGGTGTGATTTTATTTTGGTCCCTTTCCAATAGTGCCATGGGTTTGTCACCATTAAGTTCTGGCTGCAAGCTCTTTGGACAGCTTGTAGTTGAGGAGGATTCTCTATGCAAATACACTATCTTGAGGTGGGCCCCTGCTATATTAGATGATCACAGGGTCCTACTTACGGGACATGCTGGAGCCATAGACTGTTTTCTAGCTAAGGTTTGTCTAAATGAAGACAAGATATCATGTCATAAATTATGTACTATCCCTTTCACTGGTAATTGTGATGAAGACGGACCTGCGAGTATCTGGTCAATACCTTTGGCTTCTACTAATAGCACCTTCCAATATAACAAGTTTATGGTGTTAGCTATATGGAAGGGCTATTTTCAGGCATCATCGTGGATTATCACTATTACTACTTCAGAAATTGGTTTCAGTAGAACTGCTGACATTAGCACATATTCCTTTGAAAGTGATTTTGCTGGGAAGAAATATCATATCTCTGTTGAATGTTGCTCATCTAAGTTTCCAGATACATACATCCATGATGATATTACAAGCTTTGCTGTTCTTGATCTGCATAACATCTCTCCTGCTAAAGTAGAAGAGCAAGTAAACAACAATAATGTTGCATATCAAATGGTTACTGGCTGTTTTAATGGTAGTTTCAAACTATGGAGAAGTATGGCTACTAAATCACGGAACTTGGATCAAGAGTGGGAACTGGTAGGCATGGTTGCTGCTCATGAAAGGCCCATCAGGAGAGTAACTCCAGCTAATTGTGGTCGTAAGATTGCTACTGTATCAGATGCTGATGATTCAAATGACAACAGTATCCTTCACATATGGGAATCTGTGTACCTTGGAGGAAAAGGGAGTTTTTTACTTGAAGATACGATATATCTTGATGGAGGGGTTGTTGCTATAGATTGGTTAACTGTTGGTAATGGTCAGCTATTGCTTGGAGTATGCTTGCAGAATGAACTGCTGGTGTACTCCATGAGGCGTTGTACAAGTCAGTGCATTATTAGTTCAGAAAAATCTAAAGATGGAAACCTATGGTTTTGTCTTGCAAAAAGTGATACTCTCCCTGCCGTTCGTGATTTTATTTGGGGACCTAAAGCAACTGGTGTGATTATTCATGATCATTACTTTTCTCTTTTCAGCCAGTGGCTACTCCCAAGCAACAAAAAATACATGTCTAGATGTATACTTCCTGAAATTTTTACGGACTCTGATAGTCATGAACTAGAACACTTGACATTAAAAGACAGAAAAGAATCAATCCTGCCCAAATATCCAACAAAAATGAGCATGGAGGATTGTATATTTTCAAGTGTATCTGAAAGTCACAAAGACAAATGTAACACGAGTACAGAGATTGCTTTTAGGAGCATTTTAGAATTAGCAGCACATGTTGGCGGTTCTTTACCCGCCTACCACCCTGAAGCTCTCCTGGTCAATATTTATTCTGGTAATCCAAAATGTTAACCATATTCCTGATGACATATGCTCATATTTTCCTTCTGATAAACTACTCGTTAATTTGTAATTGAATTTATAAAATAATATCATATAGAGATGTATACATATATATAAAACCACACGAATTGTATTGTATTATTATGAATAAATATGTTACATGTACATGGTATATATATAGACTATAATATCACAATTGTAATCTAATACTAATTGTAATCTAATCCTAATTGCTCTAATACGCCCCCGCAAGCTAAAGACGGGAAACGACTTGTAGCTTGGATCTTAAGAAGAGAAACCGAGGAGTGGACAACGGTTTTGTAAAGATATCAGCAACTTGATCTGCTGTAGAGATAAATTGTACTCGAAGATCCCCTTTGCAACCTTTTCTCGAACAAAGTGAAAATCAACTTCCACATGTTTTGTGCGAGCATGAAAAACAGGATTAACTGAGAGATAGGTTGTCACACCATAAAATGGGAGCTGTAGCAGTGCCAATACGAAGTTCTTTCAAAAGAGCCTGAAGCCAGGTGAGCTCGGCTACCGTGTCGGCAAGTGCTTTATACTTGGCTTCAGTCGACGAACGGGAAACAGTACGTTGTTTGCGAGCTGTCCATGAAATGAGGTTAGATCCCAGATAGATGGCAAAGCCCCCCGTGGAACGACGATCGTCGGGGCAACCAGCCCAATCCGCATCCGAGTACGCGTGTATGGGTGAGACATTAGAAGAAAAATCACCACGACAATGTACATCAGTAAAGGCCTGAAGTTTAAAACCAGATGCTCGACGAATAAGCATACCATAATCAACGGTACCATGAAGATAGCGTAAAATGCGTTTGACTGCCGAACAATGATTAATAGTCGGAGCATGCATAAACTGGCAAACTTTATTAACTGCAAACGTGATATCAGGCCGGGAAAGGGTGACATATTGGAGAGCCCCAACAACTTGGCGATACTTAAATGGATCAGAAAAAGGCTCACTATCAGCAAGAAAAAGTGGGCTAAGTGCGGTCATGGGAGATGACATGGGTTTCGAATCTGACAAACCAGCCCGTTGTAGAAGTTCCAAGATATATTTACGTGAGATAGTATGATGTCAGAACCTTTTGGAACAATCTCAATACCCAAAATATAGTTAAGTGGGCCAAGATCTTTTAACGCAAAATCAGATCCAAGTTGGCGAATCACTCTCGCAATAGCAGCAGGGTTGTTACCTGTTACAATAATATCATCGACATAAACTAAAATGTATAAGAGAGTCCCCCCATGAGCGTATATAAAAAGAGAAGGATCCGTTTTGGAATCCAAAAAACCAAGAGCATTAAGAGCCTTAGAAAGACGCCGAAACCAAGCTCTAGGGGCTTGCTTAAGACCATAGATCGACTTGTGCAACAAACAAGTATGATTAGGCCGTTGCGGATCAATAAAACCCGGAGGTTGTTTCATGTAAACTGTTTCCTCAAGAGTGCCATGAAGAAATGCATTTTGAACATCCAACTGTCGTAGTGGCCAATTCTGAGTGATTGCTAGAGATAATACAACCCGGATTGTGGTGGACTTAATGACAGGGCTAAATGTCTCATGAAAATCAACACCTTGTTGTTGGCGAAACCCTTTAGCTACTAATCGTGCTTTGTAACGAGTGACAACACCATCCTTGTCGCGTTTCAACCTGTAAACCCACTTACAATCAACAACATTCGCATTAGGAACCTGAGGAACAAGTGACCATGTGCCATTTTTAACAAGCGCAGAATGGCCATGGCTAGACGCCACTCGGGACTTTGGTTGGCAATGGTAAAGGAAGTGGGTTCGACAAGAGTCGGAGAGACCGTGGCATGATGAGCAGAAGCGTTATATGGAACCCTTTGTTTGGGATTAGGACGTAAATTAGGAGGACGCGAACGAACAAGTGGTGGTGGTGGTGGCGGCGGTGTAGCTGATGAGGGAGATGACGAGGGAGAAGAACTAGATGAAGATTCATGAGACGGCGGAGTTGAGTCAACCGGAGTCAGAGGAGTAATTGGTTCAACTAAGTCGGGAATGGACAATTCAGGAATGACCAGTTCGGTATCATACTCAGTGGTAGTAGTGTCTAGAGCATGAGTAGTGGTAGACGGTGAGCTAGTCATAGCAAAAGGAAAGTGTTGTTCATTAAAACGAACATGTCGAGCAATATAGAGACGGTCGGTCGATATATCAAGACACCTATAACCATGGTGAACAGGGCTGTAGCCTAAGAAGACACATGGAGTTGACCGAAAATCCATTTTGTGTCGGTTGTAAGGACGCAAGTGGGGAAAACACTCGCAACCAAAGACTTGAAGAAAAGAGTAATCGGGAATATGTTTGAAGAGATATTCAAATGGTGATCGATTATTCGATATACGAGATGGCATACGATTGATGAGGTAAACGGCAGTGTCAAAAGCATAATGCCAGAACCGTTGAGGAACACTCGCTTGAGCAAGAAGAGTGAGGCCAGTTTCAACAACATGTCGGTTTCGACGTTCTACAAAGCCATTTTGCTCACTTGTGTGAGGACATGAACGTCTATGAACAATACCAAGTGATGAGAAAAAGTGTGATAAATTACGAAATTCACCACCCCAGTCGGTTTGAACATTTTTTGGTGCTAAATTGTCGTTCAACCATTGCAACAAAGCGTTTAAATGTTTCATATACATCAGATTTTTGAAAAATTGGATAGATCCACATATACCTAGAATGGTGATCGACACATAGCATGAAATATCGGTGCCCTTCAAAAGACAAAATAGGTGCAGGACCCCAAACATCACAATATATTAAATCTAAAACTTTATTACTACGAAAACTTGAAATAGGTAATGAAAGTTTGGAAGATTTTCCTAACTGACAAGAAGTACATAAAGTAGTTGAACATTTATTTGATACTGGAAGTGAAAAATTAGAAATCATAAAATCTAAAACACGTTGATGAGGATGTCCGAGCCTCCTATGCCATGTGGTAGAGGTTGCCCGAACAGCAGAAAAAGCTGATTTATTGACTGACGAGCTGGGGTAGATGAAATGAATAAAGACCATGATCACTGGGGCCGTGAGAAGCGTGGTATGTGTAGACTCGTCCTTCACAACAAAAAAAGAAGAGTGAAATTCAAAAAAGACATGATTGTCGAGACAAAATTTTTGGACAGAAAGTAGATTTTTGGTTATTTCAGGTACGTGAAGGATGTCAGAGAGACGAAATGTTTTAATTGGTGAATGAATTTTTGAAGAGCCAATATGAAGAATGGGAAGACCCTTACCATTACCAACATGAAGAGCGTCGTTGCCATGATATGCTTCAGAGTGATCCATGCTTGTTAAATCAGGAGTTACGTGACTGTTGGCTCCTGTGTCTGGGAACCAGGCCGTAGAGGCAGCAGACGAAGACGCGCGACCATCCACAAAGTTAGCAGTACGTATCGTGGAGCGTTCACGATTAGGGCAGTCTGATGGAATATGACCAATGCCACAACGATTGCATGTACCATAGATAGTGTTTTGAGCAGTAGCCCAACTAAATTGACGACTATCACCACCCCCACCCCCACGACTACGATTGTTATTGCCACGAAAGTTCCCACGACGTCGATTTCCACAATTATTGTTGTTGGGACGAGAACTATACGAAGCTTAAGGAGATGAGGAAGTGGTGGGTACAAGCTGAAAACCAAGGGAAGATACAAGTGAACCAAGTTGAGAAATCATTTGTTGTTGAGATGAAGGTTCAACTGATTTTCCTAGGTTCTCAACATTAGCAACAAATGCTTGGGTGACGGATGGTGCAGGAGCACGAGTTTTCCCATGCATGTAATCGTGATCACTTAGAAGGGTGTGAAGTTCAGTGAAAGCAGGATGAGACTGACGCGCACTGATAGTACTCTTAAGGCTATTGTATTCTTCTCGGAGACCGGACACCGTAAGCATGACTAGGTCTTTATCCTTTACCGGTTCGCCAATTGCAGCGAGAGCATCTGCATATTCTTTAGCACGATTAAGGTATGCATTCGCAGTTTCATCACCATGCATTTGAATCCGGAGAAGTTGTGTTTTTAAAGTGTACTCTCTAGAACATGAGTGAGGTGCATATGCTTGTTCTAGAGCAACCCAAAGCTCACGTGCTGTTTCACCTTGTACATGGCAAAAAGAGGCTTCAGATATAGTAGAGATGATCAACATTCGAACATGTTGATCATTAGATACCCATATCTTATGGTTAGGGTTTTTATCGGCTTCACCAGGCGCAGTCGAAGTGGATGTTGGTGTAATATGTGTAGGTGGACAAGGTATCGATCCATCTACATAACCCATCAAGTTGTTGGTGATGAGGAACGGTTGTATCATGGTCTTCCAATAACCACAGTTGGTAGGTGTGAGACTAAAAGCAAACTTACGAGAGTTATGAGATGTTTTCTCAACAGTAGTGAAGGCTAAGATCAAAGCCATATTAAAGATAAAAAAACAAAAAAGAACATTTGTTTTTTTTTTGGCTGTAAAGGTGATACCCAACAATTGGAGATAGACAAACACAAGAGAATGAGTATAGTTGTCGTCGGAATGTTCCAACTAATCGATTGGTGTAGGAGGTGAAAAAAAAAAAAAAAGGCGCCGGAAAAAGTGCAGATTCCGGCAGCAGCAGCAGATTCCTGCCAGAAGATGGCGGCGCGTGACAATGATTCCGGCTGTGAAAATTTTAGGGTTTGTGCGGTTTATGTTTACGAGTTTAATGGTGTGAATGGTTATTTGTAATTCGCTGTGAAGGGGAGTAGATCTGAAATTTAAAACAGGTTGTTTTGTGGTTGCCGGAATTGTAGCCGGAGATATGGTGGCCGGAATTGTGACCAGAAAAAGAGCTGTGCTCTGATACCATATAAAACCACACGAATTGTATTGTATTATTATGAATAAATATGTTACATGTACATGGTATATATATAGACTATAATATCACAATTGTAATCTAATACTAATTGTAATCTAATCCTAATTGCTCTAATAATATAATACTTTCTATGTGCTCAGGCAACTGGAAACGTGCACGAAGTGCCCTGGGGCATCTTTTAGACTATCTTACTTCTGGTAATGTGGATTTGAAAGAAGCTCCTATTGCTAGAGCTAGCCAAAGAATCCCACAAATGAGCTTGTCAGACTATGTTGAAGGATCTTCCTCAACCAATTCAAACAATAAAGCATTCACATGGGGTGGCGATGCAGATCTAGGCACATCTTCCAGTTTCCAATTAGATTCATTTAATTACTCTTCCTGGGAGTCTAATGGTTCCGGCAACTCAATTTCTACAAGATCTGGACTGAGTGGACTCACTGATTCTCTCGAGAAGTTACATGAAATTTCAGCTGTTAATAGCATTGAAAAGATGCAAATTCTTGCTGTTATTGATCTTCTTGATGAAATTAGTAATTCAAATGTGTCTTCGCCGTATGTTGGTCTTGACGAACCTGGTCGAAGGTAACTTTAACTTATAGATTATTGTACTGATGTTTAAAGTGATTTGATGTATTGGTGTTCTTATTACTTATTTTATTTGAAGGTTTTGGGTCGCAGTAAGGTTTCAGCAGCTCTATGGTGTGAGGAGACTAGGGAGATTGCCATCAGTGGGAGAGTTGGTCATTGACTCAGCCCATATTGCTTGGGCTTTCCACTCTGATTGTCAAGAAAGTTTAATTGAATCTCTTCTGAATAATGAATCATCTTGGCATGAAATGCGCAACCTGGGTCTTGGATACTGGTACACGAATAAATCACAGTTGCGAGTAAAGGTACTGGTTTTCTCTGCTTCCACTTTAAACATATGTGTAGTGTGCTACATTACGGTTCTGAAATCCTCCACTGATGTATTGTTATTGGGAGCACATATATGTTATATATAATAATCAAGTATCACTAAATTTGGTTAACAATTTTGACTTGCTGTATAGCGTCAGAATTCGAAATTCTAGTTATTAGGCTCTGTTGCTGCTCACATTGTGACTATATCCAACTATTAGAAAAAGAAGAATATCTGGTTGAAAATTCTTGATTATACTCGAGTTAAATGCAGGTGTAGATTTTATAACTCTAATTTTGTTTTTCTGTTTTTTTCCCAAGAACTTATCCTCATTAGACTTTAAGTCATAAGTAGTTAAAAGTATCTACCACCAGGATTGGATCAGAATTCAGCATAAGTTCCACTTGAAAGAACTAAAGGTAATTTGACTTTATATATCTAAGACATGAGGATGACTACTAAATCCAAATGAGGAACTTTGAAGAACACAAAAAGATTGCACCTTTTGTGTTTCTTCCTAAAGTCAGTTATTTATGAATCTAAGCATAGGACATTAAATTGTCCGTCTTGAATTTTGATTTTTTTTTTGTTACTTTCTATATGATAGCTTATACATTGGTTTTCTAGTTTATGTCAATAGTGCTAAAAGGGTACTGTGCAGTTGTTTGACCCATTAACGCATCGACTCTTTTATCAATTTCGCTGTTGCAGATGGAAAGGCTGGCAAAACAGCAGTATCTGAAAAATAGGGATCCAAAGGCTTGTGCGCTTCTTTACATAGCTTTAAACAGGCTGCAAGTTTTGGCAGGTCTTTTTAAAATCAGCAAAGACGAAAAAGACAAGCCATTGGTCGCATTTCTTTCACGCAATTTTCAGGTTTGAACCAGCTCAACCCACTGCTTCAAGTATGACATTTGTCATGCAATATGATGGACTTTCAAAAAGTTTAATTTAATTTGGTACAGGACGAGAAAAATAAAGCTGCTGCTTTGAAAAACGCTTATGTGCTAATGGGAAGACATCAGCTGGAACTTGCTGTAGCTTTCTTCTTACTTGGAGGTGATACTGCTTCTGCTATTAATGTATGTACAAAAACTCTTGGAGATGAACAGCTTGCTCTTGTAATTTGTCGTCTTCTTGAAGGGTATGGTGGGCCATCAGAACATCATATTATATCAAAATTTCTGCTACCATCTGCATATGATAATGGCGACTACTGGAAATCAAGCTTTTTAGAGGTAATAAAATATGGCTAGCAATAACTTTCTGATTAATTTGTGCATGTTTTTAAGTCTTGCTGTTTTTTTCAGTGGATATTAGGGAATTACTCTAAAGCTTTTTTGAGCATGTTTGGCAAGCAACTTAACTCTCAAAGCAATAAATTGGCTCTCACGTCCAACCATACAGCCTTTGTAGATCCAACTGTCGGCCAATATTGTTTAATGTTGGCAACCAAAAACCAGATGAAGAATGCTATTGGAGAACAGAGTACTGCTATTCTTGGTAGATGGGCAATTGTGATGAACTTTACTGCATTAAGCAGATCTGGTTTGCCTGTATGTTCATCTCTAGACAATTATTTTGATTTCATGCATTAGAAATATCTCATTAAGATTAAATATTCAATTTTGTTTATTTCCTTTTAGGTTGAAGCGTTAGAGTGCCTTTCATCATCTGTGAGCATGTTCAATGGTTCTGAACCAAAAAGTGTATCAGATAATTTAGAGCTACAAATTCTGAATGAGAAGCTGAAGCCATCTTCCTCGAATTGGATATCAGGTGATGTAGCATTGCATGTGCTCTCACATGTAAAATACAGTTATGCAGTGTACTATGTCACAAATTTGTTAATGGAACATCCAAGCTGGCCAGAAAATGTCAAACCGTCATCTGAAATTCAGTACAACACACTGCTTTCAACTTTTGTAAACAAGTTCACAGCTGCGATATCATATATTGAGCAGAAGTACTCCCTGACTCGCCACAAGCTGATTAAAATGGTATTTTATTATTACTAACTACTACACTGCTTCATTTTATCGACACCTATTTATTCTGAACGATCTTTATACTTTTATCTTTCTTTTTGTTCAGATTATTGCTACTTTGTACAACCACGGCCTCATGTTCATCGGTTGCCATATATTGCAACATGAGCAGTTTACATTGAATCGAAATCCATCATATCCTTCACTACCATTGGTCATTTTAAAGGCTATCGAAGATTTTTCATATTTATTTTCAAGATATAACATGGTTTGTAGGATGAATTGCCATGCCACCAATCCACATTGTCAGACACGTGTGGTCATTGGTAATAGCTGCCGTTGGTTAAGCTCCTCCAGGATCTATATGAAGGATTTATTATTGTTGGTTTCGAAGATAAGATCTGGACTTACATTGCTCTGTGGTTCTTATGCTGAAAGATGTCTACAAACTCCCTTAATTGTTCTTGATTTATGTGAATATTACATATATTTCTCATCTGCTTGGTTTCAGAAAGATACCAAGAGTCTTCTTCTTGTTTTACAACCTATTTTGCTCACATATTTAAATGATGAATCTGTATCAGTCGAGACTAACATGAAAAATCTGAGTAAGGTTATCTTGGAACTATCTGAGTTACTGGATCATAATGAAATGACCGCTCAGACTACCAGCTTAACAGTAAGTGACCAAAGTGGACATGTCATACCTGAAAATAGTAAATGGCAAATTATACGGGCTTCTTTGTGGGGACTTGTGTCAGGATTTTTGAAACACCAAATTGGCTTATTGACGGAGAAGCTTGGAGATAATTACAATGTTTTCCCTCCATGCAAGCTTTCTTCCTACATGTCTAACGACAGCACAAAGACACAATTGCAGTTTGTGACAGTGGTTTTGGCCAAGTTACTAAAACTGGAATTAGAGCATGCATTATCATATTGTGCTAAGCAGCTTGCATCATTCTTATTACAGAAAGTGAGGGATCAATCAAATGAATCTACTATTTTGTGGTTAGAAGATCTGTGTAGGTCTACACCAATAACCAGTTATCGTGGTCTTGGTCAAGGTGTTGACTTTAATATTTCCCAAATAATGAATAGTGAAGATGGATTATCGGCTTTTGAAGTAATATGGAATATGTTTGATGGTCAAAAAACGCTATGTGGGGATTTTGCTGTGGAATATTCGAAGTGGTCACAGCTTATCAAGCAAAAACATTCTAAAGGATGGTATGATGTGTATACAAGCATCACAAGGGAACAAGAAGCTTCTCAAAATGACGACCAAGAAGTTGTATCCCCAATTGACCATTCTGGAAATATAGACCCAGTGATAAAGATAAAACACACCCCTTTTCAGAAACCTAAAGAAGTTCATAAAATAAATGGAGAATTACTTGAGGTACCTCTTTTCCTGTTGCACTGGAAATTTTGCTACAAGTAATGGAGTATATATTATGATAATTATGTTATTCGTCTTTGTTTTACTTGAGCAGGCATTGTGCATCAACTCCATAGATCAACAGCAAGCTGCGATTGCTAGCAATAAAAAGGTCAGAACTGGTGCTTGTTTTAGCCCTTCCGATTCCTTATTATTAGAAGTGGCAATTTTGACCTTTTTTCTTATGGATGGGTTGATGCTATGCTCAACCTTAAATGGGTCAAACTGGTAAATTAAATAGATAAATCATGGAGAAAATAAGTCAAATGAGTCAGACTGCTTCAAATTGGCCAGACTTATATGTTTAATGCATAAGACCTCCTAATAAATTGAAATTAAGTTTTAATTTTAGTTACACTCTCTTTACACATATGCTCTTTTCATGACTCTATTGATTCAGGGAATAATTTTTTTTAACTGGGAAGATGGACGGACTTGCTTTGACAAGTCAAAGTATATCTGGACAGATGTTGATTGGCCGACTGATGGGTGGGCTGGTTCGGAGTCCACTCCTGTTCCGACATGTGTTTCTCCTGGCATTGGTCTTGGAAGCAGGAAGGGGACCCACCTTGGTTTGGGCGGAGCCACAATCGGTGTGGGTTTAGCAAAACCAGTAAGCACATCTAATCTAGGTTGGGAGATTCAAGAAGATTTTGAAGAGTTCGTTGATCCACCCGCAACTGTAGATAATATTAGGACACGAGCATTCTCGAGTCACCCTTCTAGACCTTTCTTCTTGGTTGGTTCAAGCAATACGCACATATATCTATGGGAGGCACGCACATTCTATGTTTCTTTAATTATCTGAATATTATGTTTGGAAAAAGAAAAAAAAAACTAATAATCAAACATGTTTGGTACAGTATGGTAAAAATACAGCTACAGCTACGTATGGAGTTCTTCCTGCTGCAAACGTCCCTCCACCATATGCTCTTGCGTCAATATCAGCAGTGCAATTTGATCATTGTGGACAGCGATTTGCTACAGCTGCATTAGATGGAACGGTTTGCACGTGGCAGCTTGAGGTTGGAGGAAGGAGCAATGTTCGTCCAACTGAATCGTCTCTCTGTTTTAACAACTACACATCGTATGTACTCATTTCTAGTTAATTAAATTGATTTTTTAAAACAGTTTCCTTTTCCATTTCTAGAGGTAGCGAATGGGCAGCTCAGGAATATTGTGCAATGGGTAGTTTTTGTACATGGGCCATATAGTGGGTCACACCAGGTTGACCTGACACAATTATTTCTATTTATTGAAAATTGTATAGATAATCAGTGTGCCAAGTATGATTACAAAGTTTCTATTATTTCAGTGATAATCTCTATTTCTGAATAGAATGAAGGAGGTTTATTTTTTGAATATACACTCTGGATAGTTTACGACCCGTTTGAATTGATTTTTTAAGCCAGTCTTTATTTCATTTACCTATTTGACCGTTACTCCAATAGAATCAAACATAGCTCGGATACCAGTTCATATGAGTTAATGGGAAACACATCTTGTAATTTCTCTTTGTTGACGATTATTTTTTAAAAACTTTGCAGGGATGTGACCTATGTTACTTCAAGTGGATCGATAGTTGCTGCAGCTGGTTATAGCTCCACCAATGTCAATGTTGTTATATGGGATACCCTTGCTCCACCGACAACATCTCGAGCTTCCATCATGTGTCATGAAGGTTCAAAATTTGACATTTTGTAATATTTGGTTTGAGCCATGGTGACTTGATGATTTATATTAACATTATATGTTTGAGTGTTTTCAGGTGGTGCACGCTCCATTTGTGTATTTGCTAATGACATAGGAAATGGTTCCATCTCTCCCCTAATTGTGACTGGTGGGAAGGGTGGAGATGTTGGAATTCATGATTTTCGTTACATTGCCACTGGAAGACCAAAAAAACATAATGGTGAACATAAGTTCAATGCATCGTCAACGGCAGGCTTGCAAAATAAACACGGGGATCAGAATCGGAATGGGATGCTGTGGTACATACCAAAGGCTCACTCAGGTACCAAACAAAACCCTTTCGAGTGGTTGGCATCTGGATAATGGATCAAAAGGGATGATTGTTGAGTTTTTGCGCTGATCGAATTGGATCAGGTCGTATTTACTGGAAACACACTGTCTAAATTATAGTTTTCTTATAAATATGTTAACTTCGCCAATACAAATTAAAAAAAAAAATTACTAGTAAATAGCAATCAAAATCGATGCTATAAAGAATATTCACACATGGATTTAATTTTTTAAGTCATAACATTAGTTGGTGAATTATTTATTTAATAAATAGTTAACATTCATCATAATGAATGTTAACTTAACATTCTTCACGATCAATGTTGAAACATTAACAATTTGACAAATATTTTTAACTATAACATGCATCATAACTAATTTCAACTAACATTCACCTAGATAAATATTAATGATTTTGGATATAATATTCATCAATTGATGACATTTGTATTGGTGAAATTTAAGATGCTTCGTGATGAATATTGCATTTCCCCCTTCCCCCAAAAAAAGTGTTTTCAGCTGGATCATCCCTATATATATATATATATATAGAAGTAAAATGGTTGTTGGATGTTTTAATTATAAAGACGCCTCTTCTGTGTGTAACTTCCTTTGATCTGTAGGTAGTGTCACCAGAATAGCAGCTATTCCAGATACCAGTTTTTTCTTAACTGGAAGCAAAGATGGAGACGTCAAGCTTTGGGATGCAAAAAGAGCAAAGTTAGTATATCACTGGCCAAAATTGCATGATAGACACACCTTCATTCAACCTAGTTCACGAGGCTTCGGTGGAGTTGTTAGGGTACCATTTTTACCCTTTTACTTAAAGTAAACTCTTTATTGTTTTTAATAGGATACAGTGTACACTCGAATTTAAAACAAAAGTATGAAACTCTGCAGGCTGCTGTGACAGATATACAAGTTGTTTCAAATGGTTTTCTTTCATGTGGGGGAGATGGTTCCGTTAAGCTGGTTCAACTTAGGGATTTACTATGAACCAGATGGCCCGTGGTTCGTCTCATGATTATCACCGATTTCACCATGTTTTTTTGTGGTAACTCTCTATTTTAAGCCAATATCTTTTTCTTTTCTGACTATACTTATGTGCAGAATGTGTTTGTGTGTATATACATGTAAGGTAAAATCATCCGGTTCACCTTTTAGCATAGTTTTCGCAATAGTACCTGATAGTTACACTGTCACCGGCTATAGGATTTTGTTTAGAGTGTAAGAACAAATTGTTAGAATCTGGGAATAAAAAGCATAACTGTTTTGGTCAGTTGGTTTAGTTTTGGTATAATGTCGTTTGGTGTTTGTTCAAAACATTATCAACAGTAGTTCTTAACATTATTAAGTAAGATTCGTGCTAGCTTGCAACTTGAAACCGGTAGTTTTTATTAAGAAACGAATATAGTGTTTGAGGTTAACTTCAACTGAAATCATTTTCCACCAAGTACATGAAATGATCAAACAAGAAATCCATCTATTTCATGAACTTGTACAATAATGCTACCTAAATTTAAGCAAAATTAGCTACGTTGTAAATTTTTTATTTATATTTAATTATTATTATTTATTAACATTTTGTTTAGGTATGCCCAGTTTATCACCTATTATGTTATAAAACTTGATATATATCTAACCTGTATTTTTATCATTAGATATAAGGTGAAGTAAAGGTCAAAAGGAGGTTGCTGTCTTTAAGTATTCATATAACTTGTATAAGCGTACAAGTCATAATCTATGCATTAAGCTTACATCGATAATTTATTCGGGTAACTTGCTTTGTATAAATTAGAAATGATGTACGCATAAAGAATCCATTATTTTATTAAGTTTATATAAAGCTTTAACCAGGTTATTGGACATTCATAGTGAGATGACAAAAGAACAACTTTCATTAATTTTCTATAATGATATATTAGATAGTAGGGTTTATGGGTGGGGAGTGTATTGAACTATACACATTACACTATTGTATACATTCACTTTGGAACATCATATGGTAGGTATCTAGGTTTTAAAGCCGTCCATCGTATGTTTTTTACTACATAAAGTGACATATTTTTGTAAATTTTATACATACAATAGATGGTTTTAAAATTTAAATACATAAAATAGTAAAAGGGACGTAAAGTTTGATACATTTACAAACTTAGATGTGGATGATGGATAATTGAGATATAATTGTTGGTTTCTAAATTAAATCAACCATTAAAAAAATATGATTGGTTGTTTTTCTTTGTCAACTGATGTCGAAGAATTGTAATTTTAACACAAATTAATGTCTTCAGTTGATTCCTTAAAACGTAGTATTTGAGTTGATTCCTTCAAACATACATCCTGTATTGACCATTAATTTGAAAATCAAGTGCCGATATATGATTGTAGAATGGACGTAATACCAAAGGCATATAATTAAGTGGTATGTGGAGAACCTTTTAATCTACAGGTTGTCGATTCAAGCTTCATGGGAGATAATTTATATATATTTGTGGTTGTATGTAATAATCATGTGTAGGTATTATATGTTTGCTTTTATACAAAAAAAACAGACGTAATAAATACATAAATCAACATGTGAGATTAACATTTCTATATTATACTTGTTGACATCTGACTTTATTAAGCTTTGTAGCCTGTGTATAAAGTATAAACTTGAAATAGATAAATAATCAAAGGAAATTGATAATTACAATTTTAAAAACGTTTAATAAGAAAATCGAAGACATTAATTCCATTCAAAGTTTATTTACAAATGAAAATATCATCATTTTTAATTGAAAATTTCAGTTTATTCAATGCAAATCACAAATATGTTAAATATAATTTTGAATTAAAATTAAATGAAAAGATTAACATTAATAAATATGAAAATGATAACGACAAATTAGGACTATCAATAAGAATTTAAAACATTCATTAATATTTGTGGTCATACCTCAATAAACTTTTCTAGCCCCTGAATTTTAGTTGACCCCTTAAATATTACTTGAAGTACAACCAATTTGGGTCACTCCCATTCAAATCACTTTCGCCACATAAGCGTCACATCAGATTTTCACAACTGATTCACAATCAATTACCCAGTGCCATCAATGACTAATCACTTCATTTTCTGAACCCCACATTTACCAATATACCACAATTTCTATACACTAAACAAAAAACAAAAAAAAAACAAAAACAAAAAAGAGCGGCCCCACTTTCCTATGGATTTGTAATCAGTTATCCGATTAAACCACCAACCGATTTGCAAGTGATGCAATGGATGACACCAAAATGTAAATCGGTTGGTAGCCGATTTGCAACCGCAAATTTTTCGATGGGACTGCCCTTGTGCATACTATTGACGTCTGTCATTAATCATACCCAAATAAATAGCACATGATATAAATTTTTATTTTTCATTAATCCTTGTGTGTTTAATTCCCAGTATAATTTTTGATAGAATTGGAGTTTAGGAAAGGAATATAGATTTTAAGAATTGTGCATTTGATTGAGTGAAAGAAATTGATGTAGTACGAACCAATTCAAGAACTACCTTTTGGATCCGAATAAAACTTCAATTCTACTAAATTTCGTTTAATATTGCAAATTAAAGACGGTCGTCATAGCAATTCTCATAAATAAGTAATAGAATTTAGGCACAAGTTCTCAAATATGATACTAGAAATTAAAAAGCGAAATTCAAAAAATTGCCCCAAATACATTTAGTATAAAAATTTTTACCCCCAAAAATAAAAATTATCTTGATTTGCCCCCTCCGGTCGCAAGAAATACTTGCGACCTTGCGACCCGTAGGCTACCCAAAATTTGCGACCGGTGACCCATTTTTTGCGACTCGTTACAAGCCAAACCAAGGGCCTTGCGACCCGATCACCGTGTCTTGCGACCGGTGACCGAGATTTGCGACCCGATCACCGAGATTTGCGACTCGTTAGCAAAACCTTGCGATTTGCGACTCGTAAAAACAACTTGCGACCGCTTTATGGTTTCATTATATTGCGACTCGTCCCATTTCTCCAATTGCGACTCGTCCCATACTTGCGACCATCCATCCAACCCGGCGACATTCTCAAACCCTTTGCGGACCAAACCCCACGCCATTACCACCCTTGCGAACCAAACACTTTACCACTTGCGGACCCAAACCCGACGCACCCTTGCGGACCAAAAGCCCAACCACGACAACCAACCCGCAACCGGACCCCTTTTGCGAACCACTATATCCCGAACCGAATTTTACACCAAGCAAACCAAGGGTTTTGACTAATTCGAGTGTTCAAGATGTCAAATACACAGGTATGGTTGTGATTTAAGCTTTCGAGATGAGTTATATTTAAATTTTTCATTGAGACATTTCATCGAACACTTGGCGTGCACTAAGTTTTTGTATATTTAGGCAATTATACGTTTACATTTTGTTATAATAATGTTATAGAAGTGATTATTGTTGTAAATTGATGTTGTTGTTTGCTAAACAAACGGAAAATCATGCTAATAATTAATATTTCGAAAACTACCCAAAATTTGCGACCGGTGACCAATTTTTGCGACTCGTTACAAGCAAAACCAAGGGCCTTGCAACCCGATCACCGTGTCTTGCGACCGGTGACCGAGATTTGCGACCCGATCACCGAGATTTGCGACCCGATCACCAGGTCATGGCCGAGATTTCTCGGTCACGACTTAGCCATGGCTTAGATGACTTAATTCGGTGACCAAATCGGTTGTGTTGACTTTGAGGACTTCCTTTCCGTATATTTGACTTTATTTGGTCCGTTTTGACTCGTTTCACTTAATTTGCACTAATTATTTGTAATTTGCACTAATTGTTAATCTGTATTTAGGGCTTGTTATCATGACATAAAATGAGTACACCTAATAGCAGTAATATTATAATGATCATGAAAAAGTACATAGAATTAAGTTAGCCTAGAAATAACCGTAGGACGTTAGGACAGTGCTATTAGTAAAAAATCATGTGTATTCACCACATGTGATACATCTACTTGGCAGCGGTCATACTCGATGCTGCGTGTGTTTCTCTCTATTAGATATATAAACTTTTTAACTGTGCTTATGTAAACGCCATTGGTGATGTGATTACCGATTATAGGCAAACCAGTTATTTTGAGGTGACAAATGAAAAGCTGTGCTATATGCTTCTTAACAATTATATAATGTTTAGTTATGAATTGACTAGTAGCTACAAAGTTCGACCGCTGGTCTTATCGTTTAGTTTTTGGTGATTTTAAAAAAATACATATGTGGCTTTAAGTCAAGTAATGTATATTTTGATCAAGTCTGGAGGAATGTTGTAATAGGTGCTTCATACACATGTGTGAACATCAACAAACTCCTTTTCGTATATTTAACTTTATTTGGTCCGTTTTGACTCGTTTCACTTAATTTGCACTAATTGTTTGTGATTTGTGGATTTTTTTTACAGGAGTTTGTTAAGGCAAAGTTGACAATTAAGAATCAGCTTAAGGTTATTTCATTGATTAGGCGATGGTTGACTGTTGAGCAGGAGAAACTATTTAGAGAGACATGCTTCGGCCCTTGGTTAGATTTGAGATGTCCGGATAATGACCCGGGCTATGTACATCATTTACTTCAGTTGCGATGTGATCCTCCTGTGCTTAAGAAGACTCGGCTAGAGGACGAGGAGTTGTGGTTTAGGATTATGCCGGGGTATTCTATACGATTCGGTCGGAGGGAGTTTTGCCTAGTGACTGGATTTCGATTCGGTCCGAATGTTGATATGGACAGGTATATTCCTTCAGGGGTTCGTGAAATGCCCCCAACATTTAAACAACGAGTATTCCGAGATTTAGGCATTACTATACGTTTGAAGGACATTGAGGATAAGGTTTTAGATAGAAGCACGTTTATAGGCCCGAGTAAACTTGTGTGCGATTGTGTATTATATATTTGGTGGAGATTGGTTTTATGGGAAAGCAGGCGTCACATGTAGTTGAGATTGATTTTATGCATCTCGTAGGCGACTTTGCTGCCGTTAACGAGTACCCTTGGGGTTCTCGTATCTGGTGTAGGACTTATGAGCAGTTGAATCAGGGTTTGGGGACCCGTCTTAGTCAGTCTGGGATGAGGTACACACTGAGTGGTTTCGTCTGGGCATTTAAGGTAGCATCAACTTTATTATTATATTTCAAATTAACGTATAGATTTGTATACAATTCACTAAAATGTAAATTTGATTATTTTTTGCTAGATTTAGATATGGGAGGCATTTTACCGTCATTTGGAGACCGTTGCAGTTAGGAAGAACAAACAAGGAGTTCCTCGGGCGATCCACTGGGAGAGAAGAAGACTGATTATCAAATGGTCAGAGTATGCAGAGCTATTGCATATACCGGTAAATGAAATACTTTGTTCTAATATTTTTTATTTTTAGATGTAGATGATTGTTGGTGTAGTATGCTGAGATTAAACTAATATGTATTTTGTTATTCTTAACTACAGGCCGATATCGACAAAAAACATCGGCCGGAGAGGATGCTGAAACCGACTGTGACTGAGCTAGAGTGTCCTTGGTGGATTGACAGCGCCCGCTTCTTTGACCAGGACACAGGCAATGATAACGATGACCGCCCGAAGAAGAAGGCGCGTTCCGGTCAGGAGGAGGTGGCGCCTTCACCTGAGACGGTGGCCACGGGTACACGTAGTACTCGCCCTGACACCTCCCAACCTGTGTTAGATGAGGAGGTGATGATCCTACGCGAGACGGTTGCCACCTTACAGAAGCGGGTGGATACGCAGGAGGTCGTGAACGATAGACAGGACCAGACTATTATCATGTTATTAGAGCGGATGCAGACGATGGAGCGAGAGCTCGATGCGCTACAGGTATTAATTTTTATGGCCAATATGATTTAAAATAATGGTCTAGGTTTGTGTGTATTTTTTAATGTGTATGTTCAATTATACAGTCTCAGCATGATGTTGATGGATATGCATCCGATGCGGGTCCAGTTTCTGACAGAGGCCTTTATGTATCTAATACATTGCCCGAGTCTACCGCCCCACACTCTACGCAGCGTGTTTTTGAGTTGCGTCGGAGTATTCGAGAGAGACGTGCGGGTTGGCGTATGATATCGCCGTTTGTTACGCAGGGTGCGAGGCGAGGTGTGAACAAGAAGTTTCATCAGTCACCAGCTCGTCCGGCGGAGGAGTTACCAAGCGGCCCGACATATAATTTGGGTACCGATGATCAGCATAGTTATCGGTTGGTTACGGAGGATGCCATTACAGAGCCGATTGTTTATACAGCATATTGACGGTTGGGCATTCCACTTAATGCTTTGGAGACGCAGGATTGAGTTTAGGGTCAGTCAGGTTCCCGTTGCAAAGCGATTCACGATTATGCCGATCGGGTTTCTAGATATTATGAAGCATTTCATGAGAAACCGCATGGATGGGAAGAATAAGAAGAATAAGGAGAAGAAGAAAGGGCAGAAACAAGCAGACGATCGGGTGGACTACAATTACTGTATGAGCTTTGCAGATGGTACTCGGGAACCATACCCACCATGGTGGGAAGTTGATCATGTAAGTAGCTAATAAATACCTAAAATACTAATAATTGTTGTTTTCAATAAATACTAACTACTTTATGATACGCAGGTACTGTTCCCTTACCGCCTGAAGAACACCAAACATTGGGTGCTAATGGTGTTGGATCTTATTACGTTTAGCGTAACGGGATATGATAGCTTTCTGGCCGTTGGTCGACATGAGGAACGACTCGAGTTTGCTGAGCTTTTAGGAGATTACCTTCCAGGATACTTGCACGCAATAAAATATTGGAAGCACGGTTTGTATGACAAATCCTTCTCCAGAGACACCATACAGTTATTGTATCAGCATGCGGAGGATGTGCCTCAGCAGGATAGCCCACTTGGTGACTGCGGAGTGTGGGTGTGCATAAACATGGAAAAGGTGGCATGTAAACTAGACCACCGGGTGACTGAGTCGACTTACGAGGTGGCTGCTACTTACCGATTGAGGATGATGGACACATTTTTTAGAGCGCGCTATGACTATGAGCCAGCGACCTAGATTGATACATTATTATATTTGAAATTCTGTCACTTTTGATACATTATGGCATGGATACATTTACTAAGTCTTTCATGTTGCTAATCCTGTTTTTTACTAGAGACTTTTAATTATCGTGGTTAATTTAGGTCAATAAGTTTACAAAAGGATTCATAACAAGTAAATGGATACTAAATAAGCAACATAACAATTAACAAATTACATAAGGATTCATAATAAGATTTGACTTATTATGTTTGATACTTTGATTTAGATCTTGATTGGCTCGGCTCGTCTGTTCTGTCCAAAAGAGATATGCAACCAGACCGACTATGACCAGTTTCCTTGCAACGACTACATTGTTGTGTTGATTGTCGTTTACTTTTCTCCTCTCCTTGCGAAGGAACACGAGCACGGCCAGGTGGGCGACCTGATTGCCTCTTTACAAGGACCGGAGGTAACACGGTGATAAGATTCCCTGGATTATGCCATTCTGAAGGATGATCCATCGGGTAAATAGCCTCCGCATAAGCAGCTCAATACGTCTCTGATGTGAAATACCTTTCCGCATAGCAGCTGACGTCGTCCTGATTGAAGTGTCGAGCCACTGCGATAACATGACCACAAGGTAAACCTGACAGCTGCCATTGCATGCAGCTACATGTTCTTCTTTCCAAGTTAACTGTTGCATTCCTTTTTCCATCTAACACCTCAAAAATGAAATTCGTGGATGGATTGACAATCCATCTTCTCGATTTCCCATTTCTCTTCCCGATCTTGTGCTCAGCATATGGTTTGACAGTCGTCGTAAGTCCTTCTCCAGTGTGACGATGTTTGTAGTACCATTGTTGTACCGAAGCTCGAAAATACTCTAATAACATTGTGACAGGGAGCCTTCTCGCATGTCTTGTCAAAACATTAAGAGACTCTGCGCTGTTAGATGTCATGTATGCATACCGTGTATGTATAGCATGATGCCTTGACCATCTGGCTTTCCCAACGTCTCTAAGATCACTAGCTGAGGCTGGTAAACGTCTACAAAAGACATCAAAATGATGATCAAAATCGAACTTACGGTAAGACTTGCACATTTTCCAGTAATGCCACTCAAAGTACTTGACCCTAGAAGATTTGTGTTTCAAGTTCATCAATAGATGACGACAGCATAAGGCATGAAATGCATCTGGGAAGACTTGTGAAATAGCAGCTGAAATTGCAGTGCCCCTATCGGATATGATAGTCAAGTTCTCAATCCCACCAGCCGATTCAAAAGCGTCACGTAAGTTTGCCAGGAACCACGTCCAATGGTCGGTTGTCTCCCCCGCCCCGATGCCATACGCCAGTGGCAAGATGCCATTATTGCCATCCATCGCTACAACAACTAAGTTAGTTCCCAGGTAACCACCCTTCAAATGTGAGCCATCTATCATAATTACCGGACGCGTATGGTTAACAAATGAACGTATCTGCAAAGAGAGTAAATGTTAAAATGATAAATTTTTCATGAAAAATTATACATAATTTAAAACAAAATATAGTTACTTACAGCTGCACCAATGGACATGTAACACATTAAAAATCTATCTTTCTCGTCTGTAATAACATTTGTTGTGCTCCCTTTGTTTTTCAGCTTTAGGTTGTGTAGGTAAAGGGGTAGCACCCGAAATGATTCTTCGACGCTACCTCTCAATAACTCTATTGCGTAACACTTTGCCCTCCAAGCTTGCGTGTATGATAGGCTGATTTTAAAACGGGTAGACATATCAAGTTTAATCTCTTTGCCTCTATAAACACGTCCTTCCAAAGTCATCAACTCCTTCAAGATGTGACCGAGCACCTTTTTGCTTGCATGCTTGTTATTGTTCATAATTTGCGTGCGAGAACATGTGTGAACATCAATAAACTTCCTGACTTGGAAGTTATTGCTATCTTTAATACGTGCTGCACTTATTTTCCACCTACAATTGGGCAATAAACAGTACGCTAGGTACCGACTCTTGTCTGACTTCTTAGGCGTAATCTGAAAACCCTCTTCAACACACTTGGTATGCAATTGTAGGAGTAACTCTTCCTTACTTTCAAATGTTTGTCCAAGTTTAACCCGGTAAGAGGGCTCATTCATGCTAACTGGTCGTTGTATTTCTTCTAGATCATTCTCGCACAACAAAGGAGGCATATTCCAGAATATATCATTTTTTGATGCTTTCATCGGTATTTCTTTTTCATATGTGTTTTTTGGATCCGGAACCTCATCATCATCATCATCATCATCAACAACATCATTAACAAATGCATGATCAATATTTTTGACTTTCGAGACTTTTGCTTCACCATAATGATCATAATCATGAGGATGATCATCAGGAACCTCCACATGACATTGAGAATTTTCTTGAACATGGTGAAAACTCTCTTGATCATCTCGAGCTAGTTCAACTACCTTAAAGTGTGTGTCTTGGTTGATTTGTATTGGATATGTGTTATTTATTGGGAATTCCGGAGCAGCATGATAATGATATTGTGGAAATGATTGAAAATATGGTGGTGGTGGCTGTGGTTGAAAAGGTACCGAAAATGTTTGGTACTGTTGATTTTCAGGTGGTTGGGTATACTCTTGTGTTTGAATTTGCTGAAAATGTTGCTGAAAACCACTACTGCTACTACTAGGGTGATTGCTTCTCATACCCGAAACATTTCTCACAATGTCAACAACGTAAATTTCTATTGGAGAATTGTTAAGACTGTTAC
Source organism: Pseudognaphalium luteoalbum (assembly GCA_963422505.1). Lineage (NCBI taxonomy): Eukaryota > Viridiplantae > Streptophyta > Magnoliopsida > Asterales > Asteraceae > Pseudognaphalium > Pseudognaphalium luteoalbum. Next base: position 29,653,569 of record OY730195.1, read on the forward strand.
TAATTGCATGACACAAAAACTCCCCGAAGTCATCTTCATCATCAGTAATATCTATAACATAGTGATCAACCTTATATTTTATATGAATTGGTGCATCAAGTGGTAGACCAAGTTTTTTAAAAATACATTTTAACAAAACTTTGTATGTTAAAGGTTTTTCGGGTGTAACAGGGAGTTTTAAAGGAACCCTATAACAATCTACAGGTAAATACATCGGTATATTACTAACATATTCAAAACGTCCTCCAGAACAAACATACATCTTAAACTTATCAATTCCTTGACTCATATTGCAATTGAATTACAAAAAAATCACATGAAGTAAGTTAGAAATTGTACCTTTAATGTGTTGCAATCTGTGTAAATGTGATGCGTATATGATAGCAGATAATAGATGATTATGTTTTTAAAGTATTTAAAAGAATTTATGTTATCCATAAAAGTACAAAAATCTAATCAAAAATCTAAAAAAACTTATCTATAAAATACGTAAAATCTAATAGAAAATCTAAAAACCTTATCTATATTTTTACGAGTCTTCCCTTGGACAAAGCGGTCGCAAGTTGTTTTTACGAGTCGCAAATCGCAAGGTTTTGCTAACGAGTCGCAAATCTCGGTGATCGGGTCGCAAATCTCGGTCACCGGTCGCAAGACACGGTGATCGGGTCGCAAGGCCCTTGGTTTGGCTTGTAACGAGTCGCAAAAAATGGGTCACCGGTCGCAAATTTTGGGTAGCCTACGGGTCGCAAGGTCGCAAGTATTTCTTGCGACCGGAGGGGGAAAATCAAGATAATTTTTATTTTTGGGGGTAAAATTTTTTATACTAAATGTATTTGGGGCAATTAACACGTAACAAATCTTTTAATCGTTTTGTATTACTATTTTTTTTTTCCTTTCTCACATGTATGATTAAAAAGATGGTTTAGGATATGATGGTGGGATAGAGATGACAAGGGTCATACAATCATGGTAGATTCAATACATCATGATAGTACTATAACTTAACAACATTATATCTTAACAATATTACATCTTATTTTTACAAATTTAATCTAAGATGCATCTATTTCAGCTGTCTTTCCTTTTCTCTCTAGGCCATCTCCCCACAAAATTTTACCCCTATAAATTTATTCTTTGATATAGCCTTTTTGCCTGACTCTCCTACAGGGAATAGCTCAGATGTTACCGTCATCACAAATGCTCATACTCTACCTATGTGACCAATAAGTAAGGGGTTCATATTCATTTCTCGTTAATTTGTGATTGATTTATGAACAAAGAATTTATCCAGTTTTAATGCTCCATGTACCTTGAAATATAATACAAAATCAGGATTACCTTCAAATTACCCTTTTATCTGCCTCTCCTTTCCTTATTTTAAGCCACAAATTAACTGCCCTTATCATTTTCTCAAAGTAATAGACTAATAACCTTTTATTAGCAAAACAAAATACGACCCCATATTCGACCAGAAGTGAATTAAATAATCAAAATGTCTTTCTCAAATGAGTAATATTATAATAAAGGATTATAATATAACTCCAATATTTGTTCTTATCCCTTTCTCTATTTTTTGATCAATTACGTATGCAATGTTCCAACTTATGGTCTACTTCATTTCTGCCACGTAGTTTCATATTCTTTTATTATCCAATAATAATAATTATTATAATTATAGAGTAAGGTTTAAGTGAGTCCATAATTTTTGAGTGAAACTAAGGGAACCAATGATATTATGCCACATGTACAAAGAGAATGTTCCATACTACAAAACCCATTTACCCCAAACATCAATTATCTCACAAACGACAAATCGAAAAATCATGAAACTTGCACCATATTTTTCAGCGTTTTATCCTCTTCGATTTGCCGTCCCTCAAGGCATACTTTCGATAAAAAAAAATTCGGTTTTTGGGTGGGTTTTATAAATTAGTAACACATGTGTTAGTGATTGATTGTACATTTTATTTACGGTCATCGTTAGGGTTTAGGGTTAGGATTTAGCTGGGTTCATGGTTTAGGGTTTAGATCTTATGTTTTAGTAGGGTTTAGGGTTTATTAGGGTTTAGGGTTTGGTATGATTTAGGGTTTAGAGTTTTATAAAGCGTTTAGGGTTTAGGGTTTGGGGTTTAGGGGTTAGGGTTTAGGGTTTAGGGTTTGGGTTTTGGGGTTTCGCAGAGAAACCCTAAAACCCAAACCCTAACCCCTAAACCCCAAACCCTAAACCCTAAACGCAACACTCTAACACATGTGTTAGTAACATATGAAACCCACCAAAAAAATGGAAAAAAAAAATTCGTCGGAAGTATGCCTTGAGGGACGACAAATCGAAGAGGATAAAACGCTGAAAATTATGGTGCAAGTTTCATGATTTTTCGATTTGTCGTTTGTGAGATAATTGATGTTTGGGGTAAATGGGTTTTGTAGTATGGAACATTCTCTTTGTACATGTGGCATGATATCATTGGTTCCCTTAGTGTTACACAAAATTTTACTCTCATTTGAACCTCACCCTATAATTATAATTACAAAGATGTAATTTATCAGCGCAAAAAGTTATGGGATCGTTCATTAAATACTTATGGATACCTCCACAATTAAATACTCCAATAATTATTAAAAAAAATGAAAAGAAAACTGATATATTTAATATTTATATTTATCTTGTGTAATGAATACAAGTAGAATAAATATACGAAATTTGAGATCAAAACATGTATATCTATAAAAAGAGTGTTGGACAATGGACAACATTGTTAGAAAGTATTATCGTTGTCTCCTTTTAGAACAACAAACTATAACATAACCATATTTATTATGTACAATATAATTATAATTATTAATACCTCTTCATTTATGGTTTTTTTTCGTATCGCTAGATCATAGTTACTTCAGTTATAACACACCCACCACAAATATTTACATTTTTTCTATGAATATACACAATTCTCCACCCCTTGAAGTTGAACCTCATTCGAAGTTGCCTTCGAGGGTAGGCGAGATATATGAGACCTCTTTGGGACAAGGGCCTCTAATTTCTAAGAAACTCAAAAATGTGTGTTTATATGTATATAGTATGTATTATTTGATAAATAGTTTGATTATTAATCAACCAATAGAAAAGAAAACAAAAACTGAATATGATTATCTATAAGATAATTGGGTCATAAAATAATTTGAGTTCATATTTATACTACATTCGGTAACTATGAATTTAACTTTTTACTATAGGACCTCATTTTGGCAATTAACATTCTTTTGCCTATGGTTTCATTTGATGATTAACATTTATTTTACCAGAGCTTCTAAAAACACAGAGACAGCCTTTAATCCTCAACCATTTGATGGTTGATTGGAGGACTGACTCGGTACCGCTAGTATTTGATACTTGATATCAAAAGTTAATAAATGAATAAAGAAGTTCTAACATGTATTTTCATACTTCAAAAACCCCTAAAATGATTTTTTCTTCTTGTATGGAGTGTAAATAAGACCACGTTGAGTAACAAGATACCAAGTCCTAAACTTTTTCCCGATATTTTTCTGTAAATTAAATAATTTGTTGAATATAATGGTGTCGTCTTTCTATGGGAAATCCTTTTATAATAAATTAACCGACACAAAAAAGGCAAATAGAATTATTATTCATTTCCTTCGAAAGATCATTTATCACCAAAACAAGAAGCGACCCAATTGATTATTGGTCAGATTCCTTACTTAATCTTGAATCATTATATCATAAAAATCAAATCTTTTTGCGTTGATTGGTTGTATAATTGTTTAATTGCATGTTATTCTTTGAGTGTTCATGTCCAATTGATCATAAAGTTTTGATCATTAATTCCATTTTCTCAATATCTGATATGGGTTCTTAACGTTTTGTTAGATTTATGTTTCCTGAATTATCCGTAGACAGTATTGAATCGTGATTCACAAATTCGACGTCTGATTTTGTTTTGAAATCTGAATTAGTGTGATGTATGCAAAGGATCAGTGAATTATAATGGCTGCAGCAAGGGCGGTTTGGCAACGAACTGCAAATCGATTTTTCATACAAGAAGATGTAAAGAGAGCTCCTAAATTGGCATGTTGTCCTTCAACTTCATCTTTACCATCTAAAGTAGACACAAAACTAGATCACACTACATATTTGGATGAAAGTTTCGACCTTTTCAACGAAAAATATTCAAATTCGAACGTCTCATGTGACTCGAAATGGTGGCTTCAATCGCAGCCTGATTATATTCACCAAAGTGGCCTGAGTTTGACCAGTGAGCAAGTCAATTCTCATGGATTCGTCGAAAGTCAAGATGGTAGTAGTATTAATTCTATGTCAAAAGACTCTTATGAGTTTGTGGAGATGGACTCTGTTGATCTTCCATGGTGGCAAATGGCAGAAAAAGATGATTTTTCTTCATTTATTTCGAAGAAAGCGCTTAATGTTGATGAGAATGGTGACCTTTCTACACCAATGCACACGGGTCCGATTTTAAAGCCAGAAAAGATTAAATGTAGTCAAAATGCCATTTCGCGAGTTCCTGAGACTGACTCAAGTAAGTCAAAGATACTAGAAGCTCTGTGTCATTCTCAAACACGCGCACGAGAAGCAGAAAATGCAGCTAAAAAGGCATACGAAGAGAAGGAGCACGTGATCAAGCTCCTATTCAAACAAGCATCACAATTGTTTGCATACAGGCAATGGGTCTATCTTCTACAACTTGAAAATCTATGTTACCAACTCAAGAACAACAGCAGCAATCCAAAATTGTCCAAAAGTAAGAAATTAAACAGAAATCTGAAGAAGGTGCCATCTGCAAAGGGGAAAAGGACACGAACCAGACATGGGTTTGGGCGTTATGAACGTGATATTGGAAAATATGCAATTGTTTTCGTAGTCGGATTAGGGATTGTTGGTGCAGGTTTGCTTCTTGGGTGGACAGTTGGATGGATGTTGATTTAGTGTTCACAGATAATGTACAAAGTTAGGTTCTTTGATAGTCATTGCACATATAGTTCTTTGCATCAAGTGGGTCTTATTGAAATTGGGTTGGTTTATCATCAAGAAATTTTTTTGGGTTCATTCATTTCCATCTTTTTGTTTCTTCAGTAAAAAGATAGTGTTTGGATTTGTATTTGGGTGAAATTAGTATGTGGTTCTTCTGTTTTGTTTCTTTTGATCAAAGATGTGTATCTCTTTATTTCTAATAACCTAATGTTGATCAAAGTTATCAATTTGTTTGTTTGATGACCAACATGCCTTTGTTTGTGTAGGTTTATGTAACATATGCGTATAGTTTTACAGCTTTCGGGTTGGTATAATATAATGATAACTGTTAATCGACCCAAAAGCTATAAAAACAATCAGCGTTTGTCTAACATGCGTCCTATTCCTTCCAAGTTGAGTTGTTTGGGTCTGTCTAACACTCTAACCTACATATATTCAAAACAATGCTTCAATTTAGTTTTTGTTCTTTCAAAAGTTGAAGTGTGGAATACGAGAAGTTCTAATGGTATACAAATAAGAAAGTATGATGATTGGAGATTTGGAGATATGCAACTGATTTACTGATCTAGCTAAATTAAGAGTCAACAAACTTGCCTCAAGGCCTTACTAATCAAATTGTGTCTAAATGAGCCTTTTACAAACTTTTTAAGTCTGGACAAAGCCCATTATACTGCTTAAAGGATAATCAGGCCCAAATTTTAAATGAATAAAATAATTGATGACACTAGTTAGTAGTTAGACCCGTCCCAACGGCGAGGGTCGATTTCCGTCGGTTGAAACCGACGGAACCGACACCGATGGCACGGCGCCGTCGGTTCGGTCCGTCGGTTTCTTCCGTCGGAAAACCGACGAGGTGTTTGGGTGTGAGACGTGGGGCCGTGGGTCCGTTTGAGCGATTAAAAAAAAAAATATATATATATATATATATATTTTTTTGAAAAAGAGCCGTTGAGCCAAAAAAAAAAAAATTTAAAAAAAAACAGCCGTTGGAGGTAAAAAAAAAAATTTTTTTTTTTGAAAACAAGTACAAACGGCTCTTCTTTTTTTTTTTTTTTTTATTCTCTATAAATACTACACATATCCATCTCATTTTTCATACTCAAACATCACCAATTCTCTCATCTTTTATCGCTTTCACTTCCAAAAAATGGCAAACAACAACAACACCAATTCCAAATCCAAAACCAAATCCAAATCCAAAACCAAATCAAACCAAAATGAGCAAGAACAAGTTGGCTACGATATGTGGCAAAACTTGGTGAACAACCCGGTTCCAAATCCAAATAACTATCAACCTCCACCGACGGGTTTTGCTCAATTTGCACCAATTGTAAACCCGTATCAAATGTCACCCGACGACCCACGAAGAAATTACCAACATCCCGGGTGGTATCAAAACCCGCAATTCACACCTTCCATGGATTATTCACCAAACACATACCACGGCACCTCCTCATCAAACCCACACGGCTACCAAGCTACACCAACCCGTTACTCACAACCTCCACAAACTCCAAATTTCGTCGTACCCGAAACCCAACATCAAAACCTTCTCGACAGCTCCGACGATTCCGATCACGAAAACCAATTCCAACCCGAACTAGAACCCGAGTCCGAACCCGATACCCAACCCGAGGCCCCTAAGAAAAAGGGTAAAAAACCAAGAAAAAATCCGGACGCACCACTTCAGGTTCAAGTTAGGTGGTCCGACGACGAAGCGAGAATGTTGGCCGAACGGTGGATACATTGTTCCGAAAACGGCGTCATCGGAAACAATCAAACAAATGAAAGTTTTTGGCGAAGTGTCAAATCGGATTACAATTCGATTGTCCGGACGAAACGTAACCTCAACCAACTAACGGGCAAATGGAACAAAATAGCTGGCGACGTGCGAATTTTCGAAGGCCATCACAGAAAGTTTAGGGAGGGTTACCATCAAAGCGATGCCGGGGATCAAGACGTACTGGATGCGGCCAAGAAAGCTTTTCTCAACCAAACAAGAAGGAAATTTACTTACGAGAGTTGTTGGGAGGTTCTAAGACATTTCCCAAAGTTCTTCACTGAGCAAGGCGTGATGAGCAACAAACGCCCATTCCAACCCGAACCCGAATTCGAAGCCACTGATCTTGGCTCGAACGACATCCCGTCATCTCTAGAAGCCAACATGAGGACCTTGTTCCGCGACGACCCGATACGTCGTCCACCGGGTCGAAAAGCGTCAAAGACTTCTCAATCTTCGGATGCCGGTTCTTCGTCACGAAGCAGTGTTGTGTCCGAAAAACTCGAAGCCATCGAAGCGGTTAAATCACAAGCCCTAAAAGCCGCGGACACACTTGAAACGATTAAGAAAAACAACATCAAAAAGGCGGCGTTTAAGGCTTTGAGTTTTCTTTGCAAAAGTCTTCCGAAACGGGCCTCCAAAAAGGAATTACAAATTATTAAGTTGGCACGCAAAGAAGTCGTTGAAGAATTTGGAAATGTCTACAAAACGACAAATGAAGATGAAGGTGAAGACGACAACGAGAATGAGGCCGCGGACCAAGACGAAGAATCGAGCTCGGATTAGGCTAGTTTAAATTTAAATAAATGTACGTTTATTTTTAATGTAACGTTTTTATTTTTAGGAGTTTAATGTTTTTATTTTTAGGAGTTTAATGTTTTTATTTTTTAGGATTGTAATGTTTTTATTTTTTAGGATTGTAATGTTTTTAATTTTAATGAAATGTGTTTTTATTTTAATTATTGTGTATTAATTAATTAAATTTATTGGTGTGGGTCCCTGCAAAATGAAACTGACGGAAACTGACGGATGACTGTTGGGAGGGGCCTGTCAGTGTGACAACTCTCCAAATTAGGTACTGATTTACATTAAGCATGTGCATTCTTACGCTAATTTCCTGATTAAGTTTAAAACAAAAACTTCTGATGTGATGTAAGTCTAGCAGCCTAGTACTTTTAAACAAAAAGTATTACTAATACGTAAGTAATTAAAGTTACGTACAAATGTGTCGAGACGAACCCGACAGATAAATACGACAAAAGTTGGTGACACAACATAATTAATAATGCAATTATTAATTACGAGTACTATTGTATCTATAACCTATAGATAAAACGGGTTAAAAATACGTTTAACATAAAACGTATTATATAACGAACAGAAACAATTTTAAAATGCGTTCAGAGACCAAGATGAGAAAAATGCAAATTTTCTCATTCATTTGGGAACATTTATAACGTTACCTCAAAATATGAATCCGAAATTTGACAGAAATTTCGACGTTCAATTTAATGTTAGCAGTCCAACGCAGGAATGGTACAACAATCAAAAATAATGAAAATATCATTATTCTGAATTTAAATAACGAACCAGGAGAGCATCTACAAAATAAAAATATACAATGTTAAATTTTATATTGTACTAATTATACCCGTACCCGAAATTAACGGGCTTAAAATACCATATTAGCCCCAATAATTGGGAGACCACAACTGTGATCTCCCATAACTCGACACCATCCCCATTTTCCTCCTCCCCCATTTCCTGTGATTTTCTTTCCTTCAAACACAACACCCATTATCATCAACCATCTACCTTGCCCTTCTCTCTTCTTCTTTGATCAAGAAAACACCAAGTAGCAGCAGTGGATCAGCAGGAGTAGTAGTGCAACAAGAATAGAACCACAAACAAGGATCATCATCTTCTTTGCACCATCATCGCCCCTTTCACACCACCTTGTAAGGAAACTTCAAAAATCTTTGATTTCTATGCTTAAATTTCGTAGTATAACATGTATATATATCAAAATCCATGAATGTAACACATAAATATGATGATTAGGTGTTGATTTGTTCTTGAAATGAGTTATATGAAAACAAACTTGAAATCCATGAATCATTGTGTTAGAATTGGTTAAAACATGATATAATGATGTATGTGTTTGTTACTAAACATCTAAACACGAAAATCATGCGAAAAATGGCACAAACCTACTTTGATTTTGGGTTTGGAAATTTGAAGAACGAACAGAGCCTGGACTCGAGCCAAAGCCGAACGGCTAAGGTCACAAAGCCGAACGGCTAAGAGACCAAAGCCGAACGGCTAAGTGCTCAAAGCCGATCGGCTGGGTACGAGTCTGTGGGCTGTGTATTTGGGCCGGACTAAAATGCTTATTGGACCGAACTAAAATGCTTAATGGGCCGAGTGATGTGGACTGGATCGAGTGGGGTTTGGATTGGGCCGGAAGCCCAAGCCGAACGGCTGGAGTCCAAGCCGAACGGCTAGCCAAGCCGAACGGCTATCCCAAGCCGATCGGCTGGGCTGGGCTGCAGACTGGGCCGTGGTCACAAGCTGGGCCGAATACTCCTTGGGCCTAAGACTTTGGGTTTGGGCCGAGAGTTGTAAAAACAAATGAGTTAAATTAAATAAACGGGTCAATGGATCAAAACTTGTAATGGGCCAAAAAGGTTAGGTAATCGGGTTAAGTTACTAAACCGAAAACAAAACAAATCGGGCCGAGCCCAATAAACTTCCAAAATATCCCAAACATAAGACGTGACCCGAATCGTTTCACGAAACGAACATTTATAAAATAGAACGTGTATGATTCTATGTATATGTATGTATAAATAAACATATACAAACTAAATAACAAAGCGACGAATCCATACAAATACATGTTTTACGTATATACAAGAGATGACTTTTAAATAACGATAACATTTATTTAATTTATAAACGAAAATAAATACAATAAGAAGTTTTATGACAAATAAAACTTATATACATTTTATTACGTAAACCACGTGTTTAGAACTTATGTATACAAGAATATGTATATGTATACACTTGACAAGGCATACGACGTGAGAAATAATAACAAAATTTCAACACAATGGCACCAACGAATGCAACGACTTAAATTACTAATAAATTAACAATTTCTACAAAACAAACAAACTGTTTACATAAGTTGATTAAACAAATCAAACGTACTTATGTTAATACATTTATGGTATATAGGTTAACAAACCTTTGGGCTAATACCTGTCAGCTGCTAGCATTCATACCGAGCAAACCACAGTGAGTTTACAGCCCCTACTTTTAAATGTTTTCTGCTTTTAAACATAGGGGTGTTAAACATAGAAATTGCATGCCACACATGCAATCAAACTATAAATGCTTTACTGCTTTTATACAAATGTTGATTTGTGATATTACATTTTCACAACTATTTGGGAATTAGACAAAGGATCCTAGTACGGACCTAGACTTGGAATGTGTGCATGAAAGACCTCATGACATGCTACTGTAACCATTAGCTAGGTGACTCTAGCCACTGAGTATACGGATAGTACCATTGCCGTGACGACCCTCCTACGGTGGAGCGTATACTTAAATGTCCGTTCAGGCAAACAACATAAGTTCTGGTTGTGGTTTGGTTATAGGGTTAGGTCGCGTTACTTTAACCTGCGAGGTTTAGCTCACCTTTCAGGGGATCACAGTCTAAGTAAAATTCCCACATACTTTTAGGAAGAATGAATCCTACAACTGTTGGACACCGGAAAACACACCGGTAACTGGTTTTACACTGGTAAACAACCGGTAACATGTTTTGGGACGACATCCCACGTATAACAATACTTTAGGGTAACAACCCTACATAACTTGTATTTTTATAAATGAATAACAAATCATTTATACAGACTTGGTTTAACAAACCACATACACATGTAAACCTGTAAATTCACTCAACATATTTGTTGACGACTTTCTCTATGTTTTTCAGGAAATTAGCTGGGTAAGAAATCGCATGCATTCAGGATGGACAACCCTGGACCTATTAGGATGCCACATACTGTAGGGACCGCTTTTGGGGATTTCATTTGTATAACTGCAGACATTGCGGTCATACTTATGAAATCTTATTTTTAACCTTATGTATTTTTGATTTAAAACTAAAATGTGTTGAACGTCACTACTACTGTTACGACTTACATAGTCGTACTACTTTTGTAACAAATGTTTGAATTGGCATCCTTAACCATTATGTTGTGCAATAACCATATGCTCTGAGTGTGTATGTAACGGTTGGTTGAAATTACTGTTCGCAGCCCCGCCACATTATTAAAGCTTCCGCAAACTAAACATAACTAATTGTAATGACCGTCTGGCGGGGTGTGACAGACTTGGTATCAGAGCCAATGGTTATAGCGAACTAGAAGTCTTTAAGTGACCTAAAACCTTAGAGACCTAGACTATAGCCTTGGCTAGCACATTCATTTCATGCATACACATTTTGCATACGTCTAACATACGACTGACACGTCACCTACGACTTCTTTGTCTCAGCATGTCGAGGCACAGTCCGATCTATTTGTATGCTTCTGATGAGGAGCCGACCGAGGATTCTTACCATAGCGACGCTAGCACCGGAGTCGTGAGTCCACCAGTTCAGCTGAGAGCTCTATCGGATGATACCGGTGATGCCTACATCACCCCACCACCTACTGCACATGTGGTCCCACCTACTACTACTCCCACTGACCCTACCACTCGTATGTTAGGGTCTACCTTCATGGCGACACACCATACGACTGCTGGGCCTTCTAGAGGACCAGTACCTAGGAGGACACCACGGATGAGTGTCCGAGACTTCCCTAGAGGACCACTTGCGCCCCGTGATAAGGCGCCGATGGTAGAGGAGAGGGTGATGCACTGTGATGAGCCGCCACAGAGGGTACCTAGGTTTGCTCACTTGGAGTGGATGACTCCTATGCTAGGGCGGTGGAGGTCGTTGGAGGGTTTCCCTTCTACCTTTGAGACCGGAGAGTCTTCCCGATCCTCCGCACCATTGCCTACTACTGGAGAGCCCGTGGAGTTGACCCTCCCTACTATTGTGGCTGTGATTCGCACATTGCTTCGTATTTCTGGTAGCAGGGGTACTCACCTCGCAGAGCTACAGAGTGATGTCTCCCGCCTGGATGGAGACATGGCAGATGTACATGAGCGTTGTCACTTTTTGTTGAGCAACATGATTGCTGCCAGGGAGATAGCAGAGACTGCACGTGCTCGGGTCAGGGTACTAGAGAGGCGTGCGAGGACAGCAGGGATGATACTTGGAGCTTGTGTGATGATAGCTGTGCTGAGGACAGCTGTGGGATTGTTTCTACCTTATTTTCATTAGGCTTGTGTACGGCGGTTTGGCCTACTGGGCATCAGGCCGGCCACTTTTGGATGATGGATATGTTAGTAAATCCATCACGTGTTGTATAGACTAGTATCAGATGGGTAGATGTATGTAGGTACTGGACATGTACTAGACAGGAAAGATAGTTGTTAGAATGGGTATATGTATAAGAAAACCCATTGACTTTTGTATAGCGCTAACCGCTGATGGGGCGTATTTGGGATCCCATCTTGTTTTGTATAACACTGTTGTATCAGCGCTACACCTTTTGATATAATATGACTTATGTTTGGTTGTATTTCGTATTCATTACATTCAATACCAACTTTAGCATTATATCTACATTTACTTACGTGTGTTAGGAACGGTAACAAGTCAATAACATTTGAATATTCCTTGAAAACCATGAAATATACCACACCTTGACTATTGATTTTTATCTCGAAATTTCCTTGAACTCGACCGTGTTAAATGATGATGAAAAGAAATATGTATTTAGCATGATATAATGACGCCTGGCCAACGTGATTATATCGTACTAACTACATATGGGCGTTTCAAAGTCGTGCGACATGTGATACAAGATCTTGTCCTAAAATCCTTCATACTGTTCACTTGTTGAAAATGTGAAATCTTGTTCATCACATTCTATACCTTGGCATTGACTTCTGCATTTTATTTCATCGCAGAACGGAATCATGCCACCGAAACGACGAACGACTAAGAACAGTCGGCGAACGACTCATTCTTCCAATCCTGAAACTGTTCCCCCACCCAACAATAATGAGACTACCGAGCAAATGATCGCGCGTCGAATAGCTGAGGGTATTGCTGAGTATGAAGCAAGCCGAAATCGTGAGAATGGAATGAATAACAACGGATCTACCCCTGTTAATACTGAGACACCTGCGAATACTCGCCGAGGGTGTTCATACAAGACATTCCAGGCTTGTAAGCCAGTTACTTTTCGTGGCACCGAGGGTGCTATTGGGATTATCCACTGGATAGAAAAGACAGAGTCGGTGTTGGACATTAGTGACTGTTCACCAGACTGTATGGTGAAATATGCCACCTGAACTCTTGCTGACAAAGCTCTCACTTGGTGGAACAGTCAAGTCCAATCATTGGGACGACCAGCTGCCTACTCCATGTCATGGGAAGTACTGAAAAACATGATGTTGGAGGAATTCTGTCCCCGTAGCGAGATGCAGAAAGTCGAAACTGAGCTGTGGAACATCACTATGATTGGTGCCGATATCACTGGTTATACAACCAAGTTTCAGGAACTAGCACGTCTAGTGCCACATATGGTAACACCTGAGTACAAGCGCATCGAGCGTTATGTCTATGGTCTGGCACCGCAAATCAGGAGTTTGGTTACATCCTCCAAACCTGACACATTCAGGAGCGCTGTTGTTTTAGCGCAAAGTCTGACCGATGAGGCAGTCAGGATGGGGACACTGATCAAGAAAACTGTACCGGGCAAGGTTGAGCCGAGCAGTACTGAAGCTGGTAGTTCTGGAGGAACAAAGCGTAAGTGGAATGACAGAGGAAGTGACCGCCAGGGTCAAACGAATAAGAAGGGATCGGGGAACCCAAAGTCCTATGCTGCCACCACTATGGAATCCAAACCATACTTGGGCAACAAACCTAAATGTGACAAATGTGGCAAACATCACGACGGTGAATGTTGGTATTGCAACAACTGTAGAATTTGGGGTCACAAAACCCAAAACTGCAAGGCTAACCCTACCACTAGGGAGAACACCGAACGCCGGAACCAAGGGTGTTTTGAATGTGGTGACATGAGGCACTATCGGAACCGTTGCCCTCGACTCAACAACCAAAACCGCAACAACACCAACAACCGTGGTAACAACAACCGAGCCAACAACATCAACAATCAGCCAGCTCAAGGACGAGCATTTGTGATCGGAGCACAGGAGGCACGCCAGGACCCTAACACCGTCACTGGTACGTTTCTTGTAAACAACCATTATGCCTCTGTGTTAATCGATTCAGGTGCTGATTTAAGTTTTGTGTCTAATGAGTTTAGACCACTATTAGAACTCGAATCACATAAGCTAGATAACAAATATACTATTGAACTAGCCGATGGTGAGTTAATCGAGTCAGGAGAAATAGTACCGGGATGCACCTTGGAATTAGAAGGTCATCTCTTCAAAATAGACTTGCTACCGGTTAAGTTGGGGAGTTTCGACGTTGTAGTCGGCATGGATTGGTTGTCGAAGAATCACGCTGAAATAGTATGTTACGATAAGTTAGTACGCTTACCACTACCGACAGGAGAAACTCTTATGGTCAAAGGTGAGAAACGAAAAAGTGCCACAAAAATGATTACATGCTTGAAAGCCCGTAAATATCTCCGAAAGGGATATCAAGCATTCTTAGCACACGTTGTAGAAAAGAAATCCGAGGAGCGATGTATAGACGACGTACCTATCGTACGTGACTACCGGGGAGTGTTTCCTGATGAGTTACCAGGATTACCACCCCCACGACAGGTTGAATTTCATGTCGACCTAGTGCCTGGAGCAGCGCCAATTGCACGTGCGCCTTACCGTCTTGCTCCATCAGAAATGCAAGAGCTGTCTGCACAACTGCAGGAACTCTTAGACCTAGGATTCATCCGACCGAGTTTTTCACCTTGGGGAGCTCCGGTTTTGTTCGTTAAGAAAAAGGATGGATCAATGCGAATGTGTATTGATTATCGGGAACTGAACAAAGTAACTATAAAGAATCGATATCCACTACCTCGCATCGATGACTTATTTGACCAGCTACAAGGGTCAAGTTATTATTCGAAGATCGACTTGCGATCTGGTTACCATCAACTGAAGGTTCGGGATGAGGATATTCCTAAGACTGCGTTTAGGACTCGGTACGGCCATTACGAGTTCCTAGTCATGCCATTCGGACTGACAAACGCACCAGCAGTGTTCATGGACCTCATGAATAGAGTATGCAAACCTTATCTTGATAAATTCGTGATTGTGTTTATCGATGACATATTGATATACTCCCGAACGAAGGAGGATCACGAGCAACATCTGAGATTGATTCTTGAATTACTGGAGAAAGAGAAGCTTTACGCCAAGTTCTCTAAGTGTGAATTTTGGATACGCGAGGTTCATTTCCTTGGTCATGTGATCAATAACAAGGGAATTCATGTGGACCCGTCCAAAATCGAGGCAATTAAGAACTGGGAAGCCCCGAAAACACCATCCGAAATACGACAATTTCTTGGGCTAGCCAGCTATTACCGACGCTTCATCGAGAACTTCTCGAAAATAGCCCAACCACTTACCGCTCTAACTCAAAAGGATAAGAAATTTGATTGGGGCGAGAAGCAAGAGATTGCTTTCCAATTGTTGAAACAGAAACTAAGTACCGCACCAATCCTATCACTACCCGAGGGAGTAGAAAACTTTGTTGTCTACTGTGATGCTTCACATCAGGGATTGGGTTGCGTATTGATGCAAAATGACAAGGTCATTGCTTACGCATCTCGACAATTGAAAGTTCACGAAAAGAACTATACGACGCATGACTTAGAGCTAGGAGCCGTCGTTTTTGCACTTAAGATTTGGAGACACTACCTATACGGTACAAAGTGCACTATCTTCACGGATCACAAAAGTCTCCAACATATATTCGACCAGAAAGAACTCAACATGAGACAACGTCGTTGGGTTGAATTACTGAACGATTACGACTGTGAGATTAAGTATCACCCGGGCAAAGCAAACGTTGTAGCTGATGCCTTGAGTCGTAAGGAACGAGTCAACCCTCGAAGAGTTCGAGCTTTAGGTTTGACAATACACTCAAATCTCATTACTCAAATTCGTGACGCTCAACAATCAGCCTTCATTCCCGAACGCCTTAAGGAAGAATCCTTGAAGGGAATGGAGAAACAGCTTGAAACCAAAGACAATGGAGTATTGTACTTCATGAACCGAATTTGGGTACCATGCGTAGACGAATTACGCCGATTGATTTTGGACGAAGCACATAAGTCCAACTACTCGATACATCCTGGTGCAGATAAGATGTATCACGACTTGAAAGGATTTTACTGGTGGCCTGGCATGAAACGAGACATTGCCACATACGTTAGTAAGTGCTTGACTTGTGCAAAAGTCAAAGTTGAATATCAAAAGCCGTCTGGGCTTTTGCAACAACCCGAAATGCCCAAATGGAAATGGGAATACATCACGATGGACTTCATCACGAAGTTACCGAAAACAACATCCGGAGTTGACACCATATGGGTGATTGTCGATCGATTGACGAAATCAGCCCACTTCCTTGCTATCAAGGAAAAAGACAAAATGGAGAAGCTGACTAGAATCTATTTGAAAGAGGTCATTTCTCGACATGGTGTGCCATTGTCTATCATCTCTGATAGAGATGCACGATTCACCTCCCGCTTCTGGCAAACACTTCAACATGCGTTGGGTACTAGACTCGACATGAGTACTGCTTACCACCCACAAACTGACGGCCAGAGCGAGCGAACGATACAAACGCTCGAAGATCTATTGAGAGCATGTGTGATAGACTTTGGAGGTAATTGGGATACACACCTACCTCTAGCAGAATTTTCATATAATAACAGTTACCACACCAGCATACAAATGGCACCATTTGAGGCATTGTATGGACGAAAGTGCCGATCGCCACTCTGTTGGGCAGAGTTGGGCGACAGACAATTATCGGGTCCTGAGATAGTCCAAGAAACTACGGACAAGATATCTCAAGTGCTTAATCGATTGAAAACAGCACACGACCGACAAAAGAGTTATGCCGATAACAGACGGAAACCTTTAGAATTTCGAGTAGGTGACAAAGTCCTACTCAAAGTTGCACCCTGGAAAGGGGTCGTACGATTTGGTAAACGAGGTAAACTGAACCCACGATACATCGGGCCATTCGAAATCCTTGCAAGGATTGGTCCTGTCGCCTACAAACTCAAACTACCACAAGAGCTTAGTAGTATTCATGACACCTTTCATATATCTAACTTGAAAAAGTGTCTTACTGATGAAACACATATCATCCCTCCGGACGAAGTCTTCATTGACTCAAAATTAAACTTTGTGGAGGAACCTATCGAAGTTATGGACACGAAAACGCAGAAACTTCGACACAAACAAATCAAGCTAGTTAAAATTCGTTGGAACTCAAAACATGGCCCAGAGTTCACCTGGGAACGAGAGGATGAAATGCGTAAGAAGTATCCTCGACTGTTTGAAACCGTGACCGCGACTCACGGCATGAATTAAATCTCGGGACGAGATTTCCCTAACGGGGGGAGAATGTGACAACTCTCCAAATTAGGTACTGATTTACATTAAGCATGTGCATTCTTACGCTAATTTCCTGATTAAGTTTAAAACAAAAACTTCTGATGTGATGTAAGTCTAGCAGCCTAGTACTTTTAAACAAAAAGTATTACTAATACGTAAGTAATTAAAGTTACGTACAAATGTGTCGAGACGAACCCGACAGATAAATACGACAAAAGTTGGTGACACAACATAATTAATAATGCAATTATTAATTACGAGTACTATTGTATCTATAACCTATAGATAAAACGGGTTAAAAATACGTTTAACATAAAACGTATTATATAACGAACAGAAACAATTTTAAAATGCGTTCAGAGACCAAGATGAGAAAAATGCAAATTTTCTCATTCATTTGGGAACATTTATAACGTTACCTCAAAATATGAATCCGAAATTTGACAGAAATTTCGACGTTCAATTTAATGTTAGCAGTCCAACGCAGGAATGGTACAACAATCAAAAATAATGAAAATATCATTATTCTGAATTTAAATAACGAACCAGGAGAGCATCTACAAAATAAAAATATACAATGTTAAATTTTATATTGTACTAATTATACCCGTACCCGAAATTAACGGGCTTAAAATACCATATTAGCCCCAATAATTGGGAGACCACAACTGTGATCTCCCATAACTCGACACCATCCCCATTTTCCTCCTCCCCCATTTCCTGTGATTTTCTTTCCTTCAAACACAACACCCATTATCATCAACCATCTACCTTGCCCTTCTCTCTTCTTCTTTGATCAAGAAAACACCAAGTAGCAGCAGTGGATCAGCAGGAGTAGTAGTGCAACAAGAATAGAACCACAAACAAGGATCATCATCTTCTTTGCACCATCATCGCCCCTTTCACACCACCTTGTAAGGAAACTTCAAAAATCTTTGATTTCTATGCTTAAATTTCGTAGTATAACATGTATATATATCAAAATCCATGAATGTAACACATAAATATGATGATTAGGTGTTGATTTGTTCTTGAAATGAGTTATATGAAAACAAACTTGAAATCCATGAATCATTGTGTTAGAATTGGTTAAAACATGATATAATGATGTATGTGTTTGTTACTAAACATCTAAACACGAAAATCATGCGAAAAATGGCACAAACCTACTTTGATTTTGGGTTTGGAAATTTGAAGAACGAACAGAGCCTGGACTCGAGCCAAAGCCGAACGGCTAAGGTCACAAAGCCGAACGGCTAAGAGACCAAAGCCGAACGGCTAAGTGCTCAAAGCCGATCGGCTGGGTACGAGTCTGTGGGCTGTGTATTTGGGCCGGACTAAAATGCTTATTGGACCGAACTAAAATGCTTAATGGGCCGAGTGATGTGGACTGGATCGAGTGGGGTTTGGATTGGGCCGGAAGCCCAAGCCGAACGGCTGGAGTCCAAGCCGAACGGCTAGCCAAGCCGAACGGCTATCCCAAGCCGATCGGCTGGGCTGGGCTGCAGACTGGGCCGTGGTCACAAGCTGGGCCGAATACTCCTTGGGCCTAAGACTTTGGGTTTGGGCCGAGAGTTGTAAAAACAAATGAGTTAAATTAAATAAACGGGTCAATGGATCAAAACTTGTAATGGGCCAAAAAGGTTAGGTAATCGGGTTAAGTTACTAAACCGAAAACAAAACAAATCGGGCCGAGCCCAATAAACTTCCAAAATATCCCAAACATAAGACGTGACCCGAATCGTTTCACGAAACGAACATTTATAAAATAGAACGTGTATGATTCTATGTATATGTATGTATAAATAAACATATACAAACTAAATAACAAAGCGACGAATCCATACAAATACATGTTTTACGTATATACAAGAGATGACTTTTAAATAACGATAACATTTATTTAATTTATAAACGAAAATAAATACAATAAGAAGTTTTATGACAAATAAAACTTATATACATTTTATTACGTAAACCACGTGTTTAGAACTTATGTATACAAGAATATGTATATGTATACACTTGACAAGGCATACGACGTGAGAAATAATAACAAAATTTCAACACAATGGCACCAACGAATGCAACGACTTAAATTACTAATAAATTAACAATTTCTACAAAACAAACAAACTGTTTACATAAGTTGATTAAACAAATCAAACGTACTTATGTTAATACATTTATGGTATATAGGTTAACAAACCTTTGGGCTAATACCTGTCAGCTGCTAGCATTCATACCGAGCAAACCACAGTGAGTTTACAGCCCCTACTTTTAAATGTTTTCTGCTTTTAAACATAGGGGTGTTAAACATAGAAATTGCATGCCACACATGCAATCAAACTATAAATGCTTTACTGCTTTTATACAAATGTTGATTTGTGATATTACATTTTCACAACTATTTGGGAATTAGACAAAGGATCCTAGTACGGACCTAGACTTGGAATGTGTGCATGAAAGACCTCATGACATGCTACTGTAACCATTAGCTAGGTGACTCTAGCCACTGAGTATACGGATAGTACCATTGCCGTGACGACCCTCCTACGGTGGAGCGTATACTTAAATGTCCGTTCAGGCAAACAACATAAGTTCTGGTTGTGGTTTGGTTATAGGGTTAGGTCGCGTTACTTTAACCTGCGAGGTTTAGCTCACCTTTCAGGGGATCACAGTCTAAGTAAAATTCCCACATACTTTTAGGAAGAACGAATCCTACAACTGTTGGACACCGGAAAACACACCGGTAACTGGTTTTACACTGGTAAACAACCGGTAACATGTTTTGGGACGACATCCCACGTATAACAATACTTTAGGGTAACAACCCTACATAACTTGTATTTTTATAAATGAATAACAAATCATTTATACAGACTTGGTTTAACAAACCACATACACATGTAAACCTGTAAATTCACTCAACATATTTGTTGACGACTTTCTCTATGTTTTTCAGGAAATTAGCTGGGTAAGAAATCGCATGCATTCAGGATGGACAACCCTGGACCTATTAGGATGCCACATACTGTAGGGACCGCTTTTGGGGATTTCATTTGTATAACTGCAGACATTGCGGTCATACTTATGAAATCTTATTTTTAACCTTATGTATTTTTGATTTAAAACTAAAATGTGTTGAACGTCACTACTACTGTTACGACTTACATAGTCGTACTACTTTTGTAACAAATGTTTGAATTGGCATCCTTAACCATTATGTTGTGCAATAACCATATGCTCTGAGTGTGTATGTAACGGTTGGTTGAAATTACTGTTCGCAGCCCCGCCACATTATTAAAGCTTCCGCAAACTAAACATAACTAATTGTAATGACCGTCTGGCGGGGTGTGACAGTCAGTTTCTGTCAGTTGGGTGAAAAAGCTGACGTGGCGCATACGTAGCGCGTCGGTTTCTATCAGTTTTCGTCACGGTTGGGAGTAGTCTTACTAGTATATGGGAGTAGATATCAGCTAAAACAGTATATTGTACAAAACATTGTAAACAGGCCACTAAATTAGCTCGGACCGACAAATCAAACCAACTTGGTTAATTTGATTTGACTAATATCGGCCAAACATGTGCTAACTCATAATTCTATTGGGCCCATAGATTAGGGCCTTCATCATTCCTTGATGTTTGATAGAACCTTGATGGTAGAATAAATACAAGAGTCATGAATCACCACACATCTAACACATATAGGGTTTACAGAGGATTGAGATTCTATTTTTAAGAATGTCAAACCCTTATTAGTCATAAGCCTTGCTTGGTAACATGAAAAGGATAAGGATTCCCTATAATCCCTGTATATAAAAGCTATTTCAAGTAGCTTCTGAAAGGTCACAATCTTCAGCTTCAGCTACTTTGTTGTCAAATGCACCCTTAACCTCCCCCTTTTCGGCCAAAATGTCTGAAAAATGTGAAGCATGTCTAATTCATAAAACTATAAAAGGATAACATTCGTGTTGTTAAAGTTGAAAGTAAATATACTGGGCCGTCAAGTTTGAGTGTATTCACAATTGACTCGTCTTCTTAGGCTAACATCACCTTAAGTAAAGTGATGTTAGCTGCACTTAGTACTGATCTGTCAAGTTTCAGTGTATTCATAATTGATTCATCTTCTTAGACTAACAACACCTTAAGTTAAGTGATGCTAGTTGCACTTAAGATTTTCCCGTACTCTTAACTACATAAATAATACAATGTCTAGAACACATGTTGAGTCGGGTCCATATTTATTGATTTTTATAGTATATATTTCATCATAGACGGATCTATTAAAGGGTAGATTGGAAACCTACCCCTCAAGAAATTTCGGTTTATGTAGAATTTGTTATTTGTATATCATGGAAAGAAATCATCAAACATGATCACAATAGCAATAATTAATTATACGTACATACATACATACATACATACAAGTTTTGCATTAAATTCCAATGGAAACACCTCTTTTAATTCAACGAACATAACCCCACTTTTAGTTCTAGATAAGGGGATGAAATGGTTAATAAGTAGTCGAGTCAAAGAGCGAAGCTTTCCTTCTTCGGTTTCTTCTTCCATGGAACTACTTGCTTGAATCCTGCGTAAATTGCCGCCTACACAAAACAAAACCATTAGTCAAGCTCATCCTAACACTAATACTTTGTAAGTCATGTGTCTTCAAAATAAGTGTTCATCTGATAAAGACACGCAGTTTAATTACGCGTAAGCATGTCACTATTTAATAACAAATATATTTATCGTGATCTTTACTTTTGAAGATTTACTATTTATAATCAGTGTTAAATAAGAGGTAACTTGAAAAAGTTTATCATAACTTCAAATTCAAATGAAACTTTTTTTTTTCTAAGTCAGAGACCAAAACTGGAAGGTAGAGTGAGTGGTGACCGGCGTGTGATGCCAGCGTATATGATTGACGCTTCCTGCTTAAAACATCATGGCCCCACCTACAACCTCTTTTACGGGTCCCACCAGTTCACCATTATTTTCTGCTTATTGTACCTTTTTCATTTGCTTGACTCGCCAATATTATTTTATATAGAGAGTTAATTTGATGGTTAGTTGTCAGGTTTACACACAATTGCATCATAAGTTCTTATAATTTACTTTTTCACTGAGAGTTCAAAAACGTAAAAGCTATTGTGTGATTGGTGTATCCTCCAACTAAAATGACTATCATACCTTTAATGTCTCACTTTTTTTATTCAATTTAGTAAGGATAACTTAGTCATTTTAGTTGAAAATGAATGAATCGTGCAACAATTTTTATTTTTTGATCACCAGTGCAAAAACTGAAGTATAAGAATTAACAGTGCAATCGTGTGTAAACACGGACCAACCATGCAATTAACTCTTATATTTAATCATATATTTATTTTCTTAAATAAATCAACAAAACACAAATAGTCAATTTAGACGACTCCACTAGGATTAAGTATTAACAAGACAATATTGGAAAGGTTATACTATTGTTAAATATTAATTATTTATTTATAAATTAAAAAGTTATTTTGTGCGGAGCATTGTATACTCAATGCACCTAACAGTCAACATAATTCTGTATATTTTCTACAAAAAAACATAATTCTGTATAAGGTCCGATTACATGGGCAAAAAATAACAAATGAAATGATTATACAATGAAACTATAATAGTACAAATACCATATATCAAATAAATTAACATTTTATTTTATACAAACGTGTGTTCAAGAAAATAACAGAACATGACTAGCTCTTATCAATTTAACATGCATCTTAATAATGACTAAACACATGATCATCATTCATTTGCTTTACAACTATATGTACCTAATCAAGCACTAATTATTTTTAACTAAAGTTTAATTGAGCAAGAAATGTATATCAATAATATATTGTGGTTTGTGGAATACTTGTACATCCTCTATTTCCTACTTCAGCTGTCTTATAAAATACAAATTACACTATGTACTCCTATCTTAAGTTATTTATTCATTAAAGGATAATAATTAGGATTAAGTGCACAATAATGTATTGAACTAAGGTTTCATATTTGTAGTGTGTATCGAACTATTCATATTTCTATTTTTGTTGTGAAACTTATTATTCATTGTTATTGTATGTAATTTATTTATGGTCCTTTTAATAACGTGTAATCTTCTATAAGACAGGGCAGATGATGACATTCACCCTTACAAGTTTTCAAGTCAATAAAATCCCGATATGAGAGCTAGAATAATTTGATGAACACTACAAATGTCATACCTTATTTCGATACTTTTCTTAGCACATAAACCTAATAATTAGGAGCTGATATATACAACAAATAAAAGTGATTCACACAACAAAATTGTGTTATAAGTACTTGTGTTGTACGCAATAACTATTGTACTGTTGGTGTATAAATCACTTTTATTTGTTGTATTTATCAACTTCCTAATAATTAGATATAAATAAAGTTCAATAAAATAATATAAGATGAAAATCATGCAATTATTAAAGATTGTCCCTAAAGCAAAAGAGAAACAAAACAAAACTAGAAAATACTTACCCAAAAGTTGGACTTGGTGACTTTTGACAAACTTGAATTTCTCCTCATCCTTTTCCCTTTTTTCTCCACAAAATAACCAGTATCCAAAATACTAGAAACTGATGACGGTGAAATGACAAAACTACCCTTATCATAATCATCTTCATTATCATTTTTACTCACTGTTTTATGAGCACCATTTAACCTAAATGACCCAAAAATAAACCTTTTACTTTTACTCCCACCACCATTATTATTATTTATAATCCTTTCATCTTTATTTTGACCACCACCACTAAGTAACAACTCACCATCATTAGGACTCCACCCACCGCTACAATTACTACTATCAAACGACCCTATACGACGTCGTTCTTCTTTAGTAGTAGTAAATCTAAATGAACGCGATGAAAAGACCGATATACCCTCGCCGGAAGGGCCGTCTAACACGGTTGTTGGCGAGGGTATTTTGGTCATAATGCTGGATTTATTAATGGTTAGTCTTGGAGGAAGCTCCAAGGATCGTTGTTCGGGTCGGGTTGGGGCGAGGATTATGTCGGTACAGGGTCGGGGTTTACCCGGTTGTTCTTCCCAACGAAATGGAACCGAAGCTGAGGTTTGGAGTGGTGGAGTTAGCGTTCCCGATGGTTCGTGAAGAAGGTCAAGTGGTGTCATGGAAAAGAGTGGGAGTTTGGGTGTGGTGTTTGGGTCGGACTCTGCATCGGATTCGGATCCCATTGTGTGTGTGTGTGTGTTTTTCTTTGTGAAAATGAAAGGAAGAATCAAGAGCGAGTGGTTTGAAGATTATGTGATTGTTGTGTTTATGTACGTCAGTAAACAGAAATGAAAGGACCCGCACCAGTGTGTCACGTGACTTGTGCGTGACGTTGATATTTTTTCTTGGCCAAGTAAAAAAAAAAATTGATAAAAAAAAAGTAAAAAAGAATTTAAAGGAAAAAAAAAAAAAATCCATCATATGATATGATTTGATCAAAACCGTTTTAACAGGTTGAACTTAATTGATATTGTCGGTCTGATCACGTTCATTTTCCATACTTGGTTTAGTAGTTTGGATATTTTTTAAACTGTGATATATGATTCGGTTCGTAGCAAACTGGCCGTTTAAAACAAATCAGAACTCATTGTATTTTCTTATATAAATTGTGAGGTATATAATCTAATTTAAAGATTGAATATGTCTTTTACAAATAACCTCCAAATTTGCTTATCATATAGTATCAAAATGTGTTCAAATTGTGCAAACCAGTAAATCAATTATGCAACTAATTGTAAATAAAATTTTACGAGTGTTATGAGATATAATTTTCGTTGAATGATTGTTGACTTTTCTATTTACCAATATTATACAATGTAGTTATTTATATATTTACAAAACTAGTAAGATAATAACAAATGAACGATGACTCTTATTATGTAACTATGCATTTTAGTTAAACATAATTTATATCAAAAATTAAGTATAAAAAAAAAATTGATTCAAACTGTCAAACTGGGCTAACCAAACCATTTCAACTACTTTGATTGGTTTGGTTTAACACATTAAATTGGCGATTTTGATTGAGAAAGCGTAAAACGTATTTACCGGTTTAGTTGAAATATAATCCTTAAACCGGACCATGAACATCCCTACCTACAATCCTTTTGTCCATTACACATCTATATATTTGAGTTGTTTCAAATGAGTGTTCACTTTCATAGTTTCATGTTATAATCAATCATAGTGATTGAAAGATATAGTTAGTAACTAGTAGACGTAGTCAAAATTGACACTATGACTGTGACAGATCGATGAAGTATAGCTACGACTAACTTTGATCGGTTCATATGTCAAAATGGTTATTGAATATAGCTTGAGAGTGAAAGATTGAAAACACGAGTCATCTACAATCGAACTTACCAAGCCTAAAATTTAAGTTACACGAGTCATCTACAATCGAACTTACCAAGCCTAAAATTTAAGTTATTTCATATCGGTCATGATCTATTTCATTAACCTCATTAAGCTATATGATCATATTCATGTTCAGGAGCGTATGATCACAAGAAGCTCAAAACCTATCATTAAGTCTTCGCTAAAAATAAATTTATATACATTTTAATGGATTATTGGAGATTGAACTTCTAGTTTTCATAATCTCAATCCCCTAATCCTCGTTTGACGATAAAAATTTTGCAGAGATTATTGAAAAAACAAATCCCTGAAAATCCATTTTTTTGAAGCTTTTTCAAGTAGCTTGAAAATGAAACCCCAATTCCATCTCCAGCTACAATCTCCACATCCAGCTACTTGTTACCAAACACACAGATAGCGTACACAACATAAATGGTCATGTCCTCTGGTTTTGCATCATCGGTCCCCATCCTCAACCGCTTTATATCCTATATAAGTATCGGCCAACCCTACTTTACCTACACCTCCATGGTACGAAAATATCGATCTTTTTCTTCTTCTATTTACTATATAGTCTAAATTTGATGCAATGCATATGAACTCAATATAGCCCTAAACAAAAACCACACCAAAAAATATAAACATTAGTTTCACATGCACTTTACTAACTCAGTGTAAGCTTTTAATTATTCGTTGATAAAGAGTTAATGATAGGTTGTTTGTTTTATAAGAGTATAAAATGACTTTTACGTAAAAAAATGATATGTAAATGATCTTAACACGCATAAAGTACGGTATAAATTAATATCAGAATGAAGGGTATTAAACAGGACAACAGTAATATAAAATGGGTCGAACACAATCCAGCAAAAAGGTGTAAATTGGCGGGAACACTCTGGTCCCGTGTGCCTTTGACACTAGTCATTGACCACCCCATAAGGATGACTCCGGGAGTTGTCACAGTGGAGGCGTCTGGAGTTGGAATGAACCATTATCCAACAAGTTCCTCCAGAACCCCATGTGTTTTACGGAGGTGGGTACCTAGCAATATAAATGTTTACTCATGGAAAGATTTGAACCCTTGACCTCTAGGAAGCAAAGAGCCCTCCTTACCAATGGGCCATCTAGACAAGTGGTAAATGGGTCGAACACAATAAAATGTTGAATTAGTGGAACTTTTAATATGTTTATTTTTTCTTTTTTTGTCTTTATATGTTTAATAATAATATTATACTGTAATTAGGGAAAGATGTAACTACTACTGTTATAGTTAATTTCTACTTTGTGCAATTTACCGAATGTAAGATACACTCCGTATATCAAATGGTGGACTATAGTAGTACTTAACTGATTATAAACGTTATTTATTTCTAAAAATTAATTTTTAATTAAAATATAAGACATCAAAAACTATATCGTAGAGGGAAATGTGCTTTAAAACCACATGGTTATTTTATATGATAGTGGTTCTTGTACGGCAAAGGGAATAGGGATGAAAGTGTGAGAAATCAATTATATTTTGCCAAGTGAAAATCAATTTAATTCATTTCATAATTTTCACAAATACCCCATGCCCCAATTTCTACCCGTAATTCATTCTTTTTTCTCTCTCTAAACCATAGTTCATCTCAAATCCTCCCAAATCTTCTCTTTATCCAAATCGTTAAATTATATTTGCGATTTAAAGTACGAATCGGTATATATTGTATCTTAAATGTGTTTATCTTCTTCAATGATCTAAATAAGTACGTAATTTAACATTTTTAGGGTTTATCGTCGTTTACGAAATTCACAATTGAAGCTGCTAGTTATTCATTTATCCATTCATTTGTCAATGATTACAGTTTACGTGTTTTCAACTCATGTAGTTGAGGATTCATCTTCTCCGGGTAATGTGGACTTTGAAGGGGTGTGATGATTAGGGGAAGAAGAAGAAGGTTAAGGCTCTTGAAGAATCATGCAATGCGTAAAGTTATTTGTTGAATCAAGGATATTGTTGGTTGTTGATTTTTTTTGTTTATCTCTGTGAGAGACGAGTAGTACATTATTGTTTTAC
The DNA here is from genome assembly GCA_963422505.1 of Pseudognaphalium luteoalbum. Taxonomy (NCBI): domain Eukaryota; kingdom Viridiplantae; phylum Streptophyta; class Magnoliopsida; order Asterales; family Asteraceae; genus Pseudognaphalium; species Pseudognaphalium luteoalbum. Next base: position 29,681,584 of record OY730195.1, read on the forward strand.
GATTTAATTTTAATTTAAAGTTGTGATGCACATTTTTATCTATTATGATGAACATTAATATCTGCTATGATGCACCTTATTTTACTCTGTATTGCATTATGTTTTTACTCTTTGATGCACCATTTCTTACAATGTGATGTACTATCTTTATGCACATTTTTATCTATTATGATGAACCTTAAAATCTGCTATGATGCATCATTTTTTTTACTTTGTAATGCATTATGTTTTTACTTTTTGATGCACAGTTTTTTACAATGTGATGTACCATCTTTATGCAATTTTTTATCTATTATGATGAACCTTAATATCTGCTATGATGCACCATTTTTTACTCTGTAATGCATCATGTTTTTACTCTTTGATGCGCCGTTTTTACAATGTCATGTACCAGCTTTACTTTGTGATGCACCTTTTTCGTCAACGTTATAATAGGAATTTTTACAAACAATCATGAATCAATTAAAACGCACGTAATTCCGTTGATTTTGAAATCTAGGGTTTATATGCAATGAAAATCGCCCCAGATTTTAGAGAGAGAGAGACGGTTGCGTGATGGTTGTGTGTGTTATGATTTTTGGAGGGACGGTACAAATAGTCAAAGTGATTTGAAGGGTTTTGCAGGTTCTGGGATCAAACTGCCTAACAGTTCCTACCCTAAAAGTTGGTATTAATTACAAAAATACTACCGCGTCATTTTGATCCGTAGATTAAATCTAATTTTGAAATGGATGATTGAGATCACTCTTCCTACTCTTCTCGCCTTTTTTTTTTGTTTCTTCCTAGAACCACACCCATTTTATATTTTATACAGCGTCTATTTTCTTTTTATCCTTTTAATTGGCTGTCTAGCTCTTTCTTTGACCCTTTTTGTAGGTCTTGATGCAATATGGCCAAAACAAACCATTTAAATTAAGCATAATAGCTTTTGTAGTATATGATAACGGTGCCTTTTTTCATCATCGTGTCCATATAAAATAGAATGAAATGATAGTTAATAGTTAAGACAACGATAGTTAAATTGCATTATATTTTGTACAATCAAACAAGATAAGGTTAACAGTTGAGGGTAAGATTTGAATTAGTTGAAACCAAACCAATCGGAAAAGAGGATCACAATATTGTATTTTCTTTTGAGGAAAACAAAATTTGCTTCATTAATATAATTTGAAAGGAATTAAAATAATTCAACGTGTTCATAATGTCAGAAAGCAGTGAGGGAGGCAGGGGCATACGCCCCTTAAAAAAAATTCAAATTACATAAAAAGATAGATAATTTTAAGGGTATTATCGTGATTTTTTTAACATTCAGTCCCTTCAAAAATGTAAAAAGAAAGAAAAAATTAACTACCTCCCTTATCATATTCAATTCCGCCCCTACCGAAAAGCCGCCCCTATCGAAAAGCCAAGTGAAAATGTAAGCAACTAAACATACATTGTTAATGGAGTCCTTCGACATTACACTCACTTATAAATAAGACCACGAATAATTATGTTAATCATATTATTTCTACTTAAAAAAATATATGTCTACACAAAAAGGACTGTGAACATGATTCATCTCTAATGATTGAATAACCAAACTTTTCATAATTGGTTTTTAGTATTAATTTTTGTGAACATGCTATATATATAAGTATATATAATAAAAACTTTGTTTATTAGCTTTAAATTTATGAATAACAAAACGATCTTTGTACTAAGAATTAATAGGCATAATAATACAATATTGTAATTAACTCCGGTCCCTAATTCATGTTATTTAAATTTAATCACCATTTGTGTAAGTGGTCGAATAGTTAATTAAATTTATCATCCTAACGATCGTCCCATCATGTGGCTGTTATATTTTTTTTCGATCTCCCTAATCATACGTTTGTTTACTTAATTACTTCAATTCTTTAAACTTAAATGTTGTTTCATTCGTTGAATTACTAATTAACAACTTCGATGCATTCAATTATAATCATGTTAGCTCTAAAATATAAAATGTGAGATCAAATTATAGTATTCCAATAAATTTATTCGTTTCTAGTAAATTAGCTCTTTCTTTAATACCAGTGCATATTGAAATCGTGATAGCTTGCAGATATCACCGTCTTACAGAACCAGCCAAGTTACACGTCTAAAGCAATCACAATTTACACACTCTTATATTTAAAAATCATCCTAAGATCAAATTTCATCATCATCATATCACTATAAGCTAACAAATGTTAAAATCAAGTACTTACACACTCTCACTAACACGAATATATACAATTGTCTCATTCGGTGTACTTGAACCCTCAAACTTCATGATGAGAAGGGTCACTCCGATACGACTAGACAAACGATATTTGAGTTTAAAATTAAATGTACTGTATAGAAATATATTTTTTCTACTTTCACGTACATACATTAAAAACTCAAGTCTTTGGGCCTATGGCCTTTCTGTTTACGAAACAAAGTATCATGTAAATCCAATGATCGATACATTTTTTTAAGCAATAAACATGATCCACGTTCAGGAATAAACTTATCTGCTTTATAAGTAAGAAAATCAAACATGTTTCAGAAAATGATAAACCAAAAATAGTATTTATCTCTAACTTTTTAAGCTGCATTGATCAAATTAATTAAATATTTCGCATGCTCCATGGTAGTCTATCTCTTCTTCTTTTTTCGCCCAACAAGGGTGCTGATTATTGTTGAAGATTATATATGTGGAAAATGAGATTGTAAGGGTGCGTTAAGTTATGTAAAACATTCTATTTTTTCAGAAAACTTATCTAAAAAAACAAGAAAATTAAAGACATATTCAACTTCTCTAAGTTTTTTCATAATTAGGAAGTTGCAAACTACTATTTAATGGTTGTTTAAATTTTTATCTATATTCTTTCTTGTAAAAGGAAAACTTCATCTCTCACATTTAAATACGTTTTATAAGTTTTCTTTGGTTTAAAGATAAATAAAACACTTATCATAAAAAACGAATTAAAAAAATAGAAAATGTTTTCGTAACCAAACCCACCTGAAATGTAAGAAAATAAAATAAAAGGTAAAAGTAAAGAATTTTATCAAACATCCAATACTCAATTGATCATATCAAACTTATAGGCTTTGTGATTAAAACATACGAGAAATTTGAAAATAACAAAACTTGTACTATTATCAAGTATTTTGTTTTGTTCGGTTCTTATTTTCATTTTTATTGTCTCATTCAAAGTGTCCATGTTAATATTTATATATAATTGAAATAATGTTTATTTTTAAATAATAAAAACGCTGCCACTTGTTAACAAAGTATAGTTCGTTGTTCTAGAAAAGCAAATAATTAAACGAACTATTTAATATACGGAGTACAGGTTTATATATATATATATATATATATATTTTTTCAAAAGTTGTGTTGAATGTTTGAATCGTGTATGGGGAATTATACAAGCCACCCATCGGTTTTACTCTTTTCATACATAAAGTCGAAAGACGGAAGAATAAATTTAAATTAAAGATGTGGTTTATATAACTTTGCCTCAAATTAACATTAAAAATGTTGTTTTCCCTTTATTAAAATTTTTGTTTTTATTCAAAATTAACATAGAAAAGGAAAAAGTCGTCGCCACAACCACAGATAATATAACGTCTATTTTCATTGCATTTTTGCTTCTTTTCTATTGTCCTCCCTTTGACTTTCTAGCTTGTTCAAGAAAATAATATCAACACAAAAGCCAAAACAGAGCAAATTTTAAACAATTTAGAACGCCATTTTTTTTTGTTAGAAATATACAAAAGAATAGATATGCGTATTTTGATTAAACTTTTCGTGATGAATATATTTGACAAAACTCGTTTGAAATAGTCATTAAACTTATATTTATCGTTGAGTTATTATCTATTGAATTTTGTTATGTTGTTCACTTGTTCCGCTTAAATGTTTATTGACACTAACGGGGTAATAACTATGTGCCTAGTCTACTTAAACCGAAACGGCTAAACAATTTTGTGTTTTCCATGTTTTGGAAATTTTTGAACAACGAATCGGTTTGAGATTTTTGAAGCGAAAATTATGGTACAATCACTTTCTTGTCAATTTTCCCTAATATATGTTTATATATCAATATCACTATCAATATGATTGTGAATAATTTATAACGTGTCGGCATGCTTTTCTTGATTATTACATGTAATTGGTTTTATGCTAAAAGACAATAAAGCTTCTAAGTTTATTTGCTCCATTTTTTCTTCTTCTTATATCTATGGATTCCTTCGTTTAATCTAATGTATGGGCCAGCGCTGAGATCCACCACCTTGCATGAAGCCCAGAAAGCAACAAAAACAGCCCAAGTAAATTAGTAGCTGGGCGCCTGGGCCTGGACCTGAAAGAGACATCGCTCTTAAACTCGTAAGTAATCACATTTAGCATTTTTTAAAATCTCCGTGATTGCATTCCATCATGATATCAGTTGTACATGTTAGCAATAATGGTCTTCAAATAAGGCATTTGATTATAAACATTTGAACCATGAGTTAACGATGCTCTTTTACATCGTTGAAACATCTTTCAAACCAGGAAAATCGCTCTTCGTCGGTATAGAGATCAATGTTAAAACTCGGAGTTGATAATACTAAAGTTCTCATCAGATGCGCTTAGTAAGATGATCTTGCCTCCCTTAATCAAAGATCGTTTTCCATTACAGTCGTGACACTTTTACTCGAATGCTAGTAGCTTATAAATAATAGATTAAGATTATTTTTATCCTAAGAAAAATATAATTTATCATGTTGTAGTAATATTTGTATGTGAATTACATTTATTATATGGATCACAACTATCTTGGCGATTCATGCCAAACACGTGATAACGTAGCAAATTCCAAACCTCTTTAGCTGCAACATTATATTCGAATATGGTTAATAAATCTCGTCTCGAAAAACATAATTACCATTTGATAAGTTCTCAATATACACATACGTAATCTACCTATAAAAAGTACATAATTATACGGAGTATATATCTATCTTCTATATTTATAAAACATAGATTTTTTCTGGTTTTTTAGCCATGCCACATCATATCATTATCGTATTGTAAAACTCTCCTAATCATGTCAAATCATCAATTTAATATTTCCTTAAAAATCATAAATTTTTGTTTATTTTTTTAACTACGCCACATAATCTCATTCTTTTTTTCTAAAACCCTCTTAATCATACCAAATCATCAATTTAATTTTTTCCTTACAAATTCATAATTACTAACACTTTCATCTTAAAAAATTACAAAAATTTAAATTCATTAGCAAACTGCTACGCTTTATTTTCTAAAGAGTCATAATTCAATGTTATTATAATTTATTATAAACTTTTCCAATTTATTTTTTAACCATTTCGCATTATCTCATCACCTTTTTTAAAACCCTCCTAATCATGTCAAAACATCAATTTAATATTTCCTTAAGAATTTATAATTACTAATACTTTCATCTTAAAAAATTTATAAAATTTTAAATTAATTAAGAAACTGCTACATTGAATTTTTAAAAAAGTCATAGTTCAATGTTATTATAATTTATTATAAAAACTATTTAAATTTGTACATTTCACACATTATTATCACCTAATATTATCATCCCATATTTTAAGAAAATCGGTTTTAATAATATATATGGAGTTGATAGTGCATTTTGGTATATGTTACTGTTGAGTTTCAATAATAAGTTTCCAACTTTCAACAATATTTATACAATTAAAACCTTAAAAAATGTAAGTAATTGTATTTTATTTTAAATGTCATGTATCACAATGGCTCAACAAATATATCAAAATTTAACATAATTTTGCAACCGATGGTTGTTACCGTGAGAAAGAGCCCAAAAATAAACTACATTTAAGAAATGAAGAGATTACATTATACTGGATGTATCAATCACTCAAAAAATAAATACAAATTCTTTCATTATAGTTTGATTTATGTTACTAATCATTTTTTTGTCAATGAATATTGTATTTTTTTAATTAACAACATTAAACTAACAAATTAATATAATTGTATTTTAAAATGGTTGTGCATTGCCCGGGCTAAATACCTAGTTAGTATATATAAAACGTAGGTTGACTCATAAAATTTAGTTATCGGTGTTACAAAGAATTTGAAGCTCACTATACTTGCCTACTTGGTAGTTCATTAAGCTTATTGAAACGGTGAAATCTACCGTCTAACAATGAGCAGTATCACTCCTAAAGAAGCATCAATACTTCAACTAATTTTACGTAAAGCCGGTTTAATTGACCGGTGTCACGATATACCGCCGCCTATAACGTATGTCCGCCTCTGATATGATGTAAGAGCTTTCTAAAAGTTTTTTTTTTATTAAAAATATATTTTTCAAAAAACGTAGTTGTTGAGCAATAATTCAATTTTGATAAATCCATTGCGGAAAAGCTTTAACTTGCAATTGTAAAAAGTTTCTAAATAGTTTTTCTATTTTATGGCTTTTAAGAAAAAGCTTCAAATAGGAAATGTTCTTAAGAAGCTATTACATATGTGACACGCTCAATATTTTGTGATTATAGTAACGTAATTATTAAATCAGCATCAAGATGGTCTAGCAGTTGGAGCCATAATATTCTCATAACAGATTTCAGATTCGAACATTACTAGCTGCACACCTTGAGTGGTCTTGAAATGTATCGGAAACGGTCATAGAAAAACTTAAAATTAGACCGCGTATATTAGAGTAAAAATATTCACCTGCCGGAAAATATGAACATGACAAAATTCATCCACTAGTAATGTAATCATCACATAATGATTATTGCATAGTGATTAATCATGTCTACTACGGACTATAAAACCTTTCATGCTTATTAATCTAATTATTTTGAACTTAAAACCTTCAAATTCAAAATAAGTACTTGTTTTTTAGCGACCACTACACAGTTAACTACTACTTAACTACGTAGTATTATGATTACAATTCAAAAAAGTAATAACTATTAAATTCTATTCATACACAGTCCAAGTATATAATACACATATTTTGTGGATTTTCAGAGATATAAAAATAATAGATAGTAATCTGTTTTCTTGAATTCAATACCACTTTGCCCGATTCTAATATCCTCGAAAGATTTATTTGGGTCCCCAAAAGATCTAAAGAAAGAACAAAATATCTGAATTTTCCACCTACCTTATATGAGAGTCTTTATATTCAGACAAAAATTGGATCAAACAATGAAGTCGACAAACGGTTGGATCATGTATATGTAGATGAAAAACTCATTGATGATCAAACAATCGGGACCATGAATCTGTTGCCCACTTTTCATATAAATGTTGGTTGGGTACAAACATGTGATTTTTGTATTCTTTCCAGTACTTAAAATACGTTATAATCATTATGGCAGTGTGATTGTGTTTGATAAAGTTAGTTCAATAACTTAAACTAGTAGCGGGAGCTTATTTAAAAAGTTGCAAGTTGAAGCTTATTTATGAAGATGTAAGTTACGGTCAAATTTGTTAATTGACGTAAGAGTATAAACAAAATATGTTAAATAATTACATTAGAAGTATGGGAAATTAAAAAAAATGCCATTTTTTTACGAGTATATATCGTTTTACCCTACGCGAAAAAAATTGAGGATATACCCCCAGAAATCGCAAAAGCAAATTTGCTTTTGCGATCCAGTGTTTGCGATTTGCGACTCGGTCACGGAGCCGAGTCGTTTGCGTAGACGAAGCGAAGACCAAAGCCATCGCAAATCGCAAAACGCAAGTTTGCGATTTGCGATTTGCCTATGCTCGAGTCGTGTCATTTGCGAGGTCGTACCGAGTCGTTTGCGAGGTTGTATCCCAGATCCACGGAAATCGCAATTTGCGATTTACCTCCGCCTAATTTTTTTTTAATTTTTTTAAATTTTGATATATATATACGTACGTATTTGTTTTTTGCGATATAAACACATCTTTTTTATAATTTTACGTACGTACGTATTTGTTTTTTATATTTTTTATACAGACACGTATTTGGTTTTTGCGATATAAACACATCTTTTTTATAATCTTTTTTATATATACGTACGTATTTGTTTTTTATATTTTTTATATATCATATTAAGAGATTATAAATATATATATATACACACTCCCATTTTTATCATATATATGTATATATATTTTTAACATATATACACATTATTTTTTATATATCATAATCAAATTTATTTTTATCATATATATGTATATAATTTTTTAATATATATACACATTATTTATATATATATATATATATATATATATATATATATATATATTATTTACGATAACTGTATTTTTGGATAAGATTTTGCGTGATTTTCGGGATATAAGATTTTTGGATAAGCTTTTCCGTGATTTGCGGGATTTAAAATTGTTGGATAAGATATCTGGATAAGATCAATGGATAAGATTTTCTTTGATTTTCGTGATCTTCTGCCATTTATAAATAGTGTGACTGTAAGTAGGAACACATTGTCAACTTTTTCACGAATTCTTAGAAAATACAAAATTAAATTTATAAAATTGTTCAATCTGGTCACTTTTGTCAATTTCGATCTCCAAATGAAGAACCATTTACTAAAGAACTATATGCTGAAGTTCCAGAGTTGTTTTCAATTGCTTTTCATCACGGTGGACATTTTCAGGGCGCACAAAGAATGTACACGCAAGGTTTGTTAACGTTTATTGATTGTGTAGATGTCGATGAATTTGACACCAAATTTCTGGATACGCTTTGTCAGAGCTAGGTTGTTGGGCTCTAGAGAGGTGGTTTTGTTACTTTAAAGAGCATGATAAAGACCTAGATGATGGTTTACAATTGATAACTGATGATGCCGACCAACTGAAGCAGATTACTGACTACGCAAAAGTACATAGGGAAATTGAGGTGTATGTTACACGTAACGATCTGTCACATCCCTCGAATTCTGAGACAATGATGCCAATAGCAATTTCTAAGATAATGACTGGTGCTTCAAGTGCAAGACGGTTATTCGATTAGTGATAAGTCAAATCTTGCAATTCGTATGTATGTTTCAATCAATTGGATGGTTGCCAAATTATGTAATTTGTTAATCGTTATGTTGCTTATTTAGTATCCATTTACTTGTTATGAATCCTTTTGTAATGAGATATTTTACCATTATGTTGACAAGTAAAAGTGAACATCTTCCAAATTTATTGACCTAAAATAACCACGATAATTAAAAGTCCCTAGTAAAAAACAGGAATAGCATTGCAAAGTAGTACATCACATAGGTTTAGTCCTTCTAAAAAACTTAAGGTTGACTCAAATGAACACTTGGATAACTCTGAGTCGGTTGAGACGGCGTTGCTGCTTGATCCTCGAAATGGGTTTTTGTAGATTTTGTGGACGGTTGCTGCAAGGAAAAATTTAACCATGATATTAATAATACAGTGTAATATCTTAGTTTTTATATTCATATAGGTAAGAAGTTACCTTTCTCGATCTTGATTTGGATTTTGATTTGGACCGTGAGTTGGATCTTGTTGTGGTTGTTGATTGGGTTTGCTCATCTATTCTATCGTAAGGAGCCATACAAGTAATTCGACTATGGTCGTGTTCCTTGCAACAGCTACATTGTTTTGTGTATTTTCCTTTCTCCTCTCCTTTAGAAGGAATACGTGCACGCCCAGGTGGATGACCAGATTGCCGCTTCACAAGTATCGGCGGTAAGCAAATTTGTAGATTACCTAGATCGGCCCATTCTGAAGGATGAGGCAAAGGATTTATAGCCTCACTGTAGGCCGTTCGATATGTTTCTGTGGTGAAATACCTCTCTGCATAGCAGGTCACCCTGTCTAATTTAAAGTAGCGGGTCACTGCCGATACGTGTCCGCAAGGTAAACCAGACAATTGCTATTGCATGCAAGTGCATGTTCTTGCTTCCAAGTTAACTGTCCCATTCTTGTTCCCATCAAGCACCTCACATATCATATTTGTCGATGGCTTGACCTTCCAGCATAGCGACTTGCCAACCCTCTTACCGATTTTGTGCTCCACATATGGTGTCACATGTGTTGTAACACCCGCGACAGTGTTTCGATGATTGAAATACCATTGTTGTATTGAAGATCTAAAAAACTCCAAAAGCGTTGTGACTGGGAGTTTTCTTGCATGCTTGGTCATGGCGTTAATGGACTCCGCACTGTTAGTTGTGAGGTAAGCATATCGTGTCTTTATTGAATGGTGCCTTGACCATCTTTGTTTCCTAACGTCCGTAAGAACCTTAGCTGCAGCTGGTAAGTGTCTGGTAATGGCACCATAATGGTGATCGAAATCTGACTTACGGTAAGCCTTACACATTTTCCAATAATGTCATTCGAAGTGCTTGACTTTTGAAGATTTGCTTTTCAAGTTTCCCAACAGATGACGACAACACAGGGCGTGAAATGCATCTGGAAACACAGCAGAGATGCCGGATGCAATAGCTGGAGCCCTATCAGAGATGAATGTCAGGTTGTCAATCCCACCAGCAGATTTTATGGTATCACTTAAGTTCCCTAAGAACCACATCCAAACGTCGGACGTCTCTCCCGCCCCAATTCCATAGGCTAGCGGCAAGATGCCGTTATTTGAGTCCATCGCCACGGCAATCAAGTTGGTACCCAAGTAACCCCCCTTCAAATGGGCACCATCAACGATGATAATTGGGCGTGTATGGTTGACAAAAGAACGTATCTACAAGGTCGTATTAAAAATTATATAAAATATATATGAATGTATGTATACGAACATAAGATGTAAACCAACAATAATAACTTACAGCTGCACCAATTGACATGTAGCACATTACAAATTTATTTTCTTCGTCTGTATGCAGATTTGTAATGCTCCCCGGGTTATGTAGCTTTAGGTTGTGGAGGTAAATAGGAAGTTTCGTAAACGATTCAGCTGGAGTACCTTGCAACAACTCTATAGCATAACATTTTTCCCTCCATGCTTGGTTGTATGTAAGGCTGATTTTAAAGCGTTCGGTCATATCAAGTTTGATCTCCTTACCTCTGTATACATGTCCATCCAAACTCATCGCCTCTTTTAAGATGTTACCAAGCACTTTCTTGCTCGCAGAACGATTGTTGGCCAAGATTTGAGTACGAGAACAAGAGTGAGCATCACGTAACTTCCTAACCTGGAAGTTGTTACAATCTTTGATGCACGCTGCACTTATCTTCCAATCACAATTAGGCAATATACATTTTGCTGTGTATCTTTTCTTGTCTGACTTCTTCAGCTTAATCTGAAAACCTTCTTCGAGGCACTTAGTATGTAACTGAAGAAGAAATTCCTCTTTAGTTTCAAATATTTGGCCCTCTCGAATCCGACAAGATGCCTCATACATGGTAAGTGGTCGTTGTTTAACTTCTTCTTCTTCGTTTCCTAGTGGCGAAGGCATATTCCAGAATATATCCTTTTCTGCTGGTTTTTGTGGTATTGGTATGTCGTATGTATCTCTTGGATCAGGCTCATTCTTATCATCAGTAACAATGTGATTACAAAATGGATGGTCAGGATTCTTAGGTGGATTGACATTTTCTTCATAATAATGATCAAAATCATGAGGATGTTGATATGGCTCCTCCACATAGGATTGTGAGTTAGTTTGATCATATTGAACATCCTGATGATATTTATAATCATGTTGGGGTTCTTCATCTACCTTAAAAGATGTGTGTTGGGTATGATGTGTTAGATATGTTTGATTTGATGTGTTGTGAGGAGCAGCATGATAATGGAATTGATATTGTGGTTGAAAAGGATATGGAAAATTTTGAAATGGTTGTTGAAATGACTGATATTGGTGTTGTTGATTGTATTCATTGATGTGTAGTTGTTGAAATTGTTGTTGAAAAGCAGAACTACTACTGCTAAGTTGATTGCTACCCTTACCCGATAAATTTTGGACAATATCAACTATGTAAACTTCTATCGGAGCGTTGTTTATTTCATGGCACAAAAAATCTTCAAAATCATCAGCATCATCATTTATATCAATCACATACTGATCTACCTTATATTTTAGACATACTCGTGTATCAAGAGGTAGACCAATTTTCTTTAAAATGTTTTTCAACAAAACTATGGTTGTCATTGGCTTTTCCGGTGCCACCGGAAGTTTCAATGGCACCCTAGTACATTCTATTGGCAAATACAGCAGCATGTTGTTAATGTATTCAAAATGGCCTCCATAACATATATAAATTTTGAACTTCTCCATAATCAAAGTAAACAAAAACACGATGAATCAAAAGTTGTACCTTTTAACTTTTTCGAACGTCCGCCTGAATGTTGTTCAAGGACGAATGGATAATATTTTGTTTGGTTACGTTGTTGAAAACATTCCTGTTATGATACGTATTTAAAGAAAAAAATTAAAGAAGTTTCAGTTATCCGAAACAATCTAGAAAATCTAAAGAAATGTCAGGTAACCCTAGCCAAAACGTTATCCACAATGGATAAGGCCCAACAGAAAAATCTAAAGAAATGTCAGAACATCTAAGCGAGAATCTTATCTATAATGGATAAGCTGGGGCGCTAGTCGCAAATCGCACGTCGTAAATCGCAAGTCGCTAATCGCAAATCAACATACACATAGCATTAGAAATTTCATGACACAACATTCTTATCACAATTTTAAATTTATGGATAAGATTTCCCGTGATTTTATGGATTTTCCGTGACTTGCCACAATCTTTATTAGACTTAGAAATTTAATACAACACATCACAACAATTTAAATCCTCGTGAATGACAAAAGATCGTTGAAGCATTAACATACCCACTGAAATTAAAAAGATAAATCAACCTTCAAGAGAGGTTGTGTTACAAAAGAACAGACAAATGACTGTTAAAGCAATAACAGTAATTTGGATATAAAAAGACACCACACAACAATTTAAATCCTACATAACAACATATGATAGATAAGTGAGATTTGCAGTACGTCTAAAAGTTATTTGGGAGCCATGTGTTTCCCTTCTTTGTAACGTTCATCGGTAGTAATGTGTGTTGCTGTCATCACTCTCATACTCACCGAAATTCAATTCGGGTTCTTCATCCATGTATACAAGATATAACTCAATACATTGACAACATTCTTTTGCATGTTTTACTACTGTACTCCATGCTTCATCTGACATAAGCATACGAGCACCTGCATTTCCAAGATTGCCGGATTCACAATAGTATACGTCACTAAAGGTGAAATTTATATTTTCCTTAAGATAGGAAAACAATTTACTGAGATCAAACTCGGTAACATCAAAATTTCTTATTGTTTTTTTCACCCCGTTTTCGTAAGACTTATTATCATAACGAAGTTCTCCCCCAAGAAAAACATTAAGATCAATCAGTTGCATTCTGAAAAATCTGTGACGAGATGTGAAATACTAGCCTAACTGTGACGAGATGTGAATGCAGACAGATCTAATGAGGTCAATTTAAAGGTAAATTTCATTGTAGATAAGGTTATCCTGAAAAATCTCTAAAAATCCACGAAATGTCAGAAAATCTTAGCCAAAATCGTATCAACTGGATAAGGCCAGTTGCAAATCGATTAGTGAGATTGCAAATCTTTGTTAAGCCTTTATAGTGTAGGTCCCAATACTCATTACTAATTGTTAATTTGAGTAATGTACTAATCAATAAATATATCAAGATATTAGTAATGTGGCAAATACAGTAATGTACCAATCAATTGGATAAGGAACAACTCGATCATATACTAACATGGCGAAACATTTTAACATACTACATAAACAAGGTATCCAACATAATACATACACCATCGTACCAACATAAGACCGACTAAGAAAATCTCAATCATGCTGGTGGATGTGGTGGTGGTGGGGGAGGCTACCAATCATAACGTGCCCTGAAGAAGGTATCCATCATCCGCTTCCTATATTCTCGAGCAAACCACTGTCTATCTCCACTAACCATCCTCTCTTGTCTGTTGACATGCGTCTCCATATTTCTACACACCTATACTCCACAATCCCCTAAATCCCCAACCTGCTGAGGCACATCATCTAACATGTCTAATATAAACTCCGTAGTATCTTGTAGTTCCCTTTTCCTCTGGGCATGCCTCCAATACTCAATGACGTCCAAAAATCTAACTATGTTACGAGCCAATTCTTCTACAATACGATTACGCTCCTCATCCTGGCAGTGGCCCACCATGCTATCGTCTCCAATCACAGCCCAATCTCGAAGATCCAACACAATTAGTATCCAGTGGCTTTTGTTCGGAACTAGGACCGGAAATAGTATCTGTAAATGTTAAAAAAAATATTAGTCAAATGTCCATATTAATTGACGTATATATATATATATATATAAGTATACATATGCATATACATTTATACATATACATATACATATACATATACATTTATACATATTACTTACCATAAAAATTATATATATACATATACATATATATATAGCATGATATATATGTATATATTGGCGAAAGATATATGACTGGAAATGACAAAATAGATCTTAAAAAATTTTTGGAAATGTCCTTCCTATAAAACGGACAAACCAGCTAATATTTTTAGCTTTTTCAGTCATCAAACTTTCAACAATATTCATCAATCAACAACACTTATTTATCAAGAAACATAACGGATAGTTAAAAGCAAATATTACTTACCAAATCAATCGCGCACCACGGAGGAAACGGTACACGAGTCCCGTCTGAGAATCCCTTCAAGAACTTATAATCTTTCATTTTCTTCTGCTTCATATCCTCCCTGTAGTTTGCAGAACACTGTATGAGCCCGATAAAACCTACAGGCATAATAGTCCAGCTCAACCGCTTATCAAGCTGCGTTGGGCGTGTGTAAGTCCTGTATCTCCACCATAATAGTAGGCTCGCCCAACCGTCAATATGTTGAAAAGAAAAATATAATAGAACAAATTATTGAATACAATATAGTTTTGAAGTTATATTAATATAACATTTTCAAATATAAACAAAATATCTCAACTTACACTGTTATCTAAGTATCCTTCGTCGAAGGTTCCATACAACCGCCCCCAAAATTCTTTATCGAGACACATAGACGTCCTGCCTTGTCGAACAAACATACACCGCACAGTGCCACCAGACATATATAAATCCCGAATAGTGGATGGACCGTCGATAGTCCCCGGTGGAGAAGGAGGTGGAGTCGTCAAATAACCAGTCTTGTCCACACATATCGAGACCATGTCCATCAATGTGTCCTCGGGTAGCTCATCCTCATCATCATTCGCATTCCTCCTTCTTGCCCTACGCTTCACCCGTCTGACGGGCTTAACAGACACATCTTCCTCAAGAACCCGATCCACAACCCGATCAACCACCGGCTCAATCGCCTGCTCAATCACCGGCTCAACCACCGCCTCAACCACCAGCTCAACCACCGGCTCAACCACCAACTCCACCACCGGCTCAACCACCGGCTCAACCACAGGCTCCACCACCGGCTCCACCACCGGCTCAACCACTGGCTCAACCACCGGCTCCACCACCAGCCCCACCACCGGCTCCACCACCGGTTCCACCACCGGCTCCACCACATGACCAAACGTATCATGATCATCTCCCAAGTCAATAGGTAGTTCATCATACACCTGCACAGGTCTGCTGGCAAATAATTTAAAATATGTCGGTGAAAGATATATATACATACATTTACATACACATATACAAAAATAAAATACAAACACCTTTTAAAATACATCAGTGTAAGATATGGTGAGAGTACGGCTGGCCCACATCGTCGTTCTCTCATACTGCGACGCAACATAAAGGGACCCGAGAGCTTCTTAGCAGTGATGAGTGGCGTGTCAGATACATAATCATCATGGAAACCATCCTGGTCATCACCGTCAAACTGAAAAAGTCAAAAAATAACGAGTTAGAAACAATTGTATGATAACTTCACATACAGTATAATAATTGTAAATTAACAATCAATACCTCATTCGTCTCATTCATCCCAACTTGCTTCAATAACTTTTGTATAATCACGTGTTGCTCATCGGCCCGCTTGTCTTGCGCATCAACCCGCTTAACCAGGGTTTCAATAAGCGTAGCCTGAGCATCCACCCTTTCGCGTAAGGAGCGCCACTCCGCCTCGGACGTCGACTGATAGGTCTGACGCACATCTGTACCGGGACCATCACCAAACGTGTCAGCATCATGAGATGGAGTGGGATCTGATGGCTCGCCGTCCAGCTCTTGACTCTTCTGTGCCTTCTTCAATGGCCTCTCAGCAACTTGCTGCTCATCAAAGTACTTTCAACTATCAATCAACCATTGGCACTTCTTCTCATGTTTATTCGGCTTCAAAGTTATTTTCAGAAGATGCTCTGGTGTAGTATCCTTCTGCATAAAACGAGTCATCAGTTTTTCATCAAACTAATTTTATAATAACTAACATATATATATATATATATATATATACTTACATATACACATACACATACATACCAAATCAACATACACATACATATAAATATACATACACATACATATAAATAAAAATATATATATATCCATTTACTTATACATATATATATATATATATACATGACTATATATACACATATGTATACAAAAATACCAGCTAATAATTTAGCTTATCAAATGACCAACAATTCATCAACATCAACCAATGATCAACACTATACTTATGTCCACAGACACGTACACATAAACATACACATAAACATAAAATTGCTTACCGCAATCCGCAAAAAATGACCAAATTCTTTAAATTCAATAACCTTCCTTTTTCGCTCCCAGTAGATCCCACGTGGTATTTCATCTCGCTTAGGCCTAGTAGCAATTATCTCTACCTGACGATGAAAAGCTTCCCAAATCCAAACCTTGTAGACGACAAACCAGCATTTAAATGTTTTAATATATTATAAATTAAATAAACAATAGTATGAAATAAATCTAACAATAACAATTAAGATGATGCTACCTTACACGCCCAGTCGAAACCACTCAACGTGTACTGCATCCCGTCTTGAGTCAACTGAGTCTCCAAACCCTTATCCAGCTGCTCATAAGTTCTCGCCCAAATAATATTACTCCAAGGGTACCGGTCAAAATTATCAAAATGCTCAACTATATGCATATGTTCATCCTCAATGTTATGCACACCTACTTTCCTAAAAACCCTTTATATATATCAACATAAGCATACACACGCGCACACAATCCTCATCGCTCAATTTCCTCGGCCCACTAAACAAACCTTTATCGTGAAACTTATTAGAAAGGTCTGACACACGTACGCTGCGTTTCAGAATTTCCGGGAACAAACGCGCTCTAAATGCCGGTGTGCTCCGTCGAACCTCCTTGGGCATATGATCCGCTATGTTTTCATTGGGCCCGAACCGTAAACCTGTCACCAGACAAAACTCACTGCGTCCGAATCGTATAAAATGGTCATCCGTATCCACCACCCTAAACCACAACTCACCCGCCTTCGCGCGAGGGTGCTTTAACCCTGGACGCTCCTTTCGTCTAAACTGCAGTATATGATGCACAAAACCAGGGTCATTTTCCGGAGCCTTCACATCCAACCAATGCCCAAAACAATGGTCTCTAAATATCTTTTCTTGATCGCTAGATAAGTGCAACTTGATATGCCCAGTAACAGTGAGTTGACTTTTCAAAGTCAGCCTTCCATTAAAAATGTCATGCACATTGATCAATCAACCAATACAAGTGTCGTTAATAAAAGCGATAAATAACAAACAATTGAGCTATAACTCTAGCAACTATAATCGACATTAAATAAATTAATTATATACATGTTCATTTCAAGTGGTTATACTAATCAAATGCATTTAACCTAACCATAGCCGACCCAATCCCCAACCCATTAGACTAAACGAAAACAAGTGGTTATACTAATCAATTAAACGGAAACATTTTTAACAGGTATCATTATAATCTTAAATGCATAATTATACATAAGAGATATAATTAAACTTCACAATGATCTTTTTGTATAAAAGCATGACATAACCTCTAATCATAATAACTAAACTCTTTAATTATAATTATACATATTAATACATCACCCATCACTAATAGATAAATTAAATTTTATCACATTAACAAACGACACATTCAAACTTAACAAAAGAATATGTCAAACACTTTAAATTTTATATAAAGACTTAACCATTATAACTAATCATATCGATCATCATTATCACATTAAATTTTATCACATTAACAAACGAAACAATTCTTCTCTCTCAAAATATAAAGACTTAACCATTATAAATAATCATATCAATCATCATTATCACAACAAATACATATAACTTCTTATTTAGATTCAAAAATTAAAATGAATACTATAACGAGTTATCACAACAAATACATATAACGAGTTATAACGATCATCATTATCACAACAAATACTTAAAAAAATAATAGTTGCTAAAGTTATAACGATCATCATTATCACAACAAATACGTACAAAAAATGGCATTTTAAAATTAACATGAAAACATATAACGAGTTACAACAATCCAAAATATATGTATTATCAAACAAACATTGTATTAACCTACCTAGCTTCGTAATATCACACAAACATTGCTTAAAAACCGAACAAATTCTTGAACAATCAAAAATATATGTTGCACACCAAGTGTTCGACGAAATGCCACAATGAAATTTCGGGTTTAAACACACTAAATTCAAAAACAAACGGTAACTTTAGCAACTATTATACAAAAATAACATAATACCTGAGAATCATTCATCGTTTATCTCGAAACCCGAAGATGTGAGCCGTTGCATTCGTGAAAACCGTGGCCGAACCTGTGGCGGTCGTGAATCCCGTGGCCTAACACGCGGTGGTATGGTGGTGGTGGTGGTAGTAATCGTGACGGAGGGTGGTACGGTGGTGCGACGGAGGGTGGTACGGTGGTGGTGGTGCGACGGATGTAGGTGGTGGGTTTTGGTCATGAGGATGGTGGCGGGGTTTGGTTCGTGAGGATGGTGGCGGGCCGAGACACAAAAGGGGGATGGGGTGGTGGTGCCGAGAACGATGGTAAATGGGGATCGTAAATTGCAAACCTTGCGATTTACGATCGTGGCTTGGGTGTTGCGATCGGGGGGGAAGAACAAAAGGGGGCTAGGGTTTATTGTGTCGGGTCCCAACGAGGTTATATGTGATATTTGGGCGGTCGCAAATCGCAAATCCTACCCATTAGATTTGCGATCTCGTCGACGGGAAATATAGACACGCCATCGCAAAAATATTTTAGCCATTTGCAAATTGCAAAAGGCAAAAGTATTTTTGCGATTTGCGATGGCACGAAGTGAATGGGATCGCAAACAAAGCGACTCGGTACGACCTCGCAAGTGAACGGCATAGGCAAATCGCAAATCGCAAACTTGCGTTTTGTGATTTGCGATGGCTTTGGTCTTCGCTTCGTCTACGCAAACGACTTGGCTCCGTGACCGAGTCGCAAATCGTAAACACTGGATCGCAAAAGCAAATTTGTTTTTGCGATTTCTGGGTGTATATCCTCAATTTTTTTTCGTGTAGGGCAAAACGATATATACTCGTAAAAAATGGTATTTTTTTTTTGATTTCCCTAGAAGTATTTATGTAATACTTATCTCATAAGCAACTATTATATTGAAAAGCTACCTGAAGTAACTTTTAAAAAAATCTCTTAATATTTTATCTACCGCATCCATAGAGCCTTCATATTATATAAAAAGTTAAATTTGGCTACTATAAGCTCGTTTGCTAAAAATGTCCTCTGAATTTCAGAGGTAAAAAATAGATTGTTAGCGTTGTCTATCTTAATAGCAAAGTAATTACTTAATTTAAGTATAACTAGTTTGCGGATGGTGTTGATAAAAAGTGTTAACACAAGGGTGAATTCGATAAACTCTTGTCTAAAATAAGTTGTTTTCTATGATGAAAAGATCATGGAAATAGAGGGTGAAGCGAGGCACATATTTCATGATAAATAATACTCCTTATAATAATAAAAATATAAAATAAATAATAATAATGGTAAATGCGCGTTTCATGTGAATGCCTTTTTCACGTTGTCCTTTCAAAGCATACACGGCATTCACGTTCTCATCACGTGTCTATTAACTGATACAATCACACGTCCCACCACCACGTGCCGTTCACCTTACTCCACACATTCCAATCTTATTCCTATTCCTATTCCGATTCCCATTCCCATTCCCATTCCTATTCGTCACCTTCACCCACCCACCTTATTTTTATTTATTTATTATTTTCCTAATATAATGTTTACTTTAAGTAAGCAATAAAAATAAATCAGTACTTCGTAAATTATTTAACTAGTAATGTAAATAACTTATACAAATCATTACTTTGTAAATTATTACACTAGTAATGTATAATTTAACTTATGTATTTCAATTATAATTTTATTTGTTGTCTTAGTCGTACATCTAAAATTATTATTGAATTATATATAGAAAAGGACGTAATGTTTGAAGACTTAATTAACACACAAATAAAACTTACATTTCGGTATTTTATATGGGCATTGATATTTCCAACATTAAAAATGATAGATTTACCATTAGCCCATTAGGTACAACTGTTTATGCATATGATACAACTGTTTAATCCACAATTTGATGGAAATATTATTTTTGTTTGTGGAAATATCATTTGACATTTTATATACGTTAATTAATCATTTATAAGATTCAATTATGTCCGTAGATATCATTTTACATATTGATTTGATTTGAGACATAAATAAAAAGAAAATGTTGAACTATGGATACTCATACATTGAAAAACAAAGTGAATCTTCGATACGCCGATTTGTAATCAATATAAAGTAAATTTTATTTTATTTTATTTTGTTTACAAACAACAATTATTAGACCATTTCCAACAGTGATAGAAATTGACAAAACTGATGCGTCACATCTGCACCACGTCTGTGCCAGGTAAGCTTTTTACAAAATTGACTGAAACTGACGAACCACTGCAATCAGTGATTCTGTCACTTTAAATCTTGGGTTCAAATCTAACAATTTACCTTTACCTTATACACACACAAAAACAAAAGGGAAAAAAAGACGAGCCGTCGGATATCCGACGTGGGAAACCGACGAGCAAAAAGTGGTACACCCGTGTTATTGGTGTCTCTTTCGTCACTTGAAACCGACGGACAACCGAAGTTGCCGTTGGGAATGGCCTTATTCACCTTCCAATAAACATGTACTAAGAAGGTATTCGAGATTGCTTTTCTTAAAGATTTCGCATTTTAATATTAAAAGCTACGTTTTGAAAAAGAAAGTATCAACATTTTCTGTAATTGTTGATTAAAAAGGTTGATTTAGGTTGTTTGATTTTGGGTGTATTTTTACTATAATGTCTCCTGGTATGGGGGTAGAAAGCCAACGTTTGTTTCATGATTCCTATGTTACCAAGTAAGTATATATATCTCCTTAAATTGTTGCACCTTACCTTTTACGTATCTAACTCATATATTCCTACTAGCTTCCCACATTTATAACATGTCCCACTTTAATTGATACAACCATCATCTTTGTATCTCATTATCATAACATTTGTTTATTCCAACTAACCATTATTTACATAAAAAATATATCTTCCTCCAATAGATATAAATTAAAGTAGCTATCCCATATAAATTAATCAATGCTTATGAGAAACAAATATGAATGGTTGTTGAATAAAAAGACAGCTAAAACAGCATAGTACGTACGTACGTATGTCAAATATTGTATAAATTAGAGACATAACATAATACATGAATCAATCAAATTACTTATATATTTATCTTCACATCATTAATCCATATCATTTTGTAAAAATTATCTTTAAAACTCACCATCTTTCATGAAGGGAAGAACAGCTTTTCAAAAAAGTTTGAATGTTGACACTATAAGTAAATTGATTCACACTTACTAACCAAATTTTTTATAATTATTAGATAATAATCTTTAAATGAATGTTTTATATCTACCTGTCATTACTTTAATTGTTGAAATAATATTTAAGTACATATATACAAATGTGAATATAATGTTGTCTAGATTGAATGCATGAAAGATAAGATGAGTATATAGGAATATTTGGTTATGGGACCAAGCTCATTTGCTCTTCCTTAGATTCTACTCAATTAAGGGGGGCCTATTATCGTCTAATTGTCCCCCGTAATTAGTTTCATTCACACGTTAAAAATGGTTTAAGGAAACACTTATTTTATTGCCTAATCATCTCTTTGTATCATCACATCATGAAAAATAATATTCCCATGTTTCTGATTTAAATATTCGTATGAACCTCTAATGTTTTTTAAAGAATTTCTTCACTTGATCTTAAGTAATGCAAAATTAAAAAAGTGACTTGCATATAATTTCCCAATAAATGTTATTGTCGTAGCTTTTATAACGAATCGTGTTGCATGTTAGCAATCTAATTAACCCGTACCCATGATCTACGAATAATATAAAATAATATCACTACTAATTAATTATTGATAATTACACTTTAGTAATCTTATTAAACCCGTACATGATCTGTGAATAATATAAAATAATCTAAAAGAAAAAGGATGTAAAATTAAATTACTACTTACTATACTAATTAATTATTGATTAATTGGTAGTCACTATTTTGGCATGAGGAAAGCACAAGTTGCATGTTATATGACTTTGTCCAAACAATTCATACATATAAAACAAATGGTCTCAAAATATCATGTACCCAACAACATGCTTTTCGTTTTTTGAATTATATTATTATTTTACTTACAAATTTATTTATATTCGAAAAATACATGTTTTTTTAGTTCCATTAATGGTGTAACCCAAAACAACATTTTTACCTTCTTAACTCATATAAATTAACAAAACAAACAATACATGGTAGTCATTTATATTTATTTTATGATTTATGATAATAATAATAATAATAACAATAAAAAATCAATGAAAATTAAAAAATAAAATATAAACATTAAAGTATTAAACATCGTGTTAAATTAGAATTGCTCTTTTTTATATATATAATAAAAATACAAAATAAATAAGAAAATAGAACCAAACCAAAATGATGGAGTAGCACGGAGTATGATATTACATAACCTAACCATGGTTAACATCTACAACCTCTTTTGAACGACGTGCCACATTTTATACACGCGCAGTTTAGATTAAGTTCCAGCGCAACCAATTCACGAACCTCCCTTCTTCTCTCTCAAATCAAAACCCAAAAGAATTAAAATAACCATTCTTTTCAAATTCATAAATAATTATTTGAATAAGTTGTGGATATGAAAGAAGAGGTGAATATGGTGGATGATGAAACTTGGAATGAAGAAGATAAAAAACTTATTGCTTCTGTTATTGGTTCAAAAGCATTCGAGTACTTGATTGCATCTTCATTAATCTCTAATGAATGTTCGTTAACTTCATTACCAAACGATGAGAATCTTAATCACAAGCTTTCGGATCTCGTTGACCATCCAAATTCAGCTAATTTCAGCTGGAATTACGCAATCTTCTGGCAAATTTCGCAGTCTAGAACTGGGGATTTGGTTCTGGGTTGGGGAGATGGTTCGTGTAGAGAACCTGAAGATGTACAAATAGCTCAATTCGTTGGTTTTCGATTACAAGATGAGAACCAGCAAAGGGTGCGGAAGAAAGTGCTGCAGAGGATTCATGTTTTATTTGGTGGGCTGGATGAAGAAAATTATGCTTTTGGATTGGATAAAGTTACGGAAACTGAAATGTTTTTCTTGTTATCGATGTATTTTTCGTTTCGGAGAGGTGAAGGAGGACCCGGGAAATGTTTTGAATCCGGTCGACATGTGTGGATCGAGGATGCATTGAGTTCCGGTTCCGATTATTGTTTCCGGTCTTATCTGGCGAAATCCGCCGGTATTCAAACGGTTGTTTTAATACCCACGGATGTTGGGGTGATCGAGGTTGGATCAACTCGATCCATTCCCGAGAACCCCAAAATTTTACAGTCGGTTAAGAATTTGTTTTCTGTTAACTCGGTATCAATACCGGTTAACAGAAAACAAAATAATGTTAGAGTGTCCAAGGTTTTCGGGCAGGATTTGAGTTCGAGTTTGAACCAAGCCCAGTTTAGGGAGAAGCTCGCGGTTCGTAAACCGGACGAACCGCGGCTTCCGTTTTCAAACTGGGCTCAGTTTAACTCGCCTCAGAAGGCAACGACTCAATTGCAAATTGATTTCACCGGCATTATGTCACGTCCGGTGGCGGACGAGTCGAAGGCTTCCGATGAGTCTTTAGGAAGGGACGAACGGGAAGACGAGAAACGGCCTCGAAAACGCGGTAGGAAACCGGCGAATGGAAGAGAAGAGCCGTTGAATCATGTCGAAGCGGAGAGACAAAGACGAGAGAAGTTGAACCAACGATTTTACGCTTTACGAGCTGTGGTGCCTAATATATCGAAGATGGACAAGGCGTCGTTGTTAGGGGACGCGATTACGTACATAACTGATCTTCAAAAGAAGTTGAAAGAAATGGAATCAGGAAGACAAGTATCGAATAACAATTTAAGTGTAGACAAAATCGAGGTTCAAACGTCTCAACATGAAGTTATTGTAAGGGTTACTAGCCCTTTAGACGCGCATCCTGTATCGAAAGTGATCCAAACGTTTGAAGAATCGAAGATTAAAGTGATGGAATCGAAGATGAATGCGATAAACGACATGGTGTTCCATACGTTTGTTGTTAAGTCTCAAGGACCCGAACATCTGACTAAAGAGAAGCTGATTTCCGCGTTCTCACGAGACACAAACTCGTTGTAACGTGATGGTAATCGAGGTAAAAAGAGCTAGTTTTACACGCGATTAATCGACAACTTAGAAACGCTTATTAGTAGGTTAATTTCGGTTACATATAAGGTTCATTATACAGTTCAATGCAGGTTAAAATGTAGAAAAATAACAAAGTCTGTGAAGATGTTAGACATGTTTGTTCATTATTTCTTATTATGAAATATAAACCTTTACTTTGGTTATACTTTTTGGTCACATAATGAGATTTTTTGGTACGTATGAAACGTTTGGTGGTTAAAAGTTATTAATTTAAAAGTGGAATCAATTTCTATTTTGGGGTCAAAAGGGAATAGTGGTGGGTTGTTTTAAAAAGCCATTGTGAATTTGTACTTTTTATAGAAAAGTGTAAAGTATCACATGTATAAAATGCTTACCACATTACCCTGAGAATAAAGCAACTTCAATCCTTAACCTAGTATACTCTTTTTTATGTCATTTTTGGTGATTATAAAATAAAATACTACCTAAAGAAGTTATTGCAACTTTACAAACAATTATAAGATGGAACCATATAAGTTTATGTTAGGCATGATTAGACACAATTCTATCATGATGTTGTAGGGGGTGGGATGTTTGTGGGATGTAGTAATCAACTAGGAGTGTGCGTAGGTACGAAATCGGTAGATACCAGATACTTGAAAATATGCATACATGATACGGTATCATATACAATCGGTTCGGTATTAATAGGGTAACGGCTTTGAACTGATTCAGTCTCAAACTGTATGAAATATACAATAAAAGGTTGATAACTGACAACCTAGATCTTAAACTGTATCATGAACCGAACTTAAACTTTAATTAATGATTCTAGCAAATCTTATTAGCAAATGAATCGGTACAAGATGAGCGGGAATTGATATGTTTATATTTGGTATTAAGGTTTTGTTCCTGATTTTGGTCACTCAAGTTATTCAACGGAGATGTTCGTTTATCTGCAATAATGATAAAAATGTGATTTTACAATATATTATAAATAAATAATGATCAGGTTAAATATAAGTTCAATGACCTCTTTTACGTTTTAGTTATTTGATACTTTCATTCGTCCTTTTTGAAGTGTCGTTATTGATATTTGAGTAAATTACATTCCTCATTGATGTGGTATAATTCGTTCCCAATCTTTCAGTTTTTTCAAGTTCAGTATATTGATTTAAATTTTCATTTCACTTCTAGTTCTTAATTCCTCATGAAATGATTAAAATACCTTTAAAATTTCAGGATTTTTGTACACCTCAAGAAACTAGGAGTCAATCGAAATTCTAGGTCAAAGTACTGAAACTCGCAATAAACCCAACTTAGAGACAGGGAGTGAATCGAATTACATACCATGGGGACTTAGAGTTGTATTTTTGACACTATTTTTAACTTTTAAGGTAGACACCTCAAATTGGGACGCAATAAGTAGTATTTTTGAAACCTTTTTCTTTATGATGTTGGAAGTGAACATGTGAACTTAAAATAAACAGATTTGAGTAGTCTATTATTACCCATGATCATTTTCAATGTCATAAAATGCAATTTAACTTTATATTATTAAATTTGTGTACTAAATCCTTTCATCCGTGTGTAAGGTTATGTTTAAGTCATGAGAAAGGTCTGTTTATATATAATGACTCATCAATATGATCTCTTACATAATAAATACGCGTTATTATGTTGATAGTGATTGATTATTATTATTAATTTTTATTTTATTATTTATTAATTATTTATATACCACATGTCCACATGTATACATGAATTATTATTATATTATATGTTAATTAAAAAATGATATATTGGTCGTTGTAAAACAAAAGACGCATTCCAAGAATTTGTTTTTAAATCTATTGGTTGATTAGAGTCCATTAAAGGAAAACATGTATAAATGCAAAAACGTGCCATCAAAATATAGGGACCATTAGTCTTTGATTCCTTTCTGCTTTCACTTTTCTTTTATTTTGTGTTCCTATTCCTCTGGCACATGCAAAACCCCACACACGAAGTTACCACTTTACCCCTACGCCTAAATTTATCTTTTTGTTTTATTTTACATTTTTATAGAAGTAATGCTAAATAGACATACTTACGTAGACATAAAAACATACCTAATTTTCTTAATAGTTACTTATTTTTCTCTGTCTTAATCTCATCCAATCAATTTTTCAAACCCTTCAATCACATATTTAAGTCTAAAATTAATCTTATAGATTTAGAATGATATGTGTAATTAAATTAATTAAAGAACTGCGAGTGAAATTTGGATCAAACTATAAAAACAGTTTATGTAATTTTAAACTATTGATATTAGCTCCAGCCATGACTTGACAACGATTAAATTAACTAATTACACCTTTAATTTTTTTTATTTAAATATATTATATAAACACTAAAAAGGGAACAGAATGAGACATTGCATGTCGTCATAACGGCACGACTAGCACTTCTAGTCATCCGGGTGATTAGTGTTTTTGTTTGTTTTAATGCTATAACATTAAGGGTTTGTTATTGGGGAGTGATATATACAACAAAAAAATTGATACATACAACAAACTTATAGCATAAGCTACTTGTACTGTAAGCTTCAACAGTTTTACAGTTTGTTGTATATACCAACTCCCTTATTATTTCATTATGCATTACATTTTACACTTTTTACTATTATATGCGACATACTTTTTGTGACACCCAGTCAAAAAGGGCAAATTTCGTACCCACTTTAAACCTCAAATACTCGTATTTTATACGAGTTAATACCAAGTATTCAAGTATTATATATATAGCATATATATATATAACATAAAATGATTATTAATAATCGCATACAAACAAATTGAAAGAGCGCGCAATCTCAATTACGGACGTTGGTGAAAAACATTTTTAAATAATGTATTATTAATGAGAATAATAATTATTTACTCGATTGATATTTTATACACATTTTGTGTACTAAAACTATCCGTATGTTCCAATTGAAACAAAGTTATATTTTTATAACGCAATTAAAAGTATTTTTATAAAATACTTCGATTAAAAACATATACGATTTAGTATTTGAAAATTTATCATTTTAAAACATTATACTACATTTCGATCGGGTACAAAAACACGGGTTAAAATACCACAAAATGGAGCAAGCCGGATCAATTATTACTTCAATAATTGAGGCCGACCCTCAACTCCCTTATTTCATTTTCTCCTTCTGTGATCATCTCTCTCGGTCTCTCCCTCTCTCGGCTTCGCATCAAGAACAACGACAACAATTAGAGCAACAACAACAACAAGGATTATCATCATCTTCATCTTCATCATCATCGTGATCATCATCACCAATCAATAGTTACTTATTAATAGTTACTTAATAGTTACTTATTTTTCTCTGTCTTAATCTCATCCAATCAATTTTTCAAACCCTCCAATCACATATTTAAGTCTAAAATTAATCTTATAGATTTAGAATGATATGTGTAATTAAATTAATTAAAGAACTGCTAGTGAAATTTGGATCAAACTATGAAAACGGTTTATGTAATTTAAAACTATTGATATTAGCTCCAACCATGACTTGACAACGATTAAATTAACTAATTACACCTTTAATTTTTTTTATTTAAATATATTATATAAACACTAAAAAGGGAACAGAATGAGACATTGCATGTCGTCATAACGGCACGACTAGCACTTCTAGTTAGGGCTGTTAACGAACCGAATCGAGTCGAATATCAGGATGCTCGAGTTCGACTTGTTTGCTAATTATCCGGTTCGAGCTCGACTCGAGTTCGAGCTCGACTCGAGTTCGAGTAAGTTTTAAAAATTGTGGTCGAGCTCGAGTTCGAATTATTTGTTGTTGTTCGAGCTCGAGTTCGATGCTCGTTTATTTGATTGGAAAGTGTCTTTATGAACAAAAATTCCAAGCGCAATTTTGCTTGTTTATGAGCTCGGGATCGCTAAACTCATTCCATAACTCGAAATCAAGCTCAAGTAAGCTCATTTATACTTGATGTCTTAGGTTTAAATATATTAGTTACATACATTTAAAGTTCCAAATAGACAAATTTATTATATAAACTCGACTCGTTCGACTCGAATAGCTCGTTTGACTCGAAACTAAACGAGCTTTCGAACGAGCCGAGTCGAACATCAATTTTTTATGCTCGGCTCGTGAAATTAATCGAGTAGTATTTTTCGTTCGAGCTCGACTCGTGTTCGAATATTATCAACCTCGAATTCAAGTTAAACGAGCTCGAACTCGAGTAGCTCGTTAAATGCTCGACTCGTTAACACCCCTACTTCTAGTCATCCGGGTGATTAGTGTTTTTGTTTGTTTTAATGCTATAACATTAAGGGTTTATTATTGGGGAGTGATATATACAACAAAAAATTTGATACATACAATAAACTTATAGCATAAGCTACTTAGCTTCAATAGTTTTACAGTTTGTTGTATATATCAACTCCCTTATTATTTCATTATGCATTACATTTTACACTTTTTACTATTATATGCGACATACTTTTATTTATTCTATTGTATGCAGTGAACTTGTAAATATGAACTATTGTATTTATTGTTTACTTTTTTGGGTCTCTTAACCAAAAAGTAAATTTTACATACAATATACCTTATTTACAAGTTCAATGCATAAAATATAAAATTTCAAAGTTCGACTCGTATAGTAGTATAAAGTGTCAAGTTTAATACATAATGAAACAATAAACCTTAATATTAACGTGTTTGGCAATTACTATATATTACTGATGCCAAGTGTAAATTGGGTTGGTTTTGGGAACCTTCGACCCCAACAGCGATCCATTTATTCCTATGAAGATGCCGGATGGAGATCGAGTATCTGGATCATTCTCCTCATTTTGAATCCATGTCATACCTGCCCTGTTATCATTTTTAATTTAGAGATGATCTTAAAGTGTAACTATCGCCCAAAATGTAACATATAGTGACTTTGAAAAAGTAAAATATCAAAGGGTTTACGGATTAATGATATGTGAGTAACTTATCAACGTAGTGGTTGGAGGTTAAAGCCTCATAAAGTCAATTTATAGATATTCATGATATATGTATATACTACTCAATTTGTAGGGTTGATTTTCTATAAAAAGAAAGTATGAGGAATTGAAAAAGAAACAAAAAGTGTCACTCAAATCTAGCATGGTAACCAGGAGATCTTAGAAACAGTGTTTATAATATTGTTGTTATATGCCTAATAATAATGCTATATATTTTATTATCATATATAACTTTGCACGTTTATATATATCTAACAGTTTTAAAATTATAATATCTAGCTAGCTTACTTTTTGACTTATTCACCAATCTTTAGACCATTTTTTCCTTCATTTGGTCTATAATTCAACCCACTAAAAAGTGGCCCAGTGAATTTGTGAACGTGTTAGAATTTTTTAATGTGCTAATTTTTCAGGTAGAGAATCTTAGAATTGTCGGTGTACAAATTAAACATGCTATACAAGATCATTTATGAAATACAAAAGATTAGTTTGATATTAGACCATTAACTTTATATTAGAATTAAATTTGGATAAACGCTGATCATCTTGTTTAATCTTTTAGTAATACTGCTTCAAACCTAACGCAAATAAGTCGATGTTATGATTATGTAGTTTTTTAAAGGGTGGTATTTAGTTGGAATTATGTTAGTTTCTGATTTCTGACATCTTGCTACATACCATAAAACCGAGTATTTGCTTGTATTGTGTTATGAAAAGAAGAATATGAGGAAACTTCCATGCTGATTAGCATCTTAACAACATACGGAGTATTAAAGTTACTAGAATAATATTATTTAACAACTAAAAGACTAAAACAAGAGTATCAACTAATGAAAATAAACGGCCTAAAGTCCTACACTCCTACTTGATAATCATCTAATAGGTTGAAAATGACAAAGTCCATACTAAGTTGTAAGTATTTTTATTAGGAGAAATTCATGTTATGGGAAGCTTCCTCCAGAGTCCAGCCCACAAGATCAGCCCATTTCAAATGGCCCCTCTGCCCCTTTGTTTCCAGCTAAGAACTATGATAGCATTATCAATGCCAGTAGCCCAGTATGTCACCGTTTAGCCCACTAAAATATCATCATTCAATCTGAATTCAGGATTTTAATTCAAGTTCTGTTTTTTTTTTGGGTTAATGTATGAGTATCAGAATATGGAACTATGGAAAATGGAAACAAGTTCTGAAACATCATGACATAATATTGAAAATGCAATGTCATTGGTAATGGCGTGACGCTGGCTCCAGTGGCAGTGCGATTACATTTCACCTAAAAAGTTACAATGTTAATGTTGTCGTTAATTCCACAATTAGTCATAAACGTTCCGTAGTTGTGACATTTCCGCAGTAGCTGATCGACCAGAAGATATTATAGTCTTGATAAAGATGTTGATTTTGCATTTTACTTGTGGTACATTGCTCAGTTATTGTGTAGTACAGTGCCACTTATCCAACGATTTATCAATTTTTGGAGTGGTAAGTGGGGTAAGCAACTTGTGCCTTTGTCTTTGACGATGAAACATTATTACTTACTCCGTATACATTTTTGACTTTATGTTGGACAAATTTTTTAATAAGAAATATGTTTTATGTGTCTAAAAATGAAACACTTAGCTTTAACATCAAAGTTTTGGTAATACAGGAGTATTATCAAGGGACTTTTAGATATGAATATGGATATGGATGTCATTTTCTTTTCTATTTGTTACATAAATTGATAAATAACTAGATTTTTAATGCCCACACTTCGCTTTGGAATTGACTATGGTTAACATCAATATAATATATATGTCTACCAATATCGAAATGTATTTACAACTATTGTATTGTGAGTTAAAAACACTTACAACCCATGTATATATAGTTAATGTGATTGTGTGTGCAAACTTTAAAATGTGATGTTAACAACTTTAATGATACGTATAATACCATAAAAATATATGAAAGGAAAGTGACAAAAAAAAATAGGATTAAGATAAAAAAATATATATTATAAATGGTATCAATCAATCTACCATCATACTCCGTATGTAATAAAAAATATATCTTGAATAATATAATAATAATAATATAATTCATTAAAATGAAGTAAATTAAAGAATATATTAAACTAAAAGGTTATAATTAAAAAGCACTTGAAGGACAACTATTTTAACAAATTTTTATAAAATTTACTATGTGCAACATCATTATTAAAAATATATAAGATGAAAATGTAAAAAGCTTATAAATGGTTTAAAGAGACAAAACAATCATATTGTATGAAATTAAAAGAAATATACAAAAGTAAAGTGTCAAAAAAAGAGACAAAAAAATCATGTTTTTAAAAATGAATAAGATAGAAAGAAAAAAAAAACTGAAATAGTGACCATGAGACTTGGACCTTAGTTATTGGATACATGAATAACACATTAAACCAATTCATCAAACAATATGATTAATTAAACCTTCCACCATCAATAATATAATTCTATATGTAAATCACAAAAGACAAAAAACTTACTATTCATAAAACTCTTAATTGATATTAGGGGATAATTTGCACCTATACATTCATAACACTCTTAATTGATATTAGGGGATAATTTGCATATATACTAATATTCAGGGAAACCTTAGTTTGTTATTGGCTGAATACAAATATGTGTACATGTCACAGGATACCTAATTAAGTTGTGTACATTTAAGTTAAATTATTTGCTCTCTCCGGGTAACATGAACGTGAAATACCTCGTTCAGTCGTCCGTTTACATATTATTTATGTATGTTCGGACGTTTTACCGAAATTCCAAAAAATTACATTTTTTTTACCAACGACTAGCCCGTCTATCCGAATAATAAAAAATTCAGTTGGTTTGACTTCTAGGTGAATCTAGATTTAACTCCGTTTCTTAGCAAACGTTTTGCCGTTTTGGATACATTAGGGGTAAGTACAGACAAATGTAATAAATTATGGTCTAACATTCATTGTATGTAACGAACTACTCGAGCCTCCATTGTATGTAACGAATTTGTAATTTTCTTACATTGTATTCGTTACATACAAGGGAGGCACGAGTAGTTCATTACATACAATGAATGTCAGACCATAGTTTATCACATTTGCACGCACTAACCCTGATACATTATTATTCAGAAGTAATTATGCTACACTAATTATTTTGGACTAGTATGGTACCCGCGTAATGCGGGGGTACCACATTTATAACATTGATGTTATGACGACGATAATAGTAGTTATCCCTGTAATTCAAAAACATAGTGTTTTCGTCATAACTAATACACTATTTGTTATTAATGGAGGGTAGTTTTGGAATAAGTGAAAATATAGTATTTAGAAGACTTGCTGTAAATTGTGTTGAAGACTTACAGTAAATAAAATTGCATGCAATTAAGGTGGAATAATTTGTATAGACAGTTGTGTTGATTGTGATTTGTTTGTTTTTAATTCTGGGAAAGCAGATTTGTTAGTTATTTGTATCATTGATAAAATTTATGTTGCTAGTTATTTGTTATTAATGAAGGGTAGTTTGAGCATTTTCATTTTTTAAGACTATTAAGACTCAACATGTGACATGCTTTATAAGTAGTTAGAGATACATAAGTAAGTTTAGTACAACAATATTATGTGCAAATGAAAGAACCAATAAGAATATGACACGTGTTATATAACACATTTTCACTTACATGTTTAGAAATTTAATATCCCACAAATAGTAAGTTAAAAAATCATAAAAAATTACACCATAAAAATCAACATGTTTGTCTATTCGATTAGAGATCTGACAAGATATACTTACAATGAACTATTTTTTTTTGTTTTTGGTGGATTTTGAAAACGAGTAACACATGTGATACACTCAAGTAACACATGTGATACCATCGGGTAACACTATGATACCAGCGAGTAACACATTTGTTACTAATTTTGTATAAGTTGTAAAAGTAAAAAAAAAGTCGTCGAAAGTGTACCTTGTGAGATGTCTAATCGAAAAGAAAAAAATGTTAATTTTTTGGTGTGATTTTTATAATTTTTCAAAAAATCATTCTTGAGTTATTTAATTTTTATAAACAAGGGGAAATGAGTTTTACAACATGTGATACATTCTTATTGGTTCTCACATTCTCCTAAAAAATTGTATTTTCATTTGAACATCACTCGAGATACATATCCTAACTACATACCAAATTTGGGAAGTTTGATAAGTTTGTTACGGGGTAGCATAGATATTTCCAGACATACAAATCTTAGGAAATTTTGCCTCAAATCTTCAATAATTTGATGATTAAATAGTGGGTCTATATGATTTTTTCAAATTTCAGTTGTGTGCTAGTTGAAAGTAAACAATTAATTTGTAATGCATACAGTAATTTATAGATTATATTTAGGAAATTATGAAATTTTTAAGAAATAACCGTCAAATTACTTTCTATTCTTTCATTTCGCGCTTACATAAGAGCATCCACAATGGGATGACTTGGCAAAAGTAAATGAGAAGTAAAATGAAGTTTAAAGAGGTAAATGCATTGTGAAGTTACTAAAGTAAATGAAGGTTCTTCTCTGTTACAACCTCTTTACCAAAGTTGTGGGTCCCAAGCCACTTTTCTTCTCTGTTACAACCACTGTTTACAACCTCTATTTACCAAATTGTAAAAATATAATGGATTGTGAATATGGGTATAAAAGGATGAAGTGCTTAGGTGTCAAACTCATTATACTCTATTGTACTTTATGATTGTGGATGTTGTGACACCCGGTCAAAAAGGGCAAATTTCGTGCCCAATTTAAACCTCAAATACTCGTATTTTATACGAATTAATACCAAAGTATTCAAATATTATATATATATATATATATATATATATAACTTATAATAATTATTTAATGACCGCGTATAAACGAATCTGAAAGCGCGCAGAAACACAAAAAAATGGACGTCGGTGCAAAACACTTCTGAATAAAGTATTATTGTCAAAAATAATATTTATTTACTCGGATAAAATTTAAACACATTTTGTTTCATTTAAAAATGTGTTTCTATTCAGTTGAGACCACGCGAAATCAAGTTATATTTTATAACTTCAATAATGTATTTTTATAAAATACTTTGACTAAAAAATGTCTCGATAATACTTTTATAAATTTTTGGAAGGGTTAATGACGCAGATCGGGTGTGAACTTATCACTTTTTACCGATTTAGGGTATGAACCCAATTTATCACACAGGTCGATAACAAACTTTCAAATTTTGTTTCGAGTTGGGGAACAAACTTTTTTCTTTTCGCCGAGTTAGGGTATGGATCCAATTTATTACACAGGTCGGTAACAAACTTTCAAATTATGTTTTGAGTTAGGTAACAAACTTTTTTTTCATTTCAAATTATGTTTCGAGGTCGGTAACGAGCTTTCAAATTATGTTTCGAGGTCGGTAATGAACTTTCAAATTATGTTTCGAGTTAGGTAACGAACTTTTCGAGTTAGGTGAAAAAAAAGTTCGTTCCCTAACTCGAAACATAATTTGAAAGTTTGTTACCGACTTGTATAATAAATTAGGTTCATACCCTAACTCGATAAAAAGTGATAAGTTCATACCCGATCTGCACCATTAACCGTTTTTGGAATTAAAAGTATTACAATATTATACGATCGGGTATACGAATACGGAGCGAAAATACCACAAAATGGAGCAAGGCCGGCTCAATTATTGGAGCAATAATTTAAGCCGACCAACACCCCTTTCATTTTCATTTTTCAACTTCATCATTCTCTATCTCTTTCTCCTTTCTCTCGGATCATCACCAACCAACATCAACAACAACAATTGAGCAATAACATGGAGTAATAATCATCATCATCTTCATCTTCATCATCATCGTGATCATCATCATCTCCATCACCACACTCACGGCTCTATTTTTATCTCGTAAGGAAACTTCACCTGTAACTTTGATTTTGCGTTTAGAGTGATTATATAGCATATATTAGTGTTATACAAACTGTTTGTGTCCAAGAATTGAGTTAAACATCGTTTGCTGTGTAAATGGCTCGAAACAGACCTGAACCAGGCTCAGACCCGAACGGGTGAGAAACCCAACCCGGACGGGTGAGTTAACCCACCCGAACAGGTGAGATCAACAACCCGCACGGGTCATAAAACTAACCCGAACGGGTGTGGGCCATCACCCGGACGGGTAACACACAATTAGCCTACCATCTTTTGCAGTTTTGAAGTACTCTTAGATACGCACGTCTGGGCAGTTAAATCACCTTAATCCGAGTTCGTATGAGGCAGATATGGCTAAAACGGTGCAGCCTCGCCAAATCAGTTTAACAACCAACTTTTATTGCATATATATATGCGACGAATATTTTTACGAAAACAAAGCAAAATATATTTTTGAAATATAATTTCGACTCCGTCACCAACGAGCGGTACTTATTTACAAAACTAAAACAAGAACACAAATCGAATACTTTGGACATGATAAAACCAAACAAACACTTATATGGATGGTTTAATTAAACATCCACTTACTCAATATAACCTCGTGTATTTAGAACACTAGGAAACTACTATTTGGATCACACGCGCGTTTAGGAACGCTAGCACCCAAAGGTGAGTTCATAGCCCCACTCTTTGAAACTGTTTATAACTGATTTTGGGGGAGAATGCATGCACATTGTTTTCATAAAATTTGTTTTATGAAACGAATATTGTAAATTGTTTTTACAACTGTTTATCCTATACGCTTAGGATCCTTAAACTTATAACTGGATAAGTTTCATATACAAGAACTATTAACTGTATAGGAAGCCTCGTAGGCTCTTACTTAGTATTACAAGAACACTAGATTGCTCTAGACTATGGTACAAGAACACAAGACAACAATAGACTGCCTTTTAAGGATACAAGAATACTCGAGGTCAGAATACAAGAACACTATGAATAAGAATACAAGAAACGCATTTAGATACAAGACACTAGGTTACAAGAACTCTAGAAACTAGATTTCAAGGACTCAAGAGACTAAGATACAAGAAACAAGAAACAAGATTTTCTAGAAACAAGAACTTTATGTGCAAGATCAAGAACCATACGTGCAAGAAACAAGAACTTATGTGCAAGATCAAGAACTCAAGAATTCAAGAATGCAAGAAACTTTGTGTGTTTTATTATTTGCATTATGTGTTTTATTAAATGTGATTTATTTGTTTGCTAGTAATGTTGTGTGCACTTTTTAAATCAAGAAACTAGAAACAAGAACTCAAGAATTCAAGAAACTAAAAACAATAACCCAAGGAACTGGAAGCTATAACAGAATCAAGAACGTTAGAAACAAGCAACTAGAACTCTAGAACTCAAGAAACAAGAAAATAGAACTCAAGAACTCAAGGGTCTAGAAACTAGAACAGAATCAAGAACGCTAGAAAATAGAAACTAGAACTTTAGAACTCGATAAACTATAAAACAAGAAAACTATTTCGGGTTTATACCATTAAACAAGATTTTGTTAACTCACTCACAGGTATTACGAATGTATGGCTTTCATACATTACAACTTACTTTGCGACTTATGTCACACAACATACTGTTTTCCTGACAAACCTATGAACTCACCAGCTTTATAGCTGACTGTTTTAGCGTGCATTCTCACGTACAAAAAGACAGTAGGATTGGACCACAGGATCCTAGCTCGAGTCGCATACTTTCAACAAATGGATTTTCATTGCATTGCTTTTGTACTACTAAATATGTAATGAAATTGTTTTGCGGACTCGCAATATTCTAAACACTCTATTTTGGTTATGTAATAACTGTTTTCAAACGTTTCATTTAGAGATCGTTTGCTTGTAATTATGTGTTGTGATTACCGGATTAGTCACGCCCTG
Source organism: Pseudognaphalium luteoalbum (assembly GCA_963422505.1). Lineage (NCBI taxonomy): Eukaryota > Viridiplantae > Streptophyta > Magnoliopsida > Asterales > Asteraceae > Pseudognaphalium > Pseudognaphalium luteoalbum. The sequence goes on from OY730195.1 coordinate 29,719,422, forward strand.
ACCCGAACCGCTTCCACAACACGAATTTGAGGGTGTGACAGATGCTCTAACAAAAGATTCACTAGAAACTAAAAACCGTTAGGGTGTGTAACACCCTCAAATTTGGGGTTGCGGAAGCGGTCGGGTCGGGTGTTACAAAATCAAATATCATAGCATAAGATACATAATGAACGACTCTAAATGAGACGTTTGGAAATAATTATACATTTTCCAAAGTAGAACGTTTACAACATTGCGAGTTTAATAGAAGTTTCAATTACATAATTTGAAAATACAAAAGTAAATGCAGAGTGGTCCCCATTGTTTGAAAATATGCGACTCGAGCTAGCTTATCTCGTAGCAATCCTAATCCTGCTGGGCACCTGAGAACACATGCTAAAACGGGTCAGCTATAAAGCTGGTGAGTTCATAGGTTTGTTAGTTAAAACATAAAGTATAAAACCTTTTATGTTTTGAAAAGTAGTTCAGAATCTGCGATTCTGATATGTATTGTTATAAAGTTGTAACACCAATGTGTATACGTCCTACAATGTATCTCATACCTAAGGGCAGTGATGCGTACCTAAGTACATAACATTGAGGCATTCATGCCTGGATACCTCTCGGGTATTAAGTAATCTATCAATGTGAGGCCAAACATGCCTAAGGACTATCGAGTAATTGTATGACTACGTCATATGATGTTGTTTAATAATTGGTGTGCCACTTGGCATAGTGTGTTGCATCCAGCAACAGTTGATTGTAGTCCCGCAGAACTATGATTGAGTATTTATAGTGTTGCATCCAGTAACAGTTAATTGTAGTCTCGCAAAACTATGATTGAGTATTTATAGTGTTGCATCCAGCAACAGTTCATTATAGTCCCGCAGAACTATGATTGAGTATTTAAACAAATAATGAGTTGACGGCCTCGCACGAAAGTTCATCGATCCTTTAATTGTACGGATCACGAGCATGAGCTCGCCCATCCGCAGGTGTGTGTGGATCACGAGCATAAGCTCGCCCATCCATCGAGTGTATCGCTTTACCGCGATATCGTACTTGTGCCCACTGCAAGACCGTGGCATCGTTTTGTGCCCACTGCAAGACCGTGGCATCGTTTTGTGCCTATCTGGCATCGACCGAATTGCTCGCAAGCAAAGTTTGTAATTGAGCTGGCAGTTCTATGACATGCCCGACTTGAGTAATTGAGCCGACAGTACAATGACATGTCCGACTTGTATGATCGTGTTTGTCAGAGTATGTGTGTATTTGTATACATAAGTAAATTGTATGTAGCACCAAGTGCTCGATATTGATTACGAATATGTGTATACATATATAAATATATATGTATATATATGTCAAATCAGGCAAACCCATGTAACCATGAGTCATGCAACGCATGAGAGTAACGTATTGTATCTAAATATGTATATACAATACTTAAATATTATGTGCTTTGCAATATGCCTAGGTATGACCAATCATCACCTAGTGTTCTGTATTGGTGTAACGAATCTATACTAGCATACGATACCATCGCATACTCCTAGTCTCAGCCTAGCATGTATATGGAAATCTTGGGTTTGTTGTTTACTTGAGTTCAATTCCAATTTTGACATCCTGAACGTATGTGTAGTCTTAGTTCCTAAAAGAAAACTAATCCTGTATTGGTAGAACTAACCAGTTCTATTGTAGTTAATAAGGTTGTCCCGTGACAATAAGGTCAATGTATAATAGTGACTTAACCAAGTCAGGTGATAGTGATTGTTAGACAACAATCTAATGGTGTACAATGGTAACCTAACTAGGTTAAACAGTGATATTATTCCACAACAATATATTGGGTGTAATTCCTAAGTATTACACATTCGTATTTCCAAACAGTGATATAGGTAAGTGTGAATTATAAAAGTTTATCATTATAATTCAAAAACAGTAATTGAGCATGCATCTCACCCCGAAAACAGTAAAACAGTTGAAAGAGTGGGGCTATGAAACTCACATGAGGAGTTAGCAATCCTACGATATGCGCGTTGTCCGATGGGTAACCTCCTAGTGTCCTAAACACGTGAGGTTATATGAGTATGAGACAATCAGTTTGTCTAAGCGAGTTGTGTAAGTATTCATTTGTCGTTCAGGTTTGGAAACCGTGTACGGGGGTCCGAGGGCAACGCCCCTGGTAGTGGGGTCCAAGGGGTGGCAACCCCTGGCGGGGTCCAAGGGGCAGAGCCCCTGGCTGGGGTCGAGCTGCCAGGTCAGCTTGGAAATTTTTTATTTCTACTATATTGCTTTAGTGAGAACGCTCCGAAATTTCATTTCGGAGTAATATTATGCGATAAAATTTGGGTTTCAACACTTAGTGAAAATCGTAGGTTTTTAAGCTACTGTGTTTTGCGACATAAGGGTTATGTCGCTAAATGGTTTTGCGACATAAGGGTTATGTCGCTATGTGCGACATCCGCAATTTAATGCGACATAATGTGTTGTGTCGCTATGTGCGACGTTCGGATTTTCTGCGACATAAAGGCTTGCGTCGCACAATGCGACATAATTACATATTGCGACATAACCTGCGACATTGGCTATGTCGCAGCACTGTTTTTGGTCCCTGCGACATAACGAACTGTTCGATGATTTTTCCCCAAAAATCAAGATCTAACCTATTTTCAGACCAAATCTTGTTGATATAATGTTAAAACATGATATATTAAGTGTTTCTAACTCGAAATATCAAGAACAAGAAAGTAAATCCTTACGATTTGAGTTGGAGTTCAAAAATGGTGGGGATGAACTTGGTGAGGAAGAAGATGAAGATGATGGTGAAGCTTGCTTCCTTTTCCTTGAGATGATGATGATGATTCCGAAAATGATGATGATGAGGTTGTTGTTGTTGATTTTTGTTGTTGTTGAAGATGAAAGAAAAGAGAGAGATGGATATAGGGGTGTATGTGTGTTTTTGGTTTTGTGAAACACAAAAATGAGGAGGGGGAAAAGGGATGGCCGACCCATCATTTTTGGTGGGTTTGGTTGTCCCCAATTGTTGCGTTAAATGCCCGTGTTTGCATACCCGATCGTATAAAAATGTAATATTTTAAATTCTACAAATTTATTTATATTCTTTCGAAATGTTTTCGAGTGAAAGTATTTTATAAAAATACTATTTTGGAATTAAAATTTATACTTGTTTTCGAGTGGTCTCAGATAATTAGAATACGTTTTAAATTAGAACAACTTACGTTTTGGAACACTTTGTTATAATCGCATATAAAAATACCATTATTGGAAGTTTAAATTTGGCGCAAAAATTGACTTTTTGACCAGGTGTTACAGGGTGTGTTTAGATGTAGGAAAACATTGACAGAAAATTTTTCTAAGAAAAGTGAAAAAGTAAAAAATGTGTTCAAACTTCAAAATGAGGTTTTTCTAAAAAAGTTTTCATAGAAAATAGAAAACTCATTTTCCATTTTATAAGGGAGAATTGGAAATCACCCACCCCACTTTTCTAAAATTTTTCATTTTTTTCCTTTATAATACGACCTTCACTTTTTTAAAACTTTCAAAACCCTTCTAACCTTAACTAGTTTTTCAAAATAAAAAATACAACTAACATTTGAACACATTTTCTAAATTTTCATCACTTATCTAGAAAATGAAATTATTTCTTAAAAAATTTAAGATGAAAAATTGTGGAAAAATTTTCGACAACTAAACGTACCCTTAATCTTGCTATTAATATGCGATAAAACAAAATTGAAAAGTACTACTCCTAACTTAAAAGCTATGATTAAGGCTCACATATTTAACTACAATTAAACTGAATAAACACTCTTAACAAATTTAAATAAGATATGTCAGTGTTAAAAAAAAATATTGAAGGTTTAAAATGCTTTAAATTTAGGAATCTTTAAACTCTAGCTCTTGTGCTATGGTTAGCATTCTCCAACAAAATTAATCGAATAAATAACCACATTTCTGTAATTCTGTCTCTAATCAATCAAATTTCAGCCACAAAATCACAATTGCAATTTCTTCAAACTCATCATCATTATATATACAATTAACAATTTAAATTCCCAATTTCAAAACATAATTAAAATAATCATCAACAGTGAAGCCCTAACACAGATCCAGTTTTAACCTCAATTGCAACACCACAATTAACACCACTCTCAACCCTATGTGTAAATACCTTCAAAACCCTAACCCTACCAACCAATTTCATCTTCGTCTCGATCTCCATTGTCGCTCCTTCCATCCCTAACTCCGTTCCACCAATCGCCGCCGTCTCCGCCGCTGCCATCGCCGGAACCGGAAACGACTGGACGGCGAATTTCGCCGACATGTGCTGCGTCCGCCCGCCGTCGATTCTCCCGGCGGGAATGAAGATGAAACCGACCGGCGAATTTGAGTAGGCGAGCTGAAGTGAGCTGTCGTAGTGAGTGAAGGCGTCACGGTTAGGGTTTGTAACGGAAACGAACTGGAAGAAGGTGAAGTTAACGGTGCCGTTAGAGATGGAGAAGGTCGGAAACTGTACGGAATCGACGGCGATTTTAGGGTTTTTAGGTTTGAAGACGAGGAAGTAAACGACGACAACGGCGACGGCGATTAGAAGGAGAAAAACTGTGGCGACGAGACATGAAGCTAGATTTGTTCGGCCGGATTTAGATCTGTGGTGATGGTGATGGTGATTGTGAGGTTCATACATGATTTTTGTTTGATTACTTTTCAAGTAAGATTTTAGAGTGATGAAATGATTATTAATATAAAAATAAATGGGAAAAGAGATGGGGAAAGTGTGTGGATTGTTGAAGTGTGTTTTTTGTCTTGACCCTTTTTATCTCTACATTCCCATCTTTATTCTTTTAATAATTTGGCAAAATAATAAATTGTATTTTTATAATTTAATTTAGACGTAGATGTAGATATAGATGATTGTTGTATTATATACTATCTTTGTGTTGTTGATGCATAATATCTCGAAATGGTGGACTGAAGAATAGCTTAATGACGTTAGCATTATTCGGATAGATCCAACACTATTAATAGTGGACTGAGGGAAGAACACCTTAACGAAGTTAGCATTATTCAAATAGATTGAACACTATCAATTGTGGGCTGAAGAATTGAACTTCCAGCGGTCAACATTTACCATACATTTCTTATGTACCCAAAAAAAGAAATAAGGCACACTCGAAGTTGTATCTAATCGTCGTTAGTGCAACGCAACCACAGAGACGCCACCAAAGACGCATCAATGTCAGTGGTGTCTTTGGTGGACTCAGTTAGGACGACCCGATGGAAGTGGTTTACGATAGGGAAGTGATTTGTACACCATCAAATTTTAGCCATACACCACCAATTAAGCTCTAAAGTATTGTACAGTACAACAGTTTGATGCATAAATGGTGATGTATGGCTAAATTTGGTGGTGTACAAATCACCACCCTTTACGATATAACAACTTTTTCGGGAAAACATTATTGATGTTTAAGGTATAGCTACTTAAATACATATATGTGATGTACAAATAAAAATGGTCATACAAATTAGATTTTCTTTTTCTAATGTGTCGGTATCACCGTATCGGTTTATAAGTCATTAATTACACTATGAACAATAAAAAATTTAAAAATCTGATTCATAGAATAAAATCCCAAATAAAATTGATACCTTACATGTATGTTTAACACTTTACTCGTTGCATGATAAGTAATTATATTTGTGCGACCATAATGAAGCAAATGAAACAATGAGAATAATATAAATCATCAAAATTGAACAAAGGAAGGAACTATAAAACTGAAAAACTAAGTAGACGATTGGAGTGAAACAATTATATAACTATGCTGTAATTTTGTAAAAACGTGACAGATTCGTAGAACACCTTTTTTCATTCGTACACTATTTATGTTTTACATTGTTATACAAGACATCAATTTAATGCATATTATTTAGTGATGTACGACTAGAAACTAATGATCACGAATGAATGTATTTTACGAGAATGTTCACCAATAATATTAACGACAAAATTTTGTGTATTTAATATTTATTACAGTACTAGACGACATTATAAATCCAGGAGTAAGATCCGTGTTTTGTGGCTGTAGTGATAAGTTAAAGGACATGTATCATAAAAAAAAATGGGTTAAATTATTGTATGATGACTGTTGTTTGTTTGTTTCTATTTTTCTAACTCTTCTGACCCAATTATCGTCTTATTAACCATCTACTACTACTTTTTTTAGGAGAATTAAATTACACACCTGAACTTTATCTCATAACTTAACCTCATAATTAGAGTGCGACCTCAATATCGTTAGATCATTTGATATCAGTTAATTAGCTTTTGTATTCTTCATGTATCATCTTCAGTTTTTTGTTGAGGCTTTAATTTATATTTATATTCATATATATATGTAAATTTATTTACATTATGTTGAGGCTTTAATTTATATTTATATTCATATTCATATATATATGTAAATTTATTTACATTATGCTATTCTGTTTTTGCCAAAAAAGATGTGTACATTATTACACAGTTTGGATATACTTTGGAATTGATTTGACCGTAGGCCGTATGAATCATGAAGGAAGACTTGTATATTCAACAAACAAGAGAGAGATTCGAAATTATGACGACAACATAGTTTAGTTTTCATCATTATCATGAAGTTCTATAATAAGAAAGTTCGTTCTTCATATCATATTCTCCTTATTTTTATGTATATATAAACTAGAATTCCATGAAGCAATTTGGATTTTTCGATGAGTTACTTTCATACGATCTAATGGTGTATATTTAATTTTCATGGTTACACTTTCCTCCGTACATATTATTAAAATTATTATAACTCAATATATATGTAATAAATTCTACAACTATAACCATAATAAATTAACAAAACCCAATTTATCTAATATTTTACACTTTATAATAAACCAATAATGAAACAACTTTTAACTACACAATTTAACATAAACTAAAATCTTTAAAATTAATATAATACCACACAATTTTATCTTAAAATAAAATCTTTAAAATTAATATAATACTACAAGTCTAAGTCTAACCCATCTATATAAATAATTTTAAAACGATGATCATATTTAGCTACATGGCCTATAGTTTACTCAACCACATTTACTAATCAAGCACATATATCTAATGAATCTTACAACTATACCTCAAATATATGTAATAAATCTTACAACTATAGCCATAATAAATTAAATAAACCTAATATATTTAATGTTTTATAGTTTATAATAAACCTAAAACATAATATCATGGAGCAATTTGAACCCTTCGATGGGTTCCTTCCATACGATCCAATGGTGTATATTTAATGTCCATAGTTACACTTTCCTCCCCCACACATTATTAAAAATATTATACCTCAATATATATGTAATAAATTCTACAACTATAGCCATAATTAATTAACTAAACCCAATTCATCTAATATTTTACACTTTATAATAAACCAATAATGAAACAACTTTTAACTACACAATTTTTATCTTAAAATAAAATCTTTAAAATTAATATAATACCATATTTCTAAGTCTAACCCATCTATATAAATAATTTTAAAACGATGATCATATTTAACTACATGGCCTATAGTTTACTCAACCACATTATCATAAAATCAAGCACATATATCTAATGAATCTTACAATTATACCTCAAAATATATGTAATAAATTCTAGAACTATAGCCATAATAAATTAAATAAACCTAATATATATAATGTTTTATAGTTTATAATAAATCAGTAATGAAATAAATTTTAACTACATAATTTTATCTTAAAATAAAATCGTTAGAATTGATATAATAAGTACAGTTAAATTATTGAAGATATTTTCGAAAATCGGTACTATTTAAAATAACAAAGTATAATACCATTTTACAAGCTTACTTCAAATCTAAGTTCAACCCATCTATATAAATAATTTCAAACGATGATCATATTTAACTACATGCCCTATATTTTACTCAACCACATTACCAAATATCAAGCACATATATGTAATGAATCTTACAACTATACCTCAAAATATATATAATAAATCTTACAACTATAGCCATAATAAATTAACCAAAACCAATACATCTAATATTTTACACTATATAATAAACCAGTAATAAAACAACTTTTAACTAGACAATTTTATCTTAAAATAAAATTCGTTAGAGTTTATATAATAAGTACAGTTAAATAAATGAACATATTTTTGAAAATCGGTAATATGTAAAAAGAAAAGTTTAATACCATTTGACAAGTCTACCTCAAATCTAAGTCCAATTCATTAACCATACAATTTTATCTTATAAATTAATAAAAAAAATAGATGTGAAAGCCCGCGTTGTCACGGGTCCTTTACTTAGTTATTTAATAAAAAAATAGAGTTTTGTTCCATATTGGTGGATGGAACAAAGGAGGGGGTGACTCCATGGTTATAAAAGGAGGCTTAAGCCTTAGTTTCAAAATGTACTAAATCAATATACATCTATAGTATTTGATTCTTTCTTTCTCCCTTTGGTTTAAAGTGTCTAAGGTGTGAGTCAAATCCTTGAAGGGTGTGAGTGTTGGTTGGGCGGTGGCTTAAGAGATTAGTCTATGTGATTGTAATAATTTTTCATATAGTGGAATCTTTTCTTTTTGGAGGCCCATGGTTTTTCTCCGATTTTGGAGTTTTCACGTATATTCTTGTGTTCATATTTATTTATTATTTTTATTGGCTAGGTTGTTGGGGAATCTTTGAGATCGTTTTTCCCAACAAGTGGTATCAGAGCCAAGGTTTTGGTGGAGGTCTCGATTTTAGAATTTAATAGTATGTTGTGTGGTTGCAGTTTTGTCTGAACTTCCACATCAGAAATGAATTATATTTATCGTATTCGGTTATCTTGGTTATATTGATTGTCTTGTATACGATAGAATTATATGTGAGCCTGAAGTATTTACACGTGTAGAAAAGGTTCTGGTTAAGAAAATACTTGGTACTTAAGCGTGTTCACTGTGACCCACCACTCTTTCCTAGGATCCTTTTTTCTCCTGGGTGTATTACTAATTGGCTGAAAACATACTTTTCTAGTATGCAATACTGGTAATTTTTTGAGATACAGATACGATGTTAAAGTTCAGTCCAATGAGGTTCGATGTAGAAAAACTTAATGGAAGGATCAATTTTGACTTGTGGCAAGTTCAGGTCAAGGATGTGTTGATTCAGTCCGGGTTACACAAGGCATTGAGGGGGAAACTAACCACTGTTTCTGGCGGTGGTTCCAGCGAAACCAGTAAGATAGATGATGAAGAATGGGATGATATGGATTTGAGAGCGGCAAGTGCTATTCGTTTGTGTCTTTCAAAGAATGTTCTTGCAAATGTGCATGAGTTATCAACGACAAAGGAGTTTTGGGATAAGCTTGGACAGTTGTACCAAGGCAAAGGCATCTCAAACCGGTTGTGTCTCAAGGAACAGTTCCATACTCTACGTATGAAAATAGGTACAAAAGTTTCAGATCATCTGAGTGTTCTTAAAAATATCGTTTTAGAAGTGGAGGCTATTGGAGTTGAGGTTGATGATGAAGATAAATCATTGAGACTTATATTACCTTTACCATCTGTGACAGCCGGTCAAAAATGACCCAAAATTTGGTCAAAATTTAAACTTTTATTTCAAGTATTAAATACTCAAACTACTGAAGTGTACAAGTATTATATATATCATAACGTTAAAAGATTATTTAAATAATCGCGTACAAACAAATATGAAAGAACGCGCAAACCTAAATACGGACGTTGGTGCAAAATATTTTTAAATAATGTATTATCGATGAAAATAATAATTATTTACTTGGTTGCAAATTTAAACACATTTTGTACACTGAAAACTATCCGTCAAAATTAGTTGAAGCAAAGATATATTTGTATATCTCATTAAAGGTATTTTTATAAAATACTTCGAATAAAAATATATACGATTTTATATTTAGAAAATTTTCACTTTGAAAGATTATACTACATAACGATCGGGTACGCGAACACGGGTACCACCCAACAATTATTGGGGTCGGTTATAACAACCAACCCCAATCATTTTACACACACAAACACAAACACAAACACAGCACATCTATCTCTTCCTCTCTCGGCCTCTATCTCATCTTCATCATCAACAACATCAACAACAAACAATCAGTAACATCATCATCATAATCATCTACTTCTTCCTTTTGGATCATCATCATCATCGTGAACATCATCTTCATCACTCACGACTCAAATTTTCATATTGTAAGGAGATCTTTCACTTTCCTTTGAATTTTCATGTTTAAAATACTTATATTATCATGCCTTAGTGTTCTATCTACGTATTATGTTCGAAAAATCAAACCTATACTCGTTTTCCCAACTGATTTCGTGAACAGACCTGAAATTGGTACCTGAGCTGAACGGCTGGATTTCATCAGCCGAACGACTAGGTTTCCTTAGCCGAACGGCTAGGTCCTCCATAGCCGAACGACGGGACTTTCATAGCCGAACGCCTGGACCTTTATAGCCGAACGGCTGGAATACTCAAACAGAACAGTTTTTGTAAAAATGCCGAAGAATTTCACAAGTGTATTCAGGGTAGCTTCTCGATGAAAAATTTATTATAACGGTTTGGGCTAAAAGTCACACGGTCACTCGAAAACGGCCCAATGATCATGGCTATGTACCATAACCTAGGCGGTTTTAGGCCTTTCGGGGTCGTCTAGGGGTCGAAAATGGCATATTTCAGTTTTCGGACCCGTATCAAATTTCGTAACTTATGAAATAAAGTGTAACGGATGTGACGAACTTGAGTAACAACTAAACTTATATGATACGACTTACACACGAAACACATATACTTTTATAAGCACAACAAATCATGTATAATAATAATAGTTTGAAATTATTATTACAAACCGTCACCAACGAGCCGTATACCTTTTCACAAACTCAAACACTAATACGGATGGTGTAGTTAAACATCCACTTACTCGTTATAATCTCACATGTTTAGGGAATTAGGAGATTACCATTGGAACAACTCATGTACTTTAGGATTGCTTGCTCTTCAGGTGAGTTTCACGACCCCTTTTTACTGTCTTTACTTTGGGGGAGATGTATTGCTTGTTTTACTTGTATACATATATGTATGTATGGTTTTACCGACTTGTAAAATTTACTACTTGATAGACATACTACTTTACAAACTTGCTACTTTACAAACATACCGACTTATTGACAGACTTTACTACTTACAAACTTACTGTTTTACTGGAATACTACTTTACAGACGTTATTGACTTGTGATGTGTTAAATCTAGTTATTAAATTTATCGTTGTAAAATAAACAAGAAAGTACCGCGCTAGACCAAAACACAACCGGGCAGTGGACCCTATCGTGTAGTAGTATAGTTGGGTAAGTTCGGGTTTGAACGCAGGGAACTTAAGTTTAAGAGGATGAAGTTAAGTGTGATCAATTAGATAAAAGAAAGTAAAATGTGGTTGGGTGTGACCGAATTGCCACGATGCTTAAAACTACAATTTATAATAAATCAGAGCGGTGGACTCAGGAAGAGTCAAATTGGTTGTTTTGAACTTTCAAATATTAAAAACAATGCTTGCTTGGACTATTTCACTAGTGATTTCGGGGTGTAAGGTTATAACCGGTTAGGAGGTATGCTAAAGTAATACTCGTGAAACATAAGCTAGGCGTTAGCTAAACCTATTGTTCAACTTCAATTAGCAACCTATGATTTAATCAAGTAACGGACGTTCGCCATGGTTACTAACTTGCACAAATTAACTAAATCATTTAACACATTCCAAATTACATTCGCAATTTTGTTCGATCATTCATAGACAAATAATCAATAGCAATTCACTAGTTGAAAACGTTCGCTATATCGATTAGTGAATCACCATATGGTTAAATTCTTGAGGTAAAGCCTAATTACACAAGGTTCTCCGATTAAACATAAATTTAGGACGGTGAGTCTGTAAATCATCCACACGACAAACATTCGCTATAATCGCTAACTTGTGTGTATTTAACTTGAGTTGTTACAATCGTCAAATGCTTTGTCCCACAAATGACAAACAACTTATTGAGGTATTTTTTATAAGCAACAAACGTTCGCTATAATTGCTTAGTTAAAATGCCAAAAGTTTACTAACAACAACAAGCTATACTCATACAAATACATAGATGATTCACAAGCTCAAACATAAATTAACACCAAAAGGTTACACCCCTAATCAACTAGTTATTTCATCCAAGCAAACATATAGATAACTAGCCACTCATAATCACAACAACTAAACAAATCTCATAAACACAATACAAATCCATAAATAGCTTCAAATTAGATTAAATTGAAATTATACCAAAGTTGTTACACAAATGTCTCCAAAAGAAGTTTCTTGATGTCCCCCTCACAAGCTTCACTTCAATGCTTAGTAGAACTTAGGTAATAAAAATGGTGGGTGAAGATTAAATGAAGAGAAGTTAATGAATGAATTGGGTGTATTAAATGAGAGTGAAGTGAGTTTTTTGTTGGGAAGAAATTGTGTGTGTGTTTTTGATGGTGAAGATGATTATGAAGAGAAATTGGATGGTGTCCCTCTTTCTTTTTCTTTTGCAGCTCCCAAACTCCCCTCTTTCATACAAAAAACGGTTGAGCATTAAATGCTCAACCAATCAAAATCGCACAACACACCAATCAGCCTCGGACTTTGCTCAGATCGAAAGATAGCCGATCGGCTTTAAAGGCATAGCCGATCGGCTTTTAAGGGCCAGCCGAACGGCTTCGATAGCTCAGCCGAACGGCTTCGATAGTAAAAAACACAAGCTTCAGCGAGGGAAAACTCTGTAATGAAAATGCACTAAGATAGCCGATCTTCTAAGGGAAGCAGATCTGCTGGACATTCATAGCCGATCGGCTTTGCTTCTTTTCAGCATCATTTTCGAGCCCAGCCAGCATTGGTCCAGACTTCACCAATTCTTCACCTATTCGCATGCGTTTCTAGCTTTTTACCTGAAATAGATTTCCAAACAAAATAAGTATCGGAAGTTCTTGAAATCTAATCAAATACATATGCAAAACAATGATATCGCGATAGATTTATATAGCCAAAATGAGCGATATCAACTTGCTACTCTACAAAGTTGCTGTCTTATCGACTTGTATACTTACTGTTTTACCAACTTATATATATACTGCATGTCCGACTTACAAATTTACCATTTTATAAATTATACCGACTTACAGACCTACAGACTTGCTAAGGTGCACGAGTTACGTTTTAATCCAATGAAGTCCTCTGAATCATAGTTGTTAATTATGAGATAAGCGCGAGTTTTAGTATATGGATCCATATGGACTGACAATCCCCGCCTGGGGTGGTAGCGCCACCACGAACCGTACTCGTATAAACAGGTGTTTCTTACTCGTTTCGTATGAGTGTTTTTGGATTAGCGCTCACGGGGGTAAATTACAGACTTGTTAAGCTTCGACTATGATGGCTCATGGCAGACCTTACTTACCTAATTACCTTGGCTTAGTTGATACTTACTTACTAAATTACCGTTGTGAAATTGATACTTACTTACTAAATTACCGTTGTGCAATTGATACTTACTTACTGAATTACCGTTGTGTAATTGGTATTACTTACTTAATTACCGTGGTGTAATTGTTATTGCTTACATAATTACAATTGGTGTAATTGTTTCTACTTATTGAACTGTGCTAGATTTTCTATTAATATATACTACAAACCTGTGAGATTCATCAACCTTTTGGTTGACGCGTTTTAGTGATGCATTCTCAAGTACTCAACCACAGTAGGATGATCCAGCATGATCTACTTATATGCTAAGCTAGTACGAGTCGCATGCATACACCCTTATGAAGATTTTACTCGCATTATCTTTTGTACTGTGATTATGTATTTAAAATCTTCAAATTTATTTTGCGAACTCACTAATGATTTATACTTACGACTTAAAACCTTGTGCTACTTTTGTAATGTAATGTATTTTCAAAAACGTCTCATTTAGAGCCATTTGCTTAATCTTTGTGCTTGTATTTGATTAGTCACGCCCAAAAACAATCGCTTCCGTAAAGCATGAAATTGGGGGTGTGACACCATCCTCCTATGAGCACATGAAACCTATTCTGATGTATGGGAAAGAGACCTTGAAGTTTGAAGACATCACTAGCAAACTCCTATCTGAGGAGAAAAGACTGGAAGGTAAGGGCGATACTTAATCAGAAGGTACGGTTTTGGTAAGTGAAGATATGAAGAAAAAGAACTCCAAGATAAATATAATATGCTGGAAGTGTGGGAAGGTTGGGCATGTCAAGATAGATTGTCTAAGTGGAGCGAATTCTGCAAAGGGCTCCAAATCTGCTGATAATGTCTCCGTTCTCACGGAGAATAGTGAGTTCTATTAAGAGATGACATCCTCATAGTGTGTCCGCGCCACCATGGGAAAGGGATGGTTGTCAGCGGTTCCACAAGTTTTTACACATGGGCATTGGTTTGGCTTAAAATGCAAAGTGTGTGATGGAAATTGATGTCGATGGCTGAGGAACTTTCAAGTGAGCCAAACAAGGAAAGTTGCACCATAAACAATTTCAGCAAGTTTTTTTGGCATGTGCCGAGGTGAAATGCTTAGAATGAGTTATTATGAGTGGAGATACTCTTTTATGGTGGAGTATGATAATTCTCTTCGAATTATGATTGTTGGTCCAGACAATGGTTCTGATGATGGAACAAAATTATTTTTATTTTATCCATGGTGAAGATTGTTGGTTTTTGGCTAAAATAAAAATGGGAGTTTTTCCCACATTGGTGGATGGAACAAAGGAGGGGGTGACTCCTTGGTTATAAAAGGAGGCCTAAGCCTTAGTTTCAAAATGTACCAAATCAATATACATCTATAGTATTTGATTCTTTCTTTCTCTCTTTGGTTTAAAGTGTGTAAGGTGTGAGTTAAATCCTTGAAGGGTGTGAGTGTTGGTTGGGCGGTGACTTAAGAGATTAGTCTATGTGATTGTAATAATTTTTCATATAGTGAAATCTTTTCTCTTTGTAGGCCCGTGGTTTTTTCTCCGGTTTTGGAGTTTTCACGTATATTAATGTGTTCATATTTCTTTATTGTTTTCATTGGCTAGGTTGTTGAGGAATTTTTAAGACCGTTTTCCCCGACAATTAGAATATGCACTTTTCGAAGAAGGGGAATAAAGGTTTGAGTATAGCGGGTTGGCTTATTCTCTGTATTTAAATTATGCATTAAATTTAACCAGATATGAAACCATTGAAGAACATTAGATTTTATGATGGTTTTGGTTCAAGTGATTACATAATAAAATACAAATAAGTGCATGAAGATACAATTAATTAAAGTCTGCATTCGTAATAATGTATGCCTAACTATTTAGGTGAATATTGTGAAACTTAGTCTAATTAAATAAATTCAAGAACATTTTGTTTATAGATTAAGGTTAAATAGATGTAATGTCTTTCAATTTAAAACACATTAGACATTGGATGTGGATTTTAATTATGTGGTTTGTTAGTCGTGAGCACACCAAATTCTTCTTGAGAGACACGAGTTATATACAATATAGGATAGGATGTTCACCATATTTCTATTTGGCATGCACTCTTTTACAAAATTTACAAAGAAAACTTAAAACAATTCAAAATTCTACAGTCCATCAGAGTCAAGGGTATGCAAGGGCATACCCTTTGCTTTGAGTACATCCGCCACTACTCAGGTGAATTCCTATCACCATCGACCAGGTGAAGACGCAACTCAACGCTTTTCATAGTTATCATAAGTTTCAATAAGCTTCTGCACCAAACATCCACATAGTTAGAATCAAAAGTTTGACTGTGGGGGTAAAAGTGTAATTTCCAAAACATAACATGACACTAAGCCTATAAGACCACCCGCAATATGGCGTTATAGGGCATTTTTTTGAGTGAGAACACTCCAGAACGTCGCAATGGGGCGTTGTGGAGGGGCGTTCTGGGGTGTTATGTGGAAGAAAAACGGGCATTTTTGAGGCGTTTTTGTAGGACCCATTTATATTTATTTCGTTTTTTTTCTTTTTCAACGGTTTAAATGAAATTATATTTAGTTAGTGGGACCAATGAGGTAAAAAGGGGGCGTTCTAATGTTACGATTGATAGTGTTGAAAATCGTGTTGTAGTGTTAAGTTGATGTGACATTTGAAAAATAGACGTTTCGATGTTACGATTGCGGATGTTCTAACACTGGCTAGCAAAACGCACGCGCCTTTACGTGAACATGCATACCCACCCGCCCGCCCGCCCGCGTTTTATTCTACAAACTTCCCAACTTCGAATCGAATCAGAAAGAAATCCAATTCCCACTCGTTTCCGTTATTCTTCTCCTTGTAAATTCTCAAATCCCTAATCCATCTCTTTATATCTATCTTCTATTCAATCTTATTTTTTTGATCGATCAATCGTAATCGTCGTATGAAATTAAAAACAAATGGAGAGTCTAATCGATCTCGTAAACAAATTACAAAAAGCATGCACAGCCCTAGGCGATTTCGGTGAAGAACAATCATCTCTTCCTACTCTTTGGGACTCGCTACCGTCAATCGCAGTCGTCGGCGGTCAGGTAATCCGTCAATAGCCGTAGTCGATGCTGTTTCTTTTTAATTTTGTAAAGTTCTGTGTATTTGTACGTATTTATGCTGTGCATCAACTTCGATATTGTTATACTATTAGGGCTAAAATCTATGTGTTGTACGTTAATAATGGAAATTTAGAACATGTATCGTGTAATTCGTTCAAAACTGTTGGAATTTTGCTTAATTAGGATGAGTCATTGGCGCAAATTGCTCATTATATGTATCGTTTGGTTCTCAGTGCTCTTTTACTTTAATAGATTCAGTTTTAGGGCTAAACGAACTGATGTAACTGTTAATATCGTAATATTTTGAGCATGTATTGGAGTGATTAATTTATTAATGTAGGTAGTAATGCTTTATTAAGTCTACATCTATATCGCTAGCTTGCTCTTGTTGATTTTCAATAAATGAATTGGAAGAGGAAAAGTGATCGAAGAATGACATGAGAAAATAATGGCAAAGAGGCTGTGGATTGATAAATGCGATGCTGTTCAGTCTAAAGAATTTTATATTATTATGGCCGGAACCAATTTTATGTTATATTTTATAGTGTGAAATAAGTTTGACCCTTTGAAGTTAACTAGTACTGCTTTTGTGTACGCTA
The DNA here is from genome assembly GCA_963422505.1 of Pseudognaphalium luteoalbum. Lineage (NCBI taxonomy): Eukaryota > Viridiplantae > Streptophyta > Magnoliopsida > Asterales > Asteraceae > Pseudognaphalium > Pseudognaphalium luteoalbum. The sequence continues at coordinate 29,736,738 of OY730195.1, forward strand.
GAAAAGTTTCATGTTATAAATTTATGAGTTATAACAATAACTTTTATAGTTGATTAGTTGTCAATTGATACTGAAAAGCCAAGAAGGTGGTATTAATTTCAAATTCAAAGTTGAGCAATAGCTCATTTGACTTGAAAATCAAATACTAATATAGCTGAGGTAAAAATATAGTGTTGGAGGTTGGACAGATAGAATTAACTTGACTTTTCACGCAAAAAAGTATGAATAAGAAGATCCAACGTTTGTTTGGATGGGAGTAAAATGACAGTTAGTTCAATGGAAAGACAAATTTGCAGAAATGGTCCAATAACATTTTCTTCTGATGTTCACAAAACAAATCATTTTGTTGCTGCATTCTTCTTTTTGGAACTAAGATTGCTGTACTAATTAACTCAATACCAATCAAAAAATTAATTCAGGAAGTAATAGTTATCACTTATCAACCCATGGTATGTTAGTTGCAGATATGATTGATTAATAGTTTTAAAAAGATCGATAGATTTTTGGTAACTGCATAACAAAGCTACTAACAATAACAAAGTTACTAACTAAGTCTCATATATTTACATTTGTTACATTATGTTGTTTTGTACTTAAGATTTATTAAGTTAGTTGAATTACATGAGATATACTGTGAGTTTCCCTTTTGATGTGACTTATGGAAAATGGTCACATAGTAAAAAATGTTTGAGTGATTATATAGTCTTTATGTCCAAATAAACTCAAATAGTTTGTTTTTCTTTTTACTTGCAATCATTTGTTCCTAGAGCTCTGGAAAATCGTCTGTGCTGGAGAGTATCGTCGGAAAGGATTTTTTGCCTCGTGGTTCTGGTAAATAAGTTTTCATTTGGAGACTATTATCATTTCTTTTTGGATTCACATATTAAATGTGATTTACTATTGTAGTGGAAACATCTTTATACAGGGATTGTTACACGACGTCCTCTTGTTTTGCAACTTCATAGGATTCAGGAAGGAACCGAATATGCACAGTTTGCTCACCTACCAAAAAGACAGTTCACTGATTTTGGTATGAATTACAGAGTTGTTCTTGTACTTCGATACTATATGTGGCTCTTTTATAGTCTATTAAATTTCATTTGTTACCTCACTCAATGTTAGTTGTAAGTTTTATTCAGCTGTCGGCTCACTGTTTTATCTTTTGTAGCTGCTGTAAGGAAAGAGATTGCTGATGAGACTGACCGAGAGACAGGTCGTGCGAAACAGATTTCATCTGTTCCTATATACCTCAGTATATATTCTCCTAATGGTGAGACATAATCCTTTTTCTTGACCATTAGATATCAGCAATTTACCTCGTTCTTTCTCCTACAAGTAGCTGCGTATTGGGACTATAAGTTGCAGGAATGGATCTTGGGTTTTACTCAAGTTAAGAGTGCGTTAAAGCTAGAGCTTCTTTAATTGCTATCAGTGCATATATGTTCATCACCCCATAATGGTTCTCTGCAGCTCTTGGCAACAACAAATTACTTATTTATATATGATATTTGGCAGTTGTAAACTTGACACTGATTGATCTTCCTGGCCTGACTAAAGTTGCTGTTGGTGAGTTTACATCATGCATTTTGCAATTTTAGGTAAAATGGATGTGATTTCATACATATATTACCCATTTATGTGATCTTTTTAGAGGGTCAGTCTGATAGCATTGTGCAAGACATTGAAAACCTGGTGCGCTCATATATTGAAAAGGTATGTTGTTTTCAGATAAGGCATTAAGGCTAAGGTTTCCATTCATCATGATGCTTTCAAATTGTAGTTCTTGTGTCATCAACCCAACAGTTCTCGGTTAACTGAAATTTGGTCTCCTGGGGTTATCATATATTGAACTCATCTATTTCTTACCTTGCAGCCTAACTGCATTATTCTGGCAGTTTCTCCTGCCAACCAAGATCTTGCAACATCCGATGCTATCCAAATTTCTCGTGAAGTGGATCCAAGAGGTAGTATACCATCTCTGCACACATGCAGACACTCAATAGATTATTTGTTTCAGAGTTTCGTTGGTTTGCATCCTTGATACTTGGACACATCTGGTTCATTTTTATAAACTTCTAGTAAATTTGGTTATTTTTTGTCTTCATATGTTCGCTTTTAATTGGTTAAAAAAATTACACAGGGGAGAGAACTTTTGGAGTTTTGACAAAGATTGATCTCATGGATCAGGGTACTGATGCAGTTGACGTAAGTTGGCCCTCAAGTCTGTTGTTTGGATTTGTTGGGTCAGTTTCACATGTATATTGACAATTTTATGCATGGTAGTGCTCTACTGAAATACAATGCGGTGGGGGAAACTGGGAAATGACCTTATGAAGCTGTACGCTGATTTCATTTCTTTACTTTAACTATTTAGGGTCCATCCTTTTTGCAATGTTTGGGTTTTGCAGATTTTGGAAGGAAGATCATATAGGCTGAAATTCCCTTGGATTGGTGTTGTGAACCGATCTCAAGCTGATATTAACAGAAATGTTGACATGATTGCTTCTCGGAGGAGAGAGCGTGAGTATTTTGCTAATTCTCTCGAGTACAGACATCTTGCTAACAGAATGGGCTCCGAGCATCTAGGGAAAGTGCTTTCAAGGGTAAGTTAATCTTCTTCAGGAGCGTTTATGCTTTTAAGTCTATGCTTAAGTTGGATTATTTTGGTTATCGCTCTTCGTAACGTGTTTAATTGTGGTATTTGTTTAAAGATATGAAATTTGCTCATGACATGGTTTATTATTTCAGCATTTGGAATCTGTCATTAAGTCTCGGATCCCAGGTCTTCAGTCTCTCATCAGCAGAACAATCGTTGACCTTGAAACCGAATTAAGTCGTCTTGGGAAGCCCATTGCTGTTGATGCCGGAGTAAGCATGCCCTATATATACTTCACTAATTGCTTGTCGTTTTTATTGTTTTTCTCGTGTGTTAACTCTTTGGTCTTCTTGTTTTATATTTTCCAGGGAAAATTATATATGATCATGGAGATATGCCGTGCTTTTGATCAGACTTTTAAAGAACATCTTGATGGCATGTATGTATTAGATGGAATTTGGTCTCTTTCCCCAGTACCTTACCCATTTGTTGCTTCTGCTGTACTTATATTTTGGAAATGGTCAGATAATGCTTCTTGAGTTATATTATGAAAAATTGGAATTTGTTGACATTTTACTCTGCAGACGACCAGGTGGTGAAAAAGTGTATGGTGTATTTGATATACAACTTCCTGCTGCTTTGAAAAGGTTACAGTTTGACAGGCAACTCTCCATGGACAATGTGAGAAAGCTAATCACTGAAGCAGATGGATATCAACCTCACTTGATAGCTCCTGAACAAGGTTATCGTCGTCTTATTGAATCTAGCTTAGTTACTATCAAAGCTCCTGCTGAGGCGGTTGTTGATGCGGTATGTATACAAGCATATATATATGTTGATGTTGATGTCAATACGTCGCCAAGTCTTTCAATTAGTTTTGCAGTGAGGTGTATTATATGTTGATGTATCTGTTAGAACACTAGTGACCGCCTTGCAACTTGTTGCTGTATTTCTTGCTGGTTCCAGGTTCATGGTATACTGAAGGATTTGGTTCACAAGTCACTTAATGAAACCGCGGTTAGTCAAAACCCTTACTGTGCAAGTACTCACTTTTAAAACCATATAATGTGTACCATTTAATAAAGACAAAATAGAGATATCTCAGTGCTCCATATTTATTGTTGTGCAAAGTCACCAAGAATGGATTGTTGGAATTTTAGTGGCACATCCGAATAAAGGAAATTGGTTTGAATTTTGAACGTTTTAAAGAATGAACCTATGTTGCATACTGAGTATCTTCGAACTTGATTATAACTTGTTCTCACGTGCTACTGTCCTTAATGTAGGAGTTGAAGCAATATCCATCTCTTAAGGTGGAAGTGATGAATGCAGCTTCTGAATCATTAGACAGGATGAGGCATGAAAGTAAAAGAGCTACTTTACAGTTAGTCGATATGGAGTGCAGTTACTTGACAGTTGACTATTTCCGGAAGCTTCCACAAGATGTAGAGAAGGGTGGAAATCCAACACACTCAGTATTTGATAGGTATAACGACGCTTATCTTCGTCGAGTTGGTACGTATTAATGACAAGATTTCTGCTATGAAAACCATTAAATTCTCAACAAACATGCAAATTGGAAATTTTATAATCTTTCTTTATTCTTTATTAAAATCAGGATCAATTGTGTTGTCTTATGTCCACATGGTGGTTGAAACTTTAAGACACTCTATCCCCAAATCCGTTGTGTATTGTCAAGTGCGTGAGGCCAAACGTAGCTTACTTGATCATTTCTTCACCGAGCTGGGGGCAAAGGAGGTAAGTTTGGATCACAAGTGAACATTCTTCATAACGTATTCGTTTTGTCCTGTGAGGAGCATTTGGGCGGGCCATGGATATTATTACTTATTTATATTGGCTAAAGAAAAGCAAAATTTAAGTTTTGTGTTTTGTTTCTGGTTGTCATAATTTGAATTAATTAAATTGTATGCAGGGGAGATATTTGGGTAAACTGTTGGACGAAGATCCGGCGATAACACAAAGGCGTCAAAACATAGGAAAGAGGCTGGAATTATATCGAGCTGCTCAGTCTGAGATAGAGGCAGTTATCTGGGTCGAATGATGATGCATATATGTTAGATACAGTGACCTAGCTACCTTTTAAATATACCGGAAAAGAAACAATTTAAATCTGCATTCTATTGTTTTTTGTGTTGCACTTTCATTTTTTTGTGTGTGGTGTTAATTCATTCTTTCAAGTATCAAAATGTTTTAGATTCCGTGCAGGTAAAAAAGGTCTCGTTATTGAAGTATTCAACAAGAGAAGCATAAGCATATCATTGACTTTGATTTTTTGACTAATGAGATCATGAGAAATTGGTATGTGATTCGATTGTAGTCAAGTTGAATGAAAGTCGGCAAGTATGCAATATCGATCTTATTCGTCTAAAACAAGTACTCAAAGAAAGCTTTTCGATTGGGGCTATGAAGTTTATTATTGCATTTATGAAGGTGTTAAGACTCGAATGACAACTTATCCGTAAGAGCTATTTAAACAGATACTCAAAGAAGGCTATTTCTTCTTTGAATCGTTAATTGCATAATTTTGGGATTTTATGATTAGAGCCTGTATAAAAACCCACACTATTTAACAAAGTGTTCTTATCCATTATGTGATTTTTAAATTCTTTAAATTCAAATAGTTGAAGTTGATCTCACTCTGATACCACGGGATTGTCCAATCGAGAAATGATGTGTTTACAGAAACTTTACAAAATTTTACTTACAAAACTTCACAAAATTTTACTCATAAAATGAGATAACGATGAGTGAGAAAAAAATAGGGTGTTAGATATATACAACAAACAAATTCATTAATACAACAAACTGTATAACTGCTAAAGCTTACAGTACAAGTACCTTATGTTATAAGTTTGTTGTATATATCAAATTTTTTGTTGTATATATCACTCCCCAAAAAATACGGAGTAGTTGAAATAATTGGCCCATATAGTTTGATACATCATTTTGTATGATTTCTTTTGTAAATTTTTGTAAATGTAGTATTTCTTTCGTCCAATCTCAAGCACTACAAATTTTTGTACAAGTTTTTCCATAGTGTACGTTTATATATCAGTTACCTAAATGGAATTTATCCTAAGGGTGATGTTTGTAAAAACCCAAAAGTTTTATATCGGAAAAGTATTTACGGGAGATGTTCCAAGAAGAAGATGACATTACTTTTTAGGTATGTTTGGATGACGGGTTGCTAGGGGCTTTTGGGTGTTGAGCTTCTATTTTTTATAAGCCCCAGCTATAAGTCTTGTTTGGCAACATAAGAAAAGTGGGGCTTCTTGAAAAAATAAGCCCCCTAAATAAGAAGCTTTTTGAAGTGGCTTGTGAAAAGAAGCTCCAGCTCCAGTCCCAAGCTCCAGCTCCAGCTTCAACCACAACTACAACCCGTTGTTACCAAACACACCCTAAAGGATGACAAAGCATAAAGTAAACAAATGCAAGATCTACGTTACAGGTCATTTTACTGAAACAGTAAATTAAAATCCTTCCCACAAGAATCTACTTATTGTGATCCTTGATATAGTGAAAGAAACTATTTAAGAACCAATATCCTACATTCCTGCAAGTCGATCATCATGCTTATAAACGGAAACAAACAACCCTACTAAGGGTGTGTTTAGTAACAACGGGCTGGAACTTGTGGCTGGAGCTGGAGTTGGAGCTGGAGCTGGGGCTGGAGTTGGGGCTTGGACTTTTTTTCACAAGTCACTTCAAAAAGCTTCTTGTTTAGGGGCTTCTGGAGGCTTATTTTTTTGAGAAACCCCACTTTTTTTATGTTGTCAAACAAGGCTTATAGCTGAGACTTATAAAAAATAGAAGATCAAGCCCTCAAAAACCCCTAGAAGCCCGCCATCCAAACATACCCTAAATGCTATACTTACACAAAATTTACATAAAAATACATACATAAAGAGGTGGACCAATCATGCGATGAAAGAGAATCAAGAGAGAGAAAAATATGAGTTATTTGATTGGTCAAACACTAGTGTCATGTCATTATGTAAACCTTTTTATATAGAATTTATATAAGTTTATCATTTCTCTTATATTTACCAGGTCCACTGCTATCTCTTTACCCAAAAAACACTACTAATCATCCTTCAAATTAAAGAATATATTTTATATGCTAGCCTGTTATTATATCTTGTTTCTATATGTACGAATGTATGTATGTATGCACTATATTAGTTGGCTCATCAAACTTCCTATTTGTTAGGGTGAGATGTAGAAGATTTGACGACATAATTACCAATTAATAGCTCATAAAAGGGTCATAACGCATCAAAGAAAGGAAGAAATGTGTAGTGTACTTTTAGGGATCGATTAGAAGCAAACCATATACGAAGTATAAGAGAACAATAATTGAAAAACAAACATTAACAATTATGAAGTTTGAAGATAAAGTGTTCAACTGGTATGTTCAAACATTTATACGTTCAGAATAATGGGTTAACATTCTGTAACGGGTTACCATTCTTATGTTCACGTTAGTTGAAGATTTTTCTTTTTGATTTATAAGTGTTATTGAAGATATGGGTTAGAAATCTATTCAAACCAAATCATGCAAACCTTCCTTATTTTGCGGAAAGAAATAAAGATGATTCAAAATAGGGGGAGAACTATTCAACATTGGGTTGCTAATGTTTAAGAGGAGATAAAGGGTGTGTTTGGTAACAACGGGCTGGAGCTTGTGGCTGGAGCTGAGGCTGAAGCTGGGGCTTGGGCTTCTATTCAGAAGCCACTTCAAAAAGCTTCTTGTTTAGGGGCTTCTGGGGGTTTATTTTTTCAAGAAACCCCATTTTTTTTATGTTGCCAAACAAAGCTTATAGCTGGGGCTTATAAAAAATAGAAGCTCAGCCCCTAAAAGCCCCTCATCCAAACATACCCAAAAACTTCTAAGTTAACAACTTGAACATGTACAAACTGTTCATGTTAACTTTCAAGGAAAAGAGTTTTGTAGTTAACAAAGAAACTTGTAAATAAGGGGAGATTGTAATCAATTTACAAAAAGTATTTTGTCATCATCAAATAAGGGGAGATTGTTGAAAAAATTAAGTGACATAAATTCTTATGTCACACTATAGATTTGATGAGTCAAAGTGTAATCTGATTAGAAAACACATGGAAATATTGCAAGTAAATGGGAGGAATGACAAAGTTTCCACTGCTAGTACACTTTGTTTCCACTGCTAGTACGTTTCGTTTTCACCGCTAGTGTATTTGAAATGGAAAATTTCTCAGTTTCCACCGCCCGTGTATTTTGAGATGATTAACACTGCAAGTGGAGCAAACAAGATTTCTTTAAAAGCAGGGCACACCTACTATGACAGACCATACTTTATATTTTAGACAACTTTAAATATTATAATAAAGTTGTTTACTTTATAGGCATGCGTATGGAAAGTATGGTTGTACATGTATTATGTTTGACTTTAAAAGTAATTGTGTTTACAATGTAAGTCATGTGGGTTTCTATAAATAAAGAGACCTATAGACATGTTAGAAGTGTGTATTTTCTTGTGATGCACCAGTGTTACCTGGTTGTATTTTAAGATACATCGTGATCTCATAACTTGAGATCGTTCCCATGTATACGCATATAATAGTTTAGTTAGCTCCAAAATTTCATTGTAAACCCTAATACATAGTAGATGTATCCGTCTTATTAATCTATTTGATTAATAAAATTGGAGCTTGTCCCTAAGGTTTCTTGATGAAATCCTAATATAAAAACAGTTGTATCCGTCTTGTTAATTTAATAATAAGATTAAGGATTTGATATCAAAATCTTATACTATTCTTCATAATGTCTTAGTTGTAATTCTTTTCCTTGAAGTTAAAACAGGACCACTCACCTTATATTCAATTTGCCCACTCAATCGTTAGTTTATCGTCAAATTCTAGCCAATATTTCAAGATGTATCGTGAGCAGGAGCAGATGAGTAGTTCATGATATATCGAAGTGCACAGGTGACCATTTCCTTCACTTTTTTCTCTCCACTTACAATTTATATTAGGGGTTAGTGTAGAGAAATGCATCCAACTTATGCACAAAGTCTATTGTATGTACCCAACTTTTTTTTGATCTATTGTGTGTATCAATCTTTTACTTTGGTCTATTGTGTGTATCCGTTGACTTATTTGATGATGTGTCAACCATATAATTCGCCATGTCAGTTGCCACATCATTGACACATCATCAAAAAAGGGTGTCACGTCAGTCGGATACACACAATAGACCAAAGTAAAAGATTGATACACACAATAGACCAAAAAAAAGTTGAGTACATACAATAGACTTCGTGCATAAGTTGGATGCATTTCCCTACACTAATCCCTTTATATTATACTAGGTATGGAGCTTGTACGATGCACGACCATTTATAAAATATAATTATAATTATTGTAATTTTAATTTTGTTAATTAAAAGATAAAATTATTATTGAAATTGGAATAAAATGATTTATTAACATAAATCAAAGTATAATTGATGGATTTGTATTTCTTTTTCCAGCAGTTGATACATCAAGTATGACAGAGTATATCATTTACTTAAGAGCATCTGAAATTTATGTCTATGTCTCTGCCCAATTCACACGTTAACACCGATATTGTCAACATGTGAATGACAAAGGTAACAACCATCAGTTGCAAAATTATGTTAAGTTGTAATACATTTGTTGAGCTCTTACGATGCAAGATAATTAAAAAATATAATTAGCCCTATGTTTTTTAAGTTTTCAGTTGTATTAATATTGTTGAATGTTGAAAATTTATTATTATTAGTGAGTAGTAACATATAACAATATGCAGTATAAATAATCACATCATATATCATAGTAAAACTAATTTTCTTAAAACGTGATAGTTGATGATTATAATAGTTGATAATTTTAATGTATGAGATATAAATGAGAAAATAAATTCATTTTTATGTATACAAAATCATTATCTATTGAATGTAATGAATTTTTTAAAAAACTATTACAATGAAGTAAAATAAAATTAATTTATGACTCTTTACAAAATAGAAGACAATAGCTTGTTAGAAATTTAAAATTATAAAAATTGTGGATATTAAAAATTTTGAAGAATTTTTGAGAAAAAGTTAATTTAATGATGTGACATAATTTGGATGCTTGTAATAAAACGTTTTTAGCCTTTGCAATGCACGGTTATTATTATATTACAGTTATATGTTTATTGGTAAATAGTCCAATGAATTAGTGTTGTTAACTTAAAAAGTTCAATTAATATTGAGAATTAAAAATAGATAATAGCATAAACCAAACTATATAATAAAGTAATAAAACTATTATAATAAATTGTAGAAATTCATATATGGTGTCAAATAAAACACAATGAATTGTATGAAGATAGATAATTAGTATTATATGTATTCGTAAATATTTGTAGGTCTTTGAGCCCGTGCAATGCACAGTAATGTATAGGGTTAAAACGAAGAAAATTAAAGTGTGAGGATTAAACTATTATTAATCCTTATTTAATGATTTATAATAAATAATAATATTCAAAATTATTAAAAATGGAAAGCCATGTGACATCTCTACAATTTGACAAATAATTTGGAGTAATTATATTTTAGACATGTCATCTTATGATGATTAAATAGATAATACATAAGCAAAATAAATCTTTGTTTTATATATATGAATGAATAGATGTAACACCTTTTCCTAACTAAAGTTGCAAATATAAAACTAAAATATGATGTGACCGACTAAAAGAAAATTAATTCTGTTTACTAAAACTTAGTACAAAACAAAATCATTTACGAACATAAAATATTTTATATTTTATATTTACATATTGGTACTATAAAGGTGAAAACAACTTACTATAGCACCATAAGGACCATAATGTTTGTATCAGTGCTACATATAGAAATCCTTGTGTAATTAATCTTTCTCAGACGATTATTGAGTTCGATTCGTAGGCATGCATACTGGTTCATAGATTACTTCCTTGACTGTATCAGTAATCTTGGCTCCAGTGAACCCATCATCTGTAGCATCCACACAGCACATCTTCCAGAATACATCTTTGCAGGCTTGGGGAACAATGCTTCCTTTCGGTTCAAAAACTAACTGCATCAGTTTCTTTTCCAGATTCTTGATCAATATCTTGTAATCCTCTAGAATTTCTTCTTCATCAACCTCACTCTTTCCATAATTCTTGTGCAATGTCACAGCAGTCAGTGCGCCCTCTTTAATGTCTCTCTGCAATAACACAACCCATTAATTAGTACAGTAGTAAACAAATCTTTAGAAGCTGAGCAAGTGATAAACGTCTACCTTGAAGCCTCTGATATCATTGAGCAGGCGACCGTGGGTACTCGTTATCTCAAATAAGCTCTGATATTCTTTGCTTTCAACTATATCCTCTGACAATTTTGGCCCGACAAAGTAAAGAGCAGGGAGTATAAAAGGCCCCAACCCGAATGATTTGTAACCATTTTCTATGTAGTCATCAATTGTTGGCAAACAGCCATCTCTTGCCCATATAAGTTCTTTTAACATACTATTCATCAAATCCAACCACTATTGGAAAAACAAATAAGGAAATGTTTTAGTGAGCGGGCGGAATGTGGCTGATACAACACTATATATATATATTATAAATTAAAGCATGAAGGGTAGATGCTTGGAGCTAACAATTTGAATAACATGACTTGTTACATCTCGTCCTTGCCATTTAGAAGCCGTGTCTCCAATCCAACAAACAGTATCTTTGAGTGCTAAAAAAATAATGCGAACTTCGTCTGAGAAGCAATCAGTGTCAACATCAACATTCCATCTGCAGTTGATTATAACAACACAGTTTAGAACATCAAATAAGAGTATCAGTTATAACTATTTTAAGATTATATAAGCTATGATGGTTTTATACTTTTCAACACACTGAATCAAGTTTTCCACTTCCTCTACAGAGCCAAAGACATTAAATAAGTTATCAATCATGGTAACAAGGAAGCTACTTTTGGACCATGTAATACGGGCATCTGATAGCTCAAGGGAAGAAAGTGTTGCAGCAACGGAAAAGTAACTGTAGGCCATCCTCTGCCTCGCATACTTGAGCTTGTCCAAATGTTTTTCTACCACCCACCTGCCCTACACAAAACAGTGACATAATCAATTAATCAAGTAGAGATAGAAACACATTGACAGTTGTAAGTTTGAAGACAAATTAAATATTTCACCTTTCAAGATTTTCAAGTTCTCCACGATAAATAGATTGGCATGCATTAAAATCTTCCACTGCCAATGTTAGGTAATCCTCATTGCTAATATTTGATGATCTGGGATTTATAATATCCATATCATATATTCGCAAGTTTAATAACCTGATTTCTTACAAATGAATCTTGCTGTAAGACTTCAAATTCAGAACTCACCTATATGAAGTTTTTAAACTTCTTGTATCATCTACGATGTAATTCATTATATTTCTTCTAGTAGACTCACGTTCCAAATTTGTGTGTAAAGGGAAGTTAAGGGCATCCTCCACCTAATATATTTATCAAATCAGTCAAGTTCGTATGATCATATGAAAAGGGTTATAAGGGCCGGAAATAAGACCTCTTTGTGAATATGTTTAGAGAGCCTGTTTGAAGCAGTGGATGCTTTATGTTTAAGAAAATAAGCCGACCTCGACGTTTGTTCTTTAAAAGATAATCCCTCTTGATATATTATCTGTGAAGCCCTATACACTTCAAGAGCTGAATATACGTCTTTGACAGGCTCTTTAAGTGAATTCAAGTAAGTCCCTGCTTTTGTAATTTCTGCCAATGGATCTACACCACAATCCATATGATTTTATATGGGGGTAATGATATTTTCACCACCATATTTGATAAATCCACCACAAGAGTGCATTAACAGATTGTACTGTACAACCCGTTAAAGCAGGCTTATGGTGGATTTATTATATATGGTGGTGGAAATATCATCAACCATTTTATATCGAAACACTAAATTATAGGTAATTCAGATATATATATATATATACCTGATGAAACTTCATAACCATTTCTTCTTAATACCCGAAAGGCTAGTACACAAGTGGCAACATCCATGATTATTTGCTCATCCCTCTGCAACCAATATCTAATTTTGTGGCTAATGTCATATTTCTAACAAATCAAAATTGGTGAACACAATGTAATCTTGAACCAGCTGATCAAATGAGTTGCATTAATAGATGGTTTTTCATGTGTTCTGTTTTAATATAGATAGAATAAGAAAGTTTAGCAGACACGAGGCAAGATTAGTTAATTACGTACCTGTACGTTTCATCTAAAACAGTTTGGATTTCCTTACTGAAATGCCGTGAGATTCCTAATCTTTCAAGTGTGTCGACCATGGAAAGCCGAACAAATATATCAAGAGGGTAAACTGTCGGGACTAAGATTCATCCCACAGGAGCAGTAAATAGTTAAATACTTATGCTTATATGAATAGGATATGGATGTATATGAAACCATAGAGTATGTACGTACCTGCATTACCAAACTTGTCCAAGAGAGAAACTAGATAATCAAGACAACCAGCATTATCATGATGAATAAGAGCTGCTGCTGTTGCTGAGGGTGAGTTCAATATAGAACCATTCTTGAGTTGATATTTTCTTACCATGTTCCAGTCATAGAGATCGCCAAGTCCTTCAGAAATATATGCAAAGGACGCTTCCATCTCTTTTGAATCACATCTACGTCATGATATTATATATAGATTATTTTGTGTGGGACGATTTTTAATAAGGTTATAACAGATGTCTAATCATTTTTATATTTTAGGTTGAAATTCATATCCCTCTAACAGCTCCAAAACAATGGGATATACGGAGTAATGAATAAGCATATATGTGCTATACTGCTATGATAATTTATAATAAGCATACATACCTTCTCAACTCCACTTCTCTTTCATGCAATATAAAACTAACATTTTCTTGTATAAAAGGGAGCTTTAGATTCAATTCTTTTGCATACTTGAGCATACTAGGAAATATGATATGAAATCCAAATGGAGACGACTGATCCTTGTCAGTAGCTGAATCAAAATTTGACTCGATAAAACGTAGACCTGCAAAAAGAGTTGACCTTTTTATATCTAGTGAAGATATGAAGAAGTGTCGAGGCACTCTGCTTGGAAAATCACGGAAGGGTTTTAATTCTAATTTACCAAGTCAAAAAGGTATTGTAGAACTCTAATTAAGTCTTCAATCATTTGGCGATGTGTGGTTTTTGTGGGAATGCAATTCTTAGGAATTGTTTTTTCTTAGTAGAGGTTTAGCATAATGATGCTTGCTTTAGGTTTGGTGAATATATTCCGGTTTATTCATAATATTTTGTAATTTCTAGCTTCTTGCCCATTTATCTAATGAATTTTATTTTCCGTTTAATTAAGGAAAGAAAGCTTGGAAAGATCAAACAACTACATGCATACCCCTGTTAATTTGGTCTTCCCCAACACTCCATCGTTTTAATGCAAGAACAGATGCTAATGTTGAAGATAGAGCATCTTTAATCAACGGAGGATCATTATGAAGACGACCCCATGAACCATCATCAAGCTGATTATCCATTAACCACTTGAGGCACTCAGGGAAACAAGGGGACTTGGTTGAATATAGAGAAGGGACCATGGCTACCCAGGCCGTGTCATATGAAGAAATAGAAAGGTCTACATTGCTGAACAGATTTCGGATACGCTCTTTAGCCATTTCACTTCTCTGCATACCACTTGTAGATGCATCAAGTTATTAATTCAAGTGCACATCAATGAACAGGGAGGGAAGTTTATTAGTCATACCAGAGCGTTCGGATTAGCTTGTGCTTCATTTGGAGAAGCTGCACAAATAGAAAGCCCAATGTTAGAAAGGAAATGAACAAATGGCAGACACTATGATTTCAAAATGGCAAGCTATGACTACATATATTTACATAAAGTCACCTATAAATATGGGTTAGCCAAGTAGCGTGTATTTACATATGTTGCTATGGGTGGCAATTCGTGCTTGGTTCGAGTTGAATTATTCCGACCTGAACACGATCCGTTTGGTTAATCAAGTTAAATAAACAGACCGTAACTCCCTTACATGTTTGACCTGTGACCAGGATACAACCCGCGTAATCCGATTAAATGAGTTGTTAATGGTTTGGTTTGTTTGGTCGAGGGATTCTACACTCGCAAAAAGCTTACAAACAAATTTTTACATAATGAGGTGGCATAAGAAATCATCCAATCACATTCATCTCTTTAATCTCTCTCATCTTTTTGTCTCTTTATAATATTGTGACAACTCATTTTGTGGAAGTTGTTTTTGTAAAACTTTTGTGAACAAAGTATTTTTCTATTTGGCCCAACACTCCCAACGTACTTATAATTTCAAAAAAAGGGAAAGGATCAAAATTGTTTGTAGTGTACTTTTAAAAGGGTTTCAGGTCGACTAGTTATCTAGTGCTCAACCCGAATAAGACATGTTTACTATACGGATTTGGATGACCAATAGGCCACACTAACATGTTATACCCAACCCTAACATGTACAATTTCTTTTGGTTCTCCATTACTATGTCTTTGCAAGCTATAAGTAGTCAAACATTCTACTATTCTAGCTAAAGATGTTGATCTAGTGAGTAGTTGCCCTTGCGATGCCAAGCTAATGTATGTTGATTCTTATCATCGATGTTACTAAACATTACTTCTCTAAGAGGTATTAGCATATATTATTTTATATGTTTGTGTTAGTATTTGTTTAGGATACATGTTAGAAACTATTATAGGTTTATCCCAATCCTAGTTAACTTCTTATTCAAGTCTTGTAACCTCTGTATATATTGGCCTATTATCAATAATATGATATGATGATGAGAATTAATTCAAATAATATGGTACTAGAGCTTTAACTTTTCGTCTCCTTTGAATGCTTCTACAAAACTGTCGCATGATATCTTTGTATACCCAACAGGTTGGTATTGATTGTTATGACACCTTCATTCCAATGGTAAAACCTGCGACCATTCGCAGGGTTCTCAGTCTTGTGGTATCTAGACATAGGCTAGTTCACAAGAATGCATTTTTTCATGGACGTTTATCTGAAATAGTTTATACTCATCATCCTCCCAGTTTCATAGATCTGGAGCGTCATGGTCGTGTTTGTCTTTGTAAGAAGTCTTTGTATGGTCTTAAGGAGGCTCCTTAGGCATGGTTTCAGCGATTTACCATATATGCAACGTGTCTTGTTTTTCTCATAGTCGATGTGACTCTTCTTTGTTTGTATTATGCTAACGCTCTAAGGTTGCATATTTATTACTTTATGTTGATGATATCATACTTACTGCATCCTCCACATCTCTTCTACAATAGGTAATTAATGTCTTCTCTTCACCAGGAATTTGCTATGACTGGTCTTGGTCTACTCAATTATTATCTTGGCATATCAGCTCTTTGTATATTATATGGGTTGCTTCTTTCTCAGAAGAAATATGCCACTAAATTTCTTGAGCGTGCACATATGCTCAATTGCAACTCTTGTAAGACCCCTGTTTACACAGAATCTAAGCTTGATCCTTCATGAGAACCACTTTCAGATCCCACTCTTTATCGTAGTCTTGTTGGTGTGCTTCAGTATCATCTCACTTTTACAAGGCTACATCTCTCTTATGTTGTTCAACATAGTTTTCTTTTCATGCATGACCCACAAGAACCTCATTTTGCTACTCTCAAACGTATTCTCCGCTATGTTCGTGGCACTCTTTCACATGGTTAATTTGCAACTTTATGCCTCACCTACTGCTTCTCTAACTTGGCACTCGATTACTAATTGGGCGGGTTGTCCCTAGTTATTGTGTTTTCCTTGGAGATAACATTATTTCTTGGTCTTCTAAGCGTCAACGCATTGTTTCTCGCTCCTGAGGCTGAATATCACGGTGTTGCCAATGTTGTCGCTAAGACTGCTTGGTTACGCAATATACTTTGAAAGCTGTATACGCCACTTTTTATTGCGACACTTGTTTATTTAGATAATTTGAGTGCTGTTTTTTTGTCATCCAATCCGGTTCACCATGAACTATCAAACATATTGAGATCGACATTTATTTTGTTCGTGATAAGGTTGCCACCCGATAGGTTCGTGTTCTTCATGTTTCATCACGCTATCAGTATGCCGGTATCTTCACTAAGGGGATTCCTTCACTTTGAAGATTTTTGATCCAGTTTAAGCGTTTGCGTTCCTCGCTCTCCAAGTGCGAGGGTGTATTAGCCGATAATATTTCATATGTTTCTGTAAGTATTTGATTAGGATACATGTTGGCCTCTACTATAGGTTTATCCCAATCCTTTAAGTCTTGTAATTTCTGTATATATTGGCCTATTATATTAAAATTTATTCAAATAATAAGAGGATCTAGTTATGATTGTGATGCTTGACGAAGAAAAACAAGTTAGTTGAACGAAAGTGATTTTCTGATTTTACTCCTCACTATGTGAATGATAATTAGTGCGCAATTTTGGGAATCACAGCGCAATTTTCATGTCGGCTAGAAACTTATTGCTTATTATCCTATAAATACATACCTTATATATGTAATTGTAATCCCTTGGTTCGATTTCATTAATAAATACTCCATCCGTCTCAAAATTATTGTCCACTAACAAAAAACACACAGTTTAATAAAAGTGGGACCATAATAGTTTTGAACCACTCAAATGGAATCTGCACCCACTATAATCTCTTCCTATTGGTTGAAATGAGAAGTGGACAATTATTTTGGGACGTCCCAAAAAGGAAATGTGGACTATAATTTTGGGACGGAGGGAGTAACTCTCTTGTTTGGCCCCGCGGACTAAACCGATCTCCAAGTTAAAGATGAGACATATATAATCTCGTTATATTCATGTGTCGTATTGTGTTAAGTGTATAATTACACATGTTTATGTACTTTTTACAATTTTGGTAATTATTATACTTAATAATTGTAGATGTTGTACTTAATTCGTTTATATTTGTATATTTAAATGTTGAAGAAAAAGATATTCCCAGCCAATTCCTCTCGTCAAGTTATTCCGTGAACTCGGTGAGTTAAAGAGCTAAATATATGAAGACGTTGTTGTTGGTTCAGAATGAACACCGATGAAGATAAAAAATTATTCTAAGTGTTTATTAATGCTGAGTTTACATGGTTTCTACTGCTGGTTAGTATTACTACCGCTCGTTCAAAGTTTCTACTGCTACAACTATTAGTACTGCCGGTGTAAATCAAGTTAGTACTGCCAAGCTAAGCTTCAATGTTAATATTGCTGCAAGGATTTTCACTGCCAACAAGGTTTCTACAGCTAGGTGAAATTCTGCATTTAGTACTGCTGGCTATGTTTTACATGGTTAATGCTGCTAGTGTCGATGACAGGGTTTGTGCTGCTTAGTGGGTCTGTCAGATTACCAAATCTGTACTTTGTCAACTATGTAAAGAAAAACATGTTGTACTATAGAAGACCATGTTTAGACACTTTAAACGCCATGCATTAATTACAATCACGTGTAATAGGGACTCTATTATTTTATAAAATAGAGTTCCATATTTTTAAGGTATGGCAAGTACTTGGTTACTTGTGTATAAGTTATAAGTTAGACTGATAGATTAAGTATTAGTAGTACATCAATTGCAAGTTGTCCATAGTGTTAGCTTCAATGTTCTTTGTAATCCTAATACAACTAAGTGTTTTTGTATTATTATTTCATTGATAATAATGTTGAAGCTTTTTACAATCAAATTACTTGTTGTTTTTGTTGTTATACATTATTTACAAGTAATATATCTTCCTTGCTAACAAGTGTGTTCCTGCCACTTCTTGTTAATCATTCAAAGCTTGTGTGTGTGTGTGTGTATAAGTAAATCTTAGTTGAGTGATTCAAGTCGATCCTGACAATTGCTGAGAAGAAAAGATATATTTCATTCAAATATAACTCAAACATACCAGATACATGAAAACATATAGAGAATGTTGAATATGAAATGCCAACTAGTCAAGCCTTCCAGGTAGGGGTGGCAATTCAGGTAATGTAATGGATTCGGGTTGGCAGGTTGATGGATCGGAAATGGCCAACTCAAACTCAACCTGATTTTTAATATTTCAACCCAACCCAAAACCCACTAACCTGGACTCGATACAGGTAACCCGATTTTTATTCAACTTTATACTTATTTGGGTCATTTTGGGTTAATAGATCGGTTTCAGATCAAATGGATCATACAGGTCAAATGGGTCAATCCCTTTTCAAAAATAATAGGTAATCACTAGTAAACATACAAATGTTTAACAATTATAACTAGAATTGGGTCTATGGACAAAATAGAAGTTCATATGTCTTATTTAAAGAATTAAGTACTAAATTTTTAGAAATTTAATTAACTTTTCGAGTTTTTGGGTCATCGGGTTGACCTGATGACCCATCAGGTAACCCGAACCCGACATGAAAAAATGTTGTCGAGTTTCGGGTTGGCGGGTTAACAGGTCAAAAAGTTGTGAATTTGTTTTTATTGCTAATAATTGAATTGTTGTTGAAAGTTACCACTGCAATTTCATAAATGAAACATGAAGTAAATGATAAATTATGATAATAAAATTTGACTGACAAGACCTTTGATATTGTTATATTTTTTTAGATTAGACACATATTAAAAATATAAAAAGGGTTTTACTCCGACCACATGTTACTTTTTTGTTGAGATGATGTAAGTTACAAATTTTGTGATGTACTATTACGGTATTACCCGTCTCAAAATTATTATTCAGTTTTAAATTTCTAAAGTCTTTTATTTTCAACTTTAACCTTAAATATTTTTTTATATATAATACTTAATGCTAAATATATGAATGAATTGGATTTTAAATGTATTTTTATTGGGATATATAACTTTCATCATGTATTATATTACACATACAAAAATATTTAAGATCGAAGTTAGAAAAAAAAGATTTCATAAAGTCAAAATTGCACAATAATTTTGAGACGGATGTAATATATAATACGGATACGATAAAATAATTTTGATATTCCTTAAAACTAAATCTGAATATAACTTGTACATAAATGTGAGATAAATTATATTTTCGTTGTACCAAAATAAATATCTACCTTTCAATTCTTAGCTTATCCCAAAATATATTATCAACTTTACCATTTTATCCTCATAATCTTTTTTTTCTTTCTCAAAACTAATACATGAGAGCATGTGCAACAAAATAAGGGCAATGATGTCATATTCACTAACAGAAAACGTATTTTTAAACTTCGTAAAAACTTATTGTTAACGTTAATTATGAGACGAGGAGGAGTAATACTAAAAAAGGTTACCCTGCAATCATGCATCAATGATGGTACCTTTCATTCGGTTCATATATATATATATATATATATATATATATATATATATATATATAGGGTAAGGTTCCAATGAGAACACTTCAAAAATAAGAACGGTAAGAACACTTCATAAATGCACAGTTAGCCAACAAAATCATTAGATTCACACTCATACATCTCAAATATGTGTAGGAAAATGGATTAAAATAGATGCGAACTTTAGGAAATACACAAAAATCGAAAAAACGATTGATGCACAATTATAGAGATAATCGTGCATCAATCGTTTTTTCGATTTTTGTGCATTTTTAGAAGTGTTCATTTGTTTTTCTTTGCATATTTGAGATGTATGATTGTGAATCTAATGATTTTTGTTGGCTAGTTGTGCATTTATGAGGTGTTCTCACCGTTCTTATTTTTGAAGTGTTCTCATTTGATCCAAACTCTCTCTCTCTCTCTCTCTATATATATATATATATGTAATGATTCCAGAGATTCATATATATAGTACAGATTAGGGATGATTGTGGTACAGGAGGATCGGTACCATACCGTACCAAACCGGTTGGTACTGCTTTTCTTTTTTGCCATAATTTGAGTACCGAATACCGTACTAATTGAAGTGGTATTGGTACCAATACCGTACGAGTACGAGTGCGGTAAAAAGTGGTACTATACCTATTTGGTACCGGAAATATAAAAATACAAAAGTGAAAAATATCCGTTTGTAAAAGGTAGTACAACATAAAAATATAGAATCACCTTAATAC
The DNA here is from genome assembly GCA_963422505.1 of Pseudognaphalium luteoalbum. Classification (NCBI taxonomy): domain Eukaryota; kingdom Viridiplantae; phylum Streptophyta; class Magnoliopsida; order Asterales; family Asteraceae; genus Pseudognaphalium; species Pseudognaphalium luteoalbum. The sequence goes on from OY730195.1 coordinate 29,757,507, forward strand.
CAAACTGGACCAAATAAGGTAACTGAAACAAAAAAAATCATAAAGAATCTCAATGTTTATGTTTTTGAAATAAAGTACCCAATAGTTAATATCGTCACATTAATTCATCAAACACGAAATTATCAACAACAATATTGATCATAATATAACATAAATACATAAGTTGAAAATTATAATATCAAAACAAATAAAATAAACATGATCAAAAAAGTTACTCAGAGTGTCGAAAATTTAACCACGGGATTTTATATGTTTGCGTATTAAGGATATAGGTACTTTCATATTCTTTGTTGGTGTTGATGATAATGATTATGATAACGATGATAGTGGTTGTATATTATGATAACGATTGTAGTTGATTGTGATCCTTAGTAATTGATGATGATTAGGATTTAGGTTTTGTGAATGTTAATTAAAAACTCATCAGTCGCGCAGTATATATAACATGTGTTACCAATAGGCGTTCTTATTTTTTAATAGACAATATTACCGGTACCGTACCGAAAGTACCGCATAAAAAAATAAGTTTTATAAGTACCGAATACCGTACCATTTGAAGTGGTATGGTACCAGTATGGGTACGGGACCAGTATGGTATGAGTACGGTATTAGAATTTCGGTACTAATGCTCATCCCTATTACATATAGTACTATGATTTATGATCTCTAAAATGTGAATATAACGAATTCCGCAAAATTTTATTCGAAGTACGTTCAATTTCAAACATTTATCATAGTTGGTATATATTGCATAACTAGGTGAGATCCCGCGACAACGCGGGGTTTTGACATTTGATTTTATAAATTGTGTAAATAAAAAGTTAAGTCAAATGAAATTGTACCATGAACCGGATTATTATATAATATAATTGTCAACCAATAATATCTAGCATATACTCTATCATATGCATATAATAAGAAGATAATATAGAATTATTGTAACCCATAAAATAGTTTTTTAAAACTTAAATTAACTATGAATTCAGTGTAACTCAAATAACTTTATTTTGTAATTCAAACCTAAATTTTAATCCAAATCGTACATTGTTGTGATTATATATTCACATATATACATAAGCAATAATAATAGATTTTGAATAGCAATATTAATAATCCATATTCAATGTTATTATGGTTGAATATGACATATGTTTGTCTATTGTTTAGCTTAATGTATATTATTTAAGAGATTATTAGTTAAAATCATAAAATATTTTAGTTACATTATTTAAAGGATTATTAGTTAAAATCATAAAATATTTTAGTTACGATTTTAACGTATTCATGATATTACGGTTGTTTGGCTAAATGGATATCCAATTTTTAATTTCATAATGCCGATAAAAAAAATTATGTGATTAATCAATATAGATAAATATTTCAAATACGATTAGTTTATTTATAAATTACCACTTGAAATGTCATGATATAAAAACTATAAGGACTAAAAATAATAGTGAAGTATTGGAAGTGTCAATTTCAATAGTTGTGGGTATAAATTATAAAAATTGAAAAAAATGAAGAAAATAATTTTAACCGTATGATCTTTATGGATGGAATCAATCTAGAGTCCAGATTGCTCCACTGTATGTATTCTGTTATATATATATATATATATATATATATATATATATATATATAAGATAAAGATACGGAGTACGTTATATTTATAATTTCTAAGCATTAAAACACTTTCAATATGAAGATAGTGTGTATCAATTATATACCTAACAATAATCAAATTATAATTGACCTCCTACATACATATTTATCGATATATTTCTAATCTTGTAGAGATGCATACAAATATTAGAACTTCTGTGAGACAATGTATGAAATTTTAGTTTGGATCTGTCATATATCACCCAACTCGCGTGATTATATAGACCTATGCAAAGGAATTGATTCAAAAAGCTTACCTAAACGAGGGGGCAATGGGTTATAGTGCCCCGTGCAACAACCGACAATCCAAGGCCGATGTGTTCTATGTGAAGAAGGGACCACCTTGCCCATGACCCATGGTGTGGTCATTGATCGATATGATGTTTTGTAGAGCGACTCTTTTTTAGCAATTGTATCTTAGACTTATCATTTTTGTTTTGATTCAATGGAAGAGTTTATAAGGTAGTAGAGACGAGAGATGAAAGGAAATGTCATATATATATCCTTGTAGAAGTGTAAATAACCTTTTGAAACTTACAGTTTCACGTATGCCTTCCTAAAATTATTTGCAAAAGTCGCAATTGAATCACACCAGTGTAAAAGCTAATTTAAATATGTGCATGTGGTTGTAAATAAATGTGGTAGCTAGCGTTAATGGGTGAACTTGAGGTGGGTACTCGTACTCGTACATGTTAAATGAACTAACAAGAGATGTAGAAAAGTCTGCACATATGATCATTTGTATTTGTATGTGTTTATATTTAAGTTAATAATAGAAGTGTCCTGTTCATTTGACTAGCTACAACAAATTTGTTATGTGTTCATCATCTACGAGGTTTGTAGAACTCTTGATATATTTACTTTATGCTTTTTGAACCTTTGGTAGTATTGTACATGGAATGGTTAAATGGATTAGTTGTATGATTGTTTAAATGTGTGTACAGTCATTGTGTTTTGAATGCAAAAAATGCTTAAAACTTGTTTACCTCTATTGTAAAACTGCAGGAAATATGCGGAACTGAAACAGGATAAACTTGGGAAAATTGTAGAACGGCTTTCAGTGACCTCTAATGCAACACGAAAAAATTTTAGAGTTAAGTGCAAAAAAAAAATGCAATTAACTATGCTTTGACATTCATAGTGTTTACTCAACTATTCGGGTGTCCATTGTGTGTAAGGAACTAGTTATTTCATGCTATTGGTAATTTTCGGTATATTTCCCTCCATGTCATCTATATAAGGTGACACTTGTTATCCTTACAAGTTGATACGTCACTAAAATACATACAATGACAAAAATAATGAATTTGTTACATACAATGTACGTTCGAAAAGTTGAATACAGACTATAAATATGTCAGGTCATAGTTAATTGCATTCTTATGCACAAAGTCAAAAAATTATTTATAATACTTTATTCATTTTTTTAGTTACACTGATGTATAAGACCACTCTCAATGGTGACTGAAACCGACTAAGTCACATCAGCGTTACATCAGCTTTTCAAAAACTGACGGACCCTTACCATCAGTGACTCGTTACTTCAATTTTTGGGTTCCACATTTATCGATTTAGTTTTAATATTATACATACACAAAAAAAGAAGAAAAAAAAGACGTGTCGGAATTGTGACGAGGAAAACTGACGAGACAAAGTGATGAACCAGTACCATTGGCCTCACTTTGTCAGTTGAAAACCGACACGAGCCGGCGGCTGCCGCTAAGAGGAGCGTAAGAATTTACAAGAGCAACAAAATAGTTAAGGAAATTATAATTATAAATAATGAATAAAAATAAAGATACTTAGAAAACGAAAGTATATGGAAGGCAAGGAATTGTGGGTCGGGGCAACGAAAGTCTATGAATAATCTTTTGGATCGGGGCATTAATATCGTTTCAAGCAGCTGCAAAAATTGTGAGTTCAATGTTGAATGTACCAACCATGCACTTCTAATGTGTCCGAAAGCTTTGGAGATAATTAAGTGGGTATTTCGATGGTGCAACATTCCAATCCCTAATTGTTCTTCGGTGGTAGAATTAATCGAATTTGGGGCCAATTGGGGAAATCATTTAAAGAAACGAAAGATTCTCATTGCTATCATTCAATGTGCGTTATGGAGTATATGGAAGACAAGGAATGATTTGGTTTTCAACAACTTTCGGAGATCTTTTTCTTTCATCACGGGAGATATCATTTCTACTTCTTTCCTATGGATTAAGCATAGAAGCAGTGTTCTCTGTAATTGGGTTGATTGGAGAAGTTGTCCCATTTAACCATTTTTCTTTCGTTTTATATTTTATATGTATCATGTACTTTCTTTGCCGCTCTTAGTTTCTTGTTAAGTTGTGGTATTTTAATGTTATTTGCCGTTTCAAAATAGAAAACGAAAGTCTCTTCCGCCCATCTATGCTTTAATGGCTGATTTAATGACCAAATGATAAAAGGTAAATTTCATGGGTGTAAATGTCACGATGTAATCATTGCGTTGTAAATAACTTCTGTAGCAGGTAGCTAGCTTGAGCCTTGACGTGGTGTAAATGATGGGTGTCACGTGTTAAAAATAACTTGTACAGTAGTAAAGTTAGAGTATCCGCACTCCATTTACTTCTATGGATTTAATATAGTGCCACATCACTACAGAACCTCATTATACATAACTTTCGCAGTGCATTGATTTTTATTAGTGACACATAAAAAAAAGTGACACATAAGTATTAATCTGATTTTTATATACTTTCACACGTATTTCTAAAAGTTGGTGATTGTTTTTTATTTTTAAATCTGACTTTTGGCCCAATTGTTTCACGAATTAATACCGTGCAATTAAATTCTTTCAAATAATATTTTAATACTTTTTGGAATTCAAATTATTCATTGGTTAACTTTGACTTTTTTATATTGTTCGTCCACGTGCTTTGTTTAAAATTTCACTCGTCATCCTTGTACTTTTTTTGACATTGGTCGTCTCTGTGATTGCTAGTTGTTGCACTCGCAGTCATTGTCACTAACGACCGTTAGTTTTCTTCGTTAAATGACCATCCGTGTAATTTTTTTTCAAATTTTAAGTTTATTTAAATTTAATAATATTTTTAATTGTTCTTAGCTAATATATTTTTTGAATAATCTAATCAACTTAATTTAATTATTTTAATCAACTTTTTTCGTGACAGTTAATTTATTCTATTTTTTAAGTGTCCCGATCAGTATAAACCCACTAAAAATATAATACTTTTTTAAATAGTTTATACTCTTAATTTTGCATATCATCGTTGATTTCACAACTCCGTATAGACAATTCTAAATGCCTACATATATATTACTAATAGTTTTGTATATTATGAACGTACTCAAGTTGCACATTATCAACATGTAATATTTGTTTTTGAGTTAATTGAAGAAAAAATTGTAAAATCCAAAAATGCAATAAATACGTAGTGTATAGTATTATTATACTCCATATGTTGAACATTATGTGTTTTTTTCCAAATAACTTACACATATTAAATTATGTTAATTAGTTGAAAAATTATACTGATAGTACCTGACAATTTTATACATTGTTTTTTTTTTTAAAAAAAATTATGGTATACAAAACTATTAGCAATATAATTGTAGGCATGTAGAATTGTCTATATGGTATACAAAACTATTAGCAATATATATGTAGGCATGTAGAATTGTCTATACGGAGTCATGAAATCGACGATAATATGCAAATTAAGAGTATAAACTATTTAAAAAACTATTATATTTTTAAACTATTATATTTTTAGTGGATTTATATAGATCGGGACACTTAAAAAATAGAATAAATTAACTTTCATGAAAAAAGTTGATTAAAATAATAACATTAAATTGATCATATTAGATTATTCAAAAAATAAATTAGCCAAGTACAATTAAAAATAATATTAAATTTAAATAAACTTAAAATTTGAAAAAAAATAACATGGATGGTCATTTAACGAAGAAAACTAACGGCCGTTAGTGACAAAGACTGCGAGTACAACAACTAGCAACCACAAGGATGACCAGTGCAAAAAAAAGTACAAAGACGATGAGTGAAATTTTAGACAAACCACGAGGACGAACAGTATAAAAAAGTCTTTAACTTTATTTAGAATTAATTATTATCATTTTATTTGTATAAAACATTTTAATATTGATATATATAAATATAAATGGAAATGGATAAGTAGTTTAAAATAGTACGATGATGTGTCGGTGTGTTAGATCTTGTAAGGTTTAATGGAGTGTGTGAATGATTTCTGTAATGTAATGATATGTTGATGTGACAATGCTTAAACCGTAAAGAGTTAAATGCATTGAAGATGATCTAAACTCAAAATACATAAATAAACAAGTGATAAGTACCTTGTGAATAAAAACACGCCTTTCTAAAGTTAGATGCATAAAAATTATCCAATGTTAGGTTTACAAACTTCATTTGAACAAACTCTGGTCATCTTTCACTTCAGTCCCTGATCTTTCATGCTCCTTGGAAGTCAGCCCTTCATCTTCATAAAAACTTTGATCATATACTTGGTACCAACACGTAATAATAGCAATCATATTTATTCAAAAGTTAACTTTCTAAAGCAAAGCAAAATCAAGATTGAAGTATATTCTCAAATGTGCTTTTAACAGGACCAAACAATCCCGATCCAACGTACCATAAAAATCACAAAATAGAATATGGAAAGCAAATAGCGAGTCAAGGACTTGCTTAGTATTTCCAGCGTAACTGGAACTTACTCGACATCAGATGGTTTCCTAAGTTAAGTTATTTGATGAGTCAGTAAGTGCAAAGTGCACACTACTAGTTTAAACTAACTTGAACCGCCACCAAATAGCAAGTCAAGGAGGTTGCAACCCTTAAGGGGCCGCGCCGAGCCGCCGCCCCCTAGTTATATACCCGCATGATAGCTGATTTTTCAGCCAAAATTAACAGAGGCTATATATGTTCGTTAACCGGTTGTATCCGTTCCTGCCAAAATGTACAGATGCTATATATGTTCGTTAAAGTTTGTATGCGTTTGTTAGAAGTAATGTTTGTTTGTTCCCGCCAACACTTTATAACCTCCACAAATGTTTTTGGGTATAACAGAATGTTGGTCTTCATTTTGAATCCATAATGTTGAAATAAGTGATACAAAGGTTCAATCTTACTTGGAAATATATTGTGCGCATGGTTGGTTTGTATATAGTTGTTATCTAAAAGGTGTATTAATAAAGAAATAAAGTTTGGTGTAACCGACTTAAAGTTAAGAACTCCGGGGTTTAGTTGAGAAGATTTTTTCTGCAGGGGCCATAGTGAAACTTTTATATGCTGAAATTATAACTGTATTTTTTGCGGTCTTTTCATAATAAGTTCTGTAATTTGTTTTTCTACTCAATCTTGAATACTCAGAACCTAAGCATTCGTTTCACATGGTTATTCAGTGAGTGTATGACACCTATTAGTGTTGATTCATGGAGTGTTTTTGTAAGGTGCTATCTTTGGTTTTGTTTTTGTTCCTTAAGACCGGTTATGGTTGTAATTAGAGTGTAGTATTCATTGATTCTGGTGTTGATTCTATACTTATTTAGTTCTTTACGCATAACATAATGTGTTTGTTTGTGCACACTCTAAAGGCAAGTTTTTTTTTTCATCAAGGTGTGTATGGTTATAATTGGTTATATGGATATGGATAATGCTGATAAATTCTGTCCATTTGCTTCTCATCTGGGCAATTATAGATATAATGACATAAAGTTTTGGTTCTTATGGACTAGAGAAATTTTGGGAATGGGCTTAATTGGGTAAAACTCAAATCATGAATGGATCTAAATAGGTGACCATCATGTTATATTTTTTATATTATATAGTTAAAAATGTTAACTTATTTTGAAAAAAATATATATTTTAGTGAATTAGAACATTTTTTTATGAAATTTTCAAATAGCCCATTTTAACCCGAGTCCGTTTATACCCGCGCCCGTTTTTACCCGTAGCCCATACCCGTCTAACCCGCCCATTTTACCAGCTCTAGATATGGATGACAATATGAATTAAGTGAGGAGTGAAAACAGTTAGTTTATTTTTATGCCAAATAAACAACTGAATGATACGAAATGACTAAAGTACCCCTACTATCAATAAATCATTTTCAAAGTTTTAAATTTCCAAATCATATTACATTTTATGAGACATAATTATGCATTGTATAATATAAATTCCAAACTCAAATCTTGACTAAAAAAGAGGTTACATTATGAAATTAAACGTGACATCGTATCTTCCAATTTCAATGTGTTTGTTCACAGTAAAAAAATTGTGTTTGTTCTTGCTTTCAATTTTCTAACTCTTCGATTTAAATCATAAATTTCAATTTCACATATTTTCTCATTCTTTGTACTATTTGTGAACTGCGATCTACTAATAAAAAATGATAATAAATCTTTAAGTCTTGATTTCATTTCCATCCCAACACCTTGTTTTTTATTTAAGTGTTCTATCTTTAATTTGAATGTGCAGGGCAACGTTATCTCAAATCATAATAAATTAACACATTCAAATTCATAATGTCTTTAGTGGACACAAAATTAAAAGAAAATAAAGAAGAATAAATCAAAGAAAAATATAGTAAAAAAATTAGCGTCGGATATGAGTTTGGTTACGGTAGGCGATGTGCGAGGATGGCAGGATAGCGTGTGGTGGATCTTGAAATCGCAGCAGCGTGGTGGTCAACTTTTAGATCGGAGCAGCGAATTGTGATGGTGAATTTCGAGATAGTAAGTAGCAGAATATGGTGGTTGGTTTTTAGATGGGGTAACATCAAAATGAACGGCTATATAGGGACAACATTGGTTTTGGGTATGAGCCAAAAAGTCACTGGGCCAGTTGGACTCATTCAATAAGTTCCAAGTAAACAGACAATGTTAGGTGATAATCTCTTCAAACCAATAAGTCCAATAAGCTCTAAGTAAACAGCAAGTGTTTCTTTGAATTATCCCAATTAAAATATAGTGATACTTAGGCGGTAACATGTTGAAAATTGAAATACTTTATGAGTGAAAGTGTGTAACACAACTTATTGAATTAATTTATCCAATACTATCATCAAGCCCAGGTAAATTTCTAACAAGACCTTGAATTATATTCAATCATTCAAAAAATATGTATTAACAGTCTTCCAGGAGTATCCCTGAACATCAAATACAACATGAATCCAACTAAATATTGTCCTTAATTCTTGATCAAATGCATGACATATCAGGATAACAACAATCTGCCTATATGTACAAAACTCTGTTCTTGAACAATCTTTAAGAAAAACTCTTCAACCCAAAGGCAAATTACCTCTGTCTATCAAACCTCATAGTCTTCTAAAATACTTCTTCTTGGCTCCAGTACTTTACTGTTTTTTTAAGATCGAAACAAATGATACTTTCTAACTCTTTGGCATTTATAACATCCGTGACAGATTGTAACCATTTCTTACCTCTAATGGACTGGATCCATTGGGAACGGTGGATTTGAAGAAAGCTTGATTGGTGTTTTCAGCTTTAACACTTCTAGAACAATTGACGTAAGTATGACTGCAGCAAGAACGAACCCGTAACCAATCTTCCATGAACTTCCTGCATTAGCAAGTTGTATTCCTAGAAATATATTCAAAGCTCCAAAAAAGAGAGCAATTCTTCCAACATAATGGTGGTACCAATTCCAGTACTTTCTATGCTTACTGTCCTTATCAGGTCTTATGAAGAATGCCATAACCTGAAATGCAAGACAGATATTAGAAATGTATAATGCATAACCAGGGCTATTGTTGACCCTTGAAGTCAAAACATTCCTGATTTTAATTCTAAAGCTTAAAACTTTCCCACATTTCCAACACCAAAACTTATCCAATATATGATTTTGGCATTGTAGTAATAACCAATCAAGCTTTTTCTTGATGATTTTAGGAAATTGAAATTCAGTATGTCTTGACCTTTAAAGTCATTAAAAATTTGTCAAAGTATCTGAATATCAACCTGGAGAACACTGAGAACTATGGCAGTTATTCCAATGCCTTTATGCGCTGGCGCATGGAAACTAAATTTGTTGTACATATTTAGTCCAACAATTCCTGTGGCAACTGCAAATATGAACCCCACGAACTGAAATCCTAAATGCAAATAGTACCATAACGGGTCCTTGTGCTTGAAGTATCTAGCAATAATAGCCCCATATGGCAATATCAGCCCCCATCCAAGTAAACCCAATACTCCATGTGTCGTTTTTGAGCGGCGGAGATTTTTAGAAGGCGTTATTGAACTTGAACTTGATCTTGAAGAACCTGAGTACAAAAAGGCAAAAGCTTTGACTTTTAAGGTCAGCCAAAATAGTCTTAAAAGTCAAAAATGACTAGCTCACTAGATGAACGAACCTTGGGAAAAATCCAAATAGATAGTTGTCTTGTCATCATGAACCGCTAAGAGGTGGTGTTGGGGGTACTTGCTTGAGAAAGCCAATAGAATCGGTTGAGTTTTGAGTTTGCTCGGGTATTGTAGCTGATATGCTAAATGAATCTTGGCACCATAAACCGTGACAAAAGGAGGAACACTCGTTAAGGGCAACTCGCCCTTATCGTGTTTTACTTGCGAAGGCGCAAAGCCGGCGGCATAATATTGTTTAATTACTGGAGTACCCTTTCGGGTAATCCAACCAACCATTGCGCTTGAGTTAAGCATCATACCATCCTTTGAGAACCCCATTGCAACATATCCACTTGTGTAAGTTGCTGATAATACAATTGTCACAAGATTGTCTTTGCTCTGGGAGTACTATTTTTGGAAGTACATAAAATTCATCACCAATCAAAATAAGAGGACTTAAAGTTTTTAATTAATTATCCTAAATCTTGTAAATTAAAGATCATATTAGGGAAATGGAAAAACTTACACGAATAACGAATGAATTCCAGATGGGTTTACACACCATGTGTGACATATTAGCATAAGGAAGAGGAAGAAAACTGTTGACATCATCATTGCATTCATCGCCTACAACCGCTGAAATCGTCACAATCGCCACAAAAACAGTTAAAATCAAGAATTTGGAACCCGAACTCATCGCAAATTGAAGGAAATCTATAGATTTGATGAAAAAAATAATAGATATAGATAATAAGAAATAATAATTGGGTAAAGAAGGGTATGATGCTTTTTTCACAAGATTTCTTAGTTTTGAAGGTTGCCTGGTTGGTGGTAGTTGATGAATGAGGTGGGTAATCATCATCACATCATAATTTTCCCGCCATTTTTGTAAACTAACTTTTTGATTCTTTTTACTTTTTTGAGCTCATCTGCTCATGAATAACCAGCTAGTGAATAATTGTTGTAGTAATATAGTAAAAATCTTATAAGTACATTTTATATGAACTACTTTCGGAATATAATTCTGAGAAAACATAGCCATCTTCTAGGTAAAAATGATTTGGGCTTGTCAAAAGACTAATACATCTTTTCATGTTCTGTTAAATTGTACGGTACAAACCGATAATGCAATGTCATATGATTTGTGGGGTATTCGTGGAAAAAGTTTTCTTTGGTTGCTGGTATGATTATTAGGCATTGCGTAAAAATGGGCTAAATTGGACAACATTTAAGGTTAAGGGTCACCACAGAGTTTGTTGGGTTTTATCATCATGATAGTATATGTTCTTATTTCTAATTATTATTATAAATGGTGTTATTATATACTGTAGTAAGAAAATAATATAACTTCAAATCTACTCTGGTTTTGCTATTTAAGATGCAAATTGTTCTCCATCTATTTTCTGTCATACCAAGTATCTTTTGAAATGGAAAATAATGCGATCTAGAATATAAAAAGGGAGTTGATTTTGGCAAGGAAACTTTTACTTGTTACAAGGAAACAGTTGCATAAATAGTTGTACTATATGTATAAACAATTGTACTGTTTCCTTGTAGGAAGTAAAACCTTCCTTGCCAAAATCAGCTCTGTAGATTAGACCAGACATGAAAAGTAGAACTAGAACGCTGTTACGTTATGTATGTACAATGTACATCTTTGTGAATAAATTTAGAGTCTGTTTGAAACTGTGGACATTTTCTGTTTAGGTATGTTGTTGGGACTGAGATGAACCACTTATACTTGTTGGAAACTTTTGTATGATTTAAGTGTATTTGGCCTACATTTTGTCTCAACAATTCAAGATGGGTGCCAATGAATACACCCCCCTTAATTCATGTTTTAATTCAAGTTTTAGGTCTGTATCCTAGGAGGAGTGTCAATCAGAATATCTATTAATTTGATTTGATTTTCTTTTTTTTAATTTATTTTCAAGTTAATAGAGATTAAATAATTCGTCTTTTATTCCCCCAAATGTAAATCTATTTTTCTAAATACCTTCATCTTAATTTAATTATCCCCAGACTATAACTCGCAGTTAAATGAAAATACAATAAGTATTTTGTTCGTCTCATCACAAGTGTCTACATTATTTTTTTCAGTTGTCCCAAATAAGTGTCAACTTCCATATTTCAACGAATTGAAAGAGACTTTATTGAGTAGATATGTTATTTGGTTGGTGAAAAATATAGTTAGTGGATAATTGAAAACGGTGTGCAAAGTCAAAGTGGACACTTATTGTGACGTAGAGAGTAATACTTACTCTTCGCACAATGGCATTCTTACTTTTAACCAATTAATTTGAAGATATATTCTTTTTTGTAATTGTTAATTTGTTTGTTTATACAAATTGAGTAAAATTCAAATGAGTACACCAACTTTATGTGAAAATGAATGAATCAATAGAAATGCGCCACGTGTCACTAAACTCAATTTCCCTCACGTTTTTAAACATTAAATGTAACACCCCTAAATTTATTGTTTGGCGGAAGCATACTTGGGGTGCTACTAATCAATAATCACAAGCACATAAGATAAAATGAACGACTCTATATGCGCCGTTTTAACAAAATACATTGATTGTAATAAAAGTTTACAATAGTTGTGAGGATTACATAAGCTCGGTATCCTGATCTGAAAGATTCTATGGCATTACTACTTATACAAAATATAATAATGCAGAAAAATCTCTTGATGTTCGTGTTTGCATGCGACTCGAGCTATATAATTCTGAGTAGTCCTACTACTGTTGTGTACCTGAGAATACATGCTAAAAGGGTCAACTAAAAGCTGGTAAGCTCACAGGTGTAAATGATGAGCATAATGTATGAACCACAAGATTTAATAATGTGCTTGAAACTAATCAAATAAATGTGTATATTACTGCCATGAATCCATAGTTTGAGCTTAACTGAGGGGCCAGGATCCGCCTTTAAGGACCTGAGCGAGGTGCCTCCGAGCAAGTGCCTAATCTACACTCGTGTGAACAAATGATAATGTGTCCGTTTGACATCACAGTCAAGGTAGCGCGACTACCCGGGACAGGGATTGTCAATCCCATATGGTACCATACACTAACATTCACGCTAAATCCATATTAACAAACTATGTGGTGGAGGACTTCATGATTAGTGAAAACAAACTCATGCAGTCAATATATCGAGTTTTGTACTTGTGTTCACATGTAAAACAAATTTGAGCATGTATTCCCACCCCGGGAGTAAAAACAGTAAAATGTGGGGCTATGAAACTCACATGAGTCTAGTGCATTTATCTCAATAAACGTGTGTTGCTAGACCAAGCAATGATGTCCGAAGACTATAACCTGAGGGCGTCCAAGATGCGCGTTGGTTAATACGTGAGTAGGTATCTCAAAAGATCACCTATACTAGTTGTTCATCCAACTAGTTATGTCCAAATACATTGATTCGTTTGATTGTTTGTTTGTGTTTTGAAAACATGTACGGCCCGTTGGTGACGGTTTGTAATAATAATATTACATAATTATTATTATGTGTTGTTTCATTGTATACTATTAAAGTATATGTTTCATGTGTTGTATTGTAGATAAGTGTTGAAGTATATATGTATCATGTACGAGTACATCGTATGTGGTTCAAAGGTTGTAAATGTTTAACACGCAGTGTATAAAGTATTTCCAAACTTTAATAACGGGGGTTCAGGGGCAGCGCCCCTGATTAGCGGGGTTCCAGGGGTGGCAACCCCTGGCGGAGTCCAAGGGGCAGAGCCCCTGGCTGGGGTCGAGGTGTCAGGTCAGCTCGAATTTTTTTTATTTCTACTACATTGCTTTAGTGAAAAACGCAATTAAAATCTGAATTTCGGATTTGTAAGTGATAAAATTTCAAGCGTTAACACTTAGTGAAAATCCATGTTTTCAAGGTTCTGATTTGTGCGACACTGGGTGCGACACTGGATGCGACACCAAGTGCGACATAGGCTGATGTGTCGCAGGTCAGGACTGCGACATAGGTCTTTGCGTCGCTATGTGCGACGTCCGCAATTTAATGCGACATAAGGTGTCGTGTCGCTACTGCGACATTCGCAATTTGATGCGACATAGTGGCTTGTGTCGCTATGTGCGACATATTCAATTTTTGGCGACATAGTGACTTGTGTCGCTATGTGCGACGTAGCCTATTCTTAGCGACATAAGGGCTTGTGTCGCAGAAGGTCCAGCCCTTCTGCGACATAACATGTTGTTTGGGTTTTCGAGTGTCGGGTTTGTGGTCAAACGACCTCGATTTGACCCGAAACTTTTACAAAAGTCTTGAATCAGTTTTTATAGGTTATAGAAATTATTGGTTTGTATCGGGAGTAACCCGAAGTGTTGGATCTATAAAATGGTCAAAACCGACATTTTCCGACAATGTTTAGAAAACGAGTTTTATTACTTTATATGGACATAATCAAGCTAGATAAACAACATAACATGTGAACAAGTAAAATACAAGTATTTTCAAAAGTGTCAGGGATCTTACAACTTGTCGTATGAAGGATCCGAAAAGATGGAAGTGTTCCTCGCGTCGTGGTGATCGTTTTATCTTGAAGGATTCTTGGATGAAGAGGATTATCTGATGGTGTTTTGTGGTGATTTCTTGGGGGGTTTTTAGAGAGAGAGAGAGACGATTTTAGAGAGGGGGAGGAGAAGGGTGGAGTGTGGAGAAGGTTGAATGTGAAGGTAGGGTGTGTTTGGTTAGTTTTGTAAGAAAGCATGGGGGTGCCATGCCCTTGTGTTGGCCGGCCATGGGTGGGGTCCACCAAGGTGTGGACTTCACCCACACTTGTTCCCAAAACTCGCGCTCTATGCGGTGTTCGTTTACCCGATCGTTTGAACGTTTAATTATCGTTATACATTTTAATACTTGTGTGTGTAATTGTAATATTTTTACTCGAAGTATTTTATCAAAATACTTAATAATGAATTATAAAAATATAAATTGGGTTTATTTCGTTTGTCGGACGCATTTCACGCGTTTCTGGTGCGTACGTTTAGTTTTTAGACAATACGAAATACGTTTGTATATATTATCCAAATAATATATAATAAAAATGAGTTCATTAATTGGTTTCACATATTTTAATAGATTATTTACCAACGTCCGTTTTGTGATTGTGTCGGATTCCATCCGATAATGAAATGCACGATTTAAATAACTCGTGTACGCGTGTATATATAACAATATACTAAATGATACACATAATTAGCCCTAAATACAACTAATTACATGTATTAATACAATGATTAGGCACTAAGTACTAACTCTAATTTGATGGGTGTCACATTAAATATCTCCCAAACGGTAAGTCGCAAAACCAAAAAAATCAGTGTTTTATTCTCTTCGATTAGAGATGTGACAAGATATACTTTCGACGAACTATTTTTTTTCTTCGGTTTTTGGTGCATTTTGAAAATGTTAACACATGTGCTACAAGCTGGTAACATATTTGTTACTGGCGAATAACAAATGTGTTACAAGCTAGTAACACATATGATCCTTGCTAGTAACACATGTGATACCAGCTAGTAATACACGTGTTACTAATTTTGTACAATTTGTAAAACCAAAAAAAATAGCTGTCAAAAATATATCTTGTGAGAAGGCAAATCAAAGAGAAAAAATGATGATTTTTATGGTGCAATTTTTATGATTTTTCGACTTACTGTTTATGAGATATTTAAGTTTAAAAAAGGCGAGGGAAAATGAGTTTTGTGACACGTGACATTTTCTGATTGATTCCTTCATTCTTACAAAAAAATTCATATTCATTTGAACCACAATAGATAGTAATTATGTAAAATTTTAGTTAAATAACTTATTTATATATGAATAATAAAGGAAAATATATTTTTTAAGAAAGCTAACAAAAGGAACAATAGAAACCAATGAAAAAAAAGGTAAAAGAAGTCAATGTAGGTGGCATGCTATTGACAGCCTTCAAGATTCTTTATGAATGTAAACAGAAGATTAGGCAACATTACCAAGTTTATAAAAAGGTCCTAACACGTCAATAAAAGGTCGAAATAGTGTTTAGAAACAGAACATAATGTAACAAAAAGCAAAAAAACAAACATATAGATTAATCAAAAAAGGTAACGGATACTAGAGAAGTAGAACTATATAACACACATTCTCTGATACCGCGAACGTAATAAATTACTACCCGTGCACTGTGTTTATTTCCTTGTTATACAGCTATAACAATACCAACAAAAAATGGTTTAAAAAAAAGTTCTTCTGAAGAGTGCCATAGGACAAAATTAACGTTCAGTCACATCTTAATAAATTTGTTTTTCCGGGCTTAATTTATTAAATGTGTATGATTAGAGCCCGTTATATATAGCAATCCTTGTATGATCTGTTCCGTTCACATGCACGGATATCGGTTCATAAGTGACTTCTTTCACGTTATCGAGATTCATATTTTCAGTAACCCAGGATCTCTAGCCTAAAGAAATATATCCAAACATCACATCTTTCAAAATACTTCTTCTGTCCCGTGTCCACAATAAGTTTCTACAAAGTTTAAGAAATTACATTGTTCGTTAGTGAATATGAAACTATTACTCTTACTTTATGCACATATTCTCATTTATCAATGTTGAGAAAGGATATATTGAAGGTAAAATGATAAAATTAACATATTATTTTTGGAAGTGGACACTTGTAAATTTGGGACAAACTAAAATAGACAAGTGGATACTTATTTGAGACGGATGAAGTACATCTTAAAGCACGATGCTACCTTTTGGTCCTAGAACTTACTCCATTAGTTTTCTTTTGAAATTATTGATCATTATCTTAATCTCCTCTGTAATTTATTCTTCATCAATCACATTCTTTCCATAATTCTTGTGTAATATGTTACAGCGTGCAGTTTGCCTTCCTTAAAATCACTGTGCATTACTATGATTTGACAACCAATTAGTACATAATAGCATTTTTGGCATTTTAGAAGCTAATTAACTGGAATGAATTAGGCCAAAACATATTTTAGTACCATGAACTTGGTTAACTAAGTCTTCTAGTACTCTGAACTTGTAAACGAGACTCCCACTCACTAACTCGGTCATGTAACAATCACATCCTATGTCTGTGTTAGAAGATAACGGGTCAACTGATATTCTAAATGATACAACTTCAATTCAGATTCTGAAATACCCGGCCTATCAGATATTTAATTATTTCATGTGAATCAAAAGTGTAGATCGTGGATCAAAATCCAAGTACTTTTAAGCCTTTTATCTCTTTTTTCCTTCCATTATAATATTAGTACTTAGTAGTAGGTTTCAAGTTCTCCTAATCAAACTTTGAAACACCCATAATTTTATTTAATACATTTATAAACGACCAAATACTAAAATAGATGATAGCTCTTGTAAATATGATTTTTTACATAAAGGATACAGGGAAATGACTTTCAAAGACACGTGACCCATTTTCGTTACATGTGTGACAAACTGACAATGGACGACCCAGTTTTTCTGTTTGATCCAAAAATGACCATTTCTTTTTGACACATGTTCCTGATACATGTTAGTCCCAACTTAATAATTCTAAACCAAACATAACATATACTTTGGAAATTTCACAAGGAGTGGCGGAAACACACTTGTAAAAATTAGGAAAAACACATATTTTATAGTGATTGTATGATGAGCTTAACAAAAAAAATCATAAACAAACTCTCAATATTATTTCATTGATGAAGCGAATACAAATACACTTTAATTATTTTAAAATTCATGTGACTCATCCTTCTATGCCAGAGATTTGCTTCACTCACATATGCTTTGGAGAAAAAACAGTTTAAACTTTCTTGAGGTATCATATTTGCTAAGTCACAGCAGTACATATCATTCTTTCTGGGAATTCTCATTAAAATCATGCTTTCATCAATTTTAAATTTGTCAGAAAGAATAAAACATTCTGTGTCTGTAAAATGAACTGGATTCTTTTTCTCAGTAATCTGACTGACACTTAGCAAATTATACCTCAATTGTTCAACATAATATACATCATTAAACCTCATTTTCTCACTGTTAATGACACCTTTTCCAAAAATTCTTCCTCCTTTGGGATTGCTTCCAAAAGCTACAAATCCTCCATCAAAGCTTTTAAAATCTTGAAGCTTGCTTCTATTTCCTGTCATATGTCTTGAGCAGCCACTATCAATATGCGACAAATATTTTGGCTTGCCCTGCACATGAAATTATATAAAGATTAGTTTCCCTTGGGAACCCAAACCAATTTGGCTTTAGGGTTCCCTTTTGAATCCAAAAAATCAATTCTCTCAAAGATCATTGATTTTGGATCAGCATTGGTCTTGAAACTAATTGGAGTATTATCTGTTCTTCTACTCCAGCTTATTTTAGGTTTAGCAGCATGAATGGATCTAGCGGTGTTAGTAACTGGTCCACTTGAATTCCACTGTTGACTAATTTTTGATTCACAACTGCTGCATTGTAATTTATACCAGCGCTGTTAATTAGTTTAGCATTTCTCTTCTTGACGGCATTTACAGAACCAATTTTTGTTTTGAAATTTTGATGATTGATTCTGTCATTTGCTGTCCATGATGTTCTCATATTCCTTTGAAAGTTCTTGGGATTGTGATAGCATTTATTTTGAAGATGATTAAATCTTCCACAGATAAAGCATGCTCTTTCTTTTCTCATGATGAAGTTGTTTCCCAGTTTTTGTGAAACCATTTGATTCCAATTGATTTGATTTCCTCTGGGTCTTTTGTTTGGATGCTTTTGAGATCAAGAAGAGGTGCTTGCTTTGCACTTTCACACAGAACAATTTGCATTAATGATAGGTTTATCTACAGGTATGCTTACTGATTTTGTAATGTGTTTATCTGTTGATTTAGTATATCCTGAACTGGATTTGGACTGATTGTCTGTGCAGTTTCTTTCGAGTATATTCATTTTACTTAGTTCAGCAAACATCCTTTTTCCTTGTTCTAGCTTTTCATTTGTTATTTCTGAGGTTAGTTTCCTTATTACTTGTGTTCTTTTCATTAATAAACCTTCTTCTCTCTTAGGGACATTTACTTTACTCTCATCATCATAACATTCAGATTCAAGTCCATCTATCAATTTATCATCTAAACTTCATACTGATTTTGTTTTTTCTTCAATTAATTTCTCACTTTGGATCAATACAAGATCAGCTTGTTTTTCTTCCTTAGACACAATCTCTTTGATACTTTTGATATCTATGTCACGTTTGGTTGGGATATAATTTTGATTATAAGATGGAGGTGCTTCATGATAACCTAGGCCAGCTTTTAGTCTACCATGTATTTGAGTTTGAATCATGTTTTCTACTCCTTTTGAAGCATGTTCTAGCTTATTTACAATCAGTCAGCTTAATACACTCCCTTTCACTTATGGTTTCAGTTAGCTTTAAATTTAATTCTTTCACCCTATCTTCCAGACTTTTCTTTTCCCATTTGGCATATTCCATATCATACTTAAACTGAGTTTCATTTTCCTGATATGCCTTAATTTGTTTTTCTAAATCCTCTATTGATGCAACATAGAGTTTACTTTTAGAGTCTCATTGATCAAGTTCCCTAATAATTTTTGCATTATGATCTCTATATTGTTTAACAGTTTTCTTACAAATAGATGAACATAATTTGGATTGTACCTCATAAGGAACCTCATCTGATGTTTCCATTTGAGCATGTGCCATAAGAGCATGATTTTTTACTTCAAATTCCACCTGATCAAACCAATCCCTTTCTGTTTCACCCTGTGATACCAATGCACTTTCTGAAGTACTTTGATTTTGATCCTGCACAGGAACATTTCGTCTTTGATTTCCAGTAAAACCTCCTGCCCTTAAAAATTCATAGTTCTCTGCAGATTTCCTTCTTGACTTCCTGTTCTGCATTCTCTTGCAAAGTGCCCCTTTTTGTGACAGTCATAGCATTCCACTTTACTCTTATCAAAACCAGCAACATCATCCTTCTTAAGAGCAAAGTTGTTTCTTCCAGTTCTTTGATTGTATCTCTTCACTCTCATAGTAATCATAGCCATCTGCCATTTTAGATCCATTTCTTCCAAATCTTCAGGATCTATTTGCTCAAGTTCTTCATTAGTCAGTGATGAGTTCACATGACTGGCAAAGAAAGATTCCATGACTGGATCAACAGATTTATCTTGTGATTTTGAAACACCTATTGATGGAAAAGGTTTAATGCATGTGATGTAGATCCATAGGTGTTGGCATCTACATTTCTTTTGCTCATTGACACAAAAGCAACATTTTGAGTGACATAAGTATACCCACTGGATTGCTTCTTGCTTTCCACTTCTGGCTCAAAAGATTTGAGATAATTGTACAAATCATCTAACTCCTTTTCATCCAGATCTTGCCTTTGTCTTAACCCAACTGTATACATTGTCCCCTCATCTCCCAGAGACCTTAAATATTTTCTGTTGAGATCATCTCTGTCAATTTTTACATTATGGTTTTCAAGCTCACTTACCAACTTTGAATATCTTTCAAAAGTCTGTGACATTTTCTCTATTTTGACAGAAACAAAGTTTTCAAACTGTTGTTTGACTAAAGATCTTTTAATCCTTTTTGTGTTCTCATTACCACCAAACCTTTTTTCAATTGCTTCTATAAGTTCCTTTGCATCATCAAACTTGCAGAACTTCTTTTGATACTCTTTTGTTAACCCTACCAGCAGAGTACTCCGAGCTTTAATCTCTATACTTCTCTCCTTTCATTCTGCTTCTGTTGTTGGAGGAGTTAAAGGTAACCTTATGCCGTTAGCATCAGTCTTATATTTTCTGCCATTTTCAACAATATCCCACATCTAATAATCAGTGAGCAACATATGTTGCTTGATTCTGTGTTTCCAGTCCTCAAACTCATCTGGTCTGAGGATGGGTATTTTTGACATTTGAATGCCATCTATCACTTCAGAAGACATGACTAAGAACACTTACAACCACCTTATAACAAGAGTATGATTATGCTTACTTTCTGCCTAAATCTTCTTGTATCTTCCTGCTTCCAAAGCACTACACTGCTCTGATACCACTTGTTAGTCCCAACTTAATAATTCTAAACCAAACATAACATATACTTTGGAAATTTCACAAGGAGTGGCGGAAACACACTTGTAAAAATTAGGAAGAACACATATTTTACAGTGATTGTATGATGAGCTTAACAAACAAAATCTTAAACAAACTCTCAATATTATTTCATTGATGAAGATAAAACAAATACACTTTATCCTTGCATTTGATTTTCCGTAGAAACCTTGAGAGAAAAACAAAGACCTACACTTGATGATCCATGCATCCACACCCTAACTGACCCATGCTTGTTTCTTTTCTAAGTCAAAAGTTGCATTTAATGATTATGGAAAACTCTATTTTATAATATCAATAGAGTACCATTTAAAAGTGAGCATTTAATGTATTACTACAAAGTTGTCTAAGTATGGACAGCTACAGCTGATCACCCATGCTTTACAAGTTGACTGGTACACAAGTTGTTGTAGCTGGGCCCATAGATTTGTGCAGAATGATACAGCAGTGGAAACTTTGTTAGATGATGCAGCGGTGTTAACTTCTTAATATACTGGCGATAGAAACAATGAGAATAGTATTAACAGATTAACTGGCGGTATTAACTTCAGCTGTAGAAACAATACCTATAGAATTTTTCAGAATATGCACTGGTGGTTATTCTGACCCAACAATCTCCCCCTAAACTTGTGCTTCTTCTGGAAGAATCATAAGTTTCATTTCTTCAAACCCTTTTCAATCAATTTTCTCATTTTCTCTTCTGACATTTTCTTCCTTTCTGCATCTTCCTTTCTATTTTCTGATTCTCTTTTTCTTACAGACATTTCAATATGGTAAACCAAACTGGCAGCAAGATCAACATCCCTACACTTTACTTTCAACTGCAGCATATACTTCATCACAGTGAGATTGAGTGGATATTCTTTATCAGTTAGAAAGTATCCAACAGTTGAATCATCTTGGTTTATAAAGTGTACTCCATTATGATCAAAACAATACCAGAAGGTTACTTGTGAGAATGGTTTCTTGAAGTATTCCATTTCAGCATTTGGCTCATACATTCTCTGAAGATATCCAAACAATATCATATTCATGTTCTATTCATTCCCATTTGAATATTTCCTTTTTCCCACATCCCACATCTGATCCACATCAGTTCTACTGAAGTTCCTTAACATTTTAAGAAAAGAATCATATACCTCAAATTGATTCCCTGCTCTAACAATTTTATACACAGGCTGCAATTTCAAATCATGAATGATATACCAGTCAATGATAGGGTATTCTACTGCTAGAGGAGTTGCAGTATTTATCTCAGTGTCATGAATGACTATTGATTTTAGTCTTCTCATGTCCATTTCATCTTCTGAATCATTCACATTAGGATTTTCCTGTTCAGCAGCAGAGAGCATATCAGTATTCTCTACCTTTTTCTTTTCAGCCTGCCCTTCATCACATCTTCTTTTCATCTCATCATATGCACCTGATTCTGACCTTTGTCCACTTCTCTCAAATGCAATCAAGTGAGGATCCCTTTTGTCTTCCTTTTCTTGATTAGGAGGAAGGACTGGATGATCAGCTTCATATCTTCTCTTCAAAACATCAAAGTCCCATCGTTTCACTTTGTATAAGGTAGACCAGTCAACCCTCTAACATATCTAGCATAAATATCTCTTAATTGTGCTTTGGTTTTGGGCTTTGCTTTCAACTTTGCTTGCCTTTGATCTGCTTCAAAAGCTCTTCTCTCTCTTAGCAGCCTCTTCAGTTCAGCTTGTCTCTCTTCTGCAGACATTGTCATCCATTGATACTCATAAACTCTTTTAGATAAGAGTTCATCAAAGTGAATTTGTTCCTCTTTGGTCAACATCAGTTCAACATTATCACCATATGTGACTTTGACCAAATTTTCTTGTTATGCCTCAGCATCAAGTTCATCTTGAAGTTCTTGAGCAAACATTTCACTTATCTCCTCCAACTCCTTTTTCTTTTTAGGTTTCTCAGGCTCCACATGTACACCTTTACCTTTCTCCTTTTCTTTCAGCATCTCCTTTTCTTTGAGATTCTTTCTCACAGCTTCTGGCATCACCTTTTCTGATCTAGGTTCTCTAAACAATATTTCTAAATTTCTGGAGGTTGCAGTATAAGTAGAAAATGGTTTTTTTGCCACTTCAACCAATGCTTCTGCTGCTGTGAGCTCATCATTGATGATTGGAGTTGTGAGGTTTTCAATATGAGGAGTATCCTGATGTTCATGCAACACCTTTTCTTGGATATTACCAGTTTCATCTGATGCAATATCCTCAAACAATCCTGTTCTCAAAATTGGTCTTTCTTCTTAAATCTCCTCTTGAGTATCTTTTTCCATAGCTTCATTTATAGATGAACAAATTATCTCAGGCTCAAGTGGATTTTCACACACCTTTTCATTTTCTTTTTTCAAATCATCTTCTGCAATCAATGAATCAGCTTCAAGTTCACTAAACTTCATTGATCCTACACCCCCTTTACCAGCTCCTGTGAACTCATATGGATTTTCTTTGTTGCTGACATCATCATCAGTGGAAGAACTTGAAGAGCTTGTTTCTAAGAGTATCTTTGACCTTTTTGACTTTTCCAATCTTTTCTGTCCTTCAGACCTACTCTTAGTCTTGGAATTTCTTTTCTTTAACTCATTTATCTCCTCTTTCATTTTCTCCAACTCTTTCCTCATCTCACCAATTTCTTTCCCTTGCTTTTCTATGATCTCACCCAAATTGGTACAGATATCCATTAAATCCTTTAGTTTAGAACTATCCTCATCACTTTTGGAAGTGTTAACCTCTTTTAGTGAATCACTGGAACCACATTCTATACCATGCAAGGCATGAATAGCAGAGGCCCCTTTGTTCTTGGTACTGGGACCACTAGACTTGTTGATTTCCACTGAATCCTCTGCAATAGAGGAATCCAATGGTATCTCCAAATCTGGTGTTGCCATGGATTGGGTCCCATTTCCATTACCACTGTCCTGTACTCCTTCTGAGGTAGATACGGTAGTGGTAGCCCTTTCTGTATGGTCATGATCTTGATCATTGACCACCTCATTTGGTTCAATGGGCTGAGACATCTGAGAAAGATTGCTTTTTTGGCATTTGGATTGGTTGGTTTGGGGTCTCTTGTTCTTCTTTTCTTAGAACCTGTAGCTCTGGGTTGAGAAGAAGTGAGAGTGGTTTCTTCCTGAACTACAGGTGCAGAAGTGGTTGATGGACCAGCTTCTGCAGTAGAAGGTACACTGATCATATGATCAGTTAAAGGAGTCACCTTCTCAGAAAATTGTTTTTGTTTGACCATCCTTGCTCTCTTCATATTTGAGAAAACCTTTTTTGAATGAGAAGAGAGAAAGAGTTGATTACCATCAGTTGGTAATTCCTTTAATTCTTTGTTAAAGATGTATTGCAAGAATCTTGGATACATTAAAAATATGTCATTGGGATGATCAAGGTTGTATAACATTCCATCAAAGATCAGTTTTGAAAAATTAAATTTTAAGCCGTTTGCTAAGCAAATTATTGCAGATGCAATATTACTGCTAAACTGATCAAAAGAGG
The DNA here is from genome assembly GCA_963422505.1 of Pseudognaphalium luteoalbum. Classification (NCBI taxonomy): domain Eukaryota; kingdom Viridiplantae; phylum Streptophyta; class Magnoliopsida; order Asterales; family Asteraceae; genus Pseudognaphalium; species Pseudognaphalium luteoalbum. The sequence goes on from OY730195.1 coordinate 29,782,243, forward strand.
TCTTTTTTTTGTGAAATACATTGTTGTAGGGTATGAATTAAGTATTTTCAATAGGGCAAAACATTGCTTTGAAAAATGTTAATTTACCATTATTCTCCCCCCTCATACCCTAACAACTGCAACTTTACAAAAATTTGAAAAGGAAGAAAATAATCCATACCATCTGCATCTTGCATGAGCAAATGAGTGCGGATCACCTTCTCATACACTTTGATTTCCTTGCCAGCAACCTTTCCAGCAATAATAATTACCCCATCATCCTCTGTTTTCTTCGCAGAGGTCCAAAAATCATTGATTTGGGAAATATAGATAATAGGGTTTACTGTTAAAGCTTCATTAAGGTTGCTTCAGAGCAGAAAATCAATCATTCCATGATAAGCATCAGAACCTTTTGTTTTCTTTAGAAATGCAACTAAATTGTGTTTTTCTGCGACAGGAAGAGTAGTTGAGGATGAAGATGATGCCATTTGACAGATGTTGATGACAAACGATTGAAAGAAAATGAATAATGTTGATGAACTTTGAGAGTTTGAGAGAGCGAATAATTTAAAAGATGAGAATTTTAAAGTTTAAACCTGACACTACTAGCGGTATATACGAGCCCTAATTTTAAACAGTGCAAACGTACCAACGGTATTAACAGAAGAAAACATGCGGGCGGTGTTAAAAACACTAACGGTATCATACTGGCGGTAGTAGTTGAGAAAAAGTCCAGACGGTGTTAAACGACTAACAGTACTAACATCACCTTGTCGTGGCGGTGTTAAAATACCAACGGTATTAACGTCACCTCAGGTTTACCATCAGCGGTAGAAACAAAGAACGGTGTTAAAACATTAACGGTACTAAACAATTCATGCATTGTGCCAGCGGTGTAACTGACACGACCGGTACTAATTTACAACTAGCAGTGGCAGTGTTAAAAACATAAGCGGTACTTCTTTTTTTTTAAACAAACTAAAACAACTCAGGATCATTAAGATCAGGAAACTCCATATCTTGTGCATAGTAACGATCCATAAGACGATTACTATGACTAGAATAAGGAGGAATGTAATCAAACCGTGCCTCATTTGATGGATCAACCTTTTGTTTAATCCACAATTTTGCCTTTGTTTTTGCTCGTTTTACCAAGTACTTCCGGTGAGCCAACCTATCTTTGATGCGACGAGGGATAGATCTTTTTTCAATCCTTCTCCTTGTTTCTGTTTCTCTGCATTGATTCATGATTGCCTAGTTATAATTGTCCAGTTTGTGCACTTGGTCCGGAAGAGTTTCTACCACATGATCATGGTCCTGTTCTGCAATGATTTCCATTTGATGATGTTGATCCATGCTGATCTGCTCAGGTTCTGGTTCTTCATCAAGAATTTCAATATCTGAAAATGTGTAACCAGAGGTGGAAGACAGATACTCTCTTGGAGTATAATAGTTGTTAAAAATGTAGGAGGTAGATTGATTAAAATCCACAGTTTGTTCGGGTTGTTCCATTTCTGCTGAGAAAGAGTGGATTTTTAAAGGAGACTTCCTTTTTAGCAAAAATATTGAGAAAAACTTAGATGAATATTTCATTATGTAGAAGAGATGATTTAAGCAAGAAAGAGTGATTAAGAGAATCTTGAAAAGTTTGAGAAAATGTAAGAGAATATTACTATTTATCTAGAAAAGAGTGAGTAAAGAAAACTTAATTATAATATATTATAAATGTGTGGTAAACAGCAAGGGAGACAAGAGAATCTTATGTCAATATATAGCTGAGACCTGCACACAGTCAAACATAGAAATATATACAGACAAAAGTCCAACAGTGTTAATCTGATACCGGTGGAAATTGATACCAGCGGTATAAATCAAACTATCGGTGTTAATACTAACATTGTATATTAGCAGTACTAACAGTAGAATCATAATGCAGCAACAGTTAAAAAAAAAATATTTTGCAAAAGAAGAGTGAGGTGTGGTTTATTCTGAATTAACTATAACAATACTGGTTACCAAAAATGTAAATCTGCCAACATCAAATGATTTGGTAAATAGATCTGCAAATTGATTATCAGTATGTACTTTGAAAATTTCAATTAACCTCTTTTCATTACAATCTCTTATAAAATGGTATCTGATTTCAATGTGTTTGGTCTTGGAATGTTTCACTGAGTTGCATATGATACTAATTGCAGAATTGTTATCAATAAACATAGGGGTTTTTAAGAAAGTCAAACCATAGTCTAGCATTTGATTTTGAATCCATAGAATCTATGAGCAACTGCTTGCAACTGCAACCTATTCTGCTTCTGCTGTTGATGTGGATATAGTGGTATGCTTTTTACATTGCCATGACACAAGTCTTTCTCCCAGAAATTGACACCCTCCTAATGTTGACTTCCTATCCATGTTGGCACCTCCATAGTCACTATCAGTGTATGCAGTTAAATCAAATGAAGAATCATTTGGATACCAAAGACCTAATTTTGGTTGACCTTTAAGATATCTAAAGATTCTTTTCACTGCATGAATGTGAGACATCTTAGGATTTGCCTGAAACCTAGCACAAACACAAACAGCAAACATTATATCTGGCCTACTAGAGGTCAGATACATTAGTGAACCAATCATAGACCTATACAAATATTCATCAACATTCTCCCCCTCAAGGTCTGCATGTAATTTCTGATGTGTTTCCATTGGAGTGCTAGCAAGTTTCACATCTGAGTAATTAAATCTCTCCAGAATATCACAAATATACTTTCCTTGATGAATAAAAATCTCATCAGGCTTCTGTTGAACTTGTAACCCCAAAAAGAAGTTTGACTCTCCCATTGAACTCATTTTGAATCTATTGTGCATGAGAGATTCAAATTCTTTGCACAGAGCATCCCTTGTTGATCCAAAAATAATATCATCAACATAAATCTAAAACAGTAGGATGTCATCATAAACTTTCTTGATGAACAGAGTCTTATCAATAACACCTCTTTTGAAACCATTCCTAACTAGATAAGTAGATAGAACATCATACCATGCTCTAGGAGCTTGGTGCAAACCATATAATGTTTTTTCTAACCTACACACTTTGTCAGGAAACATGGGATCTTCAAATCCTGGAGGCTGGCAAACATATACTTCTTCATCAATAGTGCCATACAGAAATGCACTTTTCACATCCATTTGGTATACCTTAAACTTCTTAAAAGAGGCATAGGCTAAGAACAATCTAATTGCCTCAATCCTAGCTACTGGAGCAAACACTTCATCATAATCAATTCCCTCTTCTTGAGTGTAACCCTGTGCAACCAGTCTAGCTTTGTTCTTAATTACAATACCTCTTTCATCCTTTTTATTTCTGTATACCCATTTAGTTCCAATTGCCCTCTTTCCTTTTGGAAGATCCATTAATATCCACACTTTCTGAATTTTGAATTGAAGAAGCTCTTCTTGCATAGCTTCTATCCAACTTGGATCTCTTAATGCTTCACTAGTCTTCTTGGGCTCTACCTGTGACAAGAAACAAGCAAACAAAGAAACATTTGTGTTATCAACACTTGACTTTGCTTGACTTCTGGTTTGCATTCCTCTTTCAATATCCCCAATCACATTTTCCAATGGAAGATAGATTTTGTGAGCTTGATAATTTGAGGTTGAAGTCAGAGAAGGATCAAACTCCAGATTTGTTTCATTTAGATCCAATGTGTTGAGTTGATCATGATCTTCATCTTCATCTGCAGTTTCATATGTATCTTCAGTTGGTTTATGAATTGCATCATTTGATTCTAGTTAAACAGATTCATCTTCTAGAGGTATAACAGTCTCTGATGATGTATTGCCATCAATGGGAGTGGGTGTAATCTGTTCTGAGCTTTGTAACAGATCTTGAGGAATAGACTGCATAATTTCAGGTGGATCTGGGGACCAAAAAGGAAGAAATACATATTCATATGATTTCTTATTAGTTTGACCACCTGCAACTTCATGTGATGTTCCTGCACTTGCATTGTCATTCATGAATCTGAAAGATTTGGTTAGTGCATCAATATCAAACAGAGATTCAGGACTCTTTCCTTCAACACAAGGTGTGTTTTCATTGAATGTTACATTCATGGTTTCTCTCACTACTTTAGATCTATGATTGAAAACCCTATAAGCTTTGCTTTGAATTGCATATCCTACAAAAATATCTTCATCTGCTTTGCTATTGAACTTTCCTAAATGATCTTTGGTATTTAATATAGTAACAGGACATCCAAATGGTTTGAGAAAACTGACTAAAAGTAGTTTATTAAAGAGCAGTCCATAAGGTGTCTTGTTATGTGGTTTTACAATTAGAGCTCAGTTTTGAACATAACAAGCAGTGATGATTGCTTCTGCCCACAAGGTCATGGGCAATTTAGCATCAGCTAACATGGTTCTAGCTGCCTCAATTAGTGTCCTATTCTTTCTTTCAGTTATTCCATTTTGTTGAGGGGTTCTAGGAGCACTGAATTGTCTTTCAATACCCTTGAGTTCACAGAATTTATCCATCAGATAATTTTTAAACTCTGTGCCATTGTCACTTCTTATGATTTTAACCGTTTTATCCATTTGATTTTCTATCTCAGTAATGAATGATCTAAGTTGCTCACCTGTTTCATCCTTACTTCTAAGAAAGAATACCCAGCTAAAACGGCTATAATCATCAATTATCACCAAACAATACACTTTTCCTCCTAAACTTCTCACATTTGTAGGACCAAACAGATCCATATGTAATAAATGTAAAGGAGTACAGATTGTGTTGAGGATTTTAGATTTATAGGAGGATTTGTGTTGCTTGCCTTTTTGACATGCAACACAATGGTTATTGCATGAATAGTTCTTTTCAGGTAAACCATTTACAAGTTTTCCTTTAACTAATTTATTTATTGTTTTAAAATTCATGTGACTCATCCTTCTATGCCAGAGATTTGCTTCACTCACATATGCTTTGGAGAAAAAACAGTTTAAACTTTCTTGAGGTATCATATTTGCTAAGTCACAGCAGTACATATCATTCTTTCTGGGAATTCTCATTAAAATCATGCTTTCATCAATTTTAAATTTGTCAGAAAGAATAAAACATTCTGTGTCTGTAAAATGAACTGGATTCTTTTTCTCAGTAATCTGACTGACACTTAGCAAATTATACCTCAATTGTTCAACATAATATACATCATTAAACCTCATTTTCTCACTGTTAATGACACCTTTTCCAAAAATTCTTCCTCCTTTGGGATTGCTTCCAAAAGCTACAAATCCTCCATCAAAGCTTTTAAAATCTTGAAGCTTGCTTCTATTTCCTGTCATATGTCTTGAGCAGCCACTATCAATATGCGACAAATATTTTGGCTTGCCCTGCACATGAAATTATATAAAGATTAGTTTCCCTTGGGAACCCAAACCAATTTGGCTTTAGGGTTCCCTTTTGAATCCAAAAAATCAATTCTCTCAAAGATCATTGATTTTGGATCAGCATTGGTCTTGAAACTAATTGGAGTATTATCTGTTCTTCTACTCCAGCTTATTTTAGGTTTAGCAGCATGAATGGATCTAGCGGTGTTAGTAACTGGTCCACTTGAATTCCACTGTTGACTAATTTTTGATTCACAACTGCTGCATTGTAATTTATACCAGCGCTGTTAATTAGTTTAGCATTTCTCTTCTTGACGGCATTTACAGAACCAATTTTTGTTTTGAAATTTTGATGATTGATTCTGTCATTTGCTGTCCATGATGTTCTCATATTCCTTTGAAAGTTCTTGGGATTGTGATAGCATTTATTTTGAAGATGATTAAATCTTCCACAGATAAAGCATGCTCTTTCTTTTCTCATGATGAAGTTGTTTCCCAGTTTTTGTGAAACCATTTGATTCCAATTGATTTGATTTCCTCTGGGTCTTTTGTTTGGATGCTTTTGAGATCAAGAAGAGGTGCTTGCTTTGCACTTTCACACAGAACAATTTGCATTAATGATAGGTTTATCTACAGGTATGCTTACTGATTTTGTAATGTGTTTATCTGTTGATTTAGTATATCCTGAACTGGATTTGGACTGATTGTCTGTGCAGTTTCTTTCGAGTATATTCATTTTACTTAGTTCAGCAAACATCCTTTTTCCTTGTTCTAGCTTTTCATTTGTTATTTCTGAGGTTAGTTTCCTTATTACTTGTGTTCTTTTCATTAATAAACCTTCTTCTCTCTTAGGGACATTTACTTTACTCTCATCATCATAACATTCAGATTCAAGTCCATCTATCAATTTATCATCTAAACTTCATACTGATTTTGTTTTTTCTTCAATTAATTTCTCACTTTGGATCAATACAAGATCAGCTTGTTTTTCTTCCTTAGACACAATCTCTTTGATACTTTTGATATCTATGTCACGTTTGGTTGGGATATAATTTTGATTATAAGATGGAGGTGCTTCATGATAACCTAGGCCAGCTTTTAGTCTACCATGTATTTGAGTTTGAATCATGTTTTCTACTCCTTTTGAAGCATGTTCTAGCTTATTTACAATCAGTCAGCTTAATACACTCCCTTTCACTTATGGTTTCAGTTAGCTTTAAATTTAATTCTTCCACCCTATCTTCCAGACTTTTCTTTTCCCATTTGGCATATTCCATATCATACTTAAACTGAGTTTCATTTTCCTGATATGCCTTAATTTGTTTTTCTAAATCCTCTATTGATGCAACATAGAGTTTACTTTTAGAGTCTCATTGATCAAGTTCCCTAATAATTTTTGCATTATGATCTCTATATTGTTTAACAGTTTTCTTACAAATAGATGAACATAATTTGGATTGTACCTCATAAGGAACCTCATCTGATGTTTCCATTTGAGCATGTGCCATAAGAGCATGATTTTTTACTTCAAATTCCACCTGATCAAACCAATCCCTTTCTGTTTCACCCTGTGATACCAATGCACTTTCTGAAGTACTTTGATTTTGATCCTGCACAGGAACATTTCGTCTTTGATTTCCAGTAAAACCTCCTGCCCTTAAAAATTCATAGTTCTCTGCAGATTTCCTTCTTGACTTCCTGTTCTGCATTCTCTTGCAAAGTGCCCCCTTTTGTGACAGTCATAGCATTCCACTTTACTCTTATCAAAACCAGCAACATCATCCTTCTTAAGAGCAAAGTTGTTTCTTCCAGTTCTTTGATTGTATCTCTTCACTCTCATAGTAATCATAGCCATCTGCCATTTTAGATCCATTTCTTCCAAATCTTCAGGATCTATTTGCTCAAGTTCTTCATTAGTCAGTGATGAGTTCACATGACTGGCAAAGAAAGATTCCATGACTGGATCAACAGATTTATCTTGTGATTTTGAAACACCTATTGATGGAAAAGGTTTAATGCATGTGATGTAGATCCATAGGTGTTGGCATCTACATTTCTTTTGCTCATTGACACAAAAGCAACATTTTGAGTGACATAAGTATACCCACTGGATTGCTTCTTGCTTTCCACTTCTGGCTCAAAAGATTTGAGATCATTGTACAAATCATCTAACTCCTTTTCATCCAGATCTTGCCTTTGTCTTAACCCAACTGTATACATTGTCCCCTCATCTCCCAGAGACCTTAAATATTTTCTGTTGAGATCATCTCTGTCAATTTTTACATTATGGTTTTCAAGCTCACTTACCAACTTTGAATATCTTTCAAAAGTCTGTGACATTTTCTCTATTTTGACAGAAACAAAGTTTTCAAACTGTTGTTTGACTAAAGATCTTTTAATCCTTTTTGTGTTCTCATTACCACCAAACCTTTTTTCAATTGCTTCTATAAGTTCCTTTGCATCATCAAACTTGCAGAACTTCTTTTGATACTCTTTTGTTAACCCTACCAGCAGAGTACTCCGAGCTTTAATCTCTATACTTCTCTCCTTTCATTCTGCTTCTGTTGTTGGAGGAGTTAAAGGTAACCTTATGCCGTTAGCATCAGTCTTATATTTTCTGCCATTTTCAACAATATCCCACATCTAATAATCAGTGAGCAACATATGTTGCTTGATTCTGTGTTTCCAGTCCTCAAACTCATCTGGTCTGAGGATGGGTATTTTTGACATTTGAATGCCATCTATCACTTCAGAAGACATGACTAAGAACACTTACAACCACCTTATAACAAGAGTATGATTATGCTTACTTTCTGCCTAAATCTTCTTGTATCTTCCTGCTTCCAAAGCACTACACTGCTCTGATACCACTTGTTAGTCCCAACTTAATAATTCTAAACCAAACATAACATATACTTTGGAAATTTCACAAGGAGTGGCGGAAACACACTTGTAAAAATTAGGAAGAACACATATTTTACAGTGATTGTATGATGAGCTTAACAAACAAAATCTTAAACAAACTCTCAATATTATTTCATTGATGAAGATAAAACAAATACACTTTATCCTTGCATTTGATTTTCCGTAGAAACCTTGAGAGAAAAACAAAGACCTACACTTGATGATCCATGCATCCACACTCTAACTGACCCATGCTTGTTTCTTTTCTAAGTCAAAAGTTGCATTTAATGATTATGGAAAACTCTATTTTATAATATCAATAGAGTACCATTTACAAGTGAGCATTTAATGCATTACTACAAAGTTGTCTAAGTATGGATAGCTACAGTTGATCATCCATGCTTTACAAGTTGACTGGTACACAAGTTGTTGTAGCCGGCCCCACAGATTTGTGCAGAATGATCCAGCAGTGAAAACTTTGTTAGATGATGCAGCGGTGTTAACTTCTTAATATACTGGCGATAGAAACAATGAGAACAGTATTAACAGATTAACAGGAGGTATTAACTTCAGCGGTAGAAACAATACTTATAGAATTTTTCAGAATCTGCACTGGTGGTTATTCTGACCCAACAATACATATACAAATTACTTCAACCTGTCCAAAGTTTGTCACAGACTACTTTAGATTACATTTAAAACCACAAGATAGTCATTTAAATCCAATATACCAACATGGTATGTTATACCATAACAGTTACATATCGTGAACGAGACAAGTTATTATTGCATTCAATAACCTAATACAATTATGTACAAACTAAAAATAAACTGATGCATTATAAGTATTCAATATGACCCACACCCGCATACTACAATTTAAGGTGTATTCTGGGCATAATCATATTGTTCATGAACCATCCGTTACTCACCTTTGTCATAAGCTAATTAACTTGACTTGACAGTTTCTCCTTATTCACCTATTCAACATAGATAACACAATACATATAAGTTATTATCATAATTTGACAATCTAAATCTTAACATACTACTAAATTATCTTCTACTAAATCTAGCATAAACATGGTGTTTACTAGAATTCAACACTAGTTTCTTCACTTTCTGAGATCATTTTATTTACTTAGTAACATCACACACTCAAGAGTGTATGTAAAAGTCTTGTTCTTTTAACATATAATTGTTGAATCTTTATGTCTAAATCATAAGTATATGTACGCTACTTAGTTATCCAACACATATACTATACTTTTAGACTATTCTCCAGCCCAAATATAATATGGGGTTAATATCACAAAAGCCCTAGATTTTCAAAATCAAACAATTTAGCTTTTTAAAGGTAAAAAAATGCCATTTCATTGTATTTAGCCATTAAAAACGTTAAGAGTAGAAACTAAATATCAACAAAGTTTTAAGTTTAAATTGATATAAAAAAATAAAGTACATAAACTAATTAAGTATGTTACTGTGTGTAAATCAAGAAAGTACAATAATTTTTAGAAGTATGGAAGTAACAATGATATTATGTCATATGTACAAAGAGAATGCTTCACATACAAAACTCATTTACCCCCAACATCAATTATCTCACAAACGACAAATCAAAAAATTATGAAAATTGTACCACTAAATTCAACATTTTCTCCTCTTCGTTTTGCCGTCCCTCAAGGTATACTTCTGACGATTTTTATACTTTTTATTTTTTTGGTGGGTTTTACAAGTTATTAACACATGTGTTAATTCTTGATTGTATATTTAATTTAGGGTTAGGGTTTAGTATGATTTAGGGTTTAGGGTTTAGAAGGGTTTGGGGTTTAGTAAAATTTAGGGTTTAGAGTTTTGTAAAGCGTTTAGGGTTTGGGATTTAGGGTTTTGGGTTTTTCCAAAACTCCAAACCCTAAACACAACACTTTAACACATGTGTTAATAAAATGTGAAATCCACCAAAAAGAAGAAAATAAATAACTCGTCAAAAAGTATTTCTTGAGGGACGGCAAATCGAAGAGGAGAAAACGCTGAATTTAATGGTGCAATTTTATATACTTTTCGATTTGTCACTTATTAGATTAATTGATTTTGGGGGTAAATTGGTTTTGTACATGTAGAGCGTTCTCTTTGTACACATGACACAATACCATTGACACTTCAATTCTTTAGAAAATTAGTGTACTATAATAATCTCATCTCAAATCATAAAATACGGCTAATGTAATTAACTGAGATAAACATCGTCGACCATTCTTTCCATGACATGTGAAGCATTTAATATTCATGAATTTTGAATTATTATATACTCCCTCTGTCTCAATTTTATTCTCTCCAGATAAAACACACGCAGTTTAAAAAAAACACCATCATCTCTCTTACTTTTTGATAAGATGTCTGTTATAGACTTTACTTTTTACTAACCTTTTTGTCTTATATGTATAAATTAGGGGCATAAAATAACTTTATCTCATAAATTTTATCTATTTTCCATCATAAAAGAAATACCAGATAATAAAATTGGGACGGAAGGGATACTAATTAGCAAGTATTATAAGTTGGATTCCTGAAATGAACAGATGAATTATGTTAACGAAAGAGTTAGTAAGAGCTAATAATTGAAAGATTGAAGTAGAGCCGACAAAATGGGCGGGTTGGGCAGGTATAAACTACGGGTCAAAACGAGCACGGGTATAAATGGGCTCGGGTCTAATCGGGCACGGGTCTAAACGGGCTTGGGTCATAACGGGCTATTTAAAAATTTCATTAAAAATGTTCTAATTCTCTAAGATATATATCTCTTCCAAAATAAGTTATACATTTTAAACTATATAACATAAAAAATATAACATGATGGTCACTCATTTAGATCCATTCATGATTTGATTTTTATCCAATTAAGCTCATTCCTAAAATTTCTCTAGTCCATAAGAACCCAAACTTTATGTCATTATACACAGGATTGCCCAGATGTAGAGCAAATGGGCATAATTTGCCAGCATTAGATTGAAGTTAGAATTGAGGAGAATGTACCTTAATGGAGAGTGATGGGAATATAAAAGTTAGGGTTTGAATTAGAAATGGAGGCAATAATATCATAGGGAGTAAGAAGAATAGATCTAAATCTGGAATTAGAGCTGGCAACAGTAGATTAATGCTTTGATGTCTAGTTAATCTCACATAAACCCTAGCTAATTTGTTCAATTGGAGGTTGTGCGATGGTGATGAACATGATCTATCGGAAAAGTTTTTCATATTCTTAAGAAGACAAAAACCACTCATCGCTATCCCAACTCAAAGGTTGCCCAATGTGAAGCTTTATAAGTTTATATGTAATGTCCTTTGACTTCTTGTCAATAAATTACTACGTAATTAATTACAATCCTCTTGAAATGACTTGTGAAGTTTAATTTACTTTAGAATGGTAAATCTAAGGTGACTTAAGTATGATTAACATGCATCTATCGATTATCATTCAAATTCGAAACTGAAGCTCCGAGCACATGAGAATATAGATCGTGGTTCAAATACGCAGAGGTATTTTGATACGCAATGGTACGCAACCATCAAAAAGTTCCATGTGTCCTCCTTCTTCTTCGGCCAACCTCCTCCTCCTCCTTCTTTCCTTTTTCTTTCTGACGTTATCTCCTCCGTTAATTCTGTTATCTCTATTCGTACAAAATGATCTTTTATTTCAATTTTGAATGATTTTTCCAAAAATTGACATTAATTTTCTTGTCAACCGTTCTATAATTCAACAAAACTCAATTCAACTTTCATCCTTGAATCAACGATTACTGTTGTTGATGAAGAAATTGAAGCTAAATTCAAGGCACGAATCTTTTCACTCTTTTTATAAATTATGATTGTTTAGATTATAATTTTCAATTTTTTAAGTTTTTAAAGTGTAATTGGATGTTCATTGATCAATTTGGTAATACATATTGAATATATTTTGATTCTTTATTACCTAAATGTATTTCTATAAACTTAATTAGGTTAAACAGTTTTTCCTTCATTAATTAGGTTAAATGTAAAATCCTTTTCTATTATTATTTATGTTATACATGTTGAATTACTCTACTCTGATCAAATATATTTCAATTGATTAATGATTTTTGATCTTACGTATGTATGTCTCTAATTAATTATGATTTTTGATCTGATGTGTGTATTTATGTTTTGTATTGTGTATCATTTTTAGAAAATTGTGTTGTTACTTTAGAGTAACGTAATTCAACATGTATCATATAAATAATTAATAATCATTAATTAAAATACATTTTAATGACAATAGAATAATTGATTGTTGATTTTTGATAATATGAGTGCATTCTTCAATTCATTCTGATTTGATTAAATGTGAGTATTCATGTTGTGTATTGTGTATCAGGTTTAGATGATCATGTTTTTACTATACAGAAATTTGGAATTCAAGTTTTGAAACCTGTTAGTAAAGTTAACTAGATTCCGGGCGATGAGTACGAATTGAAACATATATATTATAGGAATGAAATAGCAAAGACCAAAACAACAATAAAGCAAAAGAAAATGTTGCAAGAGGAGAAAATGAAGAAGATACGTAGTTAGAACAAAAGATTTGTGTTGAACAAGTACAGCAGCTTTGTTAAATAATTGATGTTTCAACTTTTGTAGTGTTATATTAAGATACAATTTGATTTCATGTTGAGACATAGTTTGTGACAACAAATCTAGCTTTGCAATATGACTAGTGTAATTGTTATCATGTTGATATATTGGTTTAGATTTGTAAATTGATATTGTTTTGATATTAATATTCGTTAAATATATTATTGTGATAAAGTGTTAGACGAATATAGATTTTAACAATATACATATGCTGCGAGTCGAGTTATTTGTTTGAGACGTTTGTTGCGAGTCGAGATCTCAAGTCGCAAGGCTTTGCGATGCGAGATGAGATCTGAACTCGCAGAACTCAATAAAAGACAACGAGCCGAGTTCATGGGCTTGGGCTGCGTAGCGAGTCGAGTCAACTCGCAGGCCCAATGGCTGCGAGTTGAGACGAGAATATATATGTTTTTCATACGTGAAAAACAAAATTCAATTCAATTTTTAATAAACTTTTGACGAATTTACATAACACTTTTGGAGATCAATCTGCGAACTCAGTTAGTATTTCCAGAGAAACACAAAAACTAAAGGCTAGGTTTTTGACGTTTATTCGTAAGAAACAAAGCAATTGGTTAACCTAAACGCGAACGAAATCGTTATTAGTAAGATAACATCGTATTGAGAAATTCCGCACCTTAATACTACAGATAACGAAGTTATCGATCCTAGAACTAGGGACTTACATTTCAGTACATGTAAATGTAGTGGAAAGTTGATGTTGGTTTGAATTCTTTTGTTGATTTATTATTCACATATAATGGGAGTAAAAAAAAATGAACTTAGATTCAATAGTTTATTGCTTTATATTTCAAATTTATTGGTTCTATTACTTTCAATTTTAAATTTGTATGTTATAATTTCAAATAATACACAATAAACATATGTAACTTTTAGTTTTTCGATGAGGCTTTTGTTTATTAAGGTTATGTCTAGGGTTTATAGATTAGGGGTTTAGAAATTTTCAATCATAATTGTCAATCAATTGAATTTATATCAAAGGTTAATAAATTTTTTTAGAAAAAATATTAAAATCATAATTGATACACAATGCACATGTATTAATTTTTGTGTGTTTTCCTCTTCTATATGTCTAGGGATTGATTGATTATGGTCTAAAAATAACTATAACTTAAGTATTGTTCATTGTGTATATATAAAATTAATATTTGCTCTATCTGTATAGGGTTGATTGATTAAGGTTTATAATAAATATAATTTTAGTATTGTTCATTGTGTATCATATTAAATTAATAGCCGGTCCATGTTTTTAGGGTTGATTTATTAGGATTTAGAAATAACTGTAATATGGGTAATGTTAATTGTGTATCATATTAAATTAAAATTAAAATATACTCCATACCTCTAGGGTTGATTGACTATGGATTATAAATAATCAAAATTTAAGTATTTTTTGATATGTATCATATAAATTTGAAACTTGCAACATGGGTATAGGGTTGATTGATTAGGATTTATAAATAACTAAAATTATAGTATTGTTCATTGTGTATCACATATGTATGTGATACACAATGCACATCTATGTAATATGTTACTTAACAAAAGTACTTAATTTTGTAAATATATATATTTTATAATAAATGATACACAATGCACATCTATATATATTTTATAATAGGTGCTACACAATGCATAATCCACAACAACAATTGCGGCCCAAACTCTCTTCAATGCAATCTGCAGTAGCAATTGCACGTATAAAAGTTGTAAACCATATCAGAATTAAAAAACTACACTAGATTGAACTAAAGAATCATTTTTTTAATACAAAAAACAAATACCAAACAAATAGCCAAGATATGACAAATTTCATATCACAAAGTTTTAATGGTACAAAATGAAAAGCCATTCGACAATATTTCTTTGTAAATTTCAAACATGATCCACTATAGTCAATTCAATGTATTAAAACTATTCAGGAGAAGGAAACATTTTTTCTAAACGAGTTAATACATGACTTTCTCAACATTTCTTTGATGAAATTGGGTTTGTCATTTCTTTCAAACATGATTCCATGTCATATTTGCAACTTTTCTTTTGAGTGCAACTGTTTTCTTTTCTTTGTTGAAACTTTCATCACCTTTTTTTGACTTGCTTTCATCACCGATTTATGTTTTTCTACCTGCAGTGTATATAATGCTCAGTATCCCATTAAATTCTTTTGATACACAATAAACATATATTTTTTTCACAAAAAACTGCAAATCCATTTGTATCAAACTCAACATCTCATTAAATATTTTTGATACACAATAAACACATACATATTCACAAAACACTGCAAATGGATTTATACAATGTTCAGCATCTCATTAAATGTTTTTGATATAAAATAAACAAATATATTTTCACAAAATGCTACAGATCCATTTGTATCAAACTCAACATCTCATTAAATACTTTTGACACACAATAAACACATACATATTCATAAAACACTACAAATGGATTTATACAATGTTCAACATCTCATAAAATGTTTTGATACACAATAAACACATATATTTGCACAAAATACTGCAAATCTATTTGTATCAAACTCAACATCTCATTAAATACTTTTGATACACGATAAACACTTACATATTCACAAAATACTGCAAATGAATTTATATAATGTTCAACAGCTCATTAAATGTTTTGATACACAATAAACACATATATTTTCACAAATAATGCAACATTTGTATCATGCTCAACAACTCGTTAAATGTTTTTGATACACAATAAACACATATATTTTCACATATTACATTCAGATAATATCATCATAATCTTACAAATAATGAATATACAAATCTCATTATTTAATTATAATAAACACATCTCCTTAAGAATTATAATTTAACAGTTATGTTTTCTAAATTTCAAAAAATTACCTCTTTTTGTATTGAAGGGATCAATTGAGTGAACACATAATTAATTGATGAAATACACATATATTGAAACAAATCAATTGAACGAATAAATATATTCATGATCCTAACATGAAATTCAACGTCTTACATGAGACCAAACGATACATAAGATTTAGTTACATCAAGTAGTTTTAAGGTAGTCAGAGATGAGTTCGGAATTTTTAACTAACAAATGAGTGGGTGCTTTTTGGCACGATACCTCCATACTTCTTATTAATGACTTCCTCCTGATGAAACACATTAGAATGAAATCATGGGTTGTTTTTTTTATGTGATAATTACAGCCAATGAGCAAAAGGATATTAGGAATCCAAGGAATATAACAAAGGGACTGTTCCGGGATCTTACCTCCTTCTATGTTGAAGCCATAGATGTCTCATCCATTTTTTTTTACAATAGCAAGTGTTTACAAGCTGCAATATAAAAACACACTCCTTTCCCATCAATATATAACTAGGCACACATTAACACTATCATATAAAAAAAAATTGGCCTACTAAATGCTCATTGTATAGAAAAGTGTCTTATCACTTTCTAATAAGTTCATTATTTGTATTTATAAAAAAGTGATATGAACATAAAGTTAGAAAAAGACTAAATCATGTACAAACTCCATTGTTAACTGATGGAACATGAAAGGAACCGGGTCTGGTCATCTCATACGGGTCAGGTATTAATCAGTTTATACGGGTCATGGGTAGGTCAAAACAAAGAGGCCCATAAACAGGCCCAGTTACCTACCTGATGGGTCATGGGTCAAAACAAACCCATTTTTATTCCTTAGTTCCAATATTGATCACCTCACTTTAGACTTCGATATGTCATTCATCACAATTTAACTTTGGACATATAATATATTGTTACGAAACTCTTGTCAAAGAGTACACAGTCGTATAGAAATTTACATATAAATATTATGTATACATATAAATATATGGGCTCAAAGTTTGGGAAAAGTGCACTTATTACCCATTATTTCAACATTATATTTATCCACACATACGTTAGAGGCACCTTCATCAGGCCACTCATTATAGGAGGGCCCAAAAATATACACACACTTCCACAATCTAATATCTTTGTACATGACAATGATATATTTCTAAATTGTTTCATTCCGTTTCTACTCTATAACATATACAAGAATAAAAAACGTTGCTACAACACTTGACATATGACACTTGACATTAGTAACACAGTTACACCACATACAACTATCCGATAACCTTATTTGCATTCTTGTTCTGACAAGTTGGCTATATGACACATTATTAAAAATTGCATTTATCTTCAATTCTTAGAAACCAAATCGTAGGTGTTGGTCGACAAAGAGATGATTCTGTCTTTCTCTTGGGTTGCCAACAGAAACCAAAAAAAAGTATACTTCACTAAACCGAGATACACATGTTATTTTCTATACAAGTTTAAAGTGTTATAAACCTTCGATACACAACACAACAGTTCGATTGATAATTTCAATTCATGTTTAAATAATACAAACTGGATGTACTTTCATTAATTTTCAGGATTCCAGTCATCTATGTTTTATCATTATAACTTTTTCATACACATTACAAGTAAATTAAAAATTAAAAGTCTATATGTTCAAAACATATATGATTGATTTTCAGTTTCACATATTATCTATACATGATACACGATACATTTATGCAATACATATGAATTATAATCAAATACACAATTATGTATTTGAAATTTGAAGAAATTACCTCTTTTTGAATGATGATACACATCTGAATCGGTAGAATCATCTTCAACATTGTTAATGGAGGAATTCTGTTATGTTGAACCGAATTAGGTTAATAGATAAAATTTTTCTTCTTCATGATTTCTTTTTTGTTTTGCTCTTCATATTTAACAATAATTCATCAATCGATTGCTGAAAATACATAGAAATTGAGAATTCGGAAATTAGGGTTCATAAGGGTGTTAGGGGTTTTCTGATGAACAACGATGGCGAAAAAACTGATTTAACGGACACTAACGTTATCTGTATGGCCTGATTTTTATTGTTTTGCCTTTAATTTTTCACCTATTTAAGAAAAAGCCCCTCCACATTTTTTAATGATTAATATGAGATGGACGGCCACGATCACTACTTACATTGTTTACGTTAATACTACTTTTCTCAAGAACCGGACTCGGGTAGGACTCCCGCTAACACAATCGTTGCATTATCATAGTATAAGGGAGGTTTTTCAACCACACGTTGCAGCGGGATGTAATATGTATAGTTCAAGATACACAATTTTGATTCTTCTCTAGATTATTTGATTATTTTATGTAACTTCAAGCGTAGAACAATTTCATTTTCTAAAATTTTATTAAATAGCTTTTGACCTTTTCAAATCGTTGAAATTCAATTGTTCTTTTTTGTTAAAGGTTTTGTATCTAATTACCTAGCGAATTTGAATTTGTATCATACTTTTAATTGAAATTTTCTCTTCTTCGATCTAAAGTTAATTAATTTAACTAACTAGGTTACTTTAAGTAATATTAAATTAAAGAAATGCTACATAACATAATTATATAGTTGTACTAGTGTTATACTCGTTCATTGGACGGCTAATAATAATAATTTTATACGATAACAGCTTATAAAATACTACTGTAATATGCATGAAAGGTCCATACAATTTCCGAAGAAGAAAAAAACATAATTGTAAAGATATACATGAGAATTTCAAAATAAATTGTATATAAGCATAGTAAATATACAACCTAAAATTTTAGAATGAAAGTTTTATTTATATTAAAATAACGGCTCAAAAATAAATCCTTTTAAAGACATTGAAAAGAAGAAAATGGCACAAAGATTGAAACTCATATAAGTAATAAGCATTCAAAATTACTAAAAACATAATAGTCAAGTTTAATGAAACGACATTTAAAATATTCCATGATAGTGTTCATCTTCGTGTATGAAACGATAGAGTTGATTATATTTTTTATTGTGATCTTGATCGATTTGATCCATTTTGTTCCTATAAGTAACAATTTACATACTCAACTTATTCATGTATGTGAATACTATAAAATATTATTTATATAATATAACAAATAAAAAGTTTAATATGATTAAAAAGTATATACCTCATGAAGTAAACTACAATATTTAATTGGTTGTTATATATTATTGTTTGTTAATATGATAATAATTATTATTTATACTTTATTACATAAAATGTAAAAAGAAAATTATAAAGGAAAAAAAAAATAAGACGTTATAAGTTTAAGTTATAAGTTTAAGTTGTTAGACATCTTGTTCTGCTTTCACATCGTAAGAAATTATGCAAATGATGAAGATATTAGAACCATTTATTTCATACATTTATAATTGTTGTAATTGTGTAGTTTAAATAATAATGAAATGCAAATCGTTTCCTTGATAATAGTTAATACTCCTAATAAAATATATTTATAATTATCAACCTTCCACAAATATACGATAAACTTTATGGAATAATAATGACTTTCTAAAGTTAAAGTCTTGTATGATGTGACACATATATTTGGCAATTGAAGGGTATGACGACACGTAGGACGATTGCTTAGTTGTCAAAAGAAGAGATGTGACACATATGAAAAAAGACTTCTCTATTAGTATACGTAGAGAAAGATCTCAATTTCAAAAATAGAACTCCTTATTTTGGGTTAAAATAAAATAATAAGCACTCTCTATTATAATAATCAATTTATTGATCTTAACATACCTTATAATCTTAGTTTTCATATTAAACTTGTAGTCATAGTTTTCATATTAAATTAACTTTCATTATAGTATTTTAACACTTATAAATGATTTTGTTTGATAAAAAGGCCACTCAATTTAACGGAACTATAATTTTTGCATGAATATATACACTAATAATTAGGTGTCAAGATGTAAAATATCGAAAATATTAATATACACAGCTGAAAATTAATTATTTTAATATCGATCAGAGATCGAAAGTTATACAACGCAAGCATATACTTATAAATTTAAATGAAATACATTTACTTTTTTCATGTATTAGCACAATTTACGACAATACCTCGTTAATTCAAGTTGTGATATCGTACCAATTCACCATAGTTATGTTATATATGTCCTCCAAATATAAAATAAGTATTCAAGAGATACGTATCATTCATTTAAGTGTACCTAAAAAGAATTGTCGGTTTAGCATTTTAAAGTAAAAAATATAACAATTTTTCGTTTTTTTTTTCTTTATGTAGAAACATGAGCTTATTACATATTACATATACATATAATAATCATAACTTATATTTATATATATATATATAGTCGTGGGTTCAAAACGTAGAAAATACTTCAAAAGCAAATTTTAACTATTTAAAACGTGTTATGTTACACACACACAAAAAAGCGTGGCTTTTTTTTAAATAAATTTTAGAAGCTATTTTCCAAATAAAATTTTTTTGACGTGTTATGATTTTATTAACAATTATTTATTAACTTTTTTTTATATAATAATCACATTTTATAACTTGATAATTACATGAATAATGTGTGATTATTTTGAACACATCATAATCACATTATATTAGAGAATATAAAAAAATTGAAACCAATGTCATATACAAAAGAACATAAAGTAAACAACGTCTTTGTATATGTTAAATTATATATATATATATATATATATATATATATATATATATATAATCCTAATAGTTTAAATATCATGATATGTCGTATTCAACTAATTTTTATCTTTGTAATATATATATTTCACTTTTGTAATCCCAGATAATAATATCTATATTTTTATATATAATTAAAATAAAATACCATGGGGGCAATCTTGACCTTAGATTAGTTTCATCCATAAACATTCTACGGTTAAAATTAATTCCTACATCTTATTTCAATTTTTAAAATATGTATCCACAACTATTGGAATTGGTAATTCCAGTACTTTCATGTTTTTTTAGTCCTTATTATTTCTATATCTTTTTTTAATTTTTAAATATTTTACCATAATTATTGAAATTGGTACTTACAGCACTTCCAAAAAAAAAATTTAGTCTTAATATTTTTAATATCATGATATGTCATATTCAACTGTTTTTTATCTTTGTAATATATGTATTCCACTTTTATAATCCCAGATAATAATAGCTTTAGCTTCATCTTTATTATTCATTATGTTTTAATTATTATTATTATTATCGGTATTCAAAATCTATTGTTATTGGTTATCTATATGTGTATATGGTCACAACAATGTACGATTTGGATAGAAATTTAGTTTTGAATTACAAAATGCAGTTATTTGACTTAGATTGAATTAATTATTAATTTGAGTTTTAAAAAACTGTTTTGTGGGTTATAATAATTCTATACTGCTTTCTTATTATATGCCTATTATATACGTGAATGTTTGACTATTTGTCCCTTCGTAATATGGGTAACTGTTATAATCAAAATGTTTACAAATTGTATAATAAATAGTTTACAATCAACATGTCATATATAGTAATAAAATTTTTTTAAATTAGAAAAAAAACAATTTTCATATATATTACTAATAACTAAATTAAAAAAAGCCAAAAAACTTGAACCGTACAAAATTGATGGAGTATATATTAGATGTTATTAGTTGGCGATTATATTATATAAAGATCGGTTCATGGTACAATTTCATTTGACCTAAAATTTTAATTACACAATTTATAAAATCAAATGTCGAAACCCCGCGTTGTCGCGGGACTTCACCTAGTATATATATATATATATATATAATAATAATAGTAGTAATAATAATAATAATAATAATAATAATAATAATAATAATAATAATAATAATAATAATAATAATTTTCCAAAAGAAATTCTGATGCAAAAAGGAAAAGAAAAATGAAAGATAATCTAGATCATAAGACCACTCCCATCAGTGACTGAAACTGACGGAGCCATATCAGCGTCATATCAGCTTTTTCCTCAAACTGACTGACCACTCCCATCAGTGGTCCGTCACTTCATTTTTTGGGACCCACCGCCTAATTAATTAATCAATTTAAATACAATAATTCAAATAAACACAACAATTTAAATAAAACACACTTCATTAAAAATAAAAATTACAAGTTTCCTAAAAATTGAAAATACAATAATTTTTAAATAAAAAACTACAAATCCTAAAAATTAAAAAGAACAATAATTAAAAACTACAATTCCTAATTAAATCTACTTGGAGCTCGTTTCCTCCTCGTCTTCCTCCGACTCGCCACGGCCATATTGTGCTTCGTATTGTGATACCACTTCTTTGAGAGCACTTTTGATCATTTTAATTTCCTTTTTAGACGGCTTTTTTCTTAGTTTCTTAGCAAGAAAACTAATAGCTTTGTAAGCCGCCTTTTTCATTGTGTTTTCCTTAATCAACTTGATAGCTTCTTGTTGCGCTAGAGTGGTTTGCTTGACGGCTTTAAGTGTATCAATCTTTTCCGAACGAACACTTCGTGAAGACGAACCGACGAAGCTAGAAGCCGTACTTTTGGCCGCCTTTCGGCCCGCTGGACGACGGAGGTAGTCGTCTTGAAACAACTGTTTCATGTTTGCATCTAGAGCCGAAGCAACCGGCTAGTCGTCCATGGCAAGATCGGTGGCAAAAGGTGCGAAAATTTCTTCGTTAGCCATCACGCCCGGCTCCGCAAAGAATTTTGGGAAATGTTTTAAAACATTCCAAGATGATTCATAAATGAAAGCACATTTCACTTGTTTGCGGAATGCTTTTCGGCAAGCTGTTAACACGTCATTTTCGTCGGCACCGCTTTGTGGTTGAATCTCTTTGTAGTGTTTGTAGATGCCTTGGAAGGCTTTGGAATCGTGTGAAATCTTATTCCACTTGCCGGTAAGTTGATTAAGGTTGCGCTCGCGTTCGGATGGCACACAAGAGTTGTAACCGGCTTTGACTTTACCCCAAAATGAGTCGTTCGTTTGATATTTTCCTTGGACCCCATTCTCGGAACAATGGATCCACCGCTCCGCCAAAATTCTTGTCTCGCCGTCGGTCCAACGTAGTTTGCGTTTAGTCTCGGCGGGTTGTTTACCCCTTTTCTTGCTTTTTTTGGAACCGGGTTCGGGTTCGGGTTGGGCCTCGTCGGAGCTTTCTTCCAACATTTAGGGTACGGTGAAATTAGTGTGGTGGGAGAATTGTGGTTGTGGTGGTGACCATTGTTGGTGGTGAGAAAATGGTGGTTGTTGTGGTGACCATTGTGTGTTTTGGTACCACCCATAATGTTGATAATTGTTTCTCGGATCATCCGAAGCAAGATTGAACGGTTGAGCAATCGGTGGGAAGTTGGCAAATTGTTGTGGTTGAGAGGAGGAACCGGAAGCTTGAGTGTTCAGTGGTGACGGGTTTGGTACCGGGTTGTTCAACAAATTTTGCCACATATCATGGCCGACACTTTGTGAATCTTTCTTTTTGATTTTAGGTTTGGAGATTGATTTGGTGTTTTTTGACATTTTTGTTGGAAGAAAGTGAGAAATATGGAAGGTGTTTGTTGGAAGTAAGTGAGAAAGATGGAAAATGTATGTTGAATGTGTGTATGAAAGTGTGAAAGATTGTTGTGTGAAAATGGCTAAAATGGTTCTTGTAATTAAATGTGGAAAGTGGATTTTAATTTTTTTTTGAAAAAATGGCTATATAACCGTTTGGATTTTTTATTTTTTTATTTTTTCCAACGGCTAGTTTCAAAAAAAAAAAAAGCTATGGGTCCCACCCCCACTCGTCCCCTCTCGTCCCCAAACCGATGAGGCAAAACCGACGACCAAACTGACGAGGCCGTGCCATCGACGTCGGTCTCGTCAGTGCAGACCGACGGCCCGTCGGTTATGCCGATGGGAATGGTCTAAAACAGGGCAAACATGCTTTAGTTGAAAGCTTGGAATCTGTTAATCCCTCCGTCTCAAAATTATAGTCCATATTTTCTTTTATGGACGTCCCAAATTAATTATCCACTTTCTTATATAGATAAGAAAGTTTGATTGTGATTATCATATTACCCTTAATTGAAATTAGTATTATGAACTTTTAAAGATGTAGCAATTAATTGGTTAAGAGTAAAATTGTCATTCTGCAAAAAGTAAGAAAGAGAAAACAGTAATGCCTATATTTTTATTAAACTACGTATTTTTTGTTGAGTAACAATTATTTTGAGACGGAGGGAGTACTTCATGGAAACATAGTCTTCCACACAAGGGTTTGGAAAAAGGTTAAACTATAGAAAATGGCTAGTGATATATACAATAAATATTTTAATTCATACACCAACTTTTATACATATTAGTGTAGTACTGTACAACACAGTAATGCATATACTTGTAACACCCGCCAAAATTAGGACTAGTAATTAGTGTCTAACTCTCTGTTAATACATGTAATTAGTTGGTTTTAGGCTAATTAATGTATTTTAATATATATTGTTGAATATATACGAATATGCGATTTGGTTAAATCGTACAAGTTTCAAATCGAATGTAATTCGGTTCAAGTAAATACGGACATTGGTGAACATTTTTATTAAATAATATAACATTATTTAATAGCACTATCATACTCAAAATATTATGTTAGTAATATTTCGTATCGTACAAACAAAGTCTACACGATTAAAATATTAAACGCGCAAACAACCAAAATAAAGTTAAATTGTATTTTATAACACCATTATTAAGTATTATCGATAAAACATTCGTATTTTAAAAACTCACAATTAGACGCGTATTAAATTATTTAAAAGTTTAAACGAACGAGAAAATAAACACCGCACGGAGCGCAATTGCAGGAGCTGAGAAAGTGAGCCTTTCATCAAAACCCCACCTCCCCTTTTCTTCCTCTTCATTTCCCACTTCTCTTTCTCTCTCCTTCCCTCATTTTCTCTCAAAATCTAACCACACCACCATCACCATAATCCTCCAAATTACACCACTAAACGACCTCGGTTTTCATCGCCCATTTGGAAGGAAAGAACCACCGCGTCACGATCTACAACCCCATCTTTTCAAAATCTTCCGGCGTTAACTCGTAAGTTTCCGACAAAACTCGAAACTCTCCGATTTTACTCATTTTCACTTGTTTATGGGTAATTTAAGCTTGAAATGTCCAAATATTGGTTGGGTAAAAGAATCGGACCAAACGGTCGTCGGAAAATGTGTTTTTGGCTCAAATTCCGGCCAACAGCTCGTTGTGTCGCAGAGGCTCCAGGCCACCTACGACACAAGCCCTTATGTCGCAAACCCCCCCCCCCCCCCCCCCCACCTATGTCGCATATAGCGACACAAGTGACTATGTCACAAACCCTTCGGATGTCGCATTTAGCGACACAAAACACTATGTCGCAAAATCTATTTCCGTCGCATATAGCGACACAACATTTTATGTCGCATTAAATTGCGGATGTCGCACTTAGCGACACAATCCTTTATGTCGCAGACATGATCTGCGACACAATAGACTATGTCGCACCTAGCGACACAAGCATTATGTCGCACGTAGTGTCGCATGAAACAAAACCAAGAAAACACAGATTTTACTAAGTGTCGAGACCTAAAATTTTATCACTTGATTTCACTAAATTCAAGTCCAGGTGCGTTTTTCACCAAAGCAAATTCAAGTCCACTTGATTTCACCCCAACCAGGGGCCAGCCCCTTGGATCCCGCCAGGGGTTGCCACCCCTGGGACCCCGCTAACCAGGGGCGCTGCCCCCGGACCCCCGTCACCTAAAGTTATAAATACTTTTAAGTATAACACCGTTCGAGAATCAAAATAATAATGAGTGATTATTATTACAAACAAATCACCAACGGCCCGTACACATTTTCAAAACTCAAGATTTATCAACCAAATTGTAGTCATTTGGACATTCTAGTTGGACGAGCAACTACAAAGGTAGTCTTTTAAGATACCTAATCAATTAATAACCATCGCGTGTCGTGGACACCCTCAGGTTACGAGTCTTCGGACAATCACTAATCGGCTAATCAACTCACGTTAATTGATTTGACGCATCAAGACTCAGGTGAGTCTCATGGCCCCTCTTTTACTATTTTACTCAGGGGTGTGATACATTACTCTATTTTAACACGTGAACGCGAGTACATATTTCAATATACTACATGAGTTGTTTTCAACTAATCAAATCAAAGTCCTCCGTTAGTATAGTCTGGTAATACGTAAGTAGCGTGAATATTAGTATGTGGTACCATATAGGATTGACCCACCTCGTCCGGGTTAGTCGCGCTAACCTCTGCAACGGACGTACTTATATTTGGGAAGACGAGTGTAGATTAGGCACTCGTGGAGGCACCTCGCTCGGAATTCTCTATATGGGACCCGACCCTCGAGTTAAGCTCAGACTATACGCTCATGGTTGTGTACACTATTATTATCATTTGCTGGATGCAAATCAACATTTAAATGTTGCGGTTCACACACTATTATCTGATATCTAAACCTGTGAGCTCACAAGCGTTAGCTGACCCATTTTAGCATGTATCACAGGTACTCAGCAGTAGATTTGGACTGCCCATCAGGATGCATATTAGTTCGAGTCTCCATGCAAACCTCAGAGATTTCATTGCATAATTAGATTTTGTATAACTACTTATGTACTTAAATCTCTCATATTACGAACACGAGTTATGTATGAGTTCAAACTGTTGTAAACCTTTTAATATTAATAGATTTTGTTAAAACGACGCATATAGAGTCGTTTGCTATATATCTGTGTGCTTTGATTATTGATTAATAACACCCGAATTATGCTTCCGCAAAATATTAAATTTGGGGGTGTTACAAAATTAGCCCGAATACCTAGGGTGTGTTTGGCAATTACGAGCTGGAGTTGGGGTTGGAACTTATAGCTGGAGCTGGTGTATGAACTTCTATTCAGAACCCACTTCAATTTTTTTTTCTTTAAGTGCTTTTGAGGGTTTTTTTTTCTTTTCAAGAAGTTCTATTTATTATGTTGTCAAACAAAATTTATAGGCTCTGACTTATTTAAAAATAGAGCTCAAGCCCTAAAAAGCCCTATGCGAAACACACCCTTAATTTTGAGCGTACTAAATTTTAAAAGAGAATTTTTTGAAAGGAATAATCAATACTGCACATGATATATGTTAGTGTTTTTTCACCTAGCAATACAATCCCCTTGTTTTCCTTTTTTTTTAAAACAACAATAATCGATTTTATGTATCAACTTTATATATTCATCTTACTTCGTTTGCATACCGATTCTAGTTTTTAGCGGTTTCTTTTTATTTTTTACGACATGATTTAATTTTTCTCTCATTCCTTCAAAACATCCTTTATACACAAACCTTGGAGACACGTTTTCATGAAGGTACTAACTTTGCACACACGCAAATAGTCTAGGGACTATTTCTGCAACTCCTTTTAATCTTCATATTCACGTTGACACAAAAAAACATGTAGTTTGATTTTTTACACCAAAATTTTCTAATTTTTTTTCCATCTCCCCTGCAAATACCCTCTGCTTCTTCGTTTTTGATTCAATTCTTTATTAATTCATTGTTTCAATATCCAAATTTAGTAAAATTTGTTTCAATTTCTTGAATAATATCTTCTTTTCACCCTTCGATTCTTGAATTAGGGTTTATCAATGTTATTCGAATCGCATTGCCGCTGTTTCTCTAGAGTTTATTGATAATCCCTAATTCTGACGGCTTCGTTTGATTATTCTTGGATTGATTAATCTATTTTATCATCTGAATTATTGATTCATTCTTTGAATACATTAATTTTGCGGTGGTTGCATTAATTTCATAAATTCTCACTGGAATTAGGTTATTTTTTTCTTATTGATGAATAAATTTTGCGGTGACGATGGTGAAATCGGAGATGCCGAATGTTAAACGCTGCAAATTGAATGGAATTGATAAGGATATTGCAGCAATTGCTGATACTCAGCACTGTTTTATTGAGTATAATAATGTGGTTAACGCTTGGTGCAATGGTGATTATAAGTTGAAGTTGTGCAGTAAAAAGAATAACAATGAGAGTCTGAATAAGAGGAAGAATCCATTTTTTGATAGTGAATTTTTAGTACCCAAGAAACAGATTGTGGAAGTGGATGTAGGTTACGTAGACGATGAGAATTCGGCTAGGAAATATTTTTTAAATGGAAACAAAAAGGTGAAGAGTGAAAAGGCAAATAGATTCTATGGAATTCAAGATTTTGTTGCAGGTGATATTGTTTGGGCGAAATGCTCGAATCGGTTTCCTGCTTGGCCTGCTGTTGTGATTGACCCACAACAAGAAGCTCCTGTTTCTGTGTTGAAAGCTTATGTTCCTAATACTGTTTGTGTTATGTTTTACGGGTACTCGAAAAGAGGAACACGGGTAGTTTACTAGTCTTTTGTACTTGTGAATATATATTATTTTATTTTTCTTGGTTAAATTAAGTCCCAAGTTTGATTTTTTGATATGTAGGATTATGCATGGGTGAAGGGTGGAATGATATTTCCATTTTTGGAGTATATGGAAAGGTGTGTGCTTTAATATAGTTATGCCTTAGAGTTATATTTTCAGGTATTTAATACTGTAATGAATTTTATGCAGATTTCAGGGACAGACTCATTTATATGGCAGCAAGCCAGATGATTTTCGTAATGCAATTGAAGAAGCATACTTTATAGAGAATGGAAAATTGAGTTTTGGATTTATGGAAAAAGAAGAAGAAGATGAAGAAGAAGAATGTTTTTCTGAACCTAATCTGGTTGATATCCCAGTGAGAACTGCTACAGTTCATCATCTTGAATATTTCCGTCTCAAGAAGGCAAGTTTTGTTACTTAAGGACATTTGTATAAGTTTATATATGATGAAAGTGTGGAATTTAATGTTTTATATGGGTATTTTCGTTTATTAGATGTACTGTGATGGTTGTAATCTTTGGGTACTAGCAGAATGCACCGAAAGTTCTGGCGAGTTCTTCAAGGTATATTTGATTTGCTAGCAGTTTTGTCGATTCATGTATTGTACTTACTCGATTATATTTGATTTAAGGATTTGGATAGCAATGAATATTACTGCCAAGAATGCAAAAATCACTTGTCATTTGAGCAAATACCTATAGATGAATGCCAACCAAAGCTCAGGTATCTAAACTGATCAACATTGGTATTTAAACAATGAATATTACTGTTCGATTATAGCTGATGATTTGATATGTGTTCAGCAGATCTACAGACAGCAATGGCCAAACTACATTACCTGAGAAAATAGGTGTCATCTGTAACGGCATGGAAGGGATCTATCATCCAAATCTTCATTTGTAGGATCAGTATTCTCTTTTAAGTACAATGCTTCTAATTAATGTAATATAGGATATGTATACGTACTGCAAATGATGCTCAATAATCTTTATCTATTTCTCAATATCAGAGTTGAGTGTAAATGTGATTCATGTGGAAGAAGGAAGCAAACCCCCTCTGAATGGGAACGACATGCTGGTTCTAGAGCCAAGAAGTGGAAGTCCAGCATTAAAGTCAAATACTCGATGAAACCACTTGGAGAAACGGTCTGTACCACTTAAATTAATGAACTCCTATGTTAAATAAATTCTTATTGTATGCTTCATTGATCCATTTTTTATATTTTACACTGCAGCTTTTAGATCATAATGTTGACTATGTTAAGGCCGCTTTGACTCAATTAGATGAACAGCAGCTGTTTGCATTTCTTCAAGGTAATAATATTCTTTATCCTGATCTTTCCGGATCCTTATACTCTTATTGTCCTTTACCAATGCCTGTTAGGAGGATAAGAGTAAATTTTATTAAAGCTATAACATTTTTCACAATACAGAGAAATATGAACCTGTTTATACAAGGTGGACGACTGAACGATGTGCTATCTGTAGATGGGATGAAGATTATGACATTAACAAAATTATCATCTGCAACAGGTTACTATTATCTAAGTTTATGTTATTGTAATGTATCCATACTTGTAAGCTACATTATTCAAGTAGAAGACTATACAAGTACAATAAATGTAGCTTCTTCATATCAGATGTCAAATAGCAGTCCATGAAGAATGCTACGGAGTCAAAGATATCCATGATTTCACATCTTGGGTTTGCAGGGCATGTGAAATACCCAAGGTTGAAAGAGAGTGCTGTCTCTGTCCTGTTAAAGGTATGACATTGACTCATTGTTCATCTACCTACACTTTTGGAATTATTGTTAATTATTCTTCCTCTGTTATATTATGGTTCTATAGGTGGTGCATTGAAGCCTACTGATATTGACACCTTGTGGGTTCATGTCATTTGTGCATGGTTCCGACCTGAGGTTGCCTTCCTGAGTGGTGAAAAGATGGAGCCTGCAGCTGGAATTTTACGGATTTCACCTGATTCATTTGTGAAGGTAGAGACATTATCATGGTCTCATGGAAATTTATGATTCATGGTTGGCTTGAATATATGTGATATTCTAATCCCTTCTTACATTATTGTGCGTAAATTGTAGACATGTGTGATTTGCAAGCAAGTCCATGGTTCCTGCATACAGTGCTGCAAGTGTGCCACGTACTTTCATGCAATGTGTGCTTCACGGGCTGGGTACTGTGTTGAGGTAATTTATTTCCCGACTTTGTGTGGTATTGCAGATCTTACCAATAGCCATGAAATTTGGTTTTAGAGTGTTTGTGCATGTAATTACTTACTAGTATAACATCAATGCAATGATATGCTACTATAATTTTTCAGTTACATTCGTCGGAGAAAGATGGAAAATATAGCACCAAATGGTTGACGTATTGTGCTGTCCACAGGTAGTGCTACACGTTTTCTTATGATTTATCAATGCAACTAAACCATGTCACATGATTGCCTTGAAATTGATGCAGAAAGCCAGAAGATACTGGTATTATCATCAGGACTTCTTCGGAAGTCTTTTGTGCAAAGGGGTTGTTTGAAAAGCAAAATCATAAACAGAGTTTCAGGGGTTCAAGACTCCATTTATGTACAAATACGGAACTCTCTGATTCATCCGCAGTAGAGTATGATGAGTTTGAGCCACTATCTGCTGCCAGGTGTCGCATCTATAAAAGATCAACTACCAAGGTACACCACGTCTTAACTATATGAATTAGTTTATCTATGCAAAAGGTGATAGTAATATCAATTTCTTCATGACTCATAGTTGTGCCCAAAGGGTTTGAAGGGTTTGTGACCAAAACCCCTTTGACATTTAGATTGAGCATGTGGGCTTGTTTGTATGCTTCTTCTAAAACAAACTTAGTTATCCTAAAATGATTTGAACTTGAGCATTGGATTGGAACTATTTCGACTCCCGTTCTCCACTTCAAATCTCTATCGTATCTACAAAGAAAATACGTACACATGTCAATGTTACTTAGTGGCTAGTCATATTCGTTTGAGCCACTCTCACTTGTTACGCTTTTTTTCTGTTTTCAGAATGATGTAAATGAGGCGCTATTCCACCGGGTAATGGGCCCAATCCAGCATCCAGTAGATGCTATAGACAGCTTAACCTCTCACGATGTAATTTTATCACTCAACTCACCATGAATCTTTATAGAATTATTAAATTATCTATTGCCTTCTTTCTTTCTTTTCTCTTATTTTTATTTCTATTTGAAACCCAATTTATTTTTCCTTGTTATTTGCTTATGCAGGAAATTAAAGACCTGAATACGTGTTCTACATTCAAGGAACGACTTGACAGGTTACAGGTATACTTTGCTTGCCCTGTGTTGATGTAATATGTGGACTTGTGTGCATTCTTATCCATGTGTCTGAATTCAGAGGATGGAAAAACATCGTGTCTGTTTTGGTAAATCTGGAATACATGGGTGGGGTCTCTTTGCACGCCGCAAGATACAAGAAGGAGATATGGTATACTTTCACATCCTTAACTCTTGAAATCAAGTTGGCTACAAATTCTACCATCTACAATTATGCCTAGTATTTGCATTATTTTAATTTGTATCATTCTTGGTGGGATGCACATGTCTCCAGGTTCTTGAATATCGTGGTGAGCAAGTAAGGCGCAGTGTTGCAGATTTGAGGGAGGTGCAATATAGGTCTCAAGGGAAAGATTGCTATGTGAGTCAATTCTTCATGATCTTTAATTGAGACTTGCTTAAAGTAGCATAACTCAATTACTAGTGTATTTTTTGGACTTGTCTACTTATTTGTGATTGAACTAATTTTGTTCTGCAGCTCTTTAAGATCAGCGAGGATATTGTAATTGATGCTACGAATAAGGGTAATATGGCACGCTTAATCAACCATTCGGTAAGATTTCTATTCGGTGAGATATTCTATCTGTATTGATAGTAATTAATAAAACTTTGAAATTATAATTAAGTCCAGGATTGAGTGGGTGCCATGTGGAAGATTGTGCACAACTGTCCACATGTCCCAGTCTCATTGTTTTGTACCCTTTTACCATAAGGGACTTTTCATTTGATCCTACTTCCTGTGGATCCTCCGGGGAAAACTACGATGTTTGACATGTGACTGTTTCAAGTGTTTGACATGTCTAACTTGTTACTTTCTGTGCAGTGCATGCCCAACTGCTATGCCAGGATTTTGAGTATGGGTGAACACACGAGTCGGATAGTCCTCATTGCTAAAACCAACGTTGCTGCTGGTGATGAATTGACGTATGACTTTCACATGCTCTAACTTAAGATATTCACTGTTTTACAAATCTTAGTGGGAAATGCTGGATAAAAAAAACTTAAAAAAATAATAAATTAAAAAATCAATTTTCTACAAGACCAACTATGATGGTTAGAAAGTTGATCCATCTTTTCATTTGTGGGCCCTATTTATATGGTTTGAGAAGACTTAAAAATGTGATTTGGGGTTTCTCAACTTGACCCATAATAGAAACTCAAATAATAGGATTAATAGTTGCTTAGAGCAATTGACTTTTTGTACCCTGGTTATTGTCGAAATCCTCAGAAGCACTATAGTTTGCATGAATCCGTAATTTAGACATACTATTGTTTTTGTGTCCCTTATTTCTGAAAAATTATGGTGACAGGTATGATTACAAATTCGAGCAAGATGATCAGGATGAAGTTAAAGTCCCCTGTTTATGTAGAGCCCTTAACTGTCGAAACTTCATGAATTAGTATATAACCGAGTAGCATACAGCATCAAACACACACCAACATATCTGATTCTTTTTTTTTTGTGTGGCAACATGTAAATAATCTCTGGCCATCACTTTACTTTTTCTTTCGAATATCTCGGGCTGATTTAGTTATTGAGGTATGATATAATTCTGTTAAGCTGTCCAGTCATTTATTCCTTTTTTTACTTTCTTTTTTTCCTTTTCTATTGGTGTAGTTCTAGTAAATCTGGTATTTCATTAATCTGTGATGGTTATATTCATATAATTGAACCACTTTTTGCAGTTATTATAGAATGTATTTTATATCATTAACATTTGGTAGAATGCTACGAAAAAAGTTGCATATGTTCCACCTTCACGTTTTAATTGAAGTGAGCGACTGATGCTGTGAAATTTATACAAATAGAAAACATTGATCCTATTATTATCTGTAGGAGTAACGTTATAAATTTATAAGCATCTTAGCTAAGATTTAATAGTTTTTTGGATTAAAAAAAACGCTTTGCTCTTGAAGAAAACGAGTTGCGGGGTATTAACATTGATTGTCCAAGTAATTAGTCATTAATTAGCTACTATAGCTACTATGACTTAATACCAACAATGTGCTGATATGATGAAGAAGGTACAAAAGGTACGAATTGATTTCGTTGTTAAATTTGCAATTATGTGAATTTGAAGTATATGTTGAGTGTGTTTAGTAAAAGTAGCTAGTAGCTGAAGCTGAAAGTTTATAGCTGGAGCTGGTAGCTGGAGCTTATATTTAAAGCTAGAAGCTTGAGCTTATCTTTTTTGTAATGTTTGAATAAAACTAGCTGGAGCTTGAGGTTAAAATATGTAAATTGACATAAAAAGGACAAACAAATATATGATAGATAATTATATAAAGGGTATTTATGTAATTTTTCATTACATAAGCTTCTAGCTTAATTTAAAAGCTAGTTCTACTAGCTTCTTTTTAAAGAGCTTATTTTTTTTAATAAGCTCTTAATATTTTGTCTACCAAACAAAGCTTGAAGCTGGAAAAATAAGCTTAAGCTCCCATAAGCTCTCATAGGCTACTATAAGCTCCGTTGCCAAACATAGCCTATGAAAATCTTAATTCTTATGGACTGATGTTGATGAAATTGTGATGATTAAAAATTGAAAATAGGCAATAGCCATAGGTTGCACTGTGCCTAACCCTGTTTGGTATATATTATAATTATGTGCGGCGTTATGATCGAAGAACGTAAAAAGGGATGGAAGCAAACAATAATCAGAAGTTCTAATTATTGATACATATGATACTACTATCATAGTAACGCCCTGATGCGACGTATTTGTTATTAAGCAAGGTTTATTTGCAAGAGCTGAAATCAGATGTAAGTTGCATCATATCTAGCTCCCATGCATACTTTCATACTTTTATCCGCATGTCCATGTTTATTGTCTTTGTTAATTTGTTTTACTTTCATATTCTGGTTTTCCATTCTTTGGATATGGGTGTCATGTCATCACAACCTTATGTTATCGCACAACATTTGCAATAGTAACCTCCACCACACAAGAATGTGGAAGAATAATGAGATGTACTAATTAAATTTGTATAGACTAAAAAGGAAGAGAAGCAAAAAAAAAACCAACGGCCCCACTTTTTGGTTTTCACTTCCCTGTGTTCTCGACGACAAAGCCCCACCACCTCGACCCCACTGCGCCCGTGGTATCAGAATGAAGCTGACCACTGCACGTTTGCGTTGCAAGTGGTCTTAGGCGGATGTTTAAGCTAACATTTCAGATTTTAGCTTTTGCAAATGAAATAAGTATAAGCAGTTTGGGGTTTTGGGCAATTGATGTTTTGACCAAGTTTCATTGAATTTAATTTATACTATCAAAATATAACTGTCCTTTAATCTCATATTTGGATTTGGATTCCATGACACAGTGGATTATTGGATACCAGTTTATTATATACTCGGATAAATTGACAGTTAAGTTGTATTATAAAATTGTCTTACAACATCACAACAATTAATTAAACAAAGCTAAATAAACAATTAAGTTTCTCAAGTGGTTGACATTTAAACATTGGAATGATTATAGTTAAATATAAATAAAGTGCAAATTTACTTTGTTTCTGAACTTGGTGTTATGATATTTAATAGTGGATTAAATCAGTTATCCAATATAAACTATCTTGTCCAAATCATGTTTATACAACAATCGACTCATACCCAAAGAACTAGTCGATCAAAGAAAACTTGACTAAACAATGATAACGAAAGCCTCTACGACTTACTTGTTTTCCTAATTGCTACCTTTAGCTACGGTCAACGTTCATCTGATATTTGTAACTGCAACTTGATATTATGTTTACCCTTTCCTAACTAGTATTCTAATAGTACTGTATTTTTGGGTTGATCATCAGAAGGTATGAAATAAGTTCTGAAAGAAACATATATAACTTCTTAATCAAGATCATCTTGGATATATGAACCTGACACATTCCTAATGACAAAAGTAGTTATCATTGACTTTAATCATGGTTTATATATAACCAACAAGTTAATTACTTGCATACAACCCCAAACTGCTCTGTCAATATTCACAACCAATAATTAAATTAAACTATTGACTTTGATTATTCTTTAAATGATAGCCGTTTACCAACCACATGTTCTTCCTAATTCTTCATTTCAAGATTCTTGTATCATCATCCTTAAAAACAACTTTCTAACTAACACCATCCATATATGGATGCCTACAAAGTTCTGTTTTTTTCCTTCTTACTTCCTGTTCTTTCTTCAGCAGCAACAAATGATTGTCAAATTTCGTACTGTGGTCAAAATTTCAATGCAATCCGCTTCCCTTTCAGATTAATCGACCAACAACCCGAAAACTGTGGTTATCCAGGATTCAATCTACGTTGCGATTTTCCAGACACGATGCTTATCAACCTCCCGAGTGCTGGTGACTTTGTCGTCAGAAGCATCGACTACCATCATCAAGCCATGCGAATTTACGACCCTTTGAATTGTCTTCCTGCTAAGCTTTCAAAATTCAGCCTCTCGAATTCACCTTTCTCAGCTTCTTACTATCAAAACTTCTCTCTTTTAGCTTGTCCAAGTGATGCTAATTTATTTGGTTTTAAACCGATTGAATGTCTTAGTAACTCCTCTTTTTCGATTCTTGCTACTGATTCAAAGACTTTTGCGACATCAATGACAAGTAACGAGACTGGTTGTGTGGTCTCTGAGCGTTTAAGGGTGCCGGTGAATCAACCATATGATGATGGATTTACGTCGCAGCTCGATGAGGATATAACTCTGACATGGGGTACACCTGATTGTGAAAGTTGTGAAGCAAATGGTATTTCATGTGGTTATGCTGATAAGGCCACACAAACAACAACATGTTTCTCCAATAATATTGATGGCAGTAAGACATCTCTCTATATCTACTCGTTTTGTTTTCAGAATTACGGAGTAGTTATAATCTATTAATCGCAATTAACACAATTTACACTCACAACATTTGCTACTTGCATAAATATATCATATATGGAGAAATAAACCGTGTTGTGAAATTGCACGGATGAATCGCACCCTAGATTTATGTTTTCTTAGAAAAACCTTTTGGAAATCGCAAACTTGAACACAGTATTATGGGAAAACAATAGAACTATCCTGCAACTAAAAGCACCTTTATTTCTCTGATTTTCAGGTGCTCCAAAAGCATCTAGTATATTCAGAATCATAGCTTTTGCCATGGCTGTACCAGCTATGACAGCCTCCGTTGCGATCTCATGCTACATGTGTACAAAAAATCGAGGAGACGAAGTCATGATCAGCAACTGGAGAACCACCACCACTACTCATGTAACCCCAGAAGAAACGATTGGACCACCGAGGATTGTTGGTCTAGAACAATCAACCATAGAGTCCTACACAAAAGTCGTTTTGGGTGAAAGCAAGCGTCTCCCGGGACACGATGATGCAACATGTCCTATATGCTTATCAGAATACAATGTCAAGGAGACAGTAAGGTGTATACCAGAGTGTCTACATTGTTTCCACGCGGAGTGTATTGATGAGTGGCTTAAAATGAATGGGACATGTCCGATTTGCAGGAATTCGCCTACTGTTGTTCATATCGAATCGTAGCATGTTATTTGTTGCTCTTAATGTGTATACCATACTTTCGTTGTATATATCATAGATTAAATTTTTGTAACCCTATAAAAATTTATTAAAATGTTGAAGATCATGGACAAAAATTCCTTGAAAATTAACATTGACCATTCAGAATTATGTCGTTTGGACTTTGGAAGAGTAGGCAAGAAGGAACAAAAGTTGACTAATACAAAGTCAAACTGTTAGGGACAAGTAAATTTGTAAAAATACTATTCCTAGCTAATCCAAATTCATCTAGCTTCAATGTTTTCAATATTTTGTAACGTTGCTTCTAGCTTCTTGTTAGCTTTTAATATATTTCCGTGGTTAAAAAAATAACCTTTCACTATATCAAAGTCAACTCCATTCCGACATGTCCTTTTATTAGAAGTTTCTCACGAGTTTGGTTATCCTAAAGTTGTAAAAAATCATCCATTTTGTTTTCTAGTACTTTCTATTCTATAAATTTTGTAAAAGCTATGAATTTTATTGAAAACCAAACCTCAATTCAATTCATATATGCTTCACATAAGTTACACTCGCACGCACGGTAACAGCAAAGTAAATATAGACGGTCAACTATATTCAGGCCGGGTGCATGGTTAATTAGAGATATACAGACACGAAAAGATAATTCAACTGGCGAGTGACTGCAATACACAACTGGTTTGCAACCACCCTTGATAATTAGTTGCGAATCTAGGATCAGAATAAGGTGAGTCTAATTTGACCAAAGCAACAAAATCAACAAATTGAGTAATTTTGAATAAAAAGTCGGGTCAGATTAATTGAAATGGATCTGTTAACTCTTTATATTCAAATATAATTTGCTTAAAAATTATGCAATTTTACCTCCATTTTCATAACTACCTTGAGTTTTCTGTAAGACAAAAAATGAGTACCATATGGCTATTTAGAAACTTATGAGTTAACAAGTGAACAATAATTATGTGAATGCGCTTAAAGTTAATTTTTTTTTTTTTTTAAAAAAAACCATCATTATTTTATAAATGTTTCATTTATGCTAAAATATATTACATGATTTCAAGAAAAATATACTTACGATTTTAGCATATTAGTATAATAACCAAATTCTTTATGATTAACAAAAACACATCTCTATTTAACAAGCACCATTTAACGAATACTCCTTCCGTCCCTAATCTATTATCCAATATTCCTTTTTGGGATGTACTAAATTAATTATCCATTTCCATAAATAGATAAGAAGAATGACATAAATTTTTTTTACCCCTAATGTATATATGTAAGACAAAAAAATAGGTAAAAGGTAGAGGGTATAACTGTCATTTTACTAAAAAATAAGAGAGATGATTATATTTTCTTAAACTGCGTGTTTTTTACCTGAGAATAATAAATTTGAGACGGGGGAGTATTTGATAAACATTACTTGCTCAGTTGCTTGTATCGTATTGTACAAGTTAATATAACTTATATTAACTTGTACAATATGAAGTAATGTTTATCAAATTTAATACCCCACAGGCCCACAACAACCCCACACTCATTTATTTCTCTCTCCCTAATCGAACACATTCTTCTACATTTACACCCTGCAACTTAACCACCTCCATTTTCACACACAGAATCTTGATTTTACTGTTTTTCTTTAATTTGAAAGAAAAGTTACCTAGGCTTCCAAGGCGGGTCCAAATACATTTTAAGGTGGGTCCATAGTAAAAATAACATACGCTCTCTCAAAGAAATCAATTTCTAAGGTGGGTCAATGGACCCCCCTTAATACAATGTAGATTCGCCCCTGTTGATGAACTCCATGAACCTCATATAGCAAACAAATCGTAACAAAGGATGTATTATGCGATTGTAATCAATTTGAGTTGAGCATTTGTGACTGATGATGGATACCTAATTATTATAAAGAGAGAGTGTGTATGTGTAGACCATCTAGCTAAATATTATCACCTTTTCATTAAACAAAGAGTTAATAATTGTTTTAATCCTTAAAGTTTAACATTTTTTTCATTTTAATCACTCAATTTTTTTTAATGATTTAATCCTTGAAATTTCAAAATAATAATGTTTTACGTTTAAAGTTTGATTATACTTTAAAAATTTGATGGTTTAATCTCTAAAATTTATCTTTTATAATGACTTTGCCCCTTCAAATTTTTCAAGTTTAATCATCTAACTTTCAAAAATGGTTAACCCTTTGAAGGGTTAAACCAATAAGTCAATGCAAACTTGAAAAATTAATGTATGATAATAAAACTCAAGTGGTTAAAACGGAAAAAAAAGTGAAGCTTTGAGGATTACACTATTATTAACCCTAAACCAGATCATCTTTTCTATATTAAAACAAATTTATAAGCTATTTAATAATTAGTTATTTTCCCTTTCTTTTTTGGGTCAATTCTGGTCCAGTTATATATATGTATGAGCAAGAAAAGTGTAAGAGCACACGGCATGGAGGCTTTTCCAACGCCGTTCATCACCAAGAACGCCGAAATCCATCGTTCCGCCATCCTGCCGCGGCGTTCTCACTGCCGTTTAGCACAACGTTCTAACACATTGTCCCAGTTGAGACACTGTAACCGACTGCGTTTTCTTTTTCTCCTTTTCTTCTTGCTTCTATAATTAAAATTGGTGATACAATGTAGAAGAAGAAGATAGAAGGAAAGAAAGAGATGAGGACGGTGGGATATAATTAAGGGTTTTTTTATTTTTTATAAATATAATAAATAAATAAATGGGTTTAAGTTTAATATTTTTGGTGGGCTTTTTAGTTTGGTAATGGATTATTGGGCTTTTCAATATAAATTTGTTATTATTGGTATGAATTTTATTTATATAAATGTTTTTTTTAGTTATTAGAACTTGTAACTTTGTTATATTTAATTAATTTGTTTTTAAAAATTCATTTATTCAATTGAATGTATTAAAAAAATATAAAAAGAGGGAGAGTCTTCAGAACACTGTCCACCACACCACAAATCCTCAACAACAACATTCTTCCGAGATTACTGTATAAATAGTGTCACCACACTTTGTGCTCTAAGATGATGGAAATGCCTTTCACTAATACTGTAAGTTAAAAAATATAGTAAAAAACGCAATTTAAAAAGGTAGCTATTGTAATAAATTTATTAAAATTATGGCATCCTTGTGATTGTACAACTTCTTTTTTTTAATATTTTTAATATATATATATATATATATATATATATATATATATATTGGCATGATTCATAGGGAAGTGCATTTTTTGAGGGAAGGGGGAAGCGTTAGTATGCATCATGAAGCATATTACCTTCATTCATACAAATCTCGAAAAAAGCAAACTAAAATTTAGTAAATTTTAATCAGAATCGATGCTATGAATGTTAAGCTTCCTTGATAAATTCTTTCTTCAAGTTATAACATCGATTTATGAATATTAGATCCAAATCCGTTAATATGCATCGCGGTGCATATTAGTTGATATGCATTATGATGCATACTAACAATAAAAATATTCTTCAAATAATGTGAAGTTTTAATATGCATCACGATGTATATTAGTTAATATGCATCACACTGCATATTAACAATTTATTAAATAAATATTCATCAATTAATGTTATGACTTAAAAATGAAATTCATTTGTTAAAATATACTTTATAGCATCGATTTTGATTATTATTTACCGATAAAAATAATTTTTGTTGACGTTTTGATTGATAATTGTAATATGCTTCTTGATGCATACTAACGCTTCCCCCCATTCCTCCGAAAAAAGCACTTCTCTCTCGATCACTACCATATATATATATATATATATGTGCGCGCGTGTAATTCTCTCTAAAATATATTGGAGAGCCAATAGCTAGCCACCACATATCCCTTTTTAGAAGTACTATTTTTCAATTTTATGTTATCAAAAAAGCAGTACCATATTAATATATAATAACCCAAATGAAAAATATTAAGGTCCATGATTTTCCATCTCATAGTTTCCCCTCCTCTTTATGACTTTTTTTCTCAAAGGGTCCAAAAAACGGTAACTATAGTATATGACTACGTTTTTTCATGTTTATTAATTACAAGAGTTACTAATTCGAATTCAGGGACGTAATAATGATCAGATAGTTGATAAATATTGTTTTGTAAATTAAGGCAATTAAGTTGGAACATACTTAAATAACAAATGGATCGAATTGGAGGATTTGGATTTGATCATTTATTCGTTGCTTATTATCTTTACCTAAATGTTATCTCATAGCATATAGCATGGATGATTAGAATATGAGAAATACTTTGTTCATTAAAATTTTACAAAAAAATCTTTACAAAATGAGATGTCAAAAGGTCATGAAAAGAGAAAATGATAGAAAGAGAAAAAAGTAATTAATGCGATTGGATGATTCTACATGCCACATCATTTCATCATTTTATGAGATGTTATTTGTAATAATTTTGTGAGTGTGGAATATTCCTGTAGCCATAGGATCGTAATTAAGAATAAGATAGTAACTTAAAACATACTCGTAAATCATTAATTAGATGTCGGCTTTTAATCCTATTAAGTCTTTTAATACGGAGCTTTCTCTGAAGCTATAGTGTGACAAAATAAAAACACGCCAAACGCATGAAGGTTTCCATATCAGAATATAAATTGGCTACGTACAGTTCAATAGCCGTTATTCGTATAATCAAATTACGAACGTGCTAAAATCAATCTTAACGGCTTCATCGATCATCATCAAAGAATGGATTGTATTCGTATAATGTGGTCAATCACAATTGGGTTATTATTGGTTTCATGGAGACCAACAGTTTTTGCGGCCCCAAACTGTGCAATGGTTGCAACAATGTTGTCACCATGTATAGGTTACATAAGTGGTCAAGAGCCATCGAGCATTTGTTGCTCGTCAGTCGAGAATATCAAAGACATGGGGAAGACAAAAGATGATCGTGTAGCTATTTGTGATTGTGTAAAACAAACGATAAGATTGATCAATTATGATCCAAAACGAATCCCACTTCTTCCTAAGAAATGTGGCGTTGATTCATCGTTTCCTCCCGTTGATAAGCAATTCGACTGCAAAAAGTAATTAATTACAATCTCTTTCGATCTACATATGTTCTATTCAACGTTCATCGTTGATTATATGTGTTAAAAGTTTATAAACACATGCATGTGTAAATTTGTGTACGCTAACGGTTTCCTTTAACTTATTTGCAGGGTGCAATAGGTATGGAAATATTTGCATAAGCGGGATGGATTATATAGCCATAGCATGCACCATTGTATATATTTGTAAAATCAAATAAGGTTGTACTTCAATTATTTAAATATTTGGGTGTGCATATATGTATATATTAAACATATATTAATTGTAAGTATGTGTATATGTATGTTCTTAATCTTGTATATAATTAAAATTATAAATGTACACATTAAAAATAAACACGTATTCTCATTAGTCATTACCTACATACAAATACATATATACATTCTTATTAGATATACATATATAAATATAAATATATGTACTTGTGTGTGAATACCACAAAATTAATCCTAACTTTTTATAAATCTTTAATAAAACCTCTAAAATGGTTGAAAATCCGTCACAATATCAACGAGCCATCTTTAATGGTTTCCGATAGAATTCCAACATGCATCTAGGCAATTTTTATTATTTTATTTATTTTGTAATGCTTCCCACAAATTTTTAACGAAACTTCTAAAATGGTTAAAAATTAGTTATAGTTCTCACTTATTTTCAACAAAACCTCAAAAATAGTATCCTAAAAAATTCCAACATCTATATAGTTATAAATTTATAATCATCTTTTTTATTTAGAAATATTACTAACGGATTTTCAATTTGATCGTCACAAAATGAACACTACATAGTTTTTCAATGAATTACCAACGGATATTATATGCTAAATTTCATTGATTTATTATAGAAATTTTCGATAGAAAGGGTCGTTGAAAACTAGTGGGATTTCAATTTTATGTCACCGGATTTCCCAAGAAATTTTTGTCATGGAAAATTAGTTGAAAATCCGTCACAAATATAGTCTAGAATTCCGCTTTTCATAAATCTCAAGTAACATATATTAATTGCTATTGTAATAATCATAAAATCACAAGTACATTATGATGTAACCTGAACTTTGATCGAAAATCGTTCATTTTGTTTTTCAAATCTGCAAGTTGTCAACTTCTAATCTATATAGACCATATTGCTATCAAATATCTGGTCATATCCGATATCGAATTAAAGGAAACGAGATTAAAAATAACTCACATTACCTCATATTCAATTACTGAATGTGTGTATCATTTCTGTGAGTTTTCATGTTTGATCGTAGAAGAGTAAAAAAGTCATATATTTTGATATATTTGAGATTTTTTATTTTTTGTAAGGATATAACTGAAGAAATATTGAAATTTGTAAGGATATTTATGTAATTTTAAGTTTCCAAAGATATACATAAAATTCTTCCTAAATCAATAATAAA
Source organism: Pseudognaphalium luteoalbum (assembly GCA_963422505.1). Lineage (NCBI taxonomy): Eukaryota > Viridiplantae > Streptophyta > Magnoliopsida > Asterales > Asteraceae > Pseudognaphalium > Pseudognaphalium luteoalbum. Next base: position 29,825,916 of record OY730195.1, read on the forward strand.
AAAAAACCTCTCAAATGTACATTTGATATTTAAAATTTACAAATTCATGAATATCAACATATAAATGTATATATTCGATAACAATTTAATAGTTTATGGTTTATGTGGATAGATTCATGAATGATAAATTTTTGTCCATATCTCGGTCCACTAATTATCCACATCCATATCTACTATTTATCCATTTATATTGTTCATATCCACCATTTAGTGAATGGATCGGGTGGATATCCACCGGATCGGGTGACCCTTGTTGTGATATGATTAATTTAACGAAACATGCGCGGTTTTGAATAAGAACAAAAAATAATGTTAAAAGCCTGATATTGTTTTGTGTAACACCCTCAAATTCTGTGTTTAGCGGAAGCAAGCTTTGGGGTGCTACTAATCAAATATCAACAGCACAAAGATAAAGCAAACGACATCTATATGCAACGTTGAAAAATAGTTACATTTCATAGATACAAAGTTTGAAAACATAGTGTTTTCGGTTACAAAAATGTAATTCCCTAGAGTCCACGTGTGTAGCTGGAGATTCTATTACATAATCAAAGTATACAAAAGATAATGCTAAGAATCTCCGTTAAATGCAGTGTAGAAAATCATACGACTCTAGCTAGTGTCCAGAGGGTAATCCTACTCCGTCTGTGTACCTGAGATACAAACCTAAAAGTGTCAACCAAAAAGGTTGGTGAATTTCACAGGTTTAGTAATAAGTAATCGTTATGAACCACAAGTATGTACTGGTGTTGCTATTAAGCAAAGTAAGTAAATTAGTAAGTCAACACAGTTACCATGAGGTCATAAGTTGAAGCTTAACAGTGTGTAAGTATGAATCAATTAAGAATCATATAACGTACCCCCCGTGAGTGCTATCCACAACACTCATATGTAACAAATACTAATATGCCTTTTTCTACGGTGAAATCCGTGGTAGCGCTACTACCCCAGGCAGGAATTGTCAGCCCCAAATGGATCCATTCACTAGTAATCGCGCTTAATTCCATAACTAACAACTTACGATAGGAGGCTTTCAGTGGATAAAAGTAACTCATGCAATATGTGTAAAAAGTAGTGTGATCAGTTCAGTACATTGTGTTCATATGTAAAACAGTTGCTAAGTATCTCACCCCAAAGAAAAACAGGAAAAGTAGGGCTGTAAGACTCACATGAGTCTAGCAAGTATGTTTGGAAAATCAAACGAGTATAGCGGATGTAAGTCCGTAAGGGTGTCGGGTGTAATCCCGTATGTTGGTTCTCCGAACCCTGCAACCTTCTGGCGTCCGAAACGCACAAGGTTGTAAGCAAACAAGTAAATAAATTGGTGTCTTAAAAGATCACCCATGCTAGTTGTCCACTCAACTAGGAAATGTCCAGGTGTTTGTTTAGTAATCCGTTTGTAACTTGAAAACAAATATGGCCTGTTGGTGACGGTGTGTAATAATAATTCTCAAAAAATTATTATTATGTTTCGATTCATTTGTATACTCATAAAAGTGAGTGTTAACCGTTCTTGCATAGGTTTAATATTGTATTGACAATTTATTATCGTTTGGTAACCATTTTAAGTAATTTTCAAAGTGCTGAAAAAAATGTTGACCAAAGTTGACCGCGGACTGAGATTTCATCTCGCAAGTTGGGGTCGCGAACTGAGATCTCATCTCGCAAGTTGAGGTCGCGAACTGAGATCTCATCTCACAAGTTGGGTTCGCGAACTGAGATCTCATCTCGCAAGTTGGGGTTCGCGAACTGAGATCTCATCTCGCAAGTTGGGTTCGCGAACTGAGATCTCATCTCGCAAGTTGGGGTTCGCGAACTGAGATCTCATCTCGCAAGTTGGGGTTGCGAACTGAGATTGAATCTCAGCTCGCAAAATTCGTTGTTCGCGATTTTTGTGTAGATTTTGATTTTTAAGCATTTTTCAATGGGGTTTTAAGCAGGATTTCTTACCTAAATTGGCGAATTCAAAAATTGGAGATGAGATGAGATGATGATGATGATCTTGATGCTCTTGCTCCTTTGATGATGATGATGGCCGATTATGATGACGAAGATGATGTTGTTGTTTCAGTTCTTAGATAGAGACATGGAGGTAAGGTAGAGAGAGATGAAAGAAATGTGAGTGTAGGTGTGTGTGTGTAAAAATGCAATGAAAATGAAGAAGGATGAAATAAAAAGGGGTTTTTTTTGGGTGGGTCGGTTTGGGGCTGAGCTCGGGCCGACCCATTTGGGTCTCGGGCTCACGTATTCTTGTTTCCCATTTCATGTTGCGACTCGTAGTATATCCGAAATATTTTTTTTTAATCGAAGTATTTTATCAAAATACTTTATTTCAATTTATAGAATTATAAAAATATACTTTTTGTTATTAATCGCTCGTTAAGGTGCGTTTCTGTGACACCCGACGATTTAGGGTTACTGATTAACCCTCTAGAAACCCTAATTACGTGTGTTTAGTTTTGTATTAGGCTAAATACTTGTAATTACTTGAAACTATTTGTATATTTTTATGTGAATATACACCTCCGTAATTGATTTATATTACGCTACGTAATTCGTTGTAATTACGCTCAAGCAATTCAGTGAAATTGTGCAAAACAATCGGACTGAGTCCGACACTATATAAAATACGACGTTGGTGAAAACTCTTCTATAAATAATTTAAATCTATTTTTAGAAGTTATTTATCATATATTATTATTTTAATATAACAATACCCGAAAAACCTAGACGTTTCGATTAAAACGTCTCAAACGCAATGAAACCGCGCAGAACGCGCCCGACAAACGAACGAAATTCAAAATACACTTTTGAACCTAAAATATATTAATTAGTGAAAAGCTATCAAATAATATATCGTGGCTTTAAACGATAACGAGAAACGTCCAAATAAAACGTCACGCGATTTAAAATTCGTACAACGAACGCGCAAATCGAGATCACTAAATTAACAAATCATTTTTTATAAATGTTTTTCAAGTATTTAGAATGAATACTTCAAATAAAAATATTGAAATCTAAATCGTTACTTGAAAACGCGTATTAAACGTTTAACACCAAACCGAACGAGAAAACGAACACCGCGCGAAGCACGAATCGGGGAATTAATAAAATGACCAAAATACCCTTGTGGGACCACATGGGGGCCGGCCACCCCATGGCTGCCCACCTCCCTCTCTTCCCCTCTCTCCTTACATGCAATCTCATGATTACCTTTTTCACTCTTACTCCCATTCACATTTCATGCAATCTCATTTCTACAACACTCCACCTCTTTTCACTCTCTCAATTTCTCTCTCACTTTCTCTCTCAAAAATCCAGAGAAACTCAGCCATAAACCACCACCACTCACCACTATAATCCACCATCAACCACCAATTAATTACTTACCTTTTTATAATAAAAAGGAGCTCAAGAACACAAGCATCATCACCTCATCTCATCTCCATCAAAATCATTGCAAGGAAACTCATATCTACTCTTCTCTCTGTTTATTTACATGTTATAAAGCTCATCTAACAAGATTATGTCCAAATATAAGCTAAAAATACGTTTTTATGATTTATACACAAAGAATACACAATCTGTCCAGAAAAACACAGATTACTAAAATGGTCATAACTTGAGTTCTAGGAAGACTTAGAAGATGCATTTTTTTTTTGAAATTTGCGTATTGAAAAGTACAACTTTCGTGTTTTACACTTTTTCCAGAAACTTACACGTTTTTCTCTATTAGCCGATTTGTGGGACTGACTTGGGTAAAATCAGAATCTAGGCTATGCATGGCTATTATTTTTTCTTCTCTATGATTATGAGACTTAAAACTCTTGGAAAACATAAGTTAGACACTAAACACATAGAAGATCAGTTGATAAAAATTGTGAGACTTGACTTGGACCAGAAATTGGTAAAACCCATGGTGAAATAAACCGACAAAAGTCGAAAATGTAAAATCTTGAAGATTTAGGACTTTTATAAAAATTGACACTTTTGGTGAACTCCGGCATGAACCGACAATTTATTTAGACCATATAAACTGATATTTGGTTTGGGTGAAATTTCGGGTCAAACCGAGTAAGTTTGACCAAGTCAATAAAAGTGGCTCGTTTTCGAAAAACTTACTATATTTGGAAAATGGTAACAAAAATGAGTTTGGATGACTTAATGAGTAACTTGGACCATAAACTAATTTTAGAAAGTTTCCCGAACGAAAAACCGACACTTGAAAACACTTGGACTAAAATCGAATTTTGGACAGACCCTTAGTGTCGCATGGCCATGCAACACTAACCTTAATGTCGCATAACATGCGACACGACCCTTAGTGTCACACCCCTCAGTGTCGCTGACCTATCATCAGTAACTTCAAACCTTGCGACACTACCTGCGACACTAACCTTAGTGTCGCATAACTAACAGTGGAAACCTTTGCGACACTAACAGTGGAAACCTTTGCGACACTAACACTAGTGACGCTACTAGTGTCGCTAAAGACAGAAAGTATTAAAATATTGATTTTCACTAAGTATTGAACATGAGTAACAACTTATAACCACACATGATACTTACTGTAACAACGTATACAATGACACAAACTTAATAATAATGTCTTAACGAATTATTATTACAAACTTTCACCAACGGGTCGTACGCGTTTTCGATAAACGAACTTAAACTACTTATTTGGACATACTAGTTGATGAACTAGCTATAGGTGGACATTAACCCTCCACCTATACTATTAGTTTAAGTGGACATTAAACCTCCACTTACATAGATGGTCTTTAAGACATCTACTCATACATACACAACCTTATACGTTTAGGACGTTAGAAGGTTGCACATCGGCTTGCTTGCTTATTTGACTATTTGCTAGCTACTTGCTAAACACAGGTGAGTTTCATAGCCCCTCTTTTACTGTTTTATAAATATTTTGGGGGAGAATACATACTACAACTGCTTTATACAATTGCTTTACACAACTGTTTTTATGAACACAAGTACAACAAACAACGCGATACGGATTGCATGAGTTAACACACTAATCCATTTAAAGTCCCCACATATCATAGCTTCGTTAATTTGGACTAAGCACGAGTATTAGTAAATAGATCTATTTGGGACTGACAATCCCCGTCCGGGTTATCACGCTAACCTGTCAAACGGACGTATTAATATTTGTACATACAAGTGTACCGGATTAGATACTTGCTGGGGCACCCACGATCGTGTACTCGAAAGAGGCATGACACACATTGTTAAGCTTCGGACTATGAGCTCATGGCAAATGGTATACTTCATGTTTGCATACGTGCAACTACATTTACTTATCGTTGGCTAACGATACCATTACTTATCATTGTTGAATGATACAAATGAAAATCTTGTGTTTCATACCGATATCTCTACAACTGTTTAACAAACCTATGAACTCACCAACTTTATGTTGACCTTTTAGTATGTATTTCTTAGGTAACCCGCCGCTATAGGAAGCTTATGGATAGCTTAGCTCGAGTCGCATGGTTTTCAAAACATCCAAGAGATTAGATTGCATTTAGCTACTTTTTGTATATCCAGTAATGTAATAGAAATCTCTTAACAGTTTATGCGAACTCCGGATATCTTGTAAACATTTAAATTACTGTAACGTAATTTCTTTTCAAACGTCTCATATAGAGGTCGTTTGCTTTAATTTTGTATTGTGATATTTGATTTGGTCGGCGCCCCCATGACACCTCCTACTTCCGCTGCCACGTGTTTTGGGGGTGCGATAGATTGGTATCAGAGCCAAAGGTTATAGCGAACTAGGATTGCATTAGTGACCTAGACTATAACCATTAGGTTAGTATTCCTTGTTTAGTATGACTGGTTCAGCAATTGCATCATTTGAATTTAATTTAACATAGCCTGATCAACTATGTACAATTAAAAGAAAATTGATGCAAGACCTGAAATGGTTATAGTGAATGGGAATGCATTAGAAGATTTTGGCCAAGGATAGAAACGGGACCAACCCTATATGTGCTTATGTGCTAGGTTACTATATTTCTATATATGACCTTAATTTCTCGTATACTAAACTCCTTACCACAGAAATGGCAGACTCCTCTAACGTATAATCAACCGGCTTGAACAACGAAACTCAAACGCTGTCCACTACTAGGGGTGTCACTCCCTTACCTATTCCTACAACTCCAAACTCTCCCGAACCTCTTTACTACATGACCGGCGAAGCTCGGGTAGTACGAAGACGCCGAGGGAATGCTGGATCATCCTGAGCAAACCCTTACTCAAACTCTAATGCCAACGCCTCAACTAATAACCGTCGTTCGGCATACGCCCGTAGGTGGGACTGGCTACCCACAACCCTAAACACTTGGAGGTCTTAGGAAGCAATACAGATTCCTGCTGATCCTATGGACATCTCCCCGTACACACAAGAACCAATACACCATACTGTACCAGTGGTAGCAGCCCGACTTCATCATCATGAAGAAAGGCTCAAAATCCTGGAACGAGATCATTATATAGTGGAAAACTACCTATTGCACCGAACCGATGACCGCATAACACAACTTCTTCAAGAACAAGAAGGCACGAACCGTACTCTAGAAATGATTCATCAACAGGTTATAGACAACATGAGCGCTACTGACATCCTACAAGCAAGGTTGGAAGAATGTAAACAACGTTCACGGGAAGCTGAGGAGTATGCTCGTGCACTCGAGCAGCGATTAACCTTAGCTGAAGAAGGTGCCAGGCAAACAAGCAGACTAGCGGATACTGTAAATCGCCTCGTCACCCTAATGTCACGAGTAAACCTGCGTCAGGATTAGATCTATTTCTTCTATTGTAACCTATTGGGGCAGGATGTGCTCAACTTATTATCCTTTATTATGTTCATAATCTGTAAACTTTCAAATTCAGACCGGATGTGACATTCCCGGCATCTTTTGTAATCCTTGTGATTATTGTCTTTTGAAACTTGTACTCTGTACTCAACTTCTTTATTAAGTGGAATATGCTTATCATTCTGTTTTGTTGTATACTATCTCATTATATATACGCACCTAATATATCATAACCTCGCGTAAACCTCTTATATGTTTCATTTCATTGTTGTTCAGCATCATGCCTCCAAGACTACATACATACACCGACACCGAAATCGCTCAAGTCATTGCACAGAGCGTAGCTCAAGTCCTTGTTGCTCAACAAAATACGGGCAGCTGACGCGCACCTGCTGATACATCTACTTCAAAACCCTGTACCTATAAGGACTTCTTGAACTGTAAACCCGTGTACTTCAAGGGATCTGAAGAAGCAATCGGTCTGATACGTTGGATCGAAAAGACAGAATCCGTTTTCCGAATCTGCTACTGCACTAAGGAAGACAAGGTTAAATTCTCCACATGCACCCTCTCTGATGGAGCTCTCACCTGGTGGAACTCTTATGCCCAAATTGTGGGTATTGATACCGCATACCAGCTTCCCTGGGAAGACCTCAAGAAGATGCTCAGGGAAGAGTACTGTCCCCGTGAACAATTGCAACAACTTGAAGAAGAATTCTGGAAACTTACTGTCCAAGGGAACGACATTACCACTTACACCACTCAATTCCACCAGCTAGCTGTCCTATGCCCATCCATGGTGGACCCCGAATACAAACGTATCGAAAGATACATTTGGGTGATACCAGAATCAATCCAAGGAAATGTAACCTCTTCGAAACCCGAAACCATCCAAAGTTTTGTCCGCATGACACATGAGCTTATGGCCCAAATTGTCCGTCGTGGGACACCCACCGTGAAAACCACCAGGGACAACAAACGAAAATGGTCCGGGAACAACAACAACAACCAACAACAGCAACCAAACAAAAAGGCCGAGACTGTTAAGGCCTACACCTCTGGTTCAGGGTCGGGGGACAGGAGAGGATATGTTGGGAACAAACCCCACTGTGCCAAATGTAATCGTCACCATGATGGTCCGTGTAGCAATCCCTGCGGTAACTGCAAACGTTACGGACACCTGACCAAAGATTGCCGAACCCCCAACTCAAACGCCAACACCAACACCAACCCTAATGCACCAAAGGTTTGCTTTGAGTGCGGTAACACCGGGCATTTCTGAAATGTTTGCCCAAAACTGAAAAACAACAACAACAGGAACAACAATAACAACAACAACCCTCGGGGTCAAGCCTTTGTACTTAACGCTGGAGTAGCCCGCCAAGATCCCAACGTTGTTACTGGTATGTTTCTCCTCAATGACCTAACTGTTTCGGTATTATTCGATACTGGTGTTGATAAAAGTTTCATATCTGTTGAGTTTTGCCCATTACTCCATATCACACCCACTGCCTTAGATGCTAAGTTCACTGTAGAATTAGCGAATGGCAAACTGATTGAGGCCGATAGTGTGATACCTAATGGCACTTTAAACCTCGCCAACGAACTGTTCCCTATAGACCTCATCCTCGTAGAAATCGGAAGCTTCGATATCATCGTTGGCATGGACTGGTTGTCCAAACACCGTGCTGAAATCATCTGTTTCGAGAAGATCGTGCGTATACCACTCACTACCGGTGGAACCTTGATCATACAGGGGGAGACTGGTAGGCGAAACCTGAACATCGTATCTTGTATGAAAACTCAAAAGTACCTGAGGAAAGGGTACCCGGCAATCCTTGATCATATAACCGAAAAGAAGTCGGTTGAAAGGCGACTTGAGGATGTGCCCATCGTCCGAGACTATCCAGAAGTCTTTCCCGAAGACTTGCCAGGCCTACCTCCGCCTAGACAAGTCGAATTCCAAATTGACCTTGTGCCCGGTGCTGCACCTGTGGCACGAGCCCCGTATAGATTAGCCCCATCCGAGTTGCAGGAGCTATCCACCCAAATATAGGAACTCCTGGATAAGGGATTCATCCGACCGAGTTCTTCACCTTGGGGAGCTCCGGTCCTATTCGTTAAAAAGAAGGACGGATCCTTCCGAATGTGTATCGATTACCGTGAACTAAATAAGCTTACCATCAAGAACCGATACCCACTCCCAAGAATTGATGACCTGTTTGACCAAATTCAAGGTTCGAGCTTCTACTCGAAAATCGACCTACGGTCAGGTTATCATCAACTTCGAGTCCGAGACTCCAACATCCCAAAAACAGCTTTTAGAACCCGCTATGGGCATTACGAGTTTCAAGTGATGCCTTTTAGCTTAACCAACGCACCGGCTGTATTCATGGACCTTATGAATCGGGTGTGCAAACCATATCTAGATAAGTTTGTCATCGTGTTCATTGATGACATCTTGATCTACTCTCGCAACGAAACCGAACATGGCAAACATCTGAAAATCATTTTGGAATTACTCAGACACGAGGAGTTATACGCCAAGTTCTCCAAGTGTGAATTCTGGATGCAAACAGTACAATTCCTAGGGCATGTTGTTGACTGTCAAGGAATACGTGTTGATCCAGCCAAGATTGAGGCTATTAATTGCTGGGAAGCACCAACCACGCCAACTGAGGTACGATAATTCTTAGGTCTCGCCGGATACTATCAACGATTCATTGAGAATTTCTCCAAGATAGCCTTACCCTTAACCTCACTGACTCAGAAAGATAAGAAATTCGACTGGACCGATAAGCAGAAGTCAGCCTTCCAACTTCTGAAACAGAAACTCTGCAGTGCACCAATCATGTCCTTACCCGAAGGCACCGATGATTTCGTAGTTTACTGCGACGCCTCACGTCAGGGAATAGGTTGTGTGTTAATGCAACGTGATAAAGTCATTGCTTACGCCTCTCGACAGCTCAAAACCCACGAAAAGAATTATACCACTCATGACCTTGAACTTGGAGCTGTCGTATTTGCCTTCAAAATTTGGAGACACTACCTTTACGGCACTAAGTGCACCATCTTTACCGATCACAAAAGTCTCCAACACATATTTGATCAAAAGGATCTCAACATGAGGCAACGTCGATGCATCGAGTTGCTTACAGATTATGACTGCGATATTAAATACCATCCAGGCAAAGCAAATGTTGTTGCCGATGCCCTAAGCCAAAAAGAACGTTCAAAACCACTTTGTGTTCGAGCACTTGGTTTAACCATCCACAATGATCTCATCACTCAAATTCACACCGCTCAACTCGAAGCACTCAAAAACTAGAACATCAAAAACGAGGCCTTGCGAGGCATGGGAAAACAATTAGAAATCAAACCCAACGGAACCCGATACTTCTCCAACCGAATCTGGTTACCAAACTTTGGAAACCTACAAAATCTGGTGATGGATGAAGCTCACAAATCTCGATACTCTATACATCCTGGTTCCGACAAGATGTATCACGATATTAAACAACGATATTGGTGGCCCAACATGAAAGCTGACATCGCCACCTATGTTAGCAAATGTTTAACCTGTTCCAAGGTTAAGGTCGAATACCAGAAACCTTCCGGAATGCTACAACAACCCGAGATACCTCAATGGAAATGGGAAAACATAACCATGGACTTCATCACGAAACTACCAAAAACACCGAGTGGTTGCGATGCCATTTGGGTGATCGTTGATCGTCTCACGAAATCTGCCCATTTCCTAGCTGTCAGAGAAAACGACAAGATGGAGCGTCTGGCTCGCATCTACATCAAAGAGGTTGTGGCACGACATGGTATTCCCATTTCAATCATCTCAGATAGAGATAGCCGCTTCACCTCTCGATTCTGGCAAACACTTCAACAAGCCCTCGATACTCGCCTCGATTTGAGTACTGCCTATCATCCGCAAACCGATGGTTAGAGCGAATGGACCATTCAAACATTAGAAGACATGCTACGAGCTTGCGTAGTTGACTTCGGAAACACATGGGAAAACCATCTGCCTTTGTGTGAGTTTTCCTACAACAACAGTTACCACACCAGCATTAATGTTGCATCGTTCGAGGCACTTTATGGGAGAAAGTGCCGATCACCCATTTGTTGGACCGAAATCGGCGAAAGCAAACTCACTGGTCCTGAAATCATCCATGAAACAACCGAGAAAATCGTGATCGTACAAAACCGGCTGAAAGCCGCACGTCATCGTCAGAAAAGCTATGCTGACGTGAGACGCAAACCACTCGAGTTCCAGATTGGGGATCGAGTACTCTTAAAAGTGTCACCTTGGAAAGGTGCTATTCGTTTTGGCAAATGCGGCAAACTAAACCCCAGGTACATCAGACCTTTCGAGATTCTTGAAAGAGTTGGTCCGGTGGCATATCGACTGCAGCTACCACCACAATTAAGTAGCGTGCACAACACGTTCCACATTTCTAATCTGAAGAAATGTTTGTCTGATGAGACACTTGTGATCCCGCTCGACGAAATCCACCTTGATGAAAAACTCCATTTCATCGAGGAACCTATTGAAATCATGGACCGTGAGGTCAAACGCTTGAAACAGAGTCGTATTCCCATCGTTAAAGTCCAGTGGAATTCTAGGCGCGGTCCTGAATTCACTTGGGAATGGGAAGAACAAATGCGACTGAAACATCCACATCTGTTTTTAGATACCTCACAGACCTCAACATCAAGCTAATTTCGGGACGAAATTCTCCTAACAGGGGGAGAATGTGACACCCGACGATTTAGGGTTACTGATTAACCCTCTAGAAACCCTAATTACGTGTGTTTAGTTTTGTATTAGGCTAAATACTTGTAATTACTTGAAACTATTTGTATATTTTTATGTGAATATACACCTCCGTGATTGATTTATATTACGCTACGTAATTCGTTGTAATTACGCCACGCAATTCGGTGAAATTGTGCAAAACAACCGGACTGAGTCCGACACTGTATAAAATACGACGTTGGTGAACACTCTTCTATAAATAACTTAAATCTATTTTTAGAAGTTATTTATCATATACTATTATTTTAATATAATAATACCCGAAAAACCTAGACGTTTCGATTAAAACGTCTCAAACGCAATGAAACCGCGCAGAACGTGCCCGACAAACGAACGAAATTCAAAATTCACTTTTGAATCTAAAATATATTAATTAGTGAAAAGCTATCAAATAATATATCGTGGCTTTAAACGATAACGAGAAACGTCCAAATAAAACGTCACGCGATTTAAAATCCGTACAACGAACGCGTAAATCGAGATCACTAAATTAATAAATTATTTTTTATAAATGTTTTTCAAGTATTTAGAATGAATACTTCAAATAAAAATATTAAAATCTAAATCGTTACTTGAAAACGCGTATTAAACATTTAACACCAAACCGAACGAGAAAACGAACACCGCGCGAAGCACGAATCGGGGAATTAATAAAATGACCAAAATATCCTTGTGGGACCACATGGGGGCCGGCCACCCCATGGCTGCCCACCTCCCTCTCTTCCCCTCTCTCCTTACATGCAATCTCATGATTACCTTTTTCACTCTTACTCCCATTCACATTTCATGCAATCTCATTTCTACAACACTCCACCTCTTTTCACTCTCTCAATTTCTCTCACTTTCTCTCTCAAAAATCCAGAGAAACTCAGCCATAAACCACCACCACTCACCACCATAATCCACCATCAACCACCAATTAATTACTTAACTTTTTATAATAATAAAGAGCTCAAGAACACAAGCATCATCACCTCATCTCATCTCCATCAAAATCATTGTAAGGAAACTCATATCTACTCTTCTCTCTGTTTATTTACATGTTATAAAGCTCATCTAACAAGATTATGTCCAAATATAAGCTTAAAATACGTTTTTATGATTTATACACAAAGAATACACAATCTGTCCAGAAAAACACAGATTACTAAAATGGTCATAACTTGAGTTCTAGGAAGACTTAGAAGATGCATTTTTTTTTTTAAATTTGCGTATTGAAAAGCACAACTTTCGTGTTTTACACTTTTTTTAGAAACTTACACGTTTTTCTCTATTAGCCGATTTGTGGGACTGACCTGGGTAAAATCAGAATCTAGGCTATGCATGGCTATTATTTTTGCTTCTCTATGATTATGGGACTTAAAACTCTTGGAAAACATAAGTTAGACACTAAACACATAGAAGATGTTGATAAAAATTGTGAGACTTGACTTGGACCAGAAATTGGTAAAACCCATGGTGAAATAAACCGACAAAAGTCGAAAATGTGAAATCTTGAAGATTTAGGACTTTTATAAAAATTGACACTTTTGGTGAACTCCGGCATGAACCAACAATTTATTTAGACCTTATAAACTGATATTTGGGTTGGGTAAAAGTTTCGGGTCAAACCGAGTAAGTTTGACCAAGTCAACAAAAGTGGCTCGTTTTCGAAAAGCTTACTATATTTGGAAAATGGTAACAAAAATAAGTTTGGATGACTTAATTAGTAACTTGGACCAAAAACTAATGTTAGAAAGTTTCCCGAACGAAAAACCGACACTTGAAAACACTTGGACTAAAATCGAATTTTGGACAGACCCTTAGTGTCGCATGGCCATGCAACACTAACCTTAATGTCGCATAACCTGCGACACTACCCTTAGTGTCGCACCCCTCAGTGTCGCTGACCTATCATCAGTAACTTCAAACCTTGTGTCACTACCTGCGACATTAACCTTAGTGTCGCATAACTAACAGTGGAAACCTTTGCGACACTAAGAGTGGAAACCTTTGCGACACTAACAGTGGAAACCTTTGCGACACTAACAGTGGAAACATTGTGACACTGACATTAGTGACACTACTAGTGTCTCTAAAGACAGAAAGTATTAAAATATTGATTTTCACTGAGTATTGAACATGAGTAACAACTTATAACCACACATGATACTTACTGGAACAACGTATGCAATGACACAAACTTAATAATAAAGTCTTAACGAATTATTATTACAAACTTTCACCAACGAGTCGTACACGTTTTCGATAAACGAACTTAAACTACTTATTTGGACATATTAGTTGATGAACTAGCTATAGGTGGACATTAACCCTCCACCTATACTATTGGTTTAATTGGACATTAACCCTCCACTTACATAGATGGTCTTTAAGACATCTACTCATACATACACAACCTTATACGTTTAGGACGTTAGAAGGTTGCACATCGGCTTGCTTGCTTATTTGACTATTTGCTAGCTACTTGCTAAACACAGGTGAGTTTCATAGCCCCTCTTTTACTATTTTATAAATATTTTGGGGGAGAATACATACTACAACTGCTTTATACAATTGCTTTACACAACTGTTTTTATGAACACAAGTACAACAAACAACAGTATACGGATTGCATGAGTTAACACACTAATCCATTTAAAGTCCCCACACATCATAGCTTCGTTAATTTGGACTAAGCGCGAGTATTAGTAAATAGATCTATTTGGGACTGACAATCCCCGTCCGGGTTATCACGCTAACCTGTCAAACGGACGTATTAATATTTGTACATACAAGTGTACCGGATTAGATACTTGCTGGGGCACCCACGATCGTGTACTCGAAAGAGGCATGACACACATTGTTAAGCTTCGGACTATGAGCTCATGGCAAATGGTATACTTCATGTTTGCGTACGTGCAACTACATTTACTTATCGTTGGCTAACGATACCATTACTTATCATTGTTGAATGATACAAATGAAAATCTTGTGTTTCATACCGATATCTCTACAACTGTTTAACAAACCTATGAACTCACCAACTTTATGTTGACCTTTTAGTATGTATTTCTTAGGTAACCCGCCGCTATAGGAAGCTTATGGATAGCTTAGCTCGAGTCGCATGGTTTTCAAAACATCCAAGAGATTAGATTGCATTTAGCTACTTTTTGTATATCCAGTAATGTAATAGAAATCTCTTAACAGTTTATGCGAACTCCGGATATCTTGTAAACATTTAAATTACTGTAATGTAATTTCTTTTCAAACGTCTCATATATAGGTCGTTTGCTTTAATTTTTGTGTTGCGATATTTGATTTGGTCAGCGCCCCCATGACACCTCCTACTTCCGTTGCCACGTGTTTTGGGGGTGCGACATTTTCGCGCGGTTTCATCGCGTAGTTCGTGTTTTAGAAAATATGAAATTTGTGAAATATATTATCGTAATATATTATAGTAAATAATGTTTGTTTGGATAATTCTACATTATTTATAAGTTTTATCACCAACGTCCATATTAAATAAATTCGGACCTCGTCCGTTTCATATGTGTACGATTTAAACAAATCGCGTATGCGTGTATGTAATTACACAAAATATCACGTATATTTAGATTAACACAAAACTAAGTACACGTAATTTCAAGTAGCTTAAGCACTAATTATAGTCTTAATTTGGCGGGTGTCACATTCTCCCCTTGTTAAGAGAATTTCGTCCCGAAATTGAGCTCAAGTCGTATGAGTAGAGTCTGTGAACAGGTGTGGGTATTTCAATCGCATTTGGTCTTCCCGTTCCCAAGTGAATTCAGGACCACGCCTCGAGTTCCACCTGACCTTAATAATGGGAATACGACTCTGTTTTAAACATTTGACCTCTCGGTCCATTATTTCTGCGGGTTCCTCGACAAAGTGTAGTTTGTCGTCAATGTGTATCTCATCGAGGGGTATAATCAGTGTCTCATCAGACAGACATTTCTTCAAGTTAGAAATGTGGAAAGTGGGGTGCACACTACTGAGTTCAGGAGGTAGCTGCAGTCTGTATGCCACTGGGCCAATCCTTTCGAGGATTTTAAATGATCCAATGTACCTGGTATTTAGTTTCCCAAGTTTGCCAAAACGAATAATGCCTTTCCAAGGCGATACTTTCAGAAGAACTCGATCCCCAACTTGGAACTCGAGGTGTTTGCGTCTCACGTCAGCATAGCTTTTCTGACGATCGCGCACGGCTTTCAGCCGGTTTTGGATGATGACGATCTTTTCGGTTGTTTCGTGTATAATTTCTAGACCGGTGAGTTATGTATCCCCCACCTCAGTCCAACAGACAGGTGACCGACACTTACGACCGTAGAGTGTCTCGAAGGGTGCAGCCTTTATGCTGGTGTGGTAGCTTTTGTTGTACGAGAATTCGCACAACGGTAAGTGGTTTTCTCAGTTTTTACCGAAGTCGACTACGCAGGCTCGTAGCATATCCTCCAGTGTTTGTATAGTTCATTCACTTTGGTCGTCAGTTTGTGGGTGGTATGCAGTACTCATATCCAAACGAGTACCGAGTGATTTTTGTAAGGATTGCTAAAAGTGGGAAGTAAATCGGCTATCTCTGTCAGAGATAATTGAGATGGGCACGGCGTGTCTTGACACAATCTCTTTCAGGTAGATCCGTGTCAAACGTTCCATCTTTTCAGTTTCCTTGATAGCCATGAAATGACCAGATTTTGTGAGTCGGTCGACGATCACCCAAATGGTATCGTAACTGCTAGGCGTTTTCGGGAGTTTAGTAATGAAATCCATGGTGATCTGCTCCCATTTTCATTGTGGGATTTCCGGTTGTTGCAACAAGTTGGATGATTTCTGGTGTTCAGCTTTAACTTTGGAACAAGTAAGACACTTGCTAACATAGGTTGCAATGTCAGCTTTCATGTTGGGCCACCAATACATTTCTTTGATGCCATGATACATTTTGTCGGCACCGGGGTGTATAGAATACTTAGACTTGTGAGCTTCATCCATCATCAAGTCTAGAAGGTTCCCAAAACTTGGTAACCAGATTCTGTTAGAGAAGTATCTGGCCCCGTCAAGTTTTATTTCAAATTGTTTATCCATGCCACGCAAGGCCTCGTTTTTCACATTATCATCCTTGAGTGCTTCGAGTTAAGCGGTAAGGATTTGAGTAGTAAGGTTGTTGTGGATTGTCATACCGAGGGCTCGAACTCGAAGTGGTTTCATTCGTTCTTTTCGGCTTAAGGCATCGGCAACAACGTTTGCCTTTCCCGGATGATAGCGAATCTCGCAATCGTAATCGGTAAGTAATTCGACCCAGCGACGTTATCTCATGTTCAGGTCTTTCTGGTCGAATATGTGTTGGAGACTTTTGTGGTCAGTTAAGATTGTACACTTAGTACCATATAGGTAGTGTCTCCAGATTTTGAGAGCGAATACAACATCCCCCAACTCTAGGTCATGAGTTGTGTAATTCTTTTCGTGGACCTTGAGTTGTCGAGAGGCGTAAGCAATGACCTTGTCTCGTTGCATCAGCACGCAACCAAGACCTTGGTGTGCGGCATCACAGTATACCACGAAGTCATCGTTACCTTCGGGTAAGGATAGGATTGGTGCACTGCAAAGTTTTTGTTTAAGCAGTTGAAACGCTGACTCTTGTTTATCAGTCCAATCGAACTTCTTCTCTTTCTGAGTCAGTACGGTGAGGGGTTGGGCTATTTTCGAAAAATTCTCAATGAACCGCCTATAGTATCTGGCGAGTCCTAAGAATTGGCGTACTTCAGTAGGTGCAGTTGGTGCTTGCCAGCATTTGATAGCTTCGATTTTTGAAGGATCAACATGAATTCCTTAATTGTTAATCACGTGTCCAAGGAATTGAACGGTTTGCATCCAGAACTCACACTTAGAGAATTTGGCGTATAACTCCTCGTGTTTGAGTAGTTCTAGAATGGTTTTCAGGTGTTGTGCGTGTTCTTGTTCATTGCGCGAGTAAATTAGCATGTCATCGATGAAGACGATAACAAACTTGTCAAGGTAAGGCTTGCACACCCGATTCATAAGGTCCATGAATACAGCTGGTGCGTTGGTTAAGCCGAATGGCATCACTTGGAATTCGTAATGCCCGTAGCGAGTTCGGAAAGCAGTTTTAGAGATGTCGTCGTCGTGAACTCGGAGTTAGTGATAACCTGACCGTAGATCGATCTTTGAATAAGAACTCGACCCCTGAAGTTGGTCAAACAGTTCATCAATGCGAGGAAGTGGGTAACGGTTCTTGACAGTTGATTTGTTGAGCTCACGATAGTCTATGCACATACGGAAAGAACCGTCTTTCTTTTTCACAAACAGGACCGTAGCTCCCCAGGGTGAGGAACTCGGTCGAATGAATCCCTTGTCTAGGAGTTCCTGTAACTGAGTAGACAACTCCTGAAGTTCAGATGGGGCTAAACGGTAGGGTGCTCGTGCCACGGGTGCTGCACCGGGTATAAGATCAATAGAGAATTCGACTTGTTTGGTTGGCGGTAGGCCGGGTAAGTCTTCAGGAAAGACTTCTGGAAAGTCTCGAACAATAGGCACATCCTCAAGTCGCTTCTCCTCCGACTTTTTCTCTATGACGTGTGCGAGAATGGCATGGTACCCTTTTCTCAAGTATTTTTGGGTTTTCATGCATGAAATGATGTTTATTCTCGTCTCACCGGTCTCCCCTTGTATGATTAAAGTTCCACCGGTGATGAGCGGAATGCCGATAATTTTCTCAAAACAGACGATCTCGGCATGGTGCTTGGATAGCCAATCCATACCAACAATGATGTCAAAGTTGCCGATCTCGACGGGTATCAAGTCAATGGGAAAGAGCTCACTAGCTAGTTTTAAAGTGCAATTAGGTATCACACTATCAACCTCAATAAGTTTGCCGTTTGCCAATTCTACTGTGTACTTATAATCTAAGGCAATAGGTGTAGTGTCAAGTAATGGGCTAAACTCATCAGATATAAAGCTCTTATCAGCACCAGTATCAAATAACACAGAAGCGGTCAAGTTGTTGAGAAGGAACGTACCCGTGACCACATTCAGGTCTTGACGAGCTTCTCCAGAATTGAGAATGAATGCTCTACCCCGAGCATTGGTGTTGTTCTTATTGTTGTTGTTGTTGTCACTTTTCAGTTTCGGGCAGTCTTTTCTGAAATTCCCAGTACCGTTGCACTCGTAGCAGGTCTTTGATGCAGAAGTGTTTGTGCTAGTGGTGTTTAAGCGGCAATCCCTAGCCAAGTGCCCGAATTTCTTACACTTGCTACAGGGGCAAGAACCATCATGATGAAGGTTACATTTAGAGCAATAGGGTTTGCTCCCAACATACCCTTTCTTGTTATCAGAACCCGAAGTATAGGCCTTAACAGTCTCCGGCCTCTTGTTGGGTTGTTGGTTTTGGTGGTCAGAGGGTTTACGTTTGTTGTTGGAGGATGGGAGAGGTGTCTCACGGCTAACGATTAGTGCCATAAGTTCGTGTGCCAGGCGGATTGCACTCTCAATAGTGGTTGGCCTAGATGAGGTGACATTCCCCTGGATATTTTCCGGGAGGCCGTGGATGTATCTCTTGATGCATTTTTCCTCCGGATCGACCAATCCCGGGCATAACAAAGCAAATTGCTGGAATTTGATAGTATACCCAGCAATATCAGTTCCCTGCACAGTGAGGTGCCAGAACTCTTCCTCCAACCGATGCAGTTCTTCTTCTGGATAATATTTTTCCTTTAGCTTCTTCTTCAATTCAGCCTAAGGAAGTTGGTTTGCTATCTCGATGCCCACAGAGTTGGCGTGGGTATTCCACCACGTAAGTGCACCTTCTTGAAAGGTGTAAGCAGCGAATTTAACTTTGTTATCCTCAGTACAGTTGCAGAGACTGAAGACAGATTCCATACGTTCTATCCATCGGATCAGGCCAATGGCACCTTCCGTGCCCTTGAAGTATAATGGTTTTCAGCTGAGTATTAGCGATCATTGTATTGTATTTATTTACTTATTAGTCTTCTTATGGCCCATGAGTATATTTAGTGGTCTAAGCCCAAAGTCTAGATTCTTCTTATGTAACTTATATATTTAGTTTCGTAAACGATTGGAGAGAAGGGGAAATAAAAATAAATCTTCCAATATATTAGCGATCATTGTATTGTATTTATTTACTTATTAGTCTGCTTATGGCCCATAAGTATATTTAGTGTTTTTCAAGGTCTAACTTGATTGGGACCTTATTTGGAATGCTAAAAGGTATTAATTTATCTGTAGATGAAGGTGATGGTGGAGTGGGGATATCTTCGACTGCCATGTTAGTTCAGGAGATAAGAGGGTTGTATGCGCCGTAGGGTTAGAGGAGAATTGAGAGAAAGGATTGGTTGGATCCAAGATTTTAGGAGAGTATTATGCTAGCTCTAATACAATATTGGAAGATTTATTTTTATTTCCCCTTCTCTCCAATCGTTTACAAAACTGAATATATAAGTTACATAAGAAGAATCTAGACTTTGGGCTTAGACCACTAAATATACTCATGGGCCATAAGCAGACTAATAAGTAAATAAATACAATACAATGACAGATCTTGGATTTTATCACCTCGTGCTTGGTTTCAGCGGTTTGCAGGTTATGCCACCAGAGTTGGATTTTATCATAGTCGGTGTGATACTTCTCTGTTTATTTATCACCAGGGTTCTGAGGTTGCTTATCTACTTATCTATGTAGATGATATCATTCTTACAGCCTCCTCTGATGTTCTTCTACAGCAGATCATTGATTCTCTCCACCGCGAGTTTGACATGACAGATCTTGTAGCACTTAACTATTTTCTCGGTGTCTCTGCTACTCGTCACTCTACTGGGATGTTCCTATCGCAGAAAAAGTATGCTCTACAGCTTCTTGAGCGTGCTCACATGACTTCCTGCAACCCTTCCCGGGCACCTGTTGACACTGAATCTAAACTAGGTCCAGAAGGTGTTCCAGTTCAGGATCCCACTTTATATCGCAGTATTGCAGGTGGCCTTTAATATCTCACTTTTACTCGTCCAGATCTGTCTTATGCAGTTCAGCAGATTTGCTTATACATGCACGATCCCCGTGAGCCTCATTTTGTGGCTCTTAAACGGATCTTGCGGTATGTTCAGGGGACACTGGATTATGGTTTACATTTATATGCTTCTGCTACTTCTTCTCTGGTTGGTTATACAGATGTAGATTGAGTTGGTTGCCCAACCATTAGACGTTCCACTTCTGGCTACTGTGTGTTTTTGGGCGATAATCTTCTTTCATGGTCCTCAAAACGCCAGCATACTCTCTCCCGTTCGAGTGCTGAAGCTGAATATCGGGGTGTCGCAAATGTTGTTGCTGAGACTGCCTGGATCCGTAATTTACTATGAGAGCTTCACTGTCCGTTATCTTCTGCTACTCTAGTCTACTGTGATAACGTGAGTGCTATTTATATGTCAGCGAATCCGGTTCAACATCAGCGTACAAAACATATCGAGATTGACATTCATTTTGTTCGTGACATGGTTTCTGCTGGCACGGTTCGCGTTCTTCATATTCCATCTCGTTATCAGTATGCAGATATATTTACCAAGGGTCTACCCTCTGTTTTGTTTGAAGACTTTCGGTCCAGTTTGAGCGTCCGACCTCCTCCCGTTCCAACTGTGGGGGTGTATTAGCGATCATTGTATTGTATATATTTACTTATTAGTCTGCTTATGGCCCATAAGTGTATTTAGTGGTCTAAGCCCAAAGTCTAGATTCTTCTTATGTAACTTATATATTCAGTTTTGTAAACAATTGAGAGAAGGGGAAATAAAAATAAATCTTCCAATACTGAGAAAGTCCTTGTAAGAGCAAGGTTTGATGACAAGAGTAGTGTCAACGGTGTCATCACTTCTCCTAGATGTTCGTGGTGATTCCCGAGTAGCTAGGGCTTCGGCCACAGCGCGGGAAACGAGAGCAGCAATTTCAGCATCGCTGTAACTTTTCTTCTTTGGTGGCATGATTCTTCAAGAGAGAAATAAAAGGTATATGAGAGGTGGTACCAAAATAATAAGTACGATAGATGTATATATATAAAAGTGGTAATATACAACATCACAGAGTAAAATCACAATGTAGAAATAACGGGAGAAACTGTCAATTCATATTACGAAGTCGAACGGTTACAGACAATTTCTAGTCAGGAGTTTCAAAAGTCACAGACTTAGAAGTTTTACAAAAGTGCCGAGAATTATTACATCTGGTCGAATTACATAGGTCATACGAAAGCATGATAAAGTACAGATTTAGCCTAAGCTAATCCTAACGTAGATTGAGTTGTGGCAGTAGTGTGGTGAGATGGTCCACGGATTCTGCAAGTCTGCTAACCATTCGGAAGGCGTCCTCGGTTTCCCTTAGACGTGTCTCGCACTAGTTCAGCCTTGATTGTAGGACGGAAATTCCGTCTCGGTTGCCAAATCACTTGGTTGTGGACAACCTCCATAGTTTCGATGGTTTCACCCAGACGGTTGTCAAGGGTGTCCATGTGGTTGACGGTATTTTCGTGATCTTCGAAGACTTGATTGATACGTTTGAGCGATGTGAGTCTCCAGTTTTCGTTGATTTCTTGTAGTTCGATATCCATTGTATCAAGTCGTTTCTCGTGTCGGTGTAGCCTAGTGGCTAAGTCTGACAAAGCGAAGTAAATAGGGTATGGGTCAGCTCGAGGCAACCTGGTGTTCCTCCTAGCCACCCTTGGGTTTCGCGATCCATACGGATGAGAGCATGACGAATTGGGTAACATGTTTGCCATTCTGAGATAAAACGTTAGAAAGAATGAGGCCTATATTCATATAATACATATATAATATAGCCTAAGATATTGAGCGAGAGCGAGACTTATCTATGTATATAAACATATCACATAATAGCCTAAAGTGTCTAACACCGACATGTTTGAGTCCCGGTTTCTCTCATGGTCAGAGTCAACTAGTGTATCCTGTTCAGTCATGACTCCTTTCAGATCTCACATCATATTCTTTTAATTGTACATAGTTGATCAGGCTATGTTAAATTAAACCAATATCATGTAGTCACTGAACTTAATCATACTTAATAAGGAATACTGGCTAACGGTCATAGTCTAGGCCCACTAAATGCAACCTAGTTTACTATAACCTTAGGCTCTGATACCAATCTGTAACACCCCCAAATTCTGTGTTTAGCAGAAGCAAGCTTTGGGGTGCTACTAATCAAATATCAACAGCACAAAGATAAAGCAAACGACATCTATATGCAACGTTGAAAAATAGTTACATTTCATAGATACAAAGTTTGAAAACATAGTGTTTTCGGTTACAAAAATGTAATTCCCTAGAGTCCACGCATGTAGCAGGAGATTCTATTACATAATCAAAGTATACAAAAGATAATGCTAAGAATCTTCGTTAAATGCAGTGTAGAAAATCATGCGACTCTAGCTAGTGTCCAGAGGGTAATCCTACTCCGTCTGTGTACCTGAGATGCAACATAGTGTATATTATTGTCGGCCGAGTTGAAAAAACATGTGTGAGCTGCTAAAACTATCCACATGGGTGTTAAAATGTATCAACAAACATAAGTCTAAGGTAAACCTATGATATGATGCATCACAGTGCATACTATGAAGTAATCATAAACATGTGTGTTAGTTTGTATTGAAATAGATCACTATATTGTAAATTCTGTTAACATGCAACATAGTGCATACTATTGTCGGCCGAGTTGAAAAAACATGTGTGAGCTACTAAAACTATCCACATGGGTGTTAAAATATATCAACAAACATAAGTCTAAGGTAAACCTATGATATGATGCATCACAGTGCATACTATGAGTGATAATAAACATATGTGTTACTATATATAGAAATACATAACTATGATGTAAACTTCGGTTAACATGCACTGTAGTGCTTACTATTGAATATACTGATGTTTATAAACTGCTGAGGCTGTTAAAATTTTTACTGAATGTGAGCTGTTGAAATTATTGTTATATATGCTAATAAGTGACATTGATTTGTAACAGAATCGAAACGTAAGCAAAAAAAACCGGAGAAGAAGAATGAGAAAGTAAAGAAAAAACAAAAAACATCAGGATTTTACATAGAAGACAGCAAGCAATTTGAATCGCTCTTTTTTGGTATGCTTCAGAAGTTTAATGTAATTCCAAATAATGAAAAGCCAACAGTTCAAACAAAATTCGGTGAAGGAACAAGTGGGTTTAAAGCTAAGAAAACGCCAACTAAAAGGAAACGTGTAGTAAAAGATATTACAGGATCTGATGACCCAAAAGATGAAGATTATAAACCTGAAGAAGATTCGGATGATGATTTTCAAGCACCAAAAAAAGCACGCAAAACTGAAAAAGGTAACATAAATTTTAATGAATTTTAATATAATTTTGTTCATTAATAATTAATTTGAGGAGTATGTTAACTTATGTACTATATGTTTCTTATATAATTAAACAGCTTGTGAAGATAAAGGTGTGAATGCTGAAACTGTGGAACTTGAAAGCACAACAGTAGTTATTGAAATGCCGAAGCAAGAAGATTCTAACAAGAAAACTGATGTTGATATACTGGAAGGTGCTGCTGTTGAAGAAGGAATCTTGAAAGAAAATAGTAAAACTGAAGTTCCTGAGAAAGAATTGGGACAGAAAGAGTTGAGCCAACTAGAATATGAATTCCTTCCTGTACCAACTATTAAAAAGGTAACAAACACTTACTATTGACTTCAACAGAATATTATTTAATGCATGTATTATGTAAGCTTTTAATATATTACTAATGGTAATGAATAAAATTAAGCTTGTTAGTAACATATATATTACAAATAACAGGGATTCATAGAATGTTTGGAGTCGAGACTTGATCATATTACTGAAGAAATAGAACAATTTGAAGCAATAATTAAGAAAGCAATATCGTTGTATCCTGATGACAAGGAGATTCTGCAATTCAGAAAGGAGATTCTGTGTTTGTTTCCTAAAAGTGAAGATGTAAAGCAATCTAACAGAAATGAAGATGCAGCAAAGGGAAATCTCATGCCAACAACCATTAAACCAGAAAAGACTTCTTATCATTCAAAAACCCAAAAAAAGGTATTTGACACATCAGATATCCCATCGTTTGATCTTGGAATCGAAGATCAAATACCTTCTCCTCCAAGATCACCATATGAAAAGGAAGAAGTGAACGTAAGGGCTGATCTGACAGAAATAGAGAAGGACGTGTCTACCTTCATCCACTGCTTTGTTGACGCACCAACGTAAGATTCTTAATATTTGAAAGTTATATTTATTTTCATTTAAAATTATATAAATAAATATACTTATATGAGATGAATTTGATGAGTATTAATGTATGCACTTGCAAATTATGTATGCTTTCGCGATAGAAATTGAATATTACTCACTGAGATGCATATTATTAGTACATCATTAGAATGTAAACTTATGTTAAGATGAACCAGAGTGCATACTATTAATACTCATTCACATGGATGTTAATATGTATGAATAATTCTGATGTAAACCTATCTTAAGATGCATCGTAGTGCATACTGTGAGTAGTCATACAGTTGTGCATTACTATATATCGAGATACATATGTAAACTTCATTTAAGATGCACCGTATTTCTTTCTATTTGTGTGCCGAAGATGTCAATGGATATATATTTACAAAACTAATAAGTGTCTATATACTTATTGTTAGAAAGCTGTACCAAGTAACATTTTAACATATATATTTACAAAACTATCCGTAAACCCATACCCTCACTGTACACTATTGTTCCTGTTTGTTGTGGCATGTGTCCAATAACTTTGTACTTACATGAATATACTATACTTACAAGTTCCAAGTGTGACAATATTACTGACCGATCCCAACTGATATGCACTTCTATACCCAGTTCTTGACTGCATAGTTGTGCAATATACAATTATATCAAATATCCACTTATCAATGGACATAAATCCTTTCAATTGAATGTTATGATGTATAAAATATCGTTACACTCTTAGTGTTACACTTATTAAGTTATCTCTTGTAACATTTTGTTTTAAAATATAGGAGACCAATCTTCAGTACCAAAAGTGGAATGTCGTTGAATAGGATTGAAGTTGCAAGTTTGCTGCATCAAACTAATATCAGTAGAAGAGTTATTGATTGTTGGGCAACTATATTAAACAGAGATCAAAAGTTGGTAGCAAAAGGGCAAGTATCAAGATATTTTTTTCAAAGTCATATATTGGTAAGCACAAGTAAATTAATACTTTCTAATACTTTATAAATTATTACTATTTATTTATATTTCATTTAATGATTATTGAAAAATGATAAATGCAGAATGAAAACATGCTTACTACTGATGCTTATAATGATGCTGCATTCGTTGAATTTAGAAAGAAAATTGTTCAGCAACTGACATCTGAAGATACAGATTTCAGATTGTCTAATTTGGATATGGTATGTCAATAAATAACTTGAGTACATCATACTATTAGTCACGATGAATGTTAGTATATGATATTAAATTATAATAATTGTTCATATTAATTTAGGTGTTCTTCCCTGTTTTGACCAAAACATTGAACTTCATAATGACTTTCAACTTGAGAACAACAGAAACAGAAGTCATTGATCACTGTAAAGCAGCAGTTGAATTTCATGTTAAGTATGGTGGTACACCATTCCTGATAGTAAGTAAAAATTTACATATTTTTGTACATAAATTTTATTAAATTACAGGAAAAGCAAACCACACTATTGATTTTGCAGAGACACTTGTTTGGAAAGTACTTGACCGAAGTAGGACATCAAAAAGCACACTTGATTCGGTCAACTATACCAAAGAGAAAACTAATGAATTGGCGAACATCAGAACATCACTTTGGTTATGGAGTTTTAATGATGAAACACATGGAAAGCTATAAGGGTGAAAAGAATTGGGATTGTAGATTAGCTGTTGAAGGAGCAGAGCAGAATCACCAGATTGAACATCTGAGAAGGAAATATGCAACAAAAGTAATACTTAGTGATTTGAATCTTTTAAAGGAAGAATTTGTGAAGGATATGCAATTCTTTAATGCGCATTATAGTCAGACACAGAGGGAAGCACTTCGTCAAACTTCAAATGGAAAATGTTTTATGTATTTCCAGAATGTTGTCTGAATGCACACAAAGTGTTTAATACTTTCTGCTAAATTTGTAGTTTCTGTTACAAACTTTCATGATACTATGATTTGATATTTTTAGTTAAAGACATTTGTTATCCACTGTTTTTTTTTTATTACTTTAATTTTATAATTTTAAACAATTGTCACATATAATGACAGCTTTTTCAGTATGAGATTTCATAAACAGTTATGAAGTGTCATGGCTCAGTGTGTGATCTTTTGCAAATAATGTTATGATGCATCATAATGCATAGTACCAGTACTCATACTTATGGGTGTTAAATATTATGTGTGGGTCTAGTTCTTCCAATATTGGTTTCTTTTCCTTTTTATTTGCTTATTGCCACAAAAATTTGAAATACTAGTAACTAGCAAACCTTCTCACATTGCTGAGAAAATAATGAGAGATAAATTAACTTTTTTATTGGTGAAAAGCTATTAGTACTATTAGTACTCGTACACATGGGTGTTAACATGTATCGATAGACTTCACTATGATATTAACCAAATCTTATGATACATCAAAGTTCGTGTTATTAGTACTCGTACACATGGATTTTAACATGTATTTATATGAAAACAGTACAATACAAAATTAATATGCATCGCAGTGCACACTATGTTGAAATTTAAAAGACGTGGTACTTTGCGAAAGAAAATTAAATAGAATACGATTATTTAACGTTATCTGTTTATACTTTATGAATCTATGTTACAAATGCCAAAATGTATCGATATACATCACTTCAATGCAAAACGAATATTAATATGTATCACAATGCATAATATTATAAGTTAACATGTATTTATATGAAACCACTACAAAGTAAAATTAAAATGCATCATAGTGCACACTATTATTAGTAATTAAATTACAAATACTAGAAATCTTAATATTTAAAAATTAATGAAATACTATTTGTTATAACAATAAAAATAATTTTTTTTTAATAAAAACAGTTTACATAAGTAATAAATTTTTAAAAATAATAAGTAAATAAATATAATTAAATCAATTATCTAAAAAAGAAATACTTTAATTTAATTTCAAAAAATGATAAAACATTTTATAACCCTCATTTCATACGCAACCTTCGTTTATTCTACAAACATTTTTCAACCTGCTTCAAATCGAACAATGAGTACTTCTCGGAACGATGATGTTATTCTGATAGAATACACAAGAAGACTACGTAAGTGATCGTCATTTTTTATTTTGATAAGAATAGTGGTATTTGTAGAAAATAGATTTTGTAGTTTCAAATTGCAGAAATTAGAAGTACAAACTGATAATGTGTTCGTTACTACTTTTATTTACAGTAACATTAGGTTTAATTTGTTCAATAAGTGTTAAAATTGATGTAGTAACTTGACATTAGGGTTTACATTAACATTAGAGTTGTTAGATGTTCCATGGTGTAGATTTGATTTGTTTGTATAATTTTTGTTTAGAATCTGATTTATAATCAGATCTGTACTGTAATATTTTCATGCTTTTATAATATTAGTGTTTTGCACTGATTGTTATAAAAAATAACATTAGGGGTTATTTATAAAAAATGACTGCATTGTTCTGTATTATAAGTATTCATAAGTTTGGATTGTGCTTTTATAAGTATTTTGAATTAAGAGATAAGTTTTTCAGTAGCATTATATATTACTATCATGAGACAACATTTCTTAAGCTGTTGAAGACAACATTTCCAAGTTGGGATTATTTTAGTTAAATAGAACCTCAAGTTGAGATTATTGTTGTTAACTTGTTGATTTTTTTGTACAATAGGAAATAGAAAAAAACCACTAGCTGAGAAAGAAGATGGAGGGAAAAACAACAAAAAAAGCTTGACATCAGGTTAGTATGCATGCTATTTAATATTATCTATGTACTGATATGGAACATTTCACAAACATTTTAACACCCACATGGGTGTTAAAATGTATCAACAAAATATAACTCTGAGGTAAAACTATGATATGATGCATCACAGTGCATACTATGAGTAATCATAAAAATGTATGTTAGTTTGTATTGAAATACATCACTATAATGTAAATTCTGTTAACATGCAACATAGTGCATATTATTGTCGGCCGAGTTGAAAAAACATGTGTGAGCTGCTAAAACTATCCACATGGGTGTTAAAATGTATCAACAAACATAAGTCTAAGGTAAACCTATGATATGATGCATCACAGTGCATACTATGAAGTAATCATAAACATGTGTCTTAGTTTGTATTGAAATAGATCACTATATTGTAAATTCTGTTAACATGCAACATAGTGCATACTATTGTAGGCCGAGTTGAAAAAATATGTGTGAGCTGCTAAAACTATCCACATGGGTGTTAAAATGTATCAACAAACATAACTCTGAGGTAAAACTCTTATAAGATGAATCACAGTGCATACTATGAGTAATAATAAACATGTGTGTTAGTTTGTGTTGAAATAGATCACTATATTGTAAATTATGTTAACATGCAACATAGTGCATACTATTGTAGGCCGAGTTGAAAAAATATGTGTGAGCTGCTAAAACTATCTACATGGGTGTTAAAATGTATCAACAAACATAACTCTGAGGTAAAACTCTTATAAGATGAATCACAGTGCATACTATGAGTAATAATAAACATGTGTGTTACTATATATAGAAATACATAACTATGATGTAAACTTCGGTTAACATGCACTGTAGTGCTTACTATTGAATATACTGATGTTTATAGACTGCTGAGGCTGTTAAAATTTTTACTGAATGTGAGCTGTTGATCTTATTGTTATATATGCACTGTAGTGCTAAAACTATCCACATTTATTAAAATTTTTACATTTCACAAACATAAGTAATTAATGTCAATGCAGAAGATGAACATATAACAAAAGTAGTGAGAATGAAGCGAAAAGCAATAAAAAAAGGTTGCATTTCACAAGAAACGGAGGATAAATAATGAAGAAGAAATGGAATCAGAAAAAGAAGAGAATGAAAGAGGAGAAGGAGGACGACAAGAAGAAGAAGAAGAAGAAAAAGAAGAAGAAGAGAATGAAAGAGAAGAAGAAGAAGAAGAAGAAGAAGAAGAAGAGAATGAAAGAGAAGAAGAAGAAGAAGAAGAGAATGAAAGAGAAGAAGAAGAAGAAGAAGAAGAAGAAGAGGAAGAAAAAGAAGACGAAGCAGAAGAAGAAGATGATGAAGAAGAAAAGGTAGCAGAATGTGATGATTACAGTAGACTACAAACAAGAGTTTCTCCAAACTGTTTGTATGATGCAACGAAGAAGATGAGTCCACAACAAATGGACGTGGTTAGAAGGATAGGATTTGGAAGGATTTTAGAAATGGAGTTTAACAAAATTCCATTAGCATTGGGGTATTTTTGTGTTGAACACTTCAACCATGAGACTGGAGCAATAGAAATACCATATGGTAACATCGAAATAACAAGACAGAGCATCAATAAGATGTTTGGATTACCATTGAGAGATGAGCAAATTGAAACAAGCGTACGGCCTAAAAGAGGTGATCAAAATTCAAAGTTATGGAGAGGTCAATACTCATGTAGCAGAATTACGCCACCAAAATTTTTGGCCAGGATAGTAAAAAAGAAGCATTTTGGATGGACTTTTATACTAGACTTCCTTGTCCTATGTGCATCCACAATCATTGAGGGAAATCAAAATGGAGCAGCAAATTTCAAGTTTCTGATATCTGTGAAAGACGAAGAAAAAATAAAGAAGTTAGATTGGTGTGGGTATATGCTCAGTTGCTTGAAAGAAGGAGTGAGAAGCTGGAAAAATGAAAAAACTGGTGATTGGTTTGTTGGATCAGTTACATGTCTTGTGGTAAGTAGTTACAACATTTTTTGTTATTTAAATTTACTGTAAAAATATAAAACGTATTTACTGATTTATATAAATGTGAAAACAGTTGCATTATGTTAACTCAACCAATTGCGGAACCGTATACGTGCCACGACAAAGACCTGCTATAGCAGAGTGGGCAACGAACAAATTGGTTGAAAGACAGAATGCAGAAATTGCATTAGGAGGATTTGGGCACGTCGAAGTTATCAATGAAGATGAAGAAAGGGAAATACAATCAGGGAGTGAAGAATTAATCGAGAATGCTTTGACAAAAGAGGTATGTAGACAACATATATATATATATATATATATATATACACACACACACATTAACTATTCGATTCAATGCTTAAATTTCTGAGCCATGACTTATATTAATGAGTTGGTTTTCAGTATGAGATTTCATAAACAGCTATGAAGTGTCATGGCTCAGTGTGTGATCTTTTGCAAATAATATTATGATGCATCATAATGCATAGTACCAGTACTCATACTTATGGGTGCTAAAGTTGTAGTTTCTGTTACAAACTTTCATGATACTATGATTTGATATTTTTAGTTAAAGACATTTGTTATCCACTGCTTTTTTTTATTACTTTAATTTTATAATTTTAAACAATTGTCACATATAATGACAGCTTTTTCAGTATGAGATTTCATAAAAAGCTATGAAGTGTCATGGCTCAGTGTGTGATCTTTTGCAAATAATGTTATGGTGCATCATAATGCATAGTACCAGTACTCATACTTATGGGTGTTAAATATTAATCGAGAAAGTATTAAAATCTCCTTTAATTATAATGACTTATATTAATGAGTTGGTTTAATTGTAAATAAATATTGGACGACTTTGTTATATCATAACTCATAATTATGTGTTATGTAATCAATTTCCGTTTACAGATAACTATTAGTTAAAAAAATATTAACTAATATATGTTTAACATAATGCTTAGGAGTTGGAGCACAATCTGAAATTGAGATACAAATACATTGTTGGGTACAAGGAAGAAATGGATGCAGCTCTGCAAATGTACCCAGAATTGAAAGTATTCAAGGAGATATCTGATAAAGTGAAAAAGATCTTTGAAACCAAAGAAACAATCTCCACAACAATCACACCCGTTCATTACACTCCAAATGAAGATTGTCATGATATAAGTTCTACTTTTCACAAGGGTGATCATTCAAGAAGATATAGTTCGTCAACTCCATTTCCATGCAGTTTCAGTAATCAACCAGATCCAATGGAAACGATCGGAAATGTTCTAAAAGACCTATCAACAGAACATAATGGAGAAGAAGAGGATGAGAATGTGTCGAGCGGTAAGACAGTGAGTGAAAGGAATTCAGGGAAAATTGGAGAACCAAATGAAGAAGAGAGTGACGAAGGAAATTCAGAACATAGAAACAAAAGGGAACGACAAATCTCACATGTTTACAGGTCACCATATAAACAAAGAGAAGTGGAGATAAAAGAGGGATTACAATTGCTTGAAAGGAAAATAGCAAGATATTTGGGCTGTTTCTTGGAGGTTCCCGGGTAAAACATAAGCTTTTTATAAAACTATTTTTTTTTCTAAGACATATAGTTAATTATATTTGAAGTGATTACTCATGAGATAAACGTAATTAAGATAAATAGTTAAATATATTTGCAGGAATGTCATTTTTAACAGCAACCGAGGTGCATTCTGTTTTAGCATATCGCTAGCAAGCTTGGTGCACAGTCATTGGATCTTTGCAGATGTAATAGACGTTTGGGCCGCATGTCTCAATGCTGAAGAGAAATATGCTCAACCCGGATCACCCAAACGATACTTCCTGCCAACTTATCTACTGGTAAGAATAAAAACTATCAAACAAAAATTCAAACTGTAAAACTACAAACTGATAAAATATAAAATATATACATATTATCTATTGCAGAAGAAGAACATGTTGGAGGATGGTGCAACAGATGAAAACAATGAAGTTTTCAAGAAAACAATTGTTCATATCCTGATGCAAGATGATGAAAGATTAACGTCATTTAAGAATATTGACCTGGTATGTACAAATGTATAACAACAATATAATGGTTTTATATAACAGTTAATTATAAAATAATATTATGTAAAAATGCAGGTTTTCTTTCCAATTTGCTACAGCAGCCATTATTATGTAATGGTTTTCAACATGAAAGCAGGAATAATAGATTTACTCGACAACAGCAGCAACCAACCAGATTTCGATGCAAAATATCAAGGAGTACCGCAAAATGTGGTAAGTAGAAACTGAACAAAAATGTCTAGATGCAAACACATACAGTATATGTAATGCTAACAACACTGCAACTCGAAATGATTGTTTTTAGGTAAAGTTGTTTGTCTGCTATTTAAAGAATGGTGAACACCCCAGGGCAGAAAACTTTGAGAAAGCAAAGATAACAAGAAGACAAATGAAGTAGAGAACCAAAGAGAATGGAACCGATTGTGGAGTATTCGTAATGCGCCACATGGAAAACTTCACTGGACTCAAAAATTGGAACTGTGGGTTAGAAAAAGAAGGGAAGGCTCAACTGAAGCAGTTGACAGAGCTTAGGACAAAGTATGCAGTCAAAATTATTACCCACGAAATCAATGAAAAGCAGGCAGATGTAATGAAGAGGTATGAGCAATTTGAAAGAAGCTACAAAGAAAAAGAGAAACGTAAAATGCTGGAAGCGGCAAAGAAACAGGCAACTGATATATTGATGGAATGGGATGATGGGAGAGTCTACAAGGACTATCATAATGAGTGACAGTAGAATGTAATGTGTGTTCCAAAACAAAAACTTTTAGATTATTAGTATTTTAAATCTTGACAATGTCATTTCTATATCCCAAGTAGATAGATTGGTTGACTATGTTATAAAATCTTGACTAGTTTGGTACCACGACTATTTTGATTTTGAAAATGTTAAGTACTTCACGACAATCGCTACGATGTAAACTTAAGTTAAGATGCATCATAATGCATAGTATTAATACTCGCACAGTCATATCAATATACATCAATAGATGTAAACACTTTTCTTAAGATGCATTAGAATGCATACTATTAATACTCATCCACATGGGTGCTAAAATATTATAGATATACATTTAAATATTTGTTTTATATATATTAGGTAGTAAGATTATTACGACTATCACATACTATCTAAACTTTATGATGCATTTTAATTTTAAATTTTTGTTGTGTCATATAAATACATGTTCCCATGTGTAAAAATCTTAACAGTATGCCCTTTGATACATTCTCACTAAAAATCTGTTGCATCGACGATTCGATCCATCATAGCAACGGTTAAATATCAGCAGGAATTATGTCATTTTAATGATTACATAGTGTGAACTGAGATGCATATTAAATTTTTGATATGATGCATCATAAAATTTATAAGTATCATAGTCAATGATATCAAATACATATTAACACCCATGTGTAAGAGTACTAATAGTATGCATTGTGATGCATCATAACATAAATTTGAAAAAATGACAAACTCACGACACTTCACAGTTGCAAATAAAATCTCAGACAGCATAACTTTGAATATGTGACAATTATTTAAAACTTTAAATTAAAGTAAGAATAAAAAAATTAATATATAAAAAATGTCATTAAATCAAAATTCTAAGCATAGTATCAAAACAATATATGTAACCAAAAAATAAAAATTCGATACCATGATTCAGAGTGCATACTAATATCAAACTTGTCACATTTAAATAATCAAGTACCCCAAAGATCAAATGTTTAAGTAACATTGAACAGAATACTACAGTGAAATGGAAGTAAGTAAAATAAAATCAGAATTGATCAGAAACGTCATCATCAGAATCTTCGTTGTCAAGATCTTCTTCATAGACATCTTCGTCTTCTTCAAGTTGAGCATCATCATCTTCATTATCCTCAGATTGTTTCAACTCATTTGCAATTCTTTCTTGGCAAGTTCTAATATTATGACCAGTTTCAAAACAATATTGGCATTCTCTTTTCTTAACCTGTTTGTTGACAGCCCTTTCTCGTGCACTAGTATATCTCTTTGAAGAACGTTGACCTTTGTTACGAACATTCTTAGGAGGATAAATGGAAATGTTAGTTGGCTTAGAGAATCCGTATACTTGCTGAATCTTTTCAACTCTGCTAGAAGATGATTGCTCATCTGGCTTTCCATCAGCAAACTCTTGCAAAAATAGATGAAATTTACCACTAAAATCTAAGAGCTTTTCTTTATCATTCTTAAAATGAGAAACAACTTTCCTAAGCTTGTTAAAAGCATTTTTACCTAATTTAAAGCACTCACCTACAGGATCAACATCTAAACTTAACAAATTAAAAGTTTCAGATGCTTCCTTTGTCCACCTCCTAAGAATGTACTTATTGTGAATAGAATAAATGTCGTTAATATCATACACACAATATATGTGACGACATAAACGACCTTCACGTTCAAATAACAAACACGAACAATTTGATTCACAACTGACTGGATCAAAAACCACCTGAATAAGAAAAATAACATTTTTAAACAATTAAAATTAACATTCAAAATAAACTGTACTAACAGTGTCTGTTAACATGCATCACGGTGCATACTGTTAGTACTGTTAACATGTTAATAGTAGGAACTGTGATGCATAGTAACATAACATTTACATTATAATGCTGTTTATTGATGTATGATAACATGTATCACAGTGCAAAATACTAATACTATATAGAAACACAGAATTAAATGGGAAATAAAGGCATAATATTTTAACCTTGTAATTCCACTTTGGACGAGGAGGAGGGAATTTTTCTTGCACTATGCAGAGCTGTTTGTCTCCATCAGTTACACAGCTGGTTTGAGCACATGTTAACGAAGCTCTTTCGATTTCTTCTTGAACTAACAAGAATAAGGAAGGCGTATAAACGTCCCTAGCATGAAGTTCAATCTTTTTGGGGGTCAAACAGTTGATAGATTTGTTTTCCATCTCATATTCAAGCAACCGATTATTGTGACGCTGCTTTTCCATAGCAGCATCGAATCTTGAAAAGAAATCAACTAAAGTTGATTGTTTGTTCTTGCATCTCTTGAAAAATGCATTTTCACTTTCGAAAAGTGATGAAGTCCTCATTAAGCCATTCATGGGAAGATCCATAAAATAACAAGGTACCCACATTTCCTTCATTTCATATAAATCATTGAACCACCTCAAATCATGCAATCCAAAATCATCAACTACTGATTTCCAGCGTGTTTCGAATTTCTCAGGTGTCATTTCTTGATTCCAAAAAATATAATTCATTCTCTTCTGAAAATCTTTATTGTTATACAAGAGATAATCAACCTAAAATAACATGAACAAATAATGTTAAAATATTATTCAATGCAACTTAATATACACCTTCAAACAAATACTTAACAGAAAAATAATGGTAACAAATGATGTTAACATGTATCAATATATGTCACTTCAATGTAAGCCTATCTTAAGATGCATCAGAGTGCATACTCGTGTTAACATGTATCAATATATGTCACTCTGATATAAGCCTATCTTAAGATGCATCACAGTGCATACTACTATTAGTCATCCACATGGGTGTTAACATGTATCAATATATGGCCATTTCGATGTAAACCTATCTTAAGATGCATCACAGTGCATACTGGTGTCAACATGTACCAATATATGTCACTCTGATGTAAACCTATGATAAGATGCATCACAGTGCATACTATCATAATGTTCATCATTTAGAATATTAAAAAATACTTAACAGAAAATATACACCTTCAAACAAACACTTAACAGAAAATAACTGTAACAAATGATACTAACCAAAATGAATATTAAGATATATTAAAGTGCACTTCATATTTAGATGTAAAAAACATACCTTGTCAACAAGTTTTTGACTTATATGCCACATGCAAAAACGGTGTTTGGCACTTTTAAATTTGACACGAATCGCCTCTTTCATAGCTGGATCTTGGTCAGTAACAATTAGGCCCGGTTCAGTTGGAAAGACTTTTAGGAAACAATCAAGAAACCAATTGAATGACGTTATGGATTCACTGTATAACAGTGCAACTCCAAAAATAACGAGTCGTTTGTGATTATCAACACCCGTAAGCGGAACAAACTTCATGTTATATCTGAAAATAAATTAACCAAAATAGATTTAGTGTTCCAATCAGATTATTAACAGAAAAAATGAAATAAATAATGGATTTAATAAAGGAAAAAAAAACATACTTATTCGTGCCATATGTCGCATCGAAGCAAACGATATCACCAAACTCTTGATAATTCAATTTACAAACGTTGTCGGCCCAAAAAACACCGAGTAGAGACCCATCATCATCACAAACATATTCGCAAGTAAAATTTGGAAGATGTTCTTTTTTCCTAAGAAGATTCTCTATAGCAATATGCGCATCACTTTCACCAATAAACCGATTCATATCACGTTTGAAGTTCTTGTAATCTAGACTACTAGGACCGACCATGTCAAAGCCACCACTAAGATCACATTTTAAACGGTGAGCAATGGTAGGACCAATGTTCGATCGCTACTCAAATCATGAAGATGTTGCATGTCATCTACATCTAATCTTCGTTTCTTAAGCATTTGATTCTTATTAGACTCGGAAACAAGCTTGTGGTTATGACCCTCAAAGAACTTAGTTATAACACACTTCCCTTTCAAAAATTTGCATCTCAAGCTAGCATCACAACCTGTCTTGATAGACGATGATTTACGGTTACTAACTTTTTTAACACGCTTTTTACGTTTACGAGAAGGCTCAACAGCAGGTTCAACAACCGGTTCAGGAACAAGTTTCAAAGTATCGACAGCTAATTTCTTAGAAAAACCAGATTTATTACACCTATAAACTTTATACTTCACAGACCCATCTTCAAAACAATTCTGTGATGATTTCTTAGCATCAAAACCACTAACCTCAGCATATGATTCATAGAAACTGAAACAATGATCATACGAACTGTAAACAGAACCGATTATGGGCTTAAACGAATCAGGAACAATAGGAAACCATAATTTTGTACCATCTGCATATTCTTTTTCAAATGATGAAAGAACATGTCTCTTTGTAACTGAATCACCACCTAATAAAAGAAATAAAAATAACCAAAATAAATCATAAATTTAGATTAACATTGGTGTTAATATGCATCTAACTGCATACTATTAGTACACATCCACATGGGTGTTAATATGTATCTACATACATCACTACAATGTAAACTTATGTTAACATACATCAGGGTGCATACTATTAGTAGTCATCCACATGGGTGTTAACATGTATCAATATATGTCACTTCGATGTAAACCTATCTTAAAATGGATCACAATTCATACTGGTGTTAACATGTATCAATATATGTCACTTAGATGTAAGCCTATCTTAAGACGCATCACAGGGCATACTAGCATAATGTTCATCATTTGTTTGTTATACCAACTTTTTTACTATATATAAAGGTGTTCTCAAAATTTCCATTGAGACATTGATATTGGTGTATTTTCTTTCAAACACCAATCAATCTAAACCCGAGCAAACTAAATCAGACATTCCTAAAACATCATACTCCTCGCCATACATATAAATTAAGATTCTTGATCAAGTATAATAAGGTAAGCTAAACAACTCCTAAACCACAACAATAAAACACAAAATCAGCCCAACAACATACTGGTTAGTAAAAAAATTAGTATTTTAAACTTTTAATTGTGAGCAGTAGCAATGACATGTATCAATATATGTCACTTAGATGTAAGCCTATCTTAAGACGCATCACAGTGCATACTAGCATAATGTTCATCATTTGGAATATTAAGAATTACATAATTAAAAGAAACAAAATAATACTAAAAATCAGGAAGACTTACCAGTAGAATCAGGAAGACTAGGATTAGATTCCAATGGAACATTTGAACTGGAAGCAATAACATGAGCTGCAAAATAACATTAATGGAAATGCATATTAACACAATTACAACAAATAAACACAAAAACCTAAATTAAATGGACAATAAAATTATTAATATACACTTACCAGTAGATTCAGCAATAAATGAATTCGAATCACCAGGAACATCGGAACTAGAAGACATAATAAACACTGACAAATTCACTTGACGTTTAAAGGAATGCGATTACAATCTAAGCCCTAATTATGAACGATGTAAAACAGGAAGAAACAACGAGAGCGGACATTGAAGAAACGAAGAAATCGAATGCATACGAATTTCAGTTTATGTTTACGGGAATCGATTAATTGATTACGCAAATTTCAGTCATTACGGGAATCGATTAATTGCATACTGTAAAAGATGAAGAACGATACGAACAAAATTGAATCAGCGTATATGATGTGTCTGTGTGTTTTGATGAAGAAGAAGAGGGTAAATGACCAAACTAGCCTTGTCCATTTAAACACAATGAAACGCAGGAACATGGAATTACAGTGCACCAGAGGAATTATGATGAAATGGATGGTGAGATGGTCACTTCCCCCCTTCCCTCAAAAAATGCACTTCCCTCTGGATCATGCCACTATATATATATATATATATATATATATTTTAACCAAGTATTTTATCAAAATACTTTATTTCAAGTTATAGAATTATAAAAATATACTTTTTGTTATTAATCACTCGTTGAGGTGCGTTTTGTGCAGTTTCATCATGTAGTTCGTGTTTTAGAAAATACGAAATTTGTGAAATATATTATCATAATATATTATAGTAAATAATCTTTGTTTGGATAATTCCACATTATTTATAAGTTTTATCACCAACGTCCATATTAAATAAATTCGGACATCGTCCGTTTCATAAGTGTACGATTTAAACAAATCGTGTATATGTGTATGTAATTATACAAAATATCACGTATATTTAGATTACCACAAAACTAAGTACACGTAATTTCAAGTAACAAATCGTTCACCACGCATCTAATAATACAAACCGAACAAACAATCCAATTATGTCCAACAGATAACGTTAGAACAGAGTGAAAGTCAAATTTGATGTTTATATGAATAACGCTAAATTTCAAAAATGAAGACGGCTCCCATTTACTTTACAGGAAACATCCCACTCGCTACCTGCTACCTGCTACTTGCTACTTGCTAGTGATATACTTCTTCTCTTCACAACCGGAAGCTTCCTATCCTAAATTCTAGAAAACGTTCTCTTTTCTAATTGCATATAATATATGTGTTCATTGTCATTGTAATGTGCTTTTTTGTACCAGAATAGTTGAGCAAATATATAGGCACCTCTCAAGGAGTTATTCTAAGAATCCGATTGTTCGCGATTCTCTTATCGGGTAATATTTCTAATCCTTGTGTGAGAATCTGATATGAACATCAGTTGTTTGAATCATTTTTACATGTAAATATTATGAATAGTGTAGGGTTGTCAATAGATTAAATTATGGTCCATTTTAGCTGAATCACTAATGTACCTATATATCACACATGTGAAGTCTAGACATTTGTGATGGCGGTACCACTTGAGCTATTGTCAAGTGATTATAGTCGAATTTTATCATATGATATGTAAGAAATTATCAAGGATTTTTTTTCTAAGAATACATTGTT
This sequence comes from Pseudognaphalium luteoalbum, assembly GCA_963422505.1. Taxonomy (NCBI): domain Eukaryota; kingdom Viridiplantae; phylum Streptophyta; class Magnoliopsida; order Asterales; family Asteraceae; genus Pseudognaphalium; species Pseudognaphalium luteoalbum. The sequence continues at coordinate 29,866,323 of OY730195.1, forward strand.
AGCACGGAAATGAGTCAAAGAAAACCACACAAAAATGTTCAAACAAACATTTTATTAATGAGAAGCAATGAAAAGGAATGAAGATACCAACTAAAGGTCTCACCCCCAACTCCTTTTTATAGAGGTGAGGGGTAAAGAATCATGCAGTCCTATTTGATTAGAATAAGGAAACATATCTTAATTCTAATCCTTTTTAACTCAACTTTAAACGAAATTACAATCAACCCCCTAAACCATTTAGCTGTGAATACTAATACTAACATACATCATTAATAAATTGAGAAAATCTGCAAATTACACTGAAAATGCATTCGACTTTACTCATTTTCCAGTCGTATTCTTTATATATCTAACTTTTCAAACGTATTATTAAGAATGGTCACCAAAAGGCATGTGGCCTAACACTATGTGATGAGCCCATCAACTAAGAGTTTTGGGTTCAAGGCTTCAAGCCTTGTGTGAGGCATGTGTATATATGTGTGATGTATATATATTATGTGGGGTATGCTAGTTGTAAAAAAAAATTAAGAATGATCAGTAATCAACTTGTTAGACTTGACAGGTGCATGGGTGATCACCTGTTTATGACATTGACCGAAGGAGGACTTAGCATGTAGTTCGGAATTTCAACTTCCACAAATGGCACTGGTGTCTACCATTTCAGACTTTGTTATAAGAGGGGCTCAAATGTGAGTGAGTATACAACCGGGAGGAGTTTAAAGCGCTTCAATGAAGTTTCTGGATCCAGAGGGTCCATTTATTCTTCAGTGGAACAAAACTTTTTTATTATGTTCTGTGATAGCACTCTATTTGGATCCTCTGTTTTTCTATATTCCTATAATTGATAGCACTCAAAAGTGCCTTGATGTGGACCGCAATTTGAAGATTGTTGTATGTGTCCTTCGTTCATTTGCCGACATATTCTATGTATTTCACATTGTTATCCAGTTTCGAACTGCGTATGTTTCTCCTGATAGTCATTCACTTCGAACACGAGTATTTATAGATGAACCATATTATGTGGCAACACGTTACCTAAAGTCCTACTTCATCATTGATGTGTTAGCAGGCCTTCCCCTTCCACAGGTATGTCTATTTCTTTATTTTGAGGGATTATCCCTTATTTTATGTTTCATATACAAAAGTAGATATTACCTTAGAATGTGCAAAGTAGATCAACTATGCTCATTTATTTTTTAATGTAAATGGATGAACATATCCATTTAATCAAATTTTTTGGGACCTTTTTCAGCCTAACTCGTCAAAAGCCAAGTATATAATCTTAGATGAGGTTACACCAGTAAAACCAATTGGTGAAGAGGGAGGATCCCATGAGCTTATATACGTACTTTGGTTTCTTTATTATTCTGATGTGGTGTATGGGTTTGTATCCAACATAGTCCATTATGAATATCTTTAGTATGTGCTTGTGCAGTTTGCGGTTTTGGTAATCATCCCAAACTTAAAAGGACCAGCCTCAGATTTGACAAAAAATCTGTTGAAGTTCATCATCTTCTCTCAATATGTCCCTCGAGTTATTCGGATATTTCTGTTCTATCAGAAGGTGACGAAAATTTCTGGTTTCCTCACTGAAAAAGCATGGGTTCGAGCTGCTTTTAACTTTTTTCTCTATATGCTAGCTAGCCATGTAAGTACTATTTCATTTATTGCTAATCATATAACAAAAAACCAAAAAGAAATAGATTAATATATATATATAGTGGAGGGTTCAAATGAGAACCACCAAAAAATTGAGAACTTGTGAGAACCACTCAAATATATGTTCCATTAAATTATTTTGAGTAGGTAGTTTATGATTTATTCATGAAATATAATGGTTTTGACTGAATAGTTTTAGAAATGCATTTAGATTGTTATGCTTCTCATGGTAAGGAAGATTATTAATGAACAGGTAGTTGGATCTCTCTGGTACTTATTTGCAGTAGAAAGTGAACTGAGATGTTGGAATATTGCGTGTGAAAGAAATGGCTGTCACTCCAACTATTTATATTGCGGAGAAGGCCGTATTGGGGATTATGGATTCTTGAACATGTCATGCCCTCTTCTTGAACGGAACGAAATTAAAAATTCATCAAGCTTTGATTTTGGCATATACCTTGATGCTCTTCAAACTCATATCTTAGAAACAACAAACTTGAGCCAGAAAGTTTTGTATTGCTCATGGTGGGGTTTTCAAAGTCTAAGGTTAGTTATTACTTGGTAATTTTCTTGAAAAAACATATAAAAGAACATTTAAATCTGAAAGACAGTGACTTATAAACAAACTAATTTGCTATCATAATCATTAATCAATGTGATGAACTTTTGGGTGCATGTGGAAAGTACTTGATCTATATTTTGTTATGAATATGAAATTGGTCTTTCCTATATCTAAGCTAAAATAAATTTCTCTTTCGATCCAGTTCTCTTGGTCAAGGCCTTAAAGCAAGCACATTCTATGGGGAGATTCTATTTGCTTACTTCACTGCGGTTATTGGATTGGTTCTATTCGCTTTGCTTATTGGCAACATGCAGGTTTGTGCACCTATCTGTTTAGTCTTGTTCAAGGTTATTCTATAGTTCTTACCAATTCAAAGCCTTCATTTTGTTATTTACTTCGTATGCGCGATTTAATGTGTTTGTAACTTAGTTAATTGATTAATCCATTATGCATCATGTTTTCTATGGTTCTAGTATGTTTTGAATCCATGTTGCCTTATAATCTGCCAATAGAGGGAAGAAGTATGATGTAAGGGCTAGTTATCAAAATGCAATTCCACATTATTGACGTCCTGAGCTAATATAGTGGTTCAACTATTACAGAAATATTTACAGTCTTCCATGAACCTCACTCTTAGAGTGGAGGAGACGAACAAAAAAAGGCAAGAGGCAAGGGAAGAGGCAGAGGAGCTCATGTCACATATTTCTCTCCCTGAGAGTTTGAGGGCTCGAGTTAGGAGGCACAAGCAGTATAAATGGATAATCACTAGGGGTGTTGAGTTGGATTCTTTTGTCAGAGACCTTCCTCGAGATTTGAGGCGGGACATAAATCGTCATCTTTGCTTTTCTTCACTAATGAGTGTGAGTCATACATCTTGTTTATCTTGCAAATTCATATAATATATTTGTAGATGATTCGATAGAAGCGCTCGTATTATTGTAGGTTCCTATGTTTAGAAAAATGGACGAACAATTACTAGATGCTATGTGTGACCGTCTAAAGCCAGTTTTTTACATAGAGAATAGCTACTTATTTCGAGAAGGAGATCCAGTACCGGAAATGCTCTTCATCACACGAGGTGAGTTATATGGTACAACAACCACTGGTGGAAGGATTGGCTTCGTCAACTCTTATCGCCTCAGCGCTGGTGACTACTGTGGAGAAGAGCTTCTCGGATGGGCTTTAGATCCTACAATTAGACAACTTCCTCGCTCAACTAGAACTCTGAAAGCGGCTACAGATGGTGAAGCGTTTTCTCTTGTGGCTGACGATCTCTTGTTCATTGCATCACAGTTTAAGCTTCTCAGCAACACGCGTTTCAGGCATACGGTTAGGTAATCTCATCCACTACAGGAGGCTACATATTTTTCTTTTATCCTACCAATTTCAAAGGTATTACTTTCCATATTCAGATTCGGTATTGAGTATCATTTATATTCAGGTACTACTCACATGAATGGAGGACATGGGCAGCCTGCTTCATACAAGCTGCGTGGCATAGGCATTGTAAAAGGAAGCTGATAAAGGCGCTAATGGAAGAAGAATCTAGATTACAGGATGCTTTAGCGACTGCCAAAGAAACCTCCACCCTCAGCATGGGTGCCTCCGTATATGTGTCTAGATTTTCTTCCAATGCTTTACGTATCTTGAGGTGGAATCAAAGATACAATACACAAGCATCAACACCTAAATTGGAGTTCATGCTTCCGAAGCCAGCTGAGCCTAATTCTGATGATGATGATGATGCGACAATCGTTACAATTAGGTGAATTAACTCATGTGTCCTTATTGGATGTTTTCTTTGAGTATGCTTCAGCTTTTCTATGTCCAAAACAACAAATATAACATGAGACTCCCTGTCAAAAATAGCGTTTTTTGTATTTTATATAAAATAAAATATAAATATCAAAGAATAATGAATTATGCCCTTGAGAAATGTATGAGTCTCCCCTGTATGTAACTATTTTGGTTGGGAGCTTCCAATCAATTTGCCTGCTTAACATTATTGATAACTGCAAAAGGAAGGTATTTTTTCTTAATTATTGTTGAAAGGATTGTTAAAATTAAATCTTGTCTGATGTCTTCCATCTTCGTATAGAAGATCAGAAGAGACTATTGGGTTTGTAATCTGTTATTCGAATTTATATTATATTGATTAATTGATGATTATTATATTATGTTTATATTTTATCTATTTATAGGACAAATATGTAACAAGAAGCTGCAGTCAAGTAGTATTAAATTGAAAGACAAAAGAAGATAAGGGGCAGGAACTATCACCTCAAAAGTACCTTGGGTAGAAGCTGCTAGTATCAGAAGAGGAGGGGCTAATGTGTACATATTTCTAGCATACAAACAGTAGACATTCATATATTTGTTCCAATTTATTTTTTCCAGATAAGATGTGGGGTATGCCTGATTCCAAATATCATAAATTTTTTAAAAATATATGTGGAGGTGGTTAGTGGACATGAGTCATGAGAAGAATGATAATATGACACAGAGAAAATGATTGAATCAACACTTAGACCAACATTATTACACACAGAAAATTATTGGAGTGATTGCTGGTGTTCATAAAAATTCGAAATCGGAGAACCGAATCAACTATTGTTGAACCGTAACGAATTTTAAGTTAACCGAACTGAATGTTTTTATTTTTCGATTTCGGTTAACCGAACCGATATTTTTTCGGTTCTTCGGTTTCGGTTTACGATATTGTCACAACCGGTTAACCGAAAAATCAAAAATTTTAAATTACTTTGTATGTATATATATATATATAGGTAATATTACTAAATATCTTCTAAGTTAGAACACGATTATTATATTTTTATATTTATATTTGTACAAATGTTCATATTTTTACAGTTTTAGTAGTTAAATTGTTAGTTTTGTGAGTAACTTGGTTCGGCGTTCATGATTTATGTTTTCTACCTAATCTTAACGTGTAAAATTTATAACAAATATTCATCAACGAGTGTGTATTTGTGTGTTAATATTTAAATTTTATATGTTTTGGTAAATAGAAACGATTGATTTGGTTAAACGTATAATTGAACCGGAAAAGCCGATTAATCGAACTTTTCGGTTTCGATTTAGAATTTAGATAATAATGAACCGGAGATCCGGTTAACCGAAACTCCGATTAACCATCCATTAACACCTCTAATATTTGCTTAACGGTTGGCCTTTTACTACGAGGTCTATGTCATAGATGTAGTCAAACAATTCGCCTAAAACAAATTTATACCCGGCGAAATAAGCGAACTAAGTGAAAACCAATTAAAACACGCCACTTGTAATCTCTACATCAAAATCTATACATTTCTTTTCGTCTTAGTTACAAAAACACGTCTTACTTACAACACGTACTTATACATTTACTTTTAAGATTCTCTCACTAATTTCAAAAACAAACCCAAGTAACGAACACTTCGCGCACCTTTTATTTTGCCTGCCTTTTTTAATTCTATTCAGGCGAAATTTTGATGTCACGTGACAACTTTTTTTTGGTCGGCGAAACTTCAGTGTTTCGTTAGTTGTGTCACCTTAGCGTCACATCAGCACTCTCAAAACTCAAACCCATGCCAATAATTGTTTCGTCACTTATATAATTGAATAATTGAGTCCCACATTTATCAACATCTCTTTATTTATACACATTAAACAAAAACACAACCGACGCACACAATTTCTTCGTCGGTATACCGACGCAACCCCAAGTGACACACCGGTGCCAACCGTATCACTAAACCGTCCCCTTTCCAAACTGACGTGCCGTTGGCACTCACGGAGAAGCAATGGTTTGCCTGTCCATTTCAACAATTTTTTGTATTTCATAAAAGTGGGGCCCCGCCGATGGGCTTTTCAGGCCTAGTAATTGTTACAATTGCAATTGAAATAAAATAAATCATACCAAAATCGTTAGATAAATAAGGCATAATCAGTTAGTTTAGTTTCCTACTAATGCGGTTCTCCATTGTCTTCTAGCATTTGTTGTTACTCTTTTTAGGTATTTTCCTGGATAGATTCATTTTCGTTTTCTCCTCCAACATCCCCTGTAACATGATTCTTTCTTTCATAGCTTTTCATTTCTCGTCATTTTTCATATTGAAGATTATTAGAAGTTGGAGCCGATATTATATGATTTATTTATATATTTATTTATAAATATATATAATATAATATGGTAAGTTTGGGACCACCATAATAGATCCTAGTTGAATCCAAAGTTTTTCCTTTATTAGTAATTATTATTATTATTATTGATTTGTTAAACACTAGACTAAAAGCTTATCTACATAATGTGTTAACCAAAAGAAATTTGCGCAGTGTAACAAAGTTTTTACTATGTGGAATTATAATTATTTTTTAATTTAAAGGAATTTTGATCATGAGTAATTGTAATACTATACGATATACGAGTATATTGTTACCATTTTGTAATACTGTTAGGCCCCCTCTGGTGTAAATCATAGCTCTGCCCCTGAATTTATATGTAAACCTTAGTTTATAACAACTAATGTATGTTGTTGTACTATCTGTCGATTTTAATGAAACGAATTCTGTTTTAGATATATCTTCCAAGTAAAGTGAACAAATTGTGGTCTTGGAGGATAATGATAGCTTGATGATAATTCTTTGTTATGAATGAGTATATCATTAGTTTAAGTTGGATGAATAAACATACATTTGTGCATGCATCTTGTATCTCCTGCAACTAAGACAGTAAGACGTGGCGTTTGTTGTTATATATTTTGATTTAGTGAACGGCAATACGCATAGTTGTATATGAAATGCAGAAGCTCGTTTGTATAGATGTTCAAGCTCCTATTAATTTGAGATAAAGTGTGTTTCATATTATTTGTTGTGGGGAAAAGTTCATAAGCATCTAGTTTCTGTTTGAGGTCAGTAATCAAGTTGTTGGACTTGACAGGTGCATCGTTGAACCCCTCTTTATGACATTGATTGAAAGAGGACTTAGCCGGGAGTCTAGAGTTTCAACTCCCACAGATGACATTGTTGTCGATGTTACAGACGTTGTTTTAAGAAAGTAAACAAAATCTCTTTATTCGTTAAGGACATGAATATCAAATGCAAGTGTTTATGGAGAAGATAGGAGGTGAAGGCTGTTCAATGAAGTTTTTTGATCCAGATGATCAATTTATTCTTCATTGGAACGACAATTTTTTAATATGTTCTGTGATAGCGCTGTTCTTGGATCCTCTGTTTTTTTACATCCCAATAGTTGATGGCACTCAAAAGTGCCTTGACGTGGACCGCAATTTGGAGATTCTTTTATGTGTCCTTCGTTCAGTTGTTGACATAGTATATGTATATCACATTGTTATCCAATTTCGAACTGCATATATTTCTCGTTATAATCATTATGTGGCAACACGTTACATAAAGTCCTACTTCATCATTGATGTGTTAGCAGCTCTTCCCCTTCCACAGGTTCTTATATTCCTTTTGATATTTTTCATGCATATATGTAGATATTGTTAGCTTATAATGTTAAAATTAGGATGACAGGATGAGCATATAATTGTCTAAAATAAATGCGCACATGCACATATCCATGTAATCAAGTGTCTTTATGAATACTATCTTTATGATTTCTGTGTGCAGGTTGCGATTTTGGTAATCATCCCAAACTTAAATGAGCCAGACTCATTTCTGACTCATAATTTGTTGAAGTTCATTATCTTCTCTCAGTATGTCCCTCGAGTTATTCAGATTTCTCTGTTATATCAGAAGGTGATCAAATTATCTGGTTTCCTCACCGAAAAAGCATGGGCTGGGGCTCCTTTTAACCTTTTTCTCTATGTGCTAGCTAGCCATGTAAGTACTATTTCATTTGCAATTTCCTCAAACCATACTCTAAAAAAAAAGATTAAGGTAATAAAATTTTACTATTGCGTAGTGGAGAAATTATATATATCCTTTTGCTGCTAATGATAAGAAAGATTTTTAATAAACAGGTAGTTGGAGCCTTATGGTACTTATTTGCAGTAGAAAGTGAACTGAGATGTAGGAATATCGCGTGTGAAAGGCATGGCTGTCAATTCAAGTATTTGTATTGTGGAGAAGGTGGTATGAGAAATTATGGATTCCTGAATACTTCATGCTCTCCTCTTGAACGGAACGAAGTCAAAGATCCAACAAGCTTTAATTTTGGCTTTTTCCTTGATGCTCTATAAACTCGTATCTTAGAAACAACAGACATCCGCCAGAAAATTTTGTATTGTTCATGGTGGGGTCTGCAGAGTATAAGGTTAGTTATTACTTGATTTTTCCTACAAAACGTCATTGATGAAATTTCTTGTTGGAGAAACATCTGAACGAGCAATTAGCTAGATTTACAAGACACTGATTCATTAACAAGCTAATTTGCAATCATAATCATTAATCAATGTGATGAACCCTTTGTATGCTAAAAAAATCTTCCACAAGTATGAATATGTAATTGGTCTTTTCTATCTTTAAGCTAAAAAAATCTTCTCTTTCGATCCAGTTCTTTTGGTCAAGGCCTTAAAGCCAGCACTTTCTATGGGGAGATACTGTTCGCTTACTTTATTGTGGTCATTGGATTGGTTCTATTTGCTCTGCTTATTGGCAACATGCAGGTTTGTGCATCTATCTGTCTAGTCTTGTTCAATGTTATTGATACTTCTTACCGTCTCAAGACCTTCATTATTTTTGTTACTTGGTTTATTTAGTAATTCATTATGTATCATGTTTTTATAATGTTATGAGATCATTGCCTTGTCGTGCCAGTGGATAGATTAAGTATGATGTATGCTTTAGTTATCAAATTTCAAAGTACAATTTCACATTATTGGGATAATGAGCTAAAATATTCCAACTCTTGCAGAAATATTTGCAGACTTTCTCAAACCTCACTCTTAAAGTGGAGGAGACGAAAGAAAAAAGGCGAGAGGCGGAGGTGCTCATGTCACATTATTCCCTCCCTCGCAATTTAAGGCAGCGAGTTAGGAGGCACGAGCATTATAAATGGGAAATCACTAGGGGTGTTGATTTGGATTCCTTTATCAGAGACCTTCCTTGTGATTTGAAACGAGACATAAAACGTCATATTTGTTTGTCTTCACTAATGAGAGTGAGTCATACATCTTAATCACCAATCTGTGTAATTATTTTTTGTAAATGATTCAACATAGGGTTAACGCACTTTAGGGTCATTGTACTCTCTCAAAAAATTCATTTGGGTCATTCAGTTTTTTTCTTTTCTTGTTTTGAAAAACAAGGTAATTGTACTCTTAAGATACATTTGAATTGATAATCCAACTTAAAAGACCTTAGTAGCTCTAAAAACCAAGTACAAGATATCAAAGATTGTATTCTGTCACAAAGTTTGGATTAAGTCTTAAAAGACCTTAGTCGCTCTAAAAACCAAGTACATGATATCAGAGATTGTATTCTGTCATAGAGTTTCAATTAAGTCACCAGTTGTAATGGGTAAAAATTAACGAAGTGAATGACCCAAATGAATTTCCTGAAAGATTACGATGACCCTCCGGTGCATTAAGAGTTTGACAAAAGTGTCCTTATCACTGCAGATACCTATGCTTAAGCAAATGGACAAACAATTCCTAGATGTTATTTGTGACCGTGTAAAGGCAGTTCTTTACACAGAGAATAGCTACATAGTCCGAGAAGGAGATCCAGTACATGAAATGATCTTCATCACACGAGGTAATATATTAAGTATAACAACCAATGGTGGAAAGGCGGGCTACTTCCACTCTGCAAACCTCAAAGCTGGCGACTTCTGTGGAGAAGAGCTTCTCATGTGGGCTTTAGATCCTACAAATGAACAAATTCCTTTATCTACTAGAACTGTTCGAGCAGTGACAAATGTTGAAGCGTTTGCTCTTGTGGCTGATGAACTCTCGACCATGGCATCACAATTTAGGTGTCTCCACACCAAACGTATCCAGCATTCTTTTAGGTAACCTCATCCACTACAGCAGGCTATATTTTTCTTTTTCTTTTCAATTTTAATTTCAATTTCAGACCTTTTTATTTCCACATTCAATTGCGGTATTGAATATATGTTATATATATTCAGGTATTACTCACTGCAATGGAGGACTCGGGCTGCCTGCAACATACAGTCTGCGAGGCGTAAGCGTTCGAGATGGAAGCGGTACAAAGCGTTAGCATTGTTAGAGGATAAGCTAATGTATGAATTTGACTGGTAATTAAACAATGACATTCATATTTAATTTGTTCCACGTATTTTTTTAATGGGTTATTTAACTTGGACAATTTTTTAGGATCTCCGTACACGAAACCACCGCAAATATTAGTACCATGTGAATAGTCGAAACAAACAAAACTCATCATGTTTTTTGTACATCAAAGAAATCAAAAACGAAATATATAGCACCGGTACGTTCTTTACTAACAATTTATGAAAACTATTTTTTAACTACATCTTCCATGAACTACATCGACTTAATTATTAGTATCAAGTTTGGCTCTCTCAGCTTCAAGATTCGGAAAACTGATTAATTGTGAAACCATAAATGTGTAAGCTGAGGTTGTTTAATTTGTTCGACATTTAATTCCAATGTTAATTAGACTCCTTGATTGTCCATTTAAAAGTTTGGCTACTAGTTGGTTCAAATTTGATTTGACTTATAAACGTACACCAAAGTGTTGATTGATAAATATAACTCACATATAGGCTCCTTGATTTGGCCAATCTTTCATGGGATTAAGTAATTTTTAATATATATACCTATATGTAAGACTTTCATTGTGTACGTAAGAAAAATAAAAGACATTGTCTGTACGAACTATTTATTTTGTACGTTATATGTATTTTGGTGACTTGTGAACTTGTAAAGATGACATATATCACGTTGATAATATGTCACCAAAATACACATTTGTATCCTTGTGCCTTTCCACTTTATGTTTTCGGATACCAAAACCCTTAAACAAATCATATTCTTTATAAAAATTATATGCAACATCTTCATTGTCAAAGATTTTATAGAGTACCTTATTGATTCATAGATAATACTTGTGGGCTCTGTCCCTTCTTCATCATTCATCAAATCTATATCAATATCATCTATCAATGTATTTCCATGCTTCACCTGACCAAAGTAATTTGATAGAATTGGATTACCATCAAAATAAAATCAGATGAAAATCATAATGAAAAGTTGTAATGAGTATATGATATTTTGATCAAACCTTGTAGAATTTCTTCTTCAATTGTTAGAACTATTCAATGTAAAATTTATTCACGAATTGTAAATTGATCTAAATTGGAAAATTACAAAATGAAAACACATTATTCTAATGAAGTATTACATTTTAATAAATGCAAATTTTATCTATTAGTTAATATGGAGGGTAAATTTTATTTTGACGGGTATATTTTCTTATGTTTAGCGGGAATCAAAAGGAAAAAGTCATCTAAGTAAGGGATCAAAGAAATCGCATAAGAAGTTACTGATCATGTGGAAGAAACAGTCAACCATGTTGGACTTATTTAGTTTACAAGTAAATAAAATAGTGTCAGTCATATATTTGTGAATCAGATCTTCGTATCACCAAATTAGAGCAGTGAACGGGCTGCACCTAGGTGTAGCGAACATGTTCCGTTATATTATAATAATATTATATATTATACCTTTTTTAACAAAATTAAGATGTTAAGGGTATGTATGTTAAAGTAGTTGTGGCTGTAAGCTGAAGCAATAAGTTGTAACTTAATTTGTATTGAATAGTTTGTCAATTTAAAATGTAAAATGACTTTTACCGGATGACTATGCGGTGGCGGCCTCAATCTTTCTGTGCAATATAGCATTTATAAATTTCCAAAACAACACCAAAACTCCATAAACATACAAAAGTGCCACAAAACAACAACTGATCATAAAACGGCAGCATTAACCGATGTGAACAACAGCAAAAACAGTTACGAAAAGAGCTCTGCTTGAACCAACTGAGTGGTTGGGAAAAAGAGATTTATATCCACTCACTGATCGACAAGTTCACAGGGAAGTATTTGTTCGTTCTTTTTTAACATTCATCTGGGCTCTCGATTATAATTAGTGGATATTCTTAAGGATGGAGCCAAATTTATTTGGGCTTGGGCCCGAATAACAATGGGATAGGGGCCAACTTAAAAATGGATTAAAATTTACGCTGAGTGGCTTTTTTATTTTCATGGCGTTCCATAACCCCATAGTTGTACTCCACGTCAGGGATTGTTAAATTGTATTGTTTCGGTCCCACTGTAAATTTCCACGTTACCATTTTAGATTCTTTGAAAAAGTGTTCACTTCTATGTTTCAACCAATCAAAAGAAACTTTAGTGAATATATATATTATTTGATTGGTGGAAAATGTAATTTGTGGATAATTATAAAACTGTGGACAAACTTTGACTCGGACGAAGGGAGTAGTTAATAAACTAATTTATTGTCCGATATCTAACATGTGATTAGAGGTTACATTGCGGTTGATAGGAGCCCATGGGTTTCATTAAAGTTGAAATCTTAAACATAACACTTAAATATCTATCAAGCGAATTGATATTTTATTTTTATACTAGGTAGTTTGATGGTCAAGCGATGTACGGCCCTCTCCAACCACGTACGCAATGAGTTATTATTAGATAGAATCAAATAAAAGTCGCACGTAATATCATATTAGAAAATGGAAAAAAATCAATAGACGATTTTGGTATAACCATTAGAAATAACTTAATTAATATATATTAGTATGATCTTGATAATCTTACTAACATGATTTGAATTTTTAATAAAGCGCTTATCTGTCTATTTGTAAAAAAAGTAGGTTCGGAAACATTTTACGCCTAGATAGGTTAATGTAAAAATTTGCTATGTTATATATATACTGGGTCTAAAAGGTTAATGTTTGATATGAAATTTAAAAAAAGCTCAACTTACGCTCAGAAAGACAATTTAATAAATATTAGTTTTAATATATGTATATATTTTAATTGTCAAACCATATTTTTTAAGGAATAATGTTACTTGTAGAACAATATGTTAAAAAACGTAAGTTGATGAAAAGTTGTAATGACTTGTCACATTAATGAAAATATGAACTTCAACTCATTCATATATAATTACCATGGTCAAATAATAAAAGTAGGCATTTTTAAACTAAAACTACTAATATTTTTTCCCAAGTATTTAGATATCTATCTATTTTCATAACTTTAGTACAATCAAACTTATATTCATCTTAATGTTATTGTGTTACATTAATTGAAAAGAAAGAAACAAATAATTACACATCATATCATATTTCAATGACTATGCATATCAACAAAATATTTTATAAATTATTCTAAAATCTTTTTAATTAGTTGGTTTCACATGTCAATATTAGAGATAACTAAGTGTCAAATTATGAGGCCTTTTAAAATACTTATGTGGCACTATTAGATTGGATAAGCTTGATCTTATATGAGAAAGAAAGAAAAGAAAAGAAAAAAATAAGCTTTTAAAAAAGCTTAAGTTTGCGAAATTTCATTTCACATCAACTTAATCATTTTCACATATTTTTTACACTTTCCACTATCATATTTCGAGTCTTTAACTCTATGTACAAAGAAGCTACCTCGATCGATACATTATTATGATTATTGTTATCGAGTTACTATTTACATATGATTATTAACTCTTAATCCATTTGTTAAAAACAAATAGTTCGTATTAAATATATGATTATTAGTTATTATTGAGTTACTATTAAAAACAAATACTTCGTATTACATATGATTAGGCCTGTAAATGAACCGAATGAACACGAACGAAGTATGTTTGTGTTCGTTCATTATGGTTTTATCGAACAAACAAACGAATAAGCGAACGAAATTTGTTGATCATGTTCATTCACCAAGAAAATTTGTTTGTTCAAGAACATAAACATCCACACACACATATACATATCTAAGTGGAGGTGTGTTTGAGTGGAAGGAAAATGTGAGAAAGATGGGACAAAAATGTGAAAAGTAAAAATATCTAAATGTTTAATACTATTATATTATACTTAAAGTTCATATTATTATTATTATATTAAAATAAGAAATACAAATATGTATTACTCTAATCAAACAATTAGTTAACAAACGACATGTTATGGAACGTTCACGAACGTAAATAAACGAACGAGACATATGTTCATGTTTGTTCATATAATCAAACGAACGTAAAATTTTGTTCATGTTCGTTCATGAACGAATATAAACGAATTTTTCACCGATAGGTTCACGAATTATTGGCTGAACGTTTGGTTTAGAGGCATATATACTACTAGTGTGATATCCCGTCCGATGGACGGCACCAAAAATAGATATAGGGATCGTTATGGTTATATTATATTGATAGAAGGTTATAAATTAAATCTAAAACATATACAATCATTTTTAAAGGAATCAAACATTTATTAGTTGTTGATGGTAAAATTAAATACGATAATATGATATCTATAAAACAAAAGTTAGAGAATCTTAAAGTAAACCGGAAGATACAACAATTCACTTGAAATTAAATTGAAAAACACAAGAAGTAAGTTTAGAATAAAATTTTACGTTTTCTCAAAAATATAATGATAAGTCGATAAATATATGCAACCTGTAAATGGTCATTTCTTTTTTAGAACCCCTTAAACCCCTTTGTGCATTAGAACAAGGGGGCCTAAAACCCTAATCTCCGCCGCTATTCCAAACTTTCCGGCCAACGTTTACGTAGCATGCCCTTCAAATTCTTCTCGGTACAACACCTTCGTTTCCTCAATTCATCATTCATGAAATCTAATTCAAGGGGAAACGAGGTTTTCAGTCGTGTATTTCCTCACAAGTTAAAGTACCAATCTTCATCATCATCTAATAAGAAACTAGGGTTGCAGAATTTGATGATGACGTCAGCAGCTCAATCTTATTCAACTAAGGGTTCCAAGAGTTTAATTGAAGATGAAGCTGAGCTCAGTGATTGGGTTAGTGAATTGAAATCTGATTCCTTTAAGAAATCTCGGTTGTATAGCGAAAGCGATAACAATGATGATCATGATAATGATAATGATTGGAAGAGAAGGAAACGAGAGAGTGATTCGAGGGGGAAATCGCGGTCCGGTGGTGGTGAATTTGGAAGTAGGAGGGATAATTCGCGCGGTGATTCGGGAGGCCGTGGGATTGGGCGAAGTGATCGGGGTGGTGGTTTAGAGAGGAGAAATGATAGGTTTTCGCGTGATTTAAATAGTAAGGGAAATGGGCGTTCTTTTGATGGTGCGCGTAAAGGGAAAGAGGCTTTTTTGGGGCAAAAGGTTGATAACCGGCAACCCCGACCGGCCCACAATGAGGCTTTTACGCGTGATGAAAAAAGGGAAGATGGTGATCGATTTGTGTCAAAGAGTGGGAAAAGTATGAGTAGAGAAAGGTTGATGGTGTCTGATGGAAGTGATGAAGAAGAAGAAGTGGGACGAAAGAATGTAATGAATAAGTTTAGAGAGTTAATTAGTGACGATGATGATGATGAAGATGAGAATGATGATGATATTGATGATGGTGGGATGTTGGAGAAGCCAGCTGTAGTGAACGCGCCTAGAATTTCACCTGATGGAAGTGAATCGTATTTAAGTGAAAAGAGGTAAACGTTACCTGAGATTTATTATGTTGATGAATTTATGTGGTTGACTTTATATGTTTTGTATGTGTGATTGTCAAGTTCGTTCATTTGGAACTATTACAGATTTAGCGGACCAAAATAGTGTTTTCTGAGTGAATGTATTTGGATTTTGCGCAGGTTTGACGAGTGTGCAGTTTCACCGCTGTCTTTGAAAGCAATTAAGGATGCTGGGTACGAGAAGATGACTGTCGTACAGGAAGCAACACTCCCTGTCATTCTTAAAGGTTCTTATTATTTCTAGATTGTTAAATTTGAGGAGTTTAAGTAGTTGTGTGATTCGTTATATGCAAGATAGTACTTTTTCAAAAAAGAGTCGTACCATGGCTTTGGAGTTAAGATGGGACCTTCTCTGTGTCATCAACATTGACAAATCAAAGTTAGGTGTTTATCTCTATCAAAATGGGTTAAGAATCTTGATTTGATATGAATTAGGGTTTGACCTCTGAAGTCAAAGGGGCCTTCATGTTTTGGTAAAAGTTAAATCGAGCTGTGAATGATGTAAAGTGATGCTTATATATGTATTTTAACTCTTCAGGGAAGGATGTGTTGGCTAAAGCTAGAACAGGCACTGGAAAGACTGTTGCATTTTTGGTAAACACTAATTTTTTCTCTCTTTTTTAGCAATATCAGCCATGTTTGAAAAGATTATAATGTTTTATAAAATATGTTTATATTAGCTCCCGTCAATAGAAGTTGTTGTGAAATCGCCGGCCGTTGGACGTGATCAGAAGCGGCCACCGATTCAGGTCCTTATCATATGCCCTACTAGGGAGCTTGCAAGTCAAGCTGCCATGGAAGCTAATAAATTGATCAAATATCATACATCTGTTGGTGTTCAAGTTGTCATTGGTGGCACACGACTTGGTTTAGAACAAAAACGTATGCAAGCAAGCCCATGCCAGGTCAGCTGTGACACAAATAAGAACATATTGAAATTTATTCTGAAATTCCACAAAAAGATGAACTATAATTATGTGTTTATGTACCCTTAGATTCTTGTAGCAACACCTGGACGGCTCAAGGATCATATTGAGAATACGGCTGGATTTGCCAGTAGGCTGATGGGCGTTAAGGTTTTGGTTCTTGATGAAGCCGATCATTTATTGGACATGGGATTTCGTAAAGATATCGAGAAAATCATAGCAGCCGTCCCAAAACAAAGACAGACACTTCTATTTTCAGCCACGGTCCCACCTGAGGTTTATTTTCTATTCTAATGTGGTAATTTATGTTGGAGTAAATTATACCGATCATCCATGTGCTTTGCACGAAATTTCACCGATAGTCCTTATCTCTTGGAAATTATATCGATCATCCCTGAATGATACCAAAATGCACGGCGTTAGTCCCTCCCACTAACTGACGGTTAAAAAATTCTGTTAAGTGTCACATGACTGGCACATGAGGATACATAAGTCTTTTTACCATTTTTTTCTTTCCAAAACCAACCCAACTACCGAATTTTGAAGCTCGACACGAAGACTTATGCACCCTCATTTGCGAGTCATGTGACACACTTAACACAATTTTTTAACCCTCGTTAGTGGGAGGGACTACCGCCGTTCATTTTGGTATCATTCAGGGATGAACAATGTAATTTCCAAGAGATAAGGACTATTGGTGTAATTTCGTGCAAAGCACAGGGATGATCGGTATAATTTACTCTTTATGTTGTTTACTTTGTGTCACATCGATTGCAAGTTACAAATTCTTAAGAATTGTACATGAATATGAAGGTTCGTCAAATTTGTCACATTGCTTTAAAACGAGATCATGAGTATGTCAACACTGTGCGGGAGGGCAGTGAAGAAACGCACACACAGGTATATTGTTCAACTGCTTCTATAAAATGTTTGTTATGGATTTAATTATGTATTGTGGGCAATGACATCTAACTTGTTGGTAGGTTGAACAAACGCATTTAGTTGCTCCGCTGGACAAGCAATTTTCAATATTGTATGCTCTCTTGAGAGATCATATTGCAGATGATACTGACTACAAGGTCTAAATTCTTGTGCTCGTAATATGTCGATGATCAGTGCATATTATTTGAACACGTTGATTAATTATAAGATGTTTATATATGCAGGTTCTTGTATTCTGCACGACTGCAATGGTCACGAAACTCATTGCTGACCTACTTGGTGAGCTCAAGCTAAATGTTAGAGAAATCCATTCCAGAAAGCCACAGAGTTATAGGACTCGGGTCTCAGACGAGTTTAGAAAGTCAAAGGGTCTTATTTTGGTAACTTCTGATGTGTCTGCACGTGGAGTTGATTATCCAGATGTAACGCTTGTTATTCAGGTATCATGTTGACTTAGTTTTGGCTTCCTATAAACAATTATAGCCAATATTACTCATCTTACCCGAACCCACTTTGACCCGATCCTATTATCGCAGGTCGGGCTTCCATCTGATAAAGCTCAGTATATTCATCGGCTTGGAAGAACCGGGCGTAAAGGGAAGGAAGGTCAAGGGATACTATTGCTAGCACCCTGGGAACAATTTTTTTTGTCTACCCTCAAAGATTTACCGATTTCAAAAGCCGAGTCACCTTTGATAGATCCTGACACAAAGAAAAAGGTTGATTATTTACTTCTCATTTTTTTTTTGACTTTCAGGAATCAAAATATGACTTTCGTTTTGTCAACTTATAAATGTACAGGTGGAGAAGGCATTGTGTAATGTAGAGATGAAAAACAAAGAATCTGCATACCAGGCATGGCTTGGGTACTATAACTCAAACAAGACTATTGGGAAGGACAAATACCGTCTTGTGGAGCTTGCAAACGAGTTCAGCCGAAGCATGGGGCTCGACAATCCACCTGCAATTCCCAAACTTGTTCTTGGCAAAATGGGGTTAAAGAATGTACCTGGTTTGCGCTCTAAGTGAAACCAATGAACCAATAAGCTAACCCTGAAAAGTTTGGTTACAGGTATAGGTGTCTTGTAAGCCTTTTAGGTGACTAAGGATTTAGCAATATTGGAACACACCATATTCTCTCTGAGTTGATTAATGAAGTTTTGTTTTCTTTTCTGTTTAAGATCATCATTTGTCTCTTAGCCTCATTAGGGCCGGTTAATTATTCAAAGGAAAGTATGTATGCCACAAAGTAACCAAATGACTAAATTTACTGAGATTGTAACTTGTTATGTTTTAAATTGTTAAATAATTAAATACAACAGAAAAACAAGGTGAAGTTGTGAAATTATATGGTATATGGTGAGATCTTGCTTGACTGGTATTCAAATTTGAATATTCAAGAAAACTTAGCTAAGCCAAACCACATGTAGACAGTGATTTAATAATGTGCTGGGGAAATAATCAAAGCAAAATTCAACAGAATTACAACAACTGCCATCATAAAGAGTTCCCAAGAATCTAGAACCTGAAGTAAGTATCAACTTAAAAAGTAAATGCTTATAAATAATACAGGTTCCAAGATTAAATCTTCATGCAACAAGTATTAATTCTAAGTAAATCTTCATTTGATTCTTCTATCACCCTTGATTAAATTTATAAATAATACAGGTTCCAAGAAAGTTAGTACAAAGCTATCTTCTGTACTAATATGCTCAGTCAAGCAACACATGTATCACACGGTGGATGCCTAAAAATTCTACATCTCACATAACACTCGTGTACCTGGAATAAGAGTACATGTCATCGACCCCTACAAGTCAACAACGCGATACAAAATAAGCAAAAATGGAAAGATCATAGCTTTCCCACCACCCCCTAAAGCCAGTTGATGTAGAACACGAACTTCAGTAATTTCCACAACCACGTTACAGTAATCCAATAACGGAAAGATTCTAGTCCGTGACCTTCGACCATGGAGTCGCTCCGCATCATCATCTTTATGCTTTCGTAAAGCCCCGCTCAGAATCTTCATGGCTAACTGATGTGCCAAATTCATATAATCAAACCCTCCGGCTTATCAGCACTAGAAAACCTTCATATTCTACTGTCAACAGATTTTCCGACTTTCACAGATACGCTAATTTACCTTTGATGATGTGATGATGAGGGCCGATCTGGTGAAGATCGTTGCACAGGAACCGTATATAACCCATGTTCCTCAAATGTGCCCCTTGTACGACTTCCTTCATTTAACTGGGCTTGCTGCTCATTCACACCAGAGAAGCCCACTGGACCCAACGACCCAAACTCAAGCTGTTCATTATGTGAAGCAAAACCTGTGTTATGCTCGTATGGATACATCATCACCATGGTTGAACCATTTGATGATGGTCCACCAGGGTTTGAATACATACCATAGGCCACATTCGCTTGACCTGTTTGACTAGAGCTTGGATGCAATGAACCATTCTGGGATTGGTATGTAGCATATGAATCATGTCTATATGAACCCGTTAATCTGTCAGACCGACTCTCGTTAACACTCAAACGATCCAACTTCGATGTTGATTTATCTATTTGATTGCGGTTGTTGCGACCCGAACCTCGTGACTTTGAATTACCATTCCAGTTACCTTCTCTATCAGTATGGTTGTTGTCACTTCTATCATGGTTGTAATTCCCTCTTCTAGGGCCAGATGATTGTCGGTCCCTAACTGCAACCTTCTGAAAAAAGGACAATCAAATAAATATTACAATCAGGCATATCTCAAGGCTGGAAACAAAAAATCTGTAATAAATTTTCTTACAGGATTTGGTAAATAAGTCCCAGTCCCGCTACGATATCTCGGGAGTTCTTCCACGTAGCGCTGGTATACATTAGGAGGTCTACTGGAAACGGACTGAACAGGTGCAGCAACGGGAACAAGCCGAGGTCCATAATTCATGAGCTGGGTCACCATATTCATGTTTGGCACAGGTCTTCCAGGGCCATCCCATGGGACACGACCCTGTAAATACATCGGTGGTACCATAAGAGGTGAAGGATATACCGTAGGCCCATGCTGACGTGGACTCTGGCAATACCGGCCAAACTGAAGATTCTGCCAATGGCTAGCAAAGTCACTATTAAGAATATCTGGCTTGCGCTCATCCAGTGTCCCACCGGGAGACGCCCCTCTAAGAGAGTCAGGACTCGCATCACGAGACCGCTCTAGCACTCCTTCAGCGTGTAAGTTCTGACCGAGATCACCATTTTCCATACCATCCTCAGCACCAAAATGGCTACTTGATGGGTCAGACGGTCCAGGCTGGGATGGTACATTGTAATACGGAAGCATTGTAAGGAATGGAACCGGTGGTCCAGTGGGGTAAAATGTCAAGGGCACTGCTCCTGAATTAGGATCCATCATTCGTTGTCTAGAATTAGGGCCTATAATCATTGGACCCATAGGGACCAACGAGTCAGATCCACTAGTATGAGCAGGTTCATAACCAGGCATATGAGGTCTTGGAACAGTCTGAGGTCCCAAGGATCGGTCCGTGGTATCAGAGCCCATACTTGGTGGACGAACAGAGTCCAGATCATCATCCTCAGACTGCTGTGCAGATGTACTTTCGAACATGGTTTTACCTTTGACATATCCACTAGATGACTCGGCAGAGACAACTGGTTTTTTCCCTCGTTTTTCCTTTGTTGACTTGTTGACCGTTGATGTTTCATCCCACGAACTCTCTGAAGAGGTTTTACTTTTTAGAGAATTACTATGAGCAGCAGATGAAAATCTTGAACTTGTAGTTCTTTCATCAGAAATTGCATCGCTTACTCTATCATCAACCCTCGATGGCCCACGCTTTTCCTTGTTATACTTGTGTTGACTTCTCACTAGACCACCCGAACCACCTACACGACGTGGTGGAGGAACATAATTTAATCCAGCCGAAGAAACCTGACGTTTATCATCTGATACCAAAATTTCAGATTTCGCTCTTCCGGGTTCGAAGCCACTAGGGGTATCAGCAACTTGTTCCCCCCACGAATCATGGTCAGCATCAACAGAAGTCAATTCCACAGAATTAAAATTTTCATTGACCGGGTCAACGGAGATTGAATCTTCAGAGTTTGAAGACAATCCGTGCCCAGAAAAATAATGTGGAACCAGACCATGAGGGAAGTGCACTCCAGAGAAAGTGGGATCAATCATAGGAAAATTGGTGGGGAAACCTGAAAAATTCCTATGCGCATATCCCATTCCAGCTAGAATAGATGGCGATAACGGAAACGGTAAATGGCCAATTGGCATATGAACCTGACCATTGAACCCATGAAGCCCAGAAGATGCCATCAGGTTTACAAGATCTTGCTCTTCTTGATGCATCCCTTGTGCTCCAACACTGGAAGATATTTCATCACGTTGATGCAAACTCGACCCATTACTAGAATCAACAGGACCGTCAAACCCTGAATGGGTGGGACTGGTATGATTAGGTACTTCAGGTTCAACATTCTTTCTCCTATTGGAGAGCTGATTTTTTCCACTTTCAGTTGCTCGCTTAGGCCTACTTTGAGATGGTAAATCATTGGTCAATTCGGGACTTGATCGTGTTCTAGCAAAGGGAGACCTTTGAATGTCATTGACCAGTTGAGTTGATATAAGATTCTTTTGTCCTCTGGTCAAGTTCCCATGACCCTTTTGGTTTTGGTTGCCACGAGCTGCAGTAGAATCACCGCTCTTGACCTTGCTTTCTAACTGATTATTATTATTACCATGTAGGCGAGATGAATTACGGGAACGAGTGTCTTCATACTCACTCTCGCGACCAATAAACTCCTTGAATTTTTTGCCACTTGAATTGATTTTTAGAATATTCATGGTAGGTCGATTGTCAGGAATTGACAAGTTGCCATGTAGTAAATCAGTATCAGGTGCATCTGGACGGATGCCACTGCCATGCCGGTCCCAGGTGTTGGTAAAGAACTGATTTACTTCAGCAACTAGATTTTCCTGAGGGCAATCAAGTAATCTTGCCAGCCTTTTCGCCCCAAATGCAAATGCACTTCGGATTCTGAAAAAATTACCTAGAAAGAAAAATACATGCAACATTAATTTACATTCATCTGTGAAGATGTTCTATGTCTACCTTCTACTTGCAAATTAGTGAAATTAAAATCTGCATTTTCTTGTTTCTCATAAACATGAGCAACACGTGACTATTAATACCGTGAAGGAGTGTCACCATAAATCATCCTTCCGATATATGAGGATCAGTATAGACCAAGCAATATGGACTGACTAGCTTAACATTGTGTCAATTTAGGCCTTTACTGAAATTTCGTGAGTCTATCTGGACCAATCTGATATCTCAACCGGTCTCAATGAGCTGTGAAAAGACTACCTATAGGTGAGAGTGTGAAACCGAGTAATGCAGGTTAGGATGGTATATATTTGCCCAGTTCCACACAAAAAAAAAAAAGCATCTTCTTCAGGCGCCATCATCTTTATCAAGCATCAACTTCATCTTCTTAGTTAAGCATCTTCTTGCTATCCCCTCTAATCAAATAAACATAATTTAACCTTTTGATTACTTCATCTTGTAGTTTCAGACTTATTTCATCTTGGTTCTTCAATGTTCTAGTTTAGATGAACACTGCAATGGACTGAAAAGACGTATCCATAGCCAGTTGCATTATTCAATGTAGGTGTAATGTTTTGCGCTAACAGATCTCTTTATGTGGATTATACCAATTACTACTATCTACGCTTTTGTTCTTTAGATTATAAAAAAATTAATTCGAAGAAACTAAGATTTAGACAGAGAACGTACGGGTGTCAGCGAGATGGGTTAGGAATCAGAATTTGTGGGTAAAATCTAGCAATAATTGTGTATTCGAATGAAACTAAAGATGGTTGTTAGATAAATGGATATGCTATTCATTATGTTTAGATACCCCTCAAAAAATCAACCCATGTTAAAATGACTATTGCAAACACAAATCAATGTCGATCTACCTAAAAAGATGACCAAGGGGATGAACGAACATATATTTTCTTTCTACAATAGCAATAATTCGTCATTCATGAGTTAGTGAGTTATAACAAAAAAGATATATATTTTGGAATACTCTTGATGCTACAGTGTTCCATTTTAAGTGACAAAAATTGCATTTCATATATAGATTAAGACTTCGTGAGAAAAATTTAGGAAAGATGGAATGAATCAACAAGCTCACCCAGCCTGATCCAACCCATTTCAACACCTTGTAAAATTATCCTTTTGGGCCCAACCTGTTTTGACCCGTTACTCAACAAAATGTGCCCATTTTGCCACCCCTTAGTAAAAATATACACTCCCCACTACATCAACAAAAGGATATTCTCTGCGACACCATTCATAGCTAGATTGTAGTCTTGTCAGAAAGAGATCAGTTTAAAAAATATTCCTATAATCAGAGTGTATAATCTATTTCCAAAGTCATAGAGCTGTTTAAAAGAGAATATTCAACGTAGACTCTATGGTTCAACACCAAACCAATGTAAACTTTACCTACATACTCAACGTAAGAAGTATGGCACCTCACCACCTTGTATCAACCATTTATACCAACGTTGTGTCAAACAAAAAGAAACCAGTATGGAACTTACTAGGTTTTTCTTTAATAAAATCTTCCACATTACTTGTTTCATTGTCACTACATGTGAGATGAATGACAGAGTGGAAAAATATAGAAGTACCTTTACTGACACTACGTCCCAGATTGTTGCTGACACGCAATGGATCAATAACATTAAAATGTTTGGAAACAAATGGTTGCCCTTGGCTATCCTGACCACTAGGAAACACCGCATACACCGAGCTACAAGCATCAAGAAATACTTTGTTGAGCAGCAACTCTCCACTGTCCTTACGAGGAGGCTCCGCTATAATTTTAATTTAAATAAATATACAAATTAACGACAGCAAATAATAGATACAGCATTACCTAAAGCCATTCCTGCATTGCTAAGTACATTAAAAATCACACATTATTACCAGTCACATCTGGCAGTGAGCTTATTGGAACAGGACCCCATAAGCTAACACAAAAGTTTTCCCAGTCGAAATTACTAAAAAACTCCAGAAAACGATAAAGGACCTGCAAACACATTGAGATCACTCAAATATAAAAAACGGACTCAAGCATCTCACATAAAATGATTTTTTTTTATTTTAATTTAACCAACCTCAAGAGGGCCCGCAAAAGAATTGTTGAAAACATGGAATATGTAAAGAACCAAAGTCTCAAGGGCATAAGTTGAGATAAGACCATGATGAGCACCAAGTATTCGGCTCTCGTAATAACACCAGGCTTTAATCAGTATAATGCTACGCTTGAATAAATGATTCTGGTTTATCAAATTATCAACCTGCAACGTAAAAAAATAAATTACAATTACAACGGTATAACATTTGTCACTATGAGAATAGTCGTTATCTAACCTCCTCAAGAAAGCAAAGGGTGCACAATCCTCCAAGTTGATTAAAGGATATATCTACCACAATGTTCTCAACGAGACACTTTATAATCTTCACCTGTATTTTCAACAACAAATATCAGAATTGATAAAATAACATCTATACACTGAAGATGAAAGCTAAACTGTAGCATACTTCTGCTTGAATGTATTGAACCTCCTTCACACGAAATTCGGCATTCTCATTTTTTTCCTCGGTCTCCAACAGATCACGAACCTCAGTAGCCCACGAGTCTTTCAAGTTCGCATTGGAACCGAATGCCGTTAAGTCAATATCTCCGTCAGGTAGATATGTTTTAAGGGGTACAGATCCAAAAGTAAATACCTGCAACATGAAAAGTAATACGAAGGGAACACTCCAATTACTACAAAAGTAACACTTTTAATTACAGTCATTGTGCACAAGTTTTAAACTTCATAGGGCATGATTTAAAAAATAGGGTGTCTCAACCAAAAAGACAACAATCCATAACAGAACACAAAGAACCCTATGACATAAGTATTACATCAATTGCATTCCATGATTCGGTACAAACTTTATAAAGAACTACAATGATACCCATCAGCAGAAGATACTACTCCATTTCAAAAAGCATCCTATATTGAACTCTACTTAGACATGATTTCAATAATAATGTCACATAACAGCCATATCATCATCATCAGAAAAGTAAAGTTTAAACCTTTATTTGTATAAAGCATGCACCTGACATGGAAAGCACTTCATAATAAGTCTTTGAACATAATCAGCAACAGCATTTCTTCTTTCTTCAGAAGGCTGATTAGGCTGGATGCAAGCAATAAGCTCTGCAGTTCTTTCTTCAGCCTTTAACCATCTAACTGAATCTAAACTTTCTAGCAATGGACCAGCATTGGGCAACAGCCCATTTGGCAATAAGCCATGTGACCATTCCTCATGGTCACCCATGCAATACAGTACAATTATATATAAAAAAATATCTATCTATATATATGCTACCCCACTACACTACTACTTCAACCTAATCAATACAATAACAAAATCAATTCAGTTCAAACTAAAGTATATAGATTTCAGATCAAACCAAGGTATATGTGCAAATACACATATATTGATACAGATAGATTATGGAGTAAAGGTGTGAACTTTAATTAGGGCAAGATATTGGCAGAATGAAACCCTAGGAGCGGAAGTTGAAAAGATCGGTGGATTAATAATCGTCAACAAAACCCTAAATTCGAAAGGAGTTAAATTCGACAGTAATCAATTGCGTAAATCAACGAAGGATTTAAAATTAAATTAATATTGGATAGAATTTAGGGTTAAATAAGTAAGAAGAAGCATCATAAAAGTTGAAGAGATAGAGTGTTTGTTTGTATGTGTGTTTGGTGAGAGCGCCAATTTGGGGGTTTTTTGTGTGCGTTAGTAAAATCGGATATGTAGAGACAGATTAACGTTGCGAATTTCTGGGTTTTTTAAAAAAACATTTATGGAATAAATAAAAATTGGTAAATTTGGGGAACTGATGATATTTTGATGATTGGAATCTAGGAGAAAATGGATTTTTTATTAATTACTGTAATTGAATTAATTAATTATATTATTATTTTTTGATGATTTAATATAATAGACAAATAAATTAAAACAAAACAAAACAAAAATAGAATCTAAAATTTGGTAATTAATTAAAGTATTAAAGATGAGGAAAACGGATAATGTGAATTTAAAAAAATTATTCTCAGGGGTAATGAATTGAACATGGCAATTAAGTGTGTGGCATTTGTTATGAAGTTATGATGTATAGAGCCCTAATTTGTATGTCGTATTGGGCTTAGGAAGGCTTATACGCAAAGCCCAGGCTTTATAGCAACAAAATAGTGGATTTACTAGTTTTTTTATAGAACTTTTGGGCTTGCATCTGAATTGAGCAACGCTTATTTTAAGAGAAAATTATTTAAATCGTTTACGTGATTTCACGTTTTGTTTATGGTTCATCCCTGACTTCTAAAATCTATTTAAATAGTCAATTTTTTCAAACTATTTATTTTGTTAATTCAAAATTTAACTGGTCGTTAGTTTTCTCCATTATAAGGAGCAACGTGTAATTTTTTTGTAAATTTCAAGTTTATTTAAATTTAATATTATTTTTAATTGTATTTAGTTAAATTACTTTTTGAATAATCTAATCAATTTAATTTAATTAGTTTAATCAACCATTTTTAGTGTTATTTAGTTTATTTTTTACAATTAAAATGATCAACCTAAATATTTCTTGATTATAGTTTTTTTTAAGTGTCCCGATCTATATAAACTCACTAAAAATAAAATAGTTTAAAAATACTAAATTGCAATAACTACATAGCGCATAGTATTATTATACTCCACATGTTAGAACATTTTATGTTTTTTCTTTCAAATAACCGACACATATTAATTTATGCAAATTAGTAGAAAAATTATACGGATATTTCCATACAACTTTTTTATGGGTTGATGTAGATTTTGACACTTATAAAAATTAAAATAAAGAACTATTTAAATTAATCAATTTTATTGTCAAAAATAAATAACAGTCACTAAAAAGTAAATTAACTGAAATAAAATAATTATCATAAAAAGGTTGATTAAAATAATTAAATTAAATTGATTAGATTATTTAAAAATAAATTAACTTAATACAATAAAAAATAATATTAAATTTGAATAAACTTGAAATTTGAAAAAAAATACACGGCTGGTCCTTTTAACGGAGAAAACTAATGACCAGTTATATTTTGACTAACGAAATAAATAGTTTGAAAAGTAGGACTATTCAAATAGCTTTCCGAAGTTAGGGACGAGCCATGAACAAAACGTGAAACTACAGGGGCGATTTAAATAATTTACTCTTATTTTAAACAGTGTTGTATCATAAACAAATTTCGCAAATGGATCAACATTGGACAAATAATCTGAAAATGTATCGAACTTGTCATGAAATTTTATTGTATGTATTCTATTTTCAAAACTTCTATTATGTGTACTCAACTTACTAATATCCTATTATATGTAGTTTTTAAACTTAAACTTCAATTACTAATCAAAATTAGTTGATGTGGCATAAGTAGCTAACAATAGGATTTCACTATAAGTTCGATACAATTTCATACTTGTTGCCCATCTACATTTGACCACCTCGAGTACACAAAGTAGTCTGCAATTTTTTATCGGATTCTTGTATGTAAGTATGTTTATGCAACTTCTTTCTCTCTCAAAAAAATAATAAATAAATAAATAAATCCTGAAAACCTTTCAAACCTAAAACCCTTAATTATGATTGCGTACAAATATACTTCACCACAAGAGATGGATGAAATTATTAAGTGTGATTCGTCAATTCTAATAATCACTTAAACTAAAAGTTTACACAATATAATCTAATTAATATATGGTTCAACCCCTAAATAATGTCCTAATAAATTAAAATATTTTGATTTGTTATTACGAAAAGTAAATGATATTAACTGGATAAATAATCTTAAGACTTGCATAAACCAGGGGCGGAGCTAGAAAATTTAATGAGAGGAGGCAAAAAAAAGTTGTTATTTCTTCTGTAGTTTTATGGGGATGAAAATTCTAAATGTCATTTAACCTTAAAAAAATACGTGGTATTTTTTACGTGATATTTTTTTTACGTAATTCATAAATTCTTGTGGAGGCGGCAACCTACGTTGCCCCGCCCTATCTCTGCTCGTGGTGTAAACTTTCACATATGTTGTTGGAACTTGCTTTTTATGTGTGGTTTCTGATCCCACATAGGAGCAAAAAGAATAGTTCACCTCCTTATAAACACATACATCTACTAACATTAGTTTGGACAAAGGCTTACAAATGATCTTGATATTGGATGGTGTGGTTTGATGTGGGTTGAATTTGGGCTAAATTCCTTGAAAATGGGCTTATAAATATATATATATTAAATGGTCAAAAGATGGGCCTTGGATCTTGGGGCTCTCTTCATCAAATTGACCCGTTTGTAATCCTCCTTTTTACCAACCCGAATTTGTAACACCCTAATTTTCGTAAGTTTATAATTATTTAAAATAGTAGTTTAATTATTATGTAAGCGTTTATAAATTGTAGTATAATAATTGGTAAGAAAATTGTAATGGTCAAAATAGAAAGTTTTAAACTTGAGAAAATAGTTGGTGGCCAAAATGGAAGAAAAAGGACTTGAGAGTTAAAACTGAAAATAGGTTTAATTAAATCATTTCCTTCTCAAATAATCTGGAACAAAAAAATTAGAAGGGTGTGTGTGTATTGAGTCGTATGAACAGGAGAAAAGGGGAGGGGAATAATAAAGCTTAAATTCACTAAATTAAGACTTAATTCTTATGAGTTTCAGGATTCTAAACTCATAATTATCATCTACAAAGTAAGTCTGATCTATTTAATGTCTTAATTTGATAGTTTTGATTAGTTCATGAAGAACCCTAAATTGGGTTTTGTGAAATTATGTTAGTTTTGAAAGTAGGAGTGTTAGAAGATGATTATTGTATGTAAAGGAACTTGTGTTAGCATAAATTGGTAAGTTTTGTTATGAAAATTGAGTTTTCATGATTTAGCCAAATTCAAGAATTTTGTGTAAGTTGATGAAGAAAACGATGAATAGTAGTTATGTTTTAGTTGTAATCTTATGGCAACAATAACTGATAAATTGTGTAGTTTGGATGAGTTTGAGCTTAAAATTGAGATTTTTGTTCTTGAATGAACATAAGTGTAGTTTTGTATGAATTAAAGAAAGAGTTTAGCTAGTTAATTGAAAGTGAGAAATTGTTGTGTAGAAGATTCTCATACGATTATTGAATAACCTTATTTGTGTGTTTGTTGATTAGGTGAACAAGGAAGAGTAGAGAGTAAACTTTTGAGCTTAAATTGATAAGGTAAGTAGTAGGGATGGTAGTCTAATAATAAAATTTGGGTTAATAGTGCAGATCGGGTATGAACTTATCACTTTTTACTGAGTTAGAGTATGAACCCAATTTATTACACAGGTCATTAACAAAGTTTCAAATTATGTTTCGAGTTAGGGAACGAACTTTTTTTTCACCTAACTCGAAAAGTTCGCTACCTAACTCGAAACATAATTTGAAAGTTCGTTACCTAACTCAAAACATAATTTGAAAGTTCATTACCGACCTCGAAAAATAATTTGAAAATTCGTTACCGAACTCGAAACATAATTTGAATTGAAAAAAAAGTTTGTTACCGACTTGTGTAATAAAATTGGGTCCATACCCTAACTCGGCAAAAAGAAAAAAGTTTGTTCCCCAACTCGAAACAAAATTTGAAAGTTTGTTATCGACCAGTGTGATAAATTGGGTTCATACCCTAACTCGGCAAAAAGTGATAAGTTCATACCCGATCTGCGTCATTAACCCATAAATTTTGTTTATGATTTTGAATGATAATTAAGCAAGTGTTAGTTAATGATGAGTAGTTTGTTGTAAGCATGACATATGAGTATGTCATGTATGTAGTTGAAATGGTTGATACCATTGTAGTGTTCTTTGATTAAGAACAATGTAGTAGAGGATCCTTGGTAGTAGAGTAGATAGATCATTCAAGAATGGTCTATGTAGTAGGTGGTTAATGTGTACATGATCACCTAGTAGCATTGTAGATAGAGCATACGAGTATGTTCTATAATTTGTAGTAAGTTAGTTGTATGAATACGATCATCGTGTAGTAGGGATGAGAAAAAAACCGAAATACTGAAACCGAACCGGTATCAACCGTTACAAATGGTACGATATTCGGTTTTTTGATTTGGGGCCAACAAAAAACCGGTACCAACCGATCGGTACCGGTTGGTACCATGCACACCAAAATAATTAAACCGCACCGGATCGGTACCAAACCGGTAACAACCGATACAAATGGTACGGTATTTAGTTTTTGATTTGGGGCAAATAAGAAAAACAGTATCAACCGGTCAATACCGGTACAGTACCAAGCTCACCCCTACCGTGTAGTAGTAAGTTGTGGCTTTATATTCCTCTACTTACTAAGCATGCCTTGCTTATCGTTGTTGTTGTTGTTGTATGATTTTGTAGGTAAAGTATGCTAAGGTCCAAATGGGCAAAAGAGACGAGGATTTGCTAGAGGTGGTAATATCGCGTAAAATGTCACGTTTTTACTACCGATATCTCTCTCATTCTGGGAAAATACTTGGAAAATAAACTCAGATAATGTTCAAATCAATGAAACTTTTCCAGAAAGGTCGAAATAGAGTTGCACGAGAAAAATCAAGCAAAACAGACGAAAAATGAAGATTCCACGCACGTTTGAAGATTCAAGACATCGAGACAAGATTTAAAGGCAAAAGTTCCCATCACTGAGATTTCTCTTATCCAAGATATTCGATTTCAAAATATGAATCTAACAGAAGAAGAATCAACAAAAACGGACGAAGAATGAAGATTCTACGTACGTCGGAAGATTCAAACGATTCGTATGAGACATCCTAAGATCAGAGACATATTTTTGGTATTTCTTTTCATCAAAGTCTTTGTTTTTGAAAAACGAATCCAACGCAAAAAGAATCGACGAAAACGGACGCATAACGAAGAAGATACGCACGAATCAAGAAACGAGGCGAAAGACGACGAACCGAGGTGGCAGCCTGCCAGCCGCCGCTGGCCACCAGGCTGCCGCCGCCGGATGCCATGGTGGCGGCTGCCAAGCCCCCATCCCCCGTCCTCTTTTTCTTCCTCGCCCGTACTCGCAGGGTACATGTGCTAGGCCTTTTCCGCAACTCTAGGGTACACGTGCTAGACCTTTACGCGCTTTAGGGTACATGTGCTAGCAACTTTTCTACCTTTTGCTGACATATGCCCCAAGTTGCTAAAATGCACCTATTTTCCCCTATAAATAGGAGGCTCCATGGCTCACACCAAGACACACCTTTTTCATACACCTTACACACTCTTATATCTTTCTCACTTTGTTATTTCTTTCATAATTTATTAGATTTACTTTCTCATTCTATTGGGCTAGTTTAGGAAACTTGTTTAGAATAGAACGAAAGAAAGGAACGAGTTTGTAATATTTGGTGTAAGCTT
The DNA here is from genome assembly GCA_963422505.1 of Pseudognaphalium luteoalbum. Classification (NCBI taxonomy): domain Eukaryota; kingdom Viridiplantae; phylum Streptophyta; class Magnoliopsida; order Asterales; family Asteraceae; genus Pseudognaphalium; species Pseudognaphalium luteoalbum. The sequence goes on from OY730195.1 coordinate 29,898,712, forward strand.
GGAGTTATTCTTATTATTTCAAGTATATGTATACTTTAATTATGCTAGAGATAGTTTGTGCTATGATTAACGAGTAGATTACTATTGTATTTGTTGTGATGTAATTAGCATAAATAATTATGGGATGATCTTAAATATGTTGTGAAGTAATATGACGGCCCCTATTCGACTGTTTACTTGATATAGTACTAGAAACGCTGTTAAGCGGAGTACAAATGTATGGAAGTCGGTAAACGAACGAAGGTAGTTGTATTATGGATCGACAATATAAAAATGGAAACTTTATGAACGGACTTATCTTGTGATTTTAAACATAAAATTTATATTCGCCTTTCGATTAACAAACGTGATTGTAACCTTGTAAAGAGGAGTCGCGAACCTTAATACTTGGTCAATAATTATCTCTGTCAAAACTACGGTTTAATTGTAACGTCATTCAATCATCATAAATGAAATATGATTATGTGGAATTGTCATGAGTATAGTACACCTCCAATCACAATGTACTTATCATGAAAACATTGCGAAGCAATTAAATTCACAACGGAAGTATCGGTTAACGATTAAATATGTTGTGAACTACTGTAGTATTTTCCGATATAGTCTAGGATTAACTCTATGCAAAAGCTACCAGCATTTTAATTAGATTAGTTTAGATTAGATTAGAGTAGGTAGGCTATAGGCTATAGGCTAAATAACCATTCACGAAAACCTAAGGACTTGTTAATTGTATTAAAAAATGCAAGTTTAAAATCCAATTTGAATGATATATTTCCTTAAGCCATTAAACATAAAGTAAGGTACGCAAGAAACCTCAACACTTTCCCTCGCTTACCATGCTTGAGTTTCATTAATAGGAATTAATCAAATAAGTCTGAACATATTTTCTAAGTTAGTTGTTTGCCGGATTTGTAGTCTTTGTGGTATTAAGAACGGTTAGACCTGTTATGGACTTGCTACTCTTTTCCTTCGTCCATGAGCGAACGCGTTCAATAATAAGGGCCACTGACTCCCTCACAAGAGAGTGTGGAGAGTTGAGCATTGTCTGTCTGATCAGAATCATGATACCCTAGTTCCTCGTGACATATCAATTGATAACTGACTGATAAGGAATCTACGGGTTATACCATAAGCTATCAAATCTAGTAAACATTCCCAATTTAGATAAACGTTTTCTCTGAAAAGTCATCGTCCCATATTATGAGCTAATGAAATCACAACAAATACTACTTTCCTTCATCTGATTTATTATTATCTTTTATTCGCTTTATTTAGTTTATTTAGTCAACTGAACCAAAACCCCCAACACACTTTTATAAAAACATATACTAAAAAGTAACGATTGATTGGATCACCTCCGTTTCAATTCAGTTTCTCTTTAATAACGACTCTAGGTCATACTTACCGTCTACTAGCCTTTGGTTCAGTAGTAATAAGTCACACTTAGACCCCAACATTACAAATTTAAAACACCCACTGATTGGCGTTGTGATCATTCGCACTTGCGACGGTCGGAACACCATCAGGTGGACTTACTACGAGTTAGTAAGTCAGATCCCTTGTTTTGTAGAAATCATGCTCTCGATATACTTATGAAAGTCTCGTGTTTTGTAAGAAAGTGAATTGGCTATAAAAGTGTAGTTTTGTACATTTGACCCATTTGTAGAGTGTTGATATAAAAAGGTATTGTTATGAGACGGGTCAAATATAAATGGTAATGAATTGTATAGTATGTGAAAATTTGCAAAAGCTAATAGTTTGAATGTGTACCAAACAATATTTGGTTCGAGTTTGTGAAGTTAGGGTATTTGAATAAGTGTCAAAATGGTCATATTTTGGATTACGGTCCATATTTTGTTTTAATGTGAATTTTAGAAAAGTGTAAAAAGAGAAGTCTTCATTTTGATATAGGGTATGTTTGGAAAAACTAGTTGTAGCTGTAAGCTGTAGCTGTTGGTTGTATTTGTAGGCTGTAGCTTGTAAGTTCAAGTTGTAGGATGTAACTTTGTTGCAGTAAAATTGTTTGGCAAACTAACTGTAGTTGTAACTTTGAAGTATAAAATGACTTAAAAGGAGCTTTTCACTTAAATTAAAAACTACAACTACTACACATCAGCTTTTCAATTTGGAGCTTCTCATTTAAATTAAAAGCTACAATTATTACACACCAAACAAGGCTTTTATTATTTTTGAAGCTTTTATTTTTAAAATTAAAAGCTAAAGCTCCTTAAAGCTCATAAAATCTCCACACCAAAGAGACCCATAATGGACGTGCTCGCAAAATTTCAAAGTTTAATTATTAACGAGTCAAAAGATATGCGTGTTTGAATTTGACATAAAATCTTAGTTTGGTTCTAGTTTGTGCAGACCATAGTCCATACGCGATCCCATGTAGTTAGTAGGATCACGTAACTAAGCTTTAAATAGTGACAATCGATTTTTATGTGTAAGTATGTGATCCCCTAGCAAGTGTAGGATCGCGTACGTATGTGTAATTCGGTCACAGTTGATTTTTTTGTGTAAGTACGCGATCCCAGGATATTTCCAGGATCGCGTATGTGTGAAGAAAAGTTGTGCAGATTTCAGAAATGCATAAGTGTTCCTAACACTTTTAGTGAGAGATTTACTTCACAATTTTGTGTTTAGCAGCACTTTTTTGAGACGCTTTTATTTCGCAGCTTTTGGTTATGTTTCAAAACTAAATACAAGACAGTTCGTGACACCCGATAAATTAGGGCTAGTTATTAGGTCCTAAGCACTTGTTAATACATGTAATTAGTGTTGTATTAGGCTAATTGTATGTATCATTATATATATTGTTATATATATACACATGTACGCGATTGAATTTAATCGTGCATTTTCATATCGGGCGGATCCCGATACATTAATATGGACGTTGAACACATCTTATTAAATAATACGAAATTATTTAATAACGCTATTGTTTCCTAAATATTATTTTGATAATATTTCATAAGTAATTCGTATTGTATAAAACCCTCAAACACGACCAAAAATGCAAAATTTGTGCCCAACAAATCGAAACAAACAAAAGTTATATTTTTATATAACTCATCAAAAAGTATTTTGATAAAATACTTCATTACGATTATTGTAATTTATAGCGTTAACAAAAACGTTTAGTTTAAACGTCACGATTATTTAAATCGTACAACGACCTCGTAAATCATTACCAGAACCGTACCAAACATTTTAATAAATGTTTCTAAGTAATAATAAGTATTACGTCAAGCTAAAAAAATATCGAACTTCAATCATTATTTAAAAATACGTACGTATAACGTTAAACGTCTAATTATACAGTCAAACGATACCACACGGAGCGCAAACTTGAGAAACCAAAAATTGAGACTCACACCCTCATGGGTGGGCCCCATGGGCCGGTTTTTCCAAGCCCCCAAACACCCCCCATGTTTTGTGGATCTATGTTGGATGATTACAAACATCAAACACCTCCATCATTTTACTCATTCATCACACACCGTTTCCTCTCTCTAAGCTAAACTCTCTCCATCCCTCTCTCACTAAGAATCGTCCATCATCACATCCACCATCAAACCACCATAGTTCACCACCACTTGAGGAGAAGCAAGAAGAAGGAAGTAAGAAGGAGCAACTAAGGCATCACCATCCCATTTCTACTCTAGATCATCACTCTTCTAAGTAAGAACTCACTTGCTCTCTCTAGAAATACTTGATTTATATTTCTTATCATGTTAGTGAGTTCAAATATAAGAAAATGTCCAAATCTAAACTCAAAACACGTTTTTAATACATATATACAAACATCACTTTTCTGTCCAGAAAATGAGTCTCACCATTTCGGCTATAACTTGAGTTATAAATGAACCAACATATGAATCTTATACCAAAATCTTCGTATGAATGTCCACTATAAAAATTTCTTCTATGGCCTTACTTGAAAACCCACCGATTTTGTTGTAGGAACCTATTTATGGACTCAGGTCGTTTATCGACCAAATCTGACCACTTTCCGTTTCCATTTTTGTTTAAAATAGTAAATGAACTTATGAAGTTACCATAAAGTGTATAAATAAACTAGACATATAGGGGAACATGTGTGATTTTTGGTTAGGCTTGGTTTGGACCAAAAGTCAAAGAAAACGAGAGGTTTATCGGAACAAAATCTGGAAAAATATAAACATAAGGGCTATTTTGGTACTTTTATAAAACCGACACTTCGAGTTAACCCCGACACGAACTGATAATTTTTGTGAACTTATTTTACCATTTTAAGGGTTGGGTAAAAGTTTTGGGTCAAACCTAGTTCGTTTGACCATGTTTCCGCAAAGGCTTGGACTGATCAGACTTAAGTGACGCATCAAGTCCCACCATTATGTGACACTCACGAAGTGTCGCCCAATTGCACAAAATCATTTCATACAACACTTACCCTAGTGACGCCATACCTAAGTGATGCCCCTTTTACCCGACACTACCCCAAGTGATGCCTATCATGGACTGACGCATACTAGCGTCACTTCAACGAAGTGACGCTACTAACGAATGTCGCACACCAGCGATACTTAACCGAAGTGACGCCTATTTTAGAAATAGAACACCTGCGACACTCACCATAAGTGACGCAACCTAGTGACGCCACCTTATGCGACACTTCACTCGGTGACGCAAACCATACTGAATTTTATTATTTATGCGACACACGCCTAAGTGACGCCAAAACTATTAAATGACGCAACAAGTGACGCACAAAAAAGAAACTCATAAACTAGTTTATACACTATGTGTCGAACACGTGTAAACTCCAATACTTACATACGAAACAACACACGAAACATATACTTTGATAGTATACAACGAAATAACACATAATGATAATACTTTAAGATTATTATTACAAAATCCGTCACCAACGGGCCATACATGTTTTCAAAACTCAATCAAACCAAATAATTTAGACATTACTAGTTGAATGAACAACTAGCATAGGTAATCTTTAGAGATACCTACTTATATCCATAACCTTGCGCGTTTAGGACGCCCAGCAGGTTACGATCATTGAGACGACAACTTTACTTGTACATCATCATTATTTGCTATTAGCAAACGCATCAGACTCAGGTGAGTCTCATGGCCCTTCATTTTCTGTTTTTCAACCCAGGGGTGGGAATACATGCTCCGTTTTACTTTTACATGTGAACACAAATACAAAATATTGATATATTGATTGCATGAGTTTGTTTTACCTAATCATGAAGCCCTCCACTAATAGTTTGTTAGTATTGCTATAGCGTGAATGTTAGTGTATGGTACCATATAGGATTGACAATCCTCGTCCGGGGTAGTCGCGCTACCACGACTGCGGTCGAACGGGCGCATTATCATTTGTTCATACGTGTGTAGATTAGGCACATGCAGGAGGCAACCTCGCTCAGGTCCTTAAATGTGAATTCTGACACCCTCAGTTAAGCTCAAACTATGGCCTCATGACAGTAATATACAATCACTATTTTATTTGCTTAATTGCAAATCATCATTCTTAAATCTTGTGGTTCATAACTCATATTCCATCATTATACAAACCTGTGAGTTCACCAGCTTTTAGCTGACCTTTTAGCATGTATTCTCAGGTACACAGCAGTAGTAGGACTGCTCAGGATTAGCTAGCTCGAGTCGCATTAAGATATCAGGAGATTCACATGCATTTTTATATTTTGTACAATTAGATATGCCTTGGAATCTCTAACATTTAGCTTGTGAGCTTTTGTAAACAGTATAACATTGTAAAACTTTTATATTATCAATGTAATGGGTTAAACGACGCATATAGAGTCATTCACTTTATCTTATGTGCTTTGTTTATTGATTAGTCGCGCCCCGAACAGATTCGCTTCCGCAACCCAAATTTGGGGGTGCGATAGAGTTTGATGTATTGTTAAGAGTAATATTAAAATCTGGGCATTTCAGAATTCAGTTATTTTTTTTGCCTTTTTGTAACAGATATGTTGTTTCAAACTGGTACAACACTTCAAGAAGGGTAGTAACGCTTCAGACCTTCAGTGATATTGATATATATGTTGGTTCATTTTGGGAGATACACATAGAAATAATACAAAAGTTATTAGAATTCGTCCATCATGTTCACTAATTTGATTCGTCCGATTCAAGTTTCAAACTTGATTTCGATTGTTGTATTCTGGGGACACACGTAAAATTTCTGTCTTATGACACTACTTGGCAAGCCTCAATCATCAATTGCAAGAATCATCATCAATTCAATCAAAGTCAGTTTATTCAATTATTTAGTTTGTATTTATATATGTTTACGAATTATATACATACATATTTATATTATGTTGATTTCAATATTTATATTTGTTGTTTATCTATTTTCTAACATATGTTATGTCTATTTACGAATTCGACACCTCGTATATCGTATATGAAAGTATTTCGTTTTGTTGTTTTCATTATTGTACAACGTTTGGTAAGATTATAATTTTTAATGACACATATTGATTATCAAATATACATAGTTTTAAGATAACTATAAGAGATTGATTAATGTAAGATGTCTCCAACCACGAATGAACCACAACTTAATTATGTGAATATGAATGTAACTTAAAATACACAATATATGCATTTGAAACGATATTGGAAGATGTGGATAATCAGGGACCTTTGCCCCGTGGTCCGTGGATGAGAGTCTTTAACAATGGTGTGATCACGTGGGTTGTTGGCAATTTTAGTGTAATTGAGACTTACCGTTGGTGCATCTTAGTGTGTCTGTCAGTTGGTCTAAGTCTGTAATGCGTTAGATTTGTAATTACGTGTGTTATGACATTTGTATTTCAAAGTAATTACATTTTGTGTTTTAGCGACTCAAGGGTTCTGTTTCGCAAGAGCAAACTTGGCGACACAACTTGTGTCGCATGAGTCGGCTTGGCGACACAGCCTGTGTCACATAGATCAGATTAGGTGTCGAGTATAAATAGATGAGTTCGGCTCATTTGTTAGGGTTGACGAACCTAGGTGAAGTTTCAGTATATTGTACTCGAGATTTTGCAATTAATCTGATCGGTAATCTTTTAAGTATTCATATACTTTGAGTTTGTTTGTTTTAATCGTTTTAACGTTTAAATTCAATCATTGGATTCCGCACGTTGATTGAGTATTGGGATTCGATTAGGTCCGACCACAGGGGATCTACACTTACTCGAAATGAAAGGGTATTCAAAGTTAAGTTATAAAATGAGTTGATAAGTGCATAGTGCACACTTGTTTAAACGGACTTGGACCAATACTAAAAGCGAGGGTTAAGGGACAAACGGACTTGGACCAATACTAAAAGCGAGGGTTAAGGGACAGCGCCCCCTACGGGGTCTAGGGGGCCAAGCCCCCTAGTTAGGGTCCTTCGTACCCGTTTTTCTTGGCAAAAAGCAAACTAGTATTTCCAACATACATAATTGTTGGGAAGGATTGCATCTTTTTATCAAAGGTTGTGTCCGTTTGTATGATTTAACCGTAAATGTTTATGTATATAAAGAATTAACACGGAAACAATTTGGTTCTCTTGCACAAACGAAAACATAACATAATCTCTTTGTTATACTCAAGATTTTCTGCCAAGATATTGAGTGATTTTCTTGAATTATCCTAATAAGACATGATATCTAGGCAGTGTTGGATCGAAATACTTTATTGTGAAAGTGATTCTACATGATTCAAAGAATTTGTCTAGATTATCATCATACCCTGTTACACATTTCTAACTTGGGTGACATCGTATAGTCACGTGCTATGATATAGACAACTACATTACAAGTACGTCGCGACCACGTACTAAAGTGAAAACATGGTACCTCTTAACCTACTAGCGGCTCTAATAGCATCGGGAGTCATGTGACTTTTTCAACGTATATATAACCATACAAAATGTTTAATACTCAATTTTGCACTTTTATTTGTTTTTAGATTCACCAATCATTCTAACATACACCGATTAAATTCTTAAACACGTCTTCAAACTTACATTTTAGATGTATTAATGCATTTTTTGTATCGAATGAAACCACATTCTCCACGGGATCGAAGAATGCTAAGACTAAGAGGTAGGTACGATCGATGGACCTCTAGTCGTTGCAATTAACACGTAGAGTTATGATATGTGCTCTTAAATATGGTATTTACAGTCATAAATTGAAAAATAATAATTAAAATTAGACCAAACCCTTGCAATATTATTTGACAAGTCATATATATTATTTTGTATGCTCCATGGACCATGCTAACATTTAAATCAGTGAGTCGGGTGATGGAATTGTTTTTACTAATTTTGGAATTATTGAGTTGACTAGACACTGAGTTTTTTTTCTCTTTTCCTTTTTCATATATTCATGTTTATAGACGGGAAAAATATATATGATTTACATTCAAGTGTTTGAAGCACATATCACATAATCACACAATTAATATACATAAAGTTCAATAAACGACTTTTGACTCGACGATAATTATGATGACATTTTCAATAAGAGGTTCGGGGTTTGAGTTTGGAGGAGACAATTATATAAATATTTGGGGTGAGTAGGCACTTGATTTTCTTAAAAAAAGGGGGAGAAAGTTTGAATGTGTTAGATGGCGTTTTGTTTTATGAGCTACCACTATTTATCTAATATAAAGACAAGATTAGGACAAACTTGAGGGGTCGATATAGATAGACCCTATCACTGTCTTCTGGCAATCTGACCAATATTTATTACGCATATGACAACCATAAGTTATTTAGTTTTTTTCCCAATGAACAAAAGCTTTTTTTGTTGGTCACCTCACATTAGGGGTGTCAATTCGGGTCGGGTTGGGTTCAGGAATGATCAACCCGAACCTGACCTGATTTTATAATCGGGTTGAAAATTTCAACCCAACCCAAAACCCAATAACCCGGACCCAACCCGAGTAACCCAATTTTGATTTAACTAAATAGGTTTTCGGGTTACTTTCGGGTCAAATTGATCAGTTTTGGGTCAAACGGGTCGTACGGGTCCAATGGGTCATGTGGGTCAATTGTCTCAAAAGTAATAGGTAACCACTAATAAGCATAAAAATGGTTAACAATCATAACTAAAGTCTCAAGTTATATAGATAATTGTGCTCCATCATATATAACATGTATCTCTAACATTAAAAATGTCATTTAAGTAACACAATCAATTTATATATACAATACATATGTAGAGGTTAAAAAGTACGCAAAAGAAGGATAATGTTAGCTTAAAGTAAGGAAAATGATTCTGAAATGAACATTTTGAAAACAAATTATCAAATTTTAACTATTTAACTATAGGTGTTGTAACACCCCCAAATTTACTGTTTAGCGGAAGCAAGCTTTGGGGTGTTACTAATCAATAATCAAAACACACAACGCATATAATGAACGACTCTATATGCATCGTTTTACCGATACATTGATAATATAAAGTTTTACAAAGTATAAAGGTTTACAAGAGCTCAATAATTACAAAATGTAGTAATGCAAAATAATCTCCTGATGTGTATGCTGACTCGAGCTATGGGCATTCTGAGTGAACAAGTCCTACTGTTGTTGGGTACCTGAGAACACATGCTAAAAAGGTCAGCTGACGCTGGTGAGCTCCAGGTTCGCATAATAATTATGTAAGTGTGAACCACAAGATTTAATAATAACCGTTTGAAATGAATTAAATGATGTATATGTCTGTCATGAGGTTATAGTCTGCGCTTAACGTGGGTGTCAGGATCACAATAAAGTGCCTGATCGTGGGTGCCTTCGGACGAGTGTCTAATCCACACTCGTATGAACAAAAGTTAATGCGTCCGTTTGACCAGTCAGTGCTTGATGACCCGGACGAGGATGGTCAGTCCTATACGGTACCATATACTAACATTCGTGCTACGTAAAGTATTACCAGAACTATGATCGTAGAGGGCTTAAAAGTGATTAGAAAATAGCTCATGCAGAATATAGCGAGTTTTGTACTCGTGTTCACGTGTAAAACAGTTAGAGCATGTATTCCCACCCCGGGAGTAAAAACAGTAAAAAGTCGGGGCTATGAGACTCACCTAAGCCTGAAGAGTTGCAATGAAGCAAATGTGGTGAAGTAAAATGGGGTGTCCGAAGACTGTAACCTGTCGGGGGTTCATAACGCGCAAGTTTAAAAAAAATAAGTAGGTATCTTAAAAGATAACCTATGCTAGTTGTTCATCAACTAGTAATGTCCAATGATTTAATTTGATTGGTAAGTTCGAGTTTTGAAAACGTGTACGGCCCGTTGGTGACTGGTTGTAATAATAATCTCATTAATATTGTTATGATTTTTGGAGTGTTATACTTAAAAAGGATTCACAGACTTTAGGTGACGGGGGTTCGGGGGCAGCGCCCCTGGTTAGCGGGGTCCCAGGGGTGGCAACCCCTGGCGGAGTCCAAGGGGCTGGCCCCTGGCTGGGGTCGAGATGCCAGGTCAGCATGATTTTTTTTTTTTTATTTCTACCATATTGTTATAGGGAAAAACGCATCTAAGATTTGAATTTTGGTAAAATCAAGTCATAAAATTTCAGTTCTCGACACTTAGTAAAAATATGAGTTCTGTTTCATGCGACACTTATAGCGACACTTAGGGTCTATGCGACACTCAGGAAGTGTCGCATAAAATGAGAATTTATGGGGTACTAGCGTCACTTGAGGAAGTGACGCATGAGATGCGACACTTAAAGCAAGTGTCGGGTGTGAGTGTCGGGTAAAGGTGTTAAGCGTCACTAGGCAAGTGATGGTACAAATCACATTTAGGTTATAGGCGTCACTTAGGCAAGTGACGCTAGAAGTGTCGGTAAGTAGTGTTAGGCGTCACTGGACAAGTGACAGATGTAAGTGTCGGGAAAAAGGAGTTTTATGTGGCACTTAGACAAGTGACGCAAATTTAGGGTTTTATACGTCACTTAATGGGGCACTTAAGTGACGCACGAAGTGACGCTATACTGGTCTGGCCTATGCGACACTTATGTCTGTTCGACGGATTTTGAGCCAAAAACGAGTTTTCCGGTATCCGTTTGGTCCGATTCTTTTAGCCAACCCTTAGATGGACATTATGAGCTTAAATAAACAACTTTCAAGTAAAAATGTACAAAATTGAAGAGTTTTGAGATTTGTCGGGAATCTTACAAGTTCACGCGGAGAGATTTCGAAAAGATGGAAATGTAGATCGTCGCGAGGTGAACGTTTTTCTTCAATGAGGCAAGATGAGCCGAGGCCGTTTGATGGTGGATTTTGGTGGTGGAAGTGTGGTGGTGGGTGTTTTGAGAGGAAAGAAGGAAAGAGGATGAAGAGAGGGAGAGAGAGAGAGAGAGAGAGAGAGAGAGAGATAGTGGAAATGAGGGATGGGGAGAGGATCTCCCTCCCTTTTGGGCAGATTTTGTGGGGCCCACCCCTATGTGGGTGTGTGCCAAACCTCGTTCCGTGCGGTGTTCGTTTCCCCGATCGTTTAAACGTTTATTTGTAATGTTAATTAATAATTTTACATACGTTTTAAAATAAATAAAAACTAAATCTTTAATATTTTTAATTTGAAATCTTAATTGTTAATACTCGAAATATTTATTAAAATGATTTGAAAATGCGTTGGTCATGTTTACCGGTTCGGGTTTCGCTTATAAATAAGATGTGACGTTTTTATAAAACGTTTTAGTTATTAATTTAAAATACTAAAACTTAAATAATGTCCTCACATAAAATGATATAATTTAAACTTATGAGATATATTCTGGTCTTTATTCGGTTGTCAGGCGCGTTTCACGCGTTTCGGTCGTGTAGGGCTTTTAATGTGATACGAGATACTTATAGAATATTATTGAAATAATACTTGGAAATAATTAGGCTTATCAATAATTTAATATTATTTAATAAAACGATGTTCACCAACGTCCGTATTAATTGAATCGAATTACCTTCGATTTGAAACGTGCGCGATTTAACCAAATCACGTAATTGTATATATTCAACAATATATATTATTCGATAGACAAATTAGCCTAACATAGTACTAATTACACGTATTACAAAATGATTAAGACCTAATGACTAGCCCTAATTTGGAGGGTGTTATAGGTGTTATTATATAATTGAAAATTTTATCATTCCTCACTCCCATATATAATTATAGGGTTTATTGTTTCGTTATGCATTAAACTTTACGTTTTTTACTATTATAGGAAAAATTGCGAGTTGTGAGAATTTGGGCAAATAGAAGTTCATATGTTCTATATATTACCTCAAATATATAAAAATTTAATTTATATTTTTAGGTTTTAGGTCATCGGGTGGACCTGATGACCCATCAGGTTGACCCAAACCCGACCTGAAAAAAAATCAGGTTGTCGGGTTGGTGGGTCAATGGGTTAAAAAATCCTGACCCAACCTGAAATTTTTCGTGTCGGTCTCGGGTCGTGTTTCGGGTCGTGTCAGAAATTGCCAGCCCTACCTCACATGTTTATAAAAAAGCTATTATGAAATGTTTTGTCTCTAATGAAAAAGCTTAACAAAGGGTTTTGTTTCAAAACCCATACACACAATTCTGCAAAAAAAGTCTTTAGTGCAAGACTTGAGAATTATCAAGCCTTTGCTTGAAAAAGTTTTTCATCCAATGAAGAAAAGCTTTTCTAAAGCTTTTTACCATAAAATAAACTTTGAAAAAAGCCTTCATTGGAGATGCTCTATTAGTAGTATAAAGTGTTATACTCCGTATTATATATGGGGTATAGTTCCATAGGCCATATATTCCACATAGTTTCAATATCTTACTTCCATTAATGAAAAGAAATTGTTAAGGAAAACTAGATCCTCCATGAAGAAAAAAAGTGAGTTTGAAGGTGAGTTTTATAAATCTTAATTTACTTTTGTTATCTTACTTTGTTTACAAGTAATCAACAACTCAATATACTCCAATTACCTTTAGGAGTATCGTCTATGGTTAGGGGGCATAGCTAGAAATTTTTTAAGGTAATTAGCGACAATTTGTGAATCTTGACCTCTCAAAATGAGATAAAGGGAAAAAAATTGACCCCATACAAAAAACTTCTAGTTCCGCCCTTCCCTATGGTGCACGTTGTGCTCAAGTCTTGTTGTCCACAATGTGTATTACAATAGGCACGGCCGCACGCGTACATTGTAGGCAAGTCGTGGTGCCGTGGTGGGATGCTTGTTGGGGATGAAGGACTTTTCTAGTATTTTTATTTTTTGTTTTTTGTTTAAAGTGGAAGTGACATACAAAGAACACATATGTTTAATTATTCTAGCCTGTATAGTCTGGTGAAATTTACTATGATATGTTCAAATTTTCAAGTTTCACAAAAGAGTTAAAATAAAGAAAGAATAAGGAGGTAGAATTATATTGCATAATTAACATAAAACTGTAGTATTAACTTTACATGATGGAAGAAGAAATTGATCATTGACTATGATCATATTTACTATATGCTATATATCCACTATGCATTTGGGTGTGATCAAAGCAATCGAATTATGCAGAGGTTACCAATAGAAAATGGAAGTTTATAAACATGAGCGGACAAGAAGAAGATTTGATTTATCGGATGCACAAAATTATCGGTAACAGGTCATATTCTTTTGCGTTTTTCTAGTTATTAAAATATCATAAGTTGGATGCTATTATTTTTGGCATCATTGTTATAAACTAGCAACAAACACAAAAATACATACCAAAATCTCAAGTGATAATACTAAGAAATCAATAGATTGTGTTTGTAACCTAATCAAGTGATAATATCCAATTAAGTCGTTGAATTGATAAGTTTTATGAAGTGATTGGTACATTGCAGGTGGGACTTGATAGCCGGGAGGATTCCAGGTCGAAAACTGGAAGAAATAGAGAGGTTTTGGTTGATGAGACATTATGAAGTATTTAGGGATTTAAGGAAACAAACAAGATCTTAAGTAGTTTGAAACCATTCTCGTTGTTATACTAATCATGTTAGGAATAAATTTTAAATATAAAATAAGAATCAGAGAAGGCCTCAAATGGTGAGAAGGAATGGCATATCGAATTTACTACAATTTAGGAATAAATTTGTAGGTGTAAACTATGTTGTTGTTAAAGTGCACTCAAATTTTATAGATGTAAAATGCGGTGTTATTAAAATGCAATGTTCCGTTGATAAAATTTTGTCATAAAATGGAGAGAATTTGGTCTGGTCCTCCTTAACCTCATTTAACGTCTTCCCTCATAACCTTACGGTCCTTACCCATATTACGTACTCCGCATTATATTATTTGATTGTGATGCAACTAGTATTATACCCGCGCAATGCAGCGGTGAATGTGATGACGATGGATGGAGGTGCGAATAAATATTATAAAAATAAAAATATATTGTATATTGTCCGTCTTTTTAAAATGTCTATATTACTATTTTGGGATGTCCCATTATAAGTGTTCACTTTGATATTTAACCAATCAAAAAAAATTAGTGGGTAGATTTAATATTTGATTGATGAAAAGTGTAGTTAGTGGATAATGAATAGTAAGTGGGACCCATTTTACTTAGTCTTAAAAATTTTTGAAGAGAGAAAGTGTTAAATGTATTATATAGTAGTATAGATATAGATAAATTCGTGATGTGAGTATGTGACATAGTGCCTACTGTTTTTCTACATTGTATTTGGGCCTAACACTTTTATCTAAATGGGCTAGAAATCTACTTTATCATACGAGTAATAAATAGGCGTGAACAAACCGAGTTTTTTCACAACCCAACTCGACCTGTTACCCAAACCGGGTTCTCGTCAATAAAATGAAAATGGTGTTGTTGACCTACCCGACCCGAACCGGGTTTTTTGACCTATTTCAACTATTTTTTCTACCACGTTTTCCAACCTGACCCGATTTTAACCCGATTTTGAAATCCAAAACCTCAAACCGGTTCCCTACCCGCCGGGTAGTGAAAAAACCCGAACTAGGTTGGGTTGTACCCGATCCTTACCGGGTCGGTTTTCCGGATTTGGGCCGGGTCGGTTTTAAAAACCGGTTTATTTGTTCACCCCTAGTAATGAATATGTTTACATGTTTGGGCTAATTTTGAGAAAGAAACTGAATGCTATGTGGCCCAAAGTGGAGTTGGTTCAAAACCGTCAAAACTAGTAACATATATTATTAATAAAATAAAAATAAAAGTTTAGATTTAGATGTGTGGAGTAATTACTATCGTTTATATTTTACTTAAATAGTATTAGATCTAAGATAAAATGTAACACAAAGTACTCTTTATTTATTTTACTTAATCCATTTCCTCTTTATGATTAAGCTTACTTTGGAGTTGTTAAGTCACACACTTTTATATATATATATTTGAACGGCAGAAAATTATATTAATTAGAAAACCATCTAGCAAGAAACTAGAGGCTAAAGTACAAAATCTAGAAATACAGCACGCTACACATACTAGATTCTTCCCGTGACTTTAACTACTATGACTGCAAAATGGATAAAAAAACTCATGCCGATTACAGATATACCAAGACATGAGAAAAACCCCCATCAACGGAGGCCGCGCCACTGGTTTTCACCCCGTGATGTTTTTGATGCAGTCCCAAACAAGTCTTGGGGAAATGGTATAGTAACTGAAAAAATAAACACTCCAAACAAATGCCCTTTAAACAGTCGAACACGGATTTTTGAGCCATTCATCCCACTTCATGTATGCGTTCCTATACCTGCAGCTGTACCACTGAAAAGAAAACAAAATAATAGAATCGACCAGAGTGGTGTATCATTTTTTGGATGTTTGAAATACGGTTTCATTTCTAAATCTCCAAAGTTCCCACCAAGCTGCATATATGATGATGGAAATTATCTCCTTCGCTCTCTTGTTCATCTTCAAAGAGAAGATATGATCCAAAAAATCAGTAGGAGACAACCAATAATGTAGATTATAGCCCAACCATTTCGAAATTGACATTCATGTTTTTTTGGCAATGATACATTCCGAAAAAATGTGAACACTTGTCTCAATACCATTAGAACATGTGGGGAAAAGAAGAGAATTATTATATATACCACGAAACCAAAGGTTGAAACGGGTTGGAAGTCTATCCTTAATCAATCTCCAAACGTGGATATTCACTTTCCGGGGAACATTTTTATTCCACCGAGTTACCATGTAGTGCGAAGGTAATGTATATTTATCTAAAATCTTACGTAACCCATTAACTTGAAAAGTGTCCATGTTCTTGAAATTCCACACCCATCGGTCCCACGAATTCCCGACCGTAACATGAGTTATTACTTCACATAACTAATTAAATTGATCTTCTTCCGCCCCTCCCCGGATATTCCTCCTCAAATTCCATTTATACCTTTGACCGTCCCATCTATCCTTAATGGCAGCTTTTTTTTCCACTTCCAGATTGTAAAGCCTCGGAAATTTATTAGCAAGAGAACAATCATCCAACCAAACCTCATTCCAAAATGCAGTGTCTGCACCAATACCAACTTTTCTTTTAATGGCAGAGAATGGAACTGTATTTTCAACGTGGAGATCATTAATAATGTTCATTATCTTATGCCACGGCCCATGGGTAGTGGTAAATCTTTACTACCTTATAAAATTCCGAGATGGGTAAAGGTTTTTGATAATTCTAACCCAAAGCGCGTCCGGATAATTTTAGAACCTCCATCTCCATTTGTATAAAAGATCCTTATTAAACGAATGTAAACTACCGAATCCAAGACTGCCATCATCTTTACTAGCAAGAACCATTTCCCATTGAACACAACGAATCTTCACCTCATTTCCCCAAAAAAAACCCGCTCTCATCATCTCAAGCTTACTACAAATAGCAATCGGCATCGAAAACAGAGAAAGGTAATATGTAGGTGAAGCATCAAGTACATAAGTTACCAACACAGACCTCCCCCCAAATGAAAGTAATTCAGCTCTCCACTTCGACAATCTTTTACTGAATTTATCAATAACAGGTTGCCATGAGTTTATACGGTACATATTCGCCCCAATAGGCATTCCAATATATAGAAAGGGAATTTTTTCACCTTTGCAACCCACAATGTCAACCATACGATTGACCTCGGAATCCGGAACACCAATCCCGTACAGCTTAGATTTAGTAAGATTTATTTGTAAGCCTGAAGCTAGATAAAAATAGTTAAATAAATCAATAATACGAGTAAAGTTTTCACGAGACCACTTACCCAATACCACAACGTCATTAGCATAGATCAAATGCGAAAAGTTAATATCACCAATTGTCACTCCCTTAATAATGCTAGCATCTTTCGCTCTTCCATAGCAACATGAAATCCTTCCATCGCTAAAATGAAAAGAAATGGAGCAAGAGAATCACCTTGCCGAAGACCATGACCCAAATTAAATTCAAGTCTCGGACTGCCGTTAATGATGATGGATGACCTTGCAGAATTCAAGCAAGATGAAATCCATTTCAAACTTTTGCTTCCAAATCCCATGAACTTTAAAACCGAAATAAGATATTCCCAGCTGAGTGTGTTATATGCCAATATCCACTTTGAAAATCATGGATTTCTTCTTCTTCTTTTTAAAAACATGGACTGACTCATTCAATACCAAAGGCCCATCCAGAATTTGACGATTCTTTATGAAAGCAGATTGGACCGGATCATTTAGCTCATGAATAAACTGAGCAATACGGGAAGCTAGAATCTTGGCGATTATTTTATAAATCACCCCTATAAGACTAATCGGCCGAAAATCATTGACTATCACAGGAGAATCAATCTTAGGAATGAGGGTGATGAAGGACGAATTGCAACCCATATGAATATCATTATAGCCTGAAAAAAATCCTCCTTCAGAATATTCCAATATCTTTTAACAAATCCAAATGTATATCCATCCGGCCCTGGCGCTTTATCACTACCACACTCCCAAACAGCTTCTTTGACTTCCTCAATAGTCACCGTCTCCTCCAACATATTTAGATGTTCCAATGAAATTTTTTTAAACCTGGAACTAGGACGCCCAATAGGAATGGTAGCATGTGTCGCAAATTTACTTATAAAATGATTTCTGAAGAGATTTTTAACATCATTAAGTTCCTCCAACCAGGTACCATTATATTTAGTACCACACACCGACAGTTGTTTCCTTTTCTTGTTAATAATACCATGATAAAATTTGGTATTTTCATCTCCTTCCACGCACCACTTATTTGTTGATTTTTAGATAATGTCCTCCTTGTTTCTACTTTCAATCCTGCAGATATTATCAATGATGTTATGACGAATATCAGCAACGTTTGCAATGTTACCCCTATTGTCTATCATCTCATCAATTTTCCGCAACTCGCCATTGAGGTTTTCCAACTCCACATTCCTATCTCTTTTAGCATGTTTCCACTCTTTTATCTTTCCTTTTAAGCCTTTCAACTTATTTTTGAGATTAATAATAGCAGAAGAAGATCTCTGAAAATTACCATGGGACCAAAATTCATAAACAACATTATCAAAACCTTCCTCTTCAAATCAAGAATGATACACCTTAAAAGGTGTAGGTCCATAATGTTTGGATTCTTGTAAAAAATAACGGGTGATGATCAGAAATACTTCGATCCAACGCAGTAGCAGAAAAAGGACCCAAATTCGTCCAAAGAGTGTTTGATATTAAAAACCTGTCAAGTTTGCTACCTTTGGAACAGACTTATCAACACGAGTAAATTTATACCCTCCCAAGGGGACATCAATAAAATTGTCATTAACAATTAAATCGTTAAAACCCGTTGCGTTAATACTAGAAAAGGAAGAACCAAACCTTTCATCCGCATTCTGAACCGAATTAAAGTCACCAAAAATAATATATTGACCAGGGTTATGTACCATGAAGTCAATAATATATCTCCAAAGACTCTGTTTACCATCCTCTTCTTGTGGAGCATACACATTGACCATAAACACCTCAACTTGAATATCTAACCAGCGTCCCTCGACAATGAGAACATTTGTGAGCGCTATGACCCTTTTCTTAATAAAAACATTTGGATTCCATATAGATACGATTCCACCGGAGTGACCATTAGCAAGCGGATACGCGAAATCAAATTGCATGTTACCCCAAATCTTACGATACACAAACAAATTAACATCGTTAAGAAACGTTTCTTGAAGACCAACAAAAATAACCCCATGATTCATAATGATATTGTTTATTTTAGGTAATTTATTAGGATCCCTCCCCCCGATCCCACAAATATTTAAAGATAAAATATTCATCGAGTCACCGTTACCTCTCGCATCCAAGTTAGTAATCTGTTGATATCATTATATGATGATGGCATATCCAACCCTAATATATTGCCTAATTCAATAACTCTAACAAAATCATCCTTAGAAAACGTTGCCTATTTAGACCCCGCCGATTGAAAAGAGTCCCCCATATTGCTATGATTTTTCCTTTCAAGAACAGTTATATTCCTCTTAATGGACTCCGCATATTGTTTAAAACCAGGAGGAAAAGAGCTAGATGATCTAGATGCACTATTACGGGAGTTGTTTGAGTTTTCCTTTACATCATTTGAATTTTCATTAGTACCCTTTATCTCAGTTTTCCCCATCTCAGCAGATACATTATTTATACCATTTCCAGACCCAATGGAATTACCAGAATATGTTGCTGTAGTATAGCCAATATTTTCTTGCTCACTCTGTTTGATATTCTCCGGAAGATGCTTCGCAGGCCTATCGGGATTCGTTTTCTTACCACTGTAAGGGCACATATCCTCAATAATATGCATCACCTTAAATGGGTCATCATCTTTTGCCTGAAGATCAGATTTTTGATCATTATCTTTAGACACCTTTATATCATCGAAAATTTCAAACTCATTCTCCTCAGTAGCATAATATGAGTTATTCTCTTTTCTACAAATGATGATACTTCTAACTCATCTCTTTCAGAAATGTCCTCAAAGTCAGGTAACCAATACGCAAACTCATTGACATGTACCTCATAAACATTCCCATTAACCTTTACACATATATTATCTTGTATTTTAAATACATGGAAACAAATTTGCTATACTTGTAAGCAATGTTTTTAAAACCGAAAACCGGATCGGACCGGAAAGGGCTCCGGTTCTGATCGAACCGGTCCGGCCGAACCGCTCCAAAACGGTCAAAAACCAATTTAAAAAAATATATTTCAAAAACCCGGTTGAACCGCCCGCTTTTGACCGAACCGTCCGGTTCGTTGACTGGTCAAACCTTGGTCAAAATCGATTTTGAAACGACCGGAAGGGGTCCGGTTTCTGGTTGAACCGGTTCGACCCGGTTTTCAAAACATTGCTTGTAAGTATATCCAATCCAATACACAACATTTATCCCAACCATGTTACAAATCGTTATACTTTTAAAACTTAAAGACCGTTAACCATACTCCATAGATGGTTGAAGTAACAAATCTAAACTCTTTTATTAATAAAAGAAAAACGTTCCTAACATTAGTGAAATTTTAAGACTTTTAGTTATCTCTATCTCTACTTACTTATTACATTCTCTTTCTTAATACTTAAAAAGTAAATATAGTAATTAATTTGTTCTTTTTTAAAACAATTTTTAAATATTGACACATATTGCATGTTAGACCATTTACAATGGTGCTGTCCATCATGGGGCGTTCTGGGTGTCACATCAGCGTCGACGCCCAGTCAGCACGTGCAGTGGTAAACCCAGAACGCCCATCATCCCCCTTGGCCCCACCATTTTCTTTTAATTTTGATTTTTTTAAAAAAAGAAACTAAGTTTTCTTTTTAATTAAACAAAACTACAATTTATTAACTTAAACAAATACATTTCATTAACTTAAATAAAAATACAATATAAAATAATTAAACAAACCAAATACATTTCATTAACTTAAATAAAAATACGATACAATATTTAAACACACCACACTAAAACTAAAATAAAAGTTCAAACTACAATGCGAGACAGTTACAAATAAAATAGTACAATACAATAATTAAGCTGGAGGCAAAGGTATGCTGCGGAAATTAGGTGGAAGCGTCCAAATGTGCTCGGTGAGATCGTACTGCAATTGGTCATGCACTTGTTTGTCACGTATTTCCTTTATTCGCGCTTCTCTATCTTTCAAACGTTGCCTAAAATCCCGACGAGGCCGGTTAGCAGGATCATCAATCATCTCTTGTTCGATCGCAGAAATAAAAAAACCATTATCTTCCTGGATCATGTTATGCAATATGACACAAGTGTACAATTGTCTTCGCAACTTGTTCACACTCATAGCTCGTCCCGTAATCTTTAAAATTGCAAACCTGTCTTGAAGTACACCGAATGCCCGTTCGACATCTTTTCTTGCACTTTCTTGAAACCTCTTGAACTTGGCTTGTTTCTCATCAGTAGGAGAGTGATAGGCTTTCATAAGTGTACACCAATCTGGATAAATACCATCGGCTAGATAATATCCTTTTGTGTAGTGATGTCCATTTACATCAAAGGATGCGGGTGGACCGGTATCATTTTTGATGGAATCAAACAACGGAGACGCGTTTAAAACATTAATATCGTTGTTTGAACCCGCCATGCCAAAAAATGCATGCCATATCCACATATCATATGAAGCAACCGCTTCAAGCATAATGGTCGGGTGCCCGTGATCACCCCTAGTGTACTGACCTTTCCATGCATTGGGACAATTTTTCCATTGCCAATGCATACAGTCAATGGACCCAAGCATTCCATTAAAACCATGTATCTGCTCGTGTCCTCTATAAAACCGAGCAATATCATTGGCAGTCGGCTTCCTCAAATACTCTCGAGAGTATAAGTCGAATATACACTTACAAAAGTTGTTAACGCAGTCGTTTGACGTGCATTCACCCATTTGTAAGTATTCATCAAACATATCGCCAGACATTCCATATGCCAATTGGCGTATGGCGGCGGTGCACTTTTGTAGCGTGCTAAAACCAAGCCGACCAAGTCCATCCGGCTTTTGTTTAAAATAAATAAAGTGATCGGGAATAGGTTGAATAGAGTATTCGGATATACCTTCGACGATTCGGCAAAATAATTTCCGACGCATACGAAAACGGCGTTTAAACAAGTTTGCCGGATACTTTGGGGTTTCAGAAAAATAGTCATTCCACAATTGTTCTTGAGCACCTTCGCGATCTCTTTCAATATAGATCCGATTCCGGGGTGGTCTCGAACTAGAACTAGCCTCGACTTCATTGTTTTCTTCTTCGTCCCAAGCTTGTAGAACTTGCAAAAGAAGTTCTTCTTCTGAATCCGATTTCAAAATAAAATTTAGTGAATCCATTTTTTAATTTGGTAAGAATTGAGAGAAAGTTGGATGAATTTGATGTGTCAAAAATGATAAATGGAATATGTATATATAGAGGTGGGGAAAAATAAAATAAAATAAAAAGTTATTTTTTAAAACTAGCCGTTGAACGGTTATTTTTAATTATTTTTTTTATGTTTCAAAAAGTCAAAAAGGGGAAAAAAAATTAAATAATCGGTGGGCCCCACCAACACGTCACCATGCAGCCCCGTGCTTCAACGCTCGACGTCCCGAGAACGCCCCCCAGAACGCCCTGTTGCCGGTATTCTAGGACGTTCTGAGGCTCTAAATCAGCCACAACACCTGCGTTGCAGGTGGTCTTAGACGCTAGGGAAAAATAAGAGTGTGTTTTGACCTATGTTGTTGCAACGTACTATTTTGTATTTTGCGTGTAAATACAAAAAAATTGTCTTATTTCGTACAGGCAAAGTATATCATATGTCACGAGTCATACACGTGCTTCTATAACATTTTATTTTCCTTCATCATCTTCTTTTCTTCATTTCTTTCTTCTGAAATCATAACAAACTAGGGTTTTCAAAAATTCCCAAATTTTCAAATCTAAATTACGTACTGATGAGAGATTCAAATTTAGATCTGTTCGATCCTAGAACGGCGGTTATGGACTCCACCTACTCGCCGGAAAACGGTCACGGACACGGAGACTTTGGCTTTGCGTTTAATGATAGCAATTTCTCCGATCGTCTTCTTCGTATTGAAATCGTTTCGGAACCGCCCGAGTCTACAATCGACGGTGACGGTTGTACCAGCTTAGCAGATTGGGCTAGAAATCGGAAACGACGTCGTGAAGATATCAAAAAGGAAAATGGTCAGTTTGCTTTTTTTGATACATACATTTTAATCTTTATCCTGAAATTTAGCTACAATTCTGTGTATATGTTGTATGCGTATACATGCATTTGTTTTTTTTATATTGTCTCGAAAGAATGACATGAATTTAGGTATAATTTGGGCATAAACTCCCTATCTGTTGTTTTTCATATAAAAAATAGCTTAATCCGTTGGCTCTTCTTATTGTTTGTGAGTAAATTAATCTGGGTGTCAACATGTTAAGTTGTGTAATGTTAGGTTAAAGATGTAGCTTTTGCTGAGTGTTAGTAGTTCAGAACGTAGCTGAAGAAAAATTTAGTCAAGAGCTTTATGTTTATTGATATGTGTCTGAACTGTAGAATAGAATAGAATAGAATAGAATAGTAAAGATACAAGATTTCCATTTTCCTTATGTTTTTTTCAGAATGTAGTGAATAATTAGGAAACGGCTTAATACAATCGCAGGAAGTTAGGAACACATTGTCACATTGCATCATCATAAGTAATTTGTTGGAAATGTTAGTTAATGTAATGGCCAATATTGCCCAACTCTATTAAAAATCCATCTACATCATCTAGCTCTGGGGGTTGAAATCTCACATAATACCCTCTCACAAGTGCAATCATTGTGTGCTTAATTTATTTTCCTTATGTGTGAAGAACTCTATCTAAAGTCATTGCCTTTGTTGTTTCGAGTCATGATGGTAGCCATGTGCCAAAACATTGTGTCTTCATACAACAACAAGCCGATAAAGGTGTTCAAGCGTGTCTTAATTACATATGTATACATTAAACAATTGGTACAATAAATTTAGAGACAATTATATCGTCACTATATTGTTATTTAAGTGTCAAAGACAAATTGATCAACAAAAGAACAAGCTAGCAAGTGTCATGACAATAACATCATATATTATAGGTTTTAGTGGAATATAGAATTAGAATTCTGAAAACAGTATTGTTTAGTATCACACTGAAGAAGATAACAATGTCCCAGACTCACAGGCAGTAACATGTCTACTGGCAACATGATTATAAGGCTTAAATTTCCAAATCACAATATTTGTGCTTTAAGTGGTGTACATTGCTTTTGTGCTGGTATGGATAGGCAGAGAAGGTAACAGGTGAGCACACACAGAACTATGCTTATCTCACTGATCAAACACGAAGGGACAAAGAGTAATAACAATATGTATAATATATATAAGAATGATAAGAGAAAGAAAAAAATTGGAAGAAGAAAATGACTTGATCATTTGGTTTTTATTGTACTGTGTACCACTCAAAATGTAAGTTTTCTTAATTTAAGTATATTTATTGGGCTACACATGGTCACTTCTTGGATTAAAACTGTCACTGACACCATAACAACCTTGGTATCTGGCATTAGAATCCTTTCTTGGTTACGTCTGAAGTGGTTACACATACATACTTTGATTACTATTTACAGTATATTAATAATATTCTAATTTTGGGATTCAGCGTAATCCTATTAAAAGCATTTTTGAAGGTCTTCTTTTGTTCGTCATTATTTTGATTATGCTATATCGTGTATCTTTTTCTAATTCCATATGAGCATATGATACAATTTGAGCAACTTTTATTTCAAGGTTTAAGACACGATCTGATCATTTCTGTTCTAGCCTCTCCGTTTACAAAATGGCGTTGCGGGTTATTGTAGTTATTTTGAATCACCGCACTCATTTGTCTGCAATATGTTTTTCTGTGTTATGTTTTTTTCCATATATTGATTTATTATCTTATATAGACATCATTAGTGTCCTGAATAGTATGACGCCCGCTAGATGACTGCTCTGCATGCTTCAGCATTCTGCTTGTAAATTTGCATAATCTTATCTTATATCATACAGTATATCCTATGCATGAACATGTTCCTATTGACAGTAACCATGTAAATTTAATACTCACAGTTATAGACATAGACATTGCTTCTGGGTATCCAGAGGAACAAGTTCTCAATCAACCTGATCATATTCCTGATGACGGCGTGGACACTGAAAATCAGGATGAAGAACCTGCAGCAATGATTGAAGAGTCACCATCAGGTGATATTCACTTATTATCATACGGGATAATTGCTGATATGCTACTAATAATCACTATTCTCAAATCAAATGTTTACCTTACATTTAATTGCTGATTTTCGTTCTGTCCTAAATAAAATGTCCCTACTTATATTGCTTGCACTTTATCGAATGAAGGTGCAAAGGACAATGATTCAAGCTGGGGCATGGAGTGTTCAACAGTTGTAAGAGTTAAAACATTACATATTAGCTCTCCAATATTAGCTGCAAGAAGTCCATTTTTCTACAAGGTAGTGTCACATCACTCAGGTGGATTTATTTTCTGTATTTCAATTGATTAGTAATATCAGGTTTCCTGGTATATTTTACATGCAGCTTTTTTCAAATGGAATGAGAGAGTCAGAACAGCGCCATGTAAACTTGCGAATCAACTCCTCAGGTTTGTTAATCATTTTGAGCTTTCCTTATATTGTAATATTGTATTATTAATAATAGTTTATGATTTATCCATTTTGTTCTTTGTTTTTGGTTTTTGAACAGAGGAAGCAGCCCTCATGGAACTGTTGAACTTTATGTACAGCAATACCTTGACAGCGACTACTGCCCCTGCTCTGCTTGATGTACTGATGGCTGCTGACAAATTTGAGGTTGCTTCATGCATGAGATATTGCAGCCGATTATTGAGAAATCTGCCTATGACACCTGAATCAGCACTACTTTATCTTGATCTTCCTTCTAGTGTTTTAATGGCTGAAGCGGTTCAGCCATTGACTGATGCTGCCAAGCAGTTCCTTGCTGTCCGCTACAAGGATATAACCAAGTAAGCTTCCTTCCTCAACTACGCAAATTCTTGATAATTACTGAATAGTCTAAGAGTACCCCCTGTAATTTCAGAAGGGTGGAGCTTCCATACGAAAATTCATCATGTCAATATATTTTGTAACAATTGGCAGGTTTCAAGATGAGGTTCTTAACTTGCCACTTGCTGGGGTGGAGGCTATTTTGTCTAGTGATGATCTCCAGGTGGCATCTGAGGATGCAGTTTACGACTTTGTCCTGAAGTGGGTACGGATTCAGTACCCTAAAGTAGAGGACCGCCGTGTAATTCTAGCGACCCGTCTTGCACAGTTTATCCGCTTCCCTTACATGACATGCAGAAAGCTCAGAAAGGTCATGACTTGCAATGACTTTGACCATGATTTTGCCCAGAAGGCCGTAGTAGAAGCACTCTTTTTTAAGGCCGAGACCCCTCACAAGCAGCGGACATATGTTGGTGATGAAAACTCAAACCTTTACCATCGTTTCGTGGAACGGGCCTACAAGTACCGACCTGTGAAGGTGGTTGAATTTGAACAGCCACGTCCGCAGTGTGTGGTGTACTTGGATCTGAAACGTGACGAGTGTGCAAGTTTGTTTCCATCAGGACGGGTCTATTCTCAAGCATTTCATTTGGGTGGACAAGGGTTTTTCTTGTCCGCCCACTGTAACATGGATCAACAAAGCTCCTTTCACTGCTTCGGGCTTTTCTTGGGTATGCAGGAAAAAGGGTCGGTTTCTTTTGCAGTTGACTATGAATTTGCAGCGAGGTCAAGGCCATTGGAAGAGTATGTTAGCAAATATAAAGGGAATTACACTTTTACCGGTGGAAAGGCTGTTGGGTACCGCAACTTGTTTGCAATTCCGTGGACGTCATTTATTGGGGAAGATAGTGTTTACTTTATTGATGGCATTTTGCATCTTAGGGCTGAGCTTACAATTAGGCACTGAAACTAACAAGTAACAATCGCTGCTGCTACAAAGGTACAAATGTTTTGTTAAAAAAGTGGTGGTGTGGTAAGTTAACTGATAATGCTGATTTGAGAATTGAATGAGAAAATGTACATCCGGCTCCTGGATTTAGTATTTTTGTTTCTTACTTGGTAATGTCAGTTAGAGGTTATAACTTGTTGGGTATTACTACAGTTCCACCTTTTATTTCAACTCTGAAACGTGATGGAAACCATCCTTATTGTTTGGGCTTTTAGCTACCAGCCTACCAGTAATACATTAGTTTCATTAAGAACGTCAGGCTCCAGTCTTGTACGTTGTAACCAGATCGTACCAGAACGGAACAACAGAAAAGAACCAAATCAAATGAAGGTGGTTTGTGTTTGTTTTACTTTATGGATACTTACATGTTTTGGTTGGTCATTTTCTATAATGTAATATCGAAGTATTTCTCGGATAAGTTAGTAGTGTTAAGTTCGAAATATTGAAGATAATCAAGTGTATCCATATAACAGTCAAACATCATAATGTGCTGGGATACATACTTATTCCATACGAGACCTCTATACATGCCTTTTATATCATACAGAAATAGAAATCCAAAAAAATAAATACACTTGAAACTACCCTGTCTATATCTCTGTGATCTTCTTCTTGATTGACTCTATGTTTGTGCTCAATTCTTTCCTGCTTGACTGAAATTCACAATTTAAATTCCCAAAGTTGCGAAATTAGTTATAAGTGTGATCTCAGGCCTAAAAAAATCAATGCAAAAATACATGAAAATTGCAGTGAAACAAGTTGGAGAAAGAAGGAAGAAACACTTGTACACATAACTGTAAGGTGAATGGTAGTACTATCTTCGAGATAAAAAAAAAATAAAAAACTCAAATTTCGATATCCTAAGAAGGTTTAGTGACAAATTAGCAGTTTGGCTGATATTATCTTGTTGATCAGTTTGAAAAATACATCATGTACATCCACACATGGTAAAAAAGATATTTATTTTTTGCAGTTATATACATAATGCAGTTATATACATAATGGTTAGAAACTAACTCGTTTATCTGTCGAGCATAATCTTACCTCAAAGAGAAGATATCTGTAGACAAACCATCCAGAATATCCAACTCCTACCAACTCCATGATATTTGGAAGCTGATGTTGCATCATTAGATAGGGAACGAAAATATACATATCAGCTAAATCAAAGTCGCACATAGATGTAATTTTTTTTGTCTCTTCTTTTTCAAGTAGATAACTTACCAATGGAAATTTGTTGATGGCGCCAATAATAACCGAAGATAGCCAAATAGCAACAGCTCCTCCTGTTCCATAGATTATAACTATTGGCTTGTTTTCAACTGCATCCCACTATGAAACAACAAAAACAAGATTTTGCAGCACAAATAAGCCTCATGAGGCACAACAACGTTTGAACCTAAAGACAGAATCAAATAACATTTTTTTATAATAATTAAAATGTCTACCTTTTTCTGTAGATCGGCAAACAACTCATCTGTATCGATGGAGGATGACGCATCTTCTGACGCCTTGACATGAAACTGAGACAACCTTCTCGACTCTAGCATTCGATCATGAAACAATACTGAGATTAAACACTTGCCCAACATTACATGAACCCAAAATGCACAAATTAAATATCATGGTCCATTAAACAAAATCCAAGTTTAAGTTCTTTAATTTTTATTCTTTATTTGTTTTTAGAAAGGCAAACTCTCTCACACAAACACCTACAAACCACAAATATGTACAATTTTTTCCACAATGTCCACAACTGGAATTGAAACAACAAGGTTGGAGGATTCCCACGATACCGCTAGGCCATTGGCCTTTTGTGCTCTTTAATGAGTCTTTTATTGCAAACAATAATCTTTTTATGAAATGCTATTATGGAAAACCTTAACAAAAATGCATGTAGCATTATGTTCTCCTTTTAATACACTTAGCGTAGTACAGTAGTGAAAAAAATAATTAGTCATTGCTAAACCAGTAAACCTGATATCAATTAAACTTAACATGATCCGGTACATAGCCAAAAAGATTTAAATAAAATGAACATTACCCGAAACAAGCTTAATGGAAGCCGCAAATGGCCTAGGTGGGAGGTTTGGTAAGGTGGTACAACCGAAAGTGGCGGTGACAGTTGGTGGTCGACTTAACATGACGGCAGTACACGCCATTGAAGTGGTGGTTGCTGCCGTCGTAAACATTAGTCGATGAACACAAAAAAGAAGGAAATAAATGAAGATTCCGAATATTATGAATTGATGATGATCCTATATTTTTCTCATCCACACTTGCCTGCTATACTTTTTGTTATATTTTTGTTTTTTTTAGGAAAGAAGACAAAAAGATAAAATGTTGTGTGTGGTGTGACACGTTCATATGCCAAACTTCATGATCGCATGTTTACCATTTTTTATCTTCACAATGCAATGCAACAATTGGTAGGTTCCTATTATAATGTGTACTTTTAAGTTTGGAATACATCAAACTGGAGTAATATTATTCTCTCCCTCTAATTTAATTGTTTACTACACTAATTATCGTGTTGACCAATATGATTTTATATCAAATTGTTTCTGATTGGTTGAAAAAAAATGGACAATAATTTTATAACATGTCAAATTGAAATATTAAACAATTAAATTGGGATGAACGATGTAACAAGCAGCCCCTCTATGTGTACATTAAATTATTTTGATATGGATGATATATATATATATATATATATATATTAGGAGGATAAAAAAGAAGAAAATTTAGGGAGAGAAAATAGAGAAGCATTCTGAGCCAATCGTTTAAAATTATGGTCAAAGGGTATTATAGGTAATGATCTTTTAACCAATTAATTTATTAATTAATATTTAAGAGTTTTAGTTTTCATGAGCAGTTACAAATTTAGATTGATTTTATTTTTCAATTTTCCATGTGTATATCTCCAAGGGTGTTAATTTTTATTTTCATTTTACATTCTTTTATAAAATTTTATTATGTTTTATTCTATCGGAAGATTGTTAATATTACTCCAAACATTTATTTGTGTTTGTTTATTTTCTTGTAGGTTATGATTATACTCACGTCTTTCTTCTCCATTTTCCACACGTGGTTTTTGACAATTAAGTATTTAAGTGCCGAATTAGCTTCTTTTAACTTTTTCCTAACGTAATATTATGATTCATATTTTTTCTTTCAAATATGATTCACCTTTTTGTCAGTATGATTCACTTTTTTCAGTATGATTCACTAAATAGGTTCACTCATAATATTTCAGATTTTCTCTATTGATTCACAAAAAAACATTTGTTGATTCACTTATCAATATAAAATAATTATGTTTATAATTTTCCTGGGTTTTCATCATCGGAATTGTGTTCTCAAACTGTTGAAAGCCGATCTCAATAAATAAATTCCGGTCATTTTTATGAAACATGATAATGGTAATTGAATTTTTCCTATTTTTTAGGCAAAAGAATTGGTGTTTCACCCATAAAGCATTTATTGACAGACGGTTTTGAAAAGAGAGCAACACTCATTTTACTCTTTTGTCCCTTCCTCTTGAATAAATATACCATTAATATTGATAAAATTAACAATTATGCCATTCTCATTTATAAACCATTGATCAAAAGAATAAAAGGTTTAGATCTCTTCTCTCTTTTCTCCACCTAATTTTGCTTCTTCATAGATCCTAATACCATATATATATATATATATATATATATATATAGGAATGAAATCCTGTGAAAACAAGGAGATAAAAAAATCCAGTGAAAACACATCTCCACCCTCCATCTAATCTAACATATATATATATATACATATATATATATATATATATATAAGGGGTGGGGATAAAAAAAACGGTGAAAATATTTTTTGATTCACAAATTTTTAAGGTGTGAACTTTTTTTTTTGAAGTAAACAATAAAAAATTAAGGTTCACACAAAAAAATATTTTTTTTGTGATCTTTTTTAAAAAAGTCAAATTTGAAAAGAAAAAAGAATTAAGGTTCACAATTGAAAAACTTAAAAAATTTTGTGAACCCAAAATAAAAAAATAAGATTCATAATTGAAAAAGTTAAAAACTTGTTGTGAACCCCCAAAAAAATTAAGGTTCACAGTTGAAACAAAAAAAGGTTCACAATTAAAAAAGTTTAAAACTTTTTGTGAACCAAAAAAAATTAAGATTCACAATTGAAAAAGTAAAAAACTTTCCGTAAACTCAACAAAAATTAAGGTTCAAAGTTGAAAAAATAAAGGTTCACAATTGATTTTTTTAAAACTTTCCGTAAACCTAAAAAAATAATTAAGGTTCACAATTGAAAAAAAAGTTTACAATTGAAAAAGTGAACTCAAAAAAAAATTAAGGTTCACAGTTGAAAAAGTTAACAACTTTTCGTGAACCTAAAAAAAAATAAAAGTTCACAATAAAAAAAACTTAAAAAAATTTACAAAAAAAAATTATTTGAAAAAAATAAGGTTCACATTCAAAAAAGTTAAAAACTTTGTGTGAAGCAAAAAAAAAAGATTTATGATGAAAATTTTATGTGAATAAAGAAAATATAAGGGTTCACAAAATATAGGTGAAGCAAAAAAAATGAAAGTTCACAACTTAAAAAAATTGTGAATCAAAAAGTATTTTCACCGTTTTTTTATCCCCACCCCTTTTATATATATATATATATATATATATATATATATATGTTAGATTAGATGGAGGGTGGAGATGTGTTTTCATTGTTTTTTTATCCCCTTATTTTCACCAGAACCCGTCCCTATATATATATATAGAGAGAGAGAGAGAGGGTTGAGTTCTTGTGAGAATAAGGGATTCCGTGAGAACGGTGAGAACACATCTTAGCCATCCATTTTTTGGTCAAAAAACCTGATTTTGGAGGTGACATTTTTATAATTGAAGTTTGATTTTTGAGGGTTCACATCACATGTGTTCATGTGAAGTTTTTTTTTTAGCTTCACATCATTTTGCTCATGTGAAATTTTTTTTTTTTAGCTTCACATCATTTTACTCATGTAAAGTTTTTTTTTTTAGCTTCACATCATTTTGCTCATGTGAAGCTTTGTTTTTAGCTTCACATCATTTTGGTGAGGTTAAGTTTATTATTTTTTTCTTAACATAAGGTTATGATGCTATAAATTTTTATTTTTGTAGGTTTACATAGTTTTAATGAGATTAATTTAATATATTTTTATTAACATTAGTTTTTGAAGAGATTAATGTTTATATATATCAATTCACTACTTCAAATATTTTTGTTAACAAAAATTAAATAAAACTTCACCATGTTAAAACTATTGTGAAGCAAAAAAAAAAAATTAAACTTCAGATAGCAATCCTTATGTGAACCCTCAAAAATCAAACTTCAAATTATTTACACAAGTGCCACCTCCAAAATCAAGTTTTTTGATTAAAAAATGGATGGTTAAGATGTGTTCTCACCGTTCTCACGGAATCTCCTTGTTCTCACATGATCCCAAGTATATATATATATATATATATTATAGGGTAAGGTTCCAATGAGAACACTTCACAAATAAGAACGGTAAGAACACTTCATAAATGCACAATTAGTCAACAAAAAATCATTAGATTCACACTCATACATTTCAAATATGTGTAGAAAATTAATTAGAATAGATGCGAACTTTCAGAAATACATAAAAATTGAAAAAACGATTGATGCATAATTATAGAGATAATCGTGCATCAATCATTTTTTTCGATTTTTGTGCATTTTTAGAAGTGTGTATTTGTTTTTCTTTACATATTTGAGATGTATGACTATGAATCTAATGATTTTTGTTGGCTAGTTGTGCATTTCTGAGGAGTTCTCACCGTTCTTATTTTTGAAGTGTTCTCATTTGATCCAAACTCTCTCTCTATATATATATATATATATTACATCAATTTTTTGAATTGATTTATTACATCAATATGTCCTTTGAAATCAAATAGTAGCATTTAATTATTGCTGTGATAATCGACGTTCTTTAAAATATATATATATATATATATATATATATATATATTTTAAAGAACGTCGATTATCACAGCAATAATTAAATGCTACTATTTGATTTCAAAAAATTAAATGTCAACCTTTATTAATTGTCTTTTTTGATATATAAGTATGTTTGATCAAAATCAAAGCTGACACTAAACAAAAAGAAAATGTGTAAAACAAATTTATATGATGAATGAGTAATTCACGATTTTAGATGCAAGTTTTGAATATATGTATTTCATTTAGACATTTTTGATTATTTGTGTGATGGGTGTGCAACGGTTTACTGTAAACATGTATTGTTAACATGAAAAATGATAATAACGGTGCCAAAGGCTTTTCATAAGACAATTAGACATGATTCAGTACTTGTACACGTATAAAAAGTAATAGTAACAATGTTTTCTTGAATATTCGTTAAAAATACCATTAATTTATACATTAAATAATTTTTCTTAATGCTTGAAGAACTGTGAGTAATAAAATCCTTTTAAACATTTGTTTTTTTACTCTGAGAGATATTAGCTTAGCATTGGTTTCCAGAGATGTTTTAATTGGGCCAATTGAGATGGTTAAAGATGTAGATGGGCTATAAGAGTGAATGGAGTATTACATTTTGCTTATGGCTAGGCCCAACTACTTGGTTGAGTAATGAGTTTGTTTTGCCCATCCCACTTACCAAGGGCCGTTTGAAACTGCAATTTAAAGAAAATTATTTAATTATTATTGTTACTAAAATAAAATAATCAGAAAAAATAGTTAGCAAGAAAATAATTATTTTTACATTTCTGATAAAGACATGATTTTACAAGACGTTGTTTTGACTTTTGAGAGTGATAATGTGCCAAGCATCCTCTAAAACAGTAATAATCGCTAACATACAGATTTGTTTAAGAAATGAAACCACGAATATTTTGCGTGACTAGAATTGAAACATTTAACAAAAAATTAATCTATATCACGTCAACTTGATGTTCAAACTTCACAAAGAAGTGGTACGTGATTGCCCTTGTCTTCGATATTCAGCTCGATACTCAGTTGAACACTGAAATTTAACACATGTACGAATTTAAAAGGAGTTGTTTAATGTTCAATTCGGAATTCAAATTGGCTCATAAAAATGATTTTGATCCAATCATAAAGTATGAAGAAAAAAAACAGCTGAACACATCATTGAAAGTTAAACTTTGCTATTGAATGTTGGACTTGAACGTCGATTCAGAGTGGTGAATATAGGAATCCGGCTTTCAAGTTACTGAACACTGGCTATTGCCTTTATTCGAACGTCTTGACATTCAAATTGCTAAACATGCCTCAAAGACACGTCATTCCTTTCAATAATGTTGCCGGTATTGTGGAAAGATTGAAAGAATTATGCTACGAATCACTAAAAAGTTTATAAGATTTTAAATTCGGTTTACAAAATAGTATATGACATATAGTAATCTACTTTATCTTTGTTTTTGTTATTTAGTTCTACAAATTAAATTGCGAGCTTAATATACAATTACGTAAACCTACTTCTCTTTATTATCTTGCAATTTATAAATTAAAAATTACACTAATATATATGTATAAGTTTACATGTTAACGAGGATGTCGTAAACATATATATAACCTTACACGTTTTCAATAAGTTTTCGTTGGACTTTTGAGTAGTAGTTTTGATAATATGAACATGTAGTCGACGGAGGAGGATCGGTTATGTGTAACTGCACCAACCAATCAAGGCCATGTCAAAATATGAGTGCCATGTGTAACCATCATCAAATGCTTGTAGTACTTAAAATAGGGAAAAAAATACAACGCTATGGGTAGAATCGTGAAATTCTCTCTACGAGCTGAAGTAACGGCTCTATTAGAAAGTAGAATTAGCAAATTTTATGCGAATTTTCAACTGAATGAGATTGGGTGAGTGGTCTCACTTAGAGACGAGGTGGGGAACTGGGGCTAGTCTAAGAAACTTTCACTTGAATTGTCAAGCCTCTTGTGATAACGCCCTCTACGAATTGCGTTCAACATCCCTTCAGTTTATTTATCGGTGCCTCGAGTCGGTAGCCCGAATAAGATTGAAAGAAAAGCAATGCAATGGGTTGCGAATACTTGAGATTATAATCTCATTTGTTAGAATCTATTGATATTGGGAAACACGTGGATCCTATGATGGGGATATAGGGTACTCCGATGCTGAATGTGCAATGTACAATAGACGGCTACGATTGTTTTTTTAGTGATTGTGACTTTAACTTGTTAAACAACCAAACGTTAGACACGATGCAATCTCCACATAGGATACACATAACCAGAAGTGGTTAATTAAGGGTGTGTTTGGTAAGAGATTTACCTTGTAGTTTTTATCAAACTCAATTTCCCATCAATGTTTGGCAACAAATATACAAGGAATTACTAAAAAAAAGAATTTTCAAGAATCCATTTTTTAGAGAAATTTTTAATGTAGCTTAGAAAATAATCTTTGGTTTTATCTCCAACTTCAACTAGTTATTTCCAAACACATCATAATTGTTACAAAACACATCCTAATTAAAAGATAATCTCCAATTACCGCCTGCAATCTTCAACTTTAATTAGTTGTTATTACTAAACAAATTCTTACTTATTATGGGTATTAATTTTGAAACAAAACTCACCTTGCATTTACCACACATCAATATTTGCTTACCTCAAAGGCTCAAATAAATGTCACTAAAGTACCTTTTTTTTTTAAATTGTATTTTGCAATTACTTATTTAGCTACGGGCATTGTTTATCAGAACACAATTCTTTATTTCCGTAAAAATAAATGAAAGTTAAGTTGCAGTATAACATTTATTTAGATCGAAAAAAACACAATTTATAAAGATGGCCTTAAAATATACTCTTCCTAACAAATTATAACTACATATTGTTCATTAACTATGGGATGTATAATTGTACTTTAAATTATCGTAACTTGTTTGAACATTATGTTTTTTTTCCTTCAATAATCGTATTATCTAATTTAAAGTATATTTTACTTAAAAGAATCATACATATAAATAACGTTTTTCAAGTTTTGCATTTAAATAATAATAATATATTAAACATAAGGTCTAAAATGAAACCTTATAAATTTGGTGCAAAGTTTAGTGTTGCACCAAATTTGATACAAAATCTTCTAAAAATTGGTGTACACTAAATTTTACATCAAATTTGATGAGTTGGTTGGAGATGGTTTCTTACACCAAAACATCAAATTTGGGGCAAAATAACATACATTGGAGATGACCTTAAGGGCATCTCCAACGTATGCACCAAACACTACACCAAATTTGGTGTAATAAAAGAATCTTTCAGGAATATACTTGCACTAAATGTGTTTCATCTCCAACGTATGCACTAAAACTACTTTTAGCATTTACACATTGGTCCCTAAACTATTTTTATATTATACTTGACGTGAGTTCATTATTTTTATGATAAACTAACTTTCCAAACGATTAACTTAAATGTTAAGTTTATTTATTTACTTTCGTAAAACTTCAATTACATAAATTCTTTGCATAAATCAATGCTTAAATTATCACAATTTGTTTGAAAATTATATTTTATTGTTTGAATAATCATAATATCTAATCTAAAGTATATGGTACTTAGAATAATCATACAAATAAATAAGTTTTTTTCAAGTTTTGTACTTAAAAAATAATAATATTTCATATATAGGGTTTAAAATGAAACATTATAAATTTGGTGCAAAGTTTAGTGTTGCACCAAATTTAATGCAAAATCTTTAAAAATTTAGTGTACACTAAATTTTACACCAAATTTGATGAGTTGGTTGGAGAGGGTTTTTTACACCAAAACACCAAATTTAATGTAAAACTACATACATTGGAGATGGCCTAATACTCCCTCCTTCACAATTCCATAGTCACATTTCACAATTCCATAGTCACATTTCTTTTTTGTGATGTTTCAATTTTTTTATAAACTTTCGAAAATTGATGGTATGATCAACATATTCATTTACGGCCCTTAATGTATAGATATAATGTAAAAAAGTGTGAAAAGTTTAAGGTTCAAAGAGTCATTTACACCTTGTTGTGTCACATAATACAAATTTTGAGTGGTGATTTGCACATTGAGTGAATTATTATAAAATATTTTAAAGTATAATGTATATAAATCATCGCATACTTTAAAAAAGCTCATCATTTTCAAGTAAACGTATAATAAAAGTTCTTTACAATTGTTGATATTATTATCTTTATACATGAACTTTATGAGTAGGATATTGGATGTCACATTCTTTAAATGTAATGCTTTTATACGGATCCCTATGTCTTTATGTACTATCTAATCTTATCGATTGACTTGATTAACCAAAAGTCATAGACGACAAAATTGACGATGTGTACGTTTGCTTATTATTGTGATACGATGACATGTAAGAGCGAGGGGATGTTTTATAACGCACTCAACAAAATTCTTGTCCTAGAATATTGTTCAATAGTGTCCTCTACACCATGTCAAATATTTTCGACAACGGTTTTCACAGTGTTCCTTCACAAAGTCCTTCAACGAAGAGTGCTTTTGTTTGTGTTTTTTTTGCTTATTCCCACACACACAATCATTTAACAAATAAAAGATAACACTGTAAACTCAATATCCTTCACACATTCTTCACACTACTACCTTTTCAACAAATAATATATAAAGGTTTGACTAACTTATGCCCTAAAGTTACAAGATAAGCTTCATTAAATGCATTACAACTTTCTAAATATATCACAAAATTTATTAATCAAACTCACTAATTTCCAATTATAAATCATCATCAATTACAATTAATGTTATATATGGAAAATTCAACTTTATTCAATGGCACTAACTTGTACCCTTAGGACACTTGTTAGAATTTCCCAAAATAAAATTCTTGAAACACAACTTCAATCTTATTGACACACATCAATTTCCAGTTTTTTTGTTCCTTAAAATGGTTACATTTTAGTTTTATACATTAGTTTTTCTCTATATTTCCTATGAGGATTATTTTCTAAATGACTGGACGGAATAGGTATCGAACCGTATTAAACCGGTTGGTACATATTTTCTTTTGATCTTAAAGTAAGTATCAAATATCGGACCGTTCAAAGCGGGATGATATCAGTACAGTTCCGAACTGATACGGGTAAAGTGGTACAAAAACAATAATAGAATAATAACTAAACATAACTACGTATTTTGTACTCGATAAAATTCAAAGAAGATAAATATCAATAAATCTTAAATAAAAAAGTTCGTCATTAAGTGACATAGATGGATAGTGACGAAGAAATACATATGTATACAACAACGTTATTGTACCGTGTTAACTGATTTGGTAATGATACAAGTCACGATCCCTAACTTTATATTAGCAAACAATATGTTTGGAATTCGATTTAACTACTGTGCTAAAAACGTGATTTTTTGTGTGCAAAGAATACTAGCTAAAAATCTATAAAATTACAATTATATTCATATGTGAGAGTCTAACTCTTACTTTATACTTCTTAATCACCAAAAAAGATATATTTTTTGTATTCATAGACTTATCATATGACTTTAGAAATGATGTTTCAAATATATCTTTTTAAAACATAGAAATAACCTACCAACCTATAACAAAAAATAAATATGCATTTTGAATATAATATTAAAGCGGGAAAACTGACATATGCCGGATACTTGATCTTTTTGGTTTTAAAGTGAGTACCACACACTGGATCTTTTGAAGCCGATTAGTACCAATTCAGTACGGTACACATATGGATCGGAAATTCGGATACTAAGACTCCTCCCAACTCCAAAATCAACTGACTGAAACTGACAGAGCCACGTCAGTGCCACGTCAGCTTTTTCAGAAAACTGATTGAAACTGACTGACCACTCTCATCCCTGCTCCGTCACTTTAATTTTTGGGTCCCGCATTTACTAATTTAACTTTCATTTTATATACACAAAATTAAAAAGAAAAAAGAAAAAAAACCCAACAAATACGATGCAAACTTCGGATATTTGACGAGGATCAAACCGATGGCCAAGTGATAAAGGTGGTGCCATCCCCACATCACTTTGTCACTCTTTGTCGGTTTCAAACCGAAGCAAACCGATGGTTTGCGTTGGGAAGAGTCTAAGGCCACTCCCAACGCTTCACGTCGGCTCTCGTCGGCTTGAAACCAACGAACCGACGGCGATGGCACCGCTCCGTCGGTTGCCATCGTCGGTTCGCCCCTTCGGATATCCGACGATCATTCGGTTTGTGTTGGTGGTCCCGCATGTGATTTAATTGTTTTCTTTTGTTTTTTGTTTCATTATTTGAATTTATGATCAGATTTATTATTGAAGGAAAGATGGGGTTTTGTTTGAAGGGATGAAGATGATTTGATGAAGACGATGATGACGGCTGTTAGGTTTAATAGGGTTTCTTTTAGTTACCCTCTATTATTAACAAACTTGTAAAAAAAACCCTCAAGTTTTATATTTTAATAGTATTAACCCCTTATAAAAAAAACTCACGTTTTAATAATTGTAATTTTTTATCAGCGTAACTTTTTTTTTAATCATGGTAATGTTTTTAATTTGAAAGAAATGTGTTTTATTTTAATTAATTGTGTATTATTAAGTTTGTTATTAGTTGTGTTTAATTTAAAATATTGTGTTTAATTTAAATAGTTTTGTATTTTATTTGATTAAAAAATTCCACCCGGGCCCCAGAAAAATGAAGTGATGGATCAGGGATGAGAGGGGGCTGTCAGTTTCAGTCAGTTTTCTGAAAAAGCTGACGTGGCGCTGACGTGGCTCTATCAGTTTCAGTCAGTTGAGTTATGGGTTGGGAGTGGCGTAATGCTGGCCTCTAGAATATGCAATACGTATTTGATTTGATTTAATATGGTGGGGTCGGTGCAACATAAGTCACATGACGATAGACTGGTTGGCCAGATATTGATGATTCGTAGATTGAATCTGAAGCGTACACGTGTAAATGTCAACGCGTCACTGTTTCTAAAACGGAATTTGTGGATTCTTAGTTCGCCTCCTCATACTTAGCCCAGTCAGTCATAGAACACCCTTATAGCTTATAGCCCTTGTCTTATTTCACCTAATTAGTTAAAACAACACAAATATGTTCCCCTTCTAAAGTTTTCCTTTTTTGCGAGGTTAATGATATGTGAATTCAGCCTAAAAATATTAATATCAACATAGCTTGAAGTTATGTTTATTTAATATCTATACAATGTGTGTAAATAAAATTAAGTCTAACGTAAAAAATTTGTATGCATCATTGATAATCTAAAGATGTGAATGTTGAAGAATCTGATGAAATAAGGTGTGATGTTGATTCTGGATATTTCTACGAGTCGTATATGAAAAGCACTTTGTAAAAATAATATTTTGACCCTAAGCGATGTTTGGGTTTCACAATATATACTTTGAAATAAAACGCATAGTTTTTTTTATTTGCACAACAAAACGATTTTATTAGAAAAAACACACCCAAAAAAGAAGAGAAGCAAAGCCACAAAGAGATCTTAAGCTCGGGAGAGCACCAAACAAAAACAAACTTCTAAGGAAAAAACCAAAATAAACACAACACCTAACAACTTCACCTAGATGAAGCAGCAAGATAAAAAAATTATATCCTTGAGAAAATCTCATTCGAACTATTAATCCAGTTATTCCAGTTAAGCCCATGTTTGAAGCACCTGTGAGCAATCCAACATAACACATTGAATCAATGGGAAAATGTCTTCAAACAAGATTGAAGAAACTTGATCATCCGAAGTAGAGTTAAACAAAACTTAATCCATAGCGAGTCATAAAGCGCATAGTTTGATTATGTTTCTGCACCAAAAATCATAATCCCATTTGTATATGTGTGTAATTGTGTTTGATGAATTGCAGATTTAAAAGAAAACTAAAAGTGGCAGTTTTTCAAACAGTTTTTTATAAATTGTTTTTCTACATTCATTGAATCTAAACATTTTTCCTAAAACATTGAATAAGGTCCATTTCATTGAGGTTTCGGGATGTTGTCCTAAACCCCACAAAGGCTCTGCCCCTTGGACCTCTTAAGGGAAGCTACCCACTTGAGTCCTGACTCCTATAATTTTGATTGAGTCTGATATCTAGTAACTTTATCTGATATGCATTTCGCATTACTAATTCGCCAATGCATTAAATTATACAAATAGTGAATGTATATTCTATAACTCATGTATGTTATAATGCTAAAATATATAAGATTAAAAAGTTTTAGATTATAATGCATACCCAACATTTTAAGAAGTGATATCATACTCAAGTTTGTAATGTACTTATAAAAAATTATAATTATAATCATTCATTCTTATATAAGAACCTTATACTTTAAAAAAGTGACAACTAAGCATCTATAAAGCTTACTTATGTCAATAATAATAATAATTAAAATCA
This sequence comes from Pseudognaphalium luteoalbum, assembly GCA_963422505.1. Classification (NCBI taxonomy): domain Eukaryota; kingdom Viridiplantae; phylum Streptophyta; class Magnoliopsida; order Asterales; family Asteraceae; genus Pseudognaphalium; species Pseudognaphalium luteoalbum. The sequence goes on from OY730195.1 coordinate 29,940,266, forward strand.
TCACTTACTTGATATTAAGTATCAATTATTTAAAATAAAATTAAAAAAACTCATTTCACTTTTAAACTACATAAATAAAAATAAAAGACTAATGCATGACATTTTCTAAAGACATTTTCATTGTATCATTTCATTTCATTATTACTATATAAAAAAGACATGATCTATTAAAAGAATCGCATCTCATTACCTTTCTTTTACAACATCAATTTTTGTAACTAAACATTTTTTTTAAATACAATGAAGTACATATACTATGTGTATGATATTATTGTTCACGATTTTTATTCCTTAGTGAATTAAATTAAAATATGACGAGAGTCTTTAACTAAGTCATTGACACTCAAATGTTTATAAAAATAGATTACAGTCATTTCATTTTTTATTTTCTCATTTTTTTTTGTGTATTACAATATTATACTAAAAGTTTGTTTGCTTTTCCTAAGAGTCGCATAAGAAATGGAAGAGTCATACACGACTAGAAAGTGTCAATTAACGACTCATAAGAGTCAAAGTCAATTAAGCGTTAGGGTCCGAGTTGCCTCATTTTTTAAATTTTCGACTTGATTCACAAGAAGCGACTCGTAAATAGTAATCGTTTAACAACAATATTAAAATTAACTTTTAAACAAAATATCTATTATAGAAAATATTAACGTCGGGACTGGGGCTGTGCACAGCCACGAGTGTTCCTAGTAGTAAGTTATAAAATGTAAAATAACAACAATACTTACTATGCCGCCATTGGCCACGTAACCTCGCTGTCATAGTCGACTATTTAAGCTTAAATCTAGTTTACTACCGAGTTAATTCTTATTTCTTAACCACTTTTAGTCACATTTGAATCCTTCTCATTTGAACATTTTTTTTTCGATCTCATAATCTCATCTAATGTGACATATAAAAGGAATAAAGGATCATGAACACTTTTAGGTACTTATGAGTTATGTCTACCACTCTCTAAACAGTGATTTCGTCAGTTGTATCACATCAGCACACCCAAAACTGACGAAAGAAAAACACAACGGTGCCAACAATGGTTTCGTCACTTCAATTTTTGAGCTACACATTTACAAATATACGTAGTACCTACATTTACATACATTAAACAAAAAAACAATAATACATTATATAATAGTTGGGACCTACCCCACAAAAATTTTCTTCTGTCGTTAAACCGAAGAAGTGGAAACTGTCAAATAAAAAAAAAGTGGTGCCGACGGTGATGAAAACCATGGCTTCATCGGCCCTAACTGATAGATGCCCTATGGCAATGGTATAAGAATAATACTAAATATACTAGAAAATGTGCAAATTATTTGTTTGTTAACCTTACCTTAATATAAGATGATCAGATGTAATGTGTATAATAGTATCAACGTCTACATCATCATAAAATAAAATGAAATGAAGACGTAAAACTCACTTCAGAGGTAAATTAAGTTAAAATAAATTTAATCAAATTCGTGGCAAAATCAAAAGGACTCAAAAGTAGTTGTTGTGATTAAATAAAGTAAAATAATGAAAGGGCCCAATCGTAATTTAGACACATTAGCCAGCACGATAATGAATGGGCCAGCTCAATCAGCATCTTGTTCACGGCACTTCCACGTGTGTCTACCGTCGTACAATAGTACAATATGAAAGGACTTTTAATTTTTTACGTATTTTATTAATTAAATTAACTCAAATTAACTCGTTTGATCTTTAGTGGAGGATCCGAATTCGATGAGATAAAGAAGATATGTGTATACTGTATTCTAGGATAAATATTTTATAATTTACGATATCACTGTATCTTAGCAACATCGTATTTCAATAACAGGACATATTATATCTATAAGTTTCATTGCATTCTAACTATGAACATTTGTTTAGAAATGCAGTATAATAGACCTTCTCATCCTAAACCTGATAGAGAAATGATAAGATCACAAACAATATACTAATGTGTACGAATGAGATGAAGTGAGAGAATCATGGTGAAGAAAAGAGAATTTGCCATGATTGGTCCATTTCACTTATCACGATATTTTGTGTGTGTTCTTTTATAAAATTGATGTCTCTAACATTTATCTTAAATTTACCATATATGTTTTCACGTAATCTTGTAATAATAATAATAATAATAATAGTAATGATAAAATAATTCATTCATTCTAAAATTATTGTCTACAACATAATTACACTATACTTTATGTATCATGAGAGTTTTATATTTAGCTTTTACCTATTTTTTACGACATACACATAAAGTAAGAATATAATATAAAATTTAGCTAAATATATCATTCTACTTTTGAAAATGAACAATTAATTTAAGACGTTCAAAACAGAAACATAAACTATATGAAAAAGAAGGAGTAATAATAATGATAAATAAATATAATACTACTCCGTAAGTAATAAATATATAAATATATAAATACTTACAGAAAGACATGATCCATTGGTCCACATATTTTATTAATCGTATAATCCGGGAACACGTGTCTGGTGACGTGGATGCTGCATTGTCTCCCTTTTTCTCTCTTTCCATTCTGCAAAAAGCTCCCACTTTCTTCTTCCTTCTTCCCTCCCTCCATTTTTTTTATAGAGAGAGAGAAAAAAAATAAAAAAAATGCAGCTGAATTCTTCTACATAATAAAACAACAACTCAGGTATCCTTTATTATCTATTAATTCTAACTTTTTATGTTCTTTCATGTCTCCGATTTAATTCTACATAATCATCATCAATATTTCCTTTTTCAACCTCTTATTCGCAAGTTCAAAGTGTTTTTTTTTTCTTCCTTTTCTTCCATCAATCTATTTATGGTTTATGCTGTTGATTTCTCATCGATTTAGCTGAAAGTATTATTACTGAATTAGTTCGTATGTATAGGTTTTAATGAAAGTACATACTTGCAGAGAATTCGCAATTGAGAATTGGGGGAAAACTCAATTGATGTAAATCGCTCGATTAAAATCTCTCTGAATTTAGAATTATGCAAAACGTTTTGTTTATGGCTTCCTGTTTTGGTAGCTGAAAATATATCTGTACGGATTTTTAATTTTTTTTTTTTTAAATATATATACACATAACTTTTCCTATTTGAAGGGTTTAACTATTAAATAACTATATTTGGAATGCAATTAGTTACTAGGTTTGCTGGGTTGTTGTAAAATCTGGATCAGGAAGGACAATTATGGTCTGTAACTTTTTGTGTGTGTATGTATGTATTTCATGGTTTAGGTTAAGAACTAAGATTGATAGTTTTGTAAAGTAATAACTTACTGATTGATATGGGGGAAGTAATTGAAGTTGGAGTCAATAGTAACTGAAAACTTAGCTCGGTTTACTATTACGAAACGAATGAATGTAACAGATTTTCCAGTGAAACAAACTTGACGGATTTAGGGATGTATGAGGCTTTAGTAATTACCAAGTACTAACCTTAGGAGATGTTTTCATGAATGGGAAAATGATACATTTATATAAGATCAATGATAATTATTTGTATTTATTTACTTAATTAATAATTTTATGGCGGTGAATGCGGTATGTGTGTCGCCGCGTCAGCGCCTTACATATCACAAATATGAGCTCATTTACAATTATAGCGTTACTGATGCGTTTTGTTCGATCTTATTGTAATATCATTGTGTATTTATTTATATACTTCCCCCGGTAACATTTTCTTCCCTGTATCTTGGCACCCATCCTATTGCAGTTGATTGAGCAAATATATAGCAAGACTAGTTTTTTTTTAGCTGACCGTGACCCAGATCTTCGTTGAATCGGTTTACGGTGTTTACTCATGGGGAGCTGTGAAGAAGCAAAGGATTGCAAGTCCGAAGAAACATCTTCACCTCCTCCGGTAAGATGCAAAAGCAAAACATCTACTCAATTACTCATATCTGGTTCTATGTTTAGACATTAGATCTTGTGGGTGAGAAACATGGGTTGATTGGGCTGAATGTGCAACGAGTCAGATTGGTAGGTCAATTGGGTGTCTGTTCTAAAATACTTCAAAAAGGTTCACGGGTCAAATGGGTTGGCACAGTTGGTTAACTTGGTGAGTCCAAACACGTTTATTATTTCTCTATATTCATGTATGTCTAAATATATGTAGAGACACATACACAAAAGCAAGTTATCAGTAAAAATGGCAATCCACTTTTATGTATATTATGTAAATGAATTAGACTATCAAGTCATTTTCCAAAAAGTTGCTACACATATATGTTCTATCATAACTGATACATTGTACATTAGTTATCTTTAGATTAATAGACGATTCGATTAACCTTTTACATGTCATTTTCACACGTATTGTGATCATATAGTTCATGTCTTTTTTTCAACGTTGTATGAATTTATGCCACGTCATACGTTTTATACAATGCCATTAGGTTATTTACCATTTCAGATGGCTATCTACCAATTTTTGTCGTGTAGTACTATCTCGTACCATTTCATCCTGTTTGGTACCATTCTTGTTTAGTGATCTTATCAAAGGATTATGTATTATCTTTTATGTCTCAAGTAATGTGTAAGTTTTTTTCCGCTTATGGAATTCTATTACGTTTACCTTTTCAGGAGCAGCAGCAAAACGGTCATTTATATCATGAGTGGGCGGCCATGCAGGTTTTTTTTATTACAAATTCATGCTATTTAAATTTGAGGTCTTGCACTAATGAAATTCAATCACACAACTAACATTTAATTCTGCAGGCTTATTATGGCCCCAGAATGATTGTCCCACCACCATACTTTGGCTCAGCTGTCTCATCTGGTCATCCTCCTCATCCTCCTCCACCTTTTATGTGGGGTCCAATGCAGGTATAGTACCAAACTGTCACTAATCCATAATTATGTTGGCACTTACATTAAGAATGTAAGCATGTTGACCTATTCTTGTACTCATGGTTCAGCATATGATGCCACCTTATGCTGCAATGTATCCGCATGGAGGCGTTTACGCACATCCAGGGGTCACTGTTGTAAGTCTTAGTGACATTTCTATCTGATTGTAGCTCGTAAGCATTAGCATTAGCATGTGCATAACATAGACCCCATACTGAACTCTTAATTGTATCATGCAGGCGGCTACTCCTGTGCATAGTGATTCTCCTGCCAAGTCATCAGGAAATTCAGATAGAGGCTTGATTAAGAAGTTGAAAGGATTTAATGGGTTGGAAATGTCAATAGGGAACGGCAATGGAGGCAGTGCTGAAAATGGATTGTCTGATAGGTATGTCATATATTTTGTATCTTTGTATAATATAGTGTTGATAGATTGTTTTAGATTGTGTAATGTTTTAAACAGTGGAGAGACGGAAGGTTCTAGTGAAGGAAGTGATGGGAATACAGCAGAGGTAAGAAGAACAACCTTACCATCGTTGCTAATGCCATGCAAATGATTCTTAGCCTATATAATGTTACTTTCAGGGAGCTAAAAATGGTCGGAAAAGGAGTCGTGGAGGATCATCTACTACTTGTAAGTAACATTCTTACTTCAATAAATATATATACCAGTTAGGGGTTATGATTTATGAATATCTGTGCTGAACGCTTGTGTCACCAGCTGAAGTTGGCAAATCTGAGCAGCATAAGAAGGTAACAGGTGTTACTGTTACTCCCAGAAAGATGGCTATATCTTCTGACTCAGGAACTGAGCTCGAGCTTAAGAAGTCCCCTGCTGCTACTAACATGACCATGGTGCCCGGCACTGTGATGTTTCAGGTCCGTAGTGTAGGTCCTACTTATCGTTGTTATATCAGACATACATTTTAAGTGTCGGAACGATTACCATGAAGCGTTCATCTTTATATTCCAATTCTGATTTTGGACGATGTGATGTATGTCCAGAATGAGCGAGAACAAAAGCGGGAAAGAAGAAAGCAGTCAAACAGAGAATCTGCCAGGAGGTCGAGATTAAGGAAACAGGTAAAAGGAACTCTTCTTATTCTATCATCTGAATCGTACATGAAAGTATGGAAAAGCCATATTTTGTTTGTGGTTTTCGAAGTAAACAATACGTTCATTCTGGTTTTGTTTGGAAACACTACAGTCATTTGTCCCGAATTTAAATCACAATCACTAAAGTTTTGTTCAAATATTGAGCCATAATCACCAAAATACGGGTTTAGCATGTATGGTATGTATCTTACTATTTCCAACAGCTTCAGTGAATCAGCCGACTGACATGCATGACTAATTGTATTTAAAGTTTCTGTTTGAATAATATTTTCAAATTTCCAATACACAGGCTGAAAGTGAAGAACTTGCTACCACGGTTGAATCCCTCATTAAAGAAAATTTGGAGCTTAAGTCGGATCTCAACCAGTTAACTGTTAATTCAGCAAATCTGAAGCTTCAAAATGCTAAACTACTGGTACTGATGCAAATTTTATTCTCTCCTCTTATTGCAAAGTTCATCCATCTCTTGTCACTTGCAAACATGTTCTTCGCAAACTGCATAAAGATGTACATTGTTTTATTTGGGTAATGAACTTGCAAATTCGTATGTTTTTAAAACTTAACTGGAGCAATTTGAAATCAGCTTAACGACAGGAAAAATTCGACATAGTCACACAGTCACAGTCATCAACACGTGATCTGTCACTTCATTTGATTGGTCGATTACCCTGAATCAGAACTTTTGAAAGTTAGTTGCCTTAAATCAAGCATTTTGAAAGTGCATTGTTTATCGCTGAAAACAAACTTCATTATTGGAAATGGAAATCAGCCTGAAATTTGTATAATATTTGTCCTATTCTTTTTCAAATTAAAAGGCTCCAAGACAAATCCTTATGTCTCTGTTTTGTCAAAAAAATTAAACTGATGGCATTGACCTGGATTCACAAGATCTCTTTACTTTGTGGTTATTGAGGGTATGTTTAGACATTTTCATACACAATTGCAATGGTTATTTAAAATGTGATTCTTTGATTACAGGAAAAACTTAAGAAATCACAACTTAATGAATCTCCAGAAGAGCCAAGTTCCGACAAAAAGGATTTGTCGCTGAGCACTGCTAACCTCCTCTCTAGGGTCAATAACGGTGCTGGTTCTGTTGTTGGTGAAGCCACCAGCTCTGGTTCAGGTGCACCGCTGCGTCAACTTTTGGATGCTAGCCCCAGGGCTGATGCTGTTGCTGCTGGCTGACCCTCAACTAGTACCCCTTACTTTATAAACAATTTTTTTTAAAAGTGAATTGTGTAACTTCGGCATATTTATGTGACCGAAATTAGGTTAACAGTAAGTAGATAATATGAATTTATCCCAGATAGGTACCTTAAGGTTTAGAATTTGGTCTGGTTGGAGTCTAAGTTTCCGCAGCCAACTGAAATGCGTTTTTAGTTTCAGGGTCTGCTTACCTATAGCTTGCTGTAATTACCTGATCCGTGGACCGTGTATACATGGTTTTCTTATGTATAAGATGTGATGTTTTGATCATTTAACTTGTGGTTCTTATGTTTCCCACCATAGATATATTGTGATTGATTATTGATCCTACAAACTTTGGAGCACAGATGTTTTAAGCCATGGCCAAGACCATTAAACTTTACAGATTTGATATAAACCATAAACCAAGTATTGTGAGTAGAAAGGTGTCTAGGATATTTTCAAGGGTTTATCGACTTAAAACGTAGTAAACTTTATGCTTTTTTACTATGATGTGTAGTAACTTTTGAAAGTGTTATTGTATTGAAGTTCTAAAAACGTCTATCGTATATATTTAACTTACCATTGTATGTATATAACTTACAAAAATTGTCTATGTATGTATAAAAAATAGTCAAAATGCATATAATAGGTGTTTTTTAATCAACGGTAACTAAAATAATTTTTTTCGACCAGTGTTGCATAAAATAAAATAAAATGAAACGAAATTTATAATATTAGATATTAGAAAGGACAAATTCTCGATACCATGTATCGTACGGGTTAACAATAGTATTTATTCAGTATAGAAATAAAAGTATAGAAATAAAGATATATTAGTCAGTTTTGTAGATTATCAGACTTGATATATAAATAGTACTATTTACTGAATAATCTACAAAACACCATATTATTATTAACTTCTTCAGTAAATGTATTCACATTTTTTAGCAGTTGGGTCCATAAGTCGTTTTCCTCATCAAACTGCAAACATTCAAAGGCCCCTCAAGAAATTCAAAATTTACTACTACTGTATATAGATTCCAGAATCTCTGAATCCTTATATTTTTGGTCCATTTAAACATCATGATATTAGCTCAATTTTAGACAAACCCATTTATTTAGTAAAGAAGTAAACTTACTTAATTTGTATATGAACTTCATTTCTTGATAGTAGCTAATTTTTTGAAGCAGGTTTTACATCTCCAACCAAAAAATGTAAGTGATCACTTATCTTCTATCTTATGCTACACAATGATTCAATGTGATACTTTTAATCTTGATAATTAAATGCTGGTTATTTCCTCAGAAAGGTATTGTTTGGAATTCAATATTACATTCTGTATTATGACTCCTTTTTGATTTTTTTTATGGAATTCAAAGTTTATCTTGGTATGTTATTTTCACTGTGCTAAAAAGATTTGGATACAATTTTGGGTCTAAGTTTTAGGGATTTTACAGCTCCTGATTTGCTAATATGGGATGCATATATGTCAAGTTTTTTAATGAATGGTATTTTAATTGTGATATCAGATTTGGAATCAAGAAATTGGTTATTTTTCATAAAAGAAAGATTCCAACAATGGAAGTGTGTATGCTTTAACTAATTGTGTTGTTCACTACATGTGTTGTTTACTACTTTTATGCTTCACTTGAAATTTTATCTTGACTTATAGGTAGGAGTTCATCAGTAGCTTGCCAAAATGGTAGCACTTTCCAAATTTTGAAAGTAATTTGTTGTTTGTAAGAAGAGGGGTGGATTGGGAAAGAATTGAAATAAGTAGTTGGGATCATAAAGATTGTTCACAAGTTTAAAAAGGGTGTCTTTGACTCTTTGTTTCACAAGAAATATGATGCAAGTAGTTGTGCAAAATTTGTGACACTTGTCACCACCTCTCGCATGATGTCGACATTTATCACGCGCAAAACGTTTGATTAGGGTTTATAAAAAGGCATTAAGTGAAGGGTTAAGAGGATTGTGTATTTTCGGAGAAAAATGGGGCAGCCTGCGGCCGCCGTATGGGACTCCGAGGTTGCTACTGCAATGTTAAAAGACTGCAATGGCATCGATCAAATCGTGCTTCAAAATCAAGACGGCGCATCGGCTAAGGTTTCATCATAATCTTAAATTCTAGTATCTATTATTTGATGACTTACCCTTTAGTTGCAATTGTCAATTGGGAAATGTTGCATGAATGAAATGGTTTGTTTCTAAGTTCAGAATTGTTTATTGAATCATAAACGATCGGTTTCCAGGTCAGCTTGCATGGAGGACAGGTCATTTCATGGAAGAATAACCGAGGCGAAGAGCTCTTGTTTACAAGTAGTAAGGTGTTGTGCTATCCCTTTCAATTGAACTCTGTTATTGTATAGCATTTGCAGGATATATAATTCTTACGATGTCTAAAACTTTCAATTTAATCTATTTCTGTTTCTTATTTCTATAAGTGTACTGATCGTACTGATAACAGTGACTTGTAGACTTGAAGGTTTATATCTATCGAATTGCGTTCTATAATTCTTGCAACTCTTTTAGGGCTGTTTAGATGGGCACCTAGAGTCGCAATGACTTTTATTGAAGCGTTTGACATAAAAAAGATATTGATTATGATTTTCTGATAACTTTTTCGGTCAAATTAACCAAATTTGAAAAAATGTGTAAGCTGGAAAACTGATTGACAAAGAGGATTATTTGATTTCAGATTTTAGTACTCCTCATTTACTATAAAGGTGGCGTTTTGGATTATTAGTCAAGTGTCCAAATTCCAAAATACCCTCGAGTAATGGACTAAGAAAAAGTAGCATCAATGGCTTGTGATGATGAAAGGGAGTGTTGCAATTCTGAATATTCAGATTATATATGGAACAGAGCACCTTGATACATATTTATTTCTAAAAAAATTCAGGTAAACATAAAGGACCCAAAAGCAATCCGAGGAGGTATTCCAATCTGTTTTCCTCAGGTAAGTCTACAAATTATGTAAAAATCCATGAGCTATATGCTAAGAGTATTGAGCATACTTTACTGTGCTTTACCTGTAACTCATTGTGTAGTTTGGTAGCTGTGGTTCACTTGAGCAACATGGATTTGCAAGAAACAAAATCTGGACCGTTGATGAAGATCCTCCATCACTGTCTGCTAAATATTCCAACAGGAAATCATTCATTGATTTGCTACTAAAACCATCTGAGGAAGACCTCAAGTTTTGGCCACACAGGTTTAGCCTCAATCTTGTTACACAATTTTTCATGCTTATAGTTCATTTGATCATTAGTGACTTGCAACATATTTTGCTTTTCTTGTTATCGTTCTTATTTATATGTTACATAATATAATATATTTGGCTGATTGAATTCATATTTTTTTCAGCTTTGAACTCCGTCTTAGAGTCTGCCTTGGAGTGGATGGTAACCTGACCTTAATATCACGTGTGAGGAACACTAATGGGAAGCCTTTTAGTTTCTCATTTGCTTTTCACACATATCTATCTGTTTCTGACATCAGGTATTAAGCACAGTGTTGTGAGCTTTTTGATTCAGAAGTTTTCGACATTGACTTTGACTATAATTTGTTCTTGATTACCAGTGAAGTGAGGATTGAAGGGCTGGAAACAATGGATTACTTTGACAACCTGTCTGAAAGAGAACGCTTTACTGAACAGGGAGATGCTATTACCTTTGAAGCTGAGGTAATCATAGAAGTGGTCATTTCGGCCCATTTATGGGTTAACGGATCAATTTTGGAGAATTTTTGCCTCTAACGGGTCATATTGGTGCGTTTTAAAAAATATAGCGGGTGAAAATGGAAATCTCCAATGGGTTGAACAGGTCAAGCAAGTCAAACAGGTAGAAAGTCACCCACAATGTATTCAAAATGTATAAAAAGATCATAAATTGTGTTACTTCATAAACATGATCATCATTATGATAAAATAGTTTTCTCAATCATTTCTATAATCTAGATAAAAAGTGGCCCGGCCAGTTTTGACTCGTTTCCCCACTCACCTGACCCGCGCAGCTTGCAGTAGCTGCTAAATCTCTGCTGCTATGGCTCCAAAACTGAATACGGAATTTCCATATGTCGGTTGGAGTTTAAAGTATCTATGTGGGTTGCACAGAATTATGTTATCATTAGATGATCATGATTAGATTTATGTGACAATGTTCATATTGGTTGTTTGTTGTGTCCTTTATTTATTTCAGTTTGAGCGTGTGTATCTTAGATCACCAAATTGTGTTGCTGTAATTGATCATGAAAAAAGGCGCACGTTTGTCATAAGAAAGGAAGGGCTGCCAGATGTTGGTAAGATTGCTTATAAGTTTCTTTTGATTTCTAGAGTCAACCACAAATCATTTGTTGACTTTGTAGTACATTTTTTGTATAGTGGTGTGGAATCCTTGGGAGAAGAAGTCAAAAGCAATGGCAGATATGGGATACAACGAATACAGGAAGATGGTTTGTGTCGATGGTGCAGTGATTGAGAAACCGATTACTTTGAAGCCAGGTGAAAAATGGATGGGTCGCTTGGAGATCAGTTTGGTGAATTCAAGTTTTTGCAGCGAGGGTCTCTGTTTTTAGTTTGAGATGCCTTCAAAAGTTATAATCTTCTCTATATATTGGTTGTTCTAGGATCTTGTGCTTTTTAGTTTTATAAAGCAAAAAGATCAACTTTTTTTTTTGAAGTTTTCAGTTGGACCTTGAATGCTACCCTTAGATCACTGGCATAGTTGGTACTGAGATCCAACCGAGAACATGACTATGGATCCCATAAGGTTGGGTGAATCTGAATGAATTTGTGGTCATTTTCTTCATTGATAGGTTCTGCATATTTCATCAAGAACTTCAGTTTTCTAAACAACACATTACTTTCAATTATTTATTATTTATAAATCATTATAACGTACCTGAATTTGTGTTTTTGGAGGTGACAAAGTAGTTAGGATGAGAGATAGACGTGTCGAAACAAGTAGTTGTTGACACGGGTCAAAACAGATTGGGTTGGGTTGACAAAAAGCAGTTTTCAACTTCGTGTTTTTTTTTTTACATTATATATATAATCATCATATTTTATAATCAAACTTATATGGTTCCAAAAATAATCTAGTTAAGTGATTTTGAGCTATTCAACCACTGCAAGACTTTACCCTTCTGAGTTTTAATAATAGTTTAAGCCCCCTAAGGGATGTTGCTAAGAGTTGAGTTTTCATTACCAGTTTGTTTTCATCTGATTATAATCATGTTCAAACCTCCTCTTTTAAGAGATCTTCATCCAACCAAGATCATTCGTTATGTTTAGGGCAGTTGTTAACAACAATTGTTGCTGTTTTCTTTTATCTATTCTTTGTACAGTACTTGTTTGACCCATTTCTCACAGAACATAACATTCGACTCATTCGTAAGAAAAAGACGTCAGTATTACCAACGTTTACACACAATGTGATGCCTGTAAGTTTCACACATTATTTTCAAGCTCCAAAGCCAAAAGGTGATTGCCCTAGTTAGAGAACACAGATTAATGATGATATAAAGACAGATGGCAAGTTTCATTTAGGTTTCACCAAATCAAATACACTAGATTTCAACACAGTTTCAAATTTACCACGTAAGCATCCTACATATGTTCACAAGTTGCTTGACATTCAACCCAAAACAACAAATAAGTCAACAAAGCACTTGCAATCATGTTTCTTGTGATGCATCCCACCTGAGTCTTACTACTTAAGCGGTTCGTCGGTAGAAGTGGTCCCACTGGTCGGCCTTCTTCTAATGCTTTAGCTTTAAAATTATAATGGGGAATTTGATGAGTTCACCAAAATCATTTAACACTTCCCGAAGGTTAAGCTATACACCACGCCGATTTTCTAGCTCTTTTGTGTTTTCTATCAATACCTACCAATCATTAATAAACATCATAAGTATCATAACAAATGAAAGTAGACTAAAAATATAAAGAAATGAAAAGGAAAACAACAAGTTGGCAAGTCTTCTTACTTCTCGGATGTAATTTGCCACTGCTTTGCAGCCTTCTGTTGCAAGTTGCATGACAGTTTCAAAGATATCCATGGGCAACTTGGCATCCATCTGCCAAAACAAACTAGATTTATAGTGATGGCCGATCAAGAGTTACTCAATAATCAAAAATCGACAGAATGACAAATTTTATAAAATGTTAATACGGTGAAAATATGTATCAACCACCAACTCAAAAGATGCATAACCTGAAGAAGAGTCACTTTGTCCAACTTAGGTAGAATTCCTACAGTAACATCAGGTCCACCAGCACTGTCTTCCACGTAATTTAGATCTGTCGATTTAAAAAATAAAATATTTAGAAGTCATGGCAATGAAAGTAAGCATGAAGTTAATCGAAGGATGTGCCCTTACCAAGCAGAGGAGTGCTATTTAAATATCCAGCGCTACATGAGGTAACAAGATCACGCATTGGAATCCCAGCATCTGCAAGGGCTAAAGTTGCAGCATTTATGCAAGCAGACCTCGTTCCTGAATATTAAAAATACACATACATATATTAAAGCTGTGTAAAAAAGATTAGATTTGTTTATTGTTATCAGCTAAAAAGTGTTTCCTGTTACCTCCGTCTGCTTGAAGAACTTGGACAAAAATGTCAATCTGGGAACGGGGCATTAGGTGTGTCAGTATGCATGCTTCCATTGTTTGGCGTATAACCAAAGAGATCTCTGTTGATCTCCTGCATATCATAAGATTAAATGTTATCCATAAATATAATCATAAACTATACTGGTTAAACGTTCAAACATGTATGCATTAATTCATAGTTAATATAAATATAAATTAGAAATCATCATAGTTATGCAAACAAATGATACAAACCTGTCACCCTTTGGTTTTCTCATGCGATCCCCTGTACTAAAATTAGCCATCGTATACTCACACCTTATCTGCCAAAAGTTTTCTAATAACAATATCATGGTCCGGGTCTCACTCATGTAAAAAAAAAAATAGTATAACAAGTGAAGTTAGCTCTTTACCAATGCCTTATCATTAATCTGTTGACCCCTGTGTTGGACCTAATAAACAAAATAATATTACAAATTATATAACAAATTTTATCCAGCACATGATGATCATACTATACAAATTACAGTATATTATATGACAATAATGCATATAACAAATGTAACAGTAATCTAATCTAATTTAACCAAGTAACTAAATTCACAAACTTGCAACACTTATATTATCACTAACCTACAATTACATTATCATACTCAAAATCCATAATGCTGTAACTAAACAAATTAACAAATAAAAGGGTACCTCTCTAGGACCATAAACTGCAGCAATAACTTTAGTGTTACCCATTTCAAAAACTGCTGACCTACCATCAATTACAATACAGTCAACATATTTAAAATTTAATCAAACTTCAGCATAAATAAATTATACTGTACTACTACTACTACTATCACTCCTAAGATAAAATATAAAATACCCATCAGCTTTAGAGATAGTGCCAATTTCTGCTCTCAGCTGTCTCATCTGACATCAAAACAAAAAACACACAAAATTTGAAAATTACATACAAATTATGAATCAAATTGGATAAAAACGGATGAAAGCTTGAAAATTTAGGGAAGATTGGGAACCTCCATAGGACGACGACCATCTAAACGAAGTCCTTCAGGGCTCACGTACTCCATTTTTGCTGATACAAAAAAGCTCTGTTTTTGCGTTTGTATTTGGGTGTGTTTGTGTGAGAAACTGAGAATCAGAGAAAAATAAAATTTTCAGGGCTTGGATAAAATACGGAGCCCTAAAATAATCCATGAAGTAATGGGCTGAATGTGCCCATTAGGCCCATAATATCAAATAGCTCATGTACGTTTTGTTCATTTGTTGTCATTAAAGAAAAAATAAATAGGTAGTTTTTCACGATAGCGTTAGTGTATGTGCAAAAAAATTAATAAAGGTAAACAAATTGCAATGATTATGATAAGAAATTAAAGCACCCAAAATGCACTTTCCATTTGATCAAAAGTTACTTGGATCAAAGTTATTATATTAGTTAGTACGTTTCTGTTTAACTTTGTTTCATTTACCATTCCATACGTACCATAATAAGTGCTCACAATCACATTACATGAAGTTTAAGAGAAGACATAATCAATTGTGTAAGAGATAAGGTCTTATTATTACTCTTTGCAGAGTATTTTATAAATCACTTTTGTGAAAAAATAAATTAAGTGTAAATTGGTATAGTCGGGCAGAGGTAGGATATTTCGTATAGGGGTTAATTTTATTTTTTTTTCTATCATTTTTGAGGGCAAAACTCCAAAAATGTTTTTAATTAGAACCTTAAAAAGTTTATTTATATTTCACAATTCTAGATTTTTAAGGGGGCAGTGCCCCCTCTAGGTCCGCCTTTGGACATAGTTAATGTATTACTTTTAAACGTAGATATTTATTTTGAAACAAGCTAAAAGAGAAAGGTGAACCAAAGAACCGCGTAACATGTTCATGAATCATTGGCTCCTCATCTACACATGAACCAAAAAAGCAACATAGATGGCAACTTGCATGGGACAAAAAGGAGTTTTCAACATTCAGAGCAAAAAATATCAACTTGGGAAGGGAAAAAAAATAGAATAACCCAAAAACAAGACCTTAAGAAATAGTCAGAGTTCAGACTACTGCAACATCATTATCTAAATTATGTTTTCCAAAAAGTTTGCATTTTTATGATCAGTGGCGTATTGATACATTCCTTGTAATTGACAAGATACTAACATGCCACAGATAAAATCTTATCTATTACTTCAACTAATCACAAACACAATTAAAGAATAATATACAAATCTTATTACACAAGGCAGAACCTGTATAGATCTGTTCTATCCGTTGTAGAATGATTTGCCTAAACAATTGTAAATCCCAAACATTACAAGAATCTTTTAAGTTTAAATCTAAGAAATAAATCAAACTCCATAAATCCGAACCTACATCATTTATGCATGCTGGTATGTAGGATCCACCATTCCCATACCATTTCCTTCATCTGTCAGCAGACTGTCTGGGTCCTGTAACATACATGAAGTTGTTAGCATAAACGGGCTAGCAAGTATAAAGGATTTGAATACTTTATGCATACCTCCAATCCCCATTTTATGTAATCCGGGGACTCGCAAGCCTTGTATTCATCCACCAAACTGTCAAGTATGTCTTTAGACTCGTCAAATTCTGAAAGATCATTATCCTGCAAAAGGTTCAAAGAAGCAAAAGTTCATGAATATCAAGTTATACAAACACATTCAATTCTTAAATATCACAAGGCCAATTTCATAAAAATGGTAACTATCATTGGTCTGAATTGTGTTTTGGGTAACACACTGTTAGCACACACCAGAAGAACTTTTTTTTTTAATATATGTTTTAGGTTTCCTATGGGCGAAAACAAAGATGGCCCCTTTTATTCAACTTGCCTTTCTTATATTTAGAAATGAGCAGAAATAACTTACAGCAAACATCGGGAAACTCTTGTATCTGTCGAGGAAAGCTTGTCTTTTTCTCAAGAGAGAATACTGACTCAAACACTTGGAAAATAGATGTCGAATTCCAGTGTAACTTGCTAGCATGAGACCACTAACCTAAGGTTATAAAACGTATGTATCAGTAATAAATCATCTTGATTACCAATAAAAATACCAATTTTTGAAGAATATATGAAGTCTCACCCTGTGGGAAGTTTTAACATATGGAGACTTCCTTGAGAGAGCGACCTGAATGCTGGCAGGTGCCCATTCGATGAAGTTTACTAGCTTTCTTTCACGTATTCTCTGCAAACTTTCATGAACCTAAGAGAGAAGCAAAAACTGTCGGAAAGCATATTGAGGACTTTATCCTTTATCCATGAAAGTTCATATTCGTAAAGAAGCAGTTAAAGTGTGTTAGTTTACCGAATTACAATTACAGCATGTAAATTGTACTCACCTTAGTGGGATCAACTTCTCCCTGAATAATGTTCAATATTGATATGTATTTCGCTAGACTAGCTTGCTTCGTTCTAGCATTACAAGACACCATCATGTTTTTTGTCTGCATAAAAACAACAAAAATTTCTTAAGGTGAGTGAATTAACTTCCTAGGTCTTAACTGTTGTATTACTTAAATGCAAAAAAGAACACTAAATGATGAACAGTTACACCATTAAGCAATTTCAAGTGATTATGTTGCATTAAAACAACTATTGCAAAATGGTCAGGATTGCTTACTCAGTGCAACTTTGACATGTTTCGTTTGCAAAAGAATAGGTAAATTGTATTATAGGTAACCAAGTTTGTTCAAATCTTTATGTCAGACAACCTGTTTTTGTACCTAAAAAAACCATCAAAATTTTCGATTCAAGTAATCATCCAAGTTAACCATATTACAGGTGTCTTGTCAAGACAAAACCAACGGGTCAAAGTTTCCGACACATAAATTCTGCTGTATTTTCTTTGTGGTTGACATGAGGGTAGGAGTTTTAACCTTTTTCTTACTGGTTTTTGATGGATAATATTTCCCTCTCTCGGGGATTTGTTGTATTTTCTTACCCTTGATCCTTTGTACTTATTTTCTAATAAATTCCGTTGTTCGAAAAAAAGTTACCGACACATAAGCTGCCATGTCAACATTTTGACAGGGTAACCGGGTCAGATTATATTTGAAAGTTGATTACTGAAATCAAATGTTCTAAATCTTTAATGGAGAATTTTGAAATAGCATGAAACCACTAGAAATTCATTTGCTCCTTACAGATAAAAAATGCCAAATTTAGGTCTCATCAACAAAATTAGCCAGTTTACAGTTCTTGCCTGAAGAAGTCTTCTCATCACATCCAGCACTGTGGTTTTACGAATCAGATTAGCCTGCCAAAACCAATGTTATAAAATGCATCTTTAAACGTCCTTAGCATTCTATAGCAAAATAACATTAATGTAAAGATCTTACCTGACGGTCAACAGTTAGAGGTGTATATCCTGCCATAAGAAAATGACACCTCGGTGTCGGGATTAAAGAAGCAAGAAGGCCAACCAAATCATTATTCATGTAACCAGGGTAACGCAGAGTGGTTGTACTAGCCGCCATAACAGTAGAAACTAAAGAATTTGTCTCAGAAACAGTAGGATTCTGTATATGTAAACGCTCTACTGCAATTCTGTTCAGTGCAGTGTTATCAAGAACCACAACACAGTCAGCATTTAACGTAAGACGTTTGAGAGTCAAAAGAGAATTGTAAGGCTGAACCACCACATCACTTGTCTCATTCTGGTTCGGGAAAACACTATATGTTTGAACAAGTTTTTTGCTGTAGTGATCATTCAAAGTCTCAAGTATATATGAACCCATCCCTACGTAAAAATATAGAAATCATCTAAAAAATTAGTACTTCGTTTCTGTAGTACATGTCAGTCAAAGAAACAAACAAAAGTACATGCTAGAACCTGAGCCTGTCCCTCCTGCAATTGAATGACATAAAACGAACCCTTCAAGACTATCGCTTCCATCTGCTTCTCGATCGATCATGTCCATCAAATCCTCCTCAAAATGCTTACCCTATATAAATAGAGATAAAATTTTTGTAAGAGTTTTAATGTGATCATAAAATAGTAAATACTCCGCATATTTGGATTAAAAGAATACTTTACTTGATCATATCCACTGGCCCAATTGTTGCCTGCACCACCTCCATCAGAAGATATAAAAACATTCTCTTGATTATAAAGATCCCTATATTCACCAGTTTGTATTCCATTAATCACTCTAGGCTCCAAATCCATAAGCAAAGCTCGCGGTATGTAATGTTGATCGTCAGCTTGATAGAAAAATACATCTTTTCTGTCACCACCACCTCCCTTCAATCAACAATACCAAACACCATTATTATTATCATTAGTAATCAAAAAATACATATATCCTGATGTAACATTTTATCAATGACAATTATACTTTAAAATGTTGTACGTACGGAACTATCAAGTCCATTTTCGTCCTATCATTTGATGTCATTGTACAAATATGTATAGCATAATGTTTTAGTAACTGGACTAATAAGGCACTGATCAAAATATATAACACAATAACGACATGATGCAAAAGAAGCTGTTACAGTAAGAATGAAACCTGAGTAGCGTAATCTTCGAGAATGCCGTCTTTAGAGATGCCATGTTCAAGACAAAGTTGTTTCCAGAACTCCATTCCGATCTGATTCCCACATTGACCTACTTGTAATGTTATGATCTCACGTGGCATTTTTATGTTTTCTTGTTCAATTTTTTTTTTTTTGGGGGCTTCTAATTTATTATTTCTGAGTCGAATGGAAAATTAAGGTGAAACCGGCGATGATGAGATCGACTGAAAAACTGTGTTCATGGGGAAAAATGGAAATGATGAATACCTTTTCTTTAGGAGTTTTTGTTTCAAAAGAAATATAAAAATAATACATACATTTTTTATTAATAAATGAACGCAAAATAAAAATCGTTTATTGTTAACCAAATTGTGGTACGTGATCCATTTATGTCATTAGATTAAACTTTATTATAGTAGTAAGTTTATGTACCATCCCCTCCTAATCTATAATGTATATAGTTTAGTATTTACTGTCAAAAGCTTTATATATGTTTATCTCATACAACGGTTATGGTTACGATGACCTCATAGAGTATACTTTCAATTGAATGATTCCTGATATTTTAATATTTCAAAAGTAGATTAGTTTTTCTTTAATTACATAGTAATTCTTTACGGGGGTAATTTATTTTTCTCTATCATTTTGATGATGCAAAATTCATAAAGTTTCATTATTAACTTTGAAAAAATTACTCTGTATGTTTTTCGTAAATATAGAATTCTTAAAGGAGCGACTGTCCTCACCGGCTCACTCCCTTCTAAATCCGCTTGATCCTTTACTTGAGTGACATCATGTGTGATGTCACACCCCCAATTTCGTGATTAGCAGAAGCGAATATTTTGGAGCGTGACTAATCAAATATCAAGCACAAAGGTTAAGCAAACGACTCTAAATGAGACGTTTTAGAAAATACATTACATTACATGAGTAATACGAAGTTTTAAGTTATAAGTATACATCATTAGCGAGTTCGCAAGATGATTCAGAAGATTTTAAATACATAATCAAAGTACAAAAGATAATGCAAATAAAATCTTCATAAGTGTTTATGCATGCGACTCGTATTAGCTTAGCATATCCTGCGGGCCATCCTTACTGAGCAACCCTACTGTTGTTGTGTACCTGAGAATGCATCACTAAAAACGTCAACCAAAAGGTTGGTGAATCTCACATGTTTGTAATAATAGTAACAATAGTTCATACACAATCAATAAGTAAAATATTGTACAAGTAATATCAGTCAGTAGTAATGAGTTCACAATGTACAAGCCAGTAAGTAAGAAAATTTCAAGTGTAGTAAGTCGGTAAGTAATGATTTCACAATTAAGTAAGACAGTAAAGTATAATTGTACGAATGTAGTAGGTCAGTGAGGATTTCACAAGTACAGTAAGGTCGGTGTAGTCTGCCATGAGCCATCATAGTCGAAGCTTAACAAGTCTGTAATTTGCCCCCGTGAGTGCTAATCCAAAAACACTCATACAAAACGAGTAGAAAACACCTGTTTATACGAGTACGGTTCGTGGTGGCGCTACCACCCCAGGCGGGGATTGTCAGTCCCACATGGATCCATATACTAAAACTCACGCTTATCTTATAACTAACAACTATGATTCAGAGGCCTTCATTGGATTAAACGATAACTCATGCAATTCAGTAAGTCTGTAGAACTGTAAGTCGGTTCAGTTTGTAAAACGGTAAATTTGTAAGTCGGTCATGCAGTAAGTATACAAGTTGGTAAAACAGTAAGTATACAAGTTGATAAGACAGTAAGCTTATGAAGTAGCAAGTCAGTAGTATTTCAGTAAAACAGTAAGTTTATAAGTCGGTATACTATACATACATATATGTATACAAGTAAAACAAGCAATGCATCTCCCCCAAAGTAAAGACAGTAAGGGGCCGTGAGACTCACCTGAAGAGCAAACAATCCTAATGTGCGCGCGTGTACCAAGTGTAATCCCCTAGTGTCCTAAACACGTGAGATTATATTTTTGTAAGTGTACGTTTAGTAAATCATTCGTATAATTGTTCGTTTGGTTAATTATGTCCAAAGTATTCGTTTCGTATTATGTTTGAAGTTTTTATAAAATGTACGGCCCGTTAGGCTTGGTCCAATTTGTGTTTTAAGAATATACATGGCCCACCGGGCTTGGCCCAAGTTGTGATTATACAAGTTAAAAATAAAAATGGAATCAAAAGAGGGTCACAAGGCTTGAACCTGTGACCTCTCGCCTCACAACACACCTCCTTAACGCTAGGCTAACGCCTGCTTTTGTTATTAACTTACCAGCACTATGTTTATATGTGTGTTTGTAATCTGTAAGTCAAAAATGAAAATAAATCAAAACAGCTCACGAGGCTCGAACCCGTGACCACTCGTTACAAACCCCAGGCCTCACGAGTAGGTTGATGCTTACTTTTGGTTAAATGTTACTAACTATACATACATACATACATACATATATATATATATATATATATATATATATATGTTTTAACTAAGTAGATTTTGGTGCTTTGCCATTGATCCATCACCCTCTCACAGACAAGTTTTTAATCCTATTCCTTTTTACCAACAAGTTTCTAATTCGTATTCTTTGGGCATAACAGTTTATATAACTAGAATGTATGATGATATAAGCTTTATAAACTTGAAATAAATTTAGAGAATAATGGAGGTTGCTCACGGTGGTGATGGGAGCCGAGGTGATGGTGGTGAGCACTACTGCGACCTGCTGCTGCTTGTTGGTGGTGGTGGTGCTCGGCGATGGTGGTGTCCGGTCGGTGGTGGTGCCGAGAGTGAGGAAGAGACAGTGACCGATTGATGATGATGATGGACAAAAATGATGATGATAATTTGGTTGATGTTGTTACACTTGATGTTAATCTTGTTGTTTAATTTAGAGAAATTTGAGAGAGATTGAGAGAAAAGATTGAAGAAGAAGATGAGAAATGAAAATGAAGGAGACACAGGAATTATTGGATCGGCTCATTATTGGAGTTTGTTGGTGACCAACTCCAATTATTGTGGGTATTTAACCCGTGTTTGTGTACCCGATTGTATTGTAGTACAATGTTTTTAAACTATAAATTTCTAAATATGAAATCGTATACATTTTTAATCGAATTATTTTATAAAAATACTTTTAATAGGCTATAAAATTATGTCTTTGTTTTACTTTGAACTTACGGATAGTTTTCTGTGTTCAAAATGTATTTAAATTTCTAACAGAGTAAATAATTATTATTCTTGACAATAATACTTTATTTGAAAATGTTTTGCACCAACTTCCATTTTAAGTTTCTGCGTTCTGTCAGATTCGTATATATATGATTATTAAATATTCGTTTAGAGTTATATATATATATATATATATATATATATATATATATATAATACTTGAGTACTTGAGTATTAACACGTATATAATACGTGACTTAAAAGTTTAAATTTGAACCAAATTTTGGATCATTTTTGATCGGGTGTCACATGTGAAGCACCCAGATGTGCCTAGTAGGTATTGTACATTATAAATTGACAATATATAATATTGTAATCTTCCTTATCTATTAAAAGAAAAGGTTAATTACTTAATCACCAATTAATTAGGCTTAAAAACTTTAATCTTCCCCCTTTATTTGAATAGCATCTATAACCTCAGCATTTGATTTAACAAAAAATTGTGATTAATTAATCTTCCACCACAGATTTCTTACAAAGCGCTATTACGGAATCCCCAATATAACACAGAGAAAAAGCCGTGACTAATCCCCCGACACACACCCCAATCGAGTCAATACCCAATCGATTCAATCCACGCTTCTCCTCATCAACCTAATGAAGATCTCAAATTCGTCATCAACCCTAACAACCCATTCTTGAACATCAGCGTGCGACGGCTTTGGATGGGAGTTCCGATCAGCAAAGTGCGGCGGCAACCGATGGGACCATCGTAACTGCAGCGTCAGGGGACGTATGTGGCGGGGGAACATGCTTAGCGAAGCATATAAAGCGATTGGTATCACTGGTGCTTCTGTCTCCATTCAGGTAGGGTTTGTTCCAAACGAAATTTTTGTTTATTTGGTGATTTTAAGGCAATTGAGATTTTGTTCCAAATAGTTATGCCGTATTTATTTGGTGATTTTATCACTTATTAAACTTGATACAGTTTGCTTTGGTTAGTATAGAGTTTAGTTTTGATATTTTTTTTTGGGTGTTTGTGGTAGTTTATGGTGGATCATGGTGGTCGGTGATGATTATGGTACTGCTAGACTTTGTCACTTGCAAGTATAAGGTATAAATTGATGCTTTTTCCTTTCAAAATGTTTGCCATTTAGCTTTTCATTGCTTATCCTATATCAAAATCTCAGCTTCATATATTATAACACCCCTCTATCTGAAAAACATTATTATATGATTTTATTTGTCGGAAGCGTAGATTAAAAAATTTCATCATTTCTATACATTATTGAAAATGTACATAAACTTTTCCAACTTTAAACATTAACATTAACAAACATATTACCTAACAGTTCCAAACCATTTACTATTAAGTATTCAAAACACTAGGTGTTATATCGTTACATTATCCAAATATATATATATATATATATATATATATATATATATATATATATATATATATATCAGAGTTAAGCGCGTGTCAAATATTTCCTCAAAACATAACTTCCTGCCCGCCCGTCTATCAAACATAACCTGCAAGAAGTAAAGGCATTGGGATTAACACGAAGCTAAGTGGGTGAATAATCAACTACAATTCGACTTAACATAACACGTCTGTTCACAATCAATAATGTAAACAAATAATCTCAAGAGAAACGGTGGTTCCTAAGGACCCTACGTCGGGTGGCCCTCTTAGAACACTTAAACCAACTGCAGGCCAAAACAGTGGTTAACCGTTAACTTATTACTAATCTTCATCAACACATGTACACAACTCTATGTTGATCAACAATAGTAATTAAGTTCAACCTTCCATCAAGTTGACCTCTGAATTATACATATTAGCCCAATGGCCCAAGTAATCCCACAATCAAATCATACTAACGTATTATCTCAACTAAACAGTATATCAATAGTAATCTATAATTACTAATTGCAATCAAACTGTCACAACCAAATCAAACTGTGAGTTTCAAATCCACTCACCTGATTGTCTCAGTTCATTTACTCATCTGTCTTATCTCGCTGAGTCTTCTGCTGATCTGAGAATAACAATCAAATATAAGTTAGTCATATTATCCATAAAACATAACTTATATTCTTATATACTTCAATAATTAAGTACAGGATTGATAGTACATAACAATTAACACATGTGTTGAAGCTAAAACAAAAGTCACACAATTCGTGCACTACCCGCCGGGTAGCCCTAGTACCCGCCGGGTACTAGGCTTACCAGTTGGGTCAAACCCAAATCATCCGATTGAATTAAAATGTCATGGTAATAGAACCAAATCGCGTTTTAAACCTTAGAGAAGCAGCCGGGTTCCTGATTTACCCATCGGGTTCCCTCATTTGGTATAGCCGGGTACGGGCTCTACCCGCCGGGTACCCGCCCCTGTATCATCATGTTCGTTCAGCTCCCAACCATAACCCGAATTTTAAACCCAAACTCACAAAACTCAGTTTCTTACCTCTATACTATAGCAATCAGTATCAACAACTACTAGTAACATCAAACATCAACTTTAATATCATCTATATAACAAATTGATTCAAACAATTATAAACAATTAAACAATCCACTTACAACTTGATGGTGATGAAACAAAGAAGATGATGAGGTTGATTCAAGCTTAAGATCACAACTCTTTAATCTGATTCTCAAGTTTGTATGAAGACTTCTAATTCTAGGTTTCTAGGTTTCAAAGTATTGAGTTCAAAGTGAATGGAATACTTTCCATTTTTAGAAAGTGGAAATAAATAGGTCGGCCCAACTTTCAACTGACCCCGTATCCACTTAAAACTAGTCCCCCTCTAAATATATTATCTGGAACCTAAAACCATTTGCGATAACATCAACTTTATTTTACCGTCAACTGTAACAATTTAAAACAGGTAATATTTTACTATTCACAATCAGACAATAATATCAAATAATTTCTAACACATTTAAATAACTAATTTAAATAAGAAATTACCAATCTCATAGAGAGGATATTACAAATTTCCCCTCCTTAAGAAGATTTCGTCCCCGAAATCTCCTCACTGTCAAACAAACCAGGATATCTAGACCTCATACTTTCCTCAGTTTCCCAAGTAAGGTTTGAACCTAAACTGTATTTCCATTCGACTAACACCATTGGAATTTGTTTCTTACATAGTTTAGTCATTTTTTGGTCCAAAAGCTTAACAGGTTCCTCAACCAGCTTCTGATTCAGATCAACGTGCAAATCTTGCAATGGAAGGACCTGAGACTGATCCTCCACATTACACTTTCTCAAATAACAAATATTAAACGTATCGTGAATGCCAACAAGTTCAGGTGGAAGATCAAGTTAACAGACTGATCATTAACAACCTGCTGAATTTGGAATGGACCAATATACCTTAGAGCCAATTTACCTCATTTTTCAAACCTGATCACACCTTTCCACGGATAAACTTTCAAGTAAACTAACTCACCTACAGAAAATGAAACTGGCCATCTACGTGGATCAGCATATTGTTTCTGTCTATCACCAGCTGCTTTCAATTTCTCACGTGCCACTGCAACTTTATCAGTTGTAATCTGAACAATATCGGGTCCAGCAAACTGTTTCTCTCCAGCCTCTAACCAACAAGTCGGAGTTCTACAACAACGACCATATAACATTTCATATGGAGGCATACCAATGCTTGAATGATAGGATTTATTATAAGCAAACTCAATCAACGGTAAATGAGAATCCCAAGAACCGCCATACTCAATCACACAAGCACGCAACATGTCCTCCAAAGTTTGAATTGTCCTTTCTGTCTGACCATCGGTCTGAGGATGATACGCTGTACTCAGATTCACTCGGGTACCCAATTCATGCTGCAAACTTTGCCAAAACCGAGATACAAACCGAGAATCTTTGTCAGACACAATCGATAACGGAATACCATGTCTCGAAACAATTTCATTAACATATAGTTGTGCCAATCTACTCAGAGATGCAGTTTCACTAGTAGCTAGAAAATGTGCACTTTTCGTCAATCGATCCACAACAACGCAAATCATATCATTACCTCGGGTAGTTCGTGGAAGTTTTGTCACAAAATCCATAGTCAGATGTTCCCACTTCCATTCTGGAATCTCTAGCTGTTTCAACAATCCATATGGCTTCTGGTGTTCAGCTTTAAAGAACATATATGACAAGAACTTACAAACCTTGCCACATCTGTTTTCATCGTAGGCTACCAATACAATGGTTTCAAATCATTATACATTTTTGTGCTTCCAGGATGAATAGACAATCTGGACTTATGTGCTTCATTCAAAATAACATCCCGAAGACCACCAAACAGAGGAATCCAAACACGAGACTGAAAAGTTTTCAATCCTCTCGAACCAACATAATTTCAGACTTCAAATTATGATCTAACAAAGCTTCTAACTGTGCAGCTTTTATTTGATCCACCAAATCAGACGAAACTTTCAAACGCATAAAATAAACTCGATCAGAAGTTACCTTACGGCTCAAGGCATCAGCAACCACATTTGCTTTTCCTGGATGGTATCTAATCTCACAATCATAATCTTTGATTAATTTTAACCATCGCCTTCAACGCATATTTAACTCTTTCTGTGAAAACATATACTGAAGACTCTTGTGATCTGTACATACAATACACTTAGTACCATACAAGTAATGCCTCCAGATCTTCAAAGCAAATACAACAGCTGCAAGTTCTAAATCGTGAGTAGGGTAATTTCTTTCACGAGGTTTGAGCTGACGAGAAGCATAAGGAATAACACAATCTCGTTGCATCAAAACACAACCCAAACCAGCAATCGATGCATCACAATATACAACAAAATCATCGGACCCATCCGGTAATGCTAACACAGGAGCCTGACACGACAACTGTTTCAAAGTCTGAAAAGTTGTTTCCTGTTGTTTACACCACTGAAACTTTACATCTTTACGAGTTAATTTAGTCAACGGGCCTGCAATCTTAGAAAAATCTTTAATAAACTTTCTATAATAACCCGCCAAACCCAGAAAACTCTTTATCTCAAAAGGTGATTTCGGCACATTCCAATTCATCACAGCCTCAACTTTAGATGGATCAACTTTAACCCCATCATTGCATATAACATGACCCAAAAATTGTACCTCCCGAATCCAAAATTCACATTTCAAAAATTTAGCATATAAGTGTTCTCTTTTCAATGTTTCCAGAACCAATCTTAAATGTTGTTCATGTTTAGATTCAGATTTCGAATATACCAAAATATCATCAATGAATACAATCACAAATTTATCAAGAAAAGGTCGACATACCCGGTTCATCAAATCCATAAAACCTGCAGGAGCATTTGTTAACCCAAACGGCATAACCAAAAATTCATAATGCCCATACCTGGTACGGAAAGCAGTCTTAGGAATATCACATTCCGAACACGAACTTGATGATAACACGACCTCAAATCAATCTTTGAATAAAAAGAGGATCCCTGCAACTGATCAAACAAATCATCTATTCTAGGCAGAGGATACTTATTCTTTACTGTTCGTTTATTTAATTCTCGATAAGCAATGCACATTCTGAAAGTACCGTCTTTCTTTTTCACAAACAATACTGGTGCACCCCACGGGGAAGAACTAGGTCTAATAAAGCCCTTATTCAACAAATCCTGAATTTGATTCATCATTTCACGAATTTCAGTAGGAGCTAACCTACATGGAGCTTTTGCTACAGGTGTCGAGCCAGGAACAAGATCTATCTGATATTCAACCTCTCTAACAGGGGGTAACCCAGGTAATTCATCGGGAAACACCTCCGGGTACTCAGAAACCACCCGCACATCAGACACAGTTTTCTTTTCTATTTTAGCATCAACAACATAAGCTAAGTAAGATTCACAACCCTTAGCTAATGACTTCCTAGCTTTCATCATAGAAATCAGAGGAACATGTCCATTTTCCCTTTCTCCTCGAGCCACGACATATGACTCATCATAAATAGGAATTTTAATCAACTTCTTATGGCATTCTATATTTGCTTTATTATGACTTAACCAGTCCATACCAATAACCACAATAAAACTAGGAATTAGCATCAACAGAAAGGAAATTTGAAAAGTCTGACCCTCTATCATTATATTAGCTCCAGTCACCGAGGTGGTAACATGAACCGTTTTTCCACTAGCTATTTCTACCTCAACAGGGCTTGTAATCACAGTAGGCATCATTTTCAGTTTATCACAAAAATGCACAGATACAAAGGAACAATTTGCTCCACAATCAAACAAAGCACGTGCCGGTACAGAATTTTCAAGGATAGTACCAGTGATTAGGGGTGTTCAAAATATACCGAAACCGAAAAACCAAGCCGAAAACCGGTAGATTCGAACCGAATTTCGGTTAACCGAACCGACTTTATTTCATTTTTTGGTTTCGGTTAACCGAACCGATTTTTTTTTATTTTTATGTTTCGGTTTCGGTTCATGATTTTGGGATGAACGTGATAAATGGTTAACCGAAAATATTATATATAGTTTTAAATATTTGTATATATATTGTACATTTTATATTTATATATAGATATTTACACTTGTATTATTATAAAATCATTTATATTTCCTTTTCACTTATTCTAATGTAATATACTAACTTATATTTGGCCTAATATGGTAATTATTACTACTAAGTTTCTAATTATATTCAAATGATTTATGTATGTATAACTTAAATACATGGTTATAAAGAGTAAAATGGTTATTGTTTGATATTAATATCATCAAAATATTTTAAATATAGTGAACACTAAAAAATAAATATATATTTGTGTGTTATTAATTACTTTTTAAATACGTATTAATTAATAAATGGTTAATTTGGTTACTGACTAACCGAACCAAAAAAATGGTTAACCGATTTTCGGTTAACCAAATTTTTCGGTTTAGGTTTAGGTTTAAAAATATTTTGAACCGGGACTCCGGTTAACCGGTCTCCGGTTAACCGAGTCTCCGGTTAACCGTCCACGAACACCCCTACCAGTGATAACATCATCTGTGTGGACAACTTCATCAACTGTCATCTGGAAGGCCCTACTAGCTGCTGATGGCGGATTCTTCCGCTTCTGACCGGAAGATGACGAACTAACAACCGAACCAGAACCCTGTCTCTTAGTCTTAGGACATTGACCTGCACGATGCCCTTCTTTCTGACAATTCCAGCACACATAAGTTGGATCAACACAATCCTTAGCCTCATGCCCAATTATCCCACATTTCACACATCTGGTTGTTTGAACAGAACATGACCCAAAATGTCTAGCTTTACATTTAACACACCAATTAGCACGATCAGACGTACACTCCGATTTTCTTGCTTCTTACCTTGCTGATTACCCTGCCATCTCTGATTGCCTTTACCAAAAGATTCACTCCTAGATTTTTAGGAAGATCTTTCCTTACTCGGTTCATCTTGAATTCTCAAATCACTATCAACCGAACGAGCTAATATAGAAGCTTGAGAAAAAGAACCCGCTAACCTTACAGTAGTACGGTAATTAGAAGGTAAAGTTCCAATAAACTGCTCTACTCTGGTTCTTTCATCTGGAACCCATTGCTGAACAAACCAGAGTTTCTTTGAGAACTGATTAATCAAATCATCAATTGACATTTTATCAGTTAATTGTAATTCCATAAACTCCTTCCGAATGCGAGCCATATCAAAATCTGAACAATATTGTTTGCAAACTTCATTATAAAAGTCAAACCATCGAATGGATGCTTTCTGAGATGGTGTTAAAACAGAAGTAATCGAATCCCGCCAAGTCATTGCTGGTCCTTTTAAAAGTTGTGCTGCATAAGGAACTTTTATTTCCTCCACATCTCTCAACCAATCCATAGTCACAGAAGGATTTGTACTACCAGAATACTCAGACGGTTTGCTAGCCATAAAAGTTTTAAACGAACACACCTTATGTTGTGGCGGTGAAACAGTACCAAATACAGGATGAGATGCTTCAGCCTCTTTATTTTGTTTATACATCCTGAGTGCCAAAATTTCCTCTTCCAAATTAAGAACATAATCATCTCTTTCTGTATCTTCTCCAGCATTGAAAGAAGTACCAGCAGGCCCATGTCGATTATCATGCGTCTCAGGAGGAATTTCAGTCCTTGAGGCAATGTTAGGGTTAATGGTCAGTTGATCGTTATCCGCCATATCTGTAAACACAACAACAACTCACAACTCGTTAATCGTTAGTACCTAACCAACTAACCGATACACATACAGTACTAAATCCCATACCCCAGAATGTTTGACACAACACAATCAAAGTTTGGGATTGAACATCTTATCAAGTCCAATTCACCCAAACTACTGCTCTGATACCAACTTATAACACCCCTCTATCTGAAAACCATTATTATATGATTTTACCTGTCGGAAGCGTAGATTAAAAAATTTCATCATTTCTATACATTACTGAAAATGTACACAAACTTTTCCAACTTTAAACATTAACATTAACAAACATATTACCTAACAGTTCCAAACCATTAACTATTAAGTATTCAAAACACTAGGTGTTATATCGTTACATTATCCATATATATATATATATATATATATATATATATATATATATATATATATATATATATATATATATATATATATATCAAAGTTAAGCGCTTGTCAAACATTTCCTCAAAACATAACTTCCTGCCCGCCCGTCTATCAAACATAACCTGCAGGAAGTAAAGGCATTGGGATTAGCAAGAAGCTAAGTGAGTAAATAATCAACTACAATTCGACTTAACATAACAAGTTTGTTCACAATCAATAATGTAAACAAATAATCTCAAGAGAAACGGTGGTTCCTAAGGACCCTGTGCCGGGTGACCCTCTTAGAACACTTAAACCAACTGCAGGCCAAAACAGTGGTTAACCGTTAACTTATTACTAATCTTCATCAACACATGTACACAACCCTATGTTGATCAACAATAGTAATTAAGTTCAACCTTCCATCAAGTTGACCTCTGAATTATACATACTAGCCCAATGGCCCAAGTAATCCCACAATCAAATCATACTAACGTATTATCTCAACTAAACAGTCTATCAATAGTAATCTATAATTACTAATTGCAATCAAACTGTCACAACCAAATCAAACTGTGAGTTTCAAATCCACTCACCTGATTGTCTCAGTTCACTTACTCATCTGTCTTATCTCGACGAGTCTTCTGCTGATCTGAGAATAACAATCAAATATAAGTTAGTCATATTATCCATAAAACATAACTTATATTCTTATATACTTCAATAATTGAGTACAAGATTAATAGTACATAACAATTAACACATGTGTTGAAGCTTAAACAAAAGTCACACAATTCGTGCACTACCCGCCGAGTAGCCCTAGTACCCGCCGGGTACTAGGCTTACCAGCCGGGTGAATTAAAATGTCATGGTAAGAGAACCAAATCGCGTTTTAAACCCTAGAGAAGCAGCCGGGTTCCCGGTTTACCCGTCGGGTTCCCTCATTTGGTATAGTCGGGTACGGGCTCTACCCGCCGGGTACCCGCCCCTGTATCATCATGTTCGTTCAGCTCACAACCATAACCCGGATTTTAAACCCAAACTCACAAAACTCAGTTTCTTACCTCTATACTATAGCAATCAGTAATAACAACTACTAATAACATCAAACATCAACTTTAATATCATCTATATAACAAATTGATTCAAACAATTATGAACAATTAAACAATTCACTTACAACTTGATGGTGATGAAATAAAGAAGATGATGAGGTTGATTCAAGCTCAAGATCACAACTCTTTAATCTGATTCTCAAGTTTGTACGAAGACTTCTAATTATAGGTTTCTAGGTTTCAAAGTATTGAGTTCAAAGGGTAATACTTTCCATTTTTGGAAAGTGGAAATAAATAGGTCGGTCCAACTTTCAACCGACCCCGTATCCACTTAAAACTAGTCCCCTTCTAAATATATTATCTGGAACCTAAAACCATTTGCGATAACAATAACTTTATTTTACCGTCAACTGTAACAATTTAAAACAAATAATATTTTACTATTCACAATCAGACAATAATATCAAATAATTTCTAACACATTTAAATAACCAATTTAAATAAGAGACATGTATCTTTAGTCAATGTGTTCACATACAATACATAGACATGCCTAACAATATTGGCAACCTTAAACCCGCCCTTCAAATTAATTTTTTTATTAATGTTGTTTATGTTTTTGCAGGCGACTGTACTTTACAATGGGCTTTAAATAAAATTATCCCGATAATATATATATATACCAATTGTATAAATCATACAACATTAACATTAATTGAATTAGTTTTGTGAAACACACCAAGTGTTTGTTACAATGCCTCCAATGGATAGCATACAACATTAACATTAATTGAATTAGTTTTTCAATCCTAGAGCAATAACATGGTGGTTATGAATGAAACCATAAATATAATGGGTGAAAAGTACTAAATGAAATTGATGCTGTAACCGGTGATGACACGGTGTTTGTCTAGCATGTATCATAAGAGTTATTGACGAATTGTTGTTTAGAATACATGTATACCTAGATTAGTACTAGTGAATGAACTGTCTTACTGACTCTGATTTCGATTAGTATTGGTCTGAGGTGTTGCCGAAGTGTTGTTTAGAATTCATGTAGTTTGTAGCATTATGATTAATTGGTATATATTGTCGGGCCATATGTAGTAACAAAGATGTTATCAAATAAACCATAGAATTAATGGGTGCCATGTCATTTATGTAAGCGATTACTGTTTTTATATTCTGCTGTAAAATGTCTATTTAAACCAGTGTACTTTTTCGGTAAAATAATGGTTGCAAAAATAATGGTTGCAGATACATGATGCAGATTCTGTTATAAACGATACAAGTTCCATGAAATATAGTGTTAAAATAATCTATATGTATTTCTACAGGTATGTGGCTCAAGTGAAAGTGAAAATTGCAACCGCATCAAGTACTTAATGAATTTGAGAAATTAATTGGTTACCATGTGGTGTATAGTGTGCCATGATACCGGATCAGGTATATTTTGAAGGTATGTAATTTGATGATGTGGAAGGCCATTTTTGCCTAATATAGTAATATCAATATCATATAATATAACTTCATGATAACATTGATTTTAAGAGTCGTGCCATACTGCCATGTCCAAGATGTAAGTTGTTAATGTTTTTTATCTTTGCTTCAAAATGGATTTTTAGATCAGTAAATAATGGCTGCAAATACGTGTTAACGCTGGAGGTTTCATTATATTCTGTTAATCTAATGAATGAGATTATTTTGCCACCTAAGTTTGTTGGAAATTTCCAAATACTGTTTTTGTGATGGAATCATACACTATCATTTTTAGTGATGGATTGGTAGCGTATTTTCCTGTGAATTAATCGTCACCTAATGGGTGTAACATACTACACCCATTAGTATGACTGGAATATGGTGCTATGAAACCCATCATTCATTTGTATATATGGCATCCTGATTAGTTGAAACCTATTTTGAGGCCATAATAAGCGTAAGACAGTTCTATATCAACCAATCCAAAATTTTGTTTGTGGGAAATTTCCAGATAGTATTTGGAGTAGTGACATATATATTACACCCATTTGATGACGCGACATGGCATGTTGGATCTTTATATATACCCATCACCCATTTGTAGCTAAAGGGCTATCAAGAAACTATATTACCGTATGCTTAGTGCATTATTATGTACTCCTTGAATGTTTAAAGACTGACTGCAAAATGGGTGATTTTAGCTTTTTTGTTTGTTGTGAATTCCATGCGTAAAAGTCTCAACAATAGGTGGTATGTCAATATGATTATAACTGTGAAATGTAATCCTTACAATGTTGTGTAATATGTGCAGGCATGAAACTCATTGGTGGTAGTGGTTTTATTATCCGAAGGCTCTATATCAGGTAGTTGCCCCGTTTTTCCTGGACTACTACAATCAAGCTATGACTGCCTATTACCTATGTTAGAGCAAGGTAACCTTCTCTGCGGATCTCTGTACACATATGTTAGAGCAAGGTAACCTTCTCTGCGGATCTCTGTACACATACATACAGATTAATTATGGATTTTACAGCATGAGTTATATTATAGTTAATTCACTAATGTTGATTAAGAGTTGATTTTTTAAAACTTGATTTCTGATTTTCAGTACCAAATAGTCATGTATTGTTTAACAGTTGTATTTGTTTACATGGTTATGATATTTGCCTAATCTCTACTACTAATAGTTCAGGAATATCATGTGTACTCGTACCAAATATATGACTACAAAATGGGTGATTTTAGCTTTTTTGTTTGTTGTGAATTCCATGCGTAAACGCTTAACAATAGGTGGTATGTCAATATGATTATGACTGTGAATTGTAATTCTTACAATGTAGTCTAATATGTGCAGGCATTAAACTCATTGCTGGTAGTGTTTTTATTATCTGAAGGCTCTATATTAGGTTGTTGACCCGTTTTTCCTAGACTACTACGATCAATCTATGCCTGCCTAGTACCTGGCTTACAGCAAGATAACCTTCTTTGTGGATCTATGTACACATACTTATTTATGAAATAAGTTGCAGATTAGTTTCTAATATTTGGCAATCAGTGGTGTGTAGAATAGTTAAGATTGTAATGACAAATGGTCGTTGTTTGTGGTATGCAAAAATTCATCACCCAAAAGCAAGTAATTGGCCATTACCAACTAAATTAGGAGTCTGGTTTGGTTTGTTTTCTTGATCACATTTTGGTGACTCAAACTATAAGATGCATGCCATCTTTGTTAGTCATTTCATTGACTAAACGCTTTGCATGCTGAATTTGATCGCATAAGGGGGCTTGATAAAAACATTGATACACTTATGCAATCATTTTGGGGACTATCAAAAGGACAGTCCAAATTCTATTGTCGTATCTCCACGTTTGTCAATTATGACTCAGTTTTATGTTTCCTTATATGAGTTATATCTCAAGGCTCTTTAAACTTTGTTCAAATAGAACTTGTGGTAGTTACGCTGACATAGTTCATTAAAAAGTTTAGATATATAGTACAAAAGAACTTTGGGATTAAAGTAATATGTTTAAAAGGGTTTGAGCTTGATTTGAGTATGCTTTTAAAGGCTTTTTACATAAAACTTTGGGATTTTCTTATGATTTCCTCTGGCTGTAGGTGAACCTTTGCACAATTCCTTAGACTTAATATGATGGTGTGCTTGACACTGAACCGCACAATTCCTTATGCTGTTTAGCATTTATCAGGTTATAGGGTAATATGAAATAGTTCACATAAATATCTTCAAAACTTTGCTACTTTGCACTTGGATTGCCCAAGTATATCTGATCCAATTTGGTATTGCCCAAGTATGTAGTCAAGATTTGGTCCATAGAAATACATGTACAAATGAATTTTATCAATACATATGAAAGAATTCACGTAATTTGGTTTCTGTCTCACGTTTTCTTAAAGTTTGCTCTCGTCTGTTTTGTGTCTGATTGGTGTGATCTTTGTTTTCATGAGTTCTAAAAAAGTGGAGTTCAAAGGTTTTGTATAGTTTGGACAATGTGTGTTTGTGGTTTTTGGGTTATCTTCCATTTGGGTTTGGTTGAAGGTTTAAAAAAGTAACCTGTAACTTGATCCTATAAGAAATTTGTTTTCGTGTTCGGGTTCGGGTCCACTTAGGTCAGGTTTATATATATACCGGGTTACTCATTGAATTTAAGCGCTATAATAATTGGAATTTAGGTACATGCGAAGTATTTATGTTGGGGAATTATTTGATTCGGGTGTTCGGGTCTGTCTGTGTCAAACAAATAGTTGATGGAAGTTTGGGAAGGGGTGATGTTGGTCACGACATATATAGTTTTGAAAAACATGAATGATAAAGTATTTGGTAAGAAGGTTTCAAGAGGATCAGGTGTGTTTCAAGAAGTGCAATTAATAAGTTTAGACAAATCTTTTTACCCAAAAAAAAAAAGTTTAGACAAATCTAACGGAATTTCTCTTTACTATTAATAAGGTTATATTGTTATAGGGCAGGTTATAGTATTGATCCAATTTGGTATTGCCCAACTCCTTATGCTGTTTAGTGTTTAGTATTGATCAGGTTATAGGACAATATGAAATAGTTCATGTAAAATCTTCAAAACTTTGCTATTTTGCAGTTGGATTGCCCAAGTATATCTGATCCAATTTGGTATTGCCCAAATATGTAGTCAAGATTCGCGGCATAGAAATACATGTTACAAATAGATTTTATCAATACATATGAAAGAATTCTGCAACTGACGTAATTTATTGGTTTCTGTCTCATTGGATGTTTTCTTAAAGTTGCCTCTCTCTCTCTCTGTTTGTGTCTGATTGGTGTGATCTTTGTTTTCATGAGTTCTAAAGAAGTGGAGTTCAAAGGTTTTGTTTTGTTTGGATAATGTATGTTTGTGGTTTTCATGTTATGTTCCATTTGGGTTGGGTTGAAGGTTTAAAATAGTAACCGTAACTTGACCATATAAGAAATTTGTTTCCGTATTCAGGTTCTTTCTGGTTCGGGTCCAGTTGGGTCAGGTTTATATATATACCGAGTTACTCCCTGAATTTTAAAGACTATAATAATTGAAATTTAGGTAGACGTGAAGTATTTATGTAGCGGGATTATTTGATTCGGGTGGTCGTGTCTCTCTGTGTCAAACAAACAGCTGGTGGAAGTATGTGAAGGGGTGATATGGTCCCGGCATATACGGTTTTGAAAAACATGAGTGATAAACAATATGGTAAGAACTAAGAAGGTTTCAAGAGGAGCGGGTGTGTTTTAAGAAGTGCAATTAAGAAGTTTAGACAGGGTAAAAGTCGAGGCTAAAAGGGAACCAATGGGTAAACGATCCTA
This sequence comes from Pseudognaphalium luteoalbum, assembly GCA_963422505.1. Classification (NCBI taxonomy): domain Eukaryota; kingdom Viridiplantae; phylum Streptophyta; class Magnoliopsida; order Asterales; family Asteraceae; genus Pseudognaphalium; species Pseudognaphalium luteoalbum. The sequence goes on from OY730195.1 coordinate 29,977,704, forward strand.
ATTCAGTGGCTTCATCAGGTGTGACATGAAATGTGTTACAAGACAACTGTTGTTGCAGGGGTGGGATTTTGCGTATTGGCGATTGTTTTTGGCTCACTGTAATTAACGAGTAGCATGAGGGTCAAGTTTATACATGGGCTAATTGAATTATACAAGTGTAGGCTTCTCACTGGTTTGTTGTGGACACGAAGAATAGGTATGGATTGAATCATTGAAGTTTAAATATGGTTGCGACTGAGTTGCAAATGTGACTGTAAATAAATATGTAAAGACCTCAAACACCAACTCTAGCACTCTAACGAATAAGCGAAATAAAAAGTCACGTGGATGTGTAATTGTGTAATGTGTTATGACTTATGAGTATGGGTAATCAATAGCAAAAACTTTAGTACAGTTAGGCTATTTTTGAACAATACAAATGGATGTCATTTTGGGTTATTAATAATAAAACTCTTGCTTTTTGAACAATACAAATATTTGCAAATATTTTATGTCTTCGAGATGCAACATAAAATATGCATAAAAATGAAAAATAAAAAAATCAGCATTAATTTTACATGCATCATTTATGGATGAAGACTAACTGGATTTTAGTTTCTCTGTGTTCTTGTCAGGTTGACCCAATAACTCGATAACAATGTCTAAGTAATCTTAACTGACCTTACCCACAAACCGAAAATATCATGTGATCAAGTAATCACATCGACCCTAAGAAGACATATCGGGTTCGGGTTCAATCAGGTTAACCCGATCCTTTTGACACCCCTATTTATACTCTAAATCTAAAACATGTAGAATAAATTTGATTTCATAATAATGTTAGTATTCAATTATTAATGACCAACACATAAGCAAATCTGAAACAAATATTTATATTATGAAATTTTCTAATGCTAAACCTATGTATGTTTATATTTTAATAGAAACACAATCGTGTTGGAGTTTAAACAATTGTGGTTCATTGGACAATTAAAACTGGCTCTTTATGGATTATACATAGAATGTCAATGCCCATTACTATTATGTCTATAAATTGTTGTAACGAAGAGACATGCTCAGGTACCATCTATAATTACGATTAGATATGTTATTTTATTGGCTCGAGAAATCTTTTGCCAGACTTATTTTGCTTAATAACAACAAATAACAATACTACGTAATATAAATCTTGTAATAAAATATTGGGGTAGCCATGAATTCGCAAGTTTCTAATATTTCTGTAACTAATATATGTATTCATTGTAGTCTCTAAATAGCATCATATTTTAAATCAAGGACATTTTAATCTAAATAAGTTGAATTAGCCCGCAAATTTTGCAGGTTATGATCTAGTGTACATGTAAAGTAGTGTACAAATCTGAACAGCTTTCGTTACTAGCCCTCCATCAATGGTTTATGGGTTGGGTCGGGTCGGGTTGGACTGAGCGGGCAGAAGGTGGCAAAACTGCTGAACGAATGAATGCTAATGCGGGCTGAAATCACAATATCACAATGGAGAATGGTATAAACTATAAAGCTTCTGCAAACGACCCCAATAAAATTGTGTAGCTAATATATCTCATTAAACAATTGACTATTAATTAATATTAATATAAATTCTAAAAATAATAAACATAAACATTAAACACTAACTTTTACATGTTAATAGTTTACGGACAATTAAAACGGTAAAAAAAACATTACTTTACCCAACTTTAACATTACTTTTAGGATTTAAAAAAAAAGTTACGATAATGTATAATAATATTATGATTTAAAAACATGTTATATAAATGAGAAAAAATAAATTAATAATAACGGTGATGTATATAGTTCATATAACACTAATATAAACAATGATCATTTTCCCACAAATGTAAATTAGAGTCAAAATCAGTGATCGTGTGTTTAGTTGTGTCTCCATTTAGTTTTTTGTTTTTAATTTTATAAGATGACATAACAAAATTATTATATTATAGAGTTGTAATATAATGACTAGATGCGATAATAGTCAAAAACATATATTAATGACGAAGTATATGAATTAAAAACACAATAATAATGTGTTTACCCTTTAGTTATAAAAAAAATAAAAATATGAAGGGGCTTTTTATAAAGGGTCTTTCTATATTCAGGTTATCCGAGAGGACGGACATTTTTACTTAGATATACGCAGATTAACCGGGTATTATGTAACCGTTTTCGACCTTTTCTATGACTATTCCAAGATAATGAAATTTGAACATAAGATCTAATGTGAAAATATCATGATATAAATTTAAGGCTATCTTGTCATGATTTTTTAGTTATTAAAATCCGTTTTAATCGTTTGAATATTTCTATACTATCGATAATACATCTTTATTTTGTCTTTCACATTTTCTAGGTAGATCTTTTTTCACTTGAAATATATATTTGAAAGAGGATCTTCTTCCTTATTTGAAATGTCTTTCTCCATTGTTATATCAAGGATTTTTTTGGGAAAAAGGTTAAAAAGGAAAAAAAGGAATTGAAATGTTAAAAGTGTCCTTAACTCATTTACATACTTTCGTTAATAAAGATATATTCCATATTAACAATTTACAAATATTACCAATCTACTACGCCATATATAAACTCAATTCATCTTAATCACTTAAAAGAGTAAAGTTTAGATGATTACAACAAATTTAAATGATAATGAAGGAATCAATCAGAATACGTCACGTGTCATAAAACTCATTTCCCCTATATTTTTTAAACGTAAATATCTCTCAAATGGTAAGTCAAAAAATTATAAAAATTGCATCTTTAGAATCAGTGTTTTATTCTCTTCGATTTGAGATGTGACAATGTATACTTTCGACAAACTTTTTTTTTCTTCCATTTTTTGGTGGATTTTGAAAACAACTAACACATGTGTTATCGGCGAGTAACACATGTGTTACCGGCTAGTACACATGTGTTATCGGCGACTAACACATGTGTTACAGGCGAGTAACACATGTGATACCGACTTGTAACACATGTGTTACTAATTTTGTACAATTTATAAAACCCAAAAAAATAAAAGTTGTCGAAAGTATACTTTGTGAGATGGCAAATCGAAGAAAAAAATGCCGATTTTTATGGTGTAACTTTTATACTTTTTCGACATATTGTTTGTGAGATATTTGAATTTTAAAAACGTCAGGGGAAATTGGTTTTGTGACACGTGGGACCACCTGGTTGGTTTCTTCATTTTCACTCAAAATTGATGTACTCATTTGAACCCCGCCCTCACTTAAAAATATAAAATAAGGAAAATCATTGGTATGACTAATTATGTAAGCCTAAAAAAGGACCAAAGGATGATTGGTTGTTTTGAAAAATTGATTGGATAAGATTATTAGAGATAAAAAATCAACCAATAAGATAATTAGGTTTGTATTTAGATCTATGTAATTAGGTTGATATAACATTACTCATAAAATAATACTAAATGCATAACACGTGTAATATTAAATACTCTGATTATTGATCATTGTTTGAAAAGTATGTAAACTTTGCCTATAATAAGTCATTATTAATTGAACACTGTGTTGTTATATTAAAATTACAATAAAAATAATAATCCTTCTTGTCATATAACGTTTAGGTAGATTAAGGTTTAAATGAATGAAGATATTTCTTTCTACTAGGCAGGCCGGTACCATAAAAATTTTCAAGTGGGGGCAAAAGTTTTGAGATGTTCATTACGTTGAGTTTCGAACTTTTATGTTAATTTTGACCGTAGTACCTAAATATTAGAATAATTTTACATTGGTACCGATGTGATCTAACTATACACGAACCAGATGTAGTTCAAATTCTCTCCTAAAAGTCACGTTGAAATAGTAGTTAAGTTTGTATATTTGTCTCTCTTTTAGTTTTACCTTTTCTATTTCTTCAAGCATGAGGTATAATGGATATTGATATTTTTTTGCTCTTGTAGGAATCGATCTTTACATGCTTAGATTTTAGAATAATAGCAAAAATGTCACCATCTAAAAGCATAAAATTTTATAATTGTCTTCCTGTAATAATGCTAGCTTTTAGATTAAATTGATAAAGCTAGGAAAAATAAACAAAAAGATCGGAGAAAGAGGTCGAATAAAAACGCTAGCAAAATGGATAACAAATGGCAAACATGAAAGAAGCTAGTTGAACTTAGCACCTGACCTCTGTCATGCAAAAATATAATTGAACCACCAAGCTATAGGGAAATTTATACTTCGCACTTAATATATATCATATACTAAGAGCGTGTTATATACTAAGGGTGTGTTTGGCAAAACTAGCTGATAGCTTATATTATAAGTTGGTAGCTGAAACTTATGTGTTTACACGTGATTGGTAAAATTAGCTGAAGCTTAGTAATGTGAATTGACATAAATGACAAAAAGTATATAATAAATAATGATATAAGGGGTATTTACGTAATTTATCCTTTCATAAGCTTGTAGCTTATTTTCATAAGCTATTTCAAGTAGCTATTTTATTTCAAGCTACTTAAATTTTGTCTACCAAACGATGTTAGAAGCTTGAGCTTATATATAAAAAAAGCTTAAGCTTCAAGAAGCTCGCGTGCCAAACATACCCTAACTAAAGAAAACTTTGTATAGGCCCAAACTGCCCCAAGTTGGTACCGCCACTGCGAGTAGGGAGTTTCTTTGTTAGGTTCAAATGTGCTTAGTCTAAGGTATTTCAGCTATTGATTTTGAACTTTCATTTGTCAAGTGGATTGAACCTAGCACCGTCGAAAATGTCCGAATCCAAAAATTCGACCCGACTGTAATCAGATTGAACTATTCGGTTAATCAAATCCAAATAAACCGAATCTGAATAACTCAAATCCTATTTGGATTAGATCAAGGATATAAACTCTTGATTTTGATTGATAAGAATAACCAGAATAATCCGAAGATCGTACTAACTAGAGAAATATATATATATATATATATATATATATATATATATATATATATATATATATGTGTGTGAGAGAGAGAGAGAGTATATCTTAGTATATCTTTATACAATAACATATACATTACTATAATGATGACTTGTGTCACCTTGGTGATGATTAGATTATGATTAAAGTGACTAAATGAGAAGCATAAATTCTTCAAATATATACAAATAACTACAGAAACATTATGTACATAAGAGTATAAAAGATATTCATATAATCATAAATGCTTGTAAAATTATTTAAAATATATGTCCTCAAATTCTCTTATTAAATTACACATGTGTTTCATATACTCGATCGAAAAGTGTTTGTGACAATCCTTCATTTAGGGTATTAATCCTTTCTTAATTTCATGCATTACCTAGAGTAATTCCCTGATTAGTGAATTCAAAACAATTTCTATATGTTAAGTTTATGAAACTTATTATGTGATACGTGATATATTAAATTCGCAATTATATGTATATAATTACGGGTGAAATAAACGTACTAGACTCGACAAACTAAAATACAATAAAGTTGGTGATACAAAATAATTAATAATTCGAAAATTATTAATTACTAATATTAGTAACTTATATTATTGAAATAATATAAGATATTATACGAAATTAACATGTTAAAAGCCTACAATTTTAACCCAATTAAAATATCTGGGGAACATTCTCCTGTTGAACCATACTTCCTACGTTGACAATTTAAACCATACACCATCCTTTATACTTCCTTACACTCAATATCAAATACACACACACACAAGTTCCCACCAACTCAAATTATTGGTTTTCTCTGTTTCTTCTTCTTCATCCATCGACTGAAGCAACAACAGGAGATCTGAGCTGAGGCTATTTCTTCTTCTTCTTCACGATAATCAGCAGCACATCTACCATTTTATCATCATCACCATTGTAAGGACTCTTTTATTTTCACAAGTTCTACTTTCTTTATGGTTATAGACATGTGTTAGTGTTCACTCAACTTCTACATGTCCAAAACATTAACCGAAACGCAATTTAAATCTAGAAACTAAGAGTTTATGTTCCTGTCCAGATTCTGTTTCCACTTCCACGAATTTTATAAAAATCATTACAACAACAAAATGGACGTTTCTTAAGCCTAGAATGTAGTACAAGAAGTTATCTTTCCAACAAAATTAGTCTCGTGACTTTTTGACTCCGTTTGCTACTCAAAAACATTTTTCTTCGGTGACATAGGTTTACTGTTCCGGCAGACAGGAATTTTCAGTAACTTCTCGAGACCATATCTTGAGTTCTAGACCACTAAAACGTATGAGACCAGTGCCAAAACCTCACATATTTTGTTAACTTTAAAAAGTTCTTCTATGACCATTTCCAGAAATGTCCGTAATTTCGTGTATAACTCGATCTTTGAACATATAACTGTTTTGGACCCAGTCTGACCACACCTTGAAACTATTTTTGTTTAAAATAGTAAATGAACATATAAAAATACCATAAAGTGCAGAAATAAACTAGACATATATGAGAACATGCGTGATTTTTGGTTAGGTATAAATCGAAAGAGAAATGCTCCAAATCGAAAGGCTTAACGAGTTATAACTAACAGTGGCAAAGTTATAACTAACAGGGGCAACAAACTATAACTAACAGTGGCAAAGTTATAACTAACAGGGGCAACAAACTATAACTAACAGTGGCAAAGTTATAACTAACAGGGGCAACAAACTATAACTAACAGTGGCAAAGTTATAACTAACAGTGGCAAAGTTATAACTAACAGGGGCAACAAACTATAACTGTGGCAAAGTTATAACTAACAGTGGTAACGAGTTATAACTAACAGTGGCAAAGTTATAACTAACAGGGGCAACAAACTATAACTAACAGTGGGAAGAATATAACTAACAGTGGTAACAAATAACTAGCAGTGGAAAGAATATAACTAACAGTGGAATATAACTAACAGTGGTAACAGACTAACTAACAGTGGGAAGAATATAACTAACAGTGGTAACAAATAACTAGCAGTGAAAAGAATATATATAAGTGACGAGTTAAACAAGACAAATGAGATTAGAAACACGACAAATGAGTTATATATATAGTTGACTATTATAACTTATATATAGTTATATAAATGAACTACGACAATAGTATTAAACAAAGTTATTTTTATAACTACTATACTTAGGTTTTGGAAACATAATCAACAACAATGACAACTACATATATATATATATATATATAAGATGATGAAAAATGACATATATATATTAGGATATATATATTCAACTAATAAGTATATGTAAATATATACTTATACGCCACGATTACTTCAACGCAATTATCACCAATAATTAAAATGTCATGAACATTTCAACTTAACGATTTATCCATATACTTATGTAAAGTATATTTAATTGTGCTTAGGTAATTGAGAGGCACGTTCGGACTACAGTACTTCTAGCTGTACTAGCTGAAGACTTGCTACACGTGAGTTCACAGCCCCTACCTTTTACTTGTTTTAAATGCTTTTAAAACCAGGGGTGGAAAACATAGAACTACGTGCTATTACATGCTACTTGTTTATATAATTGCTCGACATGCTTTTATATCAAACTGATTTGTATAAATGCTTTATGCTTTATAAACAACTGTTAACTATATGAAACGTTTTCACAACTATTTTGGGAATAGGACAACGAATCTTGGTACGATCCTAGGTTTACGCGAGGTAGTTGTAGTGCACATAAGTCCCAGTGCTTGCAACCTATAACCATTAGCTAGGTGACTCTAGCCACTGAGTATACAGATAGTACTATCGATTTGACAACCCTCCCACTGATATAACTCGTTGGTCATTCCAACCACACGACGGCAGTCGTAACGAGGAGTGTATACTTACCGTGTTACCGAGGCAACAACAACAACTAGTCGTGGTTTGGTTATAGTACTAGGTATCGTTACTTTAACTCTAAAGGTTTAGCTCACCTTAGAGGGATCATAGTCTATATCTCCCACTTAAACTAAACAACTAAACTACAACTGAATTTGGGAAGGGAATTCCCTGTGACAACTAATAGGACAGGTGTTCCTACACATGATTTCTTTTTAGGAAACGTTTACCTTGATTGGATAAACTTGGTTTCCCGACAAAGCAACTTTTATATGGAAATGTTTACTTGACTGCTAAACCTGTGTTTCCTACGACTATTTATATGGAAATGTTTACTTGATTGTTAAACTGTATTTCCTGCAACTATTATTAGGAAATGTTTATGATTAAACTTGTGTTTCCTAACACATCGACTGATTTGTAGTAAGAATGACATTCTTACAGTCAAATAGGAAATGTTTTCTTTAATAAGAACACTTGTGTTTCCTGCTATACATATAAACATTATGTTTGTGTACATGAATGATTTACACAAAACTTGGTTTAACTACTTTTATACTAAACCTGTGAATTCACTCAACATTCAATGTTGACGGTTTACTATGTTTTTCAGGGAATTAGGACTCAGGTACTTCTGCATGCATAAAGGACGTAGGCAACCCAGACTATTTATGATGCCACTTTTGGGGACACTCGGATTTCCTTTGTATTACCAATTCCATTGGTTATACTTACGAAATCCCTCTTTTATAAACTCATGTTTTGTAAACTTATGTTGTTCTACAACACCACTACTTGTACGACTTTATAAGTCGTACCCTTTTGTAATAACGTTTAAACTTATGGCATCTTAAATAAATATGTTTTGTGTGATCATATGCTCTGATACGATGAATGCACTATTATAACGTCAGCACCCCCGCTGTTGAACTGTAAACTTAAAATGCTTCCGCTAATAATCAAATGCTTCCGCTAATTACTAAATAAACACGATTATTGATTTTGGGGGTGTGACAGAACTTGGTATCAGAGCCATTGGTTATAGAGAACTAGGAGCCTTTAAGTGACTGAAAACCTTAGAGACCTAGACTATAGCCTTGGCTAACACATTTCTGCATTCATACTTTGCATACGTCTAACACGACACACACAATTGCCTTTGTCACAGTTATGTCTAGGCAGTTTCCGGTCTACATCTCAGAGTCAGAGGAGGAGCCTGACTATGCTAGTGATGACCTTTCTGAGGAGGTCTACCCACCCACATTTCCTAGAGCTACTTCAGATGGCACCATAGGCACTCCACCATCACCACCCACTGATCCCACTACTCGTATGCTAGGATCTACTTTCATGGCGACTCGCCATGTTGGAGAGTCTTCACGTGGGCCTGGATTGTGTAGGACGGCTAGGATGAGCGTTAGATCCCCACCTGTAGGACCCTTGGCACCTCGTGACAAGGATCCGATGACTGAGGAGAGAGAGATACCTTGTGATCAGCAGTCACTACAGAGGACTAGAGTCCCGCATCTTGATTGGATGCCACGTATACTACGCTACTGGAGGACACTTGAGAGGATTCCTTCCACTTTCGAGACTGGGGAGTCATCTCACTCATCGACCCCCTTACATCTGACTGAGGAGCCTCTGGAGCTCACTATCCCTACTGTAGTTGCAGTTGTCCGTACCCTTCTTGGATTTCATTATGGTACGCAGGATTCTATCAGAGAGTTGCACAGTGATGCCTCTCGACTGGACGGTGATGTACTAACTATCTATGGACGCCTTGCCACTTCCGAGGTACACATTGCGATGGATCGAGAGTCAGCCGATGCGACTAGGGCACGTCTGATTAGGCTTGAGAGACGTCTGGGGATAGTAGGTTCTGCAGTTGGAGTTTGTGTACTGATGGCAGCTATTAGGATGGTTGCAGGGATGTTTTTAGCATATTTCTACTAGATTCACCATGTTAGGATGGTATCTATGATGTATTAGGATTATAGCTATGAGGTAGTAGGACAAAACTTTTGACTAGATGGATGTATAGGTTAAATCCATCACATTTTGTAGATCATGTTTGATCTGATGGGTGTATTTTCTCGTTATTGTCAACCCCATCATTGTACAAAACTTATGTAACACCTTTTGCCTTATATATGATATATAACTTATGTTTAGTTTATGTCACTATGTACACTGTGAGTGATATCAATTGATGATTGATTATCATACTATATCTATATTTATCACATACCTTATGAGTGATGATTTGACTAGGGTATCTTACGAGTGTTTCTTGTGTGCGATTAGGACTGAGTCATGCCGCCTAAGCGTAGGAATACCCGGAACGTCCGCAGAAACACTTCACCACCTCCTGCTGTTGAGGAGACAACTGAACAAATGGTCAACCGAAGGATTGCTGAAGCACTTGCTCAGTATGATACTGACCGAAACCGTAGCGACAGGGTCAGCGGTAGCAGAAATACCGAACCTGTTGTATCTGACGGTAACCCTGAGAGTACCCAAAGAGGATGTTCGTACAAAACATTCCTAGCTTGCAAACCGAGCCACTTTCGTGGTACGGAGGGTGCTATTGGAATCATTCATTGGATAGAGAAAATAGAGTCTGTGCTAGATATTAGCAACTGTGCTCGAGACTGCATGGTAAAGTATGCTACCTGCACATTTTCTGATAGGGCATTGACATGGTGGAATAGCCAAGTTCAAGCACTTGGACGCACAACCGCCCACTCGATGACTTGGGAAACTTTGAAAACCATGGTTGTGGAAGAATTTTGTCCCCGTAGTGAGCTGCAGAAGATTGAGACTGAGCTCTGGGACATCACTATGGTTGGTACTGATATCACAGGATATACCACCAGATTTCAAGAACTGGCACGCCTTGTACCACACATGGTCACACCTGAGTACAAGCGCACTGAAAGGTATATCTGGGGTTTAGTGCCGCAGATTAGAAGCTTGGTGACTTCGTCTAATCCTGCCACCTTTAAGAGTGCTGTGGAACTAGCACAGCGTTTGACAGACGAAGCAATCCGAATGGGAACCCTTACTAAGAAAACTACTTCGGGAAAGGTTGAATCCAGCAGTGCTGATGCTGGAAAAGGAAAACGTAAGTGGAATGACCATCAAGGTCAACAGAATAAGAAGCCGACTGGAACCACGAAAGCCTACCTTGCCACAACTGCTGAACAAAAGACTTACTTGGGAAACAAGCCCAAATGTGGCAAGTGTGAACGTCACCATGATGGTGATTGTAATTTCTGTGGGAATTGCAAACGCTGGGGGCATCTGGCCCAATACTGTAGATCGAACCCTACTACTCAAACAAATAGGGATCGACCAGCTAATGGATGTTTCGAATGTGGCGAGCAAGGTCATTTCCGAAACAAGTGCCCTAAACTTAGCCGTGGAAACCAAAACAATCAGAACCGCAATGCAAACCCGAACAACAACAACCGGGGTAACACCAACAACCAACCAGCTCGAGGTCGTGCGTTTGTCATTGGAGCACAGGAGGCATGCCAGGACCCCAACACTGTCACTGGTACGTTTCTAGTTAACAACCATTATGCCTCTGTGTTATTTGATTCAGGCGCCGATTTGAGTTTTGTGTCTACGGAATTTAGACCACTATTAGATATTAAATCCCGTAAACTAGACAACAAGTACACTTTAGAACTAGCCGATGGTAGGTTGATTGAATCAGGAGAAATAGTACCAGGATGTACTCTAACATTGGAGAGTCATCCTTTCAAAATAGACTTACTACCGGTTGAGTTGGGAAGCTTTGACATCGTAGTCGGTATGGACTGGTTGTCGAAGAATCGTGCGGAGATTGTTTGTTTTGATAAAATGGTACGTTTACCCTTATTGACTGGAGAAACCTTGGTGATACAAGGAGATAAGAGGACGAGTGCCGTTAAAATGATCAATTGCTTAAAAGCCACTAAGTATCTCCGAAAGGGATACCAAGCGTTTTTAGCACATGTTGTAGAAAAGAGACCCGAGGAGCAAAGTTTAAGTGATATACCTGTAGTGCGAGACTATCCGGGAGTGTTTCCTGATGACCTTCCAGGATTACCACCTCCGCGACAAGTCGAGTTTCGCATCGATCTGGTGCCAGGAGCTGCACCAATCGCTCGCTCACCTTATCGTCTAGCTCCATCAGAAATGCAAGAACTGTCTGCACAGTTGCAGGAACTCCTAGACTTAGGATTCATCCGACCGAGCTTTTCACCTTGGGGAGCTCCAGTTTTGTTTGTCAAGAAGAAGGATGGATCTATGCGGATGTGTATTGACTACCGAGAGCTGAATAAGGTAACTATTAAGAACCGATACCCGTTACCTCGCATAGACGATCTGTTTGATCAGTTACAAGGATCGGGTTACTACTCGAAGATCGATCTGCGTTCTGGTTACCATCAACTGAAGGTACGAGAAGAGGATGTACCAAAGACCGCGTTCAGGACTCGATATGGTCATTATGAGTTCCTAGTCATGCCGTTTGGATTGACTAACGCGCCTGCAGTATTCATGGATCTCATGAACCGAGTGTGCAAACCTTATCTTGATAAGTTTGTCATTGTGTTCATTGACGACATCCTGATTTACTCGAAAACGAAAGAGGATCACGAACAACACTTGAAACTTATCCTCCAACTACTCGAGAACGAGAAGCTGTATGCTAAGTTCTCCAAATGTGAATTTTGGATTAGAGAGGTTCATTTCCTAGGTCACGTGATAAATGATAAAGGAATTCATGTGGACCCATCCAAAATAGAGGCGATCAGAAACTGGGAAGCTCCAAGGACCCCAACCGAGATTCGACAATTTCTTGGTTTGGCTGGCTATTACCGTCGATTTATCGAAAACTTTTCCAAAATAGCCCAGTCACTCACCACATTAACTCAAAAGGATAAGAAATTCGAATGGGGCGAAAAACAAGAAAACGCCTTCCAACTATTGAAACAAAAGTTGAGCACCGCACCGATCCTATCTCTACCTGAGGGAACAGAAAACTTCATCGTTTACTGTGATGCCTCACATCAAGGATTAGGGTGTGTTCTCATGCAAAACGACAAAGTTATTGCTTATGCATCTCGTCAATTGAAGATTCACGAGAAGAATTATACAACTCATGACTTAGAGTTGGGAGCAGTCGTCTTTGCACTCAAGATCTGGAGACACTATCTATACGGTACAAAGTGTACGATCTTCACCGACCACAAGAGTCTACAACACATATTCGACCAAAAAGAGCTCAACATGAGACAAAGACGTTGGGTCGAATTGCTGAACGATTACGACTGTGAGATTAAGTACCATCCGGGCAAGGCTAATGTAGTAGCGGATGCCCTGAGTCGTAAAGAGAATGTAAAACCTCGTAGAGTTCGAGCTTTGGTATTAACAATCCACTCGAATCTTATTACTCAAATTCGTGATGCACAACGAATAGCTTTCACCACCGAACGCATGAAAGAAGAATCCCTGAGAGGAATGGAGAAACAACTCGAAACCAAAGAAAATGAAGTTTTATACTTCATGAATCGAATTTGGGTACCATGCGATGATGAACTACGCAAACTGATTTTGGACGAAGCTCACAAGTCCAACTACTCGATTCATCCTGGTGCAGATAAGATGTACCAAGATGTGAAAGGTTTCTATTGGTGGCCTAACATGAAAAGAGACATCGCTACTTATGTCAGCAAGTGTCTAACTTGTTCAAAGGTCAAGGTTGAGTATCAAAAACCTTCAGGACTTTTGCAACAACCAGAAATGCCAAAATGGAAATGGGAGCACATAACGATGGACTTCATCACGAAACTACCAAAGACATCAACTGGAGTTGATTCCATATGGGTGATTGTCGATCGATTGACGAAATCAGCCCACTTTGTTGCTATCAAAGAGTCTGACAAACTAGAGAAACTGGCGAAGATCTATATCAAAGAGATCGTTTCTCGACACGGTGTACCATTGTCCATTATATCTGATAGAGATAGCAGATTCACATCTCGCTTCTGGCAATCACTACATCAGGCTTTAGGTACTCGACTCGACATGAGTACAGCCTATCATCCACAAACAGATGGCCAGAGTGAACGAACGATTCAAACGCTCGAGGATTTATTGAGAGCGTGTGTGATTGACTTTGGGGGAAACTGGGATACTCACCTCCCATTAGCTGAATTCTCCTATAACAACAGTTATCACACCAGCATACAGATGGCTCCATTCGAAGCACTGTATGGACGCAAATGCCGATCACCACTCTGTTGGGCAGAGTTGGGTGACAGACAACTATCCGGACCAGAGCTTGTCCAGGAAACCACAGACAAGATATCGCAAGTACTCAACCGACTGAAAACGGCAAGGGACAGACAAAAGAGTTACGCCGATAACCGTCGTAAACCTCTTGAGTTCCAAGTAGGAGACAAGGTCCTACTCAAAGTATCGCCCTGGAAAGGGGTAGCACGATTTGGCAAACGAGGAAAACTTAACCCGCGATATGTTGGACCTTTTGAAATCCTTGCGAGGATTGGTCCTGTCGCTTACAAACTAAAGTTGCCACAAGAGCTTAGTAGCATGCACGACACTTTTCACGTGTGTAACTTGAAGAAGTGTCTTTCCGATGAAACACTTATCATCCCTCCCGACGAAGTCTTTATTAACTCAAAACTTAACTTTGTGGAGGAACCTATCGAAATAACTGATACGAAAACACAGAAACTCCGACACAAACGAATCAAACTTGTCAAGATTCGTTGGAACTCGAAACATGGCCCGGAGTTTACTTGGGAACGCGAGGATGAGATACGAAAGAAATACCCTCACCTGTTTGAACGAACACCAGTCACGAACAACTCAACTTAAATCTCGGGACGAGATTTCGCTAACGGGGGGAGAATGTGACAATCCTCCATTTAGGGTATTAATCCTTTCTTAATTTCATGCATTACCTAGAGTAATTCCCTGATTAGTGAATTCAAAACAATTTCTATATGTTAAGTTTATGAAACTTATTATGTGATACGTGATATATTAAATTCGCAATTATATGTATATAATTACGGGTGAAATAAACGTACTAGACTCGACAAACTAAAATACAATAAAGTTGGTGATACAAAATAATTAATAATTCGAAAATTATTAATTACTAATATTAGTAACTTATATTATTGAAATAATATAAGATATTATACGAAATTAACATGTTAAAAGCCTACAATTTTAACCCAATTAAAATATCTGGGGAACATTCTCCTGTTGAACCATACTTCCTACGTTGACAATTTAAACCATACACCATCCTTTATACTTCCTTACACTCAATATCAAATACACACACACACAAGTTCCCACCAACTCAAATTATTGGTTTTCTCTGTTTCTTCTTCTTCATCCATCGACTGAAGCAACAACAGGAGATCTGAGCTGAGGCTATTTCTTCTTCTTCTTCACGATAATCAGCAGCACATCTACCATTTTATCATCATCACCATTGTAAGGACTCTTTTATTTTCACAAGTTCTACTTTCTTTATGGTTATAGACATGTGTTAGTGTTCACTCAACTTCTACATGTCCAAAACATTAACCGAAACGCAATTTAAATCTAGAAACTAAGAGTTTATGTTCCTGTCCAGATTCTGTTTCCACTTCCACGAATTTTATAAAAATCATTACAACAACAAAATGGACGTTTCTTAAGCCTAGAATGTAGTACAAGAAGTTATCTTTCCAACAAAATTAGTCTCGTGACTTTTTGACTCCGTTTGCTACTCAAAAACATTTTTCTTCGGTGACATAGGTTTACTGTTCCGGCAGACAGGAATTTTCAGTAACTTCTCGAGACCATATCTTGAGTTCTAGACCACTAAAACGTATGAGACCAGTGCCAAAACCTCACATATTTTGTTAACTTTAAAAAGTTCTTCTATGACCATTTCCAGAAATGTCCGTAATTTTGTGTATAACTCGATCTTTGAACATATAACTGTTTTGGACCCAGTCTGACCACACCTTGAAACTATTTTTGTTTAAAATAGTAAATGAACATATAAAAATACCATAAAGTGCAGAAATAAACTAGACATATATGAGAACATGCGTGATTTTTGGTTAGGTATAAATCGAAAGAGAAATGCTCCAAATCGAAAGGCTTAACGAGTTATAACTAACAGTGGCAAAGTTATAACTAACAGGGGCAACAAACTATAACTAACAGTGGCAAAGTTATAACTAACAGGGGCAACAAACTATAACTAACAGTGGCAAAGTTATAACTAACAGGGGCAACAAACTATAACTAACAGTGGCAAAGTTATAACTAACAGTGGCAAAGTTATAACTAACAGGGGCAACAAACTATAACTGTGGCAAAGTTATAACTAACAGTGGTAACGAGTTATAACTAACAGTGGCAAAGTTATAACTAACAGGGGCAACAAACTATAACTAACAGTGGGAAGAATATAACTAACAGTGGTAACAAATAACTAGCAGTGGAAAGAATATAACTAACAGTGGAATATAACTAACAGTGGTAACAGACTAACTAACAGTGGGAAGAATATAACTAACAGTGGTAACAAATAACTAGCAGTGAAAAGAATATATATAAGTGACGAGTTAAACAAGACAAATGAGATTAGAAACACGACAAATGAGTTATATATATAGTTGACTATTATAACTTATATATAGTTATATAAATGAACTACGACAATAGTATTAAACAAAGTTATTTTTATAACTACTATACTTAGGTTTTGGAAACATAATCAACAACAATGACAACTACATATATATATATATATATATATATATATATATATAAGATGATGAAAAATGACATATATATATTAGGATATATATATTCAACTAATAAGTATATGTAAATATATACTTATACGCCACGATTACTTCAACGCAATTATCACCAATAATTAAAATGTCATGAACATTTCAACTTAACGATTTATCCATATACTTATGTAAAGTATATTTAATTGTGCTTAGGTAATTGAGAGGCACGTTCGGACTACAGTACTTCTAGCTGTACTAGCTGAAGACTTGCTACACGTGAGTTCACAGCCCCTACCTTTTACTTGTTTTAAATGTTTTTAAAACCAGGGGTGGAAAACATAGAACTACGTGCTATTACATGCTACTTGTTTATATAATTGCTCGACATGCTTTTATATCAAACTGATTTGTATAAATGCTTTATGCTTTATAAACAACTGTTAACTATATGAAACGTTTTCACAACTATTTTGGGAATAGGACAACGAATCTTGGTACGATCCTAGGTTTACGCGAGGTAGTTGTAGTGCACATAAGTCCCAGTGCTTGCAACCTATAACCATTAGCTAGGTGACTCTAGCCACTGAGTATACAGATAGTACTATCGATTTGACAACCCTCCCACTGATATAACTCGTTGGTCATTCCAACCACACGACGGCAGTCGTAACGAGGAGTGTATACTTACCGTGTTACCGAGGCAACAACAACAACTAGTCGTGGTTTGGTTATAGTACTAGGTATCGTTACTTTAACTCTAAAGGTTTAGCTCACCTTAGAGGGATCATAGTCTATATCTCCCACTTAAACTAAACAACTAAACTACAACTGAATTTGGGAAGGGAATTCCCTGTGACAACTAATAGGACAGGTGTTCCTACACATGATTTCTTTTTAGGAAACGTTTACCTTGATTGGATAAACTTGGTTTCCCGACAAAGCAACTTTTATATGGAAATGTTTACTTGACTGCTAAACCTGTGTTTCCTACGACTATTTATATGGAAATGTTTACTTGATTGTTAAACTGTATTTCCTGCAACTATTATTAGGAAATGTTTATGATTAAACTTGTGTTTCCTAACACATCGACTGATTTGTAGTAAGAATGACATTCTTACAGTCAAATAGGAAATGTTTTCTTTAATAAGAACACTTGTGTTTCCTGCTATACATATAAACATTATGTTTGTGTACATGAATGATTTACACAAAACTTGGTTTAACTACTTTTATACTAAACCTGTGAATTCACTCAACATTCAATGTTGACGGTTTACTATGTTTTTCAGGGAATTAGGACTCAGGTACTTCTGCATGCATAAAGGACGTAGGCAACCCAGACTATTTATGATGCCACTTTTGGGGACACTCGGATTTCCTTTGTATTACCAATTCCATTGGTTATACTTACGAAATCCCTCTTTTATAAACTCATGTTTTGTAAACTTATGTTGTTCTACAACACCACTACTTGTACGACTTTATAAGTCGTACCCTTTTGTAATAACGTTTAAACTTATGGCATCTTAAATAAATATGTTTTGTGTGATCATATGCTCTGATACGATGAATGCACTATTATAACGTCAGCACCCCCGCTGTTGAACTGTAAACTTAAAATGCTTCCGCTAATAATCAAATGCTTCCGCTAATTACTAAATAAACACGATTACTGATTTTGGGGGTGTGACAGTGTTATTAATGTTAGTTTCACATTTCTACAATGGTTGTCCTTAATCATTTGAACTTCATACGTAAATAAATGTAACTTTAGCCTCTTCAACCTTTCTCTATTATAATTCAAACATCTACGATTATTTCACATGCAAATGAAGTTAATCATCATGTACACAATCTTATTATTTTTTATTGTTATAAATCCTATAAGATTTCACTCAAACATTTCACAACATATCATGTATCATCACATGGAAAGTATGGGCTAATATGAGCCGAAATTAATCAATTTGTTTCTTGAAAAGGTATATTGTATTTTCTAGTTGACTTAGAAGTTAGAAGTATACGATTGTTGTTTCATATAATTTTAATACAAGTTGACTTATATCATCCGTCCTTTTGGATATTAATTAGGAAATCATTTGACCATTTCAATTGAAGCATATGTTAATTTATGTGTATACATATGGTACACAAAATTATACTATTAAGAAAATGTCAATTCTGAAAATATTGGACGATAAGGTTTAATTAGGATGTGTTTAGACTTTGGAGACATGGTCCATCGTTACCGAGAGCCATTATTTGTTTTTCCGTCCTTGCACAAGTCTTATTAAATTTATTTGACATGTGATTCATATACAAGTTTAACATAATCACATTATGACTTTTGCAAGATATTATTTCTTCCGTCCCAAATTTATATCAAATTTAGATACGAGTATATATAGGGCTCATACGCGATTTTGAGCTCAGAGTCTGTAATGGTTTAATTAGATTTTCATTGTACTCTATATATAGTCGATCAATAATATCTTATACGTACAAGTATTCTATATTTTAACAATTTATTGTTCACAAATAAATACCATGTAGTTTAAGAAACATACTATAAATATTACACTTTATATTTTGATAAGATTAGAGTTTAAATCTTAACTTTTCGCATACATTTTTGGGTCATACTTACACATTAGAGGTAATGAAGTAAATTTAATTAAATATATTCAACTATTTTCAAAAATAGATGAATAAATTGTGAAAATCAAGAAAGGAAATCGATCAATAAATTTAGGACGGATAAAGTATATTTTTATAAAAATTATAAACATATTTATTATATTAATATTAAGTCATGCTTATGCGTAAATTCTTTTTAGCTTCACAACCATATATTCTTTGTTAAATAGTTTGAAAGTTTTATATTTTTTAATAAATATAAAAATCTTTCCAATTAATGTTATAGTAATAAAAATCATATATAATATTTATAAATTTGGGGTTGACTTTGTTGTTGTAGTAGTAAACAAATTAAGTAGCTAGCGGCTTGATGTCGCATCAATCATATAAATCCCGGCGCAACAATTTATCCCGGCGCCCACAAAACAGTCGGTATATAGCACGTGCCATGCTGTCACTTATCCAAACTAACAATACGATGATGTTGTTTTTGGGGTTGTTTTTCTTTGATTTACCATGTCTATATAGATTTCAGTGACTTTTAAATTTTCATTAAAACAATATATATTTTTATAATAAACTACTAATGTTCCCTTCGTTTAGTTGAAGAAAAAATAATTATCGCATTGTATTTTTTAATAACAAAAGTAGATAATTAATTTGAAATGTTTAAAAAAAGAACGTAAACTATAAATTATGAGACGGATAAAGTAGATCGGTGTTGACCAATCAAGATTTGTATATGTCACATTTTTTATCCTTGAAATCTCGCATTGATACAAGATTAGCCCCAGGTTCAAAGCTAATTTCCCTAAAGTGATTAACTATAATAATAATTTATATATGTTATCATCATCATAAGATATTAACAATTATATTCAGTGGTCTATATATTCTTCATAATAATAAAATTAAGGTGTAAAACTATATCAAGGATATTGTGTATTACTAACCGAGAGGAACATAATAAAAATAAAGGGAAATTAAAAAATATAATGTACCCATTTTTTCGGTTGTGTAGTTCGTTTTGTCCTCGTAAAAAAATTGGCGTTTTACCCTACCCGGACACAAGAAGCAAGCTTGTGAATATATGTAAATTTTTATATAAGTTCATCACTTTAAAGTTATGATTCATATATATTTGCTGTTGTGTTACATTATTTAATGTTTGTTTGATCATTATTGCATGTAATCAATATTATAAATTGAAACTTGGTTGTATAATACCTTTGAATTCGTTTAATATGAAAATTCGTTAGGCTAGATAAAAACAAAACATCTAGGTCTTATGGTAAGAACAAAAACATATAGTTAAAACTACATATATTCACATGTAAATATACATTTGAATTTACATGTGAAGAAATACATTTCACAAATATGATATAATTCACGCACAGAAGACAAAATTATACATAAAAATGGATTCAATATGCATGTATTTAAATAAGAACTATCACTAGTGAAATAGTATCATAATTTCGTTTTTGCATATTTGTAGTAAGTAGTCATACAAAAATTATGAGAAGTGACGTTATTATATAATTTTCTTCCTAACTTTTATAAAGTGATTAACTTTAAATTTAAAGTTAATTTAAAGGTAGTAAATTAATTAGAAAGTAAACGATCTTGATTGGGGCCAACCCTTTACGGCTTCTATCTTTAAATTCCTCTTTGTGAGGTTCCATCGTCTGTAATTACGTGGTTATGCATTGGGCAAAATTGCGATCTCTTTTCCTTAGTCCTTATCTTAATATATGCGTCAAAATAAACGTAGCTTTTATAAACAGTGTACGTAATTAAATTAATTTTTCATTAAAAAATGTTTCAATTCCTCTTTTGTATAGAAATTGGTTTATACTTTTATTAACACTATTATTAAATAAATAATGATTTCATCTTTTTGTTGATATAATGAAGTATAAATTAACTTGTATGACTTTATTTTGCAATGACAATGTCACATTTCTAATAAACAGCCTAGCTAAACTATGATGTATTTAGCAACAAACTAGTCGAAATTGTAGTTGTAGATTACAATAGCCAGGATTATATTCAGAATCTACTTGAAAATACATTTATTTTACGGGATTCCGGAAGAATCTAACTCTTTATCATTTTCATGTTACCAAATCTTATTCGTATGGATGGAATATCATCAAAACTATAATCTAATTTTTTTATCCCTAAAAACCCCTTCACCAAACACAATTATAAGTGTCATGTTTTAGTGTTTATTTACTCTACATTCAAAGTTTCAAACTTCGGATATAAAACGTTTTTAGTATTGCTCAACTTTTTGCAATTTTTTGTAAAAAAGATGCTGATATTGTTTGTTTGCTTTCCAATAACCACAATAATAAAGGTAAAGCAAACAGTTCATATATAATAATCTGAAGTCAAGCAAATGGTTCAAAGTTTGCGACACTAGCTCCTGATTCCTGACTAATAGACTAATATATAGTTAGTGCCGTATGTCGTATAAAGTGCTACTATTTTACTTGGTATGATACTTAGATCATGAATTCATGATATATAGGGAACAATTTTAACTAACTTCAAATTAAATTTAAAGAACAGCTATTCAAGGAGGCATTCAAGTTCTAGTTAACTATGTCCCGAAATGAGGTTTATAGTTCGAGAATATACCCAACTTTACACGTTTTACAATTATACGAATTCAACTTCGAAACCGCATATTATATGTGTGGATGTTTTAAAACTGTCTATTACTAGTATTTAACTTAATTACTATTGTATCGTATAAGATTCATTATTGTATGTTTAGAACTTAATAAAAATGTCAAATATGTAGCCAAAACATGGAATAGTCAAGTTGAAACTCTAATAAATAAAATAAAGAGTTTCGAAGTTGGATGTATACACTAGTAAAATCGGTTACATTAGAAAACTAGCTATAATATAAACCCTTCCGAAATGGGCAAGTATTATGTGCAACGACATTCTCCCTTCAAAGATTTTGATTTTTCATTAAATGGTTAGGTATTCAAGGATACATACATATTAATTACGAGAGTTAATTATTCCTCTAGGTCAAGAAATAATTGTTTGTCTGAAGTTACAGAATCGTTTGAGCGTCCTCTTTATATATCGTTCTCGATCTTTTAAGATAAGCTAGCTAGGTCGACATCATTTACATGATGGAACATACTTTGGACGATCGATCATTCTTCATTCGTTGTCAGAGTTTTCAATCGAGTGGTATCAAGTATTTACATCGCGCACAGATAGTAAGTTTTGAGGACTAGCTTCTACGTCTGCATACAATCTAGGCAATACGAATTTCGAGGAACGGCAGAGGCGGACCCAGAAAATTTAGTTACCGATGTCACAAAAATTTTGAAGTTCCCTCAACTTAATAGTTTACTAAGTTTATCTAAACATGAGGTGTACTGCCTAAATATTAGTGGTAGCACTTTTAAAAAATTAATAACTTTTCAACTATATTTACACTAAGTCGACTTAATTGACTGGTGTCATGTGCTACCGCTGACTATAATGTGGATCCGCCCCCGAAAAACGTAGTGTTTTGGAGAAGGACTTCTCACGTTGTGCGGCTTTGTTATGTAGTACTAAAACTATTTTTATGATCTTCTACTTCACGATTGTGTCAAAACTGAAAAGTAACTAATTAATACCACATTTAGTTAACCCGACCATGTAGACGTTAATTCATGAATCTTCTTCTTAGCTTCAACTGGTACCTAGTTTTGTAAATTATCATGGGTGCAAGCCCTATGCCATGTTAACAAATATAACATCTTCCCCAACTTAGAAATAGGTGCAAATATTAGGGTTTTAAGAATGTGTATCTGTGTGACACGTTAAAGTGCATTTAATATGAAGTTGAAATATCCCTATATATTAACATTTGCATTTAATATATATTCATTCAATCTAATTATTACTCTTTTTTTACATATATTAATTGAAAATTCTAATATTTAAAGAAATTACAGCTTTATTAATTGCACTTTCATTTGTATCACGGGGTATACGTTAGTAAAACCCCAAATATTATTAGACGTTCAAAAAGGTTATATAGTGGTCGGGTAATCGGGTGTTGTAGAAAAGGTATATATATATAATATATATTTCGTGTAGTGGACAATGAACGATAAATGGAGTAATTAATAATATTAAATTGATTCAAGTGGATACCTAGTTAGTGAGTGTTGACCAAGTAACTCGGTTGAGGTTGTAGTCAAAACTTTGATCAAGTTTCAATTCCAAAGAAAAAGGAAACACAAATGGAGAAACCATTTCGTTAAGTTCATCATCAATATATGTGACGAGGGTCCTTATATTCATCATACCATATAATAAATAAAGGACTCGTATAATATCTAATAATTGTAACGTATATTGAGATTAAGAGAACACCGTGTGGAATTTTTTTGTTGTAGTTTTCGTTTTCTTATAAATCGTTCATAATGAAAAATGATTCGGTGTACGTTGTTCATTTGGTATGCTAGTTTTCGCCGTACGTTCATTTGGTACACTTTTGATCAATTTTGTATTTTATGCATGATCAGACCGTTAACTTACATAGTTACCTTTTTATATACTTCTAGCTGATAAAAAAAAGATTGACTGCCGGTAAAAAAAAAAAAAAAAGATTGACTGCCGGTAAGAATTATGAACCATTGATTGGTATCCTTTTTTAACTGGAGGGCATTTCTTTTTCTAGTTTTTATTTCAAATGATATAATATAATTTGGATTTAGATGTGGGTACACGTAATTATGTATTTAAGCTTCTAATCATCTCGTTATTTTTTAATCATCATATATATAATACAATATATTTATAAACAAAATATATAGTATGCTTTTTACTTTTTTTATATACATACAAGATCAAGACAAGATGGCCCAAAGTCCCGAACGATGCAAGACAGCTACTACTTCCCACGTGAATCAGGGCCTTGTTTATTTTATACTCCTAGACTCCTAGTATATTTGTTCAAATTTAAGAATATATCGATTGTATTAATTTTGTATTCTTATTCGGAATAAGTATTTGTATTTTTTGTTCCAATAACACCAACTATTAGGTACCTACATAATTATATATTTCTATAATATAATCACACGAAACATAGTTTTTAATTGACTTTGACAAATTATTCATTGAAGTTTGCAAAAAAGAAGCTAAGAGAACATGACCATATATAAATAATTTATTTAAGTTAAAGAAAATAATACCGTAACTCCCAAGGACATGTTTAGTTAAGACAAATTTTAGTAATATTTTTTTCAAAAATTTTCTAAGAAACTAAAAAACTAAACAAAAAATGTTCAAGTCGGGATTTTATGGAGAAATTACCAAAATAAAATCTATTATTTATGCTCTTTCTACATTTTCTATTAAGAATTATTAAAACTCCATCATTTACATTTAAATGCATTTCTGAAATTTTACTAGTTTCGAATGACACAAATCTTTTAGAAAAAGACAAAACAAAATATGAAGATATTTTTATGTAAAATGCGCCGTAAAAGGCTATGTTTAAAGATGTTTTTATATTTGAAATTCTTGAAAAAATTTTATAATTAGATTATAATGAAATAAGCATATGTGAAGAGACGGTCAATGAGAGATAGGAACATTACACACAATACGTTCACAAGTCACAACTTAAAATTTTTCATCACACTTCCACATTTAAAGGTGTTTATCGGCTAATGGCGATTTATGCATCCATTGTTTTTATTTTTTTATGTTACATTTAAATGATATGTAGAATTAATTACATAAATCTAAAAACAGACATACTTTTTTCATTAGTTAAATTATTTATCTCTTCAAATATCATCAAATCAATTTTTCACATCTACCAATCACATTTATAAATCTATAATTAGGTCTACAATTTTAGACCTACCAATCATTTTCTATAAGTTTATAACTCTTAGGGTATGATTAAATATATTTAAAATTTTAAACTAGTTAATTACAAAGTACGAACGTTCTTTTCTCATATCAACTTTTCATTTTTAAATTTGGTAATAGTATTTATTTATGGTAACTATTATTTATGATTTTTATGAGTTATAATTATAGAAATAAGTTAAAAATAATATTTTTAGTCATCTCCCTAAGGGCTATATATAGGTAAAATTTTCTAAGTTGGAAATACAAAAGTTTCTTATGCGTTTTATTTGTGGAATTCGACGGAATTCGATGGGATTGAAATCTTAATTCCATTCCACAAATATGTTTAGTTACAAATGAATTGATCATTTGTAAGTTATCAAATTTCCACGTTCAAAAGAATTCATATTTCGTGAAATTACTTTGATGAAATTCAATTCTACCAAAAAAGCGCGAACCAAACGCAACGTTAGAGTGTTAAAACATTAATACCCAAACTTTAAATAAGTAACTGTTAGTTGCAAGATTTTTGTATTAAGGGTATGTTTAGCCCCCAACGAGTTAGATCTGGAGCTGAAGTTGAAATTTGTGGCTGGAGCTGAGCAAATCAGTTCTCCTTGGGTGTATCTATTGGTTGAAAGTTACTTTAAAAAACTTCTTGTTTAAGAGCTCATGTGATCTTATTTTTTCAATAGCCCTATTTTTGTTAAACAATATTTGATTGGAACTTATTAAAACTAGAAGTTCAAACCCGTAAAAAACCCATCAGAATTACCGTACCAAACACAACCTAAAAACAATGGATTTTTTACATATAAAAACCGTGCATTGTAATTGGTGCGGAAATGCTAAATATTTAAACATATCTTTTTATTTGTCCTTTTATGCTTAGCTTCCTCTTGTAGCTTATCATTGTTTATTTTATTGCCGGAATGTTTGGATAAAAAAATTTTAAGCTTATATATTAAGTTAAGTGAGTAAGGTTCAAATGAGTCCATATTTTTTGAGTGAGACTAAGGGAACCAATGATATCATACCACATGTACAAAGAGAATGTTCCATACTACAAAACTCATTTACCCCAAACATCAATTATCTCATAAACGACAAATCGAAAAATCATGAAACTTGCACCATGTTTTTCAGCGTTTTATCCTCTTCGATTTGCCGTCCCTCAAGGCATACTTTCGATAAAAAAAATGCAATTTTTTGATGGGTTTTATAAATTAGTAACACATGTGTTAGTGATTGATTGTACATTTTATTTACAGTTATGGTTAGAGTTAGGATTTAGCAGGGTAATGGTTTAGGGTTTAGATTTTATGTTTTAGTAGAGTTTAGGGTTTATTAGGGTTTAGGGTTTAGTGTGATTTTGACGTTTCGGGGAGAAACCCCAAAACCCAAACCCTAACCCCTAAACCCTAAACGCAACACTCTAACACATGTGTTAGTAACATATGAAACCCACCAAAAAAATGAAAAAAAAAAAAAAATCGTCGGAAGTATGCCTTGAGGGACGGCAAATCGAAGAGAATAAAACGCTGAAAATTATGGTGCAAGTTTCATGATTTTTCGATTTGTCGTTTGTGAGATAATTGATGTTTGGGGTAAATGGGTTTTTGTAGTATGGAAATTCTCTTTGTACATATGATATGATATCATTGGTTCTCTTAGTCTCACACAAATTTTTAGTCTCATTTGAACCTCACCCTAAGTTAAGTTACTATAATTTCTTGTTTTTCGTCGAAATAGATGTGTTTGTTGTTTGTATTGTTAAAACAACAAATATTGATAAGGTCGGGGAATTGATTTTAAAGATATCAAATGATTAAGATTTCGGTAAATTAATCTGTTAAAATTGAACTTTTATTAATTTATAAAATAGTTAAGATTTCACTTTTGACAATGTTATATCAGTTTTGAAGAAAGATAATGTGACACTAAGTTGATAGCCTAACTTTTCAGTTTTCATGTCATGATATGGAGTAATCTTACTCTTTTTTGCCTGCATTTGATAATTATCAACTGGTATTATGCTCATGATAAATTTGTTAAATTTATGTTATACTAGTATTACATCGATAATGATCAATTCGGTAACTAGTAGCGTCGTTTACAAAAAGTAAATATTCCATTAAACAACTTGAACGATAGAAAAATTATTTAAAATCTAATAAACAAAAAAGCATTTATAGCCCAACATGTATTACCTGGATCTCGAATCATACATGCCGCTCACCCTACGTGTTTTGTCATAAAATATTAAATACAGGATAATGTATATAGTATATAAATTAATACTATTTAGATATACAAATATTGAAATATATGGTTATTGATATTAAATTGGGATAATTATTTAACAGCTTAAAACCAAAAGTTCCAGACATTTTATGAGTAAAAAGTTATCTTTATAGACAGGAATACACAGTTTCCACTTATTATCATTATAACATAACATTATTAAATAAAATATTAATGTATTTTCTATAAGTGGAAAGAATACTAAATCATTTATGACAGAAAATATTGCAATATATTTTGTTGGTACCACTAAATTTTGTGATAATATATGCTCATATGGGTGATTTTAGGGTGGGGCAGTCTGTTCATCCGCTCCTACCAAGTTTTTACGAATCGAGAAAAATTTATAAGTTTTGGTATAATCTGTATGTTGCTCTAATAACAAAAACTACAAAACAGTTAAAACAATTACATTATTTGTGTATTTAGTCTAGTGGTTCTTGTGTTCAAGGGGTTCAAAGTTCAACCCCTCATTATTGCATCTTTTTATCATTTTTTTATAAATTTAACTTGTTGCATTAACTTTATTTTTTTTTATCTTTTCTAATTTTGTTCATGTAATTAAGAATTAGAATTTGATCTTGAACTCTCTTTACTTTGGTTCAACTAACATAGTTTTAGTTATAAAAAAAATTAATTTGATGACCCATACTCAATGTACACTATAAAATTTGGCCCGTAGTTGATTTTGTTGTGGAACCGTCCATGTATGCTCATACACATTATTGCATATACATACATACAAAAAGGCTATATATATGACCCTTGTTCTTAAAGTATCTTCCATTGCTCATCTTGTGCTCCATTACTCATTTCTTCCTAAATCGAAACACAAAGGTAATAACATCAAATCTTGTTCTTTCTCTTTTCAAAACCTACTCAAATAATAGTTAGCTGTGTGATTAATCATTGTCTACTGTGTGTTTGTGTGTGCATATTCAGCAGAAAAGGACAGATTCTTTGAGAGGTTTTTTTAGATTTGTGTTTGCAAAACAGATTTTACTTTCATGAAAGTGTTTTCCAACACTATCTGTGTTAAAGTTGTCTTTCCAAATTTATGTCATTTTGAAGTGATACTCGATTTATTGTTTAGTGTTTGTAACTTCTGCAGATTAATTATATATTTTTAAGATTATCATACTCGCATTCAGAAATTTGAAGTAGTTCTTCTAAATTGTTGCCATTTTAAAAGAGATACTCGGTTTACTTTTCGGTGTTTGTAACTTTTAGCATCTAGCTAGTTATGTATGTTAATATATTACAATTATATTTATGGTTAGTTAAAAAAGTAAATAAAAGTAGTTCTTCAAGTTTGCTGTTCAATAAACATGTGTGTATAAATATCCTTCTCACAATAACTCTGTTTGTTATCAATACATCATCATGATACTATTATTGGAACTGCATGTATAATCTGTTTATTTTACTATATTATTTATAGTATAGTCTAGCTTTTAATTGTACTGGTTCTCCTGTATGAAAATCTCTGATTTTTAGGTAAACAATTTTAAAAGATCCGGGTCCTGAATATAAAAATCATTATTAACAGCTATAATTGTTATATAGTCAATGATTCCTTATTTCATCGTACTTCAGTAAGCCAATAAGGTTAAATTCATTGTACCTAGAAACAATTTTTACCCTTTATTTATAATCCAATTATATCTTTTAGTCATTTTCATTACATTAAAAAACATGCATTTTAGGTAATATGTCATAGTTTTTTGTAGCCTTGTGTCCTTGATATTATATTCTTTAATTTAACCGCACTAAATATGCATATATCTATGTCCCAAGTCCCAACATGACCCACTAAATAAAAGTTACTGTGTAATTCTTGGTAACTCTTTGTTGACTCAAGTGTCAACTGCATTATTTAGACAGTGACATCAAGAAACAATCTTTTTTTAGTGTGGTATGCAATATATATGTCCCCATATTATATATAGTATTATCATTTTCATTTAAATGACAATTTCCATTCTACCACTCAATTGCAGGATCAAGAAAATGGAGAACAGAATATTTGATTCAGAACAAGTGATTGCAGAGTTTGAATCAATAACAAAAGATGCAAAAAGGGTTCAAATTGAAACATTAAAAAGAATCTTGACAGAAAATGGTGAAGCAGAATACTTGAAAAAATGGAATCTTGATGGCAGATTTGATCCTCAAACGTATAGTACCTGTGTTCCTGTTGTTACCCATAAAGATCTTGATCCTTATATTCAAAAAATTGCTGATGGTGCATCTCACCCTGTTCTTACTGGAAAACCAATCACTACAATAACATTAAGGTACATAGTTCGGTTAACCGATATCATATATACTCCGGTTTTCTGTTTTTCGTAAGTTAACGAATGATTTGTTTATGTTCATAGTTCCGGGACTACTCAAGGCAAGCCAAAATTTGTACCTTACAATGATGAATTGACTGAAACGACTATGCAAATTTACCGGACCTCATTCGCTTTCAGGAACAGGTACTTTTATGAAACAGTATAGTTTATATCTAAAAGTGCAACATCTGCATTAATATGACTTGGGAATATACAAGATGATTATCATATTTTTACCATATATAGTATACTTTTCGTTCAACGACGTATTTAATCAGCAGTAGGACCTGTATATGATACATGAAAACAAGCCTATTAGAACACGGATAGTTAGGTATGAAAGCTATAAGCGAATGGCCCGTTTATATAATTTTTGAATAAAATTTAAGAAACAGATACATACATAATATTTTCTTTCAAGTCTTTGCTGCACATATATACGTTGTTGACAGCATATATGATATCTTGTATTCTTTATATATTATTCAACAATATATCTTCTTTTCTTCCAATAGTTTCTGCTCAACAAGAGTGCTAATAATGTTAGTTTCATGTCATTGCTCTTAGGGAATTTCCCATTGGAAGTGGAAAAGCTTTGAGTTTCATCTTTGGAAGCAAACAATTCACCACCAAAGGTGGTTTACTAGCCGGAACCGCGACTACGAATGTGTATCGTAGCCCACAATTCAAGAAAACGATGAAGGCAATGCAAACCCCGTGTTGTAGTCCGGATGAAGTCATATTCGGGCCTGACTTTCATCAATCTTTGTACTGTCATCTTTTATGTGGGCTCATATTCCATGAAGAAATTCAAGTCATATCGTCCACATTCGCCCATAGCATCGTTCATTCGTTTAGGACCTTCGAGCTGGTCTGGGAAGAGCTTTGTTCCAACATTAGAACCGGTGTTCTATCAGCCCGAATCACAGCTCCATCGATCCAAACCGCTATGGCCAAGGTTCTGAGCCCGAACCCAGAATTGGCTGACAAGATTTACAAAAGGTGTCTAGGTTTAACCGACTGGAGCGGGTTAATTCCTGAACTGTTTCCTAACTGTAAGTACATCTATGGGATTATGACCGGGTCAATGGAACCGTATTTGAGAAAGTTACGCCATTATGCTGGTGGAGTACGGTTGTTGAGTGCCGATTACGGGTCATCAGAAGGGTGGATTGGAGCAAATGTCAACCCGACTCTGCCACCTGAAATGACCACTTTCGCCGTGCTTCCTAATATTGGGTATTTTGAATTCTTACCTTTGGGAGAGGTTGATATGGCTAGCCCGATTGAGCCGAAAC
The DNA here is from genome assembly GCA_963422505.1 of Pseudognaphalium luteoalbum. Lineage (NCBI taxonomy): Eukaryota > Viridiplantae > Streptophyta > Magnoliopsida > Asterales > Asteraceae > Pseudognaphalium > Pseudognaphalium luteoalbum. The sequence goes on from OY730195.1 coordinate 30,008,845, forward strand.
CCGTTGGTTTGACCGATGTCCAAATTGGTGAAGAATACGAGGTTGTGGTCACAAACTTTGCGGGTTTGTATCGATACAGGCTAGGGGACGTAGTTAAGGTTATCAGGTTCCATAACGCGACCCCAGAACTCCAGTTTGTTTGTAGAAGAAACCTCATGCTAACTATCAATATCGACAAAAACACTGAAAAAGATCTACAGCTTTCGGTTGAGGCAGCTGCAAAACTTTTAACGGCCGAGAAACTCGAAGTCCTTGACTTCACGAGCCATGTGGACCTGAGCACCGAGCCGGGGCATTACGTGATCTTTTGGGAAATTAATGGGGAGGCAAGCGATGCTCTTTTAAAAGAATGTTGTAACTGTTTGGACAAGTCATTTGTTGATGCAGGCTATGTGAGCTCGAGAAAAGTCAATGCGATTGGGCCTCTCGAGCTCCGAGTTTTACGGAGAGGAACGTTTCAGAAGATTCTGGACCATTATGTCGCGTTAGGGTCTGCGTTGAACCAGTTCAAGACACCGCGGTGCGTGGGTCTGACTAACCAAACAGTGTTACAAATACTTTGCAACAATGTTGCAAAGAGTTACATTAGTAGTTCTTTTGGTTGATATATTTTGTTGTGTACTTTTGTTATAGTAGTTTGGTTTGGTTGTTGAAATAACGTTTTTATATATTGTGTATAAAAAATGTTTCTTGTTATGGTTATAACATACTTATGTTATTTCTTTCTTATGTTTACATGTAAGCAATGTGAAATTTGCATATATGATGAAATAAACCAATTCTATATAGATTGAGATGACATTTTTGTTTAATGTTTTATTTGCATGATTATATCAAAAATTTGCAACAGTTATTAGTATAGTTAGATTGAGACTAATGATGGTATTGAAAATGACTTGACCTTGTTGGTCATTTATGTAGAAAAATACAAACTTTATATAGAGGTTATTTAATTTAATATTTATAATTGTTAAGTACCTGAATTAACTATTTCATTCGTTCCAAATTTACTATTAACATATCAAAATACGCAATTTAAGAAATACAGCTACTAGTATTACACTCTACTTTTTTATAAGATAATACTTTTACCATTAACTTTTTCACATCTTTTCGATCATATTTGCACATTAATTAAGAATAATCAGACAAGGTTACTTGATTAGAGTAGTTTAAATGAGTATATCAATTTTGAGTGAGATTGAGGGAACCAATGATATTGTGTCATGTGTACAAAAAGAATATTCCACATGTACAAAAATCATTTACCCCCAACATCAATTATCTCACAAACGACAAATCAAAAAATTATGAAAATTGCACCATTTAATTCAGCGTTTTCTCTTCTTCGATTTGCCGACACTCAAGGCATACTTTTGATAACCTTTTTGTTTCTTCATTTTTTGGTGGGTTTTACAAACGTAGTAACACATGTGTTAGTGATTGGTTGTACATTTGATTTGTGGTTAGGGTTAGCGTTTAGGGCTAGGGTTAAGGGTTTAGGATTTAGGGTTTGGGGTTAGGGTTTAGCAGGGTTTAGGGTTAGGGTTTAGCAAGGTTTAGGGTTTAGTATGATTTATGGTTTAAAATTTTATAAAGCGTTTAGGGTTGGGGGTTGGGGTTTCGGGGCGAAACCCCAAACACCCAACCCTAAACCCGAAAGCCTAACCCCTAAACCTCAAACCCTAAACGCAACACTTTAACACATGTGTTAGTAAATGTGAAACCCACAAAAAAAAGTTGGAAAAAAAAGGTCGTCGAAAGTATGCCTTGAGTGACGGCAAATCGAAGAGGAGAAAACGATGAATTTAATGGTGCAATTTTCATACTTTTTCGATTTGTCGTTTGTGAGATAATTGATGTTGGGGGTTAAATGAGTTTTGTACATGTGGAGCATTATCTTTGTACACATGGCACAATATTATTGGTTCCCTCATTCTCACACAATTTTCTATTTTCATTTGAACCCCACCCTACTTAATTATGTTCATCTATTTCTAAAAGTGAAAAGTTAAATTAGAAAACAATTGAAACATGAAATGTGTACTTTAAATTTGGGATGGAGGGATTAATTAAGGGAGCTGATAAATACAACATCAAAATTGCTTCACACATCAAAATTATATTATTACGTACTTGTAGAGTAAGCTAAAACATATAAAACAGTTTTGATGTTGTATTTATCAATTTCCATTAATTAAATGAGTAGGCTTAGCTTTTACTCTTTCAGTGGATGCTTCACTTGGCTTTGTGAGTTGTACTTCCATCTTCTCACATCCCACTTGGTCACTAGCAATATCTCATGTATCTCTTAATATTTTAAAATAGTTTCACAGAATAAAACTGATGGGCAAAATGTGTATTTATATAGCAAGATGAGTATTATATTTTTTTTTATATTTTACATAAAGTCATAAAATTTTACATATGAGAAAAAGAAAAAGTGACTGTAATGTATTATTTAGAGATTAAAAGAAACTCATTGACAATTAAATAAGTTGATTGGCACGATCATTAGCATTCGATCTTTGACTCTTTTTGGTTGGTAAATTTGTATTATTCAAATAAAAATTAAGGAAGATAACAAAGGCAATACAATGACTACATTGTCTATTTTATCCCACAATTTCTCAGTTTTTTAAGACTAATTCTTTTCTGAATCTGAAACAAAACTCGCAAAAACCTACTGATTTCCATTCTTCTAATAAGTCGAAACCAACGCTTTAAACAAAGATTCTCAAACCCGCCCACCAGATTTGATCGCCCAACACTTCTAGAAGTGAATTCTGAAGTTCTATTAGGACATCAGACTTGTAACTTGTACACTGCTCATTTTTCAATCAAGTGACTATAGAAACATCTAATGTTAGCTGTCAGATAGCCATTTTGGTCAAATCATCCATTTTCACGTTCGTCTTTACACCCAAACCTCGAAGACTATCGACCATTGCAGGTATATCTTCTTGCAAACCAGCAGCCAAAGCCTGAAAAAAGAAGTTAGATCTTATAATGTCACTAGCAAAAAAGAGTCAGCTTCTCAAGTGTAACACGATGTTACCATTTTGTCCTCATCTTTTTGATTCTTTATAACCTCCAAAGGCCATTCGCTAACGAGCTTCTCAAGCTCTGCCATTATGTCTGCCTTTTTTGCCTCCGGAAATGTCTGTCATCAAGTAATAAAGGGTGTAAAACTCATCCAAAGGGATTATAAGTTTAACCAAAAAATTCACCCTAAATGCAGCCATGGGTAAGATGTGCAAACTTTGAACCTATATTTTTACCTGAGTGATGACTTGAATTATTGAAGCTGATTCTTCAGGCTTACGCTCAAGCAATAACCCCTGCAAAAAAGTTGAACGGTTAATATAACACAACATATGAAATAAAGATTATCAGAAGAAGGTAGAGGGATCTTAATGATTAATACCTTAGCACACGAAAAACAGCTACCAATGGTGTGTGTTTTCATCACTTCAGATCTCAACTTCTCAACCTTCCATAAATTATCAACATCTCCTGTAAAAAGAAAAGCGGCAATCGTGTCTTAAATTCGAGGTTTACAATTATAATATCGTTAAGGGTGAAAGTGTCAAAGGTGATTTTTCTAAAAGTGGTCGAGACATCAGATACAGAGGCCAAAGAAATAGAATAAATGATTCTATTACAGCCAATATTTATTTGAAGTGACAGCTGAGCATAGATGTTTTCAAGATGTCGATAAAAACGAACTGAATGCAAGTAAATACCTAGTTTGGCAGCAAATGTCATCCAAGTATCAAATGAAGTTCGTCTCAATTTAACTCCAGCCTTGACAAATCGTTTTGCATACTTACACATCAACTCCCAACTACCAGTGTTGTAGCAAATGCTGCCAGAAAAATAGGCAATATGTTGATAACAACATTAGTCAAATAAATCAGATTTCGTCCGTTTTATCGTTTATACCATTTTCTCCATTAGTTGGGACCCCACAATGACATCTTCATTTCTTTTCACACCATGGGACCCAAAAGATATATGAGATGACCAAAACAACGCATAACAATGGCTGTGGTGTGTGAAGTAATTTGTGTGGTGTAACATTCACCTCCCTACAAAGATTTGGCAATTTTCGACCAATTTAGCTAAAATAGGTAGATTCGGGGGGTTTTACTTTATCTCCAAATGGGTGAGTTTTCAAAACAAAAAGGAAAATGGTCAAATGAGTCGGAAACCACTCGAAGTGTATTCAAATGCTTATAACATCCTAAACAGCTTTGTTCGCAGAAAAAAAAATTATTATCTAACAAACTAAAACAAGAATCTGAGCAAGTTAATAAACATCCTTTTAGGAAAAAGAGTTTTATTTGACAAACAATAAAGCAATATATACAAGACCAAGAATTATATGCTCGTTTCTTCACAAACTAAATGCCTTAAATGAAAGAATGTGGGTACGCACATTGATGAGAACCTAAAAACAAAGAAGACAGCATTATAAGTCTGAATTGCAAAAAGGCATAAATTAAGTAATTAAAATACCTAAAAATGATATCTGCAGTACCAGGTTGCAGGGGCACATCGTTTGCTTTCAAGAGTTTCATTACATCCACCATGAGATTAACATCATTGTGTTGCTTAGCGTACAACTGCAACAGCAGGATATCAATTCTTAAGAACCCATTAAAAGCAAGTGCAGACCGAATATTTTTAATAGGATCTAAAAGAAATAAATTACCAGTATATTATGAGCAGATGCAACACTAGGAGTTAAACCATACACATTGTGCTTCCACAAAGTCTTCTTGCCTGTTGTAGACATGAAAAGGGATTTAGGTCCTATTGGTTTGCCAACTTAAGGGTATCAATTTACGAGTCACATTCAGATGGTATCAAGAATTAAAGATATGATTCTGTCTTGTTTTATTGATATATTGGAAAATGAAAAATGAAAAAAATGATGTAAACGAGTGGAAAATTGGAAATTTCATTTGTGTACTAATTTTCTTCATTATCCATTTTCTGGTCTTCTTCTCATTTAGTTGGATCACAAGAATGGGACCCACAATCACTTGTTAATTCTCATTGCATTATAAAACTGGGACCCGAGAAGGGAAAATGTCAAATGGCCCAAATGAATAACTACGGAAAAAAATATATATATCATACCAAAGTCGATAGCTTCTACTCGGACACATGCCTTAGATACTTCCCGGCAAAGATTGTCATTGAAATTTTCAAAAATTCGAAGATTTGATAGTCTCTGCAATTGAAACAAGTTAAATACGATAAATGACCTTTACCTCAAATATAAATTTGTATGGTTATATAATGAATATTATGAAAATAAAAATTCAAATAGTCATAAAGAGCAACAAGATTAAAACTAACAAATCTCCGAAGGTTCTCCAAGACGTTAAATAGAAGCTTGATGTCTTCACGATTGTCACATTTTTCAATGAGGGTCCACAACCAATTGTTTGGTGGTGCTGTTCTTTGATCAATCACGGATTTGATGAGTTTATCATGCAATTCCTTAGCAGCCACTGCAGTGAACCAAATAAACAGCTCTAAACATTTTTTTTTTCTCTTTTTTTATACCATTTTTAGAGAAAATTCTGAACCTAATAATTAGAGGTAGCAATAACGATCTAATTACTTAGGAATGGATCAATTGGATTGTGTCTAGATCGATTCCCTAAGAGCTTCTTCTCTAGCAGGCGATTTGGCCCATTTTATCTTTATTTCAAACAGTTTATATAAAAAATATTTAGCCAGAAGGATAACACCGTAACGGGTTAAACGATTTAGAACTTGCAGTCATTTTGATGCATACAACCTCCTAAATTGTTATAGTCAAAAATTTAGATTATCATTGTAATAACTGTAATCCGCATAAATTATATATTCATCAAAAACAGAATTATTAAAAATAATAAGAAAACCAAAAAAAGAGAGCCAGCAACTCGTTTCAACTTGAACCCAAATTGATTCGTTACAGTTTTACACAACCAACCCGTGTTGCCACCTGTAGTAATAATGCAGTTTACATAACTACCTGTGGGATCAACTTCTATCGAACTCGCGTCTGAAGAATATAATGCCCTTGACAACATCATCAGGGATGAAGGATGTTGAGAGTTGCGTTCTAGATCGTTAAATGCATAAGGGACAAGACTTCCATTAGTGATTCCTGTACACATCAGGGATTAGATCTTGTTCAGTTGTTGGTCTCTCAGAATAATACAAATTAGATTACAGCCCTGTCCAAGGAAGTACATATGTTGTTGATAAAATGTGTATTTGTTTGAACGCAATATTACATCTTTTCCTCTTTTAAACTATTACAATGTACTGATAACATCAAATAGTGGTTATCCTATATATTAGACTCATGGTCAACGACTTGTGTAAATCATGTGTCTGGTCAAACGTTGCTTTTATTCAGATAGAAAAGTAAGGTGGTGTTTGTTTATGACATAATGGGTTGATAGTCTTATTTTTTTAGTCATATAGGGATATATGTTTCAGCCGTATTCATATAGATAAGGACTTAATTGGTAAGTCACTAGGGATTTGTAATCCCTACCAAGTCTCATACTTAGTACACTAGAACCAATTAATTTCATTACCACTTATTCCCGACAAAGCTGGTATCCATACAGACTTCCGTGCCCCAGGTACCTATATTTTTGGTTAAATGTCATTCATTTAAACAATCGTAATTCATTCTAACAATCAAATTTCAGTTTTTCTATGTTTAGAAGCATAACAGAGTATGCATAGGATACTATAATGTGTCGGGAATGAAAATACCATCTTCATATATATACATATGAAGACATTAAAAGTGGATAGCAATTCAACATACTTTCTATATTGGGAAAAACACAGCCAAAATAAAAATAAATAATGGACATATTGGATCAAGGTGTCATAAAATGGTGAAGCTGCATATATCTTCCACATAATGAAAATTAAAATGTACGTGCCATAAACAAGTCTAGAGTCGCAGATCAACATTGAGATACAATGAAAAGATAGAAGATAAGAATAGTTTGAGCGAACCTGCATTGCCTCCAAACTTTGATGAAGTATGATAAGAACATGCAGATAAGTTTTTGACTGGCCTCAACTGCGAGTGCTGCCTTGACACCTATAAGAGAAACAGAGTTTGAGATGGCTTTTATCAGATAATTTCAACGACCAAAAGTTATGTTATTATATCATCAGCCATGTCATCATAGATATATAATTAGTCCTTTTGCTATGTAGTAAAATTGTCGTATACTCTACATTCGGTAGACTTCTTTTTGGAAACTATTGCACAGCAATCTTTCTGCCAGTGATAATGGTGTAATCTTTTTTTAGGGAGTGAAAACAAAATTCGGGGTGACCAGCCTTCACTGATAACTCTAGAGAAGGTACAACAGTAAATTAAACATATCATTTCCCTTTGTATATTCTATTAGGTTGATTCCAACTAAAATTACAGTTCATAAGGAAGGTCTGAGTTTGTCAGATTGCATTAAACTTTGTTGTTATCATTCAACACTCACATTACTCTATTTCTATAAAGATATATAAGGGTTCAATTGAACAGACTGCTTTAATATTTTAACAAGAAAAAAGTTCAAAACTGAAATCAATAGATCAAAAAATGATACTTCTTCGTAATCCACACTAATTCGATAACCCCTGAATATATTATCCTGAATTTTAAGATAAACCTTTACTAAAACCCTTTTTTTTTCTGGGTAATTTCACACACCAACATTTTGAGCTAATTAAAACAAGTAATTAGTTACCAAATGGGTAGCTAAATTAGGGTTCAGATAACAATATAAGAAATACCAAGTCAACATGAATCTGACAGAAAAATGCACAGATTAAAAATGTACAAGATCACACAAAAATTGATCTTTTTCAGAAGATTTATGGGAAGTTAACAAACCTGTAGCAGAAGGCGCCTGAAACCCATTTTGTTTGAGATTAAACCCAACAAGAATCTTGATTAAATTTCGCACCTTTCTGCAAAACCAAAAAAAAAGATTAGATTGTGTTCTGCTAGTGCTCCGTTCGTCGAAGGGAAAAGACAACGGCTGGTGCATTCACTAGAACAATATTGGGCCTTGAAGCCTAATGATGGCCCAGATAACTTTTTATAATGTAATATGGGCTTCTCCTCAAAGCCCAGTGCTAAGAGCAAAATAACCTATACTTGTTTACATTTTTTTAATGAATATATATATATATATATATATATATATATATATATATATATGGAATGATCTAGAGGGAAATGCATTTTTTGAAGGAAGGGAGAAAGTGTTGATCTAATCTAGAGGTGACAATTTTAGACTCGTTGGTTAATTATGGGTTAATTTGGTTAATTTTTAAGAGGGGATAGGTTTGTTGGGTCTCCTCCCCATTTTTTGGATGGGTCTAAATAGGTTTTTCAATATAACCTATAATTGTGTAACAATTAACCAACGGATTTAGATGGGTCTAGTGGGTAATTTATTTTTTCCACCTCATTTCATTTTTTTTCATTTTTCACTTAAATAAAAAAAAAGTTTGGTGAACCCGATGACCCGACCCGACCCGAGATCCATTTGACCCGGACCCGTTTAGACCCATCTTTCTAAATGACCCATCAAGACCTGGACCCATTTAGACCCAAACCCATCTAGACCCGAGATCCGACCTGACCCGACCCATTCATTTTGCCACCTCTAATCTCACCATTCATCGCATCTAATTAAATTAAGGTACACCATATTATTGTGGTATGCACTTAATGGGAATTTGATGACAGCATGAATATACCAATGAGGATACGCCACGTGTACAAAGAAAATCCATTTACCCCTAAAATAAATTATCTCACAAACGACAAGTCGAAAAATTATGAAAATTGCATCATAAAATTCAATTTTTATCCTCTTCGATTTAAGATCACTCAAAGCATATTTTTGACAACTTTTTTTTTTTTTATAGGTTTTACAAATTAGTATGCATAATATTAATATTTATGAACACAAATGTTAACGTACATCAATTTTAAAAAGTATAACATAAACTTAAATTAAAATGCATCATAATGCATGCTAATAATACTTATCCTCATGAATGTTAACAAAACATCAGTATATATCACATGAATGTAAACAAAACATCAATATACATCACAACAATGTAAACCTAATTTAAAATGCATCAAAATACACACTATTATTACTCATCAATATGAATTTTAACAAATGTCAATACACATCACTTTGATATAACATGCATCAAAGTACTTACTATTAATACTCAAAAATATGAATGTTAATTTGTATAAATATACACCGCTACGATGTAAACCTAGGTTAACACGCATCTAAGTGCATATTATTAGTAATCGTTAGCATGAATTTTAACATACACCAGTAGAATGTTAATATGCATCCATTTGCATATTATTAGTACACATTAAAACCAATGTTAACATACATTTAATATACGTAACTCTGATATAAAACTAATTTAACATGCATCGTAGTGCATACTATTATTAATCAACAAAAAAATTAAAATGCACAAATATACATCACTACAGTTAATTGCATACTATTAGTACAAATTATAATGAACTATAACAAAATACGAATATACACCACTAGGATGTAAAAAATAAATTTACATGCATCACAATGCATACTATTAGTATACAGCGACATGTTAATATGCATTGAAGTAAAAATAAATTTATATGTATCACAATGCATACTATCATCCCACCAAAAAACGAAGAAAAAAAATTGTTGAAAATATGCATTGATGGATCTTAAATCGAAGAGGAGAAAACGCTGAGTTTTATGGTGCAATTTTCATAATTTTTCGACTTGTCGTTTACGAGATAATTTGTTTTGAGGGTAAATTAGTAAATTGGTTTTGATTATTATAGAGATAATCACATGCGTGCACCCCCACACTAATTATCATAGAATTCATATAATTAATGGTAGTGATTCACTTCCCCCTTCCCCCATTTTTTGCACTTCCCCCTAGATCACTACCCTAAAGAAAAGTTCATAAAAGAATGGTAAAAAAAGGGAGAATGGAGGAACCAATAGGATTGCTCCATTTCAAATAACTATTTCCACCTTTTTTTCAAATCTAAATATCTCACAAACCATATGTCTACAAATTATAAAAATTACATATTCGGAATCAGCGTATTTTTCTCTTCGATTCTAGATCCAATAAGATATACTTTCGACGAAGTTTTTTTCCTATTTTTTGAGGGTTTTAGATACTTTTAATGTGAAATCACATGTGATTTAACACTAAAAAATAATCACACCCGCTTATATTCCGATTAAACTTTAAATTTAAATCATTGATGATGTAAAGAGATTAAGAAATGAAAAACTAAGGTGTAATCACATGCGAATGAATATCAAACTATCAATCACATGTGTTTAAAGAGTAATAAAATACGGATTTTCAAATCATTACATAAGAATTATACAATCAAGTAAAAATCAAGTTGAAATCATACATGAATTATCATATATCGGTAAATTTCTCATCAAATATCAATTTTAAAATGAAAATCATATGTGATTATATGCAAAATCATATGTGATTATATAATAAATCACTTGTGATTAAGTGTACAAATAACAATCACATGTGATTTTTAATGAAAATTATTGTAAATTTTAATTTTTTATTTAAAACTATTAATGTAGGTGAATATTAAGTTATAATCACGTGTTAAGTAGCAAATACCATGAATAAATAATCGTGAACAAATTTTAATTTTTTATCATATATCACATGCGATTATATTGTGAAATCCAGTAAAAAAAGCGAAGAAAAAAAATCATCGAAAGTATATCTTATGACATCTATAATCGAAGAGAAAAACGCGTTGGTTCCGAATATATAATTTTTATATATGGACTTACGGTTTGTGAGATAATTAACCAAGGGGGTAAAAAATAGAAGTGGGTATTGTAGAAAAAATGGAAGAATCCTATTGGTTCTCACATTCTCTACTTTTTTAGCATTCTTAAAATAATTTATATGTTGTTAAAAGAACTCACCTCATATATATATTAACTCACCTCATATATATATATATATATATATATATTAGAAAGAAAGAAAAATAAGAGATGAGCTTTAAAAAGTATATAGAAAATACAATCAATAATTTAAGTGATAAACGATCTCAGCAATTAATTTAAGTGATGGACGACTCAGGTTTGCTGGATCTTAACAACACATAAATTAACGGTTGAGATTCTCTTCCCATTCTTATTCTTAAAATATAGTTGGCTCTCTGAACAAGAAAATGAGTAGTAGGTTAGAAATAAAGTAATATAAAATCATAGATCTAGAAGAATAAAAGCGATTCATCTTAGGTCTATAATTTCTCTGATACTAGGGTTTGTAAACCTAGTATAGTGTTCTTGTGATTATTAATTTCCATGGTTTATCACATCTCTTTAAATAAAAATAAACTAAAAAAATCCAAATCTTTGTCAATAAGAAGCATATAGAGTAAGCATTACAAATATTTTAATCACATTATCTTCATCCAGTTTTCTTATCATATTGGAAACTAATCAATAAGTTGAAAGCATGATCTATATCAGTATAGAAGATTAATAATTAAACAATTCTAATGATATCATCCTATTCTATGTGTATATACAGCTTAATAAGACGTCATTAATAACTAAAGTTAATAGGTAGTAGTAGTTGGCTTCCATTTTAAGGGGATAAAAAAGAGAGAACTATTTGTCTATTTCCTCATGTTTGATAAAGTCAAGCTTAAATCACATTTGGAATAAGTCAAAGTTCGCCCATGAGTAATGAGTTATATAGAGGCAAAAGTCTCCCCCGAAAAAAGATTATTGCATGGTTTGTCGTCGGGTTAATTGCGTTAAAATATAATTAATTAATGTCTGTAATGTGTAGTGTGTAGATTATTCGAAAGTACATTGTATGTAAAAAACTTTTTGACATGTCATCCATATAAAATGTCGTTGTCATCCTTACAAGTTGACTCATCATCGATATATATACAATATCAGTAAATAATTAATTTAATAACAAACTTGAATGATGAATAGTATGATCCAAACTACGAATGTTATACTTTTGTTAATTGCATTTATACGCACTTAACCTTTTATGATCAATTCCAACTGTTTCAGTGAGTACTAATATATGTGATGCGATATACGTAAAAATGTATTCAATTCGGTAAAACATAATACATTTACCAAGTTTACATACTATATATATATATATATATATATATATATATATGTGTGTGTATCATACAAGAAGATTATTAGAACAATATAATCGTGTATGGAGTTATTTGTGCAACGTGCCGAAAGAAAAAAATGCTAACTTTGTTCCATCCCACACCGTACATCAGTACTTGAGTCTTGAGGCCACTGTTTATTTTCGATATAAAAATATTCTGACCACCAATAATGTATTGTGCAACCATTGAATTTAATAAGTCAGCGCAGCTTATTTTAATACTAGAAATTTTTCAAAAAGTATTGGTTTTGTACACAATAAAAGTTTAGAAAAGAAATGAAAGTTTTAGAGTTGTCAATAAGAATTTAAAAAATATATTAATAATTGTACTCATACTATAATTAACTCTCTAACATCTTGAATTTTAGTTGACCTTTCATATATATCACTTGCGCACAACTAATTATCGCACGTTATCAACAACCCTAAGGATTGTCATTAATAATACCCTAAAAAAATTTTATGATGTATAAATAATCACTCTTTTTGCTATTATTGAACCAGCAAAACAAGAAAATATATATACACAAGCTGCAATGAAAGTTATTTAATTTGGCCTGTAGGGCATTATTGTCATCAACGCCAATTTATCAATATTTAGGGCACATTATTCAAAGCAAAGTTACGAGGCTCGATTAGTTGAGATGCTCTAAGGTTGACCTTATAACCTAAGGTTGACTTTTAAAACGTTACTTTTCTACGGCATACTCAACTTATTGATTCATACTCCCTAAAGTGTCGCACCCTCAAATTCGGGTTGCGGAAGCGAATCAGATCGGGACGCGACTAATCAATAAACAAAGCACATAAGATAAAGTGAACGACTCTATATGCGTCGTTTATAGTACATTGATATTATAAAAGTCTTACACTGTTATAATAGTTTACAAAAGCTCGAGATGTAATGAAAGAGATTCTATGGCATAACTAATTATACAAAATATAGTAATGCATAATAATCTCGTGATGTTTGCATGAGACTCGAGCTAATGGGCATCCAGAATGGGCAGACCTACTGCTGCTGCAAACCTAAGAATACACGCTAAAACGATCAGCTAAAAGCTGGTGAGCTCATAGGTTTGATGATAAAGTATAATGTATGAACCGCAAGATTTAAGTATTATGGTTTGTTATTAAGCAAATAAGTAAATGATAGATGATGTATATAACTGCCATGAGCACATAGTCTGAGCTTAACTGAGGTGTCAGGATCACAATCAAGTGCCTGAGCGAGGGTGCCTCTATGTGTGTGCCTAATCAACACACGTATGAACAAATGATAATGCGTCCGTCTGACCAGTTAGTGCTTATTGGCCCGGACGGGGATTGTCAGTCCCATATGATACCATACACTAACATTCACGCTACAAAGTATTACCAAACTATGCTAATGAGGACTTATGATGATTAAATGATTAACTCATGCAGAATATAGCGATATTTGATACTTGCGTTCAAATGTAAAACAAAACGAGCATGTATTCTCACCCCTAGAGTAAAAACAGTAAAATAGGGGCTATGAGCTCACCTGAGTCTAGTGTGTTGTTATCAAACAATAATGATTGTACACAAGGAAAATGATGTCGTCTTCAACGACTGAACCCTGCGGGGCGTATTAAACGCGCAAGGTTTAGATGATTAGATGTGAAAACCTGTTGAGCGTGTTAAACACGCAAGGTTTTAAATGATTAGAAGTCTCAACAGATCATTCATGCTAGTTGTTCCTTCAAATAGTTATGTCCAATTACTTTGGTTAATGTTTATATTTGAAGTTGTGAAAAATGTATACGACTCGTTGGTGATTGATTGAAATCAAGATTTCGATAATATTATATGTTTGTTTCATATAAATGGAGTTTGTATAAAAGCGTATCGTATTTTCATAATGTATGAAATTATGTACAGGGGTCCGGGGCAGCGCCCCTGGTTAACGGGGTCCCAGGGGTGGCAACCCTTGGTGGGGTCCAAGGGGCTGGCCCCTGGCTGGGGTCGACCTGCCAGGTCAGCTTGGAAAGTTTTTATTTCTACTATATTGCTTAAGTAAAAACGCATATGAAATTCGAATTCGGAGTAAAATTGGGTGTCAAAATCTTAGTTTCAACACTTAGTAAAAATTGTGCTTTTATGATTCTGTTACGCGACCGGGTAACGAGGTGACACGCGATCGGGTATGAAAGTGATACCCATTCGGGTATGGGGAACCCACCCGTTCGGGTATGGGAACCCACCCCTGTATTCGTGTAGGTTTCATGGTCTGTTCGCGAAATCAATTGGGAAAACGAGTGTAGGTTCGATTTTTGGACATAATCTACTTGATAGAACACTAATACATGATGATATATGTTATTTAAACACGAAATTTAAAGAAAAGAGGTGTGGTCCTTACGAAATAAAATGGAGTCGTGAATGGAGGTGGTGATGGTGATCCGAAGATGATAATGGAGAAGATGATGAAGATGGTGATAATGATCCTTTGTTGCTGCTTGCTGATTGTAGTTATTGTTGTGGTTTGAAGGTGAGCCGAGAGAGAGAGCAAGATTGATGATGATGAAGTGAAGAAAATGAAATGGAGGGTGAAGGGTGTGTTTGGTATAGTCGACCGGCTTCAATTATTGAAGTTGGTTGGCTCCCATTCGTAGTACAAAATACCCGTGTTTTTGTACCCGATCGTAAAGTAGTATAATGTTTTCAAATGTTAAATTTGTAAAAATGAAATCGTATGTATTTTTAATCGGAGTATCTTATAAAAATACTTTTAGTGAGATATAAAAATATATCTTTGTTTTAAGTTTGAGAGACGGATATGGTTTGAATGGTTTCGTCGCGTTTGAGTAAATTTGAATAAAACGTAATATGTTTTATTTTTATCCAAGTAAATAATAATTATTATTTTCAATAATAATACATTATTTATATAATTTTGTCATGAACGTTTTGATTTGTATGATACGAAATACTTTATATATTATCAGAATAATATATAATAATTGATAAGTATATTAAATAATAATTCTATATTACTTAATACTTGTGTTCACCAACGCCCGTATAAATGAATCGGAATTTGACCGATTTAAAACGACACGATTAAATGTAATTGTGTACTGATATATATGACAATATATATATTGATACATACAATTAGCCTAATACATAACACTAATTGCATGTATTACTAGATGATTAGGAACTAATAACTAGTTCTAATTTGACAGGTGTCATATAAAATGTGTTTCGGTAGTTATGTCAAACTTCAGTGAGTTGCCTATGTAGTTACAGCAAACTTAAGTCAATTGTCCACGATACATAAAAACCAAATCTCACCAAGATATAAATATAAGTAAATAGTTGGTCATGATAGAGACATAACTTGGTGATTCTGTTATTTTTAAAACTTGTGTTGCTATCATTTTCTTATGGCTTTTCAAATATTGCTTTTCTAATTTTTGGTGAATGTTATGCAGTTTAGACTTCTAAGTTGTGTTTTTTTGAACGGCAGAAATATATAGAATAAAAAACTACTAGCAAGAAGCTAGTAGAGAAAGTATACAATTACAAATCTAAGAAACACACAAAATAACAAATCTAATATACAAGTAAGGCGTGTTTAGTTACGGGAATTTCCTTCACTTTTTAAGAAATCTTTCTTAAAATAACTAAAAATATAAAACTTGTTCGTATCCGACTTTTCTAAAAAACTTTCCAAAAAAGGATAAAATTCCTATTTTCCTTCTTGTAGCTAATAAGTTGAAACCTGAAAACTACTGTACTTTTTATTGTTTCTAAGTTTTTCATCTATAAAATATTTTGAAAAATTAAAACTCATCCCTTATATTTGAACGTATAATTTTTAAAATTTTCATTGTTTTTCTAGAGAAGTGAAACAATTCTCATTTCCTACAAAATTTTAAAAGAAAAATAAAGAATTTTTTTTCATAATCCAACACACTCATAACTTCTTAAGAAATATTGTGAGCGAGAGTTAGTTTTCTTAAAGAGTGAAAAAAAGATGTAAAAATGAACTAATTAGTCGATCAATTCACCTTAGTTGGGGTTCATTTTTTTTGTTTTCCTTTTCATATTATACTAGTTGAAGATCCGCGATAACGCGGGCTACATCAATTAATTTTGTAAATTTCATAATTAAAAATTTAAAATTCTTTAAAATAATAAATATATTACCAGAATGATGTTGAAAAAAATAAAACTATATAAAGATAAGATTTGCTTATCTAAACTTTTCAAAAAACATTAAAATATACTTATTTATTTTGTATTCTTTAAATAAGTGATCAAGTTTTATTAAAAGAAAAAACCATAGTAATGGCAAATCGATAAATCTACCTATATAAGTAATGGATGATAGTCTCTTTCCTACGTGTTATATTTATTCTTTTGACAACTAAGCAAAAATCATAGGTATCATCACCTTAGCTTCCTAAAAAATCGCATGTGTCATTCAAATTGAAAATTTTTTTAACCCACCTATTTTTTAGCTATTAAACTCTTAAAAAATTTTATAACACGTAGATTTCAACAAATAAATAATAGGCATTTTTGTTTCACTTGATATCTATTCATAATATATATTTTTCTATATAACTAATAATTCCTTCAAAAACTAAAGATTTATATGCATTCTGATCTTATTACCCTCTACATGTTTTCATGATAAATTTGATTAGTTTAATGAACAAGTAATGAAGAGCATCTCGTCAGTAGGTGATCATGAAGAAAAAACTTTATTGCCTACTCTTTGCTTTCTAGATGATTAGTTTATCTTCTAACTAAATATTTTTTTTATATAAAGTTCTTTGTTTGTTTTGATTAATTATAAATTATACTCATCATTCACGTGGTTTATCAACATGCTCATTGTTGTTTTGTGTTGTTTATATAAGATAAATTGTTTTTGCAAATTAATATCGAGAATTGTTGAACATGAATTATCCCGTGCGTCGAACAGGTTAAAACTAATATGAAGGTATTGATCACTATAACTCATTATTAATTTGTAGAATCACTTTGATGAACCAAACATCATATTGTTTGTATAGGGTCTACATTCCTTATAAACTGTTATATATCAATACGTAGGTGCTTAGTTCAGTTATTTATGTATACTTGACTATATAAGTTCGTATCCCCAATCTTTTTCATCTTCCTATAATTATTAGTCGTGCATCGCACGGACATATAAACTAGTAATGTATATTAAAAGAACATAAATAACATTTATGATCTAATATGATAATTGGAATACGTTGAATTAAAGGTTAAAAATAACAAAACGACGTAGTTGTAAACATTAATTTTTTCGAAGAAGTTGAGATCGACGATATAATCATCATTTATTTCATGTCCAAGTGCATAGAGTTGTGTTATTAGTTCATCGGCCATAACAATCTTTTTTTCCAGATTTGTAAAAACATCTCCACCAACTCGATCTTTGGAAAAATTCATCGTCAATCATTTAATAAAATGGTTTACATGTGTGTCACCTGTGAGAAATGGAAAAAAAAATATAAACGTGTTATATATAATAAGGAATAAAATATACAAAGATTTGCAAAACATTAATTTTTTTTTTTGAATAAATAAACGATAATTAATACCTTGAAAACTGAATGCCTAGAAAAAAATGATTATTATGTATACTACTCAATCTGTTAACAATGTATGATATAACATACCTTTGAATTTGTTATGACTTTTGATATCTTCGATAATAAGTGCGTTGGAAATTTGGGGCATTTTATGGTGGATCCATTGAGGATTTGAAGATGGAAGAATAATTTTTGTGATTGATGAAAACGAAATAAAAATAATGAAAAATATATATAGTTGTAGTAATTTTTAAAAATTAGGAATAGATTTAACATATGATAATATTTTGGAATAGATTTAACATATAATAATAATATTTTAAATTGAGATAGTCGAAAGTTTTGATAAGTCGTAAGGTTAGAATGTCGCTATGATGATTTAGTTTCTATTAGATATATTATTATTTATATTATTAATTAATACAAAAAATCTATGACCTTATATATTAAGATGAAAGATTTATTAGAAAGAATTACAAATTTAATGTCCTATTTGTTAGAGATTAGCCGTGTTGATTTTTTTTATCTATTATGATTTAATTTATATTTAAATTTAGATATTAATATATATATTTAGTGGTTTTAGGGGGCTAACTGAAAATGAAGATTTAATCTACATCGTCGGATCAATTTTGAAAAATATAATTAAGGGTCAAGATTTTTCCATGCTATTTTACTTTAAGTATATTTTATAGATAAACTCGTATTAATTATGTCATCTTTTTCATGTCATCGTAATTTTTTAAGTTTGTTTCCATTAGAGCATCTATAATATCAATAATAAATGAATTTTATTACACTATTTTATTGTTAAGCTGTTTTTAAAAAATGAAACTGATAACGAGAGCCTTAAAGACTGTCGTTAAGACATTAGGATATGCATAAATATTTGTACTTTGAAAATAATATATTCTCGTCCCCCTTGAATGAATGAATGAATGATTGAATGAATGTAATTCCTTCGTATTTTCTCATCAAAATTCTCATTTGAAGTTTTAAACCCAACTTTACAGATATAATTTTAAACAAATTTTTATGTTAATGGACAGGGGCGGATTTGGTTAATTAGCATTGGGGTCCAGGGCCCCCCATCAAAGTGGACTTATAGTGTAATTATATGTATATTTTTTGCATAATTCAAGACTAAATATGATTAGGCCCCCCTAGAAATAGTCCATTATGAATAAAAAACATTAAAATAGTCCCCTTTATTTGTATATTTTGAACTTTTTCTCAAGGAAAAAAATTTACAAACACCAAGTTCAGTAAATTTTCTATTGAAATTTTTTTAAGTGTTAACTTTTGCCCCTATGATAAAAATTTATGGAATCGTCGCTGTTAATGGATGTGTTTAAACTTTAAGTATATATACTTTATAGGAACTCAATCTATGTAACAATGAACTCGAGTTAATTAATAACAATGTGATATTATCATGTTGTCATCATATTTATATTACTAGCTAGGAATCCACACGATACTGCCACAATGTATTTGAAATCAGTAAAAACAAAGTGACTAAAAAAATGGAGAAAGTGACCAGACTATTTATGATTAATTGTTTCAAGAAAATTTACGTCATGAAAATTGCAAAACCAACATAAATAGCACAGGTCGAAACCATGCGTCCTCCTATTATATATTTAAATATCTTTTAATTTAATTATAAAACTGAATACAATGGATCAATCTGAATCTTAGATTGGTTCCATCCCTAAAGATTCTACGGTTAAAATTATTTCCTTCATTTTTTTAATAAAATGTTTTAATGTGTACTCATAACTATTATAATTGACACTTTCAATACTTCCCTATTTTTTTTAGTCCTTATAATTTAAATATCATGACATTTCAAGTGGAAATCTTTTAATGTGTACCCACAACTATTGTAATTGACAGTTCCAATACTTCCTTATTTTTTTTAGTCCTTATAATTTAAATATCATGACATTTCAAGTGGTAAATTATTGCTTATATATATGTGTATGTATGATCACAACAATGTACGATTTGGATAGAATTCTAGGTTTGAATTACAAATACAAAATACAGTTATTTGAGTTACACTGAATTCATAGTTAATTTAATTTTTAAAAAACTGTTTTATGGGTTACAATAATTCTATACTATTTTCTTATTAAATGCATATTATATTAATAAATGTTTGACTATCTGCCCCTTCATAAAATAGATAATGTTATAACTAAAATGTTTACAAATTAAATAATATATAATTTACAACCGACATGTATTTTTAATAACTTAATTAAAAAAAATCAAAAAACCTGAACCATACCAAACTGATAAAGTATATGCTATATGTTATTGGTTGACGATTATATTATATAAAAATCCAGTTCATGGTACAATTTCATTTGACTTAACCTTTTAGTTACACAATTTATAAAATCAAATGTCGAAACCTCGCGTTGCCGCGGGACCTCACCTAGTATATATATATATATATATATATATATATATATATATGTATGTATGTATGTATGTATGATTTTTACTTTCAAGATTGTTATTATGGATTAGTTAAATGGTGGGTCTTATGTTAAATTTAGGAAAATTAACAATTGCATAGGTTTGTATTGTGCATAATTTTGTGTGTTGTACATTATACATTAGAAAGTTTTAAGTATTTAAGAAAGGCAACGAAAAATATTTTATAAATAGTGTAAATATATTTTTTATTAATTAATATAAGATGTCTCAGTTCAGGACTAGTCGTCTATCGTAGAATAGCCAATATATCAAATGAACGAATTTTTCAATACCTTTATAATTTTACATATATAACCTCAAAGTTTAGGCATATGACAGATTTTTTTGTATTCCGATTAATTAAGTAGTAAAATCTACGTGTTAGTAGATAGTAACTGTATCAAAATTTTCAAGTTAAAAATCGAAAAATCATTTAGTTAAATCAACTACAATAATACGTAGGTAATGTATTTAAGAGTAACTAAAGTTATAGAAATGTGTACAAGAATAACTAAAGTTTACAAAGTTGTGCAATGATGAATCCTTATCGATTTTATTTTTCACATAGGCAAAGGTTTTAAAAGTTAAGTTATTTTTTTGAAGGATTAATATTTCCACCATTATGTATAACTATTTATGCATATAGTATAATTGTTTGCTCCATATTTGGTGGAACTATAAATTTTATTTATGGAAATATCATTGCCCATTTTCTTGTTGGGTTAATCGACAAATCAGTTACTTTACTTTGTAAACATGTTCAAGTAATTACTAGACTATTAGTTTGTTCAATGGAATTACTAAACTCAATATATCACGATACATAGGTTACCTAACTTATATATAATAACACCTAAATCAGTTTACTTAACATAATAATTTAATTAAGTTACTGACATTATAAACATCACAACCTAAAAAAAAATTCTAATTTAGATATAAAAATAGTTCTAAAATTCAGTTGAACAATTTAATAGTCCGGTAACTTAGTTGAACATTTTCGTAAAGTATAGTAATATATTTGTATATTAACTTTTTTTTTTTTACAAAAAGTTAGAGTTAACTGCATAGTTGGTTCCTCTGGTTTTCACACAATTATACCGCCAGTCCCTATACTTCACTAATTGCGCCGGCAGTCCAATACATGAAAGTTGTTGCGTGATCACCGACGTATACAATTTATTACCAAGATCGCCAATATACTTCCAAAATGTAAAATTTATGGTTGTTCACATTGGCGATCACGGTAATAAAATGGTAAGTACGTTAGCGATCTGCGGCTTAAAACATAAGTGCGTTGGTGATCGCGTATATAAAATGGTTAGTATATTGACGATCTTGATAGTAAAATAGGACGTTGGTGATCGCTGAACAAAATGATAACTAAGTTGGTGATCCGCAGCTCAATCCCGGTTAAAGACCCCATAAAAATATACACATCTTAATAATGCACGAACCCAAGTATATAGTGTTCCTACTATTATTAAGATGCCCAAATTTTTTGTCCTTCAAGTACTCAGCGCGTTCGTGTTCATTGTTTAGATATGACACAAATTTTCTATGGTTGCGTAATTCCCGGTCTCCTTATACTCGAACGAACCCCCAAATTCCTTGCCTTCGACACTTCTTCGTGCACCAGCCACTACAAAAGCATAGATCAAGCCTCGTTTTTTTGCCATGTGAATGATCTAAAAGATATTTGTCCTATACGGAGTATATCGTTTAATCTATGAGCCGATGTCGACAATCTTGATTCTTGGTGTTCCAACAACTTCGATCTAAAAATTGAATCCACCAATTCAACCCTAGCATGGGTCACAATCATCCTTCCATACTTTGTCGAACCTCTCAATCTATGGTTCAATTAAGGTGTGACACCAGTTTTTGTATATGAAATTTATAGAGATTTCTTTAAGGTGTTCATATTATTGTAACTTTTCTTATAAAATGACTAGTCTCACGAAAGAAAAGTGCTAAGATATATTGCTATGCAAGCATTCTTCATCGTCACATAATGATAATAATTTGAAGGGGTCCCATTGAACAAAAATGCAAAGTTTCCACTAATATATCCTCACAAAAATGTCTCATTTCAAACATCACTGGCTTGCACATTATGGGTGACAAAAAAAGGGTCAACGGACTCCGGTAAGGATGGATTCATCTGAGCAAGTATATTTGTCATCTCCGAATAATAAAACGTAGAAAAACCTTATTAGTTCTCTGTTTTCTACTCAAATACATAATCCGTTAAAAACAATAGAATAATAAGTATCTAAAATACCAATAATCAAGTATCTACAATACGTTTTCATATAAATCCAAAGACAATTGGTGGTTACAATCAATCTTACTAACATTTTGTAATGAATATTTAAAGACTTGTACATCTGTATTTAAAGCCAACGAAGCAATATTTATTGCTTCAATGAGCATCAAAAAAGGACTAGTTCTTTTTTCCTCTACAATCACATAAAAATTCACTCATTATCTATTTATCTTAAATATATTATTAAAATTAAATGATTGTTAATTCTATTTTAATGGGTCAATTAAGAGTTTCTTAAATAAGAATGACACATCTTGTACTTATATTTTGTATCTTAAAACACACACAAGAGGACTACCAGTTTTGCAATAATAACCCAACAAACTTAAATAAATAACATAATTAGTGAATTACTGTACATAACATCAAGGGGTAGTTACAAAACATTTGCAACCCCCAAGGGATTGCAGAAAAAAGTACCAAGTCTTTGCTACTTTAAGGCTGACTGCCTGAGTTGTATTTTGATTTTTAACCTCTTCTCATTTCCCCTTTTCTCCTTGGAATTATACTCTTTCTTCACAAAACTCCTCAATTTCTCTTTTTTGTCCATGTAAGATTTTCACTCATTATTTCCCAAATCAGAATCTTTTCACTTGTTTCTGTAATACCACAAAATCTATCTCTGTAGTTGTATCTTCTTGCATACTCAACTCTGGGTCAATAAGTTTTGCAAATAAAGATACTTAATTTGAGCTAAAAATGTCTGAAAGTCCAGCTAAAGTTAGGTTAGTTCGCTGCCCAAAATGTGAAAATTTGCTTCCTGAGGTTACTGATTACGCAGTTTATCAGTGTGGTGGTTGTGATGCTGTTCTTCGTGGTAAAGTTTCAATCTTTTTTACTTTTTTATCTGATTTGTTTCAAGAAAATTAGATGGGTGCGGTGCTCATGAATGTATGATTTGTTGCCTTTTTGTGTTTATATATGATGGGTTAATGGTTACATGATTTGGGTATGGCTGATCTTGTGATAAAAATGTGATCCTTTTGGAAGTGTTTTACTGGGGTTTTGTGAAAATATGTAGTTTTGTTTGCTTGCTGTGTTTGCTTGTGATTTGGGGTCAAATTACTGTCATTTTGCGAGGAATTTGAGATGGGGCTTGTTAGAATGTTACATTGAATTGCCTGGTAATATCCCCAGAAATCAGTATCCTCTCATTGTTGACTTGGTTCTGTATGGACTATTATTTATTTTTTGTTTCCTGTAGCAGTCAAAATCAAGGTTGTGTGTGGTTATGAATTAGCTTAAGTTGGTGTTGGTGACTTTTTTTATTTTATATCATTATATTTCATGGTCATTTTTGATTCCTTTCATATAATATTTGCTTGTGATTAGGTCAAAATCCTGTGTGATATTCTGTTTAGGGTTGAACTGTTCTTCATATTTTGTACTTCTTTTAAAATCTTGGTATATGAATATTGATTTACAGCAGGGACTAAACATTTTGAATCGGGTATGTCCTCGGAGAAATCGGGTGATGAAAGTGATGTAATTTCAAACAAAGATTCTAAGGAATCAGTGAATCCTGATGCTTCAAATAGAAGTGTTAAGAAAATGAGTCTAGGGTCTGAAAATGGAGTAAAATCTAATGGAAGTTCTGGTAGAAGACATGAGGGAGACGACGATAAAAGCATAGACTTTGAAGAACCAAGGCCCGTCACAGGAAATAACAGAACCGGTTCACGAAGATCTGTTCGAAGCTCAAATTGGAGATATCAGGAAACCAATCTTCAAGAGGGTTCATCAAGTTACCATTATGTACCTCGCCATGAATATGCTGAACTTGTTCAAAACACAAACGCTCTAGAGGTTGAAGATGATCAAGATGAACTCTTACGAAAATTAGATGAACTCAAAGACCAAATTGTGCGGTCCCGTGATAAATCTAAAGAAAAAGTTCCAATGCATCATCATATCCCATCTTATAGTGATGCCCCTCCTTATGCAAATATGCATCATAAGAGTCATTCTTTATTGCCTACTTCGAATCAAGTTCCAGTCTTTACCGACCCTTTTAGGTCACAAAATCATAGAAGAAATCCGATTATGCCTTTTGACCAAAATCCGTATCATCCCTACTATTCTGGTGGGCAATATGTTAGCAACGAAATGACGGATCATAGGCTATTTCATCACCCATCTTGTTCTTGTATGGTTTGCTACAATAAACACCAACAAGTACAACCTCCACCACCACCAGCTCCGCTGCCGCCTGTTATGCAAAACGATCCGGTTTTCTACAACCATGAATACAATCGCCGTTTCTCCAATCTTTCTATGAACTCTCAATATAGTGGTGAATCTCACACGCGATGGTCAAATGATCTTCGCCGTCCGCCAAGGGGAATCTTAGCTGCCGGCGGAAGGCGGTGCCGTCCTGTGGCTGGCGGTTCTCCATTTGTGGCATGTTGTAAATGTTACGAATTGCTTCAAGTGCCTAAAAAGAATACAAAGAAAATGAGATGTGCAGCATGCTCTGCGGTGATGTTGCTTTCGATTGTCAACAAACGACTCATTCTTTCTGTTTATACGGAAACAAATAAAAATACTGAGAAGTCTAAGGATGATCGTAAGACTCATGGAAACTCAAAATGGGGTGGTGGCACTGAATTTTCCTCCGAGGATTATGATAACTCAGGAAATTATGACTTTGAGTCGATGGATAAATTGCCATTAGGAGGCCGTAGTTTGACTTCCCACAAATCTGCTCTTTCTTTCACATCAGAAGAGGAAGTAAAAGTTAATATTATTGAAGACACAAAATTTGTTGATGTAGCGGTAAATGCTAATAAACCGTCTCCACCGCCTTCAGGTTCACCTCTTCAAGATCATTTTGACTATTCAACAAAATATAATCGAGCAGGAAAAGGAAATGTTAGCAGGAGGTCAGATATGGAAATAGCGACTAATTTAGGGTCCCATGGAAGTGCAATGAAAGATGCTGCAGTGGCAAGTGAGATTGAGATTTCATCTAATGAATATGGTGTCAACACAGGCACTTCTCAAGAATCTGGGGATGCAATTAGGGAGACAGATCAACAAAAAGGATTTGTAGGTAAGATAAAGAAAAGCTTCAGGGAGTTCTCGAGGTCTAGTCAACATGTTGACCAGGTTACAGTCAATGTGACGGTCAACGGGCATCCTATACCAGATCGATTGGTCAAGAAGGCTGAAAATCTTGCTGGGCCTATAGAGCCCGGTGATTACTGGTTAGAACTTATGAAATATATCCTTGCAACTAGTAGAAGTAAATATAACTAAGTACGCATGTATCCTGATTAATTTTTTTATCTTTCGTCTGATTTAGGTACGATTTGAGAGCTGGATTCTGGGGTATAATGGGTGGCCCTTGTCGTGGCATTATTCCGGTAAATGTCTTGATCATTGATACATTGTTTTGAACTCCCATTTGAACTGTAATCCGATTACAATATCCAAATGATAATAGTTGCAGTTAGGATGACTATCTTTCTTCGATAGAGGAGTAGAGGTGGCAACTCCAGCTCATTTATATGAAAAAGAGTCGGTCTTTATCTTGTTTGTTATTAGTGATGATCAGTTGTAGGTATTAGCTAAAAATGGATTGGGTTGAATGGTCTGGCGACTAGCGAATTACATGGATCAAAAGTTGCCTAATGTGTTTTCAAATGCTTACAAGTTTACAACCATTATCTTATCATTTTATAAGATATGGTTTTGTTGTTTATATGTTAATCATCTACAAACTACAAAACAGGATTAGAAAAACATTGACATGCATGCACTTAAAGGTACCCAATTTCCTTTTGGTCCTTCCTATAAACACCTTCCCTTTTAAAACATATCTTTATAGATATAGACTAAAACTGAAAATTCAAAAATTGGATTATAGAGTTTGAAGTGTTTTTCAAAAATTAAAAAGAAAAAAGCAAAAGTTACCTGCCACAATGCAACCTCTAGTCTATACTATTGCAAATTTTATGAGAATTAATATAAGTCCTAGCTAGTACAGCTGTAAATATAGACACATTGCTGAGACAATGTAAACATGTTTTCTAACTTGTAAGCTTATTGTATATTCTCACAACTAATGTAAAACGTATTTGGTTTGGTAGCCATTCATTGAAGAATTCCACTATCCAATGCCTGAAAAATGTGCGGATGGAAACACAAATGTATTTGTGAATGGGAGAGAACTTCATCAAAGAGATTTGGATTTGCTTGCAAGTAGAGGCCTCCCAACAGATACAGATAGATCGTATGTCATTGAGATCTCGGGGAGAGTTCTTGATGAGGACTCGGGTCAAGAGCTTGAAGGCCTTGGTAAACTTGCCCCAACGTAAGTCCCCCCAAAATTACTTGTGTTGTGTACATCACGTGTCCATTTCAACATTATCATTACTAGGCTAATGTTATTGCGTATGTAAATAATTATGTTATGTTACTTTGGGGTAAACTACGGGAATATAGTTTTTAATTATTTGCTATAAAACAACATAGGTTGGACTTAAGTTGAGGTGGCAATTTTACCCTTTTACTTCGAATGAGTTGCTATGTTTTTATCTCAAAAGGCGTGAAGGGAAATGGTTATTTAAAAAGGAAACATGTCAAATAAGTGAAATACTGAAATGTCGTTTAAAACATATTGCAATTGCATAATACATAATAAAAAGTCTAAAATGTCTCGCGACTAATGAAAATACAATTTTGAAAAAAATAGACCTCAAGTGTTGCAGTTCATGCCAACCCATACACAATACCCACTTTGACCCATCACCCAAGCTGCACATGTGCCACTTTTACGCAAACAATACATGCATAATCAGTCTGCTACTTAAAGACGGGTTGTTTGGGCATAGAGTGAACATGGGGTACTAGAGCTAGTGTTGGTCCGTTCCTTACAAGGAGACAACATAGTGAATAACCATATCAAACTTAGGGCTAATCCTTGTGTTGTTGCTGTTGTGGTATTAACAGAGTGGAGCGCAAGAAGCATGGGTTTGGGATGAAGCCTCCCAGAACAGCTGCTGTATAATGGAAACATTTTGGACAATCAAATTGTGCTGTTAGACATCAGGTAAATTCTTTGTGATGATGAATAGCTTAGCGTCTTTGTATGTGACATGAACGTCGTGTAGGATGTTTGTTAGTTTTTCTTTATTGGAAGATCTGTTATTTTCGGGTTTGAATTCGATTTTGAAGATGCACTTGATGAGTGCTTTATGTAATTTTTCTATGTATATATGCAAGTTTGCACATTATCATTCAGTTAGTATTTTGTGGGTTTGAACGAGTGAATATCAAACATATGCTTTTGTAACAATGATTTTGATGGCATATTATTTCAAATTAAAGTTAGTTGTGACTTTAGTTATGACTTAGCTGGCAATAATAAACCTTCGAACTCATCACCTCCAGGAAGAAACCACATTAGTGGAAAACTCCCTGACCACTGGGCTAAGACCCAACTTTTAATAAATCCCTTGATGTCCCTTGGGATTAAACCTGTGACCATGAGGTTAAAATCAACATGCTCAACCACCTTGATAGATGATGGGGGATAGAATAGACCTCATTTTAGTCCCGTGATTATTTGATGTTGACTTTTCAACAATATACCATTCTCACTTATAAAAAAGTTTGCGTATGACTTTTGAAAATCTGTAAACCATAAGTACTTCACCCATCCCAAATTGTTTGTCCATCTTATCATTTATACTTGTCCCAAAATAATTGCTCACTTTCAAAAATAAATATGCATTAATGTTTATATTTCCTATATTACCCTTAACCTTAAAACTACACATACCTCAAAGAAAATAATTTAATTAATAATTGAGGGTTAAGGTTGTCATTATACTAATGTCAAAGCTATATTTAATGTGATTTTCTTAATATGTGTATTTTCAACTTCATGACAACAACCTGGGAAGGATGGAGTATGATTTATGAACTTTTCTCTTATTTCAAATTAAAGTTAGTTATGAATTAGCTGGCAAGAATAGACCTCAGTTTAGGGATTTACTACTCCATTTGATGTTGACTTTTCAACTATCTATTCCATATTAAACATACCTATATATCAATACTTTTTATTTATGACCTTACCATGATCCCACTCCTACTTCTGAAATAGATTAGCTATTTGATTTTTAATTTTAATTTTATTTTTAAAAACAACCACCTTACAATTTAACTCACATAATAAATATATGTAAAAACTACACACACATATATGTGTGATTGCCTCTCACGAAACTCGAACCCTGTAGATTCATCGTAGCCTCATAGACACGTACAATGCTAAAATAAAGGCCTTTTTGATGAAACCAGCTTGTGATAAGTTAAAAAAATAAACTGATATAGAGTATGTGATGAATGTTACAGTA
This sequence comes from Pseudognaphalium luteoalbum, assembly GCA_963422505.1. Classification (NCBI taxonomy): domain Eukaryota; kingdom Viridiplantae; phylum Streptophyta; class Magnoliopsida; order Asterales; family Asteraceae; genus Pseudognaphalium; species Pseudognaphalium luteoalbum. Next base: position 30,037,950 of record OY730195.1, read on the forward strand.
TTTTTTTTACGAGTCATGTCAGTTTCTTATAAGGGAAAAGTTTCTTCAATGATTCTAGTTCAAACTGATGATAAAAAGGCAAATTTTATGCACCTAATCGACAAAATTTAAAAATTTTGACCAACAGAGAGAAAATAGTAAAGAAACACATAAACTTTCTATTGCTGGACTCATTAAGTCATTGTATCAAGTATTCAAGTCTATAGTCGTGTGACACATTGTATTTTTGTGCCGTTTGTGAGTTTAGTACTCCATTCTTATGAATACAATGAAATTTTGACCACCATACATTGAGCCTTGATCACTACCAAAGTACCAATTTTATATAAGCAAAACCAAATTAACATTGATTAACTAGCTATTGCGGAGTGTAACAGTTACCACTTATATTGAAAGACATTGAAAGGAAAATGATTTGTAGACTTAAATTGGTATGCCTAAAGTTAGACATACAAATTTAATTGTTAGACTCCTCCTAATAGTGACACAAACTGACGCATCCAGCTAATTCACTATTGGGCTAAATAACCTTTTTCCCCCCTTAAATTAAGGCCTACAAGATTAAGCCCATTAGATTACTTTCTTACACATCATAATCTTCACAAACCTCCTTCACAATTCAACCAACCTGCAACCCCTCATATTCTTCCTTTTTTTTTTATTTACTAAACAAATATAAAAAACCCAAAAGAAAAAGCAAAGAAAAAAGAAAATAGCCAACTCTCCTCACTGATTCTCTCTCTCTCCTGTCGAAAAACTGAAGCCTATAACCGACGTCGGTGTGCCAATGGCGTCGGTTGAGTCACTAAATACTGATGCCTATTAGCACAAGTCTTAATGTGAGAAATTGATTGGTAAAATTAGGAGAGCGAAAAAATCAATCAGAAATTTCGGGCTATTTCTAAGTGGTCATTCTTAGTATTACCCCATTCCCTTTGTTAGACCCGTCCCAATGATGAATACCAACTGACGCATTAGTTGGTGCCACATCAGCGCCACATCAGCTTTTTTTACAAACTGAAATTACCCTGCCAACAGTGAACATTAGTTAACATCACTTCTCTTTTTTTGGGACCTGTAACACCCACTTTATGAGTCCAGTATTTTACTATTATTTCCTGACTTGGAATGGTTAATTGAAATGTTAAGAAATATTGTAAATTGGTAATTGAAAATAAATGGGTAAAAGAGTCAAATAATTTATTGTGGTTAATAAATTATTAACTGTTTTAATTTAATTCAGTTGACAGTAAAATAAAATAGTGTTTCCCCGTGAATGATTTTTAAGATCCAGACAATAGATTTAAAAGGGGACAAAACTAGTACACATATTATCTAATATATGTGTTTAATACGTATGAAATATCCAAAACATTCCAGAGAGATCGATACATCGGGAGAGAAAAATTATAAACCCTAATTCATCAACAATCATCAAAATTTCTGAACTAAATCACACTTAATTCTTGTGTTCTTCTCCTGGTCGCACGTATTAAACCACGGGGATGATTGGTAATTTGCAAAACAAGTCTTGGAGTGAAATTGAAGCTAAGGAACTTTGAATTAAGCTTCAAAAACGTAATTAAATCATCTCTTTATCATTCTAATCATCTTGTAAGTGTTGATTTCTTGATTTATATAAACCCTAGAAATTGGGTTTTTGTGTATTAGATAAAATTAGTATGATTGATGTGAAATTATGGCTTGTATTGATGATATCATTGTTAGTTAGTGCTTAAATTGTGATTAAAACCTAAGCCTAACTTGAAATTGAATAATTTGATTAATTGTTCATAAAGTGTTCTTTGAAAAAAATTGATGATTATAGTGAATTGATGGGTTAATTGATGAACTTGATATATAATCATGAAGAAAATCATAAGTTTATATGATTATCCATGAATTATGATTATAAAGCTTAAATTAGTGATGTACGATTGATAAGTGGTGTTAATGATCACATTATGAGTGACTTTCAATAATAATTAACATGATTCAAGTTAAAAGTTATAAAGTGATTAACTGTTCTTGAGAATTTGATGATTATTACAATCATGATGGATTATATGAAGAATTATTGATATTGAAGTTTAATGAGCTTGTTAAAGCTCTAATCATGTTAGTTGTGGCAATTAAAGTTGATTAAGATGATATTGTGATCCTCATGATCGTAAACTTGATAAGTGATTATGATCTAATAATGTTAATGTGATTATTCATAAGCTTGAAATGAGAATTGTAATTGAATAGTGATTTGAGTAATATCATTGAAATTGGGCTTATGAATCCTGTTGTAGTTACTTAATTAAGTTGTTTAATGTAACTACATTAGTATGATGCTATATTCATATTAAGACAAGTGACCAACTTGTGTATTCTATTGTATTCTCAGATATGGAGAAAGACTCAGTGACATTAGACTACTGAGTGGACAACTGAGGTGTCGGTGAGTGGATCTTAATCCTCAGTGTAATTTAGTTGTAACAGGTTTGGTTACAACGGGTAATCGTATTATTACTGCTTTTGGTTTGCCATGATTAATTTGTTTTGATAGTAATAATACTGTTGATAGACTGGTTAGTCTGACATGTTGACTTGATTGAATATGTGAATACGTGATCACTTGATATTTGGCCTTCGGGCATCAGTATTGAGGTCAACATGTTGGTTGGGTTTGGTTACTATTGTAAGACGACAGGAATTTCCTTGTACATATCGTTAATAGGAAATTAGGTCGTATGAGATTAGTACCAAACTATCGGTCTATTCTGTAATGGCCATACAGATTGACGATAAGTGTTCTGGGAGAATCCCCGGGTATCATGATATCTCCAGAACCACCGATCCTCATTGATATGTTGTGTATTGAGATGTTATCTCATTGATATTATGTGTACTGTTGGTATTCTTGGCTGAAGGTTTTCCCAAGAACCATCGATCTATTTGATGTTTTTGTTTACGATTAATTACTGTAAACAAGGTTGTTATGCTAAGTTAGGCTGTTGGTTATGTATTCCCTCACTTAGCGTTATGCTAACCCCACCACCCCACTTCTTGCAGGTTATGGTTTTGAAATAAAGGGATTAGCAAGAAGCTTGTTCGGGATGGAAAGTTTGACCAGACGGCTTACTCTGATATTGGTATTTGGAATAAAACCAAATTGTATTTGGAATTAAATAACACCCATTTTCGATATACTGTAGCTTTTGAAATATTATGGTTTAATTTCTTAATATTCTATAACTGAATTGTTAATGTTTGTTTGGACTTACGCTTCCGATGTAAAATACATTTAAATAATGTTGTAAAAGATGGGGTGTTACAAGTTGGTATCAGAGTATGAGTTTTGGTGAATTGTACATTGCAAGATGTTCAATCCCAAACTTAGAATAGTGTCAAGTCAAACATTCCAGGGTGTGGGATTAGTGGTGGTATGAGAAAGTGGTTATTAAATGTGTACTAACCTATAACAAGTTACAAAAGTGTTATTTTGGTTGCAGAGACGGAGGAACATGAGGAACCGTCTGGTATTCTCAATGATTCCTCAACCTTCGTGGGCCTATGTATATCAGGTACTTTTCGATAAGCTTGGTATATTTCATTAAACTTGAATTGTTTACTTTGCTATGATATGATTGGTAGTAAAGTAAATTGAGTCAGACTGATATGAATCCCCAGTTGTGAGTCTTTGGTGATCAATACATGTTAATGTGATACTATGAATTGTGTGTGTGGATTTATTTGCTCTTGTGAAATAATGACTTTGGGAGCAATTGGATTAAGTGTAGTAATAAATCTTGGAAAACAAAGTTGATATGACTCCATATAGTAAATTTAATGAGATGTTGGTAATCGCAATTAATAAGTTTGGAGTCTTGTTGTTGTATAAATTAGAAAGTGACCATTAATTGAAATGTATGTTTTTGACTTGGAAAAGTTAAGGTTGAAATTGGTAGAGTCAAATTGTGTATTGAATATGTTATTAAGTGATAAATGTGGTAAGATGTGTATGTGTATAATATTGATCATGATTGTGGTTGAATTATGATAAATCTATTAAAAGTTGTGCAATAAGAAAGTCAAGTGGTCAACGAGTCCTATATGTGTTGACAAGTTGTAAAAAGTCAAAATTTGAAAAACTTGTTGAAATTGAAGAGAAATTGGTCTATATATGATGAATAGATGTAAAATTGGTGTTGTATGGTTATAATGTAACACCAGTATTGAAAACAGTTTTGTTTGACTTAAAATAGTCAAGGAAAGGTAAATTGGGTATTAGAATAGTGATTATATGGGTTGAAACCCAAATGGGTTGTTAAAGTGTCAAAATGGGTCACTTAATGGTTATATAGTTAAAATGAGTGTTGGTTTAGTAATGACCAATGTAACAGTGACTTTAAATCCTACATATAGTAGGGATCCGTGTCGTGAGTGTTAATATAGTCAAAATAGTTGAAATTGGTTAAAATGCCCAATTGAACCCCTAAACGGGTCAACGAGTTAAAACATGATAGAATTGGTATGTGGGTGTGATGAATATGCCCACACGTCCCAAATATATGTGTAAACATGTGGTTAAAAGGTTAGAGTCAGAAACCAAGCCATTTGGAATATGGCGTGTCAACCAAAATGGTCGAAAATGGCTCAAAATGAATCATACGTCCGTTTTCTCGTAAAACGTGAATTTTGAAAAAGTGTGAAAATGAAAAGTTGCATTTTGGTTATATGAAGGTTCCTGCAAAATATCAGACCCTAATTCTTTATGGTTTAGGAGATATGCTCGTTTGAATTTCAGAAAAATTACATAAAGTGGTGCAGGTCTGAAGTTGAGCTGTAATAAGCTCAAACGCGATCCCCACGTGTCGCCCTGATCGCGTTCAGTAGTTATAATTTGTCAAAGTCGATTTTGGTCTTACGAACGCGATCCCACCCTTGTTTCCGGATCGCGTTGCTTAGTGTAATTCAGTAACAGAAGATTTTTCAAAGGGAAACGCGATCCAGCCCTTCGTTCCGGATCGCGTTGCCAAGTGTATTTTGGTGACAGAACGTTTTCTAAAGGTGAACGCGATCCAGCCCCCTTAGTCCGGATCGCGTTTGCATGAAAAAAAAAATTACGATATTCGTTGTAACGTTTGACGTAGAAATTTCCGTTACAAAATTTCGGTGTCCGATTGAGATGAAATTTACATGGTCACTCGAAAACGGTCCAACGGTCAAAGCTCTTCGCTTTGCCATGAGCCCTGGCAGTTTTGGGCAGTTCGGGGTCGTTTGGGCCCCGAAAATGGCATTTTATTGTTTTTCGGACCTTAATTCGGACTTTTGACTTACGTTTTGTATTGAGCCTTTGTTTCTTTAAGCCCAGGGATCATTTCTATGACTAAATACAATATAAAAACCTGTTTTAAGAGGTCCACATATGTTATTGTGTATGAGTTATTCTTAGACGATTTAATTAACTGTCGAAATATACCAGTAAATGGTATTGTTGATTGTTGCTAACTAGGGTTAGTAAACATTGAGTAGGAAATTATGTGGATCATATATGTGAACTAATTGAAATATGATGAAGTAGTTGAATCATGTAAAACATTAAAATTAATTGAATTGAGCATTTTAAGAATTTATAAGTTAAGTACATGAGCTTGTAGCTATGTGATCATTAAACATGAAATGCTCAATTGTGATTCAACTAAAGACATATATGTTGATGAATATGTGTTGGATATTACATATAGTATTGACAAGTGTTTAGTACTAAATGTACTATAAGTATTAAGTGATGTAACTGGTAATTGATATTGAATCAGGTAATGAAGAGGTTGACTGATGTAATGGTGTTAGACATTACATCTGTGATAATGAAATAGTGAAAAGAGTTATATCTACCTGATTATGTTATTAGTTATTCATTCAAAGTGATAAATGAAATTGGTATCAAGTTAATAAGTGGTCATATAACTGCTACAAAGTGTTCTTATATGTGTGATAATTTTTAATATCACCTTGTGAGATATGAGAAAGTAAAAGTTAACCACTTTGGAGATTGATGGTATGAAGTAACCTGAAAATAAAGTGTACCTGACATAATATGATGACGTCTGGCCAACATATTTATATTATGCCATTTTACATGGAATTGTTGAGGTTACCAAGTACCAGAGAACTTAAAGTGATTTTGAAATAACAAGTAAGATATGTTGACCTGTAGTGGAGAAATAGTCACTGATTGACTGAAATAAAAGAATACTAGACCATTAATCTGTTGTTTTACTATGGTACCTATGGTATAAGAAATGTGTATGTGGTTAATTGCAACTAGTATGAATTAAAATAAGAGTTAAGCAAAGTGGAGGTCAGTTGATTGTGAATAACCATGTATTGAATATGTGACTAAAGACAGCACCTTATGTTGTTGAAAGTTTTATGCTAATGCAGCATGGTATCAACTGGTGCTGATTTAGCATCCAACTGGATATGGTAGGATGCTAATTGAATATGTGATAATAGTTTTATCTATTGAATTTGACCTTTACATACTGCTTACTCTTATGTGTTTATGGTTATATGAATTGGATTACTTTCAAGTAAAGAATTTCGTGTAACCTAGTAGTTGTGTATAAATACAAGTTGTAAATCAATAAAGAACTAGTTGCGAAAGTAAAGATTCTAGCAATGTGTTAGTTAAAGAAATACATGATTATTAGCTAAATTGCTAGTTATGAGTTGAGATAAACTTTTATTGTTAATGTGTATATTGTGGTAGTCATTACCACTAGTGTTATTGCTATAACAATAGCATATTCATGTGACTATGTGTTTTACTTATTTCAAGTGATTAAATGTTTTAAATGGTTACATGACTAGTTATGAATATTCATGTAAGTGGTTATTTAAATTTACAAGAGACAAGATATATGCACAGTATTTGTGCAAGGGAAAAAGACAGAAGCATGTACAGTTGGATATGTGCATGTGGAAAGAATTGAAAACGTGTATTTTAATTTTAAGTTGCTCACGGGAGTAACGTTTGATATGTGTATATATTTAGATTAAATAGTTAATAATACTATCCTTAATGTTAGATATAGCATTTTGTGATAGATATTATGTATTTATATGAATTCAATGGTAATACACACTGGTGGTGTGTAAGTTGATGAAATAACATATATCTAAATAAATATATGTAGGTACAATTGGTGTTGTGTAATAAAAGATATGCATAATGATAATATGCATAAGTAAATTAGATTATAACCACATCTTGTGTGTTAATAGTAATGAATAATTATGTGGTTAAGAGAATACGAAAACTATGAATTGAAATGAAAATAAATAGGTGATTCTGTTACACTAGAGTGACTAAGTGTGATTAGATTTCGGGGACGAAATCTTTTAAAGTGGGGGAGATTTGTAACACCCACTTTATGGGTCCAGTATTTTACTATTATTTCCTGACTTGGAATGGTTAATTGAAATGTTAGGAAATATTGTAAATTGGTAATTGAAAATAAATGGGTAAAAGAGTCAAATAATTTATTGTGGTTAATAAATTATTAACTGTTTTAATTTAATTCAGTTGACAGTAAAATAAAATAGTGTTTCCCCGTGAATGATTTTTAAGATCCAGACAATAGATTTAAAAGGGGACAAAACTAGTACACATATTATCTAATATATGTGTTTAATACGTATGAAATATCCAAAACATTCCAGAGAGATCGATACATCGGGAGAGAAAAATTATAAACCCTAATTCATCAACAATCATCAAAATTTCTGAACTAAATCACACTTGATTCTTGTGTTCTTCTCCTGGTCGCACGTATTAAACCACGGGGATGATTGGTAATTTGCAAAACAAGTCTTGGAGTGAAATTGAAGCTAAGGAACTTTGGATTAAGCTTCAAAAACGTAATTAAATCATCTCTTTATCATTCTAATCATCTTGTAAGTGTTGATTTCTTGATTTATATAAACCCTAGAAATTGGGTTTTTGTGTATTAGATAAAATTAGTATGATTGATGTGAAATTATGGCTTGTATTGATGATATCATTGTTAGTTAGTGCTTAAATTGTGATTAAAACCTAAGCCTAACTTGAAATTGAATAATTTGATTAATTGTTCATAAAGTGTTCTTTGAAAAAAATTGATGATTATAGTGAATTGATGGGTTAATTGATGAACTTGATATATAATCATGAAGAAAATCATAAGTTTATATGATTATCCATGAATTATGATTATAAAGCTTAAATTAGTGATGTACGATTGATAAGTGGTGTTAATGATCACATTATGAGTGACTTTCAATAATAATTAACATGATTCAAGTTAAAAGTTATAAAGTGATTAACTGTTCTTGAGAATTTGATGATTATTACAATCATGATGGATTATATGAAGAATTATTGATATTGAAGTTTAATGAGCTTGTTAAAGCTCTAATCATGTTAGTTGTGGCAATTAAAGTTGATTAAGATGATATTGTGATCCTCATGATCGTAAACTTGATAAGTGATTATGATCTAATAATGTTAATGTGATTATTCATAAGCTTGAAATGAGAATTGTAATTGAATAGTGATTTGAGTAATATCATTGAAATTGGGCTTATGAATCCTGTTGTAGTTACTTAATTAAGTTGTTTAATGTAACTACATTAGTATGATGCTATATTCATATTAAGACAAGTGACCAACTTGTGTATTCTATTGTATTCTCAGATATGGAGAAAGACTCAGTGACATTAGACTACTGAGTGGACAACTGAGGTGTCGGTGAGTGGATCTTAATCCTCAGTGTAATTTAGTTGTAACAGGTTTGGTTACAACGGGTAATCGTATTATTACTGCTTTTGGTTTGCCATGATTAATTTGTTTTGATAGTAATAATACTGTTGATAGACTGGTTAGTCTGACATGTTGACTTGATTGAATATGTGAATACGTGATCACTTGATATTTGGCCTTCGGGCATCAGTATTGAGGTCAACATGTTGGTTGGGTTTGGTTACTATTGTAAGACGACAGGAATTTCCTTGTACATATCGTTAATAGGAAATTAGGTCGTATGAGATTAGTACCAAACTATCGGTCTATTCTGTAATGGCCATACAGATTGACGATAAGTGTTCTGGGAGAATCCCCGGGTATCATGATATCTCCAGAACCACCGATCCTCATTGATATGTTGTGTATTGAGATGTTATCTCATTGATATTATGTGTACTGTTGGTATTCTTGGCTGAAGGTTTTCCCAAGAACCATCGATCTATTTGATGTTTTTGTTTACGATTAATTACTGTAAACAAGGTTGTTATGCTAAGTTAGGCTGTTGGTTATGTATTCCCTCACTTAGCGTTATGCTAACCCCACCACCCCACTTCTTGCAGGTTATGGTTTTGAAATAAAGGGATTAGCAAGAAGCTTGTTCGGGATGGAAAGTTTGACCAGACGGCTTACTCTGATATTGGTATTTGGAATAAAACCAAATTGTATTTGGAATTAAATAACACCCATTTTCGATATACTGTAGCTTTTGAAATATTATGGTTTAATTTCTTAATATTCTATAACTGAATTGTTAATGTTTGTTTGGACTTACGCTTCCGATGTAAAATACATTTAAATAATGTTGTAAAAGATGGGGTGTTACAGGACCCGCCTACTAATTTCTTTATTTATTTAAAACACAAAATTAAATAAAATTATTTCATCAAAATAAAAAAATAACTGAATTGGAAATAAAAATATTAATTAACGAAAATAAAAACATTCAAATAATTAAAAAGTTAAAATGAAAATCCTATAATTTAAAGCACATTTATTTACTATTCAATAAAGAACTCATTACAATGTTAAAGAAATTGAGCCCATTTAACATAAAGCAACTCATTTAAAGTCATCTTTACCACCCTCCTTCTCGTCGCCAAACCAATGAACCAAACCGACGCTAGCCAACCGACGGACCGTGCCTATGGTGTCGGTTCTGTCAGTTGCAACCGATGCCCAAGTCGACGGACCGTTAGGAGCCGTCTTATGTATCATGCTTATTATAGCGTTATACTAATTTAATGAGGTCGGTCACTCATCTATCTATAAACTATACTTAAAACAAAATAACATGGGACAATCCCTGCCCTTAATTGGGTTTTCCCAAATCGATGCTACAATTTAAATTATATCTTGATAATTACACTTAACCTCCTTATCCCTAATGTATTAAATATAAATTTAAATTAACTGATACCAAAAAACGTACGGCAACATATTTATTTACATATAATAAATAAATATTAGATAGCTTTAAAACCCTAGGAAGAAAAAAAACTGGCGCTACCTGATTCATCTTCTATCGATGATTAAATCCAATTTTTAAGGTTTGATAATGTAATCGATAATCAATCTTCTTCCCAATTTCATTTGCTTATAATCGGTACGTTATTCCATCGTCTGTCGATTAGTTGGTCGCGGGCATCGCACGAAATATCCGAAGAAAGTGATCCGTTAGGATTCAACGAAGAAAACAGCTAAAAAATCGAGAGTGAAGGCGTTTATTTAGCTCGTGAATTACAATCACGTAATGCCGACGAGATACACGTTGATATAAATCTGAAAGATGCTGAAGGTGACTGCGTGTAACGAGACGAAAGCACCGTTCGAGGAACGATTTAAGAACGGTGAAAACCGTTGACTCGAAACTTCGATTCTAGATGTTGATGAGTAGTAGTTATTGCTTCTTCATATCATTTTTGTTATGCTTGATAATGATGTTACTATGATAGACTTTCAATTACTATTACATTTTTTGTTGCTATTTGAAATCAATGAATTTTAGACAATTTATCTTATGCATAATGAGTTACTTGTGATCAGTGATCAATTGAGTGCTTACTATGATAAGCTATAGTAACATGATTTGAGTATGTAGTATTAGATATACATATCTTCAATAAATCGTAGCATTAGTGCCGATTGTTAGACAACTCACAAAAGCTTAGTGTTGTTGAATTGAATTAATTGTGATTGATCTGTTAACCATGTGCGGAATATGATAGCAGTAGCGACAGAGTATATAAGATATGCACACATCTGAAAGGAACTTTAGATTGTTCAATAGCTTTGAGCTCTAAGAGGCTGGTCATGTGTCGATTATTAGTGTTGTGTCTGTGATTTTGGTTTACTATGTGTCTCATTGTATGATTTTTTAGGTGAACACATAGTGCTTAGTGTTAGACAAGTTTGATATAGAAGCCTAGCATCATTGTTAGATAGACATCTATGCTGAATTGATCAAAATTGGTGTATGTAGTAATTGATCTTGAAGGTTTTAGTTCTGAGTTCTCGTGTCTTAATACCTATTTAAATCTTGTGAGCGTTATAAACGTTTTTAACAATATGTATCACAGTAATTTTAATTAATTTTTAATTGGATGTCGATTTAATTGTGGTTTTTAATAAGATATCATTACGAGAATGCGGAGTGTACAAGATTGTTTCAGCTAACTTGGAAGGTTTTGAAGACGGAGTTCAACAATCTTCAGAATGCTCTGCAAACTATAAATCACAAACTTGTGAGGTACTATAAATGGTCTATGAACACTTTGAATTGTAGCTATGCATCATTGTAAATGATACTGATGGTTTGACGTTAGTTCCTTTCATTGGCATCCTTAAATCAAATTTCAACCAAAGGATTGCTTTTGGTAAAATCATGCTAATTGCCATATCTATTTTCAGACCCGTTCTATATATTGTATGTACTGCACCGATTAATTTTTACTATTTTAACATGCTTATTATACACCCAGATTTAATTGGACATTTGGTGAAAACTGATGACTTGAAGGTCAAGCATGAACGTGGCAGAGAATCCAGTTACCTTACTTTCCAACTTCAAGAGTTCAAGACTTGCGGTATATATAACTACACAACTCTCTAATTGTAATATATCTAATATTATTCGGTACTTATTATAGCATTGTGTACATATTCAATTATTGTGCAACACTGACAACAAAGTAGATTGTTGTTTGTGAGATGATTTCACTACTCAAATGTTTAACACCGTCAATGGAGCACGTACAGTACAAATTTGACAGTACGTCTACTAATGAGTTTATGCTTTCGTTAATATCATATTTGGTTCAAGATGTGTAAGACCATTACGGTTAAATAGTGATGAGATCAACCGGATGGAATTGTCGGGTACCAAAGGAATTGCAATCTCCACACTCAACACTCTGACCAAATGCAAAGACATGGAAGTAGAGTTCTCCACATTATAGAGCAAGAAGCAAATACTTGAACCTACAAGCTTTTGAAGCTCTATATAAAGCAATTACGTGAGTTGTGTTATTAATTTTTTATGTATTAGCTATAGTGATAATAATATAATTGTAAATTGTATTGGTAAATTATGGCTGACAGTTGACTAAATGCATTTTTGGTTCATCTACGCTTAAAAAGTGCCAGTGCCATGCAGAACCATCCAATTGCTTTTGTTCAAGTCCACTTTGATTAATTAGGAATAAGTAAATGCATTAAGACTATTAAAAGGTCAACTACTAACATTGTTTTCTCTCTTTACCTTTCTTACTTATATCATTCAATTTAATGAGTTATTTATATGTAAATCTTACGTACTCCAATAGTTTACACGATGTTTACTTTTTACATTATTTTTATACTTGCAAGGTTATTATACATCTAACATTCACAATTTATATTGATATCTACAAAATTGAAATCTATAACATATTTAAAACTTTAATTAAAAAACATGTTATGATAAAATGTTAAAGTCACATCCTTGATTATAAAAAGTTATATTAATACTGGTTTAAGCATTGTATCATACAATTAACACAACAAATAAATAACTTTTTATCTTAAAAATTAATTTTTATAAAATTAAATGTATTAGCCCGTGTTGTACGGGTCTTTTGTCTAGTTTCTCATAAAAATAAAATAAAAAAATAAATATCAGTCCCTCCGTCCCACTTCAAATGTCCTCCTTACTATTTTGGGTTGTCCCAAATAATTGTTCACTTCCATGTTTCAAACAATCAAAAGAGAATTTAGTAGGTAGATATGTTATTTGATTGGTTAAAAGTAGAGTCCGTGGAGAATCTTAAAACTATGTTCAAAGTCTAAGTGGACACTTTGACTATGACGGGGAGTAATTAATTGTAAAGTAAAACTTTAGTCCCCAATAATGGATAATTGATCTAGCGGTATTGTGGTGAGCCTTCAACCTTGAAGATGTAGGTTCAAGCTAAGTCCGGTGTTGGACATATATTTATGAAAATAATCATACATATTCATAGTAGATAGATAGGTATATTCATCTCAAACAAGCTTAAGCCACCTTTTAATACAACTCTACCCTCAATTACACACACTCATACTTAATCAATAATACCATTGAATCTAAAGCATAATCAATTGTTTGTTAAGATTTCTACCGATGATGGCTGATGTCAGACTCTGACAAAATTCCGATTAATAACACTACCAAAATCGACCAAGGTATCAAACTATTGCTCACATGTACGTTTACTGTTTGTCCATTACTTACTCATCAAAAATAAGTTGATATTGCCAAAAAATTACAATCAAATGTTCATATATATAGGCATGTCAGTTAACGTAAATGTTAATGTTTTATCATATGCGTAGAAATTTGATCGAATAATGAAATAACTAATCTTGTACATTGACTTCGATTTGTCTATGTTGATGTTAAGTGATTAGTAACATGCATGTAACATAGGTCCGGTTTCTTGCTTTTAATTTTGGATAGAGTGTTTAATTATAACTTTATTCAAGTTTAGGATTTTGACAACTTAATAATAATAATAATAATAATAATAATAATAATAATAATAATAATAATATGATTTTTGATGGTCACTACACTGCAGCAATTAGTATCCTTTCCTCTTCTGGTGTTGCACCTTATAATGTTGCCACTCTTGAGGATTTAAAGACCAAACATCCTTTCATACTTGCCCCTTTGTTACCGTCCATTTCCACTTATCATCATCATCTTGTTGTTTCCTCGTCAGTTGTTTTGGGGTGCATTAAGAGTTTTCCTAGTGGCACTTCTTGTGGATGTGATGGTTTACGTGCCCACCACCTTATGGATTGCATGGGCGGTACTGCGATTGTCATTTCTGACGACTTAGTCTCATCTATTACCCAAGTTGTGAATCTTTTTCTCGAGGGTAAATGTCCTATGGTGTTGGGTGAATACATTGCTAGCGCCCCGCTAACCCCTTTGATCAAACCTAGGGGGAATTCATCCCATTGTTGTGGGTACGGTTTGGAGGCGTCTGGTCTCTAAGGTCAACGCTACCGTGATGGGCCATTCCTTGGATGGCTATTTTGATAATCTCCAGTTAGGTGTTGGTGAGTCGGGAGGGGGCGAGGCCATACTACACGCTGTTAACCGTCTTGTTGAGGACCGAGGTTGTGAGGTAGGTCTTTCGATGCTTCTAGTGGATTTCAAAAATGCCTTTAATCTGGTGGATCGTAGTGTTATGTTTCGAGAGGTACGTCTCCGGTGTCCTGCCATTTCTCGTTGGGTAGAATTTTGTTACTCTAATCCAGCTCGATTATACTACGGGGAACACATTTTATGGTCTTGTCAGGGGGTTCAACAAGAAATCCCCTTGGTCCGTTGCTTTTCGCTCTTGTGTTGCATCCCTTGGTTTGTAGAATCCGAGACTCTTTTACCCTATGTATGCAAGCTTGGTATTTGGACGATGGCACTGTTATTGGGGACACCTTGGTTGTAGGTGAAGTGGTAAATTTGATTATGGATGAAGGTCCTCATTTTGGGTTATATCTTAATGTCGACAAAACTGAACTTTTATGGTCTTCCGAAAATCCTAGAAGCAAGCTTGACGGTGTCTTTCCCCCTAACATAGGTCGACCCTCACATGGTGTTAAATTACTTGGGGGTCTATCAACGTTGATTTCACCTTTAGCAGCGACCTTGTAATGAAGCGTGTGGCAAAGACCATTATGCTCATGGAGGCCGTCGCTAAGATTAATGACCCTCAGTTAGAGTTGTTGCTTACTCGTGCCTGCACCGGTATTTAAAAATTCTATTTTACTATGCGTACTCCACCCCCCCCCCCCCCCTCTTGTTTTTGAGCCTGCTCTTTTGACCTGGCTGTCCGTTCTACCCTTGAACGTATCGTCACTGCTTTGGGAACGAGTTTTGGGGACTGGCAATGGAGGCTTGCCACCTTACCTTTTGCCTTTGGTGGTCTTGGCATATATTCCGTTGGAGATGTGCTTAATTACGCATTCCTCGTGTCCCGTTTACAATCTGCCGAGTTACAGACTAAGCTTCTCTGACAGACTGGTGTGGTAAGTTCAGGGGTTGATTTTAATAATGCCTTGGATGCTTTTAACAGTATAGTATTGTTGATGTTGACCTTATAAACAATCCTAGTGAGTTCACTGCCCCCAAACTCATGAAGAAATTGGCACATATATACTTCACTAAGATTGCTAAAGATGATGAAACCTCGTTTTCGTTTTCTCCTCGGCAGTTGGCTTTGTGGAAATCCTCTCGAGAAGATCATGCTTCTGATTGGCTCATGGCAGTCCCTATTTTTGGGTTGGGTCAGACTATGAACAATAAAACTTATCGATGTGTTCCGTGTTGCCGTTTAGGAGTTCCTTTGTTTCGTGATTCTTCATCTTGTTCAGCTTGTTCTAGAGTTTTTGCCGGAGATTTTTTCAGGGAACATGTTGTCTCTTGCACTGGGTTGGTTGGTATTAAACACCGACATAATCTAGTGCGTGATACCCTTGTTGATATTTGTCGCCGTTCTGGCATCTCAGCTGGAAAGGAAGTCGACGTTGGATGTGTGATGAACGGGACAGATCCTTACGTCTGGCTGATATGTTACTTTATTCCTGGGACAGAGGACTTGATGTCTGTATTGACTTGGCGGGTTCATCACCTTTGACACAGTCAGAGATGCTTGATTTTACACCTGGTCGTGCGGTTATTGATGCGGCACAACGTAAACGCGTCAAATATGGTGCTGAGTGTGCCGATCTTGGATATGGTTTTATTCCTTTCTCGTTCTCGTCCCTAGGGCAATTAGAGAAATACGTTGTTGACTTACTGAAACTTATTCGGAAGTTTTCCTTGACTCAAGACATTGGTGCACGGGCTTCCTTTCATATTTTTAATAGGATTAGTTTTGCCATATAGCCAATGTGGTTAGGGCCCAGATAGTATCTCGGCTCCCCTCTAATTTCTTGTAAAAACTTTTTCCTTAAATAAATAAGATTATTATTATAAAAAAATAGTTATAATAATAATAATAATGATAATAATAATAATAATAATAATAATAATAATAATAAATATGATATAACTAGTATTATATAATACTCTCTTTATCCTATATTTTTTTATCCTGTCTTGACTTTTGAACGGGTCAGTTTTAAGGTTGTTTAATGCAACCCGTTTGTCATCACTGAGACCTGAAGGGCACCCTGGCCCGTATAGCGAGTTCCATCCATTTGAGGGGAAAGATAGAAAAGTGAAAGTTTAATATGATTGTTTGCATTGGTGCTTGCCCGGCCCGATTGATTCATGGAATGACTTCATGATGAGTTCATTGATCCGTGGTTAATTCCTCTCAGACTTTCCAGTTGATATGATTCTTTTCAACTGTTTTGTATAAATTAATAATAATCAAATACATCTAATCTAAAATTTTAAATGTCAGTAATTTTTTTTGAGGGGGTGGTGAAAGACCAATAAAAATAAATGCATACAAACAAATTTCATATTTGATGTAATATTGGATGGTGGGAGAGACCAATGAAATTAAAGAGTACAAAGTAAGTTTACTATTACATATTTACATGTCTAGAAACTCACATCCTTATTACATATTTACATGTCTAGAAATTAAAGAGTACACTTATTACATATTTATGACATCGGCGATTTAACTACATTGTGACATGTCAACATCAAAACATACGTGCCAAGTCAATTTTATGACTTCAGTTGAACTACCCTTTGATTACATAAGATAGATGTGAATACTAGTAGAAAATTTTTGAGCATCGGGAGCCATTTCCCCTTTTGGCCTTAACACGTAACACGTGAGATGTTGTATATGTTTGCCATTTTATTTTATTATATATTGATTAACTAAAAAAATTTTATATTCTCTCCGTCCCAATTAAATGGGACACAGTTTTAGAGTTATCTACTAATTACATTTTTTAGCTTTTACTAATTAAATATAAAATCTATCCATTAAAATTTTTCTTTTTTAGTTAAATTTTAAAGTAGATACTTATAATGGGACTATTATGAGACTACACAGATGGAGTAGTAAATTGCTATGTCATTTCTATCGAAAACTCTAGCTTGTCCTTTTGTGGTTCTTGATGTCTCCTTTATCACCATCCTCTAGAAAAATGTCAACAATAATTATTCAAGAAAGCAAATACAGAAATGTGTTGCAACAATAACATTAAAATATGAAGTAAAAAGTGCATGATTTTATTGTAGAAATGAGTTTGAAAATTAATATATATGATTTGAATGTAAAATATAAAATAAAATAAAATAAAATCTTTTATAGATAACAAACGATAATGCATACGGAGTATTATTTATTGGGTATTGTCAAAACGTGAATAAACTGATTCTACTATAACTTATGTTTATGTGATCAACTTAAATTCAAGGGGTCGGAGAGTTTATTAAGGTACGAGTACAAATATTAATGCATGTTTTAAATTCTTATTGACAGATAAAAGTTGTCGTTATCATTTTGCTTATTTAAAGGTACATAGGATTTAATTTGTCAAACGAGATAATCACTATAATCATCAGCATGATACAAGCATTGCGTCTGAACTGACATACTTCACCAACCAATATGTAAGCTTTCTGATGTATGTCTTATCTCCTATTGGTCACCTTTAAGGAGACGTTGCGTACATTAGTACAAAACTTTTCAACTAGTGAAAGCGTTTTGACTTGGTGTATGAGTCCAACCCGGAAAACAAACCCGTAAGGTAGAGCGGGACAATATCCCATGTAATGGATATTTGTACGTTTATGATTTTACTATACTTATCTCTGTCTTGAAAAGTGGATAATGATAGTACTAAAACTTGTTGAACCACAATCCTCACATGTATATAGATATGTATAATAAATGAATTCTGTAACCCTCAATTCAGAAAGTTCAATATATATAGAAAGGGTTCAACCCATGTTCTTGTTTTCCTGATAATTGATTCTTGATGATGATTGATAATATGATGCATGATGTTTGATATGTATGAACGATCCTGGAATGTATGTAAGTATGCCTATGTTCTATAAAACTGAAGGGTGAAAAAAGTGGTCATTGATAAGAATGAACGCACTTTCACGGGGACATCATACAGTGAAAACAATGTAGAACCGGTGTAGACACGTAAAACCGGTGTGGACTTTCATATTGGCTTCCACATTTAAGAGGACTAGTCTCACACCAGTCCTCAATGTAGTGAGGTTAGAAATGAAACCCCCCCAAAAAAAAAGTACTCAAAAAATTTGTTCACATGTCATTGAGGTGTCCACACTAGTTCATCAAAGCCGGTTTCCACACCAACGAGAAGTGGAAAACACGGCACTGAAGAATAAACTAAAGCCAAAACGCAATCCACATTTAGTGTTCTTGCTGATTATGAATTGCGGAAATTGGTCCTGTATATAGTACATATGACCACCCATCTTATGATCCATATGGTTCATCCTCTATTGAATTGTAGGTACCATTGAGGTAGCTAGAATTTCTCTATTTGATTCAACAACCTTTATTAACCTTTATTTATATCACTTTATAGACATTAATTTGGTCTTTGTTACGTTGAGGATTACTAACAAGTGTTTCTGTTCTGTTACAAGAATTTTGTGAACAGACTTTCAAGAATATACCATGATAAAGAAAAGTGTCTTACAAGTTTCAAATTTACAAGTGTTTAATAAAACTTGTCACTTCATGTGTGGGAACAACCACTATTCATGGTACAAGATATTTCGATACTTTTGTTTTTTTGATAAAACTGAACATTTAAAAGATAATATTATGAGCAAACACAACCCATACATGTGTCTACAAACATAACTTAAAATCTTGCTTATATATACATCACACTGCCATTCATTCATCATCATCAACAACCTTTTCTCATATTTCTCCACCATCATTTCTCCAATTCTTATGGAGAAACCACCACATATTGCTATTGTACCTAGCCCAGGGATGGGTCACCTCATTCCATTGGTTGAATTTGCTAAAAGACTTGCAAACTTACACAATTTGTCCTCAACTTTCATCATCCCGAATGATGGCCATTTATCGAATTCTCAAAATGCATTTCTTGACTCACTCCCTAATCCAATAAACTATGTCCTCCTTCCTCCTGTAAACTTTGATGGTTTGCCTCAAGATGCCAAAATCGAGACCCGAATTACTCTCATGGTGACCCGTTCTAACCCTTCTCTTCGTGAGGCCTTTAAGTCCATGATTTCCGATAAAAAGATTGTTGCTTTATTTGTTGATCTCTTTGGCACAGATGCTTTTGATGTTGCCATCGAAGTTGATGTCCCTCGTTATCTTTTCTTCCCAGCATCAGCAATGACTTTATCTCTTTTGCTTCATTTGCCAAAACTTGATCAAAGCGTTTCTTGCGAGTATAAGGACTTACCTGACCCAATTTACATACCAGGTTGCATACCAATTCATGGTGACGACCTTCTTGACCCTCTTCAAGACAGGACTAATGATGCATACCGAGGAATTTTGCATAATGCAAAGAGGTATACGATGGCTAATGGCATAGTGGTAAATAGCTTCAAGGAGTTAGAGGGTGACGCAATTGAAGCATTACAACAAGAGCAACCCGGCAAACCACCAGTTTACCCCGTTGGGCCGGTGATACAAAACGGGTCAGTTGAGCCAACAAGTAGAGATGTAAACGATTCGAACTGTTTGAAGTGGTTAGATGGTCAACCAAGTAGCTCTGTGTTGTACATATGTTTTGGGAGTGGCGGGACCCTTTCTTCTCATCAAGTGAATGAATTAGCCATGGGTTTGGAGTTGAGTGGGCAAAGATTTCTATGGGTAGTTAGAACCCCAAATGATAAAATAGCTAATGCCACGTACCTCAATTCCAATGGCCAAATGGACACTTTCGACTTTTTACCAAACGGGTTCTTAGAAAGAACCAAGAATCATGGGCTAGTGGTGCTCTCATGGGCACCACAAGCACGAATCCTGAGTCATGGCTCAACAGGTGGGTTTTTGACTCATTGTGGTTGGAACTCGGTTCTTGAAACTGTAGTCCAAGGAGTACCAATGATTGTTTGGCCACTTTATGCAGAACAAAAGATGAACGCATTAATTTTGACCGAGGGTTTACAAGTTTCTTTAAGGGCTAAGATAAACGAAAGTGGGATTGTGGATCATTTAGAAATTGCTCGGGTTGTCAAGGATTTGTTGGAAGGAGAAGAAGGAGAAGCAATTCGAAATAGGATTAAAAAGCTTCAAGAAGGAGCTGTGAATACGCTTAGCAAAGATGGTTGTTCTACAATAACACTGCATCATTTAGCTTCCACCATACTAAACAAAGTTTAGTAGTTTGTGTATATAGTTATCGTATAAATGCAGTTTATGTACTATGTTCATTAGCTGCAGAGGGTACATCGCTACCACGAATATAGCTCAAGAAAAAATTAATATATCGAGTCGCATAGCTTGTTTATAAACAGCTGATTAAGATCATATAAAATGTCACAGTCATCATGTCCCATAGACAATAAACGAAAAGTTAAACCAATATTTATTCTCTTGATTATTACTCTCTGTTGGGGATATGCATGTATATATGTACTTCACAATATAAGGCAAGATTTTGTATGGTGAAGAAAGAAAACAAAAACAAAATTAACAAACTGTAAAAGTTTGGAGGAAAAAAAATTTGAAATGCTTAAAAGAACACCTTTTAGGTTTGGGTAATGTATGGCTCTTTGTTTACAACGTAAGATTTACCTTCACAAAGCATGATAAATGTTTATAATTCTTGATATTTTACGGGTCCTATTCGAGTTAGTAAAGTGTTTGATATTTAGTTAAGGGTGATATCACTTTCATGTAAAATAAATCGATATTTAATATAGTAACAGTTAAGGGTGATATTACTTTCAAGTGTTACTCAAGTGTTAACGTCACCGCAAACGCCACATATACGACCAACATGTGAGGGTTTGAATCCGTGCATCAGCATATATGGGTGAATTTCCGGAGTTGATGCTTTGAGACAGACGTGTAGCATTGTGAGAAGTACAAATTAGTATTACCTTCTTTTTTCATACTCAAAGAGTCAAAGGCTCAAAGCCAAGAATTGGACTAGGCCATGTAAGCTGCCTTATAAACTTTTGAAGTAACAGGGCCTGGGCCTGGGCCCAGATATTAAACAATTACAATAATTATGAAAATGAAATGCTCCATCGCTTTAAACTTATCAATTACGTATTTATTGGGTTACATGAAATATAACCAATGAATGAACTTGTACTAAATTATAGATTTATTCAGCTTATATTTTCATATTTTTTGAAGAAAAATGTTCGATGTTCCTACTTACATGTACCTATAGTTATAATTAGAAATGTTATAGTTGTATATATTAAAAATGATCATTGGTTAATAGAAGGAGAGTACTTAATGTGTAAAAACCGGTATGATTAAGTAAAAAATTAAAATAAAAAAAAACAACTTATTTTTGACATATTTTGTAACTTTCTTTATGAAATGATCACATGACATATTTGTATTATAAATTACAAGTGGTGTGGTTGTATGGTCACACCACCACCAAATCACATAATGACTTTCGGAATGTTCAAATCTTTGTAATGTCTTTGCCATATGCTATTCACTGAAAACAAGCAAATACCATGTGGGTGATGTCAAATAAAAAAACAATAGTAATAAATAAGAAAACCCTAACGATTGTTTATGAAAAAGCTCAGGATAAAGTTCATAGATAAGATATGTTATGAAGAGAAGGCATGTTGTGAAGGAAATTAATCAATAAATATGTATGATGTGTCACTATAATATTTCATTTATACCCTCCATCTTTTTAATATTATATATCATTTCCTCCTACTTTCCTTATTTACACTTTTCATTTCTACCACCACCCACAACCTTTTGCAATTACCAGCCGCCGTCAGTCACCGGCCGATCTTTGGATTCCAGCGACATAGCGTAAAATGCAGTAGTGTCGGATCATATGCTAGTCGGGTCGATTTTTTTTACACCCTCTACATTCGCCTTTTAATGTATAACTAATTTGTTACTCTATGATATTCTCCCCGTCCCAAAATTATTGTCACCCGACAAAAACACGTTTAATGAAAAAATAATTATTAATGTTTTCGTTTTCTTAATTTTTCCAGAATAACAATTTTACCCTTAACCAATTGATTACCGTATTTTTAAGTGTGTAATAATAATTTTAATTAAGAGTAATATGATAATCACGACCAAACTATACTGTCTATTATTAAAAGTGGACAATTAATTTGAAACGTCGAACAAAGGAAACATAGACTATAACTTTTGGACGGAAGAAATTAACTCTTCAGATGGAGACACAACATACCTACAAATTGCCCCCTCAAGAATGAAAGCGAGATCATTAATAGACCACCAAATAAAATTGCGATGGGACCTCAAAAGCTCAACAAACATACTAGCATTTGCATACCTACATCTACATGGACCGATTGACTACTCTGAATTGGGTTTCTTTTTTTTCTGGGTAAATCTGCATTTATAACTTGTACATTGTACATAAAACGTTGTAAATACTCAAGATTTGGAAATTACACCTATAAAAAGATATGTTTACCGGAGTAGAACCTATTTAAGCTTAGTAGCCAACATGCAATAGGGCAAGCCATTTTAGTCTTTACACCAACTTTAAGCCTTCGCATACTGTTAAAGATCTTGCATTTGGAAATTAAGTACTCCACATTCATAGCATAATAATCGATTTATCAAATTTTTCCAAAAATACCATATAGTTTCTTAAGATGTGTGATAATTTAATACATTGTTTAAACTACAAACTACAAGCAAAAACCGTAGTACTATCCCAGCGTTTGTTTAAGAATATGGACCAGACTAGAGTGTTCTTTTCTTTTTGTGCATTAGCAGAAATGATCTTTAGCAAATGCAATTCTTGATCAAAATAACCCCAAAGATTGCACATGTTAGTATAAGAAATTCAACTTGATCACACAAGATGTACCAAATGTATCATAATATCTCGTGTAACATAGAATTTGCAAGAAAAAAGAAATCAAATGGTACCACAAGAACCCCCAAAAATACACATAAAATCCTTACGGTTTCAATAAGGACCCATTTAGGTTACCATTAAGGCGAGATTTCAAGCCTGGGCTCAAAGCAGAACCCAGAAAACAGTTGAAGCGGAAACCTTTTAGTCACCGGACATTTTTGAGACCATCTCCATTGGTTCTTTTTCAAATCGAATACCAAAAGTGCTGGTGCACCGTAGCTTTGAATGTAGATCAAGTCGTCGGTCCCACTACTAGCAAAAACATCGTCAAGCTCACCAAACCCTTGAAAGAACTTGTGTGGCATTCGGGCCACTTCTTGCCATTCTTTTGTGTTCTCAAGAGCCCAAATCCTGATCCCTGTGATGATATCTTGACGATCCTGTTTCCCGATTCCACCCACCATCACTAAAGTCCCTTTCAGGTTCATCAACCGCCCACAAGTAAGAGGGCACGGGACCGGAATGAAACCCTGTGTCAGCAAATTGCGAACTGATGATCGACTCGAGAGATCATAACTCACCAGCCCATGTCGGTTTTCTTGAAACGAGCCCGTGGAGTAAATCAAGAAATACAAAACCCCGTTACATATCACACTCTCGTCACCACCTCGCCATCCTGTCAACATCTCACTCACCGTTGTCGTCCAAATCATTGTCACTGAGTCGTAAACATGGATCGAAAGGTCCCACTGGAAGTAATTTTCTGGTACTTGTCTAGATTTCACAACAGTCACAGTGTAGTTTGTTGACCGGTCAACCGAGATCGAGAGTGCACTATAGTCGCAAAACCTCAAACCAGGGGGCTCATGGAGGCGGAAACAACATTTAGTGATGAGATTACACACGTAAAGCTCGCTCCTACTATCATTATCCATGAAACAAACTAAACCATATGATGATGCTATGAACCATCTCGAGGTTTTCACCATGTACGGCAGCTCAATTCCGTACCATTTTCTTAAAATTGGATCATACGCATATCCAATCGGTTCATCTGAGCTCGTAAACATGAAATACCACGGTTTTTGTGATGATGTGGGTGATATGTTCCATAAAAACCGTCTTGAATTCACAATTTCATGCCATCTTTTACACACACAACCGACCCTAAAGACACTTGCAACCGGGAGAAAAGCTAATATCCGCTCTAACAAATCATCAGGCAGGATCAAATCGACAGAAATCACAGGTGATTTGTCCTTGTTATCCTCATCATTAGCCTCAGAAAACACACCAAAGTCCCCGTTGTCTTTAGAATTATCATCTACGCAGTGACTAACCCATGATGTTTCCCCTCTCATAATCAACAAGATCTAAACAAACCTGACCAAGAAACAGAAGTCAAACTAAGTCAAGCAAAAGTCAAAATTCTTCTACAATCATTTAAGTTTTTAGCAAATCAAGATCAAAACCAGCTTATAACCTCAAATCAGATGGAATAAAAGCAGTTAGTAAGGAAACTAAAAATTCCCAACTTATCTGACAAGAACAGAAATTTATTAAACATAAACAGAACAAACTATTGGTTTTAAGAAACTGGATTTTTTGCATGTATGCAAAGGACAAATTTGAGTTTAAATCACGGAAACAGATTCTTCGCATATATGTATACAAAATAATACGGAGTATATGGCATACAAAGTAACAAAAACATCTAAGAACATATTCTTGACAATGATAATAAAAGACTGCAAAGCAGAGTCACTTTCAAGACCCAGCAAATGCACTATTATCAAATATTATTTTTAGATCACTTAAATCTGTTTTTTAGCTGTGAAGAAATCAAGAAAATGAACAAGAAAAGATGCCCACAACAAAAATTATAATTTTGATTAAACTTTATGAAAACTGAATATGGTTCTTCAAGATTTTTACCCAGGTGAACATAACCCAGAAACGAGTAAATGTGATGATTATATTTTGAGATAAAATTAAAAGAGTATGAAAATTAAACCCTAAAAATGAGATTTGAAAGAGGGGAAATCAGAATAAAAACCAAATGATGATATAATAATAAAAGTTAGGTAAAGTACTAATAAGAGCAGATATAGCTATCAATCAAACATCAATAAAAGCTACCTCAAATCTAAATAATACACCAATCATATTCTAAAAGAACATACAACAACTTGGAATCTCCTAAATAAACAAATGACACATATAAATACTTTGAAATAATAGAGTAGAAAATGATTCAAGAATATACCTTTTTTTGAAGGCTGATGATTCTTGGGTTTCTATTTGAACACCTAAATCCAAATGGGTACTTCAAGATTAGCGAAAAAATTGAAGCTTTGAAGAAGGGTAATGAAGGAAACCTCCATTAAAATGCAAAATTGTAAACAAAAGAAGGAACAAGATGAAAAGGGTGTTTCACTGTTTTGAGATTGATAAAAAAAGAGAAATAGGAAATGGGTCTGAAAGCATCTCTCTTTCTTGATTGTTCTTCATCAAAACAGAAAATAAAGTTGATGTATTTTTTAGGGGTTTTATTTGTGTCTTTTGGGTAATAAAAACAGGGGGTAGTGGAGTGTAACCAAGAAAGGCTACTGTGTGTGTGTGTGAGAATGGTGGAAGGAGAGGGTTTTGAAATGTGTGTTTTTTTTAAAGAATTTGATGCATTTTTAATGGGGAAGTGGGATGAAGAGAAGACAACTCTTTTGGGATTTAGCAAATACAAACAAAATCAAATGCTTCTTATTTTTGTCCTCTGAGAATGGTAGTATTATCCTTGGTATAAAAATGGTTTTATTAGAAAAATATATTGTTTGGTTTTGTTTATACCTTATTTCATGAATTATGGTCAAAAAAGTTATACGCCAAATCCATACGTGTCATAATCCTTATTGTAAAGTAAGAAAAGTTTAAGGAGTACAAGAATTTTTGAGATGATAAGAACCACTAAGAATGTTTCATATATATATATATATATATAACTCATTTACTTCTAACATCGATTTTCTCACAAATAACAAATCGAAAAATTATGAAATTGCATAATTAAATTCAACGTTTTCTCTATTTTGATTTTTCATGCCTCAAGTCATACTTTCGACGATTTTTGTTCAAGTATTTGGTGGGTTTAATATGTTATTAACACATGTGTTAGTGCTTGGTTATGCATTTAATTTAGGGTTAAGGTGTAGGGTTTAGTAGAATTTAGGGTTTAGAAGGGTTTAATAAGATTTTAGGGTTTATGGTTTTGTAAAGTGTTTTGCGTTTATGGTTTAAGGTATGGGGTTTCAGGTTCAGGGTTTAGGGTTTCAAAACCCCAAACCCTAAACCCCAAACTCTAAACCATAGACGCAATACTTTAACACATGTGTTATTAACATGTGAAACCCACAGTAAAAAGGAAAAATAACTCGTCGAAAGTATGCCTTGAAGGACGGCAAATCGAAAAAGAGAAAATGTTGAATTTTATGGTGCAATTTTAATAATTTTTTGATTTGTCATTTGTGAGATAATTGATGTTGAGGGTAAATGAGTTTTGTACATGTGGAATGATCTCTTTATACACATGATAGAATGTTATTGGTACTCCCATATTTTAAAAAGTTATTGTACTCAAATGATCTCATCTCATTGTAAAGCAAACTGAGTATTTTGGTTTTTAATAACAGTATTTCCATATGTTAAAACCTCTGGATATTTAACTCTACCTATAAATTGTATTATGAAATGGTAATAGTTGTATACGGTGACAATGAAAGTTTGACATGTCATAGATCTATAAGAGTGAGTATTAACGTTAGATCGGGTTGATGAGTCAAAATCAATCATCGAGAACTTAACCCGATTTGATTATGGGGTTGAGTAGTTCAATTCAACTCAAGAGCTATTAATCCGAACTGCATATTTTCTTGTCCAATTTTTTGGAAACGAAAAATATTATAAACAGACCAAACCTTAGAAAGAGACTAAGGAAGGCGAAAGTACATGATAAAAACAACAAGCGAAAAAGAACAAATTAGAAAGGGAAATTACCCCAATCTAACCGATTACAATCAAAACTACTTCTATGCTTAATCCAAAGGTAGGAAGTAGACACAATTTCACCTAGAATAACCAAATGAGATTTCCGGATGTTATTGAATACCAAATCATTCATAGCCTTCCAAATGCACCAAAGTGAACATTGAATGATAGCAATTAAGATCTTTCTTTTCTTTGAGCAATTGCCCCATTTAGCACCAAACTCCAATAACTCTGCGACCGAAGAAATGTTAGGAAATGATATGCCACACCAATTGAAAACTCCCTTTAATGTGGCCAAAGCACGTGGGCAAGAAATTAGCGCATGAATTGCACATTCAACATCCGAATTACAGATTTTACAATGAGTTGATCCAACGTTGATGCCTCTATCCGCAAGACATTTTGCCACCGGAATTTTACCCAACTGAGCCTTCCAAACAAAGCAATTTACTTTTAAAGGAACACATTTTACCCATGGCATACAAGATGACCCACACGAAGTAATTTTTTCGTCGATGAAATGCCTTACTTTGCAAACTGTAAACGAGCCATCGTGAGAAAGCTTGCTAACCAATTTATCATCCACGGCTTTTGGAGAGAAAGAAGAAATCACATGTAACAACGAGCATAATTCATCAATGTGTACTTGATTATCAAAACCGTGACTCCAGTTCCATGCAAAACTGTGACACCCGTCAAATTAGGACTAGTTATTAGTTCCTAATCATTTAGAAACACATGTAATTAGCTATGTTTTAGGCTAATTGTATGTATCAATATATATATTGTTGAATATATATCAGTACACGATTAAATTAAATCGTGCATTTTCGAATCGGTCAAAATCCGATTCATTTACACGGGCGTTGGTGAAAACAAATATTAAGTAATATGAAACTATTATTTAATATACTCAGTATTTATTATATATTAATTCGATAATATATAAAGTATTTGTATCGTACAAAGTAAAAACATTCACGACAAAACTTATAAATAATGCATTATTATTGAAAATAATAATTACAATTTACATTAGACAAAAATAAAACATATTAGTTTTATTCAATCTTACTCAAACGCGACGAAACCATTCGAACCATACCCGTCATTCAAACTGAAAACAAAGATATATTTTTTATATCTCACTAAAAGTATTTTTATAAAATACTTCGAATAAAAGAATATACGATATCATTTTTAGAAATTTATCATTTGAAAATATTATACCACTTTTACGATCGGGTACAAAAACACGGGTATTTTGTACTACGCGTAGGAGCCAACCAACTCCAATAATTGGAGTTGGTTGGCCTATACTTCTTCTTCTCCTTCATTTCATCTTCATCATCAATCTATCTCTTCTCTGCTCTCTCTCTCTCGACCTCCTTCGAAACCAAAAACAACAACAACAATATTAAAAATAGGAAGATCAGCAGCAGCGATAAGCATCATCACCATCTCCATCTTCATCATCTCCTTCATCTTCTTCGGCATCATCATCATCATCCGTTCCTCATTTTTAACCGTAAGAAATCTTTCACTTTTCTTTTAAATTTCGTGTTTAAATAACATATATCATCATGTATTAGTGTTCTATCAAGTAGTTTATGTCCAAAAATCGAACCTATACTCGTTTTCCCAACTGATTTCGCGAACAGACGAAACTGGATTGATGAGCCGAACGGCTGGACTAGATGAGCCGAACGGCTGGACTAGATGAGCCGAACGGCTAGGCTTCCCTTAGCCGAACGGCTAGGTGCTTCATAGCCGAACGGCTGGACTCCCATAGCCGAACGGCTAGGTGCTCCATAGCCGAACGGCTAGAGCTTTATAGCCGAACGGCTAGATTACTGAAACGGAACAATTTTTGTAAAAATGCCGAAGAATTTCAGGGTAGCTTCTCGATGAAAAATTTATTGTAACGGATTGGGCTAAAAGTCACATGGTCACTCGAAAACGGCCCAATGATCAAAGCTATGTACCATAGCCTAGGCGGTTTTAGGCCTTTCGGGGTCGTCTAGGGGTCGAAAATGGCATATTTCAGTTTTAGGACCCGTACCAAATTTTGTAACCTATGAAATATAATGTAAAGGATATAACGAACTTGAATAACAACTAAACTTATACGATACGACTAACACACGAAACACATATACTTTTCTAAGTACAACAAATCATGTATAATAATAATAGTTTGAAATTATTATTACAAACCGTCACCAACGAGCCGTATACACTTTCTCAACTTCAAACATAAACATTAACCAAATGATTTGGACATAACTAGTCAATAGAACAACTAGCATAGATGGTCTGTTGAGACATCTAACCAATTAAACCTTGCGCGTTTAATACGCCCGACAGGTTTCAACATCTAATCATTAAAACCTTGCGCGTTTAGGACGCCCGGCAGGTTTCAGTCGTTGGAGACGACATCATTCTCTTGTAAACCATCATTTGTGCTTGATAGCATCTCATTAGACTCAGGTGAGTCTCATAGCCCCTATTTTACCGTTTTTACTCTACGGGTGAGAATACAAGCTTGTTTTGTTTTACATGTGAACGCAAGTATCAAATATCGCTATATTCTGCATGAGTTTATCATCTAATCTTTTAAGTCCTCCAAGCATAGTTTGGTAATACTTTGTAGCGTGAATGTTAGTGTATGGTACCATATGGGACTGACAATCCCCGTCCGGGTCAGCAAGCACTGACTGGTCAAACGGACGCATTATCATTTGTTCATACGTGTGTTGATTAGGCACACGCATAGAGGCACCCTCGCTCAGGCACTTAATTGTGATCCTGACACCTCAGTTAAACTCAGTGCTCATGGCAATATATACATCATTTATCAATTACTTATTTGTTTAATTACAAATATTCATACTTAAATCTTGCGGTTCATACATTACACTTTATCATTAAACCTGTGAGCTCACCAGCTTTTAGCTGACCATTTTAGCGTGTGTTCTCAGGTTCACAGCAGCATTAGGTCTGCTCACTCAGGATGCCCATTAGCTCGAGTCGCATTCAGACATCAAGAGATTGTCATGCATTACTATATTTTGTATAATTTAGTTATGCCATAGAATCTCTACCATTTGGCTCAAGAGCTTTTGTAAACTATATTATAACAGTGAAAAACTTTTTATAATATCAAGGTATTTTGTAAAACGACGCATATAGAGTCGTTCATTGTATGCCTTGTGTGCTTAATATTTGATTAGTCGCGCCCCGAACCGACCCGATTCCGCATCATAATTTGGGGGTGCGACAAAAACTATTACACCTAATACGATCATTTATACAACAATTTTTCTTCTTTTCCAAAGAAAATAGAGAAGGGTATAAAACCTGAAATGAAGCTTCGCCAATCCAGTGGTCCTTCCAAAATCGAATCCTCTTGCCATTCCCAACTTCGAATGAGAAGAAGTTCTCCAAGTTAAGACCTAGACCATTAATATCCTTAGTGATCTTACAAATGCCATTCCAAACGCCCGAAACATTAGCTTTGCATAATGAGAACAATGGTTTGTCCCTGATCTCGTGAATTGCAAAAACGACATCCTTTCATAAAATAATGATTGTTATCCCTTAGCTTCCACCACCATTTCATTAATAACGTGTAATTTTGAGCTTTAAGTGAACCCACGCCCAAACCATCAAGATCCTTTGGAGCCATGACCTTTGACCATGCCGCCCAATAGATCTTTTTTCCATTAGAGTTTCCTCCCCACAGAAATTTTCTTCGGATCGATCTAATTGTGCAAGGATAGATAATGGAGCTTTAAAAAAAGAGAAGAAGTAAATAGGCAAACTATGCAGGACCGACTTAACAAGCGTGAGCCTACCACCAAACGAGAGATGGTTAGCTTTCCAATCCGAGAGTTTTGACGTGAACCGATTGATAATGGGAAGCCAATGTTTTTTAAGGTTCATATTTGCCCATACGGGCACACCAAGATATGTGAAAGGGAACGAGGTAGGAATGCAACCAAGATTCGATGCCAAATCCGCAACTTGAGAATCAGGAATGCCCACACCAAATAATCTAGATTTATGAAAGTTCACCTTTAATCCGGACACGGCATGGAAACATCGAAGGATGCGAGCTAGATTCTTGATATTGGTATTCGAAATTTCACCCATAAATATAGCGTCATCGGCATAGAATAAATGGGAAACAACAGGACCATTGACCCCAATTCTAATACCATGAAAGAAACCTTTGTCACAAGCCATCCTCAATGCCACGTTCAAACCTTCCATAGCAAGAATAAAAAGAAAAGGTGATAGAGGATCACCTTGCCTTACACCCTTCGAGATATTAAATTCTTTTGAAGGTGACCTGTTTACAAGAACCGAAGCAACCGAAGATGTTAAGCAACCACGTATCCAATTACGCCATTTGGTTCCAAAACTCATTTGCATCATAATCGAGTCTAAGTAATTCCAATTGACGGAATCAAACGCTTTCTCAAAATCAACCTTAAACATAAACATCTTTTTCGAATTTCGTTTAGACCAAGACAATATTTCATTAATAATTAACGGCCCTTCCAAGATATTCCTTCCGTTAATGTAGGCAGATTGCGAAATGACCACCACATCACCAATGACATTTTTTAATCTAAACGAAAGTGCCTTGGATAAAATCTTGTACATACATTCAATTAATGAAATAGGTCGATAATCACCTAAGTTAACGGGATCCATGATTTTGGGAAGAAGTGTAATGAATGAGGAGTTACACCCTCTCGAAATCTCACCCGAAGCCTCAAATTGCCTAATGAATCTCATCACATCCGGAATAATGATGTCAAAGTGGGTTTTCAAGAATTTAAATGTAAATCCATCGGGCTCAGGGGATTGATAATCCAACGGGATCCAATTGATAATCTATCTAATACAAATATAAAAATATAGTTAATTATTATTAATAAGAATTAAAGTGGTCCAATACCCCCAAAAGAATGCTAAAAGTCATTATATCGATCAATTATAAAACTTATTACCTCTAAAATGATTCGGATTGACTGGTCAACTCAAAATTTTAATGGATGACCTAAATTGAAAACTATCAGGTTCATGGGTCGACATCAATATACAGTCTTGTGGTTTCAAATCATGTCTGAAATTACCGGGGTTTTTTAACACGCGAATATTATTTTATACACATATTCTTTTACACTTATCACCACAAGTACATCGCTCTTTTTGAAGAAAAAAAAGTTAAGCCAATTTATATAATGAGATAAAATATTATTTTTGTGAAATTTTATAAGGACACATATAACAACAACAACAACAATAATAATAATAATAATAATAATAATAATAATAATTATTATTATTATTATTATTATTATCACTACTCTCCTCATGCCAATTTATAATATCCATCTTAAGATGTATATAAGTAAAACTGATATTTTTTATAAACTATCATAAATTCAAATATTTTTTTTATGGAACATTCTTTGAGATGAGGAAGTACTATTATTGTTGCATTTTTTAAACCAATTTTTAATCTACTTTTTTGACGAAAAACAAAGAATTAGATTAACAAATTCTTCAATAATCTTGAACAAGACAATTACAATTACAATACATAGAAAATGAAACTTATCGACGTAGTCCATAATCAATAATTTGGACTAGCAACAAACTATAAAGAACGTATTATGCAACTACTAGAGAGTCTTTAGAACCACATCAATAATCTTCTGTTTGCACCTTGAATAAGAGACTTTGATTGGTTAAGCTACATATGAAATTGATGAGTATATCATAACTTGAATGTTGAAGTCCATAAGAAAACTTTCGATTTAATGTTATAAATTGTTGATTCCAAACATAGATAATTTTCATTGATAACCGTCTGATTCATGACTAACGAGTCAATTGACCACATAATATATATGGCCAACGAGACACCAAAACTTTCTAACCTTTTAAACCTATCCTTAAATATTTAATAGTAAAATAGTACACATGTACGTATATCTTTCATAAAATCCGTAAACAAAATTTCCACGGCAAAATCAATTTATATGTAAATGATGTCCTACTCATCGCAACCTTTATTTAAGTATCTGGTTGACTATGCGTTATTCACTAAGAAAAAGATCGAAAGACTCAAAAATATATGCAAAGTAACACTATATTTTATTTGTCCACCCTCGCTCCTTATTACTCCCTCCATCCTAATCTTATACTACAATATTTCTTGTATGGATGCTCAATTATATTATCAACTTTCATAAATAGAAAAAAATAATGAGATAAAATTCTTTTTTATCCCTAATGAATATATGTAAGGTAAAAAAGTAGATGGTAAAAATTAAAAACTTTCATCTTACCAAAAAGTAAGAGATATAATTATGTTTTCTTGAACTGCGTATTTTTATCTGGGGGTAATACAATTGGGACGGAGTGAGTAATATTTTTGGGTAATTGGGAATACACCACTGATCTCGTACACATAGCATGTGAGTCACATATAGGGTTTGGGTGTTTGCGGTGACGGTATTTGAGCTATGCCCATTTGGTGACGGAAATATAAATTTTGTCTTTATTATGCAGATTTTTTTTTGAAAGACAGTTGTGAAATCACTGACGGACCATTTTTGATCCACCCATTCATCTTCGACAAGCGATTACTCCCCGATATGAGAATCTCTCCATAGTTCGTAATCTCGGCGACGCTCTAAAGGGGTTGCTCTCTCATGTCTTAGATGGGTATCGCGCCGCGGACTCTCCCCCTCCTCCAGACATGCCATGGGCGAGATTCGAACTCATCACCTCCAGGAAGAAACCACTGTAGTGGAAAACTCCCTGACCACTGCGCTAAGACTCCAATGAAATTTAAGTTGTCTTTGCCTAGGATTGAAACCATGACCTAGTGGATATAGACCAGCTCAACCACTTGAGGTCGCTTTCAAAGACTATTTATGCAGATTTAATAAATTGAACTTGCAAGAGTGTAAGTTATTACTCTTGAGAGTTGAGACGACCTTTGAGCGACGGGTGATAAATGAGATTAAATGTAACGTGGAGAGGAAGAGATAGCAGTTAATGTAATAGGTAGAAGAGGGCATCAAATATTCATTAGAAAATAGTAACCCAAAAAATGGCTTCTCGTTAGATAATAATCTTAATCAATTTAATCAGCAAATCGTCTTTGCCCATGGAGGATGCTAGCTTAGCCACCCAAAATTTGATGATGGTACATGAGAACATGGTTGCAATCATGCTTGTATTTTGCAACAAAATAAGGATATTATGAACCGGATATAGAAGTAATGAAAAACTAAGAAAACTTTAATCCATGATTATGAGGATTGGTCTGATGATGGTTTGGATTGTGATAATCTAAAAAATTTAGATGAATGTAATGGAATATAATCCGTGTAGTTGAACTATACGTATTGAAAGGGGTCTTGTTGGTGTTAATGAAGAGTTATTTGTGCATATCTTTATCTTTATCTTTATTATATATATAAAACAGAATACCATAAAGCAATTTGGGCTCTTCGATGGGTTCCTTCAATATGATTTAATGGTATATATTTAATCTTCATAGTTACACTTTCCTCCCCACATATTATTTTATTATATTAAATAGAATATTAATTAAATATCAATATAGTAAATACTAAATATTATTATTAATAATTAATTATTATTTTAATAAACCACGATTTCTTTAGGGAAAAAAACGACCCAAAAAATTGGAGCAATCCTTCGGCAGTTTCCTATCCCACATATATGATTATTTATAAATATTAAATTAAATATTAATAATATTAATATAGTAAATACTTAATATTATTATTAATAAATTTTTCTTGTATATATTAGGGTTAATAATGGTTTAATCATTAAAGTTTGACTTTTTTTATCGTAATGATTTAACTCTTTAAGTTTGCATTGAATTCTTAGTTTAACCCTTGGAGGGTTAAACCATCAAATTTTTGAAATTTAGATTTATTAAACTAAAAAAAGTTAAAAGGGCAAAATCATTAAAAAAGATAAACTTTAGAGATTAAATCACAAGCTTTTGTTACGATCATAATTGTTCCCATCCTTTTAATTTATAGATCAAAAACATGATGATTCAGAAGATCATAATAAAAAACATGATGATTCAGAAGATCATAATCAAAAACATGATGATTCAGAAGATCATAACACCCTTGATTAAATTATATTCTTCACTTTAAATTGAAGATCGTTTATATTTGTAACAAATTATTTGTAGACGATTTTGTTCCATAAACTTTTGTTACCATAATGATTGTTCCCATCTTCTTTATTTATAGATAAAAAAGATGATGATTTAGAAGATTACACCATCACCTACAATTTAGAAGGTATAATAACATCCTTAATTAAAATTATTGTTCCCTATAAATTGAAGATCCTTCATATTTATTACACGTTATTTGTAGACAATTTCGTTTAAGAAGCATGTGTTGATTGGATTAAATTCAACGTCTCTAAAGACAATGATGGTGAAGAAACTGTTAAAAATGTCATAGGAAAGTTACTAAAGACGGATCAACTAATCAAAGAACTTTGCTTGACGATTATATGGTGAATCTCAACTTCTTTGATATCAAATAGAGTTTAAGAATACTATGTGAATTGCATTATGTTTTTACTCTTTTGTTCAAACAGATTTAAGAATTATATTCCCATTGTTAGTTAATAAAATTTATACTTTTTATCATCCAGAATTTAACACTTATATTTTCACATTCATTAATATTATTATTTATATTGATTTATTTAGCCCAACACGTTTTTGAGGTCTGGATTAAATTTTATCCTATTAACCAATATAAGTCAAAATACACAATTATTAATCTTATGAATAAGCTCAAAAAAGGAAAAATACATATAACAAAATTGTAGTAATAGTGAGAGATAGCCGAAAATTATTAATTTTAAAGTGTTTTTAAGTTAACAACAAAATAAAATTTTAAATTTAACTTTACAAAATCTTTCTTTGGATTGCGTTAAGATTATTAATGTTTAAGGGTTTTTAAGTTAAAAACAAAATAAATATTAAACTGATCCCAATAAACCTATGCTTAAAATCTAAAATTAAAAATCTGAAAAACAACAAATTTGTAAAAGCCTCCGTTGTCGCGGGGTCTTCACCTAGTATAAATATAAAACAAAATAGCATGGAAGAATCTTGACCCTTCGATGGGTTCCTCCCTTAGATCTAACGACTTATATTAAATTTTTATAATTACACTTTCCTCCCCCATAATCACATTAGTTATTAGATTTATTAATTATTAAATATATATTAATATAAGTATATTAGTCGCTAAAAAAAAGGAAAAAAAACCATCCAAAAAAATAGGTAAAAATAGCGTAAAAAAAAAATCCCCAAAAAAGGTAAGTGAAATATACAACATGAATTTTGATTGATACAACAAAATTGTGCATCCGTAAGTTGTATTGTATGCATTAACTATGTCTAATTTTGTTGTATGTATCAAAATTTGTGTTGTATTTATCAACACCCCAAAAAAAGAAAAAAAAAATATACCGTATCCGCACAAAAAGAATCTCATCCTAGGTATTTATTAATTGAATATAAATCCAAATTTTATTGAAAGGTGCTCAGCCTACAGAAATTGTTCAGGATATTTAATATAAAAATATTAAGTAAACGGATTAGGGGGAGAACAAAATAAAACACCCCAAAAAAGGGAACAAATCTTACTATATCCAATAAAAATTTTTCCCAAATCATTACCCCAAATCGTTAGGTTATTTGTGTTTATCTAAATTTGTATCCTCCTAACCCTATTTATATTCATAATATTTTCACCAAAAAATCATTCTACGTCTAAACGTTCCAACTGTTGGGAAGGGGACATGATCAATAGAACCTGGCTGGATCCGGGCTGGGAGAGGGGCGATGATGGATCCAAAACAATTCTCAAATCCTCTATTGAATGATTCTCAACAACAATTGCAAAGTATCTTACATAAACCCTAAAACCTTTCCAATTTTTATAATAAAAACAACTACTAATATTCTTAAACTTATTTGTTAGATGTCAAAAGAGATCCTGTTATTGAAAAACTTAAAATTGAAAAAAAAAACATGTTAATGTCAAAGGTATGTTACCGTTCCATTCAATTAAAATAATTTTTACGTCATTAACATATAAGTACATAATTATGTTCACATTATTTAGTTTTAAGTATAACCTTTATATCAATGTGATTTGTATGTAGATAAAGCATGTGAAAAATTTTTATACTAATAATTATATACTAAATCAAATATGAAAAAATACATGTGTAAAGATATTAGATTACTTATTTTTAAATTTCTTTAATTTGTAGATGAAAAATTAACTCTCTTTGAATATTATATTTCATATATTAATGAAATATATTACATTTATTATAAATACTAAAACAAAAAAGAATCACAAAAAAACACATATTACAATAAAAGTATAAGGAAAAAACTTTACAAAGATAATTAACAAAGTCTGCGTTGTTACGAGTCCTTTACCTGATATATATATATATATATATATATATATATATATATATATATATTAAAAAAAAATGTTGGAGGAACAAAAATATAAATTATGAGGGACAAAAAATAATTTTGATAGGCCGATAGCATCATTATTTTGTGTTGTCGGGTGTTATCCCCTGGAATTTCTACTCACGGTTCTTAACTACCTAATTAATGCGATTCATTTGTTGATTTTATCGAAGTGATTGAGAAGTTATGACGATCTTTCATCCAAATACTGAATTCTTAGTTTTGGGTTTGCCAAATTTCATTTACAAAGGTAACAAAAAAAATCATGTCTTCGCTTTTCATTTTTACTGTTCATCGTTCATTGTATATTTCCTTTTCAATCCTTCCCGCTAGTATAAGTAGATCACCATAAGGGTCATCTCATTTGCAATCTCTTTCAATTTTCAATTTGGTTGAAAATTAGTTCATCAACGTATAATTTATTCTGAAAAAATGTATATATAAAAAATCTTTTCTTCAATTTTATAATGTTGTAATATTTGCAAAGTGTTTTTTCCTCTCCTTTCTGCCTCCACCCATTAGGCACCTTTTTTGTTTCTTTGATGGCAATTTTATGTACCTTCCATTAATAGGTCCACTTATTCTAAACTTGAAAATGCACCATATCGAATTGACTCCCTTTACCTAATTAAAATGTCCCACTTGAGTGTATATTGTTGCTCTATTCTACTAATTTATTTCATAGATTTAAAATCTCACACACGTTCTAGATAGGGACTGAGCTAAAAATCCATATAACAGTGAAACCTAAAATTATTTTCTTTTTATTTATAGTTTTAAGGAGTCAAAACTTCAAAAGGTAATACCTTAAAAATCTAATCTCAAATTTCGAAAGGGGAAAGTCGCCTCGCCGCCTCATTCTAAATGTATGAAGATTATTACGAAGATAATAGAGATAAAGAGCGAAATACAATTGTTAAAAAATACATTGTTAGACACATATTTTGATGTAGTCTATATGATGCTAAAATCTTTGTGATATGTTATAGATTGTTTATCCAAATTTTTGTCTTTTCATGTTTTTCATTTAGAAAGGAGCAGGACACAAATGCGTCGCGATGAAGGTTACAAATATAGATGTAACTATGTTAAAAGGTTCATTTAATAGGCTCTACGAGTACGACTATTGCTATCAACTTGGCTTTTGTCCATGTGCACAAAAAGGTTACAAATCAAAAATTGGTGGTTTGTGCCAAATTGCAAAAGGAATTAAATAATGATTTCCTGATCATTCATACTTTGTCATTTTTATAGTATTCTAACTTTTCACCATATTTTATTGGATTTATATATCGTTTGGGATTACAGGGTCAAATACATATTGAGAAGAATATGTGATGTAATTTTAGTTGTTGATCCCCTCAATAAAATCGCCAGTCCCTTTTTCTTCAAAATGTAACTACCTCTCGTGATCTTACAAATATTATATAGCTGTTCTATTTGTATTTTTATGATAAACACTTGCACTCACTTTCTTGTGTAATTCCAGTTGAAACTAAAAGATATTGAATTACATAATAGAAGGACTTACATTTTTTTATTGATGGACGATCATAACGGAATATCTCGAATGAGTAGTAGGATGGACAAACTCAACAATGAACGTCCTATATTTTAAGACAAAATTGTTTGTGATCTATGTTAGATCACTTCATTTTGTACATATAAAATTTGACTATATTCTAACAACACTTCGTTTTATCTCCTACAAATTTGTCTAAAATATAGCAAATTGAGCATGCCTTTCACTAATTTAAGATATTCCCTAATAATTAGGGGTGTTCACTATTTGGACAAACCGTATTGTCCAATTGGACAATTTAGTTTGAACTATTTGGTTCGCATAATTTGATTTTTGTATCGGTTCAATTCAAAATCGAATATTAATTTTGGTCATTGGATTGGTCTTGGATTCCATTGTAAAAACCGAATAGCCCAAAGTAACCGAATAATGATATATTTTGCTGATATTTTCAACATGTGTACAAATTCAAATTGAGTTAATCACCCACTATTATATATATTGATATCATTTTTAACTTTATTAGTCAATTATCCCAAAAGTATCAACTATATTTAATATTGTTTTGCAAATTATTATATTTGTCAAGAACTTACGAAACATGCCAATTAATTTTATTTAATATTCAATTTTATTTATTTTATTTTAATGTTATTTTTCATATAAGAAAGCATAAACCGAATAACAAAAAACCGAATAGTAATTCGATTCGGTTTGGTCATTTACTTGTTCGGTTCAGTTTCAATTTTTCAAAACTGAAAACCGGTTGATTTTATCTATTAGATTCGGTTTAAACCGAGTTAACAGAATAAACACCCTACTAATAATTTTATTCTTCTATTTTTCAAAGATTTTGTTCAAATCGCACCTTTTTTATCTAGAATTTCTTTTCTCTCTCTTTTTTTGGAAGCAAAGCAAACCTTATTAAAAGGCTACAAAGCTCCAAGGAGGAGCATTAGATCGACCTAGGCAAAAGCAACAAAAATAACCCAACGAACTTCAAATATCGAAATAATCGATGCAATCACATGGCTTTAGAATCTCCCACTCCTTTCTTACGTTAGCTTGTGTTATAGTTAAAACTTAAAAGTATCCCACAAAAATTGTACTTTTCTTTGGAAGTTAAGCTTTTAATTAACTCCTGAGAAAAGGCGAGATGATGAACATCACATACTTATATAATTAACAACTATACTATATATAAGGAACCTAAACTATATAAATGCAACCTAATTAATTAAGTAGTAATATCATGACCTATGCACACAAAACATAACTTTTACAAAAGAAATATGATCCAATGGACATCTCTTAAGACATCGACAACAAGTATACAATAATGGTATTCCAAAATCGGAAATACACCTATTTGCTTCGTCAACAATACTTATGGTAATCATTCAAAAAGCATAATATAATACTAAACATTAAAGGATTTACATAAATAAGATCTTAAAAGTGTTGAAAGGGTGATCTCATGGCCAATATAATTAAGCAACTAAATCAGGAATTAGCCAGTGCAATTAACATAATGAAATTATTAAAGAATGTTTGTTGAAAGTTGTGGTTGGTGTGTAACCCCACTATGAACCAAGTTTGTAACTTTCCAGCAATGCCAACTTTTGGACATATGAACTCATGACTCATGTCTCACCATTTGGATTTTAAAGATAATTTTAACAAAGTTAAATATAAGCGTGTTATGTAAATTATTAAATTAAATATGTAGACTACTCAAATGTGAAATTGCTTACTAGTGATTTTAAGAGATTTATTTGTGAATATAATATAATATTGATAAAACAAAAATATAAATTTTTAGTTTTCTATGTATTTCTGAGAGCATTATTTCTTTCTTAGAATTACTTCCATAAAATACTATAGTTGTGTCACCCCCAAAAGACTACGAAAATGCCTTCAAAGGTTATGAATGCACATATCGAACACGACTTCAGAGCATTTGCAATGCTCCATGGTGGAGCGTTCAAAGATGTCTTGATGGACTCTACTTTTAACGTTTAGCCCATTAAAGCACACGGAGTGGGTTGAGGTGGCGTTGACGTTCAAGGATGAGAACACCATGAGACAGTGTTCTACCGCACCGTCTCGGTGTTCTTCCCAGCGTTCAGCAGCCAGCGTCCACATACAAACGCTGAGGATTCGACGTTCACTTTTTTTTTTGTTTTCTTCATTTCCTTTTTTGTGTGTTTGTCACAGGTGAAAAAAACAATTTTTCGATGAAAAGGGTCGACAAAGAAGGAGGTAGGTGGGTAAATTTTATTTGATATATATACAACATCTCATACAATCAACAACAAAAAATCACTTTCATGAAATAAATGTTTTTAATTTAATTTTATTTGTTTTTTATATATTAATTTATATAATTATCTTTATTAAATCAAATAAAATAAATAATTAAAAATTTCAGAACACTGTTCACAACATTGTAAATTCAGTTTCATTACACCACAAAATACTCACTTTTAACATTTTTCAGAACACCGTCCAGAACACCATGTACCACACAATGTGCTCTTGTAGACTTACCACATATTGACACGCTTAATGGAGCGCTCAAAACTTTCTAAATCCATGTTAAAACGATATAAGCCGGATGGTGGGCCATGTAACCCACTAACACCAAAAAATAAAATTATATGCAACCTTTTGAAGAAGCTGTAATATTTATATGTAACATTTCATTAATTAATTTTTAATGTGCAGTGATTAGTTAACGCTCAATTTAGAAGAAGTTGCCAGCTTAAAAAATTAGTGCTATATAACTTTCATCGTGGTTTTCAACATCTATACATACACCAACTCTCTCCATTTTGATAAATAAAAATTGGAATATATAATATTTCTAAACCTTAACGGAAATTACATGATAAAAAAATGTAAATATCTAACCAAACGTAATTTTAATCAACAGTTAATTACATGATAAATGTATTGTATATAATATATGTATGATCTATAATATTTGAAAATAATACGATGATGTGTCAATATAATGAATTGTGTAAATTGTAATGCATCATACACTTTTTATGTTAGATGATAAAAGGATGATGTGAGATTGTATTAAACCTAATAGAGTATTAGAGTGCATTGATGGTCTTGTATTCAACCATCACGATTTTTGGTGCACATAATCGCAAGAAGATTAACAATAATCGGTTTGTGTTTCTTGGTAAATCTTGCCATAGAATCTAATCTTTTTTGATCAATCGAATGGAAATTTGCTATTAAAACATAAAGTTATAGTGATTAGCCGTATGATATATGGACCACAAATGGTATTATTTATTTACTCCATAATAATAGAACAGAGGTTAGAAAGGTAAGAGTGTTTAGACTAACGAGAAGTCCAATCAGAAGTAACCATACATGCCACATCACATCTACCATCTACCATCTACCATTAACTAATAAAGTAAAGATATAAATCATAAAAGATAATAATAAAAGGTCAACTCTGTGAAACCGTGAATGGTGGTTAACCACAAGCTATACGGGTCTACCATACACTCTGCTAATGCTCTTTTCTCCTTAGGGGCGGCACAGCATGCAGACCTTGCAGTGCAACAGCCCACCGTCAACTTTTTTTTTTATTTTTTTTAATATATTGGTTTTATAATGATTATTATTATATTTTTAATTTATTAATTGAGATGAGATTTGAGATGCTCCGTAACAAGAGTACCTGGTGTGGTAACCGATGTTCTTGACGGTGTTCTGAAAAATGTTGAAAATGAAGATTTTGTGGTGTAGTGAAAAAGTATTCACAGAGTTCTGGTGATTTTTATTATTTGTTTTATTTGAAAAAATGAGAAGAAAAAAAAAAGAACACCGAAGTCGTTCAGCGTTTGGATTAGGACGTTGACACCTAAACGCCGACAAGAACGGCCGATCCAAACGTTGAGGTGGTGTGGCTGAACGCCGAAAGTCAATGTTCTCGTCCTTAAACGCTGACGTCACGTGTACCCACACCATGTGCTCTAACTATCGAGCGTCGAAAATTGAGTAGTTATATTAAATTAAGCTTGTCATGTAGCTGTCGGTAGAATAGGACAACAGGTGTAGCCATCTCAGTGCGCCGCCTCACACTCACCGATACTTAATAATTGGGCTGATAAACAATACTAATGGGCTTAATGTTGGGCCAGTAAAGATGTTGC
Organism: Pseudognaphalium luteoalbum; assembly: GCA_963422505.1. Taxonomy (NCBI): domain Eukaryota; kingdom Viridiplantae; phylum Streptophyta; class Magnoliopsida; order Asterales; family Asteraceae; genus Pseudognaphalium; species Pseudognaphalium luteoalbum. The sequence goes on from OY730195.1 coordinate 30,081,662, forward strand.
AAGTATATTTTGTCGAACATACAATACTGATACGATGGTTTCAAATTGTATTTTCAGCCCAAATTTCAGCCCAAGAAAGATGTTACATATAAAGTCAAGATACCGCATGTAAGATTATGCTAGTGTTTAGATTTTGCACATACTATGGTGTGGAAGTTGGAAAAATATGCTCAAGTATTGTAGTTACAGTTTACTAGTCAAAATGGGAAGCTTGAACAATGACTCATATAAGGCCATAAACAGCATTGCTTCACACCAACATCATCATTCCTAAATGATACGCATACTATCTTAACAATTACGTAGTAATTGACACTCGTTCATCGTTACAAGCGACAAGAAGATGCCTCGTTCTCTTGATATATATAAGTAAATAGGTAATAACAATGAGGAGTAGTGTAATACAAAAAGTGATCTTTCCATGTTAAAGTAGGAGGTTGATGAACCAAATACAACATAATCCATACTTTGCCCTTTAAAATTGGAGTTTAATACCGTTCTTGAGTTCACGATGGAGAAAATGAAAACAAAGACCGTGGAAAATACTTTGAACTGCGTTATTAAGTCAAACTATCAACACGATACACGGGTTTTGAATGTGTGATTAGCTACTCGTGGACAATATATGATACCGTCATCTCATCCTAATAACACTTGCTATAAGTAAATCTTCCAAGACATAGCTCTATATTCTTTCGTTAGATGCAATACGCACCAATTATCACCCATTCGCCGTTATTGGCTAAACTTCCGAATTCAACATCAGTGTCAAACTTTATATAATCGAATTTTATGTAGTTACGAGAAACGGTTGAACAACGTTGATTTTAGTAAACGAACATGTTCAATATGAATTCCAATAAACTGTCATACAACAACTAAAGAAAGATCTAATTACCAAAACAAATGAAAATGTAAACGTATTCCTATAACTCAATCAGTTAGACCACATAAACACAAAAATTGAACATCTGATCAATAAAGGTCAAATCGGTAATTTGGCCATCCAGATTTTCCGTAACAAACAACTAACTAACCACCAACGATTGAATCTCAACCGTTAGATCTTCCTCCCATGGAATCCAGCTAACGCCAACAGATTCTGATCCGACGGACAAAAACTAAACCTCCTTTGGAGCATCAATCCGCACAGCAATCCTCCACCGTCCGATTTCACTTCTTTCTTTCCGGCCGTTTGACTGGTCAACCTAACGCCGTTAACCTCCTTAAACGCCGTCGTACTCACTGACGATGAAGACGACGTCGTCGACTCATTCCCGTCGGAAAAATCCACCGGATCACCGATCGGAAAATCACACGATTCCGCTTCTGACGATCGCTCGCTCCGTTTCGATCCGTTACGGCTGAGAACCGTCGGATGCCATGACATCCGTCGTTCACGGCGGCGTTGCCGTTGCAGTTGTTTATCTTCGTTTTCACTTTCACCGATCAGGTCTCGAAAACAAACCGCCGACATTCCATTAAACGCCGCAAAATCAGAACTCTCGTAAACCGTTGCCGCGATATTCAACACGCCGTGAACTCTCCCCGACGGCCGACGGATATGAACGGCCGAGAACGCCGGAGTACCGATGACCGCTCCGGTCTTCGATGAGGTAAGCGAACTGGAACTCAACAAGTAGCGCACAGTACCGATCAGGTAATCTCTGATGTAACCGCAAGCGTAGATTTCGAATTGAACCGCTGACGTGTCACCGTAGATGAAATGTGGTGAAACGCGGAAGATGAATTTCTCGTTCCACGTAGGATTTTCGCCGCCGACGGTGTCCAGGTGGCTACGAAGCTTGGCGGTCGGATCAACCCAAGCGATGGCGTAAGTGTGGACACGGCGCATTTTAGCAGATGGTGGGATCTTTAAATCTTGTGCTGAGATCAAGTTGATCTCTAGAATTCTTGTGTCTGACATGATGATGATGATGTGTAGATTGATCTCCCTCTCGCGAAAGATGTGAGTGAAGTTCAGGTGTTGATGATGATGATATGAATTTGGGTTTTGATGAATTAATTCTTGAACGTTTGAAGATTGATCGAGAATTGAGAGGGAGATGGGGGTTTGCAGTTTGAGTCTGATGCGAATTTATACCCTTAAATAAACCACCAAATTACTCAAAAGCCCCTTTGGGCTTTGGTTACCAAATTGGCCCATGGGAACGTTTATAAAAAAATTTGAACATGTTTACCAAATTAGAGGCTCTTTCATTTAAAAAGAAATTTAGTATAAATTAATTATCTTAATAAATAAATTTGATGTAAGGTGTGACTGTACTAGTAGAATGGATGATAGTATGATACAACTCAACTTGTAAAACAGGATAAGAATAAAGACTCACAAGTTACGTACTCCTATGTAAGATGTATGGAGTAAGATTAAAACATTGAAGACATTAGTTGGATAACTATTTGAACCGTTTGCAGTTTGCTAAAACTCGATAGTTAATGGCCACATTAAGTTGTTTTATTAGTCACTCGTATTTGTTTTGTTAAGAAATCATTATAGGCTTATAGCTATACACGTTTGTTAAAATGCCGAAACTCCAGAAACTTAGTTGTCATAATAGCATGTTCAAATTGTTGAATCTTAATTCTTAAATAATAATTAAGATCACTTTTTTACCTTTTGCATTCATAAATGAAAATCATTTTAAATAGGAAAGTTTTTCTTCCAAAATTACATATATAAATTTATGTGTTGTTAGAAACTTAGAATAAAATATCACTATATTAAGCACAATTAGTGACAACATATCTATACTTATTTGTAAAAACATGTGACATGGTATTTTAACTAATTGAATCATTAACCGTTAAACAACGATGAAAAAATGTCATATTACCATTATAAAATGACATTGTATTTAACGAACTAACAAAATAGATATATTAATTGTTACCGCCGCATTGCGCGGGTGATGTGCTAGTCTTTATAACTAAGGAAGGAGATCCTCAATTATTTGTTAAAAAATTACCCATGTCACATCATACAAATCTTATGTGTCATCATCATATAAAAGAAATTGATGATGTGGATTTTCCTACATCCTTATTTCAAATAAAGTGATATTCAATTAAAAATTATATTATAACTATTTTCATTTATTAAGGTAATTACTAAAATTAAATTATAACCATTTTAATTTTAAATAATATGTCATGTGATAACACTTGTAATTTTTTATTATAATCCAAACTCATAACATCCTTTAATCTATTTTTTCCTTCTAATTTTATTTATAAAATCTTTTAGCTTGTTCATCTTAATTTTAACTCTTCTTTCTCTAACTCTATATTTTTATATAAAAAAATATAAATAAGTAAACTTTTAGTAAGTTATGAGAACTTGCTTTTAATGTATATAACACCTTATATTTAAAACTCTATTTTATTATATCAACATCGAAAGCGAGTCCCAAATATATATATTAGATTCACATATACCAAAATGTTTAACTTTTCGAAACATCACACTTATAGTTATATAATTACAAACCATTTACATAAGGCTGAGTGTTATATTAACTACCAAAATATGACTTTAATTTCCCAAAAGATCAGAGTAGGCGCAGTCATAGTCAAATATTCCATCTAGTATTCACAAGCTCGATTCATCACTTAACCAAAACCTGCAAAATGTTAAACATGGTGAGATTAGCTCACAGCTAAGTGAATGGAACTGTATCCGACAATTCAATCCAGAAATAATAAATCTTACAACAAATAAACAATAGCACACAACGCTAAGAGGACCGGCGGTTCTTGAGTACGCTTTCACAAGAACACCTTAAATCACTGGTATGACATCACAGTGATTTACCGATAGCTTGCAGCTATCTTCACCGACATAGGTTCATCCATCAACGATGTGTATCGGAAACCCTGCCGGCCAAACAATAGCATACAAGGCCAACCATTGTTGACCTCTCATTAATACACATATGCCCAACAGCCAAGAATCACATATTGCACATTAATCATGCCATTACAGAATATAATCAACAAATCAACAATAACATTAACGCAAATGATTAAACGGTCAATACCAATAACAATATATGTTCACCCGTTGTAACCAAACTTGTTACAACTAGGTTGAACTGAAGTATACAGTTACAACTCACCAAAATTCTCAGTCCTTTAACTTAGTGGTCTTATATTACTGAGTTTCCTTCGGCTTATCTGTAATTATAAATAACAATAAGTTAGTAACTCGTTCCATAATCATCATATCATATTTTCCAAAGCTGATAATCCCCAAGGTCTAAGGAAACAAAACTCTAATCCAATAAGTAATCAAAAAGTCCCAAAATGAGGTTCAAAAACTGTAAAATGTCATTTTCGACCCCTAGATGACTCTGAATGGCCAAAAACTGCCTAGGCCCGTGGAATAGAGCTTTGGTCATTGGGTCGTTTCCGAGTGACTATGCGAATTTCAACCCAATCCGAGTTATCAAACTTGTCACTTATCCGCGACCCTTAAAACACTTACGCGTTTTCAAAATCATAAAATAATATTTTAAAATTTCAGTTCGCAATGTCTCAGTTCGCACAGTCAACTCGCTTCGCAGAATTTCGGTTCGCAACTCAACTCGCAGCGCTCAAGATGAGCGGCTCAACTAGGCTCGCAAAGCTCACTCGGCTCGCAGAGCTCAACTCGCTTCGCAAAGCTCAACTCGGCTCGCAAAGCTCAACTCACTTCGCAAGACGAACTGGGTTTTGCGAGTTTCGCTGTTGTTACCAAATTTTCGAACTAATTTTCACCATAACTTCAAAAACTCCATTTCTGTCGCACCCCTAAATTCGGGTTGCGGAAGCGAATCGGGTCAGGGCACAACTAATCAATAATCACAAGCACATAAGATAAATTAAACGACTCTATATGCGTCGTTTTAACAAAATACATTGATTGAAATAAAAGTTTACAATAGTTATAATGATTACATAAGCTCGGTACCATGATATGAAAGATTCTATAGCATTACTACTTATACAAAATATAATAATGCAGAAAAATCTCTTGACAAAATGATGAGCAGATCCACTGAGCAGCATTAACAAAATGATGAGCAGCACTAACAGAATGAATTGGCAGAACTAATCTTTGCATTTCTTCAATCTTGGCAGAACTAACAGAAAATAGACTTGACAGAACTAATTGTTGAAATGACTAGCAGAACTAACTCTGGAAAACTTTGTCTTCAATAGATGAACAGAGCTAACTCTACCAGCAGAACTAAGTCTTCAACCTAATTAGTATAATTAAATTTTACATAGTATTCGACAAAAACTCATCAACTTTGACTGACAGAAGGTCACATGTTTTGGATTTTATATAAGACACCCAGTTATTTTCAGCCTCTTACCAAAAAATATATTTCTTCCTCTAAATCAATAGAGTTAATTGTGTCCCCGGGAGTAAAAACAGTAAAATGCGGGGCTATGAGACTCACCTGAGTCTGATGCGTTTATATCAATAAACGTGCGTTGCTAAACCAAGCAGTGATGTCCGAAAACTGTAACCTGAGGGCGTCCAAGACGCGCGTTGGTTAATACATGAGTAGGCATCTCAACTGATCACCTATGCTAGTTGTTCATCCAACTAGTTATGTCCAAATACATGGGTTTGTTTGATTGTTTGTTTGTGTTTCGAAAATATGTACGACTCGTTGGTGACAGTTGTAATAATAATTGTCAAAGTATTATTATCGTTATGTTCGTTGTAATATTATCGAAGTATGTGTATAGCGGTTACGAGTATCATCGTATAAGATTTTATGGTAGTAAGTGTTCAACGTTTAGTGTGAAAAGTATATTAGAGTCCTGGCTGACGGGGGCCGGGCCAGCGCCCCTGGTAGCCGGGTCCAAGGGGTGGTAACCCCTGACAAGGTCCAAGGGGCAGAGCCCCTGGCTGGGGTTGAGCTGCCTGGTCAGCTTGGAAAAATTTTATTTCTACTATATTGCTTTAGTGAAAAACGCATCTGAAATCTGAATTTGGGTATTGTAAGTGATAAAATTTCAAGTGTTGACACTTAGTAAAAATCCATGTTTTAAAGGTTCTGATTTGTGCGACACTGGGTGCGACACCAAGTGCGACATAGGCTATTGTGTCGCAGGTCAGGACTGCGACATAGGTCTTTGTGTCGCTATGTGCGACATCCACAATTTAATGCGACATAAGGTGTTGTGTCGCTACTGCAACATTCACAATTTGATGCGACATAGTGGCTTGTGTTGCTATGTGCGATATATTCAATTTTTGGCGACATAAGGGCTTGTGTCGCAGAAGGTCCAGCCCTTCTGCGACATAACATGCTGTTTGGGTTTTCGAGTGTCGGGTTTGTGGTCAAACGACCTCGGTTTGACCCGAAACTTTTACAAAAGTCTTAAATCAGTTTGTAGAGGTTGCAGAAATTATTGGTTTGTGTCGGGAGTAACCCGAAGTGTTGGATCTATAAAATAGTCAAAACCGACATTTTCGACAAATGTTTAGAAAATGAGGTTTATTACTTTATATGGACATAATCAATCTAGATAAACAACATAACATGTAAAAGAGTAAAATACAAGAGTTTCCGAAAGTGTCGGAATCTTACAAGTCACCGCCAGGAGAAACCGAAAAGATAGGAACGTAGAGCTCATCGTGATGATCGTTTTCTTCCAAATGAGCTTGATGATCCAAGGTAATTTGATGGTGATTTTTGGTGTGTTTGCGGCTGCCGGTTTAGAGAGGAAAAAAGAGAGGGAGAGTAGAGAGAAAAAGGGGTTGAGTGTGGTGGTGAAAAGTGAGGGTGGTGAGATGTTTGGTGAGTCAAACAAGAAAGAAAGAAAAGGGGGAAAAGGAGGGAAGGGGCCCCCGGCCAAAGGGGCCCACAAGGGAGGGGAAGTCTCCAATTTTTCGTTCCCTGCGTTTGCGCTTCGTGCGGTGTTCGTTTCCCCGATCGTTTAAACGTTTAATTATCATTGTACGTTTTAATACGTGTGTTTCGTTAACGTTTTAAGTCGCGATTCTTTTAATGAAAGCATTATTATAAATACTTTATTTTAAGTTACTAAAATGTTGTCGGGTCTCGGGTTGCGCATTTGTTGCGTAATTTGTACATTTATTTAACTCGTGTAACGTTTTATTCGTACACATGAAATCGTAATATTTTTACTTGAAGTATTTTATCAAAATACTTAATAATGAATTTTAAAAATATAATTTGGGTTTATTTCATTTGTCGGGCGCGTTTCGCGCATTGCTGTTGCGTACGGTTAGTTTTAGACGACACGAAATACGTTTGTATATATTATCCAAATAATATATAAATAAAATGAGTTAATTAAATAATTTCCCATTAATTAATAAATTGTTCACCAACGTCAATATTTGTGATTGTGTCGGATTCCATCCGAATATGAAATGCATGATTTAATTAAATCGCGTACGTGTGTATATACATAACCATATACAAAATGATACACATAATTAGCCCTAAACATAACTAATTACATGTATTAATACAATGATTAGGTATTAAGTACTAGCCTTAATTTGGCGGGTGTCACAATTTCTAAGGTTTCTAATATTCAAGTAACATCAAACAACATCTATTAACACCAAATAACAACATAACAAGCTTTAGTTTCATTCAATAACCTACAAAACCCATTTTCTCAAAGAGTTTATAAACACAAGAATACTTACAAATTAATATGAAGAAGATAGGAAAGTGATGATAATCTGATCTCCACAAGTTATTTACTTGATTTACCTTTTGATTTCTTTAAAGAAGCTTTGTGTAGGTTTTAGAACAAATAAGAAAGTTTGAAGAAATTAAGTGAAATAAAACGAGTCGGTCTTCTCACCACCGCTTTTACTTTAATTAGTGTATATTTATCCACCTTCTAATCCTATTGTCTGGAACCCAAAAATACCCGCGAGACTAAATATTTTTATTTTACCGTTAACTTTAACAATTTAAAAAAGGTACAATTTTACTAGTCATAATAAATCATGTGACTCTTTTACCTATTTATTTTCAAGAAATCAAATAAGTTATTTCCTAGTATTTTAAATAACCATTTACTTCTAGGCCCAGAAACTGGGTGTTACAAATCTTCCCCCCTTAAAAAGATTTCGTCCTCGAAATCTAATTATACCCAATTAAACCCAGATCTTAATCCCATCAATAAACTCTGTCCCAAGAGTATCCACAACAATTTCAAGTTTATCATATCACAAACATCAATATAATTTTAATTATATAAAATACATACCGAAACAAAGTTATCTCAGAATATACCTGTTTCAACATCATCAACCTGAACATTTTCCTCCACTGCCATCTGAAAAGCTCTAGCAGTTGCTAGTGGCACATTCTTTATCTTCTGACCCACAGATGACGACGAACCCGAACATGAACTTCCAGCCAAACCTGAACCCTGCCTCACCTTTTCTGGACACTGTCCTGCCCGATGTTCTTCTTTTTGATAGTTTAAGCACACAAACCTTGGATAAGCACAATCCCTAATGTTATGCCCAAACAATCCACATTTCCCACATCTCGCAGTCTCAGATGTATACGGTCCTATGTGTCTAGATTTACAATCAACACACCATGAAATTCTGTCAGCTGAATAATTGCTAAAACTCAATCTCCTGTTTTGTTGATTTCCTTTATTCCCAGATGAACTATCCACCGAACTAGCTAAGGTAAAAGCCTGGGTAAGTGTACCTGCCAATCTTACAGTTGTCCGATAATGTAGGGGTAAAGTTCCAACAAAATGGTCAATCCTCGTTCTATCATCCGAAATCTACTGTTGAACAAATCGTAATTTTTCCGAGAATTGGATAATAAGTTCATCTATAGTCATTTGATCAGTCAATTTCAATTCCATGAACTCCTGCCTAATCCTTGACATATCAAACTCTGAACAGAACTGTTTACACACCTCGTTATGAAAATCAATCCATCGAATAGAGGCTCTCTGCTGTGGAGTCAAATGTGCAGTAATGGAATCCCACCAAGTCATAGCCTGTCCTTTCAATAATTGTACAACATAAGGAACCTTTATCTCTTCCTCGCATTGGCAAACCTCAAACTTTCTTTCAATATCTCTCAACCAGTCCAGAGTCACAGATGGATTATTACTTCTAAAATATTCAGATGGGTTACTTGACATAAAGGTTTAAATGAACACACCTTTTTCTGTTGTTGCAGTGGTGGAAAAAAAGGTAACTGATAACCAGAAGGCCCAGATGATGAAAATGGCACTGATGTCTGATGATTTGTATCATGAGGTTGATGCTGCTGTTGATCTTGTAAAACTTGTTGTCGAAATCCTCTAAGTGTAATTAATTCATCCTCTAATTGCAACACATAATCATCTCTCTCAGTATCCCTATGAGCTGAAAATGAAGTACCGGTCTGCCCATGTCTATTATTCAGTGTCTCAGGAGGAGGAACTTCATTTTTGGAGACATTATTGGGTGCGTTGGTCGGGTTCTCATCATCTGTCATATCTGTACTCAACACAACAACAACTTAGAACTTGTTAATCGTTAGTACCAACTATACTAACCAATCTTTATGTATGCATATTGCCTTTAATTTACTATTAGCATTTTTATGTTTACGAACAAAAATTAACATTTTTATGTAAATATGACAAAGAATCATATATTAATTGCCCAAGACAAGACAGTTCTTCTACTATTAATAATGGAAGCACGAAAGGTTTATTTATTTTATTTTATTTCATTCAAATTATCATGTACGTGTTGTTTGTGGATTTGGATAATCATGGATCCAAAGAAAAAGCGACACCTAATAATTGTTAAGGTTAATACAACATTATACGTAATTAATACAAATAGCTTTATTACCATGTCTTACACATCGTTTACTAAATACGTGTATAAAGCAATTTAGCTAACAAAGGTTTCAATTTTTTTTGTAGATAAAGAGCCTTTACACGTATTCATTGATTGGCTAAAAGCAAACTTCTCCAAAGATGAAAAGTAAACTTCTTCTAAGATGGATTTGTGCAAGTTGATATACAAAAAATCTTTAACAATATCGTTAAGGCCGACAATCTTATTAACCACATCCGATCATTAGGATATGATTTTGACGACGACTACGTTGTTAATCTAAACTTCTTCGATAAAAATTAGGTTGTCCAACATTATTGGTATTCTAATCAACATTTCAATGTACATATGCAACATTTTTTTTTATTTTTCTTATTTTCAACATTTGTTAGTTTAAAATTTTATTAAGAATTAGTTTTACTTAAGTTTGTAATTTAATTAAATTGTTTTTTTATATAATTTTATTATTCGGCTCTTGAATTCCACCTACGACTCAATATTTGTTTGTATTATACAATATTACAACAAATAAGTACAAATAACATCTTTGAGAGTATTTACAGTGACAACAAACTAAACTACACACAATTCACTTCTATCATCTATCACTAAAAATCTACATATAACTAAACTATCAATACAATTAAACTGTTTTTATAACACATTCTAACACTTCACGTATATAATATTGTATAAATAAAAAAACAAAATATGAAAGATCGCGTTGTCTAGTTGTAGATATATCGATAAGTTGTTTGTATTAAATGAGATTGTAATCTTAATTGTGATTCACAACTAAAAATACTAAAGTAGCACTGTAATAGGACACACTAATTGTAAAATTAATCTCGATTCTCGTATTTTTTTCTTTAATACTAGTTTATAACCCGCGAATTTGCGAAGTATTTTATGATTTTCTTTTATAAACGGTGAATGATAAGATCATTTAAGGGTTTTTTGCCGAAAAATGCTTCAATAGTTCCATTTTTTGCATTTTCGGGTATCAACTATTTTTTTTTTAAATGAAGCACTAATCTAAAATCAACCATTTTCGAGTATTAGTTACCGTTTGAAACGGTTGCCGGTCAACATATCACATTGAGTTTTTCTGAAAAATGCATCAATAGTTCTGTTTTCTACATTTTCGTGTATTGACTAATTTTTTTTCCTTTAAAAATGAACTACTAATTTAAAATTGATCATTTTCGGGTATTAGAAAAAAATTAGTTGATATCCGAAAATGCAAAAAATAGAACTATTGATTCATTTTTCGGAAAAAATATATAAGTTTTTTGGTATCCGGTAACGATACCCGAAAATGATAAGTTTTAAATTAGTGGTTCATTTTTTGGAAAAAAAATTAGTTGATACTCGAAAATGCAAAAAACTGAACTATTGATGCCTTTTTCGGCAAAAAAACCCATCATTTAATTTGTCTAATGGATGATAAAACAAATGTATATTTTTTATGAGTCAACTTTTGTTGTATAAAATTATGCTCTATGAATGATGTATAAGTCATAAAAAGTGAAATATATAAAAAAACATCATATAAAATATATAATATATAAAATGCTTTTATATACTAACATCACCAAATAATATATGATTCAAATACGTGCAATATAATTTTATTCTCTGATCGTGAATATAAATATACTATTTGAATTTGTTCAATTCGTGGTAGACTTTGCAAAAATTAATAAGCAAAAAATAGTAATACTTTTATTTAATATATAAATCAAAAAAAAAATATCGTGACATACTATCACTAATTGTCAACCTGGTTCAAATATAATCAAAAACAAAATCATAACAATAATTATCAACAACTTGTATTTAATAATATAAATACATATTTAGATCATATGCTATATCAATATACTATTTAACATTTAGTTAGACCGAAAATTATATAAGTATACATTTTATACCAGATCTTCTGTGGTAATTATTCATGATAAAAAATAAGATTCTACACATTTTTTATACATCTAATAAAAATAAAAATTAGAAGGGATTTCCATCCTTTATCAATTATCAACATGAAAATTCAAAATTTATTTAAATTATATATTAAGGTAAATAAATTAAGGACATTAAAATTAAAATACTCAACAATAACATAAGTCCACACTAATATTAATATATGCACATAAGATATTTTATAATAACCTTTAAACGCCTTTTTCACTACATATATATCAACCCTAAATTTATGATATTATAAAATAATCATGAAAAAAGCGCATCAAGTGTCTAATTTGAGTATGTACTAATATCAATCATCATCATATCCTCATTTATATAATAGTGAACATATTTCAATTCCATAACTACTCATTAACATTTTCATCACTAACATTAGCATTAACAGATTAAAATATTACACATTAATTAGATATTGTAATAAATATAATATATTCAGTCATACGAATAAAACCATAGTAGTAAAATTGTATGTATATTCTAATATATATACATACGTCTTACTTATTAAAGTCTAAATATGATGTATGTATTTCTTAATTTACTTTCATTATAATTACGTAACCTTTTTTTTCTATCTAAGTACACTTTCCAGTAAAAATAGCTGATATTGAATTGATTAAATAGTTACACACAATTCAAGATTGAATTGATTAAATATTTTTATTATACACATTGACTATAATAATTTAATCTGCTAACTTAAATACACTTTTAAGTAAATGTTTACATCATATCATTTTAGAAATGTATTACAATTGAAAAATAATCTAATTGTAAATATGTTGTATCAAAAATATATATTTTTAAATGTAATTTAATCAATTGGATGACCATTAATCCCTACACTTTTTATTTATATAAAATACAATTTGGATTCAAAATGTAGTTAACTAATAGTACAAAACTATTATTTTAAAAATAATAGTTTACTTTTATTTAAAAAAGTATTGATAAAAATGTAGTTGATTATTAATATATTTATTCATAGTTAAAATATAGTTGAATATAAAGTAATCAAATAAAAAAATAGGAAATTAATCAAGAAAAATTAGTCATTAATTACATAGGCATTTAGGTATTTTGCCTTTGTATTGACTTTGTTAATTAGATAGACATCATTAAGAGAATAAATCAATGGTTATAATTATTTACCCTTACTCATTGGAAGATCAAGATTACTTTAAATTGAATTATATTTTTAGCATGTCTACCTAATTCTATATTTTTTTAATATATAAAAAATAGATAGATAAAAGAGATTTATGCACACATGGGCTTGGTAGAGGGGTATAATCGTCTTTTAAACCCTATGGCGGTACCCGAAAATAACTTTTTCTCTATACGGGGTTTTAGGGTTTGCAATAACAACAAAACACCCTCAATCAAGCTTTTAGGGTTTAGTGACGAAAAAATGGGGAGAGCTAAAAAGGGTCCAAAATTCGCAGTAATGAAGAAAGTAGTCTCGCATAAAGCAATCAAACAGTAAATCATTCTATATCCCTCTTTTAATTTTGCATTATCAACATTTACATCTCATCAACTTATGTTAATCTATCTATTTATTTTGTCAGATATAAAGAAGAGGTTTTGAACCCGAATAAAAAGGATTTAACAAAAGCAAACCTCCCCAGAAACGTGTAAGTTTGCAATTCTTTGATTTCCTTATATGTTTGTGTATCTATAATTCTATATTATTATTTGATGATTTGTGGTTTGTGGTTTGCAGACCTTATGTATCATCTGCTCTGTTCTTCTCGTACAATACGGCACTTGGACCGCCTTATCTAGTCTTGGTTGATACTAATTTCATCAATTTCTCAATCCAAAGTAAAGTAAGATTTGCTTGATACAAAGATAACTGCACATTTCAGTGTTTTCTTATGGTCTTCAGTTCACACTATATGTTAATTCAGAAGTACCGTATATGCTCGCTTTTTATTTATTTGTAATGGTAATTGGATTATCATGTTTATTTATTTAACGTTGTTTGATGTAGTTGGACTTGGAGAAGGGAATGATGGACTGCTTATACGCAAAATGTAAGTTTAAGCTCAATTATATATTTTTTAAATAATAGGGATATTTATTTGTTGATGTATTTTTGGTTTGGCCGATAGGGCCGTTCTCATTAAAACTGAATAAGCAACTGAACGAGCTTCCCCCAAACTGAGTAACCTGCTATACAAACTTGATTGACCTGCTTTTGTTTTTTCAGATTTCAGACCGAATAACTTGTTTTAGACATGTACCATGCTCTGTTGCTTACAAGCAGAATTACATTATTTTGATACTGTTACAAGCCAGTTACAGAAGCTGCTTTTGCTAATGATACAAATCATAATTAACAGAATAACGGTGGGAATATTACTTTATCAGAATTACCGAAGCTTAAACAGTTGTTTACAACACTTACCTGACTTTTGAGAGTTAAAAGGAACCGCTTTTATATGTGTTTCTTCCTTGAGCGTTGAATCTATTATAGAAGTAGCAGATAGCAATATATGTAGTCATGGTATGTGATGTATGGCGCCTGATGTAAGTTGAACAGTAATTGGAGTATATACTGGGTGGACCCGGTGATTTTAATGCAAAACGGAGGCAGAACTGAATAACTGAACCATGGAACCCGCACCATACTTGGATTGGTAGCTATTTTGGTTATTGTACAATACTATCTAAATCATCACCTCAGTCTTCAGATTGATAATGACTTTACCAGATCACCTATACGATACTATCATCACTTTAACTGCATTAACCATAAGTTCATTAGATCGAACAATATGTATGGTAGGGATGTTGTAATATGCATCTAGGGGCGGAAGATCTTTGAGCCTACTTCAATCTAACAACATGCATTGCCTTTTTGCTGGAACTTAGAGCCAAGCTTCTTCTTTATAGGGGATCAGGATTTTCCTTTGCATTATGCATATAGGTTGCCACATTTAAATTGGAAAAAATAATAGCCATTTGTACAATAAGTGTCGACTTCTCTTTGGCCCTGTTCCTGATCAATGCAGCAGTTTTCACATAGACTTTAGTCTCTTCAAAGATGGTGATGGCACTGTGGGATATAGTACATGTATTTGTGATATAGTGCATCATTTTTTTAATATAAATATTCGGTGATTAATATACAAAATCTTTTGCCATTAGTAATTGCTTCAAGCTACTGACAGTGGTGGTTTTGGTTCACAGTACTTTATATTGCTTTTGCTATGGGACATAATATATTCTCAACTAAATACCAAATAAATTTAAGTACTACGTACTCCATTTCAGGACAGATAGACTACTCTTGTAGTCCGATTGGTATCCATGTATTATGTGCATCTTATTTGGTTGACATGTTGGTTCACAACCCTTTTGGTTATTAATTGTATTAATTCTATATTTCTTCTGAAGGCACCCCGTGTATTACCGATTGTGTGATGGCTGAACTTGAGAAGCTTGGTGAGAAATATCGTGTTGCTTTGAGGTAAGAGACCTTTTTATTTACCTGGAACTATATGCTGTACTCTGTTAGGTGATCTCGTATTGTCTTCTCACCTATGGGCTATGACATAACAAATGATCATGTAGTTTCTTCAACAGTGTCATTTTGATTTAGCCTGGTTTGTATTTCATGGAGTCGGAGAATGCTATATTCATAATGAGATCAAAATAGATATATGGAAATACCTGAGCAACGTCTTGATTTACATTATTTTCTGATTATCTGTATTTCCTTTATATCTTTGCTCTATTGCTTAAACAGAATTGCTAAGGATCCTAGATTTGAAAGGCTTCCTTGCACTCACAAACAAACGTACGCTGATGACTGCATTGTTGAAAGAGTTACTATGGTAATACTTAAATAACCTTATATGATTGCTGAAAACCATTTTATGAATTCTGTTGAATCTCATTATCTCCTATAATGAAAACAGCACAAGTGTTATATGGTAGCAACATGTGATAGAGATTTGAAGCGTAGGATTCGCAAGGTTCGATGTCTTTTTAGGGTTTCTTATCTTGTTTTTCTTTGTCGCTGTCTTAAACCTCTCATAATTTGAGCCAGCATATTTTGGTTATCAGATACCTGGTGTGCCAATTATGTATATCACCCAGCACAAATACTCCATTGAAAGATTGCCTGAAGCAACAATGGGTGGAGGTAGGCTACTGACCAAGCACCATTTAACTTCTTGCAAACAATTTTCGGACTCTTCTTTGTCAATCTAACAATTGTTTCCGTCCTGTTCTCATTGCAGCTCCAAGAATATGACATGGTGAGGTGTTGTTGGTTGTTATCAGTGATGAACTTTATGCTAGCTGAAGAACAGATCTTGTAGAAACGGCTTACTGCTACTATTACAACTGTGTATTGCTCTTCGAGAATGTTATATCGTTTTCTTGTTTTTGTTTACAGCTTGTCTTATGACACAATGATTAGATGAAAATGGAGATATGACATTGTTGTTTGTTGTCATTTGAAATACATGTTTTTGTTCATATGATCCATTTACGTTTCATGTTGAACGTTATTAGAAGTTGCAAGATGGGCGGGTTGGGTAGATTGTATGACAGACACAATAATAGGCTTTGGTCTGATAGGGAGCAGTTTTATGTACTAGTCAAAATGAGTGGGTCGACATGGCAATATTTACTTTCTTTAATTTGTACAACACTGTTACTACCATAATCTTACTCATATATAAACAATGTGAGGTGTAAGCATTAAAATTTGATTTTGGGTAGTTTTTAACTCATTCGATATGATCATTTTTTGTATTGCCCCTTTTGTTGCTTGAATGGCCGTCTATAAAGCGCAACTTAAAATCTCAAATAGACCAACTTATAAGTTATGGTAGTACTTAAATGTACAACCCAGTTTGTGCCTTAAATAGACCAACTTAAAATCTCAAATAAGTGAACACGTTGAAATTGTGCCTATGAAACTACTTAAATGTACAGGCATGGGGGCTCATTGACTAGTAAATTGTTGCATGAAAGTAGGTAGAATATGGACGTTGTCAAATGGAGCTTGTCACCTTTTCATATGGCATACATATGGGTTAATTGACAAGCAAGGATCTACAACTGAAAAGTTGCTTCTAATTTGAAGAAATAATATAATAGTTGTCAGAGTAGGAATTAAGAGTAATTACTAGTATACATTAAGGTGATGTACTATTCATCCAAGATTTGATGCAATTTTACATACAGACACCTTGGATTACTCCTTTTACACAACAAAAGAATTCTATCAATTACAAAAAGAATCCAAAGAGACTATAAATTTTCACAAAGAATTGACCCAATAAAACTACAACATCTACCCAAAAAATATATGCTATCTAAGAAGCTTTGCTGCTTCTGCAGTGGAGTCTGAGTTATTTACCATCGTCCCATTATCAGGTGGCGGTTTAACATACTTCCCTATAACCTTCTGGTGAGTGCGGTTTTTAATCCTCTGGATCTTGTCTTTACTTTTCTGCTTTTGTTTCTCTTTTTGACGCCTCATTTGACTTCTTTCTTTCTCATACATTCCTTGCCAGAATACCTCACCGGTTGAAGGCCATAACCACCGTTGTTTAGGGTGGTCTGAGTCAGCTTCTTCAGCAAGATCTTCATCCATGGCTTTTAGGGTCTTGTAATTGAACCATTTGATCCACATCTTGCCTCTTCGGCTTTTAAAACTGTGTTGTTCTTGGATTGTTCCGGTTGTAGGGTCTATGTACACCATCCGTCTTGCACTGTGGTATGCCCATACGTTTACAAGTAGCTCAAGAACACGTGAATAGCAATGCTTGTCCTGAAAAACACAATTCGAAACATTCAAACCAAACACCCAAATGGATTGAACTGGTTGACAAAGAAGTTTTATACATTAGTGCGTAGAATAATTTTATCATACTAAGCATCTGATCTATTGAATAAAACAAACTAGGTATACACTAAATGTACACTGGATGACTTTTGATCAGTTCAACTCATGCAATCCATTTCCTTTTTGTTTTTTAAAACCAGTTAGCCCGTAAGAGATTAAATATAATCCGAGTTGATGCATCCAAAAGTAAATGGGTTGAAATTGCCCTCTCTAATTATGAGTAAAAGCAAAATTTACCTTCGATAAACTTAGGTAGCAGAGACCACTTTGATGATGCTCATCGTAAACTTGTGCATCCAATGCATCCACAAACATTCTGCAAATATTAGTGACAACATTGATTCTAGTTTATTATGCAAGACAGAAGGGGAATTCTTTAAGCTGTTCAGTTCTGTTTCTTTCTAAAACAATAAAATAAAAAAAATAAAAAATCATACAAACCTTGAAAACATAACAAACTCTAGGAACGACTTGGTTGGCATAGACCAGCTATTCATGACAGACCATGAATCTCCATCCATAGGCATCGGAGGAAGTGAGGTCGAGTTGTCCTTCAATCCATACATTTTCTTAAGAGCTTCAGAGAATGCGAACCTAGTACAAATCAAACATCTTGTCATTGTTGAAGGGTATTTTAGACATTGGACTATTAATCTAACAATGTTGCATCACGGGATATTAAGTAAGTTCTCATATATGCACACACATAATATTGAAGATTCTCTTGATTTGTCAATATTGAATACCACATAATATTTTAGACATTTAATGAAACATTTTTCCTAAAACAATGTGCCTAATGGAGCGAACTCTGAATTCAGCCAAAGAAATATGCATGAATGTAACAAGAGTTGTAGAGCCTTACTTGCAATTACCCGCATTTATAGCATCACAGAATGTCCAAAAATCTTGTTGCATCGGGTTTCTTGGATCTTTATCCATTCGAACCCAAAAATACAGAGCGTCACCATGCCTGCGTGCTTGAATGTCGTCTAATAAAGCAGTCTCAGCAGTCTTTGATAAAGAAGCCTGTTTTTGTTTCAAAAAGTTTTAATTGTTAGATATAGAATAAAAGAACTTCCGTGTTGTAGTAATACTCTGGCTATACCAAAAAGGCAACATGTGTCTCACAAATAATTTAAACAAAATCAATTACCAAAATTACCTTCAATATACACAAAAAACAAGAAATTTTGTGAACCCATATCAAACATAAAGATTAATTTACATATTGAGGCTGACCATGAGAAAATGTCAATTTAGAAACCTTTTGAAAATTTTGAAGCAAACAGTGAAACCTTCAAGGAAACTAGGAAAAGCGGGAATGTACATGCCTTCTTAGCTGTAGCTCTCCACGATGAGAACCCTATCCAGGCATTCTTGTGTACACGATCAATACGATTAGCAATCGAGAAAAATGCTCCAAAATCACCAAGGGCATCACGGTAATAAGGTATGCTTAGAAGAGGAAGACGAGAAGGTGCATCGATATCATCGGTTTTTGATCTTCGACCTTTAGTTGACTACAATATTATCAACAGAGACCAAGTTCAGCTATAAACAAAGGGCACTACAAACATAACAAATTATTTACAACCCAGTTTGTCTTCCAAGTGTAGCCCAAAATTTCTCAAATTAAGTCTAACGATATGTGTCAATGGGTCGGTGGCAAAAGAAGAAAATGCTCAAACTTTATATTAGAGGTTGCAAAACGGACGGGATGGACTGATTGAGTAACCAGTCAAACAGAGTAACTTCATGACCAGGTCAAAATGAGTATGCTCGGGTTGAGACGACCCACAAACGTCTTTTTGTCTTCTCTTCCCTTGAATTAGACAAATAATTAATGCCTTGTGTTTTACTGCAACAATGATCTAATTAGGAAATGTTTCATATTATATTCTGAATACATCTTTGGCGAGTTTTAACCCATTTTCATTTTAAGAATTTTTTTTAACGTTATCCCTTTGACCCATTAAAGGAAAAGTAGAGCCCACATTGACCCATTTACCATATATGCATGGAACTTATCACCTCTACTTTACAATACAGTGAACAGTCTCACCAGTCCAAGACCACGATAAAGAGGGCCACGGTGCAAAAAAGGCCAAGCTCCTTGACCAAAGTAAGGTTCATAGATGCATAATGGTTGACCAGTCCTTTCAAGTTCCCCATCATCCCTCTCATGCAAATCATTTCTATACCGGTCAGCCTTCTTTGCACTTCGATATACGTCGTCCCATGTTCCCCTTGGTTGCTCACTTCTGTCTTTTAACTACAAAAATTTACAACACAGATTAGAAGGTCTAAACATTATTACTACGTATAATTTATTAGTTTCCAAATGGAGGATCTGTAATTCAATATGGATTTCCCATATAAAAAAGTCATTCCCTAAGAACATTCCAAAATTTTCATAAACATCTTAAGTAACCTATATGCCTATTATTCGAGGTGGAAAATGGGCAGGTTGGGAGAGGGGTCAAAACAGAAGTCAGGTTGGGCTGACCGACACACTTGTACAATAAATTATTTAAATCTTACAAATACATATGCTAATATGATTACACAACTATACTGGTACGAAGATTTTTCGAACTTCTTTTGAGTTTTGATAAAGTGATCTAAGAAGTCTTTATATATCGCATACACCTTAGGCGACTTTCAGACTGTTTGACCACTTTGACTTCATTTCAGTTAAATCCTTTGACTTACCCATTTATCCAGTTAAAGATTAGCATAACCCAACATGAATCATTTTCTCTATTACAATATATATTCAGAGAAGTGGACTGTCTTTTAATTTGGGTCCATAAGATCCCTGTAAAAAAGGTATGTAGCATTATTTATAAAAATTCAAAATTTTGACTTCAACAATGTGCACTTTTTGGAATGTTTAAGGATATGGTAAAGAAATCTCTTCATTACCTCGCTATCTTCTCTCCTCTTCTTAGATATTGCTGTCTGAATGCTTTTCTCTTCTTCCCATATACTATACAAAAACGTGTCATTCGTCTGGATAACAGCAGAACTCTCTTTTTGTGTACGGTTCCACCGGCTCTCAACCATGTGTAAGAAATGGTAAATCCTTGAAGTTCTATTTACATATCTAAGATCTGCAATAGCTTCAAAAAACTGCCACTGCCACTCCGTTTTGATATTCGAAGGAATTTCTGACACTGGCCTTGGAGATGCAACTTCTGAAGGAAGGTTGAGAATGTTTTCAATTAACGAAGAATAACCTTCAACAGATTCCAAAACCATCATGTTTTTTGCAGTATGTCTTCCCATTGATGCTATATTCCGAGCTAGAGATGATAATCTTCCTTTTGACACCAATTGCAGCATAATTTCTGTTAAAGCCTTTATATTCTCTTTAGGAAAGAGGTAGCCATTGACCTTATCATCAACCTGGAATATGTTATGGAAGCATTAATATTCAAATAGACAAATTTAAATTTAATCATATGCCAGATACATAAAAGACTGCAGTTTCTAGAAGCGTACATATTTCTTGATTATTGATACATCAGGAGCTATTATTGGTTTTTCAAAGCACATTGCTTTTATTAGGATGTCAGGAAAAGCTTGTTCTTCAAGAAACGACCCGTATATCACAACATCAGTGATGCTTAAAACTTTGTACACGTCATCATCCACGGCAGCTTGACTTACAGAACCACTTGGGTAGTTCAAGTTTAAAGCAATTTCCTAAGAAAAGTATGGACATCGAGTTAGCATGAAGTATAAACCAGAAAAATCAACAATCCAAAATTACAAATTCTCCATCTCTGCCATGAAAACTACAATGGCTTCAATTTAGCTAGTTATATGTCCCATTAATATTTCTACTCTTCCTATTTTCTGCAAGTTTTTTTATTAATTATAGTTACATATTTGCCATCACCCATCAGGTTCATAAGATGCTCTCAATTTGATTTGTGAAGAGTTTTTTAGGCATTTAACAAACACTGAAGCATTTATAGGTCATATTTCCAAGTTTTACAAGACCGAAGGAGTACCAAGAAAGTTAAACTAAGTTTCAAGATAAAAAAAATATACCTTGAGAGCAGCAGTGTAATTACTCGTCAAGTCTTGACTCAAGATTATGATCTTAAGCTGAGGACTTGAACTGTCATCAGTAGGAAACTCTGCTAAAAGTGGTGATAAAGCCTGTAAAACAAGTGCATGTTCCACCCATAATCCTTTATACAGAAACTGACTTCCTGTTAAAGCAATAACAAAATCACGAGCCCCAATGTTCATATTCACACGCACACCTTCTTCATGAACAGTCATCAAATTATCTAATTTGCACGCCCCCGACGGAGACCCAGGTATAACAAAGTAGTTTCCAGCATCAAATGCAGAATAATACATCTGAAAAATGAATTAAAATCAGAAACAGTTTCTAATAAAAAATTATAATAATTAAAGTTTTAAATTAGAAAAAATGTGTCATCATATCTACCGGCAGTGCATGGTTGGGGAAGACAACAACTGTAGCTCGATTAAAGGCAGATTTCCAATCATCAATTATCTGAGTTTGTCCATTTGAGATGTAACGTCTAAAACGAGTAGCGAGCGCTTTTTCATGGATGGTCCATATAAGTGGTAAGGATTTGAAAGGTTCCTGTAAAAGGCTGTAAGAACTAAATTTATTAAGTCAATGAAAATTTATTGAGCTTATGTAAATCTATCAATGTTCTTAAATAATTTGATAATGAAGATTGATATGATACAATTTGGTAAACTTACCCTGAAATGGCATCTTTTGCTTCAAGAGAATTGACAAGTATGGCATCATAGCTGCAAAGAACATGTGAAATGATAAATGAATACATCAAATTACCATTGAACATCTTAAATCAGATACCATCATATTTTATTTCTTTTATAGGAATTAAATATTATTTTTGAGCTAGCTAAATGTGAGAATTAAAAACAAACATACTTTAGCCAGTCAATTATAATCTTTGTATCACCATTAGCTTCCACAATATTGACCGGAATTTCAATATTTTTCCAAACAGCATGCACGGGACCGTCTTCAAGTGAGTAAACCTGCACAGATGTTATTTATTAGCAACAATACATACA
This sequence comes from Pseudognaphalium luteoalbum, assembly GCA_963422505.1. Classification (NCBI taxonomy): domain Eukaryota; kingdom Viridiplantae; phylum Streptophyta; class Magnoliopsida; order Asterales; family Asteraceae; genus Pseudognaphalium; species Pseudognaphalium luteoalbum. The sequence continues at coordinate 30,104,497 of OY730195.1, forward strand.
GAATCTCTTAAAACTTCATACATCAGTTATGTTAAGCAACTATAATTATGCCCCAAAATCTCACATAAGTTAACATCAACAGAGATGATTAAGTATAAATCCGCGAGTTGTGAACTTCGAGTGCTGATACTACTTACATAGGTGACAAATATAAGGGCAGCTAATCTTATTATGATATCAATCTCTAACAATTATTCTATACATTCTCAATTACATGCAGTTCAGACTTTGTAACAAAAAATCATAGCAACGAAAAGTAGCCCCAATCCCCCTGAACAACAAAATTACCTCAATTTCATAGCCAATTGCTTTCAAAGCAGCTGCAACAGTGATCATCAATAATTGCTGTGGATCAACCAACAGATCTGCAAAGAGCTACAAAAGGGAACTAATAAAACTCAAAATCAAAATTAACCCAAATCTAAATACAATTAAGAATATGATTTCCTTCAAAGAAAGAGTAAGAATTTAACCAAATTACTAAAACAAATACTTACAAAAGCCAGCTGAGGTTTTCTATGCCCAAATCTCACTACTTTTCTAGAACCTCCAAAAGCCAAATTGTTTACATCTTTGATGTCTTTATTGAATTTAAGCAAAAGCCTTGTGGGCTCAAACTTAACACCTTCACCAAAATCCAATCCACCAATTTCTTGAAAAAAATGCTTCAGCTCACCTTCAAAGTTATCATCTTTTTGTTTCAAGAAATCACCACTAACCTTTTCCAAAGTTGAAAGAGGCAAAAACATTTGAAACACAAACATAAAGAAGATGAAAACAGCCACTGCAGAAATCCATTGCAAGTAATCTAGCTTCTTTAGAACCATAAATCTTGCAAATTTTGATCTGGGTCTTTGCACAAATGAACCATTTCTCTCATTTCTTGATAAGGATTTGAGTAAAGGATCTCTTTTTATTGGCAACACTCCATTTTCAAGAGAACCCATTTACATTCCCACCAATAATAATAATTTCCTCAATTGAATTCCCACAAAATCACATACCTAATCCAAATCAGGATAGTGGGACTAAACCCATTTATTATTTACAACAAAGAACCAAAAAGGACATAAATTTATAATTAAGATTTCTTGGAAAAGGGTTAAGACAAAAATAATTAAAAAGTTTTGCTTTTTTTGCTAAAAAACTTAGACTGAATCACTATCCAAGTGTAGTGATTAGTGATGATATGAAGTAATAATAAGAATATTGTTTGTTTTTTATTTTTGTGTGTATTTTATAAAGAGAGACCTCATTAAAGAAACCAAAGAGATGCCTGTGACTTGTAAGTTGTTTCTTTTTAGTGATAAAGAAAACAGCTCAGCTTTTTTTAGAGATAAAGAGAGAAAAAAACTTCAGTATATAATATTATAAATTTATTCTTTCTTCATTTTTTATCTTTTTGTCCATGCGCGGCTGCTATATATACACACATCTACTATTGTTACTGATTTTAGATTATTATATTGGGCTAATCGAAATGTGTTGTTTCTAAGTTAACACTCAACATCGTGGCTAATTTATATGGTTGATGACTTGATGATTTTAGATCTATAATAATGTGAGAAAAAATAACACCGTCTAATTGTATGTTAATATGATGTTCATTTAAGCTATTATTCTAATTAAGAGTATGTTCGGTAACAACTAACTGAAGTTGGAGATTGTGGCTGAAGTTGGGGATCCTTTTTCCAGTTACTTGAAAAAAGTTCTTAAAAGGGGATTCTAAGGGATTCTCGTGAATATTGTTTTTAGTAATCCCCATCATAATTTGGTTGCCAAATGGAGATGAGGAGATTGATGTTATATATATTAGAAAGTTTAGTTTCCTAAAATTTCTTATAATGCTTGTGCCAAATACACCATGAGTTTTTAGTTTGTCCTGGCTGATTAGAACTCATAGTTTTCGAGTTTAAGATTTGTTTCTCTAACAATATCAATTGAGAGTCAAATTCAAGCTTGTACACAACTCAAATAGATCATTTGAACCAAATTTGTGTATTTTATAATATATTTTTTTCAAAAGACGAACATAATGTATACATAAATGACTATATAACGAAAGATACACGCCTTTCACAAAATTTGAAGAGACGATTATATTGTTAATTCGCTACACATATACCACTAGACCAAATCCCTTTGTAATTGGTTAGTTTACTATCTTTTGATTCACTCAAACACAACAAAGATAAAAACGTAGGAGTAGGGCACCATCAAACAAAGAAAGAAAAATTGTGTGTATTTGTGTTAATTAATTACTAAGTATTTTGTTGATTTTTTCCCAAAGGAGAATCATCGTATTAACCACACAATTTAGTGAGCGGTGCCAAGTCTCTCTATAAATTTAAATTTGCCTTTTTCCTTCTTTCATCAAATTCAAACGAATATTTTAGATTGCATACATATGAATGAATTCTTTATGAAACTTATTACATAAATGTAAAGGCTAGTCTATATTATAAATAATGTTTATATATGCAAAATTAACTGAACTACATATCAAAAGATGCATCAGGCACTTTTTAAAAATGAGTTCTTGCAAGAGATGATGCATTTACAATCTATGAGAGCTAGAGTTCTTTGGATAAGTTAAAATTTAATGTCATACTAATTTACGATTTGCTTTATATTGGTGATGCATTGAAAAAAATTAAATGATGCTTTAATTGAAGTTTGTAAAAGGGAAAATGATTGGTTGACCTAAATATAGACCAACAAATGTGATTGGTTAATGTGAAACTTTGATTGGATAAGATTTAAAGAAATAAAAAATTTAATCAATAAGAAAAGTATATCTTTTTTTAATTTTACATAATTAGTCATGTATAACATTACTCCTATAAAAATACCGACCCGTGTAATGCATAATGAATACTTTAATGTATGTATAATACATATAATAAAAAATAATTAATTACATATACCTAAGCTAGCAAGTAACGTAACTTATAAGTTATACCCTTATTTATATGCGCATGCGGTATGTCGTTACCAAAGTATTTAACTGATAAATCATATGGAGTGATACTTGTATTTTAAGGATCATGATGGACAAATGATATTCATCGTTAATTTTATTAGATTTACATCACATATCCACAACAATGTACCGTGTACATTACATTCTATATAAAATGTAGTGTTATTAAGATGCATTAAATCTAGGTATTTAATCACATCACTTTTTTAGAAGGACGATAACACGGGTATAATTATATAGAAACTTTTTTCATACGCTAATAAATATGGCAGTTTTTATAAATGCAGCTGCCTTACTGAAATTATATAATAATTTTCTTCATAGGCCAATAGATATAGCAAGTGAGATTATATAACTCGAATCATCCTAAAGTTAAGCAAATCGATCCAAATAACAACTTTTGGGAGCACAATAACATTGGCATATGAATATATGATAAAATAAAATTATCATGCACTTTTATGTTCGTGTGATATCCATGGAAGATTTTGCATTATTTTCACATGCGAGTGTTTGAAGAAAATGAAAAAAAAAATAAAATAATAAGAAATAGTCAAGTGACATTGGAAATGTAATACAAGCATTTTAAGGCTGGATGTAATGGTGTTATATTTATTGTCGGTTCTAATGTCATATGTCACATGGTCACATGGGACCTCCCTGTTTAACATACATTTTTCAACTACAATAATTGTTTTGAATGCAATCAAAATAAATAAAATAGACCACCTCATTTGTTTGTTATTGACATTTGACAAGGAGTTATGAATAACTTTGGCCAACAAAACATAGAGGTTTTGTTAATTTATATACTATTTTATAAATTTAAATAGTGTGTTGGATTGGATTACATGCACACAGTACATATAAAATCATAAGTATACATGACAACCAAATAATTGGTATGTCAACGACTAGTTGGAGCTGACGGTTAAAATTAAACTGATATATGTCATAATAGAAGGAAATTAAAAAACAAAAAAGAGTACCTATATATGAAAACAGAAGCCATCATGGTAAATGCAAGAGGCATTATTATTTTTAGAACACATACAGATTAAAGTCATGAGTCATTTTCAGTAATGTGACGTATATATTTCAAGATTACAAGGTGAAGGTGCTAACATTGTCCATATTAATCTGGTTTTAGATAATAGCACATCATAAGTTTAATCTTTGTAACTCAATGTAGGAGCATGTCACCCTTGTGAGAACTTATGGTTATAGTTTGCTTGAATAAAAACCACTAAAGCAGTTTTAAATACTACTGTATATTGTTAGACTTAGCCCGATAAGTTCAAATTTATAAGGTGTTTCAGGAAAAACCAGTACCCAGCAAAATACAATGCTATAAGTACTCGGTATACATTTTGAACTTTTTTGGTACCAATACGGTAAGGATGGTACCATATGATATGGGTATGTTTTGTACTAATTTACAATTGTAATTATGTAAGAGCGTAAAGAGTGAAAATAGCGGGGATAGGTATCTCTTCATGCGTGGAGAGCCACAACAATGTGTACACAACACGTAGTGAAAGCTGACTTGAATGTTTTTTTTTCCTTAGCTTATTTTTTCTTTCTTTAAACATGCTGCCATTTGAGTTCTTCAACTAGATCGATTAGCCCTAGGTTGAGACAAGGTTTTGGTTGTGGTTGGTAGCTAGTTTACAAACTACTACTACTACCTTATTGGGCTTCTTAATTTCTTGTTGGCGTTGGCCTACATAGAGTATTGGGCCTTCTAATCCACAAATTTGTTATTGTGATGCTCATCAATTCTCCAATAGTTGTTGAATTTAGTTTTGTAACGTTTAATGCTCGAACTGTAGTGTCCAAAAAGAGGTAAATGATAACCAAAGCATTGGAAAAGATTGTCATTCTTCTTGCTCTCAATTTAGAAAAAATGTAGAAAAAGTCAAAGATCGTAAAGCAAAAGGAAGGGTTAAAGATAATGATGCTACCGAAGGTAACTTGCCTAAAGCATCAGTGAGGAAAAAGATTAAATCGAAAAGTCTTGGTGTATTAGATGAAGGTGATGCGGTCTTTCCCTCTCATGGTACCACTCCGAATGATTTGCATGATGATGATGATATTCCTGCACAAACGGTGTTAATTCCGAAAAGGGTAATTGGAAAACTCATCAATATGTAGAAGAAAGAAGATGAGATGAAAAGGTTTGAAGATTTCATTCAAGGTGTGATTATCACTGATAATGCTAGTACTACAAAGAAGGAATGTGATGCAAACATAAAGTGAGGTGCCTATTATTCCACAAATCTCGAAAGTAATCTTATTGTTGGGTTTCATTGATGATTATGATTCTAATTAGGTATTGCTTTCTTTTTCTAAGGCCCTAGTGTTATGGTTCTTTATTGTTGAAAGAACCTTTTGTCCTCTTTGTTATAAGGGTATGTTTTTATTTTGTTTGTTTCGTTAGCATTTGTTGTTTTTGTAGTTTGTGAAATATTGCTCTTGTTTGTATTTTTGGTCCTTTATTCAACGCTTGTTGAAAAGGCATTTATAAATATTTTTAATTTTTCGCAAAAAAAAAAACATAATCATTTATATTAACATCAATATTACACAAGTTGTAACATGAACACTACTTATTTTTATCCACATAAATTATTGCGACCCTTTTTTTTTATGTTGAAATGTCATCGACTTCCGTTAAATTGTTTTGAAAACATTTTTTTATGAGCATGACTGTTAATATTTGAAAGGAAAGTAAAAGTAAAACCGTACAATATACACGTTTGTATCTAACTAGGTGAATGACCCGTGACAATGCGGATTTTTTTATTTTTTGTTTTTGTATTTTTTGTTTTTATAGAATTTGAAACTACGATAATGCAAATCACAAATAAATCCGATTGTGTATGTAGATTTTTAAAAGGCAACCTAATTTCTCTTATCTATCTTATCTTATTATATCTTATAAAAGATGAGGTTAATTACTTAATCTCCTCCTAAATCAGCCTTCTACCACTAATCCCCACCATTCAATGGCTTAATCACTTTAATTATAACCCTTGATTGTCACTAAGCCAATGATTTATTAATCTTCAAATTTTTAGACCCCTTTCTTCCAAATATACCCTCATTATGCACGTACCCATCCCTTCCCTTTTTTTTTTTGAAAACAATCCGAATCAGAAACCAGAACATCTCATCGATTCAAAACAAAACACTCGTCAGGAGTCCCCAATTGACTTAATCGACTCTTACCCGCATATTGCCCTCAGTCAATCGTACAAAGATTTCAACGATTCTATCCAACAACAAATCAATATTCACATTCGTCACTCACGCTCCTGGATCTGAAGGTACAATATATCCTTATTTGAGTCTCCATCTGTTCATCATGAACAACAGGTTTTGAAGTTTTGGTTTATTATGAAGTAATCCAAAATTAGGGTTCTAGGTTAATGAGAAAGTAAATATTTTGATCTACATATGATTTTATTGATGTTCTAATTTTTATTAATCGACGATTTATTGGTTTGAATCAAGACGTTCCTCGGATTGTTTATCTGTCACATACTTTTTTCGTGTCAGAATCCTTCTTTGAATACATTGGTTCTTCACCGAAATTGGTCAGCACATACGATATGTGTTGATGGTAGATCTAGGTACCGATCTTTATCATGTGTCATACATAATAATTTATTACATTACATATGTTGTATAATGCTATTGTTTTTAAGTTCCCATTTTGAGAATATTGGTCATTCTTACCCATGCAGGTACTTCCATGCGCTATGAATTATCACATAAAAGAGGCCAACAGAAATTATCGACAATATGACTCTACCTCAATCAGTTATTGTATGCCTCAGAGATAATTCATGGAATCAATTCGAGTAAATAAGATGGAGAATTCATATGATATTTATTGGGTGGGGTTCAAGGGCGGTACCAGAACATTTTCTTTGTGCAAACAAATTTTAGAATGTTTGACAACTTAAGTTTTGAGTTTTGAACTAAAATTTTTCTTCTTCTTGAAGTAATATGTTAAACAAAACTAACTTAAACTTATATTAACATGAACCTAATCAAATCGGGAATTTTTTTTAACTTGATTTGTTATTTTTATTTTAAAAGGAAGCATATCAAAGGTTCATGATTGTAGAAAACTTAGAAACCTTGTAATGCTAATAGATTTTTTTATAGACTTGATTATATGAAAGAAATAAAGAAATAACTATCACTATTACTCAAAGAATAGAGAAAGGAAGTTATAAAAAAAATGGAAAGAATAGAAAATAGGAGGAAAAGAATAAAATAAGAACCCAATAAAAAAAATACAAAGATACTGAACTGGAACTAGCAACCTTTCCATTAAAAGCCAAAGGCCTGACCACTTAGCAACCTGAGAAACATTTGATATTTTCAACTTAATATATATATATATATATATATATATATATATAACTTTACTTCTGAAAATCTTTGTGTGGGCAAGGCCCATACTGCCTCACCCTAGTACCGCCACTGGTGGGGTTCAAATGAGAATAGGAAATTGTGTGTCCCACCCTATTACCGTCACTGGTGGGGTTCAAATAAGAATATGAAATTGTGTAAGAATGAAAGAACCAATGATATTGTGTCTTGTGTACAAAAAGAATACTTCACATGTACAAAACTCATTCCCCCCAACATCAATTATCTCACAAATGACAAATCGAAAAATTATGAAAATTGCACTATTAAATTCAACGTTTTCTCCTCTTCGATTTGCCGTCCCTCAAGGCATACTTTCGATGAGTTTTTTTTTTCCAACTTTTTTGGTAGGTTTTTTCATTTACTAACACATGTGTTAAAGTGTTGCGTTTATGGTTTGGGGTTTAGGGGTTAGGGTTTAGGGTTGGGTGTTTGGGGTACTACCCCGAAACCCCAAACCCCAACCCTAAACCCTACCCCTAAATTATACTAAACCATAAACCCTGCTAAACCCTAACCCTAAACCCTACTAAACTTTAACTCTAAATCCTAAAACCTAAACCCTAAACCCTTAACCCTTAACCCTTAACCCTAGACCTAAACCCTAACCCTAACCTCAAATCAAATGTACAACCAATCACTAACACATGCGTTACTAATTTTTAAAACCCACCACAAAATGAAAAAAAAAAGTTTTCAAAAGTATGCATTGAGGGACGACAAATTGAAGAGGAGAAAACGCTGAATTTAATGGTGCAATTTTCATAATTTTTTGATTTGTTATTTGTGAGATAATTGATATTAAATGAATTTTGTACATGTGGATCATTCTCTTTGTACACATGATACGATATCATTGGTTCCCTCATTCTTACTTAAAATTAGTGAACCCATTTGAACTGTATTCAATATTTAATATCATGGCATCAACACTGCATACAAGTAATGCTTTCAATAGTCGCCAATTGGTATTGCCGATATATTAACGCCAAGTTAATCCATTTTAGTTTCGTTTTTTGTTTGTTTTAATAATTATGCAATCCAATATATCATATTTGCGTATGATATGTGAAGGTTTTCTAGTTTGGATTGCAAATTTCGGTTTGTTGAGGTTGTATTCTTTAAATTCATATACATCTTAATCGTTTCTTATTCTCTATTAATTTATTTCGTTCATATTGGTGATATAACTCGTTTGGTGTATTTCATGCATTACAATTAGATAAAAAAGAACTTGTTTCAAATATATCGTACATGTTTTGTAAACGCAATTTGTGGTATATATATATATATATATATATATATATATATATATATATATATATATAGGGTAAGGTTCCAATGAGAACACTTCAAAAATAAGAACGGTAAGAACACTTCATAAATGCACAATTAGCCAACAAAATCATTAGATTCACACTCATATATCTCAAATATGTGTAGAAAAAGTGATTAAAATAGAGGCGAACTTTCAGAAATACACAAAAATTGAAAAAACGATCGATGCACAATTATAGAGATGATTGTGCATCAATCGTTTTTTTCGATTTTTGTGCATTTTTAGAAGTGTACATTTGTTTTTCTTTTCATATTTGAGATGTATGACTGTGAATCTAATGATTTTTGTTGGATAGTTGTGCATTTATGAAGTGTTCTCACCGTTCTTATTTTTGAAGTGTTCTCATTTGATCCAAACTATATATATATACATATATATATATATATATATATATATATATATATATATAAAAGGTCACTTGGTATTTGATGTTCCAACCAATATTTTTTTTTTTTGGTGTGAATCCTTTCAAAAACACTTCAATTACGTTTACAACCCGAAGATGATGATACAGTTGGTAATATATTAATGGCAAACTTCTGCAGTTTTGGATAATCTCCACCACACATATTTCACTGCTCATCTATAAGATAAATGATTAACAAAACAATAAATGTCATCATAAGATAACAATTAGTTACATATAAACTGAAATCTAGCCGGGACAAGTAACATGATCAGATGCAATGAAACTACTCTCACACAAAAAAAAAAAAAATTATGAACTAGCATGAAACTTTCCTAATGCCAAAGCAAGATCTAAAAGCTTATGACCTTCATAATATTTCTCAACTATAACAAGAATACATTTAAACACCTCTTTCTTAGCACAAATGTTGCCATGATCATACTGAAAAGCTGGATTTAACCAATAACTTATAAGCCGCACATTGAATACTTGTCTGCAACATCCTACCACAACGATCGTTGATTTATGTCTATGTAAGACTTGTATAGTTTTTTCTTCCCTATAAATAATTCCTTAACCCCTCTCCTAACCCGATACATACCTTCGTAAACATAACCTAGAGCCAGTTTCTTATCTGAATCACATAAAGGCAAAAGCTTCAACAAAGGAGTCATGTTTTCACCGCTGATGTAAGGTAAAAAGTAATGTTTTTACGTACATTATTTTGCACTTATTGGGCTTATATTTGGTGAAAATATCTTAAACTCATCATTATTTACTAAAAATCATCAAAGCAGTCCAATCATAGGCATTGCTGCAAAAATCACCAAAAACATCCGATAACCAAAACGAGGCAAATACAACCACCTTAAATATTTTGTTCTTAATTATCTTATGGAAATAGATCTTAATTCATATTTTATAATTCCATAGGAAAATATAAGACCGGAGGTGAAAGAATCAAGTGAAATGGATGAAAGACGGAGAAGATATGCAGTCTAGAAGATAACCGACGGTCCTCCGGAACACGCAAAAGCTATACACATCTAAATTTATAAAACTTAGTGTTATTAGAACCGTAATGGAAAAACGGATCTAACGGCGCAAGAATCAAGCGAATCGGGCTTAAAACGAAGAAGATATAGGCGAAACAAGCAATGAACGGAGCAAGCGGAAGACAAAGGTAACCAACCCCCTAGGGGCCGTATACGGGCCTTAAGGTGCCGTATACGGCACCCTAGGTGCCGTTTTTGCCTCTTGTTTTGCCTTGGTAAATGGCCCCAAGTGCCATTTGACCCCCCCACCCCCACCCCTCGTATGCTTGAGACCCCCCATTTGAGCTTCAGAATTTGTTCTTTGTGCTTCAAGACTTGTGCAAGGGCTTTAGAGGCGTGGCAATGCCTTGGAGATGATGGAGTGAGGTGGCTTACAAATCTTTTCAACAAGACGTTTAAAAGTACTAAAATGCCAGAAGAATGGAGACTCAACGATATTATTCCTATCTACAAGAACATGGGTGATGCACAAATCTGCATCAACTATAGAGGTATCAAGCTACTTAGCAATACCATGAAGTTATGGGAGCGAGTGATTGAGACTAGACTTCGACGTGAGACAAAGGTGTCAGAGAACCAATTTAGTTTTTTGCCAGGACGTTCTTCAATCGAGGCGATACACATTATTAGAACCCTTATGGAGAAAGAATTCCAGGATACGCGTAATCTTTTGCTCATAACGCATGAGATGGGAGAGCTTTTTTTGCGCAAGACCCTTTCTTTCTAGTACTGTAAGCTCAAACGACTCCTTCTCCAAAATGTCCCTATAATGGTGAACATCAATAGCCGCATCCAAGTTCTCAAAGAAACCTACACATGGCTTTCTTAGACCTAGAGAAAGTCGATGATGGCGTGCCGAGAGAGTTAATCTAGAGAACCCTAAATGATAAAGCTACCCCAGGTAGATACATTAGAGCTATTCGCGATATGTACGAAGGGGCAAAGACATGTGTAAGGACACCTGTGGGAAACACTGGGTTTTTCCCATTAGAATTATGCCTTCATCAGGAATCTTCCCTTAGCCCATACCTTTTTGCCCTAATCCTGGACGAGTTGTCGTGTAGGATACAAGAGCGCATCCCATGGTACATGATTTTTGTAGATGATATTGTTCTGATTTCGGAAACCAAGGATGGGCTAAATAGTACGATGGAGCAATTGAGGGAGGTCCTTGAAGACCAAGGTTTAAGAATCAATCGACAAAAAACTGAGTGCAATTTCGACAAGAACGAGGATGAGCAGAATGATGGAGTGGACATCCGCATTGGGGACCAGGTCCTACACTCATAGAAGTCTTTCAGATACCGGGGCTCGGTGTTACATAGTTCAGGGATGAGCAGTGAGGACGTGACTAACCGAATAAAGGTAGGATGGTTGAAGTAGAGAGCAGCGACATGCGTCATGTGTGACAAGAAAGTCCCTCGTAAACTGAAAGGGAAATTTTTAAGGTCGAAATATGACCTACTATGTTGTATGGTTCAGAGTGTTGGCCGATGACTAAGGTGCAAGAAAGGAGGATGGAAGTGGCGGAAATGAGGATGCTAAGATGGACATGTGGTAAAACCATGTTAGACATGATACCAAATGAAGTTTTTAAGGTAGAGTTAGAAGTCACGAGCATCACAAATAATTTGTGAGAAGGAAGATTAAGATGGTTTGGACATGTTAGGAGGAGACCTATCACGGCGCCAGTTTGAAGAGTGGAAGCTCTCACTGTTGATGGCTCAAGGAGAAAGGGTAGACTTAGATGTAAGTGGGAGGATAGACTGAAGCTCGACATGAAGGAGCTTCTCTTGACCGAGAACATGACCTCTGATAGAAAATTGTGAAGCAGTAGAATTAGGATGGATGAGTAGAGTATCTTAGAGTAATATATGTAGCTTCTATAGAGATATTTATATTAGATAGTATGCAGGGGTATCTAGGTAGATTCGGTATAGATGCGTATAGTGTTTCTAGGCATATGGATACCATCTATTTATGTCACACCCCCAAAATCGGTAATCGCGTTTATTTAGTAATTAGCGGAAGCTTTAGTTAATTAGCGGAAGCATTTTAATAATCGTTTTAACAACGGGGGTGCTGACATTACAATAGTGCATTCATTGTATCAGAGCATATGATCATACAGAACATATTAATTTAAGATGCCATAAGTTTAAAAGTTATTACAAAAGAGTACGACTTATAAAGTCGTACAAGTAGTGGTGTTGTAGAATAACATAAGTTTACAAAATACGAGTTTATAAAAGAGGGATTTCGTAAGTATAACCAATAGAATTGGTAATACAAAGGAAATCCAAGTATCCCAAAAGTGGCATCATAAATAGTCTGGATTGCCTACGTCCTTTATGCATGCAGAAGTACCTGAGTCCTAATTCTCTGAAAAATATAGTAAACCGTCAACATAGAATATTGAGTGAATTCACAGGTTTAATATATATGCGTAGTTAAACCAAGTTTTGTATAAATCATTCATGTACACAAACATAATGTTTATATGTATAGTAGGAAACACAAGTATTCTAATTAAAGAAAACATTTCCTATTTTACTATAAGAATGTCATTCTTACGACAAGTAATAGCTGTGTAGGAAACACAACTTTAATCATAAATATTTCATAATAAATAATTGCAGGAAACTCAGGTTTGACAATCAAGTAAACATTTCCTATAAGAGTTGTTTTGTAGGGAAACCAAGTTTAGCCAATTAGGGTGAACATTTTCCTAAAAATTGTCGTGTGTAGGAACACCGATCCTATTAGTTGTCACAGGGAATACCCTTCTCAAATCAAGTTGTAGTTTAGTTGTTTAGTGTATGTGGGAAATATAGACTATGATCCCTCTAAGGTGAGCGACACCTTTAAAGTTAAAGTAACGATACCTAGTACTATAACCAATCCATGACTAGTTGATGTTGTTGCCTCAGTAACATGGTAAGTATACACTCCTCGTTACGACTGCCGTCGATGTGGTTGGCATGACCAACGAGTTAAATCCTGGGAGGGTTGTCAAATCGATAGTACTATCTGTATACTCAGTGGTTAGATTCACCTAGCTAATGGTTATAGGTTGCAAGCACTGAGACTTATGTGCACTACAACTACCTCGCGTAAACCTAGGATCGTACCAAGATTCGTTGTCTTATTCCCAAAAAGTTGTGAAAACGTTTCATATAGTTAACAGTTGAATATGAAGCATATAGCATTTATATGAATCAATTTAGTATAAAAGTATGTTAAGCAATTATATAAAAACAAGTTGCATGTAATAGCACATAGTTCTATGTTTTCCACCTCTGGTTTTAAAAACATTTAAAACAAGTAAAAGGTAGGGGCCGTGAACTCACGTGTAGCAAAGCTTCAGCGAATACAGCTAGTAATATAATCCGAGTGCGTCCCTCAAATACCTAGACGCAAGATAATATACTTTATATAAGTACTCGGACTATTCATTAAGTATTTGTTTGTACAATATTTGTTGTTGGTGATAATTAAGTGAAACAATGCGTTGTGTACAAATATATACATTTATGTACATATTAGTTGAATATATATATTCGTATATATATATTTGAAGTCTATTGTCATCGTCGTATATATATATACATTATTCATTTATTAATGTCGTATATATATATATATATATAGTCTTTATCATTGTCGTTTATGTTTTAAAAACATAATTATATTTGTTATAAAAATGACTTTGTTTAATACGATTGTCGTAGACCATTTATATAACTATATATAAATTATAATCGTCAACTATATATATAACCCATTTATCATGTTACTAATATCATTCGTCTCATTTAACTCGTCACTTATATATAAACCGGTTTGAGTTTGCGTTTTGGAATCACGTAGCCCGTTGGGCTTGGTCCAATTAGTTTGGCCCAATATCAAAGTCAAATAGTTTGGCCCAACCATGAGGCCCAAATAGGTGTGGCTCAAATTAATTCGGCCCAAATACGTTTAACAAATTATTTTGGCCCGTTAACAAAATACAAATTTTGACCCAATATAGATTCGGCCCGTTTGGCCCGAAAAGTTACATTGTTAATTATCCGTTTCAAAATAATGTCCCGCGGTCGTGTACAATTTTGTACCAAACTTTGTATCGTTAATTTTCATAACTTTTATAACTTTTTAATATTTGTATAATGTACCCATTAATATGTTTATACTACGAAATATATATCGACAGTGTATTAATTAATCGCATTGAAATAAGTCAGTACACAGACATCCTAGCTGATCGGGTATCAGCTTAGCAAACCGTTCGGCTCAACCAACCCATAACCGATCGGCTAAGGTTGATGAGCCGATCGGCTCACTAAATCTAGCCGATCGGCTGGTTAAAACCAACCGATCGGTTTGGTTCCCTTGCCCGGTTCAGCCTCTGTTCGTCCCTGTTCGTGCTCTGTGATGTATATATATATGTTTGGGTGTTTGATTCCACGTTTTTGTACATTACTAATCACTATAATATAGCATACAAACACTACTATAACAAGTTTACATACCATACTACATTATACAATCAAAGTTATATGAAATTATAAGTATGAAATATATAGTTTTGAACCTTACAAAGATTATGATCTTGATGATGTTGATCACTGATGATGATGAGAATGAGATGATTTAGGTGATAAAGGTTATGTGATCATTTTATTAGTTTGGTGGTTGTAAGTTTGAAGGTTTAGAGATGGTTTTGTTCTTGCTTTGCTCCTGCTCCAATTCTTGCTGCTGCTTATTGTTGTGAAGAAGAAAGAACAGAGAAAGAATTTTGGTAGATCACAAATAATTGAAGGTGGGTGAGTGATCAAGTGAGGGAGTGGGAGTATATATTAAAATGTCTCTGCTTCAATTTTCTTCAAAGAGGAGGTAAGGTGGTAACAGGAGGTGGTCGAGCAGATTTTTATCTGTGTTAAATGTTTGGGTTTTTAACCCGTTAATTCCGTGTACAGGTCCAATTATTTATACCTCGTGTCCTACTCAATTATTCATTTGTTTAAATTTTATTTTAAACATTATAATTGATAAATACAAAAGTGAAATAATTTTATTTAAAATGATTAATAAAATTATTCACAGTAGTGGGTCTGTACAGTTAAATTGCGTGCCAGATTTCAGTTGAATTTGGAAATTTTTGAGGTAATGTTCCAAATACTAAAACAAGATTGGACAAAATATTATTTTTAGCATATTTGACCTTTAGGTACGTTTTATAATTGTTTCTGTTCGTGTATAACGCGCTCGGTACGTTTAATATAAAATGTATAATTTAGTATATTATTTCAATAATATAAGTTAATAATATTTGTAATTAATAATTTTCGAATTATTAATTATTTTGTATCACCAACTTTGTTGTACTTAGTTTGTCAAGTTTGATACGTTTATTTAGTACAAGTACAATAATTATATAATAACTACTACTTTACTACTACGACACGTATCACATAATAAGTTTTGTTAACTTATCACACAAAGTAGGTTTTGAATTCACTAATCAGGGAATTACTCTAGGTAATTCACGAAATTAGGTAAAGATTAATACCCTAAATGGAGGATTGTCACAATTTATTAAGGGTGTGGGTGTTTAAGGTTGATAATTGCTATTTATTACGGTGTTATATTATTGTATAGAGAGATAAATAGCTTATCTATTTTGGGGGGCTTATTAGACGGATAGAATACGTATGTCATTTAGGTCGCTATATGTATCCGCATATATTTATATTATTTGTACATATATTGATATATATATTTATATTATATATATATTGTATATCTTTGCTTTAGTTTTTGGTATATAATTATGTATTATATATATATATAGGTATTATAGATGTATATACTTTATATATATCTTATATTTATTATAGTGTTTATACTGCTTATAGCTTATAGGATCAATATTTAATTTTACTATTACTATTATTATACTAGTATATATGTTATTATCTAGTACTATTGACTGTTATTGTTATTATTGTTCTGATTATTATTACTATTGTTAGTATCATCATACTTTTGTGCTTTTATTCATATGGGTCTGTCGGAGGTCTCTCTGGAAGCAGTCTCTCTACCTTTGGGTAGAAGTATGACTGTCTACATCTTATTCTCCCTATACTCCGTCCTAGGCAGGATTGAGTAGTGTTGTTGTTGTGTTTTTATAGGCTTAAATTTGATAAGATATCTTTCGTCCCAATTGATTATGAATGTATCGATGAAGATATGAATGTTGGGTTGTTGAGAACAGCCGGATGGAAAGCTTGACTTTATTGAATTCCGAAATACGCTTGGTGAACAAGAGCAAGAACCTACTTATCAAACGCAAGGTTGCATATTACATATAAGTGGTATCATTTTGAGTTTATTGTTAGTTTATTACATTACATTAACAGTTCTTATTTGATATTAAATAAAAAAGAAAGTGATTTTGGTCTAGTTGACTAGGATGAAGAGGATACTGAATTTCATTTACTTAGTGAGACTTAACTTGATGCATATAACACTCCTATGCCTTGATGGAAAGGTATTTATATACCAACTATATACATTTTTTAGATTCATCAGTAATTTTTATGTTTGATATTGTAGGATATAAATATGATGATGTTGTGGCAGGGGTGACTCAAGGGTAAGGCCGATGAAGCTAGGGCTTTAGGTCCCCGATTTTTTAAGGCCCTAAAATTTTGATATCGTGTATTATCTACAGGAAAACGATTAGGATCTTCAACATTTCATAGCTTTCTAACGCCCCAAAAAGTATATGTTCAAAGATCTAATACTCGCTTAATTTGAAAAAAATGACGTAATAAGGCTTCAAAATTTTAAATTGTGAAATATTAGGCCTATTTTATGTGAAAAAAGCTACTAAGCCATCTTTTGTTATTTCATCAGGAAGATTCGTGTTATAAGTATATTTTTTCATAATTAATTCCAAGTTAGTCTTTTACTAATTATCTATCATTATATCAGCTCAATCATTTCACATATGACTCGTGGTTAAGTTTAGTAGGTTATTTTTAATTTTAGAATGAGTTGAATCTAATGTTTTACTTAATATATTATCGCTAAATGTTACATAAAATTAAGGATCATGTAATGTCATTGTAGAAGAAAGCACGACATACATAGTATCGATATAAATAAATTTGTAGAGTATTTATAGATTATATGGATAAAATAGTTAAAGTAGTGTTGTGTTTAGGAAAAAAATATATATTCAAAGTCTATAATTAGTCGATAACTCGAACCTGTTTTCAAAACATTATATTATGTAAGTAAAAAGATGAGAAAATTACAAAAATCATCCTTATGGTTTGCCCCAAATTTCACTTGCAGTCCTTTAATTAATTTAATTACATAGATCATCCTTTATTTTGAAACGAGTTATGTTAATAGTCCTTTACACTAACGATTGTTAACTCTCCATTAAAAAGGACCATGTATGTAATTTTTTTTGTTCTTATAAATTTTCTAAGTAAAATATGAATTATAAAACTTAGCATATGTATAAATACATTATTAGGTGAACAAACTTCATTTTCATCTTTAACATTTTACTTAGCAGATTCATCATCAAATTGTTTCTCTTTCGCATTAAAACAGTAAATTTTATAGTGCACAAACGGCTTTCACCACTCAAGGATCTTCCGTTATCTATTCATCTTATCTCATCATGACTTTAGTGGCCACCATCTCTTATCTTTTGCGTCCATTCTGATGATCCAAGCTTCGAAGTAAAACAACGTTGAAAAGTGAGAACAAATTAAACCACAAATGTATATCTAAATTGAGAAAGATGTTTGTAATATCCTCCCTACGGGTCTGGTAACTTTCTAATTTTAAATGATTATTTAATTGTGTTAGAAATTATTTGATATTATTTGTTTGATTGTGAAACTTAAGTAAATAGGTCAATTGACTTATTGTGAATAGTAAAATTTTACCTGTTTTATATCGTTGTAGTTGACGGTAAAATAAAATAGTTTGCCTCGCAAACTATTTCTAGGTTTCAGATAATAGGGTTAGAAGGGGAACACAAATTACCCAATATTAGGGTCGGTTTTATAGAGGAGTCGACCTAAAATCTATGAACTTCTTCCCCAAACTTATTTCTTCTTGAATCCTTTGAAAATTTAGTGACCAAAAGTTCCAATTCAAGAAACTTAATCAAGTGATAAATCCTAAGTGTTCTTGTAGCTGGATTTCTTCTTCATTATCATCATCTTGTTCTTCTTAAGATTGTAAGTATTCTTGCTATTTTATATGAAATAAGTTTATGCAAGAATCATGTGATTTAGTGATAAATATATGAAATTGATGCTTGATTTAGATTAGTATCGATTATTACTTGCTAGTGAAAGATGTATGATGACTTTAAGTGGTAGTTAAGCAAGTTGTTGATTGTTCTTAAATGGAGTTTGTTTATGGTAATTAGGGTAATAGATATGTGTGGAAATTGGAACTTAGATGAAGTTGTTAGTTGTTATACTATGTTTATTAGGCATATGTGAAGTTAAATACTGCCCAAAATCGTATATAATGCTTGTGTTGTGTGAATTTTTGGTTTAAATCCGTAGCTGAGATTGTGCAGAAAGAAATTGAGCACCAGGATCTGGACTACATAGCCGATCGGCTATGACTCTTTTAGCCGATCAGGTATGTGTTTTCTAGCCGATCGGGTAGATTAAGCCGAATGGCTAGAATAGAACAAAACGATTACCGCAGCTAACGCCAGAATAAATGTCTTGAGAATCACTACTTAGCCGATCGGGTAAGAGAGGTTAGCCGATCAGGTATGTGATATCTAACCGATTGGGTTATTTTAGCCGTTGGGCTGAATTAGAACAAAACCATTACAGAACTTTGCGTTGGAACCAAAAAGCCTCATAATGTTATGTTAGTTGATCGGTTCAAGAGGGTGAGCCGATTGGGTAAATAAAGGTTAGCCGATCGGCTATGGCAGTAAGCCGATCGGGTAAGGGTTAAAACAGAAACAACTCAGTTTTGAATTTGATTTGTACTCTCAATATATTCATAAGTGTTAAGTAAACTGCTAATTGATACATTGATATTAAAATATCCATATTAACTTAATGTATTTGGATTATGATATGAGAATGAATATGTGATAATTATGATAGTTATCATCAAAGTGGTATAGTGAAGAGAAGGTGTATTATTATGAATGAATTACTAATTCATTGTTTTGTTGTGTTCTCATATCAACCGAAGACTCAGTGATATAAGAATCCTGAGTGTGAAAACTTCGGAGGTATCGGTGAGTGGATTTGGACCTCACCTTTTGATTTAGTTGTAACTATTGGTTGCAACAAGTGAATGTAGATATGTTATTAGACTTATTAGTTTGAATTGTTAATTGTGAATCTACGTACTATGTGGCCTTTGGGCAGTAGCTGTTATTGAGGTCAACAAGTTGGTTGGGCTAGTTGGTTATTATGAGAAATACTGTTATCTCGCACACCGGTCGTTGAAATTTCTAATGGTGATGCGAGGCAACAGCGGGTATTAAATTTATAAGGCTAGGCCTAAGGTTACTATTATTGCTAATCTAAAGGGCTAGCAAAGGATAAGTGTGACCTAGGATCGTTCTTCAAAGCGCGACGAATTGAAACTAGGGGATTTAGAAACTTTTATGTATTTAGCTAAGGATAAGAGAGTTGGTTTTGGTTTTGGGTTTTCTATCCTAAATTAAACTAAACTAAACTAAAAGTGGAGGTAACTTCGGGCATTCAGCAATTAAAACGATTGTCTACTATGAAGTGGTTTAGGTGATGTTAAATATGAAGAGTTCTAATGAGGATAAGTTCGTAAGTTAATGTGAACTATTACTACAATCTTTCTATCGGGCTAACGCAGAGGTGTCCACAATTAGGCAAACAGAATGTCACGTGGGTTGCAGAATATATTAAAGCTGTAACACCCTCAAATTTCGGGTTGCGGAAGTGGTCGGGTCGGGTGTTACCAAATCAAATATCACAAGCACAAAGGTACATAATGTACGACTCTAAATGAGACGTTTGAAAATAGTTATACATTTCCAAAATAAAAGTGTATACAAGTTGCGAGTTCGCAAAATAATTTCAATACATAATTTGTAATACAAAAGTTATGCAGAGAAATCCAGATGTTTGAAAACATACGACTCGAGCTAGCATATCTTGTAGCAATCCTAATTCTTCTGGGCACCTGAGAACACATGCTAAAACGAGTCAGCTATAAAGCTGGTGAGTTCATAGGATTGATAGTTGAAAACATAAAGTATAAATCTTATATGTTTTGAACATTTGATTCAAAATCCACGATTTTGATTTGTATTGTTATAGTATTGTAAAATCCGTGTGTAATACACCTATCAAGGTATCTCATACCTAAGTGATTTAGTAGTGTACATACGTACATCGGGGAAAACGACAATCCATGCCTAAGTACAATTCGAGTATGTGTATGACCACGTCATATGGTAACAAGTATTAATATTACTTATTCAGTTGTAAAGTGTTAGTGTGCCCCCTGAAATATTGTGTTGCCTCCAGCAACATGAAATTGTAGTCCCACAGAACTATGATTGAGTATTTAGATCAAATACTGAGTCAACGACTTCGCGTGAAAGCTCACCGATCCGTTAACTAATGCGAATCTCGAGTGTAAACTCGCCGATCCATGAATGAGTGCGGATCACGAGCATAAGCTCGCCCATCCGTGTGTTTGTGATTTGTATCGCTTTACCGCGATATCATTTTGTGCCCACTCTAACCGTGGCATCGTTTTGTGCCTACTTTACCGTGGCATCGTTTTGTGCCCAACTTAGGACTTTTGATTAGTGCCTAACTACTTGTACTTTCATGTATTTAGTTTTGTATTAATCTAAGTATATGAGACTTTCGTGAAAATTACTTACACGCGTACGCGATTCGTCTAAATCGTACACTTCCCAAATGGACGAGGTCCGATACAATTTAGATTGGACGTTGGTGACAAAAACTTTTAAATAATTTGGAATTAACCAAACAAACATTATTAGCTTTAATATATTGTGAGAATATATTACACGTACCTAGTATCGTTTAAAACACTCCGAACGCGACGAGAGCACACGAAACGCGCCTAGCAACAGAAAGTAATTCAAGATTATATTTTTATAACTCATCATTAAGAATTTGGATAAAAATACTTCGGCTAAAAATATTTCAGATACACTTTATCGTATAACGCGAAACAACGTTTAAACAACTACAGGATTTAACCGACAATGACTCGTGATATAAAATTTGGAAACACAAACCCGCGAGCCGGAGACCCAAGTTGGGTCGGCTCAGACCCGCGAACCCAGCCCCCCAACCGACCCATGACCCACCCCTTTTTAGCTCCATTCTTTCCCCACTTCCATCTCATTTACACCAAACACACACTTACACCTTTTCCCCTTCACCTCTCCCTACCAAATCTCTATAACTCTCTCTCTAAAAACTGAGGTAACAAGAACATCATCACCAAAATCGTTCATCATCATCAAGACACTAGCAAGGGGATCATCATCATCATCATCATCATCATCATCATCATCATCATCACCTCCTTTGATTTTCGATTTGTTGGTAAGAAGCTTTAAAAACTCTTTTAAATTACTTAGAAAGCTTTTATTTACATGCTAGAACGTTTACTCAACGAAGATTTGCCCAAAAACCGACTTGAAAATGCATTTTTATAGATAAATGTTCAAGCAGCTCGTTCTGCGAGCCGAGATCTGTTCGTCCTGCGAGGCGATCCCAACTGCGAACCGAACCCGCTTGCGAGTCGACCTGCGAGTTGACTTTCGAGTTGACCTGCGAGTTGACCTGCGAGTTGACCTGCGAGCCGAACCTTGTGTTGCGAACCGAATTCAGTTCGCAGCCTACCACTTGCGAACCCACTTTGCCTTGCGAACCCAACTCGGTTCGCAGCCTACTGCCTTGCGAGCCGAACTCGGCTCGCATCGCGAACTCAGTTCGCCCCACTATTTCAGTCCACAACCCGACTTGACCAATTTTCCGAATTTAAATCCCAGATACGATTTTTAATAAAACGATACATATATTAATAACACTCTTGGATTATTATTACAAACCGTCACCAACGGGCCATACTTGTTTTCAAAATACAAACGGTTTACTAAACTAACACTTGGACATGTCCTAGTTGAGTGGACAACTAGCATGAGTGATCTTTTAAGACACCAACTCGTTTACTTGTTTACTTACAACCTTGTGCATCTCGGACGCCAGAAGGTTGTAGGGTTCTGAGAATCGATACACAGACTTACAACCGCTTTACCTGGTTGATTTCACATACGTATTTACTAGGCTCAGGTGAGTCTCATAGCCCCACTTTTACTGTTTTACTTACGGGGTGAGATACATTGCTTATTTTTCTTGAACACAAGTACGAACTAATCATTTTACTGTACGGGATTGCATGAGTTACTTACTTTTACGGAAGTCTCTCCATCATATATCGTTAGTTATGTACTTAAGCGCGAACACTAGTTAATGGATCCATTAGGGAAATGACCCTCCCCGCCCGGGGTAGTAGCGCTACCACGAACCGTTCTGTATAAACGGGCGACTATTATTCGTTACTTATGCTTGCTCAATTACGAGCATGTCACGGGAGCAAATTATTATTTACAGGTTAAGCTTCGATTATGAGCCTCATGGCAACGGTATAACTTACTTATTTTACAATTGCGAGATTACAAATACCTGATTTACGCCTGCGGGCATTACTGATGAAACCTTGTGTTCAAATACTTACATTATTTACAAGCCTGTGAGATTCACCAACATTCGTGTTGACCTTTTTAGCTTTGTATCTCAGGTACACAGATGGAGTAGGATTCCCTCAGGATACTAGCTAGAGTCGCATGATTTCTACCTTGCATTTAACGGAGATTCTTAGCATTATCTTTTGTATTTATTATGATTATGTAATAGAATCTCCCGCTTTATACGCGGACTCTACGGAACTTCATTTTGTAACTAGAAACGCTATGTTTCAAACATTTATGTATGTAAATGTAACTATTTTACAAACGTTGCATATAGATGTCGTTTGCTTTACTTTTGTGCTATGATATTTGATTAGTAGCACCCCAAAGTTTGCTTCCGCTAAACAGTGATCTTGGGGGTGTTACAGATTGGTATCAGAGCCTAAGGTTATAGCGAACTAGGTTGCATTTAGTGGGCCTAGACTATGACCGTTAGGCAGTATTTCCTCATTAGGTATGACTGGTTCAGGAATTGCATCATACGACGTTAATTTAACATAGCCTGATCAACTATGTACAATTAAGGAAAGATGATGTGAAGCCTGAAAGGGGTTGTATTGAACAGGAATACACTAGTTGACTCTGACCACGAGAGAAACGGGACCGATACTTATTTGTGCTAGACATGCTAGGCTATATTATATGTTATATATAAGTAGGCCTCACTCTTTCTAACACTTTGTCTCAGAATGGCAAACACACCACCAAGTTCGTCACGCCCTTATCCGCATGGAACACGAAACCCAAGGGTGGCTAGGAGGGATGCCCGTTCGCCTCGAACCAGCCCATATGTCACTCACCTCACTCTACCGGACTTAGCCGCTAGGGTGCACCATCACGATCAACGACTCCATGAAATGGATATCGAACTCCAAGAAACTCGCGAGAACTGGAGACTCACAGCAATGGAGCGAATCGAGCAAGTCTCCGAAGATCACGATCACACTGTTACCACCATGAACACTCTTCAGAATCAGGTGGGGGAAACAGTCGAAACCATGGAAGTTGTCCACAACCAAGTGATTGGCAACCGAAATGAGATCTCTGTCTTACAATCAAGACTACACCAGTGCGAGACACGTCTAAGGGAAACCGAGGACGCCCTCCGAACGGCCAACAGACTCGCAGAATCTGTGGACCGCCTCAACGCACTGCTGCCACAACTCAATCTATGCCGGAATTAGCTTAGGCTGAATCTGTATTCTATTATGCTTTTGTAGGATCTATGTAATTCGACCGGATGATACAATTCCCGACATCTTTTGTACTCATCATATTATGTAACCCTCTAGAACTCATGCCTTGTTTCTAATCTAATTATCTAATGAAATATGGGAATATGGTTATCACGTCACTCTGTTCTCGTATATTCCATCATATACACATGAGATATACCATAAATTCGTACAAATCTCTTATTTCTCTTTTCTTGTTCTCCTTGTTCAGCATCATGCCTCCCCGACGCCAGGTCACCCTCAGTGAAACTGAAATAGCAGATCTAATTGCCCGCAGTATGGCCCAAGCCTTGGCTACCCGGACACCTGTTCCTAGTAGCGAAGATACAGCTACCAATGGGCCACAACCCAAACCCTGCTCTTACAAAGACTTTCAAAACTGCAAACCTTTGAGCTTTGCAGGTTCCGAAGGAGCAATCGGTCTAGTGCGCTGGATTGAGAAAATCGAATCTGTATTCCTTATTTGCAACTGCACAGAGGAAGACAAGGTCAAGTTCTCCGCCAGTACATTTTCTGACACCGCTCTCACCTGGTGGAACACCTATGCCCAGACTGTGGGTATTGCGAATGCTTACAAACTCTCATGGGAGGAGTTAAAGCAGATGTTGAGGGGCGAGTACTGCCCCAGAGATGAATTGAAACAGCTGGAGGTAGAGTTCTGGAACCACAAAATGCAGGGTGATGACATCACGGGTTACACCAACCGTTTTCACCAACTGGCGCTTCTGTGCCCATCCATGGTCGATCCCGAGTATAAGAGGATCGATAAATACGTAGATGGACTCCCCGACAAACTTCAAGACCTGGTAACTTCATCCAAATCGGGTACTATTCAGAGCGCCATTCGTATGGCTCACGAACTAACGACCAACTCTGTCCGCCGTGGCACAACTTCAACCCCAACAACAAACAACAAGCGTAAGTGGGAAGGGAGTCCCAATTCCTCCAACCAAACCTTCAACAAAAAGCATGAGTCTATTAAGGCTTATTCCTCGGGATCTACTGAGAGGAAAGGGTACATCGGGAACAAACCTTACTGTTCCAAATGCAACCGCCATCATGACGGTTCCTGCCCTTGTACTAATTGCAAAAGGTTCGGGCACTTAGCCAAGGATTTCCGAGCCAACATCCTTACCCCCAACACTAACGCACCGAAGACTTGCTTTGGGTGCGGAAATCCAGGACATTTCAAGAGCGACTGCCCCAAACTGAAAAACAACAACAAGAACAACAACAACGCTCGAGGAAGAGCTTTCGTGCTGAAATCAGGGGAAGCCCGTCAAGACCCTAATGTGGTCACGGGTACGTTCCTTCTCAACAACTTAACTGCCACTGTTTTATTCGATACTGGTGCTGATAAGAGCTTTATGTCTGATAAATTTTATCCACTACTTGACACTGCACCTATAGCCTTAGATTCTAAGTACACAGTAGAACTGGCAAACGGAAAACTTATTGAGGCCGACAGTGTGATACCTAAATGCACTTTAAACTTAGCTGACGAGCTCTTTTCCATTGATTTGATACCCATCGAGATCGGCAGGTTTGACATCATCGTCGGTATGGATTGGTTATCCAAGCACCGAGCCGAAATAGTTTGTTTTGAGAAAATCGTCCGAATCCCTCTCGTCACCGGTGGAACATTAGTCATACGAGGGGAGAACGGCGGGACGAGCCTAAACATCATTTCTTGCCTAAAAACCCGAAAATAGTTGAGAAAAGGGTACCAAGCAATCCTCGCACATGTTATGGAGAAAAAGTCGGAGGAGAAACGACTTGAGGATGTGCCTATTGTTCGGGATTTCCCAGAAGTCTTTCCTGAAGACTTTCCTGGCCTCCCACCACCTAGACAAGTCGAATTTTCTATTGATCTTGTGCCCGGTGCAACATCGGTGGCACGAGCACCTTACCGACTAGCCACATCCGAACTTCAGGAATTGTCTACTCAGTTACAGGAACTCCTGGACAAGGGATTTATTCGACCAAGTTTCTCACCTTGGGGAGCTCCGGTCTTGTTCGTGAAAAAGAAAGACGGTTCTTTCCGCATGTGCATCGATTATCGTGAACTTAACAAGTTAACTGTCAAAAACCGTTACCCACTTCCTCGCATTGATGACCTGTTTGACCAACTTCAGGGGTCGAGTTTTTATTCTAAGATCGACCTACGGTCGGGTTATCATCAACTTCGAGTACGAGACTGCGACATCCCAAAAACAGCTTTCAGAACCCGCTATGGACATTACGAATTCCAAGTGATGCCTTTTGGCTTAACCAACGCACCGGCTGTATTCATGGACCTTATGAATCGGGTGTGCAAACCCTATCTAGATAAGTTTGTCATCGTGTTCATTGACGACATCTTGATCTACCCGAAGGCACCGATGACTTCGTGGTTTACTGCGACGCCTCACACCAAGGACTTGGTTGCGTGTTAATGCAACGGGAGAAAGTCATTGCCTATGCCTCACGACAACTGAAAATTCATGAGAAAAACTATACAACACACGACCTAGAATTAGGTGTCGTGGTATTCGCGCTAAAAATCTGTAGATATTACCTTTACGGTACGAAAAGTACTATCTTTACCGATCACAAAAGCCTCCAACACATATTCGATCAAAAGGATCTAAACATGAGGCAACGTCGTTGGGTCGAGTTACTTTGTGACTACGACTGCGAAATCAAATACCACCCAGGCAAGGCGAACGTAGTTGCCGATGCCTTAAGCCGAAAGGAACGAGTGAAACCCCTTCGAGTCCGAGCCCTCAGTATTACCATCCGCAACGATCTTATCACCCAAGTTCTTGCCACTCAACTCGAAGCATTCAAACCTGAAAACGTCATCGATGAAGCCCTGCGAGGCATGGATAAACAATTTGAAATCAAACCTGATGGAACTCGGTACTTCTCTAACCGGGTATGGTTAACCAAATTCGGAAACTTGCGAGATTTGGTGATGGCTGAAGCTCACAAATCTCGATATTCTATACATCCTGGTTCTGAAAAGATGTATCACGACATCAAAGGATTTTATTGGTGGCCTAACATGAAAGCTGACATCGCCGTATACGTCAGTAAATGCTTAACTTGTTCCAAGGTCAAGGCCGAACACCAAAGACCCTCAGGATTACTCCAACAACCTGAAATCCCTCAATGGGAATGGGAGCAACTTTCCATGGACTTTATTACCAAACTACCGATAACTTCGAGCGGTTGCGATACCATTTGGGTGATTGTAGACCGTCTCACGAAATCTGCCAACTTTCTAGCCATCAAGGAAAATGACAAGATGGAGGGTTTGGCTCGCATCTACATCAAAGAAATTATTTCACGACACGGTGTACCTATCTCGATCATCTCGGATAGGGACGATCGTTTTACTTCTAACTTTTGGCAATCCCTACAAAAATCTCTCGGTACTCGTTTGGATATGAGTACTGCTTATCACCCGCAAACTGATGGCCAAAGCGAACGGATTATTCAAACACTGGAGGATATGCTATGCGCCTGCGTAGTTGACTTCGGTAAGAACTGGGAAAATCACTTGCCTTTGTGCGAATTAACATACAACAACAGTTACCATACTAGCATCAAGGCCGCACCTTTTGAGGCACTCTACGGACGTAAGTGCCGATCACCTGTCTGCTGGACTGAGGTGGGGGATACCCAACTCACTGGTCCAGAAATCATTCACGAAACCACCGAGAAGATCGTTAGTATCCAAACCGGCTGAAAGCCGCACGTGATCGTCAGAAAAGTTACGCTGACGTGAGACGCAAACACCTCGAGTTCCAGGTTGGGGACAAGGTACTTCTTAAGGTGGCACCATGGAAAGGTGTCATTCGATTCGGAAAACGAGGAAAACTGAACCCTAGGTACATTGGACCATTTGAAATTCTCGAGAGAATTGGTCCAGTGGCGTATCGACTACAGCTACCTACCGAACTTAGCAGCGCGCATCCTACCTTTCACATTTCTAACTTGAAGAAATGTCTGTCTGATGAGACACTGATTGTATCACTCGACGAAATACAAATCGATGATAAACTTCACTTTGTCGAGGAACCTGCAGAAATAATGGACCCTGAGGTCAAGCATTTGAAACAGAGTCGTATTCCCATTTTCAAGGTCAGGTGGAATTCGAGGTGCGGCCCTGAGTTCACTTGGGAACGGGAAGATCAAATGCGACTGAAGTACCCACATTTGTTCACAAATCCGGCTCACACCACGACTTTGAGCTAATTTCGGGACGAAATTCTCTTAACAAGGGGAGAATGTAACACCCGCCAAATTAGGACTTTTGATTAGTGCCTAACTACTTGTACTTTCATGTATTTAGTTTTGTATTAATCTAAGTATATGAGACTTTCGTGAAAATTACTTACACGCGTACGCGATTCGTCTAAATCGTACACTTCCCAAATGAACGAGGTCCGATACAATTTAGATTGGACGTTGGTGACAAAAACTTTTAAATAATTTGGAATTTATCAAACAAACATTATTAGCTTTAATATATTGTGAGAATATATTACACGTATCTAGTATCGTTTAAAACACTCCGAACGCGACGAGAGCACACGAAACGCGCCTAGCAACAGAAAGTAATTCAAGATTATATTTTTATAACTCATCATTAAGAATTTGGATAAAAATACTTCGGCTAAAAATATTTCAGATACACTTTATCGTATAACGCGAAACAGCGTTTAAACAACTACGGGATTTAACCGACAACGACTCGTGATATAAAATTTGGAAACACAAACCCGCGAGCCGGAGACCCAAGTTGGGTCGGCTCAGACCCGCGAACCCAGCCCCCCAACCGACCCATGACCCACCCCTTTTTAGCTCCATTCTTTCCCCACTTCCATCTCATTTACACCAAACACACACTTACACCTTTCTCCCTTCACCTCTCCCTACCAAATCTCTATAACTCTCTCTCTAAAAACTGAGGTAACAAGAACATCATCACCAAAATCGTTCATCATCATCATCAAGACACTAGCAAGGGGATCATCATCATCATCACCTCCTTTGATTTTCGATTTGTTGGTAAGAAGCTTTAAAAACTCTTTTAAATTACTTAGAAAGCTTTTATTTACATGCTAGAACGTTTACTCAACGAAGATTTGCCCAAAAACCGACTTGAAAATGCATTTTTATAGATAAATGTTCAAGCAGCTCGTTCTGCGAGCCGAGATCTGTTCGTCCTGTGAGGCGAACCCAACTGCGAACCGAACCCACTTGCGAGTCGACCTGCGAGTTGACATGCGAGTTGACCTGCGAGTTGACCTGCGAGTTGACCTGCGTGTCGACCTGCGAGCCGAACCTTGTGTTGCGAACCGAATTCAGTTCGCAGCCTACCACTTGCGAACCCACTTTGCCTTGCGAACCCAACTCGGTTCGCAGCCTACTGCCTTGCGAGCCGAACTCGGCTCGCATCGCGAACTCAGTTCGCCCCACTATTTCAGTCCATAACCCGACTTGACCAATTTTCCGAATTTAAATCCCAGATACGATTTTTAATAAAACGATACATATAATAATAACACTCTTGGATTATTATTACAAACCGTCACCAACGGGCCATACTTGTTTTCAAAATACAAACGGTTTACTAAACAAACACTTGGACATGTCCTAGTTGAGTGGACAACTAGCATGGGTGATCTTTTAAGACACCAACTCGTTTACTTGTTTACTTACAACCTTGTGCGTCTCGGACGCCAGAAGGTTGCAGGGTTCTGAGAATCGATACACAGACTTACAACCGCTTTACCTGGTTGATTTCACATACGTATTTACTAGGCTCAGGTGAGTCTCATAGCCCCACTTTTACTGTTTTACTTATGGGGTGAGATACATTGCTTATTTTTCTTGAACACAAGTACGAACTAATCATTTTACTGTACGGGATTGCATGAGTTACTTACTTTTACGGAAGTCTCTCCATCATATATCGTTAGTTATGTACTTAAGCGCGAACACTAGTTAATGGATCCATTAGGGAAATGACCCTCCCCGCCCGGGGTAGTAGCGCTACCACGAACCGTTCTGTATAAACGGGCGACTATTATTCGTTACTTATGCTTGCTCAATTACGAGCATGTCACGGGAGCAAATTATTATTTACGGGTTAAGCTTCGATTATGAGCCTCATGGCAACGGTATAACTTACTTATTTTACAATTGCGAGATTACAAATACTTGATTTACGCCTGCGGGCATTACTGATGAAACCTTGTGTTCAAATACTTACATTATTTACAAACCTGTGAGATTCACCAACATTCGTGTTGACCTTTTTAGCTTTGTATCTCAGGTACACAGATGGAGTAGGATTCCCTCAGGATACTAGCTAGAGTCGCATGATTTCTACCTTGCATTTAACGGAGATTCTTAGCATTATCTTTTGTATTTATTATGATTATGTAATAGAATCTCCCGCTTTATACGCGGACTCTAGGGAATCTTCATTTTGTAACTAGAAACGCTATGTTTCAAACATTTATGTATGTAAATGTAACTATTTTACAAACGTTGCATATAGATGTCGTTTGCTTTACTTTTGTGCTATGATATTTGATTAGTAGCACCCCAAAGTTTGCTTCCGCTAAACAGTGATTTTGGGGGTGTTACAATGTATAATTATATACATATGTAGATTGTAGGTAGCACCAAGTGCTCGAGATAGAGTACGAGTATGTATATATAAATCAATTCACAACCACAAGTAACGAGTATCAGGCAGCGCATGAAAGTAATTTATTGTATCTAAATATGTATACACAATACTTAGATATAAGGTGTAGCACAACAAACCTAGGTATGAATAACTCATCACCTAGTTGTTTAGTAATAGTATAAAGAGCTATACTAATGTGTGTTACTAACGTATACTACTAGCCTCAGCATAGCAAGTATATTTAGGTCTCGAGGAAAATGTTCACTTAAGTACAATTTCCATTCTAATGCTCATAGAGTGTATTGGCAGTCTTAGTTCCTAAAAGGAAGACTAATTCTGTAAGAGTCTAGCTGTCATCCAGTGTAGGTAGAACTAATCAGTTCTAGTTTATTCGATAAGGTTGTCCCGCGACAATACGGTCAAAGTATAGTGATAACCTAATCAGGTTATAAAATGGTAGTCTTTGTTTAAGATCTAGTGAAGTACAATTGTAACCTACCTAGGTTAAGCATTGATATTGTTCATGACAATATGATGGGTGTAATCTTATGCATTACACATTTCGTATTACATACCGTAAAGTAGATAAGTGTGAATTATAAAAGTTTATCATTATAATTAAAAATAGTAGTTTTGCATGCGTCTCACCCCGAAAACAGTAAAAAAGTTGAAAGAGTGGGGCTATGAACTCACTTGAGGAGCTAGCGATCCTACGATACACGCGTCGTCCGATGGGTAACCTCCTAGTGTCCTAAACACGTAAGGTCATATGAGTATGAGACAAATCAGTTTGTCTAAGCGAGTTGTGTAAATATTCATTCGTCATTCAGGTTTGGAAACCGTGTACGGGGGTCCGGGGGCAGCGCCCCTGGTAGCGGGGTCCAAGGGGTGGCAACCCCTGGCAGGGTCCAAGGGGCAGAGCCCCTGGCTAGGGTCGAGCTTTAGTAAAAACGCACGTGAAATCCAAATTCGGAGTAAAATCGAGTGACAAAATCTTAGTTTCGACACTTAGTGAAAAACATGTGTTTTTAAGGTTTCGATTTCTGCGACACAAGGGTTTGTGTCGCTAAAGGGTTCTGCGACACATTGGTTTGTGTCGCCATGTGCGACATCCGCAATTTAATGCGACATAGTGTGTTGTGTCGCTATATGCAACGTTCGGATTTGCTGCGACATAAAGCCTTGCGTCGCACCATGCGACATAACTAATCATTGCGACATAACCTGCGACATTGGTTATGTCGCAACACTGTTTTTGGTCCTCTGCGACACAATGATCTGTTCGACGATTATTCCCCCAAAATCAAGATCTAACCTATTTTCGGGCCAAATCTTGTTGATATAATATTAAAACATGATATATTAAGTATTTCTAACTCGAAATATCAAGAAAAGGGAGTAATTTCTTACGATTTAGAGATGGAGATCTAAAGTGATGATGATGATGAACACAATGATGATGATAATGGTGATGCAAGGATGATAATGGTGAAGATGGTCTGCTGTTGCTGATGCCGATTTGTTGTTGTTGTTGATGATTTTTGTTGTTTATTGTTGTTGTTGTTTGATGAAGATGAAATAGAGAGAAAGAGATGAGATAGAGATAGAGAATGTGGGTTTGGTGAAGAAAATGAAAACATACAAATGGGGTGCGGAGGGAGGCCAATTTTTGTGTTTGGTGGGGCACTCTGTCTCCCAAATTGCAGTACTAAATACCCGTGTTTGTTCCCCCGATCGTATAAAAATGTATTATTTCCAATTCTGAAAATTATTAATATTCTTTCGAAATGTTTTCGAATGAAAGTATTTTATCAAAATACTATTTTGGAATTAAAATTTAATAGTTTGTTTTCGCGCGGTTTCAGATAACTAGAATGCGTTTTTAATTAAAACGACTTACATTTTCGAACGTTTAATATTTTTCCTCAAATATACAATGTTAAATCTATATAATAAAAACATTATTTATAAAATTTTGTCACTGAAATTTGGACGCGATATTCCGCGTTCTTTCTGATACTTTCAAATGTGATTACTAAATAATCATTGTGTATTACATATATATAATTATATATATATAAAATTTCGAATACTTTGTTATAATTGCGTACTAAGTACGATTATTTGAAGTTTAAATTAGGCACGAAAATTGTACTTTTGACCATGTGTCACAAAAGCATACACCGAAAGTTCTCTCACATGTATGTCCGTGTTATCCGACAGTTAATCTCGAATCCTATTCCTCAATCTCGGTCGTCAGAGATGTCCGAATCATGAAATAGTTTGTTGAATAAATAACCTTATGAACGAGGTTTACCCTCGCCGGAATAGGTTGGAATAACTGGTCTAGGCGGCCGGATAATACGTCATCACTTATTCGTACGAGTTATCAACATTACTCAAGTATGCAAGAAAACATGGATGGTTTATGTTACAAATAGACACCTAGTTAATACGTTTGTTATTCGATTCATAATATAACTACCTTCGGTCGTTCTTGACTTCCATATGTTTGTACTTCGCCGTAAGCGTTTCCAGTACTATATCAAAGAACAGTCGAATAGGGGCCGTCATATTACTTCACGATAATTAATGCCGGTTGTATTTCACTACTAAGATAATCCTAAGGCAACAATCAAACAAGAACATACAATTAGACAATCAAAACAACAGTTCCATATAAGCATACAAAAGTATTATCTAAGTCGAGGATATTCCGAAAGTTGTCTCAAAAATATCATCTATACGAATTTAATCTTAATCTACCTCTATTTCCATGTTCCGTGTCTCTTAGATCCTATTTTAGTATAGAGAACACCGGCCATGCCGAGTTCAATGATTCAATCTAACATAGTATAACTAAGTGACCTATACCCTATGAGTTAGCTACGTTCATTTTTGGATAAGGTTTTAGTCACAACATGAGTTTGGCAGATAAACGATAAAGATTTAACTCCTGCACCTATTTATAGTATAAGCCATCCGCAATCTCATAACATACAACTTAATCACATATTTAAAACTTCCTAAACGACTATCATAGTAGACAATTGAGTTATCTAGTTAATCATGACAATTCTAGCATGCATATTTAAATTATTAACATAAAGAACAAGCATTTTTAAATATGGAAGATAGATTAGAACCTGGAAAGGTGTACAATAACTCGTAGCTAAATGCATCCCGGAGAACTCCGTACAAATCTTCCTTAGTTAATTAATTGGCTATTCTAACTAACTAGTCTAAAGGAAGAACTAAATCACAAAGAAAAGAAAATATGTATCTTAGTGTATGATGTTGTGTGTGTTTTCTAAGGTGTGTCTTTCAAATGAACCATGATGCTTCTATTTATAGCTGAAATCCGGTGCACATTAGCCATCCAAGGTGCAAGTTAGCAGGTTTTCATGGGGTGGTACTTGCCCGAAAAGTGGTAGCACATGTACCCTAAAGCCGTGGAAAGTGGTAGCACGTGTACCCTAAAGTCGCGGAAAGTGCTAGCACATGTACCAAACAAGTACGAGCAAGGACGGAAAAAGGGGGTGGAGACAGGCGGCGGCAGCTGGAGGGTGGCCGGTGGTGGCTGAGGGCTGGCCGGCGGCGGCTGGCTTCCGGTCGTCCCGGGTCGTTGCCCGTTCGCTCGTTTCTCGTCTCGCACGTATCTTCTTTGTTATGCGTCTGTTTTTGTTGATTCTTTTTGCGTTGGATTCATTTTTCAAAAATGAAGACTTTGATGAAAAGAAATCCCTAAGATGTCTCTCTGATCTTTAGATGTCTTGTACGAATCGTTTGAATCTTTCGGCGTACGCAGAATCTTCATTCTTCATCCGTTTTTGTTGATTCTTCTTCTGTTAGATTCGTAATTTGAAAATGAAGATCTTGTATAAGAGAAATCTTAATGGTGGTTACTCCATCTCAAATCTTATCTTAGATGCTTTGAATCTTCGAATGTGCGTGGAATCTTCATTTTCTGCCCGTTTTGCGTGATTTTTCTCGTGCATTTTCATATTGATCTCCTTGGCAAATTTTCATTGATTTGCATGTTATTTGAGTCCAAATGCCAAGTATTATTCCAGAATGAGAGAGATATCGGTAGTAAAAATGTGACTTTTTACGCGATATCAATTACATAGGGACTTGATTCATTCGTTGTGTATAGTACATGTGTTTGATTATAATAACCATTAGCTATCGGTCTCATCCATTATGGCCATATGCTTAGGTTGGGTAAGTGTTCTTGAAGAGCCACCCGGGTATTATGGTATCTCAAGAGCCACCGATCCTCATTGTTGAATTATGGTATTGTGTAATATGTGTTTACGGTTATTTGGTGTAAACAAGTAGTTATGCTAAGTTGAATTGTGTGTGACTTATTCATTCACTTAGCTTTGTGTTAATCCCTCATTTTATTTCCTGCAGGTTACGAATAGATATGTGGGTAGGCAGGAAGTGAAAGTTTATGCAAGAAATGTTTGATGCCATGCGACTTTGATTTAGTTTTGACAAACTAAAGTTTGAAATTATATAATACCCCGTTTGTGTAATATGTGTACTGTGTTTTAATAACTTTAAACTGTTATGCATCAAAGTATGAAAAAGTTTATGTACATTTTATAAGGTACGATAATGAAATATATTTTTAAATACGCTTCCGAGATAACTTTTATATATATATATATATATATATATATATATATATATATATATATATAATATTCATATATTGAACGAGGGGTGTTATAATATTGGTGGAATATAAAATATGATCAATTAGAGGAGAATACGACCAAATTTGATGATGAATTAAATGAGAGAAATGAGAAAAATTTTATATTCCCCTAACAATGTATTTATACGTATGCTAAATTTATAATTTACATTTTTCCAAAGAATAATAATAATAATTTTTTTGACATACATGGTCCTTTATAACGGAGAGTTAACAATCGTTAGTGTAAAAGACTTATGACGTAACACGTTTCAATATAAAGGATGATTTGTGTAATTAAATTAATTAAAGGACTGTGAGTGAAATGTGAGGCAAACTATAAGGATGATTTTTGTAATTTTCTCTAAAAAGATTGAAGATGGTCCTTCTTTTGGAAGAAACCCTTGATTTGATAGAAATCTTTTATTAAAGTATACTAAATCGGTAACACGTTATTAAAGTCGATGTACTATATCACAGCGGAATGGATTAATTGCACCTTTTTAGTTTAGAAATATACCTTTTTCATACTACATCGAATGTATTTGATCGAATTAGCATAAAAATTATTGAAAAATGAGTAAATCAAAACGATAAGGCCTCGTAACTTATACTCTCTTTAGGCCTCCTAAATCATTGAGCCGCTCCTGTGTTGTGGTGATTTGGATTGATGTAATTTGGATAAATATTGATGTGTTTGAACTTTTAATTGAGACTTGTATTCATGTAAAACTATTTATGGTTTAGTTATGTAATGTCATTTACTCGTTTTGAAGTCTGAAAAATGTATTCATTTTGGATTGTATGATTTTGGTATTGTAGTATTATTTAACATGTATTTGTATGTGTGGTGTATTTTAATTTTAAGCAATGTTAATTTAAAACAAGTTTTATATGATATAATTGCTCCTCACGTTCTGCACTAATCTGGATGAACCGACCGGTCTGATTGTAACCGGAGCTTCCTCTTGTTCGACTAAGTAACATGTTTTCAAAACAATGATCAATTTCAAGTTGTCTAAGATTGGTTGGGTAGCTTACAAACCTCTCGTGACGGATACATCTAGTATTCACCATACTTCATGTATCTCAATTCGAACGTTGTAAAGGCCAACATCTCTCAATGGGTAGCAGGTAGCTTACCTCATTGCGATAGAGATGAGCTAATTGCAGCGGAACATATTGCAGTATTGCCTTGAAGGTTGGCTAAAAGGGCACATACTAGTGTGGTTTGTGTGTATACACTTGGTGGATGATAGCATTGAAGAAGCTACCTGGGAAATACCTTATAACGAGTAGTTTTCTAATCTGCGAGTTGCAACTGAACAAAATATTATATTAGCTTATGAAAAAATTTGGTATATATGTAACTTAAATGTCAGTATTCCGTATTTGATCAAATTATGATATTTGAATAATTTAAGGAACTATATATGAACTAAACTTTATGTTGTCAATTATTAAATTTGACAAGAAAATAAAAGTACCTAAAATGTTTAGAGACTTTACCTTAAATGTGAAGTATTTTAGCTTTATATATTGATTAAATAATTAATTTAAAATTGTTTGAAATTTATATAAGTAGTTTAATTTATATGACTTTTATATTATATCCATATAAAAGAATTTCAAAATATTTTTTTGCATTATTTAATCTTCTCTGGCATCCACTCACCTATACATCCATAATTAGCTCATTTTACATAACCTCTTATTGATCATGAAAAAAATTTCTTACAATACTTTTATAAATATTATATTGTATTCTATTAGATTACTTGTATTTTAGAGTGAGATATATTAAAACAAAACAAAAAATGCAGTGAAGGTAAAGAGATGAAATGTTATGTATATGTTACAAATTTATGATAAGAAAAATAAACAGAGAAAACAATGCGTAAAAAGGTAATTGATCATTAACTATTTATTCAATAGTAGCTGTTAAGCTAATTCCTCAAATATGAAGCTAAATGTGACACCCGTCAAATTAGGACCAGTAATTAGTGCCTAATCAAGTGTAATACATGTAATTAGTTATGTGTTAGGCTAATTAATGTATCAATATATATATCGTTGAATATATACAAGTATGCGATTTGATTAAATCGTACAAGTTTCAAATCGAATGCAATTCGATTCAATTAATACGGATGTTGGTGAACGATTTTTATTAAATAATATAACATTATTTAATAACCCGAATGTATTCAAAATATTATTTATGTAATATTTCAACTCAAATTCGTATCGTGCGAACAAGGATTCCGCGGTTAAAATAACAAACGCGCAAACAATCAAAACAAAGTTAAGTTGTATTTTGTAACCAAATTACTAAGTATTTGGTAAAATACTTCCTCAAAAATATTAAAGAAATACTCGTATTTTAAAACTCGTGTCTGAACACGTAAAATAATTATTTAAAAGTTTAAACGAACAAGAAAACGAACGTCGCACGGAGCGCGTACGCAAGAGAATGAAAAACTGGTGAAGCCCACACCCGGTGGACCTCACCAGCTGGCCCCCCCTCCTCCCCCTTCTTCCCCTCCTCTTTCCTTCTTTCTTCTCATTACATCATCTACCACTCTCTCTCTTCCTCTCTTTTCTCTCAAAACACACCACCACCACCACCACCATTAAACTCACTAAAAACACCACGAAACGAACCCGAATCGCCAAGCTCGTTTGGAGAAAAGTGATCACCTCGCAACGATCTACATTTCCATCCTTCCGGATTTCTCACGCGCGAAGTTGTAAGTTTCCGAAAAAACCCGCAACTTCTCGATTTTTAGTGTTTTCAAGTTCTAGTTGTTTCTTTAAGCTTGAAATGTCCATCTAAGGGTTGGGTAAAAGAATCGGACCAAACGGAAACCGAAAAACTCATTTTTGACTCAAAATCCGTCGAACAGGCGTAAGTGTCGCATAGGCCAGTCCAGTATAGCGTCACTTCATGCGTCACTTAAGTACCGCATTAAGTGACGCATAAAACCCTAAATTTGCATCACTTGCCCAAGTGCCGCATAAAACCCCTTTTTCCCGACACTCCAACCGTCACTTGCCAAGTGACGCCTAACACCTTTATCCGACACTTCTAGCGACACTTCCTAAGTGTCGCCTATGATCAGAAACTGACACTTGAACCCGACACTTCCTAAGTGTCGCCCCCCTTATGCGTCACTTCTCCAAGTGACACTAATAATTCAAATACCGTCATTTCATGTGACACTTCCTAAGTGTCGCCCAAATTCTGGAAGTGACGCATCAAGTGTCGCTAAAAACAGAATGCTTTTCACCATATTTCACTAAGTATTGAGGCTCAAACCTGACACCCCATTTTACCCGAATTCAAATCCCAAGTGCGTTTTTTGCCAAAGCAATTTAGTAGAAATAAAAAATTTTCGAGCTGACTTGGCATCTTGACCCCAACCAGGGGCCAACCCCTTGGACCCCGCCAGGGGTTGCCACCCCTGGGACCCCGCTAACCAGGGGCGCTGCCCCCGGACCCCCGTCACTTAAAGTTTACAAATACTTTTAAGTATAACACCTTTTGAAAATCAAAATAATAATGTGAGATTATTATTACAAACAAATAACCAATGGGGCGTACACGTTTTTCAAAACAAAATCAAATCAATCAAGTCGTAGTAACTTGGACAATTCAATCAACCAAATCGTAGTAATTTGGACATTCTAAGTTGGACGAACAACTACAAGGACAGTCTTTCGAGATGCCTCCTTATGTTATAACCATCGCGTGTCTTGGACACCCTCAGGTTATAAGTCTTCGGACATCAATTCACCGCTAATCAATTCAAGTTTATTAAGTTAAACACTCAAGGCTCAGGTGAGTCTCATAGCCCCTAGTTTACAGTTTTCATCTGGGGTGTGATTACATTGCTCGTTTTATTTTACAATATGAACGCAAGTACACTACAAATCAAATACTACATGAGTTGTTTTCACTAATCATTTCAAAGCCCTCCACAACATAGTTTGGTAATACATCTGTAGCCTGAATGTTAGTATATGATATCATATAGGATTGACAATCCTCGTCCGGGTTAGCACGCACTAACTGGTCAAACGGACGTATTAGCATTTGGGAAGACGAGTGTAGATTAGGCACTCGTAGGAGGCAACTCAGTTGGGTTTCCTTAATTGGACCTGACACCCAAGTTAAGCTCAGACTATGTGCTCATGGCTGTATAACTTTTATTTTGCTTAATTGCATTTTAAATTCAATTATAAATCTTGCGGTTCATACAAATATGTGTTGACATACAAACCTGTGAGCTCACACCAGCGTTTCGCTGATCAATTTTAGCATGTATCACAGGTGACCAGCAGTAGGTTGGACTGCTCAATCAAGATCCCTTAGCTCGAGTCAACATGCAAACAATCAGAGATTTAACTGCATTATTATATTTTGTATAGATTAATTATGTACTTAAATCTCTTAATTTCAAACCAAGCTAATGTAAACAATATTTTGATGTAAACCTTGGTTTTATTAATATCAATGTCAAACGACGCATATAGTGGTCGTTTGCTATATATCTGTGTGCTTTGATTATTGATTAGTAACACCCAAATTATGCTTCCGCAAAACTGATGCGACCCCAACCGTCAGTGTCGTTGGTGTTGTTGTAACAACTGAGGGGCGATCAGGGTGTTTTAAAATTTATTTTGCTCGGGGCCTAAACCTCCAATCTACCTACTGGTACTAGGTACAAGTACCTGATACTAGTACATGGTAAGGATGATCAGGGTCGTCTCCAGACGGTCGAATTTGAAACGGAGCTCATTTGAATAATTCAGTCTTCAAGATGGGGTTCAGATAGTTGGTTTTGTTTTGTTTTTATCTAATTTAAACTACTAACAATGAAATTAAAAATAAGCTAGCTAGTACGTATGGAACAATCAAGGATAGGGAAGACGTGGTTCACCATGACTTGGGATAGTATAATACTGGGATGGTGTTTATGATGGGGACACTTTCAGATTAATAGATTAACATACTTTTATGTAAACACTAGAACCCTACCAATTAAATTCCCGTTGGCATGTCACTAGGAACTAGGTTATCGTGATTCTGATCGGAGCAATACGCTAAACTCCCAATACTTACCTAGTTGAAAGATAAGCAACCTATCTTGGTGAAAAACCAAGGTACATGAATAAAGCAGCGTATTGTCTCATAGGTCTGATCGTTCTTAACACTTAAGCTTATATCGCGTTCTTCTAAATGTGTATCTAATTATGAACTTGCTATGTTTAAAGAACCAAATATGTAAGATCTAGGGGGTTCATGTATCTAAGTCACTAAGACTTTCCTTTTCTAGACCTTGTTAATACTTTTCTTAAGCTTTAATTACTTTGATTTATGACCTAGACCTCTCCTTTTCAAACAGTTATACATCCCTGGATTATTCGCAGTTTGTCAAAACGTGTTTCATATGCAGACCATACCTTTCAGTAATAAACGGTGTATTTTACAGAGTAATTCCACGGCCTCTTACGTCTAACGTGCGGTCAGGATTAATTGACACTGAAAGTGGCATTCTAAACTAATTAAATAAAAAGCAGTGCAGAAATGTAAATCTAATATGTACAACAAATGGTTTCACTGTGTCTTACTTATTGCACGTCATGGGTACAGATAACTACGTACCATAATTAAGGTTCATGACTCCATAATATCTAAGTTGTAGTCACGTGGATAACTAGAATGGGTGCTCCATAAATTAGGTCTAGTGTCATATATTTAAACAATAACAAAGTATAATAATTCTCATTCATATAAGTTTCTATTTATAAATTTAAACTATGTTGGAATGAGTTGTTTTTACGATCCTATCAACTAACTAACGTAGAGTTGTCCGCAATCAGATAGAAGATATGTCACATGGATAGTAAACACAAACAATTACAATACACCGGAAGTTCTCCCAAATGTACTGAACACATCGGCCAACGACTACCCTCGAATCCTATTCCCCAATCTCGATCGTCAGAGACGTCCGTATCATGACATGGTCTATTGAATAAATAGTCGCATAAACAGGTTTTACCCTACCGGAATAAGTTAGGGCAGTCTGGTCATAAGCGGTTGGCCAAACATGCCATCATTCGTTCATAATATTATAATTAAACTATAAACAGAAATTCATTTATCACATTTATAATATTGATCCGTAATATAACTACCTTCGGTCGTCCCAGACTTCCATACGTTTGTACTCCACATAAAGCGTTTCCAGCACTATATCCGGGAACAGTCGAATAAGGGCCGTCATATTACTTTACAATATTTAATATCATCCCATTATAACTATCTAAATCATGGCAAACATATAAGCAACTAATCGCATATCATGGCAATAGACATTTCTAATGTTAATACATTGTAAACATCAAACAAGAACATTACAAATAATTAATAAAAGAAAGGATAGATATTACCCGTAATTATTGCGAGCAAAATGATGCTTATATTACTTCCGAATAATCCAAAGCGTTACATTGCTAAGCTAGCTATTACTAACTACTACATAATTAATCTCCTACTTATCTCTCACTAAATTAATTAAATTAGCTTAGAGAGAGAAAGTAGAGAGAAAAATAAAATAAAAGCTAGAAAGAAATAAGAAAGATATGAAAGGTGTGGAAGGTGTGTGGTAGCTCACAATAGCAAAAGGTGGAAAAGGTGGTAGCACCGGGTACGCGCAGGTGGTGGCACGAGGTACGTAAAGTTGCGTAAAGGTGGTGCACGAGGTACGTAAAGTTGCGCAAAGGTCTAGCACCGTGTAACACCCGCCAAATTAGGACTAGTGATTAGTACCTAACCAGTTGTTAATACATGTAATTAGTTGGTTTTAGGCTAATTAATGTATCGAAATATATATATATATATTGTTGAATATATACACGAATATGCGATTCGATAAAATCGTACAAGTTTCAAATCGAATGTCATTCGGTTCAAGTAAATACGGACGTTGGTGAACATTTTTATTAAATAAGTGCAACATTATTTAATAACACTACTATATCCAAAATATTATTTTGATAATATTTCAATTACATTTCGTATTGTATAATAAACGTCTACGTGACATATTCACTTAACACACAAACAAACGAAACCATTTAAGTTATTAAGTATTTGGTAAAATACTTCAACAAAAATATTAAATAAACATTTGTATTTTAAAACATATATTTAAATGTATAAAATAATTATTTAACGTTTAAACGACCGGGGAAAACAAACACCGCACGGAGCGCTAACGCGGGGACTAAAAGTTGGGAGAAAACCCTTCCCCATCTCCCCAAAAATCTGCCCAAATTCCCTTCCCCCTCCCCATTCTCCTCACTTCCCTCCTCTCTCTCCATTTCTTTCATTCCCTTTCTCTCAAACAAAACCAAAACCACCATCAACTTAAATCTAAGAAAATCACCACCAAACTTGCTCCAATCGACTTACTCATTTGGAAGAAAAGAACCACCGCGTCACGATCTACACTCCTATCTTTCCGGAATTTCGATTCATCACTTCGTAAGTTTCCGGTGAACTCTCGAAATTCATCGTCTTCACTTATTTTTACATGTTTATAGTTTGTTTAAGCTTAAAATGTCCAAAAATGGGTTGGGTAAAAGTCTCAGGTCGAACGGAGGCCGAAAAACACCTTTTCGGCTCATTTTTCGGCCAACAGCGCGTTATATCGCAGAGGCTCCAGGCCACCTGTGACATAAGCCTTTATGTCGCTAAATCAGACCTTATGTCGCATATAGCGACATAAGCCACTATGTCGCATTAATCACGAATGTCGCATATAGCGACACAAATAGTTATGTCGCAGAAACTAAGGACGTCGCATATAGCGACACAACGCCCTACGTCGCATTAAATTGCGGATGTCG
This sequence comes from Pseudognaphalium luteoalbum, assembly GCA_963422505.1. Taxonomy (NCBI): domain Eukaryota; kingdom Viridiplantae; phylum Streptophyta; class Magnoliopsida; order Asterales; family Asteraceae; genus Pseudognaphalium; species Pseudognaphalium luteoalbum. The sequence continues at coordinate 30,148,130 of OY730195.1, forward strand.
CCCTTAGCGACATAAGCCCTTATGTCGCATATGACGTACGACACAACATACTACGTCGCACTTAGCGACACAAAGCCGTATGTCGCACGCTATGTCGCATGAAACAGAACCAAGAAAACACAAATTTTATTAAGTGTCGAGACCTAAAATTTTATCACTCGATTTCACCCAAATTCAAGTCCATGTGCGTTTTCCACCAAAGAAATATAGTAGAAATAAATTCAAGTCCAGCTTGACCCCAGCTAGGGGCTCTGCCCCTTGGACCCCGCCAGGGGTTGCCACCCCTTGGACCCCGCTAACCAGGGGCGCTGCCCCCGGACCCCGTCATTAACGGGCTTCGCCCTTACCATAGGGTCACGAGTAACAATGTTACATCTAAACTTTCACACAAAGTGTTAAACTTGTATAACATCAAACACGAATGCGACATGACTTCTAAAACACTTTGGAACGCGTTTTTCAAGAATAATGATAAGATTATTATTACCAACAATCACCAACGGGTCGTACACATTTTCAAACACTTAAACAAACAACCAAATCGTGGTAATTTGGACATTCTAGTTGGACAAACAACTACAAGGGTGATCTTTGAGATACCCAATCATGTTATAACCATCGCGTGTCGTGGACACCCTCAGGTTACAAGTCGTTGGACTTCGATTCTTGGCTAATCAATCTCAGTTTATTAAGATAAACTCTTCAGGCTCGGGTGAGTCTCATGGCCCCTCTTTTTACTGTTTTACTAGGGATGTGATACATTGCTCTGTTTTTAACGCATGAACGCGAGTACATATTTCAATATACTACATGAGTTGTTTTCAACTAATCAAATCAAAGTCCTCCGTCAGTATAGTCTGGTAATACGAAAGTAGCGTGAATATTAGTATATGGTACCATATAGGATTGACCCACCTCGTCCGGGTTAGTCGCGCTAACCTCTGCAACGGACGTACTAATATTTGGGAAAACGAGTGTAGATTAGGCACTCGTGGAGGCACCTCGCTCGGAATTCTCTATATGGGACCTGACCCTCGAGTTAAGCTCAAACTATGCGCTCATGGTTGTATACACTATCAGTATCATTTGCTGGATGCAAATCAACATTTAAATCTTGCGGTTCACACACTATTATTTGATAGCTAAACCTTTGAGCTCACCAGCGTTAGCTGACCCATTTTAGCATGTATCACAGGTACTCAGCAGTAGATCTGGACTGCCCATCAGGATGCCTATTAGCTCGAGTCTTCATGCAAACTTCACAGATTTCATTGCGTTATTAGATTTTGTATAACTAATTATGTACTTAAATATCTCATATTACGAACACGAGCTATGTACGAGTTCAAACTGTTGTAAACCTTTTAATATTAATATATTTTGTTAAAACGACGCATATAGAGTCGTTTGCTATATATCTATGTGCTTTGATTATTGATTAGTAACACCCAAATTATGTTTCCGCAAAACATTAAATTTGGGGGTGTTACACACCGGGAACACGAAAGGACAAAAAAGCACGAGCCGTGCAGGTGAGTGGCGGCCGGCGACGGTGGGGTGGCTAGCCGGCGGCGGCTGGCACCCCCCCGCACCGGTTTGTCGCCTGTTGCCTCGTTTCTCGATTCGTGCTTGTTTTCTTCGTTATGCGTCCGTTTGCATTGATTCTTTTTGTGTTGGATTCGTAATTCAAAAAAGAAGATTTTGATGAAAAGAAATCCCAAAAATACATCTATGAACTTTAGATGTGTCGTACGAATCGTTTGGATCTTCTGGCGTACGTAGAATCTTCATTCTTCGTCCATTTTTGTTGATTCTTCTTCTGTTGGATTCGTAATTTGAAAACAAAGATCTTGGGGAAGATGGATGTTGGTGATGGGCACTTTTGCCTTGAAATCTCGTTTTGATGTCTTGAATCTTTACACGTGCGTGGAATCTTCGTTTTTCGGCCGTTTGCTTGATTTTGCTCGTGCAACCTTGTTTTGATCTTCTTAGCATATTATCAATGATTTGTGTGTTGTTTGAGTCCAAATGCCAAGTATTGCTCCAAAATGAGAGAGATATCGGTGGTAAAAACGTGACTTTTTACGCGATATCAAAAACATTAAATTTGGGGGTGTTACACTAAAAGTTAATAGAAATTTTTGCTCCATACCACGTATCTCATGATCAAACTTTGAATATATGTTGTATAAATTTTCTCATTTTTACATTACATATTTATCAATTCACTTAAATTGTACTTTTTTATAATCCGATGAACACATCTAGATTGTAGTTTTTTTGTCAAATCGAGTTAAGTGATTACTATTATAATTATTGTTTTTCTCTTAGTGACTCATCTATACTAAGGTAATAGTGTACTTGATATCAACCAATTTATCATTTTATTATAAAAAAATATAACTAATGATATAAATTTTTGACACCTATGTTAAATAAAACACATCTAATTGTATGTTTATGGCAAATCGAGTTAAGTGCTTAATTAAAAGATAATACATTGATTAATTGAGTGTTTTAAGAGTTTTATTGAGGTAAAATATATGAAATTTACAAAACGTACACTTTAAAAATTATAAATAAAATATAGTAATTTATAATTTTTGTTTTTGTATGGTAGAATAGAACATTCAAAATTATAAACTAAAAATATATTTTATGTTTATTTATATTTCAGTTTTTCTTATTTTCAAGAAGAAAAATAAAAAAAACTTTTTTTCCACTATTCATACAATAGTAACTCTTATTCACCTCCGGGTGAATATAGATAGAGTTTTCCAATACCAATATTGTTACTGTCGTTCGATTTCCAGATTTGAAGCTCAATCCTTGAGGACAAGGATGTCAAGGGGGATGAGTTTGGGTCTAAATGGGTCCGGGTCTAGATGGGTCATTTAGAAGGATGAGTCTAAACGGGTTCGGGTCAAATGGGTCTCGGGTCGGGTCGGGTCATCAGGTTCGCCAAACTTTTTTTTTTATTTGAGTGAAAAATGAAAAAAATGAAATGAGGTGGAAAAAAAATACCCGCTAGACCCGTCGAAACCCGTTGGTTAATTTTTACACAATTAAAAGTTATATTGAAAAACTCATTTAGACCCATCCAAAAAATAGGGAGAAAACCCAACAAACACATTCCCTTCTAAAAATTAACCAAATTGACCTAAAATTAACCATTGAGTGTAAAATTGTCACCTCTAATATAAATAAATGAAATGATGTGAGCTGCACAAGGTTGTGTCAACCAATAAAAGTCTAAAAGAGGGAGGAACTAGTCACGTACTCAACATGTAAGTCACATGGTCAATTAGCTACAGGAATGAGTCGTTAGAGTATTAAAGGTAGTTTTGATAGAGGGGAAAGCCAGTTTAAGGCTATGTTTGACACACTCATTTTTTGAGCTTATGGAAGCTTGTAGCTTATGGTTTTAATAAGCTCCGTTTGGCTAATAAAATTTTAAGTAGCTTATGGTTTCCATAAGCTCCAAAACCATAAGCTACTTAAAGTAGCTTATGGAAGTAGCTTGTAGCTTATGAAAGATGAAATTACATAAATACCCTTCAGATAATTATATTCATCTATTATAATTAATATATTTGTCCTTTTATGTAATTTTACATTCATAAGCTATAAGCTCCAGCTACTCTGCTAAACACAAATATTATCAAAAACTCCAGCTACAAGCCACCAACTACAAGCTCCGGCTACAAGCTACCAGCTCCAGCTACTTGCGCAAAACATACAAACATACCCTGTTGTAACATCCCCATATGAATTTGTTTTTCATTTCAATTGAAAACTCTCAAGTCATAATCTATTACAATTTGCACCATTATCCGTTAGCAACTCAAATAGGTCTCTACTTCAACGAACTTCGCCTAGTTTCTGGTTTTTATATATCATCCTTAAAATTATTAACCATGTGTCCATGGTAGTTTATCTTAATATAATTATTCCCTTCAAGAAAGACAAAGTACATATAACTAACCAACTTACTGATATTTACACTAATCACAATTCTGCGTGAACTGAACTATTAAGAGAAAAAAATTCATTCAACTTGCTAAAAACTACATCAATTTGTCGACTCCTAAAGTTGGGCATTTATATGTTGTAGCATTTGAAGAGGGAGTAGTATTGAATGGCTCTTTTGGAGTTTTGGAAACTTGAATCAAAAAACTGAATACTATAAAAGAACAAAATAACCATGACGTTTTGACAGAACTGAGACACCAGGTTTATCATAACAGAGATTTCCTGGTTCAATGTTTAAATGAATACATAGCATGCAGCAAATAATCTACATTCAAAGAGTCATGGAATTTCGGGGCATCTTTGAGCATCTCCTTATATGTGAAACTAATTAACGGACTATCTGAGAACATGCGTATTTGTTGCAATTGGCCTTCTATTTAACTGATAACTCACCAAAAAATAAAAAATTCAACAATGATGACGTAAATGATCCGCTGTTGCCAGCATTTAAATTCATCAGCTATTAGCGGCGGGATAAAGCTGCAACCTTGAAGTGTTTGCTCAAAGATATGTCCCACTCTAAGTAATTTTTCCTGCAGTTGAGATAGTAATCATGTTAAATCCAATATAACTATCAAAATCTTGATTTCATGGTAAAGAACATGAGTATAGAAAACATGGTATCAAGAAAATAATTCCACCTCATCAAAGGCAGCACCAATTATTTGAAAGCCAACAGGAAGTCTAAATGTTCCATTTTGAACAAACCCACATGGCAAAACCAATGCTGGCAATCCAGCTAAATTCACATTCACCTGCAAATAATATACAAGTATCTAGAGTTATACTATTAAAAAGAAGGAAATTGGAATTAATAACTAAGCCTATAAGGACTTACAGTCATGATATCCCCAGCATACATTGCCAGCGGATCGTTTTTCTTTTCACCTGTAAATATTCAGTTGACAAAAATATAAGTAGTCATTAGAAAATCTTACCCAGACATCAAGAAAGGTTGAAAATTAAGGCAAATTACCAATTTTGTATGCCGCAGATGGAGCTGCGGGTGAAATGAGAATATCATGTTCATCTAGTGCTGCCTTGAAGCTTTTCTGGACTACTGTCCTCACCTAAACCACCACATAACCATGATCAACGTAGCAATAAACATCATGAAGACTTATTGGAAAGATAAGCATATTTTAGATATAAAAAATTGGGAGATACCTGCTGAGCTCGCTTGTAATAAGCATCGTAATAACCAGCTGAAAGGGCATATGTCCCCATCAAAATTTTTCTTTTTACCTGCACTATATTATTATTTCATTTTTTATTAAACAACCAGCACAAAATGCGGTCTGGTAAAACTTATGAAGCAAGCTTATCAACTGCAATACATGCTAAAATCTTCAATTTTGTTCACACCTCTGGACCAAAACCATTAGCACGAGAACCCCCATAAAGGGAACTCAGCTCATCAGAAACAATTGGGTTACCATACCTGCATTTGAAGGAAGACAAAAGAATTTTATTAAAATGGTGTAAGCCCTGGTATTGATATGTAGATTATAGCTTCATGTCCGTTTAAGATTTCCGAAGGGAATGCTAATTTCCAAAAATTATTTTACAAACTAATAATGGCTACTAAGTGCAAAAATATCAAAAATTCACATATTTAACAAATTTGCTTCTAAGAACCCAAAATTGAACATTACCTAATACCATCATATCGAGACAAGTTTGAAGAAGATTCTGATTAAGCAAGGACATAATAAGCTGGTAATCCGAGTGAGAAAGATGGCAATGAAACCTGTAATCGATTATCAAATGGAAAAAAAAAATGTCACTAATTTTAATTTTATTTAGGATAGCCTTATAGATATTAAGATAAATATAGAACGACAACCTCTGTCACGGTAGATCCTAACTCTTCCAGATGAGAAGTAGCACCACGAATTGATGAAACAACCTCCTGATCAACTCCATCCCCAAGAGTTTCACGAATTACACCAACTCGTAGTCCTTTTAAAGGCTGTGATTCAAAATAATCTTTGGCAATAAACTGCGACGTGAAGTCATTAAACTCCTGCAACACAGATTTTTGGAATAATATGGATGGGAAAAGACATTTCTGCGTTAAGAAATCAAAGAACTTCATCAAACCGTAAACCATCACTTAATTGTTGAAATTAACAGCAAAAATTATGTATCTAGGCCAATTTTTTAAATTGTCATTAACAGAATTATTAATAGAGTGGATGCTCTGCACACAGATTCAGTACTAGTTTTATGAGACACGTAGCAATATATACTAAACAATGCAAGAACACATCCTTGTTTTGGTCTAGTGATATTGGTTGTTATAGTGGTTGTCATATACATGGCCTATCGCGTATATGTACTCTATCTATCATTAATAGAGTTAGATTGAGTATTATGTGGCATGCCTCATCCTTGTGCACGTCACACTTTATTCTGATATATAAAATTTGCCGGGGTATATCCCCTTTCCCCATAAACAATGCAAAAACAAAATGCATAAACAAGGGTACAATACATGAAGAGGGTGATTGGAATCGTGTTTTGAAAGTACTTATCTAATTGTTGCAATTTGAAGTCCCATACATCGGTTTTCAGTGTTGGGATATACTATTATGCTTCTGGTCAAATAATCAGTTTCAAACCAGTTGCAACAGAACTCGTAAGATCTAATTCCTATCTATACCATTTAACATAATTGGATATACTTTGACTCCTATTTCACACAGCATCTCCATTTTTCACCCAAAAAAACAAAACAAAAAGCAGATGATTCATACCCGCTTGCTACTAGTGGCATCAAGATTGTCATGACCACAAATGGTTTGTAGGAGAATTCCAGCATCAGCAACTGATGAGCCAAAACATCCAATAACATCTAAATATCTAATGATGATGCATACGCCACCAGCCCATATCGTGAAACACAACCATACGTTGGCTTTAGTCCTACAACACCACAAAACGAAGCCGGTTGTCTCACACTTCCACCAGTATCACTTCCCAATGACACTACACACTGCCTAGCAGAAACAGCTGCCGCTGAGCCCCCGGATGAACCCCCTGGTACACATTCAAGATTCCATGGATTTGCAGTAACCTATTGAGTAGCAAACATGCATTTACCAAACCATATTTTGTAACCAAGCTAGACAGAATATACATAAAGATTATCAACTGGTAAAGCTGCAATCGTCAACCCAGTAAATCTGGTAAGGGTCGAAACCTGACCGATCCCATCCAGGTCGGCTCGAAAGCCTCATGCCCCAAAAAAGCATTACCTAATAATAACTAGTGTGTCAGATATAAGAATATCTTAATATAATAAAGATTTTAATTTTTGCAAAAATAAGTTATTACTAGGTTTAAACAGATTACGAAAAACGGGCGGTTCGGGCAAATAGGTAACAGGTCAAAACGCATGCTTTTGGTACGATCAAAATAGGTCGGTGGGGTTGACCAGAAAACATTTTGTCCACCGTTTTAACATTCTCCATATACAGTTTGTTTTATGCTTACTTACAAATAATATAACATTACATTGAAAATGTTAATCGTATACCATTTTTAATGACTCCCGCAAATAAAACAGGGAAGCCCATTTTACAGGCGGACCCAATTCACAGGGAGGCTCATTAAACATGAGACCTTTCTGACACGGAATCTCACTTCACAGGCGGACCAAACTCACAAGGAGGCTTATTAAATAGGATACCTTGTTGGCAGGAAGACTTCTGAACAGGGAGTCTCATTAACAGGAGAACTCATGATGTAAGGCCTAATTGACAGGAAGCCCAAACTCATAAGGCCCAAGCCAACAGGATAAGCCCACTAAGATAAGTCCTTGTGTTCTATTAAGAGACAACCTTATAACGGATTCCACCTACGTTAGTGGTGGCCTCCCTAGTGGCCAACAAAGATCCCCACTCAGCCACACCATTGGTCTACATCACCACATGGGACCCACAAACAAGAAGTATCAATCACAACCGTACGATCAGTACCACCAAGATGATGAGCTGACCGTACGATGAACAGTACCACCAGATGGTGATTCAGCCGTACGATTAAAACCATGAGATGGTGACTTAACCGTACGATGAATAGTACCCACCAAGATGGCAAGTTAACCGTACGATCAAAACTATGAGATGATGACACGTGGCAAACTTGCTCACCAAGGTGACCATACTCCATTATAAATATAAGGATATGAACAGTATTCAAGGACAAACACCTCAGAAAAGATACCCACACGTCTCACACTTACAACTTCATCATCCAGAGGAGATCACTATTCATCTCCTCACCACCGATTCTTGCCACCCTTAGTTTCGTTCTATACACTCTAACGGGTCCTTACGCAAGTCGCAGAGAGTAACGAATCGGCTCAACCCATCTTGCACTCAGGTATAAAAATTATGCTTGATCAAATGGCGCCATCCATTTGTTAAACCCTAACTCTCTTGTTGAGCTATTAAAAATTTCTAACAGTTTTTATTGCGCAAACTCAGCGACACACACTATGGCGTCAAACACCGGCCTCTCACAAACGGCCGGTGAAAATATGATGCATTTTACGGTTCAAAACACACAAGTGCCAATGGACACTTCTGGAGAGATGGATGCGTGGAATCACCGACACGTGCTTGAACAAGCACGCCGTCAATTGGACTTTTCCACACCAGGAGGACAAACGTCGCAACAACAAGGACCAACACCAATAACGGGGCAGCCTCCCTTTCTGGGAATGGGATCTCAGCCTTTCCAGCAAACGCAGTCAAGTGTAGGTCAGCAACAGTTGTTTCAACAGCCACTCGTGCAGGCGTTTCAACAATTTCCTCAGCAAAATGTTCACCAGACATACCAACAAATGCCTGCACAAAATTTCCAACAACCTTTTGCACAAATTTCCAACAACAATCACAGGAATTCCCAACATATCAGCAAACATCTTTCCAACAGGTACCATTTCAACAGGCATCCTTCCAGCAGCTACCATTCCAACAGGCATCCTTCCAGCATGTACCATTCCAACAAGCATCCTTCCAGCAAGTCTCATTCCAACAGGAAGCTTTCCCACAGGCGCCGTTTCAACAAGCACCTTTTCTGCAGTCACAGCAAGCGGCACAGGGGTCACAACAGCCTCAGACATCTACGCAAGAAACAGCAAACGCCCTGGGGCAATTCCTTGCACAGTTAATGCAACCCCCGGTAGTATTACCACCTCCCCCACCACTACCACCGATGTTGGCGAACCTCCTGGCAGTTATGCAGGGAAGGACGCCTCAGCTGCAGAACGTGATCCCAGACTCAAATACTCAATTCCATCCGGCAATTGCTAGTGTGCCACTCCCTCGGGGAATTTCAGTCCCTGCTACTCTGGGAACTTATGACGGGACAACAGATCCTGAAGATTTTATCCAATCATTCCATCATGCCATTAAAACACAACACTAGGAAGACGCTGTTACCTGCCAAATGTTTCCCTCAGTGCTTAGGTCGTATGCTAAGTCTTGGTTTTGGGATCTACCAGAAAGAAGCATTACCTGTTTTAATGATATCAGGCGAAAGTTTGTGAGTCACTTCCACCAGAAGAAAAAACAAGTGAGATCGCACGTGGAAGCCCACATGATAAAACAACATCCCCACGAGTCCCTGGATAATTTTATTGACAGGTACACCGATGAATGCCTAAAAATTCCAGGATTGCCGGAGAGCCAGCAGGTGTCCGGATTCATATCTTGCCTGGATGACAGTCGATTCCAGGCACTGGTAGATAAATTCATCGGTGAGATGCCACCAACTTTTGCAGCACTGGTGTCTCAAACCAGGGACTACATCAGGGCAATGGAGAAACGCCAGTTAAACCGAAGAAACAGACAGACTGTCAACAATTCAAGGGGCGATCACAAACATCAATCATCTCAGGGGCATAATAAAGGAAAGCAAGGGGGAGGATATGGCAAGGTGAGCAGATTTCAGCCATATAACAAAAATATGGAGAAGGACAGGGTCGTAGCCTCCCTGTGAAAAACCCCACACGAGACACTAGTCACTGAACCTGTTGCTAAGGGATTCAAGAAGCCACATCCCATGGCTTCCAAAGCAAAGGATAATGGCAAACAGTGCAAATTTCACAAAGAAGGAGGGCATGATACAAATGAATGCAGGGAGCTAAAGGCTCAGATTTATAAAGCGATTAAGGATGGCAAGCTGGAGCACTTGGCGCAGGGGGCTAGGGATTTCCATCAGGGTGAAGCCAAGAAAGGTAAAGCTACAGCCGAACTACCTACGTCTGCGCAGTCATACTTATGATCAGTCCCCTGGATCCAAGACAAAAAAGAAATATAGAGAAAGTCGAGCTGTGGGAATTACAGGAGATAAGCTTCCCCGCCATCCACAGAGTAGATCCATCCGCTGAACCACTGGTAATAACGGCTAGAATAGCAAATTTCCAGGTTAACAGGGTGTACATGGATAGTGATAGTTACATGGAGATTATGTATGAGCACTGCTTTGAACAGCTTTCGGAGCATGTTAAAATTCGAAGAGAGGAGTTCCTGCAACCACTAGTTGGCTTCTCAGGAGAAACAAATCGGCCACTATGAAAGATCAAGCTCGAAGTTACACTGGGGGCTTATCCACGTTACAGAACAGATATGCTTGATTTTGTAATCGTTCGCTCACCATCTAAGTATAATGCCATACTTGGAAGAACAACTATGTTACAATTCGGGGCTGTAACCTCAACAATCCATGGTATGGTACGATTTCCAACACCAGAAGGCATAGCAACGGTGCACGCGGATAGACTTTTGCAAATTGAGTGCTCACATGTAAACCAAACACCAGAATCAGCGAGTCCACCTCAGGCGGATAAAGAACAGGAAGAAATCATGATAAATCAAGATTTCCCTGATCAAACGGTCAGTATTGGCAAAAAGTTACCCTCCCGGATAAAGCAACAGTTAAAGGCACTACTGATTGAAAATCAGGATGTATTTGCTTTTAAACCAGCAGACATGACAGGGGTACCAAGAAACATAGCAGAACACTCCCTGAACACAAAAGCCTCTATCACACCGTCGAGAAGAAGAAAAGGGGAATGGCGCCTGAAAGAAATGTCTTCCTTCAGAAAGAAGTAGAAGATCTGGTCGCTGCTGGTATACTCAGGGAGGTCAAATATCAAACGGGGTCGCAAACCCAGTTATGGTAAAGAAACCAAACGGCACATGGAGGATGTGCGTTGATTACTCTGACCTAAACAAGGTTTGCCCAAAGGACAACTACCCTTTGCCTGAGATAGACTGGAAGGTTGAATCACTTGCAGGATACAGGTTGAAATGCTTCCTGGACGCTTACAAAGGCTATCACCGAATTCAAATGGCTGAGAATGATGAAGACAAAACAGCTTTTCACACGAATCAGGGAATCTTTTGTTACAAAAAAATGCCTTTAGGTCTCAAAAATGCAGGAGCAACATACCAGCGTGTGATTGACTCTGCGTTCAGGAATCAAATTGGCAGGAATGTTGAAGCATACGTAGATGATTTGGTAATTAAAAGCAAGACAGAGGCTAACATGTTGGATGACATCTCTGAAACATTTGCCACGCTCAGAGGCATGAATATGAAACTCAATCCTTCTAAGTGCTCTTTTGGACTGGAAGAAGGCACATTTTTAGGGCATTTAATTACCACTGGGGGTTTTCAGGCGAACCCAGATAAAGTACAGGCGATTACTACTATGTCATCCCCTAAAACCAAACAGGACGTATAAAGTCTATCAGGAAAGTTGGCCGCCTTGACTCGTTTCCTGTCAAAAGTCGTAGAAAGATCCTTGCCATTCTTTGCTACATTAAAAGGCATTAAAGACAAAAAAGATTTCCAATGGACCGAACAGGCGGAAAAGGCCTTTCAAGAAATGAAAGAGTTTATGGCAAAACTTCCAACTCTGACAGCACCAATCCCGGGAGAAGCCCTCACCTGTACCTGGCAGCATCTAATTCTGATGTAAGTTCAGTCCTAATAGCAGAAAGAAACAAAATACAAATGCCTGTATATTTTGTTAGCAAGGCTCTTCAACCAGCAGAATTGAATTATTCGCCTATCGAGAAACTCATATTGGCCCTGGTGCACATGGTGCACTCAGCGCGACGCCTGCGTCGATACTTTCAGGCGCATCAGATAATAGTACTCATAGATCAACCAATTAAACAGGTGCTGCAAAAGCCTGAAAAATCTGGAAGATTAGCTAAGTGGACAATAGAGTTGGGAGAACATGAAATTGAATTTTGTCCAAGAAACGCAATAAAGGGCCAAATCATAGCAGACTTCCTGGCTGAGTTACCCAAATAATGTGAAGGAAAGACCTTCCTGACCACCAGCACTCCCGTCCGGGATATTTAGGAGCTCTATACTGATGGTGCAGCGAGCTCTGGGGGCTCAGGGGCAGGTTTGATACTTACAAGCCCAGCCGGGGAAGAACACACATACGCCCTGAGATTTGATTTCCCTGTCACAAACAACGAGGCCAAGTATGAAGCTCTGATTGCAGGCCTGAAGTTAGCTGACCAAATGAACATTGTTTCTCTTCAAGTGTTCGTTGATTCACAGTTGGTGGCCAACTAAGTAAATGAAAGTTTTGAAGCAAAAGAATCAGCAATGAAAAAATACCTGGAAATTGCTCAGGGGATGATCAAGAAGTTTGAACATTTTAAAATCGATCAAGTACCAAGAAGCCAGAACAAAAAAGCTGATGTGTTAAGTAAATTTGCATCACTGACATTCGCCCACCTGACAAAAGAAGTGATAGTAGAAGTTTTGAAACAGAAGTCAATTGACAGGGATAACGAAGTAAGTCCCATTGAAGAAACAGAAGATAACTGGATGACCCCGATTAGGGAATACCTCCTGCATGGAAAACTCCCTGATGACAGATTCCTCGCGAGGAAAATCAGAGTAAAATCACCCATGTATACCATCGAAAAAGGAGAATTACTCAGGAAGTCGTTCTTGGGCCCAAACCTTAGGTGTTGCTGGCCCAAAGCAGGCAGAAATGTTGATCAGGGAAGTACACGAAGGATCATGCGGCCTACACTCCGGACCAAGGGCAATCACTGGAAAAATAATGAGGCAGGGTTACTTCTGGCCAACTATGCATCAGGACACCTTAGCTGTGGTAAGAAGGTGTCAGTCCTGTCAAATCCATGCCCCAATTTCAAGAACTCCAAAACATGACCTTATCCCGGTCACATCCCCCTGGCCATTTTACAAATGGGGGATTGATATCGTTGGACCTTTCCCTCCTGGAGTCGGTCAAGTTAAGTTCATCGTGGTATCTGTGGATTACTTCACCAAATGGGTAGAAGCCAAGCCGGTGGCCCAGATAACAAAAAAAAAATGGTAAACTATGTATGGGAAAACATAGTTTGCAGGTTTGGAATTCCCCATGAGATTGTCAATGACAATGGAACGCAATTTGCCTCTGATCCGTTTAAATCATGGTGCAGTGAGTTGTCAATCAGGCAAGTATTCACCTCTGTTTCCCATCCTCAGGCAAACGGGCAAGTGGAAGTCACGAACAGAGACATTGTTGCCAGAATCAAGGCAAGGCTAGGCAAATCTAGAACATGGTGGATCGATGAACTGCCTAATGTGTTGTGGGCTCACCGCATAATGCCAAAGGAAAGTAGTACATGGGTAACTCCCTTTAGCTTGGTCTATGGGACAGAGGCGGTCATCCCTGCAGAAATTAGTGTTCCAACAGAAAGGGTACTACAGTTTGATAAGGAGGCCAATCTGGTGTCCTTGAAGGAAAATCTCAACTTTGCAGAAGAAATCAGGGAAATGGCAGATGTCCAGCAAGCAAGGAACAAACACAAAATGGCCAGGTATTACAACAGGAAGGTACAATGCAGGGAGTATAAAGCAGGAGACTATGTATGGAGGAGAAACGAAGCCTCCAGGGCCGAAGATACTGGAAACCTGGGACAGAACTGGGAGGGACCCTATCAAGTTGCAGAAGCACACGACAATGGAGCTTATTCCTTGGTCCACCCAGACAATACTCCTGTTCCCCGCACTTGGCACGCCACAAATCTAAAAAAATGCTACATATAAACAACTATCTGTAAGCCCAGAAGGGCTTGATCACCCCCCCCCCCCCCCCCGATCGGCATCTTTTGTTGAATCATTTTATCAATAAAATTTAGTTGTTTGTGCCAAGTTGTTATCTATTTCATACATGCTAAATCAATCACAAGGTGCCAAGGACATGTCCCTTTGCAGGGTATGTCATATGCACGGGACCATCTAATGGGACAAAGCTAAACAATAAAGCTCTTCAATGCCCCACTCCCTGCAACACAGCTGACAGCATCACCTGAGTTGGCAAGTGGGAGTGGCGGTCCTGCCATAGTGGAAGGTGAATTCTAGCCCTATCCCTGGCAGAGATTCACCTCAACCAATAGGTTGGCAAAGTGTTGACTCAGACCAAGGTAGGAATGTCACAAGCATTCGCCAATAGGCTTGCTAGCTGATCATTCCTGCACCATAGGCAAACTAGAATTTGCCAGGTCATGACCACCAGACAAGGGAAATACACAAGCCTTGTAAATATTAAATGAGTACTTAAAACAATTACAGAGTGAAGTAAACAAGCAAAATAACATACGAATATATTACAAGAGAATATACAAATACACATCAAGTATTCTTGAAATAAGTGTTTACAAAACATTCAAACAAAGAAAATACTCTAATGTACTGGCTTCATGGACAAGAGAGTTACGACCGGCATGTTCAAATCTTCAGCAAGCTTTTCCAGGAAGGGAGAGGTAGACAAATCTGACAGCACCTGCTGGGCAGCTTTGACCTTGTTGGTAATCTCAGCGTCAACTTGTGCAGCTAGCTCAGCAGGGAGAGGATTTATATGCTTTGAGGCCAGAATAGCCATCTCATGCCTTCCCTGCGCCCTGACAAACTGCAACAAACGGCCGAAGGGTCCTATAATCCCGGGGCAACCCATTGAGGTAATGATCAGGTCAGGGAGCCCCCTCTGGAGCTTTTTCTTCTCTTCCACCGCTGCATCCCTTTCAAGACGGGCCTAATCCCTCTCTGCTATAGCTGCATCCCTAGCAACAGGATCCTCATCTCTCTCTGAGCATTGGCAGAATTCAACTCAAGGCCACTTTGCTGCAAGGAAGATTCCATATCCATGGATTTTTGCGCCTACATGTGAATAAAGAGTCTGAGCAACAAGCAACCACAAATCAAAGCCAAAGTTTATTCAACAAAAGGGAAGGAGGAAGAACTAGAATTACCTGAATAGAGAGCTGCTCTTTCAAGGACTCAACCTCAGAAGAGATCTGGCTGACCCTCTCAATATCCACCGCATGCTCAGCCCTGAACTTGGCATAACTCTCCCTCTCATGCGCCGCCTTAGCACGGTCGTTTTTCAAGGCCAACCCAAGCTTCCTGCTAAGCTTCTTGAAGTGGTCAGCCACCTTCAAGGTGTTGACGCTCCACATCAGGGAATCAAAGGTCGCCTTGAGACCACGGTTGATGCTCTGGTGGGCATTCAAGGTGGCCATTTTCTCCTCAATGGCAGGGGGCATCACATGCATTATGTAATCCCGGCAGGATTGAAGATCACGTCCAGGATTGTCAACCTGGAATTTCCACTCAGGAACAAACACGGAAGAGCCGCTTAAATCAGTCTCCGGACCAGCAGGGATGGGACCGCAAGCACCACCCAAAAAATCGATAGCATCCTCATCCTCATCAAAATCCATATCCAGAAGGGAAAAGCTAGAACCACTGCCTTCCTGGAAGCGAGAAGAGGAATCATCACCAGTGGGGAAAAACGAATTCTCTTCCTTTTCTTGGTGACCGGCATTTCACCTTCTTCATCTAAAAGAAATCAAAAACCTAAGTCAAAATCAACCACAGGCAAAGATTAAAGTATTACAGGAGAGTAGCTTACCCGTGGGTTCATCTTGCAACCCCTGTACAGGCCTGAACTCAAAAATTGGTTCCGCCATCTTGGACCCACCAGCAGTCTCTGGAGAAGACACAACAGCAGGGCGGGTGACCGTTTTATTTTTCTTCCCACCACCAGCGGTAGATTTCTTCTTTTTTCTTGTAAACTCCCCCAGGTCATCTATTGTATGTAGTATAGTCCAGGGGAATCACAGACCCACTGAGAAGAGTGGTCATTGGAGTGCCATCAGGATTGGTAGGTATGTTGTCGACAGAAGTATGACCTATCTCAACCCCAAATAGGTCATCAGCGGATAAGAAGCTATTAAAATCTATCACTGCAAAACTAATAGATCATCAGGGTAATCCCAAAAATGACAAATAACATAAAAGAAAATTTGGAACCGCCAGAATACCACCACTCCCTACCTTTATTCTGATATTTGCAAATAAGAATCCTGCCTTGCATACCAAAATTCCTGCTCATGCTCGCCATCACCAGGACGGAATCTTGATATGGTCTCATCAGAACACCCCCCTTCCTGAGCAGGCGAAGAAAATCCGCATCAACCTCATGGTCGGTATCAAGATTCTTCGGGGGCGCATTTTTCACAGGGGCCAACCTATTGACCCAATCCTGAGGGTTAACCCATCGGAGAAGCCCCGGCTTACCCAGAGGGAGCATAGAAGCATCGGTGAAAAATAATCTTTCCTTCCAGCCTCTCAGGCCGTCTACCCTAGGACCACAGAAATTGGCAAATCTCCACGAACGTTTAGCCACGGAAAACCAACTCTCCGGAGAGTTAGTAAGGGAGAATTGGGAAGAAAAATATAATAGGGAGGGCTCTTTCTTATGCAATCTACAGTATACCTCAAACATAATAATTTTTTGCAGACCTAGAGGGTGTAACTGAGAGAACCCTATGCCATAATATTCTAGCAGGGAGATCAAGAAAGATGTAGGGGGAAGCCTAAAATTGCTAACTGAAAACCAGTGGGAATATATGGTCACTTTACCTGCAGGAGGCAAATGAGCGCGTTGTGAGGGTACCGGCGCAATGGGCTCAAACCTATCTATACATGGATACAAGGAAATAAGGTCTAATAAAGCATTCTTGTTAATCAAACTCTGCACAGACTCTACAGTGCCACCGGAAAATTGCGATATCACTTTGGCCCTAGGACCGGACATGAAAGGGACAAGGGCAGAAGTGGTGGTACGAGATGACGGTTCCATGAGTTCAAAGAAAATAAAAAGATACGAATACAAATAAATGGTATAAAGAGGAGAAGATTGTAAGAATACAAACCTAAGTGGCTGCCGGAAGTCTTAATACGAATCACCGGAATCGCAGATTGAAGAAGAAGAGAGGGAGAGTTTTTGAAATCTTAATAAAAGTAAAAAACGAAAGCGTAAAGGATAAAGTGAAGCAATGAGGCCACTATTTATAGGGAAAAGAAAACAACCGTCGCAAGCCCATGGGCCCTAATCCACGCCGTACACGTGTTCCAATCTCAGGAAAGGCGCGTGAACATCTACGGAAGTCAATTTCACATGCGCCTCTGCTGCCGCTTATGCGGTTTCCCATGCACCCAAACGTCTAGCACACTTAATGTTCTGACACATCGATGGGACGCCATCTGTCAACAATAAATGGCTGCAAACTGGCCACGTCCTCCCTGTAACACTGACATCCCTTATCCTCTGATTTTCCTGTTAGAATTCAAGATATGGGAATAATCGGCCATGATCAAAAAGTCTCCTGAAGTTTTACTTCCCTGAAAAATGAGGCTTTAGTTTAGTTACTTGGTTTAGACACCAGCAAACTAAACTGGGGGGATTTAATCGTATACCATTCTTGATGGCCCCCGCAAATAAAACAGGGAAGCCCATTTTACAGGCGGACCCAATTCACAGGGAGGCTCATTAAACAGGAGACCTTTCTGACAGGGAATCTCACTTCACAGGCGGACCAAACCCACAAGGAGGCTTATTAAATAGGATACCTTATTGGCAGGAAGACTTCTGAACAGGGAGTCTCATTAACAGGAGAACTCATGATGTAAGGCCTAATTGACAGGAAGCCCAAACTCATAAGGCCCAAGCCAACAGGATAAGCCCACTAAGATAAGTCCTTGTGTTCTATTAAGAGACAACCTTATAACGGATTCCACCTACGTTAGTGGTGGCCTCCCTAGTGACCGACAAAGATCCCCACCCAGCCACACCATTGGTCCACATCACCACAGGGGACCCACAAACAAGAAGTATCAATCACAACCGTACGATCAGTACCACCAAGATGATGAGCTGACCGTACGATGAACAGTACTACCAGATGGTGATTCAGCCGTACGATTAAAACCATGAGATGGTGACTTAACCGTACGATGAATAGTACCCACCAAGATGGCAAGTTAACCGTATGATCAAAACTATGAGATGATGACATGTGGTAAACTTGCTCACCAAGGTGACCATACTCCACTATAAATACAAAGATATGAACAGTATTCAAGGACAAACACCTCAGAAAAGATACCCACACGTCTCACACTTACAACTTCATCATCCAGAGGAGATCACTATTCATCTCCTCACCACCGATTCTTGCCACCCTTAGTTTCGTTCTATACACTCTAACGGGTCCTTACGCAAGTCGCGGAGAGTAACAAATCGGCTCAACCCATCTTGCACTCAGGTATAAAAATTATGCTTGATCAAATCTAATACTTTTGGAATGGACATAGGTGCAGTTAACAACACATAAATTATGTGCCTCAAATGGAAAGAAAGTTACATTTTTTTACCCATTGAACTTTTCTAAAAACACACAGTTAGCCCCACGTTTTGTGTTCGTTGTACCTAAGTACTCGTGTAATTTGCTATACGAATCATTCCTCCAATACCTAAAATACAAACAATCGAACCAGTTGTATTTCATACATCCTTTTGACACATTATCCATAAAAAAACGTAGCTCAAATCGACCCAAAACCCTAACTGGAACATCTATTTCGTCCAAGCAAAAATAGCGCAATTTGTTGCACTAAAATAGTGCACACCTTGGAAATGTTCTAAGTTCAAAAAACTCAAAATATGGAACCAAAATCACAATGCACAACAATAGGACTCTGTGTTCAAGTTGTGGTAGCATTATACGTTTTTTTTGCAACAAAACTAAGCATCCAGTCCTATTATTTAGATCTTATGGTGGTTTTTTCGCGGGAAAGGATTGATTTTTGGATTGTTTGGATTTGGGAAGTGCCGTGGGATGATCTGGTGGGGTTACGGAGTGGTGTTGAACGACGGTAATGGCGGAGGAAGATGCCAGGGTTTTGGACGGAAGATACCATTTTTGGTGAGGGAGAGGGAGTGTGTGTCACACTGTCACTGTCACCAAGTGCAATAAAAGGTTTGTTTGGCCAAAATTTTAGGAGATTAAGGGTAGGGGACTGTTAAGCGGAGGATCGGTTAATCGGAGACTGGTTAACTGGATCCTCGGTTCATCATTTTTTTGAACCTAAATCAAAAGCGGAAAATTCGGTTAACTAGTAGTCGGTTAACCGGCTTTTCCGGTTCAGTTATACGGTTAATCAAATTAACTGGCTTTATTTACTAATCATTTATAATATAAATATCAAGTAACAAATACACACTCAATGATGAATATTTGTTATAAATTCTATATGTTAATCATTCTAAAAATTAACATAAAGCTTTTTAATTAGGTACAAAACATGAATGTATAAACGGCGAACCAAGTTAGTCACGACACTAAATATATAACTACTAAAAATGTAGAAATGTGAACATTCGTACTAACGTAAATACAAAAATATAATAATCACATTCTAAATTAGAAGATATT
Organism: Pseudognaphalium luteoalbum; assembly: GCA_963422505.1. Taxonomy (NCBI): domain Eukaryota; kingdom Viridiplantae; phylum Streptophyta; class Magnoliopsida; order Asterales; family Asteraceae; genus Pseudognaphalium; species Pseudognaphalium luteoalbum. The sequence continues at coordinate 30,167,997 of OY730195.1, forward strand.
TAGTAATATTATCATATATATCTATATATAAACACATATTTCAAATAGCAATTTAAAATTTTCGGTTTTTCGGCTAACCTGTTGTGGCAATATCGTGAACCGAAACTGAAAAACCTAAAAAGTACCGGCTCGGTTAACCGAAACTGAAAAGTAAAATTTTTTTGGTTCGGTTAACCTTAAATTCCCTACAGTTTTCCGATTTTGGATAATTATTAACATCCCTAATTAGGCTGGATGCTTAACTTGTAATTTTAATAATTTCAATCTCATAAAAATTAGAATTTTTGTTTGACCTGAAATGAAAAGTAGAGATTCTTCATAAAATATTCTCTTCCAACATAATCTTTTAAAACTATCTTATTTTGAAAATCTTTATCTCCTACTTATTAAATTAGTGTATTACCCTAAACGACGTGATTCTTAGTAATCGCGATGCGATCCTACACATTCCAGACTACATATATACTTGGTTCATTTAAAAAAAAATGATTTTCACACACACTCTCTCTATTTCCAGATGAATTCATATCATTTCTCAGTCAAATTCTCATCTTCTGAGTTCTAGAACTCAAGTGTTTTATCTTCCAAATCATTCTAGCAATCGAAAGTGTTGATTCTCTATTTCGCTGGTAAGTTTTCGATACTTAAACTCTTGTATACATTTTTCATTTTTCATGCAGTTTAAATTGAAATGATGTAACACCTCAAGTTTTCAAGGTATTATTTTAGTACGCGAAAATATATTTATTATGAAGTATTATTAATTAAATAATATGATATAATAGAAAATGTAAATGAGTTTCTTAGTTCTAGACTGTACGAAATAAAATGGAATGCATTTTAATATATCTCACTCAGTTGAGATTAATTTCTAATTCCTAAGTAAACACTAAAGATTTCTGACCGAATAAGGCATTTGGTGATCAACTAAGCTCATTAATGCATAAAAGAAACAGCCCCTCATGATACATTTTTAAAGTTTTTGGTACCAAATATAGTTCAATATAGTACTATCATAGATACGTTTTGTACTACTCTATAATATTAATTTGTAAGAACACAAGAAGAGGAACAATAGATTATTGGTACATCATCGTGCCTGGAGAGCCACATCGTTCTGTAGACCAAGTTGAGAAGGCTCATTCATATATTTCTATTTTCATTTTTTCTTCTTTCTTTAACAATGCTGTCATTTAAGTCTAGACAGGGTTTTGCTTATGTTAGTTTCCTAAAAGTATCTTCAACGAATACATTAAACTACATTTTACATTAAAATAGTGCAAAAGTGTAAAAAAATCACTTTGATGTTAGCACTATTTTAGTGCAATAACAAATAGTGTTTAGTGCAACACTTTAATGTTGTACTAAACTCTACATTGAACACTATTTGCATTAAATAATAATTTTATACTAATTAAATTGTATTAATATGATCTATTAATTATATATTTGCGATTAATGATTTTAAAATAAGTAAATATAATGTTTGATATCATATTTATCATAAAAACTTCATTATTATTACAAACTTTAATTTATATTTTTGAAGTTATTAAATACGGAGTATAAAATAATTTAATAATTATATAAAAAATCAATATTATATTGTTTGAATTTTGTATTTTAAATGAATTAAAAGTAAATCTAGTATAAAGATTTAATGTAACATATTGAAATAATCTTTTTTATCGTAAACTTATTTTCAAAAGATTATATTTTTGTAAAAAAAATAGTGCAATTTGCATAGTGGACACATCGACTACCACTATCTTAATTTATTAACGGGCTTCTTAAAAATGTTTAGTCTACACAACTTTTGGGCTTTGATATTGGGTCTACCTGGGAACTTATTTACTTTTAACTAATCACATAATTAACGAGTATATAAATTCACGATATGATTAATTCGTTCCAACGAAACCCCCAATTCTGAAATTCGTTGATATTGGTTCAGGTAATTAACTTCTTCGCTGAGCTTCAAATTTAAGTGACAACTTATTAAAGCTTTGATTGTACGTAAATTAAAAAGAAGAAGCTAAGCATGATTTCTGATCTTGAACATTAAACTTTATAATAATTTCTGTTATTAATTTGAGGTATGTATGTAGTCCATATATTCATGATATATCAGTTGATGAGATCCCAAATTCATGTCTTGATATAAAATAATGAAACAGCTACATTAGATTATGATGTTTTCCTTTTTCGTTTTGCATTCTCGATCACTTTGCAGCCTCAGCTCGTGGAATTTAATATATAGCACTCGAAGAAAATCATCAAGAGATGAATGTTCAAAGCTTGAATTCGGACATAATATGCACCCTTCCTCAAGACATAACTGAAAAAATTCTGAGTCTTTTGCCGATCAGAGATCTAATGCGAACAAGCATTTTGTCAAGGAAGTGGAGGTATCGTTGGGCGAGCATTCCTCTACTTGTACTTGATGATGAAGGAATATTTGGTCATACAAAATTTGAAGTATCATCTTTCAATGAAAAATACATGAAGCGTAAGCTTGCTACCAATGTCATTTTGCAAGTTTTGCTGTTACGCACGAGTCCTATAATAGACTTTACCTTGTCAATTGAACTTGAATTGGTTTCTGAGATGGATATCATAATTCTCCATCTTTCAAGGAGCAATACTTTAAAGCGTTTCAAGTTAAATAATCGTTCATACAACTACTACAAGCTACCCTCTTCATTCTTTTCATTGCAAGGATTAGAACGCGTACATCTTGTAAACTGTGATTTTGAGCCTCCTAAAACATTTAGTGGATATACTTGGTTGAGATACCTGATCCTTGATAATGTTGAGATCTCTACCACTACGCTTAAGCGTTTCCTCACTAAATGCCCGCTACTTGAGGAGTTTTGTTTGGTAAAGTCCATCGTAATATATACGACTTCGTAAACTTCAAATTTCAAAATATAAGCCTTATATATATCCATTGTGTATTTGCATGCAGTTTGGAGATCAAAACGATTTTACAGGAGGAAACAAGTTGACATTTTATTGAGCTATTTGAGTGTTTGCCTTCAGTTGTAACTTTGGCAATCTCGGAGTACTATATGAAGGTGATATTTAAGTTTTATATATATATATATATATATATATATATATATATATATATATATTATAAGCATATCGATCATGTTAGCTAATTTATGTTTTTGGTATTTTGTTAAAAGTATTTTGCTACAGGTGGTATGCCGCATAAGCTCCCGACTCAACTAGTGCACCTTAACGCCCTCTATTTGGGTGTGTGCTTAACGGCACAACATGAACTTTCTTCTACCATTTGTTTGATCGAAAGCTCCCCAAATTTGAAAAGGATATATCTTAGAGTAATATTCCTTTTCATCTGACATGGTAATAGTTCTTTTATTATTCTTTTGACTTGTATTCTGACTTGTTTTGTATTGTGTTGTAATAATTAGTTACATCATGAACACACTTCCATGGATTCTGTTGATCTCCAAGACTGTGCAGGCTTGAAGTTGAATCATCTTGAGATATTGCAGGTAGTATTTTTCAGTAACTCAGCTATCGAGAAGGAACTATTTAAGCTTGCCATGGCTAACTCACCTCTGCTAAAAAAAGTGGACATAGTGCCTTTTGACACTAATATTTCCATTGAAGAAGAACTGAGGATTCTTACAGACTTGCAATCATTTCCGCGAATCCGCGGGCATCACATGTTGCAAAATTTGTCATTAAGCGTGACGAAACTCTACTATGAAAACTATTATTTGGGGAAGCCAAGTACATAGTTGTCTTAAAGACTACCTAGGAGCATACAGAGATTCAGAGCACCTTGCTTTCATGAACTATTGCCAACTTCATTATATGTCAACTAGCTTAATTTCTGTTTACCAGTCATTTTGTAAGATGAATATTAGATCGGAAAAAGTTGGATTGTTTTATAGTATATGAAGTATGCTGTAATAGATCAATAATAAGCAAATGGTGCAGGGGAATATATTGTGGAATGAAGATAAGGCAATTTCAATCTACTTTGGTTTTTGAACCATTATTGGCTCTAGCATTTGTGTATGAATTGGCTTAATAACGTACTGTTCAGTATCCGTAGTAGGATTGTAAGGTTTGCGATAGAGGCTAGAGCCATTTTCTGCTTTGATTTTTGGTTAAAAAGTTCCAAATGCATGTAAATCAGAATCTTTAAAATAGATATTAGATATTAATATATGTATATGAAAGATTAGCCCAGTCTTTATAGTTGTTAATTTGTTATAGTTACCTAAGACTACTAAGGTTTTGTATATATCAGCAATTAAAATTCAAAAGTTCATGATTAATAACCCTTTATTATGTTTCAATCTTGTGAGATTTTGGTGCTTAAGCATAATGGGTCGATCTAATATTAAAGTTTGGGAATTTTAGTTGAATACAGTTCACTTGTGAAAAGAAGGTAAGTGTATGAATATATATGTGAAAGTTGGAATCTTTATGGGACCTCCAAAAATGAAAAGCACAGTTATGTCTTCGTGGCATGGATGAAGTATTTGTTTTAGAGATAGCAATTCGACTCATTTACTTACGAGTGAATAAATCTGATTATAGTTTTATTTTTAACGGGTCAAATGGGTAATTAAAATATACTACTAGTAATAGCTTAGAAGGAAACAGGTTGAGAGTCACCCAAATTGTATTTTTCAAAGTATAAGACCTCCTAAAATCATTTACTTCAATAACTAGCTTACTATTGAAATAATATGGTTTTTCATATACTATAAACTACTACTTGGTTACTACTGCAACTATACCATTTATTATGCACAAAAGCTTTTTACAGTCAACCAGCTGACCCGGCCCGTTTTGAATCATTACCCAACCATCCCATTCTGTTACATCTCGTGTGTATTTCTGTTGAGATGAAGACCAGCAATCATTTATACAGGCATCACCTACAACTAAATTTTACATTTTGCGAATTATGCTTAAAAAGTGAGAATTTTGTAGTCATACATTCACAGCTTATTTCTATAAATAAAGCTTCAATTTGTAAGATATAATTAAATAAATTGAGAGTATAAAGAGTTAATTTCATTTACAAAACCATGGATAGAGAAAAAGAAAGGAGCGCCAAATTTCTTTTACATCATTACCACACCCATTTCCCCTTCTTACAGAATTTCAAAATGATATATTAATATTAAATTAGATATAACCGAAATTTAGTACTACGTACAATTCAAAACAACATGTAGTAATTATTATTTCGAAAACTAAAAGCACAACACTACCTTCTTTCTTTTTCTTTCTTTTTCTTTCTTTTTTGTATATCAACCAGGCTTCTTGTTATCAGTGATTTTGTAGAGGATAAAAAGATCATTTTTTTTACAGAATTAATCCCGTTATTACTGAAAAGCTCCATCTGCAAAACGGATTCTTACTACTGGTATATAAACAAACACTTGATCACAATTTTTAAAGTAGTTTGACCCACCACCCAGAAAGTCAAAGCATAAATTTTGATTCCAATCATCAACTTGCATGAGTTAACTCTCTGTTCATCTTGAACAAAGATTGCTGTTCTCAGGTGATTAAAGTTCTTCCATTTTCACGGTTATTCTGTCGCTTCTCTATTCGATTTCGTTGTAATTTCATGGGAGTAATACAAATACAGCTTTAATTTCTTGATTTGACCCATTCTCAGAAAGTCAAAGCTGTCTACATTAATTCGAACTCGACTAGAGTTCTATCTTCATCTTGAACACAGATGGCTTTCTCAGGTGATTAAAGTTCATCCATTTTCACGATTATTCCATCAGTTCTTGATTCAATTTCGTTGTACTTTTATTGGATTATCACAAATACATTATACAGATCAAGTTCATACAAGAATATGGAAAGTATATCATAAAATGTATGTACGTGTATATGCGGGGTCTCTGTTCTGAGTATATATTTTCTTGATCAAATTTGTGTTGATGATGTTATCTGATTCCTGATTAAAGTACCATTTTTGTTTTTCAAAATTTACAAAGATAACTCAGACAGCATGCATGCATGGTCAACTTTTTAGGGTTTTTTGATAATTCCAAAAGATTTCTATAATTCAAGATATCTCAGTTTCGAGTGTATGTTTTCTTGATTGATTTTTTGCAAAAGTTATACAAAATGTGTGTTTACTTGATTAAATCTTGTTAATGTTTTCTAACTTTTATGTACATAAACAGACATTGGATCAGAATTCTGAACTTCATTTCTTGATTTGACCCATTCTCAGAAAGTCAAAACTTTTCTACATTGATTCGAACTCATCTCGAGTTCTCTGTTAATCTGGAAAGGAAACTGCTATTTTCAGGTAATGATCTACTGTTTATTTGATTCTGTTAAGTTTTTTCATTAATTTAATGATAGTTTTTTTAGATTAAAATAAATCAAGAATTTGTAATACAAGTTATTAAACGTAAGTTTAAATATATATGGCTTTCTACATAAATTTATACAGCATCAAGAATATATGCATTCGTGTGTTCTCAAATTTAAAATGTGTGTTTTCAATCAACAAGTTCAGATAAGTTATAAGTGCGTGTTTTCTTGATCAAATTCCTAGAAGAAACTTTGAAAGCGGGATTAATCGTTACGGTTATTAAGAAAAAAGCTACTGTCTGTTATGATTAGATTCACTAAAAGACCTTCCTTTATTTGTAGGACCACATCTTACTAGCAATTCGGTGGTGAACCTAAACAAGCACTATCATGGACAGCGTGGTATTTGTGACTGTTAAAGATTCATGGATGGCTAAACTACACAGTCATAAGTTCATGATACATCGGTTTTTGGTACAAATGAGACAAACATCTGGAACACAAACAATTGCAGACATCCACAGCTGGATTGGTTCCCATGAACCTGATCCCCATGAAATGGACAAACGTGGGGCATGATTCCTTACATTCCCAGAATGTGCAGGTTCTTTCATCTGGATCCCGAGGAAAAATGATATGGCTAACGTTACAGTTCAAGAGATTATTGAAAAGTTGCATGATCATCTCGCCTACAAGTTATTTCCCAAGAATTCAGAGTTTAATAGAGGCGTTAACGTTGAAGTAGGATCAGGGCATGGTGATGAATTGAGGAGATTACTGGAAGAGGTACCAAAGGACACACTTAGTTACTTTCAACATGATTGGGAGAAGAAAGGTTAGGGTGGCACAAGAATGAAATGGAGGTAAACTTGCATGTGAAGACATATATGATCAAATATTTTCCGGTTTTTGAAATGAAGGTGTTAAGACGTATGGTGTCAAACTGTTGATCTAGGAAGTTTAGGGTAGTAGTGAATGTTACGAAGAAGTTATGTTCATCACAGTAAATGAGTTGAAATGTTATAGCAAATGTTTAGTTTAAAGATTTTGTATTGGGTTAGGGGTGAGAGCTTGGTATCATACCGGTACCGAACTGGTACCGACCGGTTGGTACCGGTTTTTTTTTCTTCCACAAATCAAATACCGAATACCGGTACCACTTGTATCGGTTGGTACCGGTTCGGTCCGGTACCGCTCGGTTCCGGTTCGGTTTAGATATTTTGTGTGCATTGTACCATACCGGTACCGAACCGGTACCGACCGGTTGGTACCGATTTGTTTTGTCCACAAATCAAATACCGAATACCGGTACCATTTGTATCGGTCAGTACCGGTTCAGTACGGGACTGGTTCGGTTCCGGTTCGGTACTTCGGTCTAAATGTTCATCCCTGGATCTAACCGTGAAGAAGATATGAATAAATGTAGAGTTACATTTCCATTCCTTTTATTTGTTTAGTTATCTTGCTGTCTTTTTATTGCTTTCATGTGTGGATGATTATCGGGAATATATATACCTCCTACTTATGTGAGGGATGTTTTGTAACAGTTTTAATGGCAATGGATCTTGGGTCCTGTGCTGTAAAAATAGATTAAAAAATAAAAAAAAAGTTTGCTCTGTAGATGACTTTTAAACAACTAAATGATAAAAGGACAAGTAAATGTAAAGTGTATTCAAATGCTCATTCTAAAAACATATTAGTATTCAGTAATGGAACAGATTCCATGTTTCAGCAACTACAATCAATATGCCAAAAACAAATTTACAAATAAAAAAACATAAAATAGAAAAAGCCGAAGAACGAACATCATCTTCTTACTGCTCAAAGCCTAGTACCAAGAAAAGAATCTGAATTTCTTACACAATGAGCTATTGAAACAACAGATACCGCGATGTGAAAAGTACTCAGCCATGGGTGTTAAAAGCTTCCCAAAGTAAATTCTGTGGGGCCGGGTTAGTAAGATCTCGAGCCTGTAGAGCTGCTGTCCTAAGTGTCTTAAGTGTCGTCACATTAGCATCATAGAACGATAAACTGGTATAAGGGAGATTATGTTTCTTGCAAAGTTCTTGCACAATAGGAGAAATCGACCTCAAGTGTGTCCTAGGCAGCCTAGGAAACAAATGGTGCTCCAGTTGAAACTGTAAACCACCAAAGAACCAATCCATATAGGAAGAACATGAAATATCGATGGTCCCACTCGTTTGTTTCTCAAACCAATCATTCCCTGTTGGACGGCCCACATAAACATCTGCAGCAAAATGGTTCAACGTGAACTGAACATGTTGAATACCGGTAACACAAAAGCTGACCAACACAAATGCCACCCGCTCTGGCCAATTTGGTAAGCACGAAACAAGCAGTGGAAACCAAGTCCAGAAAACTAGGGTTCCAAGAATATTTAAACCTCTGTCAGGAATCTTTCTTTTCGAAATCAGCAAAAGTATTGTTTGCAGGTAGAGGTTAACCCGGGCCACACACATGATCGGGTAATATGAGTAATGTTGGTAGCTCACAAAGAATCGGGCCAACGGGTCAAATGTCAACTGTCGGCCGTAGAAAACGGATTGTAACGAGTTGAAAAGCTTAGATGAAACAGCTAACATGGGTAAATGTTGGAGGTCGGGATCGTAATCAAGGCTATTGCAAGAAATGTGATGTGCGTTATGCGTCCACTTCCACCACGCGATGCTGATCCCCGTTATACAGTTCCCAATGAAGATTCCGGCGAATTTATTCCACCCACGGGTCGCCATCATTTGGTAATGACCCGCATCATGACCCAAATAAGCAATTTGCATCCATGCTAATCCCAACAATGCCCCCGCCAGCATATGAACCCAGAAGCTGTTTGAGTATAATACACCATAGACACAAGTGGAGAGCAGCAATGACACAAAACACAGTGAGTAAATTACACCATGACCTTTCTTCTCAAACATCCCGGCTTTTGCAAACTCGGAAGCTAGCTTCCGATAGTCTTTAGAAACTTCTGAAACTTTGTAATCTTTTAAATGATACCCAGTGAAGAGTTTGTCAAGGTGTTTCCATGCAGTCCCAGGATGAAATGCAATGAATGCATCGGTTACATCCTGGCCCGCAAGGTTTAGAAGAGGAATATCGCCACCCGGGTGCTCTTTAGCCCATTCTGTAACGTTGTACACTTTGCCCTGGATTGAAATCCAAAGGTCACTAGGCTTGTTATGCTTTATTAACTCTTCAGATGTTATGTACTTCTTTTCATCAGCCATTGAACTCATTACTGAAAAGGAGAAAAATGTCTGTAAATTTAGCCTTAAACAAGATTCATAACATGTTCATTTATGCCTCAACTGTATTACATCAGCAAAAGGTAAATGGTCCTCCACCCTATTAATGTGCAGCACACATCTTTATGAAATCATATGCACTGTATATATGCTACTCCATATCACATAGCACAATGTTATATGAAATCATATAGAACAAACAATTATGCACAGCAACTGTTACTATCAGTCTATCATCACAAACACATGAACTTCTGTAATAAATTTCAGATTAAATCACAGTAAAAAGCTATCAATTTATCAATTTATCTATTATAATTATTATTTGTAGACATAAGTCCATAAAAGAGGTATGTTTAGGGGACCCAGTGGACTTATTATAGCCTAAAACACAAACTAAGCTCTATTTACTTATAATAATGGACAAAGAATATATATTCCAAAAGGATACTCTCAAGTCTCATCTGGACAAGCAATAATAGGAAAATGTGCAAATCCTATAATAAAGCTAAATTGACGCGTAATTAGATATTTTCGCAGGCCTGGAAGTCATAAGCCGGACAAAATCATTTAAGTATAATATTATCAATATTGATAACAAGAAACAGCAAAGCTTTGAAAAGGACCTATTCAAACAAAGTTTTCTAGAAGTTAAACATGATCATATCATATACCTTAATTAGCTAATTAATTGTCTTAATGAGACTGGATCAATTTTCCAAAAGTAGAAAAAAACTCTAATAAACAAAAACAAAATAGCATCAAGACTCAGTTTATATAAATACAATAATACCACTTTGCGACGGAATATCTAATGTAGTTTAGCAGTAAAGATAAAGTTAAATGTTATACGTTGTAAACACAGCTTTAGGATCATCTCCTACATATCATACAAAAACTATTCGATCAAGATGAACAAAAAAAAATCCTAACTTTAGACAGGCTTGTATTAGTTAAAAAAATATCTTGTAAATGCTTTCTTATATCCCAATATATGGGTAAAGCTAAACCACCTGCTTTTCATCATATTAATTTTGCATTTTCCGGTCACAAAAAATTATTAATATAAAATTATTATCTTTAAAGATTCAATTACTAATAAATTCATATTCAAATTACTTACTGAAGAAAATATCAATATTCATCCGAAAATCAAGGGGGGGAAAGGCTAATAGAAAGTTCGATCGGATCTCGATTACGAGTCCGGATCCAGATCCGACCCGACATATACCGACATAATTCAGTAAGTTTTGCAGCTCAATAACCCAACATTGCTAAACCGACGTTAAGGAAATGATTAACAAGCTAATCGTCGTACATAAAACAATTTTAAAATGCAAAATTGAAGATTAACATGTAAAGTAAAAGATTAAAGTTTTAACCTTTAGTGAAGGAAATGGAAGGAGAAAGGATGGTCGGATCTTCAGACACCATTCGGATCCTGATCCGAAAACCCTAATTAGCAGCGACGAACCTGTAATGTGGATCGCGATGAGAAATTGGGGGAATGCGTGTTTGTATTTGCAGAGATTTGGATGAAATCGATGATGAAAATGTGAAGGTGTTTTGGGGGGTTTTTGAACCCTAACGGTAAAATGGGGGTGTATATATATATGCAGGACAGGAAGGAAGGAAGAACTGATATAAGAATCTGGGGGAGAAAGAATCAACGGTGGAGATTAAACGGCGCACGGATATTTTGAGGAGGATAGCGCGTTGTATAATTAATGTAGCGCATAAATAAATATAAATAATACGTAGTAATTCATTATTCTTTGCAATTTTGTATATCTGAACATATACAGCCTTCCCACGTACTTATAAACAGCACATTGGTTTCCAATAACTAAACAAATAAAATATGATTCGATTGGAACGGGAGACTTTGCAGCGGTATTCACTCCGTTAATTCGATTTAAACGGAACCTAATAGATAAAATTAATCAGTTTTCGGTTTTGAAAAACTAAAACTGAATCAAATAAGTAAAAAACTAAACCCAACTGGATTACTATTTGATTTTTACAATTCGGTTTATGCTTCATATATAGATAATAAAAACATTAAAACAAAATCAAAAAATGTGAATATTAGACAAAACTAATTGGCACGTTTCGTAAGTTCTTGACAAAAGTTTAATACAATTTACAAAATAAAATTAAAATAGTAGTTGAGACTGTTGTGATAAATGATTAATAAAGTTAAAATGGTATCAATATACTATTATATAATAGTGGGTGATTAACTCAATTGATCTGTACACATATTGAAAATATTAGCAAAGTATATTACAATTTGGTTAATTTTAACTATTCGTTTTATACAGTGGTAACCAAAGTCAATCCAAAAACCAAAATAAATATTTGATTTTGAACCGAACCGATACAAAAAACTAAAGTATCCGAATCAAATAGTCCAAATCAAATTGTCCAATTGAACAATTTGGTTTGTCCAAAGAGTGAACACCCCTACTTTATATATTACTACCATTATACTCGTGCAATGCAGCAGTGGGTGGAGATGCGAATGAATGTTTTAAAACAAAAACATATTGTACCCCGTCCGTTCCATTTAAAATGTTCACATTACTATTTTGGGATATCCTATTATAAGTGTTCATTTTGACATATAAATATCAAAAAAGACTTTAGTGTGTAGATTTAATATTTTAATGAAAATTGTAGTTAGTGGAGAATAAGCAATAATTGAAACTCACTTTACTTAGCCGGAATTTTTTTTGAATAAATATATCGTTAAATGTATTATATAATAGTATAGATTAATAAAACATATCATAATATTAGAAATTACAAATAAAATAATCATCATAAAGTACGACGATATAAAAGCTAAATCATAAACTAGAGTAAATGCTTGATTCCAAACAACGCGACTCTACCAAAACGATCAGATAACTTGACCCAAACCTTACATTACAACAAAACGATCATACAACTTTATTTCAAACCCTACGTCATACCAAAATTTGAACATCCATAAAGACAGTAAAACTTTTAAATCATTAATGAAAGATATATAGTTATAGTAATTATTATCAATTATCAATGTTAGTTCATTTATATCTCTATATACAAAATATAATACTTTTAAATTACTCATTTTAAAGATTTCATATTGAAAACACAAATTACTACATATGATTAGTTATATAAATAATCGGTTAAGTGAATATGAAATTATGAATTTTGTTTCATGCGTTGTCCACAAAATTTCATTGTAAGCAATAAATTTTGTCATGGTTGCATATCATGTTTTTTTAAAAAAATAAAAATTTCGATTAATCATGTGTGATAGTTAATCAATGATACCAAATATATTTTGAAGGGTTATGACTTTGGAAAATGTCAATAGATAGGATATTTTGAAATTACACACCTTAAGGTTTAGAGATAAGCGCTTATTTGAGAAGCAAAAGGGATATCATATCTCCTCGGTTTAACTATTGATTTTTTTTATCAATGATCTAGATTCACTAAATTTTAAACATAAAAAAGATGCACTAAATATAAAGTGAAATACAGTTACTTTAAAATATAGTGAATCTAGTCATTGATTAAAGAAATCAATGGCTGTAATGAATTTGTCCCTCTTGCTCCTCAAATGAGGAATGTTCCTCTGATCACACACCCTAAAAGAATCTTAACTAATATGGAATCGTTTTTTTTAAGAAGGCATACCATACCATAGAATCAAAACATCGAATCAAATTTGAATGTCTAGATATCATCTACGAGGTTAAAAACTTAAAATACCAATTAACCCACGTCAAAGAAAATAACGCTTATCACGTGTTAAGTAGATCAATCTTGTATGGTAAAAGACGAAGCTGAAACAGTTATCGAGCAAATTTGTACTCTAGTCTAGTATTGTTTGTATAAAAAATAAAGAAAATTACCCCATTAAACCGCCAACGCGTGTGTTTTGATTAAATATACCTTGTCAGAAATTTTGTTCAAAATAAGACCCGAAAATCGCCAAAAAAAATTAATCTTTCGGCGATTTGGCGATTTTAGTATTACCCAATCAATTCTCGCCACGTGTTACCAAAAACTAGCCGGTCAGAAGGAAAATCGTCAGTCAATGCATAATATCGCCAACCTTCATGATCGCCACATCTCAAAAAATGGCCAAAATGGGATTTACACTCGACGATTTTATTTTCTTGAAATGATCTCGCCAAAATGGGATTACGTGTATTCTTGAAATGGGTTTCATTGTCAGGCACGTGAACTAGAGGGGGGATTTTAAAGGCTCCAAGATTTTAAAGTTCCCTGCCTTACACGTGGCAATAAATAATTGACTTCCCAAAAAATCGCTGAATCGTCGAAGGGATTTATGTATTTTGGTGATTTTCGGGTTTACTTTTTTGTAAAAAATATCTGACACGGTACATATAGTGAAAAGCGTGTGATGACTAGTCTCTTTGAGTAATTTTCTCTAAAAAATTAGCCGATTCATAGCTACTCTAATGTCGACAAGGAAGGAAAGGAGATCTTGCCTTCTTCAACTTAGAGTAGGATGTTCCTACCGCAAAGTAATGTCTATTTATATGGTGGCAGCTAAGGATGAGAAGTTATATTGATAGTGCACAAAATTTACATTAATATTATATTTAAATCTACAAAAGAGAAAATTAAGTAATATCAGAATGGACGCTTAATATACACCAAAAAAGTATTGATCATATATACCCACTTAATGGAAGGTAATAAATACAATACTTAAACTGCGAAACGGAGTAGAGTTAATCTGACTATAACGTTTTTTATTTAGTATAACCGATGAAGACATTGTTTATTATAAAATAGCACTTTACCCGCACGATGCTACGAAATGATATTCAAAGAATAGTAGAAGAAGAAGAATTTTAAATCGGAAGATATAACAATGCAATTTGATAAGTCAAAATCATATTAATGTAGTATATTGTTTTGTATATGTAAGAGTTGAATGAATTATAGTTTAGTACTTAAGAGTGATGTGTGATAATTATATGTGTTTTTGTGACTTGTACATTCTACATAGAAAATAATTTTTAAGTATTTAAGAAAGAGAGTGTTAAATGTTTTATAAGAGATATAGATAACATTTTTAAAGTGTTTGAGCATTGTGGATGCCTTAAAATACTATGTGCGTGATTATAATTCTCAAATAAATCTTTCTGCGTATTGGTTGATACAATTTTTTGCTAATACCGAGCGCGTTTTCAAAGTTTAGTTAGAGCAATAGAACATGTATTTCACAAAAATGTTTGGCTATCGACATACGAGTAGTATAACTCATGAATTGTTTAACTATATGAAAAAATGCGACTTAGTCAGTTAGTCTATGCCATTACTAAAAGGTCCGATACTAGACCCAACCCATACAAACATTAAAATAATGCGACTTAGTCCATGCCGTTACTAAAAGGTCCAATAGTAGACCCAACATTGACCGATACAAACATGTTGAATTATAATCAATGTCATGAAATAATACCTTAACAAAATTATAATTCAGCTTTGACTTTTAACAGTTTTACATTTTCAATTTTGATATTAATTATTTTTATTTGTGTTATATAATATTTGATGAAAATTATACTAATGAAAATACATGTGAAATCCAATCCATTCATATATTTTGCATCAGGTATTATATAACACAAACAAAAAAAATTAAGGTCAAAGTTGAAAAATAAAGAGTTCAAAAAAATCAAAACTGAACAATAATTATAGGACGGATGTAGTACATTACATATATATACCCAACAAAATATCTATCTATCTATCT
The DNA here is from genome assembly GCA_963422505.1 of Pseudognaphalium luteoalbum. NCBI lineage: Eukaryota > Viridiplantae > Streptophyta > Magnoliopsida > Asterales > Asteraceae > Pseudognaphalium > Pseudognaphalium luteoalbum. Next base: position 30,183,396 of record OY730195.1, read on the forward strand.
ATATAATTAAAGCAAAATACCATGGAGCAATCTAAATCGTGTATTGGGTTTCATTAATAATTATCCTGCTGCTAAAATTATTTGCTACATCCATTTTCATATTTTAAAAAGTGTACCACAACTATTGAGAATTAACACTTTCAGTACTTAACATAATTCTTTTCAGTCCTTGTAGTTTAATACCATGACATTTTAACTGGTAATCAATAAATAAATCCTAAATATTCAAAAGATTTATTTATATTGATTAATAACATGAAATTTTTCTATCAAAAGCATGACACTAAAAACTTGACGTTCATATTATCGTACAACCTTATATATGATGAAGACGTTAAAGTTGTAACTAAAATATTTTATATTTTCAGTCAAAGACAATGTATATTATTTCTTTATTTTATTTTATAGGGTAAACTTTTTTATCAAATATGTTTAATAGTGAACAATGTGAATATCTAACGTTCCACGATAAGTCTATATCGATTAGTCTATTTCTTTTTTCTCATATAACATTTTGTACATTATATTTCTTTTAGATTTAATTGTTCACTTTTAAAACTTAAATGTATTAACATGCACTATTGCGGATCTATATATATATACATATATATATACACATATATATATATATATATATATATATATATATATATATATATATATATATATAGGGTAATGTTCCAATGAGAACACTTCAAAAATAAGAACGGTAAGAACACTTCATATATGCACAACTAGCTAACAAAATCATTAGATTGACACTCATACATCTCAAATATGTGTAGAAAAATTGATTGGAATAGATGCAAACTTTCAGAAATACACAAAAATTGAAAAAACGATTGATGCACAATTATAGAGATAATCGTGCATCAATCGTCTTTTTCAATTTTTGTGCATTTTTAGAAGTGTGCATTTGTTTTTCTTTGCATATTTGAGATGTATGACTGTGAATCTAATGATTTTTGTTGGCTAATTGTGCATTTATGATGTATTCTCACCGTTTTTATTTTTTAAGTGTTCTCATTTGATCCAAACTCTCTCTATATATATAACGACACAAGAACCTTCCATTTCCTTTTGAAATAGACGTGGTTATATAATTATTAATTAACTTATGGTGTTGATAACTTGATTAATATATTTCTGTACGTGTGACAGCGATAAAAGTTTGTCAAGCTGATCCATTTACTTTTAAATTGATAAATATGTGACATACTATAGGTTGTATAACATTTAGAAAGATATTAATAAGGATAATCATAATGTATTTAAAAGTTATATATATTATGTATATGAAAGTTCAGAAAATGATTAGTGTAAGCCTTTATCTAAGCTGTCAATACTAACATTTTTATACAAATATAATAGTAGGTAAATTAGACATTCCAGAAAGTCTCATATACGATTAATATAGTTTTTAAAATTAAAACACATCATCATTCTTTACTATTAAATTAGGGCTTATTAGCCTAATCCAAAACCTAATCAACTCCTATGGTCTAATCTGGACCCTTAGATGGCAAAGACAAATGAATAATAGCCTTTGATCGTCTATTAGTTTTTCGATTTGCCAATAATTAAGCCCACCTATTACTTAATTACTATGTTACCCTTAACCTACCTAGCTATTACCTAACAAACACAGAAAAAAATAGTTTACCCATGTTTTATTTTCTTTTCATTCAAACGTAGAAAAAACACAGAACATGTGCTCATTTCTTGCAAATTCGAAATCCAAACAAAATACATAAGATCTAATCCGTTTATGCAGGGTACAGAGATTATTCTACACCTTCCATGAAATTCATTTGTTCCATATATCACCACAAGGTATAACTATGATTTAACCTTCCATGAAATTCATTTTTTTTCGTCATCACCACAAGGTATAGCGATTTCTTTCTTGATTTCATCAAAAATTAGGGTTTATTTGATCCATATTGAAAATGAATATGACTTTACAAATGATGAATAATAGCCTTTAATCGTCAATTGATTTTCCGATATGCCAATAATCAAGCCCACATATTGCTTAATTACTATGTTACCCTTAACCTACCTATTACCTAACAAACGCAGAAAAAAATAGTTTACCCATGTTTTATAAACTTTTCGTTCAAACGTATAAAAGTATAGAAAACATGCGCTCGTCTTCTTGAATTCGAATTCGAAATCCAAACAAAATACATAAGATCCAATCCGTTTATGCAGGGTACAGAGATTAATCTACACCTTCCATGAAATTCGTTTGTTCCATCTATCACCACAAGGTATATTTATGATTTAACCTTCCATGGGATTTGTTTTCTTCGTCATCACCACAAGGTAGAACGATTTCTTTCTTGATTTTATCTAAAATTAGGGTGTATTTGATCGATAAAGAAAATGAATATGACTTTACACATGATTGTATGTCATCGCAATAAATTCTAGATTCAAATTGAGTAACAGAAACGAGAGTTACCATAACAGATTAATTTTCAAAACTTTCCTTCTCTCCCATTGTTCCCTTTATTTTAACCCTTGCAGTCTCAGTGTATGTATAGCAGTCTACGCGATGAAGAAATCTCGACCTTTTTGTCTACATCACACATCTTTGTTCTCCAACTTCGTAGGAGATACTGTGGTTGTAAATATGAATCGATTTGAATTTCTTCCTTCGATCAATTTTTCATCTATCACCACAAGGTATTTAGACTACTATTTTTTATTTAAACTAAATTTAGGGTTAATAGAATATAATATTATTCCTTCTACTGATTTTGATTTTTCCCCATAATTATTTTCCTCGGGATTGAAATACAATTAAGGTTGAACACTAATGATGTTTTTGTTGTTCAAAACATAGTTTAATCTGACTTCAGTAGATAAAAGGGTTACTAAATTGTATGTTTGGTGAGTTTCAGATTCAAGTAGTCTATGTCTAGTCTTAGCTAGGATGCTTGGTTTTATGATCACACACAATATAGTAATGTAGCTTTCAAGCTCCTGTGACGTCTGAAATAAAATCGTGTCTTGGTTGTTTGATAACAGGTGTTTCATGAAACGCTCAACAAGCGTTCAAGAAAATGCCTCGGTTAGTAGTTTTTTTAGTTGTCATCAATAGTTAATATGTAATGGTTAATAGGTTAGCGAGAAGCTTTCTGATGGAGAACACAAGGAATTTGTAAACTTTATGAAGGCACTCAAGTCTAATGCCATGAAGATTAGCCATGTTATTCAGTCCACTATTACTTGTCTTTTTTTGCCTCGGATAGACTTCCTCTCCGTCAAGGTATAGAGTGTTCAAAACTAAAGGTTTGAAAAATGGGCAGGTTGAGTATTGGGTCATTACAGTGGGGTTAACCCAAAGCCCATTTACTTTAACAAAAAAACTAAATTTGATTATAATAATTATTGTGTAAAATATGCTCTAACTTTTTTTCCCTTGTTGGGTGTACATGTCTTATATCTGTGGCCAATTTATCTCATTTTATAATTTTTATTTTTTATTTAATAGCAGAGAACTTGAATATGTCAAGAAAAAAGTTATGAATGCAACGGGGGTACTAATAGTCTTTGACGAAATTGTACATTAAAATCCGGTGATGCTAAGAATACATTTGAGATTTATGTGTAGTCTCTTAATATTGCGTGGTTCATCTTAATGTTCATTATTATATAAAATCATGCGATACCATTTTGATTTTCCTTTTTAGTATTTGTGCTGGTCTGAACCACTTTATTTGAATAAGAAGTCGACATTTGAGTCTATTTTGTTCACATGAACCAAAGTTGTTCAATTTAAGTGCATATTTGCTATCAAATCCATCCAGAATTTTTTCTAAGGTAAATGGGTCAGAGAAGCTATTGGTTTTGGGTTCTGATGGTTGCCCTTTTAGTGGGTGGTTAAAAGTGTTTACTTCGCAATGATATGTATATATAGAATGTGTTTTCTACTATTGAAAATACATGTGAGCGTGAAGGGTTCATAAGTGCTGAATATATATGGGTCAATGCAATAGGTTTTATGTATGTACAATTTAATCATTTTAGGACAAGATTAAGCAACCTCAACCATCAACCATCATGTTGAGATGTTAACAAACACCGTGTTAGGGTCGGGATTAATACAAGCGGTCAGTCAAAGTATAAGGTTTATTGACCAAATTTTTTAGTATAGCAGTAAGCCTTTAAACAGTATATGGTGTATGATGAAATGTTTGTGATAATTGTTGCCATAGAAGTTTCAACTGTATAGAAACTTATCATATATGAATGTGGGTGTGGTGATAACAATGTCAATATGAATAATGAAGGAACGCTCCTAATCGAAACCGGTAAAATGAGATATGAAGGTTCATTTGTTTTGTACATCTTTATGATAAAGGTGTACTTACAACTCTTATGAGATATTGGTTCTAAAGTAGCAGATTGTAAGTATGTTCTTATGTTTTCAGGGTTAGCAATATGGCCATGAACTGGGCTCAACGCAAAATCTACTTGTCTGATTCCATTTTTCGGCTACGCATGCTGGACTCAAATGTGAGTGTTATTTGTTAAGTCTCTATTTGCTATCTTACAATTTTTTTTACATACCAACGTAACTTCTGCATTTAATATTTGAGGTCTTTAGAAGTAGATCTCACTCTAGAATTTTAATGGTCAAAGAACTAAGTTTGTGTTATAATTTTTGTATTATTAAGTCATTGAATCATAGATAACACATTCGTTTTATTTCAGTTTGATTTCGGGTAATATTTTCCTTTACGTATGGGGTACTTATCCTCTTAATAATTACCACGATAATAAAATGTAGAGGTTGTATATGCGGTAGTCGTTTGAGTATTATTAGTACGAGTTAAACAGATCATTATGGGCTAAAATCAGCTGAAAGACCTAATTCAATTTTTTTGTACCCAAATGGATCAGTTGGGGTTGTATTGTATTCATAACTAGTCAAGCATTAAACGACTACATTTAGGTCAATAAATGACCAGTGAGATTTGTTTTGTGCTTATTTTAGTAACTATTAGGTCAAGTTTATTGTTTCAAATTTGTGATTATAAGTGACCGTGCTACTCACATTTGATTTAAAAGTCGATCTTTTGAGGTTGTCTTTGTAGTTAGTGAGTCTTGCTAGATACTACTAAAATTTGACTATGGTATGAATAGTATAATAGTGTTCGATATAATTGTATATGTTTGATGTTGTGAACAATTCATAAGTGTGTATGTTTCTATATGTTTATATTGCATATTTAGTTCTTTTTTGTGTTCTTGAAAGATGTAGTGGGTCGAGTTTTCCATATTCTGCGTGAGAATAATCCCATGAGAATTATCCCGAGGTTCCTGGAGATAGGCGAAGAAATGTCATGAGGGCAACACATGTTCTTCATGAAGGGACTAGAAAGACAGTCTTTACTAACTTATGGTTCTTGGCAAATCATACATATATAATCACTAAAGTTTATGGTGTATATTTAATCATTTTTTAGGTATTTGAAAGATTGTACTATTTATCCATTATGTTAAAATAATGCAAATTGCTCCTTTTACTACTACAAGATTATGTTGTTGCAAAGGTTTAAAGATGTTGGAAAGCCTATTGATGATTGTACGGGGTTGCTTTGTGTCTTTTACCGGTTCATTAGCTTTAAATGGATATCATCATAATTAGGTGTATCAGGTCAAGCCAACCTTATATCAGTCAGGTTGTTTATTAATGCGGTACAACTTATCTATAACTAATTAGATATCAGTCAGGTTGATGAACTGCAATTATTTATGCCGACGGAGACCTTATCAAAAGATAGTAGAAGACGGTCATAGTCATCCATTTGGAAAATATAGCCTCAGGAAGTTTCTGGAATGATTATTCCTCTCTTTGCAAGGAATTAGGTCAATGACTTATAGAATCAGATCTGAATGTACAATATCACCGGAATAAAAATGTGAATAACTTATAGAATCAGAAATTGTATGTTGTATTGACTTCATCTTAACACCACTTGCAGGTTCCATTGCAAGTAGTTGCACCACTTACTCACTAAGAGCTTGAACGGAGTGAAACTTAGTTTATTTGACGATCACCGACTGTCAATACATGCCAATCAAATTTCTTTGTAAATGTTTGCTCAATACTGCACGAAACTGGCTCAACATGCTCCAAAAGTGAGTTCTCACATATGCTTACCTTTACATTTTATTGACATATATATGTATCAATTTTTATCCATTTACTTATTGTTATAAGTTTTGTGAAGTGTCAAAAAAAAATCCCTTAAAAAAACTGCAAGGAAATGGCTCAAATGGGTCGAAGAGGGCCCAAGTGACCCATATTTATTTTCTCATGCATAAAACATCCTAAAACATCATGTGCAACGACCTCAATACCGGTCTGGTAATTTCTTTACCTTTAATTAATTGTTTAATAAGTTATAAGTAAATTTCGTATTATTTGTTTATGTGTAACTTATTGTGAATAATGAAATATTATTTGTTTTAAATAGTTATAGGCGACGGTAAAATAAAATAACTATTTTCGCAATTGGTTTTTAGGTTTCAGACTATAGATTTAGAACGGGTATAAAATACCCAAAAGTGAGTCGGTTTTAAAAGAAGGGCCGACCTCCTTTATTTCTTTTTTCCCCATTTGGTTTGTTAAGTCAGGAAAAACTCATAGCTAGTTTCAAGAAACCCAAAATTCTTACATAAACTAAATTCTTGCAAGTGTAATCTTAAGACAAAGTTGAATCTATTATGTTCTTCATCATTATCATCATCTTTGATCTCAAGAGTTGTAATTATTTAATTTATATTTGAGTGTTCTTTTGACTTTTAGGTCAAATAGTTGAAATTGAGCAATTGGTGTGAAATGATGATTGTTGATTGTGTTTATGAGTATGATTGGTATTAGTAGATGCAAAGTTTTATTATGATTATGCTAATTGAACCAAAGAACTCATAAACTAGTGATATTGATGATGAACTTGCTTTGGGTCAAAATTTCAAGAATTTGATGTTTGATGCATATGAAGTGTTGTTGATGTTGTGTATATACATCTAGAGTAATAACTTATGCTAGTTATAAGATTAGAATAGAGCTGCAACTTGAATTTGGTCAAAAAAATTGGGTTTTGGTTTGTATGTGTGTTGTGCAGGAACAAGAGCAGGGTAAACCTGCAGGTAGCAGGTACCCGGCGGGTAAACCGTGAACCAGGCTTAGCATTTTAAGCCGGGTACCCGGCGGGTAGACGGGTACACGGCGGGTAACGGGTCGGTTAAACCTTTATACGACGGGTAAATAGTACCGGGTAACTAAAGTGAGTTTCTCATCAAAAATGAGCTCGAATGAGCCACTTGTACCCGGCGTGTAAAGTGTAATCCGGCGGGTAAAATGGGTGTACCTAGCGGGTAACCCTTGTACCCGGCGGGTAAAGCCAGTTCATCAACATTTGATTTGTTTGACTTGATTTGACTCTAATACTTTGCAATATGCATAGTTGACATGTATGTGTTATAAATTAGTTAGTGACTTGTAGTTTGAAGTAAATGCATTCAAAATAAGTTACTAACTAGTAGTTTGATTATTTCAGATCAATCGAAGGCTCAGTGACATAGTGATCCAGAGTGTGGAGGTGCTAGAGGTATCGGTGAGTGGATTTAGAACTCACTCTTTGATTTAGTTGTAACCGTTTGGTTGCAACAAGTAATAGTTGATAGAGTTATTTACTTAGTATTGTTGATTGAAATTTTATATGCTAGTTGATATGTGAATATAAGTTGTTTTGAGGTCAACACGTTGGTTGGGCTAGTTGGTTGTTGTCTGAATTACACGTAGTCTTGCTTCATTTGTTTTGTGTAAGACTTGTATTTGAGTACAATAACCACTAGCTATCGGTCTATTCCGTATTGACCATACGGATTGTTGGACAAGTGTTCTTGAGAGCCACCGCGGCAGTAGGGTTTCTCAAGGACCACCGATCCTCATAGTTGAACTATTATTTGTTGATATAGATGTTTACCATTGTTTGGTGTAAAGAAGTGGTTATACTAAGTTGATTAGTGTGTGATAAATTCATTCACTTAGCTTCGTGCTAATCTCTCAATCTACTTCTTGCAGGTGTTATTTTGATATGTGGGTTGCAAGAAGGAAACGAATAATGTTTGATACTAGCAACTCTGATATAGTTTATATGAAACTATGTTTTTGTACAATATAATACCCCGTTTGTATTAAGTAAATGTTAGTTTTGTAAACATTAAACTTATGGTGCATGTTTATATTATAAGTTTATAAAATAATGTTTTGTTTAATACGATTCCGTAGTAGAAAATAATAAAGAAATATCTTCTTAAAGAGGGGTGTTATATAATGATAAAAATTCATAGTATTATTGGAAATATATGAATTTTGTAATCATATTTTACTTAAGTTTGAGAGAAAAAGTGTTTCGGGTCAACCCAACGAGCACAAAAGCCCTATTTTGAGGTGTAATCGAACTGGACCAATCTGAAAACCTTTTAGATTATGTTTTAATCAAGATGCTATAAAATTGGGTACCGTGGTGATTTCAGGCTAATCTATATTGTATTCACTTTGAAGCGAGAATGGTTTTGGTTCATATGATGTCCATAACTCTGCATTTGCAAACCAACCATAGGATGACTATAGTATAATATTTCACTTCTCACATAAATGAGATTTACTTGGCACTTTCCATGACTGGTGAGTTATTGACGTTATTTTTTGGTGGCGATTGAAACCCATTTACCTAATATTGGGTCAATTGTTTTTTCTCTAAATAACATAAAACATATGGTAAAAGACAGCGAATCAGGTTTGTTGTCGAAAGTTTGCCAAAAGTGTTGGTGCATAAAGTTGCTACATCATTAAATTTAGCTTGGGATATGTATAAAACAAGCATGTTTATATCTGCGCGTTACGACGGAATTTGAAAAAATATTTTTTTTACTATAAACAATATTTGCTATAAAGTTATTATTATATTTCAAGCTTGAAACAAAATGAATGGTCTTAATAATAATATTATCATCGGTCATGTGTACTATATTATTAGAGTTTGAGAATCAAAGCGAAACTTATACATGTAAGGTAATTGGTTATTTTGTATATAAGAAGTTGTAGTTCTTGTTAATATATGAAGCTACTTACTTCAATATGAAGCTAAATATGGATCAAAATCTTCAATTCAATACCGTGTATCTCACGATTCAACTATTAATACCTGTTGGAGTAAATCATTTAACTCATCCATATGCTTTTCAATTTGTTCCGTCTGTCGTCCATGACTTCAAAAAGGAATTTGAATAGTTCTTTTTTTGAAACTTTTGATCACCTGTAGTCCAGAATGGACTATTTAAATAATTTATTTATGCAAAATTTTTGTTCATATTCAGTCCATTAGGGACTATCAATGAATAGAAATTTTAAAATTGGAATGATTCAAATACTTTTTGGAAGTTATGGATGACCGGTTGAACAAAGTAAAAACATAATAATGATTTAAATAATCTACTCTACGTGTTGTCTAATTTTTAAATGTAGCTACGATTAAATAAAAACGAAAATTAGTGTTAAATAAAACACATTGAAAATGTATTTTTTGACTTTTGTATTATCGAGTTAAGAAATTAAAAGACACATTGATTAATCAGGTGTTCAAAATATTATGTGTGGTAATATATATGCAATCTACATAACATACGATTTAAAAATGTAAAAATAGAATACGGAGTATACTGTATCTTTTATTTTTAACGGTAGAGTAAAACACTTAAAATTTCACCTAGGATGATTTTTATGGTCACGTTTATTAATTTTAACTAAATCATTATATTTATTATTTTAAAATGAAAATTATATCAAAATTAAGATTAAGACATAGGAAAATAAACGACATGAGAATATTATATGAATAAGAAAAGAAAACAAAGAAATAGAAAAACAAAAGATAAATGAAATAGAAAATTAGGTGTAAAATTTTTATTGGCTCACTACTATTCATTTAATAGTAATTTACCAACTTCGTGGGTAAATGTTAGATTTATAATATCTATGCTATTTCTCTTACCTCTTAGGCTCCTTTTAGCTTTGGTCAGATTGTTTGTCATGTTATGATTGTGGAAACATTATGTTGCTATGCTCATATATAAATGTTACATGTGGCAATATGGGTGGGTTAAATTGCCTAATAATTGGGGGATTAAAGTAGGGTCTTTTTTAGAGATTTAGTTAACATCAGGAGGTAATATTGTTTTACATTCTAAATATAAGGGAAAGATGGACCGGTCAATGGTCTATGGGTCAAGCTTACATTCTTTTATAGTCTTTATTAAGTTGCCGATCTTTCTTTTTGTGTTGTCATTTAAAATTTGTTACGAACATATCAAATGGCCTTTCTATATGTACAGGGAACTGATGCAACACAATTTGTTAAAGGAACACGAAGAAAGGAAGAAACCAATGATAAGTCAAAATTTCTGTAGTAGTTTTGGTGTAAATTGATTTTTTGAAACTTCATATCTCTCATTGGTTCATCTTACCTCATCCGGTAATAGAGCCTCCTACATATTCTTTCTTTACTTTGATTTTCAAGGAGTACTTATTTGGATTGTAGTTTATATGATTGACATATAAAATAACCAATGCTAACAATTCAGAAAAAAAATAAGGGTTAAGTATCTGAAAATGCATCCAACTTGTCCCGAATGTCTATTGTATGTATCATACTTACAGGAGGTGTATTTAATGCATGCAACTTTCAAAAATGGTTTATTGTATGTATTTTGATGATGTGTCGGCTGTTTACGATGCCACATGGCGTCCCTAAAAGATGACACGCCATCAAAATACATACAATACACCGTTTTTGAAAGTTTAATGCATTAAATACACCTCCCGTAAGTATGATACGTACAATAAACATTCAAGACAAGTTGGATGTATTTTCATATACTTAACCCAAAGAATAATTACACATGCCACATCAATTGTTACCTTAATTATCCTTATAACTTTTTAAATACTTATGTAAAATTAACTCATTAGATTAATAAAAATAAATATTGTAAATGTTGCTTACAAATTATACGAATCTTATGTATTCTTAAACTTATATGTGATGTGACTATTTAACTACAAATTCGGATGTCAAGTTTTTTTTATCTTAATTATGACGTCTAAATTTGTTCATGTTAGTTCAAACATATTTAAACCAAATTTAAATTGTATTTGTAATGAAATTAAAGTCAGCAACTCTACAACTATCGTCTTTTGCAAATAAGTTTTGCAACGTATGTAGTTTTCAACTTTTCATACTTTGACTTATACTATTTTAATTATTACTTTGTATAGAATTTAGAAATTCGTTGTTATTTTTCTATATAGTTTGGTTATGTTAATACTTATTTCATTTTCAATTATAATTGCACATTATAAGTTAGCGATATTAATTCATTAGGCTACTTACAAATAATCATATAACTATATTTTTTAAATGATACTAATTCAATAGGCTACATACAAATAATCATATAATTGTATTTTTTAAATGATTGTGCATCATACAGGCTTAAAGTTTGGTATGTATATAAATCACGTTTTTAAAAATAAATTTTATATATGTCACATCACTTATTTTCTTAAATAATAATATGTTAACAATCAAAAAAAATATTACACATGTCACATGCATCGCTTGTTACTTTGAATAACGTTATAAAATAAATAAAAAAATTAATTATTAAAATGCTTATAGAAAGTTAGTTCATTAATAAAAATAAATCTCAAAAGTATACGCATATATGTAATATAGTATACAAATCGTATTTATGCATTTTTAAATTTATATGTGATGTGACTATTAAATGCAAATTACGAGTTGAAGTTTTTAATTATAATTATACCGCATAAATTTGTACATGTTACTTCAACAATATTCAAATCAATTTTAAATTGTGGTTGTAACAATATTGTTAATTTGTTATCAAACATAAAATATAACTAGAAAAATGGTCGCATGGTCGCATATTTTATGTATGTATTAAGAGATTATGACAATTAACATCATGAAAGATATTTTGTCATTTAGTTTAAAATTTTAAATTCATACATATATTTATGGCATCTTCATTTTAATGTCTCTTTATACTGGTTATTGTATGTCAAAGTTTAAGTTTTTATTATTTGATTGATAGTTTTTATTAGTGAAACACACCAAAATTTCATCCATTTTTTTTTAAAGGTCGGAAGCGAAATCCCATTTCCATTATAAACATAGATAACATGACGTCATCTACAAATTTTACATAAGTTATATGTACTAGTTATTAATGTTTACAAAGCACTAATTGTACCCTAGGCATTATATATCAAAACATATATCAAAGTTTTGAAGAACATCAGAGTATGACTATGGTCAAACATTCTTCAGTCATTCCTTGCCGGCCCAAATCATCTCAAAACCTGCAAGGAGTAATTAACGGGATTAGCACGAAGCTAAGTGAATAAACCTGAGACTAACAGTTTGAATTAGCTCAACGATATTAATTAACAATAAATAACACATAGACACAACATCATCAAGAGGATCGGTGGTCCTTGTGGCGCCCTCAGTCCGCGGTGGCCCACCAAGCGACACTTACAATCACTGCAGGCCAATACATTGATTTACCGATAACTAGTTGCTACCTTTAGCCAATATGTGTTCCATTCTCAACACATGATCACAAATCTCACATTGACTAACCTGTAGCAATCAGTCTAAAAATTGTTGACCTCCAAGTCATTAAAACAACACATCACAATTATATATATATATATATATATATATATATATATATATATATATATATATATCAACAACAATCAATAATCACTATGTTTATTTCCTTGTAACCAATATGTTACAACTAAAACGAACCGAAGTTCCAAGTCTATTCACCTGTCAACTTTACTCCAATTACTGAGCTGACTAAATCACTGAGTCTTCGAGTTATCTGTCAATACAACAAACACTTTAGTTAATAACTCAATTCAACTTATTCAACTTACTTCATACAAGTACATATATACTTATTCATACACACAAAAGCACAACAATATTTACATTGATTTTATTCCTATTTTTGTCCCATACCCGATCGGCTGCATAGCCTTAGCCGATCAGCTACATAGCTTTACCCGATCGGCTCACCCTAAACCGATCGGCTAACACAACTAAATTTTAAAAACTTCGTTCAAACGCCAAGTTCTGTAATCATTTTGCACTAAACTAGCCGTTCATCTAATCTTACCCGTTCGGCTATAATGTTCATACCCGATCGGCTCAGTTAGTCTAGCCGATCGGCTAGGGAACCTAAACACAGAACCCAGCAACCTGCAACTAGCTACTGCAAGAACCCTAACTACGAATTTCACACTAACACAACTTCAAACTCAAGTTTTAATCATTCTAAATCTATAATTAAGTCATATAACATCAACCCATCATCAAGAACAACTTCAAGTACTAGATTTATAGCAATTTACACATTAACCTAATATAATTAAATCAATCCATACATATATCAAATGAAAACTTCAAATTACTTACAACTTAGAGGAAGAAGATGATGATGATCAACAATACACTAGTCTTGATCTTAATTCAAAGGATTTGCAACTTTCAGCTTATTAATTTGATTTGAAGTTTCATGAAGAACTCAGGAGCTAACAAAGGGATTGAAAGAATTGGGGAAAAACATAAATCGACCCAATACCATTTCTATATCACAGTATAATTATTATACCCGTTTTAACTCTATTGTCTGAAACCTAAATACTATTTGTAGGAAAACTGTTTTATTTTACTGTGAACTATGACTATTTAAAACGGTTAATATTTTACTAGTCACAATTTATCCTTTAACCGAATTTCCTAAGTTATAATCCAATACACATAAAAATACAATATTTATGATATAACAATTAATAATATATAAGTAAAGAAAATTACCGAATTACCCTCAGGTCACAAAAGTGGGTGTTACAATTAGCACTTCGAAATTTGTTGCTGGCTTTATAATTTGGTTATCTTATTAATCATATTCATTTTTAGTACGGATATTTTTATAATTAAGTCGACAATATTATATTTACAAATTATACTATGTATTTTTAAAACAATCGTGCATCGCATGGATTCCATACCTAGTTGTGATATTGTGACACTCGATCAAAAAGGGGTTAAATTAGCTCCTAATTTAAACTTTAATCACTTGTACTCGGTACGTGTTAAAATGAAAGTATTCAGATATTTTATATATAAATGTATATATATAACGTTAAATGATTATTTAATAATCACGTGCAAACAAATCTGAATGAACGTGAAAATATTTTTGAATAATTATTTATTTGAATGTATTATGTGAACAAAGAGAAATAAAAATGAAACAAAAAAAATATTTATACATCTTATATATATAACCTATCGTACGAGACGGAGACTATACAAAACGTACCCAAAAGTCAAAGATAATAAAAACTATTTTTTTTCCCTTGATAATAAAGCATTTGGAGAATTACCTCAAAATATCATTACGAAATTTAAATAAAAAATTACACATTATTGGACCCGTATACGAAATTAACGGGCTAAAAACCTAAGCTTTTACCACGAGTAAAAATATCTGGGGTGTTGAGTTTTCTATTCCCTAACTAGATTAATATGCGCAGCGGAATATAACAAAATAATTAATCTAAGGTAATTAGGAAACTAAACCCTAAGGGATCTTAACTTGAATAAATAAAAGCAATAAAATAAGTAAGATATATAAGAAATTACTAACCTTTGAGAAAACAAATTCTCACGCGTAGACAAACAATCAAAACCTTCTTGCTTGATGGCGAGTGCCCAAACTAGAACACCTCTAATGGCTCACACCCAAAAGAACTAAGAGAATTCCCAAGTCTCCTATGGTCACGACTCTTAGTCGTAAAACTCTTACAAGGAGCAGGAATAAGAAAGAGAGAAAGGTACAAGGAAAGCTTAAGGGTCATGCCCCTATTTATAGGGGAGGAAGAATGCCTAGGGTTCATATCCCAGCCGATGTGGGACAACCACATTTCAATCCATACGGCGTATGGATTTCCATACGGCGTATGGATGATTATTCCAGAACATTCTGTGAGCCGTTCCAACGCCTTACAACCCTAGCATCCATACGGCGTATGGATGAATTTTCAGATTTGTCCTTTTCTTTTAGTTTCTAATTAATATTCAATTAATAAACTAAATATAATATTAATTTCAGTTAATATTATTTCTCTTATTTATTTCTCTTACTGTTCATTGAGGGCGACCCAAAAAGGACTCTACTTTTAATGATATACTTACCAATTAGTTATGATATTGGACACTATTCCAATAGTCTCCCACTTGGACAATTCATCAACTATTATTGGTCTAAGCTTATCCATTAACTAAGCAGAGTGTGCCATCCAACGCAACTGCCGAACTCCGATTCTTATCTTAGAGTTAGCCCTTTAGATAAGTGATCAAATATTCCTTTGCTCTACTGATATCATATGAATCGAGACATGGATTTTAATCAATCTCAAGATTCATGATTAGTTTTCTGATTTCCGATTACATTGACTTTATGAGACTATTGAACCATCAACTTAGTCTCGGCAAGGCCTAGCACTTTAGAGTCAATCTTTAATCATCAGAGGGCCCAAGATATCGCTTTTCCCATTTAGGCGAAAAGGAACAAATAAATTTTGACTACATAGCACTAGCCAACTCATCATGTCATACCTAGCATATCCTTTATGACTGGCAGTTACGCACAGCGTTTGAATAGGCTAAAGTATAACAGACTTGAAAAACTAGAAACTCAATGTATCTCAATTTCAAGAATAGAGGATATTATCATCTTAAAATCACTCATGATTTAATCCATGAAGTGATCTCTTTAAGTACGGGTCTCTCCTATACTTAAATTTCTATTAAGTACCCATGAGTGTTGCAACAATCTCCATGCCATGTCTAATCTCCATAGACAATCTACTAACACTCCATGACAGTCTTGATTCGCCACTTACTTCCAGGAGTGTGAACGACTGAGGAGATTTAAGTAAAAACTGTTTTACTTGGGAAGTGGTGTCTAAACATGTAAAACAGAAACACAATGACAAACAATAGTAAATGGCAGAACTCCTTTCAATAAATAAATCTCCATTATTTAATCACCAAGTCTATTACAATTTTCATCATTGTTTACAATGTTTCAAAATCAAACTAACAACTAAAACTTTACATTAGCTCTTAAGCCTATGCTCCTAGCATGCTCATCATGTTTGGACTTTCCAAGTGGCTTTGTGAATGGATCAGCCGGATTATCCTCTGATCTTATGCTCTTCACAATCACGTGTCCTTCTACTTTTCTCCGAACAAAATGGTATTTTTTTTCAATGTGTTTTGACTTTCCGTGATCCTTGGGTTCTCTACTCAAGGCAACCGCACTTTCGTTATCACAAAATATTTCAATAGGGTCTTGAACCGTTGGAACAACTCCAAGATCTCCAATGAAATTCTTAATCCAGATGGCTTCATTTGAAGCCTCGCAAGACGCTATGTACTTAGACTCGCACGTTGAGTCTGCCACCGTATCTTGCTTGGAACTTTTCCATGTCACCGCTCCCCCATTCAGACTGTGAACGGATATCATCTCTATCTGTTTGGAAACTTGCATCACTATAACCCGTTACTCTAAGTTCCTCTTCTCCACCATAAACTAAGAACATGTCTTTAGTATTTCTCAAATACTTAAGAATATTCTTTACAGCTGTCCAATGACCTTCACCAGGATTCTGCTGATGTCGACTCACTAAGCTCAAAGCAAATGAGACATCAGGCCTCGTACACGTCATGGCATACATGATCGATCCTATAGCTGAAGCATATGGGACTCAACTCATTTTATCCGATTCTTCTTTAGATTTCGGACAAAGGTCCTTACTAATCTTAATGCCATGATGTAAGGGTAGATTCCCTTTCTTAGAGTTCTCCATTTTGAATCTTTTCAAAATTTTATCTAAGTATGTGTCCTGGCTAAGTCCTATGAGACGTCTCCACCTGTCTCTATAAATCTTTATACCAAGAATATATGCTGCATCTCCCAAGTCTTTCATAGCGAAACATTTTCCCAACCAATCCTTTACACTTTGTAATGTTGGGATATCATTTCCTATGAGTAGTATATCATCCACATATAATACTAGGAAGATTACAACACTCCCACTGAACTTGACATATATACATGACTCAACTTCGCTTCTAGAAAATCCAAACTGTGTGACTTTCTCATGGAAGCAGAGATTCCAGCTACGAGAGACTTGTTTAAGTCCATAAATAGCCTTTTGAAGCTTGCACGCTTTATTAGGATACTTTGCATTTTCAAAACCCTCCGGTTGTGCCATGAACACATCCTCTGTCAGTTTCCCGTTAAGGAAAGCGGTTTTGACATCCATCTGCCAAATTTCATAATCATGAAATGCAGCTATGGCTAGCATAATCATTGATAACACGCAAAAAGTCATGTTTTTGCGTGCATTAATCTCACCTTTTTGGCCCAATATTTGACAAAATTAATCAAAATGAATACTTTATCATTAAAACTCGTCACATGGGCCAAAATATAGACAATGTTTCAAAAGTCATCTAAAATGGTCGAAAAACACGATAAATCTAACGAATACGATCACAAGCATTCTCGTTCACTCGATCTAGCACTTTTTGAGCTACACAAAGAATTATGACCTCTAACTTATGTCATTTTCTTCGTTAGGAAAATACGATCGCGTGGATATAAAGAACGCTCAAAACGGATAAACGACGAAGAAGTTACGCCCGAACGAAGAAACGAAGAACCGAAGAAGCTGGATACGGCTGAACCAGGCCGTATACGGCTGGTCCAGGCCGTATACGGCTGGACACAGACCGTATACGGTCTGTGCAGGCCGTATACGGCCTGTGCCCACCCGTATACGGCCCAGTTTGCCCGTATTCACCCTGTGCACAGCCGTATACGGTCCAGTTTGCCCGTATTCACCCTAACTTGGCCGTATCGTGCGTTTGGGCGATAAAAATCTGATTTTTATTTGCCCTTGCGATACGGTTGTGCATTTTGTGGTTTGGATACGGTCTACGGATACGGTTGAGCGTTTTCTATAAATACTAGCCTCATTTCATCATTTCAACACATCCACACTTCACATCTCTCATTCTACACACACTTTCTCTCACTACTCTCTCTCTCTAAATTAGTTAGTTAGTTAATTAGATTAGTTAAGCTAGTAGATTAGTAGCTTAATTGTAACGGAGGTGCTTCGAGACTGCGGTGTCGCACGATTTGTAATAACAGCTTTGTCAGGTTTTATTATAATCTTTATCTTATTATTTTAAATAATGTTGTGCTGTTGCTATACTTGTTTAGAATTATTTGCTAGGATTATTGCCATGCTTAGCTAGACAAATCTGTGTTTGCTATGATAGTTGCCATGCTAGGGTAGTTATACTTAAATCATGCTGTTACTCTGTTTGTATGCGGTTGAAATATATTTGAATCTATGAATTGAATCTCAAGTGTTTATCTATCCAACTTATGCTGTGGTTAGTAACATCCTTCTAGGCTTGGCCAATTGCTAGTTGTATGCCGCTAATTATTCTGTGTCTGATGATCGTTGAACTCGACATGGCCGGTGTTCTCCTGGTTGAAATATTACCGGAGGGAGACACGGAGCGTAGGATTAGAGATAGATTAGATTCAGGCCATTTAACAAGTATCTTAGAGAGAACTTTCGGGGCACTTGTGACTTGACCATGTACCCTGTCACTCTGCATAAATTGATCCCTGCTATGCTGCCTTTCTGCATGTTCTTGTTTGATTGTTGCTTAGGGTTTGCATGCTAGTATCTGTTATGCTGATTAGTTACATGATTAGGTTTTCAAATATATATATCAATTGCATATGCCAGTTTAACATGCATAGAATAGTTAAAATGATTTATATGGAATAATGATGAACAATTTAATCGGCCGTTAGACCAGACCATCCCAACTTGTCCCGGTGGGAAACCCCTGTTCATGTTTTTGTTTATTCAACAATTCATGTCATGATTCGGGTATCTCAAATGTCCGAGATTGGGGGACAAGACTCGAGGATGGTTGTTGGTTAAATTGGTTGCTACATTTGGGACAACTTCCGGTGTAGTTTACATTCCATAACTATTATCCATGTGACATATTATTTATCTGATTGCGGACAACTCTACGTTAGATAGATAATAGGCTAGTGGTTATGGCTCATTAGGAAATATTAATGTCATCTTAACTAAGGCTTTATCTCATTAACTACCCCTAAATAGCATGAGTAATTATCATAGTAAACACTCGCTTCACCTATAAGTTCTCGTTGCCACCTCCACCCCACTTTACTTTTATTTTGTTTAAATTTAGATAATTAGTAGTAGTTAAAACCAAACCAAACCAAAACTTCTTTTAAAAACCCCAGCTAAATTCCCGTAGATAACTAAAGTCCTAGATCCCATGCCCGTTGTAGTTTGAAGAACGACCCTAGGTCATACCTATCGCTATACCTATCTATAGCTTTAGTATACTTAGGCCCAGCAAAATAAAAATAAATCTTTTAACTCCTGATCCGCGTCTAGACGGAAGGTCCGACGACGGGGTGACAAACCCGACTGACCGTTTGGGCGCGATCAAGTTTTTGGCGCCGCTGCCGGGGACTACAACGACTGATTTAGGAATTTAGTTGTCTTAGTTATTTAGCGATCCTTTCGGAAGATCAATATCATCCGAAAGTTCCTTTTCTGTTCTTTCCTTTCCAAAACTCTCTTTTCTACCAAACCCAAACTTCAGCTATGACGAATCGTATTACTCTCGCCTCGACCTGTGTACCACTACTGGAGGGAAGAGGAGGACCTATCGTGCTACCCGAGGAAAACTTCGAAATTAAGCCTAGCGTTTTCAAGTTACTCAAAACCTTCTGCCAATTTCACGGTTTGCCGCTCGATGATCCAAATTCACATTTGGATAAATTCATTAATATTTCTGATTCCTGTGAGCAATCAGGGATTTCGAGAGAAGTCTCCCGACTATATCTTTTTCCCTATTCTTTATCTTCGCGTGCTCGAACCTGGTTTGATGAACTCGAACCCAATTCGATTCATACTTGGGAAGAGTTGGCTACTAAGTTTATGGCTAAGTTTTTCCCTCTTTCCAAACAAACCAAGCTCAAAGATGATATTGTTAGTTTCCGACAAGAAACCAATGAATCATTCTATCTAGCATGGGAACGATTTAAGAAAATGCTTAACAGATGTCCGAATCATCGAATGGGTAAGACGAACTTAATCTGCATATTCTACAATGGTCTGACTCCTCAGCACAAGTCAACCCTCGATACTGCTTCTCAAGGAAATTTCATGTCACATACTTCTGAAGAAGCCTGGGAGCTAGTTGAGACGATAGCAATGCATCAACATGACTGGGAGTTTGGCGAATCGGCTAAGGAAGTAACTAGTACTTCAAGCCTATCCTTTGAAGCTCTGCAAGCTCAAGTGGACAATCTCTCCAGAGTCTTCAAGGAACTTCAATATTCTACGCCTCAACCTTGCAAAGGTATGGAAGAAATTCTTGTCACCACTGTTGAAAGCCCTGAATCGAACTTTCATTCTAAACCTTTCATTCAGCGGCCAACCAATAACCCACCTACTCATTTTCTGCAACCTTCATCCTCTAATATGTCAGATTCCACCGTAAATTCTCAACAACACTATAATGAAACTTTGACCAATTTCATGGTTGATCAAATAAACATAAACAAACAAGTAATAGATTTTCAAGATAAAATTGATGCTTTACTTAAAATATCAGAAGATTTGATCAAAAACCTGGAAGTCAGTCTTAAACAACTGTTTTTAAAAGTTGAGAACCAAGGAGGAATCATGGTCATCACTAGAGGAGGTAAAGAAACCAGAAATGAGAAGTCTTCAGATAATTCTTCAAATCAACTTCCTATCTCTGAACCGACCACTGATCCAGTGCCTAGTGACACCCCTGTCACTGCACCAGATCCAGTATCACCTAAAGCCCCAGAAATCATTCCGCGAACTAGGATACCCTTCCCTGGTAGGCTTAAGAAAGAGAAACAGGAAGCACAATTTGGGAAATATCTTGAAATGTTTAAAAGCCTGCACTTAAACGTTAAATTATTAGACGCTTTAGTAGAGATGCCTAGTTGTGCTAAATTTTTCAAAGAACTCATTTCAAATAAAGAAAAATTAAGACAAATAGTTAGTTTACCCTTAGATGCTGAATGCTCAGCAATCATGTTACATGGCCTTCCACCCAAACTAGGAGATACTGGCCGCTTCACTATTCCCTGTTTTCTTCAAGATATCCAAGTTAGTAACGCCTTAGCTGACCTAGGAGCTAGTGTCAATCTTATGCCTTACTCTCTCTTTAAGAAACTAGGATTAGGTGAACTGCTACCCACTCAAATGACCATCCAATTAGCTGATAGATCAGTTAAACTCCCCCGAGGAATTGCTGAAGATATAATGGTCCGAGTCGGTAAATTTATCTTCCCAGTTGACTTTGTCATTATGGATATTGAGGAAGATGCCCACGTTCCCCTCATCCTTGGTAGACCTTTCCTAAACACTGCCAAGGCTGTGATTGATGTAAACGAAAAATCTTTAAAACTGAGGGTCGGAGCGGAGGAAGTCACCTTTAATATCGATAAGTTGATGAAGCACCCTATGGGAGAAGATCTTGGTTTTGTGGATTCCATGCAGGAAATATATGATGAGCATTTGGAGGAGATTCTAGCAGTCAGCAGTTACGAACCTTTCTCCAGCACTGTCATCACCAAAAGAAGACTTTGCCTGGATGACATCGGACTCTGCTCGGCTATCTCTGACAAATCAGCACCTTCCGGAGAGCTGCTATTTCCTTTACCTGAAATGAAGAATCCTTTAGCACCGCCTAACTACTCTTCCACGAACAACTCTGTTGTTGCTGTTCCTTTAGGCGAAGGCATCCCTATCCCACTTTTAAGAAGAAATCAGTCTTTTCCGATACCCGAATCATCTCCGTCTGTAGCTGAAATTCTCAAATCTTTCGAGGAGATGGATTCCGGTACCTTGCCACAACTATCTGAAGGTTGTGCAAAAGTGAATCCAGAAATCACCAAGAACGTGCTTTCCAATGAGACAGAACTAGTAGAAATAGCATCAGCCACTACAGCCGACTCATCTCCAGAAGAATTAGAGTTCCAAAAGGAGTATGACGAGTTACAAAGAGACGAGATCGCTCGAATGAAACCCTCTATCGAAGAACCACCAGAATTGGAGCTGAAGGAATTACCCTCTCACTTGGAATATGCTTTTCTCGAAGGAACCTCACACCTACCCGTCATAATTTCCAAAGGTCTTTCACCAAAAGAGAAAGCAAGACTTATCCAGGTCTTGAAGTCACACAAGAAGGCGATTGCATGGAAGATTTCTGATATACAAGGAATCAGTCCAAACTACTGCACGCACAAGATACTCATGGAAAACGACTTCAAACCTTCTATACAGAGACAGAGGAGAGTAAACCCGAAGATTCAAGACGTGGTCAAGAAAGAGGTTATCAAACTCTTGGATGCTGGTTTGATCTATCCTATCTCAGATTCCCCATGGGTCAGCCCAGTTCAGGTTGTCCCAAAGAAAGGAGGAATGACGGTCATCGCTAACGAAAACAATGAATTAATTCCTACACGAACCGTCACCGGCTGGAGGGTGTGTATCGACTACCGGAAATTAAACGAAGCCACTCGGAAAGATCACTTCCCTCTGCCGTTCATCGATCAGATGTTGGAAAGATTATCGGGGAATGAATATTACTGTTTCCTCGATGGTTTCTCCGGCTATTTTCAGATTCCTCTCGATCCAAAGGACCAGGAAAAGATGACATTCACATGCCCATATGGTACATTTGCTTACCGCCGCATGCCATTCGGTTTATGCAATGCACCTGCAACATTTCAAAGGTGTATGGTGGCAATATTCCATGACATGATTGAACAATGTATGGAGGTATTCATGGACGACTTCTCAGTCTTCGGTGATTCCTTCACATATTGTCTTTCCAACCTTGAACGGATGCTAACCCGATGCGAAGAATCAAATCTTGTCTTAAACTGGGAAAAGTGCCACTTTATGGTGAAAGAAGGAATAGTTTTAGGGCATCGAATATCAAAATCTGGAATCGAAGTTGACAAAGCCAAAGTTGAGACTATTGCCAAACTTCCGCTACCTACTTCTGTTAAAGCCATTCGCAGTTTTCTAGGTCACGCCGGATTCTACCGTCGCTTTATCAAGGATTTCTCTAAGATCTCTCGACCTATGACGCACCTTCTCGAGAAGGACACTCCGTTTGTCTTTTCAGATGACTGTCTTAAAGCTTTCAACATTTTAAAGGATCAGCTCACACATGCACCAATCATGGTCGCCCCCGATTGGAGTCTTCCATTTGAAATCATGTGCGATGCTAGTGACTTCGCTGTTGGAGCTGTCTTAGGGCAAAGGAAGGAGAAGCAGTTTCAGCCGATCTACTACGCCAGCAAGACACTCACTGATGCACAAGAGAATTACACCACGACAGAGAAAGAGCTTCTTGCGGTAGTATTCGCTTTTGATAAATTTCGTTCTTATTTAATATTGTCCAAAACTATTGTCTATACAGATCACTCAGCCTTGAAGTATCTCTTCAAAAAGCAAGACGCTAAGCCAAGACTGCTTAGATGGATTCTCCTCCTCCAAGAATTTGACATAGAAATCAAGGATAAAAAGGGAGCCGAGAATGTCGCAGCAGATCATCTTAGTCGACTGGAAAATCCGTCGATGGAAAAGCTTGATGAGAGAGAGATTCAAGACCAGTTTCCTGAAGAACAACTCATGAATATCGGAGGATACCAAAGGGGATCTCAATTCACTTACGACCCTTGGTATGCAGACTACGCAAATTATCTGGTTGGAGGAATTGTGCCAAAAGGATTGCCCACTTCTAGAAAGCGCAAATTCTTTAGAGACGTAAAGAACTACTATTGGGACGATCCATACTTATTCAAAGTATGCCCGGACCAAATTATCAGAAGATGCGCAGACGAGAAGGAGGCAAGGAACATTCTTCACCAAAGTCATCACGGACCAACTGGAGGACATCACGGAGCAAATATGACTGCAAGAAAGGTATATGACTCTGGCTTCTACTGGCCTACTATATTCAGAGACGCTCACGACTTGGTGAAACGCTGTGATGCTTGCCAAAGGTTTGGAAGTATTTCATCGAGAAGTGAAATGCCACTTACTAACATCCAAGCTTGCGAGATCTTTGATATATGGGGGTTGGATTTTATGGGACCATTCCCAAAATCATATGGGAAAGAGTATATTCTGGTTGCTGTCGACTACGTCTCCAGATGGGCCGAAGCCCAAGCATTTACTACGAATGATTCCCGAGTAGTAGTAAAATTCTTAAAGCAGCTCTTCTCACGTTTCGGTACTCCAAAAGCGATCATCAGTGATCGAGGCACGCACTTCTGTAATGCTCAGTTTATGAGGACATTACAATATTATGGTGTCACCCATAAGACCTCTACGGCTTACCACCCGCAGACGAATGGGCAAGCCGAAGTGACGAATCGAGCGCTTAAAAGAATTTTAGAACGAACCGTGGTTAATCATAGGGAAAGATGGGCTGAAAAATTAGACGATGCTCTGTGGGCGTTCAGAACCGCATATAAATCACCACTAGGAACCACGCCCTACAGACTAGTCTACGGAAAAGCGTGTCATTTGCCGATAGAGTTGGAGTATAAAGCTCACTGGGCGCTAAGAGGTTGTAATTTAGACCCTTCTGCAATTGGATCACATCGGAAAATGCAACTGAATGAACTAGCCGAATTAAGAGACCAAGCATATGATAGCTCTCTGCACTTCAAAGAACGAACAAAGAATACTCATGATGCAAAACTCAAATATTCTAAGTTCAAGCCCGGAGACAAAGTTCTTCTCTTCAATTCGCGCTTCAAGAAATTCTCTGGCAAATTCAGATCAAGGTGGAGCGGACCATTTGTTATATCAAAAGTCTTTACCTTCGGAGCAGTCGAACTAGAAGCCCCGGACGGTAATTTTAAAGTCAATGGCCATCGCTTAAAGCACTACATCGAAGATTTCCCCCTGGTGAGGAAGTCTTTATCTTTGAACCACCTTGAGCCGACTAGTAGGTAAAAAGAGTCAAGCTAGAGACTCTCTAAACAAGCGCTCTTGGGAGGCACCCCATTGCTTATCTTATTTTATTTCTTAGTTATTTTTGCTTTAGTATTATCATCCCTAAACTAACGATGCAGGATAACCCAAGTATCTGACAATACTACACGCCTACATATACATCAGATAAGTTTTACTCATAGTATACAAACGCGAATGAACAGATGACCTCGCAAAGCTTTAACATCTAAACAAACATTTCTCGAAGTCATCTGCTTATTTTGCATTTGTATACCCATTTTAAAACTATAGCATTACCTGTTTATCTTTATGTTTCAGGATGGACGCTTCAGCTGAGACCTCAGGACAAGCTATTCAGAAACAGCAGAAAAAGAGGACCCGCAGAGGAAAAAGAAAGAAGACGACCACCACGACTGATGAGCATGCTCAGGCTGCTCCTGTATCTGCCCCACTTTTTGATTTCGGAGTTACCACTTCAGATCCGATAGTGACTTGGGCGATGCTCAGTGAGCTTTCGATTCAGCGTAGCTCTCAGTCCGAGATCAGAGAAGCGATGGGACTGTCGAAACTCGCCGACCAGCCGTATCAGCTTGGTCTGGGTCCCAGGCCAGCTCTCACACCGTTGTCCTTCTTCCCAGCTGCCCCACCACAGACTGTTCCTCCCATTGCTATTGCTTATTCTAGGCCACCTCAAAATCCCACTGATGCACCCATGGTGTCTGATCACACTGCTGCCGTATCACGCACTTCAGATCCAGATCCTGACGCACTTGCAGCATTTGATCCAGACATGGATGATTTACTAGACGATTTCTAGCTTATTTTTATCTTTAGTTATCTTTATTTTTAATTAGACTTATTATGTTGTTAAACTGATGATTATGATGGTATTGTATGACATTGCAGACCTTATCTTCGTAGGAATTGGATGAGCTTTGAAAAGAGTCTGGTTCTCACAATCCAGCAAATTATTTACACCAACCCTACACGAATATGGTCCCCACTGTCCGTAGGGAAGTATCTCTCCTAAACTCGTTCTTCCTACTTTAGTATAACTTCGATATGCCTATTGACCACTTAAATCTCTAAGTGTGGGATCCCCCTCGCTGATAACTTTTAAATTCACATTTTTCCTAAACCAAAACCCTAAGTGTGGGATTTTCTCCCTACTTAGTGTAGAAACATTGGGGACAATGTTTATTTCTAAGTGTGGGATAGCGGTATATCTCTCGTCTGTCAAAATATCTGTTTAAGTTGATCTAGAAACATGCTATTCCTCAAAGTAAATCTTCAAATTATTTTGCCAAAATTTTCAAAAATTTTCAACTCTTTCTAGTCACAATAAAAGCAAATTGGTTAAAAACTTCGACAGTGAAATTGTCACTCATTCAGTAAGACCTAAACAGTTTTACTTCGACAGTGAAATTGTCACTCATTCAGTTGACCAATGAGTTTTTCAAGAATGAATACGGATTTTTTTTACAAGTATTTCAAAAGTTGGTAAATATAAGGTCGGAATCATGACGGATTCTAAACAATTTAAGATGAGGATCTAAGAGGGGCATCGCACGACTGGACACATATAACCCATTTTTGCGGTGAGGAATTTGAGCCTTATAAGCATTCATTTTAAATGCTTTACTGTTCGTTTGTTGTGCGTGACCGGTGCACACATTTCTGAATTAGAACTTGCCCCAGGTATACATTTCGAGATCACATTGACAGGTGTCATACGTGACATAGGTACGATTAGAGGACCTTGACATTCCTTAGGATTTTAACCCCTTTTCACATATCTTTTCAAGCCAAAAACCCTTCCAACACTCAATCTTAGTGTTGATGATCCGCTTAGAAAACCCTGTTGAGCCTTAGCCTATTTTTCTTTCATTCACCCAAATTTTTAAACCCCTTTTTCCCCTACCCACCAAAAACTTATCTCAGTAGTTTTGAAAAAAGAAATATTTGGATATTCCTTTTTGCTTTCACTCCAAAAATCACAAATAAAGTTTACTAAAACTTCTCGTGTGCGTTTTTATTGATCTATATAAAAGAAATCGAGAGTCATGTGGTGCGAAAAATTAGCACCAAAGTAAACTCAAAAATCATCAAAGGATTGAGAAATGAAAATAAGAAGGGATCTCAAAAAGGGAAATAAAAGAAAATCCCTTAGAAATTTCTTGGCAAGAAAAATCTAAGCCCAAAAAATAGAAATAGAAAAGAAAAGAAAAGAAAAAGAAAAGAAAATAGCTGAAATAAAGCTAAGTGCTTCAACTCTCTCGAAAAACTCGACTCTTCAAAAGAAATATCATCCTGTGTTTTCAAAAGATAGAAGTCAAAGTAGCTATCTTATCCCCAAATGAGTTATCCGTTTCCGTTTTCATTAAAAAGGATATCTAGATAAAACTTTTTTTCGAAAGTGCCAAGATAAGCAAACACCCTTAGAAACCTAGATACCCCCAGATCTATCCATACCCTTTTTGACCCACACCAAACACTACAACCCATCTGAATGTCCTGGGATAATCAGTACCGTCCCTGTCTAAGTGATGAAGATTTCATCCTCGGGCAAGCCTATGACGATGAATGCTGCACGACTGGTATTTGAGCGATTTTTCATTTGGCTTAGGATAATAGGAACCCCGATACACTTTGAGTGAATTGAGTGACCACCAGTGAGATCGCCCAGTCGTGTATATTCCACAAATTTGAGAATTGAAAGTTTGCCCAAGTGAATCATCTTGAAAATTCTTAGATACGTCATGTGAACACCTCTTATTTATCTAACGGGCAAAATGCTTGTTTCCAATCTGTGTGAATTCTTTGTTGTGGTTAGAAATCAAATATTTTCTATGGTAAGAGGGTAAGTTTGCTTGAGGACAAGCAAATGTCTAAGTGTGGGATATTTGATAACACGCAAAAAGTCATGTTTTTGCGTGCATTAATCTCACCTTTTTGGCCCAATATTTGACAAAATTAATCAAAATGAATACTTTATCATTAAAACTCGTCACATGGGCCAAAATATAGACAATGTTTCAAAAGTCATCTAAAATGGTCGAAAAACACGATAAATCTAACGAATACGATCACAAGCATTCTCGTTCACTCGATCTAGCACTTTTTGAGCTACACAAAGAATTATGACCTCTAACTTATGTCATTTTCTTCGTTAGGAAAATACGATCGCGTGGATATAAAGAACGCTCAAAACGGATAAACGACGAAGAAGTTACGCCCGAACGAAGAAACGAAGAACCGAAGAAGCTGGATACGGCTGAACCAGGCCGTATACGGCTGGTCCAGGCCGTATACGGCTGGACACAGACCGTATACGGTCTGTGCAGGCCGTATACGGCCTGTGCCCACCCGTATACGGCCCAGTTTGCCCGTATTCACCCTGTGCACAGCCGTATACGGTCCAGTTTGCCCGTATTCACCCTAACTTGGCCGTATCGTGCGTTTGGGCGATAAAAATCTGATTTTTATTTGCCCTTGCGATACGGTTGTGCATTTTGTGGTTTGGATACGGTCTACGGATACGGTTGAGCGTTTTCTATAAATACTAGCCTCATTTCATCATTTCAACACATCCACACTTCACATCTCTCATTCTACACACACTTTCTCTCACTACTCTCTCTCTCTAAATTAGTTAGTTAGTTAATTAGATTAGTTAAGCTAGTAGATTAGTAGCTTAATTGTAACGGAGGTGCTCCGAGACTGCGGTGTCGCACGATTTGTAATAACAGCTTTGTCAGGTTTTATTATAATCTCTATCTTATTATTTTAAATAATGTTGTGCTGTTGCTATACTTGTTTAGAATTATTTGCTAGGATTATTGCCATGCTTAGCTAGACAAATCTGTGTTTGCTATGATAGTTGCCATGCTAGGGTAGTTATACTTAAATCATGCTGTTACTCTGTTTGTATGCGGTTGAAATATATTTGAATCTATGAATTGAATCTCAAGTGTTTATCTATCCAACTTATGCTGTGGTTAGTAACATCCTTCTAGGCTTGGCCAATTGCTAGTTGTATGCCGCTAATTATTCTGTGTCTGATGATCGTTGAACTCGACATGGCCGGTGTTCTCCTGGTTGAAATATTACCGAAGGGAGACACGGAGCGTAGGATTAGAGATAGATTAGATTCAGGCCATTTAACAAGTGTCTTAGAGAGAACTTTCGGGGCACTTGTGACTTGACCATGTACCCTGTCACTCTGCATAAATTGATCCCTGCTATGCTGCCTTTCTGCATGTTCTTGTTTGATTGTTGCTTAGGGTTTGCATGCTAGTATCTGTTATGCTGATTAGTTACATGATTAGGTTTTCAAATATATATATCAATTGCATATGCCAGTTTAACATGCATAGAATAGTTAAAATGATTTATATGGAATAATGATGAACAATTTAATCGGCCGTTAGACCAGACCATCCCAACTTGTCCCGGTGGGAAACCCCTGTTCATGTTTTTGTTTATTCAACAATTCATGTCATGATTCGGATATCTCAAATGTCCGAGATTGGGGGACAAGACTCGAGGATGGTTGTTGGTTAAATTGGTTGCTACATTTGGGACAACTTCCGGTGTAGTTTACATTCCATAACTATTATCCATGTGACATATTATTTATCTGATTGCGGACAACTCTACGTTAGATAGATAATAGGCTAGTGGTTATGGCTCATTAGGAAATATTAATGTCATCTTAACTAAGGCTTTATCTCATTAACTACCCCTAAATAGCATGAGTAATTATCATAGTAAACACTCGCTTCACCTATAAGTTCTCGTTGCCACCTCCACCCCACTTTACTTTTATTTTGTTTAAATTTAGATAATTAGTAGTAGTTAAAACCAAACCAAACCAAAACTTCTTTTAAAAACCCCAACTAAATTCCCGTAGATAACTAAAGTCCTAGATCCCATGCCCGTTGTAGTTTGAAGAACGACCCTAGGTCATACCTATCGCTATACCTATCTATAGCTTTAGTATACTTAGGCCCAGCAAAATAAAAATAAATCTTTTAACTCCTGATCCGCGTCTAGACGGAAGGTCCGACGACGGGGTGACAAACCCGACTGACCGTTTGGGCGCGATCAATCATAATTGATTTTATCTTAGCTACTGGTGAGAAGGTTTCCTCATAATCAATCTCGTGGGTTTGAGTATAGCCATTCGCTACCAACCTAGCTTTATAAGTGTGTACTTTCCCATCCATTCCAGTCTTCTTCTTGAAGATCCACTTACAACCCATCGTTTTAAGACCGGGTGTAGTGTCAACCAAATTCCAAACTTGGTTGTCATACATGGACTGAATTTCGCTTTTCATAGCTTCCTTCCACTTAGCAGCCTCAGGGCCTGCCATCGCTTCCTTGTAGTTAGCAGGTTCATCTAAGTCATTTAGTGTACTGTCACTAACTTTATCCTCTTCTTCTACATGGTAACCATAATAGAATTGAGGAGGCTTGCTAACTCTACAAGATCTGCGAACGGGTAAGGATATGTCTTCAGGTTCAACAGCTGTTTCCACCTCTTGTTGAACATCAGTGTTTACTGTAGGTTCTTCATCGGCCGACTCTTGAATTTCTTCAAGATGAATCTTACTCCCACTGTCCTCTTTAGATATCATTTCTCTCTCAAGGAACACTCCTCTTCGATCTACGAAGACCACATTATCCGCGGGTCTGTAGAACAGATATCCAAACGACTCTTGTGGATAACCGACGAAAAGACACTTTTCAGATCTGGAGTCTAGTTTGTCATGAGTTTCTCGTCTAACGAAAACTTCACAACCCCAGATTTTGATGTGACCAAGAGAAGAACGTTTTCCCTTCTACATCTCATAAGGTGTCTTTGAAACCTTCTTGGTGGGTAAAAGATTTAAGATGCGAGCGGCTGTTTCTGATGCATAACCCCAAAAACTTATCGGAAGTGTAGCCCGACTCATCATAGACCGAACCATGTTCAACAAGGTTCTATTTCTCCTCTCAGAAACTCCATTAAGCTGTGGTGTTTTAGGAGGAGTCAATTGTGAAATTATTCCACAATCTCTAAGATGATCGAGAAACTCGATACTAAGGTATTCTCCTCCCCTATCAGATCAGAGAAACTTTATCTTTCTGCCTAATTGATTCTCTTCTTCGCTTTGGTATCTTTTGAATACCTCAAAAGTATCCGACTTATGCTTAATCAGATAGACATGTCCAAAACTACTGTAGTCATCAGTAAATGTAACATAATACCGATTTCCATCTTTTGTGGTGCATCGGAATAGCCCACAAACATCCGTGTGTACTAAGTCCAAGAGTCCTTCACCTCTTTCACACGACCCTGTGAATGTTGATTTAGTCATCTTTCCCAATAAGCAAGACTCGCATACATCATCCGATTTGAGGTCGGGATTCCAACACTCCATCCTTTTGGAGTTGGCCGATGCGTTTCTTTTTTACGTGCCTAAGACGATAATGCCACAATTTGAATTTATCAAGCTCATTAGACGAATCAATATTTAAAATCAAATTGCTAACACATTCAACATTTTCATATATGCCATTGTAAGGAGAAGCTTTGAAAATAAAACAACCATTTAAATAAACCAAAATATCACCATTCTCATTATCAAATGAAAATCGATAACCATCCTTAAACAAAGCATAAAATGAAATAATGTTTCTAGTCATTTCTGACGAATAACCGCAATTATTCAAATCTATCCTAACTCCAGAGTTCAGCACGAGCTCATACTTTCCAATCTCGGTAACAGGCGTGATTCCTCTGTTTCCCATGACTAGATTAAGCTCCCCATGCTTCAACTTCCTACTTTCCTTTAGACCCTGCAATACAGTGCAAATGTGAGTACCACACCCTGTATCCAGAACCCACGAATTAGAAGTTGTAGTATTATAGAGTTCGATCATGAACATACCTGAGTGAACACTCTTTTCGACCTTTCCATCCTCAAGGTCTTTCAGGTATTTCGGGCAGCTACGTTTCCAGTGCCCCTTAGTGTTGCAGTAAAAGCACACTGCTTCCTTCGGATCATTCACTGGTACAATATCAGAGTCGATCTTTCTTTTGGACCCACGATTGGACTTTCTATTTGTAGTATTTGCTTTCCAATTTGACCTCTTTCTTTTCTTTGCAGTTTGACCAATTGCCAACACAGGAGCTGCTGAGCTAGAGGACACATCATCCTTTTTGATTCCTTGCTCAGCGGTTTGCATCTGATATGATATTACAAACTGATTGTAGACAGCTGGCAAACAGGACAAAATTATGGCAATGGAAAACTCTGTGTCAAACATCATATTCAATGATTCCAACCTATCAAAGTACCCCTTCATCTCCAAGACGAAAGCACATATAGATGCTCCAGGTTTGGGTTTGCAAGCCATGAGTGATTTAACCACATCAAGGCGTTCTTTGTTCGCCTTTGCCTGGAATATTTCCTTAAGCTGTTGATTCATTTCATAAGCCCAAGTATTCTCAAAAGTCTTTTGCAACTCGGGGCTCATGGAGGATGCCATGATACAAGACACTTTATTCGCATCATCATAATGTTTCCTGTGTGCCTCAATCTCCTCTTGGGTTGAATTTTCATCAATCATGGGAATCTGCTCATCGAGAACATACTTCTTGTTCTCGTACCTCAAGGTAAACCTTAGGTTATGCATCCAATCCATATAGTTTGGACCAGTCACTCTTTCCCTTCCAAGAACTGAGAGAAGTGAGAAGTTCGAGTTGTGTGCGGAATTGGGGACAGGAGGATTATTACCATTTTGAGTAGACATCTATAAGATAAGAAGTTTTAGTTAGTTTAAATATTCATTAATTAATTACCCAATTTCAAAATTAAGGCTAGGATCCATATTTTAGATTCGTTTTATGAAGAGGTTTTCCGTAATCATATCGCGAATTTATTTTAGGTAGACAATGCCTTTGTCAATTTCATTCTCTATGAAACTCCTAGATCTTTGAGATTCATTGATTCTTATCAACGGCATGTTAATCTCGGATATGCTCATCTACCATTCATGATTGATATGCCGAGGATCATGAACAAGATGGTGAACTTAACCATGCCAAACCCGCGTGGTCCCCGGCCCGAGTACGCTCGAGAATCGCGAGTTCCACATCACCTCTCAATATGATCTCATATTACGAAAGATGTGCGGTTTTCATGGGTTAGCATACTATTCACATTTTATAGTATCTAGAACGGGATTTTTGTTTTAGTACTTTAGGTCATACTTTTGATCTTAACATCATCCTATCAAAAGTCCTCGGTAGCTCCATTGAACGCATAAAGAAACTTTCTTATAGTTCGTTCACTATGGGTGAGCCGATTTATCAATTGACTAACGATGTATTTAACTTTAATTATATATATACATATATATATATATATATATATATATATAACTCATAATATATGTAAGGTCTCTCTTTAAACTCTTAAAGTCTACGGTTCTATTTTAAAACAATTTAAAATTTAGGTGTATATTTTAAAACAATTCAAAATATAAGGGTCTAAAGTGTAAATTCTTTTTACCAATTTAGACAAGTCAATTTCTAATTTATCTTTACCTACATACTATTGCAGATAATTAAATGCTAGTATTTATCAAGCTAAGGCTTTGATACCACTGTTGGGTTTTCTATTCCCTAACTAGATTAATATGCGCAGCGGAATATAACAAAATAATTAATCTAAGGCAATTAGGAAACTAAACCCTAAGGGATCTTAACTTGAATAAATAAAAGCAATAAAATAAATAAGATAAATAAGAAATTACTAACCTTTGAGAAAACAAATTCTCACGCGTAGACAAATAATCAAAACCTTCTTGCTTGGTGGCGAGTGCCCAAACTAGAACACCTCTAATGGCTCACACCCAAAAAAGCTAAGAGAATTCCCAAGTCTCCTATGGTCACAACTCTTAGTCGTAAAACTCTTACAAGGAGCAGGAATAAGAAAGAGAGAAAGGTACAAGGAAAGCTTAAGGGTTATGCCCCTATTTATAGCGAGGAGGAATGCCTACGGCGTATGGATTTTCATACGGCGTATGGATGATTATTTCAGAACATTCTGTGAGCCGTTCCAACGCCTTACAACCCTAGCATCCATACGGCGTATGGAAATTCCATACGGCGTATGGATGAATTTTCAGATTTTTCCTTTTCTTTTAGTTTCTAATTAATATTCAATTAATAAACTAAATATAATATTAATTCAATTAATATTATTTCTCTTACTGTTCATTGAGAGCGACCCAAAAAG
Source organism: Pseudognaphalium luteoalbum (assembly GCA_963422505.1). Lineage (NCBI taxonomy): Eukaryota > Viridiplantae > Streptophyta > Magnoliopsida > Asterales > Asteraceae > Pseudognaphalium > Pseudognaphalium luteoalbum. The sequence goes on from OY730195.1 coordinate 30,218,040, forward strand.
GACTCTACTTTTAATGATATACTTACCAATTAGTTATGATATTGGACACTATTCCAACATGGGGAACACCCACTGCCTAAGCCATACCTTGGTTGAAAAACAAGACCCGTATCATGTTTTATACTTCCTTTCTCCTATCAGTACACACACACATACAACACACCAAACTCAAATAATTGAGTTCTCTGATTTTGATCGGAAGAAGGCAAAGAGCAGAGGCGGCAACAAGAAGTAGAAGCAGGAGCAAACCCAACTAATCTTCATCTTGATCCTTTCATCATCAATTAACAACACTATAATCATATTCATCTTCATCATCTCAGATCGTCATCACCCTCATTGTGAGAAAGCTTTCTATCTTCAAATTCTTACATAAAATGTTGATATACTTGCTAAAATGTGTAAATATATCATGTTTGTGAAAGATTGAAACCATAAGACAAGTAAAATGATAAGTTGGTGATGATATATTTTGAACCCCAAAAACGTTGTCTCTACAAAATTATAAGTGAGTGTATAAGTGTAATAAATGGGTAAAATCAATTGGTAAAAGATAGTGTGTTATAATCTACAAATTTGATAAAAACTTAACTCGAAATCATAGCTAGAAACTAAATATTGATGCGGATTAAAAACTGGAACACAGACTGTAAATCTGAGCAGATGAACCAAACCCGAGCGGGTGAGGAAACAAACCCGAACGGGTAAGGTTCCATACCCGATCGGGTATGGACCTATACCTGGACGGGTAAGCCTATGAACCCAATCGGGTGGAGGGTGTTTGGCTCGGATCGCGTGATTTTCAGTTGGTCAGATTTGTGAAGTATTATCTTTATGATCCGAGTGCAAGAGACAAACAAACATAATTGCAGCTATCATTTTTAAACGTTAACATATACAAACTCTATATGTGTGTTTTCATACGACAAACAATACGGGTATATATATATATACACATTCGGATAAATATATATCCACGACAAAACAAACGAGTACAACCAAGTTTTTGTAATTTATATTTTTGCGTACGTAACGATAAACCCTCTATATATATCTATCTATATATATATACACACACACACAACGACAAAGTTATACGGGTACACATGTATATACGATATAACTCGTACGATTTATATATATATACTTTTTCAAAGTATACAACGAAACGAGTATAAAAATATATTTTTTTAAAATTATTATTACAAAATCATCACCAACGAATCGTACACTTTTCAATTCAAACAATCTTTCGAAACAATCAAATCGTTAACATAATTTCCAAGTACTAATGTTATTAAATCTCTGCGTTAGGACGCTAGAGGTTACTGGTTCGGAGAACCTTCTTACTTGATTTCTGCCTTACATTGCTCGGTGACTCAGGTGAATCTCACGACTCCATTTTACTATTTTAATTCGGGGGAGATGCAATACAAATTGTTTTCGTGATCACAGTTATTCGGTTAGTTAATTTAGATTTTAACTCGGTTATTCTGTTATCATTGTCGGTACTGTTTTTTTCGGATATTGCATGAGTGTTTTAATTCGGTAATGTGACACCTGACGATTTAGGGTTACTGATTAACCTGCTAGAAACCCAAATTACGTGTGTTTAGTTTAGTATTAGGCTAAATACTTGTAACTATTCGGATATTTATGTGAATATACACTCCCGTAATTGATTTATATTACGCTTACGTAATTAATTGTAATTACACTTATGCAATTTGATGAAATTGTACGAAATAACTGAACGGAGTCCGCCTAATTATACGACATTGGTGAAAACATTTCTATAAATAACTTGAACTTATTTTTAGAAGTTATTTATCATATATTATTATTTTGATAGAATAATACACAAAAAACTTAGGAGTTTTGGCTAAAACGTCTCAAACGCAACAGAAACGCGCGGAACGAACCCGACAATCGAACGAAAGTAGTAATATATGTTTATAATTTAAAATATATTATTTTGTATGGAATTATTATTAAAAACATCGTATAATGATTCGTCAATAAAAACGTCTATTTAAAACATTACGCGATTTAAACCTCCGTAGAACTAACACGTAAATCGAGGTCGACGAATTAATGTAACATTTTTATAAATGTTTTCAAGTATTTATATAAAATACTTCAAGTGAAAATATCGGTATTTAAACCTTTACTTAAACGCGTGTATTAAACGTTTAACGTATAACTAAACATCTAAACAATCGGGTAAACGAGCGGGAAACGTAACAAATTAAATTAGGAATAATGAAATGACTAAATACCCTTGTGTGGGGCCCCTTTGGCCAGCCACATGCCCACCTCCCAACCTCTCCACTCAATCTCCATGCAATGTAATGATTATATTCCCTCCTTTAACCATTTTCAATATATGCAACCTCATTCAACACACTTCACTTCACCCACAAACTCTCCTCCTTCTCTCATCACCATTCTCTCTCTAAAAAGCTGAAGAACTCAGCCCCATTCATCCACCATAAACCACCAAAGGGCCACAATCAACCACCAACAAATTTATTAACTATTTGTAATAATAATAAGCTCAAGAACACTAGCATCATCAACTCATATCATCTCTATCAAAATCATTGTAAGGAAACTCATATCTACTCTCATCTATGTTTAATTACATATTTTATAGTTTATCTAACTTGATTATGTCCAAAATCTTTGATAAAATACGTTTTTATAAAGTACACATAAAGATGCATAATCTATCTTCAAAAACTCAATCCACTAAAACGACCATATCTGGAGTTCTAGGAAGAATTAGACAACGAATTTTTTAAAAGTTGCGTATTGAAAAGATCTACAATTTCGTTTTACACTTTTTCCAGATCTGTACGGATTTTTATGAATAAGCCCATCTTTGAGTCTGGTCTACTCATATTTGAAAACCGAGTTCGGTTCCTTAGCAAAATTAATTACCTATGTAAATGGACACTATAGTTGTTGTAAAAGTTATATGTTAGACTAGATACATAGGTGACCAGTTGGTAAAAGTTGTGGACTCAAAATTATACCAGAAGTTAGTAAGATCTATGGCGAAACAAACCGACAAAACCGAAAACATAACTTAGGGGCTGTTTTGGAACTTTTGTAAAACCGACACTTTTGGTGAACTCCGACATGAACCGACAAATTCTAAGGACTCTATAAATTGATATATGGGTTGGGTAAAAGTTTCAGGTCAAACCAAGAAGGTTTGGCCAAGTCAAAAAAAGCGGCTCGGTTTCTAAAAACTTACTATATTTGGAAAATGGTAACAAAAATGGGTTTGGGTGACTTGGTTAGTAACTTGGACCAAAAACCAGACTTGAAAAGTTTCCCGAATTAGAAACTGACACATAAATTGAGAAGTGACTCATAAAATCAGTAAGTGACTCATAAATTGAGAAGTGACTCATAAATTGAGAAGTGACTCATAAAATCAGTAAGTGACTCATAAATTGAGAAGTGACTCATAAAATCAGTAAGTGACTCATAAATTGAGAAGTGACTCATAAATAGACCAGGTTTGACCAACCTTGACTAGTTTGACCACGTTTGCCCAACCTTGACCAGTTTGACCAGTTTTGACCAACCTTGACCAGTTTGACCAGGTTTGACCAACCTTGACCAGTTTGACCAGGTTTGACCAACCTTGACCACTTTGACCAACTTTGACCTACGGTTAAAGGTCTTTACGAACTAAATAATCTGTTTGTAACACGCAATATGTACTAATGTATAGTATACAACAAAACAAACTTAATAATAATGTCTAAATGAATTATTATTACAAACTTTCACCAACGGGTCGTACACGTTTTTGATAAACGAACTCGAACAACTTATTTGGACATACTAGTTGATGAACTAGCTTTAGGTGGACATAAACCCCCACCTACCTGATTGGCTTAAGTGGACATTAACCCCCACTTATACAATCACTATAGATGGTCTTTTGAGACATCTACTTATACAACCTCATACGTTTAGGGCATTAGGAGGTTGCACATGGGACGAGAACACCCACTACTTGCTAATATTTGATATTGCTTGCTACCTGCTTAACTCTGGTGAGTTTCATAGCCCCTTTTTACTATTTTATATCTAGGGGTGAGAATACATACAACTGATTTTACACAACTGTTTTTCATGAACACAAGTACAAACAAGCAACGCTATACGAATTGCATGAGTTAACACACTAATCCATTAAAGTCCTCACACATCATAACTTCGTTAGTTTGGACTAAGCGCGAGTATTAGTAAATAGATCTATTTGGGACTGACAATCCCCGTTCGGGTTAGTCGTGCTAACCTGTCAAACAAACGTATTAATATTTGTACACACGAGTGTATCAGGTTAGACACTTGCAGGGGCACCAACGATCGTGTACTCGAAAGAGGCACGACACACATTGTTAAGCTTCGGACTATGAGCTCATGGCAATAGTATACATATTTTATTGATTTCAAACATTATTAAATCTTGTGTTTCATGCCAATATCTTGACAACTGTTTAGCAAACCTATGAACTCACCAACTTTATGTTGACCCTTTTAGTATGTATTTCTCAGGTAACCAGCCGCAGTAGGATGCTTGTGGAAGCATTTAGCTCTAGTAGCATATTTTGAAACAAACAAGGATTAGATTGCATTTACTATATTTTGTAATGATAGTTATGTAATTCTACTTATCGGATGCAAACTCCATGGGATTTGTAAAACTTATGTATACATTTTAATTATGAAAATGTAACTATTTTTAAAACGTCTCATTTAAAGGTCGTTCAATGTAATCTTTGTGTGATGATATTTGATTTGGCCGGCGCCCCCGCGACACCTCATACTTCCGTTGCCACGTATTTTGGGGGTGCGACAGATTGGTATCAGAGCTAAAGGTTATAGCGAACTAGGATTGCATGAGTGACCTAGACTATAACCATTAGGTTAGTATTACTTGTTCGTTATGATTGGTTCAGTGATTGCATCATTTGAATTTAATTTAACATAGCATGATCAACTATGTACAATTAAAGGAGAATTGATGCAAGACCTGAAATGGTTATAGTGAATGGGAATACATTAGAAGACTTTGACCAAGGATAGAAACGGGACCAACCCTATACGTGCTTATATGCTAGGTTTATTATATTTTATATATAACTTTAACTTCTCGTATATGCTCCTTGCCACAGAAATGGCAGACTCCTCTAACGTATCATCAACCGGCTTGAACAACGAAACTCACACGCTATCCACCACTGAGGGTACCACTCCCTTACCTATCTCTACGACACCAAACTCCCCCGAACCTCTTTACTACCTGACCGGCGAAGCTCGAGTAGTACGAAGATGCCGAGGGAATGCCGGATCATCCCGAGCAAACCCTTACTCAAACTCCATTGCTAACACCACAACTAATACCCGCAGTCCGGCATACGCCCGTAGGTGGGACTGGCTACCCACAACCCTAAACACTTGGAGGTCTGAGGAAGCAATACAGATTCTTGCTGACCCCATGGACATCTCCCCATACGTTACCGGTGTTAGCAGCCCGACTTCATCGTCACGAAGAAAGGCTCGAAATCCTGGAACGGGGTCATCATATAGTAGAGAACTACCTGCTACGCCGAACCGATGATTGCATAGCACAACTTCTTCAAGAACAGGAAGGCACGAACCGTACTCTGGAAATCAAGGTTGTCAAGTTCGCAATCCTGATCGTAGGATCGATCAGGAGGTAGGATCGGAGTAGGATCGGAGTAGGATCGATCGTAAGATCATAGGATCGTTGAACGATCCGATCCTACAAATGGGCTATTTTTTTTACAATTGGACTTGTAATGGTCATAAATAGTAAAATCCAATCTCAAAACTTGCCATACATTTGTTTCCAAGTTCAATTTCCCATTTATTATCAAATTAACCTAAGAAAAAGTCTAGAACCTCTAAAATGATGATTCGGAATTTTGATTTGTAATATGCTCTCAAACTTTGGTGCAATTGTACTATGCCGCTATCTTTTGTTTTAGTACGTTTATCGTTCGAGAAATATACGTTGACAAATTGCATCAATTCAGTATTATAAAAGTTTGAATGTTATATTAATTTCTCTAATAGTAGTTTTCTACAAGAATTTTGATATTTTTGTATAGAAAATCATATTTTGGTAGGATCTATGATCCCGATCTCGATCTTGCAAATAGAAAAACGATCCTATGTAGGATCCCGATCTTGACAACCTTGTTGGAAATGATTCATCAACAGGTTATAGACAACAGGAGCGCTACTGACATCCTACAAGCAAGGTTGGAAGAATGTAAACAACGCTCACGGGAAGCTGAGGAGTATGCTCGTGCGCTCAAGCAACGACTGACTTTGGCTGAAGATGGTGCCAGGGAAACAAGCAGACTTGCGGATACTATAAATCGCCTCGTCACTCTAATGACACGAGTAAACCTGCGTCATAACTAAATCTATTTCTTTTATTGTAACCTATTGAGGCGGGATGTACTCAACTTATTATCCTTTATTATGTTCCGTAAACTTTCGAATTTAGACCGGATGTAACATTCCCGAAATCTTTTGTAATCCTTATGATTGTTGTCTTTTGAAACTCGTATTCTGTATTCAACTTTTCTATCTAATGAATTATAGTTATCACTCAGCGCTGTTGTATATTAACTCATTATATATACACATGTGATATATCATAACCTCGCGCAAACTTCTTATATGTCTCATTTCATTGTTGTTCAGCATCATGACTCCAAGATGACAAACTTACACCGACACCGAAATCGCTCAAGTCATTGCACAGAGTGTAGCCCAAGTCCTTGCTGCTCAACAAAATCTGGGTGGCGGAGGCGCACCTACTAACACATCTACTCCAAAACCATGTTCCTACAAAGACTTTCTGAACTGCATACCCTTATACTTTAAAGGTTCTGAAGGAGCCATTGGTCTGATACGCTGGATCGAAAAAATAGAATCTGTTTTCCGAATCTGCAACTACCTTGAGGAACACAAGGTTAAATTCTCCGCATGCACCCTTTCTGACGGAGCTCTCACCTGGTGGAACTCTTATGCCCAAACTGTGGGTATTGATACCGCATACCAACTTCCATGGGAAGACTTCAAGACAATGCTCAGAGAAGAGTACTGTCCCCGTGAGCAACTGCAACAACTTGAAGAGGAATTTTGAAAACTTACTGTTCAAGGAAATGACATTACCACTTACACCACTCGGTTCCACCAACTAGCTGTCCTATGTCCCTCTATGGTGGACCCCGAATACAAACGTATCGAGAGATACATTTGGGGGCTACCAGAGTCAATCCAAGGGAACGTCATCTCATCAAAACCCGGGACCATCCAAAGTGCCGTCCGTATGGCACATGAACTCATGGCCCAGATTGTCCATCGTGGGACACCAACTGAGAAAACCATCGGGGACAACAAAAGGAAATGGTCCGGGAACAACAACAACCAGCAGCAGCAACCAAACAAAAAGCCCGAGACCGTTAAGGCTTATACATCTGGATCCGGGGAAATAAAAGGGTATGTCGAAAGCAAACCCTACTGTTCAAAATGTAACCGTCACCATGATGGTCCGTGTGGAAATCCGTGTGGCAATTGCCAGCGTTACGGACGTCAAACCAAAGATTGAAGAACCCCAAATGTGAACGCAAACCCTAATGCACCGAAAGCCTGTTTCGAGTGCGGTAACACTGGGCATTTCCAAAACAACTGCCCAAAACTGAAAAATAACAACAATAATGCTCGTGGCAGAGCCTATGTGATGAACACCGGGGAAGCTGGACATGACCCTAACAACGATATGGGTACGTTCCTTGTTTTTTTTTTAAACTTAACTCTTGAATCTTATTAAACACTAATGAGTGTAACTCATTACTCCATTTCACTCCCACCGACTTGGACGTCGATGTCGGAGTTCAGTGCGAACGAGCAGCGGAAAACACAAATTATAAAACGAGATTTAAATTCCGAACTCTTCATTTTATTGACATGCACCAAACAATAGCTACAATTGAGATAAGAACAAGAATCATACCCTTGAAGCGTGATTCCGATCGATATGATCTTCGGCTCAAACGAGAACCTCTCTATCGGGGAGATACCCAAAGTTCCGATCTCGAATGTATGCTTTCGGTCACCAATTCCAGCTCCTTGAACACCTCTTTATCTCCACTACGCCGCAACACCACACCTTTGTATATTGCGTATCCGAAATCCTCAAAGCCTTGAGATTTCGGACTGATATTGCGGTTTTCGTGGGTTAGAGAGGAAGAGAGAGAAGTAAAAAAGTGATTTTTTTTTAATTAAAAGGAGGAGGTTGAGTCTTATAAAAGATTCAAGAAAACTCATCTTTCTTTACATGCATTCTTGAGAACATAAATGCATGGAATATTTTATTATGTTTAATTAATTACTAGCTATTAGTATAACTAATTAATTAAACCAACTCAACTTAGCTAATTATTTAGACCATTAACAAATGTCTAGTTAGCTAGTCTCATGTACGAAAGCATATTAAACGATTTTCGACCGGCCTTTGCGTGTGACCGAATAGGATAAATGGACTCTATATTATTATGTCATGGGCATATCTTTGAATCATATCTACCACGGTCAAACCCGAAGCCAACCCGTGAACATTGATTCCAACAGACTCCCACTTGCACAGACATGAATAATATTTGTATGTCTAAAAGAACATACTAAATGTAATCAGTGCAACAACATATGGGTACGTTCCTTGTTTTTTTTTTAAACTTAACTCTTCAATCTTATTAAACACTAATGAGTGTAACTCATTACTCCATTTCAATCCCACCGACTTGGAAGTCGATGTCGGAGTTCGGTGCGAACGTGCAGCGGAAAACACGAATTATAAAACGAGATTTAAATTCCGAACTCTTTCATTTTATTGACATGCACCAAACAATAGCTACAATAGAGATAAGAACAAGAATCATAACCTTGAAGCGTGATTCCGATCGACACGATCTTCGGCTCAAACGAGAACCTCTCTATCGGGGAGACACCCAAAGTTCCGATCTCGAATGTATGCTTTCGGTCACCAATTCCAGCTCCTTGAACACCTCTTTATCTCCACTACGCCGAAACACCACACCTTTGTGTATTGCGTATCCGAAATCCTCAAAGCCTTGAGATTTCAGACTGATATTGTGGTTTTCTCTTGAGAGAAAACCGTGGGTTAGAGAGGAAGAGAGAGAAGTGAAAAAGTGATTTTTTTTAATTAAAAGGAGGAGGTTGAGTCTTATAAAAGATTCAAGAAAACTCATCTTTCTTTACATGCATTCTTGAGAACATAAATGCATGGAATCTTTTATTATGTTTAATTAATTACTAGCTATTAGTATAACTAATTAATTAAACCAACTCAACTTAGCTAATTATTTAGACCATTAACAAATGTCTAGTTAGCTAATCTCATGTACGAAAGCATATTAAACGATTTTCGACCGGTCTTTGCATGTGACCGAATAGGATAAATGGACTTTATATTATTATGTCATGGGCATATGTTTGAATCATATGTACCACGGTCAAACCCGAAGCCAACCCGTGAACATTGATTTCAAAAGACTCCCACTTGCACAGACATGAATAATATTTGTATGTCTAAAAGAACATACTAAATGTAACCAGTGCAACAACATATTACATTTCCAATTAGTTGATTTACATCAATTCTCCTTTTGTTCTAGATATCATTATGAACGTGTGACATGGTTAAGTGTCAATCAACATCGTTCAAGATTATGTTTCTCGATCGAGATTTGTGGTGATCATGATAGACTGCAATCATATTGATTCAGTGTTAGCATGGCCATGCATTTAACATCAGCGCAAATCAACGAGGGGCCCAGTGATATCTCTTCAACTCGCTTAAAGAAGAAGGAACAAATTGTTTCGACTACATAGACATCCATCACATCTCATGTTGTACCCAATCTACACCCTTATAACTGGCATTTACGCACAGCGTTAGATGCAGGTCAAAGTACAACACAATTTGTGTCAAGATTCTCATGTATCTCCACTCTAGGATAAAGATGCTGCCATCTTAGAATTACCTTTTGACTTAAAACCATGAAGTAATTCCTAAGTGTGGTCACTCCAGAACCTTGAATCAATTATCAAGTTCCTCATGAACGTAGTATCATATAAACCTATATAACTACACTTCATAGCAGCCTTAATTCAATTCTCTCTCCATTAGAGAATGACTGACTGTGAAAGTTTATGAATTAATATTCAATGGAGTGTAAAACATGTACAATTTGAACAAGATAATATACAATAAAATGATTGCGTCATGCGTATTATATAATCTCCAGATACAAAATCATCAAATAATTGTAATAGATTATTATCCAATGTTCAAGGCGTCAGAATTAATATATATTAAAATACAATCAAAGTAAGTCATCAATAAAATGAACACCAATAGATCTACGATGAGCATCATGCTTGGTCTGTGACAAAGGCTTGGTGAATGGATTAGCCAAGTTTTCACTCGTGTCTATTCTGCTTATGACAATGTCCCTTTCTGCGATAACTTGACGAACATAATGGTACTTTCTGAGTATGTGCAGTGTGCGCTTTTGAGACCTCGGTTCTTGAGCTAAGACAACCGTACTCTCATTGTCGCGGAATATCTCAACGGGATCATTTATAGTCTGAACTACACCTAGATCCCCGATGAACTTCTTTATCCATATGGCCTCTTTAGCAGCTTCACTGAGTGCTATGTACTCAGATTTTGTTGTCGAATCTGCAATGGTGCTTTGCTTGGAGCTTCTCCAAGTAACTGCGCCATCATTCAGTGTAAACATAAATCCTGATTGCGAGGAGCAATCATCTCTATCTGATTGGAAGCTAGCAACGGAATATCCTTTGATACTCAGTACATCTTCCCCACCATAGACCAAGAACATCTCTTTCGTCCTCCTAAGATACTTCATAATGTTCTTGACTGCTATCCAGTGAGCTTCCCCGGGTGTGGCCTGATAACGACTAGTCATGCTTAAAGTATATGATATGTTAGGCCTAGTGCATATCATTGCATACATGATCAATCCTATAGCCGAAGCATATGGGATACGAGTCATCATAGCTACTTCTTTATCAGAAGTAGGACATTGAGCTTTGCTCAGTGTCATGCCAGGGTTCATAGGAACATAACCCTTCTTGGAGTCATGCATATTGAATTTCTTCAATATCTTATCTATGTATGCACTCTAACTTAGCCCAATTAGTCTCCTAGATCTATCACGATAGATCTTTATTCCCAAAATGTACGCTGCATCTCCCATATCTTTCATTGAGAAACATTTCCCCGGCCAAGCTTTGACAGCTTTCAATGTCGGGATATCATTTCCAATGAGTAATATGTCATCGACATATAATATAAGGAAGACTACAACGCTCCCACTGGACCTGACATAGACACATGGTTCATCCTCGCTTCTAATGAAACCAAATTCTTTGATTTTCTCATTAAAACAAAGATTCCAACTACGAGAAGCTTGCTTAAGTCCATATATGGATTTTTGAAGCTTGCACACGTGATTAGGATACTTATGATGTATAAAACCCCCAGGTTGTGTCATAAACACATCCTCAGTTAGCTTACCATTTAAGAAAGCAGTATTTACATCCATTTGCCATGTCTCATAGTCATAAAATGCAGCTATGGCAATAAGTATTCTAATAGATTTCAACATTGCTATTTGTGAAAAAGTTTCATCGTAGTCTACACCATATCTTTGCGTGTAACCCTTAGCCACTAGTCTAGCTTTGAATATGTGTACATTTCCATCCATGTTGGTCTTCTTCTTGAAGACCCATTTACACCCAGCGGTTTTTATCCCTGGTGTATGATCAACTAAGTTCCAAACTTGGTTATCTTTCGTGGATTGGATCTCGCTGTCCATAGCCTCCTGCCATTTAGCAGACTCAGGGTCTGCCATGGCTTCCTGATAAGATGTAGGTTCATCAGAATTTACTTGCGTCTCATCACCTTCAGATATGTTTAAACCATATCTTTCATGTCTATGCCGCTCTCTATCAGACCTGCGTACAAGTGGTGGTTGTATGTCAGTTTCTCCTTCATCAATAGGTTCATCAACCTTCTGAAGAGAATCAGTGTCATTTTCAATTTCCATATCGGCTGATTCTTGAATTTATTCAAGGTCAACAGGGCTCCCACTGATTCCTTTGGATATGATGTTCCTTTCAAGGAACGTTCCCTTTCGAGACACAAAAACTTTGTTCTCTGTGGGGTTGTAGAACAAATATCCATAAGAATTAGCTGGATATCCGACAAAGAAACACTTCTCTGATCTGGGTTCAAGCTTATCTTGAGTCTCCCGACGTACGTAAGCTTCGCAACCCCAAATTCTTAGACATGACAATGAAATTGTCTTACCATGCCATATTTCAGAGGGTGTTTTGGAAACTTTCTTGGTTGGGATGAGGTTAAGAATTCTTACGGCAGTTTCTAAAGCATAGCCCCAAAAACTGATTGGAAGCGTTGTGTGACTCATCATGGATCGAACCATATCAAGTAATGTTCGATTTCTCCTTTCATACACACCATTATGTTGGGGTGCCCTGGGAGGAGTTAATTGTGAGATTATCCCACAATCCCTTAGATGATCACAAAGTTCTTCATTAAGATATTCACCGCCTCTATCAGATCGGAGATTCTTAATCCATTTGTTTAGTTGATTATGTACTTCGTTTTGGTATGTCTTGAATACTTCAAAGGTTTCAGACTTATGTTTAATTAAATAAACATAACCATATCTACTGAAATCATCAGTGAAAGTGATGAAGTAACGTTCACCGTGTCTAGTTGGCGATCTGAACGGACCACACACATCAGTGTGTACTAGTTCCAACAAATCCTTGCTCCTTTCACAGTTGCCTGTGAAGGGTGCTTTTGTCATTTTGCCCAATAAGCAGGATTCGCAGTCATCACATGATTTAATATCAAATGATTCCAAAATTCCATCCAACTGGAGTTTTACGATGCGTTTCTTGCTTATGTGACCCAAACGACAATGCAATAGATACGATTTATCCAAACCATCTTTGGATGAACCAACATTATAGATTGAACTGTCATTTAATTTTATGGTGGTTTCTAATATGCCTCTACAAGGACTAGCCTTAAAGTAAAATATTTCATCCTTGTAGACTAGTATTGATCCATTATCAAACTTATAATCAAAACCATCCTTAAATAAAGCATTAAACGACATAATGTTTCTTGCCATATCGGCACTGTAGCAAACATTTTTCAAAACAATACATAAACTAGAATCAAAATGAAGCTTGTAATCTCCAATCATTTCAACTGAGGCAACATTCTTGTTCCCCATGATTAGCTCAAGCTCCCCAGTCCGTAGCTTTCTACTTCTTGTTAGTCATTGCACATTTGTACAAATGTGAGTACCACAACCTGTGACCAATACCCAGGAATTAGAAGTAGAAGTATTGTTTAGTTCAATCATGAACATACCCGAAGGATTGCCAACACCACTAGCCCGTAGTGCGTTGAGCTCGTTCAAGTATTTAGTACATGCATGCTTCCAATGTCCTTTCTCCCCACAATGGAAACATGTGGCCTCCTTAGGATCTTTGGCTTGTGGGATCTTAGCAAAAGATGTGGAAGCAACACTCTTTGGCTTAGGTTTGGTATTGGAACTTGGAGTTCCAACCTTGTCCTTACCATTGGATTTGGTTCCTTTCTTCTTCTTCTTGATCCCTCCTTCCCTTATGGATAAAACATCAACAGCAGGTTTAGCTTTGGCCATGTTAGACTCAGCGGTCTTCAGCATGCCATGCAGCTCCATGATGGTTTTCTCCATACTTTTCATATTGTAGTTCAATATAAACGAGTCAAAAGAACTAGTCAGCGAGTTCAGGATGAAATCCGTGGCAAGCTCCTGACTTATGGGAAAACCAAGACGCTCTAGCTGGTCTATGTACCCTTTCATCTTGAGTACATGGACACTAACGCTGCTGCCTGCTGCCATTTTGCAACAGATGAGAGATTTGACAGTGTCAAATCGTTCATGCTTTGCTTGCAGTTGAAACATATCTTTCAACTGTGTAAGCATGTCATATGACCCTAATGTTTCCAAACCCTTTTGGAGTTCTGGAGTCATGGTCGTCAACATTAAGCAGGCTACCTCATTAGATTCGGTACGACGTTTTTCAAACTCATCTTGAACTACCTGAGTAGCTCTCGCCTGTGGCTCAGCGGGTAGGGGTTCCTCAATTACCCTGATCTTACCTTCCATCCTGAGAACAATCCTCAGGTTGCGAAACCAGTCAATGAAGTTCAAGCCATTAAGCTTATCCTTCTCAAGAAGCCCTTTTAGGCAAAAAGTAGAGATAGATGAGGAAGCAGAGTTTGTGTTTGTCGCAGACATCTGTCAATTTATAGATTGTATAAGTAAATCTGACATATTTGATCCTTGTTAAAATAATTATCCTTGTGAGTTTTAATATTTAAAACAATTATAATTAACAAGGCTAAGATCATATTTCACTTATAGTAATGCCGGGTATGCTGCGGAAACATTAGTTATAAGCTATTTAGGTAGGTATACTATATTACCAATTTCATCCATTATGAAATTCTTAGACTCCTGCGGGATTCCATGATAATTCATTATATCAATTGACATGTTTAATCCCTTCTACGCCAACCCTTTCTTGTGCCGGGTATGCCGCGGAAAAATACAAGTCCAGATTGTAAATTGTCCATGATAGATACACGTGAAATCCGGCCCAAGACCCTCGGGTATCGCGAATTTCACCTCACCCTTGCCAACACCCAATTGAAAACCGACCCAAGACTCTCGAATGTGTGCACTACTCGTGAATGGCGTAAAGTTTACATTTAAAAATGGGTTTTTGTTTTGTATTAGCAAAAACATTTTATACCATTTTAAAATCTTGCCAATTTTATGTCGCGTTTGTTAATCCATTATAACTAAACCGATATATGATTATTACATTTGTTTTAAAACAATTTTTTTGTTAGCACAACCAAGACAAATACTTAAAACAATAATAATCATCACATGCATTTATATCGGTAGTATGTCAATCCTATGCGTTTTTCCGGTAAGCCACCATACCGAAAAAACAAGGTCAATCTAAGGACAAAAGTAAGTAGTGGCAACGGCTTCCACTTAAACCATCATCCTTGAAGAAGACCCGCTTGCACCATCTTGAACATCATCTCCGTGATTCCAATCTTGGGAGTCTCTTTACATTTTAAAACAAAAAACTCTACTTTCTATACTATTACAAATACATAGAAAGAAAATGACACATTTATCGTTTATACAAATACATGATTAAAATGAAAAAGACGACATGCAAGCCGTTTGATTAGTTATTATTACATTCATCCCGAATAAATAATACACAACAAAACATCACACAAGGTCCATGAGCATAAACTACCGATATCCAATCAACCATAAAACATACCATATGTCATCATACGAGTGCTTCAAAATCTCATGTACCATTCGACAAAGGGCTGAAATTTTGATTCGGTTACTGGATATTAAAATCAGCCCTTTTAACACTTTATTATATTTACAAAAGTAACTTTTAAAACTCAAAAGGGGTTGTTTTCATTCATGCTAAAACCGATTACAAAATCTGTCCAAAATCAGTCCGAAATGTACATATGAACAAAAAACAATTTTCTGATTTTCAACAAGATTGAAGATCTATCATTTTTACTCACATGCAAAACCATTAATGACGGAAAATGTCAAGAACACATCAAATAATTTCGGACCAACAATCTGTCCAAAACAATCCGAAACAAACAGCCATGGTACATGCATTTCGAAGCAATCAATTCGATAGATTTATGAGCTAAAGTTTGTACAAGGTGGCTCTGATACCAATGTCAGAGTTCGGTGCGAACGCGCAGCGGAAAACACGAATTATAAAACGAGATTTAAATTTCGAACTCTTTCATTTTATTGACATGCACCAAAAAATAGCTACAATAGAGATAAGAACAAGAATCATACCCTTGAAGCATGATTCCGATCGATACGATCTTCGGCTCAAACGAGAACCTCTCTATCGGGGAGACACCCAAAGTTCCGATCTCGAATGTATGCTTTCGGTCACCAATTCCAGCTCCTTGAACACCTCTTTATCTCCACTACGCCGCAACACCACACCTTTGTGTATTGCATATCCAAAATCCTCAAAGCCTTGAGATTTCGGATTGATTTTGTGCTATCTCTTGAGAGAAAACCGTGGGTTAGAGAGGAAGAGAGAGAAGTGAAAAAGTGATTTTTTTTAATTAAAATGAGGAGGTTGAGTCTTATAAAAGATTCAAGAAAACTCATCTTTCTTTACATGCATTCTTGAGAACATAAATGCATGGAATCTTTTATTATGTTTAATTAATTACTAGTTATTAGTATAACTAATTAATTAAACCAACTCAACTTAGCTAATTATTTAGATCATTAACAAATGTCTAGTTAGCTAATCTCATGTATGAAAGCATATTAAACGATTTTTGACCGACCTTTGCCTGTGACCGAATAGGATAAATGGACTTTATATTATTATGTCATGGGCATATCTTTGAATCATATGTACCACGGTCAAACCCGAAGCCAACCCGAGAACATTGATTCCAACAGTCAAGTGCCTCGTAGGGTTGGCTAACTGATTTGAGCCAACAGAAAACCCTGGATTTGCGTACTAACAAAACAAACTTTTCCCACATAGACTTTTAGATTACGATCTATGTTCTCTAACGCCGGATAACGACTTGTACTTTAAAAGACCTGCGAAACTTCTAACGATGTACGCGTTTAAAATGCACTTCCAACGACTTATATCTTACGTAACCCAACGATTTACTCACGTCTACACGAATTTATGGCTAGAATATTTTTCCACCATGCCTATACAAAACTAACTATTTGACCACGATTAATCACTATTTTGACTGGTATGTCAAACGATCTATTCAAAACAAAAGATTTAATACTCATCGGAATCGAAACCTTTCTTTCTCTTTTCTCTTCTCGATGATATCATCGACGTGATTTAGTTATCTAAGAATCACACCGAAATCGTCTGTTTCGAGAAAACCATTCGTTTTGGGAAACGCGACTGAAACATCCAAAACTATTTTTAGATACCCCTTAGACTGCGGCAACAAGCAAAATTTCGGGATGAAATTCTCCTAACAGGGGGAGAATGTGACACCCGACGATTTAGGGTTACTGATTAACCTGCTAGAAACCCTAATTACGTGTGTTTAGTTTAGTATTAGGCTAAATACTTGTAATTACTTGTAACTATTCGTATATTTATGTGAATATACATTCCCGTAATTGATTTATATTACGTTTACGTAATTAGTTGTAATTACACTTACGCAGTTTGATGAAATTGTACGAAATAACCGGACGGAGTCCACCTAATTATACGACGTTGGTGAAAACATTTCTATAAATAACTTGAACTTATTTTTAGAAGTTATTTATCATATATTATTATTTTGATAAAATAATACACGAAAAACTTAGGAATTTTGGCTAAAACGTCTCAAACGCAACAAAAATGTGCGGAACGCACCCGACAATCGAATGAAAGTCGTAATATATTTTTATAATTTAAAATATATTATTTTGTATGGAATTATTATTAAAAACATCGTATAATGATTCGTCAATAAAAACGTCTATTTAAAACATTACGCGATTTAAACCTCCGTAGAACTAACACGTAAATCGAGGTCAACGAATTAACGGAACATTTTTATAAATGTTTTTGTGACAATCCTTCATTTAGGGTAATAATCTTTACCTAACTTCGTGCATTACCTAGAGTAATTCCCTGATTAGTGAATTCAAAACGATTTTTATGTGTTAAGTTTTGTGAAACTTACTATGTGACACGTGATGTATTAGATTCGTAGTTATATGTATATATAATTACGTACGAAATGAACATATTAAACTCGACAAATTAAATACAACAAAGTTGATGATACAAAATAATTAATAATTCGAAAATTATTAATTACAAATATTAGATATTTATATTATTGAAATAATATAATAACTTATACGTTTTATATTAAACGTATCAAACACGAATCGTAAAGTTCCAAAAAGAACTTCAAAATGCTTTTGAATAATTTTTGTTTGAAATTATTTTAGAAAAGTATTAGAACAAAAATGAAACGGAAACCTTTAGACTGCTTTATAGGACGCGTTATACACGAACAGAAACAATTATAAAGCGTACCTAAAGGTCGAAAATAATTAAAGTATTTATCTTTCCGTTCCTGTTTTTGTATTTGGAACATTGTCTCAAAATATAAATTCCAAATTCAACTGAAATCTGGCACGCAATTTAACTGTACAGTCCCACTACTGTGAATAATTTTATTAATAATTTTAAATAAAATTATTTCATTTTTGTAATTGTCAATTATAAAGTTTAAAATGAAATTTAAACAAATGAATAATTGAGTGGGACACGGGGTACAAATAATTGGACCCGTACACGGAACTAACGGGCTAAAAACCTAAATAATTCACACACTTAAAAATATCAGGCGACAGCCTCTGCTTCACCCATTCTTTCCTTTGAAAATTTGGAACCAAAACCACTTTATATATACACACTCTTCAATAATGCAATCCAACCTATGATTTCATCAAGTTTGTGTGTGTGCGTCTGGAAACAGGAGGGAGCAAGCAGAGGGGATTTCCAAACTAAAAGAAATTAATATCTTCCTTCTAAACACTACTTTCATCATCATCTCTATATCATCAGTCAGCATCATCTCATCGATATCATCATCGTAATCATTAAGTGTGAGGATTCAAACTCTAACTTTTCATATATATTTTTTCATATTTCTTTGATTATATAATGATTTTGATGATTATAAATGGTGTAAAAACTTCATATATTGTGATTTGTACTTTGTATTGTGGCTATATATATCTTAAAACATGTTAGAGTTGAGTATAAATGTACGACTATGACAAAAAAAATAAAATTTGGACGATCGGTTGAGACATTTGGGATTCATGTGCTATCTTGTTAATCTTAATAATAAATAAACCCATAAATACATTGTGATGAATTTAGTAACAAATAGGAAAATTTGACCTAGTGGTTAAGACCTTGAGCTTAAAAGGAATGGTCAAGAGTTCGTTTCCTATGGCATGTTTTAATTTCTTTTCCTTGGACTAACAGATTATAAATACATATCTCTATATATTTAGTAATTAAATCAAACATGGCATTCATAGCCTCGTGGTTAGGCGCTTGTTGTTTGAAGCCAAGGTCACAGGTTCGAGTCCTGTGACCTGCTTTGATTTCATATATTTTTTATTTCATTTTTTTATATATATATAAATGGGCTGGACGGTTTAGTTGTTAATTGGGCCGAAAAGTTATGGGCCAAAACTATATAATGGGCCTTGTTATTGGACTTAGTTTGTTGATGCATATTAGGTTGTCTGTCAGTTGGTCTATCGAGTTGTAATAAGTGTTGTTAGTCGTATAGTGAAAATATAGTTTTTGTTATATGCGACACTTACGTTTTAGGTTAGGCGTCACTTGCCTTAGTGACGCATAGCGTCACTTAGGTAAGTGACGCATGAAGGCGGCCACATGCGACACTTCCACAAGTGACGCATGTCGGCGGACTTTTAGTATAAATACAAACCTACGGGTTTCAGGATAGGGTGGACGAAAGCCTAGCACAATTTGATGACTAAACCACTTTGTAATCGTTCCCAATTCGTTATACAAGCTGATATACACGTTTACTTTGTTCAAATACATTTGTTTCGGTTTGTGTTTGTTAGCAATACGTGCAATTGATTGATTCCGCATTTCAATTGTAGTCAATTGTCATCTAGATCCAACGTCAGGGGCACTCTCAACTGGTATCAGAGCCATTAGGTGATAACATGACGTTTAGAAGTCGTTTTGGGTTCATTTCGGTTTTGTTTGAATCAAGAATCGAGATTACATACGGATTTTGAGTTGCTAAGGTGAAATACAGTCGATATTCTTCATCATTTACAGGTTTCGTCCATTAGGGTTCAAGGAATTTTCGTTAGGTTTACGAAAGTTCGAGTTTTTTAGGGTTTTGGGATTTTGCAGCCGTTTTGCGACACTCGATCCGTCACTTGGACGCGTCACTTACAACGGCACTACCTAATTCCAAATTAGGGTTTTACCGTCACTTGAACGCGTCACTTGGAGCGTCATTTGAGGTTTATACGACACTTAACTTAAGTGTCGTTTACTCTAATCCACCGTCACTCACATGTGTCACTGTTGCACGTCACTTGAGTGTCAAGCGTCACTTCTGTTAGTGACGCCCGTTTGATTTATTGCGTCACTTCCTTTAGTGACGCCTTTTGATTTATTGCCTCACTTTGACTAGTGACGCCTATTTGTTTTAGTACGTCACTCAAGTCCGACACTTGAGTGCGTCACTTGCTTGATTGAGCGACACTTACTTACAGTGTCATCAGTCACTTCATCCGTCACTCGATAGCGTCACTTGCCAAGTGCCGCTAGTCGTTGCGACACTTGAGTGCGTCACTTACTAAGTGACGCCTTTTGGTACTAACAAGTTTTCAAGCTTTTGTTTTTGAGTAAAGTTTCAGGTATATCTTCAATGGATGTTGTTGCTAATAAAGAAGATATTAGAGGAATCAGGGATATGTTAAAACAGAATCACGATGTTGGTTCTAATAATAAACCTCCTCTGTTTACGGCTGACATGGATTATGCATATTGGCGTGATCGATTTGAACAGTACATAAACTTTCACTGTCCAGAGCTATGGGGTCCACTCAGGGAAAGATATGTAGCTCCCTTAGCCGAAGGAATCTTCCCTGGTATTGCTCCGGTCAAGGTCTACAGGTCCATGACTCCGGAGGAAAAGAAAGACTATGATATTGAGAAAAAGGCACATGCGGCTATCTGTATGTGCCTAACCAAAGACGTGTTAAGACTGTTCAAATCACACAAAACCACATACGAACTTTGGAAAGCTATCGAAACTAGATGTGGTGGAAATCAAAGGTATAAAGAAGCTAAGTTAGAACTGATAAAGAAACAGTATGATCTGTTTGATTCTCTACCCAATGAAACGGATTCTGGAGTTTTTACTAGATACTCACAGTTAGTGAGTGAGTTGACGGAGGAAGGTTATAATTTTCCTCCACTTGAAGTGAATAAGAAGCTGCTGGATGTCTTGCCTAGTTCTTGGGATGTTAAAGTACAACTTCTCAAGGAAAGTCAAGAATTAGCTACCATGAAATTGGATGATCTAATTGGTATTCTTCAAGCTCCATTGTATTCTACTGGTGCTCCTCATCCAGTATATGCTTCTGGACCCTCACAGGGGTCACAACAGCAGGTTTCTGTCTCTCCTGCTATTCAAGAGCAGGCTACTATCTATACAGCCTTTCTAAGCTCTTATAAGGATTTGGTTTCACAATCAAATGCTACTTTGGAACTGGCCAAAGAGGATTATGCTCAACTTGATGATGATGATCTTGAGCAGATGGACTTGAACTGGAACATTGCCATGATATCAAGGCGTGTTCAGAAATTCTTGCAACGAACTGGTCGCAAGAGTTTGGAGGGAGATGGCAAAACCAGTTTCGGTTTTGATAAAAGCAAGGTACGCTGTTACAATTGTCAAAATCTGGGACACTTTGCAAGAGAGTGTCAGAAGCCAAAGGTTCCTCCGTCAGGTTTCACAAAGCCTGATGCTCCCAGAACTTCTGAGAAGGATCAAGTGAAGCAAGCAACAGCTGACGCACTTGTCGTTTTTGAGCCAACCAACACAGATTGGAGTATGTATGCTGAGAATTATCAGCAGTGTCTCATGGCTCACATTTCAAATGAGGTACGCAATGAACCTGAAGAACCTTTGAACTGTATCTCATGCATTAAGTTAACTGAATCCTTAAGGTGCTTTCAAGTAGACAACGTAGACTTAAGGAAAAAGGTCGAAAAACTTAGTGAATCAAACAAATACCTAAAAGCAAATGAACAATTGTATGATAAGAAAATAGAGGCTTATCAACAGGACACACTTAGGTATAAGTCTAAAGTTTTTAGTCAACAGGATGCTATTGATACTTATCTTGCTGAAATAGACCGTTTGAAAAAGGAACATTCTGATCTTAAAGATGAATATAACAAATATAAGAGTAAGATTCTAGGTTCCTCCCCGTATACTGTTGCCTTTAATGAAATTTTTAACAAGCAAAGGACAGATCACAAACGAAGACGGGACTAGGTTATAATGTAGTCCCGCCTCCTACTGAATACTGTCCTATGCCTGTTAAGGAAGGCACCGAAGAGATTCCGGTTGACTATGCATTGTTATACGGGGTCAAATCTAAGGTTAATAAGGTTAACAAACAGGCGAAGGAGAAAACTAAACGGACAGAGTATCTTTCGCCTCAGTTTGTTAAATCGGAATGTGAATCTCCAGTTAGTAATGAGGAGATTGTTGAGATTGAGGATATTACCGATGAGGAGTATCCTGAGTTTAAAAAGAATGTTGAAGTAAAAGCTGAAAAAGTGTTAAAGGTTGAACCTACAATTAAGGATCAACCTAACAAAGAAAAGAATAAGGTTTTAAAATCAAAATCTCAAACTTTACAGTCACCTGTAAAGATTTTGCAACATAAACCTTATACTTCAACCTCTCAACCTAAACAGGAAACTTCAAAGCGTGCACGAAATATGCATGTTCTAGAAACGTTTCTTCTACTCCGGTGGTAAATCCTCAGCCTCAACCAGCTGTTGAGACTAGAGCATGTTTTTACTGCAAGAGACAAGGACATCTAATTCGTGAATGTCCCAAATTGTCTCATCAGAACTACGGGAGAGAAATGCCTAGGACATCTGTTTTCCGAAATTCATTTTCAAGATCTCCTCCTAGGCGTTACTCTGTCTCTCCCAAACCTGCTGTAAAACCGAGTAATGTTGGGCAAAAACCTTTGCCAAAACAAGAGCCTGACATTACTCCAAAGCCAAATTCCGAACCATCCAAGGTTTGGAAAAGAAAAGAGTCTACTGCGGACTCTAGTGTCATCAATAATAACACATCAGATACAAAATCTGATTTGTTTAAAAATAAAGTCTTATCTGATGTGATTATTGTTGATGACTGTGGTCGACCTAAGTCTGTAAAGGCTTGGGTCTCTGTTTCTCACTAATCTCCTATTTTATGTGTTGCAGCAGTCAGAACGCGTTAAAGACAGTGAATGGTTTATGGACAGTGGCTGTTCGCGACACATGACGGGCGATGTGTCCCTTTAGGCGGATGTTAAACCACATTCTCGAGGACACGTTGCATTTGCTGGAGATACAGGGGGAACCATTTCGGGTAGAGGAATGCTAACTAACGGGAAAGTTAGCTTCGAGAATGTGAACTATGTGGCTCAACTGACTCACGACTTGCTGAGCGTTTCACAAGTATGTGATAAGGACTATACCACAGCGTTCACAAAGACGGAATGTGTGATCTTGAAGCCGGGTTTCGTTATCCCCGAGGAATGGGTGCTTTTAAGGGCGCCACGGAGAAACGACACCTACGTTATGAATATGCGAACCGTGGAGACTAAAGATGAGTATACATGTCTCCTTTCGAAGGCTTCAGAAAAGGAATCACTATTGTGGCATCGACGAATGGGACACATCCATTTTCGTAAGATGAACTTCTTGATAAACAATAACTTGGTAAATGGAGTCCCTAAACAGTCATTCGCGCTAAAAGATGACTGCGTCGCCTGCCATAAAGGGAAACTTCATAAGAAACCCCACAAGCCAAAATTAGTGAATTCCATTATGGCACCATTGGAGTTATTGCACATGGACCTATTCGGTCCTATTTCTACCAAGAGCATCGATGGAAGATCTTATTGCTTAGTAGTCACCGACGACTACTCGAGATTTTCATGGGTGTACTTTCTGGGTGCGAAGAGTGAAACACCAGACATTCTGGTGTATCTGTTAGATAAGTTGGCAAACTTATGCAACTTAAAGGTGAAAAGACTGCGAAGTGACAACGGGACTGAATTCAAGAACTCTACTCTTGAGTTATATTGTGCCACGAAAGGCATTGACCATCAGTTCAGTGCCCCTCGAACTCCTCAACAGAACGGAGTTGCTGAGCGTAAAAATAGGACTATTATCGAGACAGCTCGGACTATGCTGGCCGATTCTAAGCTTCCTATAATCTTTTGGGCAGAAGCAGTCAGTACTGCTTGCTATGTTTTGAACCGCGTGCTCACAGTTAAGAAGAAGAATAAGACATGTTATGAACTCTTCAACAACCGTAAGCCCACTTTGCAGTTTCTGGAACCTTTCAGGTGTCCGTGTTTGATTATGGTCTCCAAAGACAAGGTCTCGAAGTTTGGAGCTAAAGCCGTTGAAGGAATCTTCCTTGGATATTCAGTCAACTCTCCGAATAAACGAGTCTACATCAAATCAACTCACCAGGTGGAAGAGCATTTTGAGGTGAAATGCTTGCGATACACGGATCCTCCTCAAGGAACGGGTCCTGAATGGTTATTTAATTACAAGGACGTGTTCAATTCGTTCGACATACCCGAAGGACATGATGATGAGGATGAGATAGTTACTTTGCTTCATGGTATAAGTTTGTGTCAAGACACTTCTACTTTAAAACCGGCCACTCCATCACCTCCAACACCTACTACTACGCCTCCTCCACCATCTACCAACATCCCTTCCTCTTCAAATACTATCAATGCCGCAGATCTTCCCGATGATCCCGACATGCCTCCGTTAGAGGAAGATGAGGAAGAAGAGGAACTGATCAATTCTCACCTCTTCTCGAATGAAGATGATGTGCAACCTGAAAGTCCTACTGCTCCTGCAACTAACACTGTTCCCGTCACTGAAGGGGACATGAATAATTTGGAGTTAGTACTTGCACCCGATCGAATCCCAGTCACACGTGTACATAGGGATCACCCCATCAATAACATTATCGGTGATCCTGATGGTGCTGTTCAAACAAGGCACCAAGTGCAGCAAAATCCGAATCAAGAAATGTTGAATTTGGTTGCCTAGATAAATTCCTGTCATTTATCCCAAATTGAACCGAAGAAGGTTGATGAGGCCTTAAAAGATCCATCTTGGGTCGAGGCTATGCAAGAAGAGTTGCAGCATTTCAACAAGCTGCACGTGTGGGATATAGTTCCATTACCCAAAGGTGCTCATTTAACTGGCACTCAATGGGTGTTTCGCAATAAGATGGATGATAGGGGTATTGTAATTCGGAATAAAGCCCGATTGGTTGTTCAAGGATTCAGTCAGATCGAGGGCTTGGATTATGATGAAGTCTTCGCTCCTGTGGCAAGACTTGAGTCCATTCGGATCTTCCTTGCATTTACGTCTTACAAAGAGTTTCGCGTTCACCAACTCGATGTTAAGAGCGCATTTTTATATGGAAAAGTGGACACTGATGTCTACGTGAAACAGCCTCCTGGCTTTGAAGACCCTGAGCATCCAGAATACGTCTGCAAGTTAAACAAGGCGTTATATGGTCTTCATCAAACCCCGCGATTATGGTATGAGAGGCTTACTACCCATTTAGTTAAGCATGGATTTGTTCGTGGGAATATCGACAGTACTCTGTTCATCCGCAAAGAACGGACTGGCGATCGAGAGGATATGCTACTCGTGCAGGTGTATGTGGACGACATTATTTTTGGCTCTACAAATGAAGCGATGTGCAAGCACTTTGAGGAGATCATGAAATCTGAGTTTGAGATGAGTGCGATGGGGGAGCTCAAATTCTTTTTAGGTGTACAAGTTGAGCAGTCTCCAAAAGGTATTTATATTCATCAGTCAAAGTATGTCAAAGACATATTGACTCGATATGATCTGCTCAATCATAAAACCTATGGGACTCCCATCGAGCTTAATCACAATCTCAGACTTACTGACGATGAAGAAGATTGCAAAGAAAAGGACTATCGATCAATGATAGGTTCTTTGATGTACTTGACTGCTTCTCGACCGGATATTGTGTTTGCGGTATCCGTATGCTCTCACTTTCAAGCCAAACCAAAGGTGTCTCATATGAGGGCAGTAAAGCGAATCTTTAGTTATCTCAAACATAGACCCAATCTTGGTCTATGGTATTCAAATGAGAAATCCTTCGCTCTTTCTGCCTATTCGGATTCAGATCATGGCGGCTGCAGCATAGACAAGAAGTCAACCACTGGTGGATGCCAATTCCTAGGAACTCGACTGGTATCGTGGCAGTGCAAGAAACAGACTACAGTTTCTCTTTCCACTGCAGAAGCTGAGTACGTTGCTGCTGCGAGTTGCTGCTCTCAGGTTCTATGGATACAGCATCAACTGCGTGATTACGGGTTACTTCTTTCTATGACTCCTATTCACATAGATAATACTGTTGCTATATCTATCACACGCAATCCCCTACAGCACTCTAAGACTAAACACATTGAACTTAGGTTCCACTTTATACGGGATTGCTATGAAAAACACCTGATAGACCTAGTCCAAATAGACACCTTAAAGCAGAATGCCGACCTTTTCACTAAAGCCTTTACGCGTACTCGATTTGACGAACTAATTTAAGATTCTTTATCGCTAAAAAGTAATTTGTAACTTGGAACGTTATTTATTTTTGTGTGTTTTTTTTTAAAAAAAAAATAGGCAACAACGCAACTGCCACTCTTTATACTTTCTAGTATTAAAGAAATGCACAGTCGCTACATTTTAAAATAGACATTGAAGTTGTTTCTGTAAACAACTTGGGATATGATAGTACATCGGGTGACATGCATAAAAATGGAAATTTAAGGTTTATCTTGGATGTGTCAATAGATTTATCTGACGTATTGAAAACAGTTTTTATAAACATTGTCTTCATCATACGATATATTAGTAGGCATGTTATGCAAAACTCTTTGAGAAGTCTTAAGAAGCTTAATCATTAATTGTCTATTTCAAGTGGTACACCATCATTAGATGTATGACAAAAGTCTTAATTTCTTACTTATACTAGACATGCTTTCGTGAAAGACGTTTATTTGATATCATTTGTGGGTATATATTGACACAAGTCAAAGTACTTGCAAAGTCTTTAAAATTAAGATACCTTACAAGGTCGCCAAAATGGTTTGACCAAGTTTGGTTTTGCTTAAACCTGAATCAAGTTAGGTCGCTCTGTTGTACGTAAGTACAGACCTGTCACCGCTGACTTGATTCTTAAAATTGATTTTCTTATATTCTATTTGTAAACGAAAACATGGTCTATGTCTTAAGTTAAGATGTATATCTATGGTGGGAACCACAGCGAAATGAACATACCAATAATAATAAAATATCTCCTAGATGTAAGTGTATCATGTTTAAGTGGACAAATATACTAATAATCGTTTTGAAATAATTTTTATAAAAAGTGTTTTTAGTATGTCAAGTAAATTTAAAGAGGACAAATATACTGATGATCGAAATAACACTTACTGTTCCTAATAAAAGCATGTTATTCTGATATGATCCCTAACCAGACTATATCAACTCCGTCACCAAAAAGAATGTGTTACTTTTCTAAGTTGTAAATTTACATTCCTGTATGTGTTTTATCTAAGTTAGTTTAATTTTAGATTTTCTCCAAGTTACAGTTACATTTTCAAATTTGAGTACCGAAATCACAACGTGAAAATCGATAAAATCGCAACTTTTTCACTAAAAGTGAACTGCGCGTCACTTTCATAAGTGACGCTGCCAGTGACGCATACGATATTGCGTCACTTACTTTAGTGACGCAGTAAGTGTCGGGGTAAGCTACGCTATAAGTGCCGGGTTGAGTGACGCATACTAGGGTTGGTGTATAAATACCCCTCCCCACGACACTCAACTTCACCACTTTTCAAACACTCATAGTGTCACTTGCACTGACATACCGACACTCCTACTGTCTCTGCGTCACTTCGTCTGTACGATTTTCATCGATCCATTCGTGATTTCTACGGCTTGTTCGTGCATTCCTGTGCTACATATTTGTTCCTCTCATTCACACGAACCATTTGGTACTTATTTTAACCATTATCTCTCATTATTCATGCTGTAATTTTAAATTAGGGTTACGGGTTTTTGGGAAACTTGAAATCGTTTGAATTAACGCTTGAATTGGTAATGTTTTCGTGCAATAAAGGGTGTGTAATACTCGTCTTTATCATGCGCACAAACCCATTACTTCGATTTTCAAAAACCCCAATTTTGAAATCTGGGTATGAACAGTGACACGATGATCTTCATCGTTGCGTCACTTCGTGCGTCACTTACCTCAAGTGACGTTATTTGGTAATTTTAAAAGCCCATACCGTCACTTAATAAGTGACGCTTATTCTTGCGTCACTTCTTAAGTGACTCTTGTAGTGACGCATATACTTGAATTATTTGTTAAGTCCGTCACTCATCCTAGTGACGCCTCATAATGCGTCACTCCCTTAAGTGACTGTCTAAGTGACGCCTATGTCAATACGTCACTTATACCGTCACTTCTTAAGTGACTCTCTTAGGATACCGTCACTATGTTAAATATCGCATGTTCTTCACCCGTCACTTCTTAAGTGTCGTATACATTGGCTCACGAAATACAAACGTCACTTACATCAGTGACGCTTGATAGCGTCACTTACCATAAGTGACGCTATACTTTAATTTTAATTTTGAGCACTGTATCTTGCGACACTTCCTAAGTGTCGGTAGTGGCCATGCGTCACTTACCATAAGTGACGCCTAAAGTCAAATTTCGTTTTTTAACCTATCTGTGTTCGGGCTAACTCTATAACGATATCGGTTATTTTTTGTTTGTATTTTAGCTTACAGATGGCTGGCCTACAGAACTATTATCGCCGTACCAACACTCGACACAACATCACGGCGTTTCTGGAGTCTACGCACGCGAATTCGGCGCCGTTCAGGCCGATGATCGAGTTTCTACGACGATCAAGGATACACCATGCTATTACCGCATCGACTCCGGTTTATATGAACCAAATTGAGGATTTTATGATCATGCGGTGATCCGAACTCAGGGCAACATCCCGAGAATTGTCTTAACGATGTTCGGGGAAGAGATAGAGATTACTGAGAACTCTATCCGACGGGTTCTTCAGTTCCCCGACGACACCATGATGCCCACCATATTCCCAACCACGTTTATATATGGGGGACTTCAGAGGATGGGTTATCCAGCGAACCAGCTATCGGATTTCCGGAAACAGTATCTCTGCCGGGTCTGGAGGTATCTGTGCCACCTTGTTATCGTATGTGTATCTCCGCGTAAAGGGGGATACGATGCTGCTAGCCACTTGACACTTTCTCTCATGCTGGCCTTGGTATACAACAAACCGTATAACTTCAGCGGTTATGTTTTCGGCAATATGGTGGAGAACATCCGGGCAGGTAAAGATAAATGGCTGCAGTATCCATGTTTTGTGCAGCTTCTGTTGAACGACTTGAACCTCGAGATTGCACCTGATCAGCGATCTCTTATGGTTCCGACACCTATGCTTTTGCGTGTATTCAACGACTGCAAGCTCGCGCCAAAGGGCGAGCAGATTTTGGCAGATCACGACCTCTTCGGGCATATAGTAAACGAAAACTATGTTGCGCCGCGCGATGATGGTTTTTTGGATGATGTCGTTCCTCCGGTTAACAAGGACGACTTGGTTGATACTGATATCGCTCAAGATTTAGAGGATATCGATCGCGTTGATCGGGTTGAGGCTGATTCTGATGATGGTGGGCCCACTCCACCCGATTCTGAGGGTGACGTGCCACCTCAATCTGTTTTGGATGGGATACAATTAGCGGATCCTCAACGTTTCAAACGTATTTTGCGCAGGATTTCTGCTGGAAGGGTTTATATACCAAGGAATCCTGGTAAGCGTCCGGCTGGGTCTTCACCTTCTTATGCTGATTTACCTCATAGAAGATGCCAGTGGACTTCGGTGGTTATCGAGGAACCGACCTCTCAGAGACAACAACCACCACCACCGTCTGACATGCCATCACTTCAGATGATTTTGGCTCAGATGGATCTTTTGCAGAAAAGGTTTGACGATCAACAGGCTCTGATTGCTGCTCAGGCTTCTCAGATTAAAGATTTGGAGCTCAAGGCTGCTGAGGTTGACAATCTCCAGCTTCAGGTGACGAATCTGTCGTCTAGGGTCTTAGAGTTGGAGTCTGTTACAATAGTTTCGGGGGAGGATACTCCTAGAGAGTTAGAAACAAATGTAACTCCTCCTCCTGAACCAGAAAATGTACAATCTTCTGAAATCAATGAAAATATTGCGTTAGATTATTTTGTTGATGTTCCGGGATAACCGACTCCGATTGCAGCCGACTACTCAAATGTCAATCTGACATATCTGCAGAGTTTGGTTAATAATTTTGATGAAGTTGATAGATCTTTTGATCCCGATGATATTGAGATGGATGCTGAGGTTCCAGGGTCGGATGAGGAATACATGGATAATCCTAATCAAGAACCGGCACCTGAACGTGAACCGGAGCCAGTGTTAAGGCAACCTGCTCAAGCATTTGATTTTGATGCTCCGGTTATCGAAACAGATTCTTCCGAGGATGAGGCAGAACCTCCAATGGGACAATCTACTGCTGAATCAGTTTCCGCATCTACATCTTCTGGAATTTCAAAACCGCAAGTGGTTTATAAGTCAATTGCACCTGAATTGAAAACATGTAAAACTTATC
The DNA here is from genome assembly GCA_963422505.1 of Pseudognaphalium luteoalbum. Taxonomy (NCBI): domain Eukaryota; kingdom Viridiplantae; phylum Streptophyta; class Magnoliopsida; order Asterales; family Asteraceae; genus Pseudognaphalium; species Pseudognaphalium luteoalbum. Next base: position 30,248,964 of record OY730195.1, read on the forward strand.
TGGTTAGAGGTGAATTGACTGGGTTGATCAGAAGTTGGAAGTTCGATGTTGATAACTTTTTGATTCTGATAAAGAGAAGTGACGGCGTGCAATACTTCAAACCGAGATTTAATCATATTAGCACTTTGCCGAAGGTTGAATTAAATCGTCTTGCTCAGTTGAATATCGTTAATCACTCTGAAGACACTCGAGGAGTTCTATTTCAGAGGATTTTGAGAAAGGAGATTTATAGCAAGAAGTATTTGTGGATCAGACCAGAGCTGGGAGTTCGATACTCATACAAGAAGAAGATTGATTTGAGAACTCAACAACCGATCGTGAAATATCATTATCCACCAGCTGCTAGTCTTAAGACCGTTCCCTTACAAGAGTTGCCATTGGATTTCTTACGTGATCTTAAGTATTGGTGGTTTGACTCTGTAACTCAGGAAGCCGTAATCGAGTATTCTACAAAGACAGCTGTGGTACAAACACAGGATGTTTGGGGAGAATGGCCGATTAAGGAATTTGTGGGAAAGTCAATTCGTGTTTTCGATCCGATCAGCCTAATCAACTTAACGAAGAAAGATTTGAAAGCTCTCTACAAGAATAAACTTCAGTATAATCAAGCTGATTTAGAAGAGGCTTCAAAGTTCACAAGGGTGGTCGAGATATGTTTGAAGGTGGGAATACACGCTGGAGGTACATTCCCAGAAGGTTGGTGCTAAACGCTAAACTTGAAGATTTTGAAGATTTTTGAAGACCAAGTTGAAGACACGGGGGAGTTTATTGATGCATATTAGGTTGTCTGTCAGTTGTTCTATCGAGTTGTAACAAGTGTCGTTAGTCGTATAGTGAAAATATAGTTTTTGTTATATGCGACACTTACGTTTTAGGTTAGGCGTCACTTGCCTTAGTGACGCATAGCGTCACTTAGGTAAGTGACGCATGAAGGCGGCCACATGCGACACTTCCACAAGTGACGCATGTCGGCGGACTTTTAGTATAAATACAAACCTACGGGTTTCAGGCTAGGGTGGACGAAACCCTAGCACAATTTGACGACTAAACCACTTTGTAATCGTTCCCAATTCGTTATACAAGCTGATATACACGTTTACTTTGTTCAAATACATTTGTTTCGGTTTGTGTTTGTTAGCAATACGTGCAATTGATTGATTCCGCATTTCAATTGTAGTCAATTGTCATCTAGATCCAACGTCAGGGGCACTCTCATAAACAAAATGGGTTTAGTTAGTGGGCCAACTTTGTTAATGGGCCAAAATAAATTAGTTAACATATTGGGCCGCACCTAATGGGCCTCTTTATTGGGTCAAATTAATTGGACTTGTTTTTGGACCAAATGTTTTGGGCCAAAGCCCAATGAGTCACGCAACTTAAAAACACAAACTTATAACAAATGACATATGTGAAACAAGTTAAACGGGAACAAACGATATTAGTAACGCGATAAATGGACTATATATATATATATATATATATATATATACTCACACAAAACGACAACTTAAACCTATTTATATATATAGACACGACAAATCGTCAAAAGGTATTTCTATATATATACACGATTTAACAAAGTTATTTTTATAACTACTATAATTATGTTTTGGAAACATAATCAACAACAATGAACAACTACATATATATATATATATACGCGACTTTTATAATATACGTATATATATAAAATCAATGACGACAAATAATATATATATATATATTAGAATATATATATTCAACTAATAAGTATATGTAAATATATACTCGTACGCAACGATTATTTCAACGCAAATATCACCAACAACTAAAATGTTATAAACATCTCAACTTAACGATTAGTCCATATACTTATGTAAAGTATATTTAATTGTGTCTAGGTATTTGAGAGGCACGTTCGGACTACCGTGTATTACTAGCTGAAGACTTGCAAACCGTGAGTTCACAACCCCTACCTTTTACTTGTTTTAAATGCCTTTAAAACCAGGGGTGGAAAACATAGAACTATGTGTTATTACATGCTACTTGTTTTATATAATTGCTTGACATGCTTTTATATCAAACTGAATTATATAAATGCTATATGCTTTATATTCAACTGTTAACTATATGAAACGTTTTCACAACTTTTTGGGAATAAGACAACGAATCTTGGTATGATCCTAGGTTTACGTGAGGTAGTTGTAGTGCACATAAGTCCCAGTGCTTGCAACCTATAACCATTAGCTAGGTGACTCTAGCCACTGAGTATACAGATAGTACTATCGATTTGACAACCCTCCCAGGATATAACTCGTTGGTCATTCCAACCACACGACGGCAGTCGTAACGAGGAGTGTATACTTACATTGTTACTGAGGCAACAACATCAACTAGTCGTGGATTGGTTATAGTACTAGGAGTCGTTACTTTAACTTTAAAGGTGTCGCTCACCTTAGAGGGATCATAGTCTATATTTCCCACATAAACTAAACAACTAAACTACAACTTGATTTGGGAAGGGTATTCCCTGTGACAACTAATAGGACAGGTGTTCCTACACATGATTTCTTTTTAGGAAACGTTTACCTTGATTGGATAAACTTGGTTTCTCGACAAAATAACTTTTATAGGAAATGTTTACTTGACTGTTAAACCTGTGTTTCCTACAGCTACTTATATGGAAATGTTTACTTGATTGTTAAACTGTATTTCCTGCAACTATTATTAGGAAATGTTTATGATTAAACTTGTGTTTCCTAACACATTGACTGATTTGTAGTAAGAATGACATTCTTACAGTAAAATAGGAAATGTTTTCTTTAATAAGAACACTTGTGTTTCCTGCTATACATATAAATATTATGTTTGTGTACATGAATGATTTATACAAAACTTGGTTTAACTACTTTTATACTAAACATGTGAATTCACTCAACATTCAATGTTGACGGTTTACTATGTTTTTCAGGGAATTAGGACTCAGGTACTTCTGCATGCATAAAGGACGTAGGCAACCCAGACTATTTATGATGCCACTGTTGGGACACTTGGGTTTCCTTTGTATTACCAATTCCATTGGTTATACTTACGAAATCCCTCTTTTATAAACTCGTGTTTTGTAAACTTATGTTGTTCTACAACACCACTACTTGTACGACTTTATAAGTCGTACCCTTTTGTAATAACGTTTAAACTTATAGCATCTTAAATTAATATGTTCTGTATGATCATATGCTCTGATACAATGAATGCACTATTGTAACGTCAGCACCCCCGCTGTTAAACTGTAACTTAAAATGCTTCCGCTAATTAACTAAAGCTTCCGCTAAACCATTAATAAACACGATTACTGATTTTGGGGGTGTGATAGAACTCCATTGGTTATACTTACGAAATCCCTCTTTTATAAACTCGTGTTTTGTAAACTTATGTTGTTCTACAACACCACTACTTGTACGACTTTATAAGTCGTACCCTTTTGTAATAACGTTTAAACTTATGGCATCTTAAATTAATATGTTCTGTATGATCATATGCTCTGATATAATGAATGCACTATTGTAACGTCAGCACCCCCGCTGTTAAACTGATATATGCGTTGGGTAAAAGTTTCAGGTCAAACCGAGAAGGTTTGACCAAGTCAACAAAAGCGGCCCGATTTCTAAAAACTTACTATATTTGGAAAATGGTAACAAAAATGGGTTTGGGTGACTTAGTTAGTAACTTGGACCAAAAACCAGACTTGAAAAGTTTTCCGAATTAGAAACCGACACATAAATTGAGAAGTGACTCATAAAATCAGTAAGTGACTCATAAACTGAGAAGTGACTCATAAAATCAGTATGTGACTCATAAACTGAGAAGTGACTCATAAAATCAGTAAGTGACTCATAAAATCAGTAAGTGACTCATAAACTTAGAAATGACTCATAAAATCAGTAAGTGACTCATAAATTGAGAAGTGACTCATAAAATCAGTAAGTGACTTATAAATTGAGAAGTGACTCATAAATAGACCAGGTTTGACCAACCTTGACTAGTTTAACCAGGTTTGACCAACCTTGACCAGTTTGACCAGGTTTGACCAACCTTGACCAGTTTGACCAGGTTTGACCTCATCAGTGTATGGTTCGTTAACTTAATAAGACGCGATTACTAAAAGATAGATCTATTTGGGGAGTGACGTCCCTGTCCGGGTTGCCAAGTACAACCATTCCAAACGGGCATTTTAGTAATTGTTATGGGTGTTGACACCGTTCGGGAGGCGAAAAATCGGGTTAGGCCTCGAACCATGGCTCATTGCAATGTCAGTGTCGGTATATTTAATTCGGAAACCTTTATTGGTTTAATCATTGTTCGGTTATAAATCGTCGAATAATATTGTGTATCACATCATGTTTTATGTTAAACCTGTGAGATTCACCAGCTTTATAGCTGACCTTTTAGTGTTGTATTCTCAGGTGATCAACTACAGTAAGGTGGCCCGTAGGATATGCTAGCTAGTGCGAGTCACATGCATCTATAAACATATGAAGATTTTATAGCATTATCTTTTGTTAATCGGTTATGTATTAAAATCTTCAGAATCATTATGTAAACTCATTAATATTGTAAACTTATAACATTAATCTATGTAACTACTTCTGTAATATATATAAACGTCTCATGTAGAGTCGTTTGTTTGTACTTTGATGTTCTGATTATTGATTAGTCGCACCTAAATGATTACTTCCGCAAATCATGAAATCGGGGTGTGCCGATATATAAAAAGAAAATTTGATTTGAACAAAAAAAGGTTTGCCACTTAAGATGATGTATCTTTATTTATGTAAAAAAATAACGACGTTCTGTCGTCATCTAAAAATAGTTTTTGTACAAACTTATTATTACTCCATTAATGCGTAGATTAAAAATATCGTTAATTAATCACCATTAAATTTAAATGAATTAAATTAAATTAAATTATTATATAACAAACGTGCAATAATATAATACTCCGTATTAATATACATATACATAACTAAATACTCCGTAATAACTTATATATTTTTTATATCATATTATTTAAAAAAGACTTTGCCTTCTTCCCAAATTTCATCTTTCCCACCCTCTTCATCTCTCCATAAATTGAAAAAATCCAGTAGATTGGGCATCACGTTTCATTCATAACAAGTAGTAATACACTCGTCCTTATAAACCCTTTTTTATTCTCTCTCTACACGCACTTTTTCTTGTTTGATTTTGTGTTTTTTTTACCAAACCCTCACTCTCACACTCACTGATCGAATCAAATCATGTTCCGAAACCGACCTTCGTTTCCGGCGAACCATCACCGGCGACGGGATCGACCTCCGCCGTGTTCACCGCCCTCTCACGTCACTCACCGCCGCCCGAATTTCGTTATCGAACTTCGGTCGTTGAGCAACGATCACAACAGTTACAACCGTCATGAAATCGTGACTCTTATGGAGAAATTCAATTACCGTCCTGATGATTTGATTATCCTGAAAGCAGGTGTTGTTGCTGCTAGGTTTTTTTACCAGCAGTGGTCTAATGCACTTGATTCAGTTGTGTACCTGTGGGAAGTTTTGTTATCTGGATCTCTTTCGTTCATGCCGAAACTGGTGCAGAATTTGGTGGTGCCTTCTGATACTGAGGAGTTCAATTCACGGCTCAGGGTTTTGTTCAGAGAACGAGTGGTAGGGTTTTTGCAAGGGGATTTGGTGAAGAATTGGGAGAGGAAGCTGGATACAGTTTCGAATGAGATTGGTAAGTTAGAGTTGTTGTTAAGGAAGCCGAAACTGTTGAAGGAATATATGGAGATATCGAAAAAAAAGGATGGGCTCGTAAGTGAGAAGAGGTTGATTATGAGGAGGATTAGAGAGTTTAAGTGTGGAATGGAATGTATACTTGATTATCTTGATGGGAAGGTGTTTGATAGCAGTGATGTTAAGGTGTTAATGTTGAAAGGTAAATTTGATTGGAACAAGATTTATTGGATGATAAAGAGGGAGTGCAGGAGGCTCGATGATGGGCTGCCTATTTATGCGGATCGTAAGGACATTCTTTGGCAGATACATTGCCAACAGGTTGTTTCTTTGAACTATTCTTAGCATACATTGTTCTAAATTTGTATACTTTACTAACAGTATGCCTATTACCTGCTAGGAATCAGTTTGTAGTGTAAGAAAGCGCATGAGTGTTTGATTCTGATTTTGAAATTGATATTAAACATACCCTTAAATCCTTTTTAAAAAAATGCAATTATTGGTTCTTACAAGGTTTAATGTATTTCTCGTGATTACTTGGGTCCAAGAGAACTAGTGTTATACCCGGGCGGTGCCCCGGGTGCACAATCACAAAAAAACATAGAGTTAGCTTCAACAGCCAAAGGAGAAACACCTAAAATTAAATGGGTCAACACACAAAAAAGACGGTCAGTGAGACCAAGAAGTCCAGGCAAGAAAGCACACAAACACTCATCACTCATGAACACAATATGATATGATTTGAAATCGCTGAAATATTGACATTGTACATTAGTTGCACCCCAGACCATGTGGCACACAAACTGTCTTCCCATCCCGCTTACATGTTAACTCTGCTGACCCGGCCAATTAACCACACGAGCAGGCTTTGTAGAACCATCTGATCTGTTTAAGATTAAATGCTAATGGTGGCAAAATGTATAAGAACCAAATATAATGGATGACATAAATGGATGGGTCGGGTAACATGTCGGAATGGGTACAGGTCGGAATGGATTCTTTCTAAATTCGTCCCAGCCTGATCATTTTGCAACCTCTAAACTATATGTAAGTATATATGTACAGACGTACATATATTCTGATTCTGACCCAGTACATTAGCTAACACGACCCGACCTATCCATGTTTGACACTTCTAATACATATTTATATAAAATTCTATGTGTTTTGTCATGTGTATATGTTTAGAATGACCCGGACCCGTTTAAACCATAACAAATTTTGACCCGTGACTAAAATTGAGCTGCTCATACTGATATGAGGGAACCTATTTGACTGACGACCCAATTGAGATGGTTTTAAATTACACATTTTCACCTCGTGACCTGACCCATCCATTATGTCTTTCGTAAGTTGGTTATCCAAATATAAAGGCGAATAGAAACATAATTCTGAAGTTGGTTATTCAAATTATTTCGTTCATAAATGTCTTTTTGAGTCTCAACTCGATAATCATAAAATTATTGGTAGAGTAGCAGACCACCATAAGGATTATGTACTACTTGAAAAAAAGTTGGAAAAAAATGATTTGAAAACATTTATGAAGATCTACCCCAATATCCAAATTCCATCATGATTACTAATAAATGTAGAACATAGCAATCCAAATAATCGATCTTATACTGTATGCAACTACTAATGGACATTCAGGCGTCTCATACAACTATAATAATATAAATAATTTGAAACTATGAACAAAATATGAAACATATTAAATTAACACCTTAGCTCTGTCGGTTATCAAACCCATATGGGTCTGCAAAATATGATGCATGCTCTGCTGAAGAAGGAATAGCAACTCAACCTTGAGTGGAGAAAAAATCTTCCCTGATACAAAATTGTATAGTTACCTAAAATATGAAGTAAGTTAGGTATAAGTATGTTTGCGATACTTAGCTGTTTTGACATTAAACCCGAGCTGTAGTAGTACGTAACACAATTATACATTTACAGATTTACAGATAAATTTAATGATGTGAATGTAGTGTGCGTAAGACGAGATACAGATAGGAGCCGAACATTCTTACTGATTGAATCAGCAAATAAAGAGCAACTGACAGTGAGATACCGACAATATATGAAACGAACCACAAGCCAAAAACAACCTGAAAAATCAAACCACATTACATAATTATATAAAAATGTTTGCATACTGAACTAAATAGCATATAGAGCCAGGATAACACAAATAACGTTAATAATAATAATAATAATAATGAAAGAATAGCAAACCTTATGAGCAGTTTCTGTATACAATATTACAAAAGCAAACCATCAATCCTTGACATATACTACAGAAACATATAAATAAATAGTCGACAATAATACTGATCATGTTTATATTAAAATGGCAATAGAAACACAAAGTAACTTGAATATAACACTCGGGTGTACTTCATCAAGAAACAAATCAGAAGTAGGCAATAAAAAGCACAACTCAAATACATAACATGTAATTATTATTAGATTAGATATTAAATTTGAGGAAGAGATGTTACGAAAGTTATTCAAATTAGACAAAACATGAAAAATCAAAGTTAGAAAAATACCTAACGCATCCAATAGTAATGTTGTTTACAACTTAATTTACAATAAACGTTCCTTTAATAATTTCTCCCCGCAATGTTAATTCTTTCCATAATTTATCCAGCTAATTTCAGTGTTAAAAAAACTATCAATTCGTGGACGAACAGGTACATCGCATCAATTGATTTGTATGTGTGTTCTGTGTGGAGAAGAAGGTAAAGTGAGCTTTAGAGAGATTTAAATGGAAGATGCAAAATAGAAATGGAATGATTACTGACGGTTCTAGGAGAGAATTACATTAGGTGGGGTTACTGAACAGTTTCAAGGTAAAAGGGGGTAGTTGACGACGGTTCAGGGGGGTTGGCATGAGATAGCGATGGGTTAGAAATCTGGTAACCGTCATTCTCTATTAGATGGTGGAGATTAAGGTCAACATAAATCGTACGATCTAGAAGTAGAGTCAACGTGACTGAGCATTAACAATATAGTATAGTAATTTTGAATATGGGAAGTAGTTTGTTTGGCCTAAAGTGTTAAACTTTTACCTATATATAGTTTTGATAGGCTAATGAGCTACAGAGTCTGCTTTTGGATTAACAACTTTCGTTTTGGATGCAATGCTTCCTTAATGAGTTTTACTGCTCTAATAGTCTAGATTAGACAGAGAATGTTCATAGCTTATCAAAACCATATATAGGTACCTTAGATCATACTTACATTGCTTAATTTTCTTATTTGTTTTGGATCTTTTGCAGGTAATGGTGTTGATTGGTGAAACCGGTTCCGGAAAAAGCACACAGCTGGTTCAGTTCCTGACTGATGCAGGAGTGGCTGCTGACAAGTCAATAGTTTGCACTCAGCCACGTAAACTTGCTGCTCTGTCATTAGCAAGTCGAGTACAGGAAGAAACTCGTGGGTGCTACGAGAATAATTCGGTCGTTTGTTCTTCAAGCTATTCATCTCATAATGAATTAGATTCGAAGGTAATTTACATGACAGATCACTGCTTACTTCAGCACTACATGAACGATAAGGATTTTTCTTGGGTTTCTTGCATTATTATTGACGAGGCACACGAACGAAGCTTAAACACCGATCTTCTTTTGGCGTTAATCAAGGATTTACTTCATCGAAGGTCAGAGCTTAGGCTTATTATAATGTCTGCAACAGCCGATGCAGAACAACTTTCTAAATATTTTTTCGGTTGTGGTTCGTATCATGTAGTGGGCAGAACTTTTCCTGTCGATATCAGGTACATTCCTGAAATATCTAATGTTTCCTGTGACTCATATGTTTCTGATGTGGTAAGAAGGGTGGGTGAGATTCATAGAATGGAGGAAGAAGGGACCATTCTTGCTTTCTTGACTTCTCAAATGGAGGTTGAATGGGCGTGTGAACAGTTTAAAGTGCCATCAGCTGTTGCATTACCTTTACATGGAAGATTATCGCATGAAGAACAGTATCGTGTGTATTTAGATTATCCCAACAAGCGGAAAGTTATATTTTCTACTAATCTAGCTGAGACATCATTGACTATTCCAGGAGTCAAATTTGTAGTTGACTCCGGGATGGTCAAAGAGAGTCGGTTTGAACCCGGTACTGGGATGAATGTTCTTAGAGTTTGCAAAATCAGTCAAAGTTCAGCTAACCAGCGTGCGGGTCGGGCTGGAAGAACCGAACCGGGAAAATGTTATCGGCTCTATGGTGAGAGCGATTTCCGATCCATGCCTTCTCATCAAGAACCTGAAATCCGTAGGGTAAATCTCGGTATTGCAGCGCTTAGAATTCTCGCTCTCGGAATTCTTAATATCGAGGAGTTCGATTTCATTGATGCACCTAGCAATGCAGCTATCGAGACTGCTCTCAAGAATCTTATTCAATTGGGAGCTGTTGTACTTGAACATGGTTTACATAAGTTAACAACAGATGGTAGGATGTTGGTGAAATTAGGAATCGAGCCTCGTCTTGGTAAAATGATTCTGAAATGTTTTGAAAACCGTTTGGGCAGGGAGGGAATTGCTCTTGCTGCGGTTATGGCAAATTCCAGCAGTATATTTTGCCGAGTTGGTAAAGAGGAAGAAAAGCATAAATCTGATTGTCTAAAAGTGCAATTCTGCCATCAGGGTGGTGATTTATTCACTTTGCTGTCAGTCTACATGAAATGGGAACGTGTTCCCCGCGATAAAAGAAGTCAATGGTGCTGGGATAATAGCATAAATGCAAAATCTATGCGTAGATGCCAAGAAGCAGTGCATGAAATGGAAAATTGTCTACAACATGAGCTCAATATCATTATCCCCACTTATTGGCGGTGGAATCCAGAAGTGGTTACCGAATATGATAAAGTTCTCAGAGATGTTATTCTCTCTGCCTTAGCCGATAATATAGCAATGTATTCTGGAAATGATTATCTTGGCTATGAAGTGGCATCAACGGGAGCTCATGTTCAATTGCATCCTTCGTGTTCATTACTGATATTCGGTGAAAAACCAAATTGGGTTGTATTTGGAGAAATAATTGCAATGCCCAATCAGTACTTGGTGTGTGTTACTTCTATCGATCTTGAATCTTTGCAAACCCTTTCCCCCCCTCCATTTGATATTTCACAGATCGACAGTCGGAAACTGCAAGTAAAGGTGTTACCTGGCTTTGGGACTACATTATTGAAAAGGTTTTGTGGGAAGTCAAACTCCAGTCTGAAACATCTTCTTTCACACATCAAGGATACTGTTAAAGATGACCGCATTAGGCTTGAAGTTTCTGTTGACTTAAATGAAATTAGCTTATTTGCATCACCTGAAAACATGGGACAGGTTTCAGAAATTGTGAATTCTGTGTTGGAGCGTGAAGGAAATTGGTTAAGAAATGAGTGCCTGGAGAAATTTTTGTTTCCTGGGAGATACCCTCCTGTAGCTCTATTTGGCGCTGGTGCTGAAATAAAGCATCTGGAACTAGACAAAAGATGTCTTACGGTTGATATATTTCTTCATGGTCCAAATGATGTTGAGGAGAAGGAACTTCTCTCTTTTTTAGAGAAACAAACAGCTGGTGATATTTGTGCAGTCCATAGGCTTAATGGGATTGGTCAAGACAATGAAAAGTGGGGGCGGGTAACATTTCTCACCCCTGAAGCTGCTGAAAAAGCTACAAAGTTGAGTCCAGTTGACTTTAATGGTGCTTCGCTGAAAGTTGCTCCCACTAGAAGCACATATGGAGGTGAAAATAAGTTTTTGTCATTTCCTGCTGTCAAAGCAAAAGTATCATGGCCACGAAGGCGGAATAGGGGGTTTGCATTTGTGAAGTGTAATCAAGATGATGTCTTCGCTATAGTTGAAGATTTTTCAAATGTGTTAATAGGGGAGAAGTTTGTGCACTGCAGACCGAGCTTGAAGTCTACAGATAGTGTCATGTTAACTAATCTTGATACGGATCTCTTTGAGGCTGAACTCTTTGATGCATTAAATAAAGCAACCAATAGGAAAATTGTTGACCTTTTTCTTCCCCGGGCTGTTGCCGTAGAGAATCCGCCATTAATGGCTCTTGAAGAAGCACTTTTGAGAGAAGTCAGCTCATTTATGCCAGCAGGGAATTCCAAGAATGAATGTGTCCGTGTTCACATTTTTCCCTTTGAACCGATGGATTATATCATGAAAGCTGAAATTAGTTTTGATGGAAGTTTGCATCTGGAGGCAGCGAAAGCTCTGGAGCAGATTGATGGAAAAGCATTGACGGGATGCCAGCCATGGCAGAAGATTAAATGTCAGCAGCAGTTTAATAGCAGTGTTTCATGCCCTGCATCTGTCTACATGGTTATAAAGGAGCAACTGCATGCTTTACTGAAAACTCTCAAGCTTCGAAAAGGTATTTTACTACATTTCATGCTAGCATTTATTTCGTGCAAATTAGTGAATTCCAATTATCCACAAATCTAAAAAATTGTGTTGATGGTGAAGTAAGGGCCTATAAGTCATATAACAGTCGGTGATGGAATCTTAATTAGTTTAGGTAAAATAGAGATGGCAATTTTACCGCATATCTGAGAGTTGGCTCCACCTCACCAACCTGTTTTGACCTTTACCCATTTGACCTACTATCCAATTTTTTTTTTTTATGCCTTGAGCTTAAAGTATTCAAATCCTCCGTGTCTGCCTTTGACCTTAACTCATCTGATCCCTTTTATGTTGAGCCAAGTCACTAATATCGTCTAATAATCATAAAAATCTTCTTTGTAGGAGCCGAGTTCTTTTTTGACAGGAACGAGAATGGGTCTTATCGTGTTAAGATATCTGCCAAGGCTACAAAAATCATGGCAGAATCAAGAAGACCTCTGGAACAGCTCATGAATGGAAGGACCATAATTGACGATCGGCTCACTCCACCAGTTATACAACTTATCTTTTCTCGAGAAGGATTTTTCCTTCAGAAGTCTATTCAACGTGAGACGGGCACGTACTTTCTTTTTGACAGACATAACCATAGCGTCAGAGTGTTTGGTCCTTTGAACAAGCTGGATGTAGCCCAGCAGAAGTTGGTTCAGTCTCTTGTGGCTCTACACGAGAACAAACAGCTTGATGTTTGTCTTAGAGGACCTTCATTACCACCTGATCTGATGAAAAGAGTGGTAGAGAAGTTTGGACCTGCGCTTGACGGGCTCAAGGAAAGATTCCCAGGATCAGATTTTACTCTGAATACAAGACACCATATCATCTCCATTCGGGGTAGCAAAGAACTGAGGCAAAACGTTGAAGAAACAATACACGAGATTGTGAGGACCACAAGCTTCACCTCTTGTAAAAGTGAAAAATCCTCCTGTCCCATATGTCTCTGTGATGTCGAGGATGGTTACCACCTGGAAAGCTGTAACCATGAGTTTTGCAGGGCGTGTTTAGTAGAACAATGTGATTCAGCAATCAAGAACCCCGGGAACAGTTTTCCAATCCGCTGTGCCCATGAGGGTTGTGGGGCCATGATCTTAGTAGTCGACCTCAAAGCACTGTTGTTAACCGATAAGCTAGATGAACTTTTCCGGGCATCTGTAGGGTCGTTTGTGGACTCTAGCTGTGGGAAGTATCGGTTTTGCCCTTCACCCGACTGTCCGTCAGTTTATCAAGTTGCAGAAAGTGGGGATCCTGGGAGACCGTTTGCATGTGGGGCGTGTTCTGTGGAGACATGTACTAACTGTCACCTGGAATACCATCCGTTTTTATCTTGTGAAATGTACAAGGAGTTTAAAAGAGATCCCGATTTATCATTGAAGGAGTGGATGAAGGGGAAAGAGGATGTAAGGCACTGTCCTGTTTGTAGGTTCACCATAGAGAAGATTGATGGGTGCAACCATATCGAGTGTAGGTGTGGGGTTCATATTTGCTGGGTGTGCCTTGAACATTTTAAGAGCAGTGAAGAATGCTATGCACATTTGAGGTCAATACATCATGCAATTGTTTAGTATTAGTAAACTAGTATTTTAAAGTTTTCCATTTGCATATAGATAGATTTTGTATATATACAAACACATGTAAATATCCACTCATCTCTACTTAATCATCTAATGGTCCATTGTGTAGTATTATTGTGAGATTATTTTACCATGCCTCTTTTTTATCTTAATTCACATCATTAACTGAAAGTTTAAGGTTGATGCTGTGTTCGGCCCAGTTCTGAGTTCAAGTTGATTATTCTGTAAGATTTTTTAGCTGTTTGTAACAATTTATTAATAATAGGCTCCAGAAGAAATATGAGAGTAGCGATGACGTGAAAGAAAGGTACTCGATTTTTGTTCAAAGTCTAGACAAGATTAAATCGCATAATAGCAATTTAGAATGTCATTTATTGTGTTCTTTATAGATATAGATTCAACTGTATTGTATTTGTAGGTTTTTTTAGTGGAACATGTGTTTTTCTCGATATTAATGATAAGGGGTTTCAAAGTTTTGATCTTTTTATGTTTTATGATTTGATCAATTATCTTACTTTACTACTAATTTGTAATACAAACCATAATGCAGCTGTCTGCATTTGACCCCACTAAAAAGAAGGTTGTCATGCAAGATCTAACTAATGATTTCGTGGAAGAGTTAGCTGAGAAAACGGAAAGCTTATATGGTAATTAGTTTCATAACTACTGTATTACAAATTTATATATGTATGTGTCTTCATGTGGTTAATCATTCGCAAGATCCTTATATAGTATGATAATCAAGGCCGTGCTTGATATGCTGTATCTGATGGCGTTTAATCCACTTTTACTGGTTTGAAAAAGAAGAAGAAACAGGTTAGACACCAAGAATTTGGTGGATAAATTTTTCATGAGATCACCTGACATACTATTCTTTATAGTTAGAGACATATCTTCTGGATGAAGATATAGAGAATGGCGGTAAAGAAATAGACAGTAAGCAATTATGCTATTATTTTATCGTTATCCATAAAAGATTTTTCTCTAAAATGCATGCTAATATGACATGCTTGTGTTGTGTAGATCCTATTGTAGAAAACGAGCAAGCAGAAGGAATTGTTTTGGAAGAAGGACTTCCATGAGAAGATCGTGACTACAAGTATGAAGAGGTACGTATAATTTTTATAATGTGGTATATACGATTATTGTTTTGTATTTTCTAGCTATTTCGATTGGATACAGACATCAAATTTTTGGATTCAATTTCGAACACCAACATGAAAAAAATCGTGTTTGAGTAGGCAGAGTATGGCGATCAACAAAGATGACCGTCACTATATTGTCGAATATAACATAAACACTGTATTTTTATTTCTTTGATTGATTTACATGTGATCTGATCCAATTTTGTTGTTCCCGCACATCATGTTGGATCTAGCTTCAGATCCAAGTGGTTTAGGTTTAGTTTAGGGGATGTGTTAACTGCTAAACATGTATTCATGAATTCGTTAGCGATGGGTCTTCATGTAGTTGCCTTGCCGGAATATGGCCGGAAACTGCTGCTGTGTCGGAGCTGTGCACCGGAACAACTGCTGTAAGTTTGAGTTTTATTATTTTTTTCATGTCTTCTTAAATATTTATTATTAAATGCATTAAATAATAGCATCAAATTTTTGCATTTTGAAAAATGTTTAGTTAAATGTTTTCAATTTGAGAATGTGTTGGCATCAATAGTTGGTGTTGCCGAAAGATTCGGAAAGTGTTACATGCGAGAGGCTTTTAATTGATGGTTCATTTATGTAGTGAAATCAACTTTTGGTTCATAATTCATGCTCTTTTAGGCTGGATAGAGAAATCAGATTGGAAAAAAAAATTGTGAATCAAGTATTTGATAAATTGATGTTGGTTTCTTATTCATTTAAGAACTATTTTCATTATGGGTTGAGAAGTCTTTAATAGTAGTAGCATTTAAACCATGTAGTCATTCCAATAATCTTGGATCAATAAGATTCTGATATTGTTTTGTTTACTTCTAACAGAGTAGTTCGGCTACAGTTGTTTGATTCAGTAGCAGTAGTGGAAAATGGTCAAAAGGTTACTCATTTTATCATATTAATGCATTAGTATTTCCATATACTTTACATGTTTATATGTAGATCTTTATATGTGCAAAAGCAAGAATGGGCCATAATAATGTAAAATAAAAGTGCCATGTCTTTGTGCTTAGAAGGGATCAAGCCTTTAGGTGCTTCCCTACTCTACTGCTGTGATTTTGAATTGGGTAAACAATCGCACGGGCTTGATGATCATGCACTTCTCGCTAGCCAATCAGTTTGTTAACATATAGTCTTCAACCTTTCATTACATTTTTTAGGGCATTCACTTTCTGTTTGATCTTGATTATACTGAATATGTATGATGCCGTTAGTGTAAGCGAACGCTTTATGACTAACAAGATTATTAGTGCATTTTTTAATGATGACCTGATGGTTTATCTATAAGGTTTGTAATATTCCACCTATTCAGTTATCAGGTTTCACAACTCTATCTCATATGATATTTCAGTTCATGTCCGCAAATATCGATTCTTTTTACATATCCATATTGGGTAAGGCGATTTCTTATTTCAATTTATGGATTTGTATGTAGGGATTTTTTTAAAAGTTTTCTAATTTTGAATTATCGTAATAGATTGAAAATTACAAGTCGTTGATGTTGTTCGATGATATATATATATTTCTGACTCTACATATAGTTTTGCTGGATTGTTAGGGGTACAAAGGCTACAAGCTTCTTGACTGGTATCTTTTTAATTATGCCTATTTATGTTTTTTTATTTTATTTTGGGAATCGTATAGGTAATTAATTAGTCAAGCATATATGTGAATTCAATAAATGGTAATGTTTTGAAGGTATTGCATTTAATGTATGAACTTCTGGGCTTGACCAATTATGATAAATATCAATCCCGACCTGCTCATTTTGCTATCTTTGTAACTTTATTATTCATTACTATTATTTAAGATACTTGCGTGTCGTTTTTATTTTACACTGAATTTTCTTAAATAAGACCCATTTTGTTTCCCCACAACGCAAATTAGAATGCGACTTCAGCTAAGGGTACAAGACAGCAAAGGAACATTGTCCGTGGTTTTGTTTGACAGGCATATCCCAAGGTTATTCAAACGTGGTGTGAGCTACTTTGAGTCCAAAATGATACCTGTAAGTTTTTAACATTCCTATCAGTTTAGCTCTTCTGTTATATATTGATTACTTAAATCAGTCCCAAAATTTTAGAACAGACTAAGGAAACACAAGACTTCCCATAAGAGTCTGACACACTCCTTCAGAAACGCTTTGCCTTGAAGATTCAAATATCTGAATTCAATCTAAAGAATAACTACCCTGCATACACAGTTCACCGCATGACTAACGAATCTTTAGTGATCAACTACATTAAAGAGAAGCTTCAAGAAGTAGGAGTTGATTTTGGACCCGATGACGGAGAGAACAATGCAGCTGGACATACTGGTACCAGGTACCAGTGATTCTGTGAATGAAGTCACTCATGAAGAAGACGAATCTGCACAAGTAAGTTCAAATGATATTATAATAATACAATCATTATACATAGCTAAATCAATAAAAAGTTATAAACCAAACAATTACCCATTGTTTAACTACTAACAAATAAGCCCATTACATGAAAATTTTAAATGGAAACTTGCAGATGTGTTTGACTGTGATGACTTTATACCCGCACATTCTACCAAGCAAGTTTCAAAGGGAATATCTGAATGCAAAGTTTGAAGATTCCGAAATTGGATAAGCCATAACGACAGTCATTGGATGACTCCCATCTATCAAGTAGTTTAGATAATTTATTTTTAAATAAGTAGCAACATTAGAGAAATCGCTACACTTAATTGGATGCTCCGTTTTGTCCAATTTAAGATATTTGTTTGGTATTTGCTATTAGACAGTTTGTTGGATGGTATCATTCGTACTTGAACTTGCCATCCAACTGTTTAGTTATTTAATTTTTTGGGTTGTTTATTTGGATTTAGTATGTTTAATAATAATGAAAGATGGGTTTTAGAATTTATATTACTACATGACTCAGTGGCTTTCATTTATTGTTAACCTTTCCCTTGCATGGTGTTATTTTGATACCTGCTTCTGGTATGAAACTCGCTTCTGATATGATATATGGAATTAGTTCAAGTCATACTAACAATCGTGCAAGCAATGTAATCCAGAACAACGCATTTATCACAACAGTCATTTTTAAGAATATATATAAGTTTTTTTTTTTTTTTATGAATTAAAGTTAGCAAATGGGTGATTAGAGCTACAGCTAAATAAAAGATATGCCTGAGATTCAGACTCTGAGAAATCACAACAAAGATTATGCAAATGATGTAATTTGGGTAGCTTAGAATAAATAAAATTTGCTCGGGTGTGTTTTCAGTAGCATATGAATTGAAATTTGAAGACGTATCATATCGCATCAATCAAACATTATAGTGAAAGTCTTTACTTGATGTAAAAATATCATACTACGGAGTATTATTCATCAGAGTAATATAGTTGTGTTTATAACTTTATATTCAACCCAACAATTAGGTGACCACCCGCGATAACACGGGCTTTCATATTTAATTTTTTAAATTATGTAATAAAATTTCTGAAGTCAAATAAACATGTACCTGGAAACATACTTTTATATAGATGTAATTGCCAACCAATAACATCTCAAATACTCCGTAACTCATCTTTTGATACGGTTCGGTTTACAAAGAATTGTTTCTATTTTTATTTTGTATTCTATGTCATTTATTAACTATACAGAAAATGTTGCGAATACAAAATGGATTTTTTTAACTATACTTACAAATGTACAAAACAAACTATCAATATATATATATATATATATATATAGTCAAAGGTTCAAATGAGAGCCACAAAAAGGTACAAAACTGTGAGAACTTTTAAATTATAAGGATTTTAACAGGTTATCGCACGTCTTGTATCTAGTATACATATAAAGGATAAACTTAACCTTATATATATAGTAGTACGTATTTCATGGAAACTTCCTTTTGCTTAGACACAAGTATATATATAGACTACTTCACTAAGGCAAACCAATATAAGTCATATCGTTCTTTAGTCAATTGTAAAAGTGAACTACGAGTTGGACTGACGTTGACCTTTTATATAAGTAACCCAATGAGCACGAATGTAGCTCTAAAAGTAATTCAATTTATAACACCTCTAGTTCTAAACTTAAATATTATATAATTTTAGTCAGAAGTGTAGGTTATAAAACATTTTTCATTACTTGTACATTCAAGATAATGTACATAAATTATTTACATAATTAATACATCACAGTTAAAAGTTATTAAAACCCATAAAACATATATTACACGACCGATGTGTTATATAATTCCAAACAGAGTTTATCAAAACATATCAGAGTAGCACAGTTTGTCAAACACTTCTTGCTTCAAAAACATCATCTTCCTGCTGCCCACATACCCAAAATATAACTTGCAAGAAGTAAAATGAGGGATTAGCACAAAGCTAAGTGAATGAATTCGTCACCCACAATTCAACTTAGCATAACCATTTACACAGTACAACAAATCAACAATGAGGATCAGTGGCTCTTGAGAAACCCTACTGCTGCGGTGGCTCTCCAAGAACACTTACCCAACAATCTGTAAGGCCAATACAGAATAGACCGATAGCTAACGGTTATTATACTCAAACACATGTTCTACACACAACAAATGAATCAAGACCCTGTGTAATTCACACAATAACCAAATAGCCCAACTACCCAGTTGACCTCAATACACTGATGCTCGAAGGCCACATAGCACGTAGATTTATAATCAATAACTCAGATTAAATAATTCAATTAACACATCTACGTTCACTTGTTGTAACCAAACAGTTACAACTAAATCAAAAGGTGAGTTCTAAATCCACTCACCGATAACTCTGATGTCTCCACACTCAGAATTCTTATATCACTAAGTCTTAGGTTGATCTGAAACAGATTATCAAATATAAGTTAGTAATTCGTTCCATAATCATCATCATAGCATATTTATTCAATCAGGTAATCCCTGAAGTCTAGGCAAATAAAAGTTCAATCATAAATAAAATTAGAAAATCTCGAAATGACATTTAAAAATTGAAAAATGCCATTTTTGGCCCCTAGATGACACCGAATGGCCAAAAACTGCCTAGGCTCAGAGCCTTGATCGTTAGGCCGTTTCTGGGTGACCATGTGAATTTCAACCCAATCCGAATTAATGAAATTGTCACTTATCCGTGACCCTGAAAGCCCTTGCGCATTTTCAAAATTTACAAAACAAAAAATTTTTAAATCTCGATTTGCCGTTATCTCGACTCGCACAGTCAACTCGGTTCGCAACATTTCAGTTCGCAAGATCTCGGTTCGCTTCGCAGTATCTCAGTTCGCACTGCGACATCTCAGTTAGCAAGACGAAATGAGACTGCGAACTTCGCTGCTGTAATCTGATTTTCGCCAATTTCATCCTAACACCAAAACTCAGGTTTTCTAACTCATTCTACACATCATATAACCTTAAAATCGCTTTATAACATCAAACAACAACAAATTACTTTTAATTTCATAAAAATAACTCAATATCTCATAAAACCCATTTATAAAACTCAAGAATCAAACTTACTTTTTAAGACGATGGAGGTGATAAAGATGATATAGAGGATGATGCTGAAACTGATGTGAAGAATCAATTCACAAGGATGAGTTTGCTTCTAAGTTTGATAAGATTATTATGGCTCATGAGTTCTCAATTGAGAATGAAATGAGAATTGGGATAAACTCAAAATAAGTCGGCCTCCTAACCGACTTTCATAATATGTAGTGTAATTTTGTTCCCCTCTTTAACCTATTGTCTGGAACCTAAAAATCATTTGCGAGAATAATATTTTATTTTACCGTCATCTATAACAATTTAAAACAATTAATAATTTACTATTCAGAATAAGTCCTGAGACTTATTTACTTAAGTTTCACAAGTAAACAATTAATATTAAATAATGTCTAACACAATTAAATAATTAATTTAAAATACAAAATTACCAGACCTGTGAAGAAGGTGTTACACAATTGTTGTTCAAAGATCCTCTTTGGTTAATGGTTTCATTTTAAGATAAGGGTTTAACACAAATTACTTTTTGTGGGGGTCTCAAATGCAAATATATGTACTAAATGATCTGGAACCGTCAGAAAGCGATAAACCAAACCGAGGCCACATCAAAACTGGACCAACCCGGAGCACACTCGTTCGGCTCTCGGTTCGATTCGTTTTTAGACCCGGTAATAACGCTTTGGACTGTCAAAAGTGACTCAGTAGGAATGCATACATATAGAATTGATATATGTTTTAATATTGATAGAGATAGAGATTGAATTATATTATCAGATTTATTAAAATTGTAATTATAATTATAAATAGATATGTTTATGTAGGTTTTTATTTTATATAATGTCCATTGTTGAACATCTGCACGTTTTATACACTTTAAAAAAAATTAGATATATATCTTACGATTGAACTGCGAAAACGCTTTAGTTTCCAATTATTAGACAATTTTAAATTTTATATATAAATTAATAAATATATAAGTACCCGCTCTTAGACATCTTGTTCATTATAGCATATATGAACGTATATTATTTGGTTCATGATTTTCAACTAAAATCGTAAATACTGAACTGATACTAGATTAGACCGGAGCCGAATTATATGGTGAGGTTCTTGGACCACGTACAACACTTGTTAGGTTTGACTCTTCAGATGATCTAATTCAAAAGAAGTTGGCTCAAATTTTCGCCACAACATCGTGAGTTAAACAGGTCCACTATATTTTTATTTGTTGACCAAGTTGCAAATTCGAATAAGATGATAATTTTACATATATGTATCTATATTTATATTTAATTTGCTACTCATAGTATATTACTTTTTGGGACAACATATATATCAGAGTAAATTACATTTTTCATCAGTTTTTCATTTTCTCACTCTTAGTCCTTTTACTATTTTAATTACAATTGTCATCCTTATGTTTTGTGCTTTTTCTCAAGTTAATTCTTTTACTTTTTAAATTACAATGACCATCCTTATGTTTTGTACTTTTCCGAAGTTAGTCCTTTTAGTGTATATTAAATTTCTTTTTTGATTTTTATATATATCCCTTATAATTTATTTCCACTTATTCCTTAAAACTTATCAAAAGAAATATCGGAAAACCTTAAAATATTAAATCTACTTATTTTTCACTAACTACACTTTTCATTAATCAAATATTAAATCTATCGACTAAAATCTTTTTTGATTGGTTAAACATACACTTATAACGAGGCAATCTAAAATAGTAATGTGGTCATTTCAAATAAAAATATATTGTACTCCGTGTGTCCCACATTACTATTTTTGGTTGTCCTCATTATACGTGTATGTTTAACCAATCAAAAAAGATTTTAGTTGATAGATTTAATATTTGATTAATGAAAAGTGTAGTTAGTGGAGAATAAGTAGATTTAATATTTTGGGGTTTTCCGATATTTCTTTTGATAAGTTTTTATGGAAGAAGTGGAAATGAATTATAAGGGGTATAGAAAGTGAAAAAATTATATGAAAAGATATCGAAATCAAAAAAGAAATTTAAAAGGCTAGTTTAGTCATTTATACACTAAAAGGACTAACTTGAGAAAAAGTCCAAAACATAAGAATGACCATTGTAATTAAAAAAGAAAAAGGACTAACTTGGAGAAAAGCATAAAACATAAGGATGACCATGGTAATTAAAAAAGTAAAAGGACTGAGAGTGAGAAAATGAAAAATCACAAGGATGAAAAATGTAATTTACCCTATATATTATTTTCTTCTTCTTTGATTTCATTTTTCTTGCTACGCGCTCCTTCTTATTTGTTTTGTAACTGCATTTATGCATTTTCCATGGTAGGTGCTCGACTGATATGCACGACTTTGCCTTGAAATCGTTCATTCGAGTACTTTGTTGCACCGTTGTAGTGTTAATGTTGTCGGAGCGCGTCCAATATACAACTTACGGATGAATACTGAATATTACCAAGTATGAATTCATAATTAACCAAGCCAACCCAACCCAACCCAAAAGGACATCATTATATATCTAAAATTTAAGAGAAAATTGTCCGTTTTATCCCTGTGTTTGTCTAAAAAATCACAATTCGTCCCTTATTTGAAGAAATATCATCAGTCATCTCTATATTTGTTCTTTTCACTCAGTGGTAGTCCTTAACTCTAACGACGTTAAATATTCCAGTTAGAAACTATCATGTGCCAGGCACACCAAGGGTATATTTGTCAAATCCTCTATTTTCATGATTTTTGAATTTTTTAATTGGTACCTCTAACTTCATTTTCTCATAACAGAATTTTGTTGGAACACTTCTACTCTTTCTTCTTGTTTTAATTTTGTTTAACACCATTCATCATCAACTTTCAGCAACAAAGCATCATCATCGTTATCCTACTTTTCATCATCATCAAAGCAAAAAGCCTATTTTCATTATATATCAAAAATAAGAACAGAACATCATAAACAATAATATCATCATCTTATCAAATCCCATGTCTATCTCTACATGTGTCCAGAGGCGGACTCACCTGTTTACTACATGGGTCAAGTGACCCACATTGAAATCAAAAAGCAATTAGAGAGGATTACTTAATTTCTTAAATGAACCATGTTGCTAGTAAAAAATGAACCACCTTTATAATTTTGATCCATCAATTAAAGTTCATATGTTAATAACTTATTTGGCCCATGATGGCCCACAGTATTCTAATCCATGAAATGGAAAAAAACAATTAAACAATATTGTATTGACAAAAGATCAAAGGTAAACGTGTAACTTACTTTGTAACTTGGCTCCAACTCGCTATGCTTTGTATCTCGGCTCTCTGTTAATAGGTGTTGATACATACAGACATTTTTTTTATATTCCTACATCAAAATTATGCATTGCAGTGTTGTGCAGTAATGCTTCAAAATGCATAGAAGGTAATGTATGAATCAAAAGATGTATTATATTTATCACTAGCCCTCTCTGATGGATCTCTCTTAGGCGGCTCCTCTCGGCTTGCAAAGATGGGGTCAAAACAAAAAAGCATATAATTTATTCGAAGGTACATATTCTTTTAAAATTAGCATCGATTATACTCGTTTTTACATCTTCCCGTCGAACGTGCATTTTCAACAATGAAGTTAATAAAGAATGATTTACGCAACACAAATGAGTGATGTCTTTCTGAATGATTGTTTAGTATTGTATATTGAAAAAGATGTATTAAATGGTATTAGTAATGAGTCACTAATGAATCATCTTCAAGGTATGAAACCTCATCGATGACAATTGTAAGAACCTTCACTTTTGTTATATTATTAATGAATTTCTGTTTTATGTTCGGTATTAACGATCCGACCCGTTTATATTTACATTATTTGTTTGTTACCTCAACCTTGTTATTTGTAAGGTATTTTTGAACCACGTGAATTTTGGCTCTAGATCCGCCATTACCTGTCTGTATTTTACTCTTTCTCTAAAAGCATTAACATCTCAAAAAATTGAACTTTGAGGATGATGATAGTATGTGAACTTTAGAAACTGCATCCCAGAAAAAATCACCTTTAGGTGAGGCAGATTTCTAGCATTGAACCTCTAGCCTATCACCTTTGTCGCTATCTAACCACCACCGCCGCAAGCCAACCACCTCCATCTTTGCCAATTACAACAAAGGTTGCTAGCCCACCACCATAAGACCATTTGCAATGGTGCAACACATCATGGGGCGTTTTGGGTGCCACATCAGCGTCGACGCGTAGTCAGCACGTGCAGTGGTAAACCCAGAACGCCCCAGAACGCCCATCATCCCCCCTTGGCCTCACCATTTTTCTTTTAATTTTGATTTTTTTAAAAAAGAAACTAACTTTTCTTTTTAATTAAACTAAACTACAATTTATTAACTTAAACAAATACATTTCATTAACTTAAATAAAAATACAATATAAAATAATTAAACAAACCAAATACATTTCATTAACTTAAATAAATATACAATACAATACTTGAAGCGTTTAAAACATTAATATCGTTGTTTGAACCCGCCATGCCAAAAAATGCATGCCATATCCACATATCATATGAAGCAACCGCTTCAAGGATAATGGTCGGGTGCCCGTGATCACCCCTAGTGTACTGACCTTTCCATGCATTGGGACAATTTTTCCATTGCCAATGCATACAGTCAATGGACCCAAGCATTCCCTTAAAACCATGTATCTGCTCGTGTCCTCTATAAAGCCGAGCAATATCGTTGGCAGTCGGCCTCCTCAAATACTCTCGAGAGTATAAGTCGAATATACACTTACAAAAGTTGTTAACGCAGCCGTTTGACGTGCGTTCACCTATTTGTAAGTATTCATCGAACATATCGCCGGACATTCCATATGCCAATTGGTGTATGGCTGTAACACCCCTTTTATTACCAACTAGTTTTTTTTTTTTTTTTTTTTTAAACAATCTTGGAAGCGTTATCCCATTTCGAAGTTATATTACATATTTAGAAATCAAATCATAATTATATATTGCAAACTACTATTATTAAGTTTTGTGCCTATCAACAAAGCATTCTAGTTAGGTGTTATAAAATAAAACACTTTTTAGCAAAAGATAATCAGAGTGCCCAGCAATCAAACATTCCTTCAATCAAATTCTCTTGCACAGATTCCATCCCAAAACTTAACCTGCAAGAGTAATATGGGGGATTAGCACGAAGCTAAGTGAATAAACTTGTTACTAACAGTTTGACTAAGCTCAACATAATTAATTATCAACAACTAACACATAGACTCAACATCACCAAGAGGATCGGTGGTCCTTGTGGCGCCCTCAGACCGCGGTGGCCCACCAAGCGACACTTACTATCACTGCAGGCCTTTACAGTGATTTACCGATAACTGCTTGCTACCTTTAACCAACATAAGTTCCGCTCACAACACATGTTCACAATTCCTATGATGGTTAACCTGTAGCCTCACAGTCCAACAATTGTTGACCTCCACATCATCAAATGCCCGAAGGCGACTCATCACATATTACACGTGTAATTTCATCAATCAATAGTCAATAATCAACAATCACAACAGCAACTATGTTCGCTTGTTGTAACCAAATATGTTACAACCAAATCCCACTGAGAGTACAAGTCCACTCACCGAATACCTCAGTTGTCCACTCAGTAGTCTTATGTCACTGAGTCTTTCTCCATATCTGAGAGTACAATATAAATAACACAAGTTAGTCACTTGTCTCACAATCTATATAACATCAATCTAATAGATTTTTATCAACAATTTCAAATTACTCAATTATCAAATTTGTTGACTTATCACTTAGTCATGATTAATTACCATGAAAATCACTTTCAACTTCAAATCAAGTAATTTATCACTTACTTATAATCATGTAATATAATTCAATCCAAGATTATAAACAACCATTTTAATATTATTAGTTCACCATTACTTATCAAATTATGATCATAGGATCACGTCACTACATTAATCCACCTCAATTATGATTAATTAATATCATTAAATCATTAACCTCATATATTATTAATTCCCATTATAATCACTAAACTCATCATTAGCTTCAAAAACACATAATCAGTTTATAGCTCAAAATCATTTTAATCTTCATCAATAATCAATTATTCAATAATAACAATCAACTTAAACATTGATTCTTCCAAAATCAACTAAACCCATGACTTTCTCATGATCATACACTAACTTCTTCATTTCTAAGTTAGGGTTTAGGTTATAATTCTCATATAAGCATCAAGTAACAATTATACAAGTATTACAAGCTTCAATTTAAGATTAATCATGCTAATTCTATCAAATACCCAAAAACCCATTTTGATTACAACTTATATAACATGATTAATTCACTTTTAGGTTAGATTAAGGTTATTAACCATCTTATAAACACTTATTAACATCACCTTAACCAATTTCAAACTTTAATTTCGGATTAAAGCCATTAACCCATCAAAATCATCACAAACCCTAAGAATCACCATAAGTTTATAATCTCAAGCTTGAATCTTGTTAGCAATCAACAAAAACGAGCTTAATCAACAACAATTTCACAAAACCAACCCTTAATTTCGGATTAAACTCGCCAATTAGCAAAAACCCCAAAAACCCCAATTTCTAGGTTATGGAAAATGAAGAACACAAGATTATACCTTGATTAGGATGATTACAGAGGTTTGAATTCGAGTTCTGGGGCTTCAATTTAAGTTTGAGAAGTGATAAAGATAAATTGATCTAGAGTTCCATGTATGTATGCGTACGTATGTATGTGTGTATGTAAATATAAACCGACTCAATCATATAACACTTATCCTATAAGTGTTTAATTTTATTCCCCGTACTTATCATTGTCTGGAACTTAAAACCATTTACGGGGAAATACTATTTTATTGAACCGTCAACTATGTTAATTTAAATCAATTAACAATTTAATAGTCACAATAAATTATGTGACTCTTATCCCAATTATATTCAAATAAACTTAACAAAATATTTCCTAACACCTTAAATAATAATTTAAAGTCATGAAAATATTATAAACTACTAGACCCATAAACTGGGTGTTACAATGGCGACGGTGCACTTTTGTAACGTGCTAAAACCAAGTCGATCAAGTGCATCCGGCTTTTGTTTAAAATAAATAAAGTGATCGGGAATAGGTTGAATAGAGTATTCGGATATACCTTCGACGATTCGGCAAAATAATTCCCGACGCATACGAAAACGGCATTTAAACAAGTTTGTCGGGTACTTTGGGGTTTCAGAAAAATAGTCGTTCCACAATCGTTCTTGAGCACCTTCGCGATCTCTTTCAATGTAGGTCCGATTCCAGGGTGGTCTCGAACTAGAACTAGCATCGGCTTCATTGTTTTCTTCTTCGTCCCAAGCTTGTAGAACTTGCAAAAGAAGTTCTTCTTCCGAATCCGATTCCAAAACAAAATTTAGTGAATCCATTTTTGAATTTGGTAAGAATTGAGAGAAAGTTGGATGAATTTGGTGTGTGAAAAATGATAAATGGAGTGTGTACATATAGAGGTTTGGAAAAAAAAAATAAAAAAAAACTAGCCGTTGAACGGCTAGTTTTTTTTTTATGTTTCAAATGGTTAAAACTCGAAAAATGAATTAAATAATCGGTGGGCCCCACCTGCACGCTCCCACGCAGCCCCGTGCTTCGTTGATCGACGCCCCGAGAACGCTCCCAGAACGCCTCGTTGCCGGCGTTCTGGAGCGTTCTGAGGCTCCAAATCGACCACAACGCCTGCGTTGCAGGTGGTCTAATGGGCGAGATCTACACCGATTTGTGTTTTTCGATTCAGATTTACAACGAATCACTTTTACCCTTTCACATCTATAATTTGGTTGCTAGCCCACCATCCAAAACGAGACTAATTTTTTTTTGTGCTGCCGTCAAAGTTGAAATAAGAGCAGAGTTTTGTTTTTTTCTTTGTTGGTCATGAATTCTTTATTTTTTTTTCTTTCTAAATGGGTTTGCATATAAAATCATATTTTGATGCTTCATAGGATAATTTAAACAAAACTGATGGGAGGTTTGATGTTAGTGAAATTAAGGTTCATGAAAGTAAATAATAATTATTATTAATTATTAATACAAAATAAAACTGGAGCCAACAATTAGAATAATTCTAAAATAACAAAAGTAAAGAAAAAGACAAAAATACCCTTCATGTGCTGGGCACATGACAGTTTTAACGGGAATGTTTAACGTCGTTAAGGTTAAGGACTACCAGTGAGCAAAAGTAGCAAATACAGGGATGCCTGGTGATATTTCTTCAATTAGAGATGGATTGTGATTTTTTGGACAAATACAACGATGAAACGGGCAATTTTCTCAAAATTTAATGACATGTACTTCATTTTGTCTTCAATACGATACGTGGTGATGTGGAGATGGAAGCAGTTTAAATCTGTTACTAAGCGCTCTAATCATACTTCCTTAATATGTTTGATAGACGGGTAACACCTATAGCCTATGCTGTTGGTGAACTCAATTTATTGTCCTAGTTTGTAGTTTTTTGGTTTGTGGTTCATCATGCCGGTTTGGTTCGGTTTTAGCATGCACTTTGCAAAAGCCTGCTTATGGTAGTACGATTAGAGCTTAATGATGTCTAGGGACTCAATACAGTTTCCATTATCACGTCCATCACCTTCGACCAATTTTATCATTGAACGTCGAGATACTTTCTATAAGAGCACACAAAGTGGAAGGACAAAATGTCAACGTTCAAGCACTTGAACGGTGGGACCGGCGTTCAGCCACTCCCCATCGACGTTTAAGGTCAATGTTCAATCTAGCACGTTGTGTTCAATGCGTTTAACATATTTTTTTCCTTTTTTATTAGTTCAAGGTCAATAATATGGGCCCATTGAACTTTGAGTTGAATATTGAACCACTCCCCTCAAATTCGTACCAGTGTTGAGTTTCAGTGTTCACTTAAACATCGAACTGAATATCGAACACAATGGCAATCACTCCTAGTCTCTTAATTCGAGCCTAAATATTAGCTTAGTGTTTATATATGTTACTAGGGCTTGTTTACTTTCCTCTTAATGCATTTTTAGGAAAAGATCTTAATGTAAACAGATATTGCTGTTTCTTTTTATCTTTTTGTAGAAAAAGGTCTGGGTGTGAAAGATCATGAAATTGGTGGTCTCCTCTATTAACAGGCCCACTTGACATTGAATTTATAATACATAAATAAATGGATACATCATACATGTGTGAATTGGTAAAATGTATCACGTAAATTGTTCCAAATTTCTAGATATAACAAGTAAAGTTACTTACTTACTTATAACCTAAGACCTGATTTGTAGAAAGCAGTTGGGCCTTTCAGGCTTGGGTCTAGTCTCTTTAGGCCCAGTCGTATTTATGCAGTAGTTGTAAGTAGAGGTGCAAAAAAATCGGTTTTTTTCGGTTTTCGGTTTTTTAAAAACCGGTTTTTTATCGGTTTCGATTTTTTTCGGTTTCGGTTTTTCGGAATCGGTTTTTTTCGGTTTTAAATGTTCGAAATCGGTTTTTTTCGGTTTTGACCCGGTTTTAACCGGTTATTTTTTTCGGTTTTTTTTCCGGATTCGAATTCGGTATAAATGTTTCCAACCGGTTCGGGTTGTAAACCCGGATCCAACCCGGTTTTTTATATAATTGAGTTTTTTTCCGAGCGTTGAGCGTTTTCGGAAAAACCAACGTTTGGGCCAAATCTTTTTGATTGGAATGTTAGTACATTAGTAATGAAAACATAATTGATCAAGAACTACTCTAAAAGTCTTACCAATCTTCCTAAAAAAAATGTTTTGTCAGAAAAGTCTATAATAGAATTTACCGAAATAGCGTAAGGCGTTTTCATGAAAACCAACGTTTGGGCCAAATCTTTTTGATTGGAATGTTAGTACATTAGTAATGGAAACATAATTGATCAAGAACTACTTCAAATGTCTTACCAATCTTCCTAAAAAAAATGTTTTGTCAGAAAAGTCTATAATAGAATTTACCGAAATAGCGTAAGGCGTTTTCAAGAAAACCAACGTTTGGGCCAAATCTTTTTGATTGGAATGTTAGTACATTAGTAATGGAAACATAATTGACCAAGAACTACTCCAAAAGTCTTACCAATCTTCCTAAAAAAAATGTTTTGTCAGAAAAGTCTATAATAGAATTTACCGAAATAGCGTAAGGCGTTTTCATGAAAACCAACGTTTGGGGCAAATCTTTTTGATTGGAATGTTAGTACATTAGTAATGGAAACATAATTGATCAAGAACTACTCCAAATGTCTTACCAATCTTCCTAAAAAAAATGTTTTGTCAGAAAAGTGTATAATAGAATTTACCGAAATAGCGTAAGGCGTTTTCAAGAAAACTAACTTTTGGGCCAAATCTTTTTGATTGGAATGTTAGTACATTAGTAATGGAAACATAATTGACCAAGAACTACTCCAAAAGTCTTACCAATCTTCCTAAAAAAAATGTTTTGTCAGAAAAGTCTATAATAGAATTTACCGAAATAGCGTAAGGCGTTTTCATGAAAACCAACGTTTGGGCCAAATCTTTTTGATTGGAATGTTAGTACATTAGTAATGGAAACATAATTGACCAAGAACTACTCCAAAAGTCTTACCAATCTTCCTAAAAAAAATGTTTTGTCAGAAAAGTCTATAATAGAATTTACCGAAATAGCGTAAGGCGTTTTCATGAAAACCAACGTTTGGGCCAAATCTTTTTGATTGGAATGTTAGTACATTAGTAATGGAAACATAATTGACCAAGAACTACTCCAAAAGTCTTACCAATCTTCCTAAAAAAAATGTTTTGTCAGAAAAGTCTATAATAGAATTTACCGAAATAGCGTAAGGCGTTTTCATGAAAACCAACGTTTGGGCCAAATCTTTTTGATTGGAATGTTAGTACATTAGTAATGGAAACATAATTGATCAAGAACTACTTCAAATGTCTTACCAATCTTCCTAAAAAAAATGTTTTGTCATAAAAGTCTATAATAGAATTTACCGAAATAGCGTAAGGCGTTTTCAAGAAAACCAACTTTTGGGCCAAATCTTTTTGATTGGAATGTTAGTACATTAGTAATGGAAACATAATTGATCAAGAACTACTCCAAATGTCTTATATAAGTCTTCTTAAAAAACAATTGAATCGAAAAAGTCTTCATAACTTGGAAATGTAAATAATGCAATTACAACTAAAAATGAAAACATACAAACATAACTTTTATTTGAATGATACAATTACAACTAAAAATGGTAAAGTATATCGAGCTTCGGCATGGCCATCACCCGGATACACTTAACCACTTATGTCATCCCAAACTTCATCTTCATCGACGGATTCAACTTCAAGTTCTTCAAATTCACCTTCATCTAATTCGGTCGTTGGAGGTGATATCCCTAATGCGACTTCTTCATCTTCGATAATCTCTTCAACGTTACCTAATAGTGGACCTTCTAACGTTGTTACATTTTGTATCCTATCTACCCCGTCCAAGTAATCCTTCAAACACACGCATACTTCAACGGATTCAGCGGTTAGTCTCGACCTTCTTTCCGATAAAATTCTACCACTATTAGAAAATGCCGATTCTGAAGCTACCGTCGAAGCTTGGACGGCTAATAAATCTCGAGCCATTGCGGATAAAATTGGAAATTGTACTTCTCTTTCTTTCCACCAACTCAAAATATCAAAATTACGGAAATCCTCAACACTTAAAGTGGTTAAAAAGTTTGTAGACTTATAGTGTCCCAACTCGCTTGTTGGAGCCGATGTACGTTGACGCTTTGTAGCGTCTTCAAGTAAAGCATTATAAAGGTTTATGCTTATATCACTCGATGATGCTCGAGATGTTCCCGCCCGCATGGAGTCCACAAGTGAGTTTGGTTGGTAACCAATTTTTGTTGCATAAATCTCAAACAATTGTGTAAAACCATTTTCAAATCTAATAATTTCATTTGTAATATAGTTAGGGTTGTCGGTTAAGTTTAAGTCCAAATTTTCCATTATTGTTGTGAGTATACGTTGTACGTCGCCAACATTTATAGTTGGATTTAGTGCGGCGGCACAACTAAAAACCAAAGGCATGTTACCAAAATATTTTATAAATTTCTTTTTTATAACTCTAACCATTTTTCTAAACATTGGAAATGACGAAAGTTCAAATTCTTTTAATTTTTCAGTCATTATAAAAATTTGGTTTAGAACTAAAGGGATAGTTGGGTAATATACACCCGATAATATAGTAGTAGCATCTTTAAAAACTGCTAAAAAAGACGTTAAATCATAAAGTTGATCCCATTCGTAATCGGTTATAGCTACCGACTTATTTCTATCAACTAACAACGTATTAAAAGCATTTAAAGTATCACGTTGTCTTAAAATATTTTCAAACATAATGTGAGTAGAATTCCACCTAGTATTATTATCATAGCATGGTCCTAGGGGAGTTTCACCACATTGTACACAAAAACGTCTATAATTAATTTGACGTTCGTTACTAGAACTATATATAGTTACTAATAAACCCTTAAATTTTTGACGTAAAGTATCACATATTTTTAATGCCGCTTGCACGGACAAATTTATAATATAAGCAACACAACGAGAATGAAAAAAAGCGCCATTTAAAATTGGTTTTACACGTAATTTTAGTAAATTCATAGCTCTCGTATTATTTGACGCATTATCTAGTGAACTTGTAAAAACTTTATCGTGTAAATTATATTCAATTAAAGTGTCATTTAAAATTTTTCGCAAGTTACATCCCGTATGCGGATAACCAAACAATTTAAAAGCAATTGTACGTTTCATTAACAACCAAGACTCGGGATGAAACCAATGGGCCGTAACGGCTAAATAAGAATTTGCCGTACCATGTGGTGCGGTCCAAACATCACAACTAATAGAAACGCCATGTTTATAGTTTAGAAAACCATCAATTATATCTTTTTTAGCATTTTTCCACAATTTAAACGCATCGTTTCTAAGGGTAGTACGACTTACTTGTTGGTATCGCGGTTGTAGTCTCGTTTTGATGATATTCGTAAGCCGTTGGTTGTCAAAGTGGTTGAATGGAAGCGCCTCTTGGATGACAAACTTGGTAAAATCTTCTCGAAGAGCTTCGGCATCGTATATAAATACCCCACCATCCGAACCGAGTGTCGTTTGTGAGGCATCTTGACTAGCGGCTCTACAAGCCGAGGTCATGTGACTTCTTAATGTTGAGTTTGATGTGGGGTTATAGAACTTCCCACATCTTTTGCAACGAGCCTTACTAAACCCATCACTCATAACGCACAAATCGTAATTCACCCAAATTTCCGGGTTCCGGGTCGTTGATCTAACTTGCACGACATCAACATTTGTGTAAACTTTATTTCGTACAGTGCTACCAACGGAAGCGGAACCGGAAGCGGAAGCTTGAGAATGTATGTTTTCCATTTTCGCAAAAAAAAGTATGTATATATATATATAGAGTTTTTGAGAGAATATTAGAATGTGAAATAATATGTAAGAATATGAGAGAATATGTGAAATTTTGGTGTGTTTTAAAACCCAAACCATCCAAGCATATTTATAGGGGCTTTAGGGGGGCAAAGGCACCCAAAAAGGGCCAAAAAACGGACAAATGGGGCTATTAGCGGCTATATAGCCGTTTGGCATATTTTTCGAAAAAAACCGGTTTTAACCGGTTTTTCCAAAAAACCGGTTTTAACCGGGTAAAAAACCGGTAAAAAACCGGTTGACATAAAAACATTAAACCGGTCCTAACCGGTTCGGTTATTAAAAAACCGGTCCGGTTAAAAAAAAACCGATTATAGTAAAAACCGGTTGACGGTTATTCGGTCGGTTAAAAAAAACCGATTTTTTTTTTGCACCTCTAATTGATGATGATGATTGAGAAAATGCATGTTTTGGACATTTATCAAACCCATTTATATTACAAGATTGGGCCGATAGATATCCCGAAAATATAACTACTTCTCAGGTATACATCATTTGAACATATATTTAGAAGTGTGTTAGTAACTTTTATATATTTATTTTGATTTTGATTTGATTTTACTTATATGTTCAAATCTATATATGTCATGCATAACTAAGCGCTTAGTATTAGATGTCATAATCTAACCCTAACGGACCCTAAACTCACATTATCAATTGTATCTATTATCTCTATACGTTGTTAGATCTACAATTATACATTTTACGCCTGTATATCTTTTTACTTTTTCTTCATTTAAAAATTTGAATTGTAACTGAAAGGGTATCAGTTTTATACAGTTTGTTGCTTAATGCAAGTCGTAAGTCATCGAGAATTGGAGGGAAAGTCAAAGGGTTACTTCCTAGAAGGTGTTATTTCACTATTTTGTCAACTTTGGTTCGTGGGTATGGCAAAAAGACACCGAAAATACAAGTTGTGTCTATAATAATATACACTTTTCTATTTTTAATGTTTAGAAAGATTAGTTTTGTATCTAGAAATAATCATTTTCACAAAATAATTAGAAAAGGGTATTTTAGTGATTTAAGTAAACAGAAAATTCTTTACCCAAAAAAAAAAAAAACAGAAAATTATTTCGAACACAATGTATACTTATTATAGTGGGAAAAATGTAACCAGAAGTTTTGGTACAATTTTCATAAATCGATTCGAACCACATAAATCATTTATGAAAATTTACTCCACTCCAAAAGAATCAGTTAAATTCGATACAAGATCTGGCATTTATATTATAGTATATACTCTGACCGACGTTTTTGTTTGGTACGTATTTGGAAGCCTAGCATGTATATTTTTAATTATAAATATAAATGTTCACATTGTATTGAAACTAAAACATATCTTGATATTTTTATATGATTATAAAAAAAGTGAATGAAATGCACATTAGCGATTCTATAATAATAAAGATTTGGAAATCACACACACACAAAAAAAAAAACCAAAAAAAAAACCCATCATTCATCAGTTTTATAATTATGCACACATCATTCCCAAATGCCTCTTGAAATTATCAAACCTTAATAAATAAAAACTTTAAAAGGCCAAGCTGGCCCCCCTATTTCCACTATATTAATGTTTTATACATATTCATATGTCAAAAAAATAGCATTCTAATTTCTTGAAGAGCCATGGAAACCTCTCAACCTCTTACCATAGAAAGCTTCTCTTACTCTTGGCTAATCAACCAAAAACCGTCCCTCGATCACATATTCGACGATCATAACGACTACAATGAAGAAGGGAACACAAATTCGGTTGTGAATTCACCAAGATCTGCTGAAGAATCCCAAAACTTTTGTTTCAATCTTCCAAACGATTCGAAGCTGGTTGATGCAGATGAAATCTTTTTGGATGGACGTATTCTTCCTAAATCGTTCCATCAATTGACACTGTATTCATGTCCCGCTACACCACTAGTTCATTTTCCTCCTAAGAATCCATCTAAGTATACGAAAAGATGTAGTCAACTTATAGCAAATTGGCGAGCTTCGTCAAAAAGGGTATTTGGAAAGTGTTTTAGCTTTCTAGTATGGCGAAAAAATTCAAGAATAGTTGATAGTTCAAGAAATTCGGTTTGTTTGTCGTCTTCTATGATTACAAATAACCAAATGAATACGAGAATTGAGGTATACAAGACGACCACATTCCGTAGAACAAGAAGTTGGAGCCACAATTCAACAAGTGCAACTCGTTTTTCGTGTTCGAAAAATAAATCGTGTGATTATAGTGAAGGATCAGTTGATGAGGCCATTGTTCATTGCAAAAGATCATTTGGTATGTCTTTTCCTTCGTAATATTATTAGGAAAAGTCTAAGACTTACATAAATTTTACACAAAAATATATACATAATGAGTTGGCAAAATATGTGAACCAATCACATAAATTTGTACATTTTTTCACTTCATTCTCTCTCATAATTTAATTGGTCCACCTAATTATGTAAACAAAATTATGTAAGCTTTGTGTAAGTGTAGCATGACTCATATTATTATATAATATTAATTTTGCATGATTATATATTATTTTGTATTTTTAGGTTGTATTACAATCAAAATACTTATGTCAGTTTTACATGCAGAAAAATGAAGAAGGATGCAAACGAATCCTTTTCTACCAACAAGGATCCAAGATATAAAGTGTCATCTGTTTAGAAGATTATGTGAAATCTAACTTGAAATCATTTATTAATTAGGATATTAAGTAGATGTAATATAAGATATACCGAGTACACGACGATGAAGAATACTTTTTATATCACTTGTTGATGTTTTAGGCAAATTGCATCATTGTTTTGGTTTTTGTCGACGTGTATATTAGATGCTAGCAATTACCCGTACAAAGTAGCAAAAAATCTTGTTGTACTATATATTTTCACTATAAAAACAAGAGAAGATAAAGAAAGTAATATATGGGCATTTATTAATTTGATTGATGTGTTTTATGCATTCTTCAATTTATGTTATCAAGTATATGAGAAGTGGCCATTAATCAAACTATCGTGGATTCAAAACTCTTTAGAAACAATTGCAAATAATGTAAGGTAGGTTGTAGATTTGACTCTCTAAACACAAAATAAAAGATTGTATTTTTTACTTTGTTTTACATAATGATCAAACATATTTCTACATTTAAGTGTGGATTGGTTGGGTTCGATTCGTTACCCTCCATGAATTACGTGGGTAATCCTTAAACTCGTATCGAACGAAGCACAGGGCGATAGGAATCAAATGGTTACCATCTAAAGAGATGGGTTTCGGTTATGAGCAAGGTTCAAACTTGGATGATAAATGTGGGGAGAGAGCATTGGAGGCTCCTCTTGATTCTTGTTGGTGTATTGTGATGTTAATTGTCTTGTTAGCTAGGGTTGTAGCTAAGGTTTCCTCCCTTATAAAGAGGAGGGGGCATGCCCAACAAGAAGGGAGCATAACTATATGTATAGTGGTTCACACTCAGTTACAAATTATTTATACATTAAAAGGCCAATGTATGGAATGTAAATATAACACCCCAAGATTAACAAACATATATTATATTATTATACTTCAGAAGCGTGTCCCAAAATATATTTACCGATATTACATATACTAAAATGTATCAAATTATAAAACATCACACTTATAAGTATATAATTACAAACAATTTACTAAAGATCGGGTGTTATATAACTAACAAACATTATTCTAATTTCCCAAAAGGATCAGAGTGTGCGCGGTCATAATCAAACATTCCATCTCGTTCATAATCCCGATCCATACTTACCCAAAACCTGCAAAATGTTAAACACAGTGGGATTAGCTCAACTGCTAAGTGAGTGGAACTGTATCCGATAGTTCAATTCAAAAATAACAAGCCTTACAACAAATAAACACAAGATATATTTACAGCATAAAGCGTCGCAAACATATAAACACATAGCGTCAAAGAGGATCGGCGGTTCCTGATTAGCCAATCAAAGAACCCTTAAACCACTGTCAGCCATAACAGTGATTTACCGATAGTTTGAAGCTATCTTCACTGACTATGGTTGATCCATCAACTATATGTATCGGAAACCCCGTCAGTCAAACAATAACAACAAACCCAACCAGCATTGACCTCTGAATCCAAATATGCCCAATGGCCTAAGAAACACATAGTGCATAATCGTCATGCCAATATGAAATAATAATAACTAATTAACCCAATTTAGCAATATCAACAAGTATAGCAATATCTCAAATGATTAAACAATCAATTTCAATAACCAAGTGTTCATCCATTGTAGCCAAACCTGTTACAACGGAATTGAACTGAGGAATACAATTACCACTCACCGATATTCCCAGTCTTGAACTCAGTGATCTTATATTACCGAGTTTCCTTGTGCTTATCTGGAATTAAATAAACAACAACAAGTCAGTACTTATACCAAGACAATACCTCATATCATAATCATAAAACACTTTTGTGAGTGCCCCTTACTGTGGATCTAAGTGATTGATTACAATGATTGTAAGGCGGAAACAAACAATCACACTAATCGAATGTAAACACAAACCGAAACACGTATATATATCATGAATATAAGTTTGTATTGATGAACGTAACCTATTAGCTTGATTACAGAGATGCAATTTCGACAAATGGTGCTAGGGTTTCGTCAACCCTAGCCTAAAACCCGTAGGTTTATATTTATACTAATCGGCAGACATGCGACACTCCCTAAGTGACGCATGTGACCGCCTTCATGCGACACTACCTAAGTGTCGCTATGCGACACTAAGGCAAGTGTCGCCTAGACCAAACTAAGTGTCGCTAATACAAAAATGACTTTTCTATTACAACTAATCAACGACACTTACAACTCAATAGACCAACCGACTGACACACTAAATGTATCAACAACTTTCAATATATTACTTAAACTATAATAGCAACAAGTTAATTATCCTGTCCCAGCCCATTGATCCGCCAGATCTCCCTTAGGATCCGCCGGATCCCCTTAATGATCCGCCGGATCAATGCCATGATCCGCCGGATCCTTAACAATGTAGCACCGACCCTGCTCGATCCTCCGGATCAAAACCGGATCACTATAATTACAAGCATGATCCGCCGGATTAGGACATGATCTGCCGGATCACTCCCATTTACAAAACCTGCAACTAGCTGTAAAACCCTAATCCAAATCCAAACCATCAAACAACAACAACTCAGTATCCAAACCAGTTCTAATGCATCTATTGTCATGTTCTAACAGCAAACAATCATCATCTAACATTTCTTGAACTCAATTTCATTAACAATTCTATAATTCTAAAATCAAGTTTATAAATACATAAGCAACTAAGTACTTACAACTTGAAAGAGATGGAAATAGAAACAAGATGATGATAGTAATCTGATGATGATGATGATATATGATGAATCACAACAAACTTCTTTTCTATTTTCTTTGATTTCTTATTATGTATGTGTATGTTCTTAGAATGAGGAACTAATCAAAGTCAGGGAAATGTTTTAAAGATTTTAAGTCGGTTCTTCCACCACTTCCCATTTTTAATATAGTATATATTTTTTACCCATTTCTAATCCTATTGTCTGGAATCCGAAATACCCGTGAGTTAAAATATTATTATTTTACCGTCAACTTTATTTATTTAAAACAAATACAATTCTATTAGTCACAATAAAACCTGTGACTCTTTTACTTATTTATTTTCAAATAAATCAAATAACTATTTCCCGTTATTTAAATAATCATTTATTTTCAGGCCCAGAAATCGGGTGTTAAGTAAAAAAACCCGACCCGACTGGTGTATGATAGACCCGAACCTTATCATGGTTTATTAAG
This sequence comes from Pseudognaphalium luteoalbum, assembly GCA_963422505.1. Classification (NCBI taxonomy): domain Eukaryota; kingdom Viridiplantae; phylum Streptophyta; class Magnoliopsida; order Asterales; family Asteraceae; genus Pseudognaphalium; species Pseudognaphalium luteoalbum. Next base: position 30,288,720 of record OY730195.1, read on the forward strand.
GTTAGAAAAACTTAACTGGATTATACGAGTTAGCATATTTAATTCAAATGATGATAGTGGTAAGATTACATATTCAAATAAGGAAAACTGATCAATCATAAAATGTACATTTGAGTGCGGGTGGATTGGACCGATCCGTTATACTCCGTGAATTTCGTGGGTAACCCTTAAACTTGTATTGAACGAAGCAAAGGGCGGTAAGAATCAGGTGAACCATCTTAAAAGATGAGTTTTTGGTGGTGAACAAGGCTTACCATGGATGAAGATGGTGAAGAGAGCATGGCTCCTCTTGATGTTTGTATGTGTGATATGTTTATTGTTGTAAGCTAGAGTTTTAGTTAGGGTTTCCATTCTTATAAAGTGGGAAGGGACGGACCCAATAGGAAAACCTATGAGCAAAGGAGTCCAAGTATATTATACATGATAACATAATTTTGTTACATTAATCTACATTATTAATAACCAATAAAACTTTAAGGAAAAACACAAATGTTTGGTCCTTCAAATTTTAACACTTTCACAAGTACTAATTCTTTTTCTTCATTAAAGATAAGACGAGTGCAATGCACTCGTATAAGACTATAAGAGTATAATAATAACTTTATTAATTTTATAGTTTAGAAGTGTTCATATTTGTTAGGTTTGTCGATAAAATCAGTCAAATAATTTACTGACCTTTGTAACTATACAAATATCAATTTCATTCTACAATTGCGAAAAGGTTTTTTTAAGAGAATTTAAAACCTTTTAGTCACTTTTTCCGGGAGTTCTAATCTTCCGTCTTTCCTGCTTCTTTATAAGGACAACATGACACCAATGTTTCTTTCACTCTATCTTTTTTGATTCTATCCAGCAAGAGAGAGACGATGATATGATGGAGCTAGGGATTTTTATGTGTGCGCGCATGAATATATAATAAAGTATATTGATAAATGTTGTGGAAAGAAAAGTTAAATTTTTCATTTGTCGTAGTTCAGTTTTTTTTAAAATTTTTTTAATGTGATTCAGAACTAATAGCTCAATTATTCACTCATTCATGCGATTATAGGGAATGATCTAATCATCTTTAACATAGTATCTAACAACTAAATATTCTTTAGCAATTATTTCTATTTATAATAAAGAATATCCCATATAATAAACAATAAGTCAATCGAGAATTAAAGTTTTGCCAATTGCTAAATACCTTCGAGTTCACAAACATGCACGGGTGATCACCATTTGAAGCATGGTACATGACTACACGGCTTGATTAAATTTACATTATTCTATTCAATAATTAGCTAGTTTCATCGTTTATTTGCTAATTATTAAAGAATATGTTTAGTAATTCTTCCAGTAAACTTACATCCTAACCCACATATTATATATCTACAATTTAATTAACTTTCATTACGTATTTCTCATTTATAACCATTTTCGTTACCTTATGTTGATTAATGCAAACAACTAATTGAAATTTTCCTATATTTCTTTCATATGTTAACATAAACATATTTGATATATAGTATAAGTTGGAGTAATTAATCTAATAATCCTTATTGTATAATTATAGAATTGGACAATAAAAACATAAAAAGAATTGAACATGCACGGATGATTACCATTTGAAGCATGACCCATGCCTTATTCTATTATTATTGTCGATATCCTGTCTCGTCCTTTGAAATCAGCGAGTGGCAAGAGTTGAGTTGTTAATAAAATAATAAATAATAATAAATTAATAACACTATTATTATTCTATTAATAATTAACAAATAATACGACATTAACGTGTTTTTTTTTCTTCCATAATACACAACATGACTTAACCTGTTATCTCCAAAAAGGCTTGATTAGCATCATTTTCAGTGTAACATTTGTCGACCTAGTTTATACATTTTTTTTAACTAGCATAATATCCGCACTATGCAGCGGAGATAATACTATATTGTAATTCGTAGTTATTCACTCATATATTACTTTTGATGTTGAATCGACAACAATAGATTGATTTGTAGAGTTGAAGATCCGGAATACGAAATGTGGGTTAAAAGTGAAAAAATATAAAAAGATAAGTTGCTACAATTTGAAAATTATAATATTTTAAATTTAGAAATGTTGAGTATTAATTCTTAAAAGTTTCTAAAAATAAAATATCAGAATACTTTATAAGTAGTTATAGATAAAGGGGATGGGTTGTACACGAAAGGGTCTTTGTCCTGTCGGTACTAGAGGATTTTATGTTTTACCGTTTTGGAATTGTAATTTGTCTCAAGAATTAAGTAAATGAAAAACTAATACTAGTAAAAAAAATCTCAAAACGATCATATGAACGATCATCAATAATATGCTCACTTTAGGTAATCTACAATTCTAGAATGTACAAGCTTTAATGTTATGAATTATGGTCCTTACAGACACTACGATCTTGTGCCCAAAACGATACATATGATCTTGGATCAATCCCCCTATTTTCGAAGATCGGCATTGTAAGAGCCTAAGGCTCATACAAGTATAATCACGATTTTGACAGTTATGGTTTAAATCATCTTAGATGACTTTCGTGTGCCACTTTGTTGATAATTTCATCTTTGCTTGATAATATACATTGTTAAAATCGTCACCCAAAAATGAGTATACATCTACAATAATGTAAAATCTTATCATATTTGAACGATGAGTTTGTACAGGTTCATAACATCATATTTATCAGGCTAAGAATCAATACACGTATGAAGCAAATCTACGGTGTACTATATAAACATTTAAAAAAGTATGTCACCATATACAACATTTGTTGTGTTGAGACTTATCACCGTATCAAACAGAAAAAACAAACGAACATCAACAATGACAATCTATTTATATAACGAAGTGCTTAAGTTTAGAGTAAAAATCATGAGACCCTTGAGCCGCTTAAATACGATTAAAGCTAAATCATTGTATGTAAAAGATACGTACTATATTACAATATTGAACACGCCTATCAACAATATTGAATATTATTACAATAATTTTGACCGTATGTGGTGTTCGATATCATTGAATAATCGGAGACTCGATAAACATGGATATATAACTTAATTACATGGTTCATGATATTGCCACAAGAAAAATTACTTGATACACATGAACTTTAAATGAAAATTATATTAAGTCCCTCTAGAAATTTAAAAAATACATGTGCCACTATCACCTCCCTAATTACATACGTGCTCTATTATCTCTCCGTCTACTCACATTGAATCTCTAATATATTACTTAATTACAGGTAGAACTTGTACCTCATTTAATACCATGAAGACTTTCAACATCAAAACCACCCCGATCAACTTGTCAACGTTAAAACTTATGACATTTACACAAGTGCACGTTAATTGATGCAACTTTTACGTCATATCAGTTGGAAGATATATATGTTGATTTAAAATATGAACTCGTGACAAACTGATAATTAGGGGGTTCGGGAGAGCGTTACCTTTTCAGCTTTTGCGTTAAGAACAAGCTTCAAAATGTTAGTTTTTCAGCTTTTTTACCATATAAAACAGTGACAAGTTTCTCCCAAAAAGCATATCCAAACACTTATAAATAGTTTTTCTGCGTTATGATATATGCCACAAAAAGTTAAAAAGCCTCTCAAATAAGTGAATTATCCCAAACACCTCATTAGTTTTCATGAAAAAACCTCAATTATTCATAATCGATATATCATGTATGGATTAGGATCCTTTGATGATGGCCGGACTGATCAATATAAGAGGCTAATTACCCGACAAAACACAAAACTAACTAGATAACTTAAATTTCAAAAAGGGTGATGATCCGTACACCACCAAATATGATTCAGTCACATAGTTTATACAAAATGATGTGGGCCAATAGTTTTAAGGGAGATAAGCAAAGAGACATAAAATGTACTTTTGATTGGTTTATCTCATGTTCCATATCATTTTATGAAATTTTATTTGTAAAATTTATGTCATTAAAGCAGTTATCTTAATATTTCTTCTAAATTAAAACCGTAAAGCTTATTTATGTTGTTGAAAGAACATGCATGTCCTCTCATATTAAGTCAACTAGCTTTAAAACTCGTACGTAAACAAGAGTCATTAAACAATTATTAATTATTAGTTAACATATCCTACACGTTGTTAGAAAGCAAATATATAAGTGTGAATACTTTAAAATTGGATGTAGATATGTATATTAAAAATAATATTATTATATTTGCTAAAAGATAATTGCATTATTCCAAGGAATTTTAAAATCATAATTTATGAAGTTATATTCCTTAATTTTAGTTAATTTAATAAAAATTAAATAATGTTATTGGTTTAATGAATGAGTAGTGATTCGTACATTATCATTTTTTTTATCCATACATCATCAAACTTGCTTTATGGTGTTGTATAATACAACACTGTTAAGTAAAAAAGTGATGTATGATTAAAAAATGATAGTGTGCAAATCACCATCATGATTCAGTATTTGATAATATCACCAACCGCTTAGTATATCTAATTTAATAATTAGGTTTAATTTAATTTAATTTAAGCTTTAATATATAAGACATCCAATCCTTCATATATTTCCTTCAACCTTTTTTAATTAATAACTTTCGGAAAAAATAAAATAGATTTTTTTAATACAATGCTCATTTGGAACTTTGTATACTTATCACACCGGCCATCTTCTTTTTTAACACGTCACGACAAATTTGTTTTTTTGCACTTTATGAAATGATTTCCACAAGAAAAACCTAGATCTATATAGAATGTTACTACGTAATTTGTTGTGGGACATCGGTACAACATTATAACACGTCTATCTTCAACCTAGTGTTCTCTAATTCATTCCTTAGTCACATGGTCTTGTTTTCTTCTCTTGTTTTTATATGCATGTTAGATAGTTGATAAGTTTAATTGGTATGTTATCTTTTATTTTTTTTATAAAATCTACGTAAATTTTTAATATACATAACTTAAATTTGATGTGCCTTTCATACTTTCATTACTCATGTACGTAAACCTAGAAATATACACATAAGAGGCTATATATGTTGAAAGTTATTGAATACCTTATTTATCTATATGATCACTATCGAGTTACTAGTGATCATTGATTAATAAGGAAATATCAAAATACTCAATAATTGTGCAAGGATATATGATTAATTTCTCACATATGTTGTATACATAAACCTAATGATATGATCGATCAATTTGTTTCGACGTGTATGTCAGTATATCTAAAAAGTGACTACTCATGTATATTATGTTGGTTTGCGTGATCAATTTAACTTATGAGAGTGATTCGCACACTAGCTAATAGTCATGTACATCGAATGTGTTTTGTGATATTGTACATTTGTACATTACTACATCTTAAAGCATGTTTGGTAGGGTGAGAATAAAATGTGGTTGTATAAATATGGTCACCTACTAACTTAAATGTGTCATCATCCGACTTGAATTGTCCAAACTCTAAACTATCGTCATCCATCTGAATTACAACTCATGACTACCGAATCCGAGATGACATGTTGGCTGTTTGCACTTTAGTCGCAATGCAACTTTTTGGTGAAAGGATCACTTATGGTTTTTTTGGTTGGGTTGTTCACATTGTACCACATTTTGATACACACAAGGTTTGAAATGCCTCCACGTTGCGAAGGGGCTTATCAATACACTCGTGTAACGTATTATGAATTCACAATTATGGTGAAGTTAAACTTATATGAGTATATAATACTTTTATTCTACCCCTTTTTATTAAATTTTTAGTTTGAAATATTTGATCTTCATATAATATATGCTTATTACATTTTTGTATATTAGTATAATATCCGTGTAATGCGGCAGAAATTTTTTAATAAAAAATTATTTGTGGGATCATGCTAGTAATTTCAATTAAGTTTTACAATAGACTAGTAATATTTCTAGGGACAAAATTGTATTCCATATTAGATATCACTACACAATATCCGAACTTGGAAGTTTCGATACCATCTATATTTTTGAATATTATAACATCTCTAGGTAGGGGTGTCATAAAACTCGACCCGACCCACATCCGACCCGATCCGAACTCTATTAAGACTATTCGGGTCGGGTTTAATAGGGTTAAAAAGTTTAATCAGGTTATACGGGTTAACCCGATTAACCCGAATGCTCATTAGGGTCGGGTTACGGGTTAAAATAGATAAATTATTGCGAGTGCGGGTTGACCCGATTAACCCGATTTAACCAAGTATCAATTTTTCTGTTAATATTTATGGTTAAACTTTCTTATAAAATAATATAAGTTGAATATGTTAATTTAATGTTGAGATATTTTTCTATATATATAAGAGTCTAAGACTGGAATCTAATTAATAATAGTAGCTATAATCATATAATAACATTAGTGTAAAGTGTAGCAATGTATATAAATATGATGATTATGAAGAACTGAAGATTTAGTATTGTATATTAATTGTAACATAACTTGCAACTATTCTTTCATCAAAGTGTTAGTGCGATAACTGCATTCTTAAATTTTCAAAAGTTATATGCAAGACTCACATTTTAAGTATACTTAGACCCGCTTTGAAATCCAACACTTACATTCAATTTAAAACAAAACTCACTTTTACCAACTATGATTCTACTACATATACATAATTCATGTGGTTTCAACTTCATATAGCATTCAATATTTTAATGTATTATCCCAAAATTCAAAGTCATCTATATATTTATTTTAACAATTATTAGAAAACTGTGAAGTTATACGGGTTAACCCGCTACCCGATTAACCCTACCCGACTAACCCGTTACCCGATTAACCCGATTACCTAATAGGGTCGGGTTGCGGGTATATATTTAATTCTGAAAAACCCGACTAACCCGACCCGACTAACTCTTATTAGGATCGGGTTGACCCGATTAACACCCCTACCTCTAGGTGCAAGGAAGGTTAGTTTCGATGACAACTACAATTACAATGTTAAAAATTGAAGTCTTTTGGTCAATAATTTGTTGCACTAATTGAATGAGGGGAGAGTTATAATGTATCTAGTTGATTGTAAATACTTGATATTGTATTCAACGTTTTAATATAACAGATTGATGTATATTATTGAAATGATTGTATTGACCTTTTATAAATATTTGGTTTAATTCTACACTATCATAATCAACGTTTGTATACACTAACTACAGGATAGATGTATATTATGGAAATGATTACTTACTATAATAAATGAGAGATGAATGCAATCAATAGATAGATGTTATAGGGGTAAGTTAGGAATTTTATTTTACATTTAAGTAGTTTAAAAGTCAACAATCAAGAGACTCATAAATCTTTATGAGTAGTTACTCCGTATAATTTATAGATATGTACTTAATAAAACTTACATAATTAGTACAAATCAATTTCTCTTAAACTCTTTATTATTACTAATAGTATAAATTAATCCAGGAAACATAAATCAATACATTTATTACTTTAGTATACTAGTTAACTAGATCATAACCCGCAAATTTACGGGGTTTTTCAAAAATTCAATACAAAAAGTTACGTTAGATTAAAAAGATTAAAAACCCAGAATTCATGTATCTATGATATCATATAACTGTTTTTTTTTTCAAAAGCTATCAAGTTTATAGCAAATTTTACAATTACTATTTAAGTTAACATAGTTTTACTATTGATATTGATATTGTAACGATGTTTTGAATTCCACGGTAAAATGTTGTATTGCTTGTTTTTGTAGATACCCAACTATTGCTATGTGAAATACAGTTATAATTACTATACAAAGTTTTTTTTTATTTTTGAAAGAATGTCTGGTCTAATAGATATTAATGTTTGAATAGAAGAATAAATGTGTTTGTGTAAATAATAACTAAATAATCAAAGTGCAAACATGATCAATATAATGTCTATGAAAGTGCAAACAAAATAAGATTAAATGATGTGTTATGGTTGTCGTGGTAGTCTTGAGATGTACGAAGTTGAACTATCTCATATTCAATAACTTCAAGAACCTAAAAAATGAGAAGAGATCAAACAACACAACAATCAAATGGGTTTAAATTACCAGACTTGGCAATTCCAAACAACAACATTGAATTACCAGAATGGGTTTAAATTCTTACAATGTTTCTCTAGAAAGTCACAGATATGGTCCAATCTCATATTAGCCACAATCTTAATTCTCACCTGTGAGTCAAAGTTGAACCCAACCAAAATAGGCATCCCAGGCTTGAGTAGGAAGATCAGAAGCTCAATTATCTGAATAATAGATTATAGATAAGATATGCATTAACATTAATCTTGAGGGAAGCTACATAAGAGTCAATATGATTATATTTCAACATAAGAGTGGATGTATAGAAGTGCCCATTTCGACCCAAACACTCATCTTTCGTGGGTCAAATGTGAACACATTAAAAGTAGCCTAAATGGACCATCTCGACATTCACCTAGTGCTTTTAATTCATATAGCCTCTTAGTTTAAAAAAAATCACAAAATAAATCTGACCCTTGTACAACAAACTGTAAATGAACCACCTTGGTTTGACCATGTTTTATATAATTACCAATATACTCACATTAAAAGTAGCCTAAATGGACCATCTCGACATTCACCTAGTGCTTTTAATTCAAATAGCCTCTTAATTAAAAAAATCACAAAATAAATCTGACCCTTGTACATCAAACTTTTTAAGACCCAACTTCATTTGACCCTGTTTTGTATAATTACCCAATGCTCACATCGTCTCACTTTTTCTACTCTAGTCTATATATACGATAAGAACAAAGAGTCTAAATACGTACCTGAAATGGATCCCGTTGTTCCATCTAGATTGTTGCAGTTACTTGAATCTACCAAAAAAGGCCACTACATACTCTGATAAATTAATATATGCATGCCATTAGTTTACGAAAAAGGGAAGCAATAGGCTAATACCAAACAGCATTATTATATCAACTAATGCATAATCAATATAGCAGATACCACAAATATTCGGAAAAATAAAAGATTGCATTTACTAAGAAAAAGGAATTCTGGATGAATAGATTATTATATTGTATCACTTCAGTCTACCAAAGAAAATTGTCTTAGTGATTATCAATACACTCACACCCATCACCTAAAAACACCATGCACAAATCTTGAATCGTAAGTAGTGGTTTTAGGATGCAGGTGCATGATGCTTGATTAACCACTAAAAAGTTGAGCGTGTGCCTTTATTATGTATACACAAGTCATGGAAAAAATGCAACTTCCAATTTGTTCTGCAGTTCAACGACGTTGGTCTGACAGTTTGATGACTATCTAAAATGCCATTTTAATAAAAATAAAAATAAAATATGTAAATAGATCTTTAACAATTAAAAAAGGTCTTCTGCATGTTAACTTTCACATTAATTTCGGTTTTCACATGTTAGCCAATTCCCAATTCGCCCGACTGGCCCATCTTACCACTTCAAAAGAACGAAGAAGTGATTTTTAAGCAAGAAAGTAATTACCATCCTTCACAATGAATTCATTATGATGTAAGTGAGTAGGTCATAAAGAAGTCTTCTCTGAACAAAGAAAAACAAAAAGAAAGTCAGTGTGCAAAAAACAAATTAATCATATTGAGTATTAAGTAAATGACAAATAATGCCAATATTAGTCAATCAATAAGCACATTTAGGATTAGACAACTTACTTAGCAGAGAAACATCAGGACTACCTGATACATCACATGAGTTGAGATCCTGATAAAAAAACAATAACGGATAACTTAACAAAAATGACTCAAGTTTCAGAGTAATAAAGTGATATCATTTCAGGATGAGACTTGATTACCAATAGAGATATGAAGCCTAAAAAGATAAATAGCACCATATATAATTATTCAACATCAGTGTGTTATATATGTGAGGGCCAAAATATAATGGATGACATTAAGCATACATATAAGATTTATTTGGCAAGGTTACAGTTATACAATGGATGGTTGGGTAATGGTTCAGAAAATTTCGAGTCAAATGGGCTGAGTGTAAAAACGGTTGCCCAACGCAGCCTGACACACGCATTTTGGCACCTCTAATATACATAAAAATGACCCGTTTATTCCTTAATCCATGCTAATCCTTTTCTTAAGATGACCGACACCACCTATGTTGCTGCCTTTAATATATATTATACATATATGTCCGTTTAGATATGAATGTATTTCGACCAAAACTCACTTAAGCATGTTACCCAACCCGCCCGTTTTGTAATCTCTAGCAAGAGTTTTAGTCATATAAATCTATAGATTGATAACCCCGACCCACTGAAAATAGATGGATCAGATTTGACTGGTGTAGAAAATGGAGAAATTTTAAATGATTTGATTGAAAAAGATCAAGATGCATACTTAATTCGATGATCTTGAACGCTCAGGGTCTACACACAGTCTATCCCTTCACTTCGTGCACCATAACGAATTGTATTTTTAGGTACAGAGGCCTCACTCTGATAATCAACCTAAAATGTTTGAATCAATATAACAACATTTTAAGAATGATTTTGATATTGTTATCATCTTGACTTCAAGCTACTGAATGCAACTCTACTTGCAAAACATATACATTTGTAAAATCAAAAACTTTCCATCATTAAAAAGAGAACAATTACAAAGAACATAATATTTGTTACTACAATTTGACTCTAAAGAGCACAATACATTTCCATCATACAATTCATCTTTGTAATTAACATCTATTGCTCCAGAAGCCATTACATGAATTGTGTACATAATATATACAGTAATATAATTGAAATAGATATAAGTGTACCTGTTTGAATATCTCAGGTTCGATACCGTTTAAAGTAGCGGGATTAGAAGATTAGATAACGAACTATAGTTCTGAATGACTGAATGACAGATGGTAGGTTTCTAGTAATCGTTAAGATATTATTGCTCGTACGATTACTAATCATTCGTTTGGCTATTTGTAAAGAACACGATCGATTGCAAATTAGGTTACATGAGAAGAAGAAGATGAGCGCCTCGTGATTTTATGCTTCCGCCTATTTCTTTTGCTCTGCGTTTGGATGAAAAAGAGAAAACACGGCTAGGTTTTTTTAATCTATGAAGGGCAAATAACTTGTAATTCTCAATTTCAATTAGGTATTTTGAGTATTTAATTATTAATTGGTAGTTTAAAATTCAAAATGGATGGCGTGCCTTTAACATGTTGAGGGGTAATATGGTAACTGACTAATGGAGCTAGATAATTATTTGGTAATCATAATTAGGGGGAGACTTAAACATAAAAAGCTAAGTTGAGATTTGATTAGATAATACAACTATTAAAAAGGAATGCATTCACAGATGTTTTTCCTAGCTATTGACTATCACATTATTGCCACATCATTCACCCACATAACACTTCTTCTTACACAAACAATATCCTCCAATACTATACGTCTATACCCCAATTTATGGATCCCACATAACTATTTACAATAAATTAAATATACATTACATAATTCAATGATATTGTAACTAAATACATACGAGTAAAACTTAACAAGCTTGTTAATACTAATGTATGTTGCGAATTTATATTTAATTCTTACAAGAGATTAGTCCATATTTATATTAATGCATCTAATAAAACTAAAGAATTACAAAAGCAATTGAAATATTTATTATGAAATATTCTTTTCGTATTGTAAAAAGATACAAAAAAAGGAAGTTGTCAATCATTTGCTCGGGTAAATACATACATTCAATTTTTCCATAACCATTCTGTAACATCCTGTTTCTGGACCTAAAATTAAATGATTATTTTAATAACGAGAAATATTTTATTTGGTTTAGTTGAAAATAAACAAGTAAAAGAGCCCCAGTTTTTATTGTGATTAGTAAAATGTTACTTGTTTTAAATAAATAAAGTTGACAGTAAAATAAAATATTTTATCTCGCGAGTATTTTTAGGTTCCAGACAATAGAGTTAGAAGGGGTAAAATATAATCACAGATAAAAGATTGAGTCAGTGGGTTAAACCGACTCATTTTCACCTAACATTTCACTTCCTTTGTTCTTGAGAGAAAATACACACATACTTGAAATCAAAAGTGAAATTTAGAAACAAGTTTTTGTTTGGAATTAAACATCAAGATTCACATCATCATCATCTTGCTCATTATCAAATTGTAAGTAATATTGTGTTCTTGAGACTCTTGTATGGAATTAGGTAAATGGTGAATATATATGTTTTGTATGAATTAAGCTTTGAAAATCATGTTTTGTTGATGATATGATGATTATTTGTAGTTATTTGATGTTTACATGATGATTATATGTTAGAATTTGTAAGTGTTCTTCAAGTTAAGTTTTGAGTTAGGGTTTGGTACAATTGTGGATTTGATGATGATATATGTTTAATATTGAGGTGGAATAGCTTGTTTAGTGTTGTAATATGTTAGTGTTAGATGTTTGTGGTTTTCCTTTGATAAAAATTGGTATTTAGTAGCTGTTGTTGTGAAAATTTGGGTGTTGGTTCGAGCTGAAATTGTGCAGAAAGTTGCTGATTTCTGGGTTTGGGCACAATAGCCGATCTGCTAAGCAAAGAAGATCTGCTTTGTTAGTGTAAAAATGTCACAGAACTTGACTTTGCAGATTTTGATTAGTTGAAGTTGTTCGGGTGGTAGAGGACTAGTTGGATGTTTGACTTAGCTGGCGCAACTCTGACCTTTATTTTGTTGTGTTTTGGAAAGTTTTAGTAACACCCGTTTTGTTAATATGTAATTAAATATTTGTAAGTATAAGGTGTAAGTTTGTAAAAGTTGTTGAAATGTTTTGTAAATGTTTGGGAATCGCGCTTCCTAAGATTAATATATTATAAAATATGATGTGAAAAGTCGGGTGTTACAATTTGGTATCAGAGCATAGGTTTGGGTGAATTGGGCATTTGTAAATGTTCAATCCCAAATCTAGTTGGTGTGAGTCAAACATTCCGGTAAGGGGTTTAGCTATTGAATGGGGGGGGTTGATTGGTTAGTATAGGTTGTACTAACGATTAACGAGTTGTGAGTTATGTTGTTTGAGTACAGAAATGACAGATAATGAGAACCCGATCAACAATGTTTCCAGAATTGATGTTCCATCTTCAGAAACTCATGATGGTAATCATGGGCAGACTGGTACTTCTAATGTGAATCTGGATGATTATCAGTTACAGTTGGAGGATGAGGTATTAAGGTTAAGAAAGATAGAACAGTTGTATAAGGAACAACAAGATAGGTTGACTCAATCGAGGAATTTTAATTATCAGTTTCCAGTACCTCAACAACAGAGAAAGTTGTGTTCGTATAAGACATTCAAATCTAGTGGTCCAAAAGATTTTGAAGGAGGTAATGATCCAATGGTGACTTTGAATTGGTTAAGGGATACTGAAAGAAAGTTTGAGGTGTGCCAATGTGAGGAGGAATTGAAAGTTGGTTATGCTGTGCAATTGTTGAAAGGTCAAGCAATGAATTGGTGGGACTCTATAACTGCACATTTGACATCTGAGCAGAGATCGAGTATTCGTTGGGCAGATTTTCATAATGAAATTTGTAAGCAATTCTGTTCAGAGTTTGATACGATTAGGATTAGGCAGGAGTTTTTGGATTTGCAGTTGACTGAGCAAATGACGATGGATGAGCTTATTAATCAATTTACAGAGAAGTTACGTTTTGTTCAGCAGTGGGTTCCGGATGAGAGGACGAGGATTACTCATTTTGTTAAGACCTTACCTCCAGATTATCGGACGTCAGTGAGGTTAGCTAGTTCTTTGACTCAGGCTTTTACTTTAGCTAGGTCAGTGGATGGTGATTTGCGGGCGGTTGAAAAGTTGAGTAAAGATAAGGCTTTGCATCAGTCTAAAGGTAGTTCTTCTGGGAACAAAGGATCGAATAGGAGATTAGTTTTTAGTGAGGATTCAGTGGGAAGTAATCCTTGGTGTGTAAGTTGTAAGTCGAGACATTCGGGTCCATGTACTTCTCAGACTTCAAGGTGTATTAAATGTGGATCATTGGGGCATGGTATTAGAGAATGCATTTTTCCTCAGTTTGTGTGTTGGAACTGTCAGAAGGAAGGACATCGGGCAGGGCAGTGTCCTGAGAAATTAAATCAAGGTTCGGGTTTAGCTGGAAGTTCGGGTTCTGGTTCGGGTTCTGCGGCATCGGCTGGGCAGAAGAGAAAGATACCGCCGGCGACAGGAAGAGCTTTTCAGATGACAGTAGGAGATTTGCTTGAAGTTAACAACCCAGGTAGATTCTATCTTATTCGTTGTGATATATAAGTTGAAATTAGTATTGTATGATTAGGTGTATTTGGTAGTGTTTGGGTTAATGTTGTATGGGATTGGATTTCGGGGACGAAATCCTCTAAGGGGGGGAGATTTGTAACGTCCTGTTTCTGGACCTAAAATTAAATGATTATTTTAATAACGAGAAATATTTTATTTGGTTTAGTTGAAAATAAACAAGTAAAAGAGCCCCAGTTTTTATTGTGATTAGTAAAATGTTACTTGTTTTAAATAAATAAAGTTGACAGTAAAATAAAATATTTTATCTCGCGAGTATTTTTAGGTTCCAGACAATAGAGTTAGAAGGGGTAAAATATAATCACAGATAAAAGATTGAGTCAGTGGGTTAAACCGACTCATTTTCACCTAACATTTCACTTCCTTTGTTCTTGAGAGAAAATACACACATACTTGAAATCAAAAGTGAAATTTAGAAACAAGTTTTTGTTTGGAATTAAACATCAAGATTCACATCATCATCATCTTGCTCATTATCAAATTGTAAGTAATATTGTGTTCTTGAGACTCTTGTATGGAATTAGGTAAATGGTGAATATATATGTTTTGTATGAATTAAGCTTTGAAAATCATGTTTTGTTGATGATATGATGATTATTTGTAGTTATTTGATGTTTACATGATGATTATATGTTAGAATTTGTAAGTGTTCTTCAAGTTAAGTTTTGAGTTAGGGTTTGGTACAATTGTGGATTTGATGATGATATATGTTTAATATTGAGGTGGAATAGCTTGTTTAGTGTTGTAATATGTTAGTGTTAGATGTTTGTGGTTTTCCTTTGATAAAAATTGGTATTTAGTAGCTGTTGTTGTGAAAATTTGAGTGTTGGTTCGAGCTGAAATTGTGCAGAAAGTTGCTGATTTCTGGGTTTGGGCACAATAGCCGATCTGCTAAGCAAAGAAGATCTGCTTTGTTAGTGTAAAAATGTCACAGAACTTGACTTTGCAGATTTTGATTAGTTGAAGTTGTTCGGGTGGTAGAGGACTAGTTGGATGTTTGACTTAGCTGGCGCAACTCTGACCTTTATTTTGTTGTGTTTTGGAAAGTTTTAGTAACACCCGTTTTGTTAATATGTAATTAAATATTTGTAAGTATAAGGTGTAAGTTTGTAAAAGTTGTTGAAATGTTTTGTAAATGTTTGGGAATCGCGCTTCCTAAGATTAATATATTATAAAATATGATGTGAAAAGTCGGGTGTTACACATTCCACCTTAGCATGCTCTATCAGAAAACCTCACATTTACTTGTCTAGTCAACTTCTTTCACCGCTCAAAACCCACTAGTGTGAGTGCTCTTAGAAGAAGGATGAAGCATGATGAGGGGAATAGGGAGACGAAGAGTAATTAAATCGTTGGATGAAAATGGGAAGGGTGTCGTTACATATTTTTAGTTTATGATTTACGTAGTATGATTTATGATATGGTTACAATTTGAAATTTTAAAAGCCCTTTTACCCTAAAAATCTCATAATCTGTAAAGTATTATGAGTCTATAATTAATTACTTATATGACCTTGATAAATTGTTCTTTTATTTGGTTAATTAATAAACTACATAAGACAGTAAATATATGACAATCAAAGAAATTAAAATAATAATAAAAAATTTACTGATAGCATTCTAAATTCTAATTCTAAACAAACTTCTTTCATTTACCTCATGTCATCACTTCTTCATTCACTTGTTAAAAATATGGATTAAAATAAGTTAAAGACTAGTATAGTACTACAATTTTTTTGAACGGCAATAATTATATATAATATTAAAAATAGCAAGATGCTATGGAATACAAACGCGAAAAGAACCTCCTAGCCATGCTACCCTATAACAAACACCTAAAGTCCATCCTAACAAACGATAACCAGATAGAAAACCGACACCCAAAATAGACCAATCTAACAACGCCAAAATATCTAAAATACCAAACTATGCTTATCTTATATGAAACCCAACTAGCCACCACTCGTCAAACGTAACGAATTACAACGCCAAAGTACGGAGCAATTTTAACGCCTTAGATGATCTTAGCATCGGAGAAGTTTTTTCTCATTCATTGAATGCATGACCCACTTTTTACGGTTGTTAATCAGAACAAGCTTGATAAGATTCATGGTTCTCATCTTCTTCGCTTTTTCCTTTTCTTCTTCACATGAGCACTTTTAATCGATCGATCTTTCGTAAATTCAGAAAGAACCAGTTTGTAGGTGCTACGAGCCGGTTCTATGAATTTCTAAAAAATGGTTCATCGGATCCAAGCCCATTGCAATTATAATCACCTTCATATGTCATTCATTTTACATGTATTACTACAAAATGTAAAAAAGTATAGAAATCATATTTAAAAAGGCATTAGAGGGTATACTATACTATGAATATGAATATATTTGTTAACAGAAAATTAAAATGAAAAATAATTTGGTAAGTAGACAAAAAATAATGTGGTTGTCAGAAGTGGGATTTGAACCCACGCCCTCTCTCGAAGACCAGAACTTGAGTCTGGCGCCTTAGACCACTCGGCCATCCTGACTTTTGACTACTCTACTTATCTTAATTTATATAAAGAGTATATATTGTCTTTCTAACAATCGCTAGGGTTTTATCATCTGTGATGCAGGAATGATCGAATCGTTTACTTCTTCTTTCTTCACAAGTCTTTGATGTGGTTTGCAGTAATAATATCTGTACGAATATGATGATGAGGCCGATAAATCCACCGCAATTTCATCCGGTTGCACCGGCTCCGTGGTTGCCACCAGTGCCGCCCGTGACTAGTGGTTTCTGGAACGCAACAAATGTTCAAGGAACCCTAAGGGAATTACAAAACACTATTGATCTTGCAGAGTCAATGTGAGTGACTATGACATTATAATTATGACTAGTTATGATATTTTTGTGATAATAATAATGTTTTAGACATCGATCAATTGTAACTTAATTCAAACATGAACTTAAATCGAAATGCTTTCTATGTTTTGAACAAGGTAGGGTCATCATAATGTAGAAACTAGTTATGACCTTGTAGGGAGAAAGAGTTAGAGATGCTTATTGCGATGAAAAGTAGCGAGGGGCGTTTCGAAGGGACGGAGGGCAATGCAAATGGAAGTGTAATCGGAAAGTTTTCGAATTTTCTAGAGAAGAATAGGATAACGTTGGATACTCAAGAGAAAATTTCGATTGAAGCAGCAAATGGGTTAATAGTAAAGCTGAAGAATGAGCTTGAGCCGTTTAAGGTCGTAACTGGTGATAAAACACCATGGGAGGAGAAGTCTGCTGCAGTGAGATTATCAAATAAATTCCAGAAGCATAAAAGAAACAAATTGTGGCGGAAAAGAAAGAGACAACGCATTGGAGAAGTGTTGGCTAAGGTAGTACCTGCATTTGGAATTTCTTTTACTTACTTATGAGCATCTAGAATAGTGATGCTTGTGCTTACCTAGTTTCTGGTTACTTACTAGGAGCGTGAACGGTTTGACCAAGCTGACCAAGAAGCTGATGAATGGAGGGCTAGGGAGATCGCAAAGGAAATCGCAAAGCGTAAGGTAATACTGAAATAGTGTGCCTTTACTCTTTTAGAGTGTTATCTGTGAAATCGTTATGTTCCTTTTAATTACTTGATCTGCCTTTTGTACTCTATCGAGTTTTCAATGAGTGACATATCATAAGATGGAGGCATTCCATCATCTATTTTAACTAGTGTAATACCCGGGCGGTATGGAAGCATAGGAATCAAATAGTTTATGCTTCTCCAGAAGAGCGGGATCGTCTTCTAATGTTGGATATCTTCCCGTTTATTCAGCGTCAATCTTTGTTTTGGATTTCTAATAGGTTCAAGAAGATTGGTCTAAAATGGGAATGTTGGGTTCGCAATCCGCAGGGGGTGTTTGGTGGCTGATTTTCGAGTTTCGCTTTGTTTGGTGACGGTACTGTATCTTATTTAGTTTTGTAATCCTTCCCCTTCTTGGGGTTTTTCTTATTAAATAAAATGCCTTTTGCCGTTCAAAAAAAAAAAAAATTCACCCGGACAGTGCTTGGGAACACTATTTTTGGTATATAATATGTTTGATTCGTTGTTTTAAGAGCAACATAGATAGAAGATAAACACTTAAACAATAGCAAACAATATAAGATTAAAAAATACATAGGATATAAGATTACGGTGTTTATGTACAAATATTGAATATCATTAGACAAGTCCGTGTTTTCCAATCTTGAGAGCTTTAGAACGATCTTGGTAATGATTTAACATAGATAATGAGTAGTAAAGTACCAATATAGTACCATTGGTTATGATAGGTTGAACTATGTGCATAGAGAAGAATAAGATTTTCGAGCATACTTTATATAGTTATGAGATCGATAGGTTCCATAATAGGGCCCTCCTCGGTGAAGCAAAATGATCTAATTGTTTGGGCTACAACCCTCTGTGCCGGGCCATAACATGTGAAAATGCCCAGAGTCACCATGGGTGTCCAAAAGAGGAGGTAGTGTTTGTGGATTCAGTCGGTATGTTAAGTATCATTAACTTCTCTGTCATCGTATTTGTTAACTGTTAAGAAGTCTAAAAATGTCTTTTGCACATTTGAAGTATACCAAAACATCCTCTACATCAACGATTTTTTTAGTTCGTGGCAAGATACACCTGGCCGTGTTGACCAACAAACACAAGCCGTGTATTATATGTTAAAAACAAATACGAACACTTTTGTATGCTATTTCAACCAAGCGACCACTAACGGACCATTACCACAAAAGCATAAAACTTGCCATCAATTAAAGATCTGTTAATCGCGTTTCTCTCGATTTTCCATTCTTTGTTGAAGTAATTATAAGGTCACCATTTTTTTTATTCCTAATCCTGCACAAACATTATGCTGCCAAAGGTAAGTAAATGTTTAATAGATTAAATTTTTAGGGTGTGTTTATATATTAATATACATAGGCTTGAACTAAATTCACTACTTTTTTAATATTTTACAATAAAATATGAACCAACATGCGTTGGCAAGTCTACCCGACCCACTTTGGCCCTCACTAAAATATAGTCCCTGATCCAATTCACTATTTGCAACGTGTATATAGTTTAGATTAATGGAAGCACCTGTTATTTGGGAAGGGCAATATCTTCAGTTGATATGCTTGATGTCATAAACAGACAGAAAAGCCTATGATATTGGTAGTCAGTTAGTCAGGTATGCATTTATGTACTTTCCATCGACTGTCATTTTACTTCCCATTAAAACTAAAACCTTTGAGAAAACTGTGTCAAGTATGCTACTGATGTAAGATCTTGTAGCTTGAAGCCTTGAACTGATTTCCCTAACACAAAAGCAATCAGTACTTCAGTAGAGGCAAATATATATAGTATTTTAGTAGTTCTTCTTTTGTGGTAACATCTTTCACCTAATCACCTCTGATTCACAATTAACAAACACCTTGATTTACCAAAAGAATCACTCCTAAAAGTCAAAAATATAGAAAACTGAAGATTGTTATGGTCTTGTATTGATTAATTAATGGTTCATATTGAAAGTCAAAGTATTTGGATGGTCTAGATCACAAGTCCACATAAAAACAGTTGACTTAGCTCCAACAATGTAGAAGTATAATATCTTACTTACTATACATGTATGATGAATTAAATTTTACTTATTCTATGTGACTATGCCCAACTAAATTGGAATTAGAAACTGGCATCATCATCATTCAAGATGTGATATGTCTACTCTTAATGCCCAAATAAATGTTAGAATTGCTTTACCTTGTTGCAGTTGGTCCTTGAATGCATTGGAAAGTATTTGGGACGCTAAATTGTTAGCTCTACCTTTTCTATTATCTTTAGCTTACGAAAATCCACATTTCCATTAGTGTACAGTTATAAAGCATTATTTGGTTGGGGCCTTGTTTGCAGGTTGAGAAGATGAAGGAAATTGCAAAGCAAAAGGCTAAAGAGGATCGGAGGAAATTAGAATCAGAGGTGATAATATTGGAGTTTACAGTTATTATCTATCTAATATTTATTCGAGGTTGCGAGTTCCAGTTGTTTTTTATATGAAAATGCACTAAAGTTAAATGTTCATTTTCTATATTTCAGCTGGAGCTAGTGTTGATTGTGGAGAAGCTGCAAGAATTACGCTCCATCAGGATCCAGAGATTAACAAAGCAAGGTTTGTCTATCACCTAATCAGTAATTTATGTGTGAATGTCATTTATCTAATAAGTAGTTATCGTATTGGATTTAAGATAAGTGCATTTCAGTTGACCTATGCTTTTGGTATTATAATCATGCAGGTCACTTTCTGCCAGAGGAGGACAACAAATTTCTTGAGAGAATTCGTGCTGCAGTTGAGGAAGAGGAGCGCCAAGCAATGGCAGCTGCCGACACAGGTGCCGCTAAGGATGCCATTGCAACTGCTGTGGAATCTAGGAATGTAACAGGTGTACATGAAGATCAAATTAATGTGAAAGATGGAAATAAGATAAGTCAGGAGAAAGTAATAGAGGCTGAAGCAAAAGGAGGCTCAATTGCAGCCATAGATATGGAATCTGGGAAACAAGAATCCAAAGTTGCGGTTCCTAGCAGAGGATATGATTATTCAGCAAACTTACCCCTTGAATTTTATCATTATTATCATGGAAGCAGTACCGATATGGGGACACTAATCGAGGCAAGTTGTTGATTAATTCCTTTTTTTTTAACTTTTGTACACGCTATCATAGTTTTTAACAATATGATTTTTCCTTAGAGCTAGAAATCCAACTTGGGTCAGTTGGTCAGTGTGATATCTGGTTATTTATTTCTGTGCGACTATACAACTTTTTATTCAATCTCAGTGAACATATAATCTATTCTTGCTTCCCACAGAAACCAATAGATTTAATATATGATTATATATCCTTACGTGCAGGTCAGACGAGCATGGGATGCCTATATAAGACCTGGAGGAAGGTTAGCATATTGAATATTTCATACCTTTTGAAGCACCTTCTCTAAATAATGAAATGGTCCAGAATTCATGAAGTATAGAAACTGTTGATAATGATAATAAGCGTCTTCGTTACATATAAGCTCAGCATGCTCCTTGCAAGTTTATATTTTTTATCTAGATTTATGCTAAACTAATATATTATATCTTAGGTTATTGCTAAACTAAGTTATAACTCTAATTGTTTGATTAAATAGTGATTTAAAGTGACTTTTTTGCAGTCGGATACCAGGTCATTGGGTTCAACCACCCCCACCAGCTGATGAAGTATGGGCATCCTACCTTGTGAAACCTCAATAAGCTTTCAAGTTGGCCACATAAGCTATTTAAAGTTCATAGTGGCTGCTGCATTACGGTATGTTTGTTTTATGCTTTAGCAAGTGCCACTTATTATATGCAGTTCTAAGTGTCGATGCTCATTCACTTTCCTGCTGAAGACATCACTGAATATCCATGATTCACAATTATATTAGGTTTTGGTATAATGTTACTTGATATGATACTTGGTACTTATACGTGCTTGATTTTGAAACTAACCTTTCATTAATTTGCAAATGTTGTTAGAATACCCAATACCTATCTTCCCGTTGTCTTAACCGAAAATTGTAGATGCTCTATATTAGTCTCAGAGATTCTTGTATATTGTTGTCACAACTCGGTAATATGTTTGTTTAGTTTTGTGTAAATGAGTAATTCGCTTTTTGGCCAAGTACTAAAGTGCCTAACTTTTGCCACCACTCTTTCTTCTCAGCCAAACGCTAATGTTTATAGAAATTAGGCATACCCACATTTTCTTTTGATAAGCATTGGCACTTATAGTAATCTATATTTTTTTTGGAAAGTAGGACAGTGTGCAAACAGCAGTCAGAATATGAGATAAATGGTTACATAAATCGTGTTCTCACAACAAAATGCAATTTTAGAATAACTTCATAATTATATCCAGTTTCTGATTAATAGCTAAGTGGCTAAATACCTCCCAAGACTAGATTGAGAAGAAAGAATAGAAGAAAACTCTTATGGACTACGATGTCAATTGATAAATATGTAACTTTAGAAAGTAGTAAAGTCTTTTATGGAACCAAAGATAGAAAGTAGTATTTATTGCAGTCTAACTTTCTATTTGATCACACAGGGATGAAACACATAGTTTCTCTTCAGGCAACAACCGTAATTTTGTAATTTCAAGCCAACCTCATATGAAGGTAGTTCGTGCTCTTGAAGTTCACTCGTATCTCCTGCATATGTCAACTGATAGTGTTATAGTGTTGTACAAAGATCCATTTCACATGAACATCTTCCAACAAGGGGTATTCACCGTCATGAAGAACTAACTGCAGCAGGTGTCCATGATATTTTTAGTGGATTTGCTCGCGAACACGAAAATTCACACATGAACAATTGCCTTTAGAGGTTGAATCTAACTCGCAATGTTGCAGATGGCATGAGTAGTCATATCAAGTTGTAGCAAATTTTGCTGATTATATATACCACTGTTTGTGGTGGTAAGCTAACATCATAGCTTAGTTTTTCATCGTTTTCAATTGCTTAGTTTTTGCAGTATGATTTGCTACTTATCAATGTGTAATTTTGTCACTTTGCTATTTATCTGTATAATAAAATGAGTACATTGGAGACGGAAGTAAAAAAACGTCGCTAATCTATGGTTTATCTCTTTAAACTACCGTAATTAGTAAGCAATTCTTTAGATCAGAAACACTGGATCTTATTTATCTAATTTTAACAAGATCATGAAATTTAAAACTGTAAGGAATTGGTTTTCATTGTAATAAAAGCTCAAATACAATCTAGATTTACACAAGTATCAAATTAAACAACATATAATCAATCAAAACTTAATTTAATAAACTAAATTAATAACACTCAACAACAATCATTAAACCTAAGCACCAGATCTGTTGCTGTTCCATCACCTCCGGCGGCGGCCGTCGGAGTACTGCGACAACGGAACAACTTCCGCTAACGGAGTTGACAACGGCGTCGGAAGGGGCGAGCTCCGGCAAACAGGACAACTGGCATTGAGCTTCAACCAAGCGTCAACACACGTCACATGAAAACAATGTTTACAATCAGGTAACATTCTCACCATTTCATCTTGTTTATATTCGCATAAACATATCGCACAAACCGAATCATCAATAATTCCTTTAGTAAACGGAAACTTAGGGTACGAATTGATAACAGCTTGATCTAACGCAACGACGACGACGTTTTGATCGTTATTGTTACCATTACTATCTTCGTCGATGAAGATGATGCTAGGTAGGATTACGCCGGTGTCAAAATTAGGGTTACGGTGACGTTGATTGTGACGGTGACGGAAACAGATGTAGGAAGCGAGCAGGAGAGATGAGAAAAGGACTAGGAAACCGAATGCGATGGCGATAGCGTAACCGAGACCTAGGTTAGTGATGTAGTAATGCGTGGCGGTAGGGAGTGGTGGTGATTGGAAGGTGGACATGGTGGTTGTTGGTGGCGGTCCATTTGGAAAACAGAGGAGGATGAATGAAGGTAGTTGGGGGTTTTAGAAGGTGGTGAAGGTAGTTGGGTTGATGAGATGAAGCATTAATTGAGTGAATTTAAGAAAATAGAGATATTATATTTAATTGATATTAATATTTTGTCATATATCACCATTGGTATTCAAAGTTATTAACTACCTAAACTAACCAGAGGATTAAAACTTGACGGATTTCCTACCCACTTTTGTGTACTATCAAACTTAATGGGAGGTAAACCGATCTCTAACGATTTCTCATCGACTGATTTTACGGTCAACATGAGAAAGGAAAATAGTGTAACTCACGATTAAAGGGACAAGAGATGGGATTTGAACCCGTAAGTTCGTGACCTTCATTTTTATGTTGTATGTTACTATCGCGGGGATATTAAAAGTAAAGGACGAAAGATACTATTGGTTTGTCACGTGCGATACGCTATAAATATAATTTCATTTTATTATGTTTTTAGGTGATTTAATAGGTTAATGTATTACTTTATCCGTCTCAATACAAGTATTTTTTTCAAATAAGTATTTAGTTCATGTTACAGTCAATTAAAAAAATTTAGTGGGCAGATGTTTTGTTTAATTGTTGAGTAGTGTAATTAGTAAAAACTTCTAGAATCATGTGCATAGTAAATTGAACAGACCGAGGAGACAGGCTTTTTAGTTGAAGAATTCATATGTTGTTGATAAATTTGAAGCTTCGTGATGCGTTAAAAGAAGACAAAAAGAACATACGAGTCAAGGCATACAATGAAGTGTTTGTTTGATTGTGATAATTGTCAACAAGACAATTAGTTTGTTCCCATGTTATGGGTCAACACCATCCATGATCCATCTTTATATCTGTTGTTCACTGACAACAAGTAATATTTACTCATAGTTTAAAACAAAGTATATATAGTTGGCAAACATAAGGGCCAGATCAATTGGGGTAAATCGGTAATAACTAATAACCTATTAAAAATGAGTAGCTAGATCACGTGGCATTGTTATGCGTTAAACGAATCGGATCAGTTTGTAACAGATTCGTTAACACTTTCCGGTCTCATCTCATTTTTTATATAGTATATTTATATTCAGAATTTAATGAATTGAAAGCTCAGTTTTATTGTAACAACATGTCAGACATTGGTTTCCGATAATAAATTTAAGTCCCGTCTAAAGTTGTGGCTAATTGATACATTCCACCATTATTTTTAGTTGAAACCTGAAAGTATTCGGTTAGTCATGACTTTAGCTTTGAGGGACGTTTTATATGGTATCAGAGCCATAGCCTCTTGAGGTGTGACGGGCACGTGGCTCGTGCATCTCCCGAGGTATGGATCCTGGTTATGTTTCGGCCTGATGAAGACGTCAGAATTTTAAGTGGGAGAGTTTGTAACAACCCGTCCCACATTGGAAAAAGATAAGAAGTTTGAGTCCCTTATAAGTCTAAAGTTGTGGCTAATTGATACCTTCCACCATGATTTTTAGTTGAAACTTGAATGTATCCGGTTAGTCATGGCTCTAGCTTATCACTTAGCCACAACTTAAGACTTACAAGGGACTCAAACTTCTTACCTTTTTCCGATGTGGGACGGGTTGTTACAAACTCCTCAACTTAAAATCCCGACGTCCTCGTCAGGCCGAAACATAATTAGGATCCATACCCCGGGAAATGCACGAGCCGCGTGCCCGTCACACCCCAAGAGGCTATGGCTCTGATACCATATGAAACGCCCCTCAAAGCTAAAGTCATGACTAACCGGATACCTTCAGGTTTCAACTAAAAACCATGGTGGAAGGTATCAATTAGCCACAACTTTAGACTTATAAGGGACTCAAACTTCTTATCGCAAACCGATGTGGGACGGGTTGTTACATTTATTATCCAATAGTGGTTAATTCACGAATGAATTGATTTAAAAATTATCAAGTTCCTTCACTCAAAATAACTTACATCCCTTGATAAATTACAATTTTACTAAAAACATTCTACGAATTAAACGCATCAGATGTTTTTATGGTTGAATATTAAATCATTCTACTAGTTATCTTTAATCTTTAACTACATATTAAGAATCTCTACTTCACTTCTTAATCTTAATTTTCAACATCTTTAAATAGAAGTAAAAAACTTGAATGAATGATTTATTTTACTTATCAATGTGGGACAACTCAATGTATATTACTCAAAATCAAATGTAAGGAGTTGATCCCACATTGATTTGTAAATAAAATGTTAGAGCTTTTCTTCTCTATATAATCATTATACATCAATGTTGATTCACTATATTACATTATAGATAAAGTGAAAATCATTATAAATTTTTCAGTCTTTTCTATACAACTACAATGTTATACATTACCATTATCGATATCAAATCGACATCATTTTGAATATAAATTTTCCGTTGCATTGCGGGGTATACTTCTAGTCTTTTATTATATTCATTATTATTAGTTTTTATATTTTTTTTTTGAAAAACAAAATTAAATATATAAATATAAATCTCAACGTTCAACTAAAGTTGAAGTGAGAAACAAACTACAAACATGGGCTTGAGATCACGAATGACCTGAGATACCAATGCCCTAACAACATGCATATGAAACATTCGACCTACCAACTACCAAGACACAAATTGAAAGATATCAAGCACTATGAGAAAACCCAATATCTTAAGAACTACGTTGAGGATGAAACTTCAATTGCAGCTCCCAAAAATCTTGCAGGTCTTTAAACTAGAGAACCATCAAACCTAACTACCATCTCAATAAAATTAGCTACCACCTTGAGCATACAAAACTGTTAAAAGACTTGATTAATGAATAACATGAAATTTAAAAAATATAAAAACCTACTCAGTTTTAGATCGAGGATTTATCGCTATCGATCAAACTTTGGATAACTGACTGAACTTGACCATTTCATTTTCTTTTTTCTTCATGTTAATAAATTTCCTCATGACCGAACGAATATCTAGTTCATCTTGTTCGAAAGGAACTTGGTTAACATGATCAACCGGATCTGTAAGAGATGAAACTTGGGTTGTATCTTCCACAATATCAGTAAACACATCACATTTGGATCTACCCTTAATTATTACTTCCTATGTCCTAAATTAAGTGTCCTGGTTTGACTTTTTGAGTATTTCCTTTTCATCTTTGACCTTAAATATTTTTGTTTTTGTTATATAATATTTGATGCAAAATATATGAATGAATTGAGTTTAGATGTATTTTCATTGATATAATTTTTATATATATAATACAAATAAATATATTTAATGTCAAAGTTAAAAAAAGAATTCAAAATTTAATTCAGGACACTTAATTTAGAACTGTGAGAGAGTATTAGTTAGTAGTCCTTACTTCATAAGCATAAGCAATAAAGGCTGTATGATTCAATGTTATGGCTATTGCCTCCATAAATCAAATCAAAGTATAAATATGAGAAATACAAGTCATACATGCATTTATATAAATTTAATATAGGTGCTTGGTTGTACTTGGAAGGACGCTATTTTCTTGAGAAACCATTTAATGCGTACGACTTAATTGTAACAAAGTACGAGTAATGTTATGTTATATAAAAACATATCTCATAAATTCTATATATACAATACTCTTCACATCCATATATAATCATCAACCATATACATAATACAAAATGATTTATACGAACAATAATAATGTTGACTAAATAATCTATAGTTTGACTTTTCTCTTACACTTCTGGTCTTCAATTGCTCGACTAGTGATGTTGACTTTCATAGTGCAATTCATCCTCACAGTCACGTGTTTCTTAATAAAACTCAAAAACTTGACCCTACCACCAACTCTTGTGTAACTGTTCATGGTCAATAACCCTGTACTCAAATCATTTTGCAATTCAGGGCTTCCCAATAGACTATCAACAATTATGTCGATGGTAATGTTCATTCTAGCCGTCCGTCGGGCCTTCGACTGCCCTGGCGGCCCTCGTGCTTCCCCTATTACCGCCCCGTGGTAGTAGAGGCTAGTTGTCGTATTCTTGTACCTGTATCAATACAAATATATATCGTACCAAGTATATTAATTTTGATCCAACATTTATGTTTTGATGGGACAAATATAGTTATGTCATAACGTGTACCTGTATGAGAGTTTGCTTATTGTTCAGAAAAATGTATGATTATGCAATAACGAAGTTAGTATTAGCCTGGGCTTTATGTATGATACTATGATCATTGGGCAAACATGTACAACAAATATATAGACGAGAATACCTATAACCCTAAAGCCGGCCAAAAGTGTCCAACGGAAACTAATGGGCTAACGATTACGATAACTACACGTGATTACATAACTATACATTATTAGTATTGAATGAGGTCTATGCATGAAAATGTATCATTGAAAATGGAAATATGTTCATTGCTAACCTGAAAGATGCAAAATTCGGATTTTTAACTGATATATCTGCTGTTAAAGACATGTTGGTACCGGGTCGTGGGATGGTGCCATTAACCAAATCAATATTGTCAACTATAACACCATTCATCTTGATCTCGGGATCTTTAACTTTAAAGATTGTAAATATCAAGGTCACAGCTACTACAACCTGGAGGACTACGATAGCCAACATACAACCACACAACTTGATGTATTTATTTCGACGAGTGCTTTTCTTTAGGACCGTCTCTTCATCGTCACTGCTGCTATGTTGGCGATTGGTGGCTGGAGCTAGTGGTCTCACTTGCTCTTCGGCCATGATTAGATTACTACTCGTAATTAAGGTGTGTGAGAGTTTAGAGTTTGGGATTTATTAATTATCATCTAGCTACTTTTTTATACTTGTACAAACTTCATGCTAGTTTTTTGACTTTTGCAGGTTTCATACATAGAGTCAAACATGTTATTTCTATGGTTTGAAAATTGATACTATTATTTGAAAAGGATATTGATGAAAGCGGGTGTTTATATATTTTAAGTACATATTTGGTGTGAAACCATGACATATTTGTATGATGCATATTTGAAGATATATACAATTTAAGAGAATTTGATTGATCGAGTTTTACTATTCAGGAATAATTAATGAATGCTTTCAGTGGATTAATAGCGTAATCCTCATGTTAATTAACACATACATGATACTTAATTTAATAAACAATTACAATGAATTTAAACTATATTTTAAAACGATTTAATTAACTTCAAATCTACAGCAAAATTTGCACCATGGAATTAGAACACGATAAACTTTAGCCTTGTAAGATTTGCTGCAATTTTTGTGATTCTTAAAGTAAAAAACATGGTCAATAAGGCATTACTGATCAATGATATGATGCAAAGAAACTTTTCAGATTTAGTCTTCTAGAATATAAGATGATACTACGTGTACAACACTAAAACTTAGCAGTACGTAGTGGTGTGTGTAGCTATCAAGTTTAAACTACAATATACATGAGTTTGTGTGTGCGTATTAATGTGAAAGGGATAAGAAAATTGTGAAAATAAAACAATAATGTCGGTATAATTTTTTTATTTAGAAATTAAGGCAACCCTAAAATCACACACATGCTATATAACCCAGGACCTCCCGATTGATAGTATCTTCTCATATCTCTAATTAAACCAATGGCCCTTGTTATCACGTAGGTGCAAATATATTTCATTATCATTGAAATGGACATAATTTTGTTTGGTATTAATATTAGTGATGGTATTTGTATGAAGAAGCATTTAATTTGACCGTTAACTAAAGTCGTTGAGGACTAATGAATATATGGTAGGTGTGTGTTTGTTAGTAGTTAGCGAAATTTGTACTAAGTGGTCCCTTAGTTTTATATTTGACTTTATGACCAATAACTCTGATACAGTATTAAGTTTTAACTTTTAAGGCGATGAAGGAATGAAGAGTGCAGTGAGACTGCTGATAACATTATCATATCATTTTTAGTTTGGTGGGTCAAATGATTTGGCTGCTAATCAACTTATATCAGGTTTAAACATGAAGTACAAGGAAAAAGATGGATTCAGTTTAAGTGATTCTAGTAAGGGAAATTTTAAAAAAATGTCATTTTTTCAACTATATATTGTTTTGCCCTTCGAAAAAAAATTGACGATATACCCTTTGAAATCGTTCAGGGGGTATATCGTCAATTTTTTTTCCTGAATGGCAAAATGATATATAGTTGAAAAAAAAGTAGCATTTTTTTAGTTTCCCTTCTAGCAACCGCTGCGTAAGTATATATAAGGTGGTAATATACAACAGCATAAAGCGATAATGATAAAGCTATAATGATAATTCATTAGATGATAAGATTAAATTCTGTACAAAAAACTTCAGTTTTCGATGACTCAGCAGTCGAGCTTATGGTTTGGCCCAAAAAGTTGAGCCCAAACCGAGAAATGGACCCGTTGAATGTACTAATTTGTAGACAACGACATGATTTAAGCCCAAGTTCATAAACATGAATACTATTAATCAGTCGTTCATCATTATTATTATTACATGTATCATCCTTCTGAATTCAAGTAAGTATAGACCAATACATTGTTAACCCAAACTTAAAAAACGTACACCAGTATATATATTATCATACGAATCACGATACGATTCACGTCGCGCTCTTATAGTCGCTCTTCTAGTTCATAGTTAAACCGTCGTAGTAGATCCTCCTCCGCCAAATAAACTTGATAGCGTAGGGAGTTTGATCTCGCCACAACTATTCACCGGAATGTTTATGTTACCAACAACCGGAAGATCAACGGTGAGAATAATATTGAGTTCGTAGTCTATGTCCCAATCCGCACCAATGTCCTTCACCAAGCTCACTAACACGCTATGTGGCACCTTAACCCCCACATCTAGCATTGTATCGGCATTCGCCTTTAGCCAACCAGGGTCCGGGATCGTGCCTTCAGCAATCACCCTAAATTTAAAAAACAAATATATCCACGTCACGTACGTGATCGATATTTTTAATAAACGTGACAAAATATATATTTTGAGACGATATTTTAAACGTAACATCATACCATTATGAGCGTAATAGTCCTCATCTTTTATTGATATGATCACCGGTATATATATCTTTGTTCTTGAAAACAAGATTATTCACATCAAAACATTTTGTGTGTATATTTTTTTATTTTGTGTGTATATTTTTTTAACTTGCAAATTGTCATTTTTTTTTATACCATTGATGAAGACGTTTTTTTTCTTTCTTTTTCACGAATATCTACAATAATTCAACATATATAGAACTTGAACTGGCAACGCGCGCCTAGCATATCATTTATAGATTGATCTAATTCTAACAAACTTAATTAACATCTATAGATCCGCAACAATATAATCATGCATAATAATCTATAAATAAGTTTAAGCATACGCACATATATACAAACTAAAATAAAAATTGATAACCTGCCAGCGCTTTTGAAAGTATACGAGATCTCGCAAATGGGAATAGGAGTGGTGTAAGGATTGGAAACGTTGACGTCAGCTTTATACGTGATGCAATCGCAGGCGACGTTTTTGAGATCCACGTTTTTAACGGTGGCTTCCGGTTTCTTCATGTTTGCCACCTTTTCTGCAACAAATTCCTTCGCCTTATCCACCAATCCAGCCATTTCCGGTTATTAATGTTATTTTACGATGATTATGAACCACGGTACGATATTAATTGATTATGATAAAGAACAACAAATAATTCGTTTTGGTTTTCATCACAACAAACTTAAAATTGATATATCCAGGAGATATTATATATATACTCCAATATATATATTTGCATGGTTAGTTAAACGATAATTGGGGATGATATGATCCGTGGGTGGGCAGTGTGACATGTGGTGACACGTGATTAGACACGTGTCGTGTTGATGCTTTTGGTACTACAGATTCATCTCCTGTGGTTTAACCGCGTTACGATCAAATTTATTCACTACAAATACTACAGCCGTTGGACCATTCGTAACGTGCAAACGTGGCGGACGTTCAGAGCCTCCAGAATGGACGTCGTGCAAGAAAAAAGAGAGAGAAACGAGCGTTTCGGTGAAACTCACCCCTTTTTTCTTTTCTCTTTTCTTCTTATGTTTAATTCAAAAGTTAAAAATACAAAAAAATCCTCACATTTTAATTATTGTATTGTATTTTGTGTTTATTTTGTTAAATAAATGAAAATTAAATTTAGTTATTGGGTGGGTCTCAGTGGGAATAGCGTTATGGTGTTATAGTTACGGAATGTGAGAGGGACGTTCTGGTGTTATACTGATGTGACGCTTGAAAAATGAGCGTTCTGATGTTATGGGTTACGAGTGGTCTTACCTTTTATTCACAATTGTATGACATACATATGACATTATACTTATACGTATTTGACCATCGGTTTAAGAAGTTACGTTATCTGGTAATTTAAAATGACAGTTTTATCTTTAATTTTGATACAGATTCATAGTTATCAATTTTGATGGTTAAATGATAAAATTAATATATCATTTTGAAAGTTGATAGTTATCTTGGGACAAATAAAAAGGAAAATGTTGATCTTTATTTTGAGACGAAAGGAGCATGTAATATAAAAAGTTTTGTTGATTATACCCCTATCATTCTTGAGAATGGACAATCAATTTGTGACGTAAAACTTGTACTCGTACTATCTAGAGGGAATTATTATTATTATTATTTTCTTTTCTTTTTCTTTGTATCACATTTATTAAAATATAACTATGTGGCAAGCACGTTTGGTTTCTTCTTAGACAAATGGATTAGATGTTTGTGAAAGTTTGTTATTTTAAAACTTATCCGGAAAAAATGAATTTTAGCCCGACACATAATATGAACTTTCGCTTGATTAATTATCTGATATCCAAAATGCAAATCAAATGTGACCCACAATCAATCAACTTTAGCTAAACGATTGCTTGTTGTACGTCAACTAGTTTAATATAGATTTTTTAAGGTGTACGATTTATTGGATATGAAATTTTGATAACCTTTATTTAACAAAACGACTTGCAACACTAATCACCAACTCGGGTTTTGTTTTTCGTTTCTTAGCGTAGGAAAGTTAAATTTATAAATACGAAATTTAGGCAACTAGCAACAAGTTAGATCGGAAAAACTAACTACCAAAGGAGGGGATGAACTGTGCTAGTATTACTTACCCAATCAAACAAACTAATTCAAACGAGATTCTTACATGTGCCCATTAATGATATACATCTCCACAAATACCCGATTCACTTGATATATATCTTCTCCACTCATATACCTCTTCCCCGATGACTCATCATGTTTAGATCAACAACTCAACAAGCATTTTAAACTCTAGGCCTAGCCAATTGCCAGCTATAGGAGTTCACAGTAACACATGGATTTTGATCAAGCTTAGATTTGGGTCAAACTCGCATATATACACGTAGATATAACTTGAAGAAGATAATTAAAACACATATATTTTTATGTGCATAAATTAATAGGATTTACTTACTCAAATAACCATCATGATAGATAGATGCCGACCCAATTATAATACTCCCTCCGTCCCATTATTATCGTACAACTCTTAAAATAAATTTCCTCAAATTCTATAGACAAAAAGTAGCCCATTTCAAGTGTAGTTATCAATTCAACAACTAGAAACTCAAACAGAAAAATATAGTCTGAATTATTCATGTTGCATTATTAATGTCAAAAGAGTGGCTTTTTACCATCTAACAATCCCATCAAATGATCCAAAACATGATGATCAGGTGCACCATCATGGAGACCAGAGTGCATGTATCCATTAGTTACCCACATTCTAATCCCTCCTATCTCTGCAGCTGTCTCCATTGCAAGATTGAAGTTAACAAACATATCTTCATAATCAACTGCAGCAGCAACAGGTACCTACCAAGCATTTCAATTTTTAAATAGATCGATCATCAACTCTAATACACAAAAGATTTAAGAAACGAGAGATAAGTAAATAATCAGTAAATATAAGATGAAAAGGTACAGCACTGCGAAAAACGTGTTCAGATAACTTTGTACTGATATACCGTGTTATTATTCAGTGCTGTTTTGTTGTATAGAGGAGGCCAATCCTTCTTTTCAGCCAACAAATTAGCTGCTTCTTTAAACGGTCTCAATGCATGAATTTCATCAAACATCCATGGGAACACCATCTGCATAAACCAAAGGGTGGAATTCTGAAAAATGCCTTTGAACTTATATAGTATGTTGTAATCATTTTTATGTGTTTATTACCTCCCCAGTGAACAAAAAACATCGGCCTTTTATAGCAACCCTTACCGCATCAAGTTTTGGTTCATGTATGTTCCTTACTCTGTGAGCAGCCCACCGTGATGCAGCACCCTTCACGTACAATCAATTGATGATTGAATAAATGCCGGATATATTAAAAAACATGCATCCATAAAATGGCCAGGAGTTTTATTACTTATGGACCCACCTGACAATATATGGACTCATGCATAAGAGCATTTAATGGGTTTGTATCTAAAGACAGCCACCTCTCAAACTGCATATTTTTCAGATGTCAGCAAATGGATATTTACATATATGAAAGATGGAAATAGAAGAAAAAGCAGTCTTACCGCATTCAAGAAGTAATAGCTTATTTGCTTCTTTGTTCCGGGAGCTATTACAGGATCCCATACTCTTTCAAGCCTATACAAAGAACAAAACAACAAATAATTTATAAAGCAGCATATTTTTGAGTCGTCGTAATGCAACATATCCCATCTGGGTAACTTTTTCAAGCAAAACTTTTGGGGAATATCCATTTTTGTCTTCAAGAAATGTCTTTAGTGTTAGCTTACAAAGATTACCAATTTTGGTTTCAGTCTCAAAACATTTCACTTTAGCAGTAGATAGCTTTGAAAACACCGTCTTTTGCTTTGACATGGAAACGATTAACAGGTTACCAGATAAAGTTTAAATCTTCTAATGGTTTTAATGGGTGAAACAAATTTGGTTACCTTAAATAGAAATTGAACCAAAGTTGGTGATGTTTTTATGCATTTCACCCTTTGATTAACAGTCAAGCACCTTAATTTAAGCTATATGATCAGAGTGAAACGTCTCAAAAATATATTAGGACAAAAGAGAGTAATTATAATTAGAAGTGAGTGAATGATGGCATACAAGTAGTGCAAGCGCTCGAACCCCGTGCTAGACCTTAAGCCTGTAAGGCCAAGGAGTTGTAGGCTCCTTGGGGTTAATATGCCACCAGACGGGAGAGGAACCTATAAAACATACACAGCATACAATGATAACCAAGGGATTAATCACGTATTAAACAACTTAGTAAGTATCAGGATTTTTAATAAAAATCCTCACTCCGCCTCCTCCTGACTTTGCCAAATGAGTTACAACATCACGAATGATCTTAGCATCTTGAGGGTATTTCTTGTAATATTTCTCATTCTGGGTGATGATCCGACCCATGCAAGCATTGTACACAGTCGATGCCGTGCATCCATCTCCAATTGGCGGGATTCCACCAGTCAAATAAACTTCTTGCAGCCCTTCTGGTGCAAAACTCAGGTAGGTCACTCCACAAAATCCACCAAAACCCTATGCAAGAAAATAACAAGTTGTCAATGTATAGCATACACTATAAAGCAAATTATTGGATAAAAGGGTAACGCAAAATAACACACTATATTTGCAGGAGAAAAAGCCTAAACTTTCAAAAAATTGATATAAGTACTCAATGATGATGACGTTGCATCCAATGTGTCAAAAATTTGACCATGTTGAGTTTCTCCGCTGTGGCCTCTAATAAAACTAGAATTACTTAAAGGGTTAGGATTGTATTTTATGTAAATCTCTTGTACTCAAGTGTAACTTGTTACTCTATTTATATAATGTGTATCCTCACATTGAGGATCATCCATTCATTCAATCCTTTCTTAACTCTATCATGGTATCATCCGCTCAGGTTCCTCCCCCCTTTTAATTTTCCAACCTATCAATTCCTCTTCTCAGTCTTCCTTTCACCTTCCTCTCCACTATGTCAACCTCCAAAACTTCCGATGATTCACTGTCCATTACCGCCCTCCTACATTCCCTCAAAATCCAGTTATCATCAACCAATTTCCTGCTGTGGAAAAATCAAATATGGCCGCTGTTATTGGATCAAGGTCTCATCGGCCATATTGATGGCTCTGAGGCAGCCCCGCCGGAAGAATTGACCACCGATGGCAAAACCACTACAAATCCGTTGTACTCCTCATGGAAGGCTGCCGATCGTCATGCTGTCATTCTTATCAATTCTTCTCTATCTGAAGAAGCGGTGTCGGTGATTGTTGGCCTCACCACTGCCCGGGCCATCTGGCAGGCACTTGAAGCCCAGTATTGCAACGCCTCAGTTGAGCGTGTTCACAATCTTCGTGATAAGTTGCGCTCCCTTGTCAAAGGGTCTGATTCTGTGGCAGAGTTTGGACGTAAGTTCAAAGGGTTTTGTGATCAACTATCGGCTATTGGTCATGCTGTTTCGGACACCGATAAGTTGCATTGGTTCACCGCTGGTCTCGGTGTGGATTACATCAGTTTCACTTCCATTGTCCGGGCCACTCGTCCAATCCCTTTATTCCCAGATTTGGTTGCTCAGGCCGAGAGCCATGAAGTTCTCCTTCGTGATCTACAGGGACAACACAGTTCTACTGCGGCGTTTGTAGCTCAGTCTTCCCGTCCCCCTCGTCGTGGTGGAGGTGGACGTGGATACAATCGTGGTTACCGCAACTATAGAGGAGGCAGAAACAATCGTGGTGATCGTGGAAATAATGGTGATCGTGGAAATAATGGCAATCGTAACAACAACAGGAACTCTCCTGCTCCTCATCTGTGCCAACTGTGTGGTCTCCATGGTCATGTGGCTAGTTCATGTCCTTCTCATGTGTCGTACCCCACCAGTGAAGCCCATCTTGCAAATTCTTTTCAGGCTCAATGTCAAGTTAATCCAAACAATGCAAGTTGGTATGTGGACTCCGGGGCTACCGACCATATGACTCAATCTCCTGGTAATCTTCATGACATTATTTCTTGTAATGGGAAAGATAAGGTAACTTTTGGGGATGGAAAATCTCTGCCTATTTCTCACAGAGGACACAAAACTATTGGCAACAATATTCATCTTAAAAATGTCCTTGTGGTTCCTCAAATCACCAAAAATCTTCTTTCTGTCAATAAGTTAACTATGGACAACAATGTTGATGTGCTCTTTTCTCAACCAAATTTCTATGTTCAGGATCGGGGAACGAGGCAGGTCTTGGCTCAAGGACGATCTGAAAACAGGCTTTATGTGTTGAATCAAGATCATCAAGCTCTAAGTGCTGTTTCTACAAATAAAGCATCATATGAATTGTGGCATAGCCGTTTAGGACATGTGTCAAATGATGTAATTAAAATATTAAATAACGCGGGATTGGTGCAAGTCACATCCATTTTGCCTAAGCCTACTGTTTGTTCCTCGTGTCAAATGTCTAAAGCACATAAATTGCCATTTGATCTTAATCCAAAACGTGCACTCTTTCCTCTCGACATCGTACATTGTGATTTATGGGGACCATCACCTATCACCTCTCATGAAGGTTATCGGTATTATGTTGCTTTTGTTGATGACTTTTCCAGGTTCACATGGCTATATCCGCTACACACCAAAGCAATGTTCTCGACCATTTTAACTACCTTTATCACCTTTGTTCAAACTCAATTCTCGAGAAAAATCAAGGTCTTCCAAAGTGATGGTGGAGCGGAATTTGTTAATAACAAAGTCAAAAAGCTATTCGAAGACAATGGAACGTTTCATAGACTCTCGTGTCCGTACACTCCACAGCAAAATGGACGTGTGGAACGCAAACACCGTCACATTGTCGAAACCGGGCTTGCTATGATGTACAGTGCTAAAATACCTTCATCTTATTGGGTTGAAGCTTTTAGCTCGGCGGTTTACATTATTAATCGCCTTCCATCTAAAATTCTCGAAGGCAAATCTCCATTTGAGCACATGTTCGGCCATGTTCCTAACTACAATAATTTCCGCACTTTTGGGTGTCGTGTTTTTCCATATCTGAGAGACTATTCGGCACATAAATTGGCACCGCGTTCGTTACCGTGCATCTTCATTGGATATGCAACCCAATATAAAGGATTTCGATGTTTAGAACCTATCTCACAACGGGTGTACATCACACGACATGCCACATTTGATGAATCATTTTTTCCATGCTCAGGAAACTCTTGTCCACAAAATAATGTTAATCTTGAATTAACATCTTTCATTGACAATTCTTGGACAGTCTCAGCCCCTCCACAAATGAAGCATGTCGACAAAGTTCAAAATTCTGCTCCATGTGGCCTCTGTTCAGATGAAGAAAATGGGCCTCCATCGTCTAGAAATTCTCAGGAGCAGCCCAATGGTTCTGTGCTGAATAGTTCGCCTTCATCTAACAATTCTCCACCTGCTGCTCCAGATCATGAGACCGAGCCATCAGCACCAACACCGCCACCTCCGCCTCCACCGCCGCCTCCAACAACAACTGGTCACCACATGACGACTCATTCAAAAGCTGGCATTTTCAAACCTGTTCACAAACCAGATTTTGTTCACACACAGCATCACGGTCTCTATGCTGCTCTCTTTGCGAAATTAGACCCAACGAGTTATAAAATTGCCGCTAAACAACATGAATGGGTTATGGCTATGCGGAAAGAAATTGGTGCTCTACATCAAAACAACACATGGACCCTTGTTCCTAGACCCGCAAACACTAATATTGTTGGCTCAAAATGGATCTTTCGTACTAAGTATCTATCAGATGGTACGATTGAAAGACACAAGGCTCGACTCGTTGCTCAAGGATTCACGCAAGTTCCGGGTCTTGATTACTCTCAAACGTTCAGTCCGGTGGTTAAGGCTGCTACTATTCGCATTGTTTTATCGTTGGCTGTTATTAATGGATGGAAACTCCACCAACTCGATGTCAATAACGCATTTTTACACGGTGCTCTTCAAGAACAAGTATACATGGAACAACCGCCTGGGTTCATTGATCCACAGTTCCCAAACCACGTTTGTCGCCTCAACAAAGCTTTATATGGCCTAAAACAGGCGCCTCGGGCTTGGTTTCAACGTCTCAGCACATTCCTCATGCAGAATGGATTTTCTTGCAGTCGTGCTGACCCATCTCTATTTGTTTTCAAACAGGATTCATGCATCATCTATTTACTGGCATATGTGGACGATTTAATTATCACTGGAAATCGGGGGAATGTTATATCCTCCTTTATCAATAGACTTAACTCTGAGTTTGCCACAAAAGACTTGGGCGAGTTAAGCTATTTTCTTGGTCTAGAAGTAACTCACTCACAAGGTCAACTATTCCTCAGTCAATCAAAATATGCTAGAGACATCTTAGAACGGGCTAATCTGTTACACGCTAAACCAATGGCCACTCCTCTTGCGGCCAACATTGTTTTTTCCTCCACCGGAGAGACATTCGAAGATCCTACCTTATACAGGTCATTGGTTGGGGCCCTTCAATACCTAACTATCACTCGTCCCGATATCTCCTATGCCGTAAATCAAGTAAGCCAGTTTCTGCAAAATCCCACCACTGGTCACTATCAGCATGTCAAACGAATACTCAGATATGTTAAAGGTACAATTGATTTTGGGATCACCTTTCGCCGCGCAACTCCGTCCAACATTCTTGGTTATTCAGATGCTGATTGGGCCCGTTGTATTGAAACACGTCGATCAACTTATGGATACTCTATATTTTTTGGAGGCAACCTTGTTTCCTGGAGTGCCAAGAAACAGCCGAGTGTAGCACGCTCCAGTTGTGAATCTGAGTATCGGGCTATGGCCAATACCGCTGCTGAAATTGTTTGGGTTACTCACCTACTCAGGGAACTGCATGCGCTTCCACCTGATCGTCCCACCTTACTTTGTGACAATCAAAGTGCCATATTTTTAAGTCAAAATCCCATTGCTCATAAACGTGCTAAGCATATAGACATTGATTACCACTTCATTCGGGAACTTGTCTCCTCCAGGAAGTTACACACCAAGTTTGTTCCTACCAAGCTCCAGGTGGCTGATATTTTTACTAAAAGTCTCCCAAGACCTCAGTTCGAATTCTTCCGAGCCATGCTTGGCCTTGGGTCACCACCGTCTCGCTTGCGGGGGGGTAATAAAACTAGAATTACTTAAAGGGTTAGGATTGTATTTTATGTAAATCTCTTGTACTCAAGTGTAACTTGTTACTCTATTTATATAATGTGTATCCTCACATTGAGGATCATCCATTCATTCAATCCTTTCTTAACTCTATCAGCCTCAATGTTGGTTAAACTAAATAAGAAGATTATCCAAAATGAAACTTTTAGAAAGTTTGTGCCTTTTTGAGGACGCAAACAATGTGTGTACCTAAAGAAATCTGACAATAGTTTTTTAACCTTTTTATGCAATTTGTCACTCTGAATACATATAAAACATCCAAGGGACTGGCCTAGCGCCCTAGTGACATCGAGGTGACTTTATAACCGCGAGGTTGTGGGTTCAATTCTTGCTTTGGACATACGTATATATTCAAGGTAATTGCGTGTGTCTTTATGAAAAAATAAAATATACAAATAGTTCATACAAAAACAAAAACAGATTTCGTACCTGACCCAGGACCTTCCAAGGACCCTCATTGGGAACAAGTGCCTTTCTAATATATTCAGCATCATTCACAATATTATCTGCTCGAAAGTATTTCAAGTAGTCAACCAACTCTTGTGCAGACTTCGTGTAGCATAGACGGTGTTGTTAGAGGAGTTGACAACCCTGTTCCTCGCTGCATGTTTAGCACATCAGTCATCAGACAAAACAATAAACAAACTAACAAACATAGTAATTAGGTGTCTTTGTATAGTGAAAAAAACAAGGATAGTACAAAAGATAGGTAAAAAACAAACCTGATCCATGAGTATAACACGATGTTCTTCGCATGCTTTACGCAGCCACCCACTTGATTCAGTCGGCCTTGGTGGCTCGTAACCTGGTCCACCTTGTAGGTATAACAAGTGTGGCATAGCTTGATCTTCCTTTCCAACTGCACCATACGACGATAATATCAACGAAAATGACAGACATACTAGCTACAAATAACTAAAGATTTTGCTTCTTATTATAAAACTCAAAACAACATGAAAAACTTGACATCCTAACTGTCTCTAAAATTGGTTTTCTAGAGTTAACAAAGTACATTCACAATCAAAATATATCATTATTCAACAAGTTTTTCATCGACAAATATAAAAGTGTGGGTAGAACTTTATTGTCATAACATAGCAATATACTTTTATCTTTGATCCGTTTAGGTAGTTGTAACATTTTTTGTTGTATGTAGACATATCAGATTTAACACACAAAAAATTTCCATGCATCGAACTTTAAAAGTTCCTAATGTATTTCATTTATCGCTATTGTATATGCCCGAAAGAATTTTATGTTAGCCTGGCAGCCATATAAATTGCCTGGTTGGTAACTCGGTGAGTAAGTTATAAGAAATCAGATGAGTACAACGACATTATTTAAACAGTTGATAAAAAAAAAAGTAAACGAAAACTGAATTAATTACTGGCAACGACTTCGCGAGCGAAAATGGAGATCTGAGTGGAATAAGGTTGAGAATAATCAAGTGGGACATTGAAGTGATGGTCTCGAAGACTGAGTTCCGGAACAGAATACCATTCTCCAGTCACAGATGGCTCATAAACTCTAATGGTGTCGCAGAAGCCGAAAAACGACCTTCTACCCAAAGAATGTTTCAAGTGCACAAGTTTAATGGGAGGTGTTATCGGTTTTACATTTAATAATCGAAGAGAATAACGAAACAAAGAAAGTGATAACATCTTTGGATTCTTAGGAAATACTATTTGTTTTGTTATATTCAAAATTCAGTTATATACATGACACATAGAAACTATAATTGCGTTATTGATGGAGACTAACATAGGTTGGAAAAAGTGAAGTATTTTGAAAGAGAGTAAAAGAGATATGTCATCCTACACCACAAGCTTTTTTTTAATAGCAAAAACCGATTAAGTTTTGCTAATGGAATAAGATAAAATTGGTTTATAACCATGAACCAATGCATTAAAGCAGCCACTTGATCGACAAGTGGGGTGACACACCGGTGATTTACCTAACCCGGAAGGCATGAATAATGCATTGGAGTATAGGTTGACACATATATATCCCATCACAATTGTATTTCCTTTTATATTTACACCGAAGATTTCATAGCTACTCAGCAAAAAAACTTCAAACAACAGGAACATTTCTATGTTTAAAACTTTTGTTACTTATGTTATGATGAATACTAGTGGCTAAATCATCTTGTATTTGCTTAGACAAATGTTTAACGAAGTTTATGTTAACTTGGTTGTTGGGCGTTCATCAGTTTAATGTATGTTTGACTTTCTGAGAGTTTGACTTATATTTTATCAACATAAAATCAGATAGTGAACTTTCTTAACATTAGAAGTGGAATCACTAGGTGTTAGGGGGCGTGTTAATGATTATTTGGTAACAACTAACAAGTGATTATTGCAAGAGTATAAAACGAGAAATCGTAGTTAGTTTTACTTGGTAATTTGGGTTAAGAAATTGATTAACAACACATACAAGGAGAACTCCTATGCATAGTTACAAAGTCAATGTTTTTACACTAAGTTAACTCAAGAATATTGGAGAACTCCGTACTTAAGTTTCACACAAGTCTAAGTCGTATTTGGAATTCGCAAGTAACCGAACTTGATAGATAATTTAAGGTAATTGGGAACACTAGAGACTACTAATTTCCTTAATTTGGTAATATTAGTTACTAAATCACATAGACTTGGGAGTTTAATTCGATTCACCATGAATCCAGAGCCAAACCGTCTAGTATTCACTTTTTTGCTTTAGAAGTTGAAACAACACCATGATGTATTTATATCAAACAAACTATAAGATGTTAAGATCTCAAGTTTGTATTCAGCTTATGATCCTGTTTCTGCCAGAATTGGTACCCGAACAGTTAGAATCAGCCCATGTATCAGTTCCACGGGTCTTAACTTCTCCCCATGAACACCCTTAGCGCCTTCACTAACTTTACATAAATTCTTTTAAGAGCTGAACACTTTACACTTTCACAACAAAA
The DNA here is from genome assembly GCA_963422505.1 of Pseudognaphalium luteoalbum. Lineage (NCBI taxonomy): Eukaryota > Viridiplantae > Streptophyta > Magnoliopsida > Asterales > Asteraceae > Pseudognaphalium > Pseudognaphalium luteoalbum. The sequence continues at coordinate 30,331,740 of OY730195.1, forward strand.
TGATAACAGATCATAAGATCCTTAATTAGGACCTCAAGGAGAAAACACCTGAACACCTGAACATATCTACTACAATATGGAGGATACAAACACGAGAAATATAAAACACATATTCAATTGCTAGATCATATTAAATTGCTAAGGTGAAGATGCAGGACCTTATGAACTCTATAAATGGATATCCACAAATTCTATGGTAAAAAGGTTGCCCAATTGAGCTCCAAAAATTATTTAACCACTAAAAACTGACCAGGAAAAATCTAGTTAGGGCCTTGAATGTCAAAAGAGTGGCTTTTTACCATTTAACAATCCCATTAAATGATCCAGAACATGAGTCGCGCCATCACGAAGACCAGAGTGCATGTATTCATTAGTCACCCACAGCCTGATGCCCGATATCTCTGCAGCCGTCTTCATCGAAATGTTGAAGTTAACAAACATATCTTCATAATAAACTGCAGCAGCAACGGGTACCTACAAAACATTTCATAAAAGATCATCATATTCAAAAGAAAGAAGAAAAACAAACGAGAGAAAGAAATCTTCTATCTATTCTAAAGGCTAAAAGAGGATAATGAATAGACACCCGTAAATCTGTTGTGCTTCCACGACCCTATTTCTCTATGGTTTTCCGGTCAACTTTAGTTTTGCAATTTATCTCTCAATAAACTACTATTCATTATATTTTTAATGGCCTTACTTCTTTGTAGTTTCTAAATGGTCAAAGTATATAGTTATAGGGCAGGGGTAATTTTATTCATAGAGAACTCAATATATGCAATAAGAGCATCATAGCACTTATCCGACTTACGATAGATAACTTATAGTGTGGCTAAATGGGCAGTTCAAGGGTATGGTGATATTACGTGACTTGCATTAGATAACTTATGAAGTGGCAAATTGGGTAGATTGGGGCCTTGGGGGTATGGGTCAAATTTAAATCTTCAGATCAGGGGTGATTTAATCCGACTTGCATTACATAACTTATGAAGGCAACTTCGTTGGGACAGGGGTATGGGTCAAAGAAAGTATGTTTGAGGACAGGGATGACTTTTTAATGCAGTTGCAATTACCCAACTTGCATTAGATAACTTATTAATTGGCAAATTGAGCGGATTAGCGGTATGGATCGAAACTGTACATTCTTGGCAGGGGTGATTCTATGTATTCAGAACTGGAAAAATGTACTAAGCATTTCATACCAATTATCCGACTCGCATTACAAAACTTATATGTCGTTTTGACAGACCATAAAGGTACTTTAATAAGTATTCAACTCATACTAGAAACCAGAGGTGTCTAGATTGGAGGGTCGGATACTTAGGATTACTGGTCACATCCTGATGTTTGTTTATTGGCAACTTACGATAGGTGGCCAACTGGCCAGGTCGGGTCAGTTGGCAAATTTCAATGACAATTTTTGTTCCTAACCCATTTTCTAACCTTATTGTTCCAAGGGAAAAAATAACTTATGGTTATAGGTAAAAGGAGGATTTATGCTCTGAAAGCGAACAATGTGGACCTCTCATTTCTAGGTAGAGAATACATTGAATGAATAAAGATTAGATTGAATTATTCTTCTAATTGGTATATAAGCTGGGTTTATCAAATGAAATTATAGAATATGCTTCAATATTGGTTACCTATACTTCGTTTATCAATTATAGCAGGCACATTTCCTTATTTGACTTCAAATGCTATTCATTTGATGTTTACTACTCGTATTATGCTTACTCATTCTATGCCTACCATTGTAAAACTGTTAATATATTACACATAGTAAACGTTAGTCATTCCTTCTTTACTTTAAAAATCAAATTATTTACCGCACGATATCCTTCCAGCGCACTTACATTGGATACTGGTAAAATGATTATTATAATAATAAACTTATATAATGCGACTATCATTTCTATTTTTTGACACCCTTTTAGACATACCTAGTACTCAGGCCGTAATATTGTACAAAATATACACACATTCTTTAATACTTTAGTAAAACACTTTTTAAAACGAATACTTCTCAGAATCTACACATCCTCCTTAGTACAACCATGCATTGCACAGGTAGGATCTAGTAATACATACATAATCCAAGTATAGAACTACAAAAAACGTATTCAGATAACTTTTTGTAGACATTAGAACTTAGAAAATTAAGCAAACCTTGTTATTATTGAGTGCTGTTTTGTTATATAGAGGAGGCCAATCCTTCTTCTCAGCCAACAAATTAGCTGCTTCTTTAAAAGGTCTCAATGCATGAATTTCATCAAACATCCATGGGAACACCATCTGCATAACGAAAAGGGTATAATGGTCAAAAGCCTTTGAATATAAACATGTTACAATAAACGTGTGTTACACACCTCTCCTGTCAGCAAAACACATTGGCCTTCTTTAGCAGCCTTTACCGCATCAAGCTTATTTTCATGTTCTTCCCTTACTCTGTGTGCAGCCCACCGTGATGCAGCTCCCTTCATGTTACAATCAATTAATGATCGAATAAATATTGTTTATATTTAGAAACATGCATTCATAAAATGGCTAGAAAGTTTTTTATATGGACCCACCTGACAATATATAGACTCATGCATAAGAGCATATAATGGATTCGTATCAAAAGACAGCCACTTCTCAAACTGTACATGTGTGAGATGTCAGCAAATGGATATTTACAGATATAAAAAGATAGCAATAGAGGAAATGTGGTCTTACGGCATTCAAAAAGTAATAGCTGATTCGCTTCTTTGCTCCAGGAACTATTACAGGATCCCATACTCTCTCAAACCTAAGCGAAGAGCACAAAAGCGATCAACTTTTAGACCAACCTTTAATGGTATGCACCCTTTATCCAAAATAAATGCAACGCCTCCTCTTCAGACAAGATGTCAAAAAAAGTTTACTAGCCCACTGGCAATCATTAAACATATATAGGTAACACTAATTCTAGTCTACAATGACAATTTCCTAATCGTGGGCCAATTTTGACCAACTTTGTTTTCATTCATTAAAAGCTGAACAATTGTTAGAAGTCCAGTTTAAGGTATTCATGTTACAAGGTCAAAAATGCTGCATGGATATGATGATCTGGTTACCTCAAATCAAAGTTGAAAATCACCTTAAATCTAAATCTATTGAAAGTTTGATGGTTAAACAAAATTGACCTGAAATAGAAGTTGAAACAAAGTTATTACGTCTTTAGTCAATTAACCCTTTGATTCATAGTTAAACACTTTATGTAAGCTATATGGATGATTGGGTGAGCCAAACATTGCATTATCTTTAGACAGACGAGAGTATTAATTAATCGAAGTGAGTGAATGGTGGCATACAAGTAGTGCAAGCGCTCAAACCCTGTGCTAGACCCTAAACCCGTCAAGCCAAGGAGCTGTAGCCCCCTGGGGGTCAATATACCACCAGATGGGAGAGGAACCTATAAAACACACACATTATAAGGTGAGAAACTAAGGGAATGAATAACATTTAGCCTAGTATCAAAATTGCTTATTAATCTCCTCACCCCGCCTCCTTCAGACTCTGCCAAATGAGCTACAACATCACGAATGATCTCAATGTCTTGAGGGTATCTCTTATAGTATTTCTCATTCTGGGTGATAATTGGACTGATGCAAGCATTGTACACAGTCTCTGCTGTGCATCCATCTTCAATTGGTGGAACTCCACCAGTCAAGTAGACTTCTTTCAGCCCTTGTGGTGCAAAACTCAGGTACGTCACTCCACAAAAGCCACCATAACTCTATGCAAGAGAATATCAAGTTGTCAAATGTATAATGTACACGTTGATGCAATAACATCCTCTTGCTAAATAGGAAATAATTGCATATAAGGGTAACACAAGATAAAACACTATATTTGCACTAAAAAAAGGCTCAAACTTGATGAAAGTCAATGTGACAAATGTCGTGTCGATAACTTTGACCATGTTGACTTTTTCAGGTGTCACCTGAAATCTGGTTAGCTTATAAGATTATCCAAAGTAACACTTATAAAAAGTTTGTGCATTTTTGTGGATGTAAATAGAATGTGTTGCCGTAAATGAAAATCGACCAACGTTTTTATAAACCTTTTGATGCAAATTGTCACGCTAACTACAAATACATAAGCAAGAACAATTCTCATACCTGACCCAGAACCTTCCAAGGACCTTCATTGGGAACAAGTTGTTTTCTAATAAATTCAGCATCGTTCACTATATTATCTGCTCGAAAGTATTTCAAGTAGTCAACCAACTCTTGTGCAGACTTCATTTGTTGCATAGAAGATGTTGTTAGTGGAGTTGACAACCCTGTTCCTCGCTGCATAGCACATCAAAACACATCAAACAAAATAACAGATGTGTCCACATACTGTAAAAAAAAAAAATACAACAAAATGCAGTAAAAAAACAGACCTGGTCCAAGAGAATAACTCGATGTTCTTCGCATGCTTTACTCAACCACCCGCTTGATTCCGTAGGCCTTGGGGCCTCAAAACCTGGTCCACCTTGTAAAAACAAAAGGTACGGCATGGCTTGATCTTCCCTTCCAACTGCACAACGAAAACGGCATATTACAGATTAGTGAAGCTTTCACAAAGCACACTCAAACTTAACATCACAGCTGTCACTCTTAAAATTAGTTTTCTAGCTTTCACAAAGCAGACTCTAAACTAAAATTTTCTATAACCAACAAGTATTTAATTTAATTAGCAATTATATGAAATCAACCTTCTAAAGGCAAAAACTATAAATTGTAATATAAAATGTAATCTATTTGGGAATGCAGTTCAAGTAAAGATCAGTAAGAGCGAATGTGACATAATAGCAGTATACTTTCACATTATACCATGTACATGACCAAAATGTATACAACTGTACCGTGTATGGATCCAAGTTTATAGTATGTATCAAACTTTCAAGAAATTCAGATTTATAAAAAAAAAGGAATAGAATTGGAAGTTACCGGCAACGGCTTCGCGAGCGAAAAGGGAGATAAGAGGGGACTGGGAACGAGAATAATCAAGTGGGGCAGTGAAGTGATGATCTCGAAGCCGGAGTTGGGGAACGGAGAACCATTCTCCGGTCACGTGTTTACTTTCAGGTTCCATGGTAGCGGTGAAGCTACACCCGGAAAAGGTTCGGAAACAAGTGGGTTTCAAGTTGGGAACAAGAGTTTGTTGTTTAATGGGAATGGGAATGGGAATGGGAATTGTTGTTGTTCTAATTATTATTGATAAGGTATGATGAGAGTGACGAAACAAGAGTTGCGATGTTAAGGAAAGTGATTGCATCTTGATTCAACTCCTCCTAGGATAGGAATTATGTGTTTGTTCTTTTTGTTGTTACTTTAGATTTGGAGTATCCTTATCGTTACTATATAAACTAATATTATTAGTGTTATTATTATTAGGCATGTAAGCGAACTGAACTATTCACGAATCGTTCGACAGGAAGTTCGTTTACGTTCGCTCGTTTTGTTTTATGAACAAACATGAACAAATTTTTTCGTTCATTTAATTATATAAACGAACATGAACACATGTCTCGTTCGTTTATTTACGTTCGTGAACGTTCGATAACATGTTCGTGAACGTTCGGTTAAATTTTCGTTTATTAACTAACAGTTTAATTAAATTAATACATATTTGTAAATCTTATTTTGATTTAAGCCAAATTTCTAAATATAACATTATTAAATATTTAGATACTTTCATTCGATACTATTAAACATCTATACATTTTTACCTCACATTTCTCTCTCATATTTACCTCCACTAATTTCATATCTATTGCTATTACTTACGATCGGACCAAGAAAATGAGTTTATCTTCATATTGTGATCGTTTTGTAACGTTAAATATGCATTGGAAAGTTTCAAGTTCTATAGTATACGTGTGTAGATGTGTATATAGATGTTTGTTGATGTTCGTTTCAAGTATTAACGAAATAATGCGTTAAATTATGTGTTTGTTCGTGTACGTTCGTTTGTGTTCGTGAACAAACAAATTTTCTTAATGAACGAATATAAACAACAAAATCCGTTCGCTTATCTGTTCGTGTTCGTTTGTTTGTTCCTCAAAACCTTAATGAACGAACACAAATAGACTCCGTTCATGTTTATTCGGTTCGTTTACATGCCTAATTATTATACACGCGTGACATGTGCATATCTATTATCTATTACTCATTTTATAAGTCTAATAATAATAATAATAACATGGATTAGACATTGCGTTTCGCTGCGAATGTTATGATGATTTTTTTTAATTCAACTAATACGCTTATGATTGTTTTAAGTGTATTGTTTTAAAGTCACCGTCATATAATTCTTATAGAGTAGAAATATAACAACTTGTATAATGTATTCAATTCAACATGTGATATTAGTTTGAAATATTACAAAATTCAAAATTAATGTCACTATACAATTAAAATTTTGATTCACATGTTATTTTATGGTTAATAACAAACAAGTAATCAAATTATTTTTATTTTTATAAAAAGTGTTAGAAGAATGTGAGTTAGAAGGCTTGGACTTAAACATTACTTTTACATTGAATAAACGAAAAAAAAAATTGAATGGGTAACGCAAAAAGAAATTGGGCTAACTCTGCATATCTTTTACATATAAAAAAACTATTTTCGCTAAAAACAAAAAGGTTATTATTCGTAACGACTCTTTCACCTTAGCTATTGAGGTTTTATATAATAATTCTTCCAATTTTTGTAGAGTAAATCACACATATTATTCTTGAAAGAGTTAAAATTACACTTATAATAATCCATATTGTTTAAAAAATGCACACTCATAATTCTTTAAATTAACGGTCGTTAAATAATTAGGTCTGTTTGCTTTTAATATTATGCGGGATCTCTAACTTCAGCTTTGCTCATCAATTCATTAGTGCTCCTCCTTTATGTTAATTATATTATTATTATTATTGGGTATGTTTTCGGTTTAAATGTTTTTCTAAATTCGAGTAGTTGATACTGACTTACAACAAAATCTTTGTCTTTTTATTTTTTTTTCATTTGGTTATTTTGGTCTAAACAAAAGAGTAAATTTCATAAATGGTCCATGTGATTTTTACTGATTTACCAAAATCGTCAATATATTTTATTTTCATTTTTTCAGTATAATAAGTTTACGTTTTACTTCGAAATTGTCAATTCTCCACCTAGAATGACTAAATTACGCTTTTCTATTATCATTTTCGGATAGTCAGGATCAAAACACTAATGGGTACTATTATATTATAAATGTTTATTACTATTATACTATTATTTAGACGTATATTTGCAATGTTTTTAGAACTGGTAGAACCGGTCCGGTACAACCGGTTGAACCGTATTTTTCATAAATTCCGGCTTAAAATTAACCAGTTTTTGCAATATTTGACTAGTTAGGGACATTGAACCGGTTCTAAACTTCTAATATCTATAAATCTATAATCTATCTATAATCTATAAACTCTTATAATGCATTTAGGGTTCAAGCTTAAAGTTTATAAATGTCTTATGCGAAACAACAATTTTACCCTTTTCATTCAAATTGACAAAACTAAATGGTAAGTTTAGTTAACATTATTACTCTATATAATATATCGATAACTATATTATTTCTATATACATTTTAGAGATAAAATGAATACTCTGTTATTGAGTTTATTATAAAATTTACGATGATTGATGACTAGCTTCTTTTTAGTTGATTTCTAAAATACCATTGGATAGGGCGAGGTTTATTTTATTTTTTGGCATACCAAACTTAAAACAAAAGGAGACGTACGTTTTTTTTCTTTCCCAAATCAGATCTTCAGCCTCCAAAAAGGTGAAAACACTAAACCTGACCCTAAACCCCAGCTCCAAACACACACGATCCAAGCAAAATCCGGCCAATTGCTCGCTGCTCCGGCCACCTGTGTCCATCGCGTTTTTCTGAATCCGGCTCAAGGTTTGTGATTTTTTGTTATGTATATATTTGAGTAATTGTTTGTTTAAAAGTGTATGATTCTTTCATGTATGTATTATGTATATGTAATTATGTGAGTAATTGTTTGTTTAAAGGCGGGAGAGGTGTTTTGAAGTGGTGTTGGCTGCTTTTTTATGTGGTGTCGAATCTGATTAAGTTAGGTACATGATCATGTTATGGAACGGTTGAGTCTGTGCATGGCTGATGTGATGGTTTTTGATTGCATAGAAACTGGGAGATATTTCAAATGTATAAAATATTTGGGTTTCACTTGTATTTGCAGTAGTGGGTCATGGATGTATGTATATTATGATGTACTGCATTGGATGGAATTTTTGGCCTAAAAAGTATGGTGTGTGCATATTGGAAGCATGTGTCATGTTGGAGATCGGAGTGGAAAGGTGTGTTGCTGTCTTTAGGAGGCTGTAATTTATTTATGTAGTTGATATACTCGTAGTTGTGATGCAATAGTTGTAGTTATTTGAAAGGATGTAAAGCTGTAAATATCTTTGGTGATTATCAAAATTTGTCTCTTTTTGTAAAAAAATGATTTGTTTAAACTTTGATGTTGAACTATTAAATATTTAGATTAAGAATGTTTTTTACTCGTTTAGTTTGGAATATGTGTTCATGATAGATTGTATGGTTTATGGAACATTGATACGGTTGTTGGATTGCTAAGAATGTTGTTGGATGGTTGTTAGATCTTTCGATTGTTACATTGTTTGGTGGATATGATTTTGTATGTCTTTACCTCATGTATATATTATGTTTCCAAGGTTTTTAACAATTTCGGGATCTAAAACAATAATTTATTCGCTAAACGTTATATTCCTTTACATGTCTTCTTAGTAATTCAAGCACCACACACCTAATCTCAGTCGACATGACGCCACCCAACCGCTTTATCATCCAACGACACTCATAATCGTTGTATTTATTCTTCACATTTCTTGACACTTATCTATTAAAATCAACCATGGCTGCTACACTCTTCACCAAACTCTCAAAAACATGTTCAACAACCCACAAACATTTCAAAACCATCCGTAACATGAGCAACATCCCAGAAAACACCGTTTACGGCGGCCCAAAACCCCAAAACCATGATCAAAGAGTCACGTTAACCACCTTACGAACTAAACACAGAAAAGGGGAACCCATAACCATGGTGACCGCTTACGATTACCCATCTGCGGTTCATTTAGACACTGCCGGAATTGATATTGCACTCGTCGGAGATTCTGCTTCCATGGTGGTTCACGGTCATGATACCACGTTACCGATTACGTTGGATGAAATGTTGATGCATTGTAGGTCTGTTGCTAGAGGTGCTAAAAGGCCTTTACTTGTTGGGGATCTTGCTTTTGGTACTTATGAATCCAGTTCTCAACAGGTATATATTTATATATGACAATTTTGTTTCCTGAATTATAGATTATGGTTTAAGTTTAACTCTGGGTTGTGAAATGCATGTTTGACTTTTGAGGTCAAAGAGGAGATTATGATATATTGGAGTGTAATTGTTTAAGAGGGGAAACATTTATTAATGGAAACAGACAGATGCTAGTAAGTTAAAATTTTTAGGATTTAGTCTTTGATAATCATGTGTCAAGGTGAGGTTTACATAAATCCAAAGTTAGGATATTGAATGACCATATTTTTGTTTTTCTTATACGTTTGTAGTAATATTGCTGATTTGTGTTAAGCTGCAGTGTAATTTCTACATTGGAATGTGTTCTAAGCGATTAGATCTTTTGAGTATATATACTAATATATAATATAATCAAATGCTAATGAGTTAACATTAAAGCTTTGATCTTTAATAGTTGTGTCAAGATATGTCTTAAACAATCCTATGTCTGATCCAGAAACTACAAAATTATGGTTTTGTTTTGCTAATCATGCAAAATCTTTCTTTTTACTAATTATAGTGTTCGTTCGTGTATTTACAGCATACATATTGGATGACTGTTAAAAATTTCATCTATTAAATGAATGCTTTATGTATGCTAGTGTAGTATATAATATTGCAATTTTGGTTATGACCAGGCTGTTGATACAGCAGTCAGGGTATTAAAAGAAGGAGGAATGGATGCAATCAAGTTGGAAGGTGGTGCACCATCTAGAATTTCAGCTGCAAAACACATTGTTGAAGCCGGAATTGCAGTTATGGGTCATGTGGGGCTGACCCCTCAAGCCATTAGCGTTCTTGGTGGATTTAGACCTCAAGGGAGGAATGTTCTCAGTGCAGTCAAGGTGCGCCCATACTTCTGAGTTCAAATGTATGGCGTCTTTTCTCCAAAATTAAGTGGTTTTGTTTTTTTCACAAATTGTAACGACTTTTTCTGCATTTGTAGAATCTGTTTGGTAGAACCTTTTATCAATTTCCTAGGATGAGAAAGTCCATGTTTGTCCTTAAAAGCCGATGCGTACAAACTTTTGGGGCCTATAGAAGTTATTGGTCAAGTTAAGAAATTGATGTGTATCTGTTATGTATGCTACAATTAGACATCAAATGTTGCAGTCCCATTGTTCCTTTAGAATAGATGTTTTATTTGGGTTTAAGTCAAATGTTTACCTTTCAAGTTTCAAAATTTGTGCTTATGTTGTACACTTTATAGCCAATCCTCGCTGTCAGTAAAAAAGTTGTCTAAAGGTAGAAGAATCCATATTAATTTTTGAAGCCTGAAAAGTGCATGTTTGACTTCAAAAGTTAAACTGTTGCCTGTTTATATTACTGTGAACATATTAGTCATTGTTAAATCACATGAGATTATTATCTGTGCCACAGGTTGTAGAGACGGCACTAGCATTACAAGAGGCGGGGTGTTTCTCAGTTGTTCTTGAATGTGTGCCTGCACCAGTGGCTGCAGCTGCTACATCCGTTCTTAGTATACCCACCATTGGTATTGGGGCTGGCCCGTTTTGCAGTGGACAGGTCTCAATCGCATAGCTTCTCTTGATGATTAATTTTTCAGTTATAAACCCTAGTCACGTTACTGAATGTTGTATATGGAGCCTAAATAGGAGTAAATAGTAAGGAAACGGTTACAACATCTAGTGATAACTATACATGTTCCTCATTGTTATCTTATAATTAATGCAGGTCCTTGTTTACCATGATCTTTTGGGAATGATGCAGCATCCACATCATGCAAAGGTTAGTGGCAGGATATTGATTTGCTTTACACTATGTGTGCCATGAATTCATCAGAAAGTCCGTTTTGACAAGTTTTCTGGATAAAAGTTTGTGTTTAAAGGGTATATTAATATCAGATTTTTCCCAAGCATTTTCTGATTTTGTATTTTGTCAAACATTACTGTTGCAGTTATTAGAAATCTCTCGAGTTACAATTTTGTATTTACTCATCGTCATCACTGCAATATTACATAACAGTTGGTATTGAATTGATATTTCTGTTATTTTTCCTGTCATAGTGTCTAGGCGGACATTGCGACAATTTTTACTTTTAGGAAGTTCTGAAGTTAGAAATCAACTTTCCATCGTTTGATTTGGGCACACAAGATGCCCTAGTTTTTTTGTATGGAAGGGTATTTCAGACATATAACTAATAGTCCATGATTTTCTCTACAAAGGATGTTCTATGGTTCATGAAAATTACGTTCTCCAATTTACAGAAGTTTTCAAGTTATGATTATGGGCTTGTCTATTAGATAAAGGTATCAGTTTGGCTTTAAAAACTCATTTTTTCATTATTAAATAATATGAATCAAGCATGTTGCGCAAGAGTTCCCATTTTAGAAAGAAAATATGCTATTGTGCCTAAAATGTATTCCTAATTGTATGCCTAAAACATTAAATGGTCGACACTTGTGTTAGTCATTTTCTGTGTTCGCGTGTCAATCCGTTTCTCAATCTCCTCGTTAGGCACATTTTTGGTCATACTTTTTAGGACTACGTAGCATTACTCGAAAGAAAGCTCTCAACTTCTGTTTAACTATTTCCCCCGATCATTATATTATTGACATTGATATGGGCATAGAAATTATATTTCTCTTTTTATTTATTTATCTAAGGGTATACTTGATAAAGATACTGCTGCTATGCACCAATTTTACAGGTTACCCCAAAGTTCTGTAAGCAGTTTGCTCAAGTAGGAGAAGTGATCAACAAAGCTTTATCCGAATATAAACAAGAAGTTGAAAACCGCTCATTTCCAGGGACAATACACAGCCCATATAAAATCAATTCAGCAGAGGTTGATGGATTTTTGAAAGAATTACAAAAGATGGGATTGGATAAAGCTGCATCTGCGGCGGCAGAAGCGGCTGAGAATTCTGAATCAGGTAACAAGATTCAAACTGCAGAATTTGCAAATTGATGATAAATTTGGAATCTTTAGGTTTACAGTCTGCGTTTTGAGTTTAGAATGCCAATTTTGAGGAGTTGTAGGCAGATACAACAATAATGTAACCATCATTATCTGTACGAACGTAAAGATGAGTTAGTCTCTTTGTAACAAGCAATTTGGATAGAAAAAATGAGACAGAAAATGAAAAGTCTTGATAGGCTCTTTGTCCACCATCATGATGTGTGTAACTCTCTGCCTGTTTTGTGTTTATATATATTGGTTTCGGTTGAATCTTTGATGACCTATAAAGAAATAGAAGGGAGTGTGACAAAATGGGCGGGTTCAGGTAATTAGTTACAATTTTCATAAAGATGTAAGGTGCACAACCATGTTCTTAGAAAACAATACTATACAATTATTTCATTCACATTGGTTTTGATTTGAAGAATAGCACCTAAATATGGTAATCTCAAAAGAGTTGGATTCATTCTTATTACATTTATGGTACATAAATAGAGTCAGGAGACAATGATATCATTTGCAGAAGACTTGAATTTGAAAATGTTTCTTCAAGACCTGCAGGTCCCCTTCTACTTCCAACATGATCAATACTCTCTTTCGTCACATGAACCAACTCTCTTGCTACATCGTTCATCCCCAACCGCCCATCACCACCGCCAAACAATAAGCATCGTGTAGCAACATCTGCCACTATCCCCATCTGCTCTTTTCTATATGTCGGTTGTTCATGGTAATACAACATTGGGTCCACCACCTCTTCTAACTTCCCATTTCTTATCTTTCGTAACGCCATTGTCGCCAACTCCACTGACTTCCCACCCGCTAAAATCTCCAAAAGCATCACACCAAGACCATAAACATCGTTTTTGTTTGAAAAAGGACCATTGGAACTGCACCCATCTGAACCGTGATCCAATAACTCGAACCCGACTAGTTTTACAGACATGTCGTGGTCTAAGAGGACACACCCAGATTCAAGACCGTGGTGAAACACAGGAGGAAAAATTTCAGTTTGTAAGTATGCGAGTACGCTTGCTAATTGGGCTGTGACTGTCAATCGGTTTTGCCAATCAATCCCCATTTTTCCGTTGATTCCTGCTTGACGCAAATGTTGTTCGAGTGTACCATTTCCAGGATTCTCGTAGACCACCAAGGGGGTGTAACCCGAGTCAATTGAGCAACCCAGGATTCGAGCCATGTTTGTGTGGGTAACTTCTGATAGGATCTTGACACCTGATAGGACTTGAATGAGGTCGGTTTCAGTTGTACAATGTACCTTGTGGACGGCTATTTCTAGTCCGTCTGTGAGGACGCCTGAATAGATGGTGCTTCGTTCACCAACGTTGACGAGTTTTTGGTCATCTGAGAATCCGTTAGTGGCTTGTTCTAGTTCGGTGTGAGTAAAAAGACGAGTTCTACGTCCTTTGTGAAATGAAACACTGCTTTGGCTGCGAGTTTGATCTAGATCAGCAGCTCCTAGCTTGGTTTGTCGTTTCAACAAACAGAAGAGCCCGATCAATGTGGCGATCGAGAGGCCTAATGCGAGAATTCCTGTATGTTGAACAAGAGTAAATTAATTTAATCAGCAAACAAAGGGTGGATGATCTGCAGCCAGTGGTGGAGTTATGAAAGGACTAAATAGGTGCAGTTGACCCATTATATTTTTACAGATTTATAACATAAATAAGTAATAGAAGTGATTGCAGAGTGTTAATACGAAATTATTCCAGGCTTCTGGTTACGATACGGAATATTCTGGGCTTCTGTTACGATACTTGATGTGTAACGGGTCAAAATGAGTTCTAGACGAGTTGAAATGTCAATGGTTTTTTCTATCCATTTTAAAATATGTTTAACTGTTAGTATTGAAAATTCAAAACTTAGACATTGAATGAACCGAGTAAAAAACTTTCAACATATTTCACATGTTCCTTCTAAACTTTTTAATTTCACTTGTTTGAGAAAAAATGCAACTCTTTTTTTTATAAATAAACGGGTCTAAATTGTCAGTCCTAGCCTGATTGCTACTCAGTAGTGGGTCGAAACATACATCTCAATGGTGAGACGTGGTACATACCAGCAGCAAGCATTAGTCTACCCCGACCATGTCCCTTAGGATAACAAGCCTTGCCATACACTTCTACTCCACCCTCCAGGCAATCTATACAAAGAAGTAGAAAACATTCTGATTAATAATTAATCAATAACTATAATTACAAACTAAAGAAGAACTCTAATTACAAAGGAAAAACAACTAAAAATTCATTTAGTCAAACGTATCCGGACAGACCATCAACCAAGAGGCTATAGGTACAAGTCTGTCATTATTAAAAACATATAGGAAAACATAGAATGACTCACATTTCAAGCAACCGCTTCCCTTAGCGTATCCGTCGCCTATAAATCCATCAACACATTTGCACCTCAAACCCAATATCACAGAACTTGCATTAACACTACGAGCATTCAAATCACACGTTCCTTTAATCAAATCACTAGGTATCGCCCATTCTAACTTAATACCATGCTTTATCTCACCATTATTAGAACCCAAACCCGCACCCGAACCAACCCAAGAAGAAAATCCTTTGCATCCAAACTCCTCAAACACATCAAAGCCATCACCCACTCGCCAAACACCACCACGATCTTCCGATAGCAAGTAACAACACCCACTACTCGTAAAGGTCGTGGTGGTGTTAGCATCATGACATCCACCACAATCACTCCTACACAACGAAGAATCCCCACACCCATACAAACCAACCAAATTTTCTTTCGCTATACCAAAATAATCATTCGCTTGAAACCTAAACGACTTCAAATCATAGTAACTTCGACACGATGAAGAATAACGAACCGTATCATTTGGAAAATCCACTAACAACCCACCACCATCAATAAAAAAATGAAGAACTTGGTATCTATACGATCCAATCTTAATAAACAACGAAGTTGAATTAAAACAAGAAAGACGAAATGCATCCGAAAGTAACTCTCCACAATTAGAACCATTGTCAAGACGAAACGGGTACGGTATCGAGTCAAAGCTTCCACATTTTTCTTGTGGACAGCCATGACTTGCAACTCGTGGCACCACCAGTAGTAAAAAGATTATGATCATAACCATATTGTTAAAGAACATCAAGATACTAGCACTATATGTATGATGTTATAAATACATGATATAGCCTATTGACACGTATATATAAATGTATATTTGCAAGTAGGAATTGAAGTGGAGATCGATGATGTTATTGGAAGGGGAGATCGAGGGTTCTTGGGAGCAAGGGAAATGGAGAAAGTTGGTCTAAAGAATGGGGTACCAAATTGCATTGGTGATGGGGTTTTATCGCCAAATGAGCCTTGAGGACACATTTATTCATAACTTTATTATGTACGTATATATTTTCCATTGGATTTGAGGCTATATAAATTTCGAGATTCGGTTAATTATTGGATTTACGGAATGTTATCACTTTTTTAACTTATCATCATTATAAAGAGGTGTGAACAAGCAATTTTATATAACTACCTTGGTTATTATTGTTATAACTTCCAAATGTTTAATTAGTCATACGTGTAAGTATATTTGTTGAGTAAGTTTCGAATGACTACAACAAGACTAGTTTGAGAATGAAAGAATCGGTACGTGTCACATGTTACAAAGCTCATTTTCCTTCACGTTTTTAAAAATTATATATCTCACAAAAGGTAAATTGAAACTAAAAATCAGCAGTTTTTTCCCCCCTTCGATTAGAGATGAGACAAGGTATACTTTCGGTCAACTTTTTATTTCGTTTTTCAGTGGGTTTTAAAAACGAGTAACACATATGATACCAGTGAGTAATACATGTGTGATGTCTAAAATGCTAAATTCTATGATGTAATTTTATATATTTCGTAAAACCAAACAAAAAAAAGGCGTTGTAAGGATACCCTGTGAGATGTCTAAAATGTTGATTTTTATGGTGCAATTTTTATAATTTTTTAATAAGTAATTCTTGAGTTATTTAATCTTTAAAAACACGAGGGAAGATGAGTTTTATGTTACATAGAGCATTCTTATTGGTTATCTCATTCTCATAAAAATTTGTATTCTCATTTTAACCTCACTTTCTATTTATATATGTACATTTTGACTTGCAAACATGTTAATGTTGAATTGCCTTGTAGATCAAACACGAATTAAAAACTGATAAATTCGAAATCCAAAGAGGCATTCACGAAACTGTGTATAGTAGTATTCAATAGTCAAAAACCACTTAAACCATAATCCCAAAAGCGTTGGAAGTAAGCTAAACCATAATCCCAAAAATGTTGGAAGGAAGCTAAAACAAAGCTCATTCAAAACGGGCAAGACAACAAAGTCCAAACACAAAATAAGGTCTAAATTCAAAAGACTTAATTAATAAAAATGGCATTTTTAAGCCCTCAACGATCCCAAAAGGCCGAAAAATGGCAGCACTCATGATAAAGCATGGGTTTTGACCTACTTCAATACCAAAATCAAAATTGCTAAAATTTCAAATGAAAGAATTGTTGACGATGTCATCTATCATTACTAGTATGAATGAAATTGTGATCACATAAACTTAATATATATCTAGAATCATGGTGATGTAAGAAGATGTATATAACAGTTCTAAGCACCCAATTTAGAATTTAAACACTCACTATTTGAGTATCCAAATTACATTAAAATAAAAGTCTTGTTTTCCATATTTCTTTGTTAACTCAACCATAAATTACCAAAAAACATGAAACATGGCATGACCGTTAAGGAATTTTATTTCATATTTAGAAAAAAAGAATAGGGCAACTTTGTACGGGGTTAATAATGTTTAATTCTCAAAGTATAGTTTTTTTTTAACCACTTAATTTTTTTTTTATGATTTAACCCTTGAAGTTTTTAAAATATTATGATTTTTTTTAAAGGTGGGAAAACTCCTTACTACTGGGCCAAGACATCAATGGATTTTCTTAGGAAGAAAACCCAAATCCAATACCCCTTTGCAGGGATCGAACCTGGGACAACTCCACCCAAAGACTCAAGGGAATCTTTGGTGGCCAACTCCGCTAGACGGTGTTGGTTAAAATTTTGATGGTTTACGTATAAAGTTTGATTATACCTAAAAAGACGGTAAAATCCCCAAAAGTTTATCTTTTATAATGATTTTACCCTTTTTAAATTCTTCTAGTTTAATCATCTAACTTTCAAAAATTTAATGATTTAACCCTTTGAAAGGTTAAACCAATACGTCAACGCAAACTTAAAGGATTAAATTATAAGAAAAAAAGTTGAGCGTCGAAACCAAAAAGTTATGAAATATTAAGATTAAATTATCATTAACCCTTTTCTAAAAGTAATTAGTTGATATTTTATAAGAACGATTACAAAATCATTAGAAGTTTCCTAGATGGCTAGACGTTAGCTTCGAACTTCTATCATCGATAAAAGGAGAGATCCAAAGTTTACATTTTGACATGAAACCCAGGATTAGATGATTGGGTCATTGGGTGACTAGGATAAGCCCATTGAAAAGTATTCGTGAGTAGCTGGCCCATACAATTCATACCCCCATCAAAGTCAGCATCCAATAAGCCCAGGGCGGACGTACGTGCACTCAAGGATATGCACGTGCATACCCTTTGAAGTTTAACATCTTTGTAATTTTTATGATATTTGACTCTACAATAATATTTTAAGCATAAGTGTATAGCCTAGAAAAAACTAATGCATACCCTTTAGAAAGCCAGTGCACAACCTCAATCTAACCACCGCCACTCATTACCTTTGCTAGCTAGATGTCTTATAAATCATGACTTGTTTTCTTTTATCTTCATTCTTTATTTAAGTAATAAATGAGAAAACTTGAGCCCAAATTCTCTGTGTATTTTATTTTCATTCTTTATAAAATGATATTTATATATATTAAAAATCATATATGTTATACTGATATTAATCCATTATTTTTCTAACAAAACATGTTCTGAACTATTGTGTTCTCTAAGGATTGCACATTAACTTTTTTCCCATCAACTTTTATTCATCTTTTACTAATCCTCAATTTTTATTGTTTTTATTTTGGTCATGGTTCTTTAGATATTATAGTATCAGTGTGACGTTGTTTCTGTTAAATTTAACTGTTGACATTTATATAATTATATATTTTGTAGATATTAACTCTCAAATGATCATAACTTTTACTCTCTATCTTTTTCTCATGACGTAACAATTTAAGTAACTCTATTTATATAAATTTCAGCAAGTTTTATAGAAATATTTATAATTGTCTTCAAGAATTCCGACTAAAATTATAAGCTTGACTTTACAACCAAAACTGAATTTGATTTTAGCTTGGTTTGGTTCAATATGGAAGTGATTTGGTTAAGTTCCGATTTTTACCCAATAAAAAAGCTCACCTAAAAACTTGAATTGCAAAACCCGAAACTTGACCCGCTAAACACCTTTAAGTATGCTTCATCTAAAAAAAACTATGTTCATATTATGTAGTGCACACACACTCTCATATTCTTAGATCTGCCACTGTTATAAGCCCATTAATTAACCTGGATTTAAACAAACGATTCATTCTCCCATTATCTAAATTACTTACTCCCTCCTAGAGGTGAACAAAAAAATCGGGTTTTATATCCTACTCGGAAAAATCCCGAAAATCATACCCGGTTATACCCGGATATGACCCTACCCGGTTCGGGTTTTGAGAGTACCTGCCGGGTACATAATTGGGTTGGGTTTTTAGAATTCGAAATCGAGTTGAACCCGGGTTGAAATCGGGTCGAATTAGAAAACCGGTCAAAACCCCGGTTGAAATCCCGAAAAAATCCTGAAAAACCGGTCAAAAACCCGGGTCGGGTTTTCAGGTCGGGTAGGGTCAAAACCCGATTTTGTTCACCTCTACTTCCTCCATACAAGAAAAACGTCCCTATTAGAAACCTGAGTCTATGATACTTTAATAAAAAAAGGGGGGAAATAAATCATGCTGTTAAATTGCACGGTTCATTCGTGCAACATGAGTAAAATTAAAGAATCAATATTGTATATATAACTAAAATTTAAGGGTTAAAAACGTAACTTTTATTTGAAAACAAACTTTAAACTGCATCAAATAATTGTGTAGTCAACTGCACTATTTGTTCCCCCTAAAATAAAATGTCATATTCTTATACTAAAAATAAGTTCAACTGAAAAAAAATCCCACAAAATAAACAACCTAAGTTGAAGAAACGAGAGGAATACTATTGAGTCCTTACCACACAAATACACAATAAAATAAAGGAGAACCTATAAACTAACAACTAACTAATTTAAACCACCATGAAGCCATTGATATCCTAAAACTGACCATTGTGTTATGCATTGAACCAATTAATGCATAACCCACGTATGACTAATAGATTATACTACTCTTTCCGTCTAAGTGTCATGTTTCAGTCTTTGAAACCTTTCTTTTTCAACTTCCACCTTAAATATCTTTGTTTATGTTGTATGTTAGTAATCTGCAGCGTAAAACATCCAATTAACAACACTTATTGTTAGCAAAAATCAAACTCATTCAACGCTCGTGTAATCGCGTGACACCCACAAACAATAAACGGATAACAACCAGCAACCAAGATAAACGAAAACAATAAAGAACACAAGGATTTAACATGGTTATGTCCAATCTCCAACTTAAAGATTGGTTTAGTCCACGAGGCCAAACAAGAGAGTTTTTTCTTTCTTACTATTAAGGCCCAAGGGTTACATGTAGATAGGGTTTAATATTTATAAGGTATCACAAACTTGGGCAACAAGTCAAAACAAAAAAATGCTAGCCCGTATAATTAATCTTCACGGCCTCAAGGGTCCAACATTATATAATTCTTTATAAAAGTTATACCATTGGAAATACATTGAAAACCCAATCAATTCATTTATTTTGCATCAAGTATTATATGACACACATAAAATTTTTTAGGGTTAATGTTGTAAAAGAGATACTCAAAAAGTCAAAACTAGAAAACTTATTTTGAGACGGAGGGAGTATAATTGAAGATCAAGATTTCAAATTGTTGAAGTAGAGAAGGAAGTTAAAGGTCCCCCGAAACTCAATATCATACACTAATTGCAACCATATCATAATTCTAAAGGTTATGGTTAAGTCTACCATGTTTTACTTGATCTCACAGTAGTAATGACACATTTACAAAATTTATATAGAGAAAGTAAGAATATCCATACATTTTACTATAATTATCAATTGAATTTAACATGTTAAATATAGAAATTCCAACCCTAGTCGCGCATTCTTCTTAAAATTTTGATGACGACTAAACTGTAGTTCACAAAAATACATAATCTTTTTTATGTTCTTCGAGCCACCTAAAGACTAGATACAGTATGTACCTAAACAAGTTCCGTAGCAGACACGATCCAAGAATATAAACAGTAACACAGTGACGGTTCTGTGTTACATGTTTAATTAGTATACAATTTGATAGTATAACTCATGAAGGTTTTAAAATTGGGTATGATCGATTGAGTTATACGTATATTTTAAACTAGCAGTTGCCCGTGCATAGTAGCGGGTGACGGTGACGATCAAATTATTAATTGTACTAGCTAAAGTATATCATAATTTATATCATAGTTAAATGGATAAATTTGAATTCATTAATCATCAAAGTTGAATAGTTGATAGGACTATGCTTGTCTATTTACCGTATGTAAGATTAATTTGAAAGAAGATTGATTTGAAAGGTAATGGCTTTCAAACATATTAATTAACTTATTGGAATCATTTTAATTAAATCAATAGTTATCACTTTTATGGTTATTTTTGTTTATTATATGAAACAGTCATTAAGTAAATGTTGTTTATGAGTGAGGGTTAGTTTAGTCATTTTGCATCTTTAAATTTGTAAAGTATCAAAAGAAAGAGGTAAACCCTTTATAAAGGAGTAACAACAACACCAGACCACACCGAGCCTGCTTTAAATGCGGAAATCCCGGGCACTTTAGGAATGAGTACCCGAAACTGAAGAACAAGGGCAACAACAACAACAATGCTAAAGGTAGAGCCTTCGTGCTCAACTCTGGGGACGCCCGTCAAGACCCGAATGTGATCACGGGTATGTTCCTCCTCAACAACTTAACTGCTTCTGTCCTATTTGATACTGGTGCCGATAGAAGCTTTATTTCTGATGAGTTTTATCCCCTACTTGACATCACTCCTGTTGCATTAGATGTTAAGTACACTGTAGAACTAGCAAACGGTAAACTCATAGAAACCGATATTGTGATACCTAATTGTACTTTAAACTTAGCCAACGAAACCTTCTCAATAGATCTTATGCCCGTTGAAATTGGAAGTTTCGACGTCATCATTGGTATGGACTGGTTGTCCAAACACCGAGCCGAAATCGTTTGTTATGACAAAATCGTCCACATCCCTCTCGCCGTCGGTAGAACTTTGATCATACAGGGGGAGACCGGTGGGACGAGACTAAATATCATCTCTTGTCTGAAAACCCGAAAGTTTCTGAGAAAGGGTTATCCAGCAATCCTCGCGCACATCACAGAGAAAAAGTCGGAGGAGAAGCGACTTGAGGATGTGCCAATCGTTAGAGACTTTCCCGAAGTCTTTCCGGAAGAACTACCTGGTTTACCTCCACCTAGACAGGTCGAGTTCTCGATCGATCTCGTGCTGGGTGCCGCACCGGTAGCCCGAGCACCATACCGCCTAGCCCCATCCGAACTGTAGGAGCTGTCCACCCAGTTACAGGAACTCCTGGACAGAGGATTCATTAGACCGAGTTCTTCACCTTGGGGAGGCCCGGTCTTATTTGTTAAAAAGAAAGACAGTTCTTTCTGAATGTGTATCGACTACCAAGAGTTAAACAAGCTAACTTTTAAGAACCGGTATCCACTTCCTCGCATCGATGACCTGTTTGACCAACTTCAAGGATCAAGCTGTTATTCAAAGATCGATCTTCGATCAGGTTATCATCAATTACGTGTTCGCGACACCGACATCCCAAAAACCGCTTTCAGAACCCATTATGAGCATTACGAATTTCAAGTGATGCCATTCGGTTTAACCAACGCACCGGCTGTATTCATGGATCTCATGAATCGGGTGTGCAAGCCTTATCTCGATAAGTTTGTCATTGTCTTTATCAATGACATCCTCATCTATTCGCGCAACGAGCAGGAGCATGTACAATACCTCAAAACCATCCTAGAGCTACTTAAGCACGAGGAGCTTTACGCTAAATTCTCTAAGTGTGAGTTCTGGATGCAAACCGTTCAATTCCTCGGATACGTGATTGACAGTCAAGGAATTCACGTCGACCCATCAAAAATCGAGGCTATCAAAGACTGGCAAGCGCCAACCACTCCAACCGAAGTATGCCAATTTTTGGGATTGGCCGGGTATTATCGTCGTTTCATCGAAAATTTCTCCAAAATAGCCCAACCACTCACGACGCTGACTCAAAAGGAAAAGAAGTTCAATTGGACTGATAAACAAGAGTCAGCATTCCAGCTATTAAAACTCAAGCTTTGCAGTGCTCCTATTCTATCCTTACCTGAAGGCACCGACGACTTTGTGGTATACTGCGATGCTTCCCATCAAGGTCTCGATTGCGTATTAATGCAACGAGAAAAGGTCATTTCTTATGCTTCCCGACAACTCAAAGTTCATGAGAAGAACTACACGACTCAGGACCTCGAGCTAGGGGCCGTGGTGTTCGCCCTCAAAATCTGGAGACACTACCTCTATGGTACCCGAAGTACCGTATTCACCGATCGTAAAAGTCTCCAACACATCTTCGACCAAAAATATCTTAATATGCGACAGCGTCGCTGGGTCGAGTTGCTCACCGATTATGACTGCGAAATCAAATACCACCTAGGCAAGGCAAATGTTGTTGCCGATGCCCTCAGTCGAAAGGAACGGCCGAAACCACTTCTAGTTCGAGCCCTCAGTATGACCATTCATAATGATCTCACCATTCAGATTCACACCGCTCAACTTGAAGCTTTGAAACCCGAAAATGTCAAAAGTGAAGCCTTACGAGGCATTGATAAACAATTCGAAATCAAACCTAATGGCGTTAGGTACTTCTCAAATCGAATATGGTTGCCTAGTTTTAGGAACCTGCGAGATTTGGTGATGGATGAAGCTCACAAGTCTAAATATTCTATCCATCCGGGAGCCGACAAAATGTATCACGACATCAAGGAATTCTATTGGTGGCCGAACATGAAATCCGAAATCGTCACATATGTCAGCAAAGCCCCTACTTGCTCGAAAGTCAAAACCGAACATCAAAAACCTTCTGGTTTACTCCAACAACCCAGCATTCCTGAATGGAAATGGGAACAAATCGCCATGGATTTCATAACCAAACTGCCCAAGTCATCGAGCGGTTGCGATACCGTTTGGGTGATCATTGATCGTCTCACCAAATCTTCTCATTTCTTGGCGATAAAAGAAACTGATAAAATGGAACGCCTCTCACAAATCTACATCAAAGAAATTGTTTCTCGACACGGTGTCCCAACCTCGATTATCTCTGACAAGGACGCTTGCTTTACATCTCACTTTTGGCAATCACTTCAAAAATCGTTGGGTACCCGGCTTGATATCAGTACCGCATACCATCCTCAAACCGATGGACAAAGTGAACGAACTATTCAGACACTGGAAGACATGCTACGGGCTTGCGTAGTTGACTTCGGTGCAAACTGGGAAAGACACCTGCCATTGTGCGAGTTTTCCTACAATAACAGCTATCACGCCAGCATTAAGGTTGCACCATTCGAGACACTGTACGGTCGTAAGTGCCGATCACCGATCTGTTGGACCGAAGTGGGAGACAGCCAACTCACTGATCCTGAACTTATACACGAAACCACTAAGAAAATCTTCGAAATACAAAACCGACTCAAAGCCGCACGTGATCGTCAGAAAAGTTACGCTGACGTGAGACGCAAACCACTCGAGTTCCAAGTTGGGGATCGAGTAATCCGATTCGGCAAATGCGAGAAGTTGAATCCCAGGTACATTGGGCCATTTGAGATCCTCGAAAGGATTGGCCCTGTGGCATATCGATTGCAACTGCTACCCGAACTCAGCAGCGTGCACCCTACCTTCCACATTTATAACCTAAAGAAATTTCTGTCTGATGAGACACTTATCATCCCACTCGATGAGATTCGCGTCGATAACAAACTTCATTTTGTTGAAGAACCTGCTCAAATCGTAGACTGTCAGGTCAAACAACTCAAACAAAGTCGTATTCCCATCGTTAAGGTTAGGTGGAATTCGTGGCGCGGTCCGGAATTCACTTGGGAACGGGAAGACCAAATGCGACTCAAGTATCCTCAGTTATTCACTGACTCTACATCAAATGCGACATCGAGCTAAATTTCGGGATGAAATTCTCCTAACAGGGGGAGAATGTAACACCCGCCAAACTAGGACTGGAAATTAGTGCCTAATTCTTTGTTAATACATGTAATTGGTTCAGATTTAGGCTAAATAATGTATTGAGATATATATTGATGAATATATACAATTATGTGGTTTGATTAAATCGTACACAATCCAAATCGAATGTAATTTGAATCAAATAAATACGGACGTTGGTGAACAATTTTTTTTATTAAATAAAATGACTCTATTTTATCCAAAATATTATTTAAATAATATTTCGTACACGATTCGTATCGTACAAACAATGACTACGCGACCAAAATATTAAACGCGCAAGCAAATCAAAGATTATATTCTAAACCCGATTATTAAGTATTTGGTGAAATACTTCAAGTAAAATATCGAATAAATGTTCGTATTTTAAAACGTATAATTAAACGCGTATAAAAATATTTAACCGTTTAAAAAATCGGGAAAACGAACACCGCATGGAGCGCGATTGCGGGAACTGAAGTGTGGGGCTTTCCCCAAAACCCCACTTCCTCCTCCTTTCCTTCTTCATTTTCCACCCTTCCACTCTCTCTATATCTTTCTTTTCTCTCAAACACCCACCATCCACCATCACCTTCAAACACTAAATTACACCATCAAATGACTTCGGTTTTCATTGCCCATTTGGAAGAAAAGAACCACCGCATCACGATCTACAACCCCATGTTTTCGAAATCTTCTGGCGCTAACTTGTAAGTTTTCGACAAATTCTCGAAATCACTCAAATCTTTGTTATAATGCTTGTTTGTTGTTTATTTAAGCTTGAAATATCCAAATATGGGTTGGGTAAAAGTATCAGACTAAAAGGTCGCAGGAAAACATGTTTTTGGCTCAAATTCCGGCCAACAGCTCATTGTGTCGCTGAGGCTCTAGGCCACTTACGACACAAGCCCTTATGTCGCTAAACCCCCACTTATGTCGCATATAGCGACACAAGTGACTATGTCGCAAACCCTTCGGATGTCGCATTTAGCGACACAAAACACTATATCGCAGAGCTCATTTTCCGTCGCATATAGCGACACAATATTTTATGTCGCATAAATTGCGGATGTCGCACTTAGCGACATGATATCGCGTAAAAAGTTATGTTTTTACTACCGATATTTCTCTCATTCTGGATCGATTCTTGGCATTTTAATCTCAAAACCAGTACAAACCAATGATATTATGCCAAGATGGTCAAAACAAGGTTGCACGATAAAAATCAGGCAAAACGGATGAAAAACGAAGATTCCACACACGTTTAAAGATTCAAGGCATCAAAATGATATTTCAAGAAAAAAGTCCCATCATCAACATCCATCTCACCCAAGATGTTCGTTTTCAAATTACGAATCCAACAGAAGAAGAATCAACTAAAACGGATAAAGAATAAAGATTCTACGTCCGCCGGAAGATCAAAATGATTCGTACACAACATATGGAGATAGGAGACATATTTTTGGGATATCTTTACATCAATGTCATCATTTTTGAATTACGAATCCAACGCAAAAAGAATCAACGCGAACGGACGTATAACGATGAAGATACGCGCGAATCGAGCAACGCAGCGAAAGACGACGGACCGGGGCGGGTGGCAGCCGGCCGCCGCCGGCCAACAGCCAGCCGCCGCCGGCCAGAAGCCAGGCGGCGCCGCCACCCCAACCCCCATCTTTCTTGCGCTTTTTCGTCCTTGCTCGTACCTGGTGCATCACCTTTCGCTACTTTTTCGTACCTGGTGCACCACCTTTCGCTACTTTTGCTAATGTGAGCCTATGGGTGCTAATGTGAGCCATCCTTTGCCTATAAATGCATTCCCTAAGCCTCCATTTGTAGATGTCCCATATGCATTAGGTATATTTCTCTCTTTAATTTTTCAATTAATTTTCTTACTTCAAAATTAGTGTTAGGCTAGTTAAGGAGCTTGTTCAAAGTAGAACGAAAGCTAGGGAACATTTTGTAATCTTTGGTGTACGTTTGGAGTTACGCTTATTAATTCAAGTCTATTCCTTCTCGCATTATAATCCGGGTTCTTTCTATCCTATTCTATCTTAATTAAATATCTATGCTTTAATTATGTTAGAATTAGTTTGTGCAATGATTAGCGAGTAGATTACTATTGTATTTGTTGTGATGTAGTTAGCATATATAATTGTGGGATGACTTTAAATATGTCGTGAAATAATATGACGACCCCTATAGTGCTGGAAATACTTTTAAGCAAAGTACATACGTATGGAAGCTGGTAACGACCGGTAGTTGTATTATGGATCGACATTATTAAACGGAAACTTTATGAACGGACTTATCCTATGATTTTAAACCTAAAACTTATATTCGCCTTTCGATTAACAAACGTGATTGTAACCCTGTAAAGAGGAGTCGCGAACCTTGATACTTGGTCAATAGTTATCTGTGTAAAAACTATGTTTTTAACTGTAACGTCATGCAAGCATCATAAAATACAATGTGATTACGTGGACTTGCCATGAGTATTGTACACTTTCGATCACAATGTACTTATCATGTAAACATGGCGAAGCAATTAAATTCACAATGGAAACATCGGTAAACGATTAAATACACTGTAAATCACCATAGCATTTTCCGACATGGTCTGGGTTTAACTTTATGCAAAAAGCCATCAGAATTTTAATTAGCATTTTAATTAGATTAGTTAATTTAGATTAGATTAGAGTAGGTAGGCTACAGGCTAAATAACCATTTACGAAAACCTAGGGATTTGTTAATTGTAATTAGAAAGGCAAGTTTGGAATCTAAGTTATATTGATATCCTTTCCTTAAAATATGAAACCAAAAGTAAGATACGCAAGAACCTTGAATGCTTTCCCCTGTTTATATTCCTTAAGTTTCATTAATAGGAATTGGTTAATAAGTCCGAACATAAATTCTAAGTTAATAGTTTAATGGATTTGAAATCTTCATGGTATTAAGAACGGTCAGATTTGTAATGGATTGCTACTCTATTCCTTCGCCCACGAGCGAATACGTTCAATAATATGGGCCACTGAATCCCTCACAGGAGAGTATGGAGAGTTGAGCATCGTCTGTCTGATCAAAATCATGACACCTTAGTTCCTCGTGACATATTAGTTGATAACCGACTAATAGGGAACTTATTGGTTATACCATTGGGTGTTGAATCCACTAAACATTTCCAATTTAGATAATCGTTTCCCCATAAGAGTCATCATCCCACATTATTAGCTAACAAACTCACAACAAATACTACTTCTATTATCTGATTTATTATTACATTTTTATTCGTTTTATTTAGTTTATTTAGTTAAATGAACCAAAACCCCCAACGCACTCTTTTAAAACCTTTAGTAGAAAAGAAAGATTGATTGGATCACCTCCGTCTCAATTCAGTTTCTCTTTAAGAACGACCATCTACTAGCCTTTGGTTCAGTATTAGTAAGTCATACTTAGACCCCAGCAAATATAAATTTAAAACAAACTGATCACGATCCGTACGTCGTCTTCATACGGCGCTTCGGGTCCGATCAAGTTTTTGGCGCCGCTGCCGGGGAGACTAATTGTCCGATACAGAGGCCCAACCAATCCCAATTCTAGTAAACCCTTAGGATAAAACCTTCTAAAAAATAAAAAAAAACACACAAAAACAAGTATTTACTTTCTTGTCTTTCCTTTTTAGTGTATGACCTGTTCCCCTAGATCTGCACCACTGTTTAATTTCCCTGATCCAGAACTTATAATACGTACCATCCGACGAGAAAAGAAGCAATCCGCACTCAAACAAGCAATGGCTGAACGCATCACTCTCGCTGACAACAGTAAAACCTCTATCGAACGAAGAGGAGGACCAATTCTCTACCCTGAAACCCCTGGTCAATCTTTCGAGCTTAAGCACCACATCATCCAACTAATCCAAAACCACTGTCAATTCTATGGATTACCTAATGATGATCCAAACTCTACCTCGACAAGTTCATATCTCTTTCAAACTCCTACAAACAAAACGGAATTAGTCAAGACACAATCCGTTTGTATCTTTTCCCTTATTCGCTCACACATCATGCGCAAACATGGTTTGAAGGTTTAGATACCGGCTCTATCCCTTCATGGACTGTGATGGCGACAAAGTTTCTAACCAAGTACTTTCCGCCTTCTAAACAAACCAAACTTCGAAATGACATCATGAATTTCCACCAAGCTTTTGATGAGTCATTATACACCGCATGGGAATGATTCAAAGGAGCCTTGAAGAAATGCCTTAATCACCGACTCGACAAATCCGCATAATTGTGTACCTTCTATAGTGGTTTAGACCCTAACCACCGAACCACCCTCGGCGCTGCCGTACAAGGAAGCTTCATGGCAAAGACCGACGAAGAAGGATGGAACCTTATAGAGAACATGACTATGCATCACCACGATTGGAACTCTGGAGATCACTCAACATCTTCAGCACCTCTCGCCGCATTAAATCCAATTCCAGTCGAAGCAATTAAGGTATTAACGGAGAAAATGGACTCACTTGTCAAACAATTTGGAGAACTTAAGAAATAACAGCACCAAGTGCAAGTCGGTCAACACTGCACCAACCCGTAACCATCTGGTGAATACCAAGTTGAATACGAAGAAGCAGATGGCACCGTCTACTATGCTCAGTTTCCTGCTCGACAACAAAATTTTCCACCCGGTTTCAATCAAAACAACAACCAATCTAGAGGACCTCCATTCCAACCAAGAAACAACCAACCATACCAACCCCGATACCCACCTAGATACCCACCTTACCCACAACAATCACAACCCTCTTATAACCAACCCCTCTCACTTCCTGCACCAACTTTAGACACAAACCAAACCCCTGAACAACCTGCAAAGACAAATGCCCCAGCTTCAAGTTCAGATGACGCCTTCACCCAGTTCATGCAAGGTCAACACCTGCTCAACCAAAAGACGTCCGCCAGACTAGATCAAGCCGACCTCTTTATGAGAAATCAATATGCCATGCTAAAGAATTTGGAAGCTCAGATTGGACAATTGGCACAACGTCTTGATAACAGACCTAGAGGAAGCTTGTCTAGCAACACGGTTCACAACCCACATGTTGAGGAAGCAAAGCAACTTACTACCACCGAGGAAGCATCTATAACACCACCAGCTGCTGTTCCAGTAAAAGAGGAAGAACCAAAGATCAAGATACCAGCTGTGGAAACCACTCCGACCATAAACAAAGAGGTTAGGATCCCTTACCCCGCTAGACTTAAAGCTCAACCCAAGAAATTAACATCCTTTTTAAGCTAGATGGAAAATTCCTTGATACCATGTCTAGAGTTCCCGGTCGAAACAAGTACATTAGGAAATTGCTATCCACTAAGGATAAACTGCCCGAAGTAAACAATATTCCCCTTAGTTCTGAAACCTCAACCCTACTTAAGAATAGCCTTCCCGAAAAACTAGGAGATACCGGTAGATTTACACTCCCCTGTTCTATTTACCAAACTGGAGAAATAAGCGCCTTAGTAGCCAGCATTAACCTTATGCCCTACTCCATGTTTAAGAGGCTGGAACTTGAAAACTTGAAAACTTGAAAACTACTAAGATGACCGTCCAGCTAGCTGATCAATCTGTTAGATACCCAAAAGGAATAGCTGAGAACGTTCTAGTTCAAGTTAACAAATTCTTCTTTCCAACGGATTTCGTGGTAATGGATATCCACGAGGACATAAACATCTCAATTATCCTTGGAAGACCATTCATGAACACAGCTAGAGCAGTAATTGATGTGTATAACCACACAATTGTATTACGATCACATGGTGAAAGCATCACTTACAAGATCGACCAACCGGAATGCACTCTAGAAGAAGAAGAATGCTATGCTATATCAACAGGCAGAATTTGTTCCGATGACGAATCAGAACCAGAGGAAGAGCAACATTTCACTCAATCATCAGTTTTCATCTCTGATTCTGAGTATGAACCAGAAGCAGAGGAAGAAATTGAATCTGATGATGAAGAATTTGAAGAAGAGGAAGAAGAAACTGAGGAGGAGGAAGAAATCGAAGAGGAAAAAGAGGAGGAAATGAAGGAAGATGAAGATCAAACTGATTCACCACAGATGGCTGAAGTCAAAAGAATACAAGACTGCAAAGACTACACTTCATCAGAAGAATCCTTTGATTATGGAGCCATCCACCAAGAGCTTAGATCCACTCATCTCAAAAGAATGGGAAACATTCTCGACTCTTATCTCGATCCATCGAAACCCTTTACCAGAACCCGACTCCGAGACATAGATACTTTTGAATAAGAACTCCGAACATCACAGCACCCTGACCTGTATGCTAAACTCCTACAAAGAATTTTTGCATATAAGGCACGACAACCAGGAAGCTTTGCTGAAGAAAACCTTCAAAACACCATCACGAAAGTCAGAACCATCGAAGTCGATAGTACTCAACCTTTCAACAATGCACCCTCAGATGAAGAATTCCGCCAATTCCCAGATTCACGAGACGAAGATTCCGACTACAAGAGTGTCGAATTTGATGGCGATTTTATTGACGTCATCATCGATGAACGCTCTATTCCAAAAACCCCTCTTGCTCCACCAAATTCTCCCATCATCACAGCTAAGAGATAAGAGATTCCGCTCATAGATATTCACCAAGACATGATCAAACTAATTGATGAATACACCGATGTGCGCATCATTGTAGAAGCTATCAAAGAGTCAACCAATGAATACAACACCACTCAAAGACACCTGATAAGGCAGATTGAACGAGAATACGATTCATATCTCTCCAATTATGGAGAACCAGTGCCCCAAACTTTGCTCAGACATATCCAAGAGTTCTCCGATTCCCCTCAAGAACAAGTCACCAGAGAAGCTCAACAGCCAGAGAGACCAGACTACGCAATGGGAGAAGTCGAGTTCTGCAGCAACCAAAGGCAAATATACCAAAAAGTATATTGTGCGTTAGCCGGATCAGCTTTTCCCTACTCATCAAGTCAGAAGGATATACTTGCATCAATGAGAACCCATCTTGAAAGAGCTACCGGAAATCCGTAGAATTATGCTGACATAAGAATGGTGGGAGATCTTAGAAGCCTTCTAGATCTCATCGAAACTGGAGAACATCTCACAACTTCAGAAAACTTCAGGATCGTCATTCACTCCACTTTTGGTCATCACGTTGAACTAATAATTGATGAACTAAATCAAGCAGCATTCGAAGAAAACACTCGTGACATCCCAACACGTTATTGGCACATGTCACCGGTCAACTTAGCATCCTATGTAATAGATCGACTGCGTGGAATGTATGAGGAAGAAGACATAGAAATTGACACTTACCGCAACGGATACCGCGAAATATTCTGCAAGTTAATCTACGTCTTCACCGACTCGGATTTTCCCTTCAACTGCGAACGACATCAACTTATTAGACAAGTATGCCAAGCCACTAGATCCTTTGGAGGAGACCCATTGGCCAACGATTTTGAAGAAGTGAAGATTGAATTCATGGCTTTGATCATCTCAATACGCAGAAACCACCCACAATGTGAAATTGTTCAAACTCACACCTGCTCTCGAATCGATCCTAATGGACCAGTCACAAGGGCAGTTCGATACATCAGCTATGGGATGGCAATCCTCGATAGATTAGCCACTGATCACTTCAAAAGCTTCAGAATGGAATCCACACCTCCACCAACTCTCATTACTGACATGATAGAACAGTTTCTGCGATACTTTCCTCCACGATACGCCCTACCTAGGAACCACAGTGACCACTCTAGCACCACGGATACATCCAGCATCATCTGAAGAATAAAGGACTAAGTCGAGCTCTCGACTTTAAAAGAGCGCTTCTCGGGAGGCAACTCATGTTTTTACATTTCTGCAATTTTACTTTTCAAGAAATGATGAAATCTCCGACTATCTTTCACACTCGGATCATACAAAGCATGCTCCAGCCTGCAAGAAAATATCAACACCAGAAGAATAGTATATCCGACGTGTTCACACCTACGAGACCAATCACAAGAAGACTTTATCAAGAATGCACCAAGGAAGACGGAATCCGGCACATGCAACCCAAGAAACACTGCAACCACCAGGGAGTACTTCTATACCATCTCTTTCATTTGTTTTAATATACCGTATCCATTATGCTTATCACTAAGTGTGGGATTCAAACCCAAAACACACTACTAAAAGAATACGTTTTAGATGTTTAAATTCCTAAGTGTGGGATTTTCACCCCAGTTAGAGTTTAGATTATAAACATCGAGGACGATGTTCCTTTAAGTGTGGGATAGCAGTAGTTACACTACTGTAAAATGGATAATGGTATATGCTTGATTCTAAATCGTTGCTCTTTAAGACCATGCTTCTCCAATAAGTAAACAAAATTTTTCAAATTAAGTTAAAAATATGTTAAAAATGAAAATGTTTAGACAAAGAATGATTTACCTTGGGGAAGAAGGATAAATAGAATACAAATTCTTTTGAAAAATGAGTTTAGTAATCCCGTAAAGAGCATCGCATGACGAGGCACACCACAACCCAACTTTCGATTCGTGAGGTATCTTGAGCCATATAAAAAGCATTCACTTTTAATGCTTCACTTTTTCGATTCTTGAGTGTGCCGATGTATGCGTTTAGAATTAGAACTTGCTCCTGTTATGCATTTCGAATCCAGATTGGTTAGTGGAAAAGAGATTGAATCACATCATTCTTAAACCCATCCGTATACCCGTACACCCATACTCTAAAGAAAAAAAATAGATACGTTACCCCTACTTTCTCAAAAGCATCCCCCAAACTTTGAAACAAAGTTTCAAAGAAGAGAAATCGCAAGGAGACGACGTGAAAAAAAAAAGAAGAGAAAATTCAAGAAAGAAAAATCCGAAGAAAAAGGAAATTAATAGGAGAAAAAGACTCCTTCCGCAAATATCAAAAAGGCGTCAATCCCTCAAAATTTCCAACTTCAACAAAAAGAAAACCCATCAAAAACCCAACAAAACCCCCTCTCACTCCACAAACACTCCACTTCGAAAAACCCTACATCACTTCCCCTAGAATGAATGTGGCTAGATCGACTTCGCACTCACCAAAAAGGTAACGATTTGATTCTCGATCAAGCCTATGACGATAAACGATACATGACTGGCGTTCTGAGTGATTGATAATATTAGAATAGGAAACCGTAAACACTTTGAGTGATTTGAGTGTACACCTAGAGAGGATCGCCTAGTCATGTATCCAAGATCAAAGATCAAAAGCATGCTCCCAATGATTACAACCCTACTTTTTCAAAGAACGAATATGGGTTGGGTAAAAGTATCAGACCAAAAGGTCGCTGGAAAACATGTTTTTGGCTCAAATTCCGGCCAACAGCTCGTTGTGTCGCAGAGGCTCCATGCCACCTGCGACATAACCCCTTATGTCGCTAAACCCCCACTTATGTCGCATATAGCGACACAAGTGACTATGTCGCAAACCCTTCGGATGTCGCATTTAGCGACACAAAATACTATGTCACAGAACTCATTTTCCGTCGCATATAGCGACACAATATTTTATATCGCATAAATTGCGGATGTCGCACTTAGCGACATGATATCGCGTAAAAAGTTATGTTTTTACTACCGATATCTCTCTCATTCTGGAACGATTCTTGGCATTTTAAACTCAAAACCAGAAAAAACAATGATATTATACCAAGATGGTCAAAACAAGGTTGCACGATAAAAATCAGGCAAAACGGATGAAAAACGAAGATTCCACACACGTTTGAAGATTCAAGGCATCAAAATGAGATTTCAAGACAAAAGTGCCCATCATCAACATCCATCTCACCCAAGATGTTCGTTTTCAAATTATGAATCCAACAAAAGAAGAATCAACAAAAACGGATAAAGAATAAAGATTCTACGCCCGCCGGAAGATCCAAATGATTCGTACACAACATCTGGAGATAGGAGACATATTTTTGGGATATCTTTACATCAAAGTATTCGTTTTTGAATTACTAATCCAATGCAAAAAGATTCAACGCAAACGGACACATAACAACGAAGATACGCGCGAATCAAGCAACGCAGCGAAAGACGACGGACCGGGGCGGGTGGCAGCCGGCCGCCGCCGGCCAACAGCCAGCCGCCGCCGGCCAGAAGCCAGGCGGTGCCGCCACCCCACCCCCCATATTTCTTGCGCTTTTTCGTCTTTGCTCGTACCTGGTGCACCACCTTTCGCTACTTTTTCGTACCTGGTGCACCACCTTTCGCTACTTTTGCTAATGTGAGCCTATGGGTGCTAATGTGAGCCATCCTTTGCCTATAAATGCAGCCCCTAAGCCTCCATTTGTAGATGTCCTATATGCATTAGGCATATTTCTCTCTTTACTTTCTCATTCTATTTTCTTACTTCAAAATTAGTGTTAGGCTGGTTAAGGAGCTTGTTCAAAGTAGAACGAAAGCTAGGGAACATTTTGTAATCTTTGGTGTACGCTTGGAGTTACGCTTATTAATTCAAGTCTATTCTTTCTCGCATTATAATCCGGGTTCTTTCTATCCTATTCTATCTTAATTAAATATCTATGCTTTAACTATGCTAGAATTAGTTTATGCCATGATTAGCGAGTAGATTACTATTGTATTTGTTGTGATGTAGTTAGCATATATAATTGTGGGATGACTTTAAATATGTCGTGAAATAATATGATGGCCCCTATTCGACTCTTAACTCGGTATAGTGCTGGAAATGCTTTTAAGCAAAGTACATACGTATGGAAGCCGGTAACGACCGAAGGTAGTTGTATTATGGATCGACATTATTAAACGGAAACTTTATGAACGGACTTATCCTATGATTTTAAACATAAAACTTATATTCGCCTTTCGATTAACAAACGTGATTGTAACCCTGTAAAGAGAATTTACGAACCTTGATACTTGGTCAATAGTTATCTGTGTAAAAACTATGTTTTTAACTGTAACGTCATGCAAGCATCATAAAATGCAATGTGATTACGTGGACTTGCCATGAGTATTGTACACTTTCGATCACAATGTACTTATCATGTAAACATGGCGAAGCAATTAAATTCACAATGGAAACATCGGTAAACGATTAAATACACTGTGAATCACCATAGCATTTTCCGACATGGTCTGGGTTTAACTTTATGCAAAAAGCCGTCAGCATTTTAATTAGCATTTTAATTAGATTAGTTAATTTAGATTAGATTAGAGTAGGTAGGCTACAGGCTAAATAACCATTTACAAAAACCTAGGGATTTGTTAATTGTAATTAGAAAGGCAAGTTTGGAATCTAAGTTATATTGATATCCTTTCCTTAAAATATGAAACCAAAAGTAAGATACGCATGAACCTTGAATGCTTTCCCCTGTTTATCATCCTTAAGTTTCATTAATAGGAATTGGTTAATAAGTCCGAACATAAATTCTAAGTTAATAGTTTAATGGATTTGAAATCTTCATGGTATTAAGAACGGTCAGATTTGTAATGGCCTGCTACTCTATTCCTTCGCCCACGAGCGTATACGTTCAATAATATGGGCCACTGACTCCCTCACAGGAGAGTGTGGAGAGTTGAGCATCGTCTGTCTGATCAGAATCATGACACCTTAGTTCCTCGTGACATATTAGTTGATAACCGACTAATAGGGAACTTATTGGTTATACCATTGGGTGTTGAATCCACTTGTAACACCCCCAAATTTACTGTTGCGCGGAAGCAAGCTTTGGGTGTTACTAATCAATAATCAAGCACCAAAGTAAAGCAAACGACACATATATGCAACATCGTACAATAGTACAAAAGTATTACATTGTTGAATCATAATAACAAGCTTCGAGTTCGAAGATGATTTCCTAGAGATTCTAATACATAACTGATATACAAAAAGTAATGCAAAAGAATCTCCACAAGTTTGTATGCATGCGACTCGAGCTATCAGTCCTGGGGTAATCCTACTCCGTTTGTGTACCTGAGATACAAAGCTAAAAAGGTCAACCAAAAAGGTTGGTGAGTCTCACAGGTTTAGTAATAAGGTAATCATTTATGAACCACAAGTATGTACCAGCGTTGCTATCAAGCAAAGTAAGTAAATCAGTATGTACGCACAGTTGCCATGAGCTCATAAGTTGAAGTTTAACCGTGTAGTGTGAATATATCACGTACCCCCGTGAGTGCTATCCGCACACTCATATGTAACAAATACTAATATGCCTGTTTCTACGTGTAAATCAGTACGTGGTGGCGCTACCACCCCAGGCAGGGATTGTCAATTCCAAATGGATCCATTTACTAGTAATCGCGCTTAAGTCCATAACTAACAACTTACGATAGGAGGATTTCAGTGGATAAAAATAACTCATGCAAAGTTTGTGTGAAAGCAGTAGTAAAATCAGTACAGTACATTGCGTTCATATGTAAAACGGTAGTTAAGTATCTCACCCCAGTAGTTTAGAAAAACAGTAAAAATGGGGCTGTAAGACTCACCTAAGTCAAGCAAGCAAGCGTTTAACTTAATAAACGTAAAGTCTAAAAGCAGTAGTAATCCGTAGGTTCCGCGAACCCGCAACCTTCTAATGCCCTAAGCATATAAGGTTGTATGTATAAGTGAATGTCTTAAAAGATCATTCATGCTAGTTGTCCACTCAACTAGTTATGTCCAAGTATTTGTTTGTACGTTTGTGATCATTTTGTAAATAAGTATGGCCCGTTGGTGACGGAGGTGTAATAATAATTCGAGTATTATTATTATGTAATTCATTGTGCTTGTATATCTTGTAAGTGTAGTGTTTTATGTATTCAATACTTAGTATAAAAAAAAGTATTTTAAAGTTTCCATTTCGTGCGACAATATGTAACCCGACAATGCCATTTACGGACACTGTTCATGCGACAATCATATTCTCGGAATTTTGTTCATACGACAATAGCATTCACGGAGTACTATTCATGCGACAATGGCATTCACGGAATTTGTTCATACGTTAATAATATTCACGGAGTACTATTCATGCGACAATACATTCACGGATTATTTTGTTCATGCGTCAATAAGGATTGACGGAATTCTTTCAAGTATAAGTGTTAGTTTTTATGCGACAATACATTCATGGATTATTTGTGATTTTTACCTAAAATAGTAAACTTTATCGAATCGTTCTGAAATTTTTACACAAAGTTCCTACATATGTTATGTACTTTCTGTAATTTTCTTATGACTTTTGGATTTGTTTGATATTTTATAAAAATTCACAAAGTGTCAGTGTTCAGTTTAATCCGAGATTAGACCACTTCTCACAAACCTAATTTTCTGGAGAAATGGGTGTATTTCTGGAATGAGCAAAAGAAGAACTTTTTTTACATAACAAAATTACCAAGATTTCACAAGTGGTCTCTTACATTTTTGAGGTCTAGAATTTGAGATATGGTCTCGAGAATTAGGCGGTTTTTACTGCTCGCCGGAACAGTTAACCTATGTTACCGTAGAAAAATGTTTTCGAATAGAAAACGGAGTCAAAAAGTCACGAGACTAATTTTGTTGGAAAGATAACTTCTTGTACTACATTTTAGGCTTAAGAAACGTCCATTTTTGTGTTGTAATGATTTTTATAAAATTCGTGGAAGTGGAAACAGAATCTGGACAGTAAACATAAACTCATAGTTTCGAGATTTAAATTGCGTTTTGATTTATGTTTTGGACATGTAATCGTTAAGTGGATATTATAACAAGTAATTATATGTTTTCCAAGTAAATATAATGAAAGTTCAAGAGTTCTTACAAAGAAATGATTAGGAGAAGGAGAAAGGAAAGTCAAATGCTCATTTTCTTGCGTTTTCTTAATTTCCGGCGTGGCGGTTCGTGATGGCTCTATGGTGGTGATATGGTGGTTGATAGTGGTTGTTATTGAGGAGTGAAGGCTGTCTAGAGAGAGAGAGGGCCGGAGTTAGAGGGAGAGGAGGGAGAGAGGAGGAGAAGTGTAGAAATGGTTATAAGAGTGAGGTGGGATGTTGTGTATGAATCAAGGAAGAAAAAAGGGGAGAGTATGGCAAGCCATACTCTTGCCATGTTCTGCAGAAAATCGGCTGGGTCCCACCCCATATGGTGTGTAAATTTGTTCCCCAACGTCACGTTGCGTGCGGTGCCCGTTTACCCGTTCGTTTTACATTTTAATTAACCGTATAACGTTTTATTTGATACGTTTTGTTAACGATTTAAAATATGACATTTTTACTTGTAGTGTTTTATTAAGATACTTAATAATGTGATATAAGATATAATTTGGCTTCATTTCATCCGTCGGGCGTGTTTCGCGCATTTTCATCGCGTACTGAGTGTTTTATACGATATTTAGTACGTGTAATATATTCTCACAATATATTAAGGTAAATAATGTTTGTTTGGATAATTCCACATTATTTTAATAGTTTGTCACCAACGTCCATATTTTCATTGTCGGATATCCATCCGGTTCATAATTTTATGATTTAAACAAATCGTGTAAACGTGTATGTAATTACACAGAAGATCATGTATATTTAGATTAACATAAACTAAATACACGTAATTACAAGTAGTTTAGGCACTAATTAAAGTCCTAAATTAGCGGATGTTATACCACTAAACATTTCCAATTTAGATAATCGTTTCCCCATAAGAGTCATCATCCCACATTATTAGCTAACGAACTCACAACAAATACTACTTCTATTATCTGATTTATTATTACATTTTTATTCGCTTTATTTAGTTTACTTAGTTAACTGAACCAAAACCCCCAACGCACTCTTTTAAAACCTTTACTAGAAAAGAAAGATTGATTGGATCACCTCCGTCTCAATTCAGTTTCTCTTTAAGAATGACTCTAGGTCATACTTACCATCTACTAGCCTTTGGTTCAGTATTAGTAAGTCATACTTAGACCCCAGCAAATATAAATTTAAAACAAACCGATCGCGATCCGTACGTCGTCTTCATACGACGCTTCGGGTCCCATCATGACACAAGCCCTTATGTCGCAGATATGATCTGTGACACAATAGACTATGTCGCACCTAGCAACACAAGCCTTATGTCGCATGTAGTGTCGCATGAAACAGAATCAAGAAAACACAGATTTTACTAAGTGTCAAGACCTAAAATTTTATCACTTGATTTCACCCAAATTCAAGTCCAGGTGCGTTTTTCACCAAAGCAATATAATAGAAATAACCTAAAAATTTTCACCTAAAATTTTTGAGCTGACTTGGCATTTTGACCCCAACCAAGGGCCAGCCCCTTGGACCCTGCCAGGGGTTGCCTCCCCTGGGACCCCGCTAACCAGGGGCGCTGCCCCCGGACCCCCGTAACCTAAAGTTTATAAATACTCTTAAGTATAACACTTCGAAATCGTAATTAATAATAGTTGAGATTATTATTACAAACAATCACCAACGGGCCGTACATATTTTCAAAACTCAAGTTAATCATTTGGACATTCTAGTTGGATGAGCAACTCTAAAGGTAGTCTTTTAAGATACCTAATCAATTAATAACTATCGCGTGTCGTGGACACCCTCACGTTACGAGTCTCCGGACAATCACTAATCGGATAATCAACTCACGTTTATTGATTAAACGCTTCAAGACTCAGGTGAGTCTCATGGCCCCTCTTTTACTGTTTTTACTCAGGGGTGTGATTCATTGCTTATTTTAACATATGAACGCAAGTACAAACATTTTCATATTCTACATGAGTTTTACACAACTAATCATTTCAAAGTCCTCCGTCAGCATAGCTTGGTAATATGTTGTAGCGTGAATATTAGTATATGATATCATATAGGATTGACCCTCCTCGTCCGGGTTAGCATGCACGAACTGGGTAAACGGACGTACTAATATTTGTTCAGACAAGTGTTGATTAGGCACTCGTGAAGGCACCTCGCTCAGGCACTGATTGTGATCCTGACCCCTCGAGTTAAGCTCAGACTATGTGCTCATGGTTGTATACATTATCTTTACTTTATTTGCTGTATGCAAATCAGTACTTAAATCTTGCGGTTCATACGATATTTTTTGATACTCAAACCTGTGAGCTCACCAGCGTTAGCTGACCCATTTTAGTATGTATCACAGGTACTCAGTAGTAGATCTGGACTGCCCTCAGGATTACTATAGCTCGAGTCAGCATGCAGACAATAGAGATTTTCTTGCATTAATATATTTTGTACAAGTATTCATGTATTGAAATCTCTCATTAAATCGAACACGAGCTATGTATGGGTTCAACTGTTGTAAACATTTTAATATTAATATATTTTGTTAAAATGACGCATATAGAGTCGTTTGCTATATATCTGTGTGCTTTGATTATTGATTAGTAACACCCAAATTATGCTTCCGCCAAACAGTAAATTTGGGGGTGTTACACCTTGTGTCGTGACCCATGTCGCTTCTTGTGTCTCACTTTAGGGTTAAGGTATAAATACCTGACCCTACACCGGATGCCGCTGCACTGTTTATGTGTCACAAATACAAAACATAGCGACACAAATTCTCCCATTGCGACACAGCGTTCGGATGTGTTTTTTCGATATTGATTTCGATTTTGTGTTGTTTTGCGACAATCCATCACTCGTTTCTTGACCATCTTGTTTAGCTCGATCGATAGGTACTGATTTAACCCTCTGTCTGCGTGTATATATTGTGTTATTTTGATTTATATATAACGGGGGTGTCGGTTTGGTTTTTGGTTAAATTAGATACGGAAACGAGTAAATATGATGTTAAAACTTATGCTCTCGTGTTCCTGCTTGTGTGCCGCATCTTTTGGTGTGGTCATTTTCGAAAAGCCCCAAATTTGTTCTTCGGGTATCTGTGTTGGGGTTTGGTGTTCATCTTTGCAGCACAAACTGTGACACAACCTCTTTTCGCAGTTTTGTTAAAATTAATTTGGGAATTTGGGTTTACAGTTCACATGCGACATAACTCATTTGTGTCGCTATTCCTTGCAACACCAACCTGGATGTCGCTCATATTTGCGACATAACTATTATGTCGCCTACTCTTGCAACACAACATCTACGACACAGACACTATGTCCCATTTTATTCGATTACATTCGAAATATTGAAAAATACCACACAACTCTGTCTATCACAAAATTAAATTGCGACACAACCCTTTATGTCGCATATGTTTTGAAATCAATTTCCAATCCAACGGTGACACAAGTGCTTATGTCGCAGGACATTTGCGACACAAGTCCTAGTGTCGCATATGACAGAATGTGAAATTGATTTCATTGGTTAAATATGGGGCTGCTAACACTAACGCTTTTCAAGTTTTATTGTCTATGTTTTTCTAGTTATGGCAGCAACTGATATTAACTGGGAGACGAGGCATAACATTGCGGCATTTTTAGATTATGAAAAGGAATCAGCGGCACCGTATAGGCTGATGGTTGCCTTTTTAAGTCGTTCACGCATTTTCTCTGCCATCACAATGAACACGACTATATACAAGGACCAGGTGGGTCCGTTCTGGGATAAAGCAAAGATTAACTCCGACTTTCCGTTTACACGTATTATCTCTACAGTTGCCGGAACAGAGATTGTTTTGTCGGGGAGCAATTAATCCGGGATTTCTTTCATTTTGTTGACCATCTTGATGATCCTGTTTTATTTCCCAACACGTTTATTAGTGGAGGCATGATTAGATTGGGTTATCCGGGGGTTCGGCAAGATCAATACCGAAAGGGGAATCTCCCTAAGGTTTGGAGGTATCTCATGCATGTGATGATCGTATTCTTGTCATCTCGTAAGGCCGGGTTTGACGGTATGAGCCACTCTACGGCCTCTGCGATGTTGGTGTTAGTATACAACAAGCCCTTCAACTTTTCAGGCTATATTTTCAAGGCGATGGTGGATAATGTAAATCTCGGGGATAAACGTTGGAATTTATATCCACGTTTCATTCAACTTTTGATCGACAGCCTCATTCTTGGGATTATGGTGAATATTCGAGAACATCTTCGTCAAACGCCAATGAACGTCCGAATTTGGACGGTCTGTGCTCAGGGTGAGCACGCAAATGCGGATTTCCCGCTTTTTGGCCACATCATCAACGAGGGTTACATCCCTCCGGCCAACCATGGGTTTTTGTACGCTCCGGCCGCCCCTGCTCAACAACCGGAGCCTGTTTTTGTCAATGTACCTGTGCAGGATGCACATTTGGCGGATGATTTGGCAGCAATTAAATTTTTTGAAGATATTGCTGAACCTGCTGGTGGAGAGTCTGATCAGCTTAATCTTGACGTACCAGCAAGTGATGACTCAGATGGTGGTTCTACACCAAATACATCTCCAGGGATTGTACCGCGACAAGATGAAATGGAGAACATTCGTCACCATCATCCTCGACATTACAAGAGGATTGAGAGGCGTATGCGCCTAGGGATGGTATACGTATAATCGGAGACAGGGAAACGGGTTCTTGATGACGACCCGCATGATGAAGATTGGGTTCCTCCCCAAAATGTTCATCGTACCTCTTCTTTTATAGCTGCTACTTCTTCTAGATCGAGGCGAAGGGTTGAGGTCCCACCGGTTGATCTACCTGTTCAACCTCACCCTGCCGTTATCGAAGAGCTGCTAAGAAGAATGGATGTTATTCAGCAAACGATGACATCTCAAGCTGCTCAAATTCAATCTCAGTCAGCCGTTCTTGAAGCTCAAGCTGTTCAAATCATGGAACTCGAATCACAGGCTGGAAGGGTATCTGGTTTGGAATCTAGGGTTTTAGAATTCGAATCCCTAGCTGTGGTTTCGGGGGAGTCAGACCCGTGTGCCTTAGAAACAAAACCTAGGACTTTCGCCGGAACACAGACATATGATGTAAAAGATGATGATGTAAATATTTCTGATATCAATGAAACTTTACTTCTTGATTATTTCCTTATTCAGGATATTCCAGGGCAACCAAGACCATTAGCAGTTGATTACTCTCAAGCAGATCTTTCTTATCTTCAGAGAATGATGAATGAAAATGGTTCGGCGCCTGAGACAGATAATTTTGATATTGATGATGACGTTGAAGTTGAGGAAGAGGAGCTACATTCTGATGAATTTTATGATGATGCTCATACGATTGAAATCGATTCTTCTGAAGATGAAGTGGAGCCTGCTGGAACTTCTCAAAATGTTCCAGAGACAACGCCGGCTCCTGAAGCTGCATCTACTTTTGATCCTTTGACATTAAATAAAGAAAAAGATAATGTTAGATACTTTCCTGCTGAACCGGTTCCCGTTACATGCAAAAAGTACAGGGTTAGTGGGAAATACACTGGGATCACTAAGAATTGGACTACTTACAAAGGTATTTTCATGATAAAGAGAAGTGACGGTATTCAGTATTTCAAACGTTCGTTCAAAAAGCTGAGTACGTTACCAAAAGGAGAGATAAATCGTCTAGCTCAATTGGAATTG
The DNA here is from genome assembly GCA_963422505.1 of Pseudognaphalium luteoalbum. Classification (NCBI taxonomy): domain Eukaryota; kingdom Viridiplantae; phylum Streptophyta; class Magnoliopsida; order Asterales; family Asteraceae; genus Pseudognaphalium; species Pseudognaphalium luteoalbum. Next base: position 30,376,045 of record OY730195.1, read on the forward strand.
ATAAATCCAACTAGAGATTCTCGAGCTGATTATGTATAGGCGATTTTGCGTTGTGAAGTTAAAAGCAAATGTTACAACTTTATCAACCCGATGCTTGGGACGAGATATACTTTCGAAAACAAGCTTGATCCAGTGACAAGGTAGTCGATCTACAAAGTTCAATATCTGCCAACTGATTGTCTTACTGAGATTCCTCTGGAGATTGTTCCCCTTAACTTTCTTAGAAGATTTCATTACTGGGAACTCGATGCTCATACTGGCGAAGCTGTATTTGTTTTTGTACCAGAGTCAGAGAAGCCAGAGATAAGTTCACTTTATGGATTGAAGAAAGCTCAGTTTAGAGTTTTTGATCCTATGAGCTTGATAAATTTGTCACAACTCTGAGAAAGTTGTTTGATAATCCCATTCGCTACAATGCAAGAAATGCAGTGAATAAGATTCCTGCAAATCAATTTCAGAGGATCGTGACTCTGTGTGTGACGTATGGGATTCATGATGGTGGCAAGTTTCACGCAAGCTGGGTATGAATGAAGATATTTTTAAAGACCAAGCTGAAGACACGGGGGAGTTTTTTGATGCATCCTAGTGTGTCTGTCAGTTGGTCTCAGTCTGTATTAGTTTTGTTATGTAATTACGATAGTCTAAACGTTTGTATTATAAAAGTAATTACATTATTTGTTTTGGCGACACAGCATGTGTCGCAGTTGTGACACAAAGCTTGTGTCGCAATAGTTGGACTAGCGACACAAGTCTTGTGTCGCAATAGTCGATCTGGCAATACAGCTTGTGTCGCAAGGGACAGTTTAGGTTTTCGGTATAAATATTGGATTTCGGCTCAGAAATCAAAGTTGGTGAATTAGGGTTTGATCAGAGCATATTGTATTTGGTTTATTCAATAAAAGTTGATCGATTGATTGTTGAGTATTCATATCAAGTCTATTTGTTTTGTGTTTAATCGTTTAACTTTATATTAAATCTTTGGATTTCGCATGTTGATTGAGTATTAGGGTTCGATTATGTAACACCCCCAAATTTATTGTTTAGCGGAAGCAAGATTTGGGTGTTACTAATCAATAACAAAGCACATAAGATAAAGCGAACGACTCTAAATGCGTCGTTTAAAACCATTACATAGATAATATAAAAGTTTTACATTGTTGTTCTTGTTACAATAGCTCATAGCTAAAAGTAAAAGATTCTAAGGCATATCCAATTGTACAAAATATAGAAATGCATATGAATCTTCTGAAATCTGAATGCGACTCGAGCTAATATGTCATGAGCAGATCTACTACTGCTGGGTACCTGAGAATACATGCTAAAAGGTCAGCTAAAAAGCTGGTGAGCTCACAGGTGTAAGTTGATGAAATCCAAGTTATGAACCACAAGATTTAGTTTAGTGATTTGCAAACATGCAAATAAAATATGAGTGTATATTATTGCCATGAGCACATAGTTTGAGCTTAACTGAGTGTGCCAGGATCCACATTCAAGGGCCTGATCGAGTTTGCCCCCGGCATGTGCCTAATCTACACATGTATGAACAAATGAAAATGCGTCCGTTCGACCGCAGTCGTGGTAGCGCGACTACCCCGGACGGGGATTGTCAATCCCATATGGTACCATACACTAACATTCACGCTATCGCAATATAAACAAACTATGTTGTGAGGGACTTCATGATTAGATAAAACAACTCATGCAATCAATATATCGATGTTTTGTACTTGTGTTCATATGTAAAATAAATCTGAGCATGTAATCCCACCCCTGGGTAAAAACAGTAAAGAGGGGCTATGAGACTCACCTGAGTCTTTGCGTTTATGTCAATAAACGCGAGTCGAGAGCTACACAGCTGGTAGGTTCTCCGAACCCGTAACCTTCTAATGTCCTAGACATATAAGGTTATATAAGTAGATGTCCCATAAGACCATCCATGCTAGTGTTCATCCCACTAGTTATGTCCAAATACATTTGGTTTTATTTTATGCTTGTTTGCAACCTTGAAAATGTGTACGGCCCGTTGGTGATGGTTTGAAATAAAAACCTTGAGAAGTATTATTATTAGGTTGTTTGTTGATTGTCCAATTTCTGTAATAACTTGCGAATATTTATACATATACATAGGTATCTATATATATATATATATATATATATATATATATATTCATATATGGACTGTCGGACCATTTTGTGAATCATAAGACTATGAAATGTAGTTTATCCGACGATAGAAACTTTGTGCGATAAGGGAGTTTTATCTATCCGACAATTAGAATTCTCGTGTTTAGGTCCGACAATGACAATGATGAGGATTTTATTTAGGCTTATTCCGACAATAATATTTGTTGGATTTGGTTTTCACGGAATGTATAATTTATCCGATAATTGAGTTACTTGAATATAATATATATGCATCCGTGATTTCCTATCCGATAGTAGTCATTATGCGACAATAATAACGATTTAGTATGTGTTGTTCCGACAATTACACTTTTATAGGGGTTTAATCATCCGACAATATTATTTCTGAGTACACATATATATGTATGCGTGAATGGGTGTCCGGCAATAAGAGTCTTATGTGTTTTATCCATCCGACAATTCAAATGCGATAATGAGGTTTTGGATCCGTGAATATGGGTCCGACAATAGTATTCACGGACCAAGACTTAGGCTTTGTGACGCTTAGTCTGTCGTGATAATAAAATGCTTATGCGACAATAGGGATTCAGGGAGTGTGTAACTCCGACAATAGGGAATTGTCGGATTGCATTATCCGACAATAGGGTTTATTCACGGAATTTGGCCTTTACGACAATAAGGATTCACGGAATTGTTTTTGTCCAACAATAGTATTCACGGAATGTTAATCCGACAATGGACATTGTCGGACTTGGGCATTCACGGACAGAAGACTCGTTGTGCAGTTATGTTTTTCACTCGATTTCATTTAATTATTTGACTAAGTAAAACTTAGCCAACATTCATGAAATTTTTATATGATGTTCCCATATGTCTTAGCTTTCTAAATCATATTTTTACATGTGAAATGGATAAGCATAACTCGAGATAAAAATTTGGGAAGTGTCGGGTGTCAAACGAGTGAGTTCAGTGATATGTACTCATTTGAAAATTCATAACTAAAGTTTTACTAAACTTCAACAGATGAGTAAATAGGGGAATTAAAGCTAATGAAATTATCTAACTTTTCCAACTGGTTTCATCGATTTTTGTTGTGTATTCTTTGAGATATGACCAGTTCTTTTGACCCATTTTCCTGTCAGGATTCTCAGACTGTACATGTACTTTATTTTCTTTTCTTAAAAATATCAAATAAACGAATTAATTCATGGGGCTTACAGATTATGAACTAGACTCATTGAACTTCATTCTAGAGCTAAGAAACATGAGATTTCGTTAGGTCATGGATCAGATATCATCGATCTAAGTCGATCTAAATTATTGTCCAGTGGATAATGTAGTTATTCAGTGGTTATTAGCATATTCAAACGATTTTTGAGGTGTTCTTGGACATAATCAGTGGTGAGGCCAAGTCTAGCATGTTTATATATGTTATCCAAGTAAATACAAGGAAAGTTTAGAGAGTTATACCCAAGAAACGCAGCTTAGGGGTCGAAAAAGTTGGAGGTGTGCTGCTGCTGTCCTCCTTTGTTCCTCTTTGCTAAAAACGACGAAAGAGAGTGATAGGTGATGATGGTGCTGGTTAGATCTCCCTGGAGAAGGTGGGTGAAGGTGTTGTGGCTGTGGTTTGGTCGTTTTTCAGAGAGAGAGGGCAGAGAAAGAAAGAGATTTTGTGTGAAAGTGAAGTGAGGATGAAAGAAGTGGGAAGGGGGTTAGGGCATTCAAGGGAAAAGGGCTTGGGCCGACCAATGGGCTGGGTTCGGGCCTCCTCTAGGCCGAATTGGGTCTGGTCCAAGTGTGGGTTGGGCTCGCAACTTGTCTTCCTCATGTTCGTGTAATTATCGTTGTCGGTTAAAGTTAATTTGTGCATTTTGTCGTGTTTATGATATTTTATGGAGTCATATTAGCTTATTTCATGTTATTATCATAATATTCATAAGCTTTTGGTTGACTGAGAATATTTAAACAATTTAAATATTTTATTTACCAACGTCCGTAATATTGTATCGGGATCCGCCCGATATGAAAATGCACGATTTAATCAAATCGCGTACGTGTGTATATATATTAGAATATATCAATACACATAATGATACATATAATTAATCCTAATTATACGTATTTACACACATGATTAGGCACTAAATATAGTCCTAATTTGTCAGGTGTTACAGATTAGGTCCGGTATCGGGAACCTACAGAGACCGTAATAGTTGTTGTTTCAATATCTTTGCATGATATGATGTTTCAATTGTTTTGTGTGAATAATAGTAGAATTTTTTCTTATCATGAGTAATTTATAGAATTTGTTAAATATCTTTTCATGATTCGATGTTTCAATTGTTTATTTTTTATTTTGTGTGAATAATAGCAGAAAACTGATGTACGCAATCATAAAAATTTACTAAATAATACATAACGGTTGATTTTTTCTTATTTAAGTATGAAATCAAGCGTTTCATTTTATAAGTAGGAATACAATCCATCTTCTGGGTTTGAAAAACTTTTAGTCAAATCTTGAGCAGTACAAAAAAATTTGTGTTTCAAATTCTACAATCATATTGTACAATTGAAAATGTCTATTATTAACAAGTAAATTACCCGCGCAAAGCAACGGTAACAAATTTGAAATACTGTAGTATTAATCGATGATGATAACTGATAATAATATTAATGAAAGAGACCGTAATAGTTGTTGGTGGTGGTCGTTAGCAATGTTGGCCTACATTGATGATTAACATTGACGTTTTATCATGAGTAATTCATATAATTTGTTCAATATCTTTGCATGATTTGATGTTTCAATGGTTTATTGTTTATTTTGTGTGAATAATAGTAGAATTTGTTTTAACAATTGTTCAATTTAATAAAGTCAAGTGTTTGATATAAAGGATAATAAAACTCACAAAACTTTACGAAAATGTTTATCTAGGTAACTAAACTTTAAAAATGTTCAATTGGATTACTATACTTGTTGATTGGTGTCATCCCGCCTATTTTGCTTAATTTTGATTAAAAAAATAGTGTCGCAATTGAGCATTTTTAAGTTTAGTAAACGGCATCATCTTGGCTATAACAACTATGTCTAAAGTTTGGTAACTGATCGCGCCCAAACGGTCAGTCGGGTTTGTCACCCCGTCGTCGGACCTTCCGTCTGGACGCGGATCCGATGGGTTAAAAGATTTATTTTTATTTTGCTGGGCCTAAGTATACTAAAGCTATAGATAGGTATAGCGATAGGTATGACCTAGGGTCGTTCTTCAAACTACAACGGGCATGGGATCTAGGACTTTAGTTATCTACGGGAATTTAGCTGGGGTTTTAAAAGAAGTTTTGGTTTGGTTTGGTTTTAACTACTACTAATTATCTAAATTTAAACAAAATAAAAGTAAAGTAGGGTGGAGGTGGCAACGAGAACCTATAGGTGAAGCGAGTGTTTACTATGATAATTACTCATGCTATTTCGGGGTAGTTAATGAGGTAGAGCCTTAGTTAAGATGACATTAATATTTCCTAATGAGCCATAACCACTAGCCTATTATCTATCTAACGTAGAGTTGTCCGCAATCAGATAAATAATATGTCACATGGATAATAGTTATGGAATGTAAACTACACCGGAAGTTGTCCCAAATGTAGCAACCAATTTAACCAACAACCATCCTCGAGTCTTGTCCCCCAATCTCGGACATTTGAGATATCCGAATCATGACATGAATTGTTGAATAAACAAAAACATGAACAGGGGTTTCCCACCGGGACAAGTTGGGATGGTCTGGTCTAACGGCCGATTAAATTGTTCATCATTATTTCATATAAATCATTTTAACTATTCTATGCATGTTAAACTGGCATATGCAATTGATAGATATTCAAAAACCTAATCATGTAACTAATCAGCATAACAGATACTAGCATGCAAACCCTAAGCAACAATCAAACAAGAACATGCAGAAAGGCAGCATAGCAGGGATCAATTTATGCAGAGTGACAGGGTACATGGTCAAGTCACAAGTGCCCCGAAAGTTCTCTCTAAGACACTTGTTAAATGGCATGAATCTAATCTATCTCTAATCCTACGCTCCGTGTCTCCCTCCGGTAATATTTCAACCAGGAGAACACCGGCCATGTCGAGTTCAATGATCATCAGACACAGAATAATTAGCGGCATACAACTAGCAATTGGCCAAGCCTAGAAGGATGTCCCTAACCATAGCATAAGTTGGATAGATAAACACTTGAGATTCAATTCATAGATTCAAATATAATTCAACCGCATACAAACAGAGTAACAGCATGATTTAAGTATAACTACCCTAGCATGGCAACTATCATAGCAAAAACAGATTTGTCTAGCTAAGCATGGCAATAATCCTAGCAAATAATTCTAAACAAGTATAGCAACAGCACAACATTATTTAAAATAACAAGATAGAGATTATAATAAAACCTGACAAAGCTGTATTACAAATCGTGCGACACCGCAGTCTCGGAGCACCTCCGTTACAATTAAGCTACTAATCTACTAGCTTAACTAATCTAATTAACTAACTAACTAACTAATTTAGAGAGAGAGTAGTGAGAGAAAGTGTAGAAGTGTGTTGGTGGAATGAATGATGGTGTTGAGGTGTGTTGAAATGATGAAATGAGGCTAGTATTTATAGAGAACGCTCAACCGTATCTGTAGACCGTATCCAAACCACAAAATGCACAACCGTATCGCAAGGGCAAATAAAAATCAGATTTTTATCGCCCAAACGCACGATACGGCTGAGTTAGGGTGAATACGGGCAAACTGGACCGTATACAGCTGTGCACAGGGTGAATACGGGCAAACTGGACCATATACGGCCAGGCACAGGCCGTATACGGCCTACACAGACCGTATACGGTCTAGGTCCAGCCGTATACGGCCTGGACCAGCCGTATACGTCCTGGTTCAGCCGTATCCGGCTCCCTCGGTTCTTCGTTTCTTCGTTCGGGCGTAACTTCTTCGTCGTTTATCCGTTTTGAGCGTTCTTTATATCCACGCGATCGTATTTTCCTAACGAAGAAAATGACATAAGTTAGAGGTCATAATTCTTTGTGGAACTCAAAAAGTGCTAGATCGAGTGAACGAGAATGCTTGTGATCGTATTCGTTAGATTTATCGTGTTTTTTCGACCATTTTAGATGACTTTTGAAACATTGTCTATATTTTGGCCCATGTGACGAGTTTTAATGATAAAGTATCTATTTTGATTAGTTTCGTCAAATATTGGGCCAAAAAGGTGAGATTAATGCACGCAAAAACATGACTTTTTGCGTGTCATCAGTAACCTAATTGAATATTTTTACAAGTACAATAACCCAATTGAACATATTTAAAGTTTCGTAACCCAGATGAACATTTTCGTAAAGTATAGTAACCTATATGTGTATTATCCCTGATATAAAATAAGAAAGTGATTAAAATAAGTGTATGATATTATGTAGATAGTTAACATTCCATATTTATTTAGTAAATTCGTAGGTCTTAGTAGTAATGATTTATTAGTATAAATTGATTTATTGATGAAATAAAAAAGGTTAAATAATTATAAGGGTATAATAGACACTTTGTGTCAGTGCATGTCGTACTGTGTCATTTAGCTAGGTTTAGGTTTATGTTGTTGTTAGAACATAACGTTCTAACATTTTGTGACAATTGTTTGGATTAAACATTAAGCTAGATTGACTTGTAAAGTTTGTGTTTATGAAAGTTGTATAGTTTTTCTATGTCTGTTATTGCAAAACTTCTGATAGGTGCGAAACTCTTTTGTTTATGTGAAAATTGCATATAAGATTTGCATACGGTGAAACTCTTGATCGAATTTCACAGGTAGGTTGAGTTTCGCATGTCCGAAGTCTATATATAGTGAAGTGTTAGTCATTTGTAGTTGGCTGTTTTGAGCATTAGACTGTTGAGCTCGGAACTTTCTGTAACACGTTCATAGTAATATCAACTCAACAGAAGAAGCGTATTTTCGCTCTCACATTCTCGTTTACTCATTCCATTCATGTTTTACACTCAAATACAAATTTTGGTTGTGTTTGTGTGATTCGATCAGCTGTTAGTTCCTAGGTGTGCGTCTACAAAGAGGTATAGAACAGGAACGACTCTTTGACTAGGATTAGAACGTGAAATAGGTGCGTATTAATTCGGATTTGCTTCGGTTTGTGATCCGATGGAGTATTGGATTAAAATTGGTTCAAGTTTATATTGTATTTGATTGTTTAAGTGTTTCTGATAGCTTCGCGATACTTAACTCATCTATTTGGTAAATTAATTTGAAGATTTAAGCAATTTTGATTTCGGTTTAGCTCGCATATTAAGAAATTTGTAATTCGCTGAAAATCGCAAGTGATTCACAAAGATTTGTGTTGCTGTGTACCGGTTTAGTGTTGCTGCATTGATTCTGAGCATATTGGAATCAAAATTTGAGTGAATGAGCGAATTTTACGTGATTTTTGAGTTTTGCACTGCGAAACTCGCCAATAACCGTTTATATAATATATATAAAAATAACAGGAACACACCTTAACGAACATTCACAAACGTAATTGAACAAATGAAAGATATGCTCAAGTTCATTCGTTTAATTAACATGTTTTTCTACCTTCATATAACTATACGAACTAACATAAATGAACTTCTCACATAACGATTCATGAAATGTTCATTGATCGTTTACCTCGCACATCCTTTGGAATCTACATATGAATTTATTGCATGGTAATACAATATGTTGTATAAGTTTATAATATCACTTATATTATAGTATATTTAAAGTATTTGAAATCGAATGAATTAATGAAATATAAAACATTGAATGTGTTTTATTGATATAAGAACAAAACTGAATAATCATTTATTGCAAAATGACATATATATATATGTTGAAAGAACATCATGTTTTTCCATTGACAAAATGAGTTATCTCTTGCTCAAAATATTGATTGCATTGATGCTCTTGATCACATGTACAGGTAACCACCGTGACAAATATACTTATCCTCGATCACTTATATTATTTCTTGTTTAATTTCTCCTTAAATTGTCTAACAATTTGTTATTTATGACATTGCAGGAGAAAATGTGATGAGTCCAAATAAATTGTGTGAACGTGTGATCTACATTAATCTTAATTGCTTCCAGGAAAATTGTCCTGGGGATTGCATAGAAAAAGGCTATACCGATGGCTACTGTCGACTTATTCAATATCCTGCTGTGGCTTGTGTGTGTCGTTATCCTTGTAATTTTCCATATCCAAAAGGAAGCGGTGTTCCAAAAAACTGATGTACGCAATCATAAAAATTTACTAAATAGTAAATAACGGTTTGTTTTTTCCTTATTTAGATATGAAATCAAGCGTTTCGTTTCATAAGTAGGAATACAATCCATCCTTTTGGGTTTGAAAAACTTTGAGTTAAATCTTGAGTAGTACAAAAAAAAAATTGAGTTTCAAATTCTATAATCATATTGTACAATTGCAAGTGTTTATTATTAACTAGTAAATTACCTGCGCAAAGCAGCGGTAGCAAATTAGAAAATATATAGTATTGATCGATGATGATGAGTGATAATAATATTAATGAAAGAGACCGTAATAGTTGTTGGTAGTGGTCGTTAGCAATATTGGCCTACATTGATGATTAACACTCACGTTTTATCATGAGTAATTCATAGAATTTGTTCAATATCTTTGCATGATTTGATGCTTCAATTGTTTTTTGTGAATAATAGTAGAATTTTTTCTTATCATGAGTAATTCATAGTATTTGTTAAATATCTTTGCATGATTTCATGTTTCAATTGTTTATTTTTTATTTTGTGTGAAATATAGCAGAAAACTGATGTACGCAATCATAAAAATTTACTAAATAATAAATAACGACTGGTTTTTTCTTATTTAAATATGAAATCAAACGTTTCATTTCATAAGTAGAAATACGATCCATCTTTTGGGTTTGAAAAACTTTTAGTTAAATCTTGGGTAGTTAAAAAAATTGTGTTTCAAATTCTACAATCGTATTGTACAATTGCAAAAGTTTATTATTAACTAGTAAATTACCAACGCAAAACAGCGGTAACAAATTTGAAATAATGAAGTATTAATCGATGATGATAACTAATAATAATATTAATCAGAGAGACTGTAATAGTGAAGGTATAACTATGATTAGATTTAGTAATCCACCGAATTTTTGCGTCCTACCGTGTTCCTAGATTTTAGAATAACTTTTTCTATTATAACGTGAACTAAACTCTACCGATACTATAGCACACATGACTACAGTGTTATCTGAGGGGTAGGAACATGAATGGTTTCCTCCGAATGAATGATTTCAACACGATGACCGATCCGCCGATACATATCAATGATGATATTCAAGTTCCGGATCTCAACACTTGTGAGTTAAATAGGAAGAGAGTTCTACACTAAACTTAAAGTTCAATTATGTAGTACACTGCCGAACTCTACTAATCTCGACCGTATACTTACAGTCTAAGGAAATGAAGTAGACATTACGCAACATGTTGAAATTCAGGAAGTACGTAATACATGAGTGATTTTTGTTACGTAAAAAGGTACATACCCGTTTCAGGGTTTGGGTGAGTGTTCCTTGCATTCAGCATGAAGACCCTTTCTTTAGCGGTGTTGTTATTCTTCAGCTTAGGATAGTCACTCTTGAAATGTCCCGTGTTGTCACACTCGTAGCAGGCTTTCATTCGACAATATTTAGTTAGATGACCATATTGCTTGCATTTGTCGCATGGGGTGCCATAAGGCCCATCATGGTGGCGGTTACATTTCGAGCGGAAGGGTTTGACTCCAGTGTACCCCTTTCTATTTCCAGAGTCAGCTGTGGAGACCTTAGCAGTAGCAGGCCTTTTGTTGGTTTGGTTTTGGTTGTCAGAGTTTCCATCAGATTTCCTTTTGTTATCCTTCCCTTCGCGGACGATATGTGCCATGAGTCCGTGGGCCATACGAACATCACTCTGAATGGTTCCCGGTTTGGATGCAGTTACCATCCCTCTGATGCTTGTGGGAAGTCCCCAGATATATACCTTTCGACCCTTTTGAATTCAGGATTGACCATGGTTGGACACAAGAGGGATAGTTGATGAAAACGAGTTGTGTACCCAGCTATGTCGTTGCCTTTGATTGAGTGATGCCAGAATTCGATTTCAAGTTGTTGTATATCCTCCATAGGGCAGTACTCTTTAGTCATCATCTTTTTCAGATCATCCCAGGGTAGTTGGTAGGCAACATCGATAACCACGGTCTGGGCATAGGTGTTCCACCAAGTGAGTGCACCTTCAATCAGTGCAGATAGAGTATTTGACTTTACGATCATCCGGGCAGTTACAAATACGGAAGATAGATTCCATCTTCTCAATCCATTGCAGTAGGCCGATGGCTCCTTCTGTGCCCTTGAAGTTCAAGGGTTTGCAGTTAAGGAAGTCTTTGTAGGAGCAGTTTTTGGTTGGTGGAGTGTTGTTTAGCGTATCATCGCTTTCAGCTTGTCGTTGTTAGGGAGTTAAGGCAGCAGCTACTCCAACCTAAACCCGATTTTCATCTCTAAAACAATACAACCAGATGCTATAACGATTTTATACTTCTATAAACTTCAATTTCACATATACAACACTAACCCTAAGATTTCAATTAAAACCCATTTCAAGTATAATAAACAAGAACACTTACCACATGAAAGAGATAGAAGAACTAAGATGATGATAATAAGCTGATGTTTGTGAAATTAAATCAAATGAACTAGTTTACTTATGATTTAATCATGAGGTTCTTGGTTTGTAGTTTCTCAAAGAATGAAACAAGTTAGGTAAAATGATAAATATGGGAACATTTGGAAAAAAGTTAGGAATTTAGGTCGTCCTTTCTTAACCGACTCATCTTTTAGTTAGTCCAATTTAATTCCCCTCCTAAATCTATTGTCTGGGATCCGAAAACCATTTGCGAAAATAATAACTTTTATTTTACAGATAACTTTATTAATTTAAAACAATCAATATTTTATTAGTCACAATAAAACCTGTGACTCTTTTACCTATTTATTTTCAAGTAACTCAAATAAAATTATTTCCCATTTTATTAAATAATCATTTTAAAACTTAATAAAATAATATTTATTTCTAGACTCAAAATCTGGGTGTTACATTAAGCTCGAATGATTGTCCAGGGGTTTCTGGTAGAGAATTGGGCCTCATCTTCCTTCAATAGAGGGTTTACTGTTGTCAGCGAGAGTGATGCAATCAGCCATTGCTTGCTGATTGTTTCTTTTCTCGTCGAATAGTATGTATTATAAGTTCTGGATCATGAAAATTAAAGAGCGGTGCAGATCTAGGGGAACATATCATACACAAAAGAAAAGCAGTTAATAAAGAAAATAACCCCTTTTTTAAGGTTTTATCTTAAGGGTTTACTAGTATACGGGATTGGTTGGACCTCTGAATCGGACAGTTAGTCTCCCCGGCAACGGCGCCAAAAACTTGTTGGCGTTGCGAGTGGTCACAACGCAACTGGTGGGTTGAAGTTTTGAAATTTAAATTTATGGTGAGGTCTAAGTATGACTTACTGATACTGAACCAAAGGCTAGTAGGTAGTAAGTATGACCTAGAGTAGTTCTTAAAGAGAAACTGAATTGAAACGGAGATGACCCAATCAATCTTCCTTTTTCTAGTAAAGGGGGTTTTTATAAGAGTACGTTGGGGTTTTTTGGTTCAGTTAACTAAGTAAACTAAGTAAAGCGAATAAAAGATAACAAATCAGATAATGGGAAGCAATATTTGTTGTGATTTAATTAGCTCATAATATGGGATGATGAGTTTTAGGGGGAAACATTTAACTAAATTGGGAATGTTGGCTTGATTTGATAGCTTATGGTATAACCGATAGATTCCTTATTAGTCGTTTATCAACTAATATGTCACGAGGAACTAGGGTGTCGTGATTCCGATCAGACAGACGATGCTCAACTCTCCACACTCTCCCGTGAGGGAGTCAGTGGCCCTTATTATTGAACGCATTCGCTCGTGGGCGAAGGAACAAAGTAGCAAGTCCATAATAAGTCTAACCGTTCTTAATACCGTATAGATTATAAATCCGATAAACGTCTAACTTAGAGTTTATGTACGGGCTTATTTGTTCAATTCCTATTAGTGAAACTCAAGCATGATAAGCGGGGGAAAGCGTTTAGGATTCTTGCGTACCTTACTTTAGGTTTCATAGTTTAAGGGAAAAGTATCATTTTAAATTGGATTTTAAACTTGCCTTTCTCAGTACAATTAACAAATCCCTAGGATTTGGTGAATGGTTATTTAGCTTATAGCCTACCTACTCTAATCTAATCTAAACTAACTAATCTATTTTAAGTACTGACGGCTTTTTACATAAAGTTAAACCCAGACCATATCAGAAAATACTATGGTAGTTCACAATGTATTTAATTGTTAACCGATATTTCTGTTGTGAATTTAATTGCTTCGCGATGTTTAATTGCTTCGCGATGTTTACATGATAAGTACATTGTGATTGGAAGTGTACTATACTCATGGCAATTTCACGTAATCACATTGCATGATATGATGGTTGCATGACGTTACAATTAAACCATAGTTTTGACGCAGATAACTATTGACCAAGTATTAAGCTTCGTGACGCCTCTCTACAAGGTTACAATCACGTTTGTTAATCGAAAGGCGAATATAAGTTTTAGGTTTAAAATCATAAGGATAAGATAAGTCCGTTCATAAAGTTTCTATTTTTATAATTTCGATCCATAAACTATCTTCGGTCGTTTACCAACTTCCTACATTTTGTACTTCGCTTAACAGCGTTTTCAGTACTATACCGAGTAAACAGTTGAATAGGGGCTGTCATATTATTTCACGGCTTATTTAAATTCATCCCATAACTATTTATGCTAACTACATCACAACAAAGACAATAGTAATCTACTCGTTAAGCATGGCACAAACTATCTCTAGCATAATTAAAACATACATATTTAATTAAGATAGATTAGGATAGAAAGAACCCGGATTAATATGCGATAAGAAATAGACTTGAATTAATAAGCGTAACTCCAAGCGTATACCAAAGATTACAGCACGTTCCTTGCTTTCATTCTATTCTAAACAAGTTCTCTAAACTAGTCTAATACTAATTTGGAATAAGAAAAATAGAAAGAGAAAGTGGAACTAATAATTAGAGAGTATTATTAGTCTAAAGAATTGTATGGAAGGTGTGTGTTTCAAATGAGCCTTGATGCCCTATTTATACTCAAAATCCAGTGCATGTTATCCTTCTTAGGCTCAAATTAGCAAGCATTCGAGAGGTGGTCCTTTTCCGTAAAGTGGTAGCACATGTACCCTAAAGGTGCGGAAAGTGGTAGCACGTGTACCCTAAAGTTGCGAAAAGTGGTATCACATGTACCAGGAAAGTACGAACAAGGACGGAAAAAGGAGGGGATGGGCGGCAACCATCCGGCGGCGCCTGGCTGCTATCCGGCGGCTGCCTGGCGGCCGGCCGGCCCGGTTGCTGTCCGTTCACTCGTTTCTCGTTTTGTGCGTATCTTCTTCGTTAGCCGTCCGTTTTTGTTGATTCTTTTTGCGTTGGATTCATTTTTCAAAAATGAAGACTTTGATATAAAGAAATCCCTGAGATGTTTCTATGATCTTTAGATGTCTTGTACGAATCATTTGAATCTTTCGGTGTATGCAGAATCTTCATTCTTCATCTGTTTTTGTTGATTCTTCTTCTGTTAGATTCGTATTTTGAAAACGAATACTTTGGATAAGATGAATCTTAGTGGTGGTCACTTTATCTCAAATTCTTGTTTCGGATGCCCTGAGTCTTCAAACGTGCGTAGAATCTTTGTTTTTCGTTCGTTTTGCTTGATTTTTCTCGTGACTCTTATTTGACCTTCTTGGAAAAGCTTCATTAATTTTGTGTATTATTTGAGTCTAAATGTCAAGTATTGTTCCAGAATGAGAGAGATATTGGTGGTGAAATGTGACCTTTTACGCGATATCAATTATGATATTTTATTATTGATTGTAGACACATGGAAACTTCTAAGAAGCTTATGTCTCTATTTTTGAAAAGCTTATGTGTCCATTTTTGAGAGTATAAGGCTCTTCTTATATATATACTAGTTAGAAACTCGGTTGTGCTACGCACAGCCCTCGAGCCCTAAAAAATAAACGTTAAACTGTAAGTTGATATTTGAAGGGTTCTTATTAAGTATCTTTTGACGTATATATATTAGATTATATAGGATGTGATAAATGCAACGCCCAAATTATTTTATACACCACACAAAAACAACATATAAGGCTCGTAGTATAAGTATATAATAGCGTAGAACTATTAATGATTTTATTTATTGTATTCATCACCTCCCATGTTATATATATTCGCAACTCAAGCTCTAAGGAAATGAACATTAATATTTAAGTAGATGAATATATGTAATAGGAAGTATTTACATTAGCTTATATGGATTCTTGTCGCATTCCATAAACATTTTATAAATATTCAGTTTATATATGAATCAAAGTGGTAAAACGTTATTTAACTTAGGTCCATTTTGATTGGACTCTATTATTAAAATGGAACATTTTTATGAAAATCATGCTTGATGAACTTCTACGTAACGAATTTTTATAAAAATTGAAGTGGCAAATAAAACGTTATTAAGCTTAAGCTTCTTTTCATTTAACATGAACCTTATTATCAATTTATTACAACACTTTAAATTGAATAACAAAAACTATCAAGTATAATCTCCATTAAAGTGTTATATATAGTACTAATAATGAGATTTATAACTTGTGATCGGGCTAAAGCTAGTAATGAGATTTATAACTTTCTTCATATATATAAGATAATATGAGATATTATATATAGTACTAATGAAATAATATTATTTTTCATTATATACATTATGTAAATGTAAATTGCGTTTTATTTAATTATTTCACTTGTTACCTTTTTTTACATTTTTTTAATCTATTTATATTAAGTTTTAAGAGTTGACATGTGTCATATTTTTAAACAGTTATGTGTCATTTTTTGAGCAAACGTTGCTTTCTTATAATATAAATGATATATATATATATATAATATATATATATAGAAATAAAGATTTTTGTCTTCACTCTCCCCCAAATATCATACCATAAATATATAAGTTTTATTCCCCAAACTTTTTTACTTCTCTATTTATCAATAACTTTTTTTTCTAGCTTCTTCTCTTTAAGTAGTATTCTTCTCTATTTATCAATAACTTTTTTTTTCTAGCTTCTTCTGTTTAAGTAGTATTGATACAAGTAGAAAGATTTTTTTTAAGCAACTTTCATAATATGTATATGTATAAGTACAAACACTTACTACTAGGCCTGTATGCGAACTGAACATTCGGTGAACTATTTGCGAACTGTTCAGCGGGAAGTTCGTTTATGTTCTTTCGTTTCGTTTTATGAACGAGCATAAACAAATTTTTACGTTCGCTTAATTATATGAACGAACATGAACACATGTCTTGTTCGTTCATTTACGTTCGTGAACGTTCGATAATATGTTCGTGAACGTTCGGTTAAATGTTCATTTATTAACTAATAGTATAATTAAATTAATACATATTTATATATCTTATTTTGATTTAAGCTAAATTCTATATATAATATTGTCAAATATTTAGTTATATTCATTTGATAATATGGAGTATTAAATATCTAGATATATTTACCTCACATTTTACTCTCATATTTCCCTCTACTCTAAACACACCTCTACTCCCTCCCTCATCTAGTTCCAGATCTGCTGCTCTTACCTACGATCGAACAAATGAGTTTATTTTTATTGTGATAGTTTTGTAATGTTGAATATGATTACAAAGTTTCAACTTCAATAATATATATGTGTAGATGTGTATATATACATTCGTTTATGTTTATTGAGGTTCGTTTAAGGTATTAAAATGCATTAAATTATGTGTTTGTTCGTATACGTTCGTTTGTGTTCGTGAACAAACAAATTTTCTTAGTGAACGAACATGAACAACAAAATTTGTTCGCTTATCCGTTCGTGTTCGTTCATTTATTCATCAAAACCTTAATGAACGAACACGAACAGACTTTGTTCGTGTTCGTTCGGTTCGTTTATAGGCCTACTTACTACCTAATTGATGTTTATGTTATCATCACATATCACATCAGATAACATCTCCTATAATATTTATAAGAAACACATAATTCTGTAGACATTCTTACATTAACCACCTATAATTTAACTAAACCATTCAATTTATTAATCTAACTACTTTCCTACCATTGATCTTAATTCCCCTTTATGTCCATGTAATAAGTAGTGTTAATATTGCTAATTTACCTAATTACCCTCATTTACTCCATAATAAAGATGCCAACTAAATTCCCTAATTAATAGGAGATACAAATCAATATTAACTATTATTATTATTACGAATGAATAAAAAATTAAAAGATTTTCAATTGGTAGAATACAAATAGTTTATTGAATACAAAATTTAAAGAGTTTTCATTTACATAATACAAACATTAAACGTATCAAATCAAAAGCTTCCTGACATCATCAACAATTTTACTAATTTATTTTTTATATATCTATCAAAATCTTTCCATCATTTATTATTTTTATAATTATAATACACATTCAAATTTCACTTATTCTTGATGAATAGAGTATGTTTGAATGAAGTTTTATTGATTTTTGCCATATGTGTTGTTGATTGAAAATCATATTCTTCATTTAACGATTCTTTTTATTAGCCCCTAATCTTCATCCTAGTTTGAAGTGTGTTTGTAAATTTGTCAATGTTATAACCACGGATGATGATTGTATAATGAATTTCATATATTTTGTTTTAGTTGTTTTAGGTGGGTGAGGGCATTTTTGAACAAAATGTAATCTATTGGACTTACAAAAGTGAAATAATAATATAGGAACAGTTTTCAAAAATAGATGTAAACCGCATGGACCATTTATAAAATTTACTCTATTGCATCTTTGAAGAATATAATCGTTTACAACTCTAAATAAACTATTCAAGAGCCATATATATATATATATATATATATATATATAAATAAATATGAAATCTCGAATATAATCCGCTCAAGTGTTTGCATGTTATCCTGAAAGGGCATTTTTTTTCATGTAGATTTTTACCGATGCTCACAGTTCATTTAATATTCTTTTAAACAATTTTAAATTTTAATGCTGAACAATTGTGGGAATAGACATTACAACAATGCATTCAATACTTACGACTCAACAATCAACATGTGCCTTGATCGTAATAAATGACTCCTATACACTTTGGGCCGAGTGTTCTATGGGTTGCTAACCTGAAGGAATATGTTATTTTCAAAATGTTTTATTTAATAGTGGACTTTAGGTGTGAATTTTATAAGAGACCATGGTAAATGTTTCATGAAACAAACATATATTTTATATTCGTAAAATTATTTTATCAAAAATGTTTCTTTACTTCTCTTTCTAACTATATGTCATCAAAATATATATATATATATATATATATATATATATATATATATAAAACATGTTTCATCCCACGAATTCGCGGGTTATAAGCTAGTATATCATTATAAGAAAACTTTTACATTGGGAAATTTCTAACCTCCTAAATTAATAATCATCCTTCATTAATTAACCTCCATACCTAATTACTATTGATCTTAACCCCTTCAAATGTTCATTGATTAAGTCTTATTAGTAATGCATCAATTACCTAATTGCCCCTGATTAAAAGAAATTCAAAAGTGATGTAATAAAGCATTTAATTAAGAATTACAATTGTTAGACTAATTTAAATACTCTGTAATAATTAATTTTTTTGCTTTCCATGGATATAAACAGGTTAAATGTTAAACCTTTTACAAATTCAAAAACATGGTAGGCCTTAAATAACTTTAACTTATTTCCATTTAAAATATTCATATTTTAATTAAAAAGATTTAATTATTATTTTGTATCGCATATTTTATTTACAAAGATCTAATTATTAGTTTGTAAATACATATGAACGCGGATACAGTGAAGGAGGACACGATCAAGAATTTGCATGAAATACTTACAACTAGACATCAGTACGTGTGTTACTGGCACTAAATGACTACTTCGCGAGGTTAAATGCACTAAGCACTCTTTGGAATGCATGACCAAGACAACAAAATATTTAACATTGAAAATATCGATGAATCATCACATCAAACAATGTTTAATGACATTTTTGTTGGGCATTGTCATTTTCAGTCATTTATTAACATTAAGATTATAAGTCATGTCGTAAGTTAATGTTCATTGAAACCAAGACCTTGGTTGTTTAGAAGTTTCATGTCAATATATTTGAAGCAAAACGTAATTCATTATTTTATAAATCATCTATAAAAATTTTCTTGTTTTACCCTGACGAATCTCGCGGTTTATATTCAAGTATATGTTAAAATATTATTAATATACCCTTTCATTTGTATATAAATTTTAAAGAAGAAAAGTGAGTAGATATTTTTAATAAAATTTAACATATGAACTATTTTCGGTTAAACAAACTAACAATTGAGCAAATATATTCTTCCTCTCTTTTTCGTTATTGAAATCAAATAACGTCTTCTCACTACCATTCTACGGAGTATTTACAGATTTAATATTAGTTATTTAATAAATTATGTTATAATGGTGATATCTATTTGTTATTTAGACATTAAATATGTTTGGATTAAACAAATAAACATAAGTAAGTTGATCATCCATAATTCCATAATTAAGTAAGAAAACAATCACATATGATTTGCCTAAAAAAAGTGTGTGAAAAAAGTGACAGAAATTGGTTTACTGGAAATTAATTTGTGCTAATGCTATATAAAATTTATCTATTACTACATACTAGAGTTTTAGGCCCATGCGATGCACGGGTTTGATTTATACCGATTTATTTAAACTCGTGGCTTTTCATTCGTCTCGACGTGAATTGACATTATTTTCAAATAATTGATTTTTGAAGATTTATCTTTAAAGTGGAATATAATTAACATTATATTTATAAACTATAACTCTTAGCATTGTATTAGCGAACATAAAAAGAAAAGGTTATGTTGTACATATGTCAAACCATTATTTGTGTTGTTGGCCTCACACGTACGGCTATATGTCTTCCTATAATATATTGCCATGCCTAGTATTTGTATAGTTGCTTTACTCTATATGGCTAAAAGGTTATAGCTTGATAAGTAAGTGAGATATTATGACATTTGAATGTGTGTAAAATACTAACTAAAATCAAATTTTATATTGCTTATACGTGCAAAACTAATAACATGCTTAGTATTGAACTATTGATCAGATATCTTAATATAAAATATTAATTACCATTACAAAAATTCTCAATCTTATCTATCTAGCAAAATATAAAAAAGAAAATTATTAAAATATAACCATGTATTGTACCCTTACTAAACTCTCACTATCAAAACACCTATGAAACTATTCAACAATACCTAAATTTGTTACACCAGGACATCCAACTTATAGTTAATTTTCGTTGCTCAAAACTATTAGAATCAAGATTGATACACATGAACATGTTATGAAGAGAACCACGACAGTAAATGATCATAATTGAGGCGCTCGTGAAACATTGCAAAGAAGCTCCAACACAATGAATAACCTTATACTCCAAGATCTTCATTCTTCATTTTGTAGTGTTAGCATTTGATGTTTCGGCTCTCTAAGTCTCATGACAACAACTCCGTATCACCATATTCATATGATGAAAGACAACAAAAATACCTCTGGAATTCGTGTTATCTTCAAAATATTCCGGTTCTGCAATGTAAAGTGGTGCCGGTGAGGTTTGACATCGAGAATTGCATTTGGTTTTGTGAACCTTTAACTGCTGTGACTTGGGATTAGAAGGAGTTGAATGCAAGATATGTATCACTTTTTTCTAAATTCAAAGATAAACGTATATACTCACGATCGAATCTAACAAATATGGTACGTTTTTAGCCTTTGGTTTGGTTTTGTAAGTCGAATCTAACAAATATGGTACGTTTTTAGCCTTTGGTTTGGTTTTGTAAGGTGATTGGGTATAAAAGTGGGTTATATATAAAAATAACGATAATAATGATGACAATTTATAGGATCAAAAATACTGACGGATGATTTTCTCATCTTTTACTACTTGGAGTTACAATAATATTAATATTATAATGCTAGAAAATGAAAGGATGAATTAAGAACTTTAACTAGTACTATTATTATTGTAGATAAAACCTACGCCATTTAAGGTGACAATCAAGAAAACTACTTCAAATTTTGATTTACCATTTAATGTATGAGAAAATCAAACGATTTGGAATATTATTTTTTTTGGATTGAAGATAATATATAATATAATTTCAAATAAGAAAATAAATGTAAAACTTAGGTGGCTTGGCTAGTAATTACTTTAAAAGTTCGTATAATTACCTAGCTACTAAATAAACACAATTACTAACCCTTCTATCCTTTTATCCTTTATGTTTATATTTTATAGTCATTTATACAAACACTTATTACTACCTAACCTCAAAAATTATAGTATTGTAAATTGTAGATTAGTTTAGTGCTTGCACAATTCACTACAACACCAACAAATTTATTCACACCATTTTCTTCACGCTTTTAAAAAATGTGAAATATTCACACTTACAAGCGTGAAGACATATACAATCTTGACATTTATAACTGTGAGGACAAAATGTTCACACTTATAAGCGTAAACAAATTCAAACTTGTTCACACTTATAAATGTGAAATTCATTTGTTACACCTAATTTCTTCTAATGTGAAGAATTGAGTGTCACAGCAAGTAAATATTTAGTAGATTGCATTCTTTAAATTTTCTAATATTCGAAACTTTGTTCATGATAGTTCATTTTAAACTACAAGTAAATAAAAGCTGTAAGAAAATAACTTATTTAAATAGTTCAATATAAACTATCGGTGTACAAAACTTCAAATGTTGGGCAATTTGAATACTTAATTCTTCAAGAAGTAAAATGCACCAAATAATGCAATAAAGTATTATTAGCATATACAACATTTGCATATAAGACGCGATGTATTTATATAAGTTTAAAATCAACTGTACTTAAGCTATAAATGATCTACCATGATATATATTCCCTATGTGTCACTTTTATTGTCCATTTTTGACTTTTAGAGTCACTCTTTGACAACTTTGACCTTGAATATCTTTGTTTGTTATATATAATACTTGATGCAAATTATATCAATGGAAATACATTCAAAACTCAATCCATTCATATATTTTGTATCAAATATTATATAATACAAACAAAAATATTCAAGGTCAAAGTTGTCAAAGAAATACTCCAAAAGTCAAAAGTGGACAATAAAAGTGAGACGGAAGGAGTATATGATATGATCGATTAACCGTTTGCACTGCAACCTGCAAATAAATTCTTGTTTATAATCAACTTTTTAGTTATTGTATTTTTCGTGTGTTTGAAAGTTACTTTTCTATAAATATATAACTACAATTCTATTTAATTTTTTAAATTTGAATATTTATAAAATGGTAATGTAGACAAGTGATAGATATTAGATAGTACGATAATGTGTCAGTGTAAAGAATTTGAAGAGTTGAATGCACTACGAGACTTTGATATTAAAAGATTAAAAGTCAATGTGATAGTGCTTTAAACTTTGTAAAATTCAATGCACTGGAGATGCTCTAATGACTTGAAAATGACTTGAAGACTCAAATGGCAGAAAAAGATACACGTGTATGGTAGCGCCAACCTGTGAAAAGAGATGGAAATTCATGCCTTTTATTAGTTAATTCTTGTACTCGTAGTTGTTAGTATGCTTTTACAAGTGTATTCCCCGGTAACTGAAAGAAATAATATGTTATACTCACAAATTTCATTTTCAGAGAGAGCCAAGATTAGAATTGAATATGAAGATTGCGGATAGAGATCAAGGCTATAAGGAAATTAAAAATATTCAAGATAAACTTAAATGTTAGGAGATTTAGTTTTCTAATATTGTTTTTTATTTGTACATATCTCTAAGACGCTATGAATAAAGCGTTATTAGGAGATATTATCTTCTTTTTACCTAGAGTAAAGCCCGATCTCGTAACTTGAGATTGTTTCCCATGTATCACGAATGCTATTCTTAATCGATTAGTACATATGTCTTAAAAGAATTTTCCTTCGTATTCTTCATTATTACAAATATTATATTTTAATCTTTTATTTGGTAATAAACGGGTCCTACAACATGAGTGACAATTATATATTCTCCACACAAGTTTGTCTTTGCTAAAAGAAAAGGAAATAATAAGTACTAGACAAAAATATATCCCCTTTTTTTAGAATCGCCAATATTTTTATAAACTAATTAGTCCAAGATTTGATCATTTGGAATAACACCACTTTCGGCCAAACTTTAGATCAATCACGTCACATCACATCTACATGAAATATATATAGGAGATAACAAACAATTTCATCTGTGGCAAAAACAAAAATTCATATAAAAATCATGGGAAAAACAAATCTGAAAGTAGAGTTTGGATTCATAATTCGAGGTAAATTCTTTCAATTAGTGATTTATGCATGGTTAGATAAGGAAGTAATATGATTTTTGGTTTAATTTTTGTCTCTAGTCTTACGTGTACGATTGTTAAGAAAACTGATCTTGTACGTACCGGTTGCTTTAATAGGTCGAGACCCACAATTCGGTGAGCTGAGTTGTAAAAAGTATCATTAATGAGTAATGACATTGGATCATTTATCAGTGTTTTAAAAACCGAGTCTCGGATTGACCCGGTTTGAGAAATGATCCATTTACATACTTTACGAAATTTGATCGGACTATCTATCTATTCTTACAAACAGATTTTTAATTACGTATAAGTGCCAATGTTTTTAAAAACGGAAATAGAATCGGACCGGAGAGGGGTCCGGTTCCGGTCGAACTGGTCGGATCGAACTGGCTCAACCGGTCAAAAACACATTTTATACGAAAAAAATTCAAAATCCCGATTCCCGGTTGAACCGGTCAAAACCGGAAAAAAACCGTCGGTTCGTTGACTAGTCAAACTTAGCCCAAAATTGATTTTCAACGTCGAAAATCCCATTTTTCCGGTTCAACTGGTTTTCAAAACATTGATAAGAGCACGTTATTTTAGTTAATGATGATGATGTGTCATTAATTTACAAAGTTTTGAATTAATCTCAATTTGAAAACATGCTACATGACTTTTCATATATCAACTAATTTAATGTGATTTTAATAATAGTAACAATATCATAATTATTATCATTACTATAAATTATAATAAACTAATATATTAAAAAGTATTGACTTGTAATAATCATCGGCACTTAAACCATTTATTTCAGGTTAATAGTAATCGATGGTGTAATTGTATAAACGTTTTGCAATATTTGTGACTTTAACATTTCCGATGATATATTTGTATGTATAAAATTTAAAAATTGATTGTTTTCTATATCTTTTAGTATGTAATAATAATGATGATAAATTTTTATATTATTAGTAACAGAAATTTACAACTTCAAACAATAATATTAATGTCTGAAGTTTATCGCACAGGCTTAAACAACAAAGTTTTCTATTTCTTTGTCTTCTATTTAAATCTTACAATCCATGTGTCATAAAAACAAATTATCAAAATTATTAATTATTTTTATTTATATATACCACGTATATTTAGCCTGCTATTTCTTTTTATGAATAATCAAATCATATTATTAATGAAAATATCTTCTTATAAATGTTAAGTTGAACAACTTCTTTGCTATTAATTCGATATTGAAAATAGTTACATTTTGTTTGAATATTAACCAATTTCTTACTTTAATAATCATATTTTAATTTCAAAGTGTTAAATAATATTACATTGTTTCATGCCAATACTTTAGTTTATAACATACGGTACAATATAATCAACATAATATAAAATTCTATCCAATTCAAATCACAAATACATCGTAAAATGTATGATCATTTTCATAAGAATTACAAAACAAATCATCCAAAGATATGCAAGTATTATCATTTAGCCAAGTAAGACAATAACACTTTAAACTCAATCATTTTTTCTCTATTAGTTAGCAACCTTCAATTTTATCCACGTTGACGGTATGTTTCGCCATAATCAATTACATACATACATAGATACATACATACATACATACATGCATGCATGCATGCATGCATGCATGCATGCATGCATGCATACATACATACATACATACATACATACATACATACATAGGGTTGGAATCTGGTGAGAACAAGGGGATTCCGTGAGAACGGTGAGAACACATCTTAGTCATCCATTTTTTAATCAAAAAACCTGATTTTAGAGATGACACTTTTGTAAATACTTTGAAGTTTGATTTTGGAGAGTTCACATCATTTTGCTCATGTGAAACTTTTTTTTAGCTTCACATCATTTTGCTCATGTGAAACTTTTTTTTTTTGCTTCACATCAATTTGCTCATGTGAAGGGGTTTTTTTAGCTTCACATCATTTTGCTCATGTGAAACTTTTTTTTTTTAGCTTCACGTCATTTTGGTGAGGTTAAGTTTATTATTATTTTTTTAATATAAGGTTATGATGTCATAAATTTTATTTTTATAGGTTCACATAGTTTTAATATAACGTTATGATGTTATAAATTTTACTTTTATTGTGAACTCAAAAAAAAAATTAAGGTTCACAGTTGAAAAAGTTAACAACTTTTCGTGAACCAAAAAAAATATAAGTTCACAATAAAAAAAACTTAAAAAAAATTGTGAAAAAATTTACAAAAAAATTATGTGAAAGAATAAGGTTCACAATTAAAAAAGTTAAAAACTTTGTGTGAAGCCAAAAAAAAAGTTAAAGATTTATGACGAAAATTTTATGTGAATAAAGAAAATACAAGGGTTCACACAAAAAATGTGAAGCAAAAAAAATGGAAGTTCACAACTTAAAAAAAATGTGAATCAAAAAGTGTTTTCACCGTTTTTTTATCCCCACCCTTATATATATATATATATATATATGTTAGATTAGATGGAGGGTGGAGATGTGTTTTCATTATTATTTTTTTGTCTCCTTGTTATCACCAGAACCCATCCATATATATATATATATATATATATATATATATATATATATATATATATATATATATATATATATATATATATATATATATATATATGATTTGTTTCAAGTGAAAACACAATATGAACTTCAGTTTCTATTAGGGATGTTCATGGACGGTTAACCGGAGTCTCGGTTCGTCATATTCTTGAACCTAAACTGAAACTGAAAAATTCGATTAATCGGGAATCGGTTAACCGATTTTTCTATTCGGTTAATCGGTTAACCAAATTAACCGTTTATTAATTAATACTTATTTAAAAAGCAATTAATAACACATAAATATACATTCATTAATAAGTGTTCACCATATTTAAAATATTTTAATAATAAAACTATCAAACGATAACCATTTTAGTCTTTATAATTGTGCATTAATGTTATACTTACGTTATTCGTTCGAATATAATTAGAACTAAGTAGTATTAATTACCATATTAGGCTAATATTAAGTTAGTAAATTACATTAAAATAAGTTGAAAAGAAATATAAGTGATTAATTCAAAATACAAACGTAAATATCTATACATAAATATAACATATACAATGTTTATATACATATTTAAAAAACTACATATAAATTTTTTGATTTTTTCGGTTAACCTTTTATCATGCATACTCCAAAATCATGAACTGAAACCGAGAAACCGAAAAAAAAACGGTTCGATTAACCGAAATCGAAAAACGAAAAAAAATCGGATCGGTTATCCAAAATTCGGTTCAATACAACCGGTTTACGATTCGATTTTCCGATTTCAGAATATTTTGAACACCTCTAATTTCTATTCACATTTTAGTTTATTGTTAATCTCTCTTCTTATTTTTTATTCATACAAGTTCTTAATTACTACAGCGTGAAGGTTTATTTTGTTCAAATTACACAATTACACCATGTTTGAAGTAGTGAACTCTTTTACCTTTTCTTGCATTAATTTTTTGTTAGTTTACACAAGTTATCGTAAACTCTAAATGTTAAAAGTATACGTTCATCTTTTTATAAAGTTATGTGAACATTAACAACAAAAAAATTACTTCATAATTGTCGTTAACAAATTTGTTTTTAAGATTAACAAAATATATTTGGAAAGAAAAATCAAAGTTTCACTTATTTATGAAAACATCACCAACATTTTTCTAAGTTGTCAATAACTATAAAAATATCAGTTCAATTTTATACCTTTAGTTTTAAATGAATAATTTAGATTAGATGTGTTCTCACATGCATATATAATGTATTCTCACATACTTTCAAGTGTACTTAAACACGCAATAACCTTTTGATGAATATATTCTTCACATACTCTTAGGCAAGAAAACCTTTTGACATTTAAAACTTACTACCATGTATAAATGGTTAGTTTTTAATTTTGTAATAGTGTAGATAATACTTAATTCGTCTCAAAATTAATGTTCATCTTTCGTTTTACAACAATAACAATATTTAATCCTGTATCTACAAGATCCACCTTTCATTTTAGTTTGTCCTGAAATAAGTATTCACTTTTAAATTAAAGTAACATATTAAATTTATCATTCAACCCTGAATATACTATTTTCAAAATTGATACATGGGAACATGTGATAAAAGTAAGGGTAAAAGTGTCATATTCACTGCTAGAAAATGTAATTTCTAAACTCCATGAAACTAATTGTGAACACTTAATCTAAGACGGAAAGAGTATTATTTTGGTATACTTAATTACATTTGTTTGGTAATAAACCCTCATTGTTGTAAGTGTCAAGAAAGAAGATTTTGCAGTTACTACACTACCTTATTTATAAGCTTTACATTCCAAGTTGCAGACTTGTGAAATCGAACTCTGGGAAAGAAGAGAGATAATAATGGAAGTTGAATGCTCACACTTGGATAGGATTAGCATCCTTCCTCAAAGCATAATTGCACATTTACTAACTCTGATGCCAATCGGAGATGCATTAAGGACGAGTATCTTGTCAAAGAAGTGGAGGTATAAATGGGCGACCATTCCTAAACTTTTTATTGATCACCGAATGTTTAGAAGTGCATATACAGTCATATTTGTACCAGAGAAGATTAGACTTACTAATGCCATCTTTCACATTTTGCTGCTACACATGAGCCAGCTACTCGAGTTTACTTGGATTATTTACCTAAACATGTCTTTCGAGATCGATCAGATACTTCTTTATCTTTCAAGAAACAATTCTTTGCAACGTCTTAGATTAGCCAATTGTGCATCTTACCACTACAAGCTACCAGAGTCTTTTTTTTCATTTCATAATTTAGAACTTCTAGCTCTCAGAAAGTGTGCTTTTAAGCCTCCTTTGACTTTCAAGTCATTTAGTACCTTGAAGTGCCTATGCTTTGACGATGTTGAGATCGATACAAAGTCTCTTAAGCGTATGCTCACCAACTGTCCACAACTTGAGGAATTATATTTGGTATGCATAATATTATATTTGCGTATAGTATACATGAAGCTCCATTGAGTTGATTATTAAGATGTTTTGTGACATAAACGACGTACGTTGATCAATGCAGTTTGGAAAGAAAAAAGATGGAGAAAATAGAAATATTGCACAAGAAGACAAGTTAACTTTTGTGGAATTCTTTAAATCTGTGCCATTACTCAAGACTTTTGCAATTGAAAAGTATTGCATGGAGGTAAGTAGTATCTCAAAGTATTACATTGATATAATATCACCTATAAGCTAGTATATAACAGTAGTATATGTGCACGCATGCTAAATCTTGTTTTCGTATTATGTGAAATGAAGCACTTTGGTACACTAGATATGCCACCGAAGCTCCCAATTTCGCTAGTCCATCTCAAGACTCTCTGTTTGGGTGTGTCTTTTATGGAGAAAGATGAGCTTTTGCGGGTCTTTTGCTTTATCAAGAGCTCCCCAAATTTAACCAACTTTACTCTAGAGGTGAAAATATATTTCAATGACATATACTAGCTATATGATATATGATAATATATATTTCAATTCTCTCTATAAGTTTTGACATGTTTTTTACGTGATATACATTTTATTATAGAATGAACAACGATCACATGATTCTCAATCAATTTCAATGGATTCTTTTGATCCCCAAGAGCGCTCGAACTTCAAATTGGATCATCTTTATAAGCTCGAGATGCAAAAGTTCAGTAACTTACCTATTGAGATAGATTTTGTGAAGCTGATCGTGACTCAAGCACCCGTGTTAAAGAAGGTACGAATAGAGCTTAATGAAAACTTTTCGGTTGACGAAGAACTAAAGATATTTAAGGACGATCCATTTCCACTTGCACCACCTTCTGTAAAATTCGTGGTCGAACGCCCAAAAACTTCCTTATGATTACTTTCACAGTGACAATGTCACTTGATTGATTGTCGTAAAGATCGAATATGGTTCGATCATCAAAATAAAGCACATTGGCTTCGTGAAGCGTTTTAAACGTGTTATTTTGAGTTCTACCTTTCTTGGCAATAATGTATGAATTGAATACTACTCCATTTCAATATTACTGAAGTCCGCATGGTTATCATCACACCTACATTTGTCTCAAAGTATAGTATATATGCTAATATGCCTCAATTTGATAAACAATATACATTAGTTAATTATACACTATCGTGGGTTGTAGGTCTGTCAATGGGGCGGGGCGGGGCGGATCTTGACAAGATCCAGTGGGTCACAAGATCCATTTACATAGGTCTGGATCTGACCCATTAGTTATTGGATCATGATCCAATCCAATATTCAACTAAATTAATAGATTTAGATCTGGGTCGACCCATTTAATTTAAAAAAATTTTTATTTCATCTAATAAGAAATGTTAATACAAAATAAACCAAGTGTATCTTTAGAAAAATTTCATTTATTTACTAAAATTCAACCAATAGTATCAAAACATTGAAATATTAGTATATCCTAAATTTATATCATTTGATTAGTTAGTTTTACAGCGTGAATCATTTTCAATCATATGCGGATTAATTGGTTGATAAATTGTGATACCATTTAATAATTGTACAACGTCCAAAACAAATGCACAATTTTGGTTGACTATAACAAATTTGTTCATCTTTACACATCATAGTTAACGAAGAGAAGCAATTTTGGTTGACTATAACAAATTTGTTCATCTTTACACATCATAGTTAACGAAGAGAAGAAATTAGATGAAATCCTACGAAAACAAATTAGTCATCAACGTAAAACTTTTATCTAACAACAACCAATATCAAATTATTATTTTACCAAAACTTTAACCGAAACAGTAACATTCCTTAAAGTCGTACAGATGCAATATATATAGCATGAAACTCGACATAAACATCATTTTTAATTTTCATAAATAACAATTATCATATAATGAAAAAGTATATTATTTGTAAAATAGTTGCATATAATTTTTTTAATTGTTGCTTTTTTTTATAACTTAAATGGGTCGACCCGGACGGGTTATGGGTCGATCCAAGTAGAGATTCATCTAAATGGGTTGACCCATTGGATCCCTTATTGGGTCCATAGATCCAAATTTCTGACCCATTGGGTCACATAAATGGGGCGGGACGGGTCGAATCTAAATCAAGATCTGCCCCATTGACACCACTAGTGGGTTGGATCCACAAGATAGAGATCGAAAAAGCTGTAACAAAAATCATGACAAAAAAAGATTGAAATCATAAGTTTTTATGAACCAAAATGATAGTTTGATCAAATGCTATATATTCTAATAAAACGTGTTCAAGAATTCAAGTTTTTCGGCATGTGAAAAAAATTAAATGACAGAAATGTTGAAAATTTGAGTCAAACCACAATAAATTTGACTTTATTGAGTAGGCTCAACCAGACGGATCGTACCTGGAATGGAAGGCTGGAATGGGTGAAATAATTTTGTGTTGCTTAAAAAGGTCAAAATCTCTATTTCATTTTGTTAGTTTAATCATCATCATCATACATGTTTTAGTTTTTTTCAAAAGTTGTAGTTATATAAATATAATTTAATTTTAATGCGGAGTATAATAAAAACATTAGTTAATACATATGTCTTGAGTTAACAATTCTTTCATGATTTTACCTTTATCAGTCGTTAAATAATTATTTTACTAATTACTAATTGAAGTAGCACTAGCACAACATAAAATACTTTATTACTAAAAATAGAAATTTTAAAAGTGGAGTGTGTCATCAAATAGCAATTTAAAAAGTCAAAATGAAGAGTCAAAATATTTCTAGGACCCAATAGTTTTTTTCAAATTATACCTAGTTGGTTTGTCTAAAACGTACTCCATCCGACCCGTATTTATGTTTTTTTCGATGTATGTCACAAAAATGTGAATAAAATTGTCATAATAAAAAAAATTATGTTTTTTTAAAAAAAATGCGTATTTTTTTTCTGTGCACTATCAATTTGAAAAGAATGAAGTGTTAGAGCATCTCCAATATATGCACTAAACACTACACCAAATTTGGTATAATAAATGAACCTTTCAAGAATATGCTTGCATCAAATGTGTTTCATCTCCAACGTATGCACTAAATTTCAGCAATAAAACAAATTCCGACATTCACACATTGACCCCTAAATATTATACTTTCATTCAATTCGTTAATTTTATGATCAATTAACCTTCCAATCTATTAACTTAAATGTAAATTTTATTTATTTACTTTCGTAAAGTTTCAATTACATATTTTTTTTGCCTAAATAAATGTTTTAATTATCATAATTTATTTGAAAATTATATTTTATTGTTTCAATAATCATAATAACAAATCTAAAGTATACGGAACTTAAAAGATTCATACAAATAAATAAAGATAATTTAGTTTTGTATTTAAATAATAACAATATTTCAAACATATTGGCTAAAATGAAACATTATAAATTTGGTGCAACACTAAAATGAAACATTATAAATTTGGTGCAACGTTTAGTGTTGCACCAAATTTGGTGCAAAATCCTCAAATTTTTAATGTGCATTAAAATTTACACCAAATTTGATGAGTTGGTTGGAGAAGTATTTTTACACCAAAACATCAATTTTGGTGCAATATGTGATACATTGGAGATTGGCCTTACATAAACTTACAATTTTTATTTTTCACATAAATAAATTTAATAAAATAAAATACATAGGTAATATAATAGGGAAATTAAAAAATTTGCCCTAAAAAAAAAGTCGCTAAAAATTTTTGCTCAAAAAAATTAAAAATATACCACTTTGCCCCTTCCGGTCGCAAGCCGACGCTTGCGACCTTGCGACTCGATGTTTGATGGGATATTGCGTCACGGGACGCAAGGTCACGGGACGCAAGGTCACGGGACGCAAGGTCACCGGTCGCAGATCGTAAGGTCACCGGACGCAAGGTCACAAGACGCAAAGGTCACGGGACGCAAGGTCACCGGACGCAAGGTCTAGTGAACGGGACGCAAGGTCACGAGACGGGTCGCAAGGTCGGCTCGGTGGTCACAAGAATGGGCAGACCGTGTACGGGTCGCAAGGTACGAGCCACGGGTCGCAAGGTACCGGTACGAAGACGCAAGATCGAGCCAAACATCGAGTCGCAAGGTCGCAAGCGTCGGCTTGCGACTGGAAGGGGCAAAGTGGTATAATTTTAATTTTTTTGAGCAAAAATTTTTAGCGACTTTTTTTTTAGGGCAAATTTTTTAATTTCCCAATATAATAACTAGATTATAGTTGCAGTAATTTCAAAGTTTTGATTTAATAGGCTTTTAATAAAAAGTGAATCATTAAAGAAACTATAGTGTTCAAGTATAGACATGTAGTGATGCACACAACCCGGTTTTGAGAGAACCCGACCCGACCCGACCCGAAACCGGTTTTGGTCAAACTTGGTCAAAACCGGTTTGGCCCAAAACCGGTTCGGGTCCAACCCGCTTTTGGCCACCCAAACCCCAACCCGATCTAACCCGATTTGTATAGGGTCGAACCCGAACCGGTTCCAAAACCGGTTTCAAACCGGTTTTTATATAATTCCGTTTTTCGCGAGCGTATCAAGGAAAACGAATGTTTGGGTCAAAACTTTTTCATTGAGTTCGTAGAACATAAGTATTGGAAACATAATTGATCGAGAACTACTCCAAATGTCTTACCAATCTTCCTAAAAAAAATGTTTGGTCAGAAAAGTCTATAATAGAATTTACCGAAATAGCGTAAGGCGTTTTTGGGAAAACCAACGTTTGGGCCAAATCTTTTTGATTGGAATGTTAGTACATGAGTAATGGAAACATAATTGATCGAGAACTACTCCAAATGTCTTACCAATCTTCCTAAAAAAAATGTTTGGTCAGAAAAGTCTATAATAGAATTTACCGAAATAGCGTAAGGCGTTTTTGGGAAAACCAACGTTTGGGCCAAATCTTTTTGATTGGAATGTTAGTACATGAGTAATGGAAACATAATTGATCAAAAACTACTCCAAATGTCTTACCAATCTTCCTAAAAAAAATGTTTGGTCAGAAAAGTCTATAATAGAATTTACCGAAATAGCGTAAGGCGTTTTTGGGAAAACCAACGTTTGGGCCAAATCTTTTTGATTGGAATGTTAGTACATGAGTAATGGAAACATAATTGATCAAGAACTACTCCAAATGTCTTACCAATCTTCCTAAAAAAAATGTTTGGTCAGAAAAGTCTATAATAGAATTTACCGAAATAGCGTAAGGCGTTTTTGGGAAAACCAACGTTTGGGCCAAATCTTTTTGATTGAAATGTTAGTACATGAGTAATGGAAACATAATTGATCAAGAACTACTCCAAATGTCTTACCAATCTTCCTAAAAAAAATGTTTGGTCAGAAAAGTCTATAATAGAATTTACCGAAATAGCGTAAGGCGTTTTTGGGAAAACCAACGTTTGGGCCAAATCTTTTTGATTGGAATGTTAGTACATGAGTAATGGAAACATAATTGATCAAGAACTACTCCAAATGTCTTACCAATCTTCCTAAAAAAAATGTTTGGTCAGAAAAGTCTATAATAGAATTTACCGAAATAGCGTAAGGCGTTTTTGGGAAAACCAACGTTTGGGCCAAATCTTTTTGATTGGAATGTTAGTACATGAGTAATGGAAACATAATTGATCAAAAACTACTCCAAATGTCTTACCAATCTTCCTAAAAAAAATGTTTGGTCAGAAAAGTCTATAATAGAATTTACCGAAATAGCGTAAGGCGTTTTTGGGAAAACCAACGTTTGGGCCAAATCTTTTTGATTGGAATGTTAGTACATGAGTAATGGAAACATAATTGATCAAGAACTACTCCAAATGTCTTACCAATCTTCCTAAAAAAAATGTTTGGTCAGAAAAGTCTATAATAGAATTTACCGAAATAGCGTAAGGCGTTTTTGGGAAAACCAACGTTTGGGCCAAATCTTTTTGATTGAAATGTTAGTACATGAGTAATGGAAACATAATTGATCAAGAACTACTCCAAATGTCTTACCAATCTTCCTAAAAAAAATGTTTGGTCAGAAAAGTCTATAATAGAATTTACCGAAATAGCGTAAGGCGTTTTTGGGAAAACCAACGTTTGGGCCAAATCTTTTTGATTGGAATGTTAGTACATGAGTAATGGAAACATAATTGATCAAGAACTACTCCAAATGTCTTACCAATCTTCCTAAAAAAAATGTTTGGTCAGAAAAGTCTATAATAGAATTTACCGAAATAGCGTAAGGCGTTTTTAAGGAAAATCAATGTTTGAGTCTAATTTT
Organism: Pseudognaphalium luteoalbum; assembly: GCA_963422505.1. Taxonomy (NCBI): domain Eukaryota; kingdom Viridiplantae; phylum Streptophyta; class Magnoliopsida; order Asterales; family Asteraceae; genus Pseudognaphalium; species Pseudognaphalium luteoalbum. Next base: position 30,411,213 of record OY730195.1, read on the forward strand.
TTTATTGAATTCGTAGAACATTGGTAAGGGAAACATAATTGAACAATAACTTAAACAAAAGTCTTCTAAGTTTTCTTAAAAATATTCGAATAGAAAAAAGTCTTCAAAGTCTTCATAATCTTTATAATCTTCAAGTTGTATTAATCTTCAAATCTTCAAGTCTTCAAACATCTTCAAAGTCTTCAAATGTCTTCAAAGTCTTCAAAAGTCGAAATCTTCTTCGGATGTAGCCTCGCGTGAAGCAAGATCAAGAGCAATTTCTTCGTCGGAAAGTGATATTGTCACACCTTCTTCCACCTCAATATTGTGTATTTCTTCTTCGTATTCCATTTCACCTTCAAGACTTGAAACATTTTGTATACGTTCCGCGGCGTCCAAGTGATCCTTCAAGCAAATGCACATCTCTAAGGAGGCCGGTGTGAGTCTTGTTCTTCGTATAGATAAGACCCTGCCACTAAGAGAAAAAGCGGATTCCGAAGCTACCGTAGAAGCTTGGACGGTTAGTAAATCTCGGGCCATGATGGCTAGAACGGGAAATTGAGATTCCCTCTCTTTCCACCAAGCCAAAATATCAAATTGTTCGAACTCATTGGGTAGAATAGTGGCCAAAAAATCCGTTCCGCTATATCTCCCATATTCGCTAGTGGGATTTTGGTTACCATCACCCCTTGCCCGTTTATGGTTTTCTTGTCTTAAAGTATTATAAAAGTTTAGCATTGGATTGCTAGAAGAAGATGAAGAAAACATTAGGTTAGCCGAACTACCGGACACTTGTGCGGTTGAACTATATTTTTGAAAATATACGCCAAATAAATCTCCCAAATTTTGTTTAAAATCCGTTTTTGCATTATGTGAAAACAATGGGTTGGCCTCATTCAAATCCAAATTGTGACAAATGTTATCGATAAGCAAGTCCACCCCGCTAACGTTCAAACAAGGGTTCATTGCGGCGCAACAAGTAATTACCGGTGGTATTTCTTGAAAATATTTTTTTAGTTTTTCTTTCATGGGAGCCACCATTTGTTCAAATATTAGACCTTCAAACATGTAGTCGTTTAATTTTGTAGTTATTAACCAAATTTGATTAAGCACCAAATGACCAGTTGGATAATAAACACCCGATAATAAAGTAGTCGCGGTTTTGAAAATTTTGAGCAACTCGACCATCTTTTCAATATAATCCCAATATATGATTAGAAATGGTGTTGCAAGACGTTTTGTAACAAGATGATCATGAAAAACTTGTAAAGTATTTCTTTGGCGTAAACCACATACAAGCATATGGTAGGTCGAATTCCATCTAACGGGCATGTCCCAATTAGGGGTTAAAAAAATAGAATTCGTTTCCTTGCACAATTTCATATAAGATTTGTATCTAGCTTTACCCTTTTGAAAAATGTCTTGCAACATAGATTTAAACCTAGTTTTTATTTCGTCTACATCATCAACCGCTAGTCCCGCTTGCACAACCAAGTTAATGATGTGTGCAACACATCGACTATGATAAAAAATGCCCTTCAATGGTGGTGCGTATTTTAGTATTAATTTTGAAACGGCAAGTGTATTATTACTAGCATTGTCAAAAGAGATTGAAAAAACCTTTTGTTCCAATTTAAACGTTTTAATTACATATCGTAACATGTTAAATAAGTTTTGCCCCGTGTGAGGATACTCAAAGTCTTCAAAAGCAATGGTACGTTTCATCATTTGCCAAGTTGCGGGATCAACCCAATGTGCGGTAACACAAAGGTACGAACCGGGCAAACCATGAGGAGCCGACCAAACATCGGTTGTTAATGATACACTTGTATTTAAATTTTCAAAACCGGTTTTTAGTTGTATTTTAGCTTCTTTCCACAATTTAAGGGCATCGCGTTTAAGAGTAGTACGACTTACATTGTTATATCGCGGTTGAAGAGTAGTTTGAATCACCCTAGTAAGCCGAGGGTTGTCGAAGTGGTTGAAAGGCAAAGCTTCTTGAATCACATAACCCGCAAAAGCTTGTCGACATCGTTCCACATCGTATGTAAATATAGAACCATCTCGTGCTGTCACACCCCGCCAAACGGTAATTTCGATTAGTTATGTTTAGTTTGCGGAAGCATTAATGACATGGCGGGGCTGCGAGCAGTTATTTCAACCAACCGTTACATACACATTCAGAGCATATGGTTATTGCATAACATGATAGATAAGGATGCCAGTTCAAACATTCGTTACAAAAGTAGTACGACTATGGAAGTCGTAACAATAGTAATGGAGTTTAAAACATTTTAGTTTTAACAATAATACATAAGTTAAAGTAAGATTTCATAAGTATGACTGCAATGTCTGCAGTTATACAAATGAAATCCCCAAAAGTGGTCCCAACAGTATGTGGCATCCTAATAGGTCCAGGGTTGTCCATCCTGAATGCATGCGATTTCTTACCCAGCTAATTTCCTGAAAAACATAGAGAAAGTCGTCAACAAATATGTTGAGTGAATTTACAGGTTTACATGTGTATGTGGTTTGTTAAACCAAGTCTGTATAAATGATTTGTTATTCATTTATAAAAACACAAGTTATGTAGGGTTGTTACCCTAAAGTATTGTTATACGTAGGGATGTCATCCCAAAACATGTTACTGGTTGTTTACCAGTGTAAAACAAGTTACCGGTATGTTTTCCGGTGTCCAACAGTTGTAGGATTCGTTCTTCCTAAAAGTATGTGGGAATTTTACTTAGACTGTGATCCCCTGAAAGGTGAGCTAAACCTTGCAGGTTAAAGTAACGCGACCTAACCCTATAACCAAACCACAACCAGAACTTATGTTGTTTGCCTGAACGGACATTTAAGTATACGCTCCACCGTAGGAGGGTCGTCACGGCAATAGTACTATCCGTATACTCAGTGGCTAGAGTCACCTAGCTAATGGTTACAGTAGTATGTCATGAGGTCTTTCATGCACACATTCCAAGTCTAGGTCCGTACTAGGATCCTTTGTCTAATTCCCAAATAGTTGTGAAAATGTAATATCACAAATCAACATTTGTATAAAAGCAGTAAAGCATTTATAGTTTGATTGCATGTGTTGGCATGCAATTTCTATGTTTAACACCCCTGTGTTTAAAAGCAGAAAACATTTGAAAGTAGGGGCTGTAAACTCACTGTGGTTTGCTCGATATGAATGCTAGCAGCTGACAGGTAATAGCCCAAAGGTTTGTTAACCTATGTACCATAAATGTATTAACATAAGTACGTTTGATTTGTTAAATCAACTTATGTTAACAGTTTGTTTGTTTTGTAGAAATTGTTAATTTCTCAGTAATTTAAGTCGTTGCATTCGTTGGTGATGTTGTGTTGAAATATTGTTATTATTTCACACGTCGTATGCCTTATCAAGTGTGTATATATATATATCATACACGTTCCATTTTATGAATATTCGTTTCGTGAAACGATTCGGGTCACGTCTTATGTTTGGAATGTTTTGGAAGTTTATTGGGCTCGGTCCGATTTGTTTTGTTTTTGGTTCGCTATCTTAACCCATTTACATAATCTCTTTGGCCCATTACAAGTCTTGTTCAATGGCCCGTTTATTTATTTTAATTCATTTGTTTTTACAATACTCAGCCCAACCCAAAGTCTTAGGCCCAAGGAGTATTCTGCCCAGTTTGCAGCCCATCTCAGCCGATCGGCTTGGGCTAGCCGTTCGGCTTGGCTAGCCGTTCGGCTTGGCCTTCAGCCGTTCGGCTTGTACTTCCGGCCCAATCCAAGCCTCACTCGATCCAGTCCAATATAACAAGCCCATTATTTATTTTGGTCCAGTCCACAACACTCGGCCCATTAAGCATTTTAGTCCGGCCCAAATACACAGCCCACCAGACTCGTATACAGCCGATCGGCTTTGAGCCCTTAGCCGTTCGGCTTTGGTCTCTCAGCCGTTCGGCTTTGTGACCTTAGCCGTTCGGCTTTGGCTCGTTTCCAGGTCTCTGTTCGTTCTTCAAATTTCCAAACTCAAAATCAAAGTATGTTTGTGCCAGTTTTCGAAAGGTTTTAGTGTTTAGATGTTTAGTAACAACAACATACATCCTTATATTACATTTTTAACAAGTTTCATGTATATGATTTTGGATTTCAAGTTTGGTTTCATATAACCCATTTCAAGAAAATCAACATATGATCATCACATTCTTGTGTTATAAACATGGGTTGTGATATATATACGAGTTATACAACGAAATTTACGTATGGAATTCGAAGGTTTTGAAGTTCCCTTACAATGGTGAAGTTGAAGGTGACGATGATGATGCGAAGGAGATGATGAGGATGTTGGTCCAGGCTTGTTGTTCTATTCTTCTTCTTGCTGCTCTCTGCTGCTTCTGATTCTTGCTGTTGCTGTTGGTGTTGAGCAAGGGAGAAGGCAGAGGAGATGAAGGTAGATGATGATAATGGTAGGTGTGTGTGAATGATTACAGGAAGAAGAAAGGTGGGAGTATATTTTTCAACTGAGTGTTGCAGTTTAAATCATACTGCCTCCTCAATTATTTGAGGTGGTGGGATTATTTAGCCCGTTAATTTCGAGTACGGGTATAATTTTAGCAATATAAAAGTAAACATTTTATATATTTTTTTATTTTGTAGATGCTCTCCTGGTTCGTTATTTAAACTCGGAATAATGATATTTTCATTATTTTTGATTGTTGTACCATTCCTGCGTTGGACTGCTAACATTTTAAATTGAGTGCCAAATTTCGGTCGAATTTCTGGTTCATATTTTGAGGTAATGTTACAATTGTTTCCAAATGAATGAGAAAATTTGAATTTTTCTCATCTTGATCTCTGAGTACATTTTAAAATTGTTTCTGTTCGTTTTATAATACGTTTTATGTTAAACGTATTTTTAACCCGTTTTATCTATAGGTTATAGATACTATAGTACTCGTAATTAATAATTGCATTATTAATTATGTTGTGTCACCAACTTTTGTCGTATTTATTTGTCGGGTTCGTCTCGACACATTTGTACGTAACTTTAATTGCTTACGTATTAGTAATACTTTTTGTTTAAAAGTACTAGGCTGCTAGACTTACATCACATCATTAAGTTTTGTTTTAAACTTAATCAGGAAATTAGCGTAAGAATGCACATGCTTAAATGTAAATCAGTACCTAATTTGGAGAGTTGTCACACGTGCCATCGAAGATTGACCACTTGCTTCCGGATTACCTTTGAGTCCCACACAATGCTTCTCGGTATGATTTTTCAACGTGGTGTTGGAGTCGGGTTTGAAGAACATCTTACAACGTTTACAATGCGCTTTAATCGAACCATCCGACAACAACACTTTGTCGTAACCACCCCAAATCTCCGGATTTCTTTTGTTGGGTAAATTTTTCACAATCGTTGGTGCATTTGAAGAACCAATACCATGAGAAGCGGAAGAAGATTGAGTTGCCATTTTTGAAACGAGAATATATATGCGTTTTTGAGTATTTGTATATAAATATGAGTGTGTAAATGTGTGTTTTGGTTCCTAAATGATATGATATATATATACTTGAATCATAATGGCAAAAACGTAATTAAATGGCAAAAAAAACGGCTAGATCTAGTACCAACGGATACATTAACGTTCAAAAAAAAAAAACCGGTTTCAAACCGGTTTTCAAACCGGGTCCAAGTCAAACCGGTTCCAACCCGGTTTCAACGGTCCAAACACCAAACCGGTTTCAACCCGGCGGTTTGAACCCAAACCGAACCGGTTTTGGTCAAACCCGGTTTTGACCGGTTTCAAATCGGTTTCAAATCGGGTCGGGTTCTTGAACCCGGTTTCGATGTGCATCTCTATAGACATGTGGGCTGTCTGGGCTGGGCTGCTTATCATGGGTTATTCCGTTATTGGGTAAGGTTTTTCCCATTCTTCTTTCCGCCCGGACACAGTCACCTACATGGCTGGCTATATTAATGCATACCCCTGAGGCCCTGACCTCCATATTTATAAAAGTATACCATAATTTTCAGAAGGACACGATCGATGAAAAAAAAAAGGTATCAACAACTTTCACCAAATATAATTCGATCAATTATTTCAACGAATTTTAATTTGATTAGGGTAGGGTTCAAATGAGAATAGGATTTTGTGTGAGAATGAGGGAACCAATGATATCGTGCCATGTGTAGAGAGAGAATGTTTCACATGTACAAAACCCATTTACCCTCAACATCAATTATCTCACAAACGACAAATAAAAAAATTATGAAAATTGCACCATTAAATTCAGCGTTTTCTCCTCTTCGATTCGCCGTCCATCAAAACATACTTTCGACGAGTTTTTTTTTTTCGTTTTTTGGTGGGTTTCACATTTACTAACACATCTGTTAGAGTGTTGCATTTAGGGTTTAGGGTTTGAGTTTAGGGGTTAGGGTTTAGGGTTTGAGGTTCTCCCCGAAACCTCAAACCCTAACCCCCAAGCCCTAAACCCTAAACGCTTTATAAAACTCTAAACCCTAAATCATACTAAACCCTAAACCTTAAACCCTACTAACCCTAAACCCTTCTAAACCCTAACTCTAAACTTTAACCTTAACCTCAAATTAAATGTATAACCAATCACTAACACATGTGTTAACCCACCAAAAAATGGAAGGAAAAAAAAAGTTGTCGAAAGTATGCCTTGAGGGACGGCAAATCGAAGAGAAAAAAACGCTGAATTTTATGGTGCATATTTCATGATTTTTCGACTTACCGTTTGTAAGATATTTAATTTTTAAAAATGTGGAGGAGAGAGAATAAAGTAACACATGACAACAATCTATAGGTTCCCTCATTCTCAATCAAAGTTGATGTACTCATTTGAACCTTACTCTTGATTTATAATTCTTGACTTGTCATATCCATTACATGACCAAACTAGTTCACGTACATCTTAATTATTCCATGTTAGTTTTAATATTCCTAAAATATAGTTAGTAGTGTGCATAATCATAATTATTTTTCAAGTATTCAACGTAGTGTGCATAATCATGTTTACATCTTAATTCTTTCATTATTGGACCATAAAATTCAGCATTTTCTCCTCTTCGATTTGCCATCTCTCAAGGCATACTTTTGACAACTTTTTTTTTCTTCCATTTTTTGGTGGGTTTTATAAATTAGTAACACATTTGTTAGTGATTGGTTGTACATTTAATTTCTGATTAAAGTTAGGGTTTAGGGTTAGGGTTTAGTAGGGTTTAGGGTTTAGGGTTTAGGGTTTAGTAGGGTTTTAAGGTTTAGGGTTTAGTATGATTTAGGGTTTAGAGATTTGTAAAGCGTTTAGGGTTTGAAGTTTAGGGGTTAGGGTTTAGGATTTACGGTTTGAGGTTTGGGGTTTCGGGGAGAAACCTCAAACCCTAAACCCTAAACGCAACACTAACACATGTGTTACTAATTTGTAATCCTACCAAAAAATGGGGGAAAAAAAGTTGTCAAAAGTATGCCTTGAAGGACGGCAAATCGAAGAGGATAAAACGTCGAATTTAATGGTGCAATTTTCATAATTTTTCGATTATATTTGTCGTTTGTGAGGTAATTGATGTTGTAGGTAAGTGGGTTTTGTACATGTGAAACATTCTCTTTATACACATGACTTGATATCATTAATTCCCTCATTTTTATATAAATTCCTATTCTCATTTGAACTCCCTATAAGACATAACATATAAATAAGATATAAAGGATTATTTGTAAACCTAGACTTTATAAACTTTTTGAAAACGTACTATACTTCTAAATCAACGCATGCGATGATGCAAATGCAACTATAGTGTGAATGGCCATACGTTGTGACTAATAAAAAGAAAACAAATACATAACAAAGGCCAAGTTGACCCGAAACTTTCCTCCATCAATCACAATCAATAGCACTTGCGTTTAATAACCAAAATCAACAGATAATGGACAAAAGTAAATAGATATGTAGGTCAATCCAACAACCGCGCGCGTTTAGTATGTTCTTTTAATAATCCGGCAAAGTTAACCCTTTAAACCCAGGTGCAACCCAGAAGCTGAAATTCAACCCGTCAACCGGCATCCAACTAATCCGCTTACCCAAACGGGTTTTTGAGTTGTTGATCATATCGATCTACTTCTATTTTGCATTAACATTAAATTATATATCCTCGCAAGGTGGGAACTAATCCCTTCTAAGATCTTATCTATCAGAAGTGTTTTAAATGAGATTCACAATGAATTTATATAATTTATTTATTTAAACAAATTGCATATGTTTATTAGTAACATTAGACATATCTTTGTCATTGATCAATGAACCAGAAGCATTTTCTTCAAATGCATTAATGAATAAGTTCGCTTCAGCCACCCATAAGGTCACCTGCAACAGATTTTACCCGGACGTTGGCCCAAGAAACCGCCGTTGTGGGGTCGTGTTGAGACTTCTCAGCGTTTGTTTCCTTCCAGTCGCTTTCTCTGTAACTGTCAAGGCCAAACACCTAAAATGAAATAGAGCCCACACCTAAAGTGGTTCAGTACTGATTTTCCCACGCTTTCCTGATTCAGATGGGAAAAAAAACAATCAAAAACTTTCACCAAATATAATTCGATCAATTATTTCAACGAATTTAATTTGATTTATAACATCTAATAAAGTAGAGCATAGTGTGTTTAAATGCAAGTGTCCACAAGTAGTCGAAGAATGAGTGATTATGTACATTTTGATCTAAAAGGTGTGCTAAAAAGGTTATAAATTGTATTTACATGCAGAGTCATGGTGATTATATGTGGAAATAACTTAAACACGCGCAAAATGTGTTATCACTGTTAAGGAGTTTTATTAAATATAATTTAGAAAAGAATAGTGCTAATGTCGTGATAAGAAAAATTAATGAATTAATTAATAATCTATTATAAGAGAAATAATAGATCAATTAGATTGCATTAAATTCATGAAATTTATTGTAATTCGATGGAATTGAGATTCTCATTTTCAGCTGGTTTGGTTGAGTGATTGACAAAGTTAAAATCTATCGAACTCCTTCGGAATTGAATTTCATTTTGAATTGATGCATTTCAATTCCTTTAAAAACATTCCGCTTATCAAACGCATCCTTATCTTCGTAGATGCTACAAACTGTTGGGTTTTTTTAATGTCTCCTTTTAGTTTTTACCTAATTCCGACTTCTATCATCAATTCAAAAGAGATATTCAAAGTTTACGTCTTGGCATGAAACCCGGGATTAGATAAATGGGTCACTAGAATAAGCCCACTTTCATCAAGCACTCAATTTTTTTCAAGACTTAGCCCATGAAGTTCGTACCCATGAAAGTCGGAGCCCACCAACTTGCATTAGGACCGAGGTACGTAGCATGTACGTAATTACTACCTTGAATGAAATATCCTTGACCTTCACGTAATAATCCTAACAAAATAAAAAATCCAAGACATATGATCGGTCATGATTTTCTATTTAACACTGTCGTCCAAAGCTTACGAGGAGCAACATGAAGGAATTTTCCGTTGTGGCTTAAATAGGTAAATCTTTGCTCCTACTTTAGGATAGATAAGAGCTGAGTTTTAGAGTAATGGTTTTTTTTTTTTTTGGTATCTATTTCATTATTCGTTATTTGTTTAATTATGAGTTTGGTTTTAAGGGCCGGCGGGTGAGATAAAATCTAATATAAATGTGTTAAGTGATGGACAAAACGCTTTTAATTATGAAAGATTAAAAGATTGGACAAGCTAGTTTGCATGGAGTTTTGTTTTTGTGATAATTAATTATAATCATATTAATTATGTGAAATAATTTAGTACATGTTTGTAGAATATATCAAATCAAAGACCGAAAAAGTCCGACTAGAGTCGAATATTAGAGGACTTTGAAGATTTTATAAATGCTTCATTCGTTACGACCTGCTAGTTGGTATTTTTTGTTCGCATAAGTATATGTATGTATTAGTCGATCTAGTGCACCCACTATGTACAATTTTTTCGTATTCGCCTTTGATACTCAAATTTTTGTAAATTTTCCTTCTTGTTCTTGTTGAATTGAGAATTTGAAATGCCAGCCAACACGTACATCATCACGATTTGTTGTATTGAAAAAAGTTGAGGCGTCGGAATGGATTGATTGAAAAAAGAAAAAAAAAAACATTAAAAGTCCCTTCTCCTTACATTGACGCCCCCAACTTCTTCAAGGTCATCCCGTTTCCTTGATTTTGCCCAATACAAAAATCTGGATCAAGTACATGTTTGTAGAGCATTTCAAATTATTACTTTAAGAAGAACAACGGAAAAAAAGTAGGAAGAGTTAAAAAAGCAAAAGTTATAAACTCTGAGTACTCATTCAACTAAAATAACTACAATAAGTTTTTTTATTAATCAATGTTTTAATTATCGTACTTATTTTCAAAAATTATATTTTATTGTTTTAATCATCAATGATACAACGTACGTGTAACGTACTTCTTAGAATAATACAAGTAGGGGTGTTAATATGAGCTAACCCGACCCGATTAACTCGTACTAGACAACCCGATTACTTAATAGGGTCGGATTGCGAGTAAGTTTTCATTTTCAAAAACCCGACTAACCCAAATCGATTAACCCTTATTAGGCCCTACTGGTATTATTTCTAATAAGTACATTATACGTACGTTATATCATTGATGATTAAAATTGAAAAAGTACGATAATTAAAACATTGATTAATAAAAAAACTTATTTAATTTATAGGTATTTGAAAGTAAATAATTAAAAGTTATGATTAAGTTGATAATTTGGAAGTTTAATTGAACCAAAGAAAAACTAGATGAAACAGATTAAAAAGTAGAAATAGTTTAAGGTACGTAAATGGAGAAAGTATATTTTGTGTGAAAATATAGTGCAAACGTGATACAAAGCACATTTTATGTAGAGATGTTTCTTTCAAGTTCCTCTATTACATTAAAATTTAATTAGTACATACTTTAAAGATGACGTAACGATACTATAATAATTGTAAAATTCAAAGGTCACTCTCGCCAATTCAATTTGTACACCTACAAATTTCAAAATTACATGAGAGTTAAGTGCATGGTTCGTTTGTGCGGTTGATATACATTTGCATCGTCATACTATATACTTCACGTTTCGCATCTGCAATTCAAAAACATAAAAGTTATTGGGCGTTCGATCCTTACTCCAACTAACATGACTAACATACCCTTAATTTTGTATATTTTTTTAATAAAAGATCATTAAGGGTAACTCCGACATTTAAATTGGAGGATAGACCAATTCCACAACAATTTTTGTATTTTTAAGTGTACGTGCAAAGTGAAATATAATTAATGATGGTACAATTTATATATAAACCACCTGAACCATGCAATTAACTCATCACTTCATCTTTATACCACAATGCAGCATTGTAGTTTGGAAATGTTCTTTGAGCCACAAAAAGACTCGATACCCAACATGTACACTAAATGATGCATATTGTACAACAAGCAATACTTTAAACATCATGTTAAACAGAAAGTCAATTTCACTTTACCAACGGCTCGTCTCTCTTAAAAAGCATAAACAACAAAAAGAAAAAAGGAAAGAAAAAAAAAACATTTGTTTAACGACAAAATTATCATATCCAAAGTAAATACAACTTGTAATGCACTACATACAACTAGTATAGCATGCTTACTTTAAACTTAACAATATTTGCACCAGTAAAATAATTAAAAAGTCAGCGCAAATAAACGCGTATAATATCATCATCATGACGTCAGTAATAAAAAGAGTCAATAGCTTAAAAGTCAACCACCGCCGGCCGGACCCATAATCTCATCTAACCCATCGAAAATATCTTCGTCGATCACTACACCGGAGATGTCAAAGTTGGTATCATCGTCGTCGGTGTAATCTCTTTCATTTTCGTCTATCTTTTCCATCGCCGGCGATACAGTGGCTGCCGGTGAAACAGGTGAAGAGGGTGTTGGTTTGTCGTCGTCGTCGCCGGAGGTGGTGATTTTGTTGCGGGAGCTTCCGGATAACGAGTTCCGTTGAGTTGGCACCGGATGGCTATGTTCGCCGGTATATGTGATGATTAACATAGCCGGGTCGGATCTATTTCGCTCCACTTGTTTTCGGGCTAAACAAGCTTTCGATGTGCTACATCTATAATATCCCCTGTTTTTTATAATAAAATAGAATAAAATAAATAAATAATTGATAGTTGAAACTTGAAACAATAATTAATCGATTTCGGTAGTTTTAAATATAAATCAAAATCAAAATGCTTGAAATTATTTCAAATGAAAACTACTACATTGTCAAGAAAAATGGAGATCGAATGTTGAGGTTTTATTTATAGATATTATATTTATTATTTAATCATTTTATTGAGGCAATTTAATTAGACTACAATAAGAAACAACTGGTATAAATATTGGTCATAGATAGAGAATATTTGGGATTTTTATAATAGTAGAATAGAATGGCATTTTGGAATTGTTGCTGGATATTTAGAAGTTAAAATCTTTATCTTTAGTAAATATTTGCAAAATAATGTCTAAAAACAGAATGATATTGGGAAAAATGAGAAAAGACAAACCTTGGGTATGGAGAGCCTTTGATAGGTTTTTGACCATATTTTCTCCAAGACCACAAATCAGGAGATGATCCTTCAGCTGGCACTTGGCAAACCTTTTTTATCTGATTTTTCCTGTAAAAATAAAAGTAAAAATACAATTAAAAATAGCCAAATAAAACTCTTTTATTTTTATTTTTAAAAAAGATCTCTAGCTAGTTATGATTCTGACAAATATTTTGGGAAAATACATGAATCATAAATACTAGAACAATTTACTGCATGTGGGCATCTCCCATAAAAAAAAATTTTCATTCAGATAGCCTCTAAAAAGCTAAAAAAAAATTGTATAATTTTCACAAAAAGCTTGATTATTAATTTGCTTCAAGGGTATTTCATAGTTTTATGAGTTAACAAAATCCCAAAAATGGATCCAGCTGAAATTGAGTAATGGTCGGTAAAGATGCAATCTTTTTCACCTTTTCTTGAATTTCGGTGTACTCTGTGCATTAGAAGTTGTACATCTAGATACGCCTAAAGATTGCTGCTTCCCCTGAAACTGTTTCTCCTGTTGATGCTGATGCTGGTTGTAGTTGTGGTGGTGGTATGGTGAATCTTGAAGTCCACTAAGAACAGAGAGTGGTGAAATTGGGAAACTTTGAGGAGATGGAGGTAGTTTTTGTAGATTCGGAAAGAATAAGGGGTTGTAAAGATCATTCAAAAACTGTTCTATACTGTTATCACTTCTTGGTTGAAATAGATCTGGGAAGATACTCATACAATTTTCTTCATAAAAAGTTGACTTTTGTTGACCGTAAGCATCCAATGGCCTAGGCGGAGTGGTGGCGGTGGTGGTGGCGGAGGAGGAGGAGGATACGGCGGAGCAACAGCCTCTGACCACCGCCTGTAGGTCCCAATCAGCATCCATGTGTGTAGAGAAGAAAATGAGAGACAAATGAAGGCGCTGACTTTTGATAGTAAGATAAATGAGGGTGTATATAAGATGGTGTGGAAATGGAAATTTGGAAAGGGTTCACATTTTACTTTTTTAAATAACATAAAATATAATAATATTAAGATAGTGTCATAAAAATAAATAAAAACTAGAATACAAAAATAGATAGATACAAGTGCTAGTGTGCCACATTTTTTTTTTATAATATAGAGATTGAATTGATATTATTATTTTTAATTCAACATAAATTGCTTACCTTTGTTCATAAGACATGGACAACACTATACAAATAAGAAGTCGTACACATGTTATTACAAGTTTGAATTCACCAACAAAAGCTCGAAACAAAGATGGCTTCGAGTTAATAATATTCAAGATTATTTTGTTGAGTTTAACCATCTATATGTAATGATATGTACTCAGATCTTTCGTGCCAACTTCCAACTACTAATTAATAAGTTTAAGATTTAAAGGGTCCAAAATTATGATCATACACATTTGTAGCTAGCAAACATGTTTAATTAGTAGAAAAACTGATAGTACAAGTCATAAAGGTTTATTAGATTGGGTGTGATTGAGTTACACATGTATTTTAAATAGGCTAATAATCGACACGTCTATAAATGTTGAAATGAGTCTAGGTGAAATCCTCAAGTTATAAGTGTAATTACAAACCAAATGACATTTGATCTAGTAGTAGTTCATGGGTAACATTTCATTAATCAAAATGTGACGAGCTTAAATTTTATTGGAGACAATTATGTGTAACATACGATATGATTGTGTATATACTAGACGATTTAAATGTAAGAAAAAAATGATAACTGTGTTAAACATGTTCTAGAGGACACACAATGTTAAAAATTTATATAAGAGTAATAAGAAAATACTTTCTTAAGTATTATTTTAATGATTTTTAGAAGAGTTTAGAAGGGATGTAACGTATCTTTCATTCTTTCGTTATATATATCTTTTTCCTTTATTTTTCAGAATCGAAACAAAAAGCGTGTGTATGTGAGAGGGTGGCAGCTGGCCTTCACAAGGATTCTGGTTTCGGGATATAAAATCAGTTTTATTTCATTTGCTTTATTTTCCTTTTACTCAAATTACATTATGGTCCAATAGATTTACTTATGTGGCATATCAACACAATATTTTCTATTTATTTTCCTTTAGTTGACACATAAAGTTTACATGTTTAACCAGTAGTTAAGTATATCTACTATATCCGTTAAATCTTGTTTCATACTACTTATGAACAACGCCCTATATTCCACTTTTATCTAAAGTAATTTGATAAAAATCTATTTGCAAATTAGCTACTACGTAATATTTCCAATCTTGCATAAATGCATGTTGTTTATGTTGGCAGTGACAGAGCCAGGATTTTATAATACGGTAATTTGAAAAATTTGCCAAACATTTATAGTTACCAATAGTATTTAATCAAGTGTAAGAATATTAATATAATGTTGCACGTTCAGAGTGGAAGCTATATCTTTCTCATCATCGTATGGAACTAAATTATTAGAGAAAGAAAGTCTACATTCGTAAACAAACATTCTAGAAATCAAATTTGGAAATATTGCAATTAAACAAATAACTTGAAGGAGTTAGATGAATGACAACAATAGTAAATAAATTCTACTAACAATATATGTGAATATTACAACTTACAATAATAGATAGAGACATACTCATTAGACCATTCGTAACGGTCTAACGTGGCACGCATTCTGGAGCTCGAGAACGCTAGAACGTCAGCAACACGGCGTTCTGGTCCGGCGTTCTGGCCGCGTTCAGAGTGGGAGAACGGGGACGAAAAGCGTGTTCAGGGTGGGACCCACTCGATTTTCTTATCCTTTTTCCCTTTCTTCGCGAGTTTAATCTGTTTAAAAAAAACTTTTTTAAAAAAAAAATGACCGTTTGACACATTAAAAAAAAAAAATTAAAAATCAACCCACGCTCCTCAACGTTCGGATTTAAAAAAAAAACATTTTTAATTTTTTTCCCCACTACTTATCTATCTATATATACTCCACATTCCCAAACATTTTATACACATCCATTTTATACACTTTCTTCACCGTTTTATACACTTCCACCTCCCACACTTTCTTCACCATTTTTTATAATTATTTCACCCACTTTCACCACCACTTTTGTCGCACCACCAAATTCGGCTTGCTGACTAATCAATAATCACAAGCACAAAGATATAATGAATGACCACTAAGTGCGTCGTTTTACATTGTATTGATAAACCAAAATTTACATCAAAAATTTACATTAGCTCAGTTCCTTGAAATTGAGAGATTTACATTACATAATTAATTTATACAAAATATAATAATGCAACTAAATCTATGTTTGATTGAATGAAGACTCGAGCTAATGAATCCTGATTGGGCAGCCAACCTACTGCCGAGTACCTGTGATACATGCTAAAATGGGTCAGCGAAACGCTGGTGAGCTCACATGTTTGTATGTTAACACATATTTGTATGAACCGCAAGATTTAATTGAATTTAAAATGCAATTAAGCAAAGTAAAAGTTATACAGCTATGAGCACATAGTCTGAGCTTAACTCGAGGTGTCAAGTCCACATTTAAGGAATCCTGATCGAGGTGCCTCCCACGAGTGCCTAATCTACACTCGTCTGAACAAATATTAGTACGTCCGTTTACCCAGTTAGTGCTTGCTAACCCGGACGAGAAGGGTCAACCCTATATGGTACCATATACTAATATTCATGCTACAACGTATTACCAAACTATGCTGAGGAGGGCTTTGAAAGATTAGTGAGATAACTCATGTAGTAATTGTTTGTTTTCGTATTTGCGTTCATATAGTTAAAATAAAACGAGCAGTATATCACACCCCTGAGTAAAACAGTTATATAGGGGCTATGAGACTCACCTGAGTCTGAAGAGTTTAACTAAATAAACTTGAGTTGATTAGCCGAGAATCGATGTTCGAAGACTCGTAACCTGAGGGTGTCCACGACACGCGATGGTTATAAACGTGAGTAGGTATCTATAAAGACTACCTTTGTAGTTGTTCGTCCAACTAGAATGTCCAAATTACTACGATTTGGTTGATTTGATTATGTTTTGAAAACGTGTACGGCCCATTGGTGATTGTTTGTAATAATAATCTTCAACATTATTATTTTGATTCGAAGTGTTATATTAAATATATATATATATATATATATATATATATATATATATATAAACTTTAGGTGACGGGGGTCCGAGGGCAGCGCCCCTAGTTAGCGGGGTCCCAAGGGTGGCAACCCCTGGCGAGGTCCAAGGGGCTGGCCCCTGGTTGGGGTCGACACTTAGTAAAATCTGAGTTTTCTCGGTTCTGTCTTATGCGACACGAGGTGCGACATAAGGCTTTGTGTCGCTAAGTGCGACATCCGCAATTTAATGCGACATAAGGTGTTGTATCTCTATGTGCGACGGGAATAAGTTTTGCGACATGGTGTTTTGTGTCGCTATATGCGACGTCCGTAATTATTGCGACATAGAGGCTTATGTCGCTATATGCGACATAAGACTTGATTTAGCGACATAAGGGCTTATGTCGCAGATGGCCTAGGGCCTCTGCGACATAACGCGTTGTTGGCCAGAAAACGAGCCGAAAAGGTGTTTTCCGGTTTCCGTTTGACTTGAAACTTTTACCCAACCCATATTTGGACATTACAAGCTTAAATAACCCATAAACAAGTAAAAATAAGTGAAATCGGAGTGTTTCGGGTTTTGTCGGAAACTTACAAACTTAACGTGAGCAGAATCCGAAAAGATTAGGGTTTTGTTGGATCTCCCAAATTTTAATTCCGCGCGTTTGCGCTCCGTGCGGTGTTCGTTTCCCCGATCGTTTAAACGTTAAATAATTATTTTATGCGTTTAAATATACGTTTTAGAATACTAATAATTACTAGAAATTTTTGTTAAAGTATTTCATCAAATACTTTGTAGTTGAGTTATAAAACGAAAACTGAGTTTTATTTCGGTTTGTTCGCGCGTTTAATGTTTTTAGATCGCGTAGACGTCATTTGTACGATACGAATTAAATACGAAATATTATCAAAATAATATATGTGATATAATAGCATTATTAAATAATGTTATATTATTTAATAAAATTGTTCACCAATGATGTGTGCTAAGTATAGGCAATTATAATCACACGTTTTAAATTAAGGAATACTAAATAATATTATCACACAATTCAGGCAAGTATTAACCTGTTCGTACAATTCAGGCAAGATTCTAATCTATAACTAATTATCTATTTATTCCTAATTACAATTAATATACAATTAATATACGATAATAATATACATTAATAATACACATTAATATACAATAATATACAAGATAAGGGGGACGTTTTAGTTCCGATCGAACATATTTATAATTGATACAGATTCTAATAGATAAGTCTAAGGTTCAACTTAAGAATACTCAATTGGATAGAAGATTATAATTATTCAAACTATTATTGATTAAACTTATTATATTAACTTATGTCTATTTGCTTTGTTGGACATTATTATTGGTGAATTAATAATGTAGAAAATCACAAAGGTTAAGATAATTTTCATATAGCAATACAGTCAAAGGTTAAGAAAAATATTACTATTTATTAAGATCTATCAGCAGTTTATTAATACAATTCCTGGTTTGGTTGAATTACAATGTTACTTAACATTAATAAATGATATTCTTCGTCTATCGCAAAGGTTAAGATCAAGACATAAACATAATCACTTAATTTATAAAACCCAAAAGATTAATAAAGTTATGATATAAATCACTTAATCATGTCAAGAATCATTATTAATATAATATAACACAGACAATTCTTGCATAATAAACGTTCAATAATATAGTTCCAACATAAACATATAATTCATATAATAAATCCAATCAATCATTCATTTAAATATTTATAACGAAAACCTAATTAACAAGTAATTCAAAAAAACAATATCCATAAATAACCCAAAAGATTAATAAAGTTACAAGGATAAAGAAACCGAACCAATTGTCGAACCAGCTTTTTCTAGGGTTAAAAACCTTCAAACCCTAGCTCCTTAGCCTCCAAAATCGTACTTAAAGTCGACCTAAAACCCTAATATTCGTGTTTGTATCCTAAGAATCGTATATCTTTAAACCTAAACTAAGCCTCTATTTATAGTTTTTCAAACCGCCAGTCCAACCGCCGGTTGGATCTCCCAACCGCCGGTTGGGTTAACTTGAGTCCTACTCAAATCCTTGTCTGGAACCGCCTTAGATTAAATATATTCAACCGCCGGCTGGGTGTTTCAACCGCCGATTGAGCTTGATTTCCAAAATCTTCCAACTTCGGGTTGGACTTCATTTTGGGCTTTCTTCTTTCTCATACGGATTTTAATCTTCATTTTGGCCCCATTCTTCACTATTATTATTTTGGTCTTCAATTTTTTAAGGTTTAAGCTTCAACTTCTTTGATTCTTCATTTTCTTCAGTTTTAGACTTGTTCTCGTTCCTTTTTCTTCAATCTTCAAACAAAATACATTTCTGCAAATATTAACAAAATCATATAAATGCACTAAAATGTATATAAATATAGGGATAAATAGTATAAAATATAGTATCTATTTGACGCTTATAAACCAACGTCCGTATTAATTGAATCGAATTATATTCGATTTGAATTGCGTACAATTTAATCAAATCACATATTTGTATATATTCATCAATATATATTTCAATACATTAATTAGCCTAACACATAACTAATTACATGTATTAACAAATGATTAGGCACTAATTACTAGTTCTAATTTGACGGGTGTCACATTATAAGTCGGTAAAACGAGCTTGGGGAAGCGGTCGAGACCACGAGATGATCTAAGATCAAGCTGTGACACCCCTCAAATTCAAATGCAATTACGAACGTTAAACACTTGCATTATTAGGCTAATTCCCTACTTGAGTGAATTCACAACTACTTTTAGAGGTAAGTCTAGCAAAGCCCAACTAGTTAATACGCGTAGTATTACATTTCGTAATTAGTTGTAATTACGTACAAAACGATTGAAACAAACACGACAAAAATATACGACGGTTGGTGAACAAATTATTTTATAATATAAGATTATTAAATAACGTTATTTATTTATTAAATATTATGTTGATAATATTTACAAAGTATTTTGTAGCGAATAACATTTATTTCGTACAACTTAAACAACTCGAAACCCATTCGTAAAACTAAAGCAAAACAAGTTTTAAAATTTTATAACTTAACTAAATTATTTCTATAAAATATCTCAACTAAAAATAGATTCGAAAATGTATTTAAAAATTTATCATTTGAAATATTATAACATTTAACGATCGGTTAAATAAACGCGGATAAAATACCATAAATGTAACACCCGCTAATTTAGGGCATTAATTAGTGCCTAAACTACTTGTAATTACGTGTATTTAGTATATGTTAATCTAAATATACATGATCTTCTATGTAATTACATACACGTTTATACGATTTGTTTAAATCGTACAAGTATGAACCGGATGGATATCCGACAATGGAAATATGGACGTTGGTGACAAACTACTATAATAAAGTGAAATTTTTCCAAACAAACATTATTTACCTTAATATATCGTGAGAATATATTACACGTACTAAATATCGTATAAAACACTCGGTACGCGACGAAAATGCGTGAAACGCACCCGACGGATGAAATAAAGTCAAATTATATCTTATAACACATTATTAAGTATTTTAACAAAATACTCCAAGTAAAAATATCGTGTTTTAAATCGTTAACAAAAAGTATTATATGAAACGTTATACGGTTAATTAAATATCGAAACGAATGGGTAAACGAGCACCGCACGTAATGTAAACAGGGAAAATGATTTAAACACCCACATGAGGGTGGGACCCACTGTAAATATGCAGCAAATCAACCCCATGCCATTTCCTTTGCTTGTTTGACTCTCACCCATTCCCCCTCATTTTCACCTAAACCCTTTTACACTCTTCCACCACCTCACTTTCA
Organism: Pseudognaphalium luteoalbum; assembly: GCA_963422505.1. Taxonomy (NCBI): domain Eukaryota; kingdom Viridiplantae; phylum Streptophyta; class Magnoliopsida; order Asterales; family Asteraceae; genus Pseudognaphalium; species Pseudognaphalium luteoalbum. The sequence goes on from OY730195.1 coordinate 30,431,791, forward strand.
CTTTCTCTCTCTAATCCCTCCCATCCTCTCTCTGACCGAATTCAGACTGTCACTAGCCACCCCCACACCACCTACACCCCACCGCAAGTCTACCATATCACCACCATAGTGCCATCACGAACTGCCACGTCGGAAATCAAGAAAACGCAAGAAAAAGAGCTTTCGACCTCATCTCTTTCGCTCTTCATCTAGATCTTTGTAAGAACTCTTTTATTTTCATAGTTCTATTTTCTTTATGATTATAGACATGTGTTAGTGTTCACTCAACTTCTGCATGTCCAAAACATTAACCGAAACGCGATTTAAAGCTTGTAATCTGTAGCTATACCTTTTGTCCAGAAAAATGGTCCACTTCCACGATTTTTATAAAATTCATCTCTTAACTAAAATGGTCGCTTCTTAAGCCTAAAATGTAGCTCGTGGTGTTAGCTTTCCAACGACACCTATTTCATGACATATCGATTTGGTTTATTATTTTAAAATAATATTTCCGTTAAGGTGCGCATTACTGTTCCGGCGGACAGAAACATTCATCCCATTCTCGAGACCATATCTTGAGTTCTAGACCACTAAAACGTATGAGACTAGTGCCAAAACCTCACATATTTTGTCAACTTTAAAAAGTTCTTCTATGACCATTTCCATAAATGTCCGTGATTTCGTGTATAACTTGATCTTTGAACATATAACCGTTTTGGACCAAGTCTGACCACACCTTGAAACTATTTTTGTTTAAAATAGTAAATGAACATATAAAAATACCATAAAGTGCAGAAATGAACTAGACATATATGAGAACATGTGTGATTTTTGGTTAGGTATAAATCGGACTAGAAATGCTCCAAATCGAAAGGCTTAACGAGTTATAACTAACAGTGGTAACGAGTTATAAACTAACAGTGGTAACGAGTTTATTAACTAACAGTGGTAACGAGTTTATAACAAACAGTGGTAACGAGTTTACTAACTAACAGTGATAACGAGTTTAGTGAACAGTGGGAACAAAGTATAACACTTGTATTCTAGAAAATCATTGGTCCGTCAATCCTTATTATCGCATGAAATCGCAATCCGTGAATAACATTCACGGATAAACAAAAATCCGTGAATTCCCATTCTCGCATGAATATTACTCCGTGAATTAATATTTTCGTAGGAACAATACTTCGTGAACCTAGTGACCCACGAACAACATTCCGTGAATACCATTATCGCATGAACGAAATCCTTGAATATTATTATCGTATAAACAGTGTCCATCATTATCATTATCGGGTTATATATTGTCGCATGAAACAGAAAGTTAAATACTTTTATACTAAGTATTAAAAACACTACACTTACAAGATATACAAGCACAATGAATTACATAATAATAATACTTGAATTATTATTACACCTCCGTTACCAACGGGCCACACTTATTTACAAAATGATCACAAACGTACAAACAAATACTTGGACATAACTAGTTGAGTGGACAACTAGCATGAATGGTCTTTTGAGACATTCACTTATACATACAACCTTATATGCTTAGGGCATTAGAAGGTTGCGGGTTCGCGGAACCTACGGGTTAATACTACTTTCAGACTTCACGTTTATTTAAACGCTTGCTTGCTTGACTCAGGTGAGTCTTACGACCCCACTTTTACTGTTTTTATACTTTGGGGTGAGATACTTAGCTACCGTTTTACATGTGAACGCAATGTACTGTACTGATTTTACTACTGCTTTTACACAAACTTTGCATGAGTTACTCTTATCCACTGAAATCCTCCTATAGTAAGTTGCTAGTTATGGACTTAAGCGCGATTACTAGTAAATGGATCCATTTGGGACTGACAATCCCTGCGTGGGGTGGTAGCGCCACCACGTACTGATTTACACGTAGAAACGGGCATATTAGTATTTGTTACATATGAGTGTGCGGATAGCACCCACGGGGGTACGTGATATATTCACACTACACGGTTAAGCTTCAACTTATGAGCTCATGGCAACTGTGCGTACATACTGATTTACTTACTTGCTTGATAGCAACACTGGTACATTACTTGTGGTTCACAAACGATGACTTTACTACTAAACCTGTGAGATTCACCAACCTTTTTGGTTGACCTGTTTTAGCTTTGTATCTCAGGTACACAAACGGAGTAGGATTACCCCAAGACTGATAGCTCGAGTCGCATGCATACAACTTGTGGAAATTCTTTTGCATTACTTTTTGAATATCAGTTATGTACTAGAATTTTCTAGGAAATCATCTTCGAACTCGAAGCTTGTTATTATGATTCAACAATGTAATACTTTTGTACTATTGTACGACGTTGCATATAGATGTCGTTTGCTTTACTTTGGTGCTTGATTATTGATTAGTAACACCCAAAGCTTGCTTCCGCGCAACAGTAAATTTGGGGGTGTTACAATAAATTGGGACGAAAAGTCCCCTTTGACCAAAACCGGCCCATACCCCCACCACCAACCTCATTCTTTCATTCTCACTCTCTCTCTCTACCACCCTTTTCTCTCTCAATTCTCTCTCTAAAAACCCACAACAAATCACACAAAAACTACACCAAAAACGCATCGAATCACCGAGTCCATTTAGAGAAAAACGATCACGGAGTCGAGCTCTACACAACCATCTTTTCGGATTTTAAACCGACACGCGTAAGTTTCTGACATTTTTCGAAAACTCTTAGATTTTGACGTTTCCTTTGATATTTCGTGCTTATAATACTCAATATACCATGTATTAGTGTTATATTAACAAGATTATGTCCAAAAACCAACTTAAAATGCCCTTCTCAAAAATAAAAGTCCGATCAGTTCGATCTGCGAACTGAGATCTGTTCGTCCTGCGAATTGAGATCCCAGATCTGTTCGAGCTGCGAGCCGAGTCGAGCTGCGAGCCGAGTCGAGCTGCGAGCCGAACCGAACCGAGTTGCGAATCGAACTAATGCGAACCGAACTAGCGAGTCGAGCTTGCGAGTCGAGTTTGCAAAAATCGAAAACAAAATGATTTTTAATAATGATTTAACCAAGAATTATTATTACGAAAACCATCACAAACGCATCATAACTTCTATAAACAAAACGATCTTTCAACGAGTGAACAATTAACATCGTTTGGCGGGTAGCCAGCTACGTATACAAATAATCTCATACGTTTAGGGCGTTAAGAGATTACTATTTGGAGGACATTTGGGCTTTAGGCTTTGCTAGCACTCACGCATTACTTAACTCAACAGGTGAGTTCACAACCCTTTTGCTACGTGAGCAAACTTTTATATAACTATTGTGATATACATTGTGCTAAATATTTGTGACTGCGGTCAAACGATTATAACTATTATTTATGAAATGGGATTTCATGCTAAAACTAAATTGGAATACACTGGAGAACGACCATCCACACACGCTTTTACAAACTGACTTTTATGAAACAACATTTTCATAAACATCTGAAAAGTCCCTACTGCTTGGGCACAAACACACAGAAAGTCCCTACGTCTTGGGCACCCGCACAAAAAGTCCCTACGTCTTGGGCACACGCACAGCAAGTCCCTACTTCTTGGGCACATTTATACAAGTCCCTACATCTTGGGCAAACAGAAAGTCCCTACTTCTTGGGCACAAACACACAGAAAGTCCCTACGTCTTAGGCACCCGCACAGAAAGTCCCTACGTCTTGGGCACACGCACAACAAGTCCCTACTTCTTGGGCACATTTATACAAGTCCCTACGTCTTGGGCAAACAGAAAGTCCCTACTTCTTGGGCAAGGTGCCATCTTACGTCTTGGATGAAGGCTCTACTTCTTGAGCAGATGGGCCCTACGTCTTGGATGCCAGTCACACTTCTTGGACACAACTTATACAAGTCCCTACGTTTTGGGCACATACATAGAAGTCCCTACTTCTTGGGCAAATACTGATGGGTCCTACTTTTTGGACAAACGATTTAGTCCCTACTTCTTGGGCACACTTGAAAAGTCCCTACGTCTTTGGCAAATATTTTAAACACTACTTCTTGGATAAACAATGTAAATCCCTACTTCTTGGGAAAACTAATAGGATACTGCTTTCCTACGAAACTTAAACTGTATTTTGGGTAACATCCCACGTAACTACATCTTTGGGCTACATCCCACTAAACGTACACATTGGATAACACTCCACGAAACTTTATTTGATCATGATGACGATAACTATTTGTGAACGCTTTGAAACAACCAACTATTATTGTAAACATAAAAACCTGTGAATTCACTCAACCTCATTGTTGACTTTTTACTATGTTTTTCAGGGAATTAGCTGCGCATGTAAGAACCGCCTACACATTCGAAACATAGGCGACCCCCGAAGGAATAGGATGCCAACTTTTGAAACACATGGATTTCTTTAGTATAACTAAAGTGTTTTTAGTCATATTTCTGAAATCTACTTTTGTAAACTTAATTACTTTTACATTCGTACGATTTGCTTAATCGTAAAACTTTGTAACTACTACTTTTGGCATCTTAATATATTATGTTCTGTTGTAATCATATGCTCTGATACGTATGCATGTACATTGTTGGCGTCATTACCCCCATACTTAACTAAACGCTTCCGCTAAACACAATCAACAAATTTGGGGGTGTGACACAAGCCGTATCCGAATACTACAACACCTACACAAGACATTCACCATGAAGGAGTACAGTTTTGAACTGCGTTGCAAGGTGTACAGTTTCTCACAGTCAACCCCGAAGACATCAGGGATCCATCTGACCGCACAGCAGTTGCGAAAATGAAGAAAAAGTTACGGAATGAGTTTCAGGAGTTCTACGATGCCGACGAGGAAAACGAGGATGACGACGAGTAGTTTTTATTGTATTTAAATTTTTAGGATTGTAACGTTTTATTTTTTAGGATTGTAACGTTTTATTTTTTAGGATTATAACGTTTTAATTTTTAGGAATGTAACGTTTTAATTTTTAGGAATGTAACGTTTTAATTTTATAAAGTAATCGCAAATTTTAATTTTCATATTATTTAATTTTTACTATTGTAACGTATTTTAATTTACCTCTATTTATATAATATTGTATTGAATTGTATTTTAATTAAATTGTATTTGTTTTGTTAAATAAAAGAAATTAAATTTATTTAGTGGGTGGGTCCCAGAAAGGGGGAAAAAGTAGCGTTCTGGTGTTATGATTAGGAGCGTTCTAGTGTTATGCTGACGTGGCACCTGAAAAAGTGGCGTTCTGGTGTTACGAGTACGAGTGGTCTTATAGGCTTTAAATATTAAATTGAATAAAACTAAATATTTAACTCACTTGATATAACATGTAGCTCGAAATCAAATAAAGTATTTAAAGGAGTTTTGGATGAATAAAATTCAACGACTCATCAATTATTGAAAAGTTGAAACTCCAAGATTCATATGTCGTGAATTAGTAAATTGTGTAGTGTGTTGTTAACATATGTACCTCAATTAATATATTAGATGGCTATAATGTACCGAATTAAAATCTAATCTAATGTCTAATATAAAGCTACCGACAACTTTTGTGGGATGGCCATGGCCAACCGTCCCCCTTACACACCTCCGTCTCTATATGTTGGTAATCTTTTTAACTGGAACAGAGGTATGACTATCTAAATTTTACCTCACTCAATTATAGCATGCTTATACATAATTGAGTATTACAAGATTTGTTATGCCCACACGTTGCGTCGGGTTCTTCAAATAACGACATCAAACACTTATATATTAATTGTAAATAACTTATGATATTTGAAACACATTAACAAAGCATATGTATCTATCTTACAGTAAAATTTATTACCTTAAAGTTTTTCATTATTTAATCACTAAATGAGTATAAGTAATATTGATCAGATGAGAACTTATAATCATGTCAAATAACCTTTTTAGTTTACTTGAAAATATAAATGTATTTGTTAAAAGAAAAAAGTTGGATATCTTCACGTCATTTCACTATTTCACAACTTTTAGATTCAACGTATGCAGGTCTCTTCATATTTTTTGATTGTAATAACCAGAGTTTACATATAACCAGAGTATTGATTCTCAACGAAAGATGAAAACTTATAACCAGAGTTTAGAGTATTGACATTTACATATTCATTATAAACTGCTTTATATTACGAAACAAAATACTCATCCGACGCTTTGTACCAACATTTAATGGTACAACTAATAATTTAACTACTATACACTATATCACTTTTGACAAAACTTGAAATAAATCCGATTTAACTACTCACACCTTTTACCGAGATACAACTACTATTTACATCATGACTAATATGTACCGATTTATTTTTAAAATTGTAATGATGTATACCCAAAACATCATATGGAGAGGAAATTATATATTCAATAATTATCAATTCCTAAAAAGTTTAGCAAACTAACATTTTAGATTTAAGTAAATTTCAAAATAAAATGAAAACTTATAAATGAAGTTTTTCCATGTTTGATATATAGTAATCTATTTTAAATTTTAACAATGTATATGTTAATTCAACATCGTATGTAATAAAAATATACAATTACAAATAATTTTTACGAAAATACAATAACAAATAATTCTTACGAAAATGAAGTGAACTAAAATTGACTTAAACTAAAGGTCTAAAATAAATAATTAAGAACAAAATCCAAAGTAAAAGAGTAAAACAATAATAAGAAAATTATCTTAAAGTTTATACCCATTAGACATATAGAAATAAGAAACCAAAATAATAAATTATAATAATAATAATGTAAAGTAAATAATAAATAAACATGCCCAAGTAACGACTTGAACCTAGAATCCATTGATTGAAAAAGAAAGTTTCAACCAATTTGCCTACATCGTTATTACATTTCAGCTTGTACATCATCAATTATATAGATAAGTATAAGTTAGAAAAAGATAAAAATCTACTATTCATAAAAGTCCACCAATTGATAATAGGTGATAATTACCACTATCACTATTTTCTATAGATACAAAACAACATAAGATAGTGCAAACTACAAAGTATATGTGCCAAAACTCTAAAACCCAAAACATCATATACCAAACTCCAATAACAAAACTTTATACCAATACACCGAGTGTGATATATTCCCTTTATATTTACTTTTTGGAGCTGGGTATTTACTTTTTTTTACAGCTAGGTGGTGGTTGACTTTTGAAAATGTCAAAGGGGTACTTATTTCCTAACAAAAAGAAAAAGTCAAAATGGTCCCTTGATACTTTGACAATCTTTTTCTCTTTTGTCGTATTTCAATTCGTGAGCGATGTTTATTTTCGTAATTTTATAGTTTTGGGACTTGCCGACAAAAAATAAAATAAAATAAAAGTTTTAAAATAAGACAAAATGGCCACCTCGTCCTTCAAGCCGTATGTTATACTGTTTCTTTAATAGCGCGTGACGTGCGATGATATTTAAAAATTATAAATAATTAATCAGTGTTCACATACTCTAATAAGTACATTTTTAAAACGTAATTAAATATTCTAGCCATTTTATATTAACAATATAATAAGTAATTTACATGAAATTAACTAAAGATAAGGCAAATGATAAATATAACAATTTTTTTTGTTATTTACACCAAAATTATGCATTACAGTATTGTATTGTACATATTGTAATGCATAAAATTTGATGTATGCATCAAAAAATTTGTTGTAAATATCAACTCATTTTTCAGCTGGACAGAAAAGGGGAAACTTTCCGCGGGATCCTCTTTCTGCGGGATGCTTTTTTGCGCTAGGATAAAGGTTTTTACTCTTTAAGTACATCTTACTATTGGGCTCATCGGCCTTTAGGATATTGGATTGAATCAGAGAATTACTTATATTTTTATTTTATTCTATTCTATATCTATCTATATCTATAGTTTTATCCATGATGACCGGGTGGGGCTCTTTCCCTTTCAATCTACTTCCTAAACTAAAGGAAGATCTAGCTGTGGATGATGTCCCAGCCTAATATTGAAGATATACTATATATACTTATTATTAAGAAGTTAAAAGACGGTATTTATTACTAACAAATATTGTTCACTATATAAAATACAGGCATAAATGATATTAAAATGTTCATTCATTATTGTCAAGATAAATAGAATCAATATAACACGTTTCAAACCAATATTTTTATAACCGAAAACTGACTTGGATCGTTTTACCCTCCGGTTCCGGTCGAACTGGTCTGACTGGCAGCCCAAAACCGGTGAAAACCAGCCCCAATTAAAGAAAAACAAATGCCGGTTAAAACCGGCCGGTTTCAGTTGACCTGTCTGAGTTTGACCAAACCGTCCAAGTCGTTGACCAGTCAAACCTTGGTCAAAACCAGTTTTCACTCGGTCGAAAAGCCTCCGGTCCGAGTTAACCGGTTTTAAAAACATTGTTTCAGACAGTTCATAAAGCCAATGCGCTTTACTTTAACTAGAAAGATACATGCGCTAAGCGGCGGAATTAGAAATTCATTATAAATAATATTAGTACGTCACTTATTTCAATATGTTCATCTAACAACTATTGTGATAGTAAAATAATTCAGTAATGTTTATGTTTGATAGTAGAAGAATCAACCAATTTAAGATTAATAAACTTATCATAATTCTAATATGGAAGATGTGTCAATTTATTAATTATGTAATTAATGATTATGGTTGTAATATTTTATTAGTTGATAAAAAAGGTATATTAGTAATTCTGCATCTTTAAATTTTAAGTAATATTAAGAAAATGTCTAAACCCTTTATAAGAGTGTTAGATAATGGATTTAAGACAATCAAATCAATGACGATGTGAAAATAAAAGGACGTAATCATCACAAACTCATTTTCGATTAATACATACTAAATTATGTCAAGTTCCTAATTTACTCTTAAAGTAAATCAATCAAATAATGTTGAATAAATAAATAAGAAAACACAACGTGAAGACTTGATGAGAATCTTGGTCGTTTTATATTATTAGAGAAGATTAGAGATGTGTTAATGATGGTGTTTGGTAATAGGAGGATGCGAATGATTAAGTGAAGAGGTGGCGCTCACGTTTGATGAGTGGGTTTGGGATCAAGACATATTTTTGGGTTTCAATTAAGGGTAAATAGGAATTTACATATATTTTAACGTGTATGGATAAAAATATATGCGTAAGGATCACTTCCCGAAAATAAAAGGCTTATATGACGGCATATTTTGACGTTCAATGATAAATTTTAAGGTCCTCATAAAGATAGCATCTTTTTGTACATTTTCTCATCTTTTACCCCTCACCCATCTAATCAATCACATCATGATCTCTTTTTCTTTACTTTCTGGGTATACCCTCTCTTTTTCTAATTCATACCCCTGTTTAGTCTAAAACTTGAACTAAGACTTATCTTAGATAAAACTGGACTGGAAAAGGACAGCACTACGACTGAAGTGGGCCAGGGGGTATCCCCTGTAATTCAGGGGTGGCTTTATATTTTCTCTAAATTTTATCAAAGATGATGCACTTGGAAATGAGTCCTTAAATATCAGAACCAAGATATTGTCATTAATCATATATATATATATATATATATATATATATATATATATATATGGTCCGGTTCAATTGAGAACCAAAAGAATGGTAAGAACCGTGAGAACTACTAGATTGCATGTTTGTTCACAGATCTTCTCGCCATTTTTTTGGTTCTCAGTTGAACCAGATCCTATATATATATATTTTGAATGAAAAAAAAAAATTAACAGCTACATACAGATATGGGTTTCAAATGGAATTACGTAGTTGCATACCATTATTAGTAATACACGATAGTGGTGTTCTTTTAACTGATGTGAGCATACCGTGAGAAGATCTGTGTGTTGCTGATGGAAACTCAGCAAATTTATTATTATGTTGCTAGATAGAGTACATACGAATGAGGCCTTGACGCCTGATGGTGTTTGAGATGAAGTCGCTAGACGAGATGTTGCCATTTGTCCTGCAGAGTTAGTCTCAGAAGCTCTAATGTTTTCATTCCTTGATTAGTATCCAATGGAGAATCAAAAAAGGATAGATTGAACCTGAATCTCCCATCAGGCGTCAAGGCCTCACGCAAATTTTGATTTGTGTATTGAGAAGATGTCGGCAGAATGATCATCTCGTTCATCGTAATTTGTTACTCGTGTTGGAGTTGAATTTACTGAGAAGTGTATACAAAAGTTTATCATAGAAGATTCAAGTGCGCTGTATACGTCAACACTGATATATAAAAAATGTTAAAACACAACATAAAATTTGAAAGATAGAAAGAAGGTTATTCAACCTATTACTATCCAATCCAGTTTTGTGGATTAATACTCACCATATGAACTTCGTTTGATAGTAACAGGTGTATGACCGCCAGGTGTGTCGTTTATGTTTACTTTGTCTTGGAGTTGTTAACACAAAATAGACAATGACATGCTTTTATTTTCCTTTATCAGAGCATCCACATTGATCAAAAGTTTTACAAAGATTTTTTGTGAAATTCAAGACATTTGTAGAAAAGCTTTTAAAAAAGCTTTGTGTCCAATGAAGAAAAGCTTTCAAAGCTTTTCTTTTTAAAATCTACACACACAAAAAATCAAAAAAGCTTTTACTTAAAGACTTGATATTTCTCAAGCTTTGCAATATTAAAGTCTTTGTTCCAATGACAAAAAGCTTTGAAAAAAGCTTTTTTATACAAAAAAGCTTTGAAAAAAGCTATTGTTGGAGGTGCTCTCACAAACAACAGTCATTTGTACTTTCTACAAATGAAGCTAAATCTAGATTGTAACTTTTAAATATACTACATCCACAAAGACAAGTTTGAGATTAACAGGAAGAATGTTCATCTACTTCATTTATTATTTAGGTATAATGTATTGAAGACATAATTTCCAATGCATAAACTGGTTAACTTGTATTCAATTGTAATAAGACGTGTTCATCACCAAGCCTATACACTGCATATATATGGTGTTTATACTCTGACATGTCAACCTTGAAAACAAAAAGATTATTACTATTAAGACAACGCATATAAAACTTTCACTCAGGCATTAAATCAAACACTTGGTGTGCGAACGAAAAAGTGCGTACATCATACGAACTATCATTGAAACTCATATTCCATCATCTCAAAACCATAACCAAATCCAACAAATCAGGCATATTTGTATGTAAGAATTTAAACTGAAACAGAAAAAACCGGTTATCTAATTAATACGCAATTTGAAACCAATGGATAATCAAAAAAGGATAGATTGAACCTGAATCTCCCATCAAGCGTTAAGGCCTCATGCGAATTTTGATTAGTGTATCATCACAGAAGGCTCGGCTCGTTCGTCCTAATTTGTTTCGGATCGTTAAATTCTTCGGTCGTTGATGCGGGAAATAATCGATTAATTCAATTAGGTATTGGGAACTTCTGATCAGTGCCTCACTACCAATCGTTTTGTTGCTTTTCCGGGGAATGAATCGCTTTGTTGCTCTGGGGAATGAATCACTTGGTTGCTGTAGGTAACAATTTGGTCGAATTTTTTGAAAGAGAAGGGAAGGGACGGTTAGTGTTGAATGAGGGCATATTTGGAACAAATTAGGTTAAAAAGTAAGTATGAATGTATTAACATTGATGATTATCATATTGAGAGTTGAGAAGGCTATGACACCAATTGAATCAACTTTTAATTGAAGAGTTTTGTACCTCTGTTAGCATATATACGATTATATAGTACATGTTAGCATTTGGTTTTTTATGATAATTAATAAGTTAGCTATTGATAATGCACTGCAGCTATTGAACGTATTTCCAAATTCTTTGGGAAGGCATCTTGTTATTAGGATATTAATATAACAATAATACGGAGTAATAATAATAACAATATAGATTTTATCTCTTGCTTTGCATTCACGTAGGAAGTTATAGTAGGTTAAATTTTTAAAATTTGAGTTAAGAGGTATTACTTTTAAAATTAAGTGAAATTAAAGGACTAAATTGATTAATTGAAAATGAATAACATTATAAGGGTAAAATGGTAATGTGAACATTTATTTTAGGATAGAGTAAGTAATATTTATTGTTTTAAGATTAAGATTGAATAAACTATCTTTATATATATATATATATATATACCATGGAGCAACTTGGGCCCTTCGATGGGTTTCTTCCATACGATCTAATGGTGTATATTTAATCTCAATACTTACACTTTTCTTCCCACATATTACTAACAATATTATACCTCAATATATATGTAATAAATTCTACAACTATAGCCATAATAAATTAACTAAACTCAATTTATATAATATTTTACACTTTATAATATATGGAGCAACTTGGGTCTGAGTTTCTTCTATACGATCTAATGGTGTATATTTAATCTCAATACTTACACTTTCCTCCCCCACATATTATTAACAATATTATACCTCAATATATATGTAATAAATTCTACAACTATAGTCATAATAAATTAACTAAACTCAATTTATCTAATATTTTACACTTTATAATAAACCAATAATAAAACAACTTTTAACTACACAATTTTATCTTAAAATAAAATCTTTAAAATTAATATAGTACCACAAGTCTAATCTAACCCATCTATATAAATTATTTTAGAACGATGATCATATTTAACTACATGGCCTATAGTTACTCAACCACATTACCATAAAATCAAACACATATATCTAACGAATCTTACAACATGTAATAAATCTTACAACTATAGCCATAATAAATTAAATAAACCCAATATATCTAATGTTTTATAGTTTATAATTAACCAGTAATGAAATGAAATTTAACTACACAATTTTATATTAAAATAAAATCGTTAGAATTAATATAATAAGTACAGTTAAATTATTGAACATATTTTCGAAAACCGGTACTATTAAAAAAAAACAAAGTCTAATACCATTTTACAAGCCTACTTCAAATCTAAGTCCAACCCAACTACTCCGTATATAAATAATTTCAAACGATGATCATATTTAACTACATGCCCTATATTTTACTCAACCACATTACCATAATATCAAACACATATATCTAATGAATCTTACAACTATACCTCAAAATATATATAATAAATCTTACAACTATAGCCATAATAAATTAACTAAACCCAATATATCTAATATTTTACACTATATAATAAATCAGTAATATGAAACAACTTTTAACTACACAATTTTATCTTAAAATAGAAGCGTTAGAGTTAATATAATAAGTACAGTTAAATAATTGAATATATTTTTGAAAACCGGTAATATGTAAAAAACAAAGTTTAATACTCCCTTCGTCCCAAATTAAGTGTCCGACCTTAAATATTTTTGTTTGTGTTATATAATACATGATGCAAAATATATGAATGAATTTGGTTTTAAATGTATTTTCATTGGTATAATTTTCATAAATTAATATATAACACAAACAATAATATTTAAGGTCAAAGTTCGAAAAAGAAAACTTCCAAATCTAGGAGTGACTTTATTTGGATACTTTGTGATTGTCACTCCCAGTGCAGGTTGATTATATTCGCTATCTTTTTACTCAAATGAATCAGTCGCTAAATCTGCCACTGGATCGTTGACTTTTGGATAAAAAGTTTTTATTTATTTTGGTAATTTTTTTATTTGTTATAAATTAGGACTTCAAATATGATTTGCAGAAGTTTCTTCATGTCATTCATAGAATTGTGACATGAGTACATACACGACTTTCTAATAGATACACAACATTCTAATAGATATTGAATGAAAATTTTGTTTTATCACACTTATTTTGTATGCTTACTGTTATTGGTATGGTAATGCAGTGGCTTAGGGATCATAAGAGAACTGCCACATGAGGCAGTAAAGAAGCTCCGATTAGGATGCTGCTATTGGTTCATTAGTCAAATTGCTCAATGGATTTGAAAGGAGATGCAGCAGAGTTATGCTGTGTACTTTCTGGAAATACAAGACTCGGATCCACAATTGTTGCTTCTTGTCGTTGAGCCATTAATCTCACAGCTTGTATCTGAGCTAAGTCCAACTCAGTATGCGGTTGTACGTGCACTGGATAGACTTGTAGATGAGGAGCATTTGGCTGAATTAGTTGCTACACATGGTGCCGTAATTCCTCTTGTAGAGCTTCTCTATGGCAGGTATTACATGCTTCATGAATAAAGTTCCAGAGCTCTTATTAATTGGGAACATGTAAGATGGAAATGGTCAAAGCGGGTGTGATCTAGAGTGTAATGTCAATAGAAATGTAATGAGAACTTAATAATATATTATTGATACACAATGCACATATCATATTTTCTCATGGACTCAAACAATTATCAAAAATGATTTATAACTTTTCCAGTAAAATGATTTTGGGTCAAACTACTCTTTTATAAATCTAAACTACCATCTAATCTAAATCTCTTATAATTCATTTCGGTCATTGGCTTAAAGCCTTAATCGTGGAAGATGGGAAATACCAATACTGCCCTTGTCATTAATTATAACGTGATACTAATTGTGTCGTTCAAATGGAAAATTACACCAGCTTGTGTATCACGTTAAAGGAAAGTATAAAATAACTGAATTAAATACAAACAAAACCAATTACCACTTTTTCCTTCTCTCTGTCACCGTTGTTACTTTTTTCCTTCGGTCCTTCCTATATATTTTTGAACGTGGATCGACGCTTGCAATATATCAACATATATAAACAAGGTTATCAAATATCAATGTATTATAACTTGAAATTGAGTTTCGAGTTGATTGTCATTGCTAGGATGTGTGATCTTTTACATAAAGATTAGTGATCGAACACATAAGAACTAAAAAGGGAAAAATATCCTTATGATATCTTTGGCTACTCAAGAAAAACAAGAGTAAGATTATACTAATATATCTCTTTCTAAATATGATATTCAGACACTCAAACCCAAAACTTTACACGGTTTATAATTAAAGAGCTGTCGAGAGAGAGTATAATATCATATTCATAGTCATCTCTCACTTTACGTTGTGTCATCGAGAGGAATTGTATATACGTGTGTCTGCATATAAAACTAGGTATATCAGTCTAGGTACAATCATCAACTATTTACTATCAGAATTATAATGCAATATGCAATTAAAAAGCAACTTACCTATCTTTTATTTTGTAACATACGGAGATTTTTCGTAAATTACTTTACCTAATGTTAACTTTAAAGAGCACCCTATTGTAGTATAATTTTGTTTATATATGTATTTCACTATTCGTAAATTTAACTATATCTTATTATTGCTAGATGATTTCACTATTAACGATGTGAAACCACTTCTTTCATGTCCGTTTGATTGTTGTTATTTAAAATGTAATCAGATTTTCAGCTACCTTTATATGTAATTTGTATATTGAATGTTAACTGTTTTATTTTCTCATGCTGACATATGAACACGACGTCTATATATAATGTTACTTGTTTTTGACCGTCTTTTATTTTGTATGTTTCAAATGTTATTCATTATATTACATCATATTTATCATTATCTGTCCGATCTAAGCTAGACATATCATTTGAACCATTCTTGTTTTGCAACGATTAATCATTTTCTTTTACCGACTTCACATACTATTCCGTCGCATTACGCGGGTAACCTACTAGTTTATATTTTATTGGGTTTAAAAACGATTTCTTCAGTTCACAAATAAATCATGCAACATTAAACCAAACCAAACATACATGTGTTTGGCCTGCTTTGCTGCTGGCCCAGGAAGGCAGCCCATGAGTCGGCCAAATGACCTTCTTCTTCTTCCTGCTCAACACTACAAACGCAGCAACAACAGGGATTGATCTCTTGAACATTTTATGACCATTTACACTCTTCTTTCTAAAACCCAATCAAAATCTGATATGCTTTGACTCAAATGTTTTCTCTAAAACTGAAAACTTGATTATTTCATTTATATATATGTACAACAATACAACATTCAGTGTAAAAATTAAAGATAACAATTCTTTACATTTCCCTAATTTCAATCTCTTGGAAGCTTTTTGAAACTCTTTAAGAAACACCTAAAACTTTGATCTTTGGACCTTATAACGCGCTACAATGGACTGAAATTAACAAAGCCTCTTCGATAAGGACAGTAAAATGAAGCTTTCTAAGTCTTTAATCTGACGAAAGAGTTAGAAATTATACCCCAAATCACAGGCATGCATGAAACTGATTATTACGTTTCTTCACTTTCTAGCTCAAATCCCTCTCTCTAAAACTCTATATTTATTAGAATTGGTATGGGGTTTGTATCACTAACACTGCTCTTAATCTAAAAGTGAAAGCAATATATTTCGATAATAGTGGTGACAATTAACTCAATTTCGACACGTATGTCTGCTTACTTTCTACACGTATACATATTTTAGCCATATTTAATTACAAAACAGGTCTCTACATGAGTTAACTTTTACAGTATTATATATATCATGATTGAGTCGGAAGTTACATATTTCATTCATTTTTGCAGCTTTCGGTCGATTTAATTGAGAACTGGATTGTGAATAACCCAAAATCATCAATCTGTACCACTGAAGGAGTCGAAAATTTTAAAGATATTGCAAATTTTCAAGATTATCATGGCTTACCTGAGTTTCGGAAGGTAAATGACTAGCTAGCTAGAAATGCATGAAGAATTAATAAATAATTTTTCCGTGAAATCTTAAGAAAACAAAAGTAGTTGTTTCACCAAAAGGAAGGTAGCTTGTGTATTCATAATGTAAGAATAATTGTGTTTTTCAGGCGATTGCGAAATTTATCTCTGATTGACATAAAAGTTAATTAGTAGAATGTAGTACGGAGTTATGTCTTGTGGAAGGGTGCTAATTCTATCCAAACTTAGAACATTCAACTTCCATCATATATATCGATGTTTTTCTTTGTCGGAGTTTGATGTTCCACAAGGCTGTAAAGTAGAATGGAAAACGGTATAAATATAACTAAACCTCAAACCCGTGTATACACACGTGCCCTTAAATATGTAATTGATTTTCATAAGTACAAATAATAAAACGTCGAAATTTTTATTTATTTGAAAAATAGATTCTAAAAGTTATTTGAAAAAGAAGCTACGAAGAAATTTTTTGTAAAATAATGTAGTTTGGATAAGCTAAAAAATGATTTTGAAGTATTTCCTACATTTTCACGAAAATTAATTTTCTTATTTGAATAGTATATATATATATATATATATATATATATATATATATATATTGTTTTTATTATTATTATTATCATGAATCACAAGCCGTCCGTTGAATTTGTATTTGATAACATAAAAATTGTTATCTCACAATTATAAAAATTTGTACCATTAAAATGAACTTTTTTTTCTCCTCAACTTGTCATCTCACAAGGTATACTTTCAACGACCTTTTTTGGATTTTACAAATTATACAAAATTAGTAACACATGTGTTAGTTGTTTTCAAAACCAAACATAAAACGGAAAAAAAGTTCGCTGAAAGTATACCTTGTCACATCTTTAATCGAAGAGAATAAAACACTGATTTTAATAATGCAATTTTTATGATTTTTCGACTTACCGTTTAAAAGATATTTAATTTTTTTAAAATGTAAGGAATTGAAAGTTAATTTTATGACACATGATGCATTTCTATTGGTCATGTTATTTTCACAAAAATTGTTGTAATCATCTAAACCTTACTCATATGAAGTATTTATTAATTAGATAAATCAACACTTCAAGACTTTATATTAAAAGAACGTAATTCATTTATTTGTAAATAGACTTGCTATCCCTATAACTACGAAAATGGTATATTTATTAATTAATTATTAAATCAAAGATTTGTATTAAAAAAATTCGTAATTCATTAATTTGTAAGGGAAAAGAAGTAGAGTTAATCTTATAAAATAATTTTTTTTTTTAAATTATTAAATTTATGATGTCAGCATGCCCTTAATTTTAGGTAATCGGATAAAATCAATCAATTTTATTGGCTAATTAAAATTTTGATGACATCATTAAAAATTTCTTATATATAATTTAAGATATTATATTAGTTGCAAAACATTCTTTTGTGATAATAATAATAATAATAATAATAATAATAATAATAATAATAATAATAATAATAATAATCCGTAATATTAAAAAAGTAGTTGGTTTACGACTGGAAAATATAATAATTTATACAAAAACAACTTACCATTTTGTTTCGTATGTTTTATTTTTGGGAAATATATTGTGTTGTTGACACCACATTTTATTTGTATTATTATTAGTTAATATTAACTATTAAGGGACCATTTATGTATAAACATAGTTGAATGATAAAAAATGTAATATATATATATATATATATATATATATATATATATATATATATATATATATATATATATATATATATATATTTGGAGAAGATGAGCACAATTAGTTGTGCAACCAACATGATAATTGATTTGCCCTTTCATTTTTTACACAACATCTTCTTTCTTTCTTGTATATTCCTAATCTCTTTAAAAAAATTTTTTATAAGATTAACAAATAAAAAATAATTCTTACCGGGTGAGGGTTGCTCATCGCCAAACCTTTATCTTCACTAGTAATGTAATAAGTTTTAAACTCCAACAAGTTTTTAACCTAGAGGTATATGAAGAATTCATCGTTCTACACGTTATGGATCTAAGTCTCATCGAAATAATGTATACACATATGAATTGCACATAAATGACAATTTACAGCATTGTATACACAACTAAGAAGCTCGCGCTGTCGCAGGTCCTTCATTTAGTAATAATAATAAACTTTAAAATCGTATTACTTCCTTATGTAACCATCGACAATTAAATTCAAGAATGTACCTCCAACTTGGGATCCAAACTCGACTTCAGATTTGTTCTTAGGCCATGTTTTGATGGATTTTCGGTTTTTCAAAGATCAATTGTTTGCTATCCTCAATCTACTTGGACTCGAAGCGATTCTCTCGGTCAAAGACGGATTTGATTGAAGCTATTGTTTCTACTGTGTGGTGGGCTATATGGCGGTACCGTAATGATACGGTTTTCAATCAGGAAAAGGATCAAAAGGAGATGCTGTCTGACACGATTCGTAATTATTCGTATCTGTGGTATAGTAATAGGAATAAGAAAATCTTCATAAAATGGGACGAGTGGTTAAAAAACCCCCTATGTAAATTGTAATCTTTTTTTTTTCTCTCGTTCGGTTGTACATTTTCAACCGACGTTATCAATATACCGGCTGTTAAAAAATTGTTTGCTATCCTATTAATATATATTTATATTTTTATTTATAAATATTTATAAGTGAAGTGAACTGATTAACTAAAAACGTTGGCCGAATGTGGTGTTGCTCCCAGTAACCAAATCTTGGACCATTTAGTTTAAGGAGGTGATAAATACAAACATTTTTTTTGATTCAAACACCAATTTTATGCTTAACAATGTTTGTATTATGAGCTTTACTAATTGTACAGTTTGTTGTAAGTAGTAATTTATTTGTTGTATATATCAACTCCCTTTAGTTTAGGGTACTGATAAATACAATAAATTTTTTGATTCAAATACCAAAATTTTAGTTCACTGGATTTGTATTGTGTGCTTTAATGATTGTACACTTTAGTGTAAGAAGTAAATTATTTGTTGTATGTATCAACTCCCTTTAGTTTAAGAGGATTTTGTTTACTTTTCCTGATAACATTGATAAAATATAAAATATATATCTTTTTATGTATTTTTATTTTATTTTATGTTAAGTTAAAGTGTTAAACGGTTCAAAAGTAGGAGTTTGATTTGCTGATTAATATTGGGCTATTGGCCCACTCGATCGATATTGTGCTTGCTACTGGGTTCCCTCTTTATTTTACCTAAAAAGGTAGGTGGTTAGAGAAAGGGCGATGATATTTTCAACATTCAAAATAATAAATTTATCACATATATGTATTAATAGATTGTACAGTACATCATGTTAATGTATACATGTCATAGATTTATTATTTTGAATGATGAAAATATCAATCGCCTCAAAAATACATTTACCGTTCAAGATATATACGTAGTATTTCTTTAAAAATATAAATATATTTTCCGTCCTAGTTTATTGATATTTATATACTATCAGTTTCTCAGTTTGCATTTGATGTCCATAAGATTATATGTTTGATTTTAGAAAATTCTACTATAACCATAGCATTTGTTATTGTTTAACAACTGATCTCCTTATGTTTTAGTACAAATTTCATGAGTTACCATAAGACTACTCACAGTCATAACACCAGAACGCCCATTTTCCCTCTGCCACGTTAGCATAACACCACAACACCATTTTAACCCATGCAATCATAACACCAGAACGCCCATTTTTCCTCTCCTGGCCCCACTAATTTCCACATCATTTCCACTTATTTAACAATACAAATACAATTAAATTAAAAACAATACATTTCAATAAAATTAAAATACAATACAATTTAACAACTAAAATACATTACGATTAATAATTTAAAATACAATACGATTAAAAATTAAAAATACATTACGATTACTAATTAAAAGACGACACACTAAAATAAAGATACAATACGATTTAATAATTAAGCCTCTTCATTATTCGGGGCGTTTAGTCTGCGAAAATTTGGTGGAAGCGCCCATATGTGCTCCGTGAGATCGTCTCGTAGTTGGTCATGCACCCGTTTGTCACGTATTTCTTTTATTCTTGAAGCTCTGTCGTCTACACGAGTCCTAAAATCCCTCCGCGGCCGGTTAGCAGGGTCGTCAATCGTCTCCTGCTCGATTGAAGATATTGCAAACCCGTTATCTTCTTGTATCATATTATGCAATATGACACAAGTGTACAACTGTCATCTTGTTAACACTCATAGCTCTCCCCGCAATCTTTAAAATTGCAAACCTTCCTTGCAATACACCAAACGTCCGTTCTACATCTTTTCGTGCACTTTCTTGAACTTGGCTCGTTTGTCATCAGTAGGGGAGTGAAAGGCTTTGACAAGGGTACACCAATCCGGATAAATACCATCGGCAAGATAATACCCTTTTGTGTAGTGATGTCCATTGACATCAAAGGCTGCGGGTGGACCGGTGTCATTTTTAATTGAATCGAACAATGGAGAGTGGTTTAAAACATTGATGTCATTGTTCGATCCCGCCATGCCAAAAAAAGCATGCCATATCCACATGTCGTATGAAGCAACAGCTTCAAGCATAATGGTCGGGTGTCCATGATCACCCCTGGCGTATTGGCCTTTCCATGCATTGGGGCAATTTCTCCATTGCCAATGCATACAGTCAATGCTCCCAAGCATTCCTTTAAACCCGTGTTTCCGCTCGTGTGCTGCGTATAAGCGAGCAATATCTGTAGCCGTGGGCTTTCTCAAATACCCCGCTGAGTATAAATCGAAGACACACTTACAAAAGTTGTTAAGACAGTCGATTGACGTTCTTTCACCCATTTGTAAGTATTCATCGAACATATCAGGGGATGTTCCATATGTGCACTTTTGTAGTGCGGTAAAACCAAGCCGACCTATTGCATCTGGTTTTGGTTTAAAATAATCAAAGTGGTCAGGAATAGGTTCAACAGAGTAATCGGATATACCTTGTACGATTCGAACAAATAATTCTCGACGCATACGAAAACGCCGCTTAAAAATGTTTGGTGGATACTTTGGGTTCTCCGCAAAGTAGTCGTCCCACAAACGTTGTTGGGCACCTTCACGATCTCTTTGAATGTATCTTCGATTACGTGGTGGTTTTGAACTTTGCCCGACCTCACTATTTTTTTGAGCCCGGTAAGCTTGGAGAAGTTCAACGATAACTTCATCTTCTGAAGATGAATCGCAAATAAGATTAATCGATTTCATTTTTGCAATTTAATCAACAAGTATTTTGGTATAAAAGTGAAGTAGTGGATTGTATTGGTTTGTGGGTGTGTAAAAATGAAATGAGAGTGGATGATATATATAGGGAATGAATTTTTTTTTTTATTTACCCCAACGGTCGTCCATTCCATTTCTTTCAAAAAAATTTTAAAATCGAAAAAGGATGAGAAAAAGGAAAAAAATAATTAAAAAATCGCGTGGGTCCCACTTGTGCACCGTTCTCCTCCGTTCTCCCACAACCAACGCCCCAGAACGTCGCATGGAGAACGCCCCATTGCGGACGTTCTGGGCGTTCTCGATGCCAAAACGGGCTTTCTCGCCCCATTGCGAGTAGTGTAACTCGTTTGACACGCTAACTCCTTCTCATTGGTTGTTTTTGTGAATCATTTGCAACCTAGCGGAATCTGTACCAACAAACGTGTTCTTGCAATAAAGTCATTATATTATACGGAGTACTATATAGTTTCAATACGCGAGGTTGATGGGACGTGATGAATAGTAAAATTTTTGTTTTTTCTGCAAATTCGTTTGAGATATAATTTATTTGAACCGCCTTTCTAGAAAAGTGCAGTGTTGGCTTTGTGCTTAATATGCATTTTAAACGAATGGTCAGTTGTTCGAGTCACTCCCATCCTCTTTTTACATTCTATTTTGTTTTTCACATATTATTTATTATCCACCTTTATTTTTTTTTACTTTTGCATTTGTTATTTTTTTTTTTTTACTTTTGCATTTGTTATTTATTTATTTTTTTCTTTTGCACTTATTTTCTTCTTTTCATTTTTTATTTTCCAACCCGATTAGTTTCTACATGTTGACTTTTTGATTCTTGCTTCCTTTCTAATATAACATAATATTAGTACATATAATATTAATCAGTTCCAATTTGTAAACTCCATTTTTTAACACATATAGTGCTTTTACTTACGCTATATATAATATTACAATTACAATTATAATATTATAAATTCTGTTTCTAATATATAAATACTATGGGTCTTAGAAAACACTTTTTAAGTGAAAATATCAATAAAATCCTTCCCACTAGAACGCATACAACTAATTTCGTTATAACTTTTAGTCTTGCTTTTTTTTCAATAAACTCTTAAAATTTCGTATAACAAACATTGTTAGCACTTCGACTTATAGCGAAAATAAGTTAAAGCTTCGATAAGCTAGCATGCCAAATACACTATCAAGTTTCAAATACCAGCTGCGAAGTGCGATCCCATCTACCTTGTATAAACTTATTGGGTGGTGTCAAGGCCGTCTTCGACGATGAGCGAGGTGGTTGACCGTCCAGAACCTCCAAAATATAAGGTCATCAAATTTGTATGTGTATTTGTATATGTATATTTGTATATACATAATTTGATTGTTAATTGCAAGGAAAAAATATGTTCTAGTTATTTCAAAATTGATTGAGGTACAACGAAAAGTAAGAAAATTAACTTATAGCTCGATATAGGGTCTCGTTTCGATGATTATTTATGTTTTTGCGAACTACCTCTGAACGAATTCTTTATTACATATGTATAGAAAACATATGTAAACGAAATTAATTGAAGTTGTAGCTTAAATGGTTTATTATGCGGCGTGTTGTTATTCGGGTGTTTGCGGGTTCAAGCGATGGCAAGTCTTTCTTTTTATTTTCAGAGTGAAGCCTCGGATGTTGTGTACGAGCCCAACTTCTCAAACATCAATCTCATATTTATTTAACATTTTTTTTAACTTTTATTAAATAAAGGGTTGAAACTATATTTAATTGTAAGAACTTGAGATAGCTTATAAAGTAAAAGTTATATGATAAATAAAATCTATTAATATTACTTATTATATGTAAATTTAACATTAATATCTTAAAACTATTAAATATATCTATCATAAAAAAAAGTAATAAATTCTACCTTTTCGTGTCATACAAAATATTCAGTTTTGACTTTTTAAAATATTTATTTTTCAACTTTGATATTAAATATTTTTATTTTTATCAGATAATACCTGATAGAAATTATATCTATGAAAATGCATTCATATATTTTTCATCAAATATTAACATAAATAAAAATATTAAATATCAAAATTGATAAAAAAAAAACTTTAAAAAGTCAAAACAAAACACTTTAGGTAGGACGGATGAAGTATTATATAGTTTTAGTAATCTGTATAAAATAATTGTTATTGTAATATTTTTATTTTTTCCTTTTCAAACTACATTAGTTTCATATTAGAATGGGTGGTGATTTGTGCACCACTAAGTATTAATTATGCACTATTTTTATGCATTATTGTGTTGTACTGTACAACACTATAAAACAGATGTATGACTAATTTTTGGTGATGTACAAATCACTATCCTATTAGAATATTACATTTTAAGGAAGATATGCAATGTATTAAAGTATTTTGTATCAAGGTTGTCAGGATCGGGATCCTACGTGGGATCGTTTTTGTCTTTAAAATATCATTTATTATATAAAGATATCTAAATTCTTGTAAAAAACTAATAATTAGAGAAATTAATCTAACATTCAAACTTTTATATTACAAAAGTGATGCAATTTGGCAACATGTATTTCTAGGACAATAAATGTTTTAAAACAAAAGATAGTAGTCGTTTTAGAGGTTCCAGACTTTTGAGATAGTATTTTGACTACGTATGGACGTTACAAGCCTAATTGCTAAAAAAATAGCCCATTGGTAGGATCGGATCGTTCGACGATCCTATGATCTTACGATTGATCCTACGATCCTACTCCGATCCTACCTCCTGACCGATCTTACTCCTATCCTGCATGTTTTCCCTTGGTAGGATCGTAAGATCGTACGATCTTATGATCAGGATCGTAATCTTAACAACCTTGTTTTGTATGTTTGTTATATTTAAATAAAATTTTTAATCCTCGCATAGCACGATTTCAAAATCCTCTTTAAAATCAGCGTGCGCACTGCATCTTACTATTCAATGTTTTTATAAATTCATGTAATAAGCTTCTTCAATATATTCTACAACTCCAATTTTCCAACGAGTATACACTGACCCATTTTCTAAAAACAGTTGAATAAATATAATTCTATGAATCTATGATGAATGAGGTTGCATACTTCAAAACCATACTTTATACGTCATTGTCATTTACATCCATCTTTGTTCTACAGTAACATGCCTTTCTCTTATAAAATCAAAATGTTTCATGAAGTCAAGTTAAGGCGGTTAAAAAAATATAAAAATAAAAGTTTTGGAATAATCGTGCATTCGTGCAATCGTGCGGTTGAATGTTGGACAAACCAAAGCCCAACAATATCTCAGCAGCCAAAAGTCCAGCAACCAATCCAATAAAGAACCCAAAAGTCCAATCTACTAAAGCCCATCAACCGAACAACTAACCCAAACAAAAACCTAACAACCGGTTTATCGTTTTTAATTTACTTTTATTTTCGATTTTCAATGTGAATGATTTTATATATTTATTTTCTTATTACTACTTCTACTACTATATGAAATTGAAAAGTAAAACTATTACATAAATAGAATATATGCATTTCCATCCATCTATTTATTATTCTTATTTTCTTTGAGTTGGTATAATAATGTGAGTTGTGAATATGTTAATTATAGTATACATTTAAGTAAATATAGTAGAGATAATTAGACTTGTGCTAACCTCAAGTTCGGTTGGGTATCGATTAACCGACACCATTGATACAGAGGGGTTGATTAGTGCCAACTTCAATTTGGTGACAAAGGAGAGAGAGAAAGGTGAGGCCTAACAACATTAAATAATTACTCAATCTATTCTACTGGTCACTACAAGCGTCCACATTTCAATTCAGGTTGTCACTAATAAGTGACGGCTTTCATATTTCAATCATCGAAAGAAACTTTAATAGGTAATATCTTATTTGATTGGCGAAAAATGTAATTAACGGATAATTCTAAAACTGTGTGTAAAGTCAAAGTGAACAGGAAAAATTACTAAAGATAAGGTCATTTCCAAGGTATGCACCATTACATCAAATTTGGTATTTTGATGTAAATTACTTCTTCAACCAACTCATCAAATTTTGTACAAGTTTTAGTAAACATCAAATATTTGAGGATTTTACACAGAATTTTGATACAATACTAAACTTTACACCAAGTTTTTGAAATTCATTTTATCCTGCCCGTATGTATAAAAAATCGTTAAAGTACAAAATTTTAAAAAACTTATTTATTTTAATAATTCTTTTAAATAACTTGTACATTAGATTGGATAATATGATTATTGAAAATATTAAAATATAATCTTCAAACAAATTATAATAATTAAAATATTGATATATGCAAAGAATATATGTTATTGATAATTATGTAGATTAATTGATAATAAAGATAATGAATTGAAATAAAGTGTAACGTAAAAATAGTTAATGGGATAATGCGTAAATGACGAAAGTCGTTTTAATTTAGAGATTTACTGCATGCGTTAGAGATGAAAAATATATCGTACAATTTATATTCTGAAAGATTATTCTATTATATCAAATTTGTTGTTTGAGTAAGTTTCAAATAAGATCATTCACAATTGTAACATAAGAACGCCCATTTTTCAGTCGCCACATCAGCATAACACCACAACACCAATTCATCACACAATCATAACACCAGAATGCCCCCTTTTCCTCCTGAGCCCCACTAATTTAATTTAATTTTTATTTATTTAACAATACAAGTACAATTTAATTAAATGCAATACAACTCAATAATTAAAATACAATACAATTCAATAACTAAAATAGAATACAATTCAATAATTAAAATACAATACACTACAATAATTAAAATACAATACACTACAATAATTAAGTGTCTTCATTATTCACAACATTTAGTCTGCGAAAGTTTGGTGAAAGCGTCCAAATGTGCTCGGTGAGATCGTCTCGTAATTGGTTGTGCATACGTTAGTCACACATTTCTTATATTTTTGATCGTCTATCTGATACACGAGTCCTAAAATCCCGCCGAGGCCGGTTAGAAGGGTCGTTCATCATCTCCTGCTCGATAGAAGATATTGCGAAACCGTTATCCTCTTGTATCATGTTATGTAATATGACACAAGCATTCTTGTAAACCCATGTTTCAGCTCGTGTGCTTTATATAGCCGAGCAATATCTGTAGCCGTGGGCTTTCTCAAATACTCCGCTGAGTATAAATCGAAGACACACTTACAAAAGTTGTTAAAAAAGTCGGTTGACGTTCTTTCACACATTTGTAAGTATTCATTGACCATATCAGCAAATATGCACTTTTGTAGTGTGGTAAAACTAAGCCGACCAAGTGGATCTGGTTTTTGTTTAAAATAATCAAAGTGGTTGGGAATAGGTTCAACAGAGTAATCGGATATACCTTGTACGATTCGAACAAATAATTATCGACACATACGAAGACCTCGTTTAAACAAGTTTGGAGGATACTTTGTGTTCTCCGAAAAGTAATCATCCCACAAACGTTGTTGGGTACCTTCACGATCTCTTGGAATGTAGTTTCGACTTCGTGGTGGTTGTAACAACCACCTTAGGGGTATAGTGGTAATTTTATAATTTCTTAAACTTTAAATTGTTTATTTAATGTGCAGGATAAATTTTAAATTATAATGTTTATTTGCGAATATTAGGTAAAATGCCAAATAACTTATTGTGACAGTTAAATTATTTATTATTTTAAATTTATATAGTTGTAAGAATAATAAAATATTTGGATTCACAATTGATTTTTACGTTCCAGACAATAGATCTGAAAGGGAACTAATTAGTAGTGTTTAATTGAGTAGGTTGGGGGAGAAGCTGACTTTACTTTCTAAATTACCCAACGTTCCCTAATTTCTTAATTTCCTTTACTTCCCATTATTCCTAAACCAAAAACACAGCAACCTAAGAAATTGAAAGGGGGGAAAGAAAGAAGTAATCAACCTTGTGATTTAATTCAGATCATCGTCATCATCATCATCATCATTCCTTGATTATAAGTGTTCTTGTTTATTTGTTCATGAACTTGATTTTGATTAAGCTTATATGGGTTTATGATATATACATGAAATTGGAACATAAAAAGTAGTTATTTGCTGATATTTGATGTTAGTAGATGTAATAGTAACATTTGAAGCTGAGTTTGTGGATGATTTTTGGTTGAAAATTCGGGTTTAGAACCTGCAGAAAGGTGCAGGTCGCTGGAAGTGATTTAGAATCCGGCGGATCCAACCCTATCCGGAGGTTACTCAAATTAATTTAGTACCCGACGGATCCAAGGCAAAATTTTGTTTTGCAAATTTTTAAAGTGCTAGTGATACCTTTGGTGACTAAAAATTTAACAAATTTTCATTATACCTAGATTGGACTGAAATTCCCATGGTCACTCGAAAATGGCCCAATGATCAAAGCTCTTAGAATGAGCCTAGGCGGTTTTAGGCCTTTCAGGATCATTTAGGGGTTGAAAATGGTATTTTTCAGTTTTTGGACCTCATTTCGGGACTTTCTGATTACATTTCGGATTGGACTTTTGTTTTTTTAGACCTCAGGGATTACCTGCTTGGGTAAAAATGTTATGATGATGATTTGGAACTAGATAATTGAGTAAATGATTATATAAGTTGATTTGTTATAACTTGATTAAAATTGATAGTTGTAAAGTGGTTATAACTAATATTTACAACCTGGTTGTTGTTTGTTAGTTTGATGTTATGTATAGAAATATGTTATACGATTATGAAATGAGTTACTAACTCATTATTTATTTGTATTCTTAGACAGGGAGAAAACTCAGTAATATTAGACTTCTGAGTTAGCGGCTGAGGTAACGGTGAGTGGATTTGTAACTCTCAGTGTGATTTAGTTGTAACAGGTTTGTTTACAACGGGTAAACGTAGTACTACTGTTGATAGACTGTTTAGTTTGCCATGATTATTATGGTTTATATGATACTTGGCCATTGGGTATATGTGATTTATAAGAGGTCAACATGGGTGTTGATGCATTTTGGTGTGTCTGTCAGTTGGTCTAGTTAGAGTTTGTAATAGTTTTGAGTTTCCTGACTCCTGCGACATTGTCTGTAATGTCGCAGGTGCGACGTCAGGTTTTGGGCTTGCGACATTGTTGTTGTCGCATGGGCCTGGGCCTGTGACATTGTGTGTAATGTCGCAGGAACCAGCAGGTTTAGTATAAATACGTTTTACGCATTCAGTTTTAGGGTTGACGAAAAACCCTAAACGCAATTTGTCGAAATCCTCTGTAAGCTGATCGATTATAATCAATAATATAACGTTTGGTTTGATTAATATTGCATTTGATTATTCATTTAGTTATGTTTATTATCTAATTGTTGATTCCGCAAATAATTGAATTGACTCGTTCCGTTGAGATCTATGCATAGGGGACTTACAACTGGTATCAGAGCATAAAATGCTCGTTTTTGGAGTATCGGATCGAGTTTGAATTGATAAAGGTAGTATTCATATTGTTTTTG
This sequence comes from Pseudognaphalium luteoalbum, assembly GCA_963422505.1. Taxonomy (NCBI): domain Eukaryota; kingdom Viridiplantae; phylum Streptophyta; class Magnoliopsida; order Asterales; family Asteraceae; genus Pseudognaphalium; species Pseudognaphalium luteoalbum. The sequence goes on from OY730195.1 coordinate 30,461,235, forward strand.
TGAATATTACATTTGTTATTTGTGTTTACAGGTGTTCGATCGCGTTTACTAGGATTTTGTGAAGGTTTTCGTCGTTTGTGGTTCGTGGAAATCGATTAGGGTTAAAAAATTTCGATTTTAAGGTTTTTGGCTGCAGCTGTTTGCGACTTTGCGACATCATCTGCGACGTCGCCTGCGATATCATAATTTTTGACCTAATTTGGTCTTTGCGACATTGTGTTGTGACATCGTTAGTGACGTCGTTATTTTGACCTTAATTGGTTATTACGACATTGTGTTGCGACATCTCGTTGCGACATCGTGTGACTTTGCGATAACAGTTGCGACATTAGACTCAACGTCGCAATTTTTGATTCTTAATTGAATCCTTAGCCTTCTGCGACATTAATCGCTACGTCGCATAGACCTTGTGCGACATCACTTCTATTGTCGCAAGTTTTAGACTGTGACTTTATTTAAAAATTTTAAATGCCCGCTGATAAGGAAGATATTCGAGGGATTAGGGAGATGATCAAACATGGAAATGATATCAGTTCTAGCAATAAACCTCTGTTGTTCACTGCGGATATGGACTATGCGTACTGGAGAGACAGATTTGAACAATTTGTAGACTTCCATTGTCCAGAACTTTGGGGTCCACTAAAAGAACGATATGTGGCTCCGGTTGCTGAAGGAAACTATCGTGTATTCCTCCAGCAAAAACGTACAATGCTATAACACCTCAAGAGAGAAAGGACATAGAAATAGAAAGGAAGGCACACTCCGCTATCTGTATGTGTTTAACAAAGGATGTTATGAGACTCTTTAAAACTCATGACATAACTTATGATTTATGGAAGACAATTGAAACGAGGTGCGAAGGCAATGAAAAATACAAGGAGGCCAAGCTGGAATTAATCAAGAAGCAGTATGATCTATTTGACATCTTTCCTATTGAGACTACTTATGGACTATTCATCCGATACTCATAATTGGTTAGTGAGTTAATTGAAGGAGGATACAATCTCACTGCACTTGAGATAAACAAGAAATTGTTGGATGTGTTGCCAAGTGCTTGGGATGTGAAGGTCCAATTCTTGAAGGAAAATCAAGAATTAGCTAGGATGACTTTGGACCAATTGATAGGTGTTCTTTAAGCTCATGCAATGGAGTTGAAGAAGAAAGAATGCAAGTCAAGTGGATTTGTACAAAATCCCACACTTTATGGAGGACAAGTCAATTCTGGCAAGAGTTATGGTGGAATGGTGTAACACCCTTAAATTTTGGGTTGCGGAAGCGGTCGGGTCGGGTGTTACCAAATCAAATATCACAGCATAAGATACATAATGAACGACTCTAAATGAGGCATTTGAAAATAATTATTACATTTCCCAAAATAAAGTTTACATAGTTGCGAGATTGTAGTAAGTTCCAAATACAGATTTTTGAAAATACAAAGCAAATGCAAGGTAGTCCCAATGTTTGAAAATATGCGACTCGAGCTAGCCAAATCTCGTAGTAATCCTAATCCTGCAGGGCACCTGAGAACACATGCTAAAAAGAGTCAGCTATAAAGCTGGTGAGTTCATAGGTTTGTTAGTTAAAACATAAGGTATAAAACCTTTGATGTTTTGAAAAGTGGTTCAGAATCTGCGATTCTGATATGTATTAAGTTGAAGTTGTAATACCAATGTGTATACGATAATCGAGGTACCTAATACCTAAGCAATAGTGGTATGTACCAAAGTACATAATGATTGAGGCATTCCGAGCCTGGATACCTATCAGGTATTAAGTAAATCTGTAAGCACAAGGCACTACGTGCCTAAGTACTATCGAGTGAGCGGGTGACTATTTCATATCGAAGGTGTGGCAATCCATGCCTTGATACCTATCAGGTATGAGTAAATCAACTAATTGTGAGGCGAAACCTGCCTGAGTATATTCCGAGTATTTGTATGACCGCGTCATATGATATCGAGTGATGTACTGGTATGCCTACCTGGCACAACATATAGTATCCAGTATCATGAATGTGTAGTCCCGCAGAACTAAGATAGAGCATTCAACCCAATGCTGAATGCGAGTATCATCTCGTGTGTTTATGTTTTGTATCGCTTTACCACGATATCGTTTTGAATCACTTTACCGTGATCTCGTTTTGTATCACTCTAACCGTGATATCGTTTTGTGCCCACTTTACCGTGGCATCGTTTTGTGCCCACTTTACCGTGGCATCGTTGTGTGTCCCTTCAGGAACATCGTCCGCATTGCTCGCAAGCAAAGTATGTAATTGAGCCGGCTGTACTACGACAAGCCCGACTGGTGAACGGTAGAGCCAGCTGTACTACGACAGTCCTAGCTAAGTATATAAGAGCCAGCCGTACTACGACGCGCCTGACTTGAATAGTTGTGTTTGTATGTATGTATGCCAATATGCATGTGTAAATTGTAAGAAGCACCAAGTGCTTGATGTAGTGTACAAGCATATAAACATACATATTCATATACATATATATATAAGTCAAATCTACCAGCATAAGTAATAGTGTATCATGCCACGCATGACGTATTATTCTGTATCTAAATATTTATGTACAATACTTAGATATTAAGTAGCACATTGAACCTAGGTATGAATACACATCACCTAGTTGGTTTGTATTAGTATAAAGATCCTATATTAACGTACGTCGCTAGTGTATACTCCTAGCTTCAGCCTAGCGAGTATATTTGAGGTCTCGGGGAAAGGTCCACTTAAGTACACATCCCGTTCTGATGGTCACAAGTTGTATCGGCAGTCTTAGTTCCTAAAGGAAGACTAATCCTGTTGAAGTCTAGTTGTTGTCCAGTGAAGGTAGAACTACCAGTTCTAGTGTGTTTGATTTGCATTGTCCCGCGACAATATGGTTAATGTATAAAGGTAACTTAGTTAAGTTATAAGATGGTGATTGTTCCTGCACACTCCAACAGTGTACGGTTGTAACCTATCTAGTGTTGATGCTATTTCAAGACAGTCTGATGGGTGTAATTCCTAAGTATTACACATTTCGTATTACATGGCAGTAATAAAGATAATTGTGAATTATAAAAGTTTATTAATATAATTCGAAAACAGTAATTGAGCATGTGTTTCACCCCGAAAGCAGGAAAACATTTGAAAGAGTGGGGCTATGAAACTCACCTGTGCGTTGTTAGCGATCCTACGATACACGCGTTGTCTGATAGTTAACCTCCTAGTGTCCTAAACACGTGAGGTCATATGAGTATGAGACAAATCAGTTTTGTCTAAGCGAGTTGTGTAATTATTTATTTGTCGTTCAGGTTTGGAAACCGTGTACGGGGGTTCGGGGGCAGCGCCCCTGATAGCGGGGTCCAAGGGGTGGCAACCCCTGGCGGGGTCCAAGGGGCAGAGCCCCTGGCTGGGGTCGAGCTGCCAGGTCAGCTTGGAAAATTTTTATTTCTACTATATTGCTTTAGTGAAAACGCTCCGAAATTTCATTTCGGAGTAATATTAGGCGGTAAAATTTGCGTTCCGACACTTAGTGAAAAATGTGTATTTTCTGTTTTAAGCGACACTAGGCAAGCGACACTAGGCAAGTGTCGCTATAGGCGACACTTAAGATTGGCGTCACTTGGGAAGTGACGCTACAGGCGTCACTAAGGGCGACACTGGGGAAGTGACGCTACGGGCGTCACTAAGGGGCGTCACTGGGAAGTGACGCTACGGGCGTCACTTAAGGGCGACACTTACATGCGTCACTTAGGATGCGTCACTTTCATGCGTCACTTAGGTAAGTGACGCTATACTGCAGGTCTGTGGGCGACATTTGCGACTGTTCGACGGGTTTTCACCCAAAAACGCAATCTAGCTCATTTTTAGGCCGAATCTTGTTGTTATAATGTTAATACATGATATATTAAGTGTTTTTAACAAGGAATCATAAGAAAAAGTCAAGAAATCCTTACGATTTGAAGATTGGGGTTTTGAAAATGGTGGAGATGAACTTTGAAGATGAAGAGGATGATGATGGAGACTTGTTGTTGCTGTTGTTGATGATGATTTCGAAGATGATGATGACGATTCCGAATTTACTAGTGATGGTGATATTGTTGTTATTGATTTTGGTTGTTGTTGTTAGTAGGTTTTTGAGAGAAAAAGATGGAGATGGGAGAGTGTTTGGATGAAAGTGAAATAAGAATGAGGGGGGTAGGGGTGTTTGGAGAAGCTGCCCAAAGGGAAAGGGGTGGAGGTTTTCCCCAACTTCGTCTCCAGTTTGCAGTGTAAAATACCCGTATTTGTTTACCCGATCGTACAAAATGTAATATTTTAAATTCTAAACATTTATTTATATTCTTTCGAAATATTTTTGAGTTAAAACATTTTATAAAAATAAAATGTTTGGGTTGAAGTTTTATAACTAAATTTCACGCATTTTCAGATAACTAGAATGCGTTGTCAATTAAAACGACTTACATTTTTGTAACACTTTGTTATAATCGCATAATAAAATACCATTATTTAAAGTTTAAATTTGGCACGAAAAGTTGACTTTTTGACCGGGTGTTATAAATGGCATTGATCACAGATACCAATTCACCATCTTATCCAACTGGGGCTCAACATGCAGCCTACATTTCTGGTACATCTCAAGGATCACAACAACAAGTTCTGGTATCACCAGCGATTCAAGAGCAAACTGCTATCTTACAGCTTTTCTAAGCTCTTACAAAGATTTGGTTACTCAACCAAATACCACTCTGGAGCTGACGAAAGAAGATTATGGTCAGCTAGATGATGATGATTTGGAACAAATGGATTTGAACTGGAACATTGCTATGATCTCAAGGAGGGTTCAAAAATTCTTGCAGAGAACGGGAAGCAAGAGTTTGGAAGGAAATGGGAAGACAGGATTTGGTTTTGATAAAAGCAAGGTCCGATGTTATAACTGCCAGAATTTGAGTCATTTCGCTAGGGAATGCGAGAAACCCAAGATGCCACCATCGGGTCTACTAAGCCTGATCCTCCAAAGGCGAATGAGAAAGAAGAAGTCAAGTCATTGGCTGAGATTGGAATACTCAAGCACAACAGTTTCAACAGTGTCTGATGGCTCATATCACACCCGAGGTACAAAATGAACCAATTGAGCCTTTTAATTGTATTACTTGTATAAAATTGACTGAATCTCTTGAGGTTTATCAAAAAGACAATTTAGAGTTGCGGGAAAAGGTTGTAAAACTTACAGAATCTAACAAGATTTTGAAAGAAAATGAAAAGCTTTATGAAAAACATATTGAGGCTCACAAGTTAGACACACAAACTTATAAAGCAAAGGTCTTTAGTTAACAAGATGCAATTAAAAGTTATCTTATTAAAATTGAATTGTTGAATAAAGAACTATCTGATTTAAAAAGTGAGTTCGATAATCATAAAAGCAAAATCTTAGGTTCTTCATCCGCAACTTTTGTCTTTAATGAAATCGTTAACAAGCAAGGGATAGGCAGTAAAAAGAAAGAAGGACTAGGTTATAACAAAGTACCACCACCTTCCCATGCCGAATATTGTCCTGCACCTGTTAAGGAAGGCCTTGAAGAAATTCCAGTCGATTATACAAAGCTTTATGGTATTAAAGCTAAAGAAGCCAAGCAAAACAAACTGACAAAGAAGAAAACCAAAAGGCCAGAGTATCCTTTGCCTCAGTTTGTTAAGCCTGAATGTGAATCCCCAGTTAGTGTTGAGGAGATTGTTGAGATAGAGGATATTACCGATCAGGAGTATCCTGAGTTTAAAAAGGTTGAAGTAAAAAAGGAGAAAGTGATTTTAAAAAGGGAACCAGAAATTAAAGTTCAAAAAGAAAAAGCAAACGAAAATGTTTTAAATAAGAAACCTCAAACTTTTCAGGCACCTGTAAAGATTTTGAAATGTAATTCAAATGTGCAAAATAAAAAGGTTTCTTGTGATAAACCCTCCACCTCAACCCTTCAACCACAACAAGTATTTTCTAAGACATGTTCACAATGCTCATGTTATAGAAATGCTTCTCAACCTCCTGCGGTATATCCTCCGCCTCAACTATTTGTTGAGACTCGTTCTTGTTTCTACTGCAAAAGACAAGGACATTTGATTTGTGACTGTCCCAAACTTTCTCATCAACGTTATGGGAGAGATATGCCTAGGACATCTGTTTATCGAAATTCATTTTCAAAATCACCTCCTAGGCGTTATTCAAACTCTCCCAAGCCTGCTGAGAAGCCGAGTAATGTTGGGAAAAATTCTTTGCCAAAGCCAAAGCCCGACATTACTCCTAAGCCAAATTCCGAACCATCAAAAGTTTGGAAAAGAAGAGTTTGCTGTGGACTCTAATGTCGTCAACAATAACACATCGGATACAAATTTTGATTTGTTTAAAAATAAAATTCTATCTGATGTGCTTGTTGTTGATGACTCTGGTAGACCTAAGTCTGTAAAGGCTTGGGTCACCGTTTCTCACTAATCTCCTTATTTTTGTGTGTTGCAGCAGTCTGAACGTGTGAAAGATAGTGAATGGTTTATTGATAGTGGCTGCTCGCGACATATGACTGGCGATGTGTCTCTTCTTATGTATATTAAACCATACGCAGGAGGGCATGTGACCTTTGCAGGAGATACTGGAGGAACTATTTTTGGTAGAGGAACGCTAACAAATGGAAAGTTAGCTTTGAGAACGTAAGTTATGTGGCAGAACTAAAACACAACTTGCTGAGTGTTTCACAAGTATGTGATAAAGATTATACCACGTAATTTACAAAGACTGAATGTGTGATACTGAAGCCAGGGTATGTCATTCCCGAGGAATGGGTGTTAATGCGTGCACCTAGAAGAAATGACACCTATGTGATGAACATGTTAATCGTGGAAACTACAAGTGAATATACTTGTCTACTCTCAAAGGCTTCTGAAAAAGATTTACTCCTTTGGCACAGACGGATGAGACATATTCGTTTCTGTAAAATGAATTTTCTGATTAAAAATGACTTAGTGAGGGGAGTTTCAAAACAGTCCTTTTCTTTGAAGGATGACTGTATTTCTTGCCACAAGGGCAAACTCCATAAGAAGTCCCATAAGTCTAAGGTTGTGAATTCCATTGCTGCTCCGTTGGAACTATTACATATGGATCTTTTTGGTCTGGTTTCTATGAAAAGCATTGGTGGTCGGTCTTACTGTTTGGTAGTTACTGATGACTACTCAAGGTTTTCGTGGGTATATTTTCTTGCAACAAAGGATGAGACATCGGGAATTCTGGTTTACTTGTTGGATAAGTTGGCAAATTTGTGCAACTTAAAGGTGAAGAGACTGCGAAGTGATAATGGAACCGAGTTCAAGAATTCAACTCTCGAGTTATTCTGTGCTTCAAGAGGCATTGATCATCAATTCAGTGCTCCAAGAACTCCTCAACAGAACGGAGTTGCAGAACGAAAGAATAGGACTATTATCGAGACAGCTCGAACTATGCTAGCGGATTCAAAGCTGCCTGGGCTGAGGCAGTTAATACTGCCTGTTACGTCCTGAATCGGGTGCTCTCGATTAAGAAGAAGAACAAGACATGCTATGAGCTTTTCAATAACAGCAAGCTGAACCTGCAGTTTCTAGAGCCGTTTGGGTGTCCATGCATGATTATGGTTATAAAAGAACGTGTCTCTAAGTTTGGTGATAAAGCTGTTGAAGGTGATAAAGTTGTTGAAAAGATTTTTTTCTTGGATATTCAGTCAATTCTCCAAACAAAAGAGTCTACAACAAATCAAAAAATCAGATAGAGGAACATTTTGAGGTAAAATGTTTAATGTATACGGAATCTCCTCAAGGAACGGGTCCGGATTGGTTTTTCAACTATGGAAAACTCTTTAACTCTTTCAACATTCCGTAAGAAAATGATACGAAAGAGTTGGTTACCTTGCTTCATGGAATCATTATTTCTCAAGAAACATTCGGTTCTACTTCTAAACCATCCGATTTAAAATCCGATGCGGCATCCAACCAATCTCCTGAAACACCTACTCCAACACCTGCATCTACATCTACACCTTCACCAACACCCACACCTACACCTAAACCACCATATTCTGATATTCCTTCTACTTCAGGAACGATCAATGCAATGGATCTTCCTGATGATCCAGACATGCCTCCTTTAGAGGAAGATGGAGAAGAAGAAGAAATGGTTCATTCTCATTTCTTTACCAATGAAGCAGATGAAGAAGAAACTCCTGTCACTGAAGGAGATTTGAAAAACTTGGATTTGACTCTTGTGCCGGATGTCATTCCAGTTACTCATGTACATAAGGATCATCCCATTGAGAATATAATTGGTGATCCTCACTCTAAAGTTCAAACGAGAAATCAAGCAAAGCAAACTGCTGAAGATAAGCAAACTTCAGCTGAGCAGGTTTTGGGCCTCATGGCAACTGTAGAATCATGCCATCTTTTCTCAAATTAAACCTAAAAAGGTTGAAGAAGCATTGAAAGATCCATCGTGGGTCGAGGACATGCAAGAGGAATTGCAGCAATTTAAGAAGCTGCAAGTTTGGAAAATCATGCCATTACCCAAAGGTGCTCATCTTACGGGCACTCGTTGGGTATATAGAAACAAGATGGATGATAGAGGTGTGGTAATTCGGAATAAAGCGCGTTTGGTAGTTCAAGAGACAAGGACATTTGATTTGTGACTGTCCCAAACTTTCTCATCAGCGTTACAGGAGAGATATGCCTAGGACATCTATTTATCGAAATTCATTTTCAAAATCACCTCCTAGGCGTTATTCAAACTCTCCTAAGCATGTTGAGAAGCCGAGTAATGTTGGACAAAATTCTTTGCCAAAGCCAAAGCCCGACATTACTCCTAAGCCAAATCCCGAACCATCAAAAGTTTGGAAAAGAAGAGTCTGCTGTGAACTCTAATGTCGTCAACAATAACACATCGGATACTGTTGGTGCATTTTGTGTGTCAGTCAGTTGGTCAAACGATTGTAATTGTTAAAGTCAATTAGTCTGCGTATGTATAATGTTTAGTGTGTATATGCGAGTCTGTAAACGAATAGTGAAATAGAGAATATACACAAATTAGTGTTTATGCGACACTTGACTAGTGTCGCATATAGCGACACTTAGCTAGTGTCGCTATAGGGTTTGGACAGCCTATAAATATGGAGTTATGTTTCAGTTTTTTTTTGGTTTTTTGTTCGGTTGTTGGTTATCAGAGAGAGAGAGTGTAAGGCATTTTGTATGTGTGAGAGAGGAGAAAAGGCTTGTAACGTTTATACTCAATTGTGAATACAAAGAAAACGTTATAGAAATCGTGTGTTTGTTTATTCGTTCATTAATCGCTAACCAAACGGATTCCGCACATTTGGTTGATTAAATGATTCGATTAGATCAGAGATAAGGGAACCTACAAGTGGTATCAGAGCCGTGAATCAAGGATTCAACGGTTTCGGATCGTGTTTTGAACGTTTTCGGTTGATTCGCGAAGGTATTAATCGATTATAATCAGTTTCTAGGTTATTTGTGTTGATTATATTGAGTTTTGGGTTGATTTTTGGTGCTAAATCGTCTGCTGTTCGTCAACATTCGTTAGGGTTTCAAAATTTTCGATTTTTAGGGTTTTTGGGTTTCACAGCCGTTTTTGCGTCACTCGTTGCGTCACTTGATAGCGTCACTTACCTTCAAGCGTCACTCCGAGCGTCACTCAAGTGCGTCACTTCGTAAGTTCCAACTAGGGTTTTGCCGACACTTAAGTGCGTCACTTAGTGCGTCACTTGTCGTCACTAAGAGCGTCACTTACCTGCGTCACTTACCCCTAGCGTCACTTCAGTGCGTCACTTGTTGTGCGTCACTTCATAGCGTCACTTGTGATTTTTAGCGACACTTACCTAGTGTCGCTCTAGATTCGAAGAAAAAAAAAAAAAAAAGTTTCTTGGCGGGAAATTCCAGAAATTTTTTGCATTTTTAAAATTTTTCCATAGGCTTAAAAGTGTTCATTTTTAGCCTGGTAAAAGTTTCATTTTACCCGATCATTTTTGGACGTTTTCGGTCGTATTTTTGGCGGGAAATTCGCGAAAACTTTGTAGCATCAAATTTTGTTTTTGAGCTTAAAAGTTCATAATTCTAATTTGGGAAAAATTTAGTTGTGCTTGCCAAATTTTTAATATTTTCAAATTGAATTTTGGTGGGAGAATCTGGTTGTTTGGATTTTTGCTAAAGTTCTTGTTTAAAAGATGTCACGCTGGCATAGTGTTGGCAACAACCTTCCAATGTTAACTCCAAACACATACTACTCAAGCTGGAGAAGAGCTTTTGAAGATTATATCTCTTTTAATGATCCAGACATGTGGATTACATTGACTGAGAGATATGAAATACCAGTCATGGAAGGAACAAAAATTGCAAAATCATATAGATCAATGACTCTCGAAGAACGCAAAGCATGGGATAATGAAAAGAAGACTTTCAACGCAATTAAAGGATCTTTATCTACGGAGGTCTTAAAGTTGTTTAAGCATTACGAAAATGCATATGATCTCTGGGCTGCCATTGAAAAGCGTTGTGGTGGCTATAAAAAGGAAGAACAACCTCAACATAGTGCAATGGTGGATTCGAACAAAAATGTTGATTCTAATGCACCTGAGGTACAAAATGACCTAATTGAAGTTAAGATTGTGTTTCGTGTATTAAATTGACTGAATCCCTTGAGGTCTATCAGAAAGACAATTTAGATTTGCGGGACAAGATAGTTAAACTTACTGAATCTAATAAGTTTTTGCTAGAAAATGAAAAGCTTTATGAAAAACATATTGAGGCTCACAAGTTAGATACTGAAACTTTTAAAGCAAAGGTCTTTAGCCAACAAGACGCAATTAAAAGTTATCTTACTGAGATTGAACTGTTACGAAAAGAGCTTTCTGATTTAAAAAGTGAGTATGATAACCATAAAAGCAAAATTTTAAGTTCTTCATCCGCAACTGTTGTCTTTAATGAAATCGTTAACAAGCAAGGGACAGGAGGTAAAAAGAAGGCGGGACTTGGTTATAACCAAGTACCACCACCTTCCCATGCCGAATACTGTCCTATGCCTGTTAAGAAAGGCACTGAAGAGATTCCAGTCGATTATGCATTGCTTTATGGTATTAAATCAAAAGAAGCAAAGGAAAACAAACAGGCAAAGGAGAAAACCAAAAGGCCAGAGTATCCATTGCCTAAGTTTGTTAAACCTGAAAGTCAATCTCAAGTTTGTGTTGAGGAAATTGTTGAGGTAGAAGATATACCAGAAGAGTCTACCATTAAGGTTGAGAAAATAGCTGTCAAATCTGACTGTTTTAAATGCAAAAGCAAAGCTAAAGTTGATAATGAATCTTTCAAAGTTAAAAATGTTAAAAGTGATTCTAAGTCTACTAACTCAACCTCGGGAACATCTACTTCAACATGTACACCTAAGAGTGCATGTTCAACAAATGTTCATGTTAATAGACCTTCGGTGTACTGTCCTCTACCGAAACGTTTTGAGGGAACTCATTGGAATCAATCTTATGTTGAGAGACGTTCTTGCTTTCGTTGTGGTCAACAGGGCCATATAATTAGGGATTGTAGGTTATTATCCCTAGATATGTTTGGTAGAGGGATGCCAAGAACTTCCTCTTTCAGGAATTCTTTTTCAAAACCTTTTTCAAGGCGTTGTTCGCATTCGCCTGTATCTAGTTATGCATCAAACTCTCCAACACCTATGGCAAGAGTAAACAAAGTTGTGCCTAGTAGACCTCAAGTTCAACAGCACGACATTGTTGAAAACAACTCATCTGAACCTAAACAGGTTTGGAAACCCAAATCCACAAACAACGCATCAATGAAATCTTCTGATTTTTTAAAATATCATAAACTCATTGATGTGATGATTATGGATGATCATGGACAACCCAAGTCTATCAAGGCTTGGGTGTCCCATAAGTACTAATGTTTAATTGTTTGTGGTGATGCAGTCAGTTTCTTGTAAAGTAATATTTTTAGTGACTGCATGGATGTGGATATAGTTGGAAGAATGTTATGATGATTTGTGATTGGATGACATTTCTGAAGTTTTGTGGTGGTAAAAGTGATAAACGGCATTTGATTTGACTTGATATGTGATTTTGAATTTTTTTTTATTTGTCAGTTAATTGCAACAACCATTCTTTGTACTTTTTAGTATCAAAGAAATGCAATGTTGCAAAATATCTTAAATCAAAAATTACAAAAATATGTTTACTGTTTAAGGGGAGTACTTTTGAATTGGATTTTCGAAAAGAATTTGCTGTTCAGGGGGAGTAATTAAAATTCTGATTAATTGGATCAGAAATGTGAACATCAAGATTCTTATTCCTCAAAAAAGATATTAGATTGTGTCTGTAAAAAACATGGGAAATGATTCTACATCAGATGACATGCACAAAATGGAAATTTTAAGTTTTATCTTGGATGTGTCAGTAGATTTATCTGATGTATTGAAAACAGTTTTTATAAATATTGTCTTCATCATACGATATATTAGTAGGCATGTTATACAAAACACTTTGAGAAGTCTTAAGAAGCTTAATCTATAACTGTCTATTTCCAGTGGTGTAACGTCATTAGATGTATGACAAAAAGTCTTAAATTCTTACTTATACTAGACATGTTTTTGTGAAAGATGTTTATTTGATTTCATTTGGGGGTATATATTGACAGTCTCCTCTGTTATATGTAAGTATAGACCTGGTTTCTGTTAATATATACTTTAAAATTAAGCAAACACAAGTCAAAGTACTTGAAATGTCTTTAAAAATTAAGATACCTTACAAGGTCGCCAAAATGGTTTGACCAAGTTTGGTTTTGCTTAAACCTGGATCAAGTTATGTCGCTCTGTTGTACGTAAGTACAGACCTGTCACCGCTGACTTGATTCTTAAAATTGATTTTCTTATATTCTATCTGTAAATAAAAACATGGTCTATGTTTTAAGTTAAGATGTATATCTGTGAAGGGAACCACAATGAAATAAACAAACCAATAATAATAAAATACCTCTTAGTTGTGCGTATAACATGTTTAAGTGGACAAATATACTAATAATCGTTTTGAAATAATTTTTATAAACAGTGTTTTTGGTATGTCAAGTAAATTTAAAGCGGACAAAACATACTGATGATCGAAATAACACTTACTGTTCCTAATAAATGCATGTTAGTCTGATATGATCCCTAACCAGATCACATCAACTATGTCACCAAAAAGAATGTGTTAATTTTCTAGTTGTAAATTTACATTCCTGTATGATTTTATTTTATTTATTTAATTTAAGTTTAGTTTTTATCCAAGTTACAATTACATTTCTATCTTTAAGTACCGAAAGCACATCGCGAAAATCGCTAAATTCACAAATTTTTCACTAAGTGTAAACTGAGCGTCACTTTCATAAGTGACGCTCCCAGTGACGCTTTCGATATAGCGTCACTCACTTAAGTGACGCAGTTAGTGCCGGGTTAAGCATTGCTATAAGTGCCGGGTTGAGTGACGCATACAAGGGTCGGTGTATAAATACCCCTTCCCCACGACACTCAACCTCACCACTTTTCAAATTCCTATACCGTCACTAGCTCTGACACACCGTCACTCGCTTTGTCCCTGTGTCACTTCAACTGTACGATTTTTGTCGATTGATTAGCGATCTTCACGGTTTTTCTCTACGTTCCATTCATACCTCGTTGTTCCCCTCACTCCTACGAACCTTTTGGTACTACTCTTAACCTTTTTATCTCATTATTTTTCCTTTAATTTTAAGTTAGGGTTACGGCTAGGTTTTTCTTCGAAAATCGTTTGATTAACTGCTTGAATGTTTATGTTTTCATGTAATACATGGTGTGTTTTATTCGTCTATACCTAGCGCACACCATGGTTACTTTGTTTTTGAAAACCCCTCACTTTTGGTTCTGGGTATGAACAGTGCACGATGATCTTTATCGTTGCGGCACTTCTAGCGTCACTTGTCTTAAGTGACGCTACTTGGTAATTAGGTAATCTATACCGTCACTTAAAAAGTGACGCTTGATTTTGCGTCACTTCTTAAGTGACTCATGTAGTGACGCATACACTTGTTTAACTTTTCAACCCGTCACTCTACTTAGTGACGCCTTTGTATGCGTCACTACTCCAAGTGACTGTCTAAGTGACGCCTTTCTCAGTACGTCACTTATACCGTCACTTCTTAAGTGACTGACTTAGGATACCGTCACTACGGTAAATGTCGCATGTTCTTCACCCGTCACTTGGCAAGTGTCGTACAATTTAAATCACCAAATACAAACGTCACTTACATCAGTGACGCTTGATAGCGTCACTTCCAATAAGTGACGCTATGCATAGATTTCAATTTTTACCACTATACATTACGACACTCCTTAAGTGACGGTAGTGGCCATGCGTCACTTACCTGAAGTGACGCCTAAAGTCAAAGTTTGTTTTTCAAACCTTTCTGTATACGGGCTAACGTTATAACAATTTCGCATTTCTTTCTTTGTATTGTTAGCTTACAGATGGCTGAGTTACAGAACTACTATCGCCGCACGAACACCCGTCACAACATTACGGCGTTCTTGGAGTCCACCCATGCCAACTCGGCTCCCTTCCGACCTATGATCGAGTTTCTCCGACGATCAAGGATATACTATGCGATTACGGCAACAACTCCAGTATACATGAACCAAGTTGAGGAGTTCTATGATCATGCCGTGGTCAGAGTTCAGGGTGATGTTCCCCGCATTGTGTCGAATATGTTTGGCGAGGAAATCGAGATTACTGAGGACTCGATTCGAAAGGTTCTTCAGTTTGCCGACACATCTATGATGCCCACAATGTTCCCCACCACGTTTATCTATGGGGGACTTCGGTGAATGGGTGTTCGTACAATTAGCGGCTATATTTGTTCACCTTTAGCGGCTATATTTTTGGGAATATGGTGGAAAACATCAGGGCTGGGAAGGACAAATGGTTACAGTATCCTCGTTTTGTCCAGTTATTATTAAATGACTTGAACCTGGGTATCGCACCTGACCAGCGTTCTCTTTTGGTGCCAACCCCGATGCTTTTACGAGTCTTTAATGACTGTAAGCTGGCACCTAAAGGTGAACAAATTTTGGCCGACCGTGACTTGTTCGGGCACATAGTCGACGAGAATTATGTTGCGCCGATTGATGATGGATTTTTGGATGATGTCGTGCCTCCGGTCAACGAGGACGACTTAGTGGATACCGATGTCGCTCAAGACTTAGAGGATATCGATCGTATCGTTCGGGTTGAGGCTGATTCTGATGATGGTGGGCCCACTCCTCCTGATTCTGAGGGTGACGTGCCACCTCAGTCAGCTCTTGATGGGATTCAGCTAGCAGATCCCCAACGCTTCAAGCGTATTTTGCGCCGGATTTCTTCTGGTCGGGTTCATATCCCGAGGAATCCTGGCAAGCGTCCGGCCGGGTCTTCGCCTTCATATGCAGATTTACCTCATCGAAGACGCCAGCGGACTTCGGTGGTTATTGAGGAGCCGACTTCTCAACGACAACAACCACCACCAACATCTGATATGCCGTCATTACAAATGATTCTGGCTCAGATGGATCTTTTGCAGCAACGGTTTGCTGAACAACAGGCTTTGATTGCAGCTCAGGCTTCTCAGATTAAAGATTTGGAGCTAAAGGCTGCTGAGGTTGAAAACCTACAGCTTCAGGTGACGAATCTGTCATCTAGGGTTTTAGAGTTGGAGTCTGTTACAATAGTTTCGGGGGAGGATATTCCTAGAGAGTTAGAAACAAATGTAACTCCTCCTCCTGAACCAGAAAATGTACAATCTTCTGATATCAATGAAAATATCACTTTAGATTATTTTGTTGATGTTCCGGGACAACCGACTCCGATTGCAGCTGATTACTCAAATGTTAATCTGACATATCTGCAGAGTTTGGTGAATAGATTTGATGAAGTGGATAGATCTTTTGATCCCGATGATATTGAGATGGATGCTGAGGTTCCAGGGTCGGATGAGGAATATATGGACAATCCTAATCAAGAACCGGCACCTGAACGAGAACCGGAGCCAGCAATAAGGCAACCAACTCAGGCATTTGATTTTGATGCTCCAGTTATCGAAACAGATTCTTCTGAGGATGAGGCAGAACCTCCAATGGGACATTCCACTGCTGAATCAGTCCCTGCATCTACATCTTCTGGTATTTCAAAGCCGCAAGTGGTTTATAAGTCAATTGCACCTGAGTTGAAAACGTGTAAAACGTATCTTGTTAGAGGTGAATTGACAGGGTTGATCAGAAGTTGGAAGTTTGATGTTGACAACTTTCTGATTCTAATAAAGAGAAGTGACGGCGTGCAATACTTCAAACCGAGATTTAATCATATTAGCACTTTGCCGAAGGTTGAATTAAATCGTCTTGCTCAACTAAACATTGTAAATCATTCTGAAGATACTCGAGGAGTTCTTATTCAGAAAATTTTGAGAAAAGAAATTTACAGCAAGAAGTATTTGTGGATTAGACCAGAGCTGGGAGTTCGATACTCATATAAGAAAAAGATTGATTTGAGAACTCAACAACCGATCGTGAAATATCATTATCCACCAGCTGCTAGTCTCAAGACTGTTCCCCTACAGGAGTTACCACTGGATTTCTTACGCGATCTAAAGTATTGGTGGTTTGACTCTGTAACTCAAGAAGCTGTAATCGAGTATTCTACAAAAACGGTTGTAGCACAAGCACAGGATGTTTGGGGAGAATGGCCGGTTAAGGAGTTTGTGGGAAAGTCAATTCGTGTTTTTGATCCGATCAGCCTAATCAACTTAACGAATAAAGACTTGAAAGCTCTCTACAAGAATAGGCTTCAGTACAATCAAGCTGATTTAGAGGAAGCTTCTAAGTTCACAAGGGTGGTTGAGATTTGTTTGAAAGTAGGAATACATGCTGGCGGTGTATTTCCAGAAGGGTGGTGCTAAATGCTAAATTTTGAAGATTTTGAAGACCAAGCTGAAGACACGGGGGAGTTTGTTGATGCATCTTTGAGTGTCTGTCAGTTGGTCTATCGAGTTGTAATTAGTGTCGTTTGTTATTTGATAGACATATAGTTTTTGTTTATGCGACACTCGTGTTTTAGTTTAGGCGACACTCGCCTGAGTGACGCATAGCGTCACTTGATTAAGTGACGCATAGCGACACTTAGGTAAGTGACGCATTAAGGCGGCCACATGCGACACTTCCACAAGTGACGCATGTCGGCTGTGTTTTAGTATAAATACAAACCTACGGGTTTTAGGCTAGGGTTGACGAAACCCTAGCACAATTTGTCGACTTGGTATCTCTGTAATCGATCCCTATACTCAATACAAGCTAATAAACGAGTTTCTTTGTTTGAATATTATTGTTTTCGGTTTGAGTTTGTTAGCACAAAGTGTAATTAACTGATTCCGCCGGTTAATTACTGTCAATTGTCATCTAGATCCGAGCGCTAGGCACTTTCAGTGACTCCCAGCCCTTGATTGCTTCAACCTTGGCGGGATCAACATGGATTCCCTGGCGGTCAATGACGTGCCCAAGGAATTGAACAGTTTGAATCCAGAACTCACACTTAGAGAACTTGGCATATAACTCTTCGTGTTTGAGAAGTTCCAGAATGGTTTTCAGATGCTGAACATGTTCTTGCTCATCACGAGAGTAGATCAGAATGTCATCAATGAACACAATGATAAACTTGTCAAGATATGGTTTGCACACCCGATTCATAAGGTCCATGAATACTGCCGGTGCGTTGGTTAAGCCGAATGGCATCACTTGGAATTCGTAATGCCCATAACGTGTTCGAAAAGCTGTTTTCGGAATATCATCGTCACGAACTCGGAGTTGGTGATAACCTGACCGTAGGTCAATTTTTGAGTAGACACTCGATCCCTGAAGTTGGTCGAATAGGTCATCGATTGTGGGAAGTGGATACCGATTCTTTATGGTTAGCTTATTCAGCTCTCGGTAATCGATACACATGCGGAATGATCCATCTTTCTTTTTCACGAATAAGACCAGAGCTCCCCAAGGCGAGGAACTTGGTTGAATGAATCCTCTATCCAGGAGTTCCTGTAATTGATTAGACAACTCCTGCATTTCGGAGGGTGCTAAACGATACGAAGCTCGTGCCACGGGTGCAGCCCCCGGCACAAGTTCGATTTGGAATTTGATTTGTCTAGGTGGCGGAAGTCCGGGCAAGTCCTCAGGAAAGACTTCCGGGAAATCCCGTACGATAGGCACATCCTCAAGTCGTTTCTCCTCCGACTTCTTCTCGGTGACATGTGCGAGGATGGCTTGATACCCGTTTCGTAGGTATTTTCTAGTTTCCATGCAAGATACGATATTCAGTTTCTATCTACCGGTCTCCCCTTGTAGAATTAAGGTTCTACCGGAGACGAGAGGTATACGAACGAGTTTGTCATAACAGACGATTCCAGCTCGGTGCGTGGATAACCAATCCATACCGATGATAATGTCAAAGCTTCCGATCTCTACAGGTATCAAATCAATGGAAAAGAGTTCGCTCGAGAGGTTTAGTGTACAACCACGTATAATGCTATCAGTCTCAATCAGGTTGCCATTAGCTAGCTCTACTATGTACTTAGTATCTAAGGCAGTAGGAGTGGTGTCAAGTAGAGGGCTAAATTTCTCAGAAATGAAGTTTCTATCAGCACCGGTATCGAATAATATCGAAGCAGTAAGGTTGTTGAGAAGGAAAGTACATGTTACCACGTTCGGGTCTTGTCTGGCTTCCCCAGCCTTGATAATGAACGCTCTGCCGCGAGCAGGGTTGTTGTTTTTCAGCTTAGGGCAATTACTCTTGAAATGCCCAGAATTTCCGCACCCAAAGCAGGTCTTTGGCGTGTTGGTGTTAGGGGTAGGAATGTTGGTTCGACAATCCTTGGCTAGGTGCCCGAACCGTTTGCAATTGGAACACGAGCAAGAACCGTCATGATGGCGGTTGCATTTGGGACAGTAGGGCTTGTTCCCAATATACCCTTTCCTTTCTGCAGATCCTGATGAATAAGCCTTAACAGACGCAGGCTTCTTGTTGATGATTTGATTGGATGAGTTGGGATTTCCTTCCCACTTGCGTTTGTTGTTTGTTGTTGGGGTTGAAGTTGTGCCACGGCGGGCAGAGTTGGCCGTTAGTTCGTGTGCCATACGAATGGCGCTCTGAATAGTACTCGGTTTGGATGAAGTCACCAGGTCTTGAAGTCTGTCGAAGAGTCCATCTATGTATTTCTCAATCCTCTTCTACTCGGGATCGACCATGGATGGGCGTAGAAGTCCAGTTGGTGAAAACGGTTGGTGTAACCCGTGATGTCATCACCCTGCATTTTGTGGTTCCAGAACTCTAGTTCCAGCTAGTTCAATTCATCTCTGGGGCAGTACTCGCCCCTCAACATCAGCTTTAACTCCTCCCATGAGAGTTTGTAAGTATTTACAATACCCACAGTCTGGGCATAGGTATTCCACCAGGTGAGAGCGGTGTCAGAAAATGTACTGGCGGATAACTTAACCTTATCTCCCTCTGTGCAGCTGCAAATAAGGAATACAGATTCGATTTTCTCGATCCAGCGTACTAGACCGATTGCTCCTTCGGTACCTGCAAAGCTCAAAGGTTTGCAGTTCTGAAAGTCTTTGTAAGAGCAGGGTTTGGGTTGTGGAGCATTGGTAGCTGTATCTTCGCTACTAGGAGTAGGTGTTCGGGTAGCCAATGCTTGGGCCACACTGAGGGCAATCAGATCCGCTATTTCAGTTTCGCAGAGGGTGACCTGGCATCGAAGAGGCATGATGCTTAACAAGAAGAACAAGAAAAGAGAAATAAGAGATTTGTACGAATTTATGATATGTCTCATGTGTATATGATAGAATATACGATAACAGTGTGATGGATCTTTCATGGGATTATAGTTTCATTGCTTGTTACATTCGTGTGAGCGGTTATTGTGGTTGTCCCTATCATAGAAGATAAAGCTTCGGTTTTCATTTACTAAATTGATTGGTGCAACGGTAGGAAGGTATGCCATTTTGAGACAAAACCTTAGAAAGAATGAGACATATATTAATATAATGCATATATAATATAGCCTAAGTTATTGAGCGAGAGTGAGGCCTATCTATGTACATATACATATCACGTAATAGCCTAAAGTGTCTAACACAGACATGTTTGAGTCCCGATTTCTCTCGTGGTCAGAGTCAACTAGTGTATCCTGTTCAGTCATGACTCCTTTCAGATCTCACATCATATTCTGTTAATTGTACATAGTTGATCAGGCTATGTTAAATTAAACCAATATCATGTAGTCACTGAACCAAATCATACTTAATAAGAAATACTGCCTAATGGTCATAGTTTAGGCCCACTAAATGCAACCTAGTTCACTATAACCTTAGGCTCTGATACCAATCTGTAACACCCTCAAAATCACTGTTCAGCGGAAGCAAGCTTTGGGGTGCTACTAATCAAATATCACATCACAAAAGTAAAGCAAACGACATCTATATGCAACGTTTGTAAACATGGTTACATTTCCATACATAAAATGTTTGAAACATAGAGTTTTTGATTACAAAATGGAGTTCCCTAGAGTCCACGCGTATAGCGGGAGATTCTATTACATAATCATAATAAATACAAAGGAAAATGCTAAGAATCTCCGTTAAATGCAGTTATAGAAATCATGCGACTCTAGCTAGTATCCTGAGGGAATCCTACTCCATCTGTGTACCTGAGATACAAAGCTAAAAAGGTCAACACAAATGTTGGTGAATCTCACAGGTTTGTGAATAATATTAGTATTTGAACACAAGCTTTCATCAGTAATGCCCGCAGGCGTAAATCAGGTATTTGCAATCCAGCAAATGTAAAGTAAGTAAGTTATACCATTGCCATGAGGCTCATAATCGAAGCTTAACCCGTAAGTAATAAGTTGCCCCCGAGACATGCTCGAATCTGAGCAAGCTAAGTAACGAATAATAGTCGCCCGTTTATACAGAACAGTTCGTGGTAGCGCTACTACCCCGGGCGGGGAGGGTCATTTCCCTAATGGAACCATTAACTAGTGTTCGTGCTTAAGTCCATAACTAACGATATATGATGGAGGGACTTCCCCAAATAAATGGTGAGAAAACTCATGCAATTCCGTTTGGTAAGTATGTAATTCAGTACTTGTGTTCATAAAAGCAAGCAATATATCTCACCCCAATAGTAAAACAGTAAAAAGTGGGGTTGTAAGACTCACTTGAGTCTAGTAAGTATGAAAGTGTAATTAAGTAAGTAATGCGGATGTAAATCCGTACGTGGTTCTCCAAACCCTGCAACCCTCGGGCGTCCAAAACGTACAAGGTCGTAAGTAAGCAAGTAATCAAATAAGTAGGTATCTCAGAAGATCACCCATGCTAGTTGTCCACCCAACTAGGAAATGTCCAAGTGTTTGTTTAGTATTTCGTTTGTAGTTTTGAAGAACAAGTATGGCCCGTTGGTGACGGTTTGTAATAATAATTCAAAAGTGTTATTATTATATGTATCGTTGTATCAAATTTCATTATCTGCAAGTGTTTGACACTTAGTGTATAAAGTATTTATAAGTTCCTGGATGAGGGGGTCCAGGGGCAGCGCCCCTGGTAGCGGGGTCCAAGGGGCGGTAGCCCCTGGCTGGGGTTGAATTCTCTACTAAATTGCTTTGGTGAAAAACGCATGTGGACTTGAATTTGGGTGAAATTGGGTGTCAAATTTGAGTCTCAAAACTTAGTGAAAAAAAATGAGTTTTAAACTCTCTGTTTTTAGCGACACAATATGCGACACAAAGTTCATGTATGCGACACAATGGTTGTGTCGCATAAGAATGCTACACAAGAGCTTAGCGACACAAGGGTTGTGTCGCATTAGCCTTCGGTGCTAAATCAATAGCGACATAAAGGTTGTGTCGTATAGGGTATACGACACAAGGTGCGACATAATCGTTGTGTCGCAAAGTCTACGACACAAGGGTTGCTGCGACATAAAATGCGACGTCAATGGGTTTATGCGACACAACCTTGCGACACAAGGCTTGTGTCGCAAAGATGAACACCAGCCCAGAAACAGCGCCTGTCACGCTTTTCCGACCCAAATCCCAAATCTAACTCTTTTTAGGCTGCAAAATCGTGTTTTCCTCATACATTTGGACAATACTAAGTTGTTGAAACATTATAACACCGAAATAATACACCAAAATGAGTAGATCTAAATATTTAGAGAATTTCTTACAATTGCAAATCGAGACAAAACGAGGAAGAAAATGAGGGTGATGCCTTTGTTAATCTTGTTCCTCTCTTGATGGTGATTCCGAAAATGTAACTTTTGTTGTCGGTTATGCTAGATCCGAAAATTTGGTAGTGATGGGTTTGAGAGTGTTTTTGTGGTGTGTGTGTGTGTGTTTTTGTTGAAATGAGAATGAAAGAAAGAGGGAAAGAGAGGTGGGGTGTAGGTGAAAGCCTCACTTCCTCAGCTCCTGCAATTGCGCTCCGTGCAGTGTTCGTTTCCCCGGTCGTTTAAACGTTTAATATTTATTTTTAATTGTTTCAAAATGTAAGTTTTAAAATACGAAAGTTCATTAAATTTATTTATTACAAGTATCTTATTAATACTTACCAATTCAATTGGTTTCATTTGTTTGTGCTTTAATGTTTGAGTCGCGTAGACGTTTATTATGCGATACAAAGTGTGCTTAGAATATTATCAAAATAATATTTTTGGTATGTTATCGTTATTAAATAATTTTATATTATTTAATAAAATTAATCACCATAATTACTTGGACCGAAATACATTCGATTTGAATCTTGTACGATTTAAACCAAATCGCATATTAGTATATATTCAACAGTATATATTTTGATACATTAATTAGCCTAGCACCACACTAATTACATGTATTAACAGTTAAGTAGGAACTAATTACTAGTCCTAAATTGGCAGGTGTCACAGGTGCTAATAGGAGTTTCATTTCTGATGAGTTTTGTCCACTACTTGACACTTCACCTGTTGCCTTAGACTCTATGTACATAGTAGAATTGGCAGACGGCAAACTCATTGAGGCCAACAGCGTAATACCTAATTGCACCTTAAACCTAGTTGATGAGCTATTCTCTATTGACCTTATGCCTGTCGAGATCGACAGCTTTGACATCATCGTCGGTATGGATTGGCTATCCAAGCATCGTGCCGAGATCGTCTGTTTTGACAAAATTGTCCGCATTCCTCTCGTCACCGGTGGAACTTTGATCATACAAGGGGAGACCGGTGGGATGAGAATAAACATCATATCTTGCATGAAAAACCGAAAATATTTGAGAAAAGGGTATCAGGCCATCCTCGCACATGTTATGGAGAAAAAGTTGGAGGAGAAGCGGCTTGAGGATGTGCCTATCATTCGAGACTTCCCAGAAGTCTTTCCTCAAGACTTGTCGGGCCTTCCGCCACCTAGACAAGTCGAATTTTCTATTGACATTGTGCCCGGCTCGGCACCCGTGGCACGAGCACCATATCGTTTAGTACCTTCCGAACTTCAGCAATTGTCTACTCAGTTACAGAAACTCCTGGACAAAGGATACATTCGACGGAGTTCCTCACCCTGGGTAGCTCCGGTCTTGTTCGTGAAAAAGAAAGACGGTTCTTTCCGTATGTGCATCGACTACCGTGAACTCAACAAATTAACTGTCAAGTACCGTTACCCACTTCCCCGCATTGATGACCTGTTCGACCAACTTCAGGGGTCGAGTTTCTATTCCAAGATCGATCTACGGTCAGGTTACCACCAACTCCAAGTTCGCGATGAAGACATCCCAAAAACTGCTTTCCGAACTCGTTATGGGCATTACGAATTCCAAGTAATGCCATTCGGTTTAACTAACGCACGACAATATTCATGGACCTTATGAATCGGGTGTTTAAGCCTTACCTCGAAAAGTTTGTCATTGTCTTCATTGACGACATTCTAATTTATTCGCGCAATGAACAAGAACACGTGCAACACCTGGAAGCCATCCTAGAACTACTCAAGCACGAAGAGTTGTACGCTAAATTCTCTAAGTGTGAAATCTGGATGCAAATCGTACAATTCCTTGGACACGTGATTGACAGTAAAGGAATCCATGTTGATCCTTCAAAAATCGAGGCTATCAAATGCTGGCAAGCACCTACTACACCTACTGAGGTACGCCAATTCTTCGGACTCGCCGGATACTATAGGCGATTCATTGAGAATTTTTCAAAAATAGCCAAACCCCTCACCGCCCTGACTCAGAAAGAACAGAAGTTCGATTGGACCAATGTACAAGAGTCAGCTTTTCAACTGCTCAAACAGAAACTCTGCAGTGCACCTGTTGTAACACCCCTCACTTGTTAAGCAATATAATAATGTATTTTGACTCGGAAGCATATGTCCCAAAACAAACTTTTAATATTCTATACAAAATTCTAACTTGTTTCAACATATGTATATAGATTATAATTACACAAAACAAAATACAACTATTAGGTGTTATATAAATCCAACACTACTGATCTAATCAAATCAGATATCAAAGAAACCGCAATGATCGTCAAACATTCCTTCAAGTCAACAGCTTCTTGCTCAACTCATTATATCCAAAACATAATCTGCAAGAAGTATTTAAAGTGGTGGGATTAGCACAACTGCTAAGTGAGTAAATCAATAAACAACAGAATGACTTAGCATAACAACTTGTGCACAACAAATAATTATATGCACACAACTCATCTGTTTACAGCTTATCACATCACAGTCAACTGACGCCATCCCAAACAACTAGCGTCAAAGAGGACCAGTGGTTCTTGAGGTAACACCTTCTCAAAGAACACTTTAAAACCAACTGCAGGCCCATACAAAGGTTTAACCGACTACTTGGTGCTATTAACCCAAACAACACAGGCTATGACAATACAACTTGTACTAAGACCCTGTGTTATCCAACCAATAACAAACCCAAGCCCAGCCACATGCTGGCCCCTGAATCATCAATACCCAAAGGCAATACATCAATGCACAATGGCAATATATCAAGTGATCACATATTTATATACTCATCATGTCATCATATCAGATTAACAGACTATCCACAGTATTATTACTAATGAACCATAATAATCATGACAACTAAACAATAGTAATAATACAATTACCCGTTGTAACAAACCTGTTACAACTAAATCACACTGAGGGTTATCGATCCACTCACCGATACCTCTGTAGTCTCCACACTCAGTTTCTGTTTACTGAGTCTTTGGTGTATCTTTAAACACCACAAAACGACCAAGTTAGTAACTCAATTCAACTTATTCAACTCAGATAATACCAATTCGTATACACTTATGCACACACATGTAAACACAATATTCACTGATTTTAATTGTTCTCACTGTTTACTCTCATTACCACTGTTTGTTATACTCTTTACCAATGCTAGTTATCTTGTTACCACTGTTAGTTATATTCCTTACCACTGCTAGCACAAAATCGTTACCACTGTTCAAGTTCTGGGATCATTTTGGTCTAGATTAGGCGTTCGGCTAAGAGAAACCGTTCGGCTTTTAATACCTAGTCGATTGGCTTTGTATAGCAGATCGGCTTCCCTAGTTATTTTCAAGCTTTTTGTTACTGGGTCAAGTTCTGTCGTGTTTTTGAACTATCTTAGCCTATCGGCTAAAAGAAGCCTATCGGCTTTGTCATAGCCGATCGACTTTGGCATAACCTATCAGCTTTGTCACCAAACCCAACAAACCAGTTCCTGTTCTGCACATTTCCAGCTCGTTTCAAACCCAAATTTTCACAAGTTCATATACAAATTCAACAAAGATACGTTTTTCACATCAAAGGAACATCATATATGATCATATATCATCTACCACTACTACTAACATCAATCAATTCACCATACATTTCAAATTCATCCAACCTAAAAATCACAAATCAATGAATATAAACTCACCAATTCAAGCTATACAATCAGCTCACAATCATCATATAATACTACTAATCATCATATGTTATCAAGTATTCAATCAATTCTTTAATTGCACCTCTAACCTAATTGATATCTAAGCTCATAACCATAACAATTTACTTACCATAAAAATGGAAGCAACTAGAGGGGGAAGATGATGAGGATATCTCTAAAGATAGAAACTCAAGAATTCAGCTTCAATCTTGATTAAACTCACATATAATTTAAGTGTAGTTGTTCTTATGAGGATTAAGGAGTTAGGGTTTTGAAGTTCAAAGGTATGAACAAAAAAAATTGGGGAAATGAAATATAAGTCGGCTTTTATCAACCGACTCAATTAAATGGGTATAATTTTATTCTCCTTCTAAACCTATTGTCTGGAACCCGAAAATACCCGTAATACAAAATATTTTTATTTTACCGTCGGGTTTAATAATTTAAAACAAACAATATTTCATTAGTCACAATACATCCTGTGACTCTTTAACCTATTCATTTTCAATAAACCAAACAATATTATTTCCTAACAACTTAAATAATCATTTAAATAAATAAATAATATTAAACGGCTAGGCCCGTTTTGAGGATGTTACACCTGTCCTATCCTTACCCGAGGGTAACGATGACTTCGTGGTGTACTGTGATGCCTCACACCAAGGACTCGGTTACGTGTTGATGCAACGAGAAAAAGTTATTGCTTACGCCTCTCGGCAACTCAAGGTCCACGAAAAGAATTACACCACTCATGACCTAGAGTTGGGAGCAGTTGTATTCGCTCTTAAAATCTGGAGACACTACTTGTATGGTACCAAGTGTACAATCTTTACTGATCACAAGAGTCTCCAACATATCATCGAACAGAAAGAACTAAACATGAGACAACGTCGTTGGGTCGAATTACTTACCGATTACGACTGTGAAATCCGTTACCATCCAGGCAAAGCCAACGTTGTGGTCGATGCCTTAAGTCATAAAGAACGAGTGAAACCCCTCCGAGTTCGATCACTTAGTATGACCATACACAACGACCTCATAATTCAAATTCTTACAGCTCAACTCGAAGCACTCAAACTTGAAAATGTCATACACGAGGCCTTGCGAGGCATGGACAAACAGTTTCAAACCAAACGGGGCCAAATACTTCTCTAACAGAATCTGGTTACCAAGTTTTGGGAACCTTCGGGACTTAGTGATGGATGAAGCTCACAAGTCTAAGTACTCTATACACCCCGGTGCTGACAAAATGTATCATGGCATCAAGGAAATGTATTGGTGGCCCAACATGAAAGCTGACATTGCAACTTATGTTAGCAAGTGTCTTACTTGCTCCAAAGTTAAAGCTGAACACCAGAAACCTTCCGGCTTGCTGCAACAACCAGAAATACCACAGTGAAAAAGGGAGCAAATCACCATGGATTTCATTACTAAACTCCCGAAAACACCTAGCGGTTGCGATACCATTTGGGTGATCGTCGACCGACTCACTAAATCTGCTCATTTCTTGGCTATCAAGGAAACTGACAAGATGGAACGTTTGACACGAGTCTACCTAAAAGAGATTGTGTTAAGACACGGCGTGCCCATCTCAATTATCTCTGATAGAGATAGCCGATTTACTTCCCACTTCTGGCAATCCTTACAAAAATCTCTCGGTACTCGTTTGGATATGAGCACTGCATACCACCCGCAAACTAACGGCCAGAGTGAACGAACTATAAAAACACTGGAGGATATG
This sequence comes from Pseudognaphalium luteoalbum, assembly GCA_963422505.1. Classification (NCBI taxonomy): domain Eukaryota; kingdom Viridiplantae; phylum Streptophyta; class Magnoliopsida; order Asterales; family Asteraceae; genus Pseudognaphalium; species Pseudognaphalium luteoalbum. Next base: position 30,489,057 of record OY730195.1, read on the forward strand.
CTACGGGAATGCGTAGTTGACTTCGGTAAAAACTGGGAAAATCACTTACCGTTGTGCGAGTTCTCGTACAACAACAACTACCACACCAGCATTAAGGCTGCACCCTTCGAGGCACTTTACGGTCGTAAGTGCCGGTCACCTATCTATTGGACTGAGGTAGGAGATACACAACTCACCGGTCCAGAAATCATACACGAAACGACAGAAAAGATATTTGGTATACAAAACTGGCTTAAAGCCGCGTGGGATCGTCAGAAAAGCTATACTGACGTGAGACGCAAACACCTCGAGTTCCAAGTTGGGGATCGAGTACTTCTAAAAGTATCACCTTGGAAAGGCGTCATCCGTTTCGGTAAACGTGCGAAACTGAATCCCAGATACATTGGACCATTCTAAATCCTTGAAAGGATTGGTCCAGTGGCTTACCAACTGCAGCTACCTCCTGAACTCGATAGCGTACATCCCATCTTCCACATTTCTAACTTAAAGAAATGATGTCTGATGAGACACTGATTTTACCCCTCGATGAGATACATATTGATGACAAACTACACTTTGATGAGGAACCCACGAAAATACAGGACCGGGATGTCAAACGCTTGAAACAGAGTCATATTCCCATTGTTAAAGTTCGGTGGAATTCGAGGCGTGGTCCTGAATTCACTTGGGAACGGGAAGACCAAATGCGACTGAAATACCCACACTTGTTCACAGACTCTACTCGCACTAACACCACGACTTCAAGATAATTTCGGGATGAAATTCTCCTAACAAGGGGAGAATGTAACACCCGCCAATTTAGGCCTTTAATTAGTGCCTAAACTACTTGTAATTACGTGTATTTAGTTTTGTAATACTCTAAATATATGTAACATTTTGGTGTAATTACATACACGCTTACGCGACTTAATTTAAATCGTACACTTATGAACCGGACGAGGTCCGACATTAATAAATGGACGTTGGTGACAAAACTTTTCAATAACGTGGAATTATCCAGACAAATATTATTTGCATTAATATATTATGAAATTATATTACACGTAATTCGTATTGTTTAAAACACTCCGGATGTGGCGAAAACACATGAGACGCGCCCAGCAGACAAAAAATAGTTCAAATTATATTTTTATAACTTATTACTAAGTATTTTGGTAAAATACTTCGATTAAAATATTCCAGATAAACTTTAACACAAAACGCATAACATTTAATCAATCACGGAACGTAACACAAATTCGAGGAAACAAGCCCACGAGACCCAAATGGGTCGGCCCAGACCCGCGACCCGAGCTCAGCCCTAACCGACCCATGACCCACCCCTTTTAACCCCTTTCTTCCTCACCTCATCTCATTTACATACACACATCCACCCATTTTTTTCTCTCATCTCTCTCTACCTTACATCCTCCTCTCTCTCTCTCTGTAAACTGCAAAAATAACACCATTTTCATCATCATAATCGGTCATCTTCATCATCAAGGGAGCAAGAATATCAAGATCACCACCATCATCTTCTACCTCATTTCATCTTCTCCATTTTTGATTCTTGGTAAGAAACGCTTCAAAACTCGATTAAATTACTTAGAAAGCTTTTATTTACATGCTAGAATGTTTACCCAACAAGATTATGTCCAGAAACCCCATTAAAAACGCTTTAAAAGTTGAAATCTACTGAAAAATCGTGAACAGCCTATCCTGCGAGCTGAGATCCAATCTCGGTTCGCAGAGCCATCTCGGTTCGTGTAGCCATCTCGGTTCGCAGAGCCATCTCGGTTCGCGGAGCCATCTCGGTTCGCAGAGCCATCTCGGTTCGCAGAGCAATCTCGGTTCGCAGAGCCAATCTCGGTTCGCAGAGCAGATCACGGTCAACTCTGGTCAACATTTTTCAGCACTTTGAAATTTACTCAAAATGGTTACCAAATGATGATAATTAATCAATACGATATTAAACCAATGCTAGAATGGTTAACAATCACTTTTCTGAGTATAAAATCGAATCGAAACATAATAATAATGCTTTTGAGAATTATTATTACACACCGTCACCAACGGGCCATACTTGTTTTTCAAAACTACAAACGAAATACTAAACAAACACTTGAACATTTTCTAGTTGAGTGGACGACTAGCATGGGTGATCTTTCACGACACCAACTTACTTACTTATTTACTTACAACCTTGTGCGTTTCGGACGCCAGAAGGTTGCAGGGTTCGGGGAACCACATACGGAATTACATCCGCTTTACTTACTCGATTTCACATACGTACTTACTAGACTCAGGTGAGTCTTACGGTCCCACTTTTACTATTTTTATACTTTGGGGGAGATACTTAGCAACTGTTTTACATATGAACACAATGTACTGAACTGATTTCTCTACTTTTTACACACATTGCTTGAGTTACTTTTATCCACTGAAAGCCTCCTATCGTAAGTTGTTAGTTATGGACTTAAGCGCGATTACTAGTAAATGGATCCATTTAGGACTGACAATCTCTGCCTGGGGTGGTAACGTCACCACGTACTGATTTACACGTAGAAACAGGCATATTAGTATTTGTTACATATGAGTGTGCGGATAGCACTCACGGGGGTACGTGATATATTCACACTACACGGTTAAGCTTCAACTTATGAGCTCATGGCAACTGTGCGTACATACTGATTTACTTACTTTGCTTGATAGCAATGCTGGTACATACTTGTGGTTCATAAACGATTACTTTACTACTAAACCTGTGAGATTCACCAACCTTTTTGGTTGATAATTTTTAGCTTTGTATCTCAGGTACACAGATGGAGTAGGATTATCCCTGGACACTAGCTAGAGTCGCATGATTTCTACCTTGCATCTAACGGAGATTCTTAGCATTATCTTTTGTATATTATGATTATGTAATAGAATCTCCCGCTATAAGCGTGAGCTCTAGGGAACTTCATTTTGTAACCAAAAACACTATGTTTTCAAACATTTTATGTATAGAAATGTAACTAATGTTCAAATAATATGTTTTTGGGTTATTGTGTAGCATTGAATTTGTAATGAGTTCGTCTTGGTGTTTAAAGTGATTTGATATAGGTCACACATGATATTTTGTTACTGCTGCTCTTTTTAATATTTACAAGAAGACTTGAAGGAATGTTGGATCATATTGAATGTATATTGACATTTGCAAGTTTGGTTCATATGGGAATTTTTGACTTTTGACCTATCCAAGTCAAATTGCACATCAAATTATAGCATAATGTTTTGGTGATCATGAGAACTTGGATAACAGTTTTGCAGTTTTGGTGGTCATGAGAACTTGGATAACAGTTTTGCTGTTTTGGTGGTCAAAAGTTGAGTCATCATGTGGGTGCAATTGAAGTGAAGAAATCTGAGATTATGCATATAAAGAAAAACTGCTAGAAAGATTTATAAGTGTGCATGAAGTCTAATTTGATAGTCACAAGTCAGTATGTAGTTTTATCAATCAATGGAAATTGTCTTAGTTTTTGCAATAGTGTAATATGTTATGTCTATTAGAGGATGAATTAGCCTTGGTTTATTATGGACCAGCCCGATTGTCTTACGGGCTTGGATCCACTAGGGTTCATCATTGCTTATGTTTATAATATATAGTCTAAATAGGATTGAATGTAAACCATTTTGATCAATCAATAATAATCCATTTCTTGTATTATAGCATGGTATCAGAGCCAAGCCTCAATCTAAACACAAAACTGGTCATTAAAAATCATCCTCCGGTTATCGGCTAATCGACGGTAATTTGGAGGGATCTCGTTCTTTTGTTTTTTTACTTTTTCTTTCGTCTCAAATAGGTGGGTTTAATCCCATTAGTATTTTATTTTCTCCGCAATCTTTCAACCCTGATGTTCAACATATCATTACAAACCCTAACCCTTATCTGAGAAATTTATGCAGCTTTCAAGTCGCTAAACATCTACAGTCGTTGCTAATCTGTGTCGCTAAAACTTCTGCTTTCGTCGCTAAATATCTAGAGCGTAACTTCCTGATTTCATCACTATTCTGCAAATTTTTAAAAGGTCTTCGTTTTATTTTATATTTTCTTTTGGTAAAATAAAATCTTCTACTTTGCTCTTTTTCTAAATCTTCTAAAACCTTTTCTTTTCTAATGATTTGCTATCTATATTTTCTTTGTTGAATTTTTTCTTTGTCACCTCTATAATTTCTGAATCTGTCTTATTCCAATCTTTTTCTCTCGAGCGTATTTTATCTAGTCTTGTACTTTTTAAAGTTTTATGTTAGTATGTCTTCTCTTTTTCTAAATCTAAAAAAGAAGGATGATTTACCTTCCATATAATTTGGGTGTTTCTAGAGGAAAGTTCCCTTTCCCTGTTATAAATACCCATATTATTATCTTCCTTCTATGTAATTTTTTTTATATTTTTTATATTTATCCATATCATCCATTTTTTTTACAAGTCAAACCATCCAAATTGGTATCACCAAGTCGGACTTGGCAAGTCCCCACTTATCCTTCTTTCTTAATCAAAAATCACTTTCTCTTTATTCAGTTTTATTTCCGTTTTTCTTTTCTATCATCTTCCAAAAGAGTTTCTTTATCATCTCATTATTAAACTCTTTTTAGTCAATCCATTTCTGCTTAATTATTATTCCTCATTATTCTTTTCCTTCTTCTTCTTCAATCTGTCAATACAAGTTGCCGACCAAAGAATCAATGTATGACAAAGTCAATGCAACAAATTTTGACGAACAAAAAGCCACAAAGAGCCAATGGAGTTGCTGCCAAAGCATTTCGTTTTCAAGTCTTCAACAAATTTTGCTCAAGTTTGAACGTTCGTCTTTCTCCCGCTCAAACTTCGGGGGAATATTAGAGGATGAATTAGCCTTGGTTTATTATGGACCAGCCCGATTGTCTTACGGGCTTGGATCCACTAGGGTTCATCATTGCTTATGTTTATAATATATAGTCTAAATAGGATTGAATGTAAACCATTTTGATCAATCAATAATAATCCATTTCTTGTATTATAGCATGGTATCAGAGCCAAGCCTCAATCTAAACACAAAACTGGTCATTAAAAATCATCCTCCGGTTATCGGCTAATCGACGGTAATTTGGAGGGATCTCGTTCTTTTGTTTTTTTACTTTTTCTTTCGTCTCAAATAGGTGGGTTTAATCCCATTAGTATTTTATTTTCTCCGCAATCTTTCAACCCTGATGTTCAACATATCATTACAAACCCTAACCCTTATCTGAGAAATTTATGCAGCTTTCAAGTCGCTAAACATCTACAGTCGTTGCTAATCTGTGTCGCTAAAACTTCTGCTTTCGTCGCTAAATATCTAGAGCGTAACTTCCTGATTTCATCACTATTCTGCAAATTTTTAAAAGGTCTTCGTTTTATTTTATATTTTCTTTTGGTAAAATAAAATCTTCTACTTTGCTCTTTTTCTAAATCTTCTAAAACCTTTTCTTTTCTAATGATTTGCTATCTATATTTTCTTTGTTGAATTTTTTCTTTGTCACCTCTATAATTTCTGAATCTGTCTTATTCCAATCTTTTTCTCTCGAGCGTATTTTATCTAGTCTTGTACTTTTTAAAGTTTTATGTTAGTATGTCTTCTCTTTTTCTAAATCTAAAAAAGAAGGATGATTTACCTTCCATATAATTTGGGTGTTTCTAGAGGAAAGTTCCCTTTCCCTGTTATAAATACCCATATTATTATCTTCCTTCTATGTAATTTTTTTTATATTTTTTATATTTATCCATATCATCCATTTTTTTTACAAGTCAAACCATCCAAATTGGTATCACCAAGTCGGACTTGGCAAGTCCCCACTTATCCTTCTTTCTTAATCAAAAATCACTTTCTCTTTATTCAGTTTTATTTCCGTTTTTCTTTTCTATCATCTTCCAAAAGAGTTTCTTTATCATCTCATTATTAAACTCTTTTTAGTCAATCCATTTCTGCTTAATTATTATTCCTCATTATTCTTTTCCTTCTTCTTCTTCAATCTGTCAATACAAGTTGCCGACCAAAGAATCAATGTATGACAAAGTCAATGCAACAAATTTTGACGAACAAAAAGCCACAAAGAGCCAATGGAGTTGCTGCCAAAGCATTTCGTTTTCAAGTCTTCAACAAATTTTGCTCAAGTTTGAACGTTCGTCTTTCTCCCGCTCAAACTTCGGGGGAATATTAGAGGATGAATTAGCCTTGGTTTATTATGGACCAGCCCGATTGTCTTACGGGCTTGGATCCACTAGGGTTCATCATTGCTTATGTTTATAATATATAGTCTAAATAGGATTGAATGTAAACCATTTTGATCAATCAATAATAATCCATTTCTTGTATTATAGCATGGTATCAGAGCCAAGCCTCAATCTAAACACAAAACTGGTCATTAAAAATCATCCTCCGGTTATCGGCTAATCGACGGTAATTTGGAGGGATCTCGTTCTTTTGTTTTTTTACTTTTTCTTTCGTCTCAAATAGGTGGGTTTAATCCCATTAGTATTTTATTTTCTCCGCAATCTTTCAACCCTGATGTTCAACATATCATTACAAACCCTAACCCTTATCTGAGAAATTTATGCAGCTTTCAAGTCGCTAAACATCTACAGTCGTTGCTAATCTGTGTCGCTAAAACTTCTGCTTTCGTCGCTAAATATCTAGAGCGTAACTTCCTGATTTCATCACTATTCTGCAAATTTTTAAAAGGTCTTCGTTTTATTTTATATTTTCTTTTGGTAAAATAAAATCTTCTACTTTGCTCTTTTTCTAAATCTTCTAAAACCTTTTCTTTTCTAATGATTTGCTATCTATATTTTCTTTGTTGAATTTTTTCTTTGTCACCTCTATAATTTCTGAATCTGTCTTATTCCAATCTTTTTCTCTCGAGCGTATTTTATCTAGTCTTGTACTTTTTAAAGTTTTATGTTAGTATGTCTTCTCTTTTTCTAAATCTAAAAAAGAAGGATGATTTACCTTCCATATAATTTGGGTGTTTCTAGAGGAAAGTTCCCTTTCCCTGTTATAAATACCCATATTATTATCTTCCTTCTATGTAATTTTTTTTATATTTTTTATATTTATCCATATCATCCATTTTTTTTACAAGTCAAACCATCCAAATTGGTATCACCAAGTCGGACTTGGCAAGTCCCCACTTATCCTTCTTTCTTAATCAAAAATCACTTTCTCTTTATTCAGTTTTATTTCCGTTTTTCTTTTCTATCATCTTCCAAAAGAGTTTCTTTATCATCTCATTATTAAACTCTTTTTAGTCAATCCATTTCTGCTTAATTATTATTCCTCATTATTCTTTTCCTTCTTCTTCTTCAATCTGTCAATACAAGTTGCCGACCAAAGAATCAATGTATGACAAAGTCAATGCAACAAATTTTGACGAACAAAAAGCCACAAAGAGCCAATGGAGTTGCTGCCAAAGCATTTCGTTTTCAAGTCTTCAACAAATTTTGCTCAAGTTTGAACGTTCGTCTTTCTCCCGCTCAAACTTCGGGGGAATATTAGAGGATGAATTAGCCTTGGTTTATTATGGACCAGCCCGATTGTCTTACAGGCTTGGATCCACTAAGGTTTATCATTGCTTATGTTTTTATTATATAGTCTATAAATAGGATTGCATGTAAACCATTTTGATCATTCAATAATAATCCATTTCTTGTATTATAGCAATGTCATGTTCATAGTCATAGTTATGTTGATGGAGTGATTTGTAAGGATTTACATATTCCATTTATGTATGTTCAAAGATTTTTAGTAGAGAACACTTTCTAATTAATATAATATGTTCTTGAGGTACCCCTTTAGCAAAAATAACTAAAAAATCTCAAAACAAAATTTATGCTATTTGGCTACTCTCATGTGAGTGCAGTTGAGATTGACATTCTAATTTAATTCAATACTCCCCTTTAACTATGAAAATGTTAAAAGTTTGTCTATAATAGGTTGAAACGTCAAAATGATTGGTATCGACTTAATCATTTTATTAAGAAAATCCCGTATTTTCACGGGCTTTAAAACTAAGTACATTAACAAACTTCGTAAAGCATTGCAACAAAATCTGCCTTTACAGTTAATTGTACTACGTATCACTTTGGCTAGCCAATAAGTAATTAAAGCATCTAGTGATCTACGTACAAGAAAATTAAAGTAGGGGGCATGTATCCATTTGAAAAATATAAACCATAAATCTGGAAGTTGCTTTCCATTTGTCAGTGGAGTCAGCAAGGAAAAAACATGTAAACTCATTGTCACCGAATCTTTGTATGGTCACATCAACCATACTTATTGCATCCCTGGGTTATACTCTCAAAAACTAATGCATGCTTCCTTCATATCCAACGCTAAAACCTCTATTCAGATCCAAAAGCGTTTGTTCTACTCTTTTTCCTTCAACATTCCGATTCTCCTTCTCTAAATCTAAGAAATTAACTAAAATTGTTCTTGCTCAACATGGACCTTGATTGGGCTAACAACCTCAAGAAACGTCTAAGTAATTTTGAAAAGAGAGTTGCTAGTGCCGCCGTCGGTAACGATTTAATTCCACTTCATGCTGCAGCAGCCGCCATTGGCGCATCTTTACGTGATGTCGTGGCTACCAGTAACACGCGATTTAAAAATGCGGCCGATAAGCTTGAACGGGCTCTAGCAACATCCACAAGTGGAAATGCACTACCTCTTTATGCTGCAGCTACAGTCATTATCACGGGCATCAAAGTTGCAATTGCTGCCGCTGAGGCACCGCTTCAAGATGCTGTAAATGATCTTGATAAGGTTATAAATTCAGTCGTAAATGTCGTTGACACGGTTGTTGCTGCAGCCGAGACCGCTCGTAATGAACCTACCTTTGCCCTCGCGCAAGGCTCTATCAAAGCTTCTCTTGCTCTAATGGATGCGATGAGTGAAATTACTCGTGCGAGCACGACTATTCCTCTTACACCTGTTCGTGCGGTGGCTGGTGCTATACCGCGGCTATTGAAACCTTTGCCACGGAGGAAAAGGATTCGCATTTACTAGTTATTGCGAAAGCCGTAGGTGAAGCTATCATTGCCGCTGCTGAAACCGAGTCACCTTTAATAGCTGCTTCGGACGCATTTAGAAGATCAATAGAATCTGCCATGCCGGCTGATGGTCCTCGTGAATCTGCCATCAGAGATGATGTTCCTCGGACTAGTGCTGGTGCAAACCCTCCTATGGTATTCTTTTGATCTAACTTTCTTGATGTTTAGTATATATATGACTCTTTCTCAGGCCACTGTTGTTTGGTACATTAGAAAAGAAATGTGTTTTGAGTTACTATAGATTTGCTATGATATTATATTATTATCATAAAATGTCATAATCGTAAGATAGATATAGATAGACATATTTTGCCCAACACAAACTGGCTAATGAAATTGAGTTTCAACTTTCAAAACAGATGGAGCTTCTTAATTCTGTAGAAGAGATGGTCCTTAACTTACAAGCAGCTGCCTCGTCATCATCGCCGATGTATAAGCATATGGGTCAAATATTGTCTTGGACAGTGGCGCTCAATAAGATGGTTAAAAGCTATCCTCATGATGCTAGTCTCCAAGTTGCTGTTGACAATGTGGAAGATGTAAAAGTTCATTTAGACTCTTATTAATGGTGTTAGATTTTAATTAAAATTTTGACTTATCGTACAAGTTCATATTCAGGCTGTGAGGGCATTGAAAGAAGAAATGGATGGAAGGGTTGAGCGGGGTGAGATTGAGTAGGAGGATCGAAGATTAAAGATTCAACAGTGGCTGGCTGAAAGGTAATTTGGATTTGCTGCTGTTTTTTTAACTGTTTTATTAATGACTCATGTTGAATTGTGTTAAAACATTTAATCCTGTAATATGGAAGACGTTAAATTTCTTGACAAGTTAAATTTATTTCTTGCGAGAAAAATGTGTGACTGTATGACTAGTGTAGAAATAACTATGTTTAGCTTGATAGTCAAGTTGAAATATAGTTTATTGTGTAAACTTATATATTATATGTTTATCATGTTACGTGATTTAATATGCATATAATTAATTAATCCGGTTTCATTTTGAAAAACTATCAAAATAAATCATTTTTTTAAATATATAACCAGGGACTATCATAATGAATCTTTATATATATTAGGTGGATCAAAAAGAAGTAAAAATAATGAGAGAAGAGGGAGAAGGGTTTGTAGCCAATTGTTTTGATACGTCATTAAGGGGTATTAAGGGAATTTTGCTTAGTTATAATAATTAAAAGAAAATTAAAACTCATGGCAGTTACTAGTTTGCCGAGATTTGTGGAGTCCTCCATTATCAACTTAATTTGTGATATTTTAGTTTCTTATTTGTTAAATAGATTTCATCGGAGATGATGAATTCTTATCAAAAACATGAAGTAGAATCATCAAAATATATATCAGATTTAAATAAATTAATTTCTTCTTGAAAAATTAAAAAAGCATCAAAGTTACAAAGGTTAATCTCTGCAAGCATTAAATGAATCTTATCATATCAAAACAAGAAATGTGACAAATGGTGATGAGACATATGAGATTTATTATAGCACTTACAAGGTTCTTATACGGTATGAAAAATGAAATTTGATTCCCAGTTGATTGTAGTTGAAAGGTGTGTATTTATTTATTTATATCTGATATATTGTGGTGATTTTCAATTTTTGTTATTAATAGTGACTTGTCTTGTTGATTAAATTAGATAAATATAAAAAATTAAGTATAATTCACAATTTATATATCTTTTTTGTTTTTGAATGAATGATCTGTTATCAATAAATTGATTCAAGAATTAGTAATTGTGATTTAGTTGTTCGTATTAGTATACTTTGGTATCCAAAATTAATATGCATTGATTCAGAGAAAGTGTTCATTGATTCACAAAATTTGTTAATTGATTCAACTAACATATTAGTATGGTTCAACATCTTTCTATGTCATTAGTTTATTTAGGTAGCACCATCATGATTCAACATTTTAGAGACATGCATTAACATATTTTTCTATGGTTCAACAAACTAAAGTAAGTATTTTGGTTTTATAAAATACGCTTAATAAATTTTAAACCCTTGTTATTTCAAATTTGTAATGGCAACAAAAGCTCGTTCACTGAGTAATATATGATTCACTTGTGAGTATAACATTATTATCATTATGTTATTATAAATTGATGCATAAATTGAAGCAAACTAAGGTTAAGACTTAAACATCATAACTTTGTATTTTTATTTTATTTTTTATTTTCTTTCTAATCATGCTATGATGCAACATATGCTATTACGATTCAGTACACTCTTTAGACAAAAAATTTTTAAAAAACCCACACAGTTGTGAATCATAAATATAAAAATTTCCTTTTTATTTACATCTTTCTACGTACACATAAGTTGATTCAATCAATTTCTCATTATAATAATGATTCACTGATTGCCACATATAAAAATACATTGATTCATAATTTCTATAGTAATGATTTAGAAGTTCATAATAACACAATACGTAGTTTTATAAATTACAATAATCGAGACATTCTTCTAGGTTCTAACAATTGTAAAATATTGTGAGCCATTACATAGAAAATGATTAAAAAATGGAGTATATCCATCATTTTTTGCAAGAACATACAAAAAATAGAATAATATAATCTGAATCACGTATAATTTTTGTATGCCGGTGAACATAAATGACAAAGAAGAAAATTAGAAAAAATCCATCTTTGGTTGATGAGATCCGCTTTTTACGAATAAACGGACGGTAGTTTTAATTGATTTTCAATTTTAATTTTTTTCATTAATTAAAAATGTACGATTTTGCCCTTCTAAATTTGAAATCAGTATTCAAAAACTAATCAAAAATTACAATAATGTCATATTTGATCTCATCCATTCATTCAAAGATCTAATGCAGAGGAACCTTTCTCCCCCTTTTCCACTCTAAAATCCTTCTCTCCGGAGCCTAATCATATATATATATATCTATCTGTGTGTGTGTGTGTTTAAGATCTCGATCAAGTTGCATTGATCTTGCTTGTACCTTTGTAATAAATAATAAATAAATATTGGACTTATATTCTACATTTACAAACTTCAGGTATCAAGTGATGAAGTGATCCACTCAAGTACAAAATCCTCTTCTTTTCTTTTCTTCATTTGAACTTAATGAGTTATTATAATTTTTCATATACCCTTTTTGTCATTTGACATGTACGAGTTATTATGTGCTATCTAATCCAGTTTTGTAAAGTTCTTACCGTAAATCACATTTGCTTCGAATATTTCCCATGTGATGCACGATTAGATCAATTGTGATACCTTATTCATGTTTGGGTGACCTTCACCTCTATGACACATCGGTTGGAGAGGAAAAAACAAAGGCCCATATATGTGGCTTGATACCTCTTCCTCACATGATGCGTTTTAAACCCGTGAGGACAGTTGAGTCGCTGGTGGCTCACTGACTCCAAAGCGGACAATATTTTGTGGTTGTCCTGGCTTCTGTCTACGTTGGCCTTCATCTGCTATCAAAGTCGGGGGTTACCGCACCGATGTTAGGGGGGGGATTGTTGGGGTGACCTTCACCTCTATCCCACATTGGTTGGAGAAGAAAAAACAAAGGCCCATATATGTGGCTTGATACTTCTTCCTCACATGATGTATTTTTAAACCCGTGAGGACAATTGAGTCGTGGTGGCTCACTGACTCCAAAGCGGACAATATTCTGTGGTGGTCCTGGCTTCTATCTCCGTTGGCCTTAGTTCATCTGGTTCATCAATTCACGACAAAGTATTCACATAAATAGGAATTGAACTACGTTTGATAGGAAAATAAAAATCATGGCTGTATCATTCTCGATAACCAATCTCATCAGTTACCTATCTAGGGGTCATTTTCGGATATCTGAAGTTTTGGATACTCGAAATTCGGTATCCAAAATTGTTGATAGTAGATTTCACTACCCAAAACTCTTTCCAAAATTTAGATATCCGAACTTAATTCGGATACTAAGAAAAAACTCGATTACATATATCAGGTTATCCGAATACCCAAATAATATATATATATATATATATATATATAATATCAATTTTTAAAGAATTTTATAATAAAAATTATATACATTATTTATAAGTATTTAAATAATGAAGTTAACATAATATAAATATAAAATATATGTGTATGAAAGAAATCTCAAATTTTTGATCGAAACAGAGGTGACAATTTTACACCTATTGGTTATTCATGGATCAAGTTGGTTAATATTTATGCGGTGCTGAGTTTGTTGAGTCTTTTTCTATTCTTTTAATTATAAACGGATATATAACATATCCTTAAGTTTTATAACAATTAACCAACAGATTTAGCGGGTCAATCCTTTTATATTTTGCCTTTTTTCACTCAAATAAAAAAAATTGGTGGACCCGATGGGTCTACTCGAATCGAGACCTATTTGACCCGAACCCATTTAGGCTCATCATCCTAATTGACCCATTTAGGCTTGGACCTATTTAAACTCAAACCCATATAGACTAGTAACCTGACCGTGCATTTTGTCACTTGTATAAAAAATAGAAAAGGATATGAGGATATCGGATCAGTATATGTCAAAAGGGTGGTGATATTTCCACCACTGTATTTGATAAAATCACCATATTTGTTAATTTTGTGTATTAACAACTTGTATTATATACATTATTAATACAGAAGTTTGATGAATTTATCAAAAAGAGTGATAGAAATATCATCACCTATGTAAAAAGATTAGGCATCCACGTAAGTACCCTTTGATACCGTCATTCACTCATTCCCTTTCTGGAATTGGTGAAATCATTTACGATGATGATAACCTCTACGAATTTTTTTAGGGAATTTTTTAAGGGAGTTGACTTGTCAACTAATCGTCCTTACATTAGGGGCAAATAGTTCGGGAGTGACTTGTCAACAATGCTAATTATATTAAAATGTCTTTTTCATTACTTTAAAATACATTTATCCATCTCAAAATATATGTCTACTGTTAGTTTTTACGAAATTTAAGGAAAATTACATTATTGATAATGAATATGACATTTTTATGTTTGTTTTTTTCACAAACTTCTATGTATCAATTTTGAGAGAAAAAAACTATATTTAAAATGAAATGGTAAAACTTAATTAATACTTTTGAAAGGGAATAAATTTTATAAATGGTCAATGTGATTTACACCGATTTACAAAAATTGTTCATATACTTCCTTTTTACTTTTTCAGTCCAATAAATTTACATTTTGTTTGAAAATGGTCTCTAACCCACTTAAAAATGACAAAAGTACCATTTGACTGTTTAAATTGTGGCTATCCGAAATTGACAAAAGGAATGGTACTTTAGTCATTTTAGATATTAGGTCGTGCAATGTACGACCAATTTCTTGAAATGCTAATATTGATTTTTGTAGTCTAAAGCATGTATTATTTTTAGTTATGTCAAATAGAAATAGAAAATAATATATTTATTCTCATCTACTATTTTCAAACATCGACGTTTTCGATAAATATGTTTGATCGTAAAGTTAGCTACGATGATGTGTTGAACTTTTAAGCCCAAATAAAAAAAACATAATTAATTAACCATGAAATATATAAAAGAATTGTTATTCCTAAAGCGTACGTATAAATAATAAAATAATGTATTTAGAATAACTATGATGATTTGTGGAATCTAAATATGTTATGTTGCACCTTTTTAATTAGCATGCTGTTTTTATATAATCTATGGTTGATGGTTATGAAAATTAAGTCTAGGTTTTACGAATATATTAGAAAATTAGTATAGATTCAAAGTTGATTATTATAAAAATGACAATGATGTTTCATATTATGGTGAGTTCAAGAAGGTGAGGCCGGTTTTCCTAATATATAAGTAAAGTGAATAAGAATGATAAAATGATATAAAGTATTGTGCAATCAAGAACATAAAATTAGTTTGTGTGCTTATAAGGAAAATTTATGTTGGCGAAGGACAGTGGATAACGACGACGAAGGATGGTAGAGGACGGTAGATACAGAATCGATGAAAGGTTAAGATGAGAGGTTAGGGTTTTGTTTTATTTGGAAAGGAAGAAGAATGTCCATTTTACCGTTTAATATTTTTACCATGTCCAAATGGACACATTATATTTGTTTGTCCAGTCCATTCAAGCCCACTTAAGAAATGTAACAAGTCCAGAGATATCCAAGGAAGCACTCTTAAAAGCCCACCATCACCCAAAGTTGAGCCTTTGGGCTTATTTTGCCACTATTAGTTTGAACTTTGAACTTACGCTTGCATTTTAATGAAAACGACTTTGTTGTTTTCGGTGTCAATCCATATAGTTTAGCGACGAAAAGTGTTCAACGGTATTATGTGACATAAAAATGTTTAGCGATAATGGCATGTAATAATGTAAATATATCACATTTATTTATGTAAGTAAATTAATAAATCAACTTAGAAATTTTTTAAGTGTTATGTTTCCTTTTAATTATTGATTTAAGTGGTCTCACTTGCAACTAAACAAAAACTATAGACACTAGCCAAACATTAGACTTCATTCATCTCTCAATTGCTCCACCGTAAACCAGAATCTAAACATCTATTGCTAAGCCACAGAAGAGATATGATGTTGGTTTGAAACTATATCGTTATGTTATGTTTGATTTACATTTTTTAAGTATGCATCTATGTAATAAATTTAGGTAGCAATTTAAACAAGAGGCTTGTTAGGCTCACTCAAATTTTACAAAGACTTTTTCACATGCAAGGGCGGACCTTAGTGAGGGCCGGGAGGGTTGCCCGGACCCTAGCTAAAATCTGAGTAGTTAGCATGTATATAGTATTTTACAGTCGAAGAAGATGTGTTTATGTACGTAATTAAAGCTTAATTGTAGAAAGAAGATGAGAAATGAAACTTACTTTTGAAGAAAATGAAAAGTCGGTGATTTAAGATGAAATGGTAGAAGATGACTCAAGCCCCAAAGCTTTTAACTTTTTATTCTCACTTTTTCTTTACTACCCTTTTCATTGTGAAACTTTCAAATTAACTTCTCCACTTATAAATCATGATTTTAACCCTTATTAAATATAATATAACTCTCCATTGTTATGATAAATATGTGTCAAACTATAATTTTTTTTCAAACAAATTCTTATATAACCATTGATATTATGCAAACTGATATTGTAGATTATTGTTGTGGTTAGAATTTTCACTAACCATTCAGAATCTCGGATAAGCTATTATACTGATAACTTGTAAGAATCCTGGATTGCTTTTGGATGATTTACGCGCAGGATACTGGGCTTATAATCAGGATAAGGAAAGGTATGATCCTGACTTGCTATATTGTGTAGGATCCTCAGGTATTACTATCTTATCCTTAAGATTATGTTGAAACAAGGATAATAGTTATGTAACCTTACTATTGAGGTTATTATATTATAGGATCCCAATAGGGATATTGTTTTATCTTTCAGGATCATCAACTTATAGTTATCCGGAATCTGACTAAGTCTGGGATAATAGAATGCGATTGGGATTAATACTATCTTATTTATCTTATAATATATGCTTATTATAAGGATCCTAGATATCAAATATCTCGGGATCCCTTGCTACTAATATCTACGCGTGTTTATTTCTATTTGACCAGGTCATGAGAGACGTGGGGAAGTAGTTTCGATTTCTTTGGTTCGTATATTACTCAAAGAGTATTTGAAATACGAGGAAAGAAGTCAACACATGCGTTATACTTGGTCACATGAACGTTGGAGACGCTCCACCAAATCTCGGGGATGATACCGGATATCTCGGAATTATAGTTGTAGGTCTGTAGTATATATACGAGGCTTGAATGACCGATTAGGCTAACTTCTGCTCACTACTTACACTCAAAACACTCTCTGCAACTCGTTAACACCCACACATTTCATCATTTACACTTAGATGATCATTCTCGTGCTCTTTAGTTTGTAAACCCTTTTCATTTAATAAGATAAACATAAGGCAAGGATCGATTGATCCTTCCCGAGGTTTTGTGTCGGCGATCTATATCATAGATCAATAGTTTTCCTCGTACATCACTATGTTCTTGCATTTTTCTTTCATTTACTCTATTAAACTCACATTCTTGATCACGTTTACTGCATTATCCCGGAATTATCCTGGATTATATTCATTTTTCTGCATTCTTCTTAATTTATTCATTTTTTACAAAGTCTTTGATCACATATTTAGTAAGGTTTAATTCTAAGTTAATCCATATTAGCCAAATTACAAGTATCCATCACAAAGTATAATTTCGAAATAAATTATCTTGAAATCAAATTCAAACACACTACCTCACTTTACTAATTTGTTCATTAAATTGCATTGTGTTATTTTTTGACCAAAACAATTTGGCGCCCATCGTGGGGCAAGTGGTGTTTTTCATAATTAAATTTTCGTAAAAAGCCTTGTTAAATCACCTTTTTCAAAAGTTTTTGCTAAAAATGTCGACTCAAAGACGATCTACATCCTCTGCCATGCCATCATCCACTTCCGCTATGAGTAGCCTACCACTTCCTCCACCCGTTTCTTCATCGCAACCAAGGCCTGAGCATTTTTATTCGAGGGCAACATCCACCACATCTACTTATGTGGGATCAGGTTCAACCGATAATGATCCTGTAATTATTTCTAACCGTGAGATTATGTTTATGTTTTCTCAGGTGAAAGAACAAATGGAACGAATGGAAAGGAGTAACGCATCACTCAGAAGGGATATGGAAAGCATGAGGCCTAGGGAAGATACTCCCGTTGCTTGGGTCACTACTCCCATTCGGAGCAGGATCCTGGATTTCAATACTCCTCCCTCATCAAATCATTCTGGAGATTTCATATCTATGTAGGGAAGTATCGGGATCCCAAGATCCATGATATCGCGTAAAAAGTCACGTTTTTACTACCGATATCTCTCTCATTCTGGAACGATTCTTGGCATTTTAATTCAAAAACATTACAAATCAATAACATTATGCCAAGATAGTCAAAATAAGGTCGCACGATAAAAATCAAGCAAAACGGATGAAAAACGAAGATTCCACGTACGTTTGAAGATTCCAGACACCGGAATGAGGTTTTGATAAACCAAGATCTATCTAATAAACTATTAGATAACAGCAGTTTTGAATGATTACTAAGAAGTTTGCGGAATAACACTTAGTAATACAATGAAGATCAATATCAATAACAATAACAGATTTATAAAAAGCTCCAATCTTATTAATGATATAAGACGAATACACTGATTTGTATTAGGGTTACAAAACATTGAAGCTGCGCAAAACTCATAACCTAATCTAGGTTAAGGATCTCTATTTATAACACTCTAGTCCTGCTAAACAATCTCCTATAATTATGGAAGCAGTTACAATCCATAATTATTCGAACTTTAACTTCCCTCCTATTCTAGATATAAACAGTGTTAACTACCACAACTATACAAACAGTGGTAATTCTTATAACAGTGTTAACACTTATACAATTTACTAGACTAATATACCAACAGTGGTAACTAGCCTAAGCAGTGTTAACTGTTGTAAACAAGCTAACAGTGATAACACTAACAGTTGTAACTCTTGTCTTCAATCTTCAATAACAGTTGTAATCTTCTACTAGCAGTGGTAACCACTTCACCAACAGTGGTAATCCATGAAGACTTCAACTAACAGTTTTAACTCTGAAGACAGTGATAACCAACAGACTAGCAGTTGTTATACCAGTAGTAACAATAACACTAACAGTGTTAATGCCTTGTGCATTCTTCAACAACAGTAATAACAACAGAAATCTCATTTCCCAACAATCTCCCCCTAAACTTAATCTGTCCCCAACAGTATTAAGTTTCTCTTGATTCTTCTAGTTGATCTCTTTCTAACTATCTTTGATATCTGTGCCTTCTCTCATACTCCTCTTTCTTATGAATTTGATTTAAGATCATATATACCAAATCCTATGCCAAATCATTGTTGAATGAGACAGATAATTTAGCATGCCTTAAGCTTCTTAACAAACTCAAACTCATATCATATTCTCTGTCAGTGAGCATCCAAATAATAGTAGCATAATCAAAAATAACCTGATGAACACTAGGATTGCTGAGATAGATCCACCACTTCACATTTCTGAAAGTATTGAATTCAAATCTGAATCTTTCTGGTTCATACATCATTGACATCCCAGACCAAACACTCAATTCATATATACTATCAAACTTCTTGGTGCTTAGTCCTTTCTCAGATCCAATCTCATACATTCTGTTCAGATCTTCTCTAACAATCACCCTGATCAACTCTTTGAATGACCTCCAATATGAGACAGAAGTATCTGCCCTTTCAACTCTAATTTTCTCACATTTAATTGGAACTGTAAAGTTTACCACAGACCAATCAATGATTCCAGGAGAGTTATCAGGTGGAATATGTTGTAGAGGTTGCACCACAATCAAATCATCCAACTTCAGATTCTTCTTAGGTAAATCTGGAATTGATGCAAGTTCTTGTTTCCTCTTCTGTTTAAGCTCAGCACTCATCCTTTCCCATTCTTTCTCATCTTCAATCTTTTTATCAAATTTTACCTTCTTCTTCTTTTCCCTTTCTGCTTTATCTTTATCTTTCTTAGCTTCTTCTGCTCTTTTAGCAGCCTCAGGATTCAGAAATGTATCCCTATCCTAGATTCTTTGCAGACTCTCAAGAGACATGGCATTTAATCTTGTAGTTGAAATGTTGCCACCTCTTAACTTTAAAATCAAATTTCTTTTCTGTTGTACCCTTGTTAATGGTTTATTTCTTTTAGCAGCAGCTTTGGCAGCTTTAGTCTTTTTCAATTCTGCTGCCTTTTTTTTCTTAAGTTGTTCCACAAGATATTCAATATCATCTTGTTTTTGCTCTCTCAGTTGAGCTTCATCCCACTCCTGAACCTGTTCCTTAGTCATTTTCACAAATTTACCAGGTTCTATCTCAACATCAATCATTTCCTCTGCTAGCACATCTGCATTTATCTCAGCAAATAATCTCTGTGCATATTCATCATCATTCATTGTAGCTTCATGAGGCATAGTTTTCTGCTTTTTCAATTTTGGCTCTTCCTCCAAGATACCCTTACCCTTATCCTTAGGATCAATCTTGGGCATAGCTTGTGCAGCAGCAGGTGCAGTAGTAGGTTCTCTAATCTGAACTGGAGGTAAGGTGGTATGCTTCTTAGCTTTGACAGACTGCACAGGAATTGATTTCTGCCTTTTAACCTATGGAGTCTTTTCTTTCTCTTTCTGATTCTCACCTTCATTGACCATCTCAGTTTCTTGATGAATTGGTGTTTCCATCTCTACATTCTCATCAATGTGATCACCACCATCATTCTGTTCATCATCACCCTTCTCACCATCATCTTTCTTTTCCTCATCAGCTTTATTTGTCCAATATTTCTCCCCCCTTTTGAAAGCTGTTTCTGCAGAGTCACCTTCAACTACCACATACTTTTTCCCTTCTTTCAAAACTTTGACCACTATATATTCTAACTGAGAAACCCTCTGCTGCAAGTTTGCAATCTTTGCATCCTTTTCTTTGTTCTTTCTCCTTTTCAATTTGAATTTCTCCCACACATAGTCAATCATTCTCGTCAATTCCATTCTTTCAACAACTGGTTCAGCTTCTGTTGGTGGTACAGATGATGTGGTGGAGGGTGCAAGAAGCATTGTTGGAAACAATGCTGTTACCCTCCCAAAAAACATAACACCTTTGATTGAGGTATCTCTCTTCATATTTGAAAATACTTTTGGTTTAAAAGAAGAGATACCTATAATCTTATCCAAGGCTGGCAAATCAGATATTTGTTCATTTAGAAAGCATTGCACAAACCTTGGATACATCAAAAATTTAATTTTAGGTTGGTTAATGTTTCTTAGCATACCAGCAAAAATAAAGTTGGAAAAATTAAAACTTTGACCAGTAGCTAAGCATACCAAGGCATATGCTACATTACTGCTGAATTGTTCAAAAGATGAACGTTTGGATGATAAACAGTGCAGTAATGTATGAATTAGAAATCTCCATTGGTATGAAAACATAGTTTTCTGAAAAACATACCCACCCAAAATACCCTCATATCCCATTCGTTGTAAATTAAAGTATAAAGCTTCATCAGAAATTGAAGTTATACCTTCTTCATCCTGAAGATGAAGAGAAGAACAAATGGATGCTTCAGAGATAACCACTTGGTGTCCAGCAACTGTAGAAACAATTTTTGGAACACCTGCTTCTTCCTCAATCTTTGCTTTAACCCAGAATTCATTGATATGATCATGTGAAATTCTGGGCGCGACTGATAGTGCATGATGAATGGTAGAATTACGCAGAAAATCAATGATCTCTACGTAATCATTGGCTATTGGGGGTTTTACCAGATAGGCAATCATGTTATGATCCTTGCCTAAAGCGAGTTGAGGTGTGGTTGATGAAGAAGAAGCCATGAAGAGTTGGTGTATGATTTGCGATAGCAGTGGTTATAGGGTTTATGAAAGCTGTGTGTTATGAAAGCGTAAGAGAATATGTACAAGTGTCGGGGTATTTATACTGTTAGTTATAAAGACCTAATTCTGAAATAAAATCCCCAAATTTTAACTGTAACAATGGAAATAATTTTTTAAAACAGTGGAAACTTGTCTGTGGAAACTATTTGAGAATATAATTTCAATTCAAAGATATCACTAACAGTGGAAACAAATGTACAACAGTGGAAATTAATAATACTAACAGTGATAACTAGTTGATGGAAATAACTCCTGACCAAAGGAATTATAACTCATCACTAGTAACTTAATTAGTAGTACTAACAGTGATAAAAATAACAGAGAATTTTTTATTTTTTTTTATTTTTTTTTTATAAAAAGCTAAACACTGATAATGAAATTTCAACTTGATAGTATAAACAGTGATAACTGATTATATTAACAGTGTTAAGATTTACACTAACAGTGGACATAGTGAAAACAGTGGAAACTGTTTACACTAACAGGTATAACTGAATAATGTAAACAGTGGAAACTATTTACACTAACAGTTATAATTGCTACAGCTGACAGTGATAACCTACAAAGAGTTAGTTCAACACAAACAGTGATAACAATATAACTAACAGTGAAAACAAACTAACTAACAGTGAAAATAAACTAACATATACAGTGGTAATTGAATAATAACAGTGATAATTAAGAAAGCCAAACAGTTGTAAGACTATTATCACTGTTAGTATCAATTACACCTACCAGCATCTAATCCTTAAGCATTATAGAGATGTTTTATAAAATAGTTATGGAAAAACAAGTTAAGAAGATTTAATCAGACCAATACTTGTAATCAGAAATGTAAATCTGCCCACATCAAAAGCTTTGGTGAACAGATCTGCAAGTTGATTGTCAGTGTGGACTTTTATAATCTGAATAAGTCGTTTTTCATTACAATCTCTAATAAAATGATAACGAATCTCTATATGCTTAGTTTTAGAATGTTTAACAGGATTATTGATGATGCTGATAGCAGAAGTATTATCAATGTAAATAGGAGTATTTAAGAAAGTTAAACCATAATCAAGCATCTGATTCTGAATCCATAAGACTTGAGCACAGCAACTTGCAGCAGCTACATACTCAGCTTCAGCAGTAGATGTTGATACAGTTGTCTGTTTCTTGCATTGCCATGAGATTAACCTTTCTCCTAAAAATTGACATCCTCCTGATGTTGACTTTCTGTCCATACTAGCTCCCCCATAGTCACTATCTGAAAATGCTTTTAGATCAAAAGGGGAATCTTTTGGATACCAAAGACCTAGATCAGATTGTCCTTTTAAGTATCTAAAGATTCTCTTTACAGCATACAGATGTGATTGTTTTGGACAGGTTTGAAATCTGGCACAGATACAAACAGCAAACATTATATCTGGCCTAGAAGAAGTTAAATACATCAATGATCCAATCATTGATCTGTACAGATGTACATCAACTTCCTCCCCCTCAGGATCTGCAGATAGTGGCTTGTGTGTTTCCATTGGTGTACTAGCCACTTTTGAATCAGAGTATCCAAATTTAGTAAGTATGTCTTTGACATATTTACTCTGATTTATGAAGGTACCATCTGAACTCTGCTTAAATTGAAGTCCCAAAAAGAAAGTGAGTTCCCCCATTGAACTCATTTGGAACTTTTGATGCATTAAAATTTCAAACTCCTTGCACATATCATCATTTGTAGACCCAAAAATGATGTCATCAACATAGACTTGCACCAGTAAAATATCATTTTGATTCCTTTTGGAAAACAGAGTCTTATCAATAGTGCCTCTTTTGAACCCATTCTCTAAGAGATACACAGATAAAGTCTCATACCAAGCCCTAGGGGCCTGATGCAAACCATATAGTGCCTTATCCAATCTGCAAACTCTATCTGAGTAGCTAGGATCTTCAAACCCAGGAGGTTGACACACATACACCTCATCATCAATCATGCCATATAGAAAAGCACTTTTGACATCCATTTGATAGACTGTGAAACCTTGGAATGTAGCATACGCTAGGAATAGTCTAATGGCTTCTATCCTTGCAACAGGGGCAAAGACATCATCATAATCAATCCCTTCTTCCTGTGTATAACCTTGTGCCACCAGTCTTGCCTTGTTCTTGATTACAATCCTTCTTTCATCCTTCTTGTTCTTGAAGATCCATTTGGTGCCAATTGCCCTTTTTCCCTTTGGCAGATCTACTAGAGTCCACACATTCTGAATCTTGAACTGTAACAACTCCTCTTGCATTGCCTCAATCCAACTAGGGTGTTTGAGAGCTTCTACAACCTTTTTAGGTTCTACTTGAGAAAGAAAACACACATATAGAGATGTATGTAGTTCTTCTTCAGTGACAGCAGTTTGCTGTCTTGTTTGTACACCACTGTTAACATCCCCAATCACCTGTTCCAGAGGATGATTTTTGTTCACATGAAAATTAGATGTTGATGTCTCTGGAATGATTTCCTCCAAATTGGTAAGATTACCATTCTGCTCTGAACTTTCATTTGAAGGTGTTGATGTTTCTGGTTGTTCTTCTGTTTCCAAATGCTGTGATGACTGTGGCAGATCAGAAGAAACTACCTCTGGAGGATCAGGAGTCCAGATTGGAAAGATAATGTACTCCAATGACTCTTTAATCTTTTCTGAGGACATATCTGATGTATCCTCACAAACTCTATCTGCTTTGCTTGATGTGGTACCTGTGCATGTACCTGTACTAGGATTGACAGTTGAATATCTAAAAGCATTGTTAAGAGCATCAATATCAAACAAAGACTTGGGACCTATTCCATCAGGATTAATGATATTCTCATTAAAAGTGACATTCATTGATTCTTCTATGACTCTGGTCCTTTGATTGAAAACCCTATATGCTTTACTCTGAATAGAATATCCTACAAATACACCCTCATCTACTTTGCTTTCAAACTTTCCTAGGTGATCTTTAGTATTCAAAATAGTGCAAGGACATCCAAAGGATTTTAAGAAACTAACCAGTGGTTTGTTTTTAAACAACAGCTCATATGGGGTTTTGAAATAAGGCTTAACAACTGTTACCCTATTCTGAACATAACAAGTTGTGCTAACTGCTTCTGCCCAAAAGGACATAGGAAGTTTTGCATCAGCTAGCATAGTTCTAGCAGCCTCTATTAGTGTCCTATTCCTTCTTTCAGCTACTCCATTCTGTTGAGGAGTCCCAGGAGCACTAAATTCTTTCTTAATGCCTTTCTCATCACAGAATTTATCCATCTCATAATTTTTAAATTCTGTTCCATTATCACTCCTGATGATTTTAACCTTTTTATCTAATTGGTTCTCAATCTTAGTTATAAATGATCTAAGTATTTCACCTGTCTCATCTTTTGTTCTAAGAAAGAAAACCCATGTAAATCTGGTATAATCATCAATTATAACAAGGCAATAAGATCTTTTTCCCATAGTACTTATACTTGTTGGTCCAAATAAGTCCATATGCAATAAGTATAGAGGAGTACAGTTTGAATTCGCAGCTTTAGAATTAAAAGAAGTTTTGTGTTGCTTCCCTTTAAACAAGAAACACAATGATCATCACATGAATAGACCTTCTCAGGTAAACCCCTAACAAGCTTGTTTTTGACAAGTTTATTAATGGTTTTGTAATTCATGTGACACATCCTTCTATGCCACAAAGTAGACTCATTTAAATTTGCTTTAGAAATCAAGCAGTTTAAATCAGGTTGAGGTGCCATGTTTGCTAAGTCACACTTATAGACATTATCTTGCCTAGGAATTCTCATTAAAATCATATTTTCTGGAATTTTGAACTCCTTAGACAGAATAAGACATTCAGTGTCAGTAAAATGAACAGGGTTATTTTTATCTGTGATTTGACTCACACTTAGCAAATTGTACCTCAACTGTTCTACATAATAAACATTTTCAAAGTTTAACTTATCACTTTGAACAACTCCTTTGCCTGTGATCCTTCCACCTTTTGGATTGCTTCCAAAAGCTACATAACCACCATCAAATGATTTGAAATTCTGTAGCTTTTCCTTATCTCCAGTCATGTGCCTTGAGCATCCACTGTCGATATGCCATAAACTTCTTGGCTTGGCCTGCACACAAACAAATACAGAGAGAATTAATTTCTCTTGGGAACCCAAACCAATTTGGCTTTGGGTTTCCCTGATGCATCAAGGTAATCAACTTTCTTGAAGATTATTGATTTTGATGCATTGTTAGATTTTGAACATATGGGAACATTAGCTTGAAAAGGTGTCCAAATCCAACTAATTTTAGACTTAACAGTGGGTTTTGGTCTAACAGTGTTAACTGCAGGTCCAAAGTTATGTCTAACAGTGTTAAACCTGTTGTAACTATTATTATGTCTAACAGTGGTAAAATAATTAACACTGTTAGTATTCCTTACAGTGTTATTTACTCTACCAGTAAAAACTGTTGAATTAACAGTGTTAACAGTTTTAAAAGGTTTACTACTGTTTGCTTTAACTCCTTTTTCCACTGTTTTAGTCTTTAAACTGTTGGCTAAATCTTTAGCTTTTGTTCTTGCAGTGGAAACCTTTGCAGCAGCAATAT
This sequence comes from Pseudognaphalium luteoalbum, assembly GCA_963422505.1. NCBI lineage: Eukaryota > Viridiplantae > Streptophyta > Magnoliopsida > Asterales > Asteraceae > Pseudognaphalium > Pseudognaphalium luteoalbum. Next base: position 30,515,270 of record OY730195.1, read on the forward strand.
CTTGATTTGCCCTATAATTCATCTTTCTAGCAGCATTTGTATGATTAACTTTAGATTTAAAATTTTGTTTGTTAATCATATTAGCTGCTGTCCATGGCTTTTTCATATTCTTTTGATATGTATTTGGATTATGAAAACACTCATGTTGAAGATGATTATTTTTGCCACATATAAGACATAACTTCTCTTTGATCACAGTAACATTATTTCCCAGTTTTTGAGTCACCATTTGGTTCCAATTCCTTTGATTACCTCTGGGAAAATGTTTTTGAAAATTTTGGGATTTAGAGAAGCTATCCTTACATTTGCACTTATCACACGTATTCACAGCAGTTGTATGATTCACAGAAACAGTTGTTTTCACATCATTCCTAACCTTCCTTTGAAAATTCCTAGGTGTGATAGGTGTGATTTTCTCATGTTTGTCATGATGTTTTTCCTTCTGTTCAAACATTTTCTTACTCTCTTCTAGTTTATTAACTTTTAGTTTTTTAACTAGACCAGTAATACTATTGCTGCTTTCACATGATGATTTATTAGATTTATTGAACACATTAACATTACATTCAGATGTATCACACTCTTTATCATCTTCCTTAGTCTACTCATGAATTTCAACTTCATCAATGTTTACAGTTTCTGTTAAACTGTTAACTGGGTCAACCTTTTTAACATCATCATTTAATCCTTCTTTAAGTAAATTTAAATCAATTTCAGTTTTTGAAGAAAAATAGTTGTTGTTATAAGGAGGAGGTACATTATTGTAACCTAACCCAGTCTTGAGTTTATCATGAATCTGTGAATTGATAAGTTTATTTACACTTTTAGATGCATGTTCTAAGTTACTTACATTAAGTCTGATGCTATCTCTTTCACATGTAACTTCTGCAAGTTTCTTAGTTAATAGTTCTACTTTATCTTTAAAAGTGTCTCTCTCCCACCTAGCATACTCAATATCATATTTAAACTGTGTTGCATTATCTTCAAAAGCCTGAATCTGTTTTTCAAGATTTTCTATTACAGAGATTGTGTGTCTACTATTAATTTCACACTGTTTTAGCTCATCACACACTTTCTGGTTATGATCTCTATAATGTTTCACAGTTTGCTTACACACAGTTGAACACAGTTTTATTTGTACCTCATAAGGAACTTCAGATTGCTTGTCAGATTCTGCAGTTGCCATGAAGCATTGATTCTTCACTTCATGTTCTTCCTGATCACTCCAATCCCATCCACATCCATCAACAGATACCAGTGCATTTGATGAACTATCTTGGATTGGCACATTCTTAGTCTGACCAACATTACCACCACTTCTCTGAACAGTTCCTCGTTCATTCTGATCAACCTTAGGGCTTCTGCACTCCCTAGCAAAATGTCCCATCTTGTGACAGTTGAAACATTCAACTTTGCCTTTATCAAACCAGCTTGAATCACTCCTCTTCTGTGCAAAGTTATTTCTACCAGTTCTTTGCATAAACCTTTTTGCTCTTTGAGTGATTAAAGCAATTTGGAGTTTGATATCCATTTCTTCTAGATCATCTCCTTCAAACTGATCTAGATCTTCATTAGTAAGTGATGAATTCACATTACTAGCAAAGAAAGATTCTAAGATTTGATCATTAGAATGAGTAGTACTAGATCCACTACCTCTGGTACCATAGGATGACCCTTTCTGACTTGATTCAGTCTTTGATCCAGAACCTGCCATAGACATAAAGGCTGAATTATTGTTGTTGCTCCCATAACCTACCTTCTTGATCTCTACCTCAGCTTCAAAATTCCTCAGATCATTGTAGATATCTTCTAATTCCTTTGCTTCCAGATCTGCACTCTGCCTTAAACCAACAGTATACATGGTCCATTCATCACCCAAGGACCTTAAGAACTTCCTGTTCAAATCATCTTTATCAATTTTCACTTGATGATTTTCCAGATCTCCCACAAGCTTTGAAAACCTATCAAAGGTTTGAGTCAGAGTTTCTGACTTTACAGAATTAAAGTTCTCATATTGTTGTTTTAACAGAGATCTTTTATTCTTTTTGGTGTTATCATTACCACCAAATCTCTTCTCTATTGCTTCCATTAAGACTTTAGCATCTTGACATGCTTCAAAACGCCTTTGGTATTCATTAGGAATAGATAACAATAGAGTACTCAAAGCTTTGTACTCTATAGATCTGACTTTTCTTTCTGCCTCAGATGTTGGTGGAGATCTTGGCAGTGGAACACCATCACTGTTTAGGGTCACTAGAGGACCATTAACCACAACTTCCCACATTTGATAATCTGTGAGAAGCATATATTGTCTGATTCTGTTTTTCCACAGATCAAACTCATCAGGTCTAAGCATTGGGATCTTTGTGACCTGGATTCCTTCACTACCTTCTGCCATTGCTATTATTTATTGATTATAAAAATGATCAATAAAACAGTAAAAATGAGATCTTCCTGGATTCAAAACTAAAACCTGCTCTGATACCACTTGATAAACCAAGATCTATCTAATAAACTTTTAGATAACAGCAGTTTTGAATGATTACTAAGAAGTTTGCGGAATAACACTTAGTAATACAATGAAGATCAATATCAATAACAATAACAGATTTATAAAAAGCTCCAATCTTATTAATGATATAAGACGAATACACTGATTTGTATTAGGGTTACAAAACCTTGAAGCTGCGCAAAACTCATAACCTAATCTAGGTTAAGGATCTCTATTTATAACACATAGAGTCCTGCTAAACAATCTCCTATAATTATGGAAGCAGTTACAATCCATAATTATTCAAACTTTAACTTCCCTCCTATTCTAGATATAAACAGTGTTAACTACCACAACTATACAAACAGTGGTAATTCCTATAACAGTGTTAACACTTATACAATTTACTAGACTAATATACTAACAGTGGTAACTAGCCTAAGCAGTGTTAACTGTTGTAAACAAGCTAACAGTGATAACACTAACAGTTGTAACTCTTGTCTTCAATCTTCAATAACAGTTGTAATCTTCTACTAGCAGTGGTAACCACTTCACCAACAGTGGTAATCCATGAAGACTTCAACTAACAGTTTTAACTCTGAAGACAGTGATAACCAACAGACTAGCAGTTGTTATACCAGTAGTAACAATAACACTAACAGTGTTAATGCCTTGTGCATTCTTCAACAACAGTAATAACAACAGAAATCTCATTTCCCAACAGGTTTCAAGACAAAAGAGCCCATCACCAACATCTATTTGACTCAAGATGTTCGTTTTCAAATTACGAATCCAACAGAAGAAGAATCAACTAAAACGGGCGAAGAACGAAGATTCTACGCACTCCGGAAGATCCAAACGATTCGTACGACACATCTAAAGTCCAGAGACATATTGTTGGGATTTCTTTTCATCAAAAGCTTCTTTTTTGAATTAAGAATCCAACACAAAAAGAATCAACGCAAACGGACGCAGAACGAAGAAAACACGCACGAATCGAGAAACGCAGCAACCGACAGCGGATTGGTGCTGCTGGCAGCCAGCCGCCGCCGCCAGCCAGCCGCCGCTGGCTGCCTGCCACCCGCACGGATCGCGCTTTGTCGTACTTCTTCGTACCCGGTGTTAGACATTTTCCTACTTTTCGTACCTTGTGCCACTACCTTTTTCGCCTTTTGTACCTGGTGCTACTACCTTTTCCACCTTTTGCTAATGTGTGCTACCTTTGGCTAAAATGCACCAAAACTCCTCTATAAATAGGAGGCATGGGTTCATTTGAAACACACACCTCACACCTTGGAAGAAACACACACTTTCTTCTAGCTTTCTTTTCTTTCTTTCTTTGTTTTTAATTAGTATTAGGCTAGTAGCAAGGAATGTGTTTATAGTCCTCGGTGAGGAACGCAATTGTAATCGTTGGTGTACGCTTGGAGCAACTCTTATTAATTCAAGTCTACTCCTTCTCGCATATTAATCTCGGTTATTTATATCCTAATCTATCTTGATTAAAAATGTATACTTTAATTATGCTAGAGATAGTTTATGCCATGATTAGCGAGTAGATTACTATTGTATTTGTTGTGATGTAGTTAGTATATATAATTGTGGGATGACTTTAAATATGTCGTGAAATAATATGACGGCCCCTATTCGACTGTTCTTTAATATAGTACTGGAAACGCTTATGGCGGAGTACAAATGTATGGAAATCAGAACGACCAAAGGTAGTTATATTATGGATGGACATTATAAAATGGAAACTTTATGAATGGACTTATCTTATGATTTTAAACCTAAAACCTACATTCGCCTTTCGATTAACAAACGTGATTGTAACCTTGTAAAGAGGAGTCGCGAACCTCACTACTTGGTCAATAGTTATCTGTGTAAAACTATGGTTTCAATTGTAACATTATGTGTGCATCATAAAATGCAATGTGATTACGTGGAAGTGCCATGAGTATTGTACATTTCGAGTCACAATGTACTTATCATATAAACATCGTGAAGCAATTGAATCCATAATGGAAACATCGGTAAACGATTAAATACATTGTGGACTACCATAGCATTTTCTGACATGGTTTGGGTTTAACTCTATGCAAAAAGCCAGCAGCATTTTAATTATTGCTTTTATTAGATTAGATTAGATTAGATTAGGTCGGCTATAGGCTAAATAACCATTTACAAAAACCTAGGGATTTATTAATTGTATTGAGAAAGGCAAGTTTAAAATCCAATTTAAATCGATACTTTTCCTTAACCTATGAAATATAAAGTAAGGTATGCAAGAAACCTCAACACTTTCCTTTGCCTACCACGCTTAAAATTCATTAATAGGAATTGATCAACTAAGTCCGAACATATTTGCTAAGTTAATAGTTTGCTAAACTTATAGTCCTTATGGTATTAAGAACAGTTAGACTTGTTGTGGACATGCTACTCTATTCCTTCGCCCACGAGTAAAATGTGCTCAATAATAAGGGTCACTGACTCCCTCACAGGAGAGTGTGGAGAGTTGAGCATTGTCTGTCTGATCAGAATCATGACACCGTGGTTCCTCGTGACATATTAGTTGATAACCGACTAATAGGGAATCTATCAGTTATGCGATAAACTACCAAGTCTAGTGAACACACCAAATTTAGTAAACGTTTCCCCTATAAGTCATCGTCCCACATTATAAGCTAACGAACTCACAACAAATACTCCTTTTATTATCTGATTTACAATTATCTTTTATTCGCTTTAATTAGTTTAATTAATTAACTGAACCAAAAACCCCCAACGCACTCTTTTAATATTTACTAGAAAAGAAAGATTGATTGGATTCCCTCTGTTTCAATTCAGTTTCTCTTTAAGAACGACTCTAGGTCATACTTACCATCTACTAACCTTTTGGTTCAGTATCAGTAAGTCATACTTAGACCCCAGCAAATACAAATTTAAAACAAACACGATCGCGGTCCGAGCATCATCTTCACACGGACGCTTCGGTGCGCATCAAGTTTTTTTGCTCCGCTGCCAGGGAGACTAACTATCCAATACAGAGGCCCAACCAATCCCAATTCTAGTAAACCCTTAGGATAAAACCTTCTAAAAAAAAAATTTCTTAATTTTATACTTTCCTTATTTCTAGTTTTTCTCTATTTACTGTTTCTTCTTAGTGTATGACCTGTTCCCCTAGATCTGCACCACTGTTTAATTTCCCTGATCCAGAACTTATAATACGTACCATTCGATGAGAAAAGAAGTAATCCGCGCTTGAACAAGCAATGGCTGAACGCATCACTCTCGCTGACAACAGTAAACCCTCTATCGAAGGAAGAGGAGGACCAATTCTCTACCCTGAAACCCCTGGTCAATCTTTCGAGCTTAAACACCCCATCATCCAACTAATCCAAAACCATTGTTAATTTCATGAATTGCCAAGTGATGACCCCAACTCTCACCTCGACAAGTTCATATCTCTTTCAAATTCCTACAAACAACACGGAATTAGCCAAGACACGATCCGCTTGTATCTTTTCCCTTATTCGCTCACTCATCATGCGCAAACATGGTTTGAAGGTTTGGAGACCGGCTCTATCCCTTCATGGACGGTAATGGTGACAAAGTTTCTAACCAAATACTTTCCGCCTTCTAAACAAACCAAACTTCGAAATGACATCATGAATTTCCGACAAGCTTTTGATGAGTTGTTATATACCGCATTAGAACGGTTCAAAGGAGCCTTGAAGAAGTGCCCTAATCATCGTCTTGACAAATCCGCACAGTTGTGTACCTTCTACAATGGTTTAGATCCCAACCACCGAACCACCCTCGATGCTGCTGCACAAGGAAGCTTCATGGCAAAGACCGACGAAGAAGGATGGAACCTGATAGAGAACATGACCATGCATCACCATGATTGGAACTCTGAAGATCACTCTACATCTTCAGCACCTATCGCTACATCAAATCCAGTTCCAGTTAAAGCACTTAAAGTATTAACGGAGAAAATGGACTCACTTGTCAAACAAGTTGGAGAACTTAAGAAACAACAGCACCAAGTACACCAAGTGCAAGTATGTCAACATTGCACCAATCCGCAACCATCTGGTGAATACCAAGTGGAGTACGAATAAGCAAACAGCACAGTCTACTATGCTCAGTTTCCCACTCGACCACAGAATTTTCCACCCGGTTTCAACCAAAACAATAACCAAACTAGAGGACCTCCATTCCCACAAAGAACTGACCAACCTTTCCAACCCCGATACCCACCAAGATACCCACCTTACCCACAACAACCACAACTTCCTTACAACCAACCCCTAGCACTTCCTGGACCCACTTCTGATACAAACCAAACCGCTGAACAACCTGCAAAGATAAATGCCCCAGCTTTAAGTTCAGATGATGCCTTCACCCAATTCATGCAAGGTCAACACCTACTCTACCAAAAGACGTCCGCTAGACAAGATCAAGCCGACCTCTTTATGAGAAACCAATTGGCCGTGCTAAAGAATTTGGAAGCCCAAATTGGACAACTGGCACAACGTCTTGATAACAGACCCAGAGGAAGTTTGCCTAGCAACACGGTTCACAACCCACATGTTGAGGAAGCAAAGCAACTCACTACCACAAAGGAAGCAACCACTCCACCTCCTGCTGCTGTACCAGTAAAGGAAGAACCAAAAATCAAGATACCAGCTGTGGAAACCACTCCGACCATGAAAACGAGGTTAGAATCCCTTATCCCGCTAGACTTAAAGCCCAACCTAAGAGATTATCATCCTTTAAGCTAGATGGAAAATTCCTTGATACCATGTCTAGAGTTCCCGGTCGTAATAAATATATCAGGAAATTTCTATCCACTAAGGATAAACTGCCCGAAGTAAACAACATTCCCCTTAGTTCTGAAACATCAGCCCTACTTAAGAATAGCCTTCTCGAAAAACTAGAAGACACTGGTATATTCACACTCCCTTGTTCTATTTACCAATCCGGAGATATCAGCACTTTACCACCTAGGAGCTAGCATTAACCTTATGCCCTACTCCCTGTTTAAGAGGCTAGAACTTGAAAATTTGAAACCCACTAAGATGACTGTCCAGCTAGCTGACCAATCTGTTAGATACCCAAAAGGAATAGCTGAGAACGTCTTAGTTCAAGTTAACAAATTTTTCTTTCCGATGGATTTCGTGGTAATGGATATCCACGAGGACATAAACATCCCGATTATCCTTGGAAGACCATTTATGAACACAGCCAGAGCAGTGATTGATGTGTATAACCATATGATTGTTCTACGAGCACATGGTGAAAGCATCACTTACAACCAACCGGACTGTACACCGGAACAAGAAGAATGTCACGCTATATCAACAGGCAGAATTTGTTCCGATGACGAATCAGGCCCCAAAGAAGAACGATGCTTCACTCGACCAACAACCTTGATCTACGACACTGAAACAGACCGAGACGAGGATGAGGATTATCAAGATGCTGAGGAAGAAGAAGAATCCAAGGAGGACGAATCAGAACCTGAGGAAGAAGAGGAAGAACCCGCTGAGGAAGATGAAAGAATGGAAGAAATGGAAGAAGAAAAACCTGAAGAGGAGGAGGAAGAAATGGAGGAGGATGAAGATCAAACTGATTCACCACAGATGGCTGAAGTCAAAAGAATACAAGACTGCAAAGACTACACTTCATCAGAAGAATCCTTTGATTATGGAGCCATCCATCAAGAGCTTAGATCCACTCATCTCAAAAGAATGGGAAACATTCTCGACTCTTATCTCGATCCATCAAAACCCTTTACTAGAACCCGACTCCGAGATATAGATACTTTTGAAGAAGAACTCCGAACATCACAGCACCCTAACCTGTATGCGAAACTCCTACAAAGTATTTCTGCATATAAGGCATGACAACCAGGAAGCTTTATTGGAGAAAACCTTCAGGACACAATCACGGAAGTCAGAACCATTGAAATCGACAGCACCCAACCTTTCAACAATGCACCCTCAGATGAAAAAATCCACCGATTCCCAGATTCACGTGACAAAGATTCTAAAGATGAGGTCGAGTATGACGGCGATTATATCGACGTCATTCTCGATGAACGCTCTATTCTAAAAACTCCTCTTGCTCCACCAAATTCACCCGTCATCACAGCTGAAAGACTAGAGATTCCCCTCATCGACACTCATGAAGAGATGATTGACCTGATTGATGACAGCGACGGTGTGCGCATCATTGTGGAGGCTATCAAAGAATCCACTAATAACTACACCACCGCCCAGAGACACCTGATAAGACAGATTGAACGATAATACGATTCATATCTTGCCAATTATAGAGAACCAGTGCCCCAAACTTTGCTCAGACATATCCTAGAGTTCTCCGATTCCCTTCAAGAATAAGTCACCAGAGCAGCTCAACAGCCAGAAAGACCAGACTACCCAATGGGAGAAGTCGAGTTCTGCAGCAACCAAAGGCAAATATACCAAAAAGTATATTGTGCCTTAGCTGGATAAGCTTTTCCCTACTCATCGAGTCAGAAGTCTATACTTGCATCAATGAGAACTCATCTTGAAAGAGCTACTGGAAATCCGCAGAATTATGTTGACATAAGAATGGTGGGAGATCTTAGAACCCTTCTAGATCTCATCAAAACTGGAGAACATCTCACAACTCCAGAAAACTTCAGGATCGTCATTCACTCCAGTATTGGTCATCAAGTTGAACTAATAGTTGATGAACTGAATCAAGTAGCATTCGAAGAAAACACTCGTGACATTCCAACACGTTATTGGCACATGTCACAAGTCAACTTAGCATCCTATTTAATAGATCAACTGCGTGGAATGTATGAGGAAGAAGACATAGAAATCGACGCTTACTGCAATGGATACCGCGATATATTCAACAAGTTAATCTACGTCTTCACAGACTCAGATTTTCCCTTCAACCGTGAACAACATCAACTCATAAGACAAGTATGCCAAGCCACTAGATCTTTTGGAGGAGACCCTTTAGCTGAAGACTTTCAAGAAGTGAAGACTCAATTCATGGCCCTAATTTCCTTGATAGGTCGAAACCACCCCCAGCGTGAAATTGTTCGAACTTACACCTGCACCCGAATTGACCCTAATGGACCAGTCACAAGGGCAGTTCGATACATCAGCTATGGAATGACAATTCTCGACCGACTGGCCACTGATCACTTCAAGAGCTTCAGAATGGAATCTACCACTCCACCAACTCTCATTGCCGATATGATGGAGCAATTCTTGCGATACTTCCCTTCATGCTATAGCTTACCTAGGAACCACAATGACCACTCTAGCACCACGGATACATCCAGCATCATCTAAAGAAGAAAGGACTAAGTCGAGCTCTCGACTTTAAAAGAGCACTTCTCAGGAGGCAACCCGTGTATTTACATTTCTGCAATTTTAATTTCCAAGAAGTGATGAAATATCCGACTATCTTTCACACTCGGATCATACAAAGCATGCTCCAGCCTGCAAGAAAATATCAACACCAGAAGAATAGTATATCCGACATGTTCACACCTACGAGACTAATCACAAGAAGACTAGATCAAGAATGCACCAAAAAAGATGGAGTCGGAAAATGCACCGAAGGAACACTGCAACCACTGGGGAGTACTTCTATACCGTCTCTTTCATTTGTTTTAAATATACCATATCCAATATGCTTATCACTAAGTGTGGGATTCAAACCCAACACACATTGAAAGAATGTGACTTAGATGTTTAAAACCCTAAGTGTGGGATTTTACCCCATTCAGAGCTTAGTATAACATCGAGGATGATGTTTCTCTAAGTGTGGGATAGCAGTAATTGCACTACTGTCAGATGGGTAATGGTATATGCTTGATTCTAAAATCGTTGCTCTTTATAAGACCATCCTTCTCCCAAAAAGTAAACAAAATTTTCAAAATCGAGTTGAAAATGTGTTGAAAATGAAAAATTTTAGACTAAGAATGATTTACTTTGGGAAAAAGGACAAATAAAATACAGATTCTTCTGAAAAATTAGTTTAGTAATCCCATAAAGAGCATCGCATGACTAAGCACACAACAACTCAACTTTCGATTCATGAGGTATCTTGAGCCATATGAAAAGCATTCACATTTAATGCTTCACTTTTTCGATTATTGAGTGTGCCGATGTATGCGTTTAGAATCAGAACTTGCTCTTGTTATGCATTTCGAATCCGAACTGGTGATCAAAAAGGAGATCGAATCACATCATTCTTGAACCCATCCATACACCTGAAAATAAATACGTTACCCCTTACCTACTCAAAAGCATACTTCAAACTTCATAAAAAGTTCCAAAGATGAAAGAAGATAAGTCACAAGGATATGACGTCAAAGAAAGAAAATATCCAAGAAAACTCGAAGAAAAGAAAGTCAAATGGAGAAAAGATTCCTCCCAAAAGAAAAGGGCGTCAATCCTCCCGAAAAATTCAAACTTTCAACTTTCCGCTTCACCACAAAGAAAACCTAAGAAGAACCAACACAACCCCCTCTCATACCACCAACCTTCCGCTTCAAAAACCCTACATCCCCACTCCTTGAATGATTGTGGCTAGATCAACTTCACGCTCACCTAAAAGGTAACGATTTGATTCTCGATCAAGCCTATGATGATAACCGATACATGACTGGCGTTCTGAGTGATTAATAATATAATAGAATAGGAAACCCTAAACACCTTGAGTGAATTGAGTGACCACCTTGAGAGGATCGCCTAGTCATGTATTCAAGATCAAAGATCAAAAGCATGCTCCTAAAGATTACAGTCCTTCCTTTTCAAAGAACAAGTATTTTAATTTCCCAAAACCCCTTAGTAAAAAGTTCCGCCTTAAAATTATTTTTTCTTTAACCATGTTGAAAATCGAGTTTGCTTGAGGACAAGCAAAGTTCTAAGTGTGGGATACTTGATATCGCGTAAAAAGTCACATTTTTACTACCGATATCTCTCTCATTCTGGAATGATTCTTAGCACTTTAAGTCAAAAACATTACAAATCAATAATATTATACCAAGATGGTCAAAACAAGGTTGCACGATGAAAATCAAGCAAAACGGATGAAAAACGAAGATTTCACACACGTTTGAAGATTCAAGACATCAAAACGAGATTTCAAGACAAAAGTGCCCATCACCAACATCCACCTTACTCAAGATTTTCGTTTTCAAATTACGAATCCAACAGAAGAAGAATCAACATAAACGGACGAAGAATGAAGATTCTACGTACTCCGGAAGATCCAAATGATTCGTACGACACATCTAAAGTTCAGAGACATATTTTTGGGATTTATTTTCATCAAAAGCTTCATTTTTGAATTATGAATCTAACGCAAAAAGAATCAACTCAAACGGACGCATAACGAAGAAAACACGCACGAATCGAGAAACGAGGCAACAGGCAGCGGACTGGTGCGGGTAGCAGCCAGCCACCGCCGGCCATCCACCAGGCCACCACCGGCTGCCACCCCCTACATGCTTCACTCTTTTTGGTCCTTTCGTGTACCCGTTGCTAGACCTTTACGTGTTTTTCCGTACCCGGTGCACCACCTTTTCCACCTTTTTCGTACCCGGTGCCACCAACTTTTCCACCTTTTGCTATTGTGAGCTTCCACTTGCTAAAAAGCAACAAAACTCTCCTATAAATAGGAGACATGAGGCTCATTTTCAAAAACACACCAAGGCACTAGGACACCAACATACCTAGGCACTTTCACACTTTCTTTCGCTAGCTTCTAGCCTTTCTTTCTTTCTTTTAAATTAGTATTAGGCTAGTTAAAATAGAAGCAAAGAACGTGCTTGTAGTCCTTGGTGAGGAACGTATTTGTAATCTTTGGTGTACGCTTAGAGCAACTCTTATTAATTCAAGCCTATTCCTTCTCGCATATTAATCTCGGTTATTTCTATCCTTATCTATCTTGATTAAATATGTATACTTTAATTATGCTAGAGATAGTTTGTGCCATGATTAGTGAGTAGATTACTATAGTATTTGTTGTGATGTAGTTAGCATATATAATTGTGGGATGACTTTAATTGCATCGTGAAATAATATGACGACCCCTATTCGACTGTCTACTTGGTATAGTGCTGGAAATGCTTTCAAGCAAAGTACAAACGCATGGAAGCCGGTAACGACCGAAGGTAGTTGTATTATGGATCGACGTTAAAATGGAAACTTTATGAACGGATTTACCTTATGATTTTAAACCTAAAACTTACATTCGCCTTTCGATTAACAAACGTGATTGTAACCTTGTAAAGAGGAGTCGCGAACCTTACTATTTTGTCAATAGTTATCTGTGTAAAACTATGGTTTTAATTGTAACGTCATGCGAGCATCATAAAATGCAATGTGATTACGTAGAATTGCCATGAGTATTGTACACTTGAAATCACAATGTACTTATCTTGTAAACATCGCGAAGCAATTGAATTCACAATGGAAATATCGGTAAACAATTAAATACATTGTGGACTACCATAGCATTTTCCGACATGGTCTGGGTTTAACTTTACGCAAAAAGCCGTCAGCATTTTAATTAGCTTTTTAATTAGATTAGTTAGTTTAGATTAGATTAGGTAGGCTATAGGCTAAATAACTATTTACAAAAACCTAGGGATTTGTTAATTGTATTGAGAAAGACAAGTTTAAAATCCAACTTCAATTGATACTTTTCCTTAACTTATGAAATTTAAAGTAAGGTACGCAAGAAACCTCGACACTTTTCTTCGCTTACCATGCTTAAACTTCATTAATAGGAATTGATCAACTAAATCCAAATGTATTCGCTAAGTTAGTTGTCTGCTAAATTTATAGTCTTTACAGTATTAAGAACGGTCATACTTGTTATAGACTTGCTACTCTATTCCTTCGCCCACGAGCAAATGTGTTCAATAACAAGGGCCACTGACTCCCTCACAGGAGAGTGTGGAGAGTTGGGCATTGTCTGTCTGATCAGAATCATGACACCGCGGTTTCTCATGATATATTAGTTGATAACCGACTAATATGGAATTTATCGGTTATACCATAAACTACCAAGTCTAGTGAACATTCCAAATTTAGTAAACATTTCCCCTACAAGTCATCATCCCACATTATAAGCTAATGAACTCACAACAAATACTCCTTTTATTATCTGATTTACCATTATCTTTTATTTGCTTTATTTAGTTTACTTAATTAACTGAACCAAAAGCCCCCAACGTACTCTTTTAAACCTTTACTAGAAAAGAAAGGTTGATTGGATCACCTCCGTTTCAATTCAGTTTCTCTTTAAGAACGACTCTAGGTCATACTTACCATCTACTAGCCTTTGGTTCAGTATTAGTAAGTCACACTTAGACCCCAGCAAATACAAATTTAAAACACCCACCGATCGACGTTGCGAACCGCTCGCGACGCGCGCATCATGGGGGCGGAGCACTATTTTCAAAAACTTAAAGAACAGGTTACTTTTGGCCCACTATGAGGAAGGATTCTATAGATTTCGCTCGCAAATGTGATGCTTGTCAAAGACATAGGAACATCCATCATCAACCGACATAACCGATGTATCCAATTATCTCTTCATGGCCATTTATGAAGTGGGGAATGGATATTGTTGGGAAGCTACCTACTGCTCTAGGAGGAAAAGTCTTTATGCTTGCAATGACAGATTACTTTTCGAAGTGGATTGAAGTTGAGGCATTTGTGCAAGTAAAGGAAAAGGATGTGATCTCATTCATCAAAAGAAATATCCTGACTAGGTTCCGGATTCCAGCAGAGATAATATGTGATAATGGATCTCAGTTTATTAGAAATAGAACAACCAAGTTTTGTGAGAGCTGGGGCATCAAGATGATAACTTCAACACCAGTTCTTCCCCAAGATAACGGACAAGCGGAATCCAGTAACAAGATCATCATCAACAACCTTAAAAAGAGACTGGATGCCAAGAATGGAAGATGGGCTGAGGAGTTACCTTTTGTTCTATGGGCTGATAGGACTACTGAAAAATAAGTGACCAAACAAACTCCTTTTGCTCTGGTGTTTGGATCTGAAGCTATGATCCTGACAGAAATGGTGATCCCAACGGCAAGATCCCAAATGCAGACTAAAGAAACAAATAAGGAAGCATTGACTCAAGATCTGGACACTGTGGATGAGATTAGGGATCGTACTAAATTCAGGATTGCGGCTTATCAGCAAAGGATTTAGAGATCTTACAATATAATATCAGGATAAGAAAATTTCAAATTAGGGATTTGATGTTAAGAAGAGTGTTTCAAAACACTAGAAATCCTGCTGAGGGCAAGTTAGCACCGAAATGGGAAGGTCCTTATTTGATTGATTCGGATGTTGGAAAGGGGGCATATTGGTTAGCAAACATGGATAGAGAATTACTTTCGAGATCTTGGAATGTTGTTCATCTAAAACTATATCATGCGTAAGATAAATATTTACATTTAACATAAAAGGTATTCCTGTAATTCCTGACTTTCCATTATATTTATTTCCTTGTCAATTTATACATATATGTATGTGTGCCATTATTATTTATATATATGTGTGTGTTTAATCTTTTTTATTATTCTCATATGAACCTCGTACTAACTTAAGCATCCCACCTTTACCGAAGATTTTGTATTTGTTGTAGATGATATATTTCAAGATCATGTAATGAGGATAAGAGGTTGGCCACCTCTCTCCCCCGATTAGGAATCCCAGGGATTCCTCTAAAGGTTTAGAGGATGCTGACGCATAATCACCTCTCTTTCATATGGGTTGCCACACCCAAGCCTGGAGCGCACGTGTTTTATTATAGAATCAGGGTCATGGGACCGTTGATGCCTCTGGTACCCGACAATTTCATGACCATTGACCTATAGATCAAATTCTTTTGGTTGTCGTCACTGAGTGCACTAGGTGTTGACCCCTCAGGATAGTAATGTTTTCACTTTACACTTAGTAAAAGGTTTATAATGTTTTCACATTACCTAAAGGTTTTGGCGTGTTCACGTCACTAAAGTACAAAAGGCTTATCATGTTTTTACACTGAATATCGCACAAGGTTTGTAATGTTTTCACATTACCTAAAAACAATTCGTATCTTCATACCATGCAAGAGTTGGATTGTCCCGAGTATTGGCCTAGCCCACTAGCTAATGTGATGCCATTACATTGCAAAAACATGATTTTATTGGCATTACCCAATCTTAAGTCTATTGGTTATAATGTTTTCACATTATTCAAAAAGTTTTATCAAAATATCCAAAAGTTTGTAAATTGTTTTATAAACTTGTTTTGAGGATTTCAAAGATGATTTAATTTTTTTTTAAAACGCATGATAAATGTGACTTTTCATAAGAATAAACAATTGTTCTATGATTATATTGCAAGATATGACTCATTCCTATCATTATTTTAAAGCATACTTCAAGATCCTGAAATCCTGATTGAATAGATTTATCCAGAGGGAATCTCCTCAGGATCCCAAAGTCTAAAGATTTATAATGGGAAAATCTTCCTATCTAATACATATTGTGAGGGAATCTCCTAAGGATCCTGATTATCAAATGATGCTTATGTATTGAGGGAATCTCCTCAATATTTAAAAGCAAACAAAAGATATAATAAAATCCTAATATTATTACCAAAATATCACAGGATTATCAAATCCTGGGATTAATAGTCTATTAGATTGTTCAATAGAAAAACAAAGTAGCCAACATAAACCACTTTAGACACCACCATGGTTAGCCATACCAGGCTAGCCTTACCCTAAAATAATTATTTGATTACATCACAACCCATAAAAATTAAATTATTCTACGTCAACACTGGGCTCCAACTGTTCATATACCTTCCTTGCCCAGTTTGGCACCATCCTCGATGGCATCTGCTGCAGTTTCTAGTCCCTCCAAGACCTCATTCACTGATGAAAGCCTGCTCATATCATTGACATCTTCATTAATGATTTGATTCCCTTCTGGGGTGGTGAAAGCTTTGTCATTTGAAGATTTGTTTGTTTTGGAAGGCTTGCCTTTTGCTGTTTTAGGAGCTTTATTAGCAGGATCTTCAGAATTGGAAGTAGTAATGGGATCCTGAGTTTTGAGCTTAGCAAGCTTTGTCTTCCAAGCCTCTACATCCTAAAACGAGATATCAACCTCACGAGCAGCAACCTCATCGGCCATCTTGATCCTGGCCTCAAAGATCATGATGCCAGCATCTCTTTTGGTTTCTTCCACCAAAATTTTCTTCGCTAATTTTACCCTGTCCCCTACCTCAGCTTTGCTCTTGTTTAACAGAGTTTTGGTCTCTTTAAGCTCCTTTTTGACTTTGGTAAGCTCGGCAACATCCTTCTCATGATCAGCAATCCTGGCACGGGCAAACTTCTGCATACCTTCATTTATTTCCAATTGCTCATGATAGCATTTGGATAACACCTCGGTAGCCTGTGTGATGCAATGGGAATATATGAATAATGGGAATTTGGAAGGTTATTTTCCTAGAATATGACATGTTTACCTTAATCAAGTCAGCGGGAGGATCAGCGAGATCAATCACGTCGTCAGCTTTCTTTTTCTTTGTTGACTTTGAGCGAAGATTGGGGATCCTTGGTTTGGAGGATTCTGGAACAGGCTTGACGGGGGTCTCGGTGTATGGAGTAGGAGGGCATAAATCTGTGAAAACCGGCGCTGCAATAGAGAGATTAATCAGGTAAGATGTTTATATTATAATAACCCTGGATAATATTTCTATTTCCTACCCTTTTTAACCCAGACAGAAGAAATTGAATCGCCATCTGGCAAAGAATCCCTAGCAATAAAGAAGAAATGACTTTTCCATTTGTGGTCATTTTGAGTGGCACGAGCGACAAGTGGGGAGCATTTGGATTTTGTTTGAAGAAGAAAATAATGGTTTCCATGACTACGCAAGTTGTAGATTTGTGCAATTTCAGAAATCTCAAAATTTAGGTCATGAAAATCAATGAGGGTTTGGACAACTAAGAGAACGCGCCATACCATTGGCATGGTTTGGGAATAGCATATCCCAGTAGTAGAGAAGAAATAATCAAACAGTGGGGGAAAAGGGTATATAATTCTGATTGAAAAGGGGTACTCAGGAAAACATACCCATTTTTTCGAACTGAAATCTGCTTGAGCATGAGGGTCGTACGGGCAAAAAACAGTACTATATGGGAATAAACCCTTAAGTTTTAATTTTTTGATATCAGAATCGAGAAAGGTACAGGGTTCAAGATTAACGATTAGTGGTTGATCGATAAATTCTGGTTCATGTTGATCCCCGTCATGAAGTACGAGTGCCATTTCAGTAATAAAGAAAAGAAGAACAAAAGAGAGGGAAAAAAGAGAGAGAAAAGAGAGAGAAAGTGGTACCTGTAACTAACGAATGAAGATGATGATGAGGATTGATGATGAAGTGATATGAGCCAGAGACCTATAATCACTCGGACACGGTTATCTATATGCGTAAATATCTCACCTAACCTCTTTTGGCTTAGTGGAAGTTATATCGTTTTCAGGATCCTGAGAAAACGCTACAACTTCAGGGGCAATTGTTGTGGGTAGAATTTTCACTAACCATTCAGAATCCCGGATCAGCTATTATACTGATAACTTGTAAGGACCCTGGATTGCTTTTGGATGATTTATGGGCAGGATACTGGGCTTATAATTAGGATAAGGAAAGGTATGATCCTGACTTGCTATATTATGCATGATCCTCAGGTATGACTATATTATCCTTAAGATTATGTTGAAATAAGGATAATAGTTATGTAACCTTACTGTTGAGGTTATTATATTATAGGATCCCAATAGGGATACTGTTTTATCTTTCGGGATCACCAACTTATAGTTATCCAAAATCTGACTAAGTCTGAGATAATAGAATACGATTGGGCTTAATACTATCTTATTTATCTTATAATATATGCTTATTATAAGGATCCCAGATATCAAATATCTCGGGATCCCTTGCTACTAATATCTATGCGTGTTTATTTCTATTTGACCAGGTCATGAGAGACGTGGGGAAGTAGTTCCGTTTTTTTGGATCGTATATTACTTGAAGAGTATTTGAAATACGAGGAAAAAAGTCAACACGTGCGTTATACTTGGTCACATGAACGTTGGAGACACTCCACCAAATCTCGGGGATGATCCCGGATATCTCGGAATTATAGTTGTAGGTCTGTAGTATGTATACGAGGCTTGAATGATCAATTAGGCTAAATTCTGCTCACTACTTACACTCAAAACACTCTCTGCAACTCGTTAACACCCACACATTTCATCATTTACACTTAGACGATCATTCTCGTGCTCTTTAGTTTGTAAACCTTTTTCATTTAATAAGATAAACATAAGTCAAGGATCAATTGATCCTTCCCGAGATTTTGTGTCGGAGATCTATCATAGATCAAGGGTTATCCTCGTACATCACTGTGTTCTTGCATTTTTCTTTCATTTACTCTATTAAACTCAAATTCTTGATCACATTTACTGCATTATCCCGGAATTATCCTGGATTATATTCATTTTTCTGCATTCTTCTTAATTTATTCATTTTTTATAAAGTCTTTGATCACATATTTAGCAAGATTTAAATTTTAAGTTAATCCATATTAGCCAAATTACAAGTATCCATCACAAAGTATAATTTCGAAATAAATTATCTTGAAATCAAATTCAAACATACTACCTCACTTTACTAATTTGTTCATTAAATTGCATTGTGTTATTTTTTGACCAAAACAATTATAATGACTATGATTATTATATTAATAATAAACTTGATAACTTATAAGTTTTTCTAGAACATATAGTTAAAACCGAATAAAGAACACTTACTTATAACTTTAACTATAGTTGATTAAAGTCAAACTTTCTAATTATAGCTATATTTTTCATATTAAGGGTGTGTTTGGTAACAACGAACTGTAGCTTGTGACTGGAGCTGGGGCTTGAGCTTATATTCAAAAGTCACTTCAAAAAGCTTCTTATTTAAGGGCTTCTGAAGGCTTATTTTTTTCAAGAAGTCCCTTTTTGTTTATGTTGCCCAGCAAGACTTATAACTTGAGCTTATAAAAAATAGAAACTCATGCCCACAAAAGCTTCTAGAAGCCCCTCATCCAAACATACCCCAAGAGTTTATATCTTACTCATGGCAAAAAAAGGTTGAAATGAGAACGATAAAAGCTTCATTCCAAATCTTAATGTCAACCTTACAATTTTACCATTATATATATCATAATCAAATAAATACCTCTTAATACATGTCTAATAACAATATTTTTATACGTCAATCGATTTTTCACCCCCTCTAAATAATTGTTCAAGTTCCGCCCCTGATGACATGACATTGTTTATGGCTCAATCAGATTATGTTTCACTTTCTATTTTTCCTTGTCTCCCCTAATCTAATTGGCCCACATCACTTGTGGATATAATTTTGTAAAATTTATGTGAGCAAAACATTTCTGTTAAACAAATTTAAAATACAAGTCAATATTATACGTATGGAAGTGAGTTGGTGCGAGTAAACTATTTTGATAATCTAGAGGGGCAATTTAGGCATGTTACCAAAGGGCCCTTGGCCTAGCGGTATGTGGAGAATCCTTCAACCAATAGGCTGTGAGTTCAAACCTCGTATGCATGTATATATTCATGTAATATTATGTGGGATGTTAGATTGTCAGATTGCCTTTCAAAAGAAAAATTTAGGCATGTTAATTGTAGAGGAATAATTTATGCATATTAATATTTTATGAAAGTGTAAACCTCTACACCGAACATAAAGTAGTTACAAAGGCGGAGGATTGTAGAGGCAGGAAGGGCCTCTCGTCCCCCCTACAATTTGAGCTGTGACTAATAGTTTTACATTGTATTGGTTTGGAATTAAAAGTATGTTACACTTTTGCCCCTCCAAGAATCTTTAAAGTGATAATTATTGACTCTTGTGATCTTTTTTCTTCTTCTTGAAAACTAAAGCTTGTAATATATCCACCGAGATACATTGTTGGCTCGATGCTCTCTCAACTAATATGTACGGTTGACTCATTGATCTTTTATCTAGACATGTCGTAGAGCTCTTATAATTCTTTATATACACGATTTTTGAGAGTAGGAATTAGATCTTTTAAAAAATTATTGTACACTTATATTGTATGGTTTAAACGGATCTTATTAATATAATCCCATATTATGGTTCTTCCTTGTTGATCAGTTAAATTTAATTTGATTCATTAGTTCCAATCGACAGCATATATTCGTGAATTCTGTTTTAGGTTATGTAAAACTAAAATGTGTATGGTACTACATTAAGTTTGGATGTTGATAGAGATTTTGGCTATACGATAGAACATTTTTAGTCTCACTATGAAATACGAAGGAACGATTTTGGCCCCACTAATAAAAGTGGTCAAGTTCCGCCACTGAGTAGTTATAGATACGGCAATTATATTTGTCCCACACACGAGTTTAAGTCTTTGCTTAAATAAAAGGGACAAACAAGTATTAGACAAAGTAAAATATGTCCCCATTTTTTTCGAATATCCAATAATATTATAAACTAACTGGTTCAAGATTTGATCATTTGGAACAACATCACTTTCGGCCACATTTTAGATTAATCACATCACATCACATAAAATATATATAGGAGATAACAAACAATTTCATTTGCGGCAAAACCAAAAATTCATAGAAAAATAGTGGGCAAAAAACAAATCTGAAAGTCGAGTTTGGATCCATAATTCGAGGTAAATTTTTTGAATTAATGGTTTATGCATGGTTAGATAGGAAAGTAATATGATTATTGGTTTAATTTTTATCTCTAGTCTTAGGTATAAGATTGTTAGGAAAACTGATCTTGTACCAGTTGCTTTAATAGGTCGATACCCACTTTGGTGAGCTGAGTTGTAAAAAGTAAAAATTAATTAGTAATGACATAGGATCAATGTTCTAAAAGGGTGTTGATAAATACAAAACACTTCTTAATACTTATAACACAATTTGATATACATAATGCATACTGTACAACTTGTTAATGCGCAATTTTGTTGTATAAATAGAAAAATGTTGTATGTATCAACTACCTTCTAAAAACCGAATCTCGGGTTGGGTTCTTAGAGAACTGGATCCGGTTAGATCGGGTTGAAGCGGTTTTCTAGGTTACATAGTTTTCGAATTTTGATTGGGCTATGCCAATTTTGTCTAGTCTTCGTCATTCGAGTGTATGTCTTAATTTTTCCAAATAAAAGTTCCTCTTTTGGCTCACCCGATCATCTCCACAAGCGGTTACTCTCCTGGTATCGAGTAACCACCCCTTAATTCGTAGCCAAGGCGACGCACTAAAGAGGTTACTCTACCATGTCTTGGATGGATATAGCGTCGCAGGAGTCCCCTCTCAACAAGCTCTCCTCATGATCCTCTATTAAACATTTAAAATAGCTACACTTACAATAGTCGATACCCATATTATACAATATAAGTTTTTTTCAAAAGAAAAAAGTGAAATAACTAACAACAAATATTTAAATCATATGCATAAACCTAAGAAATAACTAACAACAAATATTTAAATCATATAGAAGTGGATTATACTGTAATAAAATAAGAGTATTGCTAAAGAGACCTAATTAGATGGATCTAAAAATAGACTTACTATTTTTATTATTGATTTTTTTCTCTCTCATAATATCATTCAATTAATTTTTCACATCTATCAATCACATTTTTAGATCTAAATTTAAACATACAAATTTAAGTCTACTAATCATTTTCCCGATCTCAATTATCTGTTTGAAAAATCAAAATTAATTCAAAAAAATATATATACATAAACTTAAATGAATTCTTCTTTGGATCACAACTAATAGTACAAGCATAAGTTTGTTCACGAGTAAAGGTATTGAAATAAGAAACTTAACTACGTAATGTTATTTAACTCCTCGGAATTAAAGATAACAAATTATGATTAGAAAAAAATAAAAAGAAAAAAGGAAATACATCTTGGAAGAAAAACAAGTTTCACTTACATATTAAGATGCCACCAACTTTTTTCTCAGTTCTCAATAACTAGAAAAATGTCACTTAAAGATGAGTGCTTTATATTCTCATATACTTTCAACTAGGACCGACAATTCTCAACTCGACATGAAATTCGATACGAACCCAACTCAAATATAATAAGGTTTGGGTCAGGATTTTTGAGGCGCCAACCCGTCAACTCGAAACCCGTCAACCCGATATTTTTCAGGTTGGGTCCAGCTCAGCAAATGAATTTTTGGGTTGAACCCAACAACCCGAAACTCTTTTAATATCATTATAAATTTATTTTAATTTGAATACGACACATAATTTGAACCTTTTCATTTACTGATTTATAACATTTTCTTTGATACCTTTATATTTTGATACAAGTTGTGAATTAATTATGTTTTGACAATGAATCCAAATGGATATAATATTTATTATGATTACTCCTCAAAATTTTATAATCATTTAAGCTTAAAAAATGATTAGCTATTATTTTCAAAAGATTGATCAATATGACCTATTTGAAGGGAGTGACTCAATACCGATCTGAAAAATTGAAATAACGTGAAAATTTGTCGACTAGATAAAAAATCGGGGTACTCGGGTTGGGTCCAGGTTACTGAGTTTTGGGTTTGGTTAAAATTACACAACCTGATTGTACGTTTGGGTTGATCATTTCTAACCGGCCGACCCACTAAATCTAATAACTCCGACCCAACCCAAATTATGACCCTACTTTCAACTGGACTTAAATTCATAACGTTTTGATGAATGTATTATTCTTCACGTAGTCATAAAGCATTGATGAATATGTTCTTCACATACTACTAGCCAAGAAAACCTTTTGACATATAACACATACTACCATAAATAAATGGTAAGTTTTTAGTTTTATAATACTCTACATAGTCTTCCACTAGTTTCAAGATAAGTGTCCACATTTTATTTATGTTTATAGGGGAAATAAGTGTCAACTTTTTATAGTAACATATTAAATTTACCATTTAACCATCAATATGCTATTTTCGAAACTGGTACATTGATTATTTGCAAAAAGTAAGGTTAAAAGTGTCATATTTATTACCAGATGATGTAATTTTTTAATTTTCGTGAAAACTGTTTGTGAACACTTATTTTGAAATGTACGGAATAGTGTACTTTTGATATACTTTAGGGTTAATCAAATAGGTCACTGTAATTTGTAAAAATGTTCAATTTCATACTGTACTTTCAAAAAGTGTTCAATTAGATTACCAAACTTTCGACATATTTCAATTAGGTTACCGTACTTGTAAAAATGTACTTAACAATGTGCAATTAGGTCACTAAACTTTTAACCAAAATTAAGCAAAAATAGGCGTGATGATACTTTTTAAAAGTACGGTATGAAATTGAACATTTTTAAAGTTTAGTAACCCATATGAACATTTTCACAAAGTACAATGACCTATTTGTGTATTAACCATTTACTTTATTACATTCATTTGGTGATAAACCCTCATTGTTATAAAAGTGTCAAGAAATAATATTTTGCAGTTAGTACATTACCATATAAATTTATATGCTTTACATTTCAAGTTGCAGACTTGTGAAACATCAAACCCTGGGAAAGAAGAGAAGTATATATGATGGAAGATGGATCCTCAAACTTGGATAGAATTAGCACCCTTCCTCCAGAAATAATTGCACACATACTAAGTCTGATGCCAATCAGACATGCATTAAGGACAAGTATCTTATCAAGGAAGTGGAGGTACAAATGGGCCAGCATTCCTACACTTCATA
Source organism: Pseudognaphalium luteoalbum (assembly GCA_963422505.1). Lineage (NCBI taxonomy): Eukaryota > Viridiplantae > Streptophyta > Magnoliopsida > Asterales > Asteraceae > Pseudognaphalium > Pseudognaphalium luteoalbum. Next base: position 30,539,647 of record OY730195.1, read on the forward strand.
TAGATGACAGAGTGTTTAGAAGTGCATATACGTCCATATTTGTACCCGAGAAGGTTAGACTTACTAATGCTATCTTCCACGTTTTGCTGCTACACACGAGTCCACTACTCGAGTTTACTTGGCGTATTTACCTAAATATGTCGTCCGAGATTGACCAGATAATTCTTTATCTTTCAAGAAACAATACTTTGCAGCGTCTTATGTTAGCCAACTGTTCAGGTTACCACTACAAGCTTCCAGACTCGTTTTTTTCATTTCAAAAATTAGAATTTTTAGCTCTCAAAAAGTGTGTTTTTAAACCTCCTTCAACATTCAAGGCATTTAGTACCTTGAAGTGCCTATGCTTTTACGACAATGTTGAGATCACTACGAAGTCTCTTAAGCGTATTCTCACCAACTGTCCGCAACTTGAAGAATTATATTTGGTATGGTTGATACATTATATTTTTTTATACCTGAAGCTCCATTGAGTTCATTAAGATGTTTTGCGACGTATACGTATCTTAATCTATGCAGTTTGGAAAGAAAAAGGATGGAGAAAATAGAAGTATTGCACAAGAAGACAGGTTAACATTTGTTGAATTGTTTAAATCTTTGCCATCACTCGAGACTTTTTCAATTGAAAAGTATTACATGGAGGTAATATCATAGGACAGATTAATATCTCAAAGTATTACACTGATATAATGTCTCATATCTCTTATATAAAACTATATAAAGTATATAACAATACTATATGTGTATGCTAAATCTTGTTTTCGTATTATGTGAAATGAAGCACTTTGTTACACATGATATGCCATCGAAGCTCCCAATTTCACTAGTTCATCTCAAGACTCTCTATTTGGGTGTGTCTTTTATGGAGCAAGATGAGCTTTGGTGTGTCTTTTGCTTGATTAAGAGCTCCCCAAATTTAACCGACTTTACTTTAGAGGTGATCGAATATATATAATTCAATGACACACACACACAGGATAGTATATAATTCTTTCTATAAGTTTTGACGTGTTTTTCTTATGTGATATACATTAAATTTTAGAATGAACAACCACATGATTCCCAATCAATTGCTATGGATTCTTTTGATCTTCAAGAGCGCTCAAACTTCAAGTTGGATCATCTTGATAAGCTAGGGATGGATAAGTTCAGTAACTTACCTATTGAGTTAGATTTTTTGAAGTTGATCGTCACTCAAGCACCCGTGCTAAAGAAAGTACGAATAGAGCTTAATGTAAACTTTCCGGTTGATGAAGAACTAAAGATTTTTAAGGACCCATTTCTAAATGCATCACCTTCTGTAAAATTTGTAGTTGAACGACGTCCAGAGTTTTCCTCTCAAGATTGAAGCTATTTTTTCACAGCGTCACTTAATTGATTGTCTTAATGATCGAATATGGATCGATCATCAAAATAAAGCACATTGGATTTAGCCTTTATAAACTATTTCAAACATCTTATTTTTTCTACCTTCCTTGGAAATAATGAATACTCTTCAATATTAACGAAGTCTCACATGGTTTATGATTCACATTTTTCTCTGTTAGAGTTAAAATTAGAAGTGTGTAAACCTTGTATAGAGGTTAAGCATCTGATTGGTCGAATGAGTATATATAGGCTAGTCATAGTTTATTACAATGTTTTGAAACCCGGTTCTTAAGACGACCCGGTCTAAGTGCTGGAGTCCGGTTCAACAGGTTGAACCACAGGGTCAACTTGTTTGAACTTTTTTGTTATTTATAATAATTTATATTTAATTATACATCAATAACTAAGGATCTGTATGTAAGTTTTGTAGTCTAAAACTTTCAAATAAAAGAAAGGGAATTGATGTATATATTTACACCATACAGACAATATAAGTATATTAATACATAATTGTGATGTATGCAACAAAATGTGTGTTGTATATATCAGGGTCTTAAAAGATATGTCTACCGATAATACCATAAATTAGTTGCAAATATACTTTTGATTTTTCCATTAGATTTATTAAATTCAAGAACCCACAATTTACCAAGCACCATCATCTACAAGCACCATTAATTATACACAGCATCAACAAAAACCAACAATAGTAACCACACCGTTTGCATCTAAACTCCCATTTTATGATAAAAAAATTTCTTAGTCAAATAAAAAAAAACAAAAAAAAAGAGTTAACCTACTGGGTTCCGGGTCACCGGTTCGATTGAAAAACCAGCGGGCCGACGCAAGTAAAAAACCAATGAAAACCTACTCCTAGTTGACCCTGTTAGATGCTCGGGTCCCGGTTCAACCAAGGTTTCAAAACATTGGTTTATTATTGAAACACTTAGATAAATTTTACAAACAAACTTTCAGGTGGCAAGTGAGTTCCACCAATCACATTATTTTATTTTCACTCTCTCATATTTCTATTCCCTCCAAAGTGAGCTCATTTTACTAGTACAACTCATTTTGTAAACATAATTCTGTAAAAATTTGGTGATGCTATCATTTCTCTTAGATTTATTTACAATTGTTGTTAGAGCTTGGTGAATCAATATCGGAAGTTTATGAATCGGCAACGAAAAATCAAAGTGAAGAAAAGTCAAATTGTTCATCAGAAAGTCAAAATAAAAAAAGAATCGAAATCATGATTCAATAATGTTTCTAAGAAATTGATCCGATTAATTTGAACTTCGTTGATCAAGGAACAATATTCAAATGCAATTTCGATCAATTACAGTCCATAAATCATCGAATTAGGTCAAATTGAAGAAACTGGGTATTTGAAGCATTCATGAAGCAGTGATCATCCAAATCGACAATTGAAGCAGTTTTTTACCACCACGTCCATCGAAAAACTTCAATCCATCATTGTAACGTTAAATTGATTTTTGTCAAAAAAATGTTGGTATTCATCGCGTTTACATTTCTATCAAATTCATCATACTTGATGTTAACGTGAATGATTTAATCGGTTCAAAAGTTTCCCGCGATCATGTTAACATGTAATTGATCATGAATTCACGGTTTAATTCAATTGAAGTTAATGAATGGTTGAAATCAAAATCCGGTATCGATAGTTTGTGTTTCTTAATCTCGAATCTCGATACAAATATGTTTAAAGGTGTTATCAAGTTCAAGTCTTGAACATGGGATATTGTTTTTAGTAGCATCAAATAAGTACTACATTTATATAATAATATTCCCCTATTTTTATATATCTTTTTATTGCATTTATGTGATTTTAAGTATTTATTTCGTTCATATTTGCATAATAGGTGTAAATAAAGCTTGAATCGAAAAAAGAACGGATATGGGCCAAAAGCGTAAAGAATCAACCAAATTAATGGGCTAAGCTAATTGGGCTTGAAATAAAGTTGAGTGGGCCTAAGGTGAAACCCCCCGAAAGTATGGATATTTTTTTCTTCGTTAATACTTGAAACATGTCTAATAGGTCCCCTTATTCATTTCCAATTAACTTGAACCGATATGATACCTAAACGAACCAATGTTTAACCTAAAAGAAAAGTTGGTAAAGTTGGCTGGGTACCCGCCGGGTAAAGAATTCCATACGCGATCCCAATAAATACCAAGGATAGCGTAAATATGCTTGAAACCCACTCTGATCGTTTTCCTTTAATACACGCAATCCCACATCTTACACTGGATCATGTATCATTTATTTTATGTTGGTACCCGTGGGGTACATGGGCTACCCGCCGGGTAGTTCTTACCCAACTCAGACCTGCATCAAACTTACTAAAAATAAGAACTTTACACGCGCATAACTTTTTACTCGTTAACATTTAGACCATGAAAATCTGCAGACACCTCCACTATGACAAAATAAAACTTTCTCTTTTTACACTTTTCCAAATTTCACGTTAACGAGGATTTCGGACGTTAATCCAAATTATGGTCATTTTAGACCATTCTAATGACCATACCATTTCACAACCCACTTGCTTTCTAACTTTAACCTTTTGCCACTATTTTCTATCATACATTTGACACCTAAGCCAATGGTAACCAGCTACGTACTTATACCATGACTCACTTTGACTTTTTGACCCATTTGATGTCCATTTGGACACTTTCACGAAAATAATAAAATATTACCCATTTAACACTCGATTTCACTTCCATTTTACATATAATCATCGCTAATAATTCATTTCCACGCAAATGAACCAAACTATAACTTTTGACACTTTAATCACATTTCCATCCAAAAGGTGATCAAAACCACACATTTACACTTTAGCCTTGTACATCTTCAAAATGTTTTTTGCCGATTTACACAATGGCATTCATAACGATAATTAAAAAGAAAAGGAATTTAACCATATAAGCAAGCTCCATTCCACTCTAGCTTCTTGCAACCATGTTTACACATGCAAGCCAATTGGTTCAACCGAACCAATCACCTATAACATTAAACACTTAAAAGAGTAAGCTTTAAGCTTAGTATACGAGAAAATTAAATATATAATACTTTAACAATAATTCAACAATCATAATCTTTACTAACAACACTTAACATATAAATCTTTTTCGGTGCACGATACTTCAATGATACACCTTACATTAACCTTCTTACCTTATCAAGTTAGTGTACTAAATCATAATAAACTTACTTGACTATTTTATTTACATCTTTCACAATGTTAAGGATCCTTAACCACTTTCACTTATCCATCTACTTACATAGTAAGTAATGAAAATAACTTTAACATATCCATCTACTTACATAGTAAGTAATGGAACAGATTCTACATATCCATCTACTTATATAATAAGTAATGGATATAGCTTCCACATATGCATCTACTTATATAATAAGTAATGGAAACAACTTCCACATGCTAATTATAAATAATTAACGTCTTATCTCAAGTAATGCCATGATCATTACTTGGCTAGCATCAAGCTAATGTCATGGTCACTACTTACTTCCACAATTATCCATATACTTACCATTTAGCATGTATAAGCATCACATGCCAAAGCAACAACATAACAATTCAATGATATATGAAATCAACAATAAACATGTAACACCCCCAAATTTGATAGTTTGCGGAAGTGACATTTGGGTGTTACTAATCAATAATCAAAGCACAGAGATTAATAGTAAACGACTCTATATGCGTCTTTTTAACAAAAATATATTAATAGCAAAATGTTTACAAGGTTTGAAGCTATGTATAGCTTGTGTTCATTAAAATGAGAGATTTCAATACATAAATACTTGTACAAAATATATTAATGCAAGAAAATCTCTATTGTCTGCATGCTGACTCGAGCTATAGTTTCCTGGGGCAATCCTGCCTACTGCTTTGTACCTGCGATACATGCTAAAATGGGTCAGCTAACGCTGGTGAGCTCACAAGTTTGAGTATCAAATAAGTTGTGTGAACCGCAAGATTTAAATAGTTGATTTGCATCCAGCAAATGATAGTGGTAACAGTATACAGCCATGAGCACATAGTTGAGCTTAACTCGTTGGTCAGGACACAGCCTGAGCGTTTTCGCCTCCACGGATGCCTAATCAACATCCTCCTGACTTAAATATTAGTACGTCTGTTTGTCTGGCTAGTGCTTGCTAACCCGGACGAGGTGGGTCAATCCTATATGGTACCATATACTAATATTCACGCTACAAATGTATTAACAACTATGCTGATGGAGGGCTTTAAAAGATTAGTTGTGTAAAACTCATGTAGTACATGTAAAAGTTGTACTTGCGTTCACGCGTTATAACAAGCAATATATCACACCCCTGAGTAAAATAGTAAAAGAGGGGCTATGAGACTCACCTGAGCCTTTAGAGTTTATAAAAATAAACTGGAAGTGATTAGCCGAGAATTGCAGTCCAAAGACTTGTAACCTGAGGGTGTCCACGACACGCGATGGTTATAAACACGCGAAGGTATCTATCAAGACTACCTTGTAGTTGTTCGTTCAACTTATAATGTCCAAATTACTACGATTTGGTTGTTTGTTCGATTGTTTGAAATTATGTGTACGGCCCGTTGGTGATTGTTTGTAATAATAATCTCATCATTATAATTTTGGTCTCGAAACGTTATACTTGAATAGTATGTTTCAACGTGTTTTAGAAGTCGTATCGCACGAGTATTTGAAATTGTGCGAGTTCAACACTTGGTGAGAAACGTGCTTACGGAATCTAAGTACGGGGGTCCAGGGGCAGCGCCCCTGGTAGCGGAGTCCAAGGGGCGGCAGCCCCTGGCGGGGTCCAAGGGGCAGAGCCCCTGGCTGGGGTCGAGCTTGAATTTGGGTGGAATCAAGTGATAAAATTTTAGGTCTCGACACTTAGTAAAATCTGAGTTTTTCAAGGTTCTGGTTCATGCGACGTTAGGTGTTACGTCGCTATGTGCGACGTTGTAGGTTCCTGTGACGTTGGAGTCGATGTCGCTATGTGCGACGTTAGCAACTTAATGCGACGTTGAGTCTGACGTCGCTATATGCGACGTCGGCAACTTAATGCGACGTTGAGTGTGACGTCGCTATATGCGACGTCGGCAACTTAATGCGACGTTGAGTCTGACGTCGCTATATGCGACGTTGGCAACTTAATGCGACGTTGAGTCTGACGTCGCAGATGGCCTGGAGCCTCTGCGACGTTACGTGCTGTTGGCCGGAAATTTCGCCGAAAAGGTGTTTTCCGGCCACCGTTCAACCTGAGATTTTTACCCAACCCATATTTAGACATTTTAAGCTTAAAGAAACAACTAGAACTCAAAAATACTCGAAATCGAAAGGTTTCGGGATTTTGTCGGAAACTTACAAATCGTCTCGCGGAGAATCCGGAAAGGTGGAAATGTAGATCGCTTCGCGGTGAATCTTTTTCTTCAAATGGACGAGATGAGATGATGACTTTTGGATGGAGCTTTTGATGATATAGTGGTGATGGTGGTGTTGGGGTTTAGAGAGAAAGAAAGATAAAAAGAGGAGAAAAAGAGTGAGAGTGGGAAAATGGGGTGGGGAGGTGGTGACCTCACCCCTTGGCAGATTTTTGGGTGGGGACCCACCCATGTGTGGGTCTCCACTTTTAGCTCCGTGTATTCGCGCTCCGTGCGGTGTTCATTTCCCCGATCGTTGATCGTTAAATAATTATTTTAATTGTTTTAAAGTGTAAGTTTTAAAGAAGACAAAAGTTAATTAAATAAATTTATTGGAGTATTTTATCAATTTCTTAATAATTCAATTGGTCTCGTTTGTTTGCGCGTTTAATGTCTAAGTCGTGTAGACTCCTATAATACGATATGAATGAACTTGAAATATTATCAAAATAATATTTTTGGTATGTTATTGTCAATATATAATTTTTATATTAATCAATAAAATTGATCACCAACGTCCGTATTTTACTTGAACCGAAATACATCCGATTTAGTTTGCGTACGATTTAAGCAAATCGCATTTTTGTATATATTCAACAATATATAATTTGATACATCAATTAGCCTAACACATAACTAATTACACGTATTAACAGAAAATTAGGCACTAATTACTAGTCCTAATTTGGCGGGTGTTACAAAACCACATTAAAACATCAACAATACTTTCACCAGGTTATATGAACATCTTGCTCGAAAGCAATCCAGAACATATAAACATTACCCATTTAACCCCATATCACTCACCTTAACTTTTTAGGCAATTATGTTATTTAACACTTGCTTAGTAACTCCACATCTTTTGATCAACTATCATATAGCATATTCATGTAACATCATATTTAGTATCAACCGGTGATCAAATTCGGCAAATTATCAATATTACTCACTCTTATAAGTTGATCTTAAATCAACTAAACATAACTTTCACATACATAATCATTTTTTATCTCAATTTTGCATACTTGGCTTGCTACTTTAATTATGACTAATTATCATAGCATGTGAGTGCTCCGTAGGATGGATCACAGATGATAGAAGTAATCAATTACAAGGCGGAAACAAGTAATCAATGTAAACAAACATAATATCAAACCAAAAATGAATAATCAAAGTATATTAGCTTGATATTATGAACTATAAATGTTTGAGAATAATTACAGAGAGTTTAGTCGACAAATGGTGCTAGGGTTTCGTCAACCCTAGCCTGAAACCCGTAGGTTTGCTTTTATACTAACATAAATTGGTAGACATGCGTCACTTCGCTAGTGTCGCATGTGGCCGCCTTCATGCATCACTTACCTAAGTGTCGCTATGCGTCACTAAGGTAAGTATCGCCTAATACAAAACTCAAGTGTCGCTAAGTACAAAATTTATTTTTCTATTACACTTAACTCATGACACTTACAACTCGATAGACCAACTAACTGACACACTAAATGTACCAACAAACTCCCCCGTGTCATCAGCTTGGTCTTCAAAATCTTTAATCACTTCCAGCCAGCTGGAAATACACCACAAGCATGTATTCCATTGGCTACACAGATATCCACAATCTTCTGAAATTTGATAGCTTCATTTCTGTCTCTAACCTTGAATTGCATCTTATTCTCATGCAGTTTCTTCATGTCTCACTCCGAAAGATTTATCAAACTTAATGGATCAAAAACACAAAATTTATTTAATTTCAATCCCCATGTTGACCTTTTCTTAGGTTTCGAAATCTCCCAAGCGGTCTTCTCTCCTGAATCGATATCGATTGAAGGTTCTGGATCCGTTGATGGTTCTGAATCAGGTATAAAGACAAGCACAACTTCACCTGTAATATTGTCATATTCCCAATACTGCAGTCGTCTGAGAAAGTTCAAAGGAATGATCTCTAAAGGAATCTTCTTTAAGCAGTTTTTGTTTGAATACTAACTGAGTTTTTGAATATTCTGTAGTGGAGGCTGAAGGCTCAGTGGTTTATGCTTCTGCTTCATCCTCTGAAGAATCAGATTCGATAATGGGAGCCTTATCAAAACATTCATCACTTTGCATCTCCTCTCCCTCTCCCTCAACATCATTATTTCCTTCAAAACCAAAATCCTTTGCCATTGACTCATTAACAGTTTCTTCCTCAGGTATCGAAGTGCTCTCATTCATTATTCTTTGAAGAAACGTAAGATCTACATATGAATAATCAACAGCAATTGGTCTTGACTGACCCTGAACCTCAACAAAATAATCCAAAGAGACGTTTTCATTAATAGAAGAATCTTGTACATCTTCCGGTTCTGGGGGAGGAGTTACATTTGTTTCTAACTCCTTGGGATCATCCTCCCCTGAAACAATAGTAACGGACTCCAACTCTTAACAACCTAGATTGTAGATTTGTCACTTGAAGCTTTAAGTTGTCAACCTTAGCAGCCTTGGTTTGTAATTTCTTGATCTCCGCAGCCTGAAGTTCAATAAGCGCAAATTGATCATCAAAATGCTTGTTCATCCTTTCGATCTGAGCTAGAAGTTGTTGAAGAGAAGGAAGCTGTGGCTGTTGTGGTTGTTGTTGTTGAGTGGGTCACTGACTAGGTTCTTGTATTAAAATTCCAGTTCTCTGGCGTCTCCTCAGAGGTAAATTAGAATAAGATGGAGAAGACCCAGCTCGTCACTTTCCTGGATTCTTCGGTACGGGAACCCTTCCCTTAGAAATACGTCTCCTATTGGTGCATCTTGGTGTGTCTGTCAGTTGGTCTAAGTCTGTAATGCGTTTGATATGTAATTACGTTAGTTATAATGTTTGTATTAATTACATTTTGTGTTTTGGCGACGCAAGTTCTTTGTGTCGCAATAGTTAACTTGGCGACACATCTTGTGTCGGATGAGTCGGCTTTGCGACATAGCTTGTGTCGCAAAGGTCATATTAGGTTTAGTATAAATAGACACATACGGCTCATTAGTTAAGGTTGACGAATTTGTGAGATCAGAGAGCATATTGTAACTGTTATAATCAATATAAGCTGATCGACTTTTGGTATTCAATTGATATACTTTGTGTTTGATTCGTTGTTTATTCATTTAACGTTTTGTTATCAATCGCGGGATTCCGCACTACGTTTGATTGTTAGGGATTTAGTTAGGTCCGGTATAGGGGTCCTACAAGTGGTATCAGAGCCAAAATCTCAGGATTTGGTGTTATTGAATCCATTCTTATACGTTTCTCGGATAAAAACAAAAAGTTTTAGTTAAAATCTTCATTGAAAGGTGCGTAGAAATTGGTATTTGGCTTCTCTGGAAGATTTTGGGATTATTATTCGTCCCCCATTCGTGAATTTTCGTTAGGTTATCGAGAGTTTTTGATTTTAGGGTTCTTTGGTCGCTGCTCAGCCATTTCTGCGACACTACTCTGCGACATATCTTTTGTGTCACGTCTAGGGTTACTGCGACATACGCCTTTAATTTGGCAACATAAGCTTGAGACTCAAGCTTATCCTGACTTGCGACATACGCCTTTAATTTGGCGACATAAGCTTGCGACTCAAGCTTAATCTGGTTTGCGACATAACCCTTCATTTAGGCGACACAAGCTTGCGACACAATCTTGCGATATAAGACTTGGTTTTCTTCCGTTGCTATCTTTTGCGACATAATATTTGTGTCGCAAGACACTTTGGAATTCTATATTTTTTGCGACATAATCTTTGTGTCGCTTGAACTTTCTGCGACACATACTTATGTCGCATAACAGTTTGTTCTTTGTGTCTACTTGTTCTTTGTGTCCTTAATTGTTTTGCAGGTAATTTATAATGACATCATCTTCAGCACATTCTATTCAGTCTGTTGGAGCAATGCTGAAACAAAACAATGAGGTTGGATCCGGAAACAAACCTCCTATGTATATGCCTGGAATGAGTTATTCTGATTGGCGTCAACGCTTTGAGTCATATGTTGGACTAAATGACCCTGAAATGATGATATATTTAGAGGAAAGATATGAACGTCCTTTAGGAACAGGAGTCTTCAATGGTCCAGATCCTGGGAAGTCAATTAAATCAATGACTCCTAAGGAACGTAAAGCTTTTGATATGGAAAGAAAAACTCATGCTGCAATCACTATGACATTGCCTCAACCTATCATGAGACAATTGAGGCAACATAAGATTGCTTATGATCTCTGGAAAGCGTTTGAAAAGAAATGTGGTGGTAGTGATCAATACAAGAAGAAAAAGATTGATCTGATCAAGAAGCAGTACGAGGTTTTTGATATACTTCAGGATGAGTCATTGGAAGATCTGTGTAGCAGATATTCCCAATTGGTCACTGAGTTAATGGAAGGAGGTGTAGTTCTTGAACATAATGATGTAAACAAGAAACTTCTTGATTCACTTCTAAGAAGTGGCATACTTGGGTGCTCTTGATGGAAAGAGATGAGGATATCATGGACATGGAGCTCGAAGATCTTATAGGCCACATTGAGGCTGAGCTTCTTGAGATGCAAAGAAAAGAGACCAAGGCTACTTCACATCTCCAGAATCCAAAGTTATATGGAGTAGATGTTACGGTATCTTCAAGTAAGCCTACAGTTACCGCATTCATTGCTAGCAATGCTAATGGAAATGCATCTACTAGTACTCCATCAGGTGGTACTTATTTTCAGAGTTCAGGCTTCTCTTTTGGTGAAGATTATTCTTCCACTTTTTCAGCATTTTTAGCCTGCGCTGGCGATTTTTCTGATGAAGACTTTGGTCAAATTGATCAAGAGGAATTGGAGAGGTTAGATTTAAAATGGAACATGGCTATGCTAACAAAGAGGGTAAAAAACTTCTTGCAGAAACCCGGGAGAACCTCTGTGAACAATCCGGGTGAAAAAGGCATTGGTTTCAATAAAGGGAAGGTGAGATGTTATAAGTGTCAGAACTATGGACACTTTGCTTGTGAATGTGAAAAGAATAAGACACCACCTTCAGATCTTACCAAGCCTTCTCCAACTAAGGCTGAAGAGAAAGCTATGGTGTCAGCTGCTTTGATGCTGACAGAAAATCCATGGGACAACAGCTGGTCAGATGCAGCTGATGATGAAGAAGAGAACACTGCGCTAATGGCTGAGGTTCATGAGGTAGATGATGAACCTTTATCTTGTGTTTCATGCATTAAACTTACTAACCAGTTTAATAGGTGTAGAGAGGATAACGAACGCCTTAATGCTACTATTTCACAATTAACAGAAAATAATGAAATGTTGAAAGAAAGTTATAAGGCGTTCGAAAAGAAACTAAAGGCTATTTTTGAAGAAAAGAAAGAACTTAAAGCCAAAATTTTTGAACAACAAGATGAAATAGGAAGTTATGTGGATATGTTAACTTTTGTTAAAAAGGAACTTGTTAATTCACAGGCTGAAGTTCTTACTTTAAATCGGAAATTATCAAATTTTTTGACATCCTCTCTCGTTTTTGATGAAATTCTTCAAAAGCAAAGGACAGATACTAAAAGTAAGGCAGGACTTGGTTATCACCATGTCCCACCTCCAAAAGACTATCTGCCTATGCCTCAACAAGAAATCATCAAAGATTTTGTACCTCCTGTTCCTCAAGTAGATATAAAACCTGTCAAACCTGTTAAAGTAAGGATAAGTAGACCTCAAGTTGGGAAGGAGGGACTAGGTTTTCATCAAGTCCCATCACCAACAGAGTATCATTAAGAAGATATGGCCGAAAATGTTCAACATGAGTCTAAAAAACCTAAAAATAGTATGCGAGCCAGTTAAGGCATCGACTAGTGAGCCTGAAAATTTGAAGGCTTTAAGGTTGACTCAATTAAGAAGCTTGATGTCAGGGCTGATCCATTTAAGCCCATCGAGAAACAGGAAACAAAGGCTGAGCCTGTTAAGCCTGTTGTAGTTTCCAAATCTGCGAAATCAGTTAATAAGTTGATTCCTCCAGTAAGTTTGAAGGAGGAAATTGAGATTGAGGATATAACCGATGAAGAATACGGTTATTTGAAATAGAAGAATGTAACCAACGACCATCATATCTTCACTAGTGAAGGTTATGATGAGATTTATAAAATGAAAGGTAAAGCTAAGGCTGAACCTACAAAGGAGATTTCTCAACCAGAAAATTTCAAATCTAATAAAAAATCTTCTAAAAATAAATCTCAAGGTTCAACTTCTGCTTGTACACATCAGTGTACTTGTTCAGCACATCTATTTTTTGGCCGAGCTCAAAGGTTTATACCTTAATCTTCTGATAGTGTTGAGCAACGATCTTGTTTCTATTGCAAGAAACAAGGTCATTTGATTAATATGTGCCCATTGCTTACTAAGAAGTATGGTCGAAGGGGAGATACACGAATCTCTAACTCTCAAAAATTTTCAAAAAAATCTATGAGAGGTTCTGCAGTTCCACCAACTACTTCTGAGAATAACAATATTGAGCCAAACAAAGTTAAAAATGATAAGCTCAATAATGTTAACAAGCAACCATCCAAACCTCAAAAGGTTTGGAAGATCAAGGAGTCATGTTCTGACTCTTCATCTGACAATGATTCATCAGGCAATGATTTCGATTTGCTAAAAAAATAAAATTTTGACTGATGTAATCATTGCGGATGATGCTACTGGGTTACCCAAGTCTGTTAAGGCTTGGGTCTCCCTTACTCATTGATCTCTTTATTTGTGATGTCGCAGCAATCTGAAGCAGTTCAAAATAGTAGATGGTATATCGACAGTGGTTGCTCGTGACATATGACAAGCGACTTATCTCTGCTATCCGAAGTCAAAGATTATAATGGGGGATACGTTGCTTTTGCCGGTGATAAAGGAGGAGTTATTACCGGACAGGGTACACTCACTAATGGGCAAGTGAGTTTTGAAAAGGTTAACTTTGTGGAGCAGCTTACTCACAATCTGCTCAGCGTATCACAAGTGTGCGACAAAGAGTACACTACAGCATTTACCAAAACTGAATGCTGTATTTTGAAACCAGGATTTGTAATTCCTGAGGAATGGGTGCTACTGAGGGCACCTAGGCAAAAAGACACGTATATTCTAGATATGAAGACTGTTGAAACTACCCAACATACGTGTCTACTTTCAAGAGCTCTTGAAAAAGAATCACTTTTATGGCACATACGTATGGGTCATCTGCACTTCAGAAAGATGAATTATTTGGTGAAGCACGATCTTGTGCGTGGAGTTCCAAAGCAATCCTTTGGAATCAATGATCTTTATGTTTCCTGTCAAAAAGGGAAACAACACAAGAAGTCCCATAAGTCAAAAGTGGTGAATTCTGTTTCAAGACCTTTGGAGCTACTGCATATGGATCTTTTTGGACCTTTAAGTAAGAAGAGTATGGGAGGTTCTAAATACTGCTTGGTAGCAACTGATGATTACTCTCGCTTTTCGTGGGTGTATTTCTTAACTACTAAGGATGAAGTTCCTAAAATTCTCACTTATTTGTTTGATAAGCTCGAGAATCTATGCAATTTGTCAATTAAGAAACCGCGATCGGATAATGGTACTGAGTTTAAGAATTCGACAATTGAGTTGTATTGTTTAAGAAAAGGCATTGATCATCAATTCAACGCCGCACGAACTCCTCAACAGAATGGAGTTGCTGAATGCAAAAATAGGTTACTCATTGAAGCCGCACGAACAATGTTGGCTAACTCTAAGCTGCCTATCTCTTTCTGGGCTGAAGCAGTGAATACTGCTTGTTATATTCTTAATCGGGTTTCCGTTGTTAAAAAGCACAATAAAACGTCTTATGAATTGCTTAATAATCGGAAACCTTCGCTACAGTTTCTTGAACCATTTGGCTATCCCTGCACCATTATGTACACAAAAGAGAGAGTTGCTAAATTTGGAGCAAAGTCTAGTGGTTTATTTTTGGGCTTTTCGAATAACTCTCTGAACAAACGTGTGTACAACTTGGCAACTAAGCGTATGGAAGAACATTTTGAAGTCACGTGCTTTCGTTACTCTGAAAATCCGGATGGAAAGGGACCAGCACATTTGTTTAGTTATGAGGCAATCTTTGATTCATTTAATCTGCCTAAGGAAGATGATGAAGTTGATCAGGTGGTCACATTACTTCATGGCCTTGGTTTATCTTCAAATACTTCACAACCATCAAAATCAAAGACTCCGACTATCTCTGCTACTCCACCTCCTTCTCAACCAAATGTTGATGTTCCTGAATCATCCACAAGAAATCAAGAAACATATATTGATGTTCCTGAGTTGTCTGATGATGAAGATGAACCGTTTGAGAATAGGAGGGAGTTTAATTCGGCACAGGAAGCTGATTTCACAAACTTGGACTCTGTCATTGTGCCTGATGAGATTCCTAGTTCTTGCATTAATAAGGACCATCCAGTAGAGAATATTATAGGTCCTTTGGATAAGGGGATTCAGAAAAGAAGTCAAGTTATTGCTGATATACATCCTGCATCCCCTTCTGACTCTTTTGAGTCTGCTTCTCTTGCATGTCTTTCTGCTGAGGTTAAATCGTGTTTTCTATCTCAGGTGGAGCCTAAACGTACAGAAGATGCTTTAAAAGATCCACATTGGGTTGAAGCTATGCAGGAGGAGTTGCAGCAATTCCAAAAGCTGCACGTTTGGGAATTAGTACCGTTACCTAAGGGTGCACATCCAGCCGGCACTCGATGGGTTTATCGAATAAAGAAAGATGATCGAGGGGTTGTCATTAGAAACAAAGCAAGGCTAGTAGTTCAAGGTTTTCATCAAGTAGAGGGTTTGGACTATGATGAGGTTTTTGCTCCTGTTGCAAGATTGGAGTCAATTCGTATCTTCTTGGCCTTCGCGTCCTTCAAAGAGTTCATTTTTTATCAGCTTGATGTAAAGAGCGCTTTTCTGTATGGACAAGTTGATACTGACATTTATGTGAAGCAGCCTCCCTGTTTTGAAGATCCGTTGCATGCAGAATACGTCTGTAAACTTAATAAGGCATTATATGGTTTGCATCAGGCACCACGACTATGGTATGAGAGGCTTTCAACTCATCTTGTTAAGAATGGATTCGAAAGAGGTAGCATTGATAGTATGTTATTCACAAAAAGAGATGGAGAAGACTTATTGCTGGTACAAGTATATGTCGACGACATCATTTTTGGATCTACCAAAGATTCCATGTGTAAAGACTTTGAACATCTCATGAAGTCTGAATTTGAGATGAGTGCAATGGGGGAACTCACATTCTTTTTCGGTGTTCAAGTTGAGCAGTCTGCCAAAGGAATTTACATTCATCGGTCCAAATATGTCACTGATATGTTAACCAGGTATGACTTTCTTAATTGTAAGACCTATGGAACCCCCATTGAAATTAATCATAATCTCGGACCGGCCATTGATGACGAGGATTGTAAAGAAAAGGACTATCACTCAATGATTGGTTCTCTCATGTATCTGACCGCATCCAGGCCGGACATCGTATTTGCTGTGTCCATCTGCTCAAGATATCAGGCTAGGCCAAAGATTTCTCATATTAAAGCAGTAAAGCGAATTTTTGGGTACCTCAAACATAGGCCAACTCTTGGTCTATGGTACTCCAATGAAAAATCGTTTGAACTGACTGCTTATTCGGATTCTGATCACGGCGGCTGTAGCATAGATAAGAAGTCAACAACTAGTGGATGCCAGTTTCTTGGATCACGTTTGGTGTTGTGGCAATGCAAGAAGCAGACAACGGTGGCTACTTCCACTGCAGAGGCTGAGTACGTTGCTGCGGCTAGTTGCTATTCCCAGGTTCTATGGATTCAGCATCAATTGCATGATTACGGGTTACTTCTTACTATGACTCCCTTACATATTGATAATATTGCTGCCATTTCCATTACACGCAATCCCGTACAACACTCTAGAACTAAGCACATAGAACTTAGGTTTTAGTTTATACGGGATTGCTATGAGAAACACCTAATAGACCTTGTCCATATAGATACCCTTAAACAGAATGCTGACCTATTCACTAAGGCCTTTTCTCGTGCCCGCTTTGATGAATTGGTCAACATGATTGGTTTGCACTTCTTTAAGCTTAAGAAGTAATTCTTTGGACTTGGATTTTTTTTTTTTTTTTAAAAAAAAAAATACGCAATAGCCACTCTTTATACTCTTTAGTATTAAAGAAATGCAAAGTTGCAACATTTGTAAAAAGACGTTTAGTTGTGTCTGTAAACAACTAGGAAAATGATAGTACATTAGGGTGCATGCACAAAATGAAAATTTTAAGGTTTATCCTTGATGTATCATTAGGTTTATCTAGCATACTTATCACAGCTTTTATAAACATTAGATTCATCATATGATGTACTGGTAGGCATGTTACACCGGTCTTTGAGCAATTAAAAAGTAATTCTAAAACATGTCTATTATCATGTGGTCAACATTCTGTGATGTATGACTAAGTGTCTTAATTCCTTAATATAGCTTGGCATCCTTCCATTTTAGTTAATAATATGAAATACTTTGGGGGTATATACTTCTTGTTTCCTCTGTTGTACGTAAGTGCAGACCTGGTCTCAAGTTGTATATACTTAAAAGTTAAGCAAACGCAAGTCAAACGAACTTGAAAAAGTCTTAAATTATAAGATACCTAACAAGGTCGCCAAAATGGTTTGACCAAATCTGGTTTTGCTTACACCTGAATCAAGTTATGTCGCTTTGTTGTACGTCTGTACAGACCTGTCACCGCTGCTTTGATTCTTAAAAATGACTTTCCTCTATTTTATCTATCTTGGAAGATATGCTCATGTCTAAATTAATGGGATATATCTATAGTGGGGACCACAGCTAATTATTCATATCAATAAATGAATAGCTCATCGCCGTAGATGTAGCATGTTTAGGTGGTCAAACAATACCGGTAATCATCTTGAAATAATTTTTATCAAAGGTGTTATAAATATGCTAAGTAAATTTTAAGAGGTTATATATATTGATAATCGAGATAACACTTACCATTTTCTACTAATTGTATGTTATCCTAATATGATTCCTTAGCAGACAAAATAACTACGTCACCAAAATGAAAATTAATTTAAGTTTTTTTTTAGGTTTAGTAATTAAGTTATTTTATCCTCAATTTTGTATATTTATTTTTAACAAGTCCATCAGTTACTGTTCTATCGGGTTACACAACTTAAAATTAAAAATCAAATTTTCTGGGCATTGCGACATAAGTATAGTCCTGCGACATAACTTATGTCGCCTTCTATGTCGCTACATTATGTTGCAAGGTGGGGCAGAGGTATAAAAACCTCACTCCAGTCGCGTTCTCTATTCACACTTTTAGCGACACAAAATCAAAACCTGCGACATAAAACTTACCCCTGCGACACAAAAGCTGCGGTGTATTTCGTTCTTCGATTTCGATCATCTGGTGTTTATCTTGGCAATCAATCACTAGTTTCTTGTTCACCTACTTCTACTCGATCGATCGGTACTTGTCTTACCCTATTTTACCGTTTATTAATGTTTTAATCGTTATTTTAGTTATGGGTTTTTTAGGGGTTTCGGGTTTGGTTTGATTAGACATGAAAATCTCAATCTTATTTGTTAATGTGGATTTTTTCGTGCTTCTGGTGTGTTGGCGTACCCTAGGGTATGTCTCGTTTTCAAAAACCCCAAAATAGAGGTTAGGGTTTCTGGGTTGGGACTTGTTGTTCATCATTGTGACATAACCTGCGACATAAGCTTTTATGTCGCATAGTTTCTGAATTTCAATTTATGTCGCTTACATTTGCGACACAAAATTTATGTCGCTCTAGTTTGCGACATAAATGTTATGTCGCCAAATATCATTGCGACATATCTTATGTCGCTAACATCAGTTTAGCCTATTCCTCACTTTTGTCCAATTATGGTATAACCATGGCAGGTGATTTCGTTCAGGACAATGGTGTTTTACACTACTGTGTTCATTGCTTCTGCCCAAAGACTATCATGTCTTGCACTTCCACGACTTCGAGGATCACCTTTCGGTCATGGAATCTTACGTGCACTCAAGGGTCGTGATATCATTCTTGCTTGATCGATTACCTTTCATTTTTGGTGGTCTGGTAGGATCCCCTCATTGTCCTGGATCTTAGCCTGGCCTTGTCTTGAATCTAGGCCTTATGTGTATTAATTGTATTCGAGGATACCATCTAGTTTTAGGGTTTAGGGTTTAGAAATGTGATAATTTGTAATTATAACTATGTATTTATTTTAATTATCAATTAAACCCTTATTTTGTGCAAACTTGATATCCTTTCATGTTATTTAGTGATTTTGCACTCTGTTATGTGACACAATTTTTATGTCACCTCATCTTGCCGACACAAATGTTTTATGTCGCCTGATTTCTGTGACATAACTCTTTAAGTCGCATAAAATCGATTAAATTCAAATTACTTGCAAAATGCGACACAACTCTGTCCGTCGCATTATTCTTTACCGACACAATTCCTTATGTCGCTTACTTTGTCAACAATCAATTTCGTTTACTTAGCGACTCATTCTAACTATGTCGCAGATTGTCTGCGACACAATTCTATATGTCGCATTCCATAACAAATTGATTTGTTTGTTTCGATTAAATCTGCTAATGCTAACCGTTTGCGAGTTTTATTTCTATACTTTGCACAACAATGGCAGATGGTGATATTCTATCGGAGCCACGTCACAACATTGTGGCATTTTTGGATGATTCGAAGGATACGGCTGCGCCATACAGGCCAATGGTGGCATTTCTGCGCAGGTCTCGTATTCATACTGCTATCACCGCAACAACCGCTATTTACAAGGACCAGGTGGCTCAATTTTGAGAAAATGCGGTGATCAACTCCGAGCTGCCATTTACCAGAATTATCTACACTGTGGGTGATCGTCAACTCATTATCTCCGAACAGGTTATTCGGGAATTCTTCCACTTTGGAGATACTACGGAAATGCCTACTCTTTTTGGCAATGAGTTTATTGATGGGGCTATGACACGTCTCGGTTATCCAGGTGTGCCCAACGACCAATATCGCAAGGTGACTCTGCCTAAGGTCTGGAGATATTTGATGCATGTGCTTATTGTTTGCCTTTCTCCTCGTAAGGCGGGTTTTGACGGCATTAGTCATTCTACGGCTTCCGCCATGTTGGCATTGATCTACAACAAGCCCTTCAATTTTTCTGGGTATATCTTTAGGGCAATGGTGGATAATCTTAACGCCGGGGATAAGCGTTAGAATTTATATCCACGCTTCATTCAGCTTTTTCTTGACAATCAGCTTCCCGGCCTTCCGCAAAATGCTCGCGAACGCTTGCGCCCTACTCCCATGAACATCCAAATCTGGATGGTTTGTGCGGATGGTGCGAACGCGAATAACAATTTTCCGTTGTTTGGGCACATAATCAATGAGGCTTATGTTGCGTCGCCCAATGACGGTTTGATGGATGTGGTGCCTGCACCTGGGCAGCAAATTCAGGAGGTGGAATTACACCTCCATGATGCTCAAATACATGTCGATGATCTGTTACAGGAAATTGAGAATTTCCAGGCTAGAGAACAGGTTGATCAGCCTAATATTGAAGATCTAGTTGTTGAAGATTCAGATGGAGGCTCTACTCCTGAGACTTCTCCAAGGGATACCCTCTCCGGAGATGCGTTGAGGAATATTCAACGCTTTGATCCTCATCGGTTTAAACGAATACAGTGACGTATTCATGCAGGTACGAGTTATGTACACCCTGATCAGGGTAAACGACCAAGAAGTGATGATCTTGATGATGAAGATTGGGTTCCTCCTCAGTCTATTTGTCGTACTTCTACGTCATCTTCGAGGCCACGGGTTGACATTCCCCGTGTTGAGGTTCCCATTCAACCTCTGCCGTCGGTTATCGAGGAACTTTTGAAAAGAATGGATCAGATGCAGCAGACCATGGACAATCAAGCTAAAATGATTCAGTCTCAGGCATCGGTGTTGGAGGTTCAAGTTGCTCAGATTAAAGTGTTAGAAGAACAAACGGCTTTAGTTCCTTCTTTGAACACTAGGGTTTTAGAACTAGAATCCCTGGCTGTCGTTCCGGGGGAGTCAGGCCTGCGTGCCATAGAAACAACATCCAGGGCTTCAGCCGGAACACAGACTGACAATGTAGATGATAATGTAAATATTTCTCATGATAATGAATCTCTTCGTTTGGATTATCTCTCTGTCGATGACATTCCAGGTCAACCAAGACCGTTAGCTGTAGATTTTGCAAATGCTAATCTATCTTTTATTCAGCAAATGGTTAATGAGGTAACTCAGGCTTCTGAACCTGAATTTGAGATAAATGATGATGTCGAGATTGAAGAAGAGGAGATGCGTCCTGATGAATCCTATGATGATGCTTCGACAATCGAGACTGATTCTTCGGAAGATGAAGCAGAGCCAGCTGGAACTTCGCAAACTGTTCCAGAAACTACTCCGGCTTCTGATACTGCTTCTACTTCAACTTTTGAGCGGCCTGTGATAAGTTTTATTCCTGGTGAATCTATTCCTGTTACTTGTAAGACATATAAGGTTAGTGGGAACTATACAGGAATTATTAAAAGCTGGAAAACCTACAAAGGTATTTTCATGATTAAAAGAAGCGATGGCATTCAGTATTTCAAAAGATCATTCAAGAAACTGAGTACATTGCCAAAGGGAGAAATAAATCGTCTAGCTCAACTGGAACTGATAAATCCAACTAGGGATTCAAGAGCTGATTTTGTACATACGGTGTTGTATCATGAAGTGAAGAGCAAAAGATATAATTTTATCAAACTGACACTTGGTACGAGATTCATATTCAAGAAGAAACTTGATCCAGTTACAAAGCAGCTGATTTGTAAAGTGATATATCCACCAGCTGATTGTTTAACTGAGATTCCATTGGAGATAGTTCCCTTTAACTTTCTAAGAAGATTTCATTATTGGGAACTTGATCCTCATACAGGCGAAGCTGTGTTCATTTTTGTTCCAGAATCTGAGCATCCAGAGAGAACTTCGCTCTATGGTTTGAAGAAAGCTCAATTTAAAGTTTTTGATCCTATGAGCTTGATCAATTTGTCACAGAAAGACTTGAGGAAGTTGTTTGATAATCCAATTCGCTTCAACGTAAGAAATGTTTTGAATTCGATTCTTGCTAGACAATTCTAGAGAGTTGTGACTGTGTGTGTTACGCATGGGATTCATGCTGGAGGCAGATTTCCTGCAGGCTGGGCTTAATTGAAGAAATTTTGAAGACCAAGCTGAAGACACGGGGGAGTTTGTTGGTGCATCTTGGTGTGTCTGTCAGTTGGTCTAAGTCTATAATGCGTTTGATATGTAATTACATTAGTTATAATGTTTGTATTAATTACATTTTGTGTTTTGGCGACACAAGGTCTTTGTGTCGCAATAGATAACTTGGCGACACATCTTGTGTCGCATGAGTCGGCTTGGCGACACAGCTTGTGTCGCAAAGGTCAGATTAGGTTTAGTATAAATAGACACATACGGCTCATTAGTTAAGGTTGACGAATTTGTGAGATCAGAGAGCATATTGTAACTGTTATAATCAATATAAGCTGATTGACTTTTGGTATTCAATTGATATACTTTGTGTTTGATTCGTTGTTTATTCGTTTAATGTTTTGTTATCAATCATGGGATTCCGCACTACGTTTGATTATTAGGGATTCAGTTAGGTCCGGTATTGGGGTCCTACATCTCCAAATATGTTTAAATCGGCGAGGATCAACCGATTGTAGAGCATCTAGCACATCTTGAGGAGGCATATCACCCTCAGAATCGGGTGGTGTGGGTCCACCATCATCATCATTATCAGCATCAACATTTTCAACCTAATCAATGTCGTTTAAATCCTGAGCTACCTCGGCATCGACCAAATCCTCATCATTGACCTGAGGGGGTACCACATCCTTAAAACCGTCATTCGGTGGCGCAACATAGTTTTCATTTACTATGTGCCCAAACAGATCACGATCCGGTAACACCTCTGAATTCTTCGGTGGCAGTTTGCAATCATTGAAAATTCTCAAAAGCATCGGCGTCAGAATCAATAACGATCGACGATCAAGAGCGATCCCTAAATCCATATCATTCAAGATGAGCTGCACAAATCGTGGATATTGCAACCATTTATCCTTGCTTGCATGAATATTATCAACCATATTCCCAAAGATATATCCACTAAAGTTGTATGGCTTGTTGTAAACCAAAGCCAACATCAGAGATAAAGTGGAATAACTAGCAGCATCATAATCTCCCTTCCTCGGAGATAAACAAACAATAATGATATGACACAAGTACCTCCAAACCCGACATAGATACTATTTCCTGAAATCAGAAAAATGTTCCTCCGGATAGCCCATCCTCTAAATACCACCAAGTATGAAAGCTGTTTCAAATTGGGTCGGCATATTGGGCGTATCATCGAACTGAAGAACACGTCGAATAGTATCCTGTGTAATCACAATCTGTTGTCCGAACATGGTCAAGATAATATGCGGGACATCATCGTCGGTTCTAATAAGATCATGATCGTAGAATTCCTCGATCTGATTCATATAAACTGTGGTAGAGGCTGTAATAGCATGATGAATCCTAGATCGTCGAAGGAAATTGATCATTGGACGGAACGGTATGGAGTTCTTGTGAGTAGACTCCAGAAAAGCCATGATATTGTGGTGAGTGTTTGTGCGTCGATAGTAATCCTGAAGATCTGCCATCTGTAAACTAAATTGCATAATAGAAAAACAGAAACAACGTTATAGGATTAGCACAAATATTCACAAACTGTAAACAAAATTCTGATTTAGGCATCACTTAGGAAGTGACGCATAAACACTAGCGACACTTAGGAAGTGTCGCAGGAAACAGTGTTTAAAATCAGAAATCAAGTATAGCGTCACTTAGGGTGACGCTATCAGGGCGTCACTAGTGTAAGTGACGTTGCCAGGTATGCGTCATTGAACGCGACACTTAAGAAGTGTCAGTATTAAAGCATGCGTCAGTAGAAGCGTCAGTTAACTAGTGACGGTAAACCAAAGGCGTCACTTATACAGTCACTTAAGAAAGTGAAGTTTAACAAGGCATCACTTAGAAGAGTGATGGTACTAGTGACGATATAGACCTAGGCGTCACTAGGGGAGTCACTTAGAGAAGTGACGCATAAAAAGGCGTCACTCAGATGAGTGAAGGTAGAAGGGCCGATAAGCCTGTCAAATTACCAAATAGCGTCACTTACTGGAAGTGACACATGAAGTGATGCAAAGATGAAGATCTGCATGTCACTGTTCAAACCCAAAAATCACGACGAACACTTTTTTAGGGTTTTTGAAAAACGAGTTAACCAAACGTTGCGTGGGTTCAAAACGAGCGAAACACACCAAGTATTAACATCAAAACATTAACAAATCTAACCCCAAATCATGTGATTTCATTGAAACCTAAACCTCGTAACCCTAATTTCAGATTAAATCATTAATACGTAATAGAAAGGGGTAAAAGTTATACCAATGGAATCGTAGAAGCAAGATGAACAAGAATGTAACGGCCGATTGCACAGAAAAAGCTCAAAATCCACAAACAAATTGAAAAACCTCGTACAGACGAAGTGACGCACAAATAGGGGAAGTGACGCTATGTCAGAGGAAGTGACGCTAATTGAATGTTGAAAGTGATGGAGTGGAGTGTCGTATGGCAGGATATTTATACCAAAACCCTAATATGCGTCACTCCACCCGACACTTGTAGCGTCACTTACTGAGTGACGCATAAAGTCACTTAGTGAAATTTTTTTGAAAATTGTGAAACTTTGTCGATTTTGTGCGTTTTGGTTTTGGTACTCAAATTTGATGGTAACTATAACTTGGTTATAACATAAAATAAAAATAAATAAGATGAAATAAGTTAACATATAATTAACGCAAAATTACAAATACAAAATTAACACATTCTTTTTGGTGACAGAGTTGATTGAGTCTGATTAGGGATCATATCGGAATAACATGCAATTATTAGGAATGGTAAGTGTTATTTCGATCATCAGTATATTTGTCCACTTTAAATTTACTTGGCATGCTAAAAAAAGCACTTTTTATAAAAATAATTTCAAAATTATTATCAGTATATTTGTCCTATTAAACATGTTACACTCACATCTAGGAGCTAATTTTATTATTATTCGTATGTATATTTCACTGTGATCCCCACCATAGATATACATCTTAACTTAAGAATAGGCCATGCTTTCATTTACAGAAAGAATATAAGAAAATCAATTTTAAGAATCAAGTCAGCGGTGATAGGTCTGTACTTACGTACAACAGAGCGACATAACTTGATTCAAGTTTAAGCAAAACCAGACTTGGTCAAACCATTTTGGTAACCTTGTTAGGTATCTTAATTTTAAAGACTTTGCAAGTACTTTGACTTGTGTTTGCTTAATTTTTAAATATATATTAACAGAGACCAGGTCTATACTTACGTATAATAGAGGAAACTGTCAATATATATCCCCAAATGATATCAAATAAACTTCTTTCACGAAAACATATCTAGCATAAGTAAAATATTAAGACTTTTGTCATACATCTAACGGTGTTATACCACTTGAAATAAACAATTGTATATTAGACTTTGTAAGAGGTCTCAAAGAGTTTTGTGTAACATGCCTACTAATATATCGTATGATGAAGACAATGTTTATAAAAACTGTTTTCAACATGTCAGATAAATCTACTGAAACATCCAAGATAAACCTTAAAATTCCATTTTGTGCATGTCACCCGATGTACTATCATATCCCAAGTTGTTTACAGACACAACTCAACGTCTATTTTAAAATCTAGCAACAATGCATTTCTTTAATACTAAAGAGTATAAAGAGTGGCTGTTGCCTAATTTTTTTTTTAATACACATAAAAGCAAGTAAGTTACGTTCCAAGTTACAAATTACTTTTTGGTCACAAAGAACCTTAAACCAATCATGTTGATTAGTTCATCAAATCGAGTACGCGAAAAAGTTTTTGTGAAAAGGTCGGCATTCTGCTTTAGGGTGTCTATGTGGACAAGGTCTATCAGGTGTTTTTCATAGCAATCCCGTATAAAGTGGAACCTAAGTTCTATGTGTTTAGTCTTAGAGTGCTGTACGGGATTGCGTGTGTAACACCCGCTAATTTAGGACTTTATTTAGTGCCTAAACTACTTGTAATTACGTGTATTTAGTTTATGTTAATCTAAATATACATGATCTTCTGTGTAATTACATACGCGTTTACACGATTTGTTTAAATCGTACAATTATGAACCGGATGGGTATCCGACAATGAAAATATGGACGTTGGTGACAAACTATTAAAATAATACAGATTTATCCAAATAAACATTATTTACTTTAATATATTACACGACTATACGTTTTACTAAAACGTAACTTTACGCAACGAAAACGCGTGAAACGCGCCCGACACGCAAAGATAAACTCGATTTATAATTTTTATAACTCATAACTAAGTATTTTAATAAAATACTTCAAGTAAAAATATCGTGATTACACGCGTACAATTATAACGTCTAAAAACGTTATACGGTTAATTAAAACGTAAAACGAACGGGTAAAAGGCCACCGCACACAACACAAATTTGAGGAAATAAAATTTAACAAACCCACACCCATCTAGTGGGCCCCACCCACAAAAAAATCTGCATGAGACCATAAGCATGGCCTCCCATGCCCTTACACCCCCCTCTCCCTTTCTTTTACTTCACTCCATACTTCCTCATTGTCACTCAACTATTTTCCACCAACACCACACTCCTTTTTCTCTCTATTTCTGGAGATTTCCAGCTGCCACCACTCCACTACAACGATCCATCATTGGCCACCACCTCATCTTGAAGGAAAAACGAAGCCGAAGATATCAAAACGACCGCCTACGTATGTACATCACTCCTACCGTCTCCGTTTCTTCATACACCATTGTGAGACTTCAAAACTCTAGTGTTTTAGTTATAATATGTATAGTATCATGTTATGTTGCTTATTCAACTAGCTAATGTCCCAAAAGATAAGTCGAAACACAAATTAAAACTCGAAAACAGGAAGTTAACCTTCCTGTCCAGATTCTATTTCCACTTCCCTGAATTTTATAAAAATCATTACAATACCAAAATGGATGTTTATTGAGCCTAAAATCAAGTGTAAGAAGTATACTTTCATAATCTATAAGCCTCACAAAAATTGAAGTTAATTTGTTATTTTTAGTTACTGAAATAAAAGTACATAGCAGATCTGATGAATCTGACCAGAATCTTGACCAATTCAAAATGAGTATATCTTGGGCTATGGAACGAATTAGAACTTGAGACCAACGGGAAAAGATCAAAAATTTTGTTAGTTTTCCAAATCATACTAGAACTTCTTGTGAAGTTTTGTAAAACTTAACTTATGACCAGATTATTGAGCATATGTCACAAAAACGATCTGCTGGACTTACTTCAATTTAACAATTTTCATCTCGAGTTGTGCTTGGTTAAAATCGATGCAAAGGTATGTTTTGGAAAGATAAGACATAGTAGAACCTTGTGTAAAAATTTCATAACGATTAGTTAAGTTTTACTTGACCAAATTGATGTTTTAACACGGGTAAAATATAGGTCCGACAATAGTAAAAATCCGACAATGACCTCCGACATTGACCTCCTTCTTGAGACCATATCTTGAGTTCTAGACCTCAAAAACGTATGAGACCACTTGGGAAATCTTGATAATTTTGTTATGTACAAAAATTTATTTTTGGCTCATTCCAGAAATGCACTCATTTCTCCAGAAAATTTGATTTGTGAGAAGTGGTCTAATCTCGGATTAAAATGAACACTGACACTTTGTGAATTTTTATAAAATATCAAACGACCTCCAAAAATCATAAAAAAAATTACAGAAATTACATAACATATGTAGGAACTTTGTATAAAAATTTCAGAAGGATTTGATAACGTTTACTATTTTAGATAAAAATCACAAATAATCCGTGAATGTATTGTCGCATAAAAACTAAATTCCATGAATACATACTATTGTCGTATAAATAAACTCTGTGAATATATATTTTCGTATAAATAAACTCCGTGAATACATATTGTCGTATAAATAAACTCCGTGAATATCATTAACACATAACCAAGTCCGTGAATATCTTATTGTCGCATAAACAGTGCCCGTGAATACCTTATTGTCGGAATTGATTATCAGATGATTATCTCCTTCGATTGTCGCATGAAACCATATTGTCGTAATACCTTTATCGAATTAACACTTGTATTTAAAAACTGTCCCAACAATCCTTATCGTTGTATGAGTGATAATTCCGACAATCTTTATACATTGATATAATATTTGGTCAACCAACAACAAATACATTAATAAGTATACGACATCACGAAACATATAATAAATAGCACTTACAGATTATTGTAACAAACTATCACCGACGGGCCGTACATATTCTCAAAACTCAAACTAATCAATCAAATAACCAAATTATTTGGACATAACTAGTTGAGTGGACAACTAGCATGAATGATCATTTGAGACATTCACTTATACATACAACCTTATATGCTTAGGGCATTAGAAGGTTGCGGGTTCGCGGAACCTATGGATTACTACTGCTTTCAGACTTTACGTTTATTAAGTTAAACGCTTGCTTACTTGACTCAGGTGAGTCTTACAGCCCCACTTTTACTGTTTTACTTATGGGGTGAGATGCATTGCTTACGTTTTCTTGAACACAAGTGCTAAATTACTTACATATGGGCTTGCATGAGTTACTTACTAATCCACTGAAGGCCCTCCATCATAGTTTCGTTAGTTATGGACTTAAGCGCGAATATTAGTTAATGGATCCATTAGGGGCTGACCCTCCCCGCCCGGGGTAGTAGCGCTACCACGAACCGTTATGTATAAACGGGCGACTTTTATTTGTTTCGTACGAGTGTTTGGATTGGGCACTCGCGGGGGCACTATACGGTACTTGGCTGTACCACTGATTTACGGGTTAAGCTTCGACTATGAGCTCATGGCAACGGTATATACATATTTACTTATTATTTGCTTGGTTGCAGATACCTGATTTTGCCGCGGGCACCACTGATAATAATCTTGTGTTCAAACTATTACTTACTTACAAACCTGTAAGATTCACCAACATTCGTGTTGACCCTTTTCAGCATGTATTCTCAGGTACACATACGGAGTAGGATTACTCCAGGAATTCTAGCTAGAGTCGCATGATTCCCAAACTGCATTTAACGGAGATTCTTTAGCATTATCTTTTGTAACTATGATTATGTAATAGAATCTCCCGCTACGAACGCGGACTCTAGGGGACCTTACTTTTGTAACGAAAACATTATGTTTTCAAACCCTATTTTATAATGGTATGGAACTATTTTTACAAATGTCTCATTTAGAAGTCGTTTGCTATACTTTGGTGCTTGATTATTCATTAGTAACACCCAAAGCTTGCTTCCGCGCAACATTAAATTTGGGGGTGTTATAGCGTGTGATAGATATAGCAACAGTGTTATCTATGTGAATAGGAGTCATAGAAAGAAGTAACCCATAATCACGCCGTTGATGCTGAATCCATAGAACCTGAGAGTAGCAACTGGAAGCAGCAACATACTCAGCTTCTGCTGATGAAAGAGAAACTGCAGTCTGTTTCTTGCACTGCCACGAGACCAAGCGAGATCCAAGAAATTGGCATCCACCAGTTGTGGACTTCTTGTCTATGCTACAGCCGTCATGATCAGAATCCGAATAGGCAGTAAGAGCGAATGATTTTTCATTTGAATACCATAGATCAAGATTGGGTCTATGTTTGAGATAACCAAAAATTTGCTTTATTGCCTTCATGTGAGACACCTTGGGTTTGGCTTGAAAGCGTGAGCAAACGGATACCACGAACACAATATCCGGTTGAGAGGCAGTCAAATAGATCAGAGAACCTATCATTGAACGATAGTCCTTTTCTTTGCAATGTTCCTCATCCTCAGCAAGTCTAAGGTTGTGATTAAGTTCGATAGGAGTCCCATAGGTTTTACAATTGAGCAGGTCATATCGGGTCAACATGTCATTGACATATTTTGACTGATGAATATAAATATCTTTTGCAGACTACTCAACTTGTACACCTAAAAAGAATTTAAGCTCCCCCATCGCACTCATCTCAAACTCAGACTTCATGATTTCCTCAAAGTTCTTGCACATTGCCTCATTTGTAGAGCCAAAGATAATATCATCCACGTAAACCTGCACAAGTAACATATCTTCTCGATCTCCAGTCTGTTCTTTTCGGATGAATAGAGTACTGTCAATGTTCCCACGAACAAAACCATGCTTGATTAGGTGAGTAGTGAGCCTCTCATACCAAAGCCTCGGAGCTTGATGAAGACCATATAACGCCTTGTTCAATTTGCAAACATATTATGGATGCTTAGGGTCTTCAAAACCTGGAGGTTGTTTAACGTACATATCCGTATCCACTTGTCCATACAGGAAGGCGCTTTTAACATCGAGTTGGTTAACACGAAACTCCTTGAAAGAAGCGAATGCAAGGAAGATACGAATAGACTCAATTCTGGCCAGAGGAGCAAAGACTTCATCATAGTCCAAACCCTCGATTTGACTAAAACCTTGAACAACTAATCGTGCTTTGTTTCGAATCACTATACCCCGATCGTCCATCTTATTTCTAAATACCCATCGAGTGCCAGTTAAGTGAGCACCTTTGGGTAACGGAACTACATCCCAAACGTGTAGCTTGTTGAACTGTTGTAATTCTTCTTGCATGGCCTCGACCCAGGATGGATCTTTTAAGGTCTCATCAACCTTCTTGGGTTCAATTTGAGATAAATGAAAAGAATTTATCCGAGCAACTAGATGTTGGGATCTGAGCAGAATTGATCAAGTGTTGAAGACTTACCACTGTTAGTTTTGTTGACTGCCACTGTTAGAAGAATTGGAGAACTAGCCACTACTAGTATTGAAGGCTGCCACTGTTGGATATATGTATTTGGTTTTTGTACAAGTTAATCACTGTTAGTTATAATGTGTATTAGCCACTGTTGGTGTAAACTTATAAGTTGGTTAGAGTTATTTATGGGATAAATTCGAATACCATAATAACTAGAGATTGTGTAGGACTCTATGAATTATAAATAGAGATCCTTAGACCTAGATTAGGTTAAGATTGATTTTACGCAACTTCAAGGTTTTCTGTAACCCTAATACTTAAGTGTATTCGTCTTATATCATTAATAAGATTGAAGCTTTTGATAATTAATTGTGTATTACATATTGTTATAATTCTTGATCTTCTTAATATTATTGAGTGTAATTCCGCAACTTCTCAATAATAATTCAAGACTTATTGAATTATTTATTAGATTTGCCTGGCTTTAACAAGTGGTATTAGAGCATTGGTTAAGCTTTGAATACAGGAAGATCTAGGATTACTGTTTGATTTATTTTCAAAAAAATTTAGATTTACTTTTTGAATCAATGGCAGCAGAAGGTAATGAAGGAATCCAGGTTACTAAGATTCCCATGCTTAGGCCTGACGAGTTTGATCTATGGAAGAACAGGATCAGACAATATATGCTTCTCACAGATTATCAGATGTGGGAAGTAGTTGTTAATGGTCCTCCAGTAACACTTGATAGTGATGGTGTTGCACAAGCAAGACCACCACCAACTTCAGAAGCAGAGAGAAAAGTTAGATCAATAGAGTATAAAGCATTAAGTACTCTCTTATTATCTATTCCTAATGAATATCAGAGATGGTTTGAAGCATGTCAGGATGCTAAAGTTCTTATGGAAACTATTGAAAAGAGATTTGGTGGTAATGACAGTACCAAAAAGAATAAAAGATCTCTTTTAAAACAACAATATGAGAACTTTAACTCTGGAAAATCAGAAACTTTGACTCAAACCTTTGACGTGTTTTCAAAGTTAGTAGGAGATTTAGAGAATCATCAAGTGAAAATTGATAAGGATGATTTAAACAGAAAGTTTTTGAGGTCATTGGGTGAGGAATGGACAATCTACACAGTTGAGTTGTTACAAAGTGCAGATTTGGAGTCAAAAGAGCTTGAAGATATCTATAATGATCTCAGGAACTTTGAAACTGAAGTGGAAAGCAAGAAGCAGGGTTCTGGAAACAACAACAATAATGCTGCTTTTATGTCTATGGCTGGAACTAAAGCAGAGTCAAGTAACAAAGGCTCTACTTATGTTGCAGGAGGATATGGATCATCATCAAACTGCTCGAATGATCAGATATTGAAATCTTTCTTTGCTAGTAACGTGAACTCTTCACTTACTAACGAAGTCTTAGAACAATTTGATGGAGATGATCTTGAAGAGATGGATATTAAATTGCAAATTGCTTTAATCACTCAGAGGGCAAAATGATTTATGCAGAGAACTGGGAGGAACAACTTTGCATATAAAAGGAATGATGCTAGTTGGTTTGATAAGAGTAAGATTGAATGCTTCAACTGTCATAAGATGGGACACTTTGCAAGGGAATGTAGAAGTCCAAAGAATGAACAGAATAGCAGTGGTAATGGACAAAGAA
This sequence comes from Pseudognaphalium luteoalbum, assembly GCA_963422505.1. Lineage (NCBI taxonomy): Eukaryota > Viridiplantae > Streptophyta > Magnoliopsida > Asterales > Asteraceae > Pseudognaphalium > Pseudognaphalium luteoalbum. Next base: position 30,572,174 of record OY730195.1, read on the forward strand.
CTGGAGGCAATGTGGTTTAAACAAAGAATGTGATAAAACGTAATAACAATTAAGCTCAGATTGTTTAGATCTTGATCTAGGATATAACGATAACAAAGATAATAATATGCAGCGGAATAAGAATGAATCGATATTATCATAAAAAGGTTTCAACATATATCATTCAATACAATCAAACCAAGCCCCAGTTCTATATGATCAGTATTGTGACAACCGGCAAAAATCTATGATTCAACTCCGCTCAGGTAATAAACTTAGGGGAAAATTTTTTTTTAGTTAAACTATAATTTTAGTAAATTAACGCCTATAATTAAATAACATTGAATTTAGGCGCCTTATCGTTACAACCGGACACTAAACAAGCATTTATCCGTGGATGCATATAATGTGACAAAGTGCTTACGGATGTGTTTATTAATTCGTTTAGTAAACCTTAATATATATATATATATATATGTACTTATATATATATATATATAAATATGTGTGAAACAATAATATAGTGATAAGTACACTTACTTGCATGAAAGTAACAAACCACCACCTTTGCATGAAATACAACATAATAATTAAATAAATACTTATAATTAAACTATTTAAAAACTTAATTAATATATAATTAAAAGAAAATCTGATTTTTAATTTTTATTTAATTAAATAAAACTAATTTAACTAATTAAATAATTAATTACCCATTTAATCACCACCCTTTTTCCACCAATCACCACCAAGACCCTTCCCCTCCCCCCCCCCCCCCCCCATGGCCGGCCACCCTCTTCACCTCCCCCCCCCCCCTCTCTTTTCTTCTATTTTAACAACTCACATCCACCCTTTTCTCACTTTTCACACACATACATCCATTTCTCTCTTCCTCACACCATTTTTCTTTCATTTTCTCTCCAAAAATCTGCTATAAACAACCACCCTAAACCACCACAAATCACCACACAAACAACCCTAAATTCACTCAAAGACAACCTACTTTAGCCTTAGATTCGTTGGTAAGAAGATACACAATTTTCTCTTCTTTACTTCCTTCAATTTCTATACAATAATCATCACCCATGGATGAATAATACAAGACTTATAATAATATATCTATATCTATGTATATACATCTTTTATCATACTATATACATATGTAAGATTTTATGTAAGGCCATGCCTACAAATCTACATATGTATATATGCACTTTATATTTCATTCTTGTTAATATCTTATGTATGGCTATGCCTACGATCATATATGTATATATGCATCTTTATATTTTGTGTTGTTGTGATTCTTATGTATGGCTATGCCTACAAAATAGACGTAAACATGCAATATATTACTCATCTTCATCTCCATTTTCTTTTTATTTGAAGTATTGAAAGGTATGGCTAAGCCTACAAAAATGACTTGATGTTTGTAGATTATCACTTGCACATAATCATGTGTTAAAGATAAGTGATAATCCATGATCAAACCTATATCAAGTTGAAAGATGTAAATTTTACCTATTACGTATCTACAAAATATTTCAAGAATATCATGCTTGTAATATACTCAAAATCTGTAGAAAAATGATGGAAATATGCATGTGGGAATAAGGACTAAATAATGATTAGTGCCTATGTGTTAGGATGGTGGTCTATGACTTGAAATCCTAACCCACACATACCCATGCAATCTGTCCAGATTTCTATATCTCACTTTATGAGGTCATAAATCCGTGTATACTTAATAAAATACCACCATTTTACTACTGAAATTACTTTTATGTATTAGCTTTCAAACCCAAGTGGTCTCATTCAAAAACATGGAGTATTCGACCTCCAAACAGCCCATACGAAACTATTGCGCATGTTATGGCAGATTCGTATACCTCACTTTGCAAGGTCATAACTCCATGAATACTTAACCTAAGACTACCAATTTATTACTGATTTTTAATGTTATCAAGCTCATCTACAAGATTATGTTCAAATATAGGTTTAAAATGCGTTTCTATAAGTTTATACACAAAGGAACACAATCTGTCCAGAAAAACACAGGTTACTAAAATGGTCATAACTTGAGTTCTAGGAAGAGTTAGAAGATGCATTTTTTTTTGAAATTTGCGTATTGAAAAGACCTACAACTTTCATGTTTTACACTTTTTCCAGAAACACACGCCTTTTTCTCAGTAAGCCAATTTATGGGTCTGGTCTGGAGACTTCTGGAATTTTGTTGGATTCTTACTAAAGATCACTTGAAAAGGTGTAAATGTACCCAAAAATGGTTAAATAAAACGTGACACTTAAACTAAAAACTATGGGTGATGAAACTTTACAAAATTAGAATCAATACATATATACGATATGACTAAACTTAAACATTTTATGTGATCTAGGAAGCATAAACCCCACCGAGACCCAAACAAGTACTTGCAACTTTCCACTCTCTCATTAAGGTGAGTCTCATGGCCCCTACTTCTTTTTAAATGCTTTGACATGTTTTTGGGGTGAGAATACATGTTCTTTTCTTTGTGGACACAAACTAAACTGTTACGTATTGCATGAGTTGACACTATCCATTATGTATGCCTTTATCATGAATTGTTAGTTAAGGACTTAAACGTGAATGTCATGAATAGATCTATTTGGGTTGACGCCCCCATCCGGGTTGGTAGCGCCAACATGACTATAAGTCAAACGGGTGCATTGTCATTTGAGAACTACTTGTGTTTGGATAGGACACTTGCGAGGCACTAAATGTTAAGGTTTCAATTCATGAGCTTATGGCAATAGTAATACAATTTTTACTATATTGTTGAATGGCAATATAACTTGAAATCTCGTGATCCACGGTAATGTTTTACAACCATTAAAACCTATGAGCTCACCAACTTTATGTTGACCCATTTTTACATGTTATTCTCAGGTAATTAAGATGCTTGCTATTTGTGAAGATGGCATACCCCTTTTGAAGTTAGGAACTACATTTGCATGGACGAACATTGCTTTTGATCTTAAATTCTTAAACTCCTAACTATTTTGTAACTTATGGGAATTGTTTGTAAACTTCTTAAAGACAAATGGTCTAAGTCTGTAAGACATTTTAAACTTTTATGAAGTATGTTTAAAACGACTCATGTAGAGGTCGTTCATTGTAATTCTTGTGTTGTGATCTCATGATAGTCGCATCTCGCAACCTTCCGCCGAGGCGGGGTGTGACAAGTATAGAACGTGTTATCTACCTATAACAAGGATTAAAGATATCAAAGATATCTTAACCTTAGGTCTAAAACAAAACTCTAGACGTCTACATCTTTTCTGTGCACTCTTAAACCCTATGCCTATATCCCTTTATATAATAGAGATATTAGGGTTACAAAGAAACTAATTAAAACAATCATTACTTTTAGTCCCTCATCTTTAATTATTTTGTATCATCAAATCAATAATTCCCTACAATCTTCCTCTATTTGATGATGACAAAATATCGATCTTTTGTCAATAACCTTCCCCTCAAATCAATATTTTAACCATCTCTTGAATCTCGAACTTTATAAGCTCTATGTAATGATCACTTATGAAGGAAATAGAGTATAACAAACTTAACAAAGAAGTTAAATCTTCCAAACTTGTACCTTATATCTTGTACTATCCACGACGTTGAACTTATATTCCAATGTATAAGTAGATAGCAATCTTTTGACAAAAATCCTTATTTTCCATAATAAGTCACTGAACACACCATAACTCCTTCACGTGATAGCAAATGTGAGCATTGAGCACCATCAGTTTGTAAATCACACACTTTTGCTAGATTTGTCAAATCTTCGTTGTCACTATACAAATCAAACAAGTTATCTTCAAAGTGTAACACCCCACTTTGAGATATGATAAGATACACACTTGTCAAATGCAACTCCAATATCAAATAAGCTATAATCAACCTTCTTCGTAATCACATCTTCAAATAATCTTCAAAAACGAGCCATAAAATCAATAAAGATAAATTGTTATAAAAGCAATTTCATTCGAGATCCAAACTTTTCTTATACAGTAACCATAAAAACTGTACGGATAACCATCCAATAATAGCAACGAATACCATATAGTACCATCCATGATGAGTATCACTAATTCTGCATTAGTGTTTGAAAAATGACTAACAGTGGTAATCGATACCAAACAGTGGTAAACTTACATTAGCAGTGGCAACTACTAACTAGCAGTGGCAACTACTAACTAGCAGTGGTAATGACTAATTAGCAGTGGTAACGACTAACTAGCAGTGGTAACAACTAACTAGCAGTGGTAACAACTAACTAACAGTGGCAATAACCGAACAGTGGTAAGATCTTCTAACAGTGGTTACTTTGTACAAACAGTGGTAAACCTTCTAGCAGTGGTAAGCTTGACGAGCAGTGGCTACTTCGTACTAACAGCGGTAAGCTTGTACTAACAGTGGTAAGCTTGTACTAGCAGCGAGAAGTTTTTACTAACAGCGGGAAGAACCTTCTAGCAGTGGCAACGTTTGTACAAACAGTGGCTAGCACATTTAACGAGCAGTGGCAGGCAACTTCAGAATTACATATCTCCCTGATTACGAATCTGATCATGCTCAAATTTTTACACCCAGTTCATAAATGTTTTATTAACTACATATCAAAAAATCAAGTCGATCCAACAGTTAACGAACACACAGCAATTAAAACACAGCAGCTGCGCAAACAGAATCCACAAACATACTGCAGCAATTTTGAATTTTCATATCTCTATGTAGATACATCCAATCATGATGAAAATTTTACATGATGTGGAAACCTATGTCTTGAATAACATATCCAAAAATCAAGAACATTCGTTGAATAACGAAGACATAGTGATCGATTTACTGCAGCTGTTCGGAAAAACCATATGGTTTCAGCAGCAGATTTCGAATTTAAATATCTCTCAATCAGAAGCTCAGATCAAAAATTCCTCTGGTCATATTTTGCGTCTATGTGTTATGAACCTACAATTCAAATTTCACGACGATTGAACGATTAACGAAAGAAATCCGGATTTTTTACTATCGTTGTGCAGAAAGTGACGAACAGAAAATTGAAAAACCCTATTTTTCAAAATCTTCTTTGTAAGCCTCGTAAACCTTGTAGATCCTAGATCATGAGCCACCATAGCTCTGATACCACTTGATAAAATGTAATAACGATTAAGCTCAGATTGTTTAGATCTTGATCTAGGATATAATGACAACAAAGATAATAATATGCAGCGGAATAAGAATGAATCAATGTTATCATAACAAGGTTTCAACATATATCATTCAATACAATCAAACCAAGCCCCAATTCTATATGATCAGTTTAGAATGTGTTATCTACCTATAACAAGGATTAAAGATATCAAAGATATCTTAACCTTAAGGTTAAAACAAAACTCTAGACGTCTACATCTTTTCTGTGCACTCTTAAACCCTATGCCTATATCCCTTTATATAATAGAGATATTAGGGTTACAAAGAAATCATAATTGTACAAGGAAACTAATTAAAGCAATCGTTACTTTTAGTCCCTCATCTTTAATTATTTTGTATCATCAAATCAATAATTCTCTACAAAATGTACCAATTCAGAGTGCTTCATCAAATGCTTTTGTTTCTGTGGATGGATGTAGATGGGAATGGAGTGATCAAGAAGAGCATGAAGTAAAGAATCAGTGCTTCATGGCCATTGCTGAGTCTGACAAGAAGACATAAATTCCTTATGAGGTACAAAACAAATTATGTTATGCTATTTGTAAACAAATTGTTAAACATTACAGGGATCATAATCAGAAAGTGTGTGATGAACTAAAACAATGGGAAATCAAAAGTAAACACACCATAGCAGCAATTGAAAATCTTGAAAAACAGATAAATGCATATGAAATCAATGAAACACAGTTTAAATATGACATTGCATACGCTAGGTGGAAAAGAGACACTTTTAAAGATAAGGTAGATGTGTTAACTAAGAAACTAGCTGAAGTCACATGTGAGAGAGATAGCATAAGACTTAATGTAAGTAACTTAGAAAATGCATCCAAAAGTGTCAATAAACTTATCAATTCACAGATTCATGATAAGCTTAAGACTGGGTTAGGATACAGTAATGTACCTCCTCCTTATAACAATAACTACTTTCCTTCCAAAATTGATATTAATATCAATTCACTTAAAGAAGGAATGAATGATGATGTTAAAAAGGATGATCCAGTTAAGAGTTTAGAAGAAGATTTGGATTTTGATAAAGTTGAAATTAGTGATTGGAGTGAAGAAGATGATGAGAATAGTGATATATCTGAAAGTGAGAGTTGCTCAACAAATAAATCATCTCATTCATCATCTGAAAGTAGTAAAAGAGTAACTGGTCTAGTTTCTGAACTAAATGTTGATAAACTAGAGGAGTGTAAAAGATTGTTTCAAGAAAAGGCCAAACAACAGATAGAACAAGTGATCAATACTAATAAGTCTAGAAAGGGTCTAGGATTTGTTAGTAAAACAGTTAAGCAGGAGTCAAAATCTGTGACAAATTTGAATGATAATTGTATTAACTGTGATTGTAAAACAAGACTTTCTTCACCAAAACCTTTTAATAAAACTGCACCAAGAGGCAATCAAAGAAATTGGAACCAAATGGTGTCACAAAGATTGGGGCAGAATTTTCAATTGGTAAAAGAAAAATCTTGTTATATCTGTGGAAAAACTAATCATCTTCAACATGATTGTTATCACAATCCTAAGAATTTCACTAGGGTTGTGAAACCATTATGGACAGCAGCAAACATGATTAATAAATAAAATTTTAAATCAAAAGTTAATCGTGTTGCCACTGTCAAGAGGATGAAGAATACGGCTAACAGTGGTACAGCTGTAGCCACTGCTACTAATGCGGCAGTGATACCACCAAACAAAGCCAACAGAGGTAAAAAGACTAATACAGAGGGAAGTGTTACCACTGTTAAGCATGCAGCCACTGCTAGTGTTAAAAATTCCAAAAGAATCTTTACACCAAGTATGGCTACCACTGCTAAAATAATTAACACAAGCCTAAGGGTTACCACTGTTAGGCCAATTCCCACTGTTAAGTCTGAAATCAGTTGGATTTGGAAACCAAAGAACACTGTTACATCTAAAGTTTCCAAATCTAACATTGCATCAAAATCAATTGTCTTTCAGAGAGTTGATTTTAATGATGCACATGGGAAACCCAAGACCAAATTGGTTTGGGTTCTATAAAGAAACTAATTCTCTTTTTGATGTTTGTGCAGGGCAAGCCAAAGAGCTTATGACATGTTGATAGTGGCTGCTCAAGGCACATGACTGGAGATAAAGGAAAGCTACAGGACTTCAAATCATTTAATGGAGGATATGTAGCATTTGGAAGTAATCCCAAAGGTGGGAAGATTACAGGAAAGGGAACAGTGCAAAGTGATAAGATAAGTTTTCATGATGTGTATTTTGTGGAACAGTTGAGGTACAATTTGCTAAGTGTGAGTCAAATCACAGATAAAAAGAATTAGTCTATTTTACTGACACTGAATGCCTTATCTTGTCCAAGGAATTTAAGATACCAGAAAACATGATTTTAATGAGAATTCCAAGGAAAGATAATGTATATAAGTGTGACTTAGCAAACATGTCAACTCAATCTGATTTAAACTGTCTTTTATCAAAAGCAAGTCTGAATGAATCTGAGTTGTGGCATAGAAGATGTGTAACATGAATTATAAAACCATTAATAAACTTGTCAAAAACAAGCTTGTTAGAGGTTTGCCTGAAAAGGTATATTCATGTGATGATCATTGTGTTTCTTGCCTAAAGGGAAAGCAACACAAAACTTCTTTTAAGCCCAAAACTGTGAATACCAATTGCACACCCTTACACTTATTGCATATGGACTTATTTGGACCAACTAATATAAGTAGTATGGGGAAAAGGTCTTACTGCCTTGTCATTATTGATGATTACACTAGATTTACATGAGTTTTCTTTCTTAGAACAAAAGATGAGACATGTGAAATACTTAGATCATTTATAACTAAGATGGAAAATCAATTGGATAAAAAGGTTAAAATCATCAGGAGTGATAATGGAACAGAGTTTAAAAATCATGAGATGGATAAATTCTGTGAAGTTAAAGGTATTAAGAGAGAGTTATGTGCACCTAGAACTCCTCAACAAAATGGAGTAGCAGAAAGAAGGAATAGGACATTAATTGAGGCTGCTAGAACTATGTTATTTGATGCAAAATTGCCTATGTCCTTCTAGGTAGAGGCAGTTAGCACAGCTTGCTATGTTCAGAATAGGGTAGTAGTTGTTAAGCCTCATAACAAAACACCATATGAAATGCTGTTCAACAATAAACCATTGGTTAGTTTCTTAAAATCTTTTGGATGTCCTTGTACCATTTTAAATACCAAAGATCACTTAGGAAAGTTTGAAAGCAAGGTAGATGAGGGTATCTTTGTTGGTTATTCCATTCAAAGTAAGGCTTATAGGGTATTCAATCAAAGGACCAGGGTGATAGAAGAATCAATAAACATCACTTTTAATGAAAATATCACTAATCCAGATGGAAAAGGTCCAAAGTCTTTGTTTGATATTGATGCACTTAATTCTGCTTTTAGATATACAATTGTAGACTCTAGTGCAGGTACAAGTGCAGGTACAAATGCAGGAACAAGTGATGAATGTGGTACATTTGAATCAAGAAAGTCATCTGGAAAGAAGAAAGATTCAGTGGAATACATTTTATTTCCAATATGGTCTCCTGATCCCGTAGAAGTGTTTGAAATTGATCAGTCAAAGTCAACACAGAGATTAGAGTCAGAAGAATCAGATGAACCATTCATTAAGTTTGTTGAATCTGACAGACAAAGCATGGAAGACAGTGAAGAAGAATGTAAGATGAGCCCAACACAACAACTTTCAAAGAATGTGGAAGGTTTTACTGATAATACTAGACAACAACTTGATAAGGAGAAGAAGAAGGTAGATTATCTGAATTATATGAGTTCTACTCCTTTGTCAAAAAGGATTTCAAGAGAGGAATCAAGTGAAAGGTCTGGTCAAGATGGTAATTATACCAATTTGGAAACTGAGATACATGAAACACCTACATCCAAATACACTGTTCATAGAGATCACTCTCTTGGACAAGTAATTGGTGATGTTGGTTCTACTATGCAAACTAGACAGCAAACCAAGGTTAATGAAGAGGAACTCCATACCTCTTTATATGTACGTTTCTTATCTAAAACTGAACCAAAGAAGGCAGTAGAAGCTCTAAAAGATCCCAGTTGGATTGAAGCAATGCAGGAGGAATTGCTACAGTTTAAGATACAAAATGTGTGGACCTTAGTTGATCTACCAAAGGGAAAAAGAGCTATTGGCACAAAATGGTTTTTTAAGAGCAAAAAGGATGAACGGGGTATTGTAATCAAGAACAAGGCAAGGTTGGTGGCACAGGGGTATACACAGGAAGAAGGTATTAATTATGATGATGTGTTTGCTCCTGTTGCAAGAATAAAAGTAATCAGATTATTCTTGGCATATGCTTCATATCATGGATTTAAAGTCTATCAAATGGATGTCAAGAGTGCCTTTCTGTATGGGACAATTGATGATGAAGTTTATGTTTGTCAACCACCTGGATTTGAAGACCCCAAGTATCCAGATAGAGTATGCAGATTGGATAATGCTCTATATGGCTTGCATCAAGCACCTAGAGCCTGGTATGAAACTCTATCTGTTTACTTATTGGAGAATGGTTTTAAAAGAAGTACCATTGACAAAACACTATTCACCAAGAAGGTTCACAATGATATTTTATTGGTACAAGTGTATGTTGATGATATCTTTTTTGGTTCTACTAATGATATACTGTGCAAGGAGTTTGAGAAGTTAATGCATCAGAAGTTCAAGATGAGTTCTATGGGGGAACTTACTTTCTTTTTGGGACTTCAATTCAAGCAGAGGACTGATGGCATTTTCATCAATCAAAGCAAGTATGTTAAAGACATTCTGGACAGATTTAGTTACAAAGATGCTAAAGTAGCTAGCACACCAATGGAGACACACAAGGCATTACATGCAGATCTTGAGGGGGAGGATGTAGATGTGCATATCTACAGATCTATGATTGGCTCCCTCATGTATCTCACCTCATCTAGACCAGACATAATGTTTGCTGTGTGTGTGTGTGTGCTAGATATCAAGCCAATCCCAAGCAATCACATTTGTATGCAGCAAAAAGGATCTTTAGATATTTAAAGGGTCAACCTCAATTGGGTCTTTGGTATCCCAAGAGTTCTTCCTTTGAGCTCATGGCATTTACAGATAGTGATTATGGTGGTGAGAATCTGGACAGGAAGTCTATATCAGGGGGTTGTCAATTTCTAGGAGAAAGATTGGTGTCATGACAATGCAAGAAGCAGACCACTGTATCCACTTCAATAGCAGAAGCAGAGTATGTTGCTGCATCAAGCTGTTGTGCACAAGTACTTTGGATTCAGAATCAAATGCTGGATTATGGTCTGACTTTTCTAAATACTCCTATTTATATTGATAATAACTCTGCAATTAGTATCATTAACAATCCTGTTAAGCATTCTAAGAACAAACATATTGAATTTCGATACCATTTCATAAGAGATTGCAATGAAAAGAGATTGATCCAAATCTTTAAAATTCATACTGATAATCAATATGCAGATCTTTTCACAAAGGCTTTCGATGTGGGAAGGTTTACATTTTTGGTCACTAGTATTGGAATGATCAATCTAACTTAAACTATGTTTGGTATTAGAATAGATACTAATAGTGGTATTTTATAAAGAACAATGCTTTATGTTCTAAGTGTTTACCACTGTTAGAACATCTAGCCACTGCTCCTTATAAAGTTGCCACTGCTTGTAAACTTGTGTATATTACTGCCACTGTCTTTGTTTTTTACTTAACCACTGTGCAGGTTCCTAGCTACTGTCAGAAGATATGGCCACTAATGGAACTAACATATTTTCGTTTATTTTTTTTGATAAAAAAAAATTGTGTTTACTTATAAAGCTAAGTGCTTGGAACTGCTAGTACTAAGCTTTGGTTACCTTGGTCGGTTGCCACTACTAGTGCTACTAGCTGCTGTTAGCTTTCTAAGTACTTTCTTTGAGTGTTTGAAAAATTGAACATTTGCCATTGTTAAGGTATTTTATCATACCTTTCTACTGTTAGTTATGTTGGGCAATGCCACTGCTAGTTATTTTTCTAAGGCTTGACTCTGGTCTTATGACTAACAGTATATAAACTTGACACACTTTAATTTTTCATTACTCTTCTTTTCAGACATAACCACTGCGATTAAACTCCAATTCAAACCGTCACTTCTATTACAATCAATTTATCAGTAATGGCTTCTTCTTCAACTGATCTTACATTAAGTGTTTATGAAGAACACAATATGATCGCCTTTCTGATGAAACCCTCATCGATGCAAAATTTCACACAAATTGTGGATTTTCTTCGTTTGAGTTATATCTTTCATGCGCTTACCGTATCTCCAAGGTTTTCAACGGGTCATTTGAACGAATTCTGGAAGAATGCTAGATTAGAAGTGATTGAGGGCAACAATCAAGTGGTGTCCACGGTTCACGGAACCAAGGTGGTGATATCAGAGGATTCTCTTAGAGAAGTACTTCTTCTTGATGATGATGCAGGTATATCCTCTATTGATGACAGAGATTTGTATGCTAATCTTAGATTAATGGGGTATGATGGTGATTATACACATTTTACCTTTTTTAAATCACTCTTTAGTCCTCAATGGAAATTTTTAATACATACACTTCTCCACTGCTTGTCATCTAAAAGAACTGCTTTCAATGAATTTGGTACCCAAATCGCCAATGCACTTGTGTGTTTGGCTAGGGGTCAAAAATTTAATTTTTCAAAATACATACTTGAAGGCATGATAAGAAATAGCACAAAAGGGAAAAAGGATATGTTTATTATGTATCCTAGATTTGTGCAACATGTTTTAAATAAACAAATTCCTGATTTAGTTGCACAAGAACTTATTATTGGTGTTAGTACTCTTTCTGCTAGAACATTTACAGAGATGGGTAAGAATACCAATAAGAAGTTTTATGGGAAGGAAACAGCATTGTTTTCTACAATGCTTCCTGCTCGTTCCACCACAGATGTAGTACCACAACTACATCTGAACCAATTGGTGACAGGCCAGTAGTACCAACTGAGTCTGAACACACACAAATTGGGGGTACTAAAAGAAAAAGGGAACAAACAACCTACCCACTTACAACCCAAGAAAAAGAAAAAGAAAAAGAAACAGGCAAGTGAGGTTCCTGCTGCTCACTTGTCTCATCCATCAATTTTACCATAGCAAGTGACCGCACAGGAGATGGGTGGTCATTCTGGAAGGGCTGCCACTACTCCTACTAGTCCACTGACAGAGAAGGGCAGTGGTAACATCAATAAGACCCAACCAGAGGCAACTTCTAATGCTGAACCTACGGGTAATGAAGCAGGTGAAGGTCCCAGTACCAAGACAAAGGGGACTTCTGTTGATCATGCTAGGCATGAGGTAGAAGATGATTTTGTCCATGATTTATCTAGGAGATCACACTCTGATGATGAGGAGTCTAGTACTTACATTGAATTGACGAATGTACAATTGACAATGGCTGTAGATAAAATTTGGGAGAGATTGATGAAAGAAAAGAAGGTGAATAAAGCTCAAGATGCTAAGCTGGTAGAGCAGGATGCTAAGATTGTTGAGCAAGAAAAAGAAATTAATGATCTCAAAGAAAGGCTTGCTGTTTTAGAAGCTTTATTGGTGAAGAGCACTTCCAACAAGGGGGAGAATAATGCAGAGGAGGAGTTCAATGATAATGTTTTTATGTATGATAATGAGGATGAGGTTGTGGGTGAAACAGATGCTATGTCTAATGCTAACACTGAAGTATTGGAAGACGATATGCAGACTGAGATTGTTGAAAGTGTTATGCAAAAGATTGTGGAGAGGGTTAGAAGATCTTTTGCTAAATTTCAGGAGATGGATGATAATGTGTGTGATTTGGATAGGGATGAGGAGATATTAGAAAAGATGGTTATAATAAAGCCTGACAGATCAGAAAACATCAATTTGGATGGTGAAGAATACTCTGAAATTATCAAGTGGGAAGCAGTGTTAATAGAGACTGATGCAGTCACTTATGAAATTAGGATTGAAAGGAAAAATGGTGTTGTTATTTTTCATAAGTCAATGCAAGATATTCTTAAAAGAATAAATAGGTTTGATGTATATGATATGTATAAGATTGGCTTAGAATAGGATGTGAAAAATATTAAAGCTAGTCTTGAAAGGCATGATTGGGAATGGATACAGATGATGTTTGAGCCTGAGGTATATGGAGATTTGTTTTTATGTGCTGAAGCAGTAGGTAATTGGAGACATTTTTTTAGGGCAGGTGTACAGTTTATAGCTCTCAGAAATGGAAGATTTATCTATATGCTGGATGAAAGAGACTATTTTCTTAGTATAGCATTGTTGAAGCAGTTGATTACAAAGAAATTGCAAGTTGCTGTGAAGAATTCCAAGAGCAAAGATATAGTCTACAGAATTATGAATCAGTACAATAAGAGAGATAAATAGAAATTCAAAAGGTTCTAAATCTCCTACAAAAGAATGAAGCTGAATGCAAAAACTTAATGCAATGCAAGATTGATCAAGTTTAGGGGGAGATTGTTGAGATTTGAGCATAATTGATCAAGTGTTGAAGACTTACCACTGTTAGTTTTGTTGACTGCCACTGTTAGAAGAATTGGAGAACTAACCATTGCTAGTATTGAAGGCTGCCACTGTTGGATATATGTATTTGGTTTTTGTACAAGTTAATCACTGTTTGTTATAATGTGTATTAGCCACTGTTGGTGTAAACTTATAAGTCGGTTAGAGTTATTTATGGGATAGATTCGAATACCATAATAACTAGAGATTGTGTAGGACTCTATGCATTATAAATAGAGATCCTTAGACCTAGATTAGGTTAAGATTGATTTTACGCAGCTTCAAGGTTTTCTGTAACCCTAATACTTAAGTGTATTCGTCTTATATCATTAATAAGATTGAAGCTTTGATAATTAATTATGTATTACATATTGGTATAATTCTTGATCTTCTTAATATTATTGAGTGTAATTCCACAACTTTTCAATAATAATTCAAGGCTTATTGAATTATTTATTAGATTTTCCTGGTTTAACACCAGAGTCAACATTTGTTGATTTGGATTTTGTTTCACTTGTTGTCTTGTTTGAACTGCAGCATTAGGATCACCAATAATATTATCGATGGGGTGATTCTTGTGTACATGTGTCACTGGGATTACATCTGGCGCAAGTACTAATTCCAAATTGTTCATATCCCCTTCAGTGACAGGAACAGTTGTAGTCTCAAGAGCAGTAGAACTTTCAGGTTGCGCGGGTTGTTGTGGTTCCTCATCTTCTTCATCATGAATGTTAGAATTGGTGAAGACTGTTTCTTCTTCTGTGACTTCCTTTAAAGGAGGCATATTAGGATCATCAGGAAGATCTTTTTCATTAATCATTCCTAAAGTCGAAGGAGCATTCGAAGATGGGTAATAGGAGATAGTTCGGTTGTAGTAGGTGATGGTGTGAGTGTAGGAGTAGGTGTTGAAGTAGGTGTTACGGTAGATGTGTCTTGACATAGACTGATACCATGAAGTAGGGTAACCAACTCCTCCTCTTCATCATCTTCTTCGGGTATGTCAAAAGAGTTAAACACATCCTTATAATTGAACAGCCAATCCGGACCCGTTCCTTGAGGAGGATCCATATAACGTAAGCATTTTACCTCAAAATGCTCCTCCACCTGGTGTGTTGATTTAATGTAGACTCTTTTGTTTGGAGAATTAACTGAATAACCAAGAAAAATCCCTTCAACAGCTTTATCTCTAAACTTTGAGACCTTTTCTTTTGGGATCATAATTAGACACGGACACCCAAACAGCTCTAGAAACTGTAGAGTTGGCTTACGGTTATTGAAAAGTTCATAACAAGTCTTGTTCTTTTTCTTAACAGTGAGCACTCAATTCAGAATGTAACAAGCAGTGCTGACTGCCTCTGCCCAAAATATGATGGGTAGCTTAGAATCAGCCAACATAGTCCGAGCTGTCTCGATAATAGTCCTATTCTTGCGTTCTGTAACTCCATTCTGTTAGTTCTTGGAGCACTGAACTGATGATCAATGCCTTTCGAGGCACAATATAACTCGAGAGTTGAGTTCTTGAATTCAGTTCCATTGTCACTTCGCAGTCTCTTCACCTTTAAGTTGCACAGATTTTCCAACTTATCCAACAGGTACCCAAAATATCTGCTGTTTCGCTCTTCGCAGCAAGAAAGTATACCCACGAAAATCTGGAGTAGTCATCGGTGACTACTAAGCAGTAGGATCGGCCACCAATGCTCTTAGTAGAAATAGGACCAAACAAATCCATATGTAAGAGCTCCAGTGGTGCAACAATAGAATTCACTACCTTGGACTTATGGGACTTTTTGTGGAGTTTCCCCTTGTGGCATGAAATACAGCCATCTTTTAGAGCAAAGGACTATTTTGGAACTCCGTTTACCAAATTATTATTTATAAGAAAATTCATTTTGCGAAAATGAATATGTCCCATCTGTCGATGCCAAAGTAGTGATTCCTTTTCTGAAGCCTTTGACAGGAGACAAGTGTACTCATCTGTAGTCTCCACAGTTCGCATGTTCATCACATAGGTATCGTTTCTCCGTGGCGCCCGCATAAGCACCCATTCTTACGGGATAACGAATCCCGGCTTCAAGATCACACATTCTGTTTTGTAAATGATGTGGTATAATCCTTATCACAGACTTGTGAAACGCTCAGCAAGTTGTGAGTGAGTTGAGCCACATAATTCATATTCTCAAATCTAACTCTCCCATTAGTTAGCATTCTCTTTCCAGTAATCATTCCTCCGGTATCTCCAGCAAAGGCAACATGTCCTCTGACGTGTGGTTTAACATCCGTCAAAAGAGACACATCGCCAGTCATGTGTCACGAGCAGCCACTATCCATAAACCATTCACTATCTTTAACATGTTCTGACTGTTGTAACACATAAAAGTAAGAAGATTAGTGAGAAACGGTGACCCAAGCCTTTACAGACTTAGGTCTACCAAGGTCATCAACAATAATCACATCAGACAAAACTTTATTTTTCAATAAATCATAATTTTCATCTAATATGTTATTGTTGATGACGAAAGAGTCACTAGCAGACTCCTTTCTTTTCCAAACTTTAGATTGTTCGGAAGTTGGTTTGGGAGCAATGTCGGGCTTTTGTTTTGGCAAAGGTTTTTACCCAACATTACTTTGCTTTTCAACAGGCTTGGGAGAGTTGGAATAACGCCTAGGTGGTGAAAATGAATTTCTATAAAAAGAAGTTCTAGGCATATCTCTCCCATAGCGCTGATGAGAAAGCTTGGGACAATCACGAATTAAATGTCCCCATTTCTTGCAGTAGAAACAGGAACGATTCTCAACAATCGGTTGAGGCTGAGGATTTACCGGAGTAGATGGTGAGGTAGTTTTAGAATAAGCACAGTGTGTGCAAGTTTGAGAAGATGTTTGCCTTGGCTGATTGGTTGAGGGTGAAGGTTTTTTACATGAAACTCTTTCATTGTTCACATTTAAGTTATTTTTCAAAATCTTTACAGGTGTCTGTAAAGTTTGAGTTTTCTCACTTAAAACCTTTTTCTTGCCCTTATCATTTTGTACTTTAAGAACAGTTTCATTCGTCAAAATCACCTTTTCTGATTTGACCTCAACCTTCTCAACCTTAGGATATTCCTCATCGGTAATATCCTAAATCTCAACAATCTCCTTAACACTAACTGGAGATACAGCTTCAGACTTAACAAACTTAGGCGAAGGATACTCTGGCTGCTTGGTTTTCTCCTTTGCCTGTTTGTTTTCCTTGGTTGCTTTTGATTTGATATCATACAACAATGCATAGTCAACAAGAATCTCTTCAGTGTCTTCCTTAACAGGCATATGACAGTATTAAGTAGGAGGCGGGACTTCAGCATAGCCTAGTCCTGTCTTAGTTTTGTTATCTGTCCTTTGCTTATTAAGGATTTCATTTAAGGCAACTATAGAGGAAGAAGAGCCTAGAATCTTGTTCTTATAGTTATCATACTCAACTTTTAAATCAGAGAGTTCCTTATTCAACAATTCTATTTCAGCAAGATAGCTGTTAATAGCATCTTGTTGACTAAAAACCTTTGATTTGTACTTTTGATTCTCTTGTTTATAAGCCTCAATCTTCTTATTGTAAAGTTGTTCATTAGCTTTTCAGTATTTATTGGACTCATTAAGTTTTGCAACCTTTTCTCTTAATTCTACATTTTCTTCTTGAAAGCACTTTAAAGATTCAGTTAACTTAATGCATGAAATACAGTTCAAAGGCTCATCAGGTTCATTGTGTACCTCATTAGTAATGTGAGCCATAAGACACTGTTGGTACTTTTAAGCAAACATACTCCAGTCCGTGTTTGTAGGCTCAAAGATAACTAAAGCATCAGTTGTCGCTTGTTTCACTTCTTCCTTCTCTTGAGCTTTAGGAGCATCAGGATCCGTAAAAGCCGATGGAGGAACTTTGGGTTTCTCGCATTCCCTTGCGAAATGTCCCAAATTTTGATAATTATAGCAACGAACCTTGCTCTTGTCAAAAACCAAAGCTGGTTTTGCCATTACCTTCCAAACTCTTACGTCCGGTCCTTCGCAAGAATTTTTGAACTCTTCTTGAGATCATGGAAATATTCCAGTTTAAATCCATTTCCTCAAGATCATCATCATCATCCAGTTGAGCATAGTCTTCTTTAGCAAGTTCTAGTGTAGTATTTGGTTGTGAAACCAAATCCTTGTAGGAGCTAAGAAAAGCTGTATAGATAGCAGCTTGTTCTTCAATAGCTGGGGAAATCATAACTTGTTGTTGTGAACCTAGTGAAGGTCCAGAAGCATAGACTGGATGATGAGCACCACTAGACTGCAATAGAGAACTAGTATCAGAAATAAAGGCCATTTCACCATATGTCTTCCCTGTGTTTACCTTTCCTTCATATAATGTCGGGTCTTGAACAAAACCACCCGATTTACACTTCTTTTTCTTCAACTCCATTGCATGAGCTTGAAGAACGCCAATTAACTCATCCAGATTCATTCTTGCTAACTCTTGGTTCTCCTTTAGAAATTGTACTTTTACGTCCCAAGTACTAGGCAGAACATGTAACAGCTTCTTATTCACCTCAATCTGAAGGAAATTGTAACCTCCCTCGGTTAACTCACTAACCAACTGTGAGTACCTTGTGAATAATCCTGATGCAGTTTCATTAGGAAGAATATCAAATAGATCATACTGTTTCTTGATTAGTTCTAGTTTAGTCTCCTTATACTTTTCGTTTCCTCCACATCTTGTTTCAATAGCCTTCCAAAGATCGTATGTGATGTCATGAGTTTTGAAAAGTCGTAAGACATCTTTAGTTAGGCACATACAGATAGCAGAATGAGCCTTTCTCTCGATGTCATACTCCTTTTTCTCTTTAGGAGTCATAGCTTTATACGTCTTGGCTGGAGGGATACCACGATAATTTCCCTCAGCTACTAGAGCCTCATATCTTTCTCTAAGTGGACCCCAAAGATTTGGACAATGGAAATCCACATATTGTTCGAATCGGTCATGCCAATATGCATAATCCATATCCGCAGTAAACAAAGGAGGTTTACTGTTAGAACCAACATCGTGATTTTGTTTGATCATTTCTCTAATTCCCCTAATATCTTCTTTATCAGCAGCAGCCATTAAAGAAAATCCTGAAAATTAGCTCAAAAACAAGAACTACAAAACTTATTAGTACCAAAGGCGTTTAGTAAGTGACGCACCGAAGTGTCACAACGACTAGCGACACTTAGTAATTGTCGCTATCAAGTGACGTTTTAAGTGACTGATGATACTAGAAGCAAGTGTCGCTCAATCAAGCAAGTGACGCACCCAAGTGTCGCACTTGAGTGACGCGTGACAAACAAGTGACGTGCTGAAGTGACGCACGTGAGTGTGACACCCGCCTAATTAGGACTAGTGATTAGTACCTAATCAGTTGTTAATATATGTAATTAGTTTTGTATTTGGCTAATTAATGTATCGGAATATATATTTATTAATATATACAAATATACGATTTGATTAAATCGTACGCTCGTTAGATCGAATGTAATTCGGTTCAATTAAATACGGACGTCGGTGAACAACTTTGTAAAAAAAACAAAAAAAAAAACAAAAAAACATAACACTATTTAATAACGCAATTATATCCAAAATATTATTTTGATAATATTCCCTAATTATTCCGTATCGTGTAAATAAATGCCTACGCGACTTAAAACATTAAATGCGCACACAATCGAAATAGAGCCAAATTATATATGTTTTATAGCTCAAATATAAAGTATTTGGCGAAATACTTAAATAAGAATACTGAATAATTATTTATATTTTAAAACTTACATTTCAACACATATAAAAATAATTAAATGTTTAAACGATCGGGAAAACGAACACCGCCCGGAGCACAATTGCGGAGACTGAAAAATGGGGCTTTCATCAAAACCCCACCACCTCCTCTTTCCTCCTCATTTTTCATTTTTTTCTCTCTCCCTTCCTCTTTTCTCTCAAACTACCATCACACCACCACCTCACTAAATCACCATTTACTACTATGAATTGACACCGGATCACCTCACCCGTTTGGAAGAAAAGAACCACCGCATCACGATCTACATTCCCATCTTTTCGTTTTCTCCTCGCGCAAACTTGTAAGTTTCTGACAAAATCCCAAAACTCATCGATTTCACTTATTTTTACATGTTTATGGTTTATTTAAGTTTGAAATGTCCAAATATGGGTTAGGTAAAAGAATCGGACCAAACGGTCGTTGTGTCGCAGATTCTGGCCAACAGCTCGTTGTGTCGCAGAGGCTCCAGGCCACCTGCGACACAAGCCCTTATGTCGCTAAACCCCCACTTATTTCGCATACAATGACACAAGTGACTATGTCGCAAACCCTTCGGATGTCGCATTTAGCGTCACAAAACACTATGTCGCAAAACCTATTTTCGTCGCATACAGCGACACAACATTTTATGTCGCATAAATTGCGGATGTCGCACTTAGCGACACAAGCCCTTATGTCGCAGATATGATCTGCGACACAATAGATTATGTCGCACCTAGCGACATAAGCCTTATGTCGCATGAAACAGAACCAATAAAACACAGATTTTACTAAGTGTCGAGACCTAATAGTTTAGTACTTGATTTCACCCAAATTCAAGTCCAGGTGCATTTTTCAGGTCAGCTTGACTCCAGCCAGGGGCTTTGCCCCTTGGACCCCGCCAAGGGCTGCCACCCCTTGGACCCCGCTACCAGGGGCGCTGCCCCCGTACCCCCATTATCCAGGAACTTGTAAATACTTTTCACACTAAGTGTCGAACACTTACAAATAATGAAACCTGATACAACGATACATAAAATAATAACACTTTGGATTATTATTACAAACCGTCACCAACGGGCCATAGTTGTTTTCAAATTACAAACGGAATAGTAAACAAACACATGGACATTTCCTAGTTGAGTGGACAACTAACATGGGTGATCTTTTAAGACACCAACTTATTTACTTGTTTACTTACAACCTTGTGCGTTTCGGACGCCAGAAGGTTGTAGGGTTCAGAGAACCAACATACGGGATTACACCCGACACCCTTACGGACTTACATCCGCTCTACTTGTTTGATTTCCCAAACATACTTGCTAGACTCAGGTGAGTCTTACAGCCCCACTTTTACCGTTTACTTACGGGGTGAGATACAATGCTTACTTTTCTTGAACACAAGTACCGAACTACTCAATTTACTATACGGGATTGCATGAGTTACTTACCATTTACTGAAGTCCCTCCATCATACATCGTTAGTTATGGACTTAAGCGCGAACACTAGTTAATGGATCCATTAGGGAAATGACCATCCCCGCCCGGGGTAGTAGGCTACCACGAACCATTCTGTATAAAAGGGCGACTATTATTTGTTACTTACGCTTGCTCAGTTTCGAGCATGTCGCGGGGGAAACTTATTACTTACGGGTTAAGCTTCGATTATGAGCCTCATGGCAATGGTATATTGCCTTACATACATTTGTAGGATTGCAAATACTTGATTTACGCCTGTGGGCACCACTGATACAAACTTGTGTTCAAAACTGATATTACCTACAAACCTGTGAGATTCACCAACATTCGTGTTGACCTTTTTAGCATGTATTCTCAGGTACGCTTACGGAGTAGGATTACTCCCGGACATAGCTAGAGTCGCATGATTTCAACATAACTGCATTAACGGAGATTCTTAGCATTAGCTTTTGTATATTACGATTATGTAATAGAATCTCCCGCCTTACGCGTGGACACTAGGAAATTACAACTTTTGTATCAAAAACAATATGTTCTCAAATGATTTACTATGAAATGTAACTATTTTCTACAAACGTCTCATTTAGAGGTCGTTTGCTTGTGATTATGTGTTATGATATTTGATTAGTAGCGCCCCGTGTTGACTTCCGTTGCATTATAAATTTGGGGGTGCTACAGATTGGTATCAGAGCCATAGTTATAGCGAACTAGGATTGCATAAGTAACCCTAGACTATAACCCATAAGTTGTATACTAGTTCATTATAATTGGTTCAGGAGTTTCATCATTTAACCTTAATTTAACATAGCCTGATCAACTATGTACAATTAAGGGGAAATCGATGAAAAGTCCGAAATGGTTGTAATGGACTGGGTATAAGGTAGCATACTTGGAATGTGATAAAACGGGACCAACGCTTAAGCGTTCTTTATGTGTTAGGTTACTATATATAAGATCCTATATATACTAAGCCTTACACATACGTACTTACTTACCATAGAAAATGACAACCACTCCTTCGAATACCTTACCTACTTTTTCCCGCTGCCGTTCGGAAACGCGCACGCCACTAGTGGCCAGGAGAAACACTAGCTCGACTAGGGCTAACCGCTACTCCAACTACTCCACGGGAAACAATTCACGCATCTCCCTAAATCGTTCATGTAGGACTCTGTAATTCGATCGGACGTAACAATCCTTGGGAAGTCTTTTGTAAAAATCCTAACTAAGTAGCATTTCGAATCAATATCGAATTCAACTATCTAATCCTATCGTTCTACCTGGTCAACAATCATATGGTGTTGTAGTATATTTTCGCCATTTTATACTTACATTATAATGATCAAAATTATCATATTAGAGACCTTACACATTCCTCAACCTCTTTTTATCAGAAAACTATGCCGCCAAGGAAGCAAACATACACTGATGCCAAGATCAACCGACTTGTATCTCGAAGGGTGGCTGAAGCTTTAGCCGCTGAGGAATCACGAAGAAGTGATGATACGGTGAACACAAACACCACCCCCACTCCTACTACCAAACCTTGCACCTACAAGGATTTCAGAAGCTGTGAACCCTTGGAGTTTAAGGGTACTGAAGGGGCGATTGGTCTAGTACGTTGGATCGAGAAAATAGAATCTGTATTCCTTATCTATAACTGCACCGAGGAGGACAAGGTCAAGTTCTCCGCCTGTACTTTTCCTGACAACGCCCTTACCTGGTGGAACACCTATGCCTAGACCGTGGGCATTGCTGCTGCTTAGAAACTCCTGTGGGAGGAGTTGAAAAAGATGTTGAGGGGCGAGTATTGTCCCAGGGAGGAATTGAAACAACTAGCAGTAGAATTTTGAAACCACAAGATGCAGGGTGATGACATCACGGGTTACACCAACCGTTTTCACCAACTGGAACTTTTGTGCCCATCCATGGTTGATCCTGAGTACAAGAGGATCGAGAGATATGTCGATGGACTCCCCGACAGGATTCAAGACCTGGTGATTTCATCCAAACCGGGAACTATTCAGAGCGCCATTCGTATGGCTCATGAACTGACGGAAAACTCTATCCGCCGTGGAACCACATCTTCATCTTCTGGAAACAACAAACGCAAATGGGAAGGAAATCCCAAGTCATCCAACCAAACCACTAACAACAAACCCGAGTCTGTTAAGGCTTATTCATCAGGGTCTGCAGAAAAGAAAGGGTACAGTGGGAGCAAACCATATTGCTCGAAATGTAACCGTCATCATGATGGTTCTTGCCCTTGCACCAAATGCAAACGATTCAGACACCTAGCCAAGGATTGCCGAGCCAACATTCCAACTCCTAACACCAACACACCAAAGACCTGCTTTGGGTGCGGAAATTCTGGGCATTTCAAGAGTGATTGCCCTAAGCTGAAAAACAACAACCCTGCTCGTGGCAGAGCATTCGTTATCAAGGCTGGGGAAGCCAGACAAGACCCGAATGTGGTAACAGGTACGTTCCTTCTCAACAACCTTACTGCTTTGGTATTATTTGATACTGGTGCCGATAGAAGTTTCATTTCTGAGAAGTTTAGCCCTTTGCTTGACACCACTCCTACTGTCTTAGATGCTAAGTACATTGTAGAGCTAGCTAACGGCAATCTGATTGATACTGATAGCATTATACGTGATTGTACACTAAATCTCTCGAGCGAACTTTTTACCATTGATTTGATACCTGTAGAGATCGGCAGCTTTGACATTATCGTCTGTATGGATTGGTTTTCCAAGCACCGAGCTAAAACCGCCTGTTATGACAAACTATTTCGTATACCTCTCATCTCCAGTGGAACCTTAGTCCTACAAGGGGAGACCGGTAGACAGAACCTGAATATTGTATCGTGCATGAAAACTAGAAAATACCTACGAAAGGGATATTAAGCCATCCTCGCACATGTCACCGAGAAGAAGTCAAAGGAGAAGCGACTTGAGGATGTGCCTATCATGCAGGATTTCCCGGAAGTCTTTCCTGAGGACTTGCCTGGGATTCCACCAACCAGACAAATCGAATTCCAAGTCGAACTTGTGCCGGGAGCTGCACCCGTGGCACGAGCCCCGTATCGTTTAGCACCTTCCGAAATGCAGGAGTTGTCTAACCAATTACAGGAACTCCTGGATAGAGGATTGATTCGACCAAGTTCCTCGCCTTGTGGAGCTCCGGTCTTATTCGTGAAAAAGAAAGATAAATCATTCCGCATGTGTATCGATTACCAAGAGTTGAATAAGCTAACCATAAAGAATCGGTATCCACTTCCTAGAATCGAGTGTTTACTCAAATATCGACCTACGGTCAGGTTATCACCAACTCCGAGTTTGTGACGATGATATTCCAAAAATAGCTTTTCGAACACGCTATGGGCATTACGAATTCCAAGTGATGCCATTCGGTTTAACCAACGCACCGGCAGTATTCATGGAACTTATGAATCGGGTGTGCAAACCATATCTTGACAAGTTTGTCATTGTGTTCATTGATGACATTTTGATCTACTCTCGCGATGAGCAGGAACATGCTCAACATCTGAAAATTGTTCTCGAACTTCTCAAACATGAAGAGTTAAATGCCAAATTTTCTAAGTGTGAGTTCTAGATTCAAACCGTTCAATTCCTTGGGCACGTCATTGACAACCAGGGAATCCATGTTGATCTCACAAAGAATGAAGCAATCAAGGGTTGGGAGTCACCGACCACTCCAACCGAAGTGAGACAATTCTTAGGTCTCGCTGGGTATTACCATCGATTCATTGAGAACTTTTCAAAAATAGTTGTTCCTCTAACGACACTGACTCAGAAAGATAAGAAATTCGATAGGACCGACAAACAAGAGTCAGCCTTCCAACTACTGAAACAAAAACTCTGCAGTGCACCAATCCTGTCCTTACCCAAAGGCACTGATGACTTCGTAGTTTACTGCGACGCCTCACACCAAGGACTTGGTTGCGTGTTGATGCAACGGGAAAAAGTCATTGCCTATGCCTCACGACAACTGAAAATTCATGAGAAAAACTATACGACACATGACCTTGAATTAGGTGCCGTGGTATTCGCGCTGAAAATCTGGAGACATTACCTCTACGGTATGAAAAGTACTATCTTTACCGATCACAAAAGCCTCCAACACATATTCGATCAGAAGGATCTAAACATGAGGCAACGTCATTGGGTCGAGTTACTTAGTGACTACGACTGCGAAATCAAATACCATCTAGGCAAGGCGAACGTAGTTGCCGATGCTTTAAGCTGAAAAGAATGAGTGAAAACCCTTCGAGTCCGAGCCCTCAGTATTACCATCCACAACGATCTCATCACCCAAGTCCTTGCCGCTCAACTCGAAGCACTCAAACCCGAAAACATCATCAATGAAGCCTTGGGAGGCATGGATAAACAATTTGAAATCAAACCTGATGGAACTCGATACTTCTCTAGCCGGGTATGGTTACCCAAATTCGGAAACTTGCAAGATTTGGTGATGGCTGAAACTCAGAAATCTCGATACTCTATACATCCTGGTTCTGACAAGATGTATCACGATGTCAAAGGATTTTATTGGTGGCCTAACATGAAAGCTGACATCGCCATGTACGTCAGTAAATGCTTAACTTGTTCCAAGGTCAAGGCCGAACACCAAAGACCTTCGGGATTGCTCCAACAACCTGAAATCCCTCAATGGAAATGGGAGCCAGTTTCCAAATTACCGGAAACTTCAAGCGGTTGCGATACCATTTGGGTGATTGTAGACCATCTCACGAAATCTGCCTATTTTCTAGCCATCAAGGAAACTGACAAGATGGAGCGTTTGGCTCGCACCTACATCAAAGAAATTGTTTCACGACACGGTGTACATACCTCGATCATCTCGGATAGGGACAGTCTTTTTACTTCCTACTTTTGGCAATCATTACAAAAATCTCTTGGTACTCCTCTAGATATGAGTACCGCTTATCACCCGCAAACTGATGGCCAAAGCGAATGAACTATTCAAACACTCGAGGATATGCTACATGCCTGCGTAGTTGACTTTGGTATTTATTGGGAAAACCACTTACCATTGTGTGAGTTCTCATACAACAACAGCTACCATACTAGCATTAAGGCTGCACCATTTGAGGCACTCTACGGACATAAGTGCCGATCACCGATCTGCTGGACTGAGGTGGGAGATACCCAACTCACTGGTCCGGAAATTATTCACGAAACCAACGAGAAGATCGTTGGTATCAAAAACCGGTTGAAAGCCACACGTGATCATCAAAAAAGTTACGCTGACGTGAGACGCAAACACCTTGAGTTCCAGGTTGGGGACAAGGTACTTCTTAAGGTGGCACCGTGGAAAGGTGTCATTCGATTCAGGAAACGAGGAAACCTGAACCCTAGGTACATTGGACCGTTTGAAATTCTCGAGAGAATTGGTCCAGTGGCGTATCGGCTGCAGCTACCTACCGAACTTAGTAGCGTGCATCCTACCTTTCACATTTCTAACTTGAAGAAATGTCTGTCTAATGAGACACTGATTGTACCGCTCGATGAAATTCAAATCGATGATAAATTTCATTTTGTCGAGGAACCCATGGAAATCATGGACCGCGAGGTCAAACAACTGAAATAGAGTCATATTCCCATCCTAAAGGTTAGGTGGAATTCTAGACGTGGTCCTGAATTTACTTGGGAACGGGAAGACCAAATGAAACTGAAATACCCACACCTGTTCACAGACTCTACTCATACGACTTGAGCGTAATTTTGGCATGAAATTCTCTTAACAAGGGGAGAATGTGACACCCGCCTAATTAGGACTAGTGATTAGTACCTAATCAGTTGTTAAAACATGTAATTAGTTTTGTGTTTTCCTAATTAATGTATCGCAATATATATTGATTAATATATACAAATATACGATTTGATTAAATCGTACGCGCTTTAGATCAAATGTAATTCGGTTCAATTAAATACGGACGTTGGTGAACAACTTTGTAAAAAAAACATAAAACTATTTAATAATGCAATTATATCCAAAATATTATTCTGATAATATTCCCTAATTATTTCTTATCGTGTAAATAAATGCCTACACGACTTGAAACATTAAATGAGCAAGCAATCGAAATAGATCCAAGTTATATACGTTTTATAGCTCAAATATAAAGTATTTGGTGAAATACTTAAATAAGAATACTGAATAATTATTTATATTTTAAAACTTACATTCCAACACATATAAAAATTAATTAAACGTTTAAACGATAGGGAAAACGAACACCGCCCGGAGCACAATTGCGGAGACTGAAAAATGGGGCTTTCATCAAAACCCCACCACCTCCTCTTTCCTCCTCATTTTTCATTTTCTTCTCTCTCCCTTCCTCTTTTCTCTCAAACTACTATCACACCACCACCTCACTAAATCACCATTTACTACTATGAAATGACACCGGATCACCTCACCCGTTTGGAAAAAAAGAACCACCGCATCACGATCTATATTCCCATCTTTTCGTTTTCTCCTCGCGCAAACTTGTAAGTTTCTGACAAAATCCCGAAACTCATCGATTTCACTTATTTTTACATGTTTATGGTTTATTTAAGTTTGAAATGTCCAAATATGGGTTAGGTAAAAGAATCGGACCAAACGGTCATCAGAAAATATGTTTTTGGCTCAAATTCTGGCCAACAGCTCGTTGTGTCGCAGAGGCTCCAGGCCACCTGCGACACAAGCCCTTATGTCGCTAAACCCCCACTTATTTCGCATACAATGACACAAGTGACTATATCGCAAACCCTTCGGATGTCGCATTTAGCGTCACAAAACACTATGTCGCGAAATCTATTTCCGTCGCATATAGCGACACAACATTTTATGTCGCATAAATTGCGGATGTCGCACTTAGCGACACAAGCCCTTATGTCGCAGATATGATCTGCGACACAATAGACTATGTCACACCTAGCGACACAAGCTTTATGTCGCATGTAGTGTCGCATGAAACAGAACTAAGAAAACACATATTTTACTAAGTGTCGAGACCTAAAAATTTAGTACTTGATTTCACCCAAATTCAAGTCCAGGTGCGTTTTTCACCAAAACAATGTAGTAGAAATAATAAATTTTCAAGTTGACCTGGCAGCTCGACCCCAGCCAAAGGCTCTGCCCCTTGGACCCCGCCAAGGGCTACCGCCTCTTGGACCCCGCTACCAAGGGCGCTGCCCCCGGACCCCCGTCATCCAGGAACTTGTAAATACTTTTCACACTAAGTGTCGAACTTGTAAATATTGAAACCTGATACAACGATACATATAATAATAACACTTTGGATTATTATCACAAACCGTCACCAACGGGCCATAGTTGTTTTGAAATTACAAATGGATTACTAAACAAACACTTGGACATTTCCTAGTTGAGTGGACAACTAGCATGGGTGATCTTTTAAGACACCAACTTATTTACTTGTTTACTTACAACCTTGTGCGTTTCAAACGCCAGAAGGTTGCAGGGTTCGGAGAACCAACATACGGGATTACACCCGACACCCTTACGGACTTACATCTGCTCTACTTGTTTGATTTCCCAAACATACTTGCTAGACTCAGGTGAGTCTTACAGCCCCACTTTTACCATTTACTTACGGGGTGAAATACAATGCTTACTTTTCTTGAACACAAGTACCGAACTACTCAATTTACTATACGGGATTGCATGAGTTACTTACCATTTACTGAAGTCCCTCCATCATACATTGTTAGTTATGGACTTATGTGCGAACACTAGTTAATGGATCCATTTGGGAAATGACCCTCCCCGCCTGGGGTAGTAGCGCTACCACGAACCGTTCTGTATAAATGGGCGACTATTATTCGTTACTTACGCTTGCTCAGTTTCGAGCATGTCGCGGGGGAAACTTATTACTTACGGGTTAAGCTTTGATTATGAGCCTCATGGTAATGGTATAAACTTACATACATTTGCAGGATTGCAAATACTTGATTTACGCCTGCGGGCACCACTGATACAAATTTGTGTTCAAAACTGATATTACCTACAAACCTGTGAGATTCACCAACATTCGTGTTGACCTTTTTAGCATGTATTCTCAGGTACGCTTACGGAGTAGGATTACTCTCGGACATAGCTAGAGTCGCATGATTTCAACATAACTGAATTAATGGAGATTCTTAGCATTATCTTTTGTATATTACGATTATGTAATAGAATCTCCCGCCTTACGTGTGGACTCTAGAAAATTACTACTTTTGTATCGAAAAAAATATGTTCTCAAATGATTTACTATGAAATGTAACTATTTTCTACAAACGTCTCATTTAAAGGTCGTTTGCTTGTGATTATGTGTTATGATATTTGATTAGTAACGCCCCGTGTTGACTTCCGCTGCATTATAAATTCGGGGGTGCTACAGTGAGTGTCGCTAGATCAAAGCAGACGACACTAGAGGTAAGTGTCATATTAATCACTAATGACGCTCTAAGTGACGCACAAAGTGACGCACCAGAGTGTCGGCAAAACCCTAATTGGAACTTACAGAGTGTCACACCAAGTGTTGCTCTCGAGTGACGCAACGAGTGACTCAAAAATGGTTGTGAAGTCCCAAAAACCCTAAAAATCAAATTTTCGTAATCCTAACAAAAATTCTTCAATCCTAATCGAACGAAACCTGTATATATTGATTCTGAACGTCTGAATAGCACCCAATTGATCCAAAAATCCTTGAATCTTCTTGTATTTCTTCATGAACAAAACCGAAAACTCTATAATTCAAGATCAAAACTTCAATCAATCATCCAAAGGCTCTGATACCAGTTATGAGTGCTGCGTAGGATGGATCACAGATGATAGAAGTAATTGATTACATGGCAGAAACAAGTAATCAATGTAAACAAACACAATATCAAACCGAAAATGAATAATCAAAGTATATTAGCTTGATATTATGAACTATAAATGTTTGAGAATCATTACAGAGAGTTTAGTCGACAAATGGTGAAAGGGTTTCGTCAACCCTAGCTTGAAACCTGTAGGTTTGCTTTTATACTAACACAAATCGGCAGACATGCGTCACTTGGCTAGTGTCGCATGTGGCCTCCTTCATGCGTCACTTACCTAAGTGTCGCTATGCGTCACTAAGGTAAGTGTCGCCTAATACAAAACTCAAGTGTCGCTAAGTAGAAAATCTATTTTTCTATTACACTTAAATCACGACACTTACAACTCGATAGACCAACTGACTGACACACTAAATGTACCAACATAGCAACCTTCATAACTTATCAATTAGAGTGAATTAACACCCATAATCATCATAATCATATTGTCGCACCCCCAAATTCGGGTTGCGGAAGCGAATCGGGTCGGGGCATGAATAATCAATAATTATAGCACAAGGATATAATGAACGACTCTATATGCATCATTTTACAACTTGTGTTGATAAAATCAAAGTTTACATTAGCTCAGTTTGGAATTGAGAGATTTACATACATAATTAATTTATACAAAATATAATAATGCAGCTAAATCTCTGAATGTTTGCATGCTGACACGAGCTAATGATTCCTGAATGCAGTCCAACCTACTGCTGAGTACATGTGATACATGCTAAAATGGGTCAGCGAAACGCTGGTGAGCTCACAGGTTTTTATGTCAACACATATTGTATGAACCACAAGATTTAATTAAATTTATTTGCAATTAAGCAAAATAAAAGTTTTACAACCATGAGCACATAGTCTTAGCTTAACTCGAGGTGTCAGGTCCACATTTAAGGAATTCTGATCAAGGTGCCTCCCACAAGTGCCTAATCTACACTCGTCTCAACAAATATTACTACATCCGTTTACCCAGTTAGTGCATGCTAACCCGGACGAGGAGGGTCAATCCTATATGGTACCATATATTAATATTCACGCTACAACGTATTACAAAATTATGCTAAGGAGGGCTTTAAAAGAATAGTGAGATATTTCATGTAGTAGTTATTTGTTTTCGTACTTGCGTTCATATAGTTAAAATAAAATGAGCAATGATATCACAACCCTGAGTAAAACAGTAAAATAGGGGCTATGATACTCACCTGAGCCTTGGGTATTTATCGAAATAAACTTGAATTGAATAGCCAGGAATCGATGTCCGAAGACTTGTAACCCGAGGGTGTCCATGACACGCGATGGTTATAAATGTGAGAAGGTATCTATAAAGACTACCTTTGTAGTTGTTCTTTCAACTAGAATGTCCAAATTACTACGATTTGGTTGATTTGGTTATGTTTTGGAAACGTGTACGACTCGTTGGTGATTTGTTTGTAATATATAATCCCACATTATTATTTTGATTTTTAAAAGGTTTTGTACTTAGAAAGTCTTTGTAAACTTTAAGTGACGGGGGTCCGGGGGCAGCGCCATTAGGTGTGATATTAGGCGTTGTGTCATAGGTCGTGACTGCGACATTGATTATGGTGTCGCTATGTGCGACGTCCGCAATTTAATGCGACATTGGGGGTTCCGTCGTTATATGCGACATTGTTGGTTCTTTCGACGTAAGGGTCTGTGTCGCTATGTGCGACGTCAGCCATTTTAGGCGACCTTGAAACCGATGTCGCACCTGCGACATCGTGATAGGTTTTTGCGACATTGAGACTGATGTCGCAATGTCGTTGGGACAGATGCGACATCGACGTCTAATCAGGTCTCGGTGGCCGAAAAATGGCCGGACGACTTCCGTTTGGTCCGAAACTTTTACCCAACCCATATTTGGACATTTTAAGATTAGATAAACAACAAAAAGTCAAAGATAATGGAAATCGATGAGTTTCGGGATTTTGTCGGAAACTTACAAGTTTGCGCGAGGAGAAACCGAAAAGATGGGAATGTAGATTGTTGCGTGGTGATCGATTTCTTCTAAATGAACCTTTGAGGATGAGGAGTCTTTGATGGTGTTTTTGTGATTTTAATGGAGGTGGTGGTGTGGTGGCGTTTAGAGAGAAAAAGAGAAGAGAGATGATAGAGAGATAGAGAATAGGTGAAAATGGGGTGGGGAGGTGGTGACCTCATCCCTTTTTGGCTGATTTTGGGTGGGACCCACGGGTGTGGGCTTCACCCACTTTTCGTTCCTGCATTCGTGCTTCGCGTGACGTTCGTTTTTCCGATTGTTTAAACGTTAAATGTTTATCTTATACGTTGAAACATAAGTTTTAAAAGACGATTATTAACTCGATATTTTTGTTAAAGTATTTCATTAATTACTTTACGATTGAGTTATAAAATATAATTTAACTTTGTTTCGTTTTGTTGCGCGCTTAAGTTTTAATCGCGTAGACGTTTATTATACAACACGAAATGTAATTAAAATATTATCAAAATAATATTTTGGGTATGATATCGTTATTAATTAATTTTATATTATTTAATAAAATTGATCACCAACGTCCGTATTTAATTAAACCGAATTACATTCGATTTGAATTGAGTACGATTTAATCAAATCTTATAATTGTATATATTCAACAATATGTATATTTGATACATTAATTAGTCTAACACATAACTAATTACATGTATTAACAGTCAATTAGGTACTAATTACTAGTCCTAATTTGGCGGTTGTCACATTCTCCCCCTGTTAGAAGAATTTCGTCCTGAAATTTAGTTCGAAGTCGTGTTTGAAGTAACGTCGGTGAATAAATGAGGGTACTTGAGTCTCATTTGATTTTCCCATTTCCAGGTGAATTCCGGACCACGCCGCGAATTCCACCTAACCTTGATGATGGGAATACGACTTTGATTGAGTTGTTTGACCTCGCGGTCCATGATTTCTGCGGGTTCTTCAACAAAATGAAGCTTGTCGTCAACTCAAATTTCATGGAGTGGAACGATAAGTGTCTCATTGGACAGACACTTTTTCAAATTTGAAATGTGAAAAGTGGGATGCATGCTGCTGAGTTCGGGTGGCAGCTGCAATCGATATGCCACTGAACCAATCCTCTCGAGGATCTCGAATGGTCCAATGTATATGGGATTCAATTTTCCGCATTTACCGAATCGGATAACACCTTTCCAAGGTGAAACCTTGAGTAGTACTCAATCCCCAACCTGGAACTCGAGTGGTTTGCGTCTCACGTTAGCATAACTTTTCTGACGATCACATGCGGCTGTGAGTATGTTTTGGATCTCCAAGATCTTTTCAGTTGTTTCATGAATGATCTCAGGACCAGTGAGTTGACTGTCTCCCACTTCGGTCCAACAGATAGGAGATCGGCACTTACGACCGTACAGTGCCTCAAAAGGTGCAACTTTAATGTTGGTGTGATAGCTGTTGTACGAAAACTCGCACAATGGTAGATGTTTTTCCCAGTTTACACTGAAGTCAACTACGCAGGCTCGTAGCATGTCTTGCAGTGTTTGAATTGTTTGTTCACTTTGGTCGTCAGTTTGAGGGTGGTATGCGGTACTCATGTCAAGGCGGGTACCCAATGATCGCTGAAGCGATTGCCAAAAGTGAGACGTGAAGCAACTATCCCTATCTGAGATAATCGAGATTGGAACTCCGTGTCGAGAAACAATTTCTTTGATGTAGATTCGGGTAATACGTTCCATTTTATCGGTTTCTTTGATCGGAAGGAAATGGGCAGATTTTGTGAGACGATCACCCAAATGGTATCGCAACCGCTCGATAACTTAGGGACTTTGGTTATGAAATTCATGACGATTTGCTCCATTTCCATTCAGGAATCTCGGGTTGTTGGATTAAACCAGAAGGTTTCTGATACTCAGCTTTGACTTTTGAGCAAGTAAGACACTTGCTGACGTATGTGGCGATTTCAGCTTTCATGTTCGGCCACCAATAGAACTCTTTGATGCCGTGATACATTTTGTTGGATCCCGGGTGGAGAGAGTGTTTAGACTTGTGAGCTTCATCCATCACCAAGTCTCGCAGGTTCCCAAAACTAGGTAACCAGATTCGGTTTGAGAAATACCTAATCCCGTTAGGTTTGATTTCGAATTGTTTTTCCATGCCTCGCAAGGCTTCGTTCTTGATGTTATCTGGTTTCAGAGCTTCGAGTTGAGCAGTGAAAATCTGAATATTTAGATCGTTGTGAATGATCATACTGAGGGCTCGGACTCGAAGTGGTTTCGTTCGTTCTTTTTGACTGAGGGCGTCGGCAACAACATTTGCCTTACCCGGATGATATTTGATTTCGCAATCGTAATCGGTGAGCAACTCGACCCACCGACGTTGTCTCATGTCGAGATCCTTCTGGTCGAATATGTGTTGGAGACTTTTATGGTCGGTAAAGATTGTGCACTTAGTGCCATAGAGGTAATGTCTCCAGACTTTGAGGGCAAAAACGACAGCTCCTAGCTCGAGATCGTGGGTGGTGTAGTTCTTTTCATGAATTTTGAGCTGTCGCGAAGCATAAGAAATAACTTTGTCTCGCTGCATTAGCACGGAACCGAGACCTTGATGAGAAGCATCGCAGTATACCACAAAGTCATCGGTGCCTTCGGGTAAGGATATAATCGGAGCACTGCAAAGCTTTTGTTTCAGAAGTTGAAATGCTGACTCTTGTTTATTAGTCCAATCGAACTTTTTGTCTTTATGAGTCAGGGTTGTGAGTGGTTGGGCTATTTTTGAGAAATTTTCAATGAATCACCGATAGTACCCAGCAAGACCCAAGAATTGGCGTACTTCGGTTGGAGATGTTGGTGCTTGCCAGCACTTGATAGCCTCGATTTTCGATGGGTCGACATGGATTCCTTGACTATTAACAACATGTCCAAGGAATTGAACGGATTGTATCCAGAACTCACACTTGGAGAATTTGGCATATAACTCCTCGTGTCTGAGTAGTTCTAGGACGGTTTTGAGGTGTTGCGCGTGTTCTTGTTCATTTCGTGAGTATATGTGAATGTCATCGATGAAGACAATGACAAACTTATCGAGGTAAGGTTTGCACACCCAATTCATAAGGTCCATGAATATAGCCGGTGTGTTTGTTAAACCGAAGGGCATCACCTGAAATTCATAATGCCCGTAACGAGTTTGGAAAGCAGATTTTGGGATATCGGCGTCGCGAACTTGAAGTTGATGATAACCTGACTGGAGATCGATCTTTGAATGAATACTTGACCCTTGTAGTTGGTCAAATAGGTCATCAATGCGAGGGAGTGGATATCGGTTCTTGACGGTCAATTTGTTCAACTCTCGGTAGTCGATGCACATTCGGAAAGAACCGTCTTTCTTCTTCACGAATAAGACTGGAGCTCCCCAGGGTGAAGAACTCGGTCTAATGAATCCTCTATCCAAAAGTTCTTGTAACTGGGTGGACAACTCCTGAAGTTCAGATGGGGCTAATCGGTATGGTCTTCGAGCCATGGGTGCAACACCTGGCACGAGATCGATTGAGAACTCGACCTATCTTGGCGGTGGCAGACCAGGCAGTTCTTCGGAAAGACTTCTGGAAAGTCTCGAACGATTGGCACATCCTCAAGTCGCTTCTCCTCCGACTTTTTCTCCATGATGTGTGCGAGGATCGCCGGATACCCTTTTTCTTTGAAATTTTCAGGTTTTCAAACAAGAGATGATGTTTAGTCTCGTCCTACCGGTCTCCCCTTGTATGATCAAAGTTCTACCGGTGGTGAGAGGGATGCGAACAATCTTATCGTAACAAACGATTTTGGCTCAGTGTCTGGACAACCAGTCCATTCCTATGATGACGTCGAAACTTCCAATTTCAACGGGCATAAGATCGATTGAAAAGGTTTCGTTTGCTAGGTTTAAAGTGCAATTAGGTATCACACTATCGGTTTCTATGAGTTTACCGTTCGCTAGTTCTACAGTGTACTTATCATCTAGAGCAACAGGGTGATGTCAATCAATCATTAAAATTCATCAGAAATAAAACTTCTATCGGCACCAGTATCAAATAGAATAGAAGCAGTTAAGTTGTTGAGGAAGAACATACCCGAGACCGCATTTGGGTCTTCACGGGCGTCCCCAGAGTTGAGTACGAACGCTCTACCTCTAGCGTTGTTGTTGTTGTTGTTGTTGTTGTTCTTCAGCTTCGGGCATTCATTCCAGAAGTTCCCGGTGTTACCACATTCGAAGCAGGCTCTAGGCGGCCTGGTGTTGTTGTTGGATTTGGGAGCTCGGCAATCTTTGGTCGAATGCCCGTGTCTCCTGCAGTTGTTGCAAGGGGTATTACATTGACCCTCATGGTGGCGGTTACACTTGGAACAATAAGGTTTGTTCCCCGTATACCCACGTTTGGGTTCAGTGTTGGAGGTGTAAGCTTGGATGGCATTGGGTTTTTTGTTTGCTTGGTCGTGGTGTTCAGTAGATTTGCGTTTGTTGTTGGAAGGGGTGGTGGATGCTTCACGGATGACAATCATCGTCATGAGTTCGTGTACAAGCTGGATAGCACTTTGGATGGTGGTTGGCTTGGATGAGGTGACATTTCCTTGGATGTTCACTGGGAGGCCGCGGATGAATTTCTTGATGCATTTTTCATCCGTGTCTACCAAACCCGGACATAGAAGGGCAAATTGCTGGAATTTGGTGGTGTAACCAACGATATCATTGCCTTAAACAGTTAAATGCTAGAATTCTTCCTCCAACTGGTGGAGTTCCTCGGTGGGGCAATATTCGTCCCTTAACATTTTCTTCAGGTCTGCCCAGGGGAGTTGGTTTGCTACATCAATGCCCACAGAACTGGCATGAGTTTTCCACCATGTGAGTGCACCTTCTTGAAAGGTGTAAGCAGCGAATTTGACCTTGCTGTCTTCCATGCAGTTGCATAAACCGAAGACAGATTCGATCCTTTCGATCCACCTGATTAGACCGATGGCACCTTCCGTGCCCTTGAAATTAAGTGGTTTGCAGCTGAGAAAATCCTTGTAAGAACAAGGCTTGATGACAGGAGTAATTTCTGGAGTATCATTACTCCTCCTGGAGTTTTGTGGTGAATCCCGAGTAGCCAGGGCTTCGGCCACAGCTCAGGAAACGATGATAGCAATTTCAGCATCACTGTAACTTTTCTTCTTTGGCGGCATGATTCTTCAAGAGAGAAATAAAAGATACATGAGAGGTGGTACCAGAATAATAAGCACGATAGACGTATATATATAAAAGTGGTTATATACAACATCACATGGTAAAATCACAATGTAGAAATATCGGGAGAAATTGTCAATTCATAATACGAAGTCGAATGATTACAGACAATTTCTAGTTAGGAGTTTCAAAAGTCACAGACTTAGAAGATTTACAAAAGTGTTAGGAATTATTACATCCGGTCGAATTACATAAGTCCTACGAAATCATGATAAGTACATGGTAAAGTATAGATTTAGCCTAAGCCAATCCTGTCATAGATTGAGTTGTGGTAGTAGTGCGGTGAGATGGTCCACAGATTCTAACAAGTCTGCTAACCATTCGGAGGGTGTCCTCGGTTTCCCTTAGACGTGTCTCGCACTGATTCAACCTTGATTATAGGACAGAGATTTCGTTTCGGTTACAAATCACTTGGTTGTCGACAACCTCCATAGTTTCGATGGTTTCACCCAGTTGGTTGTCAAAGGTGTCCATGTGGTTGACAATATTTTGGTGATCTTTGGAGACTTGATTGAAATGTTCGAGTGATGTGAGTCTCCAGTTTTCATTGGTTTCTTGGAGTTCGATATCCATAGTATCAAGTCGTTGCTCGTGACGGTATAGCCTAGTGGCTAAGTGTGACAACCGGCAAAAATCTATGATTTAACTCCGCTCAGGTAATAAACTTAGGGGAAAATTTTTTTTTAGTTAAACTATAATTTTAGTGAATTAACGCCTACAATTAAATAACATTGAATTTAGGCGCCTTATCGTTACAACCGGACACTAAACAAGCGTTTATCCGTGGATGCATATAATGTGACAAAGTGCTTACGGATGTGTTTATTAATTCGTTTAGTAAACCTTAATATATATATATATATATATATATATATATATAAGTATGTGTGAAACAATAATATAGTGATAAGTACACTTACTTGCATGAAAGTAACAAACCACCACCTTTGCATGAAATACAACATAATAATTAAATAAATACTTATAATTAAACTATTTAAAAACTTAATTAATTTATAATTAAAAGAAAATCTGATTTTAATTTTTATTTAATTAAATAAAACTAATTTAACTAATTAAAATAATTAATTACCCATTTAATCACCACCATTTTTCCACCAATCACCACCAAGACCCTTCCCCTCCCCCCCCCCCCTGGCCGGCCACCCCCTCCCCTTCCCCCCCCCCCCCCTCTCTTTTCTTCTATTCAAACAACCTACACCCATCCCTTTCTCACTTTTCACACACACACATCCAATTCTCTCTTCCTCACACCACTTTTCTTCCATTTTCTCTCCCAAAATTCTGCCCTACTTCACCATCAAAAACCACCACAAATCACCACTCAAACAACCCTAAATCCACTAAAAAACAATCTACTTTTGTTTTAGATTCGTTGGTAAGAAGATACACAACTTTCTCTTCTTTACTTCCTTAAATTTCTATACAATAATCATCACCCATGATGAATAATACAAGACTTATAATAATACATCTATATCTATGTATATACATCTTTTATCATACTATATACATATGTAAGATTTTATGTAAGGCTATGCCTACAAATCTACATATGTATATATGCACTTTATATTTCATTCTTGTTAATATCTTATGTATGGCTATGCCTACGATCATATATGTATACATGCATCTTTATATTTTGTGTTGTTGTGATTCTTATGTATGGCTATGCCTACAAAATAGATGTAAACATGCATTATATTACTCATCTTCATCTCCATTTTCTTTTTATTTGAAGTATTGAAAAGTATGGCTAAGCCTACAAAAATGACTTGATGTTTGTAGATTATCACTTGCACATAATCATGTGTTAAAGATAAGTGATAATCCATGATCAAACCTATATCAAGTTGAAAGATGTAAATTTTACTTATTACATATCTACAAAATCTATCAAGAATATCATGCTTGTAATATACTCAAAATCTGTAAAAAAATGATGGAAATTGTATGTGGGAAAAAGGGCTAAACAATGATTAGTGCCTATGTGTTAGGATGGTGGTCTATGACTTGAAATCCTAACCCACACATACCCATGCAATCTGTCCAGATTTCTATATCTCACTTTATGAGGTCATAAATCCGTGTATACTTAATAAAATACCACCATTTTACTACTGAAATTACTTTTATGTATTAGCTTTCAAACCCAAGTGGTCTCACTCAAAAACATGGAGTATTCGACCTCCAAACAGCCCATACGAAACTATTGCGCATGTTATGGTAGATTCGTATACCTCACTTTGCAAGGTCATAACTCCATGAATACTTAACCTAAGACTACCATTTTATTACTGATTTTTAATGTTATCAATCTCAACTACAAGATTATGTTCAAATATAAGTTTAAAATACGTTTCTATAAATTTATACACAAAAGAACACAATCTGTCCAGAAAAACACAGGTTACTAAAATGGTCATAACTTGAGTTCTAGGAAGAGTTAGACGATGCATTTTTTTTTAAAAGTTGCGTATTGAATAGACCTACAACCTTCATGTTTTATACTTTTTCCATAAATGCACGCATTTTTCTCTATAATACGATTTATGGGTCTGGTCTGGAAACTTTCTGGAATTTTATTGGATTCTTACTAAAGATCACTTAAAAGGGTGTAAATGTACTCAAAAATGATTAAATAAAACGTGACACTTAAACAAAAACTATGGGTGATGAAACTTTACAAAAATTAGAATTAATATATATATATACCATATAACTAAACTTAAACATTTTATGTGATCTAGGACGCATAAACCCCACCGAGACCCAAACAAGTACTAGCAACTTTCCGCTCTCTCACTAAGGTGAGTCTCATGGCCCCTACTTCTTTTTAAATGCTTTGACATGTTTTTGGGGTGAGAATACATGTTCTTTTCTTTGTGGACACAAACTAAACTGTTATGTATTGCATGAGTTGACACTATCCATTATGTATGCCTTTATCATGAATTGTTAGTTAAGGACTTAAACGTGAATGTCATGAATAGATCTATTTGGGTTGACGCCCCCATCCGGGTTGGTAGCGCCAACATGACTATAAGTCAAACGGGTGCATTGTCATTTGAGAACTACTTGTGTTTGGATAGGACACTTGCGAGACACTAAATGTTAAGGTTTCAATTCATGAGCTTATGGCAATAGTAATACAATTTTTTTTACTATATTGTTGAATGGCAATATAACTTGAAATCTCGTGATCCACGGTAATGTTTTACAACTATTAAAACCTATGAGCTCACCAACTTTATGTTGACCCATTTTTACATGTTATTCTCAGGTAATTAAGATGCTTGCTATATGTGAAGATGGCATACCCCTTTTGAAGTTAGGAACTACATTTGCATGGACGAACATTGCTTTTGATCTTAAATTCTTAAACTCATATCTATTTTGTAACTTATGGGAATTGTTTGTAAACTTTTTAAAGACAAATGGTCTAAGTCTGTAAGACAAGTTAAACTTTTATGAAGTATGTTTAAAACGACTCATATAGAGGTCGTTCATTGTAATTCTTGTGTTGTGATCTCATGATAGTCGCATCTCGCAACCTTCCGCCGAGGCGGGGTGTGACAGATTGGTATCAGAGCCCAAGGTTATAGTGAACTAGGTTGCATTAGTGAGCCTAGACTATAGCCAGGACTAGAATAAGGACCTTTAGGTGTACTTGCTAATTATTAAATCCATACATCCTTGCCTACTTACCGAATGTGGTTCCATGCATGCTTATTACATGTTAATTGTTAAGTTAGTACATACATGTTAAATAATTACTTATTTTATATACTCCCCATTTATATACTATTATCTTATATGACAGAGTATGTCGAACCCTAATAGCCCTGTCCAAGTCGTGTCCGACGATGACTCCGAGACGGCTGCATGCCTCCTTACCTCGCTTAAGTCACCCTCATTCATGCCTGTGTCCGCTACCCGAGTTGAAAAGACAGGTTCCTCCAATGAGACTGAGCCATTTGAGGATGAGACCGAGCCAATGGAGGAAGAGTCCGAGCCTACTGAGGACAAGTCCGATTCCGAAGAATCCCATCCCTCCCCTATCATACCTACTAAGACCGCCCCTGCTCCCTCTACCCAATCAAAACCAGCCTCTTCACTCCGATCATTCCGCCCCGGGGGACCACGATTGATGCGTACCCCTCGGATAACCGTGTTCCCACCTTTGACTGAGACATTCTCCATTCCCCCTACTGAGACCCCCTCCATTCCCCCTACCGGGACTACCAACACTACTACTAGGCGAGTGCGATCCCGCAAGTGGACTTGGATGCAGGAGCAGATTCAGTCTTGGAGAAAAGAAGAAGGGATACCCGAGACACTGGAGGTTGGGGAGCCCTCCACCACTACACCCATACCCCCTCTCACTTTGGAGCCGGTACATCACACTATCCCTGTTGTGGTAGCACGTTTGGTTGATCAGGAGAGGAGACTTAATCAGTTGGAGTACGACCAGGATGAGTCACGTTCCGATAAAGTGGAACTCATAGAGGCACAAGTTTCGGAAGTTGAGAGGAGGATTGGTAACATGGACTACTTGGTTTACTGTGCTGATGACGACATCAAGATGCTTCGAGAGGAGGTCACTGAGTTGCGCCGACGGGTGAAGCACAGCGAAAGGCGCGCTGAATTAGCGGAAGAGCGCGCGACTAGGGCAGAGCAGCGTATGTCCATGATGGAGCATAGTTTGGGACGTGTTAGTGCACTTTTGGGCCAGTTTCGCGGATAGTTTCATTTCGATTTCTAACCTACTATGGCGGGTTGTGCCTAGAGGATAAATTTATGGATTTGCTTGTATTTTTCCGGATGTTTCATTCCCGGCCTGTTTTTGTGAACAATGAATCAAGTATTTTGACTAATTTTATGCTCTTGTTGGGTTATTAATCTTACTATCTTGTGACTTTGGTTGTGTGGTTTGTACTTATTTATTCCTTACACGCATGATAAAGTTCTATCTTGTATAGTATCTCATTGTCTTGTTGTGCTTTGTAATTTCAAGAAACATGCCACCCAAGAGAACATCCACGATGAGTAATGCAGCTATCGAGCGACTTGTAGCACAAAGAGTAGCTGAGGCAATCGCCACCCAAAGGACTGAGAGGAACGATGGAAACGAAAGA
This sequence comes from Pseudognaphalium luteoalbum, assembly GCA_963422505.1. Lineage (NCBI taxonomy): Eukaryota > Viridiplantae > Streptophyta > Magnoliopsida > Asterales > Asteraceae > Pseudognaphalium > Pseudognaphalium luteoalbum. The sequence goes on from OY730195.1 coordinate 30,614,576, forward strand.
ACCGGTAGAAGGAATGAAACTGGAGAAGGTTCGGGGAATGTAACTCGAGAATGCACCTATAAGGACTTTTCGAATTGCAAACCCCATCACTTCAATGGAACCGAAGGAGCTGTCGGTTTGGTTCGGTGGTTTGAGAAGCTAGAGTCAGTTTTCCGTATTAGCAACTGCAAGGAAGATTGTAAGGTTAAGTATGCAACATGCACCCTTCAAGATGGTGCGTTATCATGGTGGAATTCATACGCCCATTCAGTGGGCATTGATGCTGCTTATCAGATTTCTTGGGAAGATCTTAAGAAAATGATGACGGAAGAGTACTGTCCTCGGAATGAACTACAGAAGTTGGAGGTAGAATTTTGGAATCTGGTTGTCATTGGGGCTGATGTAGCTAGATATACAAGGAGATTCCATGAATTGGCACTTCTTTGCCCATCTATGGTCACTCCCGAGTACAAGAGAATTGAACGTTATATCTGGGGACTTCCCTCCCAAATCCAAGGAAATGTAACTTCATCCAAGCCCAATACGATCCACGATGCCGTTCGCATGGCACACAGTTTAATGGATCAAATTGTGCGACGTGGGGCTTTGGAAGGGGGAAATGTTGATAAGAATTCCGATGGTAAAAGGAAATGGGAGGAAAGTTCTAGGGGAAACACCAGCCAACAACAAAATAAGAAGACCGAGACAGTTAGGGCTTATGCTGCAGGGCCAGATGCTAAGAAAGGTTATGCTGGAAACAAACCATATTGTAAGCGTTGCAACCTTCACCACAAAGGTCCCTGTAGCAACGCATGTGGGAGATGTAAGAAGCCTGGCCATCAAGCCAAGGATTGTCGGAGCCCTGCACCTGTCGCCAACACTAACGCTCCAAACACATGCTACGGGTGCGGGAGTGCTGGACACTTTAAAAAGGATTGTCCGAAGCTGAAAAATCAGAATAACAATGCGGCGCGCGGCAGAGCATTCGTGATCAATACCAATGAAGCACGCCAAGATCCCAACCTATTCACGGGTACGTTTCTCCTAAATGACAAGGTTGTTTCAGTCTTATTTGATACTGGTGCTGATGAGAGTTTCGTGTCTAACGAGTTTAGTCCCTTACTCGATATCACTCCAACTGCCTTAGACACTAAATACACGATAGAGTTAGCTAATGGTAAATTAATTGAAGCTGATAGTATAATTCGAAACTGTTCCCTAAACTTAGCAAGCGAAATCTTTCCCATAAATTTGATACCCGTCAAAATAGGAAGCTTTGACGTCATCGTTGGCATGGATTGGCTGTCCAAGAATCGTGCTGAAATAGTATGTTATGATAAGATTGTCCGCATACCCCTCTCTAACGGAGCAACTTTAATAATACAAGGAGAGAAGAGTAGAACGGGATTGAACATCATATCGTGCATGAAAACACAGAAGTACCTAAGAAAAGGGTACCAAGCAATCCTAGCTCATGTTATAGAGGAGAAACCGGAAGAGAGACGACTCGAGGATGTCCCTATCGTGCGGGATTTTCCCGAAGTTTTCCCTGAAGACTTGCCTGGACTACCACCAGCCCGGCAAGTGGAATTTCATATCGACTTGGTGCCTGGTGCGGCACCCGTTGCTCGAGCACCATATCGATTAGCCCCTTCCGAAATGCAAGAGTTGTCAAGTCAACTACAAGAGCTTTTAGATAAAGGGTTTATCCGGCCAAGTTCTTCACCTTGGGGAGCTCCCTTCTTATTTGTGAAAAAGAAGGATGGATCCTTAAGGATGTGCATCGATTACCGGGAATTGAATAAACTAACCGTGAAGAACCGTTACCCACTCCCTAGAATTGATGACTTATTCGATCAGCTGCAAGGCTCGAGTTTTTACTCAAAAATTGACCTACGATCGGGGTATCATCAGTTGAGAGTCGGAGAAGAAAGCATCCCAAAGACGGCATTTAGGACTCGGTATGGTCATTACGAGTTCCAAGTAATGCCGTTCGGCCTCACTAACGCACCGGCTGTATTCATGGACCTCATGAACCGCGTGTGTAAACCGTACTTAGATAAGTTCGTCATTGTATTCATCGATGACATTTTGATCTATTCGAAGAACAAAGAGGACCATGAAAAGCATTTGAGATCAATCTTGGAGTTGCTTAAAAAGGAGGAGTTGTATGCTAAGTTCTCGAAGTGTGAGTTTTGGTTACGAAGAGTGCAATTTCTAGGACATGTTATTGATAGTCAAGGAATACATGTCAACCCTGCCAAGATTGAGGCTATCAAAAATTGGGAGACGCCTAGAACCCCAACAGAAGTACGGCAATTCTTAGGTCTTGCTGGTTACTATAGACGATTCATCGAGAATTTTTCTAAAATAGCCAAACCCTTGACACTGCTAACTCAGAAAACAGCAAAGTATAATTGGAGTGATGAACAGGAGGAAGCTTTCCAATTGTTGAAGCAAAAATTTTGTAGCGCACCAGTATTATCATTGCCGGAGGGAACCGAAAATTTTGTAGTCTTCTGCGATGCATCACGACAAGGGCTAGGATGTGTGTTAATGCAAAAGGAGAAGGTCATAGCTTATGCTTCTCGTCAACTTAAGGTGCATGAGAAAAACTACACAACCCATGACCTGGAATTGGGAGCAGTGGTGTTTGCACTCAAGATTTGGAGGCATTACCTCTATGGTACAAAGTGTACTGTCTTTACAGATCATAAAAGCCTTCAGCACATTTTCGATCAAAAGGATCTGAACATGAGACAGCGTAGGTGGGTTGAATTGCTCAGTGATTACGATTGCGAAATTCGTTATCACCCAGGCAAGGCAAATGTTGTGGCTGATGCTTTGAGCAGAAAAGAACGGATGAAACCACTACGAGTTAGGGCTTTAGGTATGACCATTCATACGAACCTTACCTCTCAAATTCGTGATGCTCAACTCGAGGCAATCAAGGAGGAAAATGTAAAGGGCGAATCTCTACGCGGTATGGATAAGAAATTTGAGGTCAAGTCCGATGGAATCCGATATTATATAAATCGCATATGGATACCAAGTTTTGGTAACTTGAGGAAGTTGGTAATGGACGAGGCACATAAATCCAGGTATTCCATCCATCCGGGTGCTGACAAGATGTATCATGGGCTTAAGGACTTGTATTGGTGGCCTAACATGAAGGCTGAGGTGGCCACCTATGTTAGTAAATGCTTGACGTGTGTCAAGGTAAAGGTCGAGTATCAGAAACCATCAGGTCTATTGCAACAACCCGAGATACCCCAATGGAAGTGGGAGCAAATAACAATGGACTTTATTACTAAGCTTCCTAAGACAGCAAATGGTTGTGATATGATTTGGGTAATTGTTGATCGCCTGACAAAGTCCGCCCACTTTCTAGCAATCAAGGAGACTGACACAATGGAAAGATTAACTAGGATTTACTTGAAAGAGGTGGTGACAAGGCACGGGGTGCCCATCTCGATTATCTCTGATCGAGATAGCCGTTTCACCTCTAGATTTTGGCAATTACTCCGAAAAGCTCTAGGTACTCGCTTGGATATGAGTACCGCATACCACCCTCAGACAGATGGCCAAAGAGAAAGGACAATTCAAACCCTAGAAGATATGTTACGCGCATGTGTTATCGACTTTGGACGTGGCTGGGAGAACCACCTACCATTATGCGAGTTCTCTTACAACAACAGTTATCACACCAGCATCAAGGCCGCCCCATTCGAAGCACTTTATGGACGAAAGTGTCGATCGCCTGTATGTTGGACTGAGGTGGGAGATAGTCAACTCCTTGGTCCAGAGATTATACACGAAACAACCGAGAAGATAGTGCAAATCCAAAACAGACTGAAGGCAGCCCGTGACCGCCAAAAGAGTTATGCAGATACGAGGCGCAAACCATTAGAATTTCAAATTGGAGATAGAGTCATGTTGAAAGTGTCGCCTTGGAAAGGCGTAGTCCGTTTTGGGAAACGAGGAAAACTAAACCCTAGATATGTCGGGCCATTTGAAATACTGGAGAGGATTAGCCCAGTTGCATACAAACTTAAGTTGCCTCAAGAACTCAGTAATGTACATGACACGTTTCATGTGTCAAATCTGAAAAAGTGTTTATCAGACGAATCCCTTATCATACCAGTCGGAGAAGTACAAATCGATGAGAAATTGCATTTTATCGAAGAACCAATCGAAATCATGGACCGAGAGATAAAGACCTTGAAGTGGAGTCGTATACCCATTGTAAAGGTTAGGTGGAATTCGAAACGAGGTCCGGAATTCACCTGGGAGCGCGAGGATCAAATCCGTCGCAAGTATCCCCACTTATTCTCAAACCCTGCACCACCCGAGGTCACGAACTAAATTTCGGGACGAAATTCTTTTAACAAGGGGAGAATGTGACAACCGGCAAAAATCTATGATTTAACTCCGCTCAGGTAATAAACTTAGGGGAAAATTTTTTTTTAGTTAAACTATAATTTTAGTGAATTAACGCCTACAATTAAATAACATTGAATTTAGGCGCCTTATCGTTACAACCGGACACTAAACAAGCGTTTATCCGTGGATGCATATAATGTGACAAAGTGCTTACGGATGTGTTTATTAATTCGTTTAGTAAACCTTAATATATATATATATATATATATATATATATATATATATATATAAGTATGTGTGAAACAATAATATAGTGATAAGTACACTTACTTGCATGAAAGTAACAAACCACCACCTTTGCATGAAATACAACATAATAATTAAATAAATACTTATAATTAAACTATTTAAAAACTTAATTAATTTATAATTAAAAGAAAATCTGATTTTAATTTTTATTTAATTAAATAAAACTAATTTAACTAATTAAAATAATTAATTACCCATTTAATCACCACCATTTTTCCACCAATCACCACCAAGACCCTTCCCCTCCCCCCCCCCCCCCTGGCCGGCCACCCCCTCCCCTTCCCCCCCCCCCCTCTCTTTTCTTTTATTTAAACAACCTACACCCATCCCTTTCTCACTTTTCACACACACACATCCAATTCTCTCTTCCTCACACCACTTTTCTTCCATTTTCTCTCCCAAAATTCTGCCCTACTTCACCATCAAAAACCACCACAAATCACCACTCAAACAACCCTAAATCCACTAAAAAACAACCTACTTTTGTTTTAGATTCGTTGGTAAGAAGATACACAACTTTCTCTTCTTTACTTCCTTAAATTTCTATACAATAATCATCACCCATGATGAATAATACAAGACTTATAATAATACATCTATATCTATGTATATACATCTTTTATCATACTATATAAATATGTAAGATTTTATGTAAGGCTATGCCTACAAATCTACATATGTATATATGCACTTTATATTTCATTCTTGTTAATATCTTATGTATGGCTATGCCTACGATCATATATGTATACATGCATCTTTATATTTTGTGTTGTTGTGATTCTTATGTATGGCTATGCCTACAAAATAGATGTAAACATGCATTATATTACTCATCTTCATCTCCATTTTCTTTTTATTTGAAGTATTGAAAAGTATGGCTAAGCCTACAAAAATGACTTGATGTTTGTAGATTATCACTTGCACATAATCATGTGTTAAAGATAAGTGATAATCCATGATCAAACCTATATCAAGTTGAAAGATGTAAATTTTACTTATTACATATCTACAAAATCTATCAAGAATATCATGCTTGTAATATACTCAAAATCTGAAAAAAAATGATGGAAATTGCATGTGGGAAAAAGGGCTAAACAATGATTAGTGCCTATGTGTTAGGATGGTGGTCTATGACTTGAAATCCTAACCCACACATACCCATGCAATCTGTCCAGATTTCTATATCTCACTTTATGAGGTCATAAATCCGTGTATACTTAATAAAATACCACCATTTTACTACTGAAATTACTTTTATGTATTAGCTTTCAAACCCAAGTGGTCTCACTCAAAAACATGGAGTATTCGACCTCCAAACAGCCCATACGAAACTATTGCGCATGTTATGGCAGATTCGTATACCTCACTTTGCAAGGTCATAACTCCATGAATACTTAACCTAAGACTACCATTTTATTACTGATTTTTAATGTTATCAAGCTCAACTACAAGATTATGTTCAAATATAAGTTTAAAATACGTTTCTATAAATTTATACACAAAAGAACACAATCTGTCCAGAAAAACACAGGTTACTAAAATGGTCATAACTTGAGTTCTAGGAAGAGTTAGACGATGCATTTTTTTTTAAAAGTTGCGTATTGAATAGACCTACAACCTTCATGTTTTATACTTTTTCCAGAAATTCACGCATTTTTCTCTATAATACGATTTATGGGTCTGGTCTGGAAACTTTCTGGAATTTTATTGGATTCTTACTAAAGATCACTTAAAAGGGTGTAAATGTACTCAAAAATGATTAAATAAAACGTGACACTTAAACAAAAACTATGGGTGATGAAACTTTACAAAAATTAGAATTAATATATATATATATACCATATAACTAAACTTAAACATTTTATGTGATCTAGGACGCATAAACCCCACCGAGACCCAAACAAGTACTAGCAACTTTCCGCTCTCTCACTAAGGTGAGTCTCATGGCCCCTACTTCTTTTTAAATGCTTTGACATGTTTTTGGGGTGAGAATACATGTTCTTTTCTTTGTGGACACAAACTAAACTGTTATGTATTGCATGAGTTGACACTATCCATTATGTATGCCTTTATCATGAATTGTTAGTTAAGGACTTAAACGTGAATGTCATGAATAGATCTATTTGGGTTGACGCCCCCATCCGGGTTGGTAGCGCCAACATGACTATAAGTCAAACGGGTGCATTGTCATTTGAGAACTACTTGTGTTTGGATAGGACACTTGCGAGGCACTAAATGTTAAGGTTTCAATTCATGAGCTTATGGCAATAGTAATACAATTTTTTTTACTATATTGTTGAATGGCAATATAACTTGAAATCTCGTGATCCACGGTAATGTTTTACAACTATTAAAACCTATGAGCTCACCAACTTTATGTTGACCCATTTTTACATGTTATTCTCAGGTAATTAAGATGCTTGCTATATGTGAAGATGGCATACCCCTTTTGAAGTTAGGAACTACATTTGCATGGACGAACATTGCTTTTGATCTTAAATTCTTAAACTCCTATCTATTTTGTAACTTATGGGAATTGTTTGTAAACTTTTTAAAGACAAATGGTCTAAGTCTGTAAGACAAGTTAAACTTTTATGAAGTATGTTTAAAACGACTCATATAGAGGTCGTTCATTGTAATTCTTGTGTTGTGATCTCATGATAGTCGCATCTCGCAACCTTCCGCCGAGGCGGGGTGTGACACTAAGTCCGACAAAATGAAATGAGTGGGATATGGGTCAGCTCAAAGCAACCTGGTGTTCCTCCTAGCCACCATTGGGTTTCGTGATCCATACGGATGAGAGCGTTACAAGTTGGGTGGTGTGTTTGCCATTCTGAGATAAAGCGTTAGAAAGAATGAGGCCTATATTTATATAATGCATATATAGTATAGCCTAAGATATTGAGCGAGAGTGAGGCCTATCTATGTGTGTGTATATATATATATATCACATAATAGCCTAAAGTGTCTAACACAGACATGTTTGAGTCCCGTTTCTCTCGAGGTCAGAGTCAACTAGTGTATCCTGTTCAGTCATGACTCCTTTCAGATCTCACATCATATTCTTTTATTGTACATAGTTGATCAGGCTATGTTGAATTAAACCAATACAATGCAGTTACTGAACCTAATCATACTTAATAAGGAATAATGTGTAACGGGCATAGTCTAAGCTCACTAAATGCAACCTAGTTCACTATAACCTTAGGCTCTGATACCAATCTGTCACACCCCCAAATTAGAGTTGCGGAAGCGAATCGTGTCGGGGCGCGACTAATCAATAATCATAGCACAAAGATATAATGAACGACTCTATATGCGTCATTTTACAACTTGTATTGATAAAATCAAAGTTTACATCAAAATATAGTTTACATTAGCTCAGTTTGGAATTAAGAGATTTACATACATAATTAATTTATACAAAATATAATAACGCAGCTAAATCTCTGAATGTTTGCATGCTGACACGAGCTAATGATTCCTGAATGCAGTCCAACCTACTGTTGAGTACCTGTGATACATGCTAAAATGGTCAGCGAAACGCTGGTGAGCTCACAGGTTTGTATGTCAAATCATATTGTATGAACCACAAGATTTAATTGAATTTAAATTGCAATTAAGCAAAATAAAAGTTTTACAGCCATGAGCACATAGTCTGAGCTTAACTCGAGGTGTAAGGTCCACATTTAAGGAATCCTGATCGAGGTGCCTCCCACGAGTGCCTAATCTACACTCGTCTGAACAAATATTAGTACATCCTTTTACCCAGTTAGTGCATGCTAACCCGGACGAGGAGGGTCAATCCTATATTGTACCATATACTAATATTCACGCTACAACGTATTACCAAACTATGCTAAGGAGGGCTTTAAAAGATTAATGAGATAATTCATGTAGTAGTTATTTGTTTTCGTACTTGCGTTCATATAGTTAAAATAAAACGAGCAATGATATCACACCCCTGAGTAAAAAAGTAAAATAGGTGCTATGAGACTCACCTGAGCCTTGGGTGTTTATCGAAATAAACTTGAATTGAATAGCCGGGAATCGATGTCCGAAGACTTGTAACCTGAGGGTGTCCACGACACGCGATGGTTATAAATGTGAGAAGGTATCTACAAAGACTACCTTTGTAGTTGTTCTTTCAACTAGAATGTCCAAATTACTACGATTTGGTTGATTTGGTTATGTTTTGGAAACGTGTATGGCCCGTTGGTGATTTGTTTGTAATAATAATCCCTCATTATTATTTTGATTTTTGAAAGGTGTTATACTTAGAAAGTATTTGTAAACTTTAAGTGACGGGGGTCCGGGGGCAGCGCCACTGATTAGCGGGTCCTAGGGGTGGCAACCCCTGGCGGGGTCCAAGGGGCTGGCCCCTGGCTGGGGTCCAAGGGGCAGGTCAGCTCGAAATTTTTTTATTTCTATCATATTGTTATAGTGAAAAACGCATCTGAGATTCGAATTTGGGTAAAATCAAGTGATAAAATTTCAGGTCTCGACACTTAGTGAAATCTGAGTTTTCTAGATTATGTTATCTGCGACATTAGGTGCGATATTAGGCGTTGTGTTGCAGGTCATGACTGCGACATTGATTATGGCGTCGCTATGTGCGACGTCCACAATTTATGCGACGTTGGGGGTTACGTCGCTATATTCGACATTGTTGGTTCTTTCGACGTAAGGGTCTGTGTCGCTATGTGCTACGTCAGCCATTTTAGGCGACATTGAAACTGATGTCGCACCAGTGACATCGTGATAGGTTTTTGCGACATTGAGGCTGATGTCGCAATGTAGCTGGGACAGATGCGACATCGGCGTCTAATCAAGTCTCGATGGCCGAAAAATGGTCGGACGACTTCCGTTTGGTCCGAAACTTTTACCCAACCCATATTAGGACATTTTAAGCTTAGATTAACAACAAAAAGTTGAAAATAATGGAAATCGATGAGTTTCGGGATTTTGTCGGAAACTTACAAGTTTGCGCGAGGAGAAACTGAAAAGATGGGAATGTAGATCGTTGCGTGGTGATCATTTTCTTCTAAATGAACCTTGGAGGATGATGAGTCTTTGATGGTGTTTTTGTGATTTGAATGGAGGTGGTGGTGTGGTGGAGTTTAGAGAGAAAAAGAGAAGAGAGATGATAGAGAGATAGAGAATAGGTGAAAATGGGGTGGGGAGGTGGTGACCTCATCCCTTTTTGGCTGATTTTGGATGGGGTCCACGGGTGTGAGGTTCACCCACTTTTCGTTCCTGCGTTCGTGCTTCGCGTGACGTTCGTTTTCCCGATTGTTTAAACGTTAATTGTTTATCTCGTACGTTGAAATATAAGTTTTAAAACACGATTATTAACTCGATATTTTTGTTAAAGTATTTCATTAATTACTTTACAATTGATTTATAAAATATAATTTAACTTTGTTTCGTTTTGTTGCGCGCTTAAGTTTTAATCGCGTAGACGTTTATTATACGACACAAAATGTAATTGAAATATTATCAAAATTATATTTTGGGTATGATATCGTTATTAAATAATTTTATATTATTTAATAAAATTGATCACCAACGTCCGTATTTAATTGAACCGAATTATATTCGATTTGAATTGAGTACGATTTAATCAAATCGTATATATGTATATATTAAACAATATGTATATTTGATAGATTAATTAGTCTAACACAGAACTAATTACATGTATTAACAGTAGATTAGGTACTAATTACTAGTTCTAATTTGACGGGTGTCACACATATTTAGCTCAAATGTTAATTGACATAAACCATCACTTTAATCACTTACTTTCTTACTCAAGCATCATTTAATGACACCTCTAATAACACTTGAAGCTAACTAACATGATTTTGTAAAGATTTGTCATAATTCACTAACGTATACAAATCCACTTTATAGCCTTTAACTTGTGTTAATAGAAGAATAATCGTTATTAACTTTACTTTTATCAATTCAATCATAATTAATCATCCAATTTCATCTTACAACTTCTCATGATCATCATGATCACCATGATCATCAATAACACTTAACCAATTTAGGGTTCTTTACTTCTAACTTATAGTGAGGTTAATCATCATCATTAATGAACTTAACTAACACCAATTTAACATACAAAAACCTAAATTCGGATTTGAACTCACTGATTACTTAGAACTCATAAAAACCCATTTCTAGGTTATATAATTAGAAGAACATGACTTAATTGATGGTAGAGAAGATCAAAGAGTGATTAATCGTATGTTTCTAGCTTCGGTTTCGTGTTTTGAATAGATTTTAGTGATGAAATTTGTTCTTGAGACTTTCTCAAGCTTCCTGGAATTTTTAGAATGAAAATAGGATACGTACGTACTTAGGCCGACATATATATGTATGTGTTCTATTTTTACTCCCCCCTAATTAGTATCGTCTGGAACTTTAAAATCATTAACAATTATTACTATTTTATTTTACCTAAAACAATATTAATTTAAAACAATAATTTTTACCTTTATCATAATAATACTTTAAAATGTGGGGTGTTACATAAAGTCAAGACCAAAGCTAGTTGGGCCGAGGATTAAGTTAAGTATTAAAGATAATTGGGCTAAAATAATAATAACGTGTTAGTCCCACTTAATCTAATACATTCTTTAGCTATAACAAACTTTGAATTATTATTGATAAGTCGCGAAATTACACTCAATAATGTAACTAACTTGATGAACACGAAGTAATCAAAGCTTCAATATTTTTAAAGATAATAATACGAATACACAGATGTATTATGATTAACAAGTTGAAGCTTTTCTTAATCGTAGTTAGTAACACCCGGTTTTAAAGCCTGAAATTTTATATAATTATTAGTTAGAAATTGTATATTGGAATTATAGAAAAGTAATTTTATTGGTTTTACGAAAAATAAATGAGTAAAAGAGTCACAGGATTGATTGTAACTAATAAAAGGATATTTGTTTTAAATTAATATTGTTGACAGTAAAATAAAAATATTTTGTCCTGCAGGTATTTTTGGATTCCAGACAATAGGATTAGAAGGGGGTAAAATTTATATAAATTAAAATGGGAAGCAGTGGAGGTGACCGACGTATTTCTTCATAATAATTCTAAAATCTTCTCATTTGTTCATACTCTCAAACTCTCACCAAACTATTACAAAGAAAACAAAAGGATTAGGGCTTTGATTGTTCAAGCTATCATCTACCTCATCTTATTCACTATCATCGTCAACAGATTGTAATAGCATCATCTTGTTTATTGTAAGTGTTCTTGGTTAAATTCACCTAAACTTACTTTGATTTAAATTAGTACAAGATAGTGGTTATGTATATATATATGTGAAATTGATAGTTGATTGAGTATTAACTAATGTTATGAGCTATATGTGAATGGTTTTACGATGGTAATTGATGATTACATGAAATCGATATGTAATATTTATTAGTGTTCTTCAAGTTAGGGTTAAATTGATTTAAATGAATTTGGGTTAATGAGGTGTATAATGAATTGAAGTTGGAAACATGTGGTTGATGTTATATATTGTGTTAGGATGTTAGTTGTTGTGTTTAAAGTGATTATAGAGCTTAAGTTTGTTGAAGTTTGATGATTTTGATATGAAATTCAGGGTCTGGGTTTTTAACAAGTTCAGGTCGACTGAGTTTGGGTGCATAGCCGATTGGCTATGTTGCTTAGCCAATCGGGTATAGCCTTGTAGCCGATCTGGTATTTTAAGATGAACGACTAATTTAGATCAAAACGGTTACAGCACGTTGGGTCTGAGCAAAAAGGTTTCGAATTTGTTATGTTAGCCGATCAGGTCAAAGAGAGCCGATCGGGTAACGTTTGATAGTCGATCGGCTATGGTCTTTCAACCGATCGGGTAAGGTTTATAAAAAGGTTCAAATAGTTTTGAGTTTGTGTTGCACTTTCAATGTATTATAAACATTAAGTAAATTTGTAGGTGATACATTGGTATTAGGATATTTGTATTAACTTAATGTAATTACTATGAGTAATATTATTAGTTATAATTGTTGATTGTTACATGATTATTAATTGTTGGTTTGTTATTATACATTTAACATAAGTTATATGAATATAGATCGGATTATTAACTTGTATTATTTGTATTCTCAGATAAGCAGAAGGAGACTCAGTGATATTAGACAACTGAGTTCAGAGACTAGAAACTTTGATGAGTGGTAACTGTATTCTTTGGTTCAAACCAGTTGTAACAGATTTGGTTATAATGGGTGAACATATATTGTTATTAATATTGATTGTATAATCATTTGGGTTAATGTTATTTTTGATTGGTTGATTATATTCTCTAATGGCATGATTAATGTGCAATATGTGATTATTGGTCGCTGGGCATATGTGTATCATTGGGAGGTCAACACTGGTTGGGTTTGTTGCTATTGTTTGACTGGCGGGGTTTCTGATACACATCATTGATGGATGAACCCTAGTCAGTGAAGATAATTTCAAACTATCGGTGAATCATTGTGATGGCATACCAGTGGTTTAAAGTGTTCTTGTGATGGCATACCAAGAACCGCCGGTCCTCTTTGTTGTTGTGTGTTGTTGTTTATTTGTTGTAAGATTTGTTATTTCTGGATTGAACTATCGGTTACAGGTCCATTCACTTAGCTGTGAGCTAATCCCAGCATGTTTAACATGTTGCAAATTTTGGTTAGATGACTGACATGGCATGGGTACTGGATGAATGTTTGACCAATGTTGCGTCAACACTAATATTTTCGGTTAATCAATGAAATGTTTTGGAAACTAATTTGGCATATATGAGTAACTTAGTTTATAAATGTATCTATTTTGAAATGCTAAACCTTTGGTAAATTATGTATGTACACATGTAATTAAGTAAGTACATATGATGTATACATGTTTTGTTTTGAAAACTTTATGACTTGCTTCCGAAATTTGAATGTATATAAAATATGTTTGATAAAAAGAAGGGGTGTTATATAGTTAACCTAATCTAGATTTAAAGGATATCTATTTATATCATATAGAGTCCTGTACATTCACCTATAATTATAGAAGTAATCACAATCCATATTGTGAGTGTCCCTTATCTCTGATCTAGGATGAGAGAAGTAATTGATTACAAGTCGAAAACAAGTAATCAAACTAAACAAAACACAATATCAAACCGAAACAAGTAATCAAAGAATATTAGCTTGATATGTTGAACTATAAACGATTAGAATCGATCACAGAGAGTTTTAGTCGACAAATGGTGCTAGCATTTCGTCAACCCTAGCCAGAAACCCGTAGGTTTGATTATATACTAACCGAAAATGGCAGACATGCTACACTTGGCCAGTGACGCATGTGGCCGCCTTCATGCGTCACTTACCTAAGTGTCACTATGTGACACTTAGGCAAGTGTCACCTAAAACTAATACCAAGTGTCGCTAACTATAAAATTGACTTTTCTATTACAATTGACTAACGACACTTACAACTCAATAGACCAACTGACTGATACACTAGATGTACCAACAAATTCCCCCATATCAGCAGCTTGGTCTCCAAAAATCTCCAATCTTCAAAAATCTTCAAATCTTCAAAGATCTTCAAATCATTTCCAGCAAGCTAGGAATACACCACCAGCGTGTATCCCATTGGCTATGTAGATATCCACTGTAACAACTCGTACTTAGGCGTATTAATATACCCTGATCATTGCTGGTAATTACTTGTAATTAGTATGAATTAGGACTAAATTACTTGTAATGTAACGTATATTGGATATACAACCGCACGTAGTAATTTGATATTACGTGGATTCCTCGGATGGATTTCGAAACACCGGCTGTTGGTGAGCCTTTTTCGTATGACTTTTAAATCTATTTTAAAGATAAAATAGTCATTATTTACTTGGTATTATTATTATATAATAATATACGTGAAAACATTCTACGTGTAATATAAAACATGACCTACGCGAGAAAATACGCAAATCGAGTCCAACACCTGAATGAGATCCAAAATATGTCTTAGATACTTAAGGAAAGTCTTCTAAAAATACTTAATCATCCCAAATACCATCTACATATCAAGAATATACACGAAAAATCAAACATTAATTATTAACTTTCAAACCGCACGATTTAACGTCTAACCGACAAATAAACGTAACCCGAATCAAGGAACGAGATTCACGAGCCCAACCCCCACTTGGGATGACCCAAACCCACGACCCTAAAGTCCAAAATTTGGCCTAATTACCAGGCCTAAGCCCCTTCTCACTCAAACCTAACTATTAACTCATTTTCTCCTAAATTCCCCCACCCTACACTTACCCTCTAACTCACAAACTCTCTGCTCCCCTCTCACTAAAACGACCAGAGATCATCAACAAGACACTCTCCCACGTCTTCCAAGGATCACCAAGCTCCACCATCATCATCTATCCCGCTTCTTCATCGGTCTTGCAAGGAAAAGTTCCGAACAACGCACAGCAGCAACACCTCTGACCATTTCGACTCTAACTCAGTTTCGGCTTGGTATAAACTCTTCCTTTTTCTTTATATTTACTTGGATTAAACTTATGAACATGTTGATGCTTCATACCTACTGATTTATGTCCAAAACAAAGCTTAAAATCGTTAAGAACATGCGGAAAACCGTTGGGTAATGACATTGTCCACTGGATAATAATTTAGATCGATTTAGATCGAACATAACGAGACCATTTCTTAACGAAATCTTGCAAATCTTAAGCCTAAAACTAAGTTCCAGATGTCTACTTTCCAAATCCGTAAGCCTCATGAAAATTTAAGCTCATTTGATATTTTTAGTTGCTGAAATGAAAGTACATAGCCAGCCTGTACTATCTGACCAGAAATTTTGGTCAACTTGAAAATGGTATATCTCGAGATGTACCCATCAAAAATCGATGAGACTACATGAAAAAGTTAGATAATCTTGTTACCTTTAAAACCCCTACTCACACATTCTGTGAAGTTTGGTAGAATTTAAGTTATGAATTTTTAATTGACTACATGCCACTGAAAGTAACAATTTGACCCTCGACCCTTTCAAAAATTATATCTTGAGTGTCGTTTGACCATTTTGAATGTAAAAATATGTTTTGGAAAGCTAAGACATAAGGGAACATTATATAAAAATTTCACGAATTTTAGTTGAGTATAACTTGGTCAAATAATTACTTTAAGTCGGATGAAAAACGTGTCCAAACTCAAACTTTCTGTCCGTGAAACCCATTCCGTGAATCCCTTATTGTCGGAATTGTTATTCCGTGAATACATTGTCGAATAATCATCCGTGAAACACTATTGTCGTATAAAAAGTACCACATTTCTCAATGTCGAAGTACTTGTTCCGTGAATACCACATTGTCGGATAAGGAAATCCGTGAATTATCATTCGCGCATGAACATTACACTATTGTTGGAATAACACTTGCATTGAATCATTATTATTATCGCATACGGTCATTTTCGGAATCAATCACGGGAAGTATGAAATACTAAATCACGGACAGCATGTAAACACAAAATCACAGACATCCGAATTGTCGTATAAATAGTACTATAGAAATTACGATTGACGCAGTACTTAACGAAATATTGTCGTATGTTCCGTGAATACGCTATTGTCGGACAAATTAACAACTTAACAGAATCCTAATATCGCATAACCTTATTGTCGTGTGAATATTATTGTCGGAAATCTAATTGTCGGATAAGAATATATCCATGATTCTCTATTCACGGATCCAATCTGCTATTGACGGGTAAATAGAAAACTTAAATAAAACCTTAAGTATCTTGTGTTATTGTCGGACCATACTCACGGATCCAATTAGTTATTGTCGGATAACACAACCAAAACCTCATTCTCGTATGGAATTGTCGGATAAAATCAACAAAGATTGTATTGTCGAATAGAGGAAATCAAGGATAAATATATATATATATATATATAGGTATATCATTATCGCATACATTATTATGGAAAGCCATAAGAACAACTTACGGAAAATTTACAACTAAAACTAAACGTGTCACCAACGGGCCGTACACACTTTCAAACACAAACAAAATGTATTTGGACATAACTAGTGGGATGAACACTAGCATGGATGGTCTTACGAGACATCTACTTACACAACCTTATATGCTTAGGGCATTAGAAGGTTGCGGGTTCGGGGAACCTACGAACTACTACACCACGATTATTGAATTAAACACTTGCTTGCTTGACTCAGGTGAGTCTTACAGCCCCACTTTTTACTGTTTTACTATTGGGGTGAGATATATTGCTTGCTTTTATGAACACAAATACTGAATTACATGTTTACCAAACGGAATTGCATGAGTTTTCTCACCATTTATTTGGGGAAGTCCCTCCATCATATATCGTTAGTTATGGACTTAAGCGCGAACACTAGTTAATGGATCCATTAGGGAAATGACCCTCCCCGCCCGGGGTAGTAGCGCTACCACGAACTGTACTGTATAAACGGGCGACTATTATTCGTTACTCAGCTTGCTCAGGTTCGAGCATGTCTCGGGGGCAACTTACTACTTACGGGTTAAGCTTCGATTATGAGCCTCATGGCAACGGTAAAACTTATTTACTTATATTTGCTGGATTGCAAATACTTGATTTACGCCTGCGGGCCTTACTATTGATAAAACCTTGTGTTCAAAACTGTTATTACTTACAAACTGTGAGATTCACCAACCATTTTGGTTGACCTGTTTTAGCTTTATATCTCAGGTACACCACAGCAGTAGGACTGCTTACCCCGAGGGGGAAACCATAGCTCGAGTCACATGCATACATATTTGGAGATTCTGTCGCATTTTTTTAGCTATATGAGTTATGTAATGGAATCTCTAGGATAACATATTTGAACTCCGAGCTTGTACTTTAATTACAACCAATGTAATACTTTTGAGTATTAATGTACATTGTTTCATATAGATGTCGTTTACTTTACCTTTGTGCTGTGATATTTGATTAGTAACACCCAAAGCTTGCTTCCGCGCATCAGTAAATTTGGGGGTGTTACAGATTGGTATCAGAGCCTAAGGTTATAGTGAACTAGGTTGCATTTAGTGGGCCTAGACTATGACCGTTGGGCAGTATTCCTTACTAGGTATGATTAAGTTCAGTGACTGCATTGTATTGGTTTAATTTAACATAGCCTGATCAACTATGTACAATTAAAAGAATATGATGTGAAATCTGAAAAGAACCATGACTGAACCGGATACACTAGTTGACTCTGACCACGAGAGAAACCGGGACCCAAACATGTCTGTGATTAGACACCCTAGGCTATTACGTGATATATACTTATATACATAGATAAGCCTTACTATTTCTAACTCCTTGCCCCTGAATGGCAAACACACCACTCAATACGTCATGCACCGCTCCGAAACATTTCGAATTAGTATCAAATTCAAGTACCTAACTCCATCATCCTCCTTTGACGGAAACACTAGTGTGATGTAGTATATCATCACCACTTCGTATCTATATTGGTAAAGATCTACATTGTCAAAATAGGAATCTTACAATTTTCTCAACTTTTATCAGAAAACCATGCCGCCACGTAGGCAAATGTACTCCGAGGATGACTTAAACCGAATCTCATTGCAAAGGGTAGCTGAAGCATTAGCTGCCGAACAGTCACGAAGAAGCGAAGACACCACAAACACGGGCACCACTCCCACTCCTACTACCAAACCTTGCACCTACAAGGAGTTCAGAGGTTGTGGACCTCACGAATTCAAGGGTACAGAAGGGGCAATCGGTCTAGTACGCTGGATCGAGAAGATAGAATCTGTATTCCTCATCTGTAACTGCGCTGAAGAAGACAAGGTCAAGTTCTCAGCTTGCACTTTTTCCGACATCGCCCTAACATGGTGGAATACCTATGCCCAAACTGTGGGCATTGCTACTGCCTACAAACTTCAATGGGAAGAAATGAAAAACATGCTAAGGGATGAGTATTGTCCCAGAGAGGAGTTGAAACAGCTGGAGATAGAATTCTGGAATCACAAAATGCAGGGTGATGACATCACCGGGTACACCAACCGCTTCCATCAACTGGCACTTCTGTGCCCAACCATGGTCGATCCTGAGTACAAGAGGATCGAGAAATACGTTGATGGACTTCCCAACAGGATCCAAGACCTGGTGACTTCATCCAAACCAGGAACCATCCAAAGTGCCATCCGTATGGCCCATGAACTCACGGCAAACTCTGTCCGCCGTGGAACCACCTCTTCATCTACCGGGAATCACAAACGCAAATGGGAAGGAAATCCTAACCAAACCAACAAAACCAACACCAGGAAGCCTGAGTCTATTAAGGCCTATTCCTCTGGATCTGCTGAACCAAAAGGGTACGTTGGTAACAAACCCTACTGCACCAAATGCAACCGCCATCATGACGGTTCTTGCCCATGTGCCAAGTGCAAACGGTTCGGGCATCTAACCAAGGACTGCCGAGCCAACACCCCTACCCCCAACACCAACGCACCAAAGACCTGCTTTGAGTGCGGAAATCCCGGGCATTTCAAAAGAGATTGCCCTGCTCTGAAAAACAACAACCCTGCTCGTGGTAGAGCATTTGTCATCAAGGCTGGGGAAGCCAGACAGGACCCGAATGTGGTGACAGGTACTTTCCTTCTCAACAACCTTACCGTTTCAGTATTGTTTGATACCGGGGCTGATAGAAGCTTCATTTCTGAGAAGTTTAGCCCATTACTTGATACCACACCTTCTGCCTTAGATGCTAAATATATTGTAGAGCTAGCTAATGACAATCTGATTGAAACTGATAGCATTATACGTGATTGTACCCTAAATCTCTCGAACGAACTCTTTTCCATCGACTTGATACCGGTAGAAATTGGCAGCTTTGATGTTATCGTCGGTATGGATTGGTTATCCAAACACCGAGCTGAAATCGTCTGTTATGACAAACTCGTTCGTATACCTCTTGTCTCCGGTGGAACCTTAGCCCTACAAGGGGAGACCGGTAGACGGAGCCTGAATATTGTATCATGCATGAAAACTAGAAAATACCTACGAAAGGGGTATCAAGCCATCCTCGCACACATCACTGAAAAGAAGTCGGAGGAGAAGCGCCTTGGGGATGTTCCTATCGTGCGGGATTTCCCGGAAGTCTTTCCTGAGGACTTGCCTGGACTTCCGCCACCCAGACAAATCGAATTCCAAATTGAACTTGTGCCGGGGGCTGCACCCGTGGCACGAGCCCCGTATCGACTAGCACCTTCCGAAATGCAGGAGTTGTCTAATCAATTACAGGAACTCCTGGACAGAGGATTCATTCGACCGAGTTCTTCACCTTGGGGAGCTCCGGTCCTATTCGTGAAAAAGAAAGATGGATCATTCCGTATGTGTATCGATTACCGAGAGCTGAATAAGCTAACCATAAAGAATCGGTATCCACTTCCTAGAATTGACGATCTGTTTGATCAGCTCCAGGGATCGAGTGTTTACTCAAAAATTGACCTGCGATCAGGTTATCACCAACTCCGAGTTCGTGATGATGACATTCCAAAAACAGCCTTCAGAACTCGCTACGGGCATTACGAATTCCAGGTGATGCCATTCGGTTTAACCAACGCACCGGCAGTATTCATGGATCTTATGAATCGGGTGTGTAAACCTTATCTTGACAAATTTGTCATCGTCTTCATTGATGACATCCTGATTTACTCGCGCAATGAAAATGAACACGCGCAACACCTGAAAACCGTTCTGGAACTTCTCAAACACGAAAAGCTATATGCCAAATTCTCTAAATGTGAATTCTGGATCCAATCCGTCCAATTCCTTGGACACGTCATCGACAACCAGGGAATCCATGTTGATCCCGCCAAGATTGAGGCAATCAAGGGCTGGGAGCCACCAACCACCCCAACTGAAGTGAGACAATTCTTAGGTCTCGCTGGATATTACCGTCGATTCATTGAGAACTTTTCGAAAATAGCTCAACCCCTCACCGCACTAACTCAAAAAGAGAAGAAGTTTGATTGGACTGACAAGCAAGAGTCAGCTTTCCAGCTACTCAAGCAAAAACTCTGCAGTGCACCCATATTATCCTTACCCGAAGGCAACGATGACTTCGTGGTATACTGTGACGCATCACACCAAGGTCTTGGTTGCGTACTGATGCAACGAGACAAAGTCATTGCTTACGCTTCCCGACAACTCAAAATCCACGAAAAGAGTTACACAACCCATGACTTAGAATTGGGAGCAGTTGTATTCGCTCTCAAAATCTGGAGACATTACTTATACGGTACCAAGTGCACAATTTTCACCGACCATAAAAGTCTCCAACATATCTTCGATCAAAAGGATCTAAACATGCGGCAACGTCGATGGGTCGAGTTGCTTACCGATTACGATTGCGAGATACGCTACCTCCCGGGCAAGGCCAATGTTGTGGCCGATGCTCTAAGTCGTAAGGAACAAGTGAAACCCCTACGAGTCCGAGCACTTGTCATGACTATACACAACGACTTGATAACCCAAATCCTTATTGCCCAACTCGAGGCACTTAAAGCTGAAAATGCGAAACACGAGGCCTTGCGAGGCATGGATAAGCAGTTCGAAACTAAACCAAACGGGGCCAAGTACTTCTCGAACCGACTCTGGTTACCCAACTACGGGAACCTAAGAGACTTGGTGATGGATGAGGCACATAAGTCCAAATACTCTATACACCCCGGTGCCGACAAAATGTACCATGGCATCAAGGAGTTGTACTGGTGGCCCAACATGAAAGCCGACATTGCTACCTACGTTGGCAAGTGTCTGGCCTGTTCTAAAGTTAAAGCTGAACATCAGAAACCTTCCGGTCTATTACACCAACCTGAAATCCCCGAATGGAAATGGGAGCAAATCACCATGGATTTCATTACCAAGCTCCCGAAAACCTCCAGCGGTTGCGATACCATCTGGGTGATCGTGGACCGACTCACTAAATCTGCTCATTTCCTAGCGATTAAGGAAACTGATAAAATGGAGCGTTTAACACGGATCTACCTTAAAGAGATTGTGTCAAGACATGGCGTTCCTATCTCAATTATCTCTGATCGAGATGCTCGATTTACTTCCCGCTTCTGGCAAACATTACAGAAATCTCTTGGTACTCGTCTGGACATGAGTACTGCGTACCATCCTCAAACCGATGGCCAGAGCGAACGAACCATACAAACACTGGAAGATATGCTACGAGCTTGCGTAGTTGATTTCGGTAAAAACTGGGAAGACCACTTACCATTGTGTGAGTTTTCCTACAACAACAGCTACCACACCAGCATTAAAGCTGCACCTTTCCAGGCACTGTACGGTCGTAAGTGCCGGTCGCCTATCTGTTGGACTGAGGAGGGAGATGCACAACTCACTGGTCCAGAAATCTTACACGAAACCACTGAAAAGATTGTCAACATCCAAAACCGATTGAAAGCCGCGCGTGATCGTCAGAAAAGTTATGCTGACGTGAGATGCAAACATCTCGAATTTGAAGTCGGGGACAAAGTACTCCTTAAGGTGTCGCCTTGGAAAGGTGTCATCCGTTTTGGAAAACGCGGGAAGTTGACCCTAGATACATCGGACCATTCGAAATCCTTGAGAGGGTTGGTCCCATGGCATACCGCCTCCAGTTACCCGCTGAGCTTAGCAACGTACATAGTACATTCCACATTTTTAATCTGAAGAAATGTCTATCCGATGAAACTCTAATTATACCCCACGATGAAATACACATTGATGACAAATTACACTTTGTCGAGGAACCTGTTGAGATTATGGACCGCGAGGTCAAACGCTTGAAACAGAGCCGTATTCCTATTGTCAAAATCCATTGGAATTCTAGGCGAGGCCCTGAATTCACTTGGGAACGAGAAGATCAAATGCGCGAGAAATACCCACACCTCTTCTCAAACCCCGCTCAGACCCCTACTATTACTTAATTTCGGGATAAAATTTCTTTAACAAGGGGAGAATGTAACAACTCGTACTTAGGCGTATTAATATACCCTGATCATTGCTGGTAATTACTTGTAATTAGTATGAATTAGGACTAAATTACTTGTAATGTAACGTATATTGGATATACAACCGCACGTAGTAATTTGATATTACGTGGATTCCTCGGATGGATTTCGAAACACCGGCTGTTGGTGAGCCTTTTTCGTATGACTTTTAAATCTATTTTAAAGATAAAATAGTCATTATTTACTTGGTATTATTATTATATAATAATATACGTGAAAACATTCTACGTGTAATATAAAACATGACCTACGCGAGAAAATACGCAAATCGAGTCCAACACCTGAATGAGATCCAAAATATGTCTTAGATACTTAAGGAAAGTCTTCTAAAAATACTTAATCATCCCAAATACCATCTACATATCAAGAATATACACGAAAAATCAAACATTAATTATTAACTTTCAAACCGCGCGATTTAACGTCTAACCGACAAATAAACGTAACCCGAATCAAGGAACGAGATTCACGAGCCCAACCCCCACTTGGGATGACCCAAACCCACGACCCTAAAGTCCAAAATTTGGCCTAATTACCAGGCCTAAGCCCCTTCTCACTCAAACCTAACTATTAACTCATTTTCTCCTAAATTCCCCCACCCTACACTTACCCTCTAACTCACAAACTCTCTGCTCCCCTCTCACTAAAACGACCAGAGATCATCAACAAGACACTCTCCCACGTCTTCCAAGGATCACCAAGCTCCACCATCATCATCTATCCCGCTTCTTCATCGGTCTTGCAAGGAAAAGTTCCGAACAACGCACAGCAGCAACACCTCTGACCATTTCGACTCTAACTCAGTTTCGGCTTGGTATAAACTCTTCCTTTTTCTTTATATTTACTTGGATTAAACTTATGAACATGTTGATGCTTCATACCTACTGATTTATGTCCAAAACAAAGCTTAAAATCGTTAAGAACATGCGGAAAACCGTTGGGTAATGACATTGTCCACTGGATAATAATTTAGATCGATTTAGATCGAACATAACGAGACCATTTCTTAACGAAATCTTGCAAATCTTAAGCCTAAAACTAAGTTCCAGATGTCTACTTTCCAAATCCGTAAGCCTCATGAAAATTTAAGCTCATTTGATATTTTTAGTTGCTGAAATGAAAGTACATAGCCAGCCTGTACTATCTGACCAGAAATTTTGGTCAACTTGAAAATGGTATATCTCGAGATGTACCCATCAAAAATCGATGAGACTACATGAAAAAGTTAGATAATCTTGTTACCTTTAAAACCCCTACTCACACATTCTGTGAAGTTTGGTAGAATTTAAGTTATGAATTTTTAATTGACTACATGCCACTGAAAGTAACAATTTGACCCTCGACCCTTTCAAAAATTATATCTTGAGTGTCGTTTGACCATTTTGAATGTAAAAATATGTTTTGGAAAGCTAAGACATAAGGGAACATTATATAAAAATTTCACGAATTTTAGTTGAGTATAACTTGGTCAAATAATTACTTTAAGTCGGATGAAAAACGTGTCCAAACTCAAACTTTCTGTCCGTGAAACCCATTCCGTGAATCCCTTATTGTCGGAATTGTTATTCCGTGAATACATTGTCGAATAATCATCCGTGAAACACTATTGTCGTATAAAAAGTACCACATTTCTCAATGTCGAAGTACTTGTTCCGTGAATACCACATTGTCGGATAAGGAAATCCGTGAATTATCATTCGCGCATGAACATTACACTATTGTTGGAATAACACTTGCATTGAATCATTATTATTATCGCATACGGTCATTTTCGGAATCAATCACGGGAAGTATGAAATACTAAATCACGGACAGCATGTAAACACAAAATCACAGACATCCGAATTGTCGTATAAATAGTACTATAGAAATTACGATTGACGCAGTACTTAACGAAATATTGTCGTATGTTCCGTGAATACGCTATTGTCGGACAAATTAACAACTTAACAGAATCCTAATATCGCATAACCTTATTGTCGTGTGAATATTATTGTCGGAAATCTAATTGTCGGATAAGAATATATCCGTGATTCTCTATTCACGGATCCAATCTGCTATTGACGGGTAAATAGAAAACTTAAATAAAACCTTAAGTATCTTGTGTTATTGTCGGACCATACTCACGGATCCAATTAGTTATTGTCGGATAACACAACCAAAACCTCATTCTCGTATGGAATTGTCGGATAAAATCAACAAAGATTGTATTGTCGAATAGAGGAAATCAAGGATAAATATATATATATATATATAGGTATATCATTATCGCATACATTATTATGGAAAGCCATAAGAACAACTTACGGAAAATTTACAACTAAAACTAAACGTGTCACCAACGGGCCGTACACACTTTCAAACACAAACAAAATGTATTTGGACATAACTAGTGGGATGAACACTAGCATGGATGGTCTTACGAGACATCTACTTACACAACCTTATATGCTTAGGGCATTAGAAGGTTGCGGGTTCAGGGAACCTACGAACTACTACACCACGATTATTGAATTAAACACTTGCTTGCTTGACTCAGGTGAGTCTTACAGCCCCACTTTTTACTGTTTTACTATTGGGGTGAGATATATTGCTTGCTTTTATGAACACAAATACTGAATTACATGTTTACCAAACGGAATTGCATGAGTTTTCTCACCATTTATTTGGGGAAGTCCCTCCATCATATATCGTTAGTTATGGACTTAAGCGCGAACACTAGTTAATGGATCCATTAGGGAAATGACCCTCCCCGCCCGGGGTAGTAGCGCTACCACGAACTGTACTGTATAAACGGGCGACTATTATTCGTTACTCAGCTTGCTCAGGTTCGAGCATGTCTCGGGGGCAACTTACTACTTACGGGTTAAGCTTCGATTATGAGCCTCATGGCAACGGTAAAACTTATTTACTTATATTTACTGGATTGCAAATACTTGATTTACGCCTGCGGGCCTTACTATTGATAAAACCTTGTGTTCAAAACTGTTATTACTTACAAACCTGTGAGATTCACCAACCATTTTGGTTGACCTGTTTTAGCTTTATATCTCAGGTACACCACAGCAGTAGGACTGCTTACCCCGAGGGGGAAACCATAGCTCGAGTCACATGCATACATATTTGGAGATTCTGTCGCATTTTTTTGGCTATATGAGTTATGTAATGGAATCTCTAGGATAACATATTTGAACTCCGAGCTTGTACTTTAATTACAACCAATGTAATACTTTTGAGTATTAATGTACATTGTTTCATATAGATGTCGTTTACTTTACCTTTGTGCTGTGATATTTGATTAGTAACACCCAAAGCTTGCTTCCGCGCATCAGTAAATTTGGGGGTGTTACATCCACAATTTTCTGGAACTTAATAGCTTCAACTATGTCTCTGGCTCTTAACTGAATCTTGTTCTTATGCAGCTTTTTCATATCTTGTTCTGAAAGATTAATCAAACTCAAAGGATTAAATACATAAAATCTGTTTCTTTTCAATCCCTACATTGATCTTTTCTTGGGCTTTGTAACATTCCATGCTGTCTTCCCTTCAGCCCCCATATCTGCATCAGTTGATGGCTCTGGATCCATTGACGGTTCTGAATCAGGAACAAAGACAAACACAGCTTCACCTGTAATATTTTTCGTGAGGTTGTGTTGGCTTTTCTTGTGGAAATTTGAGAAATTGAGAGTGTCTCTGAAAATTCTGGAAGGCGTGGCTTCCGTAGGTTCGGGATGAATATATATAAAAGAAGATTTTGATTGGATAGTAGGTGTGAAGAGTGAGTGGATGTTTGGTGGAAAGGGGGTGCATGGATTCCTTAGAAAGTATCGAGATGGGTTGTACCTATGCCACGCATGGCACTCATTGGTGTGATCTTGAAATGTATTACAAGAGCAAGTTCTAATTCAAATGCATACATCGGCACACACATGAAACGAAAAGTGAAGCATCTTGAGGATGAATGCTAATTAGGGCTCAAAACTCACGAATCAAATGTTTTGGTCAATGTGTGCCTAGTCATGTGTTGCCTTTTTCGTCCGTATCTTATTCTAAGAAAACCGGTTTGTTTCATCAAAAACTCGTTTCAAGCTGTTATTTATATTTATGAAAAATAGAGGTTCTTAAAGAATGTTGCTTTTAAATCCAAAATTTTTGAAAATTTCTCTATTTTTATCCTTTTAATGAAAATATTGTTTATGTTACTGACAAGAGGTCAAACTTGCGATTGTAGACCGTATATCCCACACTTAGAGGAACATTGTCCATAATATTCGAATCGATGTATTGACCACCTCTTGTCAAAGTATCTCACACTTGGAGATTCTACTTATTTCTGGATTGTTACGTAATTGTAGTGTGGTTTTGGGGATCCCACACTTAGTTTTTGGAATATCGGAAGAGATAATCGATGCTTTAAATGGATAGAAGGTTTGGAACGGGTTACCGCTTTGTGATGCGTACTATCGGCTACTTGTTAGAAGATTTCTGGTTTGCGGCTTTCGGCGTCCTTCTTGGCGTGGTCGACAGCCTCCTTCGCTATGGTCTTCGATAAATAATGTTTGGATTCAAACAAACATGCCACTCAATAATCAAGTAATAGCTACTAATAAGAAAAGTAAAGTGATAGCATAATAAAGTAATAACTGGATAGAGGTGATGTCTATGCATCCACAATACATCAAATACAAATAATAATAAAGTCTGGTAGAAAATAGTAAGAAGTCAGAAAGCGGAGCAATCTATTGCTCGGCTGGTGGTGCTCGTGATACTGCTGATGAAGATCTGATGGGTGCATAGGAAGTCCCATCTGATGAGGAGTCATCTTCTAGATGATGCTGATGTTAGGTACCTTCATCTGATGCATCCTGATCAGCTCATGTGTCTATCGTAAAAACTCCATCATGTATCAACTGGTTGATAAATGGCCTTGCAGGCATATCAAAGCTGTCAAGTGGAATAACAGGCGATCCCTGCTGAGTGTGTCCCTGAATAAGTTTGTCTATCTGTGAGAGGACACTGGAGCCTGTAATACAATGGTGAGATTGGACTGTCTGAGACTCCTACGGCTCTGAGCAGTCGTAACTCGCCTAGAGACTCTGGATCTGCCGCTATCTCTCAAAGTCTGTCCCCTGGCTAAACCAACTACTGAGGGGACAGGCTGTCTCGTAATAGGAACCCGTGATGGATGTGGTTGTGGTCAAGGTGAAACTGTCCGAGGGGGTAAGCCACGACCTGGAAATGGGTGAGGTGCTGAAGCAGGGACTACAGGAGGATACAAGTGTGGTGGTGCTTAACCCAACCCGCATGGTATGTCTGGAAGTGGGCTCATCGGTATCCCTGCAATCTGCTATCTCATAGCTCCGTAACATCTGACATGCATCTGCATAAGCCAGTACCAAGAATCTGGTCCCGAAGGAGTCCCATAATGGTAGATGTATCCGGGCACCTGAACTCTAGGAGTTGGGGTAGAAGGTCCCGCCCTAGCATGTGGTGGTACTACTGGTGGTGGTGCAACTGGGTAGAACTCAACCTGGCACCAAAATGTCAACACTATCGGGATCCTATGATCGTACTCTAATGTAGACTGTGCCATCCCCCAAAATCTGAAGTATCTCCATGCTCCTAAGAAACTCATAGTCCATCGGATGAGCACTCCACTTGGGTAGACTCTTAAATCTCCCTACTTCAGTTGTCCTAAGCAGTCTCATTCTTCTAATCAATCTTGTAACAATAGGACCCATGAAGGTTCGTCTTGCATCATAACTTTTCTCCTCAAGAATCCGCTGAGCTACTAAGTGGGCTACCTGAATGTTCTTCCTATCGAGGAGACATGTCATCAAAGCAACATCAAACTCTAAAACTCTACCATTCGTCGTATGCTTTCCATCAACTGAATAAGCTAATAACTTGTGTAGAATATGTAGAACTGGGTCTCTGAGCCGAGTAGCTTTAATACCCGAGAAAAAGTCGTATCTGACCAATGACTGCATGCCTTAGCGGTGGTGATAGAATTGAAAACCGTGGTGGCTCCATTAGTGAACAAAGGTGAACGTATCTCTTCTAGAGTATAGAGCTCGTGGTGCTGCGCGAACTGGGCTAATGTCAAGGTTAACAAACTCCCCATATACTTAAATGTAATCAAACCATCACCAACTGTCCTCCTCAGCTCAAATGTGTAAGTGGTCATGAACTTGGTAATCATCTCCATGTATACCGACTCGTCAATGCTGAATAGTCTCTTAAAAGACTCAAACTGCTGACTCACTATTGAATAACTGAGCATGCCTTCTAATCTCTGTTTAAATCCCAATGTTTGCAGCTTATCCCAATCTATGTATCGGAAATGGACAAATGATTTGTAACACCCCCAAATTTGATGGTTTGCGGAAGCGAGTATTTGGGTGTTACTAATCAATAATCACAAGCACAAAGGATACAGTGAACGACTCTATATGAGACGTTCGAAAAGTTATTACATTAGTACATAAGTAATTCAAAATACAAGCTCGAGTTCGAGTAAGTTTCCTAGAGATTCTATTACATAACAACTAGTACAAAAGTAATGTATGAAAATCTCCAAGCTTGTAAATGCATGCGACTCGAGCTAATAAGCATATCCTGTTGGGCATCCCTACTGATGCTGCGTACCTGAGAAGCATTACTAAAAAGGTCAACCAAAAGGTTGGTGAATCTCACAGGTTTGTAAGTAAATAGTTTGAACACACAAGTAACAGTTGTATTTGTAAATCAGCCAGCCAGTAAGTAAGTAAGTGGTGGTTGCAGGTTATGCTAACCGTTTGATACCCTTGCCATGAGCCACCATAGTTGAAGCTTAACGTACAGTAAATATAGTACCCCCGTGAATGTTAATCCAAAAACATTCATATAAACGAGTAAGAAACGCCCGTTTCTACAGTACGGTTTGTGGTAGTGCGTGCTACCCCGGGCGGGGATTGTCAGTCCCATATGGATCCATATACTAAAACTCGCGCTTATTCCTAACTAACAACTATGATTAGGAGGCTTTCATTGGATTAGTCGAAACTCATGCAATTGGCGTATCCGTAATTCAGTAAAGTAAGTAAATCATGCCAGCAAGTAAGTACGTGTGTTCATGTAAAACAGTAATGCATCTCACCCCTGAGTGAAAAAAACAGTAAAATAGGGGCTGTGAGACTCACCTGAGAGTCTAGCAGATGATGCAGAAAGTAAGCAGTATAGTATCCTGACTAGCAACCCTTAACGTCCTAATACGCGTAAGGTTATGTAAGTAAATGGAATACTAGTAAAGTATCCATGCTAGTTGTCCCCAACTAGTTAATGTCCATTAGTTTGTTTGTACATTTTAAATTGTTTGTATTTGTAGTTTGTATAAAATGTACGGCCCATTGGTGACGGCGGTAAATAATAATAATCCCATTCATTATTATTATGTATTCATTGTAATTGTATGCTTGTAAAGTATATTTGTATGCCTGTAGTTTGTATCGTTACGTGTAACGTTTGTGCAAATGTAAGTTTAAGCGGGTGAAATCCTTATGTGGGTGAAAGCCCTAGAGTGTACAAGTGCAAGCTTGTATTTGCGTGTGTGCGAGTGTAAGCTCGCGAGTGTACGAGTGTAAGTTCATGTAAGTATTTGAGTGTAAACTCATAAGTCGGTATTGAGTTTAATCTCGTGTATGTGCGCGAGTGGAATCTCGCGTTAAAATGAGTGGAATCTTATATGTATTCAAGTATTGGTGTATACTTCCAAAATATTTTCATGTATAAGTCATATCATATTTGATTTGGGTGTCGAAAAGTGATTTCCAAACACTTAGAATGTTTTGGCTTCTGTTTTTGGGTTTTAGCGACACTAAATGCAACACAGTGCTTGTGTCTTATGGTTGTCATGCGACACAAGCCTTGTGTCTCATGGATGCAACTTAATGCGACACAATATGCGACACAGTCCTTGTGTCTTATGTTTTATGCGACACAGTCCTTGTGTCTTATGTTTTATGCGACACAGTCCTTGTGTCTTATGTTTTATGCGACACAGTCCTTGTGTCTTATGTTTTATGCGACACAATCCTTGTGTCTTATGTTTTATGCGACACAATCCTTGTGTCTTATGTTTTATGCGACACAGTCCTTGTGTCTTATGTTTTATGCGACACACTCCTTGTGTCTTATGTTTTATGCCACACAATGCTTGTGTCTTATGCCTCTATGCAACACAAGCCTTGTGTCTCATAAATTTTTGGCCTGACGCAACACAAGGGCTGTTTATGTTTTCGAGCTCGGTTTTTGGGTCAAACGACGTCGGTTTGACCCGAAACTTTTACACAAGTCTTAGAATGTTATAATGAGTTCATAAAATTATTAGTTGACGTTTTTAGTGTTCGAGGTGTCGTTTTCTTAAAAATGACCAAAACCGACATTTTCGATAATGTTTTCAAAAACGAGTTTTAATTATATATTTGGACATCATTTAGCTAGGGGAACATTATACTAGCAAAATAATTGAAATCGGAAGTTTCGAGAGTCGCCGGAAAACTTACAAAGTCGTCGGATCGAGAAACCGAAAAGATGAATGCGTAGCCCTCGTTGTGATGAACACTTTCCTCCAAATGAGTCTTGTGATTTAGTGGGTTTTTGTGGTGATTTTTCTAGAGAGAGAATGAGCCGAGATAGAGAGAGAGTGTGTGAGAGTTTTGAGAAAAAGAGAGATTGAGTGAGAGTTAGAGAAAGAGTGAGATAGTGGAAATGAGGGTGAGGGGGTGATGTCCCTCCCCCTTTGACCGGTTGGTGGGGTGGCCCACCGAAGTGTGGGTTGCCCCAAACTTGTTCCCCGAGTCGCGCTCCGTGCGGTGTTCGTTTCCCCGGTCGTTTAAACGTTAAAATCATTTTATACGCGACTAAAAGTACGTTTTAAAATACGAAAATATTATTAGATATTTGGTTGGAGTATCTTACCAAAATACTTGTCATTTAAGTTATAAAACATAACTTTGTTTTATTTTTTGTCGGTTGGTCGCGTTTTGCTATATTCGGTAGCGTTTTAAATAAAACGTGCGTGTTTATTATATTATAACCATAATATAAAGTATAAGTAAATGTTATTAAATAATTCTACATTATTTAATAATTGTTTTACTAGCGTCCGTATTTTGTACAATTGTATTCTCATACGATTTGAACGAATCGTATACGTGTATATATATCACATATATATACATAGTAAGTAATCATCATATTTAATCCTATTTCATATTAAATACAAGTAATAAGCACATAATTAGAAAATTTTAAATTGACCCTAATTTTGCAGTTTTTACATGATTTGTCTCTCCATATGCGGGTCATTTGGTTGTACTCGGGTGTGGCACTAAGGTAGGCAAGAGATCATGATGGGTTTAGCTTTGATTTCTTCTTTTGTGTCATGGTACCTGAGAACATGAGAGATTTAAAGTAATAGATTCTTAAGGAAGAGAAAACTTAAAGTACTCCCAAAATTCTTATAGAAAATTCGAAATGAGGGCTTTAAATTTGTGATAGTCTAAATATTACATTAACTATCCATAGTTCCCAAGTAACAAATAATCAGTTTTAATTACACTAAGGCAACATGTAACGTGGTTGGAAATCATGAAAATGTTTAGTCATGAAATGGCGACAGTTTTATCGTAAAGCATTGTCATTTATAAACTTTGGTTTTACCCAAGTTTAAAACGTCAAAACTTTACAATTCATGGTCATATGGTTATTAGTAGGGTTTGACTTTTAGAAGTTTAATTTGAAGTAAGGTTTTTGATAAAATGATTTGGTCTTAAGATTCAATACTTCAAGTTGACTTTCTTAGCTCAAAGATTACTTCAAATGACAATTTCAAGTATCTGCATACCAAGATTATAACCTATTCATGTGTACATAATCTAAAACTATTTTAAGCATTTCCTAATTGGTAAACAAGCTAGGTTATGCACAAAAAGTTATCTGATCCATGTGTTTGGTTTGATCCACGACTTTGATTTTTAAAACAATGATTCTTTAGTTACATTGCCTATATTGATTAGTCAAACAACTAACAAGCATCCTATTAAGAAATTCAAGAAAGAATGGTCAATCAATTTTAATCCATTAATTTATTCATGCAAGCTAGTTAACTTTTTGTTGACTTTAAAAGTCAAACTTTCTAATCTTAACTACAATTTAACCGCTTTGTGCAATTAACATAGAGTAATCATTCAAAACACCATAATTAAGCATAATACCTAGGGATGAGCACTTATTCAAGAAAAGTCTTAGATTAATCAAGGTGATCAAAGTTCATTTTCTTGAAAAAAAAATCAATCATGAGTGAACTAGCATAGAAAAGTGATAGTAGCATGTAGTTCCTAAGTATCTAACCAATATAATTTCTAGTTCCTAGTTACTAACTTAGCTAATTCTATGAAACAAGCTCGTTTAAGTTTAAAGTGGGTTTTGATGATCATACCTTAATTTTAATGAACAAAACTTGAAAATGATTGTACAACCATGAAGAGGATGCAACAAGGAGCTCAAAAGGACATAAGATTACATGTTTTGGTGGAGATTTAATGGTGGTTTGAAGGTGGTGTGAGGTGGCTAATTTTTGGGTGTGGGGAGGGAGGAGAAGAAGTTTTTCTTCTTTGTTTTTGAATTATGGGAATGTAAGGGTGAAGTGTGGTCCCTATGAATATGTCCTAGTGTACAATATTTCTTGGTACATGGTCCCTAGTACCTAATTGAGTTTAAGTTTTAATTTCCTAGATTAAATATCTATTGCCTCATTAATTATCCTTACAAATCCTAAATATACTTAGTGTAACTAATTGCTAATTACTTTTTGTTACATTTCGAAGGGATTTAAGAATCGTGCAAATTTTTGAAGGGCAATTTAATTCATCTAAGATATTAATACTTAAGTTATTTTTGGTGTTCTAAAATTTTCGTCTGACACAGGTTTATGGAATGTGCCATTTCGGCTAAGAGCTTAAAGTTGCACATTCATTTTGACACGTGGGTGTTTTCAGGCAACAATTATAAAAACATTTTCTTCTTTTAAAGGATGCTTTCAAGAATTTATTATATTACTATGTGTATACTAAAATATGCTCTTTTAAAGTCACGAGCCTCGACCTTTTCTGGGAGAATTGTTTTACGATTCGTTCCGATCCCTCCATAGGGAAAGGGTTGAGATTTGCTTGCTTAAGCGAAAGTTTTCAGGCACAAAACTTTTTGAAAGCTCCCATATGACATTATAAACTAAATAATAATGACTATTCCTTGATTCCCCAAGGACTTTTCGTTCCTCGTATCCTAAATTGACAAGATCGCTAATGAACTTATTATATACCTTCCTTATCTTTTTAGGGTTTGACAAACCGACGCGTGGTTTGTAACACCCCCAAATTCATCGGTTTAGTTTAGCGGAAGTGATAATACGTAAAAAGTCATGTTTTTACGTACGTTATATTCCACATTTTAGGCACAAAGTTAACAAAAACATACTTAAAAGGACATTATACATAAAGATTTGTTAACTAAGTCAAAACGGAGTCGATATTTGAAAAATCACTAAAAATGGCATGAAAAAACATAAGAAACCAGGCAAAACTGCTTTATCACACCACCATTCACTCATATCAATACACTTTAAGCTACGCTCCGAGTTATGACCTCTAACTTATGTCATTCTCTTCGTTAGGAAAATACGAACGCGTGGGTATAAAGAACGCTCAAAACGGATAAATGACGAAGAAGTTACGCCCGAACGAAGAAACAGAGAACCGAGAGGCCAGCATACGGCTGAACCAGGCCGTATACGGCTGGTCCAGGCCGTATACGGCTGGACCTAGACCGTATACGATTTGTGCAGGCCGTATACGGCCTATGCACAGCCGTATATGGTCCAGGTCAGCCGTATTCACCTAACGCACAGCCGTATACGGTCCAGTTCACCCGTATTCACCCTAACCTAGCCGTATCGTGCGTTTGGGTGATAAAATCTAATTTTTATTTGCCCTTGCGATACGGTTGTGCATTTTGAGGTTTGGATACGGTCTACTGATATGGTTGTGCGTTCTCTATAAATACTAGCCTTATTTCATCATTTCAACACAACTTCATCAACTTCACAACACACAACTCTCATTCAACATACATTCTTCGTTTTCTTATATTTTGTCTCTCTCTAGAATAGTTTAGATAGTTTCTCTCTCTCTAGAGTTTCTCTCTCTAGAGAGAGAGAGTTAGATAGTTAGTTGGTTAGCAGTAGAGAGAGAGAAAAGCTGGTATTGTAATCACGGTGTAATAAGAAGCATTCTCGGTGCAAGACTCTGCCTTTTCTTTTCAGCTGTTACTCTGCTCAATTTTACTGGTGATATCTCTCTTTTCATACTTATACTATGTCTGAATTATTTCTGCCTGTTTGTATGATGTATGTTACTATTATTGCCATGTTTATTGAGTAGTATGTTGTTGCGGTTGTTGAAATGTAGATAGTTAGAAGTAGGGATGATGTTGAATTAATCTTTAAATCTATATAATTGGGAATTGTTATATTTGTTATGTCTAAACTTATCATGCATCTAGACTTAGCTATGGATCACCCTTTCTAGTCCTTCGCGTGACTACTACTTTAGGCTTAGAACTTGATCAACTCTAGGTACAGTAGGAAGTTATCTGTGTTATAGTAATGAAGCCGTGTTTGTCACTGTAATTCGGCTGAAGTACTGAGTATAGCTTTGGAAACACCAATGGTGGAGTACAACGTGGAAGCTCCGGAAAAAGCCATCTGTGCCGACACTGTGGATTACCTAGAGACCCTAAAATATGGCCTAGAAACCAATATAGCTGTGGAAGTGCACAGTACACCGTCTGGCTACCCCTGTAACTGAAGCTATGGAAACACTTCGATAGTATACACCGTATATGTACCTAGGGATGAAAAGTTGTGGAAATATTATAGTACACCGTAAGTACATCCTCGGTTACACGAATCTGTGGAATTATCTAAGTGCGGTACATCGTAAATGGTTCCTAGGTTAGTATACTGTGGAAGGACTATGCATTGTACCCCGCTGGTGTTCCTAGGGCTGAATGACTAATTGCAAAGGAGAGGCTAGATCATGACAGAAGTAGTTGAACTAATAAAACGTAAGGAATGAGTCTGGAGATGAAAGTCAAGCCCAGCAGTGGTTCAGGATTCTTAAAACCCCCAGACTCTACAAAACTGATAGTTTAGAATAGCAAGTTAATAATCTGAACATGTTTAGGAAATGGCATTTACATTTAGGTGTTAAGAATGGTCAGAATAACCCAAGTGGCAGTCTGTTACCTTATTCCTGCACCCTTAAAGGGTCACTTGTCCAAAAAGACAGTGTGGGGGGTTGAGCAGCCTGTTCTGATCAGAATCATGATAGCCTAGGTCTCGTGACATACTAATTCTAGTACTTAACTAGAATGAGTAGGGTCCTAGTGTTTACACCCATAATGCATCAGTTTATTAACTAAAAATGTCCCCAATTATCTTTATAATAAGCATCATCCCCGCAACTGATTATTGAAGTTTCAACTGCCGCAATTCTCTATCTATCTACCTAGCTACCGATTCTACTCTATCTCATTTACTTTTCCTATCTTTAATTAGTTAGTTAATTAAATTAGAAAACCCCCAAAACCTACCTATCTGCACAAAACCCATCCTAAAAGCGAAACTCTATCTTTGGCATCACTTCGTTTCAATTCGCTCCGATTTAAGAATGACCTCGAGTTATACTTACTGCTTACTCACCCTGTGTGATAGGTAGTACTTATAAATTGAGTCCCTGCTCTTTATAAATTTTAAAACTTACCCACCGATCCGCGCCTAGACGGACGGTCCGATGACGGGGTGAGAACCCGACTGACCATTTGGGCGCGATCAGGAAGCATTTAGTTAGGTATGGGGAGTGCCACACTACATAATACATGCATACGTATCAGAGCTTATGATTACAACAGAACATATATATTAAGATGCCAAATTAATAGTTACAAAGTTTTACGATTCATCGGATCGTACAAATGTAAATGTAGTTACGGTTACAAAAGTAGATTCCCTGAAAAACATGTGCAGCTAATTTCCTGAAAAACATAGTAAAAAGTCAACAACGAAGTTGAGTGAATTCGCAAGTTTTAAGTTTGCAAGTACAGTTCGTTAAATAGTTGCACATTCGTAAACAATTGTTGTCATAATAGTTAAGTAAACGTTTTGTGGAATGTTATCAAATATTGTTCGGTTGGGATGTTGCCCAAAACACAGTTAAAATACGTTGCTGGTCGTTCTCCAGCGTTTCCAAAACAGTACCGGTCGTTCTCCGGTCAAAAGACGCACGGTTCGTTCTCCCGTCCAACTCGGCCAGTCGTTCTCTGGCAATAAACACTGATGGTCGTTCTCCAGCGAAACACAGTACTGGTCATTCTCCGGTCAAAAGATGCATGGGTCGTTCTCCCGTCCACTTGGCCAGTCGT
This sequence comes from Pseudognaphalium luteoalbum, assembly GCA_963422505.1. NCBI lineage: Eukaryota > Viridiplantae > Streptophyta > Magnoliopsida > Asterales > Asteraceae > Pseudognaphalium > Pseudognaphalium luteoalbum. Next base: position 30,651,892 of record OY730195.1, read on the forward strand.
TCTCTGGCACTAAAATACATTGCTGGTCATTCTCCAGCGTTCTCATAAAAAGTACCGGTCGTTCTCCGGTTTTCCAAACTAGTTTTATCACATTTATAGTATGAAAATGTTGTTTCATAAATACCAGTTTTGTTGTAAAGGTTCAACAGTTCAAAGTACTCAAATCGTACGAGTAAACAAGTATGATAACAATTATGTATGCAAAAGTAGTTATGACAATCAGTAAAGCAGTTGACTATGTTTTCCACCCCTGTTCAAAAATAGTAAAGCAGTAAAAGTAGGGGCTGTGAACTCACATGTTGAGTTAAGTAATGTGCGAGTGCTAGCAAAGCCTAGAGCCCAAGTGTAGTCCAGAATCTCCTAAATCCCTAAACTTATGAAATTTATAAGTATGAGTAAGTGGATGTCTTAGTTGACCATCCATGCAAGTGTTCCCTCAACTAGATATGTCCAAATGGATTAGTTGTTTGTTCGTGTTTTAAAATTGTATACAAAACGTTGGTGGGTTTTTGTAATAATAATTTCAAGTATTATTATTAAGTGTTTCATTGTTTTGTACACTTATAAAAGTGTATGCGAGAGTATAATTAAGTTTACGTTTATTTTTCCGAAAGTGTATGTTTTAGCCTAAGTTAATGAAAGTCAAAGTTACTGTTCATGCGTGAGTCAACAAAAGTCAAAGTTATTGTTCATGCGACAATGGTGATTCACGGACCTTGTTTATACGATAATAATATTCACGGAGTACTATTCATGCGACAATGGCATTCACAGAATTTTGTTCATGCGTCAATAAGGATTGACGGAATTCTTTCAAGTGTTAGTTTTTATGCAACAATGAGTATAGATTGTGATTCACGGATGATCATGCGACAATATATTCACAGATTATTTGTGATTTTTATCTAAAATAGTAAACATTATCAAATCGTTCTGAAATTTTTACACCAAGTTCCTAAATATGTTATATACTTCCTGTAATTTGTTTATCACTTTTGGAGGTAGTTTGATATTTTATAAAAATTCACAAAGTGTCAGTGTTCAGTTTAATCCGAGATTAGACCACTTCTCACAAACTCAATTTTCTGGAGAAATGGGTCTATTTATGGAATGAGACAAAGAAGAACTTTTTGTACATAACAAAATTACAAAGATTTCCCAAGTGGTCTCACACGTTTTTGAGGTTTAGAACTCGAGATATAGTCCCGAGAAGTTACTGAAAATTCCTGTCTGCCGGAACAGTAAACTTATGTCACCGAAGAAAAATGTTTTCGAGTAGCAACCGGAGTCAAAATGTCATGAGGCTAATTTTTCTGGAAAGATAACTTCTTGTAATACATCCTAGGCTTAAGAAACGCATCATTTCATGGAGAAATGATTTTTAAATAATTCGTTGAATTTAGAACAGAAATCTGGACAGGAAACAAAATTATATATTTCGAGTTTTAAAACGCGTTTCGTTTTATATTTTGGACAATTTATAGTTGAGTAAACATACTAACATGTAAATATATATGGTAAAAGTATATTAAATGAAGAATAAAGAGTTCCTTACAAAGAAATGAAGAGGAGAAGGAAGAAAGAAGTCGAATGCTCGTTTTTATGCGTTTTCTTGAATTCCGACGTGGCGGATCGTGGCGGCACTATGGTGGATGATGGTGGTGTGTGGTGGTGACTTGGGGATGTGGGGATGGCAGAATTTTCATGGAGGGAGAGAGGGAAAGAGAGATGGGGTTATGTGTGAAGAATGGTGAAGTGTAGTGAAGGAGAAAGGGGGTATGGGTGTATGGGGTGATCAAATAAGCATGGGAGGCCATGCCTCATGCAGATTTTCTGCATAAAATCATGGGGGTCCCACCCCATGTGATGTCTAAATTGTTCCTCAAATTTGCACTCCGTGCGGTGTTCGTTTACCCGTTCGTTTCGACGTTTTGATCAACCGTTAAACGTTTGTTACGCGTAATTAACTAACGATTTAAAACCCGATATTTTAATTCGAAGTATTTTATCAAAATACTAAATAATGAGTTATAAAAGTATAACTTGAGATTATTTTGCGTGTTGAGCGCGTTTTGCGCATTTTTGTCGCGTTCTGTAAGTATTATACGTTACAAAATACGTGTTAAATATTATCGGCATAATATTTAGTAAATAATAATGTTATTAAATAATTTCATTCACCAACGGTTGTATGTATATCTATCAATTTTGTTCCAAATGTTTGGTACGTAATTACAATAAATTACGAAACGTTAAATACTACGTGTATTAACTAGCCGGGCTTTGCTAGACTTACCTCTAAAAGTAGTTGTGAATTCACTCAAGTAGGGAATTAGCCTAATAATGCAAGTGTTTATTGTTTATAATCGCGTTTAAATTTGTGGGGTGTCACATGGTCCTTGGTCCTTATAATTTAGATCGTAAGTGAGTTTATTCATGACTTCCAGAAATGCTTTCTCTTCCTGCGAATCAGGTTCTCCGGTTGTAGACTTAACTATCCAAAAGAGTTCACTGATTTTTGCTTTTTGTGTGGAAGTGAAGGGGCATTTGGTAAAGGCAAAGATTCGAATATGATTGAAGTGAAGGTCTTTTCTTTTAGTGAAGAGGGTTGTGTCGATTCTTTTCTTGGTGGAATCAGGAAAAACATCTCGCAATTCTGAGATCAAGTAAGAGGCGGAGTCAACAAAGAATGGAATTTTACCAGGGATGACGGTGGGAATCATCGGGTCCCGTTCTATCTAGAACTCAAGTTTGATGATCATTGCAGCGACATTGTGATTGATTAATATCATAGATATTGGGAGAAAATCCATGTCGGCAAGTGATTCTAAAAGTAGATCTAGATATGCTTTAAACTTTAGTTCTTGGTCTCTAAATTTATGGAAGTGCTTTCGCATCCTTGACTTGACAAGCGAAGAAGGAATTCTACTTATTTTTCTAATTTGAAAATCGTCTCTCGTTGTAGGTAGGAAAACAGGAGATCGGTAGAGTTTAATTGCCTAACGAATGTTTTATAGACATCAACCCTACGGGAAGGATTGAAAGAAGCACGAGGTGGCATTCTTCAAAACAAGGTTGTTCTGACTCGACTGATGGAACCTTATCCACCACTTGGAAAATGGTGTATTTGTGTTCATATGAAAGGAATGGAAAGATGCCGTCATTACAAGAATTGGATGGGGTTTGGGCATACACTGATGTTTCAGGAATAAGGGTGATTAAGTCACGTAATTTCAGATGTTTGACTTCATAATCATCTTCGGGAAGATTATCGAAGTGGACAGAATTTGGTAAATTAGGTGGATGCAAAGATGGAGAGTGATCTTCTGGAGATGATGCAAGGTTAGGTAACTGATCCGTTTCATCAAAGTCCATGCAATGTTTTCGAATGGAAAGTGAGATCCTAAATTCTTCATGGTTTTTGGAGGTTTCCTTAGTTTTAGAGGAAGAAGGTGAAAAAAAAACAAATCCTATCTCTTTTTCTAAGTAGTTAAAGAATTCCATATCATTCATTGCCTTCAATTCATCCTTTGAAATGAGGTAAGAAGTGGGTTTTTGAGTTGTTATTTTTAAACTAAAACTATCCTAAATACTTAATTAATACTAAATTTAACTTTCGAAAGATATCTGAGAAGATTTCGATCGGAAGGATCACCTAAATACTACTACTTAAGGCGGCTTTGAATCGTAAGTTAATGATTCCCCGGCAGTGGGTGCCATCAGGGGTTTTATAATTTATATATAGCGGCACTTAAATTATATGTACTACCTACTCTGGTTAGTAAGCGGTAAGTATAACCTAAGATCATTCTGTGAATCGAAACGTGTGGGTGACTAAAGCTGGTGCTTTTGGTAGGGAAGTATTTATGATGGAACAAAGTAGGTAGGTTTGGGGGTTTTTAAACTAAAGACAAATAATTAAAGTGCAGCAAAGTAAATTGCTAGAACTTAAAGTACAGGAAAGCAGATAAAGATAAATATGTGATTGCTGAGACTTTAATAATTAATGTTTCGGGATAACAAACTAAATAGGGACAATACTTAATATAATAAATAAACTATTAGGTGTAAACTCTAGAACCCTACCAATTATTTTTCCCATGGACATATCACTAAGAACTAGGTTATCATGATTCTGATCGGAGCAATACACAAACTTCCAATACTTATCTAGTTGAAAGATAAACAACCTATCTTGGTTTTACACCGAGGTGCATGAATCAGCAGTATATCGTCTCATAGGTTTGACCGTTCTTAACCCCTTAGATAGTTTAGTACTCTATTAGCATGCAGATTAATAACTATGTATGTTTAGACCGCCGATTTTGTAAGACTTTGTGTTTTAAGGATTCTAGGTCACTAGGACTTTACTCTTATTTCTAAGCCATGTTGTTATTTATTAAAGTTTGGTTACTTCGACTTATGACTTAAGCCTCTCCTTTTCAAACAGTTATATATCCCTGGATTATTCGCAGTTTATCAAAACGTGTTTCATATGCAGACCATGCCTTTCAGTAATAAACAGTGTACTTTACATGGTCGTTCCACGGCTTCTTACATCCAACATGCGGTCAAGAGTAATTGACAGTGAGAAAGACATTCTAAACTAACTAAATGTAAAGCAGTGCAGAAATGTAAACCTAATATATACAATGAGTGGTTTCACTGTGTCTTACTTATTGCATGTCATGGGCACAGATAACTACTTACCATAATTAAGGTTGATCAGGTCCTATTTACTAGGTTGCAGTCACGTGGATAACCAAAAAGGGTACTCCATAGATTAAACTCAAGTTCATAAAGTCTTACCAGTACAAAGGTTACTAATTCCTATTTTATCTAAACGTGTTTTATGAACATTACTTTACAATGCGTTGACTTTCGTAGGATATACCAGTTAGTTGTGAAGTTGTATTATCCTTTCAGAATTCCAACTGTTAAACCATAGCTGATTCCAGTAATATAATTACCTTCGGCCGTTTATCGACTTCCATACATTTGTACTCCGCTTAGAAGCGTTTCCAGTACTATATCGAGTAAACAGTCGAATAGGGGCCGTCATATCACTTTACGATTATCGTACACTAATTATATAATGTCATCCCTACTTATAATTATCTACGTCATCAACAATCACAATAATAAACTACTCACAATTCATGGCAAAAAGTAAATCACATACCAAGTAATAATGCGTATTTAAAATACAAAATAAAACAAGTATGATAAAGGTTTAGATATCACCCAGAAATAAATGTGTAGCAGCGTATTATTATGATTAACAACTCTTTCGCACGTACAATGATTGATCTCCGAATCCCTAGTGTTCGTTGTAGTCTCTATTTTAATTCGTAGATTAATTACAATAATTCTAGAATGAGAAAGACCATAAAATACAAGAGAATTTCTAGAGTGAGAAAGTGGAATTTGTAATTCCAAGTGTGTGTGTTTCAAATGAACCATGAGGTCACTATTTATAGCTGAAATCCGGTGCATGTTAGGCATCCAAGGTGCAAGTTAGAAAGTTTTCGGGGGGTGGTACTTGCCCAGAAAGTGGTGGCACATGTATCCTAAAGGCGCGAAAAATGGTAGCACGTGTACCCTGAAGTTGCGGAAAGTGCTAGCACATGTACCAGACGAGTACTGATGCGTGTGAAAGCATCTAGTTTTATTATTTATAAAGTACAGGATATACCAATCACTACTATCACACAACCAGGCAAGAATACCCGATCGGAATAGTATAGCTATGGTAAGTTCAGGTCGAACACAGGAACACATGAACGATGTCATTTAGTTAAATTAGAATTATTGATAAAGAAGTAAAATAGGGGTTAGGTTTTAGTTCCGCATGAACGTTCAATATGAAGTAAATAACTAAACCAAACAACATATGACAAGATAAGAGAAACAGATAAATAATCGGAGATAGACATATAATTGCTTAGAGTCTTCTACTCAGATTCATATTATTAGGTTCATGTCTTTTGATTGTCTGATTGTGATTTCTTTTATATTAACTTAGATACTAATCAAAGAGTCCAAGTTAAATATATATTAGCCAACGTTCCGGGTCCAACTAATATCTACAACCTAGGGTCCCACATTAAACATCGATCCGATGTCACAAAAATTTTGCTCTATTGCATGCTTTTCCCTAGATTGTGCATTAAGTATTCATGACTTGTTTCGATTAATCTTCACGGTATGACACAACAATACCTACTAATAATCTCTTATTAGCTCATTCATTTTAGATTAATTAATTACTATCCTCTTAACCTATCAAACTCAATATCTTTAGCAATGATCATAAACCTAAATTCATAATCATCAATAATCAATAGTATCAAAGGAACTCAATCTCAATAATCCTATTGACCACGTTAAGTAGCAATTAATTATCACCAATAAACAAGGTTCTACAGACAATGTAACAAATCTTCAATCAGTCAATTGATTCAAAACACAATTATAACTTTCGAACATTCATAATCAAAGATTATTAAACTAAACAATTAACAATAAGTCTAATCCATGCTTCAATTATACAAAATCAGATTCATGATATCAAACAAAACACATAGACATGTTTAGAATTTGTGAGTTTCCCTGCTGTGGATCTAAATGATTGATGACAGCGATTGAGTGGCGAAAACACATAATCATAATAAACAAAACTGATTGCAAACCAAAATCGAATAAACAAATCAAGATCAACTTTGTATTGATAATAGTAAACTATTAGCTTGTTTACAGACTTGCAATTTCGACAAATGGTGCTAGGTTTTCGTCAACCTAGCCTGAAACCCGTAGGTTTGTATTTATACTAAACCAAAACCAGCAGACATGCGACACATCCTAAGTGATGCATGTGGCCGCCTTCATGCGACACTACCTAAGTGTCGCTATGCGACACTAAGGAAAGTGTCGCCTAGACCAAACTAAGTGTCGCTAACTCAGAAATGACTTTTCTATTACAATTAATGAACGACACTTACAACTTGATAGACCAAATGACTGTCACACTAAATGTACCAACAAAATCCCCTTGTCAGCAGCTTGGTCTTCAAAAAGTCTTCAAGTCTTCAAACTATTTCCAGCCAGCTGGGAATACACCACCAGCGTGTATCCCATTGGCTATGCAGATATCAACAATCTTCTAAAACTTAATGGCTTCAGTTCTATCCTTTGCTTTGAATTGAATCTTGTTCTGATGTTGTTTCTTCATATCTCGTTCAGAAAGATTGATCAAACTCAAAGGGTCAAATACACAAAATCTATTTCTCTTCAGACGCCACATAGACCTCTTCTTAGGCTGAACAACATCCCATGATATTTTCTCTTCAGCTCCCAAATCTGCATCTGTTGAAGACTCTGGATCCGTTGTCGGTTCGGAATTAGGAACAAAAACGATCACAGCTTCTCCCGTAATATCATCATATTCCCAATATAGCAACCTATTCAAAAAATCCAAAGGAATGATCTCTAGAGGTATCTTCTGTAAGCATTTTGCTGGTGGGTAGATCATCCTTACAATTGCTTGTCGTGTAACCGGATCCAACTTCTTTTTAAACTTATATCTCATACCCAGCGTCGGTTTAATCATATTGTATTTCTTGCTGTTGATTTCCCGACGAATAATAACTTGAAAGAAATATGCTCGTGAATCTCGAGCACGGTTGATCAAGGGTATCTGAGATAATCTTTGAAGTTCACATTTTGGCAAAGTACTTATTCGATAAAACTTCAAGTTGAAGTACTGAATGCCATCACTCCTTTTGATCATGAATACTGAATTATTTTCATCGAACTTCCTGCTTTTGATCAAACCCGTATAATCATTTCTGACTTAGTAAAATTGGCAAGTAACGGGTACCTCAACTCTAGGTTTAAACACTAGATCAGGTGTTATCGTTGAGGGTTCAGCTGTAGAAACTGATGGCTGAGTGGTTTCTGCCTCCGATACATGATCCACATTCAATAATAGGAGTGTCATCATAACATTCATCACTCTGGAGCTCCTCCCCCTCAACTTCAATGTAATCGTTCCCTCAAAATAACAATCCTCTGCCATTGGATCATTTATCACTTCTTCCTCAGGTATCGACGTATTTTCATTCATCATATGTTGAAGAAATGTAAGATCTACATACGAATAGTCAACCGTAATTGGTCTCGGTTGACCTTGAACCTCAACAAAGTAATCCAAAGATATATTTTCATTGATTGAAGAAGTTTGTACATTTTCTGGTTCTGGGAGAGGTGTTACATTTGTTTCCAAAGTCTTGGGACCAGCCTCCCCCGAAACAATCATAACAGACTACAACTCTAACAACCTAGATTGTAGATCTGTTACCTGAAGCTTTAAATCATCACCCGTATCAGCCTTGGACTTTAATTCCCTAATCTCTGCAGCTTGAACTTGAATGATAGCAGATTGATCTTCAAAAGGTTTGTTCATCTGTTCAATCTGAGCAAAAAGTTGTTGAATCGAAGGAAGCTGTGGCTGAGATGGTGGTTGTTGTTGTTGTTGCTGAGTTGTTTGCTGACCAGGTTCCTGAATGACCACCTCTGTGCACTGGCGCTGTTTGTTGGGCAAGCTAGCGTAAGAGGGAGTGGACCCAGCTGGTCGTTTGCCCGGATTCCTGGGGACGTGAACCCAACCCTCAGAAATACGTCTCAAAATACGCTTAAAGCGTTTTGGATCAACCACGTAAATTGCATCTAAAGCCTCTTGAGGAGGCACATCCCCCTCAGAATCGGGTGGTGTGGGTCTACCATCATCATCATCCTTGGCATCAACATTCTCGACCTGATCAATGTCATCTAAATCCTGAGCTATCTCTGTATCGACCAAATCATCCTTGTTTACCTGAGGGATCTTGACATCCTCAAACCCATCATTCAGTGGTGCAACATAGTTTTTGTTTACTATGTGCCCAAACAGCTCCCTATCTGCCAACACTTGTTCACCTTTGGGCGCTAACTTACAGTCATTGAAGACTCGTAAGAGCATTGGCGTCGGAACCAATAGCGAGCGCTGATCGGGAGCGATGTTCAGATTCAAATCATTCAATAGTAGTTGCACAAATCTGGGATACTGCAGCCACTTATCTTTCCCAACGCGGATGTTCTCAACCATATTTCCAACGATATATCCACTGAAATTGTATGGCTTGTTGTAGACCAGTGCCAACATCAAAGAAAGAGTCAAATGACTCGTAGCATCGTATCCTCCTTTCCTTAGAGATAAGCAGACAATCACGATGTGACATAGATATCTCCAAACCCTGCACAAATATTGCTTTCTGAAGTCGGAAAGCTGATTTGCAGGATAACCCATCCGCTGAAGGCCACCGTAGATAAAGGTTGTCTCAAACATAGTCAGCATCGAATGAGTATCGTTGAATTGGAGAACTCGACGAACAGAATTCTCAGTAATCTCAATCTCTTTGCCAAACATAGTAGAAACAATCCTTGGCACATCAGCCTGTGTTCTGATAAAGACGTGATCATAGAATTCCTCGATCTGATTTATGTATACTGGAGTAGATGCGGTGATAGCGTGGTGAATCCTCGATCGGCGTAAAAACTCAATCATCGGTTGGAATGGAATTGAGTTCACATGCGTTGATTCCAGAAACGCGACGATGTTGTGGCGTGTGTTGGTGCGGCGATAATAGTTTTGCAGACTTGCCATCTGTAAGCTAGAATACCGGGAAAAAAACCAGAAACACCGTTATAGAATTAGCACAAATATTCACAAAATTTACACAAAATCTTGATTTAGGCGTCACTTAGGAAGTTACGCATAAACACTAGCGACACTTAGGTAGTGTCGCATGGAACAGTGTTTAAAATCAGAAATTAAGTATAGCGTCACTTAGGGTAAGTGACGCTACCAGTCGTCACTGGTGTAAGTGACGTTGCCAAAGCATGCATCATTAAGAACGACACTTAGAAAGTGTCGGTACAAAACTATGCGTCATTTAACATAGTGACGTTAACCTAGGTGAGTCACTTAGGAAGTGACGGTATAAGTGTCAGTATAGATAAGGGTGTCACTAAGGGAGTCACTTAAGGAAGTGACGCATAGATGGGCGTCACTCAGACAAGTGACGGGCTAAATAATGATACAGGCATATGCGTTACTTAGAGAGTCACTTAAGAAGTGACGTAGTAAGGGGCGTCACTGAAGAAGTGACGTTATTGGTTCTAAATTGCCAAATAGCATCACTTAAAGGAAGTGACGCATTAAGTGACATAACGATGAAAATCATCGTGTCACTGTTCATCCCCAGAAATCACATCGAACAAAAATTGGGGTTTTTGAAAACTGTAGCTACCACAATGTGTGTATGATAAAAATGAGTAAAATACACCAATTATTAATAGAAAACATTAATTAATCGATCTCCAATTCATGTGATTTCTACGAACCCTAAAAACCGTAACCCTAATGAACGATTAAAGCAAGTATACGTGATTAAAAGGGTTAAAGGTTATACCTAATGAAGCGTACGAGTGTGGGGAACAAGAATGTGACGTCCGATTGCACGAAAACAAGTTCAAAATCCACAGACAAATCAAAAAACTTGCACCGCCTGAGTGACGCAGTACGAACAGAAGTGACGCTATGTCAGAGTAAGTGTCGCTAATTGAATGGTGAAAGTGATGGGGTTGAGTGTCGTTTGAAAGGGTATTTATACCAAAACCCTAATGTGCGTCACTCAACCCGACACTTGTAGCGTTACTCAACCCGATACTTGTAGCGTTACTCAACCCGATACTTGAAGCCTCACTACGGGCGTCACTTAGTAAGTGATGCATAAAGTCACTTAGAGAAATTTTTTGAAATTTTTGAGATTTTTCGATTATTTGCGTGTTGATTTTGGTACCCAACTTTGAAGGTAACTGTAACTTGGTTATAATCACAAAATAAAACTAACGAAGATAAAATAGAATAACACAAAATTAATGCAAATTTACAAATACAAAATTAAGTCATTCTTTTTGGTGACGGAGTTGATTTAATCTGGTTAGGGATCATATCGGAATAACATGCATTTATTAGGAACATTAAGTGTTATTTTGATCATTAGTATGTTTGTCCACTTTAAATTTACTTGGCATGCTAAAAATACTTTTTATAAAAATTATTTTAAAACGATGTTACACTCACATCTAGGAGCTAATTTTATTATTATTCGTATGTACATTTTGCTGTGGTCCCCACCATAGATATACATCTTAACTTAAGACATAGACCATGCTTCCATTTACAGAGAGAATATAAGAAATCAATTGTAAGAATCAAGTCAGCGGTGACAGGTCTGCACTTACGTACAACAGAGCGACATAGCTTGATTCAGGTATAAACAAAACAAGACTTGGTCAAACCATTTTGGCAACCTTGTTAGGTATCTTAATTTTAAAGACTTTGCAAGTACTGTGACTTGTGTTTGCTTAATTTTTAAGTATATATTAACAGAAACCAGGTCTATACTTACGTATAACAAAGGAAACTGTCAATATATACCCCCAAATGATATCAAATAAGCTTCTTCCACGAAAACATGTCTAGCATAAGTAAGATATTAGGACTTTTGTCATACATCTAACGGTGTTATACCACTTGAAATAAACAATTGTATATTAGGCTTCTTAGGAGGACTCAAAGAGTTTTGTGTAACATGCCTACTAATATATCGTATGATGAAGACAATGTTTATAAAAATTATTCTCAACATGTCAGATAAATCTACTGACACATCCAAGATAAACCTTAAAATTCCATTTTGTTCATGTCACCCGATGTATTATCATATCCCAAGTTGTTTACAGATACAACTCAACGTCTATTTTTAAAATGTAGCAATCGTGCATTTCTTTAATACTAAAAAGTATAAAGAGTGGCTGTTGCTAAAAAAAAATTTTAATAACACATAAAAGCAAGTAAGTTACGTTCCAAGTTACAAATTACTTTTTGGTCACAAAGAACCTTAAACCAATCATGTTGATTAGTTCATCAAATCGAGTACGCGAAAAAGCTTTTGTGAAAAGTTCGACATTCTGCTTTAGGGTGTCTATGTGGACAAAGTCTATCAGGTGTTTTTCATAGCAATCTGTTAAACCCAGACAAATTTAATAAATAATTCAACAAGCTTTGAATTATTATTGAGAGGTTGCGGAATCACACTCAATAATATTAAGAAGATCGAAAATTATAACAATTTGTAATACACAATGAATATCAAAAGCTTCAATCTTATTAATGATATAAGACGAATGCACGTATTGTATTAGGGTTACAGAAAACCTTGAAGCTGCGTAATTAATCTTTTTTTAATCTAGGTCTAAGGATCTCTATTTATAATGCATAGAGTCCTACACAATCTCTAGTTATTATGGTATTCGAATCTATCCCATAAATAACTCTAACAACTTTCAACCGACTTATAAGCTTACACCAACTGTGGCTATGATACATTATTACTAACTATGGTTAACTTTTACTAAAACCAAATACATATTTCCAACAGTGGCAGCCTTTAATACTAGCAGTGGCTAGTTCTTCAACTCTTCTAATAGTGGCTATCAATAAAGCTAACAGTGGTAAGTCTTCAACACTTGATCAATTCTGCTCAGATCCCAACATAATCCCGTGTAAAGTGGAACCTAAGTTCTATGTGTTTAGTCTTAGAGTGTTGTACGGGATTGCGTGTAATAGAGATAGCATCAGTATTATCTATGTGAATAGGAGTCATAGAAAGAAGTAACCCGTAATCATGCAGTTGATGTTGAATCCATAGAACCTGAGAGCAACAACTGGCAGCAGCTACATACTCAGCTTCTGCTGTTGAAAGAGAAACTGTAGTTTGTTTCTTGCACTTCCACGAGACCAAGCGAGATCCAAGAAATTGGCATCCACCAGTTGTGGACTTCTTGTCTATGCTGCAGTCGCCATGATCAGAATCCGAATAGGCAGTAAGAGCGAATGATTTCTCATTTGAATACCATAGACCAAGATTGGGTCTATGTTTGAGATAACCAAAAATTCGCTTTATCGCCTTCATGTGAGACACCTTGGGTTTCGCTTGAAAGCGTGAGCAGACGATACCGCAAACCCAATATCCGGGCGAGAGGCAGTCAAATACATCAGAGAACCTATCATTGAACTATAGTCCTTTTCTTTGCAATCTTCCTTATCCTCAGCAAGTCTAAGGTTGTGATTAAGTTTGATAGGAGTCCCATAGGTGTTACAATTGAGCAGGTCATATCGAGTCAACATGTCATTGATATATTTTGACTGATGAATATAAATACCTTTTGCAGACTGCTCAACTTGTACACCTAAAAAGAATTTGAGCTCCCCCATCGCACTCATCTCAAACTCAGACTTCATGATTTCCTTATAGTTCTTGCACATTGCCTCATTTGTAGAGCCAAAGATAATATCATCCACGTAAACCTGCACAAGTAACATATCTTCTCGATCCCCAGTCTGTTCTTTATGGATGAATAGAGTACTGTCAATGTTCCCACGAACAAAACCATGCTTGATTAGATGAGTAGTTGGCCTCTCGTACCAAAGCCTCGGAGCTTGATGAAGGCCATATAACGCCTTGTTCAATTTGCAAACATATTCTGGATGCTTAGGGTCTTCAAAACCCGGAGGTTGTTTAACGTACACATCCGTATCCACTTGTCCATACAGGAAGGCGCTTTTAACATCGAGTTGGTTAACACGAAACTCCTTGAAAGAAGCAAATGCAAGGAAGATACGAATAGACTCCAATCTTGCCACAGGAGCAAAGAATTCATCATAATCCAAACCCTCGATTTGACTAGAACCTTAAACAACTAATTGTGCTTTGTTACGAATCACTATACCCCGATCGTCCATCTTATTTCTAAATACCCATCGAGTGCCAGTTAAGTGAGCACCTTTGGGTAACGGAACTACATCTCAAACGTGTAGCTTGTTGAACTGCTGTAATTCTTCTTGCATGGCCTCGACCCAGGATGGATCTTTTAAGGCCTCATCAACCTTCTTGGGTTCAATTTGAGATAAATGACAAAAATTTATCCGAGCAACCAGAGTCAACATTTGTTGATTTGGATTTTGTTTCACTTGTTGTCTTGTTTGAACCGAAGCATTAGGATCACCAATAATATTATTGATGGGGTGATTCTTGTGTACACGTGTCACTGGGATTATATCCGGCGCAAGTACTAACTCCAAATTGTTCATATCCCCTTCAGTGACAGGAACAATTGTAGTCTCAGGAGCAGTAGAACTTTCAGGTTGCGCGGGTTGTTGTGGTTCCTCATCTTCTTCATCATGAGCATTAAAATTGGTGAAGACTGTTTCTTCTACTTCGGCTTCCTCTAAAGGAGGCATATTAGGATCATCGGAAAGATCTTTTTTATTAATCGTTACTGAAGTTGAAGGAGCATTCGAAGATGGGGTAATAGGAGATGGTTCGGTTGTAATAGGTGATGGTGTGGGTGTTGGAGTAGGTGTTGAAGTAGGTGTTGAAGTAGGTGTTGCAGTAGATGTGTCTTGACATAGACTGATGCCATGAAGTAGGGTAACCAACTCCTCCTCTTCATCATCTTCTTCGGGTATGTCGAAAGAGTTAAAGACATCCTTATAATTGAACAGCCAATACAGACCCGTTCCTTGAGGAGGATCCGTGTAACGCAAGCATTTTACCTCAAAATGCTCCTCCACCTGATGTGTTGATTTAATGTAGACTTTTTTTTGGAGAATTAACTGAATAACCAAGAAAAATCCCTTCAAAAACTTTATCTCCAAACTTTGAGACCTTTTCTTTTGGGATCATAATCAGACACGGACACCCAAACGGCTCTGGAAACTGCGCAGAGTTGGCTTACGGTTATTGAAAAGTTCATAATAGGTCTTGTTCTTTTTCTTAACCGTGAGCGCTCGATTCAGAACGTAACAAGCAGTGCTGACTGCCTCAGCCCAAAATATGATAGCTAGCTTAGAATCAGCCAGCATAGTCCGAGCTGTCTCGATAATAGTCCTATTCTTGCGTTCTGTAACTCCATTCTGTTAGTTCTTGGAGCACTGAACTGATGATCAATGCCTTTCGAGGCACAATATAACTCGAGAGTTGAGTTCTTGAATTCAGTTCCATTATCACTTCGCAGTCTCTTCACCTTTAAGTTGCACAGATTTGCCAACTTATCCAACAGGTACACCATAATATCTGCTGTTTCGCCCTTCGCAGCAAGAAAGAATACCCACAAAAATCTGGAGTAGTCATCAGTGACTACTAAGTAGTAGGATCGGTCACCAATGCTCTTAGTAGAAATAGGACCAAACAAATCCATATGTAAGAGCTCCAGTGGTGCAGCAATAGAATTCACTACCTTGGACTTATGGGACTTTTTGTGGAGTTTCCCCTTGTGCCATGAAATACAATCATCTTTTAGAGCAAAGGACTGTTTTGGAACTCCGTTTACCAAATCATTATTTATTAGAAAATTCATTTTGCGAAAACGAATAAGTCCCATCCGTCGATGCCAAAGTAGTGATTCCTTTTCTGAAGCCTTTGACAATAGACAAGTGTACTCATTTGTAGTCTCCACAGTTTGCATGTTCATCACATAGGTATCGTTTCTCTATGGCGCCCGTATAAGAACCCATTCTTCAGGGATAATGAATCCCGACTTCAAGATCATACATTCTGTTTTTTTGAATGTTGTGGTGTAATCCTTATCACAGACTTGTAAAACGCTCAGCAAGTTGTGAGTGAGTTGAGTCACATAATTCACATTCTCAAAGCTAACTCTCCCATTAGTTAGCATTCCCTTTCCAGTAATCATTCCTCCAGTATCTCCAGCAAAGGCAACATGTCCTCCGGCGTGTGGTCTAACATCCGTCAAAAGAAACACATAGCCAGTCATGTGTCGCGAGCAGCCACTATCCATAAACCATTCACTATCTTTAACATGTTCTGACTGCTGCAACACATAAAAGTAAGAAGATTAGTGAGAAACAGTGACCCAAGCCTTTACAGACTTAGGTCTACCAAGGTCATCAACAATAATCACATCGGACAGAACTTTATTTTTCAATAAATCAAAATTTTCATCTAATGTGTTATTGTTGATGACGGAAGAGTCATTAGCAAACTCCTTTCTTTTCCAAACTTTAGATTGTTCGGAAGTTGGTTTGGGAGCAGTATCGGGCTTTTGTTTTGGTAAAGGTTTTTGCCCAACATTACTTTGATTTTCAACAGGCTTGGGAGAGTTGGAATAATGCCTAGGTGGTGAAATTGAATTTCTATAAAAAGAAGTTCTAGGCATATCTCTCCCATAGCGCTGATGAGAAAGCTTAGGACAATCACGAATTAAATGTCCCTGTTTCTTGCAGTAGAAACATAAACGATTCTCAACAATTGGTTGAGGCTGAGGATTTAATGGAGTAGATGGTGAGGTAGTTTTAGAACAAACACAGTGTGTGCAAGTTTGAGAAGATATTTGCCTCGGTTGATTGGTTGAGGGTGAAGGTTTTTTACATGAAACTCTTTCATTGTTCACATTTAAGTTATTTTTCAAAATCTTTACAGGTGTTTGTAAAGTTTGAGTTTTCTCACTTAAAACCTTTTTCTTGCCCTTATCATTTTGTACTTTAAGGACAGTTTCATTCATCAAAATCGCCTTTTCTGATTTGACCTCAACCTTCTCAACCTTAGGATACCCCTCATCGGTAATATCCTCAATCTCAACAATCTCCTCAACACTAACTGGAGATACAGCTTCAGACTTAACAAACTTAGGTGAAGGATACTCTGGTCGCTTGGTTTTCTCCTTTGCCTGTTTGTTTTCCGTGGTTCCTTTGACTTGATACCATATAGCAATGCATAGTCAACAGGAATCTCTTCAGTGACTTCCTTAACAAGCATAGGACAGTATTCAATGGGAGGCGGGACTTCAGCATAGCCTAGTCTTGTCTTAGTTTTGTTATCTGTCCTTTGCTTATTAAGGATATCATTGAAGGCAACTGTAGAGGAAGAAGAGCCTAGAATCTTGTTATTATAGTTATCATACTCAACTTTTAAATCAGAGAGTTCCTTATTCAACAATTCTATTTCAGCAAGATAGTTGTTAATAGCATCTTGTTGACTAAAAACCTTTGATTTGTACTTTTTGAGTGTCTTGTTTATAAGCCTCAATCTTCTTATCGTAAAGTTGTTCATTAGCTTTTAAGTATTTATTAGACTCATTAAGTTTTACAACCTTTTCTCTTAATTCAACGTTTTCTTCTTGAAAGCACTTTAAAGATTCAGTTAACTTAATGCATGAAATATAGTTCAAAGGCTCATCAGGTTCATTGCGTACCTCATTAGTAATGTGAGCCATAAGACACTGTTGGTACTTTTCAGCAAACATACTCCAGTCCGTGTTTGTAGGCTCGAAGACAACTAAAGCATCAGTTGTCGCTTGTTTCACTTCTTCCTTCTCTTGAGCTTTAGGAGCATCAGGCTTCGTAGAACCCGATGGAGGAACTTTAGGTTTCTCGCAATCCCTTGAGAAATGTCCCAAATTTTGACAATTATAGCAACGAACCTTGTTTTTGTCGAAACCAAAGCTGGTTTTGTCATTTCCTTCCAAACTCTTGCATCCAGTCCTTTGCAAGAATTTTTAAACTCTTCTCAAGATCATGGCAATATTCCAATTTAAGTCCATTTTCTCAAGATCATCATCATCCATTTGAGCATAGTCTTCTTTAGCAAGTTCTAGTGTAGAATTTGGTTGTGAAACCAAATCCTTGTAGGAGCTAAGAAAAGCTGTATTGATAGCAGCTTGTTCTTCAATAGCTGGGGAAATTGTAACTTGCTATTGTGAACCTAGTGAAGGTCCGGAAGCATAGACTGGATGATGAGCACCAGTAGACTGCAATGGAGAACTAGTATCAGAAATAAAGGCCATTCCACCATATGTCTTTCCGGTGTTTACCTTTCCTCCATATAATGTCAGGTCTTAAACAAAACCACCTGATTTACACTCCTTTTTCTTCAACTCCATTGCATGAGCTTGAAGAATGCCAATTAACTCATCCAGATTCATTCTTACTAACTCTTGGTTCTCTTTTAGAAATTGTACTTTTACGTCCCAAGTACTAGGCAGAACATCCAACAGCTTCTTATGCACCTCAATCTGAGGGAAATCCTAACCTCCCTCGGTTAACTCACTAACTAACTGTGAGTACCTTGTGAATAATCCAGATGCCGTTTCATTAGGAAGAATATCAAACAGATCATACTGTTTCTTGATTAGTTCTAGTTTAGCCTCCTTATACTTCTCGTTTCCTCCACATCTTGTTTCAATAGCCTTCCAAAGATCGTATGTGATGTCATGAATTTTTGAAAAGTCATAAGACATCTTTAGTTAGGCACATACAGATAGCAGAATGAGCCTTTCTCTCGATTTCATACTCCTTTTTCTCTTCAGGAGTCATAGATTTATACGTCTTGGCTGGAGGGATACCACGATAATTTCCCTCGGCTACTGGAGCTTCATATCTTTCTCTGAGTGGACCCCAGAGCTCGGGACAATGGAAATCTACATATTGTTCAAATCGGTCACGCCAATATGCATAATCCATATCCGCAGTAAACAAAGGAGGTTTACTGTTAGAACCAACATCGTGATTTTGTTTGATCATTTCTCTAATTCCCCTAATATCTTCTTTATCAGCAGCAGCCATTAAAGGAAATCCATAAAAATAGCTCAAAAACAAGAACTAGAAAACTTATTAGTACCAAAGGCGTCACTTGGTAAGTGACGCACCGAAGTGTCGCACCGACTAGCGACACTCAATAAGTGTCGCGATCGAGTGACTTATAAAGTGACTGATGACACTAGAAGCAAGTGTCGCTCAATCAAGCAAGTGATGCACCCAAGTATCGTACTTGAGTGACGTAGTAAATCAAATGGGCATCACTAGTGGAAGTGACACGTGAAAAACAAGTGACGTTCTGAAGTGACGCATGTGAGTGATGCTAGATTAAAGCAGACGACACTAGAGGTAAGTGTCGTATTACTCACAAATGACGCTCTTAGTGACGCACAAAGTGATGCACCAGAGTGTCGGTAAAACCTTAAATGGAACTTACAGAGTGTTGCACAAAGTGTCGCTATCTAGTGACACAATGAGTGACGCAAAAACGGCTGTGATGTCCCAAAAACACTAAAATTCGAATTTTCGTAGATGTAAGGAAAATTCTTCAATCCCAATTGAACGAAACCTGTAGATGTTGATTAAAATCGTCTGAATAGCACCCTATTGATCCAAATAACTCGATTGTTCTTGATTAACTTCACAAAGCAAACCGAAAAACAAACGATTACATGATCAATACGTCAATCAAACCACTTTGAGGCTCTGATACCAGTTGTGAGTGCCCCTGCTGTGGATCTAAATGATTGATGACAGTGATTGAGTGGCGGAAACACACAATCACAATAAAAAAAAGTAATTGCAAACCGAAATCGAATAAAAAAATCAAGATCAACTTTGTATTCATAATAGTAAACTATTAGCTTGTTTACAGACTTGCAATTTCGACAAATGGTGCTAGGGTTTCGTCAACCCTAGACTGAAACCTGTAGGTTTGTATTTATACTAAAACAAAACCGGCAAACATGCGATACTTCCTAGGTGACGCATGTGGCTGCCTACATGCGACACTACCTAAGTGTTACTATGCGACACTAAGGCAAGTGTCGCCTAGACCAAACTAAGTGTCGCTAACCCAGAAATGACTTTTCTATTACAATTAATAAACGACACTTACAACTCAATAGATCAACTGACTGACACACTAAATATACCAACAGAATTGAAATCGGAAGATGATACACAAACCAAATTGTGAACCGAATGAAGTAGAATCAATAGGATAATCCTAGCCTTTTCCGCCTCCAAACCGCCATCGATTTGCTCCCAAAATGGGGGAAAACCCCCCTCTAGTCAGCTGTTATTTGTAGGTTTAGGTATT
This sequence comes from Pseudognaphalium luteoalbum, assembly GCA_963422505.1. Lineage (NCBI taxonomy): Eukaryota > Viridiplantae > Streptophyta > Magnoliopsida > Asterales > Asteraceae > Pseudognaphalium > Pseudognaphalium luteoalbum. Next base: position 30,671,934 of record OY730195.1, read on the forward strand.
GAGAAGTTAGGGTAAAAATGAGGCAAATAGGAATTTAACCTAATCTGCAGAATCAATCCATACGACGTATGGATTGAAAAGAAGCCCGACCCAGCTCCGCGTTACAATAGGCCTCCACCACCTCATCCATTCGACGTGTGGATGCGTTTTCACCCAAATGATATGAATTTTTGATATGTTGTAGCCCTTCCTGTTAGCTAAATTCTCCAACTTGAATCAACCCAATCGAAGTTCGTATGAGAAAGTTATGGCCAAAATACTAACGCATAGCCGAAAACTCACCTTTTACATTCTTCCTCCATTTTTAGCTCATCTTTCATTCTTTTTCTGATTCGAGCTTCATTTATACCTATTCCAATCCAATCTTTCCTATCTTCACTCTCTTAGCTTCTTTTCTTCGCGATTAGCTCATTTTCTGTTTCTTTTCAATCCAAGCTCCGATTGAACTCCTAAATGCAAATATGAACGAAATGAGTATCTTATTCACATAAAATGTATTAGAAATCTATCAAACAAGGGGTAACTTAGTACTACAATATAGTATATTTTGGCGTTTATCAAATATCCCCCACTTGAATCCTACTTGTCCTCAAGTAGACTCTCGATTTAAAACTTATAAACGACAAAACTTAGTAGGCAAACAATGGCGCATAGGGACTCAAATACTAGCTAGCATTTAACCAACAAAATATTTATCTTAAAAATAATCCTACTTTGAGATTTAGCAATCAAGAAACTCCTCTAGGAAAAACAAATTGTCTCATTCATTATTATTATGCATAATAGATAGCTCATAAAGATTACCGATATTGTTGTCCACCTAAACAATCTATACTTAGGTAATTGAGCTTGACTTATCATTATTCTAGCAGCTTTACCCTTGATTCTCAATAGCAAAATACCCTCATACATATAACGTGTTAATATTGCACATATTATGGATATCGAATTAAACAATCATTTTTCAAGTCAAGACATTGGTGACAGGTCTGTGCCTCAACATAACAGAGCGACATAATTGACTTTGGTTTAGCATAATAACTTTTTCATCAAACCATTGGTGGCAGGTCTGTACCTCTATACAACAAAGCAACATAATTTGACTACATTTTAAAATCTTGAGTTCATTTAAACTCTTTTTGTTCTTTTTCATTAGATATACTGACGGAGATCAGGTTTGTATTTTCGTACAACAGAGGAAACAACACCCAGTATATCCCCAAATGATGTTAATTAAATTTCCAAATTATGGCATATCTCACGCTATCATATATAAGAATTAAGACTAAAGTCATACATTGCTAAAGTTCCTCTCGGAATATCGCATACATCTTGCATTAATTTTGTTTAATAGCTCAACAACTTATACATAGATTACCTATCAATACATCACATGATGAACTATCTTATATTTTAAAATTTAATTCAAATTATCCCTTGAATTTCCTAGATTTGTTGCAAGATTTTCTAAGTTTAAAGAAAATACATTTTTAAAAGTAAAATTTGGGCTGAAAAATGACCAACATAGAATGCCTTCTAGCTTAAAATTTACCAATATTTATCAATTTATAACTTAGGACAAGCAAACTTCTTTTCCCCATCCCCCACTTAAAATAAAGCAATGTCCTCATTGCAAAACAAGGAATCGTAAAATAGGGAATAGAAAAGAAGTGAACAGAAAACTCCCCTGATCTTGAAGAAAAATGCTTTCATGATCTGTGTGAGTGTCCCATTCGATGGATCTAAGTGATAATTGACAGCAATTGAGTGGCGGAAACAATAAATCACACAAATGACTAATAAACATAAACCGAAACAATTGATCGAACAAAGTAAACGAGTTTATTAGCTTCAATAACGTATTGGAACTTATTACAATTGATTTTAGTCGACAAATGGTGCTAGGGTTTCGTCAACCCTAGCCAAAAACCCGTAGGTTTGTATTTATACTAAAACAAAATCGTCAGACATGCGTCACTAGCAAGTGTCGCATGTCGCCGCCTTCATGCGTCACTTACCTAAGTGTCGCTATACGTCACTTAGGCAAGTGTCGCCTAAACCAAAACTTAAGTGTCGCTAGGTACAAAATCTATATTTCTATTAAATGACTAATCGACACTTTACAACTCGATAGACCAACTGATAGACAAACTGATATGCATCAACAAACTCCCCCGTGTCTTCAGCTTGGTATTCAAAAACTTTTAAGTTCAAAACTTTAATCAGCACCAACCTTCTGGGAATGTTCCTCCTGCATGGATTCCCACTTTCAAACAAATCTCGACCACCCTCATAAACTTTGAAGCTTCCTCTAAATCAACTTGATTATACTGAAGTTTATTCTTGTAAAGAGCTTTCAAATCTTTCTTTGTCAGATTTATCAGGCTGATCGGATCAAAAATTCGAACAGACTTTCCCACAAATTCCTTAATTGGCCATTCTCCCCATATACCCTGTGTCTGTACCACAGCAGTCTTGGTTGAATATTCAATTACAGCTTCTTAGGTGACAGGATCAAACCACCAATACTTTAAATCTCGTAAGAAATCCAGTGGTAACTCCTATAAGGGAACAGTCTTGAGACTAGCAGCTGGTGGATAATGATATTTCACATTCGGTTGTTGAGTTCTTATATCAATCTTTTTCTTGTAAGAATACCCAACTCCCAGCTCTGGTCTAATCCACATATATTTCTTGCTGTAGATTTCTTTTCTTATAATTTTCTGAAAGAGAACTCCTCGAGTATCTTCAGAATGATTTACAATATTCAACTGAGCAAGACGATTAAGTTCGACCTTCGGCAGTGTGCTGATATGATTGAATCAAGGCTTGAAGTATTACACGCCATCGCTTCTCTTAATCAAAATGAGAAAGTTGTCAACATTGAATTTCCAACTTCTGATCAAACCAGTCAATTCACCTTTAACTAGATAAGTTTTGCAAATCTTCAAATCAGGTGCAACTGGTGTGTACACTACTTGTGGTTTTGAACTTCCTGAAGATGTAGACACAGGAACTGATTCATTAGTAGGTTGTTCCATTGCAGGTTCTTGCTCATCTTCAGAAGAATCTGTCTCAATAACCGGAGCATCAAAGTTGTATGCTTGAGCAGGTTGTTGTAACACTAGCTCCGGTTCACGTTCAGGCACCGGTTCTTGATTTAGATTATCCATATATTCCTCTTCCGACCCTGGAACCTCTGTGTTGAGTCCTGAGCCACTGCCAGATTTGCTCAGAAGACAAGTCTTGTGCCACTGCTAGAAGAACTTTATCACTGTTAGTTAAAATTGGTCTAACAGTGTCACTGTTGGTATAAATTTGTATTTTGTATCAAGTGTTTAACCACTGTTGGTAACATACTGGTACTACCCCTGTTAGTGTATTGCTCAACCACTGTTAGTAGTCGGTTAGAGATAATTATAGGATAGATATGATTTCCATAATAATTTGATTCTGTAAAGGACTCTATGTGATATAAATAGAGATCCTGTAAAACCCTAGAAGAGAGACGAATTTCTAGTTATTAGCTTCAAGGTTATAAACCCTAGCACAGTTTGTGTGTTCGTATTATTTGATAATAATATTGAAGCTTTTGATTAATATTCAGTGTTTCAAGTTTGTTCTTCAAGTAATTAATAAACTATTCCGCAAGCTTATTAATAATCAATCAAAGTAATACATATTAAGATCCTAACTGGGATCAACAAGTGGTATCAGAGCTAGATATTGCTTTGATCTTGAAGAATTCTATTAAAAGATTGCAGCTTTCTCTTCAACTATCAAGATGTATACTGAAACAATGGAGGGAATACAGGCTACCAAGATTCCTATGCTCAAACCTGATGAGTTTGAGTTATGGCAGACAAGAATAAGGCAGTACAATCTTCTCACAGATTATATGATGTGGGAGGTGGTTATCAATGGACCTAATTATCCAATTGGTCTAGATGGTGAAAAATTGGAGAGACCACCACCCAAGACAGATGCTGAGAGAAAAGAAAGAGCTACTGAATGGAAAGCATTAAGTACATTACTCTTGTCTATTCCCAATGAGTATCAAAAGAAGTTTGATAAATGTGTAGATGCTAAGGTACTCATGGAAGCAATTGTCACAAGGTTTGGAGGTAATGATAATACAAAGAAGAACAAGAGGTCTCTTCTCAAACAACAGTTTGAGAACTTTGCTGGAGTAAAGTCAGAAACTTTAACTCAAACCTTTGATAGGTTTCAGAAACTGGTGGGAGATCTTGAAAATCACAATGTTAAGATCGACAAGGATGATCTTAATAGGAAATTTTTAAGATCACTTGGTACAGAATGGAACATGTACACTGTGGGACTTAGACAAAGTACAGATCTTGATCAGAAGGAAATTGAGGATCTGTATAATGATCTAAGAAACTTTGAGCCTGAGGTTTTGGCTATGAAACAGTCCAATGGTGGTTCTAATAATACTGCTTTTGTGTCTGTTGGTGATGCTGGAAGTAGTAGCACATATGGTGCTAATGATAATGTGCTAGAAGCATTCTTTGCTAGCCATGTGAATTCATCATTAACTACAGAGGATTTAGAGAAGTTAAGTGAAGAAGATCTTGAGGAGATGGATTTAAGATGGAAAATGGCTATGATCACCATAAGAGCAAAAAGGTTTATGCAGAGGTCTGGTAACAGAAACTTTACATTCAAGAGAGATGGTGTAGCTGGTTTTGACAAGAGCAAGGTGGAGTGTTTCAACTGTCACAAGCTGGGTCACTTTGCTAGAGAATGCAGGAACGCACAGGATGGAGGATCTCATAATACTGTTAATGGAATTATGAGAAATAGTTCTGGACCTCAGAGAAGATTGGTACCTGTACAGAACACCACTTCAGACTCACTGGTAGCACAAGATGGAATGGGGGACTTTGACTGGAGTGATCAAGAAGAGCTTGTGGTAAAGAATCAAGCATTGATGGCTGTCACAGAAGAACAAGAACCTTCAGACATTCCACATGAGGTACAAGTTAAATTATGTTCTCCTGAATGTAAGAAAATGGTTAAATTTTACAGGGATCATAATGTTGTTGTGTGCAATGAGTTAAAAGCTTTTGAGATCAAAGGTCAACATGCAACCTTAGCTATTGAAAATCTGGAAAAACAAATTAAAGCTTTTGAAAAGAATGAATCACAATTTCACTTAGATATTAAATATCTAAATTGGGAAAAGAAAGCTTTACAAACAAAAGTTGATATGCTAAGTGCCAAGTTGGCTGAGGCAATTTCTGATAAAGAGTCAATAAAGCTGAAAGTTGATGAATTGGAAAATGCTTCAAAAGGTGTTCAAAACTTAATCAAGTCTCAAATTCATGATAAATTAAAAACTGGATTAGGTTACAACCTTAATGCTGTTCCCCCACCTTATAATCATACTTACTTTCCATCTAAAATTGAGTTTAACTTAGAAAAACTTAAGGAAGGTGTGTCAGAAGAGATTAAAAAGGTAGATCCAGTAGTTAATTGTGATGATAATATAGATTTTGATAAAGTGGAAATATTTGATTGGACTGAGGAAGATGAGAATGATAGTGGTAGCTCATCTAGTGATAATTCTATGAATGATTGTAATGAGTCAATTACTGGTCTAGTTTCAGAACTTAAGAGTGATAAACTAGTAGAAGGCAAGAAAATGTTCATGGAGAAAGCTAAAGTTCAGCTTGAACAAGTGAATAGGACTAACAAATCTAGAACCGATCAAGGTTATGTGAAGAAACAGGTTCACCATGAGTCAAATAACAAGGCTGAATGTGTTAAGTGTGCTGGCAAACATGATGAAAATTCTGAAAATAAAATAATCAAACCTACACCTAGAGGGAATCAGAGGAATTGGAATCAATTAGTTTCACAAAGGCTGGGTAATGGGTTTAAATGTGTGAAAAGAAAATCATGTTTTATTTGTGGCAGGTATAATCATCTTCAACTGGACTGTTACCACAATCCTAAAAATAATAGGAACAGTGGTACAAGTCGAGTGTTGAGAAATCAGCCTAACAGAGGCAATGCTGCAGCCACTGTTAATACTGCAGCAGTGCCACTATCAAAGGATAACAGAGGCAATGCTGCAGCCATTGTTAATACAGCAGCAGTGCCACTGTCAAAGGCTAACAGAGGCAAGACAAGAACAGGGGAGGGATTGACCACTGTCAAGCATGGTACCTCTGCTGGTATTAAACATTTGCAAAGAATGTTTATACCAAGTAAAGCTACCACTGCTAGGGTAATAAATACAAATTTGAAAGTGACCACTGTCAGACCATTAACCCCTGTCAGGTCTAAAACAGATTGTTTTTGGAGACATAAGAATGCATCTACGTCAAAAGTGTCCAAAATCAATGAAGCATTGAGATCAATCACCTTTAAGAGGGTTGATGTCAAAAATGCTCAAGGGAAACCCAAAGCCAGATTGGTTTGGGTTCCCAAGAGAAACTAATTATTTCTCTTTTTATATGTGCAGAGCAAGCCAAGTCTATGGCATATTGATTCAGGATGCTCAAGGCACATGACTGGAGATAGGGAGAAACTGCAGGATTTTAAAGCCTTTAATGGAGGAGATGTGGCATTTGGCAGTAACCCTAAAGGAGGAAATATCACAGGTAAAGGCAAGGTAAAAAGCAGTAAACTCACTTTCAATGATGTTTATTATGTTGAGCAATTGAGATATAATTTTCTTAGTGTGAGTCAAATCACAGATAAGCAAAATCCTGTTTATTTCACTGACACAGAATGCATTATACTTTCTGAAAAGCTCAAAATACCTGAAGACAAAATTTTAATGAGAGTTCCAAGAAAGAACAATGTATACTGTAGTGATTTAAACAAGATGGAATCTTAAAATGTTAACTGTTTTATATCTAAAGCTACTGTTTCTGAATCTGACTTATGGCATAGAAGGATGTGTCACTTAAATTACAAGACCATGAATAAACTTGTTAGGAATAGGCTAGTGAGAGGCTTACCTGAAAAGTTATTTGAATGTAGTGACAATTGTGTAGCTTGTCTCAAAGGCAAGCAACACAAGACTTCTTATAAGACCAAGCTTGTTAATACAAATACCACTCCCTTACACCTATTACATATGGATTTATTTGGCCCTACCAATGTAGCTAGTCAAGGGAAGAAATCTTACTGCTTGGTGATAACTGATGACTATTCTAGGATGAGTTGGGTATTCTTTCTTAGGACCAAGGATGAGATAAGTGAAACACTTGGATCTTTCATAACTAGGATTGAAAATTCAACAAATAAAAAGGTTAAGATCATCAGATGTGATAATGGGACAGAATTTAAGAACTATGAGATGAATAAGTTTTGTGAGGAGAAAGGTATAGAAAGACAGTTTAGTGCACCTAGGACTCCACAACAAAATGGAGTAGCTGAAAGGAGGAATAGGACACTAATTGAGGCTGCTAGAAGCATGCTAGCAGATGCTAAACTTCCAATGTCTTTCTGGGCAGAGGCAGTTAGCACTGCTTGTTATGTTTTGAATAGGATTTTAATAGTCAAACCTCATAACAAGACACCCTATGAGTTATTCTTTAAGAGAAAACCTTTGGTTAGCTTTTTAAAACCATTTGGATGTCCTTGTACTGTCTTAAATACTAGGGATCACCTAGGTAAGTTTCAAAGTAAGGTAGATGAGGCTGTCTTTGTTGGATACTCTATTCAAAGCAAGGCTTATAGAGTGTTCAATAAAAGGACTAGAATCATATAGGAGACCATGGATGTGACCTTTAATGAAAATACACCAAATGTAGAAGGAAAAGGTTCAGGAGTACTGTTTGATATTGATGCACTAACCCATGCTTTTAGATATCCAGATTTGTCTACTAGTGTAGGTACAAGTGCAGGTGATGTTACAGATGGACAGAACAACTCCAGTCAATCTAAACAGAATGACTTGGAGTATGTATTATTTTCAATTTGGACTCCAGATCCACCAGCAGTTTTTCAACAGGATCAAATAGAAACTGAAGGATCAACTCCTGCAACAAATGGATCAGATGCAAAGAATGATTCAGATATGGGTACACATGGTTTAAGGGGTTCACATGATGATCCAGGAAGTGGATTAGAGATACCTGGACTATCAGATGAAGAGCAGAGATCACCTAAGGACTATGAACAAAGTTCACGATTTCAGGTTATGGAAAGGACTTCTTTGTCAGATTCTGAAAACACTCCAAAGCCTTCAAAAGAAAGAAAGGAAAGAGATTCTTTTTCAGAATCAGAAATGGATAATCTTCTGGGTCCTAATTTGGAAAGGGAATTGTTGGATACATCCACATCTAAATATCTGGTTCATAAAGATCATCCCTTGGATCTGGTCATTGGTGATATTGGTTCACCTGTTTTGACCAGACAGCAGTCAAAGATAAGAGGAGAAGATTTACATACTTCATTATATGTTTGTTTTCTTTCTCAGATGGAACCAAAGAAAGCAGTGGAAGCTCTCAAGGATCACAGCTAGATTGAAGCTATGCAAGAAGAATTGCTGCAATTCAAGCTGCAGGATGTATGGGATTTGGTTGATTTACCAAAAAGAAAGAGAGCTATAGGTATCAAGTGGATTTTTAAGAATAAGAGAGATGAGAGAGGGATAGTTATCAAGAATAAAGCCAGGTTGGTTGCACAAGGGTATACACAGGAAGAAGGCATTGATTATGATGATTTCTTTGCTCCAGTTGCTAGGATAGAAGCTATTAGATTATTTTTAGCTTATGCATCTTATCAGGGTTTTAAGGTTTATCAAATGGATGTGAAGAGTGCTTTTCTTCATGGTTTGATTGATGATGAGGTGTATGTGTGCCAACCTCCAGGGTTTGAAGATCCAAAATATCCAGATAGAGTGTGCATATTGAAGAAAGCTTTGTATGGTTTACATCAAGCACCAAGAGCTTGGTATGATACTCTATCTGAGTATCTTCTCAAGAATGGATTCAAGAGAGGTACTATTGACAAGACTTTGTTTATCATGAAGATTCAGAAAGATATTTTGCTGGTACTGGTCTATGTAGATGATATTATATTTGGATCTACAAGTGATTCACTGTGTAAAGACTTTGAGGAGCTAATGCATAAGAAGTTTAAGATGAGTTCAATGGGAGAACTCACCTTCTTTTTAGGATTGCAGGTTAAGCAGAAGACAGATGGAATCTTTATCCACCAAGGGAAGTATGTTAAAGATATTTTGACTAAATTTGGTTATCAAGATGTAAAGATAGCTAGCATTCCCATGGAGACACACAAACATTTTAATTCTGATCCTGAGGGGGAGGAAGTAGATGTGCACTTGTATAGGTCAATGATTGGTTCTTTGATGTACTTAACTTCATCTAGACCTGATATTATGTTTGCAGTGTGTCTTTGTGCTAGGTACCAAACCAATCCAAAGCAGTCACACATGTATGTTGTGAAAAGAATCTTTAGATACTTGAAAGGTCAACCAGATTTGGGACTTTGGTATACTAAAGGTTCAGATTTTGAGCTAAAAGCTTTCACGGATAGTGACTATGGTGGTGAAAACATGGATAGAAAATCAACTAGTGGTGGATGTCAATTTCTTGGAAGCAGACTAGTGTCATGGCAATGCAAGAAGCAGACCACAGTTTCCACATCTACAGCTGAAGCAGAGTATGTGGCAGCATCCAGTTGTTGTGCACAGGTGCTCTGGATTCAGAATCAAATGATGGACTATGGTTTGACTTTCATGAACACTCCTATTTACATTGATAATACATCTGCTATTAGAATCATACAAAATCCTGTTAAGCATTCAAAAACCAAACACATTGAAATCAGATATCATTTTATAAGAGACTGCTATGATAAACGATTGATTCATATTTTCAAAATTCATACTGATAATCTACTTGCAGATCTTTTTACCAAAGCATTTTATGTAGGAAGATTTACATTTTTTCTATCTAATATTGCTATGATCAATCTCACTTAGTGTTTTGGTCAGGATTAGATACTAACAGCGGTAAAACTATATTGTGTGACAGGGTCAAGTGGTGCCACTGTTAGCTTCATCATGAAAACAGTTGGTTCCACTGTTAGTTTATTTATGCCACTGTCAATGTATTTTAAACCTCTGCTGTATATTTTTGTAGTTTAACCCCTGCTGGTTGTTTTTAGTTTAATATTGCAGGATTATGCCACTGTTAAGAGACATTAGGAGAGCTGGAATCTAATGTTCTCTTTGTTGATTTTTGTTTTGATTAAAAAAAATCGTGTTATTTTATGAAGTATTTGCCCCTGCTAGTTCTAGTGTACCCCTGCTAGTACTTGTTCCTCTGTTGGTGTTATTGAGAGTTATTAATGGTTGAATTTGATCAAGTGAAGTACCCCTGTTGGGCTTATGTGTTAGTTGTGCCCCTGTTGGTGCATAACTGACAGTGCCACTGTTAGTTCCTTTTACTAGGGCTTGACACTGTCATCACATAAATATCTAAACACTTCACTTTTTCAATTACGCTTTCAAACTTCTCAAAACTCTCTAATAATCGCTCTCGTTTGTGTTTGCTCATTGTCAATCATTCTTCTTTCTTTCTTCAATTTCATTCATGGCATTGTCATCTTCATCTGATTCCGAACATTCTACTCTGAGTGTTCATTCTGAACACAACATAAGAGCTTTCTTGAACAAAGAAATCGCAGATGAGTATTTTCACCCAATTATTGATTTCTTGAGTAACTGTCCAGTTACATATGCTCTTACTGTCACTCCAAGATTGATCAGATCACATATTCAAGAATTTTGGAAGAATGCAAAGGAAGGGAATGTTAATGGTATTACTCACATTGATTCCACTGTCAAGGGAAACAGAGTAATGGTAACTGAGATTGTTCTTAGAGAACTTCTGCAGTTTGATGATGAAGGAGGAGTCCTGGAATTGTCTAAAGGAGATCTATTTCAAGGAATACATGATATGGGTTATAAAGGTGCTGGAAAGACAAGATCAGAATATACATTCTTGAAGTCATGGTTCTGTCCTCAATGGAAGTTTTACATCCATACTTTTCTGGTATGTTTATCTCAAATGAGAACTAGTTTTAATGAATTTAGTTCTAGTATTGCATATCCAATAATCTGCTTGGCACAGGGTCTTAAATTTAATATGTCTAAGTTCATCTTAGAAAATATGATCAAAAATGTAAAGGATGATACATTTATTATGTACCCTAGGTTTGTTCAACTTTTGTTGAATAAACAGTTGCCAAATCTGCCCGCAGATAAAAGTGTAATAGTTAGTTCTATTTTATCTTTGAAGACTATTAGAGCCATGTATCAATATCAAAATACTTTTTCCAAGAAGGAAACTGCATTGTTTTCTACAATGTTAGTTGCTCCTTCTGCAACTGGTGGTGTATTACCAACACCACTTGGACCAAATGATGACAGGACAACAACACAAGTTGGTTCTGAACACACATCAAGAGGTGGCACAAAAAGAAAACAAGGGAACCAACAACCTACTCACAGCAAAGCCAAGAAATCCAAGAAATCTAAACAGGCTGTGGAGATTCCTGTTTCTTCACAGTCTCAGTCACAGAAACATTCACAACAGGTGAACATACTTGATGAAAATGTTCATTCTGGAAGGGCTCCCACTACTGTTTCTAGCCCACTGGCAGGACAGGACAGTGGTAACATCAATCAGACCCAACCAGAGGCAACTTCTAATGTTGAACCTACGGGTAATGAAGCAGGTGAAGGTCCCAGTACCACGAATCAAGGGGCATCTGAATCTCTTGCAGAGCAAGTGCCAGATGTAGTCAATGATTCTTCTAGGAGGTCACACTCCAATGTTGATGAGACTAGTCATATACCTAAGGAATTGACGATTGATGATCTGGTACATGATGTCATTTTGATTTGGGATAAATTTGTGAAGGAAAGGGAGTTGAGAAGGGAGCAACAGATCAAGTTGGCTGCCGAGGATGAATTGCTTAAGACGCAGCAGATGGAAATAAATAATTTGAGAACTAGATTGGCTGTGGTAGAGGATGTTGTATTACAAGTCTTACAACCTGCTGCAGCCTTACAGAAATCTTCAGGCAAGGGGGAGAAAAATGATAAAGATCAAGAGAAAGATAATGTGCCTGAAGATAAGAGAGATGATAATGATGGTTCTGATGGGAATAATGATGATAATGATGCAGGTGCAGGTGGTATTAGTGAAAATGTTGAGGATGAGTTGAATGTGTCAGATTATGTGGTTAATGAAGGCATGGATGAAATAGAGAATGCTGAACTTGATAGGAGTATGGTGATATATGAGGGTGAAAATGTGCAAACAGGTCAGGATGATGCAGATGATAATGCACAGAGAGGTCCAGCTTTAAATGTTTTTCCAATAAACAAAGGATTACCTTTTGAGGCTGTGGCTAATTTGTATTTCTGGGATGTTATGGGAGAACATGTTGATATGGGAAAAAGGGTGAGTTTTAGTGATAGGATGATGGTTGATAGACCTGAAGTTGAAAAGGAGGGAAAAGTGACAACCTATAATAGAAAGAAATCAATTCCAGTGAGAAAGTCTTCTTCTGTCAGGAAAAATCTTGTGTCATCTCAATCACTAACCACTGTTAGCAGTTTGGTTTCTACCACTGTTGAGGTATCTACCCCTGTTGGTACTTCAGAAGCAACCACTGTTATATTACCTACCCCTGTTATCACAGAATCAACCACTGTTACCACAACACCAACCACTGTTATCACAACACCAACCACTGTCATAACAACACCAACCACTGTCACCACAACAACAACAACAACAAGAACTATTTTACCCCCTGTCATTATTGAAGAACCCTCGTCACCACCCAAACCTAAGTCTGATCTTCCAAAGATTGATTCTAAAGACAAAGGTAAGGGAAAATTGAAAGAAGAAAGAAAGATAAAGAAGGTTGTAGAACCTCAGATTGATTTGGATGAGGCTAGGAGAGCTCAGGAGGAGCATGATGAGAGAATGTTAAGAATGGCAGTTGAGTCTAAGAGGCTGGAGGGTCCTGATGTTGATGTTGTACTGGAAGATATGAGTGTGGTAACCTTATCTCAAAAGGCTGCAAAGATGCTGAATGATATGGCTGCAATTGGTAAAGGGTTATCTGCACAACAGATTCATGATATGATCAACAAAAAGGATGGTAATGATGATCTGAGCCCAGGGTTTGCCAAGTTAAAACAAGCAAATGAAGAAAGGGCAAGAAAGAAAAGACAAGCAGATCTTGAAAAGAAAAGAAGTAAACCACCAACTGCTCCTCAAAGGAAAAAGGATTTAATCAGGATTCTTGGTGGAAGGTATGCACCAAGAAGTATATTAGAAGGATGGGAATTGGATAGGTTAGAAAAAGCCTATGCCAGACATCAGAATGAGGGAATGGTAGATTTTGAAAAGAAGCTCATGCAAGACAAATTTATTGAGAAAAAGTTATCTGAGGATAGAAAAAAGATTGCAGAGCAGGTCAGAATAGAGGAACAGGATAGAATTGAAAAGGAAGAGCAAGAGAAAGCAGAAGCAGAAGAAAGAGAATTGAAAAGGCTTTCTGATAGAAATCTAAAGATTAGATGGAATGGAGTTCTTGCTTGTGATAATGTAGTTCCTGATCTGGAGAAGGATGCAGTAGAATTGAGGAAATATATCAAAGAGGTGAAGGATAGCAGAGAAAATATTCATATTAATCATGATAGATCATCAAGAATAGTTCAATGGGAAGGACTGAAATCAAAAATTGCTGATATTGTGAAAGAACAGATCAAGGTTGTCAGAGAGGATGGAAATGTGCAATATTTGACATCTGTAGCTGATGTGATAAAAAATGTGAATAGATTAGACATTCTAGATCTATATGAGCTTAACAGACAAAGAAACAGGCAAGCTGCAATGGTGATTATGGAGAGAGATTTGAGTAGATGTTTGAATATGTTGTATGAGCCTGAACCATTCACTAATTTGTTTTTAAACTGCATTGAACATGTGCATACCTGGAGACACTTTGTTAGAGCTGGAGTTCATATGATTTTGTTCAGAGATGGAGTAACAATTTACATGCTTGATGAAAGAAAATATGTTTTGGGGACTCGGATTCTAAGAAATGTGCTTGCATCTCAACTAAGAACTACAGTGATTTCAGAAGGTGCATTCAATGCTTTATACATGGTGTTCAATCAGTTTCATAAAAGAATGGAGTTGGAAAGATTAAGAGAGGAGGAGAAAAGGAGAAGATAGAATCAAACTTCTAGTAACGAGAAGAAAGATGAAGAAACTTGATTCATTACTAAGAATGATCATGTTTAGGGGGAGATTGTTGAGTCCTGAGCCACTGCCAGATTTGCTCAGAAGACAAGTCTTGTGCCACTGCTAGAAGAACTTTACCACTGTTAGTTAAAATTGGTCTAACAGTGTCACTGTTGGTATAAATTTGTATTTTGTATCAAGTGTTTAACCACTGTTGGTAACATACTGGTACTACCCCTGTTAGTGTATAGCTCAACCACTGTTAGTAGTCGGTTAGAGATAATTATGGGATAGATATGATTTCCATAATAATTTGATTCTGTAAAGGACTCTATGTGATATAAATAGAGATCCTGTAAAACCCTAGAAGAGAGACGAATTTCTAGTTATTAGCTTCAAGGTTATAAACCCTAGCACAGTTTGTGTGTTCGTATTATTTGATAATAATATTGAAGCTTTTGATTAATATTCAGTGTTTCAAGTTTGTTCTTCAAGTTATTAATAAACTATTCCGCAAGCTTATTAATAATCAATCAAAGTAATACATATTAAGATCCTAACTGGGATCAACACTCTGTATCCATTTCAACATCATCAGTATCAACTGATCTATCTACTTCACCAAATTGATTAACCAAACTCTGCAGATATGTCAGATTGACATTTGAATATTCAGCTGCAATCGGAGTCAGTTATCCCGGAACATCAACGAAATAATCTAAAGCAATATTTTCATTAATATCTGAACTTTGTACATTGTCTGGTTCTGGGGGAGGCGTTACATTTGTTTCCAAGGTACGCTGACCTTCCTCCCCTGTATCAACAGTAACAGACTCCAACTCTAACAGTCTAGAATCTAACTCAGACACCTGTAGCCTTAACTCATCCACCTGTGCAGCTTTAAGCTTTAACTCCTTGATCTGAGAAGCCTGAGCTGCAATAATCGCGTTCTGATCATCAAAGCGTTTGCTCAATTGCTCCATTTAGCTCAGAAGCTGTTGAATAGATGGGAGTTGTGGTTGTGGTTGATGTTGTGGAGATGGTTGTTGTTGCTGAGGCGTTCGCTGACCAGATTCCTGAATAATAATACTGTTCTCTGGCGTCTCCTCAAAGGTAGCTCTGAATAGGATGGAGAAGACCCAGCTGGTCACTTGCCAGGGTTCCTCAGTACATGAACCCTCCCTGCAGAAATCCTTCTCAAAATACGCTTAAAGTGTCGAGGATCAACAATTTGAATCCCATCTAAAGCAGTTGATGGGGGCACATCACCCTCAGAATCGGGCGGTGTGGGCCCACCATCATCGGAATCAACCCGCTCAACACGATCAATATCGTCCAAATCCTGTGCAATTTCCGTGTCAACCAGGTCATCCTCATTTACCGGAGGAATCACATCATCCTTAAATCCGTGATTTATCGGTGCAACATAGTTTTCATTGACTATGGGCCCGAACAGTTCACGATCAGCCAAACTTGTTCACCCTTTGGTGCTAATTTGCAGTCATTAAAGACGCGTAGAGGCATTGGCATTATAATCAATATAAGTTGATCGACTTTTGGTATTGAATTGCTATACTTTGTGTTTTGATTTGTTTATTCATTTAACGTTTATATATTCAATCATTTGGATTCCGCACATTTGATTGGGTAAGGATTCGATTAGGTCCGACTACAGGGGTCCTACAATGGGACACAAGGATTGTGTCGTAGAATCATTCTATGCGACACAAGTATTGTGTCGCAGAATCAGTCTATGCAACACAAGGATTGTGTCGCAGAATGTCTGAATTAGACTATAAATAGAAGCTCGCCAGCTTCTGTTTAAAAAAGACTTTTCACACACATAACACTTCTGTATTTCAAAGAGAATTCACTAGATTGTGTTATTTTGATCTTTGTGTGTTTGTCCAAGTGTATGTATTGTTGCTAGTTCATTATATATAAACATACACCTTTGTGTTTTGGTTATTAATTGTATTAATCTTGCATATCTTGGTGTGTTTGATTTCCGCTCTAACACACAAGTTAAACTACTCGATTTGGTCCGTATACATGGAACCTACATATACTTCTGATAATACTGTTGGGACTAACAATTTTCAGGATCCTGGGTTTAGCCCTATAATGGCAAGGGAAATACAAAAGTTGAAGGACATGATATCGAGTGTTCCTGGAGTTGTGCATCCAATTCCTGAAGTTGCCCCAACGGCCCATAGGATCTCAAGATTTGCACCACCTATCTGTGATGTTGAGATCCCGTAAAGATTCCAAACACCAAATATGAAGTAGTATGATGGAACAACGGATCCTGAGGAGCATATTGCGCAATATAGGGAGAGAATGGAGATCATTCCAATTCCTTTTGATCTTAAAGAAGCATGCTTATGCAAGGGCTTTGGCTCTACTCTCACAGGATCCGTATAAAAATGGCTGTTAAATGTTCCCCCTTACTCTATTACTTCGTTTTCTCATTTGGTTAATTTATTTAACAATCAATTCTCTTGCAGTAGAACATTTGAAAAGCTTTAAACCGATTTATATATAATTTTCTAAAAAGCTAATGAGTCTCTTTGAGATTTTGTAGGGAGATTCGGGAGAGAATCCTTAAATATACCTAATTCGGATATGCCAACTGTTGTACAAGCCTTTAAGATGGGAATCAAAAGGGATTCCCCATTCTATGAGGATCTTGTTATGAATCCTTGCAGGAATCTTGATGAAGTCAGAAACAGAGCTTTAAGATTCATTAGGCTGGAAGAGGATGCAATGATACAGAAAAAGGTGGATACTCAATCAGCATATGATAGGCCTAACAGGAAATCATACTCATCTTCGTTCAGATCAAATAGAAGAAAACCTTATACCAGAAATGAGGATCGTCGTGTGAACACTATTGATGAGGATGATGAAGAGTATCCTAAAGTAATTGACTATAATTTTTTAGTAGATACAACAGGTATATTATGTGCCATGCAGGATCTCGGAGATAAAGCGAGGTGGCCGAAGAAGAATGATAAATCATATGCTGGAAAGACAAATCTAACTGGTGTGCACACCATGAGGATTTTGGCCATATAACAGAAAATTGCATAGCCCTCCGGAAAGAGATCAGTCATCTGCTCAACAAAGGATATTTGAAAGATTTATTTGGGAAAAAGAAGGATCACGCGAAGAATCATGATAAATTGCAGGATCCTGAAGTTCAGGATAATCGCAGGATCCCTACCAGAGTAGGATCCCCACCATTGGATGCCAAGGTAATTAATTTCATTTCTGGTGGCTCTGATATATGTGGTACTTCTTATTCTGCAGAAAAGAGGCACGCAAAGGAATCCAAGTCAGAAAGGCAACACAAGCCAAAAAGGACTTCCATCAAAAAAGATGAGAAAGTTATAGCATTTGATGAGGATGATCTGGATGATGTTCAGGATCCTCACCATGATGGATTGGTCATCACTCTGAACGTTGCCAATCATTTTGTGCGAAGGATCCTTATCGATATAGGAAGCTCAGTTAACATCATTCGTTTAGATACCTTGAAAAGGATAGGTATTCCGGAATCAGAGATCACCTCAAGATCCACTGTATTAGTAAGATTCAGTGGAGAAGCAAAAAACACAGTTGGTGATATCAAGTTGCCGATTTACATTGAAGGGGTAAACTCTATTCAAAAAATTTGTATTATGGATTGTTTGTCAAGCTATAACATTATCCTAGGAAGACCCTGGTTGCATGATATGAAAGCGGTACCATCGACATATCATCAATGCATCAAGCTACCAATTCCGTGGGGGGTGGTCAAGATTAGTAGTGCCCAACAGGAAGCGAAGAATTGTTATACAACATCAATGAAGTCTACTGCCAAGCCTCCGTCAGCATAACAATTAAAGAATAAGGCATGGGATGTCCTAGATACGAGGGAACAGGACGTCAAAGAAATGCCGCTTGACTCGAAGAATTCTGAAGAAAAAGTGCTTATAGGCTCAGGGATCCCAAAGGATTTCGAACAGGATCTAATGAAATTCTTGAACCAGAGGAAATCAATTTTTGCCTGGAAGCCGGAAGATATGACAGGTATATCTAAGGATATTATAACTCATAAACTTGGAATTGATGGTAGTTTCAAACCGGTTCAACAAAAGAGAAGAAAATTTGCGCCGAAAAGGAATGCTATTATCCAGGCGGATGTTGAGAGACTACTTGCTGCTGGCATGATAAGGGAAGTAAAGTTTTCAAGATGGTTGGCAAACGTGGTGGTGGTACAAAAGAAGAATGGGAAATGGAGAGTATGTGTGGATTATACGGATCTCAACAAAGCATGTCCAAAGGATCCTTTTCCATTGCCTCATATAGATTCAATGGTGGATGCGACAGCTGGACATGAGATCCTGACCTTTATGGATGCTTCATCAGGATTTCAGCAAATTTAGATGGAACCATCAGATCATAAAGACACAGCCTTCATAACCCCTACAGGTATATATTGTTATATTGTTATGCCTTTTGGTCTTAAAATGCAGGTGCAACATATCAAAGGCTAGTCAATATGATGTTCAAAGACCAATTGGGAAGCACAATGGAAGTATACATTGATGACATGCTTGTAAAGTCAAAGAAACTGAGGATCATCTTCAGGATCTTAAGATACCTTTTGACATCCTGGACTAATACAACATGAAGCTTAATCCTACAAAATGCCACTTTGGAATGGGGGAAGGGAAATTCTTGGGGTATATGGTGACTAAAAGAGGGATAGAAGCTAGCCCGGAATAGATCAAAGCTATTCTAAATCTAAAGTCTCCATCAAGTCCAAAGGATATACAAAGGCTGACAGGCAGGATAGCGGCGTTGAATCAATTTCTTTCAAGATCCTCAGACAGATGCAAGGAGTTCTATGATATCCTAAAGAAGAATAAAAAGTTTGAATGGGGAGAAAAACATGAAGCTACATTCCAAGAGCAAAAGAATTATTTATCGTCAGCTCCTTTATTAATGAAGACTGAGAATGGTGAACCGCTATTCCTCTATTTGTCTGTATCCCAAAATGGTGTAAGTGTAGTGCTGGTGAAGGATCATGAAGGGCAACAGCATCCAGCTTACTATTGACCTTCAACATGAAGTAGATTTGGAGGTGCAAGAACTAAATCAAATAAGTGAAAAATGGACATTATATACTGACGGCGCTTCAAATATAAAAGGAACTGGATTAGGAATTGTATTAAAATCGCCTCAAGGCGATATTATGCCTCAAGCTATAAGATGTGAATTTCAAGCTACAAATAATGAGGTGAAATATGAAGCATTAATTGTAGGATTGCAATTGGCTAAGGATATTGGTGTAAAATATTAAAGCGTATATGTTGATTCATTATTAATTGCTAATCACTATAATGGAACTTATACTGTAAAGGTAGATAGATTAGCCTTGTATTTGGAAATCGTTAAGGATCTTGCAGGTAGCTTCAAGATCTTCAACATTCAACATGTACCACGAGAGGTTAATACTGAGGCAGATGCTCTGGCTAACTTGGGGTCAAGTCTAAGGACCCCACCAGATGTTAAGATACCTATTATACACAATCCAGCACCTGCCGTTGCTAATAGAGATAACAATAAGGAACAAGTATGTGATGTGAAGGATCCTCAGTCTGGAGATAATTCGAATACATCAGGTTCTGGGGGCAAGTCAGGATCATGGATGCAGCCAATCATGGAATATATACAACACGATGTGATTCCTAAAGATGAAAACAACCCTAGAGCCTTCAGATTAAAGGTATCTCATTTTACTATTGAAAATGGTATATTTTATAGAAAATCACTTGCAGGACCATTATTGCGATGCCTTGAGGATCCTGAAGCACAAGTAGTACTCAAGGATATACATGAAGGGGACTGCGGAAATCATTCTGGGGGAAGAGTATTATATTTAAAAACCTTAAGGACAGTATACTTTTGGCCTACTATGAAGAAGGATTCCATGGATTTTGCACGCAAATGTGACGCTTATCAAAGGCATGGGAACATCCATCATCAACCAGCAGAACTAATGCATCCAATTATCTCGCCATGGCCATTTATGAAATGGAGAATGGATATTGTGGGAAAATTACCTACTACTCCTGGAGGAAAGTTGTTTATGCTTGCAATGACAAGTTATTTTTCCAAGTGGATAGAAGCCGAGGCATTTGTCCAAGTAAAAGAAAAGGATGTAATATCATTTATCAAAAGGAATATCCTCACTAGATTTGGGATCCCAGCGGAAATAGTATGTGATAATGGATCTCAATTTATTGGAAGAAGAACAACTAAGTTTTGTGAAAGTTAGGGAATCAAGATGATAACTTAAACACCAGTTCATCCTCAAGCTAATGGTCAGGCAGAATCTAGCAACAAGATCATTATCAACAACCATAAGAAGAGGCTGGATGCTAAGAAAGGAAGATGGGATGAAGAATTACCTTTTGTGCTATGGGCTGATAGGACCACTGAAAAGGAGGCAACCAAGCAAACTCCTTTTGCTTTGGTGTTTGGATCCGAAGATATGATTCCAATAGAGATGGTGATCCCAACGGCAAGATCTAGATACTGTTGATGAGATTAGGGAACGTGCTAAATTCAGGATCGCAGCATATCAGCAAAGGATCTCAAAATCCTATATCAAAAAGGTTATGATAAGAAGATTTCAAGTAGGGGATAGGGTATTGATAAAGGCATTTCAAAATACTAAGAATCCTGTTGAAGGAAAATTGGCACCAAAGTAGGAAGATCCATATTTGATTGATTTGAATGCTGGAAAGGGGGCATATTGGCTGGCTAATTCAGATGGTGGGTTACTTCCAAGATCCTGGAATGTCATTCACTTGAAACTCTACCATGTGTAAGTTGAGTTTGCTTAGTCAAAATAAAAGGTACCTCTATGATCCTAAACTTTTTTATCAATCCTTATCCTTTAATATATATGTATGTGTGTTTTATAATTAAATATTAATATATGCATGGAAATTATTTACATTTATTATTCTCATTGAATACTGTACTAACTTAAGAATCGGAGGGGTGTTAGGCAAACTAACACCCACCTTTATCCAAGATCTTATATTTGTTGTAGAATATGCACGTAAGGATTGTTCTGGGCAGAATTTTCACTAACCCTGCTGGATCCTGACTTAATGTTCATCTCGATAACTTGTGGAGATCCTGGACTACATATGAGTAAGTTATATACAGGATACCGAGCCTGGATAAGATATAATGATTATGTGTGATCCTGATTAAATTACTATGCAGGATTCTCAGGTATGACTATATTATCCTTAAGATTATGTTGAAACATGGATAATAGTTATGTAACCTTACTGTTGAGATTATTATATTATAGGATCCAACAGGTATATTGTTTTATCTTTCAGGATCACCAACTTATAGTTATCCCAAATCTGACTAAGTCTGGGATAATAGAATCCGTTGGACTTAATACTATCTTATTTATCTTATAATATATGCTTACTATAAGGATCCCAGATATCAAATATCTCGGGATCCCTTGCTACTAATATCTACACGTGTTTATTTCTATTTGACCAGGTCATGAGAGACGTGGGGAAGTAGTTCCAATTTCTTTGGATCGTATATTACTCAAAGAATATTTGAAATACGAGGAAAGAAGTCAGCACGTGCGTTATACTTGGTCATATGAACGTTGGAGACGTTTCACCAAATCTCGGGGATGATCCCGGATATCTCGGAATTATAGTTGTAGGTATGTAGTATATATATGAGGCTTGAATGATCGATTAGGTTAACTTCATCATTTTTACACTTAGACGATCATTCTTGTGCTCTTTAGTTTGTAAACCTTTTCCATTTAATAAGATAAACATAAGGCAAGGATCGATTGATCCTTCCCGAGGTTTTGTGCCGATGATCTATCATAGATCAAGGGTTTTCCTCGTATATTACTGTGTTCTTGTATCTTTCTTTCATTTACTCTATTAAACTTGCATTCTTGATCATGTTCACTGCATTATCCCGGAATTATCCCGGCTTATATTCATTTTTCTACATTTAACTTAATTTATTCATCATTTACAAAGTCTTTGGTCACATATTTAGCAAGGTTTAATTCTAAGTTAATCCATAGAAAAATTACAAGTATTCATCACAAAGTATAACTTTCAAAATAAATTATCTTGAAATCAAATTCAAACACACTACCTCACTTTACTAGTTTGTTCATTAAATTGCATTGTGTAATTTTTTGACCAAAAAAAGGATCATGGGTTGAAGATTAGAGGTTTGGCCACCTCTCCTCCGTTAAGGATTCTAGTGATTCTCTAAGGTTTAGATGTTTCCATACGGATAAACACCTCTCTAAGAATAGGGTTTTGACGCACGATGTTTGATTATAGAATCAAGGTTATGGGACCGGTGATGCCTCTAGTACCCGACAATTTCATGACCATTGACCTATAGATCAAATGCTTCCGAATGTCGACAATGATGTGCACTAGATGTGTCGATCTAAGGTTTGTGTCATTTTCACGTCACTCTAAGGTTTGTAATATTTTCACATTACCAATTAGTTAGGCATTTTCATGTCTCAAATGGCTTGGCCCAAGAATCAAATGGTTTGTAATGTGTTTACATTACTGAATGGTTTGACATTTACATGTCACTGATATAGTTTTCTTAAACTATCTAATGGTTATAATGTTTTCACATTATCAAAGTTTTCATTGGTTAAGTCTAATAAACAAATTTATTAGCTCTAATGTTTTCAAAATAATTTTGATCTAAGGATCATAAAATATTTTTGAGATCACGACAGTTTTCAAAAAATAAATGAAATTGTTTTCACAACTGCTTGACAAATTATCAATATTTTCATGTTACAGGAAATATTCATCAAGATTCATCGTTATATACGAAATGTTTTAGGATCTTGAAATCTTAGGATCCTAAACTCAAGCTTATCTTAGATCCAATTAAGGATCCTTAAAGCTTGTACTGGTGGATGGATGTTGAGAGAATCTTCTCATTATCCTGAGATCCAAACTATCTTGGATATAATCTGAGAGAATCTCCTCAGGATCCTGTTTCTAAACAACTATCAAGCAAATAAAAATATGTTGAGGGAATCTCCTCAGTATCCTGAAGATACAAGATGTAGATAATACCCTAATATCATTCAAAAGACTAAGGATTCAGTGATCCTTAGAATGAATTCAAAAGAAATGCAGGAAATAAAATTGTCTTGTGGCCAACATAAACCACATAACACCACCGTGGTTGGCCATGTCAGGCCAACCTCGCCCGAAATAATTGTTTGTTACTATCACAACCCTTAGAATCTAAGAACATAAAATCAATATCGGGCTCTGGCTAGTCATATGCCTTCCTTGCCCGAGGTTTAATCTTCAACTTCAATAGGATCCTCTGGAATCTCCGATGCTGGCACTGGACTGTTCATCTCGGTATCTTCGATATCAATTGTAACCTTCTGTGTTGATGCATCAGGAGTCTTCTTGGCTGGTGTTTTGGTTCCTTTGCCACTAGCTTCATCAAGGAAATCTCCAACTTATGGATCTTCACCCTTCAATTTTGCCAATTTATCTTGCCAGGCTTGGATATTCCAAAATGTTGTGTCAAGACCCTTAGCACTAGCTTCAGACACCATAAGGATCCTGGCCTTGAGCACTGCAGCAGCTGCATCTTTCTTGATACCAGCAACCAGGATCTCACGTTCTTCATCGATTTTCTTCTGAACTTCGGCATCTTTTTGGGCAGCATAAGCCTTGATATCCTTGATCTCTCTCTTTAAAAAAGCCATCTCCTGAGAAGAAGTTTCTACGGAAATAGCAGTTGTCTTCTTTATGCTCTCAACCATCTCTACTTTCTCTTTATAACATTTGGAAGCTTGTTCCTATTCACTTGGCTGCACTTCCCTGCCTTAGGTCAATCAAATTTGATCCATTTTCTACCAACTAAACCTAATAAATAGGGTAGTAAGTAGATAGACGGATTAGTACTTTTACCCAGGGGTAGCCTTCCTTGTCGCCAAAGAAGAATGAGAATTGATAAAGTTTTCTTAAGATTCAGGAAAGGAAGCTTTTTGGGAGAAAGGAGAAAAAGTATGTATTTATCTGTCCATTCCTTCCTCCAACAGATGCGGGTGAATTAGCTGCCTTTATCTTATTCTTCGTTCGTCTAAATAGATAATCGATGTCCTTCGCTTCATCTGCAGTTATCGGTGTAATAAAGCAAGGGGAGAGAAGCATATAAGTCAGATTGCTTAATTAATGTATAAGACTTAAGATCAAGCTAGGAGAAGCGCTTTCAGGCTCGTTCGCTTAGCAAATCTCTAATTAGTCTTCTCGGGTGTTGTTTCTAAGCTGGGAAGTTGGTTTCTTTTTTGGGTCACCCCCTTTCTTCTTGTTTCCAAGAGAAGAGGAGAAAATCTCATGAACATTTTTTTTTTAGATAGAAAATCGAACAAGAAAAACCATTTCTTTTGTCTACGTTTATTCTTGCTTTATATTCTATATTATTCTAATTTCAGAAAAACGAAAAGATTCAAAACCTACTGCCTTGCTCCTCGGCTCCATACTGCTCCAGCCGCTCGCTGTAATAGCTTGCTTCTCGGGTGGCTCGCACCCTGGGTGGTGCGGCTGAGCCAGAGTGGGCTCAGCAGTCGGCCTATCTTTCCGGGCGCACGCATAAAGGCATGATTAGTTCCACAAATCTCACTGCACTGACCATAGTAAACTCCTTCTCGTTGTACCGAAATAGAGGTTTGATTTAAACGACCAGGTACAGCATCACATTTTACACCTGAGGAAGGTACAGCCCAACTATGAAGTACATCAGCAGATGTTACAATAATACGTAGATGACTTTCTCTTTTTTTCTACTATTCATTCTTTTTCTGCAAGGAATGAATTCTGCATGACACGGGTTGGTTGTAGCTACGTAAGCTGGTGTACAGGTTCATAAAGTCTGCAGCTATAAGCAACAATTTGTTATACGGTCGCCGAGTTTGTTCAAACAAACAGCCTTTTTTGAGTATAGTAGGTCCGGCGTACTCGCGGGGCCTTTGCACAGTGTTCTCTTCTGACTTTTAGACCTCCACTCCCTCTGCCACCATTCAATAGGCTTGACTTTATAGCTTCTTCTTGCTTGAGCTGAGCACGTAAGCCAAGCCTTCACTTACTTATTCGTAGACTTTTCTGGAATCTCCATCTCAGTGAGTCTGAGGCGCTGCTCTCGACCAAAGTCGCACGTGATGCTAAGTAAGGATGCACCCCCCTACCACTGTTAAATAGCGCCCTCGGAACGATATTGCACGTCTTGTTCCAAACAAGGTTATTAAAAGTAAAACTTCAAACTTCGTTCGAAAAAGTCAAGTACAACTGATGCAGCCAACAAAGAGAAGTCCAACCAGTTTGCTCGTCGTTTAGGCCGGTGAGTGAGCATCGTTTTGGCTTACGGAATGTAGCCTTGTAAACTTCTTTAGCTTCGTTCTTATGATTAAATGCACAAGGTTGAAATCTAGGTGAAAAGATTGAATAAGCTTGATAAGGTGTACCTTGTCAAAATCAAGTATGGGCTCATCAGGATCCTCAACGATGTTGGTTTTCCTATTCTTGGTAGTTGACCTGGAACGGAGGTTAGGAACTCTAGCCTTGCGGGGTTCAACGACTAATTTTTCCTCCTCGATCGGCTCATCCTCATCATCGATGTCCGACAAGGAGAAGTAGGATGTTGTTTTAAGATTATGATCATATTAAAGAAACAGAAACAGGAAAGAGATATTTTTTGTTAGAATGACGTGGACATGTAGAAAAGTTAGGAGTTTTTCTATTGTTGTATAAGCTGATGGCAATGCTTGCTTGTGTTTTAAAAAAAAATTGTACATAAATCTAGTGGTGTAGCATCTAATCAAGAAATCTGAGCATATTTGGCCATATTATTCTATTCAAGAACAAATTGGTCAACTACTATACTAATGATGTAGGGTACAAATATTCATATTGTTCTGGTGGAGAATATTAATGGTGGCAAAAAGGGTACGTTCCGGTCTTTTGGGTAACAGGTCAAAACAAATAGAAACGAAAAAGTGCATATAACCTAGTTTTGAAATCATGAATCTATATGATATCGTCATTAATGAACATATGGGTTCCATACAAAGCATTTAAAATGGAATCTCTTCCAGATATAACTTAAGCATCAAACGGGTTATCAATTTGATAATATTAACCGTTTAATGATGTTTTACGGTAACTGGTAAGGAAAACTTCGTGTATCCGTAAAATACTGTAACACCCCCAAATTTAATAGTTTGCGGAAGCGAGATTTGGGTGTTACTAATCAATAATCAAGCACATAGATTAATAGCAAACGACTCTACATGCGTCGTTTTTAACAAAATATATTGATGATAAAATGTTTACAATAATTAAACTTGTACATAGCTCGTTTTCGTGGTACGAGAGATTTAATTACATAATTAGTTAAAAAAAAATCTAATAATGCAGTGAAATCTCTGAAATTTGCATGATGACTCGAGCTAAAGGGCATTATGTCGGGTAGTCCAATCTACTGCTGAGTACCTGTGATACATGCTAAAATGGGCCAGCTAACGCTGGTGAGCTCACAGGTTTAGATATCAAATAATAATGTATGAACCGCAAGATTTAATATTGATTTGCATCCAGCAAATGATAGTGTATACAACCATTAACGTATAGTCTGAACTTTGACTCCGTGGGTCGGATCCCGTATAAGGATTTCCGATGATTTGCCTCTACGAGTGCCTAATCCACACTCGTCTTATCATAATATTAGTACATCCGTTGCGGAGGTTACGCGACTAACCCGGATGAGGTGGTTCATTCCTATATGGTACCATATACTAATATTCACGCTACTTTCGTATTACCAGACTATAATGCGAGAGGACTTGATTTGATTAGTTGAAAACCATTAATGTTGTACAATGAAATATGTACTTGCGTTCACATGTTAAAAACAGAGCAATGTAATCACACCCATAGTAAAACAGTAAAAAGAGGGGCTATGAGACTCACCTGAGCCTTGAGAAGTTTAACTTAATAAACTTGTTTGATTAGCTGTGTATTGATGTCCGAAAACTTGTAACCTAAGGTGTCCAAGACACGCGATGGTTATAAACATGATTGGGTATCTCGAAAGACTACCTTTGTATTTGTTTGTTCAACGAATGTGTCCAAATTACTACGATTTGGTTGATTGAATTGTGTTTTGAAAATGTGTACGGCGCGTTGGTGACGGTTTGCAATAATAATCCAAAAGTGCTATTATTATGTGTATCGTTGTATCATATTTCATTATCTGTTAGTGTTTGACACTTAGTGTGAAAAGTATTTATAAGTTCCTGGATGACGGGGGTCCGGGGGCAGCACCCCTGGTAGCGGGGTCCAAGGGGCGGCAGCCCCTGGCGGGGTCCAAGGGGCAGAGCCCCTGGCTGGGGTTGAGCTGGACTTGAATTTCGGTGAAATTGGGTGTTAAATTTTGAGTCTCAAAACTTAGTGAAAAATGAGTTTTAAACTCTCTGTTTTTAGCGACACAGCATGCGACACAATGGTCATGTATGCGACACAAGGGTTGTGTCGCATAAGGATGCGACACAAGAGCTTAGCGACACAAGGGTTGTGTCACATAAGTGACGATGCTGATTTAACAGCGACATAGTGATTGTGTCGCATGGGATTTGCAACATAAGGTACGACACAATATTGTGTCGCAAAAGGTCCGACACAACTGGGTTTCTACGACACAAGGTACGACATAAAGGATCTTATGTGACACAAGGCTTGTGTCGCAAAGATGAACACTCAGACAGTCCCCAGCGACTGTCATGGTTTTCAAACCCAAAACCCAAATCTAACTCATTTTTAGGCTATAAAATCATGTTCTCTTCCTAGTTTTGGACACATATCAGTTGTTTACCCCATTATAACATGAAAACAAGCAACAATTTAGTAGATCTAACAGTTTTTATAAAAATCTTACAATTGCAAATCGAGACAATTTTAGGCCGAAAATGATGATGACGCTTTTGATAAACTTGTTCCTTGCTTGATGGTGATTCCGAAAATATAAGTCTTGTTGTCGGTTTTGAAATTCCGAAAATATAGATGGTGGTGGTTTTTGTGAGTTTTGAGAGGAAGGGAGAGAAAGAAAGGTGTGGGAAATGAGGAAGAAAGAGGAGAGGGTGGGGAGTTGGTGGAAGCCTCACCTTCTCAGCTTCTGAAATTCCACTCCGTGTGGTGTTCGTTTCCCCGGTCGTTTAAACGTTTAATATTTATTGTAATTGTTTCAAATGTAAGTTTTAGAATACGAAAGTTCACTAAATTTATTCATCGAAGTATCTTATTAACACTTACTAATTCAATTGGTTTCATTTGTTTGTGCTTTAATGTTTGAGTCGCGTAGACGTTTTATTTTACGATACGAAGTGTACTTGAAATATTATCAAAATAATATTCTAGGTATGTTATCGTCATAAGAAAAATTTTATATTATTTAATAAAATTGATCACCAACGTCCGTATTTTACTTGAACCGAAATACATTCGATTTAGTTTGCGTACGATTTAAGCAAATCGCATTTTTGTATATATTCAACAATATATAATTTGATACGTTAATTAGTCTAACACAGAACTAATTACATGTATTAACAGAGAATTAGGCACTTATTACTAGTCCTAATTTGGCGGGTGTTACAAATACGCTCAAATTTTTGTGAGTTTGGAAAACTATAGCAGGACAATGATCTTTGTTGTGGTTTCGTTACTCTCAGCAAACACATATATAATTTCATAGTGTGCACTCCGGTGTTTATAAGCTGCACATGAAAGTTAAAAAAATGGGAAATAACAAATTATCTAAAAGTGATAAGGATGAAAGCAACATGTTTAAATGTGGCAATAGGATATGGATCAGATGGGTGGACGTCAGCAAGTAATGCGAGTTTTCTTATAGTGCGGATAAAATATAAGTAGTTATTTAAAAAAGATAAATCATAATTTTAAGCATGACCAAATTGTTGTACAATTGGATTATTGTACTTTGCGAAAATATTCATGTGGGTTACTATACTTTTAAAATGTTCAATTGGATTACTGTAATTTATAAAAGTGTTTTCACGCCTATTTCTGCTACAGTACTTAGTGACCCAATTGCACATTGTTATGTACATTTTCACAAGTACAGTAACCTAACCTAATTGAACTATGGCGAAAGTTTGGTAACCTAATTGAACATTTTTGAAAGTATAGTAATCCAATTGAACATTTTAAAAGTACAGTAACCCACATGAATATTTTCGCAAAGTACAGTAATGCATTTGTACATTGACCCTTCTTATTATTATAAGTATGATGATGATAAGTAAGTATGATGATGATATGAAGAAAGAATATTTTGCATCCAATATTTATACAGTTTTACATTCTACGTCGCAGCCTTGTCGAGCATCAAACTTAGAGAAAGAAGAGAGAGCGATATGATGAAAGTTGAATGCTCAAAATTGGATAGAATTAGCACCCTTCCTTAAGACATAATTGCCTACATACTAACTCTTATACCACTAAGAGATGCATTGCAGACGAGCATATTGTCAAGGAAGTGGAAGTATAAATGGGCCAGCATGCCTAAACTTTATTTTGATCACAAAATGTTTAGGATTCTTGTACTCAATAAGTTTAGGCTTACCAGTGCTATTTTCCACGTTTTGCTACTACACACGAGTCCGTTACTTGATTTTACATGGCTTATTTACCAACATATAGCCTTTTGAGGTCGACCAGATAATTCTTTCTCTTCCAAGAAATAATACATTGCAACGCCTTACCTTAGCCAATTGTTCCGATTACCACTACAAGCTATCTGACTCGTTTTTTCATTTTGAAAATTAGAATTTTTAGTTATCTAATAGTGTGTTTTTAAGCATCCTATTACATTTAATGGGTTTAGTACTTTGAAGTGCCTAACCTTTTACAACTGTTGGACGGTGACAAAATCACAGCCACATGATTTTAGTCATGTTTTATTTGTGGCTCAATTCCATGAAAATAAAAGTCAAAGAAAGAGGCCACCTATTATTATTCAAATGGAGAATCTAGGAAACTTTCTTGTAGTTTGTCAAGAAAGGTTTGACAATTACTATTCTGCATGTGCATGGTTCTTAGTATATAAATGAATGTAGTTAGCTTCATTTATCATCCACAAGATTACAAAGGGAAATAGTTGATAGGTACGATTAACGGAGAGATTTTCTTTGTGAGGGTGTTAAAGAGTTTATTCTTGTAAGGAGTGAAAAAGTGTGTACGATAAACTTAGATTTTATCCTAAAATCTAAGGGGATCGGGTTAAGGTTTAACTCATAATGTACGATTTCTTGTACCGAGATCTTTTTTCATTATAAAAATAAAGGAAACTCTTGGGGGTGGACTAGGTAGGGTTGTGCCGAACCACGTTAATCGTCGTGTCTATTATTTCTTACAAGTTTGTCTCAAACACATATATCCCCGATTCCACTCATGTAGGTGTGTTAGGCAAGTTTTCATAACAAGTGGTATCAGAGAACCCAGGTTTTTTCAGATAGTTTTTGGATTGAGATGGCGGGAAATGGTAGTATGCATTTTAAGGCGGAGCCATTTGATGGAACCGGGAATTTCACATTGTGGCAAGCAAGGGTGAAGGATATTCTCGTTCAACAGCGCTTGGCTAAGCCATCGAAGGGTAAAAAGGAAAGTAAGCCAGAAAAGATGACGGATGACAATTGGAATGACATCAAGGAAAGATGTGTCAGTACCATTCACCTTTCCATCAGTGATAAGATCATCAACAATGTCAGCGAAGAAACAACCGCAACGGGTTTGTGGGTGGCCCTTTAAAATTTATTTCTCAGGAAGACCATGACCACGAAGCTGAACTTGAAATGTGATCTGTATCGGTTGAAGATGGAGGAAGGTGGGAATATCATTGAACACATGAATGTGTTTATTGTTCTAGTGGATTAACTTGCAAAAGTTGAGGTTGATATTGAGGAAGAAGATAAGGCCCTTATTCTTCTTACCTCTCTTTCCAGTTCGTACGATATTTTGGTGACTACTATTCTATACGGTAAGGCTACCGTAAAGATGGAGGAAGTAGTACTGGCATTGTTGTCTCAGGATAAGAGGCGAAAATCTAACGAAGGTTTTGACCATGAGTTTGCTATGGTCAGTCATGGAAAGGGAAGGTTTTCCAAAAAGAGATCTAGTAGCAGTATGTCCAGATCAAGAGAAGGTGTGAAGGATGTCCAGTGCTTCAAATGTCATGAGTGGGGTCACTACAAGAAGGATTGTCCACTCTGGAAGAAAGGTGAAGATAATTCTGGGGGTTCGTCTGCTGCAGCAGCAGTTAATGAACCGGTTAATTTGGGAGATGTTCTCACAGTCTCCGAAAGAATAAATACTTCTACTCAAGATGAATGGATTTTAGATTTTGCTTGTACGATGCATGTGTGTTCCAAGAAATGGTTTTTTGATAAGCTGGAGATAAAGAAGGCTACAGTGCTAACTTTAGGTGACAGTTCAACATGCAATGTTGAAGGTGTTGGCGTGGTGAAAATAAAATTGTTTCACGGATCCGTTTACACTCTTGGTGGCGTGGCATATGTCCCCAAGATGCGTAGGAATCTAATTTCCTTAAGCCAGTTAGATTCTCAAGGATACGGCTATTCGACCGTAGGTGAAGTTATGAAAATCACAAGTGGCGTGAAGGTCCTGATTAAGGGAAAGAAGTATGAAGGTTTGTATCGTCTGGTTGGGAGTACAAAATGTACTCGGATCTTGAATGTTTGGAAAGTGTGCACACGAGAAACAGATCGGGAACATGTTATGACATGTTTGACCGAGTTAGACAATGGTGAGAGGGAAATCCTACTGAGGGAGAGGTGATTCGAGACTCCTTTTGGGAGTCAACTATGTAAGTTGACAAGGGCAGCTACACATGATTATTGGCCGTTTATTTCAATCAGGTGGAGTTAGGACCAAGGTGATTCAAGGTGTACAGCGGTGATAATGGAGGCCAATGGTGGAAGTACTAGGTGATAGTATTTTCGGAGACAAAGAAGATAGATGTTCTTCAAGGTGAAGGTTGAGAACTGATAGCAGATAGGTGGAATTTTAACCAAGGTGGAGATTTGTAAGACGGTGATAAAATCACAGCCATGTGATTTCAGTCATGTTTTATTTGTGGCTCAATTCCATGGAAATGAAAGTCAAAGAAAGAGGCCACCTATAACTATTCAAGTGAAGACTCTAGGAAACTTTCATGTAGTTTGTCAAGAAAGGTTTGGCGATTACTATTCTGCATGTGCATGGTTCACGGTATATAAATGAATATAGTTAGCTTCATTTATCATCCACAAGATCACAAAGTAAAATAGTTGATAGGTACGATTAACGGAGAGGTTTTTTTTTGTGAGGGTGTTAAAGAGTTTATTCTTGTAAGGAGTGAAAAAGTGTGTGCAAGAAACTTAGATTTTATTCTAAAATCTAAGGGGTTTGGGTTTGGGTTTGGGTTTAACTCATAGTGTACAATTTCTTGTACCGGGATCTTTTTCATTATAAGAATAAAGGAAACTCTTGGGGGTGGACTAGGCAGGGTTGTGCTGAACTACGTTAATCGTCATGTCTATCAGTTATATTATATTGCTTTCTATTATTTCTTGCAAGTTTGTCTCAAACAAATATATCCCCGCTTCCGCTCGTGTGGGTGTGTTAGGCAAGTTTTCATACTAGAACAACAATGTGGAGATAACTACAAAGATGCTTAAGCATTTCCTCACCAACTGTCCTCTACTTGAGGAAGCTTATTTTGTATGGCTGATACATTATAAATGCTTATGAAGCTCCATCATATTAATTAAGACATTTTTCAACCTAAACATACCTTGATATGTGCAGCTTGGAAAGAAAGAAAACGGAGACAATAGGAGTATTGCACAAGAAGACAAGTTAACATTTGTTGAGTTGCTTAAATCTTCGCCAGCAATTAACGAGTTATCAATCGAAAAGTATTACATGGAGGCATATCTCTTCTCTTATATATCAGTTTATATAAAAATAAATAGTAGTATATATGTATGCTAAATTATGTTTTGGTATCATTTGAAATGAAGTACTTCGATACACTTCATATGCCGCCTAAGCTCCCAATTTCACTAGTTCTTCTCAAGATTCTCTATTTGGGTGTGTTTTATGGAGCAAGATGAGCTTTTGTGTGTCTTTTGCTTGATTAAGAGCTCCCCAAATTTGACGAACTTTTACCTACAGGTGAATATAAATTTAGTGACATATATATCTTCGATTTGATAATGTATAATTCCTTTTAGTAAGTTTTGACATGTTGCTCATGTGATGTGACACCCGCCAATTTAAGACTTTAATTTGTATCTAAACTATCTGTAATTACGTGTATTTAGTTTATAAAAATCTAAATATATGTAATATTATGTGTAATTACATACACGTTTATACGATTTGCTTAAATCGTACAGTGATGAACCAGACGAAGTCCGACAATACTTTTTATGGACATTGGTAATAAAATATTAGAATAATATGGAAATATCCAAACAAACATTATTTACCTTAATATAATACGAGAATATATTACATGTATGAAATATCGTATAAAACGCTCCGTACGCGATGAAAACGCGTGAAACGCGCCCGACAAACGAAATAAATCTAAGTTTTACTTTTATAACTTCATAATAAGTATTTTAGTAAAATACTTCGGTTAAAAATATCGCAATTACACGCGTACAAAAATAATGTCTAAAAACGATACTTGTGTTAAATAAATGTAAAAACCGCAACCGACAACCATACGAGACCCGAAATATATTCTAGTAACTTAAAATGTAATACTTGAGTAAAACTTCTTATTAGAAATATAACATTTTATATTGTTAACAAAACTAGTGTACTAAACGTTGTACGATTAATTAAAACGTAAAACAATCGGGTAAACGAACGTTGTACGTAATGTAAATTGGAGAAACAAATTTACACACCCACTTGGTAGGCCCCACCCACGAAATATGCAGCTAAGATTATGGCATCCCATGCCTACTCTTGCCCTTTTTTGAATTCTTAAACAAGCAACAACCCACACCACTATGCACTCCCATCATTTACCTTACTCCATCATTGTAACACCCGTCAAATTAGGGCTAGTCATTAGGTCCTAATCATTTTGTAATACATGTAATTAGCACTGTGTTAGGCTAATTTTTGTATCAAATAATATATATTGTTGAATATATACAATTACGCGATTTGGCTAAATCGTGCGCTTCCAATCGAATGTAATTCGGTTCAATTAATACGGACGTCGGTGAACAATTTTTATTAAATAACATAACACTATTATACCCAAAATATTATTTTGATAATATTTCGTATTTATTTCGTATCGTACTATTAACATCTACACGGTCTAAATCATTAGATGCGCAAATTAATCCAAGTTATATTTTATAACTCAATTATAAAGTATTCAGTAAAATACTTCAATAAAAATATTGAATAAATATTTGTATTTTGAAACCCGCATTTAAATGCGTATTAAATTATTTAAACGTTTAAACAATCGAGAAAACGATCACCACGCGAAGCGCAATTACGGGGGACGAAAAGTGGGGCTTTCACCTAAAACCCCCACCTTCTCTTTCTATTTCTCATTTCACCTCCTTAAACCTTCTTTCTCTACTCTTTTTCTCTCTAAATACTTCCATCACCACCACCACCTTAAATCACTAAAAAGCACCAACAAAACTCATCGAATCATCTCGCTCCTTTGGAAAAAAAACGTTCACCTCGTCACGATCTACGTTTCCATCCTTCAGGATTTCTCTCGCGTTAACTCGTAAGTTTCTGACAAATCTCGAAAACATTACGATTTCATTTATTTTGCTTGAATGTTGTTCATGTACGCTTATAATGTCCAAATAAGGTGTAACAACCGCAAAATTAGGGTCAATTTAAAATTTTCCTAATTACGTGCTTATTACTTGTATTTAATATGAAATGGATTAAATACGATGATTACTTACCATAAATATATATATAGATGATACATATATATATACACGTATACGATTCGTTCAAATCTTATGAGATTACAAAAGTACAAAATACGGACGTTGGTGAAACATTATTAAATAATGTAGAATTAATTAATAACGTTTACATATACTTTATATTATGGTTATAATATAAGAAACACGCACGCTTTATTTAAAACGTTACCGAATATTGCAAAACACGACCAACCGACAAAAATAAAATAAAGTTATGATTTATAAATAAAAAACAAGTATTTTGATAAAATACTTCAACAAAATATCGAGTAACATTTTCATATTTCAAAACGTATACATAAACGCGTATAAAATGATTTTAACGTTTAAACGATCGGGGAAACGAACACCGCATGGAGCGCAAACACGGAGGAACAAAAATTGGTGAGACCACATCATGGTGGCCCCACCATAACCGGCCAAAGGTGAGGGGTGCCAACCCTCACCCTTTTTGGTCACTTACACACACTAAACCAAATCTACACTCTACTTTCTCCACCTCTCTCAACTCTCTCTCTAATCTCGTCTCTCTCTCTATCTCGGCTCACCCTCTCTCTCTAAAAATCACAAACTAAACAAGCTTGGATCACAAAAAGAGAAGGAGCAAAGTGTTCACCACAACGAGGGCTACGATTCCATCTTTTCGGTTTCTCGATCCGACGACTTAGTAAGTTTTCCGGCGACTCTCGAAACTTCCGATTTCAATTATTTTGCTAGTATAATGTTCCCCTAGTTAAATGATGTCCAAATATATAATCAAAACTCGTTTTTGAAAACATTATCGGAAATGTCGGTTTTGGTCATTTTTAAGAAAACGACACCACAAGCACTAAAAACGTCAACTAATAATTTTTATGAACTCATTATAACATTCTAAGACTTGGGTAAAAGTTTCAGGCCGAACGGTGGCCGAAAAACACCTTTTTCGGCGAAATCTCCGGCCAACAGACCGTAGTGTCGCAGAGGCTCCAGGCCATCTGCGACACTAGGCCTAATGTCGCATGAATCACCTTAGTGTCGCATAGTGCGACACTAGCGATTGTGTCGCATAAGTCCTCAGTGTCGCATACCCAACAGTGGTAACCCTTGATACACCAACAGTGGTAACTTGCGACACTACCCTTAGTGTCGCATGGTGCGACACTAGCGATAGTGTCGCATAAGCCCCCAGTGTCGCATATAGCGACACAAGCGTTAATGTCGCATGATGCGACACTAGTCGTAGTGTCGCATAAATTCTTAATGTCGCATGGTGCGACATAAGCCATAGTGTTGCAGAACCCATAATGTCGCATAAAACTCTAATGTCGCATAAAACCTTAGTGTCGCATAGACTGTAATGTCGCATGTAGCGACACTATACATAGTGTCGTATGAGGTAAGTTAGTGTCGCATATAGCGACACAGGACCTTAGTGTCGCATGTATCGACAGTGTCGCATAAATCACTAGTGTCGCATAGGTCAGAAAATACAGCTATTTTTACACCAAGTGTTGAACTTACACCACCTCAATTACTCATACAATACGATTCCCAAAACATACAAAAATGTGTTTTTTATTCACGTACAACACTTCGAAATCAATGTGATAGCATCAAGGCTATTATTTACCGTCATCACCAACGGGCCGTACATTTTATACAAACTACAAATACAAACAATTTTAAATCTACAAACTAACTAATGGACATTAACTAGTTGGGGACAACTAGCACGGATACTTTACAAGTATTCCACTTACTTACATAACCTTACGCGTATTAGGACGCTAAGGGTTGCTAGTCAAGATACTATACCGCTTACTTTCTACATCATCTGCTAGACTCCCAGGTGAGTCTCACAGCCCCTATTTTACTGTTTTTCACTCAGGGGTGAGATGCATTACTATTTTTACATGAACACACGTACTTACTTGCTGGCATGATTTACTTACCTTACTGAATCATGGATACGCCAATTGCTTGAGTTTCGAATAATCTAATGAAAGTCTCCTAATCATAGTTGTTAGTTAGGAATAAGCGCGAGTTTTAGTATATGGATCCATATGGGACTGACAATCCCCACCCGGGGTAGCACACACTACCACGAACCGTACTGTAGAAATGGGCGTTTCTTACTCGTTATATGAATGTTTTTGGATTAACATTCACGGGGGTACTATATTTATTGTACGTTAAGCTTCAACTATGGTGGCTCATGGCAAGTGTATCAAACGGTTAGCATAACCTGCAACCACCACTTACTTACTTACTGGCTGGCTGATTTACAAATACAACTGTTACTTGTGTGTTCAAACTATTTACTTACAAACCTGTGAGATTCACCAACCTTTTGGTTGACCGTTTTAGTAATGCTTCTCAGGTACGCAGCATCAGTAGGGATGCCCAACAGGATATGCTTATTAGCTCGAGTCGCATGCATTTACAAGCTTGGAGATTTTTCATACATTACTTTTGTACTAGTTGTTATGTAATAGAATCTCTAGGAAACTTACTCGAACTCGAGCTTGTATTTTGAATCACTTATGTACTAATGTAATAACTTTTCGAATGTCTCATATAGAGTCGTTCACTGTATCCTTTGTGCTTGTGATTATTGATTAGTAACACCCAAAAACTCGCTTCCGCAAAACATTAAATTTGGGGGTGTTATAGATTGGTATCAGAGCCTAAGGTTATAGTGAACTAGGTTGCATTTAGCGGGCCTAGACTATGACCGTTAGGCAGTATACCTTATTAGGTATAACTGGTTCAGGGATTACATCATACAAGTTTAATTTAACATAGCCTGATCAACTATGTACAATTAAATAAAGATGATGTGAGTTCTGAAAGGGGTTATGTTTAACAGGAATGCAATAGCTGACTCTGACCTCGAGAGAACCGTGACTTTTACTTGTGCGTGCTAGACACACATTAGGCTATTATGTGATATAGATAGATATACATATGTAGGCCTTGCTTTCCGACATATTACTCTCTCTCGACACCTGCGAACTTTACGGCATACATCAAATAACGACAACTTGAACCTCGTCATTCCAATTATGAGCCAACTCCTATGATTTCTCATAACCGACATACCTCCGAAGACTGAAATTCCTTCCCTGCCATTTTGTCAGCGTGTCAACTTTTGGCGTAATTTCTTTGTACTTACTCGATCATCACGATCACAATTCTTGTTCAAACCCTCACATGTTCTTTAATAGTTGTTTCAAGGAACATGCCTTCTCGACGACAAGTCATGCTTAGTGAAACCGAATTAGCGGACCTGATTGCCCGTAGCGTGGCCCAAGCCCTGGCTACACGAGCACCGACACCAGGCAGTGAAGACTCGACTGCCAACCAATCTCAACCCAAACCTTGTTCCTACAAGGATTTCCAAAATTGCAAACCCTCTAGCTTCAAGGGTACTGAAGGAGCCATCGGACTAATCAGATGGTTCGAAAAGATGGAAACAGTTTTTCGCATCAGCAAATGCGTGGAAGACGACAAAGTCAACTTTGCCACCTGCACCCTGGAGGATGATGCCCACTCGTGGTGGAATTCTTACGCCCAGTCAGTGGGTGCTGAAACCGCTTACCAACTCTCTTGGGAGGACCTGAAAGCAAAACTCACCGCCAAATACTGCTCAATCGATAAGCTCCAGAAACTGGATGAAGAATTCTGGAACTTGAAGGTACAGGGAACCGACATCAATTCGTACACCACCAGGTTCCAACAACTCGCCACCCTTCGCCCCTCTATGGTAAGCACCGAACCTGAGAAAATCAGGAAATACATTCTCGGTCTTCCGGAACCTGTCCGGGGGAACGTAGCCTCATCCAACCAAACCACCATCGACGGAGCAATCCAGTTGGCCCAAGATCTCATGGACATGAATGAAAAGTCTAAACCACCTACTTCAAACCCACCTGCAAACAAAAAACGCCAATGGGAAGTAAGTCCCAGCTCATCCAACCAGACCTCCAACAAAAAGCCTGCAACCGTTAATGCCAATGACTCGAAGGCTTACAAGGGGAGCAAGCCTTACTGCTCCAAATGTAGTCGTCATCATGACGGCACCTGTCCCTGCTCCAAATGCATGAAATTTGGACACCTAGCCCAAGATTGCCGAACCAACATCACTAGTACCAACACCAACGCACCCAAGACCTGCTACGAGTGTAATGGTACTGGGCACTTCAGGAAGGATTGCCCAAAACTAAAGCTGAAAAACAATAACACTGCTCCAGGAAGAGCTTACATACTCAACGCTAGGGAGGATCCCCAGGATCCGAGGCTTATTGATTTACTCAACCCGGGTACGCTCATTCTTAGATTACCCGAACTGATTCCCAAAAATTTCTTACTTAAAAACGTTTGTGTATTGCTTTGTATTCTATGTGTTCTTTAGATCCTAAGTACCCGATAGAACTAGGAAATGAACGACTATACGAATACCGATAGTGTAACTTGCAGTGCACTTTAAATACCGTGAACAAACTTCCTTCCCAAATATCTCACACTTGTTGAGACCGGGAACTCTAACGTTATTTTTAAACATATCATCTAATAGAACTTCACTTACATGTAGCGATCCTTAAAAAGAACACTTATTTCGTAGGAAATGACAACTCACTCCGTCAGCAACCCTACATTGGATGATGAACTGCTCAGTGAGGAACCAATGATGTTTCCTTACCTCCTTGAACTCGAGAGTGATACAGAGCATACCACTGAATCAGCGACCGCACCTACCTCCACTGTCGCTCTAACTGTTGCCAAAGCACCCGTCACTGTGGACCAGAGTACGGAACTGGTCAACCGCCTCAATGGTACTCTCAACTCGGTGCGAAAGCAACTAAACGAAGCACGGGAAGACATCAAGGATCTACGACGAATTGTCCTTCAGAATGACGAGCGTATACGTGAGTACGAACTACGTTTGATAGCCTTAGAAAACCCTGCTTCACCACCAACTTCACATGGTGCTCCTGCTGAAAAGGATACCGACACTGACTGTACACCGCCTCCAGCAAAAAGGGTGAAAATCTCTCCGACCAACCCATCAGGAAACTACAAGGGAAAGAAGCCACTCTGTTCCCAATGCACTCGGCATCATAAAGGACCATGTGCCATACCCATCGGTCGATGCAAACCCTATCCTAAAAGTACGAACCCTCCTAAAGCGAAGCTGTGCTTCAACTGTGGGAATGCAGGCCATTTTAGGGCCCAATGCCCACTACCTCCATGCAACAAAACTAAGGGTACGTCACTACCTGACAACTGCCTTACTACGAATACTGTAGGACCTACCCTACTACTATAGGCTTCTAGTACACAATGTAGTTACCTAACGAATATCGAACTACAGACTACTACTTCAAACAAATTTCGGGATGAAATTCCCTTAACAAGGGGAGAATGTAACAACCGAAAAATTAGGGTCAATTTAAAATTTTCCTAATTACGTGCTTATTACTTGTATTTAATATGAAATAGGATTAAATATGATGATTACCTACTATAAATATATATATAGATGATACATATATATATACACGTATACGATTCGTTCAAATCTTATGAGATTACAAAAGTACAAAATACGGACGTTGGTGAAACATTATTAAATAATGTAGAATTAATTAATAACGTTTACATATACTTTATATTATGGTTATAATATAAGAAACACGCACGCTTTATTTAAAACGTTACCGAATATTGCAAAACACGACCAACCGACAAAAATAAAATAAAGTTATGATTTATAAATTAAAAACAAGTATTTTGATAAAATACTTCAACAAAATATCGAGTAACATTTTCATATTTCAAAACGTATACATAAACGCGTATAAAATGATTTTAACGTTTAAACGATCGGGGAAACGAACACCGCACGGAGGAACAAAAATTGGTGAGACCACATCATGGTGGCCCCACCATAACCGGCCAAAGGTGAGGGGTGCCAACCGTCACCCTTTTTGGTCACTTACACACACTAAAACAAATCTACACTCCACTTTCTCCACCTCTCTCAACTCTCTCTCTAATCTCTAGTCTCTCTCTCTATCTCGGCTCACTCTCTCTCTCTCTAAAAATCACACACTAAACAAGCTTGGATCACAAAAAGAGAAGGAGCAAAGTGTTCACCACAACGAGGGCTACGATTCCATCTTTTCGGTTTCTCGATCCGACGACTTAGTAAGTTTTCCGGCGACTCTCGAAACTTCCGATTTCAATTATTTTGCTAGTATAATGTTCCCCTAGTTAAATGATGTCCAAATATATAATTAAAACTCGTTTTTGAAAACATTATCGGAAATTTCGGTTTTGGTCATTTTTAAGAAAACAACACCACAAGCACTAAAAATGTCAACCAATAATTTTTATGAACTCATTATAACATTCTAAGACTTGGGTAAAAGTTTCAGGCCGAACGGTGGCCGGAAAACACCTTTTTCGGCGAAATCTCCGGCCAACAGACCGTAGTGTCGCAGAGGCTCCAGGCCATCTGCGACACTAGGCCTAGTGTCGCATGAATCACCTTAGTGTCGCATAGTGCGACACTAGCGATTGTGTCGCATAAGTCCTCAGTGTCGCATACCCAACAGTGGTAACCCTTGATACACCAACAGTGGTAAGCCCCCAGTGTCGCATATAGCGACACAAGCATTAATGTCGCATAATCTGTTAATGTCGCATGATGTGACACTAGTCGTAGTGTCGCATAAATTCTTAATGTCGCATGGTGCGACACAAGCCATAGTGTCGCAGAACCCATAATGTCGATAAAACCCTTAATGTCGCATAAAACCTTAGTGTCGCATAGACTGTAATGTCGCATGTAGCGACACTATACATAGTGTCGTATGAGGTAAGTTAGTGTCGCATATAGCGACATAGGACCTTAGTGTCACATGGATCGACAGTATCGCATAAATCACTAGTGTCGCATGTAGCGACACTAGCCCAGTGTCGCATAGGTCAGAAAATACAACTATTTTTACACCAAGTGTTGAACTTACATCACCTCAATTACTCATACAATACGATTCCCAAAACATACAAAAATGTGTTTTTTTTTCACGTACAACACTTCGAAATCAATGTGATAGCATCAAGGCTATTATTTACCGTCATCACCAACGGGCCGTACATTTTATACAAACTACAAATACAAACAATTTTAAATCTACAAACTAACTAATGGACATTAACTAGTTGGGGACAACTAGCACGGATACTTTACAAGTATTCCACTTACTTACATAACCTTACGCGTATTAGGACGCTAAGGGTTGCTAGTCAAGATACTATACTGCTTACTTTCTGCATCGTCTGCTAGACTCTCAGGTGAGTCTCACAGCCCCTATTTTACTGTTTTTCACTCAGGGGTGAGATGCATTACTGTTTTTACATGAACACACGTACTTACTTGCTGGCATGATTTACTTACCTTACTGAATTACGGATACGCCAATTGCTTGAGTTTCGAATAATCCAATGAAAACCTCCTAATCATAGTTGTTAGTTAGGAATAAGCGCGAGTTTTAGTATATGGATCCATATGGGACTGACAATCCCCGCCCGGGGTAGCACGCACTACCACGAACCGTACTGTAGAAACGGGCGTTTCTTACTCGTTATATGAATGTTTTTGGATTAACATTCACGGGGGTACTATATTTATTGTATGTTAAGCTTCAACTATGGTGGCTCATGGCAAGTGTATCAAACGGTTAGCATAACCTGCAACCACCACTTACTTACTTACTGGCTGGCTGATTTACAAATACAACTGTTACTTGTGTGTTCAAACTATTTACTTACAAACCTGTGAGATTCACCAACCTTTTGGTTGACCGTTTTAGTAATGCTTCTCAGGTACGCAGCATCAGTAGGGATGCCCAACAGGATATGCTTATTAGCTCGAGTCGCATGCATTTACAAGCTTGGAGATTTTTCATACATTACTTTTGTACTAGTTGTTATGTAATTGAATCTCTAGGAAACTTACTCGAACTCGAGCTTGTATTTTGAATCACTTATGTACTAATGTAATAACTTTTCGAACGTCTCATATAGAGTCGTTCACTGTATCCTTTGTGCTTGTGATTATTGATTAGTAACACCCAAAAACTCGCTTCCGCAAAACATTAAATTTGGGGGTGTTACAGATTGGTATCAGAGCCTACGGTTATAGTGAACTAGGTTGCATTTAGCGGGCCTAGACTATGACCGTTAGGCAGTATTCCTTATTAGGTATAACTGGTTCAGGGATTACATCATACAAGTTTAATTTAAGATAGCCTGATCAACTATGTACAATTAAATAAAGATGATGTGAGTTCTGAAAGGGGTTATGTTTAACAGGAATGCAATAGCTGACTCTGACCTCGAGAGAACCGTGACTTTTACTTGTTCGTGCTAGACACACATTAGGCTATTATGTGATATAGATATATATACATATGTAGGCCTTGCTTTCCGACATATTACTCTCTCTCGACACCTGCGAACTTTACGGCATACATCAAATAACGACAACTTGAACCTCGTCATTCCAATTATGAGCCAACTCCTATGATTTCTCATAACCGACATACCTCCGAAGACTGAAATTCCTTCCCTGCCATTTTGTCAGCGTGTCAACTTTTGGCGTAATTTCTTTGTACTTACTCGATCATCACGATCACAATTCT
This sequence comes from Pseudognaphalium luteoalbum, assembly GCA_963422505.1. Taxonomy (NCBI): domain Eukaryota; kingdom Viridiplantae; phylum Streptophyta; class Magnoliopsida; order Asterales; family Asteraceae; genus Pseudognaphalium; species Pseudognaphalium luteoalbum. The sequence continues at coordinate 30,716,093 of OY730195.1, forward strand.
TGTTCAAACCCTCACATGTTCTTTAATTGTTGTTTCAAGGAACATGCCTACTCGATGACAAGTCATGCTTAGTGAAACCGAATTAGCGGACCTGATTGCCCGTAGCGTGGCCCAAGCCCTGGCTACACGAGCACCGACACCAGGCAGTGAAGACTCGACTGCCAACCAATCTCAACCCAAACCTTGTTCCTACAAGGATTTCCAAAATTGCAAACCCTCTAGCTTCAAGGGTACTGAAGGAGCCATCGGACTAATCAGATGGTTCGAAAAGATGGAAATAGTTTTTCGCATCAGCAAATGCGCGGAAGACGACAAAGTCAACTTTGCCACCTGCACCCTGGAGGATGATGCCCACTCGTGGTGGAATTCTTACGCCCAGTCAGTGGGTGCTGAAACCGCTTACCAACTCTCTTGGGACGACCTGAAAGCAAAACTCACCGCCAAATACTGCTCAATTGATAAGCTCCAGAAACTGGATGAAGAATTCTGGAACTTGAAGGTACAAGGAACCGACATCGATTCGTACACCACCAGGTTCCAACAACTCTCCACCCTTCGCCCTTCTATGGTAAGCACCGAACCTGAGAAAATCAGGAAATACATTCTCGGTCTTCCAGAACCTGTCCGGGGGAACATAGCCTCATCCAACCAAACCACCATCGACGGAGCAATCCAGTTGGCCCAAGATCTCATGGCCATGAATGAAAAGTCTAAACCACCCACTTCAAAACCACCTGCAAACAACAAACGTCAATGGGAAGTAAGTCCCAGCTCACCCAACCAGTACTCCAACAAAAAACCTGCAACCGTTAATGCCAATGACTCGAAGGCTTACAAGGGGAGCAAGCCTTACTGCTCCAAATGTAGTCGTCATCATGACGGTACCTTTCCCAGCTCCAAATGCATGAAATTTGGACACCTAGCCCAAGATTTCTGAACCAACATCACTAGTACCAACACCAACGCACCCAAGACCTGCTATGAGTGTAATGGTACTGGGCACTTCAGGAAGGATTGCCCAAAACTAAAGCTGAAAAACAATAACACTGCTCCAGGAAGAGCTTACATACTCAACGCTAGGGAGGATCCCCAGGATCCGAGGCTTATTGATTTACTCAACCCGGGTACGCTCATTCTTAGATTACCCGAACTGATTCCTAAAAATTTCTTACTTAAAAATGTTTTTGTATTGCTTTGTATTCTATGTGTTCTTTAGATCCTAATTACCCGATAGAACTAGGAAACGAACGACTATACGAATACCGACAGTGTAACTTGCAGTGCACTTTAAATACCGTGAACAAACTTCCTTCCCAAATATCTCACACTGGTTGAGACCGGGAACTCTAACGTTATTTTTAAACATATCATCTAATAGAACTTCACTTACATGTAGCGATCCTTAAAAAGAACACTTATTTCGTAGGAAATGACAACTCACTCCGTCAGCAACCCTACATTGGATGATGAACTGCTCAGTGAGGAACCAATGATGTTTCCTTACCTCCTTGAACTCGAGAGTGATACAGAGCATACCACTGAATCAGCGACCGCACCTACCTCCACTATCGCTCTAACTGTTGCCAAAGCACCCGTCACTGTGGACCAGAGTACGGAACTGGTCAACCGCCTCAATGGTACTCTCAACTCGGTGCGAAAGCAACTAAACGAAGCACGAGAAGACATCAAGGATCTACGACGAATTGTCCTTCAGAATGACGAGCGTATAAGTGAGTACGAACTACTTTTGATAGCCTTAGAAAACCCTGCTTCACCACCAACTTCACATGGTGCTCCTGCTGAAAAGGATACCGACACTGACTGTACACCGCGTCCAGCAAAAAGGGTGAAAATCTCTCCGACCAACCCATCAGGAAACTACAAGGGAAAGAAGCCACTCTGTTCCCAATGCACTCGGCATCATAAAGGACCGTGTGCCATACCCATCGGTCGATGCAAACCCTATCCTAAAAGTACGAACCCTCCTAAAGCGAAGCTGTGCTTCAACTGTGGGAATGCAGGCCATTTTAGGGCCCAATGCCCACTACCTCCATGCAACAAAACTAAGGGTACGTCACTACCTGACAACTACCTTACTACGAATACTGTAGGACCTACCCTACAAAATATCAAGTAACATTTTCATATTTCAAAACGCATACATAAACGCGTATAAAATGATTTTAACGTTTAAACGATCGGGGAAACGAACACCGCACGGAGGAACAAAAATTGGTGAGACCACATCATGGTGGCCCCACCATAACCGGCCAAAGGTGAGGGGTGCCAACCCTCACCCTTTTTGGTCACTTACACATACTAAACCAAATCTACACTCCACTTTCGCCACCTCTCTCAACTCTCTCTCTAATCTCTAGTCTCTCTCTCTATCTCGGCTCACTCTCTCTCTCTAAAAATCACACACTAAACAAGCTTGGATCACAAAAAGAGAAGGAGCAAAGCGTTCACCACAACGAGGGCTACGATTCCATCTTTTCGGTTTCTCGATCCGACGACTTAGTAAGTTTTCCGGCGACTCTCGAAACTTCCGATTTCAATTATTTTGCTAGTATAATGTTCCCCTAGTTAAATGATGTCCAAATATATAATTAAAACTCGTTTTTGAAAACATTATCAGAAATTTCAGTTTTGGTCATTTTTAAGAAAACAACACCACAAGCACTAAAAACGTCAACTAATAATTTTTATGAACTCATTATAACATTCTAAGACTTGGGTAAAAGTTTCAGGCCGAACGGTGGCCGAAAAACACCTTTTTCGGCGAAATCACCGGCCAACAGACCATAGTGTCGCAGAGGCTCCAGCCATCTGCGACACTAGGCCTAGTGTCGCATGAATCACCTTAGTGTCGCATAGTGCGACACTAGCGATTGTGTCGCATAAGTCCTCAGTGTCGCATACCCAACAGTGGTAACCCTTGATACACCAACAGTGGTAACTTGCGACACTACCCTTAGTGTCGCATGGTGTGACACTAGCGATAGTGTCGCATAAGCCCCCAGTGTCGCATATAACGACACAAGCGTTAATGTCGCATAATCTGTTAATGTCGCATGATGTGACACTAGTCGTAGTGTCGCATAAATTCTTAATGTCGCATGGTGCGACACAAGCCATAGTGTCGCAGAACCCATAATGTCGCATAAAACCCTAATGTCGCATAAAACCTTAGTGTCGCATAGACTGTAATGTCGCATGTAGCGACACTATACATAGTGTCGTATGAGGTAAGTTAGTGTCGCATATAGCGACACAGGACCTTAGTGTCACATGGATCGACAGTGTCGCATAAATCACTAGTGTCGCATAGGTCAGAAAATACAACTATTTTTACACCAAGTGTTGAACTTACACCACATCAATTACTCATACAATACGATTCCCAAAACATACAAAAATGTGTTTTTTTCACGTACAACACTTCGAAATCAATGTGATAGCATCAAGGCTATTATTTACCGTCGTCACCAACGGGCCGTACATTTTATACAAACAACAAATACAAACAATTTTAAATGTACAAACTAACTAATGGACATTAACTAGTTGGGGACAACTAGCACGGATACTTTACAAGTATTCCACTTACTTACATAACCTTACGCGTATTAGGACGCTAAGGGTTGCTAGTCAAGATACTATACCGCTTACTTTCTGCATCGTCTGCTAGACTCTCAGGTGAGTCTCACAGCCCCTATTTTACTGTTTTTCACTCAGGGGTGAGATGCATTACTGTTTTTACATGAACACACGTACTTACTTGCTGGCATGATTTACTTACCTTACTGAATTACGGATACGCCAATTGCTTGAGTTTCGAATAATCTAATGAAAGCCTCCTAATCATAGTTGTTAGTTAAGAATAAGCGCGAGTTTTAGTATATGGATCCATATGGGACTGACAATCCCCGCCCGGGGTAGCACGCACTACCACGAACCGTACTGTAGAAACGGGCGTTTCTTACTCGTTATATGAATGTTTTTGGATTAACATTCACGGGGGTACTATATTTATTGTACGTTAAGCTTCAACTATGGTGGCTCATGGCAAGGGTATCAAACGGTTAGCATAACCTGCAACCACCACTTACTTACTTACTGGCTGGCTGATTTACAAATACAACTGTTACTTGTGTGTTCAAACTATTTACTTACAAACCTGTGAGATTCACCAACCTTTTGGTTGACCGTTTTAGTAATGCTTCTCAGGTACGCAGCATCAGTAGGGATGCCCAACAGGATATGCTTATTAGCTCGAGTCGCATGCATTTACAAGCTTGGAGATTTTTCATACATTACTTTTGTACTAGTTGTTATGTAATAGAATCTCTAGGAAACTTACTCGAACTGTATCCTTTGTGCTTGTGATTATTGATTAGTAACACCCAAAAACTCGCTTCCGCAAAACATTAAATTTGGGGGTGTTACATAAGGATTGGGTAAAAATTTCGGGCCAAACCAAAGTCGTCCGGCCATGTTTCGGCCGTCGGAATCCGTTCAGGCCCTGATGTCGCTTTTGGCCCAGGAAAATTGCGGCATCAGCCACAATGTCGCCAAACATATCACAATGTTGCATGGTGCGACAATAACCTTAGCGTCGCATTAAATTGCTAACGTCGCACATAGCGACACAGACCCCCACGTCGCATATAGCGACACAACACCTAACGTCGCATTAAATTGCGGATGTCGCACTTAGCGACACAAAAGTCAATGTCGCCGTCATGACCTGCGACATAACAGCCTATTTCGCACCGAGTGTCGCAGAAGGCAGAATCTAGAAAACACGGATTTTACTAAGTGTCGAGACCTGAAATTTTATCACTTGATTTTAACTAAATTCAAGTTTTAAATGCGTTTTTCACCAAAACAATATAGTAGAAATAAAAAATTTTCAAGCTTACCTGGCACCTCGACCCCAGCCAGGGGCTCTGCCCCTTGGACCCAGCCAGGAGTTGCCACCCCTGGAACCCGCTAACCAGGGGCCCTCCCCCCGGACCCCCGTCACTTAAGGTCTGTAAATACTTTATAAGTATAGGACTTCCACTTCATAATATTAATACCTTAGAATTATTATTACAATCAATCACTACGGGCTGTACACGTTTTCAAAACATAATCAAATCAACCAAGTTGTAGTAACTTAGACAAGTTAAACAACCAAATCATAGTCATTTGGACATTCTAGTTGGACGAACAACTACAAAGGTAGTCTTTATAGATACCTATTTATTATATTAACCTTACGCATTGTAAACGCCTGTCAGATTACGGTCTTCGGACACCACATATTATTACATCATATTGCTTCGCTGCAAATCTCCAGACTCAGGTGAGTCTCATAACCCCTCATTTTTACAGTTTTAAAACCAGGGGTGGGAATACATGCTTGACCTTGTTTTTTTACATGTGAACAAGAGTACAAAACTCGCTAGATTGTGCATGAGCTATTTTCTAATCACTTTTAAGTCCTCTATGATCATAGTTCTGGTAATACTTTATGTAGCGCAAATGTTAGTGTATGGTACCATATAGGACTGACCATCAGCATCTGGGTCAGCAAGCACTGACCGGTTAAACGGGCGTATTAGCATTTGTTCATTCGAGTGAGGATTAGACACTCGCCCGGAGGCACCCACGATCAGGAACTTTATTGTGATCCTGACACCCACGTTAAGCGCAGACTATGACCTCATGGCAGACATATACATCATTTGATTCATTTCAAACAATTATTATTAAATCTTGTGGTTCACACTTACTTAAGTATTATACAAACCTGTGAGCTCACCAGTGTTAGCTGACCCTTTTAGCATGTGTTCTCAGGTACCCAGCAGCCATAGGCCTGTTTATTCAGGAAGCCCATAGCTCGAGTCAGCATGCACATCAGAAGATTATTTTGCATTACTACATTTTGTAACCTAGTTATGCCGCATTGTTGGGATCTGAGCAAAACTAGACAAGTATTGAAGACTAGCCACTGTTCTCTTTATTGCTAGCCGCTGTTATTGATGAAGCAGTACCACTGCTTAAAGAGTGCTAGCCACTGCCAGAAGAAGTAAAAGTGCTAACCACTGTCAGAAGAAGTAAAGGTCTAGCCACTGCTAGTATAGTTAAGCAGTGTCACTGTTAGTATGTGTCTGTAAAGGGAACTTACTACCACTGTTGGTACAAAGTAGGTTATTCCCACTGTTAGTATATAGAAATCTGTTAGAGATATTTATGGAATAAATTTGAATTCCATAAATATAGGAGATTGTTTAGCAGGACTCTATGTGTTATAAATAGAGATCCTAAACCTAGTTTTAGGTTAAGAGTTTTAGCGCAGCTTCAAGGTTTTGTAACCCTAATACAAATCAGTGTATTCGTCTTATATCATTAATAAGATTGAAGCTTTTTATATCTCTGTTCTTGTTATTCATATTGATCTTCATTATATTACTAAGTGTTATTCCGCAAACTTCTTAGTAATCATTCAAAACTTTGTTAGTCTAATAACTTTATTAGATCGATCTGGGTTTTACAAGTGGTATCAGAGCAGTTGGTTAAGTTTTGAATACAGGAAGATCTAGAATTACTGTTTGATTGATTATTTTCAAGATTTGTTATTAAATCAATGGCAGAAGGCAATGAAGGAATACAGGTCACTAAGATTCCATTGCTTAGACCTGATGAGTTTGATCTATGGAAAAACAGAATCAGACAATATATGCTTCTCACAGACTACCAGATGTGGGAAGTGGTTGTTAATGGTCCTCCAGTGACTCTAAACAGTGATGGTGTTCCAATGCCAAGATCACCACCAACAACTGAGGCAGAAAGAAAGGTCAGATCCATTGAGTACAAAGCTTTAAGTACTCTATTGTTATCCATTCCCAATGAATATCAGAGACGGTTTGAAGCATGTCAAGATGCTAAAGTATTGATGGAAGCAATTGAAAAGAGGTTTGGTGGTAATGATAACACCAGAAAGAACAAAAGATCTCTACTTAAACAACAGTATGAGAATTTTAATTCTACAAGATCAGAAACTTTAACACAAACCTTTGATAGGTTTTCTAAACTGGTTGGAGATCTGGAAAATCATCAAGTGAAGATAGATAGAGATGATTTAAACAGGAAGTTTTTGAGGTCCTTGGGTGATGAATGGACTATGTATACTGTTGGGCTAAGACAGAGTGCAGATCTGGAAGCCAAGGAATTAGAAGATATATATAATGATCTGAGAAACTTTGAATCTGAAGTAGAGGGCAAGAAGGGAGGATCAGGGAACAACAACCAAAATTCTGCATTTATGTCTATGGGAGCATTTGGATCTAAAGCTGAGTCATGTCTTAAAGAGTCATCCTATGGGTCTGGAGGAAGTGCATCATTATCTAAGAATTCTAATGATCAAATCTTAGAATCTTTCTTTGCTAGTAATGTGAACTCTTCACTTACTAATGAAGATCTAGATCAATTTGAAGGAGATGATCTAGAAGAAATGGATATTAAACTGCAGATTGCTCTAATCACACAAAGAGCAAAAAGGTTTATGCAAAGAACTGGTAGAAATAACTTTGCACAGAAGAGGAGTGATGCTAGCTGGTTTGACAAAAGCAAGGTTGAATGTTTCAATTGTCACAAGATGGGACATTTTGCTAGGGAGTGCAGAAGCCCAAGGGTTGATCAGAATGAAAGAGGAAATGTCCAAAGAAGTGCAGGTAATGTGGGACAAACTAAGAATGTGCCAATCCAAGATACTTCATCAAATGCACTGGTATCTGTTGATGGATGTGGATGGGATTGGAGTGATCAGGAAGAGCATGAAGTGAAGAATCAATGCTTCATGGCAACTGCAGAATCTGACAAACAATCAGAAGTTCCATATGAGGTACAAATTAAATTATGTTCAACTGTGTGTAAACAAACTGTAAAACATTATAGAGATCATAACCAGAAAGTGTGTGATGAGTTAAAATTATGTGAAATCAAAAGTAAACACACAATCTCTGTAATAGAAAATTTTGAAAAACAGATTCAAGCATTTGAAGAGAATGCAACACAGTTTCAGTATGATATCGAGTATGCTAGGTGGGAGAGAGATACACTTAAAGATCAGGTAGAAGTACTAACTAAGAAACTTACTGAGGTCACATGTGAAAGAGATAGCATAAGACTTAATGTAAGTAACTTAGAAAATGCATCTAAGAGTGTACATAAACTTATCAATTCACAGATTCATGATAAACTTAAAACTGGGTTAGGATACAGTAGTGTACCTCCTCCTTATAACAACAACTACTTTCCTTCAAAAACTGAAATTGATTTAAATTTACTAAAAGAAGGATTGAATGATGATGTTAAAAAGGTTGACCCAGTTAACAGTTTAAAAGACGATGTGAACATTGATGGAGTTGAAATTCATGAGTGGAGTGAGGAAGATGATGAAGAGTGTGTTACATCTGAAGGTGAGGGTAATGTACTGAATAAATCTGTTACACAACCTAGTGAGTGTAGCAATCAAGTTACTGGTCTAACTTTAGATCTTAAGGATAAAAAGCTAGAAGAGGGTAAAAGAATGTTCAGTGAAAAGGAGAAATCTAAGATAGAAAATGTAAGACTCACATCTAATATTCCTAGAAAAGTTCAAAGGAAGATTAGAAATGAAGTGAAATCATCTCTTTCTGTGAATCCTGCATCTGCATTGAATAAATGTGATCATTGCAAATGTAAGGATAACTTTTCTTCGTCACAAAATTTTCAAAAACATATTCCCAGAGGTAACCAACGGAATTGGAATCAAATGGTGACTCAAAAACTGGGGAATAATGTTACTGTAATTAAAGAAAAGTTATGCCTTATATGTGGCAGAAATAATCATCTTCAACATGAGTGCTTTCATCATCCAAAAACCTATCAAGCAAATGTGAAAAAGCCAAGGACAGCAGTTAATATGGTTAACAAACAAAATTTTAAATCTAAAGTTAATCATACAACTGCTGCTAGGAAGATGAACTATAGGGCAAATCAAGCTATGGTTGCTGCAAAAGTTTCTACTGCAGGAACAAAAGCTAAAGATTTAGCCAACAGTGGTACGACTAGAACAGTGGAAAATGCGTTTAAAGCCAACAGTGGAAAGAATTATACCAGTGTTAATCCCTTTACCACTGTTAGACATAACAACAGTGTTTATCCTTTTACCACTGTTAGACATAACAACAGTGATAAGACTAGAACAGTGGAAAAGGTTTTTAAAGCAAACAGTGGAAAGAATTTTACAACTAGTTATGTTAACACTGGTAGAGTAAATAACACTGTCAGGAATACCAACAGTGTTAATTCATTTACCACTGGTAGAACAAATAATACTGTTAGGTACTATAATAGTGTTAATCACTTTGCCACTGTTAGACATAATAAGTATAATCGTGACACTGTTAGGCATTATAACTATGGTCCTCCAGCTAATACTGTTAGACCAAAATCCACTGTTGAGTCTAAAATTAGTTGGATTTGGACACCTTTTCAATCAAATATGGCAAGCTGTTCAAAATCTAACAATGCATCCAAATCAATAATCTTCAAGAAAGTTGATTACCTTGATGCATCTGGGAAACCCAAAGCCAAATTGGTTTGGGTTCCCAAGAGAAATTAATTTTCTCTGTGTTTGTGTATGTGCAGGGCAAGCCAAGAAGTTTATGGCATATCGACAGTGGCTGCTCAAGGCACATGACTGGAGATAAGGAAAAGCTACAGAACTTCAAATCATTTGATGGTGGATATGTAGCATTTGGAAGCAATCCAAAAGGTGGAAGGATCACAGGCAAAGGAGTTGTTCAAAGTGCAAAGTTAAGCTTTGAAAATGTTTATTATGTGGAACAGTTGAGGTACAATTTGCTAAGTGTGAGTCAGATCACAGATAAAAAGAACCCTGTTCCTTTTACTGACACTGAATGTCTTATTCTGTCTAAGGAGTTCAAAATTCCAGAAAATATGATTTTAATGAGCATTCCTAGGCAAGATAATGTCTACAAGTGTGACTTAGCAAACATGGCACCTCAATCTGATTTAAACTGCTTGATTTCTAAAGCAAATTTAAATGAGTCTACTTTGTGGCATAGAAGGATGTGTCACATGAATTACAAAACCATTAATAAACTTGTCAAAAACAAGCTTGTTAGGGGTTTACCTGAGAAGGTCTATTCATGTGATGATCATTGTGTTTCTTGCCTAAAGGGAAAGCAACACAAAACTTCTTTTAAGTCCAAAGCTGTGAATTCAAACTGTACTCCTCTATCCTTATTGCATATGGACTTATTTGGACCAACAAGTATAAGTAGTATGGGAAAAAGATCTTATTGTCTTGTTGTAATCGATGATTATACCAGATTTACATGGGTTTTCTTTCTTAGAACAAAAGATGAGACAGGTGAAATACTTAGATCATTTATAACTAAGATTGAGAACCAATTAGATACAAAGGTTAAAATCATCAGGAGTGATAATGGAACAGAGTTTAAAAATTCTGAGATGGATAAATTCTGTGATGAGAAAGGCATTAAGAGAGAATTTAGTGCTCCTAGGACTCCTCAACAAAATGGAGTAGCTGAAAGAAGGAATAGAACACTAATAGAGGCTGCTAGAACTATGCTAGCTGATGCAAAACTTCCTATGTCCTTTTGGGCAGAAGCAGTTAGCACAGCTTGCTATGTTCAGAATAGGGTAACAGTTGTTAAACCTTATTTCAAAACCCCTTATGAGCTGCTGTTTAAGAACAAACCACTGGTCAGTTTCTTAAAATCCTTCGGATGTCTTTGTACTATTTTGAATACCAAAGATCATCTAGGAAAGTTTGAAAGCAAAATAGATGAGGGTGTATTTGTGGGATATTCTGTTCAAAGTAAAGCATATAGAGTGTTCAATCAAAGGACCAGAGTCATAGAAGAATCCATGAATGTCACTTTTAATGAGAATATCATTAATCCTGATGGAAAAGGTCCTAAGTCATTGTTTGATATTGATGCTCTTAACAATGCTTTTAGATATGCAACTGTCAATTTAAGTACAGGTACAAGTACAGGTACCAAAACAGGCACAGAAGAGGTAGCCAGTGAGAAAGAAACAGGGGTGTTCACAGATAGTAATAAAGACTACTTGGAATACATTATATTTCCAATCTGGACTCCTGATCCACCTGAGTTGCTATCTTCTAATCTTCCACAGTCATCTCAGTCCATTGAGATAGAAGAGCAAATTGAAACACCTGTCAATGAAAGTTCAGGGCAGGATGGTAACTTTACCAACTTGGAGACTACCATTCCTGAGACATCAAATTCAAACTTTCATGTACACAAGGATCATCCTTTGGAACAGGTGATTGGTGATATAAATGCTGGTATACAGACTAGACAGCAGTCTACTGTCAATGAAGAAGAAATACATACATCTCTATATGTATGTTTTCTATCACAAATAGAACCTAAGAAGGCAGTAGAAGCTCTTAAACACCCTAGCTGGATTGAGGCAATGCAAGAGGAGTTGCTACAATTCAAGATCCAGAATGTGTGGACTCTTGTTGATCTTCCAAAAGGTAAAAGGGCTATTGGTACCAAATGGATATTCAAAAACAAGAAGGATGAAAGAGGCATTGTAATAAAGAACAAAGCAAGATTGGTGGCACAGGGATATACACAGGAAGAAGGGATTGATTATGATGATGTTTTTGCTCCTGTTGCAAGGATAGAAGCCATCAGATTATTCTTAGCATTTGCTTCATATAAAGGATTCATAGTGTATCAGATGGATGTCAAGAGTGCTTTTCTGTATGGCACAATTGATGATGAGGTGTATGTGTGTCAACCTCCTGGATTTGAAGATCCTCAATATCCAGATAAAGTTTGCAGATTAGATAAAGCGTTGTATGGTTTGCATCAAGCACCTAGAGCTTGGTATGAGACTCTATCAGTGTATCTGTTAGAGAATGGATTTAAGAGGGGAACCATTGATAAGACACTGTTTATCAAAATGGAGAATAATGACATTTTGTTGGTGCAAATTTATGTTGATGACATCATTTTTGGATCTACAAATGATGGTCTGTGCAAAGAATTTGAGAGGTTAATGCATCAAAAGTTTCAGATGAGTTCAATGGGGGAACTCACCTTCTTCTTAGGACTTCAAGTTAAGCAGAATTCAGATGGCATTTTCATCAATCAAAGCAAGTATGTGAAAGACATTCTTGATAGATTTGGATACTCAGATGCTAAGATAGCTAGCACACCAATGGAGACACACAAGGCATTACATGCAGATCTTGAGGGGGAGGATGTAGATGTGCATCTATATAGATCTATGATTGGATCCCTCATGTATCTCACCTCCTCTAGACCAGACATCATGTTTGCTGTGTGTGTGTGTGCTAGATATCAAGCCAATCCCAAACAATCACATTTATATGCAGTAAAGAGGATCTTTAGATATTTAAAGGGTCAACCACAATTAGGACTTTGGTATCCTAAGAGTTCTTCTTTTGAGCTTAAGGCATATACAGATAGTGATTATGGTGGTGAGAATATGGATAGGAAGTCTACATCAGGGGGTTGTCAATTTCTAGGAGAAAGATTGGTATCCTGGCAATGCAAGAAACAGACCACTGTATCCACTTCTACTGCAGAGGCAGAATATGTTGCTGCATCCAGTTGCTGTGCACAGGTGCTTTGGATACAGAATCAAATGCTGGATTATGGTCTGTCTTTTCTGAATACTCCTATCTATATTGATAATAATTCTGCAATTAGTATTATTAACAATCCTGTTAAGCATTCTAAGACCAAACATATTGAAATTCGTTATCATTTTATACGAGATTGCAATGAAAAGAGATTGATACAAATTTTTAAAATTCATACTGATAATCAATATGCAGATCTGTTCACAAAGGCATTCGATGTGGGTAGATTTACATTTTTGGTTACCAGTATTGGAATGATCAATCTAACCTAATGTATGTTTGGTCGTAGAATAGATACTAACAGTGCTATTGTAAAAAGAACAGTGCATTATGCTCCAAGTGGTTCCCACTGCTAGCTCATAGTAGGTTTTACATGGTACCACTGGTAGCACATTCTAGCCACTGTTTCTTCTACATTTGCCACTGCTTGCAACTGTGTATAGTTTTGCCACTGTTCTCTAGCTAACCACTGTGCAGGTTCCTCGCTACTGTCAGAAGACAATGTTATTGATTGGTGCTAACATTTTATTTGTTTTGTTTTCTTTTGATAAAAAAAAAAAAAAAAAAAAAAAAAAAAAAAAAAAATTAATTAATTAGTATGCTTAGAAAGTCAAATGCTTGCTACTGCTAGTACTAAGTTTTGGTTACCTTGGTCGGTTGCCACTGCTAGTACTACTAGATGTTAGTTTTCTAAGTAAATTGGAGTGTCTACTAAAATCTGTTTGCCACTGTTAAGGTTGTGTTATGTCTTCCCACTGTTAGTTATATAGAACGTTGCCACTGCTAGTTCATTTTTCTAGGTCATGCCTCTGTTCTTATGACCAACAGTATATAACCTTAGAACACTTCACTTTTTCATTACGCTTTCATATTTTCACAAACTCACAAATACTCTCTGTAAACCCTCCTTGCAAACTGAACATTTACTTCCTTTTTGATTAATTTCACCATCATGGATTCCACTTCATCTGATCTTACTCTGGGTGTATATGAAGAACACAACATGATAGCCTTTTTGATGAAACCCTCATCGGTGCAAAATTTCACACAAATTGTGGATTTTCTGCGGTCGAGCTACATCTTTCACGCACTTACTATTTCTCCAAGGGTTTCTAGAGGCCATTTGAATGAATTCTGGAAAAATTCCAAATTAGAAGTGATAGAGGGGAAACGTCAACTGATTTCTAGGGTTCAAGAAACTCAAGTGGTGATATCTGAGGACTCTATTCGAGAAGTCTTACTTCTTGACGATGCTTCAGGTATATCTTCGATTGATGACACAGATTTGTATGATAACCTTAGGCTAATGGGTTATGAGGGTGATTACACACGTTTTACATTTTTTAAATCACTCTTTAGTCCTCAGTGGAAATTTTTAATTCATACACTTCTTCATTGTCTGTCATCCAAAAGAACTGCATTTAATGAATTTGGATCCCAAATAGCTTATGCCCTTGTGTGTTTAGCTACGGGTCAAAAGTTTAATTTTTCTAAATATATTTTTGAAGGCATGGTTCGAAATATAACTAAAGGGAAGAAGGATATGTTCATTATGTATCCTCGATTTGTGCAACTTGTTTTAAATAAACAAATTTCTGATTTGGTTGCACAAGAACTTATTATTGGTGTTGGTACTCTTTCTGCTAGAACTTTTACAGAAATGAGTAAGAATACTAATAAGAAGTTTTCTGGGAAGGAAACAGCATTGTTTTCTGCAATGCTTCCTGCTCCTTCCACCACAGATGTAGTACCACCAACTACATCTGAACCAATTGATGACAGGCCAGTAGTACCAACTAGGTCTGAACACTCATCAATTGGGGGTACTAAAAGAAAGCAAGGGACCAAACAACCTACCCAACTAAAGCCACAGAAAAGGCAAAGAAAACAGGCAAGTGAGGCTCCTGCTGCTCACTTGTCTCAGCCATCAATTGTACCACAGCAAGTGACCCCACAGGAGATGGGTGGTCATTCTGGAAGGGCTGCCACTACTCCTTCTAGTCCACTGACAGAGGAGGGCAGTGGTAACATAAATAAGACCCAACCAGAGGCAACTTCTAATGCTGAACCTATGGGTGATGAAGCAGGTGAAGGTCCCAGTACCAATAAAAAGGGGACTTCTGTTGATCATGCTAGGCATGAGACAGAAGATGTTATTGTCAATGATTCATCTAGGAGGTCACACTCTAATGATGATGAGGCTAGTACTTACACAGAATTAACGAATGTACAACTGACAATGGCGGTGGATAAGATTTGGGAAAGATTAATGAAGGAGAAGAAGGTAAATAAAGCTCAAGATGCTATCATTGCAGAACAAGCTGCTAAGATTAGTGAGCAGGAGAAAATTATTACTGATCTCCAAGATAGGATTGCAGTTATTGAAGCCTTGTTGGTTCAGGGCACTTTCAAAAAGGGGGAGAAGTATGCTGAGGAAAATGATAGTATGTTCAATGCTGGTGTGGATGATGAGGAAAATGTAGAGCAGACTGAGGTTGTGTGTGATACTACAGAATTAGATAAAGCAGATACTGAGGTCTTGGAGGATGTACAGACTGAGGTTTTTGAAAGTGTGAATAAAACTGAGGTGGTAGATGAGGTTGAACTTGGAGAAGAAGTAGTTCAATCTTTGAATAAGGGTGATGGTGATGGTGCTCAGGCTGAGGGGGAGTTCAAAGAAAAATCAGAACCCAAAATTACATATGGTAGAAAGAAATCAATACCAGTGTCAAGGGTTAAGGCTAAGAATGTGAAAACTCCCACTGTTGTTACCACTGCTAAAAATACTGCTACTACTGCTACCACTGCTACTCCCACTGCCACTGCAACTGCAACTGCTGCTACCGCTGCTACAAATACAACTGCTACCAAGAAGTCACCTACTGCTAGAACAACCACTACTCCTACTGTTAGACAAATTGAAGTTCCCTTCACTATAAGAGAAACAACTGCTACGTCTAAGTCTAAGTCTAATCTTCCAAAGATTGATCCAAAAGACAAAGGTAAAGGTAAATTGGTAGAAAAGCCAAAGGTGAAGAAGGTGCAACAGAATATTGAACATGATATGGAGTATGCATTGAGGTTGCAGGCAGAATTGAATGAACAGGATAGACTTGAAAGTGAACAAAGAATTAATGAACCTGAAGTAGATGAGGTAGATGTATTGCTTGAGAATGGGCAAATTGTAAAGATGACAAGAGAAGCCAGCAGAATTTATGCAGAAATGAAATCAAAAGGTTTAAATGATGATACTGTCTATCGTGCTTTTGAAGCAAAGAAACAAGGTGATCCTCTGCAGATGGCTTTGAATAAAAAGATTGAAAAGGAGAAAAAGGAGAAGAAGGAGAAGGAGGCTGCTAAGAGGAAAGCAAAGAAGCCAACTAAGTCTGAAATGAAAAATGATTTGGTGTGTAAGCTTAGAGGAGGAAGGATTCCTACTATGAGACTGAGGAGTATGTCACTTGAACAATTGCAGAACTTATATGATAATAATCCTCATGTCAATCTTGCAGCAAGGGAAAGATTAGAAAAGAAAAGAAAAGATGAGGCTGAGATTCAAAGGAGATTACAAGAGAGATATGATTTGATTGATGAGGAGATGGAAGCAGAAAAAGAATTGAGATTAAAAATTGAGGGTACTAGAAGGTCATTTGTTAGACTTCAGGAGTTGGATGATGATGTGTGTGATCTGGATAGAGATGAGGAGATTTTGGATAAAATATTTGTGATAAAATCAGATAGATCAGAAAATATTAACTTGAATGATGAAGAATTTTCAGAAATCATCAAGTGGGAAGGAGTGTTGATAGCATCCAAAGATATGGCATATGAAATTAGGATTGAAAGAAAAAATGGTGTTGTCAGCTTTCACAGGTCAATGATTGATATTTTGAAGAGAATTCAAAAATTTGATGTTTATGATATGTACAGAATTGGGTTAGAAAAGGACTTGAAAACTGTTAAATCTAGTCTTGAGAAGTATGTGTGGGAATGGATACAGATGATGTTTGAGCCTGAAAAGTATGGAGATCTGTTTTTAGGTGCTGAGGTGGTTGCTTATTGGAGACATTTTGCAAGAGCAGGGGTACATTGTATTGCTCTTAAGAATGGTAAATTTGTATATATGTTGGAAGAAAGAGAATATATTCTGAGCATAGTTTTGTTAAGACAGATTATTGAAAAGAAATTGCAAGTGGCTGTGAAAACTGATAGAGGAAAAGAAATTATTTACTGGATGATGAATCAGTTTAACAAAAGAGATCAAGCCAGCAAGAAAGGTTAAACTTCTCCTATGAAAGATTGAAGATGAATGAAGAAACTTATTTCAATACTAGATTGATAAAGTTTAGGGGGAGATTGTTGGGATCTGAGCAAAACTAGACAAGTATTGAAGACTAGCCACTGTTCTCTTTATTGCTAGCCGCTGTTATTGATGAAGCAGTACCACTGCTTAAAGAGTGCTAGCCACTGCCAGAAGAAGTAAAAGTGCTAACCACTGTCAGAAGAAGTAAAGGTCTAGCCACTGCTAGTATAGTTAAGCAGTGTCACTGTTAGTATGTGTCTGTAAAGGGAACTTACTACCACTGTTGGTACAAAGTAGGTTATTCCCACTGTTAGTATATAGAAATCTGTTAGAGATATTTATGGAATAAATTTGAATTCCATAAATATAGGAGATTGTTTAGCAGGACTCTATGTGTTATAAATAGAGATCCTAAACCTAGTTTTAGGTTAAGAGTTTTAGCGCAGCTTCAAGGTTTTGTAACCCTAATACAAATCAGTGTATTCGTCTTATATCATTAATAAGATTGAAGCTTTTTATATCTCTGTTCTTGTTATTCATATTGATCTTCATTATATTACTAAGTGTTATTCCGCAAACTTCTTAGTAATCATTCAAAACTTTGTTAGTCTAATAACTTTATTAGATCGATCTGGGTTTTACACGCATAATCTCTAAACATTGTAACTATTGGGCTTTTGTAAACATTATACATTGTAAAACTTTATATTATCAATGTACCTGTAAAATGACGCATATAGAGTCGTTCATTATATATCTTGTGTGTTTTGATTATTGATTAGTAGCACCTCAAAGCTTGCTTCCGCTAAAAAGTAAATTTAGGGGTGTTACAATCATTCACCTTCATCTCTCTACTCTTCTCTCTCTCTATCTCTGCTGTTTTCCATAGCCCAAACCACCACCAATTCACCACCATAAGCCATCTAAAAGAACCTTGGATCGCAAGACGGTTTGGAGCAAAAATGACCACGAGAACGCAAGCTATATTCCTATCTTTTCGGATTCTTCATACGATCATTGTAAGATTTCCGACACTTTCGAAAATTACTTGTATTATGTTTACATACATGTTATCTTGCTCATACAACTTAATAATGTCCAAAAACTATAACGAAAAGCGTTTTTGAAACACGTATATATACACTAAATTTGTCCCAGAAAATCAATCTCACGAAACAATTCATTTAAAATCGTACATAAAAGATAAATGCATGAACCCATCAGCGACCAACTCTTATGTCGCAGAACCCATCAGCGACCAACTATTCTGTCACAAAACCCTTTAGCGACACAAATTTTATGTCGCAGAACTCTTTAGCGAGTTGACCAGCTTTGACCAACTTTGACCAGTGAGTTGACCAGCTTTGACCAACGAGTTGACCAGCTTTGACCAGCGAGTTGACTAGCTTTAACCAGTGAGTTGATCATCTTTGACCAGCGAGTTGACCAGCTTTGACCAGTGAGTTGACCATCTTTGACCAGCGAGTTGACCATCTTTGACCAGCGAGTTGACCATCTTTGACCAGCGACTTGACCATCTTTGACCAGCGAGTTGACCATCTTTGACCAGAGAGTTGACCAGCTTTGACCAACGAGTTGCCCAGCTTTGATCAGCGAGTTGACCAGCTTTGACCAGTGAGTTGACCAGCTTTGACCAGTGAGTTGACCACTATAAATACTTACATACACGAGCTTACACTTGCACGAACTCACATTCGAATGACACTTTCACATCTCGCTACAAATGACAAACATACGAATATACTTTACAAGTATACAACACAATGAAGTATATAATAATAATACTTAAATTAGTATTACACACCGTCACCAATGGCCATACACGTTTTCAAACTACTAACGAAATATTAAACAAATACTTGGACATTTCCTAGTTGAGTGGACAACTAGCATGGGTGATCTTTCGAGACACCAACTTAATTGCTTACTTACGTACAACCTTGTACGTTTCAGATGCCAGAAGGTTGAGGGTTCGAAGAACCACATACGGAATTACATCCGACACACTACTGACTTACATCCGCTGTACTTGCTTGATTTCACATACCTTACTTGCTAGGCTCAGGTGAGTCTTACAGTCCCACATTTTTTTACTATTTTCTACTTGGGGTGAGATACTTTGCTATTGTTTTATGAATGAACACGAGTACTGGACTGCATATACTACTTTTTACAACACACATTGCATGAGTACTTTTCTATCCACTAAAATCCTCCTATCGTAAGTTGTTATTTATGGACTTAAGCGCGAGTACTAGTAAATGGATCCAGTTGGGACTGACAATCCCTGCCTGGGGTAGTAGCGCTACCACGGATTTCACCGTAGAAACGGGCATATTAGTATTTGTTCACAAGAGTGTCGGGATATGTAATACCCGCCAAATTAGGATTAGTAATTAGTGCCTAATCAAGTGTAATACATGTAATTAGTTCTGTGTTAGGCTAATTAATGTATCAATTAATATATATTGTTGAATATATTCAAGTATATGATTTGATTAAATCATACTCAATTCAAATCGAATGTAATTTGGTTCAATTAAATGCGGACGTTGGTGAACAATTTAATTAAATAAAATAACTTATTTAATAACGCTATTATATTCAAAATATTATTTTGATAATATTTTGTATTCATTTCGTATCGTAGAAAAAAAGCTTACACGATTTAAATGTTAAACGCACAAACAAAACAAAATGAAACAAGTTAAAGTTATATTTTATAACCCAATTATTAAGTATTTGATGAAATACTTCAAGTAAAATATTGAATAAATATTTGTATTTTAAAACCTATAATTAAACGTACGTAAAATATTGAACACCGCACAGAGCGCGAACGCGGGGAATTAAAATTTAGGAGATTCCTCCCCTTCTCCCCCTCCCCCCCCCCCCCCCCCCCAAAACCAGCTCCACCCCTCCCCTACCCTCATTCTTTTTTCACTTTCACACACACACTCTCTTTCTTCTTCTCTTTTTCTCTCTACAAACACCAAAACCCCCACCACCATTAAACCACCAAAAAGCACCACGAAACAACCTCGGATCCTCACGCTCGTTTGGAGAAAAAGATTTCCCTCATCACGATCTACATTTCTATCCTTTTGGGTTCTTCCGGCGTTAAGTTGTAAGATTTCCGACAAATCTCGAAACTCTTCGATTTTGTATATTTTTACTTTTAAAAGTTGTTTGTTTAGCTTTGAAATGTCCATCTAATGGTTGGGTAAAAGAATCAGACCAAACGGTAACCGGAAAACACGTTTTTTGCTCAAAATCCGTCGAACAGAAGAAAGTGCCGCATAGGCCGGACCAGTATAGCGTCACTTAGTGCGTCACTTAAGTGACGCATAAAGTGACGCATAAAACCCTAAATTTACATCACTTGTATAAGTGCCACATAAAACCCCTTTCTCCTGACACTTACATCCGTCACTTGTCCAGTGACGCCCAACACCACTTACCGACACTTCCAACGACACTTGCCTAAGTGTCGCATACAATTGAACCCTAATTCCATCCGACACTCAACCCTAGTGACGTATAGAACTCTTACCTAACACTGACAGCCGACACTGCCTTAGTGACGCCTCGTCATACGTCACTTCCCTAAGTGACGCCTTAAACTCTGAATTTACCATTTCATGCGACACTTCCTAAGTGTCGCCCAAACCCCCAAGTGTCGCATCAAATGATGCTAAAAATAGACTGTTTTCAAATCTCTTTCACTCTAAGTGTCGACCTTCCATAACCTCAAACACTTATATGATACGACTTCTAAAACACATTGGAACATATTTTCAAGCATAACACTTCGAAATTCTAATGATAATGATGAGAGTATTATTACAAACAATCACCAATGGGTCATACACATTTTCAAACACTTAAACAAATCAACCAAATCGTAATAATTTGGGAATTCTAGTTGGATGAATAACTACAAGGGTGATCTTATGAGATACCCAATCATGTTTATAACCATCGCGTGTCGTGAACACCCTCAGGTTACGAGTTTTCGGACAATCACTAATCTACTAATCAAACTTACGTTTATTGCTTAAACGCTTCAAGACTCAGGTGGGTCTCATGGCCCCTCTTTTACTATTTTTACTCAGGGGTGTGATTCATTGCTTATTTTTAACATGTGAACGCAAGTACAAACATTTTCATATACTACATGAGTTTTTACACAACTAATCACTTCAAAGTCCTCCGTCAGCATAGTTTGGTAATACATTGTAGCGTGAATATTAGTATATGATATCATATAGGATTGACCCTCCTCGTCCGGGTTAGCAAGCACTAACTGGGTAAACAGATGTACTAATATTTGTTCAGACGAGTGTTGATTAGGCACTCGTGGAGGCACCTCGCTCAGGCACTGATTGTGATCCTGACCCCTCGAGTTAAGCTCAGACTATGTGCTCATGGATGTATACATAATCATTATTTTTATTTGCTAGATGCAAATCAATATTTAAATCTTGCGGTTCATACGATATTATTTGATATTCAAACCTGTGAGCTCACCAGCGTTAGCTGACCCTTTGTAGCATGTATCTCAGGTACACAGCAGTAGATTTGGATTGCCCTTAAGATTACTATAGCTCGAGTCAGCATGCAGACAATAGAGATTTTCTTACATTAATATATTTTATACAAATATTTATGTATTGAAATCTCTCATTTAATTGAACACGAGCTATGTATAGATGTAACTGTTGTAAACATTTTAATATTAATATATTTTGTTAAAACGGCGCATATAGAGTCGTTCATTATACCTTGTGTGTTTTGATGATTGATTAGTAGCACCCCAAAGTATGCTTCCGCCAAACAGTAAATTTGGGGGTGTTACAGGATAGCACTCATGGGGGTACATTATATGATTCTTGATTGATTCATACTTACACACTGTTAAGCTTCAACTTATGAGCTCATGGCAACTGTGATGACCTACTGATTACTTGATTACTTACTTTACTTGATAGCAACACTGGTACATACTTGTGGTTCATAACGATTACTTTACTAAATATACCTTTAAGATTCAGCAACCTTTTGGTTTGACACTTTTCAGCATTGTATCTAAGGTTTACAGCAGCAATAGGACTGCACGCCCACAGGATTAATAGCTCGAGTCATATGCATACACTTTTGGAGATTCTCCAGCATTACTATTTGTAATATTGGTTATGTTCTAGAATATCTAGGAAACTACTTTAGAACTCGTAGCTATGTAAACAATTGGAATGTAATGCAATATTTTGTAATGTTTTACAAACGTTGCATATAGATGTCGTTTGCTTAACTTTGTGTTGTTAGTACTTGATTAGTCGCGCCTAAATGATTGCTTCCGCTAAACTACGAATTTGGGGGTGCGACATGTGATATATATTGTGTTATAGAATGAACAACCAGAAGATTCTCAATCAATTACTATGGATTCTTTTGATCTCCAAGACTACTTGGACTTCAAGCTAGATCATCTTGATAAGATTGGTATGAAAACCTGGAAATATTTGAGAAAAGGGTACCATGCAATCCTCGCACACATTATGGAGAAGAAGTCGGAGGAGAAGTGACTTAAGGATGTGCCTATTATTCGAGACTTCCCAGAAGTCTTTCCTGAAGACTTTCATGGCCTTCCGCCACAAAGACAAGTCGAGTTCTCTATTGATCTCGTGCCTGGTGCAGCACCCATGGTACGAGCACCTTACCAACTAGCCCCATCTGAACTTCAGGAGTTTTCTACACAACTACAAGAACTCCTGGACAAGGGATTGATTCGACCGAGTTCCTCGCCTTGGGGAGTCCCGGTTCTATTTGTGAAAAATAAAGACGGTTCTTTCCGCATATGCATCGACTACCGCGAACCGAACAAATTAACTGTCAAGAAGTGTTACCCGCTTCCTCGCATTGATGACCTATTTGACCAACTCCAAGGGTCGAGTTTTTATTCAAAGATCGATCTACGGTCAGGTTATCACCAACTACAAGTTCGCGATGATGACATTCCAAAAACAACTTTCCGAACTCGCTATGGGCATTACGGATTCCAAGTGATGTCATTCGGCTAAACCAATGCGCCTGTTGTATTCATGGACCTAATGAATCGGGTGTGCAAGTCTTACCTTGACAAGTTTGTTACCATCTTCATCGATGACAACTTAATTTACTCGCGCAACGAACAAGAACATGCGCAACACCTGAAAGCCATCCTAGAGCTACTCAAACACGAGGAGCTATATGCCAAATTCTCCAAGTGTGAGTTCTGGATGCAAACTATTCAATTCCTTGGATATGTCATTAACACTCAAGGGATTTACGTCGATCCACCCAAAATTGAGGCCATCAAGTGCTGGCAAGCACCTACTACCCACCGAAGTACATAAATTCTTAGGACTCACAGGATATTACAGGTGATTAATTGAGAATTTTTCAAAAATAGTCCAACCTCTCACTACACTGACTCATAAGGAAAAGAAGTTCAATTGGACTGACAAACAGAAGTCAGCCTTCCAGCTACTAAAACAAAAACTCTGCAGTGCACCCATTCTGTCATACTGTGATGCTTCGCATCAAGGTCTCGGTTGCGTGTTGATGCAACGAGATAAAGTTATTGCATTCACCTCTCAACAACTCAAGGTCCACGAAAAGAATTACACAACTCATGACTTAGAGTTGGGGGCAGTTGTATTCGCTCTCAAAATTTGGAGACACTACTTGTACGGTACCAAGTGTACAATCTTCACCGAACACAAAAGTCTGCAACACATATTCGATCAAAAGGATCTCGGCATGAGGCAATATTGTTGGGTCGAGTTGTTTACCGATTACGATTATGAAATCCGATACCATCCGGGCAAGGCTAACGTTGTTGCCGACGCCTTAAGCCGAAAAGAACGAGTGAAACCCTTTCGAATCCGAGGTCTCCGTTTGACAATTCACAACGACCTCATTATTCAAAATCTTACCGCTCAACTTGAAGCACTCAAACCTGAAAATACGAAACACGAGGCTTTGTGAGGCATGAAAAAGCGACTTGAAACCAAACCTAACGATGCCAAATACTTCTCAAATTGAATCTGGTTACCAAGTCTTGGAAACCTGAGAGACTTGGTAATGGATAAAGCTCACAACTCTAAATACTCTATACACCCCGGTACCCACAAAATGTATCATGGCATCAAATAGTGGTACTGGTGGCCTAACATGAAAGTTGACATTGCAACCTATGTTAGCAAGTGTCTTACATGTTCCAACGTTAAAGCTGAATACCAGAAACCATACAGATTGCTAAAACAACCAGAAACTCCTCAATGGAAATGGGAGCAAATCACCATGGATTTTATTACTAAACTCCCAAAAACATCTAGCGGTTGCGATACCATTTAGGTGATCGTCGACCGAATCACTAAATCGGCTCACTTACTGGCTATCAAAGAAACTGACAAGATAGTACGTTTGACACGAATCTACCTGAAAGAGATTTTGTCAAGACACGGCGTACCCATATCACTTATCTCTGGTAGAGATAGCCGATTTACTTCTCGCTTTTGGCAATCACTACAAAAATCTCTTGGTACTTATCTGGATATGAGTACAACTTATCATCCTCAAACCGATGGCCAAAGCGAACGAACCATTCAAACACTGGAGGATATGCTACGACCATGTGTAGTTGACTTCGGTAAAAACCGGGAAAATCACTTACTCTTGTATGAATTCTTGTACAACAATAGTTACCACACCAGCATTAAGGTTGCACCCTTCGAGGCACTTTACAATTGCAAGTGCCAGTCACCTATTTGTTGGACTGAGGTGGAGGATACACAACTTACAGGTCTAGAAATCATACATGAAACAACTAAAAAGATCGTCGGCATACAAAACCGACTGAAATCCGCACGTGATCATCAGAAAAGCTATGCTGACGTGAGACACAAACACCTCGAATTTCAAATCGGAGATCGGGTACTTCTGAAAGTATCACCTTGGAAAGACATCATCCATTTTGGATAGAGTTAAAGAAGGCGGGAGTGCTAACTTTAGGTGATGGTTCAACATGCAACGTTGAAGGTGTTGGCGTGGTGAAAATAAAATTATTTCATGGATCCGTTTACACTCTTGGTGGCATGGCATATGTCCTCAAGATGCGTAGGAATCTAATTTCCTTAAGCCAGTTAGATTCTCAAGGATACGGCTATTTGACCGTAGGTGGAGTTATGAAAATCACAAGTGGTGTGAAGGTCCTGATTAAGGGAAAGAAGTATGAAGGTTTGTATCGTTTGGTTGGGAGTACAAAATGTACTCGGATCTCGAAGGTTCGGAAAGTGTGCACACGGGAAACAGATCGGGAACATGTTATGACATGTTTGACCGAGTTAGACGATGGTGAGCAGGAATTCCTACTGAGGGAGAGGTGATTCAAGACTCCTCTTGGGAGTCAACTATGTAAGTTGACAAGGGCAGCTACACATGATTATTGGCCATTTATTTCAATCAAGTGGATTCAGGACCAAGGTGATTCAAGGTGTGCAGCAGTCATAATGGAGGCCAATGGTGGAAGTACTAGGTGATAGTATTTTCGGAGACAAAGAAGATAGATGTTCTTCAAGGTGGAGGTTGAGAACTGATAGCAGATAGGAGGAATGTTCGCCAAGGTGTAGATTTGTTGGACAGTGATAAAATCACAGCCACGTGATTTCAGTCATCTTTTATTTGTGGCTCAATTCCATGGAAATGAAAGTCAAAGAAAGAGGCCACCTATAACTATTCAATTGAAGACCCTAGGAAACTTTCTTGTAGTTTGTCAAGAAAGGTTTGGCAATTACTATTCTGCATGTGCATGGTTCTCAGTATATAAATGAATGTAGTTAGCTTCATTTATCATCCACAAGATCACAAAGTAAAATAGTTGATAGGTACGATTAACGGAGAGGTTTTCTTTGTGAGGGTGTTAAAGAGTTTATTCTTGTAAGGAGTGAAAAAGTGTGTGCGAGAAACTTCGATTTTATCCTAAAATCTAACGGGTTTGGGTTTGGGTTTAACTCATAGTGTACAATTTCTTGTACCGGGATCTTTTTCATTTTAAGAATAAAGGAAACTCTTGGGGGTGGACTAGGCAGGGTTGTGCCGAACTACGTTAATCGTCATGTCTATCAGTTACATTATATTGCTTTCTATTATTTCTTGCAAGTTTGTCTCAAACAAATATATCCCCTCTTCCGCTCGTGTAGGTGTGTTAGGCAAGTTTTCATAACAAAAACAACAATGTGGAGATAACTACAAAGACGCTTAAGCATTTCCTCACCAATTGTCCTCTACTTGAGGAAGCTTATTTGGTATGGCTGATATATTATAAATGCTTATGAAGCTCCATCAAATTAATTAAGACATTTTTCAACCTAAACATACCTTGATCTGTGCAGCTTGGAAAGAAAGAAAACGGAGACAATAGGAATATTGCACAAGAAGACTTAACATTTGTTGAGTTACTTAAATCTTCGCCAGCAATTAACGAGTTATTAATCGAAAAGTATTACATGGAGGCATATCTCTTCTCTTATATATAAGTTTATATAAAAATAAATAGTAGTATAGGATTAGGATCAAGGGAGAAGGATATTTAGGTGGAGAAGAGGGAGAAACAATATTGATTCAGTATTTTATTACTATGATTCAATTTTTTATTACATAAATTATAATAATAAAAAAATGAATCATAGTAATAAAAATACTGAATCATATTGCTTCTCCCTCTTCTCCACATAATTTTTCTTCTTTTTAGATCCCGTTACTAGTAGTATATGTGTATGCTAAATTATGTTTTGGTATCATTTGAAATGAAGTACTTCGATACACTTCATATGCTGCCTAAGCTCCCAGTTTGACTAGTTCTTCTCAAGATTCTCTATTTGGGTGTGTATTTTATGGAGCAAGATGAGCTTTTATGTATCTTTTGCTTGATTAAGAGCTCCCCAAATTTGACGAACTTTTACCTACAGGTGAATATAAATTCAGTGACATATATATATTTGATTTGTTAATGTATAATTCTTTTTATTAAGTTTTGACATGTTGCTCATGTGATGTCACACCCGCCAATTTAAGACTTTAATTTGTGTCTAAACTACTTGTAATTACGTGTATTTAGTTTATAAAAATCTAAATATATGTAATATTATGTGTAATTACATACACGTTTATACGATTTGCTTAAATCATACAGTGATGAACCGGACGAAGTCCGACAATACTTTTATGAACATTGGTGACAAAATATTAGAATAATGTGGAAATATCCAAACAAACATTATTTACCTTAATATATTACGAGAATATATTACATATATTAAATATCGTATAAAATGCTTCGTACGCGACGAAAACGCATGAAACGTGCCCGACAAACGAAATAAATCTAAGTTATACTTTTATAACTTCATAATAAGTATTTTGGTAAAATACTTCAGTTAAAAATATCGCAATTACACGCGTACAAAAATAATGTCTAAAAATGTTACTTGTGTTAATTAAATGTATAGACCGCAACCGACAACCGTACGAGACCCGAAATATATTCTAGTAACTTAAAATGTAATACTTGAGTAAAACTTCTTATTAGAAATATAACATTTTATACTTGTAACAAAACTAGTGTATTAAACGTTGTACGATTAATTAAAACGTAAAACAATCGGGTAAACGAACGTTGTACGTAATATAAATTGGAGAAACAAATTTACACACCCACTTAGTGGGCCCCACCCATGAAATATGCAGCTAAGAGTATGGCCTCCCATGCCTACTCTTGCCCTTGTTTGAATTCTTAAACAAGCAACAACCACACCACCTCACTCCCATCATTCTCCTTACTCCATCATTCACCTTCATCTCTCTACCCTTCTCTCTCTATCTATCTCTGCTGTTTTCCACAGTCCAAACCACCACCAATTCACCACCATAAGCCATCTAAAAACACCTTGGATCGCAAGACGGTTTGGAGCAAAAACGACCACGAGAACGCAAGCTACATTTCCTATCTTTTCATATTCTTCATACGATCATTGTAAGATTTCTGACATTTTCGAAGAATACTTGTATTATGTTTATATACATGTTATCTTGCTCATACAACTTGATAATGTCCAAAAATTATAACGAAAAGCATTTTTGAAACACATATATATGCACTAAATGTGTCCCAGAAATCAGTCCCATGAAACAATTCATATAAAATCGTACACATAAGATAAATGCATGAGACCTATGCCAAAATCTTCATAGTTTCGCTGTCTACAGCTTTCATGTTGAGTACTTTTTCCAGAAATGTACCGATTCTCTTAGAATATCCGATTTGTGTGAGTGTTACTGTTTTGGCCAAAATTAGGACTCGACATCACTTGATTTTTATTTAGCTAACAAAATGGACCCTATAAATCTTGGGAAGATTACACAAGGTACTAGAGATATAGATGAACATGCTTGATTTTTGTCATGAATTATTTCGGACTTTTACCTAGTTAAAACGATGGGACAAAAACGTATAAAAACTGAACCATTCTATCAAACCATTTAGCGACACAACTCTTATGTCGTAGAACCCATCAGTGACCAACTCTTCTGTAGCAAAACCCTTTAGCGACATAAATTTTATGTCGCAGAACTTTTCAGCGAGTTGACCAGCTTTGACCAGTGAGTTGAACAACTTTGACCAGTGAGTTGACAAGCTTTGACCAGCAAGTTGACCAGCTTTGACCAGTGAGTTGACCATCTTTGACCAGTGAGTTGACAAGCTTTGACCAGTGAGTTGACCAGCTTTGACCAGCGAGTTTACCAACTTTGACCAGTGACTTGACCAGCTTTGACCAGTGACTTGACCAACTTTGACCAGCGAGTTGACCAGTTTTGACCATTGAGTTGACCATCTTTGACCAACGAGTTGACCAATGAGTTGACCAGCTTTGACCAGCGAGTTGACCATCTTTGACCAGTGAGTTGACCAGCTTTGACTAGTGAGTTGACCACTATAAGTACTTACATATACGAGCTTAAACTTGCACGAGTTTACACTTGCACGAACTCACATTCAAACGACACTTTCACATCTCGCTACAAATGACAAACATACGAATATACTTTACAAGTAGACAACACAATGAAGTATATAATAATAATACTTAAATCAGTATTACACACCATCACCAATGGGCCATACATGTTTTCAAACTACTAACGAAATATTAAACAAACACTTGGACAGTTTCTAGTTGAGTGGACAACTAGAATGGGTGATCTTTCGAGACACCAATTTAATTGCTTACTTACTTACAACCTTGTGCGTTTTGGACGCCAGAAGGTTGCAGGGTTCGGAGAACCACATACGGAATTACATCCGACACACTACAGACTTACATCCGCTGTACTTGCTTGATTTCACATACCTTATTTGCTAGGCTCAGGTGAGTCTTACAGCCCCACTTTTTTTTACTATTTTCTACTTGGGGTGAGATACTTTGCTATTGTTTTACGCATGAACACGAGTACTGGACTGCCTATACTACATTTTACAACACACATTGCATGAGTACTTTTCAATCCACTGAAATCCTCCTATCGTAAGTTGTTAGTTATGGACTTAAGCGTGAGTACTAGTAAATGGATCCATTTGGGACTGACAATCCCTGTCTGGGGTAGTAGCGCTACCACGGATTTCACCGTAGAAACAAGTATATTAGTATTTATTCACATGAGTGTCGGGATAGCACTCACAGGGGTACATTATATGATTCTTGATTGATTCATACTTACACACAGTTAAGCTTCAACTTATGAGCTCATGGCAACTGTGATGACCTACTGATTACTTGATTACTTACTTTACTTGATAGCAACACTGGTACATACTTGTGGTTCATAATGATTACTTTACTAAATATACCTTTAAGATTCAGCAACCTTTTTGGTTAACACTTTTCAACATTGTATCTAAGGTTTACAGCAGCAATAGGACTGCACTCCCACAGGATTAATAGCTCGAGTCATATGCATACACTTTTGGAGATTCTCCAGCATTACTTTTTGTAATATTGGTTATGTTCTAGAATCTCTAGGAAACTACTTTAGAACTCGTAGCTATGTAAACAATTGGAATGTAATGCAATATTTTGTAATGTTTTACAAATGTTGCATATAGATGTCGTTTGCTTAACTTTGTGCTGTTAGTACTTGATTAGTCGCGCCTAAATGATTGCTTCCGCTAAACAACGAATTTGGGGGTGCGACATGTGATATATATTGTGTTATAGAATGAACAACCAGAAGATTCTCAATCAATTACTATGGATTCTTTTGATCTCAAGACTACTTGGACTTCAAGCTAGATCATCTTGATAAGCTCCATATGGAAAATTTCAGTAACTTGGCTATTGGGATCGATTTTATGAAGCTGATCATGGCTAGGTCACCGTTGCTAAAGAAAGTACGAATAAAGCTTAATAAAAACTTTCCGGTTGACAAAGAACTAGAGATAATTAAAGACCCATTTCCCCACGCATCATTATCTGTAAAATTCGTCCTTGAATGCCCAAAGCCTTCCTTAAGGGCGGAGCCACGTAGAAGTTAAAGGTAGCGCTTGCTACGGATCCGTTTGTCACGCGAAGTGTATTTTTTTTGGAAGAAATTGATTTAAATTATTGTTATTGCTACGGATCTAAATAAAATCTGTTGTTGGTTTGATGAATAATTAGTCCATTTTGTATATTATTAACTCTAAAAACTACTACTTTGTAATGAAATCCTACATGTTCATTAAAAAATTATCTATTTAATACTACGAAAAATTTTGTGTTATGGGTCACTTAAATTTTTAGATCCGTCACTGGCCTTCCTCTTGATCATAAGTAATATTACTCTCACCGGGTCACTTAACTGATTGCCTTAAAGATCGAATAGGGATTGATCATAAAATCAAGCACATTGGCTTTATGAATTATTTTAAGCGTGTGATTATAATTTTTACCTTTCTTGGCAATAATGAATACTAGTACTTCATTTCTATATCAATGACGCCCGCATGGTTTATCATCACTATCGTGGGTTTGATTCCACATAAAAGAGTAACAATTAATGTATCACAAATGATTACCTTAGAAAATACTAGCTAATTTCGTTTATTTTCAACAGAATTCGCTAAATAGCTAATAGAAAATTAAATGGACACATGAAATTTGATCAAAGAGTACTCAAAAATGTTTAGAATACCTGCATATGATATGGACGCTTCTCAGATTGGTAATCGTAAGTTATAATTCTAATGAAACCAAAATGATGTTTAATCAAATGCTATATGTTTTAATAACATGTTCAAGTATGCTTATGTTTACATCTAATGAAGAAATTTTTTTTATTTGTGTTTATCTCGTGGGTACAAAATCTTACACCAACAATTCAAACTAGAAATGCTACAACAAAGATAGGTATAAAATAGAATACATGTTTATATTAAGAGAAAATTTCATAAATCATATATGTGCTTTACACAGATATTCACAAGTCATACCCAAACCTTTTTTTTTTCCAGGTTATCGGTATAATAAATTTCCATTTTGCTCGTAAATTGTACCTCCGTCACAATCCGTTAATTTTTGCCGTTAAGTTCCATTACGTGAAATACACGAACTTAACGGAAAAAACTAACGGGTATGAACAGTGAAAAAAGAATGTTCTTTATGTTTCATTATATATATCCTTAATGAAAAATTATCACTAATTGTAGCTGTAACCTAATGGTTTCTGCCCTCCTTATTTGACTTTCATAGTCGAGTGACGCAGGTTCAAATCCCTTCATTAGCAACTCTTTTTTTTATTTTTACGGATTTATATTTAATATATATTTAGAAATGTGAATACAGTAAACAAGTGCAACATTTGTTCTGTGGTTGAGGCACCTTATCTTTCCTTCGGTCTTGAGTTCGATTCTTTCTCAAGGCAATTAATTTTTTTACTTCTTTGCCTTTCAAAGCAACTAATATATACTATATTATAATATGTATATATACATATATGTATTTAGAATTAAATGTATACATTTTTATTAAAATTTGTAAATAAGAGGTAAACAATTTTGATGATGTATTCTTTAAAATTCAAAATAAGTGTTGTTTTTTATTATCATTCAAGCTTCTAAAAAATAATAAATTTATTATACAAAATAATATTTTGGTTTGATTTTTTTAAAATAAGGTAATCTGTGTATAGTTGTAAATTAAACTAATTCATATATAATAAGACAATCGCAAACTATGAATGTAATATAACTATAATTATCCGTCCTTAAGCAAGGATAAAGTTCTTTCGCAAACCGTTTTTACCAAAAATAAGAAAATGCATATAGTTACTTTCTACAAGCTAAATTAATGAACCCGTTCTTATGCATAATGAGATCTACAAGCTAAATTAATATTTGCATTTCCACGATATTTAATATTTTTTTCCCTTTTTTCTTTTTAGTTTTAATATGTTAGGTCACTTACATTAGAAAATCCGATTCAACTTAACAATCACATTTTCACATGAACCCGTTCATTTGTTTTCAAATAATTAGACCACAATCGATTTCACAAACTCATTTCTATCCATTAGTCAGGTCGTAATTTTTCAAGTTGTTGATTAGTACACACTAAAATTTATGTATACACTACAATCATGAATATATGTTGTTGTAGCATGTGCGTTGATTAGATGTTACGCTCCACATTGATTTTGAAAGCATACCATAAGTCAATGCATTTTTAAAATAATAGTAATATTTATAACTAAAAATAATTTAAATTAAATTTATTCCGGGGCGGAGCCCGGGCATTAACCCTCGTTGGTGCTCAAAATCTATACCCACGGTCTCTCGGTACATGGTAAATATATAATCGCCTCCACTGGCGGATCCAGTTCAATAAAAGAGGGTTACTTCTGAAGCCCCAATAAAGTCCAGCCTAATAATACAGAATTATAGAAAAAAAATATATATAACAGCCCCCAAACCTAACCTAAATGACTTCTGGCCCGTTACATGGCCCATTAGTGTTTTAATGTCTTTTGCATACCCATTACTCTTTGATCAAGCCATTTAATAGGGTATGGTATCGGGTATCCCATGAGATAAACTTTGAGTACATAAAAACGTTTAAAATTAAAATTTATAAAGATTAAAGATTCCAAATGAATATAATCTTATTTGAAGATTCGTGAAATCTATATACGATCTGAATCCGCCACTTATAATTGGTAATCAGTGTGGTTGGATATCATACTAGTCAAGGTTTTAAGTATATATATTATGTTGTATGGCAAACTTATGTTTCACTAATTAAGGGTATCAACAACATTATATGCCATTTTACACATTAGACAAAACAAGTAACGTACAACCCTTAGTCATTTATATATCGTCTATAATCTAAACTATTTAGTTTTTAACCTTAATTAAGATTACCTTTCCTAGCTTAAGTCCTTACTTTTCGTATCTTAATCAGATTATGTATATTAGTTGTACTGTTCTCCCTAAGGGTCTGGTAATTTCCTAACTTTAAATATATAGTTAAATATGTTAGGAATATTTATATTATTTGTTTGATTGTGAAACTTAGGTAAATAGGTCTAAAGACTTATTGTAAATAGTAACATATTATTTGTTTTAAATTGTTATAGTTGAAGGTAAAATAAAATAATATTTCTCGCAAATGATTTTTAGGTTCCAGACAATAGGTTTAGAAGGGGGCAAAAATTTAAAAAATTTGATATCAAGTCGGTTGGTTGAGCCGACCTTAATACCCTTATGTTCTCAAGGGTTCCTTCATTTTCTTCATACTAAAAACTTGCAAATTTCATAAAATCATACCAAAGTTAATAGCCAAATTAGTTTGACTTTGATTTCAACACAAACTCTGTTATCATCTTATCATCTTCATCCTATCAAAAAGTGAGTTTGATTTTGAGTTATATAAATGGGTTTTATGAGATATTGAGAGATCGAATGAAATTGAGAGTAATGTGTTGTTATTAGGTGTTATTTGATGTTCTTTGATGTTAGTTGAAGTATTAGAAACCTTAGAAACCGAGTTTTTGGAGTTATGGTGAGAATTGGTTCGTTTTAAAGGTAACAGCGGCTCAGTTCGCAAGTTTCAGTGAAGAACTCAGTTCGTAGTGTATAATGGCGATGCTAACTGAGATCTTGCGAATTGAGATGTGCGAATTAAGTTGCTGCGATGCGAGTTGAAATTGCGAAGCGAACCGAGATGTGCGAATCCACAAGTTAAGTTGCGAACCGAGTTTCCGCGAACTCAGTTGGCGGTGCGAACTGAGATTTTAAAAAATTTTGTTTTGCAAATTTTGAAAATGCGTTCAGGGTAGCGAATAAGTGACAAATTTTATTAACTCGGATTTGGTTGAAATTCGCATGGTCACTCGAAAGTGGCCCAATGATCAAGGCTCTAAGAGCTTAGGCAGTTTTTGACGGGGTCATCTAAGGGTCGAAAATGACATTTTTCAGTTTTTAAATGTAATTCGGGATTTTCTGATTTCATTTTGGATTGAACTTTCGTTTACTTAGACTTTAGGGATTACCTGCTTGAATACATATGCTAGAATGATGATTATAGAACAAGTTACTAACTTATATTTGATTTTCTTTCTCGTATCATCAGAAGACTCAGTGACATTAAGTTGAACTGGGAGAAACAGGTGAGTGAATCTGAAACTTATAGTTTGATTTAGTTGTAACTATTTGGTTGCAACAAGTAAATGTAGATATGATTATTAGACTGTTTAGTCTGAATTGTTAATTGTGAATCTACGTGCTATTTGGCCTTCGGGCATCAGTTATTATTGAGGTCAACATGTTAGTTGGGCTAGTTGTTATTGTGAGTTTAACACAGAAACTTTGTACATGTGTTGTGTGTAGAACCTGTGTTTGGTGATAATAACAATTAGCTATCGGTCTCTTCTGTATTGGCCATACAGATGGACGGTAAGTATTCCTTGAGGGCCACCGCGGCTGTAGGGTTTCCTCAAGAACCACCGATCCTCATTGATTATTAATGTGTGTTTACGGTTATTTGATGTAAATAGATGGTTATGTTAAGTTGAATTGTTTGTGACATATTCATTCACTTAACTTCGTGCTAATCCTACCATATTACTTCCTGCAGGTTATATTTTTAGATGTGGGCGGGCAGGAAGAGGATGTTTTGAAAAAGAATGTTTGACCACTTTGAAACTCTGATATGGTTTTGTAATATAATAACGATGTTCGGATTATATAACACCTCGTTTATAGTATTATGGTCGTAAAAGATGTTAAAATGTGATGTATTATGTTTTGAAATAAAAAAAAGTTTATATTATGTTTTGAAATAAAAAAAGTTTATGTACATTTTATATATAATGTATAATAATGAAATATGTTTTAAACCTACGTTTCCGAATTAAATCATATAATAATAGTATAATGATTGAGGGGTGTTATAACTAGGATTATACCCGCGCAATGCAGCGATGAAAATGGTGATGGTGGGTGGAGGTGCAAATAAATGTTCTAAAATAAAACATATTGTGCTCTGTCCGTCCCATTTAAAATGTCCACATTACTAATTTGAGATGTCCCATTATAAGTGTCCACTTTGATATTTAACCAAACAAAAAAGACTTTAGTGGGTAGATTTAATATTTGATTAATGAAAAGTGTAGTTAGTGGAGAATAAGTATGAAGTGGAACCCACTTTACTTAGTCTTAAAATTTTTTAAGGAGAGAGTGTGTTAAATGTATTATATAGTAGTATAGATATACAACATTTCCTTTCTTAATTGTTATTGATCAGATTGCTACGTCACCATAACTGACAAAAGGTTGTAATCAAAAGCATGACATAACTTTTGAATCGTAAGTTTTTTCCGTTCTCGTATCTTAATCAGATTATGTTAATTATACATACATGTAATTTCCAAGAAGAATACCGTTGGAAGTTAGGAAGTAGGAGTAGGACACAACTTTGCATCACTTATGGATTAATTCTAAGACTTAATTGAACGAACATTCTTATATATATGTTTGAAATGTCACATTATAATGTTAGCACTTAACTTTGTTGGATTATGCTTTAGCACATAAATTGACAATGTTAGCTACCCCAAGTTTGACTGGTGTCAAGTTGTTTGGCATGTGAGAAAAATGAAACTACACAAGGTTGAAAATTTTAGTCAAACCACAATGGATTTGACTTTTCTATTGGTTTGGCTCAAGCGGACGAATCGTGTCTTAAATTGAAGTAAAACCTTTTGTTGTACGTTAGAAAGTCGAGATTAAAAAAGTATCTTTATTCCATTAGTTAAATCATCATCATCATACATGTTTTAGTTGCTTTTCATACGTTGTAATTATATTAATTTTAATTCTAATTTATTAATTATTATGAAACATTAAATTTATGTCTTGATGTAACAATTCTTTCATTAGTTTACCTTTATCAGCCGTTAAATAATTATTTTACGAATGTAGCACAACATAAAGTATTTTATTACAAAAAAGGTAGAAATTTTTAAAGGTTCAATGCACAGATGGTAATGGATCAGATATGGATCAGGTGACGTTATTATTTTTCTTTATCCGCATCCATATCCATATCCATTAAAATGACAAATCATCTAGGAGTGGATTCATAGATATTTATTAGATATTAAAAAAATTGTTAAACATTGTAATAATCTTGACATAATTTGATTTAATTGGAAAGTCAAAAGCACCTCTTAATTAGAAAAGTCAATACATTTCATTGATTTAATTGCAATGTGTTTGTCAGATACTATAGTGTTCTTGGATATATTAAATTCCAAATATAATTCTTTCAAGTTATGCCTCGTTACTAGAGGTGCACATATGAGCTTTAGCCCGAGCCTGGGCCTAAAAAAAGTCCGAAATAGCCTGAAAAAATCTAGTTTGAAAAAGCTTGACCCGAAGCCCGGCCTGACCTGAAAGTCTTAAAGAGGCCTAGAATTATTCGAAAAAGCCCGTCCGGCCCGGGCCAGGTCGGGCTAAGCCCGAAAAAGTCCGAAAAAAGCCCAAAGCCCGAGTTTTTTCAAAATAAAGCCCGAAAGCCCGGGCTTTTTTAGATATAGCCAGGGTTTTTTTTTGTTTAAAAAAAAGCCCGATCCTATTTTTAAATTACATGTTTTTAATATTTGTATTTAAGTTTTTACTTATATAATATGTATATTACATATGTTTTGTTCATACATAAAATATATTTAGTATATTATATAACTTATACCTTTTGAATATATATAGTTTTCAATTCATTAAGTACGTATACAAGTATATATTCATTTTATCGATGGATACTTAAACAACTACGGTAATATCGTATATACATTATATTTGTATATTATAAATACAACAATAACTTATTTTTTTAGCCAAATATATGTGAAATTTGTAGTTATATAGTGCTAAATAAATGTAATAGATAATTAGTAATAAGCAAAATTAGATTTTAAAAAAAGCCCAAAAAAGTCCGGTCCGGGCTTTTAAAAGTCCGGGCTAAGCCCGTTTAGCCAGTTCAGGTCTTAGTAGGCCTAGTTTTTTTGTCAAGGCCCGGGCTTAGCCTGACCCGGACTTTTTTAGGCCCGGACTTTTTTAAACCGAAAAAGCCCAGACTTTTTTAGACCCGGTTTAAGCCCGAATCGACCCGGGCTTTGTGCACCTCTACTCGTTACGTTTTGAAGGCTTGTCTAAAACATATTACATATAATCAAACTTACAATTTTCTATATAATAAAAAGAAAATAATAATAAAATAAAAAATCGGCTCACGCTAGATCGCCTTATACCAATAAAATCAAACATATTACATATGTGACATGTAAAACAAGCTCACAACATCCACATTCAGACGGTGGCTCAACCAATTTATCCAAAACTCACGACATCCACATTTAGATGGTGGCTCAACCAACTTATCCAAACAAACTAAAGTAATTTTCTAACAAATTAAATTATAGATTCCCCTCACTGTTGATGGACATTAAACCGGGTGCTTTTCAATTTCCAAATAGCCCAATCTTCCGAAGGCAACTTACAATTTTCTCTTCTACATAGTCGATAAGTTTGATAACAAAAAGAAGGTAAGATATATATATATATATATATATATATATATATATATATACACAATAATTTTTAAGTTTTGATTCAGTACGCTTTTTAAAAATATATAAATAATACTCTCCCGTCTTAAAATAATTGTCACCCGACAAAAAACACACAGTTTAATAAAAACATAATCATTACTGTTTTTTCTTTCTTACTTTTAGCAGAATGACAATTTTATCCTTAACTAATTAATTACTACCCTCTTTAAAGTTTGTAATAATAATCTCAAACAAGGGTAATATATAATCTCGATCAAATTTCCCTATCTATTTTTGATAGTGAACAATTAATTTGAGATGTCCCGTACCGAAAAAATGGACAATATTATTGGTGCGGAGGGAGTGTATAAATAGACTTCAAGTATAGACATGTGGGCTGCTTGGGTTGGTCTTTGATTCATGATGGGTTATTGGTTTGGTCTTTCCCCCTTCTCCTTTCCGCCCAAGCACAGTTCACCTACAGTCCTACATAGCTACATGAATCCATACCCTGAGAGCCTGACTGACCTTCCATAATTTTTAAAAATATGGATTTAGAAGGGAAAAAAAAGTATCAAAAAATTTCTTGATGAAAAAAGTTAACAATGATTGTTAATAAAAGTTATTGTTTTAAATGTACACAAGAAGGTGAATATTATTACCATAATTTCACAAAATGCGTTCTAATTATCATGGATTGGGATCTATGGAGAAGGAAATTTATGTGGAGAAGAGGATGAAGCAAATATGATTCAGTATTTTTATTACTATGATTCAAATTTTTATTATTTGAATTATAATAATATAAAAAGAATCATAGTAAAAAATACTGCATCATATTGCTTCTCCCTTTTCTCCACCTAAATTTTCTTTTTTTTTGATCCGTTACTAAGTATTATAATGTTTTATTTTAAATTTATATAGAAATATACGTGCATCTGGTATACAAAGCAACCTTTTAATAATATATATAAAAATATATATTTATGTATTAATTTACATAAATTTCAGAGTTAACTACGTATATTAATAGTTACGTCTATGAATAGGTTGCAAAATTTAATAGTTACGTATACTAATACACAACGTTGAGCTTGCGAAAATTCAAGATTACACAAGACACCTTCACCTTTGCAAATCATAGGGTCCACAGGTAGTCGAAGAAATGAGTAATGGTCGATGAAGAGGTCCATCGTTGAGCTCGCGACAAGCCAACATTACGCAAGACCCGTTCAACTTTGCTTCTGTCTAAATCGAATAATTGATTCATAGATCAAAAGTAGTAATTTGTCATGTGTTTGTACCATGAATCAAGTTTTATGCATTTTAGTTTATAATTTATAAATCAATCATCTCCATGTTACTAATACTTCTCAAAAATCAAAACCTAACGTTTAACAATGAAAATCGTTTACATTACACTATCATAAATGGTTAAAGATGGTGTATATTGTTTTACCTTAACAAAACAGGGACAATACAATTTTGATATGAGATCTTAATATTATTGACGTGGTCGGCCACGCAAGCAATTAATTTTGACTGTAATCATGAAAGTTGAATTTTTTTCTCAAACACACTAATGCTTACATTATTTATCATGCATGCCTATATACCACTATGTGTGCATGCCTATATATATATCTCTCCATCTTGTGTTCTTTCTTCATTGTCTATTGATAAAACCAACTTTGTTTACTAAAACTTTCGTAAGAATTTATATTAAGCACTCATACAAACTAATATGGTGTTGATGAGAGAAAATTACGAAAGTAGCCTTTTGTCAAAAATCGCAACAAGTGATCAACATGGAGAAAATTCACCTTATTTTGATGGATGGAAAGCTTATGATCAAGATCCTTTTCATCCAACTCAGAACCCCAATGGCGTTATCCAAATGGGCTTAGCAGAGAACCAGGTTAACTTTTTTTCTTTCTCTCTATGATGAGTTAACTTTTACAGTACGAGTATTATATTTATCACGACGATTGAGTCGGAAGTAACACATTTCATTTATTTTTGCAGCTTTCGGTCGACTTAATTGAGAACTGGATCGTGAATAACCCAAAATCATCAATCTGTACCACTGAAGGAGTCGAACATTTTAAAGATATTGCAAATTTTCAAGATTATCATGGCTTACCTGAGTTTCGGAAGGTAAATGACTAGCTAGCTGCGCTATAAAATGCATGAAGAATTAATAAATACCGGCCATCATCGTATCCTGAAAAGTTTATCCGTGAAATCTTAAGAAAACAAAATTAAAGTAGTTGTTTCATTTAGGAGATAAATGGAAACTAATCAATATATACATTCGAATCACCAAGTGGAAGGTAGCTTGTGTATTCATAATGTAAGAATAATTGTGTTTTTCAGGCGATTGCGAAATTTATGGGGAAAGCTAGGGGAAACAAGGTATCATTTGATCCGGATCGCATAGTTATGGGCGGAGGTGCCACCGGAGCAAGTGAGTCGCTAATGTTTTGCTTGGCAGATCCCGCTGACGGATTTCTTGTTCCATCTCCATATTATCCAGCGTATGTATATCTTTCTAAAGTTTATGGAACCATTTCTATCTGATTCTAAGATATATGAATTGATAATTTTAGTTACATCTACAAAAATGAAAACTTAATTAGATCGATATGCACGTCACACATCATAAAGTCATGATGTGCACGGACGTACTCTAATTTTCTATACTACATTTTGCATCCGGAAGTTAGGCAGATTACCATTTAGAAGTTATTCGATCATGAGGAATAAATGTCAAGTTAATTACTTACCATTTTGGATGAGACCAACTAGTCAACCTAAGCTAGTTATCTAATGACTTGGTTAACCTCAAGTTTCCAAATTCCAAATATAGCTCCAAAATAGACAACTTGAATTTATAATAATCAACTCATTGACTAATCTTTTAGGTCAATGTTGACTTTTAGACTATTCAGCTAACTGAAATGATTTCAGTAGTGGCAAATAGTTACCTATTTGGGTCATGTATCTTTTTTACTGATCAAAGAATAAATTTTTACAATGATAATAACTTACAGTTAAACTAAACAGTTATACGAAGTTTCAATATCTATACTCTACTATAATCCATTTGAGTAATAGGCTGAAAGTTTAAAAAAGGGATATCAGAAATTACTGATTTACCCCTTAGATGCTAATTAATTATTAACTATGAGAATTGATATAACATGCATATATGGCTGTTACTATCTAAATCAAATGGAAAACTAAATCAATTAAATCATATATGTATAACAAATATGGAAACTAAATTAATTAAATCAAGGAATGGAAATAATAAGTAAAATGCTACTTTTTAACCAAAGACATCATACTAGCTGAACTCAAATGTTATGTACAGCCACTATTAAGAGAACAAAAAGGTGTTTTTATTTTTACTTTTATTAATATGGGCTATATAAAAAATGTTTGGAATATTGGACCTCGTGCTTTGTCGAAACTATATAGAAATTGAGCGCTTGATCGTGTATTGATAATATGTAAAATAATTCATATTTGTGGGCTTGGGAGAGGGTTTTAATTTGTAAATGGTTTCACCAACGGTAAGTGATGGTATCTTTCATATATGGTTGAACTAAAAAATGTTATTATGATTGTCTTGTGAATA
Source organism: Pseudognaphalium luteoalbum (assembly GCA_963422505.1). Lineage (NCBI taxonomy): Eukaryota > Viridiplantae > Streptophyta > Magnoliopsida > Asterales > Asteraceae > Pseudognaphalium > Pseudognaphalium luteoalbum. The sequence continues at coordinate 30,757,976 of OY730195.1, forward strand.
GTATTTACACTAATAATATGTAATTTATCATGTGCTTAAATATTATTTGTATATATTGAATGACAAGTAGTATGTTGTACAAAATTTTATACCAAATTTAAATAATATTAGATTATTAATCATTTTCGCTGTATTAACTAGCGGGTATCTAACTAGTAAAGGATGATTGTTGACTTTTATAGACAAAATTGACCTTTTTTCTTCTTTATAATTTTGCAGATTTGATAGAGATCTAAGATGGAGAACTGGAGTGCAACTAGTTCCAATAGTATGCAACAGTGCAAATGATTTCAAGATCACCCAAGAAGCACTTGAATCTGCTTATGAAAAAGCATCTGAAGCCAACATAAAAGTCAAGGGCTTGATCATTGCAAATCCTTCCAATCCTCTTGGGACAACTATGAATAAAGAAACACTTAAAACCTTATTGAGATTCATTAATGACAAGAACATCCATCTTGTTTGTGATGAAATTTATGCAGCAACAGTTTTCAACACTCCTAATTTCATCTCCATCTCGGAGGTGTTACAAGAAATGCAGAACAACAATCCAATGAACCGCATAAACCCCCAGCTCGTTCACATTATTTATAGCTTGTCGAAGGACATGGGACTCCCAGGGTTTCGTGTTGGCATTCTTTATTCGTACAACGATGGTGTTGTTAGTTCTGCAAGAAAAATGTCGAGTTTTGGATTGATCGCCTCACAAACTCAACATTTTCTAACTTCAATCCTTTCAGATGAAGAATTTGTCGAGAGTTTTCTAAGTGAAAATTCAAAGAGGCTGGCTAAGAGACACAATGTTGTCACTAAAGGGCTTGAAGAAGTTGGTATTACTTGTTTAACAAGCAATGCAGCTCTCTTCGTGTGGATGGATTTACGTAAACTTCTTAAGGAACCTACCTTTGATGAAGAAATGGTGTTATGGAGACTTATAATCAAAGATGTCAAACTCAATATCTCGCCAGGTTCTTCGTTCCACTGCGTGGAACCTGGGTGGTTTAGGGTTTGTTTTGCTAATATGGGTGATCAAACGGTTAAAGTTGCATTGAATAGGATTTATACATTTGTTAAGATGGAGAAACAGCACGAGGTAATGGTACTAAAGAAGAAGAGAAACAAGCAATGGCAAAAGAGTCTTCAACTTAGTTTTTCATCACGATTGTACGACGAACGTGTGATGATGTCTCCTCGTATCATGTCTCCTCATTCTCCCTTTCCTATATCTCCATTGGTTCAAGCAAGAAACTAAGCAGATAGAACATCCAATATACTTCAACCCAAAAGGTTTCATTAACAACAACTTTTTTTTTAATCCTCATGTATTCCTGTTAATTTCAATTTCTAATCCATTGAAGAAGTACCATGCGTTATGACATGTGAGTTCTAACAAGGATATCATATCATATATAGTTACTTTTTGTTTTAATAAAAATACAAGTGTTTGGTGGGCACCAAAGTTTATTTCTTTTTTGTCACGTTGCGGTTAAGGCTTTAAGAAATGTAATTAGTGAATCTTTAAACTTTTTAATGTAAAAATGTGTTGTTGATGGCAAATCCGATCCCCTGTGTCGTTGACCAATCAATTTGCAAGTGAGTAGTACACTTATTAACCCTTGACGTATGCATGTTCTGCCATTGTTTATATTAATTAATTAACAACACTTATTTTAACAGCACAAATGATTTCCCCTTACGATAAATGTGAGTAACTCTTTTAACGTTTACATGTTATGCTCAAACGGTTTGAATCTTATATTGTTTGATCGATCGTGTGCGTACAACAACGTACATATTTCAATAGAAGTTTGTGTCTTAATTCTTAAGGTGCGCATTGCGAAGCTGGTGGAGTTTCTGGCTCCTATCCTTTTGAATATTCTCGATGAACCCACTTTCAATGTCGGTAATTATGTAGAGGGGCATGGAAGGTAGTCGAGCCCCAAAGATTATCAAATCACGTAAAAAGGTAATTTCTAAAGGTATATTTATAGTACGAGTAATACGGAGTATTTTATAAATTTTGTCCTCAAAAATGAAGAAATCATTAAAAAAGAAAGAAATTTTGCATCCCAATATATAAATTCTACATCCGCCTTTGTTGATGGTGTTGTAGTGATCTATCTACAAGATTCAAGAACCTTAATTAGCTAGTATTTGGAAAAGCAGATTGATTTGAACCTTTTATAATCAGTTAATCACTTACGTAATGGCGGTGTAGATTTACTTGAACAATATTCGCATGTTTGAAATTCGATCTTGTAGCCAATATAGAACATTCGTACATTTAGTTGATTTTTTATTTGTCAAACCAAATCCAAAATAGTAAAACCATTCACACCCAGTTTGAAAATAAGTCAAACCATAGAACGACCTTCATAGACATTAAAGGCTCAATTTCCAGTCCACCTTACCAAACTACAGGCAGCATATTAATTTCCTTGAAACTTCTGGCAGTTTGAAATAAAATTTTCCCTCCAAAACATTTATATTCCAGCATCTATCTCTTAATTTTTTTGTCAACTACAATTGTCAAACTACTCAAATATAACATTTTCAATGATATATCCTGATGAAATTAGGATTTTCTGTTTTTCTATAGTGACAGTGGTCAGTTTTTCACATGTATGTTGATGTTGGTAGTCATTTTTTAGGTACGGATTCTATATACAAGTAGTACTTACGTACTGCTCGAAATTATCTTGAAGCTCTTGGAGGTTTGCAAGTTAACTTTCACCGCATCTATTGGAAGAAAAAAAAAAGGTAAACCAACTCTCTGGCAGTCCTTCATCAACCGCTTTAACAGTCAACATGAAGAAGGCAAATCACGTAACTCGCTTTTAAAGGAACATTATATTGGAACAGGGAACAAAGGCGCGCACATCACTTCGATGTTGTATGCTCACGTACTAAAGTCGTGTGAATTACTTCGTTAATAATATTATATTAGGTTGGTTTTAAATTATTGTACTCACTTGCTAGCTAGTCGTATAGCTTGCAATCTTTATTGACTTGGGAGTAAATAAATACTTAATATACGACTTGGAACAAAGGGAAAATATATGGCGCAGGCTCTTTAAAGCTTTGGGAGCTTTATTTAATTAATTTTCCTTTTTCAGATAACTTTGAACAGGAAAATTTGTTTGGATACAAGAGTATAAACCAGCCAATCAAGGTAGCTTGTAAGTTTCCAACTAAAAATAAATAAATAAATAAAATGAAATGTGTATAATATATTTACGAAACAAGGGAGGTGATAACTAAATAAAAAAAAGTTATTTATACATCAAATTATGCTATATTGTAGTTGTATTATAGTAGAAACAATTGTACAGTTTGATGTATGAATAACTTTTACTGTTATATATATCAACTTCCAAGAAATAATACAAGAAATAATATGTAGGGCCTAAATTGTAGATGTAAATTAAGATCTACCAATGTGATTGATGGATATGAAATTTTGATTGGAGAAGATTAATAGGAGAAAAAAACACTTTTTAAAGGTTAATGAAAAAAATAAAAACAAAATAAGCTTTATTAGGTATTTAGCGATACTCTAAATTTTACAAAAATAGTAGAAAACGTCATGTATTCATGTTTGTATATTGGACGAGAGTACAATAAATTCAACCCATGCATGTTTGGTTTAGTTGAAAAGATACACCAACACCGACCGTTCCTTTTATAGCTTCCGCCTATTTCACCTTCTATAGTTATTTCCTTCCATAATTAGAAAGTTAATTAGAAAAGGTTACACACACAATGTGATCAGCAGCATGCGCAAATTTATAAATATGATCTACATTTACATAAACATATTATAAACTGATCATGTAATTAATAAGAAATTTAATATATCAAAAAATTATGTATCATCATATAAAAAACTGATCAATTACATAATCGTCAAATATGATCTACATTAACATAAACATAAAACGTATGTTAAAAATACTTCATCAATTGTTACATACAACTGATTAACTAACACGATATGTGACAACATAGTTTTTGGTACACACAACCTTTTTATTTACGGACGATATTATCAATAGAAACGAATCACCCGATTTATTCATATCACTCATTAATATAGTGTACTATCGTCTCTAAATCATGTCCTTGCTTGAACCAAAGGAGACCGAGCAAACGGAGAATGAGGAGACATAACACGAGGCGATACTAATGTAGTTTCATCATATAAGCGTGATGAAAAACTAAGTCGAAGATTCTTTCGCATAGGTTTGCTTCTCTTATTCGCCACCTCGTTATGTTTGATTCCGTTCCTCATAAAAGCATGAATCCTATTAAGTGCAATCTCAACAGTTTCATCATCAATATTCGCAAAGCAAACCCTAAACCACCCTGGTTCCACACAATGGAACGATGAACCTGGAGAAACATTGAGCTTAACATCATCAATAATCAGTCTCCATAATGCCATTTCTTCATCAAACGTATTATCCTTCAAGAGCCTACGTAAATCCATCCAGACAAAGAGCCCGGCGTTACTTTTTAAGCAAGTAATCCCTTCTTTTTCAAGCCCTCGAGTGAAAACCTTGTGTCTCTTAGCTAACCTTCTTGAACTTTCACCCAAAAAATCGTCAACAAATGCTTCGTCCGAAAGGATTGAAGCTAGAAAATACTGAGTTTGTGAGGAAATCAATCCAAAACTCGACATTTTTCGTGCACAACTCACAACATTGTCGTTATATGAGTACAAAATGCCAACACGAAAACCTGGGAGCCCCATGTCCTTCGACAAGCTATAAATAAGGTGAACGAGGTCAGGCTTTATTCGGTTCATCTGATCGCTCTCCATTTCTTGTAAAACCTCGGATATTGAGATAAAATCGGGCTTGTTAAAGATAGTCGCGGCGTAAATTTCGTCACAAACAAGATGGATGTTTTTGTCAGTGATGAATCTCAATAGGGATTTTAAGGTATCTTTATCCATGGTTGTGCCAAGAGGATTTGAAGGATTTGCAATGATCAAGCCCTTAACTTTTATGTTGGATTCAACTGCATAATCATAAGCTGATTCAAGCGCTTCTTGAGTAAGCTTGAATCCATTTGAACTGGTGCATGTTATTGGAACCAACTGCACCCCAGTTCTCCATCTTAGGTCTCTATCAAATCTGATAAACATATTATGATAATTTAGTTTAATTAACGACCAAAATGAACACAACGCGTGATATAATCATAACAATGACAAGCAATATCATATGATTATTTACTTTAAGTGTTTGACTAATGGAATTAAATGTATGAATTATTGGTTGATTTGACTCACAGTCAAAATAATAGATTTGAATATCTAGAAGTGAAAAGAATTGACTAAAATTTACTAATAATTAACTTTCGTGTAATACGATTAATTGTGTTTATTGGTGAGGATCAATACATATTTACGTAAATTTAATATGATATGATACGATATGATGGTATAAATAGGTCCTTCACGTTGTAGGCTTGTAGCGATCGTGTAACAAACCTTCCAATCGTACATTTTAAACATAACAAATACTCGATCATGCGTTAGTTTTAACTGTAAAATTCCGCGCGCAAATGTCAAAAACCATTATTAACGTAATAATTATATCAAACCTAATTTTAGATATGTCTTACATACATTAACGATTACTGTATTAGAGCAACAAGAAGCTGAGATGTAGGTAATTAGCTAGGTATGCTTACGCGGGATAATATGGAGTCGGAATAAGAAATCCGTCACCAGGATCTGCCAAGCAAAACATTAACGATTCACTTGCTCCGGTGGCTCCACCACCCATCACTATGCGATCCGGATCAAATGCAACCCTATTTCCTCTTGCTTTCCCCATAAATTTTGCTATTGCCTGAAAAACAAATTTTTAAGTACGTACGTATATAATGACGAATTGCAGCATATAATCAAATATCACATAAGGAACACATTGCACTACTACGCAGTTTGGTAATTATAACTACCTTCCGGAACTCATATAAGCCATGATAATCTTGAAAATTTGCAATATCTTTCAATTTTTCCACTCCATCCTTGGTACAAATGGATGATTCAGGGTTCTTAGCAATCCATTCCTCGATTAAATCGAGTGAAATCTGCCAAAAAAGAGTAAAGTTTAATTTAAAACATGGTATAATTAATCTAAAGTTGCTACATATGCATGCATGGATAGTAAAACTAAATTAAAAATAAAAAACAAACCTGGTTTTCTGCTAAGCCCATTTGGATAACACCATTAGGGTTCTGAGTAGGATAAAAAGGATCTTGATCATAAGCTTTCCATCCATCAAAATATGGTGAATTTTCTCCATGCTGATCACTTGTTGCGATCTTTGACAAAAGGCTACTTTCGTAATTCTTTCTCATCGATGCCATTGTAAATTGTATGTTCGAAAATTTCTTAATTTGTTTGTGTAATTAGATTGAAATATATACGATATAGTGGAACTTCAAGAATTAAGTTTTGATTTTTTCACAAGAGAATGAATTGAAGAGAATGTATGGATGATATATATAGAGATCGAGTGTAGTGTGTGTGACTTGCGTGTGTTTTTAGTGTGTGTGGAATACAGAAAGAAAAAGTTATTCAAAGCCTCTCAATAAATTGAGTTTATCGTAATTGCTTGCGTGAGCAACGCACGTACAAAGGGAAAATTACAAAAAAAAAAGAAGCACAATTGAATATAAATTGTTAGCAAATCATCATCATCATCATATAATAATATATTTTTTTATGTAGATCTATCGATTTGAAAACACAATAAAATCGTACAAGAATTAATTAATATTGTTTGTCTATGTACCTTTACGATGTTGTTTTATCGGCAATTCAACAAAAATAAAAACAAAATACTCAATAATGTTGTCATGTTTATTCATCTCTCATATACCTAGAAACCAAGGTTGTCAAGATCGCGATCTTGATCGTAGGATCGTATGATCTTACGATCCTACCAAGAGAAAACGTGCAAGATCGAAGTAGGATCGGTCAGGAGGTAGGATCGGTCAGGAGGTAGGATCGGAGTAGGATCGTAGGATCGTTCAACGATCCAATCCTACAAATGGCTTTTTTTTTTTACAATTGGACTTGTAAGGCTTATAAGTAGTCCAAATCCTATCTCGAAACTTACCATACATTTGTTTTCAAGTTCAGTTTCCCATTTGTTGTCAAATTAACCTAAGAAAAAGTCTAGAGCCTCTAAAACGACGATTAATAATTTTCATTTGTAATATGCTCTTAAAATTTGGTGCAATTGTATTATGCCGCTATCTTTTGTTTTGAAACATTTATCGTTTGAGAAATATATGTTGACAAATTGCATCACTTCGGTAATATAAAAGTTTGAATATTTGATTAATTTCTTTAATAGTAGTTTTCTACAAGAATTTAGATATCTTTGTATAAAAAAATTACATTTTGATAGGATCTATGATCCCGATCCCGATCCCGATCTTGCAAAGGCAAAAACGATCCTACTTAGGATCACGATCTTGACAACCTTGCTATAAACCAAGGTTAATAATACAATTATAATTAAATAATTGTCATAAACTTGAATTAATATATGAGAAAAAAACCTAAAAAGGTGTATTCCTATTCTTTCCCATTTTTGTCAATGTTGGTAACTTCAAGAATACTATATTATATTTAAACATACTGAGGAGCAAATTCAAAATGTGATAAATTTATTGGAAAACAACTCATACTGATTCTGTAAATACAAAAAAATAATATCAAATAATATATAATCATACACACACGTATATATATATTGAAATGATTCAGAGGGAAGTGCATTTTTTGAGGGAAGAGGGAAACGTTAGTATTCATCAAAAAGCAGATTACCTTCACCCATACAAGTCTCGAAAAAAGCAAACTGAAATTTAGTAAATGTTAATCAAAATCGATGCTATGAATGTTAAGTTTCCTTGATAAATTCTTGTCGCAAGTTATAACATCGATTTATGAATATTAGATCCAAATCCGTTAATATTAATTGCGAAGAATATTAGTTAATATGCATTATGATGAATATTAACAATAAAAATATTTTTCAAATAATGTGAAGTTTTAATATGCATCGTGATGCATATTAGTTAATATTCATCACAGTGAATATTAAAAATTTATTAAATAAATATTTATCAACTAATGTTATGACTTAAAAATTAAATTCATTCATTAAAATATTTTTATAATATCGATTTTGATTACTGTTTACCAGTAAAAATAAATTTTTGTTGACGTTTTGATTGATAATTGTAATATGTTTCTTGATGAATAATAACGTTTCCCCATTCCCCAAAAAAAGTATTCTCCTCTTAATTACTCCCATATATATATATATATATATATATATATATATATATATATATATATATATATATATGTAAAGCCAGAAAAACATTTTTAAATATATAATCATAATATAAAAGTTTTATGCTTTATACGTAATAATAGTTTTGAAGAAGTGAAGATTACTTTATACACGATGTGGGGCTTTTTTACGATGTTCCCAACAAATCTTGCTTCTAGAACACTACTCTCCTACACCATGGCAGATTGGTAGTATCCTCACACCTAGGGATGGCAATTCGGGTCGGGTTGGGTTACTGGGTTTGGGTTGGTGGCCGGTTGACGGGTCAGAAATGATCAACCTGAACCCGACCTGATATTATAATCGGGTTGAAAATTACAACCCAACGTAAAACCCGATAACCCGGACCCAACCCGAGTAACCTGATTTTTATTTAACTAAATAGATTTTTAGGTTACTTTCGGGTCAAATGGGTCGGTTTTCAGGTTACTTTCGGGTCAAATGGGTCGGTTTTCAGGTTACTTTCAGGTCAAATGGGTCGGTTTTTGGTCAAATGGGTCGTACGGGTCAAATGGGTCATGTGGGTCAATTGTCTCAAAAATAATAGGTAACCATTAATAAACATAAAAATGGTTAATAATCATAACTAAAGTCTCAAGTTATATAGATAATTGTGCTCCATCATATATAACATGTATCTCTAACATTAAAAATGTCATTTAAATAACACAATCAATTTATATATACAATGGTTAAAAACTACGTAAGAGAATGATAATATTAGCTTAAAGTAAGTAAAATGATTCTGTAATAAACATTTTGAAAACAAATTATCAAATTTTAACTATTTAACTATAGGTGTTATTATATAATTGAAAATTTTATCATTCCTCACTCCCATATATAATTATAGGGTTTATTATTTCGTTATGTATTAAACTTTACACTTTTTGCTATTATAGGAAAAATTGCGAGTTGTGGAAATTTGGGCAAATGGAGGTTCATATGTTCTATATATTACCTCAAATATAAAAAATTTAAAAAATTAATTTATATTTTTAGGTTTCGGGTCATCGGGTTGACCCGAACCCGACCTTAAAAAAACCAGGTTGTCGCGTTTCGGGTTGGTGGGTCAATGGGTCAAAAAATCCTGACCCAACCCAAAAATTTTCAAGTCGGTCTCGGGTCATGTCGGAAATTGTCAGCCCTACTCACACCATTTCCAAACGAACAGTGCTTTTGTGTTTTCTTCTTCTTCTTTTTTCTTTTTCCCCTCACACCCATTATTTAAACAAATAAAAAAGTAATTTTCAAAACACTGTAAACTAAACATCCTCTATGCTACCACTTTTTCAACAACATTCTCATCAGGACACTATAAAAATAAGGTCACCACACCATGTGCTCTTACTACTCCGTCATATTTCTTCCCGTGTATACTAGTATATACTTCATTCGTTTCAAATTAATTAAGTGTCATGTTTTGACTTTTTGAGTCTTTCTTTAAAAATTTTGACCTTAAAATTTTTTATTTGTATTATACAATACTTGATGCAGAATATATGAATGAATTGACTTTTAAATGCATTTTTATTGGTATAATTTTCATAAAATAACATATAACACAAATAGAAATATTTAAGGTCAAAGTTGAAAAAAAAACTTTCAAATCTGATTCAAGATGTTTAATTTGTGACGAAGAAAGTACTATATAGCTTTCATTTAAAAAGAATGGTATTATCCCAAGTCACATCGGTTTGTATATTTTTCAATTTTTAATTTTCCAACAAAAAAGGAAAAGAAAAAAGAAGGAACTTGTATCGTGGGAACATAAATTGGGAAAGTATGAAGGTGATTCGTAGGCATGTGAACCCCTTTTGATTCGAAAAAATGTTAGGTATGTTCCTTTGTCTTCCCTCCCCCTGACACAAGTCTAAGACCATACATACATCATCAGTCAATTTTTTCTTTTATTTAAAACGCTTTGTTTTTTTTTTTTTATTTCAAAATAATAATTTTTTTGTTGTTTCAAATAACTAGGTAAGGTCCCGTGACAACGTAAGGTTTCGACATTTGATTTTATAAAATGTATATCTAAAAAATTAAGTCAAATTAAATTGTACCATGAACCTGATTTTTATATAATATAATCATCAACCAATAACATCTAGCATATACTTTATCAGTTTCGTACGGTTCAGATTTTTTGACTTTTTTAGTTAAGTTATTAAAAATACATGTCGGTTGTAAATTATATATTATCTAATTTGTAAACATTACTTAATTTGGGACGGATGGAGTATTATTTAAGGGATTATTAGTTAAAATAATAAACTATTTTAGTTACATCATTTAAAGGATTAGTTAAAATCATAAAATATTTTAGTTACAATGTTAATATATTTATGATATTACGGTTGTTTAGCTAATTGGATAACCAGTTTTTAGTTTTATAATGTTGATAAAAAAAATTCATGTAATTAATCAATATCAATATAGATAAATATTTCAAATACGATTGGTTTATTTATAAATTACCACTTGAAATGTCATGATATTTAAATTATAAGAACTAAAAAAATATGGAAGTATTGGAAGTGTCAATTACAATAGTTGTGGGTACACATTATAAAAACTAAAAAAAATGAAGAAAAAATTATTTTAACCGTAGGATCTTTAGGTATGCAACCAATGTAAGGTTCAGATTGCTTCATTGTATTCTGTTTTTTATATATATAAAGATAATATGATTAACAGAAATATACAAAAATCATCCTTATGGTTTACCTCAAATTTCACTCGCAGTCATTTAATTAATATAATTACACATATCATCCTTTATTTTGAAATGTGTTAAATCAATAGTCATTTACACTAACGATTGCTAACTCTCCGTTAGAAAGGACCATGTGTGTAAAAAAAATTCTTATAAATCTTCTGAGTAAAATATAAATTATAATATTTAGCATATGTATAAATACATTATTTGGTGAACAAACATCATTTTCATCTTTAACATTTTACTTAGCTAATTCATCATTAAATTGTTTCTCTTTCGCATTAAAATATTAAATTTTATAGTCCACAAAGTGTTGGATTTTTTATTCCCTAACTACATTAATATGCACAGCGGAATTATAACAAAATATTAATCTAAGGCAAGTAGGAAACTAAACCCTAAGGGATCTTAACTTGAATAAATAAAAGCAATAAAATAAATAAGATAAATAAGAAATTACTAACCTCTAAGAAAACCAATTTCTCACTCGTAGATGAACAAGCAAAACCTTCTTGCTTGGAGGCGAGTGTCCAAACTAGAACACCTCTAATGGCTCACACCCAAAAGAACTAAGAGAATTCTCAAGTCTCCTAAGGTCACGATTCTAGATCGCAAAACTCTTACAAGGAGCAGGAATAAGAAAGAGAAAACTAGAATTGAAAACTATTCAATTCTAAAGAAAGTGCAACCTAAAAACTAAGGGGTAGGTCCCTATTTATAGGGGAGAGGAAGGCCTAGGGTTTTCTCACCTAGCCGATGTGGGACAGACATCCATACGGCGTATGGATGGTGATTCCACCGCCTTACAAACCCTAGCATCCATACGGCGTATGGATGGAGTTTCCAGAATTTCCTTTTTCTTTTAGTTTCTAATTAATACCCAATTAATAAACTAAATATAATATTAATTCCAATTAATATTATCTCTCATTTATTTCTCTTACTGTTCATTGAGGACGACCCAAAAATGACTTCACTTTTAATGATGTACTTACCAATTAGTTATGATATTGGACACTATTCCAACAGTCTCCCACTTGGACAATTCATCAACTATTATTGGTCTAAGCTTATCCATTAACTAAGCAGAGAGTGCCATCCAACGCAACTGCCGAACTCTGATTTTTATCTTAGAGTTAGCCCTTTAGATAAGTGATCAACTATTCCTTTGCTCTACTGATATCATATGAATCAAGACATGGATTTTAATCAATCTCAAGATTCATGATTAGTTTTCTGATTTCCGATTACATTGACTTTATGAGACTATTGAACCATCAACTTAGATTCGGCCAGGCCTAGCACTTTAGAGTCAATCTTTAATCATCAGAGGGCCCAAAATATCACTTTTCCCTTTCAGGTGAAAAGGAACAAATAAATTTCGACTACATAGCATTACTCAGCTCATCATGTCATACCTAGCGTACCCTTTATAACTGGCATTTACGCACAGCGTTAGAATAGGCTAAAGTATAATAGACTTGAAAAACTAGAAACTCAATGTATCCCTATTTTAAGAATAGAGGATATTATCATCTCAGAGTTACTCGTGATTTCAATCCATGAAGTAACTTTCATGAGTGCGGGTCTCTCCTATACTTAAATCCCCATTAAGTACCCATGAGTGTGACAACATTCTCTATGCCATGTCTAATCTCCATAGACAATCTACTAACACTCCATGACAGTCTTGATTCACCACTTACTTCCAGAAGTGTGAACGACTGAGGAGGTTTAAGTAAAACTGTTTTACTAGGAGTGGTGTCTAAACATGCTAAACTTGAAACACGATGACAAACAATAGTAAATGGTAGAACTCCTTCCAATAAATAAATCTCCATTATTTAATCACCAAGGCTATAACAATTTATCATTGTTTACAATGTTTCAAAATCAAACTAACAACTAAAACTTTACATTATCTCTTAAGCCTATGTTCCTAGCATGCTCATCATGTTTGGATTTTCCAAGTGGCTTTGTGAACAGATCATCCGGATTATCCTCTGATCTTATACTCTTCACAATCACGTGTCCTTCTTCGACTTTCCTTCAAACAAAATGGTATTTTCTTTCAATGTGCTTTGACTTTCAGTGATCCTTGGGTTCTCTACTCAAGGCGACTGCACTTTCGTTATCACAGAATATTTCAATGGGGTCTTGAACCGTTGGAACAACCCAAGATCTCCAATGAAATTCTTAATCCAGATGGCTTCCTTTGAAGCCTCGCAAGCCGCTATGTACTCAGACTTTTCCATGAAAGTACAAACGTTGAGTCTGCCACCGTATCTTGCTTGGAACTTTTCCATGTCACCGCTCCCCCATTTAGTAAGTATACCCAACCAGACTGTGAACGGCTATCATCTCTATCTGTTTGGAAACTTGCATTACTATAACCCGTTACTCTGAGTACTTCTTCTCCACCATAAACCAAGAACCTGTCCTTAGTATTTCTCAAATACTTTAGAATATTCTTTACAGCTGTCAAATGACCTTCACCAGGATTATGCTGATGTCGACTCACTAAGCTCAAAGCAAATGAGATATCAGGCATCGTACACATCATGGCATACATGATTGATCCTATAGTTGAAGCATATGTGACTCGAATCATTCTATCCGATTCTTCCTTAGATTTCGGACAAAGATCCTTACTGATCTTAATGCCATGATGTAAGGGTAGATTCCTATTCTTAGAGTTCTGCATTTTGAATCTTTTCAAAATTTTATCTAAGTATGTGTCCTGGCTAAGTCCTATGAGACATCTTATCCTGTCCCTATAAATCTTTATACCAAGAATATATGCTGCATCTCCCAAGTCTTTCATAGCAAAACATTTTCCCAACCAGTCCTTTACACTTTGTAATGTTGGGACATCGTTTCCTTCCAGTATCATTCCAGTATCGGGATGCCACCGTATGAGATGTTATATGGGCGTCGCTGCAGAATGCCTACTTGTTGGTTAGAGGCTGGGGAAAATCAATTTGCTGGTCCTGACATTGTACAGATTACAGCTGATAAGGTTACTATAGCTCACGAGAAATTGAAAGCCGCCAGAGATAGACAGAAACAATATGCTGATCCGCGCCGTCGACCCGTTACTTTTGTTGAGGGTGAGTTAGTTTATCTGAAAGTTTCCCCGTGGAAAGGTGTAATTAGATTTGGAAAACGTGGAAAACTGGCCCCAAGGTATATTGGTCTATTTAGAATCAGACAGGTAGTTAATGATCAGACAGTCGCCTTAGATCTTCCTTCTGAGTTATCGGGTATTCATGACACTTTTAATGTTTATTTTCTAGAGGAAATGTAATGTGGAGGATCCATCCCAAATTCTTCCATTACAGGACCTTAGAGTTGATTTTAGTCAAAAATTAGTCGAGGAGCCTATTGAGTTAGTTGATAAAAAGGTGACTAAATTACGTAAGAAAGAGATACTGATGGTTCTTGTTAAATGGAAACATAGTTTGGGGGCGAACCTTACTTGGGAGACTGAGTCAAATATGCGCTCGCGATACCCTCAATTGTTTGAGTCTAGTGAGATTTCGGGGACGAAATCTTCATAAGGGGGGAAGATTTGTAACACCTGCTTTGTGATTCGAGGGTAATCTGGTAATTTCCCTTACTTATATATTTTAATCATTATATTTAAGTTATTGTGTCTTATATGTTTTGGTTAATAACTTAGGAAATTTGGTCAAAGAATTTATAACACACCACATTTTTATTTTTTTATTTTTTTAACAACGTCGGAAGCGCAATCCCATTCATTTTATATAATAAATGACATGACGTCATTTACCAAAACATTATATATACTATAATATTATCTATCAAATTACAAACTATTAAAGAGTATCTGGGCAATATAAAGTATCAAAATAATATCAGAGTAATCATGGTCAACCACTTCCAAGTACTTCTTGCCCAGTCCCATTCAAGTCAAACCTGCAAGGAGTAACAACGGGATTAGCACGAAGCTAAGTGAATAAACCTGTTACAAACAGTTTGACTTAGCTCAACATAATTAATTATCAACAATTAACACATAGACTCAACATCACTAAGAGGATCGGTGGTCCTTGTGGCGCCCTCAGACCGCGGTGGCCCACCAAGCAACACTTACGATCACTGCAGGCCATTACAGTGATTTACCGATAACTGTTTGCTACCTTTAACCAACATAAGTTCCATTCACAACACATGTTCACAATCCCTATGTTGGTTAACCTGTAGCAACCCAGTCCAACAATTGTTGACCTCCGATACCCCAAATTGCTTAAAGCAGTTTATATATATATATATATATATATATATATATATATATATATATATATATATATATATCACAACATCAATCAACATTTAACACTACTATGTTTAATATGTTGTAACTAATACGTCACAACCAAACCATACTGAAGTCCCAAGTCAATTCACCTGTCAACTTCGATCCACTTACTCAGCTGACTAACTCACTGAGTCTTCGATGTATCTGAAATATCATACAATGCACAAGTTAGTAACTTGTCATCAACAATAGTACTTATGTAAATGGACACCTTACACAAGTAATTACATTTCAATTTATCTCAACATAAGTAATAATACTATATAATCATACTCATACACTTGATTTCACAAGTTATCATAATCACCAAAATCATACATGTAAACGCGATCCGGGTCAGGGTGTAAGGGATCGCGTTCCCCTTAAAAAAAGTTTCTGTCACCGAAATACACTAAGCAACGCGATCCGGAAACAAGAGCTGGATCACGTTCGCCTTTGGAAAACTTTCTGTGACCAATTTACTCTTGGCAACGCGATACAAGTGACTGCTTGGGATCGCGTTTCAAAGAACAAAACTCGTCTCACTCAAAATATAACTGATGAACGCGATCCGGGCTAGGGTTTGGGATCGCGTTGAGCTGTTCTTCAGCTCAAGAACAGACCTGCAACTCTATGTACGAACCCTAACTCCAAATTTAACATCACAACACATCAAACTTAATATTTCAGACTACCAATACCTAAATTAACACTATACATCATCATATAACATCAATAACAAGTTTCATCTTTCAATTTCATACAATTCATAAACCTATCAAAATGAGATCAAATTATATATGAAACTAAATCAAACACTTACAAGATTAGATGAAAAAGACAATTGATGATGATGATAACCTGACTTTAAACAACAATCAAAAGCCCCAAATCTTTACTTCACTTTATCTAGAGTTCTTGTTATGAATATTTTAAAGAGTTACAAATGAAACAAGAAGATTAGGGAAAGTAACAGAGTAAGGAGGTCGGCTCTCCACTAAACCGACGTCAATAAGTGAGTATTCTATATCTGTCTTAAATCTATTGTCTGGAACCTAGAAATCTTTCACGAGGAATATTACTTTATTTTACTGTCAACTAGAATAATTTAAAACAGGTAATATTTTACTAATCACAACAAGTTCTGGAACTTATTTATTTAAGTTTCACAATAAATAATAATATCAAATAATTTCTAAAACAATTAATTAATCAATTTAAAATTAGAAATTACCAGGCTACTGGAGAGGATGTTACAGAATTAATTGTGACTAGTGAAATATTATCCGTTTTAAATAGTTCTAGTTCACGGTAAAATAAAATAGTTTTCTCGCAATAATAATTTAGGTTCCAGACAATAGAATTAGGACGGATATAATAAAACCACAGGGTCGGTTTTGTGGATTGAGGTGTTAACCTCTGCTTCTTAACTTTCCCCATTTGGAGAACTTGCAAGAACCAAACAAACCCACAATTAAGAATTTCAAATTTGAAAACAATAACAAGTGATTGATTGATTCTAGCTTTAATTTCATTATCATCATCTTCATCTATTCAAAGTGTAAGTAAGTTTCTTGATGTTCTTTATGATTTTATATGAATAAATGGATTATTGAGTGAACCATATGAAATTGAAGTTAGAAATTAGTTGTGTGATAATTGAATAATGATTCTTGAGTCTAATATGTTGACTACATGATGATTACATGAAGAATTTCTTGATTTCTTGAAATTTAGTTAAAATGTGCAATTTATTGGTTTTAGGTGATTTATTTGAATTATGATGAATTGAGGATTGAAACTTAGTTATGTGATGTTATAACATGTTTGGTTGAAGTTATTTGAGGTTTGAAAGTGATTTGGTAAGCTAGAAATTGAGTTTTTGAATTGTTAGTCGTGCTGAACAGCAGCATCAAGAACAGATCTGGGTCTGGGGCAAGTACCCGACGGGTACTCCCCTTACTCGGCGGGTAGCCCGGTTTAGGGCAAATTCTGTTTTGGTGAAAGGGAGAGTACCCGGCGGGTACCTCTCCTAGCCGGCTGGTACTCCCCCTATTCTTTCTGATTGTTGTTCTTTGTTTATATAAGACAAGAAATATATATATATGTATATATTGTATGTATGTGTTAATAAATAAGTTAGTTGGTATGTGCTTAAAATATGAAGTGTTCTATTGTTGATACACAGTTATATTAACTTAGTTACTGCGAGAATTAGATTAAGTTACTAACTCCATTACTTTCTGGTGTTTACAGATACACCGAAGACTCAGTGAGTTAGTCAGCTGAGTAAGTGGATCGAAGTTGACAGGTGAATTGACTTGGGACTTCAGTATGATTTGGTTGTGACGTATTAGTTGCAACAGATTAAATATAGTAGTGTTACATGTTGATTGTTGCTGTGATATATATATATATATATATATATAAACTGCTTTAAGCAATTTGGGGTATTGGAGGTCAACAATGGTTGGACTGGGTTGTTACAGGTTTTGACTTGAATGGGACTGGGCAAGGAGTGTTTGGAAATTGTTGACCATGACTACTCTGATAATATTTTGATACTTTATATTGTCCAGATACATTTTAATAGTTTGTACTTTAACATATAATACATATAGCTTGTATAATGTTTTGGTAAATGACGTCATGTATGTTGAGTTTTCTATTCCCTAACTAGATCAATATGCACAACGAAATTATTACAAAAATTAATCTAAGGCAATTAGAAAACTAAACCCTAAGGGATCTTAACTTGAATAAATAAAAGCAATAAAAATAACCAAGATAAATAGAAAATACTAACCTTCGAGAAAACCAATTTCTCACGCGTAGACGATCTCGTAGAGCTTCCTTACTTGGAGGCGAGTGCCCAAACCAGAACACCTCTAATGGCTCACACCCAAGAACTAAGAGAAATTCCCAAACTCCTAGGGTCCCGACTCTAAGTCGTGTAAACTCTTACAAGGAGTAGGAATGAGAAAGAGAGAAAGAATTGAACTCTATTCAATTCTGGGATACTCTAAAAGCATAGGGGAGGTCCCTATTTATAGGGAAGGAGGAGGCCCAGGGTTTCATCACCCGGCCGATGTGGGACAGAATCCCAACCGGCGGTTAGACCTTCCAACCGACGGTTGGACCCACATGTTCAACCGACTTAAACCCTTTGGACTCCAGCCGCCGGTTGAACCTTCCAACCGGCGGTTGGATCCTTGCTTCCAGAATCTTCTTTTCTTTTAGTTTCTAATTAATATTCAATTAATAAACTAATCATAATATTAATTCCAATTAATATTATCTCTCTGTTTATTTCTCTTACTGTTCATTGAGGGCGACCCAAAAAGGACTCCACTTTTAATGATGTACTTACCAATTAGTTATGATATTGGACACTATTCCAACAGTCTCCCACTTGGACAATTCATCAACTATTATTGGTCTAAGCTTATCCATTAGCTAAGCAGAGAGTGTCATCCAACGCAACTGCCGAACTCTGATTCTTATCTTAGAGTTAGCCCTTTAGATAAGTGATCAACTATTCCATTGTTCTACTAATATCGTATGAATCGAGGCATGGATTTTAATCAATCTCAAGATTCATAATTAGTTTTCTGATTTCCGATTACATTGACTTTATGAGACTATTGACCATCAACTTAGTCTCGGCCAGGCCTAGCACTTTAGAGTCAATCTTTAATCATTAGAGGGCCCAAGATATCGCTTTTCCCATTTAGGCAAAAAGGAACAAATAAATTTTGACTACATAGTACTAGTCAACTCATCATGTCATACCTAGCATACCCTTTATGACTGGCAGTTACGCACAGCGTTTGAATAGACTAAAGTATAACAGACTTGAAAAACTAGAAACTCAATGTATCTCCATTTTAAGAATAGAGGATATTATCATCTCAAAGTTACTCGTGATTTCAATCCATGAAGTAACTTCCATGAGTGCGGGTCTCTCCTATACTTAAATCCCCATCAAGTATCCATGAGTGTTGCAGCATTCTCTATGCCATGTCTAATCTCCATAGACAATCTACTAACACTCCATGATAGTCTTGATTCACCGCTTACTTCCAGGAGTGTGAACGACTGAGGATGTTTGAATAATAAACTGTTTTACTCGGGAAGTGGTGTCTAAACATGCAAAACTGAAACACAATGAAAAACAATAGTAAATGGCAGAACTCCTTCCAATAAATAAATCTCCATTATTTAATCACCAAGTCTATATCAATTTCCATCATTGTTTACAATGTTTCAAAATCAAACTATCAACTAAATTTTTACATTATCTCTTAAGCCTATGCTCCTAGCATGCTCATCATGTTTGGACTTTCCAAGTGGCTTTGTGAACGGATCAGCCGGATTATCTTCTGATCTTATACTCTTCACAATCATGTGTCCTTCTTCTACTTTCCTTCGAACAAAATGGTATTTTCTTTCAATGTGTTTTGACTTTCCGTGATCCTTGGGTTCTCTACTCAAGGCGACCGCACTTTCATTATCACAGAATATTTATATAGGGTCTTGAACCGTTGGAACAACTCCAAGATCTCCAATAAAATTCTTAATCCAGATGGCTTCCTTTGAAGCCTCGCAAGCCGCTATGTACTCAGACTCGCACGTTGAGTCTGCCACCGTATCTTGCTTGAAACTTTTCCATGTCACCGCTCCCCCATTCAGTAAGTATACCCAACCAGACTGTGAACGACTATCATCTCTATCTGTTTGGAAACTTGCATCACTATAACCCGTTACTCTAAGTTCCTCTTCTCCACCATAAACTAAGAACCTGTCTTTAGTATTTCTCAAATACTTAAGAATATTCTTTACAGCTGTCCAATGACCTTCACCAGGATTCTGCTGATGTCGACTCACTAAACTCAAAGCAAATGAGACATCAGGCCTTGTACACGTCATGGCATACATGATCGATCCTATAGCCGAAGCATATGGGACTCGACTCATTCTATCCGATTCTTCCTTAGATTTCAGACAAAGATCCTTACTAATCTTTATGCCATGATGTAAGAGTAGATTCCCTTTCTTAGAGTTCTCCATTTTGAATCTTTTCAAAATTTTATCTAAGTATATGTCCTGGCTAAGTCCTATGAGAAGTCTCGACCTATCTCTATAAATCTTTATACCAAGAATATATGCTGCATCTCCCAAGTCTTTCATAGCGAAACATTTTCCCAACCAATCCTTTACACTTTGTAATGTTGGGACATCGTTTCCTATGAGTAGTATATCATCCACATATAATACTAGGAAGACTACGACACTCCCACTGAACTTGACATATATACAGGACTCATCTTCGCTTCTAGAAAATCCAAACTCTGTGACTTTTTCATGGAAGCAGAGATTCCAGCTACGAGAGGCTTGTTTAAGTCCATAAATAGCCTTTTGAATCTTGCACACACTATTAGGATACTTTGCATTTTCAAAACCCTCCGGTTGTGCCATGAACACATCCTCTGTCAGTTTCCCGTAAAGGAAGGCAGTTTTGACATCCATTTGCCAAATTTCATAATCATGAAACGCAGCTATGGCTAGCATAATCCTAATTGACTTTATCTTAGCTACTGGCGAGAAGGTTTCCTCATATTCAATCCCGTGAGTTTGAGTATAGCCCTTCGCTACCAACCTAGCTTTATAAGTGTGTACTTTCCCATCCATGTCGGTCTTCTTCTTGAAGATCCACTTACAACCCACCGTCTTAAGACCGGGTGTAGTGTCAACCAAACTCCAAACTTGGTTGTCATACATGGACTGAATTTCGCTTTTCATAGCTTCCTTTCACTTGGCAGCCTCAGGGCCTGCCATCGCTTCCTTGTAGTTAGCAGGTTCATCTAAGTCATTTAGTGTACAATCACTAATTTTATCCTCTTCTTCTATATGGAAACCATAATAGAACTCAGGAGGTTTGCTAACTCTACTAGATCTGCAAACGGGTAAGGATATGTCTTCTGGTTCAATAGGCGTTTCCACCTCTTGTTGAACGTTAGTGTTTACTGTAGGTTCTTCATCGGTCGACTCTTGAATTTCTTCAAGATCTATCTTGCTCCCACTGTCCTCTTTAGATATCATTTCTCTCTCAAGGAACACTCCTCTTCGAGCTACAAAGACCACATTATCCGCGGGTCTGTAGAACAGATATCCAAATGACTCTTGTGGATAACCGACGAAAAGACACTTTTCAGATCTGGAGTCTAGTTTGTCCTGAGATTCTCGTCTAATGAAAACTTCACAACCCCAGATTTTGATGTGACCAAGAGAAGGACGTCTTCTCTTCCACATCTCATAAGGTGTCTTTGAAACCTTCTTGGTGGGTAAAAGATTTAAGATGCGAGCGGCTGTTTCTAATGCATAACCCCAAAAACTTATCGGAAGTGTAGCCCGACTCATCATAGACCGAACCATGTCCAACAAGGTTCTATTTCTCCTCTCAGCAACTCCATTAAGTTGTGGTGTTCTAGGAGGAGTTAATTGTGAAACTATTCCACAATCTCTAAGATGATCGAGAAACTCGATACTAAGGTATTCTCCTCCCCTATCGGATCGGAGTACCTTTATCTTTCTGCCCAATTGATTCTCTACTTCGCTTTGATATCTTTTGATTATCTCAAAAGTATCTGACTTATGCTTAACCAGATAAACATGTCCAAATCTACTGTAGTCATCAGTAAATGTAACATAATATCGATTTCCATCTTTTGTGACGCATCGGAATGGTCCACAAACATCTGTGTGTACCAAGTCCAACAGTCCTTCACCTCTTTCACACGACCCGGTGAATGGTGATTTAGTCATCTTGCCCAATAAACAAGATTCGCATACATCATCCGATTTGAGCTCGAATGATTCCAACACTCCATCCTTTTGGAGTTGGCCGATGTGTTTCTTATTTACGTGCCCAAGACGATAATGCCACAATTTGGATTTATCAAGCTCATTAGACGAATCAACATTTAAAATTAAATTGCTAACATATTCAACATTTTCATATATGCCATTGTAAGGAGAAGCTTTGAAAATAAAACCACCATTTAAATAAACCAAAATATCACCATTCTCATTATCAAATGAAAATCGATAACCATCCTTAAACAAAGCATAAAATGAAATAATGTTTCTAGTCATTTCTGACGAATAACAGCAATTATTCAAATCTATTCTAACTCCAGAATTCAGCACGAGCTCATACTTTCAAATCTCGGTAACAGGCATGATTCCTCTGTTTCCCATGACTAGATTAAGCTCCCCATGCTTCAACTTTCTACTTTCTTTTAGACCCTGCAATACAGTGCAAATGTGAGTACCACACCCTGTATCCAGAACCCACGAATTAGAAGTTGTAGTATTATGGAGTTCGTTCATGAACATACCTGAGTGAACACTCTTTTCAACCTTGCCATCTTCAAGGTCTTTCAGGTATTTCGGGCAGCTACGTTTCCAGTGCCCCTTAGTGTTGCAGTAAAAGCACACTACTTCCTTCAGATTATTCACTGGTGCCATGATACAAGACACTTTATTCGCATCATCATAATGTTTCCTGTGTGCCTCAATCTCCTCTTGGGTTGAATCTTCATCAATCACGAGAATCTGCTCATCCAGAACATACTCCTTGTTCTCGTACCTCAAGGTAAACCTTAGGTTACTTGTCCAATCCATATAGTTTGGACCAGTCAGTCTTTCCCTTCCAAGAACTGAGAGAAGTGAGAAGTTCGAGTTGTGTGCGGAATTGGGGACGGGAGGATTATTACCATTTGTAGAAGACATCTATAAGATAAACAGTTTTAGTTAGTTTGAATATTCCTTAATTAATCACCCAATCACAAAATTAAGGATAGGATCCATATTTTAGACTCGTTTTATGAAAAGATTTGCCGTAATCATATTGCGAATTTATTTTAGGTAGACAATGCCTTTGTCAATTTCATTCTCTATGAAACTCCTAGTTCTTTTGAGATTCATTGATTCTTATCAACGGCATGTTAATCTCGGATATGCTCATCTACCATTCATGACTGGTATGCCGAGGATCATGAACAAGATGGTGAACTTAACCATGCAAAACCCGCGTGGTCCCCGGCCCGAGTACGCTCGAGAATCACGAGTTCCACATCACCTCTCAATATGTTCTCATATTAATGTGCCGGTAAACCACATACGCTCCGTTAAAAAATCATACGAAAGATGTGCGGTTTTCATGGGTTAGCATACTATTCACATTTTAGTATCTAGAACGGGATTTAGTTTTAGTACTTTTAGGTCATACTTTTGATCTTCACATCATCCTATCAAAAGTCCTCGGTAACTCCATTGAACGCACAAAGAAGCGGAGAAGCAGGTCAGCGCGAAGCCTATTAAAAACCTGACTTCTTTAGGGAAGCTGAGCTACCCGCCTTAAACCTCTCTTATAGTTTGTTCACTATGGGTGAGCCAATTTATCAATTGACTAACGATGTATTTAACTTTAATGATACATATACTTATAGCTCATAATATATGTAATGTCTCTCTTTAAACTCTTAAAGTCTACGGTTCTATTTTAAAACATTTTAAAATTTGAGGGTATATTTTAAAACAATTCAAAATATAGGGTCTAAAGTGTAAATTCATTTTACCAATTTAGACAATTCTATTTCCAATTTATCCTTACCTACATACTATTGTAGATAATTAAATGATAGTATTTATCAAGCTAAGTCTCTGATACCACTGTTGGGTTTTCTATTCCCTAACTAGATTAATATGCACAGCGGAATTATTACAAAAATTAATCTAAGGCAATTAGGAAACTAAACCCTAAGGGATCTTAACTTGAATAAATAAAAGCAATAAAAATAACCAAGATAAATAGAAAATACTAACCTTCGATAAAACCAATTTCTCACGCGTAGACGATCTTGTAGAGC
The DNA here is from genome assembly GCA_963422505.1 of Pseudognaphalium luteoalbum. Taxonomy (NCBI): domain Eukaryota; kingdom Viridiplantae; phylum Streptophyta; class Magnoliopsida; order Asterales; family Asteraceae; genus Pseudognaphalium; species Pseudognaphalium luteoalbum. The sequence goes on from OY730195.1 coordinate 30,782,340, forward strand.
TTCCTTACTTGGAGGCGAGTGCCCAAACCAGAACACCTCTAATGGCTCACACTCAAGAACTAAGAGAAATTCCCAAACTCTTAGGGTCCCGACTCTAAGTCGTGTAAACTCTTACAAGGAGTAGGAATGAGAAAGAGAGAAAGAATTGAACTCTATTCAATTCTGGGATACTCTAAAAGCATAGGGGAGGTCCCTATTTATAGGGAAGGAGGAGGCCCAGGGTTTCATCACCCGGCCGATGTGGGACAGAATCCCAACCGACGGTTGGACCTTCCAACCGGCGGTTGGACCCACATGTTCAACCGACTTAAACCCTTTGGACTCCAGCCGCCGGTTGAACCTTCCAACCGGCGGTTGGATCCTTGCTTCCAGAATCTTCTTTTCTTTTAGTTTCTAATTAATATTCAATTAATAAACTAATCATAATATTAATTCCAATTAATATTATCTCTCTGTTTATTTCTCTTACTGTTCATTGAGGGCGACCCAAAAAGGACTCCACTTTTAATGATGTACTTACCAATTAGTTATGATGTTGGACACTATTCCAACAATGTCATCTATTATATAATATAAATGGGATTGCGCTTCCGAGTTTGTTCTGGAAAAATAAATAAATAAATAAATAAATGTGGTGTGTTATAAATTGGTATCAGAGCATAGGTTTGGGCGAATTGCAAAATGGTAATGTGTTCAATCCCAAACCCAGTGGTATTGGTCAACATTTCAAGTTATGGGGATTAGTTATGAAATTGTGATTGGTTAGTATATTAGTACTAACAATTAACATATTGTGAGATGTGTTGTGATTACAGGAATGGCTGAGAACGAGCAACCAGACCCTACCCATAACCATGCTTCAGAGACAGGTGCGCATCCAGATAATCAGGGTACTTCTCATTCGGTTGGTGGGGAAACAGATCAAGAGTATATTATGCGATTAGAGGCTCAGGTATTAGAGCAGCCAAGGCAGCTGACTGATTATTCTCAGCGTCAGACTTCAGGTTATCAGCATATTGAGAGTACTGCTCCACCTATTACATCTACTTTTCTGATTCCTACATGTGTTCCATATATTCCTCAGTAGCAATCTCAGAGTTATGGATTTCAGACTTCTGTTCCATTTTCTGCTTTTGGATCTTCTGGTTTTCAGATACCTGCATTTTCACAGTTACAGTAGCAAAAGAAAGGTTGTTCTCTGAAGACATTTATGTCCAGTAATCCTTCTCATTATTCTAGGAGTTCTGATCCCACTGTTACCTTAGACTGGTTAAGAGATGTTGAGAGAAAGCTTGATGCTTGTCATTGCAAGGAAGAAGATAAGGTGCAGTATGTAGTACAGCTGTTAAAGGGTCAGGCTATGTCATGGTGGGATTCTATCACTGCACCGTTGACTCCACAGCAGCTTAGTACTATTAGATGGTCAGACTTTCATGCCGAGGTTTGTAAGAAATATTGCTCAGAGTTTAACCTTGAACGTGTCAGACAGGAATTTCTTGATTTACAGAAGACTGGCCAGATGTCCATTGATGAGCTTATTAGACAGTTTTCTGAGAAGTTGAGATTGTGCAATAGTGGGTCCCGACTGATAGAAACAAGATTGACCATTTAGCGAAGACTTTACCCCCTGAGTACCATACCACAGTGAGACTAGCAGGTACACTTCCCCAGGCTTTTGATTTGGCACATTCTGTAGACAGTGATATTCAGGCCAAGAGACAACAGAATAAAGAAAAGTTTCAACAGAGGCCACGGAGTGATTCTTCGAGCCGAGGGAAGCAGAAATGGTAGGGTACACAGTCTATTAGGAGGATTGGTTTTGGTGGTTTTACCTCTGATAGTTCTTATTTTACCATATGCAAGTCTAGACATACAGGGCCTTGTACTATTCAGACATCGAGATGCATTAAATGTGGGATATTGGGACACTCAGCTAGAGATTGCACTTATCCTAATCAGTTTTGTTGGAACTGTCATAAGGAGGGTCACAGAGCTGGTGATTGCCCTGAGGTCAGGAGACAGGGATCGGGTATGGGTGGTGGTTCCTCTTCTTCGAGCCAAAAGTAGAAAAATCCGCCACCAGCTGTTAGCCGTGCATTTCAGATGACAGTTGATGAAGCTGTCGTCACTGAGGACGTCATTACGGGTACTTTTCTTGTTAATTATGTACCAGCACGTGTTCTTTTTGATTCTGGAGCAAACTGTTCATTTATATCTATGAATTTCTGTGAAAAGTTAAAGTTGACTCCCTCGTTGATTGTGAACCCTATTGAGGTAGAAATAGCAACTGGCAAAATGGTTCCTGTTACCACTTCGGTAACTGGTGCTAATATTACAATAGAAGGTCATGACTTTCCTGTTTCATTTCTTCTATTACCTATTCTCAGTTTTGATGTGGTGTTGGGTATGAATTGGCTAAAGTCAAAACAAAGCCAATATTGAGTGCCACAAAAAGTTGATAAAAATCCCAATTTCCGATAAGTCATATGTATTGGCTCGCGGAGAATGGGAAAAAGGTAGCATTCCTTTAATTTCAGTAATGAAAGCTAGAAAATCTTTATCTAAAGGTTGTGAGTTCTATTTGGCCTATGTTGTGAATACCAAGTTAGAAAAGAAAACAGTGTCTGATGTCCGGGTGGTTTCTGAATACCCGGAGGTTTTCCCTGACGAGTTTCCTAGTTTACCCCCTGTTAGGGAAGTTGAGTATCAGATTGATTTGATTCCTGGTTCCTCCCCTGTAGCTAAGTCTCCTTACAGATTAGCGCCTTCTGAAATTCGTGAAATGATGACCCAGATTCAGGAACTGTTAGATAAAGGTTTTATCAGGCCTAGTTCTTCTCCCTGGGGTGCTCCTTTTTTATTTGTGAAAAAGAAAGACAATACTCTTCGAATGTGTATTGATTACACGGAACTGAATAAAAGAACTGTGAAGAATATGTATCCTTTACCCAGAATTGATGACTTATTTGACCAGTTGCAGAGAACTTCTTATTTTTCTAAGATTGATTTGAGATCAGGTTATCACCAAGTGCGAGTTCGTGAAGAAGATATTCCTAAGACTGCTTTTCGTACCAGGTATGGCCATTATGAGTTCTTAGTTATGCCGTTTGGATTGACTAATGCTCCTGCCGTGTTTATGAATTTAATGAATCGGGTATGTCATCCTTTTCTTGATAAGTTTGTGATTGTGTTTATTAATGATATTCTGATTTATTCAAAGTCTGAGTCTGAACATGAACATCATTTGAGACTTGTTCCGGAAACTTTAAAAAGGGAACATCTGTATGCTAAATTTTCAAAATGTGAGTTTTGCTTGCGGGAGGTTCAGTTTTTGGGGCATGTTATTTGTAATGACGGGATAAAAGTGGATTCGTCTAAGGTTGAAGCAGTGATGAATTGGAATACACCTAAATCTCCTTCTGAAATTAAAAGTTTTCTGGGATTGGTGGGTTATTACAGAAAGTTCATTAAAGACTTTTCTAAGATTGCTAGCCCGTTGACTAAATTAACACGTAAGAATATTAGATTTCAGTGGGATGATCAACAGGAAATAGCTTTCCAGACTCTAAAACAATTATTATGTCAGGCCCCAGTTTTAGCCTTACCAGATGGTTCTGATGACTTTATTGTTTTCTGTGATGCCTCCCATGCTGGGTTGGGATGTGTTTTGATGCAAAGGGATCGGGTAATTGCTTATGCTTCTCGCCAGTTGAAAACTCATGAAAAGAATTACCCTACGCATGATTTATAACTTGTAGCTGTTGTATTTGCATTAAAGATTTGGAGGCACTATTTATACGGCACTAAATGCGTGATATGTACTGACCATAAGAGTTTGCAGTATATGTTTACACAGAAAGATTTATATATGCGACAAAGGCGTTGGTTGGAGTTAATTAAGGATTATGATTGTGAAATCCGATATCACCCGGGTAAAGCTAATGTGGTAGCAGACGCGCTGAGCCGAAAGTCATCTTCTGATTGGGTATGTTTTATGCGTTTAGAGATTTCTTCTGATTTGATTTCTCAATTAAAAACTGCCCTATTGGAAGCCTTATTGGATGTTAATTTGAAATCTAAAATTATGTTGAAACGAAAGGAATTGTTAGTTGATGATTCTCGGGGTTTGAAAACTTTTCAGTCTCGAGTTTGGGTTTCATTGATTGGGGGACTTCGGGATTTGATATTGTCAGAGGCTCATAAATCTAGATTGTCTATTCATCCCGGAAGTACAAAAATGTATAATGACCTGAAACCTTTATATTGGTGGCCTACGATGAAAACCGATGTTGCACGTGTTGTGGAAACTTGTCATATATGTTCTCAGGTCAAAGCAGAGCATCAGAAACCATATCGTTCATTGAGACAACTTGATATTCCCGAGTGGAAATGGGAGCATATTACTATGGATTTTGTCACCAAACTTCCCCGAACGCATAAAGGTAATGATATGATTTGGGTAATTGTCGACAGATTGACCAAGAGTGCTCATTTTCTGGCTACCAGTGAGACTGCTTCTTTGACTTGGTTGGCTCAGTTGTATATTCATGAGATAGTTTCGAGGTATGGGATTCCGTTATCTATTGTGTCAGACAGGGATTCCAGGTTTGTTTCTGGGTTTTGGGAGTTTACAGCGAGAATTGGGTACCATAGTTAATCTCAGTACGGCTTATCATCCCCAGACAGATGGTCAGACAGAGCGTACCATTCATACTCTGGAAGATATGTTACGAGCTTGTGTGTTAGAGTATGGTGGTTCTTGGGATTCTCACATGCCTTTGGTAGAGTTTGCTTATAATAACTCGTATCATTCCAGTATCGGGATGCCACCGTATGAGATGTTATATGGGCGTCGCTGCAGAACGCCTACTTGTTGGTTAGAGGCTGGGGAAAAGCAATTTGCTGGTCCTGACATTGTACAGATTACAGCTGATAAGGTTACTATAGCTCACGAGAAATTGAAAACCACCAGAGAGACAGAAACAAAACGCTGATCCGCGCCGTCGACCCGTTACTTTTGTTAAGGGTGAGTTAGTTTATCTGAAAGTTTCCCCGTGGAAAAGTGTAATTAGATTTGGAAAACGTGAAAAACTGGCCCCAAGGTATATTGGTCTATTTAGAATCAGACAGGTAGTTAATGATCAGACAGTCGACTTAGATCTTCCTTCTGAGTTATCGGGTATTCATGACACTTTTAATGTTTGTTATCTGAGGAAATTTAATGTGGAGGATCAATCCCAAATTCTTCCATTACAGGACCTTAGAGTTGATTTTAGTCAGAAATTAGTCGAGGAGCCTATTGAGTTAGTTGACAAAAAGGTGACTAAATTACGTAAGAAAGAGATACTGATGGTTCTGGTTAAATGGAAACATAGTTTGGGGCGAACCTTACTTGGGAGACTGAGTCAAATATGCGCTCGCGGTACCCTCAATTGTTTGAGTCTAGTGAGATTTCGGGGATGAAATCTTCATAAGGGGGGAAGATTTGTAACACCCGCTTTGTGATTCGAGGGTAATCTGGTAATTTCTCTTACTTATATATTTTAATCATTATATTTAAATTATTGTGTCTTATATGTTTTGGTTAATAACTTAGAAAATTTGGTCAAAGAATTAATTGTGACTAGTGAAATATTATCCGTTTTAAATAGTTCTAGTTCACGGTAAATATAACACCCCTAAAATTTCATCACATATTTTTTTTTATTCAGTTATTTATTTATTTCGGAAGCGTTATCCCTTTCTATAAAGTTTAAGCATTTATATAAACTTTAAACCATTACCAAGTATGATACTATTACAAACTTAAGCATATATAGTTACAAAACAGTTTTCTTCTATTTGGGTATTACTTCTAAAACATTTTAATCCACAAAATGATCAGAGTTTCAGCCGTCAAACATTTCTTCAAACGATCACTAATAGCCCAAATATTCCAAAAGTTAACCTGCAAATGTATTGTGGGGGATTAGCACGAAGCTAAGTGAATTAAACTAAGTCTTACAATCTAACTTAGCATAACAATCAATTCACAACAATTAACTACAAGAAACAATCAAATAGAGGATCGGTGGTTCTTGAGGTATCCTCAGTCCGCGGTGATCCTCCAAGAACACTTATCAACTGCAGGCCAATAAAGAGATTTTACCGATAGTCTATTGCTATCTTTAATCATTATGGACTAATTCACAACAAATGTTCATCCCGTCCATAAAGATTAACCTATAGCAACTAAACCCAATATAATTGACCTCTATCATTCCAAACTATCATGGAACTAATCACTAGCAATCAAGTAATCCATCAATTAATAAATTCAATCAATCAATCTATTATTAATTCATCAATTAAGCCATCAATAATATAAACTTAAAATTGATGTAACTAACTGTTAACATCAAAATCAAATTGTGAGAATTAGTCCATCACCGATACCTCAGCAGTTGCAACACTCAGTTTCTTATCACTGAGTCTTGGTTTTTATCTGAAATATCACATAATAACAAATTAGTAACTTGTCATTAACAAAATAGTATTTACAATATTGATAAATCTTACACATAAGTAACCATATAATACATATGTATATGGTATATATTTAAGTTCACAGTTTAACTTAATCATCAAAATACAACAGACAAACGCGATCCGGGTCAGGTTTGATGGGATCGCGTTCCTCTTAAGAAAAGTTTCTGTTACCGAATTACACTAAGCAACGCGATCATGAACAAGAGGCTGGATCGCATTCATCCTTTGAAAACTTTTCTGTGATTGATTTGACTTGGCAACGCGATCCAGGTAAATGCTTGGGATCGCGTTCCCAAGAGTAAAATCCATCATAAATCATTTATAACTAGTGAACGCGATCCTGGCTAGGGTTTGGGGATCGCGTTGAGCTGTTCTTCATCTCAAGAACAGACCTGTTATTATCTAGCTCGAACCAAAACTCAAATCATCATCAAAATGACATCAAATTTGAATTTGAAAGCTATCAAAGGCTCAAATAACTTCAAGTAACATCATATACCTTCTCTTAACCTAATTCAAACTTCTAATTCGCATAACTATCAACAAATACATTATTAAGGTTAAAACCCAATTTTACAAACAAAAACACTTACATAATCAATTGAAAGCTAAGATTCACTGATAATGATGGCAAGGAAGTAATCACAACTCCAGATTAGATTATCTTGAATATGATCTTGATTTTAAATCTTGAATATGGTTTTGGATGGTAGTTAAGTGTTCTTGAACTTACTGAAATTTTAGGAAGTAAAGAAAAGAGGAGGTCGGCCTCTTACTTAACCGACCCAATTATACGGTTATTTCATATCCGTCTTAAATATATTGTCTGGAACCTAAATTTTACATACGAGAAAATTATTTTATTTTAACGTCACCTAAATTTATTTAAAGTAAACAATATTTCATTAGTCACAACATTACCTGAAACTTATTTTCCTATTAAATTTACAATCAAACACATATAATAATATATATTACTTATAAAAGCTAAAGAAAATACCTGTTTCTCCTAGGCCCGATTTGAGGATGTTACAGTAAAATAAAATAGTTTTCTCGCAATTAAAATTTAGGTTCCAGACAATAGAATTAGGACGGATATAATAAAACCACAGGGTCGGTTTTGTGGATTGAGGTGTTAAGATCTGCTTCTTAACTTTCCCCATTTGGAGAACTTGCAAGAACCAAACAAACCCACAATTAAGAATTTCAAATTTGAAAACAATAACAAGTGATTGATTGATTCTAGCTTTGATTTCATTATCATCATCTTCATCTATTCAAAGTGTAAGTAAGTTTCTTGATGTTCTTTATGATTTTATATGAATAAATGGATTATTGAGTGAACCATATGAAATTGAAGTTAGAAATTAGTTGTGTGATAATTGAATAATGATTCTTGAGTCTAATATGTTGACTACATGATGATTACATGAAGAATTTCTTGATTTCTTGAAATTTAGTTAAAATGTACAATTTATAGGTTTTAGGTGATTTGTTTGAATTATGATGAATTGAGGATTGAAACTTAGTTATGTGATGTTATAACATGTTTGGTTGAAGTTATTTGAGGTTTGAAATTGATTTGGTAAGCTAGAAATTGAGTTTTTGAATTGTTAGTCGTGCTGAACAGCAGCATCAAGAACAGATCTGGGTCTGGGGCAAGTACCCGACGGGTACTCCCCTTACTCGGCGGGTAGCCCGGTTTAGGGCAAATTCTGTTTTGGTGAAAGGGAGAGTACCCGGCGGGTACCTCTCCTAGCTGGCTGGTACTCCCCCTATTCTTGAAATCTGATTGTTGTTCTTTGTTTATATAAGACAAGAAATATATATATGTATATATTGTATGTATGTGTTAATAAATAAGTTAGTTGGTATGTGCTTAAAATATGAAGTGTTCTATTGTTGATACACAGTTATATTAACTTAGTTACTGCGAGAATTGGATTGAGTTACTAACTCCATTACTTTCTGGTGTTTACAGATACACCGAAGACTCAGTGAGTTAGTCAGCTGAGTAAGTGGATCGAAGTTGACAGGTGATATGACTTGGGACTTCAGTATGATTTGGTTGTGACGTATCAGTTACAACAGATTAAACATAGTAGTGTTACATGTTGATTGTTGCTATGATATATATATATATATATATATATATATATATATATATATAAACTGCTTTAAGCAATTTGGGGTATTGGAGGTCAACAATGGTTGGACTGGGTTGCTACATGTTAACCAACATAGGAATATTGAACATGTATTGTGAATGGAACTTATGTTGGTTAAAGGTAGTAAACAGTTATCGGTAAATCACTGTAATGGCCTGCAGTGATTATAAGTGTTGCTTGGTGGGCCACCGCGGTCTGAGGGCGCCACAAGGACCACCGATCCTCTTGGTGATGTCGAGTCTATGTGTTAATTGTTGATAATTAATTTTGTTGAGCTAAGTCAAACTGTTTGTAACAGGTTTATTCACTTAGCTTCGTGCTAATCCCGTTGTTTACTCCTTACAGGTTTTGACTTGAATGGGACTGGGCAAGGAATGCTTGGAAATTGTTGACCATGACTACTCTGATAATATTTTGATACTTTATATTGTCCAGATACATTTTAATAGTTTGTAATTTAACAGATAATACATATAGCTTGTATAATGTTTTGGTAAATGACGTCATGTCATCTATTATATAATATAAATGGGATTGCGCTTCCGAGTTTGTTCTGGAAAAAATAAATAAATAAATGTGGTGTGTTATACTTACTCTATATTAGATAATGTACATAACCAATTACATATTCGATTCACACTAAGTTTTAAAACTTTTTAACTACCATTCAAAACGGGGTATTATAAAATTCTCAAAACAAGGTTTATTACAAAACCATATCAGAGTCTTCGAGCGTAGTCAAATATTCCTTGAACCACTATTCACCTCCTGCACCCACTATTAATCAAAACATATCCTGCAGGAAGTAATTGGAGGGATTAGCATAAAGCTAAGTAAATATATTTATCACACACAATTCAACTTAGCATAACAATCTGTTTACAGCAAATAATCGTAAACACATTCTTTTTCAATGAGGATCGGTGGCTCTTGGGATATCATAATACCCGGGGATTCCCAAAGAACACTTAACATCAATCTGTATGGCCATTACAGAATAGACCGATAACTATTGGTTATTAAACTCATACACAGGTCTCAAACACAACAAATGAATCAAAACCTGTGTAAATCACATAATAACCAAAAGTCCAACTACACATTGACCTCAATAATCTGATACACATAGATTCACATATCACGTAGATTCATAATCAATAACACAGATTAACAATCGTATAATCAATCTACATATACTTGTTACAACCAAACAGTTACAACTAAACCGAAGGGTGAGTTCTAAATCCACTCACCGATACCTTTGTCTTCACAAACTCAGAATCCAAGTGTCACTTATCTTTTGGAGGATCTGAGAATCAACAATCAGATACAAGTTAGTAATCCAGATCATAAATACTTAGTTTATATCAATTTATAACAGATAGCAACAATTTAACACTGAACTAAATCAAGTAAATATGAAGTGTTGGACAGGACAAGCAAGTCGCCGGCTGGGGCCCCTTACCCGCCGGCTTCACCTCCCCAGCCGCCGGGTCACACCCCCAAGCCACCGGGTACAATGTATTTTGAGTAACCAGCAAAAAGATGCGTTTTAAAGCTTTTAGCAGCAGCCGGGTAGGGTGGTTAACCCGCCGATCCAGGGCTACAAGCCGCCGTCTAGGGTCTTTTACCCGCCAGCTAGCCAGTGTTCACAACAAAGCCGCCGACTTGGCTCATCAAGCCGCCGGCTTGGCTCATCAAGCCGCCGGCTTGGCTCATCAAGCTGCCGGCTTGTTCTTCGTTTCTGCAACAGCAGCAGCAGTAGAACAGCCTAACTCTGCACGAACACTAACTTGCCAAATCCAATTTTCCAAGTACCAATCACTTAAAACAGGTTTCTAACAATAAAGGAGTGTCATATGTCAACAATTTAACATCCAACAACTAAAACAAACCTCAATCAATTTCATTTTATGTCAAATTCATACTAATTTGTTAACTCACAAATGTGAGCTCTAAAGTCCTAATTCAAGAACAAAACATACAAATTTGCATATCATATATACCAACTCAGTTTGTAATCATCATATAACATCTTTCAATTATCACAAACAAATCAAGAAACCTTTTAATTTCATCAAGTTCATCATTTCATCATTAATATCATCAAACTTATTTAGAAACATAATTTCAAGAAATCACTAAACTTACTATTGAAAGGAACAAGAAGGTGGTGATGATGATGTGGATTTAGCTCACAATCTTAGCTCCAATTTACATTTAAGTTTTTGATTTGGATGATTGAAGTATTTAGTTCTAGGTTTTGGAAGGGGGTGAGCAAATTGGGAAAGAGATGAGTAAAAGAATCAACTTTCCCTTTTAAGTAGTTCTTAATATTTGGATATTTTATACCCGTCTTAAATTTATTGTCTGGAATCTAAAATTCATTTACGAGAAACTTATTTTATGATACTGTCAACTATAGTAAATTAAAACAAGTAACAATTTACTATTCACAATAAGTCCTAAGACCTATTTACCTAAGTTTCTCAATAAACAAATAATATCGAATAATTTCTAAAATAATTAAATATTGGATTAAAATAGAAAATTACCAGACCCGACGAAAGGATGTTACATATAGGATAAACAGTTTTAGTTAGTTTGAATATTCCTTAATTAATTACCCAATTACAAAATTAAGGCTAGGATCCATATTTTAGATTCATTTTATGAAAAGGTATGTCGTAATCATATTGCGAATTTATTTTAGGTGGACAATTCCTTTGTCAATTTCATTCTCTATGAAACTCCTAGTTCTTTTGAGATTCATTAATTCTATCATTGGCATGTTAATCTCAGATATGCTCATCTACTATTCATGACTGGTATGTCGAGGATCATGAACAAGATGGTGAACTTAACCATGCAAAACCCGCGTGGTCCCCGGCTCGAGTACGCTCGAGAATCGCGAGTTCCACATCACCTCTCAATATTTTCTCATATTAATGTGCCGGTAAACCACACACGCTCTATTAACAGACCATACGAAAGATGTGCGGTTTTCATGGGTTAGCATACTATTCACATTTTTAGTATCTAGAACGGGATTTTATTTTAGTACTTTTAGATCATACTTTTGATCTTAACATCATCCTATCAAAGTCCTTGGCAGCTCCATTGAACGCACAAAGAAGCAGAGAGTACCTCTCTTATAGTTTGTTCACTATGGGTGAGCCAATTCATCAATTGACTAACGATGTATTTAATTTTAATGATACATATACTTATAGCTCATAATATATGTAACGTCTCTCTTTAAACTCTTAAAGTCTACGGTTCTATTTTAAAACATTTTAACATTTAGGGGTATATTTTAAATATTTCAAAATATAGGGTCTAAAATGTAAATTCTTTTTACCAGTTTAGACAATTTCATTTCCAATTTATCTTTACCTACATACTATTGCAGATAATTAAATGCTAGTATTTATCAAGTTAAGGCTCTGATACCACTGTTGGGTTTTCTATTCCCTAACTAGATTAATATGCGCAGCGGAATTATAACAAAATATTAATCTAAGGCAATTAGGAAACTAAACCCTAAGGGATCTTAACTTGAATAAATAAAAGCAATAAAATAAATAAGATAAATAAGAAATTACTAACCTTTGAGAAAACCAATTTCCCACTCGTAGACGAACAAGCAAAACCTTCTTGCTTGGAGGCGAGTGTCCAAACTAGAACACCTCTAATGGCTCACACCCAAAAGAACTAAGAGAATTCCCAAGTCTCCTAAGGTCACGATTCTAGATCGCAAAACTCTTATAAGGAGCAGGAATAAGAAAGAGAAAACTAGAATTGAAAATTGTTCAATTCAAAAGAAAGTGCAACCTGAAAACTAAGGGGTAGGTCCCTATTTATAGAGGAGAGGAAGGCCTAGGGTTTTGTCACCTATCCGATGTGGGACAGACATCCATATGGCGTATGGATTTTCCATACGGCGTATGGATGGTGATTCCACCGCCTTACAAACCCTAGCATCTATACGGCGTATGGAACTTCCATACGGCGTATGGATGGAGTTTCCAGAATTTCCTTTTTCTTTTTGTTTCTAATTAATACCCAGTTAATAAACTAAATATAATATTAATTCCAATTAATATTATCTCTCATTTATTTCTCTTACTGTTCATTGAGGGCGACCCAAAAATGACTCCACTTTTAATGATGTACTTACCAATTAGTTATGATATTGGACACTATTCCACCACAAACGGCTTTCACCACTTAAGGACCTTCCGTTCCCATTCATCTTATTTCATCATGAATTTGGTAGCCACTATCTTTAATCTTTTGCGTCCATTCTGATGATCCAATCTTTGAAGTAAAACGGCGTTGAAAAGTGAGAACTAATTAAGCCACAAATGTATATCTAGATAAAGAAAGATGTTGGTGGAATATAAAATGTGATTAATTAGAGGAGAATACGACCAAATTTGATTATGAATAAAATGAGAGAAATTAAAAAATTATTATGTTCCCCTAACAATGTATTTATACATATGCTAAATTTTATGATTTATATTTTACTAAAAAAAACTTAAGAATACAACTTTTTACTTATATGATCCTTTTTAACGAAGAATTAACAATTGTTAGTGTAAAGGACTTTTAACGTAAATATTTTAAAATGAAGGATGATTTGTGTAATTAAACTAATTAAAAGACTGCGAGTAAAATTTAAGGCAAACCATTAGAATGATTTTTGTAATTTTCTCTATGATTAAATATGCATAAGTGTGTGTGTATATATATATATCGGGGGTTAGTATCCACCTTCTATTCAGGTTCCCTTTACCGGACCTAAATCGAATCAAACACGTTCAATCGCAGCGCACAATACAAACGATTAAACTGTGTAAGTAAAACAAAAAAATGAATTAAACCAAATGGATCTGTATATTATTGAATATAAATGACTAGCTTTTTACACATATACCTCACACAATAGCTCTAACTCGTATGTGGTTCGTCAACCTTCAAACTGAAACCCTAACGAGCTATTTATACCGAAACAAAACATGATCCTTGCGACACAGAGGTTGTGTCGCACAGACCGACTCTTGCGACACAGGCCGACTCTTGCGACACAGGCCCTGTGTCGCCTAAACTAAATTATGTAAATATTATATAATTGACTTTTCGTTACAAATCGTAAGTACATAATCAAAACAAATGCTGAGACCAACTGACTGACACACTAAAGATGCACCAACATTCTATTTTAACACAAAAGTGACTACTTCCTCGTATAAAAATTAGAACCTGTTTACTTTCTTCTTAATGGTATGTTCTCATATACTTCTTAATCAAGACAAATAAATTGTTGTTTCTTTTTCACTTAATTTGAAGGAAATGTCTGTTTCTAAAATAAGATGAAAAATAAAGCCCTTCCCAAAAAGAGACACTTAATGATAAACATACATTTTTTTCACCATTTTTTCTTCAATAGAAATTGAATACGTCCTTTTTTGTTCAAACTCTATATCATTTACTTAAACAATACTTGTTATAAACAAATATGTTAATCCAAACATACATCACATGCAAATAACACTTAATAGTATAAAAAGTAAACAACCCCTAGTTACTACCTTACTTACTAATTTGAATTGTTTTAAAATAAGAGTTCTGATATCATTTCAGCCAATCAAAAAAGATTTTAATGAGTAAAATGAGATGGCATTAGTAGATAATGACTTTTTAAAAACTGTTAATATTTTGAAATGAGACATTTATTTTGAAGTGAAATGAGTATATAGGATAGAGATAATACTTCTAAGAGGTAAGTTACTGGACATTCATATAAGTATGTGCATTTTCAAAATAATAAAAGGTATAGTTATTGGACATTCATATAAGTAAGAGCATTTTTTAAATAAAAAACTTCGACTAGGACGGAGAAGGTGTTTTCAATACATAGATCCTACTTACTCAATTTTCTTATATTCACTTATCATTTTAACTTATACACCAAATTAAATCTTTGAGTCTAACTTTAAATTATAATGTAATTAGATACATACAACTTTGTTTTATTCAATAAGCTAGGTGTATTGCAGTAAGAACAAAGTTTGATTTTCGTAAATCATATACTCTTTCGTGCTTTATTATTTTTATTTTACACCTTAGACCACTCACCATCATAAGTGTAAAAACTGAAGGGATGACTTTTCACATCAGCGTGTTAGGAGATTTGAATAAGAAACTGACTAATGACAATTCACTGACTATGAATTAATGAAGAATTTCACCACTTCATTAAAAATACATACTTTATCGTTAACACTTTACAGACGAAAGCCGCATCTCACATTTCACTCATTCACAACCGTTTAAACGCGGACGAAATCAAAGAAAACTGACTGATCCGCATTGGTGCTTACGGCATCCAACCATCCCTCTTGTTGAAAACATGGAAGAACTTCTATCGTAAGGACAAGTTTTGCAACCTTTTAAGAATCCCCAAAAAATGATAGATAGCAAATGCAACGTTTATATTTAAGATATATTATCATCCAACTCCGAATCTAATCAGGCTAAGACCGACTTGACTCGAGTGTCGAACTACTAATAAAACAAGAATCAAGGAACGGACCAACTACATATGATTCGTTTTCGGTCCGGTTCCACTTTGGTACATTTAGTTTAATTCGGTACCGATCATAAAACTGACCCAGAAAATGTCTATTGAAAATGGGCATTGATATATACACCACCACTTTTGTTTCATACACCATATTGTATGCATTAATATACAGTACAGTACAATATTGTACTGTACAATTTTGATGTATGAAACAAAAGTTGTGGTGTATATAACAACACCCATTGAAAATCGAAATTTATCATGATTTCTCATTTTTAGTGGAATATACAAGAATTAGCACATATCTTGATTAACAAATATTACACATACATTAAATTTGATATGCATAAACACTTGTATCAATACAAATATATATCAATCTAATGCACATGATTTTACATATGTGTCAGAGGTGGTATTAGCGTGTAGGCACTGTGGGCCCACACTAGGATTATTAGAACTTCTACTATATATTTAATAAGTTTGGATAATTTTGTAATTGCCCACATAGCAAAGTGGTAATAAAGTGGTAATGACCTCCGAATTCTAAGAAAAAAGTCACTGGTTCGATGCCAATTCCTTCCCTTGTTTTTCTTTCTTTATTAAAGTTTATCTCCTTACAGAGTTACAGCACATGTCCTTTCTATTTTAGTATAAATTTTTTTAATTGCTCATTACATTAAATTAAATTAATAGTTATAAAAGAAATATATTATCATTATTACAAAGCAAATAGGTAAACTCGCATTCCAAATGTCGTAGTTCATATTTATTTCTGGCATAATCTAAGTCTATAAAATATCTATGAGCACAAATAAATGTATTATATATATTTTACATGGAACTTGTGAAAATAAGACACATATAAATCATAAGGTTGGTTCACATTCCTATATTTATAAATCTCCTATACGATTTATTTGTTGAAACTCAGATTAAATCGAATTCTTTTTCATTTCAATTATAGCTTTAGGTTGATTTATTTATTCAACGATTACTTAAAGAAGAAAAAGTTTTAACTCAGAACCTTGAACATGATGTGATTGAACATTCTACAATCCGCCCTCATTAACAAAAACTTCTAGTACCGCCCCTTATTGACACACACATATAGCTAGCAAAAGACGTAAATTTTATGCTTTTTGAGTAATGCAAAGTCAAGCATGTAAAATAAATAATTTATGTGATAAACTCTATCGAGTTAGAATATGTCATATAATAACAGAAAAGTGTAATTGTAAATTGAATATTAAATTTCGCGCAATCACTTGAATTGATATTGTCGGATATCTCTATACAAAAGATATGATATGGAGTACTACAAAATTATGTCATTACAATCTACCACGTAATAAAATATGGTATAATTAAAACAGATGAACAAACAGGTAATAATATTGTAGGAATCTATACATTAATCTTTGGTTCGGTTCTTTCCTAGGGTTTTTCGAGTTCGGTACGTATCAACACGATACCCAAAAAAGCGATAACGGGTATTTTATTCATACCCCGGAATTACTAGCCATACCCCGGCCCAGTTCCAGTCTCAGTTCAGTCTTTTTTCTGTACAGTTTTATCTAAGATTGGTCTCAGTTCAGTTGAAAATCAGTTTCAGTCTTAGACTAATCAATGGTAGAATTAAAAAAAAAGGGGTATATCCAGAAAGTAAAAGGGAAAAGCATGACATGATTGATTAGATGGGTAGAAAGGGGTATGAATTGAGAAAAAAGGGAAAAAGAGGGGTATGGTTAGTAGGCCCCAAGCGATAATTGAAGTATCGATGACCAGATCGAATATTCTCAGTTATTTTAGGTTTGTGTCTGGTCCGGTTCGATACTTGGGTATTTTAGGTTCTACCCGAAATTTGAACCCCCATAGTTAACATGCATCTTCGATATGTCACCTCGTATCCACGTACAAAATATCAACAACCAAACTCTTTTCTCATATACTTTGTTTTCACATTTTAAACATGTGACGTATGCTAACGTACGTGCTATATGAAATTAATCATTAATCATTTGTATTATATATAACATCGATTTTGACACGACCTGATCATCGGTTACCTGAAAATTATAAGGACCTAACTTGACGGTTTTCAATTAAGAGCAATTTATAAAAAGAAACATAGAATATGAATTCACACCCTAATTAAACCGACCTTTCTTATTATAGCTTCCTCCCATTTCGTTTTCAATCGTCATTTTCATTGAAATTAAGCGTTAATAAGTTAGTTAACGCGATCGATAAACAATGTACTAAACGTGGTGAGTCGGAGACTACTCGTGAAGTTTTAATCATGAAATATAAATAAGCGTTAATTTGTTTTTAATTGCTCATCAATTTGTCTATTGTTTTCTATTTGCACATGTCAATATCGTTTTAAATACAGTTTGACATTCTAAAAGTGTGTGCCTCCCACGGTTTTAGAACATAGATTTGGTACCTGACAATTAAACATGATCAGGTATTGAATAATTATTTCTCAGTATTTCAAACCGTACGTGTTATGACACGTATATGATACGGATTACGTACGGAGTACTCTAGTAATTAAACAAATATACTTTGTTGTTCGTATATACTCCGTATATATCATAGCATAGTGACGGATCTAGAAATGTAAGATGGATTTATATAAAGTTTGTGTATTCAATTTAAGTTTGTGGTGTTTACGGGTCGGGTTCGGGTATTCAATTTAAGTTTCCAGTGAAATATTTTTAAACCAAGTAAACATGTCCGAATAAACCACTTCCGAATTGAACCAAACCAACCTAAAATCGAGTTTGGTAAAGCTACAACATCAAACTTAAAATACTAACGGAAATTCACAATTCTTGTTCTCGATGACTACGTACCATAGGATAGATTTATATAAAGCTTATTAATATTTATATAAAACACAGAAGTAACAATGAATATAAATAGGAATTTGGGGGTTACGTTTTCTTAACTTACTAAAACCTGGCAAAAGCAATAGATGGAGAGAAATGATTAGTTCACAAAAAATTTACAAAATAATGTTTACAAAATGACATGGACTGATGAAATGAAGAGTGAGAAGTATGAGAGAGAAAATAGAAAGTGATTGGACTTGTTGAATCCACTTGTCATCTCACTTTGTGAAAATTTCTTTTAAAACTTATGTTGATGTAATTGCTCATAGATGGATGGATCAAGTTATGCGTTGGTTTTCTCAAGGGTATGCACTAATTTTCCCGAGCTTATGCCCTAGTGTGTATCGCATGAATTTGAAATTACCATTGAATAAAAGCCGCAAGAATCACACGAGCATTGTTGAACTACCATTGAGAAGATGTCCACTCTTGAATCTAACCGACGAGAAGATGCACCTTGTCTCCAATCTAAATGGAAGAGGTACTAAAATCTATGCTAGCTAACATGAAATTGCCAACTTAATTGACATCACCAGCTTGACTCATTCCAAACAAATGCTTACTCCATTATGCAAACCCAACTAAAATCTATGAAATTTTGAAGTGCTTCGATGAATCAACATCACCATCCGTGTATTGAGTCTTCTTACATAGTTAATACGTAAAAAGAATTACATAGAAGTTAACATCATAGGGGTATGCACGTGCATACCATTTTGTCCAGATACATGTACCCCTGCTTCAGCATATCGTAACATGTCATTATTTTTACTTAAGTAGCGATGTTACGAATTTAATTTATATCTAGTGCAGTACTGCAGTCTTTGAGTGTGTGAGGTGATCCATGACTAAGGCCTGTGAATTATAGTAGTGACCTCAAAATGATGTTTGTGTTCGGCAATTGGTTTGTTTTTACTCGAAGCTTCTAAAAAAACTAAAACATAGCGAGTGAAATGGTGTGTATATACAAAATGAGTAGCACATGATTATTATTCATATCAATGGTTTATTACTGGTAGTGGATTTTGGCATATATTGTATGTGTCATCGCACAGTATCATCAAATTCAGAGGGCCTTCAAATAATACAAGCACTAGTTATAATGAGTATAAGTTTGATGCGGGAAAAAAATAACTATTCTTATACTTGTATAATTGAAAAAGGGACCATTTTATTGTTACATATATAGTCTTTCAACTCCCTAACTAAAATTACACAAGGTCAATTCATATTAAAAGCTTACGACAAGTTTATGCTGTTTCTATTTTACCCAGAAAAAAGTACAATTTATTCATTTTTATAAATGTTATTTTGTGATCTGACTCGCAAAAAAAAAAATTCGTTTTCTCCAGGGAAGCCCTTCATCCCTTCATATGCTCGACTACTTATAGATTTTAATCCAATATAATAATATAAGAACTCATGATTTAATAATTAATTTTATTTAATGATTCAATATTATATGTTCATTAATCAAATTTCTTACATAAATGTTTTAGCTTATTTATAGATACATAGATCGTTTTGTAATTCATAAGTTTTATGTTTAGATAGTTTAAGTATAACTTTATAAACATATACAATAGATTAGTTGATTAAACTTTAAACTCTGACTAATGGCAAAAGAAAACACAAATCTAGATATCAAAAACTAATAATAAAAAAGATGGATGATATTTGTCTGCTTGGAGCCTATATTAAGATATCGCACAGAACTTTTCAAATTTATTTGTCGACCTTGTTATTGCGAAAATATGGTAAATGTTTATCTAGCTTAATGTATGCTACCTACGTATAGTAGCTTCACATATGAATAATTTAGTTAGTTATTTAATGGTGTCATTGCTGATGAAGTATATAGAAAAACTATATACTATTAATGTACACATTACATGTTTAAATTTCCACATATATGCATGTATAATAATATATTCGTTTTCATTAATTTATGTATGTATAAATAATTTTTTATTGATACACATAGCTTTCTTAGTAAATTAGTCAAGTCCAAATTGAGTGTCCAAGTTTGCAATATATGAGGTTGGTAAAAAGTGTCGAGTCAAAGAATATATATTTCTGACTTCTCGTTACTTTAAGTCAATATTTATTTTAATGTATAAAAAGATATAGATGGTGATTTGAAAATATGATGTGATCAGGTTCGTATTGTAATGATTATTAATATCAAATCTATAAAAAAAATGGAAAAGTTCAATAAAAAGCAATATTTTTAAAATCGAAAACCGGATCGAACTGGAAAAGGCTCCGGTTCTGGTCGGACCGGTCCGGCCGAACCGCCCCAAAACCGGTCAAAAAGTAATTTTTTTAAAAAAATAATCAAAAATCCGGTCCGACTGGCCGGTTTCCGGTTGAACCGTCCGGTTTTGACCGAACCATCCGGTTCGTTGACCGGTCAAATCTTTGTCAAAACCGGTTTTGGGACGACCGGAAGGGGTTCGGTTTCAGGTTGAACCGGTCCGACCGGCCGGTTCAACCCGGTTTTCAAAACATTGATAAAAAGTACTCCCTCTGTCTCAAAATTATTGTCCACCAACAACAAGCACACAATTTAATAAAAGTGGGACCATAATAGTTTTCAACCACTCAAATAGAATCTGCACCCACTATAATCTCTTCCTATTGGTTGAAATGAGAAGTGGACAATTATTTTGGGACGTCCCAAAAAGGAAAAGGTGGACTATAATTTTGGGATGGAGGGAGTACTATACTTATCACCTATTTATATCTAATGTACTTATCACCTATTTCTATTTAAGGTATACGTAAAACTTTATAATTTTTAATTTAAGGTATCAAATTTTTAATTTGTAATCAACTTAGGGACGTAAATTTCACAAATGCCGATTTGTCAACGAATTTGTTTTTTAGATAAATAACATATCTTTTCAATCGATTAATAACCCTCGATCAATTTTAAAGAATATTAAGTATAATGGGAGATATCAAAGTTGAAAGTGGTAATGAGTTTTTGGTATATTCTTTCTCCTCACTCAATATTTTTTTAAAATTGATCGAGTAATATTAATCGACTAAATAGATATGTTACTTATAAAAAAAGAAATTCGGTGACAACTCGTCATTTGTGAAATTTGTGTCCCTAACTTGATTACAACTTGAAAGTTCGATACCTTAAATTGAAAAATTTAAAGTTGTGTACATTAAATAGAAATATGTGATAAGTATAATACCTTTTATTGTACTTTCTCCTAAAAAATTTTGGAGCCGATGAAATTGCTATCATTAACGTTAGATTACATGATTAATATAATTGAGAAAATCCTTCAAAAAAGAAGACTTAAATATAAAAAACGGTGGAATCAATAGGATTACTCTATTTCAAAAACTTATTTTCACATTTTTTCTAAAAAAAAATACTAAATATCCCACTAATCGTATATTTATAAATTATAAAAATTATATATTTTCAAAATCATCATTTTTTTCAATTTAATTATAGATCTCACAAGCTATACTCTCTACAAACTTTTTTCTTCTTCATTTTTTGTTGGGTTATAAAGATATTTATGTGAAATCTCATTTGATAAAACACTAAAAAATATTCACACACCCTTATATCTACAATTTAACTTTAGGGAGATTTACATCTATATCCTTGCAATCTTTCAATATTACATCAAAATCCTTGCAAGTTTTAAAATTACTTCAATATGCTTTTAAAAGTTAAAAATTCTCAAATATATATATATATATATATATATATAGGGTAAGGTTCCAATGAGAACACTTAAAAAATAAGAACAGTAAGAACACTTCATAAATGCACAATTAGCCAACAAAATCATTAGATTCACACTCATACATCTCAAATATGTGTAGAAAAATTGATTAGAATAGATGTGAACTTTCGGAAATACACAAAAATCGAAAAAACGATTGATGCACAATTATAGAGATAATCGTGCATCAATCGTTTTTTTCGAGTTTTGTGCATTTTTAGAAGTGTGCATATGTTTTTCTTTGCATATTTGAGATGTATGACTGTGAATCTAATGTTTTTCTTTGCATATTCTCACCGTTCTTATTTTTGAAGTGTTCTTATTTTATCCAAACTATATATATATATATATATACATATTATTTAGCAGACTATGTGACCAATTTTAATTGGTGTTACAGTTTGTTTTAGCAATCACTTGCGACATAATTAACTATTCACATTTTTCATTCAGATCATTTTTTTTGTTAGCGTTCTTAAAAGAAATGCAGGTGATATGAAAATGATATCTTTATAAAGATAAGGGTAAACTAGTCATTACATACATATATATGATTTAAATAATATAAAATTTAATACTTGAATAAATGCGAGTATTTTGAAGTTTTTGAAGGATTTTGATATAATATTGAAATTTGAAAGGACATTAATGTAATATCGTAATTCTGTAAGGAGATGGATGAAATTACCCCCAAAATTTAAATTCGAATTATTAATGATTTAAAAAGATTTTAACATGAACAAAAAAACTTGTAATCATATGATTAAACATCAAAGTATCAATAACATGTGAATAAAGAGTATCATATACAGATTTTAAAGCATTGACTATAATTATACAATTAAGTTGAAATCAAGTTGAAATCATACATGAATTATTTTATATCGGTAAATTGCTCATCAATTATCAATTTAGCTAATTAAGATCATACGTGATTATATACAAAATCATATGTGATTATATAACAAATCATATGTGATTATAAAATAAATCACATGTGATTAAATATACAACTAGCAATCACATGTGATTTTTAAATCAAATGCAACTTTTAAAATTCTATATATTATTATTAATGTATATGAATATTAAGGTGTAATTACGTGTTAATTAACATATATCATTAATAAATAGTCGTGAACAAATTTTAATTTATAATATACACCATGTCATTATTTACAATATAAATCCTCTATTTTTTATTTCAATTGTAGATAATCCTTCATATATTTTATGAAAATGTTAATTTAATAACTATTTTATTATTTCTTTAATAATTCAGACTCTTCCTAACAATGGGCGAGAAAATTCATGACCTCATTTCTGTGACACCCCGCAATTTCGACATAATTATAAACGAAATTAGCATGCATTTCTAGGCTAATTCCCTAACTTAGAGTGAATTCACAGTACATTTTAGAGGTAAGTCTAGCAAAGCCCGACTAATTAATACGCGTAGTATTACATTTCGTAAATAGTTGTAATTACGTACAAGGCGATTGGAACAAACGCGACAAAATATATGACTGTAGGTGAATAAAATTATTTAATAATATGAGATTATTAAATAACATTATTAATTATTAAATATTATGTTGATAATATTTACAAAACATTTCGGATTGTACTACATTTATTTCGTACGCTGAAACAACTCGAAACCTATCCGTAAAACTGAAACAAAACAAAGTTGTATTTTTATAAACTTGGTAAATTAAATTTTTATAAAACTTTTCGATTAAAAATGTTACAAGATATCATTTAGAAATTTATCAATTAAAAATATTTTAATATTTAACGATCGGGTACACGAACACGAGTAAAATATCACAAAACGGGGACAAAAACCCCTCCCTTTTTGTTTGGGCCGGCTGCCCCCTCCCACCCCCAAATCTCATTCTCATTTCCTTCTCATTTTACCAAACACCCACACCCACATATCTCTCTCTATTTTCCTCTCAAATCACCAACCGAAAATCCATCAAAAACCTCAATCTTCTTCATCATTTTCGGACTCCAACATCATCAAAATCGTCATCATCATCAACAACACAAGGATTTAAGCTCAAGACCTCCAGTCTCATCTCCATCTTCACCACTCACCTAATTTTCGGATTACACTCAAAAATTGGTAAGAAAACACCTCCCTTAACTTATTTTCATGTACTTTTACAACCTAAACATGTTATTGTTCACTATATGAAAGAATCAAACTCAAAAACTTAGTTTTTCAAAGATTTCACACTTACAGCGCCGACTGTGAGTTGAGATTCATCTCGATTCGCAGCATCGTGTTGGAACTGAATCATCTGCGAGTCGAGCCGAGCTGCGAGTCGAACCGAGCTGCGAGCCGAGCCGAACTACGAACCGAACCGAGTTGCGAACCGAATCGAGCTGCGAGTCGAGCTTGCGAGTCGAGTTGCGATTCGAGTTTGTAAAATCGAAAAAGAAATGATTTTTAATAATGATTTAACCAAGAATTATTATTACGAAAACCATCACAAACGTATCATAACTTCTATAAACAAAACAATCTTTCAACGAGTGAACAATTAACATAGTTTGACGGGTAGTCAGCTACTTATACCAATAATCTCATACGTTTAGGTCGTTAGGAGATTACTATTTGGAGGACATTTGGGCTTTAGGTTTTGCTAGCACTCGCACATTACTTAACTCAACAAGTGAGTTCACAGCCCCTACATTTTAATTGTTTTACTGCTTTCAACTAGGAGTGAAAAACATAGTCAAACGTTTTAAATACATGATTGTATAATGATTTTACTCGAGCGGTTAGAGTACTTTGAACTGTTAAACTCTTACACAAACTGATATTATGAAATAACGTTTTCATACTACAAACTATTGCAAACGGGTTATACTACAATTGATAAACCGGAGAATGACCGGTACTATTTTAGAAACGTTGGAGAACGACCAACAACACTTGTACTAAACTGATTGAGAAGTCCCTACGTCTTGGGCACACATACAAAGTCTTTACTTCTTGGGTAACTGATGGGTCCTTCTGACATGGACCAGATCCTACTGACATGGATCAAGGGACACTGACACTCCCTACCATTTGAACCCTACTGACATGGGTACTAGATCCTACTGACATGGATCCGTTATACATGTAGAACAGGGGACACTGACACTCCCCACTAGGTGAACCCTACTGACATGGGTACTCGATCCTACTGACATGGATCCGTTAACAACTATTAGGATACTGACATTCCTACGAACAACTATTAAGATATTGACATTCCTACGAACAACTATTAGGATACTGACATTCCTACGAACAACTATTAGGATACTGACATTCCTACGAACAACCATTAGGATACTTACATTCCTACAAATACTAATAGGATACCACTTTCCTACGAATCTTAAACTATAGTTTGGGTAACATCCCGCGTAACTACATCTTTAGGCTACATCCCACTAAAGGTACACTTTGGATAACATTCCACGAAACTTTATTTGATCGTGATGACGATAACTATTTGTGAACGCTTTGAAACTACCAACTATTATTGTGAACATAAAACATGTGAATTCACTCAACCTCGTTGTTGACTTTTACTATGTTTTTCAGGGAATTAGCTGCGCACGTAAGAACCGCTTGCACATACGGAACTAGGGCGACCCGCGAAGCTTTAGGATGCCAACTTTTGAAACTTTTGGATTTCTTTTGTATAACTAAAGTGATTTTAGTCATATTTACGAAATCTATTTTTGTAAACTTAGTAACTTTCACATTTGTACGATTTGACGATTCGTAAACTTTGTAACTATTACTTTTGGCATCTTAATATATTATGTTCTGTTGTAATCATAAGCTTTGATACATATGCATGTACTGTGTATTGTGGCACTCCCCATACTTAACTAAATGCTTCCGCTAAACTCAATCAACGAATTTTGGAGGTGTTACAATTTTATCGCATAGTGATTTATATTCTTATACGATCACCTATTATAATTTTTTTTATCACCTTCTAATTCACGTTTCTTGGATTGTGAATGCCAACGGGTGGGGTTTTTGTGGGTTTTAGTGTATCTGTACTCATACCCATTTTATATTCGTACTCATACCTGACCTAATACCCGCCAGGTACCCAAATAGTATTACCCCCTGTATGTAACTTTGGACAAACAAATACGACTCAAATTTGAAACACAAACAAAAATAGCATAAACTATAGTATATTCAAGATTTCAAATCTTAAAGTTAAAATTTAACTCTT
The DNA here is from genome assembly GCA_963422505.1 of Pseudognaphalium luteoalbum. Lineage (NCBI taxonomy): Eukaryota > Viridiplantae > Streptophyta > Magnoliopsida > Asterales > Asteraceae > Pseudognaphalium > Pseudognaphalium luteoalbum. The sequence continues at coordinate 30,808,548 of OY730195.1, forward strand.
TATTTAAGTAATTTAAGTTTCTGTACGTTCAAGATGATGAACATTTTTATGTTTTCATATTATACAAAACTGAAATATAGTAATCATGAAAATTCAAATATAATAGTGTATGGTATAAAGTTCAGAAGTTGATGTAACATCATTTTATTACCTTTTAGGAATTTATTATATATATTACATGTTTAATATAATCACAAAGTAAAATATTTCCATTATATTGTATTACTAGATTAAGACCCGCGGATTGAAAAAAAATATATATATTTTAACTGAAGTTGAAATGAACACTGATAGAAAAAAACTATATTGTGATTTGTACTAGAAAATTCTATATCGGGATTGGAAATTACTATTTAGACTTGAATAGGTACTACAAAATATATATGCCAAAACATCTAGAAGAACTAATTATGGTGACGAGAAACCCAAAGTGTGCTAAACGCACGTAGTCGAGAGAAGTAGTTATGTATTGCAATGATGACATATACAGATTGTGTAGTCATAAGTGTTGCATGGATTTGTTGCATTATTTTTCCCCGCAAGTCATCAGCCTGAGATATGACAACGTAGGTGAGTTCAATTGTATGTACCTATAATGACAAAATAAATTACTAAGAAATTATTAAATTTGATTGCCACATAAGTGTTTATTAACATATAGGCATTTAAAAATAATTTTAGGTGAGTTATATTAAGCGGTAAGAAATGTTGGTGATCTTTTCATGTTTAATTAGATCGACGTACATTAGTAGTTGTGATGTGGTTTACCTGACGTAAAAAATGATCAAGTGAACCCAAATTTCCTATGGCCATAGACATTTGACCCATGTAATCGCCAATATCATATGAACTAGTTTGTACGACTGTTGTGTCCTTCTTCAAAGCTTCAAACAAAGTTTGTTGCATTGTAGATAGCTGTTGAGATATTGATTCTTCAGTCTGAAGTGTTGTTTGACTTAAATTGTTGAGAAGTTTCAACTGCTCAGTTGTCAACGTGTCCAACTGAGATACAATAACCTGAATTGTTGAAAAAAAATTAAGTTATATCTAATCATAGGTTACTGTCTTAACAAATTGTAAATGATTGGGATAATAGTTCACAATATAAGTACCGAAACAATATGCGTAGTTACATTTATGTCAAGCTTTGCTACTTGAAATATTACCTTGATTAGTTCAGATGAGCGATGACCACCAATCCACTGCAAGCATCGTTCCACAGGCGAGGTCCACATTCCATAAATGATGTGAGAAATGGCAATGTCAGATGCAGTTCTCTTTATCCTACGAATGTTATTGAAATGTAATGTAGCGTTTTGCACAATATTACGTAGATCGGCGCCTGTAGTATTTGATTGAAGTGCATTTTTTATTGTGGTAATATGTTTTGCCTGATCATCTAACCAGCGTGAATATTCTGTTACAAATCTCAAATAACCTAAAAAATGTAATGCAAAAGAGTTTTTAGTAAGCTATTAAGTTGTAAATTTGTTTAATTACAAATACAGTAAAGAAAATTAAGGTACAAAAGTTTTTCATTGCATGGAATTTTTTTGGGTTAATGACACAGATCGGCAATGAAATTTCCTTTTTTGTCGAGTTAAGGTATGAACCAATTTATTATACAGGTCGGTAACGAACTTTCAAATTATGTTTCGAGTTAGGTAACGAACTTTCAAATTATGTTTCGAGTTACGTAACGTTGCCTAACTCGAAACATAATTTAAAAGTTTGTTAGCTAACTCGAAACATAATTCAAAAGTTCGTGTCCAATATGTTTCGAATTAGGTAACAAACTTTCGAATTATGTTTCAAGTTAGATAACGAACTTTCGAATTATGTTTCGAGTTAGGTAATGAACTTTTCAAGTTAGGTGAAAAAAAGTTCGTTACCTAACTCGAAACATAATTTGAAAGTTCATTACCGACCTGTATAATAAATTGAGTTTATACCCTAACTCGACAAAAAAAATGAAAGTTCGTTGTCGATCTGTGCCATGTACCCAATTTTTTTAGAATACTTAATGCATCTTAAGTATATCGAATGAAGAGTATATGAAAAAAATTGAAATAAACTTGGATTTGATGTCAATTTGTGCTTTAATGCACAATATATATCACTCATGCATTGATAAACGGTAATCCAAAAAAAAAAATTAAAATAAGTATAAAACCATATACATGAAAAAATAGCATTACTTGTATTTGGCTGAGCGGTATCATATGAGAGTGATATTGAAACACCCACTGTTAAAGCTAAAAGAATTAATAACAGAGAGTGATTAACATAACGTTTAATTGTTCATATCATGGGTATAGAAATGTTTACATGTTTTAGAGCTGCATCATTGATGGTCTACTCTAATTGTGAAAGCTTACCGCTTCTATTTTCTAACTGTTGCACATATACCTATAAAAAAGTACCGAACTTTTAGCTTGACATCAAAGTTTATTTACAACAAATAATAATACGAGAGTGCACTAAATGATGAAAACCATCAATTAGGAAATTCTATGAAATATGAAAATCAGTTTGCATACCAACGTTTTTTTTGACTTTTCTATTGTTAACATCAATCTTAATATGTTATAGTTGAATACTTAAATATTAAATAAATTAAATACATAATTAGTTATTAGTTATTACTCCCTCCGTCCCAAAATTATTGTCACCCGACAAAAAACACACAGTTTAATAAAAATATACTTATTACTGCTTTATCTTTCTTACTTTTTACAAAAAGACAGTTTTACCCTTAACCAATTAATTACTGTTTTTTTAAAAGTGTGTAATAATAATTTAAATCAAGGGTATTATGGTAATCACGACAAAACTTCACTATCTATTTTTGAAAGTGGACAATTAATTTGGGACGTCCGAAAAAGAAAAGGTGAACTATAATTTTAGGACGGATGAAGTAGTTAATTAGTGTTTAATGTATTTAATAGTTTCCATAATGATTTATAATGTCATTAAGTTCTTCAATGGTAAAATTATCAATCTTCTAGTTAATTCAAGGAACATTTATAATTCATAGTTTTTCTTCTTTTAAGTTATAAAATAGATTGTGTGTTTCCTTGTGGAAGGGTTTTTCTTTCTTCCGGTTTTCCATGTCCCATAAAAAAGTCAACTTTTGGTTTGACAACTAAAAGTTAGATTGCCTTTATGTTTTGAGTAGCAGCTACAAGCCTACAATATAAACGCGTGATTATGGATGACTTTAGCTTGATTGGACATAGAAAAATACGGAGTACAAAAGTTGCCATCATTTGTTTTTACTATTTTCTCGATTTCGAATTTATTATGCACACACAGCAAATATACATTTTAATAAGCATAATCATCATTCCTTATTTTATGATAAAAACAACTTTATTACTAGGTGGCATGATAATTTTCATCTCAGATATCCATCCAATTAATTCATTATTTATAGATATAAACGAACTAATCTATCTTATCTTATCTATCTTATCTTATAAAGGGGAATTTCGCTGACATCATATTATTGATTTGTCAAGTCATTAGGAAGTAGCTTGTGTTGAGTTGTCAACATGTGATTAACTTTATGTAATTGGTTTGTTTATAATTTTTTAATCTACATTTTTCAATTAGTAATTATTTGCCCTTTATTGCCATCTCTAACACTCAACTTAGTGCCTTAGCGGAATTGTGGTTACTCCCCCTTTCAAAATAAATTTTCATTTCAGTTTTTACGGTGTTTAAAAAATTACATGATAGTGCAGACGACACTTTTACTTTTTTTTCACACATCTCTATGTATTAGTTTTGAGAAAATGTATATTGAGGGTAAAATGTTAACGTTAATATATTTGTGTAGGTTGACACTTATTTTGTAAGTTCAGTTAAATTATACGCATATACTTTTTGAAACTCGACAACTAAAATGGGAAATTCGGACAAAAAACATGAAATATACAATCGGAACAGAAGGAGATATATTATACTAAAATTCAAATAACGTGCACGTAACTTGGAGACCAAGAAATTTTTTGCAATGATGGCAACATTAAGATTCGCATGCCATCTTTTTGTCAGTGTATTCAGAGTCTACAACTCATGCTTGACAGCAATTCGCGAATAAAGAAGCTAAAAATATAACGAATTTACACACACTGCACGTACCACATAGTCACATACATTAAAAGATTAGACTGACTTTTTTTTAAAGGCAGTTGTGGAATCACTGACGGATCTTATTTTGATCCACCCGTTTATCTCCCATAAGCGGTTACTACTGATATGAGAACCGCTACATAGTTTGAAATCTCGGCGACACTTTAAAGGGGTTGCTCTCTCATGTCTTGGATGGGTATCGCGTCGCGGAGTCTTCCCCTCCCCCAGGTATGCCATGGGCGAGATTCGAACTCATCATCTCCGAGAAGAAACCACATTAGTGGAAAACACTCCCTGACCACTGGGCTAAGACCCCAATGAAATTTAAGATGTCCTTACCTAGGATTGAACCCAGGACCTAGTGGATGAAGATCACTTTGCTCAATCACTTGAGCTGGCTTTCAAGGACAGTTGACCAACTTCTTAATTTTTCATAATAAAGCGATTTTTGTTATAGTCATCAAAGAGTTAAATTCAGTAAGCAGTATTATTTGATTTGTTCGTACAGTTATATAGATAAAAATGGGTATGGGTATATATAAAGATCTATGGATTTTGTTAATAACATACCTTTTAAAACCCTAAATTAGAAAAAGGTGATTCTAAATGGCACTTGGTCTGGTAGTATGAAAGTAGCTAGCGTATCAACCGGAAACTCAAAATGTTACGCGTTCAAATTCTTGAGTTAGTGAGCGTATATATCTGTGAATTTTGTGTGTGGCATAATATGTGAGTTAGTTCGTAGAATTGTTGTTCCAGATGTTAAATAAAGTGACAGAAAGAAAATTAATTGGTTTATTGAAAATTGTTGTTTTAATTGTTTGATTGATTAGAATACATTGGTTATTTGTTACTACGATTTTAGTGAAAGAACTAAGACAAAAAGATATGAAAAAGAACAACAAAAGACAGATATACAAATTAATGAGAGTCAGAAGGCGAGACAATTGACTTATTTACATGTCGGTAAAACCATCAAATGTGGCGGGTTTTTGAAATACTTCCTTCAAAATAAAATATTATCGAATACACTCTCAATTAAATTGTTCAAATTACCATCTTGAGATATTCACTATAAGTATACAATTTAGTGTTTAACCTACGAAAACAGATTTTAATATGTAGGACTGATATTTGATAGGTGAAAAGTCTGATTAATAAAAATTTTTAAAACTACGTGTAAAGTTAAAATGAACACTTTAACTGAGATGTAGGAAGTAAGACCATAATAAAGTCATAAACCAAACACTTATAACCCCTACTGTGACTGATCTATATTTATAGTATCTAACAAAAAATCTTGAGTAATTTATCAGAAAAATTGAATACATGTTCTTTAACAGTAATTTATGCATCCTTAAAGGCTTCTTGAAATTACGGCTTTGTTATAGGACGGTACACATTTGTGACCAATTGAAATAAGGCAATCATAAAAAACAACATTCGTAAAAGTGTACCAAATAGTTAAAACACACGGACCATGAGAAAATGATAAAATAAAGAAAGTAATAACCGAACGTTTAATGCTTGAGACCCCAACACTACAATTCTACATACACAGAGAGTTAACCCGATACATTATTTGCTCATTATTAACGTGGCTAATTCTAATATACCGTATGATTAACTTTAGGTATGAAGTTTTACAATAATTGGTGACGTGTCTGTCTTTCTAATCATACAACAAGTGAACAAGGGATACATGAATTATGGGCCAAGCCTTACAAAAATTATACGTTGGGCCCGACAAGGCGACAATATAAGAAACTCGGTTACAAATTTACTTATATACTTCTAAATATCTCATGGATCTTGATGTATAATTAATTTTCATAACAGTTTGGGCTAGGATAACTGGGCCTGTTCATGATTCTAGTGTTATTTGAAATTATAGATAAGGAAATGTGCAAGTGTTCCTCATATTCATCCCCCAGTTACAAAATATGATTAAATTCTGGTGAAAACCCAAGCAAGCAACGAATTAACCAGTTAGTATCTTATAAAGCACCAAATCGATAAAGGGTTAATAATCCCTGTAGCGGAACTGCACAATTACTTTTGTGCATAGCAATAAATGAGGGACCATGTATGTAAATATAAAAAGTTGAAGGTCAAAAGTATAAATTGTTGAATTTTTCTAGCTTGATAATTGGGTAACTGCACAAATATAAGCCCATCGATAAATCAACGAAAACTCAACAAAAGAACATTTAGTGGGAAATTTGAAAGCAATAATGAATAAACATCTATAATAAACCGAAGTGTGCATCTTCAATTTCAATTAGAAAACGGTGTTCAAAAGACTTTACTGTTTAGAAAACGACAACGCTGGTTGACATTTTGACAACGACAATCCACGGATAACAGTGCTAGGATGGTAGCGTGTACTTTGAAGGGGAAGGTGCAGTTGACGATAACTGATCATAATAATATGCAAATTCTCATGTTGAATATAAGAGGTAAAATGAACGGGTTGGGTAACGGACTAACGGGGTATGATCCTTGAAATGGTGATATGCAGTTGTATATTAGGATTATGTTTATATAAAGGAAATTAACACTTCAACTAGAAATCAGGTAACATATTGTCATTCGTGACTTTGATATTACTGCACAATAATCTTAATTCTAAACACGGGTACGGTAATGAGTGAATTGACATGGCGATTTTGGAACGTTCAATTATATACTTTCAAACAAGGAAAATTAAAGAAAATGCTACTTTTTTCAAGTATATATCGTTTTGCCCTCCGAAAAAATTGACGATATACCCCACTAAAATCGCAAAAGCAAATTCACCTTTGCCATTCCCTTTTTGCGATTTGCGACCCAGTCACTTGACCGACCCTGTTCTCGAGAATACTATGTCATCGCAAATGGCAAATTTTATTTTGCGATTTGCCATTTACCTATGCACAAGGTCGTTTTGCGATGGCACGTGGTTCCTACAAAGCATGTCATCGCAAATGGCAATTTTTTTTTTTGCCATTTACCTATGCACGAGGTTGTTTTGCAATGACACGTGGTTCCTGTCCGTGCACGATGCCATTGCAAAATGGTAAAAAATTTTTTTACGATTTGCCATTTACCTATGCACGAGGGAATTTTCGATGACACGTGGTTCCTATCTGTGGTCGAGAAAAACATGCCATCGCAAATTCCCTCGTGCATAGGTAAATGGCAAATCGCAATTATTTTTACCATTTGCGATGGCTTGCTTTGCTCAAGCACGGACAGGAACCACGTGCCATCGCAAAACGACCTCGTGCATAGGTAAATGGCAAATCGCAAAAAAAAGGTTTTTCATTTGCGATGGCATAGTTTTCTCGAGAACGGGGTCGGTCAAGTGAATGGATCCCAAATCGCAAAAGGAAATGGCAAAGGTAAATTTGTTTTTGCGATTTCATGTGGTATATCGTCAAAAAAAATTTCGAATGGCAAAACGATATATACGAAAAAAAAAGTTTACATTTTTTATAATTTCCCTTCAATTTGTTAATAGAGTTCCTCGCTCTTCCAGCTCAAAACGTATATACACTCCATCATTGACTGCTATTATATATTCTTGTGAGTTTATTTATTTATCATCATTTATTAGTTATTTATTTTGACAAGAAATTAAAAAATTTATACACAGATTTTGAAATTTGCTTCATATAAATTTATAAGAAGTTAAAGGACATCCTACAAATATTGTTTACCACATCAAATACAGACACATATCAAGTTGGATAGAAATGTGAAATGTGACGATAAACCATGTGGACTTCAAAATTTAGAAGATATTCGTTATTCCAAGAAAAAGGAAAATCAAAGATCACACTTTTAAAATAGTTCATAAAATTAATGTGCTTTATTTGGATGATCGATCTTAATATTCTATACGAGACAATTAAGGTGATGCACGTGGAAATGGATACTTAAGCATCTTTAGTTCTTCGTCAACCGAAATATTATCATTAAGCTCTATTTCTACTTTCCATAGCACGGGTAACTTTGCCATGACAAGCTTCAAAAATTCCATCTCAATAGCTGAGTTATTGAAATTTGGCATCCCGAATTCTTCAAGACGATCCAACTTGAATCCCGAGTGGTCTTGGAGATCAAGAAAATCCGCAGCAACTGGTAGTAAAAATGAGTGCTCGTTCTATAATGTAATTATATATGTCAAATCAGAAAACATGTCAACATTAAAAATTCTACCAAATGTCATTGAATTATATGTTCACCTCAAGATGTAATTGCGTTAAATTTGGGGAGTTCTTGATCAAACAAAGGGCACATAAAAGCTTATCTTGTTCCCCAAAGCTCAAAACCAAATACAAAAATTTAAGATGGAGTGTTGAAATTGGAAGCATCGGTGGCATATCACTTGTAGCAAAATGCTGAATTTCACATAATACCAAAACAAGATTAGTTAACAGAAACATTCTACTTAATAAAAATCGAATACATAATTATCTTAGATATACATTACCTCCAAATAATTCATTGAGATTGCTAAATTACGAATTAATGGTAACGATATAAACAATTCGGCAAATGTCATCTTGTCTCCTTGTGTGATATCTATTTGCAGTTTATACTACATCAAAAAAGCATTTAGTAGAAGGTCTTATACTAAAGAAGTTTCGTAAGGATACACTGAATCATACCAAAAATAGTTCATCAAGTAGCGGACAATTGGTGAGAAAACGCTTAAGCGAATTTGTAGTTATCTCTACCTTGTGCAACATCAGTTTCCTTAACATACTAAACCCATTAAATGTCTCTGGAAGCTCAAAATCAAAATTGTGTAGTGCCAAAATTTTCAAATTTTGCAACGAAACCAACGAGCATGGTAGCTTGTAGCGCGTGGGCGTATAGTTCACTAATATAAACTGGTCTAAAGTATTTCTCCTTGAAAGAATTAGAACCGGCCGATCTCAAAAGAATTAATTTCTAGGTAAATATGCCAAGTAAACTCGACTAGCGGACCTGTGTGTAGCAGCAAAAGTTGGAAAATGGCATCAACAAGTTTAAGCGTCAAAATTTGTTTACTATACTTAAAATATGAACAATTTGGAATCAATATAAAGTTTAGGAATGTTCGCCCATTTAAATCTCCACTTCCTTGACAAGATGTTCGTCCTTACTGCATCTCTGATTGGCATCGAAGTTAGTATGCATCCCATTATGTATTGAGGAAGGGTGCTAATTATATCAGAACTTGGGCATTCAACTTCCATCGTATATACCTCTCTTCTTTCTCGAAGTTTGATGCTCTATAAGGCTGCAATGTAGGGTGAAAAAATTAGATATAATGGATTTATAGTTCTTAGTAGACAACAATGCAATGAACTTACCAGAATTACGATTGTCTACAACAAACTTTAAACATACTTTATCAACATTTTACATTAGGATATGGTGAATTGGCATTTTCTTAAATCCATTATGCATCATTTTGGCTTTCACTTGTCTTTTACTACATGGGATCTGAATTGTGTTATGCTATCAACATAAACGGAGTTTCTACCATGATGCATTATCTTTATAAATATCCATGATGGTTATGGAGATTTTACCATTGATGCTCGCACGATTTGTGAAATTTAAATTATTCATTATTGGTTATGTTGATGATCTTATCATGTTATCTAATGAAGATGCTTAGTCAGCTTCTATCCTAAGGTTCTTTAGGATTACTTAAATAAGTATTTATTTGCTTAGTTGCTTATTTTGACAGCATATAAGCATATCCAAACACTTTGCGTAAAACTGTTTATCCACTTACTTTCGAAAGAACAAAGATTAAAAATAAGCAAGGTGCGGGGTTTTGAGCCGAATTTGTCTAAGAGCACGATTTTCTTTGCAAATGTAAATGATGAAAATAAAATAGAAAATCTTGAATGTAATGGAATGAAATAATACAGAATAGTAGATAAATTTATTACCTTGAGTTCTCCAACTCTCAGATTTGTTCGATCTTCGCTTACTTCTTATATGAGTTTTTTGGTATTAACGTATCAAGTTATTTACTATCATATCATTTGACATTTGACTAAATAGATGTGATTAGTCCCAAATTTTGGCCGAAAGTGGAGTTCTTCCACATGACTAAGTATGTTCCCAGTTTACTCTAAACTTTTGGTTTGCCTAAATAACGTCTTGCCCCTTCGGGCTAGGGGTTTTCAAAAGTATCCGTATCCGAATCCGAATATCCGATCCGAAAATATCCGAAATTTCAGATATTCAAAATTCGGATATCCGAATTTTCGGATTCGGATTTAGATAGTATATTTCAGAATCTTCGGATATTTCGGATATCCGATATCCGAAAATTTCAATTTTTTGTTGATTTTTTTTATTTTAATAGGTAACTTTGCCGTCGTAGTATACAAATTATTTGTAAAAACATCAAAAAATGATTAAAATACTTTCTAAATGGATAGCTTGTAGAGTATTTTGGTTAATTGTACGTAGTTAGCAATTGAATCTATTGTGAATCTCGATTTAAAAGCTTGAAAGTACTAAATTTCGGATATTTGGATATTCAAAAATTTCGGATATCCGAAATTTCAGATTCGGATTCGGATAGTAAAATCAGATATCCAAAATTTCGGATATCCGACTTTGAACCACTTGGGGCTACCATTTTTAATAAATTAATGAAATTACCTAAAAATAAAAATCATGTACCATTCACCGCCAATTAAACCCATAATTAAGTCAATATTCTTTTTTAAAAAAAATCCATTTACCTTCAAGATCTTAAAAACTAATTATTTAATAAATGGCAAATCAAAAAATTAAAAAAAAATTGCGCGCACCATAACATTCAGCGTTTATCCTCTTCGATTTGTCATCTCTCAAGGAATAACTTTGATAAGTTTTTCTTCTTCGTTTTTTGGTGGGTTTCACAAATTACTAACATATGCGTTAGTGTTTGTTTATACATTTAATTTAGAATTAGGGTTCAGCAGGGTTTAGTAGAGTTTAGAGTTTTATAAAGCGTCTAGGTTTGAGGTTTTTTTTTTTTGGTAAAAGGAATAGTACCCCGACAAAATTTTATTAGATCAAAAAATAATAATTACATCTATACAATGGGTATTCCAGAAGGGATGTTTTTAGTGAACGTCCTGAACAAATACAAAAAAACCTATTACTAACTTTACTATAATCCACTTTCTATGTCGGTCATTGTACAATAATAACTTATGAAATCTAAAATGTCCAACATTAAAAAAAATTGTAAAGACAATCTAAAATGGTCATTAAAGTGACCATTTTTATAATTCACCTTAGGAAATAAAAACAAAAACATCTTCGAGTCTTTCAATCTTCATTCCAAAGCAAAGTTGAGTGTTCCAACTGTCACAAGATGGGACACTTTACCAGAGAATGAAGAGCCACAGGTAATTAGGAGAATAATGGTCAAAGGAATTATAAATTCAGTGGGGGACAAAGAAGGAATGTACCAATCTAAGGTGGTACTTCTAAGGCATTAGTGTCACAAGATGGTCTTGGGTTTGATTGGAGTGATCAAGTTGAACATGAAGTACATACTCAAGCTCTTATGGCCATAGTTGAATCTGACAAGTAGAGTGATGTTCCTTATGAGATACAAATTAAATTGTGTTCATCTCTGTGTAAGAAAACTGTTGAGCATTACAGGGATCATAATATAAAAATGTGTGAGTGACTAAAACAATGTGAAATTAAGAGTAAGCACACCAAAGTTGCCATAGAAGATTTGGAAAAACAAATAAAAGGATATCAGGTCAATGAAACTCAGTCTGATTATGACATTACATATGCTAGATGGAAGAGAGATGTATTAAAAGATAAAGTAGAACAACTAACTAAATAGTGATAAACAAGAAGAGGGTGAAAGGCTGTTTCAAAAGAAATCTAAACTTAGCTTAGAAATGATGAACCACAATGCTCATAAACCTAGGAATGGGCTATAATATGTTAGTAAAACAGTAAAACTAGTTAAGAAATCTCTGCATGTTGCTTCTATGATAAATAATTGTTTTAACTGTAATTGCAAAGCAAGTACTTCTGTCTCATAAATTTTTAAAAGAATACTCCCATAGGTAATCAAAGAGATTGGAATCAAATGGTTTTTCAGAAACTGGGAAATAATTTTTTAACGGTGAAAGAAAATTCTTGCTTTATATGTGGTAAACCTAATCATTTTCAACATGATTGTTATTATAATCCTAATTAAGAATATTCAAAAGAGAGTAACAACATCATGGACATCAGTCAATATGATCAACAAACAAAATTTTAAATCAAAAAGGGATCATATTGCTACTACCGAGAAGATGAATGTCAAGGCTAACAAAGTTAATGCTGCAACAACTAAAACTACTGATGAAGTGCTAACTCAGAATTTTTCCAATATTAAAAGGAACAAAATAGTAGTAAAAGTTAATATTGCTAGGCATATTATAACGCCCAACAATATTAATAGTGCTAAGTATTTTACTAATGCTCCTTCAGTTAAGACTGTTTCACCAGTTAATATTGGTAGCTCAGTTAAGACTATAGAACAGTTAGTACTAGTAGGCATATTAATAATGTAAACAGTTTTAATACTACTAGGCAAATTAACTATGGTTTAAGACTTAATACTGCTAAGCCATTTTCTATTGCTAAGTCAAATATAAGTTGGATTTGGAAACCAACTAATTCTGTGAACTCAAAGGTTTTCAATACAAACAGTGTATCACAATCAGTGATCTTTGATTATGTTGATACATATAGGGGACCCAAAACCAGTTTTGTTTGGGTTCCTAAGAGAAACTAATTATTTTTTGTGTATGTATGTGTAGGGCAAGCCAAAGAACTTATGACATATTGACAGTGGCTGTTCAAGGTATATTACACGTGATAGGGATAAACTACAGGACCTTAAGTCATTTGGTGGTGGATATGTAGCATTTGAAAGCAATCCTAAAAGAAGGAAAATTACAAGAAAAGGTGTGATCAACAGAAGTAAGATAAGCTTTCATGATGTTTATTATGTTGAGCAACTAAGGTACAATTTTCTAAGTGTGAGCAAATCACGGATAAAAAGAACCCAGTTCATTTTATTGATACACAATGCCTTATTCTTTCTGAAAATTTAAAATACCCGGAAATATGATTTTAATAAGAATTCCATGAAAGAATAATGTATACTATAGTGACTTAGCAAATATGGAACCTCAACAGAACATAAATTGTCTTATTCCAAAAGCTATTATTGATGACTCTGAACTTTGGCATAGAAGGACGTGTCACATGAATTACAAAATCATTAATAAACCTGTTAAAAGGAAACTTGTAAGAGGTTTACCAGATAATGTATATTCATGTGATGATCATTGTGTTAATTTCCTGTTAAATTTGGCAAGCAACACAAAACTTCTTTTGAGTCCAAAACTGTGAACATTAATTGCTCACCCTTACACTTACTGCATATGGACTTATTTGGACCAACCAATATGAGTAGTATAGGGAAAAGGTATTACTGCCTAGTGGTGACTGATGATTACACTACAATAGGTTTAGTTGGGTATTCTTCCTTAGTACAAAGGATGAAATAGGTGAACTACGTAGATCATTCATAACTAAGATAGAAAATCGGACTAATTAAAAGGTTAAAATCATTAGGAGTGATAATGGAACGGAGTTTAAGAATAATGAGATGAATAAATTTTATGAAATTAAAGGTATTGAGAATCAGTTTAGTGCATCTAGGACTCCATAACATAATGGAGTAGTAGAGAGGAGAAATAAGAAACTAATTGAGGTTACTAGAACCATGTTAACAGATGCTAAGTCACCTATGACATTCTAGGCAGAAGCAGTTAGCACTGCTTGTTATGTTTAAAATAGGATATTAGTAGTCAAGCCTCATAACAAGACACCATATGAATTAAAATTTAAGATAAAACTATTGGTTAGCTTCTTAAAACCTTTTGGGTGTCCTTGTACTATCTTGAATACAAAAGACCACTTAGGAAAGTTTGAGAGCAAAGTGGATGAAGGTGTCTCTATTGGTTACTCTATTCAAAGCAAGGTTTATAGAGTATTCAATCAAAGAACTAGGATTCTGGAAGAGTCTATGAATGTGACTTTTAATGAACACACTGCAAATGCTGTAGGAAAAGGTTTTGAACTTCTGTTTGATATTAATTCACTAACCTATGCTTTTAGATATCCAAATATGCAATTTAGTGCAGGTACATGTGATTCAGGTGCACGAACATCAGAAATAATGAAGGATGGTTTTAAAGAATATGTCTTATTCCCAATCTGGTCTCCTGATCCACTTGAGGTATTTCAGTCAACTCCACAACGGTCATCACAGGGTTCAGATAAGGATACATTAGATCAAGGAGGAATTAATGATGATAAAACATCAAGTGATTTTCCTAATGATCCAAATATGCCTTCATTGGAAGAAGATGAAGATGTGGAAGATACAACAAATGATCTTTCTGAGAAGATTTTGGATCACATCTTTGAGCCTACAAGGAATCTACCTGAGAGATTATGATTAACATATCCAAATGATGAGATCAATATGGCTTATACTAATTTGGAATCCATGATACTTCTATATCAAAATACATTCCTCAATGAGATCATCCTCTTGAGAATGCAATTGGTGATATTGCTTCTGTTGTGCAAACCAGACAGCAGACCAAAGACAATGAAGAAGAACTCCATACTTCTTTATATGTCTGTTTCCTATCTCAGATGGAGCCCAAGAAGGTGAATGAAGCCTTGAAAGATCCAAGTTGGATTGAAGCTATGTAGGAGGAGTTGCTTCAATTTAAAATTCAGAATGTTTGAACTTTAGTGGATCTACCAAAAGGTAAAAGGGCTATTGGTACTAAGTTGATACACAGGAACAAGAAGGATGAAAGAGGTATAGTAATCAAAAAGAAGGCTAGATTGGTAGCACAGGGGTACACTCAGGAAGAAGGTATTGATTATATATGATGAAGTTTTTGCTCATGTGGCTAGGATGGAAGCAATCAGGTTATTTTTGGCATATGCTTCATACAAAGGGTTCAAGGTATATCAGATGGATGTTAAGAGTGCTTATATGTATGGCACAACTGATGAGGATGTATATGTATGTCAACCACCAAGATTTGAATATCCTAAGTATCCTGATAGAGTATGCATACTTGACAAGGCTCTCTATGGCTTACATCAAGCACCTAGAGCTTGGTATTATACTCTGTCAGTTTACCTATTGGATAATGATTTCAAAAGGGGTACCATAGATAAGACCTTGTTTACAAAAAGGATTAAGAGTGATATTTTACTAGTTCAAGTTTATGTAGATGATATCATTTTTGATTTTACAAGCAACGACAGAGATAGACGGGGACACAATGGTGCTGAGCACCCCCTAATTGGCCAATAAATGTGTATTATAAATAGTTTGTCCTGCTAATTTCAGCCCACTCTCCCCTTTATTTTTGGCCCAACACCCCCCATTCAGCTTTAGCCCAGCTTCCCTATCATTTTTTGGCTCAGCCCACCATTCTGATTTTTCTTACTGCGAAATTGCTTTGACTCATAATTAGCATACAAATCTGTGACTAGAATAAAAAGGGGGAAAATCTGCCTAGTCCTCTTATACGATCAATTAATATATATTTTTATCTAATTGCTACAATTAATATTATTAATTGTTCTATATGTATTCAGTCTTTTTTCCCTTTTCTTAACGACAAATTGTATGTTCTTTAAATTATATATTAATTGATTAGTTTCTTTGATATTCTTTTGTAATTTATAAAGACTTAGAGGTGCTATGAAAGTCATAGAATTGTTTGTTATCATCTTAGGTTAAAACATGGGATAATTAAGAAAAATAGATAGTTCTTATTATTTAGGCAACATTGATTGTGGATTCTTGTAACAATTATGTATTAGTTAAAAAAATTCTAGTTACTTCTATCAAAAATAATTTTTGATTGCTAATTTCTCTTCTTAATTATAATACTTCGATACGTTGCATGAATAGATTCTTTTATTTATTGACATTTCATGATAAAAGTAAGCACTCCTTAACTTGAAATCCTAGCTCCGCCCGTGTTTACAAGGGATTCTCTATGTAAGGAGTTTGAAAAGCTTATGCATCAGAAGTTCAAAATGAGTTCAATGGGTTAATTAACTTTCTTGTAGGGCTTCCAAGTTAAGCAGAAACCAAATGGGATCTTTATAAGTCAAGGTAAGTATGTTAATGATATTTTGGAAAGGTTTGGATACAAGGATGTGAAGGTTGCTAGCTATAACACCCCATATTTTATGACCATATTTTTTTTTTTAATTTTTTTAAACACCAGAAGCGCATGTCCCAAACATATAAACCACATATATATACATATCAAATGTACATACATATTCACAAAATGTTTATAGTTCCAAAAGATTACAGTTTAGACATATAACTACAAAACTAAGTACTAGTGACTGGGTGTTATACTAATTTCCAAAAAATATAACATTAGGTTATCAAAATATCAAAGTGGTCGTAGTAACCAAACATTCCTTCCATCCGCTTCTAGCCCTGCCCATAATTTAATCATAACCTGCAAGATGGATAACGTGGGGGATTAGCTCAATGCTAAGTGAATTGAACTGTAACCAACAGTCCAACCTAGCAATAACAAATCTTACAACAAATAAACATAAATACACAATATCAAAGAGGATTGGCAGTTACTGAGTAGCCACTCAAGGAACACCTTAAATCGTTGCAGGCCATAACAGTGATTTACCGATAGTTTGAAGCTATCTTCACCGACATAGGTTCATCCATCAACAATATGTATAGGAAACTCTGCTCGCCAAACAATAGCAAACAAGCCCAACCAGTATTGACCTCTGAATAAATCACAAATGCCCAATGGCCAAGAATCACATAATCATAATCTTCATGACATCATGGAAGATTAACAATCAAACAACAATAACAACATAACAACAGACTAAACAATCAATAACCAATAACAATTACGTTTACCCATTATAACCAAACCTGTTACAACTAAGTTAAACTGAAGTTTACAGATCCACTCGCTTGATATTCCCTGTCTCCTGACTCAGTAGTCTAATATCACCGAGTCTTCGATTTATCTTAGAACACAACAAAATAACGAGTTAGTAACTCAATTATACTAATATGACTCATCTCAAAACAGATCACTTAATGATAATAACCATAATTATCAAACACTCATTAGGTATCATAACATTACGTACCAATCAATTAGTTCATTAAACATATAAAACATATATATTAAAAAGAACAGCCCAACCTAACCCCTATACTGTTTTAACATCATTTTAATCCTACCCGATCGGGTCTCAGTCCATACCCGATTGGCTAACCTATCTATACCCGATCGGGTAGAATGAAAATCCTAGACTTTTGTTCCGAAACCACATACTGAAATCAATTTGTTATAATTCAGCCAATTATCTCAATTTACCCAATTTGTTAAATATTTATACCCGATCGGTTCTATGATTCATAGCCGATCGGCTAACGTCGCACCCCTAAATTATGATGCGGAAGCGATTCGGGTTGGGGCGCCACTAATACAATAATCACAGTACAAAGATATAATAAACGACTCTATATGCGTCGCGTTCACAAAATACATTGATTGTAATAAAAGTTTACAGTAGTTATAATGATTACATAAGCTCGGTACCCTGATCTGAAAGATTCTATAGCATTACTACTTATACAAAATATAATAATGCAAAAAAATCTCTTGATATTCTTGTTTACATGCGAATCGAGCTAAGTAATATCCTGAGCAGTCCTACTACTGCTGTGTACCTGAGAAAATATGCTAAAAGATCAGCTAAAAGCTGGTGAGCTCACAGGCGTAAAGGATATAACCGCAATGTATGAACCGCAAGATTTAATTATGTGTTTAAAATTAATCAAATAAATGTGTATATTACTGGCATGAGCCCATAGTTCGAGCTTTACTGAGGGGTCAGGATCTGCCTTTAAGGACTTGAGCGAGGTGCCTCCGAGCGAGTGCCTAATCTACACTCATGTGAACAAATGATAATGTGCCCATTTGACATCACAGTCATGGTAGCGCGACTACATCGGACAGGGATTGTCAATCCCAAATGGTACCATACACTAATATTCACGCTAAATTCATATTAACAAACTATGTGGTAGAGGACTTTATGATTAGTAAAATAACTCATGCAGTCAATATATTGAGTTTTGTACTTGTGTTCACGTGTCAAAACAAATCTGAGCATGTATTCCCACCCCGGGAGTAAAAATAGTAAAATGTGGGGCTATGAGACTCACCTGAGTCTGATGCGTTTATCTCAATAAACGAGCATTGCTAAACCAAGCAATGATGTCCGAAGACTGTAACCTGAGGGCATCCAAGACGCGCGTTGGTTAATACGTGAGTAGGTATCTCAAAAGATCACCTATTCTAGTTATTCATGCAACTAGTTATGTACAAATACATTAGTTTGTTTGATTGTTTGTTTGTGTTTTGAAAACATGTACGGCCCATTGGTGACGGTGGTAATAAAAATTATCAAAGTATTATTATCATTATGTTCGTTGTATGATTATCAAAGTATATGTATAGCGGGTACGTGTATCATCGTATAAGGTTTTGTGGTAGTAAATGTTCAGCGCTTAGTGTGAAAAGTATTTTAGAGTCCTGGCTGACGGGGGTCCGGGAGCAGCGCCCCTGGTAGCGGGATCCAAGGGGCAGAGCCTCTGGCTGGGAAAATTTTTGTGTATTGTAAGTGATAAAATTTCAACTATATTGCTTTAGTGAAAAATGCTTCTAAAATATGAATTTGTGTATTGTAAATGAAAAATTTTAAGTGTTGACACGTAGTAAAAATCTGTGTTTTGATGGCTCTGATTTGTGCGACACTGGGTACGACACAGGTTGTTGTGTCGCAGATCATAGCTGCGACATAGATTTTTGTGTCGCTATGTGCGACATCCGCAATTTAATAGGACATAAGGTGTTGTGTCGCTATATGCGACATCTGAAAGTGTTGCGACATAAACATTTATTCTAAATACTTTACTTTAAGTTACTAAAATGTTGTCGGGTCTCGGTTTGCGCATTCGTTGCATATTTGAACGTTTATTTAACTCGCGTAGCTTTCTTTAAACGTTTTATTCGTGCGCGTGAAATCGTCATATTTTTACTCAAAGTATTTTATAACAATACTTAATAATGAATTATAAAAATATATTTTGAGTTTATTTTGTTTGTCGGGCGCGTTTAATGCGTTTTATCGCGTGTGGTTAGTTTTAGACGATACGAAATACGTTTGTACATATTATCCAAATAATATATAATAAAAAATGAGTTAATTAATTGGTTTCACATATTTTAATAAATTGTTCACCAACGTCCGTTTTGTGATTGTGTCGGATTCCATTCGATAATGAAATGCACGATTTAAATAAATCGCGTACGTGTGTATATATAACAATATACAAAATGAGCATTGTCATTAATTAACCCTAAACATAACTAATTATATGTATCAATATAATGATTTGACACTAATTACTAGTTCTAATTTGTCGGGTGTCACAACTAAGTGAACCAGACACAGATGTCCTAAACCTGTTACTCGATGTACAACATAACCAAAATCCGAAATTCCTTTAAACTCAGAATTTGTAAATTATTAATACCTCATATATTATCTAATAATATATTATAACATCAATTAACACTTATTCAAGTAATAATTTCCATATCATCTCAAAACATACACTTCAAACCCTAATCACTCAACTCAATCAAACACAAATAACATCATATAATCATCATCATATAATCTTCATACAACTAGAATTAACATCTATTTCATTATTACTTCTTTCATCTAAGTGATTTTAACCAAAATCAATTAAGCTCAAATTCATAAATGACACACAAATGAATACTTACAATTTTGAAAAGAAATAAGATAAAGAAGATAATGAACAAGAATATGATGATGATGTTGATAATTGGAATCAAATCTAATTCACAGCTTGATTTCTTCAAAATTAATCAAAGTTTTCTTCCTGAGTTTTTGTTAGTTGAGAGCATGCAGAGTTGGCGTGAAATAAGGGTCAGTCACACAACAACCGACTTTAAATAGTCAGTATAATTTTATCTCATTTCTAACCTATTGTCTGGAAGACTGGAACTTAAATACCAATTGCGAGATCAAATATTTTATATAACCGTCAACTTTGCAAAATTAAAACAAGTAATATTCTACTAATCACAATTATTCATTTGACCCTTTTTCCCATTTATTTTCAAGTAAACTAGACAAAAATTATTTCTCAACACAATTAATATTAATTTAAATCAAGAAATTATATAAAACTTCTAGGTCCTAAAAGCAGATGTTACAAATATCTTCCCCTTTAAGAGATTTCGTCCTCGAAATCTTGTCATACCCAAACAATCCAAGATTAAATGATCGCATATCAAACCATTTCTCGTAGTATTCACGTAAAGTTGAGTATAAATCCCATCATTAAATCTCAAAAATCTGTAAAGCATTGTCAACCTGTCTTAATGATCCATAGTAGTTCCCAATTGAATAGTCATTCAAATTAACAATCTCAGTTAAAATCATATCACAAATGTCTCCAAGTAACGGAATCCAAGTACAATGCTGAAAATAATTTAATCCCCTAAAAATCATTTATTAACAATCTTTTCCCTTTTAACATAATATCTAATTCCCAATCCAAGTACAATGCTGAAAATAATTTAATCCCCTAAAAATCATTTATTAACAATCTTTTCCCTTTTAACATAATATCTAATTCCCAGTTATAATCCACAAGAGCTTTAAACTAAACATCTGTCATTAAATCCACTAATTCAAAATTTTCAATCACATTCACAAGTTTCCCGTCAATTTTAAAACATCCATAGCAATTCCAAGTTCAGAATTAGTAGTCAAGGTATATCAGTCACAGTTCTTTCTAAAATAACCATTACGTCGTTAGTCAATATAGTAATCTTTCTAAAGATAGTTAACATGTCTCTTTCATTAATTATTCCAATAACATAATCAATATCTCAAATATCCATATTTCATACAAAAGAAGATGAGCAATAGGTATATCCTCTAATGTAAGTATATACATCTGGAATCAAATCCATCCCTTATTCAGCTTCTCAAAATATATATATAACTTAATGTCACATCAAGAATACCTTCAAATACTCTGAAACTGTCTAACACACAATTAACCATCCTTCCTTTGTAACAATAACCCAAGTTAAATACATTTTTAAAAAATCCAGAACATAACCAAATTCACATATCTCTCTCAGCTTTCTATATCAAACCACATAAACTAAGTTTGATTTTAACCAAATTTTTATCTTAAACAACGCTCCTTCCCCATATGGAGTTCGGAACCCAAAGGCAATCGTTGAGTGAACTGAAGCAATACATGTCAAAACCTTATAAAACTATTTATGTTATTAAAATACAACTAATTTGTTTAACTCCCATTAATTACTAATATAAATTATCAACATGATATCAAAATTTTCTTACTATCAAATAACTCTAATCATACATAATACCTACTAACATAGAGTTAATATAAAAGTACTTGTATTGACGTCATCAACCCTGACAGTTTAATCAACTGTCATCCGAAAAGCTCTACCAGTTACTGGTGACGTATTCTTCCTCTTTTGACCCGACGATGACGAACCCCCGGCCAAACCTAGCCCCTGCCTTATCTTTTCTAGACATTGCCCTGCCCGGTGACCCTCTTTCTGATAATTCCAACACACATACCGAGGATAAGTATAATCTTTAATGTCATGCCCCAACAATCCATATTTAACGCATCTAACGGTCTGAGGTGTACATGGCCCCGTGTGTCAAGATTTACAGTTAACACACCACGTGATCCTGTCAGTTGAATCATCATTAACATTTAATCTCCTGTTTTGCTGATTTCCTTTATTTCCTAAAGAATTACCCTTTGACTGCTGTGAAGTCTTTTCTTTATTCAGTTTATCCCAAGCCCATAAATCACTATCCACAGAATGAGCTAAGGTAAAAGCCTGCGTAAGTGAACCTGCTAATATTACAGTTGTCCGGTAGTGTGGGGTAAAGCTCTAACAAAATGATCAATCTGGGTTCTATCGTTTGGAACCCACTGTTGAACAAATCTCAATTTCTCAGAGAACTGGGTATTAAGCTCATCAGTGGACATTTGATCAGTCAAGTGTATTCCATAAACTCCCGTCTAATTCTAGACATATCAAACTCCGAGCAAAATTTCATTATGAAAATCTGACCATCGAATTGATTCTCTCTAGTGTGGAGTTAAAGGTGCAGTAATGGAATCCCACCAAGTCATGACCGGTCCTTTAAGAAGTTGAACCGCATAAGGAACCTTGATTTCCTCTTCGCATTGACAAACCTCAAACTTTCTTTCAATGTCTCTCGACCAGTCCAAGGTAATTAAAGGATTTGTATTTCCATGAAATTCTGAAGGTTTGCTGGACATGAAGGTTTTAAAAGAACAAACCTTTTTGTTTTGTTGTGATGGAGGAAATACAGGTAACTGATAACCAGAAGGTCCAAACCGAAAAAGGAAACGAAGTCTGATAAGTACTATAAGACTACTGCTGATGATCAAAAGGTAATGATGTAAAAATCTGTGATGACACCAAAGATGATGGTACCGTACTAGCAACAGGTGGTAAAGACTGTAATAACTGTTGAGATGTTCTAGCTTGTTGATCCTGTAAATACTGATGTTAAATTCCTCTAAGTTCCGATAACTCATCCTCTAATCGTAATATGTAATCATCTCTGTCAGTATCCTCATGAGCTGAATATGAAGTACCAGTCTGCCCATGTCTATCATTCTGTGTTTCTGGAGAAGGAGCATCATTTATGGAGGCATTATTGGGAGTGTTGGTCGGGTTCTCATTATCTATCATTTCTGTTACAAAATAACATCTCACAACTTGTTAATTGTTAGTACCTAACATACTAATCAATTTCCATTCAGTAACTAAATCCCACACACTAGAATGTTTGAATAACACAAAATAGATTTGGGATTGAACACCTTACCCATGTTCAATTCACCCAAACCTATGCTCTGATACCAATTCATAACACCCCATATTTTATAACCATATTTTCATTTTTTAAACACCGAAAGTGCATGTCCCAAACATATAAACCACACACACATATATATATACACATATATACATATATATATACATACATATACATATATATATATATATACATATGTATATACATATATATGTATATATATATATATATATCAAATGTACATACATATTCACAAAATGTTTATAGTTCTAAAAGATTAGAGTTTAGACATATAACTCCAAAACTAAGTACTAGTAACTGGGTGTTATACAAATTTCCAAAAAACATAACATTAAGTTATCAAAATATCAGAGTGGTCGCAGTAACCAAACATTCCTTCCATCTGCTTCTAGCCTTGCCCATATTCTAATAATAACGTGCA
Source organism: Pseudognaphalium luteoalbum (assembly GCA_963422505.1). Lineage (NCBI taxonomy): Eukaryota > Viridiplantae > Streptophyta > Magnoliopsida > Asterales > Asteraceae > Pseudognaphalium > Pseudognaphalium luteoalbum. The sequence continues at coordinate 30,832,270 of OY730195.1, forward strand.
AGATGGATAACGTGGGGATTTGCTCAACGCTAAGTGAATAGACTTGTAACCAACAATCCAACCTAGCATTAACAAATATTACAACAAATAAACATAAACACACAATATCAAAGAGGATCGGCGGTTCCTGAGTAGCCACTCAAGGAACACCTTAAACCGCTGCTGTAACGTCCGTCCAAAATTTTAACCTCGTCATTATTACAGCGGAAGCTATTACATTACATTTTACATAAGCATCTGTACAAGTATATAATTTTCTATCTCGTCTATTTCGTAATTAAGGCATCTCTTCGTCACATTTCCTTTGAGCAACTCTATTTGATTAAACCTGAGATATATGCGATAAATGCGTAAGCCTAATGCTTAGTGAGCACGTGTGTTTTTCTATCAAAATATCGCATGCAATCATGTAATAACAATGCTCTTTTTACAAAAATACATATCGAAATCTCTACGTTAATGTGTAACCGAGCCGTTTCTTTATCTTTCATGATTGAGCAACTCTATTTGATTAAACCTGATATATGCGATAAATGCGTAAGCCTAATGTTTAGTGAGCCCTTGCGTTTTTCTATCAAAATATTGCATGCATCATGTAATGACAATGCTCTTTTTACAAAAATACATATCTAGATCTCTACGTTAATGTGTAACTGAGCCGTTTCTTTATCTTTCATTCTCTGAACATCGGTAAGCCTCGCGCTAGACCATGTTAAACTCAACGTAATGCATATATAAAAATGCATTCTTAAAACGTAATCATAAATGCGTATATGCAACTCTAACAAACATGATAATATATGTATTCATACATATTTAACATTTCTAATGCAACACGTAGCACATAAATACATACGTAGCATATATCTCAGTTTTCGTAAACAAGACGGGTACTCACATTGGGGTTTCGAGATACATAAGGTGTGATTCATGCTTCATGGGCTTGTACTCTAAGCTTCATTCATTCTTATCTTTAAAGCTCTCTTTGTGGCATTTAACCATTTATCTTGTTATAGCTTTGCCAAACCAAACCTCCATCGTTATGTATACTTTGACTAGTTCAATTTAAATCATGAATTGTTTTGTCATGCAACTCTCTCTACATTGTCATCTATTTCTCTCTATTTTGAGTCTTGTAAACATGTAATATACAAGATAAGTAATAGATTGATCTTTTTATATCATTCCAAATTATCATTAGTCACCAAGTCTAGTGATTATAGATTTGCCACTTCATCTTAAACCAAGTTATGTGTCTTTAATTTAGCATGCGGCCATGTGTCATTAATAAGAGATGACAAAGTTATCCATGAGTTAGTCATCCAACTTCTTCCACTAATAACTATAAATTGTGTGTTAGTTGTATCTTTTCTTTTTACCATGCTTTAAACAATTATACATGAAGCACATAAATAAGTACTCTAATTTAACATACACAACTTGACTATCTATTTATAAAATTACGGCTAACATTTCTTGAACAATACTCTTATTTGTTGGCTACTCATGCATCAAGTAATTGTATATTTATGGATTAGATATTGTACATTAAGGCTCTAAAACATCAATATATGTACTTGTTGAGTCATATTAGTGTGTCTGTCAGTTGGTCTTGAGTCTGTAATAGCTTAGATTAGAAAATAGATAATTTTCTGTTTTGGGCGACACTTATCTAGTGTCGCATTCAAGCGACACTTAGTAAATGTCGCACTAGGGTTATGATCTGCGACACTCAACAAGTGTCGCAGGATCAATCTGTTTGTATATATAGAGCCATCATGGCTCATTGCAAAGGTTGGACAAAACCTATGCACAACTTGTCGACTAAAACCTCTGTAAACAAGCTAGAATTCGTTGGTTATTGAAATACAAAGCATTCTTATTCAATATCTCATTGTGTTGATTTATATTTCATGCTTGTTACTTCAATCGTGTGATTCCGCCACATAATTGATTCTAGTCATTCAATCTAGATCCTAGGTTAAGGGACAACAAAGTGGTATCAGAGCCGTTGGGCTGTTTGTGACAGATTTGATCAAGTTTCGAGTTTGTTTCGGTTGAAATTGGGAAATTACTAGCTTATTTTCATTGATTAGAGAGTTTTTGGTCTTCAAATTCTTGTTATTAACGTGTTTTTGCAGGTATTGTTCATCTGGGAAAGAGAATTTTCGTTAGGTTTTACGAAAATTTGGTTTTTAGGGTTCTGGGTTGCTGCTGCGCGTTTCTGCGACACTCGTTGCGACACTTCTAGCGACACTTACCTCAGTGTCGCCTCTAGGGTTTTGCAACATTATCTTGCTACACTTCAAGCGACACTTACTTCAGTGTCGCCTTAAGGATTTAGTGACACTCACTGCGACAGTAATTCCCGTTTTGCTAGCGACACTTGCTAGCGACACTTCATTGCGACACTTACTTCTAGTGTCGCCTGTGGTATAATTTTACACTCTCTGCAACACTTGTCTTAGTGTCGCTTGTCAGTTTGTGACACTTCCTTAGTGTCGCTTAAGCATTTTAAATCAGTTTTCTTTTCAGTTTAATTTACAATGTCGATGCAAGCTTTTGCTCAAATGCTTAAAACCAGTAATGAAGCCGGTAGTACTAATAAGGCTCCAATTTTTACAGCTAATACAAATTATGTTGAATGGAGACAAAAATTTGAAGCTTTTATTTCTTATAATGAACCGGATATGATGATTCCTTTGCTTGAAAGGTATGAGCATCCGAGGCAAGAGGGGGTATTTGAGGGAATCGCACCTCCTAAGTCTATTCGTGCGTTGAATGCGGATGAAAAGAAATCTTGGGATATGGAAAGGAAAGTCCATTCAGCTCTTGTTATGAGCTTATTTTCTGATGTACTCAAAATGTTTAAACATCATGACATCGCATATGATATGTGGCAGGCCCTTGAAAGACGATGCGGTGGTAGTGATAAATATAAGAAGAGTAGGCTGGAATTGGTCAAACGACAATATGAGTTGTTTGATATGTTAGAAAATGAATCCTTAAACGGTTTGTTTATTCGTTATTCACATCTAGTGAGTGAGCTGTCTGACGGGGGAGTGAAAATGCAGGTAGAGGATATTAACAAGAAATTGTTAAGTGCGTTACCAAAGAAATGGAATCATCGTGTGATGATGATGGAGGAAGACGAAGGCGTGATGTCTATATCTCTAGATGATTTCATTGGACGATTGCAAGCATATGCACTAGATATGCAAAGGAAAGAAACAAAATCTAGTGCTCATATTCAGGATCCAAGCATTTATGGGAGTAAATCTTCATCTTCAGGGATTGCTCTTTTGTCTGGAGGAGGTTTGTCATCCGCCACTAAAACTTCAACTGCAAGTGGTGGTGCCTCCAATGGATCATATATTTTTTCAGGTGGATCACTTTCATCATCTGGTGGATCCAAGGCTAATCGAGCTTCTCCAGCTACTGAGGAGAATGCTGCTGTATTTCAAGCATTTTTGAGTGCTTCTGACAGTTTTCTATCCCAGAAAACTAGTTCCATTGATTTAACTGATGAGGATTTTGATCAAATAAATCCTGATGATCTCGAGAGAATGGATATTAGATGGAATTTTGCTATGTTAACTAGGAGAACAAAAAGATATTTGCGAAAAACTGGTAAAAAGAACTTAGATGATGATAGTGATTCGGGTTTGGGTTTTGATAAGAGTAAGGTTAAATGCTACAAGTGTTACAATCTTGGACACTTTGCTAGAGAATGTGAGAAATCTAAACAACCTCCTTCTGGTTTTTCAAAGCCATCTGCTTCAAAGAAGTCAACTGCTAAGGATGCTGATAAGCTTGAGGAATCTATCAGTGAAGCTCTTCTCCTTACTAATGATGAATATCATAACTGGAGTGATACAGAGGAGAACATTCATAACACAGCTCTTATGGCAGAGATTACAGATGAGGTACAAATTGATGAACCTCTTTCTTGTGTTAATTGTATCAAATTAACTGGTAAAATTAACAGATACTCTGAGGATAATGCTCGCCTGTATTCTGATTTAGATAAACTTAAACAGGCGAACCAATTGTTAAAAGATATGAAAAGATTTTTGACAAAAAGATTAATGCCACTATGACTGAAAGAAAAGATTTAAAGGCTAAGATTTATTGTCAACAAGATGCTATTGACAGTTATCTTAAGAAAATTGTCGATTTACAAAAAGCTCTTGATGAATCGAAAACCGAGGTTATTGATCTTAATCGAAAACTTTCAAATTTCAGCACATCCTCCGTTGTTTTTGATGAGATCCTTCAAGCGCAAAGGATCAATACAAAAAGTAAGTCGGGGATAGGATAGCAAGCGGTACCTCTCCCAGCTAACTATGAACCTATGCCATCGAAGGATGACATTAAAAACTTTGTGCCTTCAACTGTTAAAAAAGGCAAGTCATCTGTTAAAGAACCAGTTATTTTGGTTCCATCTGAGAAGGGAGATAAACCTATCTTCCAAAAGAAAGCAAAAGCATTACCTGTACTTCCTACTATTGAGGAGGAAGTAATTGAAATTGAGGACGTAACTGATGAGATTGATACAGAGGTTCTTAAGTAAAGCCTGAAAATTTTATAATTACAAATGAACCGTGTAGTGAAATCCCTTCACTAAAGGTTAAATCTAAGGCTATTCCTAAGGTTAAGAAGGAACCAAATTTTGCTAATAACAAATCAATTTCTTCGAAACCAATCACAAATAATTACAAAAGTAAATCAACATCTTTTTCACGTGCCAATTCACCTTGCACATTTCAATGTGCTTGTTCAGTAAATAGAAATATCAAATCCTCATCAGTTTTGCAACCTCAGTTTCAATCGGTTGTTGAGAGAAGATCCTGTTTCTACTGCAAAAAACAGGGTCATTTGATAAGTGTTTGTCCGTTGCTTTCTAGACAACGGTTTGGAAAGACAGTGCCTAGATCTTCAGTTTACAGAAATTTTTCAAAATCTTCACCTAAGCACGGTTTCATGTCTCCCAAACCTGTCAAGAAAACTGACAAGATAATGTCGGTTACACCTACTTGTAATCGGCAAACTCTTGTCAAAAAGCAACCATCTAAACCTCTACAGGTTTGGAAATTCAAAGAGTCCAAAGAAGACTCTTCATCACATAATACCCCATCAGTTAAAGAGCCCAAAATTTTGAAAAATCATGTACTCACTGATGTGGTTATTATGGATGACTCTGGTAGACCCAAGTCCGTCAAGGCTTGGGTCTCACACTCAAACTAATTTCTCTATTTTTGTGTGCCTACAACCATCAAAAGAAGTAATCAAGAGCAAATGGTAGGTAGATAGTGGTTGTTCTCGGCACATGACATGCAACATATCTCTACTCTCTGATGTTCTTCCTATTAAAGGAGGATATGTTGCAGTTGCGAGTGATAAGGGTGGAGAAATTACTGGTAGGGGAACTCTCACTAATGGATCAGTGAGTTTTGACAACGTGAACTATGTGGAACAATTGCATTATAATCTTCTTAGTGTATCACAAGTATGTGACAAAAAGTTCACAACGGTGTTTACGGATACGGAATGCTTAATACTCAAACCAGGCTTTCAAATAGCTGACGAATGGGTACTCATTCGAGCACCGAGGACAAAAGACACGTATGTCCCTGACATGAGTACTGTGTCAACTACAACATCTGAACATACATGTCTGTTGTCCAAAGCTACTCCAAAGGATTCCCTTCTATGGCACAGGCGAATGGGACACATAAACTTTCGTAAGATGAACTATCTTGTAAAAAATGAGCTTGTTACTGGTGTGCCTAAACTCACATTCAGTTTGGATGATAACTGCATTTCCTGTCTCAAAGGAAAACAACACAAGCAGCCCCATAAGTCGAAGAAGGTGAATTCCAATGCATCGCCCCTAGAACTATTGCACATGGATTTATTTGGACCGGTTAATAAGAGGAGTATGGGAGGTAGTACTTATTGCTTTGTAGTCACCGATGACTACTCTCGTTTTTCTTGGGTTTACTTCATTTCTATAAAGGATGAAGTCCCCGAGATCTTAATATATCTGTTTGACAAGTTAGAAAACTTTTGTGGAAAGAGAATCAAGAGGATTAGAAGTGATAATGGAACGGAATTCAAAAACAAAACAATTGAGATGTACTGTTTAAGAAAGGGTATTCATCATCAGTTCAGCTCTGCTTATACACCTCAAAAGAATGGTGTCGCTGAACGCAAGAATAGGACTCTTATTGAAGCTGCGCGTACTATGCTATCCGACTCTAAGCTTCCAATCACTTTTTGGGCAGAGGCGGTAAATACCGCGTGTTTTGTTTTAAATAGGGTTTTGACGGTTAAAAAGGAAAACAAAACATGCTACGAGCTGTTTAACAACCGTAAACCAAACTTACAATTTCTGGAGCCCTTTGGATGTCCTTGCACCATTATGTCACGAACTCAAAAGGATAAGTTTGGTGAAAAATCAATGGATGGAATATTCTTGGGATATTCTGTAGATTCTCCTAACAAGAGAGTTTACAATTTATCCACAAAGCGTATTGAGGAGCATTATGAAGTCAAGTGTTTACGCTATACGGCTCCTCCCGAAGGCAAAGGACCAGAAAATCTGTTCCAGTATGATAGTTTCTTTGACTCATTTAATATTCCGACCCCTGAGAATGTTGATGATGAAGAAACTATTGTCACTCTTCTACATGGTTTGGATATTAATGTAGATCACACTTCATCTGCACCACCTGCCCAACCTAATACATCTTCTACCTCAGCATCAACATCATCAGTTGATGCACCAATTCTAACAAGAGATCCTCCATTACCTCAACCGTTAGATATGGCTAGTCCTTCAGAAGAAAATGATGAAGCCAATGATCATCCATCCGAGAACAATGCTACTGAAGGAGATCTTAATAATTTGGAATTACTTATTGTGCCTAACTCAATTCCACAGACCCGGATTCATAAGACTCACCCCACTGATAATATCATTGGTGAGTTAAGTAAAGGTGTTCAAACTAGACATCAATTGGCTGTGACCGACATGTCTGCTTCAACTTCTGAAGCATCTCCTACAGCCTCCTTGGAATGTCTTGTAACTGAAATGGAAGAATTTTTTCTATCTCAAGTTGAACCAAAGAAAACAGCTGATGCGTTAAAGGATCCGCATTGGGTCGCAGCAATGTAAGAAGAACTGCATCAATTTGAGAAGCTGAAGGGAATTAGTTCCTCTACCCAAGGGTGTCCATGCAATTGGAACTCGTTGGGTATATCGTGTGAAGAAGGATGACCGCGGTGTAGTGGTTAGGAATAAGGCACGATTAGTAGTTCAAGGATTTACACAAATTGAAGGATTGGACTACGATGAAGTATTCGCCCCTGTAGCTAGATTGGAATCTATTTGCATTTTTTTGGCTTATGCTTCATTTAAAGGTATTCGGGTTTATCAACTAGACGTAAAGAGTGCTTTTCTTTATGGACAAGTTGTGGAGGAAGTCTATGTCAGGCAACCTCCTGGATTTGAAGACTTGGTACATCCAGATTATGTCTGCAAGTTAGACAAGGCTTTGTATGGTCTTCACCAAGCACCACGAGCATGGTACGAGAGGCTGTCTACACATCTACTCAAGCATGGATTTTCAAGAGGCCAGATTGACAGCACTCTTTTTACAAAAAGGTCCAAAAACGATTTGTTACTTGTGCAGGTATATGTGGATGACATCATCTTTGGTTCTACAAGTAATGCTCTCTGCAAGGAATTTGAGCAACTTATGAAGTCTGAGTTTGAGATGAGTGCAATGGGAGAACTCAAATTCTTTCTAGGTGTCCAAGTTGAACAATCTGACAAAGGCATTTATATCCATCAGTCAAAATATGTCTTTGACATGTTGACTAGGTATAATTTGCATGATTGTAAGACTTATGGCACCCCCATTGAGGTATCTCACAAACTTGGACCAGCTGAGGAAGATGATTAGTGTAACGAGAAGGACTATCGTTCAATGATAGGTTCTCTCATGTACCTTACTGCTTCAAGACCAGATATTGTTTTTGCTGTTTCTTTGTGTTCCAGGTACCAAGCTCATCCGAAGGTTTCTCATATGAAGGCAGTTCAGCGGATTTTTGGGTATCTCAAATATAGACCCACTCTTGGTCTATGGTACTCAAATGAAGATGACTTCACTTTGACTGCATATTCAGATTCAGATTATGGCGGATGCAACAAGGATAAGAAGTCAACATCTGGTGGATGTCAGTTTCTTGGACCGCGCTTAGTGTCATGGCAGTGTAAAAAGCAGACAACCGTTTCAACCTCCACAGCCGAGGCTGAATATATTGCTGCTGCCAGCTGTTGTTCACAGGTTCTGTGGATTCAGCATCAACTTCGCGATTATGGTTTCATCTTAACTCTTACTCCTATACATATAGATAACACTGCAGCCATATCTATCACACGCAATCCCGTACAGCACTCTAAAACAAAACATATAGAGATACGATTTCACTTTATACGGGATTGCTATGAGAAACACCTTATTGACCTTATCCAAATAGAAACACTTAAGCAAAAGGCTGACTTGTTTACTAAGGCCTTTTCCCGTTCTCGTTTTGATGAATTAGTTTCTATGCTTGGCTTACGATTTTTTAAATCGTTACAGTGACGTTGATTTTACTTGTAACAAAAAAAAAAAAAAAAAAAACTCGCAAGAGCCACACTTTATACTTACTAGTATTAAAGTAATGCATTATTGCTACATTTATAAAAAGACGTTGGGTTGTGTCTGTAAACAACTTGGGATATGATAGTACATTAAGTATCTTTCATGAAATGCAAATGTTCCCTGTTATATCTGATGTCTCAGTAGGTTTATCTAATGTATTTATCATAAATTTCTTAACACACAGCTTCATCATATGATATGTTCATAGGCAACTCTCTATTAGTTCTCTGAGATATTAAGCAGTAACATCTACTACCTGTTAATTATTTGTAGTAAACATCATATGATGTACGACTGTGTGTCTTCATTCCTATATTTAATATGGACAATTTTTGTATTCTGAAATTTTATATCAACTTATTTGGGGGATATAGTATTGGTTTCCTTTGTTGTACGTCGGTACATACCTGGTTTCTGGTATTATATCTCAAAATTAAACAACCGCAAGTTCATCAGACTTGCAAAATCTTAGAGCTTCAAATAAAAATATATCCTTAAGTCAAGTTAAGTCGCTTTGTTGTACGGAAGTACAGACCTGTCACCAATGACTTGACGGAAATTGATTTTGTTTAAACCTGAATCAAGTTAAGTCGCTCTGTTGTACGTAAGTACAGACCTGTCACCAATGTCTTGATTCTTAAAAATAAGTTTCATATAATTTTTCTTAATATAAAGATTAACCATATCTAAATGTTAGGGGTATGTTATATGTGTGAACTGCAAAAGATTGAACATATTAACAATACAAGGTTATCTCAGATGAATGAAGGTTAGTTGTTTAAGTGGATAATGATATGAACAATCGTCTTGAACTGTGTGTTATTAAATTTATTTTAAATATGTTATGTAAATTTAAAGAGGACAAGTATACTGATAATTGGAATAACAGCAAATATTTGCAAATTAATGTATGATGACTTGATATGATCCCTAACTAGACCTAAAACAATCCCGTCACCAAAAACAGTTTTGCATTCCTAGTTAAGTTGAAATTATTTTAATATTTTTTGTCTTACTTAAAGTCAAATGTCACTAAATAGCCAAAACCGAATCGCGAAAGAATTTGAAAGTGTTAAGAATTTTCAAAATTTTAAGTCTGTGACACTCACTGAGTGTCGCATCGAGTGTCGCTTCGAGTGTTGCCTATAGTATGGAGTCTATAAATGCCACCCTGCGACATTTATTATCACATTTACCTGCAGCACTCACATATGATTCTGCGTCACTCGCTCTCGTTTAAGCGACACTCAATCTGTATCGGTTTTTGCTGTGGATTTCTGATCGTTTTTGGAATTCTTTGTTCGATTTCTGTTCTTCTAGTGTATACGCACCTAAAGGTACAAATCTTTCTTCATATCATGATATATTTAGCTCTAATTAATCTAAGGTTCATACGGTTTCGTTATTTTTTTTGGGGGATTACGAATCGTTATTAATCTAGACTAGTTAGATGTTAGTTAGGTGTTACTTTCATGTGCCTGATACCCGATATACATGTATCTATCAAGTTTGTAACCTGACTCGACCTAACTTTGAAGTTGATTAAGAATTTGAAATCTGGGTTTATGGTTTCTGGGTTTGTGTTCATCTTTGCGACACTCGCAGCGGCACTCGCCATAAGTGTCGCAACTTGGTAATTCGAACACTAACTGCGGCACTCAACTTGAGTGTCGCCTTATTGCCATGCGTCACTTGATTAAGTGCCGCCTCGTCTTTTGCGACACTTACCTTAAGTGCCGCCTTTAAAGGAACATCAATTGGTTACGAAACTTGATTAAATGCCGCCTTGTCTTTTGCGACACTTACCTTAAGTGTCGCCTACAGTAGTCCTTAAGTGTCGTCTTATATATTGTGTGCACTTATGCGACACTCCACTGAGTGTCGCCTCTTGATTTGCAATGCTCCGACACTTACCTTAAGTGTCGCATGGTAATTTTTAAGGCTTCTGAGCGACACTCACCCAAGTGTCGCTACTTCAATTAGCGACACTACTGAAGTGTCGCCTAAAAGTAATTTTGAAAGAACGGTTTATACTTTATTTGTACTAACGGTATAACTTTTCTTTGTGTATTATCTATGTTTTATTTTTGTGCAGATGGCAAACTTAGCTATTTATGCTCGCCGCACGCAGCCACGACATAATGTGGTGGCTTTTCTCGATGATACGCACGCCAATTCGATTCCGTTTCATCCAATGATTCAGTTTTTGCGTCGCTCAAGGATTCACAATGCTATCACTGCTTCATGTCCAATCTACCTGAATCAAATCGAGGAATTTTATGCAAATGCTGTGATTAACACTGAAGGCGAATATCGAAGGATTTTATCATCTATTTTTGGTCATCGTATTGAAATTACGGAGGATACGGTACGAGAAGTGTTGGGATTTGGTGACAATTCTGAGTCTCCAACTCAGTTTGAGAACAGTTTTATCGCTGGAGGTCTTCAGCGTATGGGTTATCCGGCTATTCCTCCAGATCAATACAGGAAACAACATTTGAGCAGAGTCTGGAGGTACTTAGCACACATTATCATTGTGTGCCTCTCGCCAAGGAAGGCGGGATTCGATGGGATGAGTTATGGAACGATCTATCTGATGCTGGGTTTGGTTTACAACAAACCTTTCAACTACTCTGGATACATCTTTGGACATCTAGTGGAGAATCTACGAGCTGGCGATAACAAGTGGTTTATGTATCCACGCTTTTTGCAGCTGATCCTGAATTCCCTGAATCTAGGGATTCAGCCTGACCCAAGGTCGATTCTGACCTTGACTCCGATGCTGGTCAGGGTATTTGGGGATTGTGCAACACCCCCAAAGGGTCAGGCAGTTCTGCCTGATGTTCCGTTATTCGGCCACGTGATTAATGAAGAATATGTGGCTCCACCGGATAATGGGTTTCTTGATATTGCAGCTCCACCACCGCAAGTTGATGAAGCGGTTTTGGAAGAAGTTCTAGTTGATATTGAGAATTTTCCAACTTCTCCACCTGCTGCTGCTGTTACCACCTCCACTGCTGATAAGGGTAAGCGGATTCGGGATTCTTCGGACACAGAATCCGATGACGTTCCTCAACAACGTCGTTAATGAACCTCGACTGCTGCTTCTGATGACCTTCAGCCACAGCTGGAATTTTTGAAGAAACTGATGGATGATATGGCGCAAATGAACCAGATGCTTCAAGATCAACAGGCTCTCATTCAGGTTCAAGCGTCAAGACTTTTGGAGTTAGAGTCCACGGCTGCTCGTGTACCGGATCTTGAGCGTCGTGTGTTAGAATTGGAATCTCTGGCTGTGGTTCCGGGGGAGTTAGATTCTGAAACCACAGGCCATGATAATGTAAATGTAATCAATGATTCTGAGATTAATGAAAATATTAATTTGGATTACTTTGCGTCGTCAGCTCACGTACCTGGCCAACTAGTACCATTAAATGTAGATTACTCGCATGCTAATCTTGAATATCTACAAAGTCTTGTATTTGGAACAGCTATAACTGTTGAAAATGAGGGTCCAAACATGTTTGCTGATGATGTTCAATTTGAACCTGATGAGGTTTCTGATGAAGATGAGTTCGAGGATAATCCATATGAGGAGGTAGAATCAGATGATGATACCGTTCCTGCTGCTTCTTCTGCAGAACCATCTTCCCATTCTGCTGGTACTTCAACATCCACTGCTCAACCTAGAAAGTATCCAGAATGGATTTTGCCTCCAACGTCCGAGTTGAAAAGATATCGAGCATATTTTGTTCGTGGAGACTTATCTGGGCTTATAAAAAGTTGGAAATTCGATGCTGATTTTGGATTGTTTGTCATCAAAAGGCAAGATGGCATTCAATATTTTAAGGCAAGGCTAGATCATTTGACTACATTACCGAAGGTTGATCTAAATCGACTAGCTCAATTGAATATGATAAATCCCACTGATAATCGAGAAGCTGAATTCTTTCAGCAAATACTGCGTCGAGAAATAAATACGAAGAAATTTAAATGGATTCGACCAGTAATGGGAATTAGATTTTCAAATAAGAAGAAGTTGGACCCGAGGACGCGCCAACCCATATACGGTTATCATTATCCTCCAACCAAGAATCTTACCCAAGTGCCATTTGAAAAGTTACCATTTGATGTGCTGGGAAAATTTAGGTTCTGGTGGTATGACACAGTTACTGGTGAGGCGGTTATTGAATATTTTTCTCAAAAGGGACCGGGACGTGATGCTAAAGAATGGAAACATGTTACTGGATACACTCTTAGAGTTTTTGATCCTCTTAGCCTGATTAACATGTCAAAGAATGATCTTCAAGCTCTTCACAGTAATAGATTGCAATTTGATATGATTGATCAAGAAGATGCTGTGAGGTTTCAGAGAGTTGTGGATCTCTGCATTGCTAAGGGAATTCATGCTGGTGGGAATCTCCTGACAGACTGGATCTGATATTGAAGATATTTTAAAAGACCAAGCTGAAGACACGGGAGAGTTTGTTGAGTCATATTAGTGTGTCTGTCAGTTGGTCTTGAGTCTGTAATAGCTTAGATTAGAAAATAGATAATTTTCTGTTTTGGGCGACATTTATCTAGTGTCGCATTTAGGCGACACTTAGTAAATGTCGCACTAGGGTTATGATCTGCGACACTCAACAAGTGTCGCAGGATCAATCTGTTTGTATATATAGAGCCATCACGGCTCATTGCAAAGGTTGGACAAAACCTATGCACAACTTGTCGACTAAAACCTCTGTAAACAAGCTAGAATTCATTGGTTATTGAAATACAAAGCATTCTTATTCAATATCTCATTGTGTTGATTTATATTTCATGCTTGTTACTTCAATCGTGTGATTCCGCCACATAATTGATTCTAGTCATTCAATCTAGATCCTAGGTTAAGGGACAACAGTACTAATTTTTTTACCAAGTATTTCTTTTATCACATATATAAGCACCTTACTTCTACACAATTTAAGTCTCATTTAACATAATTTCTATAATTTTTCAAGACTATTTAAAAATTGAGGTGTTACAGCTGCATGCCATAACAATGATTTACCGATAGCTTGAAGCTATCTTCACTGACATAGGTTCATCCATCAACGATATGTATAGGAAACCCTGCCGGCCAAACAATAGCAAACAAGCCTGATATCGCTCATTTTGTATACGTTAATCTTTCGCGATATCATTCATTTTGCATTCATTTTAAGTGGACTTTATGAACTTTTGGTACTTAATTCGCTGGAATTGATTTCTAGGTGTCAATATTGAAGAATCATGGTTTGGATTGCATCTTAGTAAAGATTCGAGCAAGTGTGAAATATGTTGAAGTGTTGAGCTAGAAAGCAGGTCTGCTGGAATCTGGATTGAAGCCGCCGGGTCCTCTGGTTCTGGAGTAGCCGCCGGGTCAATAAAACTAGCTGCCGGGTCGTGGAGAACCCACCGGGTTATTGGGGCTAGCCTCCGGGTGATTTATGAATTCCATCACTTTTTGGTAACAGAAGTATTCGCCCTCCTGAAGCCTGTAGGAGTCGGTGGGCTGGAATGTTGAGTCGCCGGGTCATTATATTCAAACAACCCACCGTGTTGGTTAAACAAGCATCCGGGTCCCCCAAAATTCAAAAGACCTGCCGGGTTGTGTTGCCTAGCCGCCGGGTGGTTTGGGCGGCAGATGCCTTTTGTACCTTAAAAGCATTTTTTGCTTTAGATCTCACCAACTTTTATCATCTTAAAAAAAAAACAAAAATTAGCTCCATTTTTGAGGGAATTTTTGTAAGACTGGGAGGTTTTTCACCATTTTAAAGATCTTCCATCTTGCTATAACACTCGGTTACAAACAATCATCGTTCCGACATTGTAATCATTTGGTTTGCACTTTTCATTCTAATATAATCATGTTTTCTTTGATTTCTTTGATGATATGTGTTTATGATGATGGTAGTATGATTGTTGGCTAGATTATTTTATACTTGCTTGGATGAAGTAGTTAGTGACTAGGGGTGTTATATTTTGGTGTGAGTTTATGCTTGAGTTTAAGATTCTTCCACAAATTCGTATGTATCTAGTTTGATTTTGTTAAACTTGTCGGTATTTTGGCTAAACAACTATAACGAATGTTTGTTTTTTAATAAAAATACTTGTTATTTGTATGGAATATATGAATGAACCATTTCCGCGAACGTGGATGATGTTACAAGTTTAACTAGTTTGCTAGCATGATATGAGTTAGCGATAATGGTAAATGCTTTTCGTGTGGATGAATCATAAACTCGTTTAGTTTGAACTTATGTTTAATCTCCAACTTGTGTGTTTGAGATTGATGTCAAAGAATTAACTTGTTTGGTGATTTGCTAATAGATATAGCGAACATTTTCTATCTAGTAAGTTATCATCAACTATTTGTCTATAAGCGGTTGAACTTAATTGCGGATGTAGTTTTGGAATATATTAAACAAATTAAGCCCAAACATGCAAGTAGGTAGCTATGGTGAATGTCCGTTACGTGATTATTTCATGAGTTTGCAAATTGAAGTTGAATCATTAGGTGATGGCGAATGTTAAGCCTAGGTTTGATGAAAAATTGTTTGCATAGAATAAACCGGTTTTAACCTTACACCTCGAAATCACTAACGATCTAATCCAAGCAAGTATAGTTTCTAATATTTGAAAGCTCCACATAAATCACTTTGACTCTTAAGAGTCCACTTGCCTAGTTTAACTTAAAATTGTAGTTTTAAGCATTGTGACAATTCGATCACACAAACCAACCACATTTTATTTTCTCTCTTTAAATTGCTCACACTTATCTTAATCGTATAAACAAAGTTCCCTGTGTTCGAACCCGAACTTACCAAACTATACTACTACTCGACAGGGTCCACTGCCCGGTTGTGTTTTGGTCTAGCTTGGTACTTTCTTGTTTACTTATCAATGATAATTTTATAACTAGATTTAGCACATCAAAGCCCAACCAGTGTTGATCTCCGAATAAACCACAAATGCCCAATGGCCAAGAATCACATAATGCATAATCGTCATGACATCATGGAAGATTAACAATCAAACAACAATAACAACATAACAGCAGACTAAACAGTCAATAACCAATAACAATTACGTTTACCCATTGTAACCAAACCTGTTACAACTAAGTTAAACTGAAGTTTACAGATCCACTCGCTTGATATTTCCTGTCTCTTAACTCAGTAGTCTAATATCACCGAGTCTTCAGATTATCTTAGAATACAACAAAATAATGAGTTAGTAACTCAATTATACTAATATGACTCATCCGAAAATATATCACTTAATGATAATAATCATAATTATCAAACACTCATTAGGTATCATAACATTACATACCAATAAATTAGCTCATTAAACATATAAAACATATATATTAAAAAGAACATCCCAACCTAGCCGATCGAGTTGGGAAAGAACATATATATTAAAAAGAACATATCTAACATCATTTTACTCCTACCCGATCGAGTCTCAGTCCATACCCAATCGGCTAACCTATCTATACCCGATCGGCTAGAATGAAAATCCTAGACTTTTGTTCTGACACCGCATACTGTAATCAGTTTGTTCTAATTCAGCCGATCATCTCAATTTACCCAATTTGCTAAATATTTATACCCGATCGGTTATATGATTCATAGCCGATCGGCTAAATGAACCAGACACAGATGCCCTAAACCTGTTACTCGATGTATAGCATAACCAAAATCCAAAATTCATATCAACCAGATTTAAACTCAGAATTTGTAAATTATTAATACCTCATATATTATCTAATAATATATTATAACATCAATTAACACTTATTCAAGTAATAATTTCCATATCATCTCAACACATACACTTCAAACCCTAATCATTCAACTCAATCAAACTCAAATAACATCATATCATCATCATCATGTAATCTTCATACAACTAGAATCAACATCTATTTCATTATTACTTCTTTCATCTAAGTGATTCAAACCAAAATCAATTAAGCACAAATTCATAAATGACACAAATGAATACTTACAATTTAGAAAAGAAATAAGATAAAGGAGATGATGAACAAGAATACGATGATGATGTTGATAATAGGAATCAAATCTAATTCACAGCTTGATTTCTTCAAAATTAATCAAAGTTTTCTTCCCGAGTTATTGTTAGTTGAGAGCATGCAGAGTTGGTGTGAAATAAGGGTCGGTCACACCACAACCGACTTTAAATAGTCAGTATAATTTTATCCCCTTTTTAACCTATTGTCTGGAATTTAAATACCGATTGCGATACCAAATATTTTATTTTACGGTCAACTCTGCAAAATTAAAACAAGTAATATTCTACTAATTACAATTATTCATTTAACCCTTTTTTCCATTTATTTTCAAGTAAAATAGACAAAAATTATTTCTCAACACAATTAATTTTAATTTAAATCAACAAATTATATAAAACTTCTAGATCCTAAAAGCGGATGTTACACTAGCAAATCTATAGAGACACACAAACCACTATAAACAGATCTTGAGGGGAGGATATTGATGCACATCTGTACAGATCTATGATAGGTTCCCTCATGTATCTGACCTCATCCTGACCAGATATCATGTTTGCTACGTGTGTGTGTGTGTGTGCGCGCGCGCTAGATATCAAGAAAATCCAAAGATGTCACATTTGCAAGCAGTCAAAAGAATCTTTAGATATTTAAAGGGTCAACCTCAATTGGGCCTTTTGTATTCAAAGATTTCTTTATTTGATCTAACTTCATATACATATAGTTATTAGGAGGAGCTAATATGGACAGGAAATTTACATTAGGGGGTTCTCAATTTTTAGGAGAAAGATTGGTGTCATGGCAATGCAAGAAGCAAACCACTGTTTCCACATCTACGGCTGAAGTAGTGTATATTGTTGCATCTAGCTGTTGTGCACAGATTCATGGATTCAAAAACAGATGCAGGATTATGAATTGACCTTCTTAAATACTCCTATGTTTATTGATAATAACTCTGCTATCAGTATCATAAATAATCTAGTTAAACATTCGAAAACCAAGCACATTAAAATCATATATCACTTTATAAAGGACTGTAATGAGAAAAGGTTGATTCAAATCTTTAAAATTTATACTGATAATCAGTATGCAGATCTCTTCACAAAAGCTTTTGAGGTGGGAAGACTTACATATCTGGTTACTAGTATTGGAATGATTAACCTTACATAATTGTGCTTGAACTTAGATTGATACTGATGTGCTAATTAATGTTGTTAGTGTTTTTAACGCTTCTATATTACTACTGCTAGTTCAGTTTAGTATTGTCGGTATTAATACTACTAATCATTTTTATTACTATCTTCATTAATTAGTTCTGCTTTCGTACTTGTATATTATTAGTACTGGTTTTTGTGTTTCTTTAGTTAATATTATGCAGGGTATTAGTACTATTAGAAGACTTTTAATGCTGCTAGCCTTGAAGTTTAACATTTTCTTTATGTTATTATTTATGATATATATATATACTTTAATATTTACTAAGTATTATTAATGCTGCTAGCTTTATCTCCATTGTCTCCATCTTGGTTACTACTGCTAGTAGTTATTACTACTACTTAGTATGACTAATATTTGCTAAAAAATTTAGTACTGCTTGTGTTAAGTTGCTATTACCTTGGTCGGTTAATACTACTTATACAAGTTAGTACTGTTAGCTTTATGTTAGTTGTTTCTTACGGTTAATACTACTAGTCTTAAAATCGGGGTTTTTCTACTGCCCTAATATCGAACAGTCCTAATCCTTAAACCCTTAGAATTTTTCATTACTCTTTCAAATTGCTCTCATTCACCCCTGCAACACAATTCAAAACTTCTAAACTCTTTTGAAATTTGATCAATTCTGCTCACATCAATGGCTTCTACATCATCCGGTACGATCCTTCCAGTGGTTAAGAAGCATAACTTAATAGCATATCTAATGAAACTAACTGAAGCAAATGATTTTCATCAAATGATCGATTTCCTAAGAGCTAGTGATATCACGTAAAAAGTCACGTTACGATATCCTGCTAATTTTAGAACAATACTTGGAAAATAAACTCAAATATTACATTAATCAACGATATTTTTTCAAGTAGGTCAAAACAAGAAAGCACGACAAAAATCAAGCAAAACGGACGAAAAATGAAGATTTCACACACGTTTAAAGATTCGAAGCAATCAAGATGTGATTTCAAGTTAAGAAGATCACCTTAGAGATTTCTCCATGCCA
Source organism: Pseudognaphalium luteoalbum (assembly GCA_963422505.1). Lineage (NCBI taxonomy): Eukaryota > Viridiplantae > Streptophyta > Magnoliopsida > Asterales > Asteraceae > Pseudognaphalium > Pseudognaphalium luteoalbum. Next base: position 30,851,258 of record OY730195.1, read on the forward strand.
AAGTCTTTGTTTTCGAAAACCAAATCTAACGCAAAAAGAATCACAAAAAAACGAATAAGAAATGAAGATTCTACGTGCAAAGAAAGATTCGAACTAATCGAACACGATATCTCAAGATCGGAAAATCATATTAGGGATTTGTTTACATCAAAGTTTTCATTTTCAAAAATCAAATCCAACGCAAAAAGAATCGACAAAAACAGACTCATAACGAAGGAGATACGAGGTAAAACGCGAACGAAAAGTTTGGTGGTTTGACCCTGTTACTCAAGAAGCTGTGATCAAGTATTTGATGAAAGAAGATCTAGTCCTAGCTAAAGGTGAATGGCATATCTGGGGAATGCATGGAAAGTCCATTCGAGTTTTTTATTTGATCAGCCTGATAAATTTGTCAAAGAACGATTTGAAAGCACTTCACAAGAACAAATTACAGTATGACCAGATTGATCAAGAAGAAGCTTCCAAATTTCAAAAGGTGGTCGAGATGTGTGTTAAAGTGGGAATTCATGCTGGAGGAAGATTCCCAGAAGGATGGACTTGATGAAGATTTTTGAAGACCAAGCTGCTGACATAGGAGAGTTTGTTGGTACATTTTGTGTGTCAGTCAGTTGGTCTATCGAGTTATAAGTGTCGTTAGACAATTATAATAGAAAAGTCATTTTTGTTATTAGCGACACCGAGTTTTTAGTTTTGGGCGACACTTGTTAAGTGTCGCCAAGATTGAGTTTAAAATAGTATGCGACACTTAAGTCAATGTCGCATGGCTAATGTTAGCGACACTTGACTAAGTGTCGCTAGGTCGGTTTAAGTTTAGTATAAATAGAACTCTACGGGTTCTAAGCAAGGGTTGACGAAACCCTAGCACCATTTATCGATAAAGCTTCATTGTAATCGGTTCCATACGTTATTAAATCAATATAACAAGTTTCTTTGATTTGATTAATCGGTTTCGGTTTGTGATTATGTGTTATTCGTGTGATTGTTTAATTCCGCCGTTCAATCAGTTAAATCAATCATGCTAGATCCAAGATATAGGGCACTCACAGAATTGACAGGTTCAAAGATGATGAAATGTTCAGGAACTTGTTCCATTTAGATTAATGGTTGTATGGATTATTTGGGTTGTTCGGGTTAATGACATGGTTTGAATTAGAGTGAAAATGGAGTTTTTGAATTGTTCAAGATGATAATGAGAAGAAAATGATGGTTTTGATGTGTATTGAATTGTGTTGGGAGTGTTCAATTTAAAATGCAAATAAAAGTGATAAAAAGGTAAGAAAAACGACTAGAAAAACAACTAATTTTACAAATTTATTATTTTTTAAAAACAAAATATGAGCGTTGCATTTAATAAAAGATAATAAAAAAATCAAAGAAGCATCATTTCAACCAAAACTGCTATTGAGAACGTTGTTCAGAAGTGGAGGAACACCGTCTGACAGTGTGCTCGTTACTAAATGCCGTTCACAACAGACCCACTTCATATGCTCTTATTCCTTGATTCTCTTAATTACCACTATTTTATAATTAATTTATTCTATTCTATATAGTAGGATCAAGCTCTTTATACAATTAATCTACTTAATTTACCAAGTTGAGGATAATTACTAGATAATGATTATGAATTTTTCAATTTAAAAGAATGATGAGGTTTAAAAGAGAAAGTACAATTTGAGTAGAACGAGAAGAAAATCTTCTCTACTCAAAAATTGTCACATGTCATATGTCAAGATTCATTTTTATCCCCTTCATCTTTTTCATATTGTACACTACTCCTACATGCTTTCTTCCTCCCCACCCTTTTCCCTCCACCACTGCTGCTACCACCCATCGACACCCACCGATGGAATATTTTTTTGCTTTAGAGAAAAAAGTTTAAGCAAATTTTTCATAATTTTTTTTCCAATTTGTTTTACATATTATCACCTGAACTGTATTTTGTTAAAATTATACCGCATTTTATTATTTTTATTAAATTATATATTATATATATATAGGGTAGTGATCTTGGGGGAAGTGTCAAAATAGAGGAAAGGGGGAAGCTAATCTGGGCGGTCCAGTCCATCAAGCTGATTAAAAACGCGGAAGGGTAGGATGGGAACTTTACAAATACATTAATTAAAAAAAGAAACATAAACTAACGCATTTTTACTCCGATCTTATTCATTCCATAACCCAAAATTCATTCTTCCAAATACGATTTTGAAGGTACGATTCATCGGAATCATTAGATAATCAACATCTCACTCATTTCCAGTTAACTTTTAGCGGAATCTAATCAACAAAAACGAGATTAATCAATGGCGAAAGATTCCAAAGAAAAGGGGAAAAAATTGACCAAGGAGGTAAACCTAATTCTTAAAATTGAATGTTACTGACTGGAAATCGCTTAAATAATGTTATTAATTGATTGTATGATCTGAATTAAATCAATATTAGTGTATATTTAAGAATTATTTGTTACTTGTAGATGATGACTGTTACAGATTACCAATTACAATTTTGATGAATAATATTCACTGGTGCTTGTTATATGATTAAATTATGTTAGATGGTTATAATTTACAATATACATCACTACAATTAAAATTATGTTAAGATGCACCAGAGTGCATAGTATCCACATGGGTGTTAAAATGTATCAATAAACATAACTATGTGGAAAACCTATCTTATGATACATCACAGTGCATACTATTAATAAACATACACATGTGTGTTACTATGTATCGAAATACATCACTACAATGTAAATTCTGTTAAGATGCAACATAGTGCATACTATTGTCGACCGAATTGAAAAAACATGTGTGAGCTGCTAAAAGTATCCACATGGGTGTTAAAATGTATCAATAAACATAACTCTGATGTAAAACTATCTTAAGATGAATAGCAGTGCATACTATGAGTAGTCAAACACATGTGTGTTACTATGTATTGAAATACATCACTACGATGTAAACTTTGTTTAAGATGCATCGTAGTGCTTACTATTGTGGGCCGAATTGAACCAACATGTGTGAGCTGCTCAATCTTTATAGACTGCTAAGCCTGTTAAAATTATGACTAAATGTGAGCTGTTGAGCTTATTGTTATATACGCTAATAAGTGTCATTGATTTGTAACAGAATCGCAACATAAGCAAAAAAACCGCAGAAGAAGAGTGAGAAAGGAAAAAAAAAAGCATCAGGAGTTTCCATAAACGAGAGCAAGCAACTTGAATCGCTCATGTTTGGTATCCTTCAGAAGTTTAATGTGATTCCACAGACTGAAAAGCCTAGAGTTCAAAAAAAATACGGTGAAGGAACAAGTGGGTTTAAAGCTAAGAAAACACCAACAAAAAGGAAATAGGTAGTAAAAGATGTTGCTGGATCTGATGACCCTAAAGATGAAGATTATACACCTGAAGAAGATTCGGATGATGATTTTCAAGCAACAAAAAAAACAGGCAAAACTGAAAATGGTAATATACATTTTGATGAATTTTAATAAAATCTTGTTCATTAATTATTAATTTCAAGTGTATCTTAACTTATGTACTATGTGTTTGTCATATAATTAAACAGCTGTTAAAGAAAAAAGTGTGAATGCTGAAACAGTGGAAGTCAAAAGAACAAGAGTAGTTATTGAAACGACGAAACAAGAAGATTCTAACAAGAAGTCTGATGTTGAAGAACCGAAAGGTGCTGTTGTTGAAGGAGTAATCTTGAAAGAAAATTGTAAAACTGAAACTCCTGAGAAAGAATTGGGACAGGAAGACTTGAGCCAGCCAAAATATGCATACCTTCCTACACCAACTACTAAAAAGGTAATAATGTCTTTCAATTGGCTTCAGAAGAATGATATTTAATGAAAGTATTAGCTAAGTGTTTGATATATTATTACTAATGGTATTGAATACCATTAACTTTGTTATGAACATTTATATTACAAATAAACTGGGATACATAGAATGTTTGGAGTTGAGACTTGAACATATTTATGAAGAAATAGAACAATTTGAAGTAATCATTAAGAAAGCAATATCGTTGTATCCTAATGACAAGGAGATTCTGGAATTCAGAAAGGAGATATTATGTTTGTTTCCTAAAAATGAAGATGGAAACCAAGCTACTGGAAATGAAGATGCAGGAAAACGACATCTGGTGCCATCAATGGTTAAAGCTGAAAAGACTTCTTATGATTCAAAAAACCATAAAAAGGTATTTGACACATCAGATATCCCATCATTTGACCTTGGCATTGAAGATGAAATACCATGTCATCCAAGATCGCCATATGAAAAGGAAGAAGTCAACGTAAGGGCTGATCTGACAGAAACGGAAAAGGATGTGTCTACCTTCATTCACTGTTTTGTTGATGCACCAACGTAAGAATTTCACTGTTGTATTATTTACAAGTTTTAGATTATTTATATATTTTATACTTTATTTTTATATATACATAAACAGGAGACCAATCTTCACTACCAAAAGTGAAATGTCATTGACAAGGATTGAAGCTGCTACTTTGCTACATCAAACGAGTATCTCTAACAAAGTAATTGATTGCTGGGCATTAATTCTTAACAGATAACAAAGGTTGCTAGGAAAAGAGCATACGTCAAGATATTTTTTTCCCTACTACAATATTGGTAAGTAAAATTATATTTGCAAAAAATTTAAAGAATTATTATATTAACAATAACAAAATACTTAAAATTGAAATTGCAGAATCCAAGCATGCTTACTACTGATGCTTATAATGATGATACGTATGTTGAATTTAGAACTAAAGTTGTTAAACAAACAACTTCTGAGGATACGGATTACAGATTAACTCAAATTGATATGGTATGTGATATAAACATTAATAAAAAATAGTATTATTCATGATGAATGTTAACATGCATGTTAATGCAGGTGTTCTTCCCAGTTTTAAACAAAACGATGAACTTTATAATAAGTTTCAATTTGAGAACAACAGAAACAGAAGTTATCGATCACAGTAAAGCTGCAATTGAGTTTCATGTTAAGTACGGCGGCACACCATTCCTAATAGTAAGCAAAAATATTGATATTTATGTAAATACATTTTATATGTTAATGTAAATAACTAATAAAAGAATTCAATTACAGAGACATTTGTTTGCGAAGTACTTGAGTGAAGTAGCACATCCAAGAGCCAATTTGATAAGGTCTATTGTTACGAAGAGAAAATTAATTAATTGGAGAACATCAGAACACCACTTCGGATATGGAGTTGTAATGATGAAGCACATGGAAAGCTAATAATAATAGGGGTATAAATGTCAATATATACTTTTAACCTGTGGACACTTTAAAACCTCTTGTGGCATTATCACGAGCCAAAAGTAAATGGATGTAGTCTCCGCTCCAACTAGTGGGTAAAAATAATCATTTAGCGTATAATATTAACAAATATAAGTGTTAACCCGTTTTCAACTTTAAACCTATAGGAAAAACAAGGTGATATATACAACACATAATTTGATTCATACACTTCAATTATGCAATGATATACTTGTTAGAGTATACAAATCAAATATATACATATTGTCACACAATTACGGAAGCGAATAAACACGTATATGTAATTAGTTAAGATAGAATTGTACCTTTTAGCAAAGCTCCAATAAAACTATAATTAAATAGTTTATAGAGTTTAAAGTAAAACCCTTCTACGATCACACACACGACAGCAGCTCAATCCGTATGCTAGTACTCCGTTCTTATTCCTTGGTCAAACCACAAGATGACGAAAAACAAATAACCCCTTGGGTTTGTTTTGTTTCGTACGTACACAAAAGAAAGAGAGAGAATTGATTATTTTTCAGGGTTTAATTACCTATCTATTTATAGGGTGTAGGTAACTTGGAAAATAAGTTTAGGGTTTATCCTAAACCCATGGGCCAGCCTCGTAGGGTTTTCTGGAATGTTCCAGAATTCTCCAAGTTTACTAATTACATTTAAGTCCCTCTCCTTTTAATAAACGTACAATTAACATTTTAATAAACGTTTATTTATTATTTCTTGAACGGATTAATTAATATATCTCACATTTATATTAATTAATTATATTGAGCATAGGTGTCAATACGTGTGACCCCGTAGACTTAAATATTTCCGGACATGCATTTATTTATTACGTGGTCATATCCCAACAGCTCCCACTTGAGCATGTCATTAATAAAAGCAATGACATTGGTAAGCGTCTAGCAACACGCCAATGCCCCCGAAAATGTTTAAGTATAGTTTCTTAAAATATATTTTAGTTTCTCAAAATATAATATAATTTCTTAAAGTATAATCAAGCTTCTTAAGAAAATGATTTCAGTCTTTACTATCCCTTTGTTTCAGATACCTTGTTAATTATGGATATGGATCAATGTCATTCCATAAGTTAACGATTATGTTTCTCATTCCTATAATCAATTAAGATTACCAAATCAATCGAGACAATCTAGAATTCATTTGGGTACGGCCGTACACACATCTTAATTAATTTTATAAGGGGCCCAGTGGTATCATACTTCAATAGCTAATTGAAGGAACAAATCCTATCTTGACTACACGTGTCAGTCATGTACTTCACTACACTTCTGAAAATAGCCCTCTATTACTACCTTATTCAGGATAGCTAGAACTATATCAAGAAGATGCAATCCATACATGCAAGACCTGCTTGCATCTCAAGTCTAAGGATAAGTAAAGCAACCATTTACAAGTTTCACCTAATGACGCTGATCCATAAAGCGATAACTTGTCATTTCAAGTAGTCCGATATGCATCTCATGGATATCATGTGAGTTTGGTGGGACCATCCTTCCATATTCAATAATATAACCAATCACTCACATTTATCTTAGTTCAACTATGCTCCCACATAATTAATCGATAATAGACAATTTAGAATAATTTAAGAATTATTCAAGGATTTAAACATGCAAATATAGGATACAATTAATAATTAAATGAAAACAAACATACCAAGTATTTTAATTCATTTATTAGATAATAATTGTCTAACATCCTTTATCCAAATACTAAAACACGGAGTTACATGAAATAACTAGCAAAACGAAGTCATATGCCCTCGCTACAAGACTTGAGTATAACCCTTCGCTACAAGACGAGCTTTATAGGTGTGTACATTTCAATCCATGTCAGTCTTCTTTTTGAAGAGCCATTTACACCCAACGGTTTTAGCATTAGGTGGAAGGTCAACCAAGCGCCAGACTTGATTATCTTTCATGGATTTCATTTTCACATTCGCAGCTTCAAGCCATTTTTCAGATTCTGGATCTGATAATGCAACTCTGAAATTAGGAGGTTCATTAAGATCCCCTAACATGTGGTCCTCAGTTTCTACATTTAGACACAACTTTTTGGGAGTACGTATTGTCCTTGCAGACCTACGAATTGGAACAACATCGACTTGAGGTTCAACACTTTGACCACTTTCCCCCCCAAGTTGATGTTCGCTAGTGTTTTTAGAAGGTGATTCATCTTCCTCTTGATTCTCATCAAGTTCTACTACCCTCCCACGGTTTTCTTGAGCTATGAGATTCTTTTCAAAGAACTCAGCGTATCGAGCAATTTTAACAGTATTTTCAGAAGGATTGTAGAAGTAGTAACCCATTGTTTCCTTTAGGTATCCTACAAAGATGCACTTAATAGATCTTTGCTCGAGTTTGTCAGGCGTATCCCGCTTCACAAGCGCCTCACATCTCCAGACCTTTAAGTAAGACAAATTAGGGACTCTTCCATGCCACAGTTCATGTGGTGTCTTATCAACCTTCTTGGTTGGAACCATATTCAAAATACGTACAGCAGATTCAAGAGCATAATCCCAAAATGATAATGAGAGAGTTGTAAGGTTCATCATGGATCTTACCATGTCTAACAGGGTTCGATTCCTCCTCTCAGACACTCCATTGTGTTGTGGTGTGTATGGAGGAGTAAGCTGTTGGACAATTCCACACGCTTTCAGATAATCCTTAAACTCTTGGCTTAAGTATTCACCACCTCGATCCGAACAAAGGATCTTGATGGTCTTACCGAGTTGATTTTCTACTTCACTCTTAAACACTTTAAATGTTTCAAAGACTCTATGTTTATGTTTAAGCAAGTAAACATAACCATAATGACTGAAATCATCAGTAAAAGTGATGAAGTAACTAGCACCTTGTCTTGACACATGTCTAAATGGACCACAAACATCCGTATGGATGATTCCAAGTAGATCTTCAGCCCTTTGCGTTTGATGTGAAAAGGGTTTCCTTGTCATCTTGCAAGAAATACAAGATACGCATTTATCAAAGGATTCGTCATCATTTGATTTTAAGAGCCCTTCACGTTGAAGTCTTTTAATGCGTTTCTTGCCAATGTGAGCAAGACGACAATGTCAAAGATAGGTAGAGTCCAAGTTAGTCTTGGCTCTCTTATTGCTAATAGCATACATAGAATTAACTTTTGAAACATGATCATGCATATCAATTTCATAAATACCATCAAAAGGAATAGCATTAAAATAATGAACATTATTCTTAGAAACTGAGATACCATAATCATTGAAAACATTGATAAATCCATTATCTTTCAAAAGTGAGACTAAAACAACACCTCTAGTAATAGTAGGTGCATAATGACAATTGTCTAATACAATAACTAAGCCCAAAGGCAAAATTAAGTCAAAACTTCCAATAGCTTCTACAGCTGCACGTACTACATTGCCCACGTACAAGTATAGAGCCCCATGCTTCAGTTTATTCTTTTCTCTAAGTCCCTGTAGGGTATTACAAATGTGAGTACCACAACTAGTGTCATATACCCAGGATTTTGAATTAGAGAAAGAATATAATTCTATTGTGAAGATACCTGAAGGTCTGGTCTGGCTGGCTTGCTTCTTCTTCTTTTTCATCAACTCAGCAAGATAGGCAGGACAATTCCTCCTCCAGTGACCCACTTCCTTGCAGTGGTGACACGCTTCATCCTTAGTCGGATGCTCTTTCTTTGCTGGAGGGGTTTTCTTAGGTTTAGGGACATAAGCACCTTGCTTTCCCTTGCCCTTAGTCTTTCCCCTAGTTTGCGGTTTATTGTCTTTCTGGATCTTGCCACTTCTAATCGCAAGGACTTGTGGGGTAGCCGGTTTCTTTGGTAGACCCTTCTCATAATCAATGAGCATGGCATGAAGTTCAGCTACAGTCTTGCCCATGTTGTGCATATTGTAGTTGCGCACAAAACCCTCAAAATCCTTGGAAAGGGAGTTGAGAATCATGCCAACCGCAATAGGCAGAGGATAAGTATACTGAAGTCTTTCCAACTGATCCTGATAGCTCTTCATTTTCAGCACATGTGAGCTAACTGGTGTGCCTGCTTCATGTTTGCAAGCATGGAGTGATTGGATCAAATTAAATAGTTCGACTCCAGCTTGTTTTTCAAACATTGATTTAAGCTCTGTAATCATGTCAAATGGACTATGACTTTCAAATTGCTTTTGAAGTTCTGGAGTCATGCTACCGAGCATCAAACAAGCAACTTCATTATGACGATCATAAAGAGCATTCCAAGCTGCTAATTCCTCAGCAGGAGCAGTAATAGCAGGAGCAGGTCCCAACGGCTTTTCAATGATGTCAGTTTTCTTCTCAACACGAAGGGCAATCCTTAGTTGACGAAACCAATCATTGAAATTACTTCCAGAAAGTTTTTCTCTATCTAGCATTTGCCTGAAAGCCGAATAATTCGAGTTCGGTGTAGGATTCGCCATCTACAAATATATAAAAGTTCAAATTTAGTATTTTCGATAATACATCCTTAAAAGAAAATTAAATACCCAAATGTTTATATATATAACCTATTAATTTTCTTAAGGCTAGGAACCTACTTGACATACCACCATCACATCAGTTGATCTGCTAGCAATGGTGTATTCAAAAGGTAAGTGACGATCAATAATTGCATTACAAGTGCAGATCCTAGAAATTATGAGACTTAATGGTACTTTAGTGATCAATCAGTAAGTTTCATTAAGCATGTTTCATCTCATCTTATGCCACGGGCTTAAGGATCTCACCGCTTAACTAGCTTTAAGTCGTCCAATTAAGAACTGTAAATAGTCCACCACCGTCTCACGATGAGTGGTAATTTACCTTGGATACAATTCACCTACGTCTCACGCAGAGCAAAAAGCAAGTACAAGTGTTCTTACAAATTGGATGGCATATGACTTAATTTAAATGGGTAATTGATTTGATAATGTGTATCAAATATGTACGAAGCGGCATGCACACATCTTCGTATCATAGATTTTAATAAAACATTTTCAGTTAATCCACTTATTAACATGCATCAATATGTCTAATTTAATATTCATATTAAATTAGAGATTGCACTTTTATTAAAATTGACGATTCAACATGTTTTAAACCTTTTCGGCCATGTACAAGAGAGGCCATGAAGAGGCCAGAGGAGGGGCTAGGATCTTTACATCATTTATCCAACCCGTCATCTTAGACACCAAGCCGAAGATACATGTAACATCCTCTCCAGTAGTCTGGTAATTTCTTAATTTAATTTGATTATTTAATTGTTTTAGGAATTACTTGATATTATTATTATATTGTGAAACTTAAATAAATAAGTTCCAGAACTTATTGTGGATAGTAAACTATTAGTTGTTTTAAATTATTCTAGTTGACAGTAAAATAAATTAATATTCTCGCAAATAATTTTAGGTTCCAGACAATAGATATAGAACGGGTATAAAAATTAAAGCAATGGGGTATCAAAGTCGGTGGTTGAGCCGACCTTAATACCATATATGTTCTTAAAATTTCATTTCCTTTTCACTTTGGAAACCTCTCAAAATCATGAAACCAAATCAAAGTTGATAACAAAATTGCTCAGTGATTTCGATTTCAAAACAGCAACATTATCATCTTCATCATATCACCTTCATTTCCATTCTCAAAAGTGAGTTAATTTTGAGCTTTATGAAATGAGTTTTGAGTGATTAAACCAAATTAAAGTTGGTTATGTTGCTATTTGGTGTTAATAGGTGGTATATGATGTTAGTAGATGTGTTAGAAACCATAGAAATCGAGTTTATTGAGTTTTGGTTCGTAAATCTCGTAAGAACAGCGAAACTCCCAGAACCCATATCGTTCTGCGAACTGAGTTCTTTTTGCGAAGCGAGTTGAGTTCTGCGAAGCGAACCGAGATCTTGCGAAATGAGATATTGCTCTGCGAGTTGAGTTTTGCTTTGCGAACCGAGTTTCTGCGAAGCGAGCTAAAAAGGCCTGCGAATTGAGATAATTAGCGACGCGAGTTGAAACTGCGGTGCGAACCTAGTTTCTGCGAAGCGAGTTGACTTTGCAAGTTGAGATATCTGCGAACCGAGTTTTTTTACAACTTTGTATTTCGCAAATTTTGAAAATGCGTAAGTCTTTTCGGGGTAACAGACAGGTGACAATTTCACTAACTCGGATTGGATTGAAATTCACATGGTCACTCGGAAATGACCTAATGATCCCGGCACTATTCTAAGAGTCTAGGCAGTTTTTGGCCATTCGGGGTCATCTAGGGCCCGAAAATGGCATTTTTCAGTTTTAAACGTCATTTCGGGATTTTCTGATTTCATTTTTGAATGAACTTTTGTTTGACTAGACTTCAGGGATTACCTGATTTAATAAATATGCTCTGATGATGATTATGGAACGAACTTCTAACTTATATTTGAATTTCAGTTTCAGATCAACCTAAGACTCAGTGATATAAGAATCCTGAGTGTGGAGACGTCAGAGGTATCGGTGAGTGGATTTAGAACTCACCTTTTGTTTTAGTTGTAACTGTTTGGTTGCAACAAGTAAACGTAGATATGTGCTAGACTGTTTAGTCTTGATTATTGACTATGAATCTACGTGATATGTGAATATATGTGTATCAGATTATTGAGGTCAACGTGTAGTTGGACTTTTGGTTATTATGTGAATTACACAGGTTTTGATTCATTTGTTGTGTTTGAGACCTGTGTATGAGTTTAATAACCAATAGTTATCGGTCTATTCTGTATTGGCCATACAGATTGACGTTAAGTGTTCTTTGGGAATCCCTGGGTATTATGATATCCCAAGAGCCACCGATCCTCATAGAAATAAGTGTGTTTACGATTATTTGGTGTAAACTCATGGTTAAGCTAAGTTGAATCGTGTGTGATAAATCTATTCACTTAGATTCGCGCGAATCCCTCATATTACTTCCTGCAGATTTTGTTTACTGTGTGGGTAGTCAGGAAGTGGATGCTTTGACAGGGAATGTTTGACGACTTGCGACTTTGATATGGTTTTGTATAAACCTTGTTTTGTAAAATATAATACCCCGTTTGTGTAATATGTGTAATGTGGTTTCAATAGTTTTAAACTATTGTGTATCGGAGTTTGAAAAAGATTATACACTTTTTATGATGTATATTAATAAAATTATGTTTTAAGTCAGCGCTTCCAAGTTAAATTTTATAATATTCATATAATGAATGAGGGGTGTTATAATACCTCTCTTATACAAGCTCCTAGTCGTGGTTTAAAATAAATTATTAACTTGCAAATCTCGTCGTGGGAGAAAATTACGGTATGTGAGACCAACCCGAGTTGACAATAAGATATGCAAGAAAACAATAAATTTTATTTCATAGTTATTTGTCCAGTTTATTTTTTCATAAAACATTTTGCTTTACAAATTACAATAATAAGCAAAATAAATAAACTACTAAATAATTAACAATTAATTTTCATGCAAAATTTGGTAAAACCCTAAAATATGGCCAACTAGGGACATGTAATCCTTGTCAATTAAACAATTTTAAACAAGTAACACATAATTATACAATTAATTTTTAAGCATGCCATCTCAATTAATAAGTAATTCTAACTAGCATATCAATATATCAAAGTGATATCCATGACAAATTATGCATGAATTTCATGGATATCCTTTATCGAGCTAATTAAATGTACATTAATAATAATAAATAATTTACCTTAAAAATATTATTATTATTGTTAAACATAAATTTGCAATGGGGTTTAAAAAATTTTCAATTTACTAGAAATTTTAATTTATACAAAAGAAAAAAGAAAAAAAAAACTTGTTACTGTACGTCGATTGATACACAAGACCCAAAAGGTAAACAAATAAAAAAATACATATATTATCTATTTTTGTTCCTTGCTTGTGTCGTCTGACCAAACAACCAACACCAAAAAAAAACAAATTTTTTTTTCTTCTGTTTGTTTTGTCGACTTTGTCCAGACAACTAAAACCAATTTTTTTTTCTTTGCACGTCGACTACCAAACAAACAAACCCCCCACAAATCTTATGTTTAACAGATCTAACTAATTACAAAACATACGTCTGGCTCTGATACTACTGTTAGAGTATACATATCAGATATATACAAATTGTCACACAATTGCGGAAGCGAATAAACACGTATATGTAATTAGTTAAGATAGAATTGTACCTTTTAGCAAAGCTCCAATAAAACTATAATTAAATAGTTTATAGGGTTTAAAGTAAAACCCCTCTACGATCGCACACACGACAGCAACTCAATCCGTATGCTAGTACTCCGTTCTTATTCCTTGGTCAAACCACAAGATGACGAAAAACAAAGAAACCTCTTGGGTTTGTTTTGTTTCGTACGTACACAAAAGAAAGAGAGAATTGATTATTTTTCAGGGTTGTGTAGGTAACTTGGAAAATAAGTTTAGGGTTTATCCTAAACCCATGGGCCAGCCTCGTAAGGTTTTCTGGAATGTTCCAGAATTCTCCAAGTTTACTAATTACATTTAAGTCCCTCTCCTTTTAATAAACGTACAATTAACATTTTAATAAACGTTTATTTATTATTTCTTGAACGGATTAATTAATATATCTCACATTGATATTAATTAATTATATTGAGCATAAGTGTCAATACGTGTGACCTTGTAGGCTTAAATATTTCCGAACATGCATTTATTTATTACGTGGCCATATCCCAACAATACTTGTATTGTCTGCTTTTATACTTGTACAGTGTGATGTTGGTATCAATTTTTATGTTGTATATATCAACTCGCATAGGAAAATGAATCAAAGAAGAGTTGAAAATACTTTACATTGTAATTAAACGTTTGTCAAAAATGTGTAAAACGAATAGTCAAAGTCTTTTGACCCAGCAGGTCAACATACAAAAATGGTCAATGATTACCTACATGATCATTTATTTTGTAAAAAGCAATGTACTCACCTGGGGTTTACTCATTCGATTCCGAAAACCCCTTCCACTACATGATCATCACACATTCCTTTTCACCTATGTCGAAATTAATCACATATTATGTCACTTAGAGAAACCGAACACCACTAATAGCACATGACCTTTTATTATTTAGGAACTGTAATGCATCCCAAAGTTACTTATAAACACACTAGAATGATTAAATAGTGTCCCATAACCTTCAACTCGTTGTATACAACGCGTTTGGCCCAAACTGATTTTCAGCATTATGACCCTGTGCCAATTTGGTTATTTGACCAACATAAACTTGGTAACAGATAACTTTCTAACGATATCAAATACACCTTTATCGGAGTTACGGTTTATTAAATATGATTTTGGTAAAACAGCCATGCACTTGGTCGTAAAGCTAGGACCTGCAGCTGTAATCAAAACCTCACGGACCATGAGAAAATGACGAAGTAAAGATATTAATAACCAAATGTTTCCCGATCCATCATTTGCTCATCATTACAGGACTCTATTAGCTCTATCCAGTAGCTAATTCGACAATATGTTAAAAGTGAACTACGACTTTATCTTGTTGAAGGCTTAAGTAAATTAGCACTTTATCTTGATTCTACAATCCTTCAAGTCTGGAAGCTTAAGTTGATTCTTCATCTGATATTTAAGTTGTTCAAATCCGTCTTGATTCTTAGATTAGCCACGACAAAAAGTATTGAGATGATTTATGATGAACAAATGTAAAATAATCATGTAAAAGAGTGTTGATTGAAAATAAGGATGATAATTAGAGGAGATAGTTCATGTGGCTAATTTTATGGAGTAATGCTAAATAGGTCTACTTATGTGGACCTAAAAACGGACCTAACTTTCTGATTGGTTGTATTATTTTTCTCTCTTAATATGATCCAATCAATTTTTCAAACCTACCAATCACAACTCTAGGTCTATAATTAATCCTGCAAATTTAGGCTTACCAATTATTTTTCAATTTTATGATATCAATATTATGATGACTAATTTCTAGTATGAAGCTTTACATAAATTAGCTTTAGATTATGCCGTATTTAATTCTAAGATGATATGGGCTTTTTTTTATTAAGTAATGAGATACAATCATACAACAAGGCATACATGAATTATGGCCCAAGCCTTACAAAAGTTATACGTTGGGCCGGACAGTATAATAAGCTCGGTTTACAAATTCACTTATTAAAGTGAGGATAACATATAAGCGAAATGTGGGCTAGGAAAACTGGACAATTGGGCCTGTTCATGATTCTAGTGTTCTTTGAATTATGGATAAGGAAATGTGTGTTCCTCATATTCATCAATCATCAACTAGTTACAAGGTGTGATTAAATTCTGGAGCAGCACCCAGGAAGCAACGAATTAACCAGTTGGTATCTTATAAATCACCAAAGCTATAAATCAATGGAAACTCAACAAAGAATATATAATGAGAAATTTGAAAGCTATAATGAATAAACATGTAGGTTGAAAACGAAATTTCTATCTTTTCAATTTCAATTTCAATTAGTAAAGAGTGTTCAAGAGACTTTACGGTTTAGAAAACGACAACAGTAGTTGACATTTTGACAATGACAATCAACAGACAATGGCGAAGCGGATGGTGGTATGTGACTGTGAAGGGCATGGACGCATGGTAGCAGTTGACGATAACTGATCATAATAATGTGCAAATTCTCATTCTCATATTGAATATAAAAGGTAAAATGAACGGGTTTGATAACCGGGTATGAACCTTGAAATGGTGATATGCAGTTGTATATTTGGCTTACGTTTATAAAAAGGAAATTTAACACTTAAACAAGAAATGCAACTATAAATGCTATTTTGCAATACAAATTACATTGTGTATTGAGAAGGAACCGGTCTGCTACCCCTACCTAGTACATGGCTCCGCCCTTGAGTATTACTGCATACTAATCTTAATTCATAACAAGGCTACGGTAATGACTGAATTGACATGGTGATTTTGGCGCGTTAAATTATGGACTTTCAAATTATGATTTGTTAATAAAGTTCTTCGTGCTCTTCCAGCTCAAAACGGATATAAATCCATCATTCATTGCTATTATATATTCTTGTGAGTTTATATATCATCATATATTAGTTATTTGGAAAAAAATTAGAAAAGTACAAGGATTTTGAAAAGAATGGAAGTATCAATGAAAGAGGGTCATGTGTACAAAGAAAATACTCACATGTTAAAAACCCATTTACCCCATAACTTAAATATCTCACAAACGACAAATCGAAAAATTATGAAAATTGCACCATTAGATTCAGCGTTTGATTCTCTTCGATTTGCCGTCCATCAAGACATACTTTCGATGAAAAAAATCACCTTTTTTTGGTGGGTTTTATTAATTGCTAATAGATGTGTTAATATTTGATTAAATAATTAATTTAAATATAGAGTTTAGGGGTTAGGGTTTAGGATTTATTAGGGTTTAATAGATTTAAGGTTTAGTAGGGTTTAGGGTTTAATAGATTTAAGGTTTAGTAGGGTTTAGGGTTTGGGGTTTAGTAAGATTTAGGGTTTAAAGTTATATAAAGTGTTTAGGGTTTAGGGTTTGGGGTTTAGGGGTTAGGGTTTAGGGTTTAGGGTTTAGGGTTTGGGTTTTGGGGTTTCTCTCGAAACCCCAAAACCCAAACCCTAACCCCTAACCCCCAAACCCTAAACGTAACACTTTAACACATGTGTTAGTAAATTGTAAAACCCGCCAAAAACGTGGAAAATTTTTTTGTCGAAAGTATGACTTGATGGACGGTAAATCGAAGAGGATTAAACGCTGAATTTAATGGTGCAATTTTCATAATTTTCGATTTGTCATTTGTGAGATATTTAAGTTAGGGGGTAAATGGGTTTTGTATTCTCTTTGTACAAATGACACCCTCCCATTGGTACTTCCATACTTTTCATAATTCATGTACTCTCATGATCTCATTTCTAATTATTTATTATGACAATAAATTAAGAAATTCTACAAAGATTTTGAAAATTGCTTCATACAAATTTATAAGAAGTTAAAGGACATCTAAGTATCCAACAAATATTGTTTACCATATCAAATACCGACATATCTACACAAATGTGAAATGTGATGATAAACCATGTGGACTTCAAAATTTAGAAGATATTCATTATTTCCAAGAAAAATGAAAATCAAAGATAACACTTTTAAAATTGTTCATAAAATTAATGTGCTTTATTTGGATGATCGATCTTAATATTATATATGAGACAATTAAGTGGTATTGCGACGTCTAACCTTGATTTCTACCAAAGGTGATGCACGTGGAAATTGGATACTTAAGCATCTTTAGTTCTTCGTCAACCGAAACATTATCATTAAACTCTATTTCTACTTTCCATATCATGGGTGAATTCGTCATGACAAGCTTCAAAGATTCCATCTCAATAGCTGAGTTATTGAAATTTGGCATTCCGAATTCTTCAAGACGATCCAACTTAAATCCCGAGTGGTCTTGGAGATCAAGAAAATCGGCAGCAACTAGTAGTAAAAATGAGTGCACGTTCTATATTGTAATTATATACGTCAAATCAGAAAACGTGTCAAAATTAAAAATATATACTACCACATGTCATTGAATTATATGTTCACCTCAAGATGTAATTGCATTAAATCTGGGGAGCTCTTGATCAAAATAAAGGGCACATAATATGCTAAATTTCGCATAATACCAAGAGAAGATTAGTTAACATCAATGTTTTAAAAACCGAAAACTGAATCGGACCGGAGAGGACTCTGGTTCCGGTCGAACCGTCCCAAAACCGGTCAAAAGTCTTTTTTAAAAAAATCAAAAGCGGTTTAACCAGTCCGGTTCCCGATTGAACCGTCCGGTTTTGACCGAACCATCCATTTCGTTGACTGGTCAAACCTTGGTCAAAACTGATTTTCAACAGAAGACAATCAACTTATCAACTATATATAGAAAACAATGCAAATAAGAAATCATGGATGGTTTTAAAAGGATTTGTAATATGTATTCATAATAATAATAATAATACTAATGCCTTTCGAAAGAAGCTTACAAAAGTTATATAAACTTTCTATAAGTTGATACATTTGTCTTTCACAAAACATATAGATTACAATTAGAGGTTATTAATATTAATGATTATCTTTGCATACATAAATTGAGTTACACTAGACATTATATAGATACAAGATGAGCTATGAATGGGCTGATCATATGTGGGTATATGCTATACAAACTATACTAATATATACATCTACTAACATCCCCCACAGTTTTATCGGGAGCAGCAATCCGGACGTTCAAACTAGATCGAAAATCGATAAATAGAGACGTCGGAAGCCCTTTGATGAAAATATCTGCATACTCAGAGTGTGAGGGAATGTGAAGAACCCGAATGTGACCCAAAGCTACCAGGTCTCGAATAATATGAATTTCAACACTTAACCATACTTTAACACTTATCAATTCATGACATATAACTTTTCTACTAACCATTTACTTCCACCATCCACCTTGACTTTACAAAGTCAAAGGCTGTACATCATTGACCATTAACCACTTTACACTTCAACCACTTCATGTCATAAAACTTATTTTGAACGATTTACACAAATGGTCATTCATAACGACAATTTAAAAGAATGAGAAGCTTATCTCATCGTAAGCAAGATCCATTCCACGCTAAATTCTTGCAATCTTAAATTACTCGTTCTAGCAAATTAGTTCAACTGAACTAAGCACCTACAACATGAAACACCTAAAGGGGTATGCATAAAGCTTAGTAAGCATACGAGCAATTAAATGAACAATACACTAAAAATAATTCAACAACCATAAACTTTACTAATAACACTTTACATATCAATCTTTTCTTTATCAAGCTAGTGCACCATATTTCAATGGCACTACTTAGCTAAATACATTACATTAACCTTCTTACTTTATCAAGTTAGTGTACTTTATCACAATAGAGTTACTTGGCCATTATCTTTGAATTTTCCACAATGTTAAGGATCCTCAACAATCTTACCATGTTAATTCATACGAATCAACAAATTTACCAAGCTAATGACCATGATCATTACTTGGATATCGTCAAGCTAATGCCAATTGATCATTACATGGCTTAACATGAAACTAATGGAAATTAGTCATTACATTGACTCCACAAGTATCCATTGTAACACCCCAAATTCTGTAAGTTTAAAATTTTAAATATATTATATTAATTGTTTAAGTTAGTAGGACTAACTGTGTAAAGTATTTTATGTTCTTAGGACTTGCCAACTAATAAACTAGTTAATAAAAGGACTAAATATGTCAAGTACCATAACTTGAGGGTTAAGAATGGAAAATGCAATATAAAAACTTGATTCTGCAGTCTTTTATTTCATTTCTCAAACACAGAAACTAAAATTCACGTGTGAGAGTAAAGGTGACGAATTTGAGTAAAACCAAACAAGAAGAAATCAAGAAATTGAGCTAGGGTTTGGTTCATAGTGCTTCTAATCTTCAAATTAATCATTCTTAAGGTATTATTGATCTCTTTTCTTGCTTAATTTGATGAATTGAGTGAATGGTATTAACCCTAACTTATTTAATTTAATGAGTTAAGTGAAGTAATGAGTTAATTGATGTTTCATACACTCCTTTGATTTGTATTACATGTGTAACTATGTTAAATAAGCTAAACTCATGTGTTTATGAGAAATTGAATGAATTTATTTAAGTATGTGATGAAGTAAAAGATGGTGATTGATAAATGTCAAAATGTACTATATTGTAGTACTGAGTTACCCCGTGTTTGATAGACTTCTAATGCATTTTATGTGAATAAGATACTCATTTCGTTCATATTTGCAATTAGGAGTTTAATCAGAGCTTGGATCGAAAAGAAACAGAGAACGAGCTGATCGTGAAGAAAAGAAGCTAAGAGAATGAAGATAGGTAAGATTGGATTGGAATAGGTGTATGTGAGTCCCTAATCACTATTATGTTAGTGATTGTGAATCGTTAACAGTGAGTTAATTGTAGAAGGGGGGGTTGAATACAATTAAAAACTTTTCTATTATAATGTGTTAGCTTGTTTAGCAAGTTTTTAACCGTATTAAAGTGACAGCAATATGAACACAAATATATATATATAAGATAAGCAGTTCAGTTGCTTATGCAATTCTAGATGAAAGATAAATTCTTTTATTGATAAAATTTATCTCTTGTTGATTGCGGAATAGATTAGCCAAAGCTAATCTAAATCAAACAACACAGCTATTACAAAGGAGATGAGCAGCAGTGGACAAACACGCTAACTTGCTCACTCGCTGAAGTAAACTAGTAGTGGACAAACACGCTACTCGTTTACTTGCTGGTGTTACTTGTATCTTAGACAAACTAGTCACTGACAAACAAGTGACAATACAAGTAATCGACACAAAATAAAGTACAACATACTATGCTATTTATAGACGCTGAAATCCTTAATTTTTGGATCTGAAGGACACGTGTCGCTGCTTGATTGGAGAGGTAGTTGAGATGTGATGTATCATGGCACGACATTCTGTCTTGGAAAATATCACCTTGTACCATAGACCAATCAAATGCTTCCACGTTACTCTTTTCAAGTTTTGAGGAACATGTGCTGCGCCGTAATAACGCCGAATGTCAACTTCTTATTTAATGCAGCATTTAATGCTGCAGTCACTGATAGAAACAACAATTCTCCTCATTCTCGATATTCTCGATGCGAGCTAACATGCTCTAAAGAATGACTTGAACAGCTAATCTTCAGTGACTTCTTTTATTCAGCAGAAGAGAGAACTCAAGAAGACTTGGAGACTCTCGCTGATAGATGAGTATCAGCGACACACATAGTTGAGTCTTTTATCTTGATAAGATCTTCATCTACTGGTTTAACATATGATCAGCGACTTAGAGACCTTCAGCAACAGGAGCTTGACTTGAATCATTTTCTTCATGGAACATTATTGAGAAGATCAGAGACTGTGAACAGATAGCATGATCAGTGACTTCACTTATCAGCGAACAATGACTTCAACAATCTCCTACATAATCTCCCCCTTAATCCTTGTGATCAGTGACCACTTGAGTTCAGCGGTCAGTGACTCAACAATCTCCCCCTAAATGGTTTAAGTCAAAGCTCCCTTAGACAAACTTGTTGCAGGAAAGTTTTAGTCTCTGAAGATAAGTTGGTTGCACAGAGACTTGTACTTGTAAATTTTTATTGTTGAAAAGATTTAAGTCTCTGACAGTAGGTAGGTCGCCCAGTGACTTGTACTTGTAGATTTTCTGTGTCAAGCCTCATTTATATCATTGAATAAATATTTACAGAAGATAACTATTACAAAATATCTAAATTATTTATCTCTCCACATCTCCTCCTCTTTCACTATGCCAAGTTCAGCTTCAAGTTCATATTTGTCTTTGGAGGGCAGGTATCTGAATTTTCTTGCCAAGGCTTCATCGAGAATAGCTTTTCTGATCTTTGAATTTGTGGGAAGCATGCTAGCTGACCTGATTAGGTGTATGAGTTGTTCTTGATCAACCTTCTCAAGTTCAGCTTCTCTCTGAAACCTAAGGGCACCATTTAGGTCCCTGTATACCAGACCCTTCTCCCCCTCAGTGACTTCATGTCCTTCAAGCTTTGGCACACCAGCAGGGATAGATAGATTTAACCTTGAAGTGTTAGAGATTCGATAGATGCTGCTTGTGCCTGACCTATACCTTGGGCTTGGTGGCTGAACAATCTCTTCACCAAATGTGACAGTATCTTCTGGTCTGAGAAGTTGCAGTGACACCATCTTTTGATATAGTCTATCAATCTCTTTCAGGACCTCAGCTTTAGCTGCACTTGTAGAATGGCTGATAGCAAGCCTGATCTCATTCCATTCTTCTCTGTGCAGCTTGCATACTTGATCAAGTAGCATGGCTTGAGTCTCTGAACCTATTTGAATAAGCAGCTAAGGTTGAGATTGATTCTTAGACTTCTTCAATTTTACCTTGGTAATAGGTGCAGAGTTTGATCTCCCTGTCATTCGGGCAGCAAACCTTTTTCTATCAATTTCATCCCATTTCCTATCCACTGCTGTTCTGACAGCTCCCCCTTTCTTTTTAGAGCTCTTGCTAGCTGATGTTTTCAGTTTTTGTTGCTGGGGTAGGTGTGGTTATTTGGATTGTTTGGGTTGTTGTTGCTGTGGGTGAGGGTAGGTTTAGGGTTGCTGGTGGTGATGAAGGTACAGCTTCCTCAGATATGACAATATGTGATTGAGGTTCACTGACCTGTTGTTTCTTTGATGGAGGAGTAGATGCAGGAGAGGTGTCACTGGTCCTTTTTCTTTTTATGACAGATGATATGGGTTGCTGATCCTCCATATTTACATCATCTTCATCTTCTGAACCCTGACCATTTCCATGACCACCTCCCTGGCCATCATCATTGTTATCATCATCATTATCATCAGCATCATGCATGATGGTATCATCTTCCTCATCATCAGATACATCATCTACCACCTCCCTATTCATCCATTCCCAGCGAGCCAGTTCATAGCTCACTGAGGTACCCTCTAACCTAGCAGCTTCATCCACTGCCCATTGCTGCACCAGCCCATTGTAGTTCCTGAGCTCTTCAACACTGAACTCAAGAAAGCTCTCAGCTATATCCTCCACATCAGTGGCTATCTCCATATCCACCCAATACAGTTCAG
This sequence comes from Pseudognaphalium luteoalbum, assembly GCA_963422505.1. NCBI lineage: Eukaryota > Viridiplantae > Streptophyta > Magnoliopsida > Asterales > Asteraceae > Pseudognaphalium > Pseudognaphalium luteoalbum. The sequence goes on from OY730195.1 coordinate 30,874,298, forward strand.
CAACTGCAAGGGCTTCCAATTCCGGTTGCTCAGCGATCGGACGAAGTGCATAAGTGTTGAGCACAATGTCCCTGTGAGCTTTGTTTGATAGCGGATCAGTCATCTTTCGGGGCATCTCAGGATCAGAGACAAAGTCCTCTTCTTCACTCTCCCCCTGACTGGTTCGCTCAAACTGATCAACTGCCCTGAGTATCTGATCAGTGAAAGCAGCATTCTCCTCTCGCAGGGCAGCGACCTCAGCTCTTGTCTTTGTAAGCTGTGAGACAACCTGTGGAAGTACCTTAATAACTTTGTCAGTGTTATACAGGTAGTTGGATACAGAAATGGCTAAGTCATTTTGGTTGGTGGTGAGCTGGGCAATGGCAGTGGCATGAGTGGTAAAGTTGGTGGTGAAGGTGGAGGCTAGCTCAGTGACTGCATGGTTTATTGCAGCACTAGCATCAGCTACTGTTTGTACTCTCTCACTAACAGATGTGCTCCATGGTTCAATGGATTTGTAGACATCAGTGAGAGCAGTAACAGCTTTTTGTAGAACAGAGACATTGCCAATAAGTGCCTCACGGTCTTCAGTGAGCATCTTAATTTGGGTTTGGGATTGGGCAATGTACTCCATCAGTAGCTGATCTGATGTGGAGTGAGTGGAGGTATTTGTGGGAGTAGTTTGGGTAACAATAAGGGGGGTAGGTGTAGATTGGGCTACATGATCAGGGGGTGTGGTCTGATCAGCAGCAACTTGGATGTTGTCACTGGAGAAAGAGGTGGGGGTAAGCTCTCTGATAGGAGAGTTAGATGTGGGTGGAGGAATGGGTTGGGTGTCCTCTGAGGTGTCCATGGGCATGATTTCCTCATCATCAGCTTGTGATTTAGCTGGTGGTTCATTGGAAATAGAGGTAGCGACATGTATCTCACCATGGGTCAGTGGTGAGACATTGACAGCCGGTGCAGTGATAGATGAGAGGTAGCCCGGGTCTGTAGCCAGTGGTGTGACATCAGCTATGAGTGTGTTATCACCCACTGATGTCACTTGCCCTTTTAATGAAATGTCACCCTTTTGTGAGGATGACAAGTGGCTGGGTTGACTCAATCTGAGGGTGTGGGGTGCACCCGAATCACTGCTAACAGTGGTTTGATTCACTGCAGCTTTCTGTTGTTGTCCCTTTTTAGAGTCACTGGACTTTCGGGAGTCCAGTGAAGCAGGTAAAGTTGAGGGTTTAGCAGTGGTGCCCTCAGCAACTGAACGTACAGTCACTGATTCACCACTGGCGTCCGTAGATGTCTTCTTTTTGCTATGTCCCTGATCCTTTAATGTCAGGGACCCTAATTTGGATTTTTTCTTGGGAGCAGTGGGTGGTTTCTTGACTGGTGGTTGACCAACAGTAGTCACTGGGGGTGTGGTCAGTGACGTGGTCGATGGGGGGGCAGAAACTGACATGTGTACAGAAGTTACAGGCTGGGGTGCAAGGATCCCCGGGTGTTTCATAAAAGCGGGTAACACCGCAGTCGCTGGCTTAGCGAAAATTTGAGATCCTACCAGAGTGGGCTCAAATCCCTGAAAAGATACCCTATCATAGGCAGCAAACTCATCCCTAAAGATCAGTGAGAGATACCTAGGGTAAGGTACATATTTTGCCCTGGCAGGCTCAGCGACTTTGGTGATCAGTTCGTTAAAGATCACACTTGCATAGTCAACTCGTAGAGAGTTGACCAGTGACCAACTGATCTGGGCTTCCATGGAGCTGAATTGATCATAGCTCCCTGATTTTGTACCCAACGATTGGATGAAATTGGTGAAAATGGCATTCCAAACACCATCCATTTTTGTTTTGTGGACCGTAGAGTACTTACGGTTGCCACTGCCATCGACTGAGTATTTACACTCAATCTCAGTAAGATCGACGAGGCCTTGTTTGGCAACATCGCTCTCTGGCAGCGACTCATACGACTCATAGGTCGGCAGTTGTAAAATGGAGCGGATGGTGTTGGCAGTTATGGTGATGGTTTGGGTACCATTGTCTATAAAACCCTGGAGTTGTGAAACACCAGAGATGACAGAGTGAGTGCAGGTATACCAGAACTCACTGAGCCACTCTGGGTTCATATCCCCAGGAGACAAGGTAAGATCAGGGAGGATAAAGTGATTTTTAAGAAAGTTTATCACCTCCGCATACTCAGGTTTAGGGCAAGAGACATTTCCCAAATAGTTAGATTTGGGAACTGTAATAACAATCGTCTCACTGACCGCAGAGGCTCGAAGAGCTTTAATCTCTGGGGTCGGTGTGTAAGCGGTGTTGAAAAATTTTGTTCTTGCCATTTTAAAGAAAAGAAAGTAAAAGATTTAAAATGTGAGATATTTGCAGAGAAAATGAAGAAGATGAAGTTGGAAAAATTAGAAAGCGTAAAGAATGAAAAGGAAAGGGTTTCGTTGCTTATATACGGTTACTGAGGTACAGAATGTGTGGTCAAAACGAGTATATACGTGGTCAAAAAAAAATGTGGTTGGTGGTAGGGGAGTAGGGTGATGATGGTGATGAGTGGTAACATTAAATGGTGATGGGAGTGGTGCGCCGGAAAAGGTATACGAGGTGTCAGAAAAAGTGTACCTTTTCGAGTTCCCATGTAATTTTTAATAAGGCATTTATTAAGAATATAAATCGTTAAAAATTATATACAAAATGTATTAATTGTAAGGAATATATGTCGAAATAAATGCTATATTAAATAATAACAAACTTTCGCTGATACATTATGTCTCAGCGAGATGAAAATAAGTTATATCTTAAAATAAAATAAATATTATGTTTCATATTTGATGTCGCTGATCAGATTACAACTTAGAATACTAATCTAATCAGCTAGTCAAGTTTGTGAAGCATAAGATATATTTTATTTATGTGATATAAAGAATTTTCATGTACAGTTACAAAGTATATAATTTATTGATCATAACTATGCTAACTTATTGTTCTTGCTGATTACATCAGTGAGAATAATAGGTTAGCAAGTTAAAATTATAAACCATATATTCTGTAATTACCTTTTATTAAACAATCAGGTTTTAATCATTTAAGTTCAACATTCCCAACTCGCTGATGAGAAAGGTGAATCTTTTCTCATCTAAAGGTTTTGTAAATATGTCAGCGAGTTGGTAGTCAGTTGGAATGAAATGCAATTCAATGTCACCTTTCATGACGTGGTCCCTGATAAAGTGATATCTGACATCAATATGCTTTGTCCTTGAGTGCATCACAGGATTATTTGCTATAGCAATAGCAATTTGACTGTCACAATAAATTGGAACATTGCCAAAGTCAAGGCCATAGTCAGCGAGCTGATTTCTCATCCATAGAATTTGAGCAGTGCAAGCTCCAGCAGCTACATATCCAGCCTCAGCAGTAGAAGTTGAGACAGAATTTTGTTTCTTGCTTGACCAGCTTATAAGCTTTTCTCCAAGAAACTGACAGCTACCAGAGGTACTTTTTCTGTCCATTTTGCATCCAGCATGATCAGAATCTGAATATCCCTTTAGTGAGAAATCTGAACCAGATGGGTACCAGAGACCAAGATTTGGTGTACCCTTCAGATATCTGAATATTCTTTTGACAGCGAGCAAGTGGGATTCCTTTGGATCAGCTTGATATCTAGCATATAGACAAGTAGCAAACATAATGTCTGGTCTACTAGCAGTTAAATACAGCAGTGACCCGATCATTCCTCTGTAAGCAGTGATGTTTACAGATTTACCATCAGGATCAGCATGTACTTTTACTGCAGATGACATTGGTGTAGCAAGGGATGAACAGTTGGTGAATTCAAATTTCTTTAATAAATCTTTAACATATTTTCCTTGATTTATAAAAATACCAGTCTTGGTTTGCTTTATTTGCAGACCAAGGAAAAATGTTAGTTCACCCATCATGCTCATTTCATAACTTTTAGTCATGAGGTCACTGAATTCCTTGCACAAGTCATTGTTAGTAGACCCAAAAATAATATCATCAACATAAATTTGGACCAATATAACATCTCTCTTATCCTTTTTAATAAAGAGTGTGCTGTCAATTTTACCTCTGACATACCCACAGTTAGTTAAGAAGGTAGAGAGAGTGTCATACCAAGCTCTAGGAGCTTGTTTTAGTCCATATAAAGCTTTTTCCAGCTTATAGACATAACCTGGATGCTTGAGATCAGTGAATCCAGGTGGTTGCTTCACATACACTTCTTCCTGCAGCTTTCCATTCAAGAAGGCACTTTTTACATCCATTTGATATACCTTGAACTTCTTGTGAGCTGCATATGCTAAGAACAACCTGATTGCTTCAAGCCTAGCAACTGGTGCAAAGGTTTCATCGTAATCAATTCCTTCTTGCTGACAGTAACCTTGTGCAACCAGTCTAGCCTTATTCCTTATTACAACACCATCAGCATCCATCTTGTTTCTGAACACCCATCTTGTTCCAATCACAGATTTCCCAGCTACTTGAGGTACTAACTTCCACACTTTATTCCTTTCAAACTAAGATAGCTCATCTTGCATGGCAGCTATCCAGTGATGATCAGTGAGTGCCTCATCAATTTTCTTGGGCTCAATCAGTGACACAAAGCTTACAAACAAACAAAAGTTAGCAGATGCTGATCTGGTCTGGACCTTGGATTGAGGATCACCAATAATCAATTGATTATCAATATGTCTAGTCCATTTTGTCACTCGCTGAGGTTCAGCAGTGACTTGATTATTCAGAGATGATCCACCAGACACATCAGCATTAGAAGTATGAGTAATGTATAAGCTTTGATTTGGACAGTGAGTGTTATTATTTTGATGCAGATGATGAGATAATGATGGTGGGATATCAATGGGCAAAGATGAAGTTCCTGAATCATTCTTAGCTAAAGTAGAGCCAGAAGTACCTTCAGGGACATCATCTTCCCTTTCAGAATCTGATGGATGAACCTCATGCTTGTCATCACTGATTGTATTAAAAATAAGATTTTCATAGTCTTTTGGATCAGTGAGTGATTCATCATAAGATTCATCAAAGGTAACATCCATTGATTCTTCAATACATTCCCTTCTTTTATTATAAACTCTGAAAGCTTTTGAAATGATTGAGTAACCAACAAATATACTTTCATCAGCTTTGGGATCAAACTTTCCTAAGTGATCTCTTTTTTTTAAGACATAGCAGGTACTGCCAAAAACATGAAGAAAACTTATGTCAGGTTTTCTCCCCCTTAACACCTCATAGGCTGTCTTATCATGTCTCTTGACAATCAAGGACCTATTCTGAGTGTAGCAGGCAGTGTTAACTGCTTCAGCCCAGAAATGAATCTTAAGACCAGCATCTATGAGCATTGACCTTGCTGATTCAATCAAGGTTCTATTTCTCCTCTCTGCAACACCATTTTGTTGAGGTGTTCTTGGTGTAGAGAAGTTTTGAGAAATACCTTTTGAATCACAAAAACTTTCAAGGTCAACATTTCTAAATTCGGTGCCATTATCACTTCTTAAATGTTTAACTGAACAATCATTTAAGTTTTCCATCTTTTTGACAAAGGATATGATTTCCTGTGTTGCATCATTTTTGGCTTTGAGGAAGAATACCTAAGTATATCTGGAATACTCATCCACAATTACCAAGCAGTACCTTTTACCACCAAGACTGGGAGAACTCACTGGACCAAACAGATCCATATGCATCAGTTGAAAACATTCTGTCACTGAAGATGTTTGTTTGCTTTTGAAAGAAGAGCTGTGATGCTTTCCCTTCTCACACGCTGAACAAAGCTTGTCTTTGTCATAAGTAAGCTTTAGAAGACCATTTACCAAGTCATTCTTATTGAGCTTGCTGATGGCCTTGAAGTTCAGGTGAGAAAGACGCTTATGCCATAACCATTTTTCTTCTGAAACGGTTCGGGAATAAAAGCATGTTCCTGATTGTGCTGAGTCCATATAGACTACATATGTATTTCCTTTCCTTTGAGCACCCAGGACAGCACTTCCATTCTTGTTGTAAACAACTCCAGCTTCATGATCAAATAGCACCTTATTTTTGGCATCGCAGAACTGACTGATGCTTAATAGATTATGCTTCAGTCCTTCAACATATGCCACCCTTTTAAACATGACATTTCCATTGGTCAAGACCCCATACCCTCTAGTCTTACCAATGTTGTTATCACCAAAAACTACATTAGGACCTCTTTCATCCTGGTAGTCGCTGAGCAGGGACTTACATCCGGTCATATGTCTGGAACACCCACTATCCAGATACCAGATTGTCTCTCTAAGAATACCCTACATCAGGAGTAAAATAACTAACCAGTGGTTTGTTCTTAAACAACAGCTCATATGGGGTTTTGAAATAAGGCTTAGTTACAGTTACCCTATTCTGAACATAACAAGCTGTGCTAACTGCTTCTGCCCAGAAAGACATAGGTAGTTTTGCATCAGCTATCATGGTTCTTGCAGCCTCAATTAGTGTCCTATTTCTTCTTTCAGCAACTCCATTCTGTTGAGGAGTTCTAGGAGCACTAAACTCTCTCTTAATGCCTTTTTCATCACAGAATTTATCCATCTCATAATTTTTAAATTCTGTTCCATTATCACTCCTGATGATTTTAACTCTTTTATCTAATTGGTTCTCAATCTTAGTTATAAATGATCTAAGTATTTCACCTGTCTCATCTTTTGTTCTAAGAAAGAAAACCCATGTAAATATGGTATAATCATCAATTACAACAAGGCAATAAGATCTTTTTCCCATACTACTTATACTTGTTGGTCCAAATAAGTCCATATGCAATAAGTATAGAGGAGTACAGTTTGAATTCACTGCTTTGGACTTAAAAGAAGTTTTGTGTTGCTTCCCCTTTAGACAAGAAACACAATGATCATCACATGAATAGACCTTCTCAGGTAAACCCCTAACAAGCTTGTTTTGACAAGTTTATTAATGGTTTTGTAATTCATGTGACACATCCTTCTATGCCACAAAGTAGACTCATTTAAATTTGCTTTAGAAATCAGGCAGTTTAAATCAGGTTGAGGTGCCATGTTTGCTAAGTCACACTTATAGACATTATCTTGCCTAGGAATTCTCATTAAAATCATATTTTCTGGAATTTTGAACTCCTTAGACAGAATAAGACATTTAGTGTCAGTAAAATGAACAGGGTTCTTTTTATCTGTGATTTGACTCACACTTAGCAAATTGTACCTCAACTGTTCAACATAATAAACATTTTCAAAGCTTAACTTGGCACTTTGAACAACTCCTTTGCCTGTGATCCTTCCACCTTTTGGATTGCTTCCAAATGCTACATATCCACCATCAAATGATTTGAAGTTCTGTAGCTTTTCCTTATCTCCAGTCATGTGCCTTGAGCAGCCACTGTCGATATGCCATAAACTTCTTGGCTTGCCCTGCACACAAACAAACACAGAGAAAATTAATTTCTCTTGGGAACCCAAACCAATTTGGCTTTGGGTTTCCCTGATGCATCAAGGTAATCAACTTTCTTGAAGATTATTGATTTTGATGCATTGTTAGATTTTGAACATCTGGTAACATTATATTGAAAAGGTGTCCAAATCCAACTAATTTTAGACTTAACAGTGGGTTTTGGCCTAACAGTGTTAACTGAAGGTCCAAAGTTATGTCTAACAGTGTTAAACCTGTTATAACTATTATTATGTCTAACAGTGGTAAAATAATTAACACTGTTAGTATTCCTTACAGTGTTATTTACTCTACCAGTGGAAACTGTTGAATTAACAGTGTTAACAGTTTTAAAAGGTTTACCACTGTTTGCTTTAATTCATTTTTCCACTGTTTTAGTCTTTAAACTGTTGGCTAAATCTTTAGCTTTTGTTCCTGCAGTGGAAACCTTTGCAGCAGCCATAGCTTGATTTGCCCTATAATTCATCTTTCTAGCAGCAGTTGTATGATTAACTTTAGATTTAAAATTTTGTTTGTTAACCATATTAGCTGCTGTCCATGGCGTTTTCACATTCTTTTGATATGTTTTTGGATTATGAAAACACTCATGTTGAAGATGATTATTTCTGCCACATATAAGGCATAACTTTTCTTTAATCACAGTAACATTATTCCCCAGTTTTTGAGTCACCATTTGATTTCAATTCCTTTGGTTACCTCTGGGAATATGATTTTGAAAATTTTGGGATTTAGAAAAGCTATCCTTACACTTGCACTTATCACATGTATTCACAGCAGTTGTATGATTCACAGAAACAGTTGTTTTCACAGCATTCCTAACCTTCCTTTGAAAATTCCTAGGTGTGTTAGGTGTGATTTTCTCATGTTTTTCATGATGTTTTTCCTTCTCTTCAAACATTTTCTTACCCTCTTCTAGTTTATTAACTTTTAGTTCTGTAACTAGACCAGTAATGCTGCTTTCATGAGATGATTTATCAGATTTATTAAACACATTAACATTACATTCAGATGTATCACACTCTTCATCATCTTCCTCAGTCCACTCATGAATTTCAACATCATCAATGTTTACATCTTCTTTTAAACTGTTAACTGGGTCAACCTTTTTAACATCATCATTTAATCCTTCTTTAAGTAAATTTAAATCAATTTCAGTTTTTGAAGGAAAATAGTTGTTGTTATAAAGAGGAGGTACATTATTGTATCCTAACCCAGTCTTGAGTTTATCATGAATCTGAGAATTGATAAGTTTATTTACACTTTTGGATGCATTTTCTAAGTTACTTACATTAAGTCTTATGCTATCTCTTTCACATGTGACCTCAACAAGTTTCTTAGTTAATAATTCTACTTTATCTTTAAAAGTGTCTCTCTCCCACCTAGCATACTCAATATCATATTTAAACTGTGTTGCATTATCTTCAAATGCCTGAATCTGTTTTTCAAGATTTTCTATTACAGAGATTGTGTGTCTACTTTTGATTTCACATTGCTTTAGCTTATCACACACTTTCTGGTTATGATCTCTATAATGTTTCACAGTTTGTTTACACACATTTGAGCACAATTTTATTTGTACCTCATAAGGAACTTCAGATTGCTTGTCAGATTCTGCTGTTGCTATGAAGCATTGATTCTTCACTTCATGCTCTTCCTGATCACTCCAATCCCATCCACATCCATCAACAGATACCAGTGCATTAGATGAAGTATCTTGGATTGGCACATTCTTAGTCTGACCAACATTTCCTCCACTTCTCTGGACAGTTCCTCTCTCATTCTGATCAACCTTAGGACTTCTGCACTCCCTAGCAAAATGTCCCATCTTGTGACAGTTGAAACATTCAACTTTGCTTTTATCAAACCAGCTTGCATCACTCCTCTTCTGTGCAAAGTTATTCCTACCAGTTCTTTGCATAAACCTTTTTGCTCTTTGTGTGATTAAAGCAATCTGGAGTTTGATATCCATCTCTTCTAGATCATCTCCTTCAAACTGATCTAGATCTTCATTAGTAAGTGATGAATTCACATTACTAGCAAAGAAAGATTCTAAGATTTGATCATTAGAATGATTAGTAATAGATCCACTTCCTCTAGTCCCATAGGATGACCCTTTCTGACTTGATTCAGCCTTTGATCCAGACCCTGCCATAGACATAAAAGCTGAATTGTTGTTGCTCCCATATCCCACCTTCTTGATCTCTACCTCAGCTTCAAAATTCCTCAGATCATTGTATATATCTTCTAATTCCTTCGCTTCCAGATCTGTACTCTACCTCAAACCAACAGTATACATGGTCCATTCATCACCCAAGGACCTCAAAAACTTCCTGTTCAAATCATCTTTGTCAATTTTCACTTGATGATTTTCCAGATCTCCTACAAGCTTTGAAAACCTATCAAAGGTTTAAGTCAAAGTTTCTGACTTTGCAGAATTAAAGTTCTCATATTGTTGTTTCAACAGAGATCTTTTATTCTTTTTGGTGTTATCATTACCACCAAATCTCTTCTCTATTGCTTCCATTAAAACTTTAGCATCTTGACATGCTTCAAAACGCCTTTGATATTCATTAGAAATAGATAACAATAGAGTACTCAAAGCTTTGTACTCTATAGATCTGACTTTTCTTTCTGCCTCAGATGTTGGTGGTGATCTTGGCTGTGGAACACCATCACTGTTGAGGGTCACCGGAGGACCATTAACCACTACTTCCCACATCTGATAATCTGTGAGAAGCATATATTGTCTGGTTCTGTTTTTTCACAGATCAAACTCATCAGGTCTAAGCATTGGGATTTTAGTGACCTGAATTCCTTCACTACCTTCTGCCATTGCTTTGATTTATTGATTATAAAAATGATCAATAAAACAGTGAAAATGATCTTCCTGGATTCAAAACTAAAACCTGCTCTGATACCACTTGATAAACCAAGATCTATCTAATAAACTATTAGATAAACACAGTTTTGAATGATTACTAAGAAGTTTGCGGAATAACACTTAGTAATACAATGAAGATCAATAACAGTATATTAAGACAGAATAATAGAAAGCTTCAATCTTATTAATGATAAGACGAATACACTGAAATGTATTAGGGTTACAAAACCTTGAAGCTGCGCAAAAACTCATAACCTAATCTAGGTTAAGGATCTCTATTTATAACACATAGAGTCCTGCTAAACAATCTCCTATAATTATGGAAGCAGTTACAATCCATAATTATTCAAACTCTAACTTCCCTCCTATTCTAGATATAAACAGTGTTAACTACCACAACTATACAAACAGTGGTAATTCCTATAACAGTGTTAACACTTGTACAATTTACTAGACTAATATACCAACAGTGGTAACTAGCCTAAGCAGTGTTAACTGTTGTAAACAAGCTAACAGTGATAACACTAACAGTTGAAACTCGTCTTCAATCTTCAATAACAGTTGTAATCTTCTACTAACAGTGGTAACCACTTCACCAACAGTGGTAATCCATGAAGACTTCAACTAACAGTTTTAACTCTGAAGACAGTGGTAACCAACAGACTAACAGTTGTAATACCAGTAGTAACAATAACACTAACAGTGTTAATACCTTGTGCATTCTTCAACAACAGTAGTAACAGCAAAAATCTTATTTCCCAACAATCTCCCCCTAAACTTAATCTGTCCCCAACAGAATTAAGTTTCTCTTGATTTTTTCAAGTTGACCTCTTTCCAACAATCTTTTAGAATAACTATCTTCGATCTCTGTGTCTTCTCTCATACTCTTCTTTCTTATGAATCTGATTCAAGATCATATATACCAAATCCTCTGCCAAATCATTGTTGAATGACAGATAATTTAGCATGCCTTAAGCTTCTTAACAAACTCAAACTCATATCATATTCTCTGTCAGTGAGCATCCAAATCATAGTAGCATCATCAAAAATAACTTGATGAACACCTGGATTGCTAAGATAGATCCACTGCTTTACATTTCTGAAAGTATTGAACTCAAACATGAATCTTTCCGGCTCATACATCATTGAAATCCCAGACCATACACCCAATTCATAAACACTATCAAACTTCTTGGTGCTTAGTCCTTTCTCAGATCCAATCTCATATATTCTGTTCAAGTCCTCTCTAACAATCACCCTGATCAACTCTTTAAATGACCTCCAATATGAGACAGAAGTATCTGCCCTTTCAACTCTAATTTTCTCACATTTAATTGGAATTGAAAATTTTACAACAGACCAATCAATGATTCCAGGAGAGTTATCAGGTGGAAGATGTACCTGTAAAGGTTGCACCACAATCAAGTCATCCAAATTCAACTTATTCTTAGGCAGATCAGGGATTGATGCAAGTTCTTGTCTTCTCTTCTGTTTACGCTCAGAACTTATTCTTTCCCTTTTCTTTTCATCTTCTATCTGTTTATCAACTTTTTCTTTCTTTTTCTTTTCTCTTTCTGCTTTTTCTTTGGCTTTCTTATCTTCTTCTGCTCTCTTAGCAGCCTCAGGGTTTAGAAATGTATCCCTATCCCAGATTCTTTGTAGATTCTCAAGAGACATGGCATTAAGTCTTGCAGTTGAAATGTTGCCACCTCTTAACTTCAAAATCAGATTTCTTTTCTGTTGAACCTTTGTCAATGGTTTATTCCTTTTAGCGGCAGCTTTGGCAGCTCTAGTCTTTTTCATTTCATCTGCCTTCTTTTCCTTAAGTTGTTCCACAAGATATTCAATATCATCTTGCTTTTGCTCTCTCAGCTGTGCTTCATCCCACTCATCAACCTGTTCCTTAGTCATTTTCACAAATTTACCAGGTTCTATCTCAACATCAATCATTTCCTCTGCTAGCACTTCTGCATTTATCTCAGCAAATAACCTCTGTGCATATTCATCATCATTCATTGTAGCTTCAGGAGGCATGGTTTTCTGCTTTTTCAATTTTGGCTCTTCCTCCAAGATACCCTTACCCTTATCCTTAGGGTCAATCTTGGGCATAGCTTGTGCAGCAGCAGGTGCAGTAGTAGGTTCTCTAATCTGAACTGGAGGTAAGGTGGTGGTTTTATGCTTCTTATCTTTGACAGACTGCACAGGAATTGATTTCTGCCTTTTAGCCTGTGGAGTCTTCTCTTTCTCTTGTTGTTTCTCACCTTCAGGAATTGGTGTTTCCATCTCTATATCCTCATCAATGTGATCACCAACACCATCATCATTCTGTTCATCATCACCCTTCTTACCATCATCTTTCTTTTCCTCATCACCTTTATTTGTCCAATATTTCTCCCCCTTTTTGAAAGCAGTCTTTGCAGAGTCACCTTCAACTACCACATACTTCTTCCCTTCTTTCAAAACCTTAACAACAATATACTCCAGTTGAGCAACCCTCTGCTGTAGATTTGCAATCTGTTCATCCTTCTTTTTGTTGTTTCTCCTTTCCACCCTAAACTTCTCCCACACATAGTCTATCATTCTTGTCAATTCTAGGTTAGTTCTAGCCTCATCACCATCAGAATGTGACTTCCTAGGTGAATCATTGACAGGTGCATCAAAACCTGTATCATACCTAGTATAATCAACAGATTCCCCTTGATTATTGGTACTGGGACCACCAAAATCATCTACAGGAATAGAATCATGTTTTGGTGTTGCCTCTGCTTGGGTCTTATTGATGTTACTTCTGTCCTGCTCTGCCAGTGGGCTAGAAGCAGTAGAAGCAGCCCTTACAGAATGGTCACCCCTCTCCTCATGGACCACATGCTGTTCATGACCCCTGTCATTGGACTGAGATGACTGAGCAGCATGATCCTCAGTCACCTGTTGTTTAGCCCTTTTGGCTTTTCTAGTGTAAGTTGTAGTGAATCTGTTCCCTTGTTGTTCATTGTTACCCCCAGATGTTGTGGGATAAGAAGGAATGGGTTGTTCCATTCTTTCAACAACTGGTTCAGCTTCTGTTGGTGGTACAGATGCTGTGGTGGAGGGTGCAGGAAGCATTGTTGGAAACAATGATGTTACCCTCCCAGAAAACATAACACCTTTGATAGAGGTATCTCTCTTCATATTTGAAAATACTTTTGGTTTAAAAGAGGAGATACCTATTATCTTATCTAAGGCTGGCAACTCAGATATTTGTTCATTTAGAAAATATTGCACAAACCTTGGATACATTAAAAATTTAATTTTAGGTTGGTTAATGTTTCTTAGCATACCAACAAAAATAAAGTTGGAAAAATTAAAGTTTTGACCAGTAGCTAAGCATACCAATGCATATGCTACATTACTGCTAAATTGTTCAAAAGATGAACGTTTGGATGATAAACAGTGCAGTAATGTATGGATTAGAAATCTCCATTGGTATGAAAACATAATTTTCTGAAAAACATACCCACCCAAGTTCCCCTCATATCCCATTCGTTGTAAATTAAAGTATAAAGCTTCATCAGAAATTGAAGTTATACCTTCTTCATCCTGAAGATGAAGAGAAGAACGAATGGATGCTTCAGAAATAACCACTTGGTGCCCAGCAACTGTAGAAACAATCTTTGGAACACCTGCTTCTTCCTCAATCTTTGCTTTAACCCAAAATTCATTAATATGATCATATGAAATTCTGGGTGCAACAGTAAGCGCATGGTGAAGGGTAGAATTACGCAGAAAATCAATGATCTCTACGTAATCATTGGCTATTGAGGGTTTTACCAGATAGGCAATCATGTTATGATCCTTGCCTAAAGCGAGTTGAGGTGTGGTTGATGAAGAAGAAGCCATGAAGAATTTGTGTATGATTTGCAATAGCAGTGGTTATAGGGTTTATGAAATCAGTGGTTATGAAAGCGTAAAAGAAAATGTACAAGTGTTGGGAGTATTTATACTGTTAGTTACAATGACCTAATTTTGAAATAAAAATCCCAATTTGAACACTAACAGTGGAAACCATTTTAAAACAGTGAAAACCATTTTAAAATACTGGAAACAATAAGAACTAACAGTATTATACATGTGAAGAATACTAACTTTGGTACACTAAGTGAATGGAAATAACCCCTGACCAAAGGAATTATTACTCAACACTAGTGACTGCATTAGTATTACTAGTTTTTTTTTTTTTTTTAATAGAACAATCAGAAAGATAAACACTGATAGTGAAATTTCAACTTGATAGTATAAACAGTGATAACTGATTATACTAACAGTGTTAAGATTTACACTAACAGTGGACATAGTGAAAACAGTGGAAACTGTTTACACTAACAGTTATAACTGAATAGTGAAAGCAGTGGAAACTGTTTACACTAACAGTTATAATTGCTTCTGCTGACAGTGATAACCTACAAAGAGTTAGTTCAACACAAACAGTGATAACAATAGAACTAACAGTGAAAACAAAATAAGTAACAGTGAAAATAAAATAACTAACATATACAGTGGTAATTGAATAATAACAGTGATAATTAGGAAAGCCAAACAGTTGTAAGACTATTATCACTGTTAGTATCGATTACAACTACCAGCATCTAATCCTTAAGCATTATAGAGATGTTTTATAAAATAGTTATGGAAAAACATCTTAAAGAGATTTAATCAGGCCAATACTTGTAATCAGAAATGTAAATCTGCCCACATCAAAGGCTTTGGTGAACAGATCTGCAAGTTGATTGTCAGTATGGATTTTTATAATCTGAATAAGTCATTTTTCATTACAATCTCTGATAAAATGATAACGAATCTCTATATGCTTAGTTTTAGAATGTTTAACAGGATTATTGATGATGCTGATAGCAGAAGTATTATCAATATAAATAGGAGTATGTAAGAAAGTTAAACCATAATCAAGCATCTGATTCTGAATCCATAAGACTTGAGCACAGCAACTTGCAGCAGCTACATACTCAGCTTCAGCAGTAGATGTTGATACAGTTGTCTGTTTCTTGCATTGCCATGAGATTAACCTTTCTCCTAGAAATTGACATCCTCCTGATGTTGAATTTTTGTCCATGCTAGCTCCCCCATAGTCACTATCTGAATATGCTTTTAGGTCAAAAGGGGAATCTTTTGGATACCAAAGACCTAGATCAGTTTGTCCTTTTAAGTATCTAAAGATTCTCTTGACAGCATACAGATGTGATTGTTTTGGACAGGTTTGAAATCTGGCACAGATACAAACAGCAAACATTATATCTGGCCTAGAAGAAGTTAAATACATCAATGATCCAATCATTGATCTGTATAGATGTACATCAACTTCCTCCCCCTCAGGGTCTGCAGATAGTGGCTTGTGTGTCTCCATTGGTGTACTAGCCACTTTTGATTCAGAATATCCAAATTTAGTAAGTATGTCTTTGACATATTTACTCTGATTTATGAAAGTACCATCTGAACACTGCTTGACTTGAAGTCCCAAAAAGAAAGTGAGTTCCCCATTGAACTCATCTGGAACTTTTGATGCATTAATTTTTCAAACTCCTTGCACATACCATCATTTGTAGACCCAAAAATGATGTCATCAACATAGACTTGCACCAGTAAAATATCACTTTGATTCCTTTTGGTGAACATAGTCTTATCAATAGTGCCTCTTTTGAACCCATTCTCTAATAGATACACAGATAAAGTCTCATACCAAGCCCTGGGGGCTTGATGCAGTCCATATAATGCCTTATCCAATCTGCAAACTCTATCTGGATAGCTAGGATCTTCAAATCCAGGTGGTTGACACACATACACCTCATCATCAATCATGCCATACAGAAAAGCACTTTTGACATCCATCTGATAGACTGTGAAACCTTTAAATGTAGCATATGCTAGGAATAGTCTAATGGCTTCTATCCTTGCAACAGGAGCAAAGACATCATCATAATCAATCCCTTCTTCCTGTGTATAACCTTGTGCCACCAGCCTTGCCTTATTCTTGATTACAATCCCTCTTTCATCCTTCTTGTTCTTGAAGATCCATTTGGTGCCAATTGCCCTTTTTCCCTTTGGCAGATCTACTAGTGTCCACACATTCTGTATCTTGAATTGTAACAACTCCTCTTGCATTGCCTCAATCCAACTAGGGTGTTTAAGAGCTTCTACTACCTTTTTAGGTTCTACTTGAGAAAGAAAACACACATATAGAGATGTATGTATTTCTTCTTCAGTGACAGTAGTTTGCTGTCTTGTTTGTACACTACTGTTAACATTCCCAATCACCTGTTCCAGAGGATGATTTTTGTTCACATGAAAATTAGATGTTGATGTCTCTGGAATGATTTCCTCCAAATTGGTAAGATTACCATTCTGCTCTGAACTTTCATTGAAAGGTGTTTCAACTTGTTCTGAATCCTCCATAATCTGAGATGATGTTTCTGGTGGTTCTTCTGTCTCCAAATGCTGTGATGACTGTGGCAGATCAGAAGAAAATACCTCTGGAGGATCAGGAGTCCAGATTGGAAAGATAATGTACTCCAAAGACTCTTTATTCTTTTCTGAGGACATATCTGATGTAGCCTCACAAACTCTATCTGCTTTACTTGATGTGGTACCTGTGCATGTACCTGTACTAGGATTGACAGTTGTATATCTAAAAGCAGTGTTAAGAGCATCAATATCAAACAAAGACTTAGGACCTATTCCATCAGGATTAATGATATTCTCATTAAAAGTGACATTCATTGATTCTTCTATGACTCTGGTCCTTTGATTGAAAACCCTATATGCTTTACTCTGAATAAAATATCCTACAAATACACCCTCATCTGCTTTGCTTTCAAACTTTCCTAGGTGATCTTTGGTATTCCAAATAGTACAAGGACATCCAAAGAATTTTAAGAAACTAACCAGTGGTTTGTTCTTAAACAACAGCTCATATGGGGTTTTGAAATAAGGCTTAGTTACAGTTACCCTATTCTGAACATAACAAGCTGTGCTAACTGCTTCTGCCCAGAAAGACATAGGTAGTTTTGCATCAGCTATCATGGTTCTTGCAGCCTCAATTAGTGTCCTATTTCTTCTTTCAGCAACTCCATTCTGTTGAGGAGTTCTAGGAGCACTAAACTCTCTCTTAATGCCTTTTTCATCACAGAATTTATCCATCTCATAATTTTTAAATTCTGTTCCATTATCACTCCTGATGATTTTAACTCTTTTATCTAATTGGTTCTCAATCTTAGTTATAAATGATCTAAGTATTTCACCTGTCTCATCTTTTGTTCTAAGAAAGAAAACCCATGTAAATATGGTATAATCATCAATTACAACAAGGCAATAAGATCTTTTTCCCATACTACTTATACTTGTTGGTCCAAATAAGTCCATATGCAATAAGTATAGAGGAGTACAGTTTGAATTCACTGCTTTGGACTTAAAAGAAGTTTTGTGTTGCTTCCCCTTTAGACAAGAAACACAATGATCATCACATGAATAGACCTTCTCAGGTAAACCCCTAACAAGCTTGTTTTGACAAGTTTATTAATGGTTTTGTAATTCATGTGACACATCCTTCTATGCCACAAAGTAGACTCATTTAAATTTGCTTTAGAAATCAGGCAGTTTAAATCAGGTTGAGGTGCCATGTTTGCTAAGTCACACTTATAGACATTATCTTGCCTAGGAATTCTCATTAAAATCATATTTTCTGGAATTTTGAACTCCTTAGACAGAATAAGATATTTAGTGTCAGTAAAATGAACAGGGTTCTTTTTATCTGTGATTTGACTCACACTTAGCAAATTGTACCTCAACTGTTCAACATAATAAACATTTTCAAAGCTTAACTTGGCACTTTGAACAACTCCTTTGCCTGTGATCCTTCCACCTTTTGGATTGCTTCCAAATGCTACATATCCACCATCAAATGATTTGAAGTTCTGTAGCTTTTCCTTATCTTCAGTCATGTGCCTTGAGCAGCCACTGTCGATATGCCATAAACTTCTATGCTTGCCCTGCACACAAACAAACACAGAGAAAATTAATTTCTCTTGGGAACCCAAACCAATTTGGCTTTGGGTTTCCCTGATGCATCAAGGTAATCAACTTTCTTGAAGATTATTGATTTTGATGCATTGTTAGATTTTGAACATCTGGTAACATTATTGTAAGTCCGTTTGTATAGGATCGATAACGAGGTTATCTTTAGGTATTAACGTGCGGAATCCGTCAATACTAAGTTCACGGATAGTGAACGATTGTTTCGCAATATACTAGCGATTCGGATTATCAAATACGACTTTGTATCGATTCAATACGTTATTCTATCAATACCTAGTCGATTAGAATGCTTAAGTTCGCACACTCCCTCTGGAAATTCGTATGGGCAAGCCTTTTGAACATTTAGGGTTTGATTTGTATTTATAGTTTAAGTTTTCACGAAGTTCGCAAATCTGCTGGGCTTCTGCGAACTTCAAACTTCGCAGCCCATGGCCCATGCGAACTTGGCCCACTTGCGAAGTTCAACTGAACTTCGCAAGTTCTTTTCTGAACTTCGCGATTTGACTTTTTCAGTCAAACTTTGACTTTGATTAACATCTTTTAGCATTCAAACAATTAGCTCTAAAATGCCTATCAAATCATATTAAGTGTATACAAACCAAAATCAATATATCAACTTGATTACAAATAACGTTTCAACTATTACAAAGCTAGATCTGTTGTCACACACAAACATGTCCCAACAGACTCCCCCTTGACAATAGCTCTAGAGTTATTATCAAAAGTCTTCAAGTTGTCTTTGATCTTTACTTATATAGCTTGCTTCCAAAATGTATTCCAAGTCGTATGCATTTGGTGACCATCGATTGATAATATCTCGCTGCATCCTCCCATCCTTCAATTGCAACAATCTTGATTTCATCAAGTTTCCTCATGTCTGCCTTTGATAAGTTCATCAGATGCCTGCGATCATAAACAATCAAAATAATCTTCTCTCCATGTTCAACTTCATCATCCTTCTCAAACATGTGAGCTTCACCAGTCTCAGAATCCACCTGCCACCTACACATATTTCCTAATATATCCTGTGGCATCTTCTTGATAGGAATCTGTTGCACACACTCGACCGCTGGATATACCTTGATTCTTCTACGTCTGCCAGTTCTCTCACTTTTCTCATTCAACTTGTGAGTTTTACCTTTCCTTGGCTTAATCTTCTCATATTTTCCCATCCTGACCTCAGATCTTAGAATTCTTTGAACATATTTTGCATAGTCATCTTCAGTCGGATTATTCATTTCCAATTTAGCCAAGTCTTTGACATCATGTCTCGGTAATGAACTGAACTTCTTAATATTTTTCTCAAAGTACTGAACACCGTCATATCTCTTGATCGCGAACAGCTTCAAGTCGGAATCATAGTACCATCCAAGAATACCTCTTTTTGGAATCCGATTTCCAGTAATGTCAACTTCAGAAACTCCAACCTTTTCCTTCTTCTTCCTTGCAGGTAATCTAAACCATGGATGTTTCCTTGGAATGTCCTTTTCAGCTTCAGCTTCAGAATCAGTTGAATCTTTATCAAGATCAACTCTTTCTCCAGCTGTTGTCTCAATTACGAACTCTGTTGTCGAAGGATCCATAAAGTGTTCATCTACATTAGCATCTGGATCTACAACTTCATGTTCTTCAACCACAGGAACAGGACTCCAATCCTCTGGCATAATGAACTCTCCTTCTTCCGGTTCATAATCCAATTCATCTTCAGATTCATCAGGAATTTCTGTATCTGAATCACTTTCAGCATTCTCTTCTGTATAACCCATTTAATTAACACAAATTAGACAAACAATATAAATTCTTTCATTGATTTTCCTGAATCAATCTAAGAATTCCTTTATTCATCTCTATTGTATCAATTACTCAAATATGATTTTCCGCTTGTCAAGTAAATCTCAAGCCTAAATCATACTCAGTAATCTTATATCATTTTAACTTATCATTGAAAAATCTTAAGTTAAAATCTTATATCATTACTAAATTAAACTTAACTTACAACCATTAATCTTTCAAAGTTATTACAATCTAAGATTAACCAAAATATATAAGTTTAACATTACAAAATATTCTCAAAATACTAACTACTTAAACAACTAAGTAGTCATACCAGCTTCTTTTCCATCAACACCACTTCCACTTGCACCAGCACCAGCATCATCAGCAGCAGTAGATCCTGACTCCCCCTGAAGTTGAGTCGGCTCACTAGTCTGTTTCTGACCAGTCGGCTCACTCTCCTTTTCTTTATTAGCCTCGGGATCATCATCTCGATCTTGTCTGCTTTTCTTCCTAAGCTCATCTTCTTTACACCCTCTAATATATGCCAACATCTCCCCCTGAGTCGACGGGTCTGGAACTATTCGCACAAGTAAGCGCCGCATACGCTGAACTTCTTCAACTAAATCAGCATGCATGTCATTCAGTTCCATATGAGCTTTCATCAACGCCGAATATGCCACAGATTGTTGCTTCATCGCTTCAGCCATTATTGCATTTTGACTCTGCAATTGAGCAACGACATCCTCTAGGCGTTCTCTTGCTGGCCTTGGATGAGCAGCAGCAGTCGTCAGTCTAGCAGCTTTAGCACCAGCTTGTCGTGCCATGTCCTCAAAGGATTCTCTCAACAACCCAGCTGCTATACGACTCTGCTTTGTCGTCTCAAAATGAGAAGTAGTGGTATCAACATCATGATAAGCACTCTCGTGTAATACAATATAAGTTAATATTTGTCACAGCAAAAGCCATCTCAAATATCTACTAAGTATTACAAAAACCGATTAATAAACAACGTCTACAAGTCACAAATCTTTATACCTTTGCAGATCCGCGCGTAGTCGGACGTTGCCTCATCGGTTCTCTAACCGGTTCGCGGCTTAGATTCGAAACTGTCATAGAAAAATTTCTATCTCAATTTCCTATCTCAGGGTAAAGCCTAAAACGTTAGAAAGATAAACTATCAATAGTTAACCTGACATTCCGCCTATGCTCAAAGCAGGAGCAAAAGTCCTAACACGCACTGAACGCGTATTCTTAGGAGCTTCAGCAAGCGGACGCTTACCCTTCCTTTTATCTTCACGAGTAACCAACCGAGCACTATCAGACTCAGTGGAACTCGAATCAGAATCTACTAATCCCTCTCGTCTCGGAGGACCTGACGGAGCAGTAGCAGCAACAGGAGGTTGAGAAGTTGTTCCCTCAGATCGAACGACCTCTGGGACAACAGTCTCAGAATCCTGTTCAAGAAATAATCACAAATATTAAGTTCAAACATGCAAAAGACAATGTTTGAACTCAATTCGTACCCAAAGATAATCATCTTACATATATTAACCGACTATAGCGGAATACAGTTAATACTTGTATTAATGAAAACTTTGAACTAGAATTAATAAGTGATATATGCTTAAATATGGCAAGTTTATGATAAAATGAGAGCTATACCTTAAATCCTTCAATCTCTTGAAGATCAGGATCATTCTCATCATCATTACGCACCAGTACTTCATGAAGAAGAACTTCACGAACCTCAGGAATGGATTCCTGGTTCAGTACTTCATTTATTAAAACCTGAGCGTCAGCTGCAGGTTGCGGTGCTTGCTGTGGTTGTTGTTGCGGCTGTTGCTGTTGTGGTTGAGGTTGTTGTGGTTGCTCTGGGAGATCCTCTTGATCACCAGCAGCTTCAGCAGCTGCCTGAGCCTCCACAGTATCCATCCACCCATGATTAGGCAGAGGTACATATGCAGCATCAACTACAGCACCAAAAAGATCAACATCTGGTGGCCTGGGAATCTCTTGCTTCTTAACAGAATGAAGCCACATCGACCCATATCCTCGAACAGTCATACGGGCCACTGTTTTGTTACCCTGAACTGCTAAATCAGGAATAGAGTGTCGAATCAGAAGCATCGTGAATCTAGGATATATCAAAAACGGTGCACTCCTGGTTTGCCTAGTCACTTGTCCCACAAATGAATCAAAAATGTAGCCACTGAAGTTGTATGGCTTGTTGTAAACCAAGGATAGTAGCATAGACATCAACTCTGGACTCGCATCATCAAATCCAGACTTCTTGTTTGCAAAAACTTTCACGATAACGTGAAACAAGAATCTCCACTGGCCCATCAAAAATGACTTGACAAACTGTTGGCCTCTGGAGGGTCCAGAATATCCTATCCTGCGTGCAGCACCCCATATAAACCTATGCGGGAAAACTTGGGGTCCGTTTTCCTGAGCAGCATCTCCAAGTTGGAGAACCTCTCGTACCGTTTCTCTTGAGAATACAACCGGACGATTATTCACGGTTGCACGGATGACAGGAGGGTTGACTGACTCGTCATATACAATGTCGGTCCAAAAGTCAGTGAGAACCGCCAAATTCAGTGCAGGATTCTCAGAGACAGCAAAACTAACTCTAGATCGAGCTAGAAATGCTTTCATCTGCTGCACTCTTTCTCCTCCTACTTCATTTACGTCAAGATTGACATAAATGTTTTGCTCTGGAACAAACGGTCTTGCAGCAGCCATATCTGTAAACAACAGCAAATAAGAAATAAACGAACATAAGTTAACTTGAATTTCTACGTATTATGACCTTAAGATCATCAAACGTCTAATTCACTATTAACAACTAACTTAATTTAGTAAACTTAATTGAACCTAAAAGTATAATCTTTATCGTTCAATTATAATATGTAAATTAAATCAAAGTTCGTTTAAAACATAAACTTGAATTGTAACACCGCCGAAACTAAAGTTACGGGACACGCCGCTCGACTACGCTATGAGTCGGAAGACTTTCGATATTAACAAGTTCAAAGTTTAATAAAACATAAGTTATAATACCGCTGATAATTAAATCAGGACACGCCGCTCGATTACTTAATGAATCGGAAGACTTTCGATATTATTAACTCATTATTTAATAACTAACATGTTTTAACTTATAATGTGAAGTTCTTAAGTTCAAACATGCTAAAAATAATCAACTTGCCTTTTATTTATAACTATAAAAACGTCCTTAAACTAAAAAACAAGTTATAATCGAAAATTTTATGTAAACTTTATTAACAAAAGTTAAACTAAGTCTAAACTAAATTCTCGAGTTGAAACCGTCAACCAAAGTTAATTTAAAAGTTAGATTTTCTCAAAATAAGCTTCGGTCAACGCGGGTCAACGCGGGTCAATGCTGAAGTTGACTGAATCACGAAGTTCAGCTGAACTTCGCAAGGCTTTGCGAATTTTAGCTTAACTTCGCATCAGTCCAACCTGGGTCAACCACGAAGTTGACTGGGTTAACTTCGCAAAGTTGAAACTTCGTCACGAAGTTTGACCAGGTCAAACTCTGCAAAGAGGAGCGTGTGCGAAGTTCGCAAATCTGAACTTCGCAACTTCGCGGTTTCAGTTTTAAATCACTAAAATGATGATCTACACGAGTTTTAAGCAATTAATCACTTCGAACATGTTATAGATACATCGATTAAGTAATATCTTCAAGGTTTTCGGTTTGACAATCACTTAAACAAGTTGAATCCGTGAAATCCCAAACCGAAACCATCGAAATACAAAAACGATCGATTACGAGCAAACTACACGGTGAAATCTTGTGAAACATACCTCAAAATGATCACAATCGAAAGTGGAATAAAACTATCAAAGTGAAAAAGCCTTCCTCTTTCGTGAAATCCGTAAAAATCGTGCAAATCAAGTTCGTTTGAACTTCGCCGTTGAGAGAGCTTTGCGATGTTTAAGTGAACTTCGCAAGTTTTTGGGAAAAGTGAGGAGGTTGACTCGTTGACCGTTCCTTTTATACTCTAAGTCTAATTCACGAAGTTTGACTGGTCAACTTCGCAGGATTTTGACCAACTTCGCGAATTTAACTTTAAAAATAAATTGAACGGTAATAATTTTACACAAGTCAAAATTTTAATTTCCCAAGACGTATTTGTCACATTCAATGATTCCGGAACAATTAAAGATAGAATAAAGTGCTTCCAAGGTATAAAACACGACACATAAAAATAAAATTGAACTTTATTTATTAATAAACAAAAATTACAAATGCTAAAAATAAATAAACCAACTTAATCTAAATAAAACGAATCTTAACCTAGATAGAATTTCAATTGCTTCGGGATCATATTAGGAAGAAAAAGCATTTATTAATTAGCTTACGTTAAGTCTAAGACGAATTACTAGTAAAATTTCATATAAATCTCATAGAATTATGTCTTCACTAGTGAAAAGCTCATATTTATAAAATTATATCTTATTTTACCTTTATCCACGTGACATAACTCTTTTATAGCAAAAATATCTTTACATATATTTGAACCTAATTATTCACATAAGTGAACGATCCAAGTGTCTCTTTGATAGTTCAAGACGATTATCGGTATAATGAACCACATACACAAATTAAACCTAGATTAATGAGCAAACGTTATTATTATTAGTTGTGAACTATATCCAATATGTTCCCCAATATAATATACTGAAGAATTTCAAGTAAAACTAAAACACTGCATCTATTAAAATTTTCAAGGTAGCGGTTATTTTATAACATACACTTGACTTAGCTTTGAGTTTATGACAAATACCAAACATCATTTAAAGATACTAGTGGCTTCTGGTCTGTAGATACTACAACAATCGTCGCCCTTAGTATGAGTAAACTAGTTTGGGACTATTAATGAAATTAGTGGCTCCTGGTCTGTAGATACTACAACAATCGTCACCCTTAATTTCATTAATAACCATTACCATTTGCCTTTACTCTTTAAATTTAGATTTTTGATAACAGTGTATAGCAGTACTATCGTTCAATCAATTAAGACGTTGTGTCATACATTATAAAGTTAACCACAAAAGATATAGTCACATCATGTTATTGCTTCTTAAATGCTCAAAAATCTAAGAATACTTTGCGTACCGATACATCATATGATGAAGCTATCTAGACTTGTAGTACTTTTTTGTTAAAAATATCACATGTTATTATCAGTGGATATAGGTGCATAACAAGATAAATATAAGCTGTTTACTAAGTTAAAGAATTAATTCTAGTAAGACTTATAGAAACTTACTAACGACTTCTAGCAAGCTATCATTCCTTGACCCGTTATTGGGATTCGTAAAGTTCTATCGGTAAACCGAGATCAATAACAGACCCGATAAGAGGTTAGAAATAACAACTTACCAAAAATTTCAACTCGATCCTAGAACTTAAAGATTATTATTGTTATGCTTACTCCCCTAATTTACTATCATCTCCCGAGTTTGTACAGTTAAAACTCAAACAAATTTCTAAAAGAACTACAGTTGTTCTTTTATTGGAGGCGATTCCCCGCAGGTAACAAGCAAATTAATGCCATACGCCCCCCTCATTTTTTTTTTTTTTTTTTTTTTTTTTTTTTTTTTAACATATAGAACTAGAAAAAGAAAACAAAACAAAAATAAAAGTACTTAAACAAAAAGACCTTTGGAAGACGCGTTATTCCGGATTTTGCATGCCGTTCCTTTGAATCAATGTCTCAAACCGCGTCCTGTCGAAAGCCTTAGTATACAAGTCTGCCAAGTTATCAGTTGAGGGGACCTTGACTAACTGTATAAGCTTTTTCTCCGCACAATCCCTTATAAAATGATGACGAATCTCGATGTGTTTCGTCTTACTATGTTTCACCGGATTGTTTGTAATCGAGATTGTGGACTCATTGTCAATCAAGACGGGAGTATTTGTGTAATTAAGACCATAGTCTCGCAGTTGTTGTTGTATCCAAAGAACTTGAGATACACAACTCCCAGCTGCAACATACTCAGCTTCACATGTAGAAATGGCTACTGAGGTTTGCTTCTTACACTGCCAAGACACTAAACGATGTCCCAAAAATTGACATCCACCGCTCGTCGACTTTCTATTTAAGTTGCATCCTCCATAATCTGAATCTGTGTAAGCCATAAGATCCAAGTCTCCCCCAATCGGATACCAAAGTCCCAGCTTAGGTTTCCCTTTAAGATAACGAAGAATCCGTTTTACAGCTTGCATGTGAGATTCCTTAGGATTGGCTTGATATCGTGCGCAGATACACACTGCAAACATGATATCCGGCCTGGATGCAGTTAGATACATTAGTGATCCGATAATAGCCCTATAAAGAGTAGGATCTACATCTTTATCACTCGATGTATCCGGACCAAGTCCATGACCTTCTTGAATAGGAGTCTTGTAAATTCTTGTATTATCCATCTTGAATTTCTCTAATAGCTCATGTGTGTATTTAGACTGATGAATAAAGAACCCGTCTTTCTTTTGATCAACTTGCAACCCCAAGAAAAACTTCAACTCTCCCATTGCAGACATCTCGAACTTTTTCCTCATCACTTGCTCAAATTCTATGCACATCTTTTCATCCGAAGATCCAAAGATGATATCATCCACATAAACTTGAACAAGCAGAAAATCGTCATTCTTCCATTTCACGAAAAGTGTACTATCTATTTTTCCTCTAGAATATCCATTTTCGAGTAGATAAGTAGATAGTGTTTCATACCAAGCCCTTGGTGCCTGATGCAATCCATATAGAGCCTTATCTAGACGATATACTCTATCAGGATAGTGTGGATCAGAAAACCCTGGAGGTTGTGAAACATACACCTTTTCTTTGACATCTCCATACAAAAAGGCACATTTGACATCCAACTGAAATACCTTGATCTCTTTGAATGTAGCAAATGCCAAAAACATCCTTATTGCTTCTAGTCGTGCCACAGGTGCAAACACTTCGTTGTAATCGATACCCTCCTGTTGATTGAATCCTTGAACAACTAAACGAGCTTTATTGCGAACGATCACTCCTCGATCATCTCGTTTGCACTTAAACACCCATCTAGTACCAATCGGATATTCTCCCTTTGGTAGATCAACCAACTGCCATACCTTCAATTTCTTGAATTGAAATAGCTCTTCTTGCATCGCCTCAACCCATGAATTATCTTTCAAAGCCATTTGAACATTCTTTGGCTCTACTTGAGAGATAAAGCACGAATACATGCACTGATGAGCTTCACTTTCACAAAAATTGGCTTGATGTGAATCGGTAAACTCTGAGATTTTACTAACATTTCCTCTAGTTTGAACAGAAGCCTGAGGATCACCAATAATATTTGAAGGGGGGTGATCTTTCGTAGCTCTTGAAACACTAACCGGTTCACGTCTTAAATTATCACCCAAGTTAGTAGCAATTTCTTCCACATCCTCATCATCTCTATCAAAAATGAAATCTCCTGTAGAGGATCTGGAGGGAAGAAAGACTCCATTAAGAACCCTTTGTTGATATTCAAGAAACGCAGGATCTACATAGTAAGTAGGAGTCTTTGGAGGAGTTTTGGGTGATTCAGGAGATGAATCATCTGAACTCGAATCATCCTCCACTTCCTCAACATCCCTATCTACATTGAGTTTTGATCTTGGAGGTGTATCTTCATCATCGGTCAATGCATGATCTGGAATGTCGGGATCAACCTTGTGGTCACTCACAGGAACTTTAAAGGATTGAAAAAGATCTGAGTAATCAAACTGCCAATCTAGTCCCTTATGATTATCATGTGTATAGCTCGTAACTTCAATGTTATAAACTATGTCCACACGACCTGTGACTTTGTTGAAAACTCGTTTATTTGGAGAATTTGGCACATAACCTAGGAAATATCCTTCGTCAGCTTTCTCTCCAAATTTAGATTGATGTTGAGTCTTCAACAATGTACAAGACACACCAAATGGTTCAAAGCCTTTCAAATTTGGTTTCTTCTTGTTCAAAAGTTCATAACAAGTCTTGTTATGCTTCTTAACAGTCATAACCCTATTCAAAACATGACATGCTGTACTCACTGCTTCTGCCCAAAAGATGACAGGAAGCTTTGAGTCTGCAAGCATAGTTCTTGCGGCTTCGATCAATGTTCTGTTCTTCCTTTCAGCTACACCATTCTGTTGAGGCTCATATGGTGCACTGAATTGATGTTCAATACCCTTGGACAGACAGTAAACATTGAATGTCGAGTTCTTAAATTCTGTACCGTTATCACTACGAAGTCTCTTTACTCTCGTTTTATAGACATTCTCAATTTGATCTAGGAATTGCATAAGTATTCCGGGGGTTTCATCCTTAGATCCTAAAAAGAATACCCATGAGAATCTAGAAAAATCGTCGGTGATGACTAAACAGTACCATTTCCCACCTAGACTTCTTTTGCTTATTGGGCCGAAGAGATCCATGTGGAGCAAATCAAATGGCGAGGTGATAGAGTTTATTGTTTTGGACTTGTGTGGTTTCTTGTGTTGTTTTCCTTTCATACAAGATACACACCTGTCTTCCAACCTAAAACTCTGTTTTGGCACTCCCTCTACTAACCCATTCTTGGTTATATAATTCATTTTTCGAAAGTTTAAGTGTGCCATTCTCCTATGCCATAGTAAAGAGTCGGTTTCTGAAGCCTTGGACAAAAGACATGTAGATGCCATTGAAGAAACTGGAGCACCCATGTTGATTGCATAGATATCCTTCTTCCTTGGTGCCCTCATTAATATCCATTCTTCAGGAACTTTAAAACCTGACTTCAAGATTAAGGCCTCCTCTTCATTAAAATGAACTGGATGACCTCTATCACAACATTGGGAAACACTCACTAGGTTATGAACTAGTTGCTCAACATAGTTCACATCCTCTAGAGTCAAAGCTCCATTAGAAACTTTTCCCTTCCCAGTTATCATCCCTCCTTTATCTCCAGCAAAATTTACACGCTGTTTCAATCCACCCTTGAAGTCTTGAAGAAGACTTCTATCCCCTGTCATGTGTCTTGAGCAACCACTGTCTACATACCACCAGCTTGTCTTGTTCACAGTAGGCTCCTGCACATGACATTAGTGCACAATTAGTTCGTAAGAGGGACCCAAGCCATAACGGTCTTGGTATGTCCCTCTTCATCGACAATCTTAGTTTCTTTAAAGTAACCATAGACATTTCCATCAGGAACCTTGGCTACTTTAACGGGAACATAAGGTTGTGGATGAATAGTGGTCTTGGGTCGACTTGGAGACTTGGAGGTAAATCTCCTTGACTCATAACCTTGGGATTTAGACTCATGGTTTTTATAATCATATTCAAAATTCATCCTTTGAGAGCGAGAAGTAGTGCCATTTTCATTACGACTATGGCCTCTACTTGGTGTTTGAAACCTAGACGGTACTTTATCCTTAGAATGAAATGAAACATTATCATTAGGAGTTAAGATCCGTTTAGATTTAGGTGGAGACACACTGTGTGTTCTGTCCCTCTTTAAAATGTTTACAGGTTTAACAAAAGATTTGCTTCCCAACCCTGGTTTAGCATTTAACCTGTCCACATTAGTCTTAAAAGCTACAGGAGTCACAATATTGTTAACCTGTCCTAGACCTGTTTCTAGTTTCTTATTTGGACAACAAGAAGCTACGTGTCCTTTTTGATGACACTTAAAACAAGATCTTTGCTTTCTAGACTTAGATTCTTTACCCATTTGAGGAACACTATTAACGTGAGTTACTAAATGTTTCTCCTGTTTATTAATCACCTTATCATCTAATTTGGTTTCATCCTTACTAGACTTAAGGTCTTTATCAACAGGCTTTTCTAACTCAGTTACCTGTGGGATTTCCGCTTTTGGTTCTTTGGAAACATCAGACATTTCCACATCAGTTGAAGTAGGTTTGTAGTTATCATTATAAGGTGGGGGTACTTCACCATATCCTAGTCCATACCCATCCTTAGGACTACGTTGTGAGGTAATTATAGTATTTAAGGTCAAAGAAGAAGTTCTAAAACCTTCAAACTTACGATTAAGCTCAACCATCTTCAACTTAAGATCAGCCAACTCCTTATCCTTTTCAGCAATGGTTTGATTTAAGTTAGCCACATTTAGATATAACCCATCTATAGTCACAGCTTGATCCTTAACAGTATCACTAAGGGCGGTCTTATCTAAGTTAGCTAACCGAATCCTATCACTCAAATCAACCTTATCGCTACTTAGCCTACGCACATCACTTTTAGCTTCTCCTAGTTCCCTAATCAAGGCATTATGGGAATCTACATAGCTACCTAATTGAGCTTGTAGATTAGAAACTAAATTGCATACGTCAATCATAGTAGCAAAATCGAAACATACCCGTTTCTTGTCGGTTTGAACATCTGCCATGTGTGCCACGAAGTCCTCAGCAGTTAGATCCTCAGTTGATCCAGCATCATATACATCATCTTTAGCCGGAGGAACAGTCATATCAGGTACCTTGACTTGATATTCCTCAGCAGTCGGCATATACCCAGTTGCTTCAACTGTCTTATCCTCATCCACAATTTCAGCCATGAATGCTTGATCAGCCATAGCACTCCAGTCAAAGGATCCATCCAACTGTTCAACAACTAAAGCCTTAGAAGCTAAAGTGTCGTTCTTTGGATTTGCGTTTTTATCAGCTTTAGGTCTTTGGCAATCCCTAGCAAAATGTCCATTGTTTTGGCAATTATAACATTTTACTTTGGACATATCTAATCCATCTTTTCCTCCTATTGTTTTCTTTCCAGTTTTTCTCAGAAAATTCTTAACCCTTCTTGAAATCATAGCAAGTTGCCACTGAAGGTCAATTTCCTCTAGATGTTCTGGATCGATTTGATCATAATCCTCATCATATTTTGAAGGATCCGTGATCTTTCCCTGAATGTAGTTTTCATAACAAGCTATGAACGATGCCAACATAGACAATTGTTCTTCAGCAGTCTTAACACTCATTGGCATGTTAGTGTATTCCTTAGCTGTCTTGAGAGCTACTTTGACAGGAGGTTTTGCTTGAGTACTACCACTTGTGGAAGAAGACACTAAGCACAGTTCATCAGTAACAATCTCGCTATCTTCATCTGCTTCACCAATAGTCAACAAAGCTTTGGTCAAGCTAGAAGAAGCCTGATTGAGAGTGGCATTCCCATGATATAGTCCTGGATCCTGAACCTGATCAGAATCAGAGTCTCTTGTCTTCTTATCAAAATCATAACCTTTTAGCCGGTCAATGACTTGCTCTAAGGTCATGGTAGAATAGCGAGTCTCATTATCTTTCAACATCACTCCATACATCTCCCATTTCTTTGGTAAACCTTCAACAAATTTGTTGACAATTTTAGCATCAGTATAGGCAATGTTATGTGTGATCAGCTCACTTAACAAGTGGTAATATCTTTCAGTATAAGCCCCGAGGTCTTCTCCCTTAAAAGCTTTGAACATCATCCACTGCTTCTCAAGGAGATTGGTCTTACTAGCAATAACCTGAGGACTACCTTCACCTCTTTTCGCAAGAGCTTCCCAGAGCTCCTTAGCAGTATGAAAAGATCTCAGTTGATGATTGATGTCCTTAGGTAAGCTCATCCTGATAGCATGAAGAGCTTTACATTCCTTCTCATAAGCCTTAGTTTCTTTGTCACTCATTTTATCATAAGTGATCTCAACAACCACTCCATTCACAACGTTAGTTGGAGGGGTGTAACCACACTTGATACATAACCATATGCTTATGTCATGGAAATGACAGTAAGACTCAAACCTATCCTTCCAACCATAATAGTCTGAGAGTCGGAGTAACTTAGGTGGTCCACTAGCCTTACCAACTTCGTGTTCCATCTCAATCAACTTACTAACATCAGACATCTTGGCTAGCTTTGGTACTTAAAAACGCAAACTTTAAAAAATCTGAATTTTTCACGAACTTCGCACGAACTTAACTTCGCAAAATCTGAACTTCGCAAAGACTGAACTTCGCAACTTTCTGAACTTCGCTAAATCACTGAACTTCGCAAAGACTGAACTTCGCAACTTTCTGAACTTCGCTAAATCACTGAACTTCGCCAAAAACCCCAACTTCGCAGAATCGGCTGAAAAACCCCAAAAACGAAAATTTTAGGTTTCTAATCGACTAAACCCTAAGTTTTCGGTCGATTACGAATCTAAAAACTTCCAGAGAGTGATTTTAATCGATTTTACGCAAGAATCCACGTACAATCAAACCCAAATCAATCGTTATTATCCGAATAACCCCGAACCTACGCGTATCTAGCCGTAGGCTCTGATACCAATTGTAAGTCCGTTTGTATAGGATCGATAACGAGGTTATCTTTAGGTATTAACGTGCGGAATCCGTCAATACTAAGTTCACGGATAGTGAACGATTGTTTCGCAATATACTAGCGATTCGGATTATCAAATACGACTTTGTATCGATTCAATACGTTATTCTATCAATACCTAGTCGATTAGAATGCTTAAGTTCGCACACTCCCTCTGGAAATTCGTATGGGCAAGCCTTTTGAACATTTAGGGTTTGATTTGTATTTATAGTTTAAGTTTTCACAAAGTTCGCAAATCTGCTGGGCTTCTGCGAACTTCAAACTTCGCAGCCCATGGCCCATGCGAACTTGGCCCACTTGCGAAGTTCAACTGAACTTCGCAAGTTCTTTTCTGAACTTCGCGATTTGACTTTTTCAGTCAAACTTTGACTTTGATTAACATCTTTTAGCATTCAAACAATTAGCTCTAAAATGCCTATCAAATCATATTAAGTGTATACAAACCAAAATCAATATATCAACTTGATTACAAATAACGTTTCAACTATTACAAAGCTAGATCTGTTGTCACACACAAACATGTCCCAACAATTATATTGAAAAGGTGTCCAAATCCAACTAATTTTAGACTTAACAGTGGGTTTTGGCCTAACAGTGTTAACTGAAGGTCCAAAGTTATGTCTAACAGTGTTAAACCTGTTATAACTATTATTATGTCTAACAGTGGTAAAATAATTAACACTGTTAGTATTCCTTACAGTGTTATTTACTCTACCAGTGGAAACTGTTGAATTAACAGTGTTAACAGTTTTAAAAGGTTTACCACTGTTTGCTTTAACTCATTTTTCCACTGTTTTAGTCTTTAAACTGTTGGCTAAATCTTTAGCTTTTGTTCCTGCAGTGGAAACCTTTGCAGCAGCCATAGCTTGATTTGCCCTATAATTCATCTTTCTAGCAGCAGTTGTATGATTAACTTTAGATTTAAAATTTTGTTTGTTAACCATATTAGCTGCTGTCCATGGCGTTTTCACATTCTTTTGATATGTTTTTGGATTATGAAAACACTCATGTTGAAGATGATTATTTCTGCCACATATAAGGCATAACTTTTCTTTAATCACAGTAACATTATTCCCCAGTTTTTGAGTCACCATTTGATTCCAATTCCTTTGGTTACCTCTGGGAATATGTTTTTGAAAATTTTGAGATTTAGAAAAGCTATCCTTACACTTGCACTTATCACATGTATTCAC
The DNA here is from genome assembly GCA_963422505.1 of Pseudognaphalium luteoalbum. Classification (NCBI taxonomy): domain Eukaryota; kingdom Viridiplantae; phylum Streptophyta; class Magnoliopsida; order Asterales; family Asteraceae; genus Pseudognaphalium; species Pseudognaphalium luteoalbum. The sequence goes on from OY730195.1 coordinate 30,908,100, forward strand.
AGCAGTTGTATGATTCACAGAAACAGTTGTTTTCACAGCATTCCTAACCTTCCTTTGAAAATTCCTAGGTGTGTTAGGTGTGATTTTCTCATGTTTTTCATGATGTTTTTCCTTCTCTTCAAACATTTTCTTACCCTCTTCTAGTTTATTAACTTTTAGTTCTGTAACTAGACCAGTAATGCTGCTTTCATGAGATGATTTATCAGATTTATTAAACACATTAACATTACATTCAGATGTATCACACTCTTCATCATCTTCCTCAGTCCACTCATGAATTTCAACATCATCAATGTTTACATCTTCTTTTAAACTGTTAACTGGGTCAACCTTTTTAACATCATCATTTAATCCTTCTTTAAGTAAATTTAAATCAATTTCAGTTTTTGAAGGAAAATAGTTGTTGTTATAAGGAGGAGGTACATTATTGTATCCTAACCCAGTCTTGATTTTATCATGAATCTGAGAATTGATAAGTTTATTTACACTTTTGGATGCATTTTCTAAGTTACTTACATTAAGTCTTATGCTATCTCTTTCACATGTGACCTCAGCAAGTTTCTTAGTTAATAATTCTACTTTATCTTTAAAAGTGTCTCTCTCCCACCTAGCATACTCAATATCATATTTAAACTGTGTTGCATTATCTTCAAATGCCTGAATCTGTTTTTCAAGATTTTCTATTACAGAGATTGTGTGTCTACTTTTGATTTCACATTGCTTTAGCTCATCACACACTTTCTGGTTATGATCTCTATAATGTTTCACAGTTTGTTTACACACATTTGAGCACAATTTTATTTGTACCTCATAAGGAACTTCAGATTGCTTGTCAGATTCTGCTGTTGCCATGAAGCATTGATTCTTCACTTCATGCTCTTCCTGATCACTCCAATCCCATCCACATCCATCAATAGATACCATTGCATTAGATGAAGTATCTTGGATTGGCAAATTCTTAGTCTAACCAACATTTCCTCCACTTCTCTGGACAGTTCCTCTCTCATTCTGATCAACCTTAGGACTTCTGCACTCCCTAGCAAAATGTCCCATCTTGTGACAGTTGAAACATTCAACTTTGCTTTTATCAAACCAGCTTGCATCACTCCTCTTCTGTGCAAAGTTATTCCTACCAGTTCTTTGCATAAACCTTTTTGCTCTTTGTGTGATTAAAGCAATCTGGAGTTTGATATCCATCTCTTCTAGATCATCTCCTTCAAACTGATCTAGATCTTCATTAGTAAGTGATGAATTCACATTACTAGCAAAGAAAGATTCTAAGATTTGATCATTAGAATGATTAGTAATAGATCCACTTCCTCTAGTCCCATAGGATGACCCTTTCTGACTTGATTCAGCCTTTGATCCAGACCCTGCCATAGACATAAAAGCTGAATTGTTGTTGCTCCCATATCCCACCTTCTTGATCTCTACCTCAGCTTCAAAATTCCTCAGATCATTGTATATATCTTCTAATTCCTTCGCTTCCAGATCTGTACTCTGCCTCAAACCAACAGTATACATGGTCCATTCATCACCCAAGGACCTCAAAAACTTCCTGTTCAAATCATCTTTGTCAATTTTCACTTGATGATTTTCTAGATCTCCTACAAGCTTTGAAAACCTATCAAAGGTTTGAGTCAAAGTTTCTGACTTTGCAGAATTAAAGTTCTCATATTGTTGTTTCAACAGAGATCTTTTATTCTTTTTGGTGTTATCATTACCACCAAATCTCTTCTCTATTGCTTCCATTAAAACTTTAGCATCTTGACATGCTTCAAAACGCCTTTGATATTCATTAGGAATAGATAACAATAGAGTACTCAAAGCTTTGTACTCTATAGATCTGACTTTTCTTTCTGCCTCAGATGTTGGTGGTGATCTTGGCTGTGGAACACCATCACTGTTGAGGGTCACTGGAGGACCATTAACCACTACTTTCCACATCTGATAATCTGTGAGAAGCATATATTGTCTGATTCTGTTTTTTCACAGATCAAACTCATCAGGTCTAAGCATTGGGATTTTAGTGACCTGAATTCCTTCACTACCTTCTGCCATTGCTTTGATTTATTGATTATAAAAATGATCACTAAAACAGTGAAAATGATCTTCCTGGATTCAAAACTAAAACCTGCTCTGATACCACTTGATAAACCAAGATCTATCTAATAAACTATTAAATAAACACAGTTTTGAATGATTACTAAGAAGTTTGCGGAATAACACTTAGTAATACAATGAAGATCAATAACAGTATATTAAGACAGAATAATAGAAAGCTTCAATCTTATTAATGATAAGACGAATACACTGAAATGTATTAGGGTTACAAAACCTTGAAGCTGCGCAAAAACTCATAACCTAATCTAGGTTAAGGATCTCTATTTATAACACATAGAGTCCTGCTAAACAATCTCCTATAATTATGGAAGCAGTTACAATCCATAATTATTCAAACTCTAACTTCCCTCCTATTCTAGATATAAACAGTGTTAACTACCACAACTATACAAACAGTGGTAATTCCTATAACAGTGTTAACACTTGTACAATTTACTAGACTAATATACCAACAGTGGTAACTAGCCTAAGCAGTGTTAACTGTTGTAAACAAGCTAACAGTGATAACACTAACAGTTGAAACTCGTCTTCAATCTTCAATAACAGTTGTAATCTTCTACTAACAGTGGTAACCACTTCACCAACAGTGGTAATCCATGAAGACTTCAACTAACAGTTTTAACTCTGAAGACAGTGGTAACCAACAGACTAACAGTTGTAATACCAGTAGTAACAATAACACTAACAGTGTTAATACCTTGTGCATTCTTCAACAACAGTAGTAACAGCAGAAATCTTATTTCCCAACAACAAATTTTGTTCTTGAAGTTTAAGTTTTGATGTTAAGTCATTGATCATGCATTCTTGCCTTTTCTGAATATCATGAGCATTTGATAAATCAACTATCAAAGTCTCAAAGATATTCTCCTTTTCAGTCACTGAAGCTGATTTAAAGCAATGTACCTTGTAGAGAGTCTCTGGATCCCAGCCGGATGCTGAACATTTCTTAGCTACTTCCTTGATGTCTTCATGGAAGTTAGCATCATCAGCCATCAGGCAGTAATCCCGATCTAAACAAATCATAGCTTCTTCTTCATCAGATGATGAGGTTGAGTCAGAGTCACTGAAGGATCCTTCTTCAGCGACGAACCCTTTTCACTTCTTCTTGCCAGCTTTGGACAGAGCTTTCAGCTTCTTGTACTTTGACTTGTACTTGTTGTACTTGTCATTTCTGAAGCTGGGCCTTTGCTCAGGGAGAGGATTGACAGCTTTGGATCTACAGTCAGCTGCAAAGTGACCAGGTTTGCCACAGTTGTAGCAGTCGCCTTTTGACTTTGGGATGTCACTTGATGGTGCACCAGCAAATTTGTTGAACCTTGTGTTCTTTCTGAAATTTGCAACCATCATGGCCATATCTCTTTCCAGCTTCTCTAGTCCTTCTTCATAGCTGACTTCAGACTGACTGTCAGCAGCACAACCTTCCTCATCTGCAATCAGTGACATTGAACTCATCTTGGTGATCTTAACTTTCTGCTTTTGATCAATCTCTTCTAGCTCAGCTACAAGAGCATTAGAAATCTTTTGACTTCCGAGTGCAGCACGAATGTGCTCACTTTGATCAGCCTATTTCTCATATTGTTCCCAATTTAACAATATACCATAAACTTGAGTTAGATTGAGAGAAGTATAATCATTACGTTGGCGAGTACATGTTGCAATGGTTCCCCAAACTTTTCTAGGCAACAGTTCTAGAAATTTTTCGACAACAAATCTTTGGTCCTTTCCTATATTAGCCTTTTCCATTTTATTTATTAAAGCTTGATATCTAGTATAGGTGGAGGCCAGCGACTCATTGGGTTCCATGGCAAACAGTTCATACTGACGAGTCAGATTTACTTCTCTACAGCGAATACTGTCGGGGGTTCCAATATATATATTTCTCAGAGTGTCCCACATGTGTTTCGCTGTACTGCACAATCTAATGGACTCAAACACTTCATCAGGAAGTGACATGCTTATGTATATTTTAGCTTGTTTATCCAGCCTGACCATGCGCCTGTCCTCATCTGTCCATTGTTCCTCCCTTTTTGGCATAACCATTTCTGGTAATGCAGGAGTGGTTGCAGTGGCTGCAATAGCAGGAATAATGACAGTGGGGGTGTGAGGACCGTCAGTTATTATAGAACAAAGACGATCATCAACAAGGTCTAAGAACATCATCATCCTGGACATCCAGGTTTCAATTCTTGATGGGTCAAAAGCTGGAGGTTTTGTAGTGGAGCCATTTCCCTTCTGGTACTCAGAATCAACACAACTGTATTTAACGGATTCCATTGCAGATCTGGTCAAATTATATTTTAAACCAACTCTGCTCTGATACCAATTGTGAGTCCCTAATCACTATTATGTTAGTGATTGTGAATCGTTAACAGTGAGTTAATTGTAGAAGGGGGGGTTGAATACAATTAAAAACTTTTCTATTATAATGTGTTAGCTTGTTTAGCAAGTTTTTAACCGTATTAAAGTGACAGCAATATGAACACAAATATATATATATAAGATAAGCAGTTCAGTTGCTGATGCAATTCTAGCTGAAAGATAAATTCTTTTATTGATAAAATTTATCTCTTGTTGATTGCGGAATAGATTAGCCAAAGCTAATCTAAATCAAACAACACAGCTATTACAAAGGAGATGAGCAGCAGTGGACAAACACGCTAACTTGCTCACTCGCTGAAGTAAACTAGTAGTGGACAAACACGCTACTCGTTTACTTGCTGGTGTTACTTGTATCTTAGACAAACTAGTCACTGACAAACAAGTGACAATACAAGTAATCGACACAAAATGAAGTACAACATACTACGCTATTTATAGACGCTGAAATCCTTAATTTCCGGATCTGAAGGACACGTGTCGCTGCTTGATTGGAGAGGTAGTTGAGATGTGATGTATCATGGCACGACATTCTGTCTTGAAAAATATCACCTTGTACCATAGACCAATCAAATGCTTCCACGTTACTCTTTTCAAGTTTCGAGGAACACGTGTTGCGCCGTAATAACACCGAATGTCAACTTCTTATTTAATGCAGCATTTAATGCTGCAGTCACTGATAGAAACAACAATTCTCCTCATTCTCGATGCGAGCTAACATGCTCTAAAGAATGACTTGAACAGCTAATCTTCAGTGACTTCTTTTATTCAGCAGAAGAAAGAACTCAAGAAGACTTGGAGACTCTCGCTGATAGATGAGTATCAGCGACACACATAGTTGAGTCTTTTATCTTGATAAGATCGTCATCTACTGGTTTAACATATGATCAGCGACTTAGAGACCTTCAGCAACAGGAGCTTGACTTGAATCATTTTCTTCATGGAACATTATTGAGAAGATCAGAGACTGTGAACAGATAGCATGATCAGTGACTTCACTTATCAGCGAACAATGACTTCAACAATCTCCTACATAATCTCCCCCTTAATCCTTATGATCAGTGACTCAACAGTGTATATGAAGCTTGAATCGGAAAGAGAACGAAAGATGAGCTGAAAATGAAGAAAAGTGCAAAAGCTAAGTTTTCGGTTATGCGTTAGTATTTTGATCATAAATTCTTCATACGAACTCCAATTGGGTTTAACAGGCTGGGCTACAACTTTCGTTGGGACCACTTTTTCATCCATCCGGCGGGTGAATTGAAATGTTGGGCTGCAAAGTATGCGGGCTGAATTTTTGGGGAAAACTCATCTATCCGGCAGATGGAAATTCCATCCGGTGGATGGATTGGGTCGGCAGAAAACCCTTAAATCCCTATTTTCCTCATTTTAACTCGGACTTCCACCACTTCAAACCAACCGACTAAAAGAATATAGATTTCTTTGATCGTATATTTCATATCTACTACTCCCTCCGTCCCAAAATTATTTTCCACCAACAAAAAGCACACGGTTTAATAAAAATGGGACCACAATAGTTTTCAACCACTCAAATAGAATTTGCACCCACTAAACTCTCTTCTTATTAGTTGAAATGGGAAGTGGACAATTATTTTGGGACATCCCAAAAATGAAAGATGGACTATAATTTTGGATGGAGGTAGTACTTCGTATTAAGTTATAATTTGTTGTACCATTTCCTGATGCAGCCTGCGTTGTCGCAGGTTTTGATCTAGTTATATATATATATAAGAATAAGAATATTTGTCTTATACGAATATGACACATGCCTTTTAGTATTTAACTAAATGTAACAAAACTCATTCTCGTTATCTCTCAGATGAAGTCTCTTACAAATTTAAATAGTGAATTATTCACTCTTGTCTATTGTAGTAACACATGCATTTTGTTTTCTTTTTACTTTTTTTAAAAGGAAATATTTTAACACAGTACCACAAATATTTATATGTATATCTCAACCTCACTATTTGAACTCACAAATTAGATGTTCGTCTTAATACCGTTAGACTAATAACTCTTCAGTGATGCACACATTGGTTCGAATTAATGATTGTTACAACTGAATATATATTCTATATGTCTCATCACAAGTGTCCACATTACCATTTTGAATTATCCCAAAAAGGTATTAACTTTCATGTTACAACCAATTAAAGAAAGATTCTTTGAGTATATATGTAATTTGATTAGTGAAAAGTATATTTAGTGGATAATCGTCTAAGTGTGTATATAATTAAAGTGTACTCTTTGACTGAGAGTCTGAGAGAGATGGAGTACATTGAGGCTTTTATAGTTTAAATATACACAACGAATTTGGCTTGCTTAAATAGTTAAATGTACGTTAATACGTAACAGCAAATGAACTTTATTATATTGATTAATAAGTAAAACTTAACAAACCTTAAGCAATAACTTTCTGTCCATGAAGTCATAGCTATCGCCCATTGCACTTCCGCTATAAAATCGATCTGAAAATTGTTGTTCAGGATTTTATTTATTTTATGTTTGATCAAGAAATAACGCACGCGTTTGGTTCCTTTATATCTTAGAAACCATATGTTAGTCTAAATAAAAATTATATCTTAGAAACCATGTATATCTTAATTTAAAATCATGTGAACATTAAATAATTTTTATCAATTAGTACATAACTACATTCTTCATGCCATTCCAGATTAAGCATACACTATTATTAGTATTAGCATAATGTTGTGATTATCATATGGATGATGACATAAGCTAGGAATTCATTTAGTACCTTAAAAGTTACCACTATCGTGTTTGTTGGTATATTGGTAATCACCATAGCGATGAGCTGATATGCCAATCTGCAAACTGAACAAATATTAAATTATATTTGCAATGGCTTAGGACCTAATCACTATTTCAAAGCATAACTCATTAACGACAAATAAATGTGTATTTTTCAATACGGTTTTTAACTAAGATTTAATCTATTTTGTCAAAGTTTGTAATATCCTTAAGATAGTTTGCTATATTAGTCTAAAATAAACTTTTGTTAAACATAGTAAGTTCTATTAGCGAATACTATTAGTCCATTGCATTAAGAGGGCTCGACCGATTATTAAATTAGGATTACATCTTTCTTCGGTTTATAACTTTATAATCAAAAGACACAAACAATAACATTTTTTCTGTTATTTCTTTACATTTTATGTACTACTCGTATAAGGTAAATTAATCATATGGTTTTGTAAGAGGGCAAAGTTACGATGACGGGATCAAAAGTGAAAAGTCAAAACCAAATTAAAGACGTTTGGGCCGTGCATTTTCCCTTTTAACCTTCCATCCACAACCCACCATTTGATGTACGCAACTACGCACCAAAAAAGTAACCTTTTACACACCTAAATCTAACTTGGGTGGATGGTCAAACTTACATTATTATAAAGTAATGTGTTCATAAACGTGAGAATTTTGTGATTCGTTGTTGAGCACTTGGGCTTGGGCTAGTTCTATAATTTGGTTCATTTTGCACTAAAATCTAAAAATATGTACGATTTCACGAATATATACATATATTCAGCCTTAGACTTAAACCCACAACCTTAAAAAGGGTAATCTAAATACGACTAGAGCGATAGACCTTTTACTACTGATTTCATAGATTTAGTGGGTTGATCAGAACGGATTTCATAATTAAAAGTTATATATAGTTTATTCAACTTGTATAGTTTAAAACACATTTAGTCAATTTTCAGGCACTCTTATTCTTTTACGACACAAGTATAACATACGTACGTATTTACATAAACATCTTTTTAAACCAAATGGATTGGGAAAAAATTTATTAACAATTTTAATGATTATTTCATCTAAAACGATATGGTCCATACAACTATTTTTTAATACAAAATCTTTCTTTATCTCCTTAGAAGTGAAAAAGAAAATAATTAATCAGCAATTCATACATAAAAGTCCAATAGCAAACATTTAAAACTACACATCTCAAACTACCTACTTTTTTTTTACATATATCTACTCTCGTTGTAAGATTTAAATATCTTAAATTATATGGAGTATATAGGAAGCATCTTTTGATATCATCAATCTAATTAAATTTTAATTTATCAATTAGTCTACTAATTTTAGTTTGTTGTAATCCCCAACTTATTAAAAAAAAAAAAAAATTTAACTACTAACTTTGCATATATAAAAAATTGATATCCAGTCCGATATGTAATGTTTCCATTATTAATTTACCGAGTAGAAATATGATTACCTGAAAAGGTTACTATAGACTTAAAATAATTAATATTGTTTACTAACTTGGTTTCTAAAACTCTTAGTTTTTTATTTTTTACTAATATAAATCCATTTACATAAAGTAATATTATCATTTATCCAACTAAATTCTTATTTTACATATTAACTTACACACTTTATTATTGGAAACAGAATACAAAATTTTATATTAAAAATTAACGGTCTATATGTATACTCGGGTTTCAAATCTAGTAACATTATATATGACAATTGTTGCTCTTATTATATGTTTCAATTTCATATACATCATTTTTAATTAAACTATAAGTACAAAAGTATATTTGTCTTGTATGCATATGACACATGCCTTTTAGTATTTAACTAAAAGTAACACAACTCATTCTTGTTCTCTCTCACATGGAGTCATAGTAATTAAAATAGTATTATAAATTATTCACTCTCGTCTATTGTAATAACGCGCGCACAATTTTAAAAGTATTCACATACATCACTACAAATGTGTCCCAATTGTAAGACGTGAATTCACAACCTCAGAGTTGAAGATTTACTTTCATACCGTTAGGCTAATGATCTTCGGTGATGCGTGTATCATTTTGAATTAATATTTTGTACAAGTGTGAAGTGTATATATAATCTCTTACGAGGAGGCTTGTATAGTTTTAAGTACACAATGAATTTGGCTTGCTTAAATGTGTACGTTCATAAACGCAACAGAAAATTAGTTAATTAACTAATAATAATAATATAGTATTGAAAGTTTATGGTATACGTACAATAGTGTTACTCAAACATTGTGACCCGATAAGATAATGAAAGGTGACCAAATTTTCCGACTTAACGAAAGGGCAACGATAAACACAAAATAAGTAAGTAAATAAAATAATACTCCGTATGTGAAAAGACAACAAATATATATAGTTTCAAACATAACTTATTTACATTTTTTTACATTGATCATACATTATTATTATTATTAACAGCACAAATCAAAATTTGTTGCCATGTTCCTTGTACAACATAATCAAAATCCCAATAATGCATATGCTTCTTTTTATACAGAAGAGAACAAAATCTGTTTAGACGTTACTTGCCTTAGCTTTTGCTTTGCATATTAACGACTACCCAAAATTTATGAATCCCTCACCACAACAACTTTACAAACCTTAAGAAATCATCTCGTTCGATGACGTCGTAGCTATCGCTCGTGGCACATCCACTTTAGATCGATCTGCAAATTGTTGTCCGAGATTTTATTTTATTTTAGTTTTCATCAAGAAATAACGCACGCGTTTGGATTCTCTTCTATGCTATGATGACGTGGTTGATAGGCATGGTGTTGCGGTAACTGAGGATGATAGTTATGTTGATAGGGTTGATAATTATTATAATAAGGGTTAACGGGAGCGTAATATGGTCTGTATGGCGGCATAAACATCCCGGCTGCAGGATGTGGTGGCGCTTTTTTCTTCTCTTCTTCTTTACCTTCTTCTTTCTTTTTCGGTTCGTCTTTTGAACCTTCTTTTTTACCATCTTCCTTTTTTTCCTCATCTTTCTTACCTTCTTCTTTCTTTGCGTCGTCTTTCTTTCCTTCATCCTTCTTCGGCTCCTCTTTCTTCTCTGGTTCTTTTGCCGGACCAACTGATAGTATATCCGTTGGCCAAAACTTTCGTAGCTTGCTAACAACGTTTATAGGATCAACCGTTCCCACAACTGTCAACGTCCTATCCTTCATGTTCATTGTGATTGAATCAATCCCTACAAATGCACAATCAATTGGAGTATTAACTCTTTAATCTTTCGTTAAGAGACACTGATTTATACACCACCAGTTTCAATCTATACACCACCTACTCATGTTTTACAACGTTGTAGATGTGATGGTGTATGACTAAAATTGTTAGCATACGAATTATCACAGTTTCATTAACTACAACAGTCAAATTCATCATCAATTTGCTGATATACTAGAAATGTAACTATACTTTTGACAATATCACAATCTATCTAAACTAAATCATAGATATCATGATGTACTTAATACTTTTATTTTGTACGTATTTCGGTACCTATGAATGAAACTATTATAAGGACCTATCATTTTGAAGCTATTTTACTTTTATCTTTTCAAACAATACAAATTCTAAATGTATATATGATACATGTTATGATATTGACACAATCTTTCAAAATCACACAACGTGAAACAACCATGACCGCTCTTTTGTTTTGCACTTATTTATTTGCATGTACAAAAGTCATTTCATGTGATCATTTATGCTCATCGTCGACCTTGCAAAAAAAATGCCTGTTGGAAATAATTAATGAATTCATGCGAATCACAAATATAAATAAATTCTCACACCTAGAAAATGAGTAAGATTTTAAGGGGCAACTACATTATAAGGGGAAAGAGAGACGAGCGATATCAACCATTGATTTCAGTTACAATTTGAATCCCGAACGCTCAAGCTAAAAGAAAAAGAAACACGTCACCAACCCATTGAGGTAGGGGCCAAAAGAGAACGCCAAATAAGGACCACGTACAGAGCCACAACAATTGTTACGGGAAACAAATGAATGAACATAACTTAACAAACTTTCTCATAGATCCGTAGTTATTAAACAATAAATGTAGTATTCAGTTAAATGTTTTAAACAAGTGTATGATAAAATTATACTCTAACTAACCACTACTAAAATAGGAAGTATAAAAGTTACGGATTATGTCTTTTAATTTGTCTCATTAAGGTGTACACCACTGGTTTTTAGTCATACACCACTAAACATGTTTTATAGTATTGTACAATACATCTTATAACATGTTCGGTGATGTATAGTTAAAACTACGGATCACTAACAAAATAAATTCCAGAAAATGACGTAATGAATATATAGTTTTATAACATCATTTGTAAAAAAAGGTTTGTATCAAGTTTTACACGTTTTCAATTCACCAACCTTTCTTTTATGCTGTAGATGTACTGTTGGTAATGCATAAAGTACAACAGTTTGTTGTTATGAATGTGACATAAAATTAATGAGTGACTAGTCCATGTGGAGTAAAGAAAAAGAAATTCAACTAAATCTTGGAAAACTTCATTTGTCTTTGAATTCAACATAAAGCAAATCTACTGTCCTGTAGAAATAATACACTGTTTTTGACTTTCAAAAGTCAAATATGTCAGTTTCTAACTCCAAAACTAACCACAATTCATGATGATCATAGACATATCATTGCAACCCACCTTAAGTGATGACCCAAATATGACCAAAACATTAAAAATGAGCTAAAAAGTCGAAAACTTGAATCTAGATTGTAAATTTTACTAATTTTAAGTTTGAATTCTTATAAAAGAAAGTAACTTTCATGATAACTGTGACTAGTCTTACCTGACAGAGTAGATACAGCCTTCAAAGCTCTTCTCTTATCTTTATCATCATGCAAATCCAGTTTCAATATACACTTCTGCAATTCAGATACAGAAAGTTGTTTAAAAGCAAGATTTGGATTCCATGTTATAACTAGAATTTAAAAACATATCAAGAATATTACCATGAGAACAAAAAGGAGGTACGATTAAACTTATTAAAGAACCATGGGAACAGAAAGTAAGATAAAAATATTAAACAAGCTGGATTCAAGAATCAAAGGAATTGTACCTTCATGTGGCTGATTATGATTGGGTCCCTACTAAAGATGAGAGAATTGGGGATCAGAGCTCAGAGAAGAAAAAAGTTGAGGGGGAGAGAGGAAATGAGAATGAATACTAGAAATGAAATAATGATTTGTTGAAAAGGTATAAAGATTTATGGACACAAGAATAAGAAATGGAATCAAAACAAGAATTTGCATACTAGGAAAGAGAAATCAAAGAATTTTATGAAATGGTTATTGCTTTATATTATGACCTTTTTATTATGCATTAAATAAAATAGTTGGATTTTTTTTTTTTGTTCTAAATTAATTTATGGAGTTCTGTATATGTATATTTGGACTATTACACTATATTGATGGCTAGAGTATGATATTTAAAGACTTTTGCATACATGTATGTTGCAACAAATACCACATAAGTTAATTGACTCTTGTATATGATGCATCATGATTCATCCCTACGGTACCTAAATAACTAAGAGGCCTTACAGTTTTCTAGAAATGTAAGAACATCACGATACAAAGGGAAAAAGTTATTAGAGTAATGTTATATATGACTAATTACACAGATCTAAATATAGATGTGTCAGATTTGAAAAGTGACGTAACGTTGATTTGGCACAAACTGATGCGTCAGTTTGTGTCACGGAAGGGAACGTCTTATCAATGCATGTAGTTGACCTTCTATAATTGTTAAAAACACGACCACAGTTCAAATGAGTTGGAGGATGACATGGATTTCCCAACTAAAAACATTGCAATATACATAAAAATATCAAAATTAAATTAAAAATAATAATATGTTTGTGGATGAGTGGTTGGAGATAAGTGGCAGATGACAACACGAGAATTAAGAATTATGGTTTTCCATAGTTAGAAATTTGAGGTTCCATTGTTTATTCATCCACATTGAGTGAAGTTATCTTCATATCCACATTGATGAAAAATCGAAATTTAAAGAACAAGATCAATAACATATTATAAAATAGCAAATTTATATACCTAATACCTTGTTAGTAATTCCATTTTTATAACTTTTTGTTGTTAGGTTGATAATCGACAATTTCAAAAGATTCATAAATGACTGACTCTTTTCTATCCATAATACGAATGTGAAACACATATACAATGCACGCACGCTTGAACACGAGACATCGTATCATTCATGTCAAAGATGTGCACACCTACTACCAACTTATCACGTTGTTATCACAAGTGTTTTGATAAATCTTTCCCCCTATTTTTTTTATATTTCTAATTCTTTTTACTTCAATTTTGATTTGATTTCACCTTTTTAATGGGAATCTTTGGGAGTGGCTTTATTTGTTGAGTTAAAAATGGTAATATTTAGGTCACCAATGGCCAAACGTGTGGTCCTAAAATTCATCATCACATACAAAGAACTAGAAAAGAATAACTTTTTGCATAAAATAATTGACATAATAATCACATTGAATAAAGGATGACATAATAAAAGTCTAAAATCATTCCGTATAAAACTTATCAAACTATATTATCAACTAAACCACCATCCAATACTTCCTTTATTTAATTAAAAAAATAATAAATAAAAAAAACTTATGGTATTGTTTAATAAAAACCACATCATGGATGATCTTAATCCGAAGGTCTATTCGTGTAATCGTGTTGCATCAGCCCCAGCCCCAGTGTCTATTTATGGTTTGGTGGCACCTTACAATTATTGACATTAAACAAATTAATGGAAACAAATTGCATCCACATATCTAATCTAGTGCTCATAAATATTCATATATATATTCTATTTACTGCAATAATAATATATGTCTTTTAAATTATTCTAAAAGGCAATTAACAAAGTTTAAATGGCTGATATATTCTCAGCAAGAAAAATCTAAACATCCCATATAATATTTTTAAAATTTTCAACAAAAAATGATGCTTTTGAAAATAAAACGACGTTACTCATGTTATTTTGAGTAACAAAATTTTTAATTCAATACAATGTACGTAGTTTGAATTTGGTTAATATAAAATTATGATTTTGTTTTATCAGTAAAACACGTAATGGATTATTGACTTGTGGGCATGTTTGGATCGAGAGTTTTGAATTTTAATAGATCGGAATGGAACTGGGAATGGCTAGAAATGATTTATATATAAGATTATTATAAGTGTTTGATTGTGGATTTTAAAATTTGGAATAAAACCTTCATTGTGAAAGTTTCCTCAAACCCAACAAATAGGGTGGATTAGTAGATTTGTGATTAATTCTCATTCGCATTTCATTCTACTATCGAACATATACCCATAGTAATTATATTTGTTAACCAAACGCACCCGTGGTTCTATATCAATAATGTAATTCCTTCACTTACATTTTAATTAATCTTTTAATAAGTTAACAATATCGTACGTTGATAAACATCTTTACATTCAAGTGGACGTCACTAATCAAGCTAACGCGGCCACCGGCGCCGTACATTATAGATATTGATTGCTGTCTTTGTTTTACTACTCATATTTTCGTCAATATCGAGTCATTTAATTTTAATAAATATATATATTAATCAAAAAAGGTAATTGTTTCTACTACAAGTGAAAGAATTTAATAAATTGAACTATCATAATAACATGATACTTATGTTACCAACCGTCTATTCTACGAAGTATTATTTATCTTTATAAATAATCATCATCATGAATGATATGTTATGTTAAGTCAATTTTGTTACAAAAATGCCATTTCACTTACGTTCCCACTTAGATTTTAAACTAGTTATAATTTGATAGAAACAGCTCTATATACTTACTTCACACATTATTTGAGGTATTAAATTTTGTTTAAATACATACATAAATGTATTTTAAACTAACTAATGAATAATTACACTTGTATAGATATGATACTCACATACCGTGAATTTACGTATTTACTCCATCAATTTTATGTATATGGTATGTGGCTCGATCATTCGTTCGTCTTCTTCTTTGTAAATGGCTTTACAAGATTGGTGAGTCTATATGATTTATCTTCTTCATTTCTTGATATTTATACACGATTAATAATACATGCGAAGTTCTAATTTGATGCCAAATTAAGTAATTCCTCAACTTAGATTTATGTAGTTGAATTCATATAAACCGGTGTTACTAAACAAACATACATAAAATTAAACATCATGAACCATAAAATAAGCGAATTAGGTTGTACAATATGGTTGGCCATCAAAAGTCCAAAACCATAGTAAGTATGGATTGCGATTTGCGTGGTCCGGTCTTCCTTTTCCGGTCCGCTGCCACCGCCGTAGATTTTAGAATTTTGTTCCTAAAACTACATTAAAGTATTTCTTGTCTGATTATAACACGTACTTCATATTTTCTAAGTGGATTTTTCTTTGTTTTCTTGTGTAATCTTTATTTAAATCCACTGTCTTACAAATAAACGAATAAAATATTAAAGATCACTAAATTAGTAAATTTACGCGATGATAATATGCCAACTATTAAAGATAAGGTTTTGAGAAAGACCAAATACAATTTCATCATCACTCTAAATGCAAAGTTGTCAAATATTATCCTGGTTATCTATACTAATATATAAAGCATGTCCATGTTTTATATTTAAAAACTTTTAAAAGTAAGACTTAACACTTCTATATTTAACACATATAGTTTAATTCTCATCTTTTTACAATTTTATTATTTTCATGGCACTTCACTCTTCACTACTATACTGAGTCATTATCGGTTTGTCGGTGAATAAAAGAATTTTGTATTTCGTTGCATTGCGCGGGTGTTACGCTAGTTATTTTATTATACTACACAAAACATGTTTAATTTACATATGTGTCTTTTTATCATATGAAAATGACAATTACTATGTTTTAGAAGAAGGCAAAAGTGATGTATCTAATCGTAAATGCACTTCACATTCTTTTTTCTCCTTTTGTCATTTGGAAAGAGATATTACTGATACTCAAATTTTATTTATTAATTGAGTAAAAATGTATAAATCAAAAGAGATTTTGATCAAATCTTATGCATTTGTTTACAAAAATGTATATAGATCAAATTATTAACGGCGCATTTAGTTACATAAAACTTATCCACTTTTCTATAAAACTCTTCTAAGAAAACCACTACGTATAAAATTAAAAAACGCGTACAAATTCAACTTTTCTGAAAAACTTTCTAAGAAAATGAAAATTCTCATTTTCCTTTTTATAACTAAGAAGTTGAAAGCTACTTTTCATAGTTCTCTAAGTTTTCATCTCTAGTTTCTTTTGAAAAAAGGAATACTCCACCCCTCACATTTGAACGCATTTTCTAAAGTTTCATTGCTTTTCTAGAGAAGTAAACACTTCCTACTCTATAGAAATACGAAAAATGAAAAATGAGAAAATATTTCTGTAACTAACGCACCATAAGTTTGGTAAGGAAAGACGATTGAAAATATATTTTGTTGTAATCTTGAAAATCAAGTTATGTATGATAATGCAGAGATGAACTATGTAGCAGCCTGGCCCAGTACATAATTGGGCTTATATTACTCGAACTTGAACTGTAAGCTGTAACAAAAGCACTTATCATACTTGATTGTTTCTCTCCTTCAAAACAGATCGTAACATACAAAAGTAAAATATGTCGCGTTTAGTTACGAAAAATTATACTACTTTTCAGAAAATTAATCTAAGAAAATTAGAAAACGTCTTCAAATCTAAGTTATCTAACAACTTTTTTAAGAAAAGTAAAATTATCGTGTTTCTTTTTATAACTAAAAAGTTGAAAACTACTTTTATAGTTCTCCAATTTTCATCTCTATTTTTAATGGAAAATGAAAACTCCATCCCTCACTTAGAACACATTTTTCAAATTTCCTTTATTTTTCTATAGTAGTAAAACACGCGCCACTCCCTAGAATAATGAAAAATAAAAAATAGAAATTTTTTACATAACTAAATGCACCCCAACTATAATACATTCACTTAAGTTTGGCAGCCACTCAAGTATTGTCATTGCTACTTGTATCGAATATCGACCATTTCTTTGCCTAAAATATATGACCCAGTGTCTTAGATATAGGCATACTCAAAGTATGCAAGTTCATGATTATTGGGCCCTTTACTCAAAGTATGCAAAAAAAACGTTTCAATAACCTTACACACATTTGCAATGCAAGTATTATCCAAACAGTCGTCGATCTTAACTAGATATATGCAAGAATAGTTTCGTTATAACAACGAATGTAATACAATGCAATACAATTAGAAGCTATTCAATACAATAACTACAAGTCTACAACGAAATGTAACCAAAACAAAATACAAATAGAAAGGATGAACTTGAACACATGCCTGAAAGTTGTCGTGAAACACTACGTGTGTAGCCGAAGAAGTGGTCAAAAAGCAGCCTTGCACGAGGTTGGATTTTCTGACTTGCATTTGTGTCCACACGCACACATTGGTTCAATGAATCGAACCCAGTTCGTTCACTATTTGCTACAATGCTTCCACTTTTGAGCTTCTAAACTCCTCACAAGTTTGCTTCCACTTCTACGTGGGACAAACTCAAAAGCCATTTAATATTTATTTTTTTCACACATCAATCGCCTCACTTTGAAAATCGTTATCTCATTCACCTTAATTTCGTTTAGACGCATCTTCACTTGTTGCGAAGTTTTTCACCAAGAAGAAGGCAACCCACCAACATATGATTACAAGTTATACATTTGTATCCAATGTCCATAAAAACCAATATTTTCACCAAATTTCCTAACAAACTTAAATTCCAACCCAAGTCAACCCCATCTGGACCAGTCTGATTCGGTTTAACAATTCTCTTAGTACAAACCATGTGTAGAAGGGTTCAATGTGTCCTATTGTCAAAAGTAAAGGGTACAATTACAAATACAAAAAGTTTGATCAACATACGACAAAAATATCATACACAAAGGTGCTTGTTGTTGACCTGTACATCTTTTATGGCACTCCTCATACACGTGTCTTAGACATCTCCGCTGCGTGTAGTGGAGCCTCACTTAATTCCCCCAATTCCCCAAATTTCCAATAATCCCCCAATTCTCACAAACCCTAATTCCGATTATCAACCTGCAATTCGTCATCTGATAACAACCATCGTATATATTGTTTGTATTTTTTTTGTTTACATTCAATGGATCGAGAATATAGTAGTAATAATAATAATCTCTCAATTGCAGAATACAAACCGTGCAATTATCATAAAACGACGTCGTCGTCAACATCAGGTTGGTTAGAAATTCGGTTATTCTACGTCCGTATCACACCGTGTGCCGTGAACACCGTACCGGAACATTTAACGTTACGAAACTTACGGCGTGAAATCGGTGTATCACTTGAGATTAACGGAGTTAGGATTCCGTCAGCTAACACTGCTTTAGTAACGTTACGAAGAGACCGCGTGGATAAAGAATCATCGGAAGTAACGTATGTTAGTACGGATAATATCAGGGTTACTGGAGCGATTGAATTCGAGGTTATTGATGATGAATCAGATGACAGGGATATGATTTTGTGCGGATCGTTGGAGAGAATTGAACCGAATTGGACCAATGGGAGCTTAGAAAATGGTCATGGTGTTGCTGGATCAAAAACCGGGTGGAGTATGGATTTTTATGCTGCGAATTTGTCGAAATTCGGGAGTTCTTCGCCGTCGATTGAAGTGTATATTGCAGGGTGTTGTAGTTCGGTGCCGGTGATATTGACAAAAACGGTTCAAGTGAGTCCTAGGAGACGAGGTGGTAATAGGCATGTGATGCTTGATGCTATACCCGAAGATGAAGAAGTTGATAAGGGATTGGTGAGGGAGAATGGGGTTGTTCGACAGCGAAAATTGCCGGTAACTTGCTGTTATTTTCATTAAGTTATGCTTTTTGTTTATATGGTTGTGTTTATGTTTATGTTTTGCTATGTTGATATAGTTTTATTTATTAACCATGTATAATGAATTTGATTTGATTGATTAGCTGTAGCATAGTTCTTGTTGGTTTCTAAGACACTCTCTTAGTGATGTAAAATGTTAATTAGAACCTATAGATGGAAGTATGGAACCTACAATATAGATAAAAAGTTATAGAAACTGATGAAACCTTATTGATAGTGACTATGAAAGAACTTTCCGCAATATATTTGAATCAGACACAGAAAAAGATCTCGTTTGAGGAGACTATCCCGTTGAACCGGTGGACTTTTTCATTTCACGTGTCTTGTTTGATTGGCGTGGAACTTGTTTACTTCTAGATCAAATTTATACCCTGTTTGTCTCAAAGTAGGTTGGAACATTGATTCGACACAGTTTGACGAGAGTATCTAGTGTTGGGTAAACATTTCCAATTCCCTCTCTTGTAGACCATAATCGTTTTTACCAGTACTTTAAAGTGATTACTTTTTGGCAAGAAAAATATAGTATTATGCGTTAGAAATTTACCCAAACGAATATATAAACGGATAGAACAGTGCATGAAGGTTTCTTGGGGAACTGCCTATGTTAGGTACTGCTCTTTGAAGTTGTGAAACTCACATGCTGAATGGTTAAGGTTGGAAAATGATACTGAAAGATTCTGAGCATTTCAGTTAATTCAGAGACCATTAATTTCAGATTTAACAGCACATATGCTGACTGTATCTGATTTAGGCCTCTGAACCGTCTCGTTCAGAGCTGATTAAACATAGCCTTAGTTTTGTTCTATTAGGGGATGGTAATATACACAAAAGCAGTTTTTTACGTGTGCACACAAACTAAAGTAAAAATCTATGGCTGATTTCTCCATACCATTGTTTATTCAGCATACAGGGGAAGAAGCCAATGAGTATGAATCAGAAAGGAAAGTGGGACCAAGCTACTATTCAGATGAGATGTATTATGATGAAGATGGACAACTTACATGGTTCAATGCTGGTGTAAGAGTTGGTGTCGGAATCGGCCTCGGGATGTGTCTCGGTATTGGCATTGGTGTCGGGCTGCTCATGCGTTCATATCAAGCAACCACCAGGAATTTTAGGAGGCGATTTTTCTGAGGTTTTGTCACTTTCTGCAGCTTCAAAATGGCAAAAGTTACATACTATGGATGTGAATATCCAGTTCTCATAGGGCAAGCAACACGTTATGCTTGTATCATCGAATGGAGTTTATTTGACATATATGCAGTAGTAGCACGAGAATGCAAGTGGGTTTGCTCGAAATGGGTTCTTTTTTGTAGATAGGATTGGAATTCCAGTCATATAGAGGTTTGTTTTTCACTGTCCCTTTTTTCGATGTAATCTCCGAGTGGCTGCACAAGCTTTATTTTAGCCAACTTTTTTGTTTCTTTCATTTTTCTTGTAATAATTTCTAATATTAGATCTCAATGAATAACCCAGTGTTGGGGTTGTATAGTTTTTGGCGTTGTGTTCTGCTACTAAGTTGGGTTCTTTTTTTGGTCCTTGAAAGGTTGCAAAGAATTGTGAAGAACTGAACCCGAATGTAAGTGTTACAAACTTCCATTTTTTGAAAAGGCACTTAAGGCTAATTATACGATAATCTAATCGTTTAAGGTTTAGCCCTGTGATTTAGAGATTTGCATACATTAAATGTTATGTTCTCTCGGGAATGAAGAAAGTCTCACAATTTAACATAATATTGAATCTTCTAATTTACTTGCATTTCATATAAGAGAACATGATCTCTTATATCAGGGTTGAACATCACAAAATTGTATGGTGATTTAAGAGGTTACAAACAACTTATAGTAAAAAGGTTACAAACTAACATGTCTTAATTATATTGGTGTTCGTTTTCGCGATGATTGGTAAGACATAAAGTTGTATCTTAAATTTTGTAATTTATTTGTATCCAGATCATTTCTCTTTACAAAGCGGTTCAAATGTTCAATTGTTCTTGATTTACAAGACGGATTCTTATCCTTGACTTATAAAATGTCAAACAAATCTTATCTTTGTTAATAGTTATGCTCAACTTTGAACTCTAGGTACAACCGTACAACTATAAAAGTCTATAACCGTGTAGAAAATTTCAAGCTATGACGTTGTTTGAGTATTTTAGTCAATTAAGAAGCTCAGACCAGTTTATTATTGTAAAGTCCACTAATCTTCATATTTTTAATGTACTAATGAACAAGCAAATTTCATAGAATAGAATATAAATAAAATGTTCGTAATATACTATGCCTTTTCGGTTTTCGATCTGTTTTACAGTTATATATTTCGAAAATGTCTTTATGTGATAATTATGGCCTTAAAAGCTAATAACGTGATAAGGGTTAGGAAAAAATTTATTAGGAGTAACAACGTGTAACCAAATTGACGAATAAAGGGGTTGAGACGCTCTAAAAAAGGTACTAATATATGATTAACTAATAGATAAATTTTACACCGGTTATGAATAATATTTTTCTCAAAAGCAACCAATGAATAAGAGCATCCACAATGGATTCATCTATTCAAAAGGTTTTTGTTTTTCTTAATGAGAATGTATCATTTCTCCATAACGTTTTATTCAACACGTTTTGTTAACGATTTAAAACACGATATTTTTACTTGAAGTATTTTATCAAAATACTTGATAATGAGTTATAAGATATAATTTGACTTTAGTTCGTCCGTCAGGCGCGTTTCACGCATTTTCGTTGCGTAAAGTTACGTTTTAATAAAACGTATAATCGTGTAATATATTAAAGTAAATATATTAAAGTAAATAATGTTTGTTTGGATAAATCCACATTATTTTTAACAGTTTGTCACCAACGTCCACAGTAAATAGTGTCGGACCTCGTCCAGTTCAAGTGTGTATGATTTAAACAAATCATATAACGTGTATGTAATTACATAGAAAGTTACATATATTGTAATTACAAGTAGTTAGGCACTAATTAAAGTCCTAAATTAGCGGGTGTTACACATAATATTTATTTATTAAAAAGCTACATACACAAAATAATATGGATCTTTGATCAAAGACTCAATTTTAGCAAACTTTTTACTTAATAAAGCTTTATTCTCCAATGGACAAACCCTTTCAAAAAACTTTTTATTCAAAAACCCTTCAATAAACCTTCCAATGAAGCAAGATGTGTCTTTCAATGGGATTTTAAATTTGATATAACGATATATAATTAAATTATAATAAAAATAATAATATCACTTTATTCTCTCTAAATATTAAACATAATTAAATATATTAATAAAAATAGAACCGTCAATAATATTATCAAATAAAATAGCATAAAAAATCAAAACTCACACAACTTTCACAACATATTCATGTTTTCATAATTTTAAGCAAAATCAACACTATCTAAAATAAAAATGTATTGCATTCAATTTTTTTAGCCATAATTCTTTATTTCTAACCATATAATTTATCATTCTTTGCGTTTTTCTTTATATTAATATCAATGGATCCACGATGTCAACATTTTTCAAAAAATTATTCATTCCAAAAATCAAGTGTAGTAGAATATTTCTTTAATCAAAATAACAGATTGTTCAAGATCTTAAAAGTCCAAAAAAGTTGGAAGGTATGATGTATTCATTTTTAAATTTAAACTTTTTATATATGATTATTTTCTATTTACAACAATGTGTAATTTTAATTTGGTTGTTCGCATTGTAACGGATCTTAAAAACTATACATGTACAAATAATAACACTTTACATTTAACACAATAACGCATATACTAATTTATTTAATTATAAAAATTATTAATAAAACTTTGAATGTATAACAATAACATTTAGAGTAAATTTTATAAATGGTCCATGTGGTTTACACCGATTTACGAAAATGGTTCATATACTTCTTTTTCACCTTTTCGGTCCAATAAGTTTATATTTTGCTCGAAAATGATCCGCCACCCACCTAAAATGACTAAAGTACTCTTTGTGACTATCCGAAAAATGACAAAAGGAATGGTATTTTAGTCATTTTAAATTTTAAGTAGATGATGGATCATTTTCGAGCAAAACGTAAATTTATTGGACTGGAAAAGTGAAAAATGAAGTATAAGAGATCGTTTTTGTAAATCGGTGTAAATCACATGACCGATCTATAGAATTTACTCTAATATTTAATTACCCACATTTGTATATTTTTATGCAAATTACCCCAAACTTATTCGAAAATTAGATTTGTAGTTTAAGACGTTACTCAATTAAAACAAGTGAGGGAAATGATGTAATTTTACTTCAATCAACGTCCGTCACCGGAAATACAAATGGCGACGCCGGTGAAGAGAGATCGGAAAACCAAATCCCCAAACACTCGTACACCACAGTCAACGTCTCTTCCATTAGTCATCACTCTCAATTGCGTCGAAGACACACTCATCGAACAACAGTACCTCACCGACATCGCAACCATCAACCACATATCACTAAGCCAACTCACTGAGTCACCAATCGAGTCCGCCGCCGCCGTTCTCCTCCACTCACTCGCCTACCTCCCTCGCGCCGCACAACGCTCCCTGCGTCCGCATCAGCTCCTTCTCTGCCTCGGCTCCTCCGATCGCTCCACCGATTCCGCTCTAGCTGCTGACCTAGGTCTCCCTAGATTCGTCCACGTGGACGTGTCACGTGCTGAGGAGGTTGCTGATACTGTAATGGCGTTGTTTTTAGGTTTACTTCGGCGAACGCATTTGCTCTCTCGCGGTATGCTTTCGGCTTCTGGATGGCTCGGCTCGGTCCAGCCGGTGTGCCGAGGAATGCGGAGGTGTAGTGGACTTGTGCTAGGCATTATTGGTGTTTCAGGCTCTGCTAAGGCATTGGTTACAAGGATTTTAGCGTTTAAGATCAATGTGCTTTATTATTGTAACGTCCTCAAAACCGGTCTGGTAATTTCCTTACTTTTAAATAATTATTTAATAAGTTATAAGTAAATTAAATATTAATTGCTTATGTGAAACTTATTGTGAATAGTGTAACATTATTTATTTTAAATAGTTATTGGTAACAGTGCAATAAAATAATTATTTTCGCAATCGGGTTTTAGGTTCCAGACTGTAGATTTAGAACGGGTATTAAAAATACCCAATTTGGGTCGGTTTTGAAAGGAGACCGACCTAAACTCCACCATTTTCTTCCCCAATTTCAGTTCACCTCTCATTTACCTACTTTCAATTTTATGAACCCTAACTTAAATTACACATATCAAACCTTTGCAAGTTTAATTTGAAAGGAATATTAGTTCCTTAAGTTCTTCATCATCATCTTGATTCTCAACCTTGTAAGTAGTTGGTTTTAGTTTCATGAACATGTGTACATTGAAGTTAGTAGTTAATTGATGCTAGGGTTGTTTATAGATGATGTTATGCAGTGTAATTGAGTTGTTCATAACCTAATAAACTGAGTTAATAAACTATTGATGATGGTTGTTAATCAATAAACTGAATTTGACTATCTTTGAAATGGGTTTTGAGTTTGAAACATAGAAATTAAGAAATTGAAATCTTTGATGTTAAATGAAGTTGTTTGATGTTACTAGAAGTAAAACAATGTTTCTTAGATGCTAAAAATGTGAATTGTTAATTTAGTATCTTGAAAATTTGTGTGATTGAGTTTTTGGTTCGAGCTGAGTTGTGCAGAAATGAGTTGCAGGTCTTTTTCTACATACTCACGCGATCCAGCTTTTGGTTTCTGGATCGCGTAAGCTAGTTAAAAATCGTCTAAAATGTCAAAGTTTACCTTGGGTACGCGATCCCACAAAAGTTTCTGGATCGCGTATGTTAGTGCAAAATGGTTACTGAAGAAAATGAACTAGGATACGCGATCCTGTAAATGGATCCTGGATCGCGTAAGCAAGTGTAATTTGGTAACAAAAATATTTGAACTGAGCTACGCGATCCGGCTAGGATTTCTTGGATCGCGTATGCAAGGGTAAATTTGAATGTTTGGTTAAAATCTTATATTTTGATTTAGTTGATTTAGATTATGAATAAAAGTTGTTTATTTGTTTAAATACTTTGCATTTAAGTTTGTTAAGTGAAAGAAGTAAGTTATTAACTTGTTGATTTTGTATTCTCAGATAAACAGAAGACTCAGTGATATAGACATCCTGAGTGTGGAGGTGAAAGCGGTATCGGTGAGTGGATTTATAAGTCACTCTTTGATTTAGTTGTAATCACTTTGATTACAACAAGTGATAGTTGTCATGTTGATAGAATTAGTTAAATTGTGTTATTGATTGAATCTTATGTGCTAGTTGTAATGTGATTACAAGTTGTTTTGAGGTCAGCACGTTGGTTGGGTTAGTTGGTTATTGTGTGAATTACACATAGTCTTACTTCATTTGTTGTGTGTAAGACTTGTGTTTGAGTACAATAAACACTAGCTATCGGTCTATTCCGTATTGGTCATATGGATTGTTGGACAAGTGTTCTTGAGAGCCGCCGCGGCAGTAGGGTTTCTCAAGAACCACCGATCCTCATAGTTGAATTGTTGATTGTTGATATTGATGTATAATATTGTTTGGCGTAAACAGGGGATTATACTAAGTTGATTAGTGGGTGTTAAATTCATTCACTTAGCTTCGTGCTAATCCCTCAATTTACTTCTTGCAGGTGTTATTTTGATATGTGGGTTGCAAGAAGAGACGAAGAATGTTTGATATTTAGCAACTCTGATATAGTTTTCAGAAAACTATGTTTTTGTACAATATAATACCCCGTTTAAATGATGTAAATGATGGTTTCGTAAATATTAGACTTATAATATATGTTGATATTATAAGTTTATAAAATAATGTTTTGTTTTAAACGCTTCTGTAGTTGAAAATTTATAAAATAATGTCTTAAGAAAGAGGGGTGTTATAAGTTGGTATCAGAGCAAAGTTTTGGGTGAATTGAGCATTGTAAAATGTTCAATCCCAAACTTTGATTGTGTTGAATCAAACATTCTTGTGTTGGGATTAGTAGGGAGGTGAATTAGTTAGTAGATAAATACTAACGATTAACGAGTGTTGAGTGTTGTGTTGATTTCAGAGATGGCAGATAACGAACAAATGACCGTGAACCCTAATAATGCCTCAAGGATTGATGCTCCACCGTCGGATACACATAATGAGAGACATGACCATGAGGGTACATCTAATCTTGCTCATGGAGAATCTAACAGGGATGATTATTTGCATCAATTAGAGGATGAGATAATTACTTTGAGGGAGTATAAACGCCAAGCTGAAATTGAATCATCTCAACAACAACGACTTGTTTTTGGTAATGTTCCACCATCTCAATCTCAATCAAGTAAACATTGTTCTTTTAAGACCTTTATGGCTAGCAAACCACCAGAATTTCATGGGAGTACAAATCCTTCCGTTACCTTAAATTGGTTGAGAGATATGGAGAGGAAGTTTGATGTGACCCGTTGTGAGGAAGAAATGAAGGTCAATTATGCAGTCCAATGTTTAAAGGATGAAGCTATGGTGTGGTGGGATTCTATCACCGGCCATTTAATCCATCAACAAAAAGAGTCAATTATGTGGAATGATTTTCGTAATGCCGTGTGTAAAAAATATATTCGGATTTTGATATGGCACGTATCAGAAGAGAGTTTGTGAGTTTGCAGCTAACTGAAAATATGACGATTGATGAGTTGATATCTCAATTTTCGGATAAATTGCGATTTGTTCAACAGTGGGTACCTGATGAAAAGACTAAAGTTGAACAGTTTGTTGAAACCTTGCCACCGAATTACCGTACCACGGTGAGATTAGCGGGTTCTTTGTCACAAGCTTTTACACTTGCTAGATCTGTTGACAGTGACATGAGAGCTCAAAATCTTTATGTGAAGGGCATATTATCTTCTAGAGATAAGAGTGATTCTTCAAGCAAGGGAAAGTCGAGATGGCAACAAAACCGGCAAAGTAAAAAAAAGTGGAAACAAAAGTGGATTTTCTGGTGTATCTATTAATTCTAACTGGTGCAGTTCCTTTAAGTCAAAGCACACCGGTCCGTGTACTCCTCAAACGAACAAGTGTCTGAAATGTGGTGAATTAGGACATGAAATCAACAGTTGTAGGTATCCTAATTTTGTTTGTTGGACGTGTAAAAAGGAGGGACATCGAGTTGGAAATTGTCCCGAGGCAGGAAGGCAGGGTTCATCTTCGGTCGGAGGTTCATCATCTTCCGGTCAGAAATGAAAGAATCCACCTCCAGCAACTAGTAGGGTTTTCCAGATGACAGTCGATGAGGCTGTGTACACGGAAGATGTTATTACGGGTACTTTCCTTATAAACTCTGTACCTGCACGTGTTCTATTTGACTCATGAGCAAATTGTTCCTTTATATCAGTGTGCTTTTGTGATAAACTGAATTTGAGCCCTACTTTGATTAATAAGCTTGTAGAAGTAGAGATTGTTAGTGGTAAATTAATTCCTGTTACCACCTCGGTGACTGGAGCTAATATTGTAATTGATGACCAAATTTTCCCAATCTCGTTTCTGTTAATGTCAATTCCCAGTTTCGATGTAATAGTCGGTATGGATTGGTTGAGTCACCATAAAGCCAGTATAGATTGTCATCAGAAGTTAATAAAGATCCCAATCTCTGAAAAGTCATACGTTGTGGCTCGAGGAGAAAGGGATAGAGGGCATATTCCTTTGATTAGCATGATGAAAGCTAGGAAGTCGTTGTGTAAGGGTTGTGAATCTTATCTAGCTTATGTGATAGATGTCAAATTGGAAAAGAAAGCTATTTCCGAAGTTCGGGTAGTTTCTGAATATCCGGAGATATTTCCCGATGAATTGCCTGGATTGCCACCTATTAGGGAAGTTGAATTCCAAATTGACCTTATCCCTAATATGATGCCTATAGCAAAAGCTCCCTATAGATTAGCACCATCTGAGATAAGAGAAATGATGAGTCAGATTCAGAAGTTGTTAAATAAAGGATTCGTTAGACCTAGTTCTTCACCGTGGGGTGCACCAGTGTTGTTTTTGAAAAAGAAAGATGGGTCTTTTCGGATGTGTATTGATTATAGGGATTTAAACAAAAGAACTATAAAGAATAAGTACCCTTTACCTCGAATAGACGATTTGTTTGATCAGTTGCAAGGGTCATCAGTTTATTCTAAAATTGATTTAAGATCGGGTTATCATCAAGTTCAAGTTCGCGAACAGGATATTCCAAAGACTGCTTTTCGGACTAGATATGGTCATTATGAATTCTTGGTCATGCCTTTTGGTGTAACTAATGCTCCAGCAGTTTTTATGGATTTGATGAATCGTGTATGTCAACCCTTCTTGGATAAATTTGTGATTGTTTTCATTGATGATATTTTGGTGTATTCTAAATCTGAATCAGAACATGAAACACATTTGAGATTAGTATTGGAAACTTTAAGAAGAGAGCAATTATACGCTAAATTTTCTAAATGTGAGTTTTGGATTCGAGAAGTGCAATTTCTGGGTCATGTAATCTGTAAAGATGGTGTTAAAGTTGATTCCTCTAAAATTGAAGCTGTGATGAATTGGAAAGCTCCAAAAACAGCATCTGAAATAAAAAGTTTCTTGGGATTAGCGGGTTATTACCGGAAGTTCATTAAAGATTTTTCTAAACTTGTAAGTCCGTTGACTAAATTGACCCGTAAAGATGAAAAGTTTGTGTGGAGTGACCAACAAGAACACGCCTTTCAAACTTTAAAGCAATTATTATGTCAGGCCCCAGTGTTAACGTTACCAAGTGGATCTGATGATTTTATTGTTTATTGTGATGCGTCGTATGCTGGGTTGGGTTGTGTTCTTATGCAGCGGGATAGAGTTATCGCCTATGTTTCTCGTCAACTGAAACCTCATGAAAAGAATGAAAGTGCCTTATACTTGGATCTAGATGACAATTGACAGTAATTAACAGGCGGAATCAATCAATTACACTTAATGCTAACAAACACAAACCGAAACAATGATATTCAAACAAAGCAAACTTGTTTATTAGCTTGTATAACGTATTGGGATCGATTACAGAGAGGCTTAGTCGACAAATGGTGCTAGGGTTTCGTCAACCCTAGCCGAAAACCCGTAGGTTTCTATTTATACTAAAAAGTCAGCCGACATGCGTCACTTGTGGAAGTGTCGCATGTGGCCGCCTTCATGCGTCACTTACCTAAGTGTCGCTATGCGTCACTTAGGCAAGTGTCGCCTAACCTAAAACACGAGTGTCGCACTATACAAAAGCTATATTTCTATTACATAACTAACGACACTTATTACAACTCGATAGACCAACTGACAGACACCTAATATGTATCAACAAACTCCCCCGTGTCTTCAGCTTGATCTTCAAAAATCTTCAAGTCTTCACTTCCAACCAGCTGGAAATACACCACCAGCGTGTACTCCATTGGCGACGCAGATATCCACGATCTTCTGAAATTTCAACGCTTCAGCTCTATCTTTCGTCTTAAACTCAATTCTATTTTCATGTAATCTTTTCATATCTTGAGCAGAAAGATTGATCAAACTTAATGGGTCAAAAACGCAAAACATTTTCCTCTTGAGACCCCATAATGACCTCTTAGAAGGCTGAACAGCATCCCAAGCTGTTATCTCGTTATTTCCTGTATCTGCAATGGAAGACTCCGGGTCTGTAGCTGGTTCAGAATTTGGAATGAATACAATCACAGCTTCACCCGTAACATCATCATATTCCCAATAAACCAACCTATTCAAAAAATCTAGCGGGATGATCTCCAAAGGTATCTTCTGTAGACACTTTGCTGGTGGATAGATCATCTTCACAATAGGTTGTCGGGTAAACGGATCAAGCTTCTTCTTAAATTTATACCTCATACCCAACGTCGGCTTTATCAAGTTATACTTTTTACTATTCATCTCACGACGTATGATCACCTGAAAGAAATCTGCTCTTGAATCTCGTGATCGGTTAATCAAGGGTATCCGAGCTAACCTTTGAAGCTCACACTTCGGCAAAGTACTTATTTTATAAAACTTCATATTGAAGTACTGAATGCCGTCACTTCTCTTTATCATAAAAACAGAGTTGTTCTCATCAAATTTCCAACTCTTAATCAACCCGGTGTAATCAGATCTAACTTTGTAGCATTTACACGTAACCGGTACCTCAATAATCGGTTTAAGCACAATATCCGGTTTTGTTGTAGAAGTTGATGGCTCGTTCGTTTCTTTTTCCGATTCATCTTCAGACGAATCCGATTCTATAATGGGAGCATCATCATAACATTCATCACTATGCAATTGCTCCCCCTCAACCTCAACTTCGTCATTTTCTTCAAAAAAATAATCCTCTGCTACAGGATCATTCATTTCCTCTTCCTCAGGCATCGCGTTATCATCATTCATCAAGTTTTGCAAATAAGTGAGATCTACGAATGAATAATCAACCGCAATAGGTCTTGCCTGACCTTGAACCTCAACAAAATAATCTAAACTGATATTTTCATTTATAGTGGAAGAGGGAAGTACATTTTCTGGTTCCGGGGAAGGAGTTACATTTGTTTCTAACTCACTAGGACCTACCTCCCCCGAAACATTGGTAACGGATTCCAACTCTAACAACCTAGATGACAGATTCGTCACTTGAGACTGTAGAGAGTCAACCGTAGCAGCTCGAGCTTCCAAATCCCTAATCTGAGAGGCTTGAGCTTCAATTATAGCCTTCTGATCATCAAAACGCTTTGCCAGAAGCTCCATCTGAGCCAAAACCATCTGAAGAGACGGCATGTCAGACGTTGGCGGTGGTTGATGTCGTTGGGAAGTTGGTTCCTCAATAACCACTGTTGTCCGCTGGCGTCTACGTAGAGGTAGATCAGAATAGGATGGTGAAGACCCAGCAGGACGTTTGCCAGGATTCCTCGGGATATGTACCCGGCCAGCAGAAATCCTGCGCAAAATACGCTTAAAGCGTTGGGGATCAGCTAGTTGAATCCCCTCAAAAGCAGACTGTGGTGGCACATCACCCTCAGAATCAGAAGGGGTGGGCCCACCATCATCAGAATCAGGCTCAACTCGATCAACGCGATCGATATCCTCTAAATCTTGAGCTATATTGGTATCAACCAAGTCATCCTCGTTGACCGGAGGCACGACGTCATCCAAAAAGCCGTGATCACGCGGCGCAACATAGTTTTCGTTCACTATGTGCCCGAATAACTCCCGGTCAGCCAAAATTTGTTCACCTTTCGGTGCCAGCTTACAGTCATTAAAGACTCGTAAAAGCATCAGTGTTGGCACCAAAAGAGAACGCTGGTCAGGTGCGATATCCAGGTGCAGATCGTTTAACAATAACTGGACAAAACGTGGATACTGCAACCATTTGTCCTTCCCAGCCCTGATGTTTTCCACCATATTCCCAAAAATATAGCCGCTAAAGTTATAGGGCTTATTATATACTAGGGCTAACATAAGCGATAAAGTCAAATGACTTGCCGCATCATACCCCCCTTTCCTTGGCGATAGACAAACAATAATAATGTGGCAGAGATACCTCCAGACGCGGCATAGAAACTGCTTGCGAAAATCCGACAGCTGATTAGCTGGATAACCCATTCTCTGAAGTCCCCCATAGATAAACGTCGTTGGGAAGATAGTGGGCATCGTTGAGTTGTCGGTGAACTGTAAAACCCGCCTAATCGAGTTCTCGGTAATCTCGATCTCCTCCCCAAACAGATTGGAAACAATGCGGGGAACATCACCCTGAACCCTGATCACCGCATGATCATAAAATTCCTCTATTTGGTTCATATAAACCGGGGTCGATGCGGTGATGGCGTAATAAATCCTTGATCGGCGGAGAAAGTCGATCATAGGCCGGAATGGAGCTGAGTTGGCGTGTGTTGACTCCAAGAACGCCGTTATGTTGTGACGAGTGTTGGTGCGGCGGTAATAATTCTGTAACTCAGCCATTTGAAAGCTAAAAATACAAAGAAAAATAACCGAAAGCGTTATAGCGTTAGCCCGAACACAGAAGGGTTAGAAAACGAATTTTTACTTTAGGCGTCACTTATGATAAGTGACGCATGGCCACTACCGTCACTTAGGAGTGTCGTATTGCACAGTAAATAAAATTAAAATTCAATTATAGCGTCACTTGTTGGAAGTGACGCTATCATGCGTCACTGATGTAAGTGACGTTTGTATTTTGTGATTTAATGTATACGACACTTGGAAAGTGACGGGTGAAGAACATGCGACATTTAACACAGTGACGGTATCCTAAGACAGTCACTTAAGAAGTGACGGTATAAGTGACGTTCAGAACTAAGCGTCACTTAGACAGTCACTTAGGGTAGTGACGCATGTAAAGGCGTCACTAGAAAGAGTGACGGTCTTTAACAAGTACTGCAATTATATGCGTCACTACATGAGTCACTTAAGAAGTGACGCAAAATCAAGCGTCACTCGTTAAGTGACGGTATGTTTTTCAAAATTACCAAATAGCGTCACTTGTGGTAAGTGACGCATGAAGTGTCGCAACGATGAAGATCATCGTGCACTGTTCATACCCAGATTTGAAAATTAGGGGTTTTGAAAAACGAAGTAACCACGTTATGCGCATCATAAAAACGAAAGGAACACACCCTTTATAACACAAAAACATGATCAAACAAGCATTTAAACAATCGATTTTCAAGGTAAAACCCTAACCGTAACCCTAACTGAAATTTACAGCAAAAATAGAGAAGGAAAAAGGTTAAAATTAGTACCAAATAGATCGTAGGAGTGAGGAGAACAAAGATGTATCGGTGGAATGCACACGAAAGCCGTAGAGATCACGAAGCAATCGACGAGAAACGCACAGAGCGAGTGACGCACAGACAGTGGGAGTGTCGGTATGTCAGAACAAGTGACGCTATAAGTATTTGAAAAGTGGTGAGGTTGAGTGTCGTGGGGAAGGAGTATTTATACACCGTCCTTTGTATGCGTCACTCAACCCGGCACTTAGAGCGTAGCTTACCCCGACACTTACTGCGTCACTTAAGTAAGTGACGCAATATCGTATGCGTCACTGGTAGCGTCACTTATGAAAGTGACGCTCAGTTCACACTTAGTGAAAAATTTTGCGATTTTATCGATTGTCGCGATTTTCGCGATGTGCTTTCGGTACTAAAATTTGGAAATGTAATTGTAACTTGGATAAAAAAATTAAACGAAAACTAACTTAGATAAAATAAAACTCATACAGGAATGTAAAGTTACAACTATAAAATTAACACATTCTTTTTGGTGACGGAGTTGATATAATCTGATTAGGGATCATATCGGAATAACATGCATTTATTAGGAACAATAAGTGTTATTTCGATCATCAATATGTTTGTCCTCTTTAAATTTACTTGACATACTAAAAACACTGTTTATAAAAATTATTTCAAAACGATTATTAGTATATTTGTCCACTTAAACATGTTATACGCAAACCTAGGGGTTATTGTATTATTATTGGTATGTTTATTTCGCTGTGGTTCCCAACATAGATATACATCCTAACTTAAAACATAGACCATGTTTCCATTTACAGATAGAATATAAGAAAATCAATTTTAAGAATCAAGTCAGCGGTGATAGGTCTGTACTGACGTACAACAGAGCGACATAACTTGATCCAGGTTTAAGCAAAGCCAAACTTGGTCAAACCATTTTGGCGACCTTGTAAGGTATCTCAATTTTTAAAAGACGTTTCAAGTACTTTGACTTGTGTTTGCTTAATTTTAAAGTATATAGTAACAGAAACCAGGTCTATACTTACGTATAACAGAGGAGACTGTCAATATATACCCCTAAATGATATCAAATAAACATCTTTCACAAAAACATGTCTAGTATAAGTAAGAAATTAAGACTATTGTCATACATCTAATGATGTTGTACCACTTGAAATAGACAGTTATTGATTAAGCTTCTTAAGACTTCTCAAAGAGTTTTGTATAACATGCCTACTAATATATCGTATAATGAAGACAATGTTTATAAAAACTGTTTTCAATACGTCAGATAAATCTACTGACACATCCAAGATAAACCTTAAAATTCCAGTTTTATGCATGTCACCCGATGTACTATCATGTCCCAAGTTGTTTACAGATACAACTTCAACGTCTATTTTAAAATGTAGCAACGGTGCATTTCTTTAATACTGGAGAGTATAAAGAGTGGCTATTGCGTAGGTTGCAAATTTTTTTTTTTTTTTTTTTTTTTTATAATAAAACATTACTTTAAACATATCCAAGTCACAAATTACTTTTTCGTGGTAAAGAACCTTAGACCGATCATGTTGACTAATTCATCAAAGCGGGCTCTGGAAAAAGCCTTAGTGAATAAGTCAGCATTTTATTTCAGGGTGTCAATATGGACAAGGTCGATAAGGTGTTTCTCATAGCAATCCCGTATAAAGTGAAACCTAATTTCTATGTGTTTGGTTTTAGAATGTTGTACGGGATTGCGTGTGATTGATATGGCAGCAGTATTATCAATATGTATAGGAGTTAAAGTTAAGAGTAACCAGTAGTCGCGCAATTGGTGCTGAATCCAAAGAACTTGAGAGCAGCAGCTTGCAGCAGCAATGTATTCAGCCTCCGCTGTTGAAGTAGAAACTGTTGTTTGCTTTTTGCATTGCCATGACACCAACCGGGATCCTAGAAACTGACATCCTCCTGTTGTTGACTTCTTATTCATATTGCAACCGCCATAATCTGAACTTGAATAAGCAGAGAGCGTAAAGTTCTTCTCATTTGAATACCATAGACCAAGAGTGGGTCTATATTTAAGATAGCCAAAAATCCGCTTCACCGCCTTCATATGAGAAACCTTGGGACGTGCCTGATATCTTGAACAAAGGGAAATAGCAAAGACGATATCAGGTCTTGAGGCAGTGAGGTACATAAGAGAACCGATCATCGAACGATAATCCTTTTCTTTGCAGTCCTCATCATCATCAGCAGGTCCAAGATTATGATTGAGTTCAATAGGAGTTCCATAAGGCTTACAAGTGAGCATGTCATACCGTGTCAACATGTCATTGACATATTTCGACTGATGAATATACATCCCTTTGGATGATTGTTCAACTTGCACTCCTCGGAAGAAAGTTAGATCTCCCATTGCACTCATCTCGAAAGCTGACTTCATGACCTCTTCAAATTCGTTGCATAAAGCCTCATTCAATGATCCAAAAATGATATCATCGACGTATACTTGAACAAGTAACAAATCATCCCCTTTCCCTTTTGTGAAAAGGGTACTGTCGATGGTGCCCCGTGAAAAACCGTTGCCTACCAGATGAGTAGCAAGCCTCTCATACCATAGTCGAGGAGATTGGTGAAGTCCATACAATGCCTTATTTAGCTTGTAGACGTAATTTGGATGCACCGAATCTTCAAAACCTGGAGGCTGTTGAACATAAACCTCCGTATCAATCTTACCATAAAGGAATGCACTCTTGACGTCAAGTTGCTTGACACGAATCCCTTTAAAAGAAGCAAAAGCTAAGAAAATACGGACAGACTCTAATCTGGCGACAGGGGCAAAAACCTCATCATAATCCAGTCCTTCAACCTGAGTATACCCTTGAACAACTAATCGAGCTTTGTTTCTTGTAACAACCCCTCGATCATCCTTCTTTACTCGATATACCCATCGAGTGCCTTTTGGATCAGCACCCTTGGGTAATGGTACTAAAGTCCATACCTGCAACTTGTGAAATTGTTGCAGTTCATCTTGCATGGCCTCGACCCAAGATGGATCTTGTAAGGCCTCCGAAACTTTCTTCGGTTCGGTTTGGGAAAGATGGCATGAATTAACAGTCGCCATAAATCCCAAAATCTGATTAGCTGAAGTATCCGTATCTTCAGCAGATTGCTTCGCCTGATGTCTCGTTTGAACAGCAGAATGGGGATCACCAATAATGTTTTCAAATGGGTGATTCCTATGTATCCGAGTAACTGGAATAGCATCTGGCACAAGATTTAATTCCAAGTTGTTCAAGTCACCTTCAGTGGCCGAAGCATCTTCGTTCTCTTCATTAATGAAGAAACGAGAATAATCTATGTCTTCTTCATCCTCTAAGAGAGGCATATCAGGATCGTCCGGAAGATCCGCGGCATTTACAGTATTTGAAGAAGACGGAATGGTTGTTGTTGGTGGTGTAGGTGTAGGACCAGATGCAGAAGAAGTGGTGGATGTAGGTGCAGGTATTTGTTGTGTTGGAATAGGTGATGGAGTGGATGTCGTATCGGGAATCGGATTGGATGTTGTAGGAGGAGAATCGGATGTTTGTTGAAAAACATCGAGTCCATGAAGCATTGTAATTAAATCTTCAGTGTCGTCATCCTCCGGTACATTAAAGGAACTGAAGAGTTTCCCATAATTAAAGAACCAATCCGGACCTGTTCCTTGAGGTGGTTCTGTATACCGTAAGCATTTTACCTCAAAATGTTCCTCGATCTCGTTTGTTGATTTGTTGTACACCAGTTTGTTTGGAGAATTGACTGAATATCCGAGAAAGATCCCTTCAACAGCTTTATCACCAAACTTAGGAACACGTTCTTTGGTTATCATTATCAAACAAGGACACCCAAATGGTTCCAGAAACTGCAGATTCGGCTTGCGATTGTTGAAGAGCTCATAACACATTTTATTCTTCTTTTTAACCGAAAGAACCCGATTCAAAACGTAGCAAGCAGTATTAACTGCCTTGGCCCAGAAGATAATAGGTAATTTGGAATCCGCTAACATAGTACGAGCAGTTTCAATAATTGTCCTATTCTTCCGTTCAGCAACTCCATTCTGTTGAGGTGTTCTCGGAGCACTGAATTGATGTTCAATACCCCTAGAAGCGCAAAATAACTCAAGAGTTGAGTTCTTGAATTCGGTTCCGTTATCGCTCCGCAGTCTTTTCACCTTTAAGTTGCACAGATTTGCCAACTTATCCAACAAGTAGACCAAAATTCCCGCTGTCTCATCCTTTGTTGCGAGAAAGTATACCCACGAAAATCGTGAGTAGTCATCTGTCACTACTAAACAATAGGAGCGACCACCGATGCTTTTTGTAGAAACAGGACCAAAAAGATCCATGTGCAGTAGTTCTAACGGAGCATTTATGGAATTCACAACCTTAGACTTATGGGACTTCTTGTGGAGTTTGCCCTTGTGGCAAGAAACACAGTCATCCTTCAAGGCGAAGGACTGTTTCGGAACTCCACGAACCAAGTCGTTGTTGACTAGGAAATTCATTTTTCGGAAATGAATGTGTCCCATTCGTCTGTGGCAAAGGAGTGATTCCTTTTCTGAAGCCTTCGAAAGGAGACAGGTGTATTCGCTGGATGTCTCCACGGTTCGCATATTCATCACATATGTGTCATTTCTTCTAGGTGCTCGCATTACCACCCATTCCTCTGGAATGACATACCCCGGCTTCAATATGACACACTCAGTCTTTGTAAAAGATGTGGTATAGTCCTTATCACAAACTTGTGATACACTTAACAGGTTATGTTGTAGTTCGGCCACATAATTTACATTCTCAAAACTAACCTTTCCATTAGTTAGCGTTCCTCTCCCCGAAATCGTTCCTCCCGTATCTCCAGCAAAAGCAACATGACCTCCCGCGTATGGTTTAATATCCACTAAGAGAGACACATCACCCGTCATGTGTCGCGAGCAGCCACTGTCCATGAACCATTCGCTATCTTTTACACGTTCAGACTGCTGCAACACATAAATTTGAAGAGATTAGTGAGAAATGGTGACCCAAGCCTTTACAGACTTAGGTCGACCATAATCATCAACAATAAGCACATCAGATAAAACTTTATTTTTAAACAAATCAGATTTAGTATCTGATGTGTTATCATTGATGACAAAAGAGTCTACCGTAGACTCTTTTCTTTTCCAAACCTTTGATGGTTCGGGATTTGGCTTGGAAATAATGTTGGGCTTTGGTTTTAACAAAGGATTTTGCCCAACATTAACTACTTTCTTAGCAGGCTTGGGAGAGTTGGAGTGATGCCTAGAAAGTGATTTTGAAAAAGAA
The DNA here is from genome assembly GCA_963422505.1 of Pseudognaphalium luteoalbum. Lineage (NCBI taxonomy): Eukaryota > Viridiplantae > Streptophyta > Magnoliopsida > Asterales > Asteraceae > Pseudognaphalium > Pseudognaphalium luteoalbum. The sequence goes on from OY730195.1 coordinate 30,946,538, forward strand.
TTTCTGTAGAAAGATGTCCTAGGCATATTTCTCCTATAACTTTGATAAGAGAGTTTGGGACAATCACGGATTAAATGTCCTTGTTTCTTACAGTAGAAACAAGAACGAGTCTCCTGAAACTGTTGAGACGAAGGATTTACCGCAGGAAGTGACGAAGCATTTTTAGAACATGAACATGTTGTACACGTTTTAGAGAATGCTTGTGTTGATTTAGAAGTTGAAGCATAAGTTTTATCAACATGAACCTTTTCACTTGTCACCTTTTGTTTTAAAACATTTGCCGGTGACTTTTGAAGTTTCACATTTAAAACTCTATTTTCCTTTTTATTTTGAACCTTTGGTACAGGTTCAACTTTTAAAATTTGTTTTTCAAGTTTAGCCTCAACCTTCTTAAACTCAGGATATTCCTGATCAGTAATATCCTCTATCTCAACAATCTCATCAGTATGAGACTTACTTTCAGCTTTAACAAACTGAGGCAATGGATACTCTTTCCTCTTGGTTTTCTCCGTTGTCAGTTTGTTTAGCTTGGCTTCTTTGGCCTTAATACCATATAGTTTGGTATAATCAACTGAAATCTCCTCAAGGCCTTGTTTAGCAATCGGGGGACAATATTCGGCATTAGAAGGTGGTGGTACTTGGTTATATCCAAGACCTTCCTTCTTTTTGCCACTTGCTCCCTGCTTGCTAACAATCTCATTAAAGACTTGTGTTGCGGATGTTGAACCTAAGATTTTGCTTTTATGATTCTCAAACTCATTTTTCAAATCAGATAATTCGTTATTCAACAATTCAATTTCAACAAGATAACTCTTAATTGCATCTTGCTGGCTAAAGACCTTTGCTTTAAAGGTTTCAGTATCTAATTTATGAGCTTCAAGATGTTGTTCATAAAGTTTTTCATTTTCTAACAAAAAATTATTAGATTCATTAAGTTTTACAATCTTGTCCCGCAAATTTTGATTGTCTTTCTGATAGACCTTAAGGGATTCAGTCAAGTTAATACATGAAACACAATTAAATAGCTCAGTGGGTGTATGTGGTACCTCAGGAGTAATGTGAGCCATCAGACATTGAAACTTTGCAGCTTGAGTACTCCAATCAGAAGCAGTTGGCTCAAAAACGATCAATGCATTATCCACAACCAATGATTTAGCTTCTTCTTTCTCAGTTGCCTTGGGTGGATCCGGCTTAGTAAGACCTGACGACGGCATCCTGGGTTTCTCACATTCCCTTGCAAAGTGACCAAGGTTCTGACAGTTGTAACACCGAACCTTGCTTTTATCGAACCCAAACCCAGTCTTTCCATTACCTTCCAAGCTTTTTCGACCCGTTCTCTGCAGAAACTGCTGAACCCTTCTTGAAACAATAGCTATATTCCAAGTTAAATCCATCTGTTCCAAGTCATCGTCATCCAGCTGAGCATAATCTTATTTGGTCATTTCCAAAGTAGTATTTGGTTGAGTAACCAAATCTTTGTAAGAGCTGAGGAAAGTTGTATAAATCGCAGCTTGCTCTTGAATAGCTGGTGAAGATGTAACCTGTTGTTGTGATCCTTGATTAGTACAGGTTGTACCAGACACATAAGCAGCATGTGATGCTCCAGCTGAATAAGATGAAGAATTGGTATCCGATATGAATGCCATTCCTCCATAACTCTTACCAGAGTTAACTTGGCCTCCATAAAGCGAAGGATTTTGTACAAATCCAGTTGACTTGCACTCTTTCTTCTTCAATTCCATAGCATGGGCTTGAAGAACTCCTATAAGCTGATCCAAGGTCATTCCATCCAATCCTTCACTTTCCTTCAAGAATTGGACTTTTACATCCCATGCACTTGGTAAAACATCTAACAATTTCTTATTTATCTCAAGTGCTGTGAGACTATATCCACCCTCCGTTAATTCACTCACCAGTTGTGAGTATCGGGTAAACAGTCCAGAGGTTGTCTCATTTGGTAAGGAGTCAAACAGATCGTACTGTTTCTTTATCAATTCCAGCTTAGCTTCCTTATATTTCTTATTTCCTCCACACCTCGTCTCTATGGCTATCCATAAGTCATAGGTTGTGTCATGATGTTTAAATAGTCTCATGACATCCTTTGTCAAGCACATACAGATAGCTGAGTGTGCTTTTCTTTCTATTTGATAATCCTTCTTTTCTTGAGGAGTCATTGCAATGAAAGATTTTGGTGGAGGAACCTGACGATAATCTCCGTCAGCCACTGGAGCCACATATCTTTGTTTTAATGGGCCCCACAATTCCGGACAATGAAAATCAACGAACTGTTCAAATCTATCCCTCCAATAAGCATAGTCCATGTCTGCAGTGAATAGTGGAGGTTTATTATTGGAACCTATGTCATTTCCTTGCTTTATCATCTCCCTAATACCTCTAATATCTTCCTTGTCTGCGGCCATTGAAGATATACCTGTAGTTTTAATCAAAAACAAAAGCTAGGAAAATATTAGTACTAAAGGCGTCACTTAGTAAGTGACGCACTGAAGTGTCGCAACGACTAGCGTCACTAGGTAAGTGACGCTATCGAGTGACGGGCGAAGTGACTTATGATACTTTAAGTAAGTGTCGCTCAATCAAGCAAGTGACGCACTCAAGTGTCGGACTTGAGTGACGTGCTAAACGGATAGGCGTCACTTGTAAAAGTAACGCAATAAATCAAAAGGCGTCACTAAAGGAAGTGACGCAAGTAAACAAACAGGCGTCACTAACAGAAGTGACGCTTAAGAGTCAAGTAACGTGCAACAGTGACGCACGTAAGTGACGGTGGATTAGGGTAGACGACACTTAAGTTAAGTTTCGTATAAACCTCAAATGACGCGTTAAGTGACGCGTTCAAGTGACGGTATAACCCTAATTTGGGATTAGGTAGTGCCGCAGCAAGTGACGCGTCTCAGTGACGGATCGAGTGTCGCAAAACGGCTGCAAAATCCCAAAACCCTAAAAAATTCGAATTTTTGTAAACCAAACAAAAATTCCTTGAACCCTAATGGACGAAACCTGTAGATGTTGAAGAATATCGACTGTAATTCACCTTTGCACCTCAAAATCCGTATGAATTCGTGATTCTTGAATCAAGCAAAACCGAAATCAATCCAAAATACCTTATAAACGTCAATGTTATCACCGCAAGTCTCTGATACCAGTTGAAAGTGCCTTATACTTGGATCTAGATGACAATTGACAGTAATTAACAGGCGGAATCAATCAATTACACTTAATGCTAACAAACACAAACCGAAACAATGATATTCAAACAAAGCAAACTTGTTTATTAGCTTGTATAACGTATTGGGATCGATTACAGAGAGGCTTAGTCGACAAATGGTGCTAGGGTTTCGTCAACCCTAGCCGAAAACCCGTAGGTTTCTATTTATACTAAAAAGTCAGCCGACATGCTTCACTTGTGGAAGTGTCGCATGTGGCCGCCTTCATGCGTCACTTACCTAAGTGTCGCTATGCGTCACTTAGGCAAGTGTCGCCTAACCTAAAACACGAGTGTCGCACTATACAAAAGCTATATTTCTATTACATAACTAACGACACTTATTACAACTCGATAGACCAACTGACAGACACCTAATATGTATCAACAAAGAACTATCCTATTCATGATTTAGAGTTAGCAGCAGTTGTGTTTGCATTGAAAATATGGTGACATTACTAATATGGTACAAAGTGTGTTATCTATACAGATCATAAGAGTCTTCAGTATATATTCTCTCAAAAAGAGTTGAATATGCGACAACGGCGATGGTTGGAGTTAATCAAAGATTATGATTGTGAGATTCGATACCATCCAGGTAAAGCCAATGTGGTTGCGGATGCTTTAAGTAGAAAAGATACTTTTAATAAACTTTACTTTCTACGAGTTAATATTTCTTCGGAAATAGTGGATAAAATCAAAGTTGCACAATTAGAAGCTTTGTTGGATTGTAATTTGAAATCAGAAATCATGTTGAAAAGAAAAGATGATTTAGTTGATGATTTTAGAGGATTGAAAACTTTTCAGTCTCGAGTTTGGATTCCTTTTGTTGGTGGTGTAAGAGATATAATTTAAACTGAAGCTCATAAATCAAAATTAACTGTTCATCCCGGAAGTACCAAGATGTATAATGATTTGAAATCCTTTTATTGGTGGCCTACTATGAAAACTGATATAGCCCAGTTTGTTGGTTCTTGTCATATTTGTGCTCAGGTTAAAGCTGAACATCAGAAACCGTACGGATCACTAAAACAGTTAGAGATTCCTGAATGGAAATGGGAACATTTGACTATAGATTTTGTAACTAAACTTCCTAGAACGCCACGTGGAAATGATATGATTTGGGTTATTGTTGACCGTTTAACTAAAAGTGCGCATTTTCTTGCTACTATTGAAACCGCTTCTTTAAGTAAACTTGCACAATTGTATGTCAACGAAATTGTATCGAGACATGGAGTTCCGTTATCGATTGTTTCAGATAGAGACTCTCGGTTTATTTCACATTTTTGGTAGAGTTTACAAAATGAGTTAGGCACACGTGTGAATTTAAGTACTGCATACCATCCTCAAACTGATGGTCAGTTAGAAAGAACGATTCAGACACTTGAAGATATGTTGCGTGCTTGTGTAATGGAATATGGTGGTTCTTGGGATTCTCATTTACCGTTAGTGGAATTCGCTTACAACAATTCTTATCATTCCAGTATTGGTATGCCGCCATATGAAATGTTATATGGGCGTCGTTGTAGAACACCTACTTGTTGGCTAGAAGTGGGAGAGAAACAGTTTGCTGGGCCCGATATTGTTCAGATGACGGCGGATAAAGTAGCCATAGCACGGGAGAAATTGAAAGTTGCACATGATCGACAAAAACAATATGCAGACCTGAAAAGAAGACCAGTGTCATTTTCTAAAGGTGAAATGGTTTATCTCAAAGTTTCCCCTTGGAAAGGTGTGATTAGATTTGGAAAGCAGGGAAAGCTCGGTCCTAGATATATTGGTCCATTCAGAGTTAGACAAGTAGTAAACAATCAAACAGTTGCCTTAGATCTCCCTGTTGAATTGTCTGGTATTCATGACACTTTCAATATTTTTTACCTAAGAAAATGTAATGTGGAGGATAAATCCCAAATCCTTCCATTGCAAGACCTTCGTGTAGACCAGAGTCAGAAACTAGTTGAAGAACCAGTTGAACTCCTAGATCGTAAGATTACTAAACTTAGAAAGAAGCAAATTCCCATGGTGTTAGTAAAGTGGAAGCATAGTTTAGGTGCAAACCTTACTTGGGAAACAGAGGAGAGTATGAAGTCCAGATATCCTGGATTGTTTGACCGTGATGAGATTTCGGGGACGAAATCCTCTTAAGGAGGAGAGATTTGTAACGTCCTCAAAACCGGTCTGGTAATTTCCTTACTTTTAAATAATTATTTAATAAGTTATAAGTAAATTAAATATTAATTGCTTATGTGAAACTTATTGTGAATAGTGTAACATTATTTGTTTTAAATAGTTATTGGTAACAGTGCAATAAAATAATTATTTTCACAATCGGGTTTTAGGTTCCAGACTGTAGATTTAGAACGGGTATTAAAAATACCCAATTTGGGTCGGTTTTGAAAGGAAACCGACCTAAACTCCACCATTTTCTTCCCCAATTTCAGTTCACCTCTCATTTACCTACTTCCAATTTTATGAACCCTAACTTAAATTACACATATCAAACCTTTGCAAGTTTAATTTGAAAGGAAGATTAGTTCCTTAAGTTCTTCATCATCATCTTGATTCTCAACCTTGTAAGTAGCTGGTTTTAGTTTCATGAACATGTGTACATTGAAGTTAGTAGTTAATTGATGCTAGGGTTGTTTATAGATGATGCTATGTAGTGTAATTGAGTTGTTCATAACCTAATAAACTGAGTTAATAAACTATTGATGATGGTTGTTAATCAATAAACTGAATTTGTCTATCTTTGAAATGGGTTTTGAGTTTGAAACATAGAAATTAAGAAATTGAAATCTTTGATGTTAAATGAAGTTGTTTGATGTTACTAGAAGTAAAACAATGTTTCTTAGATGCTAAAAATGTGAATTGTTAATTTAATATCTTGAAAATTTGTGTGATTGAGTTTTTCTACATACTCACGCGATCCAGCTTTTGGTTTCTGGATCGCGTAAGCTAGTTAAAAATCGTCTAAAATGTCAAAGTTTACCTTGGGTACGCGATCCCACAAAAGTTTCTGGATCGCGTATGTTAGTGCAAAATGGTTACAGAAGAAAATGAACTAGGATACGCGATCCTGTAAATGGATCATGGATCGCGTAAGCAAGTGTAATTTGGTAACAGAAATATTTGAACTGAACTACGCGATCCGGCTAGGATTTCTTGGATCGCGTATGCAAGGGTAAATTTGAATGTTTGGTTAAAATCTTATATTTTGATTTAGTTGATTTAGATTATGAATAAAAGTTGTTTATTTGTTTAAATACTTTGTATTTAAGTTTGTTAAGTGAAAGAAGTAAGTTATTAACTTGTTGATTTTGTATTCTCAGATAAACAGAAGACTCAGTGATATAGACATCCTGAGTGTGGAGGTGAAAGCGGTATCGGTGAGTGGATTTATAACCCACTCTTTGATTTAGTTGTAATCACTTTGATTACAACAAGTGATAGTTGTTATGTTGATAGAATTAGTTAAATTGTGTTATTGATTGAATCTTATGTGCTAGTTGTAATGTGATTACAAGTTGTTTTGAGGTCAGCACGTTGGTTGGGTTAGTTGGTTATTGTGTGAATTACACATAGTCTTACTTCATTTGTTGTGTGTAAGACTTGTGTTTGAGTACAATAAACACTAGCTATCGGTCTATTCTGTATTGGCTATATGGATTGTTGGACAAGTGTTCTTGAGAGCCGCCGCGGCAGTAGGGTTTCTCAAGAACCACCGATCCTCATAGTTGAATTGTTGATTGTTGATATTGATGTATAATATTGTTTGGCGTAAACAGGGGATTATACTAAGTTGATTAGTGGGTATTAAATTCATTCACTTAGCTTCGTGCTAATCCCTCAATTTACTTCTTGCAGGTGTTATTTTGATATGTGGGTTGCAAGAAGGGACGAAGAATGTTTGATATTTAGCAACTCTGATATAGTTTTCAGAAAACTATGTTTTGTACAATATAATACCCCGTTTAAATGATGTAAATGATGGTTTCGTAAATATTAGACTTATGATATATGTTGATATTATAAGTTTATAAAATAATGTTTTATTTTAAACGCTTCCGTAGTTGAAAATTTATAAAATAATGTCTTAAGAAAGAGGGGTGTTATAATTATGATGTTGATGATAAGGTATATATATTCGGTACAGCTAATGTTCTAATTTGATTTGTTAGTCGTTATGTCAGATGAAAGCTATGGCATTTGCATATGTTACTTTAGGAATGCATAATTTACTTTAAAGTGTTACGTTTCTAGGATTTATTACTTTTAAGTTTGAAATGCTGAATCGTGGAAGTAGGCTTTAGGTTAAACTAATTTGAGTGATTTCTAGTTTGTTGAGCGAGATGCTGATGGACGGTCAATTGCTCAAACAGTATACAAGCATATTGAATTAAAGACTCTTGCTATTTTTTATGTAAGGATTGCGAAAAAAATAGGACGCATTTATGTATATTTCTTTCCTTCCGGCATCATTTTCCAGATGACAAAAACTTTTCATATCTAACTTCAAATTTTAAGTGATTGCCTGATTGGGGCAAGTTGATAGAAATATTGGTCTGAAAGCTCTCATTAGATACTTCCTATACGTAGACTATGGGAGGGATTTGTATAAGAATGTCTGAATTGTATTGTTTCTTACTGTTATGTGCATTTACTAGATGATTTCTATAGCTCAAACCATGAAAATTGATTAGTAGAAAATTTTGTTACGTTTTCTTTTCTTAATGTGTAGATGCTAAACAAGAATTGTAGATTACTACTTTAACTATAATACAATAGAATGGAGACTAAATTACCAACATTTTGCCTGTGAATTTGTGGAGCAAAACATCCCAAGTATAATGCTTAATGGATAATTGAGGATACCTGTTGTCCATGATTATATACATATATTATCCCATAACATGAATAGCTTTTTAGTTTTTAATGAGTTATATATATTACAGGAAAACGGAAAAACGATACGTCGGCCCTCAATTACATTTCCTCCTACTGCAAGGAGGATGGACACTCTCAATGATTTACTTGCTGCAGGTGATCTCATTTCACTCCATTGTGAGCTAGCCGATGATACAATATAAGTTCTTAATGCTGATTGCTTGCAACATATAAAGCCTGGTACTTGTCCTTCTCCCTTATTTGATTATCTTCAATATCCTGGGAAAAATGTGATAATTGATAAGGGTATCGATTGTTTGCACTAACTGTCTGGGATTCCTCGTTGTTGCAGGGGCATTTTTAGTAAATACGGGTAGCAGCCAACTTTTAGATGATTGTGCAGTGAAGCAGCTTCTTATAGATGGCACACTTGCGGGTTGTGCCTTAGATCGGGCCGAAGGACCTCAATGGATGGAAGCATGGGTATGATGGGTAACTATAGGGTATGAGAAATCATAAGAACATGCAAATTGATTGTGCTGTCTTGAGATGACCAGAACAGGCCTGGGCCTAAGACCAATTCTTGGCCTGCCACAAAGATGCCTGAAAAGGCCTGGTCCTAGGCCTAAATCTTGAATTACATTGTTGGACTAAACGTGTTTCTCAAATCCTGCTCTGTCCCTAGTTCTGTTGTAACGGTTTGCGGGGCTTCCTTTTTTTTTTCTTTCTTTTTTCGAGAAAAGCCTGCTCTTGGGCTCAAACTACTAGATTTCTGTTATTTTTTGTCAAGGTTGACCAAAAACTATTTGCCCGTATCTTACCCGCCCGAACAGCGATATAGCCTCTAGTTTTTTGTCATGCACTGGTCTTGTGTGGCTCTACTTGTATGTGGGCTTGACCAATCATTTTATTAATGATTTATAGATGAAATTTTACATGGCTATAAGTAACACTACATCAAGGGATTATGTGTTCTAAATTGTATACATGGTTAGTTGTGAATAGCTATGTAAATGGTCGACTAACTTATCAAAGACGGAGTTTATGCACAGTATTTGTGCAGTGGAAAATATAGAAACCTGTACATGAGGATATGTACATGTAGAAAGAATTGTAATTGTGAAGTTGTTGATGATATTACAATTATTGGGAATATTGTGATTAAGTAATTGATGACATTCCACTTGTTGCCAGTTAATGTGCTTTGTGTTAATAAATTAAGTGTAATACCAAGCACAACCTATGTGTTTATATGAATTTAGTTGAAATACACACTGGTAATGTGTAAGTTAATGAAATACTATACACCTATATAAGTACATGTTGACATATAGGTACATTTTGGGTTTATAAGGTTAAGGGTATGCATAAAGATGATATGCATAAGTGAATTAAATTATAACCACATCTTGTGTGCATCAAATAAAATAATAATTATGTGGTTAGAAGTGTATGAGAAACATATTAATAGTGAATTGAAATAGAAATGAATAGGTAATAATGTCACACTAGAGTGATTAAGTGTGATCAGATTTCGAGGACGAAATCTCTTTAAGGGGGGGAGATTTGTAACATCCACTCCTCGGGTCTAGAAGTATTTTAATATTTTCTGATAGTGAACGATTATTTAATGTGTCAGAAAATAAGTGTGTTGTGTTAATTTAAAATAAAAGGTGAAAATAGTTGAATAATCTATTGTGACTAATAAATTATTGATTATTTTAAATTAACTCAGTTGACGGTAAAATAAAATAATATTTCCCCGCAAATGGTTTTTAAGTTCTAGACAATAGATCTAAAAGGGGACAAAACTAGTACACATATTATCTAATATATGTGTAAATACGTATGTAACTTCACTAGTATTCCAGAGAGATCGATAAAGAGCGAGAGAAAGATTCAGAACCCTAAACACAAACCCTAATCATTTAATTCTTTCAAAAATTATCATCTATATCTCTTGATTTTGGTCTGGCCGTATGAACCACGCACAGGGACGATTGCAAGTTTTGCAAAACAAGGTCTAAGATCAAATTAAGCTTAGGGAAGTTCGATTTAAGCTTCCAAAACATGAATTAGTCATCCTTTCATCCTTCTAATCACTTTGTAAGTCTTGATTTCTTGATTCTTTATAAACCTAGAAATGGGTTTTTGTGTAAATGATGAAATTAGGATGGTTAATATGAAATTGAAGCTTGTAATGATCAAATAGTTGTTAGTTGATAGTTAATTCATGATCTTAATTGAAACCCTAAGTTAGAAATGATGAACTTAAAGTATAGATGAAGAAAGTGATGGGTTTCATTGATTATTCATGAATTAAAGCTTTTAAGCTTAAGTTAGTGATGTATGATTGATAAGTATGGTTAAGAATCATAATATGGGTGATTAATGATGATGACTAACATTGTTCAAGCTAAAAGTTATAATCATGATTAAGTATTATTGAGAATTACATGGATTATGATGATTATCATGGGATATATGATAAATTAATATTGTTTATGATTTAGAACACTTAATTGATAATCAAAGAGTTAAGTTAGAACATGGTTGTTTAAGAAGTCATAAAACCTAGTATTGTGGTTTTGATGAATTCTTGATATTTGAGGTTAATGACCTTGTTAAAGGTCTAACTATGTTAAAATGTGATAATTAAAGTTAATTAAGTGATTGTAAATTAATGATGTTAAGGTGATTATTCATAATCTTGAAATGATACATTTTAAGTGAGTAATGAATTGAGTAATAACTCATTGAAATGGAGATTATGAATCATGTTGTACGAATTTAACATGAGTTGATTATTATGGATGAGTTACTAACTCGTTATTTATATTGTATTCTCAGATGTGGAAAAGACTCAGTGACATTAGGCTACTGAGTGGACGACTGAGGTATTCGGTGAGTGGATCTTTAATCCTCAGTGTGGTTTAGTTGTAACAGGTTTGGTTACAACAAGTAACTTATTATTACTGTTCTAGTTTATCATGATGATTATGGTTGTTAGTAATAATAATGTTGATAGACTGTTTAGTCTGATATGTTGACCTATTTGAATATGTGGATATGTGATCACGTGACATATTTGGCCTTCGGGCATCAGTTGTTAATGAGGTCAACGAGTTGATGAACTGTTGGTTGGGCTAATTATTATTCAAGATTTAACACATCTCCTGTGTTGGTGGATGATAATAATTAGCTATCGGTCTCGTCCGTATGGCCATACGGATATGGTGGGTAAGTGTTCTTTGAGTGCCACCGCGGCAGAAGGGTTTCTCAAGAACCACCGATCCTCATTGTTGAGATGTGATGTTGTTGAATTGTTGCATTGTTGACAAGTTGTATTGTGTACTGAAATGTTTAAGATTAGTTGTTGTACACAAAGTTGTTATGCTAAGTTAGACTGTTGATTAACTATCTACTCACTTAGCGTTATGCTAACCCCCCACATTAACACTTCTTGCAGGTTATAGATTTTATCGGGTGGGCAAGAAGTTGGACTGAAAGGAATGTTTGACATCTGGGCGTTACTCTGATATTCGATTATACAAATTAATGTTATTTTGTGGTTTTTAAATAACACCCATGTTGATAAACTATGATTTAAATTAAGTTGAATTTGTAATGTAAATTTGGTATTATTGAAAATTGGACTAACGCTTTCGGATTTATTATATTTAAATGATGAAAATTGAGGGGTGTTACAAGTTGGTATCAGAGCATGAGTTTGGGTGAGTTGTACATTGTAAAATGTTCAATCCCAAACTTAAAGTGGTGTCAAGTCAAACATTCCGGGGTGTGGGGATTAGTGGTTGTATGAGAAAGTGGTTACTAAATGTGTACTAACCTATAACAAGTTGCAAAAGTGTTATTTTGGTTGCAGAGACGGAGGAACATGAGGAACCGTCTGGTATTCTCAATGATTCCTCAATACTCGTGGGCTTATGTGTATAAGGTACTTTTCGATAAGCTTGGTGTATTTCAATAAACTTGAATTATTTACTTTGCTATGATATGATTGGTAGTAAAGTAAGTTGAGTCAGACTAATATGATTCCCCATTGACGAGTCATTGATGATTATTACTTGTTAATATGAGGATAGGAATATTAATCGGTAATTGTGAATAAAGTTGATATGACTCCATGTGATAAAATGAATGAGATGTTGGTATATCTCCAATAATTGGTTTGGAGTTATGTGGTTGTTTAAATGGGAAAGTGTCTAGTGTTGCAATGTGTGTTGTTGACTTGGAAAAGTCAAAGTTGAATGTGGTGGTGTCAAACTTGATAATTGCAATGTTATAAAATGATAAATGTGGCTAGATGCTTGTATGTTTAATATGGATCATGATTGTGGTTGGATTATGATCTAGGTATTAAAAGTGGTAAATAGAAAGTTAAAGTGGTCAACGAGTGTTTATGTAAGTTGACATGTTGTGAAAGTCAAAGTGATCATGAATTTGAGAAACTTGTGGTAATTGGTCTAACAATGATGGTTTTAAATGTGAATTGGTGTTTTAAAGTTATAGTATGACACCAATAGTGAAAACAGTTTTATTTGACTTAAAATAGTCAAAGAAGTGTGAAATGAATATTAGAATAGTGATCATATGGGCGGAAACCCAAATGGGTTGTTAAAGTGCCCAAATGGGTCACTTGATGGTTACGGTTAAAATGATTAGTGGTTTGGTTATAACCAATGTCAAAGTGACCTTAAGTCCTACATATAGTGGGAATGTGTGTTGAAAATGTTATGGTAGTCAAAATGGTTGAATTTGGTTAAAATGCCCAATTGGACCCCTAAACGGGTCAACGAGTTAAAACATGATCGAATGGGTATGTGGGGGTGATGAATATGCCCACACGTCATAATGATATGTATAAACATGTGGTTAAAAGGTTAAAGTCAGAAACTAAGCAATTTGGAACATGGCGTGTCAACCAAAATGGTTAAAAATGGCCCAAAATGAGTAATACGTTCGTTTTCTCGTAAAATGTGTTAATTGAAAAAGTGGAAAAATGAAAAGTTGCATTTTGACTATAGAAAGGTGCCTGCAAAATTTCAGGACCTAACTCTTTACGGTTTGTGAGATATGCGCGTTTGAATTTCAGAAATTTGCATTAAGGTTTGCTGGTGCAGGGTCTGCTGTACAGGCATGGGACCCGGCGGGTCCAAAGGGAACCCGGCGGGTAGTGATGGTGACCCGGCTGGTACATCTTAAACCCGGCTGCTCCTCCAGCTCAAATACTGCAAAAAGTTTCTGTTACCCCAAAACTTAAATCACCCGGCTGTTGGACCAAGAACCCGGCTGCTCCTTTTGAGAACCCGGCGGGTTGTCCCTATGAGCCGGCGGGTCAGGCCTTTGACCGGCTGATTCCAAAAAAAAAAAAAAAAAAAAAAAAAAAAAAAAAAAAAAATTATGTTGTTCGACGTTTGACGTAGAAATTTCCGTTAGAAAATTTGGGTGTCAGAATGAGACAAAATTTACATGTCCACTCGGAAACGACCCAACGGTCAAAGCTCATCGCTTTGCCATGAGCCCTGGCAGTTTTGGGCAGTTCGGGGTCGTTTGGGGCCTGAAAATGGCATTTTATTGTTTTTCGGACCTTATTTCGGACTTTTAGTCTACGTTTTGTATTGGGTCTTTGTTTCTTTAAGCCCAGGAATCGTTCCTATGACTATATACAATAGTAAAACTTATTTTAAGAGATCTACCTATGTTATTGTATATAAGTTGTGTTCAGACGGTTTATTTAACTGCCGAAATATACTAGTAACTGATATTGTTGATTGTTGATAACAAGGGTTAGTAACTATTGATTATAGAGTTATGTGGATCATATATGTGAATTAATTGAAACATGATAAAGTATTTGAATCATGTAGAATAATATACAGTGTTAAATTGAGCATTTTAAGAAATTGTAAACCAAGTACATGAACTTATAGCTATGTGATCACTAAATATGAAATGCTCAGTTGTGATTCAACTAAAGACATATATGTTGATGAATATATGTGTTGGATATTCCATATTGTATTGACAAGTGTTTAGTACTAAATATACTATAAGTATTAAGTGATGTAACTGGTAATTGATATTGTATCAGGTAATGAAGAGGTCGATTAATGTAATAATGTGGACATTACATCAGTGCTAATGAAATAGTGAAAAGAGTTATATTTACCTGATTATGTGATTAGTTGTTCATTCAAATGATTAATGAAACTGGTATTAAGTTAATAAGTGGTCATATAACTACTACAAAGTGTTCTTTTATGTGTGATAATTATTAATTTCACCTTGTGAGATATGAAAAGTAAGAGTTAATCACTTTGGAGATTGATGGTATGAAGTAACCTGAAAATAAAGTGTACCTGACATAATATGACGACGTCTGGCCAACGTATTTATATTATGCCATTTTACATGGAATTGTTGAGGTTACCAAGTACCAGAGAACTTAAAGTGATTTTGAAATAACAAGTGGGATATGCTGACCTGTAGTCCAGTCAATGATTGACTGAAATGAAAGAGTAGTAAACCATAAATTGTTGTTAATGTGATACCTATGGTACAAGTGATGTGTATATGGTTAATTGCAACTGCTGATAATAAACAGATGAGTTAAGCAAAGTGAAGGTCAGTTGATTGTGGATAACAATGTGTTAATATTGTTGAATAGTTAATTAATGACAGCACCTTGTGTTGATATACCAATGCTGATGGCGCATGGTATTGACAGGTGTTGATTTAGCATTCAAGTTGAGGTGATGGAATGCTAAATTGAATTGCGTGCTAAGAGTTTAACTATAATATTTGACCTCTACATGTGGCTTACTGTTTGCTCTTATGTGTCTAAGATTATATGAATTGTGGTTCATTCTGAATAAAGAATCTCATATAATCTAGTTGTATTTGATTGTGTTTATAATTACCTGTTGGGAAATAGTAATAAACTAGTTGCAAAAGTTGAATCCAATTGTTTCACCACGTAAGGTGATATGTGGATACTAGTTAGTTACTAGTTATGAAATGATATTGTTGAATATGTGACTAATGACAACACCTTATGTTGATGTGTTGAAAGAATTATGCTGATAATGCATGGTATTAACAGGTGTTGATTTAGCATCCAGGTTGATATGATAGGATGCTAATTGATTATGTGATAAGGGTTTTACTTGAAAGATTTGACTACTTACTGTTACTTTTATGTGAGTAGGATTATATGAATTGTGATTCTTTTGAATAACGGGTTTCATATAATCAGGTTATGTTTATAATTACAAGTTGTAAAGTGGTCATTAAACAGTTGCAAAAGTAAGAATTTCTAGCAAGTGGTTAGCTAAAGAAATACATAGTTGTTAGCTAAATTATTAGTTGTAAATTGAGTTGAACTTTATTGCTAATGTGCATGTTGTGGTATTCATTACCACTTGTTGTTGTTGTTGTTGTGGTGGTGGTATAGATGAAATTTTACATGGCTATAAGTAACACTACATCAAGGGATTATGTGTTCTAAATTGTATACATGGTTAGTTGTGAATAGCTATGTAAATGGTCGACTAACTTATCAAAGACGGAGTTTATGCACAGTATTTGTGCAGTGGAAAATATAGAAACCTGTACATGAGGATATGTACATGTAGAAAGAATTGTAATTGTGAAGTTGTTGATGATATTACAATTATTGGGAATATTGTGATTAAGTAATTGATGACATTCCACTTGTTGCCAGTTAATGTGCTTTGTGTTAATAAATTAAGTGTAATACCAAGCACAACCTATGTGTTTATATGAATTTAGTTGAAATACACACTGGTAATGTGTAAGTTAATGAAATACTATACACCTATATAAGTACATGTTGACATATAGGTACATTTTGGGTTTATAAGGTTAAGGGTATGCATAAAGATGATATGCATAAGTGAATTAAATTATAACCACATCTTGTGTGCATCAAATAAAATAATAATTATGTGGTTAGAAGTGTATGAGAAACATATTAATAGTGAATTGAAATAGAAATGAATAGGTAATAATGTCACACTAGAGTGATTAAGTGTGATCAGATTTCGAGGACGAAATCTCTTTAAGGGGGGGAGATTTGTAACATCCACTCCTCGGGTCTAGAAGTATTTTAATATTTTCTGATAGTGAACGATTATTTAATGTGTCAGAAAATAAGTGTGTTGTGTTAATTTAAAATAAAAGGTGAAAATAGTTGAATAATCTATTGTGACTAATAAATTATTGATTATTTTAAATTAACTCAGTTGACGGTAAAATAAAATAATATTTCCCCGCAAATGGTTTTTAAGTTCTAGACAATAGATCTAAAAGGGGACAAAACTAGTACACATATTATCTAATATATGTGTAAATACGTATGTAACTTCACTAGTATTCCAGAGAGATCGATAAAGAGCGAGAGAAAGATTCAGAACCCTAAACACAAACCCTAATCATTTAATTCTTTCAAAAATTATCATCTATATCTCTTGATTTTGGTCTGGCCGTATGAACCACGCACAGGGACGATTGCAAGTTTTGCAAAACAAGGTCTAAGATCAAATTAAGCTTAGGGAAGTTCGATTTAAGCTTCCAAAACATGAATTAGTCATCCTTTCATCCTTCTAATCACTTTGTAAGTCTTGATTTCTTGATTCTTTATAAACCTAGAAATGGGTTTTTGTGTAAATGATGAAATTAGGATGGTTAATATGAAATTGAAGCTTGTAATGATCAAATAGTTGTTAGTTGATAGTTAATTCATGATCTTAATTGAAACCCTAAGTTAGAAATGATGAACTTAAAGTATAGATGAAGAAAGTGATGGGTTTCATTGATTATTCATGAATTAAAGCTTTTAAGCTTAAGTTAGTGATGTATGATTGATAAGTATGGTTAAGAATCATAATATGGGTGATTAATGATGATGACTAACATTGTTCAAGCTAAAAGTTATAATCATGATTAAGTATTATTGAGAATTACATGGATTATGATGATTATCATGGGATATATGATAAATTAATATTGTTTATGATTTAGAACACTTAATTGATAATCAAAGAGTTAAGTTAGAACATGGTTGTTTAAGAAGTCATAAAACCTAGTATTGTGGTTTTGATGAATTCTTGATATTTGAGGTTAATGACCTTGTTAAAGGTCTAACTATGTTAAAATGTGATAATTAAAGTTAATTAAGTGATTGTAAATTAATGATGTTAAGGTGATTATTCATAATCTTGAAATGATACATTTTAAGTGAGTAATGAATTGAGTAATAACTCATTGAAATGGAGATTATGAATCATGTTGTACGAATTTAACATGAGTTGATTATTATGGATGAGTTACTAACTCGTTATTTATATTGTATTCTCAGATGTGGAAAAGACTCAGTGACATTAGGCTACTGAGTGGACGACTGAGGTATTCGGTGAGTGGATCTTTAATCCTCAGTGTGGTTTAGTTGTAACAGGTTTGGTTACAACAAGTAACTTATTATTACTGTTCTAGTTTATCATGATGATTATGGTTGTTAGTAATAATAATGTTGATAGACTGTTTAGTCTGATATGTTGACCTATTTGAATATGTGGATATGTGATCACGTGACATATTTGGCCTTCGGGCATCAGTTGTTAATGAGGTCAACGAGTTGATGAACTGTTGGTTGGGCTAATTATTATTCAAGATTTAACACATCTCCTGTGTTGGTGGATGATAATAATTAGCTATCGGTCTCGTCCGTATGGCCATACGGATATGGTGGGTAAGTGTTCTTTGAGTGCCACCGCGGCAGAAGGGTTTCTCAAGAACCACCGATCCTCATTGTTGAGATGTGATGTTGTTGAATTGTTGCATTGTTGACAAGTTGTATTGTGTACTGAAATGTTTAAGATTAGTTGTTGTACACAAAGTTGTTATGCTAAGTTAGACTGTTGATTAACTATCTACTCACTTAGCGTTATGCTAACCCCCCACATTAACACTTCTTGCAGGTTATAGATTTTATCGGGTGGGCAAGAAGTTGGACTGAAAGGAATGTTTGACATCTGGGCGTTACTCTGATATTCGATTATACAAATTAATGTTATTTTGTGGTTTTTAAATAACACCCATGTTGATAAACTATGATTTAAATTAAGTTGAATTTGTAATGTAAATTTGGTATTATTGAAAATTGGACTAACGCTTTCGGATTTATTATATTTAAATGATGAAAATTGAGGGGTGTTACAACTTACCTCCGTCACTTGTTTAGTGATGCCTAGAAGCCTTAACCGACACTTATACCCGCACTAATGGAGTGTCGCCACCTTATGCGTCACTTACCTAAGTGACGCCCCAAACTCAGAATTTCCAATTTTATGCGACACTTCCCAAGTGTCGCCCAAGTCACCTAGTGACGCCTCACTATGCGTCACTTCCATAAGTGACGCCATAAGTGACGCCTTTACCTAGACTCTGCTATTTCATGCGTCACTTCCTAAGTGACGCCTAAGACCCTAAGTGTCGCTATAAGTGTCGCATGAAGCAGAACCCAGATTTTTACTAAGTGTCGAGACCTGAAATTTTATCACTTGATTTTACCCAAATTCAAATCTTAGATGCGTTTTTCCCTATAACAATATGGTAGAAATAAAAAAACAATTCGAGCTGACCTGGCATCTCGACCCCAGCCAGGGGCCAGCCCCTTGGATCCCGCCAGGGGTTGCCACCCCTGGGACCCCGCTAACCAGGGGTGCTGCCCCCGGACCCCCGTCACCTAAAGTTGTAAATACTTTTTAAGTATAATACTTTGACATAATAATAATATTATTGCAAATAATCACCAACGGGCCGTACACGTTTTCCAAACTCGAACTTACCAATCAAATCAAATCATTGGACATTACTAGTTGGATGAACAACTAGCACAGGTTATCTTTTAAGATAGCTACTTATTTTATTCAACCTTGCGCGTTATAAACGCCTGACAGGTTACAGTCTTCGGACACCCCATTTTACTTCACCACATTTGCTTCATTGCAACTCTTCAGGCTCAGGTGAGTCTCATAGCCCCGACTTTTTACTGTTTTTACATGCTCTAACTATTTTACACATGAACACGAGTACAAAACTCGCTATATTCTGCATGAGCTGTTTTCTAATCACTTTTAAGTCCTCTACGATCATAGTTCTGGTAATACTTCATGTAGCACGAATGTTAGTGTATGGTACCATATAGGACTGACCATCCTCGTCCGGGTCAGCAAGCACTGACTGGTTAAACGGACGCATTAACTTTTGTTCATACGAGTGTGGATTAGACACTCGCCCGGAGGCACCCACGATCAGGCACTTTATTGTGATCCTGACACCCACGTTAAGCGCAGACTATGACCTCATGGCAGACATATACATCATTTGATTCATTTCAAACGGTTATTATTACATCTTGTGGTTCACACTTACATATTTATTATGCAAACCTGTGAGCTCACCAGCGTTAGCTGACCTTTTTAGCATGTGTTCTCAGGTACCCAACAGCAGTAGGACATGTTCACTCAGGATGCCCATAGCTCGAGTCAGCATACACATCGGAAGATTATTTTGCATTACTACATTTTGTAACTAAGTTATGCCGATTAATCTCTAAACATTGTAACTATTGGGCTTTTGTAAACATTTATACATTGTAAAACTTATATTATCAATGTATTATTAAAACGGCGCATATAGAGTCGTTCATTATATGCCATGTGTGTTTTGATTATTGATTAGTAGCACCCCAAAGCTTGCTTCCGCTAAACAGTAAGTTTTGGGGTGTTACACTATGAGGGTCAACATATAGATAAAAGTGTCAAGAATAGTAAACAGTTGACCTCTATGAAAATGGATACTAAGCAACCAATGGCATCAGGGAATACCCCCACTCCATCTAACATTACAAGATCTAGTAAAAAACCTAAAAAGAGGCACACCCATAGAAAACCTTCGCGTACTATTAGTGAGACCTCTACATTAGAAACCGGAAGTAGCTCATACAGGGAAGATGACACTGCAGTGAGTGGTACAGATTCACTTGAAGATTCTAGAAGTAAAAAGTCCCTTGAGCTGTTAGAAGAAGGTTGTGTTATTTCTTTGCGTGCACGTGATGGTTCTGGTCTTCATATCTCCAGGCAAAGAGGTCAAGGTGGTGGGTGGTTTTTAGACACGGTGTCTACTGTAACAAGAAGAGACCCAGCAGCACAGTTTCTTGTTGAATTCAGGAACAAGGTTGTGTAGCTTGCTAACCCCACTTTATGTGATATTATTGTATATTAGCTATTCTGGTTAACAACTTAACATATTCCACTGGTTTGATCGCATTTTTTGCAGGATACGATTGGGTTAAGATCTTTCACTGCAGGTGGCAAGTTATTGCAGGTGTGTTTCTTATATTAAAATCAACTTGTATGAGTGATGAAATGGCTAGAGTTGAATATAGTTGAAGTTATATAACCTTTTGAGGATTGAAGCTATGTTTTGATCGTGCAGATAAATAGCCAAATGGAATTGGTCTTTGCTAGTCCCAGTTTTGACACATGGGAGAGCTGGACATATGAAGGCTCTTTGGAGGAATGTAGACTGGTCAACCCTAGATATCCCTCTGTAAGTATCTTCTAACTTCTTTCATATTATGCAAGACTTAAAACGTTCACTTAGGGGGTGTTTGGGTAAGCTTATGACGTATAAGTCTAAGCTTATGACTTATTTTCTTTCATATGGCATGTTGAAATTTAGAAAAGACGATAAACTAGGTTTAATAGTTAATGACTTATAAGTTTAAGCTTATGCTGTCAATCCGTCATTAAGGAGCTTATCGGGGTTTATTTTTACTTCTTTTCAAATTCCAATAAGCTTGGAAATACAGCCCAGCACCCCCTTTGTGAAAGTTAGAGGTGGCAAAATGAATGGGTCGGGTCGGGTATCGGGTTTAGATGGGTTTAGGTCTAAATGAGTTCGGGTCTCAATGGGTCATTTAGAAGGATGGGTCTAAATGGGTCCGGGTCAAATGGGTCTCGGGTCGGGTCGGGTCATCGGGTTCACCAAACTTTTTTTTATTTGAGTGAAAAATGAAAAAAATGAAATGAGATGAAAAAAAATATATATTACTCGCTAGACCCATCTAAACCCGTTGGTTAATTGTTACACAATTATAGGTTATTATTGAAAAACCCATTTAGACCCATCCAAAAAATAGGGAGGAGACCCAACAAACCCATCTCCTCTTAAAAATTAACCAAATTGACTCAAAATTAACCAATGGGTCTAAAATTGCCATCTCTAGTGAAAGTAATCAGTAACATATGCGATAAAATAATCTAATTTCGGATGTATCTGAAGATGCGACTTTTTATTGACCCGATTGGTCCAAACTGCAGGCTGTTTTAAGTGTCCGTGTGGAGATTCTTGCAACTGTAAGAGATGATGGTATTACTCGTTGGCATGATTAATTGTAAAAGTATCAAGCCTATTAACCTACATTGTTTTGATGCTTGTACCTATTTACCAAGACTTTTGACGCATAAGCTTAAAGTTTCACGTACCTTTTCGAGGCGCGTGAGATATATTATGGAATACAACTGTTTAGCTGGAACAAAATGCATGATTCTACATTTCTCAGTGTATAAGCTTGTTATTTGATGTTATGGTGTCCTGTTTCTAGAAATTATAAAAATTAGGAAAGACTTGTCGGAAATCGCCACTTGGAGATTCCGTGTGGTCAGACCCCATGTGTGACCTACATGCGGGGTTTGAATCCGTGCCTTCAGCACATGTGGATTGATTTGGGGTGGGTCGGATACATACTATTTAAACATGGTACGAGGTTAATGGGTACCCTTCAAATTACCTCCTTTTTTTAACATTGTTATTTAGTC
This sequence comes from Pseudognaphalium luteoalbum, assembly GCA_963422505.1. NCBI lineage: Eukaryota > Viridiplantae > Streptophyta > Magnoliopsida > Asterales > Asteraceae > Pseudognaphalium > Pseudognaphalium luteoalbum. The sequence continues at coordinate 30,968,573 of OY730195.1, forward strand.
GATGTGCGTTGATTTTTTATTTGAGTCGCCAAAAGCTCCAAGTAAATACTGCGTTGGTAGGCTATATAACAACAATAAGAATATTTCTTTAAAATTTACGAGTATTATTTACACAAGAATACACCAACTAAATTTTCTTGTTCACATTTTTCATTCTCATTTGATTTTTTAAGTAAGATACGCTTATTACAACTTATTAATGGGAACTTATTATTGGGATAGCAGAGGCATCTAATTTATTAAAAAAATCGTACAAGAACAACACGACAATGAAAAGAACAATGTTCACAAACGGTGGAATTTGTGATTAAGATCCACAATTCCACATCAAATTTTTAGATATATGCTCCCAATAAATTTAAATTGTTAGACCCCTCATTAGTAAACCGAAAATTTGGATCAACAGCTACTTAACACTGTTTATAATAATGCGAATGGCGTCTTTTCAAAATACTCTGTCTTTCGAGGACGACGAAGCCATTGAAAAATGACCTTGCTGTAACATAATTTAAAACTAAACGCAGTAGGAGTAAATTTATCTATCTACCTTGAGTTTGACGCCAACTTAAAATTTTCCATAAATAGGATGTGACGGCGGTGGAGGGAGTTGCGTGTACCTTCCAAATATGGCATACTTTTATCTATCAGTCAGCTTCCAACACGTGTCCGGTCACCCATTCCTCATTTCCACTTAACAATTTATTTTCATTTTTTATAATAAATAAATATATATAAATCGAAATATAAAAGTAAAAATGTCTAGACCTTGAAGTTTCTCAAATCAACCGGAAAATTAAAAAAACACCTCCACACAAATTCATAAACCCTAACTTATTCTTCTTCGAACCATCTGGATTTATATTTGTACCGATTGATACAGGAGTGATTCAATGGGCTTTGATTCAGCGGTACCGGCGCCGGTGATTACTGATAATCCAGTTGCCGGAGATGATACGACGAATAAGAAGATTCGGAAGCCGTATACGATTACTAAATCTAGACAAAATTGGACTGATATTGAACACGATAAGTTTCTCGAAGCACTTCAGCTGTATGTGTATTCCAGATTAGTATTTTTTGTTTGTTTGATATAATTTTTCACTCTTTTGTCAATGAATTGTTATAAATTGGTATTATGTGCTGGATTAAGTTTTCATATAAACAAAAAAAAAATACTAATAGAAATTTGCATTAATATTATGCTGGCTGTATGTTCAGAGTCCATAATCTGGACTATAGAGTGCTATAATTTGCATTAATTTAGTTGACACTGTATTATGTTCGATGATCGTTGATGTAAGTTTTCCAAGTCATATGTGCAGGATTTTGTTTTCATTTACTAATGAAAATTTGCATTCATTGCGCGTATTTTGTTTATGGACGACTATAATAGGACGAATGAAGTACTTGTTGGAGTAAATGATGTATTGAAAATAAGATTGGTCTTTCTGATGGTAATTATGTTTCCAGATTGTAGTTATTTTGTTGAATGATTTGAATCTGTTTGTTTAGGGGTGCATGTAATAGATGATATACACGTTCGTACGAGGAACTGTAGTCTTCACTGCTTTTTTGGGATTTTCAACATAAATGCTAGAAATAAATTTGGAAGGAACAAGTAGTTAGAATTGGTTACCATATAATGCAATTAATTAAAGGAGAACACTTGCTTTTATGTCGCTCTGGTTTGTGTAAATCTGAACATTTTTGGTTAAATTCCTGGCATTTGCTATAATATTATGACACTTCTAATTTGCCCCTAAAACTCAAGTCAATTGCATATAAATATAAAGAGGCTAGAATGCTAGATTATGTGTATGATAAAGTTGAATATGTTCCGAGTTCTGATTATATCTTCTTTTATATAATTTCCAGCTTCGATCGTGACTGGAAAAAAATTGAAGCTTTTGTTGGGTCCAAAACTGCTATTCAGGTATTATAACTAATGGCTATATGCTCAGTGTATGTAGATGGAATAGGTTTTTGTTAAACTACAACTTTAAAAGCACAAATAATAAATCTTTCCGTATTTCTAACAGAATTTATGATCAATTCCCTGTAGATACGCAGCCATGCTCAGAAATACTTTCTGAAGGTCCAAAAAACTGGAACAAATGAGCACGTCCCACCGCCTCGTCCAAAGAGGAAAGCAGCTCATCCATACCCGCACAAGGCCCCTAAGAATGGTTCGGTTATTTTTCTTTAAGCTTCGTGTCCCTCACAAAAAACTTTAAACAGGATTTAAATGACGTTATATGTACCTTTTGGTTCTCAGACCTACCCAAAGTAGGAGGAACTCCTGATTTAATCAAACATGAAGACATCATCGCGAGAGATTCATATCTGTGGCCTACACAAGGTATGATCCCCTCACTTTTCTATTTATGTTCCCTGCTAGAAATAAAATGTGATGCTTTGGTTTTCCAACGTTGATGTATCCTAATTCTTTTTTTGGGTATTGTAGATGATGTCGTTAGTAGCAGCATTGATAGTGGTAACGGTTTATGGTCATCTGGTGAAACAAATAACCAACATGAAGTGAAGCAGATGATGGCAGGACGAGGTTTGTTCCTAACTCAAATATTTATTCCAAACAGCAACCATTATGAGCCATGGCAAAATGTCTCTGTATGGTTCTTGTTGACGATAAGTCAAGTGTTCCATGTGAGTTACTGCCTTTTGAATTTATTCTCTTTACATGTTCATGATTAGTTTCGTGTCACATGCAGTCATGCCGAACTTCCCAAAAGTCTACAGGTTCATCGGTGGGGTCTTTGATCGCGATGAAAGCAATCACTTACAGAAATTGAAGACGATGGATCCGGTGGATGTTGAGACGGTATTACTATTTGTTACAATTACTACACGTTATTATCTAGATATCCAAATAAGCCATTGCACATTGATAGCAACTCAAAATGGCAAAATGGATGGTTGATAGAAAGTTGAAGTACGTTTGGGTCCTACTGGGTTGGGCCGACCAACAAACACTTATTCTAAACTTTCTTTTTTTTATAACAAGTTAATGTGTTAAGTGTGACTACACAAACTGGAGTACGATAATAATGATGTAATTTAAATTAATATAGCGATTTAGAAGGCTCTACCCTTTCAAATAAAGTCCAGATGGCTTTCAACCCATTTGGCCTGTTTTCTTGTTTAGGTAAACCCATGAGTTTAACCCATTTGACCCATTAAAAATAAAACGCCACTAAATCAAACAATATATTATTGTAGATAAGTTGAATTGCCACTTCTAGTAGTAGTCTATAGGATGTATGCCAACATTGATGCTACTTGTACATACTCAATCATATTCAGGTATATTGATATTTGTATTTAAGAAGCTTTGTGATTTTCTTCAGGTGGTTTTGTTGATGAAGAATCTGTGTGCTAATTTGAAAAGCCCCCAATTCGAGGACTATGTAAGTACTCTTCTGACATGGTCTCCATTTTCTGTTTATTAATAGAACCATAAGAACTGCAACATTTCTTTTGAACTGCTCATGTATGCCTTTTTTTTACAAGTGATTTTTGTGTCACTGGTTAAGGACAAACAGATCTCTTGACCATAACCATTTTTACAAGTGATGGCTGTATTTTGAGTAAAGAAAACAAAAAGTCCTCTAGTTCAACATTTTTATTGATCGACTAGCAACTCATATTTCCTTATGATGACACACAGAGGAGATTGTTTTCTTCATATGATCCGGATACTGGGAAAGTTACATCAAACGGTCCATTCAGTGGTCTTCAAACACTGCCAGGGAATGCGATCCCGTCTTCATAGTTTGTTTGTCAGTTTCTGAAAAGCAGGTAGTGTGTACAAAAACTCGACACTTACAATCAAATAGGGTCTAGATGTTTTCCAGGTTGGTGTAGGTGTTTTGTTGTCTTGCTTCTGGTACATAACAACTGCTAGAATGGACAACCTGTATATAGTACGTTCTGATAAAACATGTCATCATATGTTTTTATGGTTTGATGACGATCTTTTAAGATGGTGTGTTTGTCTTTCAAATAATTGGGCATAAACAAATGATCAAGTTTTGTTAGTGTGGTTAGTTTGTTGTTTGCCTTACCAGTTCTGGATTTTGCTGTGTAGTCTTTGTTGTGAATGAATAAATGAATGATCATATTTTGAATTGTGAATATTCTGTGTTACATGAATATTAACAACAGAAATAGTGAATTGAATTATGAACAGGAACTCCGTAAATACTAAACAATACTTGATTATTGTTTTTGACTGTAATGTATGAACATAACTCTCTCCGACGGGTTTGAGGTGGTCTGCAAACATTAGTGATTTGGAACCTTGTGATTCTGACTACTAAATAAAACCGGATCGGGCCTAAGATCTTGGGTTTTTGGTATATGGAGGAAATTTTTCGTTCTTAAGACTTTTTACCTAAACACATACAAATACAAATTCTGAAATAAAGAAAAGATCTAATAAATACTTCGTTTGGTTAATCAGACAAATCAGGCCTTATTTAAATTACAACTTTTAGCGCTAGTAGGTTTGTATAGGGAGGTATGTATGTAACGGAGTTTTGAAATTTTTATTAAAAAAAATTGTTCAAAGCCAACTTATGAACTATTCTATGAAGGCCCTCCTAATCAGTGAAAAGATGTTACCTTTTGTTACTTTCTTTGCAAATAATTCCTTTGTTGGAGTTCTCTTCCCATTTGCTGTCAATTTGCCGTGAATTTGTGTTTAGTGTAGATAATTCGAAACTAAACTTTTATTCATTTAGTGAGTCGTAAATCTGCAAGCTACTGTGGACTATATCGTTTCTCCGGAAGTTCATTAAGCCTCAAATTTAATAGCATCGATAAAATGCCTTTTACATTGGGTTGATGTGTAAATTAATAGTCCCATTTTGAGATGTCCCAAATTTATAGTCTACTTGTACTTTTCAATCAATCAAAACATTTGAATGTGATAAGAGATTAAAAATCTTATTGGTTGTAGAGTACAACTAATACATTTTTCTTAAACTGCGTGTTTTTGTATGTGGACAATAAAATTGAGACGGATGGAGTATTTTCTTACCCGTTCTTCAACATTTAATTACAAAAGCCATCCTCCTACAACATAATAACTTTGGGATTCGGCTCCACACAGCGAAAATTTGGTCAGCAACTTCAATATCTCAATTCGGTTACGCAACTCAGCACACCATCTCACAACCAACTGGTTGCAAAATTTGTGGGTATTATTGTACTGACTTTTTCGTATGAAATTTTTAAAAAGGGGGATTGGGGTGATTTCCCTGTAATTAACATAAAACACACACACACACCAAGAGTCAGAACTTACGCTTTTCGACATGTCGATCCAATCAACTACATTTATCTGATCCGACAAGTCAGAACTTTCTAAACCATCCAATAGAGGATCCATAGGTAGCCCATTTTAAAGTGGAATTATGTTGGGTCAATAATTTTAATTGAAGCAATAACCCAGTCTGACCCAACCACCATGTGATGGAATGCAGTGTCAAAAGCAGGTGCAACAACAAACAGATCTAACCTGTAAGTAAATGTGCATTACAACATAAAAGCTCACGAATCTACATTCTGAATCTCAGGCAAATGGTATTGCAGACGGAACCTGAACTAGAAACCTTTGTCCAACAATCTAAAAACACAAAAAAAAAAAAAAAAAAAAAAAAAAAAAAAAAAAAAAAACACGGCTAGAAAACAAGTTCCACGTCTATGTTTTCTTACGGTTTCAAAGTATCGGTAACAAACACGCCAACCTGGAGACTCGCAGCAGCTACATATAGATTTTAGACAGCACAAAACCTTTAATGTACATGACCACACAACTACGCTGATATGATACGCTTACCCTCTATCTGTACCGGAAACCCATATCCAGCTCAGACCCCCCAAATACCCCTTGGTTATGCTGTTTCGACTGGGCCCTCAATTCCATCTCCATCATCCTCTGAAATGCTTCCGGACGGTTGCCTCCGCTGCTACCATCAGGAACTGGGACACAGATGTAGGATTAGCTTACAGAATGATCATGCCGAGTGACACAGTAAAATGCTAACACGAAAAACAGATATTTGGTCAAACTATATACAGAAGTTAAACCAAATAATTTAGTTAGTAAACACTAAGGAGCTGTTTGATTTTAACTCCAAGTGGAGAAATGCCTTGGTTCTTTGCTTGTATTAACTTGATTGTTTGATTGACAATACAAGACTTTCATGTGAAAAATATATGGGGTGATGTTTTCCCATCAAGTCATTTACTTAAGTTTCTCTCATGTTCGGAGACCGAAAAAAGATTGTTTCTTATTTCTTTTTAACTTGATGTTTTTTATTGACAAAACAAGACTTTCATGTGAAGAATCTATGGGGTGATGTTTTCCCATCAAGTCAAGTTTCTCTCATGTTCTTATTTGTTTTTAATAATTACCATGGTTGGACTACAACATGATGAATGCAGTTAGAAGTGGCAATAGTGTACAATATTTTCCGCAAACACCAATTCATAACATAAGGATATTATAGAGATTATACCTGGTAATGGCATACCAAGTCCACCAATGTTTGTCTGCTGATGAGCAAACGGGAGTCCATGCATTGTTTCCCTGTCTGGCATAAAATTGGGCGTTTGATTGCCAGGATGCAAAGGTCTAGGAAAATCACGAAGCAATTGAGGTGGTGGGAAGTTGCCTTGCATCCTCATTTGAGGAGGTAACATTTGAGGATGAACTGGAACATCAAAGCCTGTTACCCTAGCATCAGGGTGATGAAAAGGACGAGCTGAAAATTGTTGATTAAGATGCTCTGGAAATCTCATCTGGGAATTCATAGGATCTAACGAGTGAAACATTGGCCGCCTATTTTGATTCATCTGTGCTGCATGCATTTGAGGAGAAGAAGCTTGAGCGTGGAGATTATTGTTAAACTGTCTTTCAGGCTCCAACATGTCATAAGGCCCACGAACAAAACGACTACCTTCCTGACCACCTCTAAAACCAGAATTGAGGACCGCAAGTTTCTCTGATATATCAAATGCTACATCAGAAGGTAACAATTTCCCCATAGTTTGGTTATGGGCGTTTGCAGGATCACCAACCATCATCAAGCTGTCCTCTTCAGGCAGCTGGATCTCACCCATCCCAATGGCTTGTTTACCTGATTTTGACATCCCCCCTTGGAGGTCTAACAGGTTAACATCTATCCGCTGACCATCAAAGTTTGACCAGCTTTCAGCTTCATTTGATTTGGCAGGTTGTTTCATGTTGGGTCCTATTCCATCAATACCAGAAGACAAAGGACCATTCATCACTGGGCCAGATAACCCATGAGGCTCGAATATGTCCATTCTGGCAGATCCAGCCGACCCCCTCTGGGCAGAAACAGGTGCTTGAGCCGACTGCAGCTCTTTCATGAAGGCAGTCCCAAACAGAGATTCAAGTGACAGATTCTGACTCGCATTAGCTTCCTGATTAGCGTCTTTTGACTTTTCAGGACGGTCCGCCACCAACCCAATGTTAGTATTGGAGGTATTGTCATTGGCAGTTCCTTTTTGTAACAATGAAAGTAAGTGATTAGTAGCACGATTGTCAACTACTCTAGCATCCAAGTTATCTTGGCCAGAAATACTCCACTCGGGAATAGGTGACTGCAAAGTCGGGCTTTTTTCACTATATTGCGATAGTATAGTCTGTTCAAGGTCTTCACACGTAAGGACTGCAGCAACTGGTGGTGCAGACTCCTGCCTAAAATTGTTGTACAAATCCTTAGAGTCTGAAGGTGTTTTGCTAATTCCAAATCCCTTGTAGGATAATTCTGGTGCAATGGGGTCTGTAGACATAATAGCTTTGTCACCACCACCAATCAGTGAAAGCAAGTCATTTGGTCTGTTAGATGAGAGGTCATCAAGCGGCTTCCTTTCTGGGACATAGATTCAAGAAAACGTACAACGTCAGTACTTATAAAATACAGATCCAAACAAACAGAAAATCATCAACTACGAAGATCAATATACCATCTTCATTAAACCACTGCGCAAATCTAGAAGATTGGGCATTGCTGGGACTCAGAGGATCATCTGGCTTACTCTTCTGCTGCAAGACAACAAACATGTTTATTACTTCAAGTTTTACAAATTAAATCCAAGAAACGAACTAAAGTATAACATTATTTATAACAAGTGTACCTCAACAAAATCTGTGGAACCAGTATCATTAATTGTTGAAGTGCCACCAAAAAATTTCCCAAGGATGGACGTTGTACTTTCCTGACTGGAATTGCTGATAATTTTATTTCCAGTAGCTTTGTTTGTCACAGGTTCAAAAACTTCACCATCGACGGCTTCGTGGACTCCCGGAAAACCAGAAATTCCCATAACCTGGTTATCTAGAGTTCCATTTTGAGCGAGACTGCCCTTGGCAAGCAAATTTATTTCCTCTACTCTGGGTTTAGGATTCTTTTAAATAATATATAAAAAAGTAATAAGTTAGTCACAATAATTATAAGAATGTAAGATATTAAATTTATTTGATGTGAGTTGACCTTTTTCAGACAATAGCAAAAAATACAACATTAATTTAGCTTAAAATGATTTGGCAAATGAGTAGTTTATATGGCCAGAGAAAATTATTTGTTCATAGCGAATACATTAACTAGGCATAAGCACTGTATACACGCATATATAAATTAAGATGGGTTAAACCCTATGGGCACATGGTAAACCACATTTACTTTAGTGTACCCAGTTTACTTTTCAATTAATAATTGCATCAACCGAGTATTGGTACATTTTTAGAAGGTAATTACAAACTTCATTAATGTACACTTATCACTTTATTGACTGAATTTTTCATTTTGTAAGGAAACTTAAGTTTATTACACGAACCTTAAGATCTAGACAAACTCTTAAAACATATTTACCTCTTTATCGATGGAAGATATTGGTTTTGTACTTTTAAATCCTGGAGGTACAAGTGGTCGGGGTTTGGAAGACTGCAGCAGAGCAGATGACTTCCCACAATCATCCTTTGGAACAGATTGAACTGCAGAATTCAATTCAACCCCTTCTTCCTTAGTCTCCTCTGCGATAAGGTCCGTAAATTCGTCACTTTTAAGCCTATTTCCACTTGATTTCTGCTTTTCTTGTAGCACTTTTTGCTGTTCCTTCCTCATCAACTCAAAAGAAGCTTCAAAAGTATTGAATAGCATAAGTCAAACTTTGCAAATCATCAATCACCAACAGAACGACTTTCCAAAAGAAGCACTAAAAACGCAAAATTAGGGTTCAAAGGTGCATACCTCTTCTCTTTCTCTCCTCTTCTGCTCTATCTTGAGTTGTAGACTCACTGGAACCAAATGTCTCATCATTGAACGAGTCGTGGGTGTTCGGGCGGGAGTGTGGCACAGCCTGAACAAAACATTATTGAGTATGAACAGAATCGTATAGAAAGAGGGGCATTGAAAACACATATATACTGATCCAAAGTACAGACGTGATCACGTGAAAAGGTCATAAGCAATTTGGACCTTGTAAGGGCGAGGGGGCTGGTATGCCTCGTTACTCCTGTTGAGATGGTGGTGTTCATTTGTGGAGCCCTTTGGAGCAGAAGTGCCAGCTGTGAATCCAGAGGGTCTTGGAAAAGAGCCACTACCAAGAAGTCCATCATGTTCCGAGTTTTGCCAAGGTCGCCGAGATTGATTGCCAAAACCACACTTTCCAGAATCTAAACAATTGAAAATATAAATCAAAGTGATACATATATTGATTCGAAATTTAGAACCCCTATTTTCCCAGAGCGGTTGGGTAACTAGTATCCCTATGAGAACCCGCGGATTTCAAATCAACCAATGATTAATAGCAGGATAAGAACCCAGTTATATAGCCAAAGTGCATGATGAAAATTCTGTAATGTTGGAAAACACCTAGATGTTGTGTCGTGATAGATAGTTTCTTATGATAATAATATATAATCAACCCCAAAGGGAAGTACTTAACCATTCAAAATATTTAACCAAAACAATAGTCATGACTCCAACTATATTATGCACATACCGCTGACACAACATAATCTAGTTCATGCTATCCCCAATGCAGATGAGGATGCAATTATTCACCAAATCATCACATCAGAACTCATCTCGTCCCACAAAAGTTTACAAAGCTCCTATAATAGAAAAATAAACAACAACCCAGCGTAAACTAAGATAACTTTTTCTTTGACAAACTAAGTTTACAAAGCTCCTATAAAATCTAAAATGAGGGTTTAAAATTTGAGTTTACCCAATTTGATCGATAACAAACTTGTCTGTTTAGGTAAATAAAGATACCTTTTTCTTTCATTTACTATAAAATGCAATTACCAATCAAAATAGGTTTCTCCTTTTAGTATCATAAGAAGAGGATCTAGCGTTGGATGTTATTACGTTGAAGATGCATCCTATAAAAACTTAAGACTATCCCCACACTACGATTGGAAGGAATTGTAACTACACTGTCTAATAAGAATCCTCTTTAACAAGCATTAGGCAAAGTCTCTAATAAACTAGTAAAAAAAAGTATAACATTTCTCAATACCAATTGATCCCCAAACTAAGACCTAATGACCACAATGATCAAAACCAAAACCCAATGTTAAAGTCAAATAGTAAGAAAAGCCATATTTAGAGCAGATAATGGGGGTCTTCTCTTCAGCAAGTAGACTACTTGGTAAATAAACAAAATAAAAACATACAATATTGATCATGAACAATAATATATCTTGTTACAGCTATTAGTAAACCCTATTACTCAAATCAGCTCAATCACACTTTCAAAAAAAGGAGGGGAACAATACGATAATGCTCTAATTTATCTGAAGAGTGAAAAAGTAGGTAGGGCACTTCGTAACAATGATAGGAGAACCAAGTCGTCAATAGAACTACGCAACTGCAACTTAGGTTTACCTTTATTATCTTCTCCTTCGTAGCGCAAATAACCAAATAGCAAGAAGTTAACGATGAAAGTTTAGAATTACATTTCCGAGATGGATACAGAGTATATAGAAGCTAACTAATCTAGCAAGAGATTCAATTCATTTATTGGAAAAGGAAAAATATTTCCTCTAAATTTCCAACTATCACCTACGTATAGGATATGGATAAACTGAACCAAATGTTGTTTGTCAATCGTAATAATCCGAGTTGCATGTTCCTCACGCAATAAATCTACATTAAAATAAGGTTTGATATAGACGAATCAACTCTCATTTGACCATACCTAATATTCACTTAGTTGTTTACAGACATCAAACAGTAAGACATGAACTCACACACAATCAAGCAAATAACAACGACCACAGACTACGAGCAGATCAATCATCCATGATGCTTGTACAGTTTTAAAACCAACTACTCGCATTCATAGATTAATCATAAGAGTGTCGTATATTTTTAAGTAAAAAATCTGCATTAATACTAGCATAATAGGTTGCATTATGTCACATATGTATGGCAATTAGCCAAAACGGAGACTGGACAACATGCACTATGATTTCTAAACTAGAGTATGCTATGCACTTAAAAACCAACCTTGATCCAAATCAGATTGTGAATCCCCATCCTTATCACTCCATCCAGAAGAACGATTGTCCCATCTTCCATATCCTCTCGTATCACCCCGAGTGGGTGGTGAAGAGCTGTAATCATTACGACGGAAACCTTGCAACGGTAAACTCCCATGAGTTCTTGGCTGTTCTCCTTTGGTACTCTCTTCTAACTCACTGTTTTATCCCATCAAGAATAGATCATTCACATGATAATACAACAACAGTGAACATAACAAATTCACACATAAATTAACCAAATCTTCAAAGATCCTAATAAATCTACCTCAAAACCGATTGATCGCATCCGCTCGGCAGCTTTTTGCAGATTTCCAATTCACTCAATGAAATCAAAAAATCTCTAGTATACGAAATTCTCGGTTTCCTGAATCATCCAACAAAAACTCAGCACAATCAACATCAAAACAATAAAAAACATTCAAATAGGAACTATCCATCTTTAAAAGTAATTACTTTTCAGATTCAATAACCGATTCGATAACCTCCACAGTTGAGCTATCATCTTCATTTTCCGAGCTCATTTTTCAGTACTAATCAAAATCTGACGGCTGACTACAACGAAAAACCTAATCAAAATTGTAAACAGAAAACTGCCTAAAAACACAATCTAACAGCAAAAACTACACATGTTCATCAGATCAAATTGTACAGCTAACTCAAAACGCATTAACATAAAACATCAAACTTTGTCAACATGTAAATTCAAAATCGCTAGGGTTTGTATTTGCTCTCTGATTTTTTTTCTTCCTCAATTTAGGATCAAAATCGCTAGGGTTTTGTTTTGTTTTGTTGATACGATTAGTAATTAAATCGAGGAAATGGAAATTTGTAAGAATCAACCGAATCCTGATTGATGTACACCCAACATTTTTTAGGGTTTGAATCGAGTAGTCGATCGATTGATCGCTTGTTGATTCAGAAAATTTCGAAGATAAAATAATTTTGGTAAGAGAACGTTTTTCGGGGAGAGATGGCTCTCTTTCTTGGTAGCAAACAAAAAGGGGATATAAGTATGTTTTATTGGGAAATTAATCAAAATACCACATTTTTTAAAAGTTTATATCATTTTACCCTTCGGAAAAAAAAATTGACGATATGCCCCTCGAAATCGCAAATCGCAAATTTGCGATTTGCGATCCAGCATCTTGCGTTTGCGACCCGTTCACCCGAGTGACCGTAGCCGAGAACACAAGGGAATCGCAATTCGCAAATCGCAAGCTTGCGATTTGCGATTTGCCTACGGTATCCGTGAACCAGATTGCGTAGCCGTGAACGAGAACACGAGGCAATCGCAAATCGCAAATCGCAAGCTTGCGATTTGCGATTTGCCTCCGGATACTTGGCCCGTGATCGAGTCGTACCCAACAATATATTTCGTATTCTTGGCCCGTAATCGAGTCGTGCACGAGAATACAAGGCATTGGCAAATCGCAAATTTGCCAATGCCTTTTTAAAAAAAAAAAATTTAGATTAATTTTTTATATATACACCACTTTTTAATATATGTACATTATTTTGTATATATACACTTTTTAATATATACATTATAACACATTATATATATCTTCACCTTTTAGATAAGATTTCCGTGATTTTCGCGATATAAAATTTTTGGATAAGATTTTTCATCAGATTTTCGTGATTTGCGGAATTTAAGATTTTTGGATAAGATTTCTGGATAAGATATCTGGATAAGATTTTATGTGATTTTCGTGATCTTTTGGCATTTATAAATACTATGACTATGACTGTAAGCAAGAATAAAAATTTTCACGAATTTTTCACGAATTCTCAGAAAATACGAAATAAAATTTTTAAAATGGTTCAATCAGGTCACTTTTGGCAATTTCGATCTCCAAATGAAGAATCATTTACTGAAGAACTATATGCTGAAGTTCCTGAGTTGTTTTCAATTGCTTTTCGTCACGGTGGACATTTTCAGGGCGCACAAAGAATGTATTGGCAAGGTTTGTTGACGTTTATTGATTGTGTAGACGTCGATGAATTTGACACCAAATTTCTGGACTACGCTTTGTCAGAGCTAGGTTATTGTGCTCCAGAGAGGTGGTTTTGTTACTTTAAAGAGCATGATAAAAACCTAGATGATGGTTTGCAATTGATAACTGATGATGCCGAGCAACTGAAGCAGATTACTGACTACGCAAAAATACATAGAGAAATTGAGGTGTATGTTACACGTAACGATCTGTCACATCCCTCAAATTCTGGGACAATGATGCCAGTAGCAATTTCTAAGATTATGACTGGTGCTTCAAGTGCAAGACGGTTATTCGACTAGTGATAACTCCTTCCTAAAGCATGTGGTGTGATCTTCATCTTCAGGGGAATCGGCAGGAATCAATCGGTAAGTATAAACCTTCCTTAGCTGCCTAGGTCGAAAAGCACGGCCTAATATATTAGCTCGTGCTTTTCGACATAGGCAGTTAAGGAAGGTTTATACTAACCGATTGATTCCTGCCGATTTCCTTGAAGGTGAAGATCACACCACAGGCTTTAGCAAAGAGTCCATTGCAAAAATGTGGTTTGAGTGGAACGAGTATTGTGGTCAAATTATGTAATTTGTTAAATCTTGCAATTCGTATGTATGTTTCAATCAATTGGATGGTTGCCAAATTATGTTAATCCTTATATAAGCTGTCTATTTAGTGTCCATTTAATTGTTATGTAACGTTAATCATTATGTAATGAAGATGTTTTAGTATTGTTAAAACATGTAAAAATGAACAACAAGCAATTTCATTTACTCAACTTAAGCACGATAATAAAAACATAAATTTCAGAACTAACTAGTACATAACATAGGTTTTATATTATAAATAATTTAAGGGTCACTCAAATGAACACTTGGATAGCTCTGAGTCGGTTGAGACGTGGTTGCAGCTTCGTCCTCGATATGGCTTTTCGTTGATTTTGTGGACGCGTTCTGCAAATAAATATTTGAGGATGACATTAATGACAATGTAATATGTTAGTTTTTATATGAATATTTTTGAGAACTCACTTTTTTCGATTTTGATTTGGATCTTGATTTTGACCTTGACTTGGATCTTGTTGTGGTTCTTGATCGGCTTGGCTCGTCTGTTCTATCGTATGGAGCCATACAATTAACTCGACTATGACCATGTTCCTTGCAACGGCTACATTGCTTTGTGTATTTTCCTTTCTCCTCTCCTTTAGAAGGAATGCGTGCACGCCCAGGTGGGCGACCAGATTGCCTTTTCACAAGTATCGGCGGTAAGCAAATCTGTAGATTACCGGGATCGGCCCACTCTGAAGGATGTGGCAGTGGACTTATACCCTCACTATAGGTCGCTCGATATGTTTCCGTGGTGAAATACCTCTCTGCAAAGGCGGACACGTTGTCCATATGAAAGTGACGAGTCACTGCCGATACGTGTCCGCAAGGTAAACCGGATAATTGCCATTGCATGCAAGTGCATGTTCTCGCTTCCAAGTTGACTGTCCCATTCTTCTTCCCGTCCACCACCTCACATATCATATTTGTCGATGGGTTAACCCTCCAGCGCAGCGATTTGTTAACCCTTTTACCTATTTTGTGCTCCGCATATGGTGTGACAGGTGTTGTAACAGCTGCGGCAGTATTCCGATGTTTGAAATACCATTGTTGTACTGAAGATCGCAAAAACTCCAATAGCATTGTGACTGGAAGTTTCCTTGCATGCTTGGTCATGGCGTTAATGGACTCCGCACTGTTAGTTGTGAGGTAAGCATATCGTGTCTTTGTTGAATGATGTCGTGACCATCTTTCTTTCCCCACGTCCGTAAGAACCTTAGCTGAAGCCGGTAAATGTCTAGAAATGGCATCATAATGGCGATCAAAATCTGACTTACGATACGCCTTACACATTTGCCAATAATGCCATTCGAAGTGCTTGACCTTTGAAGATTTGCTTTTCAAGTTCATCAACAGATGACGACAACACAAGGCATGAAATGCCTCTGGAAACACAATAGAGATGCCGGATGCAATTGCTTGAGCCCTGTCAGAGATGAATGTCAGGTTGCTAATCCCACCTGCAGATTCAATGGCGTCTCGTAAGTTTCCTAAGAACCACGTCCAAACGTCGGACGTCTCTCCCGCCCCAATTCCATAGGCTAGTGGCAAGATGCCATTATTACCGTCCATCGCCACGGCAATCAAGTTAGTGCCCAAGTAACCCCCCTTCAAATGGGCACCATCGACGATGATAATTGGGCGTGTATGGTTGACAAAAGAACGTACCTGCAAGTTCATATTAAAATATATATAAATTATCTATGAATGTACGTATAGGAACATAAGATGTAAACCAACAATCATTACTTACAGCTGCACCTATGGACATGTAACACATTATAAATTTATTCTCTTCGTCTGTACGGAGATTTGTAATGCTCCCCGGGTTATGTAGCTTTAGGTTGTGGAGGTAAATGGGAAGTTTCGTAAACGATTCTGCTGGAGTACCTCTCAACAACTCTATAGCATAACATTTTGCTCTCCAAGCTTGGTTGTATGTAAGGCTGATTTTAAAGCGTTCAGTCATATCAAGTTTGATCTCTTTGCCTCTGTATACACGTCCTTCCAGACTCATCGCCTCTTTTAAGATGTTACCAAGCACTTTCTTGCTCGCAGAACGGCTGTTAGGCATGTTTTGAGTACGCGAACAAGTGTGAACATCATGCAACTTCCTAACTTGGAAGTTGTGACTATCTCTGATACACGCTGCACTAATCTTCCAATCACAATTAGGCAAGAAACATTTTGCTGAGTACCTTTTCTTGTCTGATTTCTTCAGCTTAATCTGAAAACCTTCTTCGAGACACTTTGTATGCAACTGGAGAAGAAATTCTTCTTTAGTTTCAAATGTTTGGCCCTCTCGAATCCGACTAGATGTCTCGTACATGGTCACTGGTCGTTGTTGAACTTCTTCTTCTTCGTTTCCTAAAGGCGATGGCATATTCCAGAATATGTCTTTTTCTGCTGCTGTTTGTGGTATTGGTTTGTCATATGTATCTCTTGGATCAGGTTCATCCTCCTCATCCTCCTCATCATCACTAACAATGTGATTACTAAACGGATGGTCATGATCCTTAGGTGGATTGACATTTTCTTCATCATAATGATCAAAATCAGAAGGATGTGGATCCGGCTCCCTCGGCTCCTCCACATAGCATTCTGACTTAGTGTGATCATAGTGAACATTCTCATGGTATTTAGAATCATCTTGGGTTAATTCATCTACCTTAAACATTCCTTGACATTGTGGTTGAAAAGTAAAGTTATGCATCGGCATGTTTTGTGGAGCCGCATGATAATGAAATTGATATTGTGGTTGAAAAGGAAATGGAAATTGTTGAAAGGGTTGTTCAAATGACTGATATTGGTGTTGTTGGTTGTATTCATTAGTGTGTAGTTGTTGAAATTGTTGAGGAAATTGGTGTTGAATGCCAGAACTACTACTGCCAGGTTGATTGCTACCCATACCCGAAACATTCCTTACAATATCAACGATGTAAATTTCTATCGGAGCATTGTTAATTGCATGGCACAAAAAATCTCCAAAATCATCAGCATCATCGTTTATATCAATAACATATTGATCTACTTTATATTTCAGACAAACTGGTGTATCAAGTGGCAGACCAACCTTTTTTAAAACGTTTTTCAATAATACTTTGCATGTCATGGGTTTTTCTGGTGCCACTGGAAGTTTTAATGGCACTCTACCACACTCTATTGGCAAATACATCGGGATGTTATCAATATATTCAAAACGACCACCATAACATATAAAAACTTTGAACTTTTCCATAATTAAAGTAAATAAAACTAAATCTTATCAGAACTCGTACCTGAAAATTTTGTAGCTATGAAACTGAAGAATAAAACGTTTTTGTCGAGTGGAAAATGTGTTTACAATTGGTTGAGATTAAAGACAGATCTTGTGAGGTGATGTTATAAGTACATTTCAGTTGTGATAATGTTATCGGAAAAAATCTACAAAACCAATGAAAAGTCACGTAATATCTAAAAAATCTTATCCGGATAAGGATAAGCTTATGTCAGAAAATCTACAAAATTTGTATTTTCCTTAAGAAAGGAAAACAATTTACTGAGATCGAACTTAGTAACATCAAAATTTTTGATTGTTTGTTTCACCCCGTTTTCGTACGACTTATTATCATAACGAAGTTATAAACATATATATTATAAAAATAATGATGTTGATTAGTCCATTGCAAAAATGGGTGTGTGTATATAATTCTCTGAATATGATATATAAAAAACATAAAAAACAAATACTCGTTCCACTCAAACCACATTTTTGCAATGGCCTCCTTTGCATGTGGTGTGATCTTCGTCTTCAAGGAAATCGGCAGGAATCAATCGGTTAGTATAAACCTTCCTTAACTGCCTATGTCGAAAAGCACGAGCTAATATATTAGGCCGTGCTTTTCGACCTAGGCAGCTAAGGAAGGTTTATACTTACCGATTGATTCCTGCCGATTCCCCAGAAGACGAAGATCACACCACATGCGAAGGAGTCCATTGCAAAAATGTGGTTTGAGTGGAACGAGTATTTGTTTTTTATGTTTTTTAACATAATACATAACCCAAATCTTATATAGCTAAATGTTTAACATAATACTAACATGATCTTAAGAAGTATGTGGCGGTGGCAATGGTGGTTTCGGCGGCTCCCAATCAAAACGTGAACTAAAGAAAGTATCAATCATCCTCAGCCTATAATCAGCCGCAATCAAATCAGTCTCCTCAACCACACTGTATTCTTCACCGTAAGCAATCTTCTCCATGTTTCTGCAAACCCATACTCCACAATCGCCTAGATACCCATCCTGCTGAGGAACATCATCCATCATGTGGGTTAAGAACTCGGTGGTATCACCCGCAACATGCCTTCCTCCATCAACATGTCTCCAATAGCCAATGGCGTCTAAATATCTAACTATACATTCACCTAAGGCTTCAACAATCAGTAGTATTTCCCTGTCGGCTTTTAGTTTTTTGTAGCTATCATATACCGTGACATCCCAAGTACGGAGATCCATCACAATTAGAACCCAATGATCCCTACTCTCGATGTTGACCGGCATAAGTACCTACATATTTGAATTTTATTAGGGAAAATGCTATCAAGTTTTCGATGAAAAAATATTATCTTTACTTACAGTGTCACAGGTCCACCACGCAGGATACGGGGAACGTTTGCCGTTAGCATACCCCATCAAAAAGTTGTAGTCCGGCCCCGATGATGTGTCACTTTTGTCCCCTACATTAATACACAACTAATAATATATGAATATACATATATACACATACACTTTAAACTTATCCATACACATATATACTTATATACATACATACATAAAATTTTTTATAAAAATTGGAAATGTCCTTTTCGTAAAACTGAAAACCAACTAATATTTCAGCTTACCAAGTCTCGACAGTTTTCCACAATTATCAATACTCGACACTATACATACATACATATATATATATACATACATACATACATATATACTTACCCGGCTCGATCACCACATTACCCTTCCTCTTCAGCTCCTTTTTCTTTTTATATTCCTTGTAGTTCTTGAAAACTCCCATCAAACCAATAAAACCGACGGGCATAATTGTCCAGCTCAATCTCTTATCTAGCTGACTTCCTCGAGGCCAATTTCGATTTCTCCACCACATTAGTAGATAGCTCCAACCGTCAATATGCTACAAAAATTCATAAAACAATATTAGTATCACATTTGTAATATGTCATAGTTTATTAACAAAAAAGAAGTTGTAAACTTACAAAGTTTTCTAAGTAACCACTCTCGACATATCCATATAACCGCCCCCAAAAATCCTTTGTGAGATAAACATAAGTTGTGCCCGGTCGAATAAATATACAACGGACCAAGCCTCCACTCGTATACAACTCCTCCACCGTGGATGGTCCGTCGATCTCTCTAGTCTGCCGTATCACAGGGGGCGGAGGAGTAAGAAAACCATTCTCGTTCACTAATGAGTCAACCATGGCGACTATGGTGTCCTCCGGTAACTCCTTGTTCTCTGACCTCTTCCGTGCCGGACGCTTTACCTTCGTTGCCCGCTTAAGAGACTCTGTAACCACTCGGTGAATAACATGCTCAACGGGCTCCACAATGGGCTCAACGGGCTCAACAATGGGCTCAACCCTACCCACTGGCTCAACCACACCCCCCGGCTCAATCGGCTCAACAACACCCAATCTCTCCAACGGATCAACCGGATCAACTGCACCCACTGGCTCAACCACAATCACCGGATCAACCGGCTCCACCGCATCAACCGACACAATCACACCCACCGGATCAACCTCCCCGACCGGATCCACCGGCTCAACAACGTCATCATCGTCGTCCAAATTAACTGGTGGCGGTTCCTTATGCTCCTCCTCATTCACCTTCAAAGGCATCAAGTTTGAATTAGTGTATGCAATATTTGTAGAAAGATATATATCGAAATCATCGGAAGCTTTGGTTGTTTTAATCTTTTAAAGCATTTTCATTTGTGAGTGGCATGTAGTTGTTAATTGTTTGAAATATAAACCTTATATGCAGGAGAGGGCTTACCTTCAAAGGCTTCTTCAAAAGTCGTTTCAGATGTGTCGGTGTAATATACGGTGATAGTCTAGCTGGAGCACGTCGACGATCGCGCAGACTGCGACGCAACCCATGTGAAACCGAGAACTTCGTAGCAGAAAAAAGTTGGGTGTCAGATGCATAAACCTCATCAACATATCCTTCATTAACATCAACGTCATCACCATCAACCTGAAAAAAAGAATGTGAACTTTGTTAAATGAAAAACACCTTAATATATAAAATGCTAGAATAGTCAGAAGACCTTATACCTTACGGATGTCAACCATCTTTAACAGCCGGTTTATAATATCTTGTTGTTCGTCTGCTCGCTTGACTAACATGGAAATGGTCTCTTTCATCCCCTGCACTTCGTCTCGTAAGGAATCATAAGTTCCTTGCTGAGATGCTGGCTGAGAGGCCTCATGTGGACTCAAATGAGATGGGGTGGGATGAGATGGCTCATCATCCACCTTCTGACTATGCCGTGCTTTCTTCAGTGGCCTCTCCTCAAATAGCTGCTCGTCAAAATATTTGCAGCTATCAATTCACCATTGGCACTTCTTCTCATGCTTATTTGGCTTCAACGTTATTTTTGGAAGATGCTCTGGTATAGTATCCTTCTGCATAAAACAAGACATCATATTTTCATCTACCTCATATACATATTTACACATATACATATATATTCACTACTAGTTGCTGAACACAACAACGTATTTTTTTAAAAAAAATTGGAAATGTCCTTTTCGTATATGCTTAAAACCCAGCTTATATTTCAGCTGATCAAGTCATTTTAATTTCATCAATATTCAACAATTATCAACACTACAATATAATCAACACTACGATATATCTACATACATATATATATATATACATACGAACATATACATACATACATATATATAACTTTATTAATAACTTACCGTCACCCGCAAATGTTGTTCGAATTCTTTAAATTCAACCACCTTTTTTTTCCGCTCCCAATAGATCCCACGTGGTATTTGGTTCCGTTGTGGCCTAGTAGCAACTTTTTCTATTTGACGATGAAACGCCTCCCAAATCCAAGACTTATAAACAATAACAAAACAAGAAATCAACATATATAATACATATTAATATGTCATATATTATACTTACAATGCTAATTCGAACAATAATAAATAAGGCGATGTTACCTTACACGCCCAACCGAATCCACTCAGCGTGTACTGCATCCCGTCTTGTGTCAACCGGGTTTCCAAACCTTTATCGAGTTGGTCATATGTTCTAGCCCAAATAATATTACCCCAAGGGTACCCGTCACAAACACTAAAATCCTCAAGTATTCGCATATAATCATCATCAATATTATGTGTAGGCTGCTTTCCCAAAAACCCTTTATATATCAACATCAACATACACAATCATCATCGCTCAATTTCCTTGGCCCACTAAACAAAAACTTATCGTTGAATTTTTTCGTAACGTCTGCTAAACGTAAGGCCCGGTTGCCCAAATCAGGGAATACACGCTCTCTAAATGCCGGCGCCTTGTCTAGAACAGGTTTACGAATATGATCCGCCATACTTTCATTTGGACCAAACCGTAAACCAGTCACCAAACAAAATTCTCTCCGACCGAATCGTATAAAATGATCATCGGTCACTCTAAACCACAACTCACCCACCTCCGCGCGAGGGTGGTTCAACCCTGGACGCTCCTTGCGTCTAAACTGGAGTATATGATGAACAAAACCGGGGTCATTTTCCGGAGACTTGACATCCAACCAATGACCAAAACAATGTTCTCTGAATATCTTTTCTTGATTTTCTGACAAACGCGACTTGATATGGCCGACGATCGTCAGTTGACTTTTCAAAGTCAGTCTCTCACTAAAAATGTCCTGAAAAATGAACAATGAAATTAATATATACACATACACATAAAAACATCATATACATATATACATATCTATATATACATATACATATATAAACATCATACACATATACACATATAAACATCATA
Source organism: Pseudognaphalium luteoalbum (assembly GCA_963422505.1). Lineage (NCBI taxonomy): Eukaryota > Viridiplantae > Streptophyta > Magnoliopsida > Asterales > Asteraceae > Pseudognaphalium > Pseudognaphalium luteoalbum. The sequence goes on from OY730195.1 coordinate 30,990,849, forward strand.
TACATATATATACATATATATACATATAAACTTTAAAGTATACTCATATACATATATACATATACACATACGTATAAACATAATCATACATACACATATATACATATACATATATACATTTACATATACATATACATATACATATATATACGTATACATATACATATACATATATATACGTATACATATACATATACATATACACATATACATATACATATACATACATATATATATATACATATATATATATATATACGTAACATATACATATACACATATACATTCATACACATATGCATATATATACATATACATATATACATATACACATATACGTATACATATACATATACACATATAGCGACTTACATACATACATTCATACACATATACATATACATACATATACATATACACATATACATATGCATGTACACATATGTACGTATACATATACATATACACGTATACATATACACATATACAAATTTTTCATTGTGGCATTTCATCGAGCACGTGGTGTGCACACACGTTTATAGAAATTTTAATCGAATCAAATGCGGTAGACACATCATCGCAAATCGCAAAACATTAATTAAACAGCATACCTGAGTTTCGGACATCTTCACGGAGTAAAAACGGAGGCGGTGAGTGTGGCCGTGGTACGGTGGTCGACGGTGGCGGGCCGAGACACAAGGGGACGGGGTGTGGTGCGACGGGTTGCGATTTACGGACACAAAAGGGGGAGGGTAAATGGGGATCGTAAATCGCAAGGGTTGTGTGTCGGGTTGCGATTTACGGACGAGGTTATATGTGTGTCGGGTTGCGATTTAGTGTGTGTCGGGTTATATGTGGGACGAGTCGCAAACTTGGCGTGACCGATATATATGTGGGCTAGGCTTTAGTGGTGCTCGGGTTGTGGCGGTCGCAAATCGCAAATCTATCCCATTTGCGATTTGCGTTTTGCTTTTGCGACTCGTGTATATGAACGTGCCATCGCAAATCGCAAATCGCAAATTTGCGATTTGCGATTTGCGATGGCACGTTCATATACACGAGTCGCAAAAGCAAAACGCAAATCGCAAAAGCAAATTTGCGATTTGCGATTTCAAGGGGCATATCGTCCATTTTTTTTTCCGAGGGCAAAATGACATAAACTTTTCTTAAAAATGGCATTTTTTTTAATTTCCCTTTATTTTATTAACCAAACATATAACTAATTTATATCATCAAAGACTTTGATAATTTCTTTTACGTTTTCAAGTACTAATTAGGTAAAAATATTATTCATTGACATTGATAAAAAAAGTCATATACTATAAAACAGAGGTGAGTTCTTATAAGAATGCTAAAAAAGTAGAGAATGAAAGAATCAATAAGATTCTTTTAATTCTCTACAAAACCCACTTCTATTCTTTACCCCATTGGTTAATTATCTCACAAACCGTAATTCCATAAATTATAATAAATAAATATGCAGAACCAGCACGTTTTTCTCTTCGATTAGAGATGTCATAAGATATACTTTCGATCAATTTTTTTCTTCACTTTTTTTACAGGATTTGACAATATAATCACATGTGATTTATGATGAAAAATTAAAATTTGTTCACGATTATTTATTCATGTTATTTGCTACTTAACACGTGATTATAACTTAATATTCACCCACATTGATAGTTATAAATAAAAAATTAAAAATTGCAATAGTTTTCATTAAAAATCATATGTGATTGTTATTTATACACTTAATCACAAGTGATTTGTTATATAATCACATATGATTTTCATTTAAAATTTGATATTTGATGAGAAATTTACCGATATATGATAATTCATGTATGATTTCAACTTGATTTTTACTTAATTGTATGATTATAGTTAATGATTTGGAAATTCGCATTTGATTACCCTTTAATCACATGTGATTGATACTTTGATGTTCAATCGCATGTGATTACAACTTAGTTTTTCATGTTTGAATCTCTTTATATCATCAATGATTTGCATTAGAAGTTTACTCGGAGATATAAGTGGGTGTGATAATTTTTTAGTACTAAATCACATGTGATTTCACATTATAACCCAAAATAATGGGGGGAAAAAACTTTGTCGAAAATATATCTTGTTGCATCTAGAATCGAAGAGAAAAAGATGCTGATTCCCAATATGTAATTTTTATTATTTATAGATATACAGTTTGTGAGATATTTAACTTTGAAAAAAGGTGGAAATGAGTTTATGAAATGGAACAATCATGCTCTATTCTCTACTCTTTTACCATTATTTTTTGAACTTTTCTTCTATAAAATATACGGAGTACATATTGATAACTTCTAATAACACTGTATAAGATTTTATAACATTTACAAAAACATCAAACAACAACAAAAAATAAATCGATTATAGTATTAAGGTTTAATAAAACAGGGAAATTAAAAAAAATGCCATTTTTAAGAAAAGTTTATATCATTTTGCCCTCGGAAAAAAAAAATGGACGATATGCCCCTTGAAATCGCAAATCGCAAATTTGCTTTTGCGATTTGAGTTTTGCTTTTGCGACTCGTGTATATGAACGTGCCATCGCAAATCGCAAATCGCAAATTTGCGATTTGCGATTTGCGATGGCACGTTCATATACACGAGTCGCAAAAGCAAAACGCAAATCGCAAATGGGATAGATTTGCGATTTGCGACCGCCACAACCCGAGCACCACTAAAGCCTAGCCCACATATATATCGGTCACGCCAAGTTTGCGACTCGTCCCACATATAACCCGACACACACTAAATCGCAACCCGACACACATATAACCTCGTCCGTAAATCGCAACCCGACACACAACCCTTGCGATTTACGATCCCCATTTATCCTCCCCCTTTTGTGTCTGTAAATCGCAACCCGTCGCACCACACCCCGTTCCCTTGTGTCTCGGCCCGCCACCGTCGACCACCGTACCACGGCCACACTCACCGCCTCCGTTTTTACTCCGTGAAGATGTCCGAAACTCAGGTATGCCGTTTAATTAATGTTTTGCGATTTGCGATGATGTGTCTACCGCATTTGATTCGATTAAAATTTCTATAAACGTGTGTGCACACCACGTGCTCGATGAAATGCCACAATGAAAAATTTGTATATGTGTATATGTATATGTATACGTGTATATGTATATGTATACGTACATATGTGTACATGCATATGTATATGTGTATATGTATATGTATGTATATGTATATGTGTATGAATGTATGTATGTAAGTCGCTATATGTGTATATGTATATGTATACGTATATGTGTATATGTATATATGTATATGTATATATATGCATATGTGTATGAATGTATATGTGTATATGTATATGTTACGTATATATATATATATATATATATATATATATATATATGTATATGTATATGTGTATATGTATATGTATATGTATACGTATATATATGTATATGTATATGTATACGTATATATATGTATATGTATATGTATATGTAAATGTATATATGTATATGTATATATGTGTATGTATGATTATGTTTATACGTATGTGTATATGTATATATGTATATGAGTATACTTTAAAGTTTATATGTATATATATGTATATGTATATATGTATATGATGTTTATATGTGTATATGTGTATGATGTTTATATATGTATATGTATATATAGATATGTATATATGTATATGATGTTTTATGTGTATGTGTATATATTAATTTCATTGTTCATTTTTCAGGACATTTTTAGTGGGAGACTGACTTTGAAAAGTCAACTGACGATCGTCGGCCATATCAAGTCGCGTTTGTCAGAAAATCAAGAAAAGATATTCAGAGAACATTGTTTTGGTCATTGGTTGGATGTCAAGTCTCCGGAAAATGACCCCGGTTTTGTTCATCATATACTCCAGTTTAGACGCAAGGAGCGTCCAGGGTTGAACCACCCTCGCGCGGAGGTGGGTGAGTTGTGGTTTAGAGTGACCGATGATCATTTTATACGATTCGGTCGGAGAGAATTTTGTTTGGTGACTGGTTTACGGTTTGGTCCAAATGAAAGTATGGCGGATCATATTCGTAAACCTGTTCTAGACAAGGCGCCGGCATTTAGAGAGCGTGTATTCCCTGATTTGGGCAACCGGGCCTTACGTTTAGCAGACGTTACGAAAAAATTCAACGATAAGTTTTTGTTTAGTGGGCCAAGGAAATTGAGCGATGATGATTGTGTATGTTGATGTTGATATATAAAGGGTTTTTGGGAAAGCAGCCTACACATAATATTGATGATGATTATATGCGAATACTTGAGGATTTTAGTGTTTGTGACGGGTACCCTTGGGGTAATATTATTTGGGCTAGAACATATGACCAACTCGATAAGGGTTTGGAAACCCGGTTGACACAAGACGGGATGCAGTACACGCTGAGTGGATTCGGTTGGGCGTGTAAGGTAACATCGCCTTATTTATTATTGTTCGAATTAGCATTGTAAGTATAATATATGACATATTAATATGTATTATATATGTTGATTTCTTGTTTTGTTATTGTTTATAAGTCTTGGATTTGGGAGGCGTTTCATCGTCAAATAGAAAAGGTTGCTACTAGGCCACAACGGAACCAAATACCACGTGGGATCTATTGGGAGCGGAAAAAAAAGGTGGTTGAATTTAAAGAATTCGAACAACATTTGCGGGTGACGGTAAGTTATTAATAAAGTTATATATATGTATGTATGTATATGTTCGTATGTATATATATATATGTATGTAGATATATCGTAGTGTTGATTATATTGTAGTGTTGATAATTGTTGAATATTGATGAAATTAAAATGACTTGATCAGCTGAAATATAAGCTGGGTTTTAAGCATATACGAAAAGGACATTTCCAATTTTTTTTAAAAAAATACGTTGTTGTGTTCAGCAACTAGTAGTGAATATATATGTATATGTGTAAATATGTATATGAGGTAGATGAAAATATGATGTCTTGTTTTATGCAGAAGGATACTATACCAGAGCATCTTCCAAAAATAACGTTGAAGCCAAATAAGCATGAGAAGAAGTGCCAATGGTGGATTGATAGCTGCAAATATTTTGACGAGCAGCTATTTGAGGAGAGGCCACTGAAGAAAGCACGGCATAGTCAGAAGGTGGATGATGAGCCATCTCATCCCACCCCATCTCATTTGAGTCCACATGAGGCCTCTCAGCCAGCATCTCAGCAAGGAACTTATGATTCCTTACGAGACGAAGTGCAGGGGATGAAAGAGACCATTTCCATGTTAGTCAAGCGAGCAGACGAACAACAAGATATTATAAACCGGCTGTTAAAGATGGTTGACATCCGTAAGGTATAAGGTCTTCTGACTATTCTAGCATTTTATATATTAAGGTGTTTTTCATTTAACAAAGTTCACATTCTTTTTTTCAGGTTGATGGTGATGACGTTGATGTTAATGAAGGATATGTTGATGAGGTTTATGCATCTGACACCCAACTTTTTTCTGCTACGAAGTTCTCGGTTTCACATGGGTTGCGTCGCAGTCTGCGCGATCGTCGACGTGCTCCAGCTAGACTATCACCGTATATTACACCGACACATCTGAAACGACTTTTGAAGAAGCCTTTGAAGGTAAGCCCTCTCCTGCATATAAGGTTTACATTTCAAACAATTAACAACTACATGCCACTCACAAATGAAAATGCTTTAAAAGATTAAAACAACCAAAGCTTCCGATGATTTCGATATATATCTTTCTACAAATATTGCATACACTAATTCAAACTTGATGCCTTTGAAGGTGAATGAGGAGGAGCATAAGGAACCGCCACCAGTTAATTTGGACGACGATGATGACGTTGTTGAGCCGGTGGAGCCAGTCGGGGAGGTTGATCCGGTGGGTGTGATTGTGTCGGTTGATGCGGTGGAGCCGGTTGATCCGGTGGTTGTGGTTGAGCCAGTGGGTGCAGTTGATCCGGTTGATCCGTTGGAGAGATTGGGTGTTGTTGAGCCGATTGAGCCGGGGGGTGTGGTTGAGCCAGTGGGTAGGGTTGAGCCCATTGTTGAGCCCGTTGAGCCCATTGTGGAGCCCGTTGAGCATGTTATTCACCGAGTGGTTACAGAGTCTTTTAAGCGGGCAACGAAGGTAAAGCGTCCGGCACAGAAGAGGTCAGAGAACAAGGAGTTACCGGAGGACACCATAGTCGCCATGGTTGACTTATTAGTGAACGAGAATGGTTTTCTTACTCCTCCGCCCCCTGTGATACGGCAGACTAGAGAGATCGACGGACCATCCACGGTGGAGGAGTTGTATACGAGTGGAGGCTTGGTCCGTTGTATATTTATTCGACCGGGCACAACTTATGTTTATCTCACAAAGGATTTTTGGGGGCGGTTATATGGATATGTCGAGAGTGGTTACTTAGAAAACTTTGTAAGTTTACAACTTCTTTTTTGTTAATAAACTATGACATATTACAAATGTGATACTAATATTGTTTTATGAATTTTTGTAGCATATTGACGGTTGGAGCTATCTACTAATGTGGTGGAGAAATCGAAATTGGCCTCGAGGAAGTCAGCTAGATAAGAGATTGAGCTGGACAATTATGCCCGTCGGTTTTATTGGTTTGATGGGAGTTTTCAAGAACTACAAGGAATATAAAAAGAAAAAGGAGCTGAAGAGGAAGGGTAATGTGGTGATCGAGCCGGGTAAGTATATATGTATGTATGTATGTATGTATGTATGTATATATATATATGTATGTATGTATAGTGTCGAGTATTGATAATTGTGGAAAACTGTCGAGACTTGGTAAGCTGAAATATTAGTTGGTTTTCAGTTTTACGAAAAGGACATTTCCAATTTTTATAAAAATTTTTATGTATGTATGTATATAAGTATATATGTGTATGGATAAGTTTAAAGTGTATGTGTATATATGTATATTCATATATTATTAGTTGTGTATTAATGTAGGGGACAAAAGTGACACATCATCGGGGCCGGACTACAACTTTTTGATGGGGTATGCTAACGGCAAACGTTCCCCGTATCCTGCGTGGTGGACCTGTGACACTGTAAGTAAAGATAATATTTTTTCATCGAAAACTTGATAGCATTTTCCCTAATAAAATTCAAATATGTAGGTACTTATGCCGGTCAACATCGAGAGTAGGGATCATTGGGTTCTAATTGTGATGGATCTCCGTACTTGGGATGTCACGGTATATGATAGCTACAAAAAACTAAAAGCCGACAGGGAAATACTACTGATTGTTGAAGCCTTAGGTGAATGTATAGTTAGATATTTAGACGCCATTGGCTATTGGAGACATGTTGATGGAGGAAGGCATGTTGCGGGTGATACCACCGAGTTCTTAACCCACATGATGGATGATGTTCCTCAGCAGGATGGGTATCTAGGCGATTGTGGAGTATGGGTTTGCAGAAACATGGAGAAGATTGCTTACGGTGAAGAATACAGTGTGGTTGGGGAGACTGATTTGATTGCGGCTGATTATAGGCTGAGGATGATTGATACTTTCTTTAGTTCACGTTTTGATTGGGAGCCGCCGAAACCACCATTGCCACCGCCACATACTTCTTAAGATCATGTTAGTATTATGTTAAACATTTAGCTATATAAGATTTGGGTTATGTATTATGTTAAAAAACATAAAAAACAAATACTCGTTCCACTCAAACCACATTTTTGCAATGGACTCCTTCGCATGTGGTGTGATCTTCGTCTTGTGGGGAATCGGCAGGAATCAATCGGTAAGTATAAACCTTCCTTAGCTGCCTAGGTCGAAAAGCACGGCCTAATATATTAGCTCGTGCTTTTCGACATAGGCAGTTAAGGAAGGTTTATACTAACCGATTGATTCCTGCCGATTTCCTTGAAGACGAAGATCACACCACATGCAAAGGAGGCCATTGCAAAAATGTGGTTTGAGTGGAACGAGTATTTGTTTTTTATGTTTTTTATATATCATATTCAGAGAATTATATACACACACCCATTTTTGCAATGGACTAATCAACATCATTATTTTTATAATATATATGTTTATAACTTCGTTATGATAATAAGTCGTACGAAAACGGGGTGAAACAAACAATCAAAAATTTTGATGTTACTGAGTTCGATCTCAGTAAATTGTTTTCCTTTCTTAAGGAAAATACAAATTTTGTAGATTTTCTGACATAAGCTTATCCTTATCCGGATAAGATTTTTTAGATATTACGTGACTTTTCATTGGTTTTGTAGATTTTTTCCGATAACATTATCACAACTGAAATGTACTTATAACATCACCTCACAAGATCTGTCTTTAATCTCAACCAATTGTAAACACATTTTCCACTCGACAAAAACGTTTTATTCTTCAGTTTCATAGCTACAAAATTTTCAGGTACGAGTTCTGATAAGATTTAGTTTTATTTACTTTCATTATGGAAAAGTTCAAAGTTTTTATATGTTATGGTGGTCGTTTTGAATATATTGATAACATCCCGATGTATTTGCCAATAGAGTGTGGTAGAGTGCCATTAAAACTTCCAGTGGCACCAGAAAAACCCATGACATGCAAAGTATTATTGAAAAACGTTTTAAAAAAGGTTGGTCTGCCACTTGATACACCAGTTTGTCTGAAATATAAAGTAGATCAATATGTTATTGATATAAACGATGATGCTGATGATTTTGGAGATTTTTTGTGCCATGCAATTAACAATGCTCCGATAGAAATTTACATCGTTGATATTGTAAGGAATGTTTCGGGTATGGGTAGCAATCAACCTGGCAGTAGTAGTTCTGGCATTCAACACCAATTTCCTCAACAATTTCAACAACTACACACTAATGAATACAACCAACAACACCAATATCAGTCATTTGAACAACCCTTTCAACAATTTCCATTTCCTTTTCAACCACAATATCAATTTCATTATCATGCGGCTCCACAAAACATGCCGATGCATAACTTTACTTTTCAACCACAATGTCAAGGAATGTTTAAGGTAGATGAATTAACCCAAGATGATTCTAAATACCATGAGAATGTTCACTATGATCACACTAAGTCAGAATGCTATGTGGAGGAGCCGAGGGAGCCGGATCCACATCCTTCTGATTTTGATCATTATGATGAAGAAAATGTCAATCCACCTAAGGATCATGACCATCCGTTTAGTAATCACATTGTTAGTGATGATGAGGAGGATGAGGAGGATGAACCTGATCCAAGAGATACATATGACAAACCAATACCACAAACAGCAGCAGAAAAAGACATATTCTGGAATATGCCATCGCCTTTAGGAAACGAAGAAGAAGAAGTTCAACAACGACCAGTGACCATGTACGAGACATCTAGTCGGATTCGAGAGGGCCAAACATTTGAAACTAAAGAAGAATTTCTTCTCCAGTTGCATACAAAGTGTCTCGAAGAAGGTTTTCAGATTAAGCTGAAGAAATCAGACAAGAAAAGGTACTCAGCAAAATGTTTCTTGCCTAATTGTGATTGGAAGATTAGTGCAGCGTGTATCAGAGATAGTCACAACTTCCAAGTTAGGAAGTTGCATGATGTTCACACTTGTTCGCGTACTCAAAACATGCCTAACAGCCGTTCTGCGAGCAAGAAAGTGCTTGGTAACATCTTAAAAGAGGCGATGAGTCTGGAAGGACGTGTATACAGAGGCAAAGAGATCAAACTTGATATGACTGAACGCTTTAAAATCAGCCTTACATACAACCAAGCTTGGAGAGCAAAATGTTATGCTATAGAGTTGTTGAGAGGTACTCCAGCAGAATCGTTTACGAAACTTCCCATTTACCTCCACAACCTAAAGCTACATAACCCGGGGAGCATTACAAATCTCCGTACAGACGAAGAGAATAAATTTGTAATGTGTTACATGTCCATAGGTGCAGCTGTAAGTAATGATTGTTGGTTTACATCTTATGTTCCTATACGTACATTCATAGATAATTTATATATATTTTAATATGAACTTGCAGGTACGTTCTTTTGTCAACCATACACGCCCAATTATCATCGTCGATGGTGCCCATTTGAAGGGGGGTTACTTGGGCACTAACTTGATTGCCATGGCGATGGACGGTAATAATGGCATCTTGCCACTAGCCTATGGAATTGGGGCGGGAGAGACGTCCGACGTTTGGACGTGGTTCTTAGGAAACTTACGAGACGCCATTGAATCTGCAGGTGGGATTAGCAACCTGACATTCATCTCTGACAGGGCTCAAGCAATTGCATCCGGCATCTCTATTGTGTTTCCAGAGGCATTTCATGCCTTGTGTTGTCGTCATCTGTTGATGAACTTGAAAAGCAAATCTTCAAAGGTCAAGCACTTCGAATGGCATTATTGGCAAATGTGTAAGGCGTATCGTAAGTCAGATTTTGATCGCCATTATGATGCCATTTCTAGACATTTACCGGCTTCAGCTAAGGTTCTTACGGACGTGGGGAAAGAAAGATGGTCACGACATCATTCAACAAAGACACGATATGCTTACCTCACAACTAACAGTGCGGAGTCCATTAACGCCATGACCAAGCATGCAAGGAAACTTCCAGTCACAATGCTATTGGAGTTTTTTCGATCTTCAGTACAACAATGGTATTTCAAACATCGGAATACTGCCGCAGCTGTTACAACACCTGTCACACCATATGCGGAGCACAAAATAGGTAAAAGGGTTAACAAATCGCTGCGCTGGAGGGTTAACCCATCGACAAATATGATATGTGAGGTGGTGGACGGGAAGAAGAATGGGACAGTCAACTTGGAAGCGAGAACATGCACTTGCATGCAATGGCAATTATCCGGTTTACCTTGCGGACACGTATCGGCAGTGACTCGTCACTTTCATATGGACAACGTGTCCGCCTTTGCAGAGAGGTATTTCACCACGGAAACATATCGAGCGACCTATAGTGAGGGTATAAGTCCACTGCCACATCCTTCAGAGTGGGCCGATCCCGGTAATCTACAGATTTGCTTACCGCCGATACTTGTGAAAAGGCAATCTGGTCGCCCACCTGGGCGTGCACGCATTCCTTCTAAAGGAGAGGAGAAAGGAAAATACACAAAGCAATGTAGCCGTTGCAAGGAACATGGTCATAGTCGAGTTAATTGTATGGCTCCATACGATAGAACAGACGAGCCAAGCCGATCAAGAACCACAACAAGATCCAAGTCAAGGTCAAAATCAAGATCCAAATCAAAATCGAAAAAAGTGAGTTCTCAAAAATATTCATATAAAAACTAACATATTACATTGTCATTAATGTCATCCTCAAATATTTATTTGCAGAACGCGTCCACAAAATCAACGAAAAGCCATATCGAGGACGAAGCTGCAATCACGTCTCAACCGACTCAGAGCTATCCAAGTGTTCATTTGAGTGACCCTTAAATTATTTATAATATAAAACCTATGTTATGTACTAGTTAGTTCTGAAATTTATGTTTTTATTATCGTGCTTAAGTTGAGTAAATGAAATTGCTTGTTGTTCATTTTTACATGTTTTAACAATACTAAAACATCTTCATTACATAATGATTAACGTTACATAACAATTAAATGGACACTAAATAGACAGCTTATATAAGGATTAACATAATTTGGCAACCATCCAATTGATTGAAACATACATACGAATTGCAAGATTTAACAAATTACATAATTTGACCACAATACTCGTTCCACTCAAACCACATTTTTGCAATGGACTCTTTGCTAAAGCCTGTGGTGTGATCTTCACCTTCAAGGAAATCGGCAGGAATCAATCGGTTAGTATAAACCTTCCTTAACTGCCTATGTCGAAAAGCACGAGCTAATATATTAGGCCGTGCTTTTTGACCTAGGCAGCTAAGGAAGGTTTATACTTACCGATTGATTCCTGCCGATTCCCCTGAAGATGAAGATCACACCACATGCTTTAGGAAGGAGTTATCACTAGTCGAATAACCGTCTTGCACTTGAAGCACCAGTCATAATCTTAGAAATTGCTACTGGCATCACTGTCCCAGAATTTGAGGGATGTGACAGATCGTTACGTGTAACATACACCTCAATTTCTCTATGTATTTTTGCGTAGTCAGTAATCTGCTTCAGTTGCTCGGCATCATCAGTTATCAATTGCAAACCATCATCTAGGTTTTTATCATGCTCTTTAAAGTAACAAAACCACCTCTCTGGAGCACAATAACCTAGCTCTGACAAAGCGTAGTCCAGAAATTTGGTGTCAAATTCATCGACGTCTACACAATCAATAAACGTCAACAAACCTTGCCAATACATTCTTTATGCGCCCTGAAAATGTCCACCATGACGAAAAGCAATTGAAAACAACTCAGGAACTTCAGCATATAGTTCTTCAGTAAATGATTCTTCATTTGGAGATCGAAATTGCCAAAAGTGACCTGATTGAACCATTTTAAAAATTTTATTTCGTATTTTCTGAGAATTCGTGAAAAATTCGTGAAAAATTTTATTCTTGCTTACAGTCATAGTCATAGTATTTATAAATGCCAAAAGATCACGAAAATCACATAAAATCTTATCCAGAAATCTTATCCAGAAATCTTATCCAAAAATCTTAAATTCCGCAAATCACGAAAATCTGATGAAAAATCTTATCCAAAAATTTTATATCGCGAAAATCACGGAAATCTTATCTAAAAGGTGAGTTATCCGGAATAAGATATATATAATGTGTTATAATGTATATATTAAAAAGTGTATATATACAAAATAATGTACATATATTAAAAAGTGGTGTATATATAAAAAATTAATCTAAATTTTTTTTTTTTAAAAAGGCATTGGCAAATTTGCGATTTGCCAATGCCTTGTATTCTCGTGCACGACTCGATTACGGGCCAAGAATACGAAATATATTGTTGGGTACGACTCGATCACGGGCCAAGTATCCGGAGGCAAATCGCAAATCGCAAGCTTGCGATTTGCGATTTGCGATTGCCTCGTGTTCTCGTTCACGGCTACGCAATCTGGTTCACGGATACCGTAGGCAAATCGCAAATCGCAAGCTTGCGATTTGCGATTCCCTTGTGTTCTCGGCTACTGTCACTCGGGTGAACGGGTCGCAAACGCAAGATGCTGGATCGCAAATCGCAAATTTACGATTTGCGATTTCGAGGGGCATATCGTCAATTTTTTTTTCCGAAGGGTAAAATGATATAAACTTTTAAAAAATGTGGTATTTTGATTAATTTCCCTTTTTACAAATTATAAAAAATAGTTGTATATTTTGTTAATGTATATATAAAGATAGCAAGTACATGGGTCGTCATTATGGTTTTCAAAAAAAAAAATTACTTTCGTCATTTACTTTTAAGATGTTCAATTATCATCCTTAAAAATGTAAGTCATTTAGACTCATTCAAAAAATGACAAGGAGACCCAACAAACTCATCCACTCCTAAATATTAACCAAATTGATTCATAATTAACCAATAAGTCTAAAATTGCCACCTCTAAATGGAAGTTATAAGTAGATGTTAAATTCACCCAAATGCATATGAGGGTATTCCATCAATGTAAAGGGAAAATCACAAATTTGATCTGTTGACCAATTGCATTTAACAAAATAATACTTTGACCAACCTCTTTAACAAACTAATCCAGCTTTCACGCCATACCAAGCGAGCCAGGCGCGCCATATTAAACAAATGCAATTAAATCAATTAAAAAACCAAAAGCCAAAGGTTTAATAATTTTTAAACAAATTTAATCAGCAATTAATAACATTAATCGCGTAAATTCAGTGGGACCGGCGTGATAGGCGGTGGGTCCGGCGCTCCAACCTCAGCAACCGTTTAAATTATGCCACATGTCCTCAACCGGCAAAAACGTGGGCCCAGCGTGACACGTTGCACGCCGTCTGTAGCTTTAAGGTGGGCCCGGTGTGGCTGTTAAAGTCACTCGTGTCAATGTATCGTCACATCAGTCACGCCCTGTTATTGACATTTTGTAACATAATCTAAATTGTTGTTGAATATCTAAACGAGCCTTTTTAGCTATCAATTTTTTCAACGGCGAATACCTTGCATTTATTGGAAAACTAATGGAACGTCTAGGTAATCCAAGCGGCAAATATTCATACATGCCATTTACAATTGGGATTAGTGTCTGGGAATGTATCAAACTTTCACCAAATCTTTATTGTGTGTATCCAACTTACAAAACTCAATATCAATGCACTCAACTTGTAAAAACCCTAATATTGATGTACTTTGATGACTTGTCACGCACATAGCATGCCACGTGGCACAAGGAGAGAGTGACACGTCATCAAAGTACATCAATATAAGGGTTTTTACAAGTTGAGTACATTAATATTGAGTTTCGTAAGTTGGATACACACAATAGAGATTTGGTGAAAGTTTGATACATTCCCAGACACTAAGGCCTTTACAATTTCCTACGAACCCCCCCCCCCCCAACACAGAAGAATGCTAACGCAATTACTTTATGAACTCATTAGTTTAAGAGTAAGTGTTTTTTAAAGACGGATAGAAAAAATAAATAAACACACATCATTCATTTATAAGGGGAACATAATAATAATCCATTCTATTGTTATTTTTTACACTCCTTATTATCCATAAAATAAGAATCCAATGACATAACGCGCGCACATTTGATATCAACAGAATCTAATAGCGTGCATGATTGATATAAATAAAATATAACGGCGCTCAAGAATCACTTATTGATCATCATAAAATTATGAATGGAATAAAATTGTACGGGATATAACGTGACAAACGAGTAAGTTAATTATTTTTGTAGGGGATGTAATGGAATAAAGGGATACGGGATATATATTGTGTCACAAACGAGTAAATAAATAATTAAAGTCACCTCGGACCCATAGCTGTCGCGCCGGGCCCACAGTCAAAATGGTTGAAGGGTTTTGAGACACGTGGCGGCTGGACTTGATGTGGATTTGATGTGTCACGTCGGGCCCACTTTAAAGCTGCAGACGACGTGAAACGTGTCACGCAGGGCCCACATTTTTGCAGGTTGAGGACACGTGGCATAATTTAAACGGTTGTTGAGGTTGGAGCGCCGAACCCACCGCCTATCGTGCCGGTCCGACTGAATTTACGCGATTAATGTTATTAATTGCTGATTAAATGTGTTTAAAAATTATTAAACCTTTGACTTTTGGTTTTTAAATTGATTTAATTGCATTTGTTTGATTTGGCGCGCCTAGCTCGCTTAGTATGGCGTGAAAGCATGAATTAGTTTGTTAAAGAGGTTGGTCAAAGGATTATTTTGTTAAATGCAATTGGTCAAGGGAACAAATTTATGATTTTCCCCAATGTAAATTGTCATAACTTTTTTTTTTTAAAAAAAGAAGCTAAATTTAAATAAAAGCTCAAAGTTCCCCAAATAAGGAAGGAGCCCCACCAAAGAATACAATCAAAACCTCCGAGGAAGAGACACAAAAAAAAAACACCAAGATAGAACATAATAGCTCAACAAGCCAATCAAACAACAAAAAGAACACCTAGAATACCCAACACCATCACTGAAAACCAGGATACGAAGCTAACTTATAACACCCCTTAATTTACTAACCATTATTGTAACACCCCCAAATTTAATGATTCGCGGAAGCATACTTTGGGTGTTACTAATCAATAATCAAAGCACACAGATATATAGCAAACGACTCTATATGCGTCGTTTTAACAAAATATATTAATATTAAAAGGTTTATAACAGTTTGAACTCATACATAGCTCGTGTTCGTAATATGAGAGATTTAAGTACATAATTAGTTATACAAAATCTAATAATGCAATGAAATCTCTGAAGTTTGCATGAAGACTCGAGCTAAGATGCATCCTGATGGGCAGTCCAAATCTACTGTTGAGTACCTGTGATACATGCTAAAATGGGTCAGCTAACGCTGGTGAACTCACAGGTTTGAGTATCAAATAATATTCTATGAACCACAAGATTTAAGTATTGATTTGCATCCAGCAAATAAAGTTACAGATAATGTATACAACCATGAGCGCATAGTCTGAGCTTAACTCGAGGCTCGGGTCCCATATAGAGAATTCCGAGCGAGGTGCCTCCACGAGTGCCTAATCTACACTCGTCTTCCCAAATATTAGTACGTCCGTTCCCGGTTAGTGCTTGCTAACCCGAACGAGGAGGGTCAATCCTATATGGTACCATATACTAATATTCACGCTACTTTCGTATTACCAGACTATACTGACGGAGGACTTTGGTTTGATTAGTTGAAAACAACTCATGTAGTATATTGAAATATGTACTCGCGTTCATGTGTTAAAAACAGAGCAATGTATCACACCCCTAGTAAAACAGTAAAAAGAGGGGCCATGAGACTCACCTGAGCCTGAAGAGTTTATCTTAATAAACTTAGATTGATTAGCCAAGAATCGAAGTCCAACGACTTGTAACCTGAGGGTGTCCAAGACACGCGATGGTTATGACATGATTGAGTATCTCAAAGATCACCCTTGTAGTTGTTTGTTCAACTAGAATATCCAAATTACCATGATTTGGTTGTTTGTTTAAGTGTTTGAAAATGTGTACGGCCCGTTGGTGATTGTTTGTGATAATAATCCCACATTATTATTTTGATGATTTTGAAGTGTTATACCTAAAAGTAAGTTCCAATGTGTTTTAGAAGTTGTGTCGCATTCGTGTTTGATGTTATACAAGTTTAACACTTTGTGTGAAAATTTAGATGTAACACCGTTACTCGTGAACCTAGGGTAAGGGCGAAGCCCGTTAATGACGAGGGTCTGGGGGCAGCGCCCCTGGTAGCGGGGTCCAAGGGGCGGCAGCCCCTGGCGGGGTCCAAGGGGCAGAGCCCCTGGCTGGGGTCGAGCATCTGGAAAATGCATCTGGATTTGAATTTGGGTGAAATAGGGCGTCAAATTTGGGCCTTAATACTTAGCGTAAAATTAGTTTGAAACCTTTTGTTTTATGCGTCACTTATAGCGTCACTTAGGGGCTTGGGCGTCACTTAGGAAGTGACGCATGAAAAGGCAGAATCTGAGTGAGGGCGTCACTTACGGAAGTGACGCATACTGAGGCGTCACTAAGGTAGTTTGGGCGTCACTTAGGAAGTGACGCATGAAATTGGAAATTCTGAGTTTAGGGCGTCACTTAGGTAAGTGACGCATAAGGTGGCGTCACTCCATTAGTGTCGGGTATGAGTGTCGGTTAAGGCTTCTAGGCGTCACTAAACAAGTGACGGAGGTAAGTGTCGGGAAAAAGGGGTTTTATGCAGCACTTATGTAAGTGACGCACGATTAGGGCTTTTAGCGACACTCAATGCGTCACTTAAGTGATGCATGAAGTGACGCTATACTGCACCTTCGTTGCGACACTTAAAGCTGTTAACGAATTTTTGAGCCAAAAATGAGTTTTTGGGTTTCCGTTTGTTCTGATTCTTTTACCCAACCCTTATAAGGACATTCTAAGCTTAAAGAAACAACTAAAACTTAAAAACACTTGAAATCGAAAGGTTTCGAGATTTTGTCGGAAACTTACAAATTGGTGAATCAAGATTCCGAAAAGATAGCGTTGTAGATCGTGATGAGGTGAACGTTTTTCTTCAAATGAGCCTTGAATTTTGAGGACGTTTAATGGTGTTTTTTGGTGATTTTAATGAAGTGGTGGTGGTGGTTTGGTTGGAGAGAAAAGGAAGAAAAGGAGGAGTAGAGAGAGAGAGTGATGGATGAGAATGAAGGTGGGGAGGGGTTCCCCCCCCCCCCCCCTTTGGGTAGATTCGGTGGGGGCCCACCGGGTGTGGGTCTCCACTTTTTAACTCCGTGCATTCGCGTTTCGGGCGGTGTTCGTTTTCTCGTTCGTTTAAACTTTAAATAATTATCTAAAATATTTAATTGTACATTTTTAAAGAGTAATTAATTACTCGATATTTATGTTGAAGTATTTTATCAAAATACTTAATACTTGGATTATAAATCATGACTTTAATTTATTTTATTTTGTTTGCGCGTTTACGTTTTAATCGCGTAAGTTGTCAATTATACGAAATGAATATGAAATATTATCAGAATAATATTTTGGATATATAAGGTCGTCATTAAATACTGTTTTCTTATTCAATAAGATTGTTCACCAACATCCGTATTTTAAGTGAGCCGTATTACATTCGATTTAGAAACGCGTGCGATTTAATCAAATTGCATATTCGTATATATTCGACAATATATATTTCGATACATTAATTAGCCTAATACAGAACTAATTACATGTATTAACTGTTAATTAGGAATTAATTACTAGTCCTAATTTGGCGGTTGTTACAATTATTATAATGATTTTTGACTCGGAAGCGTATATTAAAACAGATTTCATATAAAATGTACATAAATTTCTTTTCAAAACTTAATACCCAATATTAAAACAACAATAATACCATACGAGGTGTTTTATAATTTTATCATTTCCTTTTCAAAGTATATCAGAGTTGACGTTAAGTGGTCAAACATTCCATTCAGTCCAACTTCTTGCCCACCCGATACGAAATCCTTAACCTGCAAGAAGTATTCATGTGGGGGATTAGCTCAACGCTAAGTGAGTGAAACTATAATCAACAGCCTAACTTAGCATAACAACTTTGTTTACAGCAAATCGTAGTAAACAGATAACATTATAATATATCAGTGGTTCTTGGGGAAACCTTCAGCCAAGAATCCAACAGTAAACATATAATATCAATGAGATAACATCTCAACAACACAACATATCAATGAGGATCGGTGGCTCTTGAGATATCATAATACCCGGGGATTCACCAAGAGCACTTACCACAATCTGTAAGGCCAATACAGAATAGACCGATAGTTTGGTACTAATCTCATACGACCTAATTTTCTATTAACGATAAGTACAAGAAAATTCATGTCGTCTTACAATAGTAACCAAACCCAACCAATAGATTGACCTCAATACTGATGCCCGAAGGTCAAATATCAAGTGATCACGTATTCACATATTCAATCAGGTCAACATATCAGACTAACCAGTCTATCAACAGTATTATTACTATTAAATATAAATCATCATGGCAAACCAAAAGCAGTAATAATACGTTTACCCGTTGTAACCAAACTTGTTACAACTAAGTAAAACTGAGGATTACAGATCCACTCACCGACACCTCAGTTGTCCACTCAGTAGTCTAATGTCACTGAGTCTTCTCGTAATCTGAGAATTCAAATCAAATATAAGTTAGTAACTTGTCTCATCAATACATAGCTTATATATATAATAAACTCAAGGAATTACATATTATTTGCATAGAGATACCAAGTTCCTAATCGTCTCTCATCATTCATAACATACCTCTTATTATCTCATGTTATGAATTTATCAATGTTATAACACAAAACAAACTATTAAGAACTACATTAAAACAAGAACTGAGTAGTTGTTCAGGAGGAAGGACCCGCCGGCTGGGGTCTAGGACCCGCCGGGTCTTCGGGTAAATCAGCAGAACCCGCCGGCTAGATAATAGAACCCACCGGCTTGTTCTTCATTACCTGCGATCTGCAGGTTTAAAACCCTGCTGTCCAACCCGAACCAACCCCCAAATACCACACAACTCAAGCTAGAAATCGATGTTATACATAATTTTACATCAAACAACTACATATATTATCACATAACACTTTCAAGTTTCAATTTCAAATTAATCATCATACTTTCATCAAATACCCCCAAAACCCATTTCTAGGTTTATATGAAAATCGAAAATTAACACTTATAACATGCTTATGATGATGATGGAATGATTAATCCATGTTATTGAAACTTAACTCATATCAATTTACCCTTTTGAAACCCTAAATTCGGATTATAATCAAGAACACTTAAACCCCTAAATTCTCGGGTTCATAATTCAAGAATTTGAGACTTACAAGTTGATTAGGATGATTAGAAGATGATAATCCGTGGGTTTGAAGCTTGAATTCGAATTATGAAGCTCCAATTTGATGATTTCTTCATGTTTTGACTTAGGGTTCTTCATATGATACATATGTATGTTCTGTACGTATGTATGTAAAGATATGATGAATTAAACCGACTCACTTCTGTGAGTGTAATATAATTATGTAATATTAGTTCCCCGTACTTATCATTGTCTGGAACTTAAAAACCATTTACGGGGAAACATTATTTTATTTTACCGTCAACTGAATTAAATTAAAACAGTTAATAATTTATTGACCACAATAAATTAGTTGACTCTTTTACCCATTTATTTTCAAATAACAAATGAACCTATTTTCCGACACATTAAATAATAACTCACAGTCAGAAAATATTAAAATACTACTAGACCCGAGGAATGGATGTTACATAACTGCTTTCTTAGGGTTCACCTTCCAAAGAATCAACGGAGCTGATATTTTAGGACACCGATTAACGATCACAAGTGTGAGAGAATGTTCGCCTGAATCACGAGGTCATCCCTTAGGATTGAAACTCGCTTATCTGGGAGGGAATTCAGAACCTTATTTCTCCATCTCCACAAACCAATGAACAACAAAGCGAACACCCATAAACAATTTATTCACCAATTTACACCCAAAATCGAAGATAGTAGAGGCTAAGAGCATTTGAACACCATTTGGAATTTTCCCATCTGAATGCCACCGGTCAAGAACACTCTTCTACACTGGGATGATCACCCTACTATACGTGGTGAACAAATGATCAGAATCTTCAGGGACCTCCTCGCACAAATGACAGAGAACTTAATCAATGTTCGCCCCTCGATTCACCAAGTTTGTTCTAGTTG
The DNA here is from genome assembly GCA_963422505.1 of Pseudognaphalium luteoalbum. Classification (NCBI taxonomy): domain Eukaryota; kingdom Viridiplantae; phylum Streptophyta; class Magnoliopsida; order Asterales; family Asteraceae; genus Pseudognaphalium; species Pseudognaphalium luteoalbum. The sequence goes on from OY730195.1 coordinate 31,011,756, forward strand.
GGAGTCGATTAGCAGACAAACGCCAAATAACATTAAATGTCTTAGGAATCCATCACAACCATTGAGCCGTAGAAACCACGGACCTAGAGCCAATCATAACACGATCAAGAAGGCATACAAGCTTTTTAACTCTGAAGCTACCATTCCTATCCAACTTCCGTTGCCAACCATCAACTTCCATACCCTTTTTACTTGTTATTACAACTTGAGAAAGTCTTATGATATTTATACCACGTTAAGAAAGTTATTGTTTTGCAAGGTTTTTATAACTCAAGTGAGATTAATCTCATATTAAGAATTATAGGGTGCATTTAGTAGAAGAAAAATGTACCCTTTTTTCAGAAAATTTTTCTAAGAAAAGTGGAAAATTAAAATACACGTTCAAAAATCTTCCGGAAAAATTTTCCAAGAAAATGTAAAACTCATTTTTCCATCCCACAACTTGAAGTTGGAAAACCACGATTTCAAGTTTTCCACTTATTTCTTTTGTACCCACCTCCCCTTTTTTCTAGAATTTTCCAAAAACCTTCTCTTTAACATCATTATTCCAAAATGGAAAAACATGTGCGTTTAGTTAAAGAAAAATTTATCCATTTTTCTTTTTCCATTTCTCTAGAGAATGAGAAGTGTTTTACCTCCCTAGAAAAGCATGAAAAATCTAGAAAACATGTTTAGTTGCAAGGGGTGGAGTTTTCCTTTTCCAAGGAAGAATAGAGATGAAAAATTTAGAAAACCATCAAAATTAGTTTTCAACTTTGTAGTTATAAAAAAGAAAACAAGGATTTTCCTTTTCCTAGAAAAGTTTTTTGGAAAATTCAAATTTGAACACGTTTTCTAATTTTCTTGTTTTCTTAGAAAATTTTGATGGAAAGGTGTGGAGTTTTCTGTAACTAAACGAACTTTAGAACATATTTTCTAAATTTTCAACACTTTTCTAAAAAAAAAAAACTCTTCTCATATTTTAGAAAATTGTAGATGAAAAACTATGAAAAAAAATTCACAACTAAATGCACCTATAGATTTTTACTTGTAACCTGAGATCTAACAAATTGTTGAAAAGGTCGTTAGTTTTATTTGGATGATCATGTGAAATTATAAGGTATGCTTGTATAAACATTCATGAAAAGTTTAGAATGCTTCAAATATGTCCAAACTCCTTTTGAATTTTCATTGACAAATTAAGTATGACGATGACATTTATTCACAATGTTTTTACACCTAAATACATAAATTTAGAATTTTGATGAACACAATCCTTATGGCTATTGTTAAACTTTCATGATAAAATAGTCAACTCCGCTATTGTTAAACTTTCATGATAAAATAGTCAACTCCCGTCAACCATCATGTAATCGCTAAATACATCGTGTTAAATAGTGAACAGTAACAAGATAAATTAGTTTATCGAATGCAAGTTTATCACCATATACAAATGTTAGTTGTTATATGTAGTTCTTTATTAAAAATTTAATTTTAATACCATTATAAACAATTTCCTTAACTACCTAATATAATATTGTAATTGAGTTTCTTTCTATTTTTTTTTTTTAATATTGAAACCAAATTCATACAATTTTTCAATCAAATGGCTTTTTTAATCCAGTAATTACTTTATTAATGTCTTTGTCCAAAAAACGCATATCAACCTTTAGTTAACGAATTTGAAAATGACCAGTATACCCTCGGATGCAAAGCATGTGATCAAACTTAACTAAGAATGTTAATGAAGTTAGTTAATTGGACTCTCATTGTCACTAAATTGCACATATAGGGACGTCTAGTGCAACTTAAATATCTAAAGCATGAACTGAGTTTTCTTAGGACAAAATTGCATGGATCATCCCTGTAGTTTGCAAGAAATAACAGTCCTCATCCTGTGGTTTTTTTACCTAAAGCATCCCTAAACTTGCATTTTTTTACGTAGGGAGTCCTTCTGTCTAACTATTGTTAGTTTAATCCGTTAAAGGACTTTCAATGCAATAAATTTAATGGCAGAGGCTATTAGTATATGTAACACCAGTATTCGGGTCTCGTAATATTTTAATATTTTCTTACGGTAAATTATTATTTAATGTGTTGGAAAATAAGTTTGTTGTATTATTTGGAAATAAATGGGTAAAAGAATTAAATAGTTTATTGTGACTAATAAATTATTAACTGTTTTAATTAAATTTAGATGACGGTAAAATAAAATTGTATTTCTCCGCAAATGGTTTTTAAGTTCCAGACAATAATAAATACGGGGAATGAAAAATTAAAACTTATATGGTATAATCTATGGGATGGGTCGGTTTTTATCCCTCCACACGCATACATACATACGCATGAACACACACATGAAACCCTAGTTTTATTTCACTCTTTCCATCAAATTGAAGTTGAAGAATTCGAATTCAAGCTTTAAGAGGGTAGATTATCATCTCCTAATCCTTCTATGCTACTAGTAAGTCTCTAATTCTTCAATTTTAAAACCTAAAAATTGGGGTTTTTTGGTGTTCTTAGTGATAATTCGAAGTGTATGATTATGAAAAATTGTTGTTAGTTAAGCTTATTATTGTTGATAACTAGCAAGATTCAAGCTTAAGTTTGTAAATTAATCTTGGTTCTTAAGTTTTTGATGATTTTTGATGGGTTATTGATTATAATCCGAAAATTTAGATTAATATTTATGGGATTGATGTTGTTATACTTGTTAGTGATGTTAAGTAACATGATTCATGCTTAAAGTTATAGCTTTGACTAGGGTTCTTAACTTATTGATGATTTTGATGAGCTCATGGTGCTTTTTGAATGGATTGATGGTAATCATCATAAACTAAATCTTGATATTAGTTGAAATGGTGTTAAAATGTGTTATTAAGGAGGTTAGTAACCTTAATCTAACCTAATAGTGGATTAATCAAGTTGTGTGAATTATAATTCAAGTGGAATTTGGTGAAAGTGTGATGATTAGGTGTTAATCATCTTGATTGGTAATAAAGAGAGATTGTTATAGAGTAGCTAGTAAAAGATGAGTTAGTATATGAGATTGTTATTCATAAGCTAAGATGATCATGGTGATGATTGTGGGTTATTGATGAAATAATGGAAGAGATAAATTATGAATTCTTAATATACGAGGTTAATAACTTAATTATGTAATTGACTATATTTGAGGTGGATTAATGTGATTCTATGTTCATAATTTGATAGTGATGATGAACTAGTGAAGTTAAATTGGTTATTAATAATCTTGGATTGAATTGTGTTAAATGATTATAAGTAGGTAATTAATTTGAAAGGTTGAATACTTGAATGCTTGAATCAAGTATAATCAATTCCATGGGAGTGATGGATTGATGATTCAGATTAACTAATTATTGTGTTGTAATTATTTGATTGAGTTGTTTAGATTTTGATTACAATTATGTGATGATATTTCACATTGAAACAAGTGACTAACTTGTGTTATTTTGTTGTAATTTCAGATATGGAGAAGACTCAGTGACATTAGACTACTGAGTAAGCTATTGATGGTATTCGGTGAGTGGCTCATACTTTCAGTGTAATTTGGTTGTAACATATTTGGTTACAACAAGTGAACATAGTTGCTATTGTGATTATTGATTGTTGACTATTGATTGATGAAATACACGTGTAATATGTGATGAGTCGCCTTCGGGCATTTGGTGATGTGGAGGTCAACAATTGTTGGGCTGGGTTGCTACAGGTTAGTCAACATGGGATTTGTGATCATTTGTTGAAAGTAGAACTTATGTTGACTAAAGGTAGTAACCAGCTATCGGTAAATCACTGTATTAGCCTGCAGTGATCATAAGTGTCGCTTGGTGGGCCACCGCGGCTGAGGGCGCCACAAGGGCCACCGATCCTCTTGGTGATGTTGTGTCAGTGTCTATGTGATATTTGCTGATAATCAGTACTGTTATACTGAATTGTACTGATAGTGACAGATTGACTCACTTAGCTTTGTGCTAATCCCCCACATTACTCTTGCAGGTTAAGTTTTGGGATGGAATCTGTGCAAGAGGATTTGATTGAAGGAATGTTTGACTGCTGGGCACTCTGATTATCTTTTGCTAGAGAAAAGTGTTTTGTTTTATAACACCTAACTAGAATGCTTTGTTGATAGTTACAAAACTTAATAATGGTAGTTTGCGATATATAATTATGATTTGATTTCTAAATATGTAATATAACTTCGAAATGGGATAACGCTTCCAAGTTGTTTTTTTTTTTTTAAAAAAAAAAACTAGTTGAAAAATTAATGGTGTGTTTCAGTATAATTTTTCTTTTTTAATTATAATAATTTGTTAATGCCTTTTTAGTTGAAATTAAGCAAGTTGTTTTTAATATATTTTTTCAAGTTAATTTAGCTATTTTCATTAATTTTTTTAATATTTTTTTTTTGTAACAATTAAAATGATCAACTTGTTTATTCTAGTTTCGATTTCACAAATCTCGTGTCCGTTTTCACTTTTTAGTAGGGTTGTTCAAAAGTATCCGTATTCATAATCTAAAAATCTGATCCGAAAATTTCAGATATTTTCGGATAGTATATTTCAGAATTTTTGGATATTTCAGATATGTGATATCCAAAATTTTCAAAACTTTTTTAATTTTTTCCCATTTTAATAGGTAACGTTGTCGTCGTAGTATACAAATTATTTGCAAAAACAACTAGAAATTATTAAAATACTTTCAAAATGGAAGAATTGTACAGTATCTTGGTCTTGTACGTACTTAGCAACTAAATCTATAGTGAATCTCAATTTAAAAGCTTAAAAGTAATAAATTTCGAATATTCGAGTTTTGGATATCCGTGAATTTTCGGATATCAAAATTTTCGGATTCGGATTAGGATTGGAAACTAGAATAAACAAGTTGATCATTTCAATTGTCACAAAAAATAACTATTAAAAAAATCAATCAAAATAGTTAAATTAACTTGCAAAATGTATTAAAACAACTTGCTTAATTTCAGTTAAAAAACATTAACAAATTATTACGATTAAAAAATAAAAATTACACTAATGACCTCTACTATTAAATTACTACATTGAAAGTCCTTTAATGGAGTAAACTAACAATTATTAGACAAAAGGACTCCCTACGCAAAAAATTGCAAGTTTAGGGAATCTTTAGGTAAAAAAAACCACAGGGACGGGGAGTGTTATTTCGTGCAAACCACAAGGACGATCCATGCAATTTTATCTTTTCTTAGTCTGAGTTGCAGCATTTCGTTCCCGCTACTCGGAGTTAATAAGCTCAACAATAAGTACACAACATTTACTTTTCATGATTTTTCTTTTCAAGTGTCAACATGGTCTAACGAGGAGGTTTTAATCTACAGGATTAGTCACATTACTGATTTGGTGGATCAACCGATTACTTTAGAAGTTTAGAGATCTAATGATGGGTGGGAGTTAACATCCAATCAAACTTTCGTTAGCATGGATTCAGTCCGTTGTGTTCTTGTGTTTAGTTAATGATCAGGCACTGTTTTCAAGGTGTGCGAGTACTACTATAATTTATAGACTTAAACTAACAAGTAGAGAGGTTTTAAGATATTCCCAAATTTCTCGGAACTAAAATTTATGTATATTTAGTAGGGTGGGGTTCAAATGAGAATAGAAATTTGTGTGAGAATGAGGGAACTAATGATATCATTTCATGTGTACAAAGAGATTGCTACACATATACAAAATTCATTTACCCCTAACATCAATTATCTCACAAACGATAAATCAAAAAATTATGAAAAATGCACCATTAAATTCAACGTTTTATCCTCTTCGATTTGTCATCCCTCAATCCATACATTTGACAACTTTTTTTTGATGAGTTTTACAAATTAGTAACACATGTTTAAGGTTGCGTTTAGAGTTTAGGGTTTGGGGTTTAGAGGTTAGGGTTTAGGGTTAGGGATTAGGGTTTTGACAAATTAGTAACCTCAAACCTCATACCGTAAACCCTAACCTCTAAACCCCACACCATAAACGCTAAACGCTTTACAAAACTTTAAACCCTAATTCATACTAAACCATAAACCTTAAACCCTACTAAACCCTACTAAACCCTAAACCCTATTAAACCCTAACCCTAACCCTAAAGCCTAACCTTAACCACAGAGTAAATGTATAACAAATCACTAATACATGTGTTACTAATTTGTAAAACCAAAAAGTTGTCGAAAGTATGCATTAAGGGACGGCAAATCGAAGAGAAGAAAAAGTTGAATTTTACGATGCAATTTTCTTGATTTTTCAACTTACTGTTTGTGAAATATTTAATTTTAAAAAATGTAGATGAGAGAGAATAAAGTAACACATAACAGAAATATTTTGGTTCTCTCATTCTTACTCAAAATTGGTAAACTCATTTGAACCTTAATCATATTTAAAAATATATTTGCTGGGTCATTAAAAATTGCAAACGGGCATGCTAGTTTGATGCTTTTATTCAAATTAATTTCTTCATGAACGCGTTACAATTGTGAGGATTGTTTGCATCTTGTTTATAACTACCTTTGGAATTCAAGGTTTCACTTGAGTTATGATGACATCCAAATTTCATCTGATTAACTTGAAAGAATTAATGGATAAAATCATAATTCAAAGATGAAAATAAAGTATATGTGTCGATGGCTAAAATGGATTTTCTAGATAACCAAGATTTAAACGACGTCGAATTGGCCCTTCATCCGATTCAACTAAAAAATCGATTTTCAAAATATTGAAGACAACTAAAGATGATTTTTTTCATGGTTGATGAAGAATATTTTGACGGAATTAAGTGTTGTTGTTATTGTACTGACATTTTCGTCTTTTTTCAAATTCTTGAATTAAACCTTAAAAGGAGATTGAAAACAATTATCATCATATAATTCAGAAGGAAATTAATTAATAACCAATCTTATCTTATCTTAATCTTAAACCCTTATTATTGGTTTAGCACTTTGGTTGTAAGTTTAGTTTGAAGATGCGGAATTCCAATATTACCCTTTGAAAATGGAGTCATTCCATATCTGGCATACACTTAGAAACATATAAACGACAACAACACTAAATATTTTTATATATTCTATTTTTAAATATAAAGTCAAAATGATAAAACACTTATTTACGACATTCTTCTACCGATTTCAATTACAATACCGTCGCATTGTGCATGTTACTGGCTAGTTTAACATGATGGAAATAACAGATTAATAGGCTTGCTTTTTTGTTTTCACATCTTAACTCTCCATGCTTTGGCGTTTGACGCGATTGGTTAATATTGTTGTCCTTATTGTAAATATATAAATGAAATCAAAGGTTAAAGTTTTGTTATGGACAACTTTTCTTACGAGTAGGAGACATTAATATTTGGTAGCTTGTGAGTTGGACCTTTTGAAACATTTTTTTTAACCTATAAAATGTGTTGTGGTTTCAATTAATTAATAGTCAGCGACTCCAATTTAAATTTAAAACATATATATATATACCACAAGGCTCGATATATGGTTACTAAATTAAAATTTAAATAAGCCTTAGATTCTTGATTCTATTGTTTAATATCAGTCATTGCCTTAAATTTAGAATTTTTTATTTTTATTTTTATTTTAAGTCAACTAAATGAATGAATTGAGGGAGGCCACTTTTAATTAAACACATACTAATAATAACAGTGAGAGATTCTGAAGTTACTTAAAGTTTTAGAACTTCAAAACATTCAAGGAAAAGGTATCATATCATTGTTGCTAAATTAATTTCTATTAATAATCTTGCTGTCGGGTCATAATAATTTTCACAACTCCTGAACATTTTTGTTGTTAAACGATAATTGTTTTTTGGGGCAACATTTGTTTTTGTTTTGCATTAAGGACTATCTTTACGTAATTAATGTCAATACATTAATGAAATTTTGTTATAATTACTTCATATATACACTCCGACTTGTATTTAAAAGCAAGGAATTGTACCACGTTGTAGATCTTTCAGGTTAAACAACGTACTCAAACCATTTCATCATCTAATTATTGAACTTTATCGAGTTATTTGAGTTTGAACTTGGCTTATGATCTATGACTATAATGAACAAGTCGAGCTCAAACTTATAGGCTTGTATAGTTGAGTTTTCATGCTAAGGTCAAGAAAACAATCTATGTATAATTCTCTAATAGGTAAAGGATTGATCACGTCTATATGTAATACACTGTAAAGGAAAATATATTGTATATCGAACTTTTATAACTTTTATTATGTTTATATAACTTTTTAATTATTAATATTTATATTTAATTTGGATGGTATGTCATCTATATAAGCTACCATATGCTATCTGTAACAATTGTCAAGTCAAAATGTTACGTATCAATATTTGAAAATTTGATAAATACAATAGAAATTATTGTAGTTTAATAAACACTATAGAAACTTTACCATAGTTTGATATAACCTTAGGTTGCATTTGGTTCGCGGAATTCAATTGAATTTAGCATAATTGGAATTTGAATTTCATATCTAAGGTTGTTTGGTTAACGATTGAATTGATTTGGTTTGTATCAAATATCAATCGAAGGACTTCACATTCCTACGAATATCAATCCGTTAATTAATTACAATTCCTTCACCAACATTTCTTAAATCAGATGCAGCTAAAAATAATTGTAAGTTAATGACACATAAAAAAAGTGTTTAAGGTAAATAATGGTCGCAAATATCTAAGTGCTGTACCTAAAAATATAGAGGTGCTAAAGGTGCTAGTAAATACTTATATACTCCATATAATGACATCCAAAAGTGAGCACATATTGACCGGGGTTTTCATTAAATGTGTTAAAAAACACAATCTTATTCAAACCTGTTAATTAAGAATCATCAAAGTATGGATATAGAGTGTGTTTGGCAAAACTAGATAGAGTTGGAGTTGAAGATGAAGATGGAGCTGAAAATGTAGATGAGATGGAATCTTGAAGTTAGAGCGGGAGTTTTTAGCTTAGGGATGGAGCGGGAGATTTAATTTTAAAAGTGTTTGGCAAATTAGTTGTGTCTGGAGCTTATGAATGTAAAATGACATTAAAAACATGAAATTTTATGACAATAAGTTTTTGATAATTAAAATAAGGGTAATATAGTAAATCAATATAAGGAGACGGAGATTCTAATAAGAAGCTAGTTTGAAGAGATTTTTTTTAAGAGATTAATTTTTGAAGAATCCTTACTCTTATATGTGTGTCAAACAAGGATTGTAATTTTACAAGAGATTGAGATTCTCATTTTAAGAATCTTAATCCATTATAAATTGATAAGCCTTGTTTGACATGAAAAAAGAATCCCCTAAATTAGAAGCTAGTTAAACTAGCTTATTAAGAGGATCTTCATCTCCTATTTATTAAATTACTACGTTACCCTTTTTTAAATTATTAAAATTTTAAAAATGGTATATGATGCCCTTTTATGTCATTTTACATCAATAAACTTCATCTCCAGTTAGTTTGTCAAACATTTATTGGAAAATAAAACTCCAGCTCCAAGTCTCCAACCGTAAATAAAAACCCCAACTCCATCTCTAACTCCATCTTCAGCTCCGTCTTCATCTCCACCTACTTTCACTTTAACCAAACACACCCTAATACGAACTAACAAAATATGGAAGTGGACAATTATTTGGGACATCCCAAAATAATAACGTGGACAATTATGATGGAACAGATGAAGTACTTCATCAATTTATTATTTACGTATATGCACATCAGGAGACTTGTCCCAAGTGTGAATATTATGAACTAGGTCCAACTTTTAGAAGGGCCATATTTTGTAAGTCTAAGCTAAAAGTTTATACTCCCTCCGTCCTATTACAAATGTCCATTATTGACTTTTGAAAGTTTTTTGTTTACAACTTTGACCTTAAATATTTATATTTGTGTTATATAATACTTGATGTAAATATATGAATGAATTGAGTTTTTAATGGAATTTTCATTGATATAATTTTCATCATGTATTATGTAACACAAATAAAAATATTTAATGCCAAAGTTGAAAAATAAAGACTTAAAAAAGTCAATAGTGAACATTTTGTAATGGGACATAGGTAGTATTATACAGGAGTATGTGAAAAATATGATTGTGTTTCAATGTGAATATAATGTAAAAAAAAAAAAACCCTCTCAAATTAATGATTAGTTTTTGGAAATGTCAGATAGTTAATGCTTAAAGCAACTTCAATGAAAATTTTATCTAAAGCCTTTTCATGTAAAAAAGTTTTTAGGAAAGTTTTATATCACTGGAGGAAAAGCTTTTTATATCAAAAACTTGAGATTTATCAAGCTTTGGGCAAAAGCTTTTTTGCTTGTTTAAACGTAAAATTAGATAAAAAAAAAAAGCTTTTGAGAAGCTTTTGTACATTGGAGAGAACTTTTCTTTTGAAAGATGACATGACATGAGAAAAAGCTTTTCCTCATTGAGAATGCTCTTAGAATATAACGTTGCTTTGAGCAGTGTAAGTAACTTTTAATTTTTCATTAAATTAGGTATGACATTATGTTATTACAATTTTACCTCAGAGTTTATGTTTTAGAACAAAAGCTTTTCTTTTATCAAGCTTTGAGGTAAAAGCTTTTTTGCTTGTTTAAATGTAAAATTAGATAATAATAATAAAAAAAAAGCTTTTGAAAAGCTTTTGTACATTGGAGAGAAAGTTTTTCTTTTGAAAGATGATATGGCATTGAGAAAAAACTTTTAAAAGTTTTTTCTCATTGGAGATGCTCTTAGAATATAACGTTGCTTTGAACAGTGTAAGTAATTTTTAATTTTTCATTAAATTAGTTATGACATTATGTTATTACAATATTACCTCAGAGTCTATGTTTTAGATCAAATATTGTATTTTTTTAGTAGTATAAAAAAGGTGAAATAAATATATAAAAATCAACAGATACAATTGAGGTTATAAGTTCTTTTTCTTTGTAGCCTTATCGAAGTTCAAATAATTTTTTTATAAATTAACGTTTAGGAGCACATGTAAACTTGCACATATTATGAAATAAGCTCATTATTTTATCTTGTTTTTCATATGAATATAGTTGTATTTATTTTTCTTTATGTTCTTTTATATTTGAAATAACTTCATTATTAAATTTTGTAAAGATATATGAGTGATTAAGTAATTTTAGCATTGTGATCTTGTAAATAAACTAGGTAAAGGACCCGCGACAAGCTTTCACATTTATTTTTTTATTATTTTATAAAATAAAATTGTAAGGTTAATGAGTTGGACTTAGATTCGAGATAGACTTGTCAAATGGTATGAAACTTTATTTTTTACATATTACTGGTTTTCAAAAATATGCTCATTTATTTAACTGTACTTATTATTTTAACTCTAACGAATTTTATTTTAAGATAATATTGTGTAGTTAAAAGTTGTTCATTACTGGTTTATTATATAGTGTAAAATATTAGATGTATTGGGTTTAGTTAATTTATTATCGCTATAGTTGTAAGATTTGTTATATATATTTTGAGGTATAGTTGTAAGATTCATTACATATACTAGAAATCTGCCCGCGCGTTGCAGCGTGTTGAATAATTAAGTTTTGATTCACATATTTATTGTTTACACTACTTATAGATTTTGTCACTACAATTCTAGTTAGTGGTAATTAAACATGTTCAATTAACGTGTTTTGTATACCTTGCTCATTTATTTAACGTGTTTTTTTAGTCTAGTAATAAAAAGAATATTATATCTAGTAGGTAAAATATTTTTTGTGTAAAGTTAGTTTCTAAAGTTACAATGATTTATCTATGGACTACATTAATACATTTTGAATATTATAGGCCTCTTTCCAAAATTAGATATGGGTAATATTGTCATTTTTGTTAGAAATAGGGACACTTCATAAATGAGAACACTTCAAAAGCATGCCTACTAACCCTACCATCCTTATATATAGATCGATCCATAAGTTGATTACAATTCACACATTTATAATCGTTCTTAATTACTTCTTTTTTGTGTCGATGTTGAATATCCACAAATCCGTGTTGCCTTTCTATTGCGATATTCGTAGGTTGATGTTTCTCAAACTGTAAACAAAGCTAGAATCAACAAGAACACCACAAACAATGAATGAATACTGCACTCTATTAGCCAAACCGGATATCAACCCAAAAACAAAACCAAAATAATCCTCACACTTACAATAAAAACTCTCAATGAATCAGTCACCAACATGTGAAGATCATTCACACTCAAATAACTAGTTGATCAAGATGATCAATAGAAATCCAGTATTAGGGTTTGTTATACGGCTCAAAAGAAAAAATAAGAGAGAATAATCCAATGTTATGATACAACACAAACCGTATACTACGCTAAATAAAAACCCTAATACTAATATTTGCACAATACACCCTTGAACTTCAGCTTCCTTTGTAATTCCATCAACAAAGTCTTTATTTACAAATGTAGCCCTGCAATATTAAAACTATACAAATACAACCAAAAATATATATTTACCAAAATAAGACTTGGTTAAATTCTATCATTTTAATACTCCCTCTCAATCTTATTTTGGAATAAATCGATTATTCCCAATTTTTTACAAAAAATATTATGTTGAGAAGTACTCAACCCTTTTGTAAATAAATCTGCAGTTTGATCATGTGAAGCAATTTTAACAGTTTGAACAGTACCTGCAGCAACCTTTTCTCTAATAAAGTGAACATCTAATTCAAGATGTTTTATTCTTTCATGAAACACAGGATTAGCAACAAGTTGTATAGCAGATTTATTATCACAATGAATAAGAACAGGCAATTATGTTCTAATATTCAAATCATCAAGTAATTTCAAGATTCACATAATTTCACAAGTAACAATACTCAATGCTCTATATTCAGATTTTGCAGAAGACCTAGAAACAACATTTTGTTTCTTACTTTTCCATGAAACAAGAGAATTGCCCAAATAAACACAATATCCAGTTACAGATCTCTTAGATGCTAAACACTTAGCCCAATCAGCATCAACAAATGCATTTAAATCAAGTGAATATGACTTGGTAATAGAAAATCCTTTTTCCAGGTGACAACTTTAAATATCTAAGCACATGAAATGCAAGTTTTTGATGTGATTCTAAAGGAGCATGCATATACTGACTAAGACATTGTACTGCATATGATATATTAGGTCTGGTCATGGTCAAATATATAAGCTTACCAACAAGCTGTTGATATTTGGTAATATTTACCAATCTTTTATCCTTTTTAGTTTCATCACAAGCAATAGAAATATTTTGTTCTATTGGTGTAGACAAAGTTTTACTTCCTAATAAACCATACTCATGTAACAACTCAATACAATACTTTCTTTGAGACAAACATACTCCATTTGAAGTATTTAAAACTTCTATACCAAGAAAATACTTAAGTTTCCCAAGATCTTTGATTAAAAATTTTGTGCTCAAGAAACTTTTCAAAATTTCAACTTCAAGAGTATTATTTCCAGTCACAATAATATCATCAACATATACCAACACAGCAAGAAAAATATCATTGTAGGTTCCCGCTACTGACCTAATCAGATCGTATAACTCAAATTGAAAGTGCGGAATCCAAACAATCAAGTATTGAACGTTTAACGAATCAAACAAACACGATATCTATAATCTTTGTATATATTCACACTTAAAGAATAATGATTACAGATTACAAACTCTATCTATCTCTCAAGCGACGCCTCTCTCTCACTCTCTAGGGTTTTTTTCTACAAATGAAACCCTACATGCCTATTTATAGACTGTCCAAACCCTATAGCGACACTAGCCCTTGCTTAGTGTCGCATAAACACTAATTTGTGTATATTTTCTATTTCACTATTCGTTTACAAGCTCGCATATACACACTAAACACTATATATACGCAGACTAATTGACTTTGACAATTACAAACGTTTGACCAACTGACTGACACACAAAATGCACCAACAAACTCCCCCATGTCAGCAGCTTGGTCAAATAAGTCTTCAATTAGTCTTCATCAACAAACTCTTTCATGTCCTCAACAATGAGAAACTATTTCATGTCTTTAACAATCAGAAACTCTTTCATGTCTTTAACAATTAGAATCTCCCCCATTGAGATAGCATGGTCTTCAAAGAAATCTTGATATCCAAATTCATGTGACTGACACAAATTTATCATACAATAAGATCTTCAAACTCTGTGACCATCTCTCAATCATCAGCAGCTTCTCCGATAGAGTTTATCTTCACAGTCTTTGGAGAATAACAGACATCCTTTATATCTTCAATATTTGACTTTAACAAGATATGTGATATTTGAAGAAAATAAAATAGAAATAAAATCTTTTTGTACTTTTTTTTATAAAGGAAAAGAAAAGAAATAATAAAAATAAATTAAATTTGGGGATAGGATTGTTTTAGGTCTGCTTAGAGATCATATCAAACAAACATGCAATTATTAGGAAATAGTAAGTGTTATTTAGATTATCAATATATTTGTCCACTTTAAATTTACTTATCATACTTAAAACACCTTTTATAAAAATTATTTCAAGACGATTACTGGTATTGTTTATCCACTTAAACACGTTACATCCGGGTCTGTGAATTAACCTTTTATTGTTAATATGGATATTTCTCCATAGTCCCCACCTATGACATACCCATGTAACCTAGACATGAGCATAGTTTCCAAATCCAGAGAGAATATAAGAGTATCATTTTTAAGAATCAAGTCAGTAGTGACAGGTCTGTACAAACGTACAACAAAGCGACATAACTTGATTCAGGTGTAAGCAAAACCAGACTTGCTCAAACCATTTTGGTGACCTTGTTAGGTATCTTATGATTTAAGACTTTTTCAAGTTCATTGACTTGCGTTTGCTTAACTTTTAAGCATATACTAATTGAGATCAGGTCTGTACTTACATGCAACAGAGGAAAAAATCAGTATAGACTCCCAAATGATTTCAGATAAACCTCAGGTATAGAAATATGTCATGCTATGTTAAGAAATTAAGACATTTAGTCGTACATCATATGGTGTTTACCACAAGATCATAGACACGTATTAAAATTACTTCTTAAGAACCCAGAAACCGGTGTGTATCATGTCTACCAGTACATCATATGATGAAGCTAATGTTTATAAAAACTATTTTAAACATGCTAGATAAACCTACTGACACATCAAACATAAACCTTAAAATTTCCATTTTGTGCATGTCATCTGATGTACAATCATTTCCCATATTGTTTACAAACACAATCCAATATCTTTTTGAGGAATAAGAATCTTGTTGTTCACATTTTGGATCCAAATAATCAGAATTTTAATTACTCCCCCTGAACAGCAAATTCTTTTCAAAAATCCAATTCAAAGGTACTCCCCTTAAACATTAAACATATTTTTGTAATTTTTTGATTTAAGATATTTTGCAATATTGCATTTCTTTTATACTAAAAAGTACAAAGAATAGTTGTTGCATTAATAATAAAATTTAAAAGAAAAATATCAAAATCACATATCAAGTCAAATCAAATGCCTTTTAGCACTTTTACCACCACGAAACTTCAGAAACTTCAGAAATCATCATAACATTCTTCCAACAATATCCACATCCATGCAGTCACTAAAAAAATATTACTTTAATGGAATCTGACTGCATCACCACAAACAATCAAACGTTAGTACTTATGGGACACCCAAGCCTTGATAGACTTGGGTTGTCCATGATCATCCATAATCATCACATCAATGAGTTTATGATATTTTAAAAACTCAGAATATTTCATTGATGCGTTGTTTATGGATTTGGGTTTCCAAACCTGTTTAGGTTCAGATGATTTGTTTTCAACAATGTTGTGCTGTTGAACTTGAGGTCTACTAGGCACAACTTTGTTTACTCTTGCCATAGGTTTTGGAGAGTTTGATGCACAACTAGATACAGGCGTATACGGACGACGCCTTGAAAAAGTTTTTGAAAAAGAATTCCTGAAATAGGAAGTTCTTGGCATCCCTCTACCAAACCTATCTAGGAATAATAACTTACAATCCCTAATAATATGACCCTGTTGACCACAACGATAACAAGAACGACGCTCCACAAAAGATGTATTCCAATGATTTCCCTCAAATTGTTTCGGTGGAGGACAATACACAGGAGGTCTATGAACAGGAACATTTGTTGAACATTCACTCTTAGGTGAACTTGTTGAAGTAGATGTTCCTGAGGTTGAGTTAGTAAATTTTGAATCCTTTTTAACGTTTTTAGCTTTGAAAGATTCATTATCAACTTTAACTTTGTCTTTGCATTTAAAACAGTCAGATTTGACAGTTATTTTCTCAACCTTAATGGTAGACACTTCAGGTATATTTTCTACCTCTTCAACACTAACGGAAGGTGAACTTTCTGGCTTAACAAACTTAGGCAAGGGATACTCTGGCCACTTGGTTTTCTCCTTTGCCTGTTTGTTTTCCTTATCTTCTTTTGATTTAATACCATAAAGTAATGCATAATCGACTGGAATCTCTTCATTGCCTTCCTTAACAGGCATAGGACAGTATTCGGAATGAGAAGGTGGTGGGACTTGAGTATAACCAAGTCATGCCTTCTTTTTACCGCCTGTCCTTTGCTTATTAACAATTTCATCAAAGACAACTGTTGCTAAAGAAGAGCCTAAAATTTTGTTCTTATAGTTATCATACTCAATTTTTAAATCAGAAAGTTCTTTATTCAACAACTCAATTTCAGTAAGATAACTGTTAATAGCGTCTTGTTGACTAAAAACTTTCGCTTTATATGTTTGAGTATCTAACTTATGAGCCTCAATATGTTTTTCGTAAAGACGTTCATTTGCTTTTAAAAACTTATTAGACTCGGTAAGTTTCTCAACTTTTTCCCGTAAATCTAAGTTGTCTTTCTGAAAAACGTGCAAAGATTCAGTCAATTTAATGCATGAGATACAGCTTAAAGGTGCTTCAGGTTCAATGTCTACCTTAGGTGCATTAGAATCAACGTCTTTTATTTGAGCCACCATTGCAGTATGTTGATCCTCTTCTTTATTTACCATTATTTTCTTTTGATCGTAAGCCTCTATAAGAGCGTCCCATAAATCTGTAGAAGTTGCTTGATTTTTAAAGTTATTAATCACAACTTCTGGCAAACACATGGTAATCATCTCATATGCTCTATTGTCATTGTCAAACGCTTCCCATTCGTTGACTGACATTTGTGCTCTTGACTTAAGGACCCCATCGAGTTTTGGTTGCTCAAATCGATCAATAGTGTTAAACCAGTTCCACAACTTTGGATCTTTGTGTTCAATGAAGTTGCATAGCTTAATCTTCCAATTAGCAAAATCACTATAGAACAAAGATGTAGAATGAGGCATTTTCATAACGAAAGCCATTTTCGATTTTTTCCTCCAAAATTGAATTCGAAAATTTTGAAAACTTTCCGAATATAGCGAAACTTTTCCGACACTAAAATTAAGTTATTTTAAGCTTAAAAACAAAATTTGAAATTACAAAATTTTTCGCGTTTTTTCCCGCCAAAAATTCGTTCAAAAACGTCAGAAAAACGGTCGAGTAAAATCAAACTTTTTCAGGTTAAATTTAAACACTTTTAAGCCTATAGAAAAATTCTGAAAACGCAAAAAAAAACAAAATTCGGAATTTCCCGCCATTTTTTTTATGAGACATTAGATGAGACACTTGCTAAGTGACGCATGGAAGTGACGGTATGAAGTGACGGTATGAGACACTTGCTGAGACACTTTGTAAGTGACGCACCAAGTGACGCACGGAAGTGACTCACTGAAGTGACGCATGAAGTGACTCACTGAAGTGACGCATTGAAGTGACACATGAAGTCCGAAAGTGACGCAAAAACGCGCAGCAGCACCCAAAAAACCCTAAAATCGATTTTTTTTGAAACCCTAATGAATTTTGAAGAACAAACGACGAACCAACACCAAAAACTCGTCCAAAAACACAAATCTTCAACCAATTACACCCGAACAACAAGATCAAACTCCAAAAACTTCACGAATCGATCGAAAAACGAACCTAATCAGATCGTATAACTCAAATTGAAAGTGCGGTATCCAAACAATCAAGTATTGAACGTTTAACGAATCAAACAAACACGATATCTATAATCTCTGTATATATTCACACTTAAAGAATAATGATTACAGATTACAAACTCTATTTCTCTCTCAAGCCACGCCTCTCTCTCACTCTCTAGGGTTTTTTTCTACAAATGAAACCCTACATGCCTACTTATAGGCTGTCCAAACCCTATAGCGACACTTGCTTAGTGTCGCATAAACACTAATTTGTGTATATTTTCTATTTCACTATTCGTTTACAAGCTCGCATATACACACTAAACACTATACATACGCAGACTAATTGATTTTGACAATTACAAATGTTTGACCAACTAACTGACACACAAAATGCACCAACAATCATAAGATTGTTTCACATATAAAGAATAATCATTAAGACTTTGTACAAAACCATTATCTTTATGAACAGAAGACAATTTTGCATTCCATTGTCTTGGTGCTTGTTTAAGACCATATAATGATTTAACAAGTTTGCATACCTTATTTTCATTAGAAGAATAATAACCTTGAGGTGGTGTCATATAAACATCTTCAACAAGATCACCATATAAGAAAGCATTATTAACATCTAACTGATATAAAGGTCAATTATTGTTAACTGCTAAAGCAATTAAACATCTAACAGTCACCATTTTCACAACAGGAGAGAAAGTCTCTTCATAATCAAGACCTTCTCTTTGACTAAAACCTTTAGCAACTAATCTTGCTTTATATCTTTCTATTTCACCATTTGATTTGTATTTTATTTTATATATCCATTAACAACCAATAGGTTTTCTTCCTGGAGGAAGATCAACAAGAACCCAAGTCCTATTTCTATTAAGAGCCTCCATTTCTAAATTCATAGCATCTACCCAATGTTTATCTTTAGAGGCTTCCCAATAATTTGAAGGTTCAACACTTTTATTAAGATTAGTTGTAAAACAGAAATTATCTGAATTAAGAAAAGAATAATTAACAACTTTTTCAATGCCATATTTAACCTTTCCCTCTATCACATAAACATTAAACTTCTTAGGTACTACAGGTGTTCTACTACTAGTTCTTCTTGTTTGTGAAAAATCATGAATTGGTTCAGACTGTGCACACTCAGTTGGTGCAGACTGTGCAGATTCAGAATTTCCCTCAGAATGTAATACATTATGATCACTCAATGTTGCACTTGGTTCATTTGTATAAACATTTGAACCACTGCTGTCAATTCCTAATGTTGCATGAGGTTCATTTGTTGAACCACTGCCATCATTATTAAATGTTACATTATCATTATTAAATGTTACATGAGGTTCATTTGTATGAACATTTGAAACAATACCATCACTGTTAACAACTTTATCTCCCCATTCATCATTGGAATTTTTAAAACTTTCTTTTGTAAAATCAGAAAAATTCAAATGATTAACATCTAAATCATCATGTTCAGAAACATTTTTATACATTAAGTTTTAAAGGAAAAACAGTCTCATAAAACTTGACATCTCTAGAATAAAAAATGTTTTTATTTTCCAAATTTAACAACTTATATCCCTTTTTTACAGTTGAAAAACTAATTAGAATAAATTTTTCAGCTCTACTTTCAAATTTATCAGAATTGTTTAAAACAATAGAGAAACATAAACATCCAAAAGATCTGATGTGGGAGAGATTTGGTTTTAACCCATACACCAATTCATAAGGAGACTTACCAGAAAGAACAGAAGAAGGTAACCTATTGATTAAATAAGTAGCAGTTCGTACACAATCAGTCCACATATTTAAACTAATACCACTTTGAAACATCAAAGATCTAGCAATATTAAGTAAATGTCTATGCTTTCTTTCAGCCACACCATTTTGCTGTGGAGTATAAACACAAGTTGTTTGGTGTATAATTCCAAAATTTTTATAAAATAATTCAAAATTAGAATTAACAAACTCTGTCCCATTATCACTTCTAAAGATTTTAATATTAACATCAAACTGATTATTGAGTAACTTTGAAAAACTTACAATGTTTTCATAAGTTTCATGCTTTGACTTTAGAAGATATACCCAAACAGCCCTTGTGTAATCATCCACAATGGTCAGAAAATATCTAAACCCTTCTCTACTTTGAATTTTGTAAGGCCCCCACACATCAAGATGAACTAAATCACCCAACCTCTTAGTTTTGTGATCACTAAGAGGAAAATGTTCTCTAGTTTTTGGCTTTATGACAAATGTCACAAGGTGTATTAATTGGTTTATTATTAATTTGCAGACTATCTTTTAAAACATGTAAAACTTGATCAGCAGGATGACCCAATCTACTATGCCATAACTGTTTAGACACATAACATGCATAAGAACAATTCAACATATTAGTCCTACCTGACCAATTACTATTGAACATATATAAACCATCAGATTCATCACCAATCCCCAACACCTTTTTTGAATTCAAATCATGTACTCCCTCCGTCCCGGAATAAGTGTCATGTTTCAGATTTTGAAGTCTTTCTTTTTCAACTTTGACCTAAAATATCTTTGTTTGTGTTATATAAAACTTTATAAAAATTATACCAATGAAAATACATTTAAAACTCAATCCATTCACATATTATGCATCAAGTATTATATAACACAAACAAAAATATGTATGGTCAAAGTTTAAAGAGAAAGACTCAAAAAGTCAAAACAGGACACTTATTCTGGGACGGAGGGAGTATATAACATTTTTCATCATCAAATCCAATAAATAATTTTCCGTCCCTTGACAGTTTGTGTACAGACAACAAATTCACACAATACTCAGGAACATACAACACTCCAAATAGTCTGATTGAATTATTAATTTGATAATTACCAATTTTCTAACAAGTGCTTTTGTTCCATTAGGATGACCAACTGTTAATCCTAAATTTGTAACATCCACATCATCAATTAAACAAGACTCATTACATATCATGTGTTGATTTGCTTCTGAGTCAATGATCCATTGTTTATCAAACATTTTAGTTTTTGTTTGACTATTAGAACAAAAATATTTTTCAAAATTGAGATTAAAAATCACATTTGAGTTCATAAAATCACCTGCCATATTTGCATTTATACCAGATCCAGATTCTGACTTATCATTAATAAGACTCATCAATTTCATAATCTGCTCACTTGTAAATGGCATATTAGAAGCATTTGAAGCACATACATCAGACACAGAATTATTATTATTATTAGCCACAAACTTAGGTGCATTTTGATTAAATGGCTTCTTTTTATACCCAGGTGGATACCCCACAAGCTCATAACACCTATCAACAATATGACCCAACATACCACACTGTGTACATTTAAAGTTAGGATTAGGCCCTCTCATTACTCTTCTATTATTATTATTATTATTATTATTATTAGTTTGAGTAAATGACTTGGCAAGAAAAGCAGTATTTTGAGGCTTAGTAGTTGAAACTTCATCAGCAGTAATATCTCTATGAGATTCTTCTCTAGAAATCAAAGCAAAAGCTGTTTTGACACTAGGAAGAGGATCTCTAATAAGAATATTACTTCTAATAGGTTGATAAATATCATCTAGTCCCATTAAAAACTGCATAAGTTTAATCAGTTGATTGTGTTCCACAAATTGATTTGATCCTTTACAAGTACAAGTTGGTAGTTTAATAAGAGCATCATACTGTTTCCTTAGAGAATTTAGTTTGTGATAATATTCAGAAACACTGCTTCCTTTCTGAGTCAAAGAATTTATTTTATGATGTAAATTAAATGTAACTGACCTATCTATTTTATCATTAGTTTCTTTTAATTCTTACCATACAGTTGCAGCATTATTAGAAAAATTTTGACCTAAATATAACTCATCAGAAATAGCAGTCAATAT
This sequence comes from Pseudognaphalium luteoalbum, assembly GCA_963422505.1. Taxonomy (NCBI): domain Eukaryota; kingdom Viridiplantae; phylum Streptophyta; class Magnoliopsida; order Asterales; family Asteraceae; genus Pseudognaphalium; species Pseudognaphalium luteoalbum. The sequence continues at coordinate 31,033,756 of OY730195.1, forward strand.
CTAAGTTAACACCACTGAATTACATCTATCTCATTGACCAGATAAAACATCATCATGTTCATAATCCTTTTTTAAACAAGTTCCTACAATAAAATCTAGTTTATTCTTAATAGCAAGAGCAAGTGTCATTGCTCTGCTCCAAACATTATAATTTTTAGTGCCTTTTAATTTTATTGAAATTAATGCAGTTCCAGTGGTATCACTAGCATGGAGATAAAAGAGGATCTCCAAAGTTAAGTTTATTGATCAATGTAACAGATGTACCAGAATTATCATCCTCAGCCATTTTAGAAAACTGATTACTTATTTTGACTCAAACAACTAACAATCAACAATCACAAAGGCACAAATACACACAAATGCCTAAAAAAATACACAATCATAAACCAATCCTAGAAGGTTAGTCTAAGCAGTGATCCTTACAGGTGGACTCTCAAAGGGATTCCACCCTAGGTCTTACTTAGAGACATATCTTCTACCACAAGAAACAATAGTTAGTCAACCTAGATAACCACACACAACAAATAAAAAAAATATTCAACACAGATTGCAATTATCAAGTATTTCAACCAATAACACTTAGCCAAATATAAACAGAATTAAAGGATAGAGTTAGAAATTTCTCACATAGTACTCCGTGCAAAGCTTAATAAGAAAACCAGAAGAAATCACAGCGGAAGACAGAAGAACTACTCTGGAACAGCCAAGAGTAAAGTAAATTAGGGTTTTCAGCCACAAATCAACAGATGAGAAATTCAATCTCAATCAAATGTGAATTACAGATCAATAATCCTCAATTTTCCAGATCAGAAGAGAAACAAAGGATTTTCGAACAGAAAACCCTAAATCCCCAAATACAGAAACCCTAGAAATAATCCGTGAGAAAACAACCAACAAATATGTTGATCTAACTAATATCATTCTGATACCATGTAAACAAAGCTAGAATCAACAAGAACACCACAAACAATGAATGAACACTGCACTCTATTAATCAAACCGGGTATCAACCCAAAAACAAAACCAAAATAATCCTCACACTTACAATAAAAACTCTCAATGAATCAGTCACCAACAGGTGAAGATCATTCACACTCAAATAACTAGTTGATCAAGATGATCGATAGAAATCCAGTATTAGGGTTTGTTATACGGCTCAAAAGAAAAAATAAGAGAGAATAATCCAATGTTATGATACAACACAAACCGTATACTACACTAAATAAAAACCCTAATACTAATATTTGCATAATACACCCTTGAACTTCAGCTTCCTTTGTAATTCCATCAACAAAGTCTTTATTTACAAATGTAGCCCTGCAATATTAAAACTATACAAATACAATCAAAAATATATATTTACCAAAATAAGACTTGGTTAAATACTATCATTTTAATACAAATTATGTCCCAAAGTAAAACAAGTACTAACTTTATTTTATTCTTAATTGAACAAAAGTATCACAACTACAAGTTATATACTAGCTAAACATCTATTTTTCTCTAACATAAAACGTGTTTAATAACAGTTGATGGTGTTAAGGAACAGATCTCAGTATTTTTTAAAAAAATTTTGGGGTTTGTTTCAATATATTGTACTTCTCTCTTGAGTCATGTAAAAATCATTTTTTAAAAGTTATATTTTCAAAATCACTTTGCATTATTTAAAATCATAATACCTTGATTATCAAGAAACCCCTCTCAACAGGCCCTCGAGCCTAGTGTTTCTTTTTTGAACTCTCACCACAATCCTAAGAGTTTTTACCAGAAGTCCGATCATCAATATCCAAAGTATGAGTATGTTCAATTGCATCAAGCTCATTCTTCACTGCTTCTTTCCGTGCTTGAAAGGTTGATGCTTCTAAAAAGATGAGGGTTGTTCAAAATCTATATGAAACAAATCTTCCCTTTGTAAGTCTATTTAAGACTCTTATAGATTGCAGTTAATGTTCCAAGACCTCTTGGTCCAGTTTGATTCGTGACTGCTATTTTAATTTTGAAACCATTGCTGGACTTTTGAGGGCTATTTTGGTTTAGAAACAGTAACCAATTGACAACATATCAAAGAAAAGGTGATTCACTAGGGTTTCAACTAATATCACAAACTACTACAAACATAACCAAATTTGTCAATACTCTCTAAAAATTAGTAATTGCAACTTTAACATGCAATAAATAAATGAACTAAGTGTGAAACAATATCTAAAACCAATAATAATCAAAACATAACTGTAGTATCTGGCATTACATTACATAGTCTCTGGCACCATCTATTAACCTGAAAAATAATAAAGAAAGGAAAACATATGCTTGATCAAAATTGCAATGTAAGTGAGTACGATAAAGAATGTTGGAGATGTGAAGGAGGGAATAAGATGGGATCATCCAATTAGCAAGTAATTCTTGAAAATGTTGGAGCTGTGAAAGAGGGAAGAAAACAAGGTCTTCTCATTGTCAAGTAATTCTTGGAAAGTCTTGATATTGTAAGAATGTTTATTACTTACTAGCTAGTGTAGTGGTATAGTGCTAATTAATCTCTATGTATGACTTTTGGTGGCCGATGTATGGTATCTTCTTGTTACTTTTTTTTTTTTAATATTTTGTCCATCAGTTTATAATGTTATCTTTAAAAAATATAACTTGTATATTAAAGTTTTTAATTAGATGCATACGCATTATAATCACTTGCTAATAGATGATGTAACAGTGTTAATGTATATACATATGTCAAAATTTGATCTTATTAAAGTAGCATTATTTTTCATGTATAAGGTTTGTTTCCTTGAGTAAGAACCATGTTGAAAGTAAACCATAGATAGGAATCGACAAGTTCCATATGGAGTAATTTGGATCACAAGGTTAGAAATTAAAAAGACATTAAAAAAGTACTCGTTCATGTGCTACTAAAATGATTGATTTGAGTCAATATGAAAAGAAAAATATGGATATAAGAAACTTCACGACATACGAAACATGTTAGGGGTGCTTGGTTGAGGGTATTAAGGGGTGGGGAATGAGAAAGGTAGTGAATGATGGTGTTTGTAAATATAAATGTAAATAGTACGCATGGTAAGACATATATTTGGAAGTGATTGTATATCGACATATATTTTGGAACTGAATAAATTCGTAGTTACATACATATTAACTTTGTGATTAGTTTTCTACTTATAAATTTTTTGGAATATTTACACTTGCTACAACCCTCACCATAAAATTCGTTCTTGCTATATGAATGCACATTTATTGTCTTGATTTATTGTCATTAACTCTACCTAATTTAATTTTAATTACCCTGATCAGGCTCTCTTTTAATATATAAGAGAGATGGTTTCAGATATATTTACTTTAAAAATGTAAATAATTTTATAAATTAATTATATTATTCACCAATCAAATGTTATCACTGACTCAAACTAAATTTTTTTTTTTTGAAAGGCTAAGTATATTATAAACATGTCTAATAGCAAAATGCTAAATAGACCCCAAAGATTACAACACCAAATGATAATCTAAAGGCTTAATTCAGACTGGAAGGATACTAAAAAAGATGAAAAAAACCTGAAAATATTCCAGGAAAAAATCCCCGATAATAGGGGCCGCGCCACTGGTTTTCACCCTATATCGTTTTTGATAGTATCCCATATGAATTAAGCCTAGAAATTACCAAATAATCACCAGTGTTTAATAATTACAAATGATACAACAATAACCAAAGTAAAAAAAAAAAACAATCCAATCCTGCCTCTATCAAATACACCATCGTCTTCATTCCGTTGCTAATTGAGAATAGTCATTCGTCCAGCTTATTAGTCAATCTTGAAGTCTAACCATTTGTGCTCTTCTAAACTCCATTTGGAGAAACGTGCTTTGATCCATAAGAAACTCACCGCTTTGACTTCATTCAATATTCCTCCAACGTTAGCTTCCAATCCTTTGAATATTTTTTCATTGCGAGCTTTCCAAATTATCCAACACGTAACCAAGATAATTGATTGAATGATAACTTTTCTGGATCTTGATCCATTATCGTACTTATGAAAGAAAATCACATCCTTCACCGAAAATGTGATCATCGGTTTCATCTTGCTCCATTTTTCAATACCATTCCAAACCTCCCTCGATATTTTGCATCCCGTCATTAAATGCTCTCCTGATTCAGCGCACTCCCCACATAAGACACAATCTGAATTTTCTATGTATATTCCTCTTCTTTGCAATGCATCCTTAGTAGGAAGTCTATTCAACATTAATCTCCAACCAAACACATTTACTTTCCTAGGAAGCACCTTATTCCATGGAAAAACTTCTTCTCTTTCTGCCGAGTTATATGACTTTAACAAAAAACGTACTGATCTGACCGAGAATCTTTTGCTACCTTTCGAACCCCACACCCATGTATCTTGATGCTCATTGAAACTCACTTGGATGTCCATGTTGTACAAATTAATTAACTCTCTTATCGCCTCTTGAGACCACTCCTCCATTTTCCAATTCCATGTAAACTCACCATTATTTGATATTCTACTAGCCACCGTGGCTTTCTTAACCGATTCCTGCATGAACAAGTTTGGAAATAACTTGCTCAACGCCCCCTTACCCGACCAATTATCACACCAAAATCTCAACTTATCACCATTGCCAATCCTGCCTTGGAACCATTCATGACTCAAACTAAATATACTCGATTCCAATTGCTATCATCTGCCCGTCATTATTTACATCAATTTTCGCTCAAAACCTCAATTATTTATTAGACAATAATTACCTCAATAAATGTTAATCTGTAACTTATTAAGTAAATAAATGTATAAATAAATGTCTTTAAATTTTTCTATTTTATTTATATTCCCTATTTGTCACTTTTACAAACAGTATATAATTTACTTACGATTTCTTTTGAACAACTAGTGTAGAAAAAAATATGAAAGACGCTAATATGGTATACTTAAAAATATTACTCTATATAAAAAATGTTGTATTTACTTTTTTCTATTTAATAATTCATATATATGTCCATTTTAAAGAAGGAAAAATGAATTTTTATAATAGCCTTCTCTTTATTTTTCGGTATATTTAATCCTTCAACTCTTTGAAATTAATTTGCATGTTTTTCTTTCATATCTTTATATTATATATATATATATATATATATATATATATATATATATATAGGGTAAGGTTCCAATGAGAACTGAGAACACTTCAAAAATAAGAACGGTAAGAACACTTCATAAATGCATAATTAACCAACAAAATCATTATATTCACACTCATACATCTCAAATATGTGTAGAAAAATTGATTAGAATAGATGAGAACTTTCGAAAATACACAAAAATCAAAAAAACGATTGATGCACAATTATAGAGATAATCGTGCATCAATCGTTTTTTTCGATTTTTGTGTATGTTTAGAAGTGTGCATTTTTTTTTCTTTGCATATTTGAGATGTATGACTGTGAATCTAATGATTTTTGTTGGCTAGTTGTGCATTTATGAGGTGTTCTCACCGTTCTTATTTTTGAGGTGTTCTCATTTGATTTATATATATATATATATATATATATATATATATAGATAGATAGATAGATAGATAGTGTGACACCTGCCAAGCTAGGACTAGTAATCAGTTCCTACTCAACTGTTAATACATGTAATTAGTGTATAATTACGCTAATTAATATATCAAAATATATATTGTTGAATATATACTAATATGCGATTTGGTTTAAATCGTACGAATTTCAAATCGAATGTAATTCGATTCAAATCATACGGGCGTTGGTGAACATTTATATCAAATAATGTAATATTAATTAAGGACACTTTTATGTCATAAATATTATTTTAATAATATTTCAATTACATTTTGTGTCATATAACAAACGTCTATGCGATTTACACATTTAACATACAAACAAACGAAACCATTTAAATTATTAAGTAATTGGTAAAATACTTCAACAAAAATATTAAATAAACATTTGTATTTTAAAACATATAAGACAGTTATTTAACGTTTAAACGAACGAGGAAACGAACACCGCACGGAGCGCGATTGCACGGGAGTAAAGTGGAGACCCACACCCGGTGGGCCCCTACTGAAAATCAGCCAAGGTGAGGGTCACCACCTCCCTCACCCTCACTTTTCCATTCTTACTCTCTCTCCTTCTCTTTTTTCTTCTTCCTTTTCCTCTCAACTTTCACCACCACCACCATCATCTAAAACCGCCAAATAACATCAACAAACCACCATAAATTGTCACACTCATTTAGAGAAAAACGATCACCACGCAACGATCTACACTCCTACCTTTCCGGAATTTCGATTCATCACTTTGTAAGTTTCCGACAAAACTCGAAACTTTTCGATTTCAAGTGTTTTTAAGTTCTAGTTGTTTCTTTAAGCTTAAAATGTCCAAATATGGGTTGGGTAAAAGTCTCAGGTCAAACGAAGGCCGGAAAACACCTTTTCGGCTCATTTTCTGGACAACAGCTCGTTGTGTCACAGAGGCTCCAGACCACCTGCGACACAAGCCCTTATGTCGCTAAACCCTCACTTATGTCGCATATAGCGACACAAGTGACTATGTCGCAAAAACCAAATTCCGTCGCATATAGCGACACAACATTTCATGTCGCATAAATTGCGGATGTCGCACTTAGCGACACCAGCCCTTACGTCGCAGAGGTGATCTGCGACACAACAGACTATGTCGCACGCTATGTCACATGAAACAGAATCAAGAAAACACAAATTTTGCTGAGTGTCGAGACCTTAAATTTTATCACTCGATTTCTCCCAAATTCAAGTCCAGATGCGTTTTTCACCAAAGCAACTTAGTAGAAATAAAAATTTTCCCAGCTGACCTGGCAGCTCGACCCCAGCCAGGGGCTCTGCCCCTTGGACCCCGCTACCAGGGGCGTTGCCCCCGGACCCCCGTCATCCAGGAACTTGTAAATACTTTTCACACTAGGTGTCGAACACTTACAAATAATGAAACCTGATACAACGATACATATAATAATAACACTTTGGATTATTATTACAAACCGTCACTAACGGCCCTTATTTGGTTCCAAATTACCAACGGATTACTAAACAAACACTTAGACATTTACTAGTTGAACAAACAACTACAAGGGTGATCTTTGAGATACCCAACCATGTTATAACCATCGTGTGTCATGGACACCCTCAGGTTACAAGTCGTTGGACTTCAATTCCTGGAAAATCCATTCCAGTTTATTTAGATAAACTCTTCAGGCTCAGGTGAGTCTTACAGCCCCACTTTTACTATTTTACTTACGGGGTGAGATACATTGCTTACTTTTATTGAACACAAGTACGAACAACTTATTTTACTATACGGGATTGCATGAGTTACTTACTTTTACCGAAGTCTCTCCATCAAATATCGTTAGTTATGGACTTAAGCGCGAACACTAGTTAATGGATCCATTAGGGAAATGACCCTCCCCGCCCGGGGTAGTAGCGCTACCACGAACCGTTCTGTATAAACGGGCGACTATTATTCGTTACTTATGCTTGCTCAGTTACGAGCATGTCACGGGAACAACTTATTATTTACGGGTTAAGCTTCGATTATGAGCCTCATGGCAACGGTATAACTTACTTACTTTACATTGCGGGATTGCAAATACCTGATTTACGCCTGCGGGCAATACTGATGAAATCTTGTGTTCAAATACTTATATTATTTACAAACCTGTGAGATTCACCAACATTCGTGTTGACCTTTTTAGCTCTGTATCTCAGGTACACAGACGGAGTAGGATTTCCTCAGGATACTAACTAGAGTCGCATGATTTCTACAACTGCATTTAACGGAGATTCTTAGCATTGTCTTTTGTATTTATTATGATTATGTAATAGAATCTCCCGCTTTACGCGCGGACTCTAGGGAACTTCATTTTGTAACCCGAAACTCTATGTTCCAAACATTTTAGGTATGGAAATGTAACTATTTTACAAACGTTGCATATAGATGTCGTTTGCTTTACTTTTGTGCTGTGATATTTGATTAGTAGCACCCCAAAGCTTGCTTCCGCTAAACAGTAATTTTGGGGGTGTTACAGATAGATAGATACGTATGTATGTATATATACAACAAGCAAATTTGTTAGCTAGTTAAGATAGTCGTATGTTATATATGTAGCATACATATTTGTTTAAATAACTAACTAGCATGTTATAGGTATGATAGACATGCAATTTGTTAATCTCTTAGTGAAGCTAATCACGTTATAAGCATAATAATAGCATAAACATTTGACATAAAATTATATACCCTTCTTCGTTATTCGAGATTGCAAAGATAATATATAGAAAATCTTCCATGACTTGCGTAGAATGTTCACAATATCGTAATCTTTTTTTTAGTATTGGTTGTTGAGTGATGAGTAGATGGAAAATGATTGATAGACTTAAATTTGTGTGACTATAAATAAACATAAAGATATTATTTGTGGGTTTGAAAAATTAACTGAATGAGATTAAAAGAGAGAAAAAGTTTAACCAATCAAAAAACTGAGCTTACTTTTATATCTGTGTAAGCATGACTATTTAGCATTACTCATGAAAGATATATGTTACTTGATAATACACATGCATGTAAAACCGAAATTTATGAGATTTGCCTTTTTTTAATTTATTTGTGTTTTGTGAGATTTATTTCGCCTTAATCATAACCACCATTGGAATAAAGGTTTTACTTAACTATTTCAAATTTTCTTTAAGGTAGTCGTGAAATTACTGATGGACCTTTGGCCCACCCAAACATCTCTATAAACGGTTACTCCCCTTAACTATTTCATCTTACCATTAGCTGAAAATATCAACGGATAAAAAAATTAAAGGTATAATGAGGCTCTTGATTTCATGTTTTAAAACCGGTACCCAACGCCGAGAAGTAACTCCAATTTGTTACTTATTTTCAAATTAGGTTCTTATTTTTTTTTTGAATTTATTATCATTTGTGGGCGGTTTCAAATTATAGTACAATAACTTTGAGTTATCGTACAATAACTTTTAGTGATAACTCATTTTCATCACATTTATAAAAATCAAATATCTCACAAAAGGTAAAAGGTAAGTTGAAAAATTATAAAAATTACATAATAAAAATCAGCATGTTTTTCTCTTCGATTTGCCATATCACAAGATATACTTTCGACGACTTTTATTTTTTTGGGTTTTACAAATCCTACAAAATTAGTAACGCATGTGTTACTAGCCGGTAACACACGTGTTAGTCGCCGGTAACATATGTGTTAATACCGAAAAATGAAAAGAAAGTTCGTTGAAAGTATACTTTGTCGCATCTCTAATCAAAGAGAATAAAATGCTGATTTTTATGGTGCAATTTTTATGATTTTTCGAGTTACCGTTTGAGAGATATTTACGTTTAAAAAACGTGAAGAAAAATGAGTTTTGTGACACGTGATGCATTCTGGTGGATTCCTTCATTCTCAACCAAAATTGTTGTACTCATTTGAACCTTACTCTATTATTTGTTCTTAAATTTATTAAAACCATAAAGATAAAAATATATGACGACTGGATTCTTATTTTTTGGGCCAAATAGTATAGTATCAAATTGAAAATGAAATTACAATTGAAGCGAGATGTCTTGCCATTATGCACAAAACATACTTTTTGCTCACATAAGTTCTAATCCTAATTTCATAACCTTGAACTTGCTTGCTCACAACCACATTAAACTCTAACATTATGCCGTTAATAACCACGAGAGAAAGAGCGAACACCTCGAAAGATCACCTGCAAATATTGTATTAACAACTCAAGCTACCTAACAAGGAGCCGTAAAAGGTAGTCTGATGGTGAAGAAACTGGTAAACGGTGATGATAATTTACATCTTTTTTGGTGGTGGGTAAAAGAAAATGAAGAGATAACTAGGCACCAAGAAGGGTTACGAACTTACAATACAGTTACATAAGAACTCGATGAGAGTTTGAAATAGGTTGAAACGAACAACCCCTCTCTTTAGAATCGATCTAGACTAACTTTCGACAAAAACTAGAACATTGAAAGGCTAGAAAAGGCATTACAGAGTACAGGAAGGGTTGTGACAGCGGACCTTAAGTTGTATACTTGGAACTCAAAACCGAACCAAATGTCATGCCCACGCTTACAATGAGTAACCAGAAAAGGAACCCGCATGAACAGGCCCTTATAACCACATTCATCCCTAACAACATAACGCCTAAACCTCAAATAAATGCGCGAAACACCTTGAAAAACTAAGTCGTCAACCTACAAAATAACATAAAAAACCTTCATATCCCTACGGATGTCAGTTAGTTAGTGGATCGTTGAAAGTGAACAACTTGTCACAAGTGTCGAGAATCATTGATGGAGGGCAACAAGACCGAGACAGTGAAGATAAACTTCTTTTCTTTGGTGGGGTGAAAAAATGAGGACGAAAAGATAAGTGGTCACTGGACACTAGACAAACCTGCCACCGGCCACAAAGGCACGGGACGAAGAGACATACTGAATTGAACCGGGAGATTTTAATGACCATAGACGACGACTTGATTCATCGGTATACTAATTATTATGTTAATTTGCTCTCTTTACGCTTTCATATATTCATATATATATATATATATATGAGACAATTAAGCACTTTTTCAAATCTTCTATTTACTTATAATATGATGATCTAAATTATATAGCCATTGTCTTTATATGATTAGCGAAATAACCATTGTCTTTATATGATTAGCGAAATTGTATACACGTTGATTGTTCTCACTCGAGCTTCCATACAAACTTTTTTGCCACTGGTTATATTGTTAAACCCTCATATTTCAAATCCGCAAACCAAATAAGGCCACTTATATTTTCATACAAACTTTTAAGCGACTGGTTTTATTGTTAAACCCTCAGATTTCAAATCCACAAACCAAATAAGGCTACTTATATTTCCAACCTGTCACTCCTAATTCCTAAATATGTCTCTGTGCATACATTGTGCGAGTATATGTACATCTAGATCATTTTGCAATTCACTGGATACACGCTAGAAATCGTTACTCGGGACTTGCTAATGAAGAAGAAAACGGACATCGCACAACAAAAATCAAATTCGAAATGCAATATCATTTTCATAAGCTTTATAGTGCAGTACATACTATGGCAAGTCTCATCACATGCCATAAAACATAGATGAAGAAATTTGACACAAGAACATAATAAGGTGTATGATAACCTAACAACGAAAACAAACACATGAAAAACTCGACAAAAACAAACACGAAAAAGACAATACATACATAGTTGACTGAAAAGCCATATATACATACATAGAAATATTGAAAAACTTCCCAGAATTCACATTCTGACCTGTTGCATGCCGCTCCTCGGTGGCTGTTGTTGAAAATTATCTAACAAAGCCATACGTCCATCGACGACTACTTTAAAGAAATGATCCATTTCTGATTTGATCTCATCTAACCCGCTCAAAAACTTCTCATTATTGTCCCTTAATTTGGAACAATAACCGTCGAAAACTTCCTGTGTAATCTCACCTAAGCCCTCATGAAGCAACGGGTACAACTTCTTGACATTCTGTTCAATTGTTCGAAGCTCTTTTAATGGAGATATTTCCCCAGAGGCATATATGCTCTTAATTTCACTGTTCATAACAGCCTGCAAATCGGTAAAAGAATCTTGCCACAAGTATTGTTTGGGAACCTGCAGGTCTACAAGAATCCTAGGAGAAGTTGAAAAAGCAGCTACACATATGCTAAAGATGAACATGGTCTGAACTTTGAGGCCGTACATGGCTCGAACCAAGTCCTTGGCTTTGGGTATGTTCTTGATTTTAGGCAAGTTGAGTGTTTCCTCAAGGTTACGTATGACATCACAACATTCGTGTAGTTTTGAGTTGTCATAACAACTTTGATATTGCCTCCATTCATGAACTGAAGAAGATGCTTGCATGAATTTCTTTGGGTTATCGGATTCTAGATCAAGTAACGCGCATTTAAGCATAACGTAACCGAATCTTTGTCTCACAATATCGGTCCCATAAGCACTGCAAAAATCGAGCAAGTTCAAACTGTTTTCCAAATACATATCGACCCATTTGATATCCCAACTACATATCGGGAGTTCCAAATCTACAATTAGCTTTCTAACGTCATGAAGCGTCTCACAAATTGAGCCTAATGCAGATTTCATCCATGAGAAGCTAATGACATCGCTTGCATTATTTGGCTTCAATTGGCGAAACCTTTCAGCTAGATTTTTCTCGTAAGCCGTTAGCACAGTTGATGGCAGATGAGAGCTTTTGTGCATCATCATCTTAAACGGATTCCCAATAGGGAGAAATGGCCGGTGGGGTCCTTCTGAGCGACTCATGGTTGATATAACTGCAAAAACAATAATTGCAAAAGAAAAACATATAAAGCAAAAACCCAAAACAAAAACAAAAACCCACCAAAGAGCACAAAAAAGACCATGGTGCACAAAGGCTCTTCCATATTTAGCTTTTCGGGGGTTGGGATGAGAAATCTTTGTATACATGTTGTCTCCATGACTTGAACCAGTGACTCAAATGATCACGATGGAGTAACCTAACTGGTTGCTCCATGGTTCAGCCTGAAAGAACCAACAATCATGTGTGTGTTCACGATAATAATAAAATGAGAAAACAACCATGCTGATTATGTCATTCAACTATTCGACCAGATTCATATACTTCGCTAGGAATTTACAAGATGATTTCATAAGTCTATGCATGTACAAGTCTTCATATGAAAAGTTGACAAACTCTACAAGCTAATATAGCTATAGTCCATTATTAGACACCATAATACAACCATTTTCTCTCCTAATCATCATGGTCATATATAAATCGAAACCAACATAATTTACCTCATGCGAGTCAATACTAAGCAGGCTAGTAAATTATCATATAGTACATACACATACAAATTTTCAACAACAATCCCTAAAATCTTACAAACATAATATATATATATATATATATATATATATATATATATATATATATATATATATATATATCAGTTACCTATAGATGACTTAAAATCCCATAACCAATAAGTGGAGTAATGAATATATACCTATCAGATGCTATTTCTTCATCAAATTAATTACTCAAATAATCACATCTAAAAATTAAAAGATTCAAGTTTAACTACCTAATTTTATACAGTATAATCATAGTTATTTGGTATCTCATATAATAATCATTTCTATTAATCCACATCATACAATCACAAAAGGTATCATATCACATAAAATCAATAACACGCCACATATAATCACAATCAAAACAGTAAAACAGGTCAAAAAGAGGGAAAAGATGAGAACAAACTTACCGACAACGATCGTGAACGGATATGAACAAATCGAACAGTTATAAACCAAATTAAGCTACTTTATATCTGTACTGAAATCTGCAATTACAAGATTTGGAATCCAGATCTATAAATTAAACAGCTTTGACTTATACGTACAAATTTCGATGAAATTGATGAATGAAAGGTAAAGTTGAGCTAAAGAGTAATAAAGCAAGGGAATTTATGTGTGTATGTTGAGTACAATTAAAACCCTAAAATTGGAATTGATGAAGAGGATAGAGATAGGAAGATAAATGAGAACTTGCCTGTTTATGGCCGCAACTTTACATGACTTTGTGTGTTACTTTTGACCCAAATGAAATGATAACCAACCTATTTGTTGTTGAGTATGTGGTTTGCATTTGAGTTACTTCGAGAAGTTTGGTTAAAGTATTAGGGGTTAATTCACACGGAGAGAGTATTAAAGTATCTCAAAATGTTCGTTTGGGGTACTAAAGTTTATGATTTGACAAAACTATGAGTTAACTTTTAAAACCTTCCCCAAGTCGAAAATGAGCCGATAAAGATTCATCAATTTGAACAATTTTATGAACTTTGATTATCCTTGTAAACATTTTAATAAACTTTAGTTATCCTTGTAAACATATTAATAAACTTTAGTTACCCTTAAACACAATACAATACGTATAGTTAACTCATAGTTTTGTCAAATCATAAACTTTAGTACCTCAAGTGAACATTTTGGGATACTTTAATTCCCTCCATGTGTATTAACCCAAATATTACTGTATATTTTATCGCGATAAATTGATTTGAAATAATGAAATCATCTCGTCACTGATTTTTATTATTAAGTTATCTCCTTTTATATGAGAAATTCGAGTAGAGTTGGAACTTATTTATAACTTGATATCAACTTTTATTGAGCTACTCCGATTGAATTGAACTCGAAAATTACTTTAAATATGATGATTTATAGAAGCTCTTTACCTATTGAGTGAGCTCTATTCTTTTACACCGCAACAAGTTCATAGGACCCGGGCAAATGAAATTTCTCGTATGATGAATAGTCAAATATATTGAACATTGTGATAACAACAAACATGTTAAGTTTAGCTAACAATATATTATTAAAAAAGCAGTTATCTTTCATAACTTTTTTTATTTTCTACACGCAGAAGCTCTAATATTTGAAAGAACATCATTTAAGTAATCTAAGATCAATGCCAACGCTTTTATCGGTTCCTTTCTTCTTCCTTTTGTCGGTTGTGACACTGTAGCCTCGTCACGTCCTTTCATCACTTTCTTTCTTTCTCCAACCGAAGAAAGGGAGAGAGAATATATGCGGGGCCCAACTTATATTTAATGTATTAGAGTATTATTTTTTTAGTGTATGTAAATGTAGATATATTGGTAAATGTGTGTTCGGAAATTGAAGTGATGAAACCACCATTGACACCCTTGTGTCTTCCTTTCGTCGGTTTTTGATATGCTGATGTAGCACAAGGGAAGAAAGAAGTGACGAAAGCACTATTGGAAATGGTCTTAATATATAGGTTTAGTACCTCAAGGTTGTGCCCTATATATATATAAGCATCCCTATATATATGATCAGGTTGCTGCAGGCCAGGTTTGCATTTTGCATGTTCCATCACGCTACCAGAGTACCAGTATGCTAATATATTTGATATTGGGCTTGGCTTATTTACGCTTTATTATGTATTTATATTAGTCTCACAAACCGATTAAAATTAGTGAGAATTATTGAACTAGTAGGACTTTATCTAAAATTAAAATCACATGTTTATCACATATATACCATCTAAACCTTGCATTACGTATTTATAAATTTATTTTTAATTAAAGTATTAATTAGTAATAAATATAATCTTTTTAGACCAGAATAATTGGGGCAACGAATTAGATTATTAGAAATCCGTAAAACCTTTTATGGGTCTATTGGTCTGGGCCTTATTTGTGATTTAAGAGTAGTATAATATCTCACTTATGGACCATTCGTTGAGTAAGCCCATTAAGAGAATTTTTAGACCAGAATAATTGGGGCAACAAATTAGCAATCCGCAAAACCTTTTATGGGTCTATCGGTCTGGGCCTTATTTGTGATTTAAGAGTAGTATAATATCTCACTTATAGACCATTCGTTGAGTAAGCCCATTAAGAGAAGTAGGATAATAGACACAACACACTTTCTACGTTTGATTGGTTTGATTGATGAGGTGAGTTTTTTTAAGAATGCTAAAAAAGTAGAGAATGGGAGAACTAATAGGATTCTTCTATTTCTCTACGAAACCTACTTCTATTTTTTACCCCTTGGTTAATTATCTTACAAACCGTAAGTCTATAAATTATAAAAATTACATATTCGAAACCAGCGCGTTTTTCTCTTCGATTAGAGATGTCATAAGATATACTTTCGACGAGTTTTTTTTCTTCGCTTTTTATCGGATTTCACAATATAATCACATGTGATTTATGATAAAAAAAAAAATTAAAATTTGTTCACGATTATTTATTCATGGTATTTGCTATTTAACACGTGATTATAACTTAATATTCACCCACATTAATAGTTATAAATAAAAAATAAAAAATTGCAATAGTTTTCATTAAAAATCACGTGTGATTGTTATTTGTACACTTAATCACAAGTGATTTGTTATATAATCACATATGATTTTGCATATAATCACATGATTTTCATTTAACAATTGATATTTGATGAGAAATTTATAGATATATGATAATTCATGTATGATTTTAACTTTATTTTTACTTGACTGTATAATTCTTAGTCAATGATTTGAAAATCCGTATTTTATTACTCTTTAAACACATGTGATTGATAGTTTGATATTCAATCGCTTGTGATTACACCTTAGTTTTTCATGTCTTAATCTCTTTACATCATCAATGATTTGAATTTAAAGTTTAATCGAAAATATAAGCGGGTGTGATTATTTTTTAGTGTTAAATCACATGTGATTTCACATTAAAAGATTCTAAACCCCAAAAAAACAATGGAAACAAAAAACTTATTCGAAAGTATATCTTGTTAGATATAGAATCGAAGAGAAAAAGACGCTGATTCCGAATATGTAATTTTTATAATTTGTAGACATACGATTTGTGAGATATTTAGATTTGAAAGAAAATATGAAAATGAGTATTTGAAATGGAGTAATCCTATTGATTCCTCAATTCTCCCTTTTTTACCATTCTTTTTTTTTTGAACTTTCCTCAAATTTATATTCTCAACATAGTTCTATACTAGTAATACTACATATACATATTGCTAACAGCCTAACATTCTAACAAACTGTAAGATTAAATTTTAAAAGACTCAGGCATTTAAATATTCATATATCGAAAAAATGTGTTATTATAATTATTTATTTATTAAGTAACAATTAACTCACTTTCTTTATCACTAAACATAATTACTCTAACACTTTCAATAAAAAAAATCATCATCATAGCTAATCTATGGAAATGAAGAACATAACATTGCCACGAGCCCACGTGTCACTATCATTTAACGCTAAATTGAGCTGGTTTTTTTTGTTAGTAAATATTACATGGTTAGATCATAACTGCTTTGATAACAATTGACGATTTTAGTCTATAATCGTATTTAAGTTAACAGGGGTCTTAATTCTCAATGGTTTCAATTTTATCTTCAAATCATAATCTTTATGGTAAATAAAAATCTGCATTATGTTCTTCTTGGTCACTTTTTAGCACCAACGTTGGTTAATAGCAACAAAAACTAAAAACGGCATCTAATTGCAAGATTCGCTAACAAGTAAAAAAAACAGTACAATTCACATTGGTAGGTTGCGAGTTGCCACTCATGTTGTTCTCATGTTGTTTATCTTTGTAGGTATAGATTATGTGACGATTGATCATGTAGTCCAAAACTATGTTGATCTACCGTCTCATTGTTCTTGAACATGATACAGCCAAGTTGTTTACACTTGTAAGAACTAATCATATTTTCAGCATATAAGAAAACGCAGAATACTGAATTAAACACGTCAGTGAAACGTAAATAGCAGAGTGGCATAACAAGGTAATGCAAATATGCATGATGTGAAACTTTTATCACACATGTAAATGTCTGCGCAACATGAATCCGAAGAACATTTTCTTTAAAAACGAAATCTTATTTCTTAAACCATGTCAAGTAGAAGAGGGTGATATTAAACTACACTAGATAGCCATGTTGTAATGAACAACATGCAATACATAATGTACAACTAGTAGCGCTTGCACGTCGCTACTTGGACTTTCTGTTACTCAAAAGATTTTGCCCCATAAAGCATGCCAACTTGAACATGGTGGTGGCCATGGGGACCTAACTAGATACTGAAGCAACGGTCCACAACAACATACAAATTAGCCTGCATGATACATATACGGTTATATGATGATATGTGCATGTGATTGAGTCTGGTATATATGTACTGCATCTGTTTAAAAATAATGTATGGTTTTAGTACCTCTATAACACATGCCAAGTTGGGCACATAATAGACGGCAAGTAAAATGTAACCAGCTAGCTTATAATTACAACTTATAATGCAATACCTACAAACTTTTGTGAATTATTGCATGTTAAGAATAGACCTTGCCTCATAAAGCAGTTCCAATTTGAAGATGGTGGAACTGGGATGGGACCTAGATATCCTAGTTGAGGTCTAAATGAATGATTCTTAAGTAAGCTGCATAATGTGCAAGTACAGTGAATTTACCAAACTGATCAGTAGTACAAGGAAACATGTGGCGAGGAACAAAAACTTCAAAGAATTGTGGGCCTTTCATAAATCCATCCAAATGCCAGCCTAGATATCAAAACAGCCAATCCTAAAGTGTCTTATTGAGAAATTTGATTGCTTCTGTGGACCAACCATAAGTATTTTTATTTCTTATCTAGTTATCTATTAAAAAATACAATTAAAAAAAAAAATCAAAGATGTCACACTATAATGTCAAACTTGCCTACAGATCATAGATATGTCCTCTCTTCATAACTTGTGATTTAACTTGCATGCATATAATTCTGCCATACAAAACGATTTAGAACGAAAGATAGGTGCCACATTATGCTCATATGCGTGTGTGAGCGGGTGTATGAGTTTACCTCTACAGACTACAGGTTAGAGACTTTCAAACTTGTATTCATCGTGAAAAAGATGGGGATCGATAACGTAAGACTGTGTTGGCGGTGTTGCATGCTGTACAAAATATGGGCTAGCCACCTAAATTCAACTATATTTGTAGTTGTATGACATTTGACAGTGTAACCAAAACCACATGACATGACCCCAATGCCCAATATGGAACATGGCATTATGCATAGTAGCTTCTTATTCTTTTCCTTTTGTCCAACAAAAACAGACCAACAGAAACTAAAGTCTTCTACAACTGTAAGTTCTTTTGTGGACAGCAATGTACAACTATCCATGCATGACATACAAACCAACATACACTTTATTGCTCTAAAAAAATAAAATTACGGGTCACCTTTTTCTGATAAATCAAAATAGCTGGCAAAAATGCAAAATGGTCCCCAAACCCATCACCCCTATTCCATTCCACAACTCCAATGATACAATGTACATTTTTCTCAGCCAAGGGTACAGCATTTACAGCAAAATGTACTCTTGACTCTTCTAAGCTATTTTGGTAAACAAAGATTGGTAATCTAGGTTTAGCACCTGAAAGAATACAAATTTAATTATTTGAATTTCAATATATATATGTGCGTTTTTGGAGATTAACAACAAGGAAAATAAAATTCCCTAATCAAACGAGACAAAAGAACAAGATATATAAACTTGAAACAGCTTGCAAACCTCAAATTGTTTATATTGTTATCTCCAACTCTGGTTCCTACGACTATCAACTTCACTTGTATCAGATATTTCTTCACCGGACTGTTTATCACCTAATCTACGATTGTCATCTTTTTGAACACGATTGGAACAGGCAGATTCCCTTCCAGTATGTTGTTCCTGCAAATGACCAAAAAGAAAACGACTTATGCTGTTGGTTTTATCTTTGAGCAAATTGCAAATAAAAGGAACATACTTGGTTCTAATTTAAGAAATATAATGCTAAGATCAACGCATTTAGACTTATGTTTTCTATAATTAAGTAGGGGGCTTGCCGGCTTGGTCACCACATGCAATTGGCACTTCATTGTTATTTAGAAAAGAAAAAAGGAAGAAGAGAAATATGAACCTCGGGAAAGAGCAAGTCATCAGCCTCAAGCATGTGAATAACATGCCCCATTTTGGGTCTTTTTTGTGCGTCTGGATCTACACACCGAAGAGCAACCAAGAGTATACGTTTTAGAGCTTTTGAAGAAGGCATCACGGGCAACTTAGGATCCACCACATCTTCGGCTTTTCGGTTTCCAACCATAGTTTTCAACCATTCCACCAAATTCACCTGTAATCATTCACTCACTTTAGAAAAGGAAATAGGTACAGATACGGGTACTTGATACTTGACCTATAACAGTCAAAACTAACCTCTCCTTGTGGTCGAGCATAATCAACAGGACTTCTTCCAGAAATTATCTCCATAATAAGTATCCCGAAGCTATATACATCACTCTTCTCATTCAACATACCTGTGCAAGCATACTCTGGTGCAACATAGCTGAAAAATCGCCACATGAGAATGTCGAAATTTCGAGTTTTATAACATACATTTTTTCAAGTTTTTTAATACCCTTTAGTCATGGCATATTGCCTTATATCAAAATTTAACATAATCGGTTTAAACTCAAAAGGTTAAAACACTTGCCCAAAAGTTCCCATCACACGAGTTGTCACGTAACTAATTTCTGAATTCAAGAGCTTGGCGAGCCCAAAGTCAGAAACTTTAGAATTCCATTGACGGTCGAGTAATATGTTGCTGGACTTGATATCTCGATGGACCACTTTTGGTTCAAGACCCTCATGAAGATAGGCCAAACTGAAACATAGAGAATATAAAGTAAGTAAAAAATTGCAAAGGCTCGTACACTGAACATAAAGGCAGTTTATATAAAGCTTACCCTTTTGCGGTTCCTAAAATGATATTCATACGGATAGCCCATGTTAAAGGGCTGACATCTCCAACCTCCCCATGAAGCCACTGGTCCAAATTCCCGTTATCTACATACTCATAAACTAGCATTCTGGAAAAACAATATTCAATGAGAATCAAAAGGCACGATGCTTGAAGGTGATTATCAATTCAAAAATATATAATTTAATTACCTGTAGGCTCCCTCCACACAATATCCTAGCAAGCGAACAAGATTCTTGTGCCTTACACGTCCAATAGCATCTACTTCTACTTTGAACTCTCTCTCAGCTTGACCCCTGATGATTTCATTATTTCATGAATTATAGCATGTATAAGCTAAAAATCACCACACGCACACACACTAAAAGTAAAACGAACATTCAGACAAATTGCAACAAGAAGCTAATGAGGTCCAAATACTGAATTAAATAAACTGAAGATGCTTGAGTAAGCAACTGAGACTTGAATAACATACGATAACAGTAACAATATCTCAAGACTTATCAAATCCTACTATCTCAAAGGTATATGATCTAAACCTATTGATTCAAGAACAAGGATCATAGGTATGTCGTAAACTAACAAAAATACATCAAAAAAAAAACATTCCGAAGCTACAATCCCCTGTTCTACAGTTCGATTCAAGTTTTAAATTCCAACACCAAACCTAACCTACAGTTCATTATTGTCTTCTTCAATGAAAAGTTTAGTGTTCATTAGCATTATTAAACTTTTCAAATCAATTATATCTTCTCATTAATCTATCACATATTTCTCATATTTAGTACCTTGAAATTAAGCTACCTTTTATATAATACCTATATAAAGATAACTTAAGCTTTAATATATCAAATATCTAATTTTGGATAGATACTAACTTACACTTCTAAAATTTACTTTTTTTTAGCTTAGTTTATATACCTAATTCCATAAAAATCGCATTTCTACAACTTATTAACAAAAAAATTACCTGTTATTCAACAAATTCTTAACAGCAACACGAGTATCATCACGTAACACACCACTATACACAATCCCATAACCACCTTCCCCAATCACATTCTCATCACTCAATCCATTGGTAGCCGCTTCGAGTTCTCGAAGCGTATACCACCGACCCCACCCTAAATGCGAAACCTCCGGCAACGAACACGCACCATACGACGCCGTTTCGACGCTCGTACCTCTACTCTCCCCGCTCGATTGCCGATCGGAAAACACCACACGGTGCTCCGACTTCCCTATATCAATCTGTATCTCCGCCACCGGCGGACGGCGATCCACAACCGCAGCTGATTCATGACTAACGATCTCCTGTATGTCTTTTGACTTAGCTAGGGTTAGGGTTTCGGTTTGGTCAAAATTCGTTTTCCGTTTATTCCTCGTCGGAGAGTTACGCCGGCGTGAGGTAATGCATAACGAGAGAAGGAATAGAATTAGTACAATTATTGCTCCGACGAATATTCCGACGACGATCCATAGCCGGAGACCGAAAATTGATGTAGGTTTTGATAGCTCGCTGTTCATAAATGCTTTATCGTATTGAGGCATCGAAGGAATATATACGTATATGTATATATAAGTAACGGAGCATGTGTGTGAGTCGGAATGCGAGTTTCCGGTTGGCCGATAAATGATCTCCGGCGAGTATTTATTATTTTTCCGACAAAACTGTGTTCCAGTGTTCACTAGTTAATAAGCTGTGTTTTTCTTTTCTATCTTCACCTCTCTTTTCTAAATAAGGACTTGAGGTTTGGTTTAATTACACTTTTTGTTCCTTTCTAATGGAAAATGACATAGTATTAATAACCGTTGGTTAGATATATAATTTATTTTAAAATTATATTTGTTTTTTTTCATTTTGTTCGTATACAAGATACGGAGTATAAATTAGTAAATACATACTCGCAAGAAAAATGATATTGGTCCAATGAGGTTGTATACAATGTATAAAATCGGAAATCGAATCGCATCGGTGAGGGTCATTTTCCGGTCGAATCGGTCGGACCGGTCCAACCGACCCAAAACACGATTTAAAAAAAATCCAAAACCGATCTAACTGGGCCGGTTCCCGGTTGAACAGTCCGGTTTTGACCGAACCGTTCGATTCGTTGACTGGTCAAACCTTGGTCAAAACCGATTTTCAACCGGCCGGAATCCTCCATTTTCCCTGTCGAACCCAGTTTTCAAAACATTGGTTGTATATTTTCTTTTTGAGAGTATGTCTTTTCGTATACACTTTTAACTACGCTAGAGTTAAGATGTTCTCTCTGTATCACGTCAATGAAAAAATTATGTTTCAAAGATGTATAAGAAATCGAGTTGTTATTTATAATTAGTGATATTTCTTATTTTATATTAGAGTATATTAAACTATTAAGACAGACTTCTCTCGGTTAAAGATTAATCCATTTATATATAATTTTAAATAATGTATTTTGTGCAACAAACATTGATTACGTAAATTTGCATGCTATAAGCTATACTTTAGAGGATGTTTTAGGTTTATTTTTCAAGCTTATTGTTTATAGTTTATATACAAGTAAAATATGGTAGAAACTTGAAGCTGATATTGAGCTCTCTAACAAACAAACTCTATTTTTATTGATTTTTATTATCTAAACGTTAAAAGGTGAACTTATCAACCGAGAAATAGGTAAATAGATAAATAGCATGATTAATTATTTGCTTATTTAAAATGGGCAATTAAAATAAGGGAATAGTTCAGAGGGACACACCCTTCAATAAAAGAAGGGAGGGAAGCCAATGGTGAGCATGCCACCTCGTCATCTCCACCCACCTCATTAAGGATATGATAGTAATTTTACATATTTGCTTGTCACTTCTCATTCCTTCTTCTCCGTTCTCATCTATACACTCCCTCACACTTCCTACCAGCAGTAAGTCATCGATCGGCCACTCGCCGCCTTTATCCACCGCCACCACCATCACCGGAATCCGGTCATCAAAAAGTTTTTTTTTCTATTTTGGTAAGACTATTTTATATGTTTTTTTTGCTGTTGTTTATTATTTTTAAAATTTTATTATGTCATCGCTTACAACCAACGCACCTTTAACCCATTTGTTGTGGCCAAATGAAGGTCAAAAGTGGGGATGGCAATGGTGAGTTCACTCCATCGTACAGACATGAAGTGATGAGTTTGATGTCTTCGTCGTCGCTCATGGTTGTGTTTTGCGATATGATGAAATGGTTAACGAACATTTAAGGACTTCAATTTGTATTCATTTTACAAAGTTGTGCTATTTCGAGATAGTGATGTTTGGGTTACGTAGACACTTGACTATATGCATAAAATGGTGGATACAGAAATATTGTTGAAAGATAATGAAAGAGATATTGTTAAATTAAATGTATACTGTAATAATAAATATTTGAAATATTTAGTTTCCATACCTTAATCATGTGTGGTGTTGGTGATGCCACATGTACTTATCTGACAATATACCAAAGTTGTGGTTTTCTATGTGCTAGCTACTTCTCTACTTACTAGTTAGTATTCCTTACTTACTAGTTAGAAGACAACTAAATCATTAGCTTATTTTGATTTTTATGCGTGATACACCACCAATTAGTTTATTGTTTTAAAGATAAAATACATCATGACTTTTTTTTAAAAAATACTACATTATCATTTAATAAAAACACGTTGCATCATAGTACAAAATAGAAACAATATAATCATTCATTGCATCATCGTTAATTCTTTTATTTTGATTGCATCGTTTGATAAAAAAAACACTGCATCAACACCTAAAAACCATTGGATAATTTGTCGATATAAATACAGTTCATCATAGTCAAAAATCACTGCATCATCGGTTTAATAAATAAAAACATTATATCATCACTGAATAAAAAATCCATCATATTGGCTAATTCCTTAAATAGACTGAATAATCATTTGATGCAAAACATTGCATCGTCGTTAAGAACCACTGCATCATCGATCGATAAAAAAATACCACAACATCGTTAAAACCCATTGCATCATCAATTGATAAAGAACATATCATCATATGTGGCTAATTCGTTTAATAAAACTGCATAATCATTTGATAAAAAAACATTACATTGTCGTTATGAACCACTGCATCATCAACCGATAAAAAAAACACAACAACATCGTTAAAAGCCACTGCATCATTAGTCGATAAAAAACACCGCATCATGGTTAGAAACAACTGCATCGTTGATTGATAAAAAAAAAACAGTGCAACAAAAAAAAAAACCATTGCATCATCGATCGATAAAAACCACTGCATCATTGGTTTTAAATGAAAACAATGTATCATCATTGAATGAAAAATACTTTATTGTACTTGGTTACACACTACATCATAGTCAATAGAAATTACTACTATACGCAAGGGAAGCCATTACGGATCCATCCGCTATATGTAATGTAACTTCTTATAAAATAATTGCACTTATTAGTTACAAAGTTAATTCTTTGTTTGTGCTATAGGTTCACAAAAACTGAGATAACAATGCTACGGGTCACTTAATATCCAAAATCCGCCACTGACTATATGATTAAATGTACTACATCTTTGTTTAAAATTGAAACAAATGTTAGCATATATTATAGTGCACTTTTTAAAACAATAACGCTCATTTTCTAACAAAAATCATATTGCATTTTTCAATTCATCTAGATTCTGGATAATGCAGTAATCACATTTCTAAAAAGGTAAAAAGAACAAACTTTCTAGAAAAAAAAAAGTAGATTGTACATATCTACCAAATTTCAAATACTCGTAATATTTTGGTCAATAAAGGAGAGAGACTACCAAAACAAAGAGCTGTACACTCATGCTACTACCACTCACCTTTTTCAGAATTAGTAAGTCATATTCACATCAACTCTCTAACTACTTTTCCCCCCTTTAGTTTCAATAAATAAATGGCATTCAATTCCTATAACAATCAAACAAATCATTCTTCACATTTGTTCTCGTATATAACATGTATGATTTTAACTCTTTTTATTTCTATTTCATGTAGACTCATCTCTTGAGTTGAA
This sequence comes from Pseudognaphalium luteoalbum, assembly GCA_963422505.1. Classification (NCBI taxonomy): domain Eukaryota; kingdom Viridiplantae; phylum Streptophyta; class Magnoliopsida; order Asterales; family Asteraceae; genus Pseudognaphalium; species Pseudognaphalium luteoalbum. The sequence goes on from OY730195.1 coordinate 31,059,285, forward strand.
AGGATGCTTTCACAGTTGAGTTTGGTAGCGGGTGTAGAGACTTCACCGGAGGCAAATTTCTTTTGATTAAAATAATTTTGTTATTATACAAGTTTCATGTATATCTCGTAACTATTAATTGATCTCTGTAGCATTTCAAATTAGTGAGCAACATAAAATTGATGGTGGTAGTCGGATCTTGTTGTACTGGTCGGAGTAGTCGTAATTATTCATCTTTAGCATCACAATAGGCTCCGATGCCGGAAGTTTGAAGCTCGTGACCGCCGGTACTTGTTCACATAAATTCCTTTCCGGCGTATCCGTTGACGACAACTGGTGGATTACGTTGGTGGAGGCGTATATGCTATGCAACTATTTGATTACGGTGATGTGGCGAAATTTGAAGTTAAGGGAGGTGGTGGCCGGCGACTGACCGACACCGATTGGGGTGAAAAAGAAAGAAGGTGGAGAGAGTACGTGAGATCAATGAATGATGGTTTCATTTTACCAAAATAACCTTTTATGTTTTTTTATTAATTTTAAATAGTCTTTTTATCTGTAGCCGTTGATTTACAAATGAAGGGCTATGATTTCCCTGCCCTCTTTGCCCTTCCAAAATCCCATGCTCCTCTGATCCGGAAATTTAAAATAAACCACCTAAACACTATATTTATCTAGATGAATGGAATATATAATGATGATGCAAATAAAATAGAGAGGTTTTGATATTTGTTGGTTTGTAGAAAGGGTCCATATTTAAATACCCTTTTGTATTTTTTTCCATCTCATACATCCCCACTTCATCTAATCAATCACGTCATGTATTTTTTTTATTTTATTTGCTGGGTATACTCCTTTTTTTTCTAATTCCTACCCACTGTTTAGTCTAAAACTGAAATTGATTATGTATTGAACTGGACCGATCTTTAATAAAACTGAACTGGAAAAGAACTAGGCGGGGACGGGAGGTGAGCTAGGGGGTATCCCTGTAATTTAGAAGTGTCTTTATAAGAGCACCTCTAATGAAGGCTTTTTCAAAAGCTTTTTTATGCAAAAAAGCTTTTGAATAGCTTTTTATCATTGGAGTCTAAAGCTTTTTTGTTCAATAGCTTGACAAATTTTAAGTCTTTCATCAAAAGCTTTTTTGACAAAGTATGTGTAAGATTTAAAAAGAAAAGTTTTAGAAAGACTTTTATCATTGGAGGGAAAACTTTATTAAAAGTTTTTTATATAAATGGTGAAGTGACACTCAAAAAAGCTTTTAAAAGCTTTTTATTGTTGGATTTGCTATAATTCCCCTTTAGAAAATAGGATATATGAATTAGTACAATTTTAATTTATTTAATATACTCGTACAATTGGTATGAGTGTTAAATTCCATTCACAAGTCATTTGTCGTTTGGAGATTTTCATCCTCAAATACTGTAAATTATTAATTATTAATTATAATTTAAAATTTAATGGTGACTTTTATCAATTTTGTTGGTAATGTGAATATGTAGCTATACTAATCATCACAGATTCATAATGAGTTGATAAATATAATAACAAAATTATTTCATACAACACATTGTATACATAAGTATAACTATGTTGTATGATACAAATATAGTGTTGTATCTATCATACTATCAACACCCAGGTTCATATCATATTAAACTTGGTAATGTATGAGTTGGAAAATTATTGTATGGTTTCAATTAATAATATTAAAAAGAATTGTAATTTTGTATTATTTCTTCTTTCTATTTATTAAGCCGTGTTGCAAACATTTTTGACCTTATGCATGGTCCTTACCGTTTTGTGTTCATATAATAACTAGGTTAAGACTTGTAAAATTTACGAGTTGACTTTATGATATGTCTTATATGGATGAGTTATACGGATTTAATAAGTGTTTTAGTGTTGGTGTCCGGTATATCGGTTTGTATTAGTTAAAATTTTTTAAATGAAAAATGTATTAGGGATTTGAATTGAAAAAGATTTTCGATCGATGAGTCCAAATTAATTAATTAATTAATTAATAGAGATAATATTGTTTATGATGTTACTTTGTTATTTGTGTTGATATTTAATAATATTATCTTATTTAAAATTGTACGGATATGTTTTTCCAAATAAGCAGATTTACCGGTTCAGCAGGTAAATACTATTTTATACTAAAAAATAACGCCCTTTGCAGTGCATTAGTGATTTTCGTATATCTAAGTTACTCTCTGTAATTTAAATCGACAATCTATAATGCATTACTTTCTCTTTGTAACTTTGACGAAAGATGACAAAACATTACAACTCAAATGCAGACTCCACTGACTCGAATGACGTTAACACAACCTTAGAAGATTAAATGGTAAATTATTTTAGGGACATAAATCGAGATATAGATAAATTAGTGGCAAAAGAGTAAATTAATTAATCAATTATTGATAATATTGTGCATGATACCACTTCCTTTTTTGTATTTGTATTGTTCTTTAATAATAATACTATATATTATGTACCGAATCTTTGCATTAGTTAATTAAAAAGTTAAATTGTTAGCTTTAAGATTTCAACTCTTGTAATTCGGTATCGTTTGTTGCCGTGTTTCAAATTTATGTCGTATTTTCAATAACTATATTTTTTGTTTCGCCAACGTTACATACATGAGGATAACTGAAACCCCGAATAAATATGAAAAACCGATGGGTAATACTAATTGCGTACCCAACGGGTATTGGGTCGCGTATCGGTACGAATATTCTAAACTAGTATGTGTACTGATACACTAAAATCCGCCGAAAACCAACCCGTTGACATCCATAATCCAAGAATTGTAAATTAAAAGAATTCAAAAGGCGGTAGTATTAGTACAAATATACTAAAATTCGCCGGAATCTGACCCGTTGACATCCATGATCTAAGAATTGTAGATTGTAAATTGAAAAAATGATTTAAAATAGTTGATCGTATAAGAATTTTAATCATTGGGCGATGGAATTAAGTTATGAATTTTTGGAATTGAAAATAACTTATTTTGTTTTTTTTAGAAAAAATAAAATAAATAAGATTGTAAGAAGAGTTTGAATTATAAAAGAAATAATAAATTATAAAATATTTGGAGGATAATCTACAATTAAAAAAAAACCGGAAGATTTATATTGTAAATATTGAAGGGTGTATATTATAAATATAAAAGACTAAATCTTTTAGTCACATAATAATGGGATTCATGATGTCATGAAATAATTTAAGGGTTAGATCTTAATTGTTGATCTCCATCTAATAGTCATTATTCTTTTAAGATTTTTCTTTTGATATATAAATAAAAGATAGATATAGAAACTTTAATCATCAATTATATATATTTTTGAAACAAATAAATAGAAATACCAATCAAAAATACACATTAAACAATTGAGAATAGATTATTAAAGAGTAAATCATTTATTTATGATATATATAAATTTCGAGCACAAAATTTATTGATTTTGTCATGTCCAATTCACCTTTCATTCATCACGTTAATTGTTATTTCCAAATATTAGTTTGCGTGATGATATAAATTTGATGAAAGTACAGATTAATACATCAGGTTTATTAATGATTTACGCATGGTTACCGGATTAATTACTAATTGGAGACAGGTGCCTTCTAACGACTCGTAGCTTTCTATAATGTATTTACTAGTTCAAACCGGTGTATACCATATGGGTTAGTATCAATGGAACATTGATTATCACTAGTGAATTTGATGAGAACTGAAATAGGTTTTCAATAATATTAGGGGTAACAAGTACCTTCTTAAGATGTTGAGAATGATAGGGATTGAAAAGTTGGATAGGGATTGAAAAGTTGTGTATGACTAGAATGATTAACTGAAATGGAAGATCCATTATATGTTACTAGTGTCATTATATCAATCCGTCAGAATAAATAATGATATTATTTTTGGAAAAAAAATTGAGAGCAGCGATTTCGAAGTTTTACAATTGCACCTTTTTAACTGATTGCAGGTTGCTAGAATTAGGATATCAATGTCAATTGAGATTGTAAACAACAATTTCATAATATCAATTTTCAACCGGTTGTATTGCATCTTGTGAGCTTTGAGACAATAATTTGTTGGGTGTTTTTGAAAGATAGACGAATTTGAGTTTTAACAAACTTTTTAGATAATGTCATCTTCAACTTTATACTACAAAAGCATTTTTATCTTTCAAATTTGAAGTTTAGAGCCAAAATACATTCGTGAACCATGGCTATATTTGAAGAAAGTTTAGAGTAGCGTAAAAAAAAAAACCCACTTCAAATATGGAGTATCACTATCGACTCCACCAAATGTCTAGTGTTATGTTTTATTACGAGTAGTTGTCATGCATGAATAAATAAGTTAATTAGTATATACGTGTTTGGAGTATAATATTTGTATTATATAGTTGAAGATGAATTGTTTTTGGAGATGGAAGAAGTTTAGAATATGCTTTTTTCCTCCAAATTTGAAGGTGCAGATTGAAGTGATTGGAAATGGCTTAAGTGTCGACTAGGTTTTTGAGAGTGTGTGTGAGAGAGAGAGATGGGCTCTAATACCTAAAGAGCGATAATATTTTTACTTGATTTAAATCATATTGAAATGCAAGAATAACACAAAACCCTAATTAAAAATGGGTCATGCCCTCTCTAATATAATGGGCTATAATATGTGTTAACAATATATACTTCATCATTTCAGTTTGATTGTTTATTTTTCTCCTTTCCTATATTTGTTCATCTTTAATTTCATTCAATTGAAAAATATTTTAGTGAAACTTTGAACTTTTACCGGTTAAAAATGTAATGATTGCATTTTTTTAATCGTGTATATAAAAAATTAAATTGAAAGAGAAGAAGTATATAGGAAAGGAGATAACATTGGGGGAAAGTGATCGGGTTTGAATTAAAAAAAAAAACAAAATCGCGTGCAATAAAGAAGGATCAATAGGAAAAATGGTATATACGAAAATTGATTTTTTACAATAAGAGTTTCTTATTATATTGTGGTTGCCTATAATAGATATTGATTTCAAAAAAGTGAATGATACTCTCACACACTTGTGCTGTGACCGTAAATACACACTATTGTATGTGTATATTTTCCAAAAAATAAAGAATTTTGGAATCTGTTGATAAACAAAATTACGTCTCTTTGGTGGTGTATTCTTAACCTTAAAATAAAGATCTCCTTCCTCTCGTACCATGTGATTTAATTAAATGACATATAAAACTGGTGTAAATTATTAGATAAATTTAGGTTTTGTGTATAGATTGAATACCTTAATCGAAGACACTCTTATGTTTGGTGAGACGAATACCGCCGAAACTATTGGGTAGGCCGCCGTAACATAGACAAGCTGCAGGCTTCGCGATGGATGTGCTCTGCCAGCACATGGTGGTTAGAATGAGGAGACGAATAAGGGTTTGAGGGATGGGTTCGTGATGGATGTTTACTTCCGGCAGGTGGTGGTTGGAATGAGAAGACGTTTAAGGTTTTGAGGGTTTGGTTCGCGATGGATGTTTACTGTCGGTACGTAGTTGTTGGAATGAGGAGACATTCATGTTTTGAGGAATGGTTTTATTTGTTTGACCTAAATAGTAAATGGGTTAAAAGAAGATGCAAAACGATGTCGTTTTGGCACCAGGTGTAGGAAAACCATTTTAATTTCTAATTCAATTTGGATTTTAATTTTAAACGTATTTAACACCAAATTAAGGGTACTTAATAGGGTTAAGATGGTAATTTAGGATGATTAGGTTTAGCTATTTAGGTAGACATCCAATAAAAATAAGATTAATGGTTCATAATAATTGCCCCCTAACATTTAAGGGATGAGATTAGTTTGAAATGGTGTAATTAAGGAAGGGCTACATACATATTAGTTTCATTTATATGTATAATAATATAAATATAAAGAGAAGAGATTTAGATTAGACCCATGTACTGGTTGTCAAAATTAGTAATGATATAAAATCCAAATAAGCAATCCGAATTCTAAAACACCCCCTTTAGGCCTTTAGTTGGGTTTTGACTTTTTAGCACGACCCAAAGTATATAGGCTTGGTTTTTGAACCAGGCCCAAAATCCTGTCAGAATTTCTCCAGCATTAGAAAAAAAGAAGAGAAAATTACATAAATCATCCTTGTAGTTTGCCTTAAATTTCACTTGCAGTCGTTTACTTAATTTAATTATACAGATCATCCTTTATTTTAAAACTTGTAACGTTAATAGTCCTTTACACTAACGATCGCTATCTCTCCGTTAAAAAGGATTATGTTTGTAGTTTTTTTGTATTCTAATAAATTTTTTGAGTTAATTAATATAAAATCTAAAATATATATTAATATAGTATTATGTGCACAAACATCATTTTCATCTTTAACATTTCACTTAGAAATTCATTATCAAATTGTTCTTCTTATGCATTAAAACTTTAAATTTTATAGTCCACAAACGTATTTCACCACTCAAGGATCCTCCGTTACCCATTTATCTTATCTCTTCATGACTTTGATGACCACCATCTCTTCTCGTTTACGTTCATTCCGATAACCCTACCTTCAAACTAAAATGACGTTGAAGAGTGAAAAATAATTAAGCCACAAATGTACATTTAGATGGAGAAAGATGATGGTGGAACATAAAATGTGATTTTTTAGAGGAGAGTATGACCAAATTTGATGATGAATAAAGTGTGGGTGTGGGGTCCCACAATAACACTTGTTTACACAAATGTATTGTCACAAGCTAAGAATTCCTTGACAAGCAGTTTGCGGAATAACACTTATCAAGTGGAAGATTTATGTTACTAGTAATGTAATTGAAATAGAGTTGTGAACAATGCAAGAACACAAGTGATTCAACAATCAAAAGCCTCAATATTATTATTGAATAATACGGATACACAAATGTATCAGGGTTACAAAGAGAACCTTGAAGCTTGGTTACAACTTGACTAATCTATTGGACACTTAGACATATTTCTAACTATGACTCAAGTACATACTTATAGACTAAATAACTTGTATAAAATCTATACAAAATCTTCTTTTCTAAGACAAGTTTTCTAGGAAACACGCCTGCATTAAATGCATTACCATTCCTTGTCTGCAGCGTGCACTATTCCTCAAAAATATTAGGGGTACTTGTGTTGCAGAGTTGGTAGAAAGCAGACCCCTAAGCAGCATTAACAGAATTACGAGCAGAACTATCTTTTTGAACTGGCAGAACTAATCTTTGCAAACTTTGGCACTTTGCAGAACTAACTTTGTAGATGCTTGGCATAACTAACCTTTGAATGACTAGCAGAACTAACTCTGGAAAACTTTATCTTCAATAAATGAACAGAGCTAACTTCTACTAGCAGAACTAAGTCTTCATTGCCCAGCAGTACTAACCTTGAACAGACTTAAACACTTAGAATGATTTGACATTTGATATCCAGAAGAATTTAGCCCAACAATCTCCCCCTAAACTTGATCTTTCCCAGAATAGATTCAAGTTTTCTATTTCATAATCTTCTCAAACTGTTTCTTGAGCTCTGCAATTCTTTTCTTTCTTCTTTCCTCACTCTGAGCAACATGTTTTTCTTGTGCTTTCTTATAATATTACTGAACCTCATGCACTAGAGAAGAAGCAGTATCAAGATCATCACATTTCATTGTGAGAGAAAGCATTGAGCTTAAGTGCCCAATGTTCCATGGATATTCAGTCCCAATGAAGAAATATGCAAACACTCCACTGTGTAACTGCACCAGATGTACTCCATTATGAGAATAACAGTACCATGCCTTTACCCTTGATGTGTCCTTATAGAAGTCATTTTCAGGATCCATCCCATACAGAATAGAGAGACTGTTGTAGACAATGTGCTCATCACTGTGCTTTTGAGCATTTTGATATTTTCTAACTGCAATGCTCCACATGTCATCTAAGTCATCTCTGGATAAGTTCTTTATGCATCTGTAGAAGGACTGATATTTCTCTTCTGCATTCCCTGCCCTCACAATCTTTAAATGCTTTTTCATCTGCTCATCTGATTCTCATACCCAATCAATAATAGGAAAGTGTACAGCAATAGGTACCTTGGGTGTCTCAACCTCAACCATTGATCTGATTTGTGTCCAATCAACCACTTCCTCCTCAATAGGCTTTGTAGGTTCAGATGTAGAATATACCACAACAGGTACTTCTGTTTCACTATCATCTTTATCATTTCTGACTGCCATCCTTTTCCTCCTTTTGAGATGAAGGGTTTCTTTTGGAATTTTCTTTTTGAGAGCATCCAGATCATCCTTCTCTTTTCTATCTAGTTCTGCCTTTGCCCTTGCCATTTCTGCTTTCCTTTCTTGCAGTTCTTTCTCTGCAGCAGTTGGAATTTTAACTTTAGAAGCAACTGCACTTTTGGATTTCTCTTCTAGGGCTCTTTGTGTGCTCACTTCAATGTCCCTTTCAATTTTCAAATACATCCTTTCCAGCTCATAGAAATCCATTGACATCAACTCCTTTAGAGTTCTCCCTGTGTTGTTCTTCACTACTCTGGCATATTGATCTTTTAATTGCCTCTGAGTAGGTGCCCTTTTTCTTTTCTCTTCCAATTTCTTTTGGGCCTCATGCTTTCTCCTTTGTTCCAATATGTCCAAATACCATATTAGCCTCTGGTCAGGAGTGAACTCTTCCATTTGTGCATTGTGAGTTCCATATGCTAATAGGTGATCAAAGAAAATTTGTTCATCAGGGGTCATCATAATCTTAACATCATCCCCCATATCCACTTCCACAAATCTGCTCCTGCCCTCCTCATTAAACTGGGCTTGCAGATTCCTGGCAACCCTTTCACTCACAGCCTCTAGCTCCTTTCTTTTCATGGGTTTCACAGGTTCAACCAATTTTTGTTTACCTTTTCCCTTGGCCAAATCAATTTCCTTTTTCTTTAAGGCCTCATCTACAATAGTAGGTCTCACCTGTGATAAGGGAATTTCCTTGATAGATATGCCAGTTGAGCTTTTCTCTTGTGCTGTGCTCTTTGCCACTTTCAATAATGCATCTGCAGCAATCTTTTCAACCTCTGTCATAGCAGCAACACCAACCCTTTCCTTAGGATTGACAGATTTAACCATTTCTGGTTCATTAAGCCCAGCAGAACTATCTAAAGCACTAGCCGCACTAACTTTTGTACTGGCAGCACTAACTTCTGCATCTACCATCCTAGCAGCACTAATATCTGTACTAGCAGCACTAACTCCAGCAGCACTATCTAACATATCTTTGGCACTTTTCTTTGCACCCTCAGATATATCTTCATCTAATACTTCTAGAATCAGACTACCTACAACATTTCCTAGCTGCTCTGCACTCACATCATCATGAATGCTTTCCTCAATCTCCACAACATCATCTGCAGGCTTTTCAAGATCTTCAAGATCCTTTTCATATTGCAATTTCTGCTCTTCCTCAGCCAGAATTTCATTAGCCTGTTCCTCAGATATGTCAATCTTTTCTGTTTCCCCTGCACCAGTGAACTCAAATTGATCTACATTGTCCTCATCACTGGTGCTTTCATCAACAAGCATCCTTTTCAGTCCAGTTGACTTACTCTTAGCCATGCTTTTGGATTCATCTCTCTCCTTCATCAACAAATCCACCATCTCCCTTAACTTGGCAATCTCTGCCTTCTGACCCTCCACTTCCTTTGACAATTTTGTACAGATAGCCGTCAATTCTTTTATAGTTAAGCTATCCTCACCATTGCCAGAAGTGTTACCCTCTTTTAATGGATCATTGGAAGATTTAGCTAATGTCTCAGACCTAGTCTGAGCATCACTAGCCCCCATTGTGGTTTCTTGGCACCTGGGACCACTGGATATATTGATATCCACTGGATCCTCATCAATAAAGGAATCCAATGGCATCTCTACATCCTGTGTTGCCATGGATTGGGTCCTAGTTCCAGTACCACTATCCTGTTCTCCTAGTGAGGTAGCAACAGTAGTGGCAACCCTTTCCATATGGTCTCTCTTCTCCTTATTGACCACCTCATTATCATTTTTGGACTTAGGCAATTGAGGAAGAGGAGCCTCAGTTGCCTGTTTCTTAGCCTTTTTGGCTTTTGGTTTGGTAGGCTTTGGTCCCTTGTTCTTTTAGTTTTAGAAACTATGCCACTTGGTTGAGAAGTAGTGGGAGTTTCTACTTCCTGTGGCACAGTGGAAGGCATGTTTAACATATGATCTGTTAAATTGGTCACCTTCCCAGAAAAGGCTTTTCCTTTGACCATTCCATTCCTTCTCATATTAGAAAAAGTTTTCTTAGAAAGATTTGAGAGGATTAATCTACCACCTTCCCTGGGTAGATCTTGGATTTCCTGGTCAAGAATGTGTTGTAAAAATCTTGGATACATTAAAAATTTATCCTTTGGTTTTTCAAGATTATTTACCATTCCATTAAAGATTAATTTAGAAAAATTAAATTTTTCATTGTTGGCAAGACAAATTAAAGCAGAAGCTATGTTACTGCTAAATTGCTTCCAAGAAGTTTTCTTTTGAGAAATGCAGTGTTGTAGGGTATGGATTAAAAATTTCCATTGTGGAGAGAAGAGTTGTTTGTAATATGTTAATTTTTCTGTCCTCTCCCCCTCATACCCATACAACACAAGTTGATCATGTATTTGAGAAGTAGCATAGCATTCTATACCATCTGCATCATCTAAGAGAAGATGAGCACGTATGGAAGCTTCAGAGATAATGATAGCTTTCTCATTTACTGTTGCCGTTATGTTTTTAACCCCATCTACTTCTGACACCACGGCAGATGTCCAAAATTCATTAATATGTGAAATAAAAATGGTGGGATTAACAGTAAGTGCAAACCTTAGAGAGGTGCACTTCAGGAAATCAATGATTTCATGGTAATCATCTGAGCCTTGTGGCTTGAAAAGGAAGCCGCAGACATTATGTTGATCACCAGTGTCGAGTGTTTTGGAAGAAGAAGATAAAGATGCCATTTTTGAATGTCAGGTTTGAGAGGTTTTGGGAGGTTCTTGTGAAGGTAATTTCAATTTTCGATAAAAAGTGCAAGTGAATTGAAAAAGTGTAGTGTTTGGCATATTAAATACCCTTTTAAAGTGAACAGTACTTTCAAGCCCTAAAATAACAATAGCAGAATTAAAGTTGGAAAAAGTTACTGGCAGAATTAACTTTAGCAGACTTAACTCTAGCAGAAGTAACTCTAGCAGAAGTAATTCTAGCAGAAGTAATTCTAGCAGAATTAACTTTAGCAGAATTAACTTTAGCAGAATTAATTCTAACAGAATTAACCCCAACAGAAGTAACTCTAACCTTTCTTCACACTTGGACAAGTCCACGTCACCTTTTTATTAATAGTGCCGGCAGAACTAATTTATGCTAGCAGAATTAACATTGTTGAAAAATTGAGTTAGCAGAACTAACAACCTTGGAGCCTTTAATCCTGCACTGTTAGCTTAAAAACACAACATAACCAGCAGAATTAAAGTGTACTAGCAGAACTAAATAAGATAATCATTATCTATACTAGCAGAACTAAGTCATGAGAGTATTGAATATTGAGAATCTTATAATATCTGCTGTAACATGCTAAAGTATCAAGTAAAACCCCATGTGTAAAACATTTTAAAATTTAATAATGATCATAATGAGTTATTCATCATACCTATACCAGTAACCAAAAATGTAAACCTTCCAACATCAAATGCTTTTGTGAACAGGTCTGCAAGTTGGTTATCCGTATGTATTTTAAAAATTTGAATTAATCTCTTCTCATTACAATCCCTAATGAAATGATATCTAATTTCAATATGTTTTATTTTAGAATGTTTCACAGGGTTATTAATGATACTTATAGCATCAGTATTATCAATATACATGGGAGTATTTAAAAAAGTCAAACCATAGTCTAGCATTTGATTCTGAATCCATAAGATCTGAGCACAGCAGCTTGATGCAGCAACATACTCTGCTTCTGCTGTTGAAGTAGACACATTGGTTTGCTTTTTACATTGCCAAGATACTAGTCTATCTCCCAAAAATTGACAGCCCCCTGAAGTTGACTTTCTGTCCAGATTGTGACCCCCATAATCACTGTCAGAATATGCTACCAGATTGAAGGAAGAATTCTTTGAATACCATAGGCCTAATTTTGATTGACCTTTTAAGTATTTAAAAATTCTCTTCACAGCATGAAGATGAGACAACTTAGGATTTGTTTGAAATCTTGCACACACACATACTACAAACATGATATTTGGTCTACTGGATGTGAGATACATCAGTGAACCTATCATGGATCTATAGAGATGTTCATCAACACTCTCCCCCTCAAGATCTGCAAGTAGTGGCTTGTGTGTTTCCATTGGTGTGCTTGCAATCTTTGCATCATTGAGTTTAAACTTATCCAAGATGTCCTTAACATATTTATCCTGACTTATGAAGATTCCATCTACTTTCTGCTTCACTTGAAGACCTAAAAAGAAAGTCAATTCTCCCATTAAACTCATTTGGAACTTTTGATGCATAAGAGATTCAAATTCCTTGCACAAACTGTCCCTTGTTGAACCAAAAATAATATCATCTAAATAGATTTGCACTAGTAGGATATCATTTTCAGTTCTTTTGATGAACAAGGTCTTGTCTATAGCACCTCTTTTGAATCCATTATCCAACAGATACACAGACAAAGTATCATACCAAGCTCTAGGAGCTTGATGCAGTCCATAAAGTGCTTTGTCCAATCTGAGCACTTTATCTGGAAGCTTGGGATCTTCAAACCCTGGTGGTTGGCATACATACACTTCCTCATCTATCTTCCCATTTAAGAATGCACTCTTTACATCCATCTGGTATACTTTGAAGTTTTTGAAAGAAGCATAAGCCAAGAACAATCTAATAGCCTCAATTCTTGCCACAGGTGCAAACACCTCATCATAATTAATACCCTCTTCTTGTGAGTATCCCTGTGCAACCAATCTAGCTTTGTTCTTAATCACTATGCCCATCTCATCCTTTTTGTTCCTGTATACCCATCTGGTACCAATTGCCCCTTTTCCTTTGGGTAGATCCATCAAAGTCCACACATTTTGAATTTTGAATTGAAGTAGCTCCTCTTGCATAGCTTCAACCCAGTTTGGATCTTTCAAAGCTTCAACTGCTTTCTTGGGCTATATCTGTGACAGAAAACAATCGAACAAAGAAAAATTTGCATTTTCATCAAGAGTTTTAGATGACCTTCTTGTTTGCATAGGAGCATCAATTGCTCCAATGACATTGTCCAATGGAATATAGCTTTTATGAGCTTGATATTGTGGACCAGCTGCCATTTCTATCCCAGATTTCAAATTGGTATTATTCTGATCCAGATCTGTGTCTTCTTGAATCATTTGACCACTTGATTCTGACACTTCCAACCTTGATGGTTGTTGCTCTTCCTGTGCATCTTCATTTGACGCTTCTTCTTGTTGAGAGCATTCTGGATTTGATGATGCATTTCCATCATCATATGCACCATTATCATCCAAGTTTGATGAAATGTGTTCTGAACTCTGTTGTTGATCAGGGGTGGAAGATTCAAGTACTACAGGTGGGTCAGGTAGCCATGTTGGAAACAAAACAAATTGTGGTGATTTGTTTGTTTGTTGACCTGTATTTGTACCTGCATTCACATTTGTACTTGTACCTGCAATTGATGACTCATGCATATATCTAAAAGATTTGGTTAATGCACCAATGTCAAACAGATGTGCTGGACCTTTTCTTAAAGTATTAGGTGTATGTTCATTAAAGGTCACATCTAGGGTCTCTTCCACTATTCTTGTTCTACTGTTGAATACTCTGTATGCTTTTCTTTGAAAAGAGTAACCAACAAAGAATCCCTCATCCGCTTTGCTTTGAAACTTTCCTAATTGATCCTTGGTATTTAAGATAGTAACAGGACATCCAAATGGTTTAAGAAAGCTAACCAAAGGTTTGTTATTTAAAAATAACTCATAAGGTGTCTTGTTGTGAGGCTTAACAACTAATACCCTGTTCTGGACATAACATGCAGTGCTAATTGCTTCTGCCCAGAAGGTCATTGGTAGTTTAGCATCTGCTAACATGGTTCTAGCAGCCTCAATAAGTGTTCTATTTTTCCTTTCTGCTACTCCATTTTGTTGGGGAGTTCTAGGAACACTATATTGTCTATCTATACCTTTTGATTCACAGAATTTATCCATCTCTTGATTTCTAAACTCTGTTCCATTGTCACTTCTAATGATTTTAAGCTTTCTGTTGGTTTGGTTTTCAATCTTAATGATGAATGACCTTAGAATATCTCCAGTCTCATCATTGGTTCTAAGAAAGAATACCCAACTAAATCTGCTATAATCATCAGTGATTACTAGGCAATATGACTTCTTACCTATACTGCTCACATTTGTTGGTCCAAATAGATCCATGTGCAGTAAATGTAAAGGTGAGTCAATAGAGTTCAGTGTCTTGGCCTTATAAGAGGATTTGTGTTGCTTGCCTTTTTGACATGCAACACAGTGGTCATCACATGAATATGTTTTCTCTGGTAAACCTCTGACAAGTTTTCCTTTAACAAGTTTGTTTATTGTTTTAAAATTCATGTGACACATCCTTCTATGCCAGAGGTCAGATTCATTGACAGTTGCTCTTGAAATGAGACAACTCAACTCAGTTTTGGGTTCAAATTTAGCCAATTCACAGCTATACATGTTGTTCTTTCTGGGAATTTTCATTAAAATCATTTTGGGGTCAAGAACAAACTTCTCAGAAAGAATACAACATTCTGTGTCATTAAAGAACACTGGGTTCTTTTTCTCTGTTATTTGGCTAACACTCAACAAATTGTACCTCAGTTGTTCAACAAAGTATATATCATTGAAGCTCATTTTGTCACTATTGACATTTCCCATCCCTGTAATCCTTCCTCCTTTAGGATTACCTCCAAAAGCAACAGGACCTCCATCAATAACTTTGAAGTCCTCCAATCTGCTTCTGTCTCCTGTCATGTGCCTAGAGCATCCACTATCAATATGCCATAAGCTTTTCTTCTTGCTCTGCACATACAAATGATAACAGATCAGTTTCTCTTGGGAACCCAAACCAATTTGGTTGTGGGTGTCCCTTTCTTGTCAACAGCATCAACTCTTTTGAATGTAATTGATGCTGGTGACAGTGCAGTTGGTTTCCAAACCCAACTAATATTTGACTTGACAACATTAAGTGGCCTGACAGAATTAACTTCTGAACCACTTAAATTTTGCCTGGCAGAACTAAATTTGGTTAACTTTTAGCAGAATTAACCTTGTAGTTTTGCTTTGGCAGAATTAAAATTTGTCTTTGTCAATTTAGTTCTGTTGGCCTTATTCTTGGTCAACACTCCTGCACTTCCTTTTGGTGCAGCAGAGTTAACTTTTGCCTTTGACTTTTTGACTAGACTAGCAGAATTAACTTTTGAATTGAAATTTTGATGGTTAATTCTGTTAGTATTAGTCCATGATGATTGTTTAACCCGTTGAAGTTTTGGGTTAAAATAACAATCCTTTTGAAGATGGTTGAATCTTCCACAGATAAAACAAGCTTTCTCATCAACCCTTTTGAAATTAGATCCAAGCTTTTGAGAAACCATTTGATTCCAATTTCTTTGGTTTTCTCTTGAATCTTTCTTTGATTTTGAAATTGGTGATGAGTTAGCAGAACAGTTACACTTAGTACATTTAGCAACAACAATTTTATCATTTTCTGGTGTATTAACAGATGTACTAGCATTCTTCCTTTTATTCAAGTTCATCCTAGCCTTTTCTTGAAAAAGTTTCTTACCCT
The DNA here is from genome assembly GCA_963422505.1 of Pseudognaphalium luteoalbum. Taxonomy (NCBI): domain Eukaryota; kingdom Viridiplantae; phylum Streptophyta; class Magnoliopsida; order Asterales; family Asteraceae; genus Pseudognaphalium; species Pseudognaphalium luteoalbum. The sequence goes on from OY730195.1 coordinate 31,075,134, forward strand.
CTGCTAGTTTCTTAGTTTCTAACTTAGATACTAGCCCAGTAACAAAAGTTGGTTTTGAATGAACTCTCTCATCTTCCTTAGATTCAACCTCATCATCTAAAATCCACTCAGATATCTCGACCTTTTCCAGATCATTTGCATTTTCATTCAATGCAGCAACAGGATCTGCTTGTTTAACCTCTTCTACCATTTTCTCCTTAAGCTTACTTATGTCTAAGTCAGTTTTTAGGAGGCGTGTAGGTGTGGTTGTAAGGTGGAGGCACACTATTAAGATTATAACCTAAGCCAGTTTTAATCTTATCATAGATTTGGTTCTTTATCAGATTTTGAACACTCTCAGAAGTATTCTCTAATTCAGTCACTGTAAGTTTGATACTTTCTTTCTCAGCAGTGACTTCAGCTAGCTTCTTAAGTAACTCATCAACCTTATTTTGCAACATATCTTTCTCAACTTGAGCATACATAAGATCATAATCATATTGTTCTTCATTTTTCTTGTATGCTTTTATTTGTCTTTCTAGATCTTCTATTGCTAAGGTTGTGTGCCCAGTCCCTAAGTTGTTTGCAAATATTAACATTATGATCCCTGTAGTGTTTAACAGTTTTCTTACATACATTGGAACATAATTTTGCTTGTACCTCATAGGGGACTTCATCTGATGTGCTTTCCTCTCCAATAGCCATCAATGCATGATTCTGTGGTTCCATTTCTGCTTGATCACTCCAGTCATATCCCATACCATCTTGTGATATAAGAGCATTTGGTATAGACTCTTGAACAACAATGGTTCTTTTCCGTGATCCATTGTAAGCAGCATTATAACCCCCAGATCTTTGTCCACTCACTTCCTGCCTAGGAGCTCTGCATTCTCTGGCAAAATGACCCAATTTGTGGCAGTTATAGCATTTCACCTTGCTCTTATCAAACCCCACATTATCATCTCTCTTTCCTGCAAAGTTGTTCCTTCCTGTTCTTTGCAAGAATCTCTTCACCCTCATGGTGATCATAGCCATTTGCCATTTGATGTCCATCTCCTCCAGATCATCTGGATTCACCTGTTCTAATTCTTCATTAGTCAGTGAAGAGTTCACATGACTAGCAAAGAATGCCTCTACTACTTGATCTGTAGACCTTTCTTGTACTACATATGATGAACTGGATCCTACACTTTTCACAGTAGATACAGACCCATACCCTTTTGGATCTGTTTTGGCTCTTCCCATGGACATAAATGCAGCATTCTGTGAGCTCTGTGCTTCACCACTATTCTGTTTCCTGCTTTCCACCTCAGGCTCAAATGCTATAAGATCATTGTATAGATCATTTAGCTCTTTATCATCCAAATCACTCCTTTGTCTTAGACCTACAGTATATATAGTCCATTCTTCACCTAAAGATCTTAAAAATTTCCTATTAAGATCATCTTTGTCTATGACAACCTTGTGATTCTTTAACTCACCAACAAGCTTTCTGTATCTATTGAAGACTTGAGTCAAGGTTTCAGATTTAACAGAACTAAAGTTCTCAAACTGTTGTTTGAGCATTGACCTCTTGTTCTTCTTGGTGCTCTCATTTCCTGCAAATCTTTTGTCTAGTTCTTCCATAAGCACCTTTGCATCATCAACTTGCTCAAACTCACTTTGATATTCATTAGGAATTGAAAGTAACAAAGTGCTTAGAGCTTTCAGTTCAGTAGCTCTTTCCCTTCTTTCTTGTTCTGTTGTTGGTGCAACCCTTGGTAGCCTTACACCATTTGCATCAGTTTTGTACTTGGGACCATTTTCCACAATGTCCCATAACTGATAATTTGTAAGCAACATGTGTTGCTTAATTCTATTTCTCCACATGTTGTATTCATCTGGTCTAAGAATAGGAATCCTAGACACTTGAACACCTTTTATAAATTCTGATGCCATTGTATAATATCAAGCTTAAGATATACTACAACTTAAATGATCACAGCTCTTTCTTAGATCTTCCAGAATTCAAAGCTTACACTTGCTGGATACACTTTGTTTTGTATCGGGGTTCAACAAGAACCTTAGGGATAACGATCTCAAGTTATGAGATCGGGTTTATCACAGATTCATCACTATGATAACACACTTCTAAATGTATATGGGTTTCTTTATTTATAGAAACCCACATACTTACATTGGAAATACAATTTACTATTACAAACATACTTACATTGTTTTTACATGTGAGTATAATTAATGCACACCTAACTAAAGTACAAGCATGGTCTTCCACATAGTAAGCATTCCCTGCTTTTAAGGAATTTTGTCTGCCCCACTTGCTTCACTTGCAGTACTAACTTTGTAGTAGCAATGGTAGCCTTGCATGGGCAGCACTAACTTGGGCATTTAAAACCCAACAATCTCCTCCTAAACTTAATATGTTATCCTAACAACATTAAGTTTCTTCTGATCTTCAGCTTGAGTTAACTTGAACAGTTTGATCAATTCAGCTTGAGTCTATATCTTCATGAAACTTGTATATGTTCAAGTTGTAATCTTTGAAGCTTTAATCTTCCCCTTAATATCAGCTACCCATTTGTTAAATAGTTCTCCCCCTATTTTGCATCATCCATCTTTAACAAGACAGATACACTTCTTTGTATCGGGGTTAACAACCTTAGGGAGATCTACTAAAATCCCTAAACTTGTAAAGAAAAGATTTGTATGATTTGGTTTGAACAGATTTCAAGCTCTTACCCTCAACAACACTTTTAAAGTTAAAAGAGAAAAGATTCAACTGATTTAAACATAAGAGTGCTAACCCATCACAGAATGTCAACCCACCATTCTTAACGTATAAATGTATGAGCATACCAGTTAAACACTTCATCTTCAACTTCATAACTGTTGATTAGGCTTGAGCTAACCTATGGGTATGATTTGGGGCTAACCTCCTTTGGGTCTGAATTCGTATGAATCAATCATCATTTAAGTATGAACTCATGTGAGTTTGAAGTCGTATTAGTCTGCCTTCAAGACGTATAAGTGAAAAGCACTCATTTTTGTACTAGAAGCACTAACTATGTACTAACAACACTAACTTTGTACTAGCAGCACTAACTGTGTAGTAGAAGCACTAACTTTGTGCTAGCAGCACTAACTGTGTAATAGCAGCACTAAGTTTGTACTAATAACATTTAACAATGTACGAGCAGTACTAACCTTATATGAGCAGCATTAACGCTTGACAAGCAACACTAAATACATAACTAGCAGCATTAACTTAAACTTGCAGCAGATTCTGAAGAGTGTATCTCCCTGTAAAGCTCAGATCATGCTAAAATTTTTACACGAAGTCTACCAGTGTTTCACTAACCTCATATCCAAAAATCAAGTCGATCCAACGGTTAACGAATATACAGTAATTTTTTGACTTCAGCTACACGAAAAGAAACCCCAAATTTTCTGCAGTAACTTCGAAAATATGTATCTCTATGTAGACACATCCGATTATGATCAAATTTTTACACGATGTAGAAACCTGTGTCTTGAATCACATATCCAACAATCATGGATATATGTTAAATAACGAAGAAGACACGGTGATCATTTTACTGCAGCTGTTCAGAAAAACCATAGAGTTTCTGCAGCAGATTTCGGATTTAAAGATCTATCAATCAAAAGCTCAGATCGAAAATTCCTCCAGTCAGAATGTGCGCCTATGTGTTAAGAACCTACAGTTCAAATTTCACGATGATTGAACGGTTAACGAATGAGATTCGGAATTTTTACTAACACTGTGCAGAAAATGACGAACAAAAAAACTTGTTTTCTTCAATCTTCTTTGATTTCTTCAATACAGCTTCTTTCGCTTGGCTTGGATCTTTACAAATCTTGAATAGATTCGACGTGCTCTGATACCAATTGTGTGGTCCCACAATAACACTTGTTTACACAAATGTATTATCACAAGCTAAGAATTCATTGACAAGCAGTTTGCGGAATAACACTTATCAAGTGGAAGATTTATGTTACTAGTAATGTAATTGAAATAGAGTTGTGAACAATGCAAGAACACAAGTGATTCAACAATCAAAAGCCTCAATATTATTATTGAATAATACGGATACACAAATGTATCAGGGTTACAAAGAGAACCTTGAAGCTTGGTTACAACTTGACTAATCTATTGGACACTTAGACATATTTCTAACTATGACTCAAGTACATACTTATAGACTAAATAACTTGTATAAAATCTATACAAAATCTTCTTTTCTAAGACAAGTTTTCTAGGAAACACGCCTGCATTAAATGCATTACCATTCCTTGTCTGCAGCGTGCACTATTCCTCAAAAACATGTCTGCAGTAGGTGTACTTGTGTTGCAGAGTTGGTAGAAAGCAGACCCACTAAGCAGCATTAACAGAAATACGAGCAGAACTATCTTTTTGAACTGGCAGAACTAATCTTTGCAAACTTTGGCACTTGGCAGAACTAACTTTGTAGATGCTTGGCATAACTAACCTTTGAATGACTAGCAGAACTAACTCTGGAAAACTTTGTCTTCAATAAATGAACAGAGCTAACTTCTACTAGCAGAACTAAGTCTTCATTGCCCAGCAGTACTAACCTTGAACAGACTTAAACACTTAGAATGATTTGGCATTTGATATCCAGAAGAATTTAGCCCAACAGTGGGAAATTAAAATATTGTTATGTGCACCTAATAATGTATTTTATACATATGTTATATTAAATAATTTATATTTAACTCAAAAACTTTATAAGAATAAAAACATTTGCACACATGATCCTTTTAAACAGAGTGTTAATGGTCGTTAGTGTAAATGACTATTAGCGTTACAAATTTCAAAAGAAAGAATGATCTATGTAATTAAATTAATTAAAGGACTACGAGTGAAATTTAGGGTAAACCATAAGGATGATTTATGTAATTTTCTAAAAAAAAAAAAAAAAACCCTCCCAAATCTTATACTCCCTCTGTCCCATCCAAAGTGTCCAATTTAACTTTGCACATGGTTTTAGAATTCTCCACTAACTATATTTTTCACCAATCAAATAACATATTTACCCACTAAAGTCCCTTTCGATTGGTTACAACATGAAAGTGGACACTTATTTGGGATAACTCAAAATAGTAAGGTGGACACTTGACGGAGGGAGTCCCTTAAAACATAGTAACAGCAACAACATACCCAGTTTTGTCCCTCCGGGAAAACCCTCGGCAGTGGATTAACTTTTAATTAACGACAAAATTGTTTTTCACTTAGAGAGTGTTTGGGGAGCTTATTTCCCTAGCTTGTTGCTTATGATTATTTGCTTATGTGCATAAACAAATAAGCTTTAAAATCTTGGCTTATACTTATTAGCTTATTTGTGCCCAAAAACACAATAAGCTCCTCCAAACTAAGCTCATCCAAACAACTCAGGTGAAGCTTGTTAGCTTATGAAATAATAAGTGCATCAAATAAGCTCCCCAAACACCCTCCTAACTTTAATGGTGTTGATTTAGTTCTTATGGCAAGCAGTGGTGGTGGGACTGGAGAAGAGGAAATGGCAGCTGAGATATCCAAAACCCTAAGACAAGCTAGGAGAAAGACTCCTTGCCCCGACCCGACGATACCTTACGTAAACCCATTCGTATTCGAGCCGGTTACGTTCCTCAGTCGCCATTTACAAATCTAAAGGCGCCTTGGTATTTATCGCCTTCCCTTATCCTTGATCGTTTTATCAGCAAAATAATACAGTAATGTGTTAGGAGATGGAGTCTATGGAAACAGTGCCACCGGGTTGATGTTGTTAGTAAAGCCAAGAGCAAATCGGAGAAGCGTTTGCAGGTTTATCATTTGTTTCAACTGGGTCTATGTATGTATATATAAGGGTTATTGCGTTGTGTTATTATCGTTAATGTAGAATTGATGCTAGGTACTGTTATGTAGTTTACGTTGTCTACTTAAACCTTGCTATGCCAACTTTTTATGCCTTGTTGGGTTGATGAAATGCTCATTTAGGGTTAGAGGAATGTAGTGAGAGTTGAGGAATTTCAGCTCTCTTTTACGTCCAAAATCTTTATTTCCAACTGTTATAATGACTATTATGGAACTAAAACTCTCTCTCTTGAGCATGTAAAGCTTAAGATTTTGTGACTTGATAGTATTCACACTGATAGGAAAGGCAAAGTGATGTATGCAATAGGACACCCAGCATTCAATATTCGAACTAACTTTGAATCCCCAAATGGAATAGTTATCATCTTTCTTAAGGCCTTACCTTTTCTGGCCTTTTTCACGCTAAACACCTTGGGTGGAATCTTGTCGCTTAAGTGCTTTTTTCCTTTCTGACAACCTTTCTTTATTTTGAAAAAGCAATACCTCCCAATTAAGTTCATGGGAGGTTTAGGAATCAGCGGTCGATACATTCCATTAATTAGAAAAATCAATTAGTTTTCAATTGTAGTAACATAGTGTCACCTACCAGAGTCCAGACCAAACACTTTAAAGGAATCAAATTTGACTGCCACCCTTTTTGCATTAAGAGGAACTAGATTAGCATTGGCCTGCAGAAAATGTAGTCTCGGAGTGTCACAAAACATCTGATAACATATGAGGCTTGGGCCCTTTTATACTACAAAACAGAAAAAATCAATAAATATAAAAATCTTGAAGGGCAGTTATACTCGAACTCTTACATTGAACGGTGTTTCAGATTAAACATCACATATACTTTGGGAAACGGGGAGTGATTAAAGGTATGTCCATTCTAATTCTAAGTTAATCAGGAGAAGAACCTGGTTAAAGAACGGCCAAGTTTCCATATTTTGTGCTCTGAGAGTATCCACATTATTGATTGCCTGGTAAATCTTTCCATTTGCTCGCAAGATTTTAGGTCTCTGCAGAGAGCAATAAGTTGGATAAATAAACTGCTTTACTAAAGAATTTATAACGATGAAGATGTGTAAGTAGATTTAAAAGTTGGTAAACTACAGATAATCCACAGTTCTTGGATATGGCATGAAAAGCATGCAAATTTAGAAGCAAATGTGTCGATTTATCCACCATTTATATATTTTTTCTTACAAAAATTACATACTAAAAGAGACATAAGTTCAACATTATCACCTATGTTTGCAGAATTGATTGAGATGTGTATAGAAGCTCCCATTTTCCATTTAGCAAGTCTGATTTAAGTGGCTCCTTTACCTTATTTGCTGCTTCAAGTTTACGCGCAATCTGAACAACATCAGTACTTTTAGGCAACCTCAAGGAGATTAAAATCATTTACACATACTTAATTATTTTCCTCGATTCTCATCTTGATCTCGATCTTTTGGGTACCCTCTTCATCTATCTAGAGGAAACTGAACCCACAAAATCAACCAAAAGAGATCGAATCAACTCCCTTAAGGCCAATAACCTATCCCCTAGTTTGTTCATTTGCTTCTAAAAAATTAACATGAGATAATGAGTACTTAAAGTGCTAATGTTTTTTCTACTCCATGAAGAACTCAAAGTATCTTTTCCAGAAAATATGGCGAAGCTTAACTCTTTGCCCATTAATAAAGGATAGCCTTTTCGATTTTCCACAAGATTTTCCTGTTTTTCTTTGGTTGCTTTTACTGAAGGGGTTTTTTAGATGCATGAGTAAGAGTTATACACTAAATAATGTGATCATGTACAAGCACCGAAATCATAGGACACACAATAACAAAATCAAGACCATTATAAGATTCTGCAGTGACCCATTTGAAAACACAGTTTAACCTGATTAACACGCTCTCGTTGTGTATCGGTAGCATCCGCACCACGATCAAGTGGTGCTATTGTCTCAACTAGCTCCAGTTTAAGCATCTCAAAATCTTCACTTTTCGTCGAAAATATCTGGAAAAACGAATGGTGTTAAACTTTCAGTTCCTTATAATCTTCTCTGCAGTTCTACGTGTCTTCTTGATTATATATGGAGAATGGCAGGATACTCATATGGAGGTTAGGTATACAGATGTTGATTACCTTGTTTTCTCAGATGCTGCGGCTTTAGTAGTTGTTGGAAAATCACCTTACAAAAGATCTACATACCGCTACTCTCCTTTAATCGCATATCTTCTTACACCAAATTCCTTTATAAATCGGTCATGGGGAAAGTTTCTTTTCTCTGCCTCAGGTAAGCAAGTTGTTTCAACGAAGCTGTTTGTATTTGTAGAAAAGAGCTCATATTTGGCCAGCACATTTGTATTCGTCTTAAAGTGATAACTGATAAGATGGGCTGGGTAGTATAACGTAAAAATGGGTTCCGTTGAAACAGGTCTTTATGTACAGGCCAACTAAGGTTTTGTTGACCCGCGTTATTTTGGTCTTTTTCGCCTTTTAATCTAAATTATTAATGTGTTACTTATGATTACGAAAACAGTAGTATTACAATAATAATTTAAATCTTTGAAAGCGACGACTTAGGAAGTTGTATGGATTAACATTAGACTGGCAGCTTTCATCCCATTTGAGATGAAACACAACCCAAATCGGCCCCTTAGTATGTGGCTGAATTGAAATTGCCACCTCTAGTTTCCCATTGAAGTGTTTGACCACTTTACTTGGTAGTCGTTCTCCTAGATTGACTTCACATGTAATAATTTTCTAAAGTTGGTTTGATGTCCATCACACTACAAGGTAAAGAGTAGGAACTAAGGGTATGCACATAACTTTGATTAAATTTCTGCTTCTCACACTCGATATCATCTTTATAATGCAGACTTACTTGTGGGGTACTTTATCCGTACAATTCTAAAGCTTCGTGGAGTGCCTGAGAATCTAAGCATATACTCTGTAATTGTATGGCTTTTCAATCCATTTACTTTCACCATTGGAACACGAGGCAATTGTGAACCCATTTTTGTGCCATCCTTTTGTGGATCATTGTTTGTCTCATGAGAGGTACCATCTCTAGTTCCCATTCATAATTTTCCAAAATAAATTCACAGTTAGTTGCTAATCTAATATTAAAGCATTGGTAATAAGTTCACCCCCATGCACTCATATAGCTAAATTATCACAATTGAAAGATGATAAGCATTCGGTTGGATGGGACAGTTTCGGCCCATTTATGTGAAAATAAGGCAATTCGAGTTATATTTTATTTCTAACAGGTCAAATGGGTAAAGTTAAAGAAAACACTAATGACTAAAAATCGGGTCTAACGGTTAAAAGTAGCTTATAGAATACCAGACTGTTTTAATATTTTAAATGCTGGGTACTTGTTTGTTTCAATAGTTGTTGTATTCGTATTAAATATTTTAATTATTTCTTTAAAAAAATCACATAAAATAGGTGTTGGCATATTTAGTTTCTGTATTTATATACAATCATATATGATATATCTTTGTTTTCAGGTAATATATTTGAAGGGGCCATTTGGTATGGGCTTGTTGTTCATATGAGAATCTACCCTATAATTTACGCCCACCCTATCGTCCTAATTCTTGACCCATATCATTTCCAACCTGGTAAAAAGCCATCCATCATAAATTGGAATTCAAGACTATCCAAATCAGGCGCAAGTTCGGCCACCACCAATACAAGTTATTTAAATCGATCACTTGTTCTCTTATCGAGCATGTTTACAAGATCAAGAATCTTATTCGGACTAATATCAGCAACCATATTCTTCTTTTTCACTGGATTATTCTTCTATTTATATGAATGGGAGTTCTTGCATGAAGCCCTGTTGTACCATCTAACTCGCACAGATCCCAGACACAATTTTTCCATTTACTTTGTGAGGTCCTACAATAACACTTTGTAGTTACAAATGTTTTAACTTAAGCTATGAATTCTTAACAAATAGTTTGCGGAATAACACTTGTCAAGTTGGAAGATGTATTGTGATTTGTAATATGTGTGAAAGTAAGATTGTAAACAATGTAAGAACACACTTGATTTTCAATAGCCAAAAGCCTCAATATTATTATTGAATAATACGGATACACAAATGTATCAGGGTTACAAGAAACCTTGAAGCTGTTACAACTTGACTAACTATTTGACAGACATATTACTACCCTTGATCTATCTCTATGTATATATATATATCAAAGTACTTTACTGCAAGTACATGCTAATATACTAAAAACTTGTATAAAATCTACATACAATCTACTTTCTTGAAACCAAGTTTTCTAAGACCCACGCTTGCATTAAATGCATTTGACTTTTCTTGTCTGCAACGTGCACTGTTCCTCAAAAGCATGTCTGTAGTAGGTGTACTTTGTTGCAGAGTTGTTGTGCAATAATCCCACTAAGCAGAACTAACAGATAGACGAGCAGAACTATCTTTTAACACTGGCAGAACTAATCTTTGCAGATTATGACACTTGGCAGAATTAACACTTGAAATGCCCAGCAGAACTAACTTCAAACATACCAGCAGAACTAACTCCGGAAGACTTTGTCTTCAATAAATGAACAGAGCTAACTCCACTAGCAGAACTAAGTCTTGATAGCCCAGCAGCATTAACTTCCAACAGACTAAACACTTAGAATAATTTGATATTAAATGATATGAAGAATTTAGCCCAACATACTTCTATCACATTTATCTCAATTATGAATGCAAGTTCTCAGTTATAGAAAAACTCATCTCATTTCTACCTCAGTTGATAGTGCAGCTTGTGTTAATTTCCCGTTTTGCACAAGATTTTCCGTTCTGTTTCTTTGTCCAGACAGTAGCATTTGTAGCATTCAACAAGGTTAGTTGCATCTTGTATCTTCATTCTATTCTATACCTAAAGGGTAAAACCCATAATTTCCATAACATTTCCATTTGACAACATAAATATGAGTCATTTTTCAGGTGATAACAGCCCAGTACTTTGTATGGTTTTTCTGTCTGTTACCACTTATACTACCATGGAGCAAAATGAAGCTCAAATGGGAAGGTATATTCTGCATTATGTTATGGATGGGAGCTCAAACTCATTGGCTATTTTGGGGTTATATGCTTGAATTTAAAGGCAAGCAAGTATTCTTACAATTTTGGGCAGCAAGTTTATTGTTCTTTGCTGCTAATACATATGTGGTGATCAACATCATCCTCCGGCACACATATTCTCCCGTATTTGAACTTGTAGACCCTTCACGCTCACGGAAAACTAAGTGAGTAAAACTCTAGGATTAATGTTTTTTATGCATGTTCACCTTTTAGATTAAATAGACCTGGGTTATACCACTACAGTTTCTGAATTTGACTATAGTTTAAGGCAGATTAATGGTTTAGATGATTGTTGTAAAGAGACACCTTAGCTGGATGAATTTTGTGAGATTCATACTTTCTTTAGTCTGATTTTTGTGTTTCTGTATAACTCTGATTCAGTATTATAATGAATTTCATTAGATATACAAATTGTGTGATAATAATGCAAACATTACATTAGCATTTATAAAACGCAACAAAACTAACAATAGTTCATACACATACGTCATTACAGTAAGACATTATCAATTTGAATTCTGTGAGTCAGGAACCGGAATGTCCATGATTCCATAAAAGCATGTGAGAGCCATGTCTGGAGGCGGATTGTGGAGATAAGTACCTCGATCCATTGTCAGTGATGACAAATCTGCGATATCAGCATGAAAGCCACCAGTTTCAGTAATGCATCATAGTGCCTGAATTATCAAGTCTTCACATGAACAGCACTGCAAATTATAATTATCTTTAGCATCAATCGATTTTAAGTAGCCACCAAGCTGATCCAAGCTTCATGGTCAGATCAACCCCTTTAAAAGATATTCCTACACTTTTTGCAAACTCCATGGCAATTTCCGTACGGTGAGTAATACCGTTTATGAGTGCCCAGACAGCAGTTGTCAGCATCAGGCCATCAGCAGCTGAAACAGTTGGTATCAATTCAATCTCACAATCCAAATTCTTAATCGGAGTAAACCCAATTACTGAATTGCAATGGTGTATGGCGTAGGAACTTCAAAGGTCACTAGAATAGGTGGAGGGAATGTATAGGTTGATGAGGTCTCATTGTCTCAATGTAACTTCTGTTGACTGAACGACCGCGGTTGTAGAGTAGCAGCATGGATCCGTTAGTAAGCGTTTGAGCTGTATTAGTTGCTAGCTGTTGAACATTGGTGTGTCCTTTTGGAAGGAATGCGTAAGTGAGAGCAGTGTCGAGTACAACACGAATCCCATCATGAATGGCTGCTACATCGAGGGTAATCACTGATCAGGATGACACGGGTGGCAGTTTTACTTATAGGCCAGATATGCCCGTAGTATCCCATACTTCTCATCATCGAATCGTATTGTGGGTTTCCACGTTTGAGTTCAGAGGTTCTGTATCAGCTGTTTGTAGACACGGTGCGTTACCAGCACCCGTCTGGCTTTCGACATCACGTGTGTATAGATCAGATATCGTTGTTTTAAAATTGTTTAATCGTGTGCTGTTAGTTTGTTGTTATACCAAAAATAAATGAATTGATGATGGTACATTCCCAGGATTTCTGGGAGTGGTGATTTAGTGCATTTCCGATGTTAAATTTGAATAGATGCAACGTCTATCTTAAAAAAAAACAAAAAAAAAACAGAGAATTGGCTAATATACTAACACAATGTTATTAGTATTTATAGGCTTATCAACTTATGTAAAGTTACGTCTAACTTTATTTTTTATGAATAAAATAGAAGTTCAAATGAGGTCAAAACATTATAGGAAGAAAGAAAAAAAAGGTTCCATTGCCGGGAATCGAACCCGGGTCTCCTGGGTGAAAGCCAGATATCCTAACCGCTGGACGACAATGGATTGATTTTGATAAGAAATGTTTTTCTGAGTTATAAAAAGATCAAGATATTTATTAAACGCCATCCTCTTAATAGAATACTAGATTATAACCCGCAAAATTTGCGGGCTATCTTATGATTTTAAGAAAAATGTTAATATTATATTTTTTTTATAATTTTTGAGTCGCCATATTTTGTAGATGACATTGAAAAGTTCTTTTGAATTGAAGGAGATATGTTTAGTAACTTACATTTTTTTTTTCTTCCAATCACCTCCCTAGGATTTTTTACGATGATAGTCTTTTGTGCAACATATGTGGTGGTATTATGGTAGTTTGAACTTCATATATTTCGTTATCATACGTATGTAATGGTTGACTAAGTAGGTAAGTTGAAAGTTTTGGCTAATGTAATGTAGGTAATAAAGGATAAACTGTATGATATAAGGTAATTGGTTGTTTTCTGTAGATACTCAACAATTGTTTCGTGGAATAGAGTTATGATTAGTATACTGAATATGTTGATAAGTGGTAAAGAGATTGTCAATTTGGTCTAAAAGGTATTGATGTTTGAATAGAAGAAGAATATGTATGTGTGTTGATGATAACTTTGCATATACATGTTCAATAACGATGTATAGCATAGAAAATATTAATTATAAATCAAAAAACAAAGATAGATAAATAAGTCAAAAAGGTGAAAACTTGATCAAACAGATGTGTGACATCCTGCATATAGAAACTTTAGATATTTTAAATCGGCAGTAGAATCCATGTTTAGTATTCCATATGTATTCATCGTTTTACTATCCAAAGGGGTCATAACATGACTTGTAACCTCAAACTATATTTGACCGTGAAACCACCTCCAACCGTATTAAAACTAAACATGTATGTTTTACTATCCAAAGGGGTCATAACACGATTTGTAACCTCAAACTATATTTGACCGTGAAACCACAAATTAAACATGTATGTTTTACTATCCAAAGGGGTCATAACATGACTTGTAACCTCAAATTATATTTGACCGTGAAACCACCTCCAACTGTATTAAAACAAAACATGTATAAACCCTCAAAGCTTGCTAAACTCACTTGGTAATTTTGTCAACATACTTCAAGTTTAATGGACCAACATTGACGGTTTTGCTTATGACTTATTTGCCACATGTTCATTATCTGTTTTTATGGTTTGGAACCAAAGGTGTGAGGTTAACTTGAATTTTTAATTTGTTTCACTCAAAATTGGATGAAACGCCCTGATATTTTTTTACATCAATTCATAACATTAAAATCTTTAAAATGAACTCATTTGTAATTGGTCCTATATAATATCCACACCAATCCATCTCATCTGGAATTCACATTCGACTTTACAATTTCAATTAATTACAACATTTTTATTTAAATAAAACTTCTCTTTCAAATGATGTTTGACATTAAAACTTATTCCATGGGCGATTTATACAAGCATTTTCGTAACGATAATCTAAAAGAACAGAAGCTTGTCTAACCATTACGCAAGCTTCAATCCACGTAACCTTCTAGCAATTGCCATTTTATCCATCTTGCACTACAACAGGAGATAACTAAAGGAATAAGCTTAAAGCTTAGTGAGGACATAGGCAATTAAATAGCTAATTCACAGAATCACATAACACCTAACAATTAACAATATTCCACTTATCTGTTCAAACAACTAATCACTAGCAAATGTAGAGATTTCTATGTATTCCGTACGGATCCACGGTCCAATAGATACAAACATGCAAGACACCAATCACATCAAAATGGATGTCAAGCTCAATACATACCAATTAGTGCTAAGCACTTATTTCATAACAATCATTTATTTCGTAACAATCAAATCTCTACACTATTACTCCATCCACATAAGCCACATATTACCATATAAGTTCCGCATAACTCAACAACTAGAAACAATTAACAATAGTGTTAAACAATGCATCTCAACTTAAGATAAGCATACGATACAAGCATAAGAAACAAGGATAATCCTTATGATTGTATGAACCTCTTGCTCGTAAGCAATCTGGTACATACAACCATTACCCATTTAACCCCCATATCACTCACCTTTGCTTTTTAGACAAAATATGATTCATACTTGAACATGGATGGCATTAATCTTGATCACTTATCACATAACATATCAACATAATAACATATATAGCAACCAATAATCGTCATAATCAACTAATTAACATTATCAACCCATCACCCTTTTGGATTGATCATTTCTAACTCAAGCACCCAATTACTTGGATTATCACTCTAATCATGATTACATGTCATGATAATTTCTTTTCTAACTTAAATTCGAATATATGGTTACTAACTCATAATAATTCAACATTAACAACCACTTTTAACCCTCACTAATTTATACAAACTCCTTAAATTCATCACTTTATCAACAAGACCATGATCATTCTCATGATCATCTTTAACCCGAGTAATTAACTACTTGATTTAATACTTCAATTTTCATTATTAACACTCCAATAACATTTCTAGTTACTAATTAAGGTGCATTAACACCAAATCATCATCATTTATAACAAAACCCTCAAGAACACATTAAAGGTTCTTTATTTCTAGATCGTAGTAAGGTTATTTATCATCACTAATAACCTAAACTAACATCAATTCAACCATTTAAAACCCTAATTTCGAATTAAGATTACAATTAGATCAAAACCCACTTTGATCATAAATCACACAATTCAAATTATCCATTTTTAAATTAAACTAGTGTTAATAACAATCATATAAACACTTATATACCAATAATCAATCATAATCAACCCTAGTTTCACCTTATAATTGATCAATCACTCAAAACCCTTAAAAAACCCCATGAAACTCAAACCATAGGTTATAGAAATTTAGAAATTCAACTTACTAGATAATATAAATGATCAAGAGATGGGAAATTGAGTGTTAGAAGCTTGAATTAAAGATTGAGAATCAAGTTTGAAGCTTAAGGATGGCTTCTGCGATTTCTCTCGCTCCCCCGAACTCTCTGGAATGTTTTTGGGTGTGTTTGTATACGTATGTATGTACTTAGATAGACGCATTTATTTAATTCCCCATAATTATCATTGTCTGGAACTTTAAAACCGCTTTACAATTATTACTATTTTATTTCACCTAAAGTAATAATAAATTAAAATAATTACTTTCACTTTATCCACATTAATACTTTTGAATTTTTGGGTGTTACATTAGAACATAGGTTAAAGTGTCCTTTAGACTCCCGAATGTAGTATAGATTTACAAAGTTGAAGGCAATTTATAACACTATGTTTTATTTGTCGATGAAAACAGGACCGGGGTAATTACTGTAGCTAATGTAGGTGACACATCGTTTTATGGATTTTCACTTAATCACTTAAGTAAGGCTTATTTATGCCCTTCGCAAGGACACGTTTACAATATGATCGAATATGGAAAATAATTCATTGTAAAAGGTGTCTAAACAACAATTGTAACCATAAACTATTGCTAAAACTCTAACCTATCTCACAACAACAAACACACCAACTCTATTAAAAATGAACAGAATTTGTAATCGAAGTTCTGCATAAAGGATTCCATATCATGCAAAGGAAGCCAACTGAAGAATATGTAATTAGAACACCGTAAGGATTCCATATCATGCAAAGGAAGCCAACTGAAACATCATAAAACATAACAACCTTTGACTACAGATATCTAAAGTTGGTTATAGAATTCAAAACATTGAACTAATTTTTTTTCACAGGTTGGCCAAACTCGACATAATGATTTTACCTTTGCTTTTGAATCAACTCGGTTGCATGATTCCACACAGCTCTGTTACATGCTTACAAGTTCTGCATACATTCAAGAATTAAATATTATCTCAGTTGCATCGTCTCATCAAGAAAATTATCCACATTCATCAGCGTAAACTATAGAAAACGGTAATCTAAAATCCTGAGAAACAGATATTCCTTTTCTTCACTTCACTCCATCTTTAGTATTTCGTCAATTAACAACCAAGTTGTAAAACATGAAATGAATCAGCAAGTATATAAATAATATTAACAATCTTATGTTTTTTATTAACTAAGTGATCATAAATAGACTTCAATTCTGTCATGACTTTAGTCCCAATTTTTCCAGTTTGACCAAATATAAATAAAAAATAATAATAAAAATTACCACCTGATCCAGGCTCTAAGGATGATATTCTTTCAAATCTTTGACAATGGGAAAAACTAAAAAACAATAAACAAAAAAAGTAAACAATTACGTACATTTGCGTTGGGTATTCGTGTTTAGTGGTCATGTTCTTTATTTAGTGGGTCGACCCATAACTAATTGTTGATTATTCTTATGAAAGTTATGATTTGAAGGAAATCTTTGTGTATTTGAAGCTAATTGTTGATTATTCTTATAAAATACACTATCTATACTTAATTGACAACGTACAAACTTACAGGCCAAGCCACCCATTTTGCCACGTTTACATGCAGAGTTAACCCTGAACTCAATAAATAAAGTTAAGGTATTGCTACAAACATGATAAACATACTCCCAAATACGAATAACAGCAACAAAAGAAATTATGCAGGTTCTAGTCAAGCGTGAACAAAAAGTGTTTACCGACTAAAGTTTTGGTCATTAACAATTCTAGACGTTATTAAACCCACACGAATCACCCGTTATCCACCCTTATAAAAACAGGTGAATCATTTGACACAATTTCTTACCTCAAGTTACTTTGCCATCTCACCTAAATCATGAATATTTTATAATCAGGGACCATATTTTCATGCTTATCGTTAGCAATTGAATAATGTTGATAAAAGGCTCCATCACAGTGTTTATACAATTTCAATTCACAAGTTGTTTAGTAGAAAAATGAGTTTTAGTACTAATATTTACCTTGTACAGAACATTTACACAGAGCCAGCCAATTGTAATACCATGGTGCACATTAAAAAGAGGTACAATCATTCCTTCACTTGTCTTGGTTGCGTCCAATAATATACGTCCATTTCACAAAAATGTAAAAGCCTTACAAAAATGTAGGAATTATGAAGCCATTTCACAAATCCATTTAAATTCAAGGTTAGAAATTTAACATAAATCAGTATAGAGCATGGCCATTTTTGTGGCCACATTAAGGTTTCCCGTCATTCTTGTGGACATATCAGTGAAAGAAAGTGAAACACACTACCAATATAGAAACTCAACCATGAACCTAAAGCAACTTGAAACATTGCACGACATTAACAAATCATACACAAAATGCTTTCAAATTGGACTCAAAACCGTGAATCATGAAAAAGTAACGGGGCTATTTAAAGGGTACTATAAATGTATGCATCTTTAAAAAAAAACTGGGAAATGTATAATCTAGTTATTAACTACTATCCACAATGATACTACAAACAATGTAAAGACTGTTATTCACTAATAGAAGATAGGAAGTTATAAAATCAAAAGTTGGAGAAGCTCTAAACATCTAGTGTTTTGTCATTGTGGGGAAGTAATAATTTGAATAATAGCTAAATTCCAACTAATTAGTGCATGAAGTTATGTAGTGCAATTCTATAGAAACAAATAGAAGCTAGATTATCAATAATATCAAATAAAAGAGTCTAACCTGTAAGTCACGATTCTGTCCAACAGTAGGAGGTATTGATGGTGGCAAGACTGTAGCATTACTCAATTTCTTGTAGATAATGTTTCTTTTGCATCAAGTTTTCATTCAATTCAACTTCTGAGTTTTGATCTTCCAGCTGTTTATCTCTTCCTTTAATTTCCAAAACAACCTGTTCCTAAAGAAACCTCGGAGTTTTGACCTTCTAGCAAAGGCACCGGAAGTGTTTCAAATATTATAACCTTTTAAAGTTTGACACAAACAATTTCTAAAAAAGAAATCAAATGATATTGCGGACCTTGAGATTGATCACACACATGGTACCATACCTAGATACAAAAACTAGAAAGTGTAAACATAAGCAGTCTTGATATCGATGATGGTCTGTATCAAACTTTCCTTAGGGTAACGTCAATGCTAACACCTCATTAGGAGGCAAAGTGTGACCATCAAATGTAGCTCCACGTAACACGTTGTACGTCCACCTCATACAATACAATAGGGGCCTGAAAATGGAGATTAAACAATAATAGGGTAGAAATCAAAAGACCATTTTAAAACAAGTTGCTCTAAACTTGACTTGTGGCCATTTACAAATCAATGTAAGGGATTTAACCTTATGTTTTGTACACGATCAAATAATTTGAGACATACACATCGGCTTCAGCCCTACATTCATTAAATTTCACAAGTTATGGATCCAAAAACTGGTTGTATATCCAGTCTCTATAAAATGAGTGGTAGTTCAAAAACATCACATTTTGAAACTAATAATTCCGTCACCTCGGAAACCCATTATCAAGTATAGTAAATTCTCCGTGGATTTCTCATGGAAGTATGTTTGTAAAAAATATACAAACACCCCTTCTCAAATCATTTTTTTCAAAGTTTACTATCAACAAAATTGTCAAGAGACTTGGCAAGACTTGGCCCGTGCTTTGAAAATGGGGAGCATAAATAAAAAAGAAGGATGAAGACTTGCTGTCTTAAAGTCCATTTCCACATCAAGCCGAGCCCTAAGGGTATTCAGTAGAAGGTAAGATTATGCAACTCACAACTGTTGCAAGTGCACGACAGGTTTTATCAAGAATGAATTCAGCAAATAATGAACAACGATAAAGGATGAAGATTGAGAAACATCACCTTACGTACTGCAACTGACACAATAGTTGAGTGGATTATGTTCTTAGCTTGATTATTTCTAGAAAGCTTTAAGATAACTGAAGCAAAGGTGTGTCAACATAACTTAAGTTCATGAAATCTTAAAGCTTCCACCTAAAAAAACATAAAGTTCAGAGTATATCAATATAGAAAACATTTAAAACAACACTGCATTTATGATTACACAATTTAGAAATATGCACGTACCAGCTTTTTCAATTCATGTACTCAGCCCGCCTGTTTTACCACAACTTTTTATATGAATAATGATTGAATTTAAAGCTCCTAGATCAATTGTGCGGGCCACTGAAATGTCACCCCCAAGGTGCATTCACTGCCAATCATCCAAGTAAGATCAAAACTGCAACATGCAATTTCAAACATGATTAAAGAACGAACGATACCCTTAATGTCTAGTTGAATTACCTTATACAAATCAAGATAGATATATTTTTTTTTATTCTTTTACTATTTAGCACCAATGATGACAATTAGAACTCACCCATCAACACTTTTTCTAGCACGAGATGCTGGTCTGAGACCTCATCCGAAGATAGCCTAGATAGAAAACAACTCACAATTTGACACATAAACAATTTCTAAAAAAGAAATCAAATGATATTGCTAGAAACCTTTAAGATAACTGAAGCAAAGGTGTGTCATCATAACAATGAAATCTTAAAGTTTCCACCTAAAAAAACATAAAGTTCATAGTTAATTGATATAGAATACATTTAAAACAACACTGCACTTACCATTACACAATTTAATAATATGCACATACCAGCTTTTTAAATTCATGTATTCAGCGTGCCCGTTTTTCCACCTAACTTTTTATATGGATAATGATTGAATTTTAGTTTTCCATAGTGTACCCACAAGAACTTCTGGAAAAATAATCTACATTTACCAAATTTTAGCTGTAAATAGACTCACGATTGTTGGTATGTATACTACAACATTCACATTTCACGTAATATAGATCCTAATAATCACCATATATTAATGGGGATTTAATTTTTCTAACACGTAATTCTTACGGTTAGTTGTCTATTTCGTATTACTATAGTTATTTATGTATCTGAGAGTGATTATCATTCCCTGATCGAACAGCTTTGGTGCAATGTTATAGCAACAAAAAGGAGATAATTTGGTGGACCTCATGGTAGCATGTCGGTCAGGAAAAGGCAGAGTAGTGTCAATTCTAGTGATGAATCGTCCATGTCTGTGAAAAAGAACAAAACTAAAACTGTGCAGAGGATGCATAAGATTAGATAACAAACATTATTGAAACATGAGGTAACACAGGTTACCTGTTTGGGTTTTTCAATCACAGTTAAATATGATTTGTGCTTCTGGTCCTGCATTACATAATAGAAAAGGTTAGACAGTTATATCACTACATCATCACAGAATAATGCTTAATCTATGAAAGAAAAATAAAGAGATATTAAACTAATGAAAAGTAAAATACAAAGAATAACTAAAAATTCACTCTTTTTTGTTTTACAAATTTTATCAAATAGTTGGAGTTGCTAAACTTGAAACTAAACTTGGATCTTAATATGGTTATTCTCTTAATTTGTTATAGCTTTTGATATAGCTATAATTTTGTGCCTTAATTCTCATGATATATATTAGATAATTTCTAGATGGTAGTGTTAAACTTATAAGAAGCTTATGTATTTACGATCTTGTTGCATGATCCATGGGTTTTAATAATACTAATTACACAATATGAGAATTGGCAGTTTGGTTAATATTCTTCTACTGTTATAACATATACACAACAAGCTTTATTGTTGCCATTTCATTATATAAATTACTCAAGGTTAATTAGACAGGGCATGGTAATGGGAGCACGTGGGCTAACTTTATTTTTGAACGTAGATTTTATTCTGCAAAGAAATTTTAAGCATTCACGATTGAGTAAATTTTGCTATGAATTATGTATCACTTTCAAGTTTCAATTGGTTCTTAAGCAAGACAAGTTGGAATACCTTACTGCTTTTCAGAAAGATTGGTACGTTCTTACATATCGTTCACGATGATTGTATTTCTCTGAAGTTATACAATTGTTGATTATTGATGCTACTAGATGTTAGACATTAATACTTACATTGTGCTCGACTTTTCAATTTATTTAGTCCACTTCTTTATATCATGGAAGAGTTTTAGATGGCAAACAGGGTTAGGTGACAGGTTGAGATGAGCCTGTTATTGGAATTCTAAATATGATTGTAAGTTTATAATCACAATTCCGGATTTATGTGATATCACACATATCAAGTTAGAATCCTGGGGAGACTTTTGTAACTTCATTTGACATGATGTTTTGCAGGCTATATTTATTTAAAAATAAAAGGGTCTAAGTTTTATTAAATCATGTGCTTGAAAGCGGTTTGGTACACGGTGAATGAAAGTTCTTCAAAAAATTATAATAAAATTAAAATGCTTTGGGAAATTTGAACTTGAAGCAAGTTTGAAAATTGTTAATTTGTATGTTCTCATTGTAGTTATAGAAATAAATATCTATCTTGTGATATGCATAATCTTTTATTGAATGAAATCTAAATAAATTAGTCTTGTAATCTGTTTTTTAGTAATCCTATAATTGAAAACATATTTGAGTATACACTTACACACGATGGTTGTTAATGGGAGAAAAGTTACAAAGTTTACAAGATGGTCAAGATGGTTGTCTTTAATCAAATGTAATTCTTATTGGTATACTTGATATCATTAAAATTGATTTTTTTATATATATAAATTGGGCAACGTCCGAGTATAGTACTAGTTCTTTAGTATCCCCAATTTGTACCCAATATTGACCAAATACATACGTAAAATCTATAGAATTCTTTGTTCTTCTTTTGTTGAATGCAATACCTTTTTTATAAATATAAAATCAATATTGATTTATAATTCTTAGACAAATTAAACAAGTTGGGACTAAAATACTTGAAACAAATACCCAAGAAGATTTGTTGATTCGAAATCCCAGGTCCATATTCCAAATAAAAGGCGTGTGTTTCTGAGATTGAGTTTTAATTCATGGTATTAAAATAAACATATCGATTGATGATACAATTTTTTGAAAAAAAATTTTAACGGAAAACCTACAATCTATCACACGATGTTGTTGACGGCACAAACTCTTTGTGCTGTTGATCAATCAACTCGCATGTAAAACAGTGAACTTTTGTATAATTTACGCTTTAAACTTTCATAAATGTACCAGATTTTAAATTACGAATTAATTTCAATTTCAATTTCAATAACAATCAAAATATCCATCTAGTTGATATTTTTAATTGTTTTCTAGTACCAACTCATCCATATACATCAAAATGACTAAATTAAAGTAACTTGTGTAGGTGAAATCAATCTTGTTAAGTATAAACATAAACAACCCTGAAAATGTGATGATTGCCATACCATATTTGCATTCACATGTTGAAGTTGACAATTGTCCTATGCTTTAGAAATTTAGCAAGAGCCCAAGAGCACAATTCGTATAACAAACTCTATTCATCATCATACAGAAATATATAACGTCCCATCTTATAGCTAGTGGTACTTCCCGTACAATACTAAATTCAGGCCTAAATTTATTTTGTGCAGAATACTTCGAATTTATTGCACTTGATTTCATACTATATATCACCTCCAAGTCTCTACTTTAACTATTAACATAGTTTTAGAAATTTCTAAAAACTTTACTCTTTACCAATCAAATAATAAATCTACGCTCTAAAATCAAGTACTCAAAATAGCTTATAATTGGACGCTGTAGTATGATTCTACTATAATTTTTTCTATATAAAAGTGACATATTTTATAAATATTCAAAATAACAACTGATCTAATTAATCGTCGATAACTTGGTTGTAATAGTATCAATCAAAATTTAGCATATTTAAAACATGTAGAGCAACATAAGCAGGACATACAAAACACAGAACTTTGAACCATGTTTTACACTAAAATAAAATTGTTGAATCACAATCCACATGATGTTTCCTACCCTTTAACTCTTCCTCAACATTTTCCAGGTTGTAAATTTCATCTAAAACTCAAATGTATCTCAATTTAAAGGGTAAAAAGTAGCAGTGTGGTGGCTACAGAATCCATATAGTCTAAACTATGTGTATCGGCTTGTCAATCTGCCTTCTTATCAGCTTCGTCTATGGCAGCTAATCTTTCAACCAGAGGGGGGTGAGAGTAGTGATACGCAGAGTACCATGGATCTGTGTTCATTGCCGACAGGTTCTCCTCCTGCATATTTGGGAACATACCAACACATCAATATGCAAAAAGAAAATGGTTAAAAACCGATTTAAAATCAGTGAGCAAGTACCAAAAAAAGACCTAGCCATATTATGACTATTAGAATCGTGCTGAAAAATAATCAAATCTCATGAAGACTGTTACAAAAAAGTTGCGTCTTAATTTGTGGTGTTAGAAGAACGCCCAAAATATCTAATCCAGCAGAACTGCTATACATGGACTTCATATTTTGGATGGTTGCCTCTTAGTAAAATATTTGCTTAAAACTGTATACCCAATAAATTAATTGCATTCTCAAATGGAATGGCTGAAAAGCGCACACCACAAAAACCAAAGATGGAAAAATAAATATACCTGCAGCTTAACTAGTCCATCTCGAAGTGGTTTAGAATAACCAAGCTTCTTTGCAAAAGCATCAGCCTAGGAAAAAAACACACAAAAAAAAGAAACATTTTATAATCAGACCAGGCCATGTATCCACGAAGCAACAAGTAAAATGAAACATTGGAGGTAGTAATGACAATCTATCCGCCTTCACATGTGTTGGTTCAGGTACATTCAATTATTAATGGGTCATATGGGAAAGCTTTCAAACTTGGTAAATATAGAATGTCTCAAATGGGTCATAAACTTTGAAACTTTAAAGAGACTTAAAGTGTATTAAAATTCTTAATTTGCTTGGTAAAAGTTGAGAATTTTGACCCTATATTAAGGATGTAGCAATGTAATCATGTTAAATACATTGATCAATACAAAATTTACAAAGAAAAGGGTACAAAACTGATCAATACAAAATTTACAAAGAAAAGGGTACAAAACTGTTTGCAGGTCAACCTGACCTAACTCTTTTTGACACAAATTATAAGTGACTTAAACCTGTGTTGCACCTATATCCAGCCCAACCAAATGTCCATTTAACCACCTCCAACTAATATCATATTGGAAATTCATATAAAAATTTAGAGCTACCTGAAACTCAAACGCACGGCTAACAAGGTTGAGCCCAAAGCTCACAAGATGCTGGATAGGTATTATAGTGTGCTGCAATTTGAATTTCAAAGAATTAGAGAAAAAGAACAAACATATTATGACTAAATCCGAATATGACACAACTAGGAACGTTTCTATATGGGATATTATACACGAGAGAAAAAAGCGTTGTATGAACACTTGAAAAAGTGTCCAACACCACTCTAAAATCAATATTCTCATAGTGCACTGACAAAATGGAGAACATCAAGGCTCCATTCCTTTTACATCATTTTCACTCTTTATTCATATTGTGGGTCATAACTCAGGGGGTGCTTGGTTCACTTTAGGTGTAATGGGAAAGGGAATGGTAATGGGGATTCTAAGGAATGAAAGAGGTATTATAAGGAATGAAAGAGGTATTATCATTATATTTGTCAATGCATGGTTCAAAATAATAAAATGCGAAAAAAGTTACCCATTTTCGATAATTCCACTTTCAATAGTATCTTTTAGTGCATTATAACTACGTAACCCATGAATTTTTTTGAGACATCTGATTAATATTTTATATAACAACCTATGTGAAAATGCATTTACGTTATTGATTTTTGATTTTCGATTAATAAAATAGTAATAATAGTATTATAATTGTCTTTGTTTTTCTGTTTGATCGAGAAATTGCTTGGAATATTTTCGAAAGAAAATTGCAAAAATTTGTCTGTCAATATACAATCCTAAAATTACTAATATCCGTAAAGTTTATGTATATGTTTCAAATTATTAAATTAAATATAACATTAATATAAAAACGATATTCAAATTTATGTATATTATATACATGAGATAAATATAAATATTATATTAATGTGTTTAAGTTAAATCGATGGTAATTGGAAATAAAATCGAAGTGCAGCCAATGGGTAACGATAGTTATTACCCCCAAATTATAGGGGAATGGTGTATTACCCACTTTTGGGGATTGATTGATTGCATTATAGGATAACAAGCAACATGTTTCATTATCTTTGACATTCCTTACCTCTCATTACCTCCAACCAAGCATACCCTCAATCTTATAGTAAATGAATCCATAATAATATTTCACATAGTTCGCCAAAGACACATGGATTTGCTATTTGTAAAGTTAAGAAGAAAATGGATTCCTTTATATGTCTGACTTGGAATGAAACGAATAAAATATAGAAAAAAGAGGTTGTTAATAAGTTCATTATACATTTTATATACACATATTAAATTATCGTGCCTTTTACCAACTCCAATGAGCACCCACAACAGTCCAAAGTCCAAACTATCAAGAAAAGAGAGATTCATAAATTTTTCTACTCTCCTCTTTTATTACCCTTAGGCATAAAAAATTTACGTTTATTTTTTTGAAAACGGCATACCAACAACCTAACCCACATACCATATACAACTACAGTAAATATGTACCCACTACTCGACTGAGGCTTGAACCCACAACCTCTTCGTTGATGGGTTTTTCTCATACCGCTAGGCCTAATGTCCTTTGGTACCCATTAGGCATATAATGACGATAGATTAAACTACGTGCTTCAATTTTACATATGAGAATGTCTAAAGATGTGGTTTGCAAAATAAAAAAATAAAGAGACATAATAATCACTCACGTGTACGTCGTATTTGTGGTCTAACTAAAGAAAATTTGTTGAATTCACAATTTTTTATAGAAAATAACAATGTACCTGAAATAATATGAGTCCAATGAGTACTGGTTGAGTATCAAATCCAAAACTACGGAACAGGTCCTTTGAGTTCTTTACAAGTGTATAACCACCAAATTGCAGAAGCGTAAGAACCTGCAAAGCACGTTGTCAATGTCATTCGTATACTCCTAAAGCCAAAAGTAAGATCTATCTGCCCCTAACGAACTAAAGAAACAATCCACAATACGCCAAACAGCATAAATTGATGTTGTTCAACTCGCAAAAAGAAAAAAATTATACGCAGCCAGATTGCAAAATTAACCAGCATAACCATGTAAAAAATACTTAAAATAGGGTATAACTCATTATTAGACATGTTACAAAATTTTATTCCAAAAGCCAGAGTGATTCCTTTATGGAGAGTCCCAAAATAAATGCAACACACTTCTTTTTTGGTGAACTTCAATCAACAATAACAGTTGCTAACTAATCATCATCATATTGGACTATTGGTACTGATGGGCACTAATGCAATCTCTATTTTAGCATTACAGGTATTGGACTGACAGTGGAGCAATTTAATTAGCCAACGTTCATGCTTAGAAATTCGCATTTATTACTTTATTTTCAACAAAAGTCATTACTGAATAAGTACAAATGTGTATTATAGTTTCATAAGTCATTAATGAGTAAGTACAAAATTGTGCTATACGATGCAACAGGCAACAGTTACAAGAAATCAACAAAAGAGCACACCTGAACAGCAATGAAGGAGTACATTGTGTGATTCAATTTCCAGTGACCGAGTTCATGAGCAATGACAGCAACAACTTCTTCCACATTCTTGCACTGCATATCATAACGCATTAATCAAATAAACTACAAGAAACATGAATTTCCTTCAACAGGATTACATTTCATGAAGAAACAAATCTTTGAAAACCATAAGCTATGATCAAGGAAATTTTTTGGGAGCAGAGTATAATCAGGTACGAATTTCAGGCAACATAGTGACAAACGAAAACACCCTACCACATAAAGATGATTATGCTACAGCAAAAAGAGTCTTATCAAAGTCCAAGTAGCTCCAAAAATTACAAATTTTTAATATGGCAAACATTAATATAGAGAGAACACTGTTGAGCAGACAAAAAAAAATTATTTTACAAAAACAAATGGTGTCATGCACAATCTCTATCATACGAACAGGTGATATTGAATTAGCACAAGCTGATTACAGACTTAAAAAAGCTGTGAATGGCTAAAGGCACACCTCTTGTAAGTAAAATGAAGTGTGTTAGCTATTAGATCCTATTGCAGGTACATAGACCTGGTATGTATTAAAGGAATGATAAATAGGTAACAAACAATACCTGCTGAATCAAAGTATCGTAAAGAACAATGCGCTTGTTTTTAAAGAACCCATACATGTATGCCTGCAGAGCAACATAAGTCACGTCATTCCAAGGCCAAATGACATAAACATCTGTGAGGTGTAGCCACAGGAAAAAAGAATGAAGTGTAACAAAAAGTTAAATCTAGTAACTAGTATACCAACAGTCTATTATGTCTATCAAGCAGAAGTCACATTATTTCTTTCCAGATATGTTATTTCTAGAAGTGGAGTTTTTTTATTGTGAAAGTAGAGAAGTAGGATCTCAAACAAAAGTGAACAATAGGGCCCAAGTACAGCAACAAACAAACTGAAAGGGGAAATAATTCCTGAGGCGTACAATCTCAATATTGTAATATTTTTTTATTATTATAACTGAAGGTTATTTAGACATTCAAAGAAATTATTGCAATAAAATAGAAATCCTCACATTGCTATGGCTCGACCTTGTAGATCCATCCACAACAAACAGCTTCTTCAGAGGGAAATTAAGAGAAGAAGCAAGGGTCTCAATTTTTGACCTAAGCTCGCCATCTGGTAGCTATGATATGATAACATGACAGATCAAATATGTCAGAGAAGAAATATATACAGCGGTGTTTGGATGTGGATTTTGAAAGTGATTATAAAATGTTCAATAACAGAAATCAGACAATCAAATGTAGGAAAACAGCTTATACAATATACTGTTTGGATTCACTTTTGTTGCTTGGATAATCTGATTGCTAAAGGATTAATAGATAGGATGACCAAAAGGACATGCATTGAGAAAAGAGAAGTTATGTTGAATGAAAGTAGGGATCTCTCAAACTAGGTAAAAGATGGGTGAACATGAAATTTTATTCTACCCTTATATATGCACTTTTTTGCAACTGGTTTGAAACTGGTAATTTGATCCCTAAATATTCAGAAAGAAATCAGCTCATCCAAACAATAAAAAACTGATTATTGAAACGTGAAGTTGCAATAATCAGATAATTAGATCCAAAACACATCCAAAAACAGGCTAACAGCCTCAAACAAGTAAACATGTCAATGATTTCCTCCACCAATAATATTTATATTTAGAATACTTACCGGTGTGAACTTGTTAAAAAGGGGTGCAATTAGAACTGGGTAAATTGTCATCATGACAAGAGACAATACAAACATAAACCCCCATAGATAAATAGCCAGATAGGGTCCACCTTTCTGCAATGAAAAAAGAGCACTACTTCTGTAACAAAGTCACGAAAAAATAATAATTGTAATACCTATATCAACAACACTTGATCTACTAGAGCTCTACCAGTACCTGCACTATTAAAATGATGGCAGCCACGACAGGTGGTCCTATAATTATAGCCAAGATCATGCCCTTAATCATGTCTCGAATGAAAAGCCAGAATGTTTGCTGTAACCATAAACATCATGTATTACAATGTAATATCTAATATAAACCAGAGAGGTAATCGTAAATCCTAATTTGAACTCATTCAAAGAAGTCAACTATAAGAATAAAAAGAGTCAGGTGTTATCAAACCTTGTTAAAACCATGACGCTCCTCAATTACAAAGGTTGAATATAGAGAAAATGGCAAGTCTGTAATCTGCACACAAAAATTACATAAAAACTGTAAACTGATAGCAAGGTTGAAGCTGTATAATTATACACATATCTGAAGAACAATATGCTAAAAAATACCCTTAGAAAGTAAAATGAAGTATAAACAAATATAACAAGTCTTAACTATGACAGATTACTCGACAGAGTGTAATTGTATCACCAACCATGTACTTGGTACAATAGTTGATGATATATATACATCATTCATAGACTTATAGCTATGCAGTAATTAATATTTTGGCAAAATAAATTTTCTCCATATATGTGGCAATAACTATCAGTTTGTTCCCATAATAATGACATTGCTATATGAAGGTATAAGGTTTGGCATATATAAGATCTCTTTCAGCATATTTTATCTGAAACAAACTAATTCCACAGAAATGAACTGATCTAGTTTCCTCATGTGAAAAACTAATAATGCTTGGGGCTTTCTATTTGATTGTATCGAACGGTCACTTCTTTCTCTCATTCAAAACCGTGCATGAGACTTTCATCTCACACGGCTCCTAAGTGATAAAAGAAATATACATACCTGAGACCAAATCATGACACCAGCTAGGAATGCTAGTGTATGATAAATTTCACTTTCTGCATCAAGGCCAGCAGATTCCAGAACAGCACCTGATTTCTGTGGCAGATTATAAGATATGAAGTTATTACTAGAAGTAAGCTGTTACCCATAAACGTTCAAAGATAAGGCACTAAACTACTCACCGTCCAAAACCAGGGCAATACACCAAACAGCAAGATTGCGGAGTCCATTACTATTGTTACAAACTCATGAATGAAGTGGAAGTTACTGGCAAATGAGAAAGTAAAAAGAAATGAATCAGCCATTCAAGCAGATAAGATCGGAGAACTCAAAGAGTACGTTACAATGAAAATACCTTTTATCAATACTATAAGCCCTAGATTTTTCAAACTTTTCTTGGCTAATCACCCCTTCCAAAGTTTTAGGAAGGGTTGGCAGCTTTAGAGCAGCATGTTGTCGCAAATCCAAATATGTCTCAAAAATGTACATCAATATCATGAACCCTGTCAATCAATAAAAAATATTTGTCAGAGAAATTCAACTTCATCCACATTACAAAGTTCATACTTTACACCCAAAAACATTAAAAAGCTTCCTGATGACGAATGAAATGACAAACAACATTCAAACTTCTCATATTTCAAAATGAAACAGTAAACCTCCC
Source organism: Pseudognaphalium luteoalbum (assembly GCA_963422505.1). Lineage (NCBI taxonomy): Eukaryota > Viridiplantae > Streptophyta > Magnoliopsida > Asterales > Asteraceae > Pseudognaphalium > Pseudognaphalium luteoalbum. The sequence continues at coordinate 31,105,857 of OY730195.1, forward strand.
CAAAGCAGAGCTATTTGGCAATAACCACTTAATAACCAGTAATCACGTTCGACAATCCACAGCTCACATAAACCCAAAAAAAAAAACTAAGCTGCTCTGACATGGAAACCATACCTTAGATAAAAAAATTATGCATTTATAACAGACAAAACAATTCACTAAAAATGTTGGAACTAAAAACACCAGTAAAATTCACTAGCTTGCTCCTAATAATAGCAATAATGTAACAAATTTAGTACCATAATAAAAACACCTATAGTTACATTTGAAAAATATATAAAAAGCCTTTTCAACTTAATAACCAATCTCCAAAAGCAAAATGGATGTCTAAAACAGCAGATTACGCATACAAGCCCTAGCAATACATAACTTCAAAACCCTAAGCTGAGTATCTGCTAATAGATGTAAAAACATAGACAGTGTAGTAACAGAGGTAATTGTAAAACCCTAAAAATGAAATAAAGACTTTTTTAATTTACTTATAAAAAAGTCAGTAGAAAAATAAAAAAATAAAAAAATAAAAAAAAGTGAGAAAGAATTAGGGGATGAAAGAAGATAGATACCGACTACGGCTTCCATGTAGGGAAACGCCATGTCTATGCCGGAGAAGATAGACACCGATCGGCGAGAGAGAGATGCGAAAAGAGAAAAGAGATGTTTTTGTGAATCTATAAAGTGATTTTGAGGTACGGATGAAAAATTTATGTTAAACCTGATTTATTTACTCCTAAAATATACTACAATAAATGTATAAATGTATATATGTTTTTCTTCTGGTTTTTTTATTGGGTCAATACGGGTAAGGGTCAAGTCGGATTGATGCGGCAGGTTCGAACCGGCTAGAAGTGTATCATGTGTATGTGTGTATGTGTATGTGTATGTGATCCAAAAATAGCACCGAATCGGACTATAATCAACCCGGATTACGAATCAATAAATGAAAATTTAAGGACAAGGAATCGCACCATATAATTCGATTCTAATCCGATACTGATTCGAGTTCTGCGGTTTTAGTTTAAAACCATGAACCGAATAATATATCTTTATATATGCTAATAAAAATAAGATGTTTAAGCAAACGTAGTTATCAAATCATATATGAATTTTAAAATCATATAATAATAAAAGATAAAACGTTTTCACAATCTAAAAGTAAGATATATATACATGAGTTTCATACAAGATAAAAAGTGAATAAAAAATGCAAATATTCAACAATCAACATCATAAAAGATAAAAACTAAAAAAACAATTTACATGAGTGATTACGATTACATTTTTTATAAATCTGATAATATATTTCAATCTCTGTATCCATCAAAATAAGAACATATGCATATCAATATCATATGTATATATTATTTCGGTTCTGATGGTTCAAACCGTTTTTACTAGTTCTATAACCGAATCAAACCGCGAACCATTAAGGCTAAAAGATAAAACCGAGAACTGATTAGTTGTGCTTTTGGTTGATCCAGTTTTGAGGGTTCCGGACCATTTACGTACACCCTTAGAACCGGTGGATCAAAAATATTCAACCTAGAGTGTGTTTAGCATAGCTAACTGGATTTGGAGATATAAATGGAATTTGAATTGTAGATGGATGTGGAATCTTGAATCTGGAGCGGAAGTTTTCATTTAGGGCTAGAGGTAGAAATTTTATATTATATAAGTTGAGGTTGGAGCTTATCAATGTAAAGTGACAAAAATAGATATTACATTTTTATAACTTTAAATGTTTAATAATTAAAAGAAGAATAATGTCGTAAAAAAATAATAGGGAATGGAGATTCCTTAAAGAATCTATAAGTGATTCTCATTGAAGAGATTGTTTTTTGAATAATAATCCTTACTCTTCTTTTTGTGTCATTATGATTTTAAAGTGGATTGACCATTTATAAATTGAGTGTTTAATTTTTAACAGGTTGGTCTCAATCAAATAAATCTACTTAAACAATTAATATTTTTCTTTATAGACTTACTAGTTTATAACCCGCGAATTTGCGGACTATTTCATTTTATTTAATATTGTTATGTTTGACGTTGGGTTGTTGAAAGGAAGTAGATGATGTTGGATATGTTTGACGGACAAGCTTATTTTTGTTTATATACTTATATTTGACAATAATTAAAAAAGATTTATTTTTAATAAGCTATAGTGTTCCTTGATTTTAAGATACTTTTTATACATATAGCAAAAACTTATGTACATGATTATACCTAATTATGTTGTATCTTTATCAAATGTTAATGGATTGTGTTTTACTATTGTATACAATCATAAGTTTGGCTGTGAGATTTGACCTTTTGTAATGTAGCATATTCGGTGTTTTAACTATTCAGCATATTAGTGTTGAATGATATAATGTTGAATGATTATGATTATTAGTAACCTATTAGTCCAAGTAGACTTTTATCATTGATTATAATTCATATATGATTAAAATTATTATTATTGTTTTATAAGTAAATAATGATAATGATGCATTTATATAATGTTGTAATCAAAATTATATTTGTTTAATTTTAATGTTAACTTATATAAAATTATTACAAATATTATTTGTGTTCTAAATGTAAATAGTTATGCATTTATACAATGTTGTTAATATCTTTGTGTTGTTTATATATAGGCACCTAAACTAAATATCACAATCATTGTTAATTTAAGTTGAAGTATATATTGACAACTATTCTTTCGATTACATATAAAAAATGGACTACTATTAACAAAAGATATGTGAAAAAACATCTTCATATAATTTATTATTGATAGATTTCAAGGTGCAAATAATATAATTTATTATTCGTCACAAATCGTACAAATTACTATTAATTTTTTTAAAATCGATAGTAGAATATGTATAACATAACCTTCTTTTCAATTCTTTTTATACCGAAACCACCTTCATATTTAAATCATCATATGACATGTATTCATCTCAATCTTTATCTTTCTATTCAAACGAAGAATATGTATTACCTCAACTGTAACACGCAATTTAACGTCAATATATTTGGACTATTTACCATGAATAATAATAATAATAATAATAATAATAATAATAATAATAATAATAATAATAATAATAATAATAATAATTATTATTATTATTATTATTATTATTATTATTATTATTATAAAATTATTATTATTATATTATTATTATTATTATTATTATTATTATTATTATTAGTCCATACATTAAAAAATAATTTTTTATATGAAATACAATTTGGATTCAAAACGTAGTTAACTAAATGTATAAAACTTAACTATTATGTTAAAAATAATAGTTTACTTTTATTTAAAAAGATATTGGTATAAGTATAGTTAATTATTAATGAACTTATAGTTAATATACTTGGATCTAAAGTAATTAAATAAAAATAGAAAGACTAATCAAGGGTAATTACTCATAAATTACATGGGCATTAAGGTTTTTTGTCTTATGTTGACTTTGCTAATTAGGTAGACATAATTAGGAGAAGAAATCAATGGTTGTAACTATTTACCCTTATTCATTCAAAGGTCAAGATTACTTTAAATTGAATTAAATTTAGTATGTCTACCTAATTATACTTTTATTTTAATATATAAAAGAGATATGTGATCATTGAAATTAAACCATATATCATTATACATTAGTACATTAAAACACTCTTAATCTTCCCTCATCGCCACTATCGTGTGTATTTCACTTTATTATACTCCCTCCGTCCCAAAATTATAGTCCATCTTTCCTTTTTTAGATGTCCAAAAATAATTGTCCACTTCTTATTTCAACCAATAGGAAGAGGGTATTATGAGTGTAGATTCTATTTGAGTGGTTGAAAAGTGTTGTGGTCCCACTTTTATTAAACTGTGTGTTTTTTGGTGGTGGACAATAATTTTGAGACGGAGGGAGTATAATTTATTGATGTTGAAGATAAAAAGGTAAGAAAAATCTATCTATCTATCTATTCTCTCTATCTATTCTAATAAAGGGGGGTTACGCCTATGTCATAAAACTGATGTGTCACTTCATGAGGTAGGTTTTCATGCTGATGTGTCAAGCTGTGATTAAACCGCTGATGTCATCAATATGTAATATTGAGAAATTAGCTTAAAATATATTTGAAATAATTTTGTTATTTATTTTGTGAGTTTCTAGACAAATAAATATTTTAGAATAAATTCTTTTGCAATTTTTAATTTGATTGGTCTCTCATCAATATCACGCTTCCTTCTTTTATTGTGCACCACCCCAAAATTCAACATCTTCAAATGCTTTTGTGCCGACCTATATCACACATGTCTTCATTAAACCACCTAAATTAAAATTGAGAGACATTCATTTAATCTAAACATATGTTCTTCTTCCCTTCATCTTCTTCAAGCTTCTGCTTCTTCGAGCTTTATCACGTAAAATTTCTGCTATATAGAATGATTGCTCATCTTCTTCTCAAATCTTCTTTTGTCTTTGTCATATCAAATGACTTAAGGTAACAAATATATACTTCTATCTCTTTGTATACATTGAAATCATCTTTTTCTTTGAATTTTTGCTTTTAGGGTTTATATCGTTCGATTTAGGGTTTCTACCTTCGAATGAATTCAATTTGTCTGGATTTAGTTTAGGGTTTGCATTTGTTAGATTTGTTTGTTAAAGGTTTACTTTGGCTGTTCCAGGATTTTTGTTTTGCTGGAATTTGTTGGTTAAGGATTTTAGTTTGAATTCGAAATTGTTCTTCATCTTTGCTATTAATACATCAACGTAAAGAGGTAATTGTTTCAATCTTTGAGTATCTGCATTTTATAAATGCAATCATATCGTTGATTTTACTGTTGGTGATTTTATTTTTCCAAACGATATGTGTTTCTATGTATACGGTGTTAATTGAATATGTATGTAATTCTTGACCGATTAATTTTGATTTTAGGGTGATGTTTTCACCATAGCAGAAGCAGGTATATAGTAAGCACCTCTCCCCTTAAAACATTTATATATGTATTCAATATGTAGTTTTATATTTGTTTTTGTTGTATGTTTGTTCAGATTTTGATGAGAAATATGGGTGTAAAGATGCTAACCTATTGGATATCTACATAAATAATTGAAGGTGTGTAGAACTAAATTTTTTGTCTATAGCTCAAGAAAATCATCTCAAAACTTTGAAACGGTGTAAAGAGTATGATTATTTATTTTCTTAATTGCATAACTAAGTTAAGGGTCGGATGAGAAAGGACAACCAAACCTCAAAATTTGAAAGTAAGTCATTAATTTATATCTTTATATGCATACGTGTTTGATGAATGTCTAAATGAATATAACTCACAATATTGTTACAAGAGTATTAATGAACTGCTCATATTCATTCTCCTGCCTCCAAATGATATTTTTAATTGATTATTTATTTTTATTATGATGCACTCTGGTGTCAGGAAATGATGTAAGATCAAGTTCGAATGAGAATCAGTTACAAGGGCAGTTATGTTAGTACCAAAATGCTATTACAATTGCCGACCCGAGTGGTGAATTGTACTACTCTCAGTATGTTAATGGAATGAAGGGTTCATGAACTGAAGATCTGTTGATTGATAATGGTTGTGGATTTAGTGGAAGAAAGGATGTTTCGAGATCAGGGGAATCGTTGAGGATGATACTCTCAGATCCGTTGACGTAAGTTCATTTAAATTCTTTTCTATTTTTGTGGCATGCTTGATAGAATATTAATTGTCTTTCTGATTTATTTATCGGATTCTTTGATGGTCATAGCACTACAGGCTTATTACAAACAAAACTGTTTAAAAATTAAAAATATATGTTATAAGGGATCTCGGTTCATGTGGCGAAGACCTTACTAAATCATTAATAGTCAAATACAGTTGTAGTAATGAGGTCTTAATTGATGGTTTGAATAATTTGTCTGGTTATGGTCACCGTATCAGTATTCAGTTTATGTGGTGTTTCATTATTATGGTTATATGTTTGTGCAGAGGAGCTCTCATGGATGATGCTATGATATTACCTTGTGGGCATTCTTTTGATAGCAGTGGAATGTAGTAAGTTATGAGGGTGGTGAGTACTAAGTAGTTTGAACCTTGAGTTACAATCTTAGTATATTATGATGTTTGTAACTTTGTATAATAAAATATTAATACTTGATCAGTTGATATGTTATGAGGGTGGTGAGTATTAGTAGCATCATGGGAAGGTCTGTGTTTCTTCTAGATTCTTATGCATTGTGTATAATATAAGATGTTTTCATGTCATTTACTATAGTATTTTTTAAAGATCGAAGGTTTTTTCACAAGGTTTGGGTTCAACGAAGTTGCTTTCTTTGTCCAAATTAGAGTGATCCTAAGTTTAAGGTATGTGTTATTCTACTTCCTAATCAATTATTTCCTCTTAATAATTACAAAGTTGTATATTGATTTCGTGGCATTCTGCAACTGCTTGCAGGTTGACTTTATCAGGTTGACCCATATCACTATTTTTGAAATGTAGACTGGGAGGCATATTAAAACCGGTAAGGAAGTGTGATTAAGAGTGATGGGTGATCTTTCTAGCTAGCTTAATGAATAAACTTTGTTACGTCTTCAAGCCAATTTTGACCCATGTATGCATCAGCTCATCTTTAGATATATCAGTGGGGGTTTGTAATTATGATTTTCTTTATCATAAAAATTCCAATTTGATCAGTACTTTCTACTTGATAATCGCATGCATATATACATAATCAGTAGCTGATTTATCTTTACACAAATAGTTTAATCCCACTTGGGACAATTAGGTGCCTGTGTTAATTTGTTTGTTGTTAAAAATATAAACATGATTATAAATCCTTCAGAAGCAAATTAAAACTTATATTCAAAAGCTGATAACAGCAATAGTATATCAATTCAGTGGAATTGTTGATGTTGATGTTGATGTTGGGCATATATATTTAAATGTCATTTTATATTATAAAAACTTATTGCAAGTCTAATTGTCTAAATAAATCTTAGGGTGTATATATTTAATGTCATTTAATGTCATTTTGTATAAACGTATACTACAACGACTTAATTGTAATAGAGGCAAAATGTAAACATTCGCGTTAGGTAACCTACTAGAGGCAATATGTAAACATTCGCGTTAGGTAACGTATGTTTGTCTTTCTTAAAAAAATAAAAATAAATAAATAAACTTATTTTAAAATATATTGTTTTAAAAATATTACATAATTTTATAATTTAAACTAACCCGTGTTTTCACGGGTCTTAAAACTAGTTTAATAAAGATAAATTGTGTCAATTATATTAATTAACTTCCAAAGCAAATTAAAAATTTTGTTAGCAATAACATAACCATAATGATAATACATGTAATGAATCAATGTTAGGTAACGTAGGTTTGTCTTTCTTAAAACAAATAAAAATAAATAAATAAACTTATTTTAAAATATATTATTTTAAAAATATTACATAGTTTTATAATTTAATTTTCTTAAACTAACTCATATTTTGACGGGTCTTAAAACTAGTTTAATAAAAATAAATTGTGTCAATTATATTAATTAACTTCCAAAGCAAATTAAAAATTTTGTTAGCAATAACATAACCATAATGATAATACATGATGATTATTGATTTACTGTATGTATCAATATTGTTTTCAACAATGTTTTAAAAATAATGATCCTTATGACACCTAATTGAAATGATGTGTTTGTTGATTATGTATCTTGGAAACAGTTAGATACAAGCGAGTTAAAGTTTAAGATTTAATCAACAGTATTCTACGCACCATGTATTGGCCTTTGTAAAACATCTTCTTAAATTAGACACGTTAGTACTTAATATTAGCCACGTATTTAAAACAGCTAAAACAAAAAAGCCCACTAATTTTTATAATAATTATATAATTGCTTTATTTTTTATAACTCTTGTGACCTTAAAACTAAACAACTTAATACTTACACCACCACCTATAATTCACTAATATCACTAATATGTTAACGCTTCCAAAGTTTAAACGAATACAATCTTCCCGGTTGACTATTGAGATTTTACAATTTAATTATAGGATTGTCGTTTGTAGTTATATATAATATCACTATTTAAAACCATTCCATAACATGTTAGCGATCGTGGAAGTTGTTAGGATAAAACGAACGAATACAATCTTCCCGGTTGACTATTGAGATTTTACAATTTAATTACAGGATTGTCGTTTATAGTTATATATAATATCACTATTTAAAACCATTCCATAACATGTTAGCGATCGTGGAAGTTGTTAGGATAAAACGAACCTCCAAGTTAACTATTAGTCACAAAGCGGATAATAGTAACATAAAGAAGCTAGAAAATAATAAAATGATAGACACAAGATTTACGTCGAAGGTTTAAACAACTTTTATTAATAGGTGGAGACAAGTACATGAAAAAAAGGAAAAAAAATACAAAGGCTAAATGGTTACAAGTATGTGTATAACACATACAATACTAATGTAACTCTTTCCTAAAGATGAGAAGAAGTAGTAGGAGAACACAAGAAAATTGTTGTGTTGGTGTGTTGATTCTCAAAGCCAATGGTTCTATTTATAGTACTTGAGAAGCCATCAAGTTGCAAGCCTTCACATACGTGGATACTTCACAGCCATTCGTAGAGTTCATGCATCTCAATACCAAATGCAATGAATCTCATCACAAATATGAGATTCCATTTTAGCCAATCAAAGTTGGCCAACAATTCAACCAATTAGCATGAGCCATGTCAACAAATCTCCACCTTGGCGAATGCCCAAAGGTCTTCAATCTCCACCCTGGACTTGGATTTCAAAAAGATAATTTTTTTTTTAAAAAAAACTCCACCTCCTTCGACGAAACCCTAAACGGGCCAAATCACGAACTATAAAGGCTAATCAAATCCAAGCATTGCTTGAACTTGTAAACAGGAAGAGCCTTCGTGAACATATCGGCAGGATTGTCCTTTGTGTTGATTTTCTGAACAAGGACTATCTTCTTAGCAATTGTGTCTCGAATGAAATGATATCATATATCAATATGTTTCGTCCGCTCATGATATATGTGATCTTTAGTCAAACGAATCGCACTTTGACTATCACAAAAAATGGTAGTAACACTTTGTTGTAGAGTAAATTCGCCGAATAAACCTCTCAACCATAAAGCTTCTTTAAGAGCTTCAGTAACTACCATGTATTCTACTTCAGTAGTAGATAATGCAACTACATATTGTAGTGTAGCTTTCCAACTAATTGCACCACCTCCAATACAAAAAACATAGCATGTAAGAGATCTGCGTTTATCAAGATCACCGGCGTAATCTGAATCTACAAAACCAACTAATGTGTCATTGGTTCTACCAAACTCCAAACAGGCGCTTAAACTCCCTTTTAAGTATCTGAGAATCCACTTCACTGCTTGCCAATGTTCTTTTCTAGGATTTGCCATGTACCTGCTAACAACACTAATTGCTTGTGAAATATCAGGACGTGTACACACCATTGCGTACATTATGCTGCCAACGGAATTAGAATAAGGAACTCGTGCCATATAATCTTCATCTTCCTTTGATTGTGGTGATTGAGCAGCAGATAGCCTAAAATGGTTTGCAAGAGGAATGCGTACAGGTTTTGCATCATGTATGCCAAATTTCACCATGACTTTCTTGAGATAGTTTTCTTGAGATAGATATAACTTTCCAAATTTTCTATCTCGCTTTATCTCCATGCCTAAAATCTTTTTAGCTGGTCTCAAATCTTTCATTTCAAATTCACTATTCAACAATGTCTTTAGTCGATGAATATCTGTAAGATTCTTAGCTGCGATGAGCATATCATCAACATACAATAATAGATAAATCAAAGAACTATCATCTAACTTTTGATAGTAGACACTACTGTCGTATAGGCTTCTGGTGAAATGATGACTCAACATAAATGAATCAAACCTCTTATACCATTATCTTGGTGACTGCTACAATCCATACAAGGATTTCTTCAATAGGCAAGCTTGGTCTTTCTTGTTTTCAACTTCAAAACCTTCAGGTTGTTTCATGTAGATTTGTTCATCCAATTCGCCATGTAGAAAAGCTGTCTTGACATCGAGCTGTTCTAATTCAAGATCACACATGGCAACCAATGCAAGCAACACACGAATAGAACTATGTTTTACAACATGTGAGAAAACATCATTAAAATCAACACCTGGTACCTGACTATAGCCCTTTGCAACCAATCGTGCTTTAAATCTTGCACCTTCAACACCTGAAGCATCATCTTTTCTCTTGAAAACCCATTTACAACCAACTATCTTCTTTCCCTTTGGCGGTGTCACAAGATCCCAAGTAGCATTCTTATGCAGAGATTCAATTTCCTCATTCATGGCAACTACCCAATTTTCTGAATCAACACTCTGGATTGCTTCGAAATACATTGAAGGTTCGTTAGCTTCTTCTGCTACATTTGCGTATCTTTGAGGTGGTCGAATATCTCTTCTTGATCTATTTATGGCAATAGAATACTCTTCTTGTTATTCAGGATGAACTTGTTCTGGATCTTGTTCATCAACTTGATCTGTATCGATCGGAGACTCTGGAAAACTCATATCGTCAATATGAAGCTCCACCTGTTCCTGAGTATTCTTTTCTTTTTCAAGATTGCAAGGATTAGCAAAATCTTTTGTAGCTAACATCATTGAGGATTCATCAAATGTTACATCTCTACTGATTACAAATGTGGGTGATTTAGGGTCTGGACACCACAATCTATATCCTTTCACCCCTGATGCATAACTGTGACACCTGGCACTTTAGGTTAACTGTTAAACTTAGTTGAAAACCCTAATTACTTGTGTTTAGTTTAGAATTAGGCTAAATACTTGTAATTGCTTGTAACTACATGTATATTTATGTGAATATACACTCCCGTAATTGGTTATAATTACGCTTACGCAATTTGACGAAATTGTGCGAAACAACCGGACGGAGTCCGACACAGTATTAATACGGACGTTGGTGAATAAAATATTAAATAATATGAAATTATTTAATAAACTTAAAAACTCGTAAATATTATGTTGATAATATTTAACACGTAAATTATATCGTATAAAGTAACATAAACGCGACAAAAACGCGTTCAAAAACGCGTGAAACGCGCTCGACAATTGAACGAAAGTCAAAATATATTTTAGAATTTAAAATATATTATTTTGAATCAATTTATTATTAAAAACATCGTATAAAAATTTGTCAATGAAAACGTCCAAATAAAACGTCACGCGATTTAGAATCCGTAAAACGCTAACGCAAATCGAGGCCGATAAATAAACGGAACGTTTTATAAGTATTTTCAAGTATTTAGAATAAATATCTCAAGTGAAATTATCAAGATTTAATTTTTATTAAAAACGCGTGCTTAAAATGATTAACGTATACATAAACACCAAACCGACCGAGTAAACGAACGTAAAACACGACAAATTAAATTGGGAACAAAAGAATGACCAAAATACCTTTGTGTGGGCCCCCTAGGCCGGCCCCCCATGTGCCACATGCCCACCTCCACCCTCTCCACTCAATCTTCATGCAAAATGATGATTGCATCTCCTTGCCTTACACCACACAAACTTCATGCATTTTTTACACATCTCTCATTTCACTAAAACACTCCTCCTTCTCTCTACCAACAATTCTCTCCCTAGAATTCCAGAGATTTTCAACCTCTAGACAACCACCACAAACCACCATAACTCCACCATAATCCACCATAGCACCACCACTTTAAAAGTTAACATTTTGTAAGGATTCTTGGCTCAAAACTTCAAGCAAACTCATCTCATCCGTTTTCCATCAAACTCATTGTAAGGAAACTCTTTCTTACTCTCATATAGTTCATTTACATGTTATAAAGATCATCCAACAATATTATGTCCAAAATATATGTTAAAATACGTTTTTATAAATTTATACACAAAAATATATAATCTGTCTACAAAAAATACATCTCACTAAAAACGTCATATCTTGAGTTCTAGGATGAGTTAAATGATGCATTTTTTAAAACAAATTTGCGTATTAAAAAGATCTACGACTTTCATGTTTTACGTTTTTACCATATCTATACGTATTTTTGTCTATAAGCTGATTTATGGGACTGGTCTGTAGGAAAACAGAATCTGAACTAGGCTTGGTTGTACATTTTGTTTCCCTATGAAGATGAGACTTAAAATCCTTAGAAAACTTATGTTAGATACTAGATACATAGAAGATCAGTTGATAAAAATTGTGGGATCAAATTTTGACCAGAAGTTAGTGAAATTAAATGGCGAACTAAACCGACAAAAGTCGAAAATATGAAACTTAGAAGTTTTAGGTTGCAATATAAAAACAAACACTTTTGGGCATGCTAGAAATAGAAATAATGAATTTTTGGGACTTTTAAACATATCTAAGGATTTTGGGAAAGTTTCGGGTCAAACGGTGTAGGTTTGACCAAGTCAACAAAAACGACTCGGTTTCAAAAAATGACAAAACTTACTATTTTTGGAAATGGGTAACAAATATAGGTTTGAGTGACTTATTTAGTAACTTGGACCAAAAACTAAACTTAGAAAGTTTCCCGAATTAGAAACCGACACATATAAATTGGAAGTGACTCTATAAATTGGAAGTGACTCTATAAATTGGAAGTGACTCTATAAGTGACTGTATGAATTGGAAGTGACTCTATAAATTGGAAGTGACTCTAGATTGACAAACTTTGACCAGGTTTGACCACGCTTGACCAGGTTTAACTAGTTTGACCAGTTTGACCAGGTTGATCAGGTTTGACCAGGTTTGACCAACTTTGACCTACGGTTTATGGCTTATACAAACTAGAAATATTTTTTTGCAACACACGGTATGTACTAATGAATAGTATACAACAAAACAAACTTAATAATAATGTCTAAATGAATTATTATTACAAACTTTCACTAACAGGTCGTACACATTTTTGATAAACAAACTTGAACAACTCATTTGGACATACTAGTTGATGAACTAGCTTTAGGTGGACATAAACCCCCTACCTACCCGATTAGCTTAAGTGGACATTAACCCCCACTTATACAATCACTATAGATGGTCTTTTGAGACATCTACTTACAACCTCATACGTTTAGGGCGTTAGGAGGTTGCACACGGGAATGAGAACACCCACTACTTGCTAATATTTGATATTGCTTGCTACCTGCTTAACTCTGGTGAGTTTCATAGCCCCTTTTTACTTGTTTTAACTATTTTGGGGTGAGAATACATACACATATATTTTATACAACTATCTTTATACATGCTTTATACAACTGTTGTTGTGCAACTATTTTTATACAAATGTTTATAAACAATGGATAACAAAGGAAACAAAGGAAAACAAAGGAAACAAGGATGACGCATGAGTGAGACCATAATCCAACAAAGCCCTCGCACATCGTAGTTCGTTAATTTAGAAGCGTGAATATTATTGGATAGATCTATCGGGGATTGACACCCCCGTCCAGGTTAGGTTGCTCTAACTGGTCAAACGGACGCAATATTATTTGTTTAAATGAGTGTTCCGGATTAGACACTTGCCGAGGCAACAACAAGGGTTAAGCTTCGAACTATGAGCTCATGACGCAAAGGATAACAAGGATAACAAAAGATAACAAAGGTTAACAAAGGATAATAAGGATAATAAAAGATAACAAAGGTTAACAAAGGATAACATGATACTTTCTACAACTGTCTTCGCATTCGTGCAATGCAAAAGAAATCGTGTGTTTCATACTTATGTTTTCAGTTGTTTAAACCTATGAACTCACCAACTTTATGTTGACCCTTTTAGTATGTATTCTCAGGTTTACAGACGCAGTAGGACTACCTACAGGAAACAAGAAAGTAGGATGCTTTTGGAAAGCATAGCTCGAGTCGCATATTTTCAAACGAGATTTAATTGCATTCCTATATTTTGTATAACTATGTAAATCTGCTTATATCATGCGAACTCCAGATGCTTTTGTAAACATTTGACTTATGATAATGTAACTATTTTTCAAACGTCTCATGTAGAGGTCGTTTGCTTCAATCTTTGTGTTGTGATATTTAATGTGGTCGGCACCCCCGTGACACCTCCTACTTCCGTTGCCACGTGTTTTGGGGGTGTGACAATAACCGAGGAAAATACACTTCTTTGCTCTAGGTTGTAATTTTCCCTCATTAACATGCATATAAGTTGGACACCCAAATATTCTCAAATTGGAGTAATCAGCAGGTGTACCTGACCAAACTTCCTCTGGAGTCTTGAAATCGAGAGGAGCACAAGGAGACCGATTGACAATGTAGCAAGCCGTTGAAATTGCTTCTGCCCAAAAATCGAGTGTCAACCCTGCATTTGAGATCATACATCGAGTTTTTTCCAAAAGAGATTGATTCATACGCTCAGCTACACCATTTTGTTGAGGTGTCATCCTGACTGTATGATGTCGAGCTATTCCTTCATTCTTGCAAAACTCATTGAATTCGCTTCCACAAAATTCCATGCCGTTATCCGTACGCGGTCTCTTAACTTGTTTTCCTGTTTGCTTTTCGATCAAAGCTTTCCATTGCTTGAAATTTAAGAAAACATCATTTTTATGTTTTAAGAAATATACCCAAACTTTTCTTGAATAATCATCAATAAAAGTTAGCATATATCTTGCACCACCTTTTGAAGGAACACGAGAAGGCCCCCAAAGATCGGAATGGATGTAGTCTAAAGTACCTTTTGTTTTATGAATAGCAGGTGAATTGAATTTAACTCTTTTCTGCTTTCCAAAAACACAGTGTTCACAAAAGTTCATTTTACCAATACTTTGACAACAAAGGAGACCTCTTTTGCTTAACAAAGTTAAGCCTTTCTCACCCATGTGTCCTAAGCGCATGCCATAATTTTGTGATGTTAGTATCCGAAGATACAGAGACTGCTGCAGCACCCGTAACCAAGGTTCCCTGCAAAATGTATAAACTGCCAGACTTGCAAGCTTTCATTAGTACATGATCACCCTTTGAAATTTTTAGAAATCCACTTTCAGTTGAATACCTACACCCAAGAGAATCAAGGGTGCCTAAAGAGATGAGATTTTTCTTTAGATCTGGAACATGTCTTACATTTGTGAGTGTTCTGATAATGCCATCATGCATCTTGATTCGAACTTTACCAATACCAACAACTTTGCATGGAGCATCATTGCCCATTAAAACAATTCCACCATCAACTGATTCATATGTGGAAAAAGAATCCCTATCGGGACTCATGTGGTATGAACAACCCGAATCCAAAATCCAATCATTATTAGACCTAGATTTACCTTCTCTGACCATTAAGATAATTCCAGTATTCTCACCTTCGGCTATGCCAGCTTCAGCAGTGTTCCTGTTATTTCGCTCGTTATCATATTTTTCTTTATTTTTTAGCTTGTAACATTCGAGCTTGGTGTGACCCTTTTTTTTGCAATGATTACAAAATGGAACTTTATGTTTAGATTTTGACCCTCCTTTAGATTTATTATTCTTGTAGTCTCTATTTTCAGGTCTACCTCTAATAAATAGTCCTTCCGCTTGACTACCACTAGCTTCCCCTGTGATGTCCCTATCAATTTGCTCTTTGGGTTTTAAAGCAGATTTAATACTATCGTATGAGGCTGAGTCTTTACCATAGATCATAGCATCTCGAAAATGCTTAAATGTCTGGGGAAGCGAACACAACAATAAAATGGCTTGAACCTCATCTTCAATTTTAGCATCTACATTTTTCAAATCCATAATGATGGAATCGAATTTATCAAGATGCGAGAGAATAGATGTACCTTCCGTCATTTTTATCATGTACAACTTTTGTTTCAAATAAAGTCTATTCTCCACCATTTTCTTCATGTATATGGCCTTTAATTTGTCCCACATACCTTTGGCAGTCGTCTCATGAGCTAATTCTTGCAAAACCTCATTTGAGAGATTTAACACAATAGTCGATCTCGCCTTTTTATCCAACGTTTGGAACTTTTGTGCCATTATATCTTCTTGCTTCTTTTCTATCCCATCGGGTGCCAACTCACAGCCATACTGTATAAGAAGGGCTTCCATTTTGATTTGCCACATACCAAAGTTAACACTCCGGTCAAACTTTTCGATGGAGGTTGTTACTGACATGATGACTAATAGAACTATGAAATGGGATATGGCTCTGATACCAATTTGTTAGGATAAAACGAACCCCCAAGTTAACTATTAGTCACAAAGCGGATAATAGTAACGTAAAGAAGCTAGAAAATAATGAAATGATAGACATAAGATTTACGTCGAAGGTTTAAACAACTTTTATTAATAGGTGGAGACAAGTACATGAAAAAAAGAAAAAAAAATACAAAGGCTAAAAGGTTACAAGTATGTGTATAACACATACAATACTAATGTAACTCTTTCCTAAAGATGAGGAGAAGAAGTAGTAGGAGAACACAAGAAAATTGTTGTGTTCTCCTACTACTTCTTCTCCTCATCTTTAGAAAAGAGTTACATTAGTATTGTATGTGTTATACACATACTTGTAACCTTTTAGCCTTTTTCCTTTTTTTCATGTACTTGTCTCCACCTATTAATAAAAGTTGTTTAAACCTTCGATGTAAATCTTGTGTCTATCATTTCGTTATTTTCTAGCTTCTTTACGTTACTATTATCCGCTTTGTGACTAATAGTTAACTTGGGGGTTCGTTTTATCCTTAAAGAAGTAATAATGGGTGTATTTACGACATTCCCTACAACTTTACTTTTTGCCAAATTAGTACATGTATACATTTTGCAAAAAAAAAAAAAAAAAATAATTGAAGAACAAAGGTTAGATAATTTTTATATGTATGAAGCAGTATGAGTTCAATATAAACAAGGTCGTTTTGAGGCCGGACGTGGTGTTCGACCGCTCAGGACTTCCAAATTATAAGAGCCTCATTATGTGTGTGTTTGTGTATATGTATGTGTGTATATACATATACATATAATTTTGATTATTAATTGCAAGGAAAGAATATGTTATATATGTTTAAAGTTGATCGAGCCACAATAAAAACGATAAGAAAAATATAGTATGGCTCGATATAAAGCCTCATTTCGTCAATTAATCAAATTTCGTCGAGGATATCTGAAAATTAAGATCGGCCCTGAATATAAATCTTTGATGTGTTACGTATGTTTGAACGAATTTAAAAGAGAGAGTTTGAATGGTTGTCTGACATTTATTTATCGCACAAGTGTAGACCAAAGCATCCTGCTGATATGCTATCTTATGGCGGTGTAACACCTTCAGCAATGACATCTTATTATCTTACCATGTATCTTTAAAAACAAGAATCACAGCTATTAAGATGTGCTTATAAATAAATAACATAATAACTCTTGGATAAATGTGGATTCTATTCATGAGAGGGGTACCAACGGCATCGTCAGTTTCACAAACTGTCACCACTTTTAATGACACCATTGGTGTAACAACTCGCAAATTTAAACGTAATTACGAGCATTAAACATTTGCATTATTAGGCTAATTCCCTACTTGAGTGAATTCACAACTACTTTAGAGATAAGTCTAGCAAAGCCCACTAGTTGATACGCGTAGTATTACATATTTCGTAATTAGTATAATTGCGTACAAAACATTCAGAACAAATACGACAAAATATACGATCGTTGGCGAACAAATTATTTGATAATATGAAATTATTAAATAACATTATTATATATTAAGTATTATGTTGATAATATTTACAACGTAATTTTTGCCGCAAATAACATTTATTTCGTACAACTAAAACAATTTGAAACCCATTGCAAAAGTTAAAATAAAATAAAGTTAAAATTTTATTACTCAACTAAATAATTTTAAATAAAATAAAACAACTAAAAGAATAATCGAAAACATGTTTAAAAACCTATCATTTAAGAACATTTTAATATTTAACGATCGGGTAAACGAACACGGGTAAAATACCACAAAAATGGGACAAAGTCCCCTCCCCTTTTGTTTGAACAAAAGCTGCCCAAACACACCCACAACCCCCAAAACTTCACCTCATTTTCTCATTTCCATCTTCTTTCTCTCATCACTTTTCTCTCTATTTTTCACTACCAACAACAACCAAAAATCAACAACAAAAATCGCCACCACCATTTACATTTTCGGAATCATCACCATCAAGAGCAAGAACAAGCATCCATCATCATCATCTTCATCCTCTTCATCTTCAAAGTTCATCATCACCATTTTCAAAACCCCAATCTTCAAATTGTAAGGATTTCTTCACTTTTCTTTAGATTTCTTGTTAAAAACACTTAATATATCATGTATTAACTTTATAACAACAAGATTTGGTCTAAAAATGGGTTAGATTGCGTTTTTGGGCGAAAACCCGTCGAACAGACGGAAGTGTCGCCCACAGACGCACAGTATAGCGTCACTTGCTAAGCGACGCATGTAAGTGTCGCTCAGTAGTGACGCCTTTAAGTGTCGCCCTAAGTGACGCACCCTAGTGACGCCCGTAGCGTCACTTCCCAAGTGACGCAAATTCTAAGTGTCGCACAGTAACCCATCCGACACTTGCTTAAGTGACGCCTGTAGCGTCACTTCCCAAGTGTCGCTAAAAACAGAAACTTTCAAATCTTTTTCACTAAGTGTCGGAACCAGATTTTACCACTTGATTTACTCCGAATTTGGAATTCGAATGCGTTTTCACTACAGCAACATAGTAGAAATTAAAATTTTCCAAGATGACCTGGCAGCTCGACCCCAGCCAGGGACTCTGCCCCTTGGACTCCGCCAGGGGTTGCCACCCCTTGGACCCCGCTACCAGGGGCGCTGCCCCCGGACCCCCGTACAAAATTTCCCATTTTATGAAAATACAACGAAACTGCCAACACTACTTTGAAATGTTGATTTCAAACCAACACCAACGAGTCGTATACATTTTCACAACTATGAAATACAAACGCAAACGTTAAACAGACACTGGAATGGATGGTTAAACTAAAACCTCCACATACTTACTAAATCTCAT
Organism: Pseudognaphalium luteoalbum; assembly: GCA_963422505.1. Classification (NCBI taxonomy): domain Eukaryota; kingdom Viridiplantae; phylum Streptophyta; class Magnoliopsida; order Asterales; family Asteraceae; genus Pseudognaphalium; species Pseudognaphalium luteoalbum. Next base: position 31,124,947 of record OY730195.1, read on the forward strand.
ACGTTTAGGGCGTTAGGAGATTTCGACTAGACTTCTTGGGCTTTAGGCTTTGCTAGCGCTCGAACATACTCGACTCATCAGGTGAGTTCACAGCCCCTACTTTTACTGTTTTAACTGCTTTTGAACAGGGGTGGAAAACATAGTCAACTGTTTTACTTATTGCCATAACTGCTTTTACTCATATGATTGTTTATCATACTTGTTTGCTCCCACGATTAGAGTGCTTGAACTGTTAAACTCATACACAAAAACTGGAATTTATGATACAACATCTTCATACGAATGTCGTGTCAAACTTTATTTGGTATACCGGAGAACGACCGGTACTTTTATAAAAATGCTGGAGAACGACCAGCTACGTATTTTAGTGCCAGAGAACGACTGGCCAAGTGGACGGGAGAACGACCCGTGCGTATTCTGGACCGGAGAACGACCGGTGCGTATTTCGCTGGAGAACGACCAGCAGTGTTTGGACGGGAGAACGACCCGTGCGTATCTAGACCGGAGAACGACCGGTAAACTGTTTTATTGGGTGGGAGAACGACCCGTGCGTCTTTTGACCGGAGAACGACCGGTACTATTTGGATAACTTAAACTGTATTTTGGGTAACATCCCACGTAAACTGTATTTTGGGTAACATCCCACGTAAACTGTATTTTGGGTAACATCCCACGTGAACTGTATTTTGAGCAACATCCCAACCGAATTATATTTGGATAGCATTCCACAAAATGTTTATTCAACTATTATGGCAATACTACTTATGAACATATTTGATATTCAACAACTGTTTACGAATGTATTTGGTGAAACAAACTGTATTTGCAACATGAAACCTGTGAATTCACTCAACCTCGTTGTTGACTTTTACTATGTTTTTCAGGGAATTAGCTGCGCACGTAGGAACTGCCTGCACACTGGAACATAGGTGACCCACGAAGCATAGGATGCCAACTTTTGACAACTGGATTTCTTTTATATAACTAAGCTGTTTTAGTCATATTTATGAAATCTACTTTTGTAACTTAATATCTTTCACATTTGCACGATTTGAAAAATCGTAAACTTTGTAACTATTACATTTGGCATCTTAATATATTTGTTCTGTTGTAATCATATGCTCTGATACGTATGCATGTACTGTATATTGTGGCATTCCCCATACTTAACTAAACGCTTCCGCTACACTAAATCAACGAATTTTGGGGGTGTTACAATTGGCAACAAACATAACTTTTACATCAATTTTTAGTGTATTGGTTTAGCGACGTGAAACGGACCGAAATTGGTGGGGCCGAGAGCAATCTTATTTTTTGTTTTGAATCTGTTTAGTGTATAGAAATAACGGTATATTAGTTAATATGAGGCCCGGTAAAACCGAGTAATTTGCTATTGTTGGCTGTGTTGTGTCAGTTTTGAAAAAGACTTACGTGGTGTTGATGTGTCAGAAACTAATGCGTCAGTTTGTGTCACTGTTGTGAGAGGTCTTAGAGGGTTTTGCCAGCCGAGTGACCAGCTAGTAAATTTTTATAAAATCACACAAACAATTAGGGGTGTACATAAATGGTTTGGAACCGTCAGAACCGGTAAACTGAACCGGAACCAAACCAGAATCGAACCTAACCGAGATATAATCGTTCGGTTCCTGGTTCTAATATTTTAGTGTTAATGGTTCGCGGTTCGGTTCGGTTCCAGAACCGTTAAAACCAGGATCGAACCGAAATATACTTAGTAATATTATTTTTCTTATATTAAGTCATGTTTTAACAGCTTACTATAATATACAACTTCAATTTTCAATTTATTACGTATATCTAATATTGGAATTATGTATAAAATGTGTTATTATCTATGTATACGTCATTATTCAACATTCATATGTGTCAATTCTGTAAGCCTTTATAAGAAATCGATAGTAATAACTTAGATATTACATTAGCTAAGTTTTAGGAAGCCATTTAGATACATGACAACAATAGCACGTGATTTTTTTCTTATTGTCAAAAGAAATTTCATTCACAAATGAGTTACTCTAGGAGTTTGTTAACGTGTGCGTCTAACTTATTTGGTTCGTGGTTTTGAACCAAAATCGTCATAACCGTACCGGACTAGAACCGCAATTACATGGTTTAGTTCGTGGTGCTTAATTTTTCATTAACTGGTTCGTGGTCCGGTTCGGTGCGATTTTTTAACCATGTACACCACTATAAAGAATCATATTGTGCTAATTACATTAATCCAACTTTATTATATATATATATATATATTAGAATATGAATATACAATGGAGATTCAAACCTTAACAAAATTAAAGTGTATAAACTTTAATGGTAGTTCATATTTTATAATCACCCACCACAATCAACTATATATGTTTTTGGAAAATAGTAGTATCATAAACGTAGCTTGTAATAAATTATTATGAGTAATTTCAAGTAATTCGGATACTATTATCGAAATATACGAAAATAAAAAAAAAACAAACAAACTACATTACTTATAAACGAAATTGGATTGACTGGTCGACCCATTCTTACAAAACGTTGACGCCGATAATACTGGCATACCCATACGCCCCACTTTAAGGACATTATGTGTAACACAATGTTCATGCTAACTTAACTGCCAACTCTAAAGAGTGTCCGAGTTCATAACATAAAACTTGACTCTTGTTTTTGCAGAGTCCTCCTGCATGAAACAACTAAGCTATGTGCATGGGAGCCAAACTTGCATCCCATCGTGATTGAACTTGGGTACACTGGACATTCTCAAAACCCCACCACTAAACTACCCATGTGGTCTGCCCATTTAGTAAGATTGTGGTGTGAGACCCGAAAGTAAATAGGTTTGTGTGTCAAAAATCTCAACCTTAAATCATTTATTTTCTTTTAGCTTTGGATTAAATTTCAGATCGGATGAACAATTGTGACCCCTAATAATTGATGTGGATAGTCACCAACTAATATAGCTAAATTGCCACTTGATTACGTAGCACTAATATTGCAACAATCACGGAATGGTACGGATGGAAGAGGTCTAACAACAATCACTAGCAACAATCACCCCTGATGACATTGTTCCTGGAGCAATCTCGTCTACTAATAAATCTGCTTGGATGATGATTTGTAACACATGTTCGAGAATTAGGATTTCACAAAAACGAATTTCGGTGAAAACTATACCGTTAGAAAGATTAATAGAACAATGTAGACGAATGAAGCGGTGATTTTATCAAAAAATGACACCGATTTGATGATTAATCGAAGGGATTTCGATTTCTAGGGTTTGGGAAGTTCAATTGTAGAGGAGAGAGCAAGCATGAGAGAGAGCGAGATTTATGTATGTTTTTTTGAAATAAAGTGAAAATAATAATTAATTAATTAGATGGTAAAATTACCATCCTACCCCTCTGCCCAAAATCTTCTTTAAATTTATTTCTTTAATTAAACAATGGGGTATTAATTTGGACCCTTGATTTACTAGATCCAATAGCTCATATTCATTCTTTTATTCTCACATAAAATGAGTTTACTCATTTGAACCCTACTCTAAGTTTATAAACCCTTACAAAAGCAGGGGCATATAACTTGTTTGATGATGTGTTACATTAGTTGTAGCAAAACAAATTTCTTTCGTAATCTTAAATTCTTTATTAAGTTAATATTACTAAAACTTTGAACTTTTAAAAGTATAAGAGTGAATAATCACTATCTCCCGAGTTGTGCATCAAATATGCTTATAGTTTGACCACAAAAGTATATCTTAATTAAGTTGATAACTACACTTAAACATATTAATTAATAAGATGTTAAGTGGTCCAAACAATACATATACATATATATATATATATATATATATATATATATATATAAAAGTTGGGGAAATGTTTTATGATGTTGAACTGTGTAGGGGTTCGGTCCTGCTCCATTAAAATATGAAACGTCTTTAATAGGTGGTTCAAATATCGAAAATAATATGTGTCATTATTGTTATTGGATTGGTCATTTGTGTATATATATAAAACTTGAAGGATTAAAAAAGTAAAATATGTAATTTTGAGGGAAGGATGATTGGTCAATAGTAAAACACCCAACCATACGTTTGTTATTTGTTTGCCCATAAAAGTCTAGTTACTATGAGTATGTAATTTACATTTACATATTTCTTTGGAGTAGACCATAAATGTGATTGTGAGTTTGTACCATAAGTTTTGTTTAAGTTTTTCTCACGTCATACCTCTCTGTACTTTGAGCTCGAAACACATCCTTAATGTCGAAGTATCCGATCCTTTTAGCTTCTTAATTATATTGGTAACGTTTTCTCCCTTTCAAAAAGATGAATGTGACATAAAAAAAGGTATCTAAGTAAATCAATATCTTTTAACTTTAACGACTTACACACAAAATAGTTACGGTTAACAACAATTATTTCTCCATCCAAGAGATCGTAGGTGCTTGATAACTATTTTTTTTGTATATAGGTCAATGTATTGACATGAAGTATATTACATCTTAGTATTAATCACCAAACTTATGAATAATAAGTTGTTTTTTGCCTTCTTAATCTACATTTCTTTCATAATAATTGACCTATATATTTTTGCCGTTCAAAAAATAAAATAAAAAATTGACCTATATACAAAAATGACCAAGTTCAATGTATCCGAAAATAACCAGATTCAATAAACCCATGTTTAGGTTATGGACAGTTATATATTCTATAACTGTCTTTTTTGGTTATCATCATTGAATGGGCATATCTGCAAACGCATAACACACACACACAAAAAAAACACTCTAATCATCGATTTCATTGCTGGAAAACTTTGACATCTCTTAAATTATCACATGATGATTATCGTGAACTCGGAGCAATTATAAGATCGAAATATCGTAAAGTGATTTTCAAACATAATTCACAAAGATTATATTCGGTCATTTGTATCAGTATCATGTTATATCTAACATGATAGGTTTAATTTATAGTTTTACTATTAATATTAATCAATACTATTTACATGAAGTTATGAAACCTGATACAATTTAGAAATATGATAAATAATAATAATACTTATATATAAAAAGAAAAATTAAATAAAAAATATGTGGTGAATATACTAGTAAATAACAACTTTAGTCCATAAAGCTTAATAGTATTAATTTACAGTCTTATGTATACTTGTATTGTAATAGTTGATACCTTTTTTTAACAAAAATATTGTAGTAGTTTATTAAAAGTAAGATTCTAGGTTAAAAGTCTAAGTGTAAATTACAGGGATAGTACATGAATAGTTCACTATACTTTACGAAAATGTTTATCTAGGTTACTAGACTTAAAAAATGCTCAATTGGATCACTATACTTGTTGATTGATGTCATCCCACTTATATATTTTGCCGAATTTCGGTTAAAAAAATAATGACTCAATTGAACATTTTTAAGTTTGGTAAACAACGTCATATTGGCTATAACAACTATGTCTAAAGTTTGGTAACCTAATTGAACATTTTTCCATGTACAGTAACCCATTTAACCATTTTTAAAGTTTAGTAATCCAGATAAATATTTTCATAAAGTATTTTAACTTATTTGTGTATTATCCCTAAATTATAATAGCATATATTTTGTTTAAGATGTTAACTTTTTTTAAAATTAAACATTCATTTTAATTTTATAAATTTGTATTAATGCAACCGTTTAAAACAATATATAAATATTTGATGTCAAAATTTGAAAATTTCAACGTAACGTGTGAACATGATTTTTATTTCAAAGTGCACTACTATAACTCAATTTGAATATATTTTTTCACTAACTAGTCTTGAACTTGCATAAAAATTAAAAACTTTTTATAAAATCACAATTATTTATATCAGTTACAACATACAAGCATGTCCTCAAAAGAACAACATTCTAAAAATACTCATAAGAAGTTAGAGTAATACTAAATGCATGGGTGTTCATGGACGGTTAACCGGATCATCGGTTCGTCATTTTCTTGAACCTAAACCGAAACTGAAAAGTTCAGTTAATTGGTAATCGGTTAACCGGTTTTTCCGGTTCGATTATACGGTTAACCAAATTAACCGGTTGTATTTACCAATCACTTAAAATATAAACATCAAAACACAAATACACACTCATTTGTTGAATATTTGTTATAAATTCAACACATTGATCATTTTAACAATAAATATTAAACTTTTTCATTAGGTACAAAACATGAATGTATAAACGTTGAAATAAGTTAGTCACGAAACTAAATATTTAACTACTAAAAATGTAAAAAAGTGAACCTTTGTACTAACATAAATACAAAACTATAAGAATCACATTATAAATTAGAAAATATTTAGTAATATTATCATATATCTATATACAATCACATATTTAAAATATCAAAATAAAATTTTCAATTTTTCGATTAACCGGTTGAGTTAATATCGTGAACCGAAACCGAAATCGAATAACCGAAATTATACCGGTTCGGTTAACTGAAACCGAAAAATAAAAAAAATTCGGTTCGGTTAACCTAAAATTCGCTACGGTTCTACAATATTCGGTTCGGTTTTCCGATTTCGGATAATTATGAACACCCCTAACTAAATGAGACTACTTATATGGACCTAAAAAGAGGCTTAATTTTTTGATTAGCTAAATTTTTCCTCTCTCTTAATCCCATCCAATTAATTCTTCAAACTTACCAATCACATCTTTAGGTCTATTTTTAATCTTAAAATTTTTAGTCATACCAATCATTTTCCAAGAAGTTAATAGATACAACACATAAAAAATGATTCATTCACAAACATTATGCTATTGTATACTTGTATTGTGAACAATTTGGTGTATGAACCAATTTCTTTATTGCACCTATCACCTCCCCACTCATGACGTTCAATCACAAGTATGGGTAGAGGCACATTGAAGGTACAATATCTACGGTTTTATTCGCTATACGAAGTAATTAAAATTTTCATTAGAAATTTGTGTTCATCGTTACATTCATTGCTTCTACTACGAGTTTACAAAAATTAATATATCGGTGCTACAGGTCATTCCAAATGCTGAATCCGCCATTGTGTCACAAGTGCTAATATAATAATCATAAGAAAGACATATAAGAAAGACATGATAACATATGTAATAGTGATATCTTTATCTTTATCTTTACTTATATATAAAGAAGACTTGATTTTTTTAGACTCGCTTTAAAATGACACATCATCATCATTTTTATAATAATGAACTTTTCAATTTTACTATATTTTTTTTATTCATAAAAATATGACTTCATTTCATAATTAATTAATTTTCTATATGTCTGAAATTAGGTATCCCACTTACTATTTTGGGTTGTCTCAAAATAAGTGCCCATATTTCGTCATACCAATCTATAAAATAACTTAATGGGTAAGATGAGATGTTATTGGTTGGTAGATAGTGTTTTTTCAAAATTGTATGCATTTTGATATGAGACATTTATTTTAGAATGGAGTTAGTATGGTTTGTATGACTTTTAACTAACCATCAGATATATTGTGGTGTTAATTCATGCTAAAATTAACTCTCACATATTTCTAATCTTAACTTAATTTGCATCGAACAAAAATGCGTAGTCTCTTTTATTTATAACTAAACATCAATCATCGATTATAGTATAAAAAAACATGCTAACATATTTATTGCAAGTGTCGGTGCTTGAAAATACGAGTAGTAGATAAGAATACATAAATTTGTTCATGTTTCCGTTTCCATCAAGCATCAACAAAAACTTCAAATCACTATTCATTTTTAAATATGGGTCGTGCATTGCACGGATCAGTGTCATCTTCACTCCCAAACAATGTAATTTTTTAAACTTCGTGAAAACTAATTCAAACACTTGTTTTGGGATAGACAGAGTAATATAATTATGAAATTCGAAAGTCGTTAATAACATTGCAAGGCGTGACTGTGCATAGGTATTTATTAGTTTCTATATAACACTAATATCAAATAAGTAAGTCTTATATAATAGTGTATTGTATAAGAGTTGCGATATACTATACAACCACACAATAAATATAATTTGGTACATGAGATTTGTAGTGCAAATACGACATTCCAATATCTTATTTCGATAGATATCGATAAATGAATATATAAGTCAAAATGTACGTCTTTATAGATCTCTTTTTTTCTTCTTATTGTTATGATTTACAGAGTAAATTACATTGCCAGTCTCTATAATTTTTCTTATATTTCAGTCCCGGTCTTCGAGTCGGGTATTGTGTAGGTCCAGTCTCTTGACCTAGATTTTTGTTTCATGGCAAGTCCCTCCTCTTATCATGAAGGGGGTAAAAAAGTCTTTTTCTTATCTTTGTTCTTTTTCTTAATAATATCTAAATCAAATGGTTAAATATGGTATTTTTTAATATTTTCCTTTTAGGATAGGGCCTTATTATTATTATTATTATTATTATTATTATTATTATTATTATTATTATTATTATTACTAGTTTAAGACCCGTAAAATTTACGGGTTGACTTTATGATATGTCTAATATGGATGTGTTATATGAATTTAATAAATGTTTTGGTGTTGGTGTATGGTACATCGGTTTGTACTGTTATAAATTTAAATTAAAAATGTATTAAGGATGTGAATTGTTATAGATTTTGGAATAATGAGTCCAAAAAATTTAATAAATTAATAGGGTTGATATTGTGTATGATATCACTTTGTTATTTGTACTGATATTTAATAATACTATATCTATCTTAAAATCATACGAATTTGTTTTTCCATATAAGTAAATTTACCGGTTCAGATCGAAAATACCATTTTGTACTTAAAAATTAACGCTCTTTGCAGTTTATTGTTGGTTTTCATCAACGTAAGTTACTCTCTGTAATTTAAATCAACAACCTATAATAAATTACTTTGTGTTTTGAACTTTAACGACAGATGACAAAACATGACAACTCAATGCCGACTCTACTGACCTGAATAACGTTAACACTAGTGGCGGAGCTAGAAATAAATATTAGGGGTTGCAAAAAATTTCAAGTATATAAATTATAACTAAAATGTGCTAGAAAAATACAATTCCATTGAATAAGTGGAATTACATCAAAATGTACGATGTCGATTATAATCTAAATTTGCTCTCTTCATTCAAGTTGTTCAAAAGTTGTCAAATTGTTATAGCTCATCAGAAACATTTTCTAACTCTTCTATTTCTACAACAGACATGAAAAATGTTGTTTAGAAATTCGTATCATATACACACAAATCAATTCTTTCGAAAGTAACTTTGCGCAACAAAACTAAAAAACAAAAGTTCTAAACAAATCAAGCAAGGGAATACGAAATTGTCGAACTAAATAGTGATATAGAACCGAAAATTGCAGCATCAATCAAATAAATAATGAAACTTCATGTATATAAATGAATGTATTTTCTAACAAAATGAAAGAGTTGAGCTTAATATATTAAATTGGGTTTGATTCAATAATGAGACCATATAAATTTAAACATTACATAGGATATAATGATAATGATCTTCATATCTTTGCATGAGTAGCACATATTTATGCTATATTATATATTAAAAAATATTTACACTCATATTAAAAAATATTTACACTAGATGTACAAAAGTCATATGTAGCAAGTGCTACACCTTGCATTTGATTACATCCGCCTCTGGTTAACACAACCTTAGGAGATTAAACGGTAAATTATATTAGGGATGTAAATTGACACATATAGAAATTAGTGGTAAAAGAGTAAATTTATTAATCAATTATCGATAATATTTTGCATTTGTATTAATCGAGTAAATTTATTAATCGAGATATATACCACTTCCTTTTTGTATTTGCATTGTTCTTTAATAAGAATACATCAAAACTTTAAATTAGTTAATTAAAAGGTTAAATTGTTAGTTTTAAGATTTCAAATCTTGTAATTCGGTATCGTATTTTTTTGTGTGTTTCTAATTTGCATCGTATTTTCAACAAGATTTTTTTTTGTTTCGTCAAAGTTACATACATGAGGATAACTGAAACGCACGAATAAATATGGAACACCGATGGTTAAGAATAATTGGGTACCCAACGGATATTTGGTCGGGTATCAATACGAATGTTCGAAATCGGTATGTGTACACATACACTTAACCCCTCGGAAACAGACACGTTGGCATTCATAATCCAAACATTGTAAATTAGAATTTGATAAAAGAATTTGAAAAGGTAGTAGTATTGGTACAAATACACTAAAATCCATCAGAACTCGACCCGCTGGCATCCATGATCCAGAATTATAAATTATAAATTGATAAAAGGATTCAAAATAGTAGGCCGTATAAGAATTTAAATTGGTAGGTGATTGAATGAAGTTATGAACTTTTTTGGAATTGAAAATAGCTTATTGGGGTTTTTCATAAAAAATAAAATAAATAAAATTGTAGGAAGAGTTTGATTTATAGAAGAAATTATCAATTATAAAATATTTGGAGGATTATCAACATTTAAAGGAAAAAGAGAAGTTTATATTGTAAATATTAAAGGGTGTATACTGTAAATATAGAAGGGTAAATTAGTATTTTAATCATATAATAAAGGGATTAATTTAATTAATCCATTAACGTATAATTGTTATTGTTAGCTTGAGTTTTATATACTATATATACAATATTTTTTATATATAATAAGATAATGTACATATCAATGGGTGAACTTTGTATCATACACAATTATATTTTATATTTCATGAGTATTAGATTTTATTTTGTATGATATGAATATATGAAATTATTCATTATCTTGACGTACTGAAACTTTGAATTAATTAATTAAAAAGTTAAATTGTTAACTTTACTGGGCGATAGAATGAAGCCATAACTTTTTGGAATTAAAGATAACTTATTGGGGCTTTTGTTAGAAAAAATAAAATAAAGAAGATTGTAAGAAGAGTTTGAATCATGAAAGAAATAATTAAGTGTTTATTAAATTAAAATTTTCATAAAATATTTGGAGGATTATATACAAATAAAAAAGTAGAAGATCTATATTGTAAATATTGAAGGGTCTATATTGTAAATATAGAAGTGTATATTAGTCTTTTAGTCATATAAAAATAGGATTAATGATGTCATTAAATAAATGAATGGTTAGATCTTAATTGTCGATCTCCATCTAATGGCTATTATTTTTTCAAGACTTTTCTTTTAATATATAAGATATATATATATATATATATATATATAGATTATTATTATTATAAAGTTTTTAATTAACTTTTAACAATCAACGAGTTAGCGTACAACAAATTATGACTCCAACATCAACAACCTTTAACCCCTTTAGCTTCCAACACCATCCCACAACCAGTACACACCGCAAATCTACATTTAAAATCTGACCACACACAAGCTGTGTGACTTCCGATCGGACCATTATGTTGTGCAAACTCCGACGTAATACGCACAAAATTGCATCTGTCATGGTTCCGACCTGATCTGCGGTTGTGATGGGTCTTGCGTTTACCGAAGAACAGAAACAAAATCTCCACTCAACCCCTCCCCTCCCGCTATATCATTATTTATTTCCATTTTTAAAACCTAGATTTTCGTGCTTTATCTATTTTAATCGGCAATTGTTTATTGATAATGATGGCGGACGATGACAGATATGTGATGCGAACATGATGGACGGCGTCGGATCTGTGATTCGGTTTTGCTTTTGTGGTGGTGGTTAGGGTTTGAAAGCAAACAGTTTCTTCAACAACATTCGAATGCTATGGTGGTGGTGGTTTCACTTTCCCGACCTTGTAGGGGTTGATAACCACAAATCCTAATTAGTTGGGCGTGAATGATGATTAGTAGTTTAGTAAAAAAATGTAATTTTCATGTATGTAATGTTGGTGTACATTATAAAGATTTTACTTCGTATTGACTTAAAAATCTCACTGCAAGTGTAGTACACAGTTGTTGATTCAATTTGTGTTTTTTATGGGTAGTTGCTCAATGAAGAAGAAAGGTAAGAAAACGAATAATAAAGGATTTAAAACAAAATATTAAGGGTATTTTAGTCAATTCATGTGGATTTATTCGAATGAAGGACTTGCGATGAAATAAAAATCCGGGTCAAGGGACTGGACCCGCACAATACCCCACCCAAGGAACCACATGGACTGGCAATGTAATTTACTCTAATTTACAGGTACCGAAAGTGATTTAACATGTAGATAAGGGGTAAAAAGTGTCAATACATATACACAAATCTAATGGAAGACCGAGGTCAAGAACAAGTCAATGTCACTCAATAATTTATTAAATTAAATTTCTTTCTTTCAAGGGTTTTTACATTACACAAAATTCAAACCAAACTCAAAAATTAAACACTTTTATATCTCTTATTGATTGATAAATGATAAATCGATTGATTCATGTATCTATCATTAGATAGATTGCAGAATTAATTGAGTTAAGATAAAAAAGTACAACCTTTAAATGGTTGGGTTCTAAATTCTGTGAAAGAATCAGCTGAAAACAGATTCAAAATGGAAAATAAATCAAATTATTCGATTCTGGGTTGTCTTTATTCGTATCAAGTTTACTTTTTTATTTGTTTATGTTGTTTTTACGAGATTAATGCTGCTCCATACGATTCTTTCACTATTTCAAGCTTTACTTATGGTAGAACTGTGCTCAGACCTTATGATTGGCGATATATTAGAGGTAATTCTCACTTATCAATTGGTTTGATCTGTCTTATTTAATTGTTTAATCAGTTAACTTGTGGGTCAATTCTAAATTTAGGGGTGGAACTAGTTCAAATTTGTGTGTTTTGCATATGGGTTGATAATTAGTATCAGCTTAAGTTATGGGTTAGTAAGTGTCAGATAAAAGTAATCATCTTTGTAATTAATTAGATTGTAATTCTTGATTTTGATGATCATTTACATGGTGGGTCAAAGTCATATATAGTATTTTTCAAGTTGAAATAATTAATTTGGTATGATTTGCCCTGAGATCCTCATACTTGGGTGGTGCATGATTTCAGCTGCAGTCAGGTGCTTATAGCAAGGATATATTCCTTTAAAATATTAGAGAATTAATCATTTATCATCATTTGGGATTACTCAAATCTAGAGTCTGAGCTGTTTAAGTTTATTGATGGGAGTTTCTCTTGACTTAGTTTTATCTTTGTTTATTTATAATTATTAATAATTCAGTATTGTATGAAATGATCACGTATCATCTTAGGATATACTCGTATATAATAATAATACAAGGCTGGAGTATTTCACTATTTTATTTTATCAATTAATTTCTGTTAGAAGATTTTATTACACATTGTTTGCTGGCAAAATTGTCATTGGCGGGAATTTATGTTCCACGGCGAGTCGACGAATTAAAATACACTTTATATAGTTTTATGCTAATGCAACTAGTTTGGTCCATTTGGGTCAAAAGACTTATTTTTATATATTGTTGCCCTCAAAAGACTGCATATATAGAATCATGTTGATTTGCTTATGAGTCATGACATTTCTTATCAAATACTGATTCGACCTTGTGTTTATTGCTACAGTTGATTTGCCAACTTGGTTCTCTTCGATGACTGTATCTTTAGAGTCAGATGTAGATTTTGTAAGTATGATCGCCTGCATTGGTACATTACCAAAAGCACGTATCTTGTAGGTCCCACTTTTATTTCTTGGTTTCATCAAGTAAATGTGGCCTATGGTGACATCTATATTTCTTATATCGACCTATATATGATGCCCACAAAATGAATTTATTAAATGACTGAAACGTATAGGATTTGCTTACTATTGCTTTTATGATTTGCAGGATACAAATAGCATAATGAGGGCAGATAAAAATAATCTACCAATGATATGTGCTCGTGAAGGCAGCCCTCCTTTGCCTGATACATATAATACTTCTTTTATTGGGTTAGGTACAACATTAGTCTTTTTATGGGTCTCATTTTAGTTTATAACACTTGATCACGTTTTCGTTTACTCTGAAGTATATAATTGTCAATGGCTAAAACAAATGCATTGTCCCAAATTTGCATCAAGTTCGGCTGGATTATCAATTTACATTTTATTTTTTCTTTTATTTGTTTGCTGCTTCAGTGCTGGGTCCCATTTTAAATGGATCTTTGGCAATGGAAGGTCTTCAGTTTGCCGAGAGATGTTATCCTATGCAGAAAAAAATTCTGATAAGGTTAACAAACGAGCAGGTCAACTTTTCTTTTCTATATTTTATCATTTGGAATATATTTATAATTATAATTATATATAACAGAAGACGATATTGTTCTGCAGATTTCACCTGGAGTGTGGTACTTTGGTTTATTTAACGGCATTGGATCTACGAGGACTCAATCAAAGATGGTAACCAATATCATCTTTAATGTTCCTAGCCATTGGTATTATGTGTATTTTCCTACTATCATTGGAACTACTCCCGTTGTCCATGAACATTGGATGTATCTTAGGGGAAGTGATTGAATACGAGCAAATGTAAGATACCCTTCAACAGTGACATTAGGTCGGGTAATAACTTTTGAGTGAGCGATTTACGGGTTATAGACATTGGATGTATCTTAGGGGTTATAGACATTGGTATTATGTGTATTTTCCTACTATCATTGGAACTACTCCGGTTGTCCATGAACATTGGATGTATCTTAGGGGAAGTGATTGAATACGAGCAAATGTAAGATACCCTTCAACAGTGACATTAGGTCGGGTAATAACTTTTGAGTGAGCGATTTACGGGTTATAGACGTGTAAGCGTTAAATATACTTTAGGTCTTTTGGGTGACATCTAATCTGCTTAAGCTGGTCAATCCATTTCCTTAATCAATAATGTTAGTTGTTAAATTTTCTGCACCAAACCGAATCAGCGAAACATATGGTTTCCTTTTTTACTAGATTATTGTTATTGCATAGCTGTTGCATAGTATATATAACATTATCAATTTATCATAGACTTAACTATAAGGATTTAGACTTGTATATTAACTCTACCCATGTATAAATCCCTTATGATTTATTCAATAGCGGACATATATCGTTTCAAAGAACTTTATGTTTGACATACTTTTTAAGTAATCTTGTTTATTCAATCCGTTTGAGATAACACATAACCTATATCGATCAATCCATAAGTTAATATGTCAAACTTTCCACCTTTGAGGATTAGGGACAATTACTTAGACAACATTTCTAGAAAGTCATGTAACACAACAACATCCAAATGCATCTTTAACAAAATACTCGTGCCACCATATTTCGCAATATATTGTTGTAAAGCTTTATGAATTTGCGAGATGCACTAAAAGACAGAGGACCTATCTAGAGTCAACTTTCATGTATAAGTCAACTTGTTGAAAAAAGCCAGATTTGCAAAAAAGTCAAACTTCACAAAAGATGGTAAGAAACGGTAAAAAGCTTATTTGGTAAAATATATTTGCAAAATTTAGTGCTATTTTGTTAAAGTCAACATTTTTGTTGTTATTATTTTGTTAAGTGACCGAAAAGTGCCATTAAAATAATTTTACCTGTAGATTATTACTTAAGTCACACCACAATGAATAAGTTATTTAAAATTGGACCACTGTGTTTATATAAATTTTGTTAAAGGAGGTATTTCTCTTTTAGAGAGGAAAAATATAAAAAGTGGACCATGAATAATTTCTATTATAATTATTATCATGTCATGGTCTTTGCGTTACAGATAAATCGAGGTTCGGGGTATTCATTTAGTGGAAATGTGAGCATTGAAGGTTGTTTGAGCACATTCATCTCGGGTGAATTCTGCAATCAAACAATCGAGCATCTTCCATGCGTTGACCAAAATTCAACTCAAGGAAAAGTCACTTCTTGTAAAAATGATGGTGCAAGTTCTTGCATTCATGTCAATGAATCTAAATTGTACTCTTTGGACTTGTTGGGAGTTTCTGAAGAGATCATTATATCAGCAACCAACGTTATTTTTAATCAAACACAATCAAATGGTTCAAATAGTGGTAGTAATATCATATTGATGTGTTATGTTCGATATGGTGGCATATCATCATCATTTACACATGATTATTCGGGTGAAATCAGTAATGCGCCTTTGGTTATACGTTCACCAAAAGTTGGTCGGTGGTATATTACCGTTATACCCCTAAACCTCTTAAACAGAACCGCAGGGAACATGAATGTATGCTACTCATTGGAGTGGAAGTTGCTTCGTTGTCCTATAGACAAGGCTGGATTAAATTGCACGTGGGAAAGGTACATGCTTCAGGTTAGTTGATATCTCTCTTTAATTAATCAAGTTATTTGAACTCGAAATCATACTTCTATAAATATGTATAACTAATCTTCATTGACACTGAATTGTGTGCTTTAAGACCATTTGGAATTGGTAAAAGTTGTTCTTTTGTGTTACTGTATGAAAGTTCATTAAAAGTGTCATTTTTGACCTACTTATTAATGAGTGGTCAGCTCGAGTTATGCTAATGGGCCTACGAGTTAGAACAATAAAAGGTAGCTGAAAAGGGAAGTGTTTGGACGGACGGAGAGTTGTTGAATATGTACCTCTAATGCATATATTCTCATAAATCACATACTTAAAAATTCAAATTATCATTGGAAAGAACTTAACTTTTGTAATCATATATTTAACACACTAGAATCTCATAAATCGGTACCATTTATTACTTCTCAACTTGTTACCCAATCCACCCGATCTGCCTGCCATCTATAAAATATATTATCCTTTTTCTCTCCTTTTGTTGACTAGATAGAGTGATCAATTTTCATTTGTGGGTCCTGTTTTTATATTTAGCATTTTCATTTTCATTTCCCTTTACATGAGGAAAAATGAAGATGGAACCCACATCTAATTTCCTCGGTCATGTGTTCTTTTAATTGATTCTTACAGAAGATGCATGGAATATGCAGACAATTCTAAGGAAGAGTCCCTCCGTACCTTTTGAATCATATTATTTACCAATCAGCGATAAAGTTTCTTCAAATTCTGCGAATTTCCTTCTCGAACCTCTCCTTAGCAACTCGTCACTTGGTCAAAATCAAAGTCAAGGTCTACAATTTGCTTGGACTTATTTTCTAGTAGACGTCCCTGCAGGTGCATCCGGAGGAAGTATTCACCTTCGATTGAATTCTGATACAAAAATAAGTTACCAGATATATGCATCATATGGTGGACTACCAGTTGAAGATAAGTGGGATTATTTTTATTTGAACTCGACTAGCAATAGTAATGGTTCTATGTTCTATAAGTTGTATAATTCAGATGAGAAAGCGATCAGTTTTTATATCCTTTATGTTAGAGGAGGAACATGGAGTTTTGGTGTTAAACATTTGACTTCTGATGGTAATGCCTCGGAGAGTCAAAGTCAAACTACCATGTCTATATCAATTGAAAGATGTCCAAGAAGGTGCTCTTATCATGGAACATGTCAAAATGTCGTGGAAATGAGTGGGTTATCTCTATACAGGTACTGACGTTCATCCCCCCCCCCCCCCCCCCCCCCCCCCACACACACACACACACACACACACATGCACATGCACATGCACACACACACACACACAAACACAAACACATAAATATATAATATGTCAAATGATATGTGTGTGTGTGTGTGTGCGAATTAACAAGGAAATGCGTCAAATGTGTTGAACATGTCAGACGGGTAAAGTGTATCTTTGAATGCATGTAACCTCCCTACATTTCTTTAGTTCAATTTCGATTATTAATGTGTTGTAATAAATAGTTTTTAAATTATGTTCAATGCATTATTCTCTTATAAAGATTCATGAAATAATAAAGAAAGTGTTTGCGGGTCAAGTTTCAACCAGTACTACAACTTTGCTTAATTTGGACTGTTAGCTAAAGTACACCACCAACCCATTCGCAGTCATTTAGATGCTGACATGTTACATTTATGTCAGCTATTGCTCCTGTGATCGTAACCATGGTGGCTTTGACTGCAGTGTTGAAATCGTCTCACATCGAGGTAAGTTTGTTTTCTCTCCTATTCACGAGATCAAGATTATGAGGACATATGTAAAAATATTAAGAAGACCTTACATTTTGCTATTGATCAAGTCCTCATGTAGAATAGAATATGAATTTTTCTCTCAGGGTAATCTTTCTTTCTGATATCTATCAGCAGAAACTTAATGTGAGATGGAGGTGGTTTTACTTGGTGTGTATTGTTGTTTTTTTTTGCCCTTATGTTAACATTGTTTGGATCAATACTCATACAAATACAAGAAATGAAAAGTTGAGCGTATTATCTATGTGGTTTAACAGTCCTACATTTATTATTAATTCATTGAAATTTTGTTTAAATTGTATGATGTTACTAAGAAATGTGCACTTACTTGCAGGGCATATATGGCAATCAGTTTCCCTTATTGCATCAAATGCTGCATTTGTATTTCCGGCCTATTGGGCTCTACGGCAAAAAGTAAGTACTTGTATATGTTTGACTTTTGAGAGCATAGGAGACATATTCTTTATGTTCAAATTTGTTATTAGTTCCATCATTAATATGATCTTCATTAATTCAAGCTGCATAACTTGCACACTATTTATGAAAATTGCAACAACAAAAATAAAAATAAAAATAAAAATAATAATAATAATAAAAACCATTCAATTTACAGAAGTTAAACTGTCTAGAAAGTTTTAATATTTACATATTTGGCCATCACTGGTACATTAAGAATATTTATCCGAGGGATTTCCTAGATACTTCTCAAATAAGTTGAACAATAACCATTTACTAAAACTGCCTGCGAGGTCATACGATACAGTCATCACTGCGAGGTCATACGATACAGTCATCACTGCCAGTCAATAAGTTTCAACGATCCACATCGAATCTTCAGTTAGAAGTTATGAAATTTTTACTTTTTCAACTGTCAACATTGAACATATAATGTTTTTGTTACAGGCATTTGCTGAGTGGGTGTTATACACATCTAGTGGAATTTCAAGTGGGTTGTATCATGCATGCGATGTTGGCACGTGGTGTGCTTTACCTTTCCATGTCTTGCAGGCACAAACTTTTTTTTATTTGTTTAATTTCATTCAAAATCCTTGTTATTCATTCTGTATGAAGAAGTTGACTTATCTCATTGGTGTATTTGTTCAGTTTATGGATTTTTGGCTTTCATTCATGGCTGTGGTAAGCACTTTCGTATACTTAGCTGATATTGATGAAGGGTCAAAAAGGACAATTCATACCGTCGTTGCCATTCTTACGGCTCTTATGGCTGAAAACGGGGCAACCAGGTAAGATTGATGTGCTATACGGGCTGTTCCCCTTTGCATATCATATGTAATTGTTCATGTTCATATGCCTTTTTTTTCATTAAATGGAATGGGTTTTAATACTCATGTTTTTGGCTTTTTACAGATCCTCCAACATTATCATTGTTATAGCAATTGGAGCAACGGGTCTTTTTGTTGGATTCTTGATAGAGTTTTTAAGGCATTATAGGCGGTTTTCTTTTTCAGCAGAACTCTTCCTAAATCTACTTCACAGGTGAGATTCTCTATATTTCAATCTTCATTAATCAAATAATTTGACATTTCGGGTGTACCGAGTAGCTTTCAAATTCAAAGTTGGTATGAATTATGTTATTCAACTTTGTTCATTTTTTATGTGATTCTCTTTAATGTTTTTTTTGTTTTGATTTGTTTTTGTTTTCTTTTCTTTCGTGTGTGTGAATCCGTTGATCAGATTCTTGCATAATCTCTAAGGTTTGATATAAGTTCAAAGTTTCAAATCAGCCTGCTTGACATGCTCGTTTTGCAGGTGGCAAACGATTAAAGGATGGTGTCATAATCTGATAAAAACGATTCTTAAGCGTTTTCATTGGGTATTTGTGCTTGCCGGATTCACTGTATTGGCAATGGCTGCCATAAGTTGGCACCTGGAGTCAACTGATAGTTACTGGTTTTGGCACAGGTGAGTTTATGACTACTTTTGACTTTTGAGTAATTGCAGTTAATATCTTGAAGGGTAAAAGCAAGTTTTTCTCTCTTTTTGTATCATGGTAGTTAAAGTAGTCATGACTCATGAGAATCCAAGTCAATGTTTTGACTGCACTGTTTGTTTTGCAGTATGTGGCATGTATCCATATACACATCTTCCTTCCTTTTCCTCTGCTCGAAAGTAAATACGATCACTTGTGCAGATCGAGAAACTCGAAACACCAACTATGAGTTGACTCGACAAAACTCCCTCTCGACAAGTCAAGACCAACCGGAAACTGCCCAACTTAGGTAGATGTATTATTTATAAAAAAAAATTTCATTTGGATGTTGTACGAGATAAGCTAGACATGTAAATGTAAAAGGTTCAGTGAACATGATACAGTAGTTACAATATCTTTTTTTAGGGGTGATTTATGTAAATGGGTATAGCGATTTCACAACTTTGTATTATATACTTATACTATACTATGAGATTAATTAGAAAAGGAGAAATCATGATTAATATTATAATTACTAATAAAGCTACATCTAGCTTTAATTCAAGCTTCAATTAACAAATTCAGTATAAAGTATACACGTTGTTGATGAATTAGTGAATGTAAACACTAAGGTATCTATAAGAAAACCATGATGAATACTTATACATGATTTTGAAGCTATACTAAGTAACGTTAAAATCATACAACTGAAACTATGGTATATATACATGAACCTTTGTACATGACAGATGTTATAGCATAGGACTCAGCTCAACCTTGGTATGTACAATTTGAACTTTCAAAATCCACTATGGACATCAATCTGATTGCAATCCTCAACTATATTAAAGCTAGATATGAAAGATTATCAAATACAATAAACTTCAAGTTTTAGTGACCATAAAATATGTAGTTATGTACATAAAACGAATTTTATTTCTATATTTTTTCAATACCTCAATCAAGCCTTCACAAAAAGAAAAAAAAAAGAAGAAAACAAAACAAAACATGTTCCAAATTATGAGCATGTTTGGGGCAGCTTCACTTCCATCCATTAACATCATCCTTTATGCGACTGTTCTCTGACGATCGCTGTAAAAGATGTGACCCACAAATGCAATAAAACAAATCCATGAATGTTTGGCCCCTTCGCAATAAAGAAAAAATGACACCATATCAAACCAACAATTCTTTGTACTCCTTTCGGATGTTCCACAAAACCTCAGCACATCTCCTCATGGTCGGCCTGTTTTGTCGATGAGAGGCAACACATTGTAAAGCCAGTTCTAGAATCTTTTCGAGAGCCAAACTGTTGGCATCCGAATTTTCTAGTTTTGGATCCAATACCGAGATTGCATCACCATTTGTAAACTTCTTCATTGCCTATCATTTCCACCAATATAATGAGAAACAACATACACAAAAAAGTTCTAGTATTAAAGAAAGTGTATTTTAGTCTTTTGGAGTACATACCCATTTAGCCGTTACACGCTCTTTAAGTTCCCTTTTGGCTTCAATAGGTCTCCGACCAGTAACTAGCTCCACAAGCAATATACCAAAAGAATAAACATCACTTTTTTCTGTAAGTTGATATGTTCTGAGGTATTCAGGATCCAAGTACCCTGCAGTCCCTTTCACCTGAGTGGATACATGGGTCTGACCCAATTCTGCATTGGCTGCTAGCCGTGCAAAACCAAAGTCAGCGACCTTGGCTCGTAGTTTTTCAGTTAGCAGGATATTTGAAGACTTGATATCCCGATGGATTATAGGGTGGTCTGCATCCAAGTTATCATAATCATATATCATGGACATGTAAACTTTGTAAAACATATTCCATCAATGCTATATGGTTATACTAAAAATAAATGGTTTGGATTATATGAAGATAAGAATCACCTGTGTAAGTGTGCAGATAAGTAATAGCATGTGCCACATCTATAGCAATATCCAGACGGGATCCAAGACTAAGAACATTTCCGTGTAAACCTGCAGTTGTCTAGCTGTTAATTAAGCCTTTTTTATTCATAACAATGAAAGTTATCATTTTTGTAATTTAATTTTTTATTTATATGGCCTTAAACGGAACATTTCAGAGTATTTAACTTATAGGCAAACTGCAATAATCAAGTTTTTAAACCAAAATATAAATTTTGAGTTTCATTTACAAGTAAGAAACAACTCACATTCTAAATGTTCCCGAAGTGTCCCATTAGGAACGTATTCAACAACAATGATTCTTTCATCTACATGGTGCAAGTACCCGTAACATTTCACAAGATTCAAATGCTCCACCTTTGTTAAGGCCTGGACTTCACTCTGGAACTCGCCTCCTAGATTCTTGTCATAGATACTCTGCACATAAATCAAAATGGGACAGCATCTCAGTAACGAACATGAATTATGTTCATTATGGTCAGTTTTATGTAACAGTAGGTCTAAATGCTGATGGCATGAAGAGGTGTATTGTATTGTAGAATATGACCTTTTTGGCACGTTTCACAGCGACTAGTGTTCCATCTTCAAGCTGACCTTTATACACGGTCCCAAATCCGCCTTGTCCAACTTTAAGGACTGGAGAGAAGTTCTTTGTTGCCTTATTAATTTCGGCCATAGTGAATTTTGTACTTCCAGGCTCTTTCATGTGTGTTGAATCATTCTTGGTTGCATATATACCACGAGGTGTGCCTCGTTTCTTTCCTTCTGTAGAATCAGAAGCCCCTGAAACATCTATCAAATCATACAGTTCAACTCTTTGTTAATGTATGGTACAATAGGCTCTTAAATACAAAAGAGAAACAATGCAGAACAAGTTTACTAGGTTTTGGTAAGTATCTGCATGCATTCCATGGTTGTGCACTAACCATTAGAGTGTACGCTCGCTGTTCTAATCCAGTTCATGGCAATACAGCAAATACAGTATATTACTTGCACCATATGTTTTCCGAAAGTGTAAGATTTAGTCAAATTGTTCACTTTTATATACATGTACAATGTAATTATGTTTATAAACATGATCTTTTGCTATAAAAAATATGATAGACATGCCTAAAAATCTATTCCAAAAAGGGGATTAAGACAATTGGCGAAATCTGGTGAAAATAAAGAAAGAGAAAATGTGGAGTCCGTGTGTCATGAGTTATAAAGATTAGACATAGTGTTCGACGTACTTTTTAATCACACATGCCAATCCTCATGTTTTGAAATTTATACTGCTGGTTCCGTACCAAAATAATTGACAGGCGAGGTGCGTTTGGTTTAAAAGTAGGAATCACCATGGGTATGAGATTGATAGAAGGTTGGTATGAGAATGGGTACGAGAATGAGTTATATTACCCACCTCCTAAGATAGGTATGAATCGATGGGTTTGATACTTTGATTTCCATTTTTTATTCCTAAAGTAGCAACCAAACAACTAGCTAGATGGGTATCAATCCCATTCCTATTCCCATATGATTGTCCC
This sequence comes from Pseudognaphalium luteoalbum, assembly GCA_963422505.1. Lineage (NCBI taxonomy): Eukaryota > Viridiplantae > Streptophyta > Magnoliopsida > Asterales > Asteraceae > Pseudognaphalium > Pseudognaphalium luteoalbum. Next base: position 31,148,425 of record OY730195.1, read on the forward strand.
ACTTTCAGATTGTGTATCGACTATCCCATTCTACTACAATTGAATATTCTAGATTCTATAAAGGGCATGACAATCTTTATGATCTAAAAATGCATTAGTTACACATTTTTTTACCTTACTCTTTTTAATTCATAAACAATTATTTTGAGACAGATAAAATACAAATTTCCACGATATAATTGGATGTATAAACATTCGCTGTTATAAACACACACAAACATAAAACTTTACACTTCAAATGTAGACTAGTTTAATCTATACACTTTTGAGTGTAACAAAAGATTTATGTTTGTGTCCACATAAGATAGTGAATTTTTATTTTTTTTATTATCTATGGTTATAAACTTATAATGGGAAATTTATTGTAACTTCTTATATATCAAATGTTTATAAGCATGAACAACTTATACACGAAACGTACACAATTTACAAGCTTGTAAAAAAATAGTATATTCAAATATGCAAATATACATGATGATTAGATCTCTTAATTAGTCACCTGATGTTGAAGTAAAGGCATCTGAACCACCGAACGCCGACGAGCTATGATGACGTGTCTCTTTCTCCGGTGGAGTAAAACACGCGACAAAAACTTCGGCGACGGATCTCGCGGCAACTTTGACTCGGTTCCGGCGAGAGGTTGACTTTTCTGATGAGAATTCTGTTGAGTTAGTTGAATAAGAGTTAAGAGACGGTGAAGGAGGATAATTGAAACGGTCAGGTGTAGACATGCTGCCGGAGCTATATTTCCGGCGACCGGACATTTTATGTGGAAGAGAGAAAAATGGCGGGGAGGTGTGGTAACCTATAGACGTTGATTGATTCGCGAAGACTTTGATTTTTATGTAAACGGTGGGTGCGACTAACGTGCGCCTTGGTAAACGCTGACGTGGATGTCCAGCTGGATATAACATCCCACTTGCTATTTATTGTATTACAACGACTACCCGTTTATATGTTTTAAAAAAAAGATATTTTACATATAAATGTGCTCGTGCAAAACGACGGGTGAAATTTTGTGTTATGAGTTATCGATTTTTTGTGTTTGATCATAATTGAAGAATTAATGGATTGCTAAATTTGTATTATAGAGTAAGGTTCAAATGAGTACATCAATTTTGAGGGAGAACAAGGAAACCTTAGATTTTTGTTATGTGTCACTTTATTCTCCCTCCTCCACATTTTTAAAAGTTAAATATCTCACAAACGGTAAGTCGAAAAATCATGAAAATTACACCATAAAATTCAGCGTTTTCTCCTCTTCGATTTGCCGTCCCTCAACGTATACTTTCGATAAAATTTTTTCCTTCCATTTTTTGGTGTGTCTCATGTGTTAGTGATTGGTTATACATTTAATTTGGGGTTAAGGTTAGGGTTAGGGTTTAGCAGGGTTTAGTGTTTAGGATTTAGTAGGGTTTAAGGTTTAGGGTTTAGTATGACTTAGGGTTTAGAGTTTTATAAAGCGTTTAGGGTTTAGGGTTTAGGGTTTAGGTGTTAGGGTTTAGGTGTTAGGGTTTGGGGTTTCGGGGAGAAATCTCAAACCCTAAACACTAATCCCTAAACCCCAAACCCTAAACCCTAAACGCACCACTCTAACACATGTGTTAGTAAATGTGAATCCCACCAAAAAAATGAAAAAAAAACTCATCGAAAGTATGCCTTGATGGACTGAAAATCGAAGAGGAGAAAACGCTGAATTTAATGGTGCAATTTTTATAATTTTTCGACTTACCGTTTGTGAGATAATTGATGTTGGGGGTAAATGGATTTTGTACATATGAAGCATTCTCTCTCTACATATGACATGATATCATTGGTTCCCTCATTCTCACACAAATTCCTATTCTCATTTGAACCCCTTGTATTATATATAACTTTTCAATGTTTTATATTATCGATTTTAATGAATTACTTTATAAGATACAATGAGAAGTAAATGTTGAAATTTCTTTTACATATTTAATATTAATCAAGTCTATGGACAAAATAGTCATTTTTATTATGTTGATTGAATTATAAGACCAATGATTCATATGCATTATAAGTATAGTAGTAGTAGATAGATTTATTTTACAATTTTAATCCTATTAAGTACATTAAGTTTTTATACAGGTAATAAATATTGAAAATAAAACTAAAAGAGATATTTAACTAACTTAGTATAATTATGGGCTGTCAGCTAACTTTTTAAAGGTAATACTGTTTGATATTGTGAATAAAAAAATTCTTTATATACTATATTTTGGTGTTGTATAATATAACATTTGTAGATTATAATTGATGATGTACGAATTATTATACACTACCTATTTTTTAACACATCTAAAAAGAGTAAAAAATGACATATTAAAAATATATATGTTAAGTAAATAATACTTTTAGTACGAAACAGTACACAAATAGATACGGATTTTAAGCGTATTGAAATTTGTGACATCACATAAATACATATCATTCTTATGGTATATAAAACTTTTAGCAAGTTAACCCATTATACAGCAATTTAATTTGATTGGTACTGACATGATTTTTCATTGACATTATAAAAGTACCAATAAAATCAAGCAACGTATGTAGATCAACAATATCAACTAGCATTCGGGTACTGAAGCATTAATGATGATTCATACGTACATATACTCTCTTTTAATTTATCAGAACAAAAAATATTGGATGGTGACTACTTCAACTGGTCAAGTGACGAGGAACAAGCGTGCAAGCGAGATCGATGAGACCATATATACGGACTTGCTAATCAACTTGTCAAAATTCGTAAAGAGTATAATGAACTTTTATCCTAGGGCCCCAAGCTTTAAGATCAAATTCGGCGGCATTGTTTCAAGTTGCCAAAATGTGAAGGTCCCCTACCATAAAGATGACAGAAAATTATCACCAAGTTCAATCAATGGTTGACCAATTAATTCAATGGTAAAAGCGTCTATGTGTCGATGAGTTGCCCTCAAGCTAGCTATTGAGTTCATGGACGTGTTATCGGCACATAGAGACTTGTATACCTTGAAAAACCTGGCCTACCCCGGCGATACAACATTTACTCTTTTGTCTTGTGAAAATACTAATATGTTTGAATAGTCGAACATAAATGTCAAACATCGTTGAAGATATATAACGAATTTATAACTTTGAAAGATTTATAAAGATTAGAAAGTAAGAGTAATTGCAATTACTGAACATGGATTTAGCTTTCACAAATTGCAAGTTAAAAGAAATAAAATAAAAAAATGTCATCATTTATAAGTATTTTTACAAGTATAACAATGATTAAAAAGTTAGTCATTTTGCCATTTTGGTATATGATTGGCAAACTCTATGTCTATGATTTAAGTAACATATATGTAGCTTGCTTGATGAAGTCATATTCATATTTGGTAATTCTGGAGATTCTTACATGCCACTCCAGTTAATGAAATTTTGGTTGCAATGTCAAAATACACAAGTGGCCTACACCAGTATGCATAGGTGGGTTGTACAGTACAATTGAATAATGCATTACAAATACATCAAAGAGTTGGTGTAGTTTAGTATGAAGATAGTTAGAGGAATGTTAAGACCTTCAAGTGTCTTGATCATTGATTCATTTATAATATGATGATGCTTATTCTTAAATCCAAGGCAAACAACATGATTTGAAAGGCAATTTTGTTTAAAGAAAATTAAGTAACTATTGTCTCTTGTTAATGTTAAAAAATAATATAAACATTGAGCTGTTTTTTAAATAGTATTTATAACTTTATAATGGGTATACCAAAAAACACTATGATCACTGAAGGGTAATGATAATTTTGAATACACCAACAAGCTTGACACTATTGAACTTAACCATCACTACATGAATAATGTTGTAGCAAACTAGCAACCATTATATAAAAGTGAAATGATGATATAAAAATAAGTTGGGAAATCATCATGGTGTTATTCTCATAAACTTAATAATATAGTCCATTTGAAAATACCGATAAGTCTCATGGCAAAACTTGTATAGAAAGTGCAACAGTACAGATTCAGACTCGAATTTGAAAGTTGAATGGTATGAAACTAAGCGGCTTTTAATGTGTTAGCAACGTCAATAACAAACCGATAGCGAACATCAGATTTCTGAAGACGTTCCATGGCAGTATTGATGTAGTCTATGGGGATGAGCTCAATTGCTGCTGTTATCTTGTGTTTTGCTGCAAATTCAATCATTTCTTGAGTCTCTTTTATCCCTCCGATCAAACTTCCACCCACTAGCTTCCTCCCTGCCATTACAAAAACACTTATAGTAACACTTTCTTGTTAAAGCATAATTAAGATGGCTTGATGTTATATTAATTATTTGTATGTTTTGAACTTTTGATACGGTTCTCATAGAAAGTACCCAAGAAATGCAAGTTTTCCTATTTCCCTTGCATATGTTATAATCAATTGAGATTTATGACACATATACATTTAGTCTCACCTAATGGCATCGGTAGCACCATTCCTAAACTTCACAATGATCAACTGATCGTAGACTCGTAGTATATAACAGTGATATTAAGATATACACTTTGACTATAGATTTCAAATTAGATGTGGCAAAATGGGTATGACGAGCAGTAAAGTAATTATTGTACAAAATTGTACCAAATTAGGTTGACCCAAAATCATGTTTGTCCATTTATTTGTTCTTTCTGAAAAAAAGTTGGATTTGATTGAAAAGGTATATTATTCTAATAGTAATTTAAACTTATGAATAGAATGATTAAAGTGGTTATGCTTTAGAACAAAGAGAAAACAGATAAAACATATATAAAGTTAATTTTAACATGTTCCCTAGTAAGTTAATATTCTTGATTTTAATTGTTTGGCCCAAAACAAATAAAACATAAACCGGGCTGACCCATTATAAGTACATGGGTAGCAATTGCCACATGTATGCAAAACTAAGAGTTTGACCTGAAAGATTAACTTCCTTACTTTCCATTCTTAAGAAAACAAAAATATGCATCGAGGTAAAACTTTTTCATACCAGAAAGCAAAGGAAAAGCTGGTACTTCATGTGGTTTGGTTGGAGCACCAACCAAAACCAATTTTCCGTTAGGCTTTAGAATACTAATCAAAGGTGCAAGAGGATGTTCAGCAGAAACAGTGTCGATAATTCCATCCATAGTACCCACAGAAGCCTGTAGAAACAGTCAAAATATATGACCCAAATTTAAAATTGAAATCGGATTTGATCATTCGAATGTTTTTAAATGGATCACCCTTACATATTTAACAGCAGAAGTCATAGACTTGACTGGAAGAAACAACTTTGGTGCAAATGCACATAAGTTAGTAGATTTGGGCTACTTTGTGCATCTTATGGGTTTGTTTGGGCAAACAACATATCCCAACAGGTCCAAATTATTATCTGAAATTAAAAAGTACTTACTGGTCGGATAAGATAACACTAATCTGTCATTCTCTGAGTATTATAAATACTTTTAAGTATTACTATCAAAACAATAGTCAAAATACTAGTTTTATAATGACAATTACTTATTACTCACACAGCCATTAGATATACCTTACACCCTTAACTTATATATACTTTTGTCCATAATTGTTGGTTTACCTTGACACTAAGATTATCAATTAGTATATTTTGTTTACTATGAAAAAATTGACCCATTTCACAAATTGACCCGCTTTGATCTGTAACCAAACTGCACACACCCTCAGAGAATTGAATAAGTGCACTATACATGTATTTATAAGTGTTACCTGCATCTGGGCTTGCTCACGGCTGACCAAGAACAAATCAGCACCGAGTTTACTAATAGCTTCTTCTTTTTTATTGGGGTTAGTGCTGATCACAGTAACCTTAACACCAAGCGCCTTAAGAAACTTAACGGCTACATGACCTAACCCACCAAGACCAACCACACCAACATGCATTCCAGGTTTATCAAGCCCATAGTATCGCATTGGGCTGTAAACAGTGATCCCAGCACATAAAAGAGGTGCACCACTGTCAAGCGGAAGGTCTTCAGGCCACGAGACGATGAAGTGTTCATTAGCAACCATGTGGTCAGAGTAACCACCGTAAGTTACCTCAGATGTAGCATTGTATGTCATTACCACTTTTGAACAATATTGTTCTTGATCATTACCACATTGATCACATGAACGACAAGATCCAACCATACATCCCACCCCAACTTTGTCTCCAACTTTGACTTTTTTGACTTTGCTGCCTACTTGAGTCACTACACCCACAATCTCATGGCTGCAATGAAGCAACTTGGTCAGAAATGCACCATATGAAGCTTGAGTTTAACAACGAACATAGAAAGACCATCGATGATATATATTCCCTCAGTCCCACTTTATTATGTTTATATTTTGCCCTATCCGAAAATAATTGTCAGCTTTCAGTTTCAACCAATAGAACATGTTTAAATGGGTAAACATGAAATCTTATTCGTTAACATGTAATTTTCGCATTTTTCTTAACGTGTGCATTTATGCTGTGGACAATTAACTTAACATGATAAATATTAAATGACGGAAGGGATTACATTCATACCCGGGGATCAAAGGGTATTTGGCATTGAGCCAGTCATTTCTGATAGAATGAAGATCAGAGTGACAAACACCACAATACAACACTTTCAATCTTACGTCTTCATCTCCTGTTTCCCTACAACCATCATTCATAACAAATTTACACCAAATTATTAAGATTATGCCCAAATGCTCTGCTTATCATTGGAAACAGGATTTACTCAGAAGCTAATTATTCGCATGAAAAATCATAACTTGTACTTTTATAATGTCAATTTAATTTGATTGGTTCTGAATATTATATACAAGTTTTTTAACATGTAATTCACAAGAACTCAACTATATATGATCCATTTAGATGTCCTATATACATAAAAATATAAAACCCTAATCAAATCTTACACACAATATATATATATATATATATATATATATATATATATATACATACATACATACATATACATAGCCATGTTTTCAGATATATATCAATAAACACAATCTTTAAAGTGTCTACTTTCATATAAAAACAAATATTAGACACTTGACTACGTATAATTCATTAGATCGACGATCCATCCTTTCATACCAATCGACATTTAAATAGACAGAAAGTTATTCAATATTCAGAAATATATCTGTTACATGTCAAAAGCAAGATAACAATGATATCAATAACTCATAGTTCTTAATTACAACTAAATATATTCAGAAACAAGAATAGCTTTTGGCAATAGAACGTACGATGCATATTCGATGCATACTATAATCAACCTAAAGACGTATAAATATAATCAAAACTGCACATATAAATGAAAGGATGAAATATAAATCAGATCTGTATATGGCTTTGTAGAATCTACCGATGTAACGTAACTATGAAAAATCAGATTGATCTCAATAAATATACCTCCTGGAGAACTTAAAGGGGGAGAGTACACCGGATGTATCTCTAGCGGCGTATCCAAAAGCCTTCACGGGATATGCGGTTTCCGGTGAACTCTCCATCAGCTATGGATCACTTAGGTGTGCAAATGCAGATGAAAATGAAGGCACGTAGTGTTTGATAGAGAATATTGTAAGGCGTTTTGGGGTGTATATATATAGATGGTATGGGCGTATGGCAATGTGCATTTAATGGAAAGAGGTTTTGTTACCTTAACAAATGATGTACGATTATTATTATTTTTCTTTTCTTTTCGTATCGTAACGTCACATATGACGTTCCAATAAGATCTGACGAACCTTTAAGATGTGCTGATATAGACATGTTTATGTTGCATTTGCATGCTTTTAATTCATAAATAACGCGTTATATGTATATCAGTGTAACGTACGTGTACTATATATGTGTTACAATTTCAAACTAACTATTTAAATTATTTGGACATCTCATCAAATGACCCAAACGACCCTAAATCTAGTACATAAATGTTTTTTTAATCTTATTATCTTCATCTTCATTATAATGCATCTCTTCATATCTGATACTCAACACATTAAAAAAAGAATATTAGTTGACTTATTTATTACATTTTCATCAATACTCATATTCTATTATCTATTACTAACATTATACATGCGCAATGTAACGGTGAAAGTGGTGATGTTAGGTGGATGTGCGAATGAATGTTTTAAAATAAAAACATATCGTATGCAGTCTGTCCCATTTAAAATGTCCAAATTACAATATTGAGATGTCTCATTATAAGTGTCCACTATGATATTTAACCAATCAGAAAAGACTTTAGTAGGTAGATTTAATATTTGATTGATGAAAAATGTAGTTAGTGGAGAATAAGTAGTAAGTGAGACTCATTTTACTTAGTCTTAAAAATTTTTGAGAGGGAGAGTTAAATGTATTACTATATTAGTATAGATCTATTACTACTAATTCAAAACTAACTACACTTCTATTGATACCCTATCTCGTTATCTATTATTTTTTAATTACTATTTATTCTCTATTAACTACATTTTTCATCCATCAAATATTAAATTTATCCAATAAAGTCGTTTTTGATTGATTAAATATCAAAGTAGATACCTATAATAGGACTTCCCAAAATAATAATGTGGACGTTTTAAATGGGACAGACATAGTACAATATGATTTTATTTTAGGGATAAGTCTCCGCGAATGCACCCAACTTGGACCAAAAGTCTATTGTGTGTATCCTACTTACGAGTATGGGTTTTTATGCATTCAACTTTCAAAAACAGGGGTTTTAGTGTATTTTGCTGATTTGTCGTTCGGTTGAGATGCCACATGGCTTGCGGATGGTTTGACACGTCACGTAAGCAAAATACACTAAAATGCATGTTTTTGAAAATTGAATGCATTAAAAAACCTACCCATAAGTAGGATACACACAATAGACTTTTAGTCCAAGTTGAGTGCATTCGCAGAGACTTATCTCTTTATTTTAAAACATTCACTCACACCTCCATCCACCGTTATCACTTTTACCATTGCATTGCGCGGGTATTACGGTAGTATTATAGATAGTACAATGTGATTTTATTTTAAAACATTCACTCGCACCTTCATCCATCGTCATCACTTTCACCATTGCATTGCGCGGGTATTGCGGTAGTATTATAGATAATAGTCATTTAACGATATTTTAAAACATTCACTCGCACCTTCATCCATCGTCATCACTTTCACCATTGCATTGTACACAAATGATTTTGATAATAGTCATTTAACGATATTTAATTTTAATTTTAATATTTAAAGAAGAGATTGTACTAATTGAAGAAAATATATTTTTCTCCATATTTAGATGATTTGAAAGACTTTTCATTACCTTTGTTGGGTTTCTATATTCTGTCTGCTATTTCCATTCTAATAATTGAATGCACTTTATTAATTAAGCTATACGATTTCTATGCTAACAAATACTACTGGTGGGAAACATTATAAACGAAAATGGATCAAAATTGGTAAGAAGCGTCTTCAGATCTTGAATCGTGTTAACTTGTGATGATCGATCATTTCAGGATGATCAAGCGCTCCTAATGGTGGGAGTTTGAGGGTGTGTGAGTCTGTACGTATAGATATTGTAACATCCTCTCTATCGGTTTGGTAATTCTCTATTTTAATCGAATATTTAATTATTTTATGAATTACTTGGTATTATTTGTTTATTGAGAAACTTAAGTAAATAGGTCTCATGACTTATTGTGAATAGTAAAATATTACTTGTTTTAATTTACTATAGTTGACGGTACAATAAAATAAGTTCTCGTACTTTATATTTAGATTCCAGACAATAAATTTAGGACGGATATAAAATACCCAAATAATTAAAGTCAGTTATATGGAAGGGTTGACTTCTTTTCATCCCAACTTTCCCAAATTAACAAGCTCCTCAATTGTGTACATAAAAACTTACAAACAACAATTTGAAACTTCAAACAAGATTAGTTGATTGAAGCTATGATTCTTGTAAACATCCCCATCTTCTTCTTGTTATTATTATTTTCATCATCAAAGTGTAAGTATAGTCATTTTATGAACTTAATTACATGATTAGGTTGAAGGTGAATTGGATGAATTGATCTAATACTTGATGATATATGATGATTAGTAGTGTTATATCATGCTTATGAATTGATTTCATAGATTGAATTGTTGTATTCCTATTGTTGTGATGTGATTTTGACTCAAGAAAATAACCTAAATGGGTTTTATGAATTTGATGAGAAATTGGAATTTGTGATGTTGTTGAGGTTGTTTGATGCTAGCTAGAAGTAATAGAATGTTCCTTAGGTGTTAAAAATAGTGGTTAGACTGAATTGGTGCATGAATATGGGGTTTTGAGTTGTGAGTTCGTGCAGAGTTTTTGGTTAAAACTGCTGCTGCTGTGAATTGGATGAACAAGCCAGCGGCTCGATAAGCGAAGCCGGCCGGTGCTTGTTTGGGTTGGCAAACCGGCGGGTCAAAGACCCAAGCCGGCGGCTTGTCCCCTCGGACCGGCAGGTTAATTACCCAAACCGGCTGCTGCTAGAAGCTTTAAAACGCATCTTTTCGCTGGTTACTCAAAATACCTTGTACCCAGCGGCTTGGGGGTGTGACCCGGCTGCTGGGGAGGTGAAGCCGACGGGTAAAGGACCCAACCGGCGGGTCATGAGCCATTCCAGCATATCTTTTATTTGTTGAATGTTAATGTTAATTGTATTGTTATATGTTATAACATTGATAAACCAGTAAGTGGTACATGATAATATTGTGTTGTAATTTATAATATGTGAGTAGGAACTCATAATTGTAATGTTGATTATGTTAAGTTCCTATTGTTATAGGTTGATATAAGCTAAGTATTGATGATTCTGATTACTAACTTATATCTGATTGTTGATTCTCAGATCCTCCAAAAGATAAGTGACACTTGAATTCTGAGTTTGTGAAGACAAAGGTATCAGTGAGTGAATTTAGAACTCACCCTTCGATTTAGTTGTAACTGTTTGGTTGCAACAAGTATACGTAGATTGATTATAAGATTGTTAATATATGTTATTAATTATGAATCTACGTGATATGTGAATCTATGTGTATTAGATTATTGAGGTCAACGTGTAGTTGGACTTTTTAGTTATTATATGATTTACATAGGTTTTGATTCATTTGTTGTGTTCGAGATCTGTGTATGAATTTAATAACCAATAGTTATCGGTCTATTCTGTATTGGCCATACAGATTGACGTTAAGTGTTCTTGGAGAATCCCCGGGTATTATGATATCTCCAGAGCCACCGATCCTCATTGAAAAAGAAATGTGTTTATAATTATTTGCTGTAAACAGATTGTTATGCTAAGTTGGAGTGTGTGTGATAAATTCATTCACTTAACTCTGTGATAATCCCTCATCCTACTTCCTGCAGGTTTTTGTTATAAGTGGGTGTCAGGAAAGGATGCTTTGATGCAAGGAATGTTTTGATGTTATACTAACTCTGATATGGTTTTGTCATAAACCTTGTTTTGATATATATATATATATATATATATATATATATATATATATATATATATATATATATATATAATACCCTGTCTTATGTAGTTTTAAACAGTTTGAATTTAGTGTAAATATTGAAAATGTAAACTGTTTATGTATAATGTTTAATGCATAATAATAAAATGTATTTCTTTAATATGCACTTCTGAATAAAATAATATAAAAGTAGAGTTTAGAAAAAGGGGTGTTATAGATATTTTGACCCAAAATGAATAAGTGCTACTTTTGGTGTAACTGTAAATCCTAACTAATCTGAGAACCATATTGACTTGCTAGTACTGCTGGATGTCAATTGACAGATGATTTATGTCTTTCATTCCCTTGACCAAACCACACATATTCATGTACGATATTCTAGATTGTAATTCGTTTCGTGGCAAAGTTATAACTACTCATAAACAAATTGATGCTTCAATTGATCCCCATTGCGTGTACCGTACATGTAATCGATTAGAGGAAATTAGATCGAGCAGTTATGATATCTTAATTTTTCTACAAATGTCGTCTTTTACAAAAAACTCAAGGTTATATCTAGAGATAGATACAGATTAGTGATATAGCGTAATACCCGCGCTTATGCAGCGGAGTATACTATTTTATGGTTAAATAGTTAATCAACGATGATCATATAATTATCCGTGATAATGAGTTAATAGCAGTAATTTGTTTGTATATAGTGTTCAAGATTTAAGAAATTAATTGGTAAAAAGTGAAAAAATGTGATATTGATAATGTAACACCCCTTAATTTCGACATAATTATAAACGTTAATTGCACGCACTTTTAGGCTAATTCCCTAACTTAGAGTGAATTCACAACACATTTTAGAGATAAGTCTAGCAAAGTCCAACTAGTTAATACGCGTAGCATTACTTATTCATAATTAGTTGTAATTATGTACAGAGCGATTTAAACAACGCGACAAAAATATACGACTGTTGGTGAATAAAATTAATTAATAATACGAAATTATTAGTTAACATTAACGTCTATTAAATATTATTTTGATAATATTTAACAAGTATTTCGTAAACTTAAACAAATTCGAGACATTTCTGTAACAAAACAAAGTTATAATATTACAACTTAGTTAAATTACTTTTATAAAGATACCTCAACTAAAATATATTCTAAAAATGTATTTAAAATTTACCAATTTAAAATAAACGAATATTTAACGATCGGGTAAACGAACACGGGTTAAAATACCACAATTTAGGACTAAAATCCTCTCCCTTTGTTGAACAAAAATCAGCCCCAAACACCCCCTTCTCTCTCATTTTCATTTCATCATCATCTTATCTCCTCTTTTCTCTCTCTCTCAAAAACCACCTTCACCACCATCAAAACCACCACCACAAATCACACAAATAGTACCACAAAAACGCAATAAATCACCTCGCTCCTTTAGAGAAAAATGACTACGACAATGAGATCTACACTTCCATCTTCTAGGATTTTCACGGCGACAACTTTGTAAGAACCCGACAATCCCGCAAACTCTTAGATTTTGTTATTTTCATTGACATTTCTTATTTATGATACTTAATACAACATGATTTAGTGTTCTTAACAACCGAAAATTTCCAAAATCGATTCAAAACTCATTTTCCCCAAATTTTTCATCGAACAGCTCGTTATGTCGCTTTTGGCCCAAAATCAGTAATGCGACACAAGCTTTTGTGTCGCAGTACCACTCCTATGTCGCACTATGCGACACAACGCCTTATGTCGCACAATTCACCCTATGTCGCATACTTGCGACACAATTACTTATGCCGCATCATTTGCGACAAAAATACTTACGTCGCATAAAATTACGGATGTCGCAGGAATGCGACACAAACCCTTATGTCGCTATTTAAACCAACGTCGCACCTTGTGTCGCATAAAACAGAAACTTTACAAATGTTTTTGCACTAACTATCAAACTTAACCGGGAGCGTATACTTACATATGATACGATATACGAACTATACAAATATTACAAACGCACCTATTTTAATGAAATTGTGATTTCGAACTATTACCAACGAGTCGTATATACTTTCAAAACTTCAAACATAAACATCGAACAAACAATTGGACATAACTTGGTTATACGAACACTGGCATGTATGGTTACACTTAGACCTCCACATACTTATTAAGTCTCATACGTTTATGGCGTTAGGAGATTTCGACTAGACTTCCTGGGCTTTAGGCTTTGCTAGCACTCGAACATACTTAACTCAACAAGTGAGTTCACAGCTGTGACACCCGTCAAATTAGGACTAGTAGTTAGTGCCTAATCAAGTTTTAATACATGTAATTAGTTCTGTGTTAGGCTAATTAATGTATCAACATATATATTGATGAGTATATTTATATATACAAGTATGCGATTTGATTAAATCGTACGAGTTTCAAATCGAATGCAATTCGATTCAATTAATACGGACGTTGGTGAAAATTTTATTAAATAATATAATATTATTTAATAACGCAATTATATCCAAAATATTATTTAGATAATATTTCAATTCAAATTCGTATCGTACAAACAAGGACTACACGATTAGATTATTAAACGCGCAAACAAATCGAAACAAGTTAAAGTTATACTTTATAACGCAACCATTAAGTATTTGGTAAAATACTTCAACAAAAATATTGGGTAATTATTCGTATTTAAAACGTATATTTAAACGTTTAAAATAAACATTTAACGTTTAAACGAACGGGAGAACGAACACCGCACGGAGCGCGATTGCGGGGACTGAAAAGGTGAGGCTTTCACCGACACCCCACCTCCCCTTTCCCTCTTTCTTTCATTTGCATTCATCAAAAACACACACACACCACTAAACACTCTCAAATCCATCACCACCAAATTTTCGGATTTATCAAATCCGACCACAAAACTTACATTTTCGGAAATCACCATCAAGCAAGGAACAAGATTTACAAAAGCATCATCATCATTTTCGGCCTCCTCTAGCTTCGATTTGAAATTGTAAGAAATTCTCTAAATATTTAGATCTACTCATTTTGGTGTATTATTTCGGTGTTATAATGTTTACACAACTTAGCATTGTCCAAATGTATGAGGAAAACATGATTTTATAGCCTAAAAACGAGTTAGATTTGGGTTTTGGGTTTGAAAACCACGACAGTCGCTGGGGACTGTCTGAGTGTTCATCTTTGCGACACAAGCCTTGTGTCGCATAAGATCCTTTGTGTCGTATCTTATGTCGCAAATCCCATGCGACACAATCACTATGTCGCTGTTAAATCAGCATCGTACACTTATGCGACACAACCCTTGTGTCGCTAAGCTCTTGTGTCGCATTCTCATGCGACACAACCCTTGTGTCGCATACATGACCATTGTGTCGCATGCTGTGTCGCTAAAAACAGAGAGTTTAAAACTCATTTTTCACTAAGTTTTGAGACTCAAAATTTGACACTCAATTTCACCGAAATTCAAGTCCAGATGCGTTTTTCACCCAGCCAGGGGCTCTGCCCCTTGGACCCCGCCAGGGGCTGCCGCCCCTTGGACCCCGCTACCAGGGGCGCTGCCCCCGGACCCCCGTCATTAACGGGCTTCGCCCTCACCCTAGGGTCACGAGTAACGGTGTTACATATAAACTTTCACACCAAGTGTTAAACTCGTATAACATCAAACACGAATGCGATACAACTTCTAAAACACAATGGAATTTATTTTTAGTATAATGTTTCAAAATCATCAAAATAATGATATGGGATTATCATTACAAACAAATCACCAACGAGCCGTACACGTTTTCAAAACACAAGTCAAACCACCAAATCGTAGTAATTTGGATAATTCAATTAACCAAATCGTAGTAATTTGGACATTCTAAGTTGGACGAACAATTACAAGGGCAGTCTTTCGAGATGCCTACTCATGTTATAACCATTGTGTGTCTTGGACACCCTCAGGTTACAAGTCTTCGGACATCAATCTACCGCTAATCAATTCAAGTTTATTAATTTAAACACTCAAGGCTCAGGTGAGTCTCATGGCCCCTATTTTACTGCTTTTCAAACAGGGGTGTGATATTATTGCTCATTTTATTTTACAAGTTGAACGCAAGTACAAATCAATCAAATACTACATGAGTTGTTTTCAACTAATCACTAAAGCCCTCCATAGCATAGTCTGGTAATACATCTGTAGCGTGAATGTTAGTATATGATATCATATAGGATTGACAATCCTAGTCCGGGTTAGCACGCACTAACTGGTCAAACGGACGTATTAGCATTTGGGAAGACGAGTGTGGATTAGGCACTCGTAGGAGGCATTCAAGTCGGGTTTCCTTAATTGGACCTGACACTCAAGTTAAGCTCAGACTATGTGCTCATGGCTGTATAACTTTTATTTTGCTTAATTGCATTTTAAATTCAATTATAAAATCTTGCGGTTCATACAAATATATGTTGATATACAAACCTGTGAGCTCACCAGCGTTTCGCTGACCCATTTTAGCATGTATCACAGGTGACCAGCAGTAGGTTGGACTGCTTAATCAAGATCCATTAGCTCGAGTCAGCATGCAAACAATCAGAGATTTAGCTGCATTATTACATTTTGTATAGTTTAATTATGTACTTAAATCTCTCAATTTCAAAAGGAGCTAATGTAAACAATACTTTGATGTAAACTTTTATTTTATCAATATCAATGTAAAACGACGCATGTAGTGGTCGTTCATTATTAATCTCTGTGCTTTGATTATTGATTAGTAACACCCAAATCCTGCTTCCGCTAAACAATAAATTTGGGGGTGTTACAACAGCCCCTACATTTTAACTGTTTTACTGCTTTCAACTAGGGGTGGAAAACATAGCCAAACGTTTTAAATACATAATTGTATACTGATTTTACTCGAGCGATTAGAGTACATTGAACTGCTAAACCGTTACACAAACAGATGTTTATGAAATAACGTTTTCATACTACAAACAATGTAAACGTATTAAACTTGTTTTGGAAACGCTGAAGAACGACCAACAACGCTTCTACGAAACTGATTGGGTAACTGATGGGTCCTTTTGACATGGACCAGATCCTACTGACATGGATCAAGGGACACTGACACACTCTACCATTTGAACCCTACTGACATGGGTACTAGATCCTTCTGACATGGATCCGTTATACTTGTAGAACAGGGGACACTGACACTCCCCACTAGGTGAACCCTACTGACATGGGTACTCGATCCTACTGACATGGATCCATTAACAACTATTAGGATACTGACATTTCTACGAACAACTATTAGGATACTGACATTCCTACGAACAACCATTAGGATACTTACATTCCTACAAATACTAATAGAATACCGCTTTTCTACGAATCTTAAACTATATTTTGGGTAACATCCCACGTAAATACATGTTTGGGCTACATCCCACTAAACGTACACTTTGGATAACATTCCACGAAACTTTATTTGATCGTGATGACGATAACTATTTGTGAACGCTTTGAAACAACCAACTATTATTGTGAACATAAAACCTGTGAATTCAATCAACCTCGTTGTTGACTTTTACTATGTTTTTCAGGGAATTAGCTGCACGTAAGATCCTCCAGCATACATGGAACATAGGCGACCCACAAAGGAAATAGGATGCCAACTTTTGACAACTGGATTTCTTTTATATAACTAAAACTGTTTAGTCATATTTACGAAATCTAATTTTGTAAACTTAACTACTTTTGCACTTGTACGATTCGATGAATCGTAAAACTTTGTAACTATACTTTTGGCATCTTAATATATATGTTCTGTTGTAATCATATGCTCTGATACGTATGCATGTACAATGTTGGCGTCATTACCCTCATACTTAACTAAATGCTTCCGCTAAATAAAATCAATGAATTTGGAGGTGTGACAGATGAAGTTTTGGTGTAAAATGAAAATTAACTCATCTAAATAAGGAAGTGTTGAGTCTTAAATCTTAAAAGTTTCTAAAAATAAAGTATGCATTATATGTATTATAGATGTAGATTATAAATAGTTTAAAAAGTTCATAATTATGCATAGCAATCTTTGGAATAAGGTCTAATAATAACCATACTCTTACAACAAAAATTGACACTTACAATATTTATAATAGTATATTTTTAATTGAGAGTTTTTTAATCACAAAATTACACAGATCATCACTTTTCTATTAGTTTGTAGCAGAACCTTAAAATACATATATATTTCAAAGCAAAACATCATAGCCCACACTCTATAAAAATGAAAACGACCTTTTATTTAAATTAGTACCAATTAAGATGTGCATGTCGACTTCATAACTTTATGCACTCATTTGACAGCAGTAGGAGTAGCAGCAAGAGGGGTCGCCCTCAACAACGTGAGGCCGAAAATATCATTCATATCCATTTCTTCTCGAGCGTGTGTAAGTTTCCAATCAAAATGATACACAAACGACGCCACCATTAAACTAACCACCCTATGAGCCAAAGGTATTCCTGGACACATCCTTCTTCCTGACCCAAACGGTAAAAACTCAAAGTGTTGACCTTTATAGTCAACCTCATTTCCTAAAAACCTTTCGGGATTGTACATCGTCGGGTTTTCCCGATACCTTGGATCCCGTGCAATTGCCCACACGTTTACCATTAATTGTGTGTTTTTTGGCACAATGTAGCCACCAAGTTGAACTTGTGTTTCGGTTTTGTGAGGCGCTAATAGAGGAACAGATAAATGAAGACGCATTGTTTCTTTGATGGCCGCATGTAAGAAGGGCAAGTCGAGGATTTTAGCTTCTTGAATTTTCCCATCATCTCCAACTATTGTCGAGACTTCTTCACGAACTCGTGAAAACATATCAGGGTTAAGCAGCAATTCAGTCATTGTCCATTCTGTTGTGTTTGAGCTTGTTTCGGTACCAGCTATGAATAAATCCTGTAATAAAAAAAGGTCATATCTATTGATATTCAAAGTTTTTGCTACTTTTATTGCATTTCTACATTACTCATGCCTAATGCTAATTTAGCACATATATATGTAAGATCCGGAATACATATATAGTTGCTGAAAGAAAAAGAAAAACATATGTACTCGCAAGTCATATTTATAATAAAGGATTTAATTACCACAAGTAGTGTCTTGATGTGTTTGAGATTGAAATCAGCTTCATTATCTTCACAATAATCTAGCAGTGAGTCCAACATATCACCGAACCTCGGCAACTTTGAGTCACGATGCTTTAACCTCTCACTTATGAAACCTTCTGTCACTTGATCAAACCAACCATAAGCAGCCTTCGCCTGCCGCCTTATCTGCTGGGGATCCCATGGTTTCAATACTGGAAATATATCCGCTATGTTAAACTTCCCATCAACCTCCATCAACGTCTTCACAGCCGTCTTAAACCCACCAATATCTTCAGACTCGTAGTTTGTCACGTTTTGCGAAAGGCACGTGTTGGACATTTGATTAAGCGCTACAGCGAATGCCAACTTTCCTATATCAACAACTTTACTTTTCCGTGCCGAGTCTTTAAGAAACTCCAACATGTCTTCAACAACATTTTGTCGAAGGTTGCGAAGGGTGTCGAGTTTATGTTGATGTGTAAGGTATGTGTTAAGAGCTTTTCTTATGGTTCGCCATTCTTCGTTTGGTGAGATCCATAGAACCGATGTGTCATTATTCTCTAACGCTGTGACAGCGTCTGGGATGATACGACCAGAACAGACGTCGTCATTGCGTTGGAGAATTTCTCGAGCACCATCAGGTGTGGATGCCACCACACTTGTGATGCTGCCCAATCGGATGGTCATGAGTGGACCGTATTTTTTGGAGAGCTTAGCTAGGGATTCGTGTGGTTTTGGGCCAATGTCAAGAAGGTTCCCGATGATTGGGAATCCGGTAGGGCCCGGAGGCATTTTTCGTCTACCATAGATGTTGATACTATGGAGAAAGAAGATGAAGAAAATCATGGAGAGAACTAGTAGTACAAGCTCCATTGTTCCTTATTTCCTTTGTTTGTTTTCTTGGTAAACTAAAGGAATGTGTGCCTTATTTATAACTAGATCAAGTTCAACATACACCCCAGTGTTATAGCTTATCTTAACAGGTGATCAACATGGGGTGTTTGGTGGGTAATTAAAGGAATTTATGCCCTCTAATTGGGTACACACGATCGACATTAGATGTACCCATTAGTTGAGTATACCCAATGTTTTACGGAGTAGCTTATTTATAACCGGTGATGGATAAACAAAGTTGTAGCTTCAATTTATTTGTTCAAAGAATAATAGATGCACAGAGAAAATTAACACAAATTGTTCTATCTTTAAGTTAAGTGGTTTCTTTATATTTGTTTGAGAACATCTGTACATGTATAGTATCGACCTAGTAGTGTGTAGTGTTGGTATTACAATACAAAATATAGTTATACAATTATATAGTACATCCGTCCAAAATTATAGCCCATGTTTTATTTTTTAGACGTTCAAAATTAGTTGTTCACTTTCAAAAATAGATAAAGAAGTTTAATTATGATTACCATATTATCCTTATTTGAAATTATTATTACAAACTTTTAAGAAAACAATACTTAATTGGTTAATGGTAAATACTGTCAATCTGCAAAAAGTAAGAAATAGAAAGTAGTAAATATTATGTTTCTATTAAACTGCGTGTTTTTTGTCGGGTTTTTTGTCGAGTATCAATCAATAATGTGTCTATATCAATCAATTTTTTGTTAAGATCCTTGTAACCTATCACGTGAACTAAAAGTGCGCATCAAATCATTATGTATTACACAACCTAGCTTATAACCACACATACGCTCACAAAAGATAAGATTATATAGAGTGTGATACTTTGTGCTACATCTCTTGCATAGGAATTTAGATTCCTTCATCTATGTTGCAGAACAGTGGTATATATAGAAATATATTACCTTTGCTCGTATTCACAGTTAAGATTTTTAATGTACGGGCGTTTAACGCACTGACACATGTTAGTGACTCTATAATAGATTACAATTTTTCGCATAAAACGTGTAATGTAATCCGAGATATAGGTACTTACAGATGATCTCAGTCTCAATTATACCATACCGGCAAAAATGAGCAAGTCCAAGAACAAAAAGGAAAAAAAAGAGAGAAAAAATAAGGGGGTTT
Organism: Pseudognaphalium luteoalbum; assembly: GCA_963422505.1. Classification (NCBI taxonomy): domain Eukaryota; kingdom Viridiplantae; phylum Streptophyta; class Magnoliopsida; order Asterales; family Asteraceae; genus Pseudognaphalium; species Pseudognaphalium luteoalbum. Next base: position 31,169,148 of record OY730195.1, read on the forward strand.
ATGGTTGGGTAATGTATCGAATTTTCCAACTTTTGCTATTATTGCGGTCAACTTCAAAACCTAGTGTGTTGTATGTATTTAAGTTTCAATGTAAGTTCTTTTCCACGTTTTTGGCTACATAAATGATGTGTTTTTTGTAAGTTCTATACAACTGTAAGTTAAATGCATACAAAAGACTGTTTTAAAACTTGAATACATACCATCGAAAATTTCAATATTAAATATGGTAAAATATGTAAGGTGGGATACATTAAAGAACTGTAAACAAAAAAACAGAAATAGCAAATTGAAAAGACACAAAGTACTAAAGATGCAACTTACTCTTAAACAGAGAACCTGTAGTATTTACCTTTTCAATATTTATGAAGTAAACAAGGTTTCGAATGTAATTAACAAAACGTAATATTAAGAGTATAATTTTTTTTACTTTTTAGTGTTACTTTATGACAATTCTACAGTTAGATTTTTTTTTCTTTTTTTCTTAATGTGGTGGTTGATTGATACTCCGTAAGTCCTATAAGGCCAAAATGAAACAGGAAATACACTAGTACAGTTGGAATAGAGTTTGTGAGTTCCAACTTCCAAGACCCAAATTTACACATTTTACAATGTGTTAGCTATGTCGATAACAAATCGATAGCGAACAGCAGATTTCTCTAGACGTTGCATAGCATCATTGACATAGTCAATCGGAATGACCTCAACATCTGCTGTTACGTTGTGTTTTGCTGCAAAATTGATCATCTCTTGTGTCTCCTTTATCCCTCCTGCCAAACTTGCTCCCACCATCTTTCTCCCTACATCATACATATATATGCCGATTGTAACACTATACAACTATGAAATGAATTATACGATGCACTGAAAGACAAATGAATATGCAAGTCATGATATGCACTTGCATACCATGAATAATATTTTGTGACAAAGATTTAACGAGAGGTACTGGCCGGTAGTAGATGTCTTAAAAACTTCGCTATTGTAATACATAGATGGGTATACATATGAGTTTTTCTTTTTAATTTATGAATCAGATGAATGCAGCCTAACCGAGTATCTCCGTGATTGTTTTTGACCTCTTCCACCACCCCCACAATGTTTACCAGGTAAATAGTGAGGTTTGAACTTGAGACCTCTTTTGAGAAAATCATGATGTCTTATAGTTATTATAATACATATTCAGAAATTTTGGAGCTATGCCTACTCATTATATTTATAATCTCAAATCTTGAGTTTGAAGTTAACTATTGGTAAGTGTTTGTTAAGAAAAGGATTAACGCATTTAGGCAAAGCAATTTCGTACCCACAATCATGGGAATAATAGGTAACTCGAGCGGCTTTTTAGGAGCTCCTAACACGACTAGTTTACCATAAGGCTTTAGAAGGTCAATCAATGGAGCAATAGGATGATCAGCCGCTACAGTGTCAATAATACCATCCATAGTACTCACTGCACTCTGTAAAAACGCAACAGAACAAGATTATATTTATATAGTTAGGTTCATTTGCAGTTGTTATTTACTATCAGAATGGCTAGTTTCTAACCGGTTCATCAGAGCATAATTAAGAAAACAAGGGGTGTAAGGAATTGATGATGTTAAATTGTTTATCGACTTAAAATACAAGTAACTAAGGTATCATTGATGATATTCAAGTGCTTATTTGTTTTTAAATTAGCATCTAAATAACTTTTCAATAAGTGATTGGGGCTGGTTATTCTTTCTTATATTAATTAAAATAAGAAATAAGCAAACAAACACTTGAACAAACAATCCCAAATCATGGAAACATTAAACACATGAAAGAAAATATTGAGTCATTACCTGCATTTGGGCATGATCATGGCTAAGCAAGAACGAATCAGCACCAAGATTACTAATAGCTTCTTCCTTTTTATCAGGCGAAGTACTGATGACGGTCACTTTAAGACCAAAAGCTTTGCCAAACTTAACACCAACATGACCTAACCCACCAAGACCAACCACACCTATGTGCATTCCTGGTTTATCAAGCCCGTAGTATCGTAGTGGGCTGTAAACAGTAATACCTGCACATAGGAGAGGTGCACCACAATCAAGAGGAAGGTTTTCGGGCCATGATATGATGTAGTCTTGATTGACAACCATGTGGTCAGAGTAACCTCCATAGGTGACCACAACGGGATCGTTATAGGTTCGAACCCTTTTAGGGCAATACTGATTCTGATCAACAATGCAATGCTCGCAGGATCGACAACATCCAACCATAAAACCGACGCCGACTTTGTCTCCGATTGTGAAATTATTGACTTTGGTTCCGACTTCGGTCACCACTCCCACAATCTCATGGCTGTAATAATCTATTTCTTAGTATACTGATACGATGCATACTCTGAAGCGAACAAGAATCAAATGTTGAAGTATTCATAGTACATACAGTTTTCTCAACACCAAATTCCAAATATCATGGAACAAAAGTAAATTTAAATACTCCGTAGAATGTAAAAATAATTACCCTGGGACCATGGGATACTGGGCATTACCAAAATCGTTCCTAGCAACGTGAAGATCAGAGTGACAGATCCCACAGTACAAAACTTTCAATCTTACGTCTTCATCTCCTGTTTTCCTATCACAAATGCAAATAAAAACGATGAATAATATAGTTCTGAGACGAGTCAAGTAAAGTCAAACTTCACCATTTTAGTTTAGTTTTCTGATCACTAAAAAGACACAGTTATTACTTATTATACTATCATACAATACTATGAGGCTAAACAGCAAGTAACATGAAGTTAAATGTTTCTCATTATCATAGATTTATCACATTTCTGTTGCGAACAAGACACTCACAGAGTAACTAAGTAACTAACTAATATCTGCGAATCTAAGTTCATAAATGAGACAATATTAATAATATAGAAATTTACAAATAAGCAAACCAATCAATCTTATCATATACTTGTGTATATACTGTATATACCTTCGAGAGAAGTTAAACGGGGAAAGTACGCCAGACGAGTCCTTTGCAGCATACCCAAACGCCTTCACTGCGTTCTCTGTTTCTGTTAAACTCCCCATTCACGATCACTGTACGTGTCCTTGAGCGAAATTAATTTAATTATATTAAATATGTGAAGGAGAAAGTAGGAAGGGAAATATATATGACAACAAAATGAAGAGATGTGTGTATGGTCCAGGTTCAATAAGGTAGGTACGTATACACTAAATGAAGAGATGTGTGTAGGGTCTACGTTAAATGGTGCTAGATTTTGTGTAATTCCTCATCGACTACACACCGAAATAGTGTAATATAACAATTATTCAATAACTTATTTTCACCACACCAAATTTTTAAAAACACTCATTAATATAAAATCGCAATATACTCAGCTCGTATATGTAGTTCAGATTTATCAAAATTGCACTAACAAATGATGGTGTAAATATCACTACTCATATAAACGTGTGATGTGATCTATAAACAAGTTAAAGATGATCCCAAACTCAATTTAGTCATCATTTATCAGTAAACGTGTGATGTGATCTATAAACAAGTTAAAGATGATCCCAAACTCAATTTAGTCATCATTTATCAGTTTTAACAGAGAACATATATAATGTAAGAATAATCCTTTGAATGTATACATCAAACGTCTCAAAATGTTGCTCATTGACTCAATGTGACATAATAATAACTTTTTACTTTTTATTTGTTAGAAATAATATTAGTCATATTGGGTTTATTAGAGGGCTCACTATCGTTACGTCGGTTGGAACTTCGGTGAAGTGACACAACCGACGTCATAGGCACGGGGCGTCGGTTGTGTTGCGTCGGTATAATTCGTCGCCAAACCGAAGGAAACGAGTAAAATTGGGGGCCCGCGTCAGTGTGTGCAACGAATAAAAAAAATAAAAAAAAAGTGGGTAGCCGTTGGAGCTTTGAAAGAAAAAAAAAAACATTTTGACACCCAATTTTAACTCCTATATATATACACCTTTACACACAATATTTTACATACACATTTTACCATTTCAACTCTCCAATTCCATACACATTTTCACTTTTCAACTTCACATTTTTATACAATATATACACTCCTACAAACACAACATTCATACAAAAATAAAACCAAACTCTACTTCCACAATATATACACATATCTATACCCATTTTTCATCCACCTTTTCAAACATTTAAAAAAAATTATAATGTCATCATCCGATTCCGATAAAAATGATTTGAGTGCCGTCATGGCCGTCCGTAATCCGATTGCTAGGTTAAATCATCTCGGCGCACAAGATTCGGACTCGGATTCGGACGAGGATACCGAATTTACATTTCGTATTCCACAAACAAGACGTTATTTAAGTAGAGATCGGGTGGGTGCCGGCCAACGTTATATCAAGACTACTTTGCCGAGAGCCCGACATTCCCTCTAGATTATTTTCTACGTCGGTTTCGGATGAGTCGCCCATTGTTTATCCGTATATGTCAAGGTATATTATCATACTCTCACACTCCGTTACCCTCTTATTTTGCGTTTTTTCATCAAGGTCGAGACGCAACCGGAAAACTTGGTTTTAATGTTTATCAAAAAGTCACGTCTTCCTTACGCCAATTGGCATACGGTTGTGCCGCCGACGCATTTGATGAATATTTACATATGGGTCAACAAACAGCGTACGATTGTTTGGACAACTTTTGTAAATGTATTTTTCATCTATATTCAAATGAGTATTTAAGAAGGCCAACACTCCATGATGTGGAACGTTTACATCAACGACATGCGGAGTTACATGGTTTTCCGGGTATGCTCGGAAGTATCGATTGCATGCACTGGGCTTGGCAAAATTGCCCAATAGCATGGCAAGGTCAATACACTCGAGGTGATCACGGATATCCAACAATCATGCTCGAAGCTGTTGCCTCTTATGATTTATGGATTTGGCACGCTTTCTTTGGGCCTGCGGGATCGAGCAACGACCTCAACGTTCTTAATGAATCTGATTTATTTCAAGACTTACTACAAGATAGAGCTCCTGAAGTAGTGTTCAACATTGCCGATCAACAATTCAACAAAGGGTATTATCTCGGTGATGGAATATATCCAGAATGGGCGACGATTGTGAAGTCATTTAAGCATCCGATATCAGAAGCCGAGTTGAGGTTCAAGAGGTACCAAGAATCTGCAAGGAAAGATGTGGAACGGGCATTCGGAGTTCTTCAAGGTCGTTGGCAAATCATCAAAAACCCTGCTAGACCATACAACGTCAACAAAATTCGTCGAATCATGTATTGTTGTGTAATTTTACACAACATGATAACCGAAGACAATTAACGAAATATGTGTCCACTTGAGGAAGACTATATGGCAAACCCGGATAATATGCTTCAACGTTCGTGGGAAGAAAGGGTTGCAACGCACTTACGTATGGATAAGGAATTACGCAACCGCGCTGTGCATCATCGACTCCGCGAGACTCTAATCACGCACATTTCGACTCTCCCACCAAATTTCCGATCGCGTTAGCTACTTGTACGAGTTTAAGACAATAAATATTTTTTTTTCAATAATTGTTATTATTTTTTTGACATTTGTAATGTTTTATTTTTATTTAATGTAATGTTTTATTTTTATTTAATGTAACATTTTTAGTTTAAATGAATATGTTTTATTTAAAATTGTGTTTAATAGATAAAGAAATTAGTGTGTGGGTCCTAAAAAAAAAGAAGTGATGTTAACTGATGTTCACTGTAGGCAGTGGAGTGTCAGTTTTGAAAAAAGCTGATGTGACGTTGATGTGGCTTCAACTGATGTGTCAGTTGATGTTCACGATAGTGAGGGGTGTTAGGGTGTAGCCCATTAGCATTAACCTAGCTTAGTCTCCAAGCTAAGCAAGGCCTATAAGTATTCTTTGTATTATCTTTATTTGTCAATCACATTTATGTAGTCGTTTCATTATTCCCCAACCCTGTTTACATGGTATCAGAGTTATGATTTCGTTCCATTTAGTATTTTAATTTTAGTTCTAGGGTTTTGTTTCAATTACGGTAGTATTTTTATTAGGGTTTCTTCCAATTAGTATTTTTATTTTAGTTTTGAAGAAGGTACAGGAGAGTAACTAATCAGTTTTGAGGGCACCTAGGAGAGTGCCTAATCAGCGAGGTTATTCGAATTAGGGTTTATTAGAGTACGTCTGTTACAGAAAAAGAGCACCCAGTTATAGTGTGTTTTGGATCTCACCACCCACGCGCCACCAGTAGCATGCCCCCAGCCGCTGCTGCTGGAATTCCATGAACCGCCGTATGAACATTATTATTCGGTGATTATTTCAAAGTTTCTTCATCTAAATATTCCTACTATATCCTTGATGAGTTATGGTCTTATTTATGAATTTGAATCCTCAATTTTGTTAGTTTTGCAAATATTCAAGTTGATCCTCTAAATTAGACAAGTGGCGTTTGGATTTCTAATTTGTTGATTCTTATTTAGTTTAGATTTCAATATTTGATTTGGTTCCTTGATTAGTGAAATTAGTATTCGATCCTCTAAGATTGATTTTGGTATTGTTTTAGATCGTGGGTTTGTAGATTTTGTGAATTGAAGTTTGATTATGATGTGGAACTTATTTGGATTTTAGGAACCTACTGGTTTTCAACTACCTATGAACGCTGAATTTATACTTAGATCAGTTTTGATATTTGGTTATTTTGTGCTCGTTTGACAAGAGTCGGTTTCAAGTAATCTGTTATTATTCGGTATTATGTGGAGGGGAAACAATCAATTTTGTTACTCCCTCCGTCCCAAAATAAGTGTCTCATTTTGACTTTTAAAAGTCATTATCTTTCAACTTTGACCTTAAAATTTTTTTATTGTGTTATATAATACTTGATACAAAATATATAAATGGATTGAGTTTTCAATGTATTTTCATTTGTATAATTTTCATCAAGTATTATTTGACACAAACAAATATATTTAAAGTCAAAGTTGAAAAAGAAAGACTTTTAAAAGTCAAAATGAGACACTTAATTTGGGACGGAGGGAGTATTTATTTGGTTGTTGATTTCAGGTTATAATTGTTGAGGTTTTTGGGCTTGATTTCTTGTGAGATCAACTTTGAGTTTCGTCCCTAGTGAGACCATTTGAGTTTTGGTGAGTTGAGACTTGACATCCTTTGTTCAGGATGCTTTGTTTATGGATTTTTGGTTACTCAAATTAGTTTTGTTGACATGAGACATAACATCTTTTGTTCGGGTTGCTTCGCTTTTAGAGTTTTGGTTATTGAGTTTGGTTATTTGGTTTGTTGAAACCTGTTTCCTAGGTTGCTTCATTTCTTTGGTTAGTTGAGATCTTTTTAAGGTTGCTTCGTTAGTTGAGACCTATTTCCAGGTTGCTTCATTCCTCTGGTTAGTTGAGACCTGTTTAGTTTGCTTCGCCTCTTGTTTAGTTCAAGTTTTGGATTATTGATACGAGGAGGATTCAAGATAAGATTGATTAGTTTTGGGATAGTAATATTTGTAACAAGCTGGACATGATTAACATCTATGTTCCAGCTTGAGGGGATGTTAGAAATATTAGTTGTATATAGTTTATTAGTGTTTGGCCCATTAGCATTAACCTAGCTTAGGTTCCAAGCTAAGCAAGGCCTATAAGTATTCTTTGTAAGCATCTTTATTTGCCAATCATAATAAATGTAGTGGTTTCATTATTCCCAACTTTGTTTACATTATCTTTGATAATGTCTACATGATAGAAAAACAAAGCAAATGTGTGATGGTTGATGCAAGTCCTATAAGGCCAAGATGCAAATTGATATACACTTAGTACAGACTTAGAATAGTGTTTGCGAGTTCAAAGACCTAAATTTACACATCCTTTAATGTGTTGGCAACGTCGATAACAAAGCGATAACGAACGTCAGCTTTCTCTATACGTTGCATAGCATCGTTGACATAATCAATGGGAATGACCTCAACATTTGCTATAATGTTGTGTTTTGCTGCAAAATCAATCATCTCTTGTGTCTCCTGAATCCCTCCGGCCAAACTTGCTCCAACCATCTTTCTCCCTGCATTGTATGTATATGCCGATTATAACACTATTAGTACACGCATAGCACGATTTCTGAAAAGTGAAAAATACATTCAATTTGTGAACAAGAGTTCACGAAATGTAATGGTAGTAGATGTCTTGACAAAAGTTCGTATGGTAATATATATAATTAGAAATTTTGGACTATGATCACTCATTCTATTTAATAATCTCAAATCTCGAGTTTGAGCTCCAATGTAAATAACTGATCATTAAGAGAAGGATCCATATAATGCATATAGTATTCGTACCCATAATCATGGGAATAATAGGTAACTCAAGAGGCTTGATTGGAGCTCCAACCACAACTAGTTTACCATATGGCTTTAATAGACCAATCAAAGGCGCAATAGAATGATCAGCCGCTACAGTGTCAATAATACCATCCATAGTATTCACAGCAGCCTGTAGAAACGACACATGTAGACAAGGTTATATTTATACAATTAGGTTCGTTTGCAGTTGTCTTCTACTATCACAATGGACAGTTTCGAAATGGTTCATCTAGCATAACTAAGATTATAAAAGGGGCTATGGATTGCTGATTCTAAAAAATATAAGCAGATAAACAACTTTCAAAGAAGGGGTTGAATCAACTTATCCTTTCTTCTGTTAAAAAAAGCAATAAGCGGATAAACACTTAATTAACTCAAACGCCCCCAAATCATAGACACAATAAAAATATCAATGAATAGTTACCTGCATTTGGACATGATCATGGCTAAGCAAGAACGAATCAGCACCAAGCTTACCAATAGCTTCATCCTTTTTATTAGGTGACGTACTAATAACAGTCACTTTAAGACCAAAAGCTTTAGCAAACTTAACACCAACATGACCTATCCCACCAAGACCAACCACACCTATGTGCATTCCTGGTTTATCAAGCCCGTAGTATCGTAATGGGCTATAAACAGTAATGCCTGCACATAGGAGAGGTGCACCACAATCAAGAGGAAGGTTTTCGGGCCATGATATAATGTAGTCTTGATTGACAACCATGTGGTCAGAATAACCTCCATATGTGACCACAACTGGGTCATTATAGGTTTGAACCATTTTGGGGCAGTATTGATTTTGATCATCAATGCAATACTCGCAAGATTGACAACATCCAACCATAAAACCAACGCCAACTTTGTCTCCGATTGTGAATTTATCAACTTTGGTTCCGACTTCAGTCACCATCCCCACAATTTCATGGCTGTAATGAACCAATATAGCTACTTACCATTTTACGTATACAGTATATAGTACTGACAAATCAACTTGTTACACATTATATAGGTGTATACATATGCTCATAAAAGTTAAAAGTGTGTTGCATTATGGATAGGTGTATAGAAACTTGGTGTGACAAATTGCTTTCAAGACCTTCAGTAAACTCAATCCCACTTGACATATCAGCGTCACAACAATTTTTCACTAACTTTTTACTTCAACCTCATTTTCACCTCGATAGATACCCTCTCAACCGCTTTTTCTTCTTCTTAAATCTGTGCACAAAACCTGAAAGAAAAAAACAAAAAGAAAAAAAAATACCCAAAAGATATCGACATTCCCGTGAATTTCATGCATTTTTCATCCCGACTCCAAATCTTCCCCACTCCAACCCCACACAACCCGCCTACGCGTAGAAGCCCAAACCCTAGCTCAACGCCTCCTAGTGGTGTCGCTCTAAAATTTTGTATTATAAAATGTGGAGGAACTTATTATGATGGAGGAAATTAATTACCCGGGGATCATGGGATACTTGGCATTACCAAAATCGTTCCTAGTAACGTGAAGATCCGAGTGACAAATACCACAATATAAAACTTTTAATCTTACATCTTCATCTCCTGTTTCCCTATGCCAAATAAAAATATTAATTAAATAAATATATACTACTATTAACTAATAGTATCGACTAAAATTGATATTAAATATGAATATTGTTGACATCTTTATTTATTTAGTGGAGAAATATACTATAACTAATGTTAAACCTGTGTGATGCACGGTTAGAAAAATATAATGTCATAGTACATCAATCATAATCTAAAACGTATAAAATACTTTAATAATCATATTCAATTTTGTGTTGTATATACTTTATATATAAGGGTGATATTTTTTACTTGTACACCATCAGTTATACTTCAAGGTATTATATTGTATAACACTATAAAATATATTTTGTGATATTCGGCTAAAAAGGTAGTGTATACATCACTTCCATTTATATAATATAAATCCATTTGAATTAAAATTCTAAAATAAATAAATAATATTCAATAAGTATCAGGGGATGAAATACCCCTTAAAAACTTTCAAATTGTATTAATTTTTTTACAAATATATGTTCTACATTTTGACCATTTAAAAATGAAATAAGAACATCTGTCCCCCAACAATATATCAATAAATTGGAAAGGTTAAAACAATGTGTACGTTGTAAAGTGATAATTTTTTAGTTTAAATAAATGTTTGATCAAAACGACATTTTTGTTGTTAAGGTTGCAATAATTTGTTGAGCAATGCGTGTCATCATGATTTTAGCAAACATAAACTATAACGATTAATACAATATTTAGATGTTTTTATTGAGCAAATAATGTGCATTTACATGTATAAAATATAAATCATTATATAGCAATTAAATATATACAAATACACAAATGAGATATTATATAGATAAAAATCATAATATTACATCTCTTATAAGTCACATACAAAACTATAATTAAGTTGTGTAATTAAACCAAATAAAACATATTAAAAATGAGATGATAAACTCGGTCTATCTATCCAGGAAGTTTGTACTCAGACAAAAAAATGAAATGAGATTCCCGAGTTTATATGATGATAAATTTTTTGACAAATTGATAAACATATGATAAAAGCTATAATGATATTAAACATATGCTATCATATCACTAAAAGTTATAATTTTTTTTATAGAGTTAAAAAAAAGAATGGTGACGATTAGGATGAAGAAGAATACAAATTATATATCTCAAAATTATATGGAAAGTATAGATAATGAAATTCATAATTTTCGGCTATATCAAAATATTATACTACAAATGTTATCCATGACAAATCAATGTAGATTAAATTCGTTATAATTTAATCATCTATTGGATTATTTATCTTTTTACAAAGATGACACATTAAATTAAATTACATTAATTATAATTTAATTTTTTAATAAAAATATTACATTATTTACCATGTAAGTGTAGGAGATTCCACATCATCAAGCTTGTTTACATGATGATGACACATAAGATGCAAGTGATATGACATAGTTTGTAACACCCCGCAATTTCAACAAAATTATAAACGTTAATTGCACGTATTTTTAAGCTAATTCCCTAACTTAGAGTGAATTCACAACCCATTTTAGAGATAAGTCTAGCAAAGCCCAACTAGATAATACACGTAGTATTACTGTAACATCCATTCCTCGGGTCTAGTAGTATTTTAACATTTTCTGACGGTGAATTATTATTTAATGTGTCAGAAAATAGGTTCATTTGTTATTTGAAAAGAAATAGGTAAAAGAGTCAAATAATTTATTGTGGTTAATAAATTATTAACTGTTTTAAATTAATTCAGTTGACGGTAAAATAAAATAATGTTTCCCCGCAAAAGGTTTTTAAGTTCCAGACAATGATAAGTACGGGGAATGAAATTTAACCACTTAAAGTATTCATTTATATGTTGAGTCGGTTCTCTTTTCACCCTATCTATATACATACGCACCATACATACTATATATACATTTAGAAACCCTAATTTCACTTCCTACAATCAAATTGAAGATCTCAAGTTCGAATTCAAGCTTCAAAATCATGGATTATCTTCTTTTAATCAATCTAATCATGTTGTAAGTCTCAATTCCTTGATTTTTATAACCTAAAATTTGGGGGTTTTGGGGTTTTGATAATTAATGGGTGTAAATCCGAAATTAATGGTTGAGGTTGTCGAATTGATGTTACTTGAGCTTGTTAATGGTGATGAGTAATATTAATTAAGCTAGGGTTTGAGAAATTGATTAAGATGCTTGGGGCTTATGATGAAAGTAGGATAAATTGGTAGAGTATATATATGATAAATGAATTGGAATAGATGATATATGATGATTGTGGATATTGTTTGATGTAAAATTATGTATAACATTGAATTCTAGCTTGAGTTGTGTAGTTTTTGGGGGTTGGTTCGGGTTGGACAGCAGGGTTTTAAACCTGCAGATTGCAGGTAATGAAGAACAAGCCGGCGGGTTCTATACCCTAGCCGGCGGGTTCTGTTGAATTACCCGAAGACCCGGTGGATCCTAGACCCCAGCCGGCGGGTCCTTCCTCCTGAACAGCAACTCGGTTCTTGTTTTTAATATGATTCTCAATAATTTGTTTTGTGTTATAACATTGATAAACTCATAACATGAGATAATAAGAGGTATGTTATGAATGATGAGAGACGATTAGGAACTTGGTATCTTTATGCAAATAATGTGTAGTTCCTTGAGTTTATTATAAATATAAGCTATGTATTGATGAGACAATTTACTAACTTATATATGATTTGAATTCTCAGATTACGAGAAGACTCAGTGACATTAGACTACTGATTGGACAACTGAGGTGTCGGTGAGTGGATCTTAATCCTCAGTGTAATTTAGTTGTAATAAGTTTGGTTACAACGGGTAACGTATTATTACTGTTTTAGTTTGCCATGATGATTATGGTTTGGTAGTAATAATATTGTGGATAGACTATTCAGGTTGATATGTTGCAATGATAAGTTGTGAACATGTGATCACATGATATATTGCCTTTGTGCACTGAGTATTGAGGTCAACGTGTTGGTTGGTTGGGCTTGGTTACTATTGAAGATGACAGGAATTTCCTTGTACAAATCGTTAATAGAAAATTAGGTCGTATGAGATTAGCACCAAGTTATCGGTCTATTCTGTATTAGCCTTACAGATTGTTGGGTAAGTGTTCTTGGAGAATCCCCGGGTATTATGATATCTCAAGAACCACCGATCCTCATTGTATTGAGATGTTATCTCATTGATGCTAAGTGTTTATGACTATCTTGTTGTAAGATTTGTTATGCTAAGTTGGGCTGTTGATTATTATTCACTCACTTAGATTTGAGCAAACCCCCACATGACTACTTCTTGCAGGTTAAGGATTTCATATCGGGTGGGCAAGAAGTTGGACTGAATGGAATGTTTGACCACTTAGCGTCAACTCTAATATACTTTGAAAAGGAAATGATGAAATTATATAACACCTCGTGTGGTATTATTGTTGTTGTAATATTGGATATCAAGTTTCGAAAAGAAATTTATGTACATTTTATATGATATATGTTTTAATATACGCTTCCGAGTCAAAACCATTATTATAATGGTTTAGTAAAATGAGGGGTGTTATAAGTTGGTATCAGAGTAAAAGTTTGGGTGAATTGTACATTGTAAGATGTTCAATCCCAAACTTAGAATTGTGTCAAGTCAAACATTCCAGGGTGTGGGGATTAGTGGTTGTATGAGAAAATGGTTATTAAAATGTGTACTAACCTATAACAAGATGCAAGATTGTTGTTGTTGGTTGCAGAGATGGAGGAATATGAGGAACCGAATGGTATTCTCAATGATTCCTCAACATTCATGGGCCTAAGTATATCAGATAATTTCCGATAAGCTTGGTAAATTTCAATAAGCTTGAATTGTTTACTTTGCTATGATATGATTAGTAGTAAAGTAAATTGAGTCAGACTGATATGAATTCCCAGTTGTGAGTCCTTGGTGATCAATATATGTTAATGTGATACTATGAATTGTGTGTGTGGAATTACTTGCTCTTGTGAAATAATAATTTTAGGAGCAATATGATTAAGCGTAGTTGTAAATCTTGATAAACAAAGTTGATATGACCCCAAGTAGTGAAATTAATGAGATGTTGGTATATATCAATGGATGTGATTTATGAGTCATGTTGTTATTTAATCTAAAAAGCGTCCATTGATTGGAATGCGTGCCTTTGACTAGGAAAAATCAAAGTTGAAATTAGTAGAGTCAAATTGTGTAATGGCTATGTTATAAAGTGATAAATGTGGCTAGATGTTTGTGTATAGTATTGATCATGATTGTGGTTAAATTATGATCTATCTACTAAAAGCGGTGTAGTAAGAAAGTCAAAATGGTCAACAAACTTTTATAATTGTTGACAAGTTTGAAAGAAGTCATTGTTGAATACTTGTTGAAATTGGTATAAATATGATGATTTTAATTTGAAATTGGTATTTTGAGGGTATAATATGACACCAATAGTGAAAATGGTGTTGTTTGACTTTGAATAGTCAAAGTAGTGTGAATTGGTTGTTGGAATAGTGATCATATGGGCGGAAACCCAAATGGGTCGTTAAAGTGCCCAAATGGGTCACGTATTGGTTAAATGATTAAAACAAGTGGTGGTTCGAGTCTAATGAATGTTGAAGTGACTTTAAGTCCTACATATAATGAAAAAATGTGTTTTGAAAGTGTTATGGTAGTTAGTATGGTTGAAATTGGTAAAAGTGTCCAATTGGCCCTCAAACGGGTCAATGAGTCATAGAATGAGTGTATGAGGGTGATGAATATGCCCACACGTCATAAATGTATATAGGAACATGTTGGCAAAGGGTTGGAGTCAGAAACCAAGCCATTTGAAATTGACGTGTCATCAAAATGAGCTAAAATGGTCCAAAATGAGTCGTACGTCCGTTTTCTCGTAAAACGTGAAGATTGAAAAAGTGTAAAAAGGGAAAGTTTCATTTAGATTATATGAACGTGCCTGCAAAATTTAGACCCTAACTCTGTACGGTTTGAGAGATACGCGCGTTTGAATTTCGGAGAATGGTAAAAAGTGTTGCAGACCTGGAATATGCTGTTATGGGTCAGGACCCGGCTGCTTTTGCCCTCCAGCCGGCGGGTCCAATGGTTGACCCGGCTGCTTGTGACCCAGACCCGACTGTTTCTCCAGCCCAAATACGGCAAAAAGTTTCTATTACCCCAAAACTTAAATCACCTGGTTGTTGGACCAAGAACCCGGCTGCTCCTTTTGAGAACCCAGCTGGTTGACCCTATGAGCCGGCGGGTCAGGCTTTTGACCCGGCTAATTCTTTAAAAAAAAATAAAAAATTAAGTTGTTCGACGTAACGCTCGACTTAGAAATTTCCGTTATAAAATTTCGGTGTCCGATTAAGATGAAATTTACATGTCTACTCGGAAGCGGCCCAACGGTTAAAGCTCATCACTTTGCCATGAGCCCTGGAAGTTTTGGGCAGTTCGGGGTCGTTTGGGGCCCGAAAATGGCATTTTATTATTTTTCGGACCTTATTTCGAACTTCTGACTTACGTTTTGTATTGGGTTTTTGTTTCTTTTAGCCCAGAGATCATTCCTATGATTAAATACAATATTAAAACTTGTTTTAAAAGGTCCACATAGTTTATCGTATGTAAGTCATTCGTAGGTTGTTTATTTAACTGCCGAAATATACCAGTAAATGGTATTGTTGATTGTTGCTAAACAGGGTTAGTAACCATTGATTATAGAGTTATGTGGATAATATATGTGAACTAATTGAGACATGATAAAATATTTGAGTCATGTAGAATAATAAAAGGTGTTGAATATTGCATTTTAAGAAATTGTAAACCAAGTACATGAGCTTATATTTATGTGATAATTGAACATGAAATGCTCAATTGTGATTCAACTAAAGGTGTATAGATTGATGAATATGTGTTGAATAATACATATGATGTTGACAAGATATTAATACTAAATCTTCTTTCGAGTACTCTAAGTATTAATTGCCATACTAGTGATCAATATTGAATCAGGTACTAAAAATGTTGGATTGATGTAATTGTGTTGGACATTACATCTGTGCTAATGAAATAGTGAAAAGAGTTATATCTACCTGATTATGTGATTAGTTGTTCATTTAAAGTGATAAATTGAAAATGGTAACAAGTTAATACTTGATCGTATACCAGCTGTAAAAGTGTTATCATAAGTGTGTAAAATTTGATATCACTGTTAATGATATATGTGCAAGTAAAGATTAATTACTTTGAAAAGTAATTGGTATAAAGTTGCCTGAAAAGGAAGTGTACATGACATAATATGACGACGTCTGGCCAACGTATTTATATTATGTCCTTTCACATAGAATTGTTGAGGCTACTAAGTACCAGTAAAGTTAAGTGATTTTAAAATAACAGGTTAGAGATATTAATCTGTAATTGAGAAATAGTCAATGATTGACTGAAACAAAAGAATAGTAAACCACTAAACTATTGTTGTAATGTGGTAGTTATTGTGCAAGAAATGTGTATGTGATAAATTGCAACTAGAACGGATTATTATGAGTTAAGCAAGGTAGAGGTCAGTTAATTGCAAATAACAATGTATTGATATTGTTGAATATATGACTAATGACAACACCTTATGTTGATGTGTTGAAAGAATTATGTTGATGATGCATAGTATCAACTGGTGTTGATTTAGTATCCAATTCGATGTGATAGGATACTAATTGATTAAGTAAAAATAGTTTTTACCCATAATATTTGACATCTACATATTGTTTACTCTTATGTGTTTATATGGTTATATGATTTTGGATTGCTTTAGAGTAAAGAGTTCATACAACCTTGTAGTGTTTATAATTACAAGTTATAAAGCAGTAATGAACTAGTTGCAAAAGTAAAGATTTCTAGCAATATGTTAGCTAAAGATATATATGATTATTAGCTAAATTGCTAATTATGAATTGAGTTCAACTTTGTTAATAAAGTGCATGTTGTGGTATTTATTACCACTTGTTATTATAATTGTAAAGACGAAATTGCACGTAACTACATGTTACAAGTCATTATATGAAAGATTTAAACGTTTTTGGGTTGAAAAATTAATGTTTTCGTCAAACAGCGCGTTGTGTCGTACGGGACCGAAAATAGTAGTGTGACACAAGCTTTTGTGTCGCAGTACCATTTTTACGTCGCATTATGCGACACAACGCCGTGTGTCGCATAAATTATCCTATGTCGCATACTTGCGACACAATTACTTATGTCACAACATTTGCGACACAAATGCCTATGTCGCATTTATTTGCGGATGTCGCAGGAATGCGACACAAACCCTTGTGTCGCAGAACCTTTTAGCGACACAATATTTATGTCGCAAAACTCAGAACCTTAAAAATACATGTTTTTCACTAAGTGTCGGAACCAGATTTTACCACTTGATTTTACTCCAAATTTGGAATTCGGAAGCGTTTTCACTACAGCAACATAGTAGAAATAAAAATTTAGCTGACTTGGCAGCTCGACCCCAGCCAGGGGCTCTGCCCCTTGGACCCCGCTAGGGGTTGCCACCCCTTGGACCCCGCTATCAGGGGCGCTGCCCCTGGACCCCCGTACAAAATTTCATACCTTATGAAACACCATAAACAAATAAATTACACCTTGAAAACGTTTCACAAAATATCACCAACGTCTTGTGTCGAACTTACAAAATAAACAAGGATCTTTCATGAATAAACGAGTAACATGGTTAGAATGTTAGCCAACCACTTATATGATTATTCCTACGCTTAGGACGTTAGTGACCTACTTGGATTTAGGCTTTGCTAGCCCTCGCAACTTTACTTAGCTCAAGAGGTGAGTTCACAGCCCCTATATTTTAACTGTTTTACTGCTTTCAACTAGGGGTGGAAAACATAGTCAAACGTTTTAAATACATGATTGTATATCGATTTTACTCGAGCGATTAGAGTACATTGAACTGTTAAACTGTCACACAAACTGATGTTTATGAATTAACGTTTTCATACTACAAGCACTGTGAACGTATCAAACTTGTTTTGGAAACGCTGGAGAACGACCAGCAACGCTTCTACGGAACTGATTGGGTAACTGATGGGTCCTTCTGACATGGACCAGATCCTACTGACATGGATCAAGGGATACTGACACTCCCTACTAGGTGAACCCTACTGACATGGGTACTCGATCCTACTGACATGGATCCGTTAACAACTATTAGGATACTGACATTGTTACGAACAACTATTAGGATACTGACATTCCTACGAACAACTATTAGGATACTGACATTCCTACGAACAACTATTAGGATATTGACATTACTACGAATAACTATTAGGATATTGACATTCCTACAAACAACCATTAGGATACTTACATTCCTACAAATACTAATAGGATACCGCTTTCCTATGAATTTTAAACTATATTTTGGGTAACATCCCACGTAACTACATCTTTGGGCTACATCCCACTAAACGTACACTTTGGATAACATTCCACGAAACTTTATTTGATCGTGATGAAGATAACTATTCGTGTTGACTTTTACTATGTTTTTCAGGGAATTAGCTGCATGTAAGACATCCTACACACATGGAACGTAGGCGACCCACGAAGGAATAGGATGCCAACTTTTGACAACTGGATTTCTTTTATATAACTAAGATATTTAGTCATATTTACGAAATCTACTTTTGTAACTTAATTACTTTTCAACTTATACGATTCGATAAATAGTAAACTTTGTAACTATTACTTTTGGCATCTTAATATATTATATTCTGTTGTAATCATAAGCTCTGATACGTATGCATGTACTCTGTATTGTGGCACTCCCCATACTTAAATAAATGCTTCCGCTAATCAAAATCAACAAATTTGAGGGTGATACATAGTTGAATAGCTGAAAAATCATTGAAGGTCTCCTAGTTATATATATATATATATATATATATATATATATATATATATATAAGAGAATGATCAATATGGAAGCTCTAAAATTAGGGAAATGAAGGAAGCAAACCTCATCCACTTATTTTCTCACATCTTCTACAATGCCCATTTTCTTAGTTTTTGGCTAAAATCCAAAATTAAAGCATCTAATTCAATGATTCTTCAATCAAAAACATTATAAATCTTCAAATCCATCAAAAACAATCATATACATCTCACTTCTTCATAATTCAAATTCATCAAAAATTATGAATTCGGTGTAACCTTTTGGGGTTTTTTAAAAAAATTGATTTGGTAATGAAAATATAGAATTAAACGAATTTCTTTATAAAAACATATAAACGAGTAATTAATCAAATTATGGTAGTCATTACAATTGAATTTTACAAACTCAAAAAATCCAAGAACGTTAACATTCATCTGAAAAGTATGTTAATCAAACTTATAACTTCATAGTTATAAACATTCATTTATGATGAATATTAACCTATATATGCTATTACACACTTTTGAATGTGATAAGATAATATTCGTTAATGCATAAGAATGTATATGAGTTAACATTCATCGTAAATGAATTCTATAATATTCATTGTAAATAATATATTAGTTAATATGCATTGTAAATGAGTGTTATAATATTCATCATTATCAATAACACATATAAGCTAACATTTATCACAAGTGAATCTTAAAAACTAAGAAAATGATAGATATTAACATTTTTAAGATGAATCTTAACTAATGCCATTATTATATAGTAATGAATGTTAAGTTATAACATTCATTAATATAAATAACATATATATGTTAATATTCATAATAAATGAATGTTTATGTATATTAAATGATTAATATATTTTTGAAATGCATAGTTATTTACAAGTTTAGCACGTTAATTTTTGAGTTGACCAGAGAATGTGTGGCCAGAATAGCTTCCCCCCTTTTCTCATTTGTTTACTTCCCTATTGATCTTCCCCGTGTATATATATATAGACAGGGGTGGTACTAGAAAAAAATCGAACGGGGGCAAAATTGAATAGTGTACGTTGGATTCGGATTATCAACTTGATTTTTTTGCTTTAACCAAAACTATTTTAGTTGAACCAAAGTGTATTTGGTTCAACATGAAATTCCAATTTTTTATTACATGGACATCATAAAACATATACTCATATAATTAGCAACTCATATTAAATTGTAAATCGTATATGCTTATGTTTAACATATATATATATATATATATATATATATATATATATATATATATATATATGCACACACACACTAGCAAAATGCCCGCGCGATGCTGCTGGTAAATATTTATTAGCTTTACATTTGTGACGATACATTATGATATGTCGTTGTAAACTTGATAGTCGAGCTGCGAATCTCTAACAACCAGTTGGCAAGTTGGTAGGTGGGAAGTCATTGTTTTATATTTTTTTAACTCAATAATTAAAAAACTAAACATAATGTATTATTAAACTCATTAAAAATTAAACCTTACTAATAAAATTTGGAAAACCTATTTGAAATTACTAAAATAGCCCTACATGTATTAAAAACTCATTAATATCATTATTAATTGGTTAATATATCATATAGCATGAACGATATTGTATAATAATCTTTTATCGATATTGTTGGTTATAGATTTTAGCATGAACGGTATTGTAGATTTAATTATACAACATTTTTTTATTTTAATTTTTATTGAATGTGGGTATGTATAATATGTAAAATAATATTTTATTGATATTGTGGATTTAATTCATACATTGTAACCCCCAACTATTAAAAAAGTATAAAAGGACTATTAAAAGGTATTAAAGGAAGGTATTAATACAGGGGTACTTCAATAAATTCTAAATAAATTTTTGAAAAACCTCTAGTAGGTGTAAGGGCAAAAAGGTAATTTCAATCTTAAAAAAAACTCCCAAATGTATTATATATAAGTAACTAGTTTAAGACCCGCAAAATTTGCGGTTGACTTTATGATATATCTTATATGAAGATTTTATATGAATTTAATAAGTTTTTTGATGTTGGTGTACGGTACATCGGTTTGTATTGTTTTAATTTTAAATGAAAAATGTATTAAGAATTTGAATTGTGATAGATTTTGGATTGATAAATAGAAATAAATTATTTAATTAATAGGGATAATATTATGTATGATATCACCTTGAAATTTGTATAAATATTTAATGATACTATATTATTTAAAATCATATGAATATATTTTTTCAAATAAGCAAATTTAACGGTTCAGCAAGTAAATACTATTTTATACTAAAAAAAATAACGCTCTTTGCAGTGCATTTGTGGTTTTCATCCATATAAGTTACTCTCTGTATGCATTACTTTTTCTTTTTAATCTTGACAAAAGATGACAAAATATGACAACTCAAATGCAGACTCTACTGACCCGAATAACGTCAACACAGCCTTAGAAAATTAAATCGTAAATTATTTTAGGGATATAAATCGAGATATAAAGAAATTAATGGCAAAAGAGTAAAATAATTAATCAATTATTGATAATATCGTTCATGATACCACTTCCGTTAGCATCCATAATCTAAGCATTGTAAATTAGAAATTGATAAAAGAATTCAATTTTTTTTTTTTTTAGAATTGAAAATAACTTGTTGGGGGGGTTTTTGTAGAAATTTTAAAATAAAAAAGATTTCATGAAGAGTTTGAATTATGAAAGAAATAATAAAGTAGTTAACAAATTAAATTTTTCATAAAATATTTTGAGGATTATTTACAATTAAAGAAAAAATAGAGGATTGATATTGTAAATACTAAAGGGTGTATATTGTAAATATAGAAGGATATATTAGTCTTTTAGTTACATAAAAATAGAATTAATGATGTCATTAAATTAATTAAGGGTTAGATCTTAATTATTGATCTCAATCTAATGGCTAATATTCTTTCATGATTTTTCTTTTAATATATAATAAGATTGATATATAAGTAATTGATATAGTAAAAGTGTAAAACAATATCATATGTAGATGATGAAGAAAAGGAAAAAATTGTAATCACCAAGATATATAGTTTAACAATTATGTAGATTTAAAATAGTTAGGTTTTGTCGGTGATTAAATGGAAAGGTCAACCGGAGTGAAAACCATCAAACTCAGAAAGATAGGTAGATCGAACACATCCTTTCTTCACTCGCCCATTATAGACAAGACTAAAGACAAAGATTAAATGAAAGGTATGGTCTGACTAAAGCAGCGGAAATGGAATTAATAGCTTGTCCGAACAGGACCCTAGCTTTATTGCGAGCCAAAAATCTTGAGAAATTTCCCTTCCATAGGGATCGTTGTGGCATGAACTCATTTCTGCCTTTCCACAAGTGATTCAACTTTGGACCTCTTGAATATCAAACCACTTCCCAACTATCAAGCTAAATAAAACCTCATTTATTTTATTGAAAATGCTTTGTATTTATTAGTTACGAGGACAATATGCAAATTATATCGAAACCTATGAAATATTTCTCAACTCGTAAAAATTTAGTGGAGATGGATGTCTACCCTGCCCCCACCGTATTACCACCCCTCCATGTATAGATATGATATTTTTTGGCTAGCCGCTAGCGATATACAGTATGTAATATAATAATAAAAATATTATAATAATTGAATCAAATAAAGTTTTAATCATTTGTGCGTGTGAAATCTTTAATGAAAACTATTTGATTGTTACGGAGTTGTAGACTACTCATGGACTATATGAAAGAAAATTTAATGTATATTTTTTTCCATAATAAATAATAAAAAAGTAATAAAATACATTAACCGAACAAGGAATGCGTGTTCTTTTATTGATCCATTGGACTCCATAATTAAACCAAAAAATTAAAGACAATTACTGCAAATGCTTTTAAATCATATCTTTCTGAAACACGTTTCCACGAACACAATGTGTCTTATGAGCTTTGGTTAAGGTCATTAATTAACTCTAACAAAACACAAATTTCTATGACCGATTGATTTTTTATAATAATAATAATAATAATAATAATAATAATAAAACAATGTCGTCAAACTTTCGATCTCAACTCCTTATCTCCCACTTTAAGAATTAATGGGGAAAATGATTGATAGACTTAAACTATTAGACGTAAATATAGGTCTAACAATGTAATTGTTGCATATGACTATTTAAATGATAAGTATGAAAAGGGAAGAAAAAGAAAGTTCAATCGGCATATTAATCAGCAGGGTTCACTCATTGTTATTTCGTAACAATAGAAGAAGCTGAAATAGTATGTATGTTCACAGATTTTGTTTATGGAGAGGAAAAAAAGACGAGAAACATATAATTTTCTATTCAAGAACTCAAAAGTACTTTATTAACTTATATCATTTGTTCTTTTCTATCATTTTATAAATACCCACATATTATTACTCTTACAAAAACATAGAACCGTTGAAAATACTTAGAATCCGAACTCAACGCCACGAGTCTAAACTAGAGATTTTGGAGATGGTACAAGGTTTGAGATTAAGGCTATGTTTGGCGAGAAGCTTTTCAGAGCTTTTAGGAGTTTTAGCTTTTAATTTTAAAAATAAAAGCTTCAAAAATAATAAAAGCCTTGTTTGATGTGTAGTAGCTGTAGCTTTTAATTTACATGAAAAGCTCCAAATTGAAAAGCTAGTGTGTAGTAGCTGTACCTTTTAATTTAAATGAAAAGCTCCTTTTAAGTCATTTTATACTTTAAAATTACAGCTACAGCTAGTTTTCCAAATAATTTTACAGAAAAAAGTTACAGCTTACAGCTTGAATTTACAGCTACAGCCTACAGCTACAACCAACAGCTACAGCTTACAGTTACAGCTACAGCTACAGCTAGTTTTGCCAAACATACCCTAACTATAATCATCTTTCGCGGACAAGAGATGAGGATGGGATTAGGTAAAATGTTTGCATAATATAAGTTGTTGACTTTAATTGAATATTGCTTTTTATAAAATAAGAATTCAAAAAGCATAAATATTTTATGCATTTAGGCATTTAGCCAAGCATTTTTCATTTTATCCGAGCCATGTGGATTAAGGGCATGTACATTTTGACTTGATTAATATATATACGTAGAAGTTAGCTTGTTATGTCATTTTGGTAACTATATATGTTTGTCTTTTACTTAATGAAAAAAAAAAACATGTCTTGATAAATTGTCATTGAAATGTGAATTTTCATATATAATCATGAATTTTTTTAAATCTATCGAGGACATAAATGTAGGGGTGTCACACATAACCGAACCCGAATAACTAACCCGAATTCGAAGCTCATTCGACCACCCGAATTCGAATAACTCGAGTCTTATTTGAATCGGGTTCAAGATAAATATTTTACAATTCGGATAACCCGAATAAGCACATAAGTTATATAATATACAAATATAACTTTATATGTATAAGGTTTTTTTATGATTTATATGAATACATCATATATTATAGACATATAAGTAACTTATGATGGTTTATATAAACTATTTGTGTCCCTTTGTAATATTTAAGTTTTGTTCAAGATGCGCAAATTTAGAATATCATCTTATTCGGGTTTAAATGGATAATCCGAACCCAACCCGAATCTAAATAACCTGAACCTGAATAACCCGACCTTATTTGAATCGGGTTACAGGTTAGATTATAAACTTGAAAAACCTAATAACCCGACTCGAATAACTCAAAACCCGATTAACTCAACCCAATAACACCTCTACATAAATGCGTACAAGTGACATGTGGAGGGTCAAATTGGTACTTTTCAATTATTCTCGATTTATTCAGCACATAATACAAAACAATATATATATATATTATAAGTGGCGAAATGAATGGGTCGGGTCGGATCACGAGTCACGATGAGTTTGGGTCTAAATGGGTTCGGATCTAGATAGGTCATTTAGAAGGATGGGTCTAAACGGGTCCTTGTCAAATGGGTCTCGGGCCGGGTCATCGGATTTTCACCAAACTTTTTTTAAATTTGAATAAAAAATGAAAGAAATGAAATGAGGTGAAAATTTCTTTTTACCCGCTAGACCCGTCTAGACCCGATAGTTATTTGTTACATAATTAAAGGTTGTATTGAAAAACCCATTTAGACCATCCAAAAAATGGGGAGGAGACCCAACAAACTCATCACCCCATAAATATTAATCAAATTGACCCATAATTAACCAAAGGGTCTAAAATTGTCACCTCATATATATATATATATATAATTATACACACTTACATTCAAAACTTAACGCGAGAAAAAACAGGGTTTATTATTTTGTAATGTGAAACTTTACACATTTTACTACTTTATGAGACATACTTTTATTTGTTCTATTTTATATATTGAATTTGTAAATATCGTTAATTGTATGTGAATTTTCCTTTTTGGGGTAAGGTCAAAAAATGAAACCTTTCTATTTTAGTCCTACTCAAAAAGGGAAAGTTTACATATAATATAATAAACGATATTTATATGTTCAATATGCAATATAGTACAATTTGTAAGGATTAATACATAACGAAACAATAAACTTAAAAACAAATGGTGCAAAAACTCGAAGTCTAAAGCAATTCCAATACAAGCTTTAACTACTCCAATACAAAAAACTCATTCAAACATCAAAATTCATAAGTAAAAAATTTGGATATAAAAATAAGTAAGTAAAAGATTGCAATGACTTTTTATCGAGGTTTGAACACACGAGTCTCTTCCGAAACCTTCATGCACATTACGAGTAAGGTATCTTAGAGGTCTTTTGTTTTATCTAATTACTTAATGTTGAACTTTGAGAATCAGTTCTAAACAATAAGATGTGGTATCTGAAATCTGAATAGTTAATTATTATGATTGTTTGATACATAAAAAATACAAACAGCTGAATACATGCATTTGGTCACTTTTTTGACGTGACATAGCTATCTCATTGCACGAATATAACATCGATTATAACATCGATTTATAAACAACTCAATACTTGAAAAGAAAAAAAAAACATTACAAAAATTACTATAATTCCTTGTACATGTAGTTCTTTTAGGAATAGTTTTACCCAATAATACAAACTATATCATTTAAGCCATTATAAGCTTAAACAAAATATCCATAGTGACGGATAATATTATATATAATGATACAAATTGAAAGATGAATAATAATTCTGAATCGAGTAAACTAGTTAATACACGTTAGCTAACTTTTTAGCTTGGTTTTTTGTTCACTAAAAAGGCAAAATTATTAACGATGCTGATGATAAAGTAGGAAAACAAATAAGATGAGTTTAATCGTTTTCCACTAAAAATAAAAATATGTTAATTACTTAGAAATTTAAAATACTTAAACAAATGAATCATTTAAAATGCATACCTGCGAGAGAAGTTAAAGGGAGAAAGTACGCCGGACGAGTCTTTAGCAGCGTACCCAAACGCCTTCACTGCATTCTCCGTTTCTGATAAACTCCCCATTCGCGATCACTATACTATACGTGTTCTTGAGTGAAATTAATTAAATTAAGATGAACATATGAATGAGAAAATACTAAGGAAAAATGTGACAACAATGAAGATTTGCATTGGATATATATATAGAGAGAGAGAGGTAGGAATAGATATAGATATAGGGTGTGTATGGTGGAGGTTCCAATATGTTCATAACTTCCATGATTATTAAAGAAATCGTTCTTAAAAGTAATCCAAAGAACCAGTGAGAAAAGTTGGGGGTATATTAAAAGTTTTAATATTGACTTCCGGAACAGTTTACACTTCACAGGGCATAGAGAAGGGAGTGAGTGACAATTTTGAAAAGGAGGATGGACTATTATGCAATTTTAACAAAAATTATGGACATACTTGAAAAATTGTGCAAATTCAATTAGAAAACTTGATAAATGCAAGATTCAGTCAAAATATTAGTGAACGTAAGATGCAGTAACAAATATACAAAATGCAGCTCAAAAAAACAGGATGTAGTAAACATAAAAAAGTACTCCCTCCGTCCGAGTTTTATTGTCCTCTTTTGACTTTTGGAGTCTTTTTTTGACAACTTTGATCTTGAGTATTTTTGTACATGTTATATAATACTTTATGCTTTTTATTGGCAATCTTCATTATTATTGGCTATCATTAACTTATTTTCGTCATTTTCTTTATTTTTATGATGAAATTTTTCAATTATCCTTTAAGCAATACCATTTATCAAAATGTTCGAATAACTATCTCAATAATAGAAACATGACTCATGGTTAAATGGATTAAAATATCTTGAATAGCATAATGAGCTTAGTCAAACATTTTACATAGTGTGTGATCGTTAATGATTTTGTTGGGGCTATATTTTAAAGTGTATTTTCTCTAAAAAACCCGTCAACCTTTGTAGAAAACTATCAACTTCCCAGTTACCATCAACCAGATTCAGTTAAATATTAAATTTTAACAAATTAAGTTAGTTACTTAACTACTTTCTACCAATCACATATTAATTTATTATAGTCCAAAGTACTATGTTTAGCAAAATCTATTACATAAAATTAATTAGGCCTCATATTCTAAATTTGATTTAGGCCCCTAAAGACCTTGCTCCTGTGTCTTCCCTCTTCACCAAGTACTTCAGTCGGACAACACACATTATCCTACTAGGGAGTACTATCTATTCAAAAAAGAAGAGGTATGAACGTACTTTTAGTTAAACAAATTAACTTGCAATGTTATTAGAAACTTTATTAACAAAGTAATACGTAGCACTATAATGTCTTTGATCAAACCGTTTTTCTTAAGAATAATATAACTGAGGGCAAAATCTTCCACTCATAGTTTAATCAACCACTCAAAATTCAATTTTGTACATTATTATTAGTCTATAAAATATTATAACATTTCTTGCTTGTTAACGATTTACTAGCAATAATTGATTGAGTATAGTAAAAAGCTGTAAATCAACTATGAAGTAATAATACATTTGATCAAAGGACGCGCTAAGATAATTTGTTCTTACATTAACTTTTACACTTTTATCCCATTCTACATATTATTATAGAGAGTAATAGTAAATAGTAGTTGTAAACTTGTAATGTACCGAAAAGTGGTTCATACTAGACAATTTATATATATTAGTTAAATATTTTTATTTGCAATAACATAGAAATATATAGTATATCATTAGAAGTTGTGCGTCAACGACATTATAGATTAAAGAAAAATATAATCGTCATGTCTACTTTAATGACGGGTATAAATAAATGGTCATTGACTTTCTTTTATCTGATTACATCACCTTTCCCACAAATAAATATGTGTTCAGTTTACTATATTTATAAAGATTATCTCATAATAACTCATCTTAAATATATGCGGCGAGTATATTAAAAAGTGTTCAAAAATAATTACCAAGTTAAGTCATAGTTGAACATGTAAGTCGATCAAGCCAAGTCAAGTCATAACTCATCTTAATTATATACTAGTATATATTATTTAGACTCTATTATTAAGTCAAGTCATTTTTTTTTAACAGCAAAAACAATGGAAACGGGGAAGAGCTTCAGCTCCGCCATCACCCCCCGAAACCAAAGATATATATTAATAATAATGCTAGCAAGATGCTAGGATACAACAAGTTAATAATCATAGATTACAAAGATAGTGAACCAAACTACAAACTTGATACATCTATGGTTTAAAACGCCGACAATTTACAATCCGATTTCTTCCTGGTTACGATTAGTTGTATGTCCACGGGTTTCCATTCCATTCCACCCATTGTAACCGTGCTTCTTTATCTTTGCTCCTATGTTTTATCCAGAAAAATGATGTGCCAATGAGCTGCAATGGTATATGGTCGTACTTCTTTCTGTCTTTCCCTTCGAAAATTACCTCATTTCTAAATGACCAAAGAATCCAAAAATATGTATATATTACCCCCATAAAAAGTTTGCCTTTTCTCCCTTTCCATCATGTCAGTTTTGTCCACTGTATGATCGATTCTAGGCTGTCTAAACAACTTATATCAACCTTCCACCATGTACTTATGAATTGCAGTAAGTCCTTCGCCACCTTGCACTCAAAGAATAAGTGTTGTTCATCTTCTATAACCGTATTACACCAGGGACAATTGATACATCCAACTTGAATTCCACGTTTTTCTAGATTCTTTTTTGTGGGTAATCTATGATGTGTTATTCTCCAAATCAACACATTAACTTTCCTTGGTAAAATTTTTAACCATGAAAAGTTCGTATGAATTGATGGCAGCTGTAAATCATCAAAAACCGCTCTACATGCAGCCACTGTGAACATTCCATCTCTATTTAATCTCCATGTCCATCCTGATGTGTTACTTGATCTTGTATTCGGATCAAATTGGAAGAAACTCGAAAAGACTAAATTAATCATAGTTGAACATGTAAACTTTGAAAAGTTTGTGAAACAAAAAATAAAAATACATATAAATTTTATAATAAGCACGCGTGATTATGAGATGTGGTTAATTTGTCATCAACGGTAATTAAGGGGAGAGTATCGAACAAAATAGCGTTAGTTGACGTCCGTATTTTTGATTCTCTAAATAGTAACAAATATATACAAGTACAAAATAAAATAAAATAAAATAATAAAATAGCTATTTTGAAAATATCCTTATATCTGCCCCTTACACAAGGTCTTGATTCTTGTTTTATTCCAACGATTTTAATTAACGCATATCATTATTTAATATCTATTTCTAGGTCCATATACATCTACAAAAGTACAAATCATTTTTCAGTACGAAAAAAGGGTTAAAAGTAAGGTCACTAAGAGTTCTAAACATATTCATCCGTCAATATAGATTGTTACAGTTTATTACAATGATAAAAAAACAAAAATAGCGGTATAAGGAAAAAGAAGAAAGATTTGGTGTATCATATATCATAATCACCATCTATTTATTAATACCCAGTCAATATTTTTGTTTGCTTAGAGTAGGTAACTTAATCCTTAATACTATTAAAAATTAGCATTAGATTAGATTTTCGAGCATATAGATGTCCATATATGACTCATATTTGTCCATACTCCATATAGTGACCGGTTTGACCGTCTCATTATTAGTCTTGTTTTGCTTTTATTTTTTTTATGTTTTTACCATAATCTACATCTACATCTACATTACATATAATGCATCTTACCACTCTATTTTTAGAAATCAAAAAATTTTGGTACTCAACATATTTAAATTTAAAATGTTTAATTTTCATATTTTATTAACTTCTATCAATATTATACTCTTAAGCCCCTTCTTAATCCGAATATTTAACTCTACGCACTAAATTATCGTTATCGATTCATCATCATAAGTAATACATCAGAATATAGTAAATACAATTATATATACAATTACTGTTGAGTATATATTAGGGATGAGCATGGTACAGAACCGGTACCGTACTGTACCAAACCGGTTGGTACCGCTTTTCATTTTGGCCATAATGTGAGTACCAAATATCGTACCAATTGAAATGGTATTGGTATCGATACGGTACGGGTACGAGGACGGTAAAAAATGGTACTATACATGTTTGGTACCGGAAATATAAAATAACAAGAGTGAACAAGATTCGGTTGTAAAAGTGGTACAACACAAAAACAAAGAATCACCTCAATATCAAACTCGACCAAGTATGGTAACTTAAACCAAAAAATAACAAAAAAATCTCCATGTTTATATTTTCGAAATAAAGTACCCAATAGTCCATATTGTCACATTATTTCATCAAACACCAAATTATCAATAACAACATTGATTATATTATAACATAAATAAATAAAGTTGATAATTATGATATGAAACAAATAAAATAAATATGATCCTAAATGATGATTCTCATTACTTAAAGTGTCGTAAATTGTAACCATATAATTTTATATGTTTGCGTATAAAGGATATAGGTACTTTAATATTCTTTATTGTTGTTGTTGTTGATGATGATGATGCCGATGGTGGTTGCATATTATGATGACGATTGTAGTTTATTGTGATCCTAATAATTGACGATGATTAGAATTTTGGTTTTGTGAATGTTAAAAACTCATAAGTTGCGGTATATATAGCATGTGTTATCAGCAGTCATTTTTATTTGTTAATAGACAATATTATTGTATAATTATATAGTGGTAAAAAGATAGAATGTTATATAATGGTACCGGGTACTAAACTGGAAAAATACCGGTACCGTACCGAAAGTACCACATCTAAAAAAATAAGTTTTATAATTACCGAATACCGTACCATTTGAAGTGGTATGGTACCGGTACGGGTACGAGACCGGTACGGTATGAGTACGGTATTGGAACTGTGGTACTAATGCTCATCCCTAGTATATATTATATATTTATATTTCGTTGCATTGCACGAGTATTATACTAGTTTAAAAATATATATACGGCAAACAGATTTCAACTAAAGTACTAGAAAGTACAAAACACCAAGCCAACTCAAAATACACATCACTTTTAACGCACCTAAAAGCAAACACCATTTTGAAAAGGAACACCAAACTAACAAGCCCAACGCCTTGACAAACTCCACGAAGACGCTTAATTATAATGCAATAAATAAAGCTTTTGAACGCCTTGAGATTTAGTTTTAGCGAACTGAATCTGATTTGGAAGTCGAGTAATCACATTGTAGATATCCTCCCCGTCTTCCATTAAGTCCCCAAGAGCGACCCAATGACGCCTTTTAAATTGATCACCAAAAATGAATTGCATTTCATTTGTAGCCGTTAAAATAGTACGAGTAGAGGTGTGAAAAAATTGGTTTTTTTCGGTTTTTAAAAATCGGTTTTTAAAAAACTGGTTTTTTATCGGTTTCGGTATTTTTCGGTTTCGGTTTCGGTTTTTCGGAATCGGTTTTTTTCGGTTTTAAATGTTCGGAATCGATTTTTTTCGGTTTTGAACCGGTTTTAATCGGTTATTTTTTTTTTGTTTTTTTCCGGATTCGAATTCGATATAATTGTATAACAAAATTTAAATAATACAAATGAAAATATAAAATACAAACATAACTTTTATTTAAATAGTGCAATTACAACTAAAAATATAAAATACAAACATAACTTTTATTTGAATAATACAATTACAACTAAAAATATAAAATACAAATACGAATACATTCGAGCTTCGGCATGGCCATCACCCGGAAAATGTAATCGTGTGGTAAAGTATATCGAGCTTCGGCATGGCCATCACCCGGATACACTTAACCACTTAGTTCGTCCCAAACTTCATCCTCATCCACGGATTCAACTTTAAATGGTTCAAATTCACCTTCATCTAATTCGGTCGTTGGAGGTGATATCCCTAATGCGACTTCTTCATCTTGGATAATCTCTTCAACATTACCTAATAGTGGGCCTTCCAACGTTGTTACATTTTATATCCTATCTACCCCATCAAAGTAATCTTTCAAACATACACATATTTCCATGGATTCAGCGGTTAGTCTTGATCTTCTTTCCGATATGATTCTACCGCTAGTAGAAAAAGTCGATTCGGAAGCTACCATCGAAGCTTGGACGGCTAATAAATCCCGAGCCATAGTGGATAAAATTGAAAATTGTACTTCTCTTTCTTTCCACCAACTCAAAATGATGGTGTGGTCCAAACATCACAAGTAATAGAAACGCCATGTTTATAGTTTAGAAAACTATCAATTATATCTTTTTTAGCATTTTTCCATAATTTAAACGCATCGTTTCTAAGGGTAGTACAACTTACTTGTTGGTATCGTGGTTGTAGTCTCTTTTTGATGATACTCGTAAGCCGTTGGTTGTCAAAGTGGTTGAATGGAAGCGCCTCTTGGATGACAAACTTCCTAAAATCTTCTCGAAAAGCATCATTGTCATATATAAATACCCCACCATCCGAACCAAGTGTCGATTGTGAGGCATCTTGACTATTCGATCTACAAGCCGCGGTCATGTAAGCTCGTAATGTGGAGTTTGATGAAGCGTTATAAAAGTTACCACATTTCTTGCAACGAGCCTTACTCGCCCCATCATTCATAACGCACAAATCATAATTCATCCAAACTTCTCGGTTCTGGTTAGTTGATCTAACTTACACGATATCATCGTTTGTGTAAACCTTCTTTCGTACATTGCTACCAACGGAACCGGAACCGGAAGCTTGAGATTGTATATTTTCCATTTCGCAAACGAAAAGTATATATATATATATATATATATATATTGAGAGTTTTTGAGATAATATGATATAGAAAGTGATAGAATATGAGAGAAAGTGATAGATTTTGATGTGGTTTGAACCTAAACTAACCATTGTTATTTATAGTGTGAGTGAGGGGGCAAAAACACCCCAAAAAGTTCAAAAAATGGCCAAACCCGCTCCTCCAACGGCTACTAGCCGTTTGTGTGATTTTTTTGAAAAAAACCGGTTTTTTTAATAACCTGTTAAAACCGGTTTTTAGGCCGGTAAAAAACCGGTTGGCGCCCAAACTCTAAACCGATCAAAACCGGTCGGGTTTCCAAAACCGATTTCGGTTTTTAAAAAACCGGTTTTCAAAAAAACCGATTTTCAATTTGCACGAGTAAGTACGAGTAATGCTATTTTTACCCCTTGTTTTCTTTTATAAAACAGCTGAGGCTTTTTGTGTGATCAGCCTCAAGTTTTGATCTCTCTATTGAGTAAACAAACCTAGGCTCCACCCAAGTTTCTAAACACCCTTGGAGGCTTGGATTAATCAAATGAATTGACCCAATAGAAATGCTTTTTAGCCCATTCTTGAGGATGTGGGTTCAATCCTTTTGTAATCATCTGATTTATGCTTCAAATCATGTATCAAGCTCTAAATTTTGAAGCAATTCCTTCTTTCTGTTTTTATTTATATATTTCTATTTTTATTATTTAATTAAACAAGATTGTTTTATTGTTTTATTGGTTATGGTTACAAAAAAAAAAAAGTCTTATGAAATCTTTATTATGATTATTTGATGATGATGATGGCCACATGTAGGTGAGCCCTACTTTTAAGGTTCCTAATTGATTGATACTAACAAAAAAACTTGGTCAATCAGAAGTTTAATATCATAGATATAATTTACAAAAGTCTTTTAATTTCTTTGACTTCTTTCTACAAGGACAAAGACAAAGATATGATATAATTCTAGGATTGCAAAAATTGAGGGTGGTAAAGAAAATGCAGAGGGAAAAAATGGAACATCCCCTGCAAATTCAATTTCTTCCAAGAAAATGGTTGTCGTACAATTGGAAAACGGTGATGTTGAGCCTCAGAAAAAGACCTTAGAGTCGATTACAACAAAACATGAGGTGACGCTTCTTCATTCGCTCACCAAGGCAATGGTAAATAATGATAAAAGAGATTACTCAACCATAAAAAACTTTCAAGATGTGAAAATTGTATACAAGTTGGAATCAAGAAAATTATGGGCTATTGCGACTCCTATCGCGTTTAATATTCTATGCAATTATGGTACAAACTCTTTCACAAACATATTTGTGGGTCATATTGGAGATATGGAGTTATCGGCTGTCGCAGTTTCCTTATCTGTTATAGCAAACTTTTCATTTGGATTTTTGGTTAGTTCCTAAATCTCTCATATAGGTAGCAAAATGGGCATGTCTACCATGTTAAAATGCAGGTCCATATCAAACCATATAAACTTTATGAGATGTGAAAACGCATTATGTATGATCTGCCAACATTTTTTCAATTAATGACTAGTACGTTAAATACATTTAGAAAATATTATTTCAAAGCAAAGAATATGCGTCATGTAATCTAAAACCACGTATGCTTTTATGGCTAATTTTTTGAGTTTTACCCACCTAACTAGCTAACAGAACTCGTTGTTTTGAAGACTACAGCCAAGAAACTATTTTGGCTTGTGAAAATAATAAACCCTGACTCTTCATATTTATGATGCATATAGCTTGGGATGGGGAGTGCATTGGAAACATTATGTGGGCAAGCATTTGGAGCAGGCGAAATCGAAATGCTCGGAGTTTACATGCAAAGATCATGGATAATCCTCACCATTGCTTGTTTCTGCATACTCCCTCTTTACATTTGGGCAACACCATTACTAAACTTTTTAGGACAACGTGACGATATAGCCAATCTGGCTGGCCAATTCTCAGTCCAAATCCTCCCTCAAATGTTCTCCCTAGCCTTAAACTTTCCTACACAAAAGTTCCTACAGGCTCAAAGTAAAGTCACGATCTTAGCATGGATTGGGTTTTGGGCATTGATTGTACATATAGGTTTATTGTATCTACTTATTGAGGTTTTTCGGTTAGGAACTTTAGGCGCTGCTGCAGCGTATGATTTATCAGCATGGGGGATTGCTGTGGCACAAGTGATTTATGTTCTGGGCTGGTGTAAGGAAGGGTGGAAGGGGCTTTCATGGTTAGCTTTGAAAGATTTGTGGGGGTTTATTAAGCTGTCTGTGGCCTCTGCCATTATGATTTGTTTAGAGATTTGGTATTTTATGACGATTATTGTTCTTACTGGGAACCTCGATGATCCTATTACTGCAATAGGATCCCTATCAATCTGGTGAGTCTATCAGATTCCTTAACTAGTTAAAATGCGAAAAAGTTAGTATTTTGAGTAAATATTCATTCGCACCCTTTTCTTTTACAGGAAGCCAGAATGTATTTTTTGAAATTTTTTATACTACTATTTATCTAAGCCCTTACCTTT
Source organism: Pseudognaphalium luteoalbum (assembly GCA_963422505.1). Taxonomy (NCBI): domain Eukaryota; kingdom Viridiplantae; phylum Streptophyta; class Magnoliopsida; order Asterales; family Asteraceae; genus Pseudognaphalium; species Pseudognaphalium luteoalbum. Next base: position 31,204,802 of record OY730195.1, read on the forward strand.
GCAGTTAAGGATTTCAATTTCACCAACTTGATTCGTTAGCCATAAAGTGTAACTTTGTTTGGATTGCTTATTTTAAGTGTTTATATTCTAAAATCTTAATTTAACAGCAAAGAAGCACATCCAAACAATCATTGTAAAACCTTTTTATCTGCTTAAGGAGTATTTGATGTGAAATAAACACTTATGTAGGTTGACACACGTTTTTTAGGCAAATAAGTACTTAAAAATAAGCAATCCCAAACACCCTCTGAGCTTACGCATTTTTACAAGAACAGATTGCAATGTCTCATTCTAATTCAATCTCTCAACAAATAATATAATAAAATTCAAAGTCAATCAAACTACATCCTTTCTGTTCTAACCTTTGGTCTTATGATTCTTAAAACATGTGATTATAGTTGTCTATTTCTCATTTTCTTCCATACGAATCTCAGTATGAACATAAATGGATGGGAAGGCATGTTGTTTATAGGAATAAATGCAGCAATAAGCATTCGGGTCTCAAATGAGTTAGGGTCGGGGAACCCGAGAGCAGCAAAATACTGTGTTATGGTAACAGTAACAGAGTCTCTATTAATTGGAATTATCTCAATGTGCATCATTTTGATCACCAAGAACCATTTTGCTGTCCTATTTACCGACTCAAAAGAGATGCAAAAAGTTGTGTCTCATTTGGCTTACCTTCTAGGTATTACATTGGTTCTCAATAGTGTTCAACCAGTTATTTCAGGTATAATTACTTATATTTGTATTTTTAGTAGTTTTAAAGATATGAGATTTTGGAATTATTGTTGATTTTGTCAAATATTTGTAGGTGTTGCTGTTGGGGGAGGATGGCAAGGACTTGTGGCTTACATAAATCTTTTTTGTTACTACATCGTAGGCCTTCCTCTCGGGTTCTTTCTTGGTTATATAACACGCTTAGGAGTTGAGGTAATATCACATGACATGCGAATATTTGATTTCCAAAGATTAAAAAATGACACAAGTGTAGAAATGTATGATGTGTTATTGTGTTTGTATTTAATTATCGAATTTGGGTGTCTGTTTTTTGTGTAGGGTATTTGGATAGGAATGATTTGTGGGACTGCTTTGCAAACATTTATTCTTGTGATCATTGTGTGGAGAACCAATTGGACAGATGAAGTACGTTTATGTGTCGTATATATTTCTTTGTTGAATATTATTCTTATACATCCTAATTAGTATGTTACTCGATGTCTAAAATGTGTATCATAATCGTTATTTGATGAATACGTGAAACTAATCGTTTGAATTGTAGGTGGAACAAGCATCAGAACGAATGAGGCAATGGGTTGTTCGGAGTGACGATGAAAATAGTGATGACAAAATCCCTCTTTCTAAATGATACTTGAGTCAGATATATAAGTGCCTCGATCGCCTTTAATGATGCTTGTAAGGTTCTGAATGACTGAATGTAAGGAGGGAGAAGCATCAGACGTTACCAAAACATCAACATACTTCGATTGCACTAAACTAGCCTAGAGAATCTTTATTATCTAGAAATCATGGTAGGCTAGCTAGTATACCTTTTGTTTAGATAAAATTTTCTAACTTGGAGTTTAGTATAGCATTTTGTAGATCAGTTTTGTAAACTCAAATATATTTATATAATATATAAAAAAAAGTTGTTTGATATTAATTGGGCATGAACAAAAACCGGGTTGGGCAAAACCCGACCCGTACCTGATACCTGAACCGGTTCTTGGTCAGCGGTCAAAAAACTGGTTCTTTCAGAACCCGACCCGAACCCGACCCGGTTTTGGTTGGGGGAAAACCCAACCCTATAGTACCCGGTTTGTACCGGGTAGGAACCGGTTCGGGTCCAATACCCGATTCCAAACCGAGTACGATGTACCCGCCGGGTATAAGGAGTTCCAGCTGGGTACAAAGGCTTGAATCAATTATGTTTTAAATTTCCATAGAGTACCCGCCGGGTATCCCTAGTCCCGGCCGGGTACAAGTGCCATGATCCAACATTTTTGACCATTTCGCACCAAAATTTACCTAAATCCAAATGGAAAAGTGTTTTGGGATGTCGTTGTACAAAAACGTACCCAAACATCATCCCTAGTCAAGCATTCTAAAATATCCAAACATAAAATTAAAAGTACTTAGATAAACCGTTATCAATTTGTCTAGAAAAGTGTCTGAATCACATGAGGCACGCAAGCACTCAAAATGGGGAATAGTCATAGGGGAATCCACGCTCCTCTTGCTCTCTCTCCTGCTGCCTTCAATACTCTTCCTGCAGCTATGCCAAGGCGGCACCCTCGTCATAAACCGGTGGTGGATAGCTTACTCCAGGCTGACCCTACATGGGTGGGTAGTTGTAGGCTGTAGGCCGGTAGTTGGGCACCACTTCAGAAAGTCTTTGTGTATTGTGTGCCGACCAAACGTTGTGGTAGCGCTGTGCTCCAAACTCATACCTGACTTCCTGCGAAAAATCATTATGGCTAATCTGAAGGCCCTGAATACCCTGCATAAGATCAAGCATGGATGGTTATGCTGCGCCCTGCTGCTGGAAACCTTCCTGCTCGTATGCAGCTTCTTCCTCTTGATGTTGTTCATGTTCCACTTGCTGATGTCTTCTTCTTCTGGGTGGTTGAGCCAATTGCTCCTTTGGTGGTTCCTGATAGGGCACGGAATTATTATTGACAACTGAGATAGCCTGTACCCCCTGAAACTGAACTAACCCTACTGTTTTCTGCCTAGCCGTCACTCGCTCTAAATTTGCAAAACTGATGTTGAAGGACTTGGCAATCCTAGTCACAAATTGTCCCCCACAGATAGGGGATGACCCTCTAATCCCGCTGGCATTATGATGTAAATACCAGGCAATAGCGTATGGCACATTGATATTCTCCTCCGCTACGAACTTCCTCAAATACTATAAGTCGGCGAAGCCGACTCTCTCTGTGTTCTCCCTTCTATGCGAAATGGTGTGCGCAAGACATCGTTGGATTACCCGCAACTGCATGTTCTCCATATCTTTGTATGAACTTCCACCTCTAGCATATGGTTTTGATGAAAATTCGTGCCACACATCCTTGGGATAAAATTTCGTCTTGATCATCTCACTAGCCATCAAGTAATCCGCAAAATTAGGTGCATCTAGCTGTTCTCGAGAATAAATGCCTAGACAGGCAGCAAGCTCCATCATACTCATTTTCCTTGGTTGACCTCCCAGTCGGAAAGTCATGAAATTTTTATCAGTAGCCGTCTCAACATCATCTTTCATTTCATATGTGCAGTGAAATTCCACACATTGCTCCTTATATACCTGCTCTTTAATTTGAAATATTCCTTCCCATTCTTCATATTCAAATGCTATGTGATCCACGAAATAACGTTGCCTAATGATATCCATGATTCTGTTGGCTACCCCTGCTTGTTCTAGTGGTTCCTAATCGACCACCCTAGATAAATCACATTCTTTCCCCTTCAACAAGTTCAGTTTTTGACAGTATGTATTGTACTTTGTTAGCTTGTTACTAAATCTGAGCCATGGTGAATTGTCTCGGGAACAAGTAGAGCATCAATGCTCATCGGTTGAGGACGGTCACCCTCTTCATCGTTAGCAGTCCCGGTGGGTACTAAAGTACACGGTGGGTACTCATGTACACGGCGGGTACTGAATGCCATTTGGTTTCTGTTGCTGGATTATGCATGAGTACCCGGTGGGTACTAAAGTACACGGCGGGTACACATTGCCATCCAGGTTTTTTAAAGGCGAAATTTCAACGCGCATAACTTTTTACTCGTAAATACTTAGGACCTGAAATTTTGCAGGCACCTCTACTATAACATAATAAAACTTTTCATTTTGATACCTTTTCAAATTTCACGTTAACGAAGAATTCGGACATGTGACTAATTTTTGAACCATTTGAACACCTTTTGACCCATTTACCATAACAACAACACTTTGACTTATTTCTACATAACTTGACAATTACTTAAAACAAAGTCTTCTAAATCATCATAACGATATTCTTGAAACAAATAAGTCTTCATAATTCTTCAAAATCTTCAAGATTTATTAATATCTTCGAATGCGTAGTCTTCATTCTTCAAAGGTCGAAATCTTCATCGGTGATGATCTCCCGTGAAGCTTCATCGAGAGCAATTTCTTCATCAGAAAGTGATATTGCCATACCCGCTTCCACCTCAACATCGTGTATATCTCCTTCGTATTCCATTTCACCTTCAAGACTTGAAATGTGTTGTATACGTTCCGCGGCGTCTAGGTGATCCTTCAAGCAAATGCACATCTCTAATGAGGTCGGTGTGAGTCTTGTTCTTCGTATAGATAGTACCCTGCCACTAAGTGAAAAAGCGGATTCCGAAGCTACCGTAGAAGCTTGGACGGTTAGTAAATCTCGGGCCATGATGGTTAGAACGGGAAATTGAGGTTCCCTTCCTTTCCACCAAGCCAAAATATCGAATTTTGCAAATTCATCGGGTTGTATAGTGTTTAAAAAATCGATTCCGGTATATCTCCCATACTCACTAGTGTTCGTTTGATTACCATCACCCCTTGCCCGTTTATGGTTTTCTTGTCTTAAACTATTATATAAGTTAATCATTGGATCGCGAGAGGAAGATGAACCAAACATTGTGGAAGCCGAACTAGAACAAGTATTTGTTGAACCATATTTTTGAAAATAATGACCAAATAAATCTCTAAAATATTTGTTAAAATGGTCTTTTGTATTTTGTGCAAAAAATGGGTCCTCGTCATTCAATTCCAAATCTTGACAAATATTATCGATAAGCAATTCCACCCCGGAAACGTTCAAATATGTGTTTAATGCGATGGCACAACTAATTACCGGTGACATTTCTTTAAATTAGTCTTCTTTCATGGGAGAGACCATTATTGCGTATGCATTCCCAACAAATTCGTATTCGCTTAGCTTTGAACACATTAAATTTTTTTGGTAAAGTACCAAATAAATCGTGGGATAATAAACACCCGATAACAAAGTAGTGGCGGTTTTAAAAAGTTTGAGCAATTCGGTTATCTTTTGAATAATGTCCCAATATTCGATTGGAAATTCGTTAGCATAACCCCTTTGGACAAGATGAAAATGAAAAGCTTGTAAAGTCTCACGTTGGCGTAAACCACATACAAACATATTGTAAGTCGAATTCCATCTTATGGGCATGTCCCAATTAGGGGTTAAAAAAATGGAATCCGTTTCCTTACACAATCTCATGTAATGTTTGTATCTAGCCTTACCCTTGCAAAATATATCTTGTAACATAGTTTTATACACGTCTTTTACTACACTTATTTGTGGAACTGCTAATCCGTCTTGCACAACCAAGTTAATGATGTGTGCAACACATCTACTATGGTAGAAAATTCCTTTCAAAGGTGGTGCGTATTTTAGTATTAATTTTTGAACGGCATTTGTGTTATTACTCGCGTTATCAAACGAGATAGAAAAAACCTTTTGTTCTAATTTAAACATTTTCATTACATCTCGTAACATGCAAAATAGATTTTGACCCGTGTGAGGATAGTCAAAGTTTTCAAAAGCAATGGTACGTTTCATCATTTGCCAAGTTGCGGGATCAACCCAATGCGTGGTAACACAAAGGTACGAACCGGGCAAACCATGAGGAGCCGACCAAACATCGGTTGTTAATGATACACTTGTAGTTAAGTTTTCAAAACCGGTTATTAGTTGAATTTTAGCTTTTTTCCCACAACTTAAGTGCATCACGTCTAAGGGTAAGACGACTTACATGATTATATCGGGGTTGAAGAGTATTTTGAATAACCTTAGTAAACTGAGGGTTGTCGAAGTGGTTGAACGGCAAAACTTCTTGAATCACAAAGCCGGAAGATGCTTCTCGACACCGGTCCGCTTGGTATGTGAAAATACCTCCATCCCGTGACATGGTTGCTTGACCCTCCTCCGAATTAGTTTTGTTTGAACTACAATACTTTAAAGTATGTTTGCTCAACGTTGAGTTGGAGTCGGATTTTAAAAAACTCCCACATCGTTTACAATTTGCCTTAGTTGAACCATCCGACAACAACACTTTGTCAAAGTTACACCAAATCTTCGGATTACGTTTTGTTTGCAAAACTTGAACAATAGTTGGTGCATTTGACGAACCAACAAAATCGTTAGTTGAGGAACTTTGAGTTGCCATTTTGAGAGCGTTTTTAGAGGATGAGAGTAATGTTTTGAGAGTTTCGTATGTAAATCGTAAGCGTTTTTAGTGTTTTTTCACTAGAATGAGTGAGTTTGAGTGTTGTAACTAACCCAAACCCAATGTATCTATTTATACTAGTTTTAGGATGGCAAAATGGTAAAAAGTCAAAAAATAGATATAAAATGGCTAGAATGTCAAACACGGCTAGTGAAAAAACCGGGTTCAAACCGAGTTTAAAAACCAATTTTTGGAACCGGTTCGGGTACAACCCGATTTGCAGCGTCTGAGGGCGTACCCGGGTAGGGTACCCGGCGGGTACTAGTAAAACCCAAACCGGGTACGGCTAACCCGGGTATAGATCGAGTCGGATTTCCGGGTACTGACCGGGTCGGTTACCCAACCCGGTTTTTTTGACCACCCCTAATATTATTAATATATGTTACCCTTTCGGTCCAAATATTTTTGTTTAAGCTTGGAAAAACAAAAGGAGCCTAAAAGAATCCGCAGAAGGCCCAAATCTAAGGCCCAACTTTTTTAAAGCTTTTATCTTACATACATGATACATGGTCTTTTTCACGTACCATTTTTTTACAACGATAACATTCAACTTTTGTGACGACTTCAAAATACATTTAACAGCAGAATTTGTATCCAAAGTTGAAACCAAAAGGCTGATATTATTTCCTCATTGAAAAGATGGTGTAGATTTCGACACGTGTACTTGTCAACGGTTGATTTTGTGGTTGTTTTGTATCTCTAACATGTAAATGAATAAGAAAGGAATTAACTAAAAATAGAACATATCAAATAGATTAAGAGTTGTCAAAATTGTTAATAATCAACACGTACAAGCTTCCAAGTTACTTCGTACAAAATCATTATTATTTTTAATCATATGTGACACAACATTCATGCATTCTTTGTTTAAAGGATATGGACAAAGGGGTTAAAGAAAGATTCCTTTTTTATATTAAGTTATATCAAACTTTCAATGTTTGAAATTTGATGTTGATAATTTGATATACATCTTGTGAAAGACGGTTTTAGATACTCCTTCAAAATCATAATCTAACTTTGTATAAGTTGTAATTATATGGTATCTTTGTGACACTCTCATTTGTAAGCAACTTTTGTTGACTTCTCAAACACTTCGTTCAATGCCTTGCTTTATAGGTTAATTTTAAAAATAAAAAAATAAAAAAAAGTTAATAATTGAAATTAAGGCATATCAATAGTCAGAAAATATATATTCTTTGTTGTTCCAATAGTTAAGTGAAATGGTTTTTGTAAGCTCCTATAACTCTATGAGGTTATCTTTGGCAAATCACATACGGTGGTTTATGAGAGTTTATGTACTTTTTTCTATAAACTTAATTTGTAACATTGTTTGAAATACCAAATTTTAAGAGCTTATTAAAGCTCTAGAAAAAAAACTAGGTGAAGTAGTTTTAAAAATATGTTAAGAGCTTACGAAATGAGAAATTGCATAAATATCATTTTATAATTATATATCATGTGATTGTTGGTCATACTACGTCAATTCACGCGTTTAAGCTCCATCTTCAATTAGTTGTGACCAAGCACTTAGTCTTAAATAAACTCTAACTATCAGCTACAACTACAAACTAGTTGTATCAAATACACCTTAATCCAATTTTATCTAATTGAGTAAGTTACAGGCGTATTTCATGAAACTAGAGTCAGCCTCTATATTAGACCACTTCCAATGGAGATTGAAAACAACTTAAGAACTGGATTGTCATCTTAGCATCATATCAACACTTTTTCAGAAAGACTGAACACTATCAATGATAGACCGTAGAAGTTAATATTCAGGCCCCACGGCCCCACATGTACCAATAAAACATTTATTATATATATCTAAAACAAAAATTAATAAAAGAAAAAAAAAGGGTACACCTCCTAAGGTTTTTAACCGTCTTTTTAAAGAAGTTCATGTGAAAAACGCTCCTAAGAAGTCGTGGTGCCAATGGGTTCTTTATAAAGAAGCTCGTCTTTGTCTTAAAGATTGTACCAATGTACCATTGGTACTGGTCTTATTCTACGAAAAATATTTTTTTTTAAATGAGTTCCAACTATAATGTTTCAATTTGGTTTCTTGCTAAACGGTATATTCATAACCCATCACAATTTATACAAAACAAATTACTTTAATTAAACGGGAATTTATTACACGAAAAGAATGATAATATTTTACGAAAATTAAGTGATGTTTTTACGTGATAGACATATATATTTTGCATACTATTCAGGTACACGCACACTGTCACACCCTCAAATTCAGGTTGCGGAAGCGAATCGGGTCAGGGCTCGACGAATCAATAATCACAACACAAAGATTTAATGAACGACTCTATATGAGTTTTACAATTTGTTTTGATAAAATCAAAGTTTACATCAAAATATAGTTTACATTAGCTCAGTTTGGAATTGAGATATTTACATACATAATTAATTAATACAAAATATAATAATGCAGCTAAATCTCTGAATGTTTGCATGCTGACACGAGCTAATGATTCCTGAATGCAGTCCAACCTACTGCTGAGTACCTGTGATACATGCTAAAATGGGTCAGTGAAACGCTGGTGAGCTCACAGGTTTGTATGTCAACACATATTGTATGAACCGCAAGATTTAATTGAATTTAAATTGCAATTAAGCAAAATAAAAGTTTTACAACCATGAGCACATAGTCTGAGCTTAACTCGAGGTGTCAGGTCCACATTTAAGATATCCTGATCGAGGTGCTTCTCACGAGTGCCTAATCTACACTCGTCTGAACAAATATTAGTACATCCGTTTACCCAGTTAGTGCATGCTAACCCGAAAGAGAAGGGTCAATCCTATATGGTACCATATCCTAATATTCACGCTACAACGTATTACCAAACTATGCTGAGGAGGGCTTTGAAAAATTAGTGAGATAACTCATGTAGTAATTGTTGTTTTTGTACTTGCATTCATATTGTTAAAATAAAACGAGCAATGATATCACACCCCTGAGTAAAACAGTAAAATAGGGGCTATGAAACTCACCTGAGTCTTGAAGTGTTTATCTAAATAAACTTGAGTTGATTAGCCGAGTAGTGATGTCCGAAGACTTGTAACCTGAGGGTGTCCACGACACGCGATGGTTATTAATTGATTAGGTATCTTAAAAGACTACCTTTGTAGTTGTTCGTCCAACTAGGATGTCCAAATGACTACGATTTGGTTAATTAACTTGAGTTTTGAAAATGTGTACGGCCCGTTGGTGATTGTTTGTAATAATAATCTCAACTATTATTATTATGATTTCGAAGTGTTATGCTTAAAAAGTATGTTCCAATGTGTTTTAGAAGTTGTATCGTATTCGTGTTTGAGGTTATACAAGTTTGACACTTGGTGTGAAATGTATTTACAAACTCAAAGTGACGGGGGTCCGGGGGCAGCGCCCCTGGTAAGCGGGGTTCCAAGGGTGGCAACCCCTGGCGGGGTCCAAGGGGCTGGCCCCTGGTTGGGGTCGAGATGCATCTGAACTTGAATTTGGGTGAAATCAAGTGATAAAATTTTAGGTCTCGACACTTAGTAAAATGTGTATTTTCTTGGTTCCGTTTCATGCGACACTTATAGCGTCACTTGAGGAAGTGACGCATAAGGGGCGACACTTAAGCAAGTGTCGGGTACAAGTGTCGATATCAGGGTCATGTTGTTGGGTTTTCTATTCCCCAACTAGATTAATATGCGCAGCGGAATATAACAAAATAATTAATCTAAGGCAATTAGAAAACTAAACCCTAAGGGATCTTAACTTGAATAAATAAAAGCAATAACATAAATAAGATAAATAAGAAATTACTAACCTTTAAGAAAACAAATTCTCACGCATAGACAAACAATCAAAACCTTCTTGCTTGGTGGCGAGTGCCCAAACTAGAACACCTCTAGTGGCTCACACCCAAAAGAACTAAGAGAATTCCCAAGTCTCCTATGGTCACGACTCTTAGTCGTAAAACTCTTACAAGAAGCAGGAATAAGAAAGAGAGAAAGGTACAAGAAAAACTTAAGGGTTAGGCCCCTATTTATAGGGGAGGAGGAATGCCTAGGGTTCATGTCCCAGCCGATGTGGGACAACCACATTTCAATCCATACGGCGTATGGATTTCCATACGGCGTATGGATGATTATTCCAGAACATTCTGTGAGCCGTTCCAACGCCTTACAACCCTAGCATCCATACGGCGTATGGATGAATTTTTCAGATTTTTCATTTTCTTTTAGTTTCTAATTAATATTCAATTAATAAACTAAATATAATATTAATTCCAATTAATATTATTTCTCTTATTTATTTCTCTTACTGTTCATTGAGGGCGACCCAAAAAGGACTCTACTTTTAATGATATACTTACCAATTAGTTATGATATTGGACACTATTCCAACAGTCTCCCACTTAGACAATTCATCAACTATTATTGGTCTAAGCTTATCAATTAACTAAGCAGAGAGTGTCATCCAACGCAACTGTCGAACTCTGATTCTTATCTTAGAGTTAGCCCTTTAGATAAGTGATCAAATATTCCTTTGCTCTACTGATATCATATGAATCGAGACATGGATTTTAATCAATCTCAAGATTCATGATTAGTTTTCTGATTTCCGATTACATTGACTTTATGAGACTATTGAATCATCAACTTAGTCTCGGCCAGGCCTAGCACTTTAGAGTCAATCTTTAATCATCAGAGGGCCCAAGATATCGCTTTTCCCATTTAGGCGAAAAGGAACAAATAAATTTTGACTACATAGCACTAGTCAACTCATCATGTCATACCTAGCATACCCTTTATGGCCGGCAGTTATGCACATCGTTTAAATAGGCTAAAGTATAACAGACTTGAAAAACTAGAAACTCAATGTATCTCAATTTCAATAATAGAGGATATTATCATCTTAAAATCACTCGTGATTTAATCCATGAAGTGATCTCTTTAAGTACGGGTCTCTCCTATACTTAAATCTCCATTAAGTACTCATGAGTGTTGCAGCAATCTCAATGCCATGTCTAATCTCCATAGATAATCTACTAACACTCCATGACAGTCTTGATTCACCACTTACTTCCAGGAGTGTGAACGACTGAGGAGGTTTAAGTAAAAACTGTTTTACTTGGGAAGTGGTGTCTAAACATGCAAAACAGAAACACAATGACAAACAATAGTAAATGGCAGAACTCCTTCCAATAAATAAATCTCCATTATTTAATCACCAAGTCTATTACAATTTTCATCATTGTTTACAATGTTTCAAAATCAAACTAACAACTAAAACTTTACATTATCTCTTAAGCCTATGCTCCTAGCATGCTCATCATGTTTGGACTTTCCAAGTGGCTTTGTGAACGGATCAGCCGGATTATCCTCTGATCTTATGCTCTTCACAATCACGTGCCCTTCTTCTACTTTTCTCCGAACAAAATGGTATTTTCTTTCAATGTGTTTTGACTTTACGTGATCCTTGGGTTCTCTACTCAAGGCAACCGCACTTTCGTTATCACAGAATATTTCAATAGGGTCTTGAACTGTTGGAACAACTCCAAGATCTCCAATGAAATTCTTAATCCAGATGGCTTCCTTTGAAGCCTCGCAAGCCGCTATGTACTCAGACTCGCACGTTGAGTCTGCCACCGTATCTTGCTTGGAACTTTTCCATGTCACCGCTCCCCCATTCAATAAGTATACCCAACCAGACTGTGAACGGCTATCATCTCAATCTGTTTGGAAACCTGCATCAATATAACCCGTTACTCTAAGTTCCTCTTCTCCACCATAAACTAAGAACCTGTCTTTAGTATTTCTCTAATACTTAAGAATATTCTTTACAGCTGTCCAATGACCTTCACCAGGATTCTGCTGATGTCGACTCACTAAGCTCAAAGCAAATGTGACATCAGGCCTCGTACACATCATGGCATACATGATTGATCCTATAGCTGAAGCATATGGGACTCGACTTATTTTATCCGATTCTTCATTAGATTTCGAACAAAGATCCTTACTGATCTTAATGCCATGATGTAAGGGTAGATTCCCTTTCTTAGAGTTCTCCATTTTGAATCTTTTCAAAATTTTATCTAAGTATGTGTCCTGGCTAAGTCCTATGAGACATCTCGACCTGTCTCTATAAATCTTTATACCAAGAATATATGTTGCATCTCCCAAGTCTTTCATAGCGAAACATTTTCCCAACCAATCCTTTACACTTTGTAATGTTGGGATATCATTTCCTATGAGTAGTATATCATCCACATATAATACTAGGAAGATTACAACACTCCCACTGAACTTGACATATATACATGACTCATCTTCGCTTCTAGAAAATCCAAACTGTGTGACTTTCTCATGGAAGCAGAGATTCCAGCTACGAGAGGCTTGTTTAAGTCCATAAATAGCCTTTTGAAGCTTGCACACTTTATTAGGATACTTCGCATTTTCAAAACCCTCCGGTTCTGCCATGAACACATCCTCTATCAGTTTCCCGTTAAGGAAAGCGGTTTTGACATCCATCTGCCAAATTTCATAATCATGAAATGCAGCTATGGCTAGCATAACCCTAATTGATTTTATCTTAGCTACTGGTGAGAAGGTTTCCTCATAATCAATCCTGTGGGTTTGAGTATAGCCCTTTGCTACCAACTTAGCTTTATAAGTGTGTACTTTCCCATCCTTGTCGGTCTTCTTCTTGAAGATCCACTTACAACCCACCGTCTTAAGACCGGGTGTAGTGTCAACCAAATTCCAAACTTGGTTGTCATACATGGACTGAATTTCACTTTTCATAGCTTCCTTCCACTTAGCAGCCTCAGGGTCTGCCAACGCTTCCTTGTAGTTAGCAGGTTCATCTAAGTTATTTAGTGTACTGTTACTAATTTTATCCTCTTCTTCTACATGGTAACCATAATAGAACTGAGGAGGCTTGCTAACTCTACAAGATCTGCGAACGGGTAAGGATATGTCTTCAGGTTCAACAGGTGTTTCCACCTCTTGTTGAACATCAGTGTTTACTGTAGGTTCTTCATCGGCCGACTCTTGAATTTCTTCAAGATCAATCTTACTCACACTGTCCTCTTTAGATATCATTTCTCTCTCAAGGAACACTCCTCTTCGAGCTATGAAGACTACATTATCTGCGGGTCTGTAGAACAGATATCCAAACGACTCTTGTGGATAACCGACGAAAAGATACTTTTCAGATCTGGAGTCTAGTTTGTTAGAGTTTCTCGTCTAACGAAAACTTCACAATCCCAGATTTTGATGTGACCAAGAGAAGGACGTTTTCCCTTCCACATCTCACAAGGTGTCTTTGAAACCTTCTTGGTGGGTAAAAGGTTTAAGATGCGAGCGGCTGTTTCTAATGCATAACCCCAAAAACTTATCGGAAGTGTAGCCGACTCATCATAAACCGAACCATGTCCAACAAGGTTCTATTTCTCCTCTAAGCAACTCCATTAAGCTGTGGTGTTCTAGGAGGAGTCAATTGTGAAACTATTCCACAATCTCTAAGATGATCGAGAAACTCGATACTAAGGTATTCTCCTCCCCAATCAGATCGGAGAACCTTTATCTTTCTGCCCAATTGATTCTCTACTTCGCTTTGGTATCTTTTGAATACCTCAAAAGTATCTGACTTATGCTTAATCAGATAGACATGTCCAAATCTACTGTAGTTATCAGTAAATGTAACATAATACCGATTTTCATCTTTTGTGGTGCATCGGAATGGTCCACAAACATCCGTGTGTACCAAGTCTAAGAGTCCTTCACCTCTTTCATACGTCCCTGTGAATGGTGATTTAGTCATCTTGCCCAATAAGCAAGACTCGCATACATCATCCGATTTGAGGTCGAATGATTCCAACACTCCATCCTTTTGGAGTTGACCGATGCGTTTCTTGTTTACGTGCCCAAGACGATAATGCTACAATTTGGATTTATCAAGCTCATTAGACGAATCAATATTTAAAATCGAATTGCTAACACGTTCAACATTTTCATATATGCCATTGAAAGGAGAAGCTTTGAAAATAAAACAACCATTTAAATAAACCAAAATATCACCATTCTCATTATCAAATGAAAATCGATAACCATCGTTAAACAAAGCATAAAATGAAATAATGTTTCTAGTCATTTCTGACGAATAACAACAATTATTCAAATCTATCCTAACTCCAGAGTTCAGCACGAGCTCATACTTTCCAATCTCGGTAACAGGGGTGATTCCTCTGTTTCCCATGACTAGATTAAGCTCCCCATGATTTAACTTCCTACTTTCCTTTAGACCCTGCAATACAGTGCAAATGTGAGTACCAAACCCTGTATCCAGAACCCACGAATTAGAAGTTGTAGTATTATGGAGTTCGATCATGAACATACCTGAGTGAACACTCTTTTCGACCTTTCCATCCTCAAGGTCTTTCAGGTATTTCGGGCAGCTACGTTTCCAGTGCCCCTTAGTGTTGCAGTAAAAGCACACTGCTTCCTTCGGATCATTCTTTGGTGCAATATCAGAGTCGGTCTTTCTTTTGGACCCACGATTGAACTTTCCATTCGTAGTATTTGCTTTTCAATTTGACCTCTTTCTTTTCTTTGCAGTTTGACCAATTGCCAACACAAGAGCTGCTGAGCTAGAGGACACATCATCCTTTTTGATTCCTTGCTCAGCGGTTTGCAGTAAATTATGGAGTTCCATTATTGAGCCTTCTCTCTCATTCATATTCATCTGATATGATATTACAAACTGATTGTAGACAGCTTGCAGACTGGATAGAATTATGGTGATGGAAAACTATGTGTCAAACATCATGTTCAATGATTCCAACCTATTAAAGTACCCTTTCATCTCTAAGACAAAAGCACAGATAGATGCTCCAGGTTTGGGTTTGCAAGCCATGAGTGACTTAACCACATCAAGGCATTCTTTGCTTGCCTTTGCCTGAAACATTTCCTTAAGCTGTTGGTTCATTTCATAAGCCCAAGTATTCTCAAAAGTCTTTTGCAATTCAGGGCTCATGGATGACGCCATGATACAGGACACTTTATTCGCATCATCATAATGCTTCCGGTGTGCCTCAATCTCCTCTTGGGTTGAATCTTCATCAATTATGGGAATCTGCTCGGCGAAAACATACTCCTTGTTCTCGTACCTTAAGGTAAACCTTAGGTTACGCATCCAGTCCATATAGTTTGAACCAGTCAGTCTTTCCCTTCCAAGAACTGAGAGAAGTGAGAAGTTCGAGTTGTGTGCGGAATTGGGGACGGGAGGATTATTACCATTTGTAGAAGACATCTATAAGATAAATAGTTTTAGTTAGTTTGAATATTCCTTAATTAATTTCCCAATTTCAAAATTAAGGATATGAACCATATTTTAGATTCGTTTTATGAAAAGGTTTGCCGTAATCATATTGCGAATTTATTTTAGGTAGACAATTCCTTTGTCAATTTCATTCTCTATGAAACTCCTAGTTCTTTTGAGATTCATTGATTCTTATCAACGACATGTTAATCTCGGATATGCTCATCTATCATTCATGACTGGTATGCCGAGGATCATGAACAAGATGGTGAACTTAACCATGCCAAACCCGCGTGGTCCCCGGCCCGAGTACGCTCGAGAATCGCGAGTTCCACATCACCTCTCAATATGATATCATATTAATGTGCCGGTAAACCACACACGCTCCATTAACAGACCATACGAAAGATGCGTTTTTCATGGGTTAGCATACTATTCACATTTTATAGTATCTAGAACGGGATTTTTGTTTTAGTACTTTAGGTCATACTTTTGATCTTAACATCATCCTATCAAAAGTCCTCGGTAGCTCCATTGAACGCACAAAGAAACTTTCTTATAGTTCGTTCACTATGGGTGAGCCGATTTATCAATTGACTAACGATGTATTTAACTTTAATTATACATATATATATATATATACATATATATATATATATATATATATATATATATATATATATATATGTAACTCATAATATATGTAAGGTCTCTCTTTAAACTCTTAAAGTCTACGGTTCTATTTTAAAACAATTTAAAAATTTAGGTGTATATTTTAAAACAATTCAAAATATAAGGGTCTAAATTGTAAATTCTTTTTACCAATTTAGACAAGCCAATTTCTAATTTATCTTTACCTACATACTATTGCAGATAATTAAGTGCTAGTATTTATCAAACCTGTCTCTGATACCACTGTTGAATTTTCTATTCCCTAACTAGATTAATATGCGCAGCGGAATATAACAAAATAATTAATCTAAGGCAATTAGGAAACTAAACCCTAAGGGATCTTAACTTGAATAAATAAAAGCAATAAAATAAATAAGATAGATAAGAAATTACTAACCTTTGAGAAAACAAATTCTCACGCGTAGATAAACAATCAAAACCTTCTTGTTTGGTGGCGAGTGCCAAAACTAGAACACCTCTAATGGCTCACACCCAAAAGAACTAAGAGAATTCCCTAGTCTCCTATGGTCACGACTCTTAGTCGTAAAACTCTTACAAGAAGCAGGAATAAGAAAGAGAGAAAGGTACAAGGAAAGCTTAAGGGTTAGGCCCCTATTTATAGGGGAGGAGGAATGCCTAGGGTTTATATCCCAACCGATGTGGGATAACCACATTTCAATCCATACGGCGTATGGATGAATTTTCAGATTTTTCCTTTTCTTTTAGTTTCTAATTAATATTCAATTAATAAACTAAATATAATATTAATTCCAATTAATATTATTTCTCAATGAGGGCGACCTAAAAAGGACTATACTTTTAATGATATACTTACCAATTAGTTATGATATTGGACACTATTCCAACACATGCATCACTAGAGTTAGTGTCGGATGAAATCAGAATTCAATTATAGGTGACACTTGGACAAGTGCCGCTAGAAGTGTCGGTCAGGAAGTGTCGGGTATTGAATTTGCGACACTTAGGCAAGTGTCGGGAAAAAGGGGTTTTATACGGCACTTAGGCAAGTGAATCAAAATTAGGGTTTTTAGCGACACTCTGTGCGTCACTTAAGTGACGCATTAAGTGACGCTACGCTGCGCTGGTCTATGCGACACTTACGTCTGTTGGCCGGATTTTGGACCGAAATCGTGTTTTTCGGTTTCCGTTTGACTTGATTTTTTTTACCCAACCCATATTTGGACATTTCAAGCTTAGATAAACAACTTTTGTGAAAAATACATGAAATCTAAGAGTTTTCGAGAATTGTCGGAAACTTAGGATTTAACGCCGGGAGAAACCGAAAAGATGAAAATGTAGATCGTGATGTCGTGGTTCTTTTTCTCCAAATGAGCTAGATGTTTTGATGGCGTTTGATGGTGTTTTTGTGTGGTTGAAGGTGATGGTGGTGATGGAAAATTTTGAGAGAAAAGAAGAGAGGAGAGAGAGATGATAAATAGAAAATGAGGGGAAATGGGGGGGGGGCAGATTTTGGGGGGAAAAGGGGAGGGGAAATCTCCCGAATTTTAATCCTCGCGTTAGCGCTCCGTGCGATGTTCGTTTCCCGATTGTTTAAACGTTTAATTTGATTATTTTATACATTTAAATATACATTTTAAAAAAACGAATGTTTTATAAATATTTTGGTTGAAGTATTTTACCAAATACTTAGTAAGTGAATTATAAAGTATAATTTAACTTCGTTTTGATTGTTTGAGCGCTTAATATTTTAATCGCGAAGACGTTTGTTTGTATGATACGAATTAATTACGAAATATTATCAAAATAATATTTTGAATAAAATAGTGTTATTAAATAATGTTATATCATTTAATAAAATTGTTCACCAACGCCCGTATTCATTGAACCGAATTCCATTCGATTTAAAAAGCGCACGATTTAGGAAAATCGCGTAATTTTATATATTCAACAATATATATTTCGATACATTAATTAGCCTAACACGGAACTAATTACATGTATTTACAGTTGATTAGACACTAATCACTAGTCCTAATTTTGACGGGTGTCACACACAATATAACGGAAACGTTTATTAAATTGGTATTTGATGAATGATTAATCTTTGTAAAGTTATGCGAATATAATTTTTGACATGTATATGATAGCATAAGTATGTAACTAGTAATTTCTTTCTGTTTACTATCTTAAAAACACAAACTTTTATAAAAAGTTGTAAATATGTTGTCAATAAATTTTAGTAAATATATATAGATGTCATTTAATAAATGACTTATGATCTACTTGAGTATATGATTCATTACAAATTGAGTTGATAAATACAAAAGGGGAAAGTAGTGGATTTTTATTCTTTTTTATTTCTTTAAAGTGATGTATGATTCATATCATTGGATTTAACATAAGGGTATTAGCATAATTTTACTTATTTAAATTTATGAATTATTGATGGTTTGATTTATTAGTCATTTAACTAGACTTCTCATAATCACGTTTACACCTATAATTGCCACCCACCATTAGATAACCTCAAAGAATTGAAGATCATAATGTATAATTTATTCCATTGAGCAATCAATCAAATTAGACGAGTTCATCCATGTTTGTGTCCATCCAATTAAAATACAATAGCTTTTATATCACATCACCCTCCAATGGTGGAAGGTCCACATCAACATATGATTTTTTAAACAAATATTTAATGAAAATCCTCTTAGATAAGTTATTGTATATCCTTCAATGAAAAATAAATTGAGAAAAGATACTGATTGCGTTTTACATGTTCAGAACTCGATTAGTCCTACCTGTCCAACTTTTTAATTTATTATGTTTCGAACTACGTGTTTACTTAGATACATGTATATTAACGTATCATTTTACATTCAATGTATTCTTTTATGTGGAACGCATCTTAAATTTTAAGAGGAGGGGCGGATGATTTTAACTATTTATAATGGTGATCTAACAATCCAAATTCATAATATTGCATTTTACTTGTACACTACAATCTAAGATGAAACGAATATGAGAAGGAATATGAGAAGTTGATTATAGAAATCAATTATTGAGATCGCTAAACCTTACCTCCAAATGGTTTTCAACATAATGATTTATAGGATTCTATGTAAAATAATAAAGGGAATTGTCACATTGTTACACAATGTGATGATTATGCATTTACTAAAAAAACTTTATTTTTTCTTATTGTGGATATTTATCGTCGGATGAAAGAAGTATAACACCATAAAACACAAAATAGTAAAAGATATACATTATTTTATATTTATCGTCGGATGAAAGTAGTATAATTTTATAAATACATATAAATAATCTTGTATTTGGTAAAATAATACAGAATAATATTAACAATAATACATCTATAAATACATATCATCTTAGAATTAACATTAACCCAATAATTCCGTTCATTTGAAAAGGGAAAATGATTGGATTTATCGAAAATCATTCTGAATGGAGTATAGAACTAATATGTTTATTCGTCTCTCTTTAGTTGTTCATTATAAAATTTCACACATGTTTTTTTAAAAAACTACAATTATTCTATTGTTAACCAATAATTTTTGTTTATTCTTCACGTAAATATATTATAATTGATTGAAAGTGAAAATAACAATTATTTTGATAAAAACAACAAAGGACCGAGAGAGTTAATACTAACATGAAGATGTGTCTTTCTTTTTACTAGTTTTATTTATATTAATCCGTATATACTCCCTCCATCTCACCCTAAAGAGTCCAGATTATTATTTTATGTTGTTTATATATTTCAATCAATCGAAATCAATCGAAAGAGATTTTAGTGGATAGATTTATTATGTGAGTGATGAAAAATGTACTTAGTAGAGAATCATAAAACTGCGTGCTAAGTCAAAGTTGATATTTAACTTTGTGGAACATTATTTATTTATTACTACGTAATAATTAATAAATACACAAGATGAGGTGTCCCCAGTTTCATTAAGGTAGTGATATACACAACAAAAAAAGTTGATTCAAACTACACATGTACAATGATTACCACATATAAGTATAAGTAGTATATGTGTTTGTATAATCAACTCCCTTTCATTAACTCCCACCAGTCTCATATATTTGTCCAAAGTCCAAACTCATTTCCGACTTGTTTAAAACTCTATTCTTATCTCTCTCACCGCATAATTTAACCCCAAAAAATAAAATAAAAATGTCTTCTCCAAGCAAACGCAGAGAAATGGACTTGATGAAGCTGTAAGTTCTTTAACTTCATGTATTACAAAACAAAATTCCTGAATTGCTGTGTTTTTAATCTTGTCTTTAATTATTATTTGAAAAATTGTTGAACTGATGATTTATGATGAACTAAATAGGATGATGAGTGATTACAAAGTGGAGATGATTAATGATGGGATGCAAGAGTTTTATGTACATTTCCACGGACCTCCTGACAGTAAGTTTTTTTTTTTTTTTTTTTTGATGATCTTAGGTAAATTTAGCTGCTATAAACAGGGTTATATGACATTTTGGCTTTATTCTACTTTTTTCTTGATGTTGTGTTTATTGGCTATATGCCTATATCTGTGAACAGGATTAGATGAAAGTTTTGATCTGTTATTTCAAATTTTCGCCTAAATTTTGACCTTTTTTATATTTTGAGTGTTTTGGGTGAAAAAGTGCATCCCTTTATTTTTATTTAGGAAATTTGCATTCATCTTTGATCATTTATTTTGTAAATCATAGAAAGAATTTAATCTTTTTGGGTCAAAGAAAACTTGTTAAGATCGACTGCGGAAAAGGAAGATCTTATGTTAAATATGTGTGAGAAAATAACCAGCATTCTGCTGTATCTGCTGTCTATTCCTTGATTGTGCAAGTGAAGAATGTGTTGTTTTTTTGCATAAAGTACATTCTTTTACTACTTTAATGCATTGTTTCTTCTCGGTCTCAGCTAATCATTGCATAAAGCAGCATGCTTTCAAATTTTCAACCTTTTTTGTAACTTCGTCTCGAATTTGGTCTTGAATTCGCAGGTCCGTACCATGGAGGTGTGTGGAAGCTAAGAGTTGAGCTTCCAGATGCTTATCCTTATAAATCTCCGTCCATCGGCTTTGTTAACAAGATTTATCATCCAAATGTTGATGAAATGTGAGTTTTTAATAAATAATTTTAACCTCGATAGGTTGAAAGGCATCTTCTCTTGAAATCAGCACAATTGGATTCAAAATTATCACATTTTGCAATTATAATTTGCTTTTTCAGGTCTGGATCGGTTTGCTTGGATGTGATAAATCAGACGTGGAGCCCCATGTTCGGTAACAACTTTTCATTCTAGGAAGTCCCGTAATGTCTCAACATTTTCATTTCAAAATGTTTTCATGTTATCATAACAAAACTTTAGTAACTCCAATTTGGACGTACAAGGTTAGGTTCCTCGTTTTTGATGGCATTAAATGGTAACTTAGACTTTTTGCAAGTATCAAACAAAAAGATATAACTATGTTTTGTTCAAGCTTTACAAACCTCATGGACTAAGGGAGTGTAAACTTTGGGTTGACTAGTTATTCTATGATTGTCATTGTTGAAGTGTATTTTTTAGATATATAATTGGAGTATCTAACAGTGATATATCAATTTGTAGACTTGGTGAATGTGTTTGAGGTGTTTCTTCCACAACTTTTGTTGTACCCAAATGCTTCGGATCCATTGAACGGAGAGGCTGCAGCTCTTTTAATGCGTGATAAAGCTACTTACGAACAACGAGTGAAAGGTATGCAATGCTTCATTAAACATGATTGTGCTTTACTTGGTCCTTTTACTTGATTATAATCACAAAGGGGTCGGGCCATTATACCTGTAGTACCACGACCTCTTTTTAGAAAAAGTAAGACAAAATAACTGGCCATGCAATGCCAAAATGTTTGTACATTATTGAAGAGCCAATGAGTGGATAAATTTGGGTTATTTTTGACGGTTTGACCCGTTCCACCCCCTTCGATGGAATGGGTCATTATAGGATATATGTATCATCAAATATGTAAAATCAGAAAATTTAGCTGCAGGGGAAACAGGTTGGATGGGTCAATCGGGTTAAAAGTCATCCAAGGTGTAATTATTACATTCACCCTCTTCAATCTCTTATTAACAAGAACTATTTTGTAGAGACTTTATTTACTATTACTATTACTAATATAATTATGATAGTATAGTATACTTCTCGAAATCATATTAACTCTTTACCATTGACATTGAACTTTTGGTATGAATTTCGTAAATGAATTCAGCACCACTAGTATAAATATCATTTGCCATCTCAAACCACTTAAGGAAGACATAGCAACTCATTAGTTAAAGATTGATTTTATGACCTAAAAGTCAATTGTACCCTTTTCTTGGGTAATATTGAGCATGGTAGTGGTCTAGACTCTAGAATAGTAATTGATGGCCATTTCGACTGTCTGTTTACCACCAACATCGCATGTACTACAGTTGTAACACATTTGAAACTTGTACATTGAGAAATTTGACTTATAACACATGATGTACTTGTAAGTTGCAAGTTGTACAATGATCCGGTGAGGCTTTTTTTCATTCATATCTTAGTTGAATAAATATAAAATAGGGAGCAGTATATAACCTCGACTCCATGGGTTACTACTTACTAGTACACATGCATTAATAGTTGTGCATGTGAACAGAGTACTGCCAAAAGTATGCTAAAGCAGAAGATGTGGGTGCCCTTCCTGAAGATAAATCGAGTGATGAGGAGTTGAGTGAAGATGAATATGACTCAGGAGATGATGACATGGCGGCGGGCCCGGTGGACCCGTAGTCCGTTCAATTGGACATCTTAGCTTCTCAATGTTTGTACATGATGTTTTAGTTGTTGAATTTGTGTCCTTAACTTCGTAGTAGAAAAGATGATTAGTATGGGAAGGGACGAAAAATGAAAATCCCAATCCTACAGTAGATTCATCTGGTGTATATAAAATTGTTTTGTGTTCGTCATGTACTTTGTTGTTTGTTTGATTCCCCTATCTACTTAAATTGTATCTGGTGCCAAAAATACATCTACACTCCCAGAATGTACATACTAGTCGTTGGATGCTACTATGTATTGTGATGTTGTGTTATACTTCTACCTTTGTTGGTTATGTTCAAAATATATTTTTCATTAATTATTTTTCTTTCCTCGGCAAAACCAGAAAATCTGTTGATTGATTTGAAAACTGAAGTTACACTAAATGGCCAAAATGTCCTGTCATGATTAATAATAAAACTACACCAATACACGATACAACATTGAAAATGAGCCTTTGAACATGGAAAAAGCTTGAAGAACTTTTGCTTGAAATGAAACCAAACACAAAACCTGTTTTTGACTTGATTTCAAGATGCTGCTTTCTCTTGAGCATAAAAAAAGATTAAAAATCTCTAGTTTTGTGTTAAAGTATGAAAGTACTTCTCCCCTAGATTCATGTATACTTTAAAAAGAAACCACATCTAAAAGAGCACAATCTGAAAGTTTTTCGCGTAATCCTGTATTATTCCAAGTTTCTAGAAAATAGCGTACCTATCACAGATACCAGATTTTGAAAAGGCACTACTTTCTAAGAGACGGAAAATCATCATACCAGGTTACAGTTTTCAAAGATATGACGAGAAGAAAAAAGTGTTAACTATCCAAATTAAGCGTCAAAGCCAATACCCTACTTGTGTTTTATAATTCGGCAGTGTCATTTAAAGCACATACAAACTATACGGTAACCTGCACACTATCATAGTTGACTCGGCCTCCTTTTCCCTGCATCTGTCCTCATTCTCTTAACAGGGTTAGCCCAACCAATGCTAGCTCCACTCCCAGTTCCCTGCTGACCAACTGCTTGTTTTTGACCTGGTCTAGTACCCGGGCTCCTAGTTCCACGGCCAATAGGAGAAACGGCACCAGCTGACCCGTTCCCAGGTTTCACCACACCGGACTTTTCTCTGTCCTTCCTCTTCTTCTTGCAAATCACAAGCTCACCCGGATGGGTGAACGGTCTAGGTTCTTCCTCAGCATGGGCTGCACCACCCCTGGTGCTGCTATTCCCGAATCGTGTTTCTTGAGTGGGTATGGATCCACGGGAAAGTGGCCTCTGGAGACGACTTGGTTCGGGCTCTGGGTCAATCACCTGTTTTGGTCGTTTAGCTTGACCAACGGGTGGTAGCCCTCTCGGAGATGAAGAAGCCACTGAACCCGAGAAAGTGAGTGCACTCCTGGCTTCTCGGAAGTCTGTGTCCGGAAATGCAATCTTCATAATATCAAAAAACAGATCATGCACCTTCCTTGCTTCAGACCTCACCTGTTCATTAAAAACATTTTTCTCAATCATTAGGATCCACAAAGTTCTTTTCCTTGAGGATAAATAGGTCCTTGGATACTATTCTAAATCATGTCTTTTTGTCAAAAAATTGAAGATTTCACATTACAGAATACGGATTCAACGTTTATCTAAGATACATATCATTGTTCAAAATCATCAACAACATTAGCACATAAAATCTAATTGAAAGGAATGTACCTCATGTGAAAATCCAAAATAGTGCATTCCGCCTTTTAACATAGCCTGCACATCAGCTATTAAATCTGGAACTCCATTGTATCCCATCCGGTCAACACGCAGTTCAATCTTTCGTAGGTCAAGAAGATTGCTCCCACCACTGCTTCCGGGACTTTCAGTTCTCTTCCACAGATCAGTCAGCAATGGAATAATTTGTTGGCCTTCCTTGTCAATTCTCCGCTGGATCTTGGTGATTACATTTTTGCACTGCAGGAACAAAGTGTAAGATTCACGGACAGTAAAGGGAACTTACATTGACAAATTCCGCAGAAGTTAATAGATATACCAAGATCACATTTGGTGTCTTGAACTATTACGATGTATAAAAGCTTATTGCAAGTAGACATAAACAAACTAACATTCCATTGAGTAGCAACAGAAATTTACTACATGACCAATGGAGAACCAAATACATAGAATTACTAATTTAGAGCAAAATGGTTGGATATAGAAGAAAATGTACACTAAATTCAGGAGTGGTAACTTCACCGTCTGTTCCTAACAAATATTCTTAGGAAAATAAACCCTATCTTTTAGAAGGATGGGCAACTTTGAAAAAATTGCAAGGATAGATGTGTTTGTTTGCACTTTAAATTCCACATGCTCAACACGATAACATGATTTGACCAGTAGATTGGTCAAATCATGCAAAAATCAAAAGATTACCTGGTAACCTTTATCTAAGCACCCCCTTAGCACCAATTCATTTCTGGATAGAAAAAACTAAGACATTTTTTACAAGGTTTTACAGGGGTCTTTATTAAAATATATGAAATATTTTGATGATTTTTCTCAGGGGCACAAATACTTGGTAACCTTAATTTGAGCAAATTGGTTAACTTATAGTATAAGATTTACCCTTATTATAAAGTTTAGAGTTTTCTTTTTTGGCATTTCTGAAAGAACAGTGGCGGTATGTTTACTACAAAAGACTGAACACCAGGGTTGGATAATTACAACAATTAACTACAGTACAAAACATACCCTTCTTTGGATAGCCTCGGTCATTGTGGTTCCACCAAGAGGCCCACTTCCATTCTTTACTTTCACATCTGAGCCTTTAGAGTGCTCTGCAGTAATGTCTGAAGGAGCAGGAGTGGAATTTGTTCTGGTGGCTTTCCCTGCAATTTTAGGGGTAGGCAAGTTGTGTTTGGCCTTCACTGAGGGACTAGCCTTCTCATGCTTGTAAGTGTTATTCTCTTGAACCAACTTTCGTTCGGGCAAAGCCTTGACATGTAGTCTACGGTCAGCTTGAAAGGGTAGCTTAGAGGAGTCTCCACGAAGAAGAGAAGACCGGTCACTAGACTTCTCATCCAGCCTCTCCACAGCATGCCTTGGTCTAACTCGAATACTGCGTTTGCGTTTTATTTTCGGTTGCAAAACCTGTTCATCTTCACCTTCATCACGATCATGGTTCAAACTACCAGATTGTTGAATGTCCATATGCGAATCTCCAGACATGGCTATCTCCCCTTCCTCTAGGTCATCATGCTACATGCATAAATTACGGGATGAAAAGGTTAGATGCTACATGCAACTGTAGCCTGTAGGGCAGAAACGATAGGAGGTTCACTTGGGTCACAACGGGTAAGTTTTTAATATAGATCCAAACAGGTCGGATCACATTGGCTAATATAAGTGATGATTTTTACAAGAAAATTGAAACTAATATATATATAACTATAATATCATATTTTTGATATTATCTAATACAACTCCAATCGACCCATTTTTTAGATTGCCAAAACCATCACCTCTATGTAACATTAAATACAATATCTTTCGAGAATAGGAAACCATACCAGTCTTTTTGAACGAGAACCTCGCCGACTATCTAATGCAGAAAGTGAACCGAATTTCGGCACCGCTATAGGCATTAATCGTCGACTATCTGAAGATGATCCTGAAGACCCGGCTTCTCGAAGCATATGATTGTGTTTAGTAGAACCAGGTGGTGCACGATGATACTCGTACCTACTAGCAGAAGGAGGAAGTTTATCTCCTGTTTGGCCTTTATCAACTGGAGGTGTTCCATTGACACCAACAGTTTCATCATCTTCAGAATCCTCAAGTTCACCTTCTGCATTTACAATCTCTTCTGAGGTAGCTTCAGAGAACTCCTCTATGTCAGAACCCAATTCAGCATAATTTGGGAACTTCTTTCCTTTAAATCGTCCCCTTCTCTTTTCAGTAATATCAGAACCCATCTCACTTGATTCCACGCCGATGTTATCGGTAGATAGAATGTTCTTCGTGGACTTTCTAGACATACTGGCAATAGCAGCATTGACTTCTCGAGTACTAGCCCTAAGCCACTTGGGAACTTGATCGTGTCGTGTCATCTCATCCGTCCAATCAAATTCTTCATCCATTTGGTCAAAAATTTCGACCTCTTCTTCACTTCTAGCAATCATTCGGTTGACTTCTTGAAGTGACGGGACATCATGAACAGTTTCTTGAAATCTATCTTCATCACGTAACAATGACTCCAAGGTAGACCGTCTTTCTTCATGTGTTGTTCTCTGGTCAAAGCGACCAGCATTGATGACTTCATCAGCCATTTCAATCTTATATTGTTGAATGTTGTTTCGTATAAGGCTCTCGATAGATCCTATGTATCGATCCTTACCAGCAAGGTCGTCATCCGAGTCCACACTACCTTCGTTCATAAAATTATCCTCTTTTTGATGACTCGGAACTTTATCAACCACAGCTTCCATGTAAATTACTTTGACTTCTCGTGTTTGACCAATACGGTGAGCTCTAGCAACTGCTTGCTCCTCATTTTTAGGGTTTGGATCAGGATCGTATATGATAACAGTGTCGGCTGTTTGAAGATTTAAACCTCGTCCAGCAGCACGAATACTGAGCAAGAATATAAAACAATCGGTTTCCGGGCTATTAAAGTCGACAATAGCAGACTCACGGTCTTCCAAGCTAGTGGTACCGTCAATTCTTCTGTAGACAAGTCGGCGCCACTGCAAGTATTCCTCCAATATATCTAGAAGCTTTGTCATTGTACTAAACAAAAGTACCCGATGTCCCGTTCTTTGAAGCTTTACTAGAATTCTATCAAGAACCCACAATTTTCCACATGATTTGACAAGAAAGTCTTTGGATAGATCATTGAAATACGGATAATTAAGCAAAGGATGGTTGCAAGTTTTCCGAAGTTCCATGCATTTATTTTGCAATGGCTTGAATGATTTAGCCTGGTAAATGGAACTCTTCTGAACCTTGCGTCTTTCATCTTCCGGGTCAAGTCGAATTGTACCAGTCAATTTTATCCAATCATATACCGCACTTTGAATACCCGACATTTTGCATCTTAATTTGATCGAGATCTGTATCCATCAATTTAAAGTCAGATTTTTAAGTGTGGCAAATACAATAACATAAACTACATTATTACAGTCATAATTAATTCTTTGAACCAAATGATATAGAAGCATTCATAAGATATACACACTTTGGACAAACCTAATTGACTGTTTCCTCCTAAGCTACTACTTACTAGGATTTAATTGCAACTCGTGCAAAGAACTTGCACCATTTTGTAACATAGGCAATAAAAATTTGCAATTTAATGCAACATGCCATTTCTAATCAGATTGCAGCTTGTTTCCATAACTGAAACATACTTGCCGTTTTTATCAATTAATGCAACAAATTGATTTAACCCGTTTGACTGTTTCCTTCTAAGCTACTCTGTATTTTACTAGGGCTTATTTGCTCATTCATGCAACGAACTTGCACCATTTTGTAACATATGCAATCAACCTTTTTTACAGTTTAATGTAGCAGAGATGCCATTTATAACCAAAGTATGCAGCTAATTTACATAATTGAATCATACATACCATATTTACTGAAATAAAATTTTTTTAGAGAAAATCCTACCACCTAACTCACATATTTTAAATAACCACGAATATTATATTATATACACTCACTGCCTCAACTAAAGCTTGAACCCACAACCTCTTGGTTGACGGGTTCCTCTCATACCACTAGGCCAAGAGCCCTTAGGTACCAAAATTACCACTTAATGTAACAAATTGCATACCAAGAAATGGTACGTATGTTGCATTAGATGGTGATAATAATTACAATAGATAAATATTGACTGCATATATTTGTAAGGTGTAAACGTTCATTACATATATATAAGAAATAAACCCAACTCAATTTTTAACTTACCGGTTAGAGACAAAACATAGCACATATCTAGTCCATTGGTTTAATGATGATAAAAAGGAAGATTACCTTTGGA
The DNA here is from genome assembly GCA_963422505.1 of Pseudognaphalium luteoalbum. Classification (NCBI taxonomy): domain Eukaryota; kingdom Viridiplantae; phylum Streptophyta; class Magnoliopsida; order Asterales; family Asteraceae; genus Pseudognaphalium; species Pseudognaphalium luteoalbum. The sequence goes on from OY730195.1 coordinate 31,233,879, forward strand.
GGAAGTGAACCTTCAACATCTTCAACGCGACGTCTGAGCATGAAAGGCTCCAAGATCTGATGAAGTCTGTGTATGATGATAACTTTTTTCTCTGTTTCCAACCAATCATCCTCATCAGCATTGTGAGAGACTTCTTTTTGGAAGGGCTGTGAGAACCAATCATGAAACGTAGTGCGATTGTCAAACACTTCCGGAAGCAAGAGGTTCAATAATGACCAGAGCTCTTTAAGATCATTCTGCAGAGACAAGAAAAAATACAACACTTATTAACTCAAGCTACGCAAACAAGCTGTAGAATAGGTGGTAGGCAGTAATGATAGCATTACGCTCTAACTCTAATTATTACTTTCCTTCATAAAAACAAAAAAGTAAACTCGGATTATTTTGACGATATAGTTCTGGATTTGTCAGTTCTGGATGAAGAATTTCTTGAGAGAATCCACATATGTCTAAGGAATTTGACTAGCAGCGAACCAAACTACATAACGCAGCAATAATAAGACCAACAAGTGACTCTAGTCTGTAAATTAATAAGTCAATCTGCCTGTGGTATACTAAAAGCATGAGAAACAATCTTTCGATGTTATGTATGTCGAGCAGTGGCACAAGCATCTACCAGCCATTAACCATGCGATAAACAAACGTTCCAAGTCTACAACGTCTCCAATCTTGCATTTGTTTCATAATTTATCCATGTCTAGCGTAAATTCCATCTTTATCTTAGAAGCTAGAGATGATTCACTGATGCAAACTCAACAAACATGTACCCCGAGTGCAAGCATGTTTGTGTTTGAATGAATGACATAGTAACTAAATATAATATGAAATTGTAATTACATTCACAAAAACATAGTATAAAGACCTTGGTTTTGCAGGACCACAACAAACCTGTAAAGGGGTACCAGTGAGGAGAAGCCGCCTCTGGCAGCGATATTTGTCAAGATCACGAGCTAAAACAGACTCTCTGTCCTTCATTCTTTGTGCTTCATCAATGACTATATACTTCCAATCAACTCTTGAAAGTTTTGATTTATCAAACATGATAAATTCATAGGTTGTCACAAGGACATTGAACTTCATGTTGCAAACCTCCTAAAATGATGAAAAAAAATAGAAACGTGAGACTTCGGCACTTACTGGAATGCTATAAACAAAAACATTGAAGCGAATCTTACTTGAGAAAACAGCTTCGACCGTTGATCTTTGTTACCGACATAGTAAATGCAGGACACGCCCGGCAACCAACTATGCAACTCACTCTGCAGAGAACTACCTCAGATAAGCATGAAATAACAATTATAACAGGCACACATTCTAAATTAACTAACCTTCCAGTTAACCAAAACAGCATTTGGAACAATTATAAGATGTGGGCCATAATTGCTTTTAAACTCCATCAGATAAGCAATTAAGGCCATAACCTGTAGACAAATAAATAATGCATTTTCAATTTAGAAAATGATAATTCTAAAAATATGATTTGGTTGCTCAATAGACAGAAGAAAATACACACAAGTAGCTACCTGGACAGTTTTCCCGAGACCCATTTCATCAGCCAATATACCATTTAGCTTATTGTTATATAATGAAAGCATCCACTGCAATCCAACCTGGAAAACCAGTAAACTGATAAGAATGTGCAACAAATTGTCATGGACCAAGTTGGCAGATAACATAAATATATTTGCGAAATTAGATCATAATCAATTCACTAGTGCATCTTATCAAAGAAAAAATAACATACAAGCTGATAATCCCGCAAAGTTCCTTTTCGTAACATTGAGGGTTGTCGTATGACCCTTTCACTGACAGCATGTGCAAGAGTATAATATCTGTTGAGAATCACGGATAAGAGAAAGATTTATATAGAACGCTAACTGAATCTATGGTTTTCAGGTCTTTCGTTTTAAAACTTTCGAATTATGAACCAGTTACAAGTGAACATTACAAAATGGACATTTTATAGTCTTATCAAAATTAACATATTAATGGCACAAAAACTCTGTTTCCAGTTGTATTTCCTAAAGACACTCTGATATATTACAATCAGCTTTAATAGTTATTAGATTTTAGGATCTTACTTGCTAACAGAAGAACTATCCTTGGGTGCATTCATTTCTGAGAAACGATTTCTAATTAAAACCTCCTCCCTAGCACAAGATGCTGCAGCTCTCACTTCTTCTTCAGATAGACCCTTTAGCAACAAATGGGCAATTATATCAATCAAGAGATAATAGATCAGGCCGAAATGAGATAGTAGTTGTAGCAATACAGGCAATTCGGGTGGGTTGGATAGTAGGTCAAAGCAAGTTAGGCTCTAAACGGGCAGTTTTTAGCGGGTGTCAAAATCGAGTTGGGTCAGGTCAGGTTGGTCCGACCCCACAAAACACTTCTTATTCCTCTTTTCTGGATTTCATAAATGATTAATGTGTTGAATAAATTATAATTGGACCTTTTTAAACAAAACGATTTATATGATTTTGTGCTATAATGCACGTTTCCGATAACTATGACACGCTTGACCAATTTGACCCATTTCCTTATTAGGTTGATCTTAAAGCTTCACCCAATTCACCCATTTGAGATCAAGCACATGCCAAATCGACCCAATTGTATATATAATGGGGTCAAATTTGCCACCTCGAGGAGATAGTACCTGAGCTCTTGCAGCTGCGGATGCGGCATTTGCTGCGTCATCAACATCCTGTTGATTCTTGGTAGCAGTTATTTTGCCTCCAAGTTTATTGAGATAGTCTTCTGTTTGAGATAAAAACGAAGACAGAACCTCATATCTCTCAGCAGCCTCACCTGGTAAACTATTTTGCTGCTCCATAAGAATCTCTCTGTACCTCTCCACATCATTATTCTTCAAAGCCTCCATTCTTTTACTCCTATCGTCATCTTTGTGCTTTGAGAACTCCCTCAACATCTTCTCATGATATTTAGCAACACCTCTGTTACGGGAAGTCCGTGCATCGCGGATCGCCCAATGAGATTCTAGAAGCTTCTTACGCCACTGGAAAATGGATTTCAGTTGTTTTTCTCTAATTTTTCTCTGAGCAGCCTGCACTTGTCTGTTTAGATCCATACGTTGGCGCTCGCATAGCCTAATAAATTTCCTATATGGTCTGTCTGGCATAGCCATAATTTCTTGTTGCTGCTGATCGACTGCTTCTCTCACGCGTGTTTGTACATCTTGCAGTCGAAGTTTCTTTTCTTCAATTTGTAATCTCAAAACAAGATCTGGCCTTATCCTTTTTCTCTCCAAATTCACAGCCAGTAAACCACCAATCTTTTTTAAACTCTCATTTCTCTTCTTGTTGATCATTTCCGCACTTTCAACAACAAGGAGATCCTTCACATCATATGCCAGAGCAAGATTGTTATTGTTGTTAAGCATCATACTTGATCCAAAAGCATCGTGTTTACGAGTGAAGAACGGAAAGTCAAATAGTGGACCATGATACTTTCTAGAAGATCCTGGATCTTTTGTTTGATGTGAACTTCCTGATTGTGCAGTCATTCTACCTTGAACAGCGTCAGACACCACAGCAGGTCCCGATGAAGCTGCTTTCCCCTTGTCGGGGACAGCCTCATTTTCCTGTTTAGCAGGAAATGGAGCATTTCTCTGCTCTTCTTTTGCAGGAAGAGTGACTAATGGGGTTTCGTTTATTACAGTTGTACCCTGTGCATTAGCTGTTGAAACTGCATTTGCTTTATCCTCATGAACTTCTCTTTTCAAACTATTCATCCCAGGAGGTAATGCCACTGCTTGAAGATCCTTGTTATTTGAATCCATAGAATTTCTACCAGCAGGGGCAGTGATCTGCTGCAACTGTACTTCAAGGGGGGGTGGCGCAATAGCTTGAAGTAGTTCACGAGGTAGGGTTTTATCTCCTTTCTGCCAGGTCAAGTCAAAACGTCAACAAAAGATAATGAGTGAAAAAATAAAGAAAGGTACATAGGAAAGTAGAATGAAACGCCATAATAAACACGTGAGGGCAAAAAGTAAGTTAACAATAAGGGGTCAGCTGGGCTGGGTATGATGTGCCCGAACAGGTTCAAATTAAAACAGGACTGTTTCAGTGCCAGTCAGGTTAACGCAAAACACTTGCTGTCCAAAACAATCTATTTAGTGTGTCAAATATGATTACAAACTTCTAAATTTCAATAAGAATCTAACCTTTTACAATATAAACATAAAACATTTTATGCATCGATTGCGTACTTTGGGCAACTTTCACCCAGTTTGACCAATTCAACCCATATGACCCGTTTCGTTTTTAACTGTTACCTAATTAACCCGTTAGAGATCAAAGATGACCTGAATTGGCCCATTCACTAGGTTAATGGGACAAAAAACTATCGCCTCTAGTAAAGATACAAATTTTGCAAACCTTTATACGCCTAAAAGCCAGAATTTGGGCTTTAAGCACATGCAGTTGCTGTTTTGTAAAGCCCGGCGGCAGTTTTCCTTTCTGAGATGGTAAAGGGTTTTCCGATCCACCATCATTAGATACAGGTATTGACTGTTGGGAAGACCTATTCATCAGCTGTCTAGCATGCTGTATTTGTAGAGACTCAGAGCCAGTTAACATGCTTTTGCCAAAATGATCTCCACCCTGGATCATGCTAGCAGGTGATTGTGGTGGAGGCATAGAAGATATCACATTGCCATTAATGGAGGGTTGCCTAGGTGGCAATTGGTTCTCCCGCCCATGAACGGGGAAATGTTGACCTTGACTGGCACTAGCATTATTAACTAATATAGTATTTGAGGTAGGCCCAAGATGGCCAGGTGACATATTCTGCCTTGCTGTGGTAGAGCCTGAATGCCCAGACACATCACTACGAGGCGAACTTTCATTTGCGAGCTGTGGAGAAGTGACCTGCTGCTTTGAATGCGAGCCCATGTTATTATCATTAACTTTCGGTTGACTAAGCATCCTAGACTGCATGATTGGCATAAACTGTGCCATCAGATTAGCATTTTGAGGATGTGAAAGATCAATGTTACGCTCAAGAGCCATAGCCTGTACTGCTTGCAGTTGGGCAGCCATTGCCATCTGGCTTTTTGCCATATCATGTATACTCTGTTGAGCTTGTGGGGTTTGCATAGGTCTTGAACTATTCCCGGGCATCAACTGCCCAACCGATGTTGGAATGGCACTATTTCCAGTCATCTGGCTTTTTGCCATAGTATATATACTCTGATTTTGAATTTGAGTCTGACTTTGACTTTGATCAGAAGCGGCCTGATGGATATCCTCCACCGGCTGCTTAGCTCCCTGTCCAAAATGGTCAAATGGTTTCTTGGACAGCATCTGTGCTTGATTAGCAGGCTGAGACGAAAGGATATCTGGCATATTTGTATTCCCCATGTGCAAGTCTTGGTCTTTCCCCATCATTCCCATTTTAATATTCTGTTTGGCTTGCATGCCAAGAGATGACATCTGTTGAGCTTGTTGGGCTTTAAGAGCATATTGCATGTATGCTTGTTGCATGGGATTCATCATATGTTGATCATAACCCTGTCTTATATTTTGTCCTTCCTCTTGGCCATGCTGCTGGGCTACACGCTGAAGTTGCCGAATACCAGAACTCGAGACATCGCCACCACCTAATGCACCTTGCCGAATACCAGCTTGATATGCTAATATTGCTTCTTTCCCTTCAGGGTTTTGCAGTAATTGTTGTTGCAAGGACTGCACATATAATGCAAACAAGATACATATAAGATTTATATTTTGTAATTTAACAGGCCCATAAGTTTAAGCAAATCAGATTGTTTAAACATTTTAATACAGCAACCCACACGCATGACAGTAAGGAAACAATATAAGAAACATCCACTCACTATTTATAGTGCCTGTGCATGTCATCCATAGCCTTGGATATACAAAAGTAATATAATGTCTAGTATGTGATTATGAAACATCTAATGCCTTGCTCACAACTTTTCAAGAAATGCAGCTATACAAAATACACTCAGCCCTTCTAAACAGAGTTCTATAGGTTTTTTATTATATAGCATCATACATATAATGAAACATGCCGGTACTAATGTAATTACAGTTGTTCCTTTACACACATTTAAATCTCGGTGGCAACAGTATAAGTAATGTTACTGTTAGATTCTCCAACTAGGTTTAGAATAGTAATGTTCTATTTGGTCTTGATGCTGCATTCTCATTATTACACTTGCAAGTTATATTACGTTTCATCTTTATATTTTAAAATTCTTCTACTCGTATACAAATACACACCCACATGTCAAAACCTTCAAATGTGACTTTGAAGAACAACAATAACATAATATTAACCGAGCTAATACTGAATGCAAAAACAGATCGTATACTACCCAGCTTAAACAAATATACCGAATTCAAATAAGACATAAATAGTAAAATAAGACATAAATATACCGAATTCAACATAAACAAGCCAATTGCAGAGCATAAGACAGTATCTGCAACGAGTAGCATAAGAACTAGTCACACTGAAGTATCTAATTGATATCTTCTGTAACCAATTCAATAAAAAAGAAAGGTTCTTTACATCAGCTATCTATGACAATTTAATCATATAACAACGAATGTGCCCTAACCTGCCTTTGCTGCATCTGCTGCTGCAAATGCTGCTGCTGCTGATGTTTCATCGGATCATAACCTAAATGAGGCTGCGACACTGCCGACGAAGAAGACGTCGGCGAAGCAGAAGCCGACGGCGGTCCGGCCACCATGTTCCGGCCATGACCACCACCTCCGCCACCGGATTGCATGCAAGTATTGTGCTATATTATCTCTTGTATAACTATACTTTCTTCAGAATAAAAAGTCATAAAAAAAAAAAAAGCTGAAAAACGTAAAATTCGAAACACCGTAAAATTAAAGGAAATCTTTCCAAATTTAAACCGATGTGGTTTGATCCTCAACGATCTCCTCAACGGCCACTTTCTCTCTCTAAAATCACGAAAAATATATATATTTGTATGTATAATTTTGCGGGATTTTAGAAATTGATTATTTTTTTGGGCGCAGAAATCAGATCGTGTGGGCCACTGGTGAGATGGATGGATCTAGAAGACGCCGAGCCACCGAAGTTACCGGAAGAATCATCTGATGATTTACAGGCTTTCACTTTCTCTCTCACCTAGTGGTGTGTGCCCAATTGAATTTGGGGATTTCTATCAGTCAAACAAACCCTAGAAAACGTCCCCTCAATTTTAATTTAATATTTTTTTTAAAAAAAAAGCATATAGTATATGCGTGTGGGAATGTGTATATATATTTATTTGGTTACCAAGTTGGGTTTATAACTAACTACTCTAGTTAAATTGGCTGCCTCCCATATCTTTTGAAGTCTATAAAGGCATGGAAACATAACAACATTCAGGACCATCAAAAAATTAAAAACCCACCAAATTTAATTTTAAGGTATTAAAAAGGGATTGTGTTTTAAAATGTCTTAAAAGTTCGAAATTTTTGCTATTTGTATACATATATATTAAGCTGTTTAAGTTGTATTGTGCGTATGAGACTTTTTAACAATGTCTAAAGTATGTATTAAGTGATCTCAAACATTACTTATATATTTGTATTTGTATTGTACTAGATAAAGGACTCGCGACAATGCGGGCTTCAAAATTTGATTTTGTAAGGTTGTTTTTATAAAAATAAAACACTTATAAAAATAGTTTTATTAGTACAATTTTAGTTTTTTATTTTAAGTGAGAAAATATTCAATACAATAAATAAGTAAATCAATTTTAACGTAATGTGTGATAATTATAAAAACTTTATTTTAAGATATGTGGGTTAGAACATTTAACTCCGTAAATTTAAAAGTTCAATAAAAGAAAACCAATAACAAAACTATGTCTACTATACAATTATATACTCCGCCATAGTCAGTCGTAAAACGTTAACTCTTGTAAGATTGATAATAATTTTATATAACATAACACGCATAAGAATTTAAATATAATAAGAGTGTACAATTTGACAGAACCCTCTTTCTTTACATATTCATTCACATGATCACTTTTGTTAATTTGTGCCACTTAATATGAATTATGATATGAACTTTATAAACATATAGTATTTAGACTCTTTATTAACATAAGTCAGGCACAATATATTATCCTTTGGGAAATTAACAAAAATGCCATTTTTTCCAGACGTATTTTTCGATTTGCCACTTCAAAAAAAAAGTTGCCGATTTGCCCTACCCGGTCGCATCATGCGGCCTGCGACCCGTTCAACACGACCTGCGACCCTTCTGGTTATCGAGTAAAAGACAAGTAAAATGACTCGTAACCTTCCGGTCGCAAGTCGCAGCATGCGACTTGCGACCTGCGACTTGCGTCCGATCACCAAAAGCAATTCTCACAACATTTGTTATGATTTAATATATTTTATGTTTCGTATTTAATTAACGCAGATTTTCGTTTTTCTTTGATAACTTTTTATATACAATGTATAAAATAATTCCGAATATATATTCATGATCAGTGTAATTTTATCTACATTTCGACATAAATTTTATCGTCATATGTTATGTATTTAACGAAAACATTTTTTAGTCTCGAAATCAACTTTTTTTTATATCCGAATGTAGATAAAAGTAAACTGGTCATAGTGGTATATTTAGATTTATTGCATTCGGATATAAAAAAAAGTTGATTTCGAGACTAAAAATGTTTTCGTTAAATACATAACATATGACGATAAAATTTATGTCGAAATGTAGATAAAATTACACTGATCATGAATATATATTCGGAATTATTTTATACAATGTATATAAAAAGTTATCAAAGAAAAACGAAAATCTGCGTTAATTAAATACGAAACATAAAATATATTAAATCATAACAAATGTTGTGAGAATTGCTTTTGGTGATCGGACGCAAGTCGCAGGTCGCAAGTCGCATGCTGCGACTTGCGACCGGAAGGCTACGGGTCGTTTTACTTGTCTTTTACTCGATAACTAGAAGGGTCGCAGGTCGTGTTGAACGGGTCGCAGGCCGCATGATGCGACCTGCGACCGGGTAGGGCAAATCGGTAACTTTTTTTTTGAAGTGGCAAATCGAAAAATACGTCTGGAAAAAATGGCATTTTTGTTAATTTTCCGATTCCTTTTGAATAAATGTCTAGAAGCTATAATTATTTCATGAATTAAGACCACACCCCCTCTACAGCCTACAAATTTTGATCACACCAAATGAATAAAACCCAATCCAATTAATTCCAACAAAGACTATTGAAGTTTCTATTTGTCAAATTCCCGTTACAGTTTAAAACCTTGAATGACATCATTTCCATATACTATTCCGAGGAATTTGTCAAATTACTATATAAAGTTTATTACTTTATATGCCAAACGCATACAACTGTTATTGCAACAAAATTTGTCATGTTTCAAATTTGTCAAATTTCAAACGGTAATATTAAAAAATTACATCATTTTATAACCATACACTACTATGAGCATCTTTGAGATGGAGACTTAAAATGTTAGAGTAGCAATATCAGTTATCATATACCAAACAAAAACTCTATTCAATTTATATCCCCATATTGATCTTCTCAAGAGTCAAGGCCATGATACCTCGAGTTACTTCTTTGAGGTCAACATCAGTTGACATTGCATTAATATTAGAGAACCACATACATACCTGAAAGAATCAAAAATCGAAACTCGACATCTTAAAATTCGAGAGTACACACATGCAACAATTGTGGATATAATTTTGTTGTAATTGTAAAACTTTTGAAACATATATATCCAATATATAGCACCTTGATCGATTGCTACCCATTTTCATGGTACAAATATTTGAGCTCCTTATCATCTAATGCATCTTTATCACATGCTTCGATTCCGAGGGCATATAATGCAACATCTCTGTTTGAAATCAAAGGATACAAACTAATGTGTGAAAGAGTGCTACAAAAACCTAAGCTTACTTTTTGTTTGTTTAGCTTTGCAATTTGCTTCAACACCTAGACCAAATGGATGCACAATCACCAATAACCCAAATTTTGAACACTCAACCTAAGAATTTGAACACTTACAATCACCAATCCCCTTTATTATCTTCTCATGTTCAACTTCTTAGTATAAAAAATGCAAACATAAAGTGAATGAGCAAACTTACACTGACATGGATACACCTAAAGGTTACAATGTCATTTGATTCGTGAAGGTACCTGACCACCTGCAATAGTATACCATTACTCAAAACCGTTTTTAAATTTTAGAACCGTTCATAAATAAAATTTAAAAGTGCCAAAGAAAATAAATTGATATCATCCTCCAAAAGATAACCACAACCCATTTCTATTTACCAATAGATAACCACAACCTTTTTTTGTCAATACATCATTATAATTCACAATCGATATTTCAAGATAATACCCATAGAATGTCAATCCAGATTAAGTACTTGTCAATACCGACCAAAAAATTGTGATTATGTAATTTTGTTATTACTAACAAATGTGATAGTGATGTCTAACACATGTGTTAAAGATGCTATCACATATCTTACATATCATAACATATGTGATACTAACTATTTACACATGTGATACTAACTACTACCGCTCTTTTGATTTATTTGAATTAAGGTGCTTTACGGTGTTAAAGAATGGATATGTGGAGTGTAAATATAAGAAGTTCATTAGATGTGGATTCTTATGTAGGCACATTTTTTGTGTGTTCAAAAAATGTAACATTGAGTAGATACCAAGCCGGTACATTTTAAGAAGATGGACCAAGAATCTGATACCCAAAGATGAGCTCAAAGGAAAAAACAATAAAAGATGTCGTAAAGAGGATAAATAAATGTGGAAAGTGTGGACAAAGAGAAAGAGGCCATAACAGTCGAAGGTGTGACAGAAAGAAGGCAGAGACTAAGGCAAAAACAGAAGCTAAAGCAAAGGAAAAAGCGGAAGCAGAGGCGAGGAAGATAGCAGAAGAATGGATGCAAAGTGGACAGTGATTTTAAATTATATAAATTGACTAGTTGTTTCATTTTCAATTAAACTTTAACATGATTGCTGGAAAACTATTTTTTTATTATCTTTAGTAGTATTATTGAAATTTGTTAGTATTCATATGCGAGATGTAGTACTTATTTCTGCTATGTTGTTTACATATGCGTTGTTAAAAATCGCAGATTGTATGATTGGTAACACATGTGTTAGTGATCGGTAACACATATATTAGTGGGTGGTAACGCGTGTTGACACCATTAACACATGTTTTACTGTTGTTTAGTACCATATATTTTACTATGACTATCAAGTGTATGTTACTTTTAAACATGTGAATCGTGTTTTCGATTGGCAACACATGTGTTAGTATTCTGTAACACATGTGTTAGTAGATAGTAAAACATGTACTAACACTTGTAACACATGTATTACTTTCCTTAGTACTTTATCTATTACTATGACTATCAAGAATACGTTACTTTCAAATATGTGACATATGTGTTAGTGTTCCGTAACACAAGTGTTAGTGTTAGGTAACACATGTTGTGTTAGTGTTCTGTATCACATGTGTTAGTGTTTCATAAAATAAGTGTTAGTGATATGTAACACAAATGTTAGTGGTAGGTAACACATGTGTTAGTAGTTGGTAACATAAGTATTAGTAGTAGGTAACACATGTGTTACTCGTTGGTAATACAAGTGTTAGTGGTAGGTAACACATGTGTGTTTTAACGTTCTGTTAAAAATCATCAAAAATAGCTGAGAAACAAACTTACAACTCATAAATTGTTATGCAGTAACACATGTAATATTTAATAATCCAAAAACATTTATGGTGCAGAACATTAAAATGGCAGTAATATAATAGCATAATATAAGGCAAACTTGTTGTTAACACATGTGTTAGAGATTGGTAACACATATGTTAGTGGGTGGTAACGCGTGTGCGAACACCATTACCTAGGGATAAAGCCAAATTTGAAAAGGTAAAGCTACTTACTACTTTAGACTAAAATGTCATGATAAAATGACTATCAAAGAATACGTTAATTTAAAACATGCGACATATTTGTTAGTGTTAGTGGTAGGTATGGCGAATGTTAGTGGTAGGTAACACAAGTCTTAGTGTTAGTTAACACAAGTGTTAGTTGTAGTAACACATGTGTAATTGGCAGGTAAAGCAAGTGTTAGTGATAAGAATAACAAGTGCTAGCGGCGGGTAACACATGTGTTAGTGGTTGGTAACACATGTGTTAGTGGTAGGTAACAGAAGTATTAGTGTTATGTAATGTAACACCCACTCAATTTACATCATTTAAATATAATAAATCCGGAAGCGTTAGTCCAACTTTCAACAAAATCAAATTACATTACAACCTCAACCTAGTTTAAACCATAGTTTATCAACATGGGTGTTATTTAAAAACCACAAGATAACATTAATTTGTATAATCAAATATCAGAGTAACGCCAAAATGTCAAACATTCATTCCAGTCCAACTTCTTGCCCACCCGATAAAATCTATAACCTGCAAGAAGTGTTAATGTGGGGGTTAGCATAACGCTAAGTGAGTGAATAATAATCAACAGTACAACTTAGCATAACAACCTTGTGTACAACAACTAATCTTAAGCATATCAGTACACAATACAACTTGTCAACAATGCAACAATTCAACAACATCACATCTCAATAATGAGGATCGGTGGTTCTTGAGAAACCCTTTTTGCCGCAGTGGCTCTCAAAGAACACTTACCCAACCATATCCGTATGGCCATACGGACGAGACCGATAGCTAATTATTATCATCCACCAACACAGGAGATGTGTTAAATCTTGGATAACAATTAGCCCAACCAACCATTTCAACTCGTTGACCTCATTAACAACTGATGCCCGAAGGCCAAATATATCACGTGATCACATATTCACATATTCAATCAAATCAATTTATCAGACTAACCAGTCTATCAACAATATTATTACTATTAAATCAAAATCATCATGGCAACAGAACAATAATGATACGTTTACTTGTTGTAACCAAACCTGTTACAACTAAACCACACTGAGGATTAAAGATCCACTCACCGAATACCTCAGTTGTCCACTCAGTAGTCTAATGTCACTGAGTCTTCTCCATATCTGAGAATACAATAGAATAACACCAGTTAGTAACTTGTCTCAAAATTATATACAACATTCCTCAAACATATTTACACCTATCATTCTCCAAAATACTTAATTCATATAAGTTACACAATTATCATAATCATCAATATTTGATCCTTACTTGTATGAATTCATATCATAATTTTCAACTAATCAAAAACATCAATTAATCACTTCTATTGAATCAATAATACTTAACTCGTATCAACAACAATTATTCATCATATACCACTAACATGATCTTAAAACTTTCATAATCATTTATCAACTAATATAACTATACCATTAACAATATTATTAACTTTCAACATCAATAATTTATCAAACTTCTCATAATCATCAATTTCTCAATTTTATCAAATTCATCATAATCATCATCTCTCTCATGAGTATTTAATCAAGCTATAGATTTCTAATTACAATCATGTTTACCACCAGCAATAATCACTACTAATATGATCATTAACAACAATTATCATTCACACATCACTAGTTTAAGCTTATAATCCATGATTCATAGTCAAATAATTAAATCCCCAATAATCATATCTTAATCTCTTCATTTCAAGCTTAGGGTTTCAAGTACAATCAAGATTTACTCATCAACTAACTATAGTATGCTCATAACAAGCTTCAATTTCACTTTACTCAACTTAATTCAATCAAATGCACAAATACCCATTTCTAGGTTTATATGAAAATCGAAAATTAACACTTACAACATGCTTATGATGATGATGGAATGATTAATCCATGTTATTGAAGCTTAACTAACATCAATTTAATCATTTGAAACCCTAATTTCGGGTTTAAGGTCAAGAACATCAAAATCCCAAATTCTAGGGTTCATATTTCATGAAATTGAAACTTACAAGTTGAATAGAAGGATTAGGAGATGATAATCCATGATCGTCAAGCTTGAATTCGAACTTGGAATCTTCAATTTGATGTAAAGAATTGATTTGATCTAGGGTTTCATGTTTTGTATGTACGCATCGTATATGTATGTCGGTATAGGATGAAAATAACAACCGACTTATACACTGAGTAGTATAATAATTGTGTAATATTAGTTTCCCGTACTTATCATTGTCTGGAACTTAAAAACCATTTGCGGGGAAATATTATTTTATTTTACTGTCAACTGAATTAAATTAAAACAGTTAATAATTTATTAACCACAATAAATTATTTGACTCTTTTACCCATTTATTTTCAAATAACAATTGAAATTATTTTCTGGCACATTAAATAATATTTCACCATCAGAAAATATTAAAATACTATTAGACCCGAGGAGTGGATGTTACATGTAACACAAGTGTTAGCGACACATAACACATGTGTTACCTGCCACTAACACATGTGTTAGTGCTACCAATAACAACTGTTACTGGTAGGTAACACAACTAACTGTTAGTGTTGACTAACACATGTGTTAACGACATGTAACACAAGTGTTAGCGGCACGTAATACATGTGTTTGATGCAGGTAACATAATGTTAGTGTTATGTAACACAAGTGTTAGCGGTAGTTAACATACAATAGCAGTAAAAAAAATGGTATAGTGAGAAAAGCAAAACATCTAAACAGTTTAACAAAAAAAAATATATAAAGCATACTACTATAAACATATATACTCAAGTGCATAGTATCGAATACACCTGATTTACCAAAAAAAACATAATCGATATTGTTATGAACAAATGTACTAGAGTACATCGTAGCGAACACACTCAATTCCAAAAAAAAAATAACATGACCAACACTGTCATGAACTAATGTACTTGATTACATCATTGGAACATATAGTTTTCTAAAGACAGTCCCCGTAAAAAATGATGCACTTCATTACAAATGATCTAAGAAAACTATTTTAAAAGATTGTTCAATAATCGTTGCAACAAACTTTATCTTTAAACATCTAAGTTGCATTCGTTGCACACGCCCCTCGATATCCAGACCACAATCTCATTTTTTAAGAGGCTGATCGGTGTACTGTTCCATTTGCATCATTGCAAACACACCACAATCCTGACCTTTTTCATGCGTCTTCTACTTAAAATCCATCACCGTTGCCCTTTCTATTTTCCTAAGTTTCTGAGACGCGAGGTGCCCAAATGCTGTGAAATGTTTCACAAACAAAGATTGCTAAAATAAAAAAAATGTCGTATTGTATTATTTCATTGTATATTATCAGACTCATATATTAATTTCAACATAAACAAGTAAATAAATATGAACTGTTCCCCAAAGAAAAATATGCTTTGATAAAAACAAACACTTCAGAACACAACTAAAAACATAAGTAAACGGCCTACCCTTCTCCATAAACACATTTCATATATCAATACACTCATATCACATATATAGACACATTTCATGTAAACTCTAGTAGTAACCCTTGTGTAACTACTACTATCCACATCAACATCAAACATACAGAAACTAAACTACTACTATCCACATCAACATTCATAAGTAACACATGTGTAACTTCAAAACAAAAACAGACTCGCTACAGTTGTATCACCAGACACTAAAATACAAATCAAACGCAGCTAACACATGTGTTACTAAACCAACAAAGTATAAATGTAAATAACAGTGTATTAACAAATGTGATACACTACAATACTACATTTGATAGTAACTCCTATCAATCATTGTGTTCAGGAAAACTTTTCAGAATTTGTAATTTTGTATTTTCAGATGCTAAATTTTCATGCTAATCAATCACTATGACGACAACAGTTAATTCATATTTCATTGAGACATTTCATCGAACACCTTTATATGCAAGTTTACTTTAATTATCCCAAATGCACAAATTCACTTTGATCACACATATATCACAATGATAAACATGATATTCATACTCAATGTAATTATATACAGACTCACTACACTTGTATTGCCAGACACTAAAATACAAACCAAACGCAGCTAACACATGTGTTACTAAACCCTACATTCAATCAAAAACACAAAAACTCATATACCAGACTGCCATACAAGATCAAAACCAACTAAAAATAAAATATCACATATTTAACACTAAAAGCTAAACATAAAACTACAAAATAACTTACGGAATGGCACAGATTGAAGAGACCTAGAAGCAATTGCCCTTGATGATGTTGTTTATGGAACAATCTCGTCACGAACATCCATTATTATAAATTAGTAAGCGTGAGTGACTATATTTAGCCGCCGTTCGAGAATTAGGGTTTCATAAAAATGATTTTTAGTGAAAATTAGACCATTAGAAAGATGAATCGAAGAATGTAGATGAAGAAAACGTCGATTTTAGCAACAAACAACGATGATTTGATGATTAATTGGAAGGATCTTGAGAGCTAGGGTTTTGGAAGTTTAATCGCAGAGAAGAGAAAGAACTGGAGAGAGATGGATTTTTTTTTAAATAAAGTGAAAAAAAATAATTAAATATATGGTCAAATTACGTTAATGCCCCTCCATCCAAAATCTAATTTAAATTGATTTTTTCAATTAAAAAATGAGGTATTAATATGGACCCTTGATTTGATAAATCTGATGGCTCACATTGATTCCCCCATTCTCACTTAAAATGGGTGTACTCATTTGAACCCTACTCTATCTAATATATACAAAACAAAATATAATCAAATATTTAGGGGCATGTTTTCTTCTAAGCAAAAAGAGGGGTGCTAGACCCGAATTTTTTGTTCATGGCCGATTTTTTTTACTTAAATACGTATTATTTACTAAATTAATTTAATATTTATTAAATTTATTTATTCCTTCTAAATTTATTAATTAATCTAAATCGTCAGATCAATATGTGAAAAACTAATTAATGGTTGGGATTGCTTCAAGCTATTTTGCTTTAAGTATATCTTATAGATAGATAGATGTATTCAAGTTTACATTTTTCTATTATATGTATCTAAATATGTATCTTTTTACTATTGTATGTGTCGAAGTACTTTGAAATTATCGGCAACTAGTAAATTTAATCACTCAATACACATTTATAGATCGCGATAATGTTAAAGTTTCATACCTACGATGAAGCTTTAAAAACTTTAATGCATACAATACTAAAAATATAAACGTTGATACACAATCTTGGGGTTTGTTTGAAAAGTGACATAATTCGAGGACGTAGCCCTACTAACACAAGAGGTTAGTATGATAACTCAAAGGCTATAAGACTATTCCCAACAGTAACGCTAACTGATGTGTCAGTTTTTGTCAAATCGGTCACACGTCAGCAATTTACAAAACTAACACAAAACTGACATTACATAGCCAACAGTGAACATCACTTCACTTTTTGTTGGACTCCACACATTATTTACTTAATTTATTTAAAACACAAAAATAAATAAAACACTTTCATTAAAAATAAAAACATTACATCAATTATTTAATGTATATTGTTAACTCAAATTAAACAAATATATTTATGTTTTTAAAACATAATATTAAACTTAGTCCATTTTCTAAAAATATAAGTCCACTTCAAAAAAAAAAAGCCCATTAATTAAAAAAATGAGCACATTTATTATTAATAATAATAAAGGCGGTCAAATGACCACTCTATTAAATCACTTGTTAAGGAGGTTGAACATTTGTTAAGACGGTATATTTTTGGTTCCCGACATTAATGGAGATGCTTTAAAAACCACCTTAAACAATAAACAATAGATTAATACAAATTTAATAATTATATTTTCAATATTTATTCTTTTATATTTTACAAAAAGCAATATATTTCTTTTACACTTTCCAAAGAACAATTCTATGCAGAAAAATAGATTAACAACGATCTTCATACAAACGAATATATCATTCATAAATTATAATGCAGAGTAATCAATTTCAATACATAACCCCATAACCTATTTTCAACAAATAGTTGAGATCACATGGGAAAATTACATCTTAAAGTAATTACAGTGAGTTAAAAGTCAGAAATCAAAGATCAAATATATAAGAAGTTAGCTGTTTGAAATTAAAGATCATTTATTACAAAAGATACGCATTCAATCTCTTTATCTTCACTTTCACTTCATCCACAAACCACTGTCTCATCTCTTTAATCCATCGGCACATTTTAGTTAAGTCATCATCGTCACACTAATAATCTTCGATTGTGAAATTGGGGTTTTTATATAGAAAAACCTAAAGAAAATGTGAGAACGAAAAAAAAGTAGACATGAGAAAAGCTTAGATTTAAAATGCGATCTTTACACTTAACAAAAATATGCTTAGATATTTCTGTTCATATTCGTTGGTTGTATCACCAATTTATCCGTTTGGTTACATTGTGAAATTGACTTCTGACCGAACTAAAAATGATATAATTGAAGGTTGGTGAGACATTTGGTGATTCTGTAGTGGTGTTTTGAGAAAAAAAGGTTGAAGGAAGTGAGATTTAAATGTTTCGGTATTTTGGAGAGAGATGAAAAAGTTTGATGATGTTTGTCTTGGAAGAGATAACTATATGTATTAAATACTTGGAGGACTTATTAAGTCAATTGTTTGTCTTGAAAAAAAGATGCAAAGGTTTCATTTCACTTTGACGGGGTACCATTTAAGCGCTAAAAAATTTAACGTTCAAGGCAATTAATTATTTACCCGGTCTAATTAAAATGATTTTTTGAAACGGTCCATTTCAAGCCGCCTTAAATTGTAATAATAAGAATGTTGTGAGTGAACCGCTCTATTTAATAAAATTTAAACCGCCTTTTATGGATATTAGACCCCACTTTTTTACCCATGAAGCGGTTTTCACTTTATGACCGCTTTTATTCGCGCCTTAAAAATCCATTTTTATAGTAGTGGTTATATAAAAGCGCGTTGAGGCAAAAAATTGGATAAGACTTCGATTTGACATGTTTGAGATAAAGCACAATTAAAATCAACTAATGTATAAGTAGTGTGTCAAATTTGTAGCCTCTACGTAACATAAATCATGTTACGATCTTCACGAAAGTTGCCATTCAAATCGCTAGATAGTAGTCCAACCCCAAGGCTCACTAAGATGGTTGTTATGTCCATCATTATGAATGGTTAAATACCGAGATAGACATACCCACTTTACCTCATCAGTTAAATGCTAAAAATATAAAAGTTAATGCATCCGCAACAAGACAAAGAGCCGATCAGTCAACGTTGCCTAACATAGAGAAGCTGCTACTAAATAGCTTTGTTTTACAAATTTTGTTTATGTTTGATCGTTCGTCTTTCTACCGCTGAAATTGCAGGACGAATTAGAATATACTATTTGGTGATGATGTTTAGATCAATGAGTAATAATCTTTAAGTAATATTTATATTGGATCTTGGATCTTGAATGTCCACGAGTAATAAACACCCACGTTATTAGTGATAAATATATTTGTAGGTTACCATCTTTGTGACCAGTACCAAATGATTGAAATTCTTGTCATCATTGAGATGATTAATGAAAAGTAACTATTGTCCTTTGAAGTCACCACTTCGAGTGGCTATACAAGAAGGACCAATCACTTATTGAAGGACACTACAACACAAGATACACACAAGAGAGGTGAGTAAGAAACAAGCATGACCGAGAAAATCTAGGTTGTAAATTGTGGAAGCCTTCCATTCGTAATCGCTTTCCCATCTGGTGATCTAAGAATCGATCATTCACTTCCACTTCTAGCATTCAGGTACTCTATGAATATCTAAAATATCTTATAGTTTATCTAGAGTTGGTTGATTTAGTTTCCTACTATGAATAGTTTACTTTTACTTAATTAGCAAGATTAGTATAATATATAGTTTTATTGTACCCTGAATAATAGACGACAATGCATTTTAAGATAATCGAGTTAAACATGGCCACACTAGGCTCGACCCCTACGGTTTTTAATTACCTGCCTATTATCATCTATTATATTTTTTAGTTTTTAAATTACATCACTGGAGGTGGCAATGGGCGAGAAACTACCCGTGACCCGTAGGTACCGCCCATCGTAGGTCCACAAAAATGTTACCCGCGGGTAGGTTACATGTATGAACTATTACCCGTAAACGGGTCGCGGGTGGATGATGGGTATAAATTTATACTCGCGGGAAATCATATTATAGTTACCCACAAGTGGATTTATATAATTTATGACATATATTTGTATATATATTGTCTACTTTAACAATATATAATGAAACTATTCATATGGAGTCTAAAACATACAGTATTCATGTTTCAAATAGCAAACTTATCAAATGATAAAGAAAAAATTATCAAATAAATTGATACTTCTCGAATTATTAGTCCGCATATCTTAAACTTTAAAAATTTAATTCATTTAAACTTAGAATCCTTTGATTAGAGCATGTTTTAAAGCACTATTTTTATATTAAAGTTGTAAAAAATCTTTTGATATTCGATAAAAATATTTGTATTATTTAGAATCCGCGGGTTACCCGTGAGTACGTGTGAAATAAAATCCGTGCTGTTGGTTAATGAGTTTGACATATCCATACCCGCGACCCGCGGGAGTCATCCCTATATGATATAGAATTTGTTTGATGGTTCATAATCTTGTATTTGATTAATGATTTTTGGGGACGCAATTTTCCTACAAATACGAATTCGATAGTGAGCTTATTGGTTTTGGAGGATAAGAAAATATTAAAAGCTGATTACGATATCATATATGAATAATATAAAGTTTTGTTTTGTAGGCCGTAAGGTTTTTACAACTAGTGTATGTATCTTACATATTTTGATTTTAAGGAAAGAAGAATCCGGTAGCTCTGGGCGCGGAAGGCAATGGCGGCATTGAGAAGTGCCGATTGGGAAGCATGAGACGTGATTAAAACTTAAAAGTGTAAAATAGAAGGGAGAAAGGGTTGAAATTATAAAAAGGAGGGGCAAAGTAATCAAAATAAGGGCATCGGATTGTAGAGCACCAATTTATAAGCCTTTTCACACACAAGACTTTCTTGTTTTCAAAAAATGAAAAAAATAATATTATGTTATACGTCTTTGTTATTATGGGATGTTTCTATATGGTCCATTTAGTGGAAAATAAGCATGCCCCAAGTTTAATTTGCATTGATGTTCATTGGCATATGAGAAAGCTACTAAAAATTAGAAGGTGATTTTACAAGTTTATTAATTGGCAAACTTGTTGTTGCTTCGCTTCAAACGATTGTGATAGGATGTCATTTAAAGGTAATTAACCACATTCCTTGCTTTTGCACTCCTGCAAAGAGGATAAGGGGTATGTCGACTCGAGTCACTAAAAACCCAAAAGGAGAAAGCTATAATCTTAAGCTAAGGAGAAAAATTACTAAGAAAAACAAAAAAATTAGAGTAGAAATTAAGGAAGTCGAATATAAATTATTCGAGTTGGTTGATGTAGCTCCGACGAAGATATTTGCTTATGAAATTTTACAAAAGGATGTTGGTGATTAAGGCATGCAACAGTCTCCAATACATTCACAAAGTTAAATGATCACAATGGGCTTTATTTGGATGCATTATATTGCCAATTTTAAAAAATTGAATGCATTATTGATCAACTTTAACAAACATCATATCCTTGTATTTTAGTAAACACTACAATATATATTAGAGGTACAAATATATTGATCAAGTTTAGTATGTAGTAATATTTATGAGTTGGTGAGTTAGTTGAGCCTTTCTCTATTTTTTAGATTGATATAAATGGGTATCTGATATAACATCTAATTGTATAACAATTAACCAACGAGTTTAGGAGCGTTCAACGGGTAAATAAAAAATTGAACACCTAATTTCATTTTTTTTTTTCATTCAAGTAATTAAAAAGTTTGGTGGATATATTACATGAACATTCGTTTATTTATTTAAACTTGTGTACATGTTTTAGATTTTACTCATTATTATTATTAATTGAATTTTATACAAAAATAAATTCACAAATTATTCACTAAACCGTGAAATATTTAAATCAAAATAATACTCAATTTTTACAATAATCTATACATCAACAGTTAAAACTAAATTTGATTTGATTTCTTTTTCTTTGAATCTTAAGGAAAAACCCCTATTCATTAGCATGTTTATAAAAGCCACGTATACCTATAAACCTAATAATATTAGGTTAAATTAAATACGTGTTAACAATAAGGAAAACACAAGACAAACTTAGCATGCTTAAAATTGGACACGTCATCACATCTCAAATGTTAACACCTAATACCCACTAATTCTTCTATAATAATCTTCTATTTTCATTTTTAGTATCCCCAATTTCTTTTCCATCAAGGAGCAAGAGCATGCTTTCACCTCACCGTTCATTGTTGCTGCTGTTCTTTCTCAATCTCGGAGCATCAAACAGAAGCCGCTAGGGGTTCAAATTTCGATTCCCTTGAATTTCTATTTTGATTCGAGTTATGTTATCGTATATTTGTTATGTTGTTATATATTTGGTGGTAGAGTATATCTGTATATACTTACGGTTTCTGTTTCAGTTGAATTAGACCTCTTCACCTATATCTATTTAGATTTGAATTATATTTATATTTTTGTTAGTAGATACGAACATGGATTTCATTGGTGTTATTTACTTTTATGTTTTTACTTTTTACGTTAATTGCATTTTTATCTTCATTCAAAAACACAAACTATATACATGTTAGGTTTCATTATATCATCTTGAAGGGTTCCTTTTAAATTGCTTTATGTACCTAAATGTGCCTGCTGAGATCGACCATATAATTCTTTACCTTTCGAGAAGCAATACTTTGGAGCAATTTGAATTAGTAAACAAGTCCTACGACGACAACCACTACAAGCTACCATACTCGTTGGAGTCATTACAAAAATTAAAACATTTAAAACTATTCAATTTTGAACTTGAGCCTTCAAAGATACATACCGGGTTTCGTATGTTGAGGCGGCTTGTGTTGTATGATGTTATGATAACTACATATTCGCTTAAGCATTTCCTCACCAATTGTCCGTTACTTGATGAACTATATTTGGTATGATCTATATATAACTGCATGCATACCATGCTCCTACGATCTAAAACCTTATACAAAATGTAGTTTGCTAACTTTATTTTGATGCAGATGGTAAATAAAAGAAGAATTTTGAAAGTAGACAAGATAACATTTGATGAGTTGTTTAAATCTTTGCCATTACTTCAGAGTTTAGCTATCTCAAAAGATTATATGGAGGTAATATATATTGATCTAAAGTAATTCAGTATTTGATTTCAAATAAGTGTATATTTAACTTGTATGCAAAATCTTGTTTTGGTACTTTATGAAATGAAGCACTTTGCTATACGTGATATGCCAAGGCAGCTTCCAATTTCACTTGTCCGTATTAAATTTCTCCATTTTGGTTTGAACTTTATGAAACGAGATAAGCTTGTGTGTGCCCTTTGTTTGATCAAGAGCTCCCCAACTTTAACAATACTTACTCTTTGGGTGAATATATAACTCCATTACATATAGTGCAAAATATGATTAATTCTTTTTTATTTTGACATGTTTTAGAGATTTCACATATATATTATTATATCATAGAATGAAGATTTTGGTATTCGATCATTTGCTACGGATAATCTTGAAGAATTAGGGAGCAAAGAGATGGATCCCTCGGGGTTCAAGTTGGATCATCTTGAAGAATTCAGGATGTCAAATTTCGGTAACTTAGCTATTAAGATGGACTTTTTGAAGCTTGTCATGGTCAGTTCACCCATGCTAAAAAGTGTGGGAATAGAGCTTAATGATGACATTACAGTTGACCAAGAACTAAAGATACTTAACGATCCATTTCCATGTGCTTCACCTTCTGTAAAGTTCATAGTTAAACGTTGAGATAGTTTTTCATTGTCAAGGTTATTACTTTCAAATCGTGACTTCATTAATTGTCCCACAATATTAGAATTGATAATCAAATGAAAGTGTGGCTTCATTAATTGTCTCGAATCAACCTGAATCCAATATGATAAGATAAATGAGTTGATGTATTTTTAAATTCTAACCCAACCCAAACATGTTACTTCGAAACTCACAACTAATGTAAGAAGGATTTAAGGAGAGCAGGAAGAAATGGAGAGGACAAAAAGAGACAAAAAGAAAAAAAAAGAGTAAGTTAAAACTTAAAAGGGGAGTTCGAGAAAATTGATCTTATTATTATTATTATTATTATTATTATTATTATTATTATTATTATTATTATTATTATTATTATTAGGTGAATGATCCGTGACAACGCGAATTTTGATATTTGTGTTTGTTAAAAGATAATTTTAAGTTAACCGAGTGTTTAGTTTAGTTAAATAAGTCAAATGTATTCCATAATCATATTTGTTTCTTTTTGGCATCTCTATTTGTACATATGATAC
The DNA here is from genome assembly GCA_963422505.1 of Pseudognaphalium luteoalbum. NCBI lineage: Eukaryota > Viridiplantae > Streptophyta > Magnoliopsida > Asterales > Asteraceae > Pseudognaphalium > Pseudognaphalium luteoalbum. The sequence goes on from OY730195.1 coordinate 31,258,422, forward strand.
CGTATTATCATGTTAAAGATTACACGGGTTGATATAATTACAATAGAAGGTAAATCATATTGTTATGTTAGATATGTATATAATCGGCAACCTTCTATCGTTCAATGATATAATCGTAATCCAATGATTCATATGACCAAACTTGTATTGCAATAAATTATTACGCTCCGTGATAAACTGATTGAAGATAGATGGATATAAATGGTTCCAAAGACTAATAACAAATCTTTTTCTAAGCGATTACAAATTAAGGGAATAACAACTTAGTAATTCGTGTTTATACATGTTGTATTTGAAAAAACTAATATTCGATAAGTTTTCACTATCTTAACGATGCAAAGTTCATTCAGGTTATCAACTATAATATTTAACATTGGTTTGTAAACTAAACATACATATTTCAAATTAAAATCTTAAAATGGATTTAGTTATGTATTCTAAAGTATATGACTAATCGGTATAATTAAGGAAAAAAACTGTACTTACGAATTTGATGGCAACTCATAACTAAACTAACATAATAAGTAATTGCATAGACTTTGAAAAATAACATTTGTTAGGGATGCAATTGGCACATATTTATAACTTACTTCATTGGAGCAAGGCTTATCATGTCGGTCCAAATATGAGACACCTAAGTTCGAAGAGTGAAACTAAATCAACCTCAAACCATATATCAACGTAGAGGTGGAAATCTTGACCGGTTTACTTATATGAATGACTCTGTTTTGGTTGTGTTGTTTCTCAAATGGTAGGAACTGGTCAAATTAAAAAAATTCCGCTAGAAGAGGTTCGTTTTGGTAGCACAAAGTCTATGTTTAATGTACACAACCTACATGCTAAACTCTTATATTCAAGAATAGAGGTTGTTAATAAATTAATGTTCATTATTTATAAGAGAATTAAGAATATGAACTTAACACGTTTGCAAGTTAACTTAGACTGACCCGCCAATCTACCCCCATTTAAACAAAATGACGTCTTCACCCGTCACGGTCAAACCCATCCATCTTGCCAACTCTAAATTAGAATATAAGTGTCTTACTTGAAGGCCGGTCTCAAGTATTTCCTATGCATAAGAAGTAAGAACAGAGGTTGCCTAATACATCAGGGATTGACTTGTCTCTTAGTTGCTAGACTACCATATGGTAGAGAATCATAATAAATGATGATGCAGTGCCTCACTAACAACTTCAGCCACCTGCAAAAAGTTGAATAAATATGTTTGAAGTGACTCTTAAAAAAATAAGATAATAAGATGGTTTAATGAAATTCTTTTAAACCAATTGTCTGCTACTTAACTCTGCATACTTGTATTTTTGAGCTGCTCATAAATTAAAAAATAAAATTCATGCCTCAACCTTTCGTAGATCAGGATGATGAGGAGGAATGAAGAAATAAATTTTTTTATAACAATTAACTAACGGGTTTAGGCGCGTCCAGCAGGTAAATAAAAAATTGAACATCTCAAATAAAAAATTGAACATCTCATTTCACTGAAGTAATTAAAAAGTGTGGTAGATATATTACATGAACATTCGTTTATTTATTTAGATTTGTGTATATGTTTTAGATTTTATTCATTATTATTAACTGAATTTTATACGAAAATAAAGTTACAAATTATTCACAAAACTGTGAAATATATAAATCAAAATAATACTCGATTTTTACAATAATCTATATATCAACAATTAAAACTAAATTAGTTTTCATTTTCGACAAGTATTAATTTAAGAGTAATTTAATTTAATAATAAATGTACAACTATATGTTTTAACTTTAACAAATACTTCAGAGTGGCTTTTAATCATAACGAAAACACACCTAAATAAATAAAGGTGTATCAAACTATAATTTGTTAAATAATATGATACTAATCAAACTAGTGATATATTTGGGCAATTGATATAACAACAAGCCAATGATATTATGAATAGCTACAATAATCAAAGACAATTATAAAGAACCAAACAAATGTTTATCAATTCATGGAATGGTTTGTGATAATCAATACATTTGGTAAACAATTTTGAACACATCATACCCATTTTTATCACATTAATTACTACTGTATATATATATACCTAAAAGATCTCAGAAACTAATAAAATCAATAAACAAATGGGCCAGAAACTTACAAATTAAAAAACCCCCAGAAAACGAAGTCCAACAAGAAAATTTATAATAAAAACGATAGACAGGCTCAAAAGATTGTTACATATCTAAGTTTATTTGAATTACTTTTTTCTTTAATTAAAAAAAAATAAATATATAAAACCTCACCATCCTATAAAATAAATATCCTTCAAAGTATAATAACCAAATCACTTAATGTTTGCCCGCGTTGCCGTGGGTCTTGTATCTAGTTTAAATTAAATTAGTTTTCATTTTCAACAACTGTTATATTAAGAGCAATAATAATAATACAACTATATGTTTCAATTCTAACAAATACTTCATAGTGACTTTTAATTATAACAAAAGCACACCTAAATAAATAAATATGCATCTAACTATAATTTGTTAGATAATTTAATACTAATCAACCTAAATTTTTTTCTGTTCTATTCCGCAAATTTTGCGAGTTATAATCTAGTTGAACTTTAAAGAAAAAGGCTAAAAGTTTTTTATGTTCTATTCCACAAATTTTACGAGTTATAATCTAGTTGAACTTTAAAGAAAAAGGGTAAAAGTTAAGCAAACATAAAATTTTGAATTAAACACCAAGTCCCTATATAGTTAAGGGGATTAGAATGAATAATATAATATTAAATATTAAATTACAATAATCTTGGTTTAATTTAACTCAAAAGTGGGAACAAGATTTAGTCATTTGGAGCAACACCACTTTCGGCCAAAAAAAACTAACATTCATGAATAAATCAAATCAAATGTGTATATGATATATGATAATAAACAATTTGATATGTTAAAACCCAAAATTATATAAAAGAAATGATGGAAGAACAAATCTGACAATTGGAGAATTCAATTCGATGTAAGTTTTCTGAATTAATGGTGTTATGGTTATTAAGGAACTAGGGATTTGTTGGCTAGACTCTTTTAAAATTAATCACAACGGGTGATACTTTTTTTCCTTCTTCTCTTTGTCTAAGAAGCATTGATAAAAATTGTAGTACGTGTTCTTCTATAAGTTGGAAGTGAATAACTACAAATTTCGGAACATATCATTCATTTTATTTCATCATAAAATTTGCAAAGGAAGTTGTGCTCTTTGGAAAACTCGGCTCAAGACTCGAGATCATTTTAAACTCCTAGCAATTTTAATGTAATTAAAGCTGACTAAACACGATCTTCATTCGAAAACACGATAAGATCATCAGCAAAGCATAATTAATTCAAGTTAAAATTTTCATATTTCGCGCAAGCATCAATGATAAAATCTCCATAACCATCGTGAATAGCTATGGAGTCAGGTATAGCATCACTTTGTCGTAAACCTCTTTCGTCTTTAAAAAGCCAAAATAATGACGTTACACACTTCATCACCCATTGAATAAGAGACATGTGAAATCCATAATGGATTTAAGAAAATGCCAATTTAGTGTATCATAATGGATAATGTTGATAAAGTATGTTCAAAGTTCGTTACTAAAAATTGTAATTTTGGTATGTTTATTGCATTTTCGCCCAATAAGCTTTTACTAATCCGGGATATTTGATTTTACATCCTACGTTGCAGCCTGATGGAACATCAAATTACTCCGAGAAAGAAGAGATATACAGTATGTATGATGGAAGTTGAATGCTCAAGTTTGGATAGAATTAGCACCCTTGCTGAAGACATTAAGGTATGCATACTATGTCTAATGCCAATCAGTGATGCAGTAAGGACGAGCATCTTGTCAAGGAAATGGAGATATATATGGGCGAGCATTACAAAACTTGATATTGATAACCACTTTTATAAGTTTATAAGATCAAGATGGTGTTTTACGGATGGTATTCAAGCCTTAAAGCTTAAACTTGCTATTGCTATCTTCCACCTTTTGATGCTACGCACGAGACCGCTAATCAGGTTTACTTGGTGTATGTACCTAAATGTGCCTGCTGAGATCGACCAGATAATTCTTTACCTTTCGAGAAGCAATACTTTGGAGCAATTTGAATTAGTAAACAAGTCCTACGACGACAACCACTACAAGCTACCATACTCGTTGGAGTCGTTACAAAAATTAAAACATTTAAAACTATTCAATTTTGAACTTGAGCCTTCAAAGATACATACCGGGTTTCGTATGTTGAGGCGGCTTGTGTTGTATGATGTTATGATAACTACATATTCGCTTAAGCATTTCCTCACCAATTGTCCGTTACTTGATGAACTATATTTGGTATGATCTATATATAACTGCATGCATACCATGCTCCTACGATCTAAAACCTTATACAAAATGTAGTTTGCTAACTTTATTTTGATGCAGATGGTAAATAAAAGAAGAATTTTGAAAGTAGACAAGATAACATTTGATGAGTTGTTTAAATCTTTGCCATTACTTCAGAGTTTAGCTATCTCAAAAGATTATATGGAGGTAATATATATTGATCTAAAGTAATTCAGTATTTGATTTCAAATAAGTGTATATTTAACTTGTATGCTAAATCTTGTTTTGGTACTTTATGAAATGAAGCACTTTGCTATACGTGATATGCCAAGGCAGCTTCCAATTTCACTTGTCCGTATTAAATTTCTCCATTTTGGTTTGAACTTTATGGAACGAGATAAGCTTGTGTGTGCCCTTTGTTTGATCAAGAGCTCCCCAACTTTAACAATACTTACTCTTGAGGTGAATATATAACTCCATTACATATAGTGCAAAATATGATTAATTCTTTTTTATTTTGACATGTTTCCGATATTTTACATATATATTATTATATCATAGAATGAAGATTTTGGTATTCGATCATTTGCTACGGATAATCTTGAAGAATTCGGGAGCAAAGAGATGGATCCCTCGGGGTTCAAGTTGGATCATCTTGAAGAATTCGGGATGTCAAATTTCGGTAACTTAGCTATTGAGATGGACTTTTTGAAGCTTGTCATGGCCAGCTCACCCATGCTAAAAAGAGGGGGAATAGAGCTTAATGATGACATTACAGTTGACCAATAACTAAAGATACTTAACGATCCATTTCCACGTGCTTCACCTTCTGTAAAGTTCATAGTTAAACGTCGAGATAGTTTTTCATTGCGAAATTTATTACTTTCAAATCGTGACTTCATTAATTGTCTCTTATTATAAGAATTGATCATCAAATGAAAGTGTGGCTTCATTAATTGTCTCTAATCTCCAACATGATTAGATAAATGAGTTGATGTACTTTTAAATTCTAACCCAACCCAAACATGTTACTCCGAAACTCACAACTCATGTAAGAAGGATTTAAGGAGAGCAGGAAGAAATGGAGAGGACAAAAAGAGACAAAAAGAAAAAAAAAGAGTAAGTTAAAAGGGGAGTTCGAGAAAATTGATATTATTATTATTATTATTATTATTATTATTATTATTATTATTATTATTAGGTGAATAATCTGTGACAACGCGAGTTTTGATATTTATGTTTGTTAAAAGATAATTTTAAGTTAACCGAGTGTTTAGTTTAGTTAAATAAGTCAAATGTATTCCATAATCATATTTGTTTCTTTTTGGCATCTCTATTTGTACATATGATACCATATTATCATGTTAAAGATTACACGGGTTGATATAATTACGATAGAAGGTAAATCATATTGTTATGTTAGATATGTATATAATCGGCAACCTTCTATCGTTCAACGATATAATCGTAATCCAATGATTCATATGACCAAACTTGTATTGCAATAAATTATTACGCTCCGTGATAAACTGATTGAAGATAGATGGATATAAATGGTTCCAAAGACTAATAACAAATCTTTTTCTAAGCGACTACAAATTAAGGGAATAACAACTTAGTAATTCGTGTTTATACATGTTGTATTTGAAAAAATTAATATTCGATAAGTTTTCACTATCTTAACGATGCAAAGTTCATTCAGGTTATCAACTATAATATTTAACATTGGTTTGTAAACTAAACATACATATTTCAAATTAAAATCTTAAAATGGATTTAGTTATGTATTCTAAAGTATATGACTAATCGGTATAGTTAAGGAAAAAAACGTACTTACGAATTTGATGGCAACTCATAACTAAACTAACATAATAAGTAATTGCATAGACTTTGAAAAATAACATTTGTTAGGGATGCAATTGGCACATATTTATAACTTACTTCATTGGAGCAAGGCTTATCATGTCGGTCCAAATATGAGACACCAAAGTTCGAAGAGTGAAACTAAATCAACCTCAAATCATATATCAACGTAGAGGTGGAAATATTGACCCGTTTACTTATATGAATGACTCTGTTTTGGTTGTGTTGTTTCTCAAATGGTAGGAACTGGTCAAATTAAAAAAATTCCGTTAGAAGAGGTTCGTTTTGGTAGCACAAAGTCTATGTTTAATGTACACAACCTACTTACTAAGCTCTTATATTCAAGAATAGAGGTTGTTAATAAACTAATGTTCATTATTTATAAGAGAATTAAGAATATGAACTTTACACGTTTGCAAGTTAACTTAGACTGACTCGCCAATCTACCCCCATTTAAACATAATGACGTCTTCACCCGTCACGGTCAAACCCACCCATCTTGCCAACTATAAATTAGAATATAAGTGTCTTACTTGAAGGCCGGTCTCAAGTATTTCCTATGCATAAGAAGTAAGAACACAGATTGCCTAATACATGATGGATTGACTGTCTCTTAGTTGTTGGACTACCATATGGTAGAGAATCATAATAAATGATGATGCAGTGCCCCACTAACAACTTCAGCCACCTGCAAAAAGTTGAATAAATATGTTTGAAATGACTCTTGAAAAAATAAGATAATAAGATGGTTTAATGAAATTCTCTAAAACCAATTGTCTGCTACTTAACTTTGCATACTTGTGTTTTTGAGCTGCTCATAAATCAAAAAATAAAATTCATGCCGATGATGAGGAGGAATGCAGAATGAAAGCGTTGATGCCATTTCATGAGTAAAGGTTATAATTAAAAACAGTATACTATCATATCTATAGAACGACCAGATACACTCAATAAAACTAAAAGTCGTGTTTGTTGGTCAATCCACCCCGAGCCGCCCTGTTCCTATCTGTGTTAAAAACAAATTACTTCAACGTGTCAAATACCCTAATCAGAATGATCAATATAAAAATAACTCGATTTAAATAAAAATATCCCCTTTTCATAAATGGGGTGTAGTTCCCACAAAGATACTATAACAAGTTTCTTATATAGTTGAGTACTTGAGTGTACTTCCCACAAAAACACAAAATAAATGGATATATCAATGTGAATAGATAGATATAAACACATTGATCTTTAAAGGTGACCTGGAAAAATGAGCAAAAAGATATAAATTTTGTCGATACCTCTGACAAGCATGTTAAAAACTTTCTCTAGTGTATCTATAAGCAGGCCAGTAAACGAACCGAATGAACACGAACGGAGTCTGTTCGTGTTCGTTCATTAAAGTTTTGACGAACAAACGAACAAACATGAACGGATAAGCGAACGTATTTTGTTGTTCATGTTCGTTCACTAAGAAAATTTGTTTGTTCACGAACACAAATGAACGTACACGAACAAACACATAATTTAATGCATTTCTTTGTTAATACCTTAAACGAACCTCAACAAACATAAACGACCGTATATATACACATCTACACATATATATTATAGAACTTGAAACATTGCAATGCATATTCAACATTACAAAACGATCACAATATGAAGATAAACTCGTTTGCTTGGTCCGATCGTATGTAAGAGCAACAGATCTGGAACTATTGGGTGGAGAGAGTGAAGGTGTTTGAGGTAAATGTGAGGTGAAAATATCTATATGTTTACTATTTAAAATGAAAATATCTAAATATTTAATAATATTATACTTAGAATTTAGCTTAAATCAAAATATGATATACAAATATGTATTAATTTAATCAAACTATTAGTTAATAAACGGACATGTAACCGAACGTTCACGAACATGTTATCGAACGTTCAGGAACGTAAATGAACGAATGAGACTTGTGTTCATGTTCGTTCATATAATTAAACGAACGTAAAAATTTGTTCATGTTCGTTCATATAACGAAACGAACGAACATAAACGAATTTCCCGCCGAACGGTTCGCGAATAGTTCGCTGAACGTTCAGTTCGCTTACAGGCCTATCTATAAGCATAAACCTCCTATAGATCATAATATTCGAAAGCATATGCCAAAATAAAATCAGTTGAGATACATAATATATATAAGTATACAATAGACAATTGTAATTGCGTGGATGAAAACTATACAATTGAAAAATAGCAAAAAATTACCAGATATAAGAAAACACTGATTCATCATCAAAACAACATGTAGAAGACTTCAACACCCAAAATTGATTCTTAATTTCGGAACCCTTTACCTAAATAAATGATTTCTGCTTTGTGATGAAGATTAAAGTGTAAGCGTATGATATATAGCTTAAGCTCGTTTAGTGTTTAGGGTTTTATTAGTTTTCCTATTTATATACTTCATTATATTCGGTTTCTATTAAGCATTTGTAATCGTATTTTATTGTTCAATAATATTGTCGTTATTTTCTACATGGTATCAGAGCTTTAGGTATACGATCTCGTGATTTAGTCACCCTCCGGCCGTCGACTAAATGTTGACGACCCAGTGGAATCCCGTTTCCGTTTGTTCTAGTTTGTTCTTCGTTATTTTATTTTCCGTTTCATCATAATCTGCAAACTTGTAGGAGAATCACGATCAACAACTCGTTAACCGTTGGATCATCCTCAAAATTGTACTCTAGGTTCTAGACAGATTGATCTAGCTTTTTACCGTTCGGATTTGTCTTCTGAGTATCGATAAATTTCCAGCAATTAGTCGAAGTTGCTGCAGTTTTCGTTCGTCACTTTATGCGCAGCTTTAGAAGAATTGGTGTACCGAATTCGTTATCCGTTGGATCGTCATGATTTTTGGATTGATGGTTCATAACACATAGCTACAAGATTTGACCATTCGGATTTATAATTGGATGTGTCGTTGGGGAGATATAAATTGTCAAAATACCTGTTAATTTGCTGAATTTTTTGGATGATGTTTGGTTTCGTTTGGTTCGGTTTATCAGCTATTGGTTGGCACTATTAGATCTGGAATATTAGTTTGCTTTGTTTAGTTTCAGTATTTGGCTTCCACTCAGTTTGATTTGGTTTTGTATTGATACTTTTTTGGTTCGACTTCGCGTTGGAATAGGTTCGGTTTCACATTGGTTTGTTTCGCATTTGATTGGCATTGGTTCGGTTTCGCATTAGCATCGGCATTGACATTGGTTTCGCATTGGCATTGGCGTCGGTTTCGCATTGGTATTGGCATTGGTTTCACATCGTATAGGATTTGATTTTTTATTGGATTTGCTTGGTTTCGCATTCGATTAGTTTTGTTTCGTTGTCATAGTTTTTATTTTAATTTGAAATTTGTTTGGCAAAGTCTCAATGCATTTAGATTTAGCATTGTGAGTTTGAGGGGATATGTAAGCATATGATATATAACTTAATCCTGTATTAGTTTTGTTTAGTGTAAGGCCGTTTAGTGTTTAGGGTTTTATTAGTTTTCCTATTTATATACATCATCATATTCGGTTTCTATTAAGCATTTGTAATCGTATTCGATTGTTCAATAATACTGTCGTTAGTTTCTACCTAAAGAAGATTTTGCATAAGTTGATTTCTGCACAAAACTCGTCGATTTGGAGCGGGCTCCAGATTTAGTATTAGTCTTGGCTTTAATTTTTGCATTGCAGGTATATAAACTACTAAATTGATTGAAATAAAATATAAATGATTAAAATTTTTGGGCGGCTGAGGGGAAGTGGTTGGCAGAGACTCCTGCCAAAAATATAAACCGCCCTCATTTATGAATCTCCAAAATAGAGTTGGAAATTACTTACCAGTATTATGGATGTATATATTTAGATCAATGCTTGGAGAGAAGCCAATGAGAAGGTGACAAGTGTCTCCTCATTTCTTCACATTTTTTATTCATTTCCCCTTTCATTTCTCAGTTCTCCACTTTTTTATCCAATTTTTCCCCTTTCTTTATTTTTTCAATTTTTTTTTTCAATTTTTTTTTGTTAAAAAAAATTATAATAAAATAAAATTTAAACTTTAAAAAAGTAATTTTTTTAAACATGTAAAATCTTCTATAACACTTTTGTTAAAAAATTTTTAATACATAACTAAATAAAAATTATTAACATTTTTTTTGAAAAAATTATCACTTTAAAAATCTAAAAAATTAGTTTTTAACTTTTTTCCTATTTAGTTTTTTCTTTTTTTTATATATCATATTGAAATTTGTGATGCACCATATATTATATATAATGATGCACATGAATATTAGAAACAAGATGCAATAAAACTAAATTATTATTGTGTTTACCAACATTATAACTACGATACACTGATTTTCTCTGAATATGTTGCATCAAGTATTTAAATATCATGTATCGACTTTCAAAAATACTATAAAACATCATTATTAAGTGAAAAAAAGTGGTGCATCATAGTTATAAAACATGGTGCATCGAATGTTTAAAATATCATGCATTGAATTTCAAAAATATACTATAAACATCACTATTGAACTAAAATTAGGTGGTGCATCATAGTTATAAAACATGGTGCATCAAAGTTATAAAAACCTGGTTCATCATAATTATAAAATATGGTGCATCGAGTGTTTAAAATAGCATGCATCAACTTTCAAAAAATACTATAATGTGCATCATAGTTATAAAACATGATGCATCATAATTATAAAATATGGTGCATCATAGTTATAAATATGATGCTCTGACTTTTAGATATATGATAAACATCATTAGTGTATAAATCATGGTGCAACATAGTTATAAAATATGGTGCATTATAATTTTAATTTTACAATACATTAAAGTTATAGTTTTGTTATATCAAAATTTATTTTATTCAAGGTATGAATATGGTGCATCACATATTTTTTTTTTGAAATATTATATATAAAATTGTAGTTACATATAACAACGTGAGGTGAAATAACAATAGTAAAAATGTTGAAAATGCGAAAAAAAACACAAAAACAATGATAAAGAAGCTGTGAAAAGGTTAAATAAAAAGGTTGGAAATTTTTTTGATAACAAGCACATTTAAAAATAAAAATAAAAGGATTTTTTTTCAAACAAAAAAATAATAATAAGAAACAAAATTAATGTAAAAAAATAAAACACTAAAAAGATTTAAGAAAAAAAGTGGAGAAGAAATGATAAGGTTAGAGAATTCAAAAAGGTGGAGAAATGAAAGAGGTAGAGAAATGAATTTAACATCCTATTTTAAGGTCTAGTAGTTTTATAACATTTTCTTCATTTTAAATTATTATTTATTGTGTTAGAAAAATATGTTGTTTAAGTTTACTTGAAAATAAATGGGAAAAGAGTTAAATGATTAATTGTGACAGATAAAATATTAATTGTTTTAAATTAATAATTGTTTTAAACTAATAGAGTTGACGGTAAAATAAAATATTTGATCTCGTGAAAATTTTTAGGTTCCAGACAATAGGTTAGAAAGGGTGTAAAAACTACACTGCAATATATTAAGGTCGGTTGTGTGACCGACTCATTTTTTTACCTAACTCCTTTTCACAATTTCATTGTTCTTCATTTTATACAAACGAAACTTCACAAATAAACATCACCAACTAAAAGATTTAACCATCATAATAGAAGATTGTTTGGATCATATATCATCATCATCATCATCCTAAGTTCCTTCTTCCCTTGTAAGTATGTTTTAGTTAAAATATTTCACTAAACTTGAGTTTATTGAAATTAGGTAGAGTTCTTGAATTATACATGAAAATTGAAGTTGGAAAGGGTTGGAAGATGTTATAGTAAGATTGTATGATGATTATATGATGTTCTTTGAGTTTGAATTGAGTAAATAAGTTAGAGTTGAATGATTAAGGTTTGAAGTATATGTATTGAGATGATATGGAAATTATTACTTGAATAAGTGTTATTTGATGTTATAATATGTTATTAGATAATGTATAAGATATTTGTAAGTCATAAAATTTGGGTATGAAGCTGATGTATATGAAATTCGGATTTTTGGGTATGCTGTACATCGACTAACAGGTTTAGGGCATCTGGGTATGGGTAAGTTAGCCGATCCTCTACTTTTTAGCCGATCGGCTACTTTTTAGCCAATCGGCTGAAATAGAACAAAATGGTGACAGAATGTTGAGTTGAAGCAAAAATCTAAGAATTAGTCTTATAACTGTTCGGGTATGATTGGCTAGCCGATCGGGTATGGGTTAAAAATGTGTGTTAAGTAGTTCTGATGCTTGTTGTTTCCATATTATATATATATATATATATATATATATTACCTAACTATGTATGATGCTAAAATGAAATGAAGTTCGCAATTTATAACTAGTTTAGGGAGGATGAATACTTGTGATGTAGTAGGATGATTTGTTGAAGACTTTATATGTAACGTGGAGACTTTGTTATAGTTCAAGTACATGTAATGTTTACTTGTTGTTATTATGTAATTATAAAGTAAGTTATACAAATTATGAAACGAGTTACTGACTCATTATTTAATTGTATTCTAAGTGAGGATTATGAGAAGACTCAGTGATATTAGACTACTGAGTTAAGGGTTGAGAATATCTAAGTGAGAGGATCTGTAATCTTCAGTTTAACTTAGTTGTAACGGGTTTGGTTACAACGGGTAAACGTAATTATTATTGATTATTGACTGTTTAGTCTATTGTGATGTTATTATTGTTGATTGATTGTTAATATTCCATGATGGCATGACGATTATGCATTATGTGATTTTTGGCCATTGGGCATTTGTGTATTATTCAGAGGTCAACACTGGTTGGGTTTGTTGTTATTGTTTGGCTAGCAGAGTTTCCGATACATATTGTTGATGGATGAACCTATGTCGGTGAAGATAGCATCAAGCTATCGGTAAAAATCACTGTTATGGCCTGCTGTGGTTTAAGGTGTTCCTTGAGTGGCTACTCAGGAACCGCCGGTCCTCTTTGACGATGTGTGTTTATGTTTATTTGTTGTAAGATTTGTTATTGCTAGGTTGAACTGTTGGTTACAGTTTCATTCACTTAGCTGTGAGCTAATTCCACCATTTTGCAGATTTTGGTTAGATTATGGGCCGGGCTAAAGAATGTTGGATGGGATGTTTGACTACTACGAACTACTATGATATTTTGATAATATAATGTTATGTTTTGGAAATTAAATAACACCCAGTCCTCCGTATATGTTTTGTAACAACTTAAACTTTATAAATGTAATCTTTTGAAACTTGAACACTTTATATATGTATATAAGATATAATGTTTATGATAGTTTATGAAAGGACTTGCGCTTCCGGTGTTTTAAAAATACAGAATATATGGGGTGTTATAATGAAGGAGGAGGAGGAGAAATAGAGAAACACACGTGGCACCATCCTATTCACTTCTTTCACTTCCATCCAAAATTAAGTTTGCGTACTTGAACCAGTATCATGTTTACAGTAACAAAGATGCAGACTTTACAGTGCAACTTTTTAATAAGAACCACAACGAGTATGAACCCGACTCACCTATGAGGAAAAAAAACAGAAGAGGAAGAAAAGGATTATCAAAGAGCGTCATATATTTTTTTATTTACTTACAGAGCTATCATATTCTCATACATCGTTAGTGGAACATGTTTTTTTGGAAATTGTGGTGTCGATGAGCGGAAGCGGATATACGTAAAGATTTCAATTTCAACCAAGGATCAATCTACAAATTAAATGTGAATATGTAATACAGGAATAGATATACCTTTTACTTATGGATTGCATGAACCTTTGAAAGGATGATTGCAACGACCAAATTAGCTCGTCTCTAAAGATAGTCTACACGAGCACTTCAAACTATATCCGGAGACTTGCTAGATCTAAATCACCAATTAACCAAAGCTCCAAGCTTTGAATAAGATTTAACTTGTAAAATCACTCGTTTTGTCTTCGTGGAGAGAGACTGACTTTTAAGCAAGAACAAAAACAGAAGCCACAAAAACACAGAACCACCTTTCACTATACCTACACCAGTATTAAATAGCAAAAGGAACTCTCAAAAGGAGACTCTATTGTAATTCTTTTATAGTCTGCCGTATAACATACATGCACACAAGTTTTAATGCACCATTTGTTTTATATGGAAAATAATGATTCCACCAACCCGATATATTTTGTGTGGAAAATAGTCAATCGACCAGCCCCTCTTTTGAAAATATGCAAACAACTAAATCTTCCATTCACACATTCTTTTGTTTGTATATGCATCAAACGAGTTTTTCAAAAAATAATTGGTGACTATAAATATGTATATACAATATATACATATAACCAGATATCTAAGTGCTCATTGTGTATGACCCTATAGGCCCATGCATCATCAACAGTAATACGGAATTTTCTTGTGTTGGTGGGCATACTCCAACAGTTCATTATCCCCCCAAGCCCAGAAATACCATTATCTGCAAAATGTCAAGGTATACAATATTTTCAAGAAATCTATACTGTGTAAATGGACCCATCAAAAGAGAACATACATCAGTAAATAAAAGAATGCACCTACAGTGTATCACTAAATGGATGCATCAAAACTAAATGACCCATCAAGCCTAAACAAACATTGGTGAAGATTCCTAATTAAAAGTTCTTTTGTAAGTTAAAATCTTTTCAAATTAAACAATTCATGCAATTTCTACTATCGAATCAAAGGTATGCAAGTTATAAAATTAGTTTTTAAGTCATATGATGCTTACATGAGTTTCTCTGCAATCTCTTCTTTATACCAGCAGGTTGAAAACGTATCTAATTTCATGTTTAGATCTTCGAATAAAATGGGTCAACACACAATCAAAATAATAGCACTAATGCATAAAACATAAAAATATCAGCTTAAGCATTTAGCAAGATAAAACTATAAGTCCACGACACCTCGTGTGCCTACTCTGAGACCGTCTCCATTTAAAAGCACTTATGCATGAAGATATATTTTATGTTAATAATAAAAGTTACTAATCACTTTCAATTTCAAATTCAATATCACGAATCAAAAATTGAAATGGACTACTAAAGTACTAAGTATCAATAACTGACATTAAATTAACATCGATGAGCAAAATGACATGGAACTTATAGAACTACAAAAGAAATTTCATTAAGACATTTCATCAAACAGTTGGCACTCATCGAATAACAATTAATAGACTCCATCCCAAATGTTGAAAATCAACTGTTATGAACAAATTTTTGAAACTGATAGTCATGAAACATCATACAAAGTTATAAAATAATTACATATATTGAATCTAATCACGTCTTCTTTTAAGAACAATGGCTGCTCCAACTCATATTTATTTCTCCTCTTCTTCAAAAATATCACAAGCAAATAATTAAATAAAAAATAGAGGAAACAATCTTAGATACATAAATCTGTGTTAGAAACTACTTAGTTGGTCAATTTGATGTGGATTTTTGAGGAATCTCATATAACAATCTTAGATTAATTAATCATATACCCTGCGAAGAAAGCGGAGAACGTGGAAGCGGTTCTCACTCCACCCTAAAATCCAACTGCTCATAAATAAACCGCCTGCAGAAATAACCGAAACCTCTATAAAGGGCTGAGATTGAAAGTCAACCCAATCGGATGGATGAGAAAGCAAGTCAAGACTAAAATGGAACTGCCAGAGTGATATTTAGAAGGAAAATGCTATAGATAGTCCTAAGGGCTATGAATAAGAAATTCAGATACGCATTGACTGTTTGTACCTTAATAATAACCACCCACCCCCTGAATATAACTTCTCCAAGCCTCCTTAATTTATCACCTCTCAAAGCACGAATCTAACTATTAAACATAGCCCTTAGGGGTACAAATAGCAAAATCCTATTTCGAAATACAGAGGAAGTAGATATGATTAATTAACTATTAAACAAGTAACTATTAGCCCACGCTTTGCGTCGGGTCAAAACTATTGTCTAGATACAGTCTAATTTATTTTATTCAGTTATATGTAATATTTTTCCATTTTATATGGCTAATTTTTTTATTGCAAATAATATCTGATATTAATAAAACCGATAGGACTATATTAATAGTTTTAAAACATTGATGAGGTGTAACACCCTATCTAGGGGTCCAGGGATAAATTGGTAAATTCTTAACTTTCACTATTGTTTACGTAAATATGTTTGAGATAATTTTTATAATATTATTGTGTTTGATTGTGGAAAGTAGGTAATAGGTCAAAATGACTTATTGTGGTTAGTAGTATACGATTTGTTATAAATTGCTATTGTTGTTGGTAAAATAAAACATTTGGTCTCGTGAATATTTTTAGGTTTCGGATAATAGGTTTTGAAGGGGACACATTTTAATTAAATACTGGGTCGATTAAATGATGGGTCGACTCTCTTCTTCTACCTTCCCAAACCTTCTTATTGTTATTTCCCCTAAACATCTAAACAAAACTCTTAAAACAACAAGGAAATTACTAGCTTGATTCGAGTGTATTATCATCATCTTGTATCTCTAATCTTTCAAATTGTAAGTTTGATTCTTTGTTCATTCAAATTCTTAATTTTGGTTATTGAAATTGATGGGTTAGAATTAGTGATATATATATTGATGCTTAATATGTTATTACATGATGTTATATGATACTAGTTGTTGAATTTGATGGTTGGAAAGTAGCATGAACTGAGTTGTGATGATTGGGTTAAGATTTTTCGGGTTCTGGGTTTAGCAGAATGTGCAAGTCTGGAGAAGAAAGGGGAATCCGGTGGATTCACCCGAATCCGGCGGATTCACCTAAAAAATTTGATCAAAATCTGTAATCTGATGAATTCGGCCCGGCGGATTCAACCATAAGTGGACCGGATTCCCAAGAATCCAGCGGATTCAAGGGGGCGGATTCCCGAGGTTTGGTTCTGTTAAAATTTGGTATTGGATGGGGCTTGGGGAATCCGGCGGATTCATGGGAATCCGGCGGATTCCACCTGTTGCAGGAAACAATGATTCAGCTTGCAACACAAGTGTTATTTAACTTATGCATTGAGTTTAAATTGTGTAATGTTTACTGAATAACTGATAAGTATTCAAATTAACATATATGCAATACGGGATGAGTTACTAATTGTATTTTGTTTGTTTTGTTCTCAGAACTGAGGAGGACTCAGTGATATTAGACATCTGAGTTGGAGATTGAGATTTGACAGGTGAGTGGATTTGTACTCTCAGTATAAATTGGTTGTAACATGTTTGGTTACATTGAGTAAACGTAGGCTTTATTGTTGATAGACTGAGAACTGATATGATAGCCTGGCATATGTGATAATGTGATATGTGGAGGTCACTGCTGTTGGACTTAGTTGCTATAGGTTAGTCAACATGGGATTTGTGAACATTTGTTGTGAATTAGATGCATGTTGACTAAAGATAGCAATGAGTTATCGGTAAAATCATTGTGTTGGCCTACAGTTGGTTGTAAGTTTTCTTGGAGGGCCACCGCGGCTTGAGGGCGCCTCAAGAACCACCGATCCTCTGAGATGATTATGTGTTTATGATTTATTTATTGTGAACAGATTATGTTGAGCTAAGTTAGACTGTTAGTATACATCTATTCACTTAGCTTCATGCTAATTCCCCACATTTAACTTCTTGCAGGTTATGATATTTTGATTATGGGCGGGACAAGGAGTTCTTGGAATGAATGTTTGACAATTATGCACTCTGATGTCGTTTTGACACTTATACTATGGTTTGGTTTATATAACGCCCGAATGGTAGTGATATGGTTGTAACAATATAACTCAATACATATAACATATTTTGTTGTGACGTGTGTTTATTTAATACTGGACTTATACTTCCGATATATATATATATATATATAATGTTTCAAATAGACGGGTGTTATAAGTTGGTATCAGAGCTTCGGTTTGGGTGAATTGAACATTGTAAGGTGTTCAATCCAAAAATTAGAATTATGTTAGTCAAACATTTCAGGTTGTGGGATTAGTGTTAAAAGAGAATTGGTTAGTATGCTAGTACTAACAATTAACGAGTTGTGAGATGTGTTGTGATGACAGATATGGCGGATAATGAGCACCCGACCTATACTTTTAATAATACCTCTGGAACTGAGGCTCCTCCGGTAAATCCGAATGAAACACCTAGTCGCAATGGTACAATTTTTTCAGCAGGTGGGGAATCAGATCGTGAAGAGTATATTCTAAGATTAGAGAGTGAGTTACAGGAGCTTCGTGAAATTAGACAGCCGTATTCACAGGATAGACAGGCCGGGACTTCCCAGCCGCCTGTTACTTCATATCCGCATGTTGTGAGTAATGCGCCTCCTATTGTAACATCTATACCTATCTCGACTTCTCTACCTTTTTACCAGCAATAGCAACCTTATGGTACTTTTCTTCGAACTTCAGTTCCACCTTTCTCCACCGGACCTTCTGGGTAGGGTATCAGAGACACCGTTGTTTATGCCACCTCAGAAACAAAGGAAGGTTTGTTCTTTCAAAACCTTTAGGTCCAGTAATCCCTCCGAATATTTGGGAAGTCCAAATCCTTCTGCTACATTGGACCGGTTACGCGATGTTGAGAGGAAATTTGAAGTTTGCCAATGTGAGGAGGAAGTCAAGGTACCTTATGCGGTTCAGCTATTGAAAGGCCAGGCTATGTCTTGGTGGGATTCTATCACTGCACCATTAACTCAGCAACAAAGGAATTCTATCAGATGGACAGACTTTCATTCCGAAATATGTAAACAATTCTGTTCTGAGTATGATATGTCTCGTATCAGGCGGGAGTTCATGGAATTACATAAGACGGAGCAAATGACTATTGATGAGCTTATTTCTCTGTTTTCAGAGAAGTTGAGATTTGTACAGCAGTGGGTCCCGGATGATAAGACGAAAATTGATCATTTTGTTGGAACGTTACCCCCTCATTATCGCACCACTATGAGATTAGCAGGTTCCCTTCCCCAGGCTTATAATTTGGCACGTTCAGTGGATGGTGACATAAGGGCTCGAAGTGTTCAGAATAAAGAAAAGTCCTTACAGAAATCGAAAAGTGATTCTTCGGGTCGAGGTAGACAGAGATGGCAGGGAAATCAGTCGGAAATCTACTCCTGGTGGTAGAGATGGCAGGGAAATCAGTCGGATAGGAGATCTAATCCTGGTGGTAACACAGATGATAGGATTTATTATGTTAGATGTAAATCCAAACATAATGGACCTTGTACTCTTCTGACATCTAGATGTATCAAATGTGGGGTATTTGGTCATGCTGCTAAGGATTGTACCTATCCTAATAGTGTTTGTTGGAATTGTCGTAAGGAGGGATATCGATCAGGAGATTGTCTAGAGGCTGGGAGACAGGGATTAGGTATGGTCGGGGGGTCCTCATCTTCTGGCGAAAAGCGAAAGAATCCGCCACCAGCTATTGGTAGAGCTTTCCAGATGACAGTTGATGAGGCTGTCGCTACCGAGGACGTCATTACTGGTACTTTTCTTATAAACTCAGTACCAGCATGTTTGTTATTTGATTCTGGAGCAAATTTCTCATTTATATCTGTGCATTTTTATGATAAGTTGAAATTGACTCCTTTTGTGATTGCTAATCCTTTGGAAGTAGAAGTAGCAAATGGTAAAATGGTTCCTGTTACTACCTCGGTAACTTGAGCTAGTATATTAATAGAGGGTTATGCTTTTTCGGTTTCCTTCTTGTTGATGCCTATTCCTGGTTTTGATGTGGTATTAGGCATGGATTGGTTAAGTCAAAATAAGGCAAACATAGAATGTCATAAAAAGATGATAAAAATTCCTGTCTCCGCAGAGTCATATGTAGTGGCTCGTGGGGAACGAGAAAGTGGTAGTTTTCCCTTAATTTCTATGATGAAAGCTAAGAGATCCTTAGCTAAAGGCGGTGAATCTTATTTAGCATATGTGATTGATACTAAATTAGAAAAGAAGTCTGCTTCTGATATTTGGGTGGTTTCTGAATACCCGGAAGTGTTTCCTGATGAATTGCCTGGCTTACCCCCGATAAGAGAGGTAGAGTATCAGATTGATTTGATCCCTGGTTCAACTCCTATAGCTAAGTCTCCTTATAGATTAGCTTCCTCCGAAATTCGTGAAATGATGAATCAGATTCAGGAATTATTAGATAAAGGGTTTATCAGACCAAGTTCTGTGGTGCTCCTATTTTATTTGTGAAAAAGAAGGATGGTACCCTCCGTATGTGTATTGATTACCGGGAGTTAAATAAGAGAACTGTAAAGAAAAAATACCCTTTGCCCAGAATTGATGAGTTATTTGATCAGTTACAGGGATCTTCGTATTTTTCAAAAATTGATTTGAGATCAGGGTATCATCAAGTGCGAGTTCGTGAGGAAGATATTCCTAAGACCGCTTTTCGCACCAGGTATGGTCAATATGAGTTTCTGGTTATGCCTTTTGGGTTGACTAATGCTCCTGCGGTTTTCATGGATTTGTTGAATCGGGTATGTCGGCCATTTCTTGATAAGTTTGTGATTGTATTTATTGATGACATTCTGATTTATTCCAAGTCTGAATCTGAGCATGAAGAGCATTTGAGATTGGTTCTAGAGATTTTGAAAAAAGAGAACATCTTTATGCTAAGTTTTCCAAATGTGAATTTTGGTTACGTGAGGTACAGTTTTTGGGGCATATCATTTTTTGGGGCATATCATTTGTACAGATGGGGTTAAGGTTGATCCGTCTAAGGTTGCAGCTGTTATGAACTAGAATGCGCCTAAATCTGCTTCTGTGATTAAAAGTTTTCTGGGTTTAGCAGGTTATTACCGAAAATTTATTAAAGATTTTTCAAAGATTGCTGGCCCTTTAACTAAATTGACTCGAAAGGATGTGAAATTTCAATGGAGTGATCAGCAGGAATCAGCTTTTCAGACATTAAAACAGTTATTGTGTCAGGCTCCAGTTTTGGCATTACCTGATGGGTCCGATGATTTTGTGGTTTACTATGATGCTTCGTTGGCTGGTTTGGGTTGTGTCTTAATGCAGAGGGAACGTATCATTGCTTATGCTTCTCGTCAGTTAAAAACTCTTGAAAAAAATTATTCGACGCATTATTTGGAGCTTACTGTTGTGGTTTTTGCGTTAAAAATCTGGAGACATTACTTATATGGCACTAAATGTGTGATCTGCACTGATCACAAGAGCCTTCAGTACATGTTTACTCAGAAAGAGCTTAATATGAGACAACGATGATGGTTGGAACTTATTAAAGATTATGATTGCGAAATCCGTTATCATCCGGGTAAGGCTAACATTGTTGCAGATGCATTGAGCCGAAAGGTTTCTTTCGATAAAATTTATTTCATGCGTTTAGAAATTTCTTTGGATTTGATTTCCCAGTTGAAAGCTGTACAGTTGGAGGCTTTGTTGAATCAGAATCTGAAATCAGAAATATGTTAAAACGGAAAGATTTGTTGGTTGATGATTCACGTGGTTTAAAAACTTTTCAGTCTCGGGTTTAGGTTCCATTGTTTGGGGGACTTCGTGATTTGATTTTGTCAGAGGCTCATAAGTCCGGATTATCTGTTCATCCGGGTAGTACCAAGATGTATTATGATCTGAAACCGTTAAATTGGTGGCCTACAATGAAAACCGATGTCGTGCGGATTGTTGAATCATGTCAAATATGTTCTCAAGTTAAAACCGAGCATCGGAAACCTTATGGTTCATTGAAAGAACTTGAGATTCCTGAATGGAAGTGGGAACATATCACTATGGATTTTGTCACAAAATTTCCACGTACTCAGCGAGGTAATGATATGATTTGGGTGATTGTTGACAGATTAAAGAAAAGTGCTCATTTTCTAGCTACTAGTGAAACTGCATCTTTGAGCAGATTGGCCCAGTTGTATATTAATGAGATTGTTTCAAGGCATGGGATTCTGTTGTCCATTGTATCTTATAGAGATTCCAGGTTTGTATCTGGGTTTTGGCATAGGTTATATAGGGAATTGGATACCAGAGTAAACCTCTGTACAACATATCATCCTCAGACAGACGGTGTTGGTGCATTTGGTGTGTCAGTCAGTTGGTCAAACGTTTGTAATTGTCAAAGTCAATTAGTCTGCGTATGTATAATGTTTAGTGTGTATATGCGAGTCTGTAAACGAATAGTGAAATAGAAAATATACACAAATTAGTGGTTATGCAACACTAAGCAAGTGTCGCATATAGCGACACTTGGCTAGTGTCGCTATAGGGTTTGGACAGCCTATAAATAGAGAGTTATGTTTCAGTTTTAGGGTTGGTCATCAGAGAGAGAGGGTGAGGCGTTTTGTGTGTGAGAAAGAGAGGAGAAAAAGCTTGTAACGTTTATACTCAATTGTGAATACAAAGAAAACGTTATAGAAATCGTGTATTTGTTTTATTCGTTCAATAATCGCTAACCAAATGGATTCCGCACATTTGGTTGATTAAACGATCCGTTAGATCAGAGATAAGGGAACCTACAACTGGTATCAGAGACGTGAATCAAGGATTCAACGGTTTCGGATCGTGTTTTGAACGTTTTCGGTTAATTCGCGAAGGTATTAATCAATTATAATCAGTTTCTAGGTTATTTGTGTTGATTATATTGAGTTTTGGGTTGATTTTTGGTGCAAGTTCATCTGCCGTTCGTCAATTTTCGTTAGGGTTTCGAAAATTTCGATTTTTAGGGTTTTTGGAGCTGACAGCCGCGTTTTTGCGTCACTCGCTGCGTCACTTGATAGCGACACTTACTTCGAGCGTCACTTCGAGCGTCACTCAAGTGCGTCACTTCGTAAGTTCCAACTAGGGTTTTGCCGACACTCAACTGCGTCACTTAGTGCGTCACTTGCCGACACTTAGTGCGTCACTTACCTTCTAGCGTCACTCGTTGCGTCACTTGATAGCGACCCTTACTTCGAGAGTCACTTCCGTGAGTCACTTCTAAGCGTCACTCCTTAGCGTCACTTATCCTCAGTGCGTCACTTTAGTACGTCACTTCATAGCGTCACTTGTGATTTTTTAGCGACATTTACCTAGTGTCGCTCTAGATTCGAAAAAAAAATAAAAAAAATTTGGGTTTGTGTATAACATAGGGAAATAGGAGTGGGACATTGTTACTAATACAATGGAGAGATCAGTGGGATGTGTATATAACCAAGGGTATGCACGTGCACACCCTTGGAGCAATTGGAGTAGTGTAAAAAAATCATTTTTCATGAAGCAATTTAACATCTTACTACTAAATGTATACCCTGAACAAAAGTGGTGCATACCCATTTTACAAGAACAATCATTCTAACACTCAATTGTAGAGGTTCAAAAGAATCATCATCATAGCATTTTTGCATTCACAAAGAGTCCATGATCAATCACTTAATATATATTTTGTTCGATTCTTGTTCTTCACTTCCATTTTCATTACCAGCTAACCGCCCCTTCAACTCTCAACGACAATCTCACCTCCGGGCAGCCTCTTATGGTCTAGTCAGTAGTCTCTCTCCTCTCTCCCATCGTTCATCGCTTGCGGTTCGGCGCTCGACGCAATTGCCTCTCGGCCTCTCTTCAACGTTCTCTATTGTGAATTACATTTTATTTACAACAAATATTTTGATTTAGATTTAGATCTAGTTGCTCTGTCTTTCTTATGTATCATTATCAACCGATTTACAACCCTTTAACATATTTACTTTCAATTCTATTTATACCATATAAACTTAGAGTAAAGTTCGAGTACATGATTTTTGAGTGAGACTAAGGGAACCAATAATATCATGCCACATGTACAAAGAGAATGTTCCATACTACAAAACCCATTTACCCCAAACATCAATTATCTCACAAACGACAAATCGAAAAATCATGAAACTTGCACCATATTTTTCAGTGTTTTATCCTCTTCGATTTGCCGTCCCTCAAGGCATACTTTCCATAAAAAAATTTTTTTTGGTTTTTTGGTGAGTTTTATAAATTAGTAACACATGTGTTAGTGATCGATTGTACATTTTATTTACGGTCATGGTTAGGGTTTAGGGCTAAGATTTAGCTGGGTTCATGGTTTAGGGTTTAGATCTTATGTTTTAGTAGGATTTAGGGTTTATTAGGGTTTAGGGTTTAGTATGATTTAGGGTTTAAAGTTTTATAAAGCGTTTAGGGTTTAGGGTTTGGGGTATAGGGGTTAGGATTTAGGGTTTGGGTTTTGGGGTTTCTCCCCGAAACCCCAAAACCCCAAAACCCAAACCCTAAACCCTAACCCCTAAACCCCAAACCCTAAACCCTTAACGCAACACTCTAACACATGTGTTAGTAACATATGAAACCCACCAAAAAAATGAAAAAAAAAATTTCGTCGGAAGTATGCCTTGAGGGACGGCAAATCGAAGAGGATAAAACGCTGAAAATTATGGTGCAAGTTTTATGATTTTTCGATTTGTCGTTTGTGAGATAATTGATGTTTGGGGTAAATGGGTTTTGTAGTATGGAACATTCTCTTTGTACATGTGGCATGATATCATTGGTTCCCTTAGTCTCACACAAAATTTTAGTCTCATTTGAACCTCACCCTATAAACTTATTATTAGTTAAGTAAAAGAGCCAACAGTCAAAAGTTGTTGACAGAAAGTTTATATGTAAACAATTGGAGTTGCACATACAAGTTGATATGATTTAGTTGTCATCTTTTATAAAATCTAAACGATCAAATTTGTTGCTCTAAGGACCTTTTGATTTAGTAGTGTTGAGTTAAATAATAGGTAACTATTGATGTAATAGATTGTGTATTCAAAATTTTCCTAACGCGGTTAGAGAAATCAACCCAACAAAATCGTACATATTTTCGCTTATCGTGTTTAAAAAGAAATCAGATATCAAGGTGTGCATACCTAGTAATGAATTGCTAGATCCGCCACTGGGAGAGATGATACTATGAAATTTTTATGGTGAAGATTATACGTTTCGAAGTAATAAAATTGAAGTTGCTTTGATTCGTTTGGTTACTTCTGTATCTCACACATAATTGTTTGTGAGAAGAAACCTTTTTATCCAAATGAATGGAATATATGACAGTTACACAACAAATAAAAATATAATATAAACTTTGAATTAAAATCTTAAGTTAGCCCGCGAATTCGCGGGGGTTATGATCTAGTTGTAATAAATGAAGGTTAAAAGGTAAAATATTATGAATAATATACTAAGATGGTAAAAATGATTTATTAATTAACTACATTAAGATTTACCACTTTTTGAATTCTTTTCTATATATAATAGAGTGCTAATAAATGTTGATTATACGTACAGAACATTTTGAGTTTTGTAGTTATTTAGATTTTATCATAAGTTTTTTTCATAAACAATGACCTACTCTATTTTATAAAGATAATAATAGCATTTATGTTTAAGTTTTCTCACAAATATGATATGATAGTAGCTTTGTAGAGTTTATTCATAATTAGTAACTAAGTAATGAGAAACTTAATTACTAGCAATTTATAATTATAATAATAATTTACATCTACAATCGTTTACGAGTTTTGTGATAAAAATAATGTTGGTAAATGTTGAACTGAATATCAATGATTTCAAGTTTTCAACCTCTATCTTCTATCTTATGTCTTTTATACCTATAAAAGACGAGCTTAAATCAATAAGCTAATAGTTTTAGTTTCCTGGCCGAGACTTGAGTTTTTCAAACTTGATGTCTGATAACATACCATATACTGATTCTTTTGCATGCATTTCTTCATTCACTTACATTTATTGATTCAAATAATAAAGTTGTCACTACCGATGGTAGACACTAACATTAATCTAACATATATGTAACTCTTAATCTATTCACCTTCCTCCATTCAACTTAAATGACTAAATTATACTAATTGCTTTGCACGAAATTACACCGATAGTACTTATCTCTTGAAAATAACATCAATCATGCTCCTGAATGATACCAAAATGCATGACGGTAGTCCCCCTCCCACTAACGGCGGTTAAAAAATCTCATTAGTGTGTCACATGACTCGCACATGAGGATACATAAGTCTTTTTATCCTTTTCTTCTTCCCAAAACCAACCCAACTACCGTATTTTGAAGCTCGACACGAAGACTTATGTACCCTCATGTGCGAGTCATGTGACACACTTAACGGATTTTTTTAACCGTCGTCAGTGGGAGGGACCACCGCCGTGTATTTTGGTATCATTCGGGGGATGATCGATGTAATTTCCAAGAGGTAATCTCGTGAAAAGCACATGGACGATCGGTATAATTTACTCAATTTAAATTAATTAAAAGTTGTCCAAATTATTAGTTGCAAGTAATGCTACATTTAACAAAATTACTCACATATATAGGAAATAGGAAATAGAAAATAGGATGATGATAGTTGATAGTTCAATTTGCCATCCCTTCGTTTCCTTGATGTTTAATAACTTAACCTGATTGTAGCTTTCCCACATGTGTGTTTGAATAAAGATCTCTATCTATGTTATTGCTATGGATTTTCCTCAAAAATGTTGTTGTAGTATAAAGTGCATTTTAATTATATTAGTCCTTTATAGTAATCCGTCTATATTACTCTGATTATTAGTTTTTAATTTGATGGCATGTGATTTTTGCTAATCTGAACATATAAGGCATATATGCAATGCAACTTGCTATACGACTAATTTTTGTAATCTATCTACGTTTTAACATTTATACATCGCTGATGTAACTATCTATTGTGTTAATGTGTTGCAGACTGAAATTGTGGCTATGGTTAAAGAGGGGCTTCACATGAATCCGTTTAGTGAAGTGGTCCGAAATAATTATCTAGGTAAGTGATTTACATATTTTTCATCAATGAGTCTTTGAAATTTGTATTGTTTTGTAGTTGTTTGTATTGTATGCTGTAAGGGGATGAATATTAGTGGTCAAAAATTCGGATGCGATATCAAGATTATTTTTATTTTTATTGAATATGAGATTTGTATTTCTATAATAATAATAATAATAATAATAATAATAATGCCAATTTATTTTATTTTACCATACTCTGGTGAAAATTGGAAATTGAACATCATGTGATATGAGATATCAATATTTGGGGTAAGTTGGTAGTAATACTTTAATCTCTTATTTCTCTATAAGGTAATTGAAGCGAAAAGTTTCGTGGCTCTTTCACACTAATTTAGTATGGGTTTTAATTCTTTGAAATAATACATATTTCAAGAAAATTACTACTAAAATTATGAGGAGTATTATATTATTTTGATTGTTGACTAACTATTTCTGTATAAAACAAATTTAGGTAGACATGGTAGCGTTTTCAAGTGTGAGCATTCCTTGGGGCGATGAAGAAAATCTTTGTAATGCCTTTTTAACATATTTTATTTGACAAGCTTTGGTTATTTGTTAGATTCAATTTTTAAAAATCTTATGTTGTTACTTTTTTGGTTGCATATGGTATAACTCTTTTCAGCTTTGAGATATCTCAATTGCATTAGTCTCTGTAACTAATTACAACTAAATAATATGTTTCATTAAAATGTTTGCATATATTATAGTCCCTAATTTAATTGTTCACCGACACAAAATACGCAGTTTAATAAAAACATAATAAGTACTACTCACTTTTTGCACAATGACAATCTTACCATATGAAATAGACGGAAAAACAATAAAATGATTATAGTTGTGTAAAGTTCAAGACCCCACGGGCAAGATATCTAGTTTTTCCAACCCTTTTCATTCATAACGGTTAAGGAGTTTTCATAGTAAGAAGAATCAGGGGTTGACATTTTCTGAAGTCCAAGAAAATGTGTCTTCTTCAATCTTCCTCCTCGAGAAGGTCATCCTTTTATTAATCTTCGCATCCAGGTAGTCCACCTGAGCACAATGAGCATTCAAGAATTTTAATAAGTAATATATATAAGTATAATATATATATATATATAACACCAGGGAAAAACATGGACCTAATGAGGGTCTAAAACCAATAAACAAAAAGCTTCCACCGGGTCAGCTAGAGAGTGATCCCTTGGGTTTGGGTTTGGTCCCAAATACTGGAGCCTGGACACTGGTGAACTAGCAAACCAAGCTTCCTTTCTTTGCTGCGTCAGAGATCCCAAACACCATAAAAATAAATAAATACATTTATTTTCTAAAGTTTGTATCATAAGATCGTTCAGAGTTACAAGGCCCGTTTAGTGTAACAGTCTAAACACGAAAGATTGAAACAAGAATCACAATAAGCAATAGAGTTCTCAAGTTTACATTCAATGTGTTTGGTATTGTATATTTTAAATGCTTATAGCTTATTGAGTGCTTTAAAACCCAAACCACACTTTTAAGTGTTTGGGAACACCTACATTTTAGCTTATTTTAGTGGAAAAGCAATATCTTTGATACACATAAGCACTTACACATATACAATCCCACACACCCATTGATATTATAAAGAAAAAAACAAAACAACTATGAAACAGAACTACCTGAACTTTGATGGGATCAGAGTTTGTTCCACCAATAACATCAATTTTACCATTTATCCTAAACTGTTCCCACGAATCCGAGAAATACCAACAAATCTAATGATAACCAACCAATTCCAAATATTAAACGGTGCTAATAAAAAAAAATTATAATAGGGCTTCAGACTGTATACATACTTCAGCAAATGGACAATGAACTAAATCATTAATCTGCAGTAAGACAAAACTATCAAAAATCAAGATTCATTTTTTACTATAAGATTGGTATAGATAAGGTTATAGAAGATTAAACCTTGTGACTTCTGCCATCTGTATTCATTCGAATTTTATCTGTTGCATCTAGAAATCCCCTGACATAACATATATATTATAAAACCCTATAAACATTTGTATATAAATTCAACAAAGACCATAACTTTGAGTGTGAAATAAACACCTGAATTCCATTGTCCGGTTAGCAGGCGTGCCATCGGATGATATTGTTGCCTGTAATTATAGAACCCCAAAATATAGAGCACATAAATGATAAAATAATATATAAAAATGTATGTGTGGATATTAGGTAGAAAAATGTATGTATGGGTTTATATCTATATACGTACGAGCTGAAAAAGATCCAGTTCACGGTGGGAATTGGTCATGATTGAGTTGCAAAGAAGCCGTTTCCATGGGGCTGTTACGGTGCCCATTTCCTCCTGATTACTGCTTTCTTGGAGGCAGCTGAAATGCTGAATTGAGATTAATCTTAAGGGCAAGTTGTGCAATTTCTAACTACGGAATAGTACATTAAATTAAATAAGAGTATAAAGATAAATGTTACAATAATAGATAAGGGTAAAAAGATTTAACAATATACCTTTAAAAATATATAACTGTAGTTAGTACTAAACGTCTAAGTTTTATCGAGAGACAGACTACTTTTGAATTGATACGTTTGATGATTTTCAGATGATTATTAATATACAGTATTTATCTTATTTGTCAATATTCTACATGACCAACTATTGATTTTACAATTTGATTAGATTTTCATAAGTACATTCACCCATTACATTGCAATAAAAGTAAATTTAACTCATTGATAGTTGGAAAATGAAAAGATCCGACTCTTTTTAAATAAATGCAATTCTACTAAGTAAAAGCCATTTAATTCATATAACGAGTGATATGTAAATGGACTAATAAACTAAACTAGAACAAGTCCTTCCCGTGAATGCTTCACTCAAAAATTCACAAATAATATTTGATATCCACTTGCCATAGTCAAACAACAAGTCAACTCAATTACTAAAACCTAAACTGCAAAGCGCATGGAATATAAGTTCTAAACCCTTTGTAATATGGTCTTAAGAGCATTCATTATCTACGGGAAAACCAAAAAATTAGATGGCACCCAATCTCTACCATTCTAAATCGAAACATATCAAAAAATAAAAATTTGTTTGACATTTGTAGGTGAATGTTAGATGTGCCGTGATATATGTTAACCCTTCCCTGCTTCCCTCTGAAATAATGCTTCCCCTAGATCCCCGATCCTGACTCATAAATCTCTAATATGGAATATAACTTATACATAAAGTTTTTCAATATTAAGAAAAGTTACCGAAGATGTAGCACCAAGCTCAGCACCACCGGATGCATCAACACCTATAGCAGAGGTGGCACTGTGAATGGCTGTCTCAAGCAGATCTGCAACTGCTATGAGAGACTCATCGACATGATGTTGTGCTTCATGAATACTTCTGACCAAGTCAGCAGCTGAGACAATGATTGGTAGATCGGGTCTACGGGTACTTATCGCAACTAAAGCTGCATCACATGCCATCAAAATTGCATTCAGTGGTGCATCAGCGACAATAGTAGTGGTACGAATAGCATCAGCCGCAGCTACCGTGGCAGCGTCAGGTAATTCTCTGGCAGCTTTTGCATCAAGCTTTGCAACACGTACACATAACCTTGTTACTGTGATTGCAGAAGAGAGAGCCTTCTCAACTGAATCTGCCGCTTCATGTAGCGGTATACACCCTTCATCCACAGCAGCATGAAGAGCTTCAACAGCTAAGGTCATGTAATTCTGACTGTCGTCACTGTTCTGAGCATTAATAGCAGCTTGCATATGATCCGCGGCATGTCGTAATCGTTCAGAACCAGAATCCGTCACAAACTATTATTCACCAATTATACTTTATTATAATAACCTTTAAAATTCCTATATTATATTTAATATATAACAATTTTTACCTACATGAAAAAGATTCATTTTCTTATCCATATCTTATATATTCCATTTAACAAATATTATCATCATCAAATACCATGTTTTAAGAAAATTAGTTTTAATAAAGATATTTGAAATTGATTATTTTCAGTACATTTTGGTATATATTACTATTGAATTTCAGTAATAAATTTTAAACTTTCAACAATATTAAGATACAGTTGAAAACCTAAAAACATATGATTAATTTATATTTTTTTAATTACTTTACAAGTTAATTTATTTGTATTATATATTCAAACTTAAAGATAATAACATACAAACTAATTTAATGGTATTATATAAATGGTAGTGCATCGCACGGGCTCAATACTTAGTTTTTATATATATAATAAAGTTTTTTAATTACCTATTAGAGCGTATTATTTTAGTTAACGATTACGTGCTATTAGTTTACAAACTCTTGAACATTGTTTAAAAAGAAGTTTGGTTTATAACTTTATGTTGAAAGTAGAGGAATGATGTATATGAAAAATATTGAAGTAAACGTAAAATAATTGGTCAACACCACAAATTAATTGTGATATCGATAATATTAATTATATGCGCATTAATATATTCGACTACTTACAAATTACTATATAACTGCACTTTTCAAACGTTCGTACATCGCACGGGCTCAATGCGTTATATACTCCGTGTTATTTTGTTATAAATTATTTTTATTTTGATTGATTCTTTTATGGAACAAAAGGACTCGTAATTAGTGATGGACCGATAATATATATCTATTTGATGATTTATCTGATAATTACATTTGCATATGAAAAAAGAAAATGAGTTTTGGTTTGGTTTCAGTTATGTTAGCATAATTTTTATTATTGATATCTAAAAGGATGATGGTACTCCATTAATTGACATGACGAGATAGACGTTTTGAGCATAGATTATAGGGTATGATGGGATAAGAAGCACCCACAATGATAGTCGATATACGTTTTGAGCATAGATTGTGTAATGTATTTTTTTTACAGAAATATTTTCTTCATCCTATTTAAAATGTTCACTTTGACTGTACACATAATTTTAGGATTCTCTACTAACTACATTTTTCACCAATTAAATTTTAAGTCTACCCAGGTTTTTTTTGGACTGAACAGCTGAACTACACTTTTCACTAGCATAGATTATAGGTATCATGCTGATTTTTAAAAATACCTTTTGATTCATGGCATTCTTTATTACATACATAATCATACATTTGAGATTCGATTTGGTTTTTTTTTCCGGCCAAAAATATAGATATATATAAATATAAAACTTTTATCAACTAATAGTTGAAAAAAGCAAGAAATACATCAAGAACAATCATGAGAAGATGAAATCATCAAGAACAATCATGTGAAGATGAAATCATCAAGAACAATCATGTCAAGAATATAGATTCGATTTGATGAGTCGATACTTTTCGCTTTTCATGAAGATGAAATCAGATCGTCATCTTTAATTCAAATCTCTAATAACTTCACTTATTGTAGACAATGATATATCGTTGACTAGCTGGCAGGTTTTGAGAACCACACTGTTTCGCAAAATCCCACAAGTATATTGACTAAAGTATGTAAACTGTTGTGACACTTTTTTGTTGTGTTTACTATAAGGATGAATGCTGAAGGATTGACAATTCATTATATGAAAAGCCATCTGCAAGTATATAAGAACGGTTTGTTTTTTTTTTTTTACCAAAAACATCTCTATTTGATAGACTGCTATGACAAATCAAGTGAGAAAATATTTTTGTTTGCATTCATTAAGTTGTCAAACTGTGAAAAGCTACAACTATCTCAACTAAACCAATATGTTATAAAGTTATAATACAAAAAGATTTTAAAAGAAATCATGTACTAGCCATTTTTTTAAACCGTTTTTTAAGCCATTTTGTAAATATATATTTTGCTACTAACTATTTAAACCGTTTTTTTTATTCAAAACGTTAAGTCGATATATATTTTGTTACATTATTTTTGTTACTACAGTTCGATCGTGCGATAAGATGGTAGTTTTATAATGACTGCTAATTGGCAACTTTTTCTTCCATCCGACAGGCTGATCAGTTACCTTGAAAGATCTTCATGAGAATTTAAGTACATGCCAATCTGCACTAGCATTAATGGCCACAACCGACTACTTCATTAGGCTTCTAGCAATAAGCACCCTTTGGGTTGCACATCCACGAAAATGAGTTATACCCTATAGCTTTTCATAATTCGTATCATCATTATCAATATGACGTCAGTCAAAATATTAGTTAAAAATTACTTGCATTTAATATTTTTTTAGACATAATTGGATTAGTTTTATGATTCTATAGTACTACTGCCTTATATAAGTCACTATGCCTAATTTTCAATATGGTTATATGTTCACGCCTCTGTTTTTTTAAGGGTTAATCAACAAAATTAGTAATGAACTGCTACATTTCGTTGCATGTAAGCAACCAACCCAAAATAGTGTTCATGTACGTAACAAACTGGTTGGTTTCGTGCTGCAATCCTCCAAAGTGAGATTTTACATTTTGATGTTTGCAAAAGCTAAGTTGGCATACATGTCAACTGCCGCGTTGATTTTTTTTAAGTAGCCACGTCATTTTAATTGTTATTTAGAAGGGGTTTTACAACCACCCAATTTATATATTCAAGGTTATACGGCAGCACATGGACCAACCAATTCGAAGAAGATGGTTTTGCAGATGCAACTTTTACAACCACCATTGTGCTGCCACGTCAAACAACCCCCTTCTTCAAACTAGGGTTTTAATTTTGATATGGAAATCTAAGGTTTTAATCTTAATCTTGAGATTTATTGGCCGGAGGTGTTTTGGAGATGAAAATATTCCATCGATCTCATTTGATTTTTTTAAACATTACATAATACATATCTACAAAACCATCTTCTTCAAACCAATTCTCAAATCACATAGATTCATAACAAATTGAAGAACACAAATCAAAACTCTTAATCATGCATATCACTAGATTGTAAACTATTACAACTTCCATATCTAGCAAAAACACACACATGAACAGTGACCTGGGAGGTCGGAGGATAGCGCGTATGATGGTTTTAACTTCCGGCAAGGCCGGAGATTGCAACGCCGGTAATCGAAAATTCAGCACTTAATTTCTTTGTGACCGCCACCGCTGTCGGGATCTAGCCGGAGAAAAACGCGGTGCAGATATGTCCGATTTCTTCCCGTCGTCACCATCTCTTTCTCCGGTGGTATGGCAGAATCATCGGAGTTGTATGCTCGGAGTTGAATACGAAGTAATCTTGAAAGAGTTTTTTATGTTGTATATGAATAAGAGTTGAAGATGATTATTTGCGTTGAAGATGATGATTTGGAGGCTTGATTGTGGTGGTCGATGAACCGTCAAGGTTGTATCACAGGCACACAAAAAAGGAAATGGGTGAACTATTTTTGGTTATGAAAAAATTAAAATAAAAAACTAAGAATGAAAATCCACCTAAATGCCACGTGTGTTTACATATTCCACGTAAACAACAAGAAAAATAAATAATGCCAAATAATTTGGTTTTACCGGTTGATGAGGTAAGGTAACAGGTTACCATGTTACCGACATGGGTACAAAAACATTCAGTTTGTTGCATATACGAACAATATTTTGGGTTGGTTTCTTACATGCAACGAATGGTTGCAGTTCATTTCTGATTTTGTTGATTAACCCCTTTTTTATTTTGTTGTTTTTTTAATTGTCTTTAAGGACCAGTTAATTAAAAATTATTATGCATGCTTCGCTTACTATATATTTGATTTGGTCTCGGGTTGCACTTTCGTATCATCTTATATTTTTTATGGTCTAGCCAACAAATTTTGCGGGTTATAAACTAGTTAAACATTTAAACTTATTTAAATATTCAACACGTATAAATGTATATGTATATGGATTGTACATAAAATAAATTTTTGGCATATATTAAAAAGGATTTTATGTACTGTATTGTAAAGTGTTTGTCAAGGTCAACACAAATATTTGACATGATCTGATGAAACAGACTAATCATAGAATAGGTAAGGTGTTCCTGCATCTCTTACTTGTTACCACCCTCTCTGACATACCTACCATTACCAAGTCTGACCCGCCCCTATCTTTAGCCTAACACTCTTATATTCCATTTATTTCCAGTTCCTTTTTATGTATCTCGTTTACCTTTTAACAACCTTTTTAAAAAATCATCTTGCTAATACTCCTAGATTACTTGCTCCATAACATTCTTTGTATACACATAAATGTATTTTCAATAGTGTCAAAGACAATGAGTGTGTTTGGCACGTACATTTTAAGGGATTCTAGGGGATTGAGCTTCTAGTTTTCATAATCTTAATCCCCTAATTCCCGTTTGGCAACAAAAATATAGCAGAGCTTATTGAAAATAGAATTCTCGAGAATCCACTTGAATCCCTAAGTCTAATTTGCATTGATGTTCATTGGCATCTGAGAACGCTCCTAAAAATTAGAAGGTGATTTTATAAGTTTATTAATTGGCAAACTTCTTGTTACTTCGCTTCAAAAGATAGTGATAGGATGCCATTTAAAGGTAATTAATCACATTCCTTGCTTTGCACTCCATGCAAAGAGGATAGGGATATGCCGAGTCACTAAAAACCCAAAAGTAGAAAGCTATAATATTAAGGTAAGGAGAAACACGACTGAGAAAAACAAAAAATAAGAGTAGAAATTATGGAAGTTTTTTTTTAAAGCTGCAGACATAAATACCATTACCACAAAACAAGGATACATACATAACAAAGACATACATAAACTACAAGATGTAAGTTGGGGCCACAACAAAATACTTCCTGAAAACACTATACAGCACAACTCAAGATGACAATACAACTATGACTATGACCCACTTTATGACAACAACAGAAGCAATACATGACATCCAGGATGTCTGCAACCAAAACCATAGAACAGCAGCAAGAAGCCAAAAAAAATCAACCACCATTTGAGGAAGCAAAGAATTAACCGTCATTACCGTCCATTTTCTTCCACTGACTCCACTCAATATCCATAAGTTTACATCTAGCTTTAATCCAATCATAAGATCTGACTTGGACTTCTGAAAAAATATTGACCCCGCCAACCTTTTTGCTCTTGAATACCTTGTCAATCCTTTTAGCCCAAATGAAATATAATGTAGACCACATAACACCTCTCCATATCTTCTCCTTGTGATTAGAGAAAGACCCATTACCTTTATGATTAATTATTGCCAATCTATTAGATGCATTGCAGCAGCCCAAACCCCACCAAGCAAAAATTTTGTCCCACAACTCTTTTATAAACTTGCAACCTAAGAAGCAATGCTCTAGAGTTTCAATTGAATCATTACAACACGGACATAAAACACTATCCAAGTCAATACCCATTTTATCAATAACTTCTCAAACCGGAATTCTATCATTTCTTAACCTCCAAATAAAAATGCATACCTTTTTAGGAACAACCCTACACCAAACCGTTTCTTCCCTCCTTTTGCTATCTACTAAAACTTTTTTATCCACCGACTTCCTTAGCTCCCTACTCGAAAACCTCCCATCCCCACTTAAAACCCACTTCCAACCATACCTACCCTCTCTACTAACTTTACATCCACCCACAATATTTTTTAGCTCCTCCAAATCGCCTTACGCCCTCCCTCTTAACTCCCTAACCCAACTCCAAGTCCATCTCATTCGAGTTGGTTGATGTAGCTCCGACGAAGGTGTTTGCTTATGAAATTTTACAAAAAGGATGTTGGTGATTAAGGCATGCAAGAGTCTCCAATACATTCACAAAGTTAAATGCAAGAGTCTCCAATACATTCACAAAGTTAAATGATCACAAGGGGCTTTATTTGGATGCATTAAATTGCCACTTTTAAAAAATTGGATGCATTATTGATCAAGTTTAACAAACATCCTTGTATTTTAGTAAACGCTACAATATATATTAGAGGTGATAATTTTAAACTTATTTACAAATATATTGATCAAGTTTAGTACGTAGTAATATTTATGAGGTGGGGGTTTTTCTCTTGTTTTGGTTTCTGTAATTGACAAGAGTTTTTTCATCCCTTTTACAGTCTTAGCAACTAAAGTTTCGGGAAGAATCTGAAATTTGTAATTTTGTGTGTTTTCTAGATTTGTAATTGTATACTTTCTCTACTAGCTTCTTGCTAGAAGTTTTTTATTTTATATATTTCTGCCGTTAGAAAAAATATATATTTATGAGGTGGTGAGTTAGTTGGACATTTCTCTATTTTTTTTAGATGGGTATAAATGGGTATCTGATATAACCTTTAATCGTATAACAATTAACTAACGGGTTTAGACGCGTCCAGCGGGTAAATAAAAAATTGAACATCTCATTTCACTGAAGTAATTAAAAAGTTTGGTAGATATATTACATGAACATTTGTTTATTTATTTAGATTTGTGTATATGTTTTAGGAGTAGGGTTCAAATGAGTACACCCATTTTAAGTGAGAATGGGGGAATCATCCTGAGCTATCGGATTTGTGAAATCAAGGGTCCATATTAATACATCATTTTTAATTAAAAAAATCCAAATAAATAATATTTTGGGCGGAATGGTATTATGGTAAATACACAATTTAATTAATTACTTCCGTTTTTTCACTTTTGTTCAAAAATTTACTCACTTTCTTCTCTGGCGATTCACACCAAACCATAGAAAATCCACCGTTTCTTCATCAAATCATCATCGTATTATCACAAATCTTCTTTATGTTCATCCTCTTGCTTCGATTTAACGTTCTATCGATGAGTTTTTTTATTTACGAAAATTCATTTTTAGAAAACCCTCCTTTTCAAACCCGATTATAATCTAAATAGTACGTGTTTTCTGTAACAGAAATCAGTTGAAAATGAGGGATTTGCGTGACGAGATTCCTCCTAGTACACTATCGTCAGCTCCGATCGATGCTCACCCTATCAGATCCGTACCAATGCGTAAGTTTCTTCGATTTTTTGTTTTTTATGCTTTTTCCGTTTAATATGTTAATAATTTGCTTTATACGTTGCTTTTTTGTTGATCTTGTATTTTGGATGATATATGTGTTAGTTAATGTGATTGGTTTGAAATTAGGGTTTTACTAACACGTGTGTTAGCTTTGTTTTGTACTGATTCTAGTGTCTGCAAATGGTTTGTTAGATATGTTATGGTTTTGCATTTTCAAGTGATGCTACTGTTTATTTTTTGGTATTTTTTAGTGTTTCAGTTATTGGTGTATTGAATGTGTATATTTGATTGTATTTGAATTTAGGCTTTTTGGTAACACAAGTGTTAGGTATTTGTGTAGATTGAATTTATACAAGTGTTTGGTATATTTTTGAATTTTACACAAGTTGTTTTGTAATGTGTTTTATCATATTGTTATATTTTTTTTGTAGTGTATGTATATCATGTATGCTTTATTTGTATTTTTTTTATTTATTAAAGTATTGTGTCTGTTCGTTTTTACTTAATAGCTATCGGAGATAGCATCGTATCATAACGTTGCCTTTTTTGGAGGCTAGTGGTTTACTGGTTTATAGAAAAAGGACTAAAAAACAAAATGTTAGTGATGTTCATGGTCAAGGTAAATATCATGATTTTTAATAATATGTTTTTATAGTTGTCTATTTTTTGTTTTTT
Source organism: Pseudognaphalium luteoalbum (assembly GCA_963422505.1). Lineage (NCBI taxonomy): Eukaryota > Viridiplantae > Streptophyta > Magnoliopsida > Asterales > Asteraceae > Pseudognaphalium > Pseudognaphalium luteoalbum. The sequence continues at coordinate 31,297,119 of OY730195.1, forward strand.
GTTATGTCCGACATGTGAGTAATTGCATAGTTTTTACACATTATTTTGGCTTTTAGTATCATGTGTGTTTGTATGCAGTAACACATGTGTTAGTAGGTTGAATCACATGTGATTGGTGGGAAATAACACATATGTTAGCATTTTGTTGTAGTTTATAAAGTGAACAGTAAACATTTATCCTTTTTGTAAGTATGTTTTTTTTTTGTTTTTTTTCTTTTTTTGATGTATTTTTTCAGGTGAAAATCCCGATGCTTCTCCTACACTCGCAGAGTTGCTTAATAAAGAAATAAAGGTTGATAGACAGAAGCGTAGAGCTGTTAAAGGTGGTGGGCAAACTAAAGCATCAGCTGCAAGAACAGAATCGCCTGATAAAAAGGACGGTGATGATGCAATTAAAAAAAGGAAAGCTGCTAATAAAAAGGCTGGTAATGAGGATGCGAAGAAAAAGAAAGCTGGTGATGTTGAAGAGAAGAAGAAGGTCGCGGAAGCTATAAAGGCTGTTAATGAGGAGCTGAAGAGGAAGAAAGCAGCAGATGAAAAAGCTAGCAAGAAGTATGAGGATAGGGAAAAAGCATAGAATGATAGGAAAGCTGCAAACGAGAAGAAGGCTGCCGAAGATGAAGCTAAAAAAAAGTTAGCGGAAGAGAAAAAAGCGACGAAAGATAAGAAGGTTGCGGAAGAGAAGAAGTCTGCGGAAGAGAAGAAGGCTGTGGAAGAGAAAAAAGCGGCGGAAGAGAAGAAGGCTGCGGAAGAGAAGAAGGTTGCGGAAGAAAAGGTATGTATACAAATATATATTTTTCTTTTTTAATTAATTAAATGATCATATATTCAAAATGTAGTTGTAGATGTAATAAAGATATATAGTTCCCTTCCTCAATCAGTCTCTAACAGAACAATATAAATGGCAAAACATTCATCGAAAACGAATTATATTACATGCTATCTTATTTAATGATACATAATAAGTGGCAAAGTATAAACACTAAACATTGTGTTGTTAACAGAAAGCGGCAGAGCAGGTTAAAAAGAACAAAGTGGTGGAGGAAGAAGCTAGACGAAAGGAGAAGGAAGTAAAGGAAAAGAAGGTTGCGGATGATGAAGCTAAAAAGAAGGCAGCGGAAGAAAGTAAAGCTGCTAAAGTTAAGAAAGACGCTGAGCAGGCAAAAAAGAACAAAGCCAGCGAGGAAGCGGAGATAAAGAAAAAAGCAAATGAGCAGGTGAAGAAGAACAAATCATCAGAAGAAAGTGAAATAGAAAAAAAGGCGGTAAAGGAGAAGGTATCTGATGAAGTTGATGAAAAGAGTCAGAAGAAGACATATGTTTCTGCAATGGAGGTTGAGACACGCCGACCTCGTAAAAGGAAGGTACGTGTTAAAGACAAGGGTGAGAAGAAAGACGTTAAACAGAAGAAGATTGTCAAAAAAGATGATGAAGAGGTATCATCAGGTCTACCATCCATTCGTATCCGAACTACGCCAAAGCAAATGTTTGAAGCGACTAAGGATCTCACATTGAAACAAAAACAGTGTCTTAGAGACATGGGATTTGGTTCCTTTATCAAATTCCCAATCAGTTCACTTCCAGGTACTTTTTTGTCTAACTGTTGTGTTTGGTTATAATTTAGATTCTGTTTTTGTGATGTTTACGTTTTAGTTTATGGATTTTTTACTTACACCACGCATGTGTTTTGATAATGGCTAACACTTGTGTTACTGATAACTAACACTTATGTTAGTGGTCGCTAACACTTGTGTTACTGCCTTCACTAAAAGAAATTTGTTTGAATACTTGCTAACATATGTGTTACTACTTGCTAACACGTGTGTTATTACTTTGTTAACGTGATATACATTTTTGCACTTTATTGATTCATTTTTTATTTTTTAATAGTTCTTTTATTCTATTTTTGCAGGTCAACTCGGGTAATTTCTGGTCGATCATTTCGATCCAGAAAGTATGGAGATTAAGTTTGCTGATTCGTGCATTAAAGTTACCCGTGAGTCGGTTCAGGATGTGTTTGGTATTCCTAAGGGTTCGATAAATATAATGGAATTACCTGATGTGACTCGAGATGAAGCTTGTATGGTTCAGTTTCATGAGTACTTTACACGCTTTCCAACTGACACAGTCAGTCACAAGGAGCTTTCACAAAACATTTAGCTTTCCAAAGATCATGGATTCTATTTCAAGATCACGTTTCTGATGCTATTCGCTAATACAATGGGGCGGTGTATGACTAATGGGAGGTGTGTGCAACACTTCTTATACAAGCTTAAAGAAGATTTTCAAGCGGATCAATATGACTGGTGCAGTTTCATCATTGATTGTTTAAAGAAAACTGCGGTTGATTAAAAGAAGGATAAAAGTAAATATTTTGCTGGTCCAATCACATTTCTGATTGTAAGCTCTTTATTTTTATTTTTTTCTTGTATATGTTTTTTTTTAGTATGTGTTTTGTCATATTTATTTTCTTCTAATTAAATGTCATTTACATTTTTTTTTAAAAAAAATTTCCAACTCCTGTATCTTGACTCTGTGAAGTCTACGTCATGTAATGTTGTCCGACAACGTCCTATTGTTACTAACTGGAATGCCACGTTGATTCAGATTGTTCAGAATGAGGAGACCGATCGTTGAGGTTTTTGACGTGACTACTCTCTGTTTTTTCAATCCGTCACTATTTAGCTCACCCGATACGCCTATCTTATCTACTATACCTACCTCTGATGCCTTACCTACCTCTGGTAGCTTACCTATTTCCGAATGTTCTAATCTTTCGCTTGGTCTGACTCAGGAGTTTGAGGGTGCTGGTGGTGTGGAGAGGGCTGTTACGACAAGTTTGTTTGTAAATTCACCGTACATGAACACTCATACTGATGTGGGGGCTAAGGTGAAGGTTCATGAGCTGAAGCTTTGCAATTGGCTATTTGCCATGTTTGGAGATAAGCTGTAAGTATTCTTTTTTGCCATGTTAGGAGGTAACACACGTGTTAGTTGTAGGTAACACAAGTGTTAGTGGTAGGTAACACAAGTGTTAGTGGTAGATAACATAAGTGTTAGTGGTAGTAACACAAGTGTTGGTGGTAGGTAACTCATGTTATAGGTATATATAAGATGTGTGTTAGTTGCTTAAAATGTATATTTTTTTTTACATTTTATTGTTTTTATTTTTATCCTGGCAGTGATTATGTTTTTGAAAGCAAATTTGGAAACGCGTCCACAAGGGAGGATTTTGAAACAATGGCGCCTGGTTTGTGGCTTATTGTCAACATCGTAGACTGCTGGTCTGCATTTATGAATTATGAAGAGAAGGTTAACAATTCAGGATCCCCAAGCCGAGTATATTTTCCAGCGACTATGTTTGTAAGTTCTTTTACATTGTTTATTCAATTCTTTAAATAAAATATTTCTTTTTGTTATTTGTTTATGTATTTTTTTTATTATCGTGTTTTTTAGCTTGCTGATGTTCATAAGCAGACCGAGGAGAAAAGGATAAAAGCTTTCACAGAGTCGGTGAGTGGTTGGTTGGAGAAAGATAAATTGCTTATATCAATGTTAAAGGTTGAATTGGTAAGTTTTGTACACAATATGTGCATAGTTTTTGTTTTATGATTGAATATAGGCTCTCATATTTATCTAGTAACACATGTATTACTGCTAACTAACACATGTCTTACCAGTAAATAACACATGTGTTAATATAGCTAACACATATGTTAGTTGTATCTAACACATGTGTTACCTTATCTGTTTTGTTTAAATGTAGTTGTTTTAAGCTTTATTTATGAACATGTATTCTTTCCTGTCATTGTGTCGAATCACTTTTTTCTGTTGGTGTTCAATCTAAACAAGAAGACGTTTCACATCATTGACAACAGTGCTGCGAAAGTTGACTATGATGTCAAATACAAGAAAATCTGTGATTTGGTTGTATCACAACCAATTTTTTTTTAATTTGTTTGTAAAATAAAATTTTATTTTTACTTTTTTATTTTTTTTACTTTTTTATTTTTTTTACTTTTTTGTAGAAATGTTTGTTTGTAAAGCATTTGGAGTCCTTTAAGCATCCAGCGTATGAGAAAATCAGCAAGATAAACAGGCCATCTGTGATGGGAATTAAGTGGAAGACACACGAAAATGGGCAGGATTGTGGGGTGTTCACGATGCTGCACATGGAGCAGTACAATGGTCAGGCTGTTAGTAAGTGGGAATGTGGTCTCGATGTAGAGGGTCCTGCTCAGAGGTTGCAGCTTATCCGGTTACGGATAAAGTTTGCTGCGAAGTTGATTCTCCATGAATTCAACATCCATGCCGAAAGAATACATGCTATGGCTGATCAGTTTTCTTGTACACACAGCGATGATGATATAAAGAACATGATCAAGAATGCGATCAAGAACCATAAGAGTAGACTGCAGGACCCTGATCAAGATGCTGCCAAAGACAATGAATAGGATTCCAAGGGGACTGTTTTTAGGAAACTATATGTTCCGATGATGTAGTTAAGTACGTTAGTTCATGACATTGTTCATTACGATGCACTCTAGTACATTTGTTCATAACAGTATCGGTTATGTTTTTTTTGGTAAATCAAGTATTGTAGTACTTGAGTACATTTGTTTATAGCAGTATGCTTATATATATACATATATCTTTTTGCTCTATTTTGTTTGGATGTCTTGCCTTATCACTATATCATTTTTTTTGTAGCACTAATATTTGTGTTACATAAGACTAACACATGTGTTAAATGTTGCTTATAATCGTGTTACCTGCCGCTAACACATGTGTTAACCAACACTAACAGTTACTTGTTCTACCAACCACTAACACTCTTTTTTTTGTAGCACTAACATGTGTGTCAACTGTCACTAACACATGTGTTACTTTCCACTAACACAAAGGATTCATAACACTAACACTCGTGTTACCCGAGGCTAACACATGTGTTACTGCAGCTAACACATGTGTTAGCTGCAACTAACACATGTGTTACGTGCCGTTAAAACTTGGTATTTTATATCACTAACACTTGCGTTACCTTCTAATAATACATGTGTTACTACCACTAACACTTGTGTTATGTGACACTAAGACTCGTGTTACCTACCAACTGGCGGGCTACCACTAATACTAACAAATTTGTCACATGTTTTTAAAATAACATATTCTTTTTGATAGTCATTGTAACACATATAGTATAAAGGACATTAATATGTCTTAATGGTTCACGTGTTCACCATCTACTAACACAAGTGTTATCCAGCAATTAGGTTTTTCAGCTTTCAATTTATGTAATCTAACATCACTTTCCACTTTCCATCTGTTCTTCTTCTGCTATTTCCCCAGCCTCTGCTTCTGCTTTTTTCCTCTCTTTTGCTTCCGCTCTAGCCTTAGCCTCTGCCTTCTTTCTGTCACACGACCGACTGTTATGACCTGGTATTCTTTCTCCACATTTTCCGTATTTATTTATCCTCTTTGTGGCAGCTTTTACTGCTTTTTCTTTTGAGCTCATCAGACGCTTGTCTCTCCCACAGCGTTTGTACCTCAACACATCTGGATTTTGAATTTCACATACATCCGGTTTCTTAATCCCATGTAGTTGTTCTATCACTTCATTCTTGCTTTGAGGTTGAGTCTCAGATGCGGAAGCTTCGAGTTCCATCTCCATCTTCTTCAACTTTGTCACAAAATCAGTCATCTTTTCTTGATTATTTGCTAACAGCTGCAAACAATCATCAAAAGTGGAAGCTGCCTCGCTTGAGAGTTGGTCATACTCGGTTGCAATTCGCTTTCTTTTATGAACTTCAACGGGAATCAGATTCTTGGTCCATCTTCTTAAAATGTAACGGCTTGGTATCTCCTCAATGTTACGGTTTTTGAAAACACACAAAATATGTGCCTACATAAGAATCCACACCAATTGAATTTCTTGCAGCTACACTCCCCTGACTCATTCTTTATGATGCAAAGCACCTTGATTCAAATAAAACAAAGTGAGATAGTAGTTAGTATCGTATGTGTAAACAGTTCGTATCACATGTGTTACTCATCACTATCATACGTATTAGTGATAGGTAAGACATGTGATATCATCACAAACACATGTGTTACTCATCACTATCACATGTGTTAGTAAAAAACAAAATAATAGAATCACATTTTTTAACTTATATTAACATTAACACATGTGTTTCTGATATATAACACATGTGTTAGCAATACATAAGCAAACTTTTACAGACATAATCATTTAGATCTTGAACCTTATAGTCATATGTTCGTGTGTTTTTATCTTCAGGCCAAAATTCAACTTCCCAGTCTTCATTTGAAGCACTTTCTTCTTCTGTATACTTCCTCCTTTCCTTGATTATGTATTCTTGGAAACCATCTTCAGTTTTTAAGCTGTCTATTGAGCATTCCCACAGAGATTTCACTATCTCTACATGCACGAGATTAAAAATCGTTCTCGTGTACATCTTCGCCACATGTTTTTCAATCCTAAGCTGTGTCTTGTACTTTGGAACCGTTTTTGTCGTTTGGTGGTCAAGAACATCCTGATTGTACTGCTGCTTTTCCATAGCATTCTCAAAGCACAACATAAAATTCACAAGTGTTGATCTTTTGTTATTGAAGGTCCCGAAGAAAGAGTTTTCACTCTCTGATCTTGAGGTTGTCCTCATGAGTCCACACAATTCAACGTCGGCAAAGTAAGCCGGTATCCACGTAGACCTAATGTCATAGATTTTTGTGAGCCATTTGTGGTTTTGTGTGTTGTATTCTTCCATCAACTTAGCCCACTCTTCCTCAAACTGTGTAGGTGTAATCTACATGTTCCATATAATCCTGTTGAACTTTTTCTTGAACTCAGTGTTATCAGGTACATCATGAAGAATCTGCAATCACAAATACATTGAGTAATACATGTGTTACCATGCAGTAACACATGTGTTAGCAATCATTAACACATGTGTTAGCAAGCATTAACACATGTATTAGCATTCAGTAATGCATATGTTAGCAAGCAGTAACACACATTTCATGAAGCAAGCTGCATTTGTAACACATGTGACATAATTTTACAGATGAGTGTTATCATATAATAGTACAACAAAGATACCTTCCCCGGTAGCTTATCTGTGATGTGCCACATATAAAGTCTGTGCTTCAACTCGGTTAAGACCTTATCCACGGCTATTTTCATTGATTTGTCCTGATCTGTCACAATAATTCTCGGCTGCACTCCAAACGTCTTTAGGAATGCATTGAGCAGCGAAATGTAACTATCGGAAGTTTCATTGTTTAACAAGCCTGCACCAAGCGTCACACTCTTTCGGTGGTTGTCTATTCCAGTGAACGTTAAGAACATCATGTTGTACCTGTTGGATAAAATACGTATTTATGTGTTAGCAACCAGTGACATATGTTAGTAGCAACCAGTAACATATGTGTTAGGAACCATTAACACATGTGTTAGAAAGTCGTAACATATGTTAGTAGCAACCGGTAACACATGTGTTAGCAGCAATCAGTAACACATGTGTTAGCAATTGGTAATACATGTCTTACTGTCCTGTAACACATATGACATGCTTTTTAAATTGATTTTATATGTACTTGTTGGTTGAGTAAGTGGCATCAAAGGAGACGATATCACCAAATTCTCTGAAGTTAGCCTTGGCTACTTCATCAGCCCAAAACAAAGATGCTAGCTTGCCTTGTTCGACTTTGTACTCAAATGAGAAGTCGGCTACATAAGCTTTTTTGTTAAGCATCTTTGTCACCAGAATTTGTGCATCGTTGCCTCCTATATACGCGTTGATGTCCCTTCTGAAGTTTTTGAAATCCACCACCGTTCCATTCTTTGAGCGTCTTGTATATGTTGTGTGCCTTCGTTGGTCCAATATTCATCGTACCCAGCTTGAATATAAACTGTTGTTGTTGTAATGTCAGCTTCCTCGCCTTTTTCAGCAGGTATTCGTGCTCCTCGAGGCACATCTCATGATTGTGTGTCTCTATAAACTTGATCACCTTAAAGGTGCCATCTCTAGTCAGCTTTACCACTACTGTTGCTGGGCACCTAGTGACTCTGATGTTGGAAACTCTATCTTTATTTTTACGTTTTTTTGCCTTTTTCTCTGTTTCTTTCAACGTGTCCTCTTCGGTTTTCTCTGGATATCCAGCCTTGCTGCATATATATTGCTTCTCGTACACTAGTGTACTCTTTAATCTCTTTTGAGTGGAGCTTCTAACTCCAGATCTTCCCGCATGCGCATATCTTAGGTAGTATACGTATGCATCATCAAGCTCTTTAAAAATTTGTCCAATGTGTGGTTTTAAGACTTCCGACACCTCTGGTATCCATAGTGTAGTCCCTCCCGGAGTTTCAAACTCATTTGGAATGCACTGCATGATTATCGGTGTAGCTGGTGGTCCTGTAAAAGTGTTTTGCAGTTATATTAGATTCTGTAACCATTAACACATGTGTTATTATACAGTGACACATGTGATATGATACTGAAGTAACACATGTGATACTGGTTACTAACATATGTGTTACTAACACATGTGTTATTAACAAGTAAAATGCTCCTATTAGTTAGTAGCACATGTGTTGCTAACTAGTATCATGTGTGTTAATAATTAGTATCACATGTGTTAGTAATAAATATAGAATTTGTTACAATGAGTTGAAGGAGGGATTAAAGAACTCATTACCTGTAGCATTTACTTAATCCTTTTGCTCCACATCGTTTGTATTAATTTCTTCTACTATTGCCATTTTTTTTTGTTCTGCACCATAAATGTTGTTTGGATTATTTTTTTAAAGTAACACATGTGTTATCATGCAGTAACACATGTGTTAGCATACTGTGACACAGGTATTTTTGACACAGTAACACATTTGTTAGCATAGAGTAACATATTGTTTATGAAACAATTTTTATTCTAACATGTGTAACAAATACATTCAGTAACACTTGTGTAACATACAGTAACTCATGTATTAGGATCCACTAACACATATGTTAGTAACACAGAGTATCATAAGTGTCGTACTATTTTGCGCGTATGTCGATTTCATGATTTCGTTAAAAAATTTGATCTGTGAATGATTGTAAATCAGAATGCTATTGCATTTTCTTCAATCAAATCGTAAAAAATAGTAGATTATTGATGTTAAAATCACGCAAAAATACGAGCACTTCAACCTAATCGACGTTAACCTAAAACCTGATCGACGTTCGAATCACAGGTCATAAATCGATGTTCGTCGTTTGAACTGAAGAGTTTTGAGTCGAATTAAAGTAATGCGTACCTTCGATTTTGATATCTCGTTGATCGATTGGAGAGAAAACCCTTCGATTGGGGGTTTCTTACGTACGAAGTTGTATATATTCTGTATGTATGTATACGTATGTATCTATATTTATATTTTTGTGTTTTTGTAATTAATTAAAAAAAATTAAATATAATGTAGGATGACCAAAATACCCTTCCACCACTTGATAAAATGCAGCAATCTAATTGGTTCCCACATTCTCACTCAAAATGCTATTCTCATTTGAACCTCACCCTATGTTTTAGATTTTACTCATTATTATTAACTGAATTTTATACGAAAATAAAGTTACAAATTATTCACTAAACTGTGAATAAATCAAAATAATACTCGATTTTTACAATAATCTATACATCAATAGTTAAAACTAAATTAGTTTTCATTTTCGACAAGTATTAATTTAAGAGTAATTTAATTTAATAATTAATGTACAACTATATGTTTTAACTTTAACCAATACTTCAGAGTGGCTTTAAATCATAACGGAAACACACCTAAATAAATAAAGATATATCAAACTATAATTTGTTAAATAATATGATACTAATCAAACTAAATACTTTTTTTTTATATATGTTTTATCCCGCAAATTTTGCGAATTATAATCTAGCTGAACTTTTAAGAAAGAAGCTAAAAGTTAAGCAAACATAAAGTTTTGAATTAAACACCAAGACCTTATATAGTTTAGGGGAATAGAATGAATAATATGATATTAAATATTAAACTACAATAATCTTGGTTTATTTAACACAAAGTGGAAGCAAGTTAGATTTAGTCATTTGGAGCAACGCCATTTTCGGGCAAAAAAAACTACCAGTCACATGTATAAATCAAATCAAATGTGTATATGATATATGATAATAAACAATTTGATATGTTAAAACCCAAAATTATAAAAAAGAAATGATGGAAGAACAAATCTGACACTTGGAGAACTCAATTTGATGTAAGTTTTCTGAATTAATGGTGTTATGGTTATTAGGGAACTAATATGATTTGTTGGTTAAACTCTTTTAAAATTAATCACGATCGGTGATACTTTTTTATTTCTTCTCTTTTTCTAAGAAGCAATTTCATCGTAATAGAAGCTGACTGAACATCTCCATTCGAAAACACGATAAGATCATCAGCAAAGCATAATTAATTCAAGTTAAAATTTTCATATTTCATTCAAGAATCAATGATAAAATCTTATAAAATCTCCATAACCATCGTGAATATCTATGGAGGTATAGTATCACTTTGTCGTAAACCTCTTTCGTCTTTAAAAAATACAAAATAATGACATTAGAGCGCTCCCAACAGTAACCGGTTATGGGAACCGGTTACCAACCGATTTGGAAGCTCCGTGCCAATGGTAACCACGTGCTTAATCACTTTCTTAACCGGTTTGGAAGCACCGATTGAAACTGGAGAAGTGGTTCAAACCACTTCTTAATCACTTGAAAAACTATGGGCCCCGCAAAATAAAATTCCATATTTTTCTATTTGTTTGTATTAAATAATTAAAATGAAAATAAAGTGGTTTGGAAGTGGTTAAACTGTTGGTACGGACGAATCAGTTTTGAATCAGTTGGTGGAAAGTTGATGTGGGACTGATGTGGCAGAAGTGGTTAGGAAGTGGTTCAACCACGGTTCGGAGGGGTCTACACACTTCATAATCCATTCAATAAGAGATATGTGAAATCCATAATGATGCATAACGGATTTAATAAAATGCGAATTTAGTGTATCTTAATGGATAATGTTGATGAAGTATGTTTAAACTTCATTACTAAAAATTGTAATTTTGGTATGTTCATTGCATTTTCGCCCAATAAGCTTTTACTAATCCGGGATATTTGATTTTACATCCTACATTGCAGCCTTGTGGAGCATCAAATTACCCCGAGAAAGAAGAGATATATGTATGATGGAAGTTGAATGCTCAAGTTTGGATAGAATTAGCATCCTTCATGAAGACCTTACAGTATTCATACTGTGTCTAATGCCAATCAGAGATGCAGTAAGGACGAGCATCTTGTCAAGGAAGTGGAGATTTATATGGGCGAGCATTCCTAAACTTATTATTGATAACCGTCTATTTAGAAGACCAAGATCATTATTTGAGGATGATGATAGTCAAACCGTGAAGCTTAAACTTGCTAATGCTATCTTTCACCTTTTGATGCTACGCACGAGTCCGCTAATCAGGTTCACTTGGATTATGTACCTACATATGCCTTTTGCGATCGACCAGATAATTCTTTATCTTTCGAGAAGCAATACTTTGGAGCGATTTGCATTAGTGAACAAGTCCATATACAACCACTGCAAGCTACCATACTCGTTGGCTTCGTTACAAAAATTAAAACATTTAGAACTATCCAATTTTAAACTTGAGCCTTCAAAGATATATAACGGGTTTAGTATGTTGAGGCGGCTTGCGTTGTATGATGTTATGATAACTACAAATTCGCTTAGGCGTTTCCTCACCAATTGCCCCTTACTTGATGAACTATATTTGGTATGATCTATAACTGCATACCATGCTCCTACGATTTAAACCTTGTACTAAATGTAGTTTGCTAACTTTATTTTGATGCAGTTTACAAATCAAAGAAGAATGTGGAAAGTAGACAAGATAACATTTGATGAGTTGTTTATATCTTTGCCATTACTTCAGAGTTTAGCGATCTCAAAAGATTATATGGAGGTAATATATACATATATCGATCTAAAGTCACTAAAAAAATATCATTTTATCACACTTTTTTCTCTACACTTTTAGAAAGTGTACAAAACTTTTTGAAAAAGATAAGATTTTCTACACTTATCAATGTAACAATTTTCTACACAATTGTAAATGTGGATAATTTAACATATTTACACACATTTTAAAAAAAGTGTAAAGAATAAGCATGAATAAATGATATTTTTGTTGTAGTGAGTAATTAAGTATTCGATTTCAAATACGATTATATAATTAATTTGTATGCTAAATCTTGTGCTGGTATTATATGAAATGAAGCACTTTGCTACAAGTGATATGCCACGGGAGCTTCCAATTTCACTTGTCCGTATTAAATTTCTCCATTTTGGTTTGAGCTTTATGGAACGTGATAAACTTTTGTGTGCCCTTTGTTTGATCAAGAGCTCCCCAACTTTAACGATACTTACTCTTGAGGTGAATATATAATTCCATGATATATATTGTAAAATATAATTAATTCCTTTTTATTTTGACATGTTTCCAGATTTTTTACATATATATTATTTCATAGAATGAAGGGTTCCATTTTCGATCATTTGCTACGGATTTTCTTGGTCTCAAAGACTACTCGGGGTTTAAGTTGGATAACCTTGAAGAATTTGGGAGCAAAGAGATGGATCCCTCGGGGTTCAAGTTGGATCATCTTGAAGAATTCGGGATGTTAAATTTTAGTAACTCAGCTATTGAGATGGACTTTTTGAAGCTTGTCATGGCCAGTTCACCCAAGCTAAAAAGAGCGGGAATAGAGCTTATTAACGACATTTCACATGATCAAGAACTAAAGATACTTAAGGACCCATTTCCACGTGCTTCACCTTCTGTAAAGTTCATAGTTACACGTCGAGATAGTTTTTTATTGCCAAAGTTATTACTTTCAAATCGTGACTTCATTAATTGTCTCCCAGAATAAGAATTGATCATCAAATGAAAGTGTGTGTGACACCCAACAAATTAGGACTTAAATTAGTGTCAAACAATCTTGTAATTACATGTATTTAGTTTTGTTTTAGGCTAAATATGTGTAACGTTTTGTATATATGATGTTATTATATATATACACGTACGCGATTTATTATAATCGTGCAAGCTCAAACAGGATGGATATCCGCCTGTACAAATACGGACGTTGGTGAAAAATATTTTCTAAATAATGTGAAAAAAATAAGCATTATTTACCTTATATGATAGTAATAATATAATAAACGTTAAACGTATTGTGTAAAACAAACCGTAAGCGATAAAAATGCGCGAAACGCGCCCGACGGACGAATAAAACTTAAATTATATTTTTGTTACTTAAAATAAAGTACATTGATAAAATAATTCGGTTAATAATGTCGCAAATATAATTATAATGTTTAAAACACGTTACGCGATTAAATAAACGTTTAAATGATCGGGTAAACGGGCATCGCACGTAACGCAAATTGGGAGAATAAATTAACACAACCACTTGGGGGTGGGACTCATAAAAATTTGAAGATTTTCGAACCCAATACCACCCCCACTCATTCCCCTTTTGCTTCTTTGAACAACCAAACCCACACATTCATTCTTACATTTCCCCATCTACACTCCACTTCACTTTTTCTTCACCTTCTCTCTAGCCTCTCACCACTCTCTCTATGATCAGCTGAGATCCATCACCACACCACCATAATCCACCAAGGACCACCACAAAAATACTCATCATCTCGTCAAGTCGCTTTGAAAGAAAACGATCACTAGAACACGCTCATCATTCTTGTCGTCTTCGTTTCTTCACACGTGTTGTAAGAACTTTAACTTTCGTTGAAAATACTTGTTTTATGTTTATTACCATGTTATATTGCTCACTCAACCATAGAATGTCCAAAATATAAACCGAAACGCGATTTAAAACTCAAAAACGTGTGTTTCACTTTTCTGTCCAGATTTTTGGTTTACTTCCACGATTTTTATAAAAATCATTTCTCCATGAAAATGAATATTTCTTGAGTCTAAAATCAAGTTCAAGAAGTTATCTTTTCAAAGAAATTATTCTCATGACATTTCTACACCGTTTACTACTCGAAAATAGGAAATTGGAAGGACATATACTTTCTGTCTCGGTTGACAGAAAGTTTCACCAACTTCTCGAGGCTGTATCTCGAGCTACACACGTCTAAAACATATGAAGCTTGCACCAAAATCTCATAAATTTTGTTAACTTTAAAAAGTTCTTCTTTGTCATCTCTTCCAAATACAGGGATTTGCCCAGAAAAATAGATCTTTGGACTTGTATCCGGATTGGTCAAAACTGGACCTCCTGGGATTTACGATTTTATTTGACCAGCTAAACGACTTCTAAAATGCTTGAAAAAATTTAAAAAAATAGCTAACATATAAGGGTATCATGGGTATTTTTATCGGGAATTATTTCGGACTCTAACTTGGTAAAAACGAGCCACGAAAAACGTTAAAATTCTGTCAAAACGAACTAGCAGCCATAACTATTAACTAGCAGTCATAACGAGTGTCGCTAGTTCTACTAGCAGCAATAACAAGTGTCGCAACTTATAAGTAGCAGCCATAACTATTAATGAGCAGTCATAACGAGTGTCGCTAGTTCTACTAGCAGCAATAACGAGTGTCGCAACTTATAACTAGCAGCCATAACTATTAATGAGCATTCATAACTGATGTCGTAACTTATAAGAGCAGTCATAACTAGTGTCGCAACTTATAACAAGCAGTTTTAACTAGTGTCGCATATCACAGCAGACTTGAAAACACATATTTTCACTAAGTGTTGAATACATACAACAACTCAACTTTATACGACGATACTCGTATACAAAATATATATATATATATATATATATATATACTTTTATTAGTATACAATACAACTTGAGAACATACGAATATACTTTTATAAGTATACAATGAAACACAACAATAATAATACTTTGAAATTATTATTACACAACCTCAATAACGGGCCGTACACATTTTCAAACTACAAACGAAAACACTAAACAAACACTTGGACATAACTAATTGAGTGAACAACTAGCATAAGTGGACATTAACCCCCACTTACACACATTTATATAAGTGGACATTGAAACCCCACTTACCCACAACCTTATGCGTTTAGGGCGCTAGAAGGTTGCTTATTGGGACATTAACACCCACAGCTTACTTATTTACTAGCATACCAAACTCAGGTGAGTTTCATAGCCCCACTTTTACTGTTTTACACTATGGGGTGAGATTACATACTCCGTTTTTATGATCACACTTAACTGGTAACAACTTTTATATGAATTGCATGAGACGTTAACCCACTTAAAGTCCTCACCTTATCATAGTTCATTAATTTTATAAGCGCGAGTATTATTGGATAGATCTATCGGGGATTGACATCCCTGTCCGGGCTAGTCTCTCTAGCCAACCCACGGACACAGTAGTATTTGATTGTTACGGGTGTACTGGATTATACACCTGCCCGAGGCAAAAACCAGGTTAAGCGTCGAACTGTGAGACTCATGGCAATTATATACACTTATCTTTGTATTCGTACAAAACTGATAATCTTGTGATCACTACTTAAGCTTTTATAACCTTTTAAACCTATGAACTCACCAATAATATGTTGACCGTTTTAGTATGTAATCTCAGGTACGCAGACACAGTAGGATGGCCTACAAGGAATTCTAGCTCGAGTCGCATACTTTACAAACAAACAAGAGATTTTCCTGCATTACTATTTTTGTAACAGTAGTTATGTATTAGAATCTCTAGGCTTCCGTGCGAACTCGCAAGTTATTGTAACTGTATTTTGTAAACAAAATATAATATGAAATGTATTTTCAAACGCTCATTTAGAGGTCGTTTGCTTGTAACTATTGTGTAATGATCCATGATTAGTCGCGTCCCGACCCAACTTCCGCTGCTGTTAATTTGGGGGTGCGATAGATTGGTATCAGAGCCATAGTTATAGCGAACTAGGATTGCATTAGTAACCCAAGATTATAACTCTTAGGTTTGTATTCCTTGTTAGTTATGACTGGTTCAGGAATTGCATCATTTGAACTTAATTTAACATAGCCTGATCAACTATGTACAATTAAAGGAAAATGATGAAAGGTCTGAAATGGTTATGATTGAACGGGGGGATACGTTAGTGGAATTTGAGAGAAACGGAACCCAACTTGTTTGTGCTAGGCACACTAGGCTGTATTATATTATATATATATAGGCCTCACTCCCTAACGTTCTTGCCACAAAAATGACAGACATTCCTCATCCAGCGTCAACTGACACAAACAACAAGATTCAAACCTACCCTACCATTGAGGAGATAACCGCGTTACCACAAAACTTCATCTGAACCTCTCTATTGTATCACTGGAGAGGAACGAGTCACACGAAATCAAAGGAGGGGTAACGGATCAGTTCGAACTAATCCTTACCTAAACCACACTGGTAACACCTTAATCAGGACAGACTATCCAACTAACCCTCGTAGGTGGGATTGGCTACCCACAACTTTAAACACCTGGAGATCTGAGGAAAGCATACAAATCCCAGCTAACCCCATGGACATCTCCCCGTATACACATGAACCCATACACCATACTGTTCCGGTGTTAGCCACCCGACTACACCGTCACGAGGCAAGACTTGAAAGCTTGGAACGGGAACAATACATAGTACAAATGTACTGGTTACACCAATCACATGACTGCATTGCACAACTTTACCAAGAACAAGAAGACATGACCTGTACTCTAGAAACGATTCATCAACAAGTGATTGACGACAGAGGAGCGGTCGATCTCTTACAAGCAAGACTGGAAGAATGTGAGCTATGCTCACAGGAAGCTGAACAATACACCCGCTTGCTGGAACAACGATTAACCATTGCTGGGGATATTGCCTGACAGACCAGCATACTTGCTGAGACTGTGGAACGTCTTGTCAACCTGATGTCACGAGTGACTATACGACAAGATTAGTACAGTATCAGTTATGTAATCCCTTATCTAGAACTTGTAAAATCTATGTAATTTGATCGGATGTAACAATTCCCGGCACCTTTTGTAAACTCTGAAATCCTGTAATCCTTTGGACCTTGTATCTTGAAATGATTACTAAAGCTTATCTTATTATCTTGCTTTGTTGATTTTCACATCGTACTGTTGTATATTACCTCTTCATATATACGTTTGTGATAATCATAATCTTGTGCAAAATCTCACATATTCTTTATCTTCTATTTCAAGGATCATGCCGCCTAGACGTCAAACTTACAGTCAAGAAGAGCTTAACCGACTCATTGCCCGGAGTGTAGCTGACGCCCTAGCTGCCCAACGAAATAGTGGTTCAAATCCAAATGCAGGCAGCAAAGATACATTATACAACACACCTGCAGCCAAACCCTGTACCTACAAAGATTTCCAAAACTGCAAACCCCTGAACTTCAAGGGTACAGAAGGAGCCATCGGATTATTGAGATGGTTTGAAAGGGTGGAATCTATTTTTCGCATCTGCAATTGCACCGAAGAGTGCAAGGTCAAATACTCCACTTGTACCTTTCAGGAAGGTGCACTTACTTGGTGGAACACTTACATGCAAACCGTAGGAATTGATACTGCATATCAACTCCCATGGGATGATCTCAAGAAAATGCTGACAGAGGAGTATTGCCCTCGGGAAGAACTTCCACAGCTTGAGGTTGAATTCTGGAACCTCACGGTTAAGGGCAATGACATCGCTGGCTACACCACCCGTTTTCACCAACTGTCACTCCTTTGCTCAACTATGGTGGACCCGGAGTATAAGCGAATCGAAAGATACATCTGGGGACTCCCAGCTCATATTCGGGGGATGGTTACTGCTTCAAACCCCGGAACCATACAGCTCATATTCTTATGGCACACAGTCTAATGGCTCAGGTTGTCCGCCAAGGGACACCTGCTGAAAAGAACACAGGGAACCAATCCGGGGATAACAAGCGGAAGTGGACTGGGAACCCCAACAACCAAAGCCAACAACAGAATAAGAGGCCAGAAACTGCTAAGGCCAACACTGCTGGAACTGATGACTGAAAGAAGTACCAAGGAAGCAAACCCTACTGCTCCAAGTGTACTTTGCACCATGACGGTCCTTGTGGTAATGTTTGCGCCAAATGCAAACGACAGGGCCACATAGCCAAAGACTGTCGAGTTCCCAACACAGCCACAAAACCCAGTGCACCAAAAGCCTGTTATGAGTGTGGCGATACAGGGCACTTCAGGAATGACTGCCCAAAGCTGAAAAACAACCACAATAACAACAGGAACAACAACAACAACGCTCGCGTTAGAGCTTTCGTGATGAACTCAGGGGATGCCCATCAAGACCCGAATGTGGTCACGGGTACGTTCATTCTCAACAACTTACTGCTTCGCTTTTGTTTGATACCGGTGCTGATAAAAGCTTTATATCTGATGAGTTTTGTCCGCTACTCAACATTTCACCTGATGCCTTAGATGCTAAGTATATTGTAGAATTAGCTAATGGGCAAACTGATCGAGGCTGACAGTGTGATACCTAATTGCACTTTAAACTTAGCCAACGGACTCTTCTCCATTGATCTCATACCTGTAGAGATCGAGAGCTTCGACATCATAGTAGGCATGGATTGGTTATTGATGCGTGTGAAAGCGCCTCTTGTTTTATTATTTATAAATGAAAATACCTTATTAATACTATCACACAACCAGGCAAGAATACCCGATCGAATGTAAGTATGAACTTGGTAAGACCGAGTCGAACACAGGGAACGGTGGTGTTTATAAAAATAGAAAGTACTAATTAACTATGAAAATAGTAAATAGAGGGGCGTTTTACTTCCGTTCGAACATATGAATTTAATTAGTAAATAAAACAATAAAATATTTAAATTAAATGACAGATAAGAAACAATAGGAAGGAATAAGTAATTGTATAATTAATGTCAATCAGATTCATATCTCTTGATTCATCACGTATTGATTCTCTAACTGTGATTTCTTTTATATCAATTAAGTCACTAATCAAAGATTCCTAATTGAATGTGAACTAGCCAACTTTCCGGGTCTAACTAATTCCTACAATTTAGGGTCCAACATGGAACATCAGTCCAATGTCACAAGATGATCAGTCAATTGTGTGCTTTTCCCTAATTTGAGCATTAAACATTCACAACTAATTATAATTAACTCAAGTGGCATGACTCAACAATGCCCAATAATTTCTTATTGTCTTATTCATTTTAAAGTGAATAATTATTACTGTCTCAACCTATCAGACTCAATATATTTAGCAATAGTCAAAACCCTAAGAGTTTAAAAATCAATAGTCAATAATATCGAAGGAAATCAATCTCATTAACATTACCAACCACGTTGAGCAATAATAATTACCAGTTACCAATAAATAAGGATCCACGAGTAATATAACGGTTTTAAATTAAATAACTTATTCAATACGCAATTAAAATCATTCAATAATCATGATCTGAGTTCAATTATTCACTCAATTACTTTTAATATTCAATTCATCGTACAAACAGTAAACTCAGATTTATTCAAGATCAAAATCATCAATGACATCGAATAAAAGAAATTATACCGAATATAAAAGACGAATCACGAAGAATCAACACGAATTATCCTCAATCTTGACTCTACCTGCCTCCAAAACGCTAAGAAAATTCATAAATAAACCCTAAGCTTCGAATAAAGCCGACCGGAACAAACCCTAAATGAAATCTTCTGTTTTTAGGGTTTTTTTCGCGTTTTTATACTACCCGGAAAAACCATCCATACGGCGTATGGATGAAAAACAAACCCAGCCCAAGTCCGCGTAACTTGGGCCTCCACCGTCTCAATCCATACGGCGTATGGAAATCCATACGGCATATGGATTGACTTTTTCAGCCGATTTTGTATTTTTCTTCTTTAACCTTTTCTTCATCCTTCGGCTTTGCTTTACTCTTCAAAAATGCATCATTTAACTCGTTTATTGACTGTTTTCCGTTCCTTTCTTCATAACGCTCCATTTCCACATCTAATTGCAAATATGAACGAAATCAATATCTAATCTTAATTAAATGCAATAGAAACATCCAAGAATCGGGGTAAAATACTACTAAAATATAGTACTTTTGAGCGTTTATCAGTTATCCAAGCACCGCGCCGAAATCGTCTGTTATGATAAAATCGTTCGTATACCTCTCGTCTCCGGTGGAACCTTAGTCATACAAGGGGAGACCGGTAGACTGAGCTTGAACATTATCTCATGCATGAAAACCCGAAAATACCTAAGAAAAGGTTACCAAGCAATCCTCGCACATGTAACGGAGATAAAGTCGGAGGAGAAGTGACTTAAAGATGTACCTATAGTTCGAGACTTTCCAGAAGTCTTCCCTGAAGACCTTCCTGGCCTTCCGCCACCTAGACAAGTCGAGTTCT
This sequence comes from Pseudognaphalium luteoalbum, assembly GCA_963422505.1. NCBI lineage: Eukaryota > Viridiplantae > Streptophyta > Magnoliopsida > Asterales > Asteraceae > Pseudognaphalium > Pseudognaphalium luteoalbum. The sequence goes on from OY730195.1 coordinate 31,317,679, forward strand.
CTATTGATCTTATGCCCGACGCAGCACTCGTGGCACGAGCCCCATACCGTTTAGCCCCATCCGAGTTGCAGGAGTTGTCTACCCAATTACAGGAACTCCTGGAGAAAGGATTCATCCGACCAAGTTCCTCACCTTGGGGAGCTCCGGTCATATTCGTGAAAAAGAAAGACGGGTCTTTCCGAATGTGTATCGATTACCGCGAACTGAACAAGCTAACAGTAAACAATCAATACCCACTTCCACGTATTGATGACCCGTTTGACCAACTCCAGGGATCGAGCTTTTACTCAAAGATCGATCTACGGTCAGGTTATCACTAACTACGAGTTCGTGAAGATGATATTCCATAAACTTCCTTCAGAACTCGCTATGGGCATTACAAATTCCAAGTGATGCCATACGCACCGGCGGTATTCATGGACCTTATGAATCGGGTGTGCAAACCTTATCTCGACAAGTTTGTCATCGTGTTCATTGATGACATTCTGATTTACTCGCGCAACGAACAAGAACACGCGCAACACCTGAAAACCATCCTAGAACTACTAAAACATGAGAAGTTATATGCCAAATTCTCTAAGTGTGAGTTCTGGATGCAAACCGTACAATTCCTCGGTCACGTCATTGACAACCAAGGAATTCATGTCGATCCAGCAAAAATTAAGGCCATCAAGTGCTGGCAAGCACCTACCACACCAACTGAAGTACGCCAATTCTTAGGACTCGCTGGATACTATCGGCGATTCATTAAGAATTTCTCGAAAATAGCCCAACCTCTCACCACCCTGACTCAGAAGGAAATTTTTTTTATTGGACTGATAAACAAGAGTCAGCCTTCCAACTGCTTAAACAAAAACTTTCTAGTGCACCAATCTTATCCCTACCTAAAGGCAAAGATGACTTCGTGGTTTACTGTAATGCTTCACACCAAGGTCTCGGTTGCGTGTTAATGCAACGAGAGAAAGTCATCGCCTATGCCTCCCGACAACTCAAGGTCCACGAAAAGAATTACACAACTCACGACCTAGAGTTGGGAGCTGTGGTATTCGCACTTAACTTCTGGAGACACTATCTATATGGTACCAAGTGTACAATCTTTACCGACCACAAAAGTCTCCAACATATCTTCGACCAGAAGGATCTCAACATGAGGAAACGTCGACGGGTCGAGTTGCTTACCGATTATGACTGCGAGATCCGTTATCACCCAGGCAAGGCTAACGTTGTTGCCGATGCCTTAAGTAGAAAAGAACGCACAAAACCACTTTGAGTCCGAGCCCTCAGTATGACAATACACAATGATCTCATCGTTTAACTTCTTACCACTCAACTCGAGGCACTCAAACCCGATAATGTGAAAGATGAGTCCTTGCGTGGCATGGACAAACAATTCGAAACCAAACCTAACGGGGCCAAATACTTTTCAAACCGAATCTGGTTATCAAGTTTTGGGAACCTGCGGGACTTGGTGATGGATGAAACTCACAAGTCCAAATACTCTATACATCCCGGTGCCAAAAAAATGTACCATGGCATCAAAGAGTTGTATTGGTGGCCCAACATGAAAGCCGACATCGCCACGTATGTCATGTGCCTCACTTGTTCAAAAGTTAAAGCTGAATACCAGAAACCTTCCGGTTTACTACAACAACCAGAAATCCCTCAATGGAAATGGGAGCAGATTACCATGGATTTCATCACTAAACTCCTGTAAACACCGAGCGGTTGCGATACCATTTGGGTAATTGTAGATCGTCTCACTAAATCTGCTCATTTCCTAGCCATTAAAGAAACTGACAAGATGAAACTTTTGACACGGATCTACCTGAAAGAGATTGTGTCAAGACACGGCGTGCCCATCTCAATTATCTCTGACAGAGATAGCCAATTCACTTCTCGCTTTTGGCAATCACTACAAAAGTCTTTGGGTACTCGTTTGGATATGAGTACTACTTACCATCCATAAACCGACGGCCAAAGAGAATGAACCATTTAAACACTGGAGGACATGCTACGAGCCTGCGTAGTTAATGTAACACCCCGCAAATTTAAACGCAATTACGAACATTAATCACTTGCATACTTAGTGCTAATTCCCTACTTTATGAGTTAAGTCTAACAAGGTCCACTATTTTAATACGCGAAGTATTACGAGATTCCTAGTTATTCTTATTACACGCAAAACAATCGGAACGAACCCGACAACCGAACGAGTCAAAAATGATACTTTTGAAACTCAAAATAAAGTATTTAAAACAATACTTCAAAATATATATACGTATTTTATACATGAACGAATTTAAGGTAACTATCGTGTTATAACATACGATTAACGATTAACCGACGACCGGGTATGACACGAACTTGAGGAATGGAACATCGTAAGCCTAAGACCCATTGGGTCAGACCAGACATGGCCCAGGCCCAGCCCAGGTCGGCCCAACCCAAAAACTTACAACCCTAAGTATTAATACTTGTTAAACTTTCTCATTTTCTCACCTCACACAAAAACACACACACTCATTTTATCTCCTCCCACCACCTCTCCAGCGATTTTCCAGCTGATCCAACACCTTCCACACCCTCTCCCACGTCCTCCTAGCATCAAAAAACGAAACCATCATGATCTAGCTTCATCTACATACGGTTTTGACAAGGAGAAGCGAACAAGGACAGAGGCTGCACTCTTCGACGAACTCAGCCACTAGATCACGTTTTCTGTGGTAAAAACCTCTAACTTTTCTTTATATTTCCTTGGATTAAGTATGTAAACATGTTTGTTGTTCATCTCACTTCGATTATCACCCAAAAACTCGACCAAAAACGTTCACTAGTTGCGGTTAACCATTGGACAAAGCTATTACCCACTGGACAAAACTTTACCGACTTTAGATCGACGATATCTAACTCATTTCTTAATGAAATCATATGTTTCTTGAGGCTAAAACGAAGTTCAAAGAGTCTAGTTTTCAAATCTGTAAGAAACACTAATTATTATGGTCGTTTACTATTTTTAAGAAAAGAAATAAAGGTACATGTACTTTCTGTATTTTCTGACCAGATTTTGGGTCTTATGTTGACTGGCATATCTCGTTAACCACGAAGTGAAAACTGATGAAACCAATTGGAAATGTTAGGTAATTGTATTGGCTTTAAATCCCCTACTCACACGTTTTGTGAAGTTTTGTAAAACTCGAGATATGACCAGATTAGTACACACACGTCACAAAAAAAGACTCACTGGACCTGCTGCACTTTGCAAATTTTTATCTCGAGTTGTACTGTGTTAGAATTTATACAAAAATATGTTTTGGAAAGCTAAGACATAGGGTAACCTTGTGTAAAAATTTCGTGAATTATTGTCGAGTTCTACTTAATCAAATAAATATTCAAACACGCTGTAAGAACAGGCTTGACTTAAGGATAAATCCGACAATTCAACTCCGCGAATTCGAAATCCGACAATCCAATCCGACAATTTGACTTTTGACCCATTAAAAACTCCATGAATACTGCTATTGTTGGAGGAACAGTGCATCCGACAATTCCTATTGTCGGACTATCAAACTCACGGATATAGATATACATAGTTGAATATTAAAACGAGAATACATACAATCACGGATGAACAGTTATATAAAATCATGGATGAACAGATTATATACATATATTTTTATAAAACATACGGCAATACGAATAAAATAATAAAATTCGTTTTGAACTATTATTATTACAAAAACATCACAAACCAAGCAAACATGCGCTTAACACAAACGGTCATTTGGAACGAGTGAACAACGAACATAGTTTGGCATTGAACCGACTACTTATACAACCATCTCTTACATTTAGGACGTTAAAAGATACATTTGGGCAACCCACTTGCTAACTCTCATACACTATAGTCCACGAGGTGAGTTCACAGCCCCTACTTTTACTGTTTTAACTATTTTTGAACAGGGGTGGAAAACATAGTCAACGCTTTTGCTACGAGAACAACTTTTATAAACTGATTTAGAAGTCCCTACGTCTTGGGCACGCATACAAGTCCTTTACTGATTGGATAACTAATAGGTCCTACTGACATGGACCAGATCCTACTGACATGGATCAAGGGACACAGACACTCCCTACTATACGAACCCTACTGACATGGGTACTGGATCCTTCTGACATGGATCCGTTATACTTGTTGATTAGGGGATGCTGACACTCCCCACTGGGTAAACCCTACTGACATGGGTACCCGATCCTACAGACATGGATCCGTTAACAACTAATAGGATACTGACATTCCTACGATTAACTATTGGGATACTGACATTCCTACGATTAACTATTGGGATACTGACATTCCTACGAATAACTATTAGGATACTGATATTCCTACAAACGATTATTAGGATACCTACCTTCCTACGTATACTAATAGGATACTGCATTCCTATGAAACATGGACTATATTCGGGTAGTATCTCCAGCAACTACATCTTTGGGTTCCTTTCCCACTAAACTTATGTTTGGATAATACTCCACAAAGTTATTTAAATTGTGATGACGGTACCGATGTAAACACTTTGAAAACATCCAACCACTATTGTGAGCATAAAACCTGTGAATTCACTCAACCTCGTTGTTGACTTTTACTATGTTTTTCAGGGAATTAGCAGCACACGTAAGGACCCCCTGCACTTACGGATTCTAGGCGACCCACGAAGAAACTAGGATGCCAACTCTTGATACTGGATTTCTTTTATATAACTAATCGGTTTTAGTCATATTTACGAAATCTGTTTTTGTAACTTAACTACTTTTCAATTTATATGATTTGATGAATCGTAAACATGGTAACTTACTTTTGGCATCTTAATATATATTGTTCTGTTGTAATCATAAGCTCTGATATGTATGCATGTACTATGTATTGTGGCACTCCCCATACTTAACTAAATGCTTCCGCTAAACAAAAACAACAAATTTGGGGGTGTTACAGTTAACTTCGGTAAAAACTGGGAAAACCCTCGGTAAAAACTGGGAAAACCACTTACCGTTGTGCGAGTTTTCATACAACAACAGTTACCACACCAGCATAAAGGCTGCACCCTTCGAGGCACTTTATGGATGTAAGTGCCGATCACCTGTATGTTGGACTGAGGTGGGAGATAGCCAACTCACCGGTCCAGAAATTATTCATGAAACAACTGAAAAGATCATCGGTATCCAAAACCGGCTGAAAGCCGCGCGTGATCGTCAGAAAAGTTATGCTGACGTAAGACGCAAACACCACAGGAGCATTAGTCAACCCGATTCATTGAATCCATAAAAACTGCAGAAGCATTAGTCAACCCAGAAGGCATAACCAGAAACTCATAGTGACCATACCTGGTGCGAAAAGCAGTCTTAGGAATATCTTCCTCACGAACTCGCACTTGATGATAACCTGACTCAAATCAATTTTTGAAAAGTAAAAAGATCCCTGTAACTGATTAAATAACTCATCAATTCTGGGCAGAGGATATTTATTCTTTACCGTTCTTTTATTTAACTCCGGGTAATCAATACACATACGAAGGGTACTGATATCGCATAAATTATACATACTTTTAGACGCGATATCAATCCAAATTGTGTACCATTTTAATTAAATTTATGAACTTTTGATACTTATTACTTCGAAAAATGAATGCAGGTACAAATAACGTTGGAGTGAGAAGATAAATGAAGAAATAGGCTTAAAACGAAAATGATCAAGAAATCAGGAGGAATCCGCCGGATTCCCCTGAATCCGACCGGATTCCCCAAGTCTCAAAGACCCAGTTACTCATTATTATTAACTCAATTTTTTACGAAAATAAAGTTACAAATTATTCACAAAACTGTGAAATATATAAATCAAAATAATACTCGATTTTTACAATAATCTATATATCAACAGTTAAAACTAAATTAGTTTTCATTTTCGACAAGTATTAATTTAAGAGTAATTTAATTTAATAATAAATGTACAACTATATGTTTTAACTTTAACAAATACTATTTAATCATAACGAAAACACACCTAAATAAATAAAGATGTATCAAACTATAATTTGTTAAATAATATGATACTAGTTAAACTAGTGATGTATTTGGGCAATTGATATAACAGCAAGCCAATGATATTATGAATAGCTACAATAATCAAAGACAATTATAAAGAACCAAACAAATGTTTATCAATTCATGGAATGGTTTGTGATAATCAATACAGTTGGTAAACAATTTTGAGCACATCATGCCCATTTTTATCACATTAATTACTACTGTATATATATACCTAAAAGATCTCATATTCTAATAAAATCAATAAACAAATGGGCCAGAAACTTACAAATTAAAACCCCCCCAATAACGAAGCCCAACAAGAAAATTTATAATAAAAACGATAGACAGGCCCAAAAGGTTGTTACATATCTAAGTTTATTTTAATAACCTTTTTCTTTAATTAAATAAATAAATACATATATAAAACCTCACCATCCTATAAAATAAATATCCTTCAAAGTATAATAACCAAATCACTTAACGTTTGCCCGCGTTGTCGTGGGTCTTGTATCTAGTTTAAATTAGATTAGTTTTCATTTTCAACAACTATTATATTAAGAGCAATAATAATAATACAACTATATGTTTCAATTTTAACAAATACTTCATAGTGACTTTTAATTATAACAAAAGCACACCTAAATAAATAAATATGCATCTAACTATAATTTGTTAGATAGTTTAATACTAATCAACCTAAATTTTTTTTCTGTTCTATTCCGCAAATTTTGCGAGTTATAATCTAGTTGAACTTTAAAGAAAAAGGCTAAAAGTTTTTTATGTTCTATTCCACAAATTTTACGAGTTATAATCTAGTTGAACTTTAAAGAAAAAGGGTAAAAGTTAAGCAAACATAAAATTTTAAATTAAACACCAAGTCCCTATATAGTTAAGGGGATTAGAATGAATAATATAATATTAAATATTAAATTACAATAATCTTGGTTTAATTTATCTCAAAAGTGGGAACAAGATTTAGTCATTTGGAGCAACACCACTTTCGGCCAAAAAAAAACTAACATTCATGAATAAATCAAATCAAATGTGTATATGATATATGATAATAAACAATTTGATATGTTAAAACCCAAAATTATATAAAAGAAATGATGGAAGAACAAATCTGACAATTGGAGAACTCAATTTGATGTAAGTTTTCTGAATTAATGGTGTTATGGTTATTAAGGAACTAGGGATTTGTTGGCTAGACTCTTTTAAAATTAATCACGACCGGTGATACTTTTTTTCTTCTTCTCTTTGTCTAAGAAGCATTGATAAGAATTGTAGTACGTGTTCTTCTATAAATTGGAAGTGAATAACTACAAATTTCGGAACATATCATTCATTTTATTTCATCATAAATTTGCAAAGGAAGTTGTGCTCTTTGGAAAACTCGGTTCAAGACTCGAGATCATTTTAAACTCCTAGCAATTTTAATGTAATAGAAGCTGACTAAACACGATCTTCATTTGAAAACACGATAAGATCATCAGCAAAGCATAATTAATTCAAGTTAAAATTTTCATATTTCGTGCAAGCATCAATGATAAAATCTCCATAACCATCCTGAATAGCTATGGAGGCAGGTATAGCATCACTTTGTCGTAAACCTCTTTCGTCTTTAAAAGGCCAAAATAATGACGTTACACACTTCATCACCCATTGAATAAGAGACATGTGAAATCCATAATGGATTTAAGAAAATGCAATTTAGTGTATCATAATGGATAATGTTGATAAAGTATGTTCAAAGTTCGTTACTAAAAATTGTAATTTTGGTATGTTTATTGCATTTTCGCCCAATAAGCTTTTACTAATCCGGGATATTTGATTTTACATCCTACATTGTAGCCTTATGGAACATCAAATTACTTCGAGAAAGAAGAGATATACGGTATGTATGATGGAAGTTGAATGCTCAAGTTTGGATAGAATTAGCACCCTTGCTGAAGACATTAAGGTATGCATACTATGTCTAATGCCAATCAGTGATGCAGTAAGGACGAGCATCTTGTCAAGGAAATGGAGATATATATGGGCGAGCATTACAAAACTTGATATTGATAACCACTTTTATAAGTTTATAAGATCAAGATGGTGTTTTACGGATGGTATTAAAGCCTTAAAGCTTAAACTTGCTATTGCTATCTTCCACCTTTTGATGCTACGCACGAGACCGCTAATCAGGTTTACTTGGTGTATGTACCTAAATGTGCCTGCTGAGATCGACCAGATAATTCTTTACCTTTCGAGAAGCAATACTTTGGAGCAATTTGAATTAGTATACAATTCCTACCACGACAACCACTACAAGCTACCATACTCGTTGGAGTCGTTACAAAAATTAAAACATTTAAAACTATTCAATTTTGAACTTGAGCCTTCAAAGACATATAGCGGGTTTCGTATGTTGAGGCGGCTTGAGTTGTATAATGTTATGATAACTACAGATTTTCTTAAGCGTTTCCTCACCAATTGTCAGTTACTTGATGAACTATATTTGGTATGATCTATATATAACTGCATGCATACCATGCTCCTACGATCTAAAACCTTATACAAAATGTAGTTTGCTAACTTTATTTTGATGCAGATGGTAAATAAAAGAAGAATTTTGAAAGTAGACAAGATAACATTTGATGAGTTGTTTAAATCTTTACCATTACTTCAGAGTTTAGCTATCTCAAAAGATTATATGGAGGTAATATATATTGATCTAAAGTAATTCAGTATTTGATTTCAAATAAGTGTATATTTAACTTGTATGCTAAATCTTGTTTTGGTACTTTATGAAATGAAGCACTTTGCTGTACGTGATATGCCAAGGCAGCTTCCAATTTCACTTGTCCGTATTAAATTTCTCCATTTTGGTTTGAACTTTATGGAATGAGATAAGCTTTTGTGTGCCCTTTGTTTGATCAAGAGCTCCCCAACTTTAACAATACTTACTATTGAGGTGAATATATAACTCCATTACATATAGTGCAAAATATGATTAATTCTTTTTTATTTTGACATGTTTTCGATATTTTACATATATATTATTATATCATAGAATGAAGATTTTGGTATTCGATCATTTGCTACGGATAATCTTGAAGAATTCAGGAGCAAAGAGATGGATCCCTCGGGGTTCAAGTTGGATCATCTTGAAGAATTCGGGATGTCAAATTTCGGTAACTTAGCTATTGAGATGGACTTTTTGAAGCTTGTCATGGCCAGTTCACCCATGCTAAAAAGAGGGGGAATAGAGCTTAATGATGACATTACAGTTGACCAAGAACTAAAGATACTTAACGATCCATTTCCACGTGCTTCACCTTCTGTAAAGTTCATAGTTAAACGTCGAGATAGTTTTTCATTGCGAAAGTTATTACTTTCAAATCGTGACTTCATTAATTATCTCTCATCAACCTGAATCCAACATGATTAGATAAATGAGTTGATGTACTTTTAAATTCTAACCCAACTCAAACATGTTACTCCGAAACTCGGACACAACCCATGTAAGAAGGATTTAAGGAGAGCGGGAAGAAATGGAGAGGACAAAAAGAAAAAAAAAAGAGTAAGTTAAAGAAGAGTTCGTGAAAATTGATGTTATTGTTATTGTTATTGTTATATTTTATTGTTATTGTTATTGTTATTGTTATTGTTATTTATTGTTATTGTTATTGTTATTGTTATTGTTATTGTTATTATTATTATTAGTATTATTATTAGGTGAAGGATCCGTGACAACGCGAGCTTTGATATTTGTGTTTGTTAAAAGATAATTTTAAGTTAACCGAGTGTTTAGTTTAGTTAAATAAGTCAAATGTATTCCATAATCATATTTGTTTCTTTTTGGCATCTCTATTTGTACATGATACCATATTATCATGTTAAAGATTACACGGGTTGATATAATTACGATAGAAGGTAAATCATATTGTTATGTTAGATATGTATATAATCGGCAACCTTCTATCGTTCACGATATAATCGTAATCCAATGATTCATACGACCTGAAACACCCCAACACTTATAAGTAATTAATTTAGTTTCAAAAAATTGTAATTGGGTCCATTCTGTAATAAAAATCGCGTCGTGACATGTAACAATTGCGCCACAATTGACTATCGAAATCGCGCCACAATGGTTATATAATCGCGTCGCTATCTTTATTGGATCGCGTCGCAATACAATGTAGATCGCGCCGCGAATTCTGTCAAAACAGACCCTGTGCAGGCAGTTTCAAAACCTGACCAAAACTGTAACATTTCAATGTCCGCAACACTTTTAAGCAACTAGTTGTGCAACAACGTTGTATTACAATAATACCAATATTTTTCAAATACAAAATATCAATCAACACATCTTGATTCATAAGAATCAAGCAAAACTCCCAATAACCAAATTGACACTTTGGATCAAAACAATACATCATTCCTTCCATATCAACATTAAAACCAAAATTTTTGACATGGTACAATCGTTTAGCTACATCATATGATCTTGCATTATTTACATATTACTAAAACAAGTTTACATATGTGTGTGTGTGTATATATATATATATATATATATATATATATATATATCCAAAACAACATAAGCCATAATTTTAACAAAAGTAATGGGGCTTCGGTTTCATGAGCATGATTCAAAGAAAACGAGTCAATTACCAAAAGAGCAAAGTCCACCTCTAGCTACCAACGGGCTTCTTGCCCAAATCACCCTTTTTTCCCACTTGCTTCACCTAAAACATAGAAATATAACAACCGTAAGCAAACACTTAGTAAGTGTCGAAATACAATCTCATGTCATTATTATAAATTTAGCTAAGGATCCTTGCTACCCATGCTAGTCGTATACTACTAGCAATCACACGAGCCTATGGCCGCAACCATTACTCGCACCAACCTGTTAGCAAATGGCCGCAACCATTCCTAACACCATGATCATGTAAATCGAGACTTACCTTTCAAAGTTACTAATGGTTCACTTGTACTCTTTCCAATCTCTTTAACACCTAATCACATAGGCACATAACACAAATTATTCATAAAACAATTTACTAACTTACTTTGTACATACTCAGTATACTTTATTCACTTACATCATAACTTTTACTTTAATACCATTGATGATAGTTTCAGCTATACCAATTTCAATTTCATCATATGCACATGTATAGTGATTCTATTAATCATCAATTTCACAATCTTAATCAACAACATAATACTTTCTTTAGAATCAAAATTCATGAGCAAATGTATTATTTTACATCATTTCTACTTTCTTTCTTTTATCACAAATTCTTAGAATCATATTATGATTACTACCATGTTTAGTTTGCTAACTTATCATTCATACATAAGTATAATCACTTTTACTAACTTAGGTTTTCACTAATTCCAAACCCTAACTTGAATTTTTCATGCAAACTACATAATATGCTTATCTAACATACTCACAACACTTATACATTAATAATCTACTCATATAACAAATATTTGCACTTAGGGTTCATAAATTTATCAAACCCTAATCTGATTTTGAAGTACATTTAATAAACCATACCTTGTATGAAATTAGGGGTTAATTAGAAACTTAATATGATGCCTTCTAGCTCAGTTATGAAGGAGGTCACTTTCAATTTCATGAAATCTCCATCTTTCAGGCTCTGGTCGGAGTTTTGATGATTTTGGGTATTAGAAACGAAAATAGAAGCTTGTAGAACTTAAAACCCGTTTCTGGAACTGGTTGAATCGCGTCGCGATGGTCAACAGATCGCGTCGCGATCTTCCTTAACTCAGACCCAACATTTTTCGTTTATTACACTTATAGCCCAAAAATCCATATTATTTCTATTACATATATAACTATGTATAATATATATGTAGTCTTAAATATACACAAACCAAGTAGTATAACAAATATACATATTAATACACATACTCCATTATATATTTTCATATAATATAATTTAGGACTTACAAAAATTAGGTCGTTACACGACCAAACTTGTATTACAATAAATTATTACGCTCTGTGATAAACTGATTGAAGATAGATGGATATAAATGGTTCCAAAGACTAATAACAAATCTTTTTCTAAGAGACTACAAATTAAGGGAATAACAACTTAGTAATTCGTGTTTATACATGTTGTATTTGAAAAAATTAATATTCGATAAGTTTTCACTATCTTAACGATGCAAAGTTCATTCAGGTTATCAACTATAATATTTAACATTGGTTTGTAAGCTAAACATACATATTTCAAATTAAAATCTTAAAATGGATTTAGTTATGTATTCTAAAGTATATGACTAATCGGTATAATTAAGGAAAAAAACGTACTTACGAATTCAATGGCAACTCATAACTAAACTAACATAATAAGTAATTGCATAGACTTTGAAAAATAACATTTGTTAGGGATGCAATTGGCACATATTTATAAGTTACTTCATTGGAGCAAGGCTTATCATGTCGGTCCAAATATAAGACACCTAAGTCCGAAGAGTGAAACTAAATCAACCTCAAACCATATATCAACGTAGAGGTGGAAATCTTGACCCGTTTACTTATATGAATGACTCTGTTTTGGTTGTGTTGTTTCTCAAATGGTAGGAACTGGTCAAATTTAAAAAATTCCGCTAGAAGAGGTTCGTTTTGGTAGCACAAAGTCTATGTTTAATGTACACAACCTACGTACTAAGCTGTTATATTCAAGAATACAGGTTGTTAATAAATTAATGTTCATTATTTATAAGAGAATTAAGAATATGAACTTAACACGTTTGCAAGTTAACTTAGACTGACCTGCCAGTCTACCCCCATTTAAACAAAATGACGTCTTCACCCGTCACGGTCAAACCCACCCATCTTGCCAACTCTAAATTAGAATATAAGTGTCTTACTTGAAGGCCGGTCTCAAGTATTTCCTATGCATAAGAAGTAAGAACACATGTTGCCTAATACATGAGGGATTGACTCGTCTCTTAGTTGCTAGACTACCATATGGTAGAGAATCATAATAAATGATGATGCAGTGCCCCACTAACAACTTCAGCCACCTGCAAAAAGTTGAATATATATGTTTGAAGTGACTCTTAAAAAAATAAGATAATAAGATGGTTTAATGAAATTCTCTTAAACCAATTGTCTGCTACTTAACTCTGCATACTTGTGTTTTTGAGCTGCTCATAAATCAAAAAATAAAATTCATGCCTCAACCTTTCGTAGATCAGGATGATGAGGAGGAATGCAGAAATAAAATTTGTTATAACAATTAACTAACGGGTTTAGGCGCGTTCAGCGGGTAAATAAAAAATTGAACATCTCATTTCACTGAAGTAATTAAAAAGTTTGGTAGATATATTACATGAACATTCATTTATTTATTTAGATTTGTGTATATGTTTTAGATTTTACTCATTATTATTAACTGAATTTTATACGAAAATAAAGTTACAAATTATTCACAAAACTGTGAAATATATAAATCAAAATAATACTCGGTTTTTACAATAATCTATATATCAACAGTTAAAACTAAATTAGTTTTCATTTTCGACAAGTATTAATTTAAGAGTAATTTAATTTAATAATAAATGTACAACTATATGTTTTAACTTTAACAAATACTTCAGAGTGGCTTTTAATCATAACGAAAACACACCTAGATAAATAAAGATGTATCAAACTATAATTTGTTAAATAATATGATACTAGCCAAACTAGTGATGTATTTGGGCAATTGATATAACAGCAAGCCAATGATATTATGAATAGCTACAATAATCAAAGACAATTATAAAGAACCAAACAAATGTTTATCAATTCATGGAATGGTTTGTGATAATCAATACAGTTGGTAAACAATTTTGAGCACATCATGCCCATTTTTATCACATTAATTACTACTGTATATATATACCTAAAAGATCTCATAAACTAATAAAATCAATAAACAAATGGGCCAGAAACTTACAAATTAAAAAACCCCCAATAACGAAGCCCAACAAGAAAATTTATAATAAAAACGATAGACAGGCCCAAAAGGTTGTTACATATCTAAGTTTATTTTAATAACCTTTTTCTTTAATTAAATAAATAAATACATATATAAAACCTCACCATCCTATAAAATAAATATCCTTCAAAGTATAATAACCAAATCACTTAACGTTTGCCCGCGTTGCCGTGGGTCTTGTATCTAGTTTAAATTAGATTAGTTTTCATTTTCAACAACTGTTATATTAAGAGCAATAATAATAATACAACTATATGTTTCAATTTTAACAAATACTTCATAGTGACTTTTAATTATAACAAAAGCACACCTAAATAAATAAATATGCATCTAACTATAATTTGTTAGATAATTTAATACTAATCAACCTAAAATTTTTTTCTGTTCTATTCCGCAAATTTTGCGAGTTATAATCTAGTTGAACTTTAAAGAAAAAGGCTAAAAGTTTTTTATGTTCTATTCCACAAATTTTACGAGTTATAATCTAGTTGAACTTTAAAGAAAAAGGGTAAAAGTTAAGCAAACATAAAATTTTGAATTAAACACCAAGTCCCTATATAGTTAAGGGGATTAGAATGAATAATATAATATTAAATATTAAATTACAATAATCTTGGTTTAATTTAACTCAAAAGTGGGAACAAGATTTAGTCATTTGGAGCAACACCACTTTTGGCCAAAAAAAACTAACATTCATGAATAAATCAAATCAAATGTGTATATGATATATGATAATAAACAATTTGATATGTTAAAACCCAAAATTATATAAAAGAAATGATGGAAGAACAAATCTGACAATTGGAGAACTCAATTCGATGTAAGTTTTCTGAATTAATGGTGTTATGGTTATTAAGGAACTAGGGATTGTTGGCTAGACTCTTTTAAAATTAATCACGACCGGTGATACTTTTTTTTCTTCTTCTCTTTGTCTAAGAAGCATTGATAAAAATTGTAGTACGTGTTCTTCTATAAATTGGAAGTGAATAACTACAAATTTCGGAACATATCATTCATTTTATTTCATCATAAATTTGCAAAGGAAGTTGTGCTCTTTGGAAAACTCGGCTCAAGACTCGAGATCATTTTAAACTCCTAGCAATTTTAATGTAATAGAAGCCTTCATTTGAAAACACGATAAGATCATCAGCAAAGCATAATTAATTCAAGTTAAAATTTTCATATTTCGCACAAGCATCAATGATAAAATCTCCATAACCATCCTGAATAGCTATGGAGGCAGGTATAGCATCACTTTGTCATAAACCTCTTTCATCTTTAAAAAGCCAAAATAATGACGTTACACACTTCATCACCCATTGAATAAGAGACATGTGAAATCCATAATGCATTTAAGAGAGTGACAATTTAGTGTATCATAATGGATAATGTTGATAAAGTATGTTCAAAGTTCGTTACTAAAAATTGTAATTTTGGTATGTTTATTGCATTTTCGCCCAATAAGCTTTTACTAATCCGGGATATTTGATTTTACATCCTACATTGCAGCCTTATGGAACATCAAATTACTTCGAGAAAGAAGAGATATACAGTATGTATGATGGAAGTTGAATGCTCAAGTTTGGATAGAATTAGCACCCTTGCTGAAGACATTAAAGTATGCATACTATGTCTAATGCCAATCAGTGATGCAGTAAGGACGAGCATCTTGTCAAGGAAATGGAGATATATATGGGCGAGCATTACAAAACTTGATATTGATAACCACTTTTATAAGTTTATAAGATCAAGATGGTGTTTTACGGATGGTATTAAAGCCTTAAAGCTTAAACTTGCTATTGCTATCTTCCACCTTTTGATGCTACGCACGAGACCGCTAATCAGGTTTACTTGGCGTATGTACCTAAATGTGCCTGCTGAGATCGACCAGATAATTCTTTACCTTTCGAGAAGCAATACTTTGGAGCAATTTGAATTAGTATACAATTCCTACCACGACAACCACTACAAGCTACCATACTCGTTGGAGTCGTTACAAAAATTAAAACATTTAAAACTATTCAATTTTGAACTTGAGCCTTCAAAGACATATAGCGGGTTTCGTATGTTGAGGCGGCTTGAGTTGTATAATGTTATGATAACTACAGATTCTCTTAAGCGTTTCCTCACCAATTGTCAGTTACTTGATGAACTATATTTGGTATGATCTATATATAACTGCATGCATACCATGCTCCTACGATCTAAAACCTTATACAAAATGTAGTTTGCTAACTTTATTTTGATGCAGATGGTAAATAAAAGAAGAATTTTTAAAGTAGACAAGATAACATTTGATGAGTTATTTAAATCTTTACCATTACTTCAGAGTTTAGCTATCTCAAAAGATTATATGGAGGTAATATATATTGATCTAAAGTAATTCAGTATTTGATTTCAAATAAGTGTATATTTAACTTGTATGCTAAATCTTGTTTTGGTACTTTATGAAATGAAGCACTTTGCTGTACGTGATATGCCAAGGCAGCTTCCAATTTCACTTGTCCGTATTAAATTTCTCCATTTTGGTTTGAACTTTATGGAACGAGATAAGCTTTTTTGTGCCCTTTCTTTGATCAAGAGCTCCCCAACTTTAACAATACTTACTATTGAGGTGAATATATAACTCCATTACATATAGTGCAAAATATGATTACTTCTTTTTTATTTTGACATGTTTTCGATATTTTACATATATATTATTATATCATAGAATGAAGATTTTGGTATTCGATCATTTGCTACGGATAATCTTGAAGAATTCAGGAGCAAAGAGATGGATCCCTCGGGGTTCAAGTTGGATCATCTTGAAGAATTCGGGATGTCAAATTTCGGTAACTTAGCTATTGAGATGGACTTTTTGAAGTTTGTCATGGCCAGTTCACCCATGCTAAAAAGAGGGGGAATAGAGCTTAATGATGACATTACAGTTGACCAAGAACTAAAGATACTTAACGATCCATTTCCACGTGCTTCACCTTCTGTAAAGTTCATAGTTAAACGTCGAGATAGTTTTTCATTGCGAAAGTTATTACTTTCAAATCGTGACTTCATTAATTATCTCTCATCAACCTGAATCCAACATGATTAGATAAATGAGTTGATGTACTTTTAAATTCTAACCCAACTCAAACATGTTACTCCGAAACTCGGACACAACCCATGTAAGAAGGATTTAAGGAGAGCGGGAAGAAATGGAGAGGACAAAAAGAAAAAAAAAAGAGTAAGTTAAAGAAGAGTTCGTGAAAATTGATGTTATTGTTATTGTTATTGTTATTGTTATTGTTATATTTTATTGTTATTGTTATTGTTATTGTTATTGTTATTGTTATTGTTATTGTTATTGTTATTGTTATTGTTATTGTTATTGTTATTGTTATTATTATTATTAGTATTATTATTAGGTGAAGGATCCGTGACAACGCGAGCTTTGATATTTGTGTTTGTTAAAAGATAATTTTAAGTTAACCGAGTGTTTAGTTTAGTTAAATAAGTCAAATGTATTCCATAATCATATTTGTTTCTTTTTGGCATCTCTATTTGTACATGATACCATATTATCATGTTAAAGATTACACGGGTTGATATAATTACGATAGAAGGTAAATCATATTGTTATGTTAGATATGTATATAATCGGCAACCTTCTATCGTTCACGATATAATCGTAATCCAATGATTCATACGACCTGAAACACCCCAACACTTATAAGTAATTAATTTAGTTTCAAAAAATTGTAATTGGGTCCATTCTGTAATAAAAATCGCGTCGTGACATGTAACAATTGCGCCACAATTGACTATCGAAATCGCGCCACAATGGTTATATAATCGCGTCGCTATCTTTATTGGATCGCGTCGCAATACAATGTAGATCGCGCCGCGAATTCTGTCAAAACAGACCCTGTGCAGGCAGTTTCAAAACCTGACCAAAACTGTAACATTTCAATGTCCGCAACACTTTTAAGCAACTAGTTGTGCAACAACGTTGTATTACAATAATACCAATATTTTTCAAATACAAAATATCAATCAACACATCTTGATTCATAAGAATCAAGCAAAACTCCCAATAACCAAATTGACACTTTGGATCAAAACAATACATCATTCCTTCCATATCAACATTAAAACCAAAATTTTTGACATGGTACAATCGTTTAGCTACATCATATGATCTTGCATTATTTACATATTACTAAAACAAGTTTACATATGTGTGTGTGTATATATATATATATATATATATATATATATATATATATATATATATATATATCCAAAACAACATAAGCCATAATTTTAACAAAAGTAATGGGGCTTCGGTTTCATGAGCATGATTCAAAGAAAACGAGTCAATTACCAAAAGAGCAAAGTCCACCTCTAGCTACCAACGGGCTTCTTGCCCAAATCACCCTTTTTTCCCACTTGCTTCACCTAAAACATAGAAATATAACAACCGTAAGCAAACACTTAGTAAGTGTCGAAATACAATCTCATGTCATTATTATAAATTTAGCTAAGGATCCTTGCTACCCATGCTAGTCGTATACTACTAGCAATCACACGAGCCTATGGCCGCAACCATTACTCGCACCAACCTGTTAGCAAATGGCCGCAACCATTCCTAACACCATGATCATGTAAATCGAGACTTACCTTTCAAAGTTACTAATGGTTCACTTGTACTCTTTCCAATCTCTTTAACACCTAATCACATAGGCACATAACACAAATTATTCATAAAACAATTTACTAACTTACTTTGTACATACTCAGTATACTTTATTCACTTACATCATAACTTTTACTTTAATACCATTGATGATAGTTTCAGCTATACCAATTTCAATTTCATCATATGCACATGTATAGTGATTCTATTAATCATCAATTTCACAATCTTAATCAACAACATAATACTTTCTTTAGAATCAAAATTCATGAGCAAATGTATTATTTTACATCATTTCTACTTTCTTTCTTTTATCACAAATTCTTAGAATCATATTATGATTACTACCATGTTTAGTTTGCTAACTTATCATTCATACATAAGTATAATCACTTTTACTAACTTAGGTTTTCACTAATTCCAAACCCTAACTTGAATTTTTCATGCAAACTACATAATATGCTTATCTAACATACTCACAACACTTATACATTAATAATCTACTCATATAACAAATATTTGCACTTAGGGTTCATAAATTTATCAAACCCTAATCTGATTTTGAAGTACATTTAATAAACCATACCTTGTATGAAATTAGGGGTTAATTAGAAACTTAATATGATGCCTTCTAGCTCAGTTATGAAGGAGGTCACTTTCAATTTCATGAAATCTCCATCTTTCAGGCTCTGGTCGGAGTTTTGATGATTTTGGGTATTAGAAACGAAAATAGAAGCTTGTAGAACTTAAAACCCGTTTCTGGAACTGGTTGAATCGCGTCGCGATGGTCAACAGATCGCGTCGCGATCTTCCTTAACTCAGACCCAACATTTTTCGTTTATTACACTTATAGCCCAAAAATCCATATTATTTCTATTACATATATAACTATGTATAATATATATGTAGTCTTAAATATACACAAACCAAGTAGTATAACAAATATACATATTAATACACATACTCCATTATATATTTTCATATAATATAATTTAGGACTTACAAAAATTAGGTCGTTACACGACCAAACTTGTATTACAATAAATTATTACGCTCTGTGATAAACTGATTGAAGATAGATGGATATAAATGGTTCCAAAGACTAATAACAAATCTTTTTCTAAGAGACTACAAATTAAGGGAATAACAACTTAGTAATTCGTGTTTATACATGTTGTATTTGAAAAAATTAATATTCGATAAGTTTTCACTATCTTAACGATGCAAAGTTCATTCAGGTTATCAACTATAATATTTAACATTGGTTTGTAAGCTAAACATACATATTTCAAATTAAAATCTTAAAATGGATTTAGTTATGTATTCTAAAGTATATGACTAATCGGTATAATTAAGGAAAAAAACGTACTTACGAATTCAATGGCAACTCATAACTAAACTAACATAATAAGTAATTGCATAGACTTTGAAAAATAACATTTGTTAGGGATGCAATTGGCACATATTTATAAGTTACTTCATTGGAGCAAGGCTTATCATGTCGGTCCAAATATGAGACACCTAAGTTCGAAGAGTGAAACTAAATCAACCTCAAACCATATATCAACGTAGAGGTGGAAATCTTGACCCGTTTACTTATATGAATGACTCTGTTTTGGTTGTGTTGTTTCTCAAATGGTAGGAACTGGTCAAATTTAAAAAATTCCGCTAGAAGAGGTTCATTTTGGTAGCACAAAGTCTATGTTTAATGTACACAACCTACGTACTAAGCTGTTATATTCAAGAATACAGGTTGTTAATAAATTAATGTTCATTATTTATAAGAGAATTAAGAATATGAACTTAACACGTTTGCAAGTTAACTTAGACCGACCTGCCAGTCTACCCCCATTTAAACAAAATGACGTCTTCACCCGTCACGGTCAAACCCACCCATCTTGCCAACTCTAAATTAGAATATAAGTGTCTTACTTGAAGGCCGGTCTCAAGTATTTCCTATGCATAAGAAGTAAGAACACAGGTTGCCTAATACATGAGGGATTGACTCGTCTCTTAGTTGCTAGACTACCATATGGTAGAGAATCATAATAAATGATGATGCAGTGCCCCACTAACAACTTCAGCCACCTGCAAAAAGTTGAATATATATGTTTGAAGTGACTCTTAAAAAAATAAGATAATAAGATGGTTTAATGAAATTCTCTTAAACCAATTGTCTGCTACTTAACTCTGCATACTTGTGTTTTTGAGCTGCTCATAAATCAAAAAATAAAATTCATGCCTCAACCTTTCGTAGATCAGGATGATGAGGAGGAATGCAGAAATAAAATTTGTTATAACAATTAACTAACGGGTTTAGGCGCGTCCAACGGGTAAATAAAAAATTGAACATCTCATTTCACTGAAGTAATTAAAAAGTTTGGTAGATATATTACATGAACATTCATTTATTTATTTAGATTTGTGTATATGTTTTAGATTATACTCATTATTATTAACTGAATTTTATACGAAAATAAAGTTACAAATTATTCACAAAACTGTGAAATATATAAATCAAAATAATACTCGGTTTTTACTATAATCTATATATCAACAGGTAAAACTAAATTAGTTTTCATTTTCGACAAGTATTAATTTAAGAGTAATTTAATTTAATAATAAATGTACAACTATATGTTTTAACTTTAACAAATACTTCAGAGTGGCTTTTAATCATAACGAAAACACACCTAGATAAATAAAGATGTATCAAACTATAATTTGTTAAATAATATGATACTAGCCAAACTAGTGATGTATTTGGGCAATTGATATAACAGCAAGCCAATGATATTATGAATAGCTACAATAATCAAAGACAATTATAAAGAACCAAACAAATATTTATCAATTCATGGAATGGTTTGTGATAATCAATACAGTTGGTAAACAATTTTGAGCACATCATGCCCATTTTTATCACATTAATTACTACTGTATATATATACCTAAAAGATCTCATAAACTAATAAAATCAATAAACAAATGGGCCAGAAACTTACAAATTAAAAAAACCCCCAATAACGAAGCCCAACAAGAAAATTTATAATAAAAACGATAGACAGGCCCAAAAGGTTGTTACATATCTAAGTTTATTTAAATAACCTTTTTCTTTAATTAAATAAATAAATTAATATATAAAACCTCACCATCCTATAAAATAAATATCCTTCAAAGTATAATAACCAAATCACTTAACGTTTGCCCGCGTTGCCGTGGGTCTTGTATCTAGTTTAAATTAGATTAGTTTTCATTTTCAACAACTGTTATATTAAGAGCAATAATAATAATACAACTATATGTTTCAATTTTAACAAATACTTGATAGTGACTTTTAATTATAACAAAAGCACACCTAAATAAATAAATATTCATCTAACTATAATTTGTTAGATAATTTAATACTAATCAACCTAAATTTTTTTTCTGTTCTATCCGCAAATTTTGCGAGTTATAATCTAGTTGAACTTTAAAGAAAAAGGCTAAATTTTTTTTATGTTCTATTCCACAAATTTTACGAGTTATAATCTAGTTGAACTTTAAAGAAAAAGGGTAAAAGTTAAGCAAACATAAAATTTTGAATTAAACACCAAGTCCCTATATAGTTAAGGGGATTAGAATGAATAATATAATATTAAATATTAAATTACAATAATCTTGGTTTAATTTAACTCAAAAGTGGGAACAAGATTTAGTCATTTGGAGCAACACCACTTTCGGCCAAAAAAAACTAACATTCATGAATAAATCAAATCAAATGTGTATATGAATATGATAATAAACAATTTGATATGTTAAAACCCAAAATTATATAAAAGAAATGATGGAAGAACAAATCTGACAATTGGAGAACTCAATTCGATGTAAGTTTTCTGAATTAATGGTGTTATGGTTATTAAGGAACTAGGGATTTGTTGGCTAGACTCTTTTAAAATTAATCACGACCGGTGATACTTTTTTTTCTTCTTCTCTTTGTCTAAGAAGCATTGATAAAAATTGTAGTACGTGTTCTTCTATAAATTGGAAGTGAATAACTACAAATTTCGGAACATATCATTCATTTTATTTCATCATAAATTTGCAAAGGAAGTTGTGCTCTTTGGAAAACTCGGCTCAAGACTCGAGATCATTTTAAACTCCTAGCATTTTTAATGTAATAGAAGCTGACTAAACACGATCTTCATTTGAAAACACGATAAGATCATCAGCAAAGCATAATTAATTCAAGTTAAAATTTTCATATTTCGCACAAGCATCAATGATAAAATCTCCATAACCATCCTGAATAGCTATGGAGGCAGGTATAGCATCACTTTGTCGTAAACCTCTTTCGTCTTTAAAAAGCCAAAATAATGACGTTACACACTTCATCACCCATTGAATAAGAGACATAGAATGACAATTTAGTGTATCATATCGGATAATGTTGATAAAGTATGTTCAAAGTTCGTTACTAAAAATTGTAATTTTGGTATGTTTATTGCATTTTCGCCCAATAAGCTTTTACTAATCCGGGATATTTGATTTTACATCCTACATTGCAGCCTTATGGAACATCAAATTACTTCGAGAAAGAAGAGATATACAGTATGTATGATGGAAGTTGAATGCTCAAGTTTGGATAGAATTAGCACCCTTGCTGAAGACATTAAGGTATGCATACTATGTCTAATGCCAATCAGTGATGCAGTAAGGACGAGCATCTTGTCAAGGAAATGGAGATATATATGGGCGAGCATTACAAAACTTGATATTGATAACCACTTTTATAAGTTTATAAGATCAAGATGGTGTTTTACGGATGGTATTAAAGCCTTAAAGCTTAAACTTGCTATTGCTATCTTCCACCTTTTGATGCTACGCACGAGACCGCTAATCAGGTTTACTTGGCGTATGTACCTAAATGTGCCTGCTGAGATCGACCAGATAATTCTTTACCTTTCGAGAAGCAATACTTTGGAGCAATTTGAATTAGTATACAATTCCTACCACGACAACCACTACAAGCTACCATACTCGTTGGAGTCGTTACAAAAATTAAAACATTTAAAACTATTCAATTTTGAACTTGAGCCTTCAAAGACATATAGCGGGTTTCGTATGTTGAGGCGGCTTGAGTTGTATAATGTTATGATAACTACAGATTCTCTTAAGCGTTTCCTCACCAATTGTCAGTTACTTGATGAACTATATTTGGTATGATCTATATATAACTGCATGCATACCATGCTCCTACGATCTAAAACCTTATACAAAATGTAGTTTGCTAACTTTATTTTGATGCAGATGGTAAATAAAAGAAGAATATTTAAAGTAGACAAGATAACATTTGATGAGTTATTTAAATCTTTACCATTACTTCAGAGTTTAGCTATCTCAAAAGATTATATGGAGGTAATATATATTGATCTAAAGTAATTCAGTATTTGATTTCAAATAAGTGTATATTTAACTTGTATGCTAAATCTTGTTTTGGTACTTTATGAAATGAAGCACTTTGCTATACGTGATATGCCAAGGCAGCTTCCAATTTCACTTGTCCGTATTAAATTTCTCCATTTTGGTTTGAACTTTATGGAACGAGATAAGCTTTTGTGTGCCCTTTGTTTGATCAAGAGCTCCCCAACTTTAACAATACTTACTATTGAGGTGAATATATAACTCCATTACATATAGTGCAAAATGTGATTACTTCTTTTTTATTTTGACATGTTTTCGATATTTTACATATATATTATTATATCATAGAATGAAGATTTTGGTATTCGATCATTTGCTACGGATAATCTTGAAGAATTCAGGAGCAAAGAGATGGATCCCTCGGGGTTCAAGTTGGATCATCTTGAAGAATTCGGGATGTCAAATTTCGGTAACTTAGCTATTGAGATGGACTTTTTGAAGCTTGTCATGGCCAGTTCACCCATGCTAAAAAGAGGGGGAATAGAGCTTAATGATGACATTACAGTTGACCAAGAACTAAAGATACTTAACGATCCATTTCCACGTGCTTCACCTTCTGTAAAGTTCATAGTTAAACGTCGAGATAGTTTTTCATTGCGAAAGTTATTACTTTCAAATCGTGACTTCATTAATTATCTCTCATCAACCTGAATCCAACATGATTAGATAAATGAGTTGATGTACTTTTAAATTCTAACCCAACCCAAACATGTTACTCCGAAACTCGGACACAACCCATGTAAGAAGGATTTAAGGAGAGCGGGAAGAAATGGAGAGGACAAAAAGAAAAAAAAAGAGTAAGTTAAAGGGGAGTTCGTGAAAATTGATATTATTGTTATTGTTATTGTTATTGTTATTGTTATTGTTATTGTTATTGTTATTGTTATTGTTATTGTTATTGTTATTGTTATTGTTATTGTTATTGTTATTGTTATTGTTATTGTTATTGTTATTGTTATTGTTATTGTTATTGTTATTGTTATTGTTATTGTTATTGTTATTGTTATTGTTATTGTTATTGTTATTGTTATTGTTATTGTTATTGTTATTGTTATTGTTATTGTTATTGTTATTGTTATTGTTATTGTTATTGTTATTGTTATTGTTATTGTTATTGTTATTGTTATTGTTATTGTTATTGTTATTGTTATTGTTATTGTTATTGTTATTGTTATTGTTATTGTTATTGTTATTGTTATTGTTATTGTTATTGTTATTGTTATTGTTATTGTTATTGTTATTGTTATTGTTATTGTTATTGTTATTGTTATTGTTATTGTTATTGTTATTGTTATTGTTATTGTTATTGTTATTGTTATTGTTATTGTTATTGTTATTGTTATTGTTATTGTTATTGTTATTGTTATTGTTATTGTTATTGTTATTGTTATTGTTATTGTTATTGTTATTGTTATTGTTATTGTTATTGTTATTGTTATTGTTATTGTTATTGTTATTGTTATTGTTATTGTTATTGTTATTGTTATTGTTATTGGGTGAAGGATTCGTGACAACGCGAGCTTTGATATTTGTGTTTGTTAAAAGATAATTTTAAGTTAACCGAGTGTTTAGTTTAGTTAAATAAGTCAAATGTATTCCATAATCATATTTGTTTCTTTTTGGCATCTCTATTTGTACATGATACCATATTATCATGTTAAAGATTACACGGGTTGATATAATTACGATAGAAGGTAAATCATATTGTTATGTTAGATATGTATATAATCGGCAACCTTCTATCGTTCACGATATAATCGTAATCCAATGATTCATACGACCTGAAACACCCCAACACTTATAAGTAATTAATTTAGTTTCAAAAAATTGTAATCGGGTCCATTCTGTAATAAAAATCACGTCGTGACATGTAACAATTCGCCACAATTGACTATCGAAATCGCGCCACAATGGTTATATAATCGCGTCGCTATCTTTATTGGATCGCGTCGCAATACAATGTAGATCGCGCTGCGATTTCTGCCAAAACAGACCCTGTGCAGGCAGTTCAAAACCTGACCAAAACTGTAACATTTCAATGTCCGCAACACTTTTAAGCAACTAGTTGTGCAATAGCGTTGTATTACAATAATACCAATATTTTTCAAATACAAAATATCAATCAACACATCTTGATTCATAAGAATCAAGCAAAACTCCCAATAACCAAATTGACACTTTGGATCAAAACAATACATCATTCCTTCCATATCAACATTAAAACCAAAATTTTTGACATGGTACAATCTTTTAGCTACATCATATGATCTTGCATTATTTACATATTACTAAAACAAGTTTACATATGTGTGTGTGTGTGTGTATATATATATATATATATATATATATATATATATATATATATATATATATATATATCCAAAACAACATAAGCCATAATTTTAACAAAAGTAATGGGGCTTCGGTTTCATGAGCATGATTCAAAGAAAACGAGTCAATTACCAAAAGAGCAAAGTCCACCTCTAGCTACCAACGGGCTTCTTGCCCAAATCACCCTTTTTTCCCACTTGCTTCACCTAAAACATAGAAATATAACAACCGTAAGCAAACACTTAGTAAGTGACGAAATACAATCTCATGTCATTATTATAAATTTAGCTAAGGATCCTTGCTACCCATGCTAATCGTATACTACTAGCAATCACACGAGCCTATGGCCGCAACCATTACTCGCAGCAACCTGTTAGCAAATGGCCGCAACCATTCCTAACACCATGATCATGTAAATCGAGACTTACCTTTCAAAGTCACTAATGGTTCACTTGTACTCTTTCCAATCTCTTTAACACCTAATCACATAGGCACATAACACAAATTATTCATAAAACAATTTACTAACTTACTTTGTACATACTCAGTATACTTTATTCACTTACATCATAACTTTTACTTTAATACCATTGATGATAGTTTCAGCTATACCAATTTCAATTTCATCATATGCACATGTATAGTGATTCTATTAATCATCAATTTCACAATCTTAATCAACAACATAATACTTTCTTTAGAATCAAAATTCATGAGCAAATGTATTATTTTACATCATTTCTACTTTCTTTCTTTTATCACAAATTCTTAGAATCATATTATGATTACTACCATGTTTAGTTTGCTAACTTATCATTCATACACAAGTATAATCACTTTTACTAACTTAGGTTTTCACTAATTCCAAACCCTAACTTGAATTTTTCATGCAAACTACATAATATGCTTATCTAACATACTCACAACACTTATACATTAATAATCTACTCATATAACAAATATTTGCACTTAGGGTTCATAAATTTATCAAACCCTAATCTGATTTTAAAGTAAATTTAATAAACCATACCTTGTATGAAATTAGGGGTTAATTAGAAACTTAATATGATGCCTTCTAGCTCAGTTATGAAGGAGGTCACTTTCAATTTCATGAAATCGCCATCTTTCAGGCTCTGGTCGGAGTTTTGATGAATTTGGGTATTAGAAACGAAAATAGAAGCTTGTAGAACTTAAAACCCGTTTTTGGAACTGGTCGAATCGCGTCGCGATGGTCAACAGATCGCGTCGCGATCTTCCTTAACTCAGACCCAACATTTTTTGTTTATTACACTTATAGCCCAAAAATCCTTAACTCAGTATGATGAATCGTTTCTAGAGTACGGGTCATGTCTTGTGCAAAATCTCACGTATTCTTTATCTTCTATTTCAAGGATCATGCCGCCTAGACGTCAAACTTACAGTCAAGAAGAGCTTAACCGACTCATTGCCCGGAGTGTAGCTGACGCCCTAGCTGCCCAACGAAATAGTGGTTCAAATCTAAATGCAGGCAGCGAAGATACATTACACAACACACCTGCAGCTAAACCCTATACCTACAAAGATTTCCAAAACTGCAAACCCCTGAACTTCAAGGGTACAGAATGAGCCATCGGATTATTTAGATGGTTTGAAAGGGTGGAATCTATTTTTTGCATCTGCAATTGCACCGAAGAGTGCAAGGTCAAATACTCCACTTGTACCTTTCAGGAAGGTGCACTTACTTGGTGGAACACTTACATGCAAACCGTAGGAATTGATACTGC
The DNA here is from genome assembly GCA_963422505.1 of Pseudognaphalium luteoalbum. Taxonomy (NCBI): domain Eukaryota; kingdom Viridiplantae; phylum Streptophyta; class Magnoliopsida; order Asterales; family Asteraceae; genus Pseudognaphalium; species Pseudognaphalium luteoalbum. The sequence goes on from OY730195.1 coordinate 31,346,019, forward strand.
ATATCAACTCCCATGGGATGATCTCAAGAAAATGCTTACAGAGGAGTATTGCCCTCGGGAAGAACTTCCACAGCTTGAGGTTGAATTCTGGAACCTCATGGTTAAGGGCAATGACATTGCTGGCTACACCACCCGTTTTCACCAACTGTCACTCCTTTGCCCAACTATGGTGGACCCGGAGTATAAGCGAATCGAAAGATACATTTGGGGACTCCCAGCTCATATTCAGGGGATGGTTACTGCTTCAAACCCCAGAACCATACAGAGTGCTATCCGTATGGCACACAGTCTAATGGCTCAGGTTGTCCGCCGAGGGAAACCTGCTGAAAAGAACACAGGGAACCAATCCGGGGATAACAAGCGGAAGTGGACTGGGAACCTCAACAACCAAAGCCAACAACAGAATAAGAGGCCAGAAACTGCTAAGGCCAACACTACTGGAACTGATGACTGAAAGAAGTACCAAGGAAGCAAACCCTACTGCTCCAAGTGTACTTTGCACCATGACGGTCCTTGTGGTAATGTTTGCGGCAAATGCAAACGACAGGGCCACATAGCCAAAGACTGTCGAGTTCCCAGCACAGCCACCAAACCCAATGCACCAAAAGCCTGTTATGAGTGTGGCGATACACGGCACTTCAGGAATGACTGCCCAAAGCACAACAACAATAACAACAGGAAAAACAACAACAACAACGCTCGCGGTAGAGCTTTTGTGATGAACTCGGGGGATGCCCGTCAAGACCCGAATGTGGTCACGGGTACGTTCCTTCTCAACAACCTTACTGCTTCACTTTTGTTTGATACCGGTGCTGATAAAAGCTTTATATCTGATGAGTTTTGTCCGCTACTCAACATTACACCTGATGCCTTAGATGCTAAGTATATTGTAGAATTAGCTAATGGGCAAACTGATCGAGGCTGACAGTGTGATACCTAATTGCACTTTAAACTTAGCCAACGAACTCTTCTCCATTGATCTCATACCTGTAGAGATCGGGAGCTTCGACATCATAATAGGCATGGATTGGTTATTGATGCGTGTGAAAGCGCGTCTTGTTTTATTATTTATAACTGAAAATACCTTATTAATACTATCACACAACCAGGCAAGAATACCCGATCGAATGTAAGTATGAACTTGGTAAGACCGAGTCGAACACAGGGAACGATGGTGTTTATAAAAATAGAAAGTACTAATTAACTATGAAAACAGTAAATAGAGGGGCGTTTTAGTTCCGTTTGAACATATGAATTTAATTAGTAAATAAAACAATAAAATATTTAAATTAAATGACAGATAAGAAACAATAGGAAGGAATAAGTAATTGTATAATTAATGTCAATCAGATTCATATCTCTTGATTCATCACGTATGATTATCTAACTGTGATTTCTTTTATATCAATTAAGTCACTAATCAAAGATTCCTAATTGAATGTGAACTAGCCAACTTTCCGGGTCTAACTAATTCCTACAATTTAGGGTCCAACATGGAACATCGGTCCAATGTCACAAGATGATCAGTCAATTGTGTGCTTTTCCCTAATTTGAGCATTAAACATTCACAACTAATTATAATTAACTCAAGTGGCATGACTCAACAATGCCCAATAATTTCTTATTGTCTTATTCATTTTAAAGTGAATAATTATTACTGTCTCAACCTATCAGACTAAACATATTTAGCAATAGTCAAAACCCTAAGAGTTTAAAAATCAATAGTCAATAATATCGAAGGAAATCAATCTCATTAACATTACCAACCACGTTGAGCAATAATAATTACCAGTTACCAATAAATAAGGATCCACGAGTAATATAAAAGTTTTCAATTAAATAACTTATTCAATACGCAATTAAAATCATTCAATAATCATGATCTGAGTTCAATTAATCACTCAATTACTTTTAATATTCAATTCATCGTACAAACAGTAAACTCAGATTTATTCAAGATCAAAATCATCAATGACATCGAATAAAAGAAATTATACCAAATATAAAAGACGAATCACGAAGAATCAACACGAACTATCCTTAATCTTGACTCTACCTGCGTCCAAAACGCTAAGAAAATTCATAAATAAACCCTAAGCTTCGAATAAAGTCGACCGGAACAAACCCTAAACGAAATCTTCTGTTTTTAGGGTTTTTTTCGCGTTTTTTTTGCGTTTTTATACTTCCTAGAAAAACCATCCATACAGCGTATGGATGAAAAACAAACCCAGCCCAAGTCCGCGTAACTTGGGCCTCCACCGTCTCAATCCATACGGCGTATGGAAATCCATACGGCGTATGGATTGACTATTTCAGCCGATTTTGTATTTTTCTTCTTTAACTTTTTCTTCATCCTTCGGCTTTGCTTTACTCTTCAAAAATGCATCATTTAACTCGTTTATTGACCGTTTTCAGTTCCTTTCTTCATAACGCTCCATTTCCACATCTAATTGCAAATATGAACGAAATCAATATCTAATCTTAATTAAATGCAATAGAAACATCCAAGAATCGGGGTAAAATACTACTAAAATATAGTACTTTTGAGCGTTTATCAGTTATCCAAGCACCGCGCCGAAATCGTCTGTTATGATAAAATCGTTCGTATACCTCTCGTCTCCGGTGGAACCTTAGTCATACAAGGGGAGACCGGTAGACAGAGCTTGAACATTATCTCATGCATGAAAACCCGAAAATGCCTAAGAAAAGGTTACCAAGCAATCCTCGCACATGTAACGGAGAAAAAGTCGGAGGAGAAGTGACTTAAGGATGTACCTATAGTTCGAGACTTTCCAGAAATCTTCCCTGAAGACCTGCCTGGCCTTCCACCACCTAGAAAAGTCGAGTTCTCTATTGATCTTGTGCCCGGCGCAGCACCCGTGGCACGAGCCCCATACCGTTTAGCCTCATCCGAGTTGCAGGAGTTGTCTACCCAATAACAGGAACTCCTGGAGAAAGGATTCATCCGACCAAGTTCCTCACCTTGGGGAGCTCTGGTCATATTCGTGAAATAGAAAGATGGGTCTTTCCGAATGTGTATCGATTACCGCGAACTGAACAAGCTAACTGTAAACAATCAATACCCACTTCCACGTATTGATGACCTGTTTGACCAACTCCAGGGATCGAGCTTTTACTCAAAGATCGATCTACGGTCAGGTTATCACTAACTACGAGTTCGTGAAGATGATATTCCATAAACTTCCTTCAGAACTCGCTATGGGCATTACAAATTCCAAGTGATGCCATACGCACCGGCGGTATTCATGGACCTTATGAATCGGGTGTGCAAACCTTATCTCGACAAGTTTGTCATCGTGTTCATTGACGACATTCTGATTTACTCGCGCAACGAACAAGAACACGTGCAACACCTGAAAACCATCCTAGAACTACTAAAACACGAGAAGTTATATGCCAAATTCTCTAAGTGTGAGTTTTGGATGCAAACCGTACAATTCCTCGGTCACGTCATTGACAGCCAAGGAATTCATGTCGATCCAGCAAAAATTAAGGCCATCAAGTGCTGGCAAGCACCTACCACACCAACCGAAGTACGCCAATTCTTAGGACTCGCTGGATACTATCGGCGATTCATTGAGAATTTCTCGAAAATAGCCCAACCTCTCACCACCCTGACTCAGAAGGAAATTTTTTTTGATTGGACTGATAAACAAGAGTCAGCCTTCCAACTGCTTAAACAAAAACTTTCTAGTGCACCAATCTTATCCCTACCTAAAGGCAAAGATGACTTCGTGGTTTACTGTGATGCTTCACACCAAGGTCTCGGTTGCGTGTTAATGCAACGAGAGAAAGTCATCGCCTATGCCTCCCGACAACTCAACGTCCACGAAAAGAATTACACAACTCATGACCTAGAGTTGGGATCTGTGGTATTCGCACTTAAAATCTGGAGACACTATCTATATGGTACCAAGTGTACAATCTTTACCGACCATAAAAGTCTCCAACATATCTTCGACCAGAAGGATCTCAACATGAGGCAACGTCGACGGGTCGAGTTGCGAGATTATAATCAAAAATCTCATCCTCTACATTCGGAAACGGGTTGATTATTGGTGAATGGGGTAGTGCAGAATACGTGCGTAATCTTTGATGAAACGTGCGTTCAAGTTCTTCAAATGGAACGGAAGGGTTGGGATCCGATGTTCGGGTCATAAACGTCCTGCAATAACTTACCTAGTCAATAGAACAGGCTACTAAGGTACCTCAAACAAAGTAATCTAATCCAGAACCACAACACTTAACAACTAAACAAAATATAAAGCAGTAAATAATAAAACACAAATAAAACGTTAAACAAGTTCCAAATTATTTAATTGAAACAAACCGTCCCTGGCAGCGGCGCCAAAAACTTGATGTCGTGTAAACGGGGCTTAAGTTTAAATATACACAACTCAGGCAAGAATACCTAATCGTATAATAGTATAGTATGATAAGTCCGAGTCGAACACAGGAAACGGATGTCAATTTTAACAAATTGGAAATGTTTCGGCCAATGGGCCGTGGCAACGGGTCATCCTCGAAAAGCTCATTCGGAAGCCCGGTCGGGGTGTCGTCGGAGAGGTCAACCGAGTCCGTGAAGTAGTTGTCATCTTCGTGTTGAACCCCTTGAACTTTACACCATTTTGAATGAAACCTTAAAACATTCCAAGCTTCTTTCATATTGAAGCTTTTGTTGAACAACCGGAAGTACTCCGCAACCGATCTGTCAAACACCATTTCATTGTCGGTGCCGCTACCCCTCCTAGACATCTTGCTGTGTTCTTCGTATATGTTATTGAAATCTTTGCAATACCTGTTTATGTATCGCCACTTTGAGGATAGTGCGTCGGCGTAGCGAACCCAACCTTGATCGTTAGAGTTAAACTTTTCTTCTAACGGTGGTCCACAACGTACCCCTTTTTTGGTTGTTCCCGGTGATGGGATCCTCCGACGTGTCACACCAACATGTCGCCAACCACGCTTCTTCCGCTCCCGCCCAACTCTTTTTCAGACACGATTTGGGCCCCGGTTCCGCTCATTTTTTGTGACTTCTTTTTCGGGGACTTTGTTGGATTTGCTTTCCGGGTCGTTGGGTGGGTGGCTCGGGTTGTGGTTTGGGTTGTTGGGTTTGTTGGGGGGGGGGGGGGGGAAGAATGTTGGTGGTTGTTGAAAGTAAGGTTGTTGGTGGTGGAAGTATGGTTGTTGTTATTGACCATAATCGTAAGGTTGTTGATAGTATGGTGGTGGTGGATACATGCCGTATTGTGGTGGATTTGGGTGATGATTTGGTTGTGAGCTAGCGCAACCGGGAGTGTTTGGAGTTCCAAACATCATGAGGTTAGTGTATGACATTTGCTCGGGATTAAAGTGAGTGTTCGGGTTTCAGTTTGGGGATTCATTTGGTGAAGACATGATTGTGGGTGTTGATTTTTTTAAGTGTTTGAAGATTGTATAAAAAGATGGGAGAATGAAGATGTGTTGTGTGAAAAATGAGTTAGGAAGTGTGGATATATATTGAAAAGGAAATGGGATTTTAAAAAAAAAAAAATTCTGCCAAAAGGCCGCTCCAACGGTTATTTTTCAATTTTTTATTTTTATGTTTCAAACGGTAAAATGCCCTGGGCCCCACAAAACGACGCACGCAGCTCCGTGCATATCCGATCGTCACCCCCAGAATGCCCCCTCAGAACGCCCCGTTGCCGGCGTTCTGGGGCATTCTGAGGCTCCACCTCGACCAGAACGCCCGCGTTGCAAATGGTCTTATGAACTTACATTTTTAATCATTCATATAAAATGTTAAAGGTTTACTGTACAATATACTAATATACTATAGGACTACATAAAGCAACCTCCTTTTTGCACTTTTTCTCATCTCCTACCCTCTTCATCCATCTAATCAATCACATCATACTTTTTTTTTTGGGTATACTCCCATCTTTTTCTAATTTCTACCCCTGTTTAACCTAAAACTGAACCCGATTCGGTACTGAACTGAACCGAGCTCAGATAAAATTGAACTGAAATAGAACTAGACGGAGACTGAAAGTGGGCCAGGGGTTATCCCCTGTAATTTTGTTATTTTTTGTTTAGTGTATGTAAATGTAAGGTTCAAAAATTGAAGTGATAATAGAATTGTTGGGAGTATTTAATCAGTATTTCATTAGTTATGGATGTGCTAACGTGACGCTGAGTTAACAAAATTGAAAGAGCAAGTAAAAAAGCAACGGTTGGAAATGATCTTACCTCCGTTCACTTATATTTTCCCACCCTCATTACCACATTCTACCTCGGCTATCTCACCTCCTCCTTCCATCTACCTAACATTTTAATATGCCATACAATTAAGATAAAATTACGCGGGTCGTCCCTGTGGTTTGCAAAAAATTACACCGGTCGTCCCTGCAAGATTTTTTTAACATTGGTCATCCGTGTGGTTGCACGTTGTTTCACTGGCAGTCCTCTCATTAACGTTGTTAGCCAACACCGTTAAAACTCGTCACGTGCACGGCATATATTAAAAAGGATTTAATGTAGTATTGTCTTCAATGGTCAACACAAAATATTTGACATGATCTGATGAAACAGACTAGTCATAGAATAGGTAAGGTACTCCTGCATCTCTTACTTGTCACGCTCTCTGACCTACCATTACCAAGTTACCAAGTCTAACCCGCCCCTATCTTTAGCCTAATATTCCAACCTATTTGTTTTAGGGAGTAGTTTTTGACTTTTTCTAGTCCATTTACTTTTTAGTTCCTTTTTTGTATATCTCGTTTACCTTTAGGCAACCTTTTTAAAAAATCATCCTGCTTTACTAATAAAGAATAATCCTAAATGACTTGCTTGTAACATTCGTTGTATACACATAAATGATAAATGTATTTTCAATAGTTGATGCCAAAGACAATATATTGAATAAAAATACACAAATATAAATCATCTTAAATTGTTATGTGATTTAACATAAAAGTCAAAAACCAATGACCATTATGTAGATGATAAAGAAAGTTTCACCAATCGATTAATATATAAATATGGATGGCTCATTAGATTTTATTTTCCAATGCTAACTATCAAATCAACAAACAAAGAAATACAAAACATAATGATGTATAATACTCCGTATATGTTACTAAAAATGTTCATGCGCTTCAATCGTCACTGGTTCTATACCACCGTTTCCTTAGGTACTCTACTCATCCACGTACCGTTTGCAAACATGAAAAATAAAGACCACGAAGAAAAAGAACTTACATAAGATCATTACCACCGTTTGAAATCTTTGACGGTTACCTCGTTGACCAAATTGATATATAGTGCATACGTGAAGTAACACATCAGCAAATTTTAATGAGGTGCAAAAGAATTATTTTATAATTTTTTTAATCAAAAAATTGTTAGTCCCCGCTAATTATATTACTATCCGGACATGCAAAATTCAAACACACATATTACATTCTCGTTCGAAAAAGGTGAATATTTTGGTATGGAGAATTCTTCGAAGGAGACTGCCTACTCGAGTTAACCTAGCAAGAAGAGGTGTTAATATATCTAACGATTGCTGTCCGATATGCAATGAAGAAAGTGAGGAGGAAGATCATGTTTTTGTTACATGCAAGGTGGCGAAGTGGTTAATATATAAGATTGGGTTCTGGTGGAATGTGAGTGTGGGGAATTTCTCAACTATTGAATCCCTGATAGATTGGCCGAAATCAAATGGATGCAGTACAAGGACCTCAAAACTCTTCTTGGGTGTTATCTACACTTACTTATGGTTAATGTGGTGCTTTCGAAATGAGGTGGTATTTAGAAACAGAGAAGGAGATAAATGGGAGTATATCCAAAATCAAGTGATTGGTAAATCTTATTTTTGGATGAAAAATAGAGGTAAAGACAAAAAATTTAAATTAGATTGGGCGGGTTGGTGTGGTGCTCCATGGATCACCTAGTTCTACATCCAGTCATTGGCTTCTGGTGAACATCGTGCGAGCAGGTGGTGTTATCTCAGCTATGGCTTAAATGCTTTTCATGGGATTGATATTGTATTGTATTAATTATTTCTTGTTAGTTTATTGTTAGAATATGTAACTCGTATTCGAGATCTTGTATTTCTAGCTCCTTGCTAGTTCAAGTTTATAATATTTTTTGGGAGGCGGGTTTGAGGTGATGGCGGTGCCGAAGCTTCATCACGTCTTCTCGTTTTGCTGTTAAAAAAAAAAACATTCTCGTTCGAAATCCGATACATTCAACATGCTTGTGTTGTAAATAGTATACATAAAATACTATTATTAATATTATTATTCATATAATATAATAAAATAATTAAATGCACGTGGGTGTATGTAAATCGTGTATGTAAATCGACATACGCTGATAAGTAAAACGGACATATGTAAATGCAAAAGATATTAATAAAACATATAAGTATTAAGTAAACAAACTTATGTTGTGGAAGATCGAGACCCGCAAAGTTGTTTGAAGAAGAGCGAAATATGTGTTGGACACTGTTCCCTTAAAACAGATTCGTCGTCTACACGTCGTCTGTTTCCCAGGGTATAACAACCGAAACAGTAGTACTGCCGGACTTGACTAACATTGCCCGAGATTTCATTGGAGAATTCTTGTATCTCCTTTAGGGGTTGTAGTTTTGTGTGTATTAGAATGAAGCCTAAACACCTCTATATATAGTTTAGTTGTACCTCTAGGTTTAGTTCTCCCATTGATGTGGGACAAAACTCAAACCCACCAAACTACACCTCAAGTGTCTTACTTTGTAAATTGATATCTCATTCATATCAACTCTAACTTGGACACATCTTATCACTTTGCGAAGCTCTCATCAAGGTGTACGTAAATACGTAAATTAATATAAATATGTACTACAAATACATATATAATTATGTGTCCAAACTTAGTTAAAACCCACATGTTTAACTAAATTTTCCAACAATCCCCCACATTAATGAATATCCATTGAAAACACACGGAAGTTCCAATGAAATCTCGACGGTTGAATCTTGCATAGGATAGGTAGGTGTTACCCTTTGAACCTTTCCTTGTGAAATGTACTTAGTCTCCTAGCTGTCAGTAGACGGTGATGTCTTTGAACTGATCTGTCATTTGTGTAGACGACAATACACGTTCACACATGATTCTCCCTAACAAGGTCAAGTCCTCGTAGTCGTGTTCGTTATGGTCCTGAACACTAGCCTGGTTCTACAAGAGCTGTTAGGAATTACGCCCCCCACAATTCCCTTCGAAGCGACCCCGCTTCTCTCTCACATAGGTGATTCTTTATAATAACTTAAACCCTTGTAGTTATACAAAATCATTAAAAGCCAAAAGCTTAGCCTCACATCACTGTCACTGTTATTTATTGGAATGGACTAGGAAGTTGAATAACTCAGTTACATATTTTTGGAGGTTTAATGTAACACCCCCAAATTCACTGTTCAGCGGAAGCAAGCTTTGGGGTGCTACTAATCAAATATCAACAGCACAAAGATAAAGCAAACGACATCTATATGCATCATTTGAAAAATAGTTACATTTCATAGATACAAAGTTTGAAAACTTAGTGTTTTCGGTTACAAAATGTAGTTCCCTAGAGTCTACATGTGTAGCGGGAGATTATATTATATAATCATAATATACAAAAGATAATGCTAAGAATCTCCGTTAGATGCAATGTATAAATCATGTGACTCTAGCTAGTGTCCAGGGGTAATCCTACTCCATCTGTGTACCTGAGATACAAAGCTAAAAGGGTCAACCAAAAAGGTTGGTGAATCTCACAAGTTTAGTAGTAAAGTAATCGTTATGAACCACAAGTATGTACCAGCGTTCCTATCAAGCAAAGTAAAGTAAATCAGTATGTACGTATAGTTGCCATGAGCTCATAAGTTGAAGCTTAACAGTGTAGTGTGAATGGTACAGTCAAGTACAGCATCACGTACCCCCGTAAGTGCTATCCAGACACTCATATGTAACAAATACTAATATGTCTGTTTCTACGTGTAAATCAGTACGTGGTGGTGCTACCATCCCAGGCAGGGATTGTCAGTCCCAAATGGATCCATTTACTAGTAATCGCGCTTAAGTCCATAACTAACAACTTACGATAGGAGGCTTTCAGTGGATAAAAGTAACTCATGCAAAGTTTGTGTAAAAGCAGTAGTAAAATCAGTACGGTACATTGCGTTCACATGTAAAATGGTAGCTAAGTATCTCACCCCAAAGTATAAAAACAGTAAAAATGGGGCTGTAAGACTCACCTGAGTCAAGCAAGTAATCGTTTAACTTAATAAACGTAGAGTCTGAAAGCAATGGTGATCCGTAGGTTCTACGAACCCGTAACCTTCTAATGCCCTAAGCACATAACGTTGTTTGTATAAGTGAATGTCTCAACACACCATTCATGCTAGTTGTCCACTCAACTAGGAAATGTCCAAGTATTTGTTTGTACGTTTGTAATTATTTTGTATACAAGTGTGACCCGTTGGTGACGGAGGTGTAGTAATAATTCGTTAAGTCATTAACATTATGATGTTGTATCGTGTGCTTACAAGACATGTTTTATGTGTTACTGAGTTATATAAAGTTCAAAACTTAGTGTGCATTCTTGTTTTAAAGTATCTGTTTTAGGCGTCACTTAGGGCGTCACTCAGGAGCGTCACTCAAGTAAGTATCGCTATAGGCGACACTCGGTTGGTTAGCGGCACTAGGTCAAGTGACGTTAAAGGTGATTTTTAACTTGGCAGCGTCACTTGGAGTAGTGACTCTATATGCGGCACTTGGTTCAGGCGGCACTAAGAGTAAGTGACGATATATGCGGCACTTGGGTAAGTGCCGCTGGTCAAAGTTGGTCAAAGTTGCTGGTCAAAGATGGTCAACTCGCTGGTCAAAGCTAGTCAACTCGCTGGTCAAAGCTGGTCAAGGCTGGTCAAAGCTGGTTAAAGCTGGTCAAGGTTGGTCAAAGCTGGTCAAGGCTGGTCAAAGCTGGTCAAAAGGTGTTGGTCGCTGATGGATCAGCGACTTAGAAGTTTGGTCGCTGAAGGGGGTCAGTGACTTAAAGGGGTTAGTCGCTGAAGGGTCAGCGACGAAAAGTTGTGTCACTAAAGGGTCAGTGACTTAACAGGTTATCCCATCAGATTTTACTCATTTTTGTCCTCTCGTTTCGACTAGTCCTAGGCCGAACTAGGACCTACCAAAAATCACACATATTCTCCTAGATGTTTTGTTAAATTCTGCACTTTATGGTACTTTTATAAGTTCATTTACTATTTTAAACAAAAATATTTATGAAGGGTAGTCAGATTTGGTCCAAAATAGACATTCATCCAAAGATCGAGTTATAACTCAAAAATACGTGAATTTCTGGAAGTCGCTGAACAAGAACTTTTTAAATTTAACAATTTTTCTGAGATTTTGGCCCTGGTCTCATACATTTTAGTGGTCTAGAACTCAAGATATGGTCTCGAGAAGGAGGTGAATGTTTCTGTCTGCCAGAACAGTAATGCACACCTTGACGGAAATATTATTTTAAAATAGTAAACAAAGTCAATATATTACGAAATTGGTGTCGTTGGAAATCTAACTTCACAAGCTACATTTTAGGCTTAAGAAAAGTCCATTTTAGCCAAGTTATGAATTTTATAAAAATCGTGGAAGTTGACCATATTTCAGTGCAGGAGGTATAGCTAACGATTACAAGTTTTAAATCGCGTTTCGGTTAATGTTTTAGACATGTAGAAGTTGAATGAACACTAAAACATGTCTATAACCATAAAGAAAGTAGAACTTATGAAAATAAAAGAGTACTTACAAAGATTTAGATGAGGAGCGAAAGAAATGGGGTTGAAAGCTCGTTTTCTTGCGTTTTCTTGATTTCCGGCGTGGTGGTTCGTGGTGGTGATGTGGTGATGATTTTGGGGGTGGTGGTGACTGATAGTCTTTCTAGAGAGAGAGGGAAGAGAGAAGGAGGAGAGAAATGAAGGTTGAGTGTGTGAATGAAAATGAGGTTGAGTGTGGTGTGGGTGTTTTAGTTAGTCAAACAAGGCAAGAGATGGGGGGGGGGCATGCCTCATGTAGATTTTCTACATAAAATCGTAGGGGTCCCACCCCATGTGATGTCTAAATTGTTTTTCCAAAGTTGTGTTGCGTGCGGTACCCGTTTACCCGTTTGTTTTACGTTTTAATTAACCGTATAACGTTTTATTTGATACCTTTTGTTAACGATTTAAAACACAATATTTTAGATAAAAGTTTTACTCAAATGATATATTTTCACTTCGCTAAATATATTTTGGCTTTCATTTGGTTGTCGGGCGCGTTCCGCGCATTTTCACTGCGTAAAAATTACGTCTTAATAAAACGTATAATCGTGTAATATACTCTCCCAATATATTAAGGCAAATAATATTTGTCACCAACGTCCAGTAAGTCGAAATCCATCTAAGCAACTCATGTAATATCAATTTATTAAGTATGTGTGTATATTCAATATACGTTATATTACAAGCAACTTAGCTGTATTTCAAACTAATCGCAAGTAATTACAAGCAAGCTTAGAGTAAATTAATACGCCTAAGTACGAGTTGTCACATTTAAGAACTATCCCATAGTGACCTCCCTTAGTTCATATAATTAGGTTGTCCTATTGAACCTAAATCTTGGGATCTCCAGTCAACTAGGTTAGGTTTTCCTTCATATAAACTTTTCTTTCAAGGGCTTTAGTCTTATTCCACAACTTGATCTCTTCTCATCTCCTATGGTTGTCGGATACGAAATGTTATCATAGATAACCTACAAAGAGATAAGTTGTTCTAGTGATATCATGTTGTCCATGACAACCTTAATTAGTCGTTACAATTCTCACTTGATTGTAAAATCTAATAAATCCGTTATCTCAACATATCTCCACTACACTTTGTACAACAGGTAAGCAAATTGAGTACTCTTTTGTATTTAATTTTCTATAAAAGTAATATTATCTTACCTTATATTTCTATGACTCTTTGTGTACTCCACTCGGTCATCATATAAATTTTAGACTCTTCTATTATGACCCTCGTATATTCCATCAGTCAATATAAAAACATTCATCTTTCATTATGACCTTTGTATACTTTATCCAATCAATTCTAATGATCATTGTGTGCAACACTTGATTAATTAGAATTCGGGTCTTCCCATATCAAAATGAAAGACACCCCCACATTTTTATATTATTCTGGGAAATTTCTTCCTTTTTTTATAAGAATGTCAAGTATGGGATTTCGCACAAGAAGTAGTATCTATCTTGACTTCCCCCACATGTCTTGCATATTATTGTTATCTTTCTAATAAATTCACAAATGATGCAAATTAATTACCGTTAAAAAGTTAACTAAACTCTATATAAATATAGTTTAAAACTTTCTTATATTCAAAGCAATTCTTAGTTATACTCTAGGTTTGACCTAGAAACATAAAATTTAAGCATCTTAATAAAGATGCAACACTCGAATAAGTTCTCCTAAATCCGAGCTCCATTTAGGCAATTCAAATCCCGAAATAATTTAACAAAAGATATACATCTTTACATCCATAGTTCTCCTATGATTTATTGTAACTGAATTCCATATTAAGCATGAAAACAATCTTGCATCATTGTCTTATCAATTTGATTTCACTATATACCAAATCTTTATGTTACCGAATGAAGATTTAAGTTTGTCTATACATAAATTCCATACAATGGAATGTTCGCTGTTAATTGATCTCTGCAGAAGATCATAATTAATAAGTCCAAGTCTAGCATGCCATAGACTTCAAGACCTAAGCATAAGAACAGAAGATACATCATTCTGATTCTTAATATCTTTCTTATTACAAGGAATCTCACATATCCCTTGTCAATACTCATTCTTATTTTAGACAAAAATCAATTAATGAGACTTAAATACCATTGTAAATAATGTCATTTAAGAGTGTCTCATATACAATATCTCGTATCAATCATTCAGTTTTATTTCCTTCATAATTATAATATGTATGTCTTTGATCTATGAAGTTTTGATAATGCCCCTAAAGAGCTTTACCTTTGACTTATCCGATCCATACCACAAAATTTGATTTATATCATACATGTGATATATAAAATTACTTCCAACACCATAACTTTTTGATGTTTTTTCTCAAAAGATATATACAATTTTCTCTTTAAAATGTTGACTCCGTATTGTCAAGTCATTTTGGATGTAATCCTGCCACTTATTCAACCTCATTTATGTATCAGCAACAATGAGGTCGACAAGGATCAATAAATAAATCTTGCAAGATTCAATATCTCAGTGCCATATGTTAAATTCATACTTGAATTTTCAAGTATTATGACATATCCACAAGTCATGTCTTTATCACTAACATGTCTTCCAATTTCATAAATTTGAGACCACATTCTAATCCGATGTATTCAAACTTATCTCTTTTCAATGAATTAACTAATTTAGGTTTCAATTATTGTCATGACGAATATAACAATCCTCAGACCGTTATATACCAAAATCACCTTTTGTAAAATCCCGTTAAAATATAATAGTGATTACATAAGTCAACTGTTTAAAAATCTTTCATGAAATTACTAGTTTTATTACCTTTAAAACCCTTTTAACTAATCCGCAATTCAACTAGAATATTTTTATCGCAAGCTTTAATCAAACATAATAATTTAACGGACTCGTAAAATTGCCATAAAAAAATTAAAACATTATTAATGTTCTAAATATTTTCAATAGCAGGTATGTCAATTGCATCAAGCATGATTATCATCATCCCTTTAGAGTGATAATCAACAATGCTCCTACAAGTGTCTCAACCGCAAGGAACAAAAGGAGGCTTTTATAGTACATTAATCCATAGTCAACTTGCTATCGGATGTTACCCTTTTAGAGATGTCAAGAACATGCATGAGAAGAGTTTAAATTGTAAATAACCTCAGTTCTACAATTTCAATTTCTGTTACCAATATCCGATTACATTAATAAGTGACCCCCATCTCTCGAGTGTCTCATAAGTCTTAAATCGGTTTCCACAAGCATGTGGCATCTTCGACATCAAGGACCATCTCGAACACTCAATTATATAACAGGATTATACATCCATACATCCATGATATAGTTTCTCCAATAATGACATGTTGTATGTAGCCCCAATTGGTGCTCACGGTCCACTATCTCATTACAAAACTTAGAACAACGAACAAAATCATTCCAAAGTTTTACTTAATAGTTAACAAAACTACTTCTATCTTGAGTAGTATGTTGTTGAACTATTATCACAAAAAGTATTGAACCTTACAATTTGAATATAATAAATATTCAACCAATGTGTTTGAATTATGTACTCAAACAACACATGTTCATGGGAGTTGTACATTTCTATTTCTTTCAGAAACCGTACGACCCTCCCTCAAAGTGTTGTCACTTTTCTAAAGGGCTTGATCGTTAATATAACTAGATCTAAAACTACACACAAGAGTAGTTGCCCCAAACATCACAAACCATCCTTGAGTATTAATAATCCTTCCATGATTGTACAACTCGGAGATGGCTCCAATAGTAGCTTTATCACTTTGCGGTGTCTACTTCGGTACTCCCAAGTTCCTGACATCCATAAACATATAATCACGTTTCATATAAAGGTATATAACTAGGAAAATCAATAACCTTTCATAAAAAACAATGATAAACACTACTTCTTCTAGTGTAGTGAGCTACTAACGTATACTAAAGTTTTCATTGAAACTAAAAACAAACAACTACTTCTTCTAGAGTAGTATATATCGTGTTTGAAGTTGAATAAAGATTTACATCAATCTAAAACCTTTATACTAATTCTCTTTAGCAATAAATCAACTTGCAATAACCTTATTTATAGTTTTGTAAAACCATATAATAATGCTAATAATTTCACATATAGCATACTCATCTTATGGTTTCATAACACTAAACAGATCCATTTTAATATTGTTAAAATATCATACACTGGACAAAATATTTTGTAAAAATATCATCCTTTCATAATTTTGAACATCTGTCTTAAAGAAAACATGAAGTAAAGGAATATTATATCAAAATATTGCAGAGACATATTCAATATTTAGTTCAAGTTTACAAAACTATCACACAAGACCCATATTATTAACTTCACATATTATACTACAATAATATTATGCCTTAGTCAACAGATCCGATTGTGTCCCTTACGACCTGCCGATGTGGATGCTCATGGGTCACACCATCGGGACCCTTAAAATTCCATTTGACTAGTTGATCAAATCCATTTGTATACACTTCCGATAAGTAAAACACTTATATAATAATAATAATAATAATAATAATAATAATAATAATAATAGTTTGGTTTGAAGGTTTAAAATTAAACTAGGCCAAGTAGACTATATACCAATCCCAAACAATTTTAATCTTCGTACCAAAATAAAACACAACTGTAGCCAACTAGTCATTGGGTAACCTTTCAAAGGTTTGTTTGGAGTGATTATTTTTTCAACTGATAGCACTCTAAATATCTATGTCAAACTGTGGTTCTACAATTACATGTTAACATTTTATTCTAAAGTTAGAATAAATACATACAATTTATTGAACTCACTTTAAAATGTTACAGGATTTAAAACAAAACTAGCTATAATTTTGTTTCAATAACTCAAGGTTACATAATACGAAATCTAGCATGTTTCATATATATTAACCATAACAAAAGTATAAGGATTCTACCAAATTGTCGTCCAAATCAATTTCGTATTTTTGATCCAAACAAAATTTATGAATCTAGTTTTTGTAAAAGCAAACGTTACACAAATAAACGATTCTTAAAATCATAATTTTATAAAACACACCCAATACAAAAAACTCCATCTCGTGTATAGAAACAATTTCTATAAAAATAATCATTTGCTTAAGAAAATCTTTCATAAACAAATAATTATTTTGTTCCCCCTTATGTCATCACATACTTTGTGCATAAACAAAACTTATAATAGTTTTCAAATCCCAATCACAAACTAAATTCAACCGTCATTAGAAAGTACCCAAAAGTTCCATCCGAATTGTTTCTTTCTTTTTCGTTTACACATCATAAAAATTCTGTTTTACCAAAATCGTTATCCCAATTAAATTCTGAATTTTGATAATCAAAATTCTAAATTTGTTTTAAGATTGTTATAAATAGTATACATAAAATACTATTATTGATATTATTATTCATATAATATAATAAAATAATTAAATGCATGTGGGTGTATGTAAATCGACATACGGTGATAAGTAAAACGAACATATGTAAATGCAAAAGATATTAATAAAACATATAAGAATTAAGTAAACAAACTTATCTTGTGAAAGATCGAGACTCGCAAAGTTGTTTGAAGAAGACCGAGACCTGTGTTGGACACAGTTCCCTTAAAACAGATTCGCCATCTACACGTCGTCTGTTTTCCAGGGTATAACGGCCGAAACAGTAGTACTGCCGGACTTGACTAACATTGCCCGAGATTTTATTGGAGAATTCTTATATCTCCCTTAGGGGTTGTAGTTTTGTGTGTATTAGAATGAAGCCTAAACACCTCTATATATAGTTTAGTTGGTACCCGTAGGTTTAGTTCTCCCATCGACGTGGGACAAAATTCAAACCCACCAAACTACACCTCAAGTGTCTTACTTTGTAAATTGATATCTCATTCACATCAACTCTAACTTGGACACATCTTATCACTTTGCGAAGCTCTCATCAAGGTGTATGTAAATACGTAAATTAATATAAATATGTACTATAAATACATATATAATTATGTGTTCAAACTTAGTTAAAACCCACATGTTTTACTAAATTTTCCAACATCTTGTTTGATTCACGACTAGAACATTGCTATTACTCCAACCAAAAGTGTCAAATATCTTGAATTTAACTTCAATAGAGTCAACTCCTCCATCTTCTTCATCACCTTCAATTTTGATGCACAAACTTCATCTTTCAATTGATGGTGTTCACTTGTTGTTTGGGCATGCCTTGACTGTTTAATGTTTTTAACCTCAAATCATACACAACTTTTTTTTAGTAATCACTAGGGAGTTCGGCTTCTAGAAACTTAAATTCGCAAGATAATTTCGATTAAACCTAAATCAACAAAAAATTGTAAATAAAACTCAAATATAATTGCACATTCATGCTTACAGTAAACTCAATTGCACGATGTAAAGAAATTGATTAAATTAGGTTAACACTTACATCATGGCATTTTACAATTCGTCTAGTTGAGTTTTTATCAGTACACCAGTGGCGGATCTATTCACTAAGTAGGGGGTCCTTGCAGAGGCGGAGACATGGCGGGGCAGCGTAGGCAGCCGCCCCCATTAAAAAAATAAATTTTTTAAAGGTATTAGTAACATTTTAAAATTTTCACCCCCTTGAATTCATGACTCCGTCCCTGGGTCCTTGGAACCGAGTGACTTGAAAATTGTTACTAGAATTCTTCAGGATTTTTTGACCTTTTGTAGCTTTCTGTTTCGTAAGCCCCCATCCCAAGATGCAAAAGGCCTCAATGGCTTAAGATAAAAGTTTGTAGACTTTTTTTAAATAAAGGAAGTTGTGGAATCACTGACGAACCATTTTGACTCACCTGATCATCTCTACAAGGGTTACTCCCCTGGAATCGAGTAACTACCTCCGAGTTCGTAGCTAAGGCGACGCCCTAAAGGAGTTGCTCTCCCACGTCTTGGATGGGTATAGCGTTGCAGGAGTCCCCCTCACAACAAGGCTCGAATTCATCATTCAGGAAGAAACCTTATGAAAAACTCCCCGACCATTGAACCAAGACCCCAATGGAATTTAAGATGTCCCCTCCTGGGTTTGAACCTATGACCTTTTGAATAAAATCCAAATACTCAACCAACTGAGTAGTAGGCGGGGGACAAATAAGTATGTAGACTTAACTCTTCTTTATTAAAATAAAGATGATATGCTCTTTATATATAGGCATAGGGAATCAAAATTTAGAGTATGTTGAACGATGTGGGATCCCCGGGATTTTTAACTTGTATTACTTTTTGTTGTCGTATAGAAGTTTAAATTATACAGGATACTAGTTGTTTGGTACCTCATAAATAATTTGAAAACTTTGGGTTGGTTTGTTATTTGAAGTTCCTATATTATTTGAAAACTTTTGGTTGGTTTGCTATTTTGTATAGGAGTAGTTAACCTGTAATTGAGTTGGCTTGTTGTGAGTAACTTAATGATTCTTAACTCAATGGGGCAGATCTTGATCTAGACTGTCCCACCCCGTCCCATTTATATGACCCAATAGGTCGGAGAAATGGATCTATGGACCCAATAAAGGATTCAATGGGTCGACCCATTTAGATGGATCTCTACTTGGATCGACCCATGATCCGTCCGGATCGACCCATTTAAATTATAAAAAAACAATTAAAATATATATATATACAACTATTTTACAAATAATATACTTTTTCATTATTGGACAATTGCTATTTATGAAAATTAAAAATGATGTTTATGTCAAGTTTAACGCTATATATATATATATATATATATATAGGGTGAGGTTCAAATGAGAATGACTTTTTGTGTGAGAATAAGGGAACTAATAAAAATGCTCCATTTTCATTAGGGGTGGAAGGGTATTCTAGTCATTATACACCATCTTTAATTCTAATTAAATAAATACAAAAAAAAAATAAAAATAGAATATATAGATATAATAGATATATACAGAGTTCATACACAGAGATACTACATACGTTCCCAAAACATGATCGGAAGGGTTTTCTCTCAAATCAGGCACTACGAAGATCGAATCCAAGGTACGAATAACATTAAATCAACTCGCAATTCTTCAATTCAAACAATAACTGATCGATTTTTCTGTTATACATGTGATTAGATTTGGTTTTGTGTTAATACGAGTTTTTGTGATCGAGTTTTGCGCGATTTTAAGGCTTTAACCTACTGCTATCTACGATTTGATTAACGAAAACGTAATAGCATTATGATTTCTGCTGATTGAACAATCAATTTTAACCGAAAATGCAAAATTGAATCGTGCGAAATAATACGACAACCCCACAACTCTGTTTTAATTGAATATCTACACAATAATTGTGCTAACATATGTGATACTAGTAGCTAATGGATATCAGTCTTCTATGTAAGTCATATGTTTCGTTTTTAGTTGTCAAAACTCCTCAAAAAGACTTGAAAAAAAATTTATCTGTTGATTTTCAAAATTCACTAACACATGTGCTAGCTGATAAATTAGGGATACATGAAATCTGTAAATAACACATGTGTTACTAATTGATTACCACAAGTGTTACTATATAATATCACATGTGTTACTGGTTATAAAGAATCTTATATTTATGCAAAATCTATTATAGATTTAATGGCTACATAAAAAACCATGTTGTGTGTTTCAAATGAGATTGAAACACCGGGTGGGACTACCCTATGGATATATAACACACGTAATAGCATACGGTAACACATGTGTTATATATCAGTAACATGTTTTAATCTTAGTAGCAGTTAAAAAAATGTGATTCTGTAATTTTGTTATTACTAACACATGTGATAGTGATGAGTGACACATGTGTTAGTGATGCTATCACATGTGTTATATATCAGTAACGTATGTGTTAATCTTAATAGAAGTTAAAAAAATTGTGATTATGTAATTTTGTTATTACTAACAAATGTGATAGTGATGTCTAACACATGTGTTAAAGATGCTATCACATATCTTACATATCATAACACATGTGATACTAACTATTTACACATGTGATACTAACTACTACCGCTCTTTTGATTTATTTGAATTAAGGTGCTTTACGGTGTTAAAGAATGGATATGTGGAGTGTAACTATAAGAAGTTCATTAGATGTTGATTCTTATGTAGGCACATTTTTTGTGTGTTCAAAAAATATAACATTGAGTAGATACCAAGCCGGTACATTTTAAGAAGATGGACCAAGAATCTGATACCCAAAGATGAGCTCAAAGGAAAAAACAATAAAAGATGTCGTAAAGAGGATAAATAAATGTGGAAGTGTGGACAAAGAGAAAGAGGCCATAACAGTCGAACGTGTGATGGAAAAAAAGGCCTAAGGCAAAAACATAAGCTAAAGCAAAGGAAAAAGCAGAAGCAGAGGCGAGGAAGATAGCAGAAGAATGGATGCAAAGTGGACAGTGATTTTAGATTATATAAATTGACTACTTGTTTCATTTTCAATTAAACTTTAACATGATTGCTGGAAAACTATTTTTTTATTATCTTTAGTAGTATTATTGAAATTTGTTAGTATTCATATGTGAGATGTAGTACTTATTTCTGCTATGTTGTTTACATATGTGTTGTTAAAAATTGCAAATTGTATGATTGGTAACACATGTGTTAGTGGGTGGTAACGCGTGTTGAGTCCATTAACACATGTTTTACTGTTGTTTAGTACCATATATTTTTCTATGACTATCAAGTGTATGTTACTTTTTAAACATGTGAATCGTGTTTTCGATTGGCAACACATGTGTTAGTATTCTGTAACACATGTGTTAGTAGATAGTAAAACATGTACTAACACTTGTAACACATGTATTACTTTCCTTAGTACTTTATCTATTACTATGACTATCAAGAATACATTACTTTGAAATATGTGACATATGTGTTAGTGTTCCGTAACACAAGTGTTAGTGTTAGGTAACACATGTTGTGTTAGTGTTCTATATCACATGTGTTAGTGTTTCATAAAATAAGTGTTAGTGATATGTAACACAAGTGTTAGTGGTAGGTAACACATGTGTTAGTAGTTGGTAACATAAGTATTAGTAGTAGGTAAAACATGTGTTAGTCGTTGGTAATACAAGTGTTAGTGGTAGGTAACACATGTGTGTTTTAACTGTTCTGTTAAAAATCATCAAAAATAGCTGAGAAACAAACTTACAACTCATGAATTGTTATGCAGTAACACATGTGATATTTAATAATCCAAAAACATTTATGGTGCAGAACATTAAAATGACAGTAATATAATAGCATAATATAAGGTAAACTTGTTGTTAACACATGTGTTAGGAATTGGTAACACATGTGTTAGTGGGTGGTAACGCGTGTGCGAACACCATTACCTAGGGATAAAGCCATATTTGAAAAGGTAAAGCTACTTACTACTTTAGACTAAAATGTCATGATAAAATGACTATCAAAGAATACGTTACTTTAAAACATGCGACATATTTGTTAGTGTTAGTGGTAGGTACGGCGAATATTAGTGGTAGGTAACACAAGTCTTAGTGTTAGTTAACACAAGTGTTAGTTGTAGTAACACATGTTATTGGCAGGTAACACAAGTGTTAGTGATAAGAATAACAAGTGCTAGCGGCGGGTAACACATGTGTTAGTGGTAGGTAACACATGTATTAGTGACAGGTAACACAAGTATTAGTGTTATGTAACACAAGTGTTAGCGACACATAACACATGTATTAGTGGCAATAAACACAAGTGTTAGTGCTACCAATAACAAGTGTTACTTGTAGGTAACACAACTAACTGTTAGTGTTGATTAACACATGTGTTAACGACATGTAACACAAGTGTTAGCGGCACGTAATACATGTGTTTGATGCAGGTAACACAAGTGTTAGTGTTATGTAACACAAGTGTTAGTGTTATGTAACACAAGTGTTAGTGTTATGTAACACAAGTGTTAGCGTTATGTAACACAAGTGTTAGCGGTAGTTAACATACAACAGCAGTAAAAAAATGGTATAGTGAGAAAAGCAAAACATCTAAACAATTTAACAAAAAAATATATAAAGCATACTACTATAAACATATATACTCAAGTGCATAGTATCGAATACACCTGATTTACCAAAAAAACATAATCGATATTGTTATGAACAAATGTACTAGAGTACATCGTAGCGAACACACCCAATTCTAAAAAAAATAACATGACCAACACTATCATGAACTAATGTACTTGATTACATCATTGGAACATATAGTTTTCTAAAGACAGTCCCCGTAAAAAATGATGCACTTCACTACAAATGATCTAAGAAAACTATTTTCAAAGATTGTTCAATAATCGTTGCAACAAACTTTATCTTCAAACATCTAAGTTGCATTTGTTGCACACGCCCCTCGATATCCAGACCACAATCTCATTTTTTAAGAAGTTGATCGGTGTACTGTTCCATTTACATCATTGCAAACACACCACAATCCTGACCTTTTTCATGCGTCTTCTACTTAAAATCCATCACCGCTGCCCTTTCTATTTTCCTAAGTTTCTGAGACGCGAGGTGCCCAAATGCTGAGAAATGTTTCACAAACAAAGATTGCTACAATAAAAAAAAATGTCGTATTGTATTATTTCATTGTATATTATCAGACTCATATATTAATTTCAACATAAACAAGTAACAAAATATGAACTATTCCCCAAAGAAAAATATGCTTTGATAAAAACAAACACTTCGAAACACAACTAAAAACATAAGTAAATGGCCTACCCTTCTCCATAAACACATTTCATATATCAATACACTCATATCACATATATAGACACATTTCATGTAAACTCTAGTAGTAACTCTTGTGTAACTACTACTATCCACATCAACATCAAACATACAGAAACTAAACTACTACTATCCACATCAACATACATAAGTAACACATGTGTAACTTCAAAACAAAAACAGACTCGCTACAGCTGTATCACCAGACACTAAAATACAAATCAAACGCAACTAACACATGTGTTACTAAACCAACAAAGTATAAATGTAAATAACAGTGTAGTAACAAATGTGATACACTACAATACTACATTTGATAGTAACTCCTATCAATCATTGTGTTCAGGAAAACTCTTCAGAATTTGTAATTATGTATTTCCAGATGCTAAATTTTCATGCTAATCAATCACTATGACGACAACAGTTAATTCATATTTCATTGAGATATTTCATTGAACACCTTATATGCAAGTTTACTTTAATTATCCCAAATGCACAAATTCACTTTGATCACACATATATCATAATGATAAACATGATATTCATACTCAATGTAATTATATACAGACTCACTGCACTAGTATTGCCAGACACTAAAATACAAACCAAACGCAGCTAACACGTGTGTTACTAAACCCTATATTCAATCAAAAATACAAAAACTCATATACCAGACTGCCATACAAGATCAAAACCAACTAAAAACAAAATATCACATATTTAACACTAAAAGCTAAACATAAAACTACAAAATAACTTACGGAATGGTACGGATCAACGAGACCTAGAAGCAATTGCCCTTGATGATGTTGTTTCTGGAACAATCTCGTCATGAACATCCATTATTACAAATTAGTAAGCGTGAGTGATGATATTTAGCCGCCGTTCGAGAATTAGGGTTTCATAAAAATGATTTTTAGTGAAAATTAGACCATTAGAAAGATGAATCGAAGAATGTAGATGAAGGAAACGTCGATTTTAGCAACAAACAACAATGATTTGATGATTAATTGGAAGGATCTTGAGAGCTAGGGTTTTGAAGTTTAATCGCAGAGAAGAGAAAGAACTAGAGAGAGATGGATTTTTTTTAAAAAAAAATAAAGTGAAAAAAAATTAATTAAATATATGGTCAAATTACGTTAATGCCCTCCGTCCAAAATCTAATTTAAATTGATTTTTTCAAATAAAAAATGAGGTATTAATATGGACCCTTGATTTGATAAATTTGATGGCTCACATTGATCCTCTCATTCTCACTTAAATTGGGTGTACTCATTTGAACTCTACTCTACACACACACACACACACACACACACACACACATATATATATATATATATATATATATATATATATATATATACATACATATATATTATAATCGACGTAGCAAAATTATTAAACGGTATGTATCGCAATTTATCAACCGATCCACATATGATTGAAAATGATTCATGTTGTAAAACTAACTATTCGTATGATCTAAATTATTAGCGTATACTAATGTTTCAATGTTTTGATACTATTGGTTGAATTTTAGTAAATAAATGAAATTTTTTCAAAGGTATACTTGGTTTATTTTGTATCAACATTCCTTCTTAAATGAAATAAAAATAATTTTTTTTATATTTTTTTTACATTAAATGGGTTGACTCAGATCTAGATCGGTTAATTTAGTTTGATATTGGATCGGATCATGATCCAATAACTAATGGGTCAAATCCAAACCTATGTAAATGAATCTTATGACCCATTAGATCTTGTCAAGATCTGACCTGATCCGCCTCATTGACAGGCCTAGTTGAGTAGACACAGCTTGCACTCGTGGAAGGGTTAGAAGTTATTTGAAAAGTATCAATACAAGTACATTTATTTGTTCCGTGATGTGGTATTTATTAGGAACTTACATATGTGAAAAGTGAAAACATATATAGTGTAATTTATCTTTTTCATATATATTTTACTAGATTTTAAACTCGTGTATACACACGAACTGTTGATTTATGATATGAAATTTCGTATTTAGTATCTTGTTTTTAATAATAAAGTGTGTAAATTATTATGTATATTAAGCATTTAGTTGTATTCACGATAATATTAAAAGTTTTTGAAGCCAAGTTAGTGAAAAAATTAAGTATTTTAAGCCTATATTAATCTTTTCAAGTAATTCTATTCAATTGAAAGTAGAAACATTACATATCAATTTGGATAATGTTTTAATTAACGAATTTATTTTCTTTTTATATGTAAGTAAATAGTTGATTAAAAGTAGTCCATTTTTAATTAGTTAGATTTTATTTTTAAAATTTACTAAAATTAAAGGACTTAATTGACAAATAAAAACTTAATTAGAATGATGAAATCATAAATGTGTTTCGTATATATAATTTATTTAAGATAGTGTAAACCTTAAAAATTGGATACATGTGCCTCAGAAACAAAGTTGTTAGTTCTAATTTTTATTTCCTTGTCGAAAGAAAAGAAAATATACATTGATTAGGTGATTAAGAAAATTCCAGATTTATTATACATCTGAGATAGTACATCCATCATGAACTCTTGAAATCTACATCTTGACATTATTATACTATAGATATGGAAACAACAACAAAAAAATACATATTTTGCATCTTTAAATCTTGATTTGCACTTCAACTTGACGTCTTAATACAATTGATGGCTTTCATATGAAAATGTCAATGAGCTCTTCACTACGATTTGATAAATGGGTTTGTTATAACTATCAAGTGACTTCTAGATTGAGCAGCCCAATAACTATAGAAACTATAATAATAGCCCATTAATCAAGTGTTCCAATCCATATGAATTACATAAAAACCAGAGCCCCTACTAGACTACTAGAGGCGTGAGTTAACTAAAAAACTACGGAGTAGTACGTAATATTTAGAGTCTAGTCTTTAACACGACCCTCTCAAAAGTATAGTCCACCTTTCCTTTTACGGATATTTCAAATTTAATTGTCCACGTCTAAAAATAAGGGAAGTTTGATCGTGATTACCATATCATCTTTAATTGAAATTATTATTACAAACTTTTAAAGAAGTAATAACTAACTGGTCAAAGGCAAAACTGTCATTCTGCAAAAAGTAAGAAAGAGAAAGCAGTAATGATTATGTTTTTATTAAACTGCGTATTTTTTGTCGAGTAACAATTAATTTGAAACGGATGGAGTATTAGTTTTAGGCTCGTATTTAAATTATATTGTTACCATAACTAATAACACTCTAGTCTTAAATGTTAAACTCGGATGTTTATGTTTCTTGAGAGAGCAGTTAAATGTTAAACTTGGAATGAAAAAGGACTCACAAAATAATGAAAATCAAAGGAAGCTAACGAAGAAGATAAAAAAGGTCAACACCAGGATGACTGGCGTCGGGGGCTCAACTCTGGCATTAAACGCCGGACTTAACCTTGACAAGGGAATGGTCTTGATCTAGCCGGCGTTAAAGTTCTTTTAGCATCGGCCACCTCATACCCACTCCTCGTGCTCTAAATGAAAACTTTCTTGTAGTGCAACTTGTATTCTTTGATATTCATGAAATCTTGATTAATGGTTTTCTTAGATAGGTATGATGGCATATAAATCTAAAGATATTGTGGCTGTGCCCGGGCCACCACGATTCCAACAATGTTTTGATCAACCATTTCAGACACCCCCTTAGTCATATGAGTTTAGAAAATTTTATTACAAAGATCAGCTAATAATTTCATGTCTAGCCTAAACTTTGACAATTAATTATTTAGTCGCATGCATTATATGAGTTAATTTTCTGTTTTTGAGTGGAGAGTCAGACTTCTAATTTTATTTTACCATTTGATGATACGTAGAATTACAAGTCACTAATACGGTTTGTTATTACCGTATATGTGGGCTCGTTAATCGGTATCAATCATGGTAGAATATTTTATTGTTAGGATAATACGAAGGTTTAGGGGAAGGTTATTGTATCGGGTGGCGATTCCCTATTTTGGTAACTCACATTACACTAAAGTGTAATCGGTTTTACGC
This sequence comes from Pseudognaphalium luteoalbum, assembly GCA_963422505.1. Taxonomy (NCBI): domain Eukaryota; kingdom Viridiplantae; phylum Streptophyta; class Magnoliopsida; order Asterales; family Asteraceae; genus Pseudognaphalium; species Pseudognaphalium luteoalbum. The sequence continues at coordinate 31,373,668 of OY730195.1, forward strand.
CACATGTCCATGACTGGAGCCGAACAATTATAGGTATCGAAGAGTGTTGTATGGATTTATGTTTGTTACTTGGAACTGTGAAGAATTATGCATTTGAACTTATAGTTTTAGTTCATAGAAAGGAGATGGAATATATAAAGTAATAATGGAGAGGGTTGTAGATGAACTCTTGTGTTTGTTATTTGGAACTTATGAAGTATTATGGTGTTAAACTATAGTGTTAATTCATGAGATGGGGATGGAATGGTATATGTGTTTTCCTTTTTTCTCTGTACGTTATGCATGCATCTTATTTATAGGGATAGGGTCCCTCCAATATGTATGAGCCAGCATACTTATATATAATGGTCCAATATATTGGTCCATTATTTTGGTCCTATGTATCTTATCTTAATCTTAAATTATATATAGGAAACGTATAATGATGTCATAAAAAATCTAATCAATCAATCATATTATTCGATTTTGTTAATTTGATTAAAATTTAAGAATCGATGACATCATATATAATAATTAATGATTAAATTATGCACAACTAATTTAGAATCTTTAATATATATATAAAACAGAATACCATGGAGGATTTTGGACTATTCGATGGGTTCCTCCCTAAAGATCTAACGGATTATACTTAATCTTCATAATTACACTTTCCTCCCCCCATCTAATTAAATGTTACATAATTATATAAAAAAATAAATACTAAATATTTTTATTAATAACTTTAATAATCAACGACAATGTTTACAAAATAAAACAATTAAAATGGGCTAAGAAATAGGAAGAAATCCTATCGGATCCGAACAAAATGATGATAAATATTATATGAATGCATTAAATAAATAATAAGCATATTAATTATTTATTAAATCAATAATAACTAACGACATTAGATTTTTGAAAAGGATTTCTTATTAAAAATAATCGTTAAAAAAGGACCAAAAAGTCGGCCTGAAAAAAACCCATATGCTACCGTATCCATTTAAAAATAACAACTAATCATCCATCAATATATTAATTACAAAATAGTCATTTGATATCTTACTATTTAATTTAACTGATGAGCCTTAAAAACATGGCCGCACCATATCATATCGGTTAAAAATAAAACAACCCTCTAACTTATTTGTTCTTATCTAAAAACTATACTATATTTTTTAACGATTTTCTCCACAAACACTAATCCCATTTTAACCCTATTTATATCCTTGATATTCCCACTTCCAATCCATTCTATTCTTTCGCTCATCATACGCTCCATCCATCCAAAAAAGCGCCCAATGCTCAATCTAAATGAGTCTCTCTTAGGTACTTTAAATATTGTATAAAAAATAAGATTAAAATAAAAGTTGAATAATACATTTACAAAAAATAACTCAAAAGTAAACTAAATACATAATATAAAGAACGTTGTGTAACGCTTACGCTTTACGAGTCGAGTATTACATGTCGACTTTAAAATTTATAGTAATCTAAACGCATAATATAAAGAACATAGATAGTTTAACTCTTACGCTTTATGACTTGACTACTATAAATCTGGTTCAAAAATCTAAACATAACCCACTTGAATTCGAACTATTAAATGATTTTGACACTTACAAATCATTTATTAACTCTTCCAATTCATTTGTGACTTTACCGAGTTTGGCCAACTATAACGACAATAAAAAATCACACACTTTCTAATCATTTTATTTTTACAAAGTAAAGTGTTGTAGCCCGCGTTGTAGCGGGTCCTTTACCTAGTTATTAGATATTAGATAATTAATTAAATAAAAGTGAAGATATCTGTAGGAGGTTTATATTATTAGTTAACTAAATAATAGTGAGGATATGTGGTGGTCTATTGCCGTTCATTTTCAAAGTATGAAAGTAATGAACATGCACATATTTTTCATCGTATAGCAATTTGATCTTTAAGAATTAAAATCAAATGTATGCAAGCTTATTAAACTTTCTGATAGTACCAGCCTACCAGGAGATATGATTTTGAGCAAATGCAAATTAACATATCAAATTAATCATGTTGTACCAATAACTATTAGCTAGAGGAAGTGAGATTAGTTACACCATTGGACTTGCTTAATAAGCGTATTTTTAACATCGACCCAATAGTACCTTTTTTAAGATATCATGACATGATGTTAAAAACGCTAATTCCATAATCGAATGTAATAAGAACACAAAACTAAATAATAAAAAAACAGAAAATAAATATAACGAAATGATCAAATAAGAATAGTAAGAGGACATTATAGGTATGTCTGTAACTAGTTTTTTTCACCCGTGCGTTGTGCGCGAATGTAATTGTTTTTAGGTTGTTAAGTTTGCTCATTATTCGGAACTCAAAACGTAAGGAACTTCATTTTTCGGCACTGTAGTAGAGAGTGTTCATCAAAACAGTTTTTGACTTTCTCACGTCGCTGGAATTAGATTGTTTTCTTTTTTAAAAATGTGTATTCAGTTAAATATCGAATTTAAATATGCATTACGAATTGATCTAAAATCAATTTTAATATATAGGTTAATTTAATATAAACTTGTAACGGAAAACACTCAACATATCATAATTATAAAACTTTAAGAAATCAATTTCGAAATGTACGTTAGGACTCTATATTTTGAATTAAAAAAATAAACATTTTTTAATCGATTTAATCCTTTTAACATACCTTATAACCAAAAAGTTTATATTTAAGTTTCTTTATATATTTTAAACCCATATAGTTGATTTGTTTATTAAAAAATTCACTAATTTTTCAAGCGACTATAACCTACATTTTAACTCTATTGATAATTTTATAGCAACATATAACTATATGTTTTATCTAATACTGATATATTTCAAAAGGTTAACAATGTTATTTTTTTCCGATATAATTAAACATTTATGATGGTGTACTTGTGTTTATATTTTTGTTTTTTGTTATTTATATTTTAAATTTCAAAACTATATTACATATATAAAAAAAATTTATTGATGCATGTTCAAGCCCTCTATTTAATAATATTACGGAGTAAATTTTTTCTTTGAGTTGCAATAGTAGAAAATGAATTTGAATAGATTAGGAATAGTAATCATAGAATTTACTTTTGTTCAACTCTCAAACTTTGAAAGCATAATGCATATTCACTTAATTTATTATTATTATTATTATTATTATTATTATTATTATTATTATTATTATTATTATTATTATTTAAAAAAATAAAATAAAACACACAATGACTTAGCAGTCATCATTATAATTTTAATTACACACCTAATTAGGGCCGAGTAAAAAACCGAATTAACCAAATCATAACCGTATTAACCGTCAAAACCGAACCGAATTAACCAAACCAAACATATAACCGCGGATTTGGTTAACGTTTTTGGATTAACCAAAGTTTGCGGTTCGGTTATGGAAGTAAAGGATATCCGTCGTGGTTTTAACCGCACCGCCCCAAACACTTTTACACATTAAAAATATTATACTTATATTTGAATATATTAATAAATATATTATAAGATTATTTGCAGTTAATAAATAATTTTTAGAAACATATTTTGTTAAGGAAATGGAACGTCAATCACAAATTTTAAAGGGAAAGACAACTCTTAGATGAATGAAGATTAGCACCTTAAAAACTCTACATGAGATTCTACTTATTTTTATAGTTTATTTATGTTTTTCTGTATGAATTTGTAGTGTAAAAAGTGCATGAAGTTTGCTATCATTTTTTGCTACTTGAACATCATTGGATTTTCTATGTTCAAGGTTCCAAAATTGCACTAAATTTGCTACCTATAAGGTTGTAAAACTGTGTTGATCTACTTCTAGTTTGAGTTAAAAATTGAGTCCTACACCTAATAATAAATATGAGAGATAATTAAACATAACTGTGCGCTTTTGTCGAAATTGGTAGGAAGACATAGAACGGTGTCGTTTCGAGGCTGTAGTGATTGAGGTTCAAGACTTTAAGCTATGTGGGCTCACATGGTGATGACTTGGGCCATGGTCCATCGTTAAAATACTTGGACTTTATTTAGTCCATGGGCCGTTGTTTTATTATTTATGTTTTACTTGGGCTTTTTAGTTGGTGGATTAAGTTGTGTGTGTGCGCGCTAATGTGTTTTGACTTTTGACCATCAAGTAGGATTATGCTTCGATTATGAATAAAAACTTCTTTTGAAAGTTTAGAAATAATTAAAAATTAATAAGAAACAAAATGTAAATAGGTGGAATGAATTAAGACCGCTCTCATATTACTTTAACCCTAAATTACTAATCTAATCCTTGATCGTAACCTGTTATTAAAAAGTTCATCTATTTGACCAATTATTTTTAACAAACTAATACACATTTTAGCGCCCTTAGATCCCATCACAATGTTAACATATGGAGTGATTTGTTTTAAAAACTTCAGCAAATTCTGTAATAATTATGTAATATGACCGGTCAAAGTACGAGATTATGATTTTCCCTATTTGGAAAGGTATTCCCATTTGAGCAAAGGGATTTTTAAAACAAACATTTGCATATAACTTTTTCAAAGCCTGTTATCACGGTGATGTTCTTAGCTACAAATAAGTTTTATGCATAAGAAACACTAATAAGGTACCTGTGTACGATGCGGCGAGACCTTGTACGTAAGGGACATTGGTAGTTGAGGGCGGTGATAGTAGTAGCGAATGTGATGAGCCAAGAAAGCATCGCTGATTTGGGGTAATAATATTTTTACATGATAATTGGTGGCAAAATTGAAGCATTGACATTGGTGTTTTGAGTGTTGTTATTCATAGCGTCCAAATTTGTGTGTTAGCCATTTGAAAATATGGTGTAAGAATTCTTTGTAACTTTGTTGTTTGTATATAGTAGACAATTTTTGTGATTTTATGGTATGTAATTAAATTTTAATTTAACAATTTGTGATAAAATTGTTACATTAAATTTGATTGAAATAGAAATGGCATCATATAACACTAATTGATCATGCATATATTTTTTCACACTTGATGTTTGATATAATGTTTATTCAAATATAACATACTTAATTGAATTAGCAATGGCAATAGTTAAAGACCGAGTGATCATGCGTATATATCCTTAGTTAAGTTGACTTTGTTAAATTGACTTGTATAAAACGAATTCGATTAGTTGGTATGTAGATTTTGTGTCAATAGCATTTAAAAATCAGTATATTGTAAAATAACAATTTGGGAAGTCAACTTGCTTAGATCGAGTACATTATGTAAGGGTATTTTTGACTTTTCAATAAGTTGAGTACAATTTTAAGCTGATGAGAAGAGATGTTTTTTAAGTAGTAGAGATAATTTTTCTAAAAAAGTTACATTTTCATTCCTTTAATGTTTTATTAATTAAATGATTATAATCAACTCCTCCAAATGTATTTACTACACTAAAAATTTCGTTTTAAATAATTGGAGAAACTATAGGCGAAAGAACGATGGTATTTTTGTGAATCAGGAACTTGAACTTAATCTACAACACTATTTGTATTCATACCATATACAAAGGGTATAAATTATAGAGGTGGAAAATAAATGGGTTAAGCATGTTTGGAAATAGGTCAAGGGATTAATTTGGGTTGTCTCCAAAAAGATTTATGAATAAGTAGTGTGTCAGATTAAAAAGTTCTTATTAATTTGGTAATATGTTTTTCTAGAACAAAATCAACGGTTCAGGAGGTTTTATGCGTTATATCGGCAACTTTCTACACCTAACCCATTTGACATTTTTCTTTACCGTTTTAAATTTTTTACTTTTGCCTTAAACCTACGTGAAATACAACATAACCCAAATCAGTCCATTCATAACTTTTTGGGTCAAACTTGCCAAAGTCTAGAGTAAAACTATCAACAATAATTACGCAAATTTCAACTATGAGTTGTATACACACACAAACGGAATGTTTTTTGGAAAGACAATGAACTCACACACTTTATCATGAATATATACAAATGTTCACCTCTGGAATTGAACCCACAACCTTATAGTTGGAGAGTCACCTCGATACTGTTAGGCCAATGACCCTTTGATACGATTAGTTGGATAAAACGCGTGTTGCTTGAAACATGCCTTACTCTTAATAGTATCACATAATTGCTTTCTTTTAGGTGGATGAAGCATTGTTTGAGATGAATGAAGAGAAAGCATTATGGAACACCATCTTGTCTATTAGAAGCAAAATACATCAGGGTAATGTTTCCTTTTTCCATAAAAAGTTGAATTCTTTGCAGATGAAATTTTTGACAGTTCTCATTTCGAAGCATCCTTACCTTTTCTTATTCCCAAAATAAGCTAAGATGACTTATTTCCTCCTTGTTTTTGTAGTAGTTTGGTTTTAGTAGATTTTCGTGACAGGCGGATGTTTTACTTTTAACTAGTAGTAAACTTTTCCTAGTGAAGTATGTGTAGAGTCTTGTCTCATGAACATGTTTCTTTTTGAAATTTTCAAGTATTGAGGTGGATGATTTTTTCAAAACATCTTTGCAATTAGTTCAGCCACTAGAAGATTTCTTCACTCATGTCTTTGTTATGGTGGTACGTTGCTATTAAGTGATAACAAATAACTGAGCAAGCAAGTAAAAACTGCAACTATTGTACAAAGATATTATATTAGAGATATCACTTTGACCTTTTAGGTTAACCAAGCTAAATTTGTTCACCAACTTTTACTAAGAAAAATAAAAAAGTCATTCTATACTTCATATGAATACAATACTTGCAGAAATGCCATTAAAGTTGTTCCAAGATCCTGATCAACAACAATAGTGCTAGGTTTGACTCTTAAAGGTCAGTGTAAAATACTTATACCTGAAACTATGTGAAACTATGTGAGTTTGCTTTTAACTCAACAACATGGTTATTATAGCCAATAGTATGTTACTCTAAATTTAAAGAAACTTTTTAACAGTTGTTGATGCATACATTTTAGGATGATTCAAAGATAAGAAAAAACAAACTTGCACTGCTTAGAGAAATTTCTTAACTCTCAAGAGGAATAGCTAACCTCTAGGTTCTTCTTGGATTTTGACTTCTTAGTAGTCTCCATTTAGACGAACACAGTTCTTTCAACTTCTTGTTTGTATGGTGCCAAAAAGTTCGGCCATATGAGTTATAGTAAAATTTTGTGTAATACCGATAATACACTTCAGAGCATCTATAGTTAACAAATTGATCAACTATATCCAAGAGTCCTTCGAGGGTGCTTTCCGAGCTACTAGAGAAGGATCCCCATGAACAACATGGTCGGTAGATTATGAGAGTTGCTCCTTTTGTTTCAAAATGAGTAAATTGTTCAAGTGTATGAAAACTTGACTTGCTGGTTTATAATAAATTAATTAAATGGTTACTCTTTTGAGTTTATTTTTACCGGATCATCTGGGTACTTTCTTTGTGCTATATATGAATTATTATTTTTTTGTTTTCTACGAATTCTTGTAATAAGTAAGCAATAACCATTTGTGATGACAAAAAGAAAAAAAATCTACTGGGTTAAAATAGTAATGACAATAGTCTTAAAAAGTTTGAATGTAACTTTTTTTGCACATGCCCTTGGCCAACCCACTAAGGGCCATAGTTATCATCATCGGGGAAACTCCTATCAAATTCTTTAACATCAAGGTTATTGGTGGAAATTGGATGTATGACAGGAATATCTACAAAAATATAAAATAAAGATGATTAAGGTGAGTTATAATAATGTGCTATTAACACAGCTATTTGGATTCCAAGATTAACTAACCTGATACTAAAGGCATAATAGGACAATATACCATAACCGTAACCATAACAACAAAGGATGATAGAATAGTTTTACAAACGTTTCTATAAGTAAATTCACCTGGTAGATATTACATCTTAGAAAGAACCACATCAACTTGTGTCCATATGGCAGAAAAACATAAATAGTAGATGGAACAATCGACTCAATCTCTCGATATGTGTAGTGACATACAAAAGTGTAAAGCCTCAAAAGATGGCGGCTGCAATGAACCTAGAGGCAGGCTCATTAGGATACTCGGTGCACATGATACACAATAAGGAAGTGCAATCTTTGTCACCTTTTCCAGAGTTTGTATTCACCACTTGTAAAACATAAACACATAACATTAAACCAAACCCCATTAAATAAAACAACTTAGATTTCTCCGAATGAGCTTAAGGTCGAGAACAACTTACTGCTCCTATATGGTCGTAGCTGGCGTTACTTTATCTTGTTCGATATTCACATAGGTGGAGACCATAAATAATCTTTATACAATCTATCTCTACAGACCTTTCAAGGTTCTAATATTCAATCCTTCATCCAAATTTCAAAATGTACATTTCAGACTGACTTGCCATGTTCAAACCCTCGAGGTGCTAAGGCCAAAAGATTTTCTAAGTTATAAACAGTAAACAATTGACGATAACACCAAAACAAAGAATAATCATACACTTGCCAACTTAACTACAATCCATAGAAAAACCAAACCACAAAATCAAGTTTCCATACTGCAAAACCATTATACATACAAAACTACACCGAATATGCATATGCAATTTCCATTAACAAAGGATCCCTAAATCAAACTTTACCTAACAACCTTAAAATAACTAAAGTTCCAATTTCTACCTTAATAAATCACATATAACAACTAATTAGTTTTCAATTTAATTACTAGAAAAAAGAAGTCAAATCAAAAGTTAAATTAAACTCAAAATGACACCGTTTTCGAGTTGACCTAGTTTAAGTGTTGGGTCATGTTCAACCAGTTTGGAAATTTTTGTTATTTATAAACATTTATGTTTAATTTATGTTACACATCACAATTGAGGTTAGATGCTCGTGTCCTGGTTCAACCCGGATTTCAAAACATTGCTTGAAACTATGTAAGGCTGCTTTTAACTCAACAATTGTAACACCCCTCAATTTTCATCATTTAAATATAATAAATCCGGAAGCGTTAGTCCAACTTTAAACAATACCAAGTTACATTTCAATTTCAACAAAATTTAAAACATAGTTTATTAACATGGGTGTTACTTCCAAACAGCTAAATAACATTAATTTGTATAAACAAATATCAGAGTAGGCTTGGTCAAACATTCCGTCCCGAACAACTTCTTGACAATCCCGTTATATCAAAATCATAACCTGCAAGAAGTGGGTAATGTGGGGGATTAGCACGAAGCTAAGTGAATAAACTTGTTACTAACAGTTTGACTAAGCTCAACATAATTAATTATCAACAACTAACACATAGACTCAACATCATCAAGAGGATCGGTGGTCCTTGTGGCGCCCTCAGACCGCGGTGGCCCACCAAGCGACACTTACTATCACTGCAGGCCTTTACAGTGATTTACCGATAACTGCTTGCTACCTTTAACCAACATAAGTTCCGCTCACAACACATGTTCACAATTCCTATGATGGTTAACCTGTAGCCTCGCAGTCCAACAATTGTTGACCTCCACATCATCAAATGCCCGAAGGCGACTCATCACATATTACACGTGTAATTCATCAATCAATAGTCAATAATCAACAATCACAACAGCAACTATGTTCACTTGTTGTAACCAAATATGTTACAACCAAATCACACTGAGAGTACAAGTCCACTCACCGAATACCTCAATTGTCCACTCAGTAGTCTTATGTCACTGAGTCTTTCTCCATATCTGAGAGTACAATATAATTAACACAAGTTAGTCACTTGTCTCACAATCTATATAACATCAATCTAATAGATTTTCATCAACAATTTCAAATTACTCAATTATCAAATTTGTTGACTTATCACTTAGTCATGACTAATTACCATGAAAATCACTTTCAACTTCAAATCAAGTAATTTATCACTTACTTATAATCATGTAATATAATTCAATCCAAGATTATAAACAACCATTTTAATATTATTAGTTCACCATTACTTATCAAATTATGATCATAGGATCACGTCACTACATTAATCCACCTCAATTATGATTAATTAACATCATTAAATCATTAACCTCATATATTATTAGTTCCCATTATAATCACTAAACTCATCATTAGCTTCAAAAACACATAATCAGTTTATAGCTCAAAATCATATTAATCTTCATCAATAATCAATTATTCAATAATAACAATCAACTTAAACATTGATTCTTCCAAAATCAACTAAACCCATGACTTTCTCATGATCATACACTAACTTCTTCATTTCTAAGTTAGGGTTTAGGTTATAATTCTCATATAAGCATCAAGTAACAATTATACAAGTATTACAAGCTTCAATTTAAGATTAATCATGCTAATTCTATCAAATACCCAAAAACCCAATTTCTAGGGTTTACATTAAATTCAAGAATTAGCAATTACAACATGTTTATAATGATGATGGAATGATTAATCCATGTTATTAAAGCTTAACTAACATCAATTTAATCATTTGAAACCCTAATTTCGGATTTAAAGTTAAGAACATCAAAACCCCCAAAAATCTAGGGTTCATATTTCATAAAATTGAAACTTACAGGATAGAAGGATTAAGAGATGATAATCCATGATCTTCAAGCTTGAATTCGATTTCCAGAGCTCCAATTTAAGTTTGAGAAGTGATAAAGATAAATTGATCTAGGGTTCCATGTATGTATGCGTACGTATGTATGTGTGTATGTAAATATAAACCGACTCAATCATATAACACTTATCCTATAAGTGTTTAATTTTATTCCCCGTACTTATCATTGTCTGGAACTTAAAACCATTTACGGGGAAATACTATTTTATTGAACCGTCAACTATGTTAATTTAAATCAATTAACAATTTAATAGTCACAATAAATTATGTGACTCTTATCCCAATTATATTCAAGTAAACTTAAACAAAATATTTCCTAACACCTTAAATAATAATTTAAAGTCATGAAAATATTATAAACTACTAGACCCATAAACTGGGTGTTACAACAATATGGCTGTTATAAGCTGTAGCACATAGCCAAATATATGTTAATCAAAATATAAAGAAAACATTTGACGAGTTGTTGATGCATACTTTTTCAGGATGATGAAAAGATTAGAAAAAATATACTTGCACTGCTTAAAGAAAATTCTGAACTCCCGAGAGGAATAGTTGACCTCTCAGTTCTTCCTGGATTTTGACTTCTTAGTAGTCTCCATTTAGACGGACACGGTTCTTATAACTTATCGTTTGTATGCTGTCAAAAGTTCGGTCATACGAGATATTGTAAAATTCTTTGTGATATTTATGATACACTTCAGAGCATCTATAGTTAAACAAATGGATCACTAGCTTGATGGTATTTGAGGCATGTATGTATGTCCAACAGTCCTTTGGGGTGATTCCCAAACTCATATAGAAGAACTCCACGAGCAACATACTAGGTATATTATGCCAAGAAAATTGCTCCTTATGTTTAAAATGAACAAATTGTTCGAGTGTATGAAAACTTGACCTTCTCATTTATAATAAAATGGTTACTCGTTTGTGTTTATTTCTATCGGATCTTTTGTGTACTTTCTTTATGCTATTTAAGGTTACTATTTGAATGAGATTCTGAAGTTATGTAATAATTAATAACCTTTTGTGATGACAAAAAGAAGAAAATCGGTTGGGTAAAAATAGTAATTACAAGAGTCATTGTCAATTAGAAAGTTGAATGTTTGCTTGTTGCAACGGTTATGCTAGTTTTGCTGTCAGAGGTAGGGTATGCAAAAGAAGAATTTTGAAAGTAGACAAGATAACATTTGATGAGTTGTTTAAATCTTTACCATTACTTCAGAGTTTAGCTATCTCAAAAGATTATATGGAGGTAATATATATTGATCTAAAGTAATTCAGTATTTGATTTCAAATAAGTGTATATTTAACTTGTATGCTAAATCTTGTTTTGGTACTTTATGAAATGAAGCACTTTGCTATACGTGATATGCCAAGGCAGCTTCCAATTTCACTTGTCCGTATTAAATTTCTCCATTTTGGTTTGAACTTTATGGAACGAGATAAGCTTTTGTGTGCCCTTTGTTTGATCAAGAGCTCCCCAACTTTAGCAATACTTACTATTGAGGTGAATATATAACTCCATTACATATAGTGCAAAATATGATTAATTCTTTTTTATTTTGACATGTTTTCGATATTTTACATATATATTATTATATCATAGAATGAAGATTTTGGTATTCGATCATTTGCTACGGACAATCTTGAAGAATTCGGGAGCAAAGAGATGGATCCCTCGGGGTTCAAGTTGGATCATCTTGAAGAATTCGGGATGTCAAATTTCGGTAACTTAGCTATTGAGATGGACTTTTTGAAGCTTGTCATGGCCAGTTCACCCATGCTAAAAAGAGGGGGAATAGAGCTTAATGATGACATTACAGTTGACCAAGAACTAAAGATACTTAACGATCCATTTCCACATGCTTCACCTTCTGTAAAGTTCATAGTTAAACGTCAAGATAGTTTTTCATTGCGAAAATTATTACTTTCAAATCGTGACTTCATTAATTGTCTCTAATCAACCTGAATCCAACATGATTAGATAAATGAGTTGATGTAATTTTAAATTCTAACCCAACCCAAACATGTTACTCCGAAACTCGGACACAACCCATGTAAGAAGGATTTAAGGAGAGCGGGAAGAAATGGAGAGGACAAAAAGAAAAAAAAAGAGTAAGTTAAAGGGGAGTTCGTGAAAATTGATATTATTATTATTGTTATTATTATTGTTATTGTTATTGTTATTGTTATTGTTATTGTTATTGTTATTATTATTAGGTGAAGGATCCGTGACAACGCGAGCTTTGATATTTGTGTTTGTTAAAAGATAATTTTAAGTTAACTGAGTGTTTAGTTTAGTTAAATAAGTCAAATGTATTCCATAATCATATTTGTTTCTTTTTGGCATCTCTATTTGTACATGATACCATATTATCATGTTAAAGATTACACGGGTTGATATAATTACGATAGAAGGTAAATCATATTGTTATGTTAGATATGTATATAATCGGCAACCTTCTATCGTTCACGATATAATCGTAATCCAATGATTCATATGACCTGAAACACCCCAACACTTATAAGTAATTAATTTAGTTTCAAAAAATTGTAATTGGGTCCATTCTGTAATAAAAATCGCGTCGTGACATGTAACAATTGCGCCACAATTGACTATCGAAATCGCGCCGCAATGGTTATATAATCGCGTCGTTATCTTTATTGGATCGCGTCGCAATACAATGTAGATCGCGCCGCGATTTCTGTCAAAACAGACCCTGTGCAGGCAGTTTCAAAACCTGACCAAAACTGCAACATTTCAATGTCCGCAACACTTTTAAGCAACTAGCTGTGCAACAACGTTGTATTACAATAATACCAATATTTTCCAAATACAAAATATCAATCAACACATCTTGATTCATAAGAATCAAGCAAAACTCCCAATAACCAAATTGACACTTTGGATCAAAACAATACATCATTCCTTCCGTATCAACATTAAAACCAAAATTTTTGACATGGTACAATCTTTTAGCTACATCATATGATCTTGCATTATTTACATATTACTAAAACAAGTTTATATATGTATATATATATATATATCAAAACAACATAAGCCATAATTTTAACAAAAGTAATGGGGCTTCGGTTTCATGAGCATGATTCAAAGAAAACGAGCCAATTACCAAAAGAGCAAAGTTCACCTCTAGCTACCAACGGGCTTCTTGCCCAAATCCCCCTTTTTTCCCACTTGCTTCACCTAAAACATAGAAATATAACAACCGTAAGCAAACGCTTAGTAAGTAACGAAATACAATCTCATGTCATTATTATAAATTTAGCTAAGGATCCTCGCTAGCCATGCTAGTCGTATACTACTAGCAATCACACGAGCCTATGGCCGCAACCATTACTCGCACCAACCCGTTAGCAAATGGCCGCAACCATTCCTAACACCATGATCATGTAAATCGAGACTTACCTTTCAAAGTCACTAATGGTTCACTTGTACTCTTTCCAATCTCTTTAACACCTAATCACATAGGCACATAACACAAATTATTCATAAAACAATTTACTAACTTACTTTGTACATACTCAGTATACTTTATTCACTTACATCATAACTTTTACTTTAATACCATTGATGATAGTTTCAACTATACCAATTTCAATTTCATCATATGCACATGTATAGTGATTCTATTAATCATCAATTTCACAATCTTAATCAACAACATAATACTTTCTTTAGAATCAAAATTCATGAGCAAATGTATTATTTTACATCATTTCTACTTTCTTTCTTTTATCACAAATTCTTAGAATCATATTATGATTACTACCATGTTTAGTTTGCTAACTTATCATTCATACATAAGTATAATCACTTTTACTAACTTAGGTTTTCACTAATTCCAAACCCTAACTTGAATTTTTCATGCAAACTTCATAATATGCTTATCTAACATACTCACAACACTTATACATTAATAATCTACTCATATAACAAATATTTGCACTTAGGGTTCATAAATTTATCAAACCCTAATCTGATTTTGAAGTAAATTTAATAAACCATACCTTATATGAAATTAGGGGTTAATTAGAAACTTAATATGATGCCTTCTAGCTCAGTTATGAAGGAGGTCACTTTCAATTTCATGAAATCGCCATCTTTCAGGCTCTGGTCGGAGTTTTGATGATTTTGGGTATTAGAAACGAAAATAGAAGCTTGTAGAACTTAAAACCCGTTTCTGGAACTGGTCGAATCACGTCGCGATGGTCAATAGATCGTGTCGCGATCTTCCTTAACTCAGACCCAACATTTTTCGTTTATTACACTTGTAGCCCAAAAATCCATATTATTTCTATTACATATATAACTATGTATAATATATATGTAGTCTTAAATATACACAAACCATATGACAAATATACATATTAATACACATACTCCATTATATATTTTCATAGAATATAATTTAGGACTTACAAAAATTAGGTCGTTACACGACCAAACTTGTATTACAATAAATTATTACGCTCTGTGATAGAAGATTGATGGATATAAATGGTTCCAAAGACTAATAACAAATCTTTTTCTAAGCGACTACAAATTAAGGGAATAACAACTTAGTAATTCGTGTTTATACATGTTGTATTTGAAAAAATTAATATTCGATAAGTTTTCACTATCTTAACGATGCAAAGTTCATTCAGGTTATCAACTATAATATTTAACATTGGTTTGTAAGCTAAACATACATATTTCAAATTAAAATCTTAAAATGGATTTAGTTATGTATTCTAAAGTATATGACTAATCGGTATAATTAAGGAAAAAAACGTACTTACGAATTTGATGGCAACTCATAACTAAACTAACATAATAAGTAATTGAATAGACTTTGAAAAATAACATTTGTTAGGGATGCAATTGGCACATATTTATAAGTTACTTCATTGGAGCAAGGCTTATCATGTCGGTCCAAATATGAGACACCTAAGTTCGAAGAGTGAAACTAAATCAACCTCAAACCATATATCAACGTAGAGGTGGAAATCTTGACCCGTTTACTTATATGAATGACTCTGTTTTGGTTGTGTTGTTTCTCAAATGGTAGGAACTGGTCAAATTTAAAAAATTCCGCTAGAAGAGGTTCGTTTTGGTAGCACAAAGTCTATGTTTAATGTACACAACCTACGTACTAAACTCTTATATTCAAGCATACAAGTTGTTAATAAATTAATGTTCATTATTTATAAGAGAATTAAGAATATGAACTTAACACGTTTGCAAGTTAACTTAGACTGACCCGCCAGTCTACCCCCATTTAAACAAAATGACGTCTTCACCCGTCACGTCAAACCCACCCATCTTGCCAACTCTAAATTAGAATATAAGTGTCTTACTTGAAGGCCGGTCTCTAGTATTTCCTATGCATAAGAAGTAAGAACACAGGTTGCCTAATACATGAGGGATTGACTCGTCTCTTAGTTGCTAGACTACCATATGGTAGAGAATCATAATAAATGATGATGCAGTGCCCTACTAACAACTTCAGCCACCTGTAAAAAGTTGAATAAATATGTTTGAAGTGACTCTTAAAAAAAGAAGATAATAAGATGGTTTAATGAAATTCTCTTAAACCAATTGTCTGCTACTCTGCATACTTGTGTTTTTGAGCTGCTCATAAATCAAAAAATAAAATTCATGCCTCAACCTTTCATAGATCAGGATGATGAGGAGGAATGCAGAAATAAAATTTTTTATAACAATTAACTAACGGGTTTAGGCGCGTCCAGCGGGTAAATAAAAAATTGAACATCTCATTTCACTGAAGTAATTAAAAAGTTTGGTAGATATATTACATGAACATTCATTTATTTATTTAGATTTGTGTATATGTTTTAGATTTTACTCATTATTATTAACTGAATTTTATACGAAAATAAAGTTACAAATTATTCACAAAACTGTGAAATATATAAATCAAAATAATACTCGATTTTTACAATAATCTATATATCAACAGTTAAAACTAAATTAGTTTTCATTTTCGACAAGTATTAATTTAAGAGTAATTTAATAATAATAAATGTACAACTATATGTTTTAACTTTAACAAATACTTCAGAGTGGCTTTTAATCATAACGAAAACACACCTAAATAAATAAAGATGTATCAAACTATAATTTGTTAAATAATATGATACTAGCAAACTAGTGATGTATTTGGGCAATTGATATAACAGCAAGCCAATGATATTATGAATAGCTATAATAATCAAAGACAATTATAAAGAACCAAACAAATGTTTATCAATTCATGGAATGGTTTGTGATAATCAATACAGTTGGTAAACAATTTTGAGCACATCATGCCCATTTTTATCACATTAATTACTACTGTATATATATACCTAAAAGATCTCAGAAACTAATAAAATCAATAAACAAATGGGCCAGAAACTTACAAATTAAAAAACCCCCAATAACGAAGCCCAACAAGAAAATTTATAATAACAACGATAGACAGGCCCAAAAGGTTGTTACATATCTAAGTTTATTTAAATAACCTTTTTCTTTAATTAAATAAATAAATAAATATATAAAACCTCACCATCCTATAAAATAAATATCCTTCAAAGTATAATAACCAAATCACTTAACGTTTGCCCGCGTTGTCGTGGGTCTTGTATCTAGTTTAAATTAAATTAGTTTTCATTTTCAACAACTATTAAATTAAGAGCAATAATAATAATACAACTATATGTTTCAATTTTAACAAATACTTCATAGTGACTTTTAATTATAACAAAAGCACACCTAAATAAATAAATATGCATCTAACTATAATTTGTTAGATAATTTAATACTAATCAACCTAAAAAAAATTTCTGTTCTATTCCGCAAATTTTGCGAGTTATAATCTAGTTGAACTTTAAAAAAAAGGCTAAAAGTTTTTTATGTTCTATTCCACAAATTTTACGAGTTATAATCTAGTTGAACTTTAAAGAAAAAGGGTAAAAGTTAAGCAAACATAAAATTTTGAATTAAACACCAAGTCCCTATATAGTTAAGGGGATTAGAATGAATAATATAATATTAAATATTAAATTACAATAATCTTGGTTTAATTTAACTCAAAAGTGGGAACAAGATTTAGTCATTTGGAGCAACACCACTTTCGGCCAAAAAAAACTAACATTCATGAATAAATCAAATCAAATGTGTATATGATATATGATAATAAACAATTTGATATGTTAAAACCCAAAATTATATAAAAGAAATGATGGAAGAACAAATCTGACAATTGGAGAACTCAATTCGATGTAAGTTTTCTGAATTAATGGTGTTATGGTTATTAAGGAACTAGGGATTTGTTGGCTAGACTCTTTTAAAATTAATCACGATCGGTGATACTTTTTTTTCTTCTTCTCTTTGTCTAAGAAGCATTGATAAGAATTGTAGTACGTGTTCTTCTATAAATTGGAAGTGAATAACTACAAATTTCGGAACATATCATTCATTTTATTTCATCATAAATTTGCAAAGGAAGTTGTGCTCTTTGGAAAACTCGGCTCAAGACTCGAGATCATTTTAAACTCCTAGCAATTTTAACGTAATAGAAGCTGACTAAACACGATCTTCATTTGAAAACACGATAAGATCATCAGCAAAGCATAATTAATTCAAGTTAAAATTTTCATATTTCGCGCAAGCATCAATGATAAATTCTCCATAACCATCCTGAATAGCTATGGAGGCAAGTATAGCATCACTTTGTCGTAAACCTCTTTCGTCTTTAAAAAGCCAAAATAATGACGTTACACACTTCATCACCCATTGAATAAGAGACATGTGAAATCCATAATGGATTTAAGAAAATGCCAATTTAGTGTATCATAATGGATAATGTTGATAAAGTATGTTCAAAGTTCGTTACTAAAAATTGTAATTTTGGTATGTTTATTGCATTTTCTCCCAATAAGCTTTTACTAATCCGGGATATTTGATTTTACATCCTACATTGCAGCCTTATGGAACATCAAATTACTTCGAGATAGAAGAGATATACAGTATGTATGATGGAAGTTGAATGCTCAAGTTTGGATAGAATTAGCACCCTTGCTGAAGACATTAAGGTATGCATACTATGTCTAATGCCAATCAGTGATGCAGTAAGGACGAGCATCTTGTCAAGGAAATGGAGATATATATGGGCGAGCATTACAAAACTTGATATTGATAACCACTTTTATAAGTTTATAAGATCAAGATGGTGTTTTACGGATGGTATTAAAGCCTTAGAGCTTAAACTTGCTATTGCTATCTTCCACCTTTTGATGCTACGCACGAGACCGCTAATCAGGTTTACTTGGCATATGTACCTAAATGTGCCTGCTGAGATCGACCAGATAATTCTTTACCTTTCGAGAAGCAATACTTTGGAGCAATTTGAATTAGTAAACAATTCCTACGACGACAACCACTACAAGCTACCATACTCGTTGGAGTCGTTACAAAAATTAAAACATTTAAAACTATTCAATTTTGAACTTGAGCCTTCAAAGACATATAGCGGGTTTCGTATGTTGAGGCGGCTTGAGTTGTATAATGTTATGATAACTACAGATTCTCTTAAGCGTTTCCTCACCAATTGTCAGTTACTTGATGAACTATATTTGGTATGATCTATATATAACTGCATGCATACCATGCTCCTACGATCTAAAACCTTATACAAAATGTAGTTTGCTAACTTTATTTTGATGCAGATGGTAAATAAAAGAAGAATTTTGAAAGTAGACAAGATAACATTTGATGAGTTGTTTAAATCTTTACCATTACTTCAGAGTTTAGCTATCTCAAAAGATTATATGGAGGTAATATATATTGATCTAAAGTAATTCAGTATTTGATTTCAAATAAGTGTATATTTAACTTGTATGCTAAATCTTGTTTTGGTACTTTATGAAATGAAGCACTTTGCTATACGTGATATGCCAAGGCAGCTTCCAATTTCACTTGTCCGTATTAAATTTCTCCATTTTGGTTTGAACTTTATGGAACGAGATAAGCTTTTGTGTGCCCTTTGTTTGATCAAGAGCTCCCCAACTTTAACAATACTTACTATTGAGGTGAATATATAACTCCATTACATATAGTGCAAAATATGATTAATTCTTTTTTATTTTGACATGTTTTCGATATTTTACATATATATTATTATATCATAGAATGAAGATTTTGGTATTCGATCATTTGCTACGGACAATCTTGAAGAATTCGGGAGCAAAGAGATGGATCCCTCGGGGTTCAAGTTGGATCATCTTGAAGAATTCGGGATGTCAAATTTCGGTAACTTAGCTATTGAGATGGACTTTTTGAAGCTTGTCATGGCCAGTTCACCCATGCTAAAAAGAGGGGGAATAGAGCTTAATGATGACATTACAGTTGACCAAGAACTAAAGATACTTAACGATCCATTTCCACGTGCTTCACCTTCTGTAAAGTTCATAGTTAAACGTCGAGATAGTTTTTCATTGCGAAAATTATTACTTTCAAATCGTGACTTCATTAATTGTCTCTAATCAACCTGAATCCAACATGATTAGATAAATGAGTTGATGTAATTTTAAATTCTAACCCAACCCAAACATGTTACTCCAAAACTCGGACACAACCCATGTAAGAAGGATTTAAGGAGAGCGGGAAGAAATGGAGAGGACAAAAAGAAAAAAAAAGAGTAAGTTAAAGGGGAGTTCGTGAAAATTGATATTATTATTATTGTTATTGTTATTGTTATTGTTATTGTTATTGTTATTGTTATTGTTATTGTTATTGTTATTGTTATTGTTATTGTTATTGTTATTGTTATTGTTATTGTTATTGTTATTGTTATTGTTATTATTATTAGGTGAAGGATCCGTGACAACGCGAGCTTTGATATTTGTGTTTGTTAAAAGATAATTTTAAGTTAACTGAGTGTTTAGTTTAGTTAAATAAGTCAAATGTATTCCATAATCATATTTGTTTCTTTTTGGCATCTCTATTTGTACATGATACCATATTATCATGTTAAAGATTACACGGGTTGATATAATTACGATAGAAGGTAAATCATATTGTTATGTTAGATATGTATATAATCGGCAACCTTCTATCGTTCACGATATAATCGTAATCCAATGATTCATATGACCTGAAACACCCCAACACTTATAAGTAATTAATTTAGTTTCAAAAAATTGTAATTGGGTCCATTCTGTAATAAAAATCGCGTCGTGACATGTAACAATTGCGCCACAATTGACTATCGAAATCGCGCCGCAATGGTTATATAATCGCGTCGTTATCTTTATTGGATCGCGTCGCAATACAATGTAGATCGCGCCGCGATTTCTGTCAAAACAGACCCTGTGCAGGCAGTTTCAAAACCTGACCAAAACTGCAACATTTCAATGCCCGCAACACTTTTAAGCAACTAGTTGTGCAACAATGTTGTATTACAATAATACCAATATTTTCCAAATACAAAATATCAATCAACACATCTTGATTCATAAGAATCAAGCAAAACTCTCAATAACCAAATTGACAGTTTGGATCAAAACAATACATCATTCCTTCCATATCAACATTAAAACCAAAAATTTTGACATGGTACAATCTTTTAGCTACATCATATGATCTTGCATTATTTACATATTACTAAAAAAAGTTTATATATGTATATATATGTATATATATATATATATATATATATATATATATATATATCCAAAACAACATAAGCCATAATTTTAACAAAAGTAATGGGGCTTCGGTTTCATGAGCATGATTCAAAAAAAACGAGTCAATTACCAAAAGAGCAAAGGCCACCTCTAGCTACCAACGGGCTTCTTGCCCAAATCACCCTTTTTCCCACTTGCTTCACCTAAAACATAGAAATATAACAACCGTAAGCAAACGCTTAGTAAGTAACAAAATACAATCTCATGTCATTATTATAAATTTAGCTAAAGATCCTTGCTACCCATGCTAGTCGTATACTACTAGCAATCACACGAGCCTATGGCCGCAACCATTACTCGCACCAACCCGTTAGCAAATGGCCGCAACCATTCCTAACACCATGATCATGTAAATCGAGACTTACCTTTCAAAGTCACTAATGGTTCACTTGTACTCTTTCCAATCTCTTTAACACCTAATCACATAGGCACATAACACAAATTATTCATAAAACAATTTACTAACTTACTTTGTACATACTCAGTATACTTTATTCACTTACATCATAACTTTTACTTTAATACCATTGATGATAGTTTCAACTATACCAATTTCAATTTCATCATATGCACATGTATAGTGATTCTATTAATCATCAATTTCACAATCTTAATCAACAACATAATACTTTCTTTAGAATCAAAATTCATGAGCAAATGTATTATATTACATCATTTCTACTTTCTTTCTTTTATCATAAATTCTTAGAATCATATTATGATTACTACCATGTTTAGTTTGCTAACTTATCATTCATACATAAGTATAATCATTTTTACTAACTTAGGTTTTCACTAATTCCAAACCCTAACTTGAATTTATCATGCAAACTTCATAATATGCTTATCTAACATACTCACAACACTTATACATTAATAATCTACTCATATAACAAATATTTGCACTTAGGGTTCATAAATTTATCAAACCCTAATCTAATTTTGAAGTAAATTTAATAAACCATACCTTGTATGAAATTAGGGGTTAATTAGAAACTTAATATGATGCCTTCTAGCTCAGTTATGAAGGAGATCACTTTCAATTTCATGAAATCGCCATCTTTCAGGCTCTGGTCAGAGTTTTGATGATTTTGGGTATTAGAAACGAAAATAGAAGCTTGTAGAACTTAAAACCCGTTTCTGGAACTGGTCGAATCGCGTCGCGATGGTCAACAGATCGTGTCGCGATCTTCCTTAACTCAGACCCAACATTTTTCGTTTATTACACTTATAGTCCAAAAATCCATATTATTTCTATTACATATATAACTATGTATAATATATATGTAGTCTTAAATATACACAAACCAAGTAGTATAACAAATATACATATTAATACACATACTCCATTATATATTTTCATATAATATAATTTAGGACTTACAAAAATTAGGTCGTTACACGACCAAACTTGTATTACAATAAATTATTACGCTCTGTGATAAACTGATTGAAGATAGATGGATATAAATGGTTCCAAAGACTAATAACAAATCTTTTTCTAAGCGACTACAAATTAAGGGAATAACAACTTAGTAATTCGTGTTTATACATGTTGTATTTGAAAAAATTAATATTCGATAAGTTTTCACTATCTTAACGATGCAAAGTTCATTCAGGTTATCAACTATAATATTTAACATTGGTTTGTAAACTAAACATACATATTTCAAATTAAAATCTTAAAATGGATTTAGTTATGTATTCTAAAGTATATGACTAATCGGTATAATTAAGGGAAAAAACGTACTTACGAATTTGATGGCAACTCATAACTAAACTAACATAATAAGTAATTGCATAGACTTTGAAAAATAACATTTGTTAGGGATGCAATTGGCACATATTTATAAGTTACTTCATTGGAGCAAGGCTTATCATGTCGGTCCAAATATGAGACACCTAAGTTCGAAGAGTGAAACTAAATCAACCTCAAACCATATATCAACGTAGAGGTGGAAATCTTGACCCGTTTACTTATATGAATGACTCTGTTCTGGTTGTGTTGTTTCTCAAATGGTAGGAACTGGTCAAATTTAAAAAATTCCGCTAGAAGAGGTTCGTTTTGGTAGCACAAAGTCTATGTTTAATGTACACAACCTACGTACTAAACTCTTATATTCAAGCATACAAGTTGTTAATAAATTAATGTTCATTATTTATAAGAGAATTAAGAATATGAACTTAACATGTTTGCAAGTTAACTTAGACTGACCCGTCAGTCTACCCCCATTTAAACAAAATGACGTCTTCACCCGTCACGGTCAAACCCACCCATCTTGCCAACTCTAAATTAGAATATAAGTGTCTTACTTGAAGGCCGGTCTCAAGTATTTCCTATGCATAAGAAGTAAGAACACAGGTTGCCTAATACATGAGGGATTGACTCGTCTCTTAGTTGCTGAACTACCATATGGTAGAGAATCATGATAAATGATGATGCAGTGCCCCACTAACAACTTCAGCCACCTGCAAAAAGTTGAATAAATATGTTTGAAGTGACTCTTGAAAAAATAAGATAATAAGATGGTTTAATGAAATTCTCTAAAACCAATTGTCTGCTACTTAAATATGCATACTTGTGTTTTTGAGCTGCTCATAAATCAAAAAATAAAATTCATGCCGATGATGAGGAGGAATGCAGAATGAAAGCGTTGATGCCATTTCATGAGTAAAGTTATAAATAAAAACAGTAATTATGATATCTATAGAACAACCAGATTGAAGATACACTCAATAAAACTAAAAGTCGTGTTTGTTGGTCAATCCACCCCGAGCCGCCCTGTTCCTATCTGTGTTAAAAACAAATTAGTTCAACGTGTCAAATACCCTAATCAGAATGATCAATATAAAAATAACTCGATTTAAATAAAAATATCCCCTTTTCATAAATGGGGTGTAGTTCCCACAAAGATACTATAACAAGTTTCTTATTTAGTTGAGTACTTGAGTGTACTTCCCACAAAAACACAAAATAAATGGGTATTACAATGTGAATAGATAGATATAAACACATTGATCTTTAAAAGTGACCTGGAAAAATGAGCAAAAAGATATAAATTTTGTCGATACCTCTGACAAGCATGTTAAAAACTTTCTATAGCGTATCTATAAGCATAAACCTCCTAGATCATAATATTCGAAAGCATATGCCAAAACAAAATCAGTTGAGATACATGATATATATAAGTATACAATAGACAATTGTAATAGCGTGGATGAAAACTATACAATTGAAAAACAGCAAAAAATTACCAGATATAAGAAAACACTGATTCATCATCAAAACAACATGTAGAAGACTTCAACACCCAAAATTGATTCTTAATTTCGGAACCCTTTACCTAAATAAATGATTTCTGCTTTGTGATGAAGATTAAAGTGTAAGCGTATGACATATAGCTTAAGCCCGTATTAGTTTTGTTTAGTGTAAGCCCGTTTAGTGTTTAGGGTTTTATTAGTTTTCCTATTTATATACTTCATTATATTCGGTTTCTATTAAGCATTTGTAACGTATTCTATTGTTCAATAATATTGTCGTTATTTTCTACATGGTATCAGAGCTTTAGGTATACGATCTCGTGATTTAGTCACCCTCCGGCCGTCGACTAAATGTTGACGACCCGGAGGGATCCCGTTTCCATTTGTTCTAGTTTGTTCTTCGTTATTTTGTTTTCCGTTTCATCGTAATCTGCAAACTTGTAGGAGAATCACGATCAACAACTCGTTAACCGTTGGATCATCCTCAAAATTGTACTCTAGGTTCTAGACAATTGATCTAGCTTTTGACCGTTCGGATTTGTCTTCTAATTATGATAAACTTCCAGCAATTAGTCGAAGTTGCTGCAGTTTTCGTTCGTCACTTTCTGCGCAGCTTTAGAAGAATTGGTGTACCGAATTCATTATCCGTTGGATTGTCATGATTTTTAGACTGTTGGTTCATAACACATATTTACAAGATTTGACTGTTCGGATTTATAATTGGATGTGTCGTTGGGGAGATATAAATTGTCGAAATACCTGTTAATTTGCTGAATTTTTTGGATGATGTTTGGTTTCGTTTGGTTCGGTTTATCAGCTATTGGTTGGCACTATTAGATCCGGAATATTAGTTTGCTATTTGGTTTTGCATTGATACTTGTTTGGTTCGACTTCGCATTGGAATAGGTTCGGTTTCACATTGGTTTGGTTTCGCATTGGATTGGCATTGGTTCAGTTTCGCATTAGCATCGGCATTGGCATTGGTTTCGCATTGGCATTGGCATTGGCGTTGGTTTCGCATTGGCATTGGCATTGGTTTCACATCGTATTGGATTTGATTTTGTATTGGATTTGCTTGGTTTCGCATTCGATTAGTTTCGTTTCGTTGTCATAGTTTTGATTTTAATTTGAAATTTGTTTGGCAAAGTCTCAATGCATTTAGCTTTAGCATTGTGAGTTTGAGGGGATATGTAAGCGTATGATATATAGCTTAAGCCCGTATTAGTTTTGTTTAGTGTAAGCCCGTTTAGTGTTTAGGGTTTTATTAGTTTTCCTATTTATATACTTCATTATATTCGGTTTCTATTAAGCATTTGTAATCGTATTCTATTGTTCAATAATATTGTCGTTAGTTTCTACCTAAAGAAGATTTTGCATAAGTTGATTTCTGCACAAAACTCATCGATTTGAAGCGGGCTCCAGATTTAGTATTAGTCTTGGCTTTAATTTTTGCATTGCAGGTATATAAACTACTGAATTGATTGAAATAAAATATAAATGATTAAAATTTTTGGGCGGCTGAGGGGAAGTGGTTGGCAGAGACTCCTGCCAAAAATTTAAACCGCCCTCATTTATGAATCTCCAAAATAGAGTTGGAAATTACTTACCAGTATTATGGATGTACATATTTAGATCAATGTTTGGAGAGAAGCCAATAAGAAGGTGACAAGTGTCTCCTCATTTCTTCACATTTTTCATTCATTTCCCCTTTCATTTCTCATTTCTCCACTTTTTTTATCCAATTCTTACCCTTTCTTTATTTTTTCACTTTTTTTTCTATTTTATTTTTTTTCCCGCTGAAGCAATTGTAGCAGCTCCGGCCCCTATTAAAAAAATTTATAATAAAATAAAATTTAAACTTTAAAAAATTAATTTTTTTAAACATGTAAAATCTTCTATAACACTTTTGTTAAAAAATATTAATACATAACTAAATAAAAATTATTAACATTTTTTTTTGAAAAAATTATCACTTTAAAAATCTAAAAAATTAGTTTTTAACTTTTTTCCTATTTAGTTTTTTCTTTTTTTTTATATCATATTGAAATTTGTGATGCACCATATATTATATATAATAATGCACATGAATATTAGAAACAAAATGCAATAAAACTAAATTATTATTGTGTTTACCAACATTATAACTACGATACACTGATTTTCTCTGAATATGTTGCATCGAGTATTTAAATATCATGCATCGACTTTCAAAAATACTATAAAACATCATTATTAAATGAAAAAAAGTGGTGCATCATAGTTATAAAACATGGTTCATCATAGTTATAAAATATGGTGCATCGAGTGTTTAAAATATCATGCGTTGAATTTCAAAAATATACTATAAAACACCATTATTGAACTAAAATTAGGTGGTGCATCATAGTTATAAAACATGGTGCATCAAAGTTATAAAAACATGGTTCATCATAATTATAAAACATGGTGCATCGAGTGTTTAAATTAGCATGCATCGACTTTCAAAAAAATACTATAATATCATTATTGAATTAAAAGGTGGTACGTGCATCATAGTTATAAAACATGATGCATCATAATTATAAAATATGGTGCATCATAGTTATAAATATGATGCTCCGACTTTTAGATATATGATAAACATCATTAGTGTATAAATCATGGTGCATCATAGTTATAAAATATGGTGCATCATAATTTTAATTTTACAATACACTAAAGTTATAGTTTTGTTATATCAAAATTTATTTTATTCAAGGTCTGAATATGGTGCATCACATAATTTTTTTTTGTAAATATTATATATAAAATTGTAGTTACATTTAACAACGTGAGGTGAAACAACAATAGAAAAAAGGTTGAAAATGCGAAAAAAAAACACAAAAACAATGATAAAGAAGCTGTGAAAAGGTTAAATAAAAAGGTTGGAAAATTTTTTGATAACAAGCACATTTAAAAAAAAAAAAAAAAATTTCAAACAAAAAAATAATAATAGGAAATAAAATTAATGTAAAAAAATAAAACACTAAAAAGATTTAAGAAAAAAAATGGAGAAGAAATGGTAAGGTTAGAGGATTCAAAAAGGTGGAGAAATGAAAGAGGTAGAGAAATGAATGTAACATCCTATTTTAGGGTCTAGTAGTTTTATAACATTTTCTTCATTTTAAATTATTATTTATTGTGTTAGGAAAATATGTTGTTTAAGTTTACTTAAAAATAAATGGGAAAAGAGTTAAATGATTAATTGTGATAGATAAAATATTAATTATTTTAAATTAATAGAGTTGACGGTAAAATAAAATATTTGATCTCGTAAAAAATTTTAGGTTCCAGACAATAGGTTAGAAAGGGTGTAAAAATTATACTGCAATATATTAAGGTCGGTTGTGTGACCGACTCATTTTTTTTACCTAACTCCTTTTTTCAATTTCATTGTTCTTCATTTTCTACAAACTAAACTTCACAAATAAACATCACCAACTAAAAGATTTAACCATCATAATAGAAGATTGTTTGGATTCTATATCATCATCATCATCCTAAGTTCCTTCTTCCCTTGTAAGTATGTTTTAGTTAAAATATTTCACTAAACTTAGGTTTATTGAAATTTGGTAGAGTTCTTGAATTATACATGAAAATTGAAGTTGGAAAGGGTTGGAAGATGTTATAGTAAGATTGTATGATGATTATATGATGTTCTTTGAGTTTGAATTGAGTAAATAAGTTAGAGTTGAATGATTAGGGTTTGAAGTATATGTATTGAGATGATATGGAAATTATTACTTGAATAAGTGTTATTTGATGTTTTAATATGTTATTAGATAATATATAAAGATATTGGTAAGTCATAAAATCTGGGTTTGAAGCTGATGTATATGAAATTCAGATTTTTGGGTATGCTGTACATCGACTAACAGGTTCAGGGCATCCGGGTATGGGTAAGTTAGCCGATCCTCTACTTTTTAGCCGATCGGCTACTTTTTAGCCAATCGGCTGAAATAGAACAAAATGGTGACAGAATGTTGAGTTGAAGCAAAAATCTAAGAATTAGTCTTATAACCGTTCGGGTATGATTGGCTAGCCGATCGGGTATGGGTTAAAAATGTGTGTTAAGTAGTTCTGATACTTGTTGTTTCCATATTATATATATATATATATATATATATATATATATATATATATATATATATTACCTAACTATGTATGATGCTAAAGTGAAATGAAGTTCGCAATTTATAACTAGTTTAGGGAGGATGAATACTTGTGATGTAGTAGGATGATTTGTTGAAGACTTCATATGTAACGTGGAGACTTTGTTATAGTTCAAGTACATGTAATGTTTACTTGTTGATATTATGTAATTATAAACTTTACTTATTGATATTATGTAATTATAAAGTAAGTTATACAAATTATGGAACGAGTTACTGACTCATTATTTAATTGTATTCTCAGATCAGGAGAAGACTCAGTGATATTAGACTACTGAGTTAAGGGTTGAGAATATCTAAGTGAGAGGATTTGTAATCTTCAGTTTAACTTAGTTGTAACGGGTTTGGTTACAACGGGTAAACGTAATTATTGTTGATTATTGACTGTTTAGTCTATTGTGATGTTATTATTGTTGATTGATTGTTAATATTTCATGATGACATGACGATTATGCATTATGTGATTCTTGGCCATTGGGCATTTGTGTATTATTCAGAGGTCAACACATTGCTATTGTTTGGCTAGTAGGGTTTCCGATACATATTGTTGATGGATGAACCTATGTCGGTGAAGATATCATCAAGCTATCGGTAAATCACTGTTATGGCCTGCAGTGGTTTAAGGTGTTCCTTGAGTGGCTACTCAGGAACCGTCGGTCCTCTTTGACGTTGTGTGTTTATGTTTATTTGTTGTGAGATTTGTTATTGCTAGGTTGAACTGTTGGTTACAGTTTCATTCACTTAGCTGTGAGCTAATTCCACCATTTTAACATTTTGCAGATTTTGATTAGATTATGGGCCAGGCTAAAGAATGTTGGATGGGATGTTTGACTACTACGAAGTACTCTGATATTTTGATAATATAATGTTATGTTTTGGAAATTAAATAACACTCAGTCCTCCGTATATGTCTTGTAACAACTTAAACTTTATAAATGTAATCTTTTGAAACTTGAACACTTTATATATGTATATAAGATATAATGTTTATGATAGTTTATGAAAGGACTTGCGCTTCCGGTGTTTTAAAAATACAGAATATATGGGGTGTTATAATGAAGGAGGAGGAGAAATAGAGAAACACACGTGGCACCACCCTATTCACTTCTTTCACTTCCATCCAAAATTAAGTTTGCGTACGTGAATCAGTATCATGTTTACGGTAACAAAGTTGCAGACTTTACACTGCGACTTTTTAATAAGAACCGCAACGAGTATGAACCCGACTCACCTATGAGGAAAAAAAACAGAAGAGGAAGAAAAGGATTATCAAAGTGCATCATATATTTTTTTATTTACTTACAGAACTGTCATATTCTCATACATCGTTAGTGGAACATGTTTCTTGTTCATGTTGGAAATTGTGGTGTCGGTGAACGCGCAGCGGAAGCGGATACATGTAAAGATTTCAATTTCAACCAAGGATCAATCTACAAATTAAATGTGAATATGTAATACAGGAATAGATATACCTTTTAATTATGGATTGCATGAACCTTTGAAAGGATGATTGCAACGACCAAATTAGCTCGTCTCTAAAGATAGTCTACACGAGCACTTCAAACTATATCCGGAGACTTGCTAGATCTAAATCACCAATTAACCAAAGCTCCAAGCTTTGATTAAGATTTAACTTGTAAAATCACTCGTTTTGTCTTCGTGGAGAGAGACTGACTTTTAAGCAAGAACAAAAACAGAAGCCACAAAAACACAGAACCACCTTTCACTATACCTACACCAGTATTAAATAGCAAAAGGAACTCTCAAAAGGAGACTCTATTGTAATTCTTTTATAGTCTTCCGTATAACACACATGCACACAAGTTTTAATGCATCATTTGTTTTGTATGGAAAATAATGATTCCACCAACCCGATATATTTTGTGTGGAAAATAGTCAATCGACCAGCCCCTCTTTTGAAGATATGCAAACAACTAAATCTTCCATTCACACATTCTTTTGTTTGTATATGCATCAAACGAGTTTTTCAAAAAATAATTGGTGACTATAAATATGTATATACAATATATACATATAACCAGATATCTAAGTGCTCATTGTGTATGACCCTATAGGCCCATGCATCATCAGCAGTAATACTAAATTTTCTTGTGTTGGTGGGCATACTCCAACATAGGGGTGAGGATGGTTCGGTTCGGTTCGGTTTTTGGCTAAAACCAAAAATTGAACCGTAAGTTCGGTTTTTGAAAAATCAAAAACCATAACCGTTCGGTTTTTTCGGTTTCGGTTTTGGTTTCGGTTCGGTTTTCTCGGTTCGGTTTTCTCGGTTCGGTTTTCGATTTATCCATTCGGGCGTTTTTATAGAATAAATTTGATAAAAATATGCGTTGTATATACGTATATCTATGTTAAGAATGAACTTGAACTTAAAATTAAAGTTTATATTAAGGAAACTACTAACAATGAATTGATATGTAGCTAATAGTTTTACAAATGTAGTAAGAAGTGAATATTTCGAATATAACAACAAAACGCTCCATATTACTCACTATATTCATATATTTTATTTATAGAGTTGAACATAATTAAATTTATATACATATTAAATACATAACTTTTATATAAATAAAAAGTAACATATATAATATAAAGACTTCAGTTCGGTTCGGTTTTTTCGGTTCGGTTTTTGAGGTGAAAACCAAAAACCGAATCGATGGTTTCGGTTTTGCGTAAATCAAAAATCAAACCGTCGGTTTTTAATTCGGTTCGGTTTTTTCGGTTTCGGTTTCTCGGTTATTTTGGTTTTTGGATCGGTTTCGATTTTCCGTGCTCACCCCTACTCCAACAGTTCATTATCCCCCAAGCCCAGAAATACCATTATCTGCAAAATGTCAAGTTATACAATATTTTCAAAGAATCTATACTGTATATATGGACCCATAAAAAAAAAAGCATACATCAGTAAATAAAAGAATGGACCTACAGTGCATCACTAAATGGATGCATCAAAAATAAATGACCCATCAAGCCTAAACAAACATTGGTGAAGATTCCTGATTAAAAGTTCTTTTGTAAGTTAAAATCTTTTCAAATTAAACAATTCATGCAATTTCTACTATCGAATCAAAGGTATGCAAGTTATAAATTAGTTTTTAAGCCATATATGATGCTTACATGAGTTTCTCTGCAATCTCTTCTTCATACCAGCAGGTTGAAAACGTATCAAATTTCACGTTTAGATCTTCGAATAAAATGGATCAACACACAATCAAAATGATAGCACCAATGCAGAAAACATAAAAATATCAGCTTAAGCATTTAGCAAGATAAAACTATAAGTCCACGACACCTCGTGTGCCTACTATGAGACCATCTCCATTTAAAAGCAGTTATGCATGAAGATATATTTTCTGTTAAGAATAAAAGTTAGTAATCACGTTCAATTTCAAATTCAATATCACGAATCAAAAATTGAAATGGACTACTAAAGTACTAAGTATCAATAACCAACATTAAATTAACATCGATGAGCAAAATGACATGGAACTTATAGAACTACAAAAGAAATTTCATTAAGACATTTCATCAAATAGTTGGCACTCATCGAAAACAATTAATAGACTCCATCCCAAATGTTGAAAATCAACTGTTATGAACACATTTTTGAAACTGATAGTCATGAAACATTATACAAAGTTATAATATAATTACATATATTGAATCTAATCACGTCTTCTTTTAAGAACAATGGCTGCTCCAACTCATATTTATTTCTCCTCTTCTTCAAAAATATCACAAGCAAATAATTAAATAAAAAATAGAGGAAAGAATCTTCTTCTTCAAAAATATCACAAGCAAATAATTAAATTAAAAAAATAGAGGAAAGAATCTTAGATACATAAATCTGTGTTAGAAACTACTTAGTTAGTCAATTTGATGTGGATTTTTGAGGAATTTCATATAACAATCTTAGATTAATTAATCAGGGCTTAGTGTCTACAAATGTATCCAACTTTGACAAAATCTCTATTGTATGTATTATTCTTTGAACGTCCTTATTAAATGTATTTAACTCTTAAAAATGCCTAATCAATGTATTAAACCGGATATAACCGGTAACTTGTAATTTTTAGCCTGTTTTTAGTTTTTAATGCAAAATAAATTCCATGCCGGATGATACGTGTATAAATTTCTATTATATAAACGAATTTACTTTATTTCTATCTCATTACGGGAGAAAACCTATATCTCCATACCTAGAACCCTAAAATGTCTTCTTCATCTTTTTCAACAAATCGGATGAACAATGGTTATGTATATTGCATTTGTGGACTGAAATTGTACATTCGCACATCATGGACTAAACAAAATCCGGGCAGAAGGTTTGTTAAATGTCCCAATGTAAGTTTTGATAATCATAATTTTGCCCTAATTTTCAAATAAAACTGGGGGTTTTCTAGTTTTTCCCTTAATTATGCAGGTACCTTTGTTAATGTTCACGGGTTTATTATTTGAAGGTGAATAGCACGATTTGTCCGCGTTTTAGGTTTATCGATGATGAACTCTCCCAATACTATAAGGACTTGC
The DNA here is from genome assembly GCA_963422505.1 of Pseudognaphalium luteoalbum. Lineage (NCBI taxonomy): Eukaryota > Viridiplantae > Streptophyta > Magnoliopsida > Asterales > Asteraceae > Pseudognaphalium > Pseudognaphalium luteoalbum. Next base: position 31,406,998 of record OY730195.1, read on the forward strand.
TGTACCAAGAACATGTGGAATCATTGAACATTAGAAGAGACGTTTCAAGTACTTATGAAATACATTGATCTAGGATGGAATTGCAAGAAGATATGCGCAGCTGACTTTTGTGAAGTCAAAATTGAAAGTGTATGAGTCTTTGGTGTTTAGTTTGATAGTCGTTGTAGGCATTTTATGCATTGTAATCGGTGTGTTGGTAATGAAATAGGATTGGTGTTTAGTTTGATAGTCGTTGTAGGCATTTTATGCATTGTAATCAGTGTGTTGGTAATGAAATAGGATTAGTAAACATGCTTTTGGATCCTAGACATGCTATGTAATGACAATTGATTGTTTAGAGTCAACATTTTGTAATGTAATGTAATGTTTCTTTTACTGCATAAACATATACTTGCATTAATACAATACTACTGCACAAACAATTGATAAACTACACAACTGCACAAACAATACATATAAACTAAAGGCATTCATTCATATAAGCCACAAATGTTTCTTTACATACATGGTTAGATAGATAAGATGGCCAAAAAAGTATCTACCATAGCATTCTAAACCTGCACATTTCTAGCACATAATAACATTCTAAAGCTGCACAATTCTTGCCCATATTGACATCTGCATGGGCTTCCAAAACATATTCAAAAGATACACGTGTGTGTGTGCTGCACATTACATACATGGGTACCCTAATTAAAGTTTGATCACTTAAAGCAACTTAGTGATCACAAACCAAAAATATACAAAAAGAACCATGCAATGTCACCAACTACTCCATGACGATAGCCTTCTCCAAAGTGCTTCCTGAACCTTCATAGTTGCTTGGCTGCTTCATTTTTTGCATCATAATCCTTTGGCTAGGACATCTCCTTGGAGAATCCTGCTGTTTCTTTCCTGGACTATCACCACCATTACCATTTGAACAATTAAACCACTTCTCCAAGCTACCACCACCACATATAGTACCACCACCTCTGATGTTTACACCACTGCCTCTGTAACACCCCCAAATTTATTGTTCAGCGGAAGCAAGATTTTGGGTGTTACTAATCAATATTCAAAGCACAGAGATTAATAGTAAACGACTCTATATGCGTCGTTTTAACAGAATGTATTAATAGCAAAAAGTTTACAAGGTTTGAAGCTACATATAGCTCGTGTTCATTTAAAATGAGAGATTTCAATACATAAATACTTATACAAAATATATTAATGCAAGAAAATCTCTATTTGTCTGCATGCTGACTCGAGCTATAGTTTCCTGGGGCAATCCTGCCTACTGCTTTGTACCTGCGATACATGCTAAAATGGGTCAGCTAACGCTGGTGAGCTCACAGGTTTGAGTATCAAATAAGTTGTGTGAACCGCAAGATTTAAATAGTTGATTTGCATCCAGCAAATGATAGTGGTAACAGTATACAGCCATGAGCACATAGTTGAGCTTAACTCGTGGGTCAGGACACAGCCTGAGCGTTTCCGCCTCCACGGATGCCTAATCAACATCCGTCTTCCTTAAATATTAGTACGTCCGTTTACCCGGTTAGTGCTTGCTAACCCGGACGAGGTGGGTCAATCCTATATGGTACCATATACTAATATTCACGCTACAAATGTATTAACAACTATGCTGATGGAGGGCTTTAAAAGATTAGTTGTGTAAAACTCATGTAGTACATGTAAAAGTTGTACTTGTGTTCACGTGTTAAAACAAGCAATATATCACACCCCTGAGTAAAAATAGTAAAAGAGGGGCTATGAGACTCACCTGAGTCTTTAGAGTTTATATCGATAAACTGAGATTGATGAGTCGGGAATCGAAGTCCAAAGACTTGTAACCTGAGGGTGTCCACGACACGCGATGGTTATAAACATGCGAAGGTATCTATCAAGACTACCTTGTAGTTGTTCGTTCAACTTATAATGTCCAAATGATTACAATTTGGTTGATTGTTTAAGTGTTTGAAAATGTGTACGGCCCGTTGGTGATTGTTGGTAATAATAATATTATCATTATTCTTGAAAAACGTGTTCCAAAGTGTTTTAGAAGTCATGTCGCATTCGTGTTTGATGTTATACAAGTTTAACACTTTGTGTGAAAATTTAGTTGTAACGCTGTTACTCGTGACCCTAGGGTAAGGGCGAAGCCCGTTAATGACGGGGGTCCGGGGGCAGCGCCCCTGGTAGCGGGGTCCAAGGGGCAGAGCCCCTGGCTGGGGTCGAGCTGCCAGGTCAGCTTGGAAAATTTTTATTTCTACTATATTGCTTTGGTGAAAAACGCATCTGGACTCGAATTTGGGTGAAATGGGGCGTCAATTTTTGGGTCTCACTACTTAGTGTAAAATAGTTTGTATTTTCTAACTCATGCGACACTGGGCTAGTGTCGCTACATGCGACACTAGTGATTTATGCGACACTGTCGATTCTTGCGACACTATCGATCCATGCGACACTAGAGTCTGTGTCGCTATGTGTGACGTTACTGTTTATGCGACATTAAGGTTTCTGCGACATTACGGATCTTGCGACACTAAGCTTGTGTCGCACCATGCGACATTAGGAGTTTATGCGACACTATAGCTAGTGTCGCACTATGCGACACTAAGGTGATTCATGCGACACTAGGCCTAGTGTCGCAGGTGGCCTGGAGCCTCTGCGACACTACGGGCTGTTGGCCGGAATTTTCGCCGAAAAGGTGTTTTCCGGCCACCGTTCGACCTGAAACTTTTACCCAACCCATATTTGGACATTTTAAGCTTAAAGAAACAACTAGAACTTAAAAACACTTAAAATCGAAAGGTTTCGGGTTTTTGTCGGAAACTTACGAGTCGTCGCGCGGAGAATCCGGAAAGATAGAAATGTAGATCGGGTCGCGGTGAATCTTTTTCTTCAAACGGACGAGATGGGCTGAGGGCTTTTGGATGGAGCTTTTGGTGAAGTAGTGGTGATGGTGGTGTTGGAGTTTAGAGAGAAAGGAGAAAGATGAAAAGAGAAGAAGAAAGAGTGAGAGGGAAGAATGGGGTGGGGAGGTGGTGACCTCACCCCTTGGCAGATTTTTGGGTGGGGGCCCACCCATGTGTGGGTCTCCACTTTTAGCTCCGTGTATTCGCGCTCCGTGTGGTGTTCGATTCCCCGACCGTAAATCGTTAAGTAATTATTTTAATGGTCAAATAATGTAAGTTTTTGAAGAAAACGAAAGTTAATTAAATAAACTTGTTGGAGTATTTTATCAATTGCTTAATGACTCAATTGGTCTCGTTTGTTTGCGCGTTAATGTTTGAGTCGCGTAGATGCTTATAATACGATACGAAGAGTACTCGAAATATCATCAAAATAATATTCTTGGTATGTTATCGTTATTAAATAATTTTTATATCATCCAATAAAATTGATCACCAACGTCCGCATTTTACTTGAACCGAAATACATTCGATTTAGTTTGTGTACGATTTAAGCAAATCGCATTTTCGTATATATTCAACAATATATAATTTGATACATTAATTAGCCTAATACAGAACCAATTACATGTATTAACAGAGAATCAGGCACTAATTACTAGTCCTAATTTGGCGGGTGTTACATTCTCCCCCTGTTAGGAGAATTTCGTCCCGAAATTTAGCTCGTGGTCGTGTTTGATGTAGAGTCAGGGAATAGCTGAGGATACTTGAGTCGCATTTGGTCTTCCCGTTCCCAAGTGAATTCCGGACCACGCCGCGAATTCCACCTGACTTTAACGATGGGAATACGACTTTGCTTGAGTCGTTTGACCTCACGGTCCATGATTTCGGCAGGTTCCTCGACAAAATGAAGTTTGTTGTCAATGCGAATTTCGTCGAGTGGGATGATAAGTGTCTCGTCAGACAGGCATTTCTTTAGGTTAGAAATGTGAAAGGTGGGGTGCACACTGCTGAGTTCGGCTGGCAACTGCAATCGATATGCCACGGGGCCAACCCTCTCAAGGATCTTAAAGGGCCCAATGTACCTGGGGTTTAACTTCCCACGTTTGCCGAATCGGATTACGCCTTTCCAAGGCGATACTTTAAGGAGTACTCGATCCCCAACTTGGAACTCGAGTGGTTTGCGTCTCACGTCAGCATAACTTTTCTGACGATCACGTGCGGCTTTAAGTCGGTTTTGGATCTCAACAATTTTCTCAGTGGTTTCGTGTATGAGTTCAGGACCAGTGAGTTGGCTGTCTCCCACCTCGGTCCAACAGATCGGTGATCGGCACTTACGACCGTACAGTGCCTCGAAGGGTGCAGCCTTAATGCTGGTATGATAACTGTTATTGTAGGAAAATTCGCACAATGGTAGGTGTCTTTCCCAGTTTGCACCGAAGTCAACTACGCAAGCTCGTAGCATGTCTTCCAGTGTCTGAATGGTTCGTTCACTTTGGCCATCGGTTTGAGGGTGGTATGCGGTACTCATATCAAGTCGGGTACCTAATGATTTTTGGAGTGATTGCCAAAAGTGGGATGTGAAACGAGCGTCTCTGTCAGAGATAATCGAGGTTGGAACACCATGTCGAGAAACAATTTCTTTGATGTAGATTTGTGAGAGGCGTTCCATTTTATCGGTTTCCTTGATCGCCAGGAAATGAGCAGATTTGGTGAGACGATCGACGATCACCCAAATGGTATCGCAACCGCTTGATGACTTGGGTAGTTTGGTTATGAAATCCATGGCGATTTGTTCCCATTTCCATTCAGGAATGTTGGGTTGTTGAAGTAAACCAGAAGGTTTTTGATGTTCGGTTTTGACTCTCGAGCAAGTAAGGCACTTGCTAACATATGTGGCGATTTCGGCTTTCATGTTCGGCCACCAATAGAATTCTTTGATGCCGTAATACATTTTGTCGGATCCCGGGTGGATAGAATATTTAGACTTGTGAGCTTCATCCATCACCAAGTCTCGCAGGTTCCCAAAACTAGGCAACCAGATTCGATTTGAGAAATACCTAACACCATTAGGTTTGATTTCGAACTGCTTATCGATGCCTCGTAAGGCTTCGCTTTTGACATTTTCGGGTTTCAAAGCGTCGAGTTGAGCGGTATGAATCTGGATGGTGAGATCATTATGAATGGTCATACTGAGGGCTCGAACTCGAAGTGGTTTCGGCCGTTCCTTTCGACTGAGTGCATCGGCAACAACATTCGCCTTACCTGGGTGGTATTTGATTTCGCAGTCATAATCGGTGAGCAACTCGACCCAACGACGTTGCCGCATATTAAGGTCTTTTTGGTCGAAGATGTGCTGGAGGCTTTTATGATCGGTGAATACGGTACTTCGGGTACCATAAAGGTAGTGTCTCCAGATTTTGAGGGCGAACACCACGGCCCCTAGCTCGAGGTCATGGGTCGTGTAGTTCTTCTCATGAACTTTGAGTTGTCGGGAAGCGTAAGCAATGACCTTATCTCGTTGCATCAACACGCCACCGAGACCTTGGTGGGAAGCATCGCAGTATACCACGAAGTCGTCGGTGCCTTCGGGTAAGGATAGAATAGGAGCACTGCAAAGCTTGAGTTTTAATAGCTGAAATGCTGACTATTGTTTATCAGTCCAATCGAACTTCTTTTCCTTCTGAGTCAGTGTCGTGAGTGGTTGAGCTATTTTGGAGAAATTTTCGATGAAACGACGATAATAACCAGCTAACCCTAGAAATTGGCGTACCTCGGTCGGAGTAGTTGGCGCTTGCCAGTCTTTGATAGCCTCGATTTTCGATGGATCGACATGGATTCCTTGACTATTAACAACATGACCAAGGAATTGAACGGATTGTATCCAGAACTCACACTTGGAGAATTTGGCATATAACTCCTCGTGTTTAAGTAGCTCGAGAATGGTTTTGAGGTGTTGTGCGTGTTCTTGTTCGTTGCGCGAATAGATGAGGATGTCATCGATAAAGACAATGACAAACTTGTCGAGATAGGGTTTGCACACCCGATTCATAAGGTCCATGAATACCGCCGGTGCGTTTGTTAAACCGAAGGGCATCACTTGAAATTCATAATGCCCGTAACGAGTTCGGAAAGCAGTTTTCGGTATGTCGATGTCGCGAACTCGAAGTTGATGGTAACCTGACCGAAGATCGATCTTTGAATAAATACTCGACCCTTGTAGTTGGTCAAACAGGTCATCGATGCGAGGAAGTGGATACCGGTTCTTGACAGTCAACTTGTTCAACTCTCGATAGTCGATACACATTCGGAAAGAACCGTCTTTCTTTTTCACGAATAAGACCGGAGCTCCCCATGGTGAAGAACTCGGCCTAATAAATCCTCTGTCCAGGAGTTCCTGTAACTGGGTGGACAACTCCTGAAGTTCGGATGGGGCTAGGCGGTATGGTGCTCGGGCTACCGGTGCGGCACCCGGCACGAGATCGATTGAGAATTCGACCTGTCTATGTGGAGGTAAACCAGGTAGTTCTTCCGGAAAGACTTCGGGAAAGTCTCGAACAATTGGCACATCCTCAAGTCGCTTCTCCTCCGACTTTTTCTCCGTGATGTGCGCGAGGATTGCTGGATAACCCTTTCTGAAAAATTTTCGGGTTTTCAAACAAGAAATGATATTTAGTCTCGCCCTGCCAGTCTCCCCCTGTATGATCAAGGTTCTATCGACGGCGAGAGGGATGCGGACGATTTTATCGTAACAGACGATTTCGGCTCGATGTTTGGACAACCAGTCCATTCCAATGATGACGTCGAAACTCCCAATTTCAACAGGCATAAGGTCGATCGAAAAGGTTTCATCGGCTAGGTTTAAAGTGCAATTAGGTATCACACTATTGGTTTCTATGAGTTTACCGTTTGCTAGCTCTACAGTGTACTTAACATCTAAGGCAACAGGAGTGATGTCGAGTAAGGGGTAAAACTCATCGGAAATAAAGCTCCTATCGGCACCAGTATCAAATAGAACAAAAGCAGTTAAGTTGTTGAGGAGGAACATACCCGAGACCACATTCGGGTCCTGCCGGGCATCCCCAGAGTTGAGTACGAACGCTCTACCTTTTGCGTTGTTGTTGTTGTTGTTGTTGCTGTTGTTGCCCTTTTTCCTCAGGTTTGGGCAATCATTCTTGAAGTGCCCGGTGTTTCCACACCCGAAACATGTCTTGGGTGCCTTGGGGTTGTAGTGGGAGTTGTTGTTGTTGGTGGGGGATCTACAGTCCTTAGTGAGGTGTCCGTACCTCTTGCAGTTGCTGCAATAAGGACCACAAGTTCCTTCATGGTGGCGGTTGCACTTAGAACAGTAGGGCTTGTTCCCGATGTAACCACGCCTGGGTTCGGTGGTTGAGTTGTAGGCTTTGATGGTGTCGGGTTTCTTGTTTTGGTTGTTGCTGTGGTTGTCAGACCACTTCCTTTTGAGGTGGTTGGAGGAAGAAGTGGGTGGTTCTGAGTCCTCGTTCATGGCCATGAGTTCATGAGCCAATCGGATAGCACCATCAATGGTGGTCTGGTTTGAGGAGGCGACGTTCCCCCGGACAGGCTCCGGAAGACCGCGGATGTACCTTCGGATTTTATCGGGTTCGGTGCTCACCATTGCTGGGCGAAGAATGGCAAGCTGTTGGAATCTGACGGTATATCCGTCAATGTCAGCTCCCTGCACCTTTAGGTGCCAGAACTCATCCTCTAGCTTTTGGAGCTGTTCGATGGGGCAATACTTAGCACTAAGCATTGTCTTCAGTTCCTCCCAAGGGAGTAGGTAGGCGGTATCGATACCCACAGACTGGGCATATGAATTCCACCATGAGAGTGCACCATCCTCGAGGGTGCAGGTGGAGTACTTGACTCTGTCCTCTTCCGCACATTTGCTGATGTGGAAGACGGACTCCATTTTCTCGAACCATCTGATCAGTCCGATGGCTCCTTCAGTTCCCTTGAAATTCAAGGGTTTGCAGCTCAGGAAGTCCTTGTATGAACAAGGTTTGGATTGAGGCCCGTTGGCAGCTGTATCTTCGCTGCCCGAACTGGGTTGTCGGGTAGCCATAGCTTGAGCCACGCTTTGGGCTATGAGTTGGGCGATTTCAGTTTCGCTGAAGGTGAATCGCTTCGGTGGCATCTTGCTGAACAGGATCAAGAAAAGACAATGAGATTTTTGCATGAAATTCTGATATATCACATGTGTATATGGTGGAATATACGATATAAAGTGATAATTATATTTCATTTAAATAACCAAGCTTGGTACATGACACGAGTTTTCAAAAGATTACATACTACAGGAAGTACAAAAGGTACCGGGAATTGTTACATCCGGTTAGAATAGTAAAAGTCCTACATAGATAGATATAGATTACAAGATGACAGCCGCACTAGTTCTAATGTAAGTTGATCCTTTCCATTAGCGTGACGAGTCGATCAACGGTGGCTGCGAGTCTGCTGGTTTGTCGGGCGTTGTCTTCTGCCAATGCTAGTCGTTGTACCAGCATTCTTGAGTATTCTTCAGTCTCTTGCAGGCGCTGCTCGCATTGTTCCAACCTGAGTCGCAAAAGTTCGACTTCTGTTCCCGATTCCACCACTCGGTCGTGGAGTATGTTCATGTTGTTAACGGTGTTTTCGTGGTCCTCGGAGACTTGATTGACACGTTCAAGCGCTGTGAGTCTCCAATTTTCATTGGTTTCTTGCAAAGCGACATCCATGGTACGAAGTCGTTGCTCGTGACCGTCCAGCCTAGCGGCCAAGGCCGGCAGAGTGAAGTGGGTAGGATACGGGCCAGCTCGAGGCAACCTGGCGTTCCTCCTAGCTACCCTCGGGTTCTGCGACCCGGATTGAGAGCGTGACGAATTGGGTGGTGTGTTTGCCATTCTGAGACAAAGCGTTAAAAAGAGTGAGGCCTATCTATGTATATATATATATACATATATATATATATATATATATATATATAATAGCCCAATGTGTCTAACACATACATGTTTGGGTCCCGATTTCTCTCGTGGTCAGAGTCAACTAGTGTATCCTGTTCAGTCATGATTCCTTTCAGATTCCACATCATATTCTTTTAATTATACATAGTTGATCAGGCTATGTTAAATTAAACCAATACCATGTAGTCTTTGAACCTAATCATACTTAATAAGGAATACTGCCTAACGGTCATAGTCTAGGCCCACTAAATGCAACCTAGTTCACTATAACCTTAGGCTCTGATACCAATCTGTAACACCCCCAAATTTATTGTTCAGCGGAAGCAAGATTTTGGGTGTTACTAATCAATATTCAAAGCACAGAGATTAATAGTAAACGACTCTATATGCGTCGTTTTAACAGAATGTATTAATAGCAAAAAGTTTACAAGGTTTGAAGCTACATATAGCTCGTGTTCATTTAAAATGAGAGATTTCAATACATAAATACTTATACAAAATATATTAATGCAAGAAAATCTCTATTTGTCTGCATGCTGACTCGAGCTATAGTTTCCTGGGGCAATCCTGCCTACTGCTTTGTACCTGCGATACATGCTAAAATGGGTCAGCTAACGCTGGTGAGCTCACAGGTTTGAGTATCAAATAAGTTGTGTGAACCGCAAGATTTAAATAGTTGATTTGCATCCAGCAAATGATAGTGGTAACAGTATACAGCCATGAGCACATAGTTGAGCTTAACTCGTGGGTCAGGACACAGCCTGAGCGTTTCCGCCTCCACGGATGCCTAATCAACATCCGTCTTCCTTAAATATTAGTACGTCCGTTTACCCGGTTAGTGCTTGCTAACCCGGACGAGGTGGGTCAATCCTATATGGTACCATATACTAATATTCACGCTACAAATGTATTAACAACTATGCTGATGGAGGGCTTTAAAAGATTAGTTGTGTAAAACTCATGTAGTACATGTAAAAGTTGTACTTGTGTTCACGTGTTAAAACAAGCAATATATCACACCCCTGAGTAAAAATAGTAAAAGAGGGGCTATGAGACTCACCTGAGTCTTTAGAGTTTATATCGATAAACTGAGATTGATGAGTCGGGAATCGAAGTCCAAAGACTTGTAACCTGAGGGTGTCCACGACACGCGATGGTTATAAACATGCGAAGGTATCTATCAAGACTACCTTGTAGTTGTTCGTTCAACTTATAATGTCCAAATGATTACAATTTGGTTGATTGTTTAAGTGTTTGAAAATGTGTACGGCCCGTTGGTGATTGTTGGTAATAATAATATTATCATTATTCTTGAAAAACGTGTTCCAAAGTGTTTTAGAAGTCATGTCGCATTCGTGTTTGATGTTATACAAGTTTAACACTTTGTGTGAAAATTTAGTTGTAACGCTGTTACTCGTGACCCTAGGGTAAGGGCGAAGCCCGTTAATGACGGGGGTCCGGGGGCAGCGCCCCTGGTAGCGGGGTCCAAGGGGCAGAGCCCCTGGCTGGGGTCGAGCTGCCAGGTCAGCTTGGAAAATTTTTATTTCTACTATATTGCTTTGGTGAAAAACGCATCTGGACTCGAATTTGGGTGAAATGGGGCGTCAATTTTTGGGTCTCACTACTTAGTGTAAAATAGTTTGTATTTTCTAACTCATGCGACACTGGGCTAGTGTCGCTACATGCGACACTAGTGATTTATGCGACACTGTCGATTCTTGCGACACTATCGATCCATGCGACACTAGAGTCTGTGTCGCTATGTGTGACGTTACTGTTTATGCGACATTAAGGTTTCTGCGACATTACGGATCTTGCGACACTAAGCTTGTGTCGCACCATGCGACATTAGGAGTTTATGCGACACTATAGCTAGTGTCGCACTATGCGACACTAAGGTGATTCATGCGACACTAGGCCTAGTGTCGCAGGTGGCCTGGAGCCTCTGCGACACTACGGGCTGTTGGCCGGAATTTTCGCCGAAAAGGTGTTTTCCGGCCACCGTTCGACCTGAAACTTTTACCCAACCCATATTTGGACATTTTAAGCTTAAAGAAACAACTAGAACTTAAAAACACTTAAAATCGAAAGGTTTCGGGTTTTTGTCGGAAACTTACGAGTCGTCGCGCGGAGAATCCGGAAAGATAGAAATGTAGATCGGGTCGCGGTGAATCTTTTTCTTCAAACGGACGAGATGGGCTGAGGGCTTTTGGATGGAGCTTTTGGTGAAGTAGTGGTGATGGTGGTGTTGGAGTTTAGAGAGAAAGGAGAAAGATGAAAAGAGAAGAAGAAAGAGTGAGAGGGAAGAATGGGGTGGGGAGGTGGTGACCTCACCCCTTGGCAGATTTTTGGGTGGGGGCCCACCCATGTGTGGGTCTCCACTTTTAGCTCCGTGTATTCGCGCTCCGTGTGGTGTTCGATTCCCCGACCGTAAATCGTTAAGTAATTATTTTAATGGTCAAATAATGTAAGTTTTTGAAGAAAACGAAAGTTAATTAAATAAACTTGTTGGAGTATTTTATCAATTGCTTAATGACTCAATTGGTCTCGTTTGTTTGCGCGTTAATGTTTGAGTCGCGTAGATGCTTATAATACGATACGAAGAGTACTCGAAATATCATCAAAATAATATTCTTGGTATGTTATCGTTATTAAATAATTTTTATATCATCCAATAAAATTGATCACCAACGTCCGCATTTTACTTGAACCGAAATACATTCGATTTAGTTTGTGTACGATTTAAGCAAATCGCATTTTCGTATATATTCAACAATATATAATTTGATACATTAATTAGCCTAATACAGAACCAATTACATGTATTAACAGAGAATCAGGCACTAATTACTAGTCCTAATTTGGCGGGTGTTACAGCCTCTACCACCTCTGATGTTTACACCACTGCCTCTACCACCTCTAATGTTTTCCCCCTTACCTCTCCCACCATTACCAGCAATCCCCTTACCCTTATCAGTAAAAGTAGCACCCCCTTACCTTTATCAGCAACAGTAGCACCTTTATCAACAATGTCACCAACAAGTTTGGTTTTTCCAGCTGCATTTTTAACTACAAAACAACAATTACATTACGACATGTCTTAAATTTTGATCACATTTACACACATAATTAATTGAGGTTGAAAATTACCTGGAGAATGACCTGGAGTTTTGAACTTGAAACCACCTGTTGTCACTCCTATGTTACCTCTACCATGCCCCATTCCAGCTTTTCCACCTCTAATGCCAACTGGTGGAACATAGGGAGTTCTTTTAGCACCTGCTTCACTTGTTTCACCAACCTCAATAACTTTCTTCTTCCTTCCTGCAGGTTTCTTTACCTTTTCTGGAAGCACAACAGTTTCATTGGTACATGAAACTTTATTGTGTCCAACCATTTTACAGTTGGAACATGTCATTTTACATCCATGCTTTGAAACCTTGATTTTTCCAACCCTTGGTTCATGAGCTGCTCTATGTCTTTTTTTCTTGGGTCTACCAGGCATCACCCTTGGTTTGGGAGGCAAGGGTTTGTTTTCATTGTTCACTGGCCAAGTGTCCATTCCATCAACAAGTACCAGAAAATTGTTGTATGCCTTCAAGTAACAATCCTTTCTAAACTAATCAGCCACATAATCCTCAAGTTGTTTATTGAGTTTGAAGATAACAGCAACTGCATGTTGGCATGGTATGTTACACAATGAAGGAATAATCCCCATTTCTGACCTCAAACTTATTTCCCCCTGCATGTATCACATTCCAGTTCCTACCAAATAAATAACATTAGAAATTTTTATAAATGATGAAAGTATGAAACAAATAACATATGTAAACAACATTAGTACCTTTGAAGATCTTTGTTAAACTCAAGCTTTTTCTGGAGTGAAGGACATATATCAGAAGTCCATCTTTCTGCCAAGTTCCTATTCACCTCCATTCTCATCATAATGATGACTCTAATGACCTCCAACATAGTTATGATTGGCTTTTTTCTAACCTTCAATAGAATGGAATTGAAACACTCACTAAAGCCATTCTCAACTGCATCACATCCGGTATGGAGTCTGAAAAAAGCTCTAGACCATGATTTTGGATCCCTTTCAACAAGATAAGTGTGTGCATTTGGATTAGCTCTCTTTATGTCTTTCATCACATTTTCAAACCAACCAGGATATGAAGCCTTACTTGCTCTCCAAAACAAGTTCCTAAACTCAACCCTACTATAAATTTTCCTAAAGTTCTCATATATATGTCTGGCACATTGTCTGTGTTCTGCTAGTGGCATCACCTCCTTAACAGCCTCAATAAGTCCTTTGTGTTGGTCAGACATTAAAGTAAGATCATTACCTGATGCATGACCTAAATCATGCCCAAGTAACCTTAGAAATTAGGTCCAGTTATCTCTATTCTCTACATTCACTACTGCCCAAGGGATAGGATAAACCTGATTGTTACCATCTCGACCCACAGCTGTTAAAATTTCTCCAACACAAGGCCTCTTTAGAAAACAACCATCAGGTGCAACTATTTTTCTACACCCGGCCTTCCACCCTTCTTTTAATCCATTCAAACACACATAATATCTTTCAAAGTATGTTATATCATATGGGTTAACTGTCACTCCTAGTTGAATTGTTGTGCTAGGATTACTAGCAACTAGAGCCTCACCATATGATCTCAATAAGCCATAGTGTTCTTCTAGTGTTTTCTCAAACTCATTTAAAGCATAAGTCCTATCAGCCTTGCATTGATTACCACTCACAATACGCTTATACTTCTTTTGCACCATATCTGCAATGTCTATTAACCTGATTTCTGGATTTTGTCTAATCCTATGACAGAACTTCCTCCCAATCCATTTGTAATCCACAAGTGCCCCAAACTTAAAGTTTCTAGCACAAGTATGTTCATTAATCAAAGACATAATGATAAATGACTTTTCCTTTCTGAACCACCTAGCAAAACATCTAAATGTGCAATTCTGAATCTCAGACTTTGACAGAGTAGGGTACCTGTTATACTTTGCTTGCCCTTTTCTTCATCTTTCAATTTTGGTGGTCTAGTACCACACCTAGCAATGATGCTTTCCTTGCAGCTCCTTTCATACCACAGTGAGAATCCATTTGCAAGTGCATAGTATGTTAAACACTCCTTTAGTTGTTCAGGTCCCTCATATAATTCTCCAACCTGTGATAAAATAAAGGTAAGTAACAATTAGTATATAAATAGTTATAAAGTAACGGTTATAAAGTAAATAGTTTAATACCTTTGGTTCCTTCAATTTCCAATGAGTCTCCTTGTCGTGTATAGGAAACTTTGGCACCTCTTCAGGTCCCTTTTTTAGTGGATCAACAGGTAACCCATCGTCATCAACACTCTTCAATGCATTCACTAGCTCCTCCATAAGCTGATCATGTTCAAGTTGCAAATTCTCAAACTCATTTTCATCTGACCCTTGTCTCACTCCTAATTGTGGCAAATATTTTGGAGTTGGTATCTTAGCAATTGGTTGTCCACTTCTAAGCTGTTGTACCTCATCCTCACCCTCACTTAAATGATCAAGAGATGCCACAGATTTGCCATCATCTGAATCACTTTCCTCATAATCATCATCATTGTCACTCTCTTCTGTCACATTGTTACCTCCATTACTACCTTTATTATCACCTCCATTATCAACTCCATTATCAGCTGCATTATTACCTTCATTACTACCTTCATCATCACCTCCATTTTTTCCCTTAAGGTACTTGCTAAGGTCCATTCCTAAATGGTCTATGTAAACACTTAATTTCCCATAGGATAGAGCAATATTATAAAATATTTCTAAATCATCATCATTTACTATTCTCATTAACCCAGTCTCGAAATCATTTGCAGGTAAGCCATAGTAAATAGTATCAATTACTTGACCAACTTCTTTCTCTAAGAAACTAAATAGTTCTTCATAACTTAATTCACTTATTACCATAGATTCAACATCTCCATTTTCATACCTTAAAGGCTGGTAGAAGAACACGCCATTATGATGAACATCGATTTGAAACCCTATCTCCATTTCTGTAAACAACCATTACAATCAGTAAAAACCCTAAATCGATATAAAAACATTAATATAACCCTAAATCTATCATGTATTTACAATAATCATTTTCTAACTTCGATTCTCATGAAAATAATACTTTATAACATATAAAAACACAAAATCGTACAAAAAACTCTAACACTGTCTCCAATATTACAAATAAAAACAAATAAAGTACAAAACCCTAACCTTAAAATCGTCGATTGTTGAAATCGGAGACACGAGATTTGTTTTTGGTTGCTCAGATCTCGAATCGCCACATTTTCTTATCTAGAAGTGTAAGTGAAGTGTGTGTGAATGAGGGTGTGGGGAGTGTAAATGAGGGTGAAATGCGTGTATATATTTTTATTAAAATTGGGCTTAATTGGTTTTGGGGGGAAATGACATGGACCCATACACGGCATCCAAGTCATTAAAATAGTCCGGTCATCGTGCCACGTTTTAATTATTACCTGCTGATGTTCCAACAAGTCGTCTTATACAATGATTAGGCATTTTTAAGAGTTAAATACATTTAATAGGGACGTTCAAAGAATGATACATACAATAGAGATTTTGTCAAAGTTGGATACATTTGTAGACACTAAGCCCAATTAATCATATACCTTGCGAAGAAAGCGGAGAACGTGGAAGCGGTTCTCACTCCACCCTAAAATCTAACTGTTCATAAATAAACCGCCTGCAGAAATAACCGAAACCTCTATAAAGGGCTGAGATTGAAAGTCAACCCAATCGGATGGATGAGAAAGCAAGTCAAGACTAAAATGGAACTGCCAGAGTGATATTTAGAAATACAGAGGAAGTAGATAGAAAAAATAGGTAAAATATTATGAATAATAATACTGAGATGGTAATAATGATTGATTAACAAGTAACTATTTGCCCATGCTTTGCGTCGGGTCAAAACTATTGTCTAGATGTGGTCTAATTTATTTTATTCAGTTATATGTAATATTTTTCCATTTTATATGGCTAATTTTTTTTATTAAGAATAATATCTGATATTAATAAAACCAATAGGACTATATTAATAGTTTTAAAACATTGATGGATTTTCTATGTATATTAAAAAGTTTGGAAATTGAAAATGTAAAATTTAAAGTTTATTGAAATGTTGATTGGTCAAAAGGATATATATTTTACACATATGTTTTATTTTATGCTTTCAATAACCCAATTTCATTTTATTTTAGTTTTTTCGGTTTGCGAATTTTATAGCCTTGTGGTATAGATTAAGTTTCGTTTAATAAATTTCATTGATAATTAGTCTCTACTTTATCAATTTTATTGATTTTTTAACATGAATTCAATATACATAACACTAACTTCTTAATGATAAATCAACTAATATGTCATTAGTTCAAGTATATATTGGGAAATGATTTTTGCCTTTTGATTTTCATAAACGATCTCAACATTCATTACGTAACTATATAGAAATGGGGTTGAAAATTGTGTGACATAGATATTAATAAATTAAGTGCTTCCAAAAATAAATTAGTATATATGATGTTTAATAAATAGTCTAATCTAAAGTAGTATAAAATTTTAGTATCATTTTGTAATCAACATACATTATTGAATAATAATAATATTAAACATGAGCATGGAGCAAAAAAAATAATTAAGTAGTAATGGGAGTGTTAAGATTTGAACCTTGGTGGTCTTGAACAAAACATCAACAACTCAACCACTTGGATCAACCTTTATTTAATTATCTATTGCAAAATAGGTTCTTTTATATTAACTATTAAATCTAGTTATACAAAAGTCTTAATGTGGTTTCTTTTATATCAACCTTCATTTAATTTGCTAATTGATATTAGTAGGTAATAGGTAATTAACTACATTAAGATTTACCATTTTTTCAATCATGATGGATTAACTATTGTAATAAATGAAGGTTAAAAGGTAAAACATTATGAATAATATACTAAGATGTTAAAAATGATTTATTAATTAACTACATTAAGATTTACCATTTTTGAATTCTTTTCAATATATAATAGAGTGTTAATAAATGTTGATTATACGTACAGAACATTTTGAGTTCTGTAGTTATTTAGATTTTATCATAAGCTTTTTTCATAAACAATGGCCTACTCTATTTTATAAAGATAATAATAGCATTTATGTTTAAGTTTTATCACAAATATGATATGATAGTAGCTTTGTAGAGTTTATTCATAATTAGTAACTAAGTAATGAGAAACTTATTACTAGCAATTTATAATTATAATAATAATTTACATCTACAATGGTTTACGAGTTTTGTGATGAAAATAATGGTAGTAAATGTAGAACTAAATATCAATGATTTCAAGTTTTCAACCTCTATCTTCTATCTTATGTCTTTTATACCTATAAAAGTCGAGCTTAAATCAATAAGCTAATAGTTTTAGTTTCCTAGCTGAGACTTGAGTTTTTGTTGATTCTTTTACATACATTTCTTCATTCACTTACATTTATTGATTCAAATAATAAAGTTGTCACTACCGATGGTAGACACTAAACATTAATCTAACATATATGTAACTCTCAATCTATTCACCTTCCTCCATTTAATTTAATGACTAAATTATACTGATCGCTTTGCACGAAATTACATCGATAGTCCTTATCTCTTGAAAATTACATCAATCATCCCCGAATGATACCAAAATGCATGACAGTAGTCCCCCTCCCACTAACGGCGGTTAAAAAATCTCGTTAGTGTGTCACATGACTCGCACATGAAGATACATAAGTGTTTTTACCATTTTCAACCCAACTACCATATTTTGAAGCTCGACATGAAGACTTATGTACCCTCATGTACGAGTCATGTGACACACTTAACAGATTTTTTTAACCATCGTCGGTGGGAAGGACCACCGCCGTGCATTTTGGTATCATTCAGGATGTAATTTCCAAGAGATAAGGACTATCGGTGTAATTTCGTGCAAAGCACATGGACGATCGGTATAATTTACTCAATTTAAATTAATTAAAAGTTGTCCAAATTATTAGTTGCAAGTAATGCTACATTTAACAAAATTACTCACATATATAGGAAAGTAGGAGGATGTGCTACATTTAACAAAATTACTCACATATATAGGAAAGTAGTTGATAGTTCAATTTGTCGTCCCTTCGTTTCCTTGATGTTTAATAACTTAACCTGAGTGTAGCTTTCCCACATGTGTGTAAGTGTGTTTGAATAGATCTCTATCTATGTTGGGTATTGATATATACAACAAACAAGTTATTACATACACTAACTTTTATGCTTCTTAATGCAGTATTGTACAACACTGTGATGCATAATTTTGGTGTATACATCAAAAAGTTTGTTGTATATATCAACACCCATCTATGTTATTGCTATGGATTTTTTCCTCAAAAATGTTACTGTAGTATAAAGTACATTTTATTTATATTGGTCCTTCATGGTAAAGAATTTAATGCTCCAGATGATGCCACATCATGCAAGGATGTGTTTGTAAACTCTTTTGGGTGAAAGGACCTGAAATCAATTTATGTAAAAAGAATTTTTGGGGTTAAACACGAGCAGATACAAGGTCAGCTCATTTTTTCATCTCATCCTCTCTCTCTTTTCACACACAACACACAAATCATCCATTTTTCACACTAAATTCGAACACACATACAACCACCACTACAACCAACACCTTCACCTCTAACACCACCACCTTCTACGGCGCCACCACCACCTTCTCCACCGCCACCACCATTTCTCAGCCGCCACCACCACCGTCTACTTTCACTGCCACCAAAACCTTCACCGTCATTCTGTTACCAGGATCAATTAGACATGATCGGCGTCAGTAACGCCGCTGTTAATCATCGAAATTCGATTCGAAAACCCTAACGATGAGATAACGTTGTTTTACGCGGAAAAAAGGGAGTTCGGTTATGTTTATTATGATGATAACGCCGTTAAGGTTAAGATCGGTGTAGATCTACTTTCCATATTGCAGATCTACTTTTCATATATCATGTTTTCTGTTACTAGATTTGTTGAAAAAAGTAGATTTGAAAAAAGTAGATCTAGATCTACTTTTTCAGATCTAGATCTAAAAACTAGATCTGAAAACAACGGCTGCATTTTACATTCGTATTACTGCATTTTACTTTTCGTCTTCCTTTTTTAAATATGAAAACATTGACTACATTTTACGTTCGTACTACTGCATTTTATGTTTTCTCTACATTTTAGATATGATGAAATCCGCTGCATTTTAAGTTTTTTTTACTGCATTTTATGTTTTTACTGCATTTTTTGTGTGTTTATGCAACTTGATTTTATACCTGAATTCAAAAGTTTACTAGTACTTGTTTCCAGCACTTTGTATATTTTTACTGTATTTTAAGTTTTGTTTTTAGCATTATTATGTGTGTATATAGCTTGCTCTCACTATAAGTTGCATTACATTTGTTATTCATTTTATAGGTAAAACTTTAAGAAAAAATGCAATGAAGAAATCTACCAAATCGAAGACAGATAAGCTTGAAGTTGATCGAAAAGAAGAAATTATCATTACAAAGCATGTTGAAAATGAAGCATTTGTATCTTTTAAATTATTGAAATGATGTATTATTAAAATTAGAAACGTTGGAAGATAACATTTGTTTTGTAATAAACAATATGATATTAGTGAAGTTTTCACTACAGCTTATTATTTTGCACTGCATTTTGCATATTCGGGCAGTTAGGATCATAGCTTATTGTTTTGTATGACACAATATTGTGTTAGTGAAATCTTCACTAAGTTTTAGTTTTTCCACTGCATTTTAGTTTTTTCACTGCATTTTACATATTCGGGCAGTAAGGGTAGGTTGACAGCCTGACAGGCGGGGATCACAAGGGACACATGTCAAATTTTTATTTGGTCAAAGCTCTGCTCTCCCTGCCCTCATAAAACACTCTGCTCCTCTGAACCATTTCCGATCCGATTATAAATCCGTCTATATTACTCTGATTATTACAGTAGTTTTTAATTTGATGGCATGTGATTTTTGCTAATCTGAACATATAAGGTACATATGCAATGCAACTGCTATACGACTAATTTTTGTAATATCTATATGTTAATATATAATCTATCTACGTTTTAACATTTATACATAATGATGTAACTATCTGTTGTGTTAATGTATGTGCAGACTGAAGTCGTGACTATGGTTAAAGAGGGGTTTCACATGAATCCGTTTAGTGAAGTGGTCCGAAATAATTATTTAGGTAAGTGATTTACATATTTTTCATCAATGAGTCTTTGAAATTTGTATTGTTTTGTAGTTGTTTGTATTGTATGCTGTAAGGGGATGAATATTAGTGGTCAAAATTCGGATGCAATATCAAGATTATTTTTATTGAATATGAGATTTGTATTTCTATAGTAATTGCCTTTTTATTTTAGGACACCATAGTCTCGTGAAATTTGGAAATTGAACATCATGTGATATGAGATATCAAATATTTGGGGTAAGTTCGTAATACGGTAGGGGTGTCACAAATAACCGAACCCGAATAACTAACCCGAACCCAAACCCGAATTCGAAGCTTATTTGGCCACCCAAATTTATAATAACCCGAGTTTTATTTGAATCGGGTTTCGGATAAATATTTCACAATTCGGGTAACCCGAATAAGCACATAAGTTATATAATATACAAATATAACTTTATATGTATAAGTTTTTTATGATTTATATGAATACATCCATATATTATCTATAATAATATATAAAACATCTTGGTGTTTTATATGTAGTAACTCTTAAAAATTAAGATTTAACATTTCTAAATATAACATATATATCATTTTCATAATCTTCTCCCTTCACCATCATATTACAAAGCCTAAACTCTACATATGAACAAAACCGTTATTGAGCACTATCACAGAAAATCCGTTATGAACAGATATACTATATGACTATATATAATCCGGTAACTATGCATAATAGAAATTGTATTCTTCTGCATTGTGCGGGTATTATTCTAGTATACATATATAAGTTACTTATGATGCTTTATATAAACTATTATTGTCCCTTTATAATATTTAAGTTTTGTTTAAGAAGCAAATATTTAGAATATCATCTTGTTCGGGTTTAAATGGATAACCCGAACCCAACCCGAACCCAACCCGAATCCAAATAACCCGAAATTGAATAATCCAACCTTATTTGAATCGAGTTACGGGTTAGATTATAAACTTGAAAAACCAAATAACCCGATCCGAATAACCCGAAACCCGATTAACCTGACCCGATGACACCCATATAATATGGCCTCACTTTGATTAAAGGTAGTTATTTCTATTGAAGCGATAAGTTTTGTGGCTCTTTCACACTAATTTAGTATGGGTTTTTCTTTTTTCTTTTTTTAATTCTTTGAAATAATACATATTTCAAGAAAATTACTAAAATTATAAGGAGTATTATTTTGATTTATTGACTAACTATTTCTGTATAAAACAAATTTAGGTAGACATGGTAGTGTTTTCAAGTGTGAGCATTCCTTAGGGCGATGAAGAAGATCTTTGTAATGCCTTTTTAACATATTTTATTTGACAAGCTTTGGTTATTTGTTAGATTCAATTTTTTAAAATCTTATGTTGTTACTTTTTTGGTTGCATATGGTATAACTCTTTTCAACTTTGAGATATCTCAATTGCATTAGTCTCTGTAACTACTTACAACTAATAATATGTTTCATTAAAATGTTTGCATATATCATAGTCCCTTCATCCAAATTTTAATTGTTCACAGACACAAAATACGCAGTAAAAAAAACATAATAAGTACTACTCACTTTTTGCACAATGACAATAATCTTACCATATGGAATAGACGAAAAAACAATAAAATGATTATAGTTGTGTAAAGTTCAAGACCCCACGGGCAAAAATATCTAGTATTATTAATTTTCTAACACTTTTTATTCATAACAGTTAAGGAGTTTTCATAGTAAGAAGAATCAGGGGTTAACATTTTTTGAAGTCCAAGAAAACGCGTCTTCTGCAATCTCCTCCTTGAGAAGGTCATCCTATTATTACTCTTTGCATCCAGGTAGTCAACCCAAGCAAAATGAGCATTCAAGAATTTTAATAAGTAATATATAGAATTATAATGCAAAAATTATCCGTTCCATCATTGTGTTTGTTTAATAAATCACAATCCGTCCTTTATTTTGAGAAATATCACCAGACATCCCCGTATTTATTATTTTCGCTCACTAATCATCTCACATAACAAATTTCGTTAAATTTTTCGTTAAATCATAATGAAATGACCAAAATACCATTTGTTGTTCTTAAATAAACATACCACCTATCTTTTTCTTATCCTCGGGCACATTAGATTTACTCAACTTTTTTCTCTTTCTCAAACAATAATTAAATTACCACCTTTATTGTCATTTGATTTCGTTGTATCAAATAATCAAATCAACACAAATAAATACCACAATTTTTTTTTTATTAACAAAAAGAATGATAAGTCGAATGTAGGTGGGTGTTGCAACAAGCCAACAACCACAACCCCGAAATAATTAAAATCATATGGGTGTTGAAGAAATTGACCATTTCACAATCGCAAACCTTCAAGTCCGTTTTCTTCAATTTCATCGTCAATATCATCATTCAAGCAAATAGTTCATTGGGCGTGTTCATCTCCTGTAACGAAGTCGTCCTACGGTGCATCTAGTAACGGTTCTAGATCCAGGGCTGATTCGATGTATTCGAAAGGAGGATACCGGTCGCTAATCGTTTTTCATCTCCGGTAGGTTCCCCGTCGCCGAATGAACTTATTGAATAACGTACCAGATGATCATATGCTGAAATCGGAGGTGCAAATAGAACTTTTTGTTACAATTAGGTCTTTGAGGTAATTTGATTCAATTGATTTATTTAAATTTATCACAGGAATTCTGCAAAATGACCCCTTAACTTCGGGAGAAAGGTTCTGACTGAGATGCCACAACCATCGAGTGGTTGAGTTTTGGGTTTCCGACGAGTTCTAGGTCATCGGAAAGGGGATCAGAGTGAGACGGTGATGTCACCATAGTGGTCGGAGTGATGATGGTTGAAGATGAGGATGGTTTATTAACGATGATGATATTAATATAATGTAGGATTAATTTGTGTAAAGAATGAGATGATATAGATATGAATATGATGAAACTTGTGTTAGGATCTAATAATATTGTATAAGCTTTTATCATTTGGATGGGGAACGAATTTTATTTATTTATTTATTTCATTAAGATGATCATGATTAGATCAGAGTTCGATGAGCAAAATGACGAGGGTGTGTTTGGTCATTTCACTATGATCTAACAAAGAATTTAATGAAATTTGTTAAGTGGGACAACTAATGAACGAAAATAATAAATACAAGGATGTCTTGTGATACCTCTTAAAATAAGGAACGGATTGTGATTTTTTGAATAAACACATGGATGAAACGGACAATTTTCTCAATTTTATATATATATATATATATATATATATATATAATATGTATGTATATATAACACCAGGGAAAAACATGGACATGATGAGGTTCTAAAACCAACAAACAAAAAGCTTCCACCGGGTCAGTTAGAGAAGGATCCCTTGGGTTTGGTCCCAAGTACTTGAGCCTGGACTCTGGTGAACTAGCGAACCAAGCTTCCTTTCATCGGCGAAAATAGAGTTCTTACCTTAGGGAAATAGAGAAGGGTATCGTTCACGTATAGATTCCTCAAGTTTTCAAGTGGCTTTCCGCTCCGGGTGATTCCTCCATAACACTTTGACATAAGGGATTTTTTTATCTAGAGGTACTCGTTCCTCATAAGCTAGAAATTTATGTGCTTCTTCCTCACATGAGAGATTTTTACGAATTTTATGGAGTGAATACTAAACTCAATGAAGCGAATGATATTTATAGCGCCATTAAGTAGAAAATTTCTATAATATATCAAATAGTTTAAAATTAAGATTGAAAGGGTAGAAAAGTCTGTAAATGGAATTGAAATTGAGCCTCGTACACAAAAGTATTTGTACTTGACCACTCAACCAAAATTTTGATAATGAATAAGTTAGAAATAGTATATATATATTTACCAGGTAAATGTAGTAGAGTAAATTAAAAACTTATATCCCTTTCTAACTGGTAATTGAAGTTAAGGTTTGATCTGGATGGTCATCTATACCTTCCCCTACGATTTCATTTATACTTTTTAATAAAAACCGATGTAGTCAATCGAAAAATACTGGACAAAAGGAGTAACAAAATTATGCTAGACTATGTAATATTCATCTTATTTAATTTGCTACGCATATTTTGTTTTATTTAATCTAAGTATATATGAGACAACATATATCAATCGATTTAGATGCAGTTAAGTGAAAAGACACCGGCACAAAAATTATCGAGTCTTGAGACACTCATATCTCATGACACATCATACACTAACTATAGAATGCTGACTTCAATTGGTCAAGAGAAAAGCGTGCAGGGGTGATGAGACCATGTTATCAACTTGTCAAATCTTGTGAAAGGTATAACCTGCTATTGTTCTCCATACTTCCTGAGTTCTGAGGTATTAGGGATAGAAGCTTTAAGATCGAATTCTGCAGCGTCGTATCGAGTTTCCAAAATGAGTATGTTCCCTACCATATAGCCTCAGTATTGGTACATATTGAGATCTATCACCAAGCTAAGTCAATGGTTTTGACCAATTAATTCAATGGTTAAAGCAACGTTTTGTGTAAAGATTTCTTTAACTTTTGAGATAACGTTTTTATTTTTTTTCTTTTTGCAAGTTTAAATGTTAATTAGTATCAGAAAAGCTTTTTAAAAAATATATTACACCATAAAGAAAGCTTCATCTTCAAAACTATCCTTTTCCTAACTATCGTTTGAGTAACCGAAGTCAATCTATGGTAAAAAAAAGAAAGAAAGAAATTGATGTTATTGTTGCAAAGGGAATAACATGTTGAATCCACGTGGTTTAAAGTATGGGCAAGAGAAGGAGTATAACACTACTACTTGAATGAGATTCACAATCTATCTATTCTATACTATATACTAAACTGCTATCTTCGCTGATTTCATGAAAAAACTTTGGCCCAATCTGAAGCTGAGTTTATGATGACGTGGTTAGCTTAAGAATCAAGGAATTTTGTGGTAATTTTGAATTTTTTTTGTAAATCTTCACATTGGCCCATATGAATAAATTTGTAGATTGGTTATTCACCGAGTCTTGGTATATGTTATTCAAACAAGTTGTGGTTTCCTAGATAACTTTGCTTGCACACTATAAAAAATTTGTGATTTCCTAGATTGCATTTATATCTAATTGGTCAAATTAGATATGGAGGATTACATGCAAATTGTATGGGTACATTTTTGTGATTTTCTAGATTGCATGTATATCTAATTGGTCAAATTAGATATTAGATGTGAAAGATTACATGCAAATTGTATGGGCAGATTTACAAGTCAAGTAGTACTTCTACACGGGGTTATCTAAACATACCCAAAGTTTTTACTCATCTTACCGGTCAATAAATAATTACTACATATTAACTACGTTTTTTTTTTTGTAAGTTGTAATTTCTAGGTCTCATTTATTACTAGTAAATAGTACATCATTAATTATTTGTGTTTAGTAATACATACATTAATTATTATTATTTTTTTGTTTTAAATCATTCTTCTTATTTGACTATCTACGTTCATCATTATTAATTATTGTTATTATTACACATAAAAAATATGTATATATTATTGAAAATACAAACAAAAAATTGAGATGAATTATAAAAGACTAGTACGATACCCGCGCTATGCGGCGGTAGTTTATACGTAGTGAGTAATGTTCATATTACTAATGATAGGGTACTAATGTTTGCTTTCGTTCGGGTGTTCTTGTATACTTTTTAACTGAAGCATTATTTTTGCCTTTGGAGTTTTGTTACGGTGGAAAAGTATATGCATTTGTCACATAAATGTGAGCCACAAGGGCTATACATGGTGGAAGATTTGTACGTACACAAAGTTCCTTAATTGAAAAAACTAATAATAATAGTTAATTGGTGGTAGTAAGTGATTTATTTCGCTACGTAGTGTATTGATTGTTTGGCTAATTAAGTACTACGTAATTTATTTTACTAACTAAATAAGGGATATTTAGTACTTTTGGTAAGTAAGGGTATATAAGTATTTTAGATGGTAGATGTTAGAGGGCAATTTTGGCATTTTAAATTTTTTAAGAGTTGTAAGATTCAATAGAATAGATGTTTTATAAGTAGTTATAGGTTATAGATAAACATAATTTTGGTAAAAAGGTATGTTATATATATTCGAGTATAGATGTGTATTATGCGAACAACCGAAGTTATCCATTGTTCATGTTACGAGCATGGCAGTATTTGAAGGTTTGCGAGTACAATAAAATTGATTACATTTCATATATAAATTAGCTAATAAATAAAATATTCGTGTCACAAGTAATTCGTTATTATTCGAGCTCGAATTCGATGCTCCTTTAATCCAATAGTTGAGTCTAATTACTCGGATCGTTAACAAGCCTAGTTGTAATCCAATAGTTATGTCTATATCCAAAAGATCAAATGAAACATGGGAAAACTGCATGTTTGCAATTTTAACTTAAGTAAAGGCGTAAAAGTGACCTATATAAATGTGGTTGTTATTTTAGATAACTTTTAATATTGTAATGTTTCTTAAAAATTTAGATTAATCGATCTCTTAGTGGGTTTAGGATTTTGTTCAAAATAAAGAAGAAGAAGAAAGAACAAAAAACACATCTACGTTTAGTTTTAAAAAGTATGTTAATATGTTAAAGATTGTTTTATTCTTTAACTAGTAATCAACATTTATTAGTAGAATCCTTGAAAGTATAAAAAGTAGGTTGGACTTTAGATTTCAAAAGAAGATATAATTTTTAATGTATTAATTAATTATTAATTATGATTACTAAAAGATATATGGGTATATCTACACATGCAAATGGATTTGTAATGATTACATTTACTATACTTTTGAGTTTTGATTGATAGGAAGTAAATCTTTTAGATAATACATGCACGCCACTTTTTTTTTTATTGTAAATCTAGTTTATGCAGCTTTTTCCTCCCCTTCCTATTACTCTTTTTCAAGAATCAAAATCAAATTTATTATTCTTCTTCATCTCATTCTTTACAATCAAGAATGTTTGCACCCCTATTTGTTCCATCCGGGTTTTATTGTTCTTCCTCTTTCAAGTTCATCATCGTCATCCACTCATCCCATCAATGCAAGCAATCAGTTGTTATCAGAATTTTTAAAAGTGAGATAAAATTGATTGTTATCAAATAGCTTATTTGCTCGGTTTTCTGCCCACTTTATATGTTTGCTAAATCAATTTATTTGATCTAATTCCTTCTCTCTGTTAGATGTATGATTGCTCTGTTTGAATTACCTTCCATTTTCTTCTTCTGCATATTAATCTCTTTGCATTTTCATGAGTTACAATCTAATCTCTTTGTTTTAATGTCTTTTATAGTCTTACTATGAGTGCTTAAATTGCCATCTATTGCAAGTATGCAAAAATTGGACTTGGCCAAGTTACAGCAGAAATTCTAAGGTAAAAAACGGATTTCAATGCATCTTCTCCATCCTATTGGCTGTTTGATTCTGATCGATAAACCAAAAATACAGTAGGAGGTTGTAAGGCTGTCTTTTTAAGGAGCCTATAAGGTTGCAGTAGCTAAGAAGCTGTGGGTGATGAAATGTCAAAAGAGGTTAAAATGTAGCAAAAGTTTATTTGGTTGTTTAGTTTTATACGGAGTTATATATGACTATTATGGTTTAATATGGTTTAAAAGGGTTGATGTCAACCAAGGAGGAAGAATGTGCAAGATACAACTACGAAGACATGTCTATCACAATACCAAAGGTATCCATTTTTCAATATCTTTTAGGTTTACTTTGAATATATTTGTGTGATAACCTTTAGCCTGAATTGATGATTAGTTGTGGTGAAATAATATAATATGCTAGGTTCATTAAAGAAGTTATTGGAAATAGCATAGTAAACTTAAGCTATAAGTTCTGTTTGAATTCTGTTGGTTTCTGTTATGGCCATATGACTGATCATAAACCGCGAGTGTTGGTCAAGAAAAATGTCTTATTGATTACCTTTTAAAGTGCAATTCTTTTTTCTTTTATTTTTAATTAATTATGCTCTTTTTGTAATGTAACTAATCGAAGTTTTTGTACATGTTATATTTCAAGACCTATAGCAGACCTAATATGAAAGCAAGTTTATTCTTTTTCTTTTTTAATTATGCTCTTTTATAATTTTATTAATCGAAGTTTTTGTACATTTTTATTTCAAATGATGATATCTAAGACCCTTGAATAATAGCACTTCAATATAAGCTCATTTTCCCTAGATCACATCATTGTTCTTATTTGATTTTGTGTGGTGTTTTTGGCTTAACAATTTAGTTAGATGCTGATTAGGATTGTTCACTTGGGTGAAAAAGAAGGTTGTAGATGCTGTACCAAAAAAACAACCTATAAAGAATGAGGAACAACTTATAAAGCTAATAAATAAATCAGAGAGGATTGTCAAAAGAGTTGATTTTGTGAATTCTAAGTTGCTATAAGTTGATAAAATAGTAAATAGGATGTTAGTAAACTCACAACTTTAAAATTGGTTCCTTTGGGTTTCACTAGCACAAGCCACTCAATGCACAGAGACAAAAAATAATTCAGATATCGTCAGGATCTTAGATGGTACCTATATACATAGATGGCTATCATTTTATTTTTTAACTATTTGCGTAATACCATTAGGTTTTCTCCACTGCATTTTCCTAAGAGCTGTGGTTTCAAGTAAATATTCAAAGTAAGTTAATTTTTAACTATCTCTATAAAAGTTTGAAACTGATAGAAACGCTTAAGAATTGGGTGGTTTTGCTGGCATATTTAACTTGAGTTTAACAAATTGTAGTGAGAGGTGCATATATAAGTTTCATCTATCCAAATGCAGGACAACTTGGGAATTTAAAATACTCCTTATTTTGCACCATTTAGTGATCAGGTTTTATGCAAGGGTATTTTTCGTATACAAATGATGACTTAGCTTATTAATACAATTAAGGTCTATGCAAAAGTGTGGTCCGTATAATAAGTTTCATGTTATGATTTATGGTTTTCTATGACATTCCGCTTGATTCTTTAATTAGTGGGGTTCATCATATCATGATCTTTCAATTCCTCACTTCCTCATTAGTACCGTCTTGATTTTATATGTTGAGGGGGTTTTTGTGAGTTGGATTCTGGCCTAAAATTTGTGTTTTGAAGATTAAATCGGTCAGGATGCTAACTCAACAACCAGGTATTAATTATCACTTATCCTTCTTTGTTGTGATAGTCGACTAGATTCTTGGTTGATGATTAATTTAATTTACCTGTTATTCTATCCTCTATTGATTGATCAAGTTATTAAGTATTCAATATAATTAATACTTTCAACTGGTATTATATAATTATATATAAGAAGATGAAATAAGATACAAACCAAATAATTTTGATTGTATAATAAGTATTGTGAATTATTGATTCAATTTAGAGTTGACCGAGTTCATAGGTTTAAACATTTGTTTATGCAGAATTGGTTTTTAAAATAGCTACCAAAATGCAGGTTACTATGAGACCTCCCAAGCTTATTTTGTTCCTTTGGGTACTGTTTTTTATAACATTTTGATGTAAATTTGAAGGTAAAGATATACAAAGGCCTTGGAGATTATAAAGAAGCTCCATGAGGATCAGACTCATAAGAATAAACTTTTTTTAAAATGATTCAAAGACACATTAACTCTTGCAAGGTGCTTCCTGCATACAAGGTCTAATCTTTTGCTTTCCAATTATATCGTAATTAGTTCATAATTAGGTGAATTATATATATTCCAGATACCTTCCTATTTTTTGGCTACGAATGCAGGAGCTACTTACAAATATATAAATGATACCGTACTGCTGATTATTATTTAAGTAGAGTAAATATCATATTTGTTTTAGTAAAATTCTCTATGAAGCTGGTTTAGTTTTTGTGGGAAGTATTGTCTTAAAATTTTTCAATTTATAGCATGTACAAAGTTACTTCATTTTGTGTGGATATCATAGTGTTATGATGGGGGCAGCAAGGTATAATACTATTTTACAGCCAAATTAATCAACCCCTTTACACGTAAAGACCCAAATTAATCAAGGTATAATACTAATTTCCCCTGTGAGCATCTGAAAAGACCCAAATTAATCAACTCCTTTACACGTAATCAATTTCATCCTTTATTTTACTATTATATGCTCTCATTTCGTACTGAATTATAGGTGTAACTAAGGGGTTGTAACTATCTTTGTAGTGTTTATTTGTACATTTGGGTTACATACAATGGTTAACTTTCATATGATTAATGTAATGGGGTTCAATTTAGTTGTTTACAGATTACAGAAGTATATAGTAGTTGTTATAGATGTAGTTGTTTTTCAATCGTCGATGTTAGTTTATGTACGTTTTATTTTCAGCCTTGGTGAATCGCCAGAGTATAAGGAGTTATTGGAAGGAAGTATCTGAAAGCCGACCCAGTCAGGCTTGATATGTTAAAATTTTTGTGATTTTGTTTGGGTCTATGATATTTGGAGGATCGGGTTCATAGACACTCACTGTTTATTTCCTATTGTTGCAATATTAATTATTTGTAAGGTAAATTTCTCTGAATATCATCTTTTAGCTAACGTTTTTTTTGGATGAAATGTCACATTTTGACGTATTGCTGATAATCGCAATGCTTTGGGGATCTTTGAACCTTGTGTAACAGTTGCCGCAAACTCTATAAAATCATGAATAATCAAGGTTATAATCTGAGCCGACCTGTAACAGATGTTGATCAACTTCTAATGAAGACTATAGTGCCTCTTTGTTCAAGGAATGTAACGTCTATGCTACGGACTACAGGTTAGTATCATATACTCTACAGAACCTTTAATATGTTATAATGATACCTATTATTCCCGATCAGCATAACGTGATCAATATCATGTATTTTATCTGTGTAAATAATTATAAAGGCTGGTGAATAATGTAGAAGTGATGGTGTATTTTTATTTTTACTTTCATAACTGAAATAAAGTGGCTAAAGGCATGTAGTCTCCGTATGTACTATGCATCAGCTCCACCTGTTCAGTTCAAGACACTTTAATTTTTAGGGACGAAATGGGCGGGTCTAATGGGTCGGGTTACTGGTCCAAAGTACGTGTTGGGCCAATGAAACTGGATCAGTGGTGATGATGATGCATCAAAGACAGCTTTAAGAAATAAATGTTTATTACTTTATGTTTCTATCACGTTGTATGAGTTTATCTGACTTTGCATTACATGTATCACTTTGTTTACAACGTTTGCATTACATGTATATAAGTTGTGGTCTTAGGATTAAATAATTTGTTTTTCAATTTTACTTTTTAGGCTTAGAGATAATGTGAAGTTGCAAGCTTAGTAACTTAAAATAGGCATTAGTACAACACAATTTCTGATCAAGAGGTACTACTTTTTAACGAATGGTATTCCTTCTATATTCATACGTTTAATTTAGTCTGTTTTAATTATTGACTGCAATATTACCATATTTATTAGTGAAGTGTACCAAAGTCAGAAGCTAATGCAAGAATTCTAGCAAACTTGAAATCCATCATAAATGGTTTAAACTTCAAAGACATGACCAGTAAGTTGTAGGTTTAAACTTTAAAACATTGAGAGTTTGTAGGTTGTTTCAATTTGTGCGTATCAGGAGCTTTGAATGGATGAAATTACTGAGTATACCGGTGGATTTAAGCTGGGATCTTATGGGTGAATGACCCAAAGTCGGTGGGGTCTAACTGGGTGGGTCTAAACAGGTAATATAACGGCTGAGGTTTTGAGCAGTCGGATGTGTTTGAAGTGGTGTTTGGATGTGCTTGGGTCTGATCTTGGAGCAAATTTGGTAGTCTACTGTTAGTCGAAACTGAGATGGGGTGGTGGTAGTAGCATGTTGATGTTGTTTGTAGTTTGTAATTATAATGGGCGTTGATTAGTCTGAGACTGTATATAGAAAAACATAAGCATGCACGTCACTTTAGTATAATTTGAATATAGTGTTTGTGTGCATCATCATGTAAAACATTGATTGTAAAGTTGTGGTTATAGTTAGTAAGATGGGAATTGAATGTACATGTTATGAGTGATATTCAACAAGGGTTATGCTATTCTTAAAGAATCTGAAGCAGATTTATGTTATATTTAATAAATAGAACATAAAGTAAGAAATATTATTCTTCGCCAAACCCGTGTAATCAATAAGATAGGGTTCTGATATATGACCATCATCGTTAACAATTACTCCGTATATTTGTTGTATACGGTTTATTTTTTTATCAAACCCGTGTAATCACGGGTCAATAATCTAGTGAAGATCTAAAGCTTGAGTTGTAAAGTCATACTTGACTTTCAAAAGTTAGACTCCAATTTTGAATTTTGTTAGGAATTTTTATATTAGTAATGGAAATAGTATTGGTCACTTTGGCATTTGTTTAGTAATCTTCTTTTCTACAGGTCATATTGTAGATGTATACTCATGTCATTCTAATTATATCTTAATAGAAGTTACTGATTGATGGTTACTACTTACTAACATTGAAAAAAAATTAATTCGGATAAACATACGATGCAATATATATATTTTTCAGTGGAAGATTCCGTGAATTTCACAGGTCTTAAACTAGTGAATCTAAAAAGAAAGCCATGTAAACATTATAATCATAGTTGTAAATTCGTGACTTGACTCGTGATTCAAAATCTCAACTTTTTACTCTACTTATAAAGTGTCGCTTTTTTACAATATATATGTATATTACTCTTTAAGATTTTAATTTTTAAAAGAAGTAAAACATGGTAAGAGTCAATAGTTGATTAAATCATACCATGACAATTAATACAAATAATTAATTGAAAATAGATTATAGATTATACTTAATTTCTTTTTCTATTTGTCTTTTTATTTTCATATCACATTACAATAAAAGTTTTATTTGATTATATGACTCGTAGTAGGAGTAGCCCAAGACTCGGAAGAGTCACACACGACTGGAAAAAGTCAATAAATATCTCGTAAGTCAAAGTCGATTATGAGTCAAAGTTCGAGTCACCTCATTATTTTGAATTTTTGACTTGATTCGTAAGAGTCTAACAACTATAATTTGTGGACTCTTTTTGTTTTTTGTTCGCGATATATTGTTATTTTTGTTCTCTATTTATTTTTTGTAGGTAAATTTTTTTCTTTTTCGGAAATTGATAATGAGGCTTTTAAGGGTTTCAGTTAAAATGTTAAGACATTCATAAAAATATGTACTTTGAAAATAAAATATTTTCCGTCCCATTAAATTTTTAGTTAAGATACACCTATTTTATGCATGTCCAAACCTCTTAACGACCACCTTCTCGAAAACCCTTTTTTTCTTACCAGAGTTTACAAGTAAAAGTTCAAAAAAAAAAGTTGGGTTAGAGTGTAACACTATGCAAGGACGGAGTGTCTTTACACCTAATTTTTCGTGTATAAGTAAACAATTTCCTGTTTATCAACGTCAAAATTTGTACTCGTGTTAATCCCTAAAGGTCACCCCACCCAGACTACTAACCATCTTAACAAGAAGGATGTAGATTGTAATGCATCTTGTGCCAAAGTTAAAAGCTTGATCAAGGCTAACAGAGAGAGAAAATTACAAGACAAATGCCAAGAAATTTACCAAAGATGTTGAATCCATGGTTACAAAGAGAAATTACAGAGTACTAAACCAAATTAAAGCAAATTCAACGAAAACCTTCCAAGTGTACATAATAAATTACCGGAACTATCCGGTACGTAATAATAAATGATGGCTTAACAAACAGTCAATAAGATCACGGGTCTGAAGTCCAAAAGGTCGTGTCATCTGCGATCTTCCTCAAGAAAGTTATCCTTTCATTACTCTCAAAATTCAAGTAGTCAACCTAAACACAACATTCATCATACAATTTTAATAAGTAACATATAAATTAATATATATATATATATATATATGATTTGTATATACATAACCAGGAAACAACATGGACCTTATTAGGGTCTAGAACCAACAGGCAAAAAGCTTCCACCGGGGCAGCCGAAGGGTCCAATGAGCTTGGCACCTGAGTCAGTTTGTGAGAGGGAATCCCTGGATTCAGTCCCATGTACTGGAGTGTGTCCGATGAGCTTGGCACATCAGACAATAGAGAGGTAGTCCCTAGGTTCGGTCCAATGTACTGGAGCGGGTCCGGTGAGCTTGGCACCTGAATGAGTTGGTCAGCTAGAGAGGGAATCCTGGGGTTCGGTCCTAAGTACTCGAGCCTGGAAGCAGACCAAGCTTTATCTCTTTGCTGTGTCAGAGATTCCAAACACCATAAAAATAAATAAATACAATTATTTACTGAAGTTTGTATCATAAGATAGTTCAGAGTTACAAGGCCCGTTGATCGTAGCAGTCTAAAAATGAAAGATTGAAACAAAAATCACAATGGGCAATAGAGTTCTCAAGTTTACATTCAATGTGTTTGGCATTGTATATATTAAATACTTATAGCTTATTGAGTGCAAGTTTACATTCAATGTGTTTGGCATTGTATATATTAAATGCTTATAGCTTATTGAGTGCTTTAGAACCCAAAACACACTTTCATGTGTTTGGATACCTACATTTTAGCTTATTTGAGTGGAAAAACAATATTTTTGATACACATAAGCACTTATACATATACAATCCCACACTCCTATTGATATTTGAAAATTTAGATTTAAAACAAAAAAAAAAAAAAAAAAAAAAAAAAAAAAACAGAACAACTATTAAAATGAACTACCTGAAGTTTGATGGGATCAGAGTTTGTTGCATCAATAACATCAACTTCACCTTTTATCCGATACTGTTCTCACGAATCCGAGAAATACCAACAAATCTAAATGATAACCAACCAATTCCAAATATTAAACAATGCTAATAAAAAAAAGTAACTTTATAATAGGGCTTCATACTGTATACATACTTCAGCAGATGGCAATTGCTTTAGATCTTCAATCTGCAGTTAATTTTTTTTATCCAAAATCAAGATTCATTTTTCAATAAAACATTGGTGTAGATGAGGTAATAGATTAAACCTTGTGACTTCTGCTGTCTGCATGTATTTGAATTTTATCTGTTGCATCTTGAAATTCCCTGACATAACATATATCTTATAAAACCCTATAAACATTTGAATATACAATCAACAAGCACAATAACTTTGAGTGTGAAATAAACACCTGAAATACATCGTCCGATTAGCAGGCAACCCATTGGATACTGTTGCCTGTGATTATAAAACCTCAAGTTATAGAGCACGTAAATGATAAAACTATATAAATTAAAAATATATATATGTACGGGTATATCTACGTACGAGCTGAAAAAAGGTAGAAGGGTGTCCGTGGAGAGAATTGGAGTGAAGTGACTTGATAAGAAGCCGTTTCCATGGCGTTGTTACAGTGTCCATTTCCTCCTGCAGAAAATAGGTAGCGTCTAAGGTAGCATTTATCTTGTATGTCACTATCATTTATGAACATCTATTGGTCTTACAATTTGATTAGCTTTTATACAGCATGTATAATATATACCACAATTATAATTTTAATGACATAATTACTTATGTATCATCTGAGTGTCCCCCAATATAGTATATACATAATATAAAAATATGCCTAAATAAATTATTAACAGAATTATTATAAATTAGGGAAGAATACCATAGGTATAGGTTGATCAGCGTTCTTCGCGATCTCATGTGAATCATTGACATGCACTGTGGTGGTGGCACTTTGTACTGTTGCCTCTAGTAGGTCCGCCATGCGTTTGAGAGATTCCTCAACTTCATCTTCAGCGTGACGAATACAGTCAACTAGCTCAGCTGCTAGTACTATAAGGGGAACATCCCTATTACCGGACTGGATAGCATTAAGAGCTGCATCTGCTGCACTCAAAAGAGCTCGGAGCGGTGCATTAGAGACAATAATAGAGGCATTAGCCGTATCAACGAAGGCTGCCGTGCTATCATCAATAATTTTCTTAGCAGCCTCTTTATTTCCCCTGGAAGCTTTATATAATGTGAAAATGGCGGTAGCTACGGAAGACAGAGACAATTCAATGGAATCTGCGGCCTCGTGCAAAGGTTTACAACCTTCATCAATGGCAGCATGGAGGGCAATAGTAGCGTCGTCCACAACTTTACTTAAATCTTCATTATTATTCATATTACAAGCCTTCAAAGAACTATCAATACGCTCCGCAACTTTTCGAATTGGTCCGGCACTAGCATCCACGAATTCAGTCACTACTGCACCGAGGCTTTCTACGGCTTTGTTAAGACCATAATTATCTTTTTTGTCCTTGATTTTCAATATGCCTGCTCGTAGACGTGCGACATCAAAAGCTGCCCGTTTGCTGTGTTTTTTGTCCCCTAAGTTACCCTTCATTACAGCTGCAAGAATATATCAAAAACTGGTGAGAAATGTAGAACACTACACATGCAAAAGAATATTTATATATACACATTAAAATACAACTATAGAAATTATACATGAAGATGTTATATCTATGATTAGAATAGTAGTGTTTAGGCATGCAATATCAATTGGAAAAAAATGGATGTCAATGGGTATATACTAAGATAATGATGATTACATTACATCACCCTTACTATATTATTCATTCATTACTAGTTAGACAATACTGTAGTTTTTAAGGCCGTGTATTAGAAAACACGAGCACGGCCAATTCAATGTATAAATGGTATTGTGACACATGCATTTTCATATATCAAGTAATAAAGTATACCTAAATTTGCAAAGCATAAGTGAGTACCGATTATCAGAGGTATATCTTCTTCATTTCTAGTTCTCGTGATTATACAGAAGAACTGATCGATACTCCATTATAGTTAGAATGACATTAATTATAGCTCAAATCACTTTGTTGATACACATCCAAATGAATCTACTTGATCGGCAAATTAAACCAGCATATGTCATAGTTGTTAAGTTATTCAAAGCTAGCCCACATAGATAATAACTACACATGTTGAACCAAACCAAGTGGAATAAGATAGCAATCAAGTAGAATAATGAAAATGAGAATCTAGCAACTTCATAACTAAATTCTAGTACAGATACATAAATTTAGGTACAAGTATAAAAACTACTGTAATGTAACAAAGACCCTAATTAACAATATATGATCTGCATATAATAATAAGTATATATATGTATATATATAAATAGAAGTTCAGTTCAAATTCAAGTATATATGCTAAACCATTAGGCCTCAAGCTCATCAAATCAATTAATTAAGATATACTACATTAAGATACAGTATGACTTATAGACGTACAGTCTTACACTAATTCATTTCACTTGTGCAATGTGAAGGACTTCAACTCAAACGATTAAAACTAAAGTTAAAAATAAGTTCAAGAACCACCTTAGTAAACCTTACATATATGTAATTCCTAAATCTACAGTCTACACCAACTAGCATAGTGCTTTTGATAAGTAAAATGCTGGAGTATATAACATAATTCTGTAAAATTAAATGATATATCTATCAGGTGGGTTGATAACTGATAAGCATTCAATGGCATTTAATCAACCAAATTTTAAAACATGACCACAAATCTTTCTTATAATAATAATAATAATAATAATAACAATAATAATAATAATAATTCTGTAAAATCTCACAAATCATTCTCAGTTAAAGCATATTATATTTATTGAAGAAGAGGCCTTTAATACAACTAACACAAAATTTAATCAACAACCTGCTAGAAGTTCAATAATAGAGTCTTCTTTAAATAATACTCCGTAATAATAATAACAACAGTACTTAATAGTGACGTTGGTTTTAAACTTTAAGGTCATGACTCTATAACCTGCAACTAATTCATGGGTTCAGAAGATAGTAAACCTCAGTTTCATTAGTAACAGAAATACACTAAATTAAACTAACCTGAGTGATAAAGGAAGTTAGGGTTTTTTGTGACAGCTGGGACAGAGGTCCGGCGAGAGAAATGGAGAATGAAAGTGAATGGAAATTATGATGAAATGAAGAAATAATATCTTAATATAGAGAGAAATTAAGCTTGTAATGAGAAGAAGAGTGGAGAGCTGAGATTTTGGAAAAAAGGGGTTTTAGCAAATCCTCTACCCACATATCTATTAACTTAGGGCAGCCAGTCTCACTTCACACAGCACAGCGCCTTGCTGGAACGTTGGAGGCCTGCTCCGCTGCACCATTTGCAAGGACACTCGACCTATGATATGTCGGTTATTATCCAGCATGTAATAAAATGGAATCTTGCAATTTTACTATACTAGACCTCGTGGAAGTCGTAGTGCATAACCAATGAAAGGGGTATCTTTGTCATTTCATACTCAGAAGGAAATCTAAATGGACCCCATTATCAGTTATTGTTTCCCACGTCCGAAAATATATATATTTTGAATTTTTCTCAAATATTAAATTAATAATAACAATTTTAGGGTTCACTAAATTCACTAAATTCTTAATTTTAAGTAACGTTATAAAACTCGCGTTTGACACTTATTTAAAATGTTCACTTTAGCTTTGCACGTAATTTTAAAATTCTTCACTAACTACACTTTTCACCAGTTAGATATTAAATCTACCCGCTAAATTCTTTTTTGATAATTTAAATATCATAGTGAATAGTGAATACTTATAATGAGACATCTCAAAAATGATACGGACATTTTAAATGGGACAGTGGAAAGTATAAAAAATCCTTTTTCTTCAGTGGTAAATAGCTTTTTTTAACTCGAAAACAATAAAAAATCACATAAGTATTAAGAGAGAGAATGATAAACTTTTTTCTTCCCAACCTTTCAATCCATTTTTATAAACTCTCTCCTACTATTTAATCAATTTCAACAATAAAAAGGAAAAAAGACATTCATTATAGGAGTAAAAAAGGCTTTTTTATAACTCAATAAAAAAACATCCAATGTAAAATAATACTTTTATAAAAACCTATAAAAAAAACCATCATTGTGGATGCCATAGGAAGAGTATGGTGTGATTGATTTAGATATGCTACACCTTTTTTATGTAGATGGTAAGCGCTTATATTCAAAGAAAACTTCTACTCTTACTACGAAGAGTTTTACATCTATACAAAACAATTATAAAGGACAAGTTTAACAAAGAAAGAGAGATTAAAACCTTACGTTTTCAAAGTCTTTCACTCTCTCATCTTAAAAATAAATACAAATTTAGATCCTCTCATACTAAAATTGAAATAAGAAGTTATGTTTTATCAAAAGTAAATAAATAAAATTTAAAAGTTATATAACTCATGTTTGTAGTTGTAACTTAGTTATATTAAACTTGATCAAATTACTTTTTATTTGTCAGATAACGTAACCCCTCTCGTGATAATTTTAGTATGAAAGAATCTCAATACTAAAGTGTACATGATCGAGCATATTCATCTTGAATACAATTTAGAGTGAGTTTATGAGAGATTAAGTTATCACACTTCGAATAATGTGCAAACCCGGTCAGTTCCTTAGACTCAATCGATGCTTATAATAGGTTTAATCTTGGAGGAGAATTTTATGAGATGCTTGTGAATGAATGGGGGTAATCTAGTTTATATATAGTGAAACCCTACTTTCTAGAAGGTTTTAAAAGGATGCCAATCAACGTAAAGGGTGAGAGACATCCTTTGAGATCCATGCTTACGTGGCCCAATCAAATGAGCTGATCAGATTAGTAGGATGACTATACAAATAACACATGCATGAAATATGAAATATTGTCTGTTGTACTATGTGTCATATCTTGCGAAGATCATGCATAATGTGTGTTGGCCGAGCTCAGGAATACCACGATATAAGCTCGGTTTTACGCGACACAGAGATGCCAATTCAGGTTCGAACCCTTATGTCGAGCCCACCTCATGTTGTGGGAATGTGGGTGAGATCCGAGTTCCGAACTGACGTAGTAATTTTGATACAGTCAAACGTTGTTATGAAGGTGATTGTATGTACATCATTAGTACAAGTTATTATAGTTCTCATTTTTCCCTTTTCTAATGCTTAATTAGAGCATCCACACCAAAGGCTTTTTCCAAAGCTTTTTGTAAAATTGTGTGTAAGAGCTTTTTGTTAAAAAGCTTTTGAAAAAGCTTTAAGTCCAATGAGGAAAAATTTTTAATTCTTTCAAAATCTATAAAATGCTCAAATTTTGAAAAGCTATAGCTTCAAAAATTTGAGAATTCTCAAATCATTGCACTCTCTCTCATTATTATAATAATAGTGCTAAATAAAGAAAAGCTTTTAATCAATGGAGCAATAGCTTTTTCTAAAGCTTTTTTGAAAAAGCTTTGATAAAAAAGCTTTAGAAAAGTTTTACAAAAAGTCCTTGTTGTGGATGCCCTTAGATGTTTATGTAGTAGTACATTAAAGAAATTAATTTAATAATTTGCTATAACTTAATAAGGGTTTTGTGAAGAATTTATTTAATATATGTATTGTGTACGGTACATATATTTGGTAGTGTAGAGGCTAAATTATTTTAATTTACAATCATTTAACTTTTATGAACTTACATTTTTAATCATTCATATAAAATGTTAAAGGTTTAGTGTACAATATAGTAATATACTATGGGACTACTTAAAGCAACCCCTTTTTGTACTTTTTCTCATCTCCTACCCCTTCACCATTCTAATCAATCACATCATACTCTCTTTTTTTATTTTCTGGGTATACTCCCCTCTTTTTCTAATTCCTACCCCCTGTTTAATCTAAAACTGAACCCGATTCGGTACTGAACTGGACCGAGCGTAGATAAAACTTGACTGAAAAAGAACTAGACGGAGACTGAAAGTAGGCCAGGGGGTATCCCCTATAATTTGGGGGTGTCTTTATAATTCCCCTATACTATAAAGGTTATGCAGGGGCGTATGTACTCCATACTAACATGGATCCAAGGACCCCCTCTATATCTGTAACACCTGGTTAAAAAGGTCAAATTTCGCGCCAATTTTAAACTTTAAATAATTGCATTTTATATGAAATTGTAACAAAGTATTCGAAAACTTTATATATATATAATTATATATATGTAATAAGCAATGATTACTTAATAATCACAATTGAAACAATTTGAGACCACGCAGAAACCAAATTACATTTTTGTAATTCAACTGAAATACTTTTATTTTAAATATTTACAGAATAATTAAACAAGATTATAGATTTAAAATATTAAATTTATATTACAAACAGGTATAAAAACGCTGGTATTTTACACTGTCATTAGGGGAAACAGTGTCCTCCGCACCAAACCTAAGCCAACCCATACCTCCTTTTTTTCCCTTTCATTTCAATTTATTTTTACACACACCCCACACAACTCTCTCTATAATCTCTACAAATTTTATTTTATTTTTTCATATATTAAAAAGGATTTAATGTAGTATTGCGTTCAAAGGTCAACACAAAATATTTGACATGATCTGATGAAACGGACTAGTCATAGAATAGGTAAGGTACTTCTGCATCTCTTACTTGTCACGCTCTCTGACCTACCATTACCAAGTTACCAAGTCTGACCCGCCCCTATCTTTAGCCTAATATTCCAACCTATTTGTTTTAGGGAGTAGTTTTTGACTTTTTGTAGTCCATTTACTTTTAGTTCCTTTTTTGTATATCTCGTTTACCTTTAGGCAACCTTTTTAAAAAATCGTCTTGCTTTACTAATAAAGAATAATTCTAAATGACTTGCTTGTAACATTCGTTGTATACACATAAATGATAAATTTATTTTCAATAGTTGATGCCAAAGACAATATATTGAATAAAAATACACAAATATAAATCATCTTAAATTGTTATGTGATTTAACACAAAGGTCAAAAACCAATGACCATTATGTAGATGATAAAGAAAGTTTCACCAATCGATTAATATAGAAATTAAATATGGATGGCTCATTAGATTTTATTTTCCAATGCTAGCTATCAAATCAACAAACAAAGAAATACAAAACATAATGATGTATAATACTCCGTATATGTTACTAAAAATGTTCATGCGCTTCAATCGTCACAGGTTCTATACCACCGTTTCCTTACGTACTCTACTCATCCACGTATCGTTTGCAAACATGAAAAATAAAGACCACGAAGAAAAAGAACTTACATAAGATCATTACCACCGTTTGAAATCTTTGACGGTTAACTCGTTGACCAAATTGATACATAGTGCATACGTGGATTAACACATCAGCAAATTTTAATGAGGTGTAAAAGAATTACTTTATGATTATTTTAATCAAAAAATTGTTGGTCCCCTCTAATTATACTACTATCCGGACATGCAAAATTCAAACACACATATTACATTCTCGTTCGAAATCCGATACATTCAACATGCTTGTGTTATAAATAGTATGCATAAAATACTATTATTAATATTATTATTCATATAATATAATAAAATAATTAAATGCACGTGGGTGTATGTAAATCGACTAGGTTGATAAGTAAAACGGACATGTGTAAATGCAAAAGATATTAATAAAACATATAAGAATTAAGTAAACAAACTTATCTTGTGGAAGATCGAGACCCGCAAAGTTGTTTGAAGAAGATCGAGATCTGTGTTGGACACAGTTACCTTAAAATGGATTCGTCATCTACACGTCGTCTGTTTCTCAGGGTATAACGGCCGAAACAGTAGTACCGACGGACTTGACTAACATTGCCCGAGATTTCATTATAGAATTCTTGTATCTCCTTTAGGGGTTGTAGTTTTGTGTGTATTAGAATGGAGCCTAAACACCTCTATATATAGTTTAGTTGGTACCTCTAGGTTTAGTTCTCCCATCGATGTAGGACAAAACTCAAACCCACCAAACTATACCTCAAGTGTCTTACTTTGTAAATTGATATCTCATTCATATCAACTCTAACTTGGACACATCTTATCACTTTGCGAAGCTCTCATCAAGGTGTACGTAAATACGTAAATTAATATAAATATGTACTACAAATACATATATAATTATGTGTCCAAACTTAGTTAAAACCCGCATGTTTTACTAAATTTTTCAACAATCCCCCACATTAACGAATATCGATTGAAAACACACGGAAGTTCCA
Organism: Pseudognaphalium luteoalbum; assembly: GCA_963422505.1. Lineage (NCBI taxonomy): Eukaryota > Viridiplantae > Streptophyta > Magnoliopsida > Asterales > Asteraceae > Pseudognaphalium > Pseudognaphalium luteoalbum. The sequence continues at coordinate 31,450,271 of OY730195.1, forward strand.
ATGAAATCTCGACGGTTGAATCTTGCATAGGATAGGTAGGTGTTACCCTTTGAACCTTCCCTTGTGAAATGCACTTAGTCTCCTAGCTGTCAGTAGACGGTGATGTCTTTGAACTGATCTGTCATTTGTGTAAACGACAATACACGTTCACACATGATTCTCCCTAACTAGGTCAAGTCCTCATAGTCGTGTTCGTTATGGTCCTGAACACTAGCCTGGTTCTGCAAGAGCTGTTAGGAATTATGCCCCCCACAATTCCCTTTGAAGCGACCCCGCTTCTCTCTCACATAGGTGATTCTGTATAATAACCTAAACCCTTGTAGTTATACAAAATCATTAAAAGCCAAATGCTTAGCCTCACATCACTTGTCACTGTTATTTATTGGAATGGACTAGGAAGTTGAATAACTCCGTTACATATTTTTGGAGGTTTAAGAACTCTCTCACAGTGACCTCCCTTAGTTCATATAATTAGGTTGTCCTATTGAACCTAAATCTTGGGATCTCCAGTCAACTAGGTTAGGTTTTCCTTCATATAAACTTTTCTTTCAAGGGCTTTAGTTTCATTCCACAACTTGATCTCTTCTCATCCCCTATGGTTGTCGGATACGAAATGTTATCATAGATAACCTACAAAGAGATAAGTTGTTCTAGTGATATTATGTTGTCCATGACAACCTTAATTAGTCGTTACAATTCTCACTTGATTGTAAAATCTAATAAATCCGTTATCTCAACATATCTCCACTACACTTTGTACAACAGGTAAGCAAATTGAGTACTCTTTTGAATTTACTTTTCTATAAAAGTAATATTATCTTACCTTATATTTCTATGACTCTTTGTGTACTCCACTCGGTCATCATAGAAATTTTAGACTCTTCTATTATGACCCTCGTATACTCCATCGGTCAATATAAAAACATTCATCTTTCATTATGACCTTTGTATACTTTATCCAATCAATTCTAATGACCATTGTGTGCAACACTTGATTAATTAGAATTCGGGTCTTCCCATATCAAAATGAAAGACACCCAAACATTTTTATATTATTCTGGGAAATTTCTTCCTTTTTTTATAAGAATGTCAAGTATGGGGTTTCGCACAAGAAGTAGTATCTATCTTGATTTCCCCCACATGTCTTGCATATTGTTATCTTTCTAATAAATTCACAAATGATGCAATTAATTGCCGTTAAAAAGTTAACTAAACTCTATATAAATATAGTTTAAAACTTTCTTATATTCAAATCAATTCTTAGTTATACTCTAGGTTTGACCTAGAAACATAGAATTTAAGCATCTTAATAAAGATGCAACACTCGAATAAGTTCTCCTAAATCCGAGCTCCATTTAGGCAATTCAAATCCCGAAATAATATAACAAAAGATATACATCTTTACATCCATAGTTCTCCTATGATTTATTATAACTGAATTCCATATTAAGCATGAAAACAATCTTGCATCATTGTCTTATCAATTTGATTTCACTATATACCAAATATTTATGTTACCGAATGAAGATTTAAGTTTGTCTATACATAAATTCCATGCAATGGAATGTTTGCTGTTAATTGATCTCTGCAGAAGATCATAATTAACAAGTCCAAGTCTAGCATTCCATAGACTTCAAGACCTAAGCATAAGAACAGAAGATACATCATTCTGATTCTTAATATCTTTCTTATTACAAGGAATCTCGCATATCCCTTGTCAATACTCATTCTTATTTTAGACAAAAATCAACTAATGAGACTTAAATACCATTGTAAATAATGACATTTAAGAGTGTCTCATATACGATATCTCGTATCAATCATTCAGTTTTATTTCCTTCATAATCATAATATGTAAGTCTTTGATCTATGAAGTTTCGATAATGCCCCTAAAGAGCTTTACCTTGGACTTATCCAATCCATACCACAAAATTTGATTTATATCATACCTGTGATAAATAAAATTACTTTCAACACCATAACTTTATGATGTTTTTTCTCAAAAGATATATACAATTTTCTCTTTAAAATGTTGACTCCGTATTGTCAAGTCATTTTGGATATAATCCTGCCACTTATTCAACCTCATTTATGTATCAGCAACAATGAGGTCGACAAGGATCAATAAATAAATCTTGCTAGATTCAATATCTCTGTGCCATACGTTAAATTCATACTTGAATTTTCAAGTATTATGACATATCCGCAAGTCATTTCGTTATCACTAACATGTCTTCCAATTTCAAAAATTTGAGACCACATTCTAATCCGATGTATTCAAACTTGTCTCTTTTCAATGAATTAACTAATTTAGGTTTCAATTATTGTCATGACGAATATAACAATCCTCAGATTGTTATATACCAAAATTACCTTTTGTAAAATCCCGTTAAAATATAATAGTGATTACATAAGTCAACTGTTTAAAAATCTTTCATGAAATGTACTAGTTTTATTACCTTTAAAACCCTTTTAACTAATTCGCTAATTTACAACCATACATTATGTAATAATTTAATTCAACTAGAATATTTTTATCGCAAGTTTTAATCAAACATAATAATTTAACGGACTCGTAAAATTGCCATGAAAAAATTAAAACATTATTAATGTTCTAACCATTTTCAATAGTAGATATGTCAATTGCATCAAGCATGATTATCATCATCCCTATTAGAGTGATAATCAACAATGCTCCTACAAGTGTCCCAACCGCAAAGAACAAAAGGAGGCTTTTATAGTACATTAATCCATAGTCAATTTGCTATCGGATGTTACCCTTTTAGAGATGTCGAGAACATGCATGAGAAGAGTTTAAATTGTAAATAACCTCAGTTCTACAATTTCAATTTCTGTTACCAATATCCGATTACATTAATAAGTGGCCCCCATCTCTCGAGTGTCTCATAAGTCTTAAATCGGTTTCCACAAGCATGTGGCATCTCCAACATCAAGGACCATCTCGAACACTCAATTATATAACAGGATTATACATCCATACATCCATGATATATAAATGAACTACATCCATGATATAGTTTCTCCAATAATGACATGTTGTGGTATGTAGCCCCAATTGGTGCTCATGGTCCACTATCTCATTACAAAACTTAGAACAACGAACAAAATCATTCCAAAGTTTTACTAAATAGTTAACAAAACTACTTCTATCTTGAGTAGTATGTTGTCGAACTATTTTCACAAAAAGTATTGAACCTTACAATTTGAATATAATAAATATTCAACCAATGTGTTTGAATTATGTACTCAAACAACACATGTTCATCGGAGTTGTACATTTCTATTTCTTTCAGAAACCGAACGACCCTCCCTCAAAGTGTTGTCACTTTTCTAAAGGGCTTGATCGTTAATATAACTAGATCTAAAACTACACACAAGAGTAGTTGCCCCAAACATCACAAACTATCCTTGAGTATTAATAATCCTTCCATGATTGTACAACTCGGAGATGGCTCCAATAGTAGCTTTATCGCTTTGCTGTGTCTACTTCGGTACTCCCGAGTTCCTGACATCCATAAACATATAATCACGTTTCATATAAAGGTATATAACTAGGAAAATCAATAACCTTTCATTAAAAACAATGATAAACACTACTTCTTCTAGTGTAGTGAGCTACTAACGTATACTAAAGTTCATTGAAACTAAAAACAAACAACTACTTCTTCTAGAGTAGTATATATCGTGTTTGAAGTTGAATAAAGCTTTACATCAATCTAAAACCTTTATACTAATTCTCTTTAGCAATAAATCAATTTGCAATAACCTTATTTATAGTTTTGTAAAACCATATAATAATGCTAATAAATTCACATATAGCATACTCATCTTATGGTTTCATAATACTAAGAGCACAGGGTGTGGTAACACTGTGTTTACAGTGTTTAGGACAGTGTTCCCGAGAATGTTGTAAGTTAAAATTCTGTGGTGTGGTAACAGGTTGTGGACAGTGTTCTGGAATATTTTATTATTTGTTTTATTTGTTTGTTTAATAAAGATAATTGTATAAAATAATATATAAAAAACAAATAAATTAAATAAAAACTACATTTATTTCATTAAAATAAAAGGGAAAAAATTACAAAGTCCTAAAAAATAAAATGCATAATTAAAACACACGATTTAAAAAGTCCTAAAAAAATACATAATTTAAACACACCATTTTAAAAGTCCTAAAAATAGAAAATACAATCAAACACCTCCAGCCCCCGATCCCGACCCCGAAGCACCACCGCCCGATCCCGTTTCATACGGCCATCCCATTTTCTCGCAAATTTTCATTTTCTCCATTTCCAAAATGTATCTAGCTTGTTCCGGTAAATTTTCAGTCGGCATGGACAAGATTCGCAGTTTTGCCTCTAGATCCTTCGTCTCGTAGTACCCTTGTTTGTCGCTTCGCATACCCTCGAATGTTGTCGCGAGTGATTCGTCAAAAGAAGCACGGGAGGAAGCTGCTGAACAAGAAGATGTTTTTTGTGACTTCTGTTTCCTAGACTTTCCAGCCGGACGTGGATGCGGATCGTCCCCAAATAAATCCTCATTCGGGTTTGGGGTTTCTTGCTCCGCTACTTGATCAAAATCCAAGTCTTCCAAACTCACCGTCTCACGACGCTTGGGTACATTGCGTCTACCGACTACAAAACCAGTGGGATGAAGCCACTTTTGCTTATCTTTGAAAAACTCCCACGCCATCAAGTTTGTGAAACCTTTTTGATCGTTTTCCACCTTGTATTGATGGTGGCAACGGATCAACAAATCATCGGCGCCTTCACCACTCCTTTTTTGGTCGTTAAGCCGTTTATAAACCCCCTTAAATTTGTTGCAATCCGCGTTTAAAGAACGCCATTTCGAAGACCTCCGCGTTGGAATGGTGGATTGCGGGAATTGTAGGAATCCATCACGAGATACCAAAAAGAAGACCCGTCTTGGTCAGTGACACGTTGGGAATTTTCGGATACCGAAATCCAACTTTGAGCCAAACGAAGCTCGTCCTCGGGTGTCCAAAGGTTGTGGTTTGTAAATACTTTTTTGATTTTGGCCAGGGAGTCTTTTTTAGACTTTTTTCCTTTGCCTTTTTTGGGTGCCTCGGGTGTCGGAGTTGTGTCTTCAACAGAAAAAGCGTCGGGGGCTTGTTGACTTTGGCGCCACAATGTAAACTGGTGGTATTCCTAGGGTCACATTTGGGGTGGTGGCGGCGGCATAGGACGTGGTTGTTGGTTGTGGAATCACTGACGAACCATTTTGGCTCACCTGATCATCTTCGCAAGGGGTTATTCCCCTGGAATCGAGTAACTGCTCCCGAGTTCGTAGCCACGGCGACATCCTAAAGGGGTTGCTCTCCCACGTTTTGGATGGGTATAGCGTCGCAGGAGTCCCCCTCACAACAAGGCTCGAATTCATCACCTCCAGGAAGAAACCTTATGGAAAACTCCCCGACCATTGAATCAAGACCCCAATGACCCATGACCTCTTGAATAAAATCCAAGTACTCAACAAACTGAGTAGTAGGCGGGGGACAAAAAAGTATGTAGACTTAACTCTTCTTTATTATAATAAAGATGATATGCTCTTTATATATAGGCATAGGGAATCAAAATTTACAGTATGTTGAACGATGTGGGATTCCCAGGATTTTTAACTTGTATTACTTTTTGTTGTCGTATAGAAGTTTAAATTATACAGGTTACTAGTTGTTTGGTACCTCATAAATAATTTGAAAACTTTTGGTTGGTTTGTTATTTGAAGTTCCAATATTATTTGAAAACTTTTGGTTGGTTTGTTATTTTGTATAGGAGTAGTTAACCTGTAATTGAGTTGGCTTGTTGTGAGTAACGTAATGATTCTTATATGATTTTGTTATGTATTTATTATCACATATACTTATTTATAACAAAGTCTTTTTGGTTAGTTTTCGTTAGTATTTCCAAACTAAAATTTTAACCGAAATTGTTAAGTTGAATTTATTTCTCAATACATGGTGAAAAGAACTGGCATAACCAACAAGCTTATTGTAGACTAATACATATACAAAACATTGATATAGTTTGAAACAATGAACTTATTTGGTCGTTTTTCATACTCCTTTTTCGTTTGATGACCTTGGAGCATCAGAATATTAGTAAGATATGAGAGATATTGCAAAAAATCATTTCAAATGATTAACAAATCAATTATTTATAAGAATTTTAGAATTGGACAAAAACAAAACGTAAACTCAACCCGATCTGACCCGTTTTACACATACTAAAAACTCATTATCTAACGTGCCTTAATACTCGGTGCCCCCATGCTAATATTTCCTTGATCCGCCACTGCAGTACACGATGTTCTAACTTACATCCTCTCACCACAATAGTAGTAGTAAAAATGAGGATCCTTTCTTTGATTTTGAAGATGAACCAGAATATGAAGCCATGGGAACACCGAATGGAATTGGGGGAAAATTGTATGTGTGAAATAAAAGAGGGAAAAGAAAAGGTGAAATGGGGCGGGGGAATTTTCGTCAGCTTACATGGCATTACACGTGTACTCCTTACGTGGCATGTGTAAAGGGTTAACTGGCCATTAACAGGTCAAATGCATGAAATAGACTATTGGTACACACAGTAGAGCTAATTAAAAATTGGTACATACAATAAACTTCGTGATATAGTTGAATGCATTCTCCTACACTAAAGCTTAAAACATAATATGACACAAAAAAGGATGTACTCCGTATTGCTCTAGCCCTGTACCAAAAATTGTACAACGTGCAGTATTGATGAAATATGTAGTAATAGGAGAGACCCTTAAGTTGTATTATGACTATTTATCGTCACTTGCACTTGCAAAAGTACAAAATTATACAGAAACATTATATAATCAACGATATTAAAAACATTTAGGTTTTACTTTTTACGAAGAAGGGAAGAAGATATCAATAAATATGAGTGAGAATACTAAAGTATTTGGTTTGAAATGAGTTTTTCTAATATGTGCCTTAAGGGCATAGGTTAAGGGCATTAATTAACATCAATATTCTTTTTGAAACTAACATTCAACATTAATTAACTTGATTTTTTATAATCTACCCAATTTACCCATCTATATTTAAATAATGAAACTCATTTAGGATTGTAATTTCACAAAAACAAGTTTCAATTGAGGACTCACGGAGTATTAAACTTAATTAACAACTTTTCAAAATTAAGTTACGTAGGATAAAAACAACAAGAAACACAAACAATATCCTTTTAGCATAGACTTAAGTTAACATATATGAAGTAAGTAATATAGATTCAAGTTGACAAAAATGATAGTTCCGATTCATTCTCGTCGCATTGCGACGGGCAAATCATCCTTGTCCGTGATAAATTTGAGACAACACTATCAGTTGTTTGATTTATGTATATATATTTTCGTAGTAATGGAATATAATTAATAGATTATTAACACATCACAAACAGCAAGTGAAACTGTGAAACAAATTGGCAAAACAAATCGTCAATTTCTGTATGCAAAGATAACGATTAAAATAGTGAAGTAACTTTCTTAATCTTTAATTTTTAACAATTTATTTAAATAACATGGAATAGGCATTGTACGTAGTATATTTTACTAATTATTTTTTGTTATTCGAAGGGTTAATAATGGTTTAATCTTTAAATTTTCACATTTTTTTGGCTTTAACCACTCAAGTTTTTTTCTAATGATTAAATCCTCAAAGTTTCAAATATGTTATGGTTTAAGCCTAAAGTTTGATTATACTTTGAAATTTTGATGATTTAATCCTTAAAGTTTATCTTATAATGATTTTGCCATTTCAATTTTTTCTAGTTTAATCATCAAACTTTCAAAAACTTTAATGGTTAAACCCTTTGAAGGGTTAAACCAATAAGTCAATGCAAACCCGAAGGATTAAATCGTTATAAAAAAAGTTGAGTGGTTAAAACGAAAAAATGAAATTTTGAGGATTAAACAATTATTAACCCTTATTATCCGAATACACCAAAATATTATGTGATCAGACATATGTAATATGTTCTTAATATCCTACTTATAAGAAAGTTGTAAGTATACAGTATCAGTAATCGTTCATGATTATCTTTATATAGTTATTATATATATATATATATATATATATATATATATATATATATATATATGTGTGTGTGTATTTAATATACTTTAGTAAACGAAAAAAAATAAAAAAAATAAATCAATTGAGTAGATATTATTATGTCTTTATAATGTGTATATGGTGAAATTTTAGAATAACATGCTCACATAAATTTAAGTTACTCTGTATTAATTGTTATTTTTTTTCTTGCATGGGACATATTAATACGTAGATGGTTAATTTAAGAATATAGAAAAGGTAAATTGGGGAAAAAAACAAAAAATTAAGTCAATTAATGTAGAATTACATTTTCAAGAAGAATATTAGTGTTAATTAATGCAATTTAACATATGCCCTTAAGGCACAAGATAGAAAAACCCTTTCAAATTCAATAGAATGAACATACTTATATAGATTATGTAAATTTATGTTAATAATTAGATTTCAGATTAGAGGGAAGCGGGAGTTATAGAGGGCAAGGAAGGTAATGGAATCTGGACCATCCATTTCCTTCGTCAATGGTTCAAATCAAGACAAATTACGCGAAGTTAACTTGCAAATAATTTTATGCAAAATGACTAATTTACATTTTCTGTAAATTAAAATGATGGGCATCTTTTTGGACAACCATTGTTCACTCACTTTCTCACATCTTTCACAAAAACACACACGCATACACTCTCTAATTTTCTCTCTCTTTCCCCCTCTCTCTCCCTCTATCCGTCTCTATTCACAAACACACAAACACTTATACACCAACAAACCACCACTACCACCTTAACCATTCATCGTCGCCGCCACCTCCTTCACCGTTCACCACCGTCATTGCTGCTCCACCGCCGCCCACCTCCTTCATCGTTCACCATCGTCATCGCTGCTCCACCGCCGCCCACCTCCTTCACCGTTCACCACCGTCCCTGCCGCTCCACCACCACCATTACCGTCACTATCTTCGTGTTCGTGACCGGAGAATATAAGCGGAGAAACGGTGGCGTATTTTGTGGCCGGAGAGTCTAAGATGCAAACCACCACCGTTGGTGAATCGATCTCCACCGGACATAACCAACCATGATGTTTCTTCATCTTCTTCCGCCGCTCCATGCCACCACCACTTTCGTCATCATATTGACAAACAACCACTTTATAAAAACACTTAGATCTAAAAGGATCTAGATCTTGAAGTTCGTAGATCTAGATCTAAAAAGTAAATCTACTTTGGATCAACTTTTTAGGTCTGAAAAAATGAAATGCATCCTGCATTTTTACTACTATATCTTACGTTCAATTGATGTATATTTGTATTAGTACTTATTTACTGCATCTTATATTTTTTTAGAATTTTTATGTGTTTGTAAATTTTATTTTTATTTTTAAAATTTTTTATTAGTATTACTTGTTTACTATATGTTGTATATTATTTACTGCATCATATAATTTTTAGCGATTTTTTATATTTTTCTACAGCTTTAACTTTATTTTTAGATTATAAAATTGCTAATTTTTTTTATAACATCTTATGTTGTTTTAGTATTTTATGTGTAATAATAGAAAAACTACTTATACTTATTTTACTGCATCTTGAGTAAATATTGGTTTTACTCTTGGATTTAACAAATTACTGTTACATGTTTACTACATCCTAGATATTTGTTACTGTATCTTGCGTTCTTTAGCATTTTTAACTCAATCTTGCATATTAAAAAAGTGTTTTAATTGAATAAATTTGGGAATGGTTCAGAGGAGCACAGGGTTTTATTGGGGCAAGGAGAGCAGGGCTTTGACCAAATAAAATTTTGACATGTGTCCCTTGTGATCCTCGTCTGTTAGACTGTCGGGGTCTATTTTGCAATTTTGATAAAACTGTGGACCTACCCTAACTCCCCGAATATGCAAAATGCAGTGAAAAAAACTAATATGCAGTGAAGATTTCACTAACAGAATATTGTTTCATACAAAACAAATATTATTTTCTAAACTCCTTAATTTCACTAATACATCATTTCAAATAACTTAAATATACAAATGCTTAATTTTCATCATGTTTCGTCAAGATGATTTCTTCTTTTTGATCAACTTCAAGCTTAACTGCCTTCGATTTGATAGATTTCTTCATTGCACTCTCATTAATGTTTTACCTATAAAATGAATAACAAACATAATGTAACTTACTACATTAAAAGCAAGTTACATAAACACATAATAATGCTAAAAAAATGCAGTAAAAAATATATAAAATGTAGTAAACGAGTACCGGTAAATTTTTGAATTCATGGTATAAAATCAAGTTGTATAAACACATGCAATAGAAAAAAATATAAAATGCAGTGAAGAAATATAAAATGCAGGATACGAATATAAAATACGGTGGATTTTTTTCAAATCTACTTACTAGATCTATTTTTCAAATCTGAATTTACATAAAATGCAGTACTTAAAATGCAATAACATAAAATTTAGTGAATAAATATCTACTAGTTACACTTAAAAAACAAACTGCAGCAAACAAACACTTAAAATGCACACACATAAAATGCAGTAAACATGAAAAAACATAATAACAACAAAAAAACGTACATTAAATCCATTCTACAAGTTCAAACACAGATCTAGCATTTTGTACACTAAATAACTACTCAAATATCATCATTCACTACCAATCAAACCTAGATCTATCATTTAAACAAATAAACCATGCATATATACACTAGAACTACAAAACCTAACATATTTAAATCCTCAAAACTATCAAAATCATTAAACTTACAAATATGTCATTGTCATCACATGGTGATTACAGTGGAGAAGATGAAAGGTTAGATGCACTAGAAGAGACATTAAATGCATTGATTTTTCAGATCTAGATTTGAAAGTTCAGATCTTGATGGTGACGGTGATGTGCGGACGATGACGATGGTGATGTACGATGACGGTAACGCTGGTGGTGAACGGTGAAGGTGAATGTGAAGGTAGACGGTGAAGGTGACGGTGGTGTTGGATGGTGGAGGTGGACGGTGGAAGATGACGGTAACCATGTAAATGACGGTTACAGTGATAGTATTGGTATAAGGTGTTGGTTTACGGCGATGGTGGTGGACTGAGGTAGTGGTGGGCGATGGTGGATAGTGAACGGTGGAGAACGGTGGACGGCGGTGGTGGAGGATGGTGGACTACGGTGATGGTGGACAGAGGTGGTTGTGGATGGTGGTGGTGTGTGTAAATTAGAGTACGTGTTAGTGTGTATAGATTAGAGAGAGGGGAGAGTATGTGTGTGTGTGTGTTTGTGAAGTGAGAGAGTGGGATATAGAAACTGACCAAAAATCTGCCCTATTTTTACCCCTTTCATGTTATTTTACTTAAATTGCAATTTGATCCCTCCACTCAAAAATAATTGCATCCGGGTCCTTGTGTGATGTGTATTTTCTAGGCCATTCGTTAGTGAATGGATGATTGAGATGTGGTCTGTCTTCCCTGCCCTCCCAAACACCCTGCCCTTATGATCCTTTTCTTAATTTTTTAAACAATTTTTGAATATTTTTTGAACAATTTTTTAGGCAGGTCTGACAACTTTGTTAAAATTGCAAAATAGTCCATCCTCCCTTCCCTCGTTCATCTCTAATCCGTTCCCTAATTATTAAGGATAAAAACAACCGTTACAATAAAGTAGCGTCTGATGACGAATGCTAAATATACTTTTGATTATCCAAAATTAAACAATAAATTTTTTAACATACATATGATGTTATTAAATTGTGGATTAAACATTATCGAAATTATATTACAATGATTTTACAACTTATGTAGGAGTAATATAAAAAGCCAACTATAAGCCTACTATTGTAGGTGATTCAATTGTATATCTTTAAAGTTTAATAATCCCAATGAATATTTTCGTAAAGTATAGTGAGTGTTATTCTTAAAAAAATTGTTAAGTCGTATGACTATTACCACATTCAGTAGCAAATTCTACTAAACAAACACATAATCTAGAAAATATATTCAGTAACTGACCATCAATGTTGAAAGAAAGGTTAAAAATCATAGTGCTAATCTAAAGCATACTCTGATACTCATTAGAACGATATATCAAAACGACCTATTATTTTAAGAGATTAATTCTTCTTTGCGTTAAAAAATCCCCCACCAAATAGCTTTTTATATCATTTTTTCACTTAAGATTTATAGAACACGATATATGTTTCTATTGTTTCCTTGAAGCCCTCATGAGTCGGGTCTTCTTTCCAGTTTTGCTAATTTGTGTGCGGCTTGATTCAATATTTGTTTCTGTTATTTCTGTGCATCCTAAATGAGTTCTTATCTTTCTTTCCTTTTCTGGCCAAGTTTCTTTTTAAACTTACTCCCCAAGTCCATCATTACCTTAAAATCATTTTCATCATCATGATAAGGTTTTGCAGGCTGTTGCTACATCGGGGATGGAGCATTGCAGTTAATGGTTGAAGGGCACTCCCCGAACGAAGGACAACCCGGGATGAAGGGCACCTACGGGCTGAAGGTCACCTACGGGTTGAAGGGCACTTTGGGTTGAAGGGCACCTCGGGTTGAAAGGAACCTCGAGAGGTTCCGAACCGAAGAGCTGAATAGCCCTTCGGCTAGCGATTCTCAACTGGTGACCCGAACCACACTTAAGTGGGTGCGGGGTGTACACCATGAATGTCGGAAACCTCTTTTGGTATTTGAGCTACCTGATCATGCTAGAGATGGTAGTGTAGAGAGAGAAAGTTAGAGAGGAGTCAATGTGTGTCCCTTACCTTATGGTTGGTTAGGTATTTATACCCCTCCTACACATCTGTATATTTTATTCAGGGTATGGTCCATATTTTCTTTCGTATCCTTGGTAGAAAATATTACCCTTTTGGTGTATATCTCGAACCTAGATATAACCTCTTTTTCCTAAACGCCGTTTGCGTATTCCCCATGCGAATATACTTATTTCCGAGGTACCGTTTGATGATTTGACAACACATGATACTTTCTTGTGATCTCGTGTTTTGACCACGTCTCCTTCAACCCTATCTCTATTGGGTCGAAGGGTGTATTGTTTATTTGGGACACATGGGGTCGAAATGTACCCTTAATGTATTTTGATCATGGTTTGTTTGAAGTTGGTTTATATACTCCCTTCTTCGGTTTTTCTTCTATGAGGTCGAAGGTTATAGGGCCGCAGGGTATTTTGTTTTCCCCTTCGGCATTTCCCTTGATGGGTCGGGTGGAGTTTTGGTCTCCCCCGTTCGGTTTAAAATCAAATGGGCCGCAGGGTATTGAGTGTTGGGCCGACAGATAATAAACCGAAACGGACGGGGTACGTCATCAGCCCCCCAATCTAGTGGTTCGTTATTTCTTATGAATGTAACACTAGATTTTTTTTTATTTTTTTTATTTTTTGTGTGTATTAGAACCGATAGGGAGAAAAAGGGGTGGGGGGACGTCCCTTCGGTTATATACCCTTCGTGCAGAAGCGAAGGGGGGGGGGGGGGTCTTCGGGCGAAGCTATATAGTACACCCTCCGTTCTAAATTCAGACACTCCCCGATCTAATTCCATATACCCTCCGATCTAATTTATTTTGGGGAGTTACGTTTGAAGGTTATTTTGGGGGTGTTTAGGTTGAGGGTTGTTTCGGTTAGGAGGTGCTCCAGTTGAAGCTTTTTTCGGTTAGGGGTGCTTCGGTTGAAGCATTTTTTGGTTAGGGGGTGCTCCGGTTGAAGCTTGTTTCGGTTAAGAGGTGCTTCAATTTTGCTAGGGGTTCTTCGATTGACTTGCTTGGATTTCCTTCACGCTAATTTCTTCTAGGGTAAGTTATTCTTTCCTCTAGCGCTAATTCTCTATATGGTTAAAGATAATTAGGAAGCCACATATTCGGTTATGAATCAAGCTATGGTAGATAAATTTTGTAAGAAATTTGATATCCCTGATAGTATTCATCCGTTAAGCCCGGAACATGATAAGTGAATTTAGGACCCCCTGAAGGAATGGTTGGTGTTTATACTCGCTTTTTTAATTATTCCAACAAGGGTTTCCCTTTTTCACGCTTTGTTCTTTCAGTTATCCAGTATCATAATTTCCACATTTCACAACTTGCTCCCCCAGGCGCTTTTCGAAACCCATTTATCCTTTGCTTTAGTAGCGATTCCCTTGTGGCACCGAAGTGTGTTTCGGTTTGTACGCTTAGACTTTGTGTTGGAACAAGGCGTCCCCTGCCAACACTTGGCTTTTATAAGGTGGCCAATACTGCATTGTTACAAGTATATCTATAACATATAAAGCTAATTATTGGGAAAGCTTAACCCTACGGTGTCCCAACCGTTGTCGAGACATCGGAGCTTATTTGAGGGGTGAGCTCAACCAGTGTAATGTCCGTAATTCCCAATGTAATTTAGACTTTATCTAATCTATGATATCTTGGCATACACTCTTTCGAGTGATGCCAAAATAGATCACTCAGTAAGAAAAAAGCTGCAATCGAAATGTAGACCAACAAAACTTAGTGGAAAGACATAGTATTTCGAATATAATATGTAGGTGCACCTGTATATAATAGAGAGAACTTTCAGGAGTTCATTAGAGAAAATTAGGGAGGTGTGCTCAGCCCATTAGAAGGATATACCTTCTTTATAAATTTCTTTTCATCAACATTTCCTAACCGAAAGACGAACTTAGTTTTTCAAATGATTCGTCCTATGTGTGAACATAACAGAAGTCTTTCATTCATTAAGAAAAGAAAGTGTGTAAAGGCATAAGATTATAAGTCGATCATATTGTAAAATCGAACTAATTAGAAAAGTTGCTCAACCATCATATTTTATAATTCATGTATGATCGCATCGGCCAACCTAAGGTCAAAAGTTATAAAAGAATAATTTTGGATTATTGATAGTGAGACTTAGTAAATGACCATCCCCCTTTCGGCCTATTCATATAGCCGAAGGGTGTAGCTTGGTTATAAAACGTACTTCAGTTTGACTTGTACACCCTTACCGATTCTCTTTAGAACATTTCCCTTGTGATTTATATGTTGTGGTCCCCCTTCGGCATTTACCAAATGGGGTGAAGGGTAATATAGTTTGGTAGTAAACTCATTTCGGTTTATTTACAATCCGTAGGGGGTACGTCATCATATTTTTACACATTGAATATCAGCATGTATATTTTTATTTAAGTACAGCTATAGTACAGACCACATGATAGCTTTGTACCATGTCTGAGGTTTCATTTCTTTCAATACATTATACGGAGTATTAGTTTGTTGTGCCTTACTTGTGAGTATGTAAATAGTAATTATATTAACGTCAATGTGATAGGCACCGGAAATTTTTCGCAAATATATCCTAAGATATCAAAGTACCTCCCCATCTATAAAAATAATGTTAAATTCATGCTGTTCACTTCATTAGTTCCGAAGCACCCTACTAGTACTAGAATTTTAACAAATTTTTAGCCATTTGTTCATGGGCTTCTATTTTCATTTTATATTTCCAACTAAATATTAATCATGCATGATGGTACTACAAGTCTCAAATTTTCTTAGCCACACCGATCGATATCTCATGAGTACTATAATCTCTATAATAATGAAAGCATACTTATGCATGATATGTGATGCGTGTGAAAGCGTCTAGTTTTATTATTTATAAAGTACATGATATACCAATCACTACTATCACACAACCAGGCAAGAATACCTGATCAAAATAGTATAGTGTTAGGATCTGAGCTTAATTGACAAGTGTTGAAGACTAGCCACTGTCTGTTTTACTGCTGGCCACTGTTAATATAGAAGCAGTGCCACTGCTAGAAGAATTGGAGAACTGCCAATACAAGTACTAGCCACTGCCAGAACAAGTACTAGCCACTGCCAGAACAAGTACTAGCCACTGCTAGCAGAAGTGAAGAATGTCACTGTTAGTGTAGGTAAGCAGTGCCACTGTTTTTATTAAGTATATTTTTGTAAAGGAAACTTACTACCACTGTTGGTATTAAGTAAGTTATTCCCACTGTTAGTATGTATAGGTCAGTTAGAGATATTTATGGGATAGATTTGAATTCCATAATTATAGGAGATTGTTCAGTAGGACTCTATGTGATATAAATAGAGATCCTAAACCTAGTTTTAGGTTATCAGTTTTTGCGCAGCTTCAAGGTTTTGTAACCCTAATACAAATCAGTGTATTCGTCTTATATCATTAATAAGATTGGAGCTTTTTATAATTCTGTTATTGTTATTCATATTGATCTTCATTGTATTACTAAGTGTTATTCCGCAAACTTCTTAGTAATCATTCAAAACTGCAGTTATCTAATAGTTTATTAGATAGATCTTGGTTTAACAAGTGGTATCAGAGCAGGTTTAGTTTTGAATCCAGGAAGATCTCAGTTCTACTATTTTATTGATCATTTTTATAATCATTAAATCATAGTAATGGCAGAAGGTAGTGAAGGAATCCAGGTCACAAAGATCCCAATGCTTAGACCTGATGAGTTTGATCTGTGAAAAAACAGAATCAGACAATATATGCTTCTCACAGATTATCAGATGTGGGAAGTTGTGGTTAATGGTCCTCCAGTGACCTTAAACAGTGATGGTGTTCCACTGCCAAGATCTCCACCAACATCTGAGGCAGAAAGAAAAGTCAGATCTATAGAGTACAAAGCTTTGAGTACTCTATTGTTATCTATTCCAAATGAATATCAAAGGCGTTTTGAAGCATGCCAAGATGCTAAAGTTTTAATGGAAGCAATAGAGAAGAGATTTGGTGGTAATGATAACACCAAAAAGAATAAAAGATCTCTGTTGAAACAACAATATGAGAACTTTAATTCTGTAAAGTCAGAAACTCTGACTCAAACCTTTGATAGGTTTTCATAGCTTGTGGGAGATCTGGAAAATCATCAAGTGAAAATTGATAAAGATGATTTGAACAGGAAGTTTTTGAGGTCCTTGGGTGATAAATGGACCATGTATACTGTTGGTTTGAGACAGAGTGCAGATCTGGAAGAAAAGGAATTAGAAGATATCTACAATGATCTGAGGAATTTTGAAGCTGAGGTAGAGATCAAGAAGGTAGGTTATGGAAGCAACAACAATAATTCAGCTTTTATGTCTTTGACAAGTTCTGGATCAAAGGCTGAATCAAGTCAGAAAGGGTCATCCTATGGTACTAGAGGAAGTGGTTTTAGTACTACTCATTCTAATGATCAAATATTAGAATCTTTCTTTGCTAGTAATGTGAATTCATCACTTACTAATGAAGATCTAGATCAGTTTGAAGGAGATGATCTAGAAGAGATGGATATCAAACTCCAAATTGCTTTAATCACACAAAGAGCAAAAAGGTTTATGCAAAGAACTGGTAGGAATAACTTTGCACAGAAGAGGAGTGATTCAAGCTGGTTTGATAAAAGCAAAGTTGAATGTTTTAACTGTCACAAGATGGGACACTTTGCTAGGGAGTGCATAAGTCCTAAAGTTGATCAAAATAAAAGAGGAAATGTTCAGAGAAGTGGAGGAAATGTTGGTCAGACTAAGAATGTGCCAATTCAAGATACTTCATCAAATGCACTGGTATCTGTTGATGGATGTGGATGGGATTGGAGTGATCAGGAAGAGCATGAAGTGAAGAATCAATGCTTCATGGCAACAGCAGAATCTGACAAGCAATCTGAAGTTCCTTATGAGGTACAAATAAAATTGTGTTCAGCTGTGTGTAAACAAACTGTGAAACATTATAGAGATCATAACCAGAAAGTGTGTGATGAGCTAAAACAATGTGAAATCAAAAGTAGACACACAATCTCTGTAATAGAAAATCTTGAAAAACAGATTCAGGCATTTGAAGATAATGCAACACAGTTTAAATATGATATTGAGTATGCTAGGTGGGAGAGAGACACTTTTAAAGATAAAGTAGAATTATTAACTAAGAAACTTGCTGAGGTCACATGTGAAAGAGATAGCATAAGACTCAATGTATGTAACTTAGAACATGCATCTAAAAGTGTAAATAAACTCATCAATTCTCAGATTCATGATAAACTCAAGACTGGGTTAGGATACAATAATGTACCTCCTCCTTATAACAACAACTATTTTCCTTCAAAAACTGAAATTGATTTAAATTTACTTAAAGAAGGATTAAATGATGATGTTAAAAAGGTTGACCCAGTAAACAGTTTAAAAGAAGATGTAAACCTTGATAAAGTTGAAATTCATGAGTGGACTGAGGAAGATGATGAAGAGTGTGATACATCTGAATGTTATGTTAATGTGTTCAATAAATCTGATAAATCATCTTTTGAAAGCAGCAATAGTATTACTGGTCTAGTTAAAGAACTAAAAGTTAATAAACTAGAAGAGAGTAAGAAAATGTTTGAAGAGAAGGAAAAACATCATGAAAAACATGAGAAAATCACACCTAACACACCTAGGAATTTTCAAAGGAAGGTTAGGAATGCTGTGAAACCAACTGTTTCTGTGAATCATACAACTGCTGTGAATACATGTGATAAGTGCAAATGTAAGGATAACTTTTCTAAATCCCAAAATATTCAAAAACATATTCCCAGAGGTAACCAAAGGAATTGGAACCAAATGGTGACTCAAAAACTAGGGAATAATGTTATTGTGATTAAAGAAAAGTTATGCCTTATATGTGGCAGAAACAATCATCTTCAACATGATTGTTTTCATAATCCAAAAACATATCAAAAGAATATGAAACAGCCATGGACAGCAGCTAATATGATTAACAAACAAAATTTTAAATCTAAAGTTAATCATACAACTGCTACTAGAAAGATGAATTATAGGGCAAATCAAGCTATGGCTGCTGCAAAGGTTTCTACTGCAGGAACAAAAGCTAAAGATTTAGCCAACAGTTTAAAGACTAAAATAGTGGAAAAAGGAGTTAAAGCAAACAGTGACAAACCTTTTAAAACTGTTAACACTGTTAATTCAACAGTTTCCACTAAAGTAAATAACACTGTAAGGAATACTAACAGTGTTAATTATTTTACCACTGTTAGACATAATAACAGTTATAACAGGTTTAGCACTATTAGACATAACTTTGGACCTTCTGTTAACAATGTTAGACCAAAATCCACTGTTAAGTCTAAAATTAGTTGGATTTGGACACCTTTTCAATCTAATGTTCCTAGATGTTCAAAATCTAACAATGCATCAAAATCAATAATCTTCAAGAAAGTTGATTACCTTGATGCATCAGGGAAACCCAAAGCCAAATTGGTTTGGGTTCCCAAGAGAAATTAATTCTCTCTGTGTTTTGTTTATGTGCAGGGCAAGCCAAGAAGTTTATGGCATATTGACAGTGGCTGCTCAAGGCACATGACTGGAGATAAGGAAAAGCTACAGAACTTCAAATCATTTGATGGTGGATATGTAGCATTTGGAAGCAATCCAAAAGGTGGAAGGATTACAGGCAAAGGAGTTGTTCAAAGTGCCAAGTTAAGCTTTGAAAATGTTTATTATGTGGAACAGTTGAGGTACAATTTGCTAAGTGTGAGTCAAATCACAGATAAAAAGAACCCTGTTCATTTTACTGACACTGAATGTCTTATTCTGTCTAAGGAGTTCAAAATTCCAGAAAATATGATTTTAATGAGAATTCCTAGGCAAGATAATGTCTATAAGTGTGACTTAGCAAACATGGCACCTCAACCTGATTTAAACTGCTTGATTTCTAAAGCTAATTTAAATGAGTCTACTTTGTGGCATAGAAGGATGTGTCATATGAACTACAAAACCATTAATAAACTTGTCAAAAACAAGCTTGTTAGGGGTTTACCTGAGAAGGTCTATTCATGTGATGATCATTGTGTTTCTTGTTTAAAGGGGAAGCAACACAAAACTTCTTTTAAGTCCAAAGCTGTGAATTCAAACTGTACTCCTTTATACTTATTGCATATGGACTTATTTGGACCAACAAGTATAAGTAGTATGGGAAAAAGATCTTATTGTCTTGTTGTAATTGATGATTATACCAGATTTACATGGGTTTTCTTTCTTAGAACAAAAGATGAGACAGGTGAAATACTTAGATCATTTATATCTAAGATTGAGAACCAATTAGATAAAAAGGTTAAAATCATCAGGAGTGATAATGGAACAGAGTTTAAAAATTATGAGATGGATAAATTCTATGATGAGAAAGGCATTAAGAGAGAATTTAGTGCTCCTAGGACTCCTCAACAGAATGGAGTAGCTGAAAGAAGGAATAGGACACTAATAGAGGCTGCTAGAACTATGCTAGCTGATGCAAAACTTCCTATGTCCTTTTGGGCAGAAGCAGTTAGCACAACTTGCTATGTTCAGAATAGGGTAACAGTTGTTAAGCCTTATTTCAAAACCCCATATGAACTGTTGTTTAAGAACAAACCACTGGTTAGTTTCTTAAAATCATTTGGATGTCCTTGTACTATTTTGAATATCAAAGATCACCTAGGAAAGTTTGAAAGTAAAGCAGATGAGGGTGTATTTGTAGGATATTCTATTCAGAGTAAAGCATATAGGATTTTCAATCAAAGGACCAGAGTCATAGAAGAATCAATGAATGTCACTTTTAATGAGAATATCATTAATCCTGATGGAATAGGTCCTAAGTCTTTGTTTGATATTGATGCTCTTAACAATGCTTTTAGATATACAACTATCAATTCTAGTACAGGTACATGCACAGGTACCACATCAAGCAAAGCAGATAAAGTTTGTGAGGTTACATCAGATATGTCCTCAGAAAAGAATAAAGAGTCATTAGAGTACATTATCTTTCCAATCTGGACTCCTGATCCTCCAGAGGTACTTTCTTCTGATCTGCCACAGTCATCACAGCATTTGGAGACAGAAGAACAACCAGAAACATCATCTCAGTTTATGGAGGTTTCAGAACAAGTTGAAACACCTTCCAATGAAAGTTCAGAGCAGAATGGTAATCTTACCAATTTGGAGGAAATCATTCCAGAGACATCAACATCTAATTTTCATGTTCACAAAGATCATCCTCTGGAACAGGTGATTGGAAATGTTGATTCTGGTGTACAAACTAGACAGCAAACTAATGTTACTGAAGAAGAAATGCATACATCTCTATATGTGTGTTTTCTGTCTCAAGTAGAACCAAAAAAGGCAGTAGAAGCTCTTAAACACCCTAGTTGGATTGAGGCAATGCAGGAGGAGTTGTTACAGTTCAAGATTCAGAATGTGTGGACACTAGTTGATCTACCAAAGGGAAAAAGGGCAATTGGCACCAAATGGATCTTCAAGAACAAGAAGGATGAGAGAGGTATTGTAATCAAGAACAAGGCAAGGCTGGTGGCACAGGGGTATACACAGGAAGAAGGTATTGATTATGATGATGTATTTGCTCCTGTTGCAAGGATAGAAGCCATCAGATTGTTCTTAGCATTTGCTTCATATAAAGGATTCACAGTCTATCAGATGGATGTCAAGAGTGCTTTTCTGTATGGCACAATTGATGATGAGGTATATGTGTGTCAACCTCCTGGATTTGAAGATCCTAACTATCCAGATAGAGTTTGCAGATTGGATAAGGCATTGTATGGTCTGCATCAAGCACCCAGAGCCTGGTATGAGACTCTATCAGTTTATTTGTTAGAGAATGGGTTTAAGAGGGGCACCATTGATAAGACACTATTCTCCAAAAGGGATAACAATGACCTTTTGTTGGTACAAATTTATGTTGATGACATCATTTTTGGATCTACAAATGATGGTCTGTGCAAAGAATTTGAGAGATTAATGCATCGAAAGTTTCAGATGAGTTCAATGGGGGAACTCACTTTCTTCTTGGGACTTCAAGTCAAGCAGAAGTTAGATGGCATTTTCATTAACCAAAGCAAATATGTCAAAGACATTTTAGACAGATTTGGTTACTCAGAAGCTAAAATAGCTAGTACACCAATGGAGACACACAAAGCCTTACATGCAGATCTTGAGGGGGAGGATGTAGATGTGCATCTATACAGATCTATGATTGGTTCTCTCATGTATCTCACCTCATCTAGACCGGATATCATGTTTGCTGTGTGTGTGTGTGCTAGATATCAAGCCAATCCCAAGCAATCACATATGTATGCAGTAAAGAGGATCTTCAGATATTTAAAGGGTCAACCACAATTGGGTCTTTGGTATCCTAAGAGTTCTTCTTTTGACCTTATTGCATATACAGATAGTGATTATGGTGGTGAGAATATGGATAGGAAGTCTACATCTGGGGGTTGTCAATTTCTAGGAGCAAGATTGGTGTCATGGCAATGCAAGAAGCAGACCACTGTATCCACTTCAACTGCAGAAGCAGAATATGTTGCTGCATCCAGTTGCTGTGCACAAGTGCTTTGGATTCAAAATCAAATGCTGGATTATGGTTTGTCTTTTGTAAATACTCCTATTTATATTGATAATAACTCTGCAATTAGTATCATTAACAATCCGGTTAAGCATTCTAAGACCAAACATATTGAAATTCGTTACCATTTCATAAGAGACTGCAATGAAAAGAGATTGATTCAAATCTTTAAAATCCATACTGATAATCAATATGCAGATCTTTTCACAAAGGCTTTTGATGTGGGAAGGTTTACATTTTTGGTCACCAGTATTGGCATGATCAATCTAACTTAACTTTTGTTTGGTATTAGAATAGATACTAACAGTGGAACTGTATAAAGAACGTGCTGTCTGGTCCAAGTATCTACCTCTGTTAGAACTATCTAGCCACTGTTCCTTCTACAGTTGCCACTGCTTGTAAACATGTATATTACTGCTATTGTTTATTGTTTTCTAGCTAACCACTGCAGGTTCTTAGCTACTGTCAGAAGACATTGCTACTGATGAACTTGATGTTTCTTTTATTTTCAATTTAAAAAAAAAAAATAAAAAAAAATCCATGTTCTGCTTATGAAGCTAAATTCTTGGCACTGCTAGTACTAAGTATTGGTTACCTTGGTCGGTTGCCACTGCTAGTGCTACTAACTGCTGTTAGCTTTCTAAGTATATGCCACTGTTAAGGTATTTTTATACCTTTCCACTGTTAGTTATAACGGGCAGTGCCACAACTAGTTCTTTTTCTAGGTCATGGCTCTGTTCTTATGACTAACAGTATATAACCTTCGAACACTTCACTTTTTCATTACGCTTTCTTATTTTCATAAGTAACCACTGAAATTACTCTTCAAATCAAACTCTCACTTCTATTACGATCAATTCAACAGTCATGGCATCCTCATCAACAGATCTTACTTTGAGTGTTTACGAAGAACACAATATGATCGCCTTTTTGATGAAACCCTCATCGGCGCAAAACTTCACACAAATTGTGGATTTTCTGCGGTCGAGTTATATATTTCACGCACTTACTGTATCTCCAAGGGTTTCCAGGGGTCATTTGAACGATTTTTGGAGGAATGCTCAATTGGAAGTACTTGAGGGCAACAGTCGAGTGGTGTCTATGGTTCAAGGAACCAAAGTGGTGATATCTGAGGATTCTCTTCGAGAAGCACTTCTTCTTGATGACGCTTCAGGTATAACTTCTATTGATGACAGAGAGTTGTATGATAATCTTAGATTAATGGGGTATGAGGGTGATTACACACGTTTTACATTTTTTAAATCACTCTTTAGCCCTCAATGGAAATTTTTCATACATACAATTCTCCACTGCTTGTCATCCAAAAGAACTGCATTTAATGAATTTGGCTCTCAAATAGCCTATGCACTTGTGTGTTTGGCTAAGGGGGCAAAATTTAATTTTTCTAAATATATTCTTGAAGGCATGATAAGAAATATAACAAAAGGAAAAAAGGATATGTTTATAATGTATCCTAGATTTGTGCAACTTATTTTAAATAAACAAATTTCTGGTTTAGTTGCACAAGAACTTATTATTGGTGTTAATACTCTTTCTCCTAGAACTTTTAGGGAGATGAGTAGGAATACCAATAAGAAGTTTTCTGGGAAGGAAACAACATTATTTTCTACAATGCTTTCTGCTCCTTCCACCACAGATGCAGTTCCACCAATTGCATCTGAACCAATTGGTGACAGGCCAGTCGTACCAACTGGGTCTGAACACACTCCAATTGGGGGTACCAAAAGAAAACAAGGGACCAAACAACCTACCCAATTACAGCCAAAGAAAAAGAAAAGAAAACAGGCAAGTGAGGTTCCTGCTGCTCACTTGTCTCAGCCATCTAGTATTCCACAGCAAGTGACCCCACAGGAGATGGGTGGTCATTCTGGAAGGGCTACCACTACTTCTACTTGTCCATTGACAGAGGAGGGCAGTGGTAACATCAATAAGACCCAACCAGAGGCAACTTCTAATGCTGAACCTACGGGTAATGAAGCAGGTGAAGGTCCCAGTACCAAGAAAAAGGGAACTTCTGTTGATCATGCTAGGCATGAGGCAGAAGATGCTTTTGTCAATGATTCATCTAGGAGGTCACACTCTAATGATGATGAGACTAGACCTCACATTGAATTGACGAATGTACAATTGACAAAGGCTGTGGATTTGTTGTGGGAAAAGTTAGTAAAGGAGAAAAGAGTGAACAAAGCTCAAAATGCTAAAATTGCAGAGCAGGAGGCTACAATTGTTGAACAGGGGAAAGAAATTGGTCATTTAAAGGAACGACTTAGTGTGTTGGAAGCTTTGTTAATGAAGAATGTTTTCAATGATGGTTTAAAAGAAAGGTTTGGGGTGTTAGAAGACTTATTGAAAAACACTTTCACCAAGGGGGAGAAGAGTGCAGAGGAGAGGGTTGATGATGAAAGTATGGGTGAAACTGATGCTATGTGTAATGTTACTGTTGAAAGTATGGAAGATGAAGAGCAGACTGAGATTGTTGAAAGTGTTATGCATGAGACAGATGAGGTGGTTGATGGTGAGACAGAGGTGTTTGTTGAAAAAGATGATGGTGAAGAGGTGGTACAACCAATGGAAGGTGATGGTGATGATATAGAGGTTGAGGGGGAGTCTAAGATCAAATCAGATTATAAACATACATATGGTAGGAAGAAATCCATTCCAGTGTTCAACATAAAAGCTAAAAGAATGGCAGAGATAAGAAAGTCAAAGTCAAGTAGTCCCACTGTTAAAGTGGCTACCACTGCTACAACTGCTACCACTGCTGCTACCACTGCTACCACTACTACTGCTAAATCAAAATCAACCACTGCTAGAACTCCAGAAGTACCATTTGTTATCAAAGAATCTAGAGTGGATAAACCTGAGTCTAATCTTCCAAAGATTGATCCAAAAGACAAAGGTAAGGGTAAATTGGTGGAAAAGCCAAAGGTGAAGAAGGTGCAACAAAATGTTGAGCATGACTTGGAGTATGCTATGAGGTTGCAGGCTGAGTTGGATGAACAGGACAGAATTGCAGCTGAACAGAGAACTGCTGAAAAATCTGTGCCAGAAAAGATCAAAGAATCTGAGGTTGATGAAGTGGATGTGCTGCTTGAGAATGGGCAAATAGTTAAAATGACTAATGAAGCCAGCAGAGTATATGCAGAGATGAAAGCCAAAGGGTTAAATGATGATTCTGTATATCATGCTTTTGAAGCAAAGAAAAAGGATGATCCTTTACAGATGGCTTTAAATAAGAAAATTGAAAGGGAGAAGAAGGAGAAGAAAGAAAAAGAAGCTGCTAAAAGGAAAGCAAAGAAACCAACAAAGTCTGAATTGAAAAATGATTTGGTTTGTAAGCTTAGAGGAGGTAGGATTCCTACAATGAGACTGAGGAGGATGTCACTGGAACAATTGCAACATATGTTTGATAATAATCCTCATGTCAATCCTGAAGCAAGGGAGAGGTTAGAAAAGAAGAGGAAGGATGATGCAGAGATACAGAGAAGATTGCAGGAAAGATATGATCAGATTGATGAAGAGTTGGAAAAAGAAAAGGAATTGACATACAAAATTGAAGGTATTAGGAGGTCATTTGCTAAATTTCAGGAGATAGATGATGCTATTTGTGATTTGGATAGGGATGAGGAAATATTGGATCAGATGATTGTGGTAAAGCCTGATAGATCAGAAAACATCAACTTAAATGATGAAGAATTTTCAGAAATCATCAAATGGGAAGCAGTGTTGATAGCAACCAAAGAAATGGCTTATGAAATCAGAATTGAAAGGAAAAATGGTGTTGTTAGTTTTCATAAGTCAATGCAAGATATTCTGAAGAGAGTTAACAGATTTGATGTGTATGATATGTACAAGATTGGGTTAGAGAAGGATTTGAAGAATATTAAATCAAGTATTGAAAGGCATGTGTGGGAATGTATTCAAATGATGTTTGAACCTGAGCTATATGGAGATTTGTTCTTATGCACTGAAACAGTAAGTATTTGGAGACATTTTGTAAGGGCAGGAGTACAGATGATTGTGCTCAGAAATGGAAAATTTGTTTATATGTTGGATGAGAGAGATTATTTTCTGAGTATAGCTCTGTTGAAGCAACTTATTGAAAGAAAATTATTTGTTGCTGTCAAGTCTAACAAAAGTAAAGATATTGTTTACTGGGTGATGAATCAATACAACAAGAGAGATCCTTTGAGTAAGAAAAGATAGAAATCTCTTATGAAAGATTGAAGCTGAATAAAGAAACTTAAATCAATGCAGGATTGATTAAGTTTAGGGGGAGATTGTTAGGATCTGAGCTTAATTGACAAGTGTTGAAGACTAGCCACTGTCTGTTTTACTGCTGGCCACTGTTAATATAGAAGCAGTGCCACTGCTAGAAGAATTGGAGAACTGCCAATACAAGTACTAGCCACTGCCAGAACAAGTACTAGCCACTGCCAGAACAAGTACTAGCCACTGCTAGCAGAAGTGAAGAATGTCACTGTTAGTGTAGGTAAGCAGTGCCACTGTTTTTATTAAGTATATTTTTGTAAAGGAAACTTACTACCACTGTTGGTATTAAGTAAGTTATTCCCACTGTTAGTATGTATAGGTCAGTTAGAGATATTTATGGGATAGATTTGAATTCCATAATTATAGGAGATTGTTCAGTAGGACTCTATGTGATATAAATAGAGATCCTAAACCTAGTTTTAGGTTATCAGTTTTTGCGCAGCTTCAAGGTTTTGTAACCCTAATACAAATCAGTGTATTCGTCTTATATCATTAATAAGATTGGAGCTTTTTATAATTCTGTTATTGTTATTCATATTGATCTTCATTGTATTACTAAGTGTTATTCCGCAAACTTCTTAGTAGTCATTCAAAATTGCAGTTATCTAATAGTTTATTAGATAGATCTTGGTTTAACATATAGCTACGGTAAGTCCAAGTCGAACATAGGAACACAAGATCGATGTTATTCAATTAAATTGGAATTATTAATAAAGCATTAAAATAGGGTTACGTTTTAGTTCCGCACGAACGTTCAAGATGAACTAATTAACTAAACCAAACAACATAAAACAAGATAAGAGGAACAGATAAACAATCGGAGATAGACATATAATTGCTTAGAGTCTTCACACTTAGATTCATATTATCCGATTCATGTGTTTTGATTGTCTGATATGTGTTTTGATTTCTTTTATATTAACTTAGATGTTAATCAAAGAGTCCAAGTTAAATGTAAATTAGCTAACGTTCTGGGTCCAACTAATATCTATAACCTAGGGTCCCACATTAAACATCGATCCGACGTCGCAAGAATTGTATGTTTCAATTGCGTGCTTTTCCCTAGATTATGCATTAAGTATTCACGACTTGTTATGATTAATCCTTGCGGTATGACTCAACAATACCTACTAATAATCTCTTATTAGCTTGCTAATTTTAGATTGATTAGTTACTAGTCTCACCTATCAAACTCAATATATTTAGCAATGATTATAAACCTAGATTCATAATCATCAATAATCAATAACATCAAAGGAACTCAATCTTAATGACACTATTAACCATGTTAAGTAATAACTAACAATCACCAATAAACAAGGATTCACGGATAACATAACAATCTTCAATCAAACAATTGATACAAAACACAATTACAACCATCAAATAATCATAATCCAAGGTTATTACACTAAACAAATAACAATAAGTCTAATCCATGACTCAATCATACAAAATCAGATTCATGATATCAAACAAAACACATAGACCATGTTCGTATTGAAATCGGAAGGAGATATGCAAACCGAATCGTGAACCACTCGAAGGGGAATCAATTGGCATCAATCCCATCTTCTTGTGCCTCCAAAATGCCATCAAAATGCTCTGGAAACTCACTTTTGTCGGCTGGTTTTGTTATGTGAAAGTTAGGTTTAAAATGAGGAAAACAAGAATTTAAGGGTTTCTGGCCGACTCAATCCATCTGGCGGATACCATTTTTAACTTTATTAATCATTTATCACAAAAGTCTCAACTATATTTTAATTTTGTTTTGCAAATTATTAGACTTTGTCAAGAATTTACAAAGCGTACCTATTAGTTTTTTTTAATATTCAACTGATTTTGTTTTAATGTTTTTTATTATTTATATATGAAAGCATAAATCGAATAAACCGAATGAAAATTCAAATTGGTTCGGTTTGGTTTTTACTTATTAGGTTCGGTTCAGTTTCAATTTTTCAAAACCAAAAATGATTGGTTTTATCTATTAGGTTCGGTTTAAACCGAATTAACCGAATGAACACCCAGATTCACTTATCTTAATGCTATTAAAGGTAAGAAAGAACTAACTTTTTTTTGAAAGAAGGCAAATTTTATAACCAACTAAAAAAACAAACTAACAACTTTCCACATATTTGTGTCATCATGTCTATGACACCTTAGATACAACATAGATAATAAAGAAGTAATAACATAATATATAGTTAAAACAATTATTTTCGATGTACAAAATTACAAGACATAATTACTGAGAACAAAGTCCGGTATATGTAAATTACTACTTAGACCTGTGTATATACACGAGCCATTTAAGTTTTAAATTTCAAACTATCATTAAGTTTGAAAAATATGTAATCTTGTTGGAATATTAGTTAATTAGGATGTGAAGATAACAAATATAATTGCATGATAATCGACGTCTTTAATTTCAAAATAATGAAATATACATCGGTTATAAAAAGTATTCGAATAATTAAAGTTTTAAATTATAATAGTATTTCATAAATATTATTTACATGATTACATAGATTATTTTATATAATTTAGGTTAAGATTATAAATAATTAATTGGGGTTTTATTTTCAAAATTTAGTAAAATATAGGGACTTAATTGTTCAATTGAACTTTAATTTTAAATGATGATGTCATAAAAATGTTTCCCATATATAATTTATTATTATTATAAGATATGTAATTATCCCTTATATATATCTCGCCAAGTAAGTCGCTAATCTATGCTAGTTTCTCGCGAATTATCTTAAAAAGTTTACAGAGTTATAGTTGTCTGTTGGTAAAGAATATTTAATTTCATCAACTTCTGTCATACTCATACGAGTCGAGTCAAAACCTCCAAAAAAGAAACGAAGTCAAAACCTCCAAAAAAGAAACGAATAAGTGTTTGACTCGTAATTACATCTGACTCGCAATCTGAATCGGAAGTTCTGGACTGACTTGGTCTGAGTCAAGTCGACTCGTGAATTGAGCAAGTCAGGAAAAGCTTTAATCAACTCAAAACTTTAGAAAACGGGGCTTCCTTGAACATTGTAGATAATATGTAAAATGAAAAAGAATGAATAGAATGTTGGATGAAGATGAAAGAGATGGGAAGAGAGTTGAGAGACTTGTTGGGTATAGAGGTGTCAATGGGGCAGATCTTGATCTAGATCCCCCCGCCCCGCCCCGCCCCATTTATATGACCCAATGGGTCGGAAAAATGGATCCATGGACCTGATAAGGGATTCAATGGGTCGACCCATTTAGATGGATCTCTACTTGGATCGACCCATGATCCGTCCGGGTCGACCCATTTAAGTTATAAAAAAAACAATTAAAAAATATATATATACAACTATTTTACAAATAATATACTTTTTCATTATTGGACAATTGCTATTTATGAAAATTAAAAATGATGTTTATATCAAGTTTAACGCTATATATATATATATATATATATATATATATATATATATATATATATATATATATATATATAATCGACGTAGCAAAATTATTAAACGGTATGTATCACAATTTATCAACTGATCCACATATGATTGAAAATGATTCATGTTGTAAAACTAACTAATCGTATGATCTAAATTATTAGGATATACTAATGTTTCAATGTTTTGATACTATTGGTTGAATTTAGTAAATAAATGAAATTTTTTTAAAGGTATACTTGGTTTATTTTGTATCAACATTTCTTCTTAAATGAAATAAAAATAAAAAAATTACTTATTTTTTTTACATTAAATGGGTCGACCCAGATCTAGATCCATTAATTTAGTTGGATTTTGAATCGGATCATGATCCAATAACTAATGGGTCAGATCCAGACCCATGTAAATGAATCTTGTGACCCATTGGATCTTGTCAAGATTCGACCCGCCCCGCTCCATTGACAGACTTAGTTGAGTAGACACAGCTTGCACTCGTGGAAGGGTTAGAAGTTATTTGAAAAGTATCAATACAAGTACATTTATTTGTTCCGTGATGTGATATTTATTAGGAACTTACATATGTGAAAAGTGAAAACATATATAGTGTAATTTATCTTTTTCATATATATTTTACTAGATTTTAAACTCGTGTATACACACGAACTGTTGATTTATAATATGAAATTTCGTATTTAGTATCTTGTTTTTAATAATAAAGTGTGTAAATTATTATGTATATTAAGCATTTAGTTGTATTCACGATAATATTAAAAGTTTTTGAAGCCAAGTTAGTGAAAAAATTAAGTATTTTAAGCCTATATTAATCTTTTCAAGTAATTTTATTCAATTGAAAGTAGAAACATTACATATCAATTTGGATAATGTTTTAATTAACGAATTTATTTTCTTTTTATATGTAAGTAAATAGTTGATTAAAAGTAGTCCATTTTTAATTAGTTAGATTTTATTTTTAAAATTTACTAAAATTAAAGGACTTAATTGACAAATAAAAACTTAATTAGAATGATGAAATCATAAATGTGTTTCGTATATATAATTTATTTAAGATAGTGTAAACCTTAAAAATTGGATACATGTGCCTCAGAAACAAAGTTGTTAGTTCTACTTTTTATTTCCTTGTCGAAAGAAAAGAAAATATACATTGATTAGGTGATTAAGAAAATTCCAGATTTATTATACATCTGAGATAGTACATCCATCATGAACTCTTGAAATCTACATCTTGACATTATTATACTATAGATATGGAAACAACAACAAAAAAATACACATTTTGCATCTTTAAATCTTGATTTGCACTTCAACTTGACGTCTTAATACAATTGATGGACTTCATATGAAAATGTCAATGAGCTCTTCACTACGATTTGATAAATGGGTTTGTTATAACTATCAAGTGACTTCTAGATTGAGCAGCCCAATAACTATAGAAACTATAATAATAGCCCATTAATCAAGTGTTCCAATCCATATGAATTACATAAAAACCAGAGCCCCTACTAGACTACTAGAGGCGTGAGTTAACTAAAAAACTACGGAGTAGTACGTAATATTTAGAGTCTAGTCTTTAACACGACCCCTCTTAAAAGTATAGTCCACCTTTCCTTTTACGGATATTTCAAATTTAATTGTCCACGTCTAAAAATAAGGGAAGTTTGATCGTGATTACCATATCATCTTTAATTGAAATTATTATTACAAACTTTTAAAGAAGTAATAACTAACTGGTCAAAGGCAAAACTGTCATTCTGCAAAAAGTAAGAAAGAGAAAGCAGTAATGATTATGTTTTTATTAAACTGCGTATTTTTTGTCGAGTAACAATTAATTTGAAACGGATGGAGTATTAGTTTTAGGCTCGTATTTAAATTATATTGTTACCATAACTAATAACACTCTAGTCTTAAATGTTAAACTCGGATGTTTATGTTTCTTGAGAGAGCAGTTAAATGTTAAACTTGGAATGAAAAAGGACTCACAAAATAATGAAAATCAAAGGAAGCTAACGAAGAAGATAAAAAAGGTCAACACCAGGTTGACTGGCGTCGGGGGCTCAACTCTGGCATTAAACGCCGGACTTAACCTTGACAAGGGAATGGTCTTGATCTAGCCGGCGTTAAAGTTCTTTTAGCATCGGCCACCTCATACCCACTCCTCGTGCTCTAAATGAAAACTTTCTTGTAGTGCAACTTGTATTCTTTGATATTCATGAAATCTTGATTAATGGTTTTCTTAGATAGGTATGATGGCATATAAATCTAAAGATATTGTGGCTGTGCCCGGGCCACCACGATTCCAACAATGTTTTGATCAACCATTTCAGACACCCCCTTAGTCATATGAGTTTAGAAAATTTTATTACAAAGATCAGCTAATAATTTCATGTCTAGCCTAAACTTTGACAATTAATTATTTAGTCGCATGCATTATATGAGTTAATTTCCTGATTTTGAGTGGAGAGTCAGACTTCTAATTGTATTTTAGCAGACTGTTCTTTGTCAAAAGTATGAAAGTAATGGACATGCATAATTTATTCATCGTATAGCAATTTGATGTTTAAGAATTAAAATCAAATGTATGCATGCTTATTAAACTTTCTGATAGTACCACAGGATATGATTTTGAGCAAATGCAAATTAACATATCAAAATTAATCATGTTGTACCAATAACTATTAGCTAGAGGAAGTGAGATTAGTTACACCATTGAACTTGCTTAATAAGCGTGTTTTTAACATCAACCCAACAATACTTTTTTAAAGATATCATGATATGATGTTAAAAACACTAATTCCATAATCAAATGTAATAAGAACATGAAACTAGATAATAAGAAAACAGAAAATAAATATAACGAAATGATTAAATAAGAATAATAAGAGGACATTATGGGTATGTGTGTAACTAGGTTTTTACACCCGTGCATTGTGAACGGACGTAAAAAAGTATATTTTTAGATGCGCGAATGTAATTATTTTTAGGTTGTTTGCTCATTATTCGGAACTCAAAATGTAAGGAACTTCATTTTTCAGCACTGTAGTAGAGAGTGTTCATTGAAACAGTTTTTGACTTTCTCAATTTGTTTTCTTTGTTAAAAATGTGTATTCAATTAAATAGCGAATTTAAATATGCATTACGAATTGATCTAAAATCAATTGTAATAATACAGGTTAATTTAATATAAACTTGTAACGGAAAACACTCAACGTATCATAATTATACAACTTTAAGAAATCAATTTCGAAATGTACGTTAGGACTCTATATTTTGAATTAAAAAAAACATTTTTTTAATCGATTGAATCCTTTTTAACATACCTTACAACCAAAAAGTTTATATTTAAGTTTCTTTATATATTTTTAACCCATATAGTTGATTTGTTTATTAAAAAATTCACTAATTTTGCAAGCGACTATAACCTACATTTTAACTCTATTGATAATTTTATAGCAACATATAACTATATGTTTTATCTAATACTTATATACTTCAAAAGGTTAACAATGTTATTTTTTCCGATATAATTAAACATTTATGGTGGTGTACTTGTGTTTATATTTTTGTTTTTTATATTTTAAATTTCAAACTATATTACATATATATATATAAATATATTTATGCATGTTCAAGCCCTCTATTTTAATAATATTACGAAGTAGATCTTTTCTTTGAGTTGCAATAGTAGTAAATGAGTTTGAATAAATTAGGAATAGTAACAATCGTAGAATTTGCTTTTGTTCAACTCTCAAACTTTGAAAGCATAATGCATATTCACTTAATTTTTTTTTTTTTTATTATTATTATTATTATTATTATTATTATTATTATTATTATTATTTTGAAAAAAATAAAACACACAATGACTTAGCAGTCATCATAATAATTTTAATTATACACCTAATAATAAATATGAGAGATAATTAAACATAACTGTGCGCTTTTGTTGAAATTGGTAGGAAGACGTAGAACGGTGTCGTTTCGAGGTTGTAGTGATTGAGTTCAAGACTTTAAGCTATGTGGGCTCACATGGTGATGACTTGGGCCATGGTCCGTCGTTAAAATACTTGGACTTTATTTAGTCCATGGGCCCTTGTTTTATTATTTATGTTTTACTTGGGCTTTTTAGTTGGTGGATTAAGTTGTGTGTGCGCGCGCTTATGTGTTTTGACTTTTGATCATCAAGTAGGATTATGCTTCGATTATGAATAAAAACTTCTTTTGAAAGTTTAGAAATAATTAAAAGCTAATAAGAAACAAAATGTAAATAGGTGGACTGAAATAAGACCGCTCTCATATTACTTTAACCCAAAATTACTAATTTAATCCTTGATCGTAACCTTTTATTAAAAAGTTCATCTATTTAACCAATTATTATTAACAAACCGAAACACATTTTAGCGCCCTTAGATCCCATGAGAATGTTAACATATGGAGTGATTTGTTTTAAAAACTTCAGCAAATTCTGTAATAAATTATGTAATATGACCAGTCAGAGTACGAGATTATGATTTTCCCTATTTGGAAAGGTATTCCCATTTGAGCAAAGGGATTTTTAAAACAAACATTTGCATATAACTTTTTCAAAGCCTGTTATCACGGTGATGTTCTTAGCTACAAATAAGTTTTCTGGATAAGAAACACTAATAAGGTACCTGTGTACGATGCGGCGAGACCTTGACGTAAGGGACATTGGTAGTTAAGGGCGGTGATACTAGCAGCAATGTGATGAACCAAGAAAGCATCGCTGATTTGGGGTAATAATATTTTTACATGATAATTGGTGGCGAAATTGAAGCATTGACATTGATGTTATCAGTGTTGTTATTCATAGTGTCCAAATTTGTGTGTTAGCCATTTGAAAATATGATGAAAAATTCTTTGTAACTTTGTTGTTTATATATAGTAGACAATTTTTGTGATTTTATGGTATGTAATTCAATTTTAATTTGACAATTTGTGATAAAAATTGTTAAATTAAATTTGATTGAAATAGAAATGGCAACATATAACACTAATTGATCATGCATATATTTTTAACACTTGACGTTGATATAATGTTTACTCAAACATAACAAACTCAATTGAATTAGCATTGGCCATAGTTAAAGGCTGAGTGATCATGCGTACGTAGATATCCTTAGTTAAGTTGACTTGTAAAACGAATTTGATTAGTTGGTGTGTAGATTTTGTGTCAATAGCATTTAAAAATCAATATATTGTAAAAAAAAATAGGAAGTCAACTTGCTTATATTGAGTACATTATGTAAGTGTATTTTTGAGTTTTCAATAAGTTGAGTACAATTTTAAGCTGATGAGCAGAGACGTTTTTTAGGTAGTAGAGATAATTTTCTCTAAAAATGTTACATTTTCATTCCTTTAGTATTTTATTAATTAAATGATTATAATCAACTCCTCCAAATGTATTTACTACACTAAAAATTTCGTTTTAAATTATTGGGGAAACTACAGGCGAAAAAACGATGGTATCTTTGTGAATTAGGAACTTGAACTTAATCTACAACAATATTTGTATTCATACCATATACAAAGGGTATAAATTATAGAGGTGGTAAATAAATGGGTTAAGCAGGTTTGGAAATAGGTCAAGGAATTAATTTGGGTTGTCTCCAAAAAGATTTATGAATAAGTAGTGTGTCAGATTAAAAAGTTCTTATTAATTTGGTAATATGTTTTTCTAGAACAATATCAACTGTTCAGGAGGTTTTATGCGTTATATCGGCAACTTTCTACACCTAAACCCATTTGACATTTCTCTTTACCGTTTTAAAATTTTTACTATTGCCTTAAACCTACGTGAAATACAACATAACCCAAATCAGTCCATTCATAACTTTTTGGGTCAAACTTGCCCAAGTATAGAGTAAAACTATCAACAATAATTATGCAAATTTCAACTATGAGTTGTATACACACACAAACACAATGTTTTTTGGAATGGACTACATAAAGCTACCTCTTTTTTCGCTTTTTCACATCTCATACCCCTTCCATCCATCTAATCAATCACATTATGTTTATTTTATTTTTTTACTTTCTAGGTATACCCCCATCTTTTTTTAATTCCTACCCCCTATTTAGTCTAAAACTAAAACTAATTATGTATTGAACTGGAACTGATCTTAGATAAAACTAGACTGGAAAAGAGTTCAACTGGGACCCCGAAGTGGGCCAGGGGGTATTCCTTGTAATTCAGGGGGTGGCTTTATAATTTCTCATTTTGGAAACACAATGAACTCACACACTTTATCATGAATATATATATTTTCCATGAATATATAAAAATGTTCACCTCTAGACTTGAACTCACAACCTTATAGCTGGATAGTCACCTCAATACCGTTAGGCCAATGACCCTTTGAATTAGTTAGATAAAACACGTGTTGCTTGAAACATGCCTTACTCTTAACATTATCACATAATTGCTTTCTTTTAGGTGGATGAAGCATTGTTTGAGATGAATGAAGAGCAAGCTTTATGGAACACCATCTTGTCTATCAGAAACAAAATACATCCAGTAATGTTTCCTTTTTCCATACAAAGTTGAATTATTTGCAGATGAAATTTGTGACAGTTCTCATTTTGAAGCATCCCTACCTTTTCTTATTCCCAAAATAAGCTAAGATGACTTATTTCCTCCTTGTTTTTGTAGTAGTTTGGTTTTAGTAGATTTTTGTGATAGGTGGATGTTTTACTTTTAACTAGTAGTAAACTTTTCATAGTGAAGTATGTGTCGAATCTTGTCTCATGAACATGTTTCTTTAATCTTGTCTCATGAACATGTTTCTTTTTGAAATTTTCAAGTATTGAGGTGGATGATTTTTTCAAAACATCTTTGCAATTAGTTCAGCCACTAGAAGATTTCTTCACTCATGTCTTTGTTATGGTGGTACGTTGCTATTAGTATCTTAAAATAAGTGATAACAAATAACTGAGCAAGCAAATAGAAACTGCAACTATTGTACAAAGATATTATATCAGAGATATCACTTTGATCTTTTAGGTTAACCAAGCTAAATTTGTTCACTAACTTTTACTAAGAAAAATAACAAAGTCATTCTATACTTCGTATGAATACAGTACATGAAAAAATGCCATTAAAGTTGTTCCAAGATCCTGATCAACGACAATAGTGCTAGGTTTGACTTTAAAGGTCAGTGTGAAATACTTATACCTGAAACTATGTGAAACTATGTGAGTTTCCTTTTAACTCAACAACATGATTATCATAAGCTATAGCACATAGCGAATAGTATGTTACTCAAAATTTAAAGAAATTTTTTAAATGTTGTTGATGCATACATTTTAGGATGATTCAAAGATCAGAAAAAACAAACTTGCACTGCTTAGAGAAATTTCTGAACTCTCAAGAGGAATAGATGACCTCTCAGTTCCTCTTGTGTTTTGACTTCTTAGTAGTCTCCATTTAGAAGAACACGGTTCTTATAACTTCTTGTTTGTATGGTGCCAAAAAGTTCGGCCAAATGAGTTATAGTAAAATTTTGTGTAATACCGATAATACACTTCAAAGCATCTATAGTTAACAAATGGATCAACGATATCCAAGAGTCCTTCAAGTGATCATCATGAACAACATGGTCGGTAGATTATGAGAGTTGTCCTTTTATTTCAAAATGAGTAAATTGTTTAAGTGTATGAAAACTTGACTTGCTTGCTTATAATAAATTAATTAAACGGTTACTCTTTTGAGTTTATTTTTACCAAATCATCTGTGTACTTTCTTTGTGCTATATTTTTTTTTTGTTTTCTACGACTTCTTATAATAAGTAAGTAATAACCATTTGTGATGACAAAAAGAAAAAAAATCTGCTGGGTTAAAATAGTAATGACAAGAGTCTTAAAAAGTTTGAATGTTTACTTGTTGAAATGGTTATGCTAGTTTTGCTGCAAAAGGTAGGGTATGCAGAAGTTGCTTGGTTTGAAATTTTTTAAAAATTTGTTCTTGGTTCAGTTGCTAAAAAACTTGACCGAAGTGATTTTACGTATTAAAAAATCTGAACATCTTATTTATTTAAGAGTTTGTCTAATTTGGGACCAAACTAGTTTCATTGATTTTCAAATTCATCGTCGGTTATGTTCAACCCTATTTCTAGACTGCAAATGCACATACTTACACTATTGATAAACAAAAATTCACTACCTCATGGATCCTTTCCATATGACAAATAAATGCAGTTCATATAAATCCAGCCAATTCTGATGTAACGATTCAGTCACCCGTCGATCATCTTATCAATTTCGGTTGTCGGATAATCATTAAAAAGTGGAAAGGAAATGATAATGAATTGAAAGGGGATTCATAAATGGTCATAGTTGGTCTCTGGGAGACATTTTTAATTATCGTAGTGGTTACTAACCTTTACCTTCTAACATATGAATAATAAAGACGTACGGAGTATATACTAATATCAAAATCGAAAAAACAAAAAAATCAGTCTAAGTAACAAACATATCATGAGAAAACCTTAGTTGCACTTACCAAAACATGTTAACAAATTGGTT
The DNA here is from genome assembly GCA_963422505.1 of Pseudognaphalium luteoalbum. Taxonomy (NCBI): domain Eukaryota; kingdom Viridiplantae; phylum Streptophyta; class Magnoliopsida; order Asterales; family Asteraceae; genus Pseudognaphalium; species Pseudognaphalium luteoalbum. The sequence goes on from OY730195.1 coordinate 31,489,083, forward strand.
TTTCTCATTTTTGTCTACAGCAATACAACCAACGGCCCAAAACATAGATGATGTTTGATCAATGCAACAACACATGCTAGAAGAACTACTAGGCACTCAAAACCTGGATACAACATCGAAGTAGTTATCATCCACACAAGAGACAGATTTGCAGAAGCTCCGATGGCCATTGAAACCCTATAAGTGAAAATTTTAATTCTTTTTAATCTTTAATAGACTATCTGGTGCACGATTAATGAAAACATATACACGTATGAAGCGAGACCCGAGAGGATAAACGTGCAAGCTTTGAATGTAGATCTAGCATGTAACTTTTTTTGCACATGCCCTTGGCCAACCCACCAAGGGCCATAGTTATCATCATCGGGAAAACTCCTATCAAATTCTTTAACATCAAGGTTATTGGTGGAAATTGGATGTATGACAGGAATATTTACAAAAATATAAAATAAAGATGATTAAGGTGAGTTATAATAATGTGCTATTAACACAGCTTTTCGGATTCCAAGATTAAATAACCTGATATTAAAGGCATAATAGGACAATATACCATAACCGTAACCATAATAACAAAGGATGGTAGAATAATTTTCATACGTTTCTATAAGCAAATTCACCTGGTAGATTACATCTTAGAAAGAACCACATCAACTTGTGTCCATATGGCAGAAAAAAATAAATAGTAGATGGAACAATCCACTCAATCTCTCGATATGTGTAGTGACATACAAAAGTGTATAGCCACAAAAGATGGCAGCTGCAATGAAGCTAGAGGCAGGCTCATTAGGATCCTCGGTGCACATGATACACAATAAGGAAGTGCAATCTTTGTCACCTTTTTCGGAGTTTGTATTCACCACTTGTAAAACATAAACACATAACTTTAAACCAAACCCCAATAAATAAAACAACTTAGATTTCTCCAAATGAGGTTAAGGTCGAGTACAACTTACTGCTTCTATATGGTCGTAGCTGGTGTCACTTTATCTTGTTCGATGTTCACATAGGTGGAGACCATAAATAATCTTTATACAATCTATCTCTACAGACCTTTCAAGGTTCTGATATTCAATCCTCCATCCACATTTTAAAATGTACATTTCAGACTGACTTTCCATGTTCGAACCCTCGAGGTGCTAAGGCCAAAAGATTTTCTAAGTTATAAACAGTAAACAATTGACGATAACGCCAAAACAACGAATAATCATACACCTGCCAACTTAACTACAACCCATTGAAAAACCAAACCACGAAATCAAGTTTCCATGCTGCAAAACCATTATACATACAAAACTACACTGAATATGCATATGCAATTTCCATTAACAAAGGATCCCTAAATGAAACTTTACCTAACAAACTTAATAACTTAATACCATACTACGTCACTATGCATATCAAGTTCAACATCATAATGCTAGTAAAACTAGCAATCTCTACCCAATTGTCCATTTTACATAATTCACGTCAATAATCAATAACTAAAAATCAAAACAAGTTACCAATATATAACCAACTTGATTGTGCAAACCTCTTGCTTGGAAGCAATCCGGAATGCACAACAATCACTTAATTAATCCTCATAACACTCACCTTGGTATTTATATGATGATTACCATAATTGATCACTGATTTGATGCCACTTCTTTAACACCTAAATTGATACACATAACAACTTATTTAGAATTAATTATCACCACAATTAACTAGAAATCACAATTTACCCTCCTCACTTTGATTAGTTTAGCTAACCCATTAACTAACTAACCAAAGGTACCCTCCATAATCACTTCTAACTCTTGATTACTTGTATTTCTTCTTGAATTCATGTTTCATCATCATATACATACATTAATAACATCACTAATCATATCTTGAGTAGATGAACACCAACTCTTAAAATATAGCAAAAGCTACAAATCATTCAAGAACACTAATGGTGATTTCATCATTTTTTATGACTACTAACAACCTTAATAATACCAATTAGCATCATCTAAAGCAATACACGCTAGAAGCGACCCAAGAGGATTAGCATCATCTTAGTTTTGTCTACAGCAATACAATCAACGGCCCAAAACATAGATGAATTTTGATCAATGCAACAACACACGCTAGAAGAACTACTAGGCACTCAAAACCTGGATACAACATCGAAGTAGTTATCATCCACACAAGAGACAGATTTGCAGAAGCTCCAATGGCCATTGAAATCCTATACGTGAAAATGTTAATTCTTTTTAATCTTTAATAGGTTATCCGGTGCACGATTAATGAAAACATATACACGTATGAAGCGAGACCCGAGAGGATAAACGTGCAAGCTTTGAATGTAGATCTAGCATGTAACTTTTTTGCACATGCCCTTGGCCAACCCACCAAAGGCCATAGTTATCATCATCGGGAAAACTCCTATCAAATTCTTTAACATCAAGGTTATTGCTGGAAATTGGATGTATGACAGGAATATCTACAAAAATATAAAATAAAGATGATTAAGGTGAGTTATAATAATGTGCTATTAACATAGCTTTTCGGATTCCAAGATTAACTAACCTGATATTAAAGGCATAATAGGACAATATACCATAACCATAACCATAACCATAATAACAAAGGATGTTAGAATAACTTTCATATGTTTCTATAAGCAAATTCACCTGGTAGATTACATCTTAGAAAGAACCACATCAACTTGTGTCCATATGGCAGAAAAAAATAAATAGTAGATGGAACAATCGACTCAATCTCTCGATATGTGTAGTGACATATGAAAGTGTATAGCCACAAAAGATGGCAGCTGCAATGAAGCTAGAGGCAGGCTCATTAGGATCCTCGGTGCACATGATACACAATAAGGAAGTGCAATCTTTGTCACCTTTTCCGGAGTTTGTATTCACCACTTGTAAAACATAAACACATAACCTTAAACCAAACCCCAATAAATAAAACAACTTTGATTTCTCCAAATGAGGTTAAGGTCGAGAACAACTTACTGCTTCTATATGGTCGTAGCTGGTGTCACTTTATCTTGTTCGATGTTCACATAGGTGGAGACCATAAATAATCTTTATACAATCTATCTCTACAGACCTTTCAAGGTTCCGATACTCAATCCTCCATCCACTTTTTAAAATGTACATTTCAGACTGACTTTCCATGTTCGAACCCTCAAGGTGCTAAGGCCAAAAGATTTTCTAAGTTATAAACAGTAAACAATTGACGATAACGCCAAAACAACGAATAATCATACACCTGCCAACTTAACTACAATCCATAGAAAAACCAAACCACGAAATCAAGTTTCCATGCTGCAAAACCATTATACATACAAAACTACACTGAATATGCATATGCAATTTCCGTTAACAAAGGATCCCTAAATCAAACTTTACCTAATGTGACACCCGCCAAATTAGGACTAGTAATTTGTGCCTAATCAATTGTTAATACATGTAATTAGTTCTGTGTTAGGCTAATTAATGTATTGAAATATATATTGACGAATATATACAAGTATGTGATTTGATTAAATCGTACAAGTTTCAAATCGAATGTAATTCGATTCAATTTATACGGACGTTGGTGAACACATTTATTAAATAATATGACATTATTTAATAACTTTATTTTATCCAATATATTATTTAAATAATATTTCGTACACAATTCTTATCGTACAAACAATGACTACGCGACTAAAATATTAAACTCGCAAACAATCAAAATAAAGTTAAGTTATAGTTTATAACTCAATTCTTAAGTAATTAGTGAAATACTTCAATGAAGAATATCGAATTAATATTCGTATTTTAAACTTATATTTAAACGTGTGAAATAATTAAATTAAACGTTTAGACGATCGGGAAAACGAACACCGCACGGAGCACGAAATTAAAATTTGGGAGATTCCTCCCCTTTTCCTCCCCCTAAAACCGGTTCCACCCCTCCCCTCCCCTCATTCTTTTTCACTTTTCACACACATACTCTCATACTTTCTCTCTTTTCTCTCTAAACACAATCACCACACCACCGCCACCTATTTCCACCAAAAAGCACACCAAACGACCTCGGATTTCAAGACTCCTTTGGAGAATAACATTCACCTCATCACGATCCACATTTCTACCTTTTCGGTTTCTTCCGGCGTTAAATCGTAAGTTTCCGACAATTCTCGAAAACTCTTAGATTTCATTTATTTTTCATAAAAGTTGTTTATTTAAGCTTGAAATGTTCAAATATGGGTTAGGTAAAAGTTTCAGACCAAACGGAAACCGGAAACACGTTTTCGGCTCAAAATCCGGCCAAAAGACCTAAGTGTCGCACAGACCAGTGCAACGTAGCGTCACTTAAGTGACGCACTGAGTGTCGCTAAGAACCCTAATTTTGCGTCACTTACCTAAGTGCCGCATAAAACCCCTTTTTCCCGACACTTGTCTAAGTGTCGCAAATTCAATACCCGACACTCCCATCTGACACTTCTAGCGTCACTTGCCTAAGTGACGCCTACAACCGAATTCTGATTTGATCCGTCACTTGTCTAGTGACGCCTAACACCTTTATCTGACACTTACGACCGAAACTCGCTTAAGTGTCGCCCTTGATGCGTCACTTCCTCAAGTGACGCTACTGGTATTAAAATCACAATTTTATGCGACACTTCCTGAGTGACGCATAAACCCTAAGTGTCGCTATGAGTATCGCATGAAATAGAACCTAGAAAACACAGAATTTACTAAGTGTCAAGACCTAAAATTTTATCACTTGATTTCACCCAAATTTAAATTTTAGATACGTTTTTCACTATAACAATATAGTGATTTCACCCAAGCTCGACTCCAGCTAGGGGTTGCCACCCCTTGACCCCGCTACCAGGGGTGCTACTCCCAGACCCCCGTCACCAAAAGTTTGTAATTACTTTGTAAGTATAACACTTCGAAATCCAAATAATAATGTTGAAGATTATTATTACAAACAATCACCAACGGGCCGTACACATTTTTAAAACATAATCAAATCAACCAAATCATAATAATTTGGACATTCTAGTTGGACGAACAACTACAAAGGTAGTCTTTCTAGATACCTGCTCACATTTATAACCATCGCGTGTCCTGAACACCCTCAGGTTACCAGTCTTCGGACAACTCATTCCGGCTAATCAACTCAAGTTTATTAATTTAAACTCTCAAGACTCAGGTGAGTCTCATAGCCCCTATTTTACTGTTTTACTCAGGGGTGTGATATCATTGCTCATTTTATTTTACTATATGAACGCAAGTACGAAATCAAACAAATACTACATGAGTTATCTCACTAATCTTTTCAAAGCCCTCCTCAGCATAGTTTGGTAATACGTTGTAGCATGAATATTAGTATATGGTACCATATAGGATTGACCCTCCTCGTCCGGGTTAGCATGCACTAACTGGGTAAACGGATGGACTAATATTTGTTCAGACGAGTGTAGATTAGGCACTCGTGGGAGGCACCTCGATCAGGATACCTTAAATGTGGACCTGACACCTCGAGTTAAGCTCAGACTACGTGCTCATGGCTGTAAAACTTCTATTTTGCTTAATTGCAACTTAAATTCAATTAAATCTTGAAGTTCATACAATATGTGTTGACATACAAACCTGTGATCTCACCAGTGTTTCGCTGACCCATTTTAGCATGTATCACAGGTACCCAGCAGTAGATTGGATTCCCCAATTCAGAAATCATTAGCTCGTGTCAGCATGCAAACATTCAGAGATTTAGCTGCATTATTATATTTTGTATAAATTAATTATGTATGTAAATTTCTTGATTTCAAACTGAGCTAATGTAAACTATATTTTGATGTAAACTTTGGTTTTAACAATACAAATTGTAAAACGACGCATATAGAGTCGTTCATTATATCTTTGTGCTGTGATTATTTATTAGTCGAGCCCCGACCTGATTCGCTTCCGCAACCCGAATTTGGGGGTGCAACACCTAACAACCTTAATAACTTAATACCATACTACGTGATGGCACCCGAAGCGTCGATGTCGTTTAAGGTAACTAATCGGGCACCACCAGGGGTTTTAAAAATTTATATTTAGCGGGGCTTAAATTATATGTACTACCTACTCTGGTTAGTAAGCGGTAAGTATAACCTAAGATCGTTCTATGAATCCAAACATGTGGTGATAAAAGTTAGCACTTTTGGTAGGAAAGTATTTAGGATGGGACAAAGTAGGTAGGTTTGGGGGTTTTTAAACTAAAGACAAGTAATTAAAATGCAGGAAAGTAAGTTGCAGGGAATTAAAGTACATGAAAGCAGATAAAGATAGAGATGTGATTGCTGAGATTTCGATAATTAATGTTTCGGGATGACAGACTGAATATGGACAAAATTGAATATAATAAGTAAACTATTAGGTCTAAACTCTAGAACCCTACCAACTAAATTTTCCATCGGCATGTCACTAGGAACTAGGTTATCATGATTCTGATTGGAGCAATACGCCAACTTCCAATACCTATCTGGGTGAGAGATAAACAACCTATTTTGGTTTTATACTGAGGTGCATGAATCAGTAGTGTATCGTCTCATAGGTCCGACTGTTCTTAACCCCTAAGACAGTTTACTGTTCTATTAGCATGCAGATTAATAACTTTGTATGTTTAGACCGTCGAGTTTATAAGACCTAGAGGTTTAAGTATCCTAAGTCACTTGGACTTTCACTTTCATTCTAAGTCTTATTTATAATTGATTAGATTCCGGTTTCTTCGACTTATGACTTAAATCTCTCCTTTTTCAAACTGTTATACATCCCTAGACTATTCGCAGTTTGTTAAAAACATGTTTCATATGCAAAACATGCATTTCAGTGATTAGACCATGTACTTTACAAGGTAATTCCACGGCTTCTTACGTCCAACATGCGGTAATTAACAGTGAAACTGACACTCTAAACTAATTAAATGTAAAGCAGTGCGGAAATGTAAACCTAATATATACAACGATTGGTTTCACTGTGTCTTACTTATTGCATGTCATGGGCACAAATAACTACTTACCATAATTAAGGTTGATCAGGTCCTAATTACTAGGTTGCAGTCACGTGGATAACCAGAAAGGGTACTCCATAGATTAAACTTAAGTTCATAAGGTCTTCACAGTACAAGGGTTATTAATTCCTATTTTGTCTGAATGTATTTACTTTGTGATGCATTGACTTTCGTAGGATATACCAGTTAGTTGTGAAGTTGTATTATCATTTTGGAATTCCAACTGTTAAACCAGAGCTGATTCCAGTGATATGACTACCTTCGGTCGTTTATGACTTCCATACATTTGTTATTTGCTCGAAAGCATTTCCTGTACTATATCGAATAAACAGTCGAATAAGGGCCATCATATCACTTTACGATTGTCGTGCAGTAATTATATAATGTCATCCCTACTTATAATTATCTACATCATCAACAATCACAATAATAAACTACTCGCAATTCATGGCAACAAATAAATCACATACCAGGCAATAATACATATTAAAATATGAAATGAGACAAGTAAAATATAAGTTTTGATATCACCCGAAAATAAATGTGTAGCAGTGTATTATTATGATTGACAAATCTTTTGCACGTACAAAGATTGATCTCCGAATACCTAGCGTTCGCCCTAGCTTCTATATAAATCCGTAGATTAATTACAATAATCCTAGAATGAGAAAGACTAAAGAATACAAGAGATTTTCTAAAAAAAAGTGTGTGAGATTTGTAAGTTGTGTTGAAAAGAGTGTGTTTTCAAATGAACCAAAGCTCTCCTATTTATAGGTGAAATCTAGCTCAAGTTAGCATCTTGGGGAGCACATTAGAAAAAGGTGGAAAAGTGGTGCACCTGGTACGTACTTTCGCGCAAAGGTGTGGCACCGGGTACGTACAATCGCGTAAAGGTGTGGCACCGGGTACGTACAAGGACAAAAAAGCGGAAACGAGATAGGAGGGGGGAGGCCGGCGCCACCCACCATGTGGCCGGTGGCGGTGGGTGGTTGGCCGGTGGCGGCTGGCACACCCCCGCCCCAGTCCGTCGTCTTTCGCTCCGTTTTTTAGTTCGGGCGTATTTTCTTCGTTATGCGTCCGTTTTTGTCGATTTTTTTTTGTTGGATTCGTTTTTCAAAAATGAAGACTTTGATGAAAAGTAGTCCCAAAAATGAGTTTCCTATCTCCAGATATTGCGTACGAATCATTTGAATTTTCCGGCGGGCGTAGAATCTTCATTCTTTATCCGTTTTTGTTGATTCTTCTTCTGTTAGACTCGTATTTTGAAAACGAAAATCTTGGATAAGATGGATGTTGATGATGGGCACTTTAGTCTTTAAATCTTGTTTTGAGGTCTTGGATCTTCAAACGTGTGTGGAATCTTCGTTTCTCGTCCATTTTGCTTGATTTTTCTCGTGCAACCTTATTTTGACCTTCTTGACAGATTCTCATTGATTTGAGTGCAAATTCCAAGAATCGTTTCAGAATGAGAGTGATATCGGTAGTAAAAATGTGACTTTTTACGCGATATCACTACGTCACTATGCATATCAAGTTAAACATCATAAGGCTAGTAAAACTAGCAATCTCTACACAATTGTCCATTTTACATAATTCACGTCAATAATCATTAATTAAAAATCAAAACAAGTTACCAACATATAACCACTTGATTATGCAAACCTCTTGCTTGGAAGCAATCCGGAATGCACAACAATCACTTAATTAATTCTCATGACGCTCACCTTGGTATTTATATGATGATTACCACAATTGATCAATGATTTGATGCCACTTCTTTAACACCTAAATTGATATACATAACAACATATTTAGAATTAATTCTCACCACAATTAACTAGAAATCACAATTCACCCTCTTTACTTTGATTAGTTTAGCTAACCCATTAACTAACTAACCAAAGGTACCCTCCATAATCACTTCTAACTCTTGACTACTTGTATTTCTTCTTGAATCCATGTTTCATCATCATATACATACATTAATAACATCACTAATCATATCTTGAGTAGATGAACACCAACTCTTAAAATTTAGCAAAAGCTACAAATCATTCAAGAACACTAATGGTGATTTCATCATTTTTATGACTACTAACAACCCTAATAATACCAATTAGCATCATCTAAATCAATTCCCAACCCTAATTTCGAATTAAAACCGTTAGCTATACAAAACCCCTCAAAAACCTAACTTCTAGGTTAAGTTCATAAGGAAATCACTTACAATAGATTGGAGGTGAAAAAGAGGATGATGAATTGGAGATCAAAGCTTGATTATAGAATTGAAATTGAAGATTTAAGGATGAAGATAAGCTCTTGCGTATTTGCTCTTCACGATTTTGTGGTTTTGGAATATTTTGGAATGAATTAGAAAAAGAGTGCGTAAATGTACATATTAAATTTCATTCCCTTTTAACCTTACAGTCTGGAACTGGGACACCCAATTACGTTTTCTATTATATCATATTTTTCAAATAATAATACTTTATAATAAATATATTTTCACGTACTAAAATGATACCTTAAAATTTTGGGGTGTTACAACTCTCCCCCACTTATTTTGTTCGTGTCCTCACGAACCACTCTTGGTGCACCGAAGGATAGTACACCATCATCTACTCCTCAGGTTCCTAAGTAAACTCATAACCCTTTCGGTGTCTCCATTGAACTTTAACAATCGAAACTGTCTTATTCCTTAATCGTTTATCTTTATGATCGAGAATTTTAAGAGGTTCCTCCACGTAACTTAACTTTAACAATTGAAATTGTCTTATTCCTTAATCGTTCTCACGAAAATTAGTCTTCTCATTGTAACTCACCTCTCTCTCTCTCTCTCTCTCTCTATATATATATATATATATATATATATATATATATATATATATATATGAACAAGTAAATACCCCGATGGATCGTAAGATGAGTATTCAGTGCACAAGTTCGTAGTCTCTCATCGTCATCCTCGATCTTCACGTGTTGTAAGTAACTCTGTTTACTAATTTTTTCCAAGGTGTAATAATAATTTTGCTGACATTACTGCTTATGATATTTGATTGCAATTTTTAGAAGGACTCTAATTGCAATTTTTCTTTGGAATGCCATTTCCAGAGAATAAAATATTCCAGTTATGAAAGAGCTTTTCATGAGAAACTAAGAGTTTAGAATTTGATACCTTCTTCGAGCAACTCAGATGGTGATCATGACTAGGCAATCCTTACAGTGGGTCACTCAAATCACTCAAGTGTTTAGGGTTTCCTACTTGCTAGTGTCAATCACTCAGATAGCCAGTCATGCAACATTCTCGTCATAGGCTTGATCAAAAATCAAATCTCCATCACTTTGGATGAGAACGACACTAATCTTTCAAGATATCTTAGAAGGAATCGGGTTTTTAGTTTTGAGGAAGTTGTGAAGGGGAGTGTGATGGGTTTTTCTTATATTTTCTCTAAGCTAAAGTGCTTTCTTTTAGGAGGTCTCTTTTTGGAATCTCAGACTTTTTAAAAAAAAAAGACTTCATAGTGCAACCCTTTTCGGATATTATTTTCTGTGACAAATCTCCAAATTAGGTACTGATTAACAATTAAGCATGTGCATTCTTACGCTAATTTCCTGATTAAGTTTAAAACAAAACTTTTGATGTGATGTAAGCCTAGCAGCCCAATACTTTTAAACAAAAAGTATTACTTAATATGTGATTAATAATAATAATCGCGTACAAACGTATCGGAACAAACCCGACGAAAAATATAACAAAAGTTGTTGACACAAAATAATTAATAATTCGATTATTAATTACGAGTACTGTTATATCTATAACATATAGATAAAACGAATTAAATATACGTTTTGCATAAAACGTATTATTATTCGAACAGAAACAATTTTGAAACGTACCCAAAGGTCAAAAATAATAAAAGTATTATTTTCGTTATTCATAATAAAGTATTTGGGGAGTTACCTCAAATTACAATTTAGAAATTTGAACAAAAATTGACACACAATTGGACCCGTACACGAAACTAACGGGTTAAAAACCTACAATATTAACACAAACTAAAATTTCTGGGAGACACAACTCTTACCGGGCCATGCCTCCCTTTTGACGTTTAAACAAATACATACTCTCTCCTTACTTGATCACCAACCTCAAATAATTGAGGAGACAACATCTGTTACTAGCCATACTCGTTTGAAATATCATACTCTCACCTCCCATTCTTCTGTGATCTTTTCTACACACACACACCACATCAAAATCATCTATCATCTTCTTTTTCTTGATCTGGAAGAACTCAAACAAGATCAGAAGCAACAAGCAGCAACACCATAATCATCGTTCTATCATCATCATCTCTCGGTCTCATCATCATCTTCACCATTGTCATCTCATTGTAAGGAACTTTCGATCCCTTGATTCCTACACTACAATTTCGTATTCTAACATGTTTATACATCATAATCTATACATGTAACACAAAAATTTAATGATTATGTGTGATTGTTCTTGAAATGTGTTTATGAAAACCAAAACATAAAATTTAAAATACACCATTGTGAGACTTCATCACTCTTGTATTTTACTTATAAAAGATGTATTAACATGTTTAGTCGCTTACTTAACCATGAAATGTCCAAAACAAAGATTAATATACGTTTTTCATGTATGTATATAAAGACAATTGCTGTCTTCCAAAAACCGACTCACAAAAACATTCATAACTTGAGTTCTAGGTTAAATAAATGTATGAGACCACTTGGAAAAGTTTGGTATTCTTGTCCTCTACAAAAATTTCTTCTTTGACCATTTCCAGAAACATCCGTATTTTCGTGTATAACTCGATCCTTGAACATATGTCTGTTTTGGACCAAATCTGACCACACTTCGAATTTATTTAAAATTGTCGCTGACCTCTTTAAGTCGTTGACCCTTCAGCGACAAACCACTTAAGTCACTGAACTCCTAAGTCACTGACCCTTTTGGTGACACAACTTTTAGTCGCTGACCTTTCAGCGACAAACCACTTAAGTCACTGAACTCCTAAGTCACTGACCCTTTTGGTGACACAACTTTTAGTCGCTGACCTTTCAGCGATAAACCACTTAAGTCACTGAACTCTTAAGTCACTGACCCTTTTGTGACACAACTTTTAGTCGCTGAACCCTTCAGCGACCAACCTTAAGCCAGCCTGGCCAGCAACTTCGACCAGCGAGTTGACCAGCTTGGCCAGCAACCTTGACCAGCGAGTTGACCAGCTTGACCAGCAACCTTGACCAGCGAGTTGACCAGCTTGACCAGCAACCTTGACCAGCGAGCTGACAAGCTTGACCAGCGAGTTGACCAGCTTGACTAGCAACTTTGACCAGCAAGTTGACTTTCATTGACTTTTGTACAAATTGTAGTTTGATCAAAACTGGTCAGACTTAAGTGACGCCTTGAACATGGAAACCCAAATACTAGCGTCATTGATCATAAGTGACAAGTGACCCGTCACTATCTAGCGACACTTCATCGAAGTGACGCCCAATTTCATACAATAAGTATATTTACCGATGCATACATATAGAGAACAAATATATGAACAATGGAGACGAAATAATATTTCAACACAATGTCACCAACAAATTCAACGACTAACATTATTAAGAAATCAACAATTTCTTCAAACCAACAAACCGTTAACATAAGTTGATTAAACAAATCAAACGTACTTATGTTAATACATTTATTGTACATAGGTTAACATACCTTAGGCGTTTATCTGTCGGCTGCTAGCATTCATACCGAGCAAACCACAGTGAGTTTACAGCCCCTATTTTTAAATGTTTTCTACTTTTAAACACAGGGGTGTTAAACATAGAAATTGCATGCCAACACATGCAATCAAACTATAAATGCTTATTTGCTTTTATACAAACGGTTTGTTTATGGAATAACATTTTCACAACTGTTTTGGGAATTAGACAAAGTATCCTAGTACGGACCTAGACTTGGAATGTGTGCATGAAAAGACCTCATGACATGCTACTGTAACCATTAGCTAGGTGACTCTAGCCACTGAGTATACGGATAGTACTATTGCCGTGACGACCCTCCTACGGTGGAGCGTATACTTAAATGTCCGTTCAGGCAAACAACATAAGTTCTGGTTGTGGTTTGGTTATAGGGTTAGGTCACGTTACTTTAACCTGCGAGGTTTAGCTCACCTTTCAGGGGATCATAGTCTAAGCAAATTCCCACATACTTTTAGGAAGAACGAATCCTACAACTGTTAAACACCGGAAAACATACCGGCAACTTATTTATACTGGTAAACAACCAGTTACATACTTGTAGGAAGAACGAATCCTACAACCGTTTAATACCGTAAAATATACCGGCAACTTATTTTATACTGGTAGACAACCAGTCATATGTTTTAAGGGTAACAACCCTACATAACCTGTATTTTTATAAATGAATAACGAATCATTTATACACACTTGGTTTAACTAACCACATACATATACAAACCTGTAAATTCACTCAACATATTTGTTGACGACTTTCTCTATGTTTTTCGGGAAATTAGCTTGGTAAGTAAACGCATGTATTCAGGATGGACAACCCTGGACTACTTAGGATGCCACATACTTTTGGGACCGCTTTGAAGGATTTCCTCAGTATAACTGCAAACACTGCAGTCATACTTACGAAATCTTGTATTAAACTTATGTATTGTAAAACTAAATGTTTTAAATTCTACTATCACTGATACGACTTACATAGTCGCACTATTTTTCTAACAACTGTCAAACTGGGCATCCTTGATAAATAAAGTTGTGCGATAACCATACGCTCTGAGTATATATGCATGTTGTTTGGTTAGAGTAAACTGTTCGCAGCCCCGCCACATCACAAGGCTTCCACATATTACTATATTGTTTGATTCTAATCACCGTTTGGCGGGGTGTGACAGTTTCCTTTTTCTGGCCTTTTTCTTGGTAGCGCCGGCATAATGTTTCTTTGTTTTCTTTCTTTTTCTCATTTTTCTTTTTTCTATGCCGAACCTACCGATAAATATGTGTTATTCTGGCCCGAAAGGTTTTCTTGAGTGTTGGTTGTGAGGTTATGTTTGCTTTTCTTGAAGAAATTTGAGAAATTGAGAGTGTCTATGAGAAATGCTGGAAGATGTGACTTTCATAGGTTCGTGATAAATAAAGGGAGGTTTTGGTTGGGTGCGAAGAGTGGGTGGATGTTTGATGTTTGGAAGGTGTAAAGAAGGTTTTGTTTGAGGAGTGGATGTTTTGGTATTTGGAAGGTGTGTAGATTCCTTAGAAAGTATCGAGACAGATTGCACCTTTGCCACGTATGGCACTCATTGGTGTGATCTCGAAAGGTATTGCAAGAGCAAGTTCTAATTCAAATGCATACATCGGCACACACATGAAATGAAAAGTGAAGCATTTTTAAGATGAATGCTACTTATGGGCTCAAACCTCACGAATCGAATGTTTTGGTCAACGTGTGCCTAGTCATGTGTTGCCCTTTTTGTCTGTGTCTCATTCTAAAATAGTTTTGTTTCTTCGAGAACTCGTTTCTTACTGTATTTTATATTTTCGGGAAATAGAAGTTTTGAAAATGTTGCTTTTGAATCCAAAAGAAAAATTTTAAATTTCTCTATTTTTAGCCTTTTAATGAAAATATTGTTTGTTTTATGGACAAGAGGTCAAATTTGCGGTTGCTACCGTATATCCCACACTTAGAGGAACATTGTCCCTAATGTTCGAATCTTATTTGTTGAGTACCTCTTGTCGAAGTATCCCACACTTAGAGATTCTACTTATTTCTGGATTGTTATGTAAGTGTTATGTGGTTTTGGGGATCCCACACTTAGTTTTGGAGATATCGGATTAGATAATCGAAGCTTTAAATAGATGGAGAGTTTTGGATGGTTTACCGATTTGTTGTGTGTACTATCGGCGTCCTTCATGGCGAGGTCCACGGCTTCCTTTGCTTTAGTCTTCGATAAATAGTGGTTGGATCAAATAAACATTCCACTCAACAATCAAATAATAGCTGCTAATAAGAAAAGTAAAGTGATAGCATAATGAAATAATAAATAGATAGAAGTGATGTCTATGCATCCATAGTACATCAATACAACTAATGGTAATATAGTCTGCTAGAAATTAGAAAGAAGTCAGAAGGCGGAGCAATCTAGTGCTCGACTGGTGGTGAAGTTGCTACGGTAGACATGATAGGTCCAGGAGAAGTTCGTCTGATGAAGAATCATCGTACTAACAGTGAGTGCCTTTGTCTGATGCATCATGGTCAGCTCCTGCTTCTGGTGTACCGATTTTCAGAACTCCAGTTTGTATCGGTTGATCTACAAAAGGTCTTGCAGGCATGTCGAAACTGTCAAGTGGGTACATAGGTGATTCCTATTGGGTGTGCCCTTTGAATAGGTCTGTCTTCCTGTGAGAAGATACTGGATCAGGCAAAACAACTGTAGGGATGGTATGTCTGGCTATCCTGTGACTCTGAACAGTGATGGTTCGAGCGGAGATTTTGGACGTCCTACTACCTCTCGAAGTGTGAACCCTGACTGACCCAACGACTGATGGAATAGGCTGTCTTGTGATGGGTGCCTGTGCTGTAGGTGGTTGTGGTCTAGGAGGCACAGTCCGATGGGGTAGATCATGGCCACGAGCTGGATATGGGTGAGGTGCTGGAGTAGGAACTGCAGAGGGATATATGTGTGGTGGTGCTCGGCCCAATCCACATGGTAAGTCAGGAAGTGGGCTTACGGGTATCCCTGATGTCTGCTATCTTATTGCCTTATAACATCTGACCCGCATCTGCATCAGCCAGTACCAAGGAGGAGTCCCGTAGTGATAGATGTATGTGGGTGTCTGAACTCTGGGGGCAGGGGTGGAAGGTCCTGGCTTAACAGGTGGTGGTACTGCTGGTGGTGGTGGTGGGAGGTCATCATCATCATCATCATCATTACTCTCATCCTTGTCTGTATCTGAATCACTAGGCTCTCTCGGCTGTTTCCTTTTCTTTGCCTCTCTTGGTAGAATTAATCCTGGTACCAATGTGTCAATACTGTCGGGATCCGAAAGTCGTGCCCTAGTGTAGACAGTGCCATCTCTCATAATCCAGAGTATGTCCATACTCCTCAGAAAATAGTAATCCACTGGCTGGGCACTCCATCCTAGCATGCTCTTAAATCTCTCTACCTCCGCTGTCCTAAGTAATCCCATTCGTCGGATCAGTCTTGTAAGCACTGGGCCCATGTAAGATCTCTTTGTACCAAAATCTTTCTCCTCTAGGATCCGCTGGGCGACTAAATGTGCAACCTGAATGTTCTTTCTCTCAAGGATACTTTCCATTAAGGCAACATCAAATACTGCAACTCGACCGCTTGTCGTGTGTTTTCCATCAAGTGAACAAGCTATTAGTTTGTGTAAGATTTGCAGGACTGGGTCTCTGAGTTGTGTAGCCTTGACACCCGAGAAATATGGTTTTGGCGACCAATGACTCCATGCCTCAGCGGGTGTGGTCATGATGGAAATCGAGGTGGCTCCACCAGTGAAAAGGGGGGAATGTATTTCCTCTGGGGTGTACAGATCCAAGTGCTGTGCAAACTGGGCTAGTGTCAATGTGAATAAACTGCCCATGTACTGAAACATGATCAAACCATCTCCAACTCTAGTCCCGGTTTCAAATGTGTAGGTGGTCATGATTTATGTAACCATCTCCATATACACTGGCTCATCAATACTAAATAGCCTTTTGAAGGACTCGAACTGCTGATCCCCAACTGGATAACTGAGTAGGCTTTCAAGTCTCTGTCTAAAATCTAGTACATGTAACTTGTCTCAGTCAACATATCTGAAACGACCGAACTTCTTGTCTCTCCATATGCGTGCCATCCGGTCGTAGTGATCCATGGCACTGAGATAGGCGAGAGATCCCGTAAGAGGTTGTGCTTGGCTTAGCTTCTTCTTCGGTGACATGGTACCTGAGAACGTTTAAAAATAATGGATCTTTAAGAAAGAGAAATCAAAGCACGTTTCGAATTCTCTTATTGGAATTTCAAAGTGAGGGCTTTTGAATTTTTAACAATCCCAAGAATTCATTAAGCATTCAATGTTCCCAAGCAACAAATAATCATTTTTATTAATACTAAGGTAACATTGACATTAGAAAAGTATATGGTCATGAGATGGCAATTTTATTGTGAAATGTTGTCATTTACAAAGTTTGGTGCTACTCAAGTTTGAAATGTCAAGAGTTCACAACTTATGGTCATATCATTTTTAGTAAGGTTTGACTTTTATGAGTCCAAGTTGAAGTAAGGTTTTTGAATAAAATTTTTTTGAAAATAATTTGCTTAAAAGATTCACTACTTCAAGTTGACTTTTTAGGTCTTTCCTCAAATGATATTTTCAAGTTTTCGCATGCCATCATTTTAACCTATGCGTGCATACATGATCCAAACTATTTCAAGCATTTCCTAATTGGTGAACAAGCTAGGTTATGCACAAAAAGTCATCACATCCATGTGTTTGGTTTAGTTCAAGACTTTTATTTTTTAAATGATGATTCTCTAGTTATATTGCCTAGTTTGACTAGTCAAGCAAGTACAAGCATCCTAGTAAGCAAGAATGGTCAAGTGATCTTGGTCTACTATTCTTATTCATGCAAGCTAGTTAACTTTTTTGTTGATTTTAAAAATCAAAATTGCTAATCCTAATTTATTCGCATTATGCAATTAACATAGATCAAAACACCCTAATTACTTAAGTACTTAGATACTAACACTTAATCAAGCAAAATTCTAGACTTAATCAATTGGTCAAAGTTCATTCTTTTGATAAAGTCAAACATGTGTGAATTAACACGAGTAAGTGGTAGTAGCATGTAGTTCCTAAGCATCTAACTAAGAAAAGCTCTAATTCCTAGTTACTAACTTAGCTAACTTCAAGAAATAAGCTCTTTTAAGATTAAAGTGGGTTTTATGATCATACCTTAGTTTTAGTGGATAAAACTTGAAAATAATCATACAACCGTGAAGAGCATGCAAAGAAGAGTTCAAAAGATACAAGATCACAAGTTTTGGTGGAGTTTTGATGGTGGTTTCATGGTGGTTATGGTGGTGGACGGTTTTGGAGAGGATAGGGGAGGAAGAAGAAGTTTTTCTTCTAATTTTTGAATCATGGGGAATGTATGGAAGGTTTTAGTGGTCCCTAGGAATATGTGTCATGTCCTTAAGTACCATATTTCTTACACATGGTCCCTATTAAGCCTAATGTTCTAGATCAATTCTTAATGTCCCATTAATTGTAAGTACGAATCTTAAGTATACTTATTGTAACTAGTTACTTGTTACGTTATAAATAATTTAAGAAACGCGCAAATTCCTGTGGAACAATTAATCTAAGATATTAAACTTAGTATGCTTTTGGGTGTTTTAAAATCTTTGTCTGATGCTGGTTTATAGAATGTACAAATGTTTCGGCTAAATGCTTTTTTAAAAGGTGTACATTCTTTTAGACGCGCGCATGTTTTCAGACAACTTTTAAAAACGTTTTCTACTTTTAAAGGAAACTTTCAAGAATTTATTATATTAATATATGTATTAAAATATGCTCACTTAAAGTCACGAACTTCGACCTTTTCGGATAGAATTGTTTTACGATTTGTTCCGATCCCTCCATTGGGAAAGGGTCGAGATTTGCTCCCTCAAGTGAACGTTTTTAAGTACAAAACATTTTGAAAGTTCCGAGATGACATTATAAACTAAATAGTAATGACTATTCTCTAATTTCCCTAGGACTTCTCGTTCTTCATATCCTAAATTGACAAGATCGCTGATTAACCTATAATATGCCTTTCTTATCGCTGATTAACCTATTATATGCCTTTCTTATCTTTTTAGGGTTTGACAAACCGTCGCGTGTTCCTTGGTCTTTATAATTTAGATCGTGAGTGAGTTTATCTATGACTTCCAGAAATGCTTTCTCTTCTTGCGAATCAGGTTCTCTGGTTATAGAATTGACTATCCTAACGAGTTTACTGATTTGTGCTTTTTGTGTGGAAGTGAAAGGGTATTTGGTAAAGGTGAAGATTCGAACAAGCTTAATGTGAAGGTCTTTTCTTTTAGTGAAGAGGGCTGTATCGATTCTTTCCTTGGGGGAATCAGGAAAAACATCGCGCAATTTTGAGATCAAGTAAGAGGCGGGGTCAACAAAGAATGGAATTTTACCAGGGATGATGATAGGAATCATCGGGTCCTGTTCTATCCAGAACTCAAGTTCATTGATTATTGCAACGACATTGTGATGGATTAATATCATAGATATTGGGAGGAAATCCATGTCGGTTAGTGATTCAAAAAGTAGATCTAATCTGCTATGAACTTTAGTTCCTGGTCTCTGAAATTAGAGGAAGTGCTTTCGCATTCATGATTTGACAGGCAAGATAGGAACTTTACTTGTTCGTCAAGATTGGTAATCTTTTCTCATTGTTCGTATTAAAAGGGAAAGTCGGAGGAGTTTAGTTTCCTAACAAATGTCCTATAGACGTCTATTCTACGAGAAGGATTGAAAGATGCGCCTAAGTGGCATTCTCTGGATTTCTGGATCGACTGAGGGAACCTTATCCACCACTCGATAGATGGTGTATTGGTGTTCATTTGAAAAGAATGGGAAGATACAGTCATTACGAGAATTTGATAGAGTTTTGCCATACACTGAAGTTTCAGGAATTAGGGTAATTAGGTCACATAATTTTGGAGGTTTTACTTCATAATCTTCTTCGGGAAGATATTTGAAGTGGACAGAATTTGGTAATTAAGGCAAATGCAAAGTTGGAGAGTGATGTTCTGGGAATGATGCTAGGTCAGGCAACTGATCCGTGTTATCTAAGTCCAGGCAATATTTTGGAATAGAAAGTGAGGTCCTAAATTCTTCTAGGGTTTCGGAAGTTTCTTTAGAGGAAGAGGGTGAAAAGAAATCAGACCATATTTCTCCTACTAAGTAGTAAAAGAATTTCGTATCGTCCATTGCCATCAGTTCATCCTTCGAAATGAGGCAGGAAGTGGGTTTTTGAGTTGTCATTTTTGAACTAATATTATCCTAATTAACTAATACTAAATTAACAATAAATTACTTAAATTAACTTTCGAAAGATACTCGGAAAGGTTTCGTTCAGGCAGGATCTCCTAAATACTACTACTTAAAGTGGCTTTAAATCGTACGTTTGTGACTCCCCGACAGCGGCTCCAAAAACTGGATGGCACCCGAAAGCGTCGGTGTCGTTGATGTTAACTAATCGGGCACCACCAGGGTTTTAAAAATATATATTTAGCGGGACTTCAATTATATGTACTAACCTAAGATCGTTCTATGAATCCAAACGTGTGGTGATTAAAGTTAGCACTTTTGGTAGGGAAGTATTTTGGATGGGACAAAGTAGGTAGGTTTGGGGGTTTTTAAACTAAAGACAAGTAATTAAAATGCAGGAAAGTAAGTTGCAGGGAATTAAAGTAGAGGAAAGCAGATAAAGATAGAGATGTGATTGCTGAGATTTCGATAATTAATGTTTCGGGATGACAGACTGAATAGGGACAAAACTTAATATAATAAGTAAACTATTAGGTGTAAACTCTAGAACCCTACTAACTAAATTTTCCATCGGCATGTCACTAGGAACTAGGTTATCATGATTCTGATTGGAGCAATACGCCAACTTCCAATACCTATCTGGGTGAGAGATAAACAACCTATTTTGGTTTTATACCGAGGTGCATGAATCAGTGGCGTATCGTCTCATAGGTCCGACCGTTCTTAACCCCTAAGACAGTTTACTGTTCTATTAGCATGCAGATTAATAACTTTGTATGTTTAGACCGTCGATTTTATAAAACCTAGAGGTTTAAGTATCCTAAGTCACTTGGACTTTCACTTTCATTCTAAGTCTTATTTATAACTGATTAGATTCCGGTTTCTTCGACTTATGACTTAAATCTCTCCTTTTCAAACTGTTATACATCCCTAGACTATTCGCAGTTTGTTAAACGTGATTCATATGCAGACCATGCCTTTCAGTAATTAGACCGTGTATTTTACATGTCATGGGAACAAATAACTACTTACCATAATTAAAGTTGATCATGTCCTAATTACTAGGTTGCAGTCACATGTATAACCAGAAAGGGTACTCTATAGATTAAACTTAAGTTCATAAGGTCTTCACAGTACAAGCGTTATTAATTCCTATTTTGTCTGAACGTATTTACTTTGTGATGCTTTGACTTTCGTAGGATATACCAGTTAGTTGTGAAGTTGTATTATCCTTTTGGAATTCCAACTGTTAAACCAGAGCTGATTCCAGTGATATGACTACCTTCGGTCGTTTATGACTTCCATACATTTGTACTTTGCTCGAAAGCATTTCCTGTACTATATCGAATAAACAGTCGAATAGGGGTCATCATATCACTTTACGATTGTCGTGCAGTAATTATATAATGTCATCCCTACTTATAATTATCTACATCATCAACAATCACAATAATAAACTACTCGCAATTCATGGCAACAAATAAATCACATACCAGGCAATAATACATATTAAAATATGAAATGAGACAAGTAAAATATAAGTTTTGATATCACCCGAAAATAAATGTGTAGCAGTGTATTATTATGATTGACAAATCTTTTGCACGTACAAAGATTGATCTCCGAATCCCTAGCGTTCGCCCTAGCTTCTATATAAATCCGTAGATTAATTACAATAATCCTAGAATGAGAAAGACTAAAGAATACAAGAGATTTTCTAAAAAAAGTGTGTAAGATTTGTAAGTTGGGTTGAAAAGAGTGTATTTTCAAATGAACCGAAGCCCTCCTATTTATAGGTGAAATCTAGCTCACGTTAGCATCTTGGGGAGCACATTAGAAAAAGGGGGAAAGGTGGTGCACCAGGTACGTACTTTCGCGCAAAGGTGTGGCACCGGGTACGTACAATCGCGTAAAGGTGTGGCACCGGGTACGTACAAGGACCAAAAAGCGGAAACGAGATGGGAGGGGGGAGGCCGGCGCAGCCCACCATGTGGCCGGCGGCGGTGGGTGGTTGGCCGGTGGCGGCTGGCACACCCCCGCCCCATTCCGCCATCTTTCGCTCCGTTTCTTAGTTCGTGCGTATTTTCTTCGTTATGCGTCCGTTTTTGTCGATTCTTTTTTCGTTGGATTCATTTTTTAAAAACGAAGACTTTGATGAAAAGTAGTCCCAAAAATGAGTTTCCTATCTCCAGATATTGCGTACGAATCATTTGAATTTTCCGGCGGGCGTAGAATCTTCATTCTTTATCCCTTTTTGTTGATTCTTCTTCTGTTAGACTCGTATTTTGAAAACGAACATCTTGGATAAGATGGATGTTGATGATGGGCACTTTAGTCTTTAAATCTTGTTTTGAGGTCTTGGATCTTCAAACGTGTGTGGAATCTTCATTTCTCGTCCATTTTGCTTGATTTTTCTCGTGCAACCTTATTTTGACCTTCTTGGCAGATTCTCATTGATTTGAGTGCAAATTCCAAGAATCGTTCCAGAATGAGCGTGATATCGGTAGTAAAAATGTGACGTTTTACGCCATATCACTACGTCACTATGCATATCAAGTTAAACATCATAAGGCTTGTAAAACTAGCAATCTCTACACAATTGTCCATTTTACATAATTCACGTCAATAATCATTAATTAAAAATCAAAACAAGTTACCAACATATAACCACTTGATTATGCAAACCTCTTGCTTGGAAGCAATCCGGAATGCACAACAATCACTTAATTAATTCTCATAACGCTCACCTTGGTATTTATATGATGATTACCACAATTGATCAATGATTTGATGCCACTTCTTTAACACCTAAATTGATATACCTAACAACATATTTAGAATTAATTCTCACCACAATTAACTAGTAATCACAATTCACCCTCTTTACTTTGATTAGTTTAGCTAACCCATTAACTAACTAACCAAAGGTACCCTCCATAATCACTTCTAACTCTTGATTACTTGTATTTCTTCTTGAATCCATGTTTCATCATCATATACATACATTAATAACATCACTAATCATATCTTGAGTAGATGAACACCAACTCTTAAAATTTAGCAAAAGCTACAAATCATTCAAGAACACTAATGGTGATTTCATCATTTTTTATGACTACTAACAACCTTAATAATACCAATTAGCATCATCTAAATCAATTTCCAACCCTAATTTCGAATTAAAACCGTTAGCTATACAAAACCCCTCAAAAACCTAACTTCTAGGTTAAGTTCATAAGTAAATCACTTACAATAGATTGGAGGTGAAAAAGAGGATGATGAATTGGAGATCAAAGCTTGATTATAGAATTGAAATTGAAGATTTAAGGATGAAGATAAGCTCCTGCGTATTTGCTCTTCACGATTTTGTGGTTTTGGAATATTTTGGAATGAATTAGAAAAAGAGTGCGTAAATGTACATATTAAATTTCATTCCCTTTTAATCTTACAGTCTGGAACTGGGACACCCAATTACGTTTTCTATTATATCATATTTTTCAAATAATAATACTTTATAATAAATATATTTTCACGTACTAAAATGATACCTTAAAATTTTGGGGTGTTACAACTCTCTCCCACTTATTTTGTTCGTGTCCTCACGAACCACTCTTGGTGCACCGAAGGATAGTACACCATCATCTACTCCTCAGGTTCCAAGTAAACTCATAACCCTTTCGGTGTCTCCATTGAACTTTAACAATCGAAACCGTCTTATTCCTTAATCGTTTATCTTTTTGATCGAGAATTTTAACAGGTTCCTCCACGTAACTTAACTTTAACAATCGAAATTGTCTTATTCCTTAATCGTTCTCACGAAAATTAGTCTTCTCATTGTAACTCACCTCTCTCTCTCTCTCTATATATATATATAAACAAGTAAATACCCCGATGGATCGTAAGATGAGTATTCAGTGCACAAGTTCGTAGTCTCTCATCGTCGTCCTCGATCTTCACGTGTTGTAAGTAACTCTGTTTACTAATTTTTTCCAAGGTGTTATAATCATTTTGCTGACATTACTGCTTATGATATATCGATCGACATATGTTTATTAATTTCTTCAGTTTTGTTCGATCACTATATATATATTTTTAGGTTGATTTTTAGTTTACTATATCAGGTGATGTACGTACGTATGTTACAGGGTTTATTATTTCGTTATGTATTAAACCTTACACATTTTACTATTGTATGCAACATACTTTCATTTGTTCTATTGTATAAAGTGAACTTGTAAACATGGTCTATTGTATGTATTATTCCTTTTTGGGTAGGGCCAAAAAAGAAACTTTTCTATTTGGGTATTTTACATACAATTGATTATATTTACAAGTTCAGTACATACAATACAAATTTTCAACATTCAACTAATACAATAGTAAAAAGTATAAAGTTTAATACATAACAAAACAATAAACCATATGTTAAATGTGATCCTATGTTAACTCCTGTAGGATTCTCAATGACATTAACATGAATAGTTTTAGTCTACAATTTTTATTACAAGTCATTGAGAGTAGTGGTCCGATGTTAAACTCAACGTTTTATGAATTTCAAATAGGCTGTCTATTGTAATTAGTTGTTACTCACGACTTAAATCTAATATTGGCGCCCATTTATGGAGTCATTGATCGAGAAACCCAAAACATGAACTTTTAGTCATCGATCACGTAAGGGTGTTTGACTTGAATGAAATTGGTTTTGGTATGAGTTTTGATAAACCCACCCTTTGTGATGTGTTTGAGGACTAAAACCCTTGATTCGAAGGTATATATGATTCCTAAATTTTGAATTCCATCTACGTTTAAAAAAAACACCATCTATCATTCATATCCCCATTCCCATTTCTCTAAACCCTCATATTAATACCCCTAGTTGTAACTACATACGTACTTGAGTTTGTGTTGATATAGTTTTGAAGAACAAAACTATAAAACAACTCTGTTTAATTGAATCGAGTGTTCAAATATTTAAAAAGTTCTAAAAGCGAGAACATATAAACGAGCATTCAGTGTTTGGTTATTTTTTCATTTATTTTTTTAAAAAAAAAAATTATATTGGATGTGTTAGGCGGAATGAAAAAAAACGTAACTATGGCTGATTCGAATATCATTAGATGATTAAGTTCGTTTTGTAATAGTACTTTATTCATATACATCGAAAGGGAATTATCTATCTATTTAAGTAAAATATTAGGAGGGATATTTTCTAACAAAGAGTTTAACTAACTAGTGTCGTAAAAATAACAAGTGTAAAATGAAGCCTTACATTGCACATTTAATGAAATTCAAGTTAAACATGGAAATAATTCACTTAGTTACAGTGTATCAATTGTATTTTTTGAATGATTATGGTAACTATTATGTGTATTAATTGTATTTTTTGAATGATTATGGAAACTTTGAGTTTGTTAACCACTTGTTAACTCATGCCCAGATGCCCTTAGGTAGCCAAACCTTTCTAACAAAATTCCTATTTATTTATTTTTGGTTAGTATACTATATATATCGAATATCCTTTGTTATGATAACTTAACACAAATATATATAGATTTTCATGATTTACGGGTATAGATGATTCAATTTTTAATGTCGAATGGTGGCTCAATTCGCGTCATATATATACGTTGTTATTATTATAATCTTAGAGATTGAACTGATTAAATATTAAAATGATGTTTGTAAATGAAAATATTTTAGTTAGTTACAATTTCTTTTACTTTTTTTTTTATTTGACTCTCCGTCGTTATACTTTTTGTCACACCTTCAAATTCGTTGATTTTGTTTAGCAGAAGCATTTAGTTAAGTATGGGGTAATGACGTCAACATTGTACATGCATACGTATCAGAGCATATGATTACAACAGAACATATATATTAAGATACAAAGTTAAAAATTTACAAAAGTTGACGATTCACCGAATCGTATAAAGTAATTACTGTTTTACAAAAGTAGATTTCAGAAATATGACTAAAACACTTTTAGTTATACTAAAGAAATCTCATTGTCAAAAGTTGACATCCTAAAGCTTCGAGGGTCGCCTATGATCCATATGTCCAGGAGGTCCTTACGTGTGCTGCTAATTCCCTGAAAAACATAGTAAAAGTCATCAACGAGGTTGAGTGAATTCACAGGTTTTATGTTTACGTATAAAGTTTGATCCACCAATATGTTTGTAATGTTTTGCCATAACAGTTTAAGTAATGTTCGTCAAACGTAAAGTGTTGTTGGGATGTCGCCCAAAAGTACAGTTTCTAAAAGTTTGTCCAAGACGTAAGACCTTTCAATATTTTCCGACGAAGTAGGGACTGAAACGTTTGTCCAAGAAGTAGGACCCATCATTAACTGCCCAAGTAGTAGGGACTTTCTATGTGCCCAAGTCGTAGGGACTTTTCAAGTGTGTCCAAGAAGTAGGACTAACATCCAAGACGTAGGATCCACTGCTCAAGAAGTAGAGCCTTCACCCAAGACATAGGATGAAACATTTCCCAAGTCGTAGGGACTTTCTGTATTTTTGCCTAAGTCGTAGGGACTTTCTGTATGTTTGCCCAAGTCGTAGGGACTTTCTGTGTGTTTGCCCAAGTTGTAAGGACTTTCTGTGTATGTTTATGAAAATGCTGTTTCATAAAAGATAGTTAACGAAAATGTGTAGCTGGTCGTTCTCCAGCTAGTTCCAATTTAGTTTTCGTATGAAATACCGTTTCATAAACAAAGTTGTAACAGTTTGACCGCAATCATAAACAGTTTATATAGTTTACATCAAATCAGTTGCATAAAAGTTTGCACCTGTAGCAAAGCCTAAAGTCCAAGTATAGTCCGAAATCTCCTAACGCCCTAAACGTATGAGATTTAATAAGTATGTGAATGTCTAAATCGACCATCCATGCTAGTGTTCGTACAACCAAGTTATGTCCACATGTTTGTTTATACGTTTATGTTTTGAAAAACATGTACGGCTCGTTGGTGAGTTTTCGTAATAATAATTTAAAGTATTATTATTATATTTTTTGTGTTGTATACTTCCCAAAGTATATGTGTTTCATGTGCGAATTATATCATAAAGGTTTGATTCTTGAAGATGTTTAATGATTAGCGTGAAAATATCCTTAAATTTTCTGTTATTTTATCCGAAAGTACACACACACACACACACACACACACACACACACATATATATATATATATATATATATATAGGGTAAGGTTCCAATGAGAACACTTCAAAAAATAAAAACGGTAAGAACACTTCATAAATGCATAATTAGCCAATAAAATCATTAGATTCACACTCATCATCTCAAATATGTGTAGAAAAATTGATTAGAATAGATGCGAAGTTTCAGAAATACACAAAAATTGAAAAAACGATTGATGCACAATTATAGAGATAATCGTGCATCAATAGTTTTTTTTTTATTTTTGTGCATTTTTAGAAGTACGTATTTGTTTTTCTTTGTATATTTGTGATGTATGACTGTGAATCTAATGATTTTTATTGGCTAGTTGTGCATTTATAAGGTGTTCTCACCGTTCTTATTTTTGAAGTGTTCTCATTTGATCCAAACTATATATATATATATATATATATATATATATATATATGTGTGTGTGTGTGTGTGTCCGAATGTGACAAAATTCATCGTTTAGGATCAAAAATGCACTTTTTCAAAAAGTCAACTCACAGTCAAAAAGTCAACTCGCAAGTGGATCCCCAAGTCAAGTGGATCCGCAAGTCAAGTCGATCCGTAGGTCAAGTCGACTCACAAGTCCAAATCTCGACTCGCGAAAATCAATCTCGATCCGCAGAACGAGCTGTTCGCGATTTTTGTGTGGATTTCGATTCTTAAAGCGTTTTTCAAGGGATTTTTGGGCATAATAAGTTGATATAACACTAATACATGGTATATTAATCATTATAAACATGAAATAACAAAGAAAATACCAAAATCTAGGAGTTTTCGAAAAGTGTCGGAAACTTATGCGTGTCGGTTTTGAATTCCGAAAAGATAGAAGTGTAGATCGTGATCCGTGAGTGTTTTATTCCAAAGAAGCTAAGTGATTCGAGTCGTTTTTGTGGTAGTTTTTAGTGATTTTTGGTGGTTTTTAGAGAGAGGTTTGAGAGAGAATGAGAGGAGAGATAGAAGGTGAAATAAAAATGAGGGTGGGAGGTGGGGCCGGTTTCGGGGTCCGAAAAGGAGGGGACTTTGTCCCAAATTTGTGGTATTTTACCCGTGTTCGTTTACCCGATCGTTAAACGTTAGAATATTTTAAATGGTAAGGTTTTAAATGTATTATCGAATATATTTTTAGTTGAGATATTTTTATATAAATAATTTAGTTGAATCGTATAATTTATAACTTTGTTTTATTTTTATTTTTACGAATCTGTTTTGAGTTGTTTCAGTTTACGAAATAAACGTTAATTATACGTTATAAAGTACTTTGTAAATATAATAAACATAATATTTAGTAAACGTTAAGGTTATTTAATAATTTCGTTTTATTAAATAATTATGTTCACCAACAGTCGTATATTTTGCGTTTGATCCAATTGTTTTGTACGTATTTATACGAGTTGCAAAATATGTAATACTACGCGTATTAACTAGTTGAGCTTTGCTAGACTTACCTCTAAAATGTGTTGTGAATTCACTCAAGTAGGGAATTAGCCTAAAATGCGTGCCATTTACGTTTATAATTATGTCGAAGTTGCGGGGTATTACACTTTTGTAGTATAGTACTATCTTATCTTGTATAAATTATATATAGGAAATACATTTACAATGTCATCATTCTAATTAACTTTCGATTTGTCAATTAATTCCTTCAATTTTAATAAATTTTAAAATAAAGTCTCTAACTTATTTAAAAAGGATTTTTTTTGAATAAACTACTCACTTACACATAAAAAAATTATTTATTTGATTAAAACATTATCCAAATCGATTTGTAACGTTTCTATATTTAATTCGATGAGTAGGAAAAAAATTACTTGAAAATGTTAATTTAGACTTTAAATAATTAAATTTTTTCACTGACTTGGTTTCAAAATCTTTTCATTTTTCAATTTATACTTATATAAAACCATTTACATAAAATGATATTATCATAAATCCAACTAAATGCTTAAAAACAAGATATCAAATACAAAATTTCATATTAAAAATCAATAGAACCCATGTGTATACACAAGTTTATAGTCTAGTTTAAGATATACGGAGTAAATGATTATACAAGGGCAATAAAGTAATTTATCTTGTTTAAATAGAGATTTTGTCAAATAATGATATAATAAATAGTTAACCGATCAAGTCCATTTCATATCATCATTATCTTCACGTCTTCATAGATCTTCCTATTATGATAGTAAACTTTCGATCATCTGTGTATATGTTATTATATGGTTAATTTATATCGTGTACTCACTTTTTATTTTAAATATTTTTACAGCTAATTAGTTTGTTATTATACCTGAATTAATATGATGTATCCTTATTGCTTTAATGAATGTCATTTTTACATGATACATAATATTCATAGCTAGAGGTATATATGGTTAAATACAGGGCCGATACCAAAAACTTATTTATGCGGGGTAAACTTTAGAAGTACTTGTTACGTTGCTTTAAAATTTGAGAATCCCCCCAACTGTTTTCTTGTAGTGCATGTAGTAATAACGTATTCAAATTTCTAGTTCTCGAATAACTTTTAGCAACGATTTTAAAGTCAATGTAAAACTAACAAATCTTGCGATTATTTTTGTAGTGGAAGAATTTTTTTTATATAATAATAATAATAATAATAATAACTAGACATAGAAAGAATAGGAGAGGAAGCTGAGGAAAATCGAATAAGATACAAAAAGTAAATAAATGATGTAATAAGTAGTAGCAGGTAATAATAAGTGCCAAGCAAGACGGAATCGAACATGTGACATTTGGCTTGGTAACAAAACACTCAACCACTAAACTATGAGGACAAAACTAAATTTGTTTTCCAACTTAATATATATATATAAAAATATTAACCTTAATTTTCAAATTCTTTTGTGTGAGCAACAACCCACGGTGCCCAAATCCTGAAACCGCCAATGGTTAAATATGTTGTTAAATGTCTAGAAATGTATCCAACTAATGACGATTTTTATGTTTAACTAATACGTTACCACGTCAGTGCCATGTCATTAAAACTAATGTCACGTCACCCCTTTACCGGTTACAAGAGGTCAATTACATACAACACCAAGAATTGAAGTTTATTAAAAACGAACACACAATAGAAGCTCATCATTAGTTTGAACTGTACATTTCTAGTTACTTCACCTTAAAATGTATGTAATGTTAACACTTATGAATTCTGACGTGTTCTCATTGATAGATGGCGGCTGAGTATACACTGCCGGGGCTCTGTCCTGAACACTTCATTTCATGGAAGAAACGTTTTGAAGCTTTTGTTAGGTCAAAAAGTCTACGCGTATGGAGAATCATTGAATTTGGAGAATACATTCCGTGCAAAGTTTCACCAGATGGAAACGGTGAGATTGTTAAACGAGAAAGAGAATGGTCAAAGATGATGAAACCAAAGTTGCTGAAAATTATTTATCAATCCATCTTCTGTATAGTGCTCTAAGTGAACGAACATTTAAGTTAATCTTCAGGTGTGATACAGCTCACGATAT
Organism: Pseudognaphalium luteoalbum; assembly: GCA_963422505.1. Lineage (NCBI taxonomy): Eukaryota > Viridiplantae > Streptophyta > Magnoliopsida > Asterales > Asteraceae > Pseudognaphalium > Pseudognaphalium luteoalbum. Next base: position 31,519,922 of record OY730195.1, read on the forward strand.
ATGAAAAACTCTTGCTGTGATACATGAAGGAAACTCTCAACTTAAGGAATGCAAGATTGATCTTCTTACTCGAGATTTTGAAAACTTTCAGAAGAGTAAATATGTATATATAGATGATATGTATGCAAGATATAACCGAATCATCAGTTCCTTGAAGGCTCTTGGAAAAACATATACAAATAAAGAGTATGTGGAAAGATTTCTTAGTGCTCTTCCTTGTGAATGGACTATCAACATGAACACTATTTTGGAAAATACAAACATATATGAAATCTCTTTGGAAGATCTTATCAGGACTCTTAAAGTCTACAAGTTCAAGATGTTGAAAAACGATTACTTTAATTACGTTGGCTTGAAGCCGACAGAGTACTAGGTGATATGGCAAGACAGTCGAAAGCTTCTTTAAAGAAGAGAGGAAATGATGATACAAGATTGCTCTCAATCTCCATTAGAGAAAACAGCACAATGAAAAGCTAGCTGCTAAATGAAGAGATATGTAGGCCTCTTTACTATAAAAAAAATAAGTCGTTTTGACATATCAGACTAATGAATATGGTTTAGGTTATGTCTTATTTCGGATTTTATTAAAATTTATAGTTTAAGTTTAAATAGATTGTCTTTTGATCGTAAGTTTGCTTATTGCAAGTTGCATATTCTCATATGTTCCTCTACTTTTTGATTTGCTGTATATGCACATATCTACCATTTACCTTTGCTTTGCAATTTGTCATTGTAATACCAAGCTATGACTGGACAAAGCTTAATTCTAACAAAAAGATCTGTCCATTACATATTTATACTTTCAAAGTTAGATCGGTTAGATCATTCTCTCAAATTAAATATGCATTCCGGGTAACGAAATAAAGTAAGAAAGCATGAAATTGTGTCTAAATGACTCAATGATGAACAAAATCTTTTCAATCACAGATCTTTTATGTGTAAAAATCCAAGTGTATGAATGCTTATCACTTAACAGGAGTTAAAACAGTACGTCTATTTTCTATAGCTAAATGTGGTAATATTGACTCATTTTTCTAATAAATGAGTTTACTTGGATACTTTTTCTTGTCAAATGCGACAAACAGGTTAAGTTGAAATAAAATAAAATTTAGTAGTATGGAAATGGGTCGAAGTGGTTAAGTTGGGCAAAGCTTTAAATTTAAATGGTATTTGATCTAGATCTTATTATTTGGATTGGTTTGGATCATTATAATAACAGTATGATTCTTGTAATCACAATCAGTGCATTGATTGTTTATAGATAAATGGACTAATGGATAAAAAAGTGTTTGTCAGTATCTCAACCCAATCACTACTGTTTTGACCCGTACTAAAAATGGATCCTTCCAACCTGCATCCGTTTTGAACCACATCCCAACCCGTCTGCTCAGTCCATCTTGCCAGTTCTAGGTGTAGCACTTTTATTAGAATAGGTGCTAAGGCGAGCGAATCACATAGATATATACTGTAATAAGTTCAGTGTCTATTGGGTTGAAACTTGAAATCATCTAAACAAAATGTAAAAAGTAACGGAATCAAAAGTCTTACTGATATCAATTGTTTCAATACCAGTAAAACTAAGATTAGAAACCAGTTTAGTTGAAAATTGAACTCTGATAGAATACAGAATTGATCGAGTTTGTTAGAAATTTACAACAAAGATATATGGAGTTTTAAGTTTGTATAACAAGAAAGTATTAAAACCACAATGAAAGTTCTAAAATCGAAAATTAAAATGCAGGTAGCCAGTTTTTATCCCAATTAAATTGGCTCACTCTTGTGACCAATTTTGCTCAACTCCATTTGGTATCAACTTGGAGTTAGTCTTCGTAGGTGTTTTTACTCTGTTATATACGGAGTATTTAATTAGATTTCGAGGTTGACATGTGTTAAATGTGGGTGTCCACATTTGGATGACATAGAGTGGTGTCTTGACTCTAACAGTTAGTCGTTTGAGATATCAGACTAACGAATACGCTTTAGGTTGTCTAATTTCGGATTTTGTAAATATTTTAGTCTAGGTTAATTACATTTTTTTTATTGTATGTACGTTTGCTTATTGCAAGTTTTCACATCTAAATTTCACGATTAGATCAGTCTCCTAAACATCCATTACAGGTAACAACAAGAAGGGGAGAAACACGAATCTGTGTCTTCAGTGAATCAATGATGAATACAATCTCTATTCATGCTTATCACTATCTACCGTCCTCTTTTACCCAAATAAAACTATGAGTTATAACATTACATCTTTTTTTACAGCTACATGGTAATATTAACCCAATTACCAATGAATGAGTTCATTTGGATTGTGTTATATGTCAAATGGCATAAGCAGGTAAAAACAAAGTTAGCTAGTAGCAAAATGGGTCGAGGAGGTTAAAAGTTGTGTTAATTTTTTATTTCTAATTGTAACAATATGGGTTCTGTTATCATAATCGATACACTGATTGTTTATTGAAAAATGAAATACATGGATAAGAATATATGTTTGTTACCGATCTTAATCCGACCTGGATTGTTTTGACCCATATTCAAAACAGCCATTCCAACTCAGACCTTTTTGGAACCACTTCCCAACCTGTAAGAATAGTCCATCTTGCCATTTCTAGGTGAGTAATCTATTATCAGTGGTAAGTAAGGCTGGTGATTCAAATTTTATATACATCATAAGTGGCTCTCCCTTGGGTTGATTTTCAAAAGTTAAAACAACCAAAACAAAGTGTAAAAAAGTAATGGAATCAAAATTGTAACTGTCCTAATTGTTTCAATACCAGTTTGATTTTGATTAAGAACCGTTTTAGCTTAAAAGCCAATTCTTAATAGAAAACACAATTGAGTTTGTTTTAATTTAAAATCTATAAACATTAAACGATGCCGTATCAAGTTTGAAAGAGTATAAAAAAGTTGTTATAACCAAAATGAACATAGCTAGTTTTCATCCCTATTAAGTTGGTTCTCAAGCTTTGGGACTGGTTATTGCTCACCCCCATTTGATATTAAGTCAAAATGGTCTTTTCTAAACCATGTCAAACAAGCGGTGATTGGTCCTAAAGTTGTATATGTTTGTGTAATTTTGGAAAAAGAGCAACTAAAGGAAAAAAAATGTTGATTGTGTTTTATAGTTGCAATTTCTGGGGTAACTTTTGTAATTGTATGGTTTGGTTGAGATGATAATATAATGTACATGTCGCAACAATGATTAAGATACAAAACTATAGTGCAGTGAAAATCCAGTGTTTAGACATGTACTGACAAAAAATGGGGAATTCTCGGTATCAAGTTTTGGGAAATTGAGATGGGCAATTTGAGTATATACCTGTTACATGCAAGGGAAATGATAGTAGTGATGTGATCATCCAACCCGTAGTGATATTTGTATCTTATTATCTTGTTAAGGTACTTTTTGAAACATGTCTTGGGATTTTTAGCTCTCCCTTTCTTTGGTTTATATGCTATTTTTAGAGGTGGCAGTTTCGACCCTCTTGGGTCATTCTTTCTCTGTAAAAGACTGAATGTGTTAAGCTAAAGGATTTAACTAAATTGGAAATAGGGCAAGTCTTAAAAGTGTATCCAAAAGCCAAAGGACTTTCTTTTTTGTAGTGTTTATGATATTTGAAGTAACATCTAGCACAATAATAGTTCCAATAATAAAAAAATCTGGGTAAAATTTATCCTCTTGAGTAACCAGCTCCTCGGTCTGGCCATTTTGCCACCATTTTTTATTCTTTTAAGTTTTCAATTCCAATTCTGAAGTTTATGTGGGCAGTTTACCTTTAGACTGTTTTTTAAATTTATGGGGACTAGCTCATGAAGTGTTTACATCGGTATTGAGAGGCTTGTCATCATCAGAACTTCAAGTATTAGAAACATAATCCAAACACTATATACTAATACTACAGGTGGGTTTATGACAACTAATCATCTGATTATGATTATTAACTAGTTAATTGACCCGTGAATACACGGGTTTGAAATAAAAAATAAAACTATAATAAGGTCATTGATATATTTTCCATCAATAACTATACAAATAAATTTTATGCATTAGATCCTATATTACACTGTATTACTTTTTGTATGTTATTTCTAATGATTATTTTTGTAATGGTCAACAAAAAGTAGGACCAAAAGGAGCACAACCATGACTACTATTAACAAATGAATGCAAAAAACTTTATAACACTCTTTGAGGTGGACCTGGATGACACAAAAAATACAGAAATATGGTACTCTCAGAAGCCTCAAACTTAAATGAGTCTCACCTCAGCGTCTTTAAGTTATAAGGCAGCATGGGGTGCTTTTCATTTTGAATAGCGATCTCAGTCATGAAAACCGAAAATGTATACATACAACTAAGGATATATAGCTTCACTAAGTAGACACGACAACTCTACCATTCAATTCTGGTTGAAGCTGGGGATGCATGAATGGAAATTAGGAATCTGAGGATTTTGTTTTCCATCTCAAACTTCAGAAAGTCTGTTGTCATTTGCAGCGTTAAAACTATTTACAAAACCTGAGTTATCATGGCACATGGCACAGAGAATGTTCCAACTCTGAACAAGGAACAGCTGACAAGGGCTCTCCAGCTCCCGAATAAAGATTGTTGCCAGAAGTATTAAGGGTTGATGTAGGAATCTCCTGCAGCCTATCTTGCATGTAAAAAGGACATAAATAAGCCACTTTAGTTATCAAACAACATGTAACAGATAAAGGATCAATTCGTAAATAACGTTACGATTATGACATAAAAGTTATGAGCTTGGCTCAGCTGAAAACCTACTTTTACACTAACGATGTTATATAAACTAAATCGTTATTATTCAATAAGATCGACACATGACTTCCTAATAAACATCTTTCCCTCGCCTAAAAGGATCAGTGATCACACCATATTCGCATATAATGGCTTCTAAAAAACTACCAACTCTAAGCAAGAGTAAATACTTATTTCATATGAACAGCAAGAACAAAAAAACCTAAAGAAGAGATAACAAAGCTGTCAATATAAAAAATTTCAAAATAAACCAAACAAAATCAAAATTTTGCAGATCATCATAAGGTCATAAACAGAATAAGATATCAAAGTGAAATCGAACAACAGCTCTCAAATAATGTTTTAGCAATATGTACAATCATAAGTTGTGAACTCCAGTTAAACAAACAAAAGTCAGAACTATAAAACATATTATATGCGATTCAGAGTTTGAATTTCAATACCTGTTAGTAAATATGCCCCTCTGCTACTTCTTTCTTGAATTATATTACTTTATGACTTCGCGTTTTACCATCATGAACCACCACCATAAACTACATATACAACCCCACATAAATAAGTATAGCAGAGCTGAATCAAAACAATCCAAATCAAACATTTATATATCTCATTCTAAATTATGATATTGAATTCCATTTTCTAAAAACATACCAAGCCATGGGCTTCGTAGTCGCCATCCAATTAGTTATGGACTCTAGTTATTCAATCGAAACAATTTTTGGTTCGGGTTCAAGTTGAGGTGGTTTGTCCCCAGACGGACTACCTGGTTTCACAATCTCTAAATCTGTAAGACTTTCATTGCTGGAGAGCTGAGTAGAGTTATTGCCAATCGCACCAGCTTCGGTCAGCAGCGGCACAAGCTGCCCAGCTCAAAGTCAACAAACCATTAAAAACGAAGTCATAAACAACCGAAAATTGAATCTGTATGTTCCAAATTAGTCAACTCCTTTAAAGCAGATTGAATCTCACCACCATCACCTTTCATAACTCAATAAAATTAGTTTTTGAAATGTCCACTTCTGAATGATAAAATACAGTCATGCACAAAATGCAACTGTTATAGCACTTTCAGTGCTCAAATGCAACTGTTATATTACTAAAAATGTATCTAAAATGATTATGTACTGAACTATCACTTTCAATTGCTCAAATGCAACTATTATATGAGTCAGTTTCGAGGCACATGTTTATGATACTATGAATAAGAGTATGTCCATAAGAAAACAAAATGAAAAGAAATGCCAAGTATGCTACTGTTTCCATACCCTCGCTGCTAACAAAATGTCATGTTCCAATATTTTCCCACCATCACAACACCCTTAACTCATGGCAAGCAATTCTGTTTGATAAATAATACTGTAGACTGAAAGGCATTTAAGAAACAGTGTGATAAAATTTCAAAAGCATGTAATTAACACCAAAACTACTTTCAAGTTTCAATTATAAAATAATACATGTGGCATTTGATAATTAGAACAACAGTAGAAACCTAAAATCAACCATCATAACAGAATACTTTTTAAAAGCTACATATATAGGCATGGAATTATTCATAGCAAAAGAATAAAATTGCTATTAAGAACCTTAACAATTAAACAACTTCTAAAAATGCACCAACATAGAACACTTTAAGCAATTTGGGACTAACACAGAAGGCCATAATTTCACCTTATATCTAGCTGTTATAAGTACCTTGAATAATTCTTTCTATGAGGCATTTCATCAAACACTTGTTGGCCATTCCACCAAACACCTTTGATTAAACACAAACTATTCATCATCCATCTTCGAGTTCCACTACCTAAAACACGTTAAACTCAAAGAACTCAAAGAACAAATAAATAGAAGATTAAAACATAGAGACACAGAATGAAAACATAAAATTAGGGGGAAAAACCTGATATCAAACAGTCGTATACTAACCTTAATTTCGAATGATTGTTGAATGGCTCATTTCACCATCATGGCCATCGTTCAATCTTCAATTTTCTATCAGTATATTTGAAATTTTGGTTGAAGAGAAATTGATCAGATGAAAAAGAACACAGGGATAATTATGGATGGAACCTGCAGTGATTTTAGCTGGGAAAGAAAAGCATCTGCTCAATTTTGGGCGTGTATAAGATAAGTAATTTAAAATTAGGGATAAAATAAGTAATTTAAAATTAGATGTGTTAGATAAGTTTGAGAGTTACAAGGGAAAATTAATTCTATATTTGATATTTGTATTGGTGAATTTAGAATGCTTCGAGATAAATATTACACTTCTCTACTTTTCCCAAAAAATTATATATATATATATATATTCTCTATTAATCTTCTTTATATATTAAAAGAAAGTGTTAATTAGGTATCTAATTTAATCTCAACCTTTAAATGATTTAAACAATTAAATGTGAACCATTGATCTTAAGTTGAAAATCATGATTACCTAATAGTGGAGATGAGGTGCCAAAAAGTCTAAATTGCCACTACCCTTTAAATAAATAATCAATTAAAATTCTATTAGAATAATCAACATTTAATGTTCTCATTCAATTTTTAACACTTAAATTAAATGCAATTTATTATGCAAATTGATATCTAGTAATTAATTTTTGGTTACAAATGTAAACCCATAAATATATCTTTTTTATACTTATATGATACATTAATGAATATTTAAATTAAATGTATCTTAAAATTATTTTAATATAACTTAATTCACATGTTTGTCATAAATATAACTCAATTTAATCTTCTATATCTTTTATCATTTGATACTAATATATAAAGAATTTACTACCAAATTTTTAAACTATAAAAAAGAAGAATACTTAAAATTTATATACTATACTATTAGATATGTTATTCAACACCTAAGATTATTATAATATAACTACTAATGAAAAGTCATATGTTCTTTTTATAGATATAACTCACTTCAATCTTCTATATCTTTTATATTTTATACTAATACTAGTAGGTTGCCCGTGCTTTGCAGCGGAGAAAATTTAAAATGAGTAAAAATATATTTTCATTAATCGTTGCAAATATCTCAGCTGCAATAGAAACATTGTTCATGGTGTTTTTCGAAGTAATTTTAGAACGTAAGCACAACGTTTTTATTAAATTTGTAACTTTATATATTTGTAAATATGTTTACGTATACTTATAATGATCATATTTCTTTGTACAATGATTGTGCACTTTCTTTTCGAATTGTTTGTGTGGTCTTAATTATATGTGGAGCGACTAATATTGAGACACTTATTTTGATAAAAAGAGAGTACTTATACCACATATATATATAAAATAATTTTAAGTTAGTACTATGACGACTTAAACTGTTATAGAGTACCAAACAACAAATGTGTCTGATATTTTGAACCTTATTTATTCAAACGGTTTGGTAGTAACGTACATTTTGTTGTTAAGTATTTTCGAGGTGGTGTTAAACTTCGATTCAAGCAATCTAACAATAAAATATATTTTCCAAATCAACTAAACAATGACTAATTTAATCGATTTTAAAACATTATCCGCCGCATAGCGCGGGTTCTAAAACATTCAAACAGAGGTACGATATATAGTATATTCGTGAGTGTGATGTTTGAATTCATTTTATAGCCGCCTATTATAAAAAAGTTCGATAATATATGGTAGCTAGATAGTATAGATATTCGTTAGAGCATACTGGGTCTATAGTTTTTTCTTCAACAAAGTAAACAAACAATATAGTTTCAAATATCTATATATATAGAAATACTATAATTATATTGAATAATAATTGATTATTGTAGTTTCCATGTAAGTATAGTCAAATAAAAGGGTATAATAGGTATTTCTCATCTCCCTTTTGTAAACTTTTTGCCAAACCCCCTAAATGAATTATAAGGGGTATGGATATAAAAAATTTACTACCAAATTTTTAAACTATAAAAAAGAAGAATACTTAAAATTTATATAATATATTGTTAGATATGTTATTCAACACTTAAGATTATTTTAATATAACTACCAATAAAAAGTCATATATTTTTTTTATAAATATAACTCACTTCAATCTTCTATATCTTTTATCATTTATACTAATATATAACGAATTTACTACCAAATTTCTAAACTATAAAAAAGAAGAATACTTAAATATTAAATACTATATTATTAGATATGTTATTCAACACTTAAACATTTGAATGGACTCCAAATAATTATAAAAGTTAATATATTAATGTTATATAAAAAATTTACCCATTTGATTTGTAACAAATGAGTAGAAATTATTATATTAGTTTATATAACGTCAAATTCATTACTTGAAGCATTTTATAGTTATATTAGATATTTGTTTCTTAATTTTAATTAACTTTCACTTATTATAATTAGGGATTGCGATGTGGGTTGAGTTAGGTTTGCTGGTAAAAAGTTAAATAATTATAAAAGTTAATATATCAATGCTATATAGAGAATTTGTCCATTTGATTTGAAACAAAATAGTAGAAATTACTATATTAGTTTATACAACATCAAATGCATGATTGGAAACATTTTATAGCTATATTAGATATTTGTGTCTTGATTTTAATTAACTTTCAATTATTATAATTAGAGATTGGGATGTGGGTCGAGTTAGATTTGCGGGTCAAAAGTTCACATTATAAACTCGAAACTAATTTGATAAATGGGTTAACGGGTTAAAAGTAGCCAACCCATATATATACAACATGCATTGTGCTGTTTGGTCGGTCAATCTATTGACGTGGACTTTAACCCAAACTCAATAGGATATGATAAACAGGTTGGCGGGTTGAGACTTGAAAATGCAACTATTCCTCATTTATTTCCGTGTAAAAGTTCAAGTTGTATTGAGAATTATTACCACTAATTAGAATAATTAAAAAATAAAGTATACAAAATAATGTACAAATAGTATTATTATTTTACTATTTACACAAGTACTACGACATGTCGTTAAACAAATCTATCATGAGTAAATCTTTTGTGGCCACTGCATAGCGGGGGGGAAACGTGCACCTAATCAAGTTATATGCAGAGATACACGATGAGAGTCATTTGAAACAAAATAATTAGTTTTGGCAACCGGCGTGATTTATCGTATTGTTCATTAGTGATTGCGATTTCATTTTTAGGTATTGAAGTTTAAGTATTAATCACTACTTTCAATGATATAAACGTGCTTAATAATGTCTAAAGCTATTATCAAAAGACAAACGTCTCCTTTAATTCAAAATCATTTTCCAAAGTCATATGTGAAAAGTGTCGAATGATACGTTATACAATTAAATAAAAATAAATCTTCGTACTAAAATTATGAAGTAGCCCGCAAATTTTACGGGTTATAATCTATCTAGTTAATTATTATAACAAACCTTAAAATAGGTAGACATCCTAAAATAAATCCCCATTAAAGTAATCTTAGCCTTTAAATAAATTAACCATCATAATTTTTAACCTTTGATTTAAATTATCTAATTTTTCCATGTAATAAGTATCATTATCGTTAGTTAAATTACAAAATTACCCCTAATTATGTCTAATTCAAATTCAAATTCACCTAATAATCATTTAATTTTCAAATGAAACCTTTGACTAATTTCCAAATAAAACTCACGAACAAAAAGGGGAAATTAAAAAAAATACCCTTTTTTAAACGAGTATATACCGGTTTGCCCTACGCCAAAAAAAATTGAGGATATACCCCTAGGGATCGCAAAAGCAAATTTGCTTTTGCGATCCCGTGTTTGCGATTTGCGAACCCGTAAACGTATTCGAGTCGTTTTTAGCTTTTGCCCAAATCGCAAATCGCAAAAACAATTTTGCCATTTGCGATTTGCGAATGGCTTAAGTTTTTTGCGACCCGTGTCTCCCATTTGCGATCTGCCTTGCCCGTGTCTGTGTTGCTCGTGTGTGCCCCCATTCGCAAATCGCAATTTTTTTTTTTTCCATTTGCGATTTGCAAATGGCTAAGTCGTGGCCACAATTTAAACTTTGCGATGGCATGTGTTTGGGCCGACTGCACGCGTAGACGAAGCCAGAGGAAAGCCTTGGCAAATCGCAAAAGCAAATTTGCTTTTTGCGATTTGCCTATGCTCGAGTCGTGCCAGTTCGTACCGATTCGCAAAGTTTGCTTTTGCGATTTGCGTCCGGCTATTTTTTTTTTTAATATATATACCTACGTATTTGTTTTTTGCTTATTATTTCCGATAACTATATTTTTGGATAAGATTTTGCGTGATTTTCGGGATATACGATTTTCGGATAAGCTTTTCCGTGATTTGCGGGATTTAAAATTGTTGGATAAGATATCTGGATAAGATTTTCTCTGATTTTCGTGATCTTCTGCCATTTATAAATATTGTGACTATAAGGAGGAACACATTGTCAAATTTTTCACCAATTGTTATATAATACAAAATTAAATTTATAAAATGGTTCAATCTGGTCACTTTTGGCAATTTCGATCTCCAAATGAAGAATCATTTACTGAAGAACTATATGCTGAAGTTCCTGAGTTGTTTTCAATTGCTTTTCGTCATGGTGGACATTTTCAGGGCGCACAAAGAATGTATTGGCAAGATTTGTTGACGTTCATTGATTGTGTAGATGTCGATGAATTTGACACCAAATTTCTGGACTACGCTTTGTCAGAGCTAGGTTATTGTGCTCCAGAGAGGTGGTTTTGTTACTTTAAAGAGCATGATAAAGACCTAGATGATGGTTTGCAATTGATAACTGATGATGCCGAGCAACTGAAGCAGATTACTGACTACGCAAAAATACATAGAGAAATTGAGGTGTATGTTACACGTAACGATCTGTCTCATCCCTCAAATTCTGGGACAATGATGCCAGTAGCAATTTCTAAGATTATGACTGGTGCTTCAAGTGCAAGACGGTTATTCGACTAGTGATAAGCCACATACTTCTTAGGATCATGTTAGTATTATGTTAAACATTTAGCTATATAAGATTTGGGTTATGTATTATGTTAAACATTTAACTCCTTCCTAAAGCATGTGGTGTGATCTTCGTCTTCAGGGGAATCGGCAGGAATCAATCGGTAAGTATAAACCTTCCTTAGCTGCCTAGGTCGAAAAGCACAGCCTAATATATTAGCTCGTGCTTTTCGACATAGGCAGATAAGGAAGGTTTATACTAACCGATTGATTCCTGTCGATTTCCGTGAAGACGAAGATCACACCACAGGCTTTAGCAAAGAGTCCATTGCAAAAATGTGGTTTGAGTGGAACGAGTATTGTGGTCAAATTATGTAATTTGTTAAATCTTGCAATTCGTATGTATGTTTCAATCAATCGGATGGTTGCCAAATTATGTAATTTGTTAATCGTTATGTTGCTTATTTAGTATCCATTTACTTGTTATTTGTAACTTGATGTTTTACCATTGTGTTGACAAGTAAAAGTGAACATATTATAAACTTATTGAGCTAAATTAACCATGATAATTAAAAGTCCCTAGTAAAAAACAGGAATAGCATTGCAAAGTAGTACATCACATAGGTCTAACAAACTTAAGGGTGACTCAAATGAACACTTGGATAACTCTGAGTCGGTTGTGACGGCGTTGCTGCTTCGTCCTCGAAATGGGTATTTGTAGATTTTGTGGACGGTTGCTGCAAGGAAAAATTTAACCTTTATATTAATAATACAATGTAATATTTTATTTTTTATACTCATACAGTACGAATTTACCTTTCGCGATCTTGACTTGGATTTTGATTTGGACCGTGAGTTGGATCTTGTTGTGGTTGTTGTTTGGCTTTGCTCATCTGTTCTATCGTAAGGAGCCATACAAGTAATTCGACTATGTCCGTGTTCCTTGCAACGACTACATTGTTTTGTGTATTTTCCTTTCTCCTCTCCTTTAGAAGGAATACGTACACGCCCAGGTGGACGACCAGATTGCCGCTTCACAAGTATCGGCGGTAAGCAAATTTGTAGATTACCTGGATCGGCCCATTCTGAAGGATGAGGCAAAGGATTTATAGCCTCACTGTAGGCCGCTCGATATGTTTTTGTGGTGAAATACCTCTCTGCGTAGCATGTCACGCTGTCAATTTTAAAGTAGCGGGTCACTGCCGATACGTGTCCGCAAGGTAAACCAGACAATTGCCATTGCATGCAAGTGCATGTTCTTGCTTCCAAGTTAACTGTCCCATTCTTGTTCCCATCAAGCACCTCACATATGATATTTGTCGATGGCTTGACCTTCCAGCGTAGCGACTTGCCAACCCTTTTACCGATTTTGTGCTCCGCATATGGTGTCACAGGTGTTGTAACACCCACGGCAGTGTTTCGATGATTGAAATACCATTGTTGTATTGAAGATCTAAAAAACTCCAAAAGCATTGTGACTGGGAGTTTTCTTGCATGCTTGGTCATGGCGTTAATGGACTCCGCACTGTTACTTGTGAGATAAGCATATCGTGTCTTTGTTGAATGATGCCTTGACCATCTTTGTTTCCCCACGTCCGTAAGAACCTTAGCTGAAGCTGGTAAGTGCCTGGCAATGGCACCATAATGGTGATCGAAATCTGACTGACGGTACGCCTTACACATTTTCCAATAATGCCATTCGAAGTGCTTGACTTTTGAAGATTTACTTTTCAAGTTTCCCAAAATATGACGACAACACAGGGCGTGAAATGCATCTGGAAACACAGCAGAGATGCCGGATGCAATAGATGGAGCCCTATCAGAGATGAATGTCAGGTTGTCAATCCCACCAGCAGATTCTATGGCATCACGTAAGTTCCCTAAGAACCATGTCCAAACGTCGGACGTCTCTCCCGCCCCAATTCCATAGGCTAGCGGCAAGATGCTGTTATTTGCGTCCATCGCGACGGCAATCAAGTTGGTACCCAAGTAACCCCCCTTCAAATGGGTGCCATCAACGATGATAATTGGGCGTGTATGGTTGACAAAAGAACGTATCTACAAGGGCGTAATAAAAATTATATAAAATATATATATAAATATACGTATACGAACATAAGATGTAAACCAACAATCATAACTTACAGCTGCACCAATTGACATGTAGCACATTACAAATTTGTTCTCTTCGTCTGTACGGAGATTTGTAATGCTCCCCGGGTTATGTAGCTTTAGGTTGTGGAGGTAAATAGGAAGTTTCGTAAACGATTCAGCTGGAGTACCTCGCAACAACTCTATAGCATAACATTTTGCCCTCCATGCTTGGTTGTATGTAAGGTTGATTTTAAAGCGTTCCGTCATATCAAGTTTGATTTCCTTACCTCTGTATACACGTCCTTCCAAACTCATAGCCTCTTTTAAGATGTTACCAAGCACTTTCTTGCTCGCAGAACGACTATTGGCCAAGATTTGAGTACGAGAACAAGTGTGAACATCACGTAACTTCCTAACCTGGAAGTTGTTACAATCTTTGATGCACGCTGCACTTATCTTCCAATCACAGTTAGGCAATATACATTTTGCTGTGTACCTTTTCTTGTCTGACTTCTTCAGCTTAACCTGAAAACCTTCTTCGAGGCACTTAGTATGCAACTGAAGAAGAAATTCATCTTTAGTTTCAAATGTTTGGCCCTCTCAAATCCGACAACATAAAGGGCCCCGAGAGCTTCCTAGCAGTGGTGAGTGGCGTGTCAGAAACATAACCATCATGGAAACCATCCTGGTCAACACCGTCAAACTGAAAAGTCAAAAAAGCAAGCGTTAGAAACATCTGTACGATAACTTCACATACAGTATCATAATTGTAAACTAACAATAAATACCTCATTCGTCTCATTCATCCCAACTTGCTTCAACAACTTTTGTATAATCACATGTTGCTCATCGGCCCGCTTGTCTTGCGCATCAACCCGCTGAACCAGGGTTTCAATAACCGTAGCCTGAGCATCCACCCTTTCGTGTAAGGAGCGCCACTCTGCCTCAGACGTCGACGGATAGGTCTGATGCACATCTGTACCGGGAGCATCACCAAATGTGCCAGCATCATCAGATGGAGTGGGATCTGATGGCTCGCCATCCCCCACTTGACTCTTCCGTGCCTTCTTCAATGGCCTCTCAGCAACTTGCTGCTCGTCAAAGTACTTCCAACTATCAATCAACCATTGGCACTTCTTCTCATATTTATTCGGCTTCAAAGTTATTTTCGGAAGGTGCTCTGGTATGGTATCCTTCTGCATAAAACGAGTCATCAATTTTTCATCAAACTACCTTTCTAAAAACTAAATCAATTTTTCATCAAACTATATATATATATGTATATATATATATACATATATATATATACATATACACTAAATCAACATACACATACATGTAAATAAAAATTTATATGTCCGTTTACTTATACATATAGATCATTTTTAAAACGGATATACCAGCTAATAATTTTCAAAAAAAATTGGAAATGTCCTTTTTGTAAAACGGATATACCAGCTAATAATTTAGCTTATCAAATGACCAACAATTCATCAACATCAACCAATGCAAAGCACTATATTTATGTCCACAGACAGGTACACATAAACATACACATGAACATAAAATCGCTTACCGCAATACGTAAAAACTGCCCGAATTCTTTAAATTCGATAACCTTCCTTTTTCGCTCCCAGTAGATCCCACGTGGTATTTGATCTCGCTTAGGCCTAGTAGCAATTGTCTCTACCTGATGATGAAAAGCTTCTCAAATCCAAACCTTGTAGACAATAAGCAAACGACAATCAAGCATTTAAATGTTTTACTATATTATAGATTAAATAAACAATAGTATGAAATAAATCTAACATTAATAATTAAGATGCTGCTACCTTACACGCCCAGCCAAAACCACTCAACGTGTACTGCATCCCGTCTTGAGTCAGCCGAGTCTCCAAACCCTTATCCAACTGCTCATAAGTTCTCGCCCAAATAATATTACCCCAAGTGTACCGGTCAAAAACATCAAAATCCTCAACTATATGCATATGGTCATCCTCAATGTTATGCACACCCTGCTTTCCTAAAAACCCTTTATATATCAACATAAGCATACACATGCGCACACAATCCTCATCGCTCAATTTCCTCGGCCCACTAAACAAACCTTTATCGTGAAACTTATTAGAAAGGTCTGACACACGTACGCTGCGTTTCAGAATGTCCGGGAACAAACGCGCTCTAAATGCCGGTGTGGTCCGTCGAACCTCCTTGGGTATATGATCCGATATGTTTTCATTGGGCCCAAACCGTAAACCTGTCACCAGACAAAACTCCCTGCGTCCGAATCGTATAAAATGGTCATCTGTATCAGCCACCCTAAACCACAACTCACCCGCCTCCACGCGGGGGTGCTTTAACCCTGGACGCTCCTTTCGGCGAAACTGCAGTATATGATGCACAAAACCAGGGTCATTTTCTGGAGCCTTCACATCCAACCAATGCCCTAAACAGTGGTCTCTAAATATCTTTTCTTGCTCGCTAGATAAGTTCAACTTTATATGTCCAGTAACAGTTAGTTGACTTTTCAAAGTCAGCCTTCCATTAAAAATGTGCTGCACATTGATCAATCAAGCAAAACAAGTGTCGTTAATAAAAGCGATAAATAACAATTGTTTAATACAATCAAGTTATTTTTCAGATTTTAATATGAATATGTATATTAAAATGTCAGTTACAATTGTTTTAATATGAATATCAGTGAAATAAAAATATTATTTTCAAATTTTAATCTCAAGTATATTGAAATGGTCTAACTTTCATAGAATCAAGTTCTGATATTTAAATCTTCATACAGATTAACCAAATTAATCATTACCATATAACCGGCTAAATATATTTACTTAAGTTTATATAAATTTAGTATAAATATGACACAAGATGTGTAGGTAATTAAACTTACAAATAAGGCCTATTTTAATAAAAATAAGATTTTTATTTGGAGTTATGATTGAAGGTTTTATAAACCCTAATTATAATACCCTAGACACAACTTTCATATACAAAAGTCTCATTAAGAAAACAACAAATTAAAATTTAGAACGAAACAACAAACGACACATTATAACTAAATTTTATCACATTAACAATGACACATTCAAACTTAACAAGCCAAACACTTTAAATTTTATATAAGGACTTAACCATTATAACTAATCATATCAATCATCATTATCACAACAAATACATATAACTTCTTATTTAGATCACAAAATTAAAATGAATACTATAGGTCAATACATATAACGGCCGGGTGGGTGGGTTTGGGCAAGCGGGTCATTACGGCCATCATTACAAATTATAACAAATACATAAAACTTCTAATATCACAACAAATATATATAACTTCTAATAACACAACAAATGCATATAACAAATCACAACAAATACATATAAGAAATACATATAACAAATTATAACGATCATCATTATCACAACATTAAGTAAACGGCAAATCACAAAAATAAAATGAATACTATAACGAGTTATCACAACAAATACATATAACAAATAATAACGATCATCATTATCATACATCATTATCAAATACATATAACAATGGGCTCGGGTCTAACAAATTATACGTACATCATTATAATAACATATCACAAAGAATGGCATTTTAAGTTAACATTAAAATATATAACGAGTTACAAATTATAACAAATACATATACGACCATCATTACAAATTATAACAAATACATATAACTTCTAATACCACAACAAATACATATAACAAATTATAACGATCATCATTATCATACATCATTATCAAATACATATAACATATAACGACTTACAACAATCCATAATATATATATAATCAAACAAACATTGTATTAACCTACCTAGCTTCGTTACTATTATTAGCAATGCTTGAACAACAATTAACTCAATAGATTTGTGAACATTATATTAAATCTATAACCTTCGATGCATAAATCTATAACATATATATTAAAATCGAGTCTATATACTCGTTCAAAGCCTAACCAATATTGGCTTGGGACCAAATGGTAATGAACAACTTTAATTGAGCCTAATATTGATACAAATCAGTCCGGCACACAATCAAAACCGAAAATATTTAAAAACAATCAAAATATATGGTGCACACCAAGTGTTCGACGAAATGCCACAATGAAATTTCGGCTTTAAACACACTATATTCAAAAACAAACGGTAACTTTAGCAACTATAATACAACAATAACATAATACCTGAGAATCATCCATCGTTTAACTCGAAACCCGAAAATTTGAGCATCCACCTTCGTTCAAACCGTGGCCGAAACCTTTGGGGTCGTGAATCCCGTGGCCTACAACGCGGTGGTACGGTGGTGGTGGTGGGGGAGGCAACGGAGGGTGGTACGGTGGTGGGGGTGGTACGGAGGGTGGTACGGTGGTGATGAATGGGGCGACGGAGGGACGGTGGTACGGTGGTACGGTGCGATTTGCGGAAGAACAAAAGGGTAGGGGTGAATGGTCGTGAACGTGGAACCGGAACAAAGATGGTGGACGGGATTCGTAAATCGCAAATCTTGCGATTTACGATTTACGGGGGTGGTCGTGAACGTGGAACCGAGACAAAGATGGTGGGGAAGAACAAAAGGGGTTAGATAAGTGCAGTGTTTTATTTAAATTTTGGGCGGTGGCAAAAAGCAAAACCCAACTTAGCCATTTGAGAACTCGCATACGTTAACGGGTTTAAATTGTGAACTCGTTCACCGTTTAAATTGTGGCCACGACTTAGCCATTTGCAAATCGCAAATGGCAAAAAAAAAATTGCTTTTGCGATTTGCGAATGGGGGCACACACGAGCAACGCAGACACGGGCAAGGCAGATCGCAAATGGGAGACACGGGTCGCAAAAAACTTAAGCCATTCGCAAATCGCAAATGGCAAAATTGTTTTTGCGATTTGCGATTTGGGCAAAAGCTAAAAATGACTCGAATACGTTTACGGGTTCGCAAATCGCAAACACGGGATCGCAAAAGCAAGTTTGCTTTTGCGATCCCTAGGGGTATATCCTCAATTTTTTTTGGCGTAGGGCAAAACGGTATATACTCGTTTAAAAAAGGGTATTTTTTTTAATTTCCCAACAAAAAGTCCTGCATTTTTAGGAGTCAACAACTGTGATTGTTAAACAAATTGAATGTTATTTACTGCAAGCCATCAATTAAAAAGTTATTTGTACCACGAAATACTCCGTATTCATCTTCCCCTTTGTGAATTTCAGGTCACTTTTCTCTGTCTCTTATTTCTTTTTCTTGATGGGCGGTCTCTTATTCATTATAGATATAGATTTAAATTTTTATCAATATTCAGTTAAGGATTTTGATTATTGCAGATTAACTTCATGTTTTTGATTCTCCAGTTCCTTCTATTTAAAGTTTCTTGATTCGTGGTCTATGTGGTTCTGATAGTGTAAGACTTGAAGGTGATTGATTTTAATCTGCATTTGAATTACCAATATTGGTGTATTATCCTAATATGTTTTTGCATATAAAGATGGTTGATTATTTTTATTTGGCCATTCCACCAAACACCTTTGATTAAACACAAACTATTCATCATCCATCTTCGAGTTCCACTACCTAAAACACGTTAAACTCAAAGAACTCAAAGAACAAATAAATAGAAGATTAAAACATAGAGACACAAAATGAAAACATAAAATTAGGGGGAAAAACCTGATATCAAACAGTCGTATACTAACCTTAATTTCGAATGATTGTTGAATGGCTCATTTCACCATCATGGCCATCGTTCAATCTTCAATTTTCTATCAGTATATTTGAAATTTTGGTTGAAGAGAAATTGATCAGATGAAAAAGAACACAGGGATAATTATGGATGGAACCTGCAGTGATTTTAGCTTGGAAAGAAAAGCATCTGCTCAATTTTGGGCGTGTATAAGATAAGTAATTTAAAATTAGGGATAAAATAAGTAATTTAAAATTAGACATGTTAGATAAGTTTCACAGTTACGAGGGAAAAAAGGCTTTGGCATGTCTTGAAAAATGGAAAATAACTATGAGGGCGGCCCAAAGCAATTTGCATATTTAGAAACCCACAATAAAATTAAAGCAAATTAATTTTAGAACTATATTAATTATACCAATTTTTATTTTAAAAAGGATGACATCAGCGGAAGCATTAAGAGATGACATATCAGCAGCAAGATTGAAGTAGAGTGTGACAAACCAGCAAAAATGATGTCAGCGTTATTGTCCTTTTGTATATAAGATAGATAGATACCAGATAATCACTTTCAAAATGCACATCCAAACACCAAATGCCTTTATATTCATAAAGGCATTGGCATGCCTTTATAATAATAGCCTACTTAATTCGTATATAACAACACACATTTACTTTGATTATTGAATCGATCATTGAAACAATAAGGATACCGCAAAAGTTTGATTCTTATTATCCCTATAGAAAGATGCATCTTTGAGTGTTCAAATAATAAAACAATAAACCGTGAGAATATGAGGCCCAAAACCAATCCATATACATAATACATACCCTTATTGAGAATTGTGGAAGTTAACTACGGAGTATATGATAAACAGGCAACATTATAAATATATATGTTTTAGTTACCTTTCTTGTCATGATCAAACTTCATAGACATGGTTAACATGAATATGAGGCCCAAAACCGCGTGAATATGAGGCCCAAAACTGGTATTTCTGTAGTTTATGTCTAGATATGATCACTAAAATCATCTTATTATAATAAGAATCGAAATTTAAAAATTTATATGCTTTAGTTGGTCATGTTGAGATGTGTCCAACATGAAGGGTTTGATCAGTATGTGGTCATTTTATCTTAATGTTCCTTTTGAGTTTTAGAATTGATGGAGCTTGGTATGGTCAATGATTTATTTTGTTAACTTTTGTTATGTATATGAGAAAAATTGATGACACTAAGTGGTATGAGTTATGCCATTATATGGTGATTCTATTTTGTTTGTTTCTTATGAATATCAGTTGTCTCATTTTCTATACAATACGTCAGTTATAGTTAGTCGATTGCTTTGAAAAATAATAACCTATTTGATAAATAAAAAAAGTTATTGCAGGCCTAATACGGAAAGATGGAATAACATTATCAATGGAGAAATTCATGACAATTGCAGCTAACCATGTCTATGAAGTTTGATCATGACAAGAAAGGTAACTAAAACATATATATATTTATAATGTTGTCTGTTTATCATATACTCCGTAGTTAACTTCCACAATTCTCAACCAACTTGATTGTGGGTAGTGCTGCATATATTTATAAGTGAAATTAAGAATGATACCATTGCAGCGTATTCAGATGCTTGAGAGTCCAGGTTAAAAGGATTAGCTTGAAGAACGGATGGCACACAAAAAACGACCCTATCTGTGAAACATATTTTAGAAACTATAGAAGCTGGTGTAATAGTATGCAATGATGAGGATCATTGGACTGATATGCTTGATGTCTTTAACGTAATATTCAGATTAACATACGACAAAGATGTGTTAAAAAGCCATTATACAAATTTATGGACAAAGGCATGTCTATGAAATTACATCAGAACGGTTTTCTCCAAGATAAAAGTGGAGAAAATCCAAATTTGTTGGAGGTAGGTGACAAATGGATAAATCTATGGTTGGAATTCAAAATGGTTCAAAAGAGGCAACTTTATAGTTTGGATTTAAAATGGGTCCAGTTGGGTTGACCCGCTAATATACATATTAAATATAAGTAGGGATCTAAATAGTTTTTTCATCAAATTGAACTTACCATGTGCAAATTTTGCATGAACTGATTTGGGTTGCGGGTCAAATTTCGCCATGTAGAGACAGTATCGGGTAAACCCTTTTATAGTGTGTAAGGATGTTGGCGTTGATAGATGAGAGTTTTAATGTGAAAGAAAACATGCATCCTCTTCACTTTTAACCCATTTCACCCATTTAAACTGTTATCTTTTAGCTTGAGTTTACAATTTGTCATTTGTGATCAGAAATTATCGTTATTTACCCATTCATTACACGTGTTGACTTTCCCCCCTCTATTATCATTTAATTTAATGTTGAAAATGAAATGTGCTCATAGGGTGCCATATTACCCTTTTCTTATGTTGTCTTTTCGACGTGTTTTGTTGGACTTGGCATTGACTGTTATAGAGTTTGGTGTACCCTTTAGGTACCTTAACATGCTTGAATTAAAATGTAATCAAATAAAACTTAGAAACAAAAAATAAAATGTCATTTAGTAGTCATCATATGTATATACATAGAGTGCTTCATTTCTTTTAATTATACTGATTCCTACACTTAGTATTCCAATTAATTTAATTGTATTCATTCCCTTGAAAAAATATTGTGTTACTGAATGGTGGACCTAAATAAACAATGCATAAAATTTTTATAAGAGTCTTGAGCATAGAAATGGAAGCCTTCATATGTAATTAATTTGTGTCTTGGACAACCGCAACAAATGACTGACTCCGTGGGCTACGGTATCGCCTTATTATGTTTATATATTTTACCTACAAACTTAACAAGAAGAGTAATGCTATAGAGATCTACTTAGATGGACCTAAAAAGTGTCATAATGCTTTGATTGGTTGATACGGTTTCTCTCTCCTAATCCTATTGGTTGAACTGAACACATATCGGTCTCACATTTTTAGGTCTAGCTCAAGCCTACCTAATTAGACTTATCTATCATTTTCCTAAGAAGAATTCATAATGAAACTATCGCACAACCAATATAACCTAGCTATAAAACTAGACTCTAAAAACAATTAAAATCAATCAAAATGATACTACGAAACTAACAATTATTTAGCTTACCTTTTACACCGTAATCGGCAAATGTATTATTCTCTCATTGATATATATTAATTCATTCTACTGAATCCCAAAACCACTCTATTACAAATTCATATTTTTTATGCTAATCTAAAAAATGATTTTCAGTACAAGTGGCATCCACTAAAATAACATACATAATAATAAAGGAATAAAAGACGACGATAATTGCAATTCAAAGTGTCACTTCATTATTTTTCACCATTTTTATTTATAAACATTGTTTAATCCCGCGAATTCGCGGGTTATAAGCTAGTATATATTAAATAATTAAAGATTAAAGCTTAAAGAAGATTAAAGAAGATAAAAGATGCTACAAGTTACTGTCGCAAAGATTAAAAAAAATGCATAACCGTACAAGGCCCAAGAGAAATCAGTCACTCGAGACTCCTTTTAAGATCTTATCATTTGTTTTGATCATACTAGGCTTAGGAGTAATTGATAAGCCTATATTATTTCTTTACTCCGGTTTATGGAGGAATTCATGGGCTAAATTAAGTAACTTGGGCCACTACATGGGCTTTTTTTCTTTTATTTTTGTAACAATTTGATTAGCTTGGTTTAGAAGAATTTCGGAAAATCAACACCTGGTCTACAAGGTCCGAGTACAATACCCCGTTAATTATTGGAGTGACGTGAGCATTAAGGTGCACACATTATATAAAGTCAAGGGCGTTAACATTGAAAATATTTAACAAATGTTTAAGTTAATATTTATAAAAGATGATGATAATTGATGTTATTGCTTTCTGCTATTGTTTTTGTTGATGATGATATGAAGTTACTGTTCATGATGATTTTCCCATTTTTTTTGTTTGTTTTTCTTTTCATATATTTTTTTGTTGAAAATAAAAAGGCCACGTTAGAAAAGAAAAGACATATAAGCACTAATATAAAAATTAAAAACCTAAATAATTGTATTTACCGGATAAACAGGTAGCAGGTTATCATGTTACTTACATATATGAAATTACAATTAGAGGATACAAATAGTTAGTGTTTCGGGCCTGTTTACTTATGCATTAATGGACTTAATAGCTAAATTAGATTATTCGGTCATCAAACTGGGCTGTTTACTTACAACTTATCCATTGATCCCATCTTTCCCAGTGGATTATTCGGTCATTCACCAAAAGGGTGTTGTCCCCGTCTGGCCATTTTATTCCCCCTTTTCCACTATTACCCCTATCTATCTATTGTTTTGTTTTTACTTTTTATGTTACACACTTACACGTAACATTCCAGTTCCACTTACCATTAGTATATTAAACTTTATTGAGGATCTATATCATTTAGTTATTCACAATAACATTATCTAATCGTTCATATATATTTCTTTCGTAATTGTAATTGCGCTCTATATAAAAAATGTTATACACAAAGACGCGCACGCGCGCGTGCGCACACGCGCGCACACACACACACACACACACACACACACACACATATATATATATACTCAAATAGAAATTAAACTTCTAGTTTTTGTATTTGTTAGAAAAAGTAAAACTTAACTAATTGAAACAAATAATTATCGTATTTAACAAAGGGATAAAATAGTCATTTTTATCATTGAGACAATTTATTCGGCACAAAAGTAAACAACATTATTCATTCATTGATTATTGCATACAGACATTCTATACCCATATTGTCAACTATATCCATATAGGACTTAATGAGAAAAAAAGTAAACAACCCATATTACAATTATTCAGGGTTATGTTTTTGTTTTTGGGATTCGTTTCATGAAATCGTTTCCCAGCCTCTCCAAAGCCTTACTGCATGTACTTTCGTAGCGGTAAATGACCAAGAACCCTATCCAACCTTTGCATACAAACCCTATGATCATCGTGGTCTTTGGCTTCTTCAGGGCGTGCAAAGCTGCCAGCCCCGACATGCCAAACACAAATGTCACAATTACAAAGGTGACCGCATGCCTAGTGGGATCATCATTGATGAACCCACAAGTGGAGAGTATAAAAACGGCACCAACTGCCAGACCACTTGTATCACTCATTTTTATCCGCCAACTCCCTCCGAGGTTTTCAACCCGCCCTCTGTACGCTATCAAATCGAATATCGTATCACAAGCATTTCTTATAATACTGCCTCCAAGTCCAGCTACGAGTAGGCATAGCGTGGTTAGAACATATAGGGGTGTTCCAATCCATCCTTTTAGTAATTTTACGGATACATAAATGGTCCCACAACAATCATGACCCTGAAGCAAACAGATTTGCTAAATTTGTATGACAACATGGAACAGGATGTACTCATGTTTAACTTCGTTTATTTTATATGTAATGTAATTTGATATGAGTGAATGTAATCTTTGTTTAAGTCCATTATATAGCAATTGCATTGGTCTAACGGACGATTCTTATGTGTTGAGTAGCAAGAGAGACTACTACTATCTCAGGTACATGTTTAGCGGTAGACCGTGAACATTTTGGATGTCACACCCCGTCTAAAGCGGAAACAATGGGGTATGACGGTGATAGGATCATAACACATCATTATAAAGAATTCTATATGAAATACAATATCCAATGTGTCATGATGCCAATAACATGAATAACGGTTCATGTTATGCATACATTTCAACAATGAATTCAACATCTTACAAACAAACATACACTATAATGTTAAGGCAAAACGTGCCTTCACAAATAACTATGATGTACCACAATTCTTGAACATTTCTTAATGCAACCCTAAAGGTCCACTAAGTTCTCTTGTCCTCTGCTATAAATCCACTAGTATTACCTGAAAAGATATGCTCAAAAATGTCAACACGAATGTTGGTGAGTTTCATAGGTTTGAAACCAAACACCACAAGATAAAACATTTTGCTGTGATAATAATAGTTTAGGACAATGCATATAGAAATGACACACAAGTGAAATAATACAACCAAACATCTCCACAAACCGTCATCACCCCACGAAGGAGTATGACCCAACCAAATCCTGCGTATGCGGTAGCTACCCATAAATGACCTTCAATGTACACCTAAGCATACATTAGGTACTTACCCTCGAAAGAGTAAGGCCTTTGATAAAAAAACAACCGAATCATGACCTTCATTGTATACCAACAGTACACATTAGGTACTTACCCTCGAAAGAGTAAGGCCTTTGATAAAAATGAATCCAACAACCAATGCATATAAGTCACATAGTGTCACACATTTCAAGCATATGTCCAAAATGAAAATGAATACGTTTCACAGCATAAAAACAATTGATAAAATATGTGAGCATACTTTTCCCCCAATTTGAAAATATGTATATGAAAATGGGACCACGAAAACTCACCTCAAGTAAATGATGTATGTGTTAGCCCTTAAATGTATCACTGAACAATCTCGCAATCTACAATATCATAACAGATATGGGTTACAGCCTAGACATAACTAGGTCATTCCATTGTATTCCAAGTCTTTTCACTTCCGCTAAGTTCACTCACAACTCAAACTCATGTTCATTATCTTAATTTAACTTATCGCGGTAAAATCAGAATCCGTCCATAATTTTCATACCACTTTACTGATTTTTAAACGTTGCTTCATGAAATCATTTGGCTCTAAAAATTTAACTATTGATACTTCAATGAGTTAAGAAGTCCTTGAAATTTTTCCAGAAGTAAATATTGTAGTTTACTGTTTTTAAAAATTCACCGAAACAATCTGCACAAAAACCATAACCATTTCTGAGTACTAAAAAGTCACAATTTATTAAAAATATTTTCAAACTTGAAATGACTATAATATTTTTACATAAAATAATTAACACTTTGATAATACTTCATTAAAAATTTCAATACCCAATTATTATTTTAATGTACGTTTCAAAAATCGACAACTTAACCGAAAATCGGGAACTGAAAAACTCAGAACCCACACATAATCTTGTAAAATTGCTTTGACCAACTTATACTCCACATTTGACCATGAAATTGACGCCATTTGAAAGAAGACTCGAAATACTTATGTTTTGACTCCTGTTTCAGCAAAACTTATAGTGATATGACCCTGTTACAAGCTTCTCAATCCGAACAAAATTTCTGATCATATTAGGTTTTGAAATAAATCAATCCTAATCACATGTATAAATATTCCAAACCGCAACCACAATCAAAATTCTCTCTTCTAACAACATATATAATGATTTTATCCATCCTAAATGATTTTTACTACTGAGAATACAATGGAATCGAACCGAAATAATACCGACAATACGAAACAATCGTAATATAATGGAATGAACGATTAGGAAGGAATATATACCAACAAACGCAAATCCGCACGATAGGAATCCCTTATAATCTGTGAATAATGAGGATATACACTCTTATAATTCATTTTTATAGATTGATCAAACATATACAAGAGTTATGGGATCGAAAACATATCAAAGTTTCAGAAAATTCGTCACCGACAGTAGCAATTTACGAAATATTTATAAAATAATTTGATTCGTTTCAGAGGCCGAAACCTTGATAATCATAGTAAAACATCGAGATCTACAACTTTTTAGTTTTGGCCGAATCCTGAAAACGACTCTAAGTAGGTCAAAACGCCCTCGGAAGTTGACTGCGATTTTGGGACAGAATGTGTGATTTTTTTTTTTGTGATTAAAAAGTTTTAGGGTTATTTTTAGGGTTATATTTATAGTCTAGGATTAGTTGGTTTTGGGTTGGGCTGAATGATACATCAATAGGGAGGGCTTGGGTCGGTAGTTGGGCCAAAACAACAAGACACAAAAAAATTTTGGTCACACGGTCCAAATATAATTGTTAGTGTTTGTTTGTTTTACGTTTTGCTTTGTGTCTCCCTCGTTACACGTCGGATTGAAATGATTCTTTTTGCATTGGATTCGTTTTTTTTTTCTTTCAAAAACGAAGACTTTGGTGTAAATAAAAAATGAATTTTTACGGCTTGAACTACGATAACGGGTTTGGTGACGGTTGGCACAGTATCCCCAGTTGAGAGAATTTCATCCCGAAATTCAGTCGGAGCTATACTGTCAACACGATCCCTGAATAAATACTTATATTTATGCTTGGTTTGATCTTTTCATTCACATGTAAATTCGAACCCTCGCTAAGCGTTTTATCGGACCATGATAAAATAAAAGTTTCTGTGCTTCAACATTCTGATTTCTCAATCCATGGTTTCTATCTGTTTCTCTACACAATGTTATCTACAATTCCTTGTAAATTCCTTCTAAAAATGCGTGTAAGACTTTACCATCCAATACTTTCTTAAATTTAACACCTAAAATACTTCGTGAACACCACTTCACTCTTATGACAACTTTCAATTAATATGTTGTTGATCCTATAGATTCAACAATTTAGAACGACCCAACAAACCCATACGCAAGATTTCCAAATTTCCCAAAATGTATGATACCTTCCCGAGGTAACACCGTAAACCATATATGATTCCAAACATAAAACTCTTAACTGCTGTAAATGTTTGCTTGCGTAACTCACTCGCCTAATTTGTATTGTTTTCAGCCTCTCCTTGACTCGAACGGTCTTGACAATTCTTTCATGAGCTATTTCAATCCAACCAATTGACCTAAAGCCAACTTCAGCCCACACTATAAATGAACAACTCTTACACTTCTGGAGTGCTTGAAATAGTGCTCATTGATTACCAGAATGATAACCGTGTTGTATGGGAACTCGGCTAGTGGTAAGTGAGTATCCCATCTACAACCAAAATTGATAGCACGCCATAAGTACATTCTCAGATGTTTGAATGGTTCGCTCACTTCGTCCATCAGTTCGAGAATGATAAACCGTACTCATAGCAAAATGCGTTCCCAAAGTCCGTTGTAATGTTTGCCAAAATCTTGTAGGAATTGACCCTCTAAAACGACCATAACTAGCATAGACACTTCATGCTTTGCTACTACTTCGTTGATGTAACGCCTACCAAATTCCCATCTTGTAATCCTCGTAAATAGATAAGAAATGAGCATACTTGGTTATTCTACCCAAATAGATTCACACCCACTATTAGTTTTAGGAAACTTCGTAATGAAATTCGTGACTATGCATTCCCCTTTTCCAATCGTAAATCTCTGGTTACCGTAATAGACCAGATAGTCTTACTCCAAACAGATCATGCATTGAAAAATTGACTAATGTAGTTAATGATGTCCTTCTTCATCTCAGACGCCAATACGATTCATGATATCATGATACTTCTTACCATCTCCTAATGTATAAAGTATTTTATTTTATTTTTATTTATTATATTATTTTTATTTTATTTGTCTATATATAAATATTTTTTTTTACTCTGTCCATTACTAGTGTCCATAGACCTCGTACAAAGGAATCCAAAATCCTCTCACAAGATGTAATTTCCCATCCAATTTGTGCTCCAACTGTTTGACTAACCCGCACAACTTTTTATTTTGGTATATGAGTATCCCTAACGCTTCATCTTGAACTTTGAACATCTTATCCTTAATACCAGAGTGACTCATCATACTTTGATTTGTACCCACTTTGGCTTACTCTTTCCCTTCATACTCAAACATATGCCACAACAACCATCTTCCTCGGATGATATCGAAATTCACAATCGTAGCCACTAAATATTACGAGCTTCCTCATATGTCTCGTATTCAACTTCTTTTGAACCTTGGGGTGTTAAAAACTCTTATGATCGGTATACATAACGTTCTTCATTCCATACAAGTAGTGTCTTCAACACATATGTACGAATGCTACAGCTCCAGGTTCCAAATCGTAGGTAATATAGTAATGCTTATGTATCTTGAGTTGTTTGAGAGACAGTTGCAATTACCTTTTCCATTTAATTAAAACACAACATAAACCTCGATTTTGATGCATCCCAATACACAACGAAATCCTCCAATCACAACAACCTTCTTATATATATGTGAGTAGTTGAGCGATCTTTGAAAAACTCTCGATAAAATGCCGTTAATAACCTGTGAATTCCAAATGCTTTATGAACCTTCACGATAATTGTGGGACCTTCCATCCATTTACATCTTCTATTTTGCTAAAATTCATAAGAACAACTTCTTTGTTCACAACGTGACTAAGAAAAACAAACCTCTTGTAGTCAAATTTCGTACTCCCAATATATTGCATAGACCTTTTCTTTCAAGAGTAACTCTAGAATTAGTCTTGAAGGAACTTCATGCTCCTTCTTAGTTTTAGAATAAATTTGAACGTCGCATATGAAAAAGTATGATAAATTCGTCGAGATGCAGTTACATACGTGTTTGGTAAATATAAGAATGCTATAGTTGCATTAGCAAGACCGAAAAGCATAACGGGAAATTTGAAATGTTCGTAACGAGTATTCAATGCTATCTTAGGTATATATGATTCAGGTACCTCAACTGATGGTAACCAAAATGAAGATTGATTTTTGAAAACCACCGAGCACCTTGAGGTTGATCAAACAAATCATCCATCCTTGGGAGAGGACAGTGATTCTTGACCTTAATTTGTTAAGTTCACGATAATCAATTCACAAATGAAAACAACCATCTTTCTTTAAGCCAAATAAACCAGGTGCTCCCAAAGGAAAAAGACTAGGGCAAATAAAACCCTTGTCTTGGAGCATCTTAAAGTGAATTAAATAACTCTTGCATTCAATTAGTGTTAAGCGATTTGGAGCATTTGCAACTGGGGTTGCTCCAAGAATAAGATCAATACAAAACTTTACGAGTACAGAGGGATATAGTCCTTCTAAGTCTTCCGAGAAGACCTCGAAGAAATCGTTGATAACAGGATGTTTTGAAATTTTAACCCATCAGCCTTTACACTCATGAGTCGTTTCTTTTCGTCTTTGAAGTGTTCTTTGAAAACCTCAGGTATTACACCACTATTTAAGTGGTATACACAATATTTTCTCAAACATACAATTTCTACCTAAATTTCGTCAACTATCCCATTCCCACAACTACACCAAAACTTCCGAGTCCGAAAGGTAACATGTCAATGCTAAAAGAGTATTTTCTAGCACTAGAGTATACCCTTATGTAATGTCTTTTCGTCTCTATACACATCCATTAATAGAATTATTTTCGAGTCTCCCACTCAAAATAAGCTATCGAGTTTCCTACTGTGTTGATTGGTGCAACTTGACTAGCTGTCATCCACGTTCAATTGTAACATGTCCTCTTCAATTGCAGTTCGAATAAATACAACATGATGTAGATGTGTGATGATAATGGTCACACCTTACTCATAGAAGATGTGAACCAGCGTAACCCTCTCTTCATGTGTTAGTATCAACGAATTTCTTAAGTACCCCCTCATTCTTGGTACTGTTTTTACATTCCCCGCCTTAATGGTTTCACCGATTAACAATCCATCCATCAGTATTGCGCCTTGGATAGTAGGAGGCTCAGTCACTTCTACCGTCCCGTGAGTTTCCTAAACAAATGTTGGTATACTTCTCAATTCTCTTAGCTTTGAGTGCCACGCGATGAGGTCTAATCCTTGCCAACTCATGAAATGTCTGATATATGTTGCATGATTAACTCCCATTGTATAAAAATTTCCAAAACTTGTTCACTAACTTCTTTCATTTGATTATTGAAAGAATATTTCTCCTTAAACAGTGCCTTTATTTATTTTATTTATTTATTTAGTTATGTACTTATTATTATTACTATTATCGTTACTACTATTATTATTATTATTTTTTTCGCGCCCTCACCACTTCATCATTTGAATTCTCGCTATTAGTTCCGTTTTCGCCTTCGGTGCCGCTAGCTCTACCATGATTCAATATGCTGTTACAAACCTTGCAAGACAATTTTTAATATTAAGGCCCACTACTAATGTGCAATGGTCGCAACAACATTGGAGTTCTTTCCTTTTATACCACAAATTCCTCCAGTTCAACCATCAGTTCAATCACCACTATCACTTGTATGACTACCACCCAGTGTTTCTCCTCCATGAGTAAAATTTACGTGTATTGCGTCTTAGTAGTATGCTTGCTATAATTTCGAGTTAATATGAGTTTAGAATAGTTGAATACTTTGGAGTTTGTCAAGGCATAAATGCACAAGACTCACAAACATAAGATTGATTCCGTAAAGAATGCAATTGGGATATTATTACAATATGACACGGAGATAGCACATGAGACATGCAAACATGGTCGGATAAGCACACATACGTCGGAACACCTTTGTCAATTATGTCTGCAGCCGTAAATGTGAAAGCATTCTTTCATACAAATACTTAACTTCCAAGTCTTTGTATCGGAATAAGCTTTGTATTCACGGAAAGAGATCAGATAGTTATAGATACCTAAGTAGCATGTAGACGAACCACATAAAGAATCGTAAGATAATGAAGAAACACTTACAACGTCCTTCTTACTTGAAATGGTTAAGATGAATGATCGACACTAGCTACAACTAGCTTCACGGATATGTATGCACACATAACTTCTTAACTCATGTTCTATATGTGGGTTCCTTATTTATAGTCTAGGCCAATCCACCTAGATCTCTATAAACAATGGCTCTGATACCAATCTGTCACACCCCGTCTAAAGCGGAAACAATAGGGTATAACGGTGATAGGATCATAATATATCAT
This sequence comes from Pseudognaphalium luteoalbum, assembly GCA_963422505.1. Classification (NCBI taxonomy): domain Eukaryota; kingdom Viridiplantae; phylum Streptophyta; class Magnoliopsida; order Asterales; family Asteraceae; genus Pseudognaphalium; species Pseudognaphalium luteoalbum. Next base: position 31,552,181 of record OY730195.1, read on the forward strand.
TATAAAGAATTCTATATGAAATACAATATCCAATGTGTCATGATGCCAATAACATGAATAACGTTTCATGTTATGCATACATTTCAACAATGAATTCAACATCTTACAAACAAACGTACACTATAATGTTAAGGCAAAACGTGCCTTCACAAATAACTATGATGTACCACAAGTCTTGAACATGTCTTAATGCAACCCTAAAGGTCCACTAAGTTCTCTTGTCCTCTGCTTTAAATCCACTAGTATAACCTGAAAAGATATGCTCAAAAATGTCAACACGAATGTTGGTGAGTTTCATAGGTTTGAAACCAAACACCACAAGATAAAACATTTTGCTGTGATAATAATAGTTTAGGACAATGCATATAGAAATGGCACACAAGTGAAATAATACAACCAAACATCTCCACAAACCGTCATCACCCCACGAAGGAGTATGACCCAACCAAATCCTGCGTATGCGGTAGCTACCCATAAATGACCTTCAATGTACACCTAAGCATACATTAGGTACTTACCCTCGAAAGAGTAAGGCCTTTGATAAAAAAAAACAACCGAATCATGACCTTCAATGTATACCAACAGTACACATTAGGTACTTACCCTCGAAAGAGTAAGGCCTTTGATAAAAATGAATCCAACAACCAATGCATATAAGTCACATAGTGTCACACATTTCAAGCATATGTCCAAAATGAAAATGAATACGTTTCACAGCATAAAAACAATTGATAAAATATGTGAGCATACTTTTCCCCCAATTTGAAAATATGTATATGAAAATGGGGCAACGAAAACTCACCTCAAGTAAATGATGTAAGTGTTAGCCCTTAAATGTATCACTAAACAATCTCGCAATCTACAATATCATAACGTATATGGGTTACAACCTAGACATAACTAGGTCATTCCATTGTATTCCAAGTCAAAACACTTCCACTAAGTTCACTCACAACTCAAACTCATGTTCATTATCTTAATTCAACTTATCGCGGGAAAATCAGAATCTGTCTACAATTTTCATACCACTTTACTGATTTTTAAACGTTGCTTCATGAAATCATTTGGATCTAAAAAGTTAACTATTGATACTTCAATGAGTTAAGAAGTCCCTGAAATTTTTCCAGAATTAAATATTGTAGTTTACTATTTTTAAAAATTCACCGAAACAATCTTCTCAAAAACCATAACCATTTCTGAGTACTAAAAAGTCACAATTTATTAAAAATATTTTCAAACTTGAAATGACTATAATATTTTTACATAAAATAATTAACACTTTGATAATACTTCATTAAAAATTTCAATACCCAATTATTATTTTAAGGTACGTTTCAAAAATCGACAACTTAACCGAAATCGGGAACCGAAAAACTCAGAACCCACACATAATCTTGTAAAATTGCTTTGACCAACTTATACTCCACATTTGACCATGAAATTGAAGCCATTTGAAAGAAGACTCGAAATACTTATGTTTTGACTCCTGTTTCAGCAAAAATTATAGTGATATGACCCTGTTACAAGCTTCTCAATCCGAACAAAATTTTTGATCATATTAGGTTTTGAAATAAATCAATCCTAATCACATGTATAAATATTCCAAAACGCAACCACAATCAAAATTCTCTCTTCTAACAACATATATAATGATTTTATCCATCCTAAATGATTTTTACTACTGAGAATACAATGGAATCGAACCGAAATAATACCGACAATACGAAACAATCGTAATATAATGGAATGAACGATTAGGAAGGAATATATACCAACAAACGCAAATCCGCATGATAGGAATCCCTTATAATCTGTGAATAATGAGGATATACACTCTTATAATTCATTTTTGTAGATTGATCAAACATATACAAGAGTTATGGGATCGAAAACTTATCAAAGTTTCAGAAAATTCGTCACCGACAGTAGCAATTTACGACATATTTTTTATAAAATAATCTGATTCGTTTCAGAGGCTGAAACCTCACGAATCTTAGTAAAACATCAAGATTTTAGTTTTGGCCGAATCCTGAAAACGACTCTAAGTAGGTCAAAACGCCCTCGGAAGTTGACTGCGATTTTGGGACAGAATGTGTGATTTTTTTTTTTGTGATTAAAAAGTTTTAGGGTTAGTTTTAGGGTTATGTTTATAGTCTAGGATTAGTTGGTTTTGGGTTGGGCTGAATGATACATGAATAGGGAGGGCTTGGGTCGGTAGTTGGGCCAAAACAACAAGACACAAAAAAACTTGGGTCACACAGTCCAAATATAATTGCTAGTATTTGTTTGTTTTACGTTTTGCTTTGTGTCTCCCTCATTACACGTCGGATTGAAATAATTCTTTTTGCAATGGATTCATTGTTTTTTCCCTTTCAAAAACGAAGACTTTGGTGTAAATAAAAAATGAATTTTTACGGCTTGAACTACTATAACGGGTTTGGTGATGGTTGTCACATTGGATCCCGCACATATGATTAAGGGGTAATAAAAATTGATAGACTACTTAACTTTGGACTCATTAAAGGCAAGTTAAGTAATAATTGGGTTTTGGAATTTGTCATTTATAGCAAGAGTTAAACACTTTTTCTTTTTCTTTTGTAAAAATATTTTTTTGAGATTAATGATTTTATATATTTATTTTATTAAAATAACAAAAGTTCTAGAGTTTCTATTTTTCTTAAGGCTCTTTATTTTAAGTTCTAAAGTGTCATACCCCCAAAATCGGTAATCGCGTTTATTAATGGTTTAGCGGAAGCTTTAGTTCATTAGCGGAAGCATTTGTTTATTAGCGGAAGCATTTTAAGTTTACAGTTTAACAGCGGGGGTGCTGACGTTACAATAGTGCATTCATTGTATCAGAGCATATGATCATACAGAACATATTAATTTAAGATGCCATAAGTTTTAACGTTATTACAAAAGAGTACGACTTATAAAGTCGTACAAGTAGTGGTGTTGTAGAACAACATAAGTTTACAAAGCACGAGTTTCTAAAAGAGGGATTTCGTAAGTATAACCAATGGAATTGGTAATACAAAGGAAATCCAAGTGTCCCAAAAGTGGCATCATAAATAGTCTGGGTTGCCTACGTCCTTTATGCATGCAGAAGTACCTGAGTCCTAGTTCCCTGAAAAACATAGTAAACCGTCAACATTGAATGTTGAGTGAATTCACAGGTTTAGTATAAGCGTAGTTAAACCAAGTTTTGTATAAATCATTCATGTACACAACATAATGTTTATATGTATAGCTGGAAACACAAGTATTCTCATTAAAGAAAACATTTCCTATTTTACTGTAAGAATGTCATTCTTACTACAATTTAGTCGATGTGTTAGGAAATACAAGTTTAATCATAAACATTTCCTAATAATAGTTGCAGGAAACTCAAGTTTAACCATCAAGTAAACATTTCCATATAAATAGCTGTAGGAAACATAGGTTTAACCATCAAGTAAATATTTTCTATAAAAGTTGTTTTGTCAGGAAACCAAGTTTATCCAATCAAGGTAAACGTTTCCTAAAAAGAAATCATGCGTAAGAACACCTGTCCTATTAGTTGTCACAGGGAATACCCTTCCCAAATCAAGTTGTAGTTTAGTGATTTAGTTTATGTGGGAAATATAGACTATAATCCCTCTAAGGTGAGCGACACCTTCAAAGTTAAAGTAACAACTCCTAGTACTATAACCAAACCACGACTAGTTGATGTTGTTGCCTTGGTAACACGGTAAGTATACACTCCTCGTTACGACTGTCGTCGTGTGGTTGGAATGACCAACGAGTTATATCAGTGGGAGGGTTGTCAAATCGATAGTACTATCTGTATACTCAGTGGCTAGAGTCACCTAGCTAATGGTTATAGGTTGCAAGCACTGGGACTTATGTGCACTACAACTACCTTGCGTAAACCTAAGATCGTACCAAGATTCGTTATCTTATTTCCAAAAAAATTGTGAAAACGTTTCATATAGTTAACAGTTGATTTATAAAGCAATAAGCATTTATACAAATCAGTTCGATATAAAAGCATGTCAAGCAATTATATAACACGTATCATGTTATAGCACATAATTCTATGTTTTCCACCCCTGATTTTAAAAGCATTTAAAACAAGTAAAAGGTAGGGGCTGTGAACTCACGTGTAGCAAGTCTTCAGCTAGTACAGCTACTAATATACAGTAGTCCGAACGTGCCTCTCAAATACCTAGACACAATTAAATATACTTTACATAAGTATATGGACTAATCGTTAAGCTGAAATCATTACAACAAAAATGAGCTATGAGGACGCTTTTCATGGGACATCACTAAAAAAGCGTCCTAAAAACTATCTAATAGGACGCTATAGTTCTTTTGCCTATTATTGTATTTTCTAATAGGACACCCGTTATTTTAAGTCCTAATTGATCGAGTTTATGGGACTCTTATTCATCGAGGTCTTATTATACTATAGACTAATAGGACACATGATATGTAAGTTTTATATATTGAGTTATAAAGGACGCTTAGTGGATGATGTCCTATTATAATAAATACTATTAGGACGCTTGATATCTGAGTCGTATTACATCAAGTCTTAGAGGACGCTTTTTCCTCGATGTCTTATTATAATTGAGCCTATTAGGACACGTGTTAAGTAAGTGGGTGTAGTGATTGTATTTTAGGGTACAATAGGACACATATGATATTTAAGTCATTTATGTATTTTTATAGGACACTTAGTAGTCTGGTCTAACAATAAATTAAGAATGTACTTGGTAGTCATGGGTACTTTGTATGATTATTGTTGTTCTTTAACATGGCTAACACATATTTTTAAGTTTTTCAACTCTTGAACAATGACAAAAGCTTCATTGTTGCCCCATGGCATAGCCCTCTGAATAATAATGAAGGGTCAGAGGTACTACACTTTTTTAGCTATACTTGACAATGACAATGGTATTTTTTATTTTATTTTTATTGCACATTCAGCATCCATCAAACTATACTTATTTTCTAACTTTCACCACTTTAGGATCCATCTATCTGGATAGCATGAATTTAGTTTACTATATTGATGAACAGTTGAATTTTGACAAGTGAACTGAGACCCTTTATTTTTTAATTGTACAAGAAAAATAGGTTTGATGTTCAAAATCAATTTAAAGTTGATTAAACCTCATTACTAATATTGTGCCTTTCCCAATAAGATCCAAAAATGCAAAATACTTTTAAGCATGTCAAAGTTGTCCAAAACTATTATGGATAATTAGACAAAGATTAATACTACTACTTTAGTTACTTACTATGAACGTATTTAGTAGTCTTAGATCAATCGAAAAGAAGCACATAAATATCCCAAAGTTTTACCATTCACAACAATACTAACTATCATTTACAACAATCCCGACAACTGTGATTACTTGAAGCAATCTGTGATGTGTGGTGTGTTTTTTTTCTGGGCAAAACAACAAGGATCCCACATATATTTTATATTAACTTTATTTATGAACAAACAAGAATCTTTCCAAACAAAACTACAAAAAATATGGATAAGCCAGCAAGATTGTCACTCTACCAATTTAGCCAAGAAACAACTAGACGAAAGCTAGCTAAAACAGCCCTGCAGACCATCAAATCAGGCCAAGAAAACCATAAAACATGACCATTGACCTGTTTGAATGCTCTTGCAAAATAACCAATGTACGAGATTTAACAGAAGCATCACCTGAACAATAAAAACGCAACTAACAATATCCTAACTTCTGGGATGTTAACCCAATGTTGGACACATTAACCAACTCCCATAGTGATGCTTTTAAAAGCTACAGAAATTGATTCGTGTGAATGCCCATATGAGTGTTCTTAATCTTTCAATCATTCTCACCACAAGGTTGCCCAATCATTACCTACAAGTAAATAAATAAAACATAAGACAATTAAAAGCTCATAGAAATATTCTTTGTAGTATTTAATTATTAGTATTTTGATCTGTGCAACCTATGCAAGTACAACAAAGTAGGCTGTTCAAATGGCTAGGCTTATGTTAAATGGGGTTATTTGGGTCGGTTTGTACAAATAAGTATAATAGTGCAACTCAATTCATTTTTTAATTTCATTTACACCATTTACAGGTTGATGTTTGGTATATGCAAGGGTATGACATTATTGTAAAAGTACATGGAGTTCTAAGGGGGTTTTGTATGTTGGCTTTTCTAGTCAAAAGAACGAGTTTTCTTCTTTTTGATGTCATTTGCGCTAAGCTTTCTTGTGATAACTGAGATAACTAGGCTTTAGTCAAAATTGCATGTAAGTGGGTGTAGTAGGACTTATTACATTAATGTGTTTGTCTGATGTCTATGTGATTGAGTATTTTTTTTAAGAAGGCTTAGGTCATTTCTGAGTCAAAGTATGTGCTCCAACTGTTTCGGTTATAGTTTGAACCCTAAATCTCAAACTATGCATTTTTTGGTTGGTTATGGTTCATGAATTTCTTGGTGGTTTATAAATAACGGACTGTATGGGGTGAATACGAATGGACTGTAAGGGGTGTTTATGATTGTGGGAGGAAAAACCTTAGGGATCATTCTTGTTTGCTAGCTTTTAAGTCAACATTACAATTCAAAGATTGCTCTTTGTGGTAAAGGTGATAGAAGTTTGAGTGAAACCTGTTAATGGCACGCTTACAATGAGAGTTTATTCCATATGTCAAGATTTGTAAATCTTGATTTGGCCTAATGTAAAAATTAGAGGGCTGCAAGTTTGGTGCATGTTGACTACTTATGTCACTTGTATATAAAAAAATGATATAGCTGACTTAAAGGGCATTGGTTACATAAACAGTCATTTCAGCATTAGCAGAATTTCATCAAAGAAAAAACTAAAAATAACTTGTAAATCATAAAATGCTTACGAGAAGTATGAAAGACAAACCTGAGTTTTACATGGGATCCAATCAAAGAAAATTGGTAATTAAATAGTCAAATGGTCTCTAACTAATCTTCATCTCCAGCTCCATCTAAAACAAGGGTATTGGTGTCAAAAATTGTTCCACTTAAACCATCTCTAACCAAGTCAATATCCATATTGTCATCATCATGGGGAGCGCTCGACGCATTACTCTGCAAATATGTTTCAACATCATCTAGACATGTTTGTTCACTCATGTCATAAGAATCTCTAGCTGTTGTCTTTATCACAACATGCCACCCTTTGGCAACAGGGTCCTCAACATAAAACACTTGTTGCGCTTGACTAGCTAGTATAAATGGCTCGGTATGAGGCTTTAATCCATTAAAGTTGAGTAGAGTGAACCCATTCTCATCTTCTTTTTTCCTCTTACCATTTGAGATCCAATCACAATCAAAGAGCACTATTCTTCGATCAATTGAGTATTCCAACTCAATGATGTTATTTAAAACCCCGTAGTATGTTACATCTCCCATAATAGGATTGTTATCCTTTGAACTAGAGAAGCTGTTTGTCATGGCATCAAGCATCACTCCACTATTCCGTGTTTTTCTTTTTCGTTCAAGATGTTTTGTATGAAATCTAAAACCATTTATGATAAACCCCTTGTATTGTTTCACAATCTCCACAGGGCCACTTGCCAAAGCCCTCACTTCTTCGGTGATCCTATGATCCCCTCTAGCATCTAGCTCCTCAACCTGAAAAAGAGGTGAGATGAATTAAGGATATATGAAGTTCATCTAGTTGGAAGTAATAATGCTACATGATTCCTGGTTATTACTTACATGATCTTGAAACCACGATTCAAAAGTTTCACTATGAATACGTTGAACCTCATGGCCGCGTAACCGTCGATTTTCATTATGAACAATCTTAAGATGTTCAGTGACATGGTAAGATAAAAATGGTCATATTAATGATAGCAAAAAGTCACGTAACTCCTAATTTTTTAAAGAATTTACTTACTCTGAATTCATCAACAATGTTACAGTTAAACAACACATAAGTATGTGCTTTCGTTAATGTCTCAAGGTCAAGTGCTTTAATCTCTGCTGCACCCACCGGACGACCAGGCATAGAAAAGATGGGACAAATGTCAACACAGCTACCATCATCATAATTCCGACTTGCTCTGTTATGTCTAGTCTCAATATCAGGGGATAAGTACACTCTTCAACTAAATACCCTTCTGCAATTGAACCCTCGGGTTTACTTCTATTCCGCACGTATGATTTTAACGTAGACAAATACCTAGGTGATCAAGAAAATTAAAGTCAGATTTAGTAATATATAAATGTAATTTATGAATAAAAGCTGAATATATACCTCTCAATTGGATACATCCAACGATAATGAACTGGTCCACCTATTTTTGCCTATGAAGCAAGATGAACCGAAAGATGAACCATGACATCAAAAAATGAAGGTGGAAAAATCCTCTCTAAATCACATAGAGTTTTCCCAATTTCACTTTCCATTCTCACCAAATCACGAGGGTTAAGAACTTTTGAGCATATTTTTCTAAAGTAAAGACATAATTTCATCAAAGGCGAGCGCACGTGCTTAGGTAAAACATTACGTAAGGCTAATGAAAGTAATTTTTGCATCAAAATATGGCTATCATGACTTTTAAGCCCGGATATCTTTGGAGGCTTTAGCTGGACACATCTTGATATATTAGCTGCATATCCATCCAGAACTTTCACATTTTTTAAAATACCGCAAAATATTTCTTTCTCATTTTTATTCATAGAGAAACAAGCTGGAGGCAGGTACACTTTGTTGTTAGCTTTATCTTGTGGATGAAGTTCACGTCTTATATCCATTTCTTTTAAATCAAGGCGGGCTTTCAAATGATCCTTATTCTTTCCATCTAAATCCATTAACGTTCCAACTACACTATCGCAGACATTCTTTTCAATATGCATAACATCTAGATTGTGGCGTAGCAAATTATCCTTCCAATATGGCAAATTGAAAAAAATACTTCTTTTCTTCCAATTAAACGGTAAATTTGGGTTATCCTTAACTAGTTTTCCAAATTTAATTGCATGTCCATGAAGCTCGTTCAACACATCTGACCCTATCGACCGGGGAGGTGGCCTCCCATGTTCTTCATTGCCATCAAATGACTTCTTATCCTTACGAAAAGCATGTTTACAAGGCAAATATCGACGATGTCCCATGTAACAAAATTTCATCCCATGCTTTAAGCGTTGTGACTTTGTATGTTTATGGCAACATGGACATGCAAGTTGACCTTTAGTACTCCATCATGATAGATTCGCATAAGCAGGAAAATCGCTTATTGTCCATAACAAACAGGCATGCATTTGAAAATTTTTTCTTTTTTGAGGCGTCGTAGGTCTCCACTCCAACATCCCACAACTCTTTTAGCTCGTCCACTAAAGGTTCTAAATAAACATCTAGATTATTACCTGGAGCAGATGGACCCGGTATAAGTAAGGACATCATGAAATAAGGTTGCTTCATGCACATCCATGGTGGAAGATTATATGGTATCAAAATAACGGGCCATGTGCTGTGAGAAACACTCATTGTCCTAAAAGGATTAAACCCATCACTAGCTAAACCAAGTCTAACATTGCGAGGTTCCATTGCAAATTCAGGATGCTGGAAATCAAACGTTTTCCAAGCGGGGGAATCTGTAGGATGTCTCAAGTAACCATCTTTAGTATGACTTTCTTCATGCCATCTCATGGACGCAGCAGTTTTTGATGACATGTATAGCCTTTGCAACCTTGGTTTGAGTGGAAAATAACGTAAGACTTTTGCTGCAATCTTCTTATGGTTAGAGGCACCATTTGACTGATCTTCTTGATTATCATCATCTTATGTATACCTGGAGGTATGGCAAACATCGCACTCAATTTTATTTTTGCTTTCTTTCCAGTACAGCATGCAATCATTGGGACATGCATCAATTTTTTCATAACTAAGTCCCAAATCTCTTATAATCTTCTTCATTTCATACAATGACTTGGGTACACATGCATCTGGGAAAGACTCCCTCAATGTATCAAGTATCATGGTGAAACCGTGGTCATTGCATTTTCCTATACACTTACTATGATATAGTCTAACGATAAAAGAAAGAACCGAGTTTTCACAACCGGGATATAATTCCTTCTTTGCATCTTCCAAAACTTTATAAAATTTACCTGCGTTTGCATTTGGTATAGTGCTAGTTTCATCTTCTACACCTAAATCACTTGTAGGTATGTTCTCATCTAAGAAGCCAAACGCATCACTCACCATTCCTTGCATGTCATCAGCTATGTCAATCACAGGAAAAGTAGGGTGCTTGGAAATCAAAGGTGAAATTTGATAACCTTTAATAAAACCATCACAAATCAGATGCATTCTAGCCTTTTTCCGATTGACCCATACTTGATTACCACATTTGATGCATGGACATAAAATCTGTCCCCTTAAAGACTCCTTAGCAAACATAAGATCAAGAAATTCTTCCAAGCCTTTTTCGTATTCAATATTCACTCTTGGTAACAACATCCAACTCTTGTCCATCTTGGTCCTTGAAAAAAAGAAAAACAGTTAGTATATTGCAAATTACACTTAAATAATTAATTATAGAAGATCATTCATTTGATTGGTCAAGACTAGCAAATGTATATCTTTAATTGAGATTCTGAGTTGTGCTTAATCTGATGGTACAAATACGAAGGTACAGAGAAAAGAAGAAAGGATAGCGGCATCATGTATAAATTTACAAACGAATTGACCAGGCTTAATTGAGATATTTGGGTTCAAGTCGGTTAGGTGCGGGTCATACCTCTGTTTTAAAACCTCCAAAAGCATGGTAGACAAATTTTAATAGTACATAAGAAAATCAGCAGGAGCTAGTAGAACGAATACAAGGGAGTACTAATTTAGCTAGCAAAATGGATGTAATACTAATAAATTAGAGCTCTAGCATGTGTAGGAAATAATTTTAAAACCACAAAACTGAGTTTTGTTAACAATAACCAGTAGCTATTAAATTTCTTAACCAATATGATCAATGATTCATTAGTTGTATATCTTGATCATCCTTGCTATAACTGAAGTGGAATTAAAAAGATCATGGGTTGGGTCAGATCTGATGGGTCATAGCTTGGGTCAAGAGAGACCCACAGTACCATCTTGGTCATGGGTCAAAACAGACCCACTTACCCTTTAGTTCCACATCACCTCGAGATTTCGTTCAACACAACTTAACTTTGGACTATAATATATCATTATGAAGCTCTTGTTAAGGGCTACGCGATTGTAAAAATTTTCACTAACAAAATGATCATCTCATTAATACACCAACATAGATGGCCCTCTATATAAATTACTCATTGTAAAACACTTAACAACCCAAAAAGTGAATGACCAAACCGATTAATCATAATTAAACATCTAACAAGCATAAGCATGAGTACCATCTTCAAATAAAATCGATTTCCTATTACAGAAGAAATCATAAATCATATAGAATATTGAAAACATACCACAGACACAATATTTGATTGATTGATGCCCACCGAGATAATTGTTAAACGAAGCTCAAAAATTGTTTGTAGATACATAGGAGAACATAATCGAAGAAGTGTGTAATTGTAGGGTTAAAAAGGATATTAACGGAGAAACTTAAAACTTACTCTAGTATAATTTTATTAGGGTAAAAATGGATGAAATAGTTGACTAAATTAGTTTAATTAGATGGGCACTAGAGTTGATTTTGTAAAATGAATAAATTTTTCATATTATGATAAAAATGTTTACAGATGGCAACCGCATGAGGCAAATATTTGTGTGTCATCATACTTATATTATTACAATTTTAACATTTATTATTATTATTATTATTATTATTTTTATTATTATTATTATTATTTTTATTATTATTATTATTATTATTATTATTATTATTATTATTATTATTATTATTATTATTATTATTATTATTATTATTATTATTACTAGTTTATTGACCCGCGAATTCGCGGGATTGGACATGAAACTTGTTTTAACCAAAGTGTATTTAACGTAACCCATAACATAGTAATGACATCACATAATTTCATATTCGTATAAATATAAATTTTCGTATTTTCAACCCTTCGTAATACGGAGTATAAGATTAGTCACAGTACTATTCATTTCATAAATACGGGTTATATGTCTTTAAATGTACTACTCCTTATATGACTACTATATTATACTCCGTATTAAAGAAGATTAAAAAGTACGATGAACTGGACACGTTAGTTGATAATTTGTTATGTATGTTTTCAATTTATGGGTGGCAATTTTATATACATTGGTTATTAATATATGAGTCAAGTTGGTTAATATTTATTAGGGGATGAGTTTATCGTCCCCTTCATTTTTTGGATGTGTCTAAACTGGGTATTTAATATAACCTCCAATTGTGTAACAACTAATCAACGGGTCTAACAGGTAAAAAAAAAAATTCATCTCATTTCATTTTTCACTCAAATAAATAAAAAAAATGTAGGTGGAAACCCGATGGGTCGACCCGACTCAACACCCATTTGACCCGGCCTGTTTAAACTCATCCACCTAAATGACCCATCTAGACACGGACACATTTAGACCCAAACTTAGCTAGACCCAATTCGACCCTTCATTTTGCCACTTATAGTTTTCATGTAGAAGTCGAAGCTTTAAAACACCCATATTGTACATCGTAAAAGTAGATTGTTGACGTTTATGTTAGATGCAATTGATTATCACTAATAACGCTATTAAATTCTTTTTTTTAATAACATTGGGATTCAATTGGTATGCAACATATAATTGATAATGTAATATTTAAACAAATGGTAACTAATAATATGGCAGTATAAGTTGTACATGTTGATAAGTGAAATCATATATTTCAATTATGATACTTTTGTTATAAAAGGGGATATTCATTATGGTATATTGTGTTGTGTAATGATATGATTTTCATTCAATTTGATGGATGAATGAATATGTATACAAAAAATTTCTGCGAACATAATATTTGTAACATAAAGTTGTACTCACACTTGCGCGGCATGAATAATGTGAATCACAATATTGATTTGTTATACAAATCTAAGAATGAATATTGTTGATAAAACATATACTTGTAATATGACCAAAAAGCAAAACTCTTACTACAATCCACTTATCATGCACATTTAATGGGAGTGTCTAAACAAATAATTCATGGTTGAACTTTTAATATCAAAAACGTTGACGTATATAACCTCAAATCCTAAGAAAAAGGTTATAGCTCAATTCTATCAAGAACTTTCATCCATTGCTTTTTTCGGTAGCATTAGCAAAAGGTTTAAGCTTAAGGCACTTTTACTAAATGATTAATTAATTAAAAAACAGATAGCCTCAAAATTAATACACGTCTTTCAAACTTGCAAATGTTAAAAATAAATACAATCACTTTTGATTATAACAAACAACTTAATTGTAGGGGTGGAGCTAAGATTTTATTAGTATTATACATGTGTTATGCAACGGGGTATAATATATTGTTGTAATAAGTCAACGATAGATGTATATTTAATTATTATTTAATGATGTATTACTTATGATTGTTTAGTCGTTTAATAAATGTATTACTTATGATGGTAACGATAACTTGGAGTGTTGAATTAAAAGTTAGAAAGATTAAGCAGTTAAGACAAAATTTTGATTATTTTTTCAAATTTGGGGGGTCAAACGTGTTGGGTTTTCTATTCCTTAACTAGATTAATATGCACAGCGGAATTATTACAAAAATTTATCTATGGCAATTAGGAAACTAAACCCTAAGGGATCTTAACTTGAATAAATAAAAGCAATAAAATAACCAAGATAAATAGGAAAATACTAACCTTCGAGAAAACCAATTTCTCACACGTAGACGATCTTGTAGAGCTTCCTTACTTGGAGGCGAGTGCCCAAACCAGAACACCTCTAATGGCTCACACCCAAGAACTAAGAGAAATTCCCAAACTCCTAGGGTCCCGACTCTAAGTCGTGTAAACTCTTACAAGGAGTAGGAATGAGAAAGAGAGAAAGAATTGAACTCTATTCAATTCTGGGATGCCTTTAAAAGCATAGGGGAGGTCCCTATTTATAGGGGAGGAGGAGGCCCAGGGTTTCATCCCCTGGCCGATGTGGGACAGAATCGCAACCGGCGGTTGGACCTTCTAACCGGCGGTTGGACCTTCCAACCGGCTTAAACCCTTTGGACTCCAGCCGCCGGTTGAACCCTCCAACCGGTGGTTGGATCCTTGCTTCCAGAATCTTCTTTTCTTTTAGTTTCTAATTAATATTCAATTAATAAACTAATCATAATATTAATTCCAATTAATATTATCTCTCTGTTTATTTCTCTTACTGTTCATTGAGGGCGACCCAAAAAGGACTTCACTTTTAATGATGTACTTACCAATTAGTTATGATATTGGACACTATTCCAACAAAACTTTATAAAATATCATAAATACCTTTAAAAAAATTCTATATTACATAATTTGAAAATTTTTGGGTGAACAACTGCCCCCATACCTCCTCTACATCCGCCCCTACTTAGTTGTGTTACTTACAACTCTTTTTTATGTTTAACACGTTTTAAGCTAAATTTTAGACTATTTTTATATGAATATGTACTGTTGTCGCTTATAATTCATAGTTGATACTCTATAAGGGAGTTGATAAACACAACACACAAATTATTTCAAACACCAAAGTTGTATTATGCTATACTTGTACTGTGAGCTTCAACTATGATACAATATGATATATGAATCAATTTTTTTTGTATATATCACCTCCCTTCTATAAATCTAGTTAATAACACAAACCTACATATTTTTAGAAAACCAATCACATTCTTTCATATTAAATTGTCAAACAATTTAAGTCATTGCTAATGTGGCATAGTTAAAGGAGAAGAACTTTTTTTTTATAGTATCTAAAAATTAAAAATACACATGAGGAGTAACCGTTCATTTCATTAAAAGCTGCCATATTTGAGCACTTATTAATTTATTTAATTTATTACTTTATTTAAAAGTTGTCATAATTTGATTAATCTAATTTAGTAGGCTTTAATTATAAGACTAATTAGCAAAAAAAACATTGATTAATAATCAAAAAATTTAGAACCATTAGATGAGACAATTAGAGAACAAATTAAAGGGTTAGATCTTCTAAAGATGTTTTGTTTTATTTAATAGAGAGAAGATTAAATCAAAAAATGCAGATGAGGTTTCTGGTCCTTAAGTTTTGCCTAAAAAGTTGCCTTTGACCACTTATGAATTTATTTCTTTTTAGTTAATTAATTAATAAAAAGTAATTTAATATATGAACGTATTTAATAGTTGCTATATTTTGATTAACTAATTTAGAGTGCTTTAATTGTAAAGACTACTTTGCAAAAAAACTTTTGATTAACAATCAATCCTTTTTAAACCATTAGATTAGACATTTGGAGAACAAAATGAAGGAGTAGATCTTCTCCAAGTATTCTGTTATATTTAATATAGAGATTATTATTATCATCATCATCATCATCATCATCATCATCATCATCATCATCATCATCATCATCATCATCATCATCATCATCATTATTATTATTATTATTATTATTATTAATCTTAATATTAATATCATCATGATTATGTAATTTAGTAAATAGAATGAAGATATTTTCACTAAATAGTAACGTATATTATTAACTTACTACTTGCGTATATCTTATAAAACGATTGAGTTAACTATGGTCTAATAACGAGGTGCTCTAACGGCTGTCAATAAGAATTTAGAACACACAATAATACTTGTACCTATACCATAATAAAATCTCTGACCCCCTGAATTTTAATTGACCCTCCATAAATATCTCTTGAGTACAACCAACTGATGCACGTTATTGACAGTCCTTAGGGCTGTCATTAACAATACCCTTATCAATATTAGGTTTTAGTTTATTGTAAATTTAAGCATCAATACTCATTTAATATATGATTTTTAGCTAAGACCACTTGCAGTGGTGCAGCCCATTCAAAGGTAGGGGCTGTGAACTCACGTGTAGCAAGTCTTCAGCTAGTACAGCTAGTAATATACAGTAGTCCGAACGTGTCTCTCAAATACCTAGACACAATTAAATACACTTTACATAAGTATATGGACTAATCGTTAAGCTGAAATGTTTATAACATTTTAGTTGTTGGTGATATTTGCGTTGAAATAATCATTGCGTACAAGTATATATTTACCTATACTTATTAGTTGAATATATATTCTAATATATATATGTTATTTGTCGTCAATGATTATATATATATACGTATATTATAATAGTCGCGTATATATATATATATATATATATATATATATATATATATATATATATATGTAGTTGTCGTTGTTGTTGATCATGTTTCCAAAACATAATTATAGTAGTTATAACAATAACTTTGTTTAATACGATTGTCGTAGTTCATTTATATAACTATACATAAATTATAATCGTCCATTACATATATAATCCATTTGTCGTGTTACTAATATCATTCGTCTCGTTTAACTCGTCACTTATATATAATCCGGTTTAAGTTTGGGTTTTGAAATCTTCTAGCCCGTTGGGCTCGGCCCAATTAGTTTGGCCCAATATCAAAGTCGAATAGTTTGGCCCATTAACAAAAATACAATTTTTGATCCAAATTTAGATTCGGCCCGTTGGGCCCAAAAAGTTATATTATAAATTGTCCGTGTCAAAATAATGTCTCGCGGTCGTGTACAATTTTTGTACCAAACTTGTATCCTAAAGTTTTATAACTTTTATAACTTTTTAGTATTTGTATTTCGTACGCGTTAATATATTTGTACTACGAAGTATACGTCGACAGTGTATTATTTAAATGCATCAAAAAAGTCAGTATACAGACAGCCTAGCCGATCGGGTAAGAGTTTAACAAACCATTTGGCTCGAAAACACCTTAGCCGATCGGCTAAAGGTGATGAGCCGATCGGCTCATTGAATCCAGCCGATCGGCTGGTTAAAACCAACCGATCGGTTTGGTTCCTAGCCTGGTTAGTCAGTGTTCGTCCTTGTTCTTGGTATGTAAATGTATATATGTATATGTTTGGGTGTTTGATCTCAAGTTTTTGTACACTACTAATCATCAATACATAACATATAATTGACTACTATAGTTTGTTCACATACATACTAACAATATACAAATCAAAATTATATGAACAAATAGCATGAAGATACATAGTTTTTGAACCTTACAAAGATTTTGTTTTTGATGATGTTGATCACAGATGATGACGATAACGAGATGATGATGATGATCAAGAAACTATCTTTGTGTTAGTTTTTGTATTGGTTTGAAGGATTTGAACTTGAAGATGAAGATGATGCAATGGAGATGAATTTGTCTTCTGCTCTTTGTTCTTGCTCGACACACACACAAACTCAGATGAAACAATTTTTGGTGAAGTGAATTATTGGTGATCAAATGTAGGTGAGGGAGTATATCGGTCTCACATTTTTAGGTCTAGCTCAAGCCTACCTAATTAGACTTATCTATCATTTTCCTAATAAGAATTCACAATGAAACTATCGCACAACCAATATAACCTAGCTATAAAATTAGACCCTAAAAACAATTAAAATCAATCAAAATGATACTACGAAACTAACAATTATTTAGCTTACCTTTTACATCGTAATCGGCAAATGTATTATTCTCTCATTGATATATATTCATTCATTCTACTGAATCCCAAAACCACTCTATTACAAATTCATATTTTTTATGCTAATCTAAAAAATGATTTTCAGTACAAGTGGCATCCACTAAAATAACATACATAATAATAAAGGAATAAAAGACAACGATAATTGCAATTCAAAGTGTCACTTCATTATTTTTCACCATTTTTATTTATAAACATTGTTTAATCCCGCGAATTCGCGGGATATAAGCTAGTATATATTAAAGAATTAAAGATTAAAGCTTAAAGAAGATTAAAGAAGATAAAAGATGCTACAAGTTACTGTCGCAAAGATTAAAAAAAATGCATAACTGTACAAGGCCCAAGAGAAATCAGTCACTCGAGACTCCTTTTAAGATCTTATCATTTGTTTTGATCATACTAGGCTTAGGAGTAATTGATAAGCCTATATTGTTTCTTTACTCCGGTTTATGGAGGAATTCATGGGCTAAATTAAGTAACTTGGGCCACTAGATGGGCTTTTTTTCTTTTATTTTTGTAACAATTTGATTAGTTTGGTTTAGAAGAATTTCGGAAAATCAACACCTGGTCTACAAGGTCCCAGTACAATACCCCGTTAATTATTGGAGTGACGTGAGCGTTAAGGTGCACACATTATATAAAGTCAGGGTGTTAACATTGAAAATATTTAACAAATGTT
The DNA here is from genome assembly GCA_963422505.1 of Pseudognaphalium luteoalbum. NCBI lineage: Eukaryota > Viridiplantae > Streptophyta > Magnoliopsida > Asterales > Asteraceae > Pseudognaphalium > Pseudognaphalium luteoalbum. The sequence continues at coordinate 31,570,590 of OY730195.1, forward strand.
TAAGTCAATATTTATAAAAGATGATGATAATTGATGTTTTTGCTTTCTGCTATTGTTTTTGTTGATGATGATATGAAGTTACTGTTCATGATGATTTTCCCATTTTTTTTGTTTGTTTTTCTTTTCATATATTTTTTTGTTGAAAATAAAAAGGCCACGTTAGAAAAGAAAAGACATATAAGAACTAATATAAAAATTAAAAACCTAAATAATTGTATTTACCGGATAAACAGGTAGCAGGTTACCATGTTACTCACATATATGAAATTACAATTAGAGGATACAAATAGTTACCATGTTACACAAAGACGCGCACTCGCGCGCGCGCACACACACACACACACACACACACACACATATATATATATATATATATATATATATACTTAAATAGAAATTAAACTTCTAGTTTTTGTATTTGTTAGAAAAAGTAAAACTTAACTGATTGAAATAAATAATTATCGTATTTAACAAAGGGATAAAATAGTCATTTTTATCATTGAGACAATTTATTCGGCACAAAAGTAAACAACATTATTCATTCACTGATTATTGCATACATACATTCTATACCCATATTGTCATCTATATCCATATAGGACTTAATGAGAAAAAAAGTAAACAACCCATATTACAATTATTCAGGGTTATGTTTTTGTTTTTGGGATTCGTTTCATGAAATCGTTTCCCAGCCTCTCCAAAGCCTTACTGCATGTACTTTCGTAGCGGTAAATGACCAAGAACCCTATCCAACCTTTGCATACAAACCCTATGATCATCGTGGTCTTTGGCTTCTTCAGGGCGTGCAAAGCTGCCAGCCCCGACATGCCAAACACAAATGTCACAATTACAAAGGTGACCGCATGCCTAGTGGGATCATCATTGATGAACCCACAAGTGGAGAGTATAAAAACGGCACCAACTGCCAGACCACTTGTATCACTCATGTTTATCCGCCAACTCCCTCCGAGGTTTTCAACCCGCCCTCTGTACGCTATCAAATCGAATATCGTATCATAAGCATTTCTTATAATACCGCCTCCAAGTCCAGCTACGAGTAGGCGTGGTTAGAACATATAGGGGTGTTCCAATCCATCCTTTTAGTAATTTTATGGGATACATAAATGGTCCCGCAACAATCATGACCCCGAAGCAAACAGATTTGCTAAATTTGTATGACAACATGGAACATGATGTACTCATGTTTATCTTCGTTTATTTTATATGTAATGTAATTTGATATGAGTGAATGTAATCTTTGTTTAAGTCCATTATATAGCAATTGCATTGGTCTAACGGACGATTCTTATGTGTTGAGTAGCAAGAGAGACTACTACTATCTCAGGTACATGTTTAGCGGTAGACCGTGAACATTTTGGATGTCACACCCCGTCTAAAGCGGAAACAATGGGGTATGACGGTGATAGGATCATAACACATAATTATAAAGAATTCTATATGAAATACAATATCCAATGTGTCATGATGCCAATAACATGAATAACGGTTCATGTTATGCATACATTTCAACAATGAATTCAACATCTTACAAACAAACGTACACTATAATGTTAAGGCAAAACGTGCCTTCACAAATAACTATGATGTACCACAAGTCTTGAACATTTCTTAATGAAACCCTAAAGGTCCACTAAGTTCTCTTGTCCTCTGCTTTAAATCCACTAGTATTACCTGAAAAGATATGCTCAAAAATGTTAACACGAATGTTGGTGAGTTTCATAGGTTTGAAACCAAACACCACAAGATAAAACATTTTGCTGTGATAATAATAGTTTAGGACAATGCATATAGAAATGGCACACAAGTAAAATAATACAACCAAACATCTCCACAAACCGTCATCACCCCACGAAGGAGTAAGACCCAACCAAATCCTGCGTATGCGGTAGCTACCCATAAATGACCTTCAATGTACACCTAAGCATACATTAGGTACTTACCCTCGAAAGAGTAAGGCCTTTGATAAAAAAAACAACCGAATCATGACCTTCAATGTATACCAACAGTACACATTAGGTACTTACCCTCGAAAGAGTAAGGCCTTTGATAAAAATGAATCCAACAACCAATGCATATAAGTCACATAGTGTCACACATTTCAAGCATATGTCCAAAATGAAAATGAATACGTTTCACAGTATAAAAACAATTGATAAAATATGTGAGCATACTTTTCCCCCAATTTGAAAATATGTATATGAAAATGGGGCCACGAAAACTCACCTCAAGTAAATGATGTAAGTGTTAGCCCTTAAATGTATCACTGAACAATCTCGCAATCTACAATATCACAACGTATATGGGTTACAACCTAGACATAACTAGGTCATTCCATTGTATTCCAAGTCAAAACACTTCCACTAAGTTCACTCACAACTCAAAATCATGTTCATTATCTTAATTCAACTTATCGCGGGAAAAATCAGAATCTGTCCACAATTTTCATACCACTTTACTGATTTTTAAACGTTGCTTCATGAAATCATTTGGCTCTAAAAATTTAACTAGTGATACTTCAATGAGTTAAGAAGTACCTGAAATTTTTCCAGAAGTAAATATTGTAGTTTACTATTTTTAAAAATTCACCGAACAATCTGCTCAAAAACCATAACCATTTCTGAGTACTAAAAAGTCACAATTTATTAAAACTATTTTCAAACTTGAAATGACTATAATATTTTTACATAAAATAATTAACACTTTGATAATACTTCAGTAAACATTTCAATAACTAATTATTATTTTAAGGTACGTTTCAAAAATCGACAACTTAACCGAAATCGGGAACCGAAAAACTCAGAACCCACACATAAACTTGTAAAATTGCTTTGACCAACTTATACTCTACATTTGACCATGAAATTGACGCCATTTGAAAGAAGACTCGAAATACCCTTGACTCCTGTTTCAGCAAAAATTATAGTGATATGACCCTGTTACAAGCTTCTCAATCCGAACAAAATTTCTGATCAGATTAGGTTTTGAAATAAATCAATTCTAATCACATGTATAAATATTCCAATCCGCAACCACAATCAAAATTCTCTCTTCTAACAACATATATAATGATTTTATCCATCCTAAATGATTTTTACTACTGAGAATACAATGGAATCGAACTGAAATAATACCGACAATACGAAGCAATCGTAATATAATGGAATGAACGATTAGGAAGGAATATATACCAACAAACGCAAATCCGTACGATAGGAATCCCTTATAATCTGTGAATAATGAGGATATACACTCTTATAATTCATTTTTGTAGATTGATCAAACATATACAAGAGTTATGGGATCGAAAACTTATCAAAGTTTCAGAAAATTCATCACCGACAGTAGCAATTTACGACATATTTTTTATAAAATAATCTGATTCATTTCAGAGGCCGAAACCTCAAGAATCCTAGTAAAACATCGAGATCTACAACTTTTTAGTTTTGGCCGAATCCTGAAAACGACTCTAAGTAGGTCAAAACGACCTCGGAAGTTGACTGCGATTTTGGGACAGAATGTGTGATTTTTTTTTTTTGTGATTAAAAAGTTTTAGGGTTATTTTTAGGGTTATATTTATAGTCTAGGATTAGTTGGTTTTGGGTTGGGCTGAATGATACATCAATAGGGAGGGCTTGGGTCGGTAGTTGGGCCAAAACAACAAGACACAAAAAAACTTGGGTCACACGGTCCAAATATAATTGCTAGTGTTTGTTTGTTTTACGTTTTGCTTTGTGTCTCCCTCGTTACACGTCGGATTGAAATAATTCTTTTTGCAATGGATTCGTTTATTTTTTTTCAAAAACGAAGACTTTGGTGTAAATTAAAAATGAATTTTTACGGCTTGAACTACGATAACGGGTTTGGTGACGGTTGTCACATTGGATCCTGCACATATGATTAAGGGGTAATAAAAATTGATAGACTACTTACCTTTGTGACTCATTAAAGCCAAGTTAAGTAATAATTGGGTTTTGGAATTTGTCATTTATAGCAAGAGTTAAACACTTTTTCTTTTTCTTTTGTAAAATATTTTTTTGAGATTAATGATTTTATATATTTATTTTATTAAAATTACACAAGTTCTAGAGTTTCTATTTTTCTTAAGGCTCTTTATTTTAAGTTCTAGAGTGTCACACCCCCAAAATCGGTAATCACGTTTATTAATGGTTTAGCGGAAGCTTTAGTTCATTAGCGGAAGCATTTGTTTATTAGCGGAAGCATTTTAAGTTTACAGTTTAACAGCGGGGGTGTTGACGTTACAATAGTGCATTCATTGTATCAGAGCATATGATCATACAGAACATATTAATTTAAGATGCCATAAGTTTTAACGTTATTACAAAAGAGTACGACTTATAAAGTCGTACAAGTGTGGTGTTGTAGAACAACATAAGTTTACAAAACACGAGTTTCTGAAAGAGGAATTTCGTAAGTATAACCAATGGAATTAGTAATACAAAGGAAATCCAAGTGTCCCAAAAGTGGCATCATAAATAGTCTGGGTTGCCTACGTCCTTTATGCATGCAGAAGTACCTGAGTCCTAATTCCCTAAAAAACATAGTAAACCGTCAACATTGAATGTTGAGTGAATTCACAGGTTTAGTATAAGCGTAGTTAAACCAAGTTTTGTATAAATCATTCATGTACACAACATAATGTTTATATGTATAGCTGGAAACACAAGTATTCTCATTAAAGAAAACATTTTCTATTTTACTGTAAGAATGTCATTCTTACTACAATTTAGTCGATGTGTTAGGAAACACAAGTTTAATCATAAACATTTCCTAATAATAGTTGCAGAAAACTCAAGTTTAACCATCAAGTAAACATTTCCATATAAATAGCTGTAGGAAACACAGGTTTAACCATCAAGTAAATATTTCCTATAAAAGTTGTTTTGTCAGGAAACCAAGTTTATCCAATCAAGGTAAACGTTTCCTAAAAAGAAATCATGCGTAAGAACACCTGTCCTATTAGTTGTCACAGGGAATACCCTTCCCAAATCAAGTTGTAGTTTAGTGATTTAGTTTATGTGGGAAATATAGACTATAATCTCTCTAAGGTGAGCGACACCTTCAAAGTTAAAGTAACGACTCCTAGTACTATAACCAAACCACGACTAGTTGATGTTGTTGCCTTGGTAACACGGTAAGTATACACTCCTCGTTACGACTGTCGTCGTGTGGTTGGAATGACCAACAAGTTATATCAGTGGGAGGGTTGTCAAATCGATAGTACTATCTGTATACTCAGTGGCTAGAGTCACCTAAGTAGGTCAAAATGCCTCTAAGTAGGTCAAAACGCCCTCGGAAGTTGACTGCGATTTTGGGACACAATGTGTGATTTTTTTTTGTGATTAAAAAGTTTTAGGGTTATTTTTAGGGTTATATTTATAGTCTAGGATTAGTTGGTTTTGGGTTGGGATGAATGATACATCAATAGGGGGCTTGGGTCGGTAGTTGGGCCAAAACAACAAGACACAAAAAAACTTGGGTCACACGGTCAAAATATAATTGCTAGTGTTTGTTTGTTTTACGTTTTGCTTTGTGTCTCCCTCGTTACACGTCGGATTGAAATGATTCTTTTTGCATTGGATTCGTTTTTTTTTCAAAAATGAAGACTTTGGTGTAAATAAAAAATGATTTTTTACAGCTTGAACTACGATAACGGGTTTGGTGATGGTTGTCACAGTATCCCCCAGTTGAGAGAATTTTGTCCCGAAATTCAGTCGGAGCTATACTGTCAACACGATTGATAACACGTAAAAAGTCAAGTTTTTACGTACGTTATCTTCCACATTTTAGGCACAAAGTTAACAAAAACATACTTAAAAGGACATTATTCATAAAGTTTTGTTAACTAAGTCAAAACGGAGTCGATGTTTGAAAAATCACTAAAAATGGCATGAAAAACATAAGAAACCGGGCAAAACTGCTTTATCACTCCACCGTTCACTCATTTCAATGCACTTTAAGCTACGCTCCGAGTTATGACCTCTAACTTATGTCATTCTCTTCGTTAGGAAAATACGAACGCGTGGGTATAAAGAACGCTCAAAACGGATAAACGACGAAGAAGTTACACCCGAATGAAGAAACAGAGAACCGAGGGGCCAGCATACGGCTGAACCAGGCCGTATACGGCTGGTCCAGGCCGTATACGGCTGGACCTAGACCGTATATGGTCTGTGCAGGCCGTATACGGCCTATGCACAGCTGTATACGGTCCAGTTCAGCCGTATTCACCCTATGCACAGCCGTATACGGTCCAGTTCACCCGTATTCAACCTAGCTCAGCCGTATCGTGCGTTTGGGTGATAAAAATCTGATTTTTATTCGCCTTTGTGATACGGTTGTGCGTTTTGGGGTTTGGATACGGTCTACGGATACGGTTGTGCATTCTCTATAAATACTAGCCTTATTTCACCATTCCAACATATCTCACATCTCTCATTCAACACATACATTTCATACTTAAATTCTTCGTTTTCTTATATTTTTATATTTTTAGTCTCTCTAGAATAGTTTAGATAGTTTCTCTCTCTCTGGAGTTTCTCTCTCTAGAGAGAGAGAGTTAGATAGTTAGTTGGTTAGCAGTAGAGAGAGAGAAAAGCTGGTATTGTAATCACGGTGTAATAAGAAGCATTCTTGGTGCAAGACTCTGCCTTTTCTTTTCAGCTGTTACTCTGCTCAATTTTACTGGTGATATCTCTCTTTATATACTTATACTATGTCCGAATTATTTTTGCCTGTTTGTATAATGTATGTTACTGTTATTGCCACGTTTATTGAGTAGTATGCTGTTGCGGTTGTTGAAATGTAGATAGTTAGAAGTAGGGATGATGTTGAATTAATCTTTAAATCTATATAATTGGGAATTGTTATATTTGTTATGTCTAAACTTATCATGCATCTAGACTTAGCTATGGATCACCCTTTCCAGTCCTTCGCGTGACTACTACTTTAGGCTTAGAACCTGATCAACTCTAGGTACAGTAGGAAGTTATCTGTGTTATAGTAAAGAAGCCGTGTATGTCACTGTAAACCGGCTGTAATACTGGGCAAACGCCCCGGAAAGAGCCGTCTGTGCCTACACTGTGGATTACCTAGAGACCCTAGAATATCGCCTAGAAACCAATATAGTTGTGGAAGTGCACAGTACACCGTCTGGCTACCCCTGTAACTGAAGCTATGGAAACACTTCGACAGTATACACCGTATGTGTACCTAGGGATGAAAAGCTGTGGAAATATCATAGTACACCGTAAGTACATCCTCAGTTACACGAATATGTGGAATTATCTAAGTGCTGTACATCGTGAACGGTTCCTAGGTTAGTACACTGTGGAAGGAGTATGCATTGTACCCCGCTGGTGTTTCTAGGGCTGAATGACTGATTGCAAAGGAGAGGCTAGATCATGACAGAAGTAGTTGAACTAATAAAATGTAAGGAATGAGTCTGGAGATGAAAGTCAAGCCCAGCAGTGGTTCAGGATTCTTAAAACCCCTAGACTCTACAAAACTGATAGTTTAGAATAGCAAGTTAATAATCTGAACATGTTTAGGAAATGGCATTTACATTTAGGTGTTAAGAACGGTCGGAATTACCCAAGTGGCAGTCTGTTACCTTATTCCTGCACCCTTAAAGGGTCACTTGTCCATAAAGACAGTGTGGGGGGTTGAGCAGCCTGTTCTGATCAGAATCACGATAGCCTAGGTCTCGTGACATACTAATTCTGGTACATAACTAGAATGAGTAGGGTCCTAGTGTTTACACCCATAATGCATATGTTTATTAACTGAAAATGTCCCCAATTATCTTTATAATAAGCATCATCCCCGCAGCTGATTATTGAAGTTTCAACCGCCGCAATTCTCTATCTGTCTACCTAGCTACCGATTCTACTCTATCTTATTTACTTTTCCTGTCTTTAGTTAATTAGTTAATTAAATTAGAAAACCCCCAAAACCTACCTATCTGCACAAAACCCATCCTAAAAGCAAAACTCTATCTTTGGCATCACTTCGTTTCAATTCGCTCCGATTTAAGAACGACCTCGAGTTATACTTACTGCTTGCTCACCTTGTGTGATAGGTAGTACTTATAAATTGAGTCCCCAGCTCTTTATAAATTTAAAACTTACCCACCGACGCCGCCGCTGACGGACGGTCCGACGACAGGGTGAAAACCCGATCGACCGTTGGGGGCGCGTCAAGTTTTTGGCGCCGCTACCGGGGATCGTAGAGCGTTACGATTCTGAAGCCGCCTTAGATAGAATAAGCAATTAGGAGATCCTTTTCGTATAGGTTGTCCTTAACCTATTCGAAAGTTACTTTTCTTAGAATAAATTAACTTAGTTTAAAATAAAATGAAAAATCCAAAAATATCTTTCTACGATTCGCCGCCTTCCTGTCCCATTTCTCTATCCGCCTCCAAGACGACTGAAGATATGACAGCTATGGACGACGCTGAGTTCTTCGACCACTTGGAACTAGAGTTGAAATCCGACTTTCACTCATCACCGGAAGAAGCCTCCGCTAGCCCAGATGACGATTCTAGAACCTTAAGGAAATTCTTAGATCTTGACTTAGGAACCCATAAATCTCAACAGAAGATCTCAACTTCTGCTTCTAGCATTCCAAGCTATCAGGTTTTACCTGCACCTGAGATTAAATATTCCTTAGAAAATATCCCTAGATTCCCTGATTTTGCCGATAATATTCCTGAAAACACTCAATCCTTTCATTCCTCATCTAATGAAGAACGAATCCCCATAAGGAATGAGGATATTCATGAACATCTTCCAAAATCACCAATTTTTGTCCACTTCATACCAGAACCTTCGTACACCATTTATCGTGTTAAGGAGATACCGAAAGATTCAGATGGTTATGAAATCCGATACGTTGGTTATTCTTTTGACCCTGATAAGAGGTTAGGTGTATGTAAGGCATTTGCCTTACACTTAAATATGTCTGATTTTCCTTACTCATTCGAGCAAAGAAAAACCATCTTAAGGATTGACATACTCGTAGGTGTTCTCCACTGTCTTCCGATCCAAAAGGAAGATGGTATCTTCACTCGATATCGAGAGCAAGAGCGAAAGCTATTATCAGAAATAGATCGCCTCATGGATCTATTTGCTTGCACCGGTTATCCATCGGTTTCACAAACCATGATTAATCGTTATGTTGCAGCAATGATAAAAGAGCTTGAGCTATTAACTTCTAAAGATCCTTCGATCACTCTTGTAATTTCTGGAAAAATTCCATTCTTCGTAGATCCCGCTGCTTATATAATCACCAAGTTGCAAGAAATATTTCCTGGAGCTGATGACGACAAGATAGAAGCCGTTTTCTTTGCCGAAAGAAAAGATATTCACGTTAAACTCACTTCGTTGTTCGATCAATCCAAATTCCCTTTTACCGTTTCTCAAAGATCTATAATTTGGGATATCACCATTGCAGTGCAAACTACAAATGGAGATCCCGACTCAAAAGAGGAACTTAGGTTTCATAGAATTTTAGGAAATCTTCTTCACGATCTTAATAATATAGACCGCGGTATGCGAATAGGAATTTCAAGTAAAAAGAAAGTTAGAAAGGAATTTAATAAGTTTGTTAACAATCTGCTAGAATTAGGCCAGAAAGAATGTAGGATTCTTAGCGAATTCGAAAATTTTTCATTACACCCTGCCAAGCTAGTTGATTATGTCGTTAACATTCTAAACTGTGATTTTATTCCTCGCTATACTTCAAGATTGCTTTCAAGCAATCCCCTTTAAATAGATTTGGAACAATAGTCGAGCTACAAACTTGAAACAAGCGCTTTTTGGGAGGCAACCCAAATCTTTAATTAGGTCTTTAAAATAATTTTCTTAGGTTAAAAATAAGTTAGTTTAGTTAATGGTTTAATTTGTTTTAGAAAAAAAGAAAGAAAAAAAAACCTGTTAAAATCTTTGTCTTCGCAAAATCTGCGCAGTTTTTGAAAACTTGAAAATCTTAAATTAAAATATCTTATAAAGTTTTAAATTGCTTAGATTTTAAAGAGTCAAAATTTTAAACCAAAAATATTGTTTATTTTTATCTAGTTAAGTAGTTCTCCTTGCATGTTAATAAAACAATCTTTTGTAGCACACAGTCAAATATCAAATTTTAAACTTTTGCTAAAATATTTGGCTTAGGTTTTAATTACCCAAAATACCTAGTAATTACATTTAAAATATTATTTACGCACAAATGGTAAAAAGGAGGAGTAAATAAAAGGGGTAAAAATGGGTCAAACAAAGTCAAAACAACAAAAACCATTCTTTTTCCTCCTCCTTCTTCCCTTTGCCGCGGCTCCCATCACCACCACCCCAAACCCACCATTTTCCACCATTTTTGACCAAACCAAGCTTCAAACCTTCATCTCTAGGTCATTTTTATGTCATCTAACATCATTGCATCTTCATTAAGGTAAGATCCAAGCTTAAAATACCAAAATTCTCTAACTTTATTAACCTAGGGTTTCAAGTTAGTTTTTGATGATTTGTGATTTACATTGAGAAATTGAGCTTTGATTCATGCTTAGTGATGATATAGTATGATGTAGGAGCTAGCATTACTTCTTAGATTGAAGCAATTTGATGTTTGACTTTGGAAAGTTGACTATATTTGACTTTTGTGACTAGTAAACCCATTTTGGCCAATTAATGATTAAATTGCTTATGATAAGTTGTTTGTTGATTGATTAATGCTAAATATGATTAGTATAGCTTGTTCATTTGCTTCATTTGTGGTTAAATGCGTAATATGGTCAAGTTAGCAAATTAAAGTAAGCATGAAAAGTTGACTTTTGTTGAAACATCACCATTTTGAAATAAAACCTTTGATAAAATGATGTTTTAATTTAAGTAGATGCTAATGCCTTGCTTTGATTTGCTAATGCAAGTTAGTATTATGATAGATTTGGCAAATGACAAAAAAGGAAACCTTACTTTGGTAATGTTGACTTTAAAAGTCAAAATGCTTAATTTTTAGTAATACTAGTAACCATTCTAGTTAAAAAGTCATGGTGGTGTTTTTTAAATTGTATCTTTGAAAGTGTTATGGTAAATCTTAAATGGATACTACATTTTCCTTAATTAACTACTTTTAAATTTTAAAATAGTATCTACTTAAAAGAATACCATAATTACCTAAAAGATACAATCAAGAAACACATTTGTCAACTAAAGACGCTTTGTTGCGATACTTGCATGATATGGTCAAAATTGCTATATACTTGTTTAAATATCATGGTTTGTTTGCATGCGGTAATAGGTTATACTTGCCATGATAAGGTAATTACATGATTAAGATTTAAATCTTCATCATACATGCTTGTTATGGTTAAATAAGTCTTTGACTTTTCGTGTAGAAATCATTAAGACCTAATAGCCTATTATTGTAAACCAAAGTTTCTTGTGGTGATTGAAAATTGAGTTTGGTGGTATTATTAGCTATTACAGGTTTTTGGGACTGCTCATATTCTAAAGTCCACATTTCGAATTTTTATTTAAAATTGCGAATGTGGTTTAGTCAAATAACTTGTAATTATTCCTGGTAATTCACTATGTTCTTGTTTTCTCTTATTTTTTAGATGACTGATTTTCCCTGGTATATCAGAAAATCCATCAAGGACCTAGAGAAACGGGAAAGGTATCAGACATGGCTAACACATCAGTTGGGAGAAAATAGGTACTTAGTGTGGGAGGATTTGGAGCAAATCGGTTTAAAGGAAGGGTTTGAAAATTTGATAATGTTTAAGGAAGGGAAGCGACATCTGCGCGCATGGAGAAATCTATTTGAGATTAAGGAAAATGTTTATCAAGAGTTAGTTGCTGAGTTTATGGTAACATTCCAGTTCGACAAAACGATTGATAAGCTAAATGATGACCGAATGATTAGATTCAAATTCATGGGAAATCCTCACCATATGTCATTAGCAACCTTCGCCAGACATCTTGAATTATACACTGAGTATCAAGTTACCACTCCTTTCTTTCTGAAGGCAAACACTGAGGTGAAGCAACGAGACCACACTACTATTTGGCAAGAATTGACTGGGAATCAGTTCCAGTCCAATGTCAAGGCCACTTCCTTTCTTGATAAGCACTACCAAGTTCTCCACAACCTCATCGCTTGCAGCATTCGAGGAAAGAGGAAGACTAAGGGAGCTGTTGGGGTAAAGGACTTGCAGATCATCAAGAGCATTATAGAGCAGGAACACGTTAATGTTGCCTATTTGGTTGCTGATAGAATCCTTACTGAGTCGGGGTACACCGAGTCAGAGTTTGCATATATGGGAGCAATAATCACTAAGCTAGTTAGGAGAATGGGGCTGTTGACTGAGGAGGTGATTGGTAACCTGACACCAGTAGCAAACAGGGTATCTAAGCCATATGACATTAACTATATGGTTAAGGTTTGGTTGCTAGAGAAAGATGCTGATGGGCAGATAAGATGGAAGGATGGTGATATCATTCCGGGAGTTCGAATGAGGCCCCCGAGGAGCAAGAGTGTTAGGTTTGAGTTCGATGACAGCACGGTCCACAGACAGCCTAGGACCGCTGTTGCTCATGAGCGAGAGGAAGGAGAGACAGCCGCTGCTGAGGCTCAAAGTCCACTAATACCGCCTGTTCAAGAGTTTGGTTGGGGAGATCCGGTATCATCCGAGCTCATGTACGGTATATTGGGTATGCTTAACTCACATTACACGACACATATTTAGCTACTGAGTTTGGATTCCCACAACCTACACGTCCTACATGGGTATGCGGCCCACGACCACCCAACTACCACACCATGCCACTACATCCATTTGCCATGATGCCACCCACTACCACCGTTCCCTACACCTCCATACCACCCACACCCTCCACTCGCACTGTGCACATGGAGATTCCTCGAGCCCGCCGTACCAGGACTACTCCTACGGCTGAGCCGGTTTTCTCTGTGCACACTGCGACACCACATGAGCCGCATATCCCACATATTGGACAACAATCTTCCCGTACCATGACCCGTCCGAGACCAGCTGAGTCAGCCACATCAGACACATCTTCAGAGACAGACTCACCTCAGTCAGGGTTCAGACAGGACATGCAGGTTGATGACCAGGTACCGGTGCAGACTGATTATCTGCCTGATATGACTACTACTACTGTTGTGCCTACTTTTTCAGGATTCACAGGGATGCTTCAAAGCAACCCAGTGCCTTCTGATGAGCTTCCACCGTACCCAATGCATGGTGTTTCCTTAGGATCATATGAGGTTGCAGAGATGGGACTAGATCCCAACTTCCATTTATACCCGATCCAGCCACCAACATCCGGTAGGCAACGCAGTTCATCTTCAGCATCAGTCTCCCGCAGGTTATCCAGTGGACAACACTCTGTCTCCCGTCATGCACCTTACAACTCCATGCCACCTCCAGCTCACGGACCACCATCCGACCAGGATCCTTCTCACCCTTGATCTTATCAGATTTTATTTGTGTTGGATAACTGTATCACTTATTATTATTACTAATATTTGGGATTACTGTATTTGACTGTTGCTGCTCGAACTATTTGGGTTCCAACCTGTAATCTGGTTGGACCCATCTATCTATCCTATCTTATCGTTTATCTATCATTTACTTATTTTATGCTTTTCTTAGTTAGTTTTTAGATTACTTGCAATAAAAGAGAGAGTAAAAAGTATGAAAGTTCCCCGAGAAGAAACCGAGATGACGCACGAATCACGCAAAGATCCTGACACAAACTGATCGATCTACACATCTGAATTAGAATCTTCATTCACACATCTCAGTCCTTTCTAGGGGAGTTTTTTTTCCATTCCTTAGTGATTTTCTTTCATCATCTATAACTCGCCGTTATTCCATTATGCTTAATTTCTAAGTGTGGGATTCTAAATCCCACACAAATCAAATCAACTTAGAAATAGGGTTCCAAAATATTTTCAAACTTTAAGTGTGGGATTCCTTCACAAGAATTTTAAACTTAGTTTGAGAACATTAGGGACAATGTTCTTCTAAGTGTGGGATACACGGTATGTTATACCGTATTCTTTGACTTTGATTGCTTGTCCAAAGTATAACTTTCTAAAAATAAGCTTAACTTCGACAGTGGAGATGCCACTCATTCAGTTAGCTTAAAATTTTTCCTAAAAACCTCATTCTTGCTAAACTTTTAGAAAACATTTTTTTCAAAATCATAAGCTTAACTTCGACAGTGGAGATACCACTCATTCAGTTGGCTTAATTTTCATAAAAACTCATTTTTGTTAAAAATTTTAAATTTTCTGACTCTAAATAATCTTGAGAAAAATAATTTTTTCAGAAATTAATTAAACTGCTTTGGAAAGTAAAATAAGTTAAGATACGATTTCCTTAAAAATGAAATGTTAATCTAAGAGCATCGCACGGCTAGGCACATACAACCTTATTGCGGTGAGGTATTTGAGCCCAATAAAAGCATTCATCTTTAATGCTTCACTTTTTCATTTGATGTGTGTGCCGATGCATGTGCTTTAAGTTAGAACTTGCTCTTGGTATACGCTTCGAGACCACACCAATGGGCACCGTACGCGGTGAAGGTGCAATCAAAGGACCTTGACATTCCTTAGGATATAAACCCCTTTCTATCATATCTCTTCAAGCCCAAAACCCTTCCAACACTTACTTTTAGTGTTGATGATCCACCTAGAAAACCCTGTTGAGCCTTAGCCTATTCGTTTCTTTCAAAACCCAAAAATTCGAACCCACTTATTCCACACCCACCAAAAATCTTATCTTAGAAATTTTAAACTTGTGGGAAATGTTATTTTAATTATCCTTTTTGCTTTCACTCTAAATCACAAATACTGGTGTTTACTCAAAACTTTCTCGTGTGCGTTCCCCTGATAAAAATTAAAAGTTGAAAAAGTTTATGGTGTGAAAAATTGACACCAAGTAAATGCAAAGTTATCAGAAGGATGAAAAAGATGAAAGAAAGAAAAGGATTTCAAAAAGGGCAAAAGAAAGAAACAAAATAAAAAAAATCCCTAGAAAAATCCAAAAAAAAGAAGCAAAAGAAAAGAAAAGAAAATAGAATAAAGCTAAGTGCTTCGAATCTCTCGAAAAATTCCCGTTCTTATAAAAGATATAAACTCCCCCGAGTATTTTCAAAAAGATGGAAGTCAAAATAGCTATCTTCTTCCCTTGCCATTTATCCGTTTCCGTTTTCATTAAAAAGGTGTTTAAAGTAATGTTTTCCCAAAAAGTTTAGAATTCTCAAGATAAGCAAAACCCCCTATTTTAAACCAAAAACTCCCACTTATCCATACCACTCAACCCTCACCAACCATTACAACCCATTTCGAATGTCCTGGGATGATTAGCACTGTCCTCATTGAAGTGGTGGAGATCCGATTCTTGATCAAGCCTATGATGAGAAGCAATGCATGACTGGCTTTATGAGCGATTTTGTTTTATTAGAATGATAGGAAACCCGATAAACTCTGAGTGAATTGAGTGACCACCTTTGTGAGATCGCCTAGTCATGTACAATATCCATCGAGAATTGTGAAAGTATGCCAAGATTGACATTTCAGGATTAAGGGAGGGTTATCTTAGTGATGCTTGCTTTCTAAAAAGGTTTTCTTGGTCTCTGACTAAGTAAAAATCTCAGGTTATTTCTTGTCAAAACCCAAAAAACCGATTTTTTTCAAACCTTTATAGCAAGTGAGAATTTTGAAGTTTGCTTGAGGACAAGCAAAAGTCTAAGTGTGGGATATTTGATAACACGTAAAAAGTCAGGTTTTTACGTACGTTATCTTCCACATTTTAGGCACAAAGTTAAAAAAAACATACTTAAAAGGACATTATTCATAAAGTTTTGTTAACTAAGTCAAAACGGAGTCGATGTTTGAAAAATCACTAAAAATGGCATGAAAAACATAAGAAACCGGGCAAAACTGCTTTATCACTCCACCGTTCACTCATTTCAATGCACTTTAAGCTACGATCCGAGTTATGACCTCTAACTTATGTCATTCTCTTCGTTAGGAAAATACGAACGCGTGGGTATAAAGAACGCTCAAAACGGATAAACGACGAAGAAGTTACGCCCGAACGAAGAAATAGAGAACCGAGGGGCCAGCATACGGCTGAACCAGGCTGTATACGGCTGGTCCAGGCCGTATACGGCTGGACCTAGACCGTATACGGTCTGTGCAGGCCGTATATGGCCTATGCACAGCCGTATATGGTCCAGTTCAGCCGTATTCACCCTATGCACAGCCGTATACGGTCCAGTTCACCCGTATTCACCCTAGCTCAGCCGTATCGTGCATTTGGGTGATAAAAATCTGATTTTTATTCGCCTTTGTGATACGGTTGTGCGTTTTGGGGTTTGGATACGGTCTACGGATACGGTTGTGCGTTCTCTATAAATACAAGCCTCATTTCACCATTCCAACATATCTCACATCTCTCATTCAACACATACATTTCATACTTAAATTCTTCGTTTTCTTATATTTTTATATTTTTAGTCTCTCTAGAATAGTTTAGATAGTTTCTCTCTCTCTAGAGTTTCTCTCTCTAGAGAGAGAGAGTTAGATAGTTAGTTGGTTAGCAGTAGAGAGAGAGAAAAGCTGGTATTGTAATCACGGTGTAATAAGAAGCATTCTTGGTGCAAGACTCTGCGTTTTCTTTTCAGCTGTTACTCTGCTCAATTTTACTGGTGATATCTCTCTTTATATACTTATACTATGTCCGAATTATTTTTGCCTGTTTGTATAATGTATGTTACTATTATTGCCACGTTTATTGAGTAGTATGCTGTTGCGGTTGTTGAAATGTAGATAGTTAGAAGTAGGGATGATGTTGAATTAATCTTTAAATCTATATAATTGGGAATTGTTATATTTGTTATGTCTAAACTTATCATGCATCTAGACTTAGCTATGGATCACCCTTTCCAGTCCTTCGCGTGACTACTACTTTAGGCTTAGAACCTGATCAACTCTAGGTACAGTAGGAAGTTATCTGTGTTATAGTAAAGAAGCCGTGTATGTCACTGTAAACCGGCTGTAATACTGGGCAAACGCCCCGGAAAGAGCCGTCTGTGCCTACACTGTGGATTACCTAGAGACCCTAGAATATCGCCTAGAAACCAATATAGTTGTGGAAGTGCACAGTACACCGTCTGGCTACCCCTGTAACTGAAGCTATGGAAACACTTCGACAGTATACACCGTATGTGTACCTAGGGATGAAAAGCTGTGGAAATATCATAGTACACCGTAAGTACATCCTCAGTTACACGAATCTGTGGAATTATCTAAGTGCTGTACATCGTGAACGGTTCCTAGGTTAGTACACTGTGGAAGGAGTATGCATTGTACCCCACTGGTGTTTCTAGGGCTGAATGACTGATTGCAAAGGAGAGGCTAGATCATGACAGAAGTAGTTGAACTAATAAAATGTAAGGAATGAGTCTGGAGATGAAAGTCAAGCCCAGCAGTGGTTCAGGATTCTTAAAACCCCTAGACTCTACAAAACTGATAGTTTAGAATAGCAAGTTAATAATCTGAACATGTTTAGGAAATGGCATTTACATTTAGGTGTTAAGAACGGTCGGAATTACCCAAGTGGCAGTCTGTTACCTTATTCCTGCACCCTTAAAGGGTCACTTGTCCATAAAGACAGTGTGGGGGGTTGAGCAGCCTGTTCTGATCAGAATCACGATAGCCTAGGTCTCGTGACATACTAATTCTGGTACATAACTAGAATGAGTAGGGTCCTAGTGTTTACACCCATAATGCATATGTTTATTAACTGAAAATGTCCCCAATTATCTTTATAATAAGCATCATCCCCGCAGCTGATTATTGAAGTTTCAACCGCCGCAATTCTCTATCTGTCTACCTAGCTACCGATTCTACTCTATCTTATTTACTTTTCCTGTCTTTAGTTAATTAGTTAATTAAATTAGAAAACCCCCAAAACCTACCTATCTGCACAAAACCCAACCTAAAAGCAAAACTCTATTTTTGGCATCACTTCGTTTAAATTCGCTCCGATTTAAGAACGACCTCGAGTTATACTTACTGCTTGCTCACCTTGTGTGATAGGTAGTACTTATAAATTGAGTCCCTAGCTCTTTATAAATTTAAAACTTACCCACCGACGCCTCCGCTGACGGACAGTCCGACGACAGGGTGAAAACCCGATCGACCGTTGGGGGCGCGTCAACGATCCCTGAATAAATACTTATATTTATGCTTGGTTTGATCTTTTCATTCACATGTAAATTCGAACCCTCGCTAAGCGTTCTATCGGACCATGATAAATTAAAAGTTTCTGTGCTTCAACATTCTGATTTCTCAATCCATGGTTTCTACTAGTTTCTCTACACAATGTTATCTACAATTCCTTGTAAATTCCTTCTAAAAATGCGTGTAAGACTTTACCATCCAATACTTTCTTAAATTTAACACCTAAAATACTTCGTGAACACCACTTCACTCTTATGACAACTTTCAATTAATATGTTGTTCATCCTATAGATTCAACAATTTAGAACGGCCCAACAAACCCATACGTAAGATTTCCAAATTTCCCAAAATGTATGATACCTTCCCGAGGTAACACCGTAAACCATATATGATTCCAAACATAAAACTCTTAACTGCTGTAAATGTTTGCTTGCATAACTTACTCGCCTAATTGTATTGTTTTCAGCCTCTCCTTGACTCGAACGGTCTTGACAATTCTTTCATGAGCTATTTCAATCCAACCAATTGACCTAAAGCCAACTTCAGCCCACACTATAAATGAACAACTCTTACACTTCTGGAGTGCTTGAAATAGTGCTCATTGATTACCAGAATGATAACCGTGTTGTATGGGAACTCGGCTAGTGGTAAGTGAGTATCCCATCTACAACCAAAATTGATAGCACGCCATAAGTACATTCTCAGATGTTTGAATGGTTCGCTCACTTCGTCCATCAGTTCGAGAATGATAAACCGTACTCATAGCAAAATGCGTTCCCAAAGTCCGTTGTAATGTTTGCCAAAATCTTGTAGGAATTGACCCTCTAAAACGACCATAACTAGCATAGACACTTCATGCTTTGCTACTACTTCGTTGATGTAACGCCTACCAAATTCCCATCTTGTAATCCTCGTAAATAGATAAGAAATGAGCATACTTGGTTATTCTACCCAAATAGATTCACACCCACTATTAGTTTTAGGAAACTTCGTAATGAAATTCGTGACTATGCATTCCCCTTTTCCAATCGTAAATCTCTGGTTACCGTAATAGACCAGATAGTCTTACTCCAAACAGATCATGCATTGAAAAATTGACTAATGTAGTTAATGATGTCCTTCTTCATCTCAGACGCCAATACAATTCATGATATCATGATACTTCTTACCATCTCCTAATGTATAAAGTATTTTATTTATTATATTATTTTTATTTTATTTGTCTATATATAATTATTTTTTTTACTCTGTCCATTACTAGTGTCCATAGACCTCGTACAAAGGAATCCAAAATCCTCTCACAAGATGTAATTTCCCATCCAATTTGTGCTCCAACTGTTTGACTAACCCGCACAACCTTTTGTTTTGGTATATGAGTATCCCTAACGCTTCATCTTGAACTTTGAACATCTTATCCTTAATGCCAGAGTGACTCATCATACTTTGATTTGTACCCACTTTGGCTTACTCTTTCCCTTCATACTCAAACATATGCCACAACAACCATCTTCCTCGGATGATATCGAAATTCACAATCGTAGCCACTAAATATTACGAGCTTCCTCATATGTCTCGTATTCAACTTCTTTTGAACCTTGGGGGGTTAAAAACTCTTATGATCGGTATACATAACGTTCTTCATTCCATACAAGTAGTGTCTTCAACACATATGTACGAATGCTACAGCTCCAGGTTCCAAATCGTGGGTAATATAGTAATGCTTATGTATCTTGAGTTGTTTGAGAGACAGTTGCAATTACCTTTTCCATTTAATTAAAACACAACATAAACCTCGATTTTGATGCATCCCAATACACAACGAAATCCTCCAATCACAACAACCTTCTTATATATATGTGAGTAGTTGAGCGATCTTTGAAAAACTCTCGATAAAATGCCGTTAATAACCTGTGAATTCCAAATGCTTTATGAACCTTCACGATAACTGTGGGACCTTCCATCCATTTACATCTTCTATTTTGCTAAAATTCATAAGAACAACTTCTTTGTTCACAACGTGACTAAGAAAAACAAACCTCTTGTAGTCAAATTTCGTACTCCCAATATATTGCATAGACCTTTTCTTTCAAGAGTAACTCTAGAATTAGTCTTGAAGGAACGTCATGCTCCTTCTTAGTTTTAGAATAAATTTGAACGTCGCATATGAAAAAGTATGATAAATTCGTCGAGATGCAGTTACATACGTGTTTGGTAAATATAAGAATGTTGTAGTTGCATTAGCAAGACCGAAAAGCATAACGGGAAATTTGAAATGTTCGTAACGAGTATTCAATGCTATCTTAGGTATATATGATTCAGGTACCCTCAACTGATGGTAACCAAAATGAAGATTGATTTTTGAAAACCACCGAGCACCTTGAGGTTGATCAAACAAATCATCCATCCTTGGGAGAGGAGAGTGATTCTTGACCTTAATTTGTTAAGTTCACGATAATCAATTCACAAATGAAAACAACCATCTTTCTTTAAGCCAAATAAACCAGGTGCTCCCAAAGGAAAAAGACTAGGGCAAATAAAACCCTTGTCTTGGAGCATCTTAAAGTGAATTAAATAACTCTTGCATTCAATTAGTGTTAAGCAATTTGGAGCATTTGCAACTGGGGTTGCTCCAAGAATAAGATCAATACAAAACTTTACGAGTACAGAGGGATATAGTCCTTCTAAGTCTTCCGAGAAGACCTCGAAGAAATCGTTGATAACAGGATGTTTTGAAATTTTAACCCATCAGCCTTTACAGTGGTATACGCAATATTTTCTCAAACATACAATTTCTACCTAAATTTCGTCAACTATCCCATTCCCACAACTACACCAAAACTTCCGAGTCCGAAAGGTAACATGTCAATGCTAAAAGAGTATTCTTCTAGCACTAGAGTATACCCTTATGTAATGTCTTTTCGTCTCTATGCACATCCATTAATAGAATTATTTTCTAGTCTCCCACTCAAAATAAGCTATCGAGTTTCCTACTGTGTTGATTGGTGCAACTTGACTAGCTGTCATCCACGTTCAATTGTAACATGTCCTCTTCAATTGCAGTTCGAATAAATACAACATGATGTAGATGTGTGATGATAATGGTCACACCTTACTCATAGAAGATGTGAACCAGCGTAACCCTCTCTTCATGTGTTAGTATCAACGAATTTCTTAAGTACCCCCTCATTCTTGGTACTGTTTTTACATTCCCCGCCTTAATGGTTTCACCGATTAACAATCCATCCATCAGTATTGCGCCTTGGATAGTAGGAGGCTCAGTCACTTCTACCGTCCCGTGAGTTTCCTAAACAAATGTTGGTGTACTTCTCAATTCTCTTAGCTTTGAGTGCCACGCGATGAGGTCTAATCCTTGCCAACTCATGAAATGTCTGATATATGTTGCATGATTAACTCCCATTGTATAAAAATTTCCAAAAATTGTTCACTAACTTCTTTCATTTGATTATTGAAAGAATATTTCTCCTTAAACAGTGCCTTTATTTATTTTATTTATTTATTTAGTTATGTACTTATTATTATTACTATTATCGTTACTATTATTATTATTATTATTTTTTTCGCGCCCTCACCACTTCATCATTTGAATTCTCGCTATTAGTTCCGTTTTCGCCTTCGGTGCCGCTAGCTCTAACATGATTCAATATGCTGTTACAAACCTTGCAAGACAATTTTTAATATTAAGGCCCACTACTAATGTGCAATGGTCGCAACAACATTGGAGTTCTTGCCTTTAATACCACAAATTCCTCCAGTTCAACCATCAGTTCAATCACCACTATCACTTGTATGACTACCACCCAGTGTTTCTCCTCCATGAGTAAAATTTACGTGTATTGCGTCTTAGTAGTATGCTTGCTATAATTTCGAGTTAATATGAGTTTAGAATAGTTGAATACTTTGGAGTTTGTCAAGGCATAAATGCACAAGACTCACAAACATAAGATTGATTCGGTAAAGAATGCAATTGGGATATTATTACAATATGACACGGAGATAGCACATGAGACATGCAAACATGGTCGGATAAGCACACATACGTCGGAACACCTTTGTCAATTATGTCTGCAGCCGTAAATGTGAAAGCATTCTTTCATACAAATACTTAACTTCCAAGTCTTTGTATCGGAATAAGCTTTGTATTCACGGAAAGAGATCAGATAGTTATAGATACCTAAGTAGCATGTAGACGAACCACATAAAGAGTCGTAAGATAATGAAGAAACACTTACAACGTCCTTCTTACTTGAAATGGTTAAGATGAATGATCGACACTAGCTACAACAAGCTTCACGGAATTGTATGCACACATAACTTCTTAACTCATGTTCTATATGTGGGTTCCTTATTTATAGTCTAGGCCAATCCACCTAGATCTCTATAAACAATGGCTCTGATACCAATCTGTCACACCCCGTCTAAAGCGGAAACAACAGGGTATAACGGTGATAGGATCATAACACATCATTATAAAGAATTCTATATGAAATACAATATCCAATGTGTCATGATGCCAATAACATGAATAACGTTTCATGTTATGCATACATTTCAACAATGAATTCCACATCTTACAAACAAACGTACACTATAATGTTAAGGCAAAACGTGCCTTCACAAATAACTATGATGTACCACAAGTCTTGAACATTTCTTAATGCAACCCTAAAGGTCCACTAAGTTCTCTTGTCCTCTGCTTTAAATCCACTAGTATAACCTGAAAAGATATGCTCAAAAATGTCAACACGAATGTTGGTGAGTTTCATAGGTTTGAAACCAAACACCACAAGATAAAACATTTTGCTGTGATAATAATAGTTTAGGACAATGCATATAGAAATGGCACACAAGTGAAATAATACAACCAAACATCTCCACAAACCGTCATCACCCCACGAAGGAGTATGACCCAACCAAATCCTGCGTATGCAGTAGCTACCCATAAATGACCTTCAATGTACACCTAAGCATACATTAGGTACTTACCCTCGAAAGAGTAAGGCTTTTGATAAGAAAACAACCGAATCATGACCTTCAATGTATACCAACAGTACACATTAGGTACTTACCCTCGAAAGAGTAAGGCCTTTGATAAAAATGAATCCAACAACCAATGCATATAAGTCACATAGTGTCACACATTTCAAGCATATGTCCAAAATAAAAATGAATACGTTTCACAACATAAAAACAATTGATAAAATATGTGAGCATACTTTTCCCCCAATTTGAAAATATGTATATGAAAATGGGGCCACGAAAACTCACCTCAAGTAAATGATGTACGTGTTAGCCCTTAAATGTATCACTGAACAATCTCGCAATCTACAATATCATAACGTATATGGGTTACAACCTAGACATAACTAGGTCATTCCATTGTATTTCAAGTCAAAACACTTCCACTAAGTTCACTCACAACTCAAACTCATGTTCATTATCTTAATTCAACTTATCGCGGGAAAATCAGAATCTGTCTACAATTTTCATACCACTTTACTGATTTTTAAACGTTGCTTCATGAAATCATTTGGATCTAAAAATTTAACTATTGATACTTCAATGAGTTAAGAAGTCCCTGAAATTTTTCCATAAGTAAATATTGTAGTTTACTATTTTTAAAAATTCACCGAAACAATCTTCTCAAAAACCATAACCATTTCTGAGTACTAAAAAGTCACAATTTATTAAAAATATTTTCAAACTCGAAATGACTATAATATTTTTACATAAAATAATTAACACTTTGATAATACTTCATTAAAAATTTCAATACCCAATTATTATTTTAAGGTACGTTTCAAAAATCGACAACTTAACCGAAATCGGGAACCGAAAAACTCAGAACCCACACATAATCTTGTAAAATTGCTTTGACCAACTTATACTCCACATTTGACCATGAAATTGACGCCATTTGAAAGAAGACTCGAAATACCCTTGACTCCTGTTTCAGCAAAAATTATAGTGATATGACCCTGTTACAAGCTTCTCAATCCGAACAAAATTTCTGATTAGATTAGGTTTTGAAATAAATCAATCCTAATCACATGTATAAATATTCCAAACCGCAACCACAATCAAAATTCTCTCTTCTAACAACATATATAATGATTTTATCCATCCTAAATGATTTTTACTACTGAGAATACAATGGAATCGAACCGAAATAATACCGACAATACGAAACAATCGTAATATAATGGAATGAACGATTAGGAAGGAATGTATACCAACAAACGCAAATCCGCACGATAGGAATCCCTTATAATCTATGAATAATGAGGATATACACTCTTATAATTCATTTTTGTAGATTGATCAAACATATACAAGAGTTGTGGGATCGAAAACTTATCAAAGTTTCAGAAAATTCATCACCGACAGTAGCAATTTACGACATATTTTTTATAAAATAATCTGATTCATTTCAGAGGCCGAAACCTCACGAATCTTAGTAAAACATCAAGATTTTAGTTTTGGCCGAATCCTGAAAACGACTCTAAGTAGGTCAAAACACCCTCGGAAGTTGACTGCGATTTTGGGACAGAATGTGTGATTTTTTTTTTTTTTTTGTGATTAAAAAGTTTTAGGGTTATTTTTAGAGTTATATTTATAGTCTAGGATTAGTTGGTTTTGGGTTGGGCTGAATGATACATCAATAGGGAGGGCTTGGGTTGGTAGTTGGGCCAAAACAACAAGACACAAAAAAACTTGGGTCACACGGTCCAAATATAATTGCTAGTGTTTGTTTGTTTTACGTTTTGCTTTGTGTCTCCCTCGTTACACGTCGGATTGAAATAATTCTTTTTGCAATGGATTCGTTTTTTTTTTTCAAAAACGAAGACTTTGGTGTAAATTAAAAATGAATTTTTACGGCTTGAACTACGATAACGGGTTTGGTGACGGTTGTCACATTGGATCCCGCACATATGATTAAGGGGTAATAAAAATTGATAGACTACTTAACTTTGTGACTCATTAAAGCCAAGTTAAGTAATAATTGGGTTTTGGAATTTGTCATTTATAGCAAGAGTTAAACACTTTTTCTTTTTCTTTTGTAAAATATTTTTTTGAGATTAATGATTTTATATATTTATTTTATTAAAATTACAAAAGTTCTAGAGTTTCTATTTTTCTTAAGGCTCTTTATTTTAAGTTCTAGAGTGTCACACCCCCAAAATCGGTAATCGCGTTTATTAATGGTTTAGCGGAAGCTTTAGTTCATTAGCGGAAGCATTTGTTTATTAGCGGGGGTGTTGACGTTACAATAGTGCATTCATTGTATCAGAGCATATGATCATACAGAACATATTAATTTAAGATGCCATAAGTTTTAACGTTATTACAAAAGAGTACGACTTATAAAGTCGTACAAGTAGTGGTGTTTTAGAACAACATAAGTTTACAAAACACGAGTTTCTAAAAGAGGGATTTCGTAAGTATAACCAATGGAATTGGTAATACAAAGGAAATCCAAGTGTCCCAAAAGTGGCATCATAAATAGTCTGGGTTGCCTACGGCCTTTATGCATGCAGAAGTACCTGAGTCCTAATTCCCTGAAAAACATAGTAAACCGTCAAGATTGAATGTTGAGTGAATTCACAGGTTTAGTATAAGCGTAGTTAAACCAAGTTTTGTATAAATCATTCATGTATACAACATAATGTTTATATGTATAGCTGGAAACACAAGTATTCTCATTAAAGAAAACATTTTCTATTTTACTGTAAGAATGTCATTCTTACTACAATTTAATCGATGTGTTAGGAAACATAAGTTTAATCATAAACATTTCCTAATAATAGTTGCAGGAAACTCAAGTTTAACCATCAAGTAAACATTTCCATATAAATAGCTGTAGGAAACACAGGTTTAACCATCAAGTAAATATTTCCTATAGAAGTTATTTTGTCAGGAAACCAAGTTTATCCAATCAAGGTAAACGTTTCCTAAAAAGAAATCATGCGTAAGAACACCTGTCCTATTAGTTGTCACAGGGAATACCCTTCCCAAATCAAGTTGTAGTTTAGTGATTTAGTTTATGTGGGAAATATAGACTATAATCCCTCTAAGGTGAGCGACACCTTCAAAGTTAAAGTAACGACTCCTAGTACTATAACCAAACCACGACTAGTTGATGTTGTTGCCTTGGTAACACGGTAAGTATACACTCCTCGTTACGACTGTCGTCGTGTGGTTGGAATGACCAACGAGTTATATCAGTGGGAGGGTTGTCAAATCGATAGTACTATCTGTATACTCAATGGCTAGAGTCACCTAGCTAATGGTTATAGGTTGCAAGCACTGGGACTTATGTGCACTACAACTACCTCGCGTAAACATAGGATCGTACCAAGATTCGTTATCTTATTCCAAAAAAAATTATGAAAATGTTTCATATAATTAACAGTTGATTTATAAAGCAATAAGCATTTATATAAATCAATTCGATATAAAAGCATGTCAAGCAATTATATAACACGTATCATGTTATAGCACATAGTTCTATGTTTTCCACCCCTGATTTTAAAAGCATTTAAAACAAGTAAAAGGTAGGGGCTGTGAACTCACGTGTAGCAAGTCTTCAGCTAGTACAGCTAGTATTATACAGTAGTCCGAACGTACCTCTCAAATACCTAGACACAATTAAATATACTTTACATAAGTATATGGACTAATCGTTAAGCTGAAATCACTACAACAAAAATGAGCTATGATGACGCTTTTCATGGGACATCACTAAAAAAGCGTACTAAAAACTCTCTAATAGGACGCTATAGTTCTTTTTCCTATTATTGTATTTTCTAATAGGACACCCGTTATTTTAAGTCTTAATAGATCGAGTTTATGGGACTCTTATTCATCGAGGTCTTATTATACTATAGACTAATAGGACACATGATATGTAAGTTTTATATATTGAGTTATAAAGGACGCTTAGTGGATGATGTCCTATTATAATAAAGACTATTAGGACGCTTGATATCTGAGTCGTATTACATCAAGTCTTAGAGGACGCTTTTTCCTCGATGTCTTATTATAATTGAGCCTATTAGGACACGTGTTAAGTAAGTGGGTGTAGTGATTGTATTTTAGGGTACAATAGGACACATATGATATTTAAGTCATTTATGTTCTATTATAGGACACTTAGTAGTCTGGTCTAACAATAAATTAAGAATGTACTTGGTAGTCATGGGTACTTTGTATGATTATTGTTGTTCTTTAACATGGCTAACACATATTTTTAAGTTTTTCAACTCTTGAACAATGACAAAAGCTTCATTGTTGCCCCATGGCATAGCCCTCTGAATAATAATGAAGGGTCAGAGGTTCTACACTTTTTTAGCTATATTTGACAATGACAATGGTATTTTTTATTTTATTTTTATTGCACATTCAGCATCCATCAAACTATACTTATTTTCTAACTTTCACCACTTTAGGATCCATCTATCTGGATAGCATGAATATAGTTTACTATATTGATGAACAGTTGAATTTTGACAAGTGAACTGAGACCCTTTATTTTTTAATTGTACAAGAAAAATAGGTTTGATGTTCAAAATCAATTTAAAGTTGATTAAACCTCATTACTAATATTGTGCCTTTCCCAATAAGATCCAAAAATGCAAAATACTTTTAAGCATGTCAAAGTTGTCCAAAATTATTATGGATAATTAGACAAAGATTAATACTACTACTTTAGTTACTTAATATGAACGTATTTAGTAGTCTTAGATCAATCGGAAAGAAGCACATAAATATCCCAAAGTTTTACCATTCAAAACAATACTAACCATCATTTACAACAATCCCGACAACTGTGATTACTTGAAGCAATCTGTGATGTGTGGTGTGTTTTTTTTCTGGGCAAAACAACAAGGATCCCACATATATTTTATATTAACTTTATTTATGAACAAACAAGAATCTTTCCAAACAAAACTACAAAAAATATGGATAAGCCAGCAAGATTGTCACTCTACCAATTTAGCCAAGAAACAACTAGACGAAAGCTAGCTAAAACAGCCCTGCAGACCATCAAATCAGGCCAAGAGAACCATAAAACATGACCATTGACCTGATTGAATGCTCTTGCAAAATAACCAATGTACGAGATTTAACAGAAGCATCACCTGAACAATAAAAACGCAACTAACAATATCCTAACTTCTGGGATGTTAACCCAATGTTGGACACATTAACTAACTCCCTCAGTGATGCTTTTAAAAGCTACAGAAATCGATTCGTGTGAATGCTCATCTGAGTGTTCTTAATCTTTCAATCATTCTCACCACAAGGTTGCCCAATCATTACCTACAAGTAAATAAATAAAACATAAGACAATTAAAAGATCATAGAAATATTCTTTGTAGTATTTAATTATTAGTATTTTGATCTGTGCAACCTATGCAAGTACAACAAAGTAGGCTGTTCAAATGGCAAGGCTTCTGTTAAATGGGGTTATTTGGGTCGGTTTGTACAAATAAGTATAATAGTGCAACTCAATTCATTTTTTAATTTCATTTACACCATTTACAGGTTGATGTTTGGTATATGCAAGGGTATGACATTATTGTAAAAGTACATGGAGTTCTAAGAGGGTTTTGTATGTTGGCTTTTCTAGTCAAAAGAACGAGTTTTCTTCTTTTTGATGTCATTTGCGCTAAGCTTTCTTGTGATAACTGAGATAACTAGGCTTTAGTCAAAATTGCATGTAAGTGGGTGTAGTAGGACTTATTACATTAATGTGTTTGTCTAATGTCTATGTGATTGAGTATTTTTTTTAAAGAAGGCTTAGGTCATTTCTGAGTCAAAGTATGTGCTCCAACTGTTTCGGTTATAGTTTGAACCCTAAATCTCAAACTATGCATTTTTTGGTTGGTTATGGTTCATGAATTTCTTGGTGGTTTATAAATAACGGACTGTATGGGGTGAATACGAATGGACTGTAAGGGATGTTTATGATTGCGGGAGGAAAAACCTTAGGGATCATTCTTGTTTGATAGCTTTTAAGTCAACATTACAATTCAAAGATTGCTCTTTGTGGTAAAGATGATAGAAGTTTGAGTGAAACCTGTTAATGGCACGCTTACAATGAGAGTTTATTCCGTATGTCAAGATTTGTAAATCTTGATTTGGCCTAATGTAAAAATTAGAGGGCTGCAAGTTTGGTGCATGTTGACTACTTATGTCACTTGTATATAAAAAAATGATATAGCTGACTTAAAGGGCATTAGTTACATAAACAGTCATTTCAGCATTTCAGCATTAGCATAATTTCATCAAAGCAAAAACTAAAAATAACTTGTAAATCATAAAATGCTTACGAGAAGTATGAAAGACAAACCTGAGTTTTACACAGGATCCAATCAAAGAAAATTGGTAATTAAATAGTCAAATGGTCTCTAACTAATCTTCATCTCCAGCTCCATCTAAAAATGTGACAACCGTCAGAAATATCAGGTCATTACCGCACTTGAATCTTAAATTTATAGCATTCCTTAAATCCTAGTGAAAACTCTAGGTTATGACTCCTTAAATTGTTAAAGCTGTAGAACGTCTTAGAGATTGCTTAGTGAACCATAAGTTCATTCAGACATGCTAAATTAAGTTATGAAGTGCCATGAAAAACAAAAGAATCAAGTCTCATGAATTATCACAAAAATACTATCTTGTCGCACAACCAAGGTTTGCTAAAATTCCGTAAACCCGTAAATGAAACTCGAATATAATAAACTAACACTTGAATACCTATTGGAAGCAATTCAATCATAAATTAAAGTACTTTTATAAACTAAAGAACACAAACTTTTATAGCTCAAATATTAATCACCAAAACATCACAAAATAAACCTTATACCATACAATATACTTACACATCTTTAATACAAACTTAATACAACTTTTATAAACTTTATTTAACAAATAAAAAGAAATTAAAAGGCCTCCTTGGGACCCCAAAACCGGCCTCCCCCTTATCCCCACACATCTCCCCTCTTTTCTTACACCAAATCATTCATTTCACCCTCCCAAAACACACACTTCTCTCTAATTCTTCTCTCTAACCTTTCACACTCTTTTCTCTCTAAAACCTCTTAAGAAATCAGTCATTTTGCAACCTAAACCCAGAAACTTTAAGGTGTCCTCAAGCTATTTCAAGAACATAAAGGTAAAACACAACGTCTCTAACATCTTTCTTTACTTACAATCTCTAAAATATGTTTTTCCTTCATAAAATTCGGAATTTATGCCTTTTTCATGGCTAAAATCCTAATACAAAACTTGATGTTTGTAGGTTATCTCTTTTCACATCTTTATGTGTTAAAAGAAAGGGTAACCCATGATCAAACCGAAAATCAAGTGAAAAATTGAATTATTGTAGTGATATTGTTGAAATCTTGTTCATCTTTATGTTAAATCTTGAATTTTTATGTTAATAATCATCTCTAATATATCATGGATGTATTTCAACACCATGCATGTATTAGAACATGGATTTAAAGCTCAAAAGATGATAATCTTCCTTATTTCATGTTTGGTGTTCATTATTTTGAATGAAACACTCAAACATGAGTTTACAACTTTCTGTCCAGAAGGCTTCTTCCACTTCAACGATTTTTACAAAAATCATTTCTTCATGAAAATGGACGTTTTTATAGTCTAGAATCAAGTTCTGGAAGTTAACTTTCCAACCACATAAGCCTCATGTTTTTATGAGTTCATTTGATATTTTTTATAATTTTTGTGAATAAAGATGTATAATCTGTTAGATTAAGGCAGAAACTTTCATCTCAATGTTTTAATCATAACTGGAGCATTACAACTCCAAATGACTTGAAACCAACGCCAAAAGTTTAAAATTTTCATTGGCTACAACTTTCAAGAAGACCACTTTTATTGATTCCTTGTACATTTTGTACAAAAATAATAATTGCATGCATGTGTTCAGATCTGACCTCAGATGGTAAAAGTAAAAATAATAAATACTTGGACTTCACTACAATCCCTGGAAAAATTACAGTAAATAGATAACATATTGAAGATGATCTGTGATTTTTGCCTTATTTTATTTCGGATCATAAGTATTTTTAATAAATTAAACCAACTGAGGTAATTTTCTGGAAATAAGAATATGGACTGATTTTGGTAAAAGTTTCGGGTCAAACCGAGAAGGTTTGACTGAGTCAACAATAATCGGTCTCGATTTCGAAAACATGAAACTTACTATTTTTGGAATGAATGATAACCATAAGGGGTTCGGGTGTCTTATGATGTATTTATCGATTTGTGTGTTGTTAATCATAATTTGGGAGGAACCAAAGTTCTAACACTCAAAACATTATGAAATTTGGACATAAACAATTATGAGACATTATATACTTGTATATTCATTATTATACTCAACGTAATTATTGGACATTAACAAACTTCAAAGCAAACAAACCATTTTGGCACTTTGTAATCTAAATATTTAGCTAAGCAATCCTATCAAACCTAAATTACCAAGAAACTAATTAGAAACCTCATGTTCATAGGTCTTGGATAGGAGTCATACCCGACAAGCACGCGCGCTACATTCATCGTTTACTCTTACACTCAATAGTGAGTATTCACAGCCCCTTTTTACTTGTTTTATTATTTTGGGGTGAAAAGCATGATCTCGAACTTTAACTAAATTGGTTGTACTCTTTATGAACTTGTTGAACTTTTGTTATACTATTTATGCGAATTGGTATATACTATTGTTATGCTTGAGTACTATCGTGCTAAAGTCCCCGGAAATACAGTTTACACTACTTATTAACTCGTCCGAGAGCCAGACGAGCCGTTGATATTTATGGATAGCGCTATTTAGGGGGAAACCACTCCTCACTCACACTGTTCGTGAGTGCATAGTATCACCTTACTCATGTTAGCGATAGAACATGGAGCTTAGGGCATGTGTCGGTTGAATCGGTTTAGTAGTGGCCTCAATTGCATTAACACTCTTGTATATTACCTTTCATATTCGCAACTATTACAACCAATCATTTTATTTATGTCTCTTAGGAGCAAAACTTTTCGTTCAGTTAATTGTGGCATTAAACCTGTGAACTCACCAACTATGACCATAGTTGACTCTTTTGTTTTATCATGCTTTTCAGGCGAACGACAGTAAGGTGCATTCTAGGAGTACTTTTGCATGGATGCATACTCATATGCATTTGCTTCACTTTGAATTATGACTATCTTTTGGAAATCTTTATGAACTTGGTGTAATCTCTTTTGAAACTATGGGTTGAACTTGTAATAACTTGTAATACTTTCTACAAATTATGTATGGTGTTGCTTCTATATCTTATGCATTGTTACCCGGTACTGTTACATCTCGTGTTTCCGCTTTAGCGGGGTGTGACAAAAACAAGGGTATTGGTGTCAACAATTGTTCCACTTAAACCATCTCTAACCAAGTCAATATCCATATTGTCATCATCATGGGGAGCGCTCGACGCATTACTCTACAAATATGTTTCAACATCATCTAGACATGTTTGTTCACTCATGTCATAAGAATCTCTAGCTGTTGTCTTTATCACAACATGCCACCCTTTGGCAACAGGGTCCTCAACATAAAACACTTGTTGCGCTTGACTAGCTAGTATAAATGGCTCGGTATGAGGCTTTAATCCGTTAAAGTTGAGTAGAGTGAACCCATTCTCATCTTCTTTTTTCCTCTTACCATTTGAGATCTAATCACAATCAAAGAGCACTATTCTTCGATCAATTGAGTATTCCAACTCAATGATGTTATTTAAAACCCCGTAGTATGTTACATCTCCCATAATAGGATTGTTATCCTTTGAACTAGAGAAGCTGTTTGTCATGGCATCATGCATCACTCCACTATTCTGTGTTTTTCTTTTTCGTTCAAGATGTTTTGTATGAAATCTAAAACCATTTATGATAAACCCCTTGTATTGTTTCACAATCTCCACAGGGCCACTTGCCAAAGCCCTCACTTCTTCGGTGATCCTATGATCCCCTCTAGCATCTAGCTCCTCAACCTGAAAAAGAGGTGAGATGAATTAAGGATATATGAAGTTCATCTAGTTGGAAGTAATAATGCTACATGATTCCTGGTTATTACTTACATGATCTTGAAACCACGATTCAAAAGTTTCACTATGAATACGTTGAACGTCATGGCCGCGTAACCGTCGATTTTCATTATGAACAATCTTAAGATGTTCACTGACATGGTAAGATAAAAATGGTCATATTAATGATAGCAAAAAGTCATGTACTCAATGAATTCATCAACAATGTTACAGTTAAACAACACATAAGTATGTGCTTTCGTTAATGTCTCAAGGTCAAGTGCTTTAATCTCTGCTGCACCCACCGGACGACCAGGCATAGAAAAGATGGGACAAATGTCAACACATCTACCATCATCATAATTCCGACTTGCTCTGTTATGTCTAGTCTCAATATCAGGGGATAAGTACAACGAACAAAATGACATACACTCTTCAACTAAATACCCTTCTGCAATTGAACCCTCGGGTTTACTTCTATTACGCACGTATGATTTTAACGTAGACAAATACCTAGGTGATCAAGAAAATTAAAGTCAGATTTAGTGATATCTAAATGTAATTTATGAATAAAAGCTGAATATATACCTCTCAATTGGATACATCCAACGATAATGAACTGGTCCACCTATTTTTGCCTCTGAAGCAAGATGAACCATGACATCAAAAAATGAAGGTGGAAAAATCCTCTCTAAATCACATAGAGTTTTCCCAATTTCACTTTCCATTCTCACCAAATCACGAGGGTTAAGAACTTTTGAGCATATTTTTCTAAAGTAAAGACATAATTTCATCAAAGGCGAGCGCACGTGCTTAGGTAAAACATAATGTAAGGCTAATGAAAGTAATTGTTGCATCAAAATATGGCTATCATGACTTTTAAGCCCGGATATCTTTGGAGGCTTTAGCTGGACACATCTTGATATATTAGCTGCATATCCATCTGGAACTTTCACATTTTTTAAAATACCGCAAAATATTTCTTTCTCATTTTTATTCATAGAGAAACAAGCTGGAGGCAGGTACACTTTGTTGTTAGCTTTATCTTGTGGATGAAGTTCACGTCTTATATCCATTTCTTTTAAATCAAGGCGGGCTTTCAAATGATCCTTATTCTTTCCATCTAAATCCATTAACGTTCCAACTACACTATCGCAGACATTCTTTTCAATATGCATAACATCTAGATTGTGACGTAGCAAATTATCCTTCCAATATGGCAAATTGAAAAAAATACTTCTTTTCTTCCAATTAAACGGTAAATTTGGGTTATCCTTAACTAGTTTTCCAAATTTAATTGCATGTCCATGAAGCTCGTTCAACACATCTGACCCTATCAACCGGGGAGGTGGCCTCCCATGTTCTTCGGTGCCATCAAATGACTTCTTATCCTTACGAAAAGCATGTTTACAAGGCAAATATCGACGATGTCCCATGTAACAAAATTTCATCCCATGCTTTAAGCGTTGTGACTTTGTATGTTTATGGCAACATGGACATGCAAGTTGACCTTTAGTACTCCATCATGATAGATTCGCATAAGCAGGAAAATCGCTTATTGTCCATAACAAACAGGCACACATTTGAAAATTGTTCTTTTTTGAGGCGTCGTAGGTCTCCACTCCAACATCCCACAACTCTTTTAGCTCGTCCACTAAAGGTTTTAAATAAACATCTAGATTATTACCTGGAGCATATGGACCCGGTATAAGTAAGGACATCATGAAATAAGGTTGCTTCATGCACATCCATGGTGGAAGATTATATGGTATCAAAATAACGGGCCATGTGCTGTGAGAAACACTCATTGTCCTAAAAGGATTAAACCCATCACTAGCTAAACCAAGTCTAACATTGCGAGGTTCCATTGCAAATTCAGGATGCTGGAAATCAAGCATTTTCCAAGCGGGGGAATCTGCAAGATGTCTCAAGTAACCATCTTTAGTACGACTTTCTTCATGCCATCTCATGGACGCAGCAGTTTTTGATGACATGTATAGCCTTTGCAACCTTGGTTTGAGTGGAAAATAACGTAAGACTTTCGCTGCAATCTTCTTATGGTTAGAGGCACCATTTGACTGATCTTCTTGATTATCATCATCTTGTGTATACCTGGAGGTATGGCAAACATCGCACTCAATTTTATTTTTGCTTTCTTTCCAGTACAGCATGCAATCATTGGGACATGCATCAATTTTTTCATAACTAAGTCCCAAATCTCTTATAATCTTCTTCATTTCATACAATGACTTGTGTACACAAGCATCTGGGAAAGACTCCCTCAATGTATCAAGTATCATGGTGAAACCGTGGTCATTGCATTTTCCTATACACTTACTATGATATAGTCTAACGATAAAAGAAAGAACCGAGTTTTCACAACCGGGATATAATTCCTTCGGCATCATGTATAAATTTACAAACGAATTGACCAGGCTTAATTGAGATATTTGGGTTCAAGTCGGTTAGGTGCGGGTCATTCCTCTGTTTAAAAACCTCCAAAAGCATGGTAGACAAATTTTAATAGTACATAAGAAAATCAGCAGGAGCTAGTAGAACGAATACAAGGGAGTACTAATTTAGCTAGCAAAATGGATGTAATACTAATAAATTAGAGCTCTAGCATGTGTAGGAAATAATTTTAAAACCACAAAACTGAGTTTTATTAACAATAACCAGTAGCTATTAAATTTCTTAACCAATATGATCAATGATTCATTAGTTGTATATCTTGATCATCCTTGCTATAACTGAAGTGGAATTAAAAAGATCATGGGTTGGGTCAGATCTGATGGGTCATAGCTTGGGTCAAGAGAGACCCACAGTACCATCTTGGTCATGGGTCAAAACAGACCCACTTACCCTTTAGTTCCACATCACCTCGAGATTTCATTCAACATAACTTAACTTTGGACTATAATATATCATTATGAAGCTCTTGTTAAGGGCTACGCGATCGTAAAAATTTTCACTAACAAAATGATCATCTCATTAGTACACCAACATAGATGGCCCTCTATATAAATTACTCATTGTAAAACACGTAACAACCCAAAAAGTGAATGACCAAACCGATTAATCATAATTAAACATCTAACAAGCATAAGCATGAGTACCATCTTCAAATAAAATCGATTTCCTATTACAGAAGAAATCATAAATCATATAGAATATTGAAAACATACCACAGACACAATATTTGATTGATTGATGCCCACCGAGATAATTGTTAAACGAAGCTCAAAAATTGTTTGTAGATACATATGAGAACATAATCGAAGAAGTGTGTAATTGTAGGGTTAAAAAGGATATGAACAGAGAAACTTAAAACTTACTCTAGTATAATTTTATTAGGGTAAAAATGGATGAAATAGTTGACTAAATTAGTTTAATTAGATGGACACTAGAGTTAATTTTGTAAAATGAATAAATTTTTCATATTATGATAAAAATGTTTACAGATGGCAACCGCATGAGGCAAATATTTGTGTGTCATCATACTTATATTATTACAATTTAAACATTTATTATTATTATTATTATTATTATTATTATTATTATTATTATTATTATTATTATTATTATTATTATTATTATTATTATTATTATTATTTTTATTATTATTATTATTATTTTTATTTTTATTATTATTATTATTTTTATTATTATTATTATTATTATTATTATTATTATTATTATTATTATTATTATTATTATTATTATTATTACTATTACTAGTTTATTGACCCGCGAATTCGCGGGATTGGACATGAAACTTGTTTTAACCAAAGTGTATTTAACGTAACCCATAACATAGTAATGACATCACATAATTTCATATTCGTATAAATATAAATTTTCGTATTTTCAACCCTTCGTAATACGGAGTATAAGATTAGTCACAGTACTATTCATTTCATAAATACGGGTTATATGTCTTTAAATGTACTACTCCTTATATGACTACTATATTATACTCCGTATTAAAGAAGATTAAAAAGTACGATGAACTGGACACGTTAGTTGATAATTTGTTATGTATGTTTTCAATTTATGGGTGGCAATTTTATATACATTGGTTATTAATATATGAGTCAAGTTGGTTAATATTTATTAAGGGATGAGTTTATTGTCCCCTTCATTTTTTGGATGTGTCTAAATTGGGTATTTAATATAACCTCTAATTGTGTAACAACTAATCAACGGGTCTAGACGGGTCTAACAGGTAAAAAAAAAAAATTCATCTCATTTCATTTTTTTCATTTTTCACTCAAATAAATAAAAAAATGTAAGTGGAAACCCGATGGGTCGACCCGACTCAACACCCATTTGACCCGGCCCGTTTAAACTCATCCACCTAAATGACTCATCTAGACACGGACACATTTAGACCCAAACTTAGCTAGACCCAATTCGACCCTTCATTTTGCCACTTATAATTCTCATGTAGAAGTCGAAGCTTTAAAACACCCATATTGTACATCGTAAAAGTAGATTGTTGACGTTTATGTTAGATGCAATTGATTATCACTAATAACGCTATTAAATTCTTTTTTTAGTAACATTGGGATTCAATTGGTATGCAACATATAATTGATAATGTAATATTTAAACAAATGGTAACTAATAATATGGCAGTATAAGTTGTACATGTTGATCAGTGAAATCATATATTTCAGTTAGGATACTTTTGTTATAAAAGGGGATATTCATTATGGTATATTGTGTTGTGTAATGATATGATTTTCATTCAATTTGACGGATGAATGAATATGTATACAAAAAATTTCTGCGAACGTAATATTTGTAACATAAAGTTGTACTCGCACTTGCGCGGCATGAATAATGTGAATCACAATATTGATTTGTTATACAAATCTAAGAATGAATATTGTTGATAAAACATATACTTGTAATATGACCAAAAAGCAAAACTCTTACTATAATCCACTTATCATGCACATTTAATGGGAGTGTCTAAACAAATAATTCATGGTTGAACTTTTAATATCAAAAACGTTGACGTATATAACCTCAAATCCTAAGAAAAAGGTTATAGCTCAATTCTATCAAGAACTTTCATCCATTGCTTTTTTCGGTAGCATTAGCAAAAGGTTTAAGCTTAAGGCACTTTTACTAAATGATTAATTAATTAAAAAACAGATAGCCTCAAAATTAATACACGTCTTTCAAACTTGCAAATGTTAAAAATAAATACAATCACTTTTGATTATAACAAACAACTTAATTGTAGGGGTGGAGCTAAGATTTTATTAGTATTATACCTGTGTTATGCAAGGGGTATAATATATTGTTGTAATAAGTCAACGATAGTTGTACATTTAATTATTATTTAATGATGTATTACTTATGATTGTTTAGTCGTTTAATAAATGTATTACTTATGATGGTAACGATAACATGGAGTGTTGAATTAAAAATTAGAAAGATTAAGCAGTTAAGACAAAATTTTGATTATTTTTTCAAATTTGGGGGGTCAAACTTGTTGGGTTTTCTATTCCCTAACTAGATTAATATGCACAGCGGAATTATTACAAAACTTAATCTATGGCAATTAGGAAACTAAACCCTAAGGGATCTTAACTTGAATAAATAAAAGCAATAAAATAACCAAGATAAATAGGAAAATACTAACCTTCAAGAAAACCAATTTCTCACGCGTAGACGATCTCGTAGAGCTTCCTTATTTGGAGGCGAGTGCCCAAACCAGAACACCTCTAATGGCTCACACCCAAGAACTAAGAGAAATTCCCAAACTCCTAGGGTCCCGACTCTAAGTCGTTTAAACTCTTACAAGGAGTAGGAATGAGAAAGAGAGAAAGAATTGAACTCTATTCAATTCTGGGATGCCTCTAAAAGCATAGGGGAGGTCCCTATTTATAGGGGAGGAGGAGGCCCAGGGTTTCATCCCCTGGCCGATGTGGGACAGAATCCCAACCGGCGGTTGGACCTTCCAACCGGCTTAAACCCTTTGGACTCCAGCCGCCGGTTGAACCCTCCAACCGGTGGTTGGATCCTTGCTTCCAGAATCTTCTTTTCTTTTAGTTTCTAATTAATATTCAATTAATAAACTAATCATAATATTAATTCCAATTAATATTATCTCTCTGTTTATTTCTCTTACTGTTCATTGAGGGCGACCCAAAAAGGACTTCACTTTTAATGATGTACTTACCAATTAGTTATGATATTGGACACTATTCCAACAGTCTCCCACTTGGACAATTCATCAACTTTTATTGGTCTAAGCTTATCCATTAACTAAGCAGAGAGTGCCATCCAACGCAACTGCCGAACTCTGATTCTTATCTTAGAGTTAGCCCTTTAGATAAGTGATCAACTATTCCTTTGTTCTATTGATATCGTATGAATCGAGACATGGATTTTTATCAATCTCAAGATTCATAATTAGGTTTTCTGATTTCCGATTACATTGACTTTATGAGACTATTGAACCATCAACTTAGTCTCGGCCAGGCCTAGCACTTTAGAGTCAATCTTTAATCATCAGAGGGCCCAAGATATCGCTTTTCCCATTTAGGCAAAAAGGAACAAATAAATTTTGACTACATAGTACTAGTCAACTCATCATGTCATACCTAGCATACCCTTTATGACTGGCAGTTACGCACAGCGTTTGAATAGACTAAAGTATAACAGACTTGAAAAACTAGACACTCAATGTATCTCCATTTTAAGAATGGAGGATATTATCATATCAGAGTTACTCGTGATTTCAATCCATGAAGTAACTTCCATGAGTGTGGGTTTCTCCTATACTTAAATCTCCATTAAGTACCCATGAGTGTTGCAGCAATCTCCATGACAT
Organism: Pseudognaphalium luteoalbum; assembly: GCA_963422505.1. Taxonomy (NCBI): domain Eukaryota; kingdom Viridiplantae; phylum Streptophyta; class Magnoliopsida; order Asterales; family Asteraceae; genus Pseudognaphalium; species Pseudognaphalium luteoalbum. Next base: position 31,610,856 of record OY730195.1, read on the forward strand.
GTCTAATCTCCATAGACAATCTACTAACACTCCATGACAGTCTTGATTCACCACTTACTTCCAGGAGTGTGAACGACTGAGGAGGTTTAAGTAAAAACTGTTTTACTTGGGAAGTGGTGTCTAAACATGCAAAACTGAAACACAATGACAAACAATAGTATATGGCAGAACTCCTTCCAATAAATAAATCTCCATTATTTAATCACCAAGTCTATTACAATTTCCATCATTGTTTACAATGTTTCAAAATCAAACTAACAACTAAAACTTTACATTATCTCTTAAGCCTATGCTCCTAGCATGCTCATCATGTTTGGACTTTCCAAGTGGCTTTGTGAACGGATCATCCGGATTATCCTTTGATCTTATACTCTTCACAATCACGTGTCCTTCTTCCACTTTCCTTCGAACAAAATGGTATTTTCTCTCAATGTGCTTTGACTTTCCGTGATCCTTGGGTTCTCTACTCAAGGCGACCGCACTTTCGTTATCACAGAATATTTCAATGGGGTCTTGAACCGTTGGAACAACTCCAAGATCTCCAATAAAATTCTTAATCCAGATGGCTTCCTTTGAAGCGTCGCAAGCCGCTATGTACTCAGACTCGCACGTTGAGTCTGCCACCGTATCTTGCTTGGAACTTTTCCATGTCACCGCTCCCCCATTCAGTAAGTATACCCAACTAGATTGTGAACGGCTATCATCTCTATATGTTTGGAAACTTGCATCACTATAACCCGTTACTCTAAGTTCCTCTTCTCCACCATAAACTAAGAACCTGTCTTTAGTATTTCTCAAATACTTAAGAATATTCTTTACAGCTGTCCAATGACCTTCACCAGGATTCTGCTGATGTCGACTCACTAAGCTCAAAGCAAATGAGACATCAGGCCTTGTACACGTCATGGCATACATGATCGATCCTATAGCCGAAGCATATGGGACTCGACTCATTCTATCCGATTCTTCCTTAGATTTCGGACAAAGATCCTTACTGATCTTTATGCCATGATGTAAGGGTAGATTCCCTTTCTTAGAGTTCTCCATTTTGAATCTTTTCAAAATTTTATCTAAGTATGTGTCCTGGCTAAGTCCTATGAGACGTCTCCACCTATCTCTATAAATCTTTATACCAAGAATATATGCTGCATCTCCCAAGTCTTTCATAGCGAAACATTTTCCCAACCAATCCTTTACACTTTGTAATGTTGGGACATCATTTCCTATGAGTAGTATATCATCCACATATAATACTAGGAAGACTACGACACTCCCACTGAACTTGACATATATACAGGACTCATCTTCGCTTCTAGAAAATCCAAACTCTGTGACTTTTTCATGGAAATAGAGATTCCAGCTACGAGAGGCTTGTTTAAGTCCATAAATAGCCTTTTGAAGCTTGCACACTCTATTAGGATACTTTGCATTTTCAAAACCCTCCGGTTGTGCCATGAACACATCCTCTGTCAGTTTCCCGTTAAGGAAGACGGTTTTGACATCCATCTGCCAAATTTCATAATCATGAAACGCAGCTATGGCTAGCATAATCCTAATTGACTTTATCTTAGCTACTGGCGAGAAGGTTTCCTCATAATCAATCCCATGAGTTTGAGTATAGCTCTTCGCTACCAACCTAACTTTATAAGTGTGTACTCTCCCATCCATGTCGGTCTTCTTCTTGAAGATCCACTTACAACCCACCGTCTTAAGACCGGGTGTAGTGTCAACCAAATTCCAAACTTGGTTGTCATACATGGACTGAATTTCGCTTTTCATAGCTTCCTTCCACTTGGCAGCCTCAGGGCCTGCCATCGCTTCCTTGTAGTTAGCAGGTTCATCTAAGTCATTTAGTGTACCATCACTAATTTTATCCTCTTCTTCTACATGGTAACCATAATAGAACTGAGGAGGCTTGCTAACTCTACAAGATCTGTGAACGGGTAAGGATATGTCTTCAGGTTCAACAAGTGTTTCCACCTCTTGTTGAACGTCAGTGTTAACTGTAGGTTCTTCATCGGTCGACTCTTGAATTTCTTCAAGATCTATCTTACTCCCACTGTCCTCTTTAGATATCATTTCTCTCTCAAGGAATACTCCTCTTCGAGCTACAAAGACCACATTATCCGCAGGTCTGTAGAACAGATATCCAAATGACTCTTGTGGATAACCGACGAAAAGACACTTTTCAGATCTGGAGTCTAGTTTGTCCTGAGTTTCTCGTCTAACGAAAACTTCACAACCCCAGATTTTGATGTGACCAAGAGAAGGACGTCTTCTCTTCCACATCTCATAAGGTGTCTTTGAAACCTTCTTGGTGGGTAAAAGATTTAAGATGCGAGCGGCTGTTTCTAATGCATAACCCCAAAAACTTATCGGAAGTGTAGCTCGACTCATCATAGACCGAACCATGTCCAACAAGGTTCTATTTCTTCTCTCAGTAACTCCATTAAGTTGTGGTGTTCTAGGAGGAGTCAATTGTGAAACTATTCCACAATCTCTAAGATGATCGAGAAACTCGATACTAAGGTATTCTCCTCCCCTATCGGATCGGAGAACCTTTATCTTTCTGCCCAGTTGATTCTCTACTTCGCTTTGGTATCTTTTGAATACCTCAAAAGTATCCGACTTATGCTTAAACAGATAGACATGTCCAAATCTACTGTAGTCATCAGTAAATGTAACATAATACCGATTTCCATCTTTTGTGGTGCATCGGAATGGTCCACAAACATCTGTGTGTACCAAGTCCAATAGTCCTTCACCTCTTTCACACGACCCGGTGAATGGTGATTTAGTCATCTTGCCCAATAAACAAGATTCGCATACATCATCCGATTTGAGGTCGAATGATTCCAACACTCCATCCTTTTGGAGTTGGCCGATGCGTTTCTTGTTTACGTGCCCAAGACGATAATGCCACAATTTGGATTTATCAAGCTCATTAGACGAATCAACATTTAAAATCAAATTGCTAACACATTCAACATTTTCATATATGCCATTGTAAGGAGAAGCTTTGAAAATAAAACAACCATTTAAATAAACCAAAATATCACCATTTTCATTATCAAATGAAAATCGATAACCATCCTTAAACAAAGCATAAAATGAAATAATGTTTCTAGTCATTTATGACGAATAACAGCAATTATTCAAATCTATCCTAACTCCAGAATTCAGCACGAGCTCATACTTTCCAATCTCGGTAACAGGCGTGATTCCTCTGTTTCCCATGACTAGATTAAGCTCCCCATGCTTCAACTTTCTACTTTCCTTTAGACCCTGCAATACAGTGCAAATGTGAGTACCACACCCTGTATCCAGAACCCACGAATTAGAAGTTGTAGTATTATGGAGTTCGATCATGAACATACCTGAGTGAACACTCTTTTCAACCTTGCCATCTTCAAGGTCTTTCAGGTATTTCGGGCAGCTACGTTTCCAGTGCCCCTTGGTGTTGCAGTAAAAGCACACTGCTTCATTCGGATCATTCACTGGTGCAATATCAGAATCAGTCTTTCTTTTGGACCCACGATTGGACTTTCCATTCGTAGTCTTTGCTTTCCAATTTGACCTCTTTCTTTTCTTTGCAGTTTGACCAATTGCCAACACAGGAGCTGCTGAGTTAGAGGACACATCATCCTTTTTGATTCCTTGCTCAGCAGTTTGCAGCAAATTATGGAGTTCCATTATTGAGCCTTCTCTCTCATTCATATTCATCTGATATGATATTACAAACTGATTGTAGACAGCTGGCAGACAAGACAAAATTATGGCAATGGAAAACTCTGTGTCAAACATCATATTCAATGATTCCAACCTATCAAAGTACCCTTTCATCTCCAAGACGAAAGCACAGATAGATGCTCCAGGTTTGGGTTTGCAAGCCATGAGTGACTTAACCACATCAAGGCGTTCTTTGCTCGCCTTTGCCTGGAACATTTCCTTAAGCTGTTGGTTCATTTCATAAGCCCAAGTATTCTCAAAAGTCTTTTGCAACTCGAGGCTCATTGAGGATGCCATGATACAAGACACTTTATTCTCATCATCATAATGTTTCCTGTGTGCCTCAATCTCCTCTTGGGTTGAATCTTCATCAATCACGGGAATCTGCTCATCGAGAACATACTCCTTGTTCTCGTACCTTAAGGTAAACCTTAGGTTACGCATCCAATCCATATAGTTTGGACCAGTCAGTCTTTCCCTTCCAAGAACTGAGAGAAGTGAGAAGTTCGAGTTGTGTGTGGAATTGGGGACGGGAGGATTATTACCATTTGTAGAAGACATCTATAAGATAAACAGTTTTAGTTAGTTTGAATATTCCTTAATTTATTACCCAATTACAAAATTAAGGATAGGATCCATATTTTAGATTCGTTTTATGAAAAGGTTTTCCGTAATCATATTGCGAATTTATTTTAGGTAGACAATGCCTTTGTCAATTTCATTCTCTATGAAACTCCTAGTTCTTTTGAGATTCATTGATTCTTATAAACGGCATGTTAATCTCGGATATGCTCATCTACCATTCATGACTGGTATGTCGAGGATCATGAACAAGATAGTGAACTTAACCATGCAAAACCCGCGTGGTCCCCGGCCCGAGTACGCTCGAGAATCGCGAGTTCCACATCACCTCTCAATATGTTCTCATATTAATGTGTCGGTAAACCACACACGCTCCATTAACAGACCATACGAAAGATGTGCGGTTTTCATGGGTTAGCATACTATTCATATTTTAGTATCTAGAACGGGATTTTGTTTTAGTACTTTTAGGTCATACTTTTGATCTTCACATCATCCTATCAAAAGTCCTCGGTAACTCCATTGAACGCACAAAGAAGCGGAGAAGCAGGTCAGCGCGAAGCCTATTAAAAACCTGACTTCTTTAGGGAAGCTGAGCTACCCGCCTTATACCTCTCTTATAGTTTGTTCACTATGGGTGAGCCGATTTATCAATTGACTAACGATGTATTTAATTTTAATGATACATATACTTATAGCTCATAATATATGTAATGTTTCTCTTTAAACTCTTAAAGTCTACGGTTCTATTTTAAAACATTTTAAAATTTGAGGGTATATTTTAAAACAATTCAAAATATAGGGTCTAAAGTGTAAATTCATTTTACCAATTTAGACAATTCTATTTCCAATTTATCCTTACCTACATACTATTGTAGATAATTAAATGCTAGTATTTATCAAGCTAAGGCTCTGATACCACTGTTGGGTTTTCTATTCCCTAACTAGATTAATATGCACAGCGGAATTATTACAAAAATTAATCTATGGCAATTAGGAAACTAAACCCTAAGGGATCTTAACTTGAATAAATAAAAGCAATAAAATAACCAAGATAAATAGGAAAATACTAACCTTCGAGAAAACCAATTTCTCACGCGTAGACGATCTCGTAGAGCTTCCTTACTTGGAGGTGAGTGCTCAAACCAGAACACCTCTAATGGCTCACACCCAAGAACTAAGAGAAATTCCCAAACTCCTAGGGTCCCGACTCTAAGTCGTGTAAACTCTTACAAGGAGTAGGAATGAGAAAGAGAGAAAGAATTGAACTCTATTCAATTCTGGGATGCCTCTAAAAGCATAGGGGAGGTCCCTATTTATAGGGGACGAGGAGGCCCAGGGTTTCTTCCCCTGGCCGATGTGGGACAGAATCCAAACCGGCGGTTGGACCTTCCAACCGGCGGTTGGACCTTCCAACCGGCTTAAACCCTTTGGACTCCAACCGCCGGTTGAACCCTCCAACCGGCGGTTGGATCCTTGCTTCCAGAATCTTCTTTTCTTTTAGTTTCTAATTAATATTCAATTAATAAACTAATCATAATATTAATTCTAATTAATATTATCTCTCTGTTTATTTCTCTTACTGTTCATTGAGGGCGACCCAAAAAGGACTCCACTTTTAATGATGTACTTACCAATTAGTAATGATATTGGACACTATTTCAACAAAACTTTATAAAATATCATAAATACCTTTAAAAAAATTCTATATTACATGATTTGAAAATTTTTGGGTGAACAACTGCCCCCATACCTCCTCTACATCCGCCCCTACTTAGTTGTGTTACTTACAACTCTTTTTTATGTTTAACACGTTTTAAGCTAAATTTTAGACTATTTTTATATGAATATGTACTGTTGTCGCTTATAATTCATAGTTGATACTCTATAAGGGAGTTGATAAACACAACACACAAATTATTTCAAACACCAAAGTTGTATTATGCTATACTTGTATTGTGAGCTTCAACTATGATACAATATGATATATGAATCAATTTTTTTTGTATATATCACCTCCCTTCTATAAATCTAGTTAATAACATAAACCTACATATTTTTAGAGAACCAATCACATTCTTTCATATTAAATTGTCAAACAATTTAAGTCATTGCTAATGTGGCATAGTTGAAGGAGAAGAACTTTTTTTTTTATAGTATCTAAAAATTAAAAATACACATGAGGAGTAACCGTTCATTTCATTAAAAGCTGCCATATTTGAGCACTTATTAATTTATTTAATTTATTACTTTATTTAAAAGTTGCCATAATTTGATTAATCTAATTTAGTAGGCTTTAATTATAAGACTAATTAGCAAAAAAAACATTAATTAATAATCAAAAAATTTAGAACCATTAGATGAGACAATTAGAGAACAAATTAAAGGGTTAGATCTTCTAAAGATGTTTTGTTTTATTTAATAGAGAGAAGATTAAATCAAAAAATGCAGATGAGGTTTCTGGTCTTTAATTTTTGCCTAAAAAGTTGCCTTTGACCACTTATGAATTTATTTCTTTTTAATTAATTAATTAATAAAAAGTAATTTAATATATGAACGTATTTAATAGTTGCTATATATTGATTAACTAATTTAGAGTGCTTTAATTGTAAGACTACTTTGCAAAAAAACTTTTGATTAACAATCAATCCTTTTTAAACCATTAGATTAGACATTTGGAGAACAAAATGAAGGAGTAGATCTTCTCCAAGTATTCTGTTATATTTAATAGAGAGATTATTATTATTAATATCATCATCATCATCATCATCATTATTATTATTATTATTAATCTTAATATTAATATCATCATGATTATGTAATTTAGTAAATAGAATGAAGATATTTTCACTAAATAGTAACGTATATTATTAACTTACTACTTGCGTATATCTTATAAAACGATTGAGTTAACTATGGTCTAATAACGAGGTGCTCTAAGGGCTGTCAATAAGAATTTAGAACACACAATAATACTTGTACCTATACCATAATAAAATCTCTGACCCCCTGAATTTTAATTGACCCTCCATAAATATCTCTTGAGTACAACCAACTGATGCACGTTATTGACAGTCCTTAGGGCTGTCATTAACAATACCCTTATCAATATTAGGTTTTAGTTTATTGTAAATTTAAGCATCAATACTCATTTAATATATGATTTTTAGCTAAGACCACTTGCAGTAGTGCAGCCCATTCAAAGGTAGGGGCTGTGAACTCACGTGTAGCAAGTCTTCAGCTAGTACAGCTAGTAATATACAGTAGTCTGAACGTGTCTCTCAAATACCTAGACACAATTAAATATACTTTACATAAGTATATGGACTAATCGTTAAGCTGAAATGTTTATAACATTTTAGTTGTTGGTGATATTTGCGTTGAAATAATCATTGCGTACAAGTATATATTTACCTATACTTATTAGTTGAATATATATTCTAATATATATATATGTTATTTGTCATCAATGATTATATATATATACGTATATTATAATAGTCGCGTATATATATATATATATATATATATATATATATATATATATATATATATATATATATATATGTAGTTGTCGTCGTTGTTGATCATGTTTCCAAAATATAATTATAGTAGTTATAACAATAACTTTGTTTAATACGATTGTCGTAGTTCATTTATATAACTATACATAAATTATAATCGTCCATTACATATATAATCCATTTGTCGTGTTACTAATATCATTCGTCTCGTTTAACTCGTCACTTATATATAATCCGGTTTAAGTTTACATTTTGAAATCTCGTAGCCCGTTGGGCTCGGCCCAATTAGTTTGGCCCAATATCAAAGTCGAATAGTTTGGCCCGTTAACAAAAATACAATTTTTGATCCAAATTTAGATTTGGCCCGTTGGTCCCAAAAACTTATATTATAAATTGTCCGTGTCAAAATAATGTCTCGCGGTCGTGTACAATTTTTGTACCAAACTTGTATCCTAAAGTTTTATAACTTTTATAACTTTTTAGTATTTGTATTTCGTACGCGTTAATATATTTGTACTACGAAGTATACGTCGACAGTGTATTATTTAAACGCATCAAAAAAGTCAATAAACAGACAGCCTAGCCGATCGGGTAACAGTTTAACAAACCGTTCGGCTCAAAAACACCTTAGCCGATCGGCTAAAGGTGATGAGCCGATCGGCTCATTGAATCCATCCGATCGGCTGGTTAAAACCAACCGATCTGTTTGGTTCCTAGCCCGGTTAGTCTGTGTTCGTCCCCTGTTCTTGGTCTCTAAATGTATATATGTATATGTTTGGGTGTTTGATCTCAAGTTTTTGTACACTACTAATCATCAATACATAACATATAATTCACTACTATAGTTTGTTCACATACATACTAACAATATACAAATCAAAATTATATGATCAAATAGCATGAAGATACATAGTTTTTGAACCTTACAAAGATTTTGTTTTTGATGATGTTGATCACAGATGATGATGATAACGAGATGATGATGATGATCAAGAAACTATTTTTGTGTTAGTTTTTTATTGGTTTGAAGAATTTGAACTTGAAGATGAAGATGATGCAATGGAGATGAATTTGTCTTCTGCTCTTTGTTCTTGCTCGACACACACACAAACTCAGATGAATCAATTTTTGGTGAAGTGAATTATTAGTGATCAAATGTAGGTGAGGGAGTATATCGGTCTCACATTTTTAGGTCTAGCTCAAGCCTACCTAATTAGACTTATCTATCATTTTCCTAACAAGAATTCACAATGAAACTATCGCACAACCAATATAACCTAGCTATAAAATTAGACTCTAAAAACAATTAAAATCAATCAAAATGATACTACGAAATTAACAATTATTTAGCTTACCTTTTACATAGTAATCAGCAAATGTATTATTCTCTCATTGATATATATTAATTCATTCTACTGAATCCCAAAACCACTCTATTACAAATTCATATTTTTTATGCTAATCTAAAAAATGATTTTCAGTACAAGTGGCATCCACTAAAATAACATACATAATAATAAAGGAATAAAAGACGATGATAATTGCAATTCAAAATGTCACTTCATTATTTTTCACCATTTTTATTTATAAACATTGTTTAATCCCGCGAATTCGCGGGATATAAGCTAGTATATATTAAAGAATTAAAGATTAAAGCTTAAAGAAGATTAAAGAAGATAAAAGATGCTACAAGTTACTGTCGCAAAGATTAAAAAAATGCATAACTGTACAAGGCCCAAGAGAAATCAGTCACTCGAGACTCCTTTAAGAACTTATCATTTGTTTTGATCATACTAGGCTTAGGAGTAATTGATAAGCCTATATTGTTTCTTTACTCCGGTTTATGGAGGAATTCATGGGCTAAATTAAGTAACTTGGGGCACTACATGGGCTTTTTTTCTTTTATTTTTGTAACAATTTGATTAGTTTGGTTTAGAAGAATTTCGGAAAATCAACACCTGGTCTACAAGGTCCCAGTACAATACCCCGTTAATTATTGGAGTGACGTGAGCGTTAAGGTGCACACATTATATAAAGTCAGGGCGTTAACATTGAAAATATTTAACAAATGTTTAAGTCAATATTTATAAAAGATGATGATAATTGATGTTATTGCTTTCTGCTATTGTTTTTGTTGATGATGATATGAAGTTACTGTTCATGATGATTTTACCATTTTTTTTGTTTGTTTTTCTTTTCATATATTTTTTTGTTGAAAATAAAAAGGCCACGTTAGAAAAGAAAAGACATATAAGCACTAATATAAAAATTAAAAACCTAAATAATTGTATTTACCGGATAAACAGGTAGCAGGTTACCATGTTACTCACATATATGAAATTACAATTAGAGGATACAAATAGTTACCATGTTACACAAAGACGCGCACGCAAGCGCGCGCGCACACACACACACACACACATATATATATATATATATATATATATATATATATATATACACACATAAATAGAAATTAAACTTCTAGTTTTTGTATTTGTTAGAAAAAGTAAAACGTAACTGATTGAAACAAATAATTATCGTATTTAACAAAGGGATAAAATAGTCATTTTTATCATTGAGACAATTTATTCGGCACAAAAGTAAACAACATTATTCATTCACTGATTATTGCATAAGTGAATATTGCATACAGACATTCTATACCCATATTGTCATCTATATCCATATAGGACTTAATGAGAAAAAAGGTAAACAACCCATATTACAATTATTCAGGGTTATGTTTTTGTTTTTGGGATTCGTTTCATGAAATCGTTTCCCAGCCTCTCCAATGCCTTACTGCATGTACTTTCGTAGCGGTAAATGACCAAGAACCCTATCCAATACGAACCCTATGATCATCGTGGTCTTTGGCTTCTTCAGGGCGTGCAAAGCTGCCAGCCCCGACATGCCAAACACAAATGTCACAATTACAAAGGTGACCGCATGCCTAGTGGGATCATCATTGATGAACCCACAAGTGGAGAGTATAAAAACGGCACCAACTGCCAGACCACTTGTATCACTCATGTTTATCCGCCAACTCCCTCCGAGGTTTTCAACCCGCCCTCTGTACGCTATCAAATCGAATATCCTATCACAAGCATTTCTTATAATACCGCCTCCAAGTCCAGCTACGAGTAGGAATAGAGTGGTTAGAACATATAGGGGTGTTCCAATCCATCCTTTTAGTAATTTTACGGGATACATAAATGGTCCCGCAACAATCATGACCCCGAAGCAAATAGATTTGCTAAATTTGTATGACAACATGGAACAGGATGTACTCATGTTTATCTTCGTTTATTTTATATGTAATGTAATTTGATATGAGTGAATGTAATCTTTGTTTAAGTCCATTATATAGCAATTACATTGGTCTAACGGACGATTCTTATGTGTTGAGTAGCAAGAGAGACTACTACTATCTCAGGTACATGTTTAGCGGTAGACCGTGAACATTTTGGATGTCACACCCCGTCTAAAGCGGAAACAATGGGGTATGACGGTGATAGGATCATAACACATCATTATAAAGAATTCTATATGAAATACAATATCCAATGTGTCATGATGCCAATAACATGAATAACGGTTCATGTTATGCATACATTTCAACAATGAATTCAATATCTTACAAACAAACGTACACTATAATGTTAAGGCAAAATGTGCCTTCACAAATAACTATGATGTACCACAAGTCTTGAACATTTCCTAACGCAACCCTCAAGGTCCACTAAGTTCTCTTGTCCTCTGCTTTAAATCCACTAGTATTACCTGAAAAGATATGCTCAAAAAATGTCAACACGAATGTTGGTGAGTTTCATAGGTTTGAAACCAAACACCACAAGATAAAACATTTTGCTGTGATAATAATAGTTTAGGACAATGCATATAGAAATGGCACACAAGTAAAATAATACAACCAAACATCTCCACAAACCTTCATCACCCCACGAAGGAGTATGACCCAACCAAATCCTGCGTATGCAGTAGCTACCCATAAATGACCTTCAATGTACACCTAAGCATACATTAGGTAGTTACCCTCAAAAGAGTAAGGCCTTTGATAAAAAAAACAACCGAATCATGACCTTCAATGTATACCAACAGTACACATTAGGTACTTACCCTCGAAAGAGTAAGGCCTTTGATAAAAATGAATCCAACAACCAATGCATATAAGTCACATAGTGTCACACATTTCAAGCATATGTCCAAAATGAAAATGAATACGTTTCACAGCATAAAAACAATTGATAAAATATGTGAGCATACTTTTCACCCAATTTGAAAATATGTATATGAAAATGGGGCCACAAAAACTCACCTCAAGTAAATGATGTAAGTGTTAGCCCTTAAATGTATCACTGAACAATCTCGCAATCTACAATATCATAACGTATATGGGTTACAACCTAGACATAACTAGGTCATTCCATTGTGTTCCAAGTCAAAACACTTCCACTAAGTTCACTCACAACTCAAACTCATGTTCATTATCTTAATTCAACTTATCGCGGGAAAATCAGAATCTGTCCACAATTTTCATACCACTTTACTGATTTTTAAACGTTGCTTCATGAAATCATTTGGCTCTAAAAATTTAACTAGTGATACTTCAATGAGTTAAGAAGTCCCTGAAATTTTTCCAGAAGTAAATATTGTAGTTTACTATTTTTAAAAATTCACCGAACAATCTGCTAAAAAACCATAACCATTTCTGAGTACTAAAAAGTCACAATTTATTAAAAATATTTTCAAACTTGAAATGACTAAAATATTTTTACATAAAATAAATAACACTTTGATAATACTTCAGTAAACATTTCAATACCTAATTATTATTTTAAGGTACGTTTCAAAAATCGACAACTTAACCGAAATCGGGAACCGAAAAACTCAGAACCCACACATAATCTTGTAAAATTGCTTTGACCAACTTATACTCCACATTTGACCATGAAATTGACGCCATTTGAAAGAAGACTCGAAATACCCTTGACTCCTGTTTCAGCAAAAATTATAGTGATATGACCCTGTTACAAGCTTCTCAATCCGAACAAAATTTCTGATCAGATTAGGTTTTGAAATAAATCAATCCTAATCACATGTATAAATATTCCAATCCGCAACCACAATCAAAATTCTCTCTTCTAACAACATATATAATGATTTTATCCATCCTAAATGATTTTTACTACTGAGAATACAATGGAATCGAACCGAAATAATACCGACAATACGAAAACAATCGTAATATAATGGAATGAACGATTAGGAAGGAATATATACCAACAAACGCAAATCCGCACGATAAGAATCCCTTATAATCTGTGAATAATGAGGATATACACTCTTATAATTCATTTTTGTAGATTGATCAAACATATACAAGAGTTATGGGATCGAAAACTTATCAAAGTTTCAGAAAATTCATCACCGACAGTAGCAATTTACGACATATTTTTTATAAAATAATCTGATTCGTTTCAGAGGCCGAAACCTTATGAATTTTAGTAAAACATCGAGATCTACAACTTTTTAGTTTTGGCCGAATCCTGAAAACGAATCTAAGTAGGTCAAAACGCCCTCGGAAGTTGACTGCGATTTTGTCCTCACAGAATGTGTGATTTTTTTTTTGTGATTAAAAAGTTTTAGGGTTATTTTTAGGGTTATATTTATAGTCTAGGATTAGTTGGTTTTGGGTTGGGCTGAATGATACATCAATAGGGAGGGCTTGGGTCGGTAGTTGAGCCAAAACAACAAGACACAAAAAAACTTGGGTCACACGGTCCAAATATAATTGCTAGTGTTTGTTTATTTTACGTTTTGCTTTGTGTCTCCCTCGTTACACGTCGGATTGAAATAATTCTTTTTGCAATGGATTTGTTTTTTTTTTTCAAAAACTAAGACTTTGGTGTAAATTAAAAATGAATTTTTACGGCTTAAACTACGATAACGGGTTTGGTGACGGTTGTCACATTGGATCCCGCACATATGATTAAGGGGTAATAAAAATTGATAGACTACTTAACTTTGTGACTCATTAAAGCCAAGTTAAGTAATAATTGGGTTTTGGAATTTGTCATTTATAGCAAGAGTTAAACACTTTTTCTTTTTCTTTCGTAAAATATTTTTTTGAGATTAATGATTTTATATATTTATTTTATTAAAATTACAAAAGTTCTAGAGTTTCTATTTTTCTTAAGGCTCTTTATTTTAAGTTCTAGAGTGTCACACCCCCAAAATCGGTAATTGCGTTTATTAATGGTTTAGCGGAAGCTTTAGTTCATTAGCGGAAGCATTTGTTTATTAGCGAAAGCATTTGTTTATTAGCGGAAGCATTTTAAGTTTACAGTTTAACAGAGGGGGTGTTGACGTTACAATAGTGCATTCATTGTATCAGAGCATATGATCATACAGAACATATTAATTTAAGATGCCATAAGTTTTAACGTTATTACAAAAGAGTACGACTTATAAAGTCGTACAAGTAGTGGTGTTGTAGAACAACATAAGTTTACAAAACACGAGTTTCTAAAAGAGGGATTTCGTAAGTATAACCAATGGAATTGGTAATACAAAGGAAATCCAAGTGTCCCAAAAATGGCATCATAAATAGTCTGGGTATCCTACGTCCTTTATGCATGCAGAAGTACCTGAGTCCTAATTCCCTGAAAAACATAGTAAACCGTCAACATTGAATGTTGAGTGAATTCACAGGTTTAGTATAAGCGTAGTTAAACCAAGTTTTGTATAAATCATTCATGTACACAACATAATGTTTATATGTATAGCTGGAAACACAAGTATTCTCATTAAAGAAAACATTTCCTATTTTACTGTAAGAATGTCATTCTTACTACAATTTAGTCGATGTGTTAGGAAACACAAGTTTAATCATAAACATTTCCTAATAATAGTTGCAGGAAACTCAAGTTTAACCATCAAGTAAACATTTCCATATAAATAGCTGTAGGAAATACGAGTTTAACCATCAAGTAAATATTTCCTATAAAAGTTGTTTTGTCAGGAAACCAAGTTTATCCAATCAAGGTAAACGTTTCCTAAAAAGAAATCATGCATAAGAACACATGTCCTATTAGTTGTCACAGGGAATACCCTTCCCAAATCAAGTTGTAGTTTAGTGATTTAGTTTATGTGGGAAATATAGACTATAATCCCTCTAAGGTGAGCGACACCTTCAAAGTTAAAGTAACGACTCCTAGTACTATAACCAAACCACGACTAGTTGATGTTGTTGCCTTGGTAACACGGTAAGTATACACTCCTCGTTACGACTGTCGTCGTGTGGTTGGAATGACCAACGAGTTATATCAGTGGGAGGGTTGTCAAATCGATAGTACTATCTGTATACTCAGTGGCTAGAGTCACCCAAGTAGGTCAAAACGCCTCTAAGTAGGTCAAAACGCCCTCGGAAGTTGACTGCGATTTTGGGACACAATGTGTGATTTTTTTTTTTGTGATTAAAAAGTTTTAGGGTTATTTTTAGGGTTATATTTATAGTCTAGGATTAGTTGGTTTTGGGTTGGGCTGAATGATACATCAATAGGGAGGGCTTGGGTCGGTAGTTGGGCCAAAACAACAAGACACAAAAAATCTTGGGTCACACGGTCCAAATATAATTGCTAGTGTATGTTTGTTTTACGTTTTGCTTTGTGTCTCCCTCGTTACACGTCGGATTGAAATGATTCTTTTTGCATTGGATTCGTTTTTTTTTTTCAAAAACGAAGACTTTGGTGTAAATAAAAAATGAATATTTACGGCTTGAACTACGATAACGGGTTTGGTGACGGTTGTCACAGTATCCCAGTTGAGAGAATTTCGTCCCGAAATTCAGTCGGAGCTATACTGTCAACACGATCCCTGAATAAATACTTATATTTATGCTTGGTTTGATCTTTTCATTCACATGTAAATTCGAACCCTCGCTAAGCGTTCTATCGGACCATGATAAAATAAAAGTTTCTGTGCTTCAACATTCTGATTTCTCAATCCATGATTTCTACTAGTTTCTCTACACAATGTTATCTACAATTCCTTGTAAATTCCTTCTAAAAATGCATGTAAGACTTTACCATCCAATACTTTCTTAAATTTAACACCTAAAATACTTCGTGAACACCACTTCACTCTTATGACAACTTTCAATTAATATGTTGTTGATCCTATAGATTCAACAATTTAGAACGGCCCAACAAACCCATACGCAAGATTTCCAAATTTCCCAAAATGTATGATACCTTCCCGAGGTAACACAGTAAACCATATATGATTCCAAACATAAAACTCTTAAATGCTGTAAATGTTTGCTTGCATAACTTACTCGCCTAATTTGTATTGTTTTCAGCCTCTCCTTGACTCGAACGGTCTTGACAATTCTTTCATGAGCTATTTCAATCCAACCAATTGACCTAAAGCCAACTTCAGCCCACACTATAAATGAACAACTCTTACACTTCTGGAGTGCTTGAAATAGTGCTCATTGATTACCAGAATGATAACCGTGTTGTATGGGAACTCGGCTAGTGGTAAGTGAGTATCCCATCTACAACCAAAATTGATAGCACGCCATAAGTACATTCTTAGATGTTTGAATGGTTCGCTCACTTCGTCCATCAGTTCGAGAATGATAAATCGTACTCATAGCAAAATGCGTTCCCAAAGTCCGTTGTAATGTTTGCCAAAATCTTGTAGGAATTGACCATCTAAAACGACCATAACTGGCATAGACACTTCATGCTTTGCTACTACTTCGTTGATGTAACGCCTACCAAATTCCCATCTTGTAATCCTCGTAGATAGATAAGAAATGATCATACTTGGTTATTCTACCCAAATAGATTCACGCCCACTATTAGTTTTAGGAAAGTTCGTAATGAAATTCGTGACTATGCATTCCCCTTTTCCAATCGTAAATCTCTGGTTACCGTAATAGACCAGATAGTCTTACTCCAAACAGATCATGCATTGAAAAATTGACTAATGTAGTTAATGATGTCCTTCTTCATCTCAGACGCCAATACGATTCATGATATCATGATACTTCTTACCATCTCCTAATGTATAAAGTATTTTATTTATTATATTATTTTTATTTTATTTGTCTATATATAATTATTTTTTTTACTCTGTCCATTACTAGTGTCCATAGACCTCGTACAAAGGAATCCAAAATCCTCTCACAAGATGTAATTTCCCATCCAATTTGTGCTCCAACTGTTTGACTAACCCGCACAACTTTTTGTTTTGGTATATGAGTATCCCTAACGCTTCATCTTGAACTTTGAACATCTTATCCTTAATGCCAGAGTGACTCATCATACTTTGATTTGTACCCACTTTGGCTTACTCTTTCCCTTCATACTCAAACATATGCCACAACAACCATCTTCCTCGGATGATATCGAAATTCACAATCGTAGCCACTAAATAATACGAGCTTCCTCATATGTCTCGTATTCAACTTCTTTTGAACCTTGGGGTGTTAAAAACTCTTATGATCGGTATACATAACGTTCTTCATTCCATACAAGTAGTGTCTTCAACACATATGTACGAATGCTACAGCTCCATGTTCCAAATCGTGGGTAATATAGTAATGCTTATGTATCTTGAGTTGTTTGAGAGACAGTTGCAATTACCTTTTCCATTTAATTAAAACACAACATAAACCTCGATTTTGATGCATCCCAATACACAACGAAATCCTCCAATCACAACAACCTTCTTATATATATGTGAGTAGTTGAGCGATCTTTGAAAAACTCTCGATAAAATGCCGTTAATAACCTGTGAATTCCAAATGCTTTATGAACCTTCACGATAACTGTGGGACCTTCCATCCATTTACATCTTCTATTTTGCTAAAATTCATAAGAACAACTTCTTTGTTCACAACGTGACTAAGAAAAACAAACCTCTTGTAGTCAAATTTCGTACTCCCAATATATTGCATAGACCTTTTCTTTCAAGAGTAACTCTAGAATTAGTCTTGAAGGAACGTCATGCTCCTTCTTAGTTTTAGAATAAATTTGAACGTCGCATATGAAAAAGTATGATAAATTCTTCGAGATGCATTTACATACGTGTTTGGTAAATATAAGAATGCTATAGTTGCATTAGCAAGACCGAAAAGCGTAACGGGAAATTTGAAATATTCATAACGAGTATTCAATGCTATCTTAGGTATATATGATTCAGGTACCCTCAACTGATGGTAACCAAAATGAAGATTGATTTTTGAAAACCACTGAGCACCTTGAGGTTGATCAAACAAATCATCCATCCTTGGGAGAGGACAGTGATTCTTGACCTTAATTTGTTAAGTTCACGATAATCAATTCACAAATGAAAACAACCATCTTTCTTTAAGCCAAATAAACCAGGTGCTCCCAAAGGAAAAAGACTAGGGCAAATAAAACCCTTGTCTTGGAGCATCTTAAAGTGAATTAAATAACTCTTGCATTCAATTAGTGTTAAGCGATTTGGAGCATTTGCAACTGGGGTTGCTCCAAGAATAAGATCAATACAAAACTTTACGAGTACAGAGGGATATAGTCCTTCTAAGTCTTTCGAGAAGACCTCGAAGAAATCGTTGATAACAGGATGTTTTGAAATTTTAACCCATCAGCCTTTACACTCATGAGTCGTTTCTTTTCGTCTTTGAAGTGTTCTTTGAAAACCTCAGGTATTACACCACTATTTAAGTCGCAATATTTTCTCAAACATACAATTTATACCTAAATTTCATCAACTATCCCATTCCCACAACTACACCAAAACTTCCGAGTCCGAAAGGTAACATGTCAATGCTAAAAGAGTATTCTTCTAGCACTAGAGTATACCCTTATGTAATGTCTTTTCGTCTCTATACACATCCATTAATAGAATTATTTTTGAGTCTCCTACTCAAAATAAGCTATCGAGTTTCCTACTGTGTTGATTGGTGCAACTTGACTAGCTGTCATCCACGTTCAATTGTAACATGTCCTCTTCAATTGCAGTTCGAATAAATACAACATGATGTAGATGTGTGATGATAATGGTCACACCTTACTCATAGAAGATGTGAACCAGCGTAACCCTCTCTTCATGTGTTAGTATCAACGAATTTCTTAAGTACCCCCTCATTCTTGGTACTGTTTTTACATTCCCAGCCTTAATGGTTTCACCGATTAACAATCTATCCATCAGTATTGCGCCTTGGATAGTAGGAGGCTCAGTCACTTCTACCGTCCCGTGAGTTTCCTAAACAAATGTTGGTGTACTTCTCAATTATCTTAGCTTTGAGTGCCACACGATGAGGTCTAATCCTTGTCAACTCATGAAATTGTCCGATATATGTTGCATGATTAACTCCCATTGTATAAAAATTTTCAAAACTTGTTCACTATCTTCTTTCATTTGATTATTGAAAGAATATTTCTCCTTAAACAGTGCCTTTATTTATTTTATTTATTTATTTAGTTATGTACTTATTATTATTACTATTATCGTTACTATTATTATTATTTATTTTTTTTCGCGCCCTCACCACTTCATCATTTGAATTCTCGCTATTAGTTCCGTTTTCGCCTTCGGTGCCGCTAGCTCTACCATGATTCAATATGCTGTTACAAACCTTGCAAGACAATTTTTAATATTAAGGCCCACTACTATTGTGCAATGGTCGCAACAACATTGGAGTTCTTGCCTTTAATACCACAAATTCCTCCAGTTCAACCATCAGTTCAATCACCACTATCACTTGTATGACTACCACCCAGTGTTTCTCCTCCATGAGTAAAATTTACGTGTATTGCGTCTTAGTAGTATGCTTGCTATAATTTCTAGTTAATATGAGTTTAGAATAGTTGAATACTTTGGAGTTTGTCAAGGCATAAATGCACAAGACTCACAAACATAAGATTGATTCGGTAAAGAATGCAATTGGGATATTATTACAATATGACACGGAGATAGCACATGAGACACACAAACATGGTCGGATAAGCACACATACGTCGGAACACCTTTGTCAATTATGTCTGCAGCCGTAAATGTGAAAGCATTCTTTCATACAAATACTTAACTTCCAAGTCTTTATATCGGAATAAGCTTTGTATTCACGGAAAGAGATCAGATAGTTATAGATACCTAAGTAGCATGTAGACGAACCACATAAAGAGTCGTAAAATAATGAAGAAACGCTTACAACGTCCTTCTTACTTGAAATGGTTAAGATGAATGATTGACACTAGCTACAACTAGTTTCATGGAATTGTATGCACACATAACTTCTTAACTCATGTTCTATATGTGGGTTCCTTATTTATAGTCTAGGCCAATCCACCTAGATCTCTATAAACAATGGCTCTGATACCAATCTGTCACACCCCGTCTAAAGCGGAAACAACAGGGTATAACGGTGATAGGATCATAACACATCATTATAAAGAATTCTATATGAAATACAATATCCAATGTGTCATGATGCCAATAACATGAATAACGTTTCGTGTTATGCATACATTTCAACAATGAATTCAACATCTTACAAACAAACGTACACTATAATGTTAAGGCAAAACGTGCCTTCATAAATAACTATGATGTACCACAAGTCTTGAACATTTCTTAATGCAACCCTAAAGGTCCACTAAGTTCTCTTGTCCTCTGCTTTAAATCCACTAGTATAACCTGAAAAGATATGCTCAAAAATGTCAACACGAATGTTGGTGAGTTTCATAGGTTTGAAACCAAACACCACAAGATAAAACATTTTGCTGTGATAATAATAGTTTAGGACAATGCATATAGAAATGGCACACAAGTAAAATAATACAACCAAACATCTCCACAAACCGTCATCACCCCACGAAGGAGTATGACCCAACCAAATCCTGCGTATGCGGTAGCTACCCATAAATGACCTTCAATGTACACCTAAGCATACATTAGGTACTTACCCTCGAAAGAGTAAGGCTTTTGATAAAAAAAACAACCGAATCATGACCTTCAATGTATACCAACAGTACACATTAGGTACTTACCCTCGAAAGAGTAAAGCCTTTGATAAAAATTAATCCAACAACCAATGCATATAAGTCACATAGTGTCACACATTTCAAGCATATGTCCAAAATGAAAATGAATACGTTTCACAGCATAAAAACAATTGATAAAATATGTGATCATATTTTCCCCCCAATTTGAAAATATGTATATGAAAATGGGGCCACGAAAACTCACCTCAAGTAAATGATGTACGTGTTAGCCCTTAAATGTATCACTGAACAATCTCGCAATCTACAATATCATAACGTATATGGGTTACAACCTAGACATAAATAGGTCATTTCATTGTATTCCAAGTCAAAACACTTCCACTAAGTTCACTCACAACTCAAACTCATGTTCATTATCTTAATTCAACTTATCGCGGGAAAATCAGAATCTGTCCACAATTTTCATACCACTTTACCGATTTTTAAACGTTGCTTCATGAAATCATTTGGCTCTAAAAACATATATAATGATTTTATCCATCCTAAATGATTTTTACTACTGAGAATACAATGGAATCGAACCGAAATAATACCGACAATACGAAAACAATCGTAATATAATGGAATGAACGATTAGGAAGGAATATATACCAACAAACGCAAATCCGCACGATAGGAATACCTTATAATCTGTGAATAATGAGGATATACACTCTTATAATTCATTTTTGTAGATTGATCAAACATATACAAGAGTTATGGGATCGAAAACTTATCAAAGTTTCAGAAAATTCGTCACCGACAGTAGCTATTTACGACATATTTTTTATAAAATAATGTGATTCGTTTCAGAGGCCGAAACCTCACAATTCTTGGTAAAACATCGAGATCTACAACTTTTTAGTTTTGGCCGAATCCTGAAAACGAATCTAAGTAGGTCAAAACTCCCTCGGAAGTTGACTGCGATTTTGGGACAGAATGTGTGATTTTTTTTTTGTGATTAAAAAGTTTTAGGGTTATTTTTAGGGTTATATTTATAGTCTAGGATTAGTTAGTTTTGGGTTGGGCTGAATGATACATCAATAGGGAGGGCTTGGGTCGGTAGTTGGGCCAAAACAACAAGACACAAAAAAACTTGGGTCACACGGTCCAAATATAATTGCTAGTGTTTGTTTGTTTTACGTTTTGCTTTGTGTCTCCCTCGTTACACGTCGGATTGAAATAATTCTTTTTGCAATGGATTCGTTTTTTTTCTTTCCAAAAACGAAGACTTTGGAGTAAATTAAAAATGAATTTTTACGGCTTGAACTACGATAACGGGTTTGGTGACGGTTGTCACATTGGATCCCGCACATATGATTAAGGGGTAATAAAAATTGATATACTACTTAACTTTGTGACTCATTAAAGCCAAGTTAATTAATAATTGGGTTTTGGAATTTGTCATTTATAGCAAGAGTTAAACACTTTTTCTTTTTCTTTTGTAAAATATTTTTTTGAGATTAATGATTTTATATATTTATTTTAATAAAATTACAAAAGTTCTAGAGTTTCTATTTTTCTTAAGGCTCTTTATTTTAAGTTCTAGAGTGTCACACCCCCAAAATCAGTAATCGCGTTTATTAATGGTTCAGCGGAAGCTTTAGTTCATTAGCGGAAGCATTTGTTTATTAGCGGAAGCATTTGTTTATTAGCAGAAGCATTTTAAGTTTACAGTTTAACAGCGGGGGTGCTGACGTTACAATAGTGCATTCATTGTATCAGAGCATATGATCATACAAAACATATTAATTTAAGATGCCATAAGTTTTAACGTTATTACAAAAGAGTACGACTTATAAAGTCGTACAAGTAGTGGTGTTGTAGAACAACATAAGTTTACAAAACACGAGTTTCTAAAAGAGGGATTTCGTAAGTATAACCAATGGAATTGGTAATACAAAGGAAATCCAAGTGTCCCAAAAGTGGCATCATAAATAGTCTGGGTTGCCTACGTCCTTTATGCATGCAGAAGTACCTGAGTCCTAATTCCCTGAAAAACATAGTAAACCGTCCACATTGAATGTTGAGTGAATTCACAGGTTTAGTATAAGCGTAGTTAAACCAAGT
Source organism: Pseudognaphalium luteoalbum (assembly GCA_963422505.1). Lineage (NCBI taxonomy): Eukaryota > Viridiplantae > Streptophyta > Magnoliopsida > Asterales > Asteraceae > Pseudognaphalium > Pseudognaphalium luteoalbum. Next base: position 31,633,819 of record OY730195.1, read on the forward strand.
TTTGTATAAATCATTCATGTACACAACATAATGTTTATATGTATAGCTGGAAACACAAGTATTCTCATTAAAGAAAACATTTCCTATTTTACTGTAAGAATGTCATTCTTACTACAATTTAGTCGATGTGTTAGGAAACATAAGTTTAATCATAAACATTTCCTAATAATAGTTGCAGGAAACTCAAGTTTAACCATCAAGTAAACATTTCCATATAAATAGCTGTAGGAAACACAGGTTTAACCATCAAGTAAATATTTCCTATAAAATTTGTTTTGTCAGGAAACCAAGTTTATCCAATCAAGGTAAACATTTCCTAAAAAGAAATCATGGGTAAGAACACCTGTCCTATTAGTTGTCACAGGGAATACCCTCCCCAAATCAAGTTGTAGTTTAGTGATTTAGGTTATGTGGGAAATATAGACTATCATCCCTCTAAGGTGAGTGACACCTTCAAAGTTAAAGTAACGACTCCTAGTACTATAACCAAACCACGACTAGTTGATGTTGTTGCCTTGGTAACACGGTAAGTATACACTCCTCGTTACGACTGTCGTCGTGTGGCTGGAATGACCAACGAGTTATATCAGTGGGAGGGTTGTCAAATCGATAGTACTATCTGTATACTCAGTGGCTAGAGTCACCTAGCTAATGGTTATAGGTTGCAAGCACTGGGACTTATGTGCACTACAACTACCTCGTGTAAACCTAGGATCGTACCAAGATTCGTTATCTTATTCCCAAAAAAATTGTGAAAACGTTTCATATTGTTAACAGTTGATTTATAAAGCAATAAGCATTTATACAAATCAATTCGATATAAAAGCATGTCAAGCAATTATATAACATGTATCATGTTATAGCACGTAGTTCTATGTTTTCCACCCCTGATTTTAAAAGCATTTAAAACAAGTAAAAGGTAGGGGCTGTGAAATCACGTGTAGCAAGTCTTCAGCTAGTACAGCTAGTAATATACAGTAGTCCGAACGTGCCTCTCAAATACCTAGACACAATTAAATATACTTTACATAAGTATATGGACTAATCGTTAAGCTGAAATCACTACAACAAAAATGAGCTATGAGGACGCTTTTCATGGGACATCACTAAAAAAGCGTCCTAAAAACTATCTAATAGGACGCTATAGTTCTTTTGCCTATTATTGTATTTTCTAATAGGACACCCGTTATTTTAAGTCCTAATAAATCGAGTTTATGGGACTCTTATTCATCGAGGTCTTATTATACTATAGACTAATAGGACACATGATATGTAAGTTTTATATATTGAGTTATAAAGGACGCTTAGTGGATGATGTCCTATTATAATAAAGACTATTAGGACGCTTGATATCTGAGTCGTATTACATCAAGTCTTAGAGGACGCTTTTTCCTCGATGTCTTATTATAATTGAGCCTATTAGGACACGTGTTAAGTAAGTGGGTGTAGTGATTGTATTTTAGGGTACAATAGGACACATATGATATTTAAGTCATTTATGTTCTATTATAGGACACTTAGTAGTCTGGTCTAACAATAAATTAAGAATGTACTTGGTAGTCATGGGTACTTTGTATGATTATTGTTGTTCTTTAACATGGCTAACACATATTTTTAAGTTTTTCAACTCTTGAACAATGACAAAAGCTTCATTGTTGCCCCATGGCATAGCCCTCTGAATAATAATGAAGGGTCAGAGGTTCTACACTTTTTTAGCTATATTTGACAATGACAATGGTATTTTTTATTTTATTTTTATTGCACATTCAGCATCCATCAAACTATACTTATTTTCTAACTTTCACCACTTTAGGATCCATCTATCTGGATAGCATGAATTTAGTTTACTATATTGATGAACAGTTGAATTTTGACAAGTGAACTGAGACCCTTTATTTTTTAATTGTACAAGAAAAATAGGTTTGATGTTCAAAATCAATTTAAAGTTGATTAAACCTCATTACTAATATTGTGCCTTTCCCAATAAGATCCAAAAATGCAAAATACTTTTAAGCATGTCAAAGTTGTCCAAAATTATTATGGATAATTAGACAAAGATTAATACTACTACTTTAGTTACTTAATATGAACGTATTTAGTAGTCTTAGATCAATCGGAAAGAAGCACATAAATATCCCAAAGTTTTACCATTCAAAACAATACTAACCATCATTTACAACAATCCCGACAACTGTGATTACTTGAAGCAATCTGTGATGTGTGGTGTGTTTTTTTTCTGGGCAAAACAACAAGGATCCCACATATATTTTATATTAACTTTATTTATGAACAAACAAGAATCTTTCCAAACAAAACTACAAAAAATATGGATAAGCCAGCAAGATTGTCACTCTACCAATTTAGCCAAGAAACAACTAGACAAAAGCTAGCTAAAACAGCCCTGCAGACCATCAAATCATGCCAAGAGAACCATAAAACATGACCATTGACCTGTTTGAATGCTCTTGCAAAATAACCAATGTACGAGATTTAACAGAAGCATCACCTGAACAATAAAAACGCAACTAACAATATCCTAACTTCTGGGATGTTAACCCAATGTTGGACACATTAACCAACTCCCATAGTAATGCTTTTAAAGCTACAGAAATCGATTCGTGTGAATGCCCATCTGAGTGTTCTTAATCTTTCAATCATTCTCACCACAAGGTTGCCCAATCATTACCTACAAGTAAATAAATAAAACATGAGACAATTAAAAGCTCATAGAAATATTCTTTGTAGTATTTAATTATTAGTATTTTGATCTGTGCAACCTATGCAAGTACAACAAAGTAGGCTGTTCAAATGGCAAGGCTTCTGTTAAATGGGGTTATTTGGGTCGGTTTGTACAAATAAGTATAATAGTGCAACTCAATTCATTTTTTAATTTCATTTACACCATTTACAGGTTGATGTTTGGTATATGCAAGGGTATGACATTATTGTAAAAGTACATGGAGTTCTAAGGGGGTTTTGTATGTTGGCTTTTCTAGTCAAAAGAACGAGTTTTCTTCTTTTTGATGTCATTTGCGCTAAGCTTTCTTGTGATAACTTAGATAACTAGGCTTTAGTCAAAATTGCATGTAAGTGGGTGTAGTAGGACTTATTACATTAATGTGTTTGTCTGATGTCTATGTGATTGAGTATTTTTTTCTAAGAACGCTTAGGTCATTTCTGAGTCAAAGTATGTGCTCCAACTGTTTCGGTTATAGTTTGAACCCTAAATCTCAAACTATGCATTTTTTGGTTGGTTATGGTTCATGAATTTCTTGGTGGTTTATAAATAACGGACTGTATGGGGTGAATACGAATGGACTGTAAGGGGTGTTTATGATTGCGAGAGGAAAAACCTTAGGGATCATTCTTGTTTGCTAGCTTTTAAGTCAACATTACAATTCAAAGATTGCTCTTTGTGGTAAAGGTGATAGAAGTTTGAGTGAAACCTGTTAATGGCACGCTTACAATGAGAGTTTATTCCGTATGTCAAGATTTGTAAATCTTGATTTGGCGTAATGTAAAAATTAGAGGGCTGCAAGTTTGGTGCATGTTGACTACTTATGTCACTTGTATATAAAAAAATGATGTAGCTGACTTAAAGGGCATTGGTTACATAAACAGTCATTTCAGCATTTCAGCATTAGCAGAATTTCATCAAAGCAAAAACTAAAGATAACTTGTAAATCATAAAATGCTTACGAGAAGTATGAAAGACAAACCTGAGTTTTACACGGGATCCAATCAAAGAAAATTGGTAATTAAATAGTCAAATGGTCTCTAACTAATCTTCATCTCCAGCTCCATCTAAAACAAGGGTATTGGTGTCAACAATTGTTCCACTTAAACCATCTCTAACCAAGTCAATATCCATATTGTCATCATCATGGGGAGCGCTCGACGCATTACTCTGCAAATATGTTTCAACATCATCTAGACATGTTTGTTCACTCATGTCATAAGAATCTCTAGCTGTTGTCTTTATCACAACATGCCACCCTTTGGCAACAGGGTCCTCAACATAAAACACTTGTTGCGCTTGACTAGCTAGTATAAATGGCTCGGTATGAGGCTTTAATCCGTTAAAGTTGAGTAGAGTGAACCCATTCTCATCTTCTTTTTTCCTCTTACCATTTGAGATCCAATCACAATCAAAGAGCACTATTCTTCGATCAATTGAGTATTCCAACTCAATGATGTTATTTAAAACCCCGTAGTATGTTACATCTCCCATAATAGGATTGTTATCCTTTGAACTAGAGAAGCTGTTTGTCATGGCATCAAGCATCACTCCACTATTCTGTGTTTTTCTTTTTCGTTCAAGATGTTTTGTATGAAATCTAAAACCATTTATGATAAACCCCTTGTATTGTTTCACAATCTCCACAGGGCCACTTGCCAAAGCCCTCACTTCTTCGGTGATCCTATGATCCCCTCTAGCATCTAGCTCCTCAAACTGAAAAAGAGGTGAGATGAATTAAGAATATATGAAGTTCATCTAGTTGGAAGTAATAATGCTACATGATTCCTGGTTATTACTTACATGATCTTGAAACCACGATTCAAAAGTTTCACTATGAATACGTTGAACCTCATGGCCGCGTAACCGTCGATTTTCATTATGAACAATCTTAAGATGTTCACTGACATGGTAAGATAAAAATGGTCATATTAATGATGACAAAAAGTCATGTAACTCCCAATTTTTTAAAGAATTTACTTACTCAATGAATTCATCAACAATGTTACAGTTAAACAACACATAAGTATGTGCTTTCGTTAATGTCTCAAGGTCAAGTGCTTTAATCTCTGCTGCACCCAACGGACGACCAGGCATAGAAAAGATGGGACAAATGTCAACACATCTACCATCATCATAATTCCGACTTGCTCTGTTATGTCTAGTCTCAATATCAGGGGATAAGTACAACGAACAAAATGACATACACTCTTCAACTAAATACCCTTCTGCAATTGAACCCTCGGGTTTACTTCTATTCCGCACATATGATTTTAACGTAGACAAATACCTAGGTGATCAAGAAAATTAAAGTCAGATTTAGTGATATCTAAATGTAATTTATGAATAAAAGCTGAATATATACCTCTCAATTGGATACATCCAACGATAATGAACTGGTCCACCTATTTTTGCCTCTGAAGCAAGATGAACTGAAAGATGAACCATGACATTAAAAAATGAAGGTGGAAAAATCCTCTCTAAATCACAGAGTTTTCCCAATTTCACTTTCCATTCTCACCAAATCACGAGGGTTAAGAACTTTTGAGCATATTTTTCTAAAGTAAAGACATAATTTCATCAAAGGCGAGTGCACGTGCTTAGGTAAAACATTGCGTAAGGCTAATGAAAGTAATTGTTGCATCAAAATATGGCTATCATGACTTTTAAGCCCGGATATCTTTGGAGGCTTTAGCTGGACACATCTTGATATATTAGCTGCATCTCCATCCGGAACTTTCACATTTTTTAAAATACAGCAAAATATTTCTTTCTCGTTTTTATTCATAGAGAAACAAGCTGGAGGCAGGTACACTTTGTTGTTAGCTTTATCTTGTGGATGAAGTTCACGTCTTATATCCATTTCTTTTAAATCAAGGCGGGCTTTCAAATGATCCTTATTCTTTCCATCTAAATCCATTAACGTTCCAACTACACTATCGCAGACATTCTTTTCAATATGCATAACATCTAGATTGTGGCGTAGCAAATTATCCTTTCAATATGGCAAATTGAAAAAAATACTTCTTTTCTTCCAATTAAACGGTAAATTTGGGTTATCCTTAACTAGTTTTCCAAATTTAATTGCATGTCCATGAAGCTCGTTCAACACATCTGACCCTATCAACCGGGGAGGTGGCCTCCCATGTTCTTCGGTGCCATCAAATGACTTCTTATCCTTACGAAAAGCATGTTTACAAGGCAAATATCGACGATGTCCCATGTAACAAAATTTCATCCCATGCTTTAAGCGTTGTGACTTTGTATGTTTATGGCAACATGGACATGCAAGTTGACCTTTAGTACTCCATCATGATAGATTCGCATAAGCAGGAAAATCGCTTATTGTCCATAACAAACAGGCACGCATTTGAAAATTGTTCTTTTTTGAGGCGTCGTAGGTCTCCACTCCAACATCCCACAACTCTTTTAGCTCGTCCACTAAAGGTTCTAAATAAACATCTAGATTATTACCTGGAGCAGATGGACCCGGTATAAGTAAGGACAACATGAAATAAGGTTGCTTTATGCACATCCATGGTGGAAGATTATATGGTATCAAAATAACGGGCCATGCACTGTGAGAAACACTCATTGTCCTAAAAGGATTAAACCCATCACTAGCTAAACCAAGTCTAACATTGCGAGGTTCCATTGCAAATTCAGGATGCTGGAAATCAAACATTTTCCAAGCGGGGGAATCTGCAGGATGTCTCAAGTAACCATCTTTAGTACGACTTTCTTCATGCCATCTCATGGACGCAGCAGTTTTTGATGACATGTATAGCCTTTGCAACCTTGGTTTGAGTGGAAAATAACGTAAGACTTTTGCTGCAATCTTCTTATGGTTAGAGGCACCATTTGACTGATCTTCTTGATTATCAACATCTTGTGTATACCTGGAGGTATGGCAAACATCGCACTCAATTTTATTTTTGCTTTCTTTCCGGTACAGCATGCAATCATTGGGACATGCATCAATTTTTTCATAACTAAGTCCCAAATCTCTTATAATCTTCTTCATTTCATACAATGACTTGGGTACACATGCATCTGGGAAAGACTCCCTCAATGTATCAAGTATCATGGTGAAACCGTGGTCATTGCATTTTCCTATACACTTACTATGATATAGTCTAACGATAAAAGAAAGAACTGAGTTTTCACAACCGGGATATAATTCCTTCTTTGCATCTTCCAAAACTTTATAAAATTTACCTGCATTTGCATTTGGTATAGTGCTATTTTCATCTTCTACACCTAAATCACTTGTAGGTATGTTCTCATCTAAGAAGCCAAACGCATCACTCACCATTCCTTGCATGTCATCAGCTATGTCAATCACATGAAAAGTAGGGTGCTTGGAAATCAAAGGTGAAATTTGATAACCTTTAATAAAACCATCACAAATCAGATGCATTCTAGCCTTTTTCCGATTGACCCATACTTGATTACCACATTTGATGCATGGGCATAAAATCTGTCCCCTTAAAGACTCCTTAGCAAACATAAGATCAAGAAATTTTTCCAAGCCTTTTTCGTATTCAATATTCACTCTTGGTAACAACATCCAACTCTTGTCCATCTTGGCCCTTGATAAAAAGAAAAACAGTTAGTATCTTGCAAATTACACTTAAATAATTAATTATAGAAGATCATTCATTTGATTGGTCCCATAACTATCAATAGCCTAAACAGACTAAATACAGCACAAGACTAGCAAATGTATATCTTTAATTGAGATTCTGAGTTGTGCTTAATCTTAATCTGATGGTACAAATATGAAGGTATAGAGAAAAGAAGAAAGGATAGCGGCATCATGTATAAATTTACAAACGAATTGACCAGGCTTAATTGAGATATTTGGGTTCAAGTCAGTTAGGTGCGAGTCATACCTCTGTTTAAAAACCTCCAAAAGCATGGTAGACAAATTTTAATAGTACATAAGAAAATCAGCAGGAGCTAGTAGAACGAATACAAGGGAGTACTAATTTAGCTAGCAAAATGGATGTAATACTAATAAATTAGAGCTCTAGCATGTGTAGGAAATAATTTTAAAACCACAAAACTGAGTTTTGTTAACAATAACCAGTAGCTATTAAATTTCTTAACCAATATGATCAATGATTCATTAGTTGTATATCTTGATCATCCTTGCTATAACTGAAGTGGAATTAAAAAGATCATGGGTTGGGTCAGATCTGATGGGTCATAGCTTGGGTCAAGAGAGACCCATTGTACCATCTTGGTCATGGGTCAAAACAGACCCACTTACCCTTTAGTTCCACATCACCTCGAGATTTCGTTCAACACAACTTAACTTTGGACTATAATATATCATTATGAAGCTCTTGTTAAGGGCTACGCGATCGTAAAAATTTTCACTAACAAAATGATCATCTCATTAATACACCAACATAGATGGCCCTCTATATAAATTACTCATTGTAAAACACTTAACAACCCAAAAAGTGAATGACCAAACTGATTAATCATAATTAAACATCTAACAAGCATAAGCATGAGTACCATCTTCAAATAAAATCGATTTCCTATTACTGAAGAAATCATAAATCATATAGAATATTGAAAACATACCACAAACACAATATTTGATTGATTGATGCCCACCGAGATAATTGTTAAATGAAGCTCAAAAATTGTTTGTAGATACATAGGAGAACATAATCGAAGAAGTGTGTAATTGTAGGGTTAAAAAGGATATGAACAGAGAAACTTAAAACTTACTCTAGTATAATTATTAGGGTAAAAATGGATGAAATAGTTGACTAAATTAGTTTAATTAGATGGGCACTAGAGTTGATTTTGTAAAATGAATAAATTTTTCATGATAAAAATGTTTACAGATGGCAACCGCATGAGGCAAATATTTGTGTGTCATCATACTTATATTATTACAATTTTAACATTTATTATTATTATTATTATTATTATTATTATTATTATTATTATTATTTTTTTTTTTTTTTTTTTATTTTTTTTTTTTATTATTATTATTTTTTTTTTTTTTATTATTATTATTATTATTATTATTATTATTATTATTATTATTATTATTATTATTATTATTATTATTATTATTATTTTTATTATTATTATTATTATTATTATTATTATTATTATTATTATTATTATTATTATTATTATTATTAAACTTCTAGTTTTTGTATTTGTTAGAAAAAGTAAAACTTAACTGATTGAAACAAATAATTATCGTATTTAACAAAGGGATAAAATAGTCATTTTTACCATTGAGACAATTTATTCGGCACAAAAGTAAACAAAATTATTCTTTATTGCATACAGACATTCTATACCCATATTGTCATCTATATCCATATAGGACTTAATGAGAAAAAAAGTAAACAACCCATATTACAATTATTCAGGGTTATGTTTTTGTTTTTGGGATTCATGAAATCGTTTCCCAGCCTCTCCAAAGCCTTAGTGCATGTACTTTCGTAGCGGTAAATGACCAAGAACCCTATCCAACCTGTGCATACGAACCCTATGATCATCGTGGTCTTTGGCTTCTTCAGGGCGTGCAAAGCTGCCAGCCCCGACATGCCAAACACAAATGTCACAATTACAAAGGTGATCGCATGCCTAGTGGGATCATCGATGATGAACCCACAAGTGGAGAGTATAAAAACGGCACCAACTGGGCCAGACCACTTGTATCACTCATGTTTATCCGCCAACTCCCTCCGAGGTTTTCAACCCGCCCTCTGTACGCTATCAAATCGAATATCGTATCACAAGCATTTCTTATAATACCGCCTCCAAGTCCAGCTACAAGTAGGCATAGAGTGGTTAGAACATATAGGGGTGTTCCAATCCATCCTTTTAGTAATTTTACGGGATACATAAATGGTCCCGCAACAATCATGACCCCGAAGCAAACAGATTCGCTAAATTTGTATGACAACATGGAAGAGGATGTACTCATGTTTAACTTCGTTTGTTTTATATGTAATGTAATTTGATATGAGTGAATTTAATCTTTGTTTAAGTCCATTATATAGCAATTGCATTGGTCTAACGGACGATTCTTATGTGTTGAGTAGCAAGAGAGACTACTACTATCTCAGGTACATGTTTAGCGGTAGACCATGAACATTTTGGATATCACACCCCGTCTAAAGCGGAAACAATGGGGTATGACGGTGATAGGATCATAACACATCATTATAAAGAATTCTATATGAAATACAATATCCAATGTGTCATGATGCCAATAACATGAATAACGGTTCATGTTATGCATACATTTCAATAATGAATTCAACATCTTACAAACAAACGTACACTATAATGTTAAGGCAAAATTGCTTTCACAAATAACTATGATGTACCACAAGTCTTGAACATTTCTTAATGCAACCCTAAAGGTCCACGAAGTTCTCTTGTCCTCTGCTTTAAATCCACTAGTACCTGAAAAGATATGCTCAAAAATGTCAACACGAATGTTGGTGAGTTTCATAGGTTTGAAACCAAACACCACAAGATAAAAGATTTTGCTATGATAATAATAGTTTAGGACAATGCATATAGAATTGGCACACAAGTAAAATAATACAACCAAACATCTCCACAAACCGTCATCACCCCACGAAGGAGTATGACCCAACCAAATCCTGCGTATGCGGTAGCTACCCATAAATGACCTTCAATGACCTTCAATGCTTATTGTTTGAATTAAAATGTAATCAAACAAAACTTAGAAACAGAAAATAAAATGTCATTTAGTAGTCATCATATGTATATACATAGAGTGCTTCATTTCTTTTAATTATACTGATTCCTACACTTAGTATTCCAATTAATTTAATTGTATTCATTCCCTTGAAAAAATATTGTGTTACTGAATGGTGGACCTAAATAAACAATACATAAAAATTTTATAAGAGTCTTGATCATAGAAATGGAAGCCTTCATATGTAATTAATTTGTGTCTTGGATAACCGCAACAAATGACTGACTCCGTGGGCTACGGTATCGCCTTATTATGTTTATATATTTTACCTACAAACTTAACAAGAAGAGTAATGCTATACAGATCTACTTAAATGGACCTAAAAAGTGTCATAATGCTTTGATTGATTGATACGGTTTCTCTCTCATAATCCTATTGGTTGAACTGAACACATATCGGTCTCACATTTTTAGGTCTAGCTTAAGCCTACCTAATTAGACTTATCTAACATTTTCCTAACAAGAATTCACAATGAAACTATCGCACAACCAATATAACCTAGCTATAAAACTAGACTCTAAAAACAATTAAAATCAATCAAAATGATACTACGAAACTAACAATTATTTAGCTTACCTTTTACACCGTAATCAGCAAATGTATTATTCTCTCATTGATATATATTAATTCATTCTACTGAATCCCAAAACCACTCTATTACAAATTCATATTTTTTATGCTAATCTAAAAAATGATTTTCAGTACAAGTGGCATCCACTAAAATAACATACATAATAATAAAGGATATAAAAGACGACGATAATTGCAATTCAAAGTGTCACTTCATTATTTTTCACCATTTTTATTTATAAACATTGTTTAATCCCGCGAATTCGCGGGTTATAAGCTAGTATATATTAAAGAATTAAAGATTAAAGCTTAAAGAAGATTAAAGAAGATAAAAGATGCTACAAGTTACTGTCGCAAAGATTTAAAAAAAATGCATAACTGTACAAGGCCCAAGAGAAATCAGTCACTCGAGACTCCTTTTAAGATCTTATCATTTGTTTTGATCATACTAGGCTTAGGAGTAATTGATAAGCCTATATTGTTTCTTTACTCCGGTTTATGGAGGAATTCATGGGCTAAATTAAGTAACTTAGGCCACTACATGGGCTTTTTTCTTTTATTTTTGTAACAATTTGATTAGTTTGGTTTAGAAGAATTTCGGAAAATCAACACCTGGTCTACAAGGTCCCAGTACAATACCCCGTTATGTATTGGAGTGACGTGAGCGTTAAGGTGCACACATTATATAAAGTCAGGGCGTTAACATTGAAAATATTTAACAAATGTTTAAGTCAATATTTATAAAAGATGATGATAATTGATGTTATTACTTTCTGCTATTGTTTTTGTTGATGATGATATGAAGTTACTGTTCATGATGATTTTCCCATTTTTTTTGTTTGTTTTTCTTTTCATATATTTTTTTGTTGAAAATAAAAAGGCCACGTTAGAAAAGAAAAGACATATAAGCACTAATATAAAAATTAAAAACCTAAATAATTGTATTTACTGGATAAACAGGTAGCAGGTTACCATGTTACTCACATATATGAAATTACAATTAGAGGATACAAATAGTTAGTGTTTCGGGCCTGTTTCCTTATGCATTAATGGACTTAATAGCAAAATTAGATTATTCGGTCATCAAACTGGGCTGTTTACTTACAACTTATCCATTGAGCCCATCTTTCCCAGTGGATTATTCGGTCATTCACCAAAAGGGTGTTGTCCCCGTCTTATTCCCCCTTTTCCACTATTACCCCTATTTATCTATTGTTTTGTTTTTACTTTTTATGTTACACACTTACACGTAACATTCCAGTTCCACTTACCATTAGTATATTAAACTTTATTGAGGATCGATATCATTTAGTTATTCACAATAACGTTATCTGATCGTTTATATATATTTCTTTCATAATTGTAATTGCGCTCTATATAAAAAATGTTATACACAAAGACGCGCGCGCGCGCGCGCACACACACACACATATATATATATATATACTTAAATAGAAATTAAACTTCTAGTTTTTAAATTTGTTAGAAAAAGTAAAACTTAACTGATTGAAACAAATAATTATCGTATTTAACAAAGGGATAAAATAGTCATTTTTATCATTGAGACAATTTATTCGGCACAAAAGTAAACAAAATTATTCTTTATTGCATACAGACATTCTATACCCATATTGTCATCTATATCCATATAGGACTTAATGAGAAAAAAAGTAAACAATCCATATTACAATTATTCAGGGTTATGTTTTTGTTTTTGGGATTCGTTTCATGAAATCGTTTCCCAGCCTCTCCAAAGCCTTACTGCATGTACTTTCGTAGCGGTAAATGACCAAGAACCCTATCCAACATGTGCATACGAACCCTATGATCATCGTGGTCTTTGGCTTCTTCAGGGCGTGCGAAGCTGCCAGCCCTGACATGCCAAACACAAATGTCACAATTACAAAGGTGACCGCATGCCTAGTGGGATCATCATTGATGAACCCACAAGTGGAGAGTATAAAAACGGCACCAACTGCCAGACCACTTGTATCACTCATGTTTATCCGCCAACTCCCTCCGAGGTTTTCAACCCGCCCTATGTAAGGCTATCAAATCGAATATCCTATCACAAGCATTTCTTATAATACCGCCTCCAAGTCCAGCTACAAGTAGGCATAGCGTGGTTAGAACATATAGGGGTGTTCCAATCCATCCTTTTAGTAATTTTACGGGATACATAAATGGTCCCGCAACAATCATGACCCCGAAGCAAACAGATTTGCTAAATTTGTATGCCAACATGGAACAGGATGTACTCATGTTTAACCTCGTTTATTTTATATGTAATGTAATTTGATATGAGTGAATGTAATCTTTGTTTAAGTCCATTATATAGCAATTGCATTGGTCTAACGGACGATTCTTATGTGTTGAGTAGCAAGAGAGACTACTACTATCTCAGGTACATGTTTAGCGGTAGACCGTGAACATTTTGGATCCCGTACATATGATTAAGGGGTAATAAAAATTGACCGACTACTTAACTTCGTGACTCATTAAAGCCAAGTTAAGTGATAATTGGGTTTTGGAATTTGTCATTTATAGCAAGAGTTAAACACTTTTTCTTTTTCTTTTGTAAAATATTTTTTTGAGATTAATGATTTTATATATTTATTTTATTAAAATAACAAAAGTTCTAGAGTTTCTATTTTTCTTAAGGCTCTTTATTTTAAGTTCTAGAGTCTAGTACGAAGTATAATCCAGTTATAGAAAAATGCAGTATGTATAAGGAATGGCATTCAAGCGGAAGCAGAGAGCAAAACAAGAACACCATATTTTATATCAGCTGCAGTAAATAAATTAATTAACTGAAGTTGGATCTGCATTCTGCAAATATCCGTGAGCTGATTCCAACTTGAACTAATATCTAAATTCAACATCAATAAGTTTTGACACTACATTCATATAAGAAAAATCGTCAAAAGTAAGTGTTTTGTCGTTGCACCAATTAGCTAATACACCATACTAGTGCTGTTCAAATGGTACATCAGATGTGTGAACTGTCAAAAAAAGTAATACAAAACACAAAGATTTGCTGAAAACTTGTGGCAGGACAAACATTATGCCAGTGTTCATCGAATTGATCCATCAGATATGGATGAAACCTTGCAAACACCAGTAGAAGTCGTAAATGGTAGATCTTTAAAGCAAGCTACTAGATCCTTGTCTGTATGTAAATCCACTTGCAGAGTCTCCCAAACCTTCTTTCTCGGGTTCAGAACATCATCAGGCTCACCACTAAATCCAGAAAACGTAACTCTCTCTCCAATAGCTGTAGATGCGGGTAGTTCAACCAATTCAACCTGAAATCATATTCGTGAGATCAGGCTCAGAAGAATGTTCAAACTTTGGTTCGATACATCACACAGTAATGGTAATCGTGCCATATGTCTAGACAAAAACTCAATAGAATTACAAGTAAAAACGGGTGAAATAAAAAAGTTTCGACCCACTACTGAGTAGCATCAGGTTAAGTCTGTGGCAAATTTGACCCGTTTATTTATGAATAATAAAGAGTTGCATTTTCTCTCAAACGGGTGAAATAAAAAAGTTTAGGAGGAAGATGTGAAATATGTTGAACGCTATTTGTTCGGTTCACTCAAATATTCAATGTCTAAGATTTGTATTTTATATACTAACATTTAAACAAATATTTCATATGTACAAAAAAACCATTGACATCAACTCGTCTGGAGCTCATTTTGACCCGTTACACAGCAAGTATAGTAACCAGAAGCCCAGAATAATTTCGTATTAACTCTCCGTAATCACTTATATTACTTGTTTATATAATAACTCTGTAATAATATAACGGGTCAACTGCACTTATTTTTACTCCTTTCCTAACTCCACCACTGGCTGGAGATCATCCACTATATGATTACTGACTAAATTGATTTTCTCTTGTTCAACATACAGGAATTCTCGCATTAGGCCTCTCGATCACCACATTGATCAGGCTCTTCTGTTTGTTGAAACGACAAACCAAGCTAGGAATTGCTGATCTAGATCAAACTCGCAGCCAAAGCAGTGTTCCATTTCCTAAAGGACGTAGAACTCGTCTATTTACTCACACCGAACTAGAACAAGCCACTAATGGATTCTCAGATGACCAAAAACTCATCAATGTTGGTGAAGGAAGCACCATCTATGCAGGCGTCCTCACAGATGGGCTAGAAGTAGCCGTCCACAAGGTACACTGCACAACTGAAATCGACCTCATTCAAGTCCTATCACGTGTCAAGATCCTATCAGAAGTTACCCACACAAACATGGCTCGAATCCTGGGCTGCTCAATTGACTCGGGTTACACCCCCTTGGTGGTCTACGAGAATCCTGGAAACGGTACACTCGAACAACATTTACATCAAGCAGGCATCGATGGAAAAATGGGGATTGATTGGCAAAACCGATTGACAATCACAGCCCAATTAGCAAGCGTACTCGCATACTTACAAACTGAAATTTTTCCTCCTGTGTTTCACCACGGTCTTGAATCTGGGTATGTCTTGTTAGACCACGACATGTCTGTAAAACTAGTCGGGTTTGAGTTATTGGACCCCGGTTCGGACGGGTATGGTTCCAATGGTCCTTTTTCAAACAAAAATGACAGTTTATGTTCTTGGTGTGGTGCTTTTGGAGATTTTAGCAGGTGGGAAGTCGGTGGAGTTGGCTACAGTGGCGTTACGGAAGATAAGAAGTGGGAAGTGAGAAGAGGTGGTGGACCCAATGTTGTATTACCATGAACAACCGACGTATAAAAAAGAGCAGATGGGGATAGTGGCGGATGTTGCTACACGGTGCTTATTGTTTGGAGGTGGTGATGGGCGGTTGGGCATGAACGATGTAGCAAGAGAGTTGGTTCATGTGACGAAAGAGAGTATTGATCATGTTGGAAGTAGAAGGGGACCTGCAGGTCTTGAAGAAACATTTTCGAATTCAAGTCTTCTGCAAATGATATCATTGTCTCCTGACTCTATTTATGTACCATAAATGTAATAAGAATGAATCCAACTTTTTTGAGATTACTATGCTTAGGTGTTATTCTTCAAATCAAAACCAATGTGAATGAAATAATTGTATAGTATAGGTTGTTTTCTAAGAACATGGCTGTGCACCTTACATCTTTATGAAAATTGTAACTAATTACCTGAACCCGCCCATTTTGTCACACTCCCTTCTACTTCATTATAGGTCACCAAAGGTTAAACCGAAACCAATATAGATAAACACAAAAAAGCAGACAGTTGCACACATAATGATGGTGGACAAAGAGCCTATCAAGACTTTATCTGTCTCATTTTTTCTATCCTAATTGCTTGTTACAAAGACACCAAATCATCTTTTCGTTCGTACACATAATGATGGCTACATTATTGTTGTATCTGCCTATAACTCCTCAAAATTGGCATTCTAAACTCAAAACTCAGATTGTAGTCCTAAAGACTCCTAAATTATCATCAATATGCATATTCTTCAGTTTGAATCTTGTTACCTGATTCAGAATTCTCAGCCGCTTCTGCCGCCGCAGCTGCAGCCTTATCCAATCCCATCTTTTGCAATTCTTTCAAAAATCCATCAACCTCTGCCGAATTGATTTTATAAGGGCTGTGTATTTTCCCTGGAAATGAGTGGTTTTCAACTTCTTGTTTATATTCGGATAAAGCTTTGTTGATCACTTCTCCTACTTGAGCAAACTGCTTAGAGAACTTTGGGGTAACCTGTAAGATTGGAGCATAACAGCGATATCTTTATCAAATCGTTTAAATGGTCTAGTATACCCTTAAATAAATTAATAAAAAAAAACAGAAATAAATGTAAGTGCCCATATCAACGTCTTCAATAATATAATGATAGGGGGAAAATAGTTAAACATAATTCAAGAGCTTTCTTTCGAGTAATGCTACGTAGACCTAAAAAGTATGACCAAAAATGGGCCTAACGAGGAGATTGAGCAACAGATTAACATGAGAACATGAGAACAGAGAAAAATATTTGATGGTTTAGGCATACATTTAGGAATACATATTAGGCACGACTAGCATATCTTCTTTCTAAAATAGGAACTCTTGCACAGCATGCTTGACTCATAGTATTCAATTATAGTTTTTAAAGCCAAACTGATACCTTATTAAATAGACAAGCACATAATTATAGCTTGAAAACTTCTAAAAATTGGAAAATGTCCTAATTTTCATGAAGCGTGGAATATCCGTTGTAGGGAAAATTATGGGCTACTAATTATATGTCAGAAATACCCTTCCATACAAAAAAAAAAGGCATCTTGTGTGCCCAAATCAAACGATGGAAAGTTGATACCTAACTTCAGAACTTCCTAAAAGTCAAAACTATCGCAATGTCTGCCTAGACACTAAGACAGGAAAAATAACAGAAACATAAATACCAACTGTTATGTAATATTGTAGCGATGACATTGAGAAAATACAAAATTGTAACTCAAGAAATTTATAATAACCGCAACAGTAATGTTTGACAAAATACAAAATCAAAGAAATGTTTGGGAAACATCTAACATACCCTTTAAACACAAACTTTTATCCAGAAAACTTGTCAAAACGGACTTTCTGATGAATTCATGGCACGCATAGTGTAAACTGTAAAACCAATCAAATAGTCCATTTTATCCTGTCACTAACCTTTGCATGATGTGGATGCTGCATCATTCCCAAAAGATCATGGTAAACAAGAACCTGCATTAATTATAAGATAACAATGAGGGACATTTATGGTTATTACTAGATGTTGTAACCTTTTCCTTACTCTTTACTATTTAGGCTCTGTATGCAACATTCAGTAACATGACTAGGGTTTATAACTAAAGAAATTAATCATCAAGAGAAGCTATGTGATTGAGACCTGTCCACTGCAAAACAGACCAGCCCCAATACCAATGGTGGGTATACAAAGAACGGATGTAGCAGCTGCAGCCACCGGTGCAGGCACACATTCAAGAACGACTGAGAAACACCCCGCTTCTTGTAATGCTAGTGCCGTCACCACAACCTACAGAACAGATAATAATCTCATGTGATATAACAATGTCTAATATGTTCACAGTGATATAAACAGGTAACAGTTTAACTTTTGAAGTCAAACATGCACTTTTCAGGCTTCAAAATTGATATGGATTCTTCTACCTTTAGACAACTTTTTTACTGACAACAAGGATTGGCTAAAAAGTGTATAACATATGCACAAATTTTGAAACTTGAAAGGTATACATTTGACTTAAACCCAAATAAACATCTTTTCTAAAGGAACAATGGGACTGCAACATTTGATGTCTAATTGTAGCATATATAACAGATACACATCAAAATTTTGCAGATCATCATAAGGTCATAAACAGAATAAGATATCAAAGTGAAATCGAACAACAGCTCTCAAATAATGTTTTAGCAATATGTACAATCATAAGTTGTGAACTCCAGTTAAACAAACAAAAGTCAGAACTATAAAACATATTATATGCGATTCGGAGTTTGAATTTCAATACCTGTTAGCAACTATTATATGAGTCAGTTTCGAGGCACATGTTTATGATACTATGAATAAAAGTATGTCCATAAGAAAACAAAATGAAAAGAAATGCCAAGTATGCTACTGTTTCCATACCCTCGCTGCTAACAAAATGTCATGTTCCAATATTTTCCCACCATCACAACACCCTTAACTCATGGCAAGCAATTCTGTTTGATAAATAATACTGTAGACTGAAAGGCATTTAAGAAACAGTGTGATAAAATTTCAAAAGCATGTAATTAACACCAAAACTACTTTCAAGTTTCAATTATAAAATAATACATGTGGCATTTGATAATTAGAACAACAGTAGAAACCTAAAATCAACCATCATAACAGAATACTTTTTAAAAGCTACATATATAGGCATGGAATTATTCATAGCAAAAGAATAAAATTGCTATTAAGAACCTTAACAATTAAACAACTTCTAAAAATGCACCAACATAGAACACTTTAAGCAATTTGGGACTAACACAGAAGGCCATAATTTCACCTTATATCTAGCTGTTATAAGTACCTTGAATAATTCTTTCTATGAGGCATTTCATCAAACACTTGTT
The DNA here is from genome assembly GCA_963422505.1 of Pseudognaphalium luteoalbum. Taxonomy (NCBI): domain Eukaryota; kingdom Viridiplantae; phylum Streptophyta; class Magnoliopsida; order Asterales; family Asteraceae; genus Pseudognaphalium; species Pseudognaphalium luteoalbum. Next base: position 31,653,011 of record OY730195.1, read on the forward strand.
GGCCATTCCACCAAACACCTTTGATTAAACACAAACTATTCATCATCCATCTTCGAGTTCCACTACCTAAAACACGTTAAACTCAAAGAACTCAAAGAACAAATAAATAGAAGATTAAAACATAGAGACACAGAATGAAAACATAAAATTAGGGGGAAAAACCTGATATCAAACAGTCGTATACTAACCTTAATTTCGAATGATTGTTGAATGGCTCATTTCACCATCATGGCCATCGTTCAATCTTCAATTTTCTATCAGTATATTTGAAATTTTGGTTGAAGAGAAATTGATCAGATGAAAAAGAACACAGGGATAATTATGGATGGAACCTGCAGTGATTTTAGCTGGGAAAGAAAAGCATCTGCTCAATTTTGGGCGTGTATAAGATAAGTAATTTAAAATTAGGGATAAAATAAGTAATTTAAAATTAGATGTGTTAGATAAGTTTGAGAGTTACAAGGGAAAATTAATTCTATATTTGATATTTGTATCGGTGAATTTAGAATGCTTCGAGATAAATATTACACTTCTCTACTTTTCCCAAAAAATTATATATATATATATATATATTCTCTATTAATCTTCTTTATATATTAAAAGAAAGTGTTAATTAGGTATCTAATTTAATCTCAACCTTTAAATGATTTAAACAATTAAATGTGAACCATTGATCTTAAGTTGAAAATCATGATTACCTAATAGTGGAGATGAGGTGCCAAAAAGTCTAAATTGCCACTACCCTTTAAATAAATAATCAATTAAAATTCTATTAGAATAATCAACATTTAATGTTCTCATTCAATTTTTAACACTTAAATTAAATGCAATTTATTATGCAAATTGATATCTAGTAATTAATTTTTGGTTACAAATGTAAACCCATAAATATATCTTTTTTATACTTATATGATACATTAATGAATATTTAAATTAAATGTATCTTAAAATTATTTTAATATAACTTAATTCACATGTTTGTCATAAATATAACTCAATTTAATTTTCTATATCTTTTATCATTTGATACTAATATATAAAGAATTTACTACCAAATTTTTAAACTATAAAAAAGAAGAATACTTAAAATTTATATACTATACTATTAGATATGTTATTCAACACCTAAGATTATTATAATATAACTACTAATGAAAAGTCATATGTTCTTTTTATAGATATAACTCACTTCAATCTTCTATATCTTTTATCATTTATACTAATACTAGTAGGTTGCCCGTGCTTTGCAGCGGAGAAAATTTAAAATGAGTAAAAATATATTTTCATTAATCGTTGCAAATATCTCAGCAGCAATAGAAACATTGTTCATGGTGTTTTCGAAGTAATTTTAGAACGTAAGCACAACGTTTTTATTAAATTTGTAACTTTATATATTTGTAAATATGTTTACGTATACTTATAATGATCATATTTTTTTGTACAATGATTGTGCACTTTCTTTTCGAATTGTTTGTGTGGTCTTAATTATATGTGGAGCGACTAATATTGAGACACTTATTTTGATAAAAAGAGAGTACTTATACCACATATATATATAAAATAATTTTAAGTTAGTACTATGACGACTTAAACTGTTATAGAGTACCAAACAACAAATGTGTCTGATATTTTGAACCTTATTTATTCAAACGGTTTGGTAGTAACGTACATTTTGTTGTTAAGTATTTTCGAGGTGGTGTTAAACTTCGATTCAAGCAATCTAACAATAAAATATATTTTCCAAATCAACTAAACAATGACTAATTTAATCGATTTTAAAACATTATCCGCCGCATAGCGCGGGTTCTAAAACATTCAAACAGAGGTACGATAGATAGTATATTCGTGAGTGTGATGTTTGAATTCATTTTATAGCCGCCTATTTTAAAAAAGTTCGATAATATATGGTAGCTAGATAGTATAGATATTCGTTAGAGCATACTGGGTCTATAGTTTTTTCTTCAACAAAGTAAACAAACAATATAGTTTCAAATATCTATATATATAGAAATACTATAATTATATTGAATAATAATTGATTATTGTAGTTTCCATGTAAGTATAGTCAAATAAAAGGGTATAATAGGTATTTTCCATCTCTCTTTTGTAAACTTTTTGCCAAACCCCCTAAATGAATTATAAGGGGTATAGATATAAAAAATTTACTACCAAATTTTTAAACTATAAAAAAGAAGAATACTTAAAATTTATATAATATATTGTTAGATATGTTATTCAACACTTAAGATTATTTTAATATAACTACCAATAAAAAGTCATATATTTTTTTTATAAATATAACTCACTTCAATCTTCTATATCTTTTATCATTTATACTAATATATAACGAATTTACTACCAAATTTCTAAACTATAAAAAAGAAGAATACTTAAACATTAAATACTATATTGTTAGATATGTTATTCAACACTTAAACATTTGAATCGACTCCAAATAATTATAAAAGTTAATATATTAATGTTATATAAAAAATTTACCCATTTGATTTGTAACAAATGAGTAGAAATTATTATATTATTTTATATAACGTCAAATTCATTACTTGAAGTATTTTATAGTTATATTAGATATTTGTTTCTTAATTTTAATTAACTTTCACTTATTATAATTAGGGATTGCGATGTGGGTTGAGTTAGGTTTGCTGGTAAAAAGTTAACTAATTATAAAAGTTAATATATCAATGCTATATAGAGAATTTGTCCATTTGATTTGAAACAAAATAGTAGAAATTACTATATTAGTTTATACAACGTCAAATGCATGATTGGAAACATTTTATAGCTATATTAGATATTTGTGTCTTGATTTTAATTAACTTTCAATTATTATAATTAGAGATTGGGATGTGGGTTGAGTTAGATTTGCGGGTCAAAATTTCACATTATAAACTCGAAACTAATTTGATAAATGGGTTAACGGGTTAAAAGTAGCCAACCCATATATATACAACATGCATTGTGCTGTTTGGTTGGTCAATCTGTTGACGTGGACTTTAACCCAAACTCAATAGGATATGATAAACAGGTTGGCGGGTTGAGACTTAAAAATGCAACTATTCCTCATTTATTTCCGTGTAAAAGTTCAAGTTGTATTGAGAATTATTACCACTAATTAGAATAATTAAAAAATAAAGTATACAAAATAATGTACAAATAGTATTATTATTTTACTATTTACACAAGTACTATGACATGTCGTTAAACAAATCTATCATGAGTAAATCTTTTGTGGCCACTGCATAGCGGGGGGGAAACGTGCACCTAATCAAGTTATATGCAGAGATACACGATGAGAGTCATTTGAAACAGAATAATTAGATTTACCATTTTGGCAACCGGCGTGATTTATCGTATTATTCATTAGTGATTGCGATTTCGTTTTTAGGTATTGAAGTTTAAGTATTAATCACTACTTTCAATGATATAAACGTGCTTAATAATGTCTAAAACTATTATCAAAAGACAAACGTCTCCTTTAATTCAAAATCATTTTCCAAAGTCATATGTGAAAAGTGTCAAATGATACGTTATACAATTAAACAAAAATAAATCTTCGTACTAAAATTATGAAGTAGCCCGCAAATTTTGCGGGTTATAATCTATCTAGCTAATTATTATAACAAACCTTAAAATAGGTAGACATCCTAAAATAAATCCCCATTAAAGTAATCTTAGCCTTTAAATAAATTAACCATCATAATTTTTAACCTTTGATTTAAATTATCTAATTTTTCCATGTAATAAGTATCATTATTGTTAGTTAAATTACAAAATTACCCCTAATTATGTCTAATTCAAATTCAAATTCACCTAATAATCATTTAATTTTCAAATGAAACCTTTGACTAATTTCCAAATAAAACTCACGAACAAAAAGTCCTGCATTTTTAGGAGTCAACAACTGTGATTGTTAAACAAATTGAATGTTATTTACTGCAAGCCATCAATTAAAAAGTTATTTGTACCATGAAATACTCCGTATTCATCTTCCCCTTTGTGAATTTCAGGTCACTTTTCTCCGTCTTATTTTTTTTTCTTGATGGGCGGTCTCTTATTCATTATAGATATAGATTTAAATTTTTATCAATATTCAGTTAAGGATTTTGATTATTGCAGATTAACTTCATGTTTTTGATTCTCCAGTTCCTTCTATTTAAAGTTTCTTGATTCGTGGTCTATGTGGTTCTGATAGTGTAAGACTTGAAGGTGATTGATTTTAATCTGCATTTGAATTACCAATATTGGTGTATTATCCTAATATGTTTTTGCATATAAAGATGGTTGATTATTTTTATTTGGTTAAGTTTTTTATCTTTGTAATATGAGTTTCAATAATTGTTTGTTTGATGTACGCAAATTTTCACTTGCACATCAAGTGTTTGATTCAATGCTTGAATGAAATTTAGAATTACTCTAATTTGACAAAATGAGGTCTTACATGTTGCAATTCATGTTAAAGAAACTGACTAACTTTGTTCATGGGTGATATTAATTTAATAATGTGATTGTTTATAGGATTTTTAATTTCATGAGGTTAGATACTAATATTGATATAATAATGTTGGGGTTATTGATTAAGGATTCATTTCACGTGTTCTGTTTTTGATTTCATATTATGATCTGTTTGGATTTATAATTTCTTCAAGCGAATTCTCACAGGTAGATGTATTTGATTTCCCTTATTGAAAAACGGTGGAATCATGTTATTTGATGCAGGAAGTTGAGGAACTCTGATGTGGGTTGCTAGCGATTGTAAAAATGGTCGAGATAAAATGGGTATGTATTATGTATATGGATTGGTTTTGGGCCTCATATTCACGCGGTTTATTGTTTTATTATTTGAACACTCAAAGATGCATCTTTCTATAGGGATAATAAGAATCAAACTTTTGCGGTATCCTTATTGTTTCAATGATTGATTCAATAATCAAAGTAAATTTGTGTTGTTATATACGAATTAAGTAGGCTATTATTAATAGAGATTCCAACAAGTTATTTATTATTATTTTGTTGATTAATCTGTAGTGCAAGTGTTATTGAGAAACCTTATTGCATCAACATCTTACCTTTACTTCATTGCGTATGTTTTTGTGTAGGGCGGAGTGGTTTATACTAAAAAAATACCCTCAGTTTGACACTTAAGTTTGTGAATGACATCTATAAACACAATGGTGTAATAATCGCTACCTCATGACACCATAAACCAATGATAGTTGATAGTATTCAGGATCGTGGTATCAGGTGTGTTTTCAGTTATTCCCCATGTGTATTAATAATAGCCTACTTAATTCGTATATAACAACACACATTTACTTTGATTATTGAATCGATCATTGAAACAATAAGGATACCGCAAAAGTTTGATTCTTATTATCCCTATAGAAAGATGCATCTTTGAGTGTTCAAATAATAAAACAATAAACCGCGTGAATATGAGGCCCAAAACCAATCCATATACATAATACATACCCTTATTGAGAATTGTGGAAGTTAACTACGGAGTATATGATAAACAGGCCACATTATAAATATATATGTTTTAGTTACCTTTCTTGTCATGATCAAACTTCATAGACATGGTTAGCATGAATATGAGGCCCAAAACCGCATGAATATGAGGCCCAAAACTGGTATTTCTGTAGTTTATGTCTAGATATGATCACTAAAATCATCTTATTATAATAAGAATCGAAATTTAAAAATTTATATGCTTTAGTTGGTCCATGTTGAGACGTGTCCAACATGAAGGGTTTGATCAATATGTGGTCATTTTATCTTAATGTTCCTTTTGAGTTTTAGAATTGATGGAGCTTGATATGCTCAATGATTTATTTTGTTAAATTTCGTTATGTATATGAGAAAAATTGATGACACTAAGTGGTATGAGTTATGCCATTATATGGTGATTCTATTTTGTTTGTTTCTTATGAATATCAGTTGTCTCATTTTCTATACAATACGTCAGTTATAGTTAGTCGATTGCTTTGAAAAATAATAACCTATTTGATAAATAAAAAAAAGTTATTGCAGACCTAATAAGGAAAGATGGAATAACATTATCAATGGAGAAATTCATGACAATTGCAGCTAACCATGTCTATGAAGTTTGATCATGACAAGAAAGGTAACTAAAACATATATATATATATATATATATATATATTTATTTATAATGCTTCCTGTTTATCATATACTCCGTAGTTAACTTCCACAATTCTCAACCAACTTGATTGTGGGTTGTGCTGCATATATTTATAAGTGAAATTAAGAATGATACCATTGCAGCGTATTCATATGCTTGAGAGTCCAGGTTAAAAGGATTAGCTTGAAGAATGGATGGCACACAAAAAACGACCCTATCAGTGAAACATATTTTAGAAACTATAAAAGCTGGTGTAATAGTATGCAATGATGAGGATTATTGGACTGATATGCTTGTTGTCTTTAACGCAATATTCAGATTAACATACGACAAAGATGTGTTAAAAAGCCATTATACAAATTTATGGACAAAGGCATGTCTATGAAATTACATCAGAACGGTTTTCTCCAAGATCAAAGTGGAGAAAATCCAAATTTGTTGGAGGTAGGTGACAAATGGATAAATCTATGGTTGGAATTCAAAATGGGTCAAAAGAGGCAACTTTATAGTTTGGATTTAAAATGGGTCCGGTTGGGTTGACCCGCTAATGTACATATTAAATATAAGTAGGGATCTAAATAGTTTTTTCATCAAATTGAACTTACCATGTGCAAATTTTGCATGAACTGATTTGGGTTGCGGGTCAAATTTCGCCATGTAGAGACAGTATCGGGTAAACCCTTTTATAGTGTGTAAGGATGTTGGCGTTGATAGATGAGAGTTTTAATGTGAAAGAAAACGTGCATCCTCTTCACTTTTAACCCATTCCACCCATTTAAACTGTTATCTTTTAGCTTGAATTTACAATTTGTCATTTGTGATCAGACATTATCGTTATTTACTCATTCATTACACGTGTTGACTTTCCCCCCTCTATTATCATTTAATTTAATGTTGAAAATTAAATGTGCTCATAGGGTACCATATTACCCTTTTCTTATCTTGTCTTTTCGACGTGTTTTGTTGGACTTGAGGCATTGACTGTTATAGACTTTGGTGTACCCTTTAGGTACCTTAACATGCTTGAATTAAAATGTAATCAAACAAAACTTAGAAACAGAAAATAAAATGTCATTTAGTAGTCATCATATGTATATACATAGAGTGCTTCATTTCTTTTAATCATACTGATTCCTACACTTAGTATTCCAATTAATTTAATTGTATTCATTCCCTTGAAAAAATATTGTGTTACTGAATGGTGGACCTAAATAAACAATACATAAAAATTTTATAAGAGTCTTGATCATAGAAATGGAAGCCTTCATATGTAATTAATTTGTGTCTTGGACAACCGCAACAAATGACTGACTCTGTGGGCTATGGTATCGCCTTATTATGTTTATATATTTTACCTACAAACGTAACAAGAAGAGTAATGCTATAGAGATCTACTTAGATGGACCTAAAAAATGTCATAATGCTTTGATTGATTGATACGGTTTCTCTCTCCTAATCCTATTGGTTGAACTGAACACATATCGGTCTCACATTTTTAGGTCTAGCTTAAGCCTACCTAATTAGACTTATCTATCATTTTCCTAACAAGAATTCACAATGAAACTATCGCACAACCAATATAACCTAGCTATAAAACTAGACTCTAAAAACAATTAAAATCAATCAAAATGATACTACGAAACTAACAATTATTTAGCTTACCTTTTACACCGTAATCAGCAAATGTATTATTCTCTCATTGATATATATTAATTCATTCTACGGAATCCCAAAACCACTCTATTACAAATTCATATTTTTTATGCTAATCTAAAAATTGATTTTCAGTACAAGTGGCATCCACTAAAATAACATACATAATAATAAAGGATATAAAAGACGACGATAATTGCAATTCAAAGTGTCACTTCATTATTTTTCACCATTTTTATTTATAAACATTGTTTAATCCCGCGAATTCGCGGGTTATAAGCTAGTATATATTAAAGAATTAAAGATTAAAGCTTAAAGAAGATTAAAGAAGATAAAAGATGCTACAAGTTACTGTCGTAAAGATTTAAAAAAAATGCATAACTGTACAAGGCCCAAGAGAAATCAGTCACTCAAGACTCCTTTTAAGATCTTATCATTTGTTTTGATCATACTAGGCTTAGGAGTAATTGATAAGCCTATATTGTTTCTTTACTCCGGTTTATGGAGGAATTCATGGGCTAAATTAAGTAACTTGGGCCACTACATGGGCTTTTTTCTTTTATTTTTGTAACAATTTGATTAGTTTGGTTTAGAAGAATTTCGGAAAATCAACACCTGGTCTACAAGGTCCCAGTACAATACCCCGTTAATTATTGGAGTGACGTGAGCGTTAAGGTGCACACATTATATAAAGTCAGGGCGTTAACATTGAAAATATTTAACAAATGTTTAAGTCAATATATATAAAAGATGATGATAATTGATGTTATTGCTTTCTGCTATTGTTTTTGTTGATGATGATATGAAGTTACTGTTCATGATGATTTTCCCATTTTTTTTGTTTGTTTTTCTTTTCATATATTTTTTTGTTGAAAATAAAAAGGCCACGTTAGAAAAGAAAAGACATATAAGCACTAATATAAAAATTAAAAACCTAAATAATTGTATTTACTGGATAAACAGGTAGCAGGTTACCATGTTACTCACATATATGAAATTACAATTAGAGGATACAAATAGTTAGTGTTTCGGGCCTGTTTCCTTATGCATTAATGGACTTAATAGCAAAATTAGATTATTCGGTCATCAAACTGGGCTGTTTACTTACAACTTATCCATTGAGCCCATCTTTCCCAGTGGATTATTCGGTCATTCACCAAAAGGGTGTTGTCCCCGTCTTATTCCCCCTTTTCCACTATTACCCCTATTTATCTATTGTTTTGTTTTTACTTTTTATGTTACACACTTACACGTAACATTCCAGTTCCACTTACCATTAGTATATTAAACTTTATTGAGGATCGATATCATTTAGTTATTCACAATAACGTTATCTGATCGTTTATATATATTTCTTTCATAATTGTAATTGCGCTCTATATAAAAAATGTTATACACAAAGACGTGCGCGCGCGCGCGCACACACACACACACACACATATATATATATATATATATACTTAAATAGAAATTAAACTTCTAGTTTTTAAATTTGTTAGAAAAAGTAAAACTTAACTGATTGAAACAAATAATTATCGTATTTAACAAAGGGATAAAATAGTCATTTTTATCATTGAGACAATTTATTCGGCACAAAAGTAAACAAAATTATTCTTTATTGCATACAGACATTCTATACCCATATTGTCATCTATATCCATATAGGACTTAATGAGAAAAAAAGTAAACAATCCATATTACAATTATTCAGGGTTATGTTTTTGTTTTTGGGATTCGTTTCATGAAATCGTTTCCCAGCCTCTCCAAAGCCTTACTGCATGTACTTTCGTAGCGGTAAATGACCAAGAACCCTATCCAACATGTGCATACGAACCCTATGATCATCGTGGTCTTTGGCTTCTTCAGGGCGTGCGAAGCTGCCAGCCCTGACATGCCAAACACAAATGTCACAATTACAAAGGTGACCGCATGCCTAGTGGGATCATCATTGATGAACCCACAAGTGGAGAGTATAAAAACGGCACCAACTGCCAGACCACTTGTATCACTCATGTTTATCCGCCAACTCCCTCCGAGGTTTTCAACCCGCCCTATGTAAGGCTATCAAATCGAATATCCTATCACAAGCATTTCTTATAATACCGCCTCCAAGTCCAGCTACAAGTAGGCATAGCGTGGTTAGAACATATAGGGGTGTTCCAATCCATCCTTTTAGTAATTTTACGGGATACATAAATGGTCCCGCAACAATCATGACCCCGAAGCAAACAGATTTGCTAAATTTGTATGCCAACATGGAACAGGATGTACTCATGTTTAACCTCGTTTATTTTATATGTAATGTAATTTGATATGAGTGAATGTAATCTTTGTTTAAGTCCATTATATAGCAATTGCATTGGTCTAACGGACGATTCTTATGTGTTGAGTAGCAAGAGAGACTACTACTATCTCAGGTACATGTTTAGCGGTAGACCGTGAACATTTTGGATCCCGTACATATGATTAAGGGGTAATAAAAATTGACCGACTACTTAACTTCGTGACTCATTAAAGCCAAGTTAAGTAATAATTGGGTTTTGGAATTTGTCATTTATAGCAAGAGTTAAACACTTTTTCTTTTTCTTTTGTAAAATATTTTTTTGAGATTAATGATTTTATATATTTATTTTATTAAAATAACAAAAGTTCTAGAGTTTCTATTTTTCTTAAGGCTCTTTATTTTAAGTTCTAGAGTCTAGTACGAAGTATAATCCAGTTATAGAAAAATGCAGTATGTATAAGGAATGGCATTCAAGCGGAAGCAGAGAGCAAAACAAGAACACCATATTTTATATCAGCTGCAGTAAATAAATTAATTAACTGAAGTTGGATCTGCATTCTGCAAATATCCGTGAGCTGATTCCAACTTGAACTAATATCTAAATTCAACATCAATAAGTTTTGACACTACATTCATATAAGAAAAATCGTCAAAAGTAAGTGTTTTGTCGTTGCACCAATTAGCTAATACACCATACTAGTGCTGTTCAAATGGTACATCAGATGTGTGAACTGTCAAAAAAAGTAATACAAAACACAAAGATTTGCTGAAAACTTGTGGCAGGACAAACATTATGCCAGTGTTCATCGAATTGATCCATCAGATATGGATGAAACCTTGCAAACACCAGTAGAAGTCGTAAATGGTAGATCTTTAAAGCAAGCTACTAGATCCTTGTCTGTATGTAAATCCACTTGCAGAGTCTCCCAAACCTTCTTTCTCGGGTTCAGAACATCATCAGGCTCACCACTAAATCCAGAAAACGTAACTCTCTCTCCAATAGCTGTAGATGCGGGTAGTTCAACCAATTCAACCTGAAATCATATTCGTGAGATCAGGCTCAGAAGAATGTTCAAACTTTGGTTCGATACATCACACAGTAATGGTAATCGTGCCATATGTCTAGACAAAAACTCAATAGAATTACAAGTAAAAACGGGTGAAATAAAAAAGTTTCGACCCACTACTGAGTAGCATCAGGTTAAGTCTGTGGCAAATTTGACCCGTTTATTTATGAATAATAAAGAGTTGCATTTTCTCTCAAACGGGTGAAATAAAAAAGTTTAGGAGGAAGATGTGAAATATGTTGAACGCTATTTGTTCGGTTCACTCAAATATTCAATGTCTAAGATTTGTATTTTATATACTAACATTTAAACAAATATTTCATATGTACAAAAAAACCATTGACATCAACTCGTCTGGAGCTCATTTTGACCCGTTACACAGCAAGTATAGTAACCAGAAGCCCAGAATAATTTCGTATTAACTCTCCGTAATCACTTATATTACTTGTTTATATAATAACTCTGTAATAATATAACGGGTCAACTGCACTTATTTTTACTCCTTTCCTAACTCCACCACTGGCTGGAGATCATCCACTATATGATTACTGACTAAATTGATTTTCTCTTGTTCAACATACAGGAATTCTCGCATTAGGCCTCTCGATCACCACATTGATCAGGCTCTTCTGTTTGTTGAAACGACAAACCAAGCTAGGAATTGCTGATCTAGATCAAACTCGCAGCCAAAGCAGTGTTCCATTTCCTAAAGGACGTAGAACTCGTCTATTTACTCACACCGAACTAGAACAAGCCACTAATGGATTCTCAGATGACCAAAAACTCATCAATGTTGGTGAAGGAAGCACCATCTATGCAGGCGTCCTCACAGATGGGCTAGAAGTAGCCGTCCACAAGGTACACTGCACAACTGAAATCGACCTCATTCAAGTCCTATCACGTGTCAAGATCCTATCAGAAGTTACCCACACAAACATGGCTCGAATCCTGGGCTGCTCAATTGACTCGGGTTACACCCCCTTGGTGGTCTACGAGAATCCTGGAAACGGTACACTCGAACAACATTTACATCAAGCAGGCATCGATGGAAAAATGGGGATTGATTGGCAAAACCGATTGACAATCACAGCCCAATTAGCAAGCGTACTCGCATACTTACAAACTGAAATTTTTCCTCCTGTGTTTCACCACGGTCTTGAATCTGGGTATGTCTTGTTAGACCACGACATGTCTGTAAAACTAGTCGGGTTTGAGTTATTGGACCCCGGTTCGGACGGGTATGGTTCCAATGGTCCTTTTTCAAACAAAAATGACAGTTTATGTTCTTGGTGTGGTGCTTTTGGAGATTTTAGCAGGTGGGAAGTCGGTGGAGTTGGCTACAGTGGCGTTACGGAAGATAAGAAGTGGGAAGTGAGAAGAGGTGGTGGACCCAATGTTGTATTACCATGAACAACCGACGTATAAAAAAGAGCAGATGGGGATAGTGGCGGATGTTGCTACACGGTGCTTATTGTTTGGAGGTGGTGATGGGCGGTTGGGCATGAACGATGTAGCAAGAGAGTTGGTTCATGTGACGAAAGAGAGTATTGATCATGTTGGAAGTAGAAGGGGACCTGCAGGTCTTGAAGAAACATTTTCGAATTCAAGTCTTCTGCAAATGATATCATTGTCTCCTGACTCTATTTATGTACCATAAATGTAATAAGAATGAATCCAACTTTTTTGAGATTACTATGCTTAGGTGTTATTCTTCAAATCAAAACCAATGTGAATGAAATAATTGTATAGTATAGGTTGTTTTCTAAGAACATGGCTGTGCACCTTACATCTTTATGAAAATTGTAACTAATTACCTGAACCCGCCCATTTTGTCACACTCCCTTCTACTTCATTATAGGTCACCAAAGGTTAAACCGAAACCAATATAGATAAACACAAAAAAGCAGACAGTTGCACACATAATGATGGTGGACAAAGAGCCTATCAAGACTTTATCTGTCTCATTTTTTCTATCCTAATTGCTTGTTACAAAGACACCAAATCATCTTTTCGTTCGTACACATAATGATGGCTACATTATTGTTGTATCTGCCTATAACTCCTCAAAATTGGCATTCTAAACTCAAAACTCAGATTGTAGTCCTAAAGACTCCTAAATTATCATCAATATGCATATTCTTCAGTTTGAATCTTGTTACCTGATTCAGAATTCTCAGCCGCTTCTGCCGCCGCAGCTGCAGCCTTATCCAATCCCATCTTTTGCAATTCTTTCAAAAATCCATCAACCTCTGCCGAATTGATTTTATAAGGGCTGTGTATTTTCCCTGGAAATGAGTGGTTTTCAACTTCTTGTTTATATTCGGATAAAGCTTTGTTGATCACTTCTCCTACTTGAGCAAACTGCTTAGAGAACTTTGGGGTAACCTGTAAGATTGGAGCATAACAGCGATATCTTTATCAAATCGTTTAAATGGTCTAGTATACCCTTAAATAAATTAATAAAAAAAAACAGAAATAAATGTAAGTGCCCATATCAACGTCTTCAATAATATAATGATAGGGGGAATATAGTTAAACATAATTCAAGAGCTTTCTTTCGAGTAATGCTACGTAGACCTAAAAAGTATGACCAAAAATGGGCCTAACGAGGAGATTGAGCAACAGATTAACATGAGAACATGAGAACAGAGAAAAATATTTGATGGTTTAGGCATACATTTAGGAATACATATTAGGCACGACTAGCATATCTTCTTTCTAAAATAGGAACTCTTGCACAGCATGCTTGACTCATAGTATTCAATTATAGTTTTTAAAGCCAAACTGATACCTTATTAAATAGACAAGCACATAATTATAGCTTGAAAACTTCTAAAAATTGGAAAATGTCCTAATTTTCATGAAGCGTGGAATATCCGTTGTAGGGAAAATTATGGGCTACTAATTATATGTCAGAAATACCCTTCCATACAAAAAAAAAGGCATCTTGTGTGCCCAAATCAAACGATGGAAAGTTGATACCTAACTTCAGAACTTCCTAAAAGTCAAAACTATCGCAATGTCTGCCTAGACACTAAGACAGGAAAAATAACAGAAACATAAATACCAACTGTTATGTAATATTGTAGCGATGACATTGAGAAAATACAAAATTGTAACTCAAGAAATTTATAATAACCGCAACAGTAATGTTTGACAAAATACAAAATCAAAGAAATGTTTGGGAAACATCTAATATACCCTTTAAACACAAACTTTTATCCAGAAAACTTGTCAAAACGGACTTTCTGATGAATTCATGGCACGCATAGTGTAAACTGTAAAACCAATCAAATAGTCCATTTTATCCTGTCACTAACCTTTGCATGATGTGGATGCTGCATCATTCCCAAAAGATCATGGTAAACAAGAACCTGCATTAATTATAAGATAACAATGAGGGACATTTATGGTTATTACTAGATGTTGTAACCTTTTCCTTACTCTTTACTATTTAGGCTCTGTATGCAACATTCAGTAACATGACTAGGGTTTATAACTAAAGAAATTAATCATCAAGAGAAGCTATGTGATTGAGACCTGTCCACTGCAAAACAGACCAGCCCCAATACCAATGGTGGGTATACAAAGAACGGATGTAGCAGCTGCAGCCACCGGTGCAGGCACACATTCAAGAACGACTGAGAAACACCCCGCTTCTTGTAATGCTAGTGCCGTCTCCACAACCTACAGAACAGATAATAATCTCATGTGATATAACAATGTCTAATATGTTCACAGTGATATAAACAGGTAACAGTTTAACTTTTGAAGTCAAACATGCACTTTTCAGGCTTCAAAATTGATATGGATTCTTCTACCTTTAGACAACTTTTTTACTGACAACAAGGATTGGCTAAAAAGTGTATAACATATGCACAAATTTTGAAACTTGAAAGGTATACATTTGACTTAAACCCAAATAAACATCTTTTCTAAAGGAACAATGGGACTGCAACATTTGATGTCTAATTGTAGCATATATAACAGATACACATCAATTTCTTAACTTGACCAATAACTTCTATAGGCCCAAAAGTTTGTACGGATCGGCTTTTAAGGACAAACATGGACTTTCTCATTCTAGGAAATTGATAAAGGGTTCTACCGAACAGATTCTACAAATGCAGAAAAAGTCGTTACAATTTGTGAAAAAAACAAAACCACTTCAATTTTGGAGAAAAGAAGCCATACATTTGAACTCAGAAGTATGGGCGCACCTTGACTGCACTGAGAACATTCCTCCCTTGAGCTTGGCTCAGCTGAAAACCTACTTTTACACTAACGATGTTATATAAACTAAATCGTTATTATTCAATAAGATCGACACATGACTTCCTAATAAACATCTTTACCTTGCCTAAAAGGATCAGTGATCACACCATATTCGCATATAATGGCTTCTAAAAAACTACCAACTCTAAGCAAGAGTAAATACTTATTTCATATGAACAGCGAGAACAAAAAAAACTAAAGAAGAGATAACAAAGCTGTCAATAAAAAAATTTCAAAATAAATCAAACAAAATCAAAATTTTGCAGATCATCATAAGGTCATAAACAGAATAAGATATCAAAGTGAAATCGAACAACAGCTCTCAAATAATGTTTTAGCAATATGTACAATCATAAGTTGTGAACTCCAGTTAAACAAACAAAAGTCAGAACTATAAAACATATTATATGCGATTCGGAGTTTGAATTTCAATACCTGTTAGTAAATATGCCCCTCTGCTACTTCTTTCTTGAATTATATTACTTTATGACTTCGCGTTTTACCATCATGAACCACCACCATAAACTACATATACAACCCCACATAAATAAGTATAGCAGAGCTGAATCAAAACAATCCAAATCAAACATTTATATACCTCATTCTAAATTATGATATTGAATTCCATTTTCTAAAAACATACCAAGCCATGGCCTTCGTAGTCGCCATCCAATTAGTTATGGACTCCTAGTTATTCAATCGAAACAATTTTTGGTTCGGGTTCAAGTTGAGGTGGTTTGTCCCCAGACGGACTACCTGGTTTCACAATCTCTAAATCTGTAAGACTTTCATTGCTGGAGAGCTGAGTAGAGTCATTGCCAATCGCACCAGCTTCGGTCAGCAGCGGCACAAGCTGCCCAGCTCAAAGTCAACAAACCATTAAAAACGAAGTCATAAACAACCGAAAATTGAATCTGTATGTTCCAAATTAGTCAACTCCTTTAAAGCAGATTGAATCTCACCACCATCACCTTTCATAACTCAATAAAATTAGTTTTTGAAATGTCCACTTCTGAATGATAAATTACAGTCATGCACAAAATGCAACTGTTATAGCACTTTCAGTGCTCAAATGCAACTGTTATATTACTAAAAATGTATCTAAAATGATTATGTACTGAACTATCACTTTCAATTGCTCAAATGCAACTATTATATGAGTCAGTTTCGAGGCACATGTTTATGATACTATGAATAAGAGTATGTCCATAAGAAAACAAAATGAAAAGAAATGCCAAGTATGCTACTGTTTCCATACCCTCGCTGCTAACAAAATGTCATGTTCCAATATTTTCCCACCATCACAACACCCTTAACTCATGGCAAGCAATTCTGTTTGATAAATAATACTGTAGACTGAAAGGCATTTAAGAAACAGGGTGATAAAATTTCAAAAGCATGTAATTAACACCAAAACTACTTTCAATTATAAAATAATACATGTGGCATTTGATAATTAGAACAACAGTAGAAACCTAAAATCAACCATCATAACAGAATACTCTTTAAAAGCTACATATATAGGCATGGAATTATTCATAGCAAAAGAATAAAATTGCTATTAAGAATCTTAACAATTAAACAACTTCTAAAAATGCACCAACATAGAACACTTTAAGCAATTTGGGACTAACACAGAAGGCCATAATTTCACCTTATATCTAGCTGTTATAAGTACCTTGAATAATTCTTTCTATGAGGCATTTCATCAAACACTTGTTGGCCATTCCACCAAACACCTTTGATTAAACACAAACTATTCATCATCCATCTTCGAGTTCCACTACCTAAAACACGTTAAACTCAAAGAACTCAAAGAACAAATAAATAGAAGATTAAAACATAGAGACACAGAATGAAAACATAAAATTAGGGGGAAAAACCTGATATCAAACAGTCGTATACTAACCTTAATTTCGAATGATTGTTGAATGGCTCATTTCACCATCATGGCCATCGTTCAATCTTCAATTTTCTATCGGTATATTTGAAATTTGGTTGAAGAGAAATTGATCAGATGAAGAGAAATGGATGGAACCTGCAGTGATTTTAGCCGGGAAAGAAAAGCATCTGCTCAATTTTAGGCATGTATAAGATAAGTAATTTAAAATTAGGGATAAATAAGTAATTTAAAAGGATTTTGTATGTCTTGAAAAATGCAAAATAATTATGAGCGGCCCAAAGCAATTTGCATATTTAGAAACTCACAACAAAATTAAAGCAAATTAATCTTAGATTCATATTAAGGGAACCAACAAATTTATGTCATGTGTCACTTTATTCTCTCTCCTTCACATTTTTAAACATTAAATATCTCACAAACGGTAAGTCGAAAAATCATAAAAATTGCATCATAAAATTCGGCATTTTCTCCTCTTCGATTTACCGTCCCTCAAGGCATACTCTTGACAACTTTTTTTTTCTTTATTTTTTGATGGGTTTTACAAATTACATGTGTTATTGATTGTTTGTACATTTAATTTGTTGTTAAAATTAGGGTTTAGGGTTAGGGTTAGGGTTTAGGGGTTTAGTAGGGTTTAAGGTTTAAGGTTTAGTATGATTTAGGGTTTAGAGTTTCGTAAGGCATTTAGGGTTTAGGGTTTGGGGTTTAGGGGTTAGGGTTTGGTGTTTAGGGTTTGAGGTTTGGGGTTTCGGGGAGAAACCCCAAACCTTAAACCCTAAACCCCAAACCCTAACCCCTAAACCCCAACTCCTAAACCCTAAATGCAACACTTTAGCACATGTGTTACTAAATGTGAAACCCACCAAAAAAATGATAGAAAAAAAATTCATTGAAAGTATGCCTTGAGGAACGGCAAATCGAAGAGGATGAAACACTGAATTTAATGGTGCAATTTTCATAATTTTTCGATTTGTCGTTTGTGAGATAATTGATGTTGGGGGTAAATGGGTTTTATACATGTGGAACATCCTCTTTGTACACATGGCTTGATATCATTGGTTCACTCATTCTCACACAAAATCCTATTCTCATTTGAACCCCACCCTATTAATTATACCAATTTTTATTTTAAAAAAGGATGACATCAGCGGAAGCATTAAGAGATGACACATCAGCAGGAAGATTGAAGTAGAGTGTAACAAATCGGCAAAAATGATATCAGCATTATTATCCTTTTGTATATAAGATACATACAAGATAATCACTTTCAAAATGCACATCCAAACACCCAATGCCTTTTGATATCTTTTAGAGAGTATATTTATAAACCTTGGTTTCTTTATTAATTAATATTCAGACCGACTATGTGGATTCGGCAGACATGCTGGAGGAGTTAGTATGGTAATCTTCTTATTTGACTGAAGACAGAATACAAACATATATGTTCCGGAAAATTCAGAGAGGTCAATATCATAATCTCTTCGGTTTCATCAAGTTAGTATGGTGGAGACCTTTTCTGGTGAAGATGATAGTGATGAGGATTGAGGAGGTAAACTTGTTTTCTGGTTTCAACTTTTTTGTGTGCTTATCCAATGCAACTTCTGGTATACGAGTATGTAATTATAAATGATCCATTGACTCATATATGTATTAATATACTTATGAATGGGTCGGTTTTTATTCAAACGGGTTGAAATCAATTAAAGAAATAATAATTTAGCTAGATGGGGAAAACTAGTCAATGGGTTGAAAGTATGAAAGTATCTTAAAGTGTATCTTTTATACATGCAACCTCTTAAATCAATATTAATTCTTTCTTTCACACAATTAGATTTGTTATGGCAATTAAACGGTTTCTTAATAGTGCACAAGGAGTAGTTGACATTGTGTTCAGTGTTCAGCTCAATTGAATGCTGAAACTAATATTTCGGGGAGTGGTTCAATGTTCAACTCGGTGTTCACATGGGTCCACAAAATATGTGTTTAACCAATCAAATAAATGGAAAAGGGAAAAGAAAAAAGAAAAGGGAAAAAAATGGTTGAACACTGATTGCTTCAACGTGCTAGTTTGAACACTAAACATGAACATTGACCATGAACGCCAGCCGGGTGTGGTGAACGCCAGTACCAACATTCAAGATGGTGAACACTGACCATGAACACTAACCACTCCATGTGCTACAACACATAAAACAGTTACAAGAAAAAGTAGACAAAAAACACCATTTGCAACCTACCTTAAAACACCATTTGCCTAATGAGATCACCGCTCCTTCGAATCAGGGCTCCCATGCCAACAAAAAGTTGAATGGTTTTGGATGTAAAGGCAATGAGGATGATACAGTTTATAAAAACAAGAGTAAGGGTCTAGACCAAGTTAGAAATATGTCTAAAGAGGATAACCTGTTTTCGGAATTCGAGCATTAAGGTTCCAAAAGCTTCTGCACTGTGGAAACACCTTGTGATTCAAACTCTAGTACGATTGCTTTCAAGGATCAAAAGAGATCACCCTACGTCTGTGTTGGTGATCGGATGTTGTCACACTACTTCCACAAAGGAGTATCAGAAAAACAAAGATGTGTTATTGTTGCTCTTTCTGCCAACCAAAATTCAATCAATAAAAGCAGCAACAGTTCTCATGTTATGACAACATCAAGGAAGATGAAAGATTACCCTTCACTCATAATGCAGCAGGGTGAGAGTTATGGTCATGATAACAAGATGAAGAGGAAACAACCACAGCCAGTTGATAATAATAATAATGATAATGATAATAATGATAATAACAATAATAATAATAATGATGATAATAACAATAACAATAATAATAATAATAATAATAATAATAATAATAATAATAATAAATAAAAAAGCAGCAAGGTTGAATTAGTGGTTGAGTCCTTTACCTAATATTTCTCCGTATTAAGGGGTTCGAATCTCTTCCCCGGAGGTCCTTTCTACCTTAGGTAGAACTCTAACCAGCCTCTCTACCTAAGTCTTTGCGGGTCAGCCAAATCTAACCTACACTAAGAAAGGTGTGTTTTAACGATAGCCAAGTACTTATAATAACTTTATTCTCAGTTTCTGCTAGCGCAGTTATCTATTCTAATAATAATGTATATATAAAGAAGTCGTGTACCTCAATTGAGATTATTTTTCGTAAAGTTTGATTAACTTTTCAAAATAATGAAAGTTTATTGAAAATTGTAATCGGGTATCTAATAAGGAGTAAAATAAAACTTTTCAGTATACAAATGGAGTACAAAATAAATTTAAAACACACCCTACCATGTTTTTGCTTGTTTTACTCGTTGTCCCTTTTAACAAACATACACATACATACACGTATTATTTATATATTTATTTATCGTTGATTCTTTTTCTCATAGAAGCTTCGACTTGCATGAATTTAGGGATTTGGTTATTTACGATTTACAAGGGTTTAATGGTATATTTTGGGGGGGGTTTTAAGATTTTTGTGAATCTGAACAATGCTGTGTGAATGTTTGCAATTAGTTTTCCGTTTAGTTACTTACTATAGACTATACATGTTTGATTTGTTAAGTATATATGCTAAGTATCAGCAGCAGCATTATATAAATCTCCTTAGTTTAGCATAAACCATTTATTACTTTACTGATGATTAATAATAATAATAATAATTATTATAATAATAATATTTGCTTTTCATTCACAATAACACAGTTAAACACACTTTTTAATACTTTTAAACTTTACATTATTGTTTATAGCTTATTAGTGTGGTTGAATATATTGTTGAATGTTTCGTTGATAGATGACGGATAAGCGTGACTTTTTTGATAATGTACCCCTGCCATTGCTCGACGAGCCTGAAAAGTTGATAAATTTCATATTATGGAAGAGCCAATTTGAAATTATTGTTGCAGCGAAAAATTCAGATGCGTGGGAAATCATTGAATCTGGAGACTACATTCCACAAAAAGTTTCACCGGATGGAAATGGTATGGTTGTGAAACCGGAAAAGTGAATGGTCCGAAGAGGATAAAATTAAAGTTGTTGAAAGTCATTTAGCGATTCATATGCTCTATTGTGCCTTACAAGACAGCACATTGCAGCTAGTTTATAGGTGTAATACGGCTCACGAGATTTGGGAAACACTTGCTCTGATATATGAAGGAAACTCTCAACTTAAGGACTGCAAAATTGATCTTCTTACGAAAGAATTTGAAATTTTCAAGATGCTTGATGGTGAATCTATTCTTGATATGGAGTGCAGGTTTATGAGTATTGTCAATTGCTTGAGGACTCTTGGAAAAACGCTTTCAGATGAAATTTGTGTGGAAAGAGTTCTTAGTGCTCTTACTCCCGAATGGAATGATCTTGTGACCAAAGTTTCCGCAGACAAGAACGCTTATGCCCCTTCCTTGTCAGAACTTATCAGGAATCTTCATGTCATGAGATCATTAAATTGTATTAGAAACATGTTACGCGAATGCAAGCGATGCAGATGACATGGCAAGACAGTTGAAAAACTTGTTTGATCCTAACTGTAAGTCGTTTCGACATATCAGGCTACTTGGTACTATTTAGGTTATGTATTATTTCAGATTATGTTAAACTTTCAGTCTAGGTTAATTGTATTCTCTTTTGATGGTATGCTTGCTTATTACTAGTTGTCATATGCCTATATCCTTTTCTTTTTAATTGAACCGTTGTTGTAACTACTAAAAAGATTGGTAAACTGCATATCTAATTTGTAACAATTATATCGGTTAGATGGTCCACCTAAACATACATATATGTATAAAATTCAAATGTATGCGTTCTTAGCAGGTATTATCACGTTTCTCTGTTTGTATAGAATTCAAATGTATATGCTTTATGTCAAACCGGATAAGCAGGTCAAAATTTGAAAACGTAACTAGAAGTAAAATGGATCCAATAGATTGACATTGTGTAAAGTCTTTTCAATTCATATAACCTTTTGAATTGTTTTATTTGTAAATGCAGATTATGTATCAATATTGTTTTGTAATCATAATTATAATAATCTGTGCACTTGATTGTTTGTGAAGAAGTGAAATAAATGGATACGGAGTAAAATTTTGTATCGGTCAACTCAACCCGACCCTTCCTATTTTGACCCGTTTACCAATAACAGCACTTTCCAACCCATTATCTCCATCAGAATGGTCCATCTTGCCAATTCCAGCCTTCCAGGTGTTGCGCTAAGTTTTGGCTATATTTTTGATACTGGATGTGGGTTTACTGAAACCCATAGTATTCTTTCACCAGATTGTAATATGTTCATGGAATGGATTATTAATATTTATGATTGATTAGGTAATTTTAAAAATTTGAAGATTGATTAGGTCCTTCCATTGTATATATATGTATTTGGTTCAAAAAACAAACTCTAGGGAATTAAGTGCTTCGCTAGTAAAATTACTTTTGATCCTATTCTACGCTTCCTTGTTCCTGATGGGTAGCACTAGAGAAGCTGGGTGGTTTCACAAATACAAGTCTAAAAACTCCGTCAACTCAATCAATCGGTTGCACAAGCCATCGTTGGCCTCTGTGTGGATCCGCCTATCGTGTTGGTCCAAAATAGTTGTCTCGTAACAGGTGGAGTATTTCATGTGTAGTACCATACCATAAACTAAGTTGTGGCCTGTGTGAATTTGTATGGGTATCTTTGTATATAGTTGACATGTTCTTTGACTTTCTTTTATCAGCGTCCAAAAATGAAGGAACAGCTAATCAACACAAAGAAACCAGAGATAAGTTTTAAGATCCAAACCAATAATAATATATTTACAAAAGAAAGATAACATTCAAGTGTGAATTTCGTCCACGTCATCCGTGCAAAAAAATCAATAATCAAACTCTTTATATCTACAACATTTTTTTCCGAATTCCATGAAGTTTAAAAATCGGAAATTACCTCCAGTTCAAAGCCTTTTTGACAACACAACGTAAATTGAGCTTCTTGAAAATTAAGTCCCCATAAACCCTTAAACAATAATTTTTTTGAATAAAACCCAACCCCACCTCCGGTCCAATGTTGCCATAAGTGTCTATTAAACAAGTAAACAAGTAAAGAAAACAACCCCTTTTCAGTATACAAAATAAAGTCAAATGAAAGTTTTTTACAGTGCATAAGCTAATATTAGCTGGTAGCGAGGGACTATAAGCTTATCGTTGTAGCTGTTAGCTAGATCATGTATTTTTTAAGTTGAAAGTTTGAGCATTTTTTTTTTTTTTGTAAACGTTCGGCTAAAACTAGCTGGAGTTGGCGTTTAAAAATGTGAATTGACGTAAAAGAAAAACAAAACTTCATTCATCTCGCAAAAATTGTCCCTTAACAGTTTTTGTTGGGATTAAGATAGATTAGTTAAATGTCAATTTTACTCTTATAATCAAGGTAATAATAATAATAATAATAATAATAATAATAATAATAATAATAATAATAATAATAACCAACATTGTTTGTTTCCCGGTTTTAAATTTCTCGCTTAAAATATGTGGGGGGTATAAATAGGGCCACTAAGAAACATGTGAGAAACCCTAGCCAGCAACCAGGCTGCCTCCCAAGTCCCAACAACGTTATTGCTTATTTAAATAATCGTGGTCCCGTTTTTTCTAAAAAAAAAAAAAAGAATTAAACTTTCAGGTATTTATTTAATTTAATTTTGTTGCTTCTTCTTTTACGATAGATGCTTGGTAGATTGTTCGAAAGTGGTCGTTTGATGATGATGTTAGGTCTTAGATTAGTTACAATTTGGGATCTCAAACGGTGGTGAATCTAAACAATGTTGTACAAGTAACGAATGTTTGGGATTGCTGTTTTTAGAGGCTTTATTATATGCTTAAAAGATGAGTAGGCGTTTAAGAGTGTTTGGGAATGATTATTAACTATAAAATAAGCAATATAACTATATAAGTATACTTGCATTTATATAAAAAATCACAAACACCCTGTTAGTTAGTATTCTAGTTTTGCTTTATCATTGTTAACGTTACCATATCAAATCATCAATTTTTAGAATGTACTGTAATGTGAAACACACCCTAAAGGCCTAAAGCATCTAAAACTTTGTTGTTGATCTGTGCATTATATAGGAATCTTATTGATTTGTCGTGATATTACGTAAGCGATTTGTTACTTTGAGTCCAATGATTGATTGTCACTAACTTGTAATCTTGGATTTATGAATTCTAAAACTGTTTCATCGATAGATGGCAGCTGAGGGCGCTTCTGTTACATATACCGCCCCTGCTCAATGACCCTGGAAAGTTGATAAACTTCATCGTATGGAAGAAACGTTTTGAAGCTTTTATTAAGGCAAAAGGTCGACGTGCTTGGGAAATCATTGAATTTGGAGACTACATTCCATGTAAACAAGATGGAAATGTTGAGATTGTTAAACCGATAAGTGAATGGTCCGAAGAGGATAAAATCAAATGTCGTGAAAATCATACTGTGCCCTACATGACAGCACAGTTCACCTAGTCGCTAAGTGTGATACAGCTCATGATGTTTGGAAAACTCTTGCTGTGAGGTATGAAGGAACCTCTCAAGTTAAGGATGCTAGAATTCGCCTTCTTACTCGAGAATTTGAAGCCTTTCAAATGTTTTTAAAGGTGAAAATGTCGATCAAATGTATGGAAGATTTAACCGTATTATCATTTCCTTGAAGGCTCTTGGCCGAACATTTACAAATGAAAGATGTGTTGAAAGGTCTCTAACTGCTCTTCCTTACAAATGGGATATGAAGGTGTCTGTTATCTCACTAAACAGAGACCTTTATGCTCGCTCTTTAGAAGATGTTATCGGGCATCTTCAAGTCCTCGAGATCAACGAGTTGAAGAAAAGCTGCGTAAATTGATGCAAGGGATTTAGACGACATGGCAAGACAGTTCAAAAGCTTGTTTGAAGATGGATACAATACAGATGAAGGTAAAGTGTTTTTGACTCTGACAGTCAGTTGTTTGGACATATCTGACTATTAAGTAAAGTTTTGGTTGGCAAATTTTGGATTATGTTAAAGATATCGTGGAGGTTAATTACATTACATTCTATTTTCATAGTATGCTTGCTTTTTGCAAGTTGTCATATGTTTATACTATCATTTACCTTTGCTTATGCGAATTATGAGCATACGAGTCATATGAAGCTTAATTCTAAGAAAAAGAATAGTTATTTACATATAATTTGTCTTGGTCAGACAATTAGATGCAGCAATGTTGACCATATGGGTTGGTGTTGTTTGTCAAATAAGATGAAGCGTCAAATTATCCGTAATAGCTAGAAGTGAAATTGGTATGGTTTTATTCGAATATTTAGTTTGTGTTTGTTATCACAAGTTCATAATCAGTGCACTGATCTAGGTTTGTTGGTTAACTAAATCCAACCCGTTTTAATTTTACCCGTATACAAAACAACTCCTTCCAACCTTTTACCCACTTTAACCACTTGTCGACCTGTCGAATACTTGCCAATCAAGTTTTGGCAGACTGTTTGATATCCAAGAGGGATTTTATGAAAAACTGTGTCTCATCTCTTTCACCAAAAATCCAATACTAGTATGCTTTGACCACTTTTTAAGCTCGTGAAACCGGCTCCATTTTTCTTAAATAGTTGCACAACTAAGTTATAACACCCCTCTATCTTAAGACCATTATTATATGATTTTGCCTGTCGGAAGCGTAGATTTAAAAATTTCATCATTAATATACATTACTGAAAATGTACATAAACTTTTTCCAACTTTCAACATTAACATTAACAAACATATTACCTAACAGTTCAAAACCATTTACTATTAAGTATTCAAAACACTAGGTGTTATATCGTTACATTATATATATATATATATATATATATATATATATATATATATATATATATATATATATATATATATATATCAGAGTTAAGCGCGTGTCAAACATTTCCTCAAAACATAACTTCCTGCCCGTCCGTCTATCAAACATAACATGCAGGAAGTAAAGGGATTGGAATTAGCACGAAGCTAAGTAAGTGAATAATCAACTACAATTCGACTTAACATAACAAGCATGTTCACAATCAGTAATGTAAACAAATAATCTCAAGAGAAACGGTGGTTCCTAAGGACCCTGTGCCGGATGGCCCTCTCAGAACACTTAAACCAACTGCAGGACAAAATAGTGGTTAACCGTTAACTTATTACTAATCTTCATCAACACATGTACACAACCTTATGTTGATCAACAATAGTAATTAAGTTCAACCTTCCATCAAGTTGAACTCTGAATTATACATACTAGCCCAATGACCCAAGTTATCACACAACCAATTCACAATGGCGCATTATCTCACATTAACATGCTATCAATAGTAATACTACAATTACTAATTGAAATCAAACTATCACAATCAAATCAAACCGTGAGTCTCAAATCCACTCACCTGATTGTCTCAGTTTACTTACTCAGCTGTCTTATCTCGCTGAGTCCTCTGCTGATCTGAGAATAATAATCAAATATAAGTTAGTCATATTTTCCATAATACATAACTTATATTCTTGTATCATTCAATAATTCAGTTCAAGATTGATAATGCATAACAAATAACACCTATGTTGAAGTTACAACAAATGTCACAAAACATCATGTACTACCTGCCGGTTAGCCCTAGTACCCGTGCCAGGTACTAGACTTACCAGCCGAGTCAAACCCAAATATTCCGGGTGAATTAAAATGTCATGGTAACAGAATCAAATCGCGTTTTAAACCCTAGAGAAGCAGCCGGGTTCCCGATTTACCCGCCGGGTTCCCTCATATTGCACACTACCCGCCGGGTACAGGTTCTACCCGCCGGGTACCAACCCCTGTATCATCACTTTCGCCCAGCAAACATCATAACCCAAATTTTAAACCCAAACTCACAAAACTCAGTTTCTTACCTCTATACTATAGCAATCAGTAACAACAACTACTAGTAACATCAAACATTAACTTCAATATCATCTATATAACAAATTGATTCAAACAATTATGAACAATTAAACAATTCACTTACAACTTGATGGTGATGAAACAAAGAAGATGATGTGGTTGATTCAAGCTCAAGATCACAGCTCTATAATCTGATTTCAAGTTTTGTATGAAGATTTTCTTAACTCTAGGTTTCTATCTTTTAGGTTTCTAGGTTTTGGAAGGAAAGTGAAATACTTTCCTTTTTAGGAAAGTTATAAACATGTCGACCCAAACTTTTACCCGACTCCGTATCCACTTAAAACAATCCCCTTCTAAACATATTGTTTGGAATTTAAAAACCATTTACGATAACAATTACTTTATTTTACTGTCAACTGTAACAGTTTAAAACAGGTAATATTTTACTATTCACAATCAAACAATAATATCAAATAATTTCTAACACATTTAAATAATCAATTTAAATAAGAAATTACCAAGCTCATAGAGAGGATGTTACATAAGTACTTATGATCCCTATTGTTATTTCATTGTTTAATTGATTGGTAGCACAAGAGAAATCGGGGTGATATACAATAAAAAGGATCTAATAACCTATATAGCTATAGATATATACTTTGTTGACTTGATCGACCGTTAGTACGGACAACCCTTTGCTCTATGTGGATCCACCTCTTCTCTTGATCCAAAATATATAGTTGTCTCATAACATTACGGTATGTGATAGTTGTCAAGGGTTTCTGTAAAACAATTGGCATGTTCCTCCAACTTCGTTTCTCCGTCTTTAGTTATTTCTTCATTTGCAAACTCTTATTATTTATTCTGCCATAGATTTTAACATATAAATTTAGTATCCAAAATTTGAAAGAGCAATAAATCAACAACAAACGATCGGTTTTGAACTTGTTGTTACAACGAAAAGATCAAGTTTATGGAATTGAATATTACATTCTACAAAAAGTTTCACCAAATGGAAATGGCGTGGTCGTTAAACCGGGAAGTGAATGGTCCGAAGAGGATAAACCAAAGTTCGTGAAAATCATTTAGCGACCCATATGCTCTATTGTGCATTTGTGTATGAAGTGAATGGTCCGAAGAGGATAAACCAAAGTTCGTGAAAATCATTTTGCGATCCATATGCTCTATTGTGCATTTGTGCCCTACACGACAGCACATTGCCGCTAGTTTAGAGGTATAATACGGCTCACGATATATGGGAAACTCTTGTTGTGATGTACGAAGGAAACTCTCAAATCAAGGACTGCAAAATCGATCTTCTTACTCGAAAATTTGAAAACTTTCATATGCTAAACCGTAAGTCGTTTTGACATATCAAACATTCGTCTAGGTAACAAAAAGGAAAAGCATATGATATTGTGTATAAAATGAGGGATGAACAAAACCTGTAAATTTATAAAAATTATGCTTAGAAATCTAAATGTATGCATTCTTATCAGGGTATTGACACGTTATATCTGTTTGTTAGCTATATTAGGTAATGTTGATGTATTCACTTATTGAAGAGTTTATTTGGGTTGTGTTTTATGGTATATATATGGGATATATAAGCGGGTTTTAAAATATAAAACGTGGTTACGATTGAAATGGTTAAATGGTTCCCTCCATCCCAGTTCAAGTATCCATATTACTATTTTGGATTGTCCCATTATGAGTGTTCATTTTGGTATTTGAAGAATAAAAAAGACTTTAGTTGATAAATATTATATTTGATTGGTGAAAAATATAGTTAGTGAAGAATCTCAAAACTTTCTGCCCAGTCAAAATGGACTCTTTGACCGGAGGAAGTATTTGAATATGAAGATTATGTTTGTAACTGTATATATTTTCTAATCCAAATCATAATCGGTGCATGAAGTATCTTATGTGAATCCACACTAGTGCTAACGAAGAATCTAATTTGTTACTAGTAAAAAAGTTGGTTTGTAGAAATATAAGGCATACGAGTGAGTTAGCTAAATGAGCTGATTTACCTTTCATATGAAGAGTCTAAAACGGTTTATCGTGGGCCGATTGAATTATTTGAATGGAGATTCAACAAAGGAAATCGAAAACTCATTATTAATTAACCTTATGAAAAGTTGATGGATTTTTCCCTCTCATTCTCCATTTCGGAAACTATGTTGAGATGCAAGTTCTCTTCCATAGCAGAAAACTCTTATCATACTCATTACAATTGAATTTGAAACTTGTAAGATATGTTTTTTTTTCTTTTTAAGTCCACATCAAACTATTAATCCCTCTTTTTCTGATTTATTCTGCCCCAACAATGTGCAAATTATGATTGATCGATAAAATTTCCTTTTATATTTTGTATATTCAAAGTAATTTTAACTTGAAATAATTTTAACTTGAAATATTTGAATAAATGAAGTTGAAATATTTAATAAACGAACAGTGGAGAGTAAATTTTTTTTTTCACTTCTTATTTTTGCAGAGTAAGGTATTCAGGGGAAGACCTCAAAACGAGGTGAAGGATAGGCATGACAAATTTGTTGCATCTTAGGTTAAATTTGTAGGGTGTAAAATACGAAGTTGTTAAAGTGTAGTAAAATTTTGTATTTGTAAAACGTAGAATTGTTGAAATACTTTATTGTAAAAATGCAGTCATTAGTATGATGCACTAAATCTAGACATAGATCACAAAAAAGTTAAACTAAAATGTAGCAAATTCGGTCTACATCCTCATCCCATCACTTATGCTTTCCCGTCTTATCTCCACCATCTTGCAAATAAAAATCTTTTTGGAAAAAAAAAATGTAATGTACACAAGAAATAAATTACGAGAACGGGTAAAAGAATTTATTTTGAATACAAAAATATTGAGTTTTGTTGTATAAGAAGAACTAAACTTGAAAGTTTTTTAGTTTCGGTATAATATTTTCTTAACATTTTCCTATTTAAACGCATTTTTAATTTATTGAAAAAAAAAATCCTCTTTGAATAAAATATAGTGTTGTTTCCCGGTTTTTAATTTGTCACTGAAAAATGTGGGGTTATAAATAGGCACATGTGAGAAACCCTAGCCGGCAACCAGGCTTAGGGGTGTCAATGGGCCAGATCCTGATCTGGATTCGACCCGACTTGTCCCATTTATGTGACCCAATGGGTCTGAAAAATGGATCCATGGACCCAACAAGAGATCCAATGGGTTGACCTATTTAGATGGATCTCTACTTGGATTGACCCATGACTGGATCGACCCATTAAAATTATAAAAAAACACAAATTAAAAAAAAATTATGTACAACCATTTATATGAATAATATATATATATATATATATATATATATATATATATATATATATAGTTTCGATCGAATAGAATCAATGTATTGCATTCTTATTTTTGATATATGGAAATCTGACTGACATCAACTTTGTACACTACTAAGTGTTGTATATAGTTAAAAATATTTGTTCGTCATTCTTGCATTTAATTTCCATTTGTGAATGATTGTACATCATGTCGTAAAGGTTTTTAATTAAGTTGATTTCAAGTTTTGGCAACTGATATAAGTTTAGTGGTTCAAGATTCTGCATTGTTAAATTCCAATTGTCAAAAACGATAATGAAAACAAAAATGGTGCTGAGAGATTTTAATCTATATAAAAAAATTCACGTTAAATGGGTCAGCCCAGATCTAAATCCATTGATTTAGTTGGATCTTGGATCAGATATGATCCATTAACTAATGGGCCAAATTCAAACCCATTTAAATGGATGTTGTGACCTATTGAATTTTGTTAAGATCCGACCTGACCCGCCCCATTGACAGGCCTAACCAGGCTGCCTCCCAAGTCCCAACAACGTTACTGCTTATTTTAACTAATCGTGGTCCCGTTTTTTTAAAAAAAATAAAAAAATCAAACTTTCAGGTATTTATTTAATTTAATTTTGTTGCTTCTTCTTTTGCCGTAAATCTTTAACTAGATAGATAGAAGCTTCCAAAGGTCGTTTAAAATTTTTTATTAGGTCTTAGATTAGCTAGAATTTGGGGTCTCAAACTATGAATGTGTGCTTACTCACACTTTAATTTTTATTTAAATTTTATTTATATTTTCCTAGTAATGAAAGGTGTTCAATTTATTTATTTATATTTTGTCTCAAGAAGACTGTGTTGAAAATTGAAAACTTGTTCATTTGCTTTCATTTTCCTGTTTTGAAAAATAGAAACAAATTTGCAGATCTTGAAAGCAAACTAGTTTATAAATTGCAGTTATATATATCTAGAAAAATGGCTTCTTTTTTTAATGAAAACACCTTCAATATCTGCAACTAACGCAGGGCGTTTAGGATCGTTTGTTTGTAAAGCGTTTATCTGCTTAAAAAAAGTTAGATAGATACATTTTTGTTTGTTCCGTTTAAAACAAGCGGATAAGGCGTTTGGGAATGATTATTGGTGGTAAAATAAGCAAATATACGCGCGCATTTACATAAACAATCACAAACACCCTGCCTGTTAGTTAGTATTCTGATTTTGCTTTATCCTTGTTAACTTTACCATATCAAATCAATAGTTTTAAGAATGTAAAGGCCTAAAGCATCTAAAACTTTGTTGTTGATATGTGCTTTATATAGGAATCTTATTGATTTGGCGTAATATTACGTAAGCGATTTGTTACTTTTAGTCGAATGATTGATTGTCACTAACTTGTAATCTTGGATTTATGATTTGTAAAATGCTTTCTAGATGGCGGCTGAGGGCGCTTCGTTAGATATACCGCCCCTGCTCAATGACCCTGAAAAGTTGATAAACTTCATCGTATGGAAGAAACGTTTTGAAGCTTTTGTTAAGGCAAAAGGTCAACATCTATGGGAAATCATTGAATTTGGAGACTACATTCCATGCCAACAAGATGAAGATGTTGAGACTGTTAAACCGATAAGTGAATGGTCCGAAGAGGATAAAATCAAATGTCGTGAAAATCATATGGTGATGCATATGCTCTACTGTGCACTACATGACAGCACATTGCAGCTAGTCGCTAAGTGTGATACGGCTCACGATGTTTGGGAAACTCTTGTTTTGATCTTTGAAGGAAACTCTGATGTTAAGGACACCAAAATCCGTCTTCTTACTCTAGAATTTGAAGACTTTAAAATGCGTAAGTATGAAAATATTGATAAAATGTATGGAAGATTTAATCGTATTATCATTTCCTTGAGGACTCTTGGAGAAACGTTTACGAATGAAGAATGCGTGCAAAGATTTCTAAGTGGTCTTCCTTACAAATGGCATATGTTCTTGCTCTATTGAAGATGTTATCGGGAACCTTAAAGCCCACGAGATTGAAAAATTGAGGGAAAAACAGCTTCAGTCGATCCAAGGGATGTAGATGACATGGCAAGACATCTCGAAAGCTTCTTTCAAGAAGAGAGATAATGATAATACAAGAATGCTCTCAATCTCTATGAGAAGGGGGGGGAAAACTAAATGAAAAGCTAATTGCTAGAGCTGATTTAACTAGATGTAGAAGGTAAGTTGCATTAATGCTAACAGTAAGTAAATCGTTTGACATATCAGACTATTTAGTACGGGTTAGGTTATGTTCTAATTTAGGATTATGTTAAGACTTAAGTCTAGGTTAATTACAGTCTCTTTGATTATCCTTGCTTATTACAAGTTGTCATATGCACATATCTACCCTTTGCCTTTGGTCATGCTAGTTGATTATATGACTGGACAAAGCTTAATTCTAACAAAATAATAATAATTTAGTTAATTGTGTATCTGAACTGTCACAGTTATATTAGTTGGTTCCTCCTAAACGTTCATTTCAAGTGTATCCATGCTTGTCGAAGCATTACATTTATTTGTTACAGTTAGATAGCTCGGTGTGGCAATGTTGACCATTTACTTATGAATGATTTCGTTTGGGTTGGTTTTGTATGTCAAACGAGATAATGGGTCACGTTATGAAACATAGATGGAAGTGAAATGGGTCAACAGGTTGAAAGTTGTGTAAAGCCTATAAGACCGCTACTAACGGTGTTCGTCGGTTGAAACCGACGGAACCGACACCGATGACACGGCGCCGTCGGTTCGGTCTGTCGGTTTCTTCCGTCGGATTTCCGACGAGGTGAATGGGTTTGGAAGGTGGGGCCGATGGGTCCGTGAGGTAATTAAAAAAAAAATTAAAAAAAATGAGCCGTTGAGATTTGAAAAAAAAAATAAATAAATAAAAAATAGTACCAACGGATACTTTTATTTTATTTATTTTTTTGATTTTTTTTAAATTCTATATAAATACTACACATATCTATCACATTTTTCACACTCAAACATCACCAATTCTCTCATCTTTTATCACTTTCACTTCCATAAAATATCAAACAACAACAACACCAATTCCAAATCCAAAACCAAATCCAAATCCAAAACCAAATCAAACCAAAATGAGCAAGAACAAGTTGGCTACGATATGTGGCAAAACTTGGTGAACAACCCGCTACCAAATCCAAATAACTATCAACCTCCACCGACGGGTTTTGCTCATTTTGCACCAATTGTAAACCCGTATCAAATGTCACCCGACGACCCACGAAGAAATTAACAACATCCCGGATGGTATCAAAACCCGCAATTCACACCTTCCATGGATTATTCACCAAACACATACCACGACACCTCCTCATCAAACCCACACGGCTACCAAGCAACACCTACCCGTTACTCACAACCTCCACAAACTCAAAATTTCGTCGTACCCGAAACCCAACATCAAAACCTTCTCGACAGCTCTGACGATTCCAATCACGAAAACCAATTCCAACCTGAACAAGAACCCGAGTCCAAACCCGATACCCAACCCGAGGCCCCTAAGAAAAAGGGTAAAAAACCAAGAAAAAATCCGGACGCACCACTTCGGGTTCAAGTTAGGTGGTCCGACGACGAAGCGAGAATCTTGGCCGAACGGTGGATACATTGTTCCGAAAACGGCGTCATCGGAAACAATCAAACAAATGAAAGTTTTTGGCGAAGTGTCAAATCGGATTACAATTCGATTGTCCCGACGAAACATAACCTCAACCAACTAACGGGCAAATGGAACAAAATAGCTGACGACGTGCGAACTTTCGAAGGCCATCATAGAAAGTTTAAGGAGGGTTGCCATCAAAGCGGTGCCGGGGATAAAGACGTAGTGGATGGGGCCAAGAAAGCTTTTCTCAACCAAACGAGAAGGAAATTTACTTACGAGAGTTGTTGGGAGGTTCTAAGACATTTCCCAAAGTTCTTCACCGAGCAAGGCGTGATGAGCAACAAACGCCCGTTCCAACTCGAAACCGAATTCGAAGCCACTGATCTTGGCTCGAACGACATCCCGTCATCTCTAGAAGCCAACATGAGGACCTTGTTCCGCGACGACCCGATACGTCGTCCACCGGGTCGAAAAGCGTCAAAGACTTCTCAATCTTCGGATGCCGGTTCTTCGTCACGAAGTAATGTTGTGTCCGAAAAACTCGAAACCATCGAAGCGGTTAAATCACAAGCCCTAAAAGCCACGGACACACTTGAAACGATTAAGAAAAACAACATCAAAAAGGCGGCGTTTAAGGCTTTGAGTTTTCTTTGCAAAAGTCTTCCGAAACGGACCTCTAAAAAGGAATTACAAATTATTAAGTTGGCACGCAAAGAAGTCGTTGAAGAATTTGGACGAGAAATGAAGATGAAGATGAAGATGAAGGTGAAGACGAGAACGAGAATGAGGCCGCGGACCAAGACGAAGAATCGAGCTTGGATTAGGCTAGTTTAAATTTAAATAAATGTACTTTTATTTTTAGTGTAACGTTTTTATTTTTAGGAGTTTAATGTTTTTATTTTTAGGAGTTTAATGTTTTTATTTTTTAGGATTGTAATGTTTTTATTTTTTAGGATTGTCATGTTTTTAATTTTAATGAAATGCGTTTTTATTTTAATTATTGTGTATTATTTAATTAAGTTTATTGGTGTGGGTTTATGGAATATGAAACTGACAGGAAACTGACGGATGATTGTTGGGAGGGGCCTGTCAGTTTTTATCAGTTGGATGAAAAGGCTGACGTGACGCTGATGTGGCGCGTCAGTTTCTGTCACTTTCCGTCACCATTGGGAGATGTCTAACTAATACATATATCATTTTTGCTTTCGTGATCATGAACTCATAATCCGTACACTGGTATGGTGGTACTATGGTAGTATATAAAAAAAATGAAATAATTGGATAAAATAATGTTTGTTTGTTAACTAAACCCAACCCGTTCTATTTTGACCCAGACCAAAAACAACTCCTTCCAACCCGAACCCCTTTGAACTATTTCCCAACCTGTCGGACTAGTCCATGTTGCTGATGCTAGGTGTAACACCAATTATGCTTTGACCAGTTTTTATGTTCATAAAACTGGCTCCATTTTCCCTTGTATCATCAATATATAGAGGCTCTAAAAACTCGATCGATTGGGTGGCCCGGCCACCGTTGACATCTATGCGGGTCCACCTCTCCTCTTGATACAAAATAGTTGTTTCATAACAGTTTCTTTAGTTATTTCTTCATCTTCAAGCTTTTTATCTTGGTATCCAATATCGAATGGACATAAAATCGACAACAAAAAAAATATAAGTTTCAAAATCTACAAAGTTTTTTTTCCTACATAAAATTCAATAATCAAACTACATGGTTTAAAGTATAAGCTCAAAAAAAGCAAGGAATATTGATATCTTGCTCCTAGAACCAAGAACAAGTGGATCTCTACAATCATCTAAGTGCATCAATATAAACTTCTCTTTTCTTTCTTTTTTTTCCCTTTTCTTCATTGTTCATTTGGGCTTAATTTTATAAAAAGTTGTAAGACTCGGATGATGATATTAAAGCCGAAATAATGTTATGATGAAGATGAAAATAATGTTGAAAATGGTCCAAGTAACATCAATGTCCTTATTCTTTTAAAAAATTCATTATATGGTATATAACTATGCGTAAAGTAAATAACCAGATCACATTAATTTCAACAAATTCGGGATCTATAGTGAATAATCTAATATATCATTAGATTAAATTAGAAGTTTTGTTAACAACAATCGTAAATACATCATATATCATACTTCAACCACTGTAAATACATCATATATCATACTTCAACCATATTTACAGGGAGACGTTGAATTTGTTACTTACTACAATTATGATGTATGTCTTAAAAGTTTGGTTACAGCTTAAGAGTTGTTCTTAGACCATTCCCAGCAGAGGACAGAAACTGACATAAACCGATATGTCACGTTTGCACAACGTCAGCTTTTCACAAAACTGACAGCCCTCTGTCATCAGTCTTCCGTCACTTTTTTTTTCCAGGGACTCAGTAACTTATTATTTAACCATTTAAAACACAATAATTTAAATAAAACACATTTCATGAAAACCGTTTAATCGAACTGTAATCAAATTAACCGCTAAACTGAACCATTTTAACCGATCCACCACACAAACCGACCGTAAAAGATTTATAGTTTGGGGTTTTGGGATTTTGGGCTTTGGTCTAACGGGCCTTACATTTTCTTATTTTACTAGTCCAATACTTTCACAACTCACAAAGGAAACAATTCATGCAATTTACGGAGTATAATTTATTTTAGTTTCCGAAACGTAAAGCGGTGTCTACCTGCAGATAATCTCCATCTTCTTCACCCGTTGATCGGTGCCGGAACTAATTCTGTTACTTTTCGATTTTAAGTCGGTGATATTAATTTACAGGTATCTATCCTAATTGTTATCATATCTAATCTATATTCCGATCTATACATCCGTTCGTTTACTTCAAATGCTATTTAGCCTCCAGATCAGTTAAATTAATTGATATCTAGTATGAATCAGATCAGTTAATTCTTAATAGTCTGTATATATTAGCTAGATTCACCTATTTTATTATGTAATTTGAATCCGAAGAGCAATTGTGATCTGTTCATGTTCTTACTTAAAAAAAAGCCCTAATTTTGATCTTGTTCAAGCTGGTTCAGTTACGTGTGTCTTTCACCATTCCGGAATATATAGAATTTCAGTTTAATAGGTTAATGATATGAAAATTGAGTAGGTGAACAGTTTGTTACTGTGTTATGAGGCATGATCCTGATTTTTGGAGTACGTATAAGATATTGATTTTGTAGATGCTATGTTTTTTGTTTTTTTACGTAATGCTATGATGATGTCCCATTTAGAAGATAATATAATGTAGCCAGAATATGACACCCAGGTGATTCTTTAACATTGTTTTCGGTTGATTAATTCGTATGAGCTTTTTGGATAGGTACGATTGTAATGATTTTCTGGATTATATTACCTTCGGAGTTAGAACTTCTACTAGTGACATATAATCATGTTTTCTAATTGCCTCTCACAAGAAAGTTGTTATTTTTCTTTCATATCTTCACTAACTTCTCGTAAGAGTAATTAATGGTTGTGATCTTCGTGTATTTAGCATTTGTGTTTGTATTAATTTTGCTGAATGTTATCTGGAGTGTAGGAATTCAGTAATCCTGTATAAGATTGAGAAAGAGACAATCACAAAACATGCCTGCACAAAAGATTGAAACAGGTCATACTGATACTGTCCATGATGTGTGCATGGATTACTATGGAAAGCGAGTGGCATCTGCATCCTCTGATGCCACCATTAAAATAATTGGCGTTGGTAACAACTCTACTTCCCAGCACCTCACGACTTTGACTGGTCACAATGGTCCAGTATGGCAAGTTGCGTGGGCCCACCCCAAATTCGGATCACTCCTAGCATCATGTTCCTATGATGCAACCGTTATTATTTGGAAGGAAGGTAACCCAAACGAGTGGACCCAGCTCCATACATTTAGCGACCATAAATCTTCAGTTAACTCGATTGCTTGGGCCCCACATGAGCTTGGTCTCTGCTTGGCTTGCGGCTCTTCTGATGGGAACATATCGGTCCATACTGCCAGGTCAGATGGTGGCTGGGACACTACAAGGATCGACCAGGCACACCCTATTGGAGTGACCTCAGTCTCATGGGCCCCATCAATGGCTCCTGGGGCTCTTGTTGGATCTGGTGCTTTTGAACCTGTACAAAAACTGGCCTCTGGTGGTTGTGATAATACCGTCAAAGTGTGGAAGCTTTCTAACGGAATTTGGAAAATGGACTGTTTTCCTGCATTGCAAATGCATACTGATTGGGTCCGTGCTGTTGCGTGGGCCCCAAATCTTGGACTTCCAAAGTCAACAATTGCAAGTGCCTCAGAGGATGGTACTGTTGTGATATGGACTGTTGGGAAAGAAGGTGATAATTGGAATGGTAAGGTGTTGTATGATTTCAAGGTCCCAGTTTGGAGGGTATCATGGTCTTTAACTGGAAACCTTTTGGCGGTGGCTGCTGGTGATAACAATGTCACTTTGTGGAAAGAAGCTGTTGATGGAGAATGGCAACAGGTGACAACCGTTGATTAGATATCTTTTTTCCAAATTTGTTCCTGTTGTTTGCATATACTGCATTTTGTGTTATCCTGATCTTTTTGGATTTGATGTAGCTTCGAACCATATTGGATTTGGTCTTAACCGTATGTTACTACCAGAAGAGTATAATTAATGGATATTTCTTTTCTTATAATTGTTTTTCCATATGCATAGAGGATTTTAAGCATAAGGTATTTCATTGATGCTCTTATGGTTGTGAAAACTAAAATTGCGATATTTTTAGTTGTGGTTTGAGAAGTGATTTAGCCATCTGCCATTAGTGTTTTGCATCATGACATGAATTGAGTAAGTTTGGTTGATAGATGAATGATCACACATTCATATCTTGCATATTGTATATTGTCTGGTAAGTAAAAGCGTGAGATTGTTTATGTTACTTCAAACAAAGCTGATTGCTCTGATATACCACAAAAGAGATGTTGTGATTGCAGTATCACTAACTTGGCGGCATTACAATCGTAGGTTTATCTCTGTTAACGTCCCTACATCTCACAGTACCACCATGCGGTTTGATTGTATACCACCATGCGGTTTGATTGTATGGATGGGAGTGTTTGTTCAAGGTTCCGGTGGGTCTCATCTCCTTTGTTGGTCGTGGTCGGTTTTTCACCCATTAGTTATGGTCTACCAAGTGATTGCCCTTATGCGGAGTGCGATGTGTTGGGTTTGGATGATGGGAGTCCACTTTCGATTGTAATAGCTAGGGTCGCCGTTGTTTCAGGGTCTGTTAGTTGTATGTAAGTTTAGGTTCGTGTTGGTTCAAAGTAAGCATTAGGGTTGTTTAGATTGGAACTTAACTTTTAGAGTCGTGTTGTTTTGGTCAATTATCATTTGGGGTCGTATTTTCCTAACATCTCGCTAGTTTTAAATTATATATGTCGATGCCTTTCAAAAAAAAAAAGAATCACTAACTTATAATAATTGAGTCAAAATATAGTATATTTTAGTTTGGTTTTCTGTAGCACAATATTAGAGATGTAATGATATAACAAATAAAAGCGATAAATGTCTGAACAGTCTCAAGTCGTAAACAATCGTAACTGGATAACCATACATGTACATCGTATATCTCCCAATGGACTGTTAACTATACATGATTCAAAACATGAAACACGTGTAAAGCACTCGAAATGTATCTATATATGTGCACCTTTGATTTTCTGGTATCTAATAAGGATGACATCTTCCTTGTTTGTTCCTTACAACCATGACCACCTTCGAGTATAGGTACATTTGACAATTCCCTCGACTAGCGAGAGATTGAAGTAAGCAGGAAAAAGGGATATAATCGATCTGAATGGCAGCCACATGGAGGTGAACATAATGCTTGCTGGTTGCTCTAGGTACTCATCATGGAAGATCGGCTGGGTTTTCAAACGATCCTGTGGTATTACGCTTGCAGAATGGTCTCTTGGTACTAAGTAACTCTCCTACAAAAAGATCGATGATAAAAAGTAAATGATAAAAACCGATTCTAGATATTATATGTATGTCTTTAGATATTATATGGTATGGAAGTGAAATGAAACATAAAGAGTATGATAAAAACCGATTCAAGATGGTTAATCTTCCAAAAACAAGACTAATAACACTTTGCAATAATTTTCTCTTGTAATGATCTCATGCAAAAGCTACAATTTTTAAATAGTAAAAATGATGCCCCTCATTTACGAGGGGTTTCTAGTATGAACTAAAAGATGAAAATGAAATTAAAGTAAATGGCGAGAGAAGTTCATTGAAACTACAAGAATTATTGAAAGAATGAAAGTACCAATCAAATTGTGCTATGTGTACAAAGAGAATGTTTCGCATGTACAAAACTCATTTACCCCCAAACTTAAATATCTTACAAACGACAAATTGAAAAATTATGAAAATTGCACCATTAGATTCAACGTTTTATCCTCTTCGATTTGCCGTCCTTTAAGACATACTTTTGACGAGTTTTTTTTTTCATTTTTTGATGGGTTTCACATTTTACTAACACATGTGTTAATATTTGGTTGAACATTTAATTTAGATATAGGATTTAGGGTTTTGGGTTTGGTAGAGTTTAGGATTTAGTAGGGTTTAGGGTTTAGTAGGGTTTAGGGTTTATTAAAATTTAGGGTTTAGAGTTTTGTAAAATGTTTAGGGTTTGGGGTTAGGGTTTAGGGTTTGAGGTTTGGGGTTTCTTTCCGAAACCCCAAACCTCAAACCCTAACCCCTACATTGGTACTTCCATTCTTTCAGTAATTTTTGTACTATAATGAATACATCTCAGTAGATGGTATTGCCTATTGGAACACAATATCGTTAGCAACAATTACTTTTGTTTTGTCTTTAATCATCATAACATCTGAATTAATTATGATCTCCTTAAAATCAACCTTCTTTCAATATATACTACTAAGATTGAACTATTGAATTCTTTCTTTTGGAATTAGTAATTAGTAAATAGTAAGTAGTTCTTATTTAATCAGACTTGCCAGAAGTGATATGTAAAATTCAATTTGTAATCTGCATTTCGTAAAGTCATCATCAGTATTGTTTATTTATGTTTTTTCTTTAAAGAAGATTCTTTCTATGTCTATTTGTACTTCTATTGATCATAGATATTATTTCGTCAACTAGATTTTAGAATATGAGAACATAAAATATATACCAGTTAAAGATTTTTACTATGAGTAATAATAACTTATGGCGTACGGAGTATTATATAATCCGTCCGTCACAAAATTATTTCACCCGATAAAAATCACGTAGTTTAATAAAAATATAATTATTATTGTTTCCTGTTTCTTACTTTTTGCAGAATGGTAGTTTTACTATCATTCAATTAATTACTTCTTTCTTAAAAAAGTGTAATAATAATTTCAATGAAGAGTAATATGGTAATCACGATTAAAATTCACTATCCAATTAATTTGGAACATTCAAAAAAGAAACATCCACTATAATTTTGTGAAGGATCGAGTACTATAATAAGAGTGTCAACAAATCTACATTTAATATACCATGGGAATATAATTTATCATGAATATGAATACTTAGTAGGATCTAGATGTCATGAGAAAATATTAAGTTGAATATATCAAGAAAATTTATTGATTTAATCATGAGATTTATATGTAGGATTGATAATAACGTATAATATTATCCTAATTTCAAGCATCAACTAGTAGAACATGGGATGATTAGTGTTCCAATGCACTACTACTGCTAACGTAAATAACAAATATTCAAATGCATGTGACAATAAATAAAAACTAGTAGTGGCGAAGTCAAGTAGTTGGAGACTTGATCTTCTGATTCTTCCTAACGTGCGGGTCATTGGATCACTCGAGTGGTCGTGTCGGGTCGGTTTTACTATCCATTAGACTCGTATCAATAGAGTGATATATTGTTTGTTCAACATATGACAACTTCAAATACCACAACTTTTTTGGAAAGGGTGATGTTGCCTTTGAGAAGGAGATGTTTTATGCCAAAGTTTTGCTTTAAAGCATATTGAAAAGTTTGTTCAATATTGTGTAAAAAGGTGA
This sequence comes from Pseudognaphalium luteoalbum, assembly GCA_963422505.1. Classification (NCBI taxonomy): domain Eukaryota; kingdom Viridiplantae; phylum Streptophyta; class Magnoliopsida; order Asterales; family Asteraceae; genus Pseudognaphalium; species Pseudognaphalium luteoalbum. The sequence goes on from OY730195.1 coordinate 31,695,341, forward strand.
AATACATGCATCAAAGTCAACATGTGTAAAATGAAGATGAAGAATGAAGACAAGCTAGGCATTGAGGTTAACATATATTCATAGCTCTTCTTCAACATCCTCTAACCTCACTAACTCATATCACACATCTCTAATGTCAATCACAAGTACATCTCGATTTACTATCAATAAATAAAGGAAGAAAAAAACCCTTGTATTTACGAAAGACTGAAATGTAGTACGTGCGGTTAATCAGTAAAAGAACATCAATAAAAATCTAAAGAAGGTGGAGTCGAAAATGAATACGCGAAGAAGATGACCCACCAGGCTACCAAGATTAACAATGACACCATAATTAAACGAAATCATGTACGAAACATGTTTCCATTTTCATCAGTTTTATCCTGAGCTAAACAAAGTTACGAGACTTGCACTCTATCTCACCTCTTGGATTTTTGGAACTTATGTGTAACTACATATAGGCATATTGGCACAGCTTAGTAGAGTTGCAGGAATTATCAAATAGCATGTTTTTTGAGTGAGTGACCAGAAACAATTATTAATATTGAGGAGTGGTACAACTTGATTTTTATTTCATACAACAAAATTGTACATTAAAGAGTTGTACTATATGCATTAATATTGAAATTTTTGGTGTATGCATCACAATTTTTTGGTGTATTTATCGACCCATTAATATTTATAGGTTATTTCAAAGCATTGAATATGTATTTTAAGTATTCAATGAAATATTTTACTTATCAATGAATATATATGCTAAAAAAATTTGCATGGTTAATTTTTTAAGAACGTGAGAGTTTTCCTTAAATAAACGACGATATACTAGTCTTGCGTTCCTTCATCATGTAAACTCACTTTGTTACTAGTATTATTCTTACTTATGACTAACTTGACATGTAATTTTTTAAAATCTATGAACACAACCATTGATATCAATTAATTGTCAGAATGTTCATCTACTCTATAAATTCGTGTTTTAGGGGGGAAAAATCAGATATAAAATTAAACCATGATATTTTGGTACACTTGAAGAACTAACCTTGCAAATAGACATGAAGTCATAATCAGATTCCCGATCACCAATTCCAATATCCGGCAAATCGTCACCGAACTCTTTCTCAACCGCAATCCTCTTCCGTTGACCGATCAAAAACCCAGGCTCCTTCACAAATCCAGTAGCTCTTTTCGACACCGGATCAACCTCAATCTCCGTTCCAATCACTTTCTCACCTCCTAAACACTCCTTCACAAACACATCCACCATCACTACCGGATTCGCCGTCACAACTACCTTCCGTTCACAGCTATCAAACACTTCAAAACTGTCTCGCCTCACATTCGCGGCGTAGAATCGCGGTAGAATGGCGCGTGAGGCGAACTCGATGTCGTGGATTTTGATTCCGGTGAATGTGATGAATATTATTAGCTTACCGGCGAGATCTTCGGAGATGAACATGAAAATTATCGTGATTATCGGAATAGATAGAGATAGAATTAGGCCGCGGATGAGGCTCCCGGCTTCGATTGCCATGAGGACGTAGTATGGAAATGAAAAGCTCGCTCTAAGTAAGGTTCCGTCAAGGTCTGCCGCGATTGAGCGGTGGTTTACGGTGGATAGATCGCATTCCGATATCGGAGGAAACTTCTTGTCGTCCTGTTTTAGCTCCGGCTGCAACATCTCTCTCACCCTCTGAAACTAAATAACTAACTTACTAACTAACTCTCTCCAGAGAGATAGATAAGGTTCATGATTTATGTGTGAATTATATAAGTTAATGCTGAAATTACCAAAATGCCTTTACTAGTCTTGACCAGATTTTTTTTTTTTTTGTATGTACACGATATAAAAATAATGATGATAAAGTAATGTACAAGCTTTTGTACAATTTAATTCACATGATCGTGTCATTTAAAGATGGTTTTTAGTGTGCTGACTGTATAAAGATTTGAATTCGTGATTATGAACAGTCCGATTATTGTGATTATGAACTTGTGATTGTTGACAACTGTCTGATTACATATAGGCCGTTAATCAAATGATGGATAACTTTGTTTGAATGCCCGAAGTAAGTTCCTAAAGAATTTACTGTCTGCTATAGTTGAACACATTAGGTTGGTGTATGAATATACGAAGAGAGGAACTAATCACGATAATAAGCAGCAGCCCAAAGTCTTCTAATCTAAGTATAATGTTGCTCAATCTATCTGTGTAGTTACAGAAATAGCATAATCTCTAAAAGGGATGACTTATTTGCATACTATGAATATCATCCCTTATTGTTCAGAAGATTGAAGCTGGACATGAGGACAAAGCCGGTCTGGTTCTCCTCTCGACCACAGATGTCTCAGATCGCCACGTTTCTTTCCCAACACCAATAACGTTCCTACAAATTCAAACCATTACTTTATAGCATCAACGTTACACAAGCTTATCTATTTCAGTATTGTATTTCGACTTGAATATTTAGAGCATCATGGTTGATATTTTTGTTGTATACAATTTATGAGTCGGAGTCTTACCAACTGTGAAAGGGACAATGTACAGCAAAGCAGGTTGACCATGTCCATCCATCAAGTTCAGAGCTACGTATGTAATTAGCAGACCTGCAGAACAGAAAACACAGGCATCAATATGACACTACTAATGAACACAGCAAACACGAGGGAACATATACATGCTTTCAGGTCTGCTGTCTGCATACCTAAACCGTAAGCAATCATTGCCCACAAGAAGTATCCGGCTCGCAGACTCTTGTTCGACAGCCAATCATACCTAATAATCAAGAAAATGATGTTAGAAAAACTAAATATATCCCATCTATTGAAACTGCATATCCTTTTTCGGAAGCTTTCATGTTACAAGTACGCATTAGCAAATCTATATATGTTACAAGTCATACTATGGAATCGGGTTCCCATGTTTTTTGTGTGGAAGTTTATGTATTTGGCAAAGAGTCAAACTATGTATTCACTCAAAGCAAATTTTATCTGCTTGAGGAAGTGGAAAAGATTCATGATGTTGTTTAGAAACTGGCAGTTAGTGGTAACAATGACAACCAAGTCACCAAGAAGTGAGTTGATTCTGGATTTATTTTACCTCTAACGGGTCAACTTGGTAAGCTTTATATACTTTGGTGAAAATGAATGGGTCGAGAGAGACCAGAAGTGATTTTAAGTTCACAATATAAAAACAGAATGAAGCTTTTGTAATTATCTTTTAATACAGTAACAATGTATAGAAAATACGATAAAAGGGAAATGTTTGTGGGACAACCCAAACCAACTCGTTTTCACCCATATTAAAACTACCCATTTTGACCCCAACCCGCCAGACCTGACTATTTAACCACCTCAACTGGCAGTACAGATTAAAGTCCAATAAAAGATAAACTGCTCAAACCTTAAAGAAAAAGCTACTAACAGCCCTGGTAATATAATGTCACCGAATCCGATGATGCTATAGCCCCCCCAAGGATCAAACATTCGTGGGATTTTCAGTAACATTGGGATTCCATCTTCTCCGCTTTTATCTCCACGAGCTACCTGTATTCAGAAGAAGAAACAGTCATGATGTGGCGATATCCAAAACAAATATGGGTGCAATGGTGGTCAGCAGTCGTAGAACCTCACCATTATCATCACGCTTTCATGGAACCACCATTTGGAAACAAACACCCAGAATATGTCATACAAGAACGCGCAGCTGAGGAGAACTGTCCCCACCTAATTTGATTAAAAAAATGACAATATCAGAAGTGCATCAGGCAAGATATCATCACATTTATGGTTTGTTCTTTTATTTTAAGATTGTTGAAACCTAAGCTTATCATGGAATATATAGATTACAAAGACGAAGGGAAAAAATCTCAAGTTAATACTCAAGTCTCAAACAACAACAACAACAAAATGCCATAGGTTAAATTGTTAAACATCTAGCATTTTACCATAATTCGGAGAAATAAGTAGCTGGCAATGAATATAGACAAGTACCTTAAGGTTGGGCACTCGTATTATCTGGATTACTGTAATTATCAGCGCAATACCCTGATTTAAGAAGAGAAAATGGGAATTTACTTTTAGATATTTCATCCATATTTTATAGATGCCGAATCTACTGTATCATATATGTTTCAAGAAGCCTAAAAGTGATCATACAAAGAAGAATGATCTTACAAGTACATCTTGACCTATCCATGCAAAAGAAATTCTGCGATAAACAGCCCATACAACAGCGAATGCTATGCAGAATGGAGAAACACCCAGAGTAAGATAGGACACAGCTCCCAAGAATGGAACCTTGACGAATGTTTCTGCAGCATGTTCAAACCATCTGAAACTGCAACATCTAACAGTTAGTTCAGACTTCAAACTACAGACTTATACAAACATACCGACGAAGCTATTGACGATTCAAAAGTTATGTCACTGACACAGCAAGAACTCCAATCATCAAAGAACATACAGCAAATATTGCCAATACTAGTAATTTACTGTAGCAGTTACCATTGTCAGACCTATATTAGCTACCAATACCATAACTGCTAATGTGTGCCATGTATAAGTTTATAGTTTTGTATCGCACAAAAGTTATAATTTTGCATATGCAAGTAATAACAATAAAAACAAAACAAAAAACTTGCCTACCATGACAACAAAGCCACCAAACAAGTTTGCAGACCCTGGAAAATGAGAAGGATCAAAGTTCATCTAGCGTCAGCACCGTATTCAACGCGATCACATGTAAAGTTATATTTTGTGACAGAAAAAGCACCTCAACACCACCAATGGCAAAGAGGACAACCAGGACTTCAATGAACCAGTACGACATCAACTTGTAAAGCATGACTAAGAAGCAGGATGCAATCACAACAAAAAGAACTGCAGAAGTTGTGTTAATGTCCACCACACCACTTGATCGAGAAGATTCCGTATTCAAGTATTCATCAGAAGCATCCTGGCAAGAACGTCATTATTAAGGCTCAGTAAAAGTCTTATTAGTATTTTATCTTTATATATGATGACTCCCTTCTTATCATAAGCTTTGTATGACCTTTAATATTTTGTCCTGTTCGATAGCTGCTTCTCGAGCACTCCACGCAGACCAGTAAGATGCACATAGTATGGTACCAACAGCCATAAGCCACAAAAACACCTCTGCAACATCAACCAGTGGGCGCTTTGGAGAGTATAGCTGCACATAAACTGAGAAGAAAACTTCTTAGAAATCAAAAAAAAGAAGAAGGAACAGTTAGGTTATGCTGCACATACTCAATCACTTGCAAGCAAAAGCGAAAAGCCTGGCAAGTGATATTCCCCAAATATCATGCAAAAACAAGATACCTGTCAATGTACAAGAACACAGATTGTTCCACATACCATCTAATTTGTTTTGAAGACTTTCTTTCAAGCTCGCACCAGCATCTTGTGGTAGCATCACTGCAGGGATGTGAATATGCACATCTGATTCATCTGCTTCGCAAACCATCTTAAAGAGTTCTGTAGAAGGGTGTCATGTTAGTTTCCACATGATACTATGCATATTATTCGAATATTTGACATACAACCAAGAGGGTGAGGAAAAGCCATGTAAAAAGATGTACCTGTTTGGTTGTTAATAATAAGAATTGCTGAAGCGCCCGCAGCTTCAGCAACGCGTGCCTTGGCCGTAAAACTGCAATTGCCTCGGTGCACCAGGATAACTTCACCGGTAAGCTACAGACAATAAGACCTCCGAATGCTGAGTTCTGATATAAGTAGCAAACTTAAAAAACTTTCAATAACAATCTTCGCACACTTATCGGTGACATGTATTCAAGTTATTGAGAGAGAGATAGAGAGAGAGGGAGGAAGGAAGGGGAGAAAAGTAAACCTTGTTTTTAGGTGTACTACAACAATCGGGAGGGTCTGCAAGGGCAACCCTGCTTTTATTAGCATCCTTCTCCTTAGATTCCAAAGTAGGGCCGAATCGGGCGCCAACACCTACAAACTCTTCTTCTTCATTATCACCAATCCAGGTAGGAACTTTCACCTATTATGCAACATCAACAAAGTGCAAAAAACGATATAGAAAATCATTTGAGAAAAATAGACCTTGAAGCAAAAAAAAACTAAAAGAAAAAATAATATAAACAAGAGTTGCAATTACGATTAAAATGGGCAAAAACAGCATACCAAATTACCAAGTAACGCAAATGTTCTATATTTTCAAGAGTTCTCCGAATGTGCTATATTAAGGCCAAGAACAACCTAGCGCTCTCAATACCCGCAGAGAATCAGGCATCTTGTAAGACGAACCTATAAGGGTTCTAGGCTTCAGATAATCTTGTTTTAAGGTGTTCTTAGAGGTTGAGACCTTAAAAATTCTATATACACTCTCTCTACAGGTCTTTCAGGTTTCTTGTGTTCAATCCTCCACCCAGGTTTCAATCTGTGTATTTCAGTATAACTCACATTTTCGAGCCCTCCAGAGTCCGATGCTAAGGCCACAAGATTTGCTAAGTCATACTAAGTAAACCCTTGACGATAACAGTGAGACCCCGAATAATTAAACACCTTAGAACTATATAATTAACCATTAAAGGAGCAAATCAAAAAACAAGTTTCCATTTTGCCAAATTACTATAGCAATAGCATATTAATACAGCAAGCACACTGAATTTGCATTTCTCCATTTCAAAGAATTCCTAAATTACACTTTGCCCAACTCTATAAGTTAAATAAACTAACGTTCCACTTAGGCACTTTCTACCCTAAAATCGCGGATAACAGCACAAGAATTTTCATATTATTAACAAACAAAATGAAACAGAAATCGTAACAATAAATTAGACTCAAATACACCTAGAAAAGGGAACCAAGAACAAATTAAAGCCAGATATCCTACTCTAGCAAACTGACAAGAACTTAGATTCACAAAACAAGTTGCAACTAACATTTAGCAATATTAATAATTAATAATAATAAAATAAAATTAACATATCTGCGTCTATCCGTATATAGACCTACCAATATATCTTAATATCTTAATATACTGTATACAGCAAAACATAAACTATCAACGGTGTAAAAAATTAATTAAAAACTGAACTGAAATTGAAGTATACCAGAACGAAATTGTTATCACATCCAGGTCTCTTAGGAGCAACATCATCCTGATGAACAATATCGCCAGCGAAAACTAAGGAAAAACTGCAAATTAGTAAGAGTACGACCACCTCAAGTACCATTCTGCTTCGTATTACAGCTTCTTTCATCAATAGATTGCTGATTTAGTTAAATACAGAATAAATATATAGTAGAAATAAAGGAAGTGATTGAGGAAAAAGTCAAAATTAGGGTTTCATAGTTTATTTCGGTTTGGTCGTTATCGTGGTTAGATGATGGTGGAGATGAACATGGTACGAAATGAGAGAGAGAGAGAGAGATATATATATATATATATATATATATATATACGTACAGGAGGTGTGTATGTATATATTATGTGGTGATCTTTTCACTTGCTTCTATGGTACGGACTAGTATTTAGTGGCAACCTTCTTTTCGTTTGTTTCATTGTCTACGCGCAATACATCGCGTGATCGGCAAGCACGGATCTAATCATCACTTTAATAATGGGTGTGTCTTGTACGGGCTTCGGGTTTTAATATCTATTTTTAATAATAAGGTTCGGTTCATAACTCTTGGTTAACATCACAACTTTTTCATGCTTCAGTTTGACTACAGTTTGACGTATTCTTAAACCAAACCGACCAATTTAACGTATCAAACCAAATCAACCCAGACAAGTGAAACCGGTTTGGATCGGCCGGTTTGACGGTTTAAACTAATTTGTTTTTATATATATATTTTTAATAAAAAGTTTGTTGACTAACATTTAGGTTAGATGATACTAGTAGTAATGCAACTATGATTATCTTAAAAAAAAATTTAAAGATATAAATACATAATTTAGTATTGGTCAAAAATATTTTTAACAATTTATTTAATGATTATTGACTTTAATAACATTGTTACATAGCCAAAGTTTTCTTTTACAATCTTTAATTTTGAATTTATTTTGTTGTATACGTTGGCAACTTTTCAAGTGAACCATTTTGGGTACCATAGAAAAGGCAAATATGAGTTTGTTTGTTAGAGAAAAATGTTCAAAATAGAATGGCAAAGAATGAAGAATGGATGAACTAATAGGATTGCTCTATTTCAAAAACACATTTTCACATTCTTTTTTAAAAGTTAAATATATCACTAACCGTATGTCTATAAATTATAAAAGTTACATATTCGAAATCAGCATTTTTTTTCTTCGATTTTAGATCTAACAAGCTATATTTTCAAAAAAGTTTTTTATTTTTTTTATTATCGAGTTTATAAAAATTTCTGATTAAATTTTAAATTCAAATCATTGATGATTTTAAAAGATTTAAACATGAAAAACTAACTTGTAATCACATGCGATTGAACATCGAAGTATCAATCACATGTGATTAAAGAGTAATAAATTTTCAAATCCTTTATTATATTTATACGGTAAAGTGAAATCAAATAGAAATCAAGCATTTATCATATATTGGTAAATTGTTCATCAAATATCAATTTTTAAATGAAAATAATATGTGATTATATGCAAAATCATATGTGATTATATAATAAATCACATGTGATTTAATGTACAACTAACAATCACATATGATTTTTAATGAAAACAAATGCAATTATTAAAAAAATTATAATTATTAATGTGGTGAATATTTGTAACACCCTCAAATTTTGGGTTGCGGAAGCGGTCGGGTCGGGTGTTACCAAATCAAATATCACAAGCACAAAGGTACATAATGAACGACTCTAAATGAGACGTTTGAAAATAGTTATGCATTTCCAAAATAAAAGTGTATACAAGTTGCGAGTTTGCAAAATAATTTCAATACATAATTTGTAACACAAAAGTTATGCAGAGAAATCCGGATGTTTGAAAACATGCGACTCGAACTAGCATATCTTGTAGCAATCCTAATTCTACTGGGCACCTGAGAACACATGCTAAAACGAGTCAGCTATAAAGCTGGTGAGTTCATAGGATTATTAGTTGAAAACATAAAGTATAAACCTTGTATGTTTTTGAAAAATGATTTTGTAACATCCGCAAAACGGGCCTAGTTGTTTTGTATTATTTCCTGATTTTAAAATGATTATTTAGAGTGTTAGGAAATAATATCGTTTGAATTGTTTGAAAATAATTGGAATAGGAGTCAGATATTCCATTGTGACAGGTAAATTATTAATTGTTTTAAATTAATAATGTTGTCGGTAAAATAAAAGGTTTGGACTCGCGAATGGTTTTCGGGTTCCAGACAATAGGTTAAGAAGGGGGATAAATTACACTGTGTAATATTGGAGTCGGTTTGAGGAAGCCGACTTAATTTCTTTACTTTCCGCAAAAGTGGTCATTCCCTTTTGAAAACCAAAAACACCTCAGGAAACAAACAACTTTAAATTGAATTGAAGATTTGATTGTTCTTGTGTTTGAATTCAAGTTCTTGATCAGCAGATACATCATCATCATTATAAGCTTGCTACTTGGAGTGTAAGTGTTCTTGTTAAAATATTTATAAACTTCCTTTGAATCATTAGAGTTAATGAGTATATATGAAATTGATGATTGAAATGATGATATGTAATGTTGATCGTTGTTAGAAACTGTTATTAGTTGTATATAATCGATTAGGAAGCTGAAGTAATTGATTTGGGTATGTTTATATTCGGATTCAGCTTGTAACAGACCTGCAGATCGCTGGTCTGGGTGTAGAAGCCGGCGGGTTCTAGGACTAGCCGGTGGGTACTCGGGTTTTGAGGGGAATCGACTTGATTGCTCGCAAGCAATGTATGAGAGTCAGCAGTACCACGACATGCCCGACTTAGTACTACGACATGTCCGACTAGTGTATTTTGAGAGCCGGTAGTACTACGACATGCCCGACTAGTATGATCGTATTTGTATAAACGTATGTATATCCATATACATAAGTAAATTGTAGGTAGTACCAAGTACTTTGAGATTTTATACAAATATGTGTATATATACGTACATATATATATATATATATATGAGTCTTGGTTTATCAAACACATCAAACAAATTATCGCGTAGCATATGAAAATGATTTATCGTATCTAAATACGTATATACAATACTTAGATATTATTAATAGTACAATTGAGTCGAGGTATGAATAACTCATCTCCTAGTTAATCAGTATTAGTATAACGAACTATACTAACATGCGTTACTATTGTCTACTCCTAGCCTTAAGCCTAGCAAGTATATTGGAGTCTCGTGGAAAGGTTCACTTAAGTACAATTCCCATCCTGATGATCATAGTGTCTATCGGCAGTCTTAGTTCCTAAAAGGAAGACTAATCCTGTAATATGTCTAGTTGTTATTTAGTGTAGGTGGAACAGTTTAGTTCTATTACATTCGATGATATTGTCCCACGATAATATGGCCAAAGTATAGTGATAACCTAATCAGGTTATAAAATGGTAGTCATTGTTTAAGATCTAGTGAAATACAATTGTAACCTACCTAGATTAAGTATTGATATTGTTCTACGATAATATGTTGGGTGTAATCCTAAGCATTACACATCTCATATTACATACTGTAAAATAGATAAGTGTGAATTATAAAAGTTTATCATTATAATTCAAAACAGTAGTTGTGCATGTGTCTCACCCCGAAAACAGTAAAACAATTGAAAGAGTGGGGCTATGAACTCACCTGAGGAGTTAGCGATCCTACGATACACGCGTCGTCCGATGGGTAACCTCCTAGTGTCCTAAATACGTGAGGTTATATGAGTACGAGACAAATCAGTTTGTCTAAGCGAGTTGTGTAAGTATTCATTTGTCGTTCAGGTTTGGGAACCGTGTACGGGGTCCGGGGGCAGCGCCCCTGGTAGCGGGGTCCAAGGGGTGGCAACCCCTGGCGGGGTCCAAGGGGCAGAGCCCCTGGCTGGGGTCCAACTGCTAGGTCAGCTTGGAAAATTTTTATTTCTATTATGTTGCTGTAGTGAAAAACGATCCGAAATTCCATTTTGGAGTAGATCTAGCTGGTAAAATTTGAGTCTTGACACTTGGTGAAAATCATGGGTTTTCATGGTTCTGTGTTTAGCGACATACGGACTGTGTCGCTAAAAGGTTCTGCGATACAAGGGTTTATGTCGCCAAGTGCGAAATTCGCAATTTAATGCGACATGAGGCTTTGTGTCGCAGTATGCGACAATGGGGTGGTGTGCGACACAAGTATTTGTGTCGCAGTTATGCGACATAGGCTGCGACATTAACCTGCGACACAGGTTGTGTCGCAGTACTATTTTTGGTCCAACTGCGAGACAACGATCTGTTCGAAACGAGTGGCTCCTCCGTGAACCAACCAGAATATGGGCGCGCGGCGTCACCAAAAATGCAATCTAAACTATTTCCGGGCCAAATCTTGTTGATATAATGTTAAAACTTGTTGTTTTAAGTGTTTCTAACTCGAAATAACAAGGAAAAGAGAGTAAATCCTTACGATTTGGAGATCGAGTGAGGAAATGGTGATGTTGAGCTTGATGATGGAGAAGGTGAAGATGATGATGATGGTGATGACGATCTGCTGTTGCTGATGCCGATTTGTTGTTGTTATTGTTGATTTTTGTTGTTGTTGATGATTTTAGAGAGAAACCGAGAGAGAGAGATAGATGGATATAGATATGTGTTTGTGTGTGTGTTTTGTTTGGTAGAAAATGAGAAGAAAAGGGGTGGGGAAGTGGGGGTATGGGGATGGTTGGCCCTCACTTTTAGTGGGGGTTGGTTGTCCCCAATTGTTGTGTTAAAAACCCGTGTTTGTGTACCCGATCGTATTTTTGTAAATTATTTTAAATAAAAATAATTTCTTCGTGTATATTCGTGGTTGTTTAAGTTTTATTCAAGTAAATAAATACTATCTTTAACAATAATACTTTATTTAGAAAAGTTGTGCGCCAATATCCGTTTCTGTATTTCTACGCGCTTTCAGATTTATTTGTACGTGATTTGGATCGATCGGTCATGATATATATACATATATATATATATATATATATAACTTTTGAATACTTTGACATTAATGCGTACTAAGTACGAATAATTAAAGTTTAAATTGGGCGCGAAAGTTGTCATTTTTGACCGGGTGTTACAATATTAATGTGTATTCACGTGTTGATTAACATATAACATGAATAAATAATCGTGAACAACTTTCAATTTTTTTTTTTATCATAAATCATATGTGATTATATTAGAGAACCCGGTAAAAAAGAAAAAAAATTCGTCGAAAGTATAACTTGTGACATCTCTAATTGAAGAGAAAAAAACGTTGATTCCGAATATGTATTGTTATAATTTATGTACATACGGCTTGTGAGATATTTAAAATTTGGAGGTAAAAGTGGAAGCGGATTTTGTAGAGAAATGGAGCAGTCCTATTGATTCTCCAATTCTCTACTTTTTTTACGATCTTATTTGAACCCACATCTTATTTATTAGAGATAAATAATTCTTTTAAAATATAAAATACATACTTATTTAATAACATAATAAGGAAATATGATACGGTTCGGTTTGGTTTAAACGGGCGGTTTGAGTTTTGAAATCGCGAACCAAACCATATATGACGGTTTTGAAAAACCTAAACCACCAAACCAATTATGAACAATAAAACCGGCCAAATTGACCAAGTCACTTTGGTTTGCCCGGTTTAAATTTCGGCCAAACCACGAACACCCCTAATCACAACAAAAACCGAGGTTTTAAAACCATTAAACAATAAGCTTCTTAAAGTGACTTTTTGAATAAATCGTTGGCTCCAGCCACAAACTCTAGCTCTAACTTTAGCCCGTTATTACCAAACATAGTATATTATTTGTTTATCGAATGACATTGAAAGCCCATAAGAGAAATTCTATACATTCTGAAATTTTCTTATTTAATAATCAAAATTGTAATTAATACACCTAAGTTTGCATTACATTTAATGAAAATTTTCTTTTATTTATGATATATTAATTGAAATTATTATTTATAGAGGAAATTTTAAATTTAATAAATGTATTTGAAGGTTATTATATACTCCTTATAGTCATTATCATTTCCCTTAGTTTATATGTTTATTTTTTGAGTTTGGGGCATAAGAAGTGTTACGAACTCAACTTTCCTTATATGATTTGAAAAGGCAATTAATACACATTTGATTAAGTCATATATTTACATATTTAAGTTGATGTTTAATTCAACAAGGTAAGTTGGATTTCATAAAGTACTTATTATGTTCCCTAAAATTTATGTTCCCTAAAATTTAATACCGCTAGGTCAATAGCCCTTTGGTACTTTTATTATTTTCTTATGTTTCTATATATATATATATATATATATAGTTCCATTGAGAACACTTTAAAAATAAGAACGATTAAGAACACCTCATAAATGCACAACTGACAAACAAATTCATTAGATTCGCACTCATACATCACAAATATGTGTTGAAAAAGAGATGCGAACTTTCAAAAATGCACAAATATCTTGCATTTTTTAGATGTACGAATGTCGAATGTTAATCTCAAATTCAAAATAGTATGATGATAATTGAAGTAATATTATTACCGATTTGAGAACGAACGTGTACAGGTAACAATGTGAGAGTACTAATCCACTAAATCAACCCAAAACTTAGTACTTACATATCACACAAACAACATGCTGATAACCAAAGCTAAACGTTACCGGTTCAAAGTCGAGCAAGTTCGAGTATGAATTCGGATTATTAATTATTGAATTTAAGAATAGTTAATTGACCTTATATTTTATTTAGTTCCCTAATCATATACCATATATTCTTATTACAGAGTATTAATCATTTCATTTACATTAATAACTTAAGAACTCTATATAAAATTAAGATTATGTTTTTTCCAATATGTTTAAAGTATGCTGGAGAATGAAATTAAGAATAAAATTCATTCAACAAAGATATGTAAAACAATTATTAAGAAACATGAAAAGATTTATGCTCTCTATTTTAATGTGTACACATTTCTGAAATTACTTTAAAGGATTGGTCATAATCTTATGCGTCATGTATATAAAAGCTATCTAAGATAATTTCAAAAATAAGTTATAATCAAGACATATGTAATTCAATATACATATAGTCACGTTTGTATAAAAAAAATCTATTCACTAACAACATTAATATTAATATAGGTGCGTTGTGCATCAAAAGTGATTTTCTCTCTATGTAATTTAAGTTTCAAAGTCGATCAGAAGTACTTATTAAAAATATTGTTATTTTAGATATGCCCAAGCTAGGTGATTGTAAAGTGGAACATACAAAAGCGTGTTTCATTTTTTATCAAGTACGTAGGTACCTTGAAAATAATATATACAATAATAACGTTTATGGTGTGATTGGCACAACAAACAATTCAAATATTTTTATATATATTAGGTTTTGTTTTACAATTTATTTTCATTTCAGAAAATTTAAGATACAAAGTCTATTAGCCACACTAAACCAAAAGTATTGGTATTTTCTAATGTGTTGATGTACAACAATAGTATATAATAAGACTTAATATTTTTTTTACTTTTTTAGTATTTTGATATAACATCAACCTTGAAAATAGTATATATATATATATATATATATATATATATATATATATATATATATATATATATATATATATGTGTGTGTGTAATTTTTTGAAAAGTCATAATTATTTTAGCATGGGCCGTGCATTGTACAGCCATACAAGCTCACTAGTTTATATATAAAAAGAACACGATCATTTCAAATTGCCTCATAGGTTGACACATATACACTTTAAATAATGACATGTGAAGCTTTAAATAAATTAAAATAATTTTATTACTTAAGAAAATCATTATACTATAACGCTTATAACAAGTTGTTTTTCTTTAAGTAATTTATATGGTTAAAAATCCAGGGAATGTTTCTAAACAGGCTCCAAGTTCTAGTACTCAGAATCGGTCTTCTATAACGGATAAGGGTGTTTAAACCTTATAACCTTGGACAATAGTTTTGGTGTTCTTAATTCGAATGAGAATGAGGAAGATTTGTGGGGTAAGAAGGTTCAATCTGAAGATGTTAAAGTTGATGACCAAAATCAGTCCCGAAACTTAAAAGGGGTTGTTTCTGGTTAAAGTAATTATGTTGTTGACACTGAGTCTGATATTGGGGAAGTTTATGTTGAGACGACCGATTATATGAGACTTTCTAAGGGCGTATCTATTTCTGAGGGGGCAAGCACTCCCGGTTTTTCATCTCCCCATGGTTAGTCTTGCATCATGGAATATAAGGGGCTTGAACCGTGTCCCCAAACAGAATGAGGTTCAAGAGGTGGTGAGTGAGAATAAGTTATGTATTTGTGCCATTTTGGAATCCATGTTCATATTTCTAGACTTGAGCGAATTTGTTCAAGAGTTTTTTGAAGATGAAGTTGGACTTCTAATGCTTCTAGGAGTGATAATGGCTCTCGTATTATTCTTGGATGGGATCCTGACAGGGTAGATCTTATGATTCTATCGTTAATGGATCAGGTTATGCACTGTCAGGTCCGGGTGCATGATAATATTCAATCCTTCTATTGTTCTTTTGTGTATGCAAGTAATTCCTACACCCGTAGACGTGATTTGTGGGATTCTCTTCGGTTGCATAGAAGATTTGTTCGTAGTGCTCCATGGAAGGTTTTGGGTGACTTTAATGCAATCCTTAATTTGGAAGATATGTCTTTTGGTTCTTCTAGTCATTCTATATCTATGCGGGAATTCCGGGAATGTGTGAAGGATATCGGTATTGCTGATGTAAATGCTACGGGGTTCATTTTACTTGGAATCAAAGACCTCAGTCTGATTCAGGTATTTTGAGTACAGTTGATCGTATTATGTGTAGTGGTGAGCTCTTAGATGCTTTGTAACACCCCCAAATTTAATGTTTTGCGGAAGCAAGATTTGGGTGTTACTAATCAATAATCAAGCACACAGATATATAGCAAACGACTCTATATGCATCGTTTTAACAAAATATATTAATATTAAAAGGTTTACAACAGTATGAACTCGTACATAGCTCGTGTTCGTAATATGAGAGATTTAAGTACATAATTAGTTATACAAAATCTAATAATGCAATGAAATCTCTGAAGTTTGCATGAAGACTCGAGCTAAGATCCATCCTGATGGGCAGTCCAAATCTACTGCTAAGTACCTGTGATGCATGTTAAAATGGGTCAGCTAACGCTGGTGAGCTCATAGGTTTGAGTATCAAATAATATTCTATGAACCGTAAGATTTAAGTATTGATTTGCATCCAGCAAATAAAGTTACAGATAATGTATACAACCATGAGTGCATAGTCTGAGCTTAACTCGAGGGTCGGGTCCCATATAGAGAATTCCGAGCGAGGTGCCTCCACGAGTGGCTAATCTACACTTGTCATCTCAAATATTAGTACGTCCGTTTACCCAGTTAGTGCTTGCTAACCCGGACGAGGAGGGTCAATCCTATATGGTACCATATACTAATATTCACGCTACTTTCATATTACCAGACTATACTGACGGAGGACTTTGGTTTGATTAGTTGAAAACAACTCATGTAGTATATTGAAATATGTACTCGCGTTCATGTGTTAAAAACAGAGCAATGTATCACACCCCTAGTAAAACAGTAAAAAGAGGGGCCATGAGACTCACCTGAGCCTGGAGAGTTTATCTTAATAAACTTAGATTGATTTAGCCAAGAATCGAAGTCCAACAACTTGTAACCTGAGGGTGTCCACGACACGCGATGGTTATGACATGATTGAGTATCTCAAAGATCACCCTTGTAGTTGTTTGTTCATCTAGAATGTCCAAATTACCATGATTTGGTTGTTTGTTTAAGTGTTTGAAAATGTGTACGGCCCGTTGGTGATTGTTTGTAATAATAATCCCACATTATTATTTTGATGATTTTGAAGTGTTATACCTAAAAGTAAGTTCCAATGTGTTTTAGAAGTTGTGTCGCATTCGTGTTTGATGTTATACAAGTTTAACACTTTGTGTCAAAGTTTAGATGTAACACGGTTACTCGTGAACCTAGGGTAAGGGCGAAGCCCGTTAATGACGGGGGTCCGGGGGCAGCGCCCCTGGTAGCGGGGTCCAAGGGGCAGAGCCCCTGGCTGGGGTCGAGCTGCCAGGTCAGCTTGGAAAATTGTTATTTCTACTATATTGCTTTGGTGAAAAACGCACCTGGACTTGAATTTGGGTGAAATGGGGCGTCAAATTTGGGTCTCAAAACTTAGTGTAAAATTAGTTTGAAACCTTCTGTTTTATGCGTCACTTATAGCGTCACTTAGGGGCTGGGCGTCACTTAGGAAGTGACGCATGAAAGGTAGAATCTGAGTGAGGGCGTCACTAAGGGAAGTGACGCATACTGAGGCATCACTAAGGTAGCTTGGGCGTCACTTAGGAAGTGACGCATGAAATTGGAAATTCTGACTTTAGGGCGTCACTTAGGTGAGTGACGCATAAGGTGGCGTCACTCCATTAGTGTCGGGTATGAGTGTCGGTTAAGGCTTCTAGGCGTCACTAAACAAGTGACGGAGGTAAGTGTCGGGAAAAAGAGGTTTTATGCGGCACTTATGCAAGTGACGCATGATTAGGGCTTTTAGCGACACTCAATGCGTCACTTAAGTGACGCATGAAGTGACGCTATACTGCACCTTCGTTGCGACACTTAAGGCTGTTAACGAACTTTTGAGCCAAAAACGACTTTTCAGGTTTCCGTTTGGTCTGATCCTTTTACCCAACCCTTATAAGGACATTCTAAGCTTAAAGAAACAACTAAAACTTAAAAACACTTAAAATCCAGAGGTTTCGAGTTTTCGTCGGAAACTTACAAGTTAATGAATCAAGATTCCGAAAAGGTAGGAGTGTAGATCGTGACGCGGTGGTTCTTTTCTTCCAAACGAGCTCAACGATTTAATGAAGCTTGGTGGTGTGTTTTAGTGATTTTTGGTGTAGGTGGTGTGGATGGTTTTTGAGAGAAAAATGGGAGGGAGAGAGAATGAAAATGAAAAGAAAATGGGAAATGAGGGGAGGGCTTTTTGGGGCAGATTTTGGGGAGGGGAGGGGGAGAGTTTCTCCCAACTTTTTAATCCCCGTGGTTGTGCTCCGTCCGGTGTTCGTTTCCCCGATCGTTTAAAACGTTAATTAATTATCTTATACGTATAATTATAAGTTTTAAAAATACAATTGTTTAATTTAATATTTTTGTTGAAGGATTTTACCCAATACTTAATGACTTAAATGGTTTAGTTTGTCTGTGTGTTAAATGTGTAACTCGTGTAGACGTTTATTATATGATACAAAATGTAATTGAAATATTATTAACATAATATTTTTGGATGTAATAGCGTTATTAAATAAAGTTATATTATTTAATAAAATTGTTCACCAACGTCCGTATTAATCGAACCGAATCACATTCGATTGAAATGCGTACGATTTAGCCAAATCACGTAATTGTACATATTCAACAATATATTATTTGATACATTAATTAGCCTAACACAGAACTAATTACATGTATTAACAAGGGATTAGGCACTAATTACTAGTCCTAATTTGGCGGGTGTTACATGCTTATCCAGAGGCACTTGCTATTTTTCAGCCCTACAGGATTTCTGATCATTCGCCTGTTGTGCTTACTCTTCCCATGATTCAGAAATCTCGAGTTAAGGCCTTTAGCTTCTATAACTTACTTGTTCATAAACCAGAATTCAAAGGACTTGTTCAAGAAGCTTTGTAACACCCGCCAAATTAGGACTAGTGATTAGTACCTAATCAGTTGTTAATATATGTAATTAGTCCTTAGATTAGGATGATTAATGTATCTTAATATATATTGTTGAATATATACGAATATGCGATTTAATTAAATCGTACACACCTCTAAATCGAACGGACTTCGATTCAGTTAAATACGGACCTTGGTGAACAATTTTATTAAATAAGAAAAACATTATTTAATAACAATATTATGCCCCAAAATGTTGTTTTGATAATATTCCAATTACATTTCGTATCGTATGATAATAGTCTACGCGACCAAACAATTTAACGCGCAAACAAATTGAAACAAAATTTGTTACATTTTATAACACGATAATTAAGTATTTGGTAAAATACTTCCTCGAAAATATTAAAGAAATACTCGTATTTTAAAACTTGTGTTTGAACACGTAAAATAATTATTTAAAAGTTTAAACGAACGGGAAAACGAACGCCGCACGGAGCGCGTACGCAGGAGAACGAAAAACTGGTGAAGCCCACACCCGGTGGACCCCACCAGCCGGGCCCCCTTTCCCCCTTCTTTCCCTCCTCCTTCCTTGCTTCTTCTCATTTCATCATCTACCTCTCTCTATCTTCCTCTCTTTCTCTCAAAACTCACCACCACCATCACCATTAAACCCACTAAAAACACCCCAAAACGAACCCGGATCGTCAAGCTCGTTTGGAGAAAAGTGACCACCTCGCAACGATCTACATTTCTATCTTTCCGGATTCCCCTCGCGCGAAGTCGTAATTTTCCGACAAAACTCGAAACTCTCCGATTTTACTCATTTTCACTTGTTTATGGGTTATTTAAGCTTAAAATGTCCAAATATGGGTTGGGTAAAAGAATCGGACTAAACAGTCATCGGAAAACATGTTTTTGGCTCAAATTCCGGCCAACAGCTCGTTGTGTCGCAGAGGCTTCAGGCCACCTGCGACACAAGCCCTTATGTCGCTAAACCCCCACTTATGTCGCATATAGCGACACAAGTGACTATGTCGCAAACCCTTCGGATTTCGCATTTAATGACACAAAACACTATGTCGCAAAACCTATTTCCGTCGCATATAGCGACACAACATTTATGTCGCATAAATTGCGGATGTCGCACTTAGCGACACAAGCTCTTATGTCGCAGATATGATCTGCGACACAATAGACTATGTCGCACCTAGCGACACAATCCTTATGTCGCACGTAGTGTCGCATGAAACAGAACCAAGAAAACACAGATTTTACTAAGTGTCGAGACCTAAAATTTTATCACTTGATTTCACCCAAATTCAAGTCCATGTGCGTTTTTCACCAAAGCAATATAATAGAAATAAAAAAAAAAATCGAGTTGACTTGGCATCTCGACCCCAACCAGGGGCCAACCCCTTGGACCCCGCCAGGGGTTGCCACCCCTGGGACCCCGCTAACCAGGGGCGCTGCCCCCGGACCCCCGTCACCTAAAGTATATAATTACTTTTTTTAAGTATAACACCTTTCAAAAATCAAAATAATAATGTGGGATTATTATTACAAATAATCACCAATGGGCCGTACACATTTTCAAACACTTAGACAATCAACCAAATTGAAATCATTTGGACATTCTAGTTGGACAAACAACTACAAGGTGGTCTTATTAGATACCTTCTCATGTTTATAACCATCGCGTGTCGTGGACACCCTCAGGTTACAAGTCTTTGGACTTCAATTCTTGGCTAATCGATCTCAGTTTATTAAGATAAACTCTTCAGGCTCAGGTGAGTCTCATGGCCCCTCTTTTACTGTTTTACTCAGGGGTGTGATACATTGCTCTATTTTAACACATGAACGCGAGTACATATTTCAATATACTACATGAGTTGTTTTCAACTAATCAAACCAAAGTCCTCCGTCAGTATAGTCTGGTAATACGTAAGTAGCGTGAATATTAGTATATGGTACCATATAGGATTGACCCTCCTTGTCCGGGTTAGCAAGCACTAACTGGGTAAACGGACATACTAATACTTGGGAAGACGAGTGTGGATTAGGTACTCGTGGAGGCACCTCGCTCGGAATTCTCTATATGGGACCCGACCCTCGAGTTAAGCTCAGACTATGCACTCATGGTTGTATACACTATCATTATCATTTGCTGGATGCAAATCAACATTTAAATCTTGCGGTTCATACACTATTATTTGATATGCAAACCTGTGAGCTCACCAGCGTTAGCTGACCTATTTTAGCATGTATCACAGGTACTCAGCAGTAGATCTGGACTGCCCTCAGGATTACTATAGCTCGAGTCAGCATGCAGACAATAGAGATTTTCTTGCATTAATATATTTTGTACAAGTATTTATGTATTGAAATCTCTCATTAAATCGAACACGAGCTATGTACGGGTTCAACTGTTGTAAACATTTTAATATTAATATATTTTGTTAAAACGACGCATATAGAGTCATTTGCTATATATTTGTGTACTTTGATTATTGATTAGTAACACCCAAATTATGCTTCCACCAAACAGTGAATTTGGGGGTGTTACAAGATTGGAATGAGAGGATTGAGGGACATTCTATGTTTCAGATTACTAGAAGGTTAAAGAGGCTTAAAAAACCTCTTGGTGCTCTGATGAGGGCTCAAGGGAATATTCACAAGAAAGTGTTAGTCTCAGAGCTGAGTTGGATGAGGTTCAACAAGCTTTAGATGCTAATCCGGATTCAGTTGAGCTGAGGGAAGAGGGGAGAATTTATCGTCGTGCCTTCAATGCGGTTGTTATTGATGAGGAGAGATTCCTGAAGTAGAAAGCCAAGATTAAATGGCTTCGTGTTGGGAATTGTAACTCTAAGTATTTCCAAAATGCTGTTAAGGAAAAGATTGCTGTTAAGGAAAAGATTAACACGGGTCGGATTGATCGAGTGCAGGATGTTTTTAATGTTGAGCATGTGGGTGATTCGACCTTGGGCAGTCTTTTAGGGGCAACGAAATCAGAATTATTTGCCTTTCGGACATAAACCTGAATCACATTCTTTGGACATTCATCATCCTTATGCCCCAAAATCTTACACATACTACATCTAGTCGGACGCCATTCATATTCAACCATTACCGTGTAAAGATTTTTACCGGTACCTTCAAGCTTTGAAATAGCCACAAAAACATTTTCCTTCAAATTAACCCCTGAATCAACCTCAACCATGGCACGAGCAAAATTAGGACGACCCCAAGAATCTGTACACATTGTACTAGTATATGAATCAAGTATAATTGGGTCCCAACCTTGGTGGCAATGGCACTCAACCCTAGCTCATTAAAGGCAAGAACGGAACATTATGTAACTTAATCCATACAGGAACTTTCGTTAAATCCTCCTTAGTTAAATCCTTATCCGAAGACCATTTCTTTAGAATGATGGGAACCAATCTGATCATCCATGGTTCCCCTTCAAGGACCTCATTCATACCATGTTCCAAGGAAAATTTAAAGAAAAAGAAACCATTAGAATTCATCATGACTTTTTCAATACCAAATTTCTGCCACACATTCATAACATAATTCTGAATCATAGGGAACGCCAAACGTTTACCTATAAAATACCCATACAAAGTGTTAGAGTACTTTTTACTCGCTTCAATAACCATAGCCAAAGGAATCACAACATCCGCCTCACTATTACTAAAAGAATCCAGATTTAATACACGAAAGTTGACCTTCCACACAACACGTTCCACAGCATGAGCATAAGAATTAACGCCAGGAGCGGGCTGTTTTCGCCGTGGTTGTTGGACAACAACCGTAACAGCTTCAAGCCTATCAAGACCACGAGTAGAACCACCCTGAGTTGCATTATGACCATCTGAAGTAGACATGCCAGTAACCGATTCAGGAATGGAGTCAGGAACCTGTTGTGTTGGAGTAACCTTCACCTGCTCGTCGACCAAATCAACACCCACATCCACCTTCTGAGGTTGCACTTTAGCACCATGATCATCCATCTTACTACCGCCCACAGAAGCACTTAAATCAGGGATATTAGGGGATTTACTCACAACCTGCTTGATTCTCTCTCTAATTTTCTAGGGTTTCTAGGCGATTTCATGGTGAATTGATCTTATGAACAATTTGATCATGTTTTTGCAAATTGTAATCTGATACTCTTGTTCCTTATCATTTAATTACATTAATAATAATCTGGTGTGGTTTTTTCTGGTCTTGATTTGTGTTTAAAGAGATGAAGAAGTGGGCAAGCAAAAAGAAAAAGAGGAAGGCAACGAATGTTTCTGGTTCTAAGAGTGAAGGTGCAGCAAGTGATGGTGATCAAGGTACGTTTGTATCATCGTCTAAATCTGATGGTGCCATTGATGCTGCTGAACAGAATGTGTTTGTATCCAAGGATGGTGGGTACGGAAACCCTAATCCCTTGAACTCTGATGCGGCTAGGGTTGTTTACCCTACTTCGCAATTCTTGGAGAACAAGACTTCGAGTTATGTGGGTGTTACTTCTCATACGCAGCAATCTAGTGAGGGTTTCAATCCTATTGAGCAGAAATCAGAATCGTCTAGGGGTTTTAACCCTATTTCGCAAATCTTGGTGAACAAGGTTGCTTTAGAGTGTACGGATTTAAACTTAATTGGAAACCTAAGTTTCATGACAATTACTCGATCCGGGATAATTTATTTTTATTTGTTCAATGTAATCCCTTCATTCCAATTTAATTGTCCAATATTACTTTTTGAGATATTCTAAAATTATTGTTCACTTTTAATTTTAACTAATCAGAAAGAGTTTTAGTGGGTGAATTTTAAATCATATAGTTTAACACAGTTATCAATGTACTTTTATTAATATGTCCGTATATAAGTAGTAAACAATTAAATTTGGACGGAAAGAGTAATAAATATACCAAATTTACCATCAAAAAATTTCATGATAATTACTCGATCCGTAACTTTTACATAACTAATGGAGCTACATTGGTTTTATTTTGTCGATGTAATCTCGAAGTGTGGACTTGTGTCCATTAAAACAAATTAACTAACATTAATACATGATATTATTTTTTCTGAAAGACAGTTGTGGAATCACTGACGGACCTTTGGTCCACCCGTTCATCTTTTACAGGCGGTTACTCCCCGATATGAGAACCGCTCCATAGTTCGAAATCTCGACGACGATCTAAAGGGGTTGCTCTCCCATGTCTTATATGGGTATCGCGCCGCGAAGTCTCCCCTCCCCCAAGCGAAATACCATGGGCGAGATTCGAACTCATCACCTCCAAGTAGAAACCATAATAGTGGAAAACTCCCTGACCAATGATCCAAGACCTCAATGGAATTTAAATTGTCCTTCATGTGAGTCGAGCTCACAACCTCACACTATACAACCATGAACTCACCCACTTGAGCTATAGGTGGAGGACAATACATGATATTAATTTGCTTAAATTCTAACTCAATATTTGAACTTAATTAATGGCATCAAAGATTATAGTCGCACGTTTTATTTTAAAAATCGAATGAAATAAAATTAATGCATGTATAACACATGAAACAACAGTTCAAAAGGCACTATGATTGAAAGTAAACATATCCTAAAAAAAATCATTAAAATCTACAAAACGAAATGAAGTTCATCATCAACAGAATTAATCTAAAAACAAACGAATTGAAGTAAGTTCATGCTACGATCATACATAAATCCTCAACGATCGACATCGTCTCATCCCACAACTAAAAGGGCCAAACACAGTTGCTAATCCCGATTTCTTCGAAACGACCACACTTGAATAATTCTACCTGCCTTCAAGTAATCCTTGTAGTCCTCCCTAAATTTGTTCCAGTTTTTCTTCAACACATAATTCTCCGTACGTTCCATATGCCACTTTTTAACATCATCGATTCGTTATATATTTGCAGGTTCGGTCCCACCAGTCCAACCGCCATTCCTTGTTTCGTATTAACAATTGGTTTCTCATCAGACCACAAGAATTCAAGATCTCGTAATTGCTTCATCGACATGTTTAACCTGTTTTGGTTGGGTCTTAGATCACTTCTAAACAACTCTTTCTCAATCACCAACTTCAGGTCCGAACCGTTTATCTCATCACTTTTGATGAACCTTTCCAACCGCTAGGTTATTGCTCTGTCAATCACCACGGGACCACGCTTGACCTTCTTTTTTTCCTTATCCGCGTTGTACAAAGGTGGACATTTCTTTGTAGCCTTCTTCGTTGCTAACTCGGTGGCAAACTTGTTCCTCATCTCCTCAATAACCTGTCTCAACCGCTCGATTACATCTTTGCTAATTGGTGGTGCGTTTTTCAATCTCCTTTTTATCTCCTTTTGCATATTTCTTTTCATCCTTTTCAACTCTTTTTCCTCGTCCTCATCCTCACTACTCGAACGTGAACGTTTGGCTGTCGATTTCTTCTTCTTTTCCGGTTCCATAGCTTTCTTGGGTACATCGATTTCACTACCAAACAACTTAAACTTTTCATTTGCTAATTTTTCCTTGGGTAACTCAATGTCATAACCAAACAACCTAAACTTTCCGTTTGTTGATTTTTCTTCATTTTTTTTCATGGACCTAATATCATAATGGAAAAAATAGTGTAAGTAATCAAGTTCATCTACAAATAAAGACGGTAATTATTTATTTATATTATTATTTAAATCTATAAGCTTAAATAATATCTTTATTCACACACGCAAAATAACATTTGAAATTGAAAACTATACAATAATAAGTCGATAATACAACATTAGTGCATGTATATTACAAAATACAAATAATACACAAAAATCTTATAATTAAGAACGATGTCTAATACAATTACAAATAATACAAATGCAATAAAGTCAATAAAACAACATTATAAGAACGATGGATTATTAATGTCTTTTATTTTCTACGCTAACATGTTTTTTTGATTATATGTTCTATATTAAACAAAGTTACAAGATTATGAAGTTATTACTATTAAACTAACCTTTTGTTAACATGGGTATAATATGGGGTGAAGGCTGATTTCCTACCCGGAGTAAGAAACTCAATGTCTCAATGTAAGAAGAATCCCTCATCGGAAGAAACTCAGAGTCTGTATTTTTCGATGCATCATTGCTCGAAATAACAGTCATTGTAACTAATATCTTTAATTTGCGATTATATGATACTACGTAATACGAAATAATCTATGGATCGAACAAGAAGTACGAAATATATGTAGGATATCAAGGCCCCAAAACTCACTGATGTTCTATACTTTCGTGTGTGATAAAAGATGACAAAAAATATAGACTTACAGGAAGAAACAAAACTGCTCATTCAAACATAAGGACTACATTGCTACTATCTTTTCTTGGCTTTCACATACTGTTAAACAAGTCTATATATAGACTTACACTGCACCTACTTGACGGACTATTTCTTCCTAAATATTAGGTGAAGTGGAACAACGTGTACCATATCATCCCTATGATTCAGTCAACCACAAGACCCACTCTCTTTTATTTTAATTCAAATACTAAATAAAAACTAACTAATCAAGATTAATAACCAACAATATAAACTCTAGAATTGAAGTTGATCGGCAATGTTTGATATGAATAAACCTAGTAGCTAGTACTAGTGTTTATATATAGATATGGGAAAGGGTTTTAGTACTTGTGGGCAAAGTTTCATGTGGATAACTTAAAGAAGTAAATCTAATAGAAATAGGATGTTTAATTATTAACATGGAAACTATATGTATAGTTACCATATATGATATTTGTTATATGGGAAATTAAAAAAATACCCAAAATATTTTAAGTGTATACGGTTTTGCCCCCCGAAAAAAAAATTGACGAAATGCCCCATAAAATCCCAAAAGCTAATTTGCTTTTGCGATCTCGTGTTTGCCATTTGTGACCCTGTTCACAACACGAGCAGTAGACGAGATCGCAAATCGCAAAAATGACTTTTGCGATTTGCCCTCGCCCAAGGTTTTTTGCGATCGGCTGTGAGTTGGATCCCTGGTCGAGCAAAACAACCCATCGCAAATCCTACTTTTGCGATTTGCGTTTTCCTGGAAACTATTTGCGAGTTGCATTTTACATTATTTAATTTATGTATACCTTTTTTTATGCATGTACATTATATATATATGTATATATATTCTTATAAGAAGTATATATATCAAATTATTGTCTATATATCATATATATATCCATTATTGTCTAAATATATATGTTTTTATCATAAATATAATATCCACAATATTATATATGTTTTTATCATACATATATTATCCAAAATACAAATTAAATATATTAAAGATTTTTTATCCAAAATACATATATTATTTATCATAAATACAAATTAAATATATATGTACAAAATATATATATATATATATATATACACACATTAATTACTATACATATTAAAGATTATTTATCAATTTTTTCGGATAATTGGATATTTGGATTAGAGTTGGCGTGATTTTCGGGATTTAAGATATTTGGATAAGATTCTTGGATAAGATTTTCCGTAATTTGTGGGATTAAAGATTTTGAATAATATATTTCATGATCTTCCTTATCTTTTGCCATTTATAAATACTGGGACTTCAAGCAGGAACACATTGTCATTTTTTCATGAATTCTTATAAAATACGAAATTAAATTTATTAAATGGTTCAATCAGGTCACTTTTGGCAATTTCGATCTCCAAATGAAGAATCATTTACCGAAGAACTATAGGCAGAAGTTCCTTAGTTGTTTTCAATTGCTTTTCGTCACGGTGGACATTTTCAGGGCGCACAAAGAATGTACACGCAAGGTTTGTTGACGTTTATTGATTGCGTAGATGTCGATGAATTTGACACTAAATTTCTGGACTACGCTTTGTCAGAGCTAGGTTATTGGGCTCCAGAGAGGTGGTTTTGTTACTTTAAAGAGCATGATAAAGACCTAGATGATGGTTTATAATTGATAAATGATGATGCCGACCAACTGAAGCAGATTACTGACTATGCAAAAATACATAGAGAAATTGAGGTGTATGTTACACGTAACGATCTGTCACATCCCTCGAATTTTGAGACAATGATGCCAGTAGCAATTTCTAAGATTAAGACTGGTACTTCAAGTGCAAGACGGTTATTCGATTAGTGATAAGTCAAATCTTGAAATTCGTATGTATGTTTCAATCAATTGAATGGTTGCCAACTTATGTAATTTGTTAATCGTTATGTTGTTTATTTAGTATCCATTTACTTGTTATGTAGCATTAATCCTTTTCTAATGAGATGTTTTACCATTGTGTTGACAAGTAAAAGTGAACAACTTTCAAATTTATTGACCTAAATTAACCACGACAATTAAAAGTCCCTAGTAAAAAACAGGAATAGCATTGCAAAGCAGTACATCACATAGGTTTAGTCCTTATAAAAAATTTAAGGGTGACTCAAATGAACACTTGGATAACTCTGAGTCGGTTGAGACAGCGTTGCTGCTTCGTCCTCGAAATGGCTTTTTGTTGATTTTGTGGACGTTTGTTGCAAGGAAAAATTTAAACATGATATTAATAATACAGTGTAATATCTTAGTTTTTATATTCATATAGGTAAGAAGTTACCTTTTGCGATCTTGATTTGGATTTTAATTTGGACCTTGAGTTGGATCTTGTTGTGGTTGTTGATTGGCTTTGCTCATCTGTTCGATCGTAAGGAGCCATACAAGTAATTCGACTATGGCCGTGTTCCTTGCAACGGCTACATTGTTTTGTGTATTTTCCTTTCTCCTCTCCTTTCGAAGGAATACGTGCACGGCCAGGTGGACGACCAGATTGCCGCTTCACAAGTATCGGCGGTAAGCAAATTTGTAGATTACCTGGATCGGCCCATTCCGAAGGATGAGGCAAAGGATTTATAGCCTCACTGTAGGCCGCTCGATATGTTTCTGTGGTGAAATACCTCTCTGCATAGCAGGTCACGCTGTCTATTTTAAAGTAGCTGGTCACTGCCGATACATGTCCGCAAGGTAAACCAGACAATTGCCATTGCATGCAAGTGCATGTTCTTGCTTCCAAGTTAACTGTCCATTCTTGTTCCCATCAAGCACCTCACATATCATATTTGTCGATGGGTTGACCTTCCAGCGTAGCGACTTGCCAACCCTCTTACCGATTTTGTGCTCCGCATATGTTGTCACGGGTGTTGTAACACCCACGACAGTGTTTCGATGATTGAAATACCATTGTTGTACTGAAGATCTATAAAACTCCAAAAGCATTGTGACTGGGAGTTTCCTTGCATGCTTGCTCATGGCGTTAATGGACTCCGCACTGTTAGTTGTGAGGTAAGCATATCGTGTCTTTATTGAATGGTGCCTTGACCATCTTTGTTTCCCCACGTCCGTAAGAACCTTAGCTGAAGCTGGTAAATATCTATAAATGGCACCATAATGGTGATTGAAATCTGACTTACGGTACGCCTTACACATTTTCCAATAATGCCATTCGAAGTGCTTGACCTTTGAAGATTTGCTTTTCAAGTTTCCCAGCAGATGACGACAACACAGGGCATGAAATGCATCTGGAAACACAGCAGAGATGCCGAATGCAATTGCTGGAGCCCTATCAGAGATGAATGTCAGGTTTTCAATCCCATCAGTAGATTCTATGGCGTCCCAATGCTCATTACTAATTGTTATTTTGAGTAATGTACTAATCAATAAAGATATTGAGATATTAGTAATGTGGCAAATACAATAATGTACCAATCAATTGGATTAGGAACAGTTCGATCATATACTAACATGGCAAAACATTTTAACATACTACATAAACAACGTATCCAATATAATACATAAACCATCGTATCAACAAAAGACAGACTAAGAAAATCTCAATCATGCTGGTGGAGGTGGTGGTGGTGGTGGAGGCTCCCAATTATAACGTGCCCTGAAGAAGGTATCCATCATCCACTTCCTATATTCCCGAGCAAACCACTGTCTATCTCCAATAACCATCCTCTCTTGTCTGTTGACATGCGTCTCCATATTTCTACACACCCATACTCCACAATCCCCTAAATCCCCAACCTGCTAAGGCACATCATCTAACATGTCTAATATAAACTCCGTAGTATCTTGCAGTTCCCTTTTCCTATGGGCATGCCTCCAATACTCAATGGCGTCCAAAAATCTAACTATGTTACGAGCCAATTCTTTTACAATACGATTACGCTCCTCATCCCGGCAGTGGCCCACCATGCTATCGTATCCAATCACAACCCAATCTCGAAGATCCAACACAATTAGTATCCAGTGGCTTCTGTTCAGAACGAGAACCGGAAATAGTATCTATAAATATCGAAAAAATATTAGTCAAATGTACATATACATATACGTATATGTATATATATATATAATTTTTATGGTAAGTAATAGTATATATATATATATATATGTATATAAATAAGTATACATATACATTTATACATATTACTTACCATAAAAATTATATATATATATATATATATGTATATGTATATAAATAAGTATACATATACATATACATTTATACATATTACTTACCATAAAAATTATCTCTCTCTATATATATATATATATTTTGGCGAACGATATATGACTGAAAACGACAAAATAGATTTTTTAAAAAAAATGAAAATTCCTTTCTATAAAACGGACAAACCAGTTAATATGTTTAGCTTTTCAAGTCATCAAACTTTCAACAATATTCCTCAATCAACAACACTTATTTATCAAGAAACATAATGGAAAGTTAAAAACAAACATTACTTACCAAATCAATCGCCTACCACAGAGGAAACGGTACACGAGTCCCGTCTGCGAATCCCTTCAAGAACTTATAATTTTTCATTTTCTTTTGCTTCATGTCCTCCTTGTAGTTTGCAAAACACTATATGAGCCCGATAAAACCTACAGGCATAATCGTCCAGCTCAACCGCTTATCAAGCTGCGTTTGGCGTGTGTAGGTCCTGTATCTCCACCACAATAGTAGGCTCGCCCAACCGTCAATATGCTGAAAAGAAAAATATAATAGAACAAATTATTGAATACAATATAGTTTTGAAGTTATATTAATATAACGTTATCAAATATAAGCAAAATATCTCAACTTACACTGTTATCTAAGTATCCTTCGTCGATGGTTCCATACAACCGCCCCCAAAATTCTTTATCGAGACACATAGAAGTCCTGCCTTGTCGAACAAACATACACCGCACAGTGCCACCAGACATATATAAATCACGAATAGTGGATGGACCGTCGATAGTCCCAGGTGGAGCAGGGGGTGGAGTCGTCAAATAACCAGTCTCGTCCACACATATCGAGACCATGTCGATCAATGTGTCCTCGGGTAGCTCATCCTCATCATCCTCTGCATTCCTCCTTCTTGCCCTACGCTTATCCCTTTTGGCGCGCTTAACAGACACATCTTCCTCACACACCCGATCCACAACCCGATCAACAACCGGCTCAACCGCCGGCTCAACCACCGGCTCAACCACCGGCTCAACCACCGGCTGTAAACATGTTTTGCCAAACACATTAATGTAAACATGTTTTGATCTAAATTTTGTCAGTCCGTTCATTTGACATCATATTTCTATACAAAATAATGGATGGTTTGATATAATGCAATCCTCCGTCAGTCCATTCATTTGACATCATGTTTCTATACAAAGTCTTAGCAACACATTGATATGTCTGTATCATCAAACGGTTATAATGTATGTATCATCAAACGGTTACAATGTATGTATCATCAAACTTATACGGTTAACTTAAACAGTTAAACTTCAATCACACAAATATAATTATACATATTATATAATTATACATATTATAATTATATCATCAATGTATGTATTATATAACTATACATATTATAGTTATACATATTATATAATTATACATATTATATAATTATATAAATATACATATTATATAATTATACAACACACCATTCAAAGATCCAAAACATATGTATCATCAAACACAAATATAATTATACATATTATAATTATATCATCAATGTATGTATCATCAAAAATATGTATCATCAAACATATGTATCATCAAACACAAACATTCATGTATTAATCTACCTAGCTATGTTTTCTAACACACAAACATTGCTTATACGAAATGCCACAATCAAATTCATGAACAATCAAAAATATATGTTGCACACCAAGTGTTCGACAAAATGCCACAATGAAAATTCGGGTTTAAACCTACTAAATTCAAAAACACGCGATACCTTTATCAAATATTAAACAAAAACAACATAATACCTGAGATGAATCCATCATTTATGTCGAAATCCGAAGAGGTTAGCCGTGGAGGTGGTGAGACCCGTGGCCGAACACCACATGGGGGTGAAACCCCTGCCCGTCCAAACTGTGGCGGTGGTGTGGTGGTAGTGCAAGTCACGGAGGGTGGTAGGGTGGTGGTGGTACGACAGTGGAGGGGATTTGGTCAGGAAGATGGTGGTGGCCCGGATCGTAAATCGCAAATCTTACGATTTACGATCGTGGTTGGATGGAATGGGTGGTGTACGAGTACGATTATATGGCTCGGGTGGTTGGATGGATCGTGGTTGGTTGGATGGATTGTATGGGTCGTAAATCGCAAAAGGGACGATCAAAAGGGGGTTGGGGGTGAATGTGTCGGGTGCGATTATGGAGTAGGGTTATATTTCATATTTTTTTGGCGGTGGCAAATCGCAAAACACGAGCATCTTTTGCGATCCAGTTCACGGATTAACGATGGCAACCTTTGTGATCCAGTTCACGGGTTCGCAAAACATATGAGCCATTTGCAAATCGCAAATGGCAAAATAAAATTTGCGATTTGCGATTGGAGCCGATCCACGATAACGACTCGAATACGTGAACGGGATCGTAAATGGCAAACACGGGATCGCAAAAGCAAATTTGCTTTTGCAATTGCTTGGGGCATTACGTCAATTTTTTTTCCGGGGGGGGCAAAACCGTATACACTTAAAATATTTTGGACATTTTTTTTAATTTCCCTTGTTATATGCTTTAAAAAATCTAATTTGGTAGATAATTTTCCTAACTAGTCCCTTATTACTTCAGACATGTGAGTAATTAAATTCAAAGCGTACTTTTTCCGTAATGTTCTATTTTGATAGGATGATTTGGGTTTTTCGAATTGGATCTAATTAGTATTTCGTTTTTGAATTGATTTTTGTTACTATTATCAACACCACCGAATAATCAAATATAAAACGAATATTAATAAGAGTATATGTAACCCTCAACTCAACAAGATAATATAAGCGCTACTATCGTTCATGAAATTACCCATTTACGAGTCAAAACAATATCTTCATGTAATCAACGAAAAAACCAGTTGTTTAGAAGCGATCCAACCAAATAGTAATTTGGTTCCATTTGGTTGATTCGATATTTATTTGGATGGATCGAATTCAATTATTGAGAAACAAAATCTAACTGCATATTAAGTTTCATTTAACATATCTCATAATCTAGTAATATCTTTTAACATCAATTACCGTAGATATTAAGTTCTATTTTGCCCATTTTTGTTACATTTGAGTCATATATTAATCCTCATTATAAGTATTCCTAATTAAGTTTTATAAACTACTAAACTATGTTTCTAATTAAATTTTATTGGAAATCAATCCGTTGGAAATATTATATATTTCCTACGTCTTTTTAACAATTATTTTTACTTATTGAAAATTTACTCTAAACTGTTGAAAATCCATTAGAAATAATTTTACTTTTTAAGGGATTCCCAACCAATGATTCAAATAAATTCAAACTTTTAACTTGAACACATGAATATATATAAATGGACATATAAGTTGATACATCAATACTTAGACACATATTATATTTATTTATATATTGTATTATATATTAGAAGGGTTATTGTAAAATCATCGTTAGGGTATAAATCGTGGAAAGGACTTTATTCACTTTTAATATCAACATATTCAACAAATTTTGCAACAACAAAAAATGCCAAAATTATTATAATTAATCATCTTTAATATTATATCGATTAAAAAAAACCAATAATAATAATAATAATAATAATAATAATAATAATAATAATAATAATAATAATAATAATACTCCGTCCCAAATCTATTGTCCTATTGTTGACTTTGGAGTCTTTCTTTGATAACTTTGACCTTAAATATTTTTATTTGTGTTATATAATACTTGATGCAAATTATACCAATGAAAATACATTCAAAATCCAATCAATTCATATATTTTGCATCAAATATTATATAACACAAACCAAAATATTGAATGTCAAAGTTGAAAGAGAAAGACTTCAAAGTCAACAAGGGGATAATAGATTTGGGACGGAGGAAGTAATAGATAACTTAGCTCCTAAAACTTTTATCACCTTCATTTTATAATTTCTAACACATTTACGACTCTGCATTTTTATCAAACACTTTCGTTTTATAATTCTAGATTTTTATAATGTTTTAACAAGCTTTGTTTAACGTACTTTACTAAATTTATCATATTCATGTCTTTTCAATTGAAACACACACATTTTTTTTTATACTTCTTGTCAAACATATTCACTTTCTGAAGCAATGTTTATTTAACATTCTTCAAATTTTCATTTATATTATTCTTTCCAAAAATATATATTTCTCAAGTTTTTTTATAAGATATTTTTACGTTCTCAATATATATTTGCCAAAAAAATATAATAGTCTCTAAAAGCATTTACAATTTACAGTTTCTTTGGAATATTATTGTTACTACAAAATATTTATAAGCTATTTTTCTATTGGAGATAATTGTAACATCCTCTCTAGTGGCCTGGTAATTTCTAATTTTAAATTGATTATTTAATGATTTTATGAATTATGTGTATTATTATTTAATTGTGAAACGTAGATAAATAAGTTCCAGAACTTATTGTGAATAGTAAATTGTTAATTGTTTTAGTTTACTATAGTTGACAGTACAATAAAATAGATTTCTCGCAATTGGTAATTAGGTTCCAGATAATAGATTTAAGACGGATATAAAATACCCAAATAAGTAGGTCGAATGAAATGGAGCAGACCTATATCTTCCCCAATTTCCTTAACTAAGTTACATCTGTATTTTAATTCCTCAACTAGCAAGAACACTTAACTCAATTTGAATCAAATAAGTCCTGTAACCTTAATTCAAGACCATCACCATAAGCTTCTATATTATTGTCTTGGTGTTCATCCAACTTGTAAGTAAATTTTCAGTTTATGTATTTATGAATGAGGGTTACATTAAGAATTTAGGTTTTAACTGATTTTGCCTGAATTGAGTTTGGACGCGTATTCATATTACTCATTATGCACATGTTATTACTAAAAAGACATTAATTATTTTCGCCTATTAGGAATGTTGTTGGACGCGTATTCATATTACTCATTATGCACATGTTATTATTTTTAGAAAATGATATGACACGATTTTCACTTAAACATATAACTGATTTCCTTTCCCGTAATATTGAATTCATGGTATATCAAATGAAATTTAAAAGGCAGACGGAAACTGCATCATCTCAGCAACGTTCTCAGCAACAGATACCTGTGTTTGGTAATATTCCTCCTTTTCAATCAAATAAACAGTGTTCATTTAAAACGTTTATGACAAGTAAACCACCAGAGTTTAGAGGTAGTACCAATCCATCAGTAACTTTAAACTGGTTAAGAGATATGGAGAGAAAATTTGATGTTACTCACTGTGAAGAAGAATCCAAAGTGTTTTATGCTATTCAGTGTTTAAAAGACGAAGCCATGGTTTGGTGGGACTCGATTACTGGTCATTTGACTCAACAGCAGAAAGAAGTTATTCGATGGCCTGATTTTCATCAAGCTGTTTGTAATCAGTATTGTTCTGACTTTGAAATGGCACGTATTAGAAGAGAGTTTATGAATCTTCAATTAACAGATAAGATGACTATCGATGAATTAATCACACAGTTTTCGTAAAAATTACGGTTTGTACAGCATTGGGTTCCCGATGAGAAAACCAAAATAGAGCAGTTTGTGGAAACCTTACCTCATAATTATCGTACTACTGTAAGGTTAGCTAGTAATTTATCCCAAGCGTTTACTCTTGCACGTTCGGTTGATAGTGACATTAGAGGTTTTCGAGAATCTCAAGTTAGAAATACTTCTTCTTCGTTCTCAAGAGTTAGAACAGATTTTTCGGGTAAAGGAAAGTCCAGGTGGCAAGGTAACCGTCAGAATCAGAGATCCGGCAGTAAAAGTGGTTCATCCGGAAGTTCTAATTGGTGTACTTCTTGTCGATCTAAACATACTGGCCCATGTACAATTCAGACAAACAAATGTGTTAAATGTGGTGAATTGGGTCATGAGTTTAAAAATTGTAAGTTTCCCAATTATGTATGTTGGAATTGTAAGAAAGAAGGGCATCGTGTTGGGCAGTGTCCTGAGGCAGGAAAGCAGGGTTCGGTTTCGGTCGGGAGTTCGTCATCTTCCGGTCAAAAGCGGAAGAATCCTCCGCCGGCGACGAGTAGGGCTTTTCAGATGACAGTCGATGAGGCTGTCCACACAGATGATGTGATTACTGGTACTTTTCTTATAAACTCTGTACCGGCTCGTGTATTATTTGATTCTGGAGCAAATTGTTCCTTTATATCTGTGTGTTTCTGCGATAAGTTGAAACTGACCCCCACTGTGATAACTAAGCCCTTAGAAGTAGAGATTGTTAGTGGCAAATTAGTTCCTGTTACCACCTCGGTGACTGGAGCTAATATTGTGATAGATGGCCAGACTTTTCCAATTTCATTTCTGTTAATGCCGATTCCAAGTTTTGATGTGATTATTGGCATGGATTGGTTAAGTCATTTTAAAGCAAGTATAGATTGCCACCGTAAGTTGATTAGGATCCCAATCTCTGATGAGTCATACGTAATAGCTCAAGGAGAACGGGATAGTGGGTGTATTCCTTTGATTTCCATGATGAAAGCTAGGAAGTCATTGTCTAAAGGTTGTGAGTCGTATCTAGCTTACGTCATCGATGCCAAATTAGAAAAGAAGTCTATTTCCGATGTTCCGGTTGTGTCTGAATATCCGGAAGTGTTTCCCGATGATTTATCTGGTTTACCACCGGTTAGGGAAGTTGAATATCAAATTGATCTTATTCCTGGCCCCTCTCCCGTAGCTAAAGCTCCCTATAGATTAGCTCCGTCTGAAATGCGTGAAATGATGAATCAGATTCAGGAGTTATTGGATAGAGGTTTTATTAGACAAAGTTCTTCCCCGTGGGGTGCACCAGTTTTGTTTGTGAAAAAGAAGGATGGATCTTTCAGAATGTGTATTGATTATAGAGAATTGAATAAACGAACAGTAAAGAATAAGTATCCTCTGCCTCGAATAGATGATTTGTTTGATCAGATGCAGGGATCTTCTGTGTATTCTAAAATTGATTTGAGGTCGGGTTACCATCAGGTTCGTGAACAGGATATTCCAAAGACTGCTTTTCGTACCAGGTATGGTCATTATGAATTCCTGGTGATGCCTTTTGGTCTGACTAAGGCTCCAGCAGTTTTCATGGATTTAATGAACCGGGTGTGCCGACCTTTTCTCGATAAATTTGTTATTGTTTTCATCGATGATATTCTCGTGTATTCTAAGTCCGAATCAGAACATGCCATGCATTTAAGGTTCTTGGGATTCTCATCTACCATTAGTAGAATTTGCTTACAACAATTCTTATCACTCCAGTATTGGCATGCCTCCATATGAAATGTTGTATCAGAACACCTACATGTTGGTTAGAGGCTGGAGAGAAACAATTTGTTGGGCCCGATATTGTTCAGATAACAGCGGATAAAGTGGCAATTGCACGTGAGAAATTGAAAGCTGCTTGTGACAGACAGAAGCAGTATGCAGATCCGCGTAGACGACCAGTTACATTTTCTGAAGGAGAACTTGTTTGTCTTAAAGTTTCTCCGTGGAAAGGTGTTATCCGGTTTGGAAAACGAGGGAAGTTGGCACCTAGATATATTGGCCCCTTCAAAATTCGTCAGGTGGTTAATGATCAATCAGTTTCATTGGATCTTCCTCCTGAGCTTACTGGTATTCATGATACGTTTAATATCTGTTATTTGAGAAAGTGTAATGTCGAGGATCAATCTCAAATTCTTCCTTTACAAGATTTGAAAGTCGACCAGAATCATAAATTAGTTGAAGAACCGATTGAAATTCTCGATAGAAAAGTTAATAAACTTAGAAAGAAACAGATACCAATAGTGTTAGTGAAATGGAAACACAGTTTAGGTTCTAATTTGACCTGGGAGACCGAGGAGTCTTTGAAATCCAGATATCCTGGATTATTTGATTAAGTTTAGATTTCGAGGACGAAATCTCCTGAAGGAGGGGAGATTTGTAACGTCCTCTCCAGTGGCCTGGTAATTTCTAATTTTAAATTGATTATTTAATGATTTTATGAATTATGTAATATTATTATTTAATTGTGAAACGTAGATAAATAAGTTCCAGAACTTATTGTGAATAGTAAATTGTTAATTGTTTTAGTTTACTATAGTTGACAGTACAATAAAATAGATTTCTCGCAATTGGTAATTAGGTTCCAGACAATAGATTTAAGACGGATATAAAATACCCAAATAAGTAGGTCGAATGAAATGGAGCAGACCTATATCTTCCCCAATTTCCTTAACTAAGTTACATCTGTATTTTAATTCCTCAACTAGCAAGAACACTTAACTCAATTTGAATCAAACAAGTCCTGTAACCTTAATTCAAGACCATCACTATAAGCTTCTGTATTATTCTCTTGGTGTTCATCCAACTTGTAAGTAAATTTTCAGTTTATGTATTTATGAATGAGGGTTACATTAATAATTTAGGTTTTAACTGATTTTGCCTGAATTGAGTTTGGAATTGTTACTTGTTGTGATATGATGATGTTATGGTTAAACTGAGTTCAATCCCCATTTAGGTTAGTGAGTGATGAATTGAGCTCAAGTAAATGGGTTTCATAAAGTTGATGAGAAAAGCGAATTGATTGATGATATATGTTGTTAATTGAGGTTTTGGTAGTTTGAAATATTAAGTTTGACGTGTTGTGATGTTAAATTTGGAGTTAGGGTTCGTACCTAAAGTTGCAGGTCTGTTCTTGAGCTGAAGAACAGCTCAACGCGATCCCAAACCCTAGCCCGGATCGCGTTTATCAGTTATATGTTGAGCTGGACGAGTTTTGTTATTGGGAACGCGATCCCAAGCATTCACCTGGATCGCGTTGCCTAGTGTAAATTGGTCACAGAAAGATTTCCAAAGGAGAACGCGATCCAGCTCTTATTTCCGGATCGCGTTGCTCAGTGTATTTTGATAACAGAAACTTTTCTTAAGGAGGAACGCGATCCCACCAACCCTGACCCGGATCGCGTTTGCCTGTATAATTTTGATGATTAAGATAGTTTGTAAACTCAAAGTGTATGTGTATGATTATATAGTATTGTTACTTATGTTTGAGATAAATTGAAATGTAATTACTTGTGTAAGGTGTTTATTTACATAAGTACTATTGTGATGACAAGTTACTAACTTGTGCTTTATATGGTATTTCAGATAAACCAAAGACTCAGTGATTAGAAGCTGAGTGTTGCAACTTCTGAGGTATCGGTGAGTGGATTTAGAACTCACTCTTCGATTTAGTTGTAACTATTTGATTACAACAAGTATACGTAGATTGATTATACGATTGTTAATCTGTATTATTGACTATGAATCTACGTGATATGTGAATATATGTGTATCAAATTATTGAGGTCAACGTGTAGTTGGACTTTTGGTTATTATGTGAATTACACAGGTTTTGATTCATTTGTTGTGTTTGAGACCTGTGTATGAGTTTAATAACCAATAGTTATCGGTCTATTCTGTAATGGCCATACAGATTGATGTTAAGTGTTCTTTGGGAATCCCCGGGTATTATGATATCCAAAGAGCCACCGATCCTCATTGAAAAAGAATGTGTTTACTAGTATTTGCTGTAAACTGATTGTTATGCTAAGTTGAATTGTGGGTGAATAATTCATTCACTTAGCTTCGTGCTAATCCCTCATCCTACTTCCTGCAGGTTTTTGATATATATGTGGGTGTCAGGAAAGGAAGCTTTCGCAGGGAATGTCTGACAGATTATGACTCTGATATGGTTTTGCTATAAACCTGGTTTTGTAATAGATAATACCCCGACATATGTAGTTTTTAAACAGTTCTAAGTTAGTATGTTTTGAATATGTAACTGTGTATGTACATTATCTTAATGTACAGTATATAAATATGTTTTAAATTCCTACACTTCCGAGTACAATAAATATAATATTGTTGTCCTGAATGAGGGGTGTTACAATAATGATTTTTTTATATAACTTTGAAAATGTTAAGTATTTAACTAAAGACTTTTGTTGTATGTGTGTGTATCTTTTGAAGAAAAAACTATTAGAGGGTATAAGTTTTTTTGTAAATAAAAATTAATGAAAAAAATGAGACGGCTACTAAAAAGACATTAATTATTTTCGCCTATTAGGAATGTTGTTGGACGCGTATTCAAATTACTCATTATGCACATGTTATTATTTTTAGAAAATGATAGGACACGATTTTCACTTAAACATATAACTGATTTCCTTTCCCGTAATATTGAATTCATGGTATATCAAATGAAATTTAAAAGGCAGACGGAAACTGCATCATCTCAGCAACGTTCTCAGCAACAGATACCTGTGTTTGGTAATATTCCTCCTTTTCAATCAAATAAACAGTGTTCATTTAAAACGTTTATGACAAGTAAACCACCAGAGTTTAGAGGTAGTACCAATCCATCAGTAACTTTAAACTGGTTAAGAGATATGGAGAGAAAATTTGATGTTACTCACTGTGAAGAAGAATCCAAAGTGTTTTATGCTATTCAGTGTTTAAAAGACGAAGCCATGGTTTGGTGGGACTCGATTACTGGTCATTTGACTCAACAGCAGAAAGAAGTTATTCGATGGCCTGATTTTCATCAAGCTGTTTGTAATCAGTATTGTTCTGACTTTGAAATGGCACGTATTAGAAGAGAGTTTATGAATCTTCAATTAACAGATAAGATGACTATCGATGAATTAATCACACAGTTTTCGTAAAAATTACGGTTTGTACAGCATTGGGTTCCCGATGAGAAAACCAAAATAGAGCAGTTTGTGGAAACCTTACCTCATAATTATCGTACTACTGTAAGGTTAGCTAGTAATTTATCCCAAGCGTTTACTCTTGCACGTTCGGTTGATAGTGACATTAGAGGTTTTCGAGAATCTCAAGTTAGAAATACTTCTTCTTCGTTCTCAAGAGTTAGAACAGATTTTTCGGGTAAAGGAAAGTCCAGGTGGCAAGGTAACCGTCAGAATCAGAGATCCGGCAGTAAAAGTGGTTCATCCGGAAGTTCTAATTGGTGTACTTCTTGTCGATCTAAACATACTGGCCCATGTACAATTCAGACAAACAAATGTGTTAAATGTGGTGAATTGGGTCATGAGTTTAAAAATTGTAAGTTTCCCAATTATGTATGTTGGAATTGTAAGAAAGAAGGGCATCGTGTTGGGCAGTGTCCTGAGGCAGGAAAGCAGGGTTCGGTTTCGGTCGGGAGTTCGTCATCTTCCGGTCAAAAGCGGAAGAATCCTCCGCCGGCGACGAGTAGGGCTTTTCAGATGACAGTCGATGAGGCTGTCCACACAGATGATGTGATTACTGGTACTTTTCTTATAAACTCTGTACCGGCTCGTGTATTATTTGATTCTGGAGCAAATTGTTCCTTTATATATGTGTGTTTCTGCGATAAGTTGAAACTGACCCCCACTGTGATAACTAAGCCCTTAGAAGTAGAGATTGTTAGTGGCAAATTAGTTCCTGTTACCACCTCGGTGACTGGAGCTAATATTGTGATAGATGGCCAGACTTTTCCAATTTCATTTCTGTTAATGCCGATTCCAAGTTTTGATGTGATTATTGGCATGGATTGGTTAAGTCATTTTAAAGCAAGTATAGATTGCCACCGTAAGTTGATTAGGATCCCAATCTCTGATGAGTCATACGTAGTAGCTCAAGGAGAACGGGATAGTGGGTGTATTCCTTTGATTTCCATGATGAAAGCTAGGAAGTCATTGTCTAAAGGTTGTGAGTCGTATCTAGCTTACGTCATCGATGCCAAATTAGAAAAGAAGTCTATTTCCGATGTTCCGGTTGTGTCTGAATATCCGGAAGTGTTTCCCGATGATTTATCTGGTTTACCACCGGTTAGGGAAGTTGAATATCAAATTGATCTTATTCCTGGCCCCTCTCCCGTAGCTAAAGCTCCCTATAGATTAGCTCCGTCTGAAATGCGTGAAATGATGAATCAGATTCAGGAGTTATTGGATAGAGGTTTTATTAGACAAAGTTCTTCCCCGTGGGGTGCACCAGTTTTGTTTGTGAAAAAGAAGGATGGATCTTTCAGAATGTGTATTGATTATAGAGAATTGAATAAACGAACAGTAAAGAATAAGTATCCTCTGCCTCGAATAGATGATTTGTTTGATCAGATGCAGGGATCTTCTGTGTATTCTAAAATTGATTTGAGGTCGGGTTACCATCAGGTTCGTGAACAGGATATTCCAAAGACTGCTTTTCGTACCAGGTATGGTCATTATGAATTCCTGGTGATGCCTTTTGGTCTGACTAAGGCTCCAGCAGTTTTCATGGATTTAATGAACCGGGTGTGCCGACCTTTTCTCGATAAATTTGTTATTGTTTTCATCGATGATATTCTCGTGTATTCTAAGTCCGAATCAGAACATGCCATGCATTTAAGGTTAGTTCTTGAAACCTTGAAAAGAGAACAGTTATATGCAAAATTTTCTAAATGTGAGTTCTGGATTCGGGAAGTACAGTTTCTGGGTCATATTATCTGTAATGATGGGGTTAAAGTTGATCCTGCTAAAATTGAAGCTGTTATGAATTGGAATGTTCCAAAGAATCCTTCTGAAATTAAAAGTTACCTTGGGCTAGCTGGATATTATAGAAAATTCATTAAAGACTTTTCAAAGATTGCTGGTCCGTTAACCAAGTTGACACGTAAAGATGTTAAATTTCAATTGGATGAGTCACAGGAAATAGCTTTTCAGACTTTAAAGCAGTTATTGTGTCAGGCTCCTGTGTTAGCTTTACCAGATGGCTCAGA
Organism: Pseudognaphalium luteoalbum; assembly: GCA_963422505.1. Classification (NCBI taxonomy): domain Eukaryota; kingdom Viridiplantae; phylum Streptophyta; class Magnoliopsida; order Asterales; family Asteraceae; genus Pseudognaphalium; species Pseudognaphalium luteoalbum. Next base: position 31,738,541 of record OY730195.1, read on the forward strand.
TGACTTTATCGTTTATTGTGATGCATCTTATTCCGGTTTGGGTTGTGTTCTTATGCAAAGAGATAGAGTAATTGCTTATGCTTCTCATCAGTTGAAGCCACATGAAAAGAATTATCCAACACATGATTTAGAACTTGCAGCTGTAGTGTTTGCTTTAAAAATCTGGAGACACTATTTATATGGTACTAAATGCATTATTTGTACTGATCATAAAAGTCTGCAGTATGTGTTTTCACAGAAAGAACTGAATATGCGTCAAAGGCGATGGTTGGAATTAATCAAAGATTATGATTGTGAAATACGTTACCATCCAGGAAAGGAAAATGTAGTTGCAGACGCTTTAAGCAGAAAAGGTACTTCTGACCGAGTTTATTTTCTGAGAGTTAATATTTCTTCTAACTTAGTGGATCAAATTAGAGCTGCACAGTTAGAAGCCTTATTGAATCATAATTTGAAATCGGAAATTATGTTGAAAAGAAAAGATTTTTTGATAAATGATTCTAGAGGATTAAAGACTTTTCAGTCTCGTGTTTGGATTCCTCTGATTGGTAATATTAGAAATATGCTTTTGACTGAAACTCACAAGTCGCGGTTGTCTGTCTACCCTGGTATTACACGGATGTATAATGATTTGAAATCTTTGTACTGGTGGCCTACAATGAAAATTGATATTGCAAAATTTGTTGGTAATTGTCATACATGTGCTCAAGTTAAAGCAGAACACCAGAAACCGTATGGGTCACTGAAACAGTTGGAAATTACAGAATGGAAGTGGGAACACTTGACTATGGATTTTGTAACTAAACTTCCTCAAACGCCACGTGGAAATAATATGATCTGGGTTGTTATAGACAGATTGACCAAGAGTGCACATTTTCTGGCTACTAGCGAGACTGCTTCTCTCAGTAAACTTGCACAATTGTATGTTAATGAAATTGTCTCGAGACATGGTATTCCATTTTCGATTGTATCAGATAGAGACTCTCGATTTATTTCTCATTTCTGGAAAAGTTTACAGCAGGAGTTGGGTACACGTATTAATCATAGCACGGCTTATCATCCTCAGACAGACGGTCAGTCAGAACGTACGATTCAGATGTTAGAGGATATGCTCAGAGCTTGTGTCTTAGAGTATGGAGGTTCTTGGGATTCTCATCTACCATTAGTAGAATTTGCTTACAACAATTCTTATCACTCCAGTATTGGCATGCCTCCATATGAAATGTTGTATGGACGCCGTTGTAGAACACCTACATGTTGGTTAGAGGCTGGAGAGAAACAATTTGTTGGGCCCGATATTGTTCAGATAACAGCGGATAAAGTGGCAATTGCACGTGAGAAATTGAAAGCTGCTCGTGACAGACAGAAGCAGTATGCAGATCCGCGTAGACGACCAGTTACATTTTCTGAAGGAGAACTTGTTTATCTTAAAGTTTCTCCGTGGAAAGGTGTTATCCGGTTTGGAAAACGAGGGAAGTTGGCACCTAGATATATTGGCCCCTTCAAAATTCGTCAGGTGGTTAATGATCAATCAGTTTCATTGGATCTTCCTCCTGAGCTTACTGGTATTCATGATACGTTTAGTATCTGTTATTTGAGAAAGTGTAATGTCGAGGATCAATCTCAAATTCTTCCTTTACAAGATTTGAAAGTCGACCAGAATCATAAATTAGTTGAAGAACCGATTGAAATTCTCGATAGAAAAGTTAATAAACTTAGAAAGAAACAGATACCAATAGTGTTAGTGAAATGGAAACACAGTTTAGGTTCCAATTTGACCTGGGAGACCGAGGAGTCTATGAAATCCAGATATCCTGGATTATTTGATTAAGTTTAGATTTCGAGGACGAAATCTCCTGAAGGAGGGGAGATTTGTAACGTCCTCTCCAGTGGCCTGGTAATTTCTAATTTTAAATTGATTATTTAATGATTTTATGAATTATGAGATATTATTATTTAATTGTGAAACGTAGATAAATAAGTTCCAGAACTTATTGTAAATAGTAAATTGTTAATTGTTTTAGTTTACTATAGTTGACAGTACAATAAAATAGATTTCTCGCAATTGGTAATTAGGTTCCAGACAATAGATTTAAGACGGATATAAAATACCCAAATAAGTAGGTCGAATGAAATGGAGCAGACCTATATCTTCCCCAATTTCCTTAACTAAGTTACATCTGTATTTTAATTCCTCAACTAGCAAGAACACTTAACTCAATTTGAATCAAACAAGTCCTGTAACCTTAATTCAAGACCATCACTATAAGCTTCTGTATTATTCTCTTGGTGTTCATCCAACTTGTAAGTAAATTTTCAGTTTATGTATTTATGAATGAGGGTTACATTAAGAATTTAGGTTTTAACTGATTTTGCTTGAATTGAGTTTGGAATTGTTACTTGTTGTGATATGATGATGTTATGGTTAAACTGAGTTCAATCCCCATTTAGGTTAGTGAGTGATGAATTGAGCTCAAGTAAATGGGTTTCATAAAGTTGATGAGAAAAGCGAATTGATTGATGATATATGTTGTTAATTGAGGTTTTGGTAGTTTGAAATATTAAGTTTGACGTGTTGTGATGTTAAATTTGGAGTTAGGGTTCGTACCTAAAGTTGCAGGTCTGTTCTTGAGCTGAAGAACAGCTCAACGCGATCCCAAACCCTAGCCCGGGTCGCGTTCATCAGTTATATGTTGAGCTGGACGAGTTTTGTTCTTGGGAACGCGATCCCAAGCATTCACCTGGATCGCGTTGCCTAGTGTAAATTGGTCACAGAAAGATTTCCAAAGGAGAACGCGATCCAGCTCTTGTATCCGGATCGCGTTGCTCAGTGTATTTTGATAACAGAAACTTTTCTTAAGGAGGAACGCGATCCCACCAACCTTGACCCGGATCGTGTTTGCCTGTATAATTTTGATGATTAAGATAGTTTGTAAACTCAAAGTGTATGTGTATGATTATATAGTATTGTTACTTATGTTTGAGATAAATTGAAATGTAATTACTTGTGTAAGGTGTTTATTTACATAAGTACTATTGTGATGACAAGTTACTAACTTGTGCTTTATATGGTATTTCAGATAAACCAAAGACTCAGTGATTAGAAGCTGAGTGTTGAAACTTCTGAGGTATCGGTGAGTGGATTTAGAACTCCCTCTTCGATTTAGTTGTAACTATTTGATTACAACAAGTATACGTAGATTGATTATACGATTGTTAATCTGTATTATTGACTATGAATCTACGTGATATGTGAATATATGTGTATCAGATTATTGAGGTCAACGTGTAGTTGGACTTTTGGTTATTATGTGAATTACACAGGTTTTGATACATTTGTTGTGTTTGAGACCTGTGTATGAGTTTAATAACCAATAGTTATAGGTCTATTCTGTAATGGCCATACAGATTGACGTTAAGTGTTCTTTGGGAATCCCCGGGTATTATGATATCCCAAGAGTCACCGATCCTCATTGAAAAAGAATGTGTTTACTAGTATTTGCTGTAAACTGATTGTTATGCTAAGTTGAATTGTGGGTGAATAATTCATTCACTTAGCTTCGTGCTAATCCCTCATCCTACTTCCTGCAGGTTTTTGATATATATGTGGGTGTCAGGAAAGGAAGCTTTCGCAGGGAATGTCTGACAGATTATGACTCTGATATGGTTTTGCTATAAACCTGGTTTTGTAATAGATAATACCCCGACATATGTAGTTTTTAAACAGTTCTAAGTTAGTATGTTTTGAATATGTAACTGTGTATGTACATTATCTTAATGTACAGTATATAAATATGTTTTAAATTCCTACACTTTCGAGTACAATAAATATAATATTGTTGTCCTGAATGAGGGGTGTTACAATAATGATTTTTTTATATAACTTTAAAAATATTAAGTATTTAACTAAAGACTTTTGTTGTATGTGTGTGTATCTTTTGAAGAAAAAACTATTAGAGGGTATAAGTTTTTTTGTAAATAAAAATTAATGAAAAAAATGAGACGGCTACTAAAAAGACATTAATTATTTTCGCCTATTAGGAATGTTGTTGGACGCGTATTCAAATTACTCATTATGCACATGTTATTATTTTTAGAAAATGATAGGACACGATTTTCACTTAAACATATAACTGATTTCCTTTCCCGTAATATTGAATTCATGGTATATCAAATGAAATTTAAAAGGCAGACGGAAACTGCATCATCTCAGCAACGTTCTCAGCAACAGATACCTGTGTTTGGTAATATTCCTCCTTTTCAATCAAATAAACAGTGTTCATTTAAAACGTTTATGACAAGTAAACCACCAGAGTTTAGAGGTAGTACCAATCCATCAGTAACTTTAAACTGGTTAAGAGATATGGAGAGAAAATTTGATGTTACTCACTGTGAAGAAGAATCCAAAGTGTTTTATGCTATTCAGTGTTTAAAAGACGAAGCCATGGTTTGGTGGGACTCGATTACTGGTCATTTGACTCAACAGCAGAAAGAAGTTATTCGATGGCCTGATTTTCATCAAGCTGTTTGTAATCAGTATTGTTCTGACTTTGAAATGGCACGTATTAGAAGAGAGTTTATGAATCTTCAATTAACAGATAAGATGACTATCGATGAATTAATCACACAGTTTTCGTAAAAATTACGGTTTGTACAGCATTGGGTTCCCGATGAGAAAACCAAAATAGAGCAGTTTGTGGAAACCTTACCTCATAATTATCGTACTACTGTAAGGTTAGCTAGTAATTTATCCCAAGCGTTTACTCTTGCACGTTCGGTTGATAGTGACATTAGAGGTTTTCGAGAATCTCAAGTTAGAAATACTTCTTCTTCGTTCTCAAGAGTTAGAACAGATTTTTCGGGTAAAGGAAAGTCCAGGTGGCAAGGTAACCGTCAGAATCAGAGATCCGGCAGTAAAAGTGGTTCATCCGGAAGTTCTAATTGGTGTACTTCTTGTCGATCTAAACATACTGGCCCATGTACAATTCAGACAAACAAATGTGTTAAATGTGGTGAATTGGGTCATGAGTTTAAAAATTGTAAGTTTCCCAATTATGTATGTTGGAATTGTAAGAAAGAAGGGCATCGTGTTGGGCAGTGTCCTGAGGCAGGAAAGCAGGGTTCGGTTTCGGTCGGGAGTTCGTCATCTTCCGGTCAAAAGCGGAAGAATCCTCCGCCGGCGACGAGTAGGGCTTTTCAGATGACAGTCGATGAGGCTGTCCACACAGATGATGTGATTACTGGTACTTTTCTTATAAACTCTGTACCGGCTCGTGTATTATTTGATTCTGGAGCAAATTGTTCCTTTATATATGTGTGTTTCTGCGATAAGTTGAAACTGACCCCCACTGTGATAACTAAGCCCTTAGAAGTAGAGATTGTTAGTGGCAAATTAGTTCCTGTTACCACCTCGGTGACTGGAGCTAATATTGTGATAGATGGCCAGACTTTTCCAATTTCATTTCTGTTAATGCCGATTCCAAGTTTTGATGTGATTATTGGCATGGATTGGTTAAGTCATTTTAAAGCAAGTATAGATTGCCACCGTAAGTTGATTAGGATCCCAATCTCTGATGAGTCATACGTAGTAGCTCAAGGAGAACGGGATAGTGGGTGTATTCCTTTGATTTCCATGATGAAAGCTAGGAAGTCATTGTCTAAAGGTTGTGAGTCGTATCTAGCTTACGTCATCGATGCCAAATTAGAAAAGAAGTCTATTTCCGATGTTCCGGTTGTGTCTGAATATCCGGAAGTGTTTCCCGATGATTTATCTGGTTTACCACCGGTTAGGGAAGTTGAATATCAAATTGATCTTATTCCTGGCCCCTCTCCCGTAGCTAAAGCTCCCTATAGATTAGCTCCGTCTGAAATGCGTGAAATGATGAATCAGATTCAGGAGTTATTGGATAGAGGTTTTATTAGACAAAGTTCTTCCCCGTGGGGTGCACCAGTTTTGTTTGTGAAAAAGAAGGATGGATCTTTCAGAATGTGTATTGATTATAGAGAATTGAATAAACGAACAGTAAAGAATAAGTATACTCTGCCTCGAATAGATGATTTGTTTGATCAGATGCAGGGATCTTCTGTGTATTCTAAAATTGATTTGAGGTCGGGTTACCATCAGGTTCGTGAACAGGATATTCCAAAGACTGCTTTTCGTACCAGGTATGGTCATTATGAATTCCTGGTGATGCCTTTTGGTCTGACTAAGGCTCCAGCAGTTTTCATGGATTTAATGAACCGGGTGTGCCGACCTTTTCTCGATAAATTTGTTATTGTTTTCATCGATGATATTCTCGTGTATTCTAAGTCCGAATCAGAACATGCCATGCATTTAAGGTTAGTTCTTGAAACCTTGAAAAGAGAACAGTTATATGCAAAATTTTCTAAATGTGAGTTCTGGATTCGGGAAGTACAGTTTCTGGGTCATATTATCTGTAATGATGGGGTTAAAGTTGATCCTGCTAAAATTGAAGCTGTTATGAATTGGAATGTTCCAAAGAATCCTTCTGAAATTAAAAGTTACCTTGGGCTAGCTGGATATTATAGAAAATTCATTAAAGACTTTTCAAAGATTGCTGGTCCGTTAACCAAGTTGACACGTAAAGATGTTAAATTTCAATTGGATGAGTCACAGGAAATAGCTTTTCAGACTTTAAAGCAGTTATTGTGTCAGGCTCCTGTGTTAGCTTTACCAGATGGCTCAGATGACTTTATCGTTTATTGTGATGCATCTTATTCCGGTTTGGGTTGTGTTCTTATGCAAAGAGATAGAGTAATTGCTTATGCTTCTCATCAGTTGAAGCCACATGAAAAGAATTATCCAACACATGATTTAGAACTTGCAGCTGTAGTGTTTGCTTTAAAAATCTGGAGACACTATTTATATGGTACTAAATGCATTATTTGTACTGATCATAAAAGTCTGCAGTATGTGTTTTCACAGAAAGAACTGAATATGCGTCAAAGGCGATGGTTGGAATTAATCAAAGATTATGATTGTGAAATACGTTACCATCCAGGAAAGGAAAATGTAGTTGCAGACGCTTTAAGCAGAAAAGGTACTTCTGACCGAGTTTATTTTCTGAGAGTTAATATTTCTTCTAACTTAGTGGATCAAATTAGAGCTGCACAGTTAGAAGCCTTATTGAATCATAATTTGAAATCGGAAATTATGTTGAAAAGAAAAGATTTTTTGATAAATGATTCTAGAGGATTAAAGACTTTTCAGTCTCGTGTTTGGATTCCTCTGATTGGTAATATTAGAAATATGCTTTTGACTGAAACTCACAAGTCGCGGTTGTCTGTCTACCCTGGTATTACACGGATGTATAATGATTTGAAATCTTTGTACTGGTGGCCTACAATGAAAATTGATATTGCAAAATTTGTTGGTAATTGTCATATTTGTGCTCAAGTTAAAGCAGAACACCAGAAACCGTATGGGTCACTGAAACAGTTGGAAATTCCAGAATGGAAGTGGGAACACTTGACTATGGATTTTGTAACTAAACTTCCTCAAACGCCACGTGGAAATAATATGATCTGGGTTGTTATAGACAGATTGACCAAGAGTGCACATTTTCTGGCTACTAGCGAGACTGCTTCTCTCAGTAAACTTGCACAATTGTATGTTAATGAAATTGTCTCGAGACATGGTATTCCATTTTCGATTGTATCAGATAGAGACTCTCGATTTATTTCTCATTTCTGGAAAAGTTTACAGCAGGAGTTGGGTACACGTATTAATCATAGCACGGCTTATCATCCTCAGACAGACGGTCAGTCAGAACGTACGATTCAGATGTTAGAGGATATGCTCAGAGCTTGTGTCTTAGAGTATGGAGGTTCTTGGGATTCTCATCTACCATTAGTAGAATTTGCTTACAACAATTCTTATCACTCCAGTATTGGCATGCCTCCATATGAAATGTTGTATGGACGCCGTTGTAGAACACCTACATGTTGGTTAGAGGCTGGAGAGAAACAATTTGTTGGGCCCGATATTGTTCAGATAACAGCGGATAAAGTGGCAATTGCACGTGAGAAATTGAAAGCTGCTCGTGACAGACAGAAGCAGTATGCAGATCCGCGTAGACGACCAGTTACATTTTCTGAAGGAGAACTTGTTTATCTTAAAGTTTCTCCGTGGAAAGGTGTTATCCGGTTTGGAAAACGAGGGAAGTTGGCACCTAGATATATTGGCCCCTTCAAAATTCGTCAGGTGGTTAATGATCAATCAGTTTCATTGGATCTTCCTCCTGAGCTTACTGGTATTCATGATACGTTTAGTATCTGTTATTTGAGAAAGTGTAATGTCGAGGATCAATCTCAAATTCTTCCTTTACAAGATTTGAAAGTCGACCAGAATCATAAATTAGTTGAAGAACCGATTGAAATTCTCGATAGAAAAGTTAATAAACTTAGAAAGAAACAGATACCAATAGTGTTAGTGAAATGGAAACACAGTTTAGGTTCCAATTTGACCTGGGAGACCGAGGAGTCTATGAAATCCAGATATCCTGGATTATTTGATTAAGTTTAGATTTCGAGGACGAAATCTCCTGAAGGAGGGGAGATTTGTAACGTCCTCTCCAGTGGCCTGGTAATTTCTAATTTTAAATTGATTATTTAATGATTTTATGAATTATGTGATATTATTATTTAATTGTGAAACGTAGATAAATAAGTTCCAGAACTTATTGTAAATAGTAAATTGTTAATTGTTTTAGTTTACTATAGTTGACAGTACAATAAAATAGATTTCTCGCAATTGGTAATTAGGTTCCAGACAATAGATTTAAGACGGATATAAAATACCCAAATAAGTAGGTCGAATGAAATGGAGCAGACCTATATCTTCCCCAATTTCCTTAACTAAGTTACATCTGTATTTTAATTCCTCAACTAGCAAGAACACTTAACTCAATTTGAATCAAACAAGTCCTGTAACCTTAATTCAAGACCATCACTATAAGCTTCTGTATTATTCTCTTAGTGTTCATCCAACTTGTAAGTAAATTTTCAGTTTATGTATTTATGAATGAGGGTTACATTAAGAATTTAGGTTTTAACTGATTTTGCTTGAATTGAGTTTGGAATTGTTACTTGTTGTGATATGATGATGTTATGGTTAAACTGAGTTCAATCCCCATTTAGGTTAGTGAGTGATGAATTGAGCTCAAGTAAATGGGTTTCATAAAGTTGATGAGAAAAGCGAATTGATTGATGATATATGTTGTTAATTGAGGTTTTGGTAGTTTGAAATATTAAGTTTGACGTGTTGTGATGTTAAATTTGGAGTTAGGGTTCGTACCTAAAGTTGCAGGTCTGTTCTTGAGCTGAAGAACAGCTCAACGCGATCCCAAACCCTAGCCCGGATCGCGTTCATCAGTTATATGTTGAGCTGGACGAGTTTTATTCTTGGGAACGCGATCCCAAGCATTCACCTGGATCGCCTTGCCTAGTGTAAATTGGTCACAGAAAGATTTCCAAAGGAGAACGCGATCCAGCTCTTGTATCCGGATCGCGTTGCTCAGTGTATTTTGATAACAGAAACTTTTCTTAAGGAGGAACGCGATCCCACCAACCCTGACCCGGATCGCGTTTGCCTGTATAATTTTGATGATTAAGATAGTTTGTAAACTCAAAGTGTATGTGTATGATTATATAGTATTGTTACTTATGTTTGAGATAAATTGAAATGTAATTACTTGTGTAAGGTGTTTATTTACATAAGTACTATTGTGATGACAAGTTACTAACTTGTGCTTTATATGGTATTTCAGATAAACCAAAGACTCAGTGATTAGAAGCTGAGTGTTGCAACTTCTGAGGTATCGGTGAGTGGATTTAGAACTCACTCTTCGATTTAGTTGTAACTATTTGATTACAACAAGTATACGTAGATTGATTATACGATTGTTAATCTGTATTATTGACTATGAATCTACGTGATATGTGAATATATGTGTATCAGATTATTGAGGTCAACGTGTAGTTGGACTTTTGGTTATTATGTGAATTACACAGGTTTTGATTCATTTGTTGTGTTTGAGACCTGTGTATGAGTTTAATAACCAATAGTTATAGGTCTATTCTGTAATGGCCATACAGATTAACGTTAAGTGTTCTTTGGGAATCCCAGGGTATTATGATAACCCAAGAGCCACCGATCCTCATTGAAAAAGAATGTGTTTACTAGTATTTGCTGTAAACTGATTGTTATGCTAAGTTGAATTGTGGGTGAATAATTCATTCACTTAGCTTCGTGCTAATCCCTCATCCTACTTCCTGCAGGTTTTTGATATATATGTGGGTGTCAGGAAAGGAAGCTTTCGCAGGGAATGTCTGACAGATTATGACTCTGATATGGTTTTGCTATAAACCTGGTTTTGTAATAGATAATACCCCGACATATGTAGTTTTTAAACAGTTCTAAGTTAATATGTTTTGGATATGTAACTGTGTATGTACATTATCTTAATTTTATAATATTGTTGTCCTGAATGAGGGGTGTTACAATAATGATTTTTTTATATAACTTTGAAAATATTAAGTATTTAACTAAAGACTTTTGTTGTATGTGTGTGTATCTTTTGAAGAAAAAACTATTAGAGGGTATAAGTTTTTTTGTAAATAAAAATTAATGAAAAAAATGAGACGGCTACTAAAAAGACATTAATTATTTTCGCCTATTAGGAATGTTGTTGGACGCGTATTCAAATTACTCATTATGCACATGTTATTATTCTTAGAAAATGATATGACACGATTTTCACTTAAACATATAACTGATTTCCTTTCCGTAATATTGAATTCATGGTATATCAAATGAAATTTTATAGTGTTAGTGTTATTTTAGTCGTGCTAGACAATATAAAAAGAAAAAGATATAAGGGTTTATTTTCGTTTCGATTAAGCACTAATATTGAGGATAATACATATATAAATCTATAAAAAGATTAATGTTAACCTTTTTTAGTGTGGATCGTGCGTAGCACGACTTATTGTTTTACTAGTAGTATATATAAAGTCAAAAGTTTAATTGATTCATATGTCTAAGTGACATATGTCCTCAATTATTTAATTTTAAAATCTTAATTTTCATATGTCATGATCTTGATTTTAATCTTTACATGGATATAAAAGTGATCTTTTAAGTGATATATATATATATATATATATATATATATATATATATAGATTATAGATTGATATATAAACTTTGAACTGTTTTGCATTTATAAAAAATAATAGCAATAAATAAAATTAATAATTTATATATTTTCTTTATCTGGATCTTCAATTATTTAGTTAAATTTCACATTTTGTAGATTTATGAGTTAAAATTTATTTCGGTAATTTTTATGCTATTATTAGAACTTAGAAGTATCTTATTACCTATTATCTCATAAATAAGTATATAATTACATGTGGATTTTGTATATAATTTGTTAATGGATGAGCTTCAGAGTAGAAGGTTCATTTTGAGGAGAAGAAGCAGAAAAGTCTTCTCCACTAAAAAAATGTCACATGTCACATACCAAATTTTCATTTTTACCCTTTCCACCTTTTTAATATTGTACACTACTCACTCTTACTTTCTTCCTCCCCACCCCTTCTCTCCACCTCCCACCACCACCACCCACCACTAGCTGCTTCCGTCACCTGCCACCACCACCCGCCGCTGTGGATAACCTTTTTTTTATTTGTTATCTTATTAAAAAATAATTTTAAAAAAAAATAAAAAAAAATCATAATTTTTCCCAATTTTTTTTACATATTATCACTTGTACTACTTTTATTAGAATTATACTCTATTTTAAGTTATTAGATGATGATGACTTTGATTTTTTATGGGTTACATGAGTTTAAGCCTTTAGTGTTACATTCTTTTTATAAAAAATTTGAATTTCATATGGGTTATACGAGTTCAAGTCTTTAATGTGACATTGTTTTATTCTATTATTTTGAATACTCATCTAAACTTTTTTAGAGTTGTATAAAAGTGAGATGAGAGTCTTCAACTTTATATCAAGTATATGAATATAACTCATATTTACTATTATTATTTTACCATACTATTATATTTCATGGTTATTGTCCGTTAATATTTACTATTGAATTCTTACGTTTTATTTTTCGAACGAATAAATTAATATATACATATATATATATATATATATATATAAGTTTTTAAATGATTATTTAAAGAAATGGGAAATGATTTTTATTTGGGTTTATTTGAAAATAAATAGATAAAAGAGTCACGGAATTTATTGTGATTAGTAAAATTGTACTTGTTTTAAATTGTTGAACTTGACGGTAAAATAAACTATTTTATCTCACGGGTATTTTCAGATTCCTAACAATAGATTTAAAATGGGTATTAAATTAAATTAACAAAGCTTGAATCGGTTGTGTATAAACCGACCTCACCAAACTTTTTAATCTCAATACTTCATTTGTTTCTAACTTCTTCTAAAAACCTTCAACAAATAATTTTAAGAAATCAAATGCTATCAAATAATTAGTTAGAATTTTGGATTAAATTTGCTTGAAAGAAGATAAGCATCATCTTGTACACTTTTCTCCATCTTGTAAGTATATTTGTTTTCAAATAATTATAATTTTATTGATGATAGAAATTAATAGGGTTCATGAATTATGTATGAAATCTTGTTAGAAAGATTGTTTACTACTGATTATATGTTGTTATTGATAATTTCATGTTGTTCTTCAAGTTTTAAATTGATTAATTGAGTAGGGTTCATGCAATTGGAATTTGTGTGTGTATATATATATATATATATATATATATATATATATATATATATGAAATATGATGGTTGATAGTGATTTTAGTTGTTATTGTTGATGTTTACATGAAGATAGATGATATTTGTTAATATATTTAAAGTGTTGGAACTGATTGTAATATGAGTTTGATGGCTTGGTTATGAATTTCGGAGCTGGGTTTTTACAGCATGTACTGATATGGACGACGATGTTTATCGCGCCGCAACCTAACTATATCGCGACACGATGTGTAGCAAATCGCGACGCGATTCTTTCACTGTTGCGACACGATTTTATGATTGTTGGCCCAGATTCTGTTTGTTTGGTTGAACTTGTATATTATAAAACCCAAAGTATATGCAGGAGTAATGTTGTGTCACATAAATCTACCAACATTACTTATATATAAATAATAGATACTTGAAGTCGGTTATTGTAACTTGTAAATGTTTAAGTTGTGATATGATAACTAAGATATAATTCTAGTTTGTGATAATATGTTTGTGGTAGTTAAACTATAATATGGTTGTTGTCATTGTTATGTACTTGTGACATGTGTTAGTAGTAAGAGTATTAGTTATGCGGAATTGACTTGAATTAACTATGAGAATGAAGTAACATGATGATTCGATGGCTGTTTAGTGGTAGATAATATGTATCGATATATGATATATAAGTTGTTATTGATTATTGAGTTACTGACTCATTATTTGTTTGTTAAGGATACTCAGTGATATTAGACAACTGAGTGGAGACTGGGATTATCGGTGAGTGGATATGTAGTCTTCCGTTCAACCCAGTTGTAACAGGTTTGGTTACAACGTGTAACACCCCCAAATTTACTGTTGATTGGAGGCATACTTTGGGGTGCTACTAATCAATAATCAAGGCACATAAGATAAACTGAACGACTCTATATGCGTCATTTACAAATTTCATTGATGATATAAATGTTTTACAATGTTGTAATAGCTACAAAATCTCGTAAGCCAAATGTAAGAGATTCTAAGGCATATCTATTGTACAAAATGTAGAAATGCATGTGAATCTCCTGATGTCTGAATGCGACTCGAGCTAGCTAATCCTGAGCAGTCCTATTACTGCTGTGTACCTGAGAATACATGCTAAAAGGTCAGCTAAAAGCTGGTGAGCTCACAGGTTTGTATAATGATGAAATATAAGTTATGAACCACAAGATTTAAGTATGATGATTTGCAAAATAAAATAATGATTGTATATTACTGTCATGAGGCCATAGTTTGAGCTTAACTGAGGGTGTCAGGATCACAATTAAGTGCCCGATCGAGGATGCCTCCTGCATGTGCCTAATCAACACATGTATGAACAAATGATATTGCGCCCGTTCGACCGCAGTCGTGGTAGAGCGACTTCCCCGGATGAGGATTGTCAATCCTATATGGTACCATACACTAACATTCACGCTATAGCAATACTAACAAACTATGTAGTGGAGGGCTTCATGATTAGGTAAAACAAACTCATGCAGTCAATATATCGATGTTTTGTACTTGTATTCACATGTAAAAGTAAAACTGAGCATGTATTCCCACCCCTAGGTTGAAAACAGTAAAATGAGGGGCTATGAGACTCACATGAGTCTGATGCGTTTGCTAATAGCAAATAATGATGGTGTACAAGTAAGGCTGTCGTCTCAACGATCGTAACCTGTCGGGCGTTTTAAATGCGCGAGGTTATGGATATAAGTAGGTATCTCTAAAGATCACCTATGCTAGTTGTTCATTAAACTAGTAATGTCCAAATGATTTGGTTTGATTGATTAGGTTTGAGTTTTTGAAAACATGTACGGCCCATTGGTGACGGTTTCTATAATAATAATCTTAAAACATTATTATTATGCATTGTTCGTTGTATACTTATCAAAGTATATGTTTTCCTGTGTTGTATCGTATATAAGTATTGAAGTAACATGGGTTCGATACTTTGTATGAAAAACTAGTTTTCAATATTCTGTTATTTGCGACACTTTATAGTTTTGGCGACCCTTAGGGAAATGTTGCAGAAGATTATGAATTCTGAGTTACTAGTGACATTTAGTGAAGTGTCACAGAATGCGTCACTGAGTTGCGGCACTTAGGTAAATGTCGCTGATTAATATTAAATAATTAGGGCGACACTCGATGGTAGTGTCGCAGGTAGCGACATTTGGGTTTATGCGACATTTAAGTAAGTGTCGCAGAAGGCGACATTAGATAGGTGTGTCACTTACGTTTAGTGTCGCATAGAGCTACATTTAGATGTGTGCGGCACTTAAGCTAAGTGTCGCAGATAACGATTTCGTGTAAGTTGGCAACACTTATAGAAGTGTCGCATAAAACTCTAGTATGATGCGACACTTAAGTCTGATCAGTTTTAGCCAAGGTCGAAAATGTGGTCAATGATCTTCGTTTGACCCGAAACTTTTACCCAAACCTTAAAATGGTAAAATAAGTTCATAAAAATTGTCGTTACATTTGGTGGATCTCTCGAAGTGTTGTTTCCAAGAAAATGTCAAAACAGTCCTTATGTTTATATTTTCCATATTTTTACTCGATTGAGTTCTCGATTTGGACCATTTTTTTGTCCGAATTAACCAAAAATCACACATGTTCTCCTAAATGTCGAATGTAAATCTGCATTTTATGGTGCTTTTAGAAGGTCCTTTACTATTTTAAAAAAATATAGAAATGGAAGGTGGTTAGATTTGGTCGATAAACGACCTCAGTCCATAAATCGGTTTCTACAACAAAATCAGTGGGTTTTCTAGCCAGGCCATAGAAGAACCTTTCGTAGAGGACATTCATACGAAAATTTTGATATAAGATTCATGAGCTAACTCGTCCTAAAACCTGAGATATGTCCAATTTAGTGATACGAATTTCTTTTTGACAGATTGTGTATTTTCATATATGTTTACCAAAAACGTTTTTGAGCTTAATATTTGGACATTTTATGGTTGATTGAGCAACATAACATGTAGATAAACATGAAACATGAAGATTTAGAGATAGAGAGAGGTGTTGGAGCTTACAAAAACCGTGGGTTAGGGAGAGAGTGATGAAATGATGCTTAAAACTTCTCCTTGCTTCTTCTTCTTGTGTTTTCTTCTTCGAGATGATGGTGGATGGTGATGGTGATGTGGTGGTGTGGTGACCAGATGTAGGGAGGGAGAGGGAGGAGTTTTGTGTGTGTTTTTCCTAGTGAGAAGTTAGAGAGAGAGAGAAAAGGGACATGAATGAGGGTTTTGGGGGAATGATGAGGTCTTGTTGTTGTTGGTCAAGAGAGGGGGGGGGGGGGGGGGGGCAAGATCCCTCTTTTAGGGGGGTCTTGGCCAAAATTTTGAGCCCCCCACTAAGGGTGGTGGTCTCCAACTTTTTTCCGTACGTTTGCCTTCCGTGTGACGTTCGTTTTCTCAATCGTTAAAACGTATATTTTGACGTTATATAATATACGTACGTGCTTGATATAGAAATATATTTTTGTTAGTCTAAATTGAAGTATTACGAAATAATACTTGGTAACATTTATAAAAATGTTATCATGACATGTCAGTAGCGTTTTGCGGAGTCATGTTACGATTAACAAATCACGTGACGTTTAAATTAAATGTTTCGGTTTTCGATATAAATATCAATATTTATAATGGAAGTATTTTATCAAAATACTTTACTTGAAGTTATAAAAATATAAATTTTGTTCGTTTCGATTTTTTTGGGCACAAATCGTGCGTTTTTTGTCACGTTTGAGCGTTTTATATGATACGAACTACTTATGAATTATTATCGGAATAATATTTAGAAATAAACATGTTTATAAAATAATTTAATATTATTCAATAAATTTGGTTCACCAACGTCCGTATTAATTTGTATCGGAATTCGGCCGATATAAAATGACACGATTAAATTTAATCGCGTAAATGCGTATATATAATAATACACGTAATGATACACACAATTAGCCTAACTTGGCACTAATTATATGTATTATAAAATGATTAGGACCTAATAACTAGTCCTAATTTGACGGGTGTTACACAACGGGTGAATATACTTGGTTATGGGTTGTTGACTGTTTAATCTTCTGGGATTTTGTTATTGTTGATTGGTTGTTACTATTCCATGATCGCATGACTATTATGCATTATGTGACTATGTGGATTATTCAGAGGTCAACACTGGTTGGGTTTGTTGCTATTGTTTGGATGGCGGGGTTTCCGATACACATCGTTGATGGATGAACCCTAGTAAGTGAAGATATCTTCAAACTATCGGTAAATCACTGTGATGGCATACCAATGATTTAAGGTGTTCTTGGTGTGGCTACACAAGAACCGCTGGTCCTCTTTGACGTTATATGCTTATGTCTTTATTGGTTGTAAGATTTGTTAAATCTGGATTGAACTGTCGGTTACAGTTCCATTCACTTAGCTGTCAGCTAACCCCATGATATTCAACATTTTGCAGATTATGTTTGGGTTATGGAATGGGCGTTTGGATATTGGATGGAATGTGTGACTACTGCTGTGACTACTCTTATATTTTTTGGAAATCATTTGTTTTGTGGAATTCTTATAACACCCAACTGATAGTACTTTGTTTTCTAATTATATATTTATAACAGTTAAGTTTTGAGAACTGTAAAGATTTTGTAAATAATTCGGGTTATACGCTTCCAGTGTTTGTAAAAATATAATAAAATATATTTTTAAAATATGGAGTGTTATAGAAGGTAAAATTATTCAATAAGTATGTTGTACCACTTTATGTTATATTTTGTGTTTTCATTTCAATATTTAAAAAAAATTCAATTAACTATGATAGTTATATATATAAGTTAGAAAAAAGACAATATAAATAAAGTTACGAAAATATTATATCCATAGTTATTACTTTTGCTACGACAAATTAACTTGGGTGATTACTATCAATGTTACCTTATAATTGTTATTGTTATTTAGATAGTTATATCATTGGTATTTTAAAACTTTTTAGTAATTTACAATTACAAAAAAAGTGTAAGTTCATAACCTTTCCATTAAGGTTAAAAGAAGTAAAATCAAATTTAAGCCTTAATATTTATATAAAAATATCAATTCTTAAAATTCGTCGCATCACGCGAGCAATAAAAATCTTGATATCATAAATGTTACCCGTATAATTTGTTACTACATACTATTTCTTCTTTTTAAAAACTTCACTTCCTTTCTTAATTCAAATCTCTATTTCTCGGGTAAACATCTATTCAATTCTAGCTTACTATATGTGTAAGAATGTTTTTTCATCATACCAGTTATAGCACTAACTCCCCATCAGATTTGTTTAAGGTTGAATAATGCTTTAAATATAATGATAAGAAATAACCAAAAATGAAATATCTATATTCTATATTATACTTTAAAAGAAAAACCTTAAACTAGAAATAGCCATTGGATTTATTAGAGACTTGATAATCTCACCATTCAAAATCTTTATGACATCATAAGTTTATAGGTGGAGTTTCTTAAATAAGCAAATGATGATTACTAATTAAGTCTTTTTGAAAATCATTAAATTAATTCAAATTCATGATGATTAAAATAATAAAATAATAATAATAATAATTGTTATATGTTATATAACTGGTTATAAATAAATGAGATGATTATTTCCTTATTATTTCCAAAATAAATGAGATGATTATAAGTTTTTATGTTGTGAACCATTATCCCAATCATTTACAATTTGCTAATACAATAACTTATGATTAGCTATAACATCAATTTTTTACTTCAATTCAGGTTATTGTATCTTAGTTGGACACGTTAACAACCGAGCAGTTAAATCTTCTCAACAATTTAAATCAAATAACACTTCAGACTGAGAAATCCATATCTAAACAACTATCTACAATGCAACAAACTTTGTTTGAAACTTTGAAGAAGGACGTAACAGTCGAACAAACTAGTTCATCTAATATTGGCAACTACATGGGAAATGTATATGGCTATAGGAAATTTGAGTTCACTTGATCATTTCTTACGACAGGTAAACAACATCAGTCCTACTAATGTACGTTTCTCTAATTAAACATGCAAAATTCATCAACATTTCTTACCGCTTAGTATAATTCACCTAAATTTATTTTTAACTGCCTATATAGATTTTGTTAATAAACACTTATGTGGTAATCAAATTTAATAATTTCGTAGGCATCTATTTTGTCACTATAACTACATACTATTGAACTCAACTACATTGTTATATCTCAGGCTGATGACTTGCGGGAAAAAATAATGCAACAAATCCATGCAATACTTACGACTACACAATTTGCACATGCCATCATTGCAATACATAACTACTTCTCTCGGCTACGTGCGCTTAGCACACTTTGGGTTGGTCGTCATCATAATTAGTCCTTTTAGACGCTCTTGCATATATATTTTATAGTCCCTACTCAAGTCTGCATAGCACTTTCCAATGCCGACATAGAATTTTGCAGTACAAAACACAATAATTTTTTTTCTATCTGTGTTTATTTCACACTCAATTAAAATATATTATTTGGTTAAAATTCACGAATGCACGGATCTTAATCTAGTTATTATACAAATTGAAATCGTAGAACTGTTTAATCATAGTTAATATTACAGTCACAAGCACTTATTGATAGTGTTGTGCATTATAATAGCAAAGGATAATACACTATGAATATGTTTTTTTATTTCGATTAAGCTTCAACTTTCAGAATACAGTAATATTTATGTAATTTTCCAAAAGTCAACCAATATTTTCTGAACGTCATTCATTTTTTCAATCTGTTTTTATCTTTTCATCTTTGTTTGCAAATTCATTTTTAGCAAACGTTTTCACCTTTTCAAGTCTAAATCTATCTTTCAATTGCCAGAAATATACGGACATCTCAACATTCCAATTACTCATCATCTTCGATACAACTATGTATTTATTCACTTTATTTAATTTATTGGCACGCAGTTTCACTTTCCATATCTATAAATCTATATGGGCTGCTAAAATCAATATTTTTAAAACCGAAAACCGGATCGGATAGGTTAGGGGTCCGGTTCCGATCGAACCGGTCCAACCACCCCAAAACCGGTCCAAAACCCAATTTCTAAAAAAAAATAATCAAAAACCGGCCCAACCGGTCCGGTTTCCGGTCGAACCGTCCGGGTTAGACAGAACCGGACGATTCGTTGACTGGTCAACTATTGGTCAAAACCGGTTTTACCCGGCTCGGAAATCTCAAAATTCCCGGTCAAACCGGTTTTCAAAACATTGGCTAAAATAATACAAATAATTTAGAATACACAGGAAATTAATTTCATTGTGATTAAATACGAACTTTGAACATGAAATATAACATTGTAAAAAGCTAACAGTACAGTTTTTGAGAGTGGATCGTGCATCACACGACCTAAAAATTTGACTGGTATCATAATATACATTTCGGTCACATTTTATGCGATAGAAGCTTCACTTTAAAATCAAACGAGTAACATTTTATTACCTTTCTAATAAATGTTTTACGTCATCATATGTAAATAAATAAACTATCTTCATTATATATAAAACATCTCCACCATATCTTAATTTTGGTACTCAACACATGGAAAAGATAAATATTATCCTTAACTTATTTATAACATTTTTATTAATACCCATATCTCATTATCTATTATCATTACTACTTATTATCCACCAACTACACTTTCATTAATACCCATATTCCATTATCTATTATTTTAAATTACCACTTATTATCCACTAAGTGCACTATCAAATATAAAATCTACCCAACAAAGTCTTTTTTGATTGATTAAATATCAAAGTGGGCACTTATAATGGGACGGACGGAGTATAACACGTTATTATAGAAAGTTTATTAAAGATTTTTCTAAGATTGCAGGTCCGTTGACTAAATTAACTCGTAAAGATGTAAAGTTTCAGTGGTGTGAACAACAGGAAACAGCTTTTCAGACTTTGAAACATTAATTGTGTCAGGCTCCTGTGTTAGCATTACCGGATGAATCCGATGATTTTGTTGTATATTGTGATGCATCGATTGCTGGTTTGGGTTGTGTTTTGATGCAACGAGACCGTGTTATTGCTTATGCTTCTCGTCAGCTCAAACCTCATGAAAGAAATTACCCTACTCATGATTTAGAACTTGCAGCTGTTGTATTTGCTTTGAAAATCTGGAGGCATTACTTGTATGGTACTAAGAGTATAATCTGTACAGATCACAAAAGTCTTCAGTACATGTTTTCGCAAAAAGAGTTGAATATGCGTCAGAGGCGATGGTTAGAGTTAATAAAAGATTATGATTGTGAAATTAAATACCATCCAGGGAAAGCCAATGTGGTTGCTCATGCTTTAAACCGCAAGGTAACTTCTGACCGAGTTTATTTTATGCGTTTGGAAGTTTCTTCTGATTTGGTGGGTCAGATAAAAGTTGCACAGTTGGAGGCTTTGTTAGATCATAACTTGAAATCTGAAATTATGTTGAATAGAAAGGAATTGCTATTAGATGATTCGAGAGGATTAAAAACTTTTCAGTCTCGTGTTTGGATTCCTTTGTTTGGTGGTCTTCGGGATGTTATTCTAAATGAAGCCCATAAGTCCAGATTATCTGTACATCCTGGAAGTACTAAAATGTATAATGACTTGAAACCTTTGTATTGGTGGTCTACAATGAAATTGGATGTAGCAAGGTTTGTTAGTTCTTGTCATATTTGTTCTCAAGTTAAAGCTAAACACCAGAAGCCGTATGGGTCGTTGAAACAACTTGAGATTCCGGAATGGAAATGGGAACACATGACTATGGATTTTGTAACTAAGTTTCCTAGAACTGCCCGAGGTAATGATATGATTTGGGTCATTGTGGATCGATTGAATAAAAGTGCACATTTTCTGGCTACTAGTGAGACTGCATCTCTGAGTAGATTGGCACAATTGTATGTGAATGAAATAGTCTCGAGGCATGGGATTCCTTTATCGATTGTATCTGATAGAGATTCTAGGTTTGTATCTCATTTTTGGCAAAGTTTGCAGCATGAATTGGGTACACGTGTGAATCTTAGTACAGCATATCATCCTCAAACAAATGGTCAGTCAGAGCGTACGATTCAGACACTGGAGGATATGTTCAGAGCTTGTGTTCTGGAATATGGCGGTTCTTGGGATTCTCATTTGCCGTTGGTTGAGTTTGCTTATAATAACTCTTATCATTCGAGCATTGGGATGCCTCCGTACGAGATCTTATATGGGCGCCGTTGTTGAACTCCAACTTGTTGGTTAGAAGCTGGGGAGAAACAGTTTGTTGGTCCCGACATTGTTCAAATCACAGCTGATAAAGTGGCAGTTGCACGTGAGAAGTTGAAAGCAGCTCGCGACAGACAGAAACAGTATGCAGATCCACATAGACGACCAGTTTCATTTTCTGAAAGTGAGCTGGCTTATTTGAAAGTCTCTCCATGGAAGGGTGTGATACGATTTGGAAAGCGAGGTAAATTAGCTCCCAGGTATATCGGTCCATTCAGAATTCGACTGGTTGTTAATGATCAGTCAGTTACTCTTGATCTTCCGCCTGAGCTTGCTGGTATTCATGCACGTTTAACATTTGTTATTTGAGAAAATGTAACGTTGAAGACCAGTCTCAGATTCTTCCTTTGCAAGATTTGCGGGTTGATAGAAGTCAGAAATTAGTTGAAGAACCAGTGAACTTCTTGACAGAAAAGTTACCAAACTTAGGAAGAAACAGATACCTATAGTTTTAGTGAAGTGGAAGCATAGTTTAGGTTCAAACCTAACTTGGGAGACCGAGGATAGTATGAGATCCAGATATCCTGGATTATTTGATCGTGTTGAGATTTCGGGGACGAAATCTTCTTAAGGGGGGAAGATTTGTAACATCCTCCCTATGGGTCTGGTAATTTCTTAAACTTTAAATTATTATTTAATGTGATGGGATAAATTTAATATTGTTATGCTAATTGATAATATTAGTTTAAAAAGTTAAATGAGTTATTGTGTGGGATAAATAACTTATTTTGTTAAACTACTATGGTTATTTGAAAAATAATAATAATTGAAATGTGAAATGGTTTTACATTCCAGACAATAAGTTAAAGAAGGGGAATTAATTTAATACAAGTGAAGTCGGTTTAAATTGGGTGAGTCGATATGTTTGGTATCACTTTCCCAAATTAGAAATAAAATCTTAAACAAAGAAAAAACATACAAGGGCTCTAAACCCCAAAGTGAAGATATCGATTGTAATTAAGTATACCCTTATGTAATTTTCATCATCTGGAATATCTTCTTTTTCAATCGTAAGTACTTGCTTTATTTAATTATGAACTTATTATATTGAAGTTAGGTATTAGCAAGAGATAGTAAATTTGAAGAAGAGATTGATAATATTGTTGTTACTTCATATTATTGAGATCAATTGAAAGCTAAGAATCTGAAAACACAATTAGAACTAATGTTTTAAGCTATGATTCTGAGCTTAATTAGGTGAGCTATTGAATTGGTATGCATAAATATGAAAGTGTTGTATTATGTTAGTAGAGGTTATAAACACCTTAGAACCCTTGTTATAATGATTTGAGGGCCAAGAAAATCAAATTAAATTGGAATTGATTGTGATAGAATAAAAAGGGTTATGTCATTTAAGGTTTGGGACAGAAGCAAAGGATGTCGGCGGCTTTCCTTTGTTCCCATGTTTTGATATTTTTAATTCTTTAATTCATTACAATGTTAATATACGTGTTTATAAATTGTAATTTATGAATAATAGAACATAATTAGCAATTTATTATTGATGTGTATATAATAATTGTTCTTAAATTATGTATTATTATAAGTTAGATGATTATTGAATGCGAGTACTAACTTATAATTGATTGTCATTCCCAGAGCATCAGAGGACTCAGCGAGATAAGACAACTGAGTAAGTGAACTGCGACAATCAGGTGAGTGGATTTGAAACTCACAGTTTGGTTTGGTTGTGACAGTTTGATTTCAATCAGTAATTATAGGATTACTATTGATAGAATGTTTAGTTTGAATTGAGATGCCATTTGATTGGTTGTTTGATTTCTTTGGCCTTTGGGCTAGTATGTAAGATGCATAGGTCAACTTGAATGAAAGGTTGGACTTGGTTTTTATTACAGACGACAGGAGATCTTAAAAATTGATACGTTGGTTCATAGATCTAGGTCGTATGTGATTAACAACAAGTTATCGGTATTTGCTGTATAGGCCAATACAGTTTACATAAGTGTTCTGATAGGGCCACCCGGCATAGGGTCCTTAGGAACCACCGTTCCTCTTGACGATATTTGTTTATATTATTGATTGTGAATGAACTTGTTATGCTAAGTCTATTTGTAGTTGATTATTCATTCACTTAGCTTCGTGCTAATCTCAATCACTTTACTCCCTGCAAGTTAAGTTTTCTAGAAGGGTGGGCAGGAAGTATGTTGTGAAGAATTGCTTGACACGCATCTAACTCTGATATATTTTGATTAATGTAATGATATTGTAATTATATAACACCTAGTGTTTTGAATACTTAATAGTAAGTAGTTTGGAACTGTTAGGCAACATGTTTGTTAATGTTAATGTTTAAAGTTTGAAAAAGTTTATGTACGTTTTCAGTAATGTATACAAATGAAGCAACTTTTAAATCTACGCTTCTGACAGGTAAAATCATATAATAATGATTTAGAGATAGAAGGGTGTTATATTTCCTATATGAGTCTTACCCAAAAAGAAAATTGTTACATACAATAGATCATATTTACAAGTTTAATACATACAATAAAAGTTTTTCAAAGTTTAACTCATACAATAAAAAAAGTATATAATTTGATACATAACGAAACAATAATCCTTAGAATAACTCATTTTATCTCATAATTAACTAAAGAGATGTTGTCTACACCGTATGTTCTTATATGATTTTCTAGTGATAAATGGCTATTAGATACACTTGAAACGACATTGGGATGAAGAATAAAGTAGTTGCTCATTTGATGTGAAACTATTACAATGAATTTTTAACTTGTTTGTGTCAAAACTATTAGACACACATACTTACATTTAATCTGAAAAACCGAATAAATTTTTAAATAAACCGCGACTTAATGACATTATAAAACATACACACATAGTTACGTTTAATCTGAAAAATCGAATAAAGTTTTTAACTAAATGGCAACTTAATGACATCATAGCCGGAGCAAACTAGTAGAATATTCATCATTCCATGACAAAGCACGACTTTCATCATTCCATATAATTATATATTGTATAATAAAAATGTAATTTATATAATTTCACAGGGTGCTTGTTACATTATACGTAGTAATGTAGTATAAAACTAGTTAGAGACTCGCACTATGCAACGGTAAACCGATAACAAATAAGGAATTCTAGTGGTCGATGATGATGGATCAGTGCATCGATAAATGGTTTTACAAACTTAGCTTACCATGTTTCAAATTTTTTAATAATTTCTACTTTGCAATCATGATCATTTTGTCTATTTTTTATTTTACAATAATAATAATAATAATAATAATAATAATAATCGTATATAATAACGGTTTCAGAATGACAATTCTTTTTATTTTTTAATATATGATCAAACACCTTAAAATAATATATTGTAAATTAAAGTTTGATTGATCAATTTAATTTAAATGATTGTATTTCTATTTATTACAATTGATTTAACTAAAATATTGAGTTAAAATAAGCAAGTAGGTATAATACATTTGAATTTATTAGTTACTATACTTAAAGTAATTAGTGGAAGGGTATAACTGTAATTTCTGATATTTCAATTTATAAACATTAAGTCCAATGGCTAAGAGGTGAGTTCTTTTAGGAATGCTAAAAAAGTAGAGAATGGGAGAATCAATAGGATTCTTTCATTTCTCTACAAAACCCACTTCTATATTTTACCCCCTTGGTTAATTATCTCACAAACCATAAGTCCATAAATTATAAAGGTTACATATTCGAAACCAATGAGTTTTTCTCTTCGATTAGAGATGTCATAAGATATAATTTCGACGAATTTTTTTTTCTTCGTTTTTTTTACCGGATTTCACAATATAATCACATTTGATTTATGATTAAAAAAAATTAAAATTTGTTCACGATTATTTATTCATGGATTTGCTACTTAACACGTGATTATAACTTAATATTCACCCACATTAATAGTTATAAATAAAATATTAAAAATTGCAATAGTTTTATATAAAATCACATGTGATTGTTATTTGTACACTTAATCACAAGTGATTTGTTATATAATCACATATGATTTTGCATATAATCACATATGATTTTTATTTAAAAATTGATATTTGATGAGAAATTTACCGATATATGATAATTCATATATGATTTCAACTTGATTTTTACTTGATTGTATAATTCTTAGTCAATGATTTGAAAATCCGTATTATATTACTCCTTAAACACATGTGATTGATAGTTTGATATTTAATCGCATGTGATTACACCTTAGTTTTTATGTCTTAATCTCTTTACATCATCAATGATTTGAATTTAAAGTTTAATCGAAAATATAAGCGTGTGTGATTATTTTTTAGTGGTAAATCACATGTGATTTCACATTAAAAGTTTCTAAAATCCAAAAAAAATGGAAAAAAAAACTTCGTCGAAAGTATATCTTGTTAGATCCAGAATCGAAGAGAAAAAGACGCTGATTCTGAATATGTAATTATTATAATTTGTAGACATACGGTTTGTGAAATATTTAGATTTGAAAAAAAAGGTGAAAATGAGTATTTGAAATGGATCAATTTTATTGGTTCCTCCATTCTTCATTTTTTACCATTATGTTTTGAACTTTTCTCTAATGACTAAATGCTTTATAAGGGATTAAGATTAAGATAAAATTAAATATTACAAAACAAGTTAATAAATCGAAACATGGGTCTTAATGACAATAATCGAAAGTTGAGCGGCTTGTGTGTATCTATACTTTAGAAAAAAGGGGAACTTTCGAAACATTTTTATGCGTATAAAAAAAGGTATCACACCGTTTCAAAATCTGCTCAGTTACTTTCCCTCGAATTCAAAACTCCGTTTCGATTAACGGCACATCTGGTAGCAAAAACTTCAGCGATTGAAGTAAAACCTAGACGATGAAGATCAATAAGGCGTGTGATCTGAGCTCAATTTCCGTTCTTCCACCTCACTCAAGGTTCAATTTCACTGCTAAATCTCATAATTTCCGTTAGTTCGCATAATACATTTTATCGAAATCTGTGTATGTAACTATATGTGTTATTCGATCTGTATTTGCGTGCGTCATAGTGAGCAACTTGTAATTGTGTGAATGTTTTTTTATTTGTGACCTATTTGTAGCAAATTGTGCTCTGTGTGTGATGGATTTTAAGTGCGTATGAGTTGAATCGAGTGATTTCACATGCTAGCAATGTGTGTTTTATGATGACGTGGCAGTTACGATATATTAATTATATATACAGCTGTATTTATGCTTGAAATGTAAATGATTCTATGATATGATGAAATTGTAGTTGTGATATAGGAGATAAAACTGATAATGTCTGAGTGTGTGCTTGATATAATTAGGTTTGTTTGTGTGAAATTGCGGTTTCTAAGGTAATAAACTGATATGGAGTTCTAAAATGCTTAATATGTGTGTTTTATTGAAGATCTGCACTTATTGTAGAAGTTTATAGGTCATCCCGGCATAATGTGGTTTGACTGTATACTGATATTTAAGTATTTATAGTAGTTTCATTGTGTATGAGTGTCATATTAGAAGAATTTTTTTAATCAAGTGTTATGTGAAGGAATTGAGTATACTGATGACTTGGAGTTGTACATGTATATTAGTGTATTCGTATATGTTTGTTTTTGGTGAAATATTAAATCTAATGATTTCTAACTGCTAGCAGCTGTACATATGTTTTAAATGTAGGCGATCATGTGATGAAATTGTTCTTGTTTTCTAAATAGACTGATTATTTTTGTTTTGATTGTACGAAACTGATATTTAGTGTTAAAAGGCTATATATGTGTGATTAAATGATTAGCTTATAACTAAAATCAATGTAGAAGATACAAATTCTGAATCGTTCAGGAAACTTTTACAGTGACTTTTCTATAATTATTGGTTTTTGTAATTTTTTTGAGTTTGTGCCTGTTTGGTGGGATATCAGCTATATGTGTGTGTATTTAGGTGACGGACTGATACATAAGTGCTTGCAATATAGTGTATTTGGATGATGTTGAGAGGATTTATTATCCGTGTGAAGGATTGAGACTTGGCATGGATTACTGTCTTAAGATCTTGCCTTTGCGCGTGTGTGCTAATTATTTGTGTTGTGATGTTATGAAATCTAGACGAAGAGGTGTCTCATGTAGCCTGCCTGAGATGTCTTCAACTTTAAGGCACAGCCAACCACCATCACAACAGCAGCAGCAGCGCTCACAGCAATCATTTTCTCAGGGGATTTCGTCTCAGCACAATGCTATTTTCTCTCAGTTCTCGCAGAATTCTCAAGATGAGACACTGACAAATGACCAGGTTTATCTGAAATTAGATATTATGTTAATGCTTGAATATAGTGCCTGACGCCTTTTTGTGTGTTTTATTGTTTGAAATGTTTTCTTGATGCTGCATCTGTTTCTTTAAGTTTTTTCTTGTGCACACTGTCAGATATTCATATCACTGAGCTTGTGATCAGTGGTTACATTTCTTTATCAATCGATTTTGAAAAGAATAGAATTAAATTTATGTAACCTCAATTTTGTGCAAATTTCATTCTGCATCTGGTTTTTAGGAGTCTAAAACCATGATATATCACATAAAATGTGACCGTCATTGTTCCTTTCATTCTTATCTTGTCTGTTATATTTGCACTTAATGGTAAAATAGGAGATGAAGTATTCTTTTATTAAAATGCAACACATGAGTGACATTGTGACCGTTGACAAATATGTATATTGATTCTTCCACTTTGTTGTAGTTCCTTTTTAAGATATAACTCTTACAATCCACACAATAACCGAGGTAATTAGAGCTAGAATCAATCGTACAGTAAATATAAATAAAAACTAAACCAAACAAGAATATAG
The DNA here is from genome assembly GCA_963422505.1 of Pseudognaphalium luteoalbum. NCBI lineage: Eukaryota > Viridiplantae > Streptophyta > Magnoliopsida > Asterales > Asteraceae > Pseudognaphalium > Pseudognaphalium luteoalbum. Next base: position 31,767,520 of record OY730195.1, read on the forward strand.
ATTGATGTATTTGGTTGTATTATATGTGATTGTCCTCATTTCATGTTATCTAAAGAACACTATGTTATTTCAACATTATACTAAGCTCTAGCTCACATAATAGAGGTAATAACTTCTACTTTCTCCAACTAAACTCTTTACAGTTGGTTGTTTCTCAAGAAAGGGAGAATTCCGTGAAACGGTTTTCATGCTTACCCCCAGTCAATCACACACGAGAAGAAAGCCAGATGCAAATTTCACGATCTTCCAAAGGTCTAATCCGTAAATGGGGGTCTGGTATTTCAGAACAAAGAAGTAAGTTGTTTATGAATTGTAAAATTTCACTTATATGCCACAAGTATGCATGCTGGTCAGAAACTCAGAACCATGCTTTTTGGTTTGGCTTATGTTTCGAAATGCATGTGCAGGTCAGATGAGTGAAGAACTTGACCACAGAATAGGAACAATAGAAGGCTCCCTAAGCAAGTTTGGGATGATGCTGGAATCTCTTCAGACAGATATAATGCAAGTCAATAAAGGAACAAAGGAATTAGCAATGGATAGTAAGTACCTTAATCTTGTAATTTAATGGATTCCAAGAATCAGAGAAAGAAATCTCCATATTGGAAAACTATTGTTAGTTTCTACTTTCTAATACTTCGGTGTGAACTAACAGGTGGATTGTAAATCTGTAGTCTGTACTAGTAAATAAGTTTGAAACCATATGGTTCTTGAATGCTTAATATACTTTGAACAATACGGTTAGAACCACACTAACCACACATAAAAGAGAATAATTATATATCACATTAAGTCTTAGTAGACCTCTGTCTTTTCCTTTTCAATGTGTTTTGGGATTTGCATGAACAATAGATCATAGTGAATGAGTAAAGGAGAAATGATAAGTTACCAAATAAAAGTCTGTGCTCAATTTATAAATTTAGCTATGTGGAAATTTGAGGTGGTCCCGTATAGCATACTGACATCCCTCTCCCTGTTTTGTTGATATTCAGTGGAAAGCATACGCCAGAAGTTGATTGCACAAGACAACTCCATGCAGATAATTGTTAGATTACTTATATTCTCTCCATAATTTTGTTCTTTTCGACTTCTCAATTCATTGAAATGTTGATCCGTATTTTCTAACTCAAGTGAATTATCATAACCAGAATAAGGGGCAAGAAGATGTAAAATCTAGCCTCCATGGGGAATTGAAGTTGATTTCTGATCAACTCAATCAAGATACACGTCACCAGAACTCACAAGAGATCTCTATCTTGCTCTCCGGTTTACAAGAAAAAATTGGAGTATTCATATTAAACTTACATAATGATCTGTCCAAGTCCTTCACTAATGAAATGCGGGTATGCAAAAATCTTATTTGCATTTCTCATGTACTTTTAGATGGGTAATAAATTATCACGGAGTATATTTTATGAATACAGTCACCAATGATCATTTAACTACTTACAGGCACTGGGATGCAAGCTTAAAGCATTGGACCAAATGCATTCACCACCCACTGTTCTCCCACCAAGGGTATCTTGTGTGTCAATAATTAGCTCCTGGTGTTTGATATGACAAGAAATTCTGGGTTGAAACATATGTCGTGTTCCAATGCAGGCTGTCACCAATTGTGTCAATCCTCAGGGAATGTTCCCACAAAAGAAGTATGTCCCTGTTTTTATTTCTTGGTTTTTTGAGCTCTCATTCTATTTGTTATAAAGAAGAGAAGAAATGATATAAATACAATGTTTTCATCTGAATTACCAGAAAAAACTACAGCACACTTGGGGCTTTGAATAAGTTGCAACTTCCATTTCATACGATCTTGTAAAACATTGTAGTTTTATCGACACTTTTGACAAGTTACTACCGTCTTTCAAATCATATAACCTGTTTTTTTTTCATTATGTCATCTATTTCCTGCTACTAATAACATTGTTCAATCAACAAATCACCATGGTTAGTGACTTCACACGTATCAACTAATGCTCCATTAAATATTTCTCAATGATGACAAAGTAGAGAGATTTTGTTTATTAAATCAACATTATCAATAGTTTATAATGGTTAGCAATTGGGTAAAGGGCATCATTTTGTTGAAACCCTGAGCTAAAGGTAAGTTATGTATTTTTACGCAGTAGAAGTGGAAAATTGGCAGGTCTGCAGGGTTGCTTAATAGGCCTAAACAGATATTGGTAAAGGTCAAACAGTATTTGTCATTATGTTCATAAGTTTTATTACATTTTGTAAGTAGTTAGTGTCAAATGTGATATACAAAAGTCATATTACTTCATTTAATAGTCTTGTTTTCTGAATAAATGATATATGAGGTCTTATGCATTAGAATACACTATGGAAGAATCTTGACCCGTTTCCTTTTAACCTTTTTTTATCTGTTTTGCCTGTGAGAGTTAGAATCCCAAATTGATTCATTTATAAATAAGAGGGTTGAAATTTCATCCTCTACTAGTAATTAGCTGTTACCTTAGTAACAATATTATTCTCCTCATGTTGCAATGGACTGACAACTGTTTAGGGAGTTCAGTCCTGCAGTGCCTCCCAAGGTCCAGCTGGGAACTCAGATTGCTAAGGTAGAAATGGGCAGCTGGAATTCGGTCAAACGTGAAAACGCTAATCTCACAAATAGAGGTTACAGCAAGGAACACAAGTACAACATAGTATCTCAGACTGAACTGGTATTTACAGTTTCTTTTTGCATTCAAGCTAGGGGCAACCATCCCTCTATTATTAGGACAAGTAATGCTGATAATTTTTTTTTTTATAGTTTTACAAAGCAGGGTATTCATTCCATAACCCCATTATTGATCTTCCATCATTCAGTTGTAATTACTCCAGTTAGTCGGTTACAGATTCGTGCTTATTTGAATTTTCGTTTTGTCTAAACATTGTTCTCACGAGTCGTGTTACGTTGCACAATTACATGACAATCTCAAAATTACTTCTTTTTTTGGGTAGTAATTGGCATATCTAGTCTAGTTACTACATGAGAGCATCCTACGGATAATTTGGAATCTAAACTACATGTAATTTCTTACATATGTAGATATGTATGTGCATACAAACATATACATATACACATACACATACACATACACATACATCCACACATTAATATTCTACATATTGCGCACTGGTTAATCAAAGAATTGTGGCTTATATGATGTAGGAAAGAGAACTGAGAGTTGATATTGAATCAGACGAAGATATTAATGGAGGTTTCACATTCTTATCTGAGGAAAACGAAACAGGTCAGTAAACATTTTCTGAATCCAGAATAATGCGTCCTCTTTCCAAAGTTTTTTTTTTTTTTTTTTTTTTTTTTTTTTTTTGACTTTTGAACATCAACTAGTTGGTGTTTTTCATCTTAAATTATATTCGGAGATGAATTTTGCTTATAGAATTAATGATCGCTACATTAAACAATAATAATGTTGTAACATAATGATTTTAGCGTAGCAACAAAACAAATGGTTTTACAAATAGTGAATCTAAAACGCAGTAGTTTGAATTTCCCAAGTAAAATTTGTAATCTTTTTTTGGGACAGGGAGTATGAACTAACGATGATTAAGATAGATGAACTGTGCTAATAGTACTGTTTAATGTACATATGTTGTGATCTGTTGACATGGATTTTCTGGTATGATATAGGTAAGTATTTCATTGAGAAAGCAAAGGAAGAAACTGAACGTATTCTAAGGAAAGCAAGGAGACGAAAAAGAAAACACTGCAATACTATAATTATAAACTGAAGTTGGTGAGTCCATACTTTCTGTTATTATTATACTAAATTACTCCGTAGTAAATTACCATGACAAGTAGAACACTTTTAGTCTGCCTTATAGCATTCTTAATGAATCATATTATGTATTATACTTCTTTGTCCCGATATTAATGTCCAACTTTGATATTTAACTCTAAGTTTTTTCCTTAGGAATCGACAATTTTATGTGTTAACCTATGAGATGGTTAGGAGAAACTGCTACACCTCAAAAATGATAATTTTAACTGTAGATTCTGACTTTGAAAATTTGATTTTGTAGTTGCATAATAGTGGAATTTATAACTCTAGTTATCTGAAGTAAAGCTTGTTTTTAGTACACTTTCTACCTTCTTATTTGGTTGCTTGCTTGATCTACAACCGGACCAACACAAATATATCTACTTTCATAATGTATACTAGTAATAATAATAATAGAAGTAACATTTACTGAATAGAAGTGGGGGTTGCCAAATCGCCCATTTGTATCATTAAGATTTTCCGATCATTAAATGTTGTTATGCTTCGTTTTGGTGTGTTTATTGCAGCCTTGCAGGTAGAACTGGGATGCACCAATGGTCATATCTATAGGTACATTAGAGTTATATAGCTCAACTGCGAATGACAGAATAAGTGTACACTGGATACAGGGTAGTTTAGTTACATATACTCTCGATCATTTAAGGTCTTTTTATACTGACATCATCCAATCTTCTATTATACTGTAATTTTACGTTCAGATTGTTTAAGAGACTACTTCTGTAACTTGGACCAATGACTATGAGTCTATGAAACAAAGCTTCATTGCCAAAAGATTTTTTGGCATGTAATCTGTTCACTTTCATGACCACTACTTTGGGATGAACTCAAGCAAGCTATACTTTTATGATGTTAGAACTTAGAACTCGTGGACCATTTGGGTGTGCCAACTCCCACTTCTGGTTGATCATCAAGTACAAAAAAATAAAAGTTAAGAAAAAATAAAATATAATTGTTACTAGTCGTGTGCAAAAACCGGTTTTAGCCCAGCCCGACCCGGATCCGGAACCCGAACCGGTTTTTGGTCAAAGTCAAAAAACCGGTTTTGATTCAACCCGAACCGGGTTGTTGACCAACCCGAACCGGTTTGTTGACCGGTTTTTTGACCTTTTTCCGGTTTTTTTCCGGTTTTTCCAACCCGACCCGGTTTCAAACCGGTTTCAAAAGCCCATATCCCAAACCGGTTTCAAACCGTCGGGTTCTAGAAAACCCGAACCGGTTTTGACCGGGTCGGTTTCGGGTTAAAATCGGGTCGGGTCATGGAAACCGGTTTTTTTTTGCACCCCTAATTGTTACTATATCTGAACTTTATTATTAGATTGATTTTCCAAGAGTTACAAAATAAACACATCGATATCTTTTGTATGGTTGCATTTTCAATCATCGTGTCCTTTGGGTCTATTGGACCTCGTAATCCATGTGTCTACAAGAGCGTCTGACTCTCAAATTATGGGCCTTTTCTTGGGTATCCAGCTTGACTGCTTGAGTGTCACTATAATTAGTATGACATTACAGCAATATTATTTTGTCTGTCGGTAATCATGACTTTCGGCATTGTTGTTGTTTTAACCATTTTGGTACATGGTAAACGTACGTTTCACGTGGCCGAGCAAAGTTTAAAGTCTTATTGCCTTATGGGATACAAATGTGGTCCTAGCTAGATGAGTTGATATTTATCAAACATGAAGCTAACATTGTTGAAGGAATATTGAAACTTTTTTTTTTTTTTTTTTTTCTATCAAATGTAAACTTTACAATCTTAATGGGAAAAAGGAATTAGTAACAACAATGCCGACCTTCTTTGTAAAATTAAACTTTTATAAATGAACCATAACCCGATTACCCAAATCAATTTATATCATGATTATTGCTCAAAAGCAAGTTGAAAGAGAAATTTTATTAGAGCACTGAAATTTTAGGGTTCTGAACGAGGACGCCAAGTACGTTTTTAAGAGTAGTGGGTCAATGTTCTCGGAGTTAAAATGGATCCACACATATATTCTAGATCAATCAAATAAAAGGAAAAAAAGAAGAAGGTAGAACTCAGTTCACATGGTATGTTGAAGAAGAACGCCGATTAGAACACTAATGGGGAGTGTGAACGTCGAGGTTTGATGCTCTTGATGCTAAATGCTGACGGGAACGAGCACACTCCTTTAGCTCTTAATGTCAACCATCTCGAAAGTTAACTTCGATTATATGAGAAGGATCTACAGCTATCTTTATTCTATTTTCAAAAAGAGTAGGAAAGAAACATTTTATTTTCATTGAAAGTAAAAAAAAAAAAATGAAATTACTATTCTTTCATGTTTCTTAAATAAAAATCTACATATTTTCTGAATTATATATGTATGTTACGTAAGTTCAACTGTGATTATATATGATTGTAATTACATAACAAAAATTTATGTAAACATATGATTAACAAAAACACTAATATACTGATATTTTTTGCACATACAACTACAAAATCAAATTTATGCAGGAGGGTAAATAGTTTTGAAATGTCAAAATGGTTGTTGGATCTTCATGATGAGCTGAAGTCATCATAACATCATTCCATTGCCTCTCACTTTCTTTTTACCATCTAAAATTAATCATTGTTTACATAATTATTAAAGTAGATTGTAATTAGATTTTCTTGTCTTTTTCCATTTTAAACTACACAAGTATTTAACTTACACAACAGGAACAAAACGTTTTAACAACAAATAGGAGCTCTAATTCTTAGATATAGAGATGTCACGTGACAATTTATATGAATAACACGTCATCAAAATAAATATTATGGCAATAGATAACAAGTTTATTACACACAATGTATGCCCGAATAATTAAGTTCACATTATGAATATGAGAATATCAAATCTAAGTTAAACACATTTACAGTACTTAACTCTATATCAAAACAAAATTCCGTAACTTATAATATGGGTTAACTACAATAATATGTTTATTAAGATTTTTCTATTAACTAAATTATTACAATCTCTCCTAAAATTAATCTCCAACGAACTTTGAAAAGCAAAAAAAGAATGATTGAAAAGTTATGGAGGTGAATTACTTTTGATCCTTTTGTAGATGTGGTGGAGGCTTTTTAACAACAAACTAGAAGCATCCAAGTTTGATACCTAACAATGAAAAGGTCAAAAAGAATGCCTTAAATTTCAAGGAAGCCCACAACCTTCAATCCAACTTTAACCATATCATTAAAAACTCACCTCAAATCATAGTTTTCCTAGCTCTGTTTTTGTCACCATTTTAAGTTTATATATCTCACGTGTAAGCATATAATTGGTCTAAACCGTCTAATATTTCCATAATATAACGAAGTACCCACTACAATGGGTGGAATGGTACTTATTATCGTTTAAATAAATATTAAGTAAAAAAAACGCATTATATACCCACTAAAAATTCAAATTCAAGCTCATAAACTATTTAACAAATGTAATGTGATGGTTATAGTTAACTTAGATTCAAACCATATAGTTTCATTTTCACAGTATATAATATTAGGGATAAGTATTCATGAATGTATTATACTTTATAGTAAAAAATCTATAGTATGTATCTAACTTATAACACTCCGATTGTATTTTATGTATTTAACTTTTAAATATCTATATTGTATGTATTAGATGGTATTTTTGATGACATGTCATTCTTAGAATATGCCATATGTCATCCATATAATTTAACACATCATCAAATATATTGTCGAATACATACAATACAGATATTTGAAAATTAGATACATACAATAAAAATGTTATAAATTTGATACATCCTATAGATTTTTAACTAAATTTGAATACATTTTTAATTAAATTTGAATACTAAGCGAGTCCTGAATTTTAAGTTAAATAATTTTAATAAAAAAGTTGGTTAGGTTATGTTAAGATCTTTCAGATTAATAGAATTGAAACATACGTACTTTAAATGTGTTTTGCAAGAAATTGAGGTGATGATCACAAAGACATCATGTAATCTAATGAAATTAGACACTATAACCATATACAATAATCTAACTAACTAATTATGTAATCTAATGAAATTAGACACTATAACCATATACAATAATCTAACTAACTAATTAAGTTAATTACGAGGTTGGTTGAATATTGGTTATTCTAATTTGATTTGATTTGATTTAGGATTAGAGTAGAATGCCCATTAGAGAGGGCAAATGACCATTATGCAATTTATGCAAAATAAGAAATGTGGTTCCTTACTTCTTTCCTCACTTTCTTTCTTCATATCACAAAACACACAAAAACACTCTCATCCCTCTTCTCTCTTTCTTCACCAAACAAACACAAACACTCACACACCACCACCGACCACCACCACTGGCCACCACATTCGTAATCGCCGCTCCACCGCCACTACCGCAGCTCCACCGCCACCGTCACCGTCGTCATGACCGGAGAAAAGAAGCGGATAAAACGACGGCGGCTTTTTGTGGCAGGAGAGTTAATATGCAAACCATCACCGTTGGTGAACCGGCCTCCACCGGACGTAACCAACTGTGATCGTTTCTCCATATCCTCCCGCCGCTCCACCACCACCGCCACCACCGCCGCTCCACCGCTACAACCGCAGCTCTGCTGTCACCACCATTTAACACCACCACCGCCGCTCCACCACCACCACTATATAGATCCGGATCTTGAACTCGTAGATCAATATCTGAAAAGTAGATATACTTTTTAGATCTAGATCTGAAAAAAACAATTGCATCGTACATTTATTTTAATGCATCTTACATTAGTGCATCGTACATTTTTTTTACTGCATCGTACTTTTTAGATCTATAAAAAAACTATGAGTACTTAATACTGCATCTTATGTATATTTTAGCATTTTGATGTGTTTGTAAATTTTTGATTTTATTCTTGGATTTAAAGTATTAGTATTACTTTGTTTACAACATCTTGTTTATTTGTTACTGTATCTTTGTATATTTGTTACTGCATCCTGTGTTTTTTTGTTACTATGTCTTTTGTATATTTGTTACTGCAACTTATATATTTTGTTACTGCATCATGTATTTTTTTGTTTCTGCGTTTTTTGTATATTTGTTACTGCATTTTGTATATTTATTACTGCATCTTACGTTCTTTTATTTATTTTTGACTGAAACTTGCATATTAAATAGTTTTATGATTGAACAATTTTTTTGAAAATTTTTAGGTATTTTTCTACGAAATTTTGCAAACGAATCCATAACTTTGTCAAAATTGCAAAAAAAGTCACTCTCTCCTTTCAACAACTTTGTCAAAATTGCAAAAAGATCTATCCCCTTCATTCATTGTGCTCCTCTGATATCTTCCTAGAATATAGGTTTTACCAATTATGGATTATGATATAATAACAAAAACTTAGGATAATACAATCAATTTAACTAAACCTTGCATTTGTTGTGCCATATTTAACTAAAAATAAATATCGTATGTGTTTTTGTGTGCTCATATGTAGCTTTGTTTAACAACATTATTTTAGTTAATTTTTTAATCGACATGCTCTTTTTCTGGTTCTCATATTATTATATTACCAAATCTCAAAGTAGCTTTTAACTGATACACTCTTATACCATCTCAGTGACAATGATGTTTAAGGAAAAATTGTAATCCCTCCATCTTAAAATTAGTATTCTCCAAAAAAAATGTTTGATATATTTTGATAAAATATTAATTTTACATTTATATTCAAGTCAAATTTAACTAAAAAAATGTTTATGAAATAAGTTACTTAGAGTAATAAATAATGATAAATTTGAGAATTTAATTATATTATATAGTTATTGCAAGTATACAATTTTATGAAGAAACAAAAATAGTAAGGTTTGTGACTAATGAAGTATATTAACAACACTTAAATGAGATGTATACTAACTACGCCAATCATTTCTCCTTAAATTATCACTCATTGTTTGTAACAATCATAAACTCTTAATAATTTAATAAGAAATATAAATAACTTTTTTCTTAACAACAAACCTTAAAAAGTTACTCTATTTGTCTCAAAATAAGTGTTTCATTCTAAAAATACATATAATTTTAGAACAGTCACTATCTATTAATAACATCTCATTTTTATCCAATAAAATCTTTTCTAATTGGCTGTAATGAAATTTGAACAGTTATTTTGAGACAACTCAAATTAATAAGTGAGACACTTATTTTAAAATTGAGGGAGTAAATATGGTATGTACAACTAACCACGGGCTAAAAAGCCCTTTGATAGGAATTGAATATAAATAAATTTACTTGTTGGATTATTTTTTAGAATTTATTAAATTTTATATATTTTACTTTTCATGGAGCGAATTTTAAAAATTCATATTGCATTAAAAAGGTCTATTTATTCATTTACTTAGTATATTAAAAAAACCATATATCTATATGTTTTTCTAACTTAGAAAAAATAATAGTAATTTTTAAAGTTCACCCACATACAATTGTAAAAATTATAACGTTCGATAAACTTTGTAACAATTTGTTCCCATACATCGTATATATGTTTTGGGTGGTATCTTTTACCTTGAAATATTTTACATAATTCAACATTTTTAATCATTCTTCTTGTATATGTTTGTGTGGCGAGGGGTCCATGAGTTGTCCTAATTAAATAGTGTTACAAGTTTGGCTTTGTTAGGTTCGGGTCTTGGCATATACCAAGAAAAGTGATTATGGTTGGCAAAAGCTTTTTCTAGCTTGATTCGAAATTTATGTCATGAAAGTTGTACTTATATGTTTTGCCGTAAATGATGGTTAAAAAGTATTATATGCAAGTAGTTATTGCATTAGAAAAAACATGTAGCAATCATTTGATCAATTAGTATATATATTTATTCAATTGTTGAACACTTATGAATTGTAAGTAGTTGTGTCGCTATGTGACACAAAAATACTAAGTATATACTCGTAGATAATAAACAATAAAAAAATTTTTTTATTGAAATGTCATAGTCTAATTTTTAAATGCTTTATTTTGTCTTTGAAGGTAATGTTATAAAAACCGTTTTTTCATCAAACCGGATAGGCCATCAGTTCCTATTGAACCGGTAGGCCGACCGGTTAAGTAGCAAACTGGACAGAATGTTACAGGAGATTACAATAGGTATATATGCTGAAAATCTGGGTAGAAAATATTATAACCAACCTTCAAAAACACATACAAACCAAACAATACAACAACAAAATCTTACAAAGTTACAATCCAATGAATACAACACCAAGTTCTAATGATTCTAAACGCTATTATCATCCAATATGATTACCTTATTTTTCGCCCCCTTAGTTTAGTGTTATTTTCCGTATCTTTCAAAAGACCTTGCATTGTAAACTTAACTTCCGACGGTACATTTTTACATGGTGCACAATCACCTTTTTTATGGGCAAGATGCTACTTAAGTCGATGTATTCCCCCACCTCGGAAAGGTTTGAGACAAAAGTTACAAATGGTTATTTCTTTCCCGGTCTCATCACGTTGTGTCGTTGCATAATCCCATGCTGTATCTAGTTTGCCTCTCACATTTGATTGGACTGAAGAATTGGATTGAGTCTCCAATAGCGTGTTGTCTTTAGGATCCATAATCTATAAATTTCAAACAAGGAAACATCAAACAAAGAAATGTCAAGCATTAACTAACAACTATACTTATACTTTCAAGAATCATAATACAAATATACCAAAAAGCAAGTAATCAAAATTAGTACTTCAACATCTACTTAGAAGTTCTTAATCAAAATAGTGCCTACTGTTTTCTTAAAACTTAGAAAGAAAGTAACTGACAACTATATACACACCTACAGTTTTTTACTACTACTAGCACAATACCCGCGCAATGCAGCGGTAAAAGTGATGTCGGTGGATGGAGCGGCGATTGATGATTTAAAATAAAAATAAATGTAAATATTTTGATGATTAATTGTATGATCTTGTGTTGTGTATTATTTTATCTATATGATAAATATAATAGAAAGAAATTTGATCTGTTTATAGTAATCAACACATTAATAGAAATGATTTTGTCATATATTATATGCATTAATTAATATGTATAAATGTGATAGAGGTATTTTAGGAACTTCAATTATTTTTAAGTATTTTAAGATTCAACATTGGACACGTTTTATAAGTAGTAATAGATAATAGATATAACAATTACAAATAAGTCTTTAAAGTCACAAAACTTTGAGTTTATCTGCAACCTTATAATTGGTTTCCACTTTCTTCTTTAATCCTTAATATGGGGATATCGGAAAACTCTAAATTGCCCCTACCCAAATATTTTATTACTATGTATAACACAGTTTATTTCTAATAACAAATTAATGGAAAGATTAATAACAACCCTAATCGTTGACTTCATTATACATGTTATTTACTACAAAATGTTTTAATAATTATATGTTGAAATATATAAATTTATTGCAATTATATAATCAAGCTTTAAAATACGAAGTCTCTTTTTTACAATTAAAATTAAAACATGTAAGCATTCCCTAAAATTAATTTGTAAGCAATTTGAAATTGGTTTACATACATTTCATTTTGTAACTATTTACGGAGATATTTCATAAATTACATCAATCAACATGAATTGTATAATTCATCTTATTCTTGTCTATATATATTATTTATAATTTATAATATTATTTCAGTATTCGTAAATTGGAATCTCTCTTATTATTGCATGCAGATTATTTCATGTTGACAATGTGAAATCAATCTTTAAAATATTGGAACGTTCACATTTTTTTCACGTCACCATATAAATATGGTATCCATGATGTACCCATATATATCGACATGGTGCGTGTTTTTAATTGCATATGATTTTCAATTTCAAGATCGTTCATCATATAATTTCACATTATTATTTGTTTGATCCAATACGTATATTTCGAATCAATTTTTATAAATGGTTATTCACTATTTTTTATCGACTTCAAATACTTTTTCGCCACATTGCGCGGGTTATATGCTGGTAACATATTAAGAACTAAAGAAACTACAATTAACAACTACTTACAAAGCACAATTAAGAACTATTTACAATTAATTAAGAACTATTTATAAATTATTTTACAAACCTACTGTTATTTATAACATTTAAGAACTAAAGAAACTACAATTTTTCATCTAATTACATAATTTTAACATCAAATTACATAAATCAAAACTTAAGAGTTAAAATTAATTAATACCTTAAAGAAGTATGGGAGGCCGGAGAAGGAGGGAGCCGACATGATTTGGCCGTATGGTTTTTATGAGCGAGAGGGAGGGAGAGGTTTGCACGTTCCTTTTCACCTTTTTCCAATTATAACCTAATAAAAATAAACCTGATATATTAATAATTAATGAAAATGGACAAAATGGCATCCGGTCCAATCCTGTTCCCGGTTCGACCGGGAACCGGCCGATTTGATTACTTTCAGATTCTGCTCAATAATCAGTTTTATTTGGCCCGCTTTGTTGAAAAATCCGGTTCGACAGATCGAACTGATCCGGTTCAACCGGTTTTAAGAACATTGTTTGAAGGTGAACACTAGAGTTCAAATCCACCTTGTATCACTTTTTGTAATATTTTATTATTTCATCTCAAGGTTTATTCTACTAATTTCTCCCTAAAATTCATGTAAATTACACAAACTTTTCGAAAAATAGTTCCTAAACTTACTTCAATTATACATGTGTATAGTAATAGTAATAATAATATTAGTCTTATTGTTATTATTACTTTGATCACTATAAATTTAACTATTATAATTTTTTTTATCAATATTAAGATTACTATAGTTTGCAAATTATATATAAAGTTGATCAAACCGAACTGAAATAGAATTTCATTCTCAAGGAAAAGAATATGTTTGTTCATTCTCAAGGAAAAGAATATTTTTGTCGAACAAAATGTAGATCTTAAAAGTCAATCGTACCGTATGTTTACAAAAAATCTTATCCAAAACAATTATGATATTAGTGTAGGGTAGTGATATATCCACTATACTTTTTGATAAATTCATCAAAACTGTAGAATACCATTTGTACAGTGTTCAATACGTAATTTTGATGAATTTATCAAAAAGTGTGGTGGATATATCATCAGTCATCACCCTATCACTACATGAACGACCCGGTGCAATGCACGACATTATAAAACTAGTTGATATAAATACATATATAACTTCTGATTGCATCATATGATTATACCATAAGTTTAATTGGAAATATTCTGCTTTGAGTGCCAGATTTTCTTGATAACAGGATATATCCTATATAATCACTTATTAATTAATGATAATCACAAATAGCCGTGTTATAATTAATCGTATAGTACACACTACACTGTAAAACACGATCATTAATATTGTAGTACACATAAAAATAGTACTGGTATAGGAATTACAATGCAGTTATTATATATAAATGGACCTTTTTGTCGATTATATAAAATAGAAATTTATAAAAAAAGAAAAGTCAGTTATAACAAAAAATGAATGGATGATATTAAAAGTCCAATTACTACAAGACAAGTGGTAACACGCTTAATATATTTTCCTAAAAAAAACATACATTTGAACAGCGCCGTGAGCCAAAAAATAATACTTAATAAAGTAACTCAACTAGTATACAAATATTTGTCCTTAATTAATCTAGCTAGCTGTATTTAGATGACAAATGTGTCAATTAATCAAAAGATTAGGGTGCTGGTTCAAGTGTTACTTAACACATGATCGAGCATAGATGTTAGGTCTGATGAATATGTGACACTTTAAAAATAAACTATTGTGCAAATATTAATATTGTAAAACTCTATCAATAATAACTTGTTCGAAAGAGGAAGGTGATTAAAATAGCCAGACAAGATATTATCTAAAAAATGAATCGAATAATAATAATATAATTATATTATAATATTTGACGTAGAGACGATTTTTCAAAGTGGATGATAAATCATGACCCCCAATAAAAAAGATGAATGATTAAGTTGATGAAAATAGTAGATTTAAATATCGTAAATAAAAGTAATTATTACGTGTAATTTTATTTAAACTAAAACCTTTTTATAAATGTAAGCTAAATTTCACCAACAATATTTATTAAAATACTAACAAGACATTTAGAAGGAAGAAACAAGTACAACGAAGATAATTAAATACAATTTAGGTTACATTTACAATCTACCTAATTAAGAGATGATAACTTTTATCCCTTGCTCGAGATTCAAGTGAAAGAAAAGAGTTATCGTCTCTTAGAGTTTCACTTCTTGGCTTCGATCTGGTGAGTGAAAATGAGCTCATTTCTATAACGTCATAGCACCCAAGTTGTTGATTGCACAACAACGTCAAATTTGGTACACTTCTTTTCTGGATTTAAGATGTGATCTTAGCACATGATAACTTCGTGTATGTTTGAAAAGTTGATATCTTACAAAGACCACCATTTGATAAAATTTGTCCACACACCCTTTGCCACATTTCATTCTCCAAAAAGATGAACTTTCATTTCTAGAGCATTGTCACAAATCGGGCACCTAGTAGAGTTAAGATCAATATCTCATTGATCAAGATTGATACTTGTCTGGACCCTTTCGTTTTAAGTTCTCCAAGATGAGATGATAATGTTTTTTGGGAAAATCCTTCCAACTCGCTCACTTGATCCATTTTCAGGCCTATGACCACCGGCTTCCTCCATACGCAATTACAAGTTCCAATTGACCCGATCAATTGGTTTTGCCCTCTTGTTAACTAAACAATGAACGTACAATTTCCAAAGAGTATATATTCCTATAAACTAAAAGAATGATTTATATACTACTAAAATATGGGCATATCAAGTATGTTGATGACAACACAAGTAATACATATCAATTAACATTTCTAGAAATGTGCAGTTTTACAATTTAGAACTTCAGCTTTAGTAAATGTATACCAATAATCGCTGTATAAAAAACTAACACCGTACAAATGGATTTGTGCAGTTAACAACATGGATCATTTTCCCTTAATTTTTTTTTTTACAACATCAACTCACATGTCACGTATGTACGATATTAAAAATACAATGTACAACAGCACGTAACATATTACTCCGTATATGTATGATGGCGTGATGTACGATGGCGTGAGATATATAATTCAACGATATACAAGATACACAATACTTAAAACATGGTACACAATACTTCAGTAATTTCTCACGAAAGAACTTTTTTTGTCTGTTTTTTATTAGTACTTCATTGGTAGGGGCCTTTCTCCCACTTTATTTGGCATAAGCACATTTCCCTTTCTTGATTCTTATATGAATTGTATCTACTCATATGTTTCTTTACTAATAACTGTAACATTTAATTCATAGTTGAAAGAAATTTAATTGCCTTTAAAGCCCTAGGAAACTATATATGTCACATATATAATGACATATATCTCTAGTAGTCACTCATGGGACAATACAACAATATATAATTACATACAAGTAAAAAACTATCAAAATGAGACTATAAGGCTATATAGGTTCATTAAACTTTAGTTAAGCTACAAAAAGGCTATATTATAATATTAAGCCAGGATACATATTTGATGTTAACTAGTTTTTTTTTAGAATATGGTATAAAAGTATATGCAAGTAGTGGGGTGATTGTGGTGGTGGTGAAACTGATGATGATTGAACATGGGAACCTGCAAATACAAGCAGCTGTAAAACATTGCAAACTTTATTCCAAAGCTTCCTCTTTTTCAAGAATAGTATATACTACTATAATGTGTGTGTTTTCTAGTGTGTGTATTATGTGTATATTATGTTTTCATGGTCCCACCAAAAGCACTATCCCAGGTGTCAACTTTCATCTCCCATTTTCATCACCATCTTATTTCTTTCACACACTCACTCACAAAAAGCTCAAACTCACACCTTTACCATCTGTCATTACTCTTTCTGCTCTCTCTCTTTCAGTTCCACCACCATTGTTGAATTCCACACTCCTTTAATGGCTTCCATATCATAAATCTAACTACTTTTTTAAATATAATAAGTGGGGTGGTGCTTAATCCATCTGGGGTCTCTCTTTTTGGTCTGTTTAAGATACCCTTTTATCTCTTTTGTGTATCTGTTTATCCATGAACCATAAAGCTTCTGTCTTTTTGACATTATGTCTTACAGTGTAACCAGATGATTACAATCTTGCAGAAAGTTTCATCTGGGTGCTTGTTATCTCCCAAAAAGATTGAATACTTAAGATACCCACATTGAATTAAGATTCAATATCTGCAGAATTTGGAAAATAATCTATGCATGTTCAATTTTCATGTCAATCTTGAAAATATTTGGTCAAAATTTGACCTTTAGAGTTCTTAAATCTTCAATCTGGGTGAGCAGATTCTTCAATCAATCAAACTTCTAGTCACATTAGATCAATAAAGGAAAGGAAAACAAGTTTTGACTTTGCTCAGTTGGACATCTTGAGAGCTGAAAAGTCAAAATTGGAAGTTATTTTGACTTTCTTTACTACACTATTGCATTTCTTGTCAGTTACTTGGTTGTTCCTGTTGATATCATCACCAGCTAGGCTTTGATATAAGGTATTCTTTATTTGTCCGCACCCTTGTATTTTTGTGAAACTATATATTTTTGATTTTTGTCTTATATTGCACCAAACTCTTTAACAGATAAAAAAACTGATGAATCTGATTAATGTACCAAATTTATTGCACAACGTACATGTTACCTTAAAGTTACTTAGATCGAGTCTAGATGGTTCATAAATCATTCCCCAACGAAATTCTGTACGGATGATTATAGTTTAGAATGTAAAGAAATAGTACCTTGGCAAAATAATCATATTAAATGTCGCATGTTATTTTAACTTTTGAACTAATATAATTGTTTAAGATTCAAGCATTAGATCGATGAAATTTTGTATTAAAGGGTAATGTGGGGTGCTTGACTACTTGTAATTGCATATTGTAAAGAGAAAGACATGTAAAACTTTTTATTAAGTTATCTTAAGATGAAATGTTTTTTTTGTTCGGAACAATAAAAGTGAGACGGAGGCATTACACATTTATAACAAACTTAGCGTTGGTACGTTTGGTGAATTACTAGCTCTTTACTAGGCAAAAGAAAGTACATGCCCATACTCATATATTGGCCCATACTACATTGATCTTATATGCAGTTTTCTCGAAAATTAATAAGATAAAAGATATCGTACATCCATCAATGTAAGTTTCATGATCAGTATTTGGATATATGTTTGTTTGAGTCTCAGTTTCTTCTATGTGCATTCTTAACAGGTTTATTATAGTTGTTAACCTAATAGGCAACAATGATCTTGAAGTTGAAAAACTCCGACTTTATTATGGCAAAAAGATTAAAACGGCGTTTTGCTCAACAAAATAAAGATCGGACAGGTTGCATGTCAGGAATCATAAGTGTATTTGATTTTCGACATGGCAGACTTACAAGACGAATGCTTCAAGATCATAGCCCACAACTGACTGATAGTACTACAGGTAAACATCTTGCTTCGCTTCTTTAGTCTCTTACAACATGAATAGTTGGTGCAAATCTGTAAGTTCATGAATATGAGCCTGTTTTCATTCTCTTGAAGGCAATGCAACAGGGTGCAACAAGGTGGTGCCTCTTATAGAGAAAAAAGATGCAAACTTTTGTTTTCTGTTTTTAATTTTATGCCACATTTTGTTTAAGCGTTAGTGCGGCATGGCAAAAGGGTTGGGTTAGAAAACAAGTTGAACAGGCTATAAGAAAGGGTTCGGGTCAAGATGTTTATTTATTTATAGTGTGAGTCAATTAATATATGTGGGTTCAGGTTGACCAACAAATATTTTTTTGAGGTCCATAAATAGTTTTTGGCAAATATGCTACTCCATACATAAATACAAAAACTATCTATTTTATAATGAACTTGTAAACGATATGCATTTCAAATACAATTTGGGCGAATTTCGTCTTGTTAACCCATTCGTTATGTTTCCGAAATCTAACTTTTTAAGGTTACACATTTAACCCATTTGACATAATTGGATGATCCATATCAGCTCATTATCGCATAAATGGGTCAATTGCCTCCTCTGTGCACCAGGGTCAGTCATCTTATTGATTTTTTAGAAAAAGCCCAACTTTTCTGCTTTTGAAATACTTGGGCTTGGGGAACTATTACATAAACCATGGTGTGGCTTAGCCATCTAGCCTTGTAAAGTGCAGCAGGGTCTAAAGACATGAACCATGATGCATGCAATAGTCTTGTGTAATGGCTCACAAGAATCTTGGTTTCCAGCAGGTCCTTCATGTCCCACATCTGAAGTAAACTCACTCATGGATTTAGAAGAAATGCATCAACAGAATAAGTCTCCAAACAGTGAGGAAACTGAAACAGCACATACAAGAGTAAAGGAACTTATGGAAGAAGAAATGCAATGTGATCAAACAGGTGATCACCAAGATCTTTATCCCGAGATCTCTACTGATCATCAAGTTGCATCTCAGAAAACATCACAATATCGTGATCTTGAAGATTTCGTTAACAAGCTTTTGGTAATTCATCAGATAACGAGTGAAGAACAAAAGCCAAAGTCACTCGAAAGGTCAAACTCGTTAGATCATGAACGAAACAAACCAAGCTCAGAAGAACCTGTCACACGTAAAAACCGAAACTTTTTCAGAAGAAGGAGCAAGTCACATGAATGTTTATCGTTAAATGACAATAATACTCCTCTACCTTTAAATACAACCAACAGATTTCATCATGAAAGAAGTGTTTCTCATTTTTCGTTCATGGAAATCAAGAAAAAGCTAAAGAATGCTATTCGAAGATCTCCACGAAATTCAGGATGTCAAGAAAAACCTGTTGTTGACAAAAATAGTGGATGGAGTTCACCAAATAGAGATCATTTTTACTCAGAAAGATTTTCTAGAATTTCAAACGGGTTTAAAGAGCAGGATGAAGTTTCAAGATTATGTAAGTCTGAAAGAAAACCAAGTGCAAACGTTGAATTTGGAGATAGGAGTGATAGAATATCTAACATCTATGTGGAGGCAAAGAAACATTTATCCGAGATGCTTAAGAATGGAGATGAAGAAACAGAGTCAATGGTGGAGAGTCATTCAAGAAGTCTAGGAAAGCTTCTATCTTTTCCAAATTACAAGTACTCACCTCGAGAAAATTCATCAATGGTCAATGAAAGTCAACCGTTAGAGAAGGGTGACGATTATCAAGATTCAAAAACTTCAGATGAAGTTCATCAGGCAGAAGGTACTGTTTTCTTACTTTCTGGCCCATCTTCAGAAAGAAACAGAACCACATTTAGACTTTTTTTGGTAAGAACGAGTGATCTTCGAGTTCCATCCGAACATACTACTATTAGTAACATTTAGCTTACTTATATCGGTTTAAGCTAAGAGTCCCCTTGAATAAATATTTACTTCTAGATATTATAGACAGTAAGAACTATGAAGCTGACTTTTAAATGAAATTCATGTGATGTCAGTTTGACTTAAAAGTCAAAACTATCAAAATTTGAACTAAACTAAATGTTAGAAATAGTAACAATTTGTTGATAAAGTCATACTGGAATTCATACTGGTTTGACTTAATGCAGGCATTATAGAGATCACAGAAGCACCCTCACCAGAAAAGGATGAAGTTTTTAATGCATCGGTAATGAAAAACATCTCGTGCAGTAGCTTTATTGCTTATTTCAGCTTTGTTTCTTGAAATTTAAAGAAAATATATATTTTTTATATGCAGAATTCGACTGAATTAGATGAGTTACCTTGTTCTCCGATAGAATCCCCTTCATCATCTTCACTTTCTGTTAATCGAAAAATCGCAGAAGTTGAGAGTACCTTGGAGGATAAAACAGGAAAACCAAGTCCTGTATCTGTTCTCGAGCCATTGTACTCAGATGATGATATTAGCCCTGCTAGAACCATTTCTCGATCTAGTAAGTGTTCATGAGTTACATTCCTTTTGCATGCAACTTTTAAATCAGAATACAATTTTAAAGATTGTTCATGACTTCATGCTCACCCAACATCGTATACAATTTCAGCCGAATCTTCAATTCAACCACTACGTATCCGGTTTGAAGAAGAAACGTGTAATCTAAATCACATTAAGAATGAGGAATCTGTATATGAATACGTTGAAGCTGTGCTTCTAGCATCTGATCACAATTGGGACGAGTTCGAAAAAAGGTGGCTTTCTTCAGCCCAAATACTTGACTCATCGTTATACCATGAACTACAACTCTTTTCAAGTCGACCCACTCATGACCAACGACTCCTCTTTGATACCACTAACGAAATTCTGAATGAGGTTTGTGATCATTCCTTAGATTTGTTTCCCAAGTTATCGTATTCTAAACCAAATATTAGTCCTCTTTCGAAGGGAATGAACCTAATAAGCGAGGTGTGGGAAAGAATCGAGTCACGTCTTAACTGCCATTATCGTATATCGTTAGATCAACTAATAAAGAAAGACTTTGAGGTACCCAGTTCATGGACTGATTTTCATTCGGATACTCGTGAAATAGTTATGCAAATCGAAGAATTGATCTTTGATGATATGGTTTTGAGCTTAATGCAAGATTAATTAGCATTAAAATAGTATATAACCTTTAAGTTTTTATCATAAGAAGGTTGTCAAGTTTGAGGCATGAATACAGTATATAATGGTGTTCTTTTTCTTCTTCTTTTTGATATATTTGTTTGTAACTATATAAATGAAATCACAGAGTGAATTATTTGTTAATGGTCAGATTATGCCATCCACTCGATTCTGCTTTGGTGATAATTATTCTTTTTAACTCGTGACTCGACTCGTGACTTGTAATCTTGATTTTAATTCGTGACTCGACTCATGACTTGTAATTTTGATTTTTAATTCGTGACTTGACTTGACTTGTAAGAGTGTTAGAAAAAATTACACGGATCGTCCCTGTGGTTTGTCTCAAATTGCACTCGTCGTCCCTTGTAGTTTTTTCTTGCACTCGTCATCCCTGTGATTGCTAAATCTTGCACCGGTAGTCCCTTACGCTAACGTCCGTTAGTTTTTCAGTTAAGTCTAAGGGTACGATGGTCATTTCAGTACTTTAAGGACTACGAGTGTAACTTTGTAAACCACAAGGATCACTAGTGTAATTTTTTAATTAATCTAAGTTTAATATATTTTTTTACAATATAGTTAATTTATTTTCTAAATAAGCTGTTCATTTTAATCATATTATTAATTATTTATTATTTTATTTTTGTTACAATATATTTTTATTTCATGATTAAATTGATCAACTTAAATATCTGCTACTGGTTCTTGTAAATTAGGGTAATTACAAAAAATAGAATAAAAATTATTTAAGTTGATCATTTTAACTAGGTTTGTAAACGAACCGAACGAACATGAACGAAACATATTTCATTCATGTTCGTTCGGTTCGTTTACAAGCCTAATTAAAATGATCAACTTACATAATTTTTTATTCTACTTTCTGTAAGTGCCCTAATTTACAAGAACCAGTAGCAAATATTTAAGTTGATCAATTTAATCATCAAATAAAAAAAATATTGTAGCAAAAATAAAATAAAATATAATAATAAATCTACACTATATATTATAATAGAGTGTGAATTAGTTAGTCATTTTATTTTTAGCAACTTATAAACTAATCTCCACCATTAATAAATTAAAACTATTAATTTAAAGGGTTAATGGTGCAGATCGGGTATGAACTTATCACTTTTTACTGAGTTAGGGTATGAACCCAATTTATTACACAGGTCAGTAACAAACTTTCAAATTATGTTTCGAGTTAGGGAACGAACTTTTTTTTCACCTAACTCGAAACATAATTTGAAAGTTCGTTACCTAACTCGAAACATAATTTGAAAGTTCGTTACCGACCTCGAAACATAATTTGAAATGAAAAAAAAGTTTGTTACCTAACTCGAAACATAATTTAAAAGTTTGTTACCGACCTGTGTAATAAATTGGGTCCATACCCTAACTCGGCAAAAAGAAAAAAGTTTATTCCCCAACTCGAAACATAATTCGAAAGTTTGTTACCGACCTTTGTGATAAATTGGGTTCATACCCTATCTCGGCAAAAAGTGATAAGTTCATACCCGATCTGCGTCATTAACCCTAATTTAAACCATTGATCTTACCTTAATAAAATGACCACCTAAATAGTGAAGGAGGGATGATCAAATGTCTAAACTATCCCTTTATTCTTATTTCAACAATCAATTAAATATAATTTTCAATTATATAAGGTAAATAAAAATCAAGGTTTAATCTTATTCACATAATGATTGTCAAATAATTCATCATTTATAAATTTGAATTTAAATATTTTCTTTAATTTTTATATTATATATTATATATATGCACTATGTATTGTTTAATTGCTAATAGTAGTTTTGTTTCAATTTATTTTTTCTCCGATCATCAAATGTATTTTCTCTAACCCTTTTTTTGATTATATTAACTTTAGTTTTGTTCCTTGCTTGAAATTTAATACAATAATGTGATATCGCAGTGTAGTCTTTGAATTTAACCCCATGAAAAAAGTGAAAAGTGTCAAACACCGAGAAAAAATAAATTAAAGTGAAAAGTGAAAAAAGTGAAAAGTACAATAATATAATTAAAGTGAAAAACTTATTAAGAAAATAAATTAACTATATTGTAAAAAATAAATATTAAACTTAAATTATTTAAAAAATTACACGGATGGTCCCTGTGGTTTACAAAATTACACTCGTAGTCCCTAAAGTACTGAAATGACCATTGTACCCTTTGACTTAACTGAAAAACTAACGGACGTTAGCGTAAGGGACGACCGGTGCAAGATTTTGCAATCACAGGGATGACGCGTGCAAGAAAAAACTGTGAGGGACGACGAGTGCAATTTGAGACAAACCACAGGGACGATCCGTGTAATTTTTTCAGAGTGTTATTTTACAATAAATATATACATTTATATTTAAATGTATATTATTGTTTTAGATTTTTGTTCTTTAAGTAAAGTAAAGCATGGTGAAGATCGACAATTAAATCGTTGACATGTAATCAACACAAATACTTAATTGAAAATAGTTTATGGTCATTTCTTTTAATATTTTGTTCTTTAATTTTTTGTATCCCTTACACTAAAAGTTTATCTGATTGTGTGACTCGTAAGAGTCGCACAAAACTCCGAAGAGTCACACATAATTCGGAAGAGTCAATAAACGACTTGTAAGAGGTTATTTGGAGGGAACCTTTAACCCCGGATCCGTGGATCCACGGAGCCCCACCCGCAAGAGGCAACCCGTCTGGCTAAACACCTGGCCCCAGTGACCCCACACACGGGAGCATAGGATTTGTATGCCCAGAGGCTTGAACCCGGGTGGGGCGTGGGGATTTGCGGTGGCGGTACCACTGAGGCAAAGCCCCATGTTAGTCATTTAAGAGTCACTTAGTCGCCTCATTGTTTGGATTTTTGATTCGTGAATTGTAAAAGTTTAAAGCTTATATTTGGTAGTTTAACCGGGGACACCTTCAATATATAAAAGCTCTTACTACGTTGTACATTAAATAAATAACATTGGTCGTTGATTAATTAGTTTATGTTATCACATATCATCATACATAATATATAATCATTTGCCCGGTAGTATAATCATAGTAATACCAACCCTCTCGGAGAGTGTAGTTAAACCAGAGATCATAAGTTCGAGGTACAGTAATTAGAATAGGTATTCTAAAATACCTTTTTTATTTAATGAATGAAAAACATATGAACTTTACCGCTAAACAGATGATAAAATTCGAATCTTGCCACTAATACTTATTTAAAATATATTCATTCATTTGCCATTATATTTTAATTATTTTTCATAAAATAAAATAAAAAAATGAAGAAGAAGAAGTTATCGTGCTTTTATTTGTTATCGTATATTACGATTTTTGATGACATGTATATTTATTTTCCTTCGTTACTATGAAGAAACAATTTGTTTTTGATTTATTAATTTAGGGGTGCTTGGTTGGGTGTATCAAGGGTAGGGAATGCGAAAGATAATGAATAATGATTCTTGATTTAATATAATGCAATCAATAATTAACAATTAGTGGTTAATCACTCATTTCCCACCAAATTGGGAGCAATAGGTATAAATAACTAGAATTATCATAACATATAATATTTATATACTCATCTCAACCTGTCAACTCACTAAACCTCAACTCTATAACCCATTTAATATTCATGGTCGGACTCGAGTCAAGTTCTTGGTCAACAGGTCGACCAATCAAACATAAAATTAGCCCATTAAATGTGACTCGTTTAACCCCCAAACCAACGGAACAACCCGATCCAAAACCAATATGCCAACCTATTAACACGTTTGATCGTTTACCCAAATAGTTATGAATGTCGTGTCCGGGTGAGTACTTTTGACCAATCGATCCGCTACCCGAAACTTGTAGCGCGTTTAATTTTAAGTTGAACTCGGGTCAAAGATTCGGGTTAACGGATCAACACCGCCAACCAAAAGGTAACCCATTATTTTGACTCACTTGACCCGAAACCAACCTACCAACTCAGTAACCCATTTGACCCATTTACTTAAACGGGTAATAAAGATTGTGTACGGGTTGGGTACTTTTGAGTCAAACCGCACCGCACCGGACCGAAACTGAACCGCACCGCACCGCGAACCACTTAAATGAAAAATCTAGAACCATGAACCGCACCATGTAATCCGGTTCTGGTCCGGTCTGGTTCCGGTTCGGTTCTTGCGATTTTGGTTCAAAACCGCAAACCGTAAAATATACACACATATATGTTAAAATGAAGAAGATATAAAGCCATCATGCAAGAACATGCATGACTGTAGAAAAAAAGAATTACATAGATCAAGCCTTAAAGTTAAAACAATTAATCAAAAGTAACAAAGTTGTTACCTGTATGTGTGTCTCCCAAGCAAAGAAGAAACTAAGTAAAATTCATTTTGGTGTCATGGTGTCTACCGTGTAAAAAGAGATAAAACACTAACTAAATATATATATTTAAAATAAAATTGCAATTTTAATAAGTCTAATAAGGTAACTAAATATCTATATCTATCCATATTAAAAGATACGGTCATATCGATCAAATATATACTATTATTACTACTGACTTGGTTCTGACGGTTCTAACGGTTTTACCAGTTCTAGAACCGCACCGCACCGCGAATCATTAAGGAAAAAAATTAGAATCGAGAACCGCACCACTGTGCTTCGGTTTGGTCCGGTTCTGGTCCGGTTTACCGGTTCTGACGATTCCGGACCATTTATGTATGTAACACCCTCAAATTTCGGGTTGCGGAAGCGGTCGGGTCAGGTGTTACCAAATTAAATATCACAGCATAAAATACATAATGAACGACTCTAAATGAGACGTTTGTAAATAGTTATACATTTCCAATATAGAACGTTTACAACGTTGCGTGTTTAATAGCAAATTTCCAAATACATAATTTGAAAATACAAAAGTAAATGCAGAGTGGTCCCAATTGTTTGAAAATATGCGACTCGAGCTAGTCATAATCTTGTAGCAATCCTAATCCTGCTGGGCACCTGAGAACATATGCTAAAACGAGTCAGCTATAAAGCTGGTGAGTTCATAGAATTGTTAGTTGAAACATAAAGTATAAAACCTTGTATGTTTAAGAAAATAGTTCAAGATCCACGATCTTGATTTGTATTGTTATAGTATTGTAACAGAAATGTGTATACAGTAATCGAGGTATCTAATACCTAAGTAATAGTGGTATGTACCCGAGTACATAAATATTGAGGCACTCCGTGCCTGGCTACCTATCTGGTAGTGATTAATTCTATCGAGTGAGGCAATACATGCCTAGGTTGTAAACCGAGTAATTGTATGACCGCGTCATAAGATGTTGTGTAAAAGTCGTTGTGCCACCTGGCATAGTGTGTTGCATCCATCAACAGTTAATTGTAGACCCGCAAATCTATTATTGAAAATGTTTAGCGTGTGGTTTGACCAGCTAGTAGAAATTAACCCGGTCATATTGTAATTAATTGTAGTTCCGCAGAACTATGTATTGAAAAGGTTTGTAGTGTGTCCGTTTGACCAGTTAACATAAGCTAACCCGGACATAATTGAAAATAGTTGTAGTCCCGCAGAACTATATTTGAAAATGTTTAGTGTGTCCGTTTGACCAGTTAGCATAAGCTAACCCGGACATGATTGAGCTAACGGCCTCGCGTGTAAATTCCACCGACCCGTTAACTTGTTGCGGATCACGAGCATAAGCTCGCCCATCCATCGATTGTATCGCTTTACCGCGATATTGAACTTGTGCCCACTGCAATACCGTGGCATCGTTTTGTGCCCACTTTACCATGGCATCGTTTTGTGCCCGAAGGCATCGACCGAATTGCTCGCAAGCAAAGTTTGAAGTTGAGCCGGTTGTACTACGACGAGCCCTACTGGTGAAATGTAAAGCCAGCTGTACTACGACAAGCCCGACTGGTGAAATGTAAAGCCAGCTGTACTACGACAAGCTAGCTAAAGTAATTGAGCCGACAGTACGACGACATGACCGAATTGAGTAGTTGTGTTCGCATAAATGTATGTATACTAATATACATATGTAACATTCATGCCACGCATGAAATTTATTGGTTGTATCTAAATATGTATACACAATACTTAGATATTAAGTAGTACGTTGAACCAATGTATGAATACTCATCACCTAGTTGAGTTGTATTAGTATAAGGAATCTATACTAACATATAATACTATTGTATACTCCTAGCCTTAAGTCTAGCAAGTATATTGGAGTCTCGGGAAAATGTTCACTTAAGTCCAGTTCCCATTCAAATGATAATGGAGTGTGTCGACAGTTTTAGTTCCTAAAAGGGAAACTAATCCTGTAAAAGTATAGATGTTGTCCAGTGTAGGTAGAACTAACTAGTTCTAATGTATTCGATAATATTTTCCCGCGACAATATGGCAATTGGATAGCGATAACTTAATCAAGTTATGTATTGGTAATTGATTTCCAACAGTGGTAACCTATCCCGGTTAAACTACGATATTGTTTTACAACAATATGATATGGGTGTAATTCCTAAGTATTACACATTTGTATTACATACAGTAATAAAGATAATTGAGAATTATAAAAGTTTATTAATATAATTCGAAAACGTTAATTGAGCATGCGTCTCACCCCGAAAACAGTAAAAACCGTTGAAAGAATGGGGCTATGAAACTCACCTGTGAGTTGTTAGCGATCCTACGATACGTGCGTCGTCCGATAGGTAACCTCCTAGTGTCCTAAACACGTGAGGTCATATGAGTATGAGACAAATCAGTTTGTCTAAGCGAGTTGTGTAATTATTTATTTGTCGTTCAGGTTTGGAAACCGTGTACGGGGGTTCGGGGGCAGCGCATCTGAAATCCAAATTCGGCGAAAAATCACGTGTTAAAATCTGGTCTCGACACTTAGTGAAAATCATGGGTTTTTAAGGTTCTGTGTTTTGCGACATAAGGACTGTGTCGCTAAAAGGTTTCTGCGACATAAGTGTTATGTCGCTAAATGGTTATGCGACATAACGGTTGTGTCGCAAAAGGTTTCTGCGACATAAAAGTTTGTGTCGCTATAGCGACATCCGCAATTTAATGCGACATAACGGTTGTGTCGCAGAAGGTTTCTGCGACATAAAAGTTGCGACATAAGCTGCGACATTAATCCTGCGACACAAGCTGTGTCGCAGTACAGTTTTTGGTCCCCTGCGACATAACGGACTGTTCGACGAATTTTCCCCCAAAACCAACATCTAACCTATTTTTGGACCAAATCTGTTTGTATAAAGCTATTATATGATGATATGGATGTTATTCACACGAAATAACAAGGAAAAATGGTGTAAATCCTTACGATTTGAGTTGGAGCTTGAAAATGGTGTTGAAGAAGATGATGATGATGAACTTGAAGATGAAGATGATGATGCCCGGTTATGATGATGATGAACTCCGGAAATGATGATGATGATGATGATGACGGCGACGGTGGTAGTGGCCGGCGGTGGGTGGTGGTGATGGGTGGTGGAAGGGTTTTTAGAGAGAGAGAGTAGAGAGGAAGTGAGAATAGAGAGAGAAGTGAGATGGTGAGAATGAGAAAGAAATGGAGAGGGGATTTGGGTTTTGTCAAACTCAGATCCCTAATTTTGGGGACTGTGGTCTCCAACCACAGTACAAAATGTCCATATTTTTGTACCCGATTGAAATATAAATTTAATATTTTAAATCTATAATTTGTTAATACTATTCCGTAAATATTTTAAATAAAATATTTTACTTGAATTATAAAAATGTAATTTGGGTTTCTGCGTTTTATGAGTAATCATTTGTATGATATATATTAATATATATATAATTTTTTTTAGTTCTGAGGTAATAATGCGTACTTAGTACGAAAATTTGAAGTTTAGTTTTGGCGCGAAAGTTGACTTTTTGACCGGGTGTTACAATGTACACCCCTACTTTTGACCCACAACCCGTTTAATAAATCATGTTAGATTCGTGTCAAGTATTTTGCCCGATAACTTGACCCGACCCATTTTGTCACTCCTACTCGTAGTTGTATCAACCAAACAACATTTATGACAAAGGTAATACCAAGGAATGATCATTATATTGCATAGTATTCCCTTTCCCTTTTCTTTTCCCATTGCCATCCCCCATTTCGAACCAGAGTACAAACTACTAATGGTCTTAGAAAATAACATAAAAGTTATCATAAAATTTTATAATAATAACTAAACAGAAAAATTTCTTTGACATAATCATCAAACTATTCGTAGCTTATTGGTTTGTAGATAAAAATATTCTCTTTACCGAGATGTTACGAGTTCGAGTTAGGTGTTATGGTTTTATTTAATATTATGTTAATTAATTATGTTATGGTATTCTAAAATACCTTTGTACTTTTTTTTATTTAAATATTAATAAATACCTTATCCGTTCCAAACTAATTGTCACCCGAAGAAAATACGCGGTTTAATAAAAACATAATAATTACTGCATTCTATGTCTTACTTTTTGCAGAATGACAATTTTACCCTTAACCAATTAATTATTACTTCTTTAAAAGTTTGTAATAATAATTTTAATTAAGGGTAATGTGTTAATCACGATTAAAATTTTCTATCTATTTTTGAAAGTTGATAATTAATTTGGGACATCCGTAACATAAAAGAAGGACTATGATTTTGGGACGGATGGAGTAATAAATAACCATTAAGGGGCCAAGAAAACAATAAGTAATAACCCATTGATAAAAAGGCCCAGGCCCAAATCCCTTGTGTTCAATTAGGGTTTCATTCAAAATTCCCTCCACAGCTCTGTGCATTTCCGGCAACCACAGCCACAGCTCCGATCGCGTCATCGGCAAGTCTCCAACTCTCAATCTTTTATAAATTGAATAATTATATTTACGTATTGAAAAGCCCTAATTTAATTCCTTAAAATAAATATTTATGGTGATTGATCATTATTTTGTTCTGATTCTCGGATATATCAGTCGGTGAATAATAATTTGTGCTACTTTGAATTTTGAATTCCGTTCATCAATTTATATTATGCGACAAGTTTTGATTCTTGTAAGTGAAACCTACTACTTGTTACTTCTAATTGCATTAAGTCATTAACTTCATGATTAGGCTTGCTGTTGTTGCTCAATCTATATTTAAATTAATTAACTGATTATAAATATTAATCAAAATTGTCGTAATTGGTTTATGATGTTTGAGCTTTGTTTCTTTACGTTAACGCATAGTAATGGCCGATATTATGCTTTGTGTATTTCATTGTTAGCAGTTATATTATTAAGTTCTCAATCTCATACAGTTGATTTCGTTCAGGTGCTAGAATATCGATTATACATGTGATCACCTTCATGCTTTAGCTTAATATACTGCACTTTGAATTACAACTGTTATGTTGGTACTTCATAACTGCATATGCCATATTGCTTTTGTTTCTTAGGCACTTCTCGCTGACGTATTTTCCCAATCTATCACGTCTTGTGCTAAGAACTTTGTGCTCGTTGAGCTAAGTAGGAGCTAAATAGTATGTGATACAATGAGGAACACGTAGTTAGGTTTTAGAGAACATGCAATACAATGAGTTGTCAATGTGTACAGTAGCTAGTATGGGTGGAAGTCTTATTTCGTAACAAGCCTATTGGATTACTACTAGGAACTTTAAGTATGCATGATAAATGGTAAGCTAATCACCAAGTTAATGGGTCCTCTAGCACACCAAACAGCCTTTCTTGCTTACCTTGAGATAAAGAAACCAGAGAGCTTTCTGCTAGAGACATCAACTCATTAAGCACTTAACTTTCATATTATGCTACAAATTTAACAATTGTGTAACATTTCGTCACTTAGGTCATGGATACGACTACAAATCCTGTTAATGACAGTTTTTTAATGTTTGGATATTCTTGTCGCCGCAATTGGTCCAAGAATGTCCCTCTCTTTTTCTTAGAAAAGAACGTCTTCTTTGGTCATCATACCTATTGAGTTAATAATTTACTGATGTTCAAACTATTGATTAACCTATTTTTACAACATTTTATAAAACATAGGCATATTGAAAAGCGATCGCATGTGCCTTGTTTGTTTACAACTAATCACTTTCACACACGTTCAATTACCATCATTTGTATTGTTTTAATCAGAATACTTATATTTGATATCAATGTTTCAGCAGGAATACAAGAATTGTTTCAATGAAAGGTGATCTGATATTAGGAGGCAATCGGATTGAAGATGTACGTTGGCTCTGTTCCCTCTCAGAATCTGAGCTTGATCTACTCATTAGCCTGAAAACGATGGCTATTCAAAGGGCATCTGTAATTGGACATAGATCTTTATCAACCAAATTTGACTTGAAGAGGCTTAGAGATCTCAGTTTTGTGTTAATGCAATCTCTAAAAGAACGATTGGCTACTAATCCACAAGTGGCAGAATCTTGTGTCGACAAATCGAATTTGGTAAAACACGAAATCAGTGAAGAGTTTCGAGAAATGGGTGTGGAAGAGTTGATGGCGTACATTGATTCGGATAGGAAAAGGAGGATTAGCAAGTTGTTTGGTGATGATCTAGTTACAGGGAAAAAGAAAAGATACATGTAACGGAAACTACGATACACACCCAAATACGTATATGTTTTGTAAGAGATTTTGGGATACAAAATGGTTCATTCTATTCTTTGTTTAGTCAAACTCAAAATTGAAAGTAGTCACTCTGTGTTACAATGTTACTTGTAATGTAATGACTACAAAAGTAACAAAACTACCGTATGTTTGAATTTTGTAAAATTTACAATGCATTTAAATTGTTTAGTAGAAATTACGTCTATATCCTTGTAAACAGGTTTGCGATATCCTTGGAAACCCTTTAGATTACGTCTATATCCTTGTAAACTCTAAAATTACGTCAATATCCTTTAAAACCTTCAAAATTCTCATCTATATCTAAATATATATATATATTTTAATTATATTTAAATGATTTTGATAAACAAAAATCTAATTAAATACTAAATAATAATTTGATTGACTCTTTTACCCCTCCCACCCTAATCAAAATTAAATCCATCCATTAGTTGTATATATCACTATGTGATCGACTGATTCTTTTTCTTCTTCCCAGCCAACTCATAGGGCTTGATAATGGCCATTTAGGTTAATTATATCCATAAGCAAATAGGGATTATTTTTTATTATCCTTTTACTCTTCGTTGTATGCTTGATTCGAACATACTTACGGTGTATTATTTAATTCATTCTTCAATATAACGATTCTTCTACAAGGATCGATCCATATCCCATAATTTTGATCCATACACACCACTCTCATGACCTCAATAATTTTACTGATATAATGGATTAGTTATCTACAATTTTTCATATCTACAAGGATCGGATCGTGTTACGTGATATACAAGTGAGATAATGGATTTGATTTTGATTAAGGTGGAGGGGTATAAGAGTCAATCAAATTGTTATTTAGTATTAAATTAGATTTTTATTTATCAAAATCATTTAAATATAGTTAAAATATTTACTTGGATATAGATGACAATTTTGAAGGTTTCAAAGGATACTGACGTAATTTTAGACTTTACAAGGATATAAGCGTAAATTAAAGGGTTTCTAAAGATATAGATGGAATTCTCCCTAGAAATTTATAGAATCAATTAGTAATGGGTGGTGATATATCCACCTTCAATTTTGATAAATTCACCATATATGTGCATTATATACATATACAGTACAAACTGAGAATGCATAAAATTGGTGGAAATATAATTGAGTTACAGTGTGATCAACTAACTAAAATCTATGATATAGTAAACCCATCATCAATAACCTTATTTGATGAATTTTAATTTATCTGTATAATTTATCCATCTTATTACTTTTTCTGAGAGCAGATAAATAAATTCGAACACCCTTAAAATCCTGATTTTCTTATCTTATAAAAAAAACACTTACATTATTACTTACGTCGGAGTATTATTTTTTTTGTACTTTGAGGAAATTGGTGACTTGAATACTTGATACTTGTACTTGATAGTTGATAGTGTGATTGGGCCTCATACGAAATTAATTGGGCTGAAAGCCCATTAACTATATCATTACCTGATTACCCCGTGACATGAACAGAACAGATGAGTCGTAACGCAATTTTCCCAGTTCTTTAGCAAAATTATACTGTGATTGCTGATGAAATTTTGCTTGCAAATTTGAAGTTTTCCTCAAAACCGGTGGTTTCCCCAGCTGCCAAGGATCTAATCACCCAGGTATTTCACCTCGCACAATTCTATTGATCTACCTATTGAATTTTGATATCTGATTATGCATTTCACCTGTTTGATGAAATGCCTCACTGGATCACAAGTCGTGTAAACGTACCTGGGTATGCAGCAGTTTCAGTTCCTTGTGGATTTTGTCATTTTGATGTAATTTGTTTGTATTCTGCTTTTGAGTTTTTTTTCACCAATGCATCTCTTCTTTTCTATGATAATTGAATTGAATACATATAAGTAAGGTTATTGCCTTTTATTATATGTTGATTGATGATTGATTGGACCCGGTTTAGTATTAAGAGTTAAATTGATATACGGAAATGAGTACTAATTACTTAGTTAGCACTGATTTGAAGACTCTTGAACAGATAGGGTCCTTGTTTTCAGGTGCATAACTAATGACAACATATGCTCATGATAATAATAGACTAGTTGCATCTGATAACATATGGGATGCGGAATGCGATGCATATTAGTGATTAACAGAAGTACTTACAACTCTATGTGTATCAGTGGTGGTACTAAATGATCACATTATCATATACACCCCTCCCCCCCCCCCCCCTTTCATATGGTCAAATTGCCCAATGCAAACTCTCAGCCCAATATTTAGCAACACATTCACAGTTTCAGAAGGGATCAAATCCGTTCTTGAAGGGAATTGATCTGGTTCAGGTCAGGTTTAAAAAATGCACAGGCCTACGACCTATAATATAAAACTTGATTTAGGGTTCCATTTCTTAGTCAGCCGACTAAGGTAAAATGCAACCATGTGGAGGAAGAATCTTGGGTTACAGCTTCTGCTTTCAATCAGTTGAAGAATCGATGTGTGATTCAATGCAGATGTGTTATGATATGCTTGTTGATAATCATGACATATTTCATTTTGATGTCTTTGGAGCTTTCTGTATGAAATATGATGAATGTTTGTTCCGAGTTGAGTAACCTATGTTTAGTAATGTAGATCAATGAGCCGACCAAATTTAGGTATTTGGACTTGTGCATTCCTTATGAGTTGATCATATTTTTTATTGTAAGTGTAAAAAATGTAGAGAATGCCTTGAAACATTTTATTGATAACTGTGTTCGTATATAGTACTGTGGATTTTCTTACCGAATTCTCTTGGAGTAATGTTTATTGAATTTTTTTAACAGTGGCTGGGATCACTGAATACGAGTGGCCATGGAAGATCAACATTCTTTTAATAGCCCTAGAAGGACCCTTAATTATTCTAGAAACAGGGGAGCAACTTTCTCTGTTTTTGAAGCAGACAACAAGGCTTCTGGTGTTGGTGTTTCAGGAGAGCATGGTCCTAACCCTTCTGAAGTTTACGGGTTTGTAGGAGCTATTTCAACTGTTGTGGCTACAGGTTTTCTTCGTCTTTTATTCTTGTTAACAAGTGTTCTTATTATAAAGTTCAAGAGTATATATTAGATGTGACACTTTTGACCATGTACTTATAAAATGGGCCGATTTGCATTATATGTTACTTGGAAGGGGGGGACATGTCAAATGGGTCAGAAGCTTAAACAGCATTAAAAATCATCCTAATTGATTATATTTGAAAAATAAGATTATTACTCCGTATTGAAATTTTATATCATATTTGAAAGTCTGCTTCTTATTTAAAAATGAAGTTTTCTGGACAGAAGGTTTTTGGGTCAACCTGGCCAAAGCCTTTCCTTATCGTCCAAAAATGATCCATTGTGACTGTTACCCAACTCATCGGCCCCACAAATTTTGCCACCTCTGATTTACATCTAGAATGACTGCCTAAAGGCGTTTGGCAGAGTGTGAATATCATTCCCTCACATGAAATTTGTAGTATCGTACGCGGAACACAATTGTATACAAATGATTTGACTATTTGTCAGTAATTGACAATCATAAGCTTTTTTCAACAACGGAGAACTAAAGGAATGTTGTGGACCACAATAAATAACATTTTGAAATAATAAAATGCAAAAAAGGTTATTTCAGTTACAATTTTCCAATAGGAAACTTTGCTATCTTCATGGTATTCAAAGAACTATTTGCTTGTGTAGATTATTGAAATTACAGTGGGGTTATGTGTTTAGCTTACTCAACTAGGCTACAATATTTGTGTTGTTACGTCATAGTTATATGTGTTTGGAGGATTCTAATATCAATTACTTTGGAACCAACAGTTATTTTCTTGGTATGGGCGTACATTCCTGATCCCTGGTTACATTCTATTGGGATCTTTTACTATCCTAGCAAGTACGTATGCACGACCTCCTTTTAGGTCCTAGCTTGTGCTTCTGGTTTGCTTTAGATACCTTGATATATCATTCTCATCTAGCTTTTAAGTGTGTCCGCAAAACTGAAATGGTATTATCTGAATGTCCCCAAGAATGATAACTTTGAGGTGGCAATTATGACCCATATACTTATGAATGGTCAATTTGGGTTATGTTTTATTTTTAACAGGTCAAATGAGTAAAGTAAAAATGTTAACTAAAAATGAATTGGATCAAGTGGGTCGAACTCAAGTCACCTATTGTGGCAATGTCCATTTTCAATGCATGAAACCTTCTAATAGCTTTTTTATGGGCTTAATAGCTTATTGCCTCATATTGCAGCTATTAAGCCCCTAAAAAAGTGTTTGGATGAGCTTATTTGGAAGGGTTTTTTTTCATTTTTGGGAGGGTAATAAGCTAAAAAACTCAAGCCCCATTTTCTCAGCTTTTAGATAACACAAAAGTGAAAAAGCTTAAGCTAAGCCAAACACCCCCTAAATCAAATTATTATAATAATTATATATTATTTATAAAAATGTATGTTTTATAATCATGATAACTGACACGAATTACCAAATATTGAAAGTTTTGGACAAAAAGTGTTATGGCTTGACCCAACTTGTATCAAATTATCTTATTTGACCCGAAACCATTTTTATGTTATCCACTACCTGTTTTGATCCCATCATACACCATAACACTATGCAATACTCCATATAATACTTGTGCTCTACATTTCACGTCATAGGTACTGGGCTTTGGCACTTCCAGCTTACGCCGCTGTGACAATTGCAACTATCTTTCTATTCTACATTGGCCTCAACTTTATGGCAACTCCACCTCCGACATCCCTGAATTCTATATATGGTAAGTTAGTTTTCTTTCAATACTCATATTCAAGATAATGATTATGCTACTGCTTAAAGTACCAAGTAAGGAGTAGTGGTGTAAGCAAGTGAACCAAATAAAGCAAATAAGTAGCTCATGTTCAGCATACTTGAGCGACTATTACTGGATCTGATTTGAGCTTGTATTGGTGTAAACTGTCAAGCTTCTACTCAAATTGATATGCAAATTTTCACGGATCGAGTCTAGTGTCGGAAATCTAACATTTAATGAATATTTTTTGCAGACGAGAATAGCAAGGATCCTGTTCTCTTTGATCCTGCGTTAAAAGAAGATGATCGACCCATAGAACCTTACTCTGATATTGGAATTGACAAAATCAATGAACTAATGTTCAAAGATTGGAAATGATTACCAACCAGATATGATAATTGTTCCAAGACGTATTCAATTGACTACAAGGCATAATATAATGCCATTCAAGCTTTACAAGTTTTATTGACTTTGTTAGATTGTTTGTATATATAACTAGTTGGAGAGAAAGATAAAAGTTGCTAATACGCTTTCGATGGCCAACATCAAACATAAATATATAATTCTTGATTTTTTTGATTATTAAAGTAGACATGATCAACCAAATTTTTATGTACACCATACAGCTATATTAAGTAAAATTCGAATAACTCCACTTTTAATATATTTGTTCAACGTCTCAAGGTCGTACAAACCAAACCAAAAGTTGTTGAAAACATTATAGAAGCATGTAATGTTCTATCACGAGCGAATTAAATTCTTTACAAGAACATGTGTTTGATGTTAATCAACAAAGCTAACACAACCTAATCGAAACGAGCCGAATCCCATGGTTGATGAATCGATTATGGTGCTGTGGTTTGAGTTTTTTTTTAAATACACCTATCATGAATATCTCTGTCATACAGAAATGTGAAAGACAGGGGCCAATTATCAATTTTAAAAAGCTCAGGGACTGTAATAAAATACTACATACAATAAATATCTGATAAATTTTAAATTTTTACCCTCAAGTATAATACAACTCCATAAGTAACCCTCACGCTACCATCTTTAATTTACTAATCGATTCATGTTCATTTACATGATCGGAAACGGAAATTGGGGTTCCGTAAATCTCGATTTTGATAAAATCGATATAAATTGATGTGTTCCAAGCCAGCCGTCCGTTTGTAAGGTTTTTGCTTACTGAATTAATCTCATTTTGGAATAATTTGTGCATATGAAATTGCGATTTTTTTGTTAGGTAACCTAGGGCATAATTTGATCTAGAAAGTAATCGCATTTCATCGATCTTAAAATTGAGCACAATTATCTGCTTTAAATGCATGTTTTGTTTCAATTAATGTTGAATTCGTGTCCTAATTGATGAATGTGTTTATATATTGTATGTGGTGGTTTGATGTAAATTTGTACTTTTGATGTTTAATGTGATTGTTAAATCTGTGTAAATGATCTTTAAATGGAACTGCTAACCTAAGTTGATTCAATCTGTATGGTGTAATTTGTATATTACAGAATTAATGAATTTTTATTAAAAGTTAAGTTTAGAATTAAGTTGAAACTGCTGGCTATGAATTGTATGTGTGGTTCTATTTGTATGGAGTCGTCCTTCTTTCGTGAATTCCATATATTGCTTATAGGATTTTGTTTTGAAATTTTATAGGGGTTGAATTGGTTGCAAGAACATGGAAGTTATTGAAAGTCAAACTGTCGTTACACAATCATCATTGATCAGTGGTCTCCCGGATGACATTGTTCTAACCTGTTTGGCAAGGATTCCACGTAGATATCATTCACTTCTCAAATGTGTTTCGAGGAAGTGGCGAGATTTGGTTTGCAGCGAAGAGTGGCATTCTTATCGTCAAAAGCATAATTTGGCTGAAACTTGGATTTATGCGTTGTGTAAAGACAAAATGGAACAACTTTGTTGTTATTTATTAGACCCAAATTTACCTAAGAAAGGTTGGAAGCGTATCCCTGACCTTTCTCCTCGATGTTTGAAAAGAAAAGGTGTAGGTTTCGAAGTGTTGGGGAAAAAGATTTACTTTATGGGTGGATGTGGTTGGATTGAAGATGCTACTGATGAAGTTTACTGTTATGATGTTAGTATGAATGCATGGAGTGAAGCTTGTCCATTGTCAACTGCAAGGTATTTTTTTCTTTGTATCTTAATGGATGCCTATTACTGTATATAAAATGGTCATTTTCTTTATGAATGCGAATAGTATACATACAAATTGGCATCAAAATTGTTTGATGCCTGGTTTTACTATAGATTTTTACTCTTTGGAATTATGGTTGTCTTTATTTCTGTAATCACCCCCTTCACGAACTTTAACTTTTAGAGTTCTTTGATTATGGTTTTTCCCCCCTTATTTTTGGTCATCTTTTAAGGACTTCTTAGAACATCCTATCTAAATAACGTGTGAAACATGTATACATCATAAGGAATGATCATAAAAACATATGAATGCACAATCTAAGAAAGAACAAAACAAAGCTGTTCTAGTCCCCTTAGGTCTGCCTTGACTGGACTTTGAACCAAGAATTGGATTCTCTATGATTATAGATTATGTTCCCTACAATAGTACAAGTGTACAACATAGTAACAGAGAATCAGACTATGTGTTGCCACTACAGGTCCAATTTGAGGTTTTCTTGGTTGTGAAAAGTTGGGTTGCATGTGGATCTGCATTTTAAAACTGATTTTAGATAATTATGACTTGAAGTCCCAATAATAGGTTTCTAAAGGTTACGTTTAACCGAGTCTGCTTCTGATACCTCATTGTTAGGGGTCGAATAATCAGTTTCATACCAACTGTAACAACATTAAAGGTGTAGTCAAATGACCTATTTACCCATGTTTTAATCTAATATGAGATCGTTCACTCCCATATCATTTATTGTCTCATCTTTTCCCACATGTTTGTACATTTGGTCATTTTATGTATTAATTTCTCAATTAGTTAAAGTTTGTCAAAAGTTACTCTGTAAAGCTCAAACAATTGATGACTATATAATTATCATAAGCTCATAACTGCCAACATGTCCAAACGCTGTCTCCTGTAGACCATTGTATTGCAGCTAATCACACCCTAATTATGATTTAATGATGAAATGAAGATCTACTGACCTGAGATTATTTGGTTTTGCGACTCTGTTCAGATGCTATTTTGCTTGTGAAGTAATGGATGGTAAAATGTATGCAATTGGTGGGCTAGGATCTAAATCAAGCGACCCACATTCGTGGGACACTTTTGATTCCAACACAAATTCATGGACATCTCATATGGATCCAAATGTCGTTCCCGAGATCGAAGATTCTCTAGTACTAGACGGGAAAATTTACATCAGATGTGGGTCTTCTGCTGTATCTTCTCATATTTATGCAGTTGTATATGATCCATTGAACGGGACATGGCAGCATGCAGATGCTGACATGGTGTCCGGCTGGCGAGGGCCAGCTATTGTAGTAGATGAGACACTTTACGTGTTGGATCAGAGTTCAGGAACCAGAGTGATGATGTGGCGGAAAGATAGTAGAGAATGGGAAGCGTTTGGGAGACTATCATCCATACTTACAAGGCCACCTTGTCGGGTTGTTGCAATTGGTAAGAAGATATTCGTAGTTGGAAAGGGGCTTAGTACCGTGGTTTTTGATGTTGATAAGGCTGCCAATATGGATGGAGTGTTGGTTAGTACTTCTGTACCAAAGTTACCGTCTGATGATGATGTAATAAGCTGTAAGTCTGTTTCATTGTGACGATTCTGTCCTTGTATATGATTATAAGACTAAGCTTTGTTGTTTTCTCGATTGTGTACTGTACCTACATCTTGGTCGAAATACAGTCACCACTCATGATGAGCTCTTTCGTTTTACTGTCTTCCAGTGCTGCATATAATGGGATTTAGTGTTGGGAATATATTCATATGTTATATCTTTCGAGTAAAGCAAATGTTTTGATTACAATGTGCAACAGTAATGAGTTTATAAAAAACGAATGATTTGAAAAGTTAACTCCAATTTCATTTTAATATGAATTAAAACGCATATATATTTTAGCACTGATATGTTGTACTTAAATTTATTGAAAAAGGGCAATCTCATAGTGAAAATATGTTCAAGGTAAGAGCGAAATTATTATACAAAAAAATACACATTGATGTAATAGTCTCATACACCCTCTATTTGAGCACAAACCCAACTCGAACCCAAATTTGAACAGATCTAGCCAAGTCGTGATCTCCATCAACTTGACCGCCAAGTTGTGATCTCCATCAACTTGACCCATTTTCGATAGTCAACACAGGAACCGAAAACTGGATGTGAAAAAGAAACCAGGACAATTTTTCCCAACTAACTTTGCCAACAAGATACCCATATCATTTGTTCATTCAAATGTTCCCACCAATTAGACATGGCGAACAGCTCAATGTTTCACCTTTTAACCAATCAACAACCAAACCCTTCTCTATTTCTTGGTAACTCAGTATTTTATTGTTTTCATATGTCTATTCCTTAATCTTATCGGCAATAATATACTATGAAATCTATAAAAGCTTCAATGCTAAGTTTTAAACAGTTCACTTTCATATTTCAACAAGATAATAAATCTTGGTTTGCTATGGACACCTCAACACCTGATCCTCCATCATCACCTTCCCTGGTCAGTTTTTACTCAAAACTAAATAGAGATGTATCAAACTATACCCGTTCTACTATCGCATGTATCGGACTATTAATTTTACTTTCTGATATATGAACTTCCATTTCACTAATATTATATGTATAACTTATAACACGGTCGTTTGATGGCGGTTTTGATACCGTACACCTTATATGGCTGACACGTCAACAACAAGGGAAATTATTAAAAATGACACTTTTTTTTCAAGTATATATCGTTTTGTCCTCCGGAAAAAAATTGACGATATACTCCATGAAATCGCAAAAGCAAATTTACCTTTGCCATTCCCTTTTTGCGATTTCTGTTCACGTGACTGAGTAACTCGAGAAAAACATGCCATGGCAAATCGCAAAACTAAGTTTTGCGATTTGCATTTTACCTATGCACGAGGTCGTTTTGCGATGACACCACCTAACCGAGTCGTTGTAAAAGGCATAGGTAAATGGCAAATCGCAAAAAATTATTTGCCATCTGCGATGGCATGGTTTTCTCGACCACGGATAGGAACCACGTGCCATCGCAAATTTGTCTCGTGCATAGGTAAATGGCAAATCGCAAAAAATTATTTGCCATTTGCGATGACATGGTTTTCTCGAGAACGGAGTGGGTCAAGTGAGTGGACCGCAAAGGTAAATTCTGGATCGCAAAAACAAATTTGCTTTTGCGTTCAGGGGGTATATCGTAATTTTTTTTTCGAATGACAAAACGATATATACTTGAAAAAAAATGGCATTTTTTTTAATTTCCCCAACAAAAATTCTATCGAAAGTTGAATAAATTACCAGTTAGCCAATGTAGTGGTCAGCGGATACGTATACAAGTGATACAACAGCAAAAAATTGATCTTTGTATTTTGTGATTTATGCATTGCATCTTGTGGTCACACCAACTAGTATTATTATTTTTTTTTATCGTATATGAGTGCATGCATTTTCCTAGTTCCTAGTAAATAAACCACAGTTCGTGTTAATATTATCAAACCAAGATTATATTAGCTATTTAAAATAGATGACCAGGTTTTTCTTCATTCACATTTTTCACAAGCTATTTAAATTAGCTTTTCGTTGTTTTTGTCCATTTCAGTGACTTCTAAATATTATATTGGCTTCAAAAGGCAATACTGAACTCTGAAATCCTAAATTTTAAGTTTTCAAGATACAGTTATGCTGTTACATGTGGTTTTCGCGTAGTTGAACTTAAAATTCTTGATTTCATCTATAAGAATTACGTAGTATGTTTTAGTTTTCACTCATCTAATGAAGAACATGTGTCTCTTGCTATTGATATGTAAGCGTTGAGCCTATAATGTTTGTCCTCTAGATAGATTTGGTAATGAGATGATTTGGCCTTTCTTATTTATGCATTATACTTTCTAGGTCGTTGATCTTTGAAATGAAGTTTGAATTTTGTGGTCAGACAAGTAATTTCTCGATTCCCTAATGGATACGTTAAATATTATTGTTTGAAGATTCAATTATGCTATAGGTGGTTGTTTTTTTTCATAATCTGAAACAACTCACAATAGCTTTCTTGTTTTCATCCATGTCCAAATTGTATTTTAGCTATAATTCTTCATTGTCACTCATTTCACCAAGGCTAATCAAAGTATGTTCCTAGTTTTGCAAGTTATGTCTCAAGATATTAACACTCTTTTTCTTTTAGCGAGTGTATAGTTAATTGAGATGTACTTTGCATATTGTGGTCAAACAAGTCTCTACTCTCTAGTTTTCTAGTCTTGATTAAGTTCTGAATGTTCTCGAATCAAGACCTCTTCAGCTCTTATAAGCTTTTTGGTCCTGGCAACTTTATTCATTACCTTACATGTACATGTTCTGGTAGCAGCAAGTGCAAAAACCAGACTCAGATGGTCCATATCGCCTTCTTTACTGCTCAGGCAAGGGCAACAAATGGGGTGTTATGCAAGAGCTTGCGAAGGGAGTGGAACCAAATGTTGGAGATTATGATAGAAGAACAGCACTTCACCTTGCAGCTTGTGAAGGTTGTACCGAAATTGTTCTCCTACTTCTTGAGAAAGGAGCTGATGCGAATTCTATGGATCGTTGGGGTCGTACTGTAAGTTCATTAAGTATATGATTAATAAGAACAGTGTAACCGAGTATCATACAAGTAAAGTACTTTTTATCATGAATGAGTAACGTTGCAGTTAATTTTCTGCTTTTGAATGATTATATGCAGCCACTTTCGGATGCTCGCAGCTTAGGCCACTTGGAAATTTGCAAAATACTCCAGGCACATGGAGGAGTTGATCCGGTAATTTGATAGAATATTATTGTATTATTAATTATAAATTTTGATGAAGTTCCCATATTAGTATATTACAACCTATAGTCCAAGATTAATCTGTTTGACCTT
Source organism: Pseudognaphalium luteoalbum (assembly GCA_963422505.1). Lineage (NCBI taxonomy): Eukaryota > Viridiplantae > Streptophyta > Magnoliopsida > Asterales > Asteraceae > Pseudognaphalium > Pseudognaphalium luteoalbum. The sequence continues at coordinate 31,811,440 of OY730195.1, forward strand.
AAAAGTCAAAGCGTATCTTTCTACAGGTTGCACTAGATTCTCAGACTCCATGTTATCAGATTCATTACACTGAAGTTCATTTGAAAACAGCAGTTCTTATTGGAGAAGTGAATACTTTAGTTAACCTTTTAGATAATATTATAATCTTTTTTAATAAATAAATTTCTTAACCTGTGTTGACCATGCTACACATGACAGCAGGGTGCGTATGGTGAAGTTTATAAAGTAAAATGGCGTGGCACAGAAGTCGCTGCAAAGACAATCCGTTCTTCAATTGCATCTAATGAGAAAGTGAGGTTAGATTTGATCAATGAAAGTCAAACCTAGTACTTTTCGAATTCAAAACTGCTATAAAATTGAATGTGGTCTGTTTAACTCCTTAAATCGAACACAGATTCATTGGTAATCAACTAGTCATTAGAACTTATGTTATTAAACGTGTTACAGGAAAGCATTTTTGAAGGAACTCGCATTATGGCAAAAGTTGCGCCACCCGAACATAGTGCAGTTTCTTGGTGTTTTGAAGGACTCGGACCGCCTGATTTTTCTAACAGAATATCTAAAAAATGTCAGTATATATGTTTTCAGGACTTAGACTACATTATTTACTTATAGTTTTTTGATTTTTGTAGGGAAGTTTGTATGATATTCTGAAAAAGAAAGGAAAACTTGATCCATTAACTGCTGTTTCTTATGCTTTGGATATTGCTAGGTATATACTTTCTCACTCTTTTTTGTTCTTCCTGTCATTGATAAATATTTCACTATATATACGTTTGGGCCGTTCTCTTTACATGAACATTGTACACGATCCAATTATAAGATAGGAACACTCTTTGTAACCCATGTCTCAATCCACAAATGTCCCAAAGAGTACACTTCTACTGTAATGAGCTCAAACTGGCTAAAGTTTCGATGTTGATTTTCTTTATAAATAAAAAGGTTTCGAGTTAATTTATTGTACCATTTAATTTTCTTGAAGATTTGAAGGACAAGCAAAAGTTATTTTTAGTATTTACATTTGAAAAATGTATTCTTTATAATTTGCAGGGGTATGAATTATCTTCATCACCATAAACCCCATGCTATCATTCACAGGGACTTGACCCCAAGGTACGTACCCACACACTCTTTCGTTTGAAGTATGCAGTAAATAACCATATTTTTTTTCTAAAAATGTTTTTTCAGAGTATGTATATACATATAGGTCCAGCTTGTTATATCAGCCAAGATATTTTTACTCTAAAAATGTTTAATCTCCACCTCTTGATTCATAATTTAATTCTGCTACGAAAAAATCCTTTCAGAAATGTACTGCAAGATGAAGCCGGGCGTCTCAAAGTAACAGACTTTGGTTTGAGCAAAATTGCCCAGGAGAAAGATGTTTATGGCTACAAAATGACCGGAGGAACAGGATCATGTATCAAAATCAGTTGTTTTTTCATAAACCATAGTAATGAAGATTTAAAAACTTTTTAGATAAGATTTTTTTTTTGTTGTTGTTTCTTTCAGATCGATACATGGCTCCTGAAGTATATCGGCGGGAATCTTATGGAAAAAGTGTTGATGTCTTCTCGTTTGCTTTGATTGTTCATGAAGTAAGTTATATTTGATCTTTACCAAAAGAGATGCATAGTTAGATTCGTATGGTCAAGTTAATCGATTTTCAGTTCAAACATTTGTCTTCCAAGATTGGTAGAACATTTATGGATACAACTTAATTCATCTTACAAGATTTGTAATGTGAAATCTTCTATAGTTTTCGATGCAAAGTTGTATTAAATGTGGGCCTTTCTGTTAGGATTATATGAAGAATTAAATGTTAAGTTGAGATGGAATCTTTATAATATAATGTTGGAGTATTAAATGTTTTTTTTGGTCAGTGGGTAATCACGTGAGCATGAAGCTGCGATTTAAATCTCACGTGGAGTAGACAATCGAGCCGCAAAAATAATAAGTGACGCCACGTCTTTAATGTCGGCCAGAAAACTTATTCTCCAAGTTTGTTCTTTTATATAAATATAACCTTTGTATTTGTAACCCTAACACCTCCTTAATAATAAGATCTCTCTCTAGTTTGGCCGTGGATTAAACCAATCGAGTAGATTGGATATAACCACGTTATATTCTCGTGTTCGTTTACTATTCTCGTTATCTTAATTGCTTGTGTTTGATCCGTTTATTGTCGTGGGGGGTATAATCTAGTGATTATATGTTCTTGGTTGGGTCCTAAAAACCTATCAAAGTGGTATCAGAGCTCGTGTTTTCGAGTTTGGGAACAATGGCGGATAAAAGCGAGACTAAGATAAATCAGTTTGATGGCAGCGATTTTGGGTTTTGGAAGATGCAAATCGAGGACGTTTTGTACGCGAAAAAGTTACACCAACCGTTGTCGGGTACTAAACCTGAAGGTATGAGTGATGCCGACTGGACGTTGTTAGATCGCCAAGCACTTGGAGTAGTTCGACTTTCTCTGGCCAAGAATGTCGCCTACAATATTGCCGGGGAAACCACGACTGCGGGTTTGTTAACGGCGCTGTCTAACATGTATGAGAAACCCTCGGCTCTCAATAAGGTTTTCTTGATTCGGCAGTTGGTGAACGCGAAGATGGTTGAAGGTGCATCGCCGGCGGATCATGTGAACGAGTTTAACTCGATTTTGACTAGGTTAAAATCTGTAGGGGTTACGTTTGAAGATGAGTTGGAGGCACTTTTCTTGTTGTCTTCGTTGCCCGAAAGTTGGTCAGGAATGGTTACAGCTGTTAGTGGTTCATCCGGAACTACTAAGTTGACTTTTGAGGGAATCCGTGATTTAATACTCGGTGAGGGAATTAGAAGAAAGGATTCCGGGGAGTATTCGGGTTCGTCAGCTTTGAGTGTGACTAGCAGGGGGCGTAGTAAGAGTAGATCTAGATCGCGGAGAGAGCCATCGGAGAATAGGAACGTCACGTGTTGGAACTGTAAGCAACTGAGGCACTTTAGGTATCAATGTCCGAATGGTAAACCAAGTGTGAATGCGGCGGTTGATACGACTGAAGATGTGTTGCTTTGTTGTGAAGAGAATCTTGTGGAATCCTGGGTTTTGGATTCGGGTTCATCTTTTCATGCTATCTCATGCATGGAAGAGATGACGAATTTTAGGTCTCATTCAGGTAGGGTTCGTCTTGCGAACGGAAGGAAACTTAAAGTTGCGGGTATTGGGGATGTTGTCCTCAAAACTAACCTTGGTAAGGATTGGGTTCTCAATAATGTGAGGTTCATTCCCAAGCTCACGAGGAGATTGATCTCGATTGGGCAGTTGGATAATGAGCGGTACCATGTTAGATTTGGCGACCAACAATGGAAGGTTATCAAGGGAAGTTTGGTGATTGCTCGCGGTTATAAACGGGGGACCTTATATATGGTCGAAATTCCGAATGAGGAATGGCTAGGTGGTGAGGTAGGTGTTGGAAAACCTAGTCGGCTTGAGCTTCACGAGATTGTTGAGAGGTCTGGAACGAGTAGGAGTTCGAGAAGAATTGAAACTAGTGGGAGTTTGGCGTTGAGTGGGAGCCTTGGGGTTTCTATGGATTCCGTTTGTCATCTCGGTACTACTAGAGTTTTCAAGTCTTGGGTTAGATCATCTCCAATGGCAACTAGGTTGCGACTGACTGAGAGGGGTGAGCAAGATACTTTTCCGAGAGTCACGTTTGATAATACATCCGTACAGTGGGAGTTGATTCGATGGGAGAAGTTGTGTTTGTCCGAAATTATGCGCATGTTTGTGGTCGGTGATCCAACGATGAAAGCGAGAGTGATGGAGTGGATGATCAAGGGTGTGAGGGTATTTTCACACGGCTGCCTTGTTGGTGTCATTCACGTGGTTGTTCTACCGGGTGGTCTTCTCTTTGTTGGAAAGAAAGATCGTGTAGACGAAATGCTGTATGGATGGGTTGTGAGTGCAACGAAAGTGTTGGAGTTGTGCCGGGCTTCAACCGATTTTCTCATGAACTAATGAGGAGGTGAAAAACTAGAGAGATTTCTTGGTCACAGTTTAATAGTGGAGTTCTGGTAACTCGTATCGAAAGTCTTCCGACTCGGTGTGGTCGTGCGGTGTGTCCCGATAAGTTTCGGCGGTATAAGTTTGAACGGGTTCTATTAAAGTGGCGTTTAGTTACGGGTTACTGGAGTTGGGTTGATTTAATCTTCAAGTGGGAGATTGTTAGGATTATATGAAGAATTAAATGTTAAGTTGAGATGGAATCTTTATAATATAATGTTGGAGTATTAAATGTTTTTTTTGGTCAGTGGGTAATCACGTGAGCATGAAGCTGCGATTTAAATCTCACGTGGAGTAGACAATCGAGCCGCAAAAATAATAAGTCACGCCACGTCTTTAATGTCGGCCAGAAAACTTATTCTCCAAGTTTGTTCTTTTATATAAATATAACCTTTGTATTTGTAACCCTAACACCTCCTTAATAATAAGATCTCTCTCTAGTTTGGCCGTGGATTAAACCAATCGAGTAGATTGGATATAACCACGTTATATTCTCGTGTTCGTTTACTATTCTCGTTATCTTAATTGCTTGTGTTTGATCCGTTTATTGTCGTGGGGGTATAATCTAGTGATTATACGTTCTTGGTTGGGTCCTAAAAACCTATCACTTTCTTTTGTATTGCTTCTTCAAAAGTCAAAATGCGCATAGCTTTTGTGGTCAAGCTAGTTGATATTAAAACTCAAAGTAAATCAAATTCTTGATAGATTAAGGAAGGATTATGTTAAAGCTATCTAAAGTTGGTACCAATACTAAGATTTTAATCTAGAACTAAATACTAATTATGCTAAACTTGACCTTTTCTTTTGCCTTGTTTGACTTTAAAAGCAAAAGTATGCAAAATGCAAAATTCATACTTTTTGTTCCTTTGATCGGCTTATCTTGTATTGTTTGTGCATTCATATCTTGCATCTATATGTGGCTTTAGATGTTTCAGGGAGGACCATCAGATAGAGAAGAACCACCAGAGCATGTGGCTGATAAACGAGCATACGAGGACTCGAGGCCACCTTTATATTCGTATTTATACCCTGAACCCGTGAGGATGTAAGTTATCCCGAAAGTGCTCAAAAAGTTATTTAATGTAAGATCTAATGTGCGTGACTGGAGGTGGAAATCTCAACCCATTTATATGGAAGTGGTCAATTTGGGTTGTATTTCTATATATAACGAGTCAAACAGGTAAGGTGTAATAGTACAGCGAGAGAATGAAATGAGTCAAACATGTGCACATAGAAATTACCCGAAGACTTATATAGTAACGCCATAAACCGCCCACCCTGCCATTTCGCTACCTCAATGCATGACCTATTTGCTCCTTTTGTGATATGTAAGTATTTCCCACCAAAAAGTCTTCTTTATGACTTTGAATAACTTAATAGAACGTTTACAAGACATATAGTTTAATATTAATATAAGTTTTTGAGTTTAACCATTAGCAAAATGGGCAGAAAATGACTTTAGATTGAATCTTTGTCAAAAACAGAGATGTTTTGTAATGAAATGAATCTTTATTTGATTTAAAATCAAAGGTAACTTAGGGTCAAAAGTTGTGAAAATCTTTTGGAACAAAATGCTGTGTAGTATACTCTTTTTTTGGGACGCATATATAGCTTGACTTTTCAGGTCAAACTAACGTCTTACTAAATTCCAATTTTGATTCAAATAATTATAATTCTATAATTATTATCTATTAATAATACAACTGAATTAGAGTTCCATAACAAGCATTAGCAATAACAAGGGGTAGAAGTTGAATCATTTACAAAAGTTAAGTTGAATATGAACTCAAGTCTTGTAGGTTTGACCACAGAATGTCAAAGTATTTCATACAAAAAGTGTATCCATTTCTGTGTTTAGGTCCAAACATAAATTGGATTGATTCTACAGGCTTCTTAGAAAATGTTGGCACCGGAATCCTGATGCAAGGCCTAAGTTTGAAGACATAATAACAGAACTCGAGACGATTATGGTGGATATACAAACAAAGGTGGACAGTGGATTTTGTCGCAGCTGTGTAATATCTTGACGCAAGTTGTTACCATTTCAACACATGTTTTATGCATATCTTATACTTACATTTACGTGTATGTATACATACTTGTGTTCTTCATGTTCGCTTGTTACATCGATGTATATATATGATATGATACGGTACGGTACGTATTAATGATCTGGACTATCAAAAGCACTAGTTCATCTAATAAGATGAGCTTTTCTTTGTATTTATAAATAAGACTGTTTTCTGATTAAATTGTTGATCCTATACTTCTTGAACAGTTTGATCAAATCTGTATTTACCATTCAATTCATTATAATGAAATAACTTGTATTTGTTAGTTGCAGCTTAATTGCCTTCCATGATTAAAACTAGTCATATTTAATTAAGTTTAACAATGAGCTTTAATAGTTATGATGAATGAATGATGAACTTCACCAACATAAAAAAAAAAAAAAGTCAGGATCTTACAGTTACACATCCACATCCCAAGTTCTATAAATATAAGCGAGACAAAATTGTACTAGCAAGATTCAAATACTTTAAACCTTCAGCCTTTACTCATTCTTGGGTTTTTATCGATAATTATTATATAAACAATGTATGCCCAAACACTTCCATTTTTAAATTATAATCCCAATCCCATAAAATCCCAATCTTCATTTCACTGTTTAAACCCTAATCCACCACCAACTCATTCTTGTAAATTTGATTCCTTTCTGAAATTCAGATATGGGTTTTGCAATTCAACCAAAAGGGTATCTGAATCACTAAACAAATCAAGGAAACATATTGGATTTGTTGGGATTAGAATGGAAGGATTACAGGGAAATGATGATGATATTAATGATGATGGGTTTTATATAAGAAGGTGTGTTGAGCTTGCTAGAAAAGCTATTGGGTGTACTAGCCCTAATCCTATGGTTGGTTGTGTTATTGTTAAAGATGGTAAAATTGTTGGTGAAGGGTTTCATCCCAAAGCTGGCCAACCTCATGCTGAGGTACTTTGCTTACACTCATACAATTATACTTGTCATCCATGTTTTTATATTTTAAGCTCTTTATATAGCTACATTGAGGTATAAAGGGAAATCCAACACAGTTAGATACATTTGGTTCTATAACTGTTGGAACTTTTGTATCAAGGGTTACAGTTAGTGCTTTTCGATTTAGTTTTGTTGTGGCGATGATTGTATGCTTAACTACCAAAGTTTTGTAATCTGTAAGTTTGTAATGAAAGTTTATTGTCATTATCTAGTATACTTCAAGTCGCGTTTAATATGGATCAGAGTTGAAAAGTATTAGTTTGTTCGATCAGCGTGCTCAAATCGCACTTATTTTTCCTCTAAGTTAATTTTCGTTGGCAGCTAAGAAGCTTTGTTTGATACTTAATACCAGGGTTTCACAATAGAAAATGGAGCCATAATAACATATTCAATTATTGTATCATCATATGAATGCCCAAATGACAGCTTATATTTGTCTCGGTTACGAATTAGGATCATCTAACCCCATAAAGATCATAATCTATGAACTTAGAAATCTTTACGAGATCCATTTATAGATCAATCTGGATTAGATTATGTTTCTCGATAGGGTGTCTAGTTATTAACATATAAGAGTCTTTACTCAAATAATAAATGCACAAGATTTGAATCGAATCTAGAATTTAAAGTTTTCTTGTTTAAATGACTTATTGCAGGTTTTTGCTTTGAGGGATGCTGGGGAATTGGCAGAAAATGCAACTGCATATGTGAGCTTAGAACCATGTAATCACTTTGGAAGAACTCCTCCATGCTCTGAAGCTTTAATCAAAGCAAAAGTGAAAAAAGTGGTGGTGGGGATGGTTGATCCAAACCCAATTGTTGCATCAAGGGGCGTTGCAAGACTGCGGGATGCAGGAATTGACGTAACTGTTAGTGTGGAAGAAGAATTGTGTAAGAAACTTAATGAGGCATGGATACATCAAATGCAAACTGGGAATCCTTTTGTTACCTTAAGGTAAGCTTCCTTTTGACTTTTTAGGTCTTTGACTAATTTTCAAAGTTGATGAATATTGTATCACTTAGTCATGTTGCTTAGATTGAAGCTAGATAAGCATGTTGAGAATGGTCTAGCCTTACCGGATCTATTTTCGGTGGGTTAGAACCATCTTTTGTTTAGGTCATGACAGCATGTTGGGTGGGGTTGCCTGGTGGAAAAAGATGGGGGTCAGTTAAGAACAGAGGTGGCAATTTCGATCCATTTACATGTGAAGGATCAGTTGAGGTTATGCTTTATCTCTAAGTTTTTAATGGGTTGGACGTGTAAAATCAAGAAACTTACTTTAGAAGGAAATTAGGCAAATTGGTTGAACATGTCAAAAGTGGCTATGGTATGAAACATCCCAAATTATTTTACGTAAAAAATTCATAAAATTCATTTAGATGATATGATTTCTGTAATCATATTTTACGTGCTAAAAATATTAATAAGAAATCTGAAAAGTTGAACTGTAGATATTCCCAACCCACCCGATCCTTTGCAACTCCAGTAAAGACAACTATTATGTAAGCTGTCCAATTCTTTTGATAATTGAAGCTAAAATCTTGTGATTAATGAACTACAGATACTCCCTCACTATTGATGGTGGCCTCTCAGATGATCTCGGGGAAGAGTCCATGGAGGCTGGTGGATACTACTCAAGGTTATTACAAGAACACGATGCAGTCATACTCTCTTCAAAATCATTAAAAAACTGTCCACTTCCTGAATCCAAAGAACCCAAATCCTACCAACCACTTCGTGTAATAATTGCAAAAGATCCAGATCCTGTGATCCAGATCCCTCTTGTTACTCTTGAAGAATCAGCTTCAAAGGTTCTCATATTCACGGACAAGATAGGTGTTGAAACTGAACTGGGAATTGAAACAGTTAAAATGGATGAATTGAAGCTAACAACAATCTTGGAGCATTGCAAAGGTCAAGGACTGTGCAGTGTATTGTTGGATTTAAGAGGGGGTTATGATGACTTTGAAGAGATTTTGAAAGGGGTTGAGGGGAACTTGATACAGAAGCTGGTGGTGGAAGTATTGCCAGTTTGGAGTGAAGGCAAAGAAGATGTATCCCTTGAGGCAATAAAGATTGGCCAAAGAGCTGGTTTGAAGAACTTTGAACCTAAAAAAGAGGGCAAGAGTGTATTACTTGAGGGGTACTTTTGATGGAACAACTTATTGAAATGATCGCCAAGAACAATCTCTTTTTGATTAATTCGATTGGCAGGTCATTACCAACAGTCTTTCTGCACATTGTGGAAGATTTAGGTAACTTTCCTTTGTAACTTTTGTAAGACTAGGAAGCCTTTATATGGAATCATCCTTTAATATTTCCACTGTCATTATAGCAATCTCTTTCTAGAATATAAAATTGTAGGTGACTAGTTGTGTAGGGAACTTTCTAACATAACCCTCCCAAGACTGATAAACCTTGATGTCTGTGCTTTTGTATTCTTGTTAATATATGTTTAGCGGGTAGGTAGGCAGTTATTGATTTAAGTAACCAAACAGTCTTTTGCAAAATGTAAATGAATAGGTTGTGCTAAACTGCAGCTCAGCAAAAGGCAAGAAACTTTGTGCTATAATCCATATGGAGGTGACAATTTTGAACCATTTATATATAAATGAGTCGATATGGGCGTGTTTTATCTGAAAAGGGACACTTGCATTATATCAAATATTATTTGCTAAAATGGGAACGGCTCATATTGCTTGAAAGTTGAAAGTCATCCTATGTTTCTATACGTCTTTTTACTTCAATTATTACAGATATAGATTACTATTTGAACAATATTGTTTTATTAATAATCATCACCTCATTATCTATATATGCTATTGTTTAAAAATGGATGAGTAACTGCTTGCAAGTGAACCTAACTTGGCACGACGCATCTGGACATGTACATAAAGACATGTACATAAAAAATTGACCCGCTCCAACGGCCAACCGAGTTTATCCTACTAACCGATCAGTCAACCTAACCATATTGCCACCGATAACCCATGTAAAAAAGAGGACATCTCATTTAACTAAACACTGTATAAACAAAGGATTTGATACAAGAGCATTTATATAGTGTGCACTTAGTGCTGCTATGAACAAATATACAGATGCTATAAAAAGTTATTATAGCATGCATAGTTAAGCTATCTTGTGGACGAATTGTTTGGCCAAATACTTTGTCCACCTCCTGAACTTGGGTGCCCATTTGATGATTGTTTTCTGGAAGCAGCATCCTCCATCTTCGCATCAAGTATTTCTCGAATCTTCTTCTCACTCATTAATGCTTCTTGAACATTGTCATAAACTTGTTTGCACAGCTCGTCTAAAGCAAGCATTGGAAATGGTTCTTCAATGAGAACACCCACCTACAAACATAGCTTATCAGGTGAAAGTTCTATCAAGTTGAGTAAATCTGTATCTATACAGGTGGCAAAGTTAACCCATTTATGAGATTTGGTCAAATGGGTTGAAATGGTAAAAACAGGTGGAAAGTCATCTGAAGTGTTTTCAAATGCATAAAGACTTCCTAAATCGCTGAATTACAGAAGGTTAGATTATTGTAACAATACAAATCTTGTATTGATATTTAGCACTTATTTTGTTATACTATTTAAGTAAACAGATTTACAATGTATTTAAGGGTTGCCCCAACCCGTTTCAAACAGTCTTTAGTATTTAAATGTTTTTGAGCCAGGAACCGCCAATTTAGCCAATCTCCGAAATTGTTTAATTCTCGATATTACAGTGAAAAAGTTTATCACTTTCTCAGATGTTGCTACTTGCTAGTAAAAGGTTCAAAGTCATATCAAAATGAAATCTGAAAAGTGGTAAGTTTGAGCTCAAAAATCAAACTGCAATCATTCATTTTTGGAACAAAGGGAGCATATAGATGTGAGTAACCTCTTCAATGCAGAATAAAGAAGCTGCGCTTATGAAAGTAGCCGGAACCACAATCCAATGGCAATCATCCCACAGAATTATTGGAAGAGTAAGGTGCCATAGAACAAGAAATCTTGAAGTCAACCGCGTGTAGGAAAGAGGGATAGGTATGCTTGTGATTTGTTCGCAAACACCGATACCTTCATGGAAACACGTAACCTTCGATTCCTAAATTGCAATTACCAAAAGGATTACATTCCATTATTATGATATATAGTTTGACTTTTCAAGGTCAAAACTGGGACATATGAAATGGAAAACTTACCAGTGTTGTTCGCTTTGATGACTCCAAATTCAACATTTGGAGACTTTGAGAGATAAACTGAATAATGCAGCGTGGTCGATGAGTTGAACTGAGAACTGCAGTCAGATCATCATCCTCGAGCAGATTTTCAAGGTCTCCCCCTACATCTGATCCATGAATCAAATGGCACTGCAGTTGACTACAAAAGTCAGAACATACCTATAAATTTATACTTATTCACTGCAGTTGACTACAAAAGTCTTATATTGATACTTGTTGAAGTGCCACATTACAACTCTTCAGTAAGCAATTCATATCTAAAAATTACTTATATCACTTTAGTTGAGTTCAAAATACACAAAACCATAATATACACCATAAAAAAAGTTGGGATTTTGGTTTCACCATTCTTTGGGTGAGATTCGCAAAAGAATTACTTATAATCTGTGTTTGGAGCTTAAAGTTAGCCTGTTTCATTATTTGACTTAGCGAAGTTCCCTTTGACTTTAGCAAAGGTGTACTTTGACTTTTCAGGTCAAGTATACCACTTTCTTGATTTAAAATTAGCATGGCTTCTGTGGTCACACACAAACATCCTCATTTCTTACTCCCTATATCTGTTATGAAGCTTTGACTTCACAAGTCAAAGTAACAGTAGTATAGCTAAATTAGTAACTACAAACCTTAAGAGCAATTGGAAATGCCAAAATATACTGCAAAAGCGCCATTTTTAACACCGAATCACCCTCCACACTAACAATCACTTGCCTAGCAAAGTCATTCGTCCCCGAAATCACCTTAGTCCAAGCCTTTCTCCCTTCTTCAAACCTCGAATACGAAGCTTCGGTTCTAAAAACCAACAAAAGTGCCAACGCTGGCGCAGTTAGCTGGTAAGGCAAAGAAGAAGCTCTCAAAGTTGGAAAAAACTCCGGCAACAAATCCCAAAACACCGCTGTGTTATAACTCGCTACAACCACAGCCACCGCTGTGAACGCAATTACTGGGGGCACCAGTGACAAAATCACCCGCGAACTTAAACTAGACAACAAGTGTCTAATATGTCTTAATGAGCTTCTGTGTTCAACCCAATCTTTATGTTTGTAAAGCGATCTCGTTTGTTTCATACGACTTTCTTTGATTGCATCGGCCCAATCGGGGATTACTCGAAGAATCGAGATTAGCGTTATAGTTGATGGTGGAGATTGTGGATTCGGATTCTGAGAACAGAGTATTTTAGAGGGTTTTGATGGGAATTTGAAGGGAAATTGTGAAGGTGAATATGGTTTGATGTGAAATGAAGACTTTGGGTTTGCCATGAAGGGAAACTAGGGTTAGGGTTTTGGGGAATTTAAAGATTGAGGACATTGTTTGGAGGGATTCAGTGAAGTGAAAAATGCAGAGGCTTTTAGTGAGGGAGAGAGAGTGGATGGTTGTTAAAAACAGTTATGTGAATGAGGTTTTTCCTAATATATTTTATTATTAATTTAAAAATTAGATATTTTGGGCTTTTTTATTACCAACAAAATTATAAGACTTGATAACTTGTCATGAACTATACAATTGTAAATTTTCTTTTTATAATGTTTCATCAACCACATAGTTCACTTTTTTCTCCTTATTGTTTATTTTTTGAACAGTTGATCAATACAATCTTATATTGTTTACCAAGTTATATCTTAAATCAAGTATTACTAAAACATACTGCTTATTTTCTAGAGTTGGAGACTATTATTTTCAGTACAGATGGATTCTCAGTTGGAAAGTTGGAGACTATTATTTTCAGTACAGATGGATTCTCAGTTGGAAGTGCTTGTTTTTCCATCAATGAAGATTTCTTTTAGGTAATTCATTACCGTAACTATTTTCAGCGAAAACTGGTGAAATTAAGTTACTTTCAATTGATAACATTAAGGTAACTAAGTTTTAAACAATATTCAGAAGGCAAACAGATAGAAGCTGATTGTGCAAATTGTCCCATTACATGGATAAAATGTTTGAAAAGCGCTTTTGATGGCTGTTTGGGATTGCATTTCATGAAAGATTATCTGATTGCGCAATTTGCATAAAGCGAATAGGCAAATAATAGTGTTTTCTAAGAGAGCACGCTATAAAGAAGCAAAATTTATACCTGCTCTTTGAAAACAGCATTTTAAAAATAACAAAACACAATCCCAAAAAACCTGCTTATATGACTACCAATTCAATTTTATCTAAAGTACATATGATGGACATAAATCATACAGCTTCAAAAAGCTATAAAGTTACTTTTTTACAAAGTATCTTGCTTCTGTTTTTCAAAGGACTATAAAATCTCAACACTTTAGGTCTGTAGTTAGTTACATACAGAAACATACAAGGTTTAAAATCTAACAAAACTCAAAATTTACATCTACATCAGTGACCACTCATCCAGATTCGAAAATCCATGGAAATAAACGTCACAAAACCTTAGATAACTTCATTGTGTTGCCTGAAACGTTAAGGATGTTTCTCTGGCGTGGCACCGGAGGTTGGTTTTTCGGCTTCTTGAATTCCTTGCTTAGATCCAACGAAGAACTTTTTGACTGATTGCTCTGCAGATTGTATGGCATTCTTGACCTATTATTTGCAATGCGATAATACACATGTTACATCAACTATGATAATGTAAATGGAATCAAGCATCCACTTGGTTACCAAGTTGCTTAGGCCCGTAGTCTAGCATTCATCTATGATTATATTAGGTGGCTAAGAATTTAAGACATAACATTACACCATACAACTGATTATCTACATCTATAATTGTCACACAGATTCTGTTATTCGCTAGTGAAAAATGTAACTAAAGAGAGAATGTATCTGCCATATCATATGCAAGAGAACTTATAGCTGAGCTGGAAGTTAAAGTGTTGGCCAAAATAGCTTAAGCTGGGGCTTAAGTATGTGACTTGACATGAAAGGACAAGATATGTAATATAAGTACCGAATAAGAGGTATTAATATACTTTTATTCTTGTTAAGCTCAAACTCATTTTTACAAAGCTTATGTTTTCAATAAGCTCCTAAGGTTTTTGTCTACCAAACAATGCTAGAAACTTTAGCTTATAACGAAAAAAAAATTTTAGCTCCCGTAAGCTACAATAAGTTACGTTGCCAAACATATCCATTGTCTAAAGGTGTAAAGTAAGCATCACGTCCAACAATTTCTGACCTTGTTAGGTTAAGTAGTAACAAATCACTAACGAAATGCGATAACTTATATTCATACAAAAAAAAAACTGGTTCACAAAAGTAAAAAAACTGGACTAAATTCTATGATTCAATTCTAATGACCATTCACAATTACACTTAGATTCATTTCTAGCAAATCGGAAACTACGATAAACAGCAAGCAAATTCTTAAATCACCACCAATATAGACCTAAATTTTACGTCACATTACTTATATTACAAACATAGCACAAAATAACATATGAAAAAAGTGAAATGCCACAAGTAACAAGTCTCAAATTAGTGAGTGCTAATTTTAACTACAAAATATGATAAAAGGTACTCAATTAGGTTACAGATGTGAACAAATACAGTAAAAAAAATATTATGAGAAGGAGGGGTAAAAGGAAGTTACGGGATCAAGAACATTAGGTTCAGGGCCGTAATCAGCAGTAAGAAGGAAATAAGCAGCAGTTACAGTTGCCACCATTGTTGTTCTTCTCACCAGTTTCTCTGTGTTCGGATTCATACTACTGAGAATTCAAGAGAGTAATAAAATTGAGAAACTGAATAATGGGCGCTGACGAAGTTTCCGGAAGAATTTGGGGAATTTTTTCTGAGGTGAAAATTACATAAATCATCCTTATAGTTTGTTATAAATTTCAATCGAAGTTCTTTATTTGAATTAATTACAACGATTGTCTTTCTTTCAAAACTTGTTACCTCAATAGTTCTTTACACTAACAAGTGTTAACTCTCCGTTAAAAAAGACCATGTATGTAGAATTTATTATTGTTCAATTTTTTGAGTAAAATATATTATAAAATCTAACATATGTGTATATGCATTATTAGGTACATACAATAATATTATTTTCATTTCCCACAAATTTGGTCATATTCTCCTCTAAGACATCAAATTTTATATTTCACCCCTCAAATTCACCAAAAGCTTTTTTCACCTAAATATACATTTGTGGCTTAATTAGTTCTCACTTTTCAAACGTTGTTTTACTTTGAAGCTAGGGTCGTCGGAATGGATGCAAAAGAGAAGGCCACACCCTCATGACGAGATAAGATTAATGGATGACGAAGGGTTATTTGAGTGGTGAAAGACGGTTGTGGAGTATAATAAAATCTAATGTTTCAATGCAGAATATGAACAATCTGATATGAATTTGCCAAATGAAATGTGAAAAATAAGGATGATGTTTGTGCACCTAATAATGTATCTATATATATTTTATAATTTATATTTACTCAAAAAATTTAAAAGAATAAAAAAACTATACACGTGGTCCTTTTTAACATAGATAACAATCGTTAGTGTAAAAAACTATTGAGGTAACAAGTTTTAAAAGACAGAGTAATTTGTTTAATTAAATTAATTAAAGGACTGCGAGTGAAATTTGGATCAAACAGGACGGTTTATATAATTTTCTCTTCTATAATAATAATAATAATAATAATAATAATAATAATAATAATAATAATAATAAGTATTTTGACAAACTTTGATAATTTTTTATACAAAATTTGATAAGAAGAAAACAAAAGTTAAGGTTATATTGTGAATATTTTCGAAACGTTTTTTTTTTAACATCTTAAGAAAAAAAAACTAAGATTTACATTAAGATTTAACTAGCATTTTTTTAATATGTTAAGCTAGTTAAATCTTAATGTAACTCTTTTATATATATATATATATATATATATATATTCTTTAATAAATATTAATTAAGATTGATACAATAAATATTAAGATTTAGTCATGAAATTTTTCCTTAAAAATTATAAGCGTGAAAATCATCGCTAATAACAAAACATTAAAAGTCGTACATTTAAATTAAAGATTTGTACTATTATATGCCCAACTTGTAATTAGGTGTGTTATTCGGTTAGTTATTCAGGTTTCGGGTTATTCGGATTGAGTTATACATGTTTCTAGGTATTATTTCATCCTTAAACCGAACTATAGAAGGTTAGGGTTATTTGGGTTGGGTCGGATTTCAAGTAATGGGTTTTATCCGGAATAAAAGATATCTTAAATTTTAGCATCATGAACGAAACTTGAACTTTACAGATTAACACTATTAGCTTCATATAAATCGTCATAAGTAAGTATACGTATATTATATATAAAAAATTCATATAAGTTATAAAAAATTATATATATACTTATATTTGTATATTAAATAACTTTTGTGAGTTATTCGGGTTCAGAGTCATCCTTGAAGGTGTGCAAGTGGTGCCATCGCACAGGGCTTCCGAAATTTGGAGGCCTCATAATATCGTACATATCGTATATAAATTATTAATATTAATTATATATGTAAAAGTATGTATAAATACATTTTTAAGGCCTCCAAATAGTAATAAAAAAGTTTTGGTGTTGAAAAAATTCGACTAAAGTATATATATAATAGATTGAACCTTGTAGAAAATTAAAGGTTCAATAGATTTGTTAAACCCTAGTTTTGAAACCCTAACAGTACTCCATGTAGTCGCATTCTTCTTTTTGTTCAGATATCACGTGCAATATAATAAGCATAATCCCCTGGTAAAATAGTTGTGGTAGGGCTGTGATATAGCCAACAACTCGTTCTCGTTTTCTTTTTGTGTCTAAAAGAATGTAAATAAATATACATAGGAAATTCAGTGGTTCAATGGTGGATAGTTACCACACGTGTGTTTTGAGGTGTATTAGTTATAGGTAAGTGGTGATGATATAGCGCTGACGTGACACCTAGTTCTGGTGAGGTAGGTGTTATGATAGTAACTATCTAAGCTCTCAACAACAAAAAAAGAAGAAGAATGTACTCAAAACAACCTATGAGCAAATAACAATCAAAACTAGCTCGACAGATAGGTGCTTTCTGGAACTCGGCTAGGTGCTTGCCGGAGAGGGGAACTGCGAAAGATGTCAAAAATATAAAAAATCGCAAATAATCATCGTATTCACACTCTTTAAATTCTGGTGAGGTAGGTGTTATGATAATAACTAATAAGCATAATGTGAAGGATGCCAATTATATTTTAGAGAGTGTGATGGAAATGTAGACATCTATATAACTTAAAATGCATATAGTAATAATCAGAAAATGAGTAGTGCTAATGAAAATGTAGATGATAATAAAAAACTAACCTACTACTTAACAAGTGAGCACAAACTTATATCTCATTCTACATTCTTATGAAAAATAAAGAATCAATGTTGTCGCACCCTCAAATTCGGGTTGCGGAAGCGAATCGGGTCAGGACGCGACTAATCAATATACACAACACATAAGATATGATGAACGACCACTATATGCGTCGTTTTATATTTGTATTGATAAACCAAAAGTTTACATCAAAAATATAGTATACATTAGCTCAGTTCATGGATTGAGAGATTTACATACATAATTATTCTATACAAAATATAATAATGCGGCTAAATCTCTTAATATTTTGCATGATGACTCGAGCTAATGATATCCAGAATGGCAGTCCAACCTACTGTTGAGTACATGTGATACATGTTAAAATGGGTCAGCGAAATGCTTGTGAGCTCACAGGTTTGTATGTCATCACATATCGTATGAACCGCAAGATTTAAATTGAATTTAAAGTGCAATTAAGCAAATTAAAAGTTATACAGCCATGAGCACATAGTCTGAGCTTAACTCGAGGTGTCAGGTCCACATTTAAGGTATCTTGATCGAGGTTCCTCCCACGAGTGCCTAATCTACACTCGTTATAACACCCCTCATTAACTAAACCATTATAATAATGATTTTTTTACTCGGAAGCGTATATTTAAAACATATATCATATTGAAAGTACTTACATTTCTTTTCAAAACTTAATACCCAACATTATTTCAAGAATTATTACAACAATGATAGCACCACAATGAGGTGTTATTTAATTCAAAAACATGTCTTCGGTTATTAAACCAATATCAGAGTAATCCGCATGTCAAACATTCCATCATTTCCAAGAACTTCCTGCCCAATGTGTCCCATCAATTATAACCTGCAGGAAGGACTGTGGTGGGGTTAGCATAACGCTAAGTGAGGAAAACTATAATCAACAGCCCAACTTAGCATAACAACTCTGTTTACATCAAAGCATCGTATCACACAATATCACAGAGTTTCTAGAGTTCTTGGGGAAACCTTCAGCCAAGAACATACAATTCTAGTTCAATGAGATAACATCTCAATACAATAACATGTCAATGAGGATCGGTGGCTCTGGAGATATCATAATACCCGGGGATTCACCAAGAGCACTTACCACAATCTGTAAGGCCAATACATAATAGACCAATAGTTTGGTACTAATCACATACGACCTAATTTCCTATTAACGATAAGTACAAGGAAATTCCCGTCGTATTTCAATAGTAACCAAACCCAACTATCGCGTTGACCTCAATACTGATGCCCGAAGGCCAAATATAGCATGCGATCACATATTCAATTAGGTCAACATATCAGATTAAACAGTCCATCAACAGTATTATTACTATTAAACCAAAATCATCATGGCAATCAAAAGCAGTAATAATACGTTTACTCGTTGTAACCAAACTTGTTACAACTAAGTAAAACTGAGGATTACAGATCCACTCACCGACACCTCAGTTGTCCACTCAGTAGTCTAATATCACCGAGTCTTCTCCATATCTGAGAATATAATTAAACAAAATGAGTTAGTAACTCATTCATAGTAATCAACTCATGTTAATATCATATCACATGGTTCATAATCCAAATCTCAATGAGTTATTACTTGAATCATTATATTATATCAATGTCTCTATTTCAAATTCATTATCAATATCAATCATCATATTTGACAACAACTATCAATTATACACTAATAACAACATAAGTATAAAACTTTGATTCTATCATAATCAACTAGACCCATGAACTTCTATTATGATCATACATCATATTCCTCAATTCTAAGTTAGGGTTTAGTTACCAATCATGAATTAGCTATCAATTAACACTTCAACATAACTACAAGCTACACTTCATGAGTAATCAACTAAACCATAACTTAATTCATGATCATAATGCAATTATATCATTTATAGGTTAGGGTTTCATCTATAATCATGAAATTAATGTTAATTAACAACTATATCATCATTTCAAACTTCAATTTCACTTTAATCATGCTAATTAAATCCAATACACAAAACCCATTTTCTAGGGTTTATATTAAATTCAAGAATTAGCAATTACAACATGTTTATAATGATGATGGAATGATTAATACATGTTATTGAAGCTTAATTAACCTCAATTTACACTTTTGAAACCCTAACTTCGGATTTTGATCAAGAACACCAAAACTCCTAAATTCTAGGTTTTAGAAAATGAAGAACACAAGATTATACTTTGATTAGGATGATTAAAGAAACTTGAATCCAAGTTAGGAAGCTTCAATTTCATGTTTCCTAATGATCTTGATATTTGATTTAGGGTTTCTTGTATGTATGCATATGTATCGTACGTATGTATGTAGATATAGGTTTTAAATTAAACCGAATCAACCAAGTGAGGGTATACTAGAAGTGTTTAGATTTCATTCCCCGTACTTATCATTGTCTGGAACTTAAAAACCATTTACGGGGAATCATTATTTTATTTTACCGTCAACTGAATTAAATTAAAACAAGTAATAATTTATTAACCACAATAAATTATTTGTCTCTTTTCCTCATTTATTTTCAAATAATACACCGCACCTATTTTCTGACACATTAAATAATACTCATCGTCAGAAAATATTAAAATACAACTAGACCCGAGAACTGGGTGTTACACTCGTCTGAACAAATATTAATACATCCGTTTGACCAGTTAGTGCGTGCTAACCCGGATGAGGATGGTCAATCCTATATGGTACTATATACTAATATTCACGCTATAACGTATTACCAAACTATGTTGAGGAGGGCTTTGAAAGATTAGTGAGATAACTCATGTAGTATTGGTTTGACTTCATACTTGCGTTTCATATAGTTAAAATAAAACAAGCAGTATATCACACCCCTGAGTAAAACAGTAAAATAGGGGCTATGAGACTCACCTGAGTCTTGGAGTGTTTAACTTAATAAACTTGTGTTGATTAGCCGAGAATCGATGTCCGAAGACTGGTAACCTGAGGGTGTCCACGACACGCGATGGTTATAAACGTGAGTAGGTTATAAAGACTACATTTGTAGTTGTCCGTCCAACTAGAATGTCCAAATTACTACGATTTGGTTGATTTGATTATGTTTTGAAAACGTGTACGGCCCGTTGGTGATTTGTTTGTAATAATAATCCCACATTATTATTTTGATTTTTGAATGGTGTTATACTTAAAAATTATTTATAAACTTTAGGTGACGGGGGTCCGGGGGCAGCGCCCCTGGTTAGCGGGGTCCCAGGGGTGGCAACCCCTGACGGGGTCCAAGGGGCTGACCCCTGGTTGGGGTCGAGATGCCAAGTCAGCTCGAAATTTTTTTATTTCTACTATATTGCTTTGGTGAAAAACGCATCTGAGATTTGAATTTGGGTAAAATCAAGTGATAAAATTTCAGGTTTCGACACTTAGTAAAATCTGAGTTTTCTAGGTTCTGTTATCTGCGACATTAGGTGTGACATTAGGCGTAGTGTCGCAGGCCGTGACTGCGACATTGATCATGGCGTCGCTAAGTGCGACATCCGCAATTTGATGCGACATTAAGTGTTGTGTCACTATATGCGACGTTGTTGGTTCTTGCGACGTAAAAGTCTGTGTCTCTATGTGCGACGTTAGAAATTTAATGCGACGTTAAAGCTGATGTCGCACCATGCGACATCGTGATAGGTTTTGCGACATTGTGGCTGATGTCGCAATTTGCCTGGGACAAAAGCAACATTAGCGTCTAGTCGGATCCCGGTGGCCAGAAACACGGCCGGGCGACTTTTGTTTGGTCCGAAACTTTTACCCAACCTTATTTGGACATTATAAGCTTATATAAACAACTTTTATGAAAAATAAATGAAATCTAAGAGTTTTCGAGAATTGTTGAAAACTTACGAGTTGACGCCGGGAGAAACCGACAAGATATGATTGTAGATCGTGACGCGGTGGTTCTTTTCTTCCAAACGAGTCTTGAAATCCGAGGTTGTTTGAGGGTGTTATTTTGTGATTGTTTGTGGTGGTGGTGTGGTTGTTTTTAAAAGAAAAAGAAAGAGAGAGAGAATAGAGAGAGATGGTGAGGATGATGAATGAGAAAATGGTGGGTCCCCCCCTTTTGGCTGACTTTGGTAGGGGTCCACCGGGGTGTGGGTCTCCATTTTTAATCCTGTGTATTCGTGCTCTGTGCGGTGTTCGTTTTCCCAGTCGTTTAAACGTTAAATAATTATTTTATACGTTTAATTATAAGTTTTAAAATACGAATAATTATTCAATATTTTTGTTGAAGTATTTTACTAAATACTTTATACTTGAGTTATAAAAATTTATAACTTAGCTTTGTTTCGATTAGTTTGCACGTTTTAATATTTTAATCGCGTAATCTTTGTTTGCACGATACGAAATAAATACGAAATATTATTAACATAATATTTTGAATATAACAGTGTTATTAAATAATGTTATATTATTTAATAAAAATGTTCATCAACGTCCGTATAAATTGAATCGAATTACATTCGATTTGAATTGCGTACGATTTAATCAAATCGTATAATTGTATATATTAATCAATATATATTTCGATACATTAATTAGCCTATCACAGAACTAATTACATGTATTAACAATTGATTAGGCACTAATTACTAGTCCTAATTTGGCGGGTGTCACAAATGTTCTTATTGAATCATTCGTCCGGTTATTCGAATTAATAAAGGTTTGAGGTTCGTATTGTTATTTGTAGGGTCCCGTTTTATGAAATTGGTACATGATCTCTAAAAGCTCAGGAACGACCCTGTTCAGATTATACGAATTTTGAGTTATTTCGATTTGGATGGCCTAATGAGCTTAAAATTTGAATTATTTGAGTTTGAGTTCGACTCGAGTTCGAGTTGATTTTTTGAGTACGGGTTTTCACGACACCTTGACTAGTAATACCAATGTTTTAAAAACCGGTTGAATCGGACCGGTTCGACCGCCTCCGGAAAATATTACGAGTCAGTTTCAACCGGTTCTTGACCATTTTCTCGATCGGTTCAAGCCGTTGACTTTCCCGGTTGAACCGAAAATCGCCAACCGGGTTCAACCAGTTTTCTTATTTTCCTTTCTTTTTATAATAAAGTGGCGGCATAAGTGGTGACCATGGTGGTGGTGGCGGTAGTCATGTATATTTGCAAGGATGGTGGTGGTGGTGGTGGTGGTGACAGCGACTATGGTGGTGGCGGCGGCAACCATGTTGGTGGCAGCAGCAGCGGAGACTAGGGTTGTGGCGGCATCAGTGGTGACATGGTGGTGGTGGCGGTGGAATTAGTGGAGGTGGCGGCATCACTATTATTGTAGCAACTTACGTTTAGTAATTCTAAGTAAAAAAAAGGATGAATAAATGGGTATTATGGAGAAGAATGAATGAAATGGTAGATAAGAAAAGGAACAAGGGAAGATGAAGTGGGTGCAGTCTAGAAAAAAGTGAAAGTAAAGTTCATGTACTATATAATAATTAATTTATTTATTCTTGAAAGTTGTGACTTGACTTTCTATCAACTTTTTTTGAATTTGTAAAATCAAAAGCAGGAAACTTGTACGTTACATCCACCAACCCCATTAAATATTAAATATATACTTAAACCGGTTTAACCGGTTCAATTGACGATTGGACCGGTTGAACCGGAACCGGGCTTCCAACCGATTCAATATAATAACCGGTTTTTAAAACATTGAGTAATACTACCAATTACTAACTCAAGTGGTATTTAAAGGACTAAATATGTTTACGTAAGAAACTGATAGGGTTTAACTCTGTAAATGTCTCAATTAACCGTATTCCGGAACTAAAATATCATTTATCTTCCCAAAGTTGAAATTAAGCAGACCCAAACTCAAAGTTTACAACTTTATCTTCTTGCTTACTTCAAAATTCTCCTACTATCAAAACATGGAAATCCAAAATCCTGCTGCTGCTCAAAATCTCCAATCAAATCCTAAAAAGCGCAATGCTTCTGATTTTCAAGACTCAAATTACTTCAAGATGCGTGCCCTTGTTAGGGATCTTCGTCCCCATTTTCTCGAGGTACTCATGCAATCTTTAACTACATTAAATCTTAAAAAGATTAATTTTTTGTTAGTACTCATATGTTAAAATCCTTTTTTATGAACCCTAATTTAATATCTGTAAAGCTTGTTTAGTTTTATTTCAGCTGTTCTGTTAGTTTTTTATCTGTTATGATTAGATTAGGGTTTGTCTCTGTTTGAAGAAATTGAATAGATTTTTTGGTTGTTATTCGATTATGAGATTGTGCATTTGTAGATTTGTCTGCTTTTAACATAAATTTGGGCTTAAAATGGTTAAAAGATCAGCTGAACTTTTGTAGATTATTAAGAATTAGGTTTGACTTCACTTCTGGTTGACTCCATTTGCCCTAAAGCTGCAATCTTTTTTGTTTTCTTTGCATTTTGTATACTGATTGCAACCTATGATTTTATTAGTCATGCTTTATGTGAAGTTTTGATCCTGCTGACATAGGAATGCAGGTATAATATACAATTTGTGATTAATATTGTTTCATTGTGAGAAAGATGGATTAGAAGACTTGAAGAGAAAGTTCTGTTTGAATTGCTCGTGTGATACATAAAATGACTAATGGTATTGAAAATGTTAAAGAATCCTAGTGTGACTAATATATTAGAATGGGGGAGCATCATGTTTCCAAAAATCTACTTTGAAGTTGGTTTCGATACAGTTTCGGTCATTTGTGTCATGAACTTTTTGCTATACTCTATGATGGTTGATGAAGAAATGACAAACATCATAAAATAGTTGTCTACTTCATTCCGATGCTTTAACATGATTGTCACACCTATTCTTTTTGATCAAGTATGTTTTAACAAGTAACAAATACTATCTACATCGCGCATTACATATTTATAGATCTTATAACCAAATATTAATACGTTATTGGTCTGATTGTTGTTAGATTTTCATTCACAGGTCAATACATGCATACAATAGTTGAATTTGATTTGAATTGTATTATGTTAAACGCTGATATATCAAACATGAGTAGCGTATCTGATTCAAGTAAATTTAGATATGGCTATGAACATGGCAGATCAGTATTTGGACCCATATACACTCCTTGTCAAAACTCACTTTCGATTTTTTAGTTTTAAAAAGATGGGTTTGGATTACAAATCTCTTAACGAAAGCTAAGAGTGTCGAGAAAGAACTGGTAACTAGGTTGAAGCGAAAATCTTATGCTTTTAACTTAAATTCCCTTCATCTGATAACTGAGGTGTCAAGAAAGAACTGCTAACTAGGTTGAATCGGGAGTTTGATTTTGACTTCTTTGTTTTCTCGAGTGAGTTGCATATAACATTATAACTTGAAACTACATTGGAAGTTAGGGACACTTTGGAGTTTTGATTTTTGAGAAAAAAACTTATCGTCCCATTTGAAGTTTTGAACTATGAATAAACTAGTACCTTAGAAGAATATAGAGACAGAAACCTAGAACATCCATCTCAATTTGTATAATCCACTAGCTTTGACTTTTGAAAATCTAAAGCTGACTTTAAATGAAGTTAATTGCCTTGAACTCTTTGTCTCACATGATTCAAGTGTTACACAAAATTCAGTAACAATTGTTGATTTTGCATTAAAATAGCTATTCCATGTATATATTTTGCTTTTCACAAAACACACATTGGTTTCTCATCAGTTCATTGTTTATCTGATCAAATTTAATTGCATAAAGTTTAATGTTGATTTCTCTTATCATATAGGTTCTCCGGACTCCAGACTTTAAGACTTCCAAAGCTGCTTCTGAAATTAACCAACGTAAGTCATTGTAACAATCTGACTGTTCCAACTGAATCTGTTTTTATATATATTAGCTGGAGCAAGTTTCACCCTTGTTTTTATCTATTGGTTGATTAGGTTTATGTTTATCACAAATGGATCAAATTATTTAGAGTAATTAATAAGGAAATGGGTTGCACGGGTCGAAGTCCTTCAAGTTGTATTTTTTGTACACATAACCTCTAAGCCACTTTAATTCGATATGTAGTATACTTAAGATTTGATTATTTTTATGATGCTCTAAAAATGCACAGAAAGTTGCTACTGGTCAACTTACCTGACTTGTTTCAACTTTCTGCATGCAGCACAAAAAATAGAACATGAAAGAAAGTTTAAGTTTGACCTTAAAGTCGAAATGCATCTTTCATAACAAACTTACCTGACTTCAAGTTGACGGTTACCCGACCCTCCCATCTTACCACCTCTAGTATTTTAATTTTGCTAGGCCTTAACATCGTAAAACATCAATCTGCAGAAATGAAAGTTTTAATGAAGCTGTATGAAGATATGACATCAGGGACAATCACAATGGAGAAATGTAAAACCGAAGCTGACGTCAGTCATGATCAGAAAAAGCCAACCGATGTTAAACTTGCAGAGACTCCATTAGAGAAGGAAAAGATTTTCATCAGAAAATCTTCAGAGGAGAGACCAGCTCCTGAGAAGAAAGTATCAGTGGGTAGCTACATTGTTGGTGGCTCCGCTTTTGGTTGGAACTTCACCACCTACCCGAGTAGCGCATTAGCAGCCTATTATGGTAGAAGTAAAGAAGATTATCGGGCAGCTAATCCGATACAACCTTTGTCAGAAGAAACTTAGCTTAGTTTCAATGTAGAAGACCATATTAGCACAATTGGACACCCATTTTGATCGATGAGTATTTGAGTCAATGGTCTGTGTGTTTCTACTTCAGGATATGTAATGGATGTAACAGTGATAAATAGTATTTTTACTTTTTTACTCCGTGTTTTTCTTGATATGCGCTTCATTGAATGAGTCTGTTAGATCTTTCTACCTATTGTAGTTCTCTAAAAGGAAATGTTTGTCAAAACTAACTTGTAAGCTTTTATTTGTCTACATTATACAAAGGTGTTTGGTTAAGTAGTTGAATTGAAAATTGTAAACTGATACCCAGATAAAAACCTGATCGTGAAATATAATGAATCAAAAGGTATTTAGGTTAATACATGCTAGCTTGTTTTAATGTTGCCCTTTATGCATGCATATATTATGCATTGTGGCTGTTAAAACAACATTTAGTTCATTTTTGTAATATCCTTACATGCGTACCAGTGTGCTTTATGTGTTCACGTTTTATCATAGTTTCATTGATAAATAGATTATAATAGATAAATAAACAACATGGGTCCATAGCTCAGTGGTAGAGCAATTGACTGCAGATCAATAGGTCACCGGTTCGAACCCGGTTGGGCCCTTATGTTTTTATTAGTCTATATAATCTTCGTATAGTACCTATTTATTAGTCTATATAATCTTCGTATAGTACCTATTTTCAAAGTATTTTTAGATAATAAATTGTAAAAGTTGAACAATTCTGTTAAATGAATCAACTCTTACCCATATATAGTTACTTTAGCTTTTGTATGTATAACTTAAGGTTTTTTTTTTTTTTTTTTTTTTTTAAATGTAACTATAATCTAGTTGACTAGTTATGATTCTGAAGTACATTCACAACGAGTTAAATATCAAATTCACATTTAATGTAATTTGATTTGGTATAATGTATTATGAATACGAATGAACCACACCACTCTATTTTGCAATCGAACCAATAGATAAACTTTCTGCACACAAGCTCAAGTACACCGATTTCTTGCTTCACATTCAAATCTTCAACAAAAGAATGCAACTTTTCTATTCCAATCTCCAGTACCATAAATTACTGATTATATTATATATAATTATATATATAAAGGAGATTAAAACAAAATTGAACATAGAAAAAAAGGACAAATTCTTCTCTCCCCCGGATCATCACTGTGTTTTGACCATTCAGTCAAGGTCAAACATTTTAAGTCAATGGTACCACAAAAGATATTGACAAGTTGATCACTGGACATTGGTGGTGGCTGCAGCTCTCTTGGCTTCAAGGGTTGCACCCTCCTTCAGCGCCACATGGGCTTCGTTTTCCATTTTAAGAGCAAAAAGTGCGGCAGCTTGTAGATATGAAGCAATGTGCCACACAGGTGACACAACTTGAGCCTGCATTGCATCATTCAGTGCTTCTTGAGCCATGTCGTTCATGAGGTAAGATAGACTACGTCTAGCATAAACAGTTGGTGACACCATTGGTCCGTGCTCAACAAACTGCAGAAATCCCAAAGAGTTTATGTGAGTTTGGTCGATGGAATCTTAGACTCTTGTATGCATCTTCACTTGTACGGTACAAAGAGGTTATGCACATTGGGGCCTAGAAATTCAAGCTGCACATTGGTTTAATTCAAGAAAATAGAGGCTATATCGAATGTTCTCCCGGGTGCTTTTGAAGTGCACTTCTAAGGTATTTTCCTACTACAGAAGGGTATTTTAGACTTATGACTAACAGCCAAATCCGTTCACCAACCTACATGTATGACATGTACCAAAAATGTAGCTTGTGTACATTCTCATGACATGGATTTAGTCGCATCAAATAGTGGCTATTTACACTATGGTAATTCTAAAGGGTATTTAAGACCGTTACGTACCCTAGCAATTGTTATCATGACAAAAAATGATAAAATATTGCAAATTTGTAAAAGAAAAAACCTGAGAATAGCACTCTATTGCATCCTTAAAATCTTTGTGCCGAAACGCCATATCACCTTTTTTCTTTGAATTTAACGACTCTTGCATTTGATCGGTCCACATTTGAAAAGAGAGCTGTAAAGATAAGTTACAGGAATTATAATCAATCAGCAAACAATATATTTAATAATAAAGCATGACAAAAGGTTTGATAGGAACCAAAAGATTATTTTTTTGAAAACCAGAGTGATACTATTGGCCTGCTTTTGAGAGACAGATGTCTCTCCTTTGGATATCTTATTTGAACCCTCAAAGTCCGTACAAAATCAAAATAAACGTAACACTTGACTTTTCCTGATACCCGTTTATCGAGTTATGATCATGCAGCGATACTGTGGTCTATTTTTATTATAATAATAATATTGTTGACTACTTTTCCTAAATGATATGTAAACTTGTAAAGTTCTATTCAGTTTGCCTATGTTACATTCATTGTGTGGGCTTGTCTTTATCTTACTCAGCTAACAGAAACAGGATGCACAAATGAAAAAATGAGGAATCAACCATTAACTTTTCATGTTTGGCCTATTGAGAATAGCCCATTTTATCTTAAGAATAAGGTGAAATGGGACCCATGAGATCGGAATTAAAAGTAGGCCTGCAGCCTTTGAGTTTGGCTTATGCTTGATAACGATAGACTAAAATGTAAAATAAAAAAGCAAAATATTTAGCAGTATATGAAGAAATACCTCATTTGTTTGTCCTTCGTCGTCTTTATATGAAAGCGTTTCTAAAATTTCATGTATTGCAGTTAAATCCATTCTCAAGCAAGCTTCACCAAGTGGGGATCGAGGTGAGAATGAAGTCGTAGCCGGGATACCCATTAAGATGTATGATGGCACCTATACTTATCGGAAGGTATTTTAGACATCTTATTATAGTCGAACATTTACGTGAGTCAAAAAATATTCAACAAACCTCGGTTTCTTTTTGAAGTATAGTCAAGGCAGCAACTAGTGACTTTGGATTTGGTCGTTCTCGGGGTTCATACTGCAAACAACGAGAAGCCAAACGCACCAATTCGGTTCCATCATCATTTGAAAATTGTCCTTCTAAGCATGAATCCGTAAGCATTGGAAGGTTTCGGTCCCTTATCAGGTCCAGAGCCTGATATTATAAACCAAGCATCACTTATATGCTCAACCGCACAAAAACATGCACACACTTACACACACACGCGCGCGTGCACGCACGCAAACATGTACTGAAAGAGTTGAGATATCTTCTTACATGGCTTGGAGGAATGTGCTTCCCACTTAGAAGGTCAAGCAAAAGAGTCCCGAAGCTATATATCACACTTTCAGGTGTCACTCTTCCTGCAAGATGAAAACATAATTTTCCAAATAAAACAGTAAAGCAATTATACTTGAAGAACCTGTGAAGAAGTCAAAGTCTGAAATCTGTTATGTTGACCTTTAAGTCGAAATGCATCTTTCAAAACAAACTATGAACCATCTTGAAACAAGAATTTAACGGTTATCAAAACATTTGGAGAGAAGTAAAAGTGTGATTTGTGCTTTAGCATCAAAACAAAGAACTTTAAACAATTACAGTCGATACTGAATTTAAAAATTAGTTGTTCTGATCTTAAAATTCAAAATTCATCTCCTTCTCGAGACTTATTCAATTTAGTAGATTATTAAAATCTAGAAGAAACAAAAGTGTACCAGTTCTTAAATACTCGGGAGGAGTAAATGCAAGATTTGTGCTATAGCTTTTCCCATCCCGACTATTCTTCATTAAGCCAAAACACGAAAGCCTAGGATTACCTTCCTGCAAGAATCAAATGGTAGAATATTGGCATCCATATTCATATTAAAAAGAAGAAATTAACTGAAATTTAGATCAAACATTTACCTCATCGAACAAAATTCGATAAGCATTGAGATCATGATATAAAGCACGGCCTTTACTTGTACAATATTCAAGAGCTTCGGCTAAATGTAAGACCACACGTAACCTCATTGCCCACTTCATCGGCTGCGACTCCCCTGAGTCAACAAAGATTTATTTGACTTTTCATAACTAACTAAATGCAAGTACAATGATTTGAAAAGTCGATGATAAAGAACAATTGCTTACAATGAAAAAGATGTTTTGCAAGAGTATTATTGGGCAAATACTCAGCCACTAGTAGCCGCTCGTCATGTTCACAACAGCAACCAAGAAGATTTGCCAGCCTGGCATTACGCAGTTGACCAACCGATTTTGCTTCTTCCTGATGTTCCAAAAGTCAAATTCTCTTATACTTAGGACCAATACAAACTGTGATGCCATATATGCCACATGTAGAAGTGGCATTATCAAATTATTTATCATTAAACGGGTAGATTTGGGATATATTATTTTCACTAAATGGTCAAACGGATACAGGTTTAATGGGTCATATGGGTCGAAGTCTATTCAAGATGCGTATAACCTCCCAAACCATTTTATTGATTTTTTTTTTAAGTATATCGTTATGAGATCTAAAAGGTTTGTTTGCAGGTTGGTTGAACCCAAACTGAACCATTTTCCCTCTAAGAATTACCCGTTTTCTTCTGTACGTGTTTTTGTCGATCCAAATGTTCTAGGAAAGTTGTTACACTAATTAGGATGAGAATTATACTATTTTATTCTTTTAATGTATGACTCATATAGCCAGACATCCATCTATAGATGTACTATAAAACTCGAGAAATAACAAAAACTTTAAAAAAACATAGTAAGTCTTCGTACCATAAATTGTCGAGAATCAGGCCAAGCAGAACGATTAAAGCGTTTAACTGCTATTCTCACTTGATTATCAAGTTTTCCTTTATATACAACATTTGGAGCCTTCTCACCATGTTCGGATACAATGTTTTCAACAGCAAAACCCGATGTTGCATTTTTAAGTTGCGCAAAAGAAAATTCTTTAAAAGCAGGCAAGTTACCGAGTTCCTCTTCATTCCCTGTAGTAAACAAGGCGAATCAAACAGAGTTAATTCCAGTTTATTGAAATAAAATCACATGGATCCTATTTTAATTAAGCCTAAAAACTCAGCGATATCTTATAGAATACATACGACCATTTGGATCCTCGAGAATCGATGCTTTGTTTGGTGAAACTAGACATGGAATGAGCTTGGTGCAAAATGAACCCATGTTGCCAAAAGTAAATAACACCTAAATTTGACAATCAATGGCCAATGTTATGAAATATCAAGATCAAAATCAGAACTTAAACAGTTAATCAGACCAATCTATATCCAGTTAAACACCACACAGTGAGTGACTTCAGACAATTTCCAACAGTTCTTTTTATTTTTGGCAACACAACCAATTTGGCATAGATTAGAGATTTCTTTTTAAATTTGGCAAGTGAATTAAATTATAAGTGCATTCACTCAAATTTCAATCATGTGCTCAAATCCTTAACTGGATTCACGTTTGATCAACATTAACATAACATCAATCAGATAGCACAAACAAAAAACAGATATTTCTTTTTCAGATAAAAGGATCTTTAGTTTGGAAATAACCCAACATAACTTCAGGTTTTTTTTAGCTAACTACAGTGTGTGTGTATATATAACACCCACAAAATTTTTAACATAACTATATTCAATCTGTGAAGCAGAAAGATTAAAACCCCAAAAGAAAAACTAAAATCATAAAAAAAAAAAAACAAAAAAAAAAAACTCACCTTTTTGTTGATTAAATTTTCTTGTTTGTTCTCCTGATCAAAGAGTAAAAAGAAAAGGTCAAACTTTTAACCCCTTTATGACAGTGTAATGAAAAACCCTAATTGGTGACTTCAAATCCTTTTAGAAAGTCAAAATTAAAACCTTTTTTCTAGATCAAGCCAACTCCAAAGAAGCAATATAAACCCCAATTTTGGGTTCCCACAAGATCCACATTTTCACATCAAATACCAAGATTTCCTCACACACACATACAATGAAAACCACCCACTTAGAATTTTGAGAATACCCTTTTACAAAAGATTCACAATTTTGTGCCTGTTAGGAAACAACAAAAACTAAAATTCAAAGAAATGAGGTTTTGGGGAGTACAAAAAATCTTGAAAAAATGAAAACCCAATTACAAGATCCTAGATTGATTTATGTAGAACACACGTTCCAGCTAAAGAACACCCACAATGAGAGATCCTTGTATTTTTGTTGAGATCTTTCATATAATCTTCTTAGAAGTGAGTAGCTGTTAGCCTTTTTATAGTTTGTAGCATCCCATATTTATATATATATATATATATATATATATATATATATATATATATATATATATATATTTATTATAATCACTTATTTAATCATCAAATTAGACACCCCAATATAATAAAAATGATTAATGTTTAATTGTATATACTTTATAGGACATCTAAATAGAAATAAATGAAGGAGTACAGCTACTAAATGGTTATTAATTAAACAGATTAAAAGTTTCACATAAAAGAATAATATTGTACTTATAGAAATATAAAAATTAAAGTTGAATTAGATGGAGGGACCGAGGGAGTCTACCGTATTCATGTTGTTGAAGTAGAATGAGATTTGAAAAATCTTAATAATTATACATTTATGATGATTTGTGATTATATTCATAAAGTATAAGCTTTTTTTTATTATTAATAATTGGTTGGTCCAAGCCTCCAAGGTATCTTAATTTTGACTTTTATTTATCAATTCAAACATTAATTACATGAAAATGATATAATTTTGAAATTACAACTTGTAAGCATGTCATAAATATACTCTTTATTATATACTATCTATATATAAAGAGATAAATATATATTTATATATTTATTTAAGTTTTTTTAAAAGAATAGTTTAAAGCGAAATGATAATACGATTCATCAAATGCATTAAATGAAGTTGAAATTTTTCTTGTTAATACTAAATTACATATAAATTCAGGGATGATATCATTGGAGTACAAGAATTATTGAAAGAATGAAAGTACCAATGATATTGTGTCATGTGTACCTAGAGAATGTTCCATATGTACAAAACTCATTTACCCCCAAACTTAAATATCTCACAAACGACAAATCAAAAAATTATGAAAATTGCACCATTAGATTCAGCGTTTTATCCTCTTCGATTTGCCGTCCCTCAAGGCATATTTTCGACGAGTTTTTTTTTCATTTTTAGTGGGTTTCACATTTTACTAACACATGTGTTAAAGTGTTGCGTTTAGGGTTTGAGGTTTGGGGTTTCGGGGAGAAACCCCAAACCTCAAACCCTAAACCCTAAACCCCGAACCCTAAACGCTTTACAAAACTCTAAACCCTAAATCTTACTAAACCCTAAACCCTACTAAACCCTACACCATAAACCCTACTAAATCCTAAACCCAACTAAACCCTAAACGCTTTACAAAACTCTAAACCCTAAATCTTACTAAACCCTAAACTCTACTAAACCCTACTAAATCCTAAACCCAACTAAACCCTAAACCTTATATCTAAATTAAATGTTCAATCAAATATTAACACATGCGTTAGTAAAATGTGAAACCCACCAAAAATGGGGGGGAAAAAATTCGTCGAAAGTATGCCTTGAGGGACGGCAAATCGAAGAGGATAAAACGCTGAATCTAATGGTGCAATTTTTATAATTTTTTGATTTGTCGTTTGTGAGATATTTAAGTTTGGGGGTAAATAAGTTTTGTAAATGTGGAACATTCTCTTTGTACAAATGACACAATTTGATTGATACTTTCATTCTTTCAATAATTCTTGTACTTCAATGAACTTTTCTTATATAATTCAATTAATGTTTGCATTTGATACAATAAAACTTGCATTTTATTTGTGATGTATTAAACAAGATCTTTGATTAAAATGTGAACTTTACACAAATGTTTTAATTCATAATTTAAGTATTGTTATAACAGCTTAAATAGTACATTAGATACTATTCAACTTTAACAAATCTACCGTAATTACTTTCAATTTTTATGTTTTGTTGTTTGCAAGTACACATGTTCATGGATTAAAAAGTAACATGACGAATCATGTTGATTTTGTGTGAAAAATGTGAATCATAAACAAAATATATAAATATAATTCATAATCAAGGGCCCATTTAATATTCTTCTCATTGAACATATAACATCACCTATCATGCTATAAAATAACTCAAGAATCCTAATCTCAACCTATATATTCATATATATGTCACAAGTTGTTAATAACTATCTTAGAGTTGTGGCTATATTTTTTTGTAGTTCATTTAATTTTATACCTACGTCTTATGATTAAACTAGAGTGAATACGAAGTGCTAAACTACTACCTATTTTGATGGCTTATATTTGGGTCAATATCTAATCCTATACCCAAAATTATAGGAATTTAATTAACTAGCAAGGATCAAATATTTTAATTATTAGCATTTATATGTCACATTTGAATGTCATAATTAAGTAGAATGAACCATAAATGTTTGCATTTAAATTAAATTATCCACATGCTATTTAAGTTAAGTTTTTATGATAGGTGTCAACGTCTAACTAAGATCCATATTTTGTCTAATAATTTATGAAAGGTGAGATAATTTTATGTTCTTCCTTCAAAGTTCGTCATTTAGCTACAAGAATTAATCATCATATAACTGATGTTTAGAATTATGTGACAAAAATACACTACATTATATATTAACAGACCTTTCATTTTTATCTTTATCCGGCCCTAATCGCAATAATTTGATGTATAACACTCTTATATGCACATTAAATAAATTAAATAAAGCTATATTAAATGCATGCCATTACTAGAAATACATTCAGAACATGTAAAGAGAGTAGAAACACTGTTTATTTTGTTTTTTTCGAACGTTATACACACATTGAAGGATAGACTTTATAATATGAGTAGTACTTAAAATAACTTGTAATTCATTATAGTAAACAAAATTGATAGAAATATGGAGCTTTAATAAAGTAAGATTGATTCTATGTAACTAGTATATCTGATTCTCATTTTAAGGTGTAATTATAGATTAAAAATGAAAACATCATCGAAGAAAATTATGTTTGAAAACATGAATTTACCTTTTAATTTAATATATATATATATATATATATAATATATTATACAATAAAAATATACTCCGTATATTACAAATATTATTTACATCTCTAGATTACTAGGTTGCCGTATTTTGTAACGTATTGTACACCATAGATAAAGGTCATATTAACGTATCTTTTTAAACAAATACTATTATATTATTTTAGAACAACACATTACTTTAATCTGACAGTGTATTTTATTTATTGTTATCATATTGTGTAAGTACTATCCTGACTTATCAAATAAGTATTCCCTTCATTGGGGTCAAAGTGTTTATTTTGAATAATTATACCATTTTAGATTCTCACTAGTAAACTAACATCTTTATTCACTAAAACTTTTAATTGATTGTAACAAGAAAACGGATACATATTGAGAACAACCCAAAATAACAATATAAACGGTTGTCGTAGAACGGAAGAAGTGATTTTTTTCCAGATCTAACAAGTAGTTTTTTAAGGATGTGTTTGGTTTATGGAAATGAAAGTATTAGTTTCATCTCATTCAAAGTGGAAATGAAAGGATTGGATTTAAAAGTCGGATATCAAATCTATGAAAACGGTGATACTCTAAACCCTTTAAGGAGGTGAGTTTTACTTTTGATTCTCATTCTTATACCAGCATTTAAATTCATTCCCAATCATAAACCAAACATCCCGTAATAAATATAAATATAAAATAGAGTAAGGATCAAATGAGACCATGATTTTTGAGTGAGACTAAAGCAACCAATGATATCATGCCACATGTACAAAGAGAATGTTCCATACTACAAAACCCATTTACCCCAAACATCAATTATCTCACAAACGACAAATCGAAAAATCATGAAACTTGCACCATAATTTTCAGCGTTTTATCCTCTTCGATTTGCCGTCCCTCAAGGCATACTTTCGATAAAAAATTGTTTTTGGTTTTTTGGTGGGTTTTATAAATTAGTAACACATGTGTTAGTGATTGATTGTACATTTTATTTACGGTTATGGTTAGGGTTTAGGGTTAGAGTTTAGGGTTAGAATTTAGCAGGGTTCATGGTTTAGGGTTTAGGTTTAGGGTTTATTAGGGTTTAGGGTTTATTAGGGTTTAGGGTTTATTAGGGTTTAGGGTTTAGTATGATTTAGGGTTTAGAGTTTTATAAAGCGTTTAGGGTTTGGGGTTTAGGGGTTAGGGTTTAGGGTTTAGGGTTTGGGTTTTGGGGTTTCGGGGAGAAACCCCAAAACCCAAACCCTAAACCCTAACCCCTAAACCCCAAACCCTAAACCCTAAACGCAACACTCTAACACATGTGTTAGTAACATATGAAACCCACCAAAAAAATGAAAAAAGAAATCGTCGGAAGTATGCCTTGAGGGACGGCAAATCGAAGAGGATAAATCGCTGAAAATTATGGTGCAAGTTTCATGATTTTTCGATTTGTCGTTTGTGAGATAATTGATGTTTGGGGTAAATGGGTTTTGTAGTATGGAACATTCTCTTTGTACATGTGGCATGATATCATTGGTTCCCTTAGTCTCACACAAATTTTTGGTCTCATTTGAACCTTACCCTATTAGTTATTGATAGATATTTTGATTTATTTAAACTAAAGAGTATCTTGAGCATCGGCCACAATAAATACCAGAAAATCTTTGTAGTGTGTTTTTATTACAAATTAAATATGTACATACATGCATATTTTCAAAGTAGTTGAAGATTTATGATAGTTGTAGTTAATACATTCATATGAAAAAAGTCAATACAAATTTGGTTAGAACACTACCAATTAATGATTTTGTGTATTTAATTCTTTCTTTTGACAAGACAACGATTTGAATAATTTGTGTGTGTGCTTTCTAACGATGTTATACACAAGTGTTAGTTAGAGTGACAGATTCAAGATTAGAGATAGATCCTAACAATCACATCTCAATTTTTGTAAACTCGTAGCCAAACAAAGAATGTACCAATGACACAACTTTTAAT
This sequence comes from Pseudognaphalium luteoalbum, assembly GCA_963422505.1. NCBI lineage: Eukaryota > Viridiplantae > Streptophyta > Magnoliopsida > Asterales > Asteraceae > Pseudognaphalium > Pseudognaphalium luteoalbum. The sequence goes on from OY730195.1 coordinate 31,848,745, forward strand.
AAGAGATTTATACATTGTATTACGAATGGACCCATACTCAAAGCTACTCATACATTTAATGTCGTTCCTTTATTGTTACGACTTTAACTTATAATATTATCAGAAGACGTTTAATAATCAACTAATATATTACATACTATGCTAGTTCAATAGTTTATTAAGTAACAAGTCAATGACACTAGTAATTAGTGTAATAAGTCAATAACAGGATGACACTAGCTAGTAATTAGTGGAAGAAAAAGAAACATAAAATAGAATATAATAAAGTAGAACAAAAAAAAAGAAGCACAGAAATGTATATACTCCATCCGTCCCAAATTTATAGTCCAGTATTTCATTTTGAGCTGTCCCAAATTAATTGTCGACTTCCATAAATAGATAAAAATGGTGAAATAAAATTCTTTTGCACCCCTACTATATATATATGTAAAACAAAAAAACAGGTAAAAAGTAAAGAGTAAAACTGTCATCTTATTAAAAAGTAATAAAGAACTTAATGTTTTGTTAAACTGTTTTTTTTGTCCGTGCACAGTTAAATTGGGACACAGGGAGTATTAAGTTGTCCTTTTAAAGTGAGCATTTTGGTCCCTCAAAAAAGTTATTTTGGACCAAGTCAAACATGCTTTACAACCACCCCATGACATGAGTACTTAAGTAGAGATACTTGCATGCTACTTAACTTTTGAGGAAGCATATTTTCATGAGCAACCTGCAAATACTCTCCTTTCTTAGACATGCTAAACAAGCACTGGTCCCATTTTTGTCACATCATCATATACTATCTTATCGAAAATCCCAAAATAACACTTTTTCAAGTACTATAATCAGCTCAACATTACTATACAGTTAACCAGAACCGAGAAATTACTAACACTCTAACAGAGTGTAACCTGTAAAGAGGTGATCACCTACTAACTTCATTCCTATGCGTATCTGTAGGAGGCTTGAAGTTGACAGGGTGTGTTTCAGGGGTAGCATTTTCGTCTTCCTTCCACATTTTGATTGTTTTATCTGCTCCACATGTAACCAGCCTTGAGCCTGTTTGGTCATACGATAGTGTGTAAATTCCAGCCTCACTGTCCAATGAGCCTGAAACATCAAACACACGTTTCAAATATTATTAAAAACTTTAGATTTTTATCATTAGTAATATAATTGTTACAGAATCAAATGCTATAAGAAGTGTTATGCATTAATAATAAAGTTTACAGGATGTTGAATCCATTTGATCTCTTTCTCTTTGAAATAGTCATCTTTGTTTTTAGCCATTGGCCCATTAGTTATCAAACATAAACTAAATCGACCCATACATAAATATAATTAAATCAAAAGTGTCACCTCTAGTTACATGCAAAATATATGCTTGATATTTGAGGGAATAAAATAAACCATACCAGGGTGAACAATTGTCTGGGATTGTTGGAAGCTATGACCACTTTTCCAGTCCCAAAACCACAAACTACCATTATCACCTGTCATAAAAAAGATTATAGTTAGATAATGAATAAATAATCAATAAAGAAAATAGTCACAAATTCTAAAAAAGCATAGCCATTAGACTGAGGTGATTCTAATGAAATTCTCACCTCCAGTAGCCAGGACGCCATCTTGATTGACAGTCATTGCATTAATAATGGTCCTCGGCTGAGAACTGCAGATGAAATTAAAAAGAAAAATAAATAAATTATTAAAGTTACTTAAAAAGATCATTGTTTCGTTTAATGATCTTTCATATTTCACTTCCCATCAGGTATAGTTACTTAAATACTTCCATTAAATTCTTAAGCAAATACACAATTAGAATAGTAACCATTTCCACTTAAACGGATACGAACAGGCCAGGTAAATTTGCTCAATATTGGGGGTAATGTATTTTTTACAACTAACCATATTTTGAAGATCCCATGGGTACGGGTAACATTTTTCCATGTCTAACTCTACAAATTAATCTATCAAATTTGAACCATAGTTCCTAATTCGAATTTTTTTGCATTTGTACTTCAATTTATCCCATCTTCAAACTATAGATAATACTATCTGCATTATAATCAAGCAACCAATCAAAACTCCATTTGATTGATGGATCAAAAACACTTCAGGAGAAAGGAAACTCTTGTAATAAAATTGTAATTGGTATAAACTGGGTTTGACTGGTAGAAAACTCACAGCATGTTGTGCAAGAATTCTCCTCTCGGAAGGCTGAACTTCTTTATGTTGTCGGCTGATGCTGAAACAAAACTATCGCTGCTGCAATCCAAATAGAAAATGTCATGCTAATGAAAAATAAATACTCAAAAGTTAATATGAGAAAAATGATATAATGTAAATTGACATACTCGGTAGGATGCTGGGTCAACGCACGAACAGATTTCTTGTGATGAGTAAGAGTTGCCATTGCTTTAACTAAGTGTAATAACCAGGTTACATTTAAATCTAAGAATGAACACAAACTTCCAAGCAAACATCCCTTTGGTAATCAACAAATAACATTAAAACTAAATTATTACCATATCTAAGATCCCAAAACTTATTGGTTGAATCATGGGAGCCAGTTACAACTTGAGGATCCTGCAAGAGATTTACCATTAAACATTTCACTATTACTTGAGGAGTAAAGCTGGGAAAGTCAGGTAACGGAGATAAAAAAGAAGCTCTGTGCGGGAAAACAAACACAAAAGAGAGATAAGGGGAACGGGTCAGGTTGACCCCAGTACACTTTTTGTCCTAAATTTATGAGTGCAGACATTAGATTATCTCAATATAGGATGTTGTGTTTACAATAAAATGGTTGATCCTTGAAAACACCTTCTACAAGTAAATGGCTGGAACTGCGAGTACCAAATATGATTAAGGTTAAACAGTTCGACAAACAAAAATCATCAGAGCCAACTAGAATTGCTTACCATAGATCGAGTAAAAACTGAACAGACTGTATCACCATGGCCAGATAGAGCATGAATTTGCATCTTGCTGCGAATGTCCCGTACCTGAAATTGTTATAGTGCCGAATGATAAGCACTTAAGCTGACAATTCACAAATACATAAATTTACAGATTTACAAATACGTATTTTCATACCCGGCAAACAGAATCACGGCCCCCGGTTAACAGAACATCGATAGTGGGATGAAGCGCCAAGCAGTATACACCACTAAGATGGCCATGATATGACCGAATAACCTTTCAAAACAAAACCATAGATCTTATAAAGCATACTACATTATGATTAAAAGGGATTAATGTTGGTTAGTGATCAAAACCTTATTGTGTTCTAGGTCCCAACATTTAACTAGTTTGTCATCACCAGCAGAAAACAAGTAAGTATGCCTAGTGCTAACTGCAAGACCTGCAATACAGAACAAATTGGATGATTTGTGTTAGAGGCAAAGTGTACAAGATTATGGCAAAATAGGCACACAAAAAAACGGGTGGGATGGGTAACCGGTCAAATGGTTTCAGGTAAAAATAAGACTGATGTTGGACACAATGTGTTGGGTGTTAAAACAACAGAACAACTAGTTAATTTAGAAACCGCACCTCGAATTTGTTCTATATGCCCCGTTAGTGTCAACATCAGTTGCCCTGTTCCCACATTCCAGTTTTGGAGCACCAGACTTTCTTGCCCTAGTTTTCGATAAAGAATAGCCTGCAAAAAGACCAAGAGTGTGCATTTTCAGTACACAGTCAGTGAGTTCATTATACCCCTTCACCCCATCATAACTGCAACATTTTCTTTTTTAGTGACTTGAAAATATTAGGATGCACATTTGCATTTTGAAATCATTACCAAGAACAACTGATTTGGGTACAAAGACTCGTATGGTGAATCACTCTTTAAGGGTATCAACGACAGTCTAGTTATATATATATATATATATATATATATATATATATATATATAGGGTAGTGATCAAGAGGGAAGTGCCTTTTTGAGGGGAAGAGGGGAAGCGTTAGTATGCATCAAGAAGCATATTACAATTATCAATCAAAACGTCAAAAAAAATATTTTTATCTGTAAATAGTAATCAAAACTGATGCTATAAAGAATATTTTAACGAATGAATTTCAATTTTAAGTCATAACATTAATTGATGAATATTTATTTAATAAATTGTTAAAATGCAGTGTGATGCATATTAACTAATATGCATCGCGATGCATATTAAAAACTTCACATTATTTGAAAAATATTTTGAGTGTTAATATGCATCACAATGCATATTAACGGATTTGGATCTAATATTCATAAATCGATACTATAACTTGAAGAAATAATTTATCAAGGAAGCTTAACATTCATAGCATTGATTCTGATTAACATTTACTAAATTTCAGTTTGCTTTTTTCAAGATTTGTATGGGTGAAGGTAATATACTTCCTGATGCATACTAACGCTTCCCCCCTTCCCTCAAAAAATGCGCTTCCCTCTGGATCATGTCACTATATATATATATATATATATAGGATTGGGATCCATGGAGAAGGAAATTTAGGTGGAGAAGAGGGAGAAGCAATATGATTCAGTATTTTTATTACTATGATTCAACTTTTTATTACTTGAATTATAATAATAAAAAAATGAATCATAGTAATAAAAATACTGAATCATATTGCTTCTCCTTCTTCTCCACCTAAATTTTCTTCTTTTTTGATCCCGTTACTATATATATATATATTCAAGACATGCAATAATAGCCAAACATTTGTCCTAAACTATGTGCTGTCAAATTTTGCAGTTTCATGGGACCCCTACCAGATGTGGCAATTTTGACCAATACAAGTATAGGTCGATTTGGTTTAAGTTTGATCTCTAAGGGGTCAAAGATTTCCACAACTAGTTAACCAAATCAGTCCTGTTCATAAATAAAGGGGTGCCACAACTAGTTAAAAAAGATTAATAATCTAGCCCTACCTGGTGAGATCGAGTTGAGCACTCCGTATCTCTGATGTCAATACTTGGACAGCAAGTTGAAGAGAACCAATCTATTGCTAATTGACCTCCACTCCAAGCTGCCACTCTCATAGTCCCTGTTCCTGTCATGAACAACTCTATCACAGTAGTTAAGCATTGTTCCTAGACCACTGTCTGGCATCCAGCCATATTCCATTAATAACCCGCGCTTCACCTTTTGTAAGATCACCCCCAACGTAAACCGATTCAGGTGTTGTGTTAAGAAATATCCTATACACTATATTGTAATTTCAAACTAATATGATAGGGCTACATCTACAGAGTGAATTGTTTTATCCAATTCCAGGTGAAAACCAGGGCATTTTTACCAGTGCAGTTTCAGATAAAACAACGAAAACTAGAGGTGACGAATGGGTAGATTTGGGTTATTTCCCAATTCAAATGTGTCAACTTGATCAACAAAGAAAATAGTTAGAGGGGGTACAGGCCAAATGGGTCAAATGAATTGAAAGTCACCCAAAATGTACTCTACTCTCATTCAGAGTCATTCTGCTACAGCTAGTAAGTTTCATTGTTGTGACCAAACGTTTGATCTGCCAATTTACAGGTAACACGTCCACCTATTCAAAAAAGTATGTTGCTTGTGTTTCATGCATCATTTTGATCAAAATCAGAGATCCTGGACCCCAATGAACTCATATAGGAATAAAAAAATCTCAAAAGAAGAACATACAATATCTTTGCAGACATACCAACAATCTTTCAACGACTTAAATTTACACACCAAAAACTAGGTAAATTATAAAGGGGAACATACCTTGGCTGATGTTGCTACAACCACCAACTTTCCAGTTCCATCTTCATCATCCATTATGACACATCCATGTCACCAACAACACTTTCTGTCTTGTGAATCCGAGCATCAGACCCATGAATCTCAGCTTCGTGACTAGCACACATTCCACCACTAATAGCAAGGCTAGGACCATCCCGCCCATGAACCGTGCTGGTATCAGTGTTCAATACTTCTTCATCATTGGTGCTGCTAACACCTATTTCACCCGTAACTTGTAGCATGTGCGGTAGAAAACTCACTACCCTTCATAAGATTCAATCCATTTGGATATTTGATACTGATTTCTCATCACTAGTAGTTGTAGCTTCATCGATATCCTCCGCCTGTTCTTTCTCGATGCCCCCATCAGCTACCCATTCGCCAGTGGCACTAGTTCCATTTTTCACTTGTTTCAGGGACATCGATGTTGTTAGAAGCAAAACGAGCAGGGAGACTAACATGAATGAAATCTAAGATTCTCACGTAATGTTCAATCTAACAACAGTGATTGAGATTCAAAATTTGATGTGGGAACCCCTTGGAGCTTTTTTTACTGAGGCAGATATGTTTTTCTTGGTACAGTAGGACTGGTAGAACCACAATTTCAAGCCGATTGAGCAGAATGGTCTTCAAAGTCTTGAACGTTTGGAAGCCACCTTGGTTCCCAACCACAAAGACAGATCAACTTCTGGGCCTGATTACAGAACAAGAACCACAAATCTCTTTCAACCTTACAACTGACCCTGCCCTGCAACACTATCCTTTTTTTTCATCACTCCCACCGACAAGTCCCACCAAAATCACTGCCTTCCCAATAGCAGCAGCAAATACACAAATATCATCAACAAGCAGATCACTCACACCGTCATTCACCCTTCCACTACCATCTAACCTCTTCAAAAAACTCAACCCCCACCGAATTACCTCCACTGCCCACCACTAAATTCGAAAACCACAACCTGATGCCTCATCACTTTCTTTCTTCCTTTCTTTGTTTTTTTTTTTTGGTTAAAGCTTCTAAGTAAAGAAACTAACAAACAAAAAAACTATACAAGAAGTGGAAGAAAAAAAAAAGAGAAAAAAAAGGAAAAAGATAAAAGGAATTGATGTAGCAGATTAGTCATCGAATGACGATGACATGACTTTCTGTTGAAAGTCATCTGCGTGTACAAATTTATAAATCTTCATCTCACCAGGTACCAAACCATCCGGACGTTTCCCTTCCCCTCTTACTGCCCTATACCCAGGGAACTCATCCCCGTCAAAGTCGTATTCCTGGATGAGTTTAAGGTTTGTTAAAGCTGCAATCTCCTGAATGTTCCAGTTAGAATACACCTGAGAGAACTTCATTTTTATATGGATTTGACCATCATGATTGAGTAGTCTACTTGCGGAGTGGAAGAATTGCATTAGAAACTGGCGATTTCTCCTGCAATAGTTAATTAAAGTTAAGGGCTAAAACACAAATTTATGCAACAAAGTATGAAAAGGAAGAAGGCTTTTACTCAATTTGCAAGCGCTCATGATCAGCAAGTATCGGTCTTATGTGTGGCTGAAAGAAAACGATGCGATCAAATGCCCTCCATGATAGACGCGAATCCAGATTCAGTTTTCGGGCGTTCACATTGAGGAGAACCATGGCTCCACGTTTTGTTAAGAAGTCAATGTTGTGTTTGGCCCTTGTGTGGTTCTTCAATAGGTAGGTTGTAATAGAGATAGTTATGTAATATTGTTACTAAGTTAAAGGCCTACAATATTTGCCCAAACTCTAAGACCAAACTTTAAGTGCATTAATCTACAGATAATATAATACATTATATATAATATTTAATGTACATTTGTGAGGTGTGTGACTCCACATCCTTGCTACACACCCACACACACCATGCTGCTCATGCACACTTTCGGGTTGCTCAAGCACATATTGAAGTTGCTCAAGCACACAACCATGAGGAGGGTTCATGCACAATACACCATAAATTAGCTCTATAAATAGTACACTTTACATACTGCAAAGATCATCCATCTTACACGGTCACAACATGTATCTCATTACATTCAACACTACTTAATTAACACATCCCTTTCATCATGTATTCCTAATGAGGATATCTTCATTACTCTAGCTAAATGATCCTCTCGGTATCATTCTCACACGTACACTAACTCGGCTTCAACTATGGAGACATTGGCGTAAAACCACATTCATACAAATCGAATGTGAGTTACCGAAATGGGAACCGCCACCCGATATAACAACCTCCTTTCACCCCATTTTATAATAACAATATTTCATTTTCCATTAGTGGTACGGAGAAGCAAGATGATTAATATGATGATCAAGTCAATTAACTCTAACTAGTAAATCTACGTACCATCAGGCTGCAAAATAAATCATCATATGGTTGTATGTGTATATTTCAATAAACCACGTAAACAGCATTTATATAAACCACATAAGTTGCAAATCAACTACATATTTGATTAAATTAATAGTGATATGATGGTTAAACCTGTATCATGGAGAGACGTAGCTAAAATTCTAGAGCAGTTTCCGGCACCGAATTGCCGCGAAACATCTGTAGACAATCCGAAGTCTCCCTCACCTACGAATAACAAATGGTGATGCGGCAGGTAGTGATTCTGTAGCAATCTCGAAGAAGAAGAAGACGAAAACATACGCATCATTTGACGTAATTGCGGCATTTTAGAAATATAAACTCGAAAAAGTATGACGAGCGATGATGATGACGATGATTATGTGATGTAATATGTGTGAGTGTTTATGTACGTGGTTAGTTGGAATGCGGATGAAGATGAAGTTGATTGCTGTAGCTTGAGTGAGCGAGGGAAATTTGGGAAAAAATTGAAATTGATTGGAAATTCGATTTGGGAATAAAGATGGTGTACGGAACGGATACTTCTTTTTTCTCCCTTATTTAAACAAAAAACATAAATTCTCATATTCATTTATTTATTACTCGTAATACTGTAATTAAATAAATCGGGAACGTTATCGTAGAATTATTCCTTATATAATGAACCGTAAGAACGACCTTGATTTTTGATTTCAACATATTTACTTTTTTGTGAAAAACAAAAATAATTTTTTTTAAAAAAACTGTTAAGATTTTATCCTCTTTAACATTAAATGGACAATATACAAAATGAAGTTGTATATCACAATTTTCATGTGTGATACTACTATACACACTAAATTTTATATGATCTGCATCACACAATTTTTAATTTTTTTTTATCTTATATCAGTGAGCAAAAAAATTAATTAATCATAAAAATAAAAATATCCGTTCTTACCACTCTCACTATAAAAAGTGATTGTGTCTTATGGTGAGAATTGTTGAATTTTGTGTCTTTAATGTCCATATTGGCTCTTTATTTAAGTCACTACAAAAATCTACTTATCAAACGTAGTTTACGATTGTAGTCATAAAGTTGTTTCTTATTTGTGATTATTTTTGTTGTTTCTTCTATTATCAACTGTAAGCATGTTGATTTGATCGATACGACTCTTTTTAATTTGGTATAACTTTGATGTTTGCTATTACAAGGTTTGCTATTGCTAACCCAACATATTTATAGGAATTTAGAGGGTATAATGGTTTATGAGAACTATATTTTATGATTATGTGAGTCAAGAGATACTTCTTACAGTTATTCAAAAATATGTGTATTTTTATTTCATTCCTTTTCATACTTCTCAGTAAAGTATTGGGTTGTTTTATGATCACTTGATACATTTGTACATTGATTTTATATTTGTACGTGTTAAGATTCTTACTATTTTTGTCAAGGATCAGTGATGATGTATTAAAAATTTGTGATAAGTATTATCTTTAATATATATATACTAGATATAAGACTCGCGGTAACGCGGGGAATTCTAAATTCTTTTAGTTATTTTTATGTTCACGATATGAGGAATGCAAAACACAGACAGTTCATAAGTAATTAGCATGAAATTACAGATTATATAATGATGTGCATGAACTTACGGATTATATAATGATGTAACAAAATCCGTGATTACGTTTTGGAAAGCAAAAAGTCACAACAATAACAATGACTTGTAAACATTAAAAAATTAAAAAGTTGAATCAAATTCAGCATGTTATGTGGCATTTCAAGTTACGATACGTCAGTGAATATAACATTTTCAGTTCAACCGTAGTGATCGTACAATGTAGGAACAAAGTTCCGCCTAGGAAGAGTAGGTGTCCTAACCATATGATCCTGGTAATAAAAGCATACATTGATAAAAGAAGTGGGCTGCCGCAAATAGTCTTGAGCATCATCAACATCATAGATTTTCAAAAAAACTTTTGAGCATCATCAACATCATAGATCTTCAAGAAAAGCCACTCAATGATTTAGGAACAGGTACTTATTCTTCATTCCTTAGGTTTGGTATATCCATGAATTGGAAGAGCATAACCTTGGGCAAATAGATCATATTAAGCCTAAAAATATACATACATTAACATGGGCAAATAGAGCATAGCCTTTAACACTTTATGGTATGCTAAAGAGAATTATAAACAAAAACTATGAAATAGTAATAGAAATATCATGCCAATCCTTTTAAGATGCATGAAGTTGTAGCAACCATCCCGATTGCATGTGTTCGCTTCATATTAGCTACAATTAATTTTCACGAAATCATTGTCACGAGCGAGAAGACCACAATGATGGGTCTAACTGCAAAACATTCTTGGTACCATTTAAAGAGTGAAGAGTCACATTAAGTAGTTATATTGGTAATTGTGGGTCTCTTATTTTCTTTGTGTTCCTTGTTAGATGAGTTTTTTAGGTTCCCAATCTGCACAGATATAAACAACTTTAGTAACTTCATTAACTAAAAAGCTAACACACTTAAACATACGAATCTAAATGAAAGAACCCACATAGCGAAAGAAGCAAACTACACATCTTCGTACTCGATCATAGATCAGGTAGTGCATATAGCCGTAGATGCATATAGACATTTTTTAGTAGGAACTAAACCACAACTCACATACACAACATAAACACACCATGAAACAATATTTTTACTCAGTTATTTTTAATCATATTCTTAAAAGATCTATATACGTACAACTAATTTATATGAACTGGATACTATATAAAAGAAATCCTTTAACAAATCTCTCGAAGTAACACGAAGTGACCCATTCACAAGTATATGGGTCAAAATTGCCACTCATCAAAACTACACCTATGCTAAGTAAAAATTTGGCTCTTCACCGTTAATCACTTAGATAAGAAAGCTTTTAGATATCATAATGGTTGATTTATTATACTATTGTATCATTAACCATATTAAAACTATAACTACTAAAAGCTATAACAAAAACAAATCATTATTAGAGATACTGCTACCTAACATATTTTCCAAAAAAAAAAAAAAACACTTGAATTCAAAGCCAGTGAAAAAAAAGGTGAAATTGAAACAACCTGGCTACCCACACGAAACACTTTTGGCACCAGCCACCTACTTTCTTTGCATTCCTTGCGCACCTTCGGATTTTCAGTTCCCTAATCTACACATATAGCAACATGATGACTTAATAATAAAACTAACAAAAACATGCACATTTTAATCTGAGAACATTGTGACTGAGAAGGTAAAACATAGTTAACTTTTTAAACTAAAGAAATTCCGAGTCTCGTGAGTCTATCCAACTCATCTTAACGTGTACCAAGGATTACCCGTTAGCTGACCCGCCCATTTTACCCCTAATCGACATATTAAAATATTAGCATCAAATGGACTAACTTATAAAGAAAAATAATACTAAAGTTACCTGATTGGTTGGGTATGAGAAGCAGTATAATTGCATAGTAACATGGAGCACAAATAATCGAGCATGGCATTAAGCAAACATCTTGCCCATACCAAACAAACAAAAACCAAATAAACCAATTATATGATAAGTTACCAAGAAACATGTAACTATGTAAGGCCACTATAAATAACGATAAAACAGAAAGCATGAATCCACTACAATCATTACAGGCACCTGTAATTTACGTAGATATTGAAAACAAAATGTATTCAAATAATAAAAAACAAAAAATGAAAACTCTCAATAATAAATCTATACATTAAGCAAACAAAACTAACCTTGCAAGAAATAAAGGGCAAGATATCCACAAATCTTGGTAGCTATAAATAAAAAATTCAAGTTAATTAAAAAGAATAAATCAGTCAAGCTTAAAAAGAGAAACCACATATTCTTTAAACGACCGAAACCTAAAACTGACACGTTTCAGAGCAAAAGTTCGATCAACCATTGCCACTTCTTTCACGTTAAACAACAACACCATCATCACGTCATTTTTCAAAGAAACATCCGAATTCAGGGCAACTTAATATTGGTTTTGTGGTAGATAAGGATCCTTAATTCCTTATGCCTTGAGGGCCTCTGATATTGGGAAACATTAGTCTCTGGATTCCAAAGGTAAAGATACCATGTTTTCAATCAACCAGACCTCTCCATGGTTTTGGAATTCTCGGGTCCTCTGGTGCGTAGCAAGAAACAGCAAAAGTTGCAGCAGTAGCCATATCAGCACACCAAGCTCAAGTATAATTCACAAGTAACTGAAGCACTTTGAAAAAACTAACTGAAAATGCAATTGATACCTTCCAAGAAAAATCAATATACAATTTGGGCCGTGATTTAGTAAAAACATTTATTGTATAATAAGATAAAACCTTCCTTCAACTTAAATCACACTAAATTGGATCCAATAAATAAAGTTAATAAGTACTCCACAAAAAAAAACCCACTATTGTAGAATGACTAAAAAAACTATGTAATAGACATGAAACATTTGTAATAACGGCCTTTTGCAAAAAGTTTACTTGCCACATGAAATCTATTAAAAATAAACTACTAAAACAAAATGACAAACCAAATGTAAGTGATAGCCTTAACCCCCTTTTTGGACTACACTTGCTGAAGAAAATACCTTTGTGAAGACCCTGAGATTATAATAATAAATATAAATAGATACAAAGTCTGTTTCCTTAATCAGGAACCTTACCATCTAACCATTAGCAGATTGATCAAAGTAGAGATATTGATGTTGCTTCATATCCATGGTATTCCCTCGTAAGGGTTGCATCAAAATACCCAAAAAATCATAGAAGTTCCTGCCCAATTTACTTTCATAAGTTTCCAGACAAACTTTGATTATAAAGTGAAAAATAAACACACACAAACTCAACATTATAAATATGTGTGTGTATATGTATAAGTTTACCTGTGATCACCCCAATAAAACTCCACCGGTGGATGTAACATTGTTGATGAGAGTGTTGTAATCGATCATCCAATTAGTATTAAAGGATCAATATGATTTTGATTAAATCGTTGCTGCCTAACAATTGCTAGTATTGATTAAAAACGAAACCCTAGATTTCCAACTAATTAAATCCATCAATTTGATCTCCGTATTCAATCGATATATCTACAAAACACAAAACCTGCAAAAAAGTCGATATCAAAAATAGGGTTTAAGTTCTTCATCATCGTGTTTTTTTGCCTAACGTGTTTCAGGGTTTGATAAAAACTAAAGCATTAGAAAATAATAGATTACCTTGAAGAATTTTAAGGTGATGAAATTAAAAATTAAACCTTGGATTGAATACGAATTTCATGTATACTTTTGGAGGCACCAATACATGCGGAGTGAAGGACGGAGTAAGTTTCTAGGTTTGAAGGATGATACGGGTGGAATGGTTGTAGAAAATTAATGGTTTTTTATTATTATTACTCCCTTACTCCCAAAATAATTGTCCACTTTGACTTTTTGAAGTCTTTCATTTCCGATTTTGACTTTAAATATTTTTGTTTGTGATATATAATACTTGATGAAATTTATACAAATAAAAATACATTTGAAACTCAATTCATTCATATATTTTACATCAAGTATTATATAACACAAACAAAAATATTTAAGGTCAAAGTCGGAAATGAAAGACTTCAAAAAGTCAAAGTGGACAATTATTTTGGGACGGAGGGAGTATTTTTTTTTACCTTTGGCTGATTTATTTTTTGCCGGTTTTTTTGCCGGTAAGTGTACCAAATTCATTTTATTTACTAAATAAATTAATATTTATTGTTTTTTAATAAATTTTAAATAGTTATTATTAATTTAAATATAAAAAGGTGTAACAATCATTAAATTAATCTTAAACGTTGGATCAAGATGAGAAATAGCAATTAAGGGTTAGGATTGCCCCAAGCTATTTTGCTTTAAGTATATTTTATATATATATATATATATATATATATATAGTGAGAGGATCCAGGGGAAGTGGAGATCAAGAGGGAAGGGGGGAAGTGAGTTTTGCACCATCAGATCTACTTAATATGCATTGTGATGAATATTAACAATAAATATTTTTCTAATAATGTGAAGTTTTAATATGCATCGTGATGCATATTAGTTAATATTCATCATAGTGAATATTAACAATTTTTTAAATAAATATTTATCAACTAATGTTATGATTTAAAAGTGATATTCATTCGTTAGAATATTCTTTGTAGCATCGATTTTGATTACTATTTACAAGTAAAAATAATTTTTTGTTGACGTTTTGATTGATAATTGTAATATGCTTCTTGATGAATACTAAACGCTTCCCCCTTCCCTCAAAAAATTGCTTCCCTCTTGATCCCTCCCCTATATATATATATATATATATATATATATATATATATAACAGAATACAATGGAGGATTTTAAACCCCTGATTAAGTTCCTTCATTAGCGATCAACGATTTAGATTAATTCATTATAATTGTACTTTACACCCCTATTAACTTTGTAAATTTTTAAAATTAATTAAAATATCAAATTTTGGATGATAAATAATTTAATAAATCCTTGGAAAGCAAATCCCCCAGAAATTGGCCTTTAAAAAACATTGAAAATATAGAAATTTCTTATATGAAATCTGTTTACATAAATGTAAAATTGTGTTTATAATAGAAAACCAATCTTATATTGATATAAGTTATCAAAGTTAATGAAATATGAGTAAAATTTGTTTGATACTTATAAAAAATTAACTAACCTTTTTTTATATAATTGTATAAAACATAATATCCATAGACTAAGTGTGATTTTAGAATGTTTGATCATCTATAGATTTGACGAATTTTATGTCGACGTAAGATTTCGCTCAAAACAAAGTTTATTTAGAGATATAAAAAGTAACCCAGAATCATTAATAAGTGTTTCCACTTTAACCTTCCTCATCTAAGGTAATATGTGATTAGTTATACTTGGAAATCTAATGTTACTCAAGTTTACAATTGTATCGGATTAAGAAAACACAATATACTAAATTTATTTATAAACTTTAATTAATACAAAATTTAAATAATATTATTTATAAAGAAAATATCAAAGCCTGCGTTGTCACGGGTCTTCACCTAGTTTATTACATATTAGACTCCTCCCAACAGGTGACATAAACTGACACATCAGTTTGTGCCACATTTGCGCCACGTCAGCCTTTTTCAAAACTGACACAAATTGTTCACCGCCTACAGGAACATCACTTCTCTTTTTTTTTTAGACCCACACACTAATTTCTTTATTTATTTAAAACACAAACTTTTAATAAAATAATTTCAATAAAATTAAAAAATACATGAATTAGAAATAAAACGATTAAAGTAATGAAAATTAAAACATTCATACAATTAAAAAATTAAAACGAAAATCTTATTTTGAGCCCAATTTAAATAACCCATTTAACAAAAAAACATATTTAAGCCCAATTTAATACCCATTAAATAAATAATAAAAAGATTGGGCCCATTTATACAAAACAACCCATAAGAACCCAATTTAAATAACCATATCCTCAATCTTCATTAATGAAAAAGATTAAATTATTCATCATCATCTTCGTTTCATCCGCCTGCAACTACTGGAAAAACAATTACAACATATTTTTTGAGAAAAACGAAAAAAAAAAAGAAAAAAGAAGAAGAAGCTGCTGGCCCACTCCCTCGTCTCTTTTTTCCGTTGCCAAACCGATGCTTCCAACCGACGGGATGCAACCGACGGTCCTTGCCAACGGTATGCAACCGACGGTCCTTGCCAATGGTGTCGATACCGTCGGCTGCAACCAACGCCCTCAACCGGCGTGCGTTGGGAGATGTCTTAGACCACTCCCATCCATGAAAAAAACTGACTGAAACTGACGGAGTCACGTCAGCGCCACATCAACTTTTTAACAAAACTGACTGACCACTCACATCCCTGATCCGTCACTTCATTTTCTGGGACCCACTAACTAATTAATTAATCAATTAAAACACAATAATTTAATTAAACACAATAATTTAAATAAAACACATTTCATTAAAAATAAAAATTATAACATTTTTAAAAATAAAAAGTACAATAATTAATAAAAAAAACTACAAATCCTAAAAATAAAAAAGTACAATAATTAAAAAATAAACGTTACATAAAAAAGTACAATAGTTAACGAGTACGGAAATTTGGTGGTAGGTGCGCAATGTGTTCGATTAGAGCATTGCGAAGTTGATGATGAACTTCCCGATCCCGTAATTCCTTGTCCATTCGCAATGAAGTTGCAACTCTTTCTTCCCACGCGCATCTTGGTCTGTTTGCCGAGTTAGAGGGATAATCTTCTTCTAGTTGACATATATTTCGCCCGTTGTCCTCGGTTATCATGTTGTGTAGAATCACAAAAGCATACATGATTCTATTTATTTTATTGGTGCTATATGGTTTAGCCGGGTTCTTGATGATTTGCCAACGGCCTTGAAGCACATCGAATGCTCGTTCCAGATCTTTCCTTGTAGATTCTTGATATCTCTTGAAGCGAGCCTCGGCTTGAGTAAGTGGATGCCTAAACGATTTTACAATAGTCGCCCATTCCGGATAAATCCCATCCCCTAGATAATAGCCTTTGGTGAATTAGTGTTCGGCAATCGTAAAGTTAACTTAAGGAGCTCTATCTTGTAGTAAATCAGAGAACAAATCCGATTGATTAAGTACATTAATGACGTTGCTCGAGCCTGCCGGACCAAAGAAAGCGTGCCAAATCCACAAATCGTAAGAAGCAACCGCTTCGAGCATGATTGTTGGATGACCTTGATCATCTCTCACTACTACAAAATCTCAAATGGCACACGGTTAAGGCCATATATGGACCACGGAAAACGGGAGGTGGGCTAAGGGGGAGAAGTCTATTTGCACAGCAAAAGGACCACGGTCTGAAATTCGTGGTCTAATAACCACATGGACCACGGTTAGTAATACATAACCGCGGACAACAACGACGCGGCCAAACCGTCGGACCATGGCTCTACCTGTGGGAACCGTGGTCCGCCTTAATTTATTTATTAAAAAAAATTTGGCTCTACCATGGTTCTCTTTAATGGACAGTGAGTTTATTTAATAGAATTTTTTTTACAAAACTACTTTCAAAACATGTTTCAACCAGTATTTCTAACTCAAATAATTTCATTATATAAAAACAGCTAGTAGTCGAGATGCCCTCGCCCCTCAGTAGTACTCTTTTATCAAATGGTGTTGCGTAAACTTAGCCTGTAAGTGGTAATCGATTTAAAGACTGGCAACTCAACAAGTCTATATATATGCCGTCACCACGATAAGTATTTAATAAGAGATTTCATCATTGAGCACATCTCATCATTGAAAATTTATGTTTAATTAAGCAAGCTATTTTGATATTGAAAGAATCATAGGCCGGGCACATGTTTATGTTGATCTACCGACTACCACCCCACCAAGGGGTGTTTGGGATTGCTTAAATAAGCGCTTATCTGCTTATTTTGACAGGAGATAAGCAGATTTAAACACCTCTATGAAAACTGCTTATCTCCTTACTTACTAAGGAATAAGCACTTAAAAATAAGTAAGGGGTCACTTACTTATTTTTTAAGCATACAAGTGCTTGGAAATAAGCAAACCCAAACACCCCTAACCCACCGTGATTTTTTTTAACCATCATATATATTCAAGCATCTAAGAATATAATTAACATTTTAGCACATAAGAGGTTAAGCATTCAAAAAATATGTAAATCATTTAAGTAAAAGGCATAACGTATTCACCTATGCTATTAAAAGAGAATTTGTTCCTGGAACCATGCACACCACCTCACCACAACATTATCGAGGTCTCTTTGCGATAATGGAGTTTTGTCTTGCCACAATTCTAAAACCTATATTCATATTAATTAAAAGGAAAAATGTTATATGATGAAAGATACAATTTATTTGAAGGAATTGAATGTACATAAATAATACTTACGTTTGATGGTAAATCAGACTGTTGGACAGTCACGAAGTAAAAAATCCAATACATGACATAGTATCCACATTCCCATCTTCCTCTTTGTTGATTACACGAATCAACCAAGGTGTACTCGGGTAACATGGAAAACATCTGCATCCATGCACCGAGAATTATAATGAAGCAATTAAAGTGTTAGTTTTAATAATAAGATTTCTATCTTTATATGTTTGAGAGAATACTTACTCGTTAAGACACTTCACGATTTTGTAATGTGTTGTCACATCAGATTTGAAACGGCACGTAATGGAGTCGAGTATGTAAACCTGATTTGTCTCAAGGTGTAAAGTAAACAATATCCAGTGTTTACTGTTGAAATTTAAGTATACATTGTTAGTATATGACAATAAACACACACACTAGAAATTTAGTTTACATCGTACCCCTGCCAATACGATGCTAACACAATGCTCTTTGAATTCCTTGTATGATATTCCACCGACTGATAGGTAAAGTTTGCAACACTTGCTCCCCCCTCTCTCTCTATTTGTTGACATTGAATACCAGATGGGTTCATAAATCCACATTTGTTGTTCGGGTATGCAGATTTTTATCGAAGCAAGTGAAGCGCACTAAAACACATATCTAAAGAGTTAGAAAACATGTGATATGATCATTGTTATCTTAATCTTATCTTATCCCTTATTAAGCATAGTGGAATATCAGAAATTATCATGATTGCAAAAATAAAAGAATAGACACAATTATCATGATTGCAAAAATAGAAATTATTAAGTTTGTAAAACCATTATCGATGCACTGATCATCATCATCATAGACAACTAGAATTTCTTATTTGTTATCGGTTTACCGCTGTATAGCGTGGGTATCCGACTAGTAGTATATTAAGAAAATAATACTTATTGCATGAAAAACAAAAGGATGGTGATGTCGGCTTCCCCATTTGTCACAAACTCCTTAAGATCAGCAACAGCAATGTTCAACTCGATAACGTCATCTACAAAAACTCCGGGCTCGATAAATAAATTCATGTTGGGATACGTGGTTGCTCTATTGCAAACATTTTTCACAACCGTCGGCTTCGACTTTGAGAATCTATTAAAACATGCTCGGTACGTGCGGATGATCATGGTGGTGGTGCTTGTTGGACTGGCACAACAGTTTCTGGCACCGGGGGGGGGGGGGGGGTGTGCTTGTTGGGGTGTCACAACAGATTCTGACACCGCGAGGGGTGCTTGTTTGTCGGGCACAACAGTTTCCTCACTTGGCACCTCATCCCGTATAGGGTTAGGACTGCGCCTTTTAGGACTCGGGACAACATCAGGTTCCGGGGACGACTCTCTCCTATCCTAGTAACAAATTAAATTGAAAGTTCTATTGTTACGACAGTCATAGAAATATTTAACATACGATACTTAAAAATAATCAATGTGTATGTACCTCAAAAAATTCAATAAACGAACGTGGCCACTGAATGAAACTGTTACTGGCTTCCTGTAAGAAAGTCATTCCAGCAGCTGACTTAGGAAGTCTCATCACCCCGAATCCATCCTTAATTTTCCCAATTTGTACCCGTAGGTGATCTAGTGGGCATAGACACCCCCTGTACCTGCCCGTCCCCCCGAGGATGAGCCTTTCCCCTCGCAACAAGCTTCCTTTGAAACCCGAATTCCACGAACAACTTGCATGCGGTGGGTTCCTACAATGATATGGATCGAATATATAGTAGGTGATGTCAAATGATTTGTGGTAAAAACATATCATAGTAATTAAATTTGATTACCAATAAATCTTCAGAAGGATAAAACTCTGACCCAACACTCCTCCTCCTCATATCTAGACTTATGGCAGGTCTTTGCACCACCTCCCTCGATGTTTCCTCTCCCGATCCTACATCCCTATCTTCAACCTCCATCCTTCCCCGTTCCATCCTCTCTAACTCAGCCATCTTTCTTTCTAACTTGTCAATTGTTCTTTCCTTTTGTTGCGTTGCGGTTGCTTCCCGTAACCATCTATTGCCTTTGTGAAGCCGATAGTGTGCCCCACCACCCTTGTCCTTCCGGGGTGCTCTTTTCCTACAACTTTCCATATGGCATCTTTTCCTTGGGGATCCGGAACTCATGCAACTCCTCGTCCTTCTTGATCTGTTTGAACCAATAAAAAGTTTATGTTCTAATTTTACCAGAAATATAAATAAGTAATAAAATTTTAAAGTAAACATAGGTGATCATACCAATTCCTCCACAGTTGGAACATTAGCCTCAGGTATAATCAGCCGTCCTTGATTGCATCCACAACGAGCCCTGATTTACATAAACACCCGCTTACTGTGAACCCCGTATACACGACCAGCAAGAGATGTGGTATCCAAGACTTTGACAGCTTCTTCTTTCTCCTTCATCCACTGTTCTTCGTATCCACGATACCCTTTAGTTCCTAGCTTAGGCGGATTCTTGTTCAAACTAGCTAGTTCTCTACCTCTCTCACTTAATGTCTTCAAATAACAAAAACAAGTTTGAACGGAAAAACGGGAATGAAAAACAGTAGTCGAGATGGCCTTGGCCCCAGTAGTACTCTTTTATCAATAAGTGTTGCATAAAATTGTGAGTGGTAATGGACTAAATACTACCAACTCAACAAAACTTATTGCCGTCACCACGCTACGTATTATTATGAGAATGCATCATTGCGCATCTCGTCATTGAAAATTTGTGCTCGACTTTATTTAAAAAAAAGACAATAATAATAATAATAATAATTATAAAAAATTTATACCTGAAATTCTTCAATGTTGACCTTCTCACAGAATTTCTTCCACAGTCCTTCTTCCTTGTTAAGATACGGGTATTTCAAAAAGGGGCTTTTCCCAGTTTTCACAAAATTCTCCCTCAGATTTCTCTTGAGTTCTTTCCAGTCCTGGTTGCATTGCACATTAACAGCCTTCTTGGTCTCCTCACCCTCAATATCAGGAACTGCTTGCTGAAATACATAAGTATATATTAGTAGCCTTCTGTAGATATATCATCTTTGAGAAAGGAAATAGTTGCTACAAAATTATTTTAACGGTTCAACATTTACCTTAACCTCTTCCCATAGTGAATCTTTCAGTTTTTCATCAACCTTATCCCACGAATCAATTAGAATACTAACCCGGCATCTAGCAACAAGACTTACCATTTTACTAAATGAAACCTGTCCTGGCGCAATGTTGAATCCAAACACCTTGAAGTTAACTTCTCTATCGTGAAGCACATTGGCCTTTTCATCCTTCTCCTTATATGAAGTAGCCCTGCTCTTTCTCCTTTTTCATGGAGCACTTGTACTACACTCTTGATTAACTAGTTCTCCAACATGATTGTCTTCTTCCTGTTCTAGAATATCTGACATCTGATCCTTTACATGAAGATCAGGTTGTTGATGATCACTCGTAACACCTTTTCCAGTATAATCATTCAAATAATCATCTTCCGGATGAGAAAAGAGATCCTTATCTTGATTATCCTACAAATGATTATGAATAAGTTATTAAAAAATAATATATAAGATCAAACGTAATCTAACATTCAATAATAATTAATAGGTACATTACACCCACAATACACAGATAAATAAACTTGCCTACCAAACATCATCAGATAGGTCCCCACAAGGTAATTAACTAATCATAGATATCATATAAAAAGTGGTAAAAAAATTGGTCCCCGCATACTAATATTAATATTTCCCACATCAAACGACAGAAAATGACACTTCTTTGTATATTAAACAGCAAACGACAAATATTCACTTTTTGGTTAAATAATGGAGATACTCAACAACACATACACCTCTAGAGTCTAGACACATAAACATAACAAATGGTTCATATAAATCACAGATCGAAGATATAAACACACTCAAAAACAAAAACTTTATGAACAGTTCACAGAGTTGATGACATATTGCGGGATAATGTTCACTTTTTGGTTATGATACAAACAATCATCAACTAATTAAACTCATGCATAATTAAAACAATATACAAACTCTCAATTAATTAGCTCAACTACAATTACGGTACATATTTGAAGCAGAAACACCAAATTAACACATGTATAAGTAGTGGTATAACATTCATTTGGTTCATACAAACCAGACATATAAATATATAATCGCTCAAAAACTAAATATTTAACATCAAGAAGAAGAGAAATAGATACTTTACCATTATAGTTGTAGTTGGATATAAACCCTAACGACCTACTAAATTGTAATCGCGGAACAAATGAACACAACCTGACTAACCTGGTAGAAGATTATGGACAACGATGATGGATTTTGGAGGTGGTATTAGCGATTGGAGATGGTTTTCGGTGGTAGCTTAGCTAGGTTATGCCTGAATGGATGAAATATATGAAAATTTTGGATTTTTGGTGAAAAGGGGGATGCGTTATAAGTTATGGCGGGTTGCTTGAATTTTTTGGCTATTAGACCACGGGTTTAACAAACATAACCGTCCTAAAATGTTGAAAGGACCACGGTTCTTTTATAAGAGACCGTGACCCGGTGTTTTTCCTTTAGACTTAATCACTTTAGGTCACGGGTTTAACTAACAGAACCGTGTTAAAATGTTGAAAGGGCCAGGGTTCTTTTCTAAGGGACCGTGGCACGGTGTTTTTCCTTTAGACTTGATCACTTTAGGTTATATTTAAAAAATTCGCATTAATTCAAAACTTGTAATTAATTTCGAATGAAGTCAAGGTCATTGTTTCGAACCTTCTCGATCTCTTGTTTCAATTTTCAATCATTTTCTTTTTTCGATATATTTTGTTAGACCACGGGTTTAGTATATATTGTGATTAATCATTGTATAGTCAAGTGAATATTATATTTGGTCATATTGATAAATCTATCTCGATAAAATTAAAATATATTCTTTAAAGATCCAATGCGTCAAATATTTTTCATTATGTAAAACTTAGTATAATAAGAAAAAGGTGGTAAATTACCGGAGTATTTATAAGTTAGTGTTAAATCATTTCAATAAAATATCGTGGGCTCGTGGCCCATGGTTCCCAAGAAACATAACCACGGAGAATATATTCTCTCTCTTTCCCTATAAAATATATGGAGTATATACTATATATATATATATACATACACATAGTTAGGGTTCACAGTTTACATCTAAACCCTAAACAATTAAACATGATCATCAAATTCCCTTTTCGTGATCACATTTTCCACAACAAAAGTAACAATACGTACGTACTCCTTCGCGACCGCAATTTCTCTGTTTAACCTTGAGTGTGGAATTTCTCTTTGCATTCTAAATTGATCACCCTCTTCCTCCAGGTTGATCTTTTGGTCGTCAAACACTCACACACAATTGGAGACATAAAAGCCATGATCAAGCAGGAAGGCATTGCTAAATGCTAGATCGAGGCTCGAATTTGCTCCGGTTCAACCGGTTCACCCAGAAACGGGCACAAATCCAGGTTAAAACATTGTCTCTAACACATCTTAAACCATGGATCAAATCTGGAAGATTCAAGTCATCATCATTAGGTGATGGTCAAGGAATTCGATCTGTTGAACGTTGGTACAAAATCTTGAAGATTCAAATTAACTTATCGATACCCTGTGTCTTTCTTTGATGCAGCTAAGTAACAACAACCTTCAATATACAATCGCAATTTCTCTGTTTAAATCATTCCATGATAAAACCTTTGCAGATATGATATAACAAAGGGAAGAAATTAAAAAGAAAAGTCGAGATGAATCACCAGCTTCTGACTATGTCCGTATCTTCTTTTTCACCAAATCAATATGATCTTCAACCCCCTAATATCATGATCGTCAAGCGATTCCTTCTCCGATATGGTCATAATATTTCATTTTCGTTATCAATTTTTTCATAACAAAAGTATCAATACTTCCTCTCAACCAAGATTTCTCTGTTTAATCACCTTGTTGAAGGAGTTTACTCTGTCGATATTAAATTCACCTTTTTCAAGAGTACCTCTTTCGGCGGGCTTCTTTGGTACAAAATAGGGAGGCTAAGAGTCTTTAATAACAATGGCTGTTCTTCTTCCATGCTAGTCCTTACTACATTACTCTCGAAGTCGAACCCTAATAATGCATACAATATCATAAAACCGCTATAACTTAACCTTGCGCTCTTTATACTTGTTTTTGTACTAGTGCCAAACCCTAATAATGCATACAATATCATAACCAACCATCAATATCTTAATTAAGTGAGAAGAATAAAAGTAAAAATAAAACCCCGAGTTAATTACATGGATGGTCAAGTGTTAAATACAATGAAATGACCATAATACCCTTATTTTTTAATTTATACAAGTAGTTTATTCTCTTTTTAGTTAATAACACCGACATCGTTCTAACCAAACCGAAAATATTAGGCCTAAACGGCGCCGAAGATGATGGCCGGATGGTAACATTGACTGGAGTTTCTTCACATTCGAGTTATAACATCGTTAGTGGTGACACCAAGGAGTTATCTCCGTTTGTTGCTGTTTCGGCGCTATGAATGAATTGGGTTGTATTTAACACTTAAATATTAAAATTAAGGGATGAGGGACTAAATGTGCAATAACTTTTAGGTTTTTGGACGTACTGCCCTTGCAAAAACTAAAGTATAGGGACAAAGTGTGTTACTGTATGTAAACCACAGGGACCATCCATGCATTTAACTCTAAAACCCTACTAAACTCTTGTTAGGGTTTACTAGAAGGCAGTGTTTGAATTGATTGGAAAAATCAGAACATACTTGGACATTAATAAGTTCAGTCAATTGAGAAAGTAGCTTTGATTTTACGAAATAGCAACACAACCGAGAAGAAACATGCCTATAGCATGATTCATTTGCCAGGCAAAAGAGAGCGGGAAGTTGAAGATGCAGGTTGGGCGGGATTTGAAAAAGCGCAAGAGTAGTAATTAGGTTAAAGTAAGTAAAATTTGAATGTTCCATATAAATTATGTAATAGTACATGGGTATTTTGGGAAAGAACAAATAAACGTGTTTAAAAAAAAAATGTGTGATATTGAATGCATGTACTCGAAGTTTATTTTTATTTTTTATAAAATAAATTAGTATGTATGTTAGTGTGTTAAATACTTAAATGTAAATTGTTATAGTTCATATATGTATAGCTTCAAGACCCGCGACAACGAAAGCGACTAAATTAACCATGGTTATAAATATTCAATTGAATATGAGTGTAATGTATATATCTAAAAAATATGTTTAATTAAAAATGCATGATTCATACCTTCCAATTTGTTGAACTGTCCGGATCTTGAATAAAAGTAATTAATCGACTTGTATACATAGTAATAAAGGGTTGTAAAAAAACTTAAGGTAAAAGAAAGAAGAAATAGTATTAGTACTTTTGTTCTTGAAAACGTACACAAAGGGTGAAAGGGTTGGCTTGTCTCGATTCTACTGATTCAACACACCTTAACTAAATTGAAAATGTATAAGTTTGCAATTGAAGGCCAGGGGATTAAAATTTGTAAAAAATGTCTATTTCACTTCCATTACTTCATTTTATTACTAAATATTAAAGTATTTTATTGAAACAACTGGTAGAACTTAGATATGAGACGTTGAAGAAAAATACAGTTTAAATAAACGAGTTGTTTAATCAATTGGCGCGACGATTGAAACTCAACAGACTCTTGATAATATTTATGAACAGTTGACCACGGTTACTTATTGGCCACGGTTAGTTTATGAGGAACCGTGGTCACTATTGAAGCAGTAAATTGAATAGACAACGGAAATTGGAGCCTATACATGACCACGGTTACTTATTGACCATGGGGAAGCTAGCGTGGTCAGTGGTCACTATAGCATGCAGAGACTATATACATAATAGACTAGACTAGACAGAAATTGGCGCCTATATATATGACCACGGTTACTTTATGACCACGGTTAGTTTATGGGGAACCGTAGTCACTGTCAAAGCAGTAAATTGAGTTGATGTACGATGGTTAGTCTTCTGTGATTACATATTGGCTGTGGATAGTTCAAAAGTATAATTATGAAGATATGGAGTAATATTTAATTTAATACTCCGTACAATATACGCCAGGTGTAATCATTTTAATGATAGTGGAATCCAAATTTTGAAAGTAAAACTCTATTTGTCAAAATACAACACCACAACTTTTTTACCATACACCACCAAAATCATATTTTGGATATTTTTACCCTTGAAGTTGTGAATAAGTGTTTGAAGAATTTTAAGTTGCAAGAGGTAAAAGGTTCTAAAAATATATTTTAGTGGTGTATGATAAAAAAATGGTGGTGTACAAATCACCACCCTCCAGCTAGCGTGGTCAGTGGTCACTATAGCATGCGGTAACTTGTATATATAGATTACTAGATTTTAAACCCGTGTAATGACACGGGGGTTGAGTTCGTATTTGAGTCTTTAAATAAATACATGAGACATTCTTAATGGAAGCATATATTAGTTAGGAGACTTTAATATTAAAAGATATAGATATGAAATATAAATTAAATACTTATTTGATACGGGAGTATTTGTTAGAATTATAATGATGATATAATTGCTTTATTTTAGTAAATTTTAAAATAATAATTTATGATGTCATCTTTTCCTTAATTTTAGCCAATTTGAAAAAATAAAGCAATTCTATTGGTTAATTGCAAATTTGATGACATCATGAGGTTATTCATATATTATATTTAAGATAAGATATAAAGAATAGACTAGACTAGACGGAAATTGGTGCCTATATATATGACCACGGTTACTTTATGACCACGGTTAGTTTATGGGGAACCATGGTCACTGTCAAACCAGTAAATTGAGTTGACGTACGATGGTTAGTCTTCTGTGGTTACTTTATGGCTGTGGATAGTTCAAAAGTAATTATGAAGATATGGAGTAATATTTAATTTAATACTCCGTACAATATACGCCAGGTGTAATCATTTTAATGATAGTGGAATCCAAATTTTGAAAGTAAAAACTCTATTTGTCAAAATACAATATTTGTTGAACCGTGGTCACAATATAACTAGCCACAACATGTTCATTCATGGTAAGTGGTAAGTGTAACCGGTGACCACATGTAACAATTTGATTTAATATACTACGGAGTAACATATATAACATTAAAGTATACAACGTACGTATAGTACAATATAATACCGTAAGATTGAGTAACATTTAACCTAGCTAGCTAGCTTATGATAATAACCCCGTGTTGTTATTATATATGTTTTGATTTGATGTATTGTTGTTATTGTAACACCTTCATAAAATTACATAACAACGTACGTATAGTACAATATAATACCGAGTAACATTTAACCTAGCTAGCTTATAATAATAACCCGGCCCGTGTTGTTATTACATATGTTTTGATTTGATATATTGTTGTTATTGTTATGGATAAAGATATTTGCTTAAGGATATCAATCTTATGTCTATTAATTTCAATTTGAAACTTTGAATATATACGGCTTCAATAGTGTTGTTATCAACCTATTATAATTGTTTTAATATAATGTTGTTATTGACTATTTGATATTGTAATATTGCAATGTATATAATTTTGCCCTAAAATATAGTAATATGTCATATTTAAGAGTAAATGATTAAAATGAGGTTTAAATGTTTAATAGTTTATGGCTCTATGCATTGTAATTTATGGTGGTCCCATCTAATATTATTAACGATAAAGTATTATAAATAATAAAATGAAATGACTAGCTTCAAGACCCGCGACAACGAAAGCGACTAAATTGAAATTGTTATAAATATTCAATTGAATATGAGCGTATACATTATTGTAGATTGAAATTGTCACATATAAAAAAAGCCAAGTTTTAAAATGCATGCATCATACCTTCCAATTTTGGGAACTGTTGGGAGCTTGAATAACGAGTTGTGTGGTGTTTGATCGGAGATTCAGATGGATATTCAACTACACTTATGAACAACTTTTTGAGATCTTTGTGGATCCAATGATAACGATTGTGAGTGCCCCTTGTCTCTGATCTAGATGATTATTGACTATGATTGTAAGGCGGAATCAAACAATCACACGAATCACAAACCGAAAACACGTAAACGAATCAAATATAACTTTGGATTGATAAACGTAACTGATTAGATTGTTTACAATGTTGCAATTTTGACAAATGGTGCTAGGGTTTCGTCAACCCTAGCCAAAAACCCGTAGGTTTGTATTTATACTAAAACAAAACTGGCCGACATGCGACACTAGGGAAGTGTCGCCTGTCTCCGCCCTAATGCGTCACTAGCCTAAGTGTCGCATACCGACACTAGGCAAGTGTCGCCTAATAGTGACGCTAGTAATAAAAATAACTTTTCTATTACAATTTAACTAACGACACTATACAACTCGATAGACCAACTGACTGACAACCTAAATGTACCAACAAACTCCCCCGTGTCAGCAGCTTGGTCTTCAAAAATCTTCAATCTTTGATATTTCTTTAATCAGCACCAGCCTTCTGGGAATGTTCCACCGGCGTGGATTTCTACTTTCAAACAAATCTCGACCACCTTTTGAAACTTTGAAGATTCCTCCTGATCGAATTGATTATACTGAAGTTTATTCTTGTGGAGAGTTTTCAAGTCTTTCTTCGTTAAGTTTATCAGGCTGATCGGATCAAAAACACGAACAGATTTTCCACTAAGTTCCTTTTTAGGCCATTCTCGCCATTCACCCTGAGTCTGTACAGTAGCAGACTTTGAAGAATATTCAATCACGGCTTCTTGGGTGACAGGATCATACCACCAATACTTTAGATCTTTTAAAAAATCTAGTGGTAATTCCTGTAGAGGAACATTCTTCAGACTAGCAGCTGGTGGGTAATGATATTTCACAATTGGTTCCTGAGTTCTTGGATCAATCTTCTTTTTGTAAGAATAACGAACTCCCAGCTTTGGTCTTATCCACATATACCTCTTGCTATTGATTTCTTTTCTCAATATCCTCTGAAACAGAATACCTCGCGTATCTTCAGAATGATTCACGATGTTCAACTGAGCAAGTCGGTTTAGTTCAACCTTGGGCATTGTGCTGATATAGTTAAATCTAGCTTTGAAGTACTGAACACCATCACTGCGCTTGACCAAAATAAGGAAATTTTCTTTATCAAATTTCTACCCGTGGATCAAACCAGTCAGATCGCCACGAACCTTGTAGGTTTTACATCTTTTTAGCTCATGTTCGACGATCCTGAATCTCATATGCGGCTTGGAAGGATCTGGCATGAAAGTCCTAGCCGGTTCAGAAGTAGAAGCTTGTTCCTGAACAGGATCAGATTCAGCAGTTTGTTCAGCTCCGTCCTCTGATGAATCAGATTCGATTATCGGCGCATCAGGATCATATTCGTTTACCGGTTGAGGTTGTACCGGTTCAGGCGCCGGTTCCTGATTTGGATTTTCAACGTATTCCTCATCCGGCCCTGGAACCTCATCATCCATCTCGATGTCATCCGGATCAAATGATCGATCATCGTCGTTCACCGGATTTATCAAACTTTGTAAATACGCGAGATTTATGTTCGAATAATCAGCTGCGAGTGGAGTCGGTTGTCCTGGAACCTCAACGAAATAGTCTAAAGCGATATTTTCATTGATATCCGAATCCTGTACATTGTCCGATTCAAGGGGAGGTGTTACATTTGTTTCTAAGGTACGACCTTCCTCCCCCGAAACAGTTGTAACAGACTCGATTTCTAACAACCTAGATTCAAGGCCGGAAACCTGCAACTTCAACTCATTAACCTGCGCAGCTTTAAGCTCCAAATCTTTTATCTGTGTCGCTTGAGCTTCAATAACCGCAGCCTGATCATCAAAGCGTTTAGCCAACAGATCCATTTGAGCTAAAATCTGTTGAATGGAAGGCA
This sequence comes from Pseudognaphalium luteoalbum, assembly GCA_963422505.1. Taxonomy (NCBI): domain Eukaryota; kingdom Viridiplantae; phylum Streptophyta; class Magnoliopsida; order Asterales; family Asteraceae; genus Pseudognaphalium; species Pseudognaphalium luteoalbum. The sequence goes on from OY730195.1 coordinate 31,878,784, forward strand.
GCTGTAGCTGTGGCTGTGGCTCTAGCGTTTGTTGATGTTGTTGTGGAGTAGACTGGCAACCAGGTTCCTGAATAACGATCCCGGTTCTCTGGCGTCTCCTCTAAGGCAAGTTTGCATAAGATGGAGAAGACCCAGCTGGTCGCTTTCCAGTATTTTTTGGCACGTGAACCCTGCCCTTAGAAATCCGTCTCAAAATACGCTTAAAGCGTCTAGGATCGGCAATTTGAATACCGTCCAAAGCAGCTGGTGGAGGCACATCACCCTCTGAGTCGGGCGGTGTGGGCCCACCGTCAGATTAATCAGCATCCACTCGCTCAACATTTTCGATATCATCCAAGTCCTGAGCGACCTCATTATCAACCAGATCATCCTCATTAACCGGAGGAATCTCGACATCCTCAAATCCTTCGTTTGGTGGCGCAACGTAATTTTCATTAACTACGTGCCCAAATAAATCTCGATCATCCAATACAGCCTCGCCCTTAGGCGGCAGTTGACAATCATTAAACACACGCAGCAACATCGGCGTCGGGATCAGTTTTGACCGTGTGTCGATCTCAAGACGCAGGTTCAAATCATTTAAGAGCAGCTGTACGAAACGCGGATATTGTAACCATTTATCTTTGCCAGCTCTGACGTTCTCAACCATGTTCCCGAAGATATAACCACTAAAGTTGTATGGCTTGTTGTAAACTAAAGCCAGCATCAGCGACAAGGTGGAATAACTTGCCGCATCATAACCACCTTTTCGTGGAGATAAACAGACGATGATAATGTGGCATAGATATCTCCAAACTCTGCACAAGTATTGTTTCCTGAAATCCGTAAGCCGATCTGCCGGATAACCCATTCGCTGAAGACCGTCGTAGATAAAAGAAGTTTCAAACAAAGTCGGCATCTCATGGGTGTCGTTAAAGCGAAGAAGACGGCGGATCGAGTCCTCAGTGACCTCAACCGGTTGCCCAAAAATAGTTGACACAATCCTCGGCACGTCATTCTCAGTTCTGACCGGTGCATGATCGTAGAATTCTTATATCTGATTAAGATACACCGTTGTAGAAGCGGTGATAGAATGATGAACTCGTGATCTTTTGAGGAAACTGATCATCGGCCTGAAAGGGATGGAATTCTTGTGCGAAGAATCCAGAAAAGCGACAGTATTATGACGCGTGTTTGTGCGTCGATAATAGTCCTGAAGAGCTGGAATATCACCTTCTGCCATCTGTAAATAAAATGCATAAACCAGAAAAAATTGTTACATAATAAGCTCAAATACGCAAACAATAAATTGAAAATCTGATTTTAGGCGTCACTTAAGAAGTGACGCATGTACTAGTACTGACACTAATGAAGTGTCGTATAAGTCTAGACCGGCACTAAGTAAGTGCCGCATGAAACAGTACTGTAAAATCAGAAATCAATCATAGCGTCACTTAGGATAAGTGACGCTATCAAAGCGTCACTAGGTAAGTGATGGTGCCACAATATGAGTCATTAAGTGCGACACTAATGAAGTGTCGGTTCGAAAGTATGCGGCAGTAAGAGCGTCATTTAACAAGTGACGGATAATGCATATGCGTCACTAGAGTAGTGACAGTACAAGGGATAGGCGTCACTAGAGTAGTGACGGTTTAGACCTAAGCGTCATTTAAGGGAGTCACTTAAAGAAGTGACGCATAAACAGGCGTCACTTGAGGAGTGACGGCTTAAGTGACGCGAAACAGATTAAATTACCAAATAGCGTCAGTTGATGCGTCACTAAGCTAGTGACGCATGAAGTGACGCAACGATGAAGATCATCGTGTCACTGTTCATGCCCAGAAATCACGACGAACAAATTTGGGGCTTTTGAAATCCTAGTGACGCATCAACTGACGCAACGATGAAGATCATCGTGTCACTGTTCATGCCCAGAAATCACGACGAACAAATTTGGGGCTTTTGAAATCCGGTGTTACCAAAAGTTGCGTATAACAAAAACGAGTAAAACACACCAAATATTAACAGTAAACACTAACAAATCGATCCCCAATTCGTGTGATTTCATTCAAACCCTAAAACCCGTAACCCTCATTAACGAGTAAATCATAAACACTTAAGTACATGGGTTAAGAGTAGTACCAAAAGAAGCGTATGAGTAGGGGGAACAAGAAGATGTAGGCCGATTGCACGGGAAAAGCTCGAGAATCCACAAAAGTTCGAAAAATCGCAGGCAGTCGAAGTGACGCAGAGACAGAGTAGTGACGCAGTAAGTGACGGTAATTGAATATGGTTGGTGGTGAGGAATAGTGTCGGGTTGGGAGGTATTTATACCTAAACCCTAATACGCGTCATTTAACCTATCACTACCAGCGTCTCTTGATGCGTCACTAGTAGCGTCACTTATCAAGTGACGCATACTGACAATTTTTGAAAAATTCTGAAATTTTGAGATTTTCTCGTGCATTTGCGTGTTATGTTTGGTACTCAAATTTGACAGTAAATGTAACTTGGTTATTACACAAACAAAAATTAACAATAAATTCAAACAAACTTTTAAAAAATTACAAATACTAAAGAACAAAATTAAGACATTCGTTTTGGTGACGGAGTTGATTAAGTCTGGTTAGGGATCATATCGGAATAACATGCAATTATTAGGAAAAGTAAGTGTTATTTCGATTATCAGTATATTTGTCCACTTTAAATTTACTTGACACACTTAAAATACCTTTTATAAAAATTATTTCAAGACAATTATTGGTATTGTTTGTCCACTTAAACATGTTACACCCGTATCTCTGAGCTCACCTTTTATTGTTAGTATGAATATTTCACTGTGACTCCACCATAGACATACCCCTTTAACTTAGACATGAACATAGTATCCAAATTTAGAAAGAATATAAGAGGATCAATTTTAAGAATCAAGCCAGCGGTGACAGGTCTGTACCGACGTACAACAAAGCAACATAACTTGATTCGGGTTTAAGCAAAACCAATCGCAGTCAAACCAAACTTGATTTATTCAATTGGCGACCTTGATCAGTATCGTATATTTTTAGACTTTGCAAGTATTTTGACTCACGTTTGCTTAATTTTGAGAATAAAATGAACTGAGACCAGGTCTGTACTTACGTACAACAGAGGTATCAATCATTATATTCCCCCAAAAGATCTCAAATATGCGATCCATTTTTAGAAGTATGTCAAGCTTTTCTAAGGAATTAAGACTTAGAGTCGTACATCCCAAGGTGTTATCACAAGATCATAGACATGTATGTAAATTACTTCTTAATAACCCAAAGATCGGTGTGTATCATGCCTACCAATACATCGTGTGATGAAGCTAATGTTTATAAAAGCTGCTTTAAATGTGTCAGATAAACCTCCTGACACATCCAAGATAAACCTTAAAATTCCATTTTGTGCATGTCACCCGATGTACTATCATATCCCAAGTTGTTTACAGACACAACTCAACGTCTATTTTAAAGATGTAGCAACCATGCTTTTCTTTGATACTAAAGAGTATAAAGAGTGGCTGTTGCCTTTTTTTTTTTTTTTACACAGAAACAAATAACTCTACGTTCCAAGTTACAAATTACTTTTTAGGTAAAAAGAACCTTAAACCAATCATATTGATTAGTTCATCAAACCGAGCACGCGAAAAAGCTTTTGTGAAAAGATCGGCATTTTGCTTAATGGTATCTATGTGGACAAGGTCTATAAGGTGTTTCTCATAGCAATCCCGTATGAAGTGGAACCTAAGTTCAATATGTTTGGTCTTAGAATGCTGTACGGGATTGCGAGTTATGGAAATAGCAGCAGTACTATCTATATGAATAGGAGTCATAGAAAGAATGAACCCGTAATCACGTAGTTGATGCTGAATCCAAAGAACTTGAGAACAGCAGCTCGCAGCAGCAATATACTTGGCCTCAGCTGTAGAAGTTGCAACCGTAGTCTGCTTTTTGCACTGCCAAGAGACCAACCGTGATCCAAGAAACTGACATCCTCCGGTTGTTGACTTCTTATCGAATTTACAGCCACCATGATCCGAATCAGAATAGGCAGTTAACTCAAATGATTTCTCATTTGAATACTATAGCCCAGGAGTTGGCCTATGTTTAAGATACCCAAAAATTTGTTTGACTGCCTTCATATGAGTCACCTTTGGCTTCGCTTGATATCTCGAACATAGCGAAACCGCAAACACAATATCCGGTCTTGAGGCAGTCAGATACATTAGAGAGCCTATCATTGAACGATAGTCTTTCTCCTTGCAGTCTTCTTCATCCTCATAGGGTCCAAGATTGTGATTTATCTCGATGGGAGTACCCTAGGTTTTACAATTGAGCAAATCATACCTAGTCAACATGTCATTGACATACTTTGACTGGTGAATATATGTTCCTTTAGCAGATTGCTCAACTTGCACACCTAAAAAGAACGTAAGTTCACCCATCGCGCTCATCTCAAACTCAGACTTCATTAAAACCTCGAATTCCTTGCACAAAGCCTCATTTGAAGAACCGAATATGATGTCGTCCACATACACTTGTACCAGAAGTAAATCATCTCACTCTCCTTTGGTGAAAAGTGTGCTATCAATTTGGCCTCTCGTGAAACCATTCTTTAATAGATACGTAGTGAGCCGCTCATACCATAGTCTAGGCGATTGATGAAGACCGTATAATGCTTTGCTCAGTTTGCACACATGATTAGGATGTGCAGGGTCTTCAAAGCCTGGAGGCTGTCTTACGTATATCTCAGCGTCTACCTCTCCATAAAGAAAAGCACATTTCACATCAAGCTGGTAAAGTCTAAAGCCTTTGAAGGAAGCAAATGCCATAAAAATTCTGATAGATTCCAATCGAGCAACAGGGGAAAATACTTCATCATAGTCCAAACCCTCAATTTGGCTGAAGCCTTGAACTACCAATCGCGCTTTATTTCGAATTACCACACCTCTATCATCCATCTTGTTCCGGTATACCCAACGAGTACCTGTTATATGAGCACCTTTCGGTAAAGGCACTAATTCCCAAACTTGCAACTTCTTAAATTGCTGCAGTTCTTCTTGCATCGCTTCGACCCAGAATGAATCTTTCAATGCTTCCTCAACCTTTTTGGGTTCAATTTGAGAAAGATGGCATGAAGTTAAAGTTGCCATGAAGCCCAAAATCTGTTCAACTGAGGTTTGCTGGTCGTCAGCAGATTGCTTTGCTTGATTCCTCGTTTGAACTTTAGAATGAGGATCACCAATTATATTTTCAACAGGGTGATCCTTGTGTATACGAGTAACTGGAATGACAGTCGGCACAAGAGTCAATTCCAAGTTGTTCAAATCTCCTTCAGTGGCAGGAGCGGCAGATGACTCAGGAACATGAGAACTTTCAGGTGTCTCATATTCTTCTTCATGGGCATAGAAATGAGAGTGATTCATTTCTTCGTCATCTTCTTCTGCTTCCTCTAAAGGAGGCATGTTCGGATCATCAGGAAAGTCTTCTACATTGATCGGTCCTGAAGTAGAAGGAACATATGAAGATGGTGGTTTAGGTGTGGGTGTGGGTGTTGGTGTAGATGTAGAAGCAGGTGCTTGAGTAGTTGTTGGAGTAGGTGTTTCAGAAGATTGATTGGATGCCGCATCGGGTGTTGGATCGGTTGGTTTAGAAGTAGAACCGGATGTTTCTTGAGAAATATCGATTCCATGAAGCATGGTAACCAACTCTTCCGTATCATCTTCTTCCGGAATGTTGAAAGAGTTAAAGAGTTTCCCACAGTTGAAAAACCAATCCGGACCCATGCCTTGAGGAGGTTCCGTATACCTTAAACATTTCACCTCAAAATGCTCCTCAATCTGATTTGTTGTTTTGTTATAGACTCTTTTGTTTGGAGAATTAATTGAATATCCAAGAAAAATCCCTTCAATAGCTTTATCACCAAACTTAGAGACACGATCTTTTGTAATCATAATCATACATGGACACCCAAACGGCTCTAGAAACTGCAGGTTCGGCTTGCGGTTATTAAAGATTTCATAGCATGTCTTGTTCTTCTTCTTAACCGTGAGCACCCTATTCAGAACATAACAGGCAGTATTAACTGCCTCAGCCCAGAAAATGATAGGCGGCTTTGAATCCGCTAGCATAGTTCGAGCTGTCTCGATAATCGTCCTATTCTTTCTTTCTGCAACTCCATTTTGTTGAGGCGTTCTTGGAGCACTGAATTGATGATCGATGCCTCTTGAAGCACAGAATAACTCGAGAGTTGAGTTCTTGAACTCAGTTCCATTGTCACTTCGCAGTCTCTTCACCTTTAAGTTGCACAAATTTGCCAACTTATCCAACAAATAAACCAGAATTCCTGCAGTCTCATCCTTTGTTGCAAGAAAATACACCCACGAGAACCTTGAGTAGTCATCAGTGACTACCAAACAATAAGACCGTCCACCAATGCTCTTTGTAGAAATTGGACCAAAAAGATCCATATGCAATAATTCCAATGGAGCAGCAATAGAATTCACAACCTTAGACTTATGGGACTTCTTATGGAGTTTGCCCTTGTGGCAAGAAATACAGTCATCCTTCAAAGCAAAGGACTATTTTGGAACTCCCATCACCAAGTCATTATTAATCAGAAAATTCATTTTATGGAAATGAATATGTCCCATTCGTCTGTGCTAAAGGAGTGATTCTTTTTCAGAAGCCTTTGAAAGGAGACAGGTGTATTCGTTTGTAGTCTCCACAGTACGCATGTTCAACACATAGGTGTCATTTCTTATGGGTGCACGCATTAGCACCCATTCCTCCGGAATGACATACCTAGGCTTCAGTATCACACATTCAGTTTTTGTGAATGCAGTGGTATAATCTTTATCACATACTTGTGAAACGCTCAGCAAGTTGTGATGTAGTTCAGCCACATAATTCACGTTCTCAAAGCTAACCTTCCCATTTGTTAGCATTCCTCTTCCAGAAATTGTTCCTCCAGTATCTCCTGCGAAGACAACGTGTCCTCCTGCGAATGGTTTAATATCCACAAGAAGAGACACATCGCCAGTCATGTGTCGCGAGCAGCCGCTATCCATAAACCATTCACTATGTTTCACACGTTCAGACTGCTGGAACACACAAAAAATTAAGGAGATTAGTGAGAAACAGTGACCCAAGCCTTTACAGACTTAGGTCTACCGGAGTCATCAACAATAAGCACATCAAATAGAACTTTATTTTTAAACATATCAGAATTTGTATCCAATGTGTTATTGTTGACGACATTAGAGTCCACAGTAGACTCTTTTCTTTTCCAAACTTTTGATGGTTCGGATTTTGGCTTAGGAGTAATATTGGGCTTTGGCTTTGGCAAAGAATTTTGCCCAACATTACTCGGCTTCTCAGCAGGCTTGGGAGAATTTGAGTGACGCCTAGGTGGTGATTTTGAAAGTGAATTTCGATAAACAGATGGCCCAGGCATATCTCTCCCATAACGCTAATGAGAAAGCTTGGGACAATTACTAATCAAATGTCCTTGTCTCTTGCAGTAGAAACAAGAACGAGTCTCAACAAAAGGTTGAGACGGAGGACATACCACAGGTGGTGTAGAAGCATTTCTAGAACATGAGCATTGAGAACATGTTTTAGAAAATACTTGTTGTGGTTGAAGGGTTGAGGTGGAGGGTTTATCACAAGAAACCTTTTCACTTTGTACATTTGAATCACATCTCACAATCTTTACAGGTGTCTGTAAAGTTTGAGGTTTCTTATTTAAAACCTTTTCCTTTGCTTTTTTATTTTGAACCTGAATTTTTGGTTCCTCTTTTAAGATCACTTTTTCTTTTTGTACTTCAACCCTTTTAACCTCAGGATACTCCTGATCGGTAATATCCTCTATCTCAACAATCTCCTCAACACTAAATGGAGATTCACATCCAGGCTTAACAAACTGAGGCAAAGGATACTCTGGCCGTTTGGTTTTCTCCTTTGTCAGTTTGTTTTGCTTAGCTTCTTTAGCTTTAATACCATAAAGCTTGGTATAATCAATTGGAATCTCTTCAAAGCCTTCCTTAACAGGCGCAGGACAGTATTCGGCATGAGAAGGCGGTGGTACTTGGTTATAACCAAGTCCTTCCTTCTTTTTACCGCCTATCCCTTGCTTGTTAATGATTTCATTAAAAATAACAGTTGCGGATGAAGAACCTAAGATTTTGCTTTTATGGTTATCATACTCAGTTTTCAAATCAGATAGTTCTTTATTCAACAATTCAATTTCAGTAAGATAACTTGTAATTGCATCTTGTTGACTAAAGACCTTTGCTTTATAAGTTTGAGTATCTAACTTGTGAGCTTCAATATGGTTTTCATAAAGTTTTTCATTTTCTTTTAAAAACCTGTTAGATTCTGTAAGTTTTGCAATCTTTTCCCGCAACTTTAAATTTTCCTTTTGATAGACCTCAAGAGATTCAGTCAATTGAATACAAGCAACACAATTTAAAGGCTCAATTGATTCATTGTGTACCTCAGGTGTGATATGAGCCATCAGACACTGTTGATATTGTAGTGCTTGAGCATTCCAGTCTAAAGTGGTAGGCTGAAAAACTACCAAGGCATTATCAGCAGCCAAAGACTTGACAGTCTCCTTCTATTTTTCTTGCTCTTTCTCTTTTGGAGGATCATGCTTTTTAAGACCCGATGGTGGCATCTTGGGTTTCTCGCATTCCCTGGCGAAATGTCCCAAGTTTTGACAATTATAGCATCGGACCTTGCTCTTATCAAAACCAAAGCCCGTTTTCCCATTTCCTTCCAAACTCTTGCGTCCCGTCCTCTGCAAGATTTTTTTAACCCTCCTTTTGATCTTAGCCATGTTCCAGGTCAGATCCATCTGTTCTAGATTATCATCATCTATCTGACTATAATCTTCCTTTGTCATCTCCAGAGTGGTGTTTGGTTGAGTAACCAAATCCTTATAAGAGCTTAGAAAAGCTGTGTAGACAGCAGCTTGCTCTTGAATTGCTGGAGATATCGGCACTTGTTGTTGTGTGCCTTGTGAAGTGCCTTGTGAAGTACCAGAAACATAGGCTGCATGTTGAGCCCCAGACGAATAAGATGATGAATTGGTGTCTGTCATGAACGCCATTCCACCATAACTCTTGCCAGTATTAACTTGTCCTCCATACAGTGTAGGATTTTGTACAAATCCACTTGACTTGCATTCCTTCTTCTTTAATTCCATTGCATGAGCTTGAAGAACACCTATTAGTTGGTCCAAACTCATCATAGTTAATTCTTGATTTTCCTTCAAGAATTGTACCTTCACTTCCCAGGCACTTGGTAACACGTCCAACAACTTCTTATTTATCTCAAGTGAAGTGAGATTGTAACCTCCTTCAGTTAACTCACTAACCAACTGTGAGTATCGAGTGAATAACCCAGAAGTTGTTTCATTAGGGAGGATGTCAAACAAATCATACTGCTTCTTGATTAGTTCTAGCTTGGCCTCCTTGTACTTTGCATTGCCTCCGCACCTCGTTTCAATTGCTTTCCACAAGTCATAAGTTATGTCATGAGTTTTAAAGAGTCTCATGACATCCTTTGTTAAGCACATACAGATAGCGGAATGCGCTTTCCTTTCTACTTCAAATTCTTTTCTTTCTTGAGGTGTCATTGCATTGTACGTTTTTGCTGGAGGAATACCCCGATAATTCCCTTCAGCAACTGGAGCCACATATTGTTGTTTTAGTGGACCCCAAAGTTCTGGACAATGGAAGTCTACATACTGTTCAAATCTATCTCTCCAGTATACATAGTCCATATCTGCAGTGAACAATGGAGGTTTACTGCTACAACCAATATCATTGCTCTGCTTAATCATTTCCCTAATCCTTCGAATATCTTCCTTATCAGCGGCCATTTAAAGGAACCTGTAAAAATAGCTCAAAAACAAAGCTTGAAAGAGAATTAGTAACAAAGGCATCACTTAGGAAGTGACGCACAAAAGTGTCGATAACGATAGCGTCACTAGGTAAGTGACGCTAGGTAGTGACGTATAACCGAGAATACCGGCACTAAAGAAGTGTCGGTAAGCAAACAGAAGTGACGTACTCAAGTGTCGGACTTGAGTGACGTATCAAGCAAAGGGCATCACTAAGGTAAGTGACGCTCGTAAGTGCCGTATAATTCAAGAATACCGACACTAAGGAAGTGTCGGTAAGCCAACTGAAATGACGCACACAAGTGTCAGACTTGAGTGACGTATTAAGCAAACAGCGTCACTAAGGTAAGTGACGCACTGAAGTGTCGTATAACACACAAGTGACGTGTATAAGTGACGCACTTTAGTATCGGTGAAGCCTTAATTGAGCTTACTGAAATGTCGGATGAAGTGACGCTCGAAGTGTCGCTTGAACTTGCGAAGTGACGCTTCGAGTGACGCTAAAACGGCTGTAACACTCCAAAAACCCTAAAAAAACGAATTTTCGTAAACCTAACGAAAGTTCTTCGATCCCAAACGAACGAAACCTGTTTTTCTTGTTTTCTAACTTGTTTGTAGCACCCAATCGATTCAAATAATCAATAACTCTTTATTTTCTTCACTAATCGAATCGAAAAACCACAAAATTGTGATCAAAACGTCAATCAAATCACCTGGAGGCTCTGATACCAGTTGTGAGTGCCCCTTGTCTCTGATCTAGATGATTGTTGACTATGATTGTAAGGCGGAATCAAACAATCACACGAATCACAATTAATCACAAACCGAAAACACGTAAATGAATCAAATATAACTTTGTATTGATAAACGTAACTGATTAGATTGTTTACAATGTTGCAATTTCGACAAATGGTGCTATGGTTTTGTCAACCCTAGCCAAAAACCCGTAGGTTTGTATTTATACTCGACCATAAACCAACCCAAAAACGTCCAGAGAGTGATTTTGATCGTAAATATGTACTCAATGCACACAAAAACAATCCGAAATCAATCGTTATTATCACAAAAACCTCGAACTTACTCGTATTTAGCCCGAAAGCTCTGATACCAATTGTAAGTCCCTAGTTCTAGGATCGATAACTTCGTTATCTATAGTATTAAGGTGCGGAATCCCTCAATACACGTTATCTTACTATTATAATGAATAAGTTTGCGTTTATATTGACTAATACTTTGGTTTATCCGTAACCCGTCAAAGCCTAGCCGTTAGTAATAATTTTCTCTGGATTGTTGAATTCGCCTGAGCCTGATTCGAATGACCAAAAATCTTTGGTTTTCACGAATGAAAACATATATATATTTCGGTCGACTCGCAGGTCATGGGCCTTGCGAGTTGACTCGACTCGCGGCCCAAGTCAGCCCAGTGACTTGTCTCAGCTCGCAACTCGTCTCGACTCATTACCAGCCTTCTTTGCGAGTTCAGATCTCATCTCGCATCGCAACTCGCACAGTCTATTTATTTCGTTTTTGATATTCGTCTAATACTAATATATTTAACGAATATTAATAACAAAACTAATATCATTTATTTACCAATCTAAACCAATATACAAACTTGATAACAATTACACTAGTCCTATTACAAGCTAGATCTGTTATCACATAACATGTCTCAACACAAAATAGCTCATAAGCCATCTCTCCTGAAGCTACTTGATAAGATCATCGCTAATCTTAATGAAGCTGAAAAAGCCTTGAAGCTTCCCATCTCTGAACTAAAAACTGAGCTGAAAGGTTCTTTTGTCAGCACTAACAGGAAAATGGCCAAGAGACCAACCAAAGAAGATAAGCTGGAACAAACTAAAATGCTTCAAAAGATGAGCTTTCTTCCTTATTGTCAAGGAACAAATCACATTTTGCATACTGGAGTTCATTTTGTACCGGGAAGAGTGACCAGGAGCCCTGAGTTCGGCATGTTCTATGTCGGTCCAATCACCAAGCAAAGCTTTCAAAGGGCTTCTAAGATCTCCATTGCTAAAACCGAGCACCTTGCTGCTGAAAGATTCATTCGAAGATCAAGCAATGATGATGAAGAGTTCCTGAAGCTGATCGATGACGAGCTCAACTTAAGTATGGCTCAAGACACCGACAACAACCATGTAAAAATCAACCAAGAATATGAAGATGCAATGTTGTAGTGTCTTTTTGTAATACTTTTGATTATGATATAAAATCAAAGTTAATTACTTTCTGCTATTTATTTATGCCTGATATGTACTTGTAAACTCTCAATGATAAGTAAGTAGCTAGTAAGTAACTTTTGTTCTGTCATAAATAAATAGGGGGAGATTGTTGGGTCACTGACCCTGCCTCTATAATTTATGTATGACAAAACTGTTACTTAGACGCTGATACGTCTTCAGCGTCCCCTTTACCTTTGTGGTCTCGATGCATGTGTGTAGCAGCGTCCGTTGTAACTTGTAAACTATCATCAGCGCATGTATTCACGTTGATCTACTCAGAAGAAATACAAATTATTAATAGCTGCTGGAAGACTCACTGAAGCCTTTACATGAAGTCGAAGACTGAAGATAAAGAAAGAAGATTTCTAATTGAAGTAGAAGATCAATAGTAATCCTTACATGCTGCAGGAACTATTTCCGATGCAAGGTACACGGGTCTGACAAATACCCGTGTATCCGAGAAGGTTCATTCATCAAAGTGGATAATAGCCGTATGACCTGTGTGCAATAATACAAGAAGTCAACTACTTCTATTTGCAGAGAAAGTACATTACTTTTTCTACAAACATGTATTCATTAAATAAAAACACCTTCCCAAGAATGAATTATAAAGATTTAATAATCTTTAAAAAGATTTATTAAATCTTTATTATTTATTCAATCAGTTAATAATATTATTCCATGACTAATATTGAGGATTTATGACTATAAATACTCAACCTAACAACCATATTGAATACACATTGAATCGCATTAAATATAACATTTGATCTATAGCAGTCACTCCTGTTAGTCAGCGTGCATTGTGCCAACACTTCTGTAGTGTTTGAGATCACTGATAGTCATCAGCGTCCCTTGCTGAGTGACTTGTTATATTTAAATTTGTCATCAAGTGCAATTACTTAGATTAATGTGTCTTTTCTATTCCGCAAGTAATTGTTGTAAAGTATTATTTGATTCAAATCAATAAAATTAGTTTAAACTTGAAAAATTATATTCAACCCCCTCTACAATTAATTGTGTTAGTAGTTGCTAATTTATTTACTTAAATGGGACTAACGATGATAATAATAATAATAATAATAATAATAATAATAATAATAATAATAATAATAATTAATCATAATAATAATCATAATCATAATAATAATCTTATAAATTAGTTTTGGGAGTGATTTGTACACCACTAAGAATTAGTCATACACCACTAAAGCTGAAGCTGCTTTACAATGTTGTACGGTAAGGCTCGGCTCTTTTCGTATCTAAAAAATCTAAGACTATTGGTTTCTGATAAACTCATGTAAGGCCGTAAGGGTTAGCCAGGTTCGATCAATAAACAACAATTTATTTCTTATTCTTTGAATTTGATTGATGATGAAGCAGTCTAAGGTCTACATGTCTCATTCATTGCTTGTGCGATTGCTGCTACCGAAACCCCAAGTCACATCCTCAAATATCCACCCGTTAATGTTTTCTCGATTTTCTTTTCAACGAGGGATCACTAATAAAACGGTGAGTAATTTTCTTATTTGATTGTTTATATATTTATCGGATTTTCTACTTTGTTATGCAATATATATTCATTTACTGGTACATACATGTTAAATTGATAACATTAAGTAACTATTGCTGCAATTTTCATGGAAAAGAGGGGTAACTAATTTGATTTTTACCCTATATAAAGTTTAAAGTTAATAATGTGGGCTTTTTGGGGGATACTGGTGGTGCTGCAATAGGAGTAAACAAATTTGAATTTTAAAGGGCGGAGCCATGTAATTTGCTATATGTAGGGTAAATTTCTTATGAAAGTTTTCATTTTTAGTTGCATTCTTTGCATCTTTAACTATCAGTAATCAGTATTATTAGTTGGAAAGTACTCCTATTTGGCTAGTGTTTTGAAATCGATGGATTATTACTAAGTCGAAAATCCGTCTATTGATTGTAGTTGTGAATTTATATGGAGTAAACAACAAGTGAACAAAGTGTACCTCTTTATTTTCTTGTATTAGATTATGATTATGATTATTATATTCCCTTAAGAATGAAGTAGTTTCATGTCAATACCAATAAATAAACTTGGTGGTGCATTATTTTTATTTTTATTCTTGTTTTTATATGTATTTACATGTTACAAAATTCCGTTCGATTACATACAGGATGCAGTTCAAAGACCTTCTGTTGGAGCATACAGTAACGGACTGACGGCAGTTAATGCTGCATCGTTTCGGAGATATCCCCAAGTTCCTGCTGCTGATAAGTTGCATCAAACAAAACCATTTAGTTTGATTCTCCCCAAACACGCTGATTCGGTGCGTGAAAGGCCTGTCGATAAAAAGATTGAAATGAAGAACAACATTGAAAGGTCTTATGAAATACTTGCTTCTGGAATGGTTCTCTTGAAGAATTACCTCAACATTAGTGACCAGGTACCTGTTTTTTACCTTTTTCTTTCTTTCTTTCTTTCTAATAGCATCAAGTGTTTGTTTTGCCTTTCAAAGAGTAATTTTGGTACTTGATCATCAGTCAAATGTATTTACTAAACTTTGTTTTTTTTTTTTTCCCTTTTTTTTTTGTTAATGTTAAAGTAACACTTGATGGGACTGAGGGTGTAATGCACATTTTGCTAATGCACCAATATGTAGCAATCTTATCTGAATGGTTTTGTTAACAAGGGAGTACAATATCATGTAAATACCCGTTGTTTTTAACAAATATAGCTCAAGTACAAGTGTCGACCATTATTTATCTAGTTGCAGAATCACAACTGAAAAAGAAAAGGAGGCAAACGTAGATGGTTTTTCTCCATTTTTGCATGTACAACCCTTGTTCTGCGATCAAGTATGCTAGTTTGATTTCCCTTCGTTTTATCTCACAGGTTGAAATAGTGAATATATGTCAAGAACTAGGTGTAGGTCCTGGCGGCTTTTACCAACATGGTTTCTCAAGTGGATCCAAAATGAACTTACATCGGATGTTCTTTGGTCTGAACTGGGACCCACAAACTCATTCTTGGAAACGTTACAGAAGTGATGGTTTTGAAGCACCACCCCTTCCTGATCGGTTTATCTCATTGGTCGAAACTACACTTGAAGAAGCTCGTGAGCTTTCAAAGTCGGAGAACGAAGTTCCTTTTATGTCCCCAGATATTTGCATAGTCAATTTTTATACAACCACGGATCGTCTTAATCTTCATCAGGTTAGTTTTTCACTTGCGTATGCATACATATATACATATACACATGACTCCTTTACATTAGTGATTAGATTTGGACAAAAAGTTGGAAAGTAATCAATAATTCGTCCTGAATTGCAGTCTTTGTAATCTTTATTGTTACTTTCGACATTATGATAAGAATGGTGGTTGGTCAGTCCTAAAACATGTAACAAGGATATCTTTATTCATCATTTCAGCTATACAAAGCCTTTAATTCAAATTAAAGATGGCAAAATGGGCATCGCTTGAAATGCCTCTCTTTTCAATGCAGTTCAAAATAGGCTGGGTCTGGTTGGGCCGACAACCAAACCCATAAACACGTGTCTTACCTATTTTTGGTTTTTTTTACTCAGTTTTTAAAAAATCTAAATAAATTTAATCTGCTAAATATGGTTAATAAACTCCATTATTTTTTCAAATACAGTATTAACTTTTGTGAATACACTATAGATGCCCTCAGGCCCCGTTTGGCCTATTTAACCCATCTTTTCCCGTTATTCTTAACAATTTGGAGCCCCAGGGCGGAGCGGAGCCTATTTGACCCTCTATAAATGGGTGAAAGTGGTCCCTTTAGTGAATGCTAATATTCTTGTTATGCTGTAGGATAAGAGTGAGAGCCGTGATAGTCTAAGAAAAGGATTGCCTGTGGTATCCGTTTCCATTGGCGACACTGCAGAATTCGTATATTGTCATACAAATGATAAGCAAACGGCTGATAAGGTCTGGCTAAATTCAGGAGATGTGTTAATATTCGGTGGCAAGTCTAGACATATTTTTCATGGTGTAAATGCAATCATCCCGAATTCAGCTCCTCTGTCGTTGCTAAAAGAAACTGGGCTCAGACCTGGTCGTCTTAACCTTACTTTCAGAAAACATTGAATGAGCCAAGTGATGTTGACTTTTTCTCTTTCCGTGCTAGCAAAGTAAGATGACCTCAAATAAAAGCTTTTCAAAGTAGTGATGTTGTTCTTTATAATATGGTTAGCAAGCAACGTACCTTAGTATGTACATTAATTAATTAATAATATATATGTAACTAGTTTATTGACCCCGACTACGCAGGACTACTTATGATTTTCTAATCTTTTAATATCCGATTCATTCTTATACACTTAACATATCTGCGATCACATATAATTCGCATTAAAGTGTACAATTAAGTATATTATAACATATCGTGCTTATTTGTTGTGTACGTTTTAAATAATGTTATTTTAGAATGGGTACCATTAAAGAGCGATACTGTATAACTTCAATATAAATTGATGAGTTATATGTTGGATGCCGTTGAGTATTACCATTACGGTTAAAGTGTCTCGGCATACAAATTATTATTATTGTTATTGTTAATGATGATGATGATGATGACGACGACGGAGGAATGGCCAAAATGCAGAATTACAAATGCAACATGCAAATTGCACTCACCTTAGTTGGATCAACTTCTCCCTGAACAATGTTCAAGATTGATATTTATTTCGCCAGACTTTCTTGTATCGTTATAGCGTTACCAGACACCATCATACTTTTGGTATGCAAAAAAGACAACTTATTAGGACTGGCTAGTGAATTAACTAGCTAACCATGTAGTTGCTAATTTGCTATAATGCTAAAGGAACACTAAAGTATTATGCCAGAGTTGGCACAAAACTATTGTTACAATGGACAGAAACTCAATACTTGATTTTCATTTTTGACATACATACTTCCAATTTTTTTTTTTTTTTTTTTTTATTCTAAAAAATGTTTTAGCTGGCAATTATTACTAAGGAAATTTTCTTTTTAAAGTAATGAACTTTTATATATATGAGAAAACCATTTTTTTCCCCTTAGACAAAACCATTAGGAAATAAAAAATATCAGCAGGTCAAGTTACCGACTTGTCATTTATCTTGACCAGGGTGATTAACAGAGTCAGATTACATTAGATTAAAATATATAAAACCTTTAAAGCTCATGTCCTGCCTAAAAATGCATGTTATGTAAAGTAAAAACTTGACCAATTAGCCCAGGGTAACAAAAAGTGGTTGCAATAGCCGCCATTACAGTAGAAACTGAAGGATATGTCTCGGAAACAATAGGATTCTGCATATGTAGACGCTCTACTGAAATTCTGTTTGATGCAGTGTTATCAAGAACGACAACACAGTCAGCAATTTAGGCTGAGACGTTTGAGCGTCAAAACTGAGTTGTAAGGCTGAACCACATCACTTGACCCGTGAAAGATATATATGAAATATAACTCTTATCTATACTTATCTAAGTAAATGGGTTGAAATTGATTGCCCCTTTCATGAAAGTTACTGTACTTTTTCTTTTAATTATTGATTTATGTTTTTTTTTTTATGAGTGTCAAAAGTGAATTCTAAGGCTATATCACATCACTTGACTTGTGAAATGTGTGTTTGTGTGAAATATAACTCTAATCTATCATTATACAATTAATCGGTTGAAATTAATTGCCCCTTTCTTGAAAGTTAACTTTCTTGTTTTTTTGTTATGTTTTTTGCTTTTTACCATAAATCCGATGAGAGCCGTGATGGTCACCTGTGATATCCATTTCCATTGGCGACACTGCAGAATTCTTTTATGGTTATGCAAAAGATATAGCAAAATGAAAATCAAAGAGATGTACTGATATTCGGCAGCAAATCTAGGCAAATTTTTTCATGGTCTAAACGCAATCATCCTGAATTCAGCTCCTTCATAACTGCTAAAAGAAACCATGCTCAGATCTGGTCATCTTAACCTTACATTCAGAGATTATTGAATCAGCTACATGATGACGTGATTGTAAGTTTCACCATTCAAACTTTGTGGTTCTTCCCAGGACTAGTAACTCGAAGATTATCTATACAAATATTATCTATACGAATCAAACTAGTTACCTAATTGGACAATATGGATCAACCCAGTTTTAACGAATTCATGATCTTGCTTTATTTGCTAGCTAAGATCTTAAGCAACAAATATTATCTATACGAATCATACCAGTTACACTTGATTACAAGAAGAATGTGAAAGTGCCCAACTCAAAGATTCCGACATACACATGTTTAGTGTCATTCGCAATTTTGTTTACACTATTTGGAGCATCATACTTTCTTGTCCTAGTTTTCGATAAAGAATAGCCTGCAAAAAGACCAAGAGTGTGCATTTTCACTACACAGTCAGTGAGTTCATTATACCCCTTAAACCCATCATAACTGCAACATTTTCTTTTTTGGTGACTTGAAAATATTAGAATGCACATTTGCATTTTGACATCATTACCAAGAACAACGGATTTGGGTACAAAGACTCGTATGGTGAATCACTCTTTAAGGGTATCAACGACAGTCTGGTTATATTATATATACATATATATATATTCAAGACATGCAATAATAGCCAAACATTTGTCCTAAACTATGTGCCGTCAAATTTTGCAGTTTCATGGGACACCTACCAGATGTGGCAATTTTGACCAATACAAGTATAGGTCGATTTGGTTTAAGTTTGATCTCTAAGGGGTCAAAGATTTCCACAACTAGTTAACCAAATCAGCCCTGTTCATAAATAAAGGGGTGCCAACACTAGTTAAAAATGATTAATAATCTAGCCCTACCTGGTGAGATCGAGTTGAGCACTCCGTATCTCTGATGTCAATACTTGGACAGCAAGTTGAAGAGAACCAATCTATTGCTAATTGACCTCCACTCCAAGCTGCCACTCTCATAGTCCCTGTTCCTGTCATGAACAACTCTATCACAGTAGTTAAGCATTGTTCCTAGACCACTGTCTGGCATCCAGCCATATTCCATTAATAACCCGCGCTTCACCTTCTGTAAGATCACCCCCAACGTAAACCGATTCAGGTGTTGTGTTAAGAAATATCCTATACACTATATTGTAATTTCAAACTAATATGATAGGGCTACATCTACAGAGTGAATTGTTTTATCCAATTCCAGGTGAAAACCAGGGCATTTTTACCAGTGCAGTTTCAGATAAAACAACGAAAACTAGAGGTGACGAATGGGTAGATTTGGGTTACTTCCCAATTCAAATGTGTCAACTTGATCAACAAAGAAAATAGTTAGAGGGGGTACAGGCCAAATGGGTCAAATGAATTGAAAGTCACCCAAAATGTACTCTACTCTCATTCAGAGTCATTCTGCTACAGCTAGTAAGTTTCATTGTTGTGACCAAACGTTTGATCTGCCAATTTACAGGTAACACGTCCACCTATTCAAAAAAGTATGTTGCTTGTGTTTCATGCATCATTTGGATCAAAATCAGAGATCCTGGACCCCAATGAACTCATATAGGAATAAAAAAATCTCAAAAGAAGAACATACAATATCTTTGCA
This sequence comes from Pseudognaphalium luteoalbum, assembly GCA_963422505.1. Classification (NCBI taxonomy): domain Eukaryota; kingdom Viridiplantae; phylum Streptophyta; class Magnoliopsida; order Asterales; family Asteraceae; genus Pseudognaphalium; species Pseudognaphalium luteoalbum. The sequence continues at coordinate 31,898,505 of OY730195.1, forward strand.
GACATACCAACAATCTTTCAACGACTTAAATTTACACACCAAAAACTAGGTAAATTATAAAGGGGAACATACCTTGGCTGATGTTGCTACAACCACCAACTTTCCAGTTCCATCTTCATCATCCATTATGACACATCCATGTCACCAACAACACTTTCTGTCTTGTGAATCCGAGCATCAGACCCATGAATCTCAGCTTCGTGACTAGCACACATTCCACCACTAATAGCAAGGCTAGGACCATCCCGCCCATGAACCGTGCTGGTATCAGTGTTCAATACTTCTTCATCATTGGTGCTGCTAACACCTATTTCACCCGTAACTTGTAGCATGTGCGGTAGAAAATTCACTACCCTTCATAAGATTCAATCCATTTGGATATTTGATACTGATTTCTCATCACTAGTAGTTGTAGCTTCATCGATATCCTCCGCCTGTTCTTTCTTGATGCCCCCATCAGCTACCCATTCGCCAGTGGCACTAGTTCCATTTTTCACTTGTTTCAGGGACATCGATGTTGTTAGAAGCAAAACGAGCAGGGAGACTAACATGAATGAAATCTAAGATTCTCACGTAATGTTCAATCTAACAACAGTGATTGAGATTCAAAATTTGATGTGGTAACCCCTTGGAGCTTTTTTTACTGAGGCAGATAAGTTTTTCTTGGTACAGTAGGACTGGTAGAACCACAATTTCAAGCCGATTGAGCAGAATGGTCTTCAAAGTCTTGAACGTTTGGAAGCCACCTTGGTTCCCAACCACAAAGACAGATCAACTTCTGGGCCTGATTACAGAACAAGAACCACAAATCTCTTTCAACCTTACAACTGACCCTGCCCTGCAACACTATCCTTTTTTTTCATCACTCCCACCGACAAGTCCCATCAAAATCACTGCCTTCCCAATAGCAGCAGCAAATACACAAATATCATAGAATTATTCCTTATATAATGAACCGTAAGAACGACCTTGATTTTTGATTTCAACATATTTACTTTTTTGTGAAAAACAAAAATAATTTTTTTTAAAAAAAAATGTTAAGATTTTATCCTCTTTTAACATTAAATGGACAATATACAAATTGAAGTTGTATATCACAATTTTCATGTGTGATACTACTCTACACACTAAATTTTATATGATCTGCATCACACAATTTTTTTTTTTTTTTATCTTATATCAGTGACCAAAAAAATTAATTAATCATAAAAATAAAAATATCCGTTCTTACCACTCTCACTATAAAAAGTGATTAAAAAGTGATTGTGTCTTATGGTGAGAATTGTTGAATTTTGTGTCTCTAATGTCCATATTGGCTCTTTATTTAAGTCACTACAAAAATCTACTTATCAAACGTAGTTTACGATTGTAGTCATAAAGTTGTTTCTTATTTGAGATTATTTTTGTTGTTATTTTCTATCATCAACAGTAAGCATGTTGATTTGATCGATACGACCTTTTTAATTTGGTATAACTTTGAACTTTCCCTCTAAAGAAACATTATATATTTATATACTAGGTTTGCACGGCCCACGTAAGATATGATATTTTTTATTTAATAATTAAAACAAAAAAGGTTTTACTTTTTTCACGCTCTGCGACGGGATAAGTTTGTGTAAATTGATTTTAATGTATAACAGTTTATTTTATGTCGGATGGTTAATCTAAAAATATTAAGGTTTTCTTACGAATATTGAATTGCGAGTTCACGTTTTACTTAAGACAACTATATACATATATATTCGTGACGAGTGTGTGTAAATATTTCATATCATGTAACACCCCCAAATTCACCGTTTAGCGGAAGCAAGCTTTGGGATACTACTAATGTGAGTGCCTCGTAGGATGGATCACAGATGATAGAAGTAATCAATTACAAGGCGGAAACAAGTAATCAATGTAAGCAAACACAATATCAAACCGAAATAAATAAATCAATCAATATTAGCTTGATATTATATGCTATAAACGTTTGAGAACGATTACAGAGAGTTTAGTCGACAAATGGTGCTAGGGTTTCGTCAATCCTAGCAAAAACCTGTAGGTTTGTATTTATACTAAAACGAAATCGGCAGACATGCGTCACTTGACCAGTGTCGCATGTGGCCGCCTTCATGCGTCACTTACCCAAGTGTCGCTATGCGTCACTAAGGCAAGTGTCGCCTAATACTAAACTTAAGTGTCGCTAAGTACAAAACTTACTTTTCTATTATAAACAACTAACGACACTTACAACTCGATAGACCAACTGACTGACACACTAAATGTACCAACAAACTCCCCCATGTCAGCAGCTTGGTCTCAAAAATCTTCAATCTTCATATGTCTTTTATCAGCACCAGCCTTCTGAGAATGTTCCACCTGCGTGAATTCCCACTTTCAAACAAATCTCGACCACCTTTTGAATCTTTGAAGCTTCCTCCAGATCGAATTGGTCATACTGAAGTTTATTCTTGTGGAGGGCTTTCAAATCTTTCTTTGTCAGATTTATCAGGCTGATCGGATCAAAAACTCGAATGGATTTTCCCAAAAGTTCCTTATTCAGCCACTCTCGCCATTTACCCTGTGTCTGTACTACAGCAGACTTCGAAGAGTATTCGATTACAGCTTCTTGGGTGACAGGATCAAACCACCAATATTTTAAATCTTTTAAGAAATCCAGTGGTAGCTCCTGTAAGAGAACTTTCTTGAGACTAGCAGCTGGTGGATAATGATATTGCACGATTGGTTCCTGAGTTCTTGAATCAATCTTCTTCTTATAGGAATAACGAACTTCCAGCTCTGGTCTAATCCACATATATTTCTTGCTGTAAATTTCTTTTCTCAAAATTTTCTGAAAGAGAACTCCTCGAGTGTCTTCAGAATGATTCACTATGTTCAATTGAGCAAGACGGTTGAGTTCAACCTTTGGCAGTGTGCTAATGCAATTGAATCTTGCTTTAACAATACTGAATCCCATCATTGCATTTGATTAAAATAAGAAAATTTTCTTTATCAAATTTCCAGCCACAAATCAAACCAGTCAAATCACCTCGAACCTTGTAAGTTTTGCATCTTTTCAGCTCAGGTTCGACAATACGAAATCTCATGTGCGGCTTAGATGGATTTGGCGTGTAAGATCCAGCTGGTTCAGAAATAGATACTTGTTATGGAGCAGATTCCGTTGTGGGTTCAGCCTCATCCTCTGATGAGTCAGATTCAATAACTGGTGCATCCGGATCATATTCATTTACCGGTTGAGGTTGTGCCGGTTCTGGTTCTCGTTTAGTAGGAGGTTCTTGACGTGGATTATCCATATATTCCTCATCTCGACCTAGAACCTCTGCATCCATCTCAATGTCATCCGGATCAAATGACCTGTCTTCTTCATTTACCGGATTTATTAAACTTTGCAAGTATGCGAGATTTACGTTAGAATAATCTGCCGCAAGAGGGACCAGTTCTCCTGGAATCTCAACAAAATAATCCAAAGCAATATTTTCATTAATAGCTGAATCTTGTACATTTTCTGATTCTGGGGGAGGTGTTACATTTGTTTCTAACTCCTTGGGATCATCCTCCCCCGAAACAACTGTAACAGACTCTAACTCTAGCAATCTAGACTCGACTCCTGTCACTTACAGCTTTAAATTGTCAACCTGTGCAGCCTTAAGATCTAAATCCTTGATCTGAGTAGCCTGAGCTTCAATAACTGCAGCCTGATCATCAAAACGTTTGGTCAACTGCTCCATTTGAGTAAGAAGCTGTTGAATAGAAGGAACCTGTGATTGTGCTGGTTGTTGTTGTGGAGATTGTTGTTGTTGTTGTTGAGCGGATCGCTGACCAGGTTCTTGTATCACTATTCCAGTTCTTTGGCGTCTTTTATGCGGTAGATCAGCATAAGAAGGAGAAGAGCCAGCTGGTCGCTTTCCTGTGTTCCTCGGCACATGAACTCTGCCCGCAGAAATGCGTCTCAAAATACGCTTAAAGCGTCTAGGATCGGCAAGTTGAATACCGTCCAAAGAATCTGGAGGAGGAACATCACACGGAGAGTCGGGTGGTGTTGGTCCACCATCATCTTCATCGTCAACACGCTCAACATTGTCAATAACATTTAGATCCTGAGCAACCTCGTTATCAACCAAATCATCTTCATTCATCTGAGGAATCTCAACATCCTCAAAACCATCGTTCGGTGGCGCAACATAGTTTTCATTTACTATGTGCCCAAACAGATCACGATCTTCCAAAACTGCTTCTCCTTTTGGCGCTAGTCTACAATCGTTGAAAACTCTTAAAAGCATCGGCGTCGGAATTAGCTTTGACCGTGTATCACGTTCAATACCCAAATTCATATCATTCAAAATCAGTTTCACAAAGCGAGGATATTGCAGCCATTTATCCTTTCATGCCCTGATGTTCTCAACCATATTACCGAAGATATATCCACTAAAATTGTATGGCTTATTGTAAATCAAAACCAACATCAAAGAGAGAGTGGAATAATTTGCAGCATCATATCCTCCCTTTCTCGGGGATAAATAGACAATAACAATATGGCACAGATAACGCCAAACTCTGCAAAGATATTGTTTCCTGAAATCCGAAAGTTGATCCGCTGGATATCCCATCCGCTGAAGACCACCATAAACAAAAGTTGTCTCGAACAGGGTCGGCATCTCGTGCGTGTCATTGAACTGCAGAACACGACGAATTATATCCAGTGTAATCTCCATCTGTTTACCAAACATAGTTGATATGATACGCGGAACATCATTATCCGTTTTGATAAGCGCGTGATCATAAAACTCCTCGATCTGATTCATATAAACTGTAGTAGATGCGGTAATCGCATGATGAATCCTGGATCTGCGAAGAAAATTAATCATCGGTCGGAAAGGAATCGAGTTCTTGTGAGTAGACTCCAAGAATGCCACGATATTGTGTCTGGTGTTGGTTCGGCGATAATTTCTGAAGTTCTTCATTCTGAACCTCTTCATTCTGAATATCTGCCATCTGTAACTAAAGTACGTAGAAGAAAACAAGAGACATTGTTACAGAATAAGCTCGACTTAAAAACCAACAACAATTTCAATTTCTGACATTTGGGTGTCACTTATGAAGTGACGCATGTAACAGCAGCGACACTCTAGGAGTGCCGCATAACAAATGTTATCAGATCAGAAATTACATGAAGCGTCACTTGAGGTAAGTGACGCTACCAATGCGTCAGTTGTGTAAGTGACGCTGCCATAGTATACGTCTTTAGATGCAACACTAAGAGAGTGTCGGCATAAAATAAGGCATCATTCAAAAGCGTCAGTTAACAAGTGACGGTAAACGTATAAGCATCCCTAGAAGAGTGACGCTACAAGTGACGGTAAGAGTATAGGCGTCACTAGAATAGTGACGGTACAAGTGACGCGAAGCAGGTAAAATTACCAACTAGCGTCATTTGACGCGCCACTAAACAAGTGACGCATGAAGTGACACAACGATAAAGATCATCGTGTCACTGTTCAAACCCAGAAATCACGATGAACCGAAATTGGGGTTTTTGCAAAACGTTGTTACCAAAGTGTACGCATGATGAAAATGAGTAAAACACACCAAATAATAACGCAAAACATTAACAAATCGAACCCCAATTCATGTGATTTCAAGAAACCCTAAAACCCGTAACCCTAAGATAAGATTAAATCATAAATACGTAAGTACAGGGGTTAAAAGTTATACCAATAGAAGCGGAATGATGAGGGGAACAATAATATGTAGGCCGATTGCACGAACAATGCTTGAAAATCCACAAAAAATCCAAAAATCATGAACAGTCGAAGTGACGCAGAGACAAAGCTAGTGACGGTATGTCAGAGGAAGTGACACGTATTGAATAGGGTTGGTGGTGATTATTAGTGTCGGTTTAAGAGGTATTTATACCGAAACCCTAATATGCGTCATTTAACCCGTTACTAGTGGCGTCTCTTGTAGCGTCACTAGTAGCGTCACTTAGTAAGTGACTCATACTGACACTTAGTGAAATTTTTTGAAATTTTGAGATTTTGTCGAGCTTTTGCGTTGTATTTTCGGTACTCAAATTTGAAAGTAAATGTAACTTGGGTATAGGAAAAATTAAAACAAAAAATAAGATAATTTAACACATAATTAACGCAAAATTACAAATACAAAATCAAAATTAAGACATTTTTTTTGGTGACGGAGTTGATTGAGTCTGGTTAGGGATCATATCTGAATAACATGCCATTATTAGGAATATTAAGTGTTATTTCGATTATCAGTATATTTGTCCATTTTAAATTTATTTGGCACATTTAAAATACCTTTTATTAAAATTATTTCAAGACTATTATTGGTATTGTTTATCCACCTAAACATGTTACATCCGTATTTGTGAGCTAACCTTTTATTGTTAGGTTGAATATTTCACTGTGGTCCCACCATAGACATACCCCTGTAACTCAGACATGAACATAGTATCTAAATTTAGAAAGAATATGAGAGGATCAATTTTAAGAATCAAGCCAGCGGTGATAGGTCTGTACCGACGTACAACAAAGAAACATAACTTGATTCAAGTTTAAGCAAAAACGATCGCAATCAAACCAAACTTGATTTAATGAATTGGCGACCTTGATCAGTATCTTAGAATTTTAGACTTTGCAAGTACATTGACTCACGTTTGCTTAATTTTGAGAATATAATGTATTGAAACCAGGTCTGTACTTACGTACAACAGAGGTATCAATCATTATACTCCCCCAAAAGATCTCAGATATACGATCCAAAATTAGAGGTATGTCAAGCTAAGCTAAGGAATTAAGACTACATCACAAGGTGTGTATCACAAGATCATAGACATGTATTTAAATGACTTCTTAATAACCCAGAGACCGGTGTGTATCATGCCTACCAATACATCGTATGATGAAGCTAATTTTCATAAAAACTGTTTGAAATATGTCAGATAAACCTACTGACACATCCAAGATAAACCTTAAAATTCCATTTTGTGCATGTCACCCGATGTACTATCATATCCCAAGTTGTTTACAGACACAACTCAACGTCTATTTTAAAAATGTAGCAACCGTGCATTTCTTTGATATTAAAGAGTATAAAGAGTGGCTGTTGCCCCTTTTTTTTTTTTTTAACACACAATAAGCAGATAAATGTACGTTCCAAGTTACAAATTACTTTTTAGGCAGAAAGAACCTTAAACCAATCAAATTGATCAGTTCATCAAATCGAGCACGCGAAAAGGCTTTGGTGAATAGGTCTGCGTTTTGCTTTATAGTGTCTATTTGGACAAGGTCTATCAGGTGTTTTTCATAGCAATCCCGTATAAAGTGGAACCTAAGTTCTATGTGTTTAGTCTTAGAGTGCTGTACGGGATTGCGTGTGATAGATATGGCAGCAGTGTTATCTATATGAATAGGAGTCATAGTAAGAAGTAACCCGTAATCACGCAGTTGATGATGAATCCACAGAACCTGAGAACAGCAACTTGCAGCAGCAACATACTCAGCTTCTGCTGTTGAAAGAGAAATTGTAGTCTGCTTCTTGCACTGCCACGAGCCCAAGCGCGATCCGAGAAATTGTCATCCACCAGTTGTGGACTTCTTGTCTATGCTGTAGCCGGCATGATCATAATCCGAATAGGCAGTAAGAGCGAATGTTTTCTCATTCGAATACCATAGACCAAGATTGGGTCTATGTTTGAGATAACCAATAATTCGCTTTACCGCCTTCATATGAGACACCTTGGGCTTAGCTTGATAGCTTGAGCAGATGGATACAACGAACACAATATCCGGTCAAGAGGCAGTCAAATACATAAGAGAACCTATCATAGAACGATAGTCCTTTTCTTTGCGATCTTTATCATCCTCATCAAGTCTAAGATTGTGATTAATCTCGATAGGGGTCCCATAGGTTTTACAATTGAGCAAGTCATACCTAGTCAACATGTCATTGACAAATTTTGACTGATGAATATAGATACCTTTAACAGACTGCTCAACTTGTACACCTAAAAAGAATTTGAGCTCCCCCATCGCACTCATCTCAAACTCAAACTTCATAATTTGCTCGAAGTTCTTGCACATTGCCTCATTTGTAGAGCCGAAAATGATGTCATCCACGTAAACCTGCACGAGTAACATATCTTCTCTATCCCCAGACTCTTCTCTACGGATGAATAGAGTACTGTCAATGTTGCCCCTAACAAAAGCGTGTTTGATCAGATGAGTAGTAAGCCACTCGTAGCAAAGCCTCGGAGCTTGATGGAGACCATATAACGCCTTGTTCAATTTGCAGACGTATTCTGGATGTACAGGGTCTTCAAACCCCGGAGGCTGCTTAACATACACATCTGTATCCACTTGTCCATACAGAAAAGCACTTTCTACATCCAGTTGATTAACGCGAAAACCTTTGAAGGAGGTGTATGCTAGGAAGATGCGAATCGACTCCAATCGAGCTACAGGGGCAAAGACTTCATCATAGTCGAAACCCTCAATCTGACTGAAGCCTTGGACTACCAAACGTGCTTTGTTACGAATCACAATGCCCCGATCATCCATCTTATTTCGATATACCTGTGACATCCGTCAAAATCTCAGGTCATTACCGCACTCGAATCTTAAATTTACAGTATTCCTTCAATCCTAGTGAAACTTAAGGTTATGACTCCTTAGGTCTACTAAAGCCATAGAACGACTTAGATATTGCTTAGTGAACCTTAAATTCCTTTAGACATATTAATTTAGGTTATGAAGTTCCAAATTAAGCAATGAAAAACTTATCTCTTTATGCTTTAACAAAATCCTTATCGAATCGTAAACCGAAATTCCCGTGACTTGACAACGTGAACTTAATCGGATAAATAACTCATGAACATCAAACTTAGACAAATTCAATGATTAAAAATCCATATCAAGAACTTAGAAAATAAAATCTTATAACTCAAATATTAATCACCAAAACATCACAAAATAAACCTCTTAACATACAAATACTTATACACTTTAAATACAAACCAATATACAAATTTAATACATTATATTTAACAAAAAAAAAATTAATTAAACCCCCCCCCTCCTAAAACCGGCCACAACCCCCCCACCCCCTCCTTTCATTTCAAATTTCATTTATCTTCCCCATTCCTTTCATTACTTCCTTCATTTTTCCCAAAACACCTACTTTCACTCTCTTCAATTCTCTCTCAAAAACACACACTTCTTCTCTCCAAAACCCTCTCAAAAATCAGTCACATTCAAGCCTTAAACCCAGATTTTTAAGAGTGTTCATCACCAAATAAGAACAAGAAAGGTAATCTATATCATCTACACTCATCTATCTTTCATTTTCTTGCATTTTCCTTCATAAAATTCGGATTTTAAGCCTTTTCCATGGCTAAAATCCTCATGCAAAGCTTGATGTTTGTAGATTATCTCTTTTCACATCTTTATGTGTTAATAGAAAGAGTAATCCATGATCAAACCGAAAATCAAGTGAAAATCGATTATTGTTGTGATATTGTTGAAATCTTGTTCATCTTTATGTTAAATCTTAAATTTTTATGTTAATAATCATCTCTAATATATCATGGATGTATTTCAACACCATGCATGTGTTAGAACATGGATTTAAAGATCAAAAGATGATAATCTTCTTTATTTCATGTTTGGTGTTCATTATTTTGAATGAAACACTCAAACATGAGTTTACAACTTTCTGTCCAGAAAGCTTCTTCCACTTCAACGATTTTTATAAAAAACATTTCTTCATGAAAATGGTCTTTTTTATAGTCTAGAATCAAGTTCTGGAAGTTAACTTTCCAACCACATAAGCCTCATGTTTTTATGAGTTCATTTGATATTTTTTATAATTTTTGTGAATAGAGATGTATAATCTGTTAGATTAAGGCAGAAACTTTTCTCTCAGTTTTTTAATCATAACTGGAGCATTACAATTCCAAATGACTTGAAACCAACGCCAAAAGTTTATAAATTTCATTGGCTACAACTTTCAAGGAGACTACTTTTATTGATTCCTTGTACATTTTGTCTAAAAATAATAATTGCATGCATGTGTTCAGATCTGACCTCAGATGGTAAAAGTAAAAATAATAAATAGTTGGACTTCACTACAATCCCTTGAAAAATTAAAGTAGATAGATAACATATTGAAGATGATCTGTGATTTTTTCCTTATTTTATTTCGGACCATAAGTATTTTTAATAAATTCAACTAACTGATGTAATTTTCTGGAAGTAAGAATATGGACTGATTTTGGTAAAAGTTGAAAACCGACACTTGCGGACTTGTTATTTAAGGAAAGACTAACTCTTTTTGACTCATAAACATGTTTAAGGGTTGGGTAAAAGTCTCGGGTCAAACCGAGAAGGTTTGACCGAGTCCACAATAATCGGTCCCGATTTTGAAAACGGGAAACTTACTATTTTGGGGAATGAATGATAACCAAAAGGGGTTCGGGCGTCTTATGATGTATTTATTGATTTGTGTGTTGTTAACAATAATTTGGAAGGAACCAAAGTTCCAAAGCTCAAAACATTATGATTCTAAGACACTAACAATCGTGAGATATTATACACTTGTATCATCATTATTACATTCCATGCGATTATTGGACACTAACAAACTACAAAAGCAAACAAACCATTTTGGCACTTTGTAATCTAAATACTTAGCTAAGCAATCCTAACAAACCTAATTTACCAAGGAACTAATTAGAAACCTCGTGTTCATAGGTCATGGATAGGAGTCATACCCGACAAGCACGCGTGCTACATTCATCGTTTACTCATACGCTCAATTGTGAGTATTCACAGCCCCTTTTTACTTGTTTATTATTTTAGGGTGAAAAGCATGATCTCGAACTTTAACTAAATTGGTTGTACTCTTTATGAACTTGTTGAACTTTTGCTATACTATTTATGCGAATTGGTATATATTATTGTTATGCTTGAGTACTATCGTGCTAAAGTCCCCGGAAATACTGTTTACACTACTTATTAACTCGTCCGAGAGCCAGACGAGCCGTTGATATTTATGGATAGCGCTATTTAGGGGGAAACCACTCCTCACTCACACTGGTCGTGAGTGCATAGTATCACCTTACTCATGTTAGCGATAGAACATGGAGCTTGGGGCATGTGTCGGTTGAATCGGTTAAGTAGTGGCCTCAATTGCATTAACACTTATGTATACTACCTTTCATATTCGCAACTATTACAACCAATCATTTTATTTATGTCTCTTATGAACAAAACTTTTCGTTCAATTAATTGTGATATTAAACCTGTGAACTCACCAACTATGACCATAGTTGACCCTTTTGTTTTATCATGCTTTTCAGGTGAACGACAGTAAGGTGAATTCTAGGAGTACTTTTGCATGGATGCATACTCATATGCGTTTGCTTTACTTTGAATTATGACTATCTTTTGGAAACCTTCATGAACTTGTGTAATCTCTTTTGAAACTATGGGTTGAACTTGTAATAACTTGTAATACTTTCTACAAATTATGTATGGTGTTGCTTCTATATCTTATGCATTGTTACCCGGTACTGGTACATCTCGTGTTTCCGCTTTAGCGGGGTGTGACACAGGTTTTGACTAAAACGTTTTTGTAATATAAACACATTAAAATCGTATACGTGTGGAAAGATGCTCCAGTGTATAAATAGTTCTTAAATTTCGTTTTGTTGGGAACTTCCCAAAGTATAGTTAGATATTGGTTGGGGGTTTCCCAAAATGTATAGTTCAATAATAGTTTTCGTGTAACCAACAATTCTATAAAGTTTAACATTTGTGGGAGAGCATGGACGGGAATCCCTCGAAGGTTAGCTAGATCTTACGAGTTAAAGCACTACCTAATTCCATAACCAAAACACGACCAATAAATAGTTGTTGCCTCTAGGACTAATTGAATATACGCTCCGCTCTTCGTTGAAGGGACGTCACTCCGATAGTACTATCTGTATATTCTGTGTCTAGTGTTATCTAGCTAATGGTTATGGTCTGTAGCTACGAGGACTTCATACACTACAGAGTTGTAAAACTAGATACGTACCAAGATTCGTGGTCATGTTCCCAAAAGTTATATACTAAAATCGTTTTGCAACAGTTCGAGGAATAGTGAATATACATTCACAAACAATTTATGTATAAACTAAAAGCAGTTATAAATAGTCGTTACGTATAGTGATCAAAACAGTTCTATGTTTTCCACCCCAGTTTAAAAAGCAGTAAAACAAGTAAAAGGTGGGGCTGTGAACTCACTGTAGATGCGCAAATGTGAAACCTAGCGAGTAGTAGTAGCGTTGCCCAAAGACAGTTAACCTATACGTACAATATGTATTAACATAAGTCCTTTGATTGTTTACCAAATTATGTTAACAGTTTGCTTGTTTTGAAGAAATCGTTGATTTCTTATATTGTACAAGTTGTTAGTGACGATATGTTTGAAAAATAATTAATATTTCTCGAATCGTAAATCTTTGATTTTTTTTCTTTTTCTTTTTAAGTATATATATACATGTATGTAGTTGTGTATATATATATATATCGTTTCGTTCCCTTTGTACATATATATAATTGTCATTTATATATGTGTATGTGTGTATAAATATACTTGACATATATTTTAAATCGTACGTTTGTTTATACGTATATGTATATATAACTTAAATGTTTGTCATTATATATATGTATAAGTGTATATAAATAACCCTTTATATGTGCTGCAAGGTTTTAAAACTAATCATTCATTTTTGTTTCTAATTATTCGATCCGGAATATTAACCCAAGTCGCGTTTTTATATTGTAAGGATTCACAGTCCATCGGGCTTGGCCTAAACATTCGGCCCAAAAACATTTAAGGTTTAAGACCTTCGGCCCATTTGTTAAATTATTTAGTTCGGCCCAATTTAATCCGTCCGACCCATTAACTTATCACTAGGCCCAATGGTTTACTCAACTCGTTCGGGTCCATGACCCAAAACAGTTTTGGCCCATAATAGTTTCGGTCCAAATACATTGTAACCCGTAATAATATATATGTTTTGTTCCTTAGGATTGTTCATTCGTGAATATATATATATACCATTTATAGCCTGTCACATTTAAGATTCACATGAAGCTATTTGTAAAATAGAATTAACATGAAACTTTGTGTGAAGCTTCTTACAAATTAGATTCACATACTTATTTTGTATGTGAAGCTATTTTAAAATAAGGTTAACATAAAATTAGATGTGAAGTTTAAGCAAGAAAATAACTTAACACCATGCTATATCATGGGAAGCTTTTCTTTGTTTCATGTTAACACAAAATATCATGTGAAGCTTTTATAAAAAAAATAGCTTAACATGATTTTTATGTTGTTAAGCTTTTATCAAAAATAACTTCACATAGTATAATAACATGTGAAGCTTTTCATTTCTTTTATGTTAAGCTAAAATTTTATGTGAAGCTTGTTCTGGTCCAGTTTTCAGTCGAGTTTTTGTTAAGTTTCGAGTTATGTCCTTTACCCATGGTTGTACACAATATTACACTACTTTTACGGCTTAATTTCTCATTTTATTACATACGTAATATATGTATCAAATTTTGTTTGTACAGAGTGTATATATCTTCACTCAAGAATCACTATTATGAACCATATTTTTCATCATCACATGAATACACTAATTATTTTTCCTTCTTAATAGTTCAATCAACCACAAAACACAAATAATTAGATAATATAACAAGTTTAATAACATAATTAATGTATGAAATTTAGAGTTCAAGAACCTCACAGTGACGTATTGTGGTGATGACAGTGATGAGGATGATGCTGTGAAGATGATTAAGGTTTCATTTTTGTTATGGTTTTGTTTGTGATTATGATGTGAAGACGATATTAAAGAAGATTAAATGAAGGTGATTCTCTTGCACTTATTCTTCTCCTTCCTGCTTATGTCGATGGTACCTCAGAGAAAAGAAGTTAGGTGATGAAATTATTGGTGTTGTGAAAGATAAAGTTGGGGCGTGAAGGAGTATATAGAAATGGATACGAAGCAAAGTTTTCAAATGGGTATGGTCTTAAACAGAAACGGTCGCCAATAATTGAGATTTTAGGTGATATTTAGCCCGTTAATTTCGGGTACGGGTCCAATTGTGTGCCATTTTTCATTCAATTTTCTTAGTTATATTTTGAGGTAATTCTCCAAAGACTTTATTATGAAGGGGAAAAATAATACTTTTATTATTTTTGACCTTTGGGTACGTTTTGTATTTGTTTCTGTTCGTACAATACGTTTTATATAAAACATATAATTGTTTTTATTTTATTTTCGTTTCTGACTGTTCATATGATATTTTCAAATAAAAATATCTAAAAAAATATTTTTGAGTTCTTTTCTGAACTTTTGTATCACCAACGATTGTATTTATTTTGTCGAATTCCTTTTGATATAACTTTGTATCGTTTAATTTATAATTATAATAAATTATAAATTTTCAAAATACTTTTTGTTCAACAGTTTTGGGCTCGCTAGACTTATCTCACATCATTAGTGTAGTTAAAATTTGTGCAGGGAATTAGCCTAAGTATGCATGAAATTACTGTTCCTAATTGTGTCGAAACTGCAGGGTGTCACATTCTCCCCCCCGTTAGAGAAATCTCGTCCCGAGATTTATAATCATGTCGGAGCGTCAATCACGTGTGTTTTCGAGAAGACATGTTGTCGTGTCGTCGCCGTAGTAGCGTCTCAGATTGTTGTAAATTTTCTAACTGTTTAAGTATACTCGTCTTATAGTCCTATGTGTTTCAAAAGCAGTATAAGTCCTCTAGGCGATAAGTTCAAGAACTCATTCGAGTTATAAAACGTTAAAGCGTAGTAAAAGTTTACTAAAGCGTACCAATATTGGCGTAGGGATCTGGTTGAACCTCTTGTGCTCCAATGACGTAAGCGCGTCCGCGAGCAATCTGGTTGTTAGCATTTTGATTGTTGTTATTTTGGGCATTACGGTTGTTGTTAATGTTGTTGTGGTTGTTGGTGTTGCGATTGTTGAGCCTTGGGCACTGGTTTCGGTAGTGATTTGGGTCACCACACTCAAAACACCTATTGTTTTGGCGTACAACATTGACTTGATTGGGAGGGTTAGTCCTGCAGAATTATGTTCGATGTCCCCACTGTTCACAGTTACCACAGAGGGTACATTCTCCACCATGATGCCTTCCACATTTCTCACATAGTGGTTTGTTTCCCGGATAGGGTCTTGGTCCAGTCGTGGTAGTAGCAACGTACATTATAGAGTTCCCCAAATGCTTCTTGCTTTGTTGATCATGCCGATCGTTTTCACCACTGTTCCACTTGCGTTTCTCCTTTCCAGAGTTATCAGCATCAGTTTTGTTCGGTGTATCTTTTCCTGACACAGCTGCCTTTGGCAGAGTTCCCATCCTAACCGCGATGTCAATTAAACTTTGCGCTAGATCTACAGCGCTTCTGAAGGTAGTTGGCTTAGAAGACATTACTAGGCTTCGAATTTGTGGGGCCAATCCTCAGTTATAACGCTCAGTGCGTTTGCTTTCTGGAGTCACCATGTGGGGTACTAAGCGTGCCAACTCTTGAAATTTTGTCGTATAGCCAGTGATATCAGAACCTATCATTTTGATGTCCCAAAGCTCTGTTTCAATCTTTTGAAGCTCACTGCGGGGACAGAACTCTTCTAGGATCATCCTTTTCAGATCTTCCCACAAGGTAGCGTAGGCGGTTGCGCGTCCAAGGGTTTGGACTTGGGCATTCCACCATGTTAGTGCTTTATCAGCTAAAGTACAGGTGGCGTACTTGACCATGGTTTCGGGTGCACAATCACTGATGTCGAGAACAGACTCCATCTTCTCGATCCAGTGAACAATGCCGATAGCTCCTTCGGTTCCGTTGAAGGTGCTCGGTTTGCAGGCTAAGAAGGTTTTGTATGAACACCCTCGTTGGGTATCCATAGGAGTCTCACCGTTCACAGGGGTTGTCCCGCTGTTGTACACCCCAATATCGCGATTTCGACTTGCCTCATACTGGGCAATAGCTTCAGCAATTCGTCGTTCGACCATTTGTTCGGTAGTTTCCATAATAGGAGGCGTGGTAGTGCGTCGGCTATTTCAGGTCTTTCGTTGCTTAGGTGGCATGATGACGTTCTGTAATGAATGAAATGCAGAAGTCAATGTCAAAATAAGGAATGTGAAAATGAAGTTTCGAATGTTTCAGTTATCGAACAATAAGAAGAAATAACGATATCACCATCACGTATCTTATGACTATGAAACGCCCATATGTACTTAGTATAGTATAACCACGTTGGCCAGGCAGCATTATACAATGTTAAATACATACTTCTTTTCATCATCATTCAATACGATCTGGTTCACAAGAATTCAAGGTAAGAATGAACGATTTGAGCATAGTATGGTTCAAAGAGTACAAAGTATAATCAACCATACCATAGAACAAATGAAGTAAGTGTACGATAATATCGGTCGGCTGGTTTGCGTATATCGATGCGTTAGTGTTATCATGTAACGAGTTAGACGTATGCAAATGTATGTGTATGCATGAGTGTCCTAGCCATGACTATAGTCTAGGTCTCTAAGGTATCTAAGTCACTTAAGGAACTCTAGTTCGCTATAACCAATGGCTCTGATACCAAACTGTAACACCCCCAAATTTGTTAATTAGAGTTATCAGATGATTTGCGGAAGCATTAGATCGAGTGGGGGTGCCACGTATACAAAGTACATGCATACATATCAGAGCGTATGATTACAACAGAACATACATATATTAAGATGCCAAAGTTATAAGTTTACAGAAGCTTACGATTCATAGGATCGTATAAGTAGAGAAGTATTTAAAGTTGTACAAAATAGGATTTCATAAATATGACCAAAAGATATTTAGTTATACAAAAGAAATCCTAGATCTTCAAAAGTGGCATCTTAAATTCACCCTGGTTCGCCTATTATCCAAAATGCATGCCGCTTACATGAGCAGCTAATTCCCTGAAAAATATAGTAAAAGTCAACAATAATGTTGAGTGAATTCACAGGTTTTATATCGTTTACTATAGTAAGTTTGTTTTGTACATTGTAATTTGTTAGAAAAGTTATCCAATAATTTCGTTGTTCAATATTAGTTGTTAAAATAGTAGTCAGGTTTTGACTAAAACGTTTTCGTAATATAAACACATTAAAATCGTATACGTGTGGAAAGATGCTCCAGTGTATAAATAGTTCTTAAATTTTGTTTTGTAGGGGGCTTCCCAAAGTATAGTTAGATATTCGTTGGGGGTTTCCCAAAATGTATAGTTCAATAATAGTTTTCGTGTAACCAACAATTCTATAAAGTTTAACATTCGTGGGAGAGCATGGATGGGAATCCCTCGAAGGTTAGCTAGACCTTACGAGTTAAAGCACTACCTAATTCCATAACCAAAACACGACCAATAAATAGTTGTTGCCTCTAGGACTAATTGAATATACGCTCCGCTCTTCATTGAAGGGACGTCACTCCGATAGTACTATCTGTATATTTTGTGTCTAGTGTCATCTAGCTAATGGTTATGGTCTGTAGCTACGAGGACTTCATACACTACATAGTTGTAAAACTAGATACGTACCAAGATTCGTGGTCATGTTCCCAAAAGTTATATACTAAAATCGTTTTGCAACAGTTCGAGGAATACTGAATATACATACATAAACAATTTATGTATAAACTAAAAGCAGTTATAAATAGTCGTTACATATAGTGATCAAAACAGTTCTATGTTTTCCACCCCAGTTTAAAAAGCAGTAAAACAAGTAAAAGGTGGGGCTGTGAACTCACTGTAGATGCGCAAATGTGAAAGCTAGCGAGTAGTAGTAGCTTTGCCCAAAGACAGTTAACCTATACATACAATATGTATTAACATAAGTCCTTTGATTGTTTATCAACTTATGTTAACAGTTTGTTTGTTTTGAAGAAATCGTTGATTTCTTATAGTGTACAAGTTGTTAGTGACGATATGTTTGAAAAATAATTAATATTTCTCGAATCGTAAATCTTTGTTTTTTTTTCTTTTTCTTTTTAAGTATATATATACATGTATGTAGTTGTGTATATATATATCGTTTCGTTTCCTTTGTACATATATATAATTGTCATATATATATGTGTGTGTGTATAAATATACTTGTCATATCTTTTTAATCGTACGTTTGTTTATATGTATATATATATAACTTAAATGTTTGTCGTTATATATATGTATAAGTGTATATAAATAACCCTTTATATGTGCCGCAAACTTCTAAAACTAATCATTTGTTTTTGTTTCTAATTACTCGATCCGGAATTTAACCCAAGTCGCGTTTTTATATTGTAAGGATTCACAGTCCATCGGGCTTGGCCCAAACATTCGGCCCAAAAACATTTAAGGTTTAAGACCTTCGGCCCATTTGTTAAATTATTTAGTTTGGCGCAATTTAATCCGTCCGGCCCATTAACTTATCACTAGGCCCAATGGTTTACTCAACTCGTTCGGGTCCATGACCCAAAACAGTTTTGGCCCATAATAGCTGTGGTCCAAATACATTGTAACCCGTAATAATATATATGTTTTGTTCCTTAGGATTGTTCATTCGTGAATATATATATATACCATTTATAGCATGTCACATTTAAGATTCACATGAAGCTATTTGTAAAATAGAATTAACATGAAACTTTGTGTGAAGCTTCTTACAAATTAGATTCACATACTTATTTTGTATGTGAAGCTATTTTAAAATAAGGTTAACATAAAATTAGATGTGAAGCTTAAGAAAGAAAATAACTTAACACCATGCTATATCATGTGAAGCTTTTCTTTGTTTCATGTTAACACAAAATATCATGTGAAGCTTTTATAAAAAAAAATAGCTTAACATGATTTTTATGTTGTTAAACTTTTATCAAAAATAACTTCACATGGTATAATAACATGTGAAGCTTTTCATTTCTCTTATGTTAAGCTTAACACCATGTTAAGCTAAAATTTTATGTGAAGCTTGTTCTGGTCCAGTTTTCAGTTGAGTTTTTGTTAAGTTTTGAGTTATGTCCTTTACCCATGGTTGTACACAATATTACACTACTTTTACGGCTTAATTTCTCATTTTATTACATACGTAATATATGCATCAAATTTTGTTTGTAAGAAGTGTATATATCTTCACTCAATCACTATTATGAACCATATTTTTCATCATCACATGAATATACTAATTATTTTTCCTTCTTAATAGTTCAATCAACCACAAAACACAAATAATTAGATAATATAACAAGTTTAATAACATAATTAATGTATGAAATTTAGAGTTCAAGAACCTCACAGTGACGTATTGTGGTGATGACAGTTACGAGGATGATGCTGTGAAGATGATTAAGGTTTCATTTTTGTTATGGTTTTGTTTGTGATTATGATGTGAAGATGATATTAAAGAAGATGAAATGAAGGTGATTCTCTTGCACTTATTCTTCTCCTTCCTGCTTATGTCGATGGTACCTCAGAGAAAAGAAGTTAGGTGATGAAATTATTGGTGTTGTGAAAGATAAAGTTGGGGCGTGAAGAAGTATATAGAAATGGATACGAAGCAAAGTTTTCAAATGCGTATGGTCTTAAACAGAAACGGTCGCCAATAATTGAGATTTTAGGTGATATTTAGCCCGTTAATTTCGGGTACGGGTCCAATTGTGTGCCATTTTTCATTCATTTTTCTTAGTTATATTTTGAGGTAATTCTCCAAAGACTTTATTATGAAGGGGAAAAATAATACTTTTATTATTTTTGACCTTTGGGTACGTTTTGTATTTGTAACTGTTCGTACAATACATTTTATATAAAACATATAATTGTTTTTATTTCATTTTCATTTCTGACTGTTCATATGATATTTTCAAATAAAAATATTTAAAAAAATATTTTTGAGTTCTTTTCTGAACTTTTGTATCATCAACGATTGTATTTATTTTGTCGAATTCCTTTTGATATAACTTTGTATCGTTTAATTTATAATTATAATAAATTATAAATTTTCAAAATACTTTTTGTTCAACAGTTTTGGGCTCGCTAGACTTATCTCACATCATTAGTGTAGTTAAAATTTGTGCAGGGAATTAGCCTAAGTATGTATGAAATTACTCTTCCTAATTGTGTCGAAACTGCTGGGTGTCACAAGCACATTATTAAGAATCTTTATCTACCCTAAACTTAGAAAACATTAAATTCAGAAAACATTTTATAACTCATACTATATAGACATCTCTAATAAAAGTATTGATTCACCAGAATCAAGAAAACAATATCGTAGTTGAATTACGTAGACTTTAAAACACAATAACTTAAATAATATACCAATTAAATTAAATAAATAAATTCAATGTAAGTCTACAAAAATATAAGTTTTTACATAAAAGTTTAAGTCTTAACCTAATTTTAAAAGTCCTCAAAGCAATTAGAAAGTAATTTACTGTAAGTCCCTAGTTCTAGGATCGATAACTTCGTTATTTGTAGTATTAAGGTGCGGAATCCCTCAATACAGTGTTATCTTACTAACAACGAATAAGTTCACGTTTAGGTTAACTAATACTTAGCTTTAAACGATAAACCGTCAAAGCCTAGCCGTTAGTCTTTAGGTTTTTCTCTGAATTGAATTCGCAGGTATCTGAAACGAATGGCAAAAGTTATATTGTTTTCACGTAATGAAAACATATATATATATCTCGTCTCAACTCGCAGCCACTGGGCCTGCGAGTCGACTCGACTCGTACACAGGCCCAAGCCCAGTTCAACTCGGCTCGTTGTCACCTGTTGCGTTCTGCGAGTTCAGATCTCATCTCGCATCGCCAAGCCTTGCGACTTGAGATCTCGACTCGCAATAAATGTTTATTTCATTTTCGATATTCGTATAACACTTTAATATACTAATATATTTAACAAATATTAATAACAAAACAAATATTCATTTACAAATCTAAACCAATATACAAACGTGATAACAATTACACCAGTCCTATTTCAAGCTAGATCTGTTGTCACAAACTATGTTTCAACAGACTCCCCCTTGACAATAGCTCTAGCGTCTTTATCTACATATTATCTTTGGTCTTCAAGAGTAAATCTTACTTCCTGCAAAAATCTTAAGCTTGATGCATGTTTTAACCATCATATGATAATCTCGTGCTAAATCACCCCATGCAATAGTAGATACGATCTTGTTCTTGTACAACATAATCAGATCTGCCTTTGACAAATTCATCAGGTGTCAGTGATCATAAACACGAAGAATCTCCTTTTCTCCATCAGGATAATCATCATCAGCTTCAATCATGAAGGCTTCTCCTGTCACAGCATCTACCCCCCAATATTTCAGTTATCCCAAAATATTCTGAGGCATGGTCTTCATAGGTATTTGCTTAATACACTTGACCGCTGGATATACTTTTTTTCTTCTTCTTCTTCCAGTCCTCTGACTTTTCTCTTTCAGTTTAATCGTTGTTCCTTTTATTGGCTTAATCTTTGAAAACTTCATAGATAATCCCTCAGTCCTGATAATACGCTCAACATACTTAGCATAGTCATCATTACTTGGATTTATCATATCTAATCTAGCCAAGTCTCGAATCTCATATCGAGGCAACGAACTAAACACTGCAAGCTTCTTCTCAAAATATTGAACTCCGTCAAACCTTTTGATCGCGAAGAGCTTCAGGTCAGAGTCATAATACCATCCAATAATTCCAGATTTGAGTACACGCTTTCCAGTAATATCAACTTCTTTCAAAATGCGTGGCTTCTTTTCCTTTGTCTTCTTAAGCATTTCTTGGTTAAACATAGGGTTACCAATAAAATGTTTGTATTTATCCTCAATTTCTTCAACTTCAGTATCTGAATCTTCAGAAGCATTCTCAAAAGCTTCTAAATCAGTAACTGATTCTCCTTGTTCATTCACAAAAAGAAATTCAGTCGTTGATGGATTCACAACATGTTCATCTACATTTGCATCCAGATCAACACCTTCATCTATCTCAGATTCAAATACCACAATCCAGTCTTCAGGAAGTTTAAACTCTCCTTCTTCAATATCATAATCAATCTCTTCATCTATCTCATCCAAAAGATCATCTTCTTAATCTGATAAATCAAGCATTTCCAATCCTAAAGAAAAACGCAAATACAAATATATTAATAATTCAAATTCTTCATTGATTTCCCTGAACCAATCTAAGAATTTCTTTATTAATCCTTTTGTATTATTAAACCATAATATAAACGCATTCTATATAACTTTTAAATCTTTTATTGATTACCCTGAATTAATCTAAGATCTCTAAAGTCTTATGTCAAACACTTAGTAAATATTAATTAAATTTAAACTCTAATGTCTTGTGAACAATCACCAAACATTCATGTTTACCATTAATTAACTTATATAATTTCCAAGACTTAATTGAACTGTTATATTTTTTAAAAACTTAACTTTCAATTATATCTTTAAACTATATATAATTTACCTAGTTATCACATTTTTAACTTGTCAGTTATACAAACTCTCAAGTCTAAAATGTCTAAGTTAAAATAAACTTTGACCGCTGAAATAAATCAGAACACGCCGCTCGACTTCTCAATGAGTCGGAAGACTTTCGATCACTAATTTATTTAACTTTTAGAATCAAATAACTTATATAATTTCTAATATATTTAACTTGTAATAATAATCTCAAGCCGAATATATTACTAAAAATATTAAGTTACAATTATTCAGTTACAATTATAATTTACAATCATAATTCAACTAAATCCTAAGTACAAATAACTACACAAGTCTAAGCTATCTTACCAGCTTCACTTGTATCCACATCACTTGTACCAGTACCAACACTAGCAGATGTAGACTCCCCCTGAGCAGTAGCTCGCTCACCAGTCTTAGAGGGACCAGTCGGCTCACACTCTTTCTGTGAATCGGGATCATCGTCTTTGTCATCATCTCGCTTCTTCCTCAACTCATCTTCTTTGCAAGACTCTGGATATACCAATATCTCCCCCTGAGCTGACTGTCCTGAATTCACTCTTAACACTAAACGTTCTAAGGAATCAAGCTTCAGTCGCTGGATAGTAAAATCTTGAAGTAAAGTGGTATGAGTCTGCAGCAGTGTCTTGTAAGATTGACTCTGTTGAGTAACCTGCTGTGCAATAATCAGATTTTAAGCCACCAACTCTGGAATCTTCGAAGTAAGCTTCTCTAACTCCTTAACTCTTGACTCTAAGGATGTAATCCTTTCAGCATCAGTCGTAGGAGTAACAGAGATAGTAGATGGTCCAGGTGGTGTGAGCGAAGAAATATGAGACGCAATGGTAAGTCGTTCGGTTGGTTGAGATAAAGCTGCCGTAAGTAGACTAGCAGCAAATCTGCTTTCTCTAACAAACTCAGCCTGTTAAGTTAGACAAAATTAAATAAGTAATTGTTACAGATTACTCTGTCTCAATCTCTAATTAATCATATAACACTTGTAGAACTAAACTTATATCCCTTACCTCAGTAGGTACAGATATCGGTTCAGTAACTACCGGTGTCACAAACTCCACATGTGGTGTATCTTGAGCAACTGTCACAGAATGAACTGTCTTAGTTTAACTCCTGATAAACAACAAGTTAAGATTATCTAACTATAAATAAAACATACCATCTCTAATAGATAACGTCCTGGAACACTTACGGCGTTGAGAAACAAGAGGCGAATCCTCTTCCTCAGGACCTTCATCAAAAATAGTAAAATCTGGGTCGACTTCCTTAGCCTTTCTCTTCTCCTTCAATGCCGGATCTGGTATCATCCTAGATCGATATCTGATGTAACCAGCATCTGGAGGTGGAAATGGAGTACTATCATCATCATCATCTGAAGCCGATTCACCATCACGGCATCCAGATGGACCAACAGCAGAATCCTAAATATTAAATATATTAAACATTTATAATTAGCTAGAAGCTCTATCATACAAATTCTAGATATGTTTAAGATTAATCTGATATATTACCTTAGAAGGTAAACCCGCAGATCTATCATGCTGTCTCTGCGCACTCTCAGGTCGAGTGACCTCTGGGACTGCAGTCTCAGCTCCCTGATCATAATGATATTTATATTTTATAATTAGAAATATTATCTAATCAACTAATTATCTATATCATTATCATTATATAATAAAGGTATACATTTATGATTAATAAATAAATCTATCAACTAAGTACCTATATTATTATATAATTAAAATTATACCTCAGGCGGTGCAACATAACTATCAATATCCCGTAGCAAGGGATCAGTAGCATCATCATGTTGTACAAGCACCTCCTGTATAACCTGTGCAGCAACATCTGGGTTCACCTGTTCCCCAGCATGTCCAGGTTGCTCCAAAACATCCTCGATGAGCTCTTGTGGATCTTCAGCATGAACCACATCAGCTATCGGGTCTGGAACAGCAGCAGCAGCACCAACATCTTGCCAACCATGATTCGGTGGTGGCACATACAACGGATCGATGAGAAAACTAAAGATGTAACACCCTCAAATTTCGGGTTGCGGAAGCGGTCGGGTCGGGTGTTACCAAATCAAATATCACAGCATAAGATACATAATGAACGACTCTAAATGAGACGTTTGAAAATAGTTATACATTTCCAAGATAGAACGTTTACAACGTTGCGTGTTTAATAGCAAATTTCTAAATACATAATTTGAAAATACAAAAGTAAATGCAGAGTGGTCCCAATTGTTGAAAATATGCGACTCGAGCTAGTCATAATCTGGTAGCAATCCTAATCCTGCTGGGCACCTGAGAACACATGCTAAAACAAGTCAGCTATAAAGCTGGTGAGTTCATAGGATTGTTAGTTGAAAACATTAAGTATAAAGCCTTTTATGTTTTGAAAATAGTCCAAGATCCACGATCTTGATTTGTATTGTTATAGTATTGTAACATAAATGTGTATACAATAATCGAGGTATCTAATACCTAAGTAATAGTGGTATGTGCCCAAGTACATAAAGATTGAGGCACTCCGTGCCTGGCTACCTATCTGGTAGTGATTAATTCTATCAAGTGAGGCAATACATGCCTAGGTTGTAAACCGAGTAATTGTATGACCGCGTCATAAGAATTTGTGTAAAAGTCGTTGTGCCACCTGGCATAGTGTGTTGCATCCAGCAACAGTTAATTGTAGACCCGCAGATCTATTATTGAAAATGTTCAACGTGTCCGTTTGACCAGCTAGTATAAACTAACCCGGACATATTGTAATTAATTGTAGTTCCGCAGAACTATGATTGAAAAATGTTTAGTGTGTCTGTTTGACCAGTTAGTGTAAGCTAACCCAGACATGATTGAGCTAACGGCCTCGCGTGGAAACTCCACCGACCCGTTAACTTGTTGCGGATCACGAGCATAAGCTCGCCCATCCGTGAGTGAGTGTGGATCACGAGCATAAGCTCGCCCATCCATCGATTGTATCGCTTTACCGCGATATCGAACTTGTGCCCACTGCAATACCGTGGCATCTTTTTGTGCCCGAAGGCATCGACCGAATTGCTCGCAAGCAAAGTTTGAAGTTGAGTCGGCTGTACTACGACGAGCCCGACTGGTGAAATGTAAAGCCAGCTGTACTACGACAAGCCCGACTGGTGAAATGTAGAGCCAGCTGTACTACGACAAGCTAGCTAAAGTAATTGAGCCGACAGTACGACAACATGTCCGACTTGAGTAGTTGTGTTCGCATAAATGTATGTATACTAATATACATATGTAATATTGTAAATAGCACCAAGTGCTCAAGATGATGTACAAGTATGTATGTATATATATATATATATATATATATATATATATATATATATATATATATATTTGTCAAATCAGCAAACACATGTAACAATCATGCCACGCATGAAATTAATTGGTTGTATCTAAATATGTATATACAATACTTAGATATTAAGTAGTACGTTGAACCTAGGTATGAATACTCATCACCTAGTTGAGTTGTATTAGTATAAGGTGTTGGGACATGTGATTGTGACAACAGATCTAGCTTGTAATAGTACTAGTGATTATTGTAATCAAGTTTGTACAATTGATTTGGATTTGTAATATTATATTAGTTTGATATTAATATTCGTTAAATATATTAGTTTGCTAAAGTGTTAGACGAATATCGATAAACTAATTATGTTTGGCGAGATGAGATCTCAAGTCGCAGGACTGAGTTCTGCGAAATGAGATCTGGGCTCGTAAAGGTGGCACCGAACCGAGATTAGCATGGGCTTGGTTCTGGGCTGCGAAGTCAGTCGACTCGCAGAGCCCATCGGCCTGCGAGCCGAGCCAGACAGAAACCATATATAAACAAATCTAGGTCAAATCGAATAAGAACTTTTGCAAAATTACCCATACGAAATTCCAGAGCAATTCTAAGCAATCTATAGGCTAGGTATTGATCGATTAACATTGTTATAATCAATACAAAGCCTAATAGTTAACCAATTCACTATTAATTGTGAAACAACCATTCACAATCCGTGAACCAAGTATTAAGGGATTCCACACCTTAATACCTAAAGATAACCTCGTTATCGATCCTATTATATACGGACTTACAATTGGTATCAGAGCTTTCGGGCTAAATACTTAGTTAGATTGAGGTTATTTGGATAATAACGGTAGATTTAGGGTTGTTGTTACGTTTAATCTTCGTAAAAACGATTAAAATCAGTCTCTGGAAGTTTTTAGTTTCGTAATCGACCGAAATCTTAGGGTTTAATCGACTAGAAAACTAAAATTTTCGTTTTAGGGTTTTTCAGCCGATTCTGCGAACTGAGTTCCCTCTACGAACCGAGTTCCCCTCTCTGAACTGAGTTCCCTCTGCGAACCGAGTTCCCCTCTGCGAACTGAGTTCCCACTGCGAATTGAGTTCCCCTCTGCGAACTGAGTTCCCTCTGCGAACCGAGTTCCCCTCTGCGAACCGAGTTCCACTCTGCGAACTGAGTTCCCCTCTGCGAACCGAGTTCCTGCCCTGCGAGTCGAGTTTCTGCGAAGTGAATTTTCTGATTTTTCTGATTGTTTATTTCCGAAACTTTTAAAATGTCTAACATTAGTAAAATGATCGAGATGGAGCACGAGGTTGGAAAATCTAATACTCCACCTAAATTGTTACGTGTTGAAGACTATTATAGTTGGAGAGATAGGTTTGAATCTTACTGTAGATTCCATGATCTCTCAATCTGGATGTGTATCAAAGGAGGATACACGGCACCCACCCAAACTGTTCAAAATGCTGTTGTTGTGGTAACCTATAATCTGATGAGTGAACAACAAAAGAAAGCCTATGAAAATGAGAATAAAGCTCATTCTTGTATCAAGATGTGCTTATCTAAGGAAATTAATCATCAGTTGAAATCTTTTCATACTGCTAAAGCACTCTGGGAAGCGCTTGAGAAAAGATGTGAGGGAAGCCCACAAGTGCAAGCTAGCAAGAAGAAGCTTCTGAAAAAGCAGTTTACTTTGTTTAAAGCTTTTAAAGGAGAAACTCTTGATGCTTATGTTACACGTTTCTACCATCTGTTAAGTGAGATTGAAAACCATGAAATCACTATTGAGGAGGTAGAGAAAACCGAAAAGTTTCTTGAGGGTTTACCTTCTAAATGGGAGATGTATGGTGTGATGATTACAGACAATGAAACCAGATATGCAACCATGACTCTTCAGTAGGTTATTGACAAGATCAAAGGATATGATTTCACTAAGAAGTCGAAAGATACTGATTCTGATCAGGTTCAGGATCCAGGACTGTATCATGGAAAAACTTCTATCTCGACTGCTTCATCCAGTTCGACCACTGCTTTGTTTGTTGGTAATGCTGATGAAAAGGGTGAAATGATAAATGATGAACTGTGTTTCATTACATCATCTGGAAATGAAGCTAATGGGAAACCTTCTGAGAAGTCACCTCAAGAACATCAAAAGATGCCTATGAGTGTGAAATCTGCTGAGCAGCAACTGTCTGTTCTTGCTTCATTTGTAGCTTCATATGAGAATTATATTGATTGTAAAATCAACGATCTAATTCTTTTTGATGAAGACTATGAACAGATAGATCCTGATTATCTTGAAGAAATAGATCTCCAAGATTAACTTGCTTTGTTGTCAAGGAGAGTTAAGAATTTCTTAAAGAAGAATGGAAGAAAGGTTGTTGGCAACAGATCAGGGTTTGATAAAACCAAGATCAAGTGTTATAACTGTAAAAGTTACGGAGACTTTGCTAGAGAATGCCAAAAACCTAAGGTAGAGACTGGTGAAGGGAAACAAGGCTCGGGAAATACTTTGAATTCCAAAGCCTTAGTAGTGAAGCAGCTAGATGGTTCTTATGATTGGAAAACTCAGTCCGAGGAAGCTATGATGGCTGAAATTGAAGATCAAGAGATTGTGGCTGAGTCAAAATCCTATATGCCCACTGAATCAGCTTTTGAAATAAAGGTGCCTGAGACTCCTGTCAAAGCTAATGTCGATGATGTGTTAGATTTGGGTTCAACTGAAGATTTGGATCCTGTAGATTTTGTGGCTAAGATGGCTGAACTACAAACCGATAAAAAATGGGTATGTCTAGATCTTATCTCTCTTGTTGATCTTTGTCAGTTAGTTTCTAGCTTACAGTCCCAAGTTAGTGTTTATGCTGATTCTTATAAGACTTTAACTGAAACTAATAATACCCTATCATCTCAACTTAGCACACTTAGTGAATCCAGTGAGGCTGTAAGATCTGAACTTGACTTAGCTAAGTTAGATATACGTAGGCTAAGTGATGATAAACAAGCCTTAAAGGATAAGATTAAGGCAGATGCGGCTGACAAGACAGCTTTTAGAGATACCGTGAATGAGAAATCAATCATCATAGATGGTCTCTATATGAACATAAATGATCTAAATCTGTCCATTGCTAATAAGGATAAAGAGTTAGCTGATTGCAAAACAAAACTTGTAGCTCAGAATCGTAAGCTTGAGAGCTATAGGTCGTCTGAAATGGATAAAATGTTAGGTGCTCAGCGTAGTGTGAAGGATATGTCTGGTTTAGGATATAATGATATACCTCACCCATTCAATTCAAATTACACAAAAACTCGAGTAGACATTGAGATGGTGGATGTTAACCCTGAGACGAAAGTATCTAATAAACCAGAAAAGGTAGAGGCACAGAAGGATGTTATTAAGAATCTTTCATCTGATAATAGTAAGAGAATTCCTCACAATAAAGTACAATTTTTACCAGGTGGAGTGATTAATGATACTAAGATTGATGAACTGATTAATAATGAACAAGTTAGTGACCCCTTAGTGCCTAAAACTCCAACTGATAATGCAAAAGTCGTTAAATCACAAAAGCAGATGTCTTGCTTCAAGTGTCATCAAAAAGGACACGTAGCTTCTTGTTGTCCAAATAAGAAGTTGGAAGCATCACATAAGCCAGTGATTCTTGAGAATACACCGACCAACTCTAGTTCAACTGTAGACAGGTTAGGCACCACATTTGCTATTGGTAGCAAACCTGTAAACATTTTGAAAAGAGATGGTAAACATAGTGTATCTCCACCTAAATCTAAGAGGCCTTATGCTCAGTATGATAATGTTTCTAATAAGTCAAGAGATAAGACGCCTTCGAGATTTAGGACCCCTAGTAGAAGCCACAGTCAATATGAAAGTGGATCTACATCACGTGCACAAGGTTCTAGTTATGTGCCTAGGAGGTTTTCTACTAACTCTCCTCATAGGCAGAAGACTTTACATCATCAACAGCCTCAAACTCCCGTGAAAGTTACCAAGATTCCTGACGGAACTGATTATGGTTATTTCAAGGAGGTTCAGATTTTTGATGATAAGGGACTATCCAAGACCGTAATGGCTTGGGTCCCTCTTGAAAACTAATTGTGTACATCTTGTTATGTGCAGGAGCAGACTGTGAACAAGGATAGCTGGTGGTACGTCGACAGTGGATGCTCAAGACAAATGACAGGAGAGAGAAGTCTACTGACGGACTTCAAAGAAAGTCTGAAGCAAAAGGTTAATTTTGCTGGAGACAAAGGAGGTATAATAACTGGGAAAGGAAATGTTTCAAATGGAACATTGACTTTAGAGGATGTGAATTATGTTGAAGAACTGACTCACAACCTAGTAAGTGTTTCCCAAGTCTGCGATAAAGGTCATCCAGTTCATTTCAATGAAAAGAAAGCTTTAATTCTGAAGCCGGGGATTAAAATACCTGACGATTGGATATTGATGAGGGCACCAAGGAAGAAGGACATCTATGCGATAAACATGGGTGTTTCTAATTCTTCAATGGTATCTACATGTTTGCTATCCAAGGCTTCAGAAGCAGACGCGCTACTATGGCATAGGAGAATGGCACACCTAAACTGGAGAAAGATGAACTATATAACCAAAAATGGTTTAGTTTTGGGTGTACCGCAAAAACGTTTCGAGTCTGAGGATAAGTGTGTTCCTTGTATGAAAGGAAAGCAGCATAAGAAACCACACAGATCTAAGACTGAGAACTCAATCTCCTCACCATTTGAGTTGCTACATATGGATCTTTTCGGCCCAATAAGCAAAAGAAGCATAGGTGGCAAATGGTATTGTCTAGTTGTCACAGATGACTATTCTAGATTCTCGTGGGTATTTTTCTTAGGATCTAAGGATGAAACTCCAGGTATTCTGATTGAGTTTCTAGATCAAGTTGAAAATGTATACAAAACGAGAGTTAAGCGTATTCGTAGTGATAACGGAACAGAATTCAAGAATTCGACGTTAGATATCTATTGCTTAAGCAAAGGGATAATTCATCAATTCAGTGCACCATATGAACCTCAACAGAATGGTGTGGCTGAAAGGAAGAACAGAACGTTGATTGAAGCTGCTAGAACAATGCTTGCAGATTCAAAGCTTCCGGTCATCTTTTGGGCAGAAGCAGTGAATACAGCATGTCATGTTCTGAATAGAGTTATTACGGTGAAAAAGCATAACAAGATTTGAACAATAAGAAACCAAACTTAAAAGGATTTGAACCCTTTGGAGTTACCTGTACAATATTGAAAACTGGGAATCCAGCTAAATTTGGTGAGAAGGCTGACGAAGGATTTTTCTTAGGTTATATGCCTAATTCTCCAAATAAAAGGGTTTTCAATAAAGTCACGAGTCGTCTGGAGATAGAGTATAACATTGAAGTTACAAGTTATACACCAGATGTACACAAGGGCTTAGATTGGCAATTTGATTATTCTGATCTTTTTGCATCTTTCAAAGTCCCGATTAGTGACTGTGTCAGTGATTCAGAGATACCTGAGCATTTATTGTATGAAGATACGGACATTGGTCCTACTTCAACATCGAGTGTTCCGAAGTCTGGAATTAAGACAACTGTTGACTCAAATGAAGCCACTTCAAGTGGGTCACAACAACCTTCAAAGGACAAGTATCAAGAAACAGAAGATTTTGAGGATGATCTTCACACAATGTTTGATGATATATGAGAAACGCTCAAAAGTACTATATTTTAGTAGTATTTTACTCCGAATCTTAGATGTTTTTATTGCATTTAATTAAGGTTAGATATTGATTTCGTTCATATTTGCAATTAGATATGGAAATGGAGCGTTATGAAAAAAGAAATGGAAAACGGTCAATAAACGAGTTAAATGATGCGTATTTGAAGAATAAAGCGAAGCCGAAGTTGAAGATTAGATTAAAAGAAGAAAAATGATGTAATCGGCTGGAAAATGCATCCATACGCCGTATGGATCATCCATACGCCATATGGATGAACCGGTGGAGGCCCAGTGTCACGCGGACGTGGGCCGGGCTTAAAATCAATCCATACGCCGTATGGAAAATCCATACGCCGTATGGATTGAAAACACAGAAAGTATATAAACGCGATTTTTAACCCTAAAAAGGGATTCGGCTAGGGTTTTGTTGCAGTCGATATTTTACGAATTCTAGGGTTTATTTATGAACTTTAGGAGTATTTTGGAGGTACGAAGACTCAAGATCGAGGATAGTTCATCTTAGTTCTTCGTAGTTCGTAGTTCGTCATTTTGATTCGGTATAACTTTCTTTATTTGATATCATTGATGACTTTGATGTTATTTAATCTGAGTTTTTCTGTTTTCATGATGAATTGAGTATCCAAAGTAGTTGTGTAATTAATAAACTCGGATTATGATTATTGAACGATTATTATTGCGTATTGAATAAGTTATTTAATTGAAAACGATTATATTGCTCGTAGATCCTTGTTTATTGGTAACTGGTAATTATTATTGTTCAACGTGGTTAATAACGTTAATGAGATTGAGTTCCTTTAATGCTATTAATTATTGATGGTTATAATCTTAGAGTTTTAACTATTGCTAAATATGTTGAGTCTGATAGGTTGAATGAATGACAATTATACACTTTAAAATGAACAAGACAATAAGTAATTATTGGGCATTGTTGAGTCATGCCACTAGAGTTAATTATCATGAGTTGTGAATGTTTAATGCTCAATTTAGGGAAAGTGTAACACCCGCCAAATTAGGACTAGTAATTAGTGTCTAATTCTATGTTAATACATGTAATTAGTTCTGTGTTAGGCTAATTAATGTATCGAAATATATATTGATGAATATATACAAATTATGCGATTTGATTTAAATCGTACGCAATTCAAATCGAATGTAATTCGATTCAATTTATACGGACGTTGGTGATCAATTTTATTAAATAATATAAAGTTATTTAATAACACTATATATCCAAAATATTATTTTGATAATATTTCAAGTGTATTTCGTATCGTACAAACAAAGTCTACGCGACTAAAATATTAAACGCGCGAACAACCCAAACAAATTTAAGTTATAATTTTTATAACTCAATTATAAAGTAATTAGTAACACACTTCAATAGAAATAATGAATAAATTATCGTAAGTTAAAAACCTACGTTTAATGCGTACAAAAACTATTTAAAACGTTTAAATAACGGAGAAAACGAACACCACGCGGAGCACGGAGACGGAGACTGAAAGGAGGAGGCTTCCACCAAAACCCCCTCCCCTCCCTCCTTTTCTCTCATTCAATCAACTCCTCTCTCTCTCTCTTCTTTCTTTTCTCTCTTTTCCACCTTCTTCAAAAACCTTCACCACCATCACCATAATTCACAAATTAACACCATCAAACGCACTCGAATCACTTAGGCCATTTGAAGAAAAACGACCACGGCATCACGATCTACAACTCTATCTTTTCGGAATCTCGATTCACCACTTTGTAAGTTTTCGACAAAACCCGAAACCCTCCGTTTTTACTTCTTTTTACTTGAAAGTTGTTTGAATAGACTTGAAATGTCCTAATATGGGTTGGGTAAAAGTAGGGAACCAAACCATGACCGGAAAATATGTTTTCGGCCCAAATTCCGGCCAACAGCGCGTTATGTCGCAGAGGCCCCAGGCCACCTGCGACATAAACTCTTATGTCGCAAAACCCTTACTTATGTCGCATATAGCGACACAAGGACCTATGTCGCAGTCATGACCTGCGACACAACAAACTATGTCACATTAAATTGCGGATGTCGCACTTAGCGAAACAAGCCCTTATGTCGCAGATATAATCTGCGACACAACAGACTATGTCGCATTAAATTGCGGATGTCGCACTTAGCGACACAAGCCCTTATGTTGCAGATATAATCTGCGACACAACAGACTATGTCGCAGTTAGCGACACAAGACTTATGTCGCACCTAGTGTCGCATAAGACAGAACCTTGAAAACATGGATTTTTACTAAGTGTCAAGACCGGAAATTTTATCACTTGATTTTGCCGAATTCAAATCCCAACCAGGGGCTCAGCCCCTTGGACCCCGCTAACCAGGGGCGCTGCCCCCGGACCCCCGTCATTTACGGGCTTCGCCCATACCCTAGGGATACAAGTAACAGTTTTATATCCAAACTTTATACGATACAACAGAACACATATACTTTTGTAAGTGAACAAACAACTCAAGCATAAGAATAATAGTTAAGATTATTATTACAAGCAATCACCAACGGGCCGTACACATTTTC
Source organism: Pseudognaphalium luteoalbum (assembly GCA_963422505.1). Taxonomy (NCBI): domain Eukaryota; kingdom Viridiplantae; phylum Streptophyta; class Magnoliopsida; order Asterales; family Asteraceae; genus Pseudognaphalium; species Pseudognaphalium luteoalbum. The sequence goes on from OY730195.1 coordinate 31,932,738, forward strand.
AAAACACTTAGACAATCAACCAAATTGTAATCATTTGGACATTCTAGTTGGACGAACAACTACAAGGTAGTCTTATTAGATACCTTCTCATGTTTATAACCATCGCGTGTCGTGGACACCCTCAGGTTACAAGTCCTTGGACTTCATCACTCGGCTAATCAATCTCAGTTTATTGAAATAAACTCTTCAGACTCAGGTGAGTCTCATGGCCCCTCTTTTTACTGTTTTACTAGGGGTGTGATACATTGCTCTGTTTTTAACACGTGAACGCGAGTACATATTTCAATATACTACATGAGTTGTTTTCAACTAATCATTTCAAAGCCCTTCGTCATCATAGTTTGTTAATACGTTGTAGCGTGAATATTAGTATATGGTACCATATAGGATTGACCCTCCTCGTTCGGGTTAGCAAGCACTAACCGGGTAAACGGACGTACTAATATTTGGGAAGACGAGTGTTGATTAGGCACTCGTGGAGGCAAAAACGCTCAGGCTGTGACCCTGACCCTCGAGTTAAGCTCAACTATGCGCTCATGATTGTATACATTTACTATCTTTATTTTCTGGATGCAAATCATTATTAAATCTTGCGGTTCATACTATATTACTTGATTTCAAACCTGTGAGCTCACCAGCTTTAGCTGACCCATTTTAGCATGTATCACAGGTACCCATCAATAGGTTTTGGCTGCTAGCAGGATTATTATAGCTCGAGTCAGCATGCAGACAATAGAGATTTTCTTGCATTAGTATATTTTGTACAAGTACTTATGTACTGAAATCTCAATCAAATCGAACACGAGCTATGCATAGCTTCAAAAGTTGTAAACATTTAATATATCAATGTATGTTGTTAAAACGACGCATATAGAGTCGTTCGCTATATATCTTGTGCTTTGTATATTGACTAGTAACACCCAAATCGTGCTTCCGCAAATCATTAAATTTGGGGGTGTTACAGAAAGGCACACAATTGACTGATCATCTTGTGACATCGGACCGATGTTTCAGGTTGGACCCTAGATTGTAGGAATTAGTTGGACCCGAAACGTTGGCTAGTTCATATTCAATTCAATATCATTGAAGAATTTGGTATTAAATTGATATAAAAGAATCACAATTAGATAATCAATACGTAATGAATCGGGATATTTGAATCTGAGTGACGTTAATTATACAATTACTTATTCCTTCCTATCTGTTATTGGTTATTATTTTATTTTATTTGTTTTACTTATCTCGAGTTATTAGTTTATAAATTTCATGTTCGTACGGAACTAAAACGCCCCCTCTTATTTACTGCTTTATTAGTTAATTAGTAACTTCTATTTTCATAAATACCACCGTTCCTGTGATCGATTCGGTCTTACCGATTCTATACTTACATTCGATCAGGTATTCTTGCCTGGTTGTGTGAACAGTATTAATTAGGTATTTCCATTTATAAATAATAAAACAAGACGCGCTTTCACATGCACCAAGTTTTTGACTTACTCCTTTGAAACACTTAAGGTTATCTTCAGCTCGTTCAGAAGATATGCCTCCATTAGAAGAGATTGGTACTAACTTAGGAGATGAGTTAATAGTTGACCCTATACCGGTTACTAGAACAAGTAAGAATCATCCCGTTGAAAACATCATCGGTGATATTAATACTCCTGTTCAAACTAGGACTCAATCTAAAGCTTGTACATCTGAAGATTTAGAAAGCTTGTATACTGCTATGAAAGAGACAGGGATTCCAAATCAATGTCTATATTCATGCTTTATCTCATAAGTTGAGCCTAAAAATGTGCAAATGGCACTAAAAGAAAGCTCATGGGTCGAAGCTATGCAAGAAGAACTGTCACAGATCTCTAAGTTACAAGTTTGGGAGTTGGTTGACCTTCCAAAGGGAGAGTATCCAATTGGAACTAGATGGGTATTTAAGTGTAAGAGAGATGACCGGGGAGTCATTACTCGCAATAAGGCCTGTCTAGTGGTTCAAGGGTTTAATCAACAAGAGGGTATCGATTACAATGAAGTGTTTGCACCAGTTGCTAGGCTAGAAGCAATTAGGGTATTCTTAGCATTTGCATCATATTATGGTATAAAGGTTTATCAGCTGGATGTTAAGAGTGCCTTCTTGTATGGCAAAGTTGAAGAACTGGTGTATGTTGCTCAACCTCCAGGGTTTACTAATCCTGAGTATCCAGATAGAGTATATCGCTTGAATAAGTCTCTATATGGATTACATCAAGCACCAAGGATGTGGTATGCAACACTATCAACGTATCTACTTGATAATGGATTTACAAGAGGAGCAATTAATAGTACACTGTTTGTGAAATGGAAGAAGCAAGACTTTCTACTAGTACAAGTTTATGTTGATGACATTATCTTTGGATCTCAAGGGGCAACCAAAGCTGGGACTTTGGTATCCTACTGGTGAAAACTTAGATCTTGTAGCATATACTGATTCGGATTATGGAGGATGCAATCAAAATAGGAAGTCTACGACCGGAGGATGTCAATTCCTAGGAGGTAGATTAGTATCCTGGCAGTGCAAGAAGCAAAGCTCGGTTGCCATTTCTACATGTGAAGCTGAGTATGTTGCAGCTGGCAGCTGTTGCTCTCAAGTTGTTTGGATACAACAGCAACTGCGGGATTATGGGTTAAGCATAACAAATACTCCTATGATGATTGATAACGAATCTACTATGTCGATAACCAATAATCCGGTAAAGCACAGTAAAACTAAACACATTGATATTCGACATCATTTCATTAGAGAGTGTGCTGAGAAGAAATTGATAAGGTTAGTTAAGGTACCGACTGCGGATAACTTAGCAGACCTCTATACAAAGGCGTTCGAGAGAGCAAGATTTGAGACATTGGTTCAACTGAATTGAATGAGAAATCCAGAGTGATTAGTCTTCCAAGGGTATTTTTGTAATAGTTAGTAGTTATTTCTGTGTACTTATTTAAAAAAAAAAATTAAAAAAAAATGGGGGCGTATACTTGTTACCTGCGGGGAATCGCCTCAAATAAAAGAACAAAAGAAGTTCTTTTAGAAAAAGCTTTAAGTTTTTAGCTGTAAAAAGTTGGGAAATGATAGTACATTATGAGAATAAGCTTCACAATAATAAGCTTAAGTCCTAAGTATGATATGTTAGTAGGTTCAAATAAAGTTACTTTAGATCTACAGCGGTTCTATCAGGTATGTGTTTATATTTATTTGATTATACACCTATATCCACAAGTTATAATTTGGCTATTTTATTTAAAAGATTAGATGGCTTCATTATATGATGTACTGGTAGGCAAATTATACGACATTTTCTAAGCCTTAAGAAGTTAATTAATTACTTGTTTATTATCTTGTGTTACTATTCTATGATGTATGACAGTAGTCTTAATTGTTGGGTAATGGTATTGCCATACACTGTTATCATGCATTTTTTATTAATACAATCATTTGACAAATAGTAGAAATATGTGTATTAATTTTATTACTGGTGACTTATGTTGTACTGAGTACAGACCTGAAGCCTTTAATTAAATTAATATTCTCAAATGTATTTTGAGTTATGCTAGAAGGGATCCTCTGTTGTACTAAGTACAGATCTGGATAACATAACATACTCAAGGTATATCTGATATTTGTCTGATCTTAAAATTCAAGTGTATGTTATATGTTTCGAAAAGATACATCATTTAGTAACATCTACCTTGAAATTTAAACGATGCAGTGTTATGAGTTTTACTTGAAATTCTTCAGTATGTCATATAATAGAAAGCACTTGATAATATTCATACTAACAATAAAAGTGTTTGCTTAGAAAGTCGAGTATAATTTGTTTATGTGGATCATAATACCGGTAATCGTCTTGAATTGTCTATAGTTAAAAAATATTCACTTTAAGTGAGTAATGCATTTATTAATTAATGCTATGTGGATAAAGGTACCTAAGATATAGTTTTATAAATATAAATGTATAAATGATAAACTTAGTTGTAACTTTATGGAAATTTATTTGAATTTCATAAGACATGTATACTAACAATCAACTTAGACTTTTTAATAAATTTTAAATAGCTTGTTCTTTCTAATATGATCCCTAAGCAGTTAGAATTTTAAGCGTTTTATGTTCAGTTAGTTTATTTTCATAGAATGTTAGTAGTTTTATTATTTTAAGTTTTGTAACTATTTCTTAGAATTAATAAATAAAAGTCTTAATTACTATTCTTGTCTTATTTCGTGTTTACCCTTTGGATTTATTTTATACTGTGATATTCTTATATATGTTGAACAAATGTAACAACTTCAAGTGAAAAACGATTTGTTTATTTTTGACTTGAATTTTGACTTAGGGCCATTTTAATTACGTTTTAATTTATACTTATCATTTAATTCGATTTTTAAACTAACATTGCGAGTTTGACCAGTCAAACTTTGCGAGCCGAGTTAAAACATGCGAATCGAATAAAGAGTATAAAAGGAAACAGGTCCACGAACCGAGCCACACTTACTCCACAAACCGAACTCACACCTTCTGCGACTCGAGTCTGTGCGAAACGAACCGAATTTGATTTTCGGTTGATTTTCGAATTTTTAGAACGGGGAAAGGATTTTCAATCCGTGGAACTTATACAACTTTTGATTACGCATCTTTTGAAGTAAGTTTCATGAGATTTCACCGTGTAATTTGTGAGAAATCGATCGGTTTACGTTTTCGAATGTTTCGGTTTGGTTTATCACGGATTTGAATCAAATTAGTGACTTATAAAACATAAAACATGTTAATAATGGCTAATCGATGCTTAATAGACATGTTTTAATCATTTAATTGCATCGAAAACGTTTGATTATTGATTTAAGTTTTGATCTCGTTAAAACGTCGGTCCTACGAACCGAGATCTATCTCGCTTCGTAGCCCGCTCCAACGAACCGAGATGAATTCTTGTTGACTTTCGTTGACTGCAACGACACGAACTTGTTTCGTGTGATTTCAGTTGAACAAAACGAACCGAGATCTTTCGTTTGACTTCAGTTGACCGAAGCGAAACGAACTCACCTCGTTTGACTTCCGTTGACCGAAGCGAATTAAACTCACTTCGTCAGACTTCAGTTGACCGAAGCGAGATGAGATTCTTATCTAACTTTGTTTGACTGAAGCGAGTCGAGCTCAGCTCGCAGAGTTTCTGCGAAGGGAGTTGATTTCTTTAATTTTTGCAAATTAAAATTTATAATTGACTTCCTTTGACTTTGAGAACTGAATTTCACCTGTTGACTTCAGTTGACTTAGTAAAATAAAGTTAAATTTATAATTTAAGAAAGATAACTTGTTTACGATTTGAGAATCTTTTGGTTACAAATAATTAACAAGTTACTTGTTTTTACACGTTTAGACTTACGAACTTATGTTATAAGTTAAATATGTGTAATAATTTAACACTTTAAGTTATTTCATATCGAAAGTCTTCCGACTCATAGCGTAGTCGAGCAGCGTGTCCCGATCATTGTCGGCGGTATGATAACTTAAATTGTGATTTAACTAACAGACTTTATATAATTTATAGAATATAATTGACAAGTTAATAATCTTTAGTTGTTCAATTAAGATTCAGTGACTTAAGTTATTAGTTGATAGTATACTTAGACGTTTGATGATCTTTTTGATCATAATACGTTAAAGTTACATTTACATAATGTTCGTTACTCTAATCTTTTGCTATTTGTGTAATTGTAAGTTACAGATATGGCTAACAGATCATTTGAGAAGGGTCACAACGTACTTGTGAACCTGGATTTTACTATACGCGGTGCTGAGCGTTTCGAGCAAATACTGACCTATCTAGCACGCTCAAGGATTCGTTTTGCTATTACTGAGTCTCCGCCGCTGAACAAAGATCTTCTTACACGGTTTTGGAGAAACGTTGTTTATGACGCTGCTGCAAATCCTCCTACTAATGTATGATAGTCAATCAGCATGCGATTTCCTTTACAGCTGCTGATATTCGACAGCTCTTGCAGTTGGGAACTGTAGAGCAAGAGACCAGTCCTTCTGCTTATTCTGCTGATTTTATAGAAGGAGCTCTAAGTCGTACTGGATATTCTGGACCACGGAGAGGACGTCAGTTTGTCAAGGCCTTTGTTCTTGGCCAGTGGAGATTTCTATTCACCGTGATTGTTTCTATTTTTGGAAACAAGAAATCAGGTTTAGATGAGCTTAGTCCAGAGCTTATGTCTGCTGTACTGTCACTGGTTTACGATAAACCATACAGTTTCTCTTCCTATATCTTCAATTCTTTTATCGGACAGATTACAGGAGCTGTGCGAACGCAGTTTATTCTTTATCCCCGATTCTGCATGCTTCTGATTCGAAATCAAGTTCTGAATCTCCCGGCTTATGAAGCTGATTTTCATGTGGAGACGATAGGGTTGAGAGGTTACAACGCTTGTTTTCTGGTGTCGAAGCGTAAAGATGACATCAAACCTGAGGCTGCTGATCTCTTTGGGCATCTTCTTGATTCTAATTATGTTGCTCCACCGAACAATGGTTGGATAGATGTCGGAGCACATGTTCAAGCTCAAGCTCAACAACAACAACAAGCTCAACCTCAAACAGCAGCAGAGCCACAGGAGCTCATTGAGGATGTTTTACGTCAGGCTGAACAGCCAGGACAGCAAGTTGTACCTGAGCTAGCTGCTGAAGTTCTTCATGAGGTTTTAGTACAGAATGACGATGCTCATGATCCTCTTATTCAAGAGATTGATCAATATATTGATATTGAGCCTGCACAGGAAGCTGAGGCTGCAAACCCAGAGGTTGCGAGACCAGAGGGGGAGCAGAGACAGCAAGATAGATTAGTTGTTGTACCGGTTAAGGTATTATATCTGATTAATCTTAAATATATAGAACTTGTATGATAGAGCTTTACGCTAATCATAAATGTTTAATACATTCAATATTAGGATTCTGTTAGATCATCTGGAGGTCGTGATGGTGAGACGGCTTCAGATAATGATTCTAAGAATACACCTTCTCCTCCTCCGTCTATTTCTGAAAAGAAGAGGAAGGGCAAGAGTATTCTGGAGGAAAATCCTGAGGAGGCTGATACTCCGTTGATGAAACGTCCGAGGACGTTGACTATCGGACAAGGTTAGTATTAATTATAGAGTTAAATAATCTTAACTTATTGTTTCTCAGGAGTTAAACTGAGTCAGTCCATTCTGTATACAGTTGCTCAAGCTACACCACAGGTAGAGAAGGATACACCGGTGGTTTCTGAACCGATATCTTTACCACTTCAGGTATGAGATATAAGTTTTATAACTACAAGTGTTATGCAATTAATTAGAGTTTGAGACAAGAGTAATCTGTATCAATTACTGATTTTAATTGTGTTTAACTTCAGCATGAGATTGCTGATCTAGTTCGTACGGCTAACTTTCCGACGACCAAAGGAACTAGATTTGCAGCGGGCTTGCTTATGCATGCCTTGTCTCAACCGCATACACCATTGACACGCGATTGGCATATTGAGTCTCTCACACCGCCTGGACCTACAACGATCTCTATTACTCCAATGACTGATGCAGAAAGGATTACGTCCTTAGAGTCGAGAGTAAAGGATTTAGAGAAGGTTGTTTCTCAGATTCCGGAGCTGGTGGCGAATAATCTTCTTTTTGGTCAGCAGATGCTCAATCAGAATAACGCATATACAACACTGCTGAAGACTGATGATACTTTGCTTGCTGATTTCAATCAATAAAGATTGAAAATTTCTTCCTTGGAGCGTTTGGTCTTGAAAGCGCATTCAGGACAGTCTACTCAGGGGGAGATATTGGAATATTTGGAATCCTGCAAAGAAGATGAGCTGAAAAAGAAGAGAGATTCAGACAAAGACGATGATCCCAATGCACCAGAAGGCGGTGAGCAGACTGGTCCTTCAAAGACTGGTGAGCAAGCTACAACTCAGGGGGAGTCTGGTGGTGATGCAAGTGGTGCTGGAGCTGGTACAAATGCTGATAAGACTTCACCGGTTCAAACAGAAGCTGGTAAGATAGCTTAGTATTAGCATAGTGTAGTAATTATTGGTGTTAATTTGTAATTGAATAATTATAACTTAATATTCTGGTAATATATTCGGCTTGAGATTGCAATTATAAGTTAAATATATTAGAAATTAGTTAAGTTATTTGATTTTGAAAAGTTAAATAAATTTGTGATCGAAAGTCTTCCGACTCATTGAGAAGTCGAGCGGCGTGTTCTGATTTATTTCAGCGGTCAAAGTTTATTTTAACTTAGACATTTTAGACTTGAGAGTTTTTATAACTGACAGGTTATAAATGTAATTTTATAACTAGACAAATGATATATAATTTAAAGATATAACTGAAAGTTAAGTTTTTAGAAAAATAATAGTTCAATCAAGTCTTGGAAATTATATAAGTTAATTAATAGTAAATTTAAATGTTTGGTGTTGATTCACAATACATTAGAATTTAAATTTAATTAATATTTGTTAAGTGTTTTAATATAAGACTTAAGGAATCTTAGATTGATTCAGGGTAATCAATAAAAGATTTATAAGTAATATAATATTGGTTTAATTACACAATTGAGATTATAAAGAAATTCTTCGATTGATTCAGGGAAATCAATGAAAGAGTTTATATTATTAATTTGATTTGTGTAGGTATTGAAATGCTAGAATTAAGTGATTCTGGAAGTGATTTGATAGATGAGATTGATGAAGAAATCGATTTTGATCTAGAGGAAGGAGAATTTATTCCACCTGAGGATTGGACTTCAATTCCAGAACCTGAAGTACACGATGGTGTAGATCCTGATATAAATGTTGATGAACACATCGTGTGTCTTTTAAAGACTGAGTACATTTTCAGAAATGATGATGTTGAATCAGTTATTGATCTGGAAGCATTTGAGAATGATTCTACAGATTCAGAGAATGATAATACTGATGATATTGATGAGAAGTTTAAGCATCTAGTTGGAAATCCTTGGTATATCCAAGAGATGTTGAAAAAGAAGAAGGAGAAAAAGCCACGAGTGATGAAAGAAGTTGATATCACTGGAAAGCGTGAGCTTAAGACTGGCATCATTGGTTGGTATTATGATTCTGATCTGAGATTGTTTGCTGTTAAACGGTACAATGGAGTACAATATTTCAAGAAAAATTTGACTTACTTTAATTCTTTACCTCGATATGAAATTCGAGATTTGGCTAGATTGGAGATGATTAATCCTAGTAATGATGATTATGCTAAGTATGTGGAGAAAATAATCAAGACTGAGGGTGGATCTATGAAGTTTGACAAGATAAAGCCAAGAAAAGGTAAGACTAAGAAGTTAAAGGAAAGAAATCCTCGTACAGGAAAAAGATTGAAACAGAAAGTCTATCCAGCAGTCAAATGTGTTCAGCAAATACCGATTAAGACTATGCCTCAGAATATTTTGGGAAATATGAAGAGTTGGGGTGTAGATACTGTAACGGGTGAAGCCTTTATGGTTGAAGCTGATGATGAAACTCCTACAGGTGAAAAGGAAATCTTACGTGTTTATGATAGACGTCATTTGATGAATCTTTCCAAGAGTGATTTGATTATGTTATACAAGAACAAGATCATGTCTACTTATGGATGGAGTGATGTTGCTAGAGATTACCAGAGAATGGTAAAGACGTGTATCAAATTGAAGGTTTTTGCAGGTAGTAAGATTTACAAGTAAAGATCAAAGACAACTTGAAGACATAGACGCTAGAGCTATTGTCAAGGGGGAGTCTGTTGGGACATGTGATTGTGACAACAGATCTAGCTTGTAATAGTACTAGTGATTATTGTAATCAAGTTTGTACAATTGATTTGGATTTGTAATATGATATTAGTTTGATATTAATATTCGTTAAATATATTAGTTTGCTAAAGTGTTAGACGAATATCGATAAACTAATTATGTTTGGCGAGATGAGATCTCAAGTCGCAGGACTGAGTTCTGCGAAATGAGATCTAGGCTCGTAAAGGTGGCACCGAACCGAGATTAGCATGGGCTTGGTTCTGGGCTGCGAAGTCAGTCGACTCGCAGAGCCCATCGGCCTGCGAGCCGAGCCAGACAGAAACCATATATAAACAAATCTAGGTCAAATCGAATAAGAACTTTTGCAAAATTACCCATACGAAATTCCAGAGCAATTCTAAGCAATCTATAGGCTAGGTATTGATCGATTAACATTGTTATAATCAATACAAAGCATAATAGTTGACCAATTCACTATTAATCGTGAAACAACCGTTCACAATCCGTGAACCAAGTATGAAGGGATTCCGCACCTTAATACCTAAAGATAACCTCGTTATCGATCCTATTATATACGAACTTACATAAGGAATCTATACTAACATATAATATTATTGTATACTCCTAGCCTTAAGTCTAGCAAGTATATTGGAGTCTCGGGAAAATGTTCACTTAAGTCCAGTTCTCATTCTAATGATAGTGGAGTGTGTCAACAGTTTTAGTTCCTAAAAGGGAAACTAATCCTGTAAAAGTATAGATATCGTCCAGTGTAGGTAGAACTAACTAGTTCTAATGTATTCGATAATATTGTCCCGCGACAATATGGCCAATGGATAGTGATAACTTAATCAAGTTATGTATTGGTAATTGTTTTCCAATAATCTAACGGTGTACGACGGTGACCTATCTAAGTTAGGTATTGATATTGTTCCAAAACAATATGATGGGTGTAATTCCTAAGTATTACACATTTGTATTACATACAGTAATATGAATAAGCGTGAATTATAAAAGATTATTAATATAGTTCGAAAACAGTTGCTGAGCATGTGTTTCACCCCGAAAACAGTAAAGCAGTTGAAAGAGTGGGGCTATGGAACTCACCTGAGGAGTTAGCGATCCTACGATACGCGCGTCGTCCGATGGGTAACCTCCTAGTGTCCTAAACACGTGAGGTTATATGAGTACGAGACAAATCAGTTTGTCTAAGCGAGTTGTGTAAGTATTCATTTGTCGTTCATGTTTGGAAACTGTGTACGGGGGTCCGGGGGCAGCGCCCCTAGTAGCGGGGTCCAAGGGGCAGAGCCCCTGGTTGGGGTCAAGCTGCCAAGTCAGCTTGGAAAATTTTTATTTGTACTACTTTGCTTTAGTAAAAACGCATCTGAAATCCAAATTCGGCGAAAAATCAGGTGTTAAAATACTTAGTGAAATCATGTGTTTTTAAAATTCTGATTTGTGCGACATTAGGTGCGACATAGGGTCTTGCATCGCTATGTGCGACGTTCGCATTTTAATGCGACATTGGGGCTTACGTCGCATTATGCGACATTGGAATGGTTTGCGACGTTGGCTGCGACGTCGCAGCACTGTTTTTTTCCCTGTGACATCAGGGTCTGTTCGACGGGTTTTCAACCAAAATCAAGATCCAAGCTATTTTCGGGCAAATCTGGTTGATATAATGTTAATACATGTTTTATTAAGTGTTTGTAACTCAAAATAACAAAGAAAAGTGAAGGAATCCTTACGATTTGAAGATTCAAGGGTTTGGTTGGTGATGGTGTTCTTGATGATGAAGATGAAGATGATGATGGTGTTGTTGTTGCCGATTCTGTTGTTGTTGTTGTTGATGATTCCGAAAATGATGATGGTTGGGGGTGATATGTATAAACCGAGAGAGAGAGAGAGAGAGATGGAGGGATATGGATGTGTGTGTGTGTGTGTTTGTTTGGTAAAAATGAAGGAGAATAGGGTGGAGGGGGGGGGGGAGTATATGGGATGGCCGGCCCATCATTTTTGGTGGGTTTGGTTGTCCCCAATTGTTACGTTAATTGCCCGTGTTTTTATACCCGATCGTAATATAAATTTAATGTTTTAATTTCATAATTTTGTTTATGCTTTTTGTAAATATTTTAAATAGGAATGAAAACATTTCACTTGAGTTACAAAAATGTAACTTGGTTATAATTGTTTATAAAAATACAATTATTCAAAGTTTTAATCTGGTGCGAAAATTGACTTTTTGACCGGGTGTTACAAAAGAGCTCACGTTCCTCTGGCTTCACAAACCCTTCGCGTCGTATGGTCTGCTGAAACATGGCGTTATACCCTCTGAGCCCAATAGTATCTACAACAGAGTACGGCTCAGGTATAGCCAAATCCGGAAGACGAGCACGGATGATAAGCATACAGAATCTCGGGTAGATCATAAAACGTGATCTGACAGAACCTGAAATCTGTCTAGCCAGCTCTCCAAAAATAAAATCACAAAAGCTGTATGGTTAATTATAAACCAGTGACAGTACTGCCGATATAAGAGCAGGGCTTAACTCATCAAAACCGCCCTTCTTCGGTCCAAACACTGTAACAATCACATGCCACATGAATCTCCATTGTCCAATAACAAGAGACTTCAAAAACTGACGGCCTCTGCGTTTACCCGTATACCCCATACGGCCTAACGCACCCTCTATAAAGTCCATAAGGTACTCGTTGTCCCCATTCTCCTGTTCTACAGTACCCAGCTGTAGAATCTCACGTAATTGACCAGCAGAAAAGATAATCGGCTGCTGATTCATCGTTGTTCTAATCACTGGAGGGTTGACCGACTCATCATACTGAATGTCCGTCCAAAAATCGTTCAGGATAGACAAAGAGATCGGTGGAGACTCAGTAATCGCATACCTGATGCGAGAACGTGCAAAGAATGTCAGCACCTGAGCTACCTTTCTAGCTCCTTTGACTGAAAGATCTAAGTCAACAGAAATATTGTGACCTTTATCAAACTGTCGCGCCATATCTGTAGAATAACACAAATGACGACAACAATTAATGCACGTTAGTTAATTTTAAACTATAACGTACTATGAATCAAAATTCATCAAACATCTTAGCTTAAAATTATATATAACTTGTTACTTTGCAGCCTCAAGTCGTATATAATAAGCATTTAACGTATTACTAATCAGTCGCAAGTTAATAATATATATATATATATATATATATATATAATTAATTAAAACCAAAGTTGTATACATATAAAAATACATATGTTATTACGTGTTAATGTATAAATCTCACGTCAAAACATATATAAGTGAACTTTTAAAGTCGTAAGTTGTAATGAAAAGTAATTGAAAGTGCCACTTATTACATTTAAAAGTTGAAGTTGTAAGTTACGTTTTATTTTACAACTTAAAGTCAACTCGCAAAATCCAAAACTGAACTCGCAACTCAAATCGCACACAAGTCAACTCGCTAAGCAAGTCAATCCGCAGCTCGACTCGCAAGTCGATTTGCTAATCAACTCGGTCCGCAGGTCAACAAGTCAACGAACAAGTTGAGTCACATGGTAAACTAACACCTATTTCATCTCGCAAATCAGCTGCTGCGATCTGAGTTGAAAACTCAACTCGCAACATGAACTGATGCTGCGGGACGAAACCAAAATTTGATTAATCTGTCAGTTTAACCAAGATCTATCGATTTGTTCACGTTCATTAAGGTTCGTTTAACATTAATCCTAAAGATTCTTGTTAAATAACACCTTGAATCTATGTAAATCGTTCAAACTTCAAACCGAAACCCTAGTTAATAAAAGCTTCGATTTCAAATTAAATTCACGGTGAAAACGTTTGTAATATTCCTCAAATTGATCGCAATCTCAAGTTGTATATAACCTACGGATTCAAAAACTCTTCCTCGTGCGTGTAAAATCGAAATCAAACGAAAAGTATTTTTCGTCTCGTTTCGCCGTTACTCGATTCGCAGAGTGAAGTGAACTTGCAAATGTGAAGTGGGTTCGGTGAAGGTTTGACTCGTTTGACCTTCACATTTATACCCTGTATTCGATTCGCAAGTTTTAACTCAATTTGCAGAGTTGACTGGTCCAACTCGCGAGATTAAAATAAAATGCGAATTAAATTAAGTATATATTAAAACCCATTTACGATTATAGTTATCTCTGTAACTATTCAGCCTAAACATTTTAAATAAAATGTTTTTGCTTAAATTTTTCCTCAATGATAAACTTCTTACATATTAACCGACTAAACCTGTGATACAGTTAATCGTGTATAAAAAAAATCTTGAGCTAAAATTATTCACTTATATACCTTATGGTCTTAAGTGTATAGACTAATCTAAAATATATATATAAGTTATAATAGAAAAGTTAACCGCCGATATAAAATCAGGACACGCTGCTCGACTACATGTGAGTCGAAAGACTTTCGATTAACACTCCACTTAACCTATATATTAATTTTCATTTGTCATATTACATTTGTTCAACATAAAAAATATCTAGTATAATTTAATTCCATAGGGTATAACATAAAAACACAACAAACATAAACAAAACAGTGGTATCATGTACCATTTTATTAATCACTGAAACAAAAAATAAAGTACATAAATCAACTGGATAAGAATTTATCTGCTTAGGGATCATATTAGAGAGAACAAGCCAGGAATTATTTATTAACAAGTCTAAGTTGATTATTAGTATCCATACCTAATGAAATCCAAATAAAGTACATTAAAATTACAACTAATTTTATCATTTATCCATATATATTTATAAAATTATATCTTAGGCACCTTTATCCACGTAGCATAATTAAGAAAAACTTGATTCACTTAAAGTGAATATTTTATATAATAGACAGTTCAAGACGATTACCAGTATTATGATCCACATAAACAAGTCATACTTTCATTTCTAAGCAACACCTTTATTGTTAGTATGAAAATTATCAAGTGTGATCTAATATATGACATACTGAAGATTTCAAGCAACACATTTTCACTGTTTTAGATACAAGGTAGAGGTTTATCAAACATACACTTGACCTTTAAATGTAGACAAATATCAAACATACTTTAAAGATGCTATGTTTTCCAGGTCTGTACTTAGTACAACAGATGAACCCTTTTAGCATGATTCAAAATACATTTAAGAATATCAATTTAATTAAAGGCTTCGGATATGTACTTAGTACAACAAAGTCACCAGTAATTAAGTTAATACCCATATTGCTACCATTTGTCATACTTATAACTTTATGACTACAGTGTATGTGAGTACTATCATTCGACAACTAAGACATGTGTCATACACCATATAGTAGAAACACTAGATAATAAGCAAATAGATTTAATATTTCTTAAAAGCTTAGAAATGATCATACAATTTGCCTACCAGTATATCATATGATGAAGCTATCTAGACATTTAAAACAAACATATTATAACTTTGTGGAAAAAGGTGTATAATCAAATAAATATAAATACATACCTGATAAAACAGCCGCAATTGTAATGTAGCATTAGTTGAACCTACTAACACATCATACTTAGGACTTAAGCTTATTATTGTGAAGCTTATTCTCCTAATGTACTATCATTTCCCATAGTTTTTGCAGATAAAAACTTAAACATTTATTAAAGAATATTATTTTTATATTCTTTAAGCAAGGCGATTCCCCTCAGGTAACAAGCAAATGAATGCTATACGCCCTTTTTTTATTTTAATATAATTAACTAACTATTACATAGATACCCATGGAAGACTAATCACTCTGGATTTCTCATTCCATTTAGTTGAACTAACGTCTCAAATCGTGCTCTATCGAACGCCTTTGTGTATAAGTCTACTAAGTTATCCAAAGATGGAACCTTAACTAACTTTATTAAATTCTTCTCATCACAGTCTCTAATAAAGTGATGTCGAATATCAATGTGCTAGTTTTACTGTGCTTGACCGGATTGTTGGTGATCGACATAGTTGATTCATTGTCAATCATCATAGGAGTACTGGTTAGGTTTAACCCATAATCCCGCAGTTGCTGTTGAATCCAAAGTACTTGAGAACAACAGCTGCTAGCTGCAACATACTCAGCTTCACATGTAGAAATGGCTACCAAGCTTTGCTTCTTGCACTGCCAGGATACTAATCTACCTCCTAAGAATTGACATCCTCCGGTTGTAGATTTCCTATTCTGATTGCATCCTCCATAATCCGAATCAGTATAAGCTATTAAAGCTAAGTCTCCATCAGTCGGATACCAAAGTCCCAGCTTCGGTTTCCTTTTGAAATAACGAAAGATCCGTTTCACGGCTTGCATATGTGACTCTTTCGGATTAGCCTGATATATTGCGCATATACAAACAGCAAACATAATGTCAGGCCTAGAGGCAGTTAGATACATTAGTGATCCGATCATGGCTCTATAAAGAGTTGGATCCACATCGCTATCACTCGATGTATCAGGACCAAGTCCATGATTTACTGGAATAGGAGTGTGATAGATTTTACTTTCATCCATCTTAAATCGCTCTAATAATTCAGCAGTGTATTTAGATTGATGAATAAAGAATCCATCCTTCTTTTGATCAACTTGTAATCCTAAGAAGAAATTCAACTCTCCCATAGCAGACATCTCGAACTTTTTCCTCATGACTTGTTCAAATTCTTGACACATCTTTTCGTCAGATGACCCAAAGATAATGTCATCAACATATACTTGAACAAGAAGGAAGTTTTTCTTCTTCCATTTTACAAACAGTGTACTATCAATTGATCCTCTTATAAATCCATTCTCAAGTAGATAAGTTGATAGTGTTCCATACCATGCCCTAGGTGCTTGATGCAATCCATATAGAGCTTTATTCAAGCGATATACTCTATCTGGATAGTCGGGATCAGCAAACCCTGGCGGTTGTGAAACATACACCAATTCTTCTACTTTGCCATACAAGAAGGCAATCTTAACATCCAACTGATAAACCTTTATCTCTTTAAATGAGGCAAATGCTAAGAATACCCTAATTTCTTTAAGCCTAGCAACTGGTGCAAACACTTCATTATAATCAATACCTTCTTGTTGATTAAACCCTTGAACCACTAGACGAGCTTTATTGTGAGTAATGACTCCCCGGTCATCTCTCTTACACTTAAATACCCATCTAGTTCCAATTGGATACTCTCCTTTTGGAAGGTCAACCAACTCCCATACTTGTAGTTTAGAGAACTGTAACAGTTCTTCTTGCATAGCTTCGACCCACGAGCTTTCTTTTAGTGCCATTTGCACATTTTTAGGCTCAACTTGTGAAATAAAGCATGAATATAGACATTGATTTGGAATCCCTGTCTCTTTCATAGCAGTATACAAGCTTTCTAAATCTTCAGATGTACTAGCTTTAGATTGAGTCCTAGTTTGAATAGGAGTATTAATATCACCGATGATGTTTTCAACGGGATGATTCTTACTCGTTCTAGTAACCGGTATAGGGTCAACTATTAGCTCATCTTCTAAGTTAGTACCAATCTCTTCTAATGGAGGCATATCTTCTGAATGAGCTGAAGATAACCTTAAGTGTTTCAAAGGAGTAAGTATATCATCAAACATTGTGTGAAGATCATCCTCAAAATCTTCTGTTTCTTGATACTTATCCTTTGAAGGTTGTTGTGACCCACTTGAAGAAGCTTCATTTGAGTCATCCGTTGTCCTGATTCCAGATTTCGGAACACTCGATGTTGGAGAAGGACCATTGTCCGAATCTTCATACAATAAATGCTCAGATATCTCAGAATCACTGACAAAGTCACTTATGGGAACTTGAAATGACTGAAAGAGATCTGAATAGTCAAATTGCCAATCTAATCCCTTATGTACATCAGGTACGTAGCTCGTAACTTCAATGTTATAAGCTATTTCCAGTCGTCCCGTGACTTTATTGAAAACTCTTTTATTAGGCGAATTGGGCACATAACCTAGGAAAAATCCTTCGTCAGCCTTTTCGCCAAATTTAGCTTGATTTCATGTTTTCAATATCGTACATGTCACTCCAAAGGGTTCAAATCCCTTCAGATTAGGTTTCTTATTGTTCAATAATTCGTAACAAGTCTTGTTACGCATTTTGACCGTAAGAACCCTATTTAGAACATGACATGCTGTATTCACCGCTTCTGCCCAAAAGATGACCGGAAGCTTTGAATCAGCAAGCATTGTTCTAGCAGCTTCAATCAACGTTCGATTTTTCCTTTCAGCAACACCGTTCTGTTGAGGTTCGTACGGTGCACTGAATTGATGTCGTATCCCTTTGCTTAAGCAATAAATATTCAACGTTGAGTTCTTGAATTCTGTTCCGTTATCACTATGAATATGCTTTACTCTCATTTTATAGACATTCTCTACTAGATCTAAGAACTCCATTAAGATGCTAGGAGTTTCATCTTTAGATCCCAAAAAGAATACCCATGAGAATCTAGAGTAATCATCTGTGATAACTAAACAATACCACTTGCCACCTAGACTTCTCTTGCTTATAGGGCCAAAGAGGTCCATGTGTAGCAATTCAAATGGCAAGGAGATTGAGTTTTCAGTCTTAGACCTGTGTTGTTTCTTGTGCTGCTTTCCTTTTAGGCAAGGAACACACTTGTCTTCAGACTCGAAACGTTTTTGTGGAACACCTAGAACTAATCCATTCTTGGTTATGTAGTTCATTTTTCGGAAGTTCAGATGTGCCATTCTCCTGTGCCATAAGAGTGCGTCCGCTTCTGAAGCCTTGGATAGTAAGCATGTCGACACCATTGAAGAATTAGAGACACCCATGTTTATGGCATAAATGTCTTTCTTCCTTGGAGCCCTCATTAATATCCATTTCTCGGGAATTGTGAATCCCGGCTTCAAGACCAAAGCCTCCTTTTCATCAAAATAAACAGGATGACCTTTGTCGCAGACTTGGGAAACACTCACTAGGTTATGAGTTAGTTCTTCAACATAATTCACATCCTCTAGAGTCAAAGTTCCATTTGAAACTTTTTCTTTCCCAGTAATTACTCCTCCTTTGTCTTCTGCAAAATTAACTTTTTGCTTGAGACCTTCTTTGAAGTCTTTCAGTAGACTTCGTTCTCTTGTCATGTGCCTTGAGCATCCACTGTCTACATACCACCAGCTGTTCTTGTTCACAGTTTGCTCCTACACATAACAAGTTGTACACAGTTAGTTTTCAAGAGGGACCTAAGCCATTACGGTCTTGGTTTGTCCGTGATCATCTACAATCTGAACCTCCTTAAAGTAACCATAACTATTCCCATCGGGAGTCTTGGTAACTTTCACAGGAATTTGAGATTGTTGATGATCTGTAGTTTTAGGCCTATGAGGAGAGTGAGTAGAGAACCTCCTAGGCACATAACTAGAACCTTGTGCACGTGATGTAGATCCACTTTCATATTGACTGTGGCTTCTACTAGGGGTCCTAAACCTCGAAGGTGTCTTATCTCTTGGCTTATTAAAAGTATTTTCGTTCAGAGTATAAGGTCTTTTAGGTTTAGGTGGAGAGACACTATGATTACCATCTATTTTCAGAATGTTTACAGGTTTACTGCCTAATCCCGGTTTGGAGCCTAACCAGTCTACAATTGAACTAGAAGTGGTCGGTGTCTTTTCAGTATTCACTAACTTATGTGATGCTTCCAACTTCTTATTTGGAGAACAAGAAGCTACATGTCCTTTTTGATGACACTTGAAGCAGGACATCTGTTTTCATGACTTACTAACTTTTGCATCCGCAATCGGCGTCTTAGGCACTAAAGTGTCAGTTACATGTTCTTTATTAATCACTTCATCAATCTTAGTATCATTAATTACTCCACCTGGTACAAACTGTACTTTAGTGTGAGGAATTCTCTTAGTATCATCATATGAAGGATTCTTAATAACATTCTTCGGTGCCTCTGACTGACCAGGTTTAGTTACTGGTTCTACATAACATACTTCAGTCATCTCAGTATCTTCTGGAAGCCTAGTGTAATTTGAATTGAAAGGAGGAGGTGTTTCATTATAACCTAATCTTGACTTATCCTTTACACTTCGTTGAGCATTAAGCATCTTATCCATCTCAGTGGTTCTATAATTTTCTATCTTTCGGTTTTGCTCAACTAGCTTCAATTTACAATCAGCTAACTGTTTCTCCCTATTAGCAATTGTCCGATTTAAGTCTTTTAGGTTCATATAGAGACCATCTATGATAACAGCTTTTTCATTAATGGTATCTCTAAGTGCAATCCTATCAGAAGCATCAGACTTAATTTTATCTTTTAAGTCCTGTTTATCGTCACTTAACCTACGCACATCAATCTTAGCTAGTTCAAGTTCAGATCTAACAGTCTTATTAGATTCAGTCAATATGCTAACTTGAGAAGACAGGTTTTTGTTTGCTACAGTTAAAACACTAACCTGTGACTGTAAATCAGTAACTAAATAACAGAGATCAGCAAGAGTAAGAATATCAATACATACCCTTTTCTTGTATGTTTGAATTTTAGCCATGCGTGCTACAAAATCTTCAGGATTCATATTTTCAGTTGAATCCATATACATCACGTCTTCATCACTTGCTTTCACTTCAACCTCAGGCACCTTTACATCACACTCTGCATCAGTAGGCATGTAGGATGTAGACTCATCAATCTCAGCCATGAAAGCTTCCTCAGACTGAGCTTTCCATTCATATGAGCCATCCAACTATTTCACAACCAAGGCTTTGGAAGCAAGAGTGCTTCCCGAACCTTATTTTCCATTGCCAGCTTCTACCTTAGGTCTTTGGCATTCTCGAGCAAAGAGTCCATAACCCTGACAGTTAAAACACTTGATCTTGGTCTTATCAAACCCTGATCGATTGCCAACTACCTTTCTACCAGTTTTCTTCAAGAAATTCTTTACTCTTCTCGACAACATTGCAAGTTGATCCTGAAGGTCTATTTCTTCAAGATAATCAGGGTCTATCTGATCATAATCTTCGTCAAACAAAATTGGATCATTGATTTTACCCTGAATGTAGTTTCCATACGAAGCTACAAAGGAAGCATGAACAGATAGTTGCTATTCAGCAGATTTCACTCTCATAGGCATCTTTTGATGCTCATGAGGTGACTTCTCATTTGGTTTTCCCTTTGCTTCACTACCAGATGAGCTAACAAGACACAAATCATCAATAATCATTTCACCCTTTCCATCATCATTACCAACAAACAGAGCAGTGGTCGAGCTCGAGGAAGCAGTAGAGATAGTAGATTTTCTGTGATATAGTTCCGGATCCTGAGCCTGATCAGAATCAGTATCTCTAGCCTTCTTGGTGAAATCATATCCTCTGAGCTTATCAATAGCCTGCTCTAAGGTCATAGTTGCATACCTCTCATCATTGTCTTTAAGCATTATGCCATGCATTTCCCACTTAGACGGTAAACCTTTAATAAACTTGTCGGTTTTCTCAGTCTCAGTAGTTACAATCTCATGGTCATCTAGCTCACTCAGCAAATGGTAGTATCTTGTGGTATAGGCATTAAGATCTTCTCCTTTCAAAGCTTTGAACACAGTAAACTGCTTTTTCAGGAGATTCCTCTTGCCTGCTTTAACTTGTGGACAACCTTCACATCTTTTCTCAAGTGCAGTCCACAACGTTCTAGCAGTTTGGAAGGATTTCAGTTGATGATTAAGTTCCTTAGGAAGAATCATCTTGATTGAAGAATGAGCCTTGTTCTCAACCTCAAATTCCTTCTTTTGAGCTTCACTCATCTGTTGATAAGTGAGAACCACAATAGCATTCTCAATAGTTTGTGTAGGTGCCGTGTATCCATTCTTGATACACATCCAAATAGATAGATCATGGAATCTACAATAAGATTCAAACCTATCCCTCCAGCTATAATAATCCTCAACTCTTAACAATTTAGGTGGAACATTAGATTTTCCAATCTCGTGTTCCATCTCAATCATTTTGCTAATGTCAGACATCGTGAAGTTTAAAGTTAAACTGTATTTGCGAATTAAAAAAAAAACAAAACTCGACTTGCAGAAACTCAATTCAACTCGCAATCTCAACTCGACTCGCAGAATCTTGGTTCACAAGTCTCAGTTCGGATCGCAGTGATGTCAATTCGCAAGTGATCTCGGTTCTCAGGAGATCTCGGTTCGCAGAATATCTCAATTCGCAAAGAGGTTCGACTCGCAGAACTCACTTCGGTTCGCAAGTTCAACTCGGTTCGCAGACTTATCTGAAACCCTAATCTCGACTCGCGAAACGGCTGAAAAACCTGAAAACGAAAATTTTAGGTATTTTTACGATTGAAACTGAAAATTTCCACCGTAAACAAACCCTAAATCGTCTAGAGAGTGATTTTGATCATTAATATGTAATAATGCACGTATAAACGACCCGAATCAAACGCGATTAACACTAAAACTTCGAACTTTACTCGTATTTAGCCTGAAAGCTCTGATACCAATTGTAAGTCCCTAGTTCTAGGATCGATAACTTCGTTATCTGTAGTATTAAGGTGCGGAATCCCTCAATACAGTGTTATCTTACTAACAACGAATAAGTTCGCGTTTAGGTTAACTAATACTTAGCTTTAAACGATAAACCGTCAAAGCCTAGCCGTTAGTCTTTAGGTTTTTCTCTGAATTGAATTCGCGTGGCAAAAGTTATATTGTTTTCACGTAACGAAAACATACATATATATATCTCGTCTCAACTCGCAGCCACTAGGCCTGCGAGTTGACTCGACTCGCACACAGGCCCAAGCCCAGTTCAACTCGGATCATTGTCACCTGTTGCGTTCTGCGAGTTCAGATCTTATCTCGCATCGCCAATCCTTGCGACTTGAGATCTCGACTCGCAATAAATGTTTATTTCATTTTCGATATTCGTCTAACACTTTAATATACTAATATATTTAACGAATATTAATAACAAAACAAATATTCATTTACAAATCTAAACCAATATACAAACGTGATAACAATTACACCAGTCCTATTTCAAGCTAGATCTGTTGTCACAAACTATGTTTCAACATTTACCCGATTCAAATAACTTGACCAAAGTTTTCAGAAAATTCGGAATACACTGCATCAGTTTATGAAATAATTTTTATAAAATCATACAATGTGTTTCAGAGGCCGAAACCTTTCTATGTTATATAAAATTATGAGATCTACAACTTTCCAGTTTCGGCCGAAGCCTGAAAACGAACATATCTAGGTCACAACGGCCACTGTTTACAACTACAAAAATCTGGACAGAAATTGCAATTAACGGTATATAACTTTCGATTTCAAAAACACCTTAAACCTAATATATTAAATCCCCAAACATATAAATCGACCAAATAGTATTTATATCACAGAAAATATATATAATTTATTTGAGAAGGGATTTTAATTATACCTACTCGATCACACGGATACGCAATACTCTAGCAACTTACGAGTTCAACCACCTCCCTTCCTCCTATTTTTTTCTTTCGGGTGATACAAGCACAGCCAGGAACGTTTCTTTTATTTTATGGATCAAAGGGTTTAGGGTTATCCTTAAATATGTATTTATAGGTATAATATTTTCTTGGAGATTAAGTTAATGACTTGTAATACAATTAGGTTATAAATTAAAAAGGAAATATGGGGTGTTTGACTTTAGGTTTGGGTCGGTTTTAAATCTACCAAATTTTGACAATAAAAACGTGACCACAAATGGCCATACCACCGATTACACTCTTTATTATATTTCATCACTATAATTATTATAACTATTATTATTATTATATTTAAACATTCATTGTTATCATTATATTATCTTTAACTATTATATTATTATTTTTATTTTGATGATCGATCTCATCATTATTATATTATTATTATTATACTATTATTATTACATTATTATTATTGTTATATTGTCATTATTTACGAACCGCGTCAAAGTCTCGGAAATATTTTGTTTCTTAAAATACTACGTCTCTTTCTCGATTGATTACCTAGGTCTCAAGCACTCAACTCGTATAATACTAACGAAATAATATCATCCCTTGACTATTTCAAGTTTCCAAAAATAGAAAATTTCCATTAATAGCAAGTTTCACATAATTCAGCAAAACACGTAAATCACAGGCATGACGTAGAGATCTAGATAAGTTAAATAAATCACGAACGGGCTAAAACTACTAACCTAGCTCGAGTGACAGTTGTCACACTAGGAGTATCTTTTTCATGATCACTACTGCTAACAGTAGGATTTCTTTCAACGATTATGCGAGGAATATAAGGACCTTCGTTTAAAATGTTTGTTAACAAAGTATTATGAGCCCTGAGGAAGAGTAGCATATGACCTTTCCATAAGGTAAACTATCCAAAATCAAATCTGGGTGGTTTCCCTTTAGATCCATTGTCCATATATGCATATGAACTCTCTTGAGAGGGGTTAGTAGTCATTGCAGATCTGAATATTGAATTATTCAATCCGATCTGATACCAGTTGTTAGTCTCGTTTAAGAAAATAAATTAACAACTACTAACACAATTAATTGTAGAGGGGGTTGAATACAATTTTTCAAGTTTTAAGTAATTTTATTGATTTGAATCAAATAATACTTTACAACAATTACTTGCGGAAGAGAAAAGACACACTAATCTAAGTAATTGCACTTGATGACAAATTTAAATATAACAAGTCACTCAGCAAGGGACGCTGATGACAATCAGTGATCTCAAACACTACAGAAGTGTTGGCACAATGCTCGCTGACTAACAGGAGTGGCTGCTATAGATCAAAGGTTATATTTATAATTCATTCTTGGGAAGGTGTTTTTAATTAATTAATACATGTTTGCAGAAAAAGTAATGTACTTTCTCTGCAAATAGAAGTAGTTGACTTCTTGTATTACTGCACGTAGGTCATACGGCTATTATCCACCTTGATGAATGAACCTTCTCGGGTACACGGGTATTTGTTAGACCCGTGTACCTTGCATTGGAAATAGTTGCTGGAACATGTAAGGATTACTATTGATCTTACACTTCAGTTAGATATCTCCTTTCTCTATCTTCAGTTTTCGACTTCAGATAAAGGCTTCGTTGAGTCTTCCATCAGCTATTAATAACTTGTATTTCTTCTAAGTAGATCAACGTGGATACATGCGCTGATGATAGTTTACAAGTTACAACGGACGCTGCTACACACATGCAGCGAGATCACAAAGGTAAAGGGGATGATGAAGACGTATCAGCGTCTAAGTAACAGTTTTTTCATACATAAATTATAGAGGCAGGGTCAGTGACCCTACAATTATTATTATTGTTATTATTATTATTATTATTATTATTATTATTATTATTATTATTATTATTATTATTATTATTATTATTATTATTATTATTATTATTATTATTATTATTATTATTATTATTATTATTATTATTATTATTATTATTATTATTATGCTAGTTTATTGACCCGTGTGTATTGAATTTGCATGTGCGCTGTGGCCTGCGACACTAGGCCTGTGTCGCAGATTGCGACACTAAGCCTGTGTCGCAATGGGCCTGGGCCTGCGACACAAGGCTTGTGTCGAAGGGTCCAGACTATATAAGTGTGTGATGTCGTGTAAACGAGGTTAAGTTTTAACAGTGGAAATTACCTTACTGACTATACACAACTCATGCAAGAATACCTGGTCATATAATAGTATAGTATGATAAGTCCGAGTTGAACACAAAGAACGGATGTCAATTATAAATAAAATGGAAATTGTTACGAATAATGAAAGCAGTAAATAAAGGGACGTTTTAGTTCCGTTAGAACAATTGACTAACAATTATGAAATGAAAGTAAATATTAAAACTTAATTTAAAACAAATAATTGATAAAACAATTAGTCAAATAAAATACTTGATTCAAATGATAAAAGAAATGTATTCACTTAGACTACTTTCCTTAGAATCCGGTTATCACTTTATTAATTTGCTCAACAATGGATTTTATTGCGACATAACTAATAAGACAACCCCCTTTCTGAGGTAAGTTGATCTAACACAATTAAGAAAGACAGTAGGTGGTTTTCAGCACGCTAACTGTTCAATTAATGTTGCCCACCAAATTGTATTCGAGATTAAACCTACGCCGTTTATGTGATTTACTTTCGTGACGTGAGTCAACAAAGTCTATAACCATTAATAGCTATCTTGTTCATTAATGATTATTACCGATTATTAACCCTAACCTATCAAATTCAATATATCTAGCAATAATCGCCAATAGAAATTAACAATCATCAATAATTTCATAATCAAAAGGAACTCAATCTCAATCAATCAAGAAATCACGTTAGGTAATCACTAATAATCAAATAATAACCAAGGATCATCAAATAAACACATAAACATTCATAAAATCCAATATCTTTCGCAAATCAATAACCAAACCATCATCTAAGTATCATCATCTAAGAAAATACATAAATAGTTTAGCCACTCATAACGTTACAGAAACTCATAAACGAAAATGGAACCGAAATCATAATCAAATGAAAAAGATAAACATTTTCGAACCGAAAAACCGAAGAAATGAATGAACAAATGAAAACCTTCGATTCTCCTAGCTCTTAATCCTTCCAAATGCTCCAGAAATGAAGTGGTTGTTGGTGAAAATCGGCTGGAACAAGTTGTGGAAAGTTAACCCTAAAAATGAGATTAACTTAGGGTTTTAAACTATTCTGTCGAATTGATCCATCCGCCGGATGGATTATTCCAACCGCCGGATGGATGCGAAAAGCCCACAAGCTCGGCCCGCGTCTCTGACAGCCCATACAAGCGGGAATGAAAATTCCAACTTTTTTCACTCTTTCTTCACTCTTTTTTCTAGCTTCAAGTCTTTAGCTTATTTTCTTCAATATTAGCTCGTTTTCCGATCCTTTACGATCCAAGCTCCAATTAAACTCCTAAATGCAAATATTAACGAAATAAGTATCTTATTCACATAAAATGCATACGAATTCAATCAAACAAAGGGGTAGTTAGTACTATAATCTAGTACATTTTAGCGTTCATCAAAACATCCACCACTTGAATCCTACTTGTCCTCAAGTAGACTATCAATTAAAACTTCAAAACTCTCACTATGAACGGCAAACAAAAAGTGCAAAAGGACTTACATACTACCCAGCGTTCTGCAAACCAAATTTTTATCTTAAAATTGATTCTACCTTAAAACTTAGCAATCAAAAAACTCTCTTAGGAAAACAACTTTCTCATGTATTATTGTTAGGCATAAAAGATGATTCACCAGGATTACCGATATTGTTGTCCACCTAAACAAACTATATTACAGAATTTGAGCTTGACTATTATTATTCTTAGCAGGAATTACCCTTGATTCCCAATAGCAAAATATTCCCATACAACTAACGTGCCACAACTTTCCACACAATGGGAATCCAATTAAATCTATCATTTTTCAAACCAAGACATTGGTGACAGGTCTGTACCGTAGTACAACAAAACGACATATCTTGGCTTTGGTTTTTTCAATTCATGAGTACTTTGTACTCTTTTCTTAATAACATTTTTTTATTTTTTTTATTTTTTTATTATTCAAATATACTGACGGAAACCAGGTCTGTACTTTCGTACAACAGAGGAGACAATACCCAGTATATTCCCAAATGATGGTAATTAAGATCCCAGAATTAAGGGCTATAATACGCTATCATATAAGAATTAAGACTAAGGTCATACCTTGCTAGAGATCCTCTCGGGATAATACCTACTTCATGCATTAATATATTTAATAGCTCAACAACTTTCACATAGATTGCCTACCGATACATCACATGATGAACTATCTAATATTTAACAATTAAATTCATTTCATCCCTTGAATTCCCAAGATGTGTTACAAGATTTGCTAAACTTTACGCAGAATACATCTTTAAACAAAAAATTGGGCTGAAAAATAACTAACATAGAATGCCATTTACCTTGAAATTTGCCAATATTTACCATTCATATCTTAAGGACAAATAGACTTCTTTTCCCCCATCCCCCACTTAAAAATATGCAATGTCCTCATTGCAAAAAGGAATAAAAATATAGGGAATAGAAAAGAAGTGAACAGAAAACTCCCCTGAGCTATCTTCAAGATATAAGCTAAAATGAAACTTTCCATCCAACAGCATCCTCTTCCACGAGCTTATTTACACACCAAAAACAAAACAAAATAAATAATTAAGAAAAATAACGGGTTGTCTCCTGAAAGCGCTTTTGTTTATCACGTCGGTAAGCTCGATAGTTTGCTCCATGACTTTATTGAGAGACAACTCCAAATCACGTTTGGAGTCCCTTGCATCTCCATAATACTTCTTCAAACGGATTCCATTTACCTTGAATGTTGTCCCAGAATGACCTTTCAATTCAACAGCACCAAAAGGATAAACCTTTTCGACTATGAAAGGTCCTGTCCAACGTGTCTTCAACTTCCCAGGGAACATATAGAAGCGAGAACTGTATAAGAGCACCTTGTCACCCTCTTCAAATGAATTACTCGATTTAAGGCGTGAATCGTGCCATTTCTTGGTACGCTCCTTATACAAGCGAGCATTATCATAAGCGTTCATCCTTAACTCATCTAGCTCATGTAATTGCGCCAATCGTTCTTTCCCTGGCGTATGATCATCGAGGTTGCATTGTTTCAATGCCCACTAAGCCTTGTGTTCCAACTCAAATGGCAGGTGGCAAGCTTTCCCATAAATGAGTCGATAGGGCGTAGTTCCAATCGATGTTTTAAAAGCTGTCCTTGCTACCCATAACGCGTCGTCTAACTTATTCGACCAATCCTTTGGATTTCCATCTATTGAACGCTCTAGAATACGCTTCAACCCACGATTAGTAACTTCAACTTGGCCACTGGTTTGAGGATGATAAGCAGTGGAAAACTTGTGATTGACCCCGTACTTCTTCAAAACTCTCTCCAAGTGTGCATTCGAAAAGTGTGTTCCGCGATCACTGATCAATGCCTTTGGTATTCCAAACCGTGAGAATAACTGTTTAAGGAACTTCACCACCACTCTCGCATCGTTAGTAGGCAATGCTTTTGCTTCCGTTCATTTTGAAACATAATCAACGGCCACTATGATATACTTATTTCCATTGCTTGGTGAAAATGGTCCCATAAAATCTATCCCCCAAACATCGAAAATTTCACTAACCATGATAGGATTTTGTGGCATCGCATTCCTTTACAAACTCGTATGCATCCTTGTAGATGGTGGGCCAATAAAATCTTGCTTCAAACACCTTCCGTGTTGTGTACGTTGGCCCGTGGTGTCCTCCCGTAGGACCATTGGACAATGACTTTGAATTTTAGTGCATTCTTCTCCATGAACGCACCTTCTCACCATACCATCAGCACACTTCCTAAACAAAAACGGGTCTTCCCAAAAGTAATTTCGCAAGGCCGAGAAAAATATCTTTCTTTCTTTATACTTCATCTTAGTAGGAAGAGTTTTTGTAACTAAAAAGTTAGCGTAATCAGCAAACCAAGGAAGTTCACTCATAATTATTTTCATTAAACACTCATCGGGGAATGTGTCCTAAATTTCCGACTCATCTAACTTCTCTAACTCAGGAATCTTGAAAGATGATCCGGGGCCAAATTCTCAGCGCCCTTTTTGTCGCGAATCTCAATATCGAATTCTTGCAGTAAAAGAATCCATCTTAGCAATCTTGGTTTCGCATCTTGCTTGCTAAACAAATACCTCAACGCTGAATGATCGGTAAACACTACAGTCTTTGATAGAATCAAATAAGATCGAAACTTATCAACGGCAAAAACAATTTCAAGCAACTCTTTTTCTGTTGTAGTGTAGTTCTCCTGTGCATTTGTCAAAGTTTTACTAGCATAGTAAATAGGTTGAAACTTCTTTTCAACCCTTTGACCTAAAACTGCTCCCATTGCATAATCACTAGCATCGCACATCAATTCAAAAGGTAGGTCCCAATTTGGACTAATCATGATGGGTGCAGATACTAACTTCTCCCTCAAAAGATTGAATGCATCAATACATTCCTTAGAGAATTCAAACTTGGCTTCTTTCTCTAACAGTTTATTCATCGGTCGTGCTATCTTGGAAAAATCCTTAATAAAACGTCGATAAAATCCTGCGTGCCCTAAGAAGCTTCATATGCCCTTGACATTGGTCGGAGGTGGCAGCTTTGTTATTGCCTCGATTTTTGCTTTGTCCACTTCGATCCCTACGCTCGAGATTTTGTGTCCTAACACAATCCCTTCTCGGACCATAAAATGGCATTTCTCCCAATTGAGCACGAGATTCGAATTCTCACATCTTTGTAACATCTTCTTCAAATTGGTCAAACACTCATAAAAAGAATTCCCAAAAATGGAGAAATCATCCATAAATATCTCCATGCTATCTTCAACCATGTCATAAAAAATTGCCATCATACACCGTTGGAATGTTGCGGGTGCGTTACACAGCTCGAATGGCATTCTTCTGTATGCAAATGTTCCAAATGGACAGGTGAATGTGGTCTTATCTTGCTCGTTCGCATCAATTGGAATCTGAAAGTATCCGGAAAAACCATCTAAAAAGCAGTAATATTCCTTTTCGGCTAGACGCTCGAGCATTTGATCAATGAACGGCAAAGGAAAGTGATCCTTGCGCGTGGCATCGTTCAGTTTCCTATAATCGATGCAGACTCTCCATCCAGTGACGGTTCTTGTGGGGATCAACTCATTCTTCTCATTGGCTACAACTATCATACCTCCTTTTTTCGGTACAACATGAATGGGGCTTACCCATGAACTGTCATAAATTGGGTATATCATCCCGACGTCTAGTAACTTGATGATTTCTTTTCTCACCACATCCGTTACCTTCGGGTTTAAACGCCTCAGGGGTTGCACCACTGGCTTGAAGTCGGATTCCATAAGAATCTTGTGAGTGCAGTATGAAAGGCTTATTCTCTTAATATCGTTTATCGTCCATGCGATCGCTTGCTTGTGCTCCTGAAGAACCTTCAATAGGCTTTCCTTTTCCTCTGATTAAAGATGAGTTGATATGATTCAGGTCGGATTTCCCTTGCAGGTATGCATACCCAGATGAGCTGGAAGCTCTTTCAACTCTAACTTGGGTGGCTTTTCGAATGAGGATTTAACTGCTGACACCTTCTCTCTTGAACATGGAATTCCATGCATAGTGATCCGTGTCTCTTTTTTAATCGAGATTTCATTCGTCAAAATCGACTCGTCGCTCTCCCTTAGCTTAACCCCTTCATTCTCTAACTCCTTTTCGCACGTTATGTCGGTCTCTTCAAGCATCTTATCGAATTCTTCAATCTCACGGATTGCCTCGATGCTTTTCGTCCATCCTTCAAGAATCATTGGATCTAATTCTTCGTCATCCCTCAAACTTTGCAAAAACTCGTCATCATCAGACAGTTCTCTTGCGCTAGCAAAGTAGCAGGTATCATCCACTGATGTAGGATATTGCTTAGATTCATTCACATTGAATACAACCTTCTCATCACCCACCCTCATGTTGATTTTCCTATCAAAAACATCGATCAAAGCTCTCGAAGTGGCTAGGAAAGGTCTACCAAGAATTATCGGCACCTTGGGATCTTCCACCATGTCGAGAATCACAAAGTCATAGGGAAACACAAACTTATCAACCTTGACTAACACGTTCTCGACCATTCCTCTTGGGTATTGAATAGAGCGGTCAGCTAACTCAATGCACATTCGGATGGATTTGGGTTCTCCTAACCCAAGTCTAGCATACATAGGGCCTGCTCCTAAGATTTTTACGGAAAGAAAAGAAGAGAATGGAATATCAGATGACAGAAAAGAAAAGAAAATGAAGAAAAGTTTTGCATTCCCGAGTTGGAAAGAAATGAAAGGAAATGACCATTTTTTTAACTATTCAAGCCTCCATCCTCTCATTTCTTTCTAATGTTGGAGAGAAAGTTGAAAAGAAAAGAAGGTCTAATTCTCCTTTAGCTTCTTTTCTTTTCTGTCCATCTGAAAAACTCGGGAACACAATATATTTTTTCTTCTATCCAATTCTCTTCCTTTCACTCAAAAAATTTACTCGGGAGCAGGCTCATAGTGTAAGGCATAATGGATATGCTAGCTCCAAGGTCTGCTAGTGCATTTGCGATGTCCAAATTACCAATCAGACAGGGAATAGTGATACTCCCTGGATCCTTCATTTTTGGTGGCAACTTGTTTTGCATCACGGCTGAGCATCTCTCAGTCATCGTCACTGTGGTTGCTTCTGCCAACTTGCTCTTATTAGTTAAGAGCTCCTTCAAGTATTTCACATATTTAGGCATTTGAGCAATGGCTTCCACAAACGGAATGTTGATATAAAGCTGCTTCAAATTTTCAAGAAATTGGTGATAATGAGCTTCATCATTTCCTCTTCTCAAAGCTGCGGGGTAAGGTGGAGGTTGTGACACCCGTCAAATTAGGACTTGTAATTAGTGTCTAATCAGTTATTAATAAATGTAATTGGTTCTTTGATTAGACTAATTTATGTACCATTATATATATTGTTGAATATATACGATTATGCGATTTGGCTAAATCGTGCACTTTTAAATTGAATGGAATTCGGTTCAATTAATACGGACGTTCGTGAACAATTTTATTAAATAATATAACATTATTTAATGACACTATTATATTCAAAATATTATTTTGATAATATTTTCATTTCGTATCGTACAGATAAAGTCTACGCAATTAAAATATTAAACGCGCAAACAACCAAAATAAAGTTAAGTTAAATTTTATAACTCAATTATTAAGTATTTGGTAAAATACTTCAACAAAAATACCGAATAATTATTCGTATTTTAAAACGTA
The DNA here is from genome assembly GCA_963422505.1 of Pseudognaphalium luteoalbum. Taxonomy (NCBI): domain Eukaryota; kingdom Viridiplantae; phylum Streptophyta; class Magnoliopsida; order Asterales; family Asteraceae; genus Pseudognaphalium; species Pseudognaphalium luteoalbum. The sequence goes on from OY730195.1 coordinate 31,965,488, forward strand.
TATTTAAACCCGTATAAAAGTATTTAAACGTTTAAACGACCGGGGAAACGAACACCGCACGGAACACAAACGCAGGGAACTAAAAATTGGAGCCAACCACACATGGGTGGGGGCCATGTGGGCCGGCCCCCTCCCTCCCTCTTTCTTCTCTTCTTTTAACTAAAACACACACACACACACACACATATTATCATCACCATCTCTCTCTCTCTCTCTCTCTTTTCTTCTTCTTTCAAAAACAAAACCACACCACCACCACCTTAACTCATCAAGAAGCACCACCAAACCACCATAAATCATCAAGATCATTTAGAGAAAAAGGACCACGGCATCACGATCTATATTTCCATCTTTTCAGATTTTCCCCGCGTTAACTCGTAAGTTTCCGACAAATCTCGAAAACACTCCGATTTTGTTTAGTTTTTCTTGAATGTTGTTTGTATAAGCTTAAGATGTCCAAATATGGGTTGGGTAAAAGAATCGGACCCAACGGAAATCGAAAAACACGTTTTTGAACTCAAATTTCCGACTAGACGTCAGTGTCGCACGACCAGATCCAGTGTAGCGTCACTTCCTTAAGTGACGTCCTAAGTGTCGCTAAAAGCCCAAATTTTGCGTCACTTGCCTAAGTGCCGCTTAAAACCCTCTTTTAGTGTCACTGCCTAAGTGACGCAAATTCAATACCCGACACTTGTATCCGACACTTGCTTAAGTATCGCCCCAAAATCAATTTATAATTTACCCGACACTCATACCCGACACTTGCCTAAGTGTCGCCACCTTATGCGTCACTTCCCTAAGTGACGCTAACACTTCAGAATTTATCATTTTATGCGACACTTCCCGAGTGACGCCAAAACCATTAAGTGTCGCTATAAGTGATGCTAAAAACAGAAAGTTTACAACTCATTTTTGTACTAAGTGTCAAACTTATATAACCTCAAACCTTTATACGATACGACTTCTAAAACACATTGGAACATACTTTAAGTATAACACTTCGAAATCATAATGCTGAGATTATTATTACAAACAATCACCAACGGGCCGTACACGTTTTCAAAACATAATCAAGTCAACCAAGTCGTAGTAACTTGGACAAGTTAAACAACCAAATCGTAGTCATTTGGACATTCTAGTTGGACGAACAACTACAAAGGTAGTCTTTATAGATACCTACTCACGTTTATAACCATCGCGTGTCGTGGACACCCTCAGGTTACCAGTCTTCGGACATCACATCCCGGCTAATCAACTCAAGTTTATTAAGTTAAACTCTCAAGACTCAGGTGAGTCTCATGGCCCCTCTTTTTACTGTTTTTCACTCAGGGGTGTGATTCATTGCTTATATTTAACATGTGAACGCAAGTACAAGCTTTTCCAATACTACATGAGTTGTTTTCAATAATCATTTCAAAGCCCTCCATCAGCATAGTTTGGTAATACGTTGTAGCGTGAATATTAGTTTATGGTACCATATAGGGTTGAACCTCCTCGTCCGGGTTAGCAAGCACTAACTGGGTAAACGGACGTACTAATATTTGTTCAGACGAGTGTAGATTAGGCACTCATGGGAGACACCTCGATCAGGTCCTTGAATGTGGATCCTGACCCCTCGAGTTAAGCTCAGACTATGTGCTCATGGCTGTATAACTTTTAATTTGCTTAATTGCACTTTAAATTCAATTAAATCGTGTGGTTCATTCAATATGTTTTGACATACAAACCTGTGAGCTCACCAGCGTTTCGCTGACCCATTTTAGCATGTATCATAGGTACTCAGTAGTAGGTTGGACTGCCCGATCAGGATACCTTAGCTCGTGTCAGCATACAAACATTCAGAGATTTAGCTGCATTATTATATTTTGTATAAATTAATTATGTATGTAAATCTCTCAATTTCAAACCGAGATAATGTAATTAACAATGTTGATGTAAACTTTTGTTAATCAATACAAATGTAAAACGACGCATATAGTGGTCGTTCATTATATATCTTATGTGCTATGATTATTGATTAGTAGCACCCCAAGTGTGCTTCCGCTGAACAATAAATTTGGGGGTGTTACAGATTGGTATTAGAGCCTAAGGTTATAGTGAACTAGGTTGCATTTAGTGGGCCTAGACTATGACCGTTAGGCAATATTTCCTTATTATGTATAACTGGTTCAGAAATTACATCATACAACTTTAATTTAACATAGCCTGATCAAATATGTACAATTAAAGGAATATGATGTGAGACCTGAAACGGTCATGTTGAACAGGGATACACTAGTTGACTCTGACCTTGAGAGAACCGGGACTCAAACATGTCTGTGCTAGACACCCAATAGGCTAATATGTGATATACATATATATATACATAGATAGACCTCTCTACGAATCTTAGGCTATATTATATATGCGAGTATAGTCCTCATTCTCTCTAACGATTTGTCTCAGAGATGGCAAACACACCACCCAACTCGTCACGCTCTTATCCGTATGGATTACAAAACTCAAGGGTAGCTAGGAGGAATACCAGGTTGCCTCGAGCTAGCCCATATCCCGCTCACTTCACCCTACCAGTCTTAGCCGCTAGGCTACACCGCCACGAGCAGCGACTTCACGCCATGGATGTCGTGTTACAAGAAACCAACGAAAACTGGAGACTCACATCACTCGAACGTATCAATCAAGTCTTCGAAGATCATGACAACACCGTTAGCAACATGGACATTCTTGACAACCGAATGGGGGAAACCATCGAAACCATGGAGATTGTCCACAACCAAGTGATTGTTAACCAAAATGCAATTTATATCCTACAATCAAGGTTGAATCAGTGCGAGAAACATCTAAGGGAAACCGAGGATGCCCTCCGAATGGTCAGCAGACTTGCAGAATCTGTGGACCATCTCACCGCACTACTGCCACAACTTAATCTAGGACATAATTAGCTTAGGCTGAATCTGTACTCTATCATGCTTTCGTAGGACCTATGTAATTCGACCGGATGTAACAATTCCCGGCATCTTTTGTAAAAATGTCTATGGTTGTAACTTTTTGAACCCGTACTATCTATCAATGACTCTTTCTGTTTCAATTTATACTATTTGTTGTCATGTTGATGTTATGTATTACCCTCCTTTATACATGAACATCTGTGATGATTACCATTTTCATACAAAATCTCACGTGCCTTCATTTCTTTTATTGAAGAAGCATGCCGCAAAAGACGAGACCTTACTCCGATGCTCAGCTTGCATCCCTCATTTCCCAGGCTGTAGCTGAAGCCTTGGCTCGAAGTTCCCGTCAGAACTCCAGGAGAAATGGTGATACTGCTGAAAACACTCCTGCCACCAAGCCCTGTTCCTATAAGGATTTCTTAAACTGCAAACCTCTGAACTTCAAGGGCACGGAAGGTGCCATCGGGTTGATCAGGTGGTTTGAGAAGATGGAATCTGTTTTCCGCATCAGCAAGTGTGCGGAGGAAGACAAAGTCAAATACTCTACTTGCACTTTCTCTAAAGGTGCCCTCACGTGGTGGAATTCATATGCCCAGTCTGTAGGAATTAACACCGCCTACCTGCTTCCGTGGAAAGACCTAAAGAAAAAGCTCACGGATGAGTACTGCTCAAGCGAACAACTCCAAAAGCTGTATGAAGAGTTCTGGCACCTAATGGTTCAATGAACCGATATTGTTGAATACACCACCAGATTCTAACAACTTAGTCTTCTTCGCCCAGCAATGGTGAGTACAGAACCTGAGAAAATCAAAAACTACATTCGCGGCCTTCCGGAACCTGTCCGGGGGAACGTCGCCTCTTCAAACCAAACCACTCTTCATGGTGCCATCAGGTTGGCCCACGAACTCATATCTATGAGCGACAGCCTAGAATCACCTGCTCCATCCTCCCACCACAACAATAGAAAGTGGTCCGACAACCACGACAACAACCAGAACAAGAAACCCGACACCATCAAAGCCTACAACTCAACCACCGAAACCAGACGGGGTTACACAGGGAATAAGCCCTACTGTTCCAAGTGTAACCACCACCATGAAGGTCCTTGCAGTACCCTTTGCAACAACTGCAAGAGGTACGGGCACCTCACCAAGGACTATAGATCACCCACGACCAACAACAACAATTCCAACAACAACACCAGGCCATCCAGAGTCTGCTTCGAATGTGGAAACACCGGGCACTTCAGGAATGAGTGCCCTAAGCTGAAGAACAAGGGCAACAACAACAACAATAACAACAACGCAAGAGGTAGAGCCTTCGTACTCAACTCTGGGAACGCCCGTCAGGACCCGAATGTGGTCTCGGGTATGTTCATCCTCAACAACTTATATGCTTCTGTTCTGTTTGATATTGGTGCCGTTAGAAGCTATATCTCTGATGAATTTTATCCACTACTTGACATCACCCCTATTACTTTAGATGTTAAGTACACTGTAGAACTAGCAAACGGTAAACTCATAGAAACCAATAGTGTGATACCTAATTGCACTTTAAACCTAGTCCATGAAACCTTTTCAATCGATCTTATGCCTGTTGAAATCGGAAGTTTTGATGTCGTCATTGGTATGGACTGGTTGTCCAAGCACCGCGCCGAAATCGTTTGTTATGATAAAGTCGTTCGCATTCCCCTCGCCGCCGGTAGAACTTTGATCATACAGGGGGAGACCGGTGGGACAAGACTAAACATCATCTCTTGTTTGAAAAATCGAAAATTTCTGGGAAAAGGTTATCCGGTAATCCTTGCGCACATCATGGAGAAAAAGTCGGAGGAGAAGCGACTTGAAGATGTGCCCATCGTTCGGGACTTTTCAGAAGTCTTTCCCGAAGAACTGCCTGGTCTACCACCGCCAAGACAGGTTGAGTTCTCAATCAATCTCGTGCCAGTTGCCGCACTTGTGGCCCGAGCACCATACCGTTTAGCCTCATCTGAACTTTAGGAGTTATCTAACCAATTACAGGAAATCCTGGAAAGAGGATTCATTAGACCGAGTTCTTCACCTTGGGGAGCTCCGGTGTTGTTTGTGAAAAAGAAAGACGGTTCTTTCAGAATGTGCATCGACTACCGAGAGTTGAACAAGCTAACCGTCAAGAAACGTTATCCACTTCCACGCATTGATGACCTGTTTGACCAACTCCAGGGATCGAGTGTGTATTCAAAAATCGATCTACGGTCAGGTTATCATCAACTCCGAGTTCGCGACACCGATATCCCAAAAACTGATTTTCGAACTCGCTACGGGCATTATGAATTTCTAGTGATGCCATTCGGTCTAATCAACGCACCGGCTGTATTCGTTGACCCTATGAATCGGGTGTGCAAGTCTTATCTCGACAAGTTTGTCATTGTCTTCATCGACGACATTCTCATATACTCGCAAAATGAACAAGAACACGCACAACATCTCAAAACCATCTTAGAGCTACTTAGACACGAGGAGCTGTACGCTAAATTTTCTAAGTGTGAGTTCTGGATACAAACCGTTCAATTCCTTGGACACGTCATCGATAGTCAAGGAATCTATGTTGACCCTTCAAAAATCGAGGATATCAAGTGCTGGCAAGCACCAACAACTCCAACCGAAGTATGACAGTTCCTAGGTCTTGCCGGGTACTATCGGCGATTCATTAAAAATTTATCGAAAATAGCCCAACCTCTCACGACACTGACTCAGAAAGACAAAAAGTTCGATTGGACTGATAAACAAGAGTCAACATTTCAACTTCTGAAACAAAAAATTTGCAGTGCTCCTATTCTATCATTACCCGAAGGCACCGATGACTTCGTGGCATACTGCGATGCTTCGCATCAAGGTCTCGGTTGCGTGTTGATGCAACGGGACAAAGTCATTGCCTACGCTTCACGACAGCTCAAAATCCATGAAAAGAACTACACCACCCACGATCTTGAGCTAGGAGCTGTCGTATTTGCTCTCAAAATCTAAAGACACTATCTTTATGGCACTAAGTGCACAATCTTCACCGACCACAAAAGTCTCCAACACATATTCGATCAGAAGGATCTCAACATGAGGCAACATCGATGGGTCGAGTTGCTTACCGATTACGATTGCGAAATCAAATACCATCCAGGGAAGGCAATTGTTGTTGTCGATGCCCTCAGTCGAAAAGAAAGATCAAAACTACTTCGAGTCCGAGCCCTTAGTATGACCATCCACAATGATCTAAACATTCAAATCCTCGCTGCTCAATTCGAAGCCCTGAAACCCGATAATGCCAAAAATGAAGCCCTGCGAGGCATGGATAAACAATTCAAAATCAAATGTAATGGAGTTAGGTACCTCTCTGACCGAATCTGGTTGCCTAGTTTTGGGAACCTACGAGACTTAGTAATGGATGAAGCTCACAAGTCCAAATACTCTATTCACCCAGGATCTGACAAAATGTATCACGGCATCAAAGAGTTTTATTGGTGGCCGAACATGAAAGCTGAAATCGCCACATACGTCAGCAAGTGTCTTACTTGCTCGAAAGTCAAAGCCGAATATCAAAAACCATCTGGTTTACTCCAACAACCCAACATTCCCGAATGGAAATGGGAACAAATTGCTATGGATTTCATAATTGATGAACGCCAAAATGTGTTATTTTATAGTATTATTTATCCCTTGTTTTAATAGAATTCTTATGCATTTTATGTGAATACGATACTTAATTCGTTCATATTTGCATTTAGGAGATTTATTGGAGCTTGGATAAAAAAGAAGCAGAAATCAAGCTATTATTAAAGAAAAATATGAAGATTTGAAGCTAAGAAGTTTGGCTGGATCGAAGGTTGAAAAAGTTGTAATTTTCATTCCATACGGCGGATGGATTAATCCATCCGGCGTATGGATTGGTTGGGCCAAGCTGGATCAAACGCGGCATCAGACATGGGCTTAAGCATCCATCCAGCGGATGGATTAATCCATTCAGCGGATGGATCGATTCGGCAGAAACCCTAAATACCCTCATTTGCTTTCATTTGAGGGTTATCACCCCATTTTTCTTCACAGCCGATTTTCACCATTCAAAACCCTAATTGTGGAGCATTTTGAGGAGAAAGAAGCAAGAAGAATTGAAGGTTATCAATTGATAATTCATTATCTTTGGTTTTTCGGTTCGAATTTGTTATACGTTTTCATTTGATTATGAGTTCTATTACATTTTTGTTTCTGATTTTCTGTAATAACATGAGTGGCTAAATTATTATTGCATTTGTTTAGATGATGATACTTAGATGATGATTTGATTATTGAATTGCGGATTATATTGGATTTTATGAATGTTTATATGTTTACTTGATGATCCATGTTTATCTATTGATTGTTGATGATCACCCAACGTGGTTATTTATTGATTTAAGATTGATTTCTCTATTGATGAATAATTATTGATGATTGTTGGTTTTAATTGATAATTATCACTAGATATATTGAGTTTGATAGGTTGAGACAAATATTCGTTAATAATCATTGATGAATGTGATAGCTATTTATTAGTTATAAACTTTGTTGATTCAAGTTGCAAAAGTAAATCATATAAACGGTGTAGGTTTAAATTTTAACACAATTTGGTGGATAACGTTAAATTGAATTGTTAACCTGTTGAAAACAACTTTATATCTTTCTTAATTGTGTTTAATCAATTAATCTTGTAAGGATAATTAGTAATTAGTGTCATATCACAATAAAATCCATATGTTAGCAATTCAATAAAGTGATAATCGGATTCTAAGGAAAGTAATCTAAACAAATGCATTTCTTTTATTATTTGAATCAATTAATTTTATTTGATTAATTGTTTATTAATTATTTTCTTTTAAGTTTTATTTAATCAATCACTTTTCATAATTGTTAGTCATTTGTTCGATCGGAACTAAAACACCCCCAATATTTACTGTTATCCTTATTTGTATCAATTTCCAATTTATTTAATATTGACATGCATTCCTCGTGTTCGACTCGGACTTATCAAGCTATACTATATTACGATCAGGTATTCTTGCCTGTGTTGTGTATAGTAAGCAGGTATTTCTATTTATAAAACTTAATTATATTTACACAGCATCAAGTTTTTGGCGCCGCTGCCGGGGAGCGGTTTGATTTGATTCAATAATTTGGAAATTGTTTAGTTGTTTAATTGTCTAGTTGTGATTTACCTTTAGTTTGTCGGTTTTAGGGTGTGCTTTTGTTTAAAATTCTGTCTGTTCATACTTCTTCTTGTAACTAAAGTCGGGATAGTTAGTATTACGTTGTGTTACCTAAGTAACATGTTCTACTGACTTGGTAAGTTTAATTGCAGGACGTTTATGACCCGAACATCGGATCCCAACCCTTCCGTTCCGTTTGAAGAACCCGAACGCACGTTTCACCAAAGTTTACGCACGTATTCCGCACCGCCCCATTCGCCAATAATCAACCCATTCCCGAATGAAGAGGATGAGATATTAGATTTCAATATTCACACACCACTGGCTTCCAATTACAATTCGGATTTTGAGGACAAATATGGAGAGTATCGCGGAAGACCACCAACCGAGTATCCAAGCGATCAATCGGAACAAGATCTCGACATGGCGGACGCCATTGACAACATGACTCTAGAGTAGTATTCAAGCCGAATGCGCACCGATCTTGAGCCCGGGGTAGTGAGGCCCGCCATTGCGCGAGAAGTGGAGTTCGAAATCAAGGGATAATTCCTCAAGGAGCTTAGAGAGAACCCTTTCCTAGGCGAAGAAAAGGAAGATGCTAACGAGCACGTCGAGAAGATCCTGGAAACTGCCGATATGTTCAACGTTCCTAACGTTACGCGCGATCAGGTCATGCTCCGAGTGTTCCCAATAACACTTAAGGGAGCCGCTAAGAGATGGATTTCAAACGAACCAGCTGGATCCATCACCACACGGGAAGATCTACGCACGAAATTCTTGAAGATGTATTGCCCACCATCCAAAACATCGAAGATGATCGACGAGATTAGGAATTTCAAGCAAGATATTGATGAGTCACTTCACAAAGCGTGGGAAAGATACAAGGATTTGATGCATAGGTACCCACAGCACGACCTAAACGATCAACAAATCGTGATGGTATTCTACAAAGGAGTGGATCGTGCCACAAGACAGCAATTGGATGCTCAAGGATCTCTACCGAAGAAGATTCCAAGAGACGCTTTAGAGGCAATTCGTGACCAAGCAAAACATTATCAGCTTTGGGACGATGGAACCAGTAAGAGAAAAAGGTCGGTAAGCAATGAGGATGGACTCACCACCATCACAGCTAAGCTTGACAGCATGGGAAGAGATATAAAGAAGGTAACCGAGACTGTTCATGCAATCCAAGTCGGATGTGATAACTGTGGAGGATCGCATCTAGTCAAAGATTGCCCTGAAATTGAATCTGGAGAAGCGAAAGAAGAAGTCAAGTTTGGCGAAGCTCAGGGAAACTACCGCCAAGGCGGTGGGACCTTTTTCCGAAGACCATATCAAGAAGGAGGTCGCCAATTCCGCCAGACTCAGCCAGGCTTCTACTCTAAAGAACAACCCACGGCACCTTTTCCCGAGAAGAAAACTAATTTGGAGGAAATGATGGGGAAGTTTTTGTTGGAAATAGTGTCCAAAGTCATAACTAATTGGTAAGACTATTCTAAAGGTAGAGCCTTTTTGGGTTGCCCTCGATGAACAGTAAGAGAAACAATAAGAGAGAAATAATATTAATAAGAATTAATATTAAAGTTAATTGTTTGGTTTGTTAATTTATCAAAGTTGATAAATTAATCAGAAGCTAAATGTAATTAACAGAAACTATAAAGAATATTTAGTTAGTTTATTAATCGGATATTAATTAGAAACTAAAAGGAATATTCTGGAAGCGTGTTCCAACCGGCGGTTGGAAGGTTCAACCGGCGGTTGGAGGCTAGGGTTTGGAATGGCGGTGTACGAATGTTTGACTTGGAGAAGGATTAATCTCAACCGCCAGCTGAAGGCTTCAACCGGCGGTTAGTGGTCGAATCAGGTTGTCCCACATCGGCCAGAAGATTAAACCCCAAGGCATCCTCTACCCTATAAATAGAGGCCATCCCTAAGCTTTCAAGGTATCCCAGATTCGAATTTAGTTCGTTTCTTTCTCTCTTTCTCATTCCTAATCCTTGTGAGAGTTTACACGACGTAGAGTCGGGACCCTAGGATTTGGAGTTTCTCTTGGTTCACGGGTATGACGCATTAGAGGTATTCTATTTTGGGTACTTGCCATCCAAAGCATGGAAGGCCGAGCAAGGAGTCTGCGTGAAGGTTCTGCAAGGTGGTCTGCACATGAGAAATTGGTTTTCTCAAAGGTTAGTATTTTCTTATTTATCTATTTATTTTGTTATTGTTAATAGCTTTATTAAGTAACGGTCCTTTAGGGTTTAGTTTCCTAGTTGCTCTAGATTAATTGTTATTTTCCGCTGCATATGTTAATCTAGTTAGGGAATAGAAAACCAAATAGTGGTATCAGAGTGTAGGCTTAACAAGGTTAGCAATACAAAATGTAGATAAAGTATATTATTTGGAAATAAAACTGTCTTTTATTTTGTCCGAATAATTAAATTAAGTATATATGTATAATAGATTTATATATGTATATAGTTAATTTATTTACTAATCAGACCTTAGTATTTTAATGGTTTAAAATATATGCTCAATTTTAAAATGTTTTAAAATAGAACCCTGAACCTTAAATGTTTAAGAGAGACCTTATATATAATATGATTTATATTTATGTATCATTTAAGTCTAAATACATCGTCAGTCAATTGATAAATCGGCTCACCCATAGAGAACAAACTATAAGAGAGGTATAAGGCGGGTCGCTTTGCTTCCCTAAAGAAGTAGGTTTTTAATAAGTTTCGCGCTGACCTGCTTCTCCGCCTCTTTGTGCGTTCAATGGAGCTACCGAGGACTTTTGATAGGATGATGTCAAGATTAAAAGTAGGCTTAAAATAGTAAAACAAAATCCCGTTTTAGCTATAGAAAAATGTGAAAAGTATGCTAACCCATGAAAACCGCACATTTCTCGTATGGACTGTTAATGGAGCGTGTGTGGTTAACCGGCACATTAATGTGAGGACATATTGAGAGATGATGTGGGACTCGTGATTCTTGAGCGTACTCGAGCCGGGCACCACGCGGGTTTTGCATGGTTAGTTCACCATCTAGTTCATGATCCTCGGCATACTAGTCATGAATGGTAGATGAGCATAACCGAGATTAACATGCCATTGATAGGTATCTGTAGGACCCCTGTAGTCGGACCTAATCGAATCCTTACTCAATCAAACGTGCGGAATACAATTGATTGAATATATAAACGTTTAAACGAATAAACAAAGCAAATCACAAAGTATAGCAATTCAATACCAAAAGTCGGTCAGCTTATATTAATTATAACACTTACAATATGCTCACTGATCTCACAATTTCGTCAACCTTGACAAATGAGCCGAAATAACCTATTTATACCAAAGACCTAACCTGGTCTATGCGACACAAGATGTGTCGCCAAGCCGACTCATGCGACACAAGCTGTGTCGCCAAGGTAACTATTGCGACACAAAGACCTTGTGTCGCCAAAACACAAAATGTAATTAAAACAAAAGTTATTAACTAACTTAATTACATATCAAACACATAACAGACTTAGACCAACTGACAGACACACTAAGATGCACCAACAAACTCCCCCGTGTCTTCAGCTTGGTCTTTAAACTTTCTTCAATTATGCCCAGCCTGTTGGAAACCTGCCTCCAGCATGAATCCCATGCGTAACACACACAGTCATGACCTTCTGAAATTGTCTAGCAAGAATCGAATTCACCACATTTCTTACGTTGAAGCGAATTGGATTATCAAACAATTTCCTCAAGTCATTCTGTGACAAGTTGATTAAGCTCATAGGATCAAAAACTTTAAATTGAGCTTTCTTAAGACCATACAGTGAAGTTCTCTCCGGATGTTCAGACTCTGGAACAAACACAAAAACAGCTTCACCTGTATGCGGATCAAGTTCCCAATAATGAAATCTTCTTAGAAAATCATAAGGAACAGACTCCAATGGGATCTCAGTTAAACAATCAGCTGGTGGATAACGCATTTTACAAATCGGCTGCTTTGTAACTGGATCTAGTTTCTTCTTAAAAATGAATCTCTTACCAAGCGTCGGTTTGATAAAGTTGTATCTCTTGCTATTCACTTCACGACGCAGAACCGTCTGTATAAAATCAGCTCTAGAATCCCTGGTTGGATTTATTAGATCTAATTGAGCAAGACGGTTTATTTCTCCTTTTGGCAACGTACTCAGTTTCTTAAATGAGCTTTTAAAATACTGAATACCATCACTTCTTTTAATCATCAGAATATTTCTACAAGTTTTCCAGCTTTTAATGATTCCTGTATAATTCCCATGTACTTTATATGTCTTGCAAGTTACAGGAATAAATTCATCAGGAATAAAGCTTATCACCGGTCGCTCAAGAGTTGAAGTAGAAGCAGTATCAGAAGCCTCTGAAGTTTCTGGAACAGTTGTCTGAGTTCCAGCTGGCTCTGCTTCATCTTCCGAAGAATCTGTCTCGATTGTAGGAGCATCATTATAAAATTCATCATTGTTTAATTCCTCCTCCTCAATCTCAACATCATCATTATTTTCAAATTCAGGACTAGACACCTGACTTTCCCCATTAACCATTTGCTGAAATAACGATAAATTCACATTCGAGTAATCTACAGCTAATGGTCTTGGCTGACCTGGAATATCATCAACAGAGAAATAATCCAAACGAAGAAATTCATTTTCATCAGAAACATTTACATTTTCATTTACATTTTCTGTCTGTGTTCCGGTAGAAGCCCTGGATGTTGTTTCTATGGCACGCAGGCCTGACTCCCCCGAAACGACAGCTAGGGATTCTAATTCTAAGACCCTAGTATTCAAAACAGGAACCAAAGCTGCTTGTTCTTCTAACGATTTAATTTGCGCAGCTTGAACCTCCAAAACCGATGCCTGAGACTGAATCAATGTAGCTTGTGTAGCCATGGTCTGCTGCATCGCATCCATTCTTTTCAACAAATCTTCAATAACGGAAGGCAAAGGTTGAATAGGAACCTCAACACGGGGAATGTCAACCCGTGGCCTTGAAGACGACTCGGAAGTACGACGAATAGTCGGAGGTGGAACCCAGTCTTCATCATCCAAATCAGTACTTCTGGGTCGTGTGCCCAGATATTGACGAACGGAACTCGAACCAGCACGAATACGACGTTGTATTCTTTTGTACCGACGAGGATCAAAGCGTTGAATATTTTTCAACGCATTTTCAGAGGGGATATCCCTTGGAGAAGTTGGAGGAGTAGAGCCTCCATCTGAATCACTAACCGGGTCATCAAGATTAGGCTGAGCAGCCTGGTTCCCAGTCTGGAAATCTTCGATTTCCTGTAACAGGTCATCAACCTGTATAGTAGCATCATGGAGGTGTAATTCCTCCTCCTGAATACCCTGCCCAGGTGCAGGCAAAACATCCAAAAAATCGTCATTTGGTGGAGCAACATAAGCTTCGTTGATGATATGCCCAAACAACGGAAAGGTAGAATTAGCGTTCCCGCCTGACGCACAAACTGTCCAGATTCGGACGTTCATTGGAGTTTGGCGCAGACGCTCACGAGGATTTTGTGGAAGACCAGGAAGCTGATTATCCAGAAACAACTGAATGAAACGTGGATAAAGGTTCCAACGCTTATCCCCAGCATGAAGATTATCCAACATAGCCCGAAAGATGTATCCAGAAAAAATAAAGGGCTTGTTATAGATCAAAGCCAACATAGCAGAAGCCGTAGAATGACTAAATCCATCAAATCCTGCCTTACGTGGAGAAAGGCAAACAATAATGATATGCATTAAGTACCTCCAGACTTTAGGCAAATTTGCCTTGCGATATTGGTCATTTGGGACGCCTGGATAGCCAATACGTGTCATAGCCCCGGCAATAAAGGCATTGCTATAAAGTGTAGGCATCTCTGTAGTATCTCCGAAGTGAAAGAATTCCCGAAAGACTTGCTCGGAGATAATAAGTTGACAATCACCAACGGTATAAATAATCCTGGGAGAAGGAAGCTCAGAGTTGATAACCGCATTTTCCCAAAAAGAAGCCACCTGATCTTTGTAGATAGTAGTTGTGGTTGTAATGGCGGTGTGAATACGAGACCGTCGTAGAAATGCAACCATTGGTCTGTATGGAGCAGCAGTATCCTTTGTGTCATCTAAAAATGCCACAATATTATGGCGCGGCTCCCATAGAATATCACCCTCTGCCATTGCTGTGCAATCATATAGAAATAAAACTCACAAACAGTTAGCATTAGTAGATGAATTGGAAACAAAAGTAGCAATTTTTTTTTTTTTTAAAAAAATTGCAACATAAGAAATTATGTCGCTTGAAAAGTATGCGACAGATGGGGTTGTGTCGCAGTTTGCCATTTAATCGAGGTAGTGCAACATAAGATTTATGTCGCATGAAACATGCGACATAAAAGTTGTGTCGCAGCACAGAGTGCAAAATCACATCAATACTATACAGGAATATCAAATTTGCACAAAATAAGGGTTTAATTAATAATTGGAAACAAATACATAGTCATGATTACAAATTATCCCAAGTGTAAACCCTAAACCCTAAACCTAGATATTATCCTTGGATAATATAAATATAAAAAAATAGCCAAAATCCAAGACAAGGTCAAGTGAAAATCCAAGACAACGAAGGGATTCCACCAGACCACAAAAAAGTAAAGATAATCGATCAAGCAGGAATGCTATCACGACACCTAAGTACACAGAAACTTCCACGACTGGAAGGTAAGCCTCGAAGTCGCGGAAGTGCAGGACAGGATATCCTTTGGGCAGAGGCAATGAACACAGTAGTGTGACACACCATTATCCTGAATGAAATCACCTGCCATGGCTATAATCGGGCAAAAGTGAGTAGGTTGGTTAACCTAATTAAGCGACATAAGGTATGTCACATAAACATTTTGCGACGTAGGAGTTATGTCGCAGATTCCAGCGACATTGAGTTTATGTCGCGAATATAAGCGACATAATGTTTGTGTCGCAGAAATAAGCGACATAAATCAGATTTCAGAAACTTTGCGACATAAAGCGGTATGTCGCAAGATATGTCGCAATGGAAGCGACATAAATTGGATTTCAGAAATTTTGCAACATAAAGCGTTATGTCGCAAGATATGTCGCAGTGACGAACATCAAACTCCAACCCAGAAACCCTAACTTAAAAATTGGGGTTTTTGAAAATGAGGCATACCCTAGGGTACGCCAACATACCAGAAGCACGAAAACGGTCATATTTACACGAAAGAAACAAGTTTGTCGTGTTTACTTAACCTAATCCCAAAAACCTTAAAAAACCGTAACAAATATCGACGATTAACACATAAATACATGGTTAAAGAAAGGAAAACAAGTACCTAACGATCGACTGGAAGGTAGAGAGCAAGAAAAACAAGGTCGATTGCGAAGTAAAACGCCGGAAGTGCAAAATCGAGAAAGAAAGATCACCGCAGGTTTTGTGTCGCAGGGATGGTAGTTATGTCGCAAGAATTTGTATTTGTGTCGCAAAAGGTGTAAACAGAGATAGCGACTGGGGTGAGGTATTTATACCTCTGCCCTAACTAGCGACATAAAGAAGCGACATAGAGAGCGGCACAAGGTATGTCGCAATATAGAATTTGTGTCGCTGTGTTCAGGAAACTTGATTTATAATTTCAAGTTTGGAAGCCTGAGGAAAGGAAGTAACTAATGGACTCGTAAAAATAAAATACTATATCAAAAATAAAATAACTTAACTACTTAACCCTAAATGTAAAGTAAATTTATTTTTGGTGACGTAGTTATTTTGTCTGCTAAGGAATCATATTAGGATAACATGCAAATATTAGAAAATAGCAAGTGTTATCTCGATTATCAGTATATAACCTCTTTAAGTTTACGTAGCATATTTAAAGCATCTTTTATAAAAATTATTTCAAGATGATTACTGGTATTGTTTGACCACCTAAACATGTTACATCTACGGGGATAAACAAATTTTTATTGTTGGTATGAATAAGTATCTGTGGTCCCCACTATAGACATATCCCATTAATTTCGACAAGAACATATCTTCCAAGATAGATAAAATATATAAAAGTCATTTTTAAGAATCAAGACAGCGGTGACAGGTCTGTACAGACGTACAACAAAGCAACATAACTTGATTCAGGTGTAAGCAAAACCAGACTTGGTCAAACCATTTTGGCGACCTAGTGAGGTATCCTATAATGTAAGACTTTTTCAAGTGCTTTTGACTTGCGTTTGCTTAACTTTTAAGTATATATAACGTGAGACCAGGTCTGTACTTACGTACAACAGAGGAAACAAGAAATATATACCCCCAAAGTATTTTATATTATTTAACCAAAATGGAAACATGCCAAGCGGTATTAAGGATTTAAGACACTTAGTCATACATCACAGAATGTGGACCACATGATAAATAGACATGTTATTAGAATTACTTTTTAATTGTTCAACTCCCAGTGTGACATGCCTACCAGTACATCATATGATGAAGCTAGTGTTTATAAAAACTGCAGTAAGTATGCTAGATAAACCTACTGATATATCAAGCATAAACCTTAGAATTTTCATTTTATGCATGCATCCTAATGTACTATCATTTTCCTAGTTGTTTACAGACACAACTGAACGTCTTTTTACAAATATTGCAACTTCGCATTTCTTTAATACTATAAAGTATAAAGAGTGGCTGTTGCGTTTATAATTTTTTTTTTTTTTTTTTTTTTTTTTTTTTTAGATACAAATCCAAGTCCAAAAGTTACTTCTTTAGTTGAAAGAAGCGCAAACCGATCATGTTGATCAGTTCATCAAATCGGGCACGAGAGAAGGCCTTAGTAAAGAGATCAGCATTCTGTTTGAGGGTATCTATGTGGACGAGGTCTATCAAGTGTTTCTCATAGCAATCTCGTATAAAGTGGAATCTAAGTTCTATGTGCTTAGTTCTAGAGTGTTGTACGGGATTGCGTGTAATGGAAATAGCGGCAGTATTATCAATATGTAAAGGAGTTAGAGTAAGAAGTAACCCATAGTCTCGCAATTGATGCTGAATCCACAGAATCTGAGAACAGCAACTGGCTGCAGCTACATATTCAGCCTCTGCAGTGGAAGTAGCCACCGTTGTCTGCTTCTTACATTGCCATGAAACCAAGCGAGATCCAAGAAACTGGCATCCACCAGTTGTTGACTTCTTATCTATACTACAACCGCCATGATCCGAATCTGAATAAGCAGTTAGTTCAAACGATTTTTCATTTGAGTACCATAGACCAAGTGTTGGCCTATGCTTGAGGTACCCAAAAATTCGTTTAACAGCCTTCATATGAGAAACCTTTGGCCTAGCTTGATATCTTGAGCAGATGGACACTGCGAATACGATGTCTGGCCTGGATGCTGTAAGATACATAAGAGAACCAATCATGGAGCGATAGTCCTTTTCTTTACAGTCCTCGTCATCAATGGCCGGTCCAATGTTATGGTTAATTTCAATGGGAGTTCCGTAGGTCTTACAGTTAAGCAAATCATATCTGGTTAACATATCAGTTACATATTTTGACTGATGAATGTAAATACCATTGGCAGACTGCTCAACTTGAACACCTAGAAAGAACGTGAGTTCCCCCATTGCACTCATCTCAAATTCTGTCTTCATAAGATGCTCAAAGTCTTTACACATAGAATCTTTGGTGGATCCGAAAATGATGTCATCGACGTAAACTTGTACCAGCAGTAAGTCTTCACCATCTCTTTTTGTGAATAATGTACTATCAATACTGCCTCGTTCGAATCCATTTTTAACAAGATGAGTAGAAAGCCTCTCATACCACAATCTTGGTGCCTGATGCAATCCATATAATGCCTTATTGAGTTTACAGACATATTCTGGATGCAACGGATCTTCAAAGCCAGGAGGCTGCTTGACATATACATCAGTATCGACTTGTCCATATAAGAAGGCGCTCTTGACGTCAAGTTGATAAACAATAAATCTTTTGAAGGACGCAAAGGCCAAGAAAATCCGAATTGACTCCAATCGAGCAACAGGAGCAAAAACCTCATCGTAGTCTAATCCCTCAACTTGATGAAAACCTTGCACCACAAGTCTTGCCTTGTTTCGAATAACCACTCCGCGATCATCTTTCTTAATCCGATATACCCAACGAGTGCCAGTTGGATGTGCACCCTTAGGTAATGGTACTAATTCCCAAACATGCAGCTTACGGAATTGCTGCAACTCTTCCTGCATAGCCTTAACCCAGTGGGGATCTTTTAAAGCTTCATCTATTCGTTTAGGCTCCACTTGAGATAAGAAACATGATTGAATCTCAATCGACAGACATGCAAGAGATGCGGACTCAGATGAGTCCGAAGGTGAAAAAGAATGTGTATCAGTAACAACTTGATGTCGCGTCTGAATCCCCTTATCTAAAGAACCAATTATATTGTCTACTGGATGGTCCTTATGAATACGCGAACTTGGAATCTTGTCAGGCACAATGACAGAATCTAAATTTGTTAAATCAGCTTCCTGTGCTGATTCAAACTCCCTTGAATTCTCAAAATGTTCATCTTCATCATCAGACTCAGGATTACCAGAAGAAGTTTCTTGGTTTCCTGTGGATGATTCAGGGATATCAACATTTGCTTGAGAATTTGATTGAGAAGGTTGTGGAGTATTAGAGACATTTGGTGTCGTTGCTTTTAATGGCGTTGAAGAAGTTGAAGATAAATCGAGACCATGAAGCAAAGTAACCATTTGATCCATTTCATCATCTTCCGTAGACAGATTAAACGAATCAAAAATAGCTTCATAATTGAACAAATGTGCTGGTCCCTTTCCATCCGGATTTTCAGTATAACGAAAACATGTTACTTCATAATGTTCTTCCATACGCTTAGTTGCCAAATTGTACACTCGTTTGTTAGGAGAGTTATTTGAAAAACCCAAAAACAATCCTTCACTAGACTTTGCACCAAACTTAGCAACCTTCTCTTTTGTGTACAAAATTGTGCAAGGACAACCAAATGGTTCAAGAAACTGTAATGAAGGTTTCCTGTTATTAAGCAGTTCATACGATGTTTTATTGTGTTTTTTAACCACAGAAACCCGATTAAGAATATAGCAAGCAGTATTAACTGCTTCAGCCCAAAAGGTAATAGGCAGTTTAGAATCTGCCAGCATTGTACGAGCTGCTTCAATGAGTGTCCTGTTTTTACGCTCAGCGACTCCATTCTGTTGAGGAGTCCGTGCTGCACTGAATTGATGCTCAATGCCTTTCCGTAAACAGTACAACTCAATTGTAGAATTCTTAAATTCGGTACCATTGTCTGATCGCAGTTTCTTGATGGACAGATTGCATAGGTTCTCGAGCTTATCAAATAAATAAGTAAGAATTTCAGGAACTTCATCTTTAGTAGATAAGAAATACACCCATGAGAAGCGAGAGTAATCGTCAGTAACTACTAAACAGTATTTAGAACCTCCTATGCTCTTCTTACTTACAGGTCCAAAGAGATCCATATGCAATAGCTCCAAAGGTTTTGACACCGAGTTAATCACCTTTGACTTATGGGATTTCTTGTGCTGTTTTCCTTTTTGACAGGAAACGCAGAGATCATTGATTCCAAAAGATTGCTTTGGAATTCCACGCACAAGATCATGCTTCACCAAATAATTCATCTTTCTGAAATGCAAGTGACCCATACGTCTGTGCCATAAAAGTGATTCTCTTTCAGGAGCTGTTGAAAGTAGACACGTATGATGAGTTGTTTCAACAGTCTTCATATCAAGAATATACGTGTCCTTTTGCCTAGGTGCTCGAAGCAGCACCCATTCATCAGGAATAACAAATCTTGGCTTCAAGATACAACATTCAGTTTTAGTGAATGCTGTAGTGTACTCTTTGTCACATACTTGAGATACACTGAGCAGATTATAAGTGAGCTGCTCCACATAATTAACCTTCTCAAAACTCACTTGCCCATTAGAGAGTGTACCTTGTCCAGTAATGACTCCTCCTTTATCTCCGGCAAAAGCAACATATCCTCCATTATAAGTTTTTACTTCAGAAAGCAAGGATAAGTCGCCTGTCATATGTCGCGAGCAACCGCTGTCTATATACCATCTACTATTCTGAACTTGTTCAGATTGCTGCGACATCAAAGATAAAGAAATTAATGAGTAAGGGGAACCCAAGCCTTAACAGACTTGGGTAACCCGGTGGTATCATCCACAATGATTACATCAGTCAAAATTTTATTTTTTAACACATCGAAATCACTGGCTGATGAATCATTATTAGATGAAGAGTCAGAACGGGACTCTTTGGGCTTCCAAACCTTTTTAGGTTTGGGAACTTGCTCAATATTGTAAGAAGTACTTGGTAGAACTGCTGAACCTCTCATTGAATTTTTTGAAAAACTTTTTGCTTTAGAGGTTCGTGCATCTCCCCTTCTAGCATACTTCTTAGCAAGTAATGGGCACATATCAATCAAATGACCTTGTTTCTTGCAATAGAAACAAGATCGTTTCTCAATTCTATCAGGAGATTGAGGAGTCAACCTTGGAACTCGGCCAACAGTTGGATGTGTTGAGCATGTACACTTATGTGTACATGCATCAGATGAGCCTTGGTTTATTTTAGAAGAATTTTGAAGAGAATTAGAATTATTTGGTTGAAAAATCTTCTTTTTCGGTTCGGGTAACTTCTTGCCATTCATTTTATAAATTTCATCATACCCTTCACTAGTAAAGATATGATGATCGTTGGTTACCTTCTTCCGTTTCAAATAACCGTATTCTTCATTGGTTATATCCTCAATCTCAATTTCCTCCTTTGAACTGGCTGGAGGAATTGATTTAGCCTCAACTTTTTCAGGTTTTGTGATAACAGCAGACTTAACTATCTTTGACTCAGATATCTTAACAGATGCACTTGGCTTGGGCTGAAATGGTTCAGCCTTGACATCAAGAGGTTTGACTAAGTCAACCTTTTGAACCTTTAAATGATCAGGTTCACTAGTTGATGCGTTAACTTGCTCAGGCATACTAGTTTTAGGTTTTTGTGACTTAGGTGCAACCTCAGGCTTACTTATCTTAACATTAACAGGTTTTGTGTCCTTTTGAAGAACATTAGGCACAAAATCTTTAATGATTTCCTGTTCAGGCATAGGCAGATAATCTTTTGGAGGTGGGACATGGTGATAACCAAGTCCTGCCTTACTTTTCGTATCTGTCCTTTGTTTCTGAAGGATTTCATCAAAAATGAGAGAGGATGTAGAAAAATTTGATATTTTTCGATTTAAATTAAGAACTACAGCCTGTGAGTCAGCAAGTTCCTTTTTAACATGAGTTAACATATCTACATAACTCCCTATTTCATCTTGCTGTTCAAAAATTTTTGCTTTAAGTTCTTTCTTTTCTTCAAAAATAGCCTTTAATTTCTTTTCAGATGCCTTATAACTTTCTTTCAACATTTCATTATCTTCTTTTAATTGTAAAATAATAGTGTTAAGGCGCTCATTATCCTCTCTACACCTGTTGAGTTGATTAGTAAGTTTAATACAAGAAACACAAGATAAAGGTTCATCATCTACCTCATGAACCTCAGCCATTAAAGCAGTGTTCTCATCATCATCAGCTGCATCAGACCAACTGTTGTCCCATGGAGTTTCTGTCAGCATTAAAGCAGCTGACACCATGGCTTTCTCTTCTGCCTTTGATGGTGAAGGCTTGGTGAGACCTGAAGATGGTGTCTTGTTCTTCTCACATTCACGGGCGAAGTGTCCATAATTCTGACACTTATAACAGCGCACCTTCCCTTTATTAAACCCTATACCTTTCTCACCTGGATTATTTACAGAAATTCTACCAGTTTTCTGTAAAAAATTCTTCACCCTCCTAGTCAACATAGCCATATTCCATTTCAAATCTAGTCTCTCCAATTCTTCTTGGTCAATTTGACCAAAATCTTCATCGGAAAAATCTCCAGCACAGGCTAAAAATGCTGAAAAGGTAGAGGCATAATCTTCACCAGAAGAAAATCCTGAATTCTGAAAATGAGACCCAGTTGAATTTCCAGAATTCTGAACATAATTAGAACCAGATGGATTACAAGAAGATACATTTCCACTAGCATTACTAGCAACAAATGCAGTGACAGAAGGTCTGCTTGAAGATACTGGAACATCAACTCCATAAAGTTTTGGATTTTGGAGATGCGATGTAGCCTTAGTCTCTTTCCTTTGCATCTCAAGAAGCTCAGCCTCAATATGTCCAATAAGGTCTTCAAGCTCCATATCCATGATGTCTTCATCTTTTTCCATCAAAAGAACCCTAGTGTGTCATTTCTTAGGTAAAGAGTCTAATAATCTCTTGTTGACATCACTACGCTCAAGAGTTACACCTCCTTCAATCAACTCATTGACCAATTGGGAAAATCTACTGCACAGATCTTCCAGAGATTCATCCTGAAGCATGTCAAAAACCTCATACTGCTTCTTGATTAAATCTATCCTTTTCTTTCTGTATTGGACGCTACCACCGCATTTCTTTTCGAAAGCTTTCCAAAGATCGTAAGCAATCTTATGATGTTTAAACTGTCTCATAATGGGTTGAGGTAAAGCCATAGTAATTGCAGCATGAGTCTTTCTCTCCATATCAAAAGCTTTTCTTTCCTCTGGAGTCATTGATTTAATCGATTTCTCAGGAGCTTGACCATTGTAGACTCCTGACTTTAGAGGACGCTCATATCTCTCCTCTAAGTAAATCATCATCTCAGGATCATTTAATCCAACATAAGACTCAAAGCGTTGGCGCCAATCAGAATAGGTCATGCCTGGCATAAACATAGGTGGTTTATTTCCAGAACCAACTTCATTGTTTTGCTTTAGCATAGCTCCTACAGATTGAATGGAGTGTGTTGAAGAAGACATTGTGAATTACCTGCAAAATAGATAAATAACACAAAAGAAAAAGAAAACAGACTGTTATGCGACACAAATTTATGTCGCAAATGATTTAAGCGACACAAAGGATATGTCGCAATCTATATGTCGCAAAGTTAGCGACGGAAGAAAACCAAGTTTTATGTCGCAATATATAGCGACGGAAGAAAGCCAAGTCTTATGTCGCAAAAGATAGCGACGGAAGAAAACCAAGTCTTATGTCGCAATCTAGTGTCGCCTAATGAAAGACGTATGTCGCAATAACCCTAGTCGCGACACAAAAGATATGTCGCAGCTTATGTCGCAGAAACGGCTGACCAGCGACAAAAAAACCCTAAAATCGAAAATTTTCGATAACCACACGAAAATTTACGACTGATGGACGAAAAAATAAACCTAAAATCTTCCAGAAAAAATAAACCTAAAATCTTCCAGAAATAGCAAGAAGCAGCTTGTGAACACCTTTCAATGAAGATTTTAATTCAATATACTCACAATTATTCGAGAAACGTATCAAGAACGGATTCAATAATGCCAAATCGTGTGATTTTGGCTCTGATACCACTTGTAGGACCCCTGTAGTCGGACCTAATCGAATCCTTACTCAATCAAACGTGCGAAATACAATTGATTGAATATATAAACGTTTAAACAAATAAACAAAGCAAATCACAAAGTATAGCAATTCAATACCAAAAGTCGATCAGCTTATATTAATTATAACACTTACAATATGCTCACTGATCTCACAATTTCGTCAACCTTGACAAATGAGCCGAAATAACCTATTTATACCAAAGACCTAACCTGGTCTATGCGACACAAGATGTGTCGCCAAGCCGACTCATGCGACACAAGCTGTGTCGCCAAGGTAACTATTGCGACACAAAGACCTTGTGTCGCCAAAACACAAAATGTAATTAAAACAAAAGTTATTAACTAACTTAATTACATATCAAACACATAACAGACTTAGACCAACTGACAGACACACTAAGATGCACCAACAGTATCAATGAATCTCAAAGATCTAGGAGTTTCATAGAAATGAAATAGACAAAAGTATTTTGTTATATGATTACGGCGACCCTTTTCATAAAACTGAAAATATAGATCCTAGCCTTAATTAGAAATTGGGTAATTAATTAAGGAATAGTCAGACTAACTAAAATAGTTTTATCTCAAAAAAATCTGTTGAAAATGGTAATAATCCTCTCATTTCCAATTCCGCAAATAACCTAAACTTCTCACTACTCTCAGTTCTTGGGAGGGAAAGACTTACCAGTTTAAACTGTATGGACGGGTAATGTAACCCTAGGTTCACTCTAAGGAACAAGGAGTATGTTCTCGATGAGCTGTGAAACCGTAGGTACGAGAATAAGAGTATGTTCTCGACGAGAATAAGGAGTATATTCTCGATAAGTAAGTTCCCACAAATGATAATGATTCAGCCCAAGAAGAGATTAAAGCTCACCGAAAATATTATGATGTTTGATACAAAGTTATGGTAACCATAATACTGTCCGGTCAGTCAGCTGTCTACAAACAGTTTGTAACCTCATGTCAAATAGTTTTGAATGAGAAAGAGACCACTACAATGGAACTCCCAAAAGTAGCTGACCGAGGGATCAATAGATTTATATGCCCTCTAGCTCAGCAGCTCCTGTGTTGTCAATTGGTCATGATGCAAAGGAAGGGAAGAGATCTGGAATAGCTACGAATGGAAAGTCCAATCGTAGGGCTAAGAGAAAGATTAATTCTGAAATTGCACCAGAAATGATCCAAAGGAATCAGTGTGTTATACTGCAACACAGAG
Organism: Pseudognaphalium luteoalbum; assembly: GCA_963422505.1. Classification (NCBI taxonomy): domain Eukaryota; kingdom Viridiplantae; phylum Streptophyta; class Magnoliopsida; order Asterales; family Asteraceae; genus Pseudognaphalium; species Pseudognaphalium luteoalbum. The sequence goes on from OY730195.1 coordinate 31,990,423, forward strand.
GAGCACTAGAAGCGTTGCTGCCTAAAATATCTGAAAGACCTTAAAGACGGATAGGTAAAAAAGGATTCAGGTATATAAATGATCGAACTCCATAATACTACGACTCTAAATTCGTAGGTCTTTGATACAGGGTGTGGTACTCACATTTGCGCTGTATTGCAAGGCCTAAAGGAAAGTAGAAGTTTAAATCATAAAGAGCTCAACTTAGTCATGGAAGACAAGAAAGTCACGCCCATTGGAAAGTTTGAGCTCATGCTAAAATCTGGAGTTAGGATACATTTAAATAATTGTTGTTATTCGTCAGAAATGACAAGTAACATAGATTCATTTCATGCTTAATTAAAGAGACTTATCAGTTTTCATTTTAAATGAAAATGGTGATAAAGCTTCTGCTTGCAAAGGCATATATGATAATGTTGAATAAGTCAGCAAAGGAATTTAAATGATGGTTCGTCTAAAAAGCTTGAAAATCTAAATTGTGGCAAAAACGTCTAAGGCATGTAAAACAAGAAAGAATATCGCCCAAACTCCAAAAGTATGGAGTGTTGGAATCATTTGACCTTAAATCGGATGATGTATGCAAATCTTGTTTATTGAGCAATATGACTAAATCACAATTCACATGTTATATGAAAGAAGTGATGGATTGTTCGACTTGGTATACATGGATGTATGTCGACCATTCCAATGCGCCATAAAAGATGGAAATAGCTACTATGTTGCTGATTACTTCAGTAAACATGGATATGTTTATCTGATTAAACATAAGTCAGACACTTTTGAAAGTTCAAAAGTGTTAGGACGTAACATAGAGAACCTAATGGGCAGAAAGATAAAGGTACTTCGATCCGACAGGAGAAGAGAAACCTTAGTATCAAGTTTCTTGATCATCATAGACACTGTGGAATAGTTTCACGGTTGACTCCTCCTAGAACATCATAGCTGAATGGAGTAGCTAAGGGGAGAGGTAGAATCCTGTTAGACAAGGATTCAATCAATGATGAGTCAGGTAACACTTCTAATAAGCTTATGGAGTTAGGCATTAGAAACAGTTTCGCGTATCTTAAATCTAATACTTACCAAGAAAAATGATGTGAAAGGGAAAAGGTTTTTCTTGAGCACATCCAGATCTAAGGTTGTGAAGTTATCGTTAGACGAGAAACTTAGCACAGACTAGAAGTGATAAACGCCAAAATGTACTATATTATAGTACTAATTTACCCCGTGTTAGATAGGTTTCTAATGCATTTTGTATGAATAAGATACTTATTTCGTTCATATTTGCATTTAGGAGTTAAATCGGAGCTTGGATAAAAAAGGAACGAAAAACGAGCTTATTGTGAAGGAATGTTGCTAAATGAATAAAGCATTGGACATGAGAAGATTGGATCGGAGTAAAAGATGATAAATTTATCGAAGTCGGAAGATTAAATGAAGAAAAAGAGAAAAAAAGTCTGGAAATTCAATCCATACGGCGTATGGATCATTTGAGCCGGGCAGCCATTTGACGCGGGCCTGATCCATGGGCTATTCAATCCATACGGCGTATGGAAATCCATACGGCGTATGGATTGATTCGGCAGAAACCCTAAAAACCTTATTTTGCCTCATTTCACTTCATAACTTTAACACAAAAACCCTAATTCGACCAGAGACAACCAGAGACGACCGAGAGGGGTTTTTCCCCCATTTTGGGGGCAAAACAATGGCGATTTGGAGGCGAAAAAGCTAGGATCAATTCTTATTGATTCTACTTCATTCGGTTTATGATTCGGTTTGCTTATCTTGTTCCGATTTCAATTCAATCATGTCTATGTGTTTGATTTGAGACTATGAATCTGATTTTGTATAATTGAATCATGGATTAGATTTATTGTTAATTGTTTGGTTTATTTATCTTTGATTATGATTGTTTGAAAGTTATAATTGCGTTTTGAATCAATTGACTGATTGAAGATTGTTATGTTATCCGTGAATCCTTGTTTATTGGTGATTGTTAGTTATTACTTAACGTGATTAATAGTATCATTGAGATTGATTTCCTTTGGTATTATTGATTATTGATGGTTAAAATCTAGGTTTTGATCATTGTTGAATAGATTGAGTTTGACAGGTTAAGAGAATAATAACTAGTTAATCTAAAATGAACAAGCTAATAAGAGATTTTTAGTAGGTATTGTTGAGTCATACCGCGAGGATTAATTGTAACAAGTCGTGAATACTTAATGCACAATCTAGGGAAAAGTACACAATAGAGCACCATCCTTATGACAACGGATCGATGTTTAATGTGGAACCCTAGATTGTAGATATTAGTTAGACCCGGAACGTTGGCTAATATACATTCAATTTAATATCATTGAAGAATTTGGCATTAAATTGATATAAAAGAAATCACAATCAGATAATCAAAACACAATGAACTGAATAATATGAATCTGAGGTGAAGACTCTAAGCAATTACATGTCTATCTCCAATTGTTTATCTGTTCCTCTTATCTTGTTTTATGTCGTTTGGTTTGGTTAATTAGTTCATATTGAACGTTCGTGCGGAACTAAAACGTAACCCCTATTTTACTGCTTTATTAATAATTCCAATTTAATTGAATAACATTGTTCCTGTGTTCCTGTGTTCGACCTGGACTTACCATAGCTATGCTATTCCTATCGGGTATTCTTGCCTGGTTGTGTGATAGTATTAATAAGGTATTTTCAGTTATAAATAATAAAACTAGACGCTTTCATACGCATCAAGTTTTTGGCGCAGCTGCCGGGGAATACTTAACCGGTTGGACTGATGTTCTATCGGGGAACGGGTGTTTATTCGATTTAGTTGGATAAAAAAAAAATTAAAAACTTAAAAAAAAAAAAAATTATTAAAAATTTTAAAATTAAAAAAAAAATAAAAAAAATAATAAAATTTGTTTTGTATACATTTGTTTATATGTTAATTATATGTATATGCTTGTTATATAGTTAAATATTTAATGGAGCGAAGATTTTGAATTTGGTTTGCACAGACTCTCAACCGGCGGTTGTGCGCACCAACCGGCGGTTGGAAGGGCTGTTTTACGACAAGATTCTGTTGTCTGCTCTATTTGTTAATAAGTAGTTTAACTTTTAGTTGTTTTATATTTTGTTTTCTTGTTCTACTTTTTGTCTTCTTTGTTTTTGCAGTTTTGAACTTTGTGGGTGTGTTCCCTGGAAACCCTCACGAGACTATAACTCGTCCACTCGGGATACCGAGGGGTTTAAAGGCTTGTTGCATACGCTAAATGCAACCGTGATGCCTACGGAAGTGTGCTGTTTTATATTTTCAGAATCTATTCAAGAAAGTATTTTTCTTCAAGATCAGGGGAGTTTTCTGTTCACTTCTTTTCTATTCCCTATTTTACGATTCCTTGTTTTGCAATGAGGACATTGCTTTACTTTAAGTGGGGGATGGGGGAAAAGAAGTTTGTTTGTCCTGATTTATAAATCGATAAATATTGGTAGACTTTAGAACTTTGTTTTTAAAGGCAATTTTTAGGGAAACATAGCTAAAGGCATTCTATGTTAGTCATTTTTCAACCCAAATTTTTCTTTTAAAAATGTATTCTCTTTAAATTTAGAAAATCTTGTAACAAATCTGGGAAATTCAAAGGATAATTTGAACTTAAACTTTAAGATATTAGATAGTTCATCATGTGATGTATCGATAGGCAATCTATATATAAGTTGTTGAGCTATTAAATAAAATTAATGTAAGAAGTATGCGATATTCCGAGAGGAACTTTAGCAATGTATGACTTTAGTCTTAATTCTTATTTATGATAGCGTGCGATATGCCATAATTTTGGAATTTAATTAATATCATTTGGGGATATACTGGGTGTTGTTTCCTCTGTTGTACGTAAGTACAGACCTGGTCTCCGTCAGTATATCTAATGAAAAAGAGCAAAAGAGTTTAGCAACTCATGATTCTATAATGTAGTCAAATTATGTCGCTTTGTTGTACTAAGGTACAGACCTGTCACCAATGGTTTGACTAAAAGTTATTTTGCTAAACCAAGGTCAAGTTATGTCGCTCTGTTGTGTTGAGGCACAGACCTGTCACCAATGTCTTGACCTGAAAAATGATTATTTTAATTGGATATCCATAATATGTGCAACATTATCACATTATATGTATAAGTGTATTTTGCTATTGTGAATTAAGGGTAAAGCTGCTAGAACAATGATAAGTCAAGCTCAATTACTTAAGTATAGATTGTTTAGGTGGACAACAATATCGGTAATCCTTGTGAGCTATCTGTTATGCATAATAATAATGAATGAGACAATTTGTTTTTCCTAGAGGAGTTTCTTGATTGCTAAATCTTAATGCTGAATTATTTTTAAGCTAAAAATTTGGTTTGCGAAATGCTAGCTTGTATGTAAGTCCCTATGTTCCACTGTCTGCCTACTAAATTTTGTCGTTTATAAGTTTTAAATCGATAGTCTACTTGAGGACAAGTAGAATTCAAGTGGGGGATGTTTGATAAACGCCAAAATGTACTATATTATAGTACAATTTACCCCGTGTTAGATAGGTTTCTAATGCATTTTGTATGAATAAGATACTTATTTCGTTCATGTTTGCATTTAGGAGTTAAATCGGAGCTTGGATCAAAAAGGAACGGAAAACGAGCTTATTGTGAAGGAATGTTGCTAAATGAATAAAGCATTGGACATGAGAAGATTGGATCGGAGTAAAAGATGATAAATTTGTCGAAGCCGGAAGATTAAATGAAGAAAAAGGGAAAAAAAGTCTGGAAATTCAATCCATACGACGTATGGAAAATCCATACGGCGTATGGATCATTTGAGCCGGGCTACCATTTGACGCGGGCCTGATCTATGGGCTTTTCAATCCATACAGCGTATGGAAATCCATACGGCGTATGGATTGATTCGACAGAAACCCTAAAAACCTTATTTTGCCTCATTTCACTTCATAACTTTAACACAAGAACCCTAATTCGACCAGAGACAACCAGAGACGACCGAGAGGGGTTTTTCCCCCATTTTGGGGGCAAAACAATGGCGATTTGGAGGCGAAAAAGCTAGGATCAATTCTTATTGATTCTACTTCATTCGGTTTATGATTCGGTTTGCTTATCTTGTTCCGATTTCAATTCAATCATGTCTATGTGTTTGATTTGAGACTATGAATCTGATTTTGTATAATTGAATCATGGATTAGATTTATTGTTAATTGTTTGGTTTATTTATCTTTGATTATGATTGTTTGAAAGTTATAATTGCGTTTTGAATCAATTGACTGATTGAAGATTGTTATGTTATCCGTGAATCCTTGTTTACTGGTGATTGTTAGTTATTACTTAACGTGATTAATAGTATCATTGAGATTGATTTCCTTTGGTATTATTGATTATTGATGGTTAAAATCTAGGTTTTGATCATTGCTGAATAGATTGAGTTTGACAGGTTAAGAGAATAATAACTAGTTAATCTAAAATGAACAAGCTAATAAGAGATTATTAGTAGGTATTGTTGAGTCATACCGCGAGGATTAATTGTAACAAGTGGTGAATACTTAATGCACAATTTAGGGAAAAGTACACAATAGAGCACCATCCTTATGACAACGGATCGATGTTTAATGTGGAACCCTAGATTGTAGATATTAGTTAGACCCGGAACGTTGGCTAATATACATTCAATTTAATATCATTGAAGAATTTGGCATTAAATTGATATAAAAGAAATCACAATCAGACAATCAAAACACAATGAACTGAATAATATGAATCTGAGGTGAAGACTCTAAGCAATTACATGTCTATCTCCAATTGTTTATCTGTTCCTCTTATCTTGTTTTATGTCGTTTGGTTTGGTTAATTAGTTCATATTGAACGTTCGTGCGGAACTAAAACGTAACCCCTATTTTACTGCTTTATTAATAATTCCAATTTAATTGAATAACATTGTTCCTGTGTTCCTGTGTTCGACCTGGACTTACCATAGCTATGCTATTCCTATCGGGTATTCTTGCCTGGTTGTGTGATAGTATTAATAAGGTATTTTCAGTTATAAATAATAAAACTAGACGCTTTCATACGCATCAAGTTTTTGGCGCCGCTGCCGGGGAACAATTAACCGGTTGGACTGATGTTCTATCGGGGAACGGGTGTTTATTCGATTTAGTTGGATAAAAAAATAAATTAAAAACATAAAAAAAAAAAAATTATTAAAAATTTTAAAAATTAAAAAAAAATAAAAAAAAAAATAAAATTTGTTTTGTATACATTTGTTTATATGTTAATTATATGTATATGCTTGTTATATAGTTAAATATTTAAAGGAGCGAAGATTTTGAATTTGGTTTGCACAGACTCTCAACGGCGGCTGTGCGCACCAACCGGCGGTTGGAAGGGCTGTTTTACGACAAGATTCTGTTGTCTGCTCTATTTGTTAATAAGTAGTTTTAACTTTTAGTTGTTTTATATTTTGTTTTCTTGTTCTACTTTTTGTCTTCTTTGTTTTTGCAGTTTTGAACTTTGTGGGTGTGTTCCCTGGAAACCCTCACGAGACTATAACTCGTCCACTCGGGATACCGAGGGGTTTAAAGGCTTGTTGCATACGCTAAATGCAACCGTGATGCCTACGAAAGTGTGCTGTTTTATATTTTCAGAATCTATTCAAGAAAGTATTTTTCTTCAAGATCAGGGGAGTTTTCTGTTCACTTCTTTTCTATTCCCTATTTTACGATTCCTTGTTTTGCAATGAGGACATTGCTTTACTTTAAGTGGGGGATGGGGGAAAAGAAGTTTGTTTGTCCTGATTTATAAATCGATAAATATTGGTAGACTTTAGAACTTTGTTTTTAAAGGCAATTTTTAGGGAAACATAGCTAGAAGGCATTCTATGTTAGTCATTTTTCAACCCAAATTTTTCTTTTAAAAATGTATTCTCTTTAAATTTAGAAAATCTTGTAACAAATCTGGGAAATTCAAAGGATAATTTGAACTTAAACTTTAAGATATTAGATAGTTCATCATGTGATGTATCGATAGGCAATCTATATATAAGTTGTTGAGCTATTAAATAAAATTAATGTAAGAAGTATGCGATATTCCGAGAGGAACTTTAGCAATGTATGACTTTAGTCTTAATTCTTATTTATGATAGCGTGCGATATGCCATAATTTTGGAATTTAATTAATATCATTTGAGGATATACTGGGTGTTGTTTCCTCTGTTGTACGTAAGTACAGACCTGGTCTCCGTCAGTATATCTAATGAAAAAGAGCAAAAGAGTTTAACAACTCATGATTCTATAATGTAGTCAAATTATGTCGCTTTGTTGTACTAAGGTACAGACCTGTCACCAATGGTTTGACTAAAAGTTATTTTGCTAAACCAAGGTCAAGTTATGTCGCTCTGTTGTGTTGAGGCACAGACCTGTCACCAATGTCTTGACCTGAAAAATGATTATTTTAATTGGATATCCATAATATGTGCAACATTATCACATTATATGTATAAGTGTATTTTGCTATTGTAAATTAAGGGTAAAGCTGCTAGAACAATGATAAGTCAAGCTCAATTACTTAAGTATAGATTGTTTAGGTGGACAACAATATCGGTAATCCTTGTGAGCTATCTGTTATGCATAATAATAATGAATGAGACAATTTGTTTTTCCTAGAGGAGTTTCTTGATTGCTAAATCTTAATGCTGAATTATTTTTAAGCTAAAAATTTGGTTTGCGAAATGCTAGCTTGTATGTAAGTCCCTATGTTCCACTGTCTGCCTACTAAATTTTGTCGTTTATAAGTTTTAAATCGATAGTCTACTTGAGGACAAGTAGAATTCAAGTGGGGGATGTTTGATAAACGCCAAAATGTACTATATTATAGTACAATTTACCCCGTGTTAGATAGGTTTCTAATGCATTTTGTATGAATAAGATACTTATTTCGTTCATGTTTGCATTTAGGAGTTAAATCGGAGCTTGGATCAAAAAGGAACGGAAAACGAGCTTATTGTGAAGGAATGTTGCTAAATGAATAAAGCATTGGACATGAGAAGATTGGATCGGAGTAAAAGATGATAAATTTGTCGAAGCCGGAAGATTAAATGAAGAAAAAGGGAAAAAAAGTCTGGAAATTCAATCCATACGACGTATGGAAAATCCATACGGCGTATGGATCATTTGAGCCGGGCTGCCATTTGACGCGGGCCTGATCTATGGGCTTTTCAATCCATACGGCGTATGGAAATCCATACGGCGTATGGATTGATTCGACAGAAACCCTAAAAACCATATTTTGCCTCATTTCACTTCATAACTTTAACACAAGAACCCTAATTCGACCAGAGACAACCAGAGACGACCGAGAGGGGTTTTTCCCCCATTTTGGGGGCAAAACAATGGCGATTTGGAGGCGAAAAAGCTAGGATCAATTCTTATTGATTCTACTTCATTCGGTTTATGATTCGGTTTGCTTATCTTGTTCCGATTTCAATTCAATCATGTCTATGTGTTTGATTTGAGACTATGAATCTGATTTTGTATAATTGAATCATGGATTAGATTTATTGTTAATTGTTTGGTTTATTTATCTTTGATTATGATTGTTTGAAAGTTATAATTGCGTTTTGAATCAATTGACTGATTGAAGATTGTTATGTTATCCGTGAATCCTTGTTTAGTGGTGATTGTTAGTTATTACTTAACGTGATTAATAGTATCATTGAGATTGATTTCCTTTGGTATTATTGATTATTGATGGTTAAAATCTAGGTTTTGATCATTGCTGAATAGATTGAGTTTGACACGTTAAGAGAATAATAACTAGTTAATCTAAAATGAACAAGCTAATAAGAGATTATTAGTAGGTATTGTTGAGTCATACCGCGAGGATTAATTGTAACAAGTCGTGAATACTTAATGCACAATTTAGGGAAAAGTACACAATAGAGCACCATCCTTATGACAACGGATCGATGTTTAATGTGGAACCCTATCCGGAACGTTGGCTAATATACATTCAATTTAATATCATTGAAGAATTTGGCATTAAATTGATATAAAAGAAATCACAATCAGATAATCAAAACACAATGAACTGAATAATATGAATCTGAGGTGAAGACTCTAAGCAATTACATGTCTATCTCCAATTGTTTATCTGTTCCTCTTATCTTGTTTTATGTCGTTTGGTTTGGTTAATTAGTTCATATTGAACGTTCGTGCGGAACTAAAACGTAACCCCTATTTTACTGCTTTATTAATAATTCCAATTTAATTGAATAACATTGTTCCTGTGTTCCTGTGTTCGACCTGGACTTACCATAGCTATGCTATTCCTATCGGGTATTCTTGCCTGGTTGTGTGATAGTATTAATAAGGTATTTTCAGTTATAAATAATAAAACTAGACGTTTTCATACGCATCAAGTTTTTGGCGCCGCTGCCGGGGAACACTTAACCGGTTGGACTGATGTTCTATCGGGGAACGGGTGTTTATTCGATTTAGTTGGATAAAAAAAAAATTAAAAACATAAAAAAAAAAAAAAATTATTAAAAATTTTAAAAATTAAAAACAAATAAAAAAAATAATAAAATTTGTTTTGTATACATTTGTTTATATGTTAATTATATGTATATGCTTGTTATATAGTTAAATATTTAATGGAGCGAAGATTTTGAATTTGGTTTGCACAGACTCTCAACCGGCGGTTGTGCGCACCAACCAGCGGTTGGAAGGGCTGTTTTACGACAAGATTCTGTTGTCTGCTCTATTTGTTAATAAGTAGTTTAACTTTTAGTTGTTTTATATTTTGTTTTCTTGTTCTACTTTTTGTCTTCTTTGTTTTTGCAGTTTTGAACTTTGTGGGTGTGTTCCCTAGAAACCTCACGAGACTATAACTCGTCCACTCGGGATACCGAGGGGTTTAAAGGCTTGTTGCATACGCTAAATGCAACCGTGATGCCTACGGAAGTGTGCTGTTTTATATTTTCAGAATCTATTCAAGAAAGTATTTTTCTTCAAGATCAGGGGAGTTTTCTGTTCACTTCTTTTCTATTCCCTATTTTACGATTCCTTGTTTTGCAATGAGGACATTGCTTTACTTTAAGTGGGGGATGGGGGAAAAGAAGTTTGTTTGTCCTGATTTATAAATCGATAAATATTGGTAGACTTTAGAACTTTGTTTTTAAAGGTAATTTTTAGGGAAACATAGCTAGAAGGCATTCTATGTTAGTCATTTTTCAACCCAAATTTTCTTTTAAAAATGTATTCTCTTTAAATTTAGAAAATCTTGTAACAAATCTGGGAAATTCAAAGGATAATTTGAACTTAAACTTTAAGATATTAGATAGTTCATCATGTGATGTATCGATAGGCAATCTATATATAAGTTGTTGAGCTATTAAATAAAATTAATGTAAGAAGTATGCGATATTCCGAGAGGAACTTTAGCAATGTATGACTTTAGTCTTAATTCTTATTTATGATAGCGTGCGATATGCCATAATTTTGGAATTTAATTAATATCATTTGGGGATATACTGGGTGTTGTTTCCTCTGTTGTACGTAAGTACAGACCTGGTCTCCGTCAGTATATCTAATGAAAAAGAGCAAAAGAGTTTAACAACTCATGATTCTAGAATGTAGTCAAATTATGTCGCTTTGTTGTACTAAGGTACAGACCTGTCACCAATGGTTTGACTAAAAGTTATTTTGCTAAACCAAGGTCAAGTTATGTCGCTCTGTTGTGTTGAGGCACAGACCTGTCACCAATGTCTTGACCTGAAAAATGATTATTTTAATTGGATATCCATAATATGTGCAATATTATCACATTATATGTATAAGTGTATTTTGCTATTGTGAATTAAGGGTAAAGCTGCTAGAACAATGATAAGTCAAGCTCAATTACTTAAGTATAGATTGTTTAGGTGGACAACAATATCGGTAATCCTTGTGAGCTATCTGTTATGCATAATAATAATGAATGAGACAATTTGTTTTTCCTAGAGGAGTTTCTTGATTGCTAAATCTTAATGCTGAATTATTTTTAAGCTAAAAATTTGGTTTGCGAAATGCTAGCTTGTATGTAAGTCCCTATGTTCCACTGTCTGCCTACTAAATTTTGTCGTTTATAAGTTTTAAATCGATAGTCTACTTGAGGACAAGTAGAATTCAAGTGGGGGATGTTTGATAAACGCCAAAATGTACTATATTATAGTACTAATTTACCCTGTGTTAGATAGGTTTCTAATGCATTTTGTATGAATAAGATACTTATTTCGTTCATATTTGCATTTAGGAGTTAAATCGGAGCTTGGATAAAAAAGGAACGGAAAACGAGCTTATTGTGAAGGAATGTTGCTAAATGAATAAAGCATTGGACATGAGAAGATTGGATCGGAGTAAAAGATGATAAATTTGTCGAAGCCGGAAGATTAAATGAAGAAAAAGGGAAAAAAAGTCTGGAAGTTCAATCCATACGGCGTATGGATCATTTGAGCTGGGCTGCCATTTGACGCGGGCCTGATCCATGGGCTTTTCAATCCATACGGCGTATGGAAATCCATACGGCGTATGGATTGATTCAGCAGAAACCCTAAAAACCTTATTTTGCCTCATTTCACTTCATAACTTTAACACAAGAACCCTAATTCGACCAGAGACAACCAAAGACGACCGAGAGGGGTTTTTCCCCCATTTTGGGGGCAAAACAATGGCGATTTGGAGGCGAAAAAGCTAGGATCAATTCTTATTGATTCTACTTCATTCGGTTTATGATTCGGTTTGCTTATCTTGTTCCGATTTCAATTTAATCATGTCTATGTGTTTGATTTGAGACTATGAATCTGATTTTGTATAATTGAATCATGGATTAGATTTATTGTTAATTGTTTGGTTTATTTATCTTTGATTATGATTGTTTGAAAGTTATAATTGCGTTTTGAATCAATTGACTGATTGAAGATTGTTATGTTATCCGTGAATCCTTGTTTATTGGTGATTGTTAGTTATTACTTAACGTGATTAATAGTATCATTGAGATTGATTTCCTTTGGTATTATTGATTATTGATGGTTAAAATCTAGGTTTTGATCATTGCTGAATAGATTGAGTTTGACACGTTAAGAGAATAATAACTAGTTAATCTAAAATGAATAAGCTAATAAGAGATTATTAGTAGGTATTGTTGAGTCATACCGCGAGGATTAATTGTAACAAGTCGTGAATACTTAATGCACAATCTAGGGAAAAGTACACAATAGAGCACCATCCTTATGACAACGGATCGATGTTTAATGTGGAACCCTAGATTGTAGATATTAGTTAGACCCGGAACGTTGGCTAATATACATTCAATTTAATATCATTGAAGAATTTGGCATTAAATTGATATAAAAGAAATCACAATCAGACAATCAAAACACAATGAACTGAATAATATGAATCTGAGGTGAAGACTCTAAGCAATTACATGTCTATCTCCAATTATTTATCTGTTCCTCTTATCTTGTTTTATGTCATTTGGTTTGGTTAATTAGTTCATATTGAACGTTCGTGCGGAACTAAAACGTAACCCCTATTTCACTGCTTTATTAATAATTCCAATTTAATTGAATAACATTGTTCCTGTGTTCCTGTGTTCGACCTGGACTTACCATAACTATGCTATTCCGATCGGGTATTCTTGCCTGGTTCTATGATAGTATTAATAAGGTATTTTCAGTTATAAATATTAAAACTAGACGCTTTCACACGCATCAAGAAGCTAGATCTAAAAAGTATCATTTCATCGGTTATCCACATAAGTCGTTTAGATATTTGTTGCTCAAAAAGGAGTGTTTCTTGAGAAAGAAATAATATCTAAAGAGGACAGTGGGAGTACAATTGATCTTGAAAAGATTCAAGGATCGACCGATGACTGAAAATGGTAAACACTGACACTCAACAAGAGGTGGTAACACCTGTTGAACTTGATGACATATCCTTTCCCGTTCGCAGTTGTAGAGTTAGCAAACCTCCTCGATTCTATTATGGTTTCCATAAAGAAGAACATGATAAGATTAGTGACAGTACACTAATTGAATAAAGATGAGTCTGCTAACTACAAAGGAAGCGATGGCAGGAAGGAAGTTGTGAAAAGTAAGATTCAATCTATGTCTGACAACCAAGTTTAGAATTTGGTTGACACTACACTCAGTCTCAAGACAGTGAATTGTAGGTGTATCTTCAAGAAGAAGATAGACATGGATGGGAAGTACACACTCATAAAGCTAGGATGGTAGCGAAGGGCTATACTCAAACCTTCGGGATTGATTATGAGGAAACCTTCTCACCAATAGCTGAAATGAAGTCAATTAGGATATTGCTTACAATAGCTGCATTTCATTATCATGAAATTTGGCAGATGAATGTCAAAACCACTTTCCTTAACAGGAAACTGACAGAGGATGTGTTCAAGGCACAACCGGAAGGTTTTGAAAATGCAAAATGTCCTAATAGAGTGTATAAGCTTCAGAAGGCCATTTATGGACTTAAACATGCTTCTTGTAGCTGGAATCTCTGCTTCCATGAGGAAGTCTAACAGTTTAGATTTCTAGAAGCAAAGATGAGTCCAGCATATGTGTCAAAGTCAGTGGGAGCATTATAGTCTTCCTGGTATTATATGTGAATGATATAATACTCATAGGAAATGTAATACCAACATTACAAGGTGTAAAGAGTTGATTGGGAGAATATTTCGCTATGAAAGATTTGGAAGATACAATATATTATTGGTACAAAGATTTACAGAGATATGTTGAAAACGTCTCAAAGGACTTAACCAGGACATGTACTTAGAATGAAATTTTGAAAGGTTTTCAAATGGAAAATTCTAAGAAAGGGAATCTACCCTTACATCATGGCATAAAGATTACTAAAAGATTAGTGTCCAAAGACTGCACAAGATTGGACTAAATGAGTCGAGTCTCATAGGCTTCGGCTATAGGATCGATCATACATGCCATGAAGTATACAAGACCCGATGTCTCATTTGCTTGGAGCATAGTGAGTTGACATCAGCAGAATCCTGGTAAAGGTCATAAAACAGCCGTAAAGAATAATCTTAAGTAATTGAGAAATACTAAAGACAGGTTCTTAGATTATGGTGGAGAAGAGAAACTTAGAGTAACAGGTTATAGTAACGTAAGTTTACAAACAGATAGAGATCATAGTCGTTCACAGTCTGGTTGGGTATTCTTACTGATCGAGTGGGGGAACAATAACTTTGAAAGGTTCAATGCAAGATACAATAACAGATGGGAATCTGAGTATATTAAAACTTGCGAGACTTAAAAGAAGTCATAAGGATGAGGAATTTCATTGATGATCTTGGAGGTGTTCCAATAGAACGAATTCCAATGAAATGTTATGGAGAGTCCAAGGCACATTGAAGTAAAATACCATTTTGTTCAAAGGAAGGTAAGGGACACATGATTGTGATGGACACACGATTAGAAAACATGCTAGGAGCATAGGTTTACGAGATAAAGTTTTAGTAGTTTGATTTTGAAACATTACAAACAATGATGGGAACTAGAATAGACTTGGTGATAAATAATGGAGATTATTTATGGGAAGGAGTTCTACCATTTACTATCGTTTATCATTGTGTTTCAGTTTAGCATGTTTAGACACCACTTCCAGAGTAATCAGAATTACTCAAACCTCCTCAGTCGATCACACTATAGGAAGTATGTGGTGAATAAAGACTGTCATGGAGTGTTAGTAGATTGTCTATGGAGATTAGACATTGCATGGAGATTGCTGCAACACTCATGGGTACTTAATGGGGATTTAAGTATAGGAGAAACCCGCACTCATGGAAGTTACTTCATGGATTGAAATCACGAGTAACTCTGAGATGATAATATCTTATATTCTTAAAATGGAGATACATGAGTTTCTAGTTTTCAAGCCTGTTGTACTTTAGTTTATTCAAACGCTGTGCGTAAATGCCAGTCATAAAGGATACGCTAGGTATGACATGATGAGTTAACTAGTGCTATGTATGCGAAATTTATTTGTTCCTTTTGCCTAAGAGGAAAAGCGATATCCAAGGGCCCTCTGATGATTAAATGTTGACTCATAAAGTGCTTGGCCAAGCCAGGACTAAATTGATATGTACAATTCAGTAGTCCCATAAAGTCAAATTGATCGGAAATCAGAAAACATAATCTTGAATCTGGAGATTGATTAAATCCATGTCCCAGTTTCATACGATATCAGAAACAAAGGAATATATGATCACTTATCTAAAAGGACTGTCACTGGATATGATCAGAGTTCGGCAGATGCATTGGATGGCACCTCTACTTAGGATAGAGACGGACCAATAGTAGTTGATGACTTGTCCAAGTGGGAGACTGTTAGAAATAGTGTCCAATGTCATAACTAATTGGTAAGACTATTCTAAAGGTAGAGCCTTTTTGGGTTGCCCTCGATGAACAGTAAGAGAAACAATAAGAGAGAAATAATATTAATAAGAATTAATATTAAAGTTAATTGTTTGGTTTGTTAATTTATCAAAGTTGATAAATTAATCAGAAGCTAAATGTAATTAACATAAACTATAACGAATATTTAGTTAGTTTATTAATCGGATATTAATTAGAAACTAAAAGGAATATTCTGGAAGCGTGTTCCAACCGGCGGTTGGAAGGTTCAACCGGCGGTTGGAGGCTAGGGTTTCGAATGGCGGTGTACGAATGTTTGACTTGGAGAAGGATTAATCTCAACCGCCGGCTGAAGGCTTCAACCGGCGGTTGGTGGTCGAATCAGGTTGTCCCACATCGGCCAGAAGATTAAACCCGAAGGCATCCTCTACCCTATAAATAGAGGCCATCCCTAAGCTTTCAAGGTATCCCAGATTCGAATTTAGTTCGTTTCTTTCTCTCTTTCTCATTCCTAATCCTTGTGAGAGTTTACATGACGTAGAGTCGGGACCCTAGGATTTGGAGTTTCTCTTGGTTCACGGGTATGACGCATTAGAGGTATTCTATTTTGGGTACTTGCCATCCAAAGCATGGAAGGCCGAGCAAGGAGTCTGCGTGAAGGTTCTGCAAGGTGGTCTGCACATGAGAAATTGGTTTTCTCAAAGGTTAGTATTTTCTTATTTATCTATTTATTTTGTTAAGTTATAGTTAATAGCTTTATTAAGTAACGGTCCTTTAGGGTTTAGTTTCCTAGTTGCTCTAGATTAATTGTTATTTTCCGCTGCATATGTTAATCTAGTTAGGGAATAGAAAACCCAACAGTTTTTGACTACTAACGAGCAATTTATTGCTAGTTCTGGCCAACGGATGGACACTACTGACGCGTTAGTACGAAATCAAGGTGCCGCACTAAAGCAAATTGAGGGAACAGTTTCAAACATAGCTAAGGTTCTCCAAGAGAGATTTCCAGGAACCCTACCAGGATTCACTGAAACCAATCCACGAGATCAAGCTAAAGCGGTTACCAACAGAAGTGGAAAAGTTCATGAAGACCCTTATTTTGGTAAGAATCCTGTATCTGAACTTTCGTCGAAAAAAGAGAAGGAAGTGGAAGTTGTTAAAAGTCCTACGGAGGAGATGAAAGTTGATCAAACTGCTAAGGATAAGCAATATGCAAAGGATTATGCGCCGCCACCACCTTATCCAGCGGCCTTGAGAAGAGGAAAGGATGAAGCTCATTATCACCAGTTTCTTGAGAACTTGAAGCAACTCCACATCAACATTCCTTTTGTGGAGGCCATTTCTCAAATGCCTAAATATGCAAAATACTTGAAGGAACTGTTGACCAATAAGGGCAAGCTAATGGAGGCAACCATGGTAACAATGAACGAGAGATGCTCAGCGGCGATGCAAAATAAACTACCATCGAAGATGAAAGACCCTGGGAGTATTACCCTTCCTTGTCTAATTGGAAGTTTAGACATCACTAATGCGCTGGATGACTTGGGAGCAAGCATATCGATAATGCCTTAGACTATGTATGCTAGACTAAAGTTAGGAGAGCCTAAACCAATCAGAATGTGCATTGAGTTAGCGGATCGTTCCATTCAATATCCTAAGGGTGTGATCGAGAATGTTTTGGTTAAGGTGGATAAGTTTGTTTTCCCGTGCGGTTTTGTGATTCTTGACATGGTAGAAGATTCAAAGGTACCTATCATTTTGGGAAGACCTTTTCTAGCCACTGCAAGGGCATTGATTGATGTTTTTGACCGAAGGATCACATTAAGGGTAGGCGATGAAGAAGTAGTGTTTGATGTTAACAAATCAATGCAATACCCTGCGTCAGTAGATGATACCTGTTACTTTGTTAGTGCCAAGGAAATGACAGATGATGAGGAATTTCTACAAAGTCTCATGGAAGATGAAGATATTGATCCAATGATTTTGGAAGGTCGGACAGGAAGTCTTCAAGCTATTCAAGAGATTGAGGAGCTCGATAAATTGCTCGAGGAAGAGAGTGAGACAACATGCGAAGATGAATTAGAGACTGAGGGAGTCAAACTGAAGGAGAGTAAAAAGTCCATTTTGGAAAATGGAGTGTCGTTCGTCACGGAGACACGAATTACTATGTATGGTATTCCTTGTTCGAGGGAAGAGGTGTCGATGGTTAAATCTTCATTCGAAGAACCACCAAAGTTAGAATTGAAGGATTTACCGACCCATTTGGAATATGCGTACTTTCAATGAAAGTCAGACCTACCGGTAATTATTTCATCTCAGCTGTCAGCCAACGAGAAAGAAAGTTTATTGAAGGTTCTTAAGGAGCACAAGCATGCTATCGCTTGGACGATTAATGATATCAAGAGAATAAGCCCCTCTTATTGCACGCACAAGATCCTCATGGAATCTGACTTCAAACCAGTGGTGCAACCGTTGAGGCATTTAAATCCTAAAGTGACTGATGTGGTAAGGAAGGAGATCATTAAGTTGCTTGACTCTGGGTTAATTTACCTAATTTCCGATAGCCCCTGGATAAGCCCCATACATGTTGTGCCAAAGAAGGGTGTTTTGACAGTGGTTGCTAATGAGAAGAATGAATTAATCCCCACGAGAACTGTCACCGGATGGAGAGTCTGTATCGATTATAGGAAGTTGAATGATTCTACGCGCAAGGATCACTTTCCTTTGCCGTTCATCGATCAAATGCTCAAACGTTTAGCCGGAAAAGAATACTATTGCTTTTTAGACGGGTTTTCTGGTTACTTCCAAATTCCGATAGATGCACATGATCAAGACAAGATCACGTTCACATGCCCATTCGGAACTTTTGCTTATCGAAGAATGCCTTTCAGTTTGTGCAATGCACCCGCATCATTTCAGCGGTGCATGATGGAGATTTTTGATGACATGGTGGAGGATAGCATGGAGATATTCATGGATGATTTCTCCGTTTTTGGAAATTCTTTTGAAAAGTGTTTAGCAAATCAGAAAAAGATGTTGCAAAGGTGCGAGAGTTCGAATCTTGTTTTAAATTGGGAGAAGTGCCATTTTATGGTACGTGAAGGAATCGTATTAGGACACAAGATTTCAAGTGTTGGGATTGAAGTAGACCAAGCCAAAATTGAGGCAATAGCAAAGCTGCCACCCCCAACAAATGTCAAGGGAATACGAAGTTTCTTAGTACATGCTGGGTTCTACAGATGATTCATTTAGGATTTTTCAAAGATAGCACGTCCGATGAACAAGTTACTGGAGAAGGAAGCTAAGTTTGAATTTTCTAAGGAATGTCAAGATGCATTCAATCTGTTAAGGGAGAAGCTAGTATCTGCACCTATCATGATTAGTCCAAATTGGAATCTTCCATTTGAATTGATGTGTGATGCCAACGATTATGCAGTTGGGGCAGTATTAGGTCAGCGGGTTGATAAGAAGTTTCAACTGATTTATTACGCAAGCAAGAATTTGACAAACGCTCAGGAGAATTACACTACGACTGAGAAGGAATTGCTCGCTGTTGTTTTTACGTTTGACAAATTTCGCTCTTACTTGGTGTTGTCAAAAACAGTGGTGTTTACCGATCATTCAACATTAAGATATTTGTTTAGCAACCAAGATGCGAAGCCACGGTTGCTGCGATTGATTTTGTTGTTGCAAGAGTTTGATATCGAGATTCGCTATAAGAAGGGAGCTGAAAATTTGGCTGCCGATCATTTATCAAGATTAGAAAATCCAGAACTGGATAAGTTAGATGAATCGGAAATTCAGGATAAATTTTCTGATGAAAGTTTGATGAAGGTAATTTTTAATGAATTTCCATGGTTCGCTGATTATGCAAACTTTCTAGTTACAAACACTCTTCCGTTTGGAATGGATTTCAACCAAAGAAAGAGATTTTTCTCATCTTTAGTCATTATTTCTGGAAAGACCCGTACTTGTTTAGAGAATGTGCTTATGGAATTGTTCGAAGGTGCGTAGCTGGAGAAAAATGTACAAGAATTTTAAGGCATTGTCATGATGGTCCGACTGGAGGACATCATGGTCCTAATTATACCGCGCGAAAGGTGTTTGAGGCAGGTTTCTATTGGCCAACAGTTTACAAGGACGCATTCGAGTATGTGAAGGAGTGTGATGCCTGTCAACGCACTGGGAGAATTTCTAAAAGAGATGAGATGCTGCAAAATCCAATCATGGTTAGTGAGATTTTTGATGTCTGGGGAATAGATTTTATGGGCCCATTTCCACCTAGCAATGGAAATAAATACATCATTGTGGCTGTGGATTATGTTTCTAAGTGGGCCGAAGCAAAAGCGCTACCTACAAATGACGCTAGGGTAGTGGTGAAATTCCTTAAGCAGTTGTTTTCGCGTTTTGGAGCATTAAAAGCTTTGATAAGTGATCGTGGGGGGCATTTCACAAATGCACAACTGGAGAAGGTGCTGCGGAAATATGGAGTTAATCACAAGTTTTCGACCGCCTATCATCCTCAGAAAAGCGGTCAAGTGGAGGTGACCAATAGAGGGTTGAAGCGTATTTTAGAACGCTCAGTTGAAGGAAACACAAAGGATTGGTCGAATAAGTTGGATGATGCATTATGGGCGGCACTGACAGCTTTTAAAGCATCAATTGGAACTACACACTATCGTCTTGTTTATGGGAAAGCTTGCCATCTGCCTTTTGAATTAGAACACAAGGCATACTGGGCTTTAAGGCAATGCAATCTCGATGATCATGCATCTGGAAAAGAGCGAATGGCGCAATTAAACGAGTTAGATGAGTTAAGAGTGAATGCTTATGACAATTCACGACTGTTTAAGGAGCGCACCAAGAAATGGCATGATTCTCGACTTAAGTCAAACAATGTATTTGAAAATGGTGATAATGTTCTCCTATACAGTTCACGGTTGCATTTGTTTCCTGGTAAATTGAAGACACGCTTCGAGAAAGTTTATCCTTTTGGTGTTGTTGATCTGCAAGCTCATTCTGGAAATATCTCAAGGTTAATGGAAGTCGTTTAAAGAAATACTATGGTGATGCAAGGGACTCCAAGCGTGATTTGGAGAGTAATTTGAGTTAAATAATGCAGCAAGGTGTCGAGCTTACCGACGTGATAAACAAAAGCGCTTTCGGGAGACAACCCGTTATTTTGTTTTCTAGTTTTTGTTGGCAGATTTGAAATTTGTGGGTGTGTTCCCTGAAAACCGTCACGAGACTTTAACTCGTCCACTCGGGATACTGAGGGGTTTAAAGGCTTGTTGCATATGCTAAATGCAACCGTGATGCCTACGGAAGTGTGTTGTTGTATATTTTCAGAATCAGATCATCCATGAATTTTTCTTCCAGATCAGGGGAGTTTTTCTGTTCTCTTCTTTTCTATTCCCTACTTTTATGTTTCTTTTTGCACTGAAGACATTGCATATTTCTAAGTGGGGGATGGGGAAAAGAAGTCTAATTGTCCTAAGTTATCAAATTGCAAATATTGGTAGATATCATTTTCTAGGGCATTCTGTATTAGTAGTTTTTCAGTCCAAATTTTTCTTTTAAAAAATTAAATCTTGTAACAAAATTGGGAAATTCAAAGGAATGAATTAATCTTAAATTTTAAATATGAGATAGTTCATAATGTGATGTATCGATAGGCAATCTATATGAAAGTTATTGAGCCATTGAATAAATTAATATAGTAAGTAGGTTTGCCTGAGAGGATCTTTAGTAGAGTATGGCTGTAGCCTTAATTCTTATATGGTAGCGTGTTATAGCCCTCAATTCTGGAATTTTAGTTGTCATTATTTGGGAATATACAGGGTGTTGTCTCCTCTGTTGTACGTAAGTACATACCTGGTTTCCGTCAGTATATTTTTATTGCACTTAAAATAAATAAATAAAAAAATAAAAAAAGTAAATGAATAAATGAATATACCAAGGCCAAGTTAAGTCGATTTATTGTACTAAGGTACAGACCTGTCACCAATGTCTTGGCCTGAAAAATGATTGATTTAACTTAGATTTTCATTATTGAGTAAAGTTGTGGCGCGTTAGTTATATGAGAATATTCTGCTATTGAGATTCAAGGGTAAAGCCTGCTTGAATAATAATAGTTAAGCTCGATTTCTAGAATATAGATTGTTTAAGTGGACAATAATATCGGTAATTCATATGAATCATCTTTTATGTATAATAATAACTCATGAAGAATTTGGTTTCCTGATAGAGTTTCTTGATTGCTATTTAAGGTAGAATTAGTTTTTAGAGTAAAATTTGGGTTGTGAAATGCTAGTTAGTTTGTAAGTCCCTATGTTCCGATATTTTGCCTGTTCATTATTTTAACTGGTAATCTACTTGAGGACAAGTAGGATTCAAGTGGAGGATATTTGATGAACGCCAAAATGTGTTATTTTATAGTATTATTTATCCCTTGTTTTAATAGAATTCTTATGCATTTTATGTGAATACGATACTTAATTCGTTCATATTTGCATTTAGGAGATTTATTGGAGCTTGGATAAAAAAGAAGCAGAAATCGAGCTATTATTAAAGAAAAATATGAAGATTTGAAGCTAAGAAGTTTGGCTGGATCGAAGGTTGAAAAAGTTGTAATTTTCATTCCATACGGCGGATGGATTAATCCATCCGGCGTATGGATTGGTTGGGCCAAGATGGATCAAACGCGGCATCAGACATGGGCTTTAGCATCCATCCGGTGGATGGATCGATTCGGCATAACCCTAAATACCCTCATTTGCTTTCATTTGAGGGTTATCACCCCGTTTTTCTTCACAGCCGATTTTCACCATTCAAAACCCTAATTCTGGAGCATTTTGAGGAGAAAGAAGCAAGAAGAATTGAAGGTTATCAATTGCTAATTCATTATCTTCGGTTTTTCGGTTCGAATTTGTTATACGTTTTCATTTGATTATGAGTTCTATTACATTTTCATTTCTGATTTTCTGTAATAACATGAGTGGCTAAATTATTATTGCATTTGTTTAGATGATGTTACTTAGATGATGATTTGATTATTGAATTGCGGATTATATTGGATTTTATGAATGTTTATACGTTTACTTGATGATCCATGTTTATCTATTGATTGTTGATGATCACCCAACATGGTTATTTATTGATTTAAGATTGATTTCTCTATTGATGAATAATTATTGATGATTGTTGGTTTTAATTGATAATTATCACTAGATATATTGAGTTTGATAGTTTGGGACAAATATTCGTTAATAATCATTGATGAATGTGATAACTATTTATTAGTTATAAACTTTGTTGATTCAAGTTGCAAAAGTAAATCATATAAACGGTGTAGGTTTAATTTGTAACACAATTTGGTGGATAACGTTAAATTGAACTGTTAACCTGTTGAAAACAACTTTATATATCTTTCGTAATTGTGTTTAATCAATTAATCTTGTAAGGATAATTGGTAATTAGTGTCATATCACAATAAAATCCATATGTTAGCAATTCAATAAAGTGATAATCGGATTCTAAGGAAAGTAATCTAAACAAATGCATTTCTTTTATTATTTGAATCAAGTAATTTTATTTGATTAATTGTTTATTAATTATTTTCTTTTAAGTTTTATTTAATCAATCACATTTCATAATTGTTAGTCAATTGTTCGATCGGAATTAAAACGCCCTCCAATATTTACTGTTTTCATTATTTGTATCAATTTCCAATTTATTTAATATTGACATCCGTTCCTCGTGTTCGACTCGGACTTATCAAGCTATACTATATTACGATCAGGTATTCTTGCCTGTGTTGTGTATAGTAAGCATGTATTTTTATTTATAAAACTTAACTATATTTACACAGCATCAAGTTTTTGTCACCGCTGCCGAGGAGCGGTTTGATTTGATTCAATAATTTGGAAATTGTTTAGTTGTTTAATTGTCTAGTTGTGATTTACCTTTAGTTTGTCGGCTTTAGGGTGTGCTTTTGTTTAAAATTCTGTCTGTTCATACTTCTTCTTGTAACTAAAGTCGGGATAGTTAGTATTACGCCGTGTTACCTAAGTAACATGTTCTACTGACTTGGTAAGTTTAATTGCAGGACGTTTATGACCTGAACATCGGATCTCAACCCTTCCGTTCCGTTTGAAGAACCCGAACGCACGTTTCACCAAAGATTACGCACGTATTCCGCACCGCCCCATTTGCCAATAATCAACCCATTCCCGAACGAAGAGGACGAGATATTGGATTGCAAACTTCACACACCACTGGCTTCCAATTACAATTCGGATTTTGAGGACGAATACGAAGAGTATCGCGGAAGACCACAAACCGAGTATCCAAGCGATCAATCGGAACAAGATCTCGACATGGCAGACGACATTGACAACATGACTCTAGAGTAGTATTCAAGCCGAATGCGCACCGATCTTGAGCCCGGGGTAGTGAGGCCCGCCATTGTGCGAGAAGTGGAGTTCGAAATCAAGGGACAATTCCTCAAGGAGCTTAGAGAGAACCCTTTCCTAGGCGAAGAAAAGGAAGATGCTAACGAGCACGTCGAGAAGATCCTGGAAACTGCCGATATGTTCAACGTTCCTAACGTTATGCGCGATTAGGTCATGCTCCGAGTGTTCCCAATAACACTTAAGGGAGCCGCTAAGAGATGGATTTCAAACGAACCAGCTGGATCCATCACCACGTGGGAAGATCTGCGCACGAAATTCTTGAAGATGTATTGCCCACCATCCAAAACATCGAAGATGATCGACGAGATTAGGAATTTCAAGCAAGATATTGACGAGTCACTTCACAAAGCGTGGGAAAGATACAAGGATTTGATGCATAGGTGCCCATAGCACGACCTAAACGATCAACAAATCGTGATGGTATTCTACAAAGGAGTGGATCGTGCCACAAGACAGCAAATGGATGCTCAAGGATCTCTACCGAAGAAGATTCCAAGAGACGCTTTAGAGGCAATTCGTGACCAAGCAAAACATTATCAGCTTTGGGACGATGGAACCAGTAAGAGAAAAAAGTCGGTAAGCAATGAGGATGGACTCGCCACCATCACAGCTAAGCTTGACAGCATGGGAAGAGATATAAAGAAGGTAACCGAGACTGTTCATGCAATCCAAGTCGGATGTGATAATTGTGGAGGATCGCTTCTAGTCATAGATTGCCCTGAAATTGAATCTGGAGAAGCGAAAGAAGAAGTCAAGTTTGGCGAAGCTCAGGGAAACTACCGCCAAGGCGGTGGGACCTTTTTCCGAATACCATATCAAGAAGGAGGTCGCCAATTCTACCAGACTCAGCCAGGCTTCTACTCTAAAGAACAACCCACGGTACCTTTTCCCGAGAAGAAAACTAATTTGGAGGAAATGATGGGGAAGTTTTTGACTACTAACGAGCAATTTATTGCTAGTTTTGGCCAATGGATGGACACTACTGAAGCGTTAGTACGAAATCAAGGTGCCGTACTAAAGCAAATTGAGGGAACAGTTTCAAACATAGGTAAGGTTCTCCAAGAGAGATTTCCAGGAACCCTACCAGGATTCACCGAAACCAATCCACGAGATCAAGCTAAAGCGGTTACCAACAGAAGTGGAAAAGTTCATGAAGACCCTTATTTTGGTAAGAATCCTGTATCTGAACTTTCGTCGAAAAAGGAGAAGGAATTGGAAGTTGTTAAAAGTCCTACGGAGGACATGAAAGCTGATCAAACTGTTAAGGATAAGCAATATGCAAAGGATCATGCGCCGCCACCACCTTATCCAACGGCCTTGAGAAGAGGAAAGGATGAAGCTTACTATCACCAGTTTCTTGAGAACTTGAAGCAACTCCACATCAACCTTCCTTTTGTGGAGGCCATTTCTCAAATGCCTAAATATGCAAAATACTTGAAGGAACCGTTGACCAACAAGAGCAAGCTAATGGAGGCAACCACGGTAACAATGAACGAGAGATGCTCAGCGGTGATGAAAAATAAACTACCATCGAAGATGAAAGACCCTGGGAGTATTACCCTTCCTTGTCTTATTGGAAGTTTAGACATCACTAATGCGCTGGCTGACTTGGGAGCAAGCATATCGATAATGCCTTACACTATGTATGCTAGACTAAAGTTAGGAGAGCCTAAACCAATCAGAATGTGCATTGAGTTAGCGGATCGTTCCATTCAATATCCTAAGGGTGTGATCGAGAATTTTTTGATAAAGGTGGATAAGTTTGTTTTCCCGTGCGGTTTTGTGATTCTTGATATGGTAGAAGATTCAAAGGTACCTATCATTTTGGGAAGACCTTTTCTAGCCACTGCAAGGGCATTGATTAATGTTTTTGACCGAAGGATCACATTAAGGGTAGGCGATGAAGAAGTAGTGTTTGATGTTAACAAATCAATGCAATACCTTGCGTCAGTATATGATACCTGTTACTTTGTTAGTGCCAAGGAAATGACAGATGATGAGGAATTTCTACAAAGTCTCATGGAAGATGAAGATATTGATCCAATGATTTTGGAAGGTTGGACAGGAAGTCTTGAAGCTATTCGGGAGATTGAGGAGCTCGATAAATTGCTCGAGGAAGAGAGTGAGACAACATGCGAAGATGAATTAGAGACTGAGGGAGTCAAACTGAAGAAGAGTAAAAAGTCCATTTTGGAAAATGGAGTGTCGTTCGTCACGAAGACACGAATTACTATGTATGGTATTCCTTGTTCGAGGGAAGAGGTGTCGATGGTTAAATCTTCATTCGAAGAACCACCAAAGTTAGAATTGAAGGATTTACCGACCCAATTGGAATATGCGTACTTGAAAGGAAAGTTGGACTTACCGGTAATTATTTCATCTCAGCTATCAGCCAACGAGAAAAAAAGTTTATTGAAGGTTCTTAAGGAGCACAAGCATGCTATCGCTTGGACGATTAATGATATCAAGTGAATAAGCCCCTCTTATTGCACGCATAAGATCCTCATGGAATCTGACTTCAAACCAGTGGTGCAACCGTTGAGGCGTTTAAATCCTAAAGTGACTGATGTGGTAAGGAAGGAGATCATTAAGTTGCTTGACTCTGGGTTAATTTACCCAATTTATGATAGCCCCTAGATAAGCCCCATACATGTTGTGCCAAAGAAGGGAGGTATGACAGTGGTTGCTAATGAGAAGAATGAATTAATCCCCATGAGAACCTTCACCGGATGGAGAGTATGTATCGATTATAGGAAGTTGAATGATGCTACGTGCAAGGATCACTTTCCTTTGCCGTTCATCGATCAAATGCTCAAACGTTTAGCCGAAAAAGAATACTATTGCTTTTTAGATGGGTTTTCTGGTTACTTCCAAATTCTGATAGATGCACATGATCAAGACAAGACCACGTTCACATGCCCATTCGGAACTTTTGTTTATCGGAGAATGCCTTTCAGTTTGTGCAATGCACCCGCCACATTTCAGCGGTGCATGATGACATGGTGGAGGATAGCATGGAGATATTCATGGATGATTTCTCCGTTTTCGGAAATTCTTTTGACAAGTGTTTAGCAAATCTGAAAAAGATGTTGCAAAGGTGCGAGAGTTCGAATCTTGTTTCAAATTGGGAGAAGTGCCATTTTATGGTAAGTGAAGGAATCGTATCAGGACACAAGATTTCAAGTGTTGGGATTGAAGTAGACCAAGCCAAAATTGAGGCAATAGCAAAGCTGCCACCCCCAACAAATGTCAAGGGAATACGAAGTTTCTTAGTACTGCTGGGTTCTACATACGATTCATTAAGGATTTTTCAAAGATAGCACGTCCGATGAACAAGTTACTGGAGAAGGAAGCTAAGTTTGAATTTTCTAAGGAATGTCAAGATGCATTCAATCTGTTAAGGGAGAAGCTAGTATCTACACCTATCATGATTAGTCCAAATTGGAATCTTCCATTTGAATTGATGTGTGATGCCAGCGATTATGCAGTTGGGACAGTATTAGGTCAGCAGGTTGATAAGAAGTTTCAACTGATTTATTACGCAAGCAAGACTTTGACAAACGCTCAGGAGAATTACACTACGACTGAGAAGGAATTGCTCGCTGTTGTTTTTGCGTTTGACAAATTTCGCCCTTACTTGGTGTTGTCGAAAACAGTGGTGTTTGTGACATCCGTCACCAAAAATGTAATTCAAAAATCTCAGTTCAAAATCATTTCTTATTTGTATTCAAGTTCGTTAATGATAACTTATATATTCGTTTTGGGCATGAAAACATTTCCTTAATAATTTATGGAAGTTATACGATTGGATAAATTATATGCGAATACGAACATAATTAAATTGTGAGTATTAATTCTTAAAACATCACGGGCCAACTTAGTTCATGATTTGTCGATTTTGACCCAAAGAAAATGATCCAACTCCCAAAAGCCCAAACCCAACTCAACCCAACACCCCTTAGACCCTAGACCTATAAATATAACCCTAAACCTAACCCTAAAACCTTTTTATCACAAAAATATAAAAATTCCGTCCCAAAAATTCCAGTCACGAACAGTGGCCGATTTGACCCATTTACGTTCATTTTCAGGATTCGGTCAAAACTACAAAATAGTAGATCTCGAAGTTTTACTAACTTTTCTGTGGTTTCGGCCTCTGAAACACTCTATATTATTTTATAAAAATTATTTCGTAAACTGCTGCTGTTGGTGACGAATTTTCAAAAACTTTGGTAAGTTTTCGATCCTATAACTCTTGTATATGTATGATCAATCTACGAAAATGAATTATAAGAGTTTATATCCTCATTATTCACAGATTATAAGGGATTCCTATCGTTCGGGTTCTCGTTGTCGGTATATATTCTTTCCGAATCATTCAATTAAACATATTCGATTGTTTCGTATTATCGGTTTTGTTTCGGTTCGATTCCATTGTATCCTAGTGTATGAAATCATTAGAATAATATTAAGATCAGTTGATAAGCTGATAGAATTTAGAAATATGGTTATGTTTGCGGTTTGGATTAGTTATACACGTGATTAGGGTTAATTATTTATAAACCCTAATCTGATCAGATTTTTGTTTCGGTTTGGGAAGCTTGTAACTTGGTTGTTTCTTAATGAATTTTGATGAAATAAAAGTCTAAACTTAATTATTTTGAGTCGTCTTTCAAATGGAGTTAGTCTCATGGTTAAATGTTGAGTATAAGTAGGTCAAAACAATTTTACAAGATCGAGTGTCATTTTTGAGTTTTTCGGTTCCAGATTTCGGGTAACTTGTCGATTTTTGAAACGTATGTCAAACTAAGAATTGGGTCTTGAAATTTTTACTGGAGTAATTTTAAAGTTTTAAAAAATTTCGGTAAAAATATTATAATCTTTGTAAGTTTTAAAGTATTTTTAATAAATTGCTACTTTTGTGTATTCAAAAACCGTTGTTGTTACAGAGCATATTATTTTGATGAATTTATAAAAATAGTAGACTACTGAAATAAGTTCTGGAAAAATTACAGGTTGTTCTTAACACATTGAAGTGTCACTGGTAAAATTTGTAGAGTCAAATGATTTCATTCAGTCAGGTTTAAAAATTCATGAAGTGGTATAAAATTCTGGACAAAATCTGAATTTCACAATGGGGTTGATTTTTGTAAAGACATATGAGGTTTAGTTGTGAGGAAACTTAGTAGAGGTAATTTGGAATTGGGATACAATGGAAGGACATACATATGTCTAGGTTGTAACCCGTATACGTATATATTCATTTGTAGATTGGCAGAGTTGTTTGGTGGATTCATTTAAGGGCGATACTTACTTTGGTGTTCAAGGTGAGTTTTCGTGGCCCCGTTTTCATTTACATGTTTTCAAATTGGGGGTATTGTATGCTCGTGTTTTTATCAATGGTTTTGATGCTGTGAAACATATTCATTTCTATTTTTGGACATATGCTTGAAATGTGTGACACTATGTGACTTATGTGCATTTTGATTGTTGGATTCATTTTCATTATAAGGCCTTGCTCTTTCGAGGGTAAGTACCTGATGTATATGTTTGGTATACATTAAAGCCACGTTTATTCACAAGGCCTTTCTCTTTCGAGAGTAAGTACCTAATGTTATACGTTATGTATACATTAAAGCCATTATGAGTAGCTACTGCATTCACAGGATTTGGTTGGGTCATACTCCTTCGTGGGGTGATGACAGTGTTGTGGAGATATTTTGGTTATATTGTTTCACTATGTGTACCTTTTCTATATGCATTGTCCTAAACTATTATTATCACAGCAAAATGTTTTATCTTGTGGTGTTTGGTTTCCAACCTACGAAACTCACCAACATTCGTGTTGACGTTTTTGAGCATATCTTTTCAGGTTATACTAGTGGATTTAAAGCAGATGACAAGAGAACTTAGTGGACCTTTAGGGTTGCATTAAGAGTTATTCAAGACTTGTGATACATTAAGGTTGTTTGTGAAGGCATGTTTTGGCCTTATTATTGTAGTGTACGTTTGTTGTAAGATTTTGAATTCATTGTTGAAATGTATGCACGACATGAACCGTTATTCATGTTATTGGCATCATGACACATTGGATATTGTATTTCATATAGAACTCTTTATAATGATGTGTTACGATCCTATCACCGTTATACCCCGTTGTTTCCGCTTTAGACGGGGTGTGACAGATTGGTATCAGAGCCATTGTTTATAGAGATCTAGGTGGATTGGCCTAGACTATAAATAAGGAACCCACATATAGAACATGAGTTAGGAAGTTATGTGTGCATACAATTCCGTGAAGCTAGTTGTAGCTAGTGTCGATCATTCATCTTAACCATTTCAAGTAAGAAGGACGTTGTAAGCGTTTATTCATCATCTTACGACTCTTTATGTGGTTCGTCTACATGCTA
The DNA here is from genome assembly GCA_963422505.1 of Pseudognaphalium luteoalbum. Lineage (NCBI taxonomy): Eukaryota > Viridiplantae > Streptophyta > Magnoliopsida > Asterales > Asteraceae > Pseudognaphalium > Pseudognaphalium luteoalbum. Next base: position 32,020,763 of record OY730195.1, read on the forward strand.
CTTAGGATTCTATAACTATCTAATCTCTTTCCGTGAATACAAAGCTTATTCCGATACAAAGACTTGGAAGATAAGTATGTGTATGAAAGAATGCTTTCACAATTACGGCTGCAGACGTAATTGACAAAGGTGTTCCGACGTATGTATGCTTATCCGACCATGTTTGCGTGTCTCATGTGCTATCTCCGTGTCGTATTGTAATAAAATCCTAATTGCATTCTTTACCGAATCAATCTTATGTTTGTGAGTCTTGTGCATTTATGCCTTGACAAACTCCAAAGTATTCAACTATTCTAAACTCATATTAACTCGAAATTATAGCAAGCATACTACTAAGACGCAATACACGTAAATTTTACTCATGGAGGAGACACACTGGGTGGTAGTCATACAAGTGATAGTAGTTCATGAACTGGAGGAATTTGTGGTATTGAAGGCAAGAACTCCAATGTTGTTGCGACCATTGCACAATTAATATTAATAATTATCTTGCAAGGTTTGTAACAGCATATTGAATCATGATAGAGCTAGCGGCACCGAAGGCGAAAATGGAACTAATAGCGAGAATTCAAATGATGAAGTGGTGAGGGCGCGAAAAAAATAATAATAATAACAATAATAATAATAATAATAACGATAATAGTAATAATAATAAGTACATAACTAAATAAATAAATAAAATAAATAAAGGCACTGTTTAAGAAGAAATATTCTTTCAATAATCAAATGAAGAAGTTAGTGAACAAGTTTTGGAAATTTTTATACAATGGGAGTTAATCATGCAACATATATCGGACAATTTCATGAGTTTGCAAGGATTAGACCTCATCGCGTGGCACTCAAAGCTAAGAGAATTGAGAAGTACACCAACATTTGTTCTGGAAACTCGCGGGACGGTAGAAGTGACTGAGCCTCCTACTATCCAAGGCGCAATACTGATGGATGGATTGTTAATTGGTGAAACCATTAAGGCTGGGAATGTAAAAACAGTACCAAGAACGAGAGGGTACTTAAGAAATTCGTTGATACTAACACATGAAGAGAGGGTTACGCTGGTTCACATCTTCTGTGAGTAAGGTGTGACCGCTATCATCACACATCTACATCATGTTGTATTTATTCAAACTACAAATGAAGAGGACATGTTACAATTGAACGTGGATGACAGCTAGTCAAGTTGCACCTATCAACACAGTAGGAAACTCGATAGCTTATTTTGAGTGGGAGACTCGGAAATAATTATATTAATGGGTGTGCATAGAGACGAAAAGACATTACATAAGGGTATACTCTAGTGCTAGAAGAATACTCTTTTAGCATTAACATGTTACCCTTCGGACTCGGAAGTTTTGGTGTAGTTGTGGGAATGGGATAGTTGACAAAATTTAGGTAGAAATCGTATGTTTGAGAAAATATTTCGTATACCACTTAAATAGTGGTGTAATACCTGAGGTTTTCAAAGAAAACTTCAAAGACGAAAAGAAACGACTCATGAGTGTAAAGGCTGTTGGGTTAAAATTTCAAAACATCCTGTTATCAACGATTTCTTCGAGGTCTTCTCGGAAGACTTAGAAGGACTATATCCCTCTGTACACATAAAGTTTCGTATTGATCTTATTTTTGGAGCAACCCCAGTTGAAAATGCTCCAAATCCCTTAACACTAATTGAATGCAAGAGTTATTTAATTCACTTTAAGATGCTCCAAGACAAGGGTTTTATTTGCCCTAGTCTTTTTCCTTTGGGAGCACCTGGTTTATTTGACTTAAAGAAAGATAGTTGTTTTCATTTGTGCATTGATTATCGTGAATGTAACAAATTACGGTCAAGAATCGCTATCCTCTCCCAAGGATGGATGATTTGTTTGATCAACCTCAAGGTGCTAGGTGGTTTTCAAAAATCAATCTTCATTCTGGTTACCATCAATTGAGGGTACCTGAATCAGATATACCTAAGATAGCATTGAGTACTCGTTACGAACATTTCAAATTTCCCGTTACGCTTTTCGGTCTTGCTAATGCAACTATAGCATTCATATATTTACCAAACACGTATGTAACCACATCTCGACGAATTTATCATACTTTTTCATCTGCGACGTTCAAATTTATTCTAAAACTAAGAAGGAGCATGACGTTCCTTCAAGACTAATTCTAGAGTTACTCTTGAAAGAAAAGGTCTATGCAATATATTGGGAGTACGAAATTTGACTACAAGAGGTTTGTTTTTCTTAGTCACGTTGTGAACAAATAAGTTGTTCTTGTGAATTTTAGAAAAATAGAAGTTGCATGTAAATGGATGAAAGGTCCCACAGTTATCATGAAGGTTCGTAAAGCATTTGGAATTCACAGGTTATTAACGGTATTTTATCGAGAGTTTTTCAAAGATCGCTCAACTACTCACATATATATATAAGAAGTTTGTTGTGATTGGAGGATTTCGTTGTGTATTGGGATGCATCAAAGTCGAGGTTTATGTTGTGTTTTGATTAAATGGAATAATTGCATTTGTCTCTCAAACAACTCAATATACATAAGCATTACTATATTACCCACAATTTGGAGCTTGGAGCGGTAGCATTCGTACATATGTGTTGAAGACACTACTTATATGGAATGAAGAACGTTATGTATACCGATCATAAGAGCTTTTAACACCCCTATGTTCAAAAGAAGTTGAACACGAGGCAAATGAGGAAGCTCGAAATATTTAGTGGCTACAATTGTAAATTTCGATATCATCCGGGGAAGACGGATGTTGTGGCAGATGTTTTGAGTAGGAAGGAAAGAGTAAGCCAAGTTGAGTGCAAGTCAAAGTTTGACGATACACTATGGCATTAAGGATAAGATGTTCAAAATTCAAGATGAAGCGTTAAGGATACTCATATACAAAACAAAAAGTTGCGCGGGTTAGACAAACATTTGGAGCAAAAAGTGGACAAGATGTTACATCATGGAAAAGATTATGGATTCCTTTGTTAGGTGGTCTATGGACACTAGTAATGTACAGAGTACATAAGTCAAAATATTCCATACAACGGGAGTTGTTAAGAAGTAGTATGATATCACGGATTTGTATTGGTGTCTGGGAATAAAGAAGAACATCATTTAATACATTCTTCATTTAGACAATGCATGATCTGTTTGAAGTTCAAGGCTGAATACTCGAGACTCTTAGGTCTATTACGGTAACTGGAGTGTCCCGAATGGAAAAGGAGAAAACATAACCTAGGATTTCATTATGAAGTTTTCTAGAACTGGTAGTGGGGGCGATTTGATTTGGGTAATTGTGGATAGAATAACTAATTCAGCTTATTTCTTAGCTATTCACGAGGATTACAAGATGGTGATTTTGGTAAGGTGTTACATCGACGAAGTAGTAGCAAGGCATGGAGTGTTTGTATCAGTTATATCTGATTTTTTTTATGGTTACTTTACTTTACAATTTTGGCAAGTGTTACGAAAAGCTTTGGGAACGCGTTTTGATATGAGGACGGTTTATCATTCTCGTACTGATGAACGGAAGGAGCGAAACATTCAAACCTTTGAGAATATACTTAAGTTGTGTTATCGATCTTGGTAGAAGTTGGAATACTAACTTACCACTAGTCGAGTTCTCATACAACACAATTATCATTCTAGTATTCATTGTGCGCTATTTGAAGTACTTCAGAAGTGTAGGAGTCGTTCATTATAGTGTGGGCTTAAGTTGGATTAAAGTTAGTTGATTGGATTGAAATAGTCCATGAAGCTATTGTCAAGATCGTTCAAATCAGGGTGAGGTTGGAAACAGTACGAGATAGGCAAAAGAATTACGCAAATAAACGTCGTCAGCAATAAGAATTTTATGATGGAGGTCATATATTGCTTAAACTATTCACTTTGGAAAATGCCGTACATTTTGGGAAGAAAGGAAAAATTAGCACATAGGGTTGTTGGATCGTTCTAAATTGTTGAACATGTATAACATATCGATTGAAAGTTCTCACAAGAGTGAAGTGGTGCTCACAAACTATTTCATGTGTCAATTCTACGAAAGTGTTGGCTGATAAAGTCTCACACATGTTTTTTTTTTTAAAGAATTTAAAGGTGAATCACAAGTATCAATGGGTAGAGGAAGCTTGTAGGAACCATGGATTGAGAGGTCAAAATGTTGAAGCATGGAAAGTTTTAGTTGTCAAGGTCCGATAGAACATAGACCTGAGATTATTTGCAAACGAAAGGATCAAGCCAAACTTTTATATATATATATATATATATATATATATGCACTTATTCAGTGATCGTGGTGACAATATGGCTCCGATTGAATTTCGGGACGAAATTTCCTAAACGGGGGGATACTGTGACATCCGTCACCAAAAATGTAATTCAAAAATCTCAGTTCAAAATCATTTCTTATTTGTATTTGTGACATCCGTCACAAAAAATGTAATTCGAAAATCTCAATTTAAAATCATTTCTTATTTGTATTCAAGTTCGTTAATGATAAATTATATATTCGCTTTGGGCATGAAAACATTTCCTCAATTATTTATGAAAGTTATACGATTAGATAAATATACGCGAATACGAAAACAACTAAATTGTGAGTATTAAAATCTTAGAATATCACGGGCCAACTTAGTTCATGATTTGTCAATTTTGGCCCAAAGAAAACGATCCAACTCCTAAAAGCCCAAACCCAACCCACACAACCCTAGATATATAAAAGGCATCCTTAAACACAACCCTAACATTTTTTTTCCCTCAAAAATCGTCCATGTTGCCGTCCCCAAATTTCAGTCACGAAGAGAGACCGATTTGACCCATTTTCGTTCGTTTTCAGGATTCGGTCAAAACTAGAAAGTTGTAGATCTCGATGTTTTACTTATAATCTCGTGGTTTCGGCCTCTGAAACACTCTAAATTATTTTATATAAATTATTTCGTAAACTGCTGCTGTTGGTGACGAATTTTCAGAAACTTTGGTAAGTTTTCGATTCTATAACTCCTGTATACGTTTGATCAATCTACGAAAATGAATTATAAGAGTATATATCCTCATTATTCACAGATTATAAGGGATTCCAATCGTGCGGGTTCTCGTTGTCGGTATATATTCTTTCCGAATCATTCATTTAAGCGTATTCAACTATTTTGTATTGTCGGTTTACATTCGGTTCAATTCCATTGTGTTCCGGGTAAATGAAATGGTTAGGATATTAATAAAATCAGTTCATATGATGGTAGAATTAAGAGTTGTGATTGTGGTTGCGGTTTGGATTGATTATATGAATGTTTAGGGTTGGTTTCTCATAAACCCTAATATGTCCAGATTTTGTTTAGGTTTGGGAAGCTTGTAACTTGGGCATATCACAATGATTTTTGATGAAAAAGGAGTCTAAACTTAAGTATTTTGAGTCTATTTTCAAATGGCGTTGGTTTCATGCTTAAATGTTAAGTATAAGTCAGTCAAAATGATTTTACAAGATTGTGTGTCAGTTCTGAGTTCTTCGGTTCCAGATTTTGGTTAGATTGTCGATTTTTGAAACATACCTTAAACTAAGTATTAGCTCTTGAAATTTTTACTGAAGTGTCTTTAAGGTGTAAAATATTTTCTTTAAAAATATTATAACCAATTGAGGTCTCTAAGTATTTTAAATAAATTATAACTTTTGAGAAGTCAGAAAGTGTCATCAGTTTAGAGCAGTTCACTTTGGTGAATTTTTAAAAATAGTAAATCAATGTAATTGAATTTGGAAAAATTACAGGATCTCTTAAACACATAGAAATGTCATTGGTTAAAATTGTAGAGTCAAATGATCTCATTAAGTAATATTTAAAAATACGTAAAGTGGTATGAAAATTTTGGACAGAATCTGATTTTTACTCGCTAGGTTGATTCAAGTTAATATACATGAGTTGAGTTGTGAGAGAACGTAGTGGAAGTGTTTAGATTTGGGATACAATGGAATGACCTAGTTATGTCTAGGTTGTAACCCATATGCATTACATGATTATTGTAGGTTGCAAGATTTGTTGGTGGTTATACTTAAGGGCAAAACTTACATCTTTAATTGAGGTGAGTTTTCGTGGCCCCGTTTTCAATTATATATTTTCAACTTGGGGGAAAAGTATGCTCGTGTTTTATAAATGGATTTTCATGCTGTGAACTTATGTATTTTACTTTTGGATATATGCGGAATTGTGTGACACTATGTGATTGAGCTTTTATCGGCTAATGCTTACTTTTGGTGTTTGCATTAGGGTTTATCGGTTAATGCTTACTTTTGGTGTTTGCATTAAGGTTTATTGGTTAATGCTTACTTTTGGTGTTTGCATTAAGGTTTATTGATTAATGCTTACTTTTGGTGTTTGCATTAAATTTCTTTGTTGGAGTAGCTACTGCCATTTTGTGTTTGCGATGTGGATTTGGGTCATACTCCTTTGTGGGGTGATGACAGTTGTTGTGGTTCAGTTGGTATTATGTTATTACACTATGTGCACCTTTTCTATATGCATTATCCTAAACTATTATTATCACAGCAAAATGTTTTATTTGTGGTGTTTGGTTTCAAACCTACGAAACTCACCAACATTATTGTTGACGTTTTTGAGCATAACTTTTCAGGTAATACTAGCGGTTTGAAGATAGAGGACAAGAAAGCTTAGTGGACCATTAGGTTGCATTTAAGCTAAAACTTTGAGATTGTTTGTCAAGATGGTGACTTCTTAATAATTTGGAAAATGCGTGTTTTGCCTTAACATATAAATTGTGGGTATTTGCTTATTGTCGGTTTCATTGTTGGTATGTACATGTGGCGTGGACTCCTATTCGTGTTACAAGTATCATAACACATTGGATTTTTATTTTCATATAGACATCTTTATAATAATGTGTTGTGATCCTATCGTGGTTGCATTCCGTTGTTTCCGCTTTAGACGGGGTGTGACAGATTGGTATCAGCGACATTGGTTATAGAGAATTAGGTGGATCGACCTAGACTATAACCTAAGAACCTTCATATAGATGCTATGCTAGGAACTACGTGTGCATTAAACGACGTGTACTCATTCGCAATTTGGTTCTCGAGCAAGACATGCTCCGTTGGTGGTTCCGCACGTGCCGCGTACCCGAGAGGGTTATGTAGGCTAAACGGCGCATGATCATTAATGTCATCTATCGATACTATATTGATCATAGTATCACTTCCTTATAAATTCGTGCCACTTTTAGATATGAATATGTAGGAACAAGGTCGAATATTGTGATATAGGATCTGGTAATAAGTACATATATGAAAGGATACCCTAACAATTATGGCGGCCGACGTAATTGCGAAGGTATCACGACATATATGTGTTTATATGGCCATATTCGAGTGTCCAATGTGTCACCTTCAAAGTCGCGTGACGATGTCAAAATCTCAACTCTATTTGTTCCGAACTTATGATCTTTGGTCGTTTGTTTAGCGCATACATCTGACACTATCCAAACTGCTCATCTATTCTAAACTCGTATATACTCGAAATCGTAGTAAACATGCCGCCAAGACGTTCTACTCGAAATGCTAAATGTGATACGTGACGGGAGCGAGACGTGATAAAGATAAAAGTGTAAATCTTGTAGTAAGCAAACGTCATTCTAAGACATGGAATCCGTATCTTATAAAAGTGAATAATAACTCACTAATGAATATACACGTGAAACTTATTAAATCATAATTGACTCATTATCCCTCAAATTCTTGGGAAGAATTTACATCTTAACTTTCATGGAAACTGGTGGTCATCACCACCTACGGCTACACTTCCTATCATGCGATAATCTTTACATTTCTAGTTAGTGATTCATTCACTTACTTGATCACTTTTACCCCACGAAGCGAAATTTTCGAATCCCCTTCTTGCAATTAGTCCAAGATCTTATATCAGTTGGACATGCATTTAGGTATCCGTATTGGGTGACAATTTCACCCTTATATGACGAAGGCTCAAATGCCTCGTGCCACATTAGAATGGAATTAAATCAGACCATTCTTAAACATGTAATCTAATATCGGTTTTTAAACTATTTGACTACAACTGTCGTAAGAATTTAAGTCAATATAAAACATATCTACACCATATTCTTTATCGGTATAACGATTGTAACTTGGGATGATCAAACCTTTTCTAAAGGGTCCCATTAAGAACACCACTCGTTGATGTATTGGTAATCCAAGACACAATAGTGATTCTTGGACCCAACCAATCCCTATTATCTATACTACTGGACGAAAGGGTTGAATGAATAAAAGAGATAAGTCTATTCATTAGACTGCCCTCTTAAACTGAAACATTTAGTCAATCATGACCAATTATATTATAAAAGGACCCCACGAAAGACTGTTACTAAAATCTCTAGTACCCAATAATAATTTACATTATTTTGAAAACTCTCTATGTTTTGGAACACGTAGTTTTGTAAAATAAACCGCAGTAATAAATAAATGAATACATATATTAATTTTATTACCATCCCAAAAAAAAAAATTCAAAATAAATAAAACATCATAATATAATAACCTCCACTGTTTTTAACGTCTTACAACTACAAATTTAATGCTTCCAACTTTGATATATATATTGCACTTTTACATGACATACCACCGGATAAGCTCTTAAGGGAAGATTCACTCATAATGTTCGTATAAAAATCGAAGAAATTCCCGGTTGTAACTATTTTACGAGAGGCTCAAATAACAAGATAGACGTTGAATTCGCTGTTTACAAACACCCTGCTCCAGTTATGAAAACACTTTCTAGTGTCATGTAATAGTAAGAACTAAATCAAAGATAACATTTGATTACCACTTTGGTCAAGAGAAACACGAAACCAACGAGCTTTCATAATCACCGAAAACATAATGAATTCACCGACGAAATGAGATGGTGGATCTTAACTATTGTCTCAAAAAGGTGCAACCCAATGATCTAGGAACCCTAATTAGGCCCAATTAAAAAGTGAAGATCAAGATATACACGAGATGAATAGATCGATGGGAAATCAATAGAATAATTCACATAAGGCATTGACCTTAAATACAAATACGGAACAAATGATATCTCCGATTGACGTTCTTTCATTCGATTCACCGTTATACTGTATTGCGTGACCATACTATTAGCGTTATTAAATCGATACACAGAAGAAGACTACTTCAAACCAAAGAACTAATTATGCCTACAAACGGAACTAAATTCTAATTATATTTCGACATCAAAACATCACTAACGGTTGAGCTAAACAATACACTTCTTTCACCAATAGTTAGGACAAGTTCCGAAACACACCTTACGAGCCTAAACGGGGGGATAAACTTGGTTGAAATATTGCTAGAAATAATACAAAATGACATGGAGGAACTAGTAAACGCAACGAAAAACGAAATTTAGCACTAACCTGCCAACACCCATCTCTAAGATTCTTCTCCAATTATACTCCCTTATAATTGATTTACCCATTTTCTTTTCAGCCTCATACGCTTCAAGATGCGAAAAGACCCAACTACCTTCACTATATTAAACAACAGTTACTACATTACTCTTCTCACTAATAAACATTTTGAAAGCTTCGACCAATATAGGATGTAAATTGGGTAGTTATTCATTCAACATGTTTGAAAACCCTTGACTCTGAGATTTAAGCGGATGACCAAATAGTTACTTCACCTTACGTTGGTATATGGAGATTTCTCATAATTAATTTAAACAATTTTTGAACTCTAAGGCGTCACTTATTAAGATAATCTTTTTATATACGATTCCACACCGTAAACTTAACATCATTGATGATCACCAACAACAACTAATATCATTCATTTATTCACACTTTGGTCAAATATCAATATCGATCACTACTACATTCTTCTTATTTGTTTACCGCTGCATAGCGCGTATATTTTTATTAGTCCTTAAATAATGGGATTCCGATGCGAGAGAACATATACTATGAGACTAGCCCAAATCCAAGCCACTTAGATAAAATCAAGGTTCACACTTATTCACCCCCATTATACAAGTAAACTTTTATAAACTCACAAAGAAATACTCTTGTACGTATGAACTTTTCTTACTTAGTGATATTGTGGATTGATCTTCTTTGGCGACACGACCCTTGTGTATATATCGTTACTCTCACCGACGGAGGTAAATTAAAAAAAAAACAAAAACACAAGAGATTTAACAATCAACAAACTCCCTTAAATCCATAAAGAGATCAATATTTAATATACAATATACATAGGACACGTTGAGAACACTATAGAATTTTAAATGGTTGAGACTCATTTTCGTATAATCTAAATTTCAATACGTTAAGTTGAACCTAACTCTGAATGTTCCGCATTAAATGCAAATTTTTCAGTGTGGGAACTCATACAAACTCTGTAGAATCAACAAACAGTACGCTTGTACAAAGAACCGATAAACTTAAACTCGGAGATATTCGGGTTGTCAATAAATTTTCCTTGAGACTTTCCGAAAAATCTAGTTGATTTACCTACCCCTCGACATATAGGAAACCTATTTCGGTGAAAACCATTAGTTGTTAAAATAATGTGTGCGACGTAGAACTGATGTCCTATCTCTAGAAACGACGACTAGTTAATTCAACTTCAAGGTTCGCATAGGTGTACAAACAGATCGACCTTCAAACAGACTATCAATTTAGTTGAGGTATCACAAAGAAGCTAGACGACGTTTAGGACTCGATGTGGTTATGCCTGTCGGTCCAACAATTGCGCTGGTGGTATCCAGGGGATTTGAATCGAGAAAGAGTTTTTTAGATGTTGATAATGAACCATTAATAACACCAATTTCTTTTACTTTCTTAACGGACCGAACAAATTCACACTATATGTTTACCAAGTAGGTTCGATAAGCTATTAATCGAATGAATGGATGGAGCAAACGGAGTTCGCAATACATCATCAAGTGACGAGTCTCTTATGGCGTCACACAAACGAATATATAGTAATGTGTAGTGGAATAAAATCAAGATGAAGCTTAAAACAACACTTTGTCATAAAACCGGTAAGAATACGATATAACGTTAGGCGAGAATTCAAAATCACTTAAGAACGAGAGGGACATAAGAAACTCAAAACCCATGTCTTTTCAGTAATAATTCCGCTTGAATTTCGGGACGAAATTCCCTAAACGGGGGGATACTGTGACATCCGTCACAAAAAATGTAATTCGAAAATCTCAATTTAAAATCATTTCTTATTTGTATTCAAGTTCGTTAATGATAAATTATATATTCGTTTTGGGCATGAAAACATTTCCTCAATTATTTATGAAAGTTATACGATTAGATAAATATACGCGAATACGAAAACAACTAAATTGTGAGTATTAAAATCTTAGAATATCACGGGCCAACTTAGTTCATGATTTGTCAATTTTGGCCCAAAGAAAACGATCCAACTCCTAAAAGCCCAAACCCAACCCACACAACCCTAGATATATAAAAGGCATCCTTAAACACAACCCTAACATTTTTTTTCCCTCAAAAATCGTCCATGTTGCCGTCCCCAAATTTCAGTCACGAAGAGAGACCGATTTGACCCATTTTCGTTCGTTTTCAGGATTCGGTCAAAACTAGAAAGTTGTAGATCTCGATGTTTTACTTATAATCTCGTGGTTTCGGCCTCTGAAACACTCTAAATTATTTTATATAAATTATTTCGTAAACTGCTGCTGTTGGTGACGAATTTTCAGAAACTTTGGTAAGTTTTCGATTCTATAACTCCTGTATACGTTTGATCAATCTACGAAAATGAATTATAAGAGTATATATCCTCATTATTCACAGATTATAAGGGATTCCAATCGTGCGGGTTCTCGTTGTCGGTATATATTCTTTCCGAATCATTCATTTAAGCGTATTCAACTATTTTGTATTGTCGGTTTACATTCGGTTCAATTCCATTGTGTTCCGGGTAAATGAAATGGTTAGGATATTAATAAAATCAGTTCATATGATGGTAGAATTAAGAGTTGTGATTGTGGTTGCGGTTTGGATTGATTATATGAATGTTTAGGGTTGGTTTCTCATAAACCCTAATATGTCCAGATTTTGTTTAGGTTTGGGAAGCTTGTAACTTGGGCATATCACAATGATTTTTGATGAAAAAGGAGTCTAAACTTAAGTATTTTGAGTCTATTTTCAAATGGCGTTGGTTTCATGCTTAAATGTTAAGTATAAGTCAGTCAAAATGATTTTACAAGATTGTGTGTCAGTTCTGAGTTCTTCGGTTCCAGATTTTGGTTAGATTGTCGATTTTTGAAACATACCTTAAACTAAGTATTAGCTCTTGAAATTTTTACTGAAGTGTCTTTAAGGTGTAAAATATTTTCTTTAAAAATATTATAACCAATTGAGGTCTCTAAGTATTTTAAATAAATTATAACTTTTGAGAAGTCAGAAAGTGTCATCAGTTTAGAGCAGTTCACTTTGGTGAATTTTTAAAAATAGTAAATCAATGTAATTGAATTTGGAAAAATTACAGGATCTCTTAAACACATAGAAATGTCATTGGTTAAAATTGTAGAGTCAAATGATCTCATTAAGTAATATTTAAAAATACGTAAAGTGGTATGAAAATTTTGGACAGAATCTGATTTTTACTCGCTAGGTTGATTCAAGTTAATATACATGAGTTGAGTTGTGAGAGAACGTAGTGGAAGTGTTTAGATTTGGGATACAATGGAATGACCTAGTTATGTCTAGGTTGTAACCCATATGCATTACATGATTATTGTAGGTTGCAAGATTTGTTGGTGGTTATACTTAAGGGCAAAACTTACATCTTTAATTGAGGTGAGTTTTCGTGGCCCCGTTTTCAATTATATATTTTCAACTTGGGGGAAAAGTATGCTCGTGTTTTATAAATGGATTTTCATGCTGTGAACTTATGTATTTTACTTTTGGATATATGCGGAATTGTGTGACACTATGTGATTGAGCTTTTATCGGCTAATGCTTACTTTTGGTGTTTGCATTAGGGTTTATCGGTTAATGCTTACTTTTGGTGTTTGCATTAAGGTTTATTGGTTAATGCTTACTTTTGGTGTTTGCATTAAGGTTTATTGATTAATGCTTACTTTTGGTGTTTGCATTAAATTTCTTTGTTGGAGTAGCTACTGCCATTTTGTGTTTGCGATGTGGATTTGGGTCATACTCCTTTGTGGGGTGATGACAGTTGTTGTGGTTCAGTTGGTATTATGTTATTACACTATGTGCACCTTTTCTATATGCATTATCCTAAACTATTATTATCACAGCAAAATGTTTTATTTGTGGTGTTTGGTTTCAAACCTACGAAACTCACCAACATTATTGTTGACGTTTTTGAGCATAACTTTTCAGGTAATACTAGCGGTTTGAAGATAGAGGACAAGAAAGCTTAGTGGACCATTAGGTTGCATTTAAGCTAAAACTTTGAGATTGTTTGTCAAGATGGTGACTTCTTAATAATTTGGAAAATGCGTGTTTTGCCTTAACATATAAATTGTGGGTATTTGCTTATTGTCGGTTTCATTGTTGGTATGTACATGTGGCGTGGACTCCTATTCGTGTTACAAGTATCATAACACATTGGATTTTTATTTTCATATAGACATCTTTATAATAATGTGTTGTGATCCTATCGTGGTTGCATTCCGTTGTTTCCGCTTTAGACGGGGTGTGACAGTATTCAAGTTCGTTAATGATAACTTATATATTCGCTTTGGGCATGAAAACATTTCCTTAATAATTTATGGAAGTTATACGATTGGATAAATTATATGCGAATACGAACATAATTAAATTGTGAGTATTAATTCTTAGAACATCACGGGCCAACTTAGTTCATGATTTGTCGATTTTGGCCCATAGAAAATGATCCAACTCCCAAAAGGCCAAACCCAACTCAACCCAACACCCCTTAGACCCTAGACCTATAAATATAACCCTAAATCTAACCCTAAAACCTTTTTATCACAAAAATATACAAATTCCGTCCCAAAAATTCCAGTCATGAACAGAGTCCGATTTGACCCATTTACGTTCGTTTTCAGGATTCGGTCAAAACTACAAAGTTGTAGATATCGAAGTTTTACTAAATGTCGTGTGGTTTCGGCCTCTGAAACACTCTAGATTATTTTATAAAAATTATTTCATAAACTTCTGCTGTTGGTGATGAATTTTATGAAACTTTGGTAAGTTTTCGATCCTATAACTCTTGTATATGTATGATCAATCTACGAAAACGAATTATAAGAGTTTATATCCTCATTATTCACAGATTATAAGGGATTCCTATCGTTCGGGTTCTCGTTGTCGGTATATATTCTTTTCGAATCATTCAATTAAACATATTCGATTGTTTCGTATTATCGGTTTTGTTTCGGTTCGATTCCATTGTATCCTAGTGTATGAAATCATTAGGATAATATTAAGATCAGTTGATAAGTTGGTAGAATTTAGAAATATGGTTATGTTTGCGGTTTGGATTAGTTATACACGTGATTAGGGTTAATTATTTATAAACCCTAATCTGATCAGATTTTTGTTTCGGTTTGGAAAGCTTGTAACTTGGTTGTTTCTTAATGAATTTTGATAAAATAAAAGTCTAAACTTAAGTATTTTGAGTCGTATTTCAAATGGAGTTAGTATCATGGTTAAATGTTGAGTATAAGTCGGTCAAAACGATTTTACAAGATCGAGTGTCATTTCTGAGTTTTTCGGTTCCAGATTTCGGGTAACTTGTCGATTTTTGAAACGTATGTCAAACTAAGAATTGGGTCTTGAAATTTTTACTGGAGTAATTTTAAAGTTTTAAAAAATTTCTGTAAAAATATTATAATCTTTGTAAGTTTTAAAGTATTTTTAATAAATTGCTACTTTTGTGTATTCAGAAACCGTTGTTGTTACAGAGCATATTATTTTGATGAATTTATAAAAATAGTAGACTACTGAAATAAGTTCTGGAAAAATTACAGGTTGTTCTTAACACATTGAAGTGTCACTGGTAAAATTTGTAGAGTCAAATGATTTCATTCAGTCAGGTTTAAAAATTCATGAAGTGGTACAAAATTCTGGACAGAATCTGAATTTCACAATGGGGTTGATTTTTGTAAAGACATATGAGGTTTAGTTGTGAGGAAACTTAGTAGAGGTAATTTGGACTTGGGATACAATGGAAGGACATACATATGTCTAGGTTGTAACCCGTATACGTATATATTCATTTGTAGATTGGCAAAGTTGTTTGGTGGATTCATTTAAGGGCGATACTTACTTTGGTGTTCAAGGTGAGTTTTCGTGGCCCCGTTTTCATTTACATGTTTTCAAATTGGGGGTATTGTATGCTCGTGTTTTTATCAATGGTTTTGATGCTGTGAAACATATTCATTTCTATTTTTGGACATATGCTTGAAATGTGTGACACTATGTGACTTACGTGCATTTTGATTGTTGGATTCATTTTCATTATAAGGCCTTGCTCTTTCGAGGGTAAGTACCTGATGTATATGTTTGGTATACATTAAAGCCACGTTTATTCACAAGGCCTTGCTCTTTCGAGAGTAAGTACCTAATGTTATACGTTATGTATACATTAAAGCCATTATGAGTAGCTACTGCATTCACAGGATTTGGTTGGGTCATACTCCTTCGTGGGGTGATGGCTGTGTTGTGGAGATATTTTGGTTATATTGTTTCACTATGTGTACCTTTTCTATATGCATTGTCCTAAACTATTATTATCACAGCAAAATGTTTTATCTTGTGGTATTTGGTTTCAAACCTACGAAACTCACCAACATTCGTGTTGACGTTTTTGAGCATATCTTTTCAGGTTATTCTAGTGGATTTAAAGCAGATGACAAGAGAACTTAGTGGACCTTTAGGGTTGCATTAAGAGTTATTCAAGACTTGTGATACATTAAGGTTGTTTGTGAAGGCATATTTTGGCCTGTTTATTGTAGTGTACGTTTGTTGTAAGATTTTGAATTCATTGTTGAAATGTATACACGACATGAACCGTTATTCATGTTATTGGCATCATGACACATTGGATATTGTATTTCATATAGAACTCTTTATAATGATGTGTTATGATCCTATCACCGTTATACCCCGTTGTTTCTGCTTTAGACGGGGTGTGACAGTGTTTATCGATCATTCAGCATTAAGATATTTGTTTAGCAAGCAAGATGCGAAGCCACGGTTGCTGCGATTGATTTTGTTGTTGCAAGAGTTTGATATCGAGATTCGCGATAAGAAGGGAGCTAAAAATCTGGCTGCCGATCATTTATCAAGATTAGAAAATCCAGAACTGGATAAGTTTGATGAATCGGAAATTCAGGATAAATTTCCTGATGAAAGTTTGATGAAGGCAATTTTTAATGAATTTCCATGGTTCGCTGATTATGCAAACTTTCTAGTTACAAACACTCTTCCGTCTGGAATGGATTTCAACCAAAGAAAGAGATTTTTCTCATCTTTACGTCATTATTTCTGGAAAGACCCGTACTTGTTTAGAGAATGTGTTGATGGAATTGTTCGGAGGTGCGTAGCTGGAGAAGAATGTACCAGAATTTTAAGGCATTGTCATGATGGTCCGGCTGGAGGACATCATGGTCCTAATTATACCGCGCGAAAGGTGTTTGAGGTAGGTTTCTATTGGCCAACATTTTACAAGGACGCATTCGAGTATGTGAAGGAGTGTGATGCCTGTCAACGCACTGGGAGAATTTCTAAAAGAGATGAGATGCTGCAAAATCCAATCCTGGTTAGTGAGATTTTTGATGTCTGGGGAATAGATTTTATGGGCCAATTTTCACCTAGCAATGGAAATAAATACATCATTGTGGCTGTGGATTATGTTTCTAAGTGAGCCGAAGCAAAAGCGCTACCTATAAATGATGCTAGGGTAGTGGTGAAATTCCTTAAGCAGTTGTTTTCGCGTTTTGGAGCACCAAAAGCTTTGATAAGTGATCGTGGGACGCATTTCACAAATGCACAACTGGAGAAGGTGCTGCGGAAATATGGAGTTAATCACAAGTTTTCGACTGCCTATCATCCTCAGACAAGCGGACAAGTAGAGGTAGCCAATAGAGGGTTGAAGCGTATTTTAGAACGTTCAGTTGAAGGAAACACAAAGGATTGGTCGAATAAGTTGGATGATGCATTTTGGGCGGCACGGACAGCTTTTAAAGCATCAATTGGAACTACAACATATCGTCTTGTTTATGGGAAAGCTTGCCATCTGCCTTTTGAATTAGAACACAAGGCATACTAGGCTTTAAGGCAATGCAATCTCGATGATCATGCATCTGGAAAAGAGCGAATGGCGCAGTTAAACGAGTTAGATGAGTTAAGAGTGCATGCTTATGACAATTCACGACTGTTTAAGGAGCGCACCAAGAAATGGCATGATTCTCGACATAAGTCAAACAATGTATTTGAAAAAGGTGATAATGTTCTCCTATACAGTTCACGGTTGCATTTGTTTCCTGGTAAATTGAAGACACGCTGGACAGGACCCTTTGTGGTCGAGAAAGTTTATCCTTTTGGTGCTGTTGATCTGCAAGGTCATTCTAGAAAAACTTTCAAGGTTAATGGAAGTCGTTTAAAGAAATACTATGGTGATGCAAGGGACTCCAAGCGTGATTTGGAAAGGAATTTGAGTTTAATAATGCAGCAAGGTGTCGAGCTTACCGACGTGATAAACAAAAGCGCTTTCGAGAGACAACCCGTTATTTTGTTTTCTTGTTTTTGTTGGCAGATTTGAACTTTGTGGGTGTGTTCCCTGAAAACCCTCACGAGACTTTAACTCGTCCACTCGGGATACTGAGGGGTTTAAAGGCTTGTTGCATATGCTAAATGCAACCGTGACGCCTACGGAAGTGTGCTGTTGTATATTTTCAAAATCAGATCATCCAAGAATTTTTCTTCCAGATCAGGAGAGTTTTTCTGTTCTCTTCTTTTCTATTCCCTACTTTTATGTTTCTTTTTGCACTGAGGAAATTGTATATTTCTAAGTGGGGGATGGGGAAAAGAAGTCTAATTGTCCTAAGTTATCAAATTGCAAATATTGGTAGATATCATTTTCTAGGGCATTCTGTATTAGTAGTTTTTCAGTCCAAATTTTTCTTTTAAAAAATTAATTTTTCTTAAGTTTAGAAAATCTTGTAACAAAATTGGGAAATTCAAATGAATGAATTAATCTTAAATTTTAAATATGAGATAGTTCATAATGTGATGTATCGATAGGCAATCTATATGAAAGTTATTGAGCCATTGAATAAATTAATATAGTAAGTAGATTTGCCTGAGAGGATCTTTAGTAGAGTATGGCTGTAGCCTTAATTCTTATATGGTAGCGTGTTATAGCCCTCAATTCTGGAATTTTAGTTGTCATCATTTGGGAATATACTGGGTGTTGTCTCCTCTGTTGTACGTAAGTACAGACCTGGTTTCCGTCAGTATATTTTTATTGCACTTAAAAAAATATATAAATAAATAAATAAAAGTAAATGAATAAATGAATATACCAAGGCTAAGTTAAGTCACTTTGTTGTACTAAGGTACAGAACTGTCACCAATGTCTTGGCCTGAAAAATGATTGATTTAACTTAGATTTTCATTATTTAGGAAAGTTGTGGCGCGTTAGTTGTATGAGAATATTCTGCTATTGAGATTCAAATGTAAAGCCTGCTAGAATAATAATAGTTAAGCTCAATTTCTAGAATATAGATTGTTTAAGTGGACAATAATATCGGTAATTCGTATGAATCGTCTTTTATGTCTAATAATAACTCATGAACAATTTGGTTTCCTGATAGAGTTTCTTGATTGCTAGATTTAAGGTAGAATTAGTTTTTAGAGTAAAATTTGGGTTGTGAAATGCTAGTTAGTTTGTAAGTCCCTATGTTCCGATATTTTGCCTGTTCATTATTTTAACTGGTAATCTACTCGAGGACAAGTAGGATTCAAGTGGGGGATATTTGATGAACGCCAAAATGTGTTATTTTATAGTATTATTTATCCCTTGTTTTAATAGAATTCTTATGCATTTTATGTGAATACGATACTTAATTCGTTCATATTTGCATTTAGGAGATTTATTGGAGCTTGGATAAAAAAGAAGCAGAAATCGAGCTATTATTAAAGAAAAATATGAAGATTTGAAGCTAAGAAGTTTGGCTGGATCGAAGGTTGAAAAAGATGTAATTTTCATTCCATACGGCGGATGGATTAATCCATCCGGCGTATGGATTGGTTGGGCCAAGCTGGATCAAACGCGGCATCAGACATGGGCTTTAGCATCCATCCGGCGGATGGATCGATTCGGCAGAAACCCTAAATACCCTCATTTGCTTTCATTTGAGGGTTATCACCCCATTTTTCTTCACAGCCGATTTTCACCATTCAAAACCCTAATTCTGGAGCATTTTGAGGAGAAAGAAGCAAGAACAATTGAAGGTTATCAATTGCTAATTCATTATCTTTGGTTTTTCGGTTCGAATTTGTTATACGTTTTCATTTGATTATGAGTTCTATTACATTTTCGTTTCTGATTTTCTGTAATAACATGAGTGGCTAAATTATTATTGCATTTGTTTAGATGATGATACTTAGATGATGATTTGATTATTGAATTGCGGATTATATTGGATTTTATGAATGTTTATATGTTTACTTGATGATCCATGTTTATCTACTGATTGTTGATGATCACCCAACGTGGTTATTTATTGATTTAAGATTGATTTCTCTATTGATGAATAATTATTGATGATTGTTGGTTTTAATTGATAATTATCACTCGATATATTGAGTTTGATAGTTTGGGACAAATATTCGTTAATAATCATTGATGAATGTGATAACTATTTATTAGTTATAAACTTTGTTGATTCAAGTTGCAAAAGTAAATCATATAAACGGTGTAGGTTTAATTTGTAACACAATTTGGTGGATAACGTTAAATTGAACTGTTAACCTGTTGAAAACAACTTTATATCTTTCTTAATTGTGTTTAATCAATTAATCTTGTAAGGATAATTGGTAATTAGTGTCATATCACAATAAAATCCATATGTTAGCAATTCAATAAAGTGATAATCGGATTCTAAGGAAAGTAATCTAAACAAATGCATTTGTTTTATTATTTGAATCAAGTAATTTTATTTGATTAATTGTTTATTAATTATTTTCTTTTAAGTTTTATTTAATCAATCACTTTTCATAATTGTTAGTCAATTGTTCGATCGGAACTAAAACGCCCCCCAATATTTACTGTTTTCATTATTTGTATCAATTTCCAATTTATTTAATATTGACATCCGTTCCTCGTGTTCGACTCGGACTTATCAAGCTATACTATATTACGATCAGGTATTCTTGCCTGTGTTGTGTATAGTAAGCAGGTATTTCTATTTATAAAACTTAACTATATTTACACAGCATCAAGTTTTTAGCGCCACTGTCGGGGAGCGGTTTGATTTGATTCAATAATTTGGAAATTGTTTAGTTGTTTAATTGTCTAGTTGTGATTTACCTTTAGTTTGTTGGTTTTAGGGTGTGCTTTTGTTTAAAATTCTGTCTGTTCATACTTTTTCTTGTAACTAAAGTCGGGATTGTTAGTATTACGCTGTGTTACCTAAGTAACATGTTTTACTGACTTGGTAAGTTTAATTGCAGGAAGTTTATGACCCGAACATCGGATCCCAACCCTTCCGTTCCGTTTGAAGAACCCGAACGCACGTTTCACCAAAGATTACGCACGTATTCCGCACCGCCCCATTCGCCAATAATTAACCCATTCCCGAACGAAGAGGACGAGATATTAGATTGCAATCTTCACACACCACTGGCTTCCAATTACAATTCGGATTTTGAGGACGAATACGGAGAGTATCGCGGAAGACCACCAACCGAGTATCCAAGCGATCAATCGGAACAAGATCTCAACATGGTGGACGACATTGACAACATGACTCTAGAGTAGTATTCAAGCCGAATGCGCACCGATCTTGAGCCCGGGGTAGTGAGGCCCGCCATTGCGCGAGAAGTGGAGTTCGAAATCAAGGGACAATTCCTCAAGGAGCTTAGAGAGAACCCTTTCCTAGGCAAAGAAAAGGAAGATGCTAACGAGCACGTCGAGAAGATCCTGGAAATTTTCGATATGTTCAACATTCCTAACGTTACGCACGATCAGGTCATGCTCCGAGTGTTCCCAATAACACTTAAGGGAGCCGCTAAGAGATGGATTTCAAACGAACCAGCTGGATCCATCACCACGTGGGAAGATCTGCGCACGAAATTCTTGAAGATGTATTGCCCACCATCCAAAACATCGAAGATGATCGACGAGATTAGGAATTTCAAGCAAGATATTGATGAGTCACTTCACAAAGCGTGGGAAAGATACAAGGATTTGATGCATAGGTGCCCACAGCACGACCTAAACGATCAACATATCGTGATGGTATTCTACAAAGGAGTGGATCGTGCCACAAGACAGCAATTGGATGCTCAAGGATCTCTACCGAAGAAGATTCCAAGAGACGCTTTAGAGGCAATTCGTGACCAAGCAAAACATTATCAGCTTTGGGACGATGGAACCAGTAAGAGAAAAAGGTCGGTAAGCAATGAGGATGGACTCGCCACCATCACAGCTAAGCTTGACAACATGGGAAGAGATATAAAGAAAGTAACCGAGACTGTTCATGCAATCCAAGTCGGATGTGATAACTGTGGAGGATCGCATCTAGTCAAAGATTGCCCTGAAATTGAATCTGAAGAAGCGAAAGAAGAAGTCAAGTTTGTCGAAGCTCAGGGAAACTACCGCCAAGGCGGTGGGACCTTTTTCCGAAGACCATATCAAGAAGGAGGTCGCCAATTCCACCAGACTCAACCAAGCTTCTACTCTAAAGAACAACCCACGACACCTTTTCCCGAGAAGAAAACTAATTTGGAGGAAATGATGGGGAAGTTTTTGACTACTAACGAGCAATTTATTGCTAGTTCTGGCCAACGGATGGACACTACTGACGCGTTAGTACGAAATCAAGGTGCCGCACTAAAGCAAATTGAGGGAACAGTTTCAAACATAGCTAAGGTTCTCCAAGAGAGATTTCCAGGAACCCTACCAGGATTCACCGAAACCAATCCACGAGATCAAGCTAAAGCGGTTACCAATAGAAGTGGAAAAGTTCATGAAGACCCTTATTTTGGTAAGAATCCTGTATCTAAACTTTCGTCAAAAAAGGAGAAGGAAGTGGAAGTTGTTAAAAGTCCTACGGAGGACATGAAAGCTGATCAAACTGCTAAGGATAAGCAATATGCAAAGGATCATGCGCCGCCACCACCTTATCCAACGGCCTTGAGAAGAGGAAAGGATGAAGCTCACTATCACCAGTTTCTTGAGAACTTGAAGCAACTCCACATCAACATTCCTTTTGTGGAGGCCATTGCTCAAATGCCTAAATATGCAAAATACGTGAAGGAACCGTTGACTAACAAGAGCAAGCTAATGGAGGCAACTACGGTAACAATGAACGAGAGATGCTCAGCAGTGATGCAAAATAAACTACTATCGAAGATGAAAGACCCTGGGAGTATTACCCTTCCTTGTCTTATTGGAAGTTTAGACATCACTAATTCGCTGGCTGACTTGGGAGCAAGCATATCGATAATGCCTTACACTATGTATGCTAGACTAAAGTTAGGAGAGCCTAAACCAATCAGAATGTGCATTGAGTTAGCGGATCGTTCCATTCAATATCCTAAGGGTGTGATCGAGAATTTTTTGGTAAAGGTGGATAAGTTTGTTTTCCCGTGCGGTTTTGTGATTTGACATGGTAGAAGATTCAAAGGTACCTATCATTTTGGGAAGACCTTTTCTAGCCACTGCAAGGGCATTGATTGATGTTTTTTACCGAAGGATCACATTAAGGGTAGGCGATGAAGAAGTAGTGTTTGATGTTAACAAATCAATGCAATACCCTGCGTTAGTAGATGATACCTGTTACTTTGTTAGTGCCAAGGAAATGACAGATGATGAGGAATTTCTACAAAGTCTCATGGAAGATTAAGATATTGATCCAATGATTTTGGAAGGTCGGACAGGAAGTCTTGAAGCTATTCGAGAGATTGAGGAGCTCGATAAATTGCTCGAGGAAGAGAGTGAGACAACATGCGAAGATGAATTAGAGACTGAGGGAGTCAAACTGAAGGAGAGTAAAAAGTCCATTTTGGAAAATGGAGTGTCGTTCGTCACGAAGACACGAATTACTATGTATGGTATTCCTTGTTCGAGGGAAGAGGTGTCGATGGTTAAATCTTCATTCGAAGAACCACCAAAGTTAGAATTGAAGGATTTTCCGACACATTTGGAATATGCGTACTAGCAAGGAAAGTCGGACCTATCGGTAATTATTTCATCTCAGCTATCAGCCAACGAGAAAGAAAGTTTATTGAAGGTTCTTAAGGAGCACAAGCATGCTATCGCTTGGAAGATTAATGATATCAAGGAAATAAGCCCCTCTTATTGCACGCACAAGATCCTCATGGAATATGACTTCAAACCAGTGGTGCAACCGTTGAGGCGTTTAAATCCTAAAGTGACTGATGTGGTAAGGAAGGAGATCATTAAGTTGCTTGACTCTGGGTTAATTTACCCAATTTTTGATCGCCCCTGGATAAGCCCCATACATGTTGTGCCTAAGAAGGGAGGTATGACAGTGGTTGCTAATGAGCAAAATGAATTAATCCCCACGAGAACTGTCACCGGATGGAGAGTCTGTATCGATTATAGGAAGTTGAATGATGCTACGCGCAAGGATCACTTTCCTTTTTCGTTCATCGATCAAATGCTCAAACGTTTAGCCGGAAAAGAATACTATTGCTTTTTAGACGGGTTTTCTGGTTACTTCCAAATTCCGATATATGCACATGATCAAGACAAGACCACGTTCACATTCCCATTCGGAACTTTTGCTTATCGGAGAATGCCTTTCAGTTTGTGCAATGCACCCGCCACATTTCTGCGGTGCATGATGACATGGTGGAGGATAGCATGGAGATATTCATGGATGATTTCTCCATTTTCGGAAATTCTTTTGACAAGTGTTTAGCAAATCTGAAAGAGATGTTGCAAAGGTGCGAGAGTTCGAATCTTGTTTTAAATTGGGAGAAGTGCCATTTTATGGTACGTGAAGGAATCGTATTACGACACAAGATTTCAAGTGTTGGGATTGAAGTAGACCAAGTCAAAATTGAGGCAATAGCAAAGCTGCCACCCCCAATAAATGTCAAGGGAATACGAAGTTTCTTAGTACATGATGGGTTCTACATACGATTCATTAAGGATTTTTCAAAGATAGCACGTCCGATGAACAAGTTACTGGAGAAGGAAGCTAAGTTTGAATTTTCTAAGGAATGTCAAGATGCATTCAATCTGTTAAGGGAGAAGCTAGTATCTGCACCTATCATGATTAGTCCAAATTGGAATCTTCCATTTGAATTGATGTGTGATGCCAACGATTATGCAGTTGGGGCAGTATCAGGTCAGCGGGTTGATAAGAAGTTTCAACTGATTTATTACGAAAGCAAGACTTTGACAAACACTCAGGAGAATTACACTACGACTGAGAAGGAATTGCTCGCTGTTGTTTTTGCGTTTGACAAATTTCGCTCTTACTTGGTGTTGTCGAAAACAGTGGTGTTTACTGATCATTCAGCATTAAGATGTTTGTTTAGCAAGCAAGATGCGAAGCCACGGTTGCTGCGATTGATTTTGTTGTTGCAAGATTTTGATATCAAGATTCGCGATAAGAAGGGAGCTGAAAATCTGGCTGCCGATCATTTATCAAGATTAGAAAATCCAGAACGGGATAAGTTAGATGAATCGGAAATTCAGGATAAATTTCCTGATGAAAGTTTGATGAAGGCAATTTTTAATGAATTTCCCTGGTTCGCTCATTATGCAAACTTTCTAGTTTCAAACACTCTTCCGTCTGGAATGGATTTCAACCAAAGAAAGAGATTTTTCTCATCTTTACGTCATTATTTCTGGAAAGACCCGTACTTGTTTAGAGAATGTGTTGATGGAATTGTTCGGAGGTGCGTAGCTGGAGAAGAATGTACCAGAATTTTAAGGCATTGTCATGATGGTCCGGCTGGAGGACATCATTGTCCTAATTATACCGCGCGAAAGGTGTTTGAGGCAGGTTTCTATTGGTCAACAGTTTACAAGGACGCATTCGAGTATGTGAAGGAGTGTGATGCCTGTCAACGCACTGGGAGAATTTCTAAAAGAGATGAGATGCTGCAAAATCCAATCATGGTTAATGAGATTTTTGATGTCTAGGGAATAGATTTTATGGGCCCATTTCCAGCTAGCAATGGAAATAAATACATCATTGTGGCTGTGGATTATGTTTCTAAAGTGGGCCGAAGCAAAAGCGCTACCTACAAATGATGCTATGTGACACCCGCCAAATTAGGACTAGTACTTAGTGCCTAATCTTTGTGTTAATACATGTAATTAGGATTAATTATGTGTATCATTAGGTGTATTGATATATTTTTATATATATGCACACGTACGCGATTTGATTAAATCGTGCAGTTTTATATCGGATGGATTTCCGGTACATTTAAAATACGGACGTTGGTGAACAAATTATTAAATAATGTGAAATTATTTAATTAACTCATTTATATTATATATTATTTGAATAATATATACAAACGCATTTCGTATCGTCTAAAACTAACCGTATGCGACAGAAACGAGCAAAACGCGCCCGACAAACGAAATAAACCCAAATTATATTTTTATAATTCATTATTAAGTATTTTGATAAAGTACTTCAAGTAAAAATATGACGATTACACGCACATGAATAAAACGTTTAAAAACGCTACACGAGTTAAATAAACGTACAAATACGCAACGAACGCGCAAACCGAGACCCGACAACATTTTAGTAACTTAAAATGAAGTAATTAAAATAATACCTTCAATAAAAATATCGAAATTTAAATCGTTATTCAAACACGCGTATTAAACGTTTAACGTCTAAATAAACGTCAAAACGAACGGGTAAACGAGCACCGCACGGAGCACAACTTTGAGGAATTAATTAAACACACCCACATATGGGTGGGACCCACAAAATCAGCTGCAAAGGCATGGCATGCCATGCCTACTTTCTTGCTTCTTTGAGTAACCAACATCCCCATCACTCTTACACATTCACCAAACCCACTCCACCTTTTTTGCTCCTCCTCTCTACTCTCTCTCTAAAAACGTTTTTGGATCAGCCACAAGACCATCCCAACCTCACCATTCAACCACCACAAGACCATCATCATCCACCATCAAGTTTTTGAAGAAAATCGAAGTAAAAGCACGGTTTTCGCACTTCCATCTCATTTCGACTCTAGATCTTTGATCCTCTTGTAAGAACTCTTAATCTTTCACTAGTTTTACTTGGAATATACTTGTATACATGTTTAGTTGCTCATTTAACAAGATAATGTCCAAAACAAAGCTTAAAACTCATTTTTTTCAAAACATAAATTCGAACACAGTTTGTGTCACAGATTTTTCATCTCACCGTTTCGGCTATAACTTGAGTTCTAAGTTAAATAAATGTATGAGACCACTTGGAAAAGTTTGGTATTTTTGTCTTCTACAAAAAGTTCTTCTGTAGCCATTCCCAGAAATACACGTATTTTCGTGTATAGCTCAATCTTTGAACAAAGGGCCGTTTCGAAGCAAAACCGACCACTCTTCATGATGATTTTTGTTAAAAATAGTAAATGAACATATAAAACTACCATAAAGTGCAGATTTACACTAGACCCATAGGGGAACATGTGTAATTTTTGGTAGAGCCTGATTCGGATTAGAACTAGTCAAAACGAGTGGACTAAAATGAGTAAAATCTGATGGAAAAACCTCTTAAGTCACTGACCCTTTAGTGACACAACTTTTAGTCGCTAACCCCTTCAGCGACCAACCCCCTTAAGTCACTGACCCCTTCAGTGACCGAACTCCTAAGTCGCTAACCCCATCAGCGACCAACTCCTTTTTGACCAGCAACCTTGACCAGCGAGTTAACCAGCAACCTTGACCAGCGAGTTGACCAGCAACCTTGACCAGCGAGTTGACCAACAACTCCTTTTTGACCAGCAACATTGACCAGCAACCTTGACCAGCGAGTTGACCAGCAACCTTGACCAGTGAGTTGACCAGCAACCTTGACCAGCGAGTTGACTAGCAACCTTGACCAGTGAGTTGACCACCAACTCCTTTTTTGACCAGCAACCTTGACCAGCGAGTTGACCAACGACTTGACCTACTTTGATCAGCAACTTTGCCCAACTTTGACCAGCAACTTTGACCAACTTTGACCAGCGAATTGACTTTTGTTGACTTTCAAATAAATTGTATTTTTGACCACAAAACCGAAACAAGAAAACACATCAGCCTCTAGTGTCGCATCAGGGCCAAACCCGATAGCGACACTAAGCTAGTGTCGCATAAAACATTCGAATGTCGCATACTGCGACACTGATGTTAGGGTCGCATGAAATCCCGAATGTCGCATATAGCGACACTGATCTAGTGTCGCCCAATTTACTTAATGTCGCATATAGCGACACTTAACCTAGTGTCGCCTTACTAGTGTCGCCTATAGCGACACTAGACTAGTGTCGCATTACACAGAAACTTTAAAACTAGTTATTACACTAAGTGTCGAACTTCACGTAACAGCTATATTTATACGATACAACTCTAACACATGAAATATACTTTATAAGTATATCGCAATGACATCATAATAATAATGATCAAGATTATTATTACCAACCGTCACCAACGGGCCGTACATGTTTTCAAAACACAAACAAACAAACGAACCAATGTATTTGGACATAACTAGTTGAATGAACAACTAGCAAAGGTGATCTTTTGAGATACCTACTCATGTATTAACCATCGCGCATCTTGGACGCCCTCAGGTTACAGTCTTCGGACAACACACTCAGTGCCACATCATACTTGCTTGTTAGCAACACACCAGGCTCAGGTGAGTCTCATAGCCCCGCATTTTACTGTTTTTACTCCCGGGGTGAGAATACATGCTCAGATTTGTTTTACATGTGAACACAAGTACAAAACATGATATATTGACTGCATGAGTTTGTTTTCACTAATCATAAAGTCCTCTATTTAGCGTGAATGTTAGTGTATGGTACCATATGGGATTGACAATCCCTGTCCGGGGTAGTCGCGCGACCTTGACTGTGATGTCAAACGGGCACATTATCATTTGTTCACACGAGTGTAGATTAGGCACTCGCTCGGAGGCACCTCGCTCAGGTCCTCAAAGGTGGATCCTGACCCCTCAGTTAAGCTCGAACTATGGCCTCATGGCAGTAATATACAATCATTTATTTGTTTAATTACAAATCACCATACTTAAATCTTGTGGTTCATAACTCATATTTCATCATTATACAAATCTGTGAGCTCACCAGCTTTTAGCTGACCTTTTAGCATGTATTCTGAGGTACACAACAGTAGTAGGACTACTTAGGATAAGCTAGCTCGAGTCGCATACAGATATCAGGAGATTCATATGCATTTCTACATTTTGTATAATTGGATATGCCTTAGAATCTCTATATTCAGCTTGCGAGCTTTTGTAAACAGTATAACATTGGAAAAAAAAACTCTTATATTATTAATGTAACAGTTTAAACGACGCATATAGAGTCGTTCACTTTATCTTATGTGCTTGTGATTACTGTGATTAGTCGCGCCCCGACCCAATCGCTTCCGCATCATAATTTGGGGGTGCGACAGATTGGTATCAGAGCCTAAGGTTATAATGAACTAGGTTGCATTTAGTGGGCCTAGACTATGACCGTTAGGCAGTATTCCCTTATTAGGTATGATTGGTTCAGGAATTACATCATACGACTTTAATTTAACATAGCCTGATCAACTATGTACAATTAAGGAAAGATGATGTGAGGTCTGAAACGGTTATATTGAACAGGAATACACTAGTTGACTCTGAACATGAGAGAAACCAGATCTTTACTTGTTTGTGCTAGACACACTAGGCTATATTATATGTGGTATATATATAGGCCTCACTTTCTTTAACGCTTTGTCTCAGAAATGGCAAACACTCTTACTGAAACATCACCTACTTCGTCACGTTCTCATCAACCGAGATCACGAAACCCACGGGTTGTCAGGAGGACCACCATGTCACCTAGGACTAACCCCTATTCCTTACCATCTTTAGCCGCTAGGCTAACCCACCATGAGCGACGAATTCGCGAAATGGACATAGAGCTACAGGAGACTCGGGAAAACTGGAGACTCACCGCCCTAGAGCGTATCAACCAAGTCTCCGAAGATCACGAGAACACTATGGACAACATGGACACACTTCACAACCAGCTAGGAGAAACTATCGAAACCATGGGAACTGTTCACAACCAAGTGATCAGCAACCGAAATGAAATCTCTGTTCTGCAATCCAGGTTGCATCAGTGCGAGACACGCCTACGGGAAACCGAGGAGGCGTTCAGGATGGTTAGCCGACTTGCAGAGTCCGTTGACCACCTCACTTCTCTGTTACCGCAACTCAATCTGCGTCAAGACTAGTGTAGTCTCTATCTTGTAATCCGTCAGTTACCTATGTAGAAATCAATGTAATTCGACCGGATGTAACAATTCCCGACACCTTTTGTAACTTTAAGTTCTGTAACCTTTTGTAAACTCTGAATCCTGTAATCATTTGAACTATATATCGTGAAATGATTACTTACCTTAACGTATTATCTCACTCTGTTGATATTCATGTTGTATATTACCTTATTATATACATATGTGATATATCAAAATCATGTGCAAACGTCTCACTCGTCCCTTTACTTGTTTACTCAGCACCATGCCTCCAAGAAGACACACGTACGACGAAGTTGAATTTGCTCAACTTATTGCCCAGAGTGTGGCTCAAGGTTTAGCTGCCCGACAGCCGAGCTCTGGCAGCGAAGACATACTAAACAACAACCCTACAGCCAGACCCTGTTCATACAAAGATTTTCTCAACTACAAACCCTTGTACTTCAAGCGCACTGAAGGGGCTATCGGACTGATCCGATGGTTCGAAAGAATGGAATCTGTCTTCCGTATCAGCAACTGTACGGAGGATACCAAGGTTAAGTTCTCCACCTGCACCTTTCAGGAAGGTGCTCTCACTTGGGGGAATTCATATGCCAATTCTGTAGGCATCGACACTGCTTATCTACTCCCCTGGGAGGATCTGAAAAAGATGCTCACTAAGGAGTATTGTCCTAACGAAGAACTCCAGAAATTGGAGGAGGAGTTCTGGTGCTTATCGGTTCAGGGAACCGACATCATTGGTTACACCACCGATTTCAACAGCTTGCTCTTCTCTGCCCATCTATGGCAGATCCTGAGCACAAACGCATCCAGAGGTACATTCGCGGTCTCCCGGAAAATATCCAGGGGAACGTCACCTCATCCTGACCAGCAACCATTCAGAGTGCCATCCGCCTGGCACATGAACTTATGGCAATGATTGTCAGTCGTGAAACACCCGCTCCATCTTCCAACAACAGCAACAAGAGAAAATGGACTGACAACCACAACAACCAGAACAAGAAACCCGATACTATCAAGGCCTACACGTCCAACACTGAACCCAAACGGGGTTACACGGGGACAAAACACTTTTGTTCCAAGTGCAACCGCCATCACGACGGTCCTTGTGGTACTCCTTGCAACAACTGCAAGCGGTACGGACATCTTGCCAAGGACTGCCGATCTCCCAAGACCAACAACAACCATCCCAACAACAACACCAACCAACCCAGAGCCTGTTACGAATGTGGAGACATCGGACACTTTAGTAATGATTGTCCGAAACGCAAGAACAAAGGCAACCACAACAACGCACGAGGTAGAGCTTTCGTGCTTAACTCTAAGGACGCCCGTCAAGACCCAGATGTGGTCACGGGTATGTTCCTTATCAACAATTTATCTGCTTCTATTCTGTTTGATACTGGTGCTGACAAAAGTTTCATATCAAACGAGTTCAGCCCACTACTTGATATTACACCTGTTGCATTAGATAATTTATATACTATAGAGCTAGCTAATGGCAAACTAATCGAGGCCGATAGTGTATTACCTGATTGCACTTTAACCCTCGCAAACGAACATTTCCCCATCAACCTCATACCCGTCGAAATCAGAAGTTTTGACATCATTGTCGGCATGGACTGGTTGTCCAAGCACCGAGCTGAAATCGTCTGTTACGGCAAAATCATTCGTATTCCTCTCGTCACCGGTGGTACTTTAAACATACAAGGGGAGACCGGTGGAACGAGATTGAATATCATTTCCTGTATGAAAATTCGTAAATATCTGAGAAAAGGTTATCATGCAATCCTCGCACATGTTATGGAGAAAAATTCAGAGGAGAAGCGACTTGAGGATGTGCCTATCGTTAGAGACTTCCCAGAGGTCTTTCCTGAGGAGTTACCTAGCCTTCCACCGCCTAGGCAGGTAGAATTCTCCATCGACCTTGTGCCCGGAGCTACACCCGTGGCACGAGCACCTTACCGTTTAGCCCCATCCGAACTTCAGGAGTTGTCCACTCAGTTACAAGAACTCCTGGAAAAAGGATTCATTCGACCGAGTTCCTCGCCTTGGGGAGCCCCGGTTCTATTTGTGAAAAAGAAGGACGAATCTTTCCGCATGTGCATCGATTACAGGGAACTGAACAAGTTAACCGTCAAGAACCGTTATCCACTTCCCCATATTGATGACCTGTTTGACCAACTCCAAGGGTCGAGTTTTTATTCAAAGATCGATCTACGGTCAGGTTATCATCAACTCCGAGTTCGTGACTCTGATATTCCAAAAACTGCTTTCCGAACTCGCTACGGGCATTACGAGTTTCAAGTGATGCCGTTCGGCTTAACAAACGCACCGGCTGTATTCATGGACCTTATGAACCGGGTGTGCAAACCATATCTTGACAAGTTTGTCATTGTCTTCATCGATGACATCCTCATTTACTCGCACAACGAACAGGAACATGCGCAACATCTCAAAACCATCCTAGAGCTACTTAGACACGAGGAGTTATATGCTAAATTCTCCAAGTGTGAGTTCTGGATTCAAACCGTACAATTCCTTGGACACGTGATTGACAGTCAAGGAATACATGTTGATCCTTCAAAAATCGAGGCTATCAAGTGCTGGCAAGCACCTACTACGCCGACTGAAGTACGCTAATTCTTGGGTCTTGCTTGGTACTATCGGCGTTTCATTGAGAATTTTTCGAAAATAGCCCAACCTCTCACAACACTGACTCAAAAAGACAAGAAGTTTGATTGGACTGATAAACAAGAGTCAGCTTTCCAACTACTCAAACAAAAGCTTTGCAGTGCACCTATCTTATCATTACCCGGAGGCAACGATGATTTCGTGGTATACTGCGATGCTTCACACCAAGGTCTTGGTTGCGTGTTGATGCAACGAGACAAAGTCATTGCCTACGCCTCCTGACAGCTCAAAATTTACGAAAAGAACTACACCACTCATGACCTTGAATTGGGAGCCGTAGTTTTTGCTCTTAAAATCTGGAGACATTATCTCTATGGCACTAAGTGCACCATCTTTAACGACCACAAAAGCCTCCAACACATATTCGATCAAAAAGATCTCAACATGAGGCAACGTCGATGGGTTGAGTTGCTTACCGATTACGACTGCGAAATCCGTTATCATCCAGGCAAGGCAAATGTTGTTGCCGATGCCCTTAGCCGTAAAGAACGAGTAAAACCACTTCGAGTCCGAGCCCTCAACATAACCATTCACAACGATCTTATCATTCAGATCCTCACCGCTCAACTCGAAGCCCTAAAACCAGAAAACATCAAAAACGAGTCCTTGCGTGGCATGGACCAACAATTTGAAACTAAACCTAACGGGGCCAAATACTTCTCTAACCGAATCTGGTTGCCCAGTTTCGGGAACCTACGAGACTTGGTGATGGATGAAGCTCACAAGTCCAAATACTCTATACATCCTGGATCTGATAAGATGTATCATGGCATCAAAGAGTTGTATTGGTGGCCCAACATGAAAGCTGAAATCGCCACATATGTCAGCAAATGTCTTACTTGTTCCAAAGTCAAAGCCGAATACCAAAAACCTTCCGGTTTGCTACAACAACCGGAAATTCCCTAGTGGAAATGGGAGCAGATCACCATGGATTTTATTACCAAACTCCCAAAAACATCGAGTGGTTGCGATACCATTTGGGTTATCGTCGATCGTCTCACAAAATCTGCTCATTTCCTCGCCATCAAAGAAACCGATAAAATGGAACGCCTCACACGAATCTATCTGAAAGAGATTGTATCCCAACACGGTGTTCCCATCTCAATTATCTCTGATAGAGATAGTCGTTTCACATCTCGCTTTTGGCAGTCACTTCAGAAATCATTGGGTACTCGTTTGGATATGAGTACTGCATATCATCCTCAAATCGACGGCCAAAGTGAACGGACAATTCAAACACTGGAGGATATGCTACGAGCCTGCGTAGTTGACTTCGGTAAAAACTGGGAAAACCATCTACCATTGTGCGAATTTTCGTACAACAACAGCTACCATACCAGTATTGGAGCTGCACCTTTCGAGGCACTGTATGGTCGTAAGTGCCGGTCACCTATTTGTTGGACCGAAGCGGGAGAGAGCTAACTCACTGGTCCAGAGATCATTCACGAAACAACAGAGAAAATCCTTGGTACAAAAAACCGGCTGAAAGCCGCACGTGATCGTCAGAAGAGTTATGCTGACGTGAGATGAAAACATCTCAAGTTCCAAGTTGGGGATCGAGTACTCTTGAAAGTATCACAGAGGAAAGGTGTCATTCACTTCGGAAAACGCGGGAAGTTAAATCCCAGGTACATTGGACCTTTCAAAATCCTTGAAAGGATTGGTCTAGTGGCATATCGATTGCAGCTGCCACCCGAGCTCAGCAGCGTGCATCCCACATTTCACATTTCTAACCTGAAGAAATGTCTGTCTGATGAGACACTTATCATTCCTCTCGACGAAATTCATATCGATGATAAACTCCATTTCGTCGAGACACCAGTAGAAATCATGGACCGTGAGGTCAAACAGTTGAAACAAAGTCGTATTCCCATCGTTAAAGTCCGGTGGAATTCGCGGCGTGGTCCGTAATTCACTTGGGAACGGGAAGACCAAATGCGACTCAAATATCCACATTTATTCACAGTCTCTACTCCATCTACGACTCAGAGCTAAATTTCGGGACAAAATTCTCTTAACAAGGGGAGAATGTGACACCCGCCAAATTAGGACTAGTACTTAGTGCCTAATCATTGTGTTAATACATGTAATTAGGATTAATTATGTGTATCATTAGGTGTATTGATATATTTTTATATATATACACACGTACGCGATTTGATTAAATCATGCATTTTTATATCGGATGGATTTCCGGTACATTTAAAATACGGACGTTGGTGAACAATTTATTAAATAATGTGAAATTATTTAATTAACTCATTTATATTATATATTATTTGAATAATATATACAAACGCATTTCGTATCGTCTAAAACTAACTGTACGCGATAGAAACGCGCAAAACGCGCCCGACAAACGAAATAAACCCAAATTATATTTTTATAATTCATTATTAAGTATTTTGATAAAGTACTTCAAGTAAAAATATGACGATTACACGCGCATGAATAAAACGTTTAAAAACGTTACACGAGTTAAATAAACGTACAAATACGCAACGAACGCGCAAACCGAGACCCGACAACATTTTAGTAACTTAAAATGAAGTAATTAAAATAATACCTTCAATAAAAATATCGAAATTTAAATCGTTATTCAAACACCCGTATTAAACGTTTAACGTCTAAATAAACGTCAAAACGAACGGGTAAACGAGCACCGCACGGAGCACAACTTTGAGGAATTAATTAAACACACCCACATATGGGTGGGACCCACGAAATCAGCTGCAAAGGCATGGCATGCCATGCCTACTTTCTTGCTTCTTTGAGTAACCAACATCCCCATAACTCTTACACATTCACCAAACCCACTCCACCCTCTCTCTACTCTCTCTCTAAAAACGTTTTTGGATCAGCCACAAGACCATCCCAACATCACCATTCAACCACCACAAGACCATCATCATCCACCATCAAGTTTTTGAAGAAAATCGAAGGAAAAGCACGGTTTTCGCACTTCCATCTCATTTCGACTCTAGATCTTTGATCCTCTTGTAAGAACTCTTAATCTTTCACTAGTTTTACTTGGAATATACTTGTATACATGTTTAGTTGCTCATTTAATAAGATTATGTCCAAAACAAAGCTTAAAACTCGTTTTTTTCATAACATAAATTCGAACACAGTTTTTGTCACAGATTTTTCGTCTCACCGTTTCGGCTATAACTTGAGTTCTCGGTTAAATAAATGTATGAGACCACTTGGAAAAGTTTGGTATTTGTTTCTTCTACAAAAAGTTCTTCTGTAGCCATTCCCAGAAATACACGTATTTTCGTGTATAGCTCAATCTTTGAACAAAGGGCCGTTTCGAACCAAAACCGACCACTCTTCATGTTGATTTTTGTTAAAAATAGTAAATGAACATATAAAACTACCATAAAGTGCAGATTTACACTAGACCCATAGGGGAACATGTGTAATTTTTGGTAGAGCCTGATTCGGATTAGAACTAGTCAAAACGAGTGGACTAAAATGAGTAAAATCTGATGGAAAAACCTCTTAAGTCACTGACCCTTTAGTGACACAACTTTTAGTCGCTAACCCCTTCAGCGACCAACCCCCTTAAGTCACTGACCCCTTCAGTGACCGAACTCCTAAGTCGCTAACCCCATCAGCGACCAACTCCTTTTTGACCAGCAACCTTGACCAGCGAGTTAACCAGCAACCTTGACCAGCGAGTTGACCAGCAACTCCTTTTTTGACCAGCAACCGTTGACCAGCAACCTTGACCAGCGAGTTGACCAGCAACTCCTTTTTGACCAGCAACCTTGACCTGCAACCTTGACCAGCAACCTTGACCAGTGAGTTGACCAGCAACCTTGACCAGCGAGTTGACTAGCAACCTTGACCAGTGAGTTGACTAGCAACCTTGACCAGCGAGTTGACCAGCAACCTTGACCAGTGAGTTGACCAGCAACCTTGACCAGCGAGTTGACCAGCAACCTTGACCAGCGAGTTGACCAATAACTCTTTTTTTGACCAGCAACCTTGACTAGCGAGTTGACCAACTTTGATCAGCAACTTTGCCCAACTTTGACCAGCAACTTTGACCAACTTTGACCAGTGAGTTGACTTTTGTTGACTTTCAAATAAATTGTATTTTTGACCACAAAACCGAAACAAGAAAACACATCAGCCTCTAGTGTCGCATCAGGGCCAAACCCGATAGCGACACTAAGCTAGTGTCGCATAAACCATTCGAATGTCGCATACTGCGACACTGATGTTAGGGTCGCATGAAATCCCGAATGTCGCATATAGCGACACTGATCTAGTGTCGCCCAATTTACTTAATGTCGCATATAGCGACACTTAACCTAGTGTCGCCTTACTAGTGTCGCCTATAGCGACACTAGACTAGTGTCGCATTACACATAAACTTTAAAACTAGTTATTACACTAAGTGTCGAACTTCACGTAACAGCTATATTTATATGATACGACTCTAACACATGAAATATACTTTATAAGTATAACGCAATGACATCATAATAATAATGATCAAGATTATTATTACCAACCGTCACCAATGGGCCGTACATGTTTTCAAAACAAACAAACAAACAAACAAACCAATGTATTTGGACATAACTAGTTGAATGAACAACTAGCAAAGGTGATCTTTTGAGATACCTACTCATGTATTAACCATCGCGCATCTTGGACGCCCTCAGGTTACAGTCTTCGGACAACACACTCAGTGCCACATCATACTTGCTTGTTAGCAACACACCAGGCTCAGGTGAGTCTCATAGCCCCGCATTTTACTGTTTTTACTCCCGGGGTGAGAATACATGCTCAGATTTGTTTTACATGTGAACACAAGTACAAAACACGATATATTGACTGCATGAGTTTGTTTTCACTAATCATAAAGTCCTCCACCACATAGTTTGTTAATATGGATTTAGCGTGAATGTTAGTGTATGGTACCATATGGGATTGACAATCCCTGTCCGGGGTAGTCGCGCTACCTTGACTTTGATGTCAAACGGGCACATTATCATTTATTCACACGAGTGTAGATTAGGCACTCGCTCGGAGGCACCTCGCTCAGGTCCTTAAAGGTGGATCCTGACCCCTCAGTTAAGCTCGAACTATGGCCTCATGGCAGTAATATACAATCATTTATTTGTTTAATTACAAATCACCATACTTAAATCTTGTGGTTCATAACTCATATTTCATCATTATACAAACCTGTGAGCTCACCAGCTTTTAGCTGACCTTTTAGCATGTATTCTCAGGTACACAGCAGTAGTAGGACTACTCAGGATAAGCTAGCTCGAGTCGCATACAGATATCAGGAGATTCATATGCATTTCTACATTTTGTATAATTGGATATGCCTTAGAATCTCTACATTCAGCTTGTGAGCTTTTGTAAACAGTATAACATTGAAAGAAAAAAAAACTCTTATATTATTAATGTAACAGTTTAAACGACGCATATAGAGTCGTTCACTTTATCTTATGTGCTTGTGATTACTGTGATTAGTCGCACCCCGACCCAATCGCTTCCGCATCATAATTTGGGGGTGCGACATGCTAGGGTAGTGGTGAAATTCCTTAAGCAGTTGTCTTCGCATTTTGGAGCACCAAAAGCTTTGATAAGTGATCGTGGGACGCATTTCACAAATGCACAACTGGAGAAGGTGCTGTGGAAATATGGAGTTAATCACAAGTTTTCGACTGCCTATCATCCTCAGACAAGCGGTCAAGTGGAGGTATCCAATAGAGGGTTGAAGCATATTTTAGAACGTTCAGTTGAAGGAAACACAAAGGATTGGTCGAATAAGTTGGATGATGCATTTTGGGCGGCACTGACAGCTTTTAAAGCATCAATTGGAACTACACCATATCGTCTTGTTTATGGGAAAGCTTGCCATCTGCCTTTTGAATTAGAACACAAGGCATACTAGGCTTTAAGGCAATGCAATCTCGATGATCATGCATCTGGAAAAGAGCGAATGGCGCAGTTAAACGAGTTAGATGAGTTAAGAGTGAATGCTTATGACAATTCACGACTGTTTAAGGAGCGCACCAAGAAATGGCATGATTCTCGAAATAAGTCAAAAAATGTATTTGAAAAAGGTGATAATGTTCTCCTATACAGTTCACGGTTGCATTTGATTCCTGGTAAATTGAAGACACGCTGGACAGGACCCTTTGTGGTCGAGAAAGTTTATCCTTTTGGTGCTGTTGATCTGCAAGGTCATTCTAGAAAAACTTTCAAGGTTAATGGAAGTCGTTTAAAGAAATACTATGGTGATGCAAGGGACTCCAAGCGTGATTTGGAGATGAATTTGAGTTTAATAATGCAGCAAGGTGTCGAGCTTACCGACGTGATAAACAAAAGCACTTTCGGGAGACAACCCGTTATTTTGTTTTCTTGTTTTTATTGGCAGATTTGAAATTTGTGGGTGTGTTCCCTGAAAACCCTCACAAGACTTTAACTCATCCACTCGGGATACTGAGGGGTTTAAAGGCTTGTTGCATATGCTAAATGCAACCGTGATGCCTACGGAAGTGTGCTGTTGTATATTTTCTGAATCAGATCATCCAAGAATTTTTCTTCCAGATCAGGGGAGTTTTTCTGTTCTCTTCTTTTCTATTCCGTACTTTTATGTTTCTTTTTGCACTGAGGACATTGTATATTTCTAAGTGGGGGATGGGGAAAAGAAGTCTAATTGTCCTAAGTTATCAAATTGCAAATATTGGTAGATATCATTTTCTAGGGCATTCTGTATTAGTAGTTTTTCAGTCAAAATTTTTCTTTTAAAAAATTAATTTTTCTTAAGTTTAGCAAATCTTGTAACAAAATTGGGAAATTCAAAGGAATGAATTAATCTTAAATTTTAAATATGAGATAGTTCATAATGTGATGTATCGATAGGCAATCTATATGAAAGTTATTGAGCCATTGAACAAATTAATATAGTAAGTAGGTTTGCCTGAGAAGATCTTTAGTAGAGTATGGCTGTAGCCTTAATTCTTATATGGTAACGTGTTATAGCCCTCAATTCTGGAATTTTAGTTGTCATCATTTGGGAATATACTAGGTGTTGTCTCCTCTGTTGTACGTAAGTCAGACCTGGTTTCCGTCAGTATATTTTTATTGCACTTAAAAAATATATATAAATAAATAAATAAAAGTAAATGAATAAATGAATATACCAAGGCCAAGTTAAGTCGCTTTGTTGTACTAAGGTACAGACTTGTCACCAATGTCTTCGCCTGAAAAATGATTGATTTAACTTAGATTTTCATTATTGAGGAAAGTTGTGGCGCGTTAGTTGTATGAGAATATTCTGCTATTGAGATTCAAGGGTAAAGCCTGCTAGAATAATAATAGTTAAGCTCAATTTCTAGAATATAGATTGTTTAAGTGGACAACAATATCGGTAATTCGTATGAATCATCTTTTATGTCTAATAATAACTCATGAAGAATTTGGTTTCCTGATACAGTTTCTTGATTGCTAGATTTAAGGTAGAATTAGTTTTTAGAGTAAAATTTGGGTTGTGAAATGCTAGTTAGTTTGTAAGTCCCTATGTTCCGATATTTTGCCTGTTCATTATTTTAACTGGTAATCTACTCGAGGACAAGTAGGATTCAAGTGGGGGATATTTGATGAACGCCGAAATGTGTTATTTTATAGTATTATTTATCCCTTGTTTTAATAGAATTCTTATGCATTTTATGTGAATACGATACTTAATTCGTTCATATTTGCATTTAGGAGATTTATTGGAGCTTGGATCAAAAAGAAGCAGAAATCGAGCTATTATTAAAGAAAATAATGAAGATTTGAAGCTAAGAAGTTTGCTGGATCGAAGGTTGAAAAAGTTGTAATTTTCATTCCATACGGCGGATGGATTAATCCATCCGGCGTATGGATTGGTTAGGCCAAGCTGGATCAAACGCAGCATCAGACATGGGCTTTAGCATCCATCCGGCGGATGGATTAATCCATCCGGCGGATGGATCGATTCGGCAGAAACCCTAAATACCCTCATTTGCTTTCATTTGAGGGTTATCACCCCATTTTTCTTCACAGCCGATTTTCACCATTCAAAACCCTAATTCTGGAGCATTTTGAGGAGAAAGAAGCAAGAACAATTGAAGGTTATCAATTGCTAATTCATTATATTCGGTTTTTCGGTTCGAATTTGTTATACGTTTTCATTTGATTATGAGTTCTATTACATTTTCATTTCTGATTTTCTGTAATAACATGAGTGGCTAAATTATCATTGCATTTGTTTAGATGATGATACTTAGATGATGATTTGATTATTGAATTGCGGATTATATTGGATTTTATGAATGTTTATATGTTTACTTGATGATCCATGTTTATCTATTGATTGTTGATGATCACCCAACGTGGTTATTTATTGATTTAAGATTGATTTCTCTATTGATGAATAATTATTGATGATTGTTGGTTTTAATTGATAATTATCACTCGATATATTGAGTTTGATAGTTTGGGACAAATATTCGTTAATAATCATTGATGAATGTGATAACTATTTATTAGTTATAAACTTTGTTGATTCAAGTTGCAAAAGTAAATCATATAAACGGTGTAGGTTTAATTTGTAACACAATTTGATGGATAACGTTAAATTGAACTGTTAACCTGTTGAAAACAACTTTATATCTTTAGTAATTGTGTTTAATCAATTAATCTTGTAAGGATAATTGGTAATTAGTGTCATATCACAATAAAATCCATATGTTAGCAATTCAATAAAGTGATAATCGGATTCTAAGGAAAGTAATCTAAACAAATGCATTTGTTTTATTATTTGAATCAAGTAATTTTATTTGATTAATTGTTTATTAATTATTTTCTTTTAAGTTTTATTCAATCAATCACTTTTCATAATTGTTAGTCAATTGTTCAATCGGAACTAAAACGCCCCCAATATTTACTGTTTTCATTATTTGTATCAATTTCCAATTTATTTAATATTGACATCCGTTCCTCGTGTTCGACTCGGACTTATCAAGCTATACTATATTACGATCAGGTATTCTTGCCTGTGTTGTGTATAGTAAGCAGGTATTTCTATTTATAAAACTTAACTATATTTACACAGCATCAAGTTTTTGGCGCCGCTGCCGGGGAGCGGTTTGATTTGATTCAATAATCTGGAAATTGTTTAGTTGTTTAATTGTCTAGTTGTGATTTACCTTTAGTTTGTCGGCTTTAGGGTGTGCTTTTGTTTAAAATTCTGTCTGTTCATACTTTTTCTTGTAACTAAAGTCGGGATAGTTAGTATTACGTTGTGTTACCTAAGTAACATGTTCTACTGACTTGGTAAGTTTAATTGCAGGACGTTTATGACCCGAACATCGGATCCCAACCCTTCCGTTCCGTTTGAAGAACCCGAACGCACGTTTCACCAAAGATTATGCACGTATTCCGCACCACCCCATTCGCCAATAATCAACCCATTCCCGAACGAAGAGGACGAGATATTAGATTGCAATCTTCACACACCACTGGCTTCCAATTATAATTCGGATTTTGAGGACGAATACGGAGAGTATCGCGGAAGACCACCAACCGAGTATCCAAGCGATCAATCGGAACAAGATCTCGACATGGCGGACGACATTGACAACATGCTCTAGAGTAGTATTCAAGCCGAATGCGCACCGATCTTGAGCCCGGGGTAGTGAGGCCCGCCATTGCGCGAGAAGTGGAGTTCGAAATCAAGGGACAATTCCTCAATGAGCTTAGAGAGAACCCTTTCCTAGGCGAAGAAAAGGAAGATGCTAACGAGCACGTCGAGAAGATCCTGGAAATTGCCGATATGTTCAACGTTCCTAACGTTACGCACGATCAGGTCATGCTCCGAGTGTTCCCAATAACACTTAAGAGAGCCGCTAAGAGATGGATTTCAAACGAACCAGCTGGATCCATCACCACGTGGGTAGATCTGCGCACGAAATTCTTGAAGATGTATTGCCCACCATCCAAAACATCGAAGATGATCGACGAGATTAGGAATTTCAAGCAAGATATTGACGAGTCACTTCACAAAGCGTGGGAAAGATACAAGGATTTGATGCATAGGTGCCCACAGCACGACCTAAACGATCAACAAATCGTGATGGTATTCTACAAAGGAGTGGATCGTGCCACAAGACAGCAATTGGATGCTCAAGGATCTCTACCGAAGAAGATTCCAAGAGACGCTTTAGAGGCAATTCGTGACAAAGCAAAACATTATTAGCTTTGGGACGATGGAACCAGTAAGAGAAAAAGGTCGCTAAGCAATGAGGATGGACTCGCCACCATCAGAGCTAAGCTTGACAGCATGGGAAGAGATATAAAGAAGGTAACCGAGACTGTTCATGCAATCCAAGTCGGATGTGATAACTGTGGAGGATCGCATCTAGTCAAAGATTGCCCTGAAATTGAATCTGGAGAACTGAAAGAAGAAGTCAAGTTTGGCGAAGCTCAGGGAAACTACCGCCAAGGCGGTGGGACCTTTTTCCGAAGACCATATCAAGAAGGAGGTCGCCAATTCCGCCAGACTCAGCCAGGCTTCTACTCTAAAGAACAACCGACGACACCTTTTCTCGAGAAGAAAACTAATTTGGAGGAAATGATGGGGAAGTTTTTGACTACTAACGAGCAATTTATTGCTAGTTCTGGCCAACGGATGGACACTACTGAAGCGTTAGTATGAAATCAAGGTGC
This sequence comes from Pseudognaphalium luteoalbum, assembly GCA_963422505.1. Lineage (NCBI taxonomy): Eukaryota > Viridiplantae > Streptophyta > Magnoliopsida > Asterales > Asteraceae > Pseudognaphalium > Pseudognaphalium luteoalbum. The sequence continues at coordinate 32,063,928 of OY730195.1, forward strand.
CGCACTAAAGAAAATTGCGGGAACAGTTTCAAACATAGCTAAGGTTCTCCAAGAGAGATTTCCAGGAACCCTACCAGGATTCACCGAAACTAATCCACGAGATCAAGCTAAAGCGGTTACCAACAGAGGTGGAAAAGTTCATGAAGACCCTTATTCTGGTAAGAATCTTGTATCTAAATTTTCGTCGAAAAAGGAGAAGGAAGTGGAAGTTGTTAAAAGTCCTACGGAGGACATTAAAGCTGATCAAACTGCTAAGGATAAGCAATATGCAAAGGATCATGCGCCGCCACCACCATATCCAGTGGCCTTGAGAAGAGGAAAGGATGAAGCTCACTATCACCAGTTTCTTGAGAACTTGAAGAAACTCCACATCAACATTCCTTTTGTGTAGGCCATTGCTCAAATGCCTAAATATGCAAAATACTTGAAGAAACCGTTGACCAATAAGAGCAAGCTAATGGAGGCAACCACGGTAACAATGAACGAGAGATGCTCAGCGGTGATGCAAAATAAACTACCATCGAAGATGAAAGACCCTGGGAGTATTACCCTTCCTTGTCTTATTGGAAGTTTAGACATCACTAATGCGCTGGCTGACTTGGGAGCAAGCATATCGATAATGCCTTATGTATGCTAGACTAAAGTTAGGAGAACCTAAACCAATCAGAATGTGCATTGAGTTAGCGGATCGTTCCATTCAATATCCTAAGGGTGTGATCGAGAATGTTTTGGTTAAGGTTGTAAGTCCGTTTGTATAGGATCGATAACGAGGTTATCTTTAGGTATTAACGTGCGGAATCCGTCAATACTAAGTTCACGGATAGTGAACGATTGTTTCGCAATATCCTAGCGATTCGGATTATCAAATACGACTTTGTATCGATTCAATACGTTGTTCTATCAATACCTAGTCGATTAGAATGCTTAAGTTCGCACAATAGCTCTGGAAATTCGTATGGGCAAAAGTATTAAACGTTTAGGGTTTAATTAATATTTATAGTTTGAGTTTGCCGAACTTCGCAAGCCTTCCTGGGCTTCTGCGAAGTTCAGGCCCAGCCTTGCGAAGTTGGGCCTCTGCGAAGTTCAACTGAACTTCGCAGGTCAACTTCGCGAGTTGACTTTTTCAGTCAAACTTTTACTTTGATTTACATCTTTTAGCATTTAAACAATTAACTCTAAAATGTCTATCAAATCATATTAAACGTTTGCAATTAACAAATCAATAATACAACTTGATTACAAATAACGTTTCAACTATTACAAGCTAGATCTGTTGTCACACACAAACATGTCCCAACAGACTCCCCCTTGACAATAGCTCTAGCGTCAAAAGTCAAAAATCTTCAAGTTGTCTTTGATCATTCTTTGTATAGCGCACTCCCAAAATGTATTCCCAGTCTTATGCATTTTGTGACCATTGACTGATAATATCTAGCTGCATCTCTCCATCCTTCATTAGAAACTATCTTGATCTCATCTAATTTGATCAAGTCATTCTTTGATAGATTCATTAGATGCCTGCGATCATAAACTGTCAAGATAATCTTTTCTTCATTCTCAACTTCATCATCAGCTTCAATCATGACAGCTTCACCAGTCACACAATCAACTTCCCATCGTTTCAACTTGCCAAGTATATCTTGTGGCATTTTCTTGATAGGAATTTGTTTAATGCACTTGACTTCTGGATATACCTTGATTCTCCTTCGTCTTCCTGTTCTCTCACTAATCTGATCAGTCTTGTGAGTTCTTCCCTTCCTTGGCTTAATCAAGTCAGATTTTCCTGACCAAACAGCAGATCTAATAATCCTTTCAATATATTTAGCATACTCATCTCCACTTGGATTATTCATCTCTAATCCAGCCAAGTCTCTCACATCATATCTTGATAGAGAATTGAAGACTTTGTAATTCCTTGCAAAATACTGAACGCCGTCATATCTCTTGATTGCGAACAGCTTCAAGTCTGAATCATAGTACCATCCTAGAATACCTCTTCTGGGAATTCGATTTCCAGTTATATCAACTTCAGATATTCCAACCTGCTTCTCCTTCTCTTTCTCAGGTTTCCTGAACCATTTATCTCTTTTGCTAATTGGTCCTTCTGAGTCAGCTTCAGAATCAGTTGAGTCTTTGTCAAGATCAACTCTTTCTCCAGCTGCTGTTTCAATAACAAACTCTGTGGCAACAGGATCCATAAAATGTTCATCCACATGAGAATCAGGATCTACAACTTTATCTGTCTCAACCACAGGAACAGAAGTCCAATCATCTGGCATCCAATCATCAGGTATCTTGAACTCTCCCTCTTCAAGTTCATAATCTACCTCATCTTCTGGTTCATCTGGAATCTCTGAATCTGTATCACTTTCGGCATTCTTTTCTGTAACCAATTTAACTAATACAAATTAGACAAACAATATAAATTCTTTCATTGATTTCCCTGAATCAATCTAAGAATTTCTTTATTTATCTCAATTGCATTAATTACTCAAATATGATTTTCACTTGTCAAATAGATCTCAAGTCTAAATCATATTTAGTAATCTTATATCATTTTAACTTATCATTGAAAATCTTAAGTCAAAATCTTATATCATTAAATATTTAAACTTAATTTACATCATTAATCTTTAAAAGTTATTACAATCTAAGACTAATCAAATGTACATAAAGTTTAACATTACTCAACATTCTCAAAAATAATCTAAGTGAACTAAGTGGTTTTCGTACCAGCTTCAGCAGCACCAGTACCACTACCACCTTCACCACTTCCTTCAACATCTGTAGACTCCCCCTGAACTCTAGCAGGCTCACTAGTCGTTGACGGACCAGTCGGCTCACTAGCAGGCGCTTTATCAGCTGTGGGATCATCGTCTTTATTCTTTTCCTTTTCTTTTTCTCTCCTGTCCTCCTCCCTCAGCTCCTCAGCTGCTCTGCACTCATTGATGTACTGCCTGATCTCCCCCTGAGACGACTCGGCCGGAACCCAACGAACAATCAAACGTTCCATTCGGTCAAATCGCTCATCTAGAGTTCGAGTCATATCAAGCAGTTCGTTTTGAACTTTTAGCACATCCAACAAAGTAGCAGCCTGACTCTCAAAGGCACCAGCAAGCAAATAACTTTGTGCCTGCAATTTGGCGACCTCTCTAGGGATATCCATTGGAGCAGAAGGATCAAAAGAGCCTTGGTCTCGTGTAGATGACAGCAAATCTTCATGAAGCTTTCTTTGCTCGGTACTAACTACACCAATAGCTTATGTGAGCTTTCGGGCAGCTAGTCTAGCTTCTCTCGTCGCTCTACCCAAGGAACGAAAAGGCATCTCCTAAAAAGTATACAAAATTAGTACTTGTCATAGCTCAAGCCATCTCAAATACTCTCTAAGTATATGTAAAACCAGCGAAAAGTCAATGTTAACTACACAGAATTCTCTAACCTTCTCGGAGGTCGCAGAAGGCTGTGCAGTCGCACGCTGAGCTGCTGGTGGTGGCCTCTGTGCTTCTTGTGGCACAGGGCGAGAAGCGGCTGTTTGTTGCCTTGTCCTTCTCGGCACAGGTTGTTGTGGAGCATTTGAAACTGTAATAAAACAATATATCTCAGTTTCAACTTGCAGACCAACTCAAGTTATTAACAAGTAACTTGTAAGATATTAACCTGCCATTCCACCAAAAGATAAAGCAGGAACAGAAGTCCTAACACGCACTGAACGCGTATTCTTAGGAGCTTCAGCAAGCGGACGCTTGCCCTTCCTTCTATCTTCACGAGTAACCAACCGAGCACTATCAGACTCAGTGGAACTCGAATCAGAATCTACTAATCCCTCTCGTCTCGGAGGACCTGACGGAGCAGTAGCAGCAACAGGAGGTTGAGAACTTGTTCCCTCAGATCGAACGACCTCTGGGACAACAGTCTCAGAATCCTGTTCAAGAAATAATCACAAATATTAAGTTCAAGCATGCAAAAGACAATGTTTTAACTCAATTCGTACCCAAAGATAATCATCTTACATATATTAACTGACTATAGCGGGATACAGTTAATACTTGTATTAATGAAAACTTTGAACTAGAATTAATAAGTGATATATGCTTAAATATGCCAAGTTTGTGATAAAATGAGAGTTATACCTTAAATCCTTCAATCTCTTGAAGAGCAGGATCATTCTCATCATCATTACGCACCAGTACTTCATGAAGAAGAACTTCACGAACCTCAGGAATGGATTCCTGGTTCAGTACTTCATTTATTAAAACCTGAGCGTCAGCTGCAGGTTGCGGTGCTTGCTGTGGTTGTTGTTGCGGCTGTTGTTGTTGTGGTTGTTGTGGTTGCTCTGGGAGATCCTCTTGATCACCAGCAGCTTCAGCAGCTGCCTGAGCCTCCACAGTATCCATCCACCCATGATTAGGCAGAGGTACATATGCAGCATCAACTACAGTACCAAAAAGATCAACATCTGGTGGCCTGGGAATCTCTTGCTTCTTAACAGAATGAAGCCACATCGACCCATATCCTCGAACAGTCATACGGGCCACTGTTTTGTTGCCCTGAACTGCTAGATCAGGAATAGAGTGTCGAATCAGAAGCATCGTGAATCTAGGATATATCAAAAACGGTGCACTCCTGGTTTGCCTAGTCACTTGTCCCACAAATGAATCAAAAATGTAGCCACTGAAGTTGTATGGCTTGTTGTAAACCAAGGATAGTAGCATAGACATCAACTCTGGACTCGCATCATCAAATCCAGACTTCTTGTTTGCAAAAACTTTCACGATAACGTGAAACAAGAATCTCCACTGGCCCATCAAAAATGACTTGACAAACTGTTGGCCTCTGGAGGGTCCAGAATATCCTATCCTGCGTGCAGCACCCCATATAAACCTATTCGGGAAAACTTGGGGTCCGTTTTCCTGAGCAGCATCTCCAAGTTGGAGAACCTCTCGTACCGTTTCTCTTGAGAATACAACCGGACGATTATTCACGGTTGCGCGGATGACAGGAGGGTTGACTGACTCGTCATATACAATGTCGGTCCAAAAGTCAGTGAGAACCGCCAAATTCAGTGCAGGATTCTCAGAGACAGCAAAACTAACTCTAGATCGAGCTAGAAATGCTTTCATCTGCTGCACTCTTTCTCCTCCTACTTCATTTACGTCAAGATTGACATAAATGTTGTGCTCTGGAACAAACGGTCTTGCAGCAGCCATATCTGTAAACAACAACAAATAAGAGATAAACGATCATAAGTTAACTTGAATTTCTACGTATTATGACCTTAAGATCATCAAACGTCTAATTCACTATTAACAACTAACTTAATTTAGTAAACTTAATTGAACCTAAAAGTATAAACTTTATTGTTCAATTATAAATTATATCAAAGTTCGTTATAAAGGTTTAAACTTGAATTGTAATACCGCCGAAACTAAAAGTTACGGGACACGCCGCTCGACTACACTATGAGTCGGAAGACTTTCGATATTGACAAATTCAAAGTTTAATAATTTATAAGTTATAATACCGCTGATAATTAAATCAGGACACGCCGCTCGATTACGCAATGAATCGGAAGACTTTCGATATTAATAACTCATTATGGAATAACTAACATGTATTAACTTATAACTTAACGTCCGTAAGTTCTAACACGTTAAATTCTAGTAAGTTGTAATTTATTTGTAACTTAAAAAGTTCGCAAATCAAAAACAAGTTATAAAATCGAAAATTTTATGTAAACTTTATTAACATAGGTTAAACTAAGTCTAAACTAAATTCTCGAGTCAAAATCGTCAACCAAAGTCAACTTAAAAGTCAAAAATATTAAAAATTCGCTCTGATCAACAACAGTCAACGCGAAGTTTACTGTTTGTGCGAAGTTTATCTGAACTTCGCATTACACTGCGAAGTTTAGCTCAACTTCGCATGTGGTCAAACCAGGTCAAACTCCGCATAAGGTCAAAGGGTCACGGAGTTAAGGGGGTTCATGAAGTTGAACCGGTTCAAAATGAACTCCGCAAAAACGGATCGCGAAGTTGGTGCTGCGAAGTTCAACTTGAACTTCGCAAATCGCGACTGTTCCAATTTTGAATTTCAAAATCGAAGATCTAAGCATGTTTTAAGTAATCTAATGCTTCTAACACGTTCACAGACCCGCGATTAAGCATAAACAATGATCATTTCAGTTTTGAATTCATTAATTTGTTCAAAATCGATGGAAACCAAACCGAAACCCTTGAAAAATAAAGAACTCGCGATTACGAGCAAATTACACGGTGAAATCTTGTGAAACATACCTCAAAATGATCACGATCGAAAGTGGAATAAAACTATCGGAGTGAAAAATCCTTCCTCTTTCGTGAATTTCGTAAAAATCGAGCAAATCAAGTTCGTTTGAACTTCGCCGTCGAGAGAGCTTTGCGATGTTTAAGTGAACTTCGCAGGTTTTTGGGAAAAGTGAGGAGGTTGACTCGTTGACCGTTCCTTTTATACTCTAAGTCTAATTCACGAAGTTTGACTGGTCAACTTCGCAGGATTTGACCAACTTCGCGAATTTAACTTTAAAAATAAATTGAACGGTAATAATTTTACACAAGTCAAAATTTTAATTTCCCAAGACGTATTTGTCACATTCAATGATTCCGGAACGATTAAAGATAGAATAAAGTGCTTCCAAAGGTATAAAACACGACACATAAAAATAAAATTGAACTTTATTTATTAATAAACAAAAATTACAAATGCTAAAAATAAATAAACCAACTTAATCTAAAAAAAACGAATCTTAACCTAGATAGAATTTCAACTGCTTCGGGATCATATTAGGAAGAATAAGCATTTATTAATTAGCTTACGTTAAGTCTAAGTCGAATTGCTAGTAAAATTTCATATAAATCTCATAGAATTATGTCTTCACTAGTGAAAAGCTCATATTTATAAAATTATATCTTATTTTACCTTTATCCACGTGACATAACTCTTTTATAGCAAAAATATCTTTACATATATTTGGACCTAATTATTCACATAAGTGAACGATCCAAGTGTCTCTTTGATAGTTCAAGACGATTATCGGTATAATGATCCACATAAACAAATTAAACCTAGATTAATGAGCAAACCTTATTATTATTAGTTGTGAACTATATCCAATATGTTCCCCAATATAATATACGGAAGAATTTCAAGTAAAACTAAAACACTGCATCTATTAAAATTTTCAAGGTAGCGGTTATTTTATAACATACACTTGACTTTGCTTTGAGTTTATGACAAATACCAAACATCATTTAAAGATACTAGTGGCTTCTGGTCTGTAGATACTACAACAATCGTCGCCCTTAGTATGAGTAAACTAGTTTGGGACTATTAATGAAATTAGTGGCTCCTGGTCTGTAGATACTACAACAATCGTCACCCTTAATTTCATTAATACCCATTACCATTTGCCTTTACTCTTTAAATTTAGATTTTTGATAACAGTGTATAGCAGTACTATCGTTCAATCAATTAAGACTTTGGGTCATACATTATAAAGTTAACCACAAAAGATATAGTCACATCATGTTATTGCTTCTTAAATGCTCAAAAATCTAAGAATACTTTGCGTACCGATACATCATATGATGAAGCTATCTAGACTTGTAGTACTTTTTCAAAATATCACATGTTATTATCAGTGGATATAGGTGCATAACAAGATAAATATAAGCTCTTTACTAAGTTAAAGAGTTAATTCTAGTAAGACTTATAGAAACTTACTAACGACTTCTAGCAAGCTATCATTCCTTGACCCGTTATTGGGATTCGTAAAGTTCTATCGGTAAACCGAGATCAATAACAGACCCGATAAGAGGTTAGAAATAACAACTTACCAAAAATTTCAACTCGATCCTAGAACTTAAAGATTATTATTGTTATGCTTACTCCCCTAATTTACTATCATCTCCCGAGTTTTTACAGTTAAAACTCAAACAAATTTCTAAAAGAACTACAGTTGTTCTTTTATTGGAGGCGATTCCCCGCAGGTAACAAGCAAATTAATGCCATACGCCCCCCTCATTTTTTATTATTTTTTTTTGTTTTTTTTTTTTATTTTTTCCTAACACATAGAACTAGAAAAAGAAAACAAAACAAAAATAAAAGTACTTAAACAAAAAGACCTTTGGAAGACGCGTTATTCCGGATTTTGCATGCCGTTCCTTTGAATCAATGTCTCAAACCGCGTCCTGTCGAAAGCCTTAGTATACAAGTCTGCCAAGTTATCAGTTGAGGGGACCTTGACTAACTGTATAAGCTTTTTCTCCGCACAATCCCTTATAAAATGATGACGAATCTCGATGTGTTTCGTCTTACTATGTTTCACCGGATTGTTTGTAATCGAGATCGTGGACTCATTGTCAATCATGACGGGAGTATTTGTGTAATTAAGACCATAGTCTCGCAGTTGTTGTTGTATCCAAAGAACTTGAGATACACAACTCCCAGCTGCAACATACTCAGCTTCACATGTAGAAATGGCTACTGAGGTTTGCTTCTTACACTGCCAAGACACTAAACGATTTCCCAAAAATTGACATCCACCGCTCGTCGATTTTCTATTTAAGTTGCATCCTCCATAATCTGAATCTGTGTAAGCCATAATATCCAAGTCTCCCCCAATCGGATACCAAAGTCCCAGCTTAGGTTTCCCTTTAAGATAACGAAGAATCCGTTTTACAGCTTGCATGTGAGATTCCTTAGGATTGGCTTGATATCGTGCGCAGATACACACTGCAAACATAATATCCGGCCTGGATGCAGTTAGATACATTAGTGATCCGATAATAGCCCTATAAAGAGTAGGATCTACATCTTTATCACTCGATGTATCCGGACCAAGTCCATGACCTTCTTGAATAGGAGTCTTGTAAATCCTTGTATCATCCATCTTGAATTTCTCTAATAGCTCATGTGTGTATTTAGACTGATGAATAAAGAACCCGTCTTTCTTTTGATCAACTTGCAACCCCAAGAAAAACGTCAACTCTCCCATTGCAGACATCTCGAACTTTTTCCTCATCACTTGCTCAAATTCTATGCACATCTTTTCATCCGAAGATCCAAAGATGATATCATCCACATAAACTTGAACAAGCATAAAGTCGTCATTCTTCCATTTCACAAAAAGTGTACTATCTATTTTTCCTCTAGAATATCCATTTTCGAGTAGATAAGTAGATAGTGTTTCATACCAAGCCCTTGGTGCCTGATGCAATCCATATAGAGCCTTATCTAGACGATATACTCTATCAGGATAGTGTGGATCAGAAAACCCTGGAGGTTGTGAAACATACACCTTTTCTTTGACATCTCCATACAAAAAGGCACATTTGACATCCAACTGAAATACCTTGATCTCTTTGAATGTAGCAAATGCCAAAAACATCCTTATTGCTTCTAGTCGTGCCACAGGTGCAAACACTTCGTTGTAATCGATACCCTCCTGTTGATTGAATCCTTGAACAACTAAACGAGCTTTATTGCGAACGATCACTCCTCGATCATCTCGTTTGCACTTAAACACCCATCTAGTACCAATCGGATATTCTCCCTTTGGTAGATCAACCAACTGCCATACCTTCAATTTCTTGAATTGAAATAGCTCTTCTTGCATCGCCTCAACCCATGAATTATCTTTCAAAGCCATTTGAACATTCTTTGGCTCTACTTGAGAGATAAAGCACGAATACATGCACTGATGAGCTTCACTTTCACGGAAATTGGCTTGATGTGAATCGGTAAACTCTGAGATTTTACTAACACTTCCTCTAGTTTGAACAGAAGCCTGAGGATCACCAATAATATTTGAAGGGGGGTGATCTTTCGTAGCTCTTGAAACACTAACCGGTTCACTTCTTAAATTATCACCCAAGTTAGTAGCAATTTCTTCCACATCCTCATCATCTCTATCAAACATGAAATCTCCTGTAGAGGATCTGGAGGGAAGAAATACTCCTTTAAGAACCCTTTGTTGATATTCAAGAAACGCAGGATCTACATAGTAAGTAGGAGTCTTTGGAGGAGTTTTGGGTGATTCAGGAGATGAATCATCTGAACTCGAATCATCCTCCACTTCCTCAACATCCCTATCTGCATTGAGTTTTGATCTTGGAGGTGTATTTTCATCATCGGTCAATGCATGATCTGGAATGTCGGGATCAACCGTGTGGTCACTCACAGGAACTTTAAAGGATTGAAAAAGATCTGAATAATCAATCTGCCAATCTAGTCCCTTATGATTATCATGTGTATAGCTCGTAACTTCAATGTTATAAACTATTTCCACACGACCTGTGACTTTGTTGAAAACTCGTTTATTTGGAGAATTTGGCACATAACCTAGGAAATATCCTTCGTCAGCTTTCTCTCCAAATTTAGATTGATGTTGAGTCTTCAACAATGTACAAGACACACCAAATGGTTCAAAGCCTTTCAAATTTGGTTTCTTCTTGTTCAAAAGTTCATAACAAGTCTTGTTATGCTTCTTAACAGTCAGAACCCTATTCAAAACATGACATGCTGTACTCACTGCTTCTGCCCAAAAGATGACAGGAAGCTTTGAGTCTGCAAGCATAGTTCTTGCGGCTTCGATCAATGTTCTGTTCTTCCTTTCAGCTACACCATTCTGTTGAGGCTCATATGGTGCACTGAATTGATGTTCAATACCCTTGGACAAACAGTAAACATTGAATGTCGAGTTCTTAAATTCTGTACCGTTATCACTACGAAGTCTCTTTACTCTCGTTTTATAGACATTCTCAATTTGATCTAGGAATTGCATAAGTATTCCGGGGGTTTCATCCTTAGATCCTAAAAAGAATACCCATGAGAATCTAGAAAAATCGTCGGTGATGACTAAACAGTACCATTTCCCACCTAGACTTCTTTTGCTTATTGGGCCGAAGAGATCCATGTGGAGCAAATCAAATGGCGAGGTGATAGAGTTTATTGTCTTGGACTTGTGTGGTTTCTTGTGTTGTTTTCCTTTCATACAAGATACACACCTGTCTTCCAACCTAAGACTCTGTTTTGGCACTCCCTCTACTAACCCATTCTTGGTTATATAATTCATTTTTCGAAAGTTTAAGTGTGCCATTCTCCTATGCCATAGTAAAGAGTCGGTTTCTGAAGCCTTGGACAAAAGACATGTAGATGCCATTGAAGAAACTGGAGCACCCATGTTGATAGCATAGATATCCTTCTTCCTTGGTGCCCTCATTAATATCCATTCTTCAGGAACTTTAAACCCTGGCTTCAAGATTAAGGCCTCCTTTTCATTAAAATGAACTGGATGACCTCTATCACAACATTGGGAAACACTCACTAGGTTATGAACTAGTTGCTCAACATAGTTCACATCCTCTAGAGTCAAAGCTCCATTAGAAACTTTTCCCTTCCCAGTTATCATCCCTCCTTTATCTCCAGCAAAATTTACACGCTGTTTCAATCCACCCTTGAAGTCTTGAAGAAGACTTCTATCCCCTGTCATGTGTCTTGAGCATCCACTGTCTACATACCACCAGCTTGTCTTGTTCACAGTAGGCTCCTGCACATGACATTAGTACACAATTAGTTCGTAAGAGGGACCCAAGCCATAACGGTCTTGGTATGTCCCTCATCATCGACAATCTTAGTTTCTTTAAAGTAACCATAGTCATTTCCATCAGGAACCTTGGCTACTTTAACGGGAACATAAGGTTGTGGATGAATAGTGGTCTTGGGTCGACTTGGAGACTTGGAGGTAAATCTCCTTGACTCATAACCTTGGGATTTAGACTCATGGTTTTTATAATCATATTCAAAATTCATCCCTTGAGAGCGAGAAGTAGTGCCATTTTCATTACGACTATGGCCTCTACTTGGTGTTTGAGACCTAGACGGTACTTTATCCTTAGATTGAAATGAAACATTAGCATTAGGAGTTAAGATCCGTTTAGGTTTAGGTGGAGACACACTGTGTGTTCCGTCCCTCTTTAAAATGTTTACAGGTTTAACAATAGATTTACTTCCCAACCCTGGTTTAGCATTTAACCTGTCCACATTAGTCTTAAAAGCTACAGGAGTCACAATATTGTTAACCTGTCCTAGACCTGTTTCTAGTTTCTTATTTGGACAACAAGAAGCTACGTGTCCTTTTTGATGACACTTAAAACAAGATCTTTGCTTTCTAGACTTAGATTCTTTACCCATTTGAGGAACACTATTAACGTGAGTTACTAAATGTTTCTCCTGTTTATTAATCACCTTATCATCTAATTTGGTTTCATCCTTACTAGACTTAAGGTCTTTATCAACAGGCTTTTCTAACTCAGTTACCTGTGGGATTTCCGCTTTTGGTTCTTTGGAAACATCAGACATTTCCACATCAGTTGAAGTATGTTTGTAGTTATCATTATAAGGTGGGGTACTTCACCATATCCTAGTCCAGACCCATCCTTAGGACTACGTTGTGAGCTAATTATAGTATTTAAGGTCAAAGAAGAAGTTCTAAAACCTTCAAATTTACGATTAAGCTCAACCATCTTCAACTTAAGATCAGCCAACTCCTTATCCTTTTCAGCAATGGTTTGATTTAAGTTAGCCACATTTAGATATAACCCATCTATAGTCACAGCTTGATCCTTAACAGTATCACTAAGGGCAGTCTTATCTAAGTTAGCTAACCGAATCCTATCACTCAAATCAACCTTATCGCTACTGAGCCTACGCACATCACTTTTAGCTTCTCCTAGTTCCCTATTCAAGGCATTATGGGAATCTACATAGCTACCTAATTGAGCTTGTAGACTAGAAACTAAATTGCATACGTCAATCATAGTAGCAAAATCGAAACATACCCGTTTCTTGTCGGTTTGAACATCTGCCATGTGTGCCACGAAGTCCTCAGCAGTTAGATCCTCAGTTGATCCAGCATCATATACATCATCTTTAGCCGGAGGAACAGTCATATCAGGTACCTTGACTTGATATTCCTCAGCAGTCGGCATATACCCAGTTGCTTCAACTGTCTTATCCTCATCCACAATTTCAGCCATGAATGCTTGATCAGCCATAGCACTCCAGTCAAAGGATCCATCCAACTGTTCAACAACTAAAGCCTTAGAAGCTAAAGTGTCGTTCTTTGGATTTGCGTTTTTATCAGCTTTAGGTCTTTGGCAATCCCTAGCAAAATGTCCATTGTTTTGGCAATTATAACATTTTACTTTGGACATATCTAATCCACCTTTTCCTCCTATTGTTTTCTTTCCAGTTTTTCTCAGAAAATTCTTAACCCTTCTTGAAATCATAGCAAGTTGCCACTGAAGGTCAATTTCCTCTAGATATTCTGGATCGATTTGATCATAATCCTCATCATATTTTGAAGGATCCGTGATCTTTCCCTGAATGTAGTTTTCATAAAAAGCTATGAACGATGCCAACATAGACAATTGTTCTTCAGCAGTCTTAACACTCATTGGCATGTTAGTGTATTCCTTAGCTGTCTTGAGAGCTACTTTGACAGGAGGTTTTGCTTGAGTACTACCACTTGTGGAAGAAGACACTAAGCACAGTTCATCAGTAACAATCTCGCTATCTTCATCAGCTTCACCAATAGTCAACAAAGCTTTGGTCGAGCTAGAAGTAGCCTGATTGAGAGTGGCTTTCCCATGATATAGTCCTGGATCCTGAACCTGATCAGAATCAGAGTCTCTTGTCTTCTTATCAAAATCATAACCTTTTAGCCGGTCAATGACTTGCTCTAAGGTCATGGTAGAATAGCGAGTCTCATTATCTTTCAACATCACTCCATACATCTCCCATTTCTTTGGTAAACCTTCAACAAATTTGTTGACAATTTTAGCATCAGCATAGGCAATGTTATGTGTGATCAGCTCACTTAACAAGTGGTAATATCTTTCAGTATAAGCCTCGAGGTCTTCTCCCTTAAAAGCTTTGAACATCATCCACTGCTTCTCAAGGAGATTGGTCTTACTAGCAATAACCTGAGGACTACCTTCACCTCTTTTCGCAAGAGCTTCCCAGAGCTCCTTAGCAGTATGAAAAGATCTCAGTTGATGATTGATGTCCTTAGGTAAGCTCATCCTGATAGCATGAAGAGCTTTACATTCCCTCTCATAAGCCTTAGTTTCTTTGTCACTCATTTTATCATAAGTGATCTCGACTACCACTCCATTCACAATGTTAGTTGGAGGGGTGTAACCACTCTTGATACATAACCATATGCTTATGTCATGGAAATGACAGTAAGACTCAAACCTATCCTTCCAACCATAATAGTCTGAGCGTCGGAGTAACTTAGGTGGTCCACTAGCCTTACCAACTTCGTGTTCCATCTCAATCAACTTACTAACATCAGACATCTTGGCTAGCTTTGGTACTTAAAAACGCAAACTTTAAAAAAAAAAAAATCTGAATTTTTCACGAACTTCGCACGAACTTAACTTCGCAAAATCTGAACTTCGCAAAGACTGAACTTCGCAACTTTCTGAACTTCGCTAAATCACTGAACTTCGCCAAAAACCCCAACTTCGCAGAATCGGCTGAAAAACCCCAAAAACGAAAATTTTAGGTTTCTAATCGACTAAACCCTAAGTTTTCGGTCGATTACGAATCTAAAAACTTCCAGAGAGTGATTTTAATCGATTTTACGCAAGAATCCACGTACAATCAAACCCAAATCAATCGTTATTATCCGAATAACCCCGAACCTACGCGTATCTAGCCGTAGGCTCTGATACCAATTGTAAGTCCGTTTGTATAGGATCGATAACGAGGTTATCTTTAGGTATTAACGTGCGGAATCCGTCAATACTAAGTTCACGGATAGTGAACGATTGTTTCGCAATATCCTAGCGATTCGGATTATCAAATACGACTTTGTATCGATTCAATACGTTGTTCTATCAATACCTAGTCGATTAGAATGCTTAAGTTCGCACAATAGCTCTGGAAATTCGTATGGGCAAAAGTATTAAACGTTTAGGGTTTAATTAATATTTATAGTTTGAGTTTGCCGAACTTCGCAAGCCTTCCTGGGCTTCTGCGAAGTTCAGGCCCAGCCTTGCGAAGTTGGGCCTCTGCGAAGTTCAACTGAACTTCGCAGGTCAACTTCGCGAGTTGACTTTTTCAGTCAAACTTTTACTTTGATTTACATCTTTTAGCATTTAAACAATTAACTCTAAAATGTCTATCAAATCATATTAAACGTTTGCAATTAACAAATCAATAATACAACTTGATTACAAATAACGTTTCAACTATTACAAGCTAGATCTGTTGTCACACACAAACATGTCCCAACAAAGGTGGATAAGTTTGTTTTCCCGTGCGGTTTTGTGATTCTTTACATGGTAGAAGATTCAAAGGTACCTATCATTTTGGGAAGACCTTTTCTAGCCACTACAAGGGCATTGATTGATGTTTTTGACCGAATGATCACATTAAGGGTAGGCGATGAAGAAGTAGTGTTTGATGTTAACAAATCAATGCAATACCCTGCGTCAATAGATGATACCTGTTACTTTGTTAGTGCCAAGGAAATGACAGATGATGAGGAATTTCTACAAAGTCTCATGGAAGATGAAGATATTGATCCAATGATTTTGGAAGGTAGGACAGGAAGTTTTGAAGCTATTCGAGAGATTGAGGAGCTCGATAAATTGCTCAAGGAAGAGAGTAAGACAACATGCGAAGTTGAATTAGAGACTGAGGGAGTCAAACTGAAGGAGAGTAAAAAGTCCATTTTGGAAAATGGAGTGTCGTTCATCACGAAGACACGAATTACTATGTATGGTATTCCTTGTTCGAGGGAAGAGGTGTCGATGGTTAAATCTTCATTCGAAGAACCACCAAAGTTAGAATTGAAGGATTTACCGACCCATTTGGAATATGCGTACTTGCAAGGAAAGTCGGACCTACCGGTAATTATTTCATCTCAGCTATCAGCCAACGAGAAAGAAAGTTTATTGAAGGTTCTTAAGGAGCACAAGCATGCTATCGCTTGGACGATTAATGATATCAAGGGAATAAGCCCCTCTTATTGCACGCACAAGATACTCATGGAATCTGACTTCAAACCAGTGGTGCAACCGTTGAGGCGTTTAAATCCTAAAGTGACTGATGTGGTAAGGAAGGAGATCATTAAGTTGCTTGACTCTGGGTTAATTTACCCAATTTCTGATATCCCCTGGATAAGCCCCATACATGTTGTGCCAAAGAAGGGAGGTATGACAGTGGTTGCTAATGAGAAGAATGAATTAATCCCCACGAGAACTGTCACCGGATGGAGAGTCTGTATCGATTATAGGAAGTTAAATGATGCTACGCGCAAGGATCACTTTCCTTTGTCGTTCATCGATCAAATGCTCAAACGTTTAGCCGGAAAAGAATACTATTGCTTTTTAGACGGGTTTTCTGGTTACTTCCAAATTCCGATAGATGCACATGATCAAGACAAGACCACGTTCACATGCCCATTCGGAACTTTTGCTTATCGAAGAATGCCTTTCGGTTGTGCAATGCACCCGTAACATTTCAGCGGTGCATGATGACATGGTAGAGGATAGCATGGAGATATTCATGGTTGATTTCTCCATTTTCGGAAATTCTTTTGACAAGTGTTTAGCAAATCTGAAAAAGATGTTGCAAAGGTGCGAGAGTTCGAATCTTTTTTTAAATTGGGAGAAGTGCCATTTTATGGTACGTGAAGGAATCGTATTAGGACACAAGATTTCAAGTGTTGGGATTGAAGTAGACCAAGCCAAAATTGAGGCAATAGCAAAGCTGCCACCCCCAATAAATGTCAAGGGAATACGAAGTTTCTTAGTACATGATGGGTTCTACATACGATTCATTAAGGATTTTTCAAAGACAGCACGTCCGATGAACAAGTTACTGGAGAAGGAAGCTAAGTTTGAATTTTCTAAGGAATGTCAAGATGCATTCAATATGTTAAGGGAGAAGCTAGTATCTGCACCTATCATGATTAGTCCAAATTGGAATCTTCCATTTGAATTGATGTGTGATGCCAGCGATTATGCAGTTGGGGCAGTATTAGGTCAGCGGGTTGATAAGAAGTTTCAACTGATTTATTACGCAAGAAAGACTTTGACAAACACTCAGGAGAATTACACTACGACTGAGATGGAATTGCTCGCTGTTGTTTTTACGTTTGACAAATTTCACTCTTACTTAGTGTTGTCGAAAACAGTGGTGTTTACCGATCATTCAGCATTAAGATATTTGTTTAGCAAGCAAGATGCGAAGCCACGGTTGCTGCGATTGATTTTTTGTTGCAAGAGTTTGATATCGAGATTCGTGATAAGAAGGGAGCTGAAAATCTGGCTGCCGATCATTTATCAAGATTAGAAAATCCAGAACTGGATAAGTTAGATGAATCGGAAATTCAGGATAAATTTCCTGATGAAAGTTTGATGAAGGCAATTTTTAAAGAATTTCCCTGGTTCGCTGATTATGCAAACTTTCTAGTTACAAACACTCTTCCGTCTTGAATGGATTTTAACCAAAGAAAGAGATTTTTCTCATCTTTACGTCATTATTTCTGGAAAGACCCGTACTTGTTTAGAGAATGTGCTGATGGAATTGTTCGGAGGTGCGTAGCTGGAGAAGAATGTACCAGAATTTTAAGGCATTGTTATGATAGTCCGGCTGGAGGACATCATGGTCCTAATTATACCGCGCGAAAGGTGTTTGAGGCAGGTTTCTATTGGCCAACAGTTTACAAGGACGCATTCGAGTATGTGAAGGAGTGTGATGCCTGTCAACGCACTGGGAGAATTTCTAAAAGAGATGAGATGCTGCAAAATCCAATCATGGTTAGTGAGATTTTTGATGTCTGGGGAATAGATTTTATGGGGCCATTTCCACCTAGCAATGGAAATAAATACATCATTGTGGCTGTGGATTATGTTTCTATGTGGGCCGAAGCAAAAGCGCTACCTACAAATGATGCTAGGGTAGTGGTGAAATTCCTTAAGCAGTTGTTTTCGTGTTTTGGAGCACCAAAAGCTTTGATAAGTGATCGTGGGACGCATTTCACAAATGCACAACTGGAGAAGGTGCTGCGGAAATATGGAGTTAATCATAAATTTCAACTGCCTATCATCCTCAGACAAGCGGTCAAGTGGAGGTAACCAATAGAGGGTTGAAGCGTGTTTTAGGACGTTCAGTTGAAGGAAACACAAAGGATTGGTCGAATAAGTTGGATGATGCATTTTGGGCGGCACGGACAGCTTTTAAAGCATCAATTGGAACTACACCCTATCGTCTTGTTTATGGGAAAGCTTGCCATCTGCCTTTTGAATTAGAACACAAGGCATACTGGGCTTTAAGGCAATGCAATCTCGATGATCATGCATCTAGAAAAGAGCGAATGACGCAGTTAAACGAGTTAGATGAGTTAAGAGTGAATGCTTATGACAATTCACGACTGTTTAAGGAGCGCACCAAGAAATGGCATGATTCTCGACATAAGTCAAACAATGTATTTGAAAAAGGTGATAATGTTCTCCTATACAGTTCACGGTTGCATTTGTTTCCTCGTAAATTGAAGACACGCTGGACAGGACCCTTTGTGGTCGAGAAAGTTTATCCTTTTGGTGCTGTTGATCTGCAAGGTCATTCTGGAAAAACTTTCAAGGTTAATGGAAGTCGTTTAAAGAAATACTATGGTGATGCAAGTGACTCCAAGCGTGATTTGGAGTCGAATTTGAGTTTAATAATGAAGCAAGGTGTCGAGCTTACCGACGTGATAAACAAAAGCACTTTCGGGAGAGAACCCGTTATTTTGTTTTCTTGTTTTTGTTGGCAGATGTGAACTTTGTGGGTGTGTTCCCTGAAAACCCTCACGAGACTTTAACTCATCCACTCGGGATACTGAGGGGTTTAAAGGCTTGTTGCATATGCTAAATGCAACCGTGATGCCTACGGAAGTGTGCTGTTGTATATTTTCAGAATCAGATCATCCAAGAATTTTTCTTCCAGATCAGGGGAGTTTTCTGTTCTCTTCTTTTCTATTCCCTACTTTTATGTTTCTTTTTGCACTGAGGAAATTATATATTTTTAAGTGGGGGATGAGGAAAAGAAGTCTAATTGTCCTAAGTTATCAAATTGCAATTATTGGTAGATATCATTTTCTAGGGCATTCTGTATTAGTAGTTTTGCAGTCCAAATTTTTCTTTTAAAAATTTATTTTTTCTTAAGTTTAGCAAATCTTGTAACAAAATTGGGAAATTCAAAGGAATGACCTAATCTTAAATTTTAAATATGAGATAGTTCATAATGTGATGTATCGATAGGCAATCTATATGAAAGTTATTGAGCCATTGAATAAATTAATATAGTAAGTAGATTTGCCTGAGAGGATCTTTAGTAGAGTATGGCTGTAGCCTTAATTCTTATATGGTAGCGTTTTATAGCCCTCAATTCTGGAATTTTAGTTGTCATCATTTGGGAATATACTGGGTGTTGTCTCCTCTATTGTACGCAAGTACAGACCTGGTTTCCGTCAGTATATTTTTATTGCACTTAAAAAATATATATAAATAAATAAATAAAAGTAAATGAATAAATGAATATACCAAGGCCAAGTTAAGTCGCTTTGTTGTACTAAGGTACAGACCTGTCACCAATGTCTTGGCCTGAAAAATGTTTGATTTAACTTAGATTTTCATTATTGAGGAAAGTCGTGGCGCGTTAGTTGTATGAGAATATTCTGCTATTGAGATTCAAGGGTAAAGCCTGCTAGAATAATAATAGTTAAGCTCAATTTCTAGAATATAGATTGTTTAAGTGGACAACAATATCGGTAATTCGTATGAATCATCTTTTATGTCTAATAATAACTCATGAAGAATTTGGTTTCCTGATACAGTTTCTTGATTGCTAGATTTAAGGTAGAATTAGTTTTTAGAGTAAAATTTGGGTTGTGAAATGCTAGTTAGTTTGTAAGTCCCTATGTTCCGATATTTTGCCTGTTCATTATTTTAACTGGTAATCTACTCGAGGACAAGTAGGATTCAAGTGGGGGATATTTGATGAACGCCGAAATGTGTTATTTTATAGTATTATTTATCCCTTGTTTTAATAGAATTCTTATGCATTTTATGTGAATACGATACTTAATTCGTTCATATTTGCATTTAGGAGATTTATTGGAGCTTGGATCAAAAAGAAGCAGAAATCGAGCTATTATTAAAGAAAATAATGAAGATTTGAAGCTAAGAAGTTTGCTGGATCGAAGGTTGAAAAAGTTGTAATTTTCATTCCATACGGCGGATGGATTAATCCATCCGGCGTATGGATTGGTTAGGCCAAGCTGGATCAAACGCAGCATCAGACATGGGCTTTAGCATCCATCCGGCGGATGGATCGATTCGGCAAAAACCCTAAATACCCTCATTTGCTTTCATTTGAGGGTTATCACCCCATTTTTCTTCACAGCCGATTTTCACCATTCAAAACCCTAATTCTGGAGCATTTTGAGGAGAAAGAAGCAAGAAGAATTGAAGGTTATCAATTGCTAATTCATTATCTTCGGTTTTTCGGTTCGAATTTGTTATACGTTTTCATTTGATTATGAGTTCTATTACATTTTCGTTTCTGATTTTATGTAATAACATGAGTGGCTAAATTATTATTGCATTTGTTTAGATGATGATACTTAGATGATTATTTGATTATTGAATTGCGGATTATATTAGATTTTATGAATGTTTATATGTTTACTTGATGATCCATATTTATCTATTGATTGCTGATGATCACCCAACGTGGTTATTTATTGATTTAAGATTGATTTCTCTATTGGTGAATAATTATTGATGATTGTTGGTTTTAATTGATAATTATCACTAGATATATTGAGTTTGATAGTTTGGGACAAATATTCGTTAATAATCATTGATGAATGTGATAACTATTTATTAGTTATAAACTTTGTTGATTTAAGTTGCAAAAGTAAATCATATAAACGGTGTAGGTTTAATTTGAAACACAATTTGGTGGATAACGTTAAATTGAACTGTTAACCTGTTGAAAACAACTTTATATCTTTCTTAATTGTGTTTAATTAATTAATCTTGTAAGGATAATTGGTAATTAGTGTCATATCACAATAAAATCCATATGTTAGCAATTCAATAAAGTGATAATCGGATTCTAAGGAAAGTAATCTAAACAAATGCATTTCTTTTATTATTTGAATCAAGTAATTTTATTTGATTAATTATTTATTAATTATTTTCTTTTAAGTTTTATTTAATCAATCACTTTTCATAATTGTTAGTCAATTGTTCGATCGGAACTAAAACGCCCCCTAATATTTATTGTTTTCATTATTTGTATCAATTTCCAATTTATTTAATATTGACATCCGTCCCTCGTGTTCGACTCGGACTTATCAAGTTATACTATATTACGATCAGGTATTCTTGCCTGTGTTGTGTATAGTAAGCAGGTATTTCTATTTATAAAACTTAACTCTGTTTATACAGCATCAATAACCAAACTACCAAAATCATCGAGAGGCTTCGATACCATTTGGGTGATCGTGGATCGTCTCACCAAATCTTCTCACTTTCTTGCGATCAAGGAAACCGACAAAATGGAATGCCTTACACGAATCTACATCAAAGAGATTGTTTCTCGACACGGTGTTCCAATCTCGATTATCTCCGATAGAGATAGTCGCTTCACATCTCACTTTTGGCAATTACTCCAAAAATCATTGGGTACCCATCTTGATATGAGTACCGCATACCACCCTCAAACTGACGGCCAAAGTGAACGAACGATTCAAACACTGGAAGGCATGCTACGAGCTTGCGTAGTTGACTTCGGTGCAAACTGGGAAAAACATCTACCGTTGTGCGAGTTTTCGTACAACAACAACTATCATGCCAGCATTAAGGCTGCACCATTTGAGGCACTGTACGGACGTAAGTGCCGATCACCGATTTGTTGGACCGAAGTGGGAGACAGTCAGCTCATTGGTCCTGAACTCATTCACGAAACCACTGAAAAGATCTTCGAGATCCAAAACAAACTCAAAGCCGCACGTGATCGTCCGAAAACTTATGCTGACGTGAGACGCAAACCACTCGAGTTCCAGGTTTGGGATCGAGTACTACTCAAAGTTTCACCTTGGAAAGGTGTCATTCGTTTCGGCAAACGCGGGAAGTTAAATCCCAGGTACATTGTACCATTTGAGATCCTCGAGAGGATACTTTCAGTGGCATATCGATTGCAGTTGCCACCCGAACCCAGTAGCGTGCACCCCACTTTACACATTTCTAACTTAATGCCTGTCTGATGAGACACTTATTATCCCACTCGATGAAATCCGTATTGACGAAAAGATACACTTTGTTGAAGAACCCGCCGAAATCATGGACCGCGAGGTCAACCAACTCAAATAAAGTCGTATTCCCATCGTAAAAGTCCGGTGGAATTCGTGGCGTGGCCCGGAATTCACTTGGGAACGGGAAGACCAAATGCGACTCAATTATCCTCAGTTATTCACTGACACAACTTCCAACACGACATAGAGCTAAATTTCAGAACGAAATTCTCCTAACAGAGGAGAATATGACACCCGTCAAATTAGTACTTGTAATTAGTGCCTAATTAGTTATTATTACATGTAATTGGTTCTTTGATTAGACTAATTTAAGTACCATTATATATATTGTTGAATATATACGATTACGCGATTTGGCTAAATCGTGCACTTTTAAATCGAATGGAATTCGGATCAATTAATACGGACGTCGGTGAACAATTTTATTAAATAATATAACATTATTTAATGACACTATTATATTCAAAATATTATTTTGATAATATTTTGTTTACATTTCGTATCGTACAGATAAAGTCTACGCAATTAAAATATTAAACGCGCAAACAACCAAAACAAAGTTAAGTTATATTTTATAACTCAATTATTAAGTATTTGGTAAAAATACTTCAACAAAAATACCGAATAATTATTCGTATTTTAAAACGTATATTTAAACGCGTATAAAAGTATTTAAACGTTTAAACGACCGGGGAAACGAACACCGCACCGAACACAAACGCAGGGAACTGAAAATTGGAGCCAACCACACATGGATGGGGCCCATGTGGGTCGGCCCCCTCCCTCCCTCTTTCTTCTCTTCTTTTAACTAAAACACACACACACATTATCATCACCATCTCTCTCTCTCTCTCTCTCTCTCTCTCTCTCTCTCTGTCTCTCTTTTCTTCTTCTTTCAAAAACAAAACCACACCACCACCACCTTAAATCATCAAGAAGCACCACCAAACCACCATAAATCATCAAGCTCATTTAGAGAAAAAGGACCATGGCATCACGATCTACATTTCCATCTTTTCGGATTTTCCCCGCGTTAACTCGTATATTTCCGAAAAATCTTGAAAACACTCCGATTTTGTTTATTTTTACTTGAATGTTGTTTGTATAAGTTTAAAATGTCCAAATATGGATTGGGTAAAAGAATCGGACCCAACGGAAATCGGAAAACACGTTTTTGAACTCAAAATTGGACGAGATTCAGATTGATCCTAAACTTCATTTTGTGGAAGAACCGGTAGAAATTATGGATCGTGAAATCAAGAAACTTAAGCGTAGTAAGATTCCTATTGTCAAAGTGCGTTGGAATGCTGAGAGAGGTCCCGAGTTTATTTGGGAACGTGAAGATCAGATGAAGCAGAAATATCCGCATCTCTTTTGTGGTCATGTTAGCAGTACTAGCTCTGGTTGAATTTCGGGACGAAATCCTTTCAACTGGGGGATATTGTGACATCCGTCACCAAAACTCTATTCTTAGGTTCGTTTCCTATAATCATTTCTTATTTGTATTCAGGTACATAAGTAATGTGGAGAAATAATTAAGTATTCATATTTTAAACTATGTGAGAAATTTAATTCCCGTATAGTGTTCAATAATTCGAACCAGTACTTGTACGCGGTTAAATTAAAAATTAGGATAATACTAATAAAATAATAATAATGATTAATAATATAATAAGAATAATAATATTATTTGAGAAACAAATAATAATAATAATATTGTGATAACATATTGTTATCTTCATATACTAATAAACAATAAAAAATAATATAATAGTAATAATAATCATAAAATGCTGCATATGGTACGTGCGTTTTAATTGTTCATGTATGTCGAAATGTGGGCTTAATCACAAACCGACCCAAGATCATTTTGGAGAGGGATCCGGCCAGCTGTGGCTCGTGGGTACCAAACCCATTTTCAAACTCAAGACTTAATAACTTAACCACCAAGCAAATATTTTAATTATAATTATAAACTTAATATTTAACCTAAACACTTTTGGGAATCAAACTTATATCGTCCTGGGTTTTCTTTCCTTGTTCCTTCTTCCCATCGACAAAGAAAAGAAAAATAGAAAAAGAAAGAAAGAAAGAATAAGTCGACTTGAGTATTGCTTCCGTGTATTCTTATTCGTGTGTTTCCGTAGGTAAAATCATAAACCCTAATCAATATACTTTTATTTTATTTTAATTTTTCTGAAATAGTTTTATATGTGGGTCGGTTTAATATGTTTGGGGTATGAATATGTTGGGTAAAAATAAGTTTTTACAAACCGAAAGTCTAGTATTGTTAAACGCAAAATCTGTCCTGATTTTTCAGTCCAGTTTGACGGTCGTTTTGACCTGTTTCCATTCGTTTTCAGGATTTGGTCAAAACACGAAAGTTGTAGATCTCGAAATTTTACTTTGGTTTATTAGGTTTCAGCCTCTAAAAAGCAACGTATGATTTTATAAAATTGTTTTAGTAAACTGTTTAGGTTTATGATGAATTTTCAGAAAAAAAGTTGATAATGTTAAATCGGTTTGATCAAGTTGTCTCTGGTTATTTTGGGGGTTGTAAAGAATGTTTAAGGATATACTTTTCTGTAAACAAATCACATTAAAAGTTTAAGATGTAATTTATATATTTGATTTAAAAAGAATGAGTAATATAAAATGGTTATTAACAAGTATTATACTTTAATTATATGAATATAAAGCTAGAGATATATTGATGTCAATAGAATACACTTAAACAAAGTACTCCACATACCACTTTTATGTGTAGTCAGATTTTATGGGGTTATTAAATCAACTAGGATATAATAAAAGGTATAGTTTTGCTTAAGTTATTAATCTATATGAATTTATTTGTAGATTGACGAACTGTTTAGTGGACTTATTTGGGAGTGTAATTTGTTTTGCTAATCAAGGTGAGTTTTCGTGGCCCCGTTTTCATTACATGTTTTCAAATTGGGGGAAAAGTATGCTCACATGTTTTACCAATTATTTTTCATGCTGTGAATACATTCATTTTCATTTTGGACATATGCTTGAAATGTGTGACACTATGTGACTTATATGCATTGGTTGTTGGATTCATTTTTATCAAAGGCCTTACTTTTTCGAGGGTAAGTACCTAACGTGTATTGTTGGTATACATTGAAGGTCATGATTCGGTTGTTTTTATTAAAGGCCTTACTCTTTCGAGGGTAAGTACCTAATGTATGCTTAGGTGTGCATTGAAGGTCATTTATGGGTAGCTACCGCATACACAGGATTTGGTTGGGTCATACTCCTTCATGGGGTGATGACGGTTTGTGGATTGTTTGGTTGGATTATTTCACTTGTGTGCCATTTCTATATGCATTGTCTTAATCTATTATTATCACAACAAAAAATGTTTTATTTTGTGGTGTTTGGTTTCAAACCTACGAAACTCACCAACATTATTGTTGATATTTTTGAGCTTAACTTTTCAGGTAATTCTAGTGGGTTGAAGATAGAGGACAAGAAGGCTTAGTGGACCACTAGGTTGCATTAAAGCTAAAAACTTGAGACGATTGGATGAGATGAAACAATTAGTACTTGAATAAATTTAGAAAGGCGTGTTTTGCCTTAACCTTTATTTTGTGGAATTATCATTTGTTATTTTGGGATACATTGTTGGAATGAATGCATGACATGGACCGTTTTTCATGTTAATGACATCATGACACATTGATTAATTATTTCATTTAGTATTCTTTATGAATAATGTGTTGTGATTCTATCATTGTTGTACCCCATTGTTTCCGCTTTAGACGGGGTGTGACACTTCCCGAGTGACGCCAAAACCATTAAGTGACGCTAAAAACAGAAAGTTTACAACTCATTTTTATACTAAGTGTCAAACTTGTATAACCTCAAACCTTTATACGATACGACTTCTAAAACACATTGGAATATACTTTTAAGTATAACACTTCGAAATCATAATAATAATGCTGAGATTATTATTACAAACAATCACCAACGGGCCGTACACATTTTCAAACATAATCAAATCAACCAAGTCGTAGTAACTTGGACAAGTTAAACAACCAAATCGTAGTCATTTGGACATTCTAGTTGGACGAACAACTACAAAGGTAGTCTTTATAGATACTTACTAATGTTTATAACCATTGCGTGTCGTGGACACCCTCAGGTTACCAGTCTTCGGACATCGCATCCCGGCTAATCAACTCAAGTTTATTAAGTTAAATTCTCAAGACTCAGGTGAGTCTCATGGCCCCTCTTTTTACTGTTTTTCACTCAGGGGTGTGATTCATTGCTTATATTTAACATGTGAACGCAAGTACAAGCTTTTCCAATACTACATGAATTGTTTTCACTAATCATTTCAAAGCCCTCTATCAGCATAGTTTGGTAATACGTTGTAGCGTGAATATTAGTATATGGTACCATATAGGGATGACGCTCTTCGTCCGGGTTAGCAAGCACTAACTAGGTAAACGGACGTACTAATATTTGTTCAGACGAGTGTAGATTAGGCACTCTTGGGAGGCACCTCGATCAGGTCCTTGAATGTGGATCCTGACCCCTCGAGTTAAGCTCAGAATATGTGCTCATGGCTGTATAACTTTAAATTTGCTTAATTGCACTTTAAATTCAATTAAATCTTGCGGTTCATTCAATATGTTTTGACATACAAACCTGTGAGCTCACCAGCATTTCGCTGACCCATTTTAGCATGTATCACAGGTACTTAGCAGTAGGTTGGACTCCTTATCAGGATACCTTAGCTCGTGTCAGCATACAAACATTCAGAGATTTAGCTGCATTATTATATTTTGTATAAATTAATTATGTATGTAAATCTCTTAAATTCAAACTGAGCTAATGTAATTAACAATGTTGATGTAAACTTTTGTTAATCAATACAAATGTAAAACGACGCATATAGTGGTCGTTCATTATATATCTTATGTGCTATGATTATTGATTAGTAGCACCCCAAGTGTGCTTCCAATGAACAGTAAATTTGGGGGTGTTACAGAGGTGGTGCATGATCCTTCAAATATTGCTTATCCCTAGCAATTTGATCAGCCTTCGTGTCCACCTTAGGATTGTTGACAACCTTAGCTTCCTTCTCCTTTTCCAGCACAAGCTCGAACACGGGATTCTTAAGAAAATTAGGGTCTTCATGAACCTTCCCACTTCTGGTAGTCACTGCTTTGGCTTGATCTCGTGGGTTAGTTTTGGTGAACCCCGATAAAGTTCCTGGAAACCACTCTTGGAGAACCTTAGCTATGCTAGAAACGGTCCCCTCAATTTGCTTGAGTGCGGCACCTTGATTTCATACTAACGCTTCGGTAGTATCCATCCGTTGTCCCGAACTAACAATAAACTACTCGTTAGTAGTCAAAAACTTTCCATCATTTCCTCCAAATTAGATTTCTTCTCGGGGAAAGGTGTCGTGGGTTGTTCCTTAACGTAAAGCCCCGGCTGAGTCTGACGGAACTGACGACCTCCTTCCTGGTACGGTCTTCGGGAATAGTTCCCACCACCTTGGCGATATCCTACTTGAGCTTCTCCAAATTTAACTTCCTCGCTGGTTTCTCCCGAATCCTTTTCGGGGCAATCCTTGGCTAAGTGCATTCCTTCACAAATTTCACACCCTACGTGTATTGCATGGACAGTCTCAGTAACCTTCTTTATGTCTCTTCCCATACTGTCTAGCTTGGCATTGATTGTTGCGAGTCCATCATCACCGGTTACTGACCTCTTTCTCCTATAGGTGCCATCGTCCCAAAGCTGAGAATGCTTTGCTTGGTCGCGAATAGCCTCTAAGGCATCTCTTGGAATCTTCTTCGGAAGAGATCCTTGTGCATCCAGTTGCTGTCTTGTAGCACGATCTACTCCCTTGTAGAACACCATTACGATCTGTTGTTCGTTTAGGTCATGTTGTGGGCACATATGCATCAAATCCTTGTATCTTTCCCACGCTTGGTGAAGTGACTCGTCGACGTCTTGCTTGAAAATCCTAATCTCGTCGACCATCTTTGACGTTTTGGATGGCGGGCAGTACATCTTTAGAAATTTCGTGCGAAGATCTTCCCACGTGGTGATGGATCCAGCTGGTTCATTCGCAATCCATCTTTTTGCGGTTCCCTTTAGTGTTATTGGGAACAGTCGGAGCATGACTTGATCGCGTGTAACGTTGAGGACATTGAACATATCAGCGATCTCCAGGATTTTCTCGACGTGCTCGTTAGCATCATCCTTGTCTTCTCCTCGAAAAGGGTTCTCTCTAAGTTCCTTGAGGAACTGTCCCTTAATTTCAAACTCCACTTCAAGCGCAATTGCTGGTCTCACTACTTCTGGGCCGAGGTCGGTGCGCGTCCTGCTTGAATACTCCTCGAGGGTCATGTTGGCGATGTCGTCCGCCATTTCAAGATCTGGTTCCGATTGATCGCTGGGATATTCGGTTGGTGGTCTAGTGCGATACTCTCTGTATTCGCCCTCAAAATCTGAATTGTAATTGAAATCCAGTGGGGTGTAAAGATTGTTATCAAATCCCTCGTACTCTTCGTCAGAGAATGGGTTGAGTATCGGTGAATTGGGCGGTGCATAAAAAGCGCGTCTTCTTTGATGAAATGTACGCTCAGGTTCTGCGAATGGAACGGTTGGGTTGGGGTCCGAAGTTCGGGTCATGTACTTCCTGCAATATATTTATCAAGTCAGTAGAACAAGCTACTTAGGTATCCTAAATAGAGCAACTTAATCTAATAATCAAAACTATTACTCACTAAACAAAAGCACAAAACAAAACTATCAACTAATAAATCACAAACAAAACAAATACACAATTTAAACAAGCTACAAATTATTTAATTAAATCAAACCGCTCCCCGGCAGCGGCGCCAAAAACTTGATGTCGTGTAAACTAGGTTAAGTTTTAACAGTGGAAATTACCTTACTGACTATACAGAACTCAAGCAAGAATACCTGGTCATATAATAGTATAGTATGATAAGTCCAAGTCGAGCACGAGGAACGGATGTCAATTATAAATAAAATGGAAATTGTTACGAATAATGAAAGCAGTAAATAAAGGGACGTTTTAGTTCCGATAGAACAATTGACTAACAATTATGAAATGAAATTAAATATTAAAACTTAATTTAAAACAAATAATTGATAAAACAATTAGTCAAATAAAATACTTGATTCAAATAATAAAAGAAATGTATTCACTTAGACTACTTTCCTTAGAATCCGGTTATCACTTTATTGATTTGCTCAACAATGGATTTTATTGCGACATAACTAATAAGACAACCCCCTTTCCGAGGTAAGTTGATCTTACACAATTAAGAAAGACACTAGGTTGTTTTCAACACGCTAACTGTTCAATTAACGTTGCCCACCAAATTGTATTCGAGATTAAACCTACGCTGTTTATGTGATTTACTTTCGTGACTTGAGTCAACAAAGTCTATAACCATTAAAAGCTATCTTGTTCATTAATGATTATTACCGATTATTAACCCTAACCTATCAAACTCAATATATTTAGCAATAATCGCCAATAAAAATTAACAATCATCAATAATTTCGTAATCAAAAGGAACTCAATCTCAATCAATCAAGAAATCACGTTAGGTAATCACTAATAATCAAATAATAACCAAGGATCATCAAATAAACACATAAACATTCATAAAATCCAATATTGCAAATCAATAATCAAACCATCATCTAAGTATCATCATCTAAGAAAATACATAAATAGTTTAGCCACTCATAACGTTATAGAAACTCATAAACGAAAATGGAACCGAAATCATAATCAAATGAAAAAGATAAACGTTTTCGAACCGAAAAACCGAAGAGATGAATGAACAAACGAAAATCTTCGATTCTCCTAGCTCTTGATCCTTCCAAATGCTCCAGAAATGAGGTGGTGGTTGGTGAAAATCGGCTGGAACAAGTTGTGGAGAGTTAACCCCAAAAATAAAATTAACTTAGGGTTTTAAACTATTCTGTCGAATTGATCCATCCGTCGGATGGATTATTCCAACCGCCGGATGGATGCGAAAAGCCCACAGGCTCGGCCCGCGTCTCTGACAGCCCATACAAGCGATCCAACCGCCGGATGGATTGTTCATCCGGCGGATGGAATGAAAATTCCAACTTTCTTCACTCTTTCAAATCTCTTTTTCCTAGCTTCAAGTCTTTAGCTTCTTTTCTTCAATATTAGCTCGTTTTCCGATCCTTTACGATCCAAGCTCCAATTAAACTCCTAAATGCAAATATTAATGAAATAAGTATTTTATTCACATAAAATGCATACGAATTCAATCAAACAAAGAGGTAATTAGTAGTATAATCTAGTACATTTAGGCGTTCATCAATGTGTTTAGGGTTCCTTTTGTGATTGATCGATCATTTTGTGTAAGGAACGTTTAGAGAAAGTCAGAGAGGGTTTCAGAGAGTTTGTGGTTGGTGCTTAAACGTTTGTTTTTGTTAATCAATAGACAGAAACATTATTTATATTCTTGTGTTTGTTTAATTCGCGTTCAATACAATTGATTGTTGATTTCCGCTATTCAATCAGTTGTGATTCATCTACGAGATCGTTATGTGTCACACCCCGCTAAAGCGGAACACGAGATGTAACAGCACAATGGTTTCATTACACAAAGTATAACTAATTCATCGTTTACAAAATACAGCTATTAGCACTTACAATAAGTTTACGGTACCAATACTAGATCATACAACCGAATACATCCAAAAGATAAAACGAAGTAAGTCTAATAGCTTCAACATTAATAAAGACAAACGATGCTTCATTCCAGAACTACTGACCGTTTCCTGAAAAGCATGTAAAATGAGGGTCAACTATAAAGATAGTTGGTGAGTTCACAGGTTTAGAAAATAAAATGTAAATGTGAAAACCATTTAGAAGTTATCAAACCACGTAGTAAGATTTACATTATTAGGAAAATAGTATTTATACGCAATATAAGATTCATTTAAGAATGACATGTATAGCTTGAGTCCACAACCAAACCTACTGGCCCGAAACAACGCCCCAAAGGTATGTCCTATCGCAAACATATTGAATTGGTGGTATGCACTCATATGCACGAATGAGTGGGAAGGTGGCCTCCTTCCAAATAGTACTATCCATATCAACCATCGGCTCAATAATGAGTTAATGGGTTGTGTAAGAGAAACCGGGGACTTAAGACACGATAGAGTCACAAGCATACAATAAGAGCGTATAAATAGAAAAGTACATACAAGATAAGTATTTGCAACAAGATAACATGCTTTTCACCCCACAATATTTGGTATGAACGGTAAAAAGAGGGGCTGTGAATACTCACGATTGGGCGCAAGAGTAAATTGATGGATGTAACGCGCGTGCTTGCCGGGTATGACTCCTATCCAAGACCTACGAGCATGAAGGTTCTAATTAGGTTCTTATCTAGTTTTGTTTGTAAGGATTGCTTAGCTAATTATTTAGATTACAAAGTGCCAATATAGTTTGTTTGAGTCCGAATTTTATAGTGTTTGAGTTTTGGAACTTTGGTTCCCCACAATTTATGATTAACATACACAATAGATAAATACATCAAAAGACATCCAAACACTTTTGTTACCAATCTTTCCAAACATAGAAAATTTCCCGTTTTTGATACCGAGACCGATTATTGTTGACTTGGTCAAACCTTCTTGGTTTATCCCGAGACTTTTAACCAATCCTTAAACATGTTTATAAGTCATAAAAGTTAGTCTTTCTCTACATAGTAAGTCCGTAAGTGTCGGTTTTTAAGGTTATACCAAGATCAGTCCACTTTTCCTGTTTTCCAGAAATTACCCCTGTTGGTTGTATTTATTAAAAATACTTCTGGTCAAAAATGATTTAAGGGAAAAATCACAGATGTTCTAAAATATGTTATCTACTTTGTGTAATTTCAAGTCATTTGGAGTTGTAATGCTCCATTTATGATTAAAACACTGAGAAGAAAGTTTCTGTCTTACTATTACAGCTTGTACATCTTTACTCACAAAAATTATTAAAAATATCAAATGAACTCGTATGAACATGAGGCTTACATGGTTGGAAATCTTACTTCCAGAACTTAATTTTAGACTATAAAAACGTCCATTTTCATGAATGAACGATTTTTATAAAAATTGTTGAAATAGAATAAGTTTTCTGGACAGAAAGTTGTAAACTCTTGTTTGAGTGTTTCATTTAAAATAATGAACACCAAACATGAAATGAAGAAGATTATCATCTTTTGGTCTTTAAATCCATGTTATAACACATGCATGATGTTGATATACAACCAAGATGTGTTAGAGATGATTATTTATCACAAGAACAATTTTTACATGAAGATAAACAATATTCAACAAAGTTACAAGTATCAACATCAAGTTTCACTTGATTTTTGGTTTGATCATGGGTTACTCTTTCTTCTAACACATAAAGATGTGAAAAGATATAACCTACAAACATCAAGCATTTTATGAGGATTTTTAGCCATGAGAAGGGCTAAAATCCGGATTTTTGAAGAAAACACAAGAAGGAAGTGATAGATAATAATAGTAAATGGTATAGATTACCTTTTCTTGCTTTTATTTGGTGATGAACACCTTTAAATTCTGGGTTTAAAGCTTGAATGTGGCTGATTTTTGGGAGAAGGAAGTGTGTGTTTTGAGAGAGAAATGTGAAGAGTGTGAGAATGGATTTTGGGGAAGTGAAGTAGTAATGAGTGTATGAGGAAATAAAAGATTTGAAATGAAAAAGGGGGGGGGGGGGGCTGGCCGGTTTTAAGGGGGGGGTGTTTAAATTATTTTTAAATAATATGTATAATTGTTGTATAATTAATTTGTATTAAAGGTGTATAAGTATTGTTATGTTATAAGGTTTATTTTGTGATGTTTTGGTGATTAAAATTTGAGTTTTAAAAAGTGAGAAATTTTAAGTTCTTGAATTAAGTTATGATACACTTAATTTGTTCTAATTTTAATGTTCATGTATTATTCATCCGATTAAGTTTGCGTTGTCGAGTTACGGAAATTTCGGTTTGCGATTCAATAAGGATTTT
Organism: Pseudognaphalium luteoalbum; assembly: GCA_963422505.1. Classification (NCBI taxonomy): domain Eukaryota; kingdom Viridiplantae; phylum Streptophyta; class Magnoliopsida; order Asterales; family Asteraceae; genus Pseudognaphalium; species Pseudognaphalium luteoalbum. Next base: position 32,097,441 of record OY730195.1, read on the forward strand.
GTTAAAGCATAAAGAGATAAATTTTCTTTGTTTAATTTGGCACTTAGTAATCTAATTTAGTTTGTCTTATAGACTTATGATCTACTAGGAAATCTCTAAGACTTTCTACGGTTTAGTAGACCTAAGGAGTCGTAACCATAAATTTTTCCGAAATATATGGAATGCCATAATGAAATCTAAGATTGGAGTGTGGTAATAACCTTGATTTTGACGGTTGTCACAGTCTCCCCCAGTTAGAAGAATTTCGTCCCGAAATTCCACTGGTGGCACTGTCTAGATTCAGCTAGTGAACAGATGAAGGTATTTTCGTTTCATGAAATCCTCTCGTTCCCATGTGTACTCAGGTCCGCGCTTAGAGTTCCAGCGAACTTTGACGATCGGAATTTTGCTTCGTCTTAATCACTTGATATCCTTATCAACGATTTCCGTCGGCTCCTCAATAAAGTGTAAACGATCATCAATTTGGACTCCCTCAAGGGGTAGGATTTGCGAGTCGTCGGCTAGACATTTCATAAGATTCGATACATGAAATGTGTCGTGAATCCCACTTAATTCCTGTGGTAATTTGAGTTTGTAAGCCACCGGACCGATTCGTTTCAAAATTTCATAAGGTCCGATATAACGTGGATTTAGCTTGCCTCTTTTTCCAAAACGAACCATTCCCTTCCATGGTGATATTTTCAAGAACACCTTATCACCGATTTGGAATTCTAACGGTTTTCTGCGATTATTCGCATAGCTTTTCTGCCGACTCTGGGCTGCCTTGAGTCGATCCCTAATGATTGAGATTTTGTCAACAGTTTCTTGGATAATGTCAGGTTTTGTCAAGTGCTTCTCACCGATTTCATGCCAGCACAGAGGTGATCGGCATTTACGACCATACAATGCCTCAAAAGGTGCACATTGAATGCTTGTGTGGTAACTGTTGTTATAAGAGAACTCCACCAAGGGTAAATGAATATCCCTGCTTCCTCCGAAATCAATTACGCATGCTCGAAGCATATCTTCCAAAGTTTGGATTGTTCGCTCACTTTGCCCATCTGTCTGAGGGTGATATGCGGTACTCAGGTCTAGTCGCGTACCCAATGCCTTCTGCGTGGATTGCCAAAACCGTGATGTGAAACGGCTATCTCTATCGGAGATAATGGAAACAGGTACTCCGTGACGCGACACAATCTCAGCAACATAGATTTGAGTAAGTTTTTCCATTTTGTAGTCCTCCCGAATAGGAATAAAGTGAGCAGATTTCGTTAGTCGGTCGACAATAACCCATATAGAGTCATGTCCTTTAGCGGTTCGGGGTAATTTCGTGATGAAGTCCATCGTTATCTGTTCCCATTTCCATTGGGGTATCTCTGGCTGTTGTAACAATCCTGATGGCTTTTGATGTTCGGCCTTAACCCGAGAGCATGTTAAACACTTTCCAACGTACATAGTGATGTCTTTCTTCATTCCTGGCCACCAGTAGTATTCCTTAACACCATTGTACATTTTGTCAGCCCCAGGGTGTATTGAGTACCGTGATTTGTGGGCTTCTTCTAAGATCAGATTTCTCAGTTCGTTAACCTTGGGTACCCAAACCCTGTCCTTAAAGTATTTCACTCCATCGGACTTAGTTTCGAACCTTTGTTCGAGACCGTGCAGGGTTTCTTCCTTCCGGTTATCAGCTCTTAAGGTCTCTTCTTGGGCAAGTTGGATTTGAGCTTTTAAACTAGTTTGTACGAGTGCTCCACACATTCGCATTCGTGAGGGTTTCACCCTTTCCTTTCTACTTAGGGCATCCGCCACTACATTGGCCTTTCCTGGGTGGTATCGGATCTCGCAGTCATAGTCATTTAGTAATTCTACCCATCTCCTTTGACGCATGTTGAGCATCTTTTGATTAAGGATGTGTTGGAGACTTTTGTGGTCTGTGAATATCGTGCATTTGGTTCCGTACAGGTAATGTCTCCAAATCTTGAGGGCAAAGACGACGGCTCCCAACTCTAAGTCGTGGGTCGTATAGTTCTTCTCATGGGTTTTCATTTGTCTGGAAGCATATGCTATGACTTTGTTTTTCTGCATTAACACACATCCAAGACCTTGATGCGAGGCATCACAATAAACTACAAAGTCATCTGACCCTTCCGGTAGTGCTAACACCGGTGCGTTGCATAATTTATGTTTTAGAGTTTGGAATGCTTCTTCTTGTGGTTTTCCCCAGACAAAACTCTTATCCTTTTGCGTCAGTGTGGTCAGTGGCTGGGAGATTTTTGAGAAATTCTCGATGAATCTCCTATAGTAACCGGCCAATCCCAGAAATTGCCTGATTTCCGTTGGAGTCCTGGGGGCTTCCCATTTCTTAATGGCCTCAATTTTTCCTGGATCTACGTGAATTCCATTCTCGCCTACCACGTGACCAAGGAAATGTACTTCTTTAATCCAAAATTCACACTTGGAGAATTTGGCGTACAGTTTCTCATCCTTGAGTAGTTGCAATATTTGCTTCAAGTGTTGCTCATGATCTTCTTTGCTTCGGGAGTAGATTAGAATGTCATCAATGAACACTATCACAAACTTATCTAAGTATGTTCTACAGACTCTGTTCATTAAGTCCATGAATGCCGCAGGAGCGTTAGTGAGACTGAACGGCATAACCATGAACTCAAGTGTCCATATCGGGTTCTGAATGCTGTTTTGGGTATGTCCTCTTCGTGGACTCTTAATTGATGATACCCTGATCGTAAGTCGATCTTTGAGAAGTACGAGGCACCTTGTAATTGATCGAATAGGTCATCGATTCGAGGGAGAGGGTATCGATTTTTTATCGTTAGTTTGTTCAATTCTCTATAGTCGATACACATTCGCAGTGATCCATCCTTCTTTTTAACGAATAAGACTGGGGCTCCCCATCGTGACGAGCTGGGGCGAATAAAACCCTTTTCCAATAGTTCTTGAAGTTGACTGGACAATTCCTGCATTTCCGCGGGTGCTAGGCGATACGGTGCCTTAGCTATTGGTGTGGCTCCTGGAATTAGATCGATTCGGAATTCGACCTGTCTAGGTGGGGGAAGTCCAGGCAAGTCATCTGGAAACATTTCGAAATAATCACGCACTATGGGAATATCCTGTACGCGTTTTTCCTCCGACTCCTTCTTAACAACGTGCGCCAAAATGGTGAGGCACTTCTTTTTCAGATATTTGCGAATCTTCATGGATGACACCATTTTCAAACTCCTATCCGGCTTGTCTCCGTATACGACTAGGGTTTCGTTTTCTCGGAGGGGTATTCGTATCACCTTTTCGTGGCAGCCTATGTCCACATGATTCTTGGCTAACCAGTCCATACCGACTATCACGTCGAAACTACCAAGTTTAATTGGGATGAGATCGATACTAAATTGTTCATTTTCAAGATGCAAAATGCAGTCTCGTACGATCTCCCTAACATTAAGTTCGTAACCACTAGCTAATTCGACAGTGTAAGCAGGTTTTAGTGGTTTGGACTCTTTGCCGAGGAGGGGTCTAAATTCATGTGAAACAAAGCTCTTATCTGCCCCAGAGTCAAATAGTACGGATGCATAGTGGTTGTTAAGGAGAAACGTACCTGTCACCACATTAGGGTCTTGGCGTGCTTCTTCAGCTCCCATTACAAATGCCCGTCCTCGAGTCTGCACATTCCGATTCCCTTGATTAGCCGGTCCTGCCTGATTTCGGGTGTTGTTGTTTGGACCTCTTTTCAACTTTGGGCAAGTGTTTCTAAAGTGGTCCAGACTTCCACATTCATAGCACGCCTTGTTGCCATCTCCACCTTCCTTACGTTCCTTTCCAGCCCTGCAGTACTTGGCAGTGTGACCGGTTTTATTACAGGTGTCACATTTCGGGCAAGCTCCCTCATGATGGAATTTACATTTGTTACACTTAGGGAGGGGACCAGTGTATCCTTTCGGCTCTTGAGTGGTAATTGCAAAATTCTTGGCTGATTTGTGATTTCTATTCGAAGTATTCCCAGTCTTCTTTCCTGATTGATTCTCAAATTTTCGCTTATTACCGGAACTCACCTTGGTCAGGATTCCCGAGCGAATCATATCAGTAGTCAGACGGTGTGCCATAATTACCGCACTTTCGATAGTTGTTGGATTAGATGAGGTAACCATTCCTCGAAGTTCCGGTGCCAATCCCCAAATGTAACGGTCTATTCGATTGTACTCCGGTGTTACAAGATGAGGTACCAACTTTGCCAGTTCATGAAAACGAGTCGTGTACTTTTCTATCTCAGCACCTTCCATGGTGTGATTCCAGAGTTCTGCTTCTAGCTTCTGCACTTCATTCTTAGGACAATACTGTTCGGTGAGCAACCTTTTGAATGTGTCCCACGAAAGGTTGTATGCTGCTTCCCTTCCTCGGGTCTGCACTTGAGTGTTCCACCAGGTCAGAGATACGTCCTGAAGTAAGCTAGATACATAGCCTACTTTGTGATCTTCAGCACAGTTGCTCACATGTAGTACTGACTCGATGCTTTTGAACCATTTCAGTAAACCTACAGCGCCTTCAGTTCCATGAAACTCCTTGGGTTTGCAAGACATGAAGTATTTATAAGTGCACACTCGGCCGTCATTGGCAAAAACCGGTGGTGCATTCTGTCTTCCATTGGGGTTAGGACCACCATCATTCCTCTGGGCTCCTTGGATGCCAGCCGTCACCTGGGCGATGATGTTTGGGATTGCTGCAGAGAGTTGTTGGGCAATGACCTGGGCCATGTCAGGTTGTTGATCTTCTTGAGTGCGTCGGGTGGATCGTCTTGGAGGCATGATCCTATGACACGTTTTTGAAAGTTGTTGATTAGTGCTTATATAGCATGTTTTCGATTGTTAGAAACTTTGGTATTTGCAAGGTTAAATAAAAATAAGGTAAAAAAAAAAAATGAGAATAACTTGTGGTAAGAGTTCTAAAATAAGGCAAGCATTATAATAATTGTCACAATAATATAAAATAAACAAGGTAGGGTTTTTCCATTGATAAGTCAAAAGTTCCAAAATTTGGATAACCGATTACATCACAATTTTTCATAAGTACTTAAAAATAAAAGACATCCACCATTGCAAAAGCTACATGGTTTTTAAAATCTAGATCCTTCTCCAAACACATTCCCCTAAACAAACCAAACTACCCAAATGAGCATCATTGCCAACAGAAAAGTGGATCCTGCCAACACCTTACACCAAAACACCGCTGCCCGTGCTGTCTCTCTGGCATCGTCTGTACGATAAATCAACCGCTCAGTTAGGTCTGTCACATCTCCCAACATCTGTCCATGTTGGGCAAGCCAAGCTCCATGAGTATGAAGCTCATGAGTCATAGCATCCACTCTACGTGCCGTCCTAAAAGTCAAGTCGGGGTCTCACGATATCGGGATTCCAGCTACAGTTCCCGAAGGTCCAGTTCCTGATGGTCCAGCTCCTGACGGTCCAGTCCCTGGAGGGAAATCTCGGATAGCAAATCTAACAGGTCGGGCAACGCTCATACGAGCTGTGGCCCTCGTGCGCCCACCATTCTGAGGTCGCTGGGGTGAAACGGGTGTCGGGGTAATCCTAGTATCCTCTCTGGTAACCTCTTGGCTGCTAACTTCATTCTCTGACTCTGGGCACTCAGAGGGGTCTTCCTCTGTCTCGGAGCTCGGTGGGTTGTCACGAGGGCGACCAGTGAAGTAACCAGAATCGTCGGCCGATCCGAGAGCATGAAGTGAGGAGTGCGACATGATAAGACTGCAAAAAGAGGACTTAGTTCCTAGAGGTATAGTAAATCCTAAGACGTGGGAAATACTCAGCACACATAGAGAAATTTTTCCTATCTTAATTGAGTTCTATGTTGCATCTTATTCCTATAACCACTTCCGATCTTGCATCGCTTCGCCTTTAATTATACATAGTTGATCAGGCTATGTTAAATTAAATTCAAATGATGCAATCACCCGAACTAGTCATACTTAAAGGCATACTATCTTAATGGTTATAGTCTAGGCTTCCCTAAGGACAACCGGTGTTCCTATAACCTTTGGCTCTGATACCAATTCTGTCACACCCCGCTAAAGCGGAAACACGAGATGTAACAGCACAATGGTTTCATTACACAAAGTACAACTAATTCATCGTTTACAAAATACAGCTATTAGCACTTACAATAAGTTTACGGTACCAATACTAGATCATACAACCGAATACATCCAAAAGATAAAACGAAGTAAGTCTAATAGCTTCAACATTAATAAAGACAAACGATGCTTCATTCCAGAACTACTGACCGTTTCCTGAAAAGCATGTAAAATGAGGGTCAACTATAAAGATAGTTGGTGAGTTCACAGGTTTAGAAAATAAAATGTAAATGTGAAAACCATTTAGAAGTTATCAAACCACGTAGTAAGATTTACATTATTAGGAAAATAGTATTTATACGCAATATAAGATTCATTTAAGAATGACATGTATAGCTTGAGTCCACAACCAAACCTACTGGCCCGAAACAACGCCCCAAAGGTATGTCCTATCGCAAACATATTGAATTGGTGGTATGCACTCATATGCACGAATGAGTGGGAAGGTGGCCTCCTTCCAAATAGTACTATCCATATCAACCATCGGCTCAATAATGAGTTAATGGGTTGTGTAAGAGAAACCGGGGACTTAAGACACGATAGAGTCACAAGCATACAATAAGAGCGTATAAATAGAAAAGTACATACAAGATAAGTATTTGCAACAAGATAACATGCTTTTCACCCCACAATATTTAGTATGAACGTTAAAAAGAGGGGCTGTGAATACTCACAATTGGGCGCAAGAGTAAATTGATGGATGTAACGCGCGTGCTTGCCGGGTATGACTCCTATCCAAGACCTACGAGCATGAAGATTCTAATTAGGTTCTTATCTAGTTTTGTTTGTAAGGATTGCTTAGCTAATTATTTAGATTACAAAGTGCCAATATAGTTTGTTTGAGTCCGAATTTTATAGTGTTTGAGTTTTGGAACTTTGGTTCCCCACAATTTATGATTAACATACACAATAGATAAATACATCAAAAGACATCCAAACACTTTTGTTACCAATCTTTCCAAACATAGAAAATTTCCCGTTTTTGATACCGAGACCGATTATTGTTGACTTGGTCAAACCTTCTTGGTTTATCCCGAGACTTTTAACCAATCCTTAAACATGTTTATAAGTCATAAAAGTTAGTCTTTCTCTACATAGTAAGTCCGTAAGTGTCGGTTTTTAAGGTTATACCAAGATCAGTCCACTTTTCCTGTTTTCCATAAATTACCCCTGTTGGTTGTATTTATTAAAAATACTTCTGATCAAAAATGATTTAAGGGAAAAATCAAAGATGTTCTATAAAATGTTATCTACTTTGTGTAATTTTTACAGAATTAATAGAAAAGTCCAAGTATTTTTAGATTTTACTTTTATCTTCCAGGGTCGAAATTAAACACATGCATGCAATCATTATTTCTGAGCAAAATGTACATGGAATCAATAAAATTGGTCTTCTTCAAAGTTGTAGCCAAGGAAATTTGTAAACTTTTAGCGTTGGTTTCAAGTCATTTGGAGTTGTAATGCTCCATTTATGATTAAAACACTGAGAAGAAAGTTTCTTTCTTACTATTACAGCTTGTACATCTTTACTCACAAAAATTATTAAAAATATCAAATGAACTCGTATGAACATGAGGCTTACATGGTTGGAAATCTTACTTCCAGAACTTAATTTTAGACTATAAAAACGTCCATTTTCATGAATGAACGATTTTTATAAAAATTGTTGAAATAGAATAAGTTTTCTGGACAGAAAGTTGTAAACTCTTGTTTGAGTGTTTCATTTAAAATAATGAACACCAAACATGAAATGAAGAAGATTATCATCTTTTGGTCTTTAAATCCATGTTATAACACATGCATGATGTTGATATACAACCAAGATGTGTTAGAGATGATTATTTATCACAAGAACAATTTTTACATGAAGATAAACAATATTCAACAAAGTTACAAGTATCAACATCAAGTTTCACTTGATTTTTGGTTTGATCATGGGTTACTCTTTCTTCTAACACATAAAGATGTGAAAAGATATAACCTACAAACATCAAGCATTTTATGAGGATTTTTAGCCATGAGAAGGGCTAAAATCCGGATTTTTGAAGAAAACACAAGAAGGAAGTGATAGATAATAATAGTAAATGGTATAGATTACCTTTTCTTGCTTTTATTTGGTGATGAACACCTTTAAATTCTGGGTTTAAAGCTTGAATGTGGCTGATTTTTGGGAGAAGGAAGTGTGTGTTTTGAGAGAGAAATGTGAAGAGTGTGAGAATGGATTTTGGGGAAGTGAAGTAGTAATGAGTGTATGAGGAAATAAAAGATTTGAAATGAAAAAGGGGGGGGGGGGGGGGGGCTGGCCGGTTTTAAGGGGGGGGGTGTTTAAATTATTTTTTTTTTGTTAAATAATATGTATAATTGTTGTATAATTAATTTGTATTAAAGGTGTATAAGTATTGTTATGTTATAAGGTTTATTTTGTGATGTTTTGGTGATTAAAATTTGAGTTTTAAAAAGTGAGAAATTTTAAGTTCTTGAATTAAGTTATGATACACTTAATTTGTTCTAATTTTAATGTTCATGTATTATTCATCCGATTAAGTTTGCGTTGTCGAGTTACGGAAATTTCGGTTTGCGATTCAATAAGGATTTTGTTAAAGCATAAAGAGATAAATTTTCTTTGTTTAATTTGGCACTTAGTAATCTAATTTAGTTTGTCTTATAGACTTATGATCTACTAGGAAATCTCTAAGACTTTCTACGGTTTAGTAGACCTAAGGAGTCGTAACCATAAATTTTTCCGAAATATATGGAATGCCATAATGAAATCTAAGATTGGAGTGTGGTAATAACCTGAGATTTTGACGGTTGTCATATTATGAGGGACTAACAAACTGGTATCAGATCTTTCGGGTGAGTTGAATCGATTTTGAATTTGTTTCGGGTTAAACGAAGGTGCATATTTAAGATTAATTTGTTATTAAATGTTTTTGAGTTTATTGGGTTGATCAGATTGAATTCTGTAGTAGTTTTTGGGGTTTGTTCATCGCATATTCGTCGAAATGCGTAAGGGTTTTGAAAATTTTCGATTTGAGGGTTTTCTGCTGCTGCTGCCACGACATTGCGACACAAGCTGCGATATAAACTTTGTGTCGCAAATTAGGTCTTTCTGATTTTGATTGAAGTGCGACACAAGAGAGCGACATAGTCTGCGACATAAGCTGCGACACAAGCATTTGTGTCACTAATTTGGAATTTTGACTTAAGCTTGAACTGCGGCACAGTGTTGTGACACTGCCTTGCTTTACACAAACTTTGTGTCGCTAAAACATTGCCTAAAAAAAAGTATAATGGCGGGAAAGTCGCGAAAAATTTTCTGTTTTCAAATTTTGTTCATAGGCTTTAAAGTGTTCAATTTTAACCTGGAAAAAGTTTCATTTTACCCAAGCATTTTAGGACGTTTTTGAACGTTTTTGGATGAAATTTTGGCGGAAAATAACATCTCTTTACAAACTAAACCTTAAAACTAATTTTACGAAAGGCTCGTAAAGGCTTCATAGCTTCTTGTTGAGAAGCTAATGATGTTATTTTTAATACTGTAAGAGTAAAATATAATAGCAAAACAAGAGTATTTTTACAGGAATCCACTAGAAAACTAGTATAGTTGTTTGTTAATGGGCCAAAGAGATGGGCCATGAACCTCTTCTAGTGGGCTAGATTTGACGACACAAAAATCGAGAACATCATATATGGATAATGTAAAGTCTAAGTCATTCTGGCTGCTAGTTATGACTGTCAGAGTTAAAGAGTTATGACTGTTAAGCTTAAATGTGATTATGACTGTTAGTGAAGTTGGACTGTATGAAGAACTGAAGACAAAGGGATTATGACTGCTTGAAGACTTATGGCTGTTAGTTATAATATGTAAGTAGTTATAACTATCTTTGTAATTATAGTTGTCTTTGTTATAGTATCAATTATAACTGTTTGTTCAGTTGTAGTTATGATTATTAGCATTATTTAGTTGTTAAAACTATTTATGTTAGTTAGGCGGTTATAAGTGTTTGAGTTATATATAGACTTGATTTTGTTTCCATATATGTAGGATGACTTGTACAGGACTCTATAATCTAGAAATAGAGATCCTTAGAACCTAGTTGAGGTTAGAACGAATATTATTAGCTTCAAGGTGTAAAAACCCTAATACTCTGTGTATTCGTCTTATTCATATTAATAAGATTGGAGCTTGTGATTATTACGTGATATACAAGTATTTTATATTGTGTTATTAATCTTCATTATAGTGTTAAATAATTATTCCGCAATTGTTTAGCATATTGTCAAACCTTAACTGAAGATTCGTTGAGGGTTTAACAAAGTGGTATCAGAGCTTTGGAAAGCTTTGAATTAGTGAAGGTTAATAAACAACTGTATATTGAGGTATTAGTTTATTTAAGTTTGAATCAATGGCGACAGAAAACAGTGAAGGGATCCAAGCCACCAAGATACCAATGCTCAAACCAGATGAGTTTAATCTATGAAAGGTAAGGATCAAACAGTACATGCTTCTCACAGATTATCAGATGTGGGAAGTTGTAGTGAATGGTCCTCCTTACCCTGTTGATGGTGATGGTGTAAAGCAAGAATTACCACCTCCTACAACTGATGCATAAAGAAAAGTAAGGTCTACTGAGTACAAGGCTTTAAGTACGTTGTTGTTATCTATTCCCAATGAATATCAAAGTAAGTTTGAAAAGTGTGAAGATGCAAAGGTACTAATGGAAGCAATTCAAAAGAGATTTGGTGGGAATGATAACACCAAGAAAAACAAAAGATCTTTGTTAAAACAGCAGTTTGAAAATTTTAACCATGTGAAGACTGAAACTTTAACTCAAACCTTTGATAGGTTTACAAGATTAGTTTGAGATTTGGAAAATCACAAGGTTAATATTGACAAGGAAGATCTGAATATAAAGTTCTTGAGATCATTGGGTGAAGAATGGACGATCTACACTGTTAGATTAAGACAAAGTGCAGATATAGAGGTCAAGGAGTTGGAAGACATCTATAATGATCTAAAGAATTTTGAACCTGAGGTAGAAGCCAAGAAGCAATCATCTGGGTATATTAATAATGCTGCTTTTATGTCTGTAGGTGGAGCTAAGGGTAATTCTAATCAAGGTTCTAGTTCATCACATACTAGATCCAATGATGAGATGTTAGAATCTTTCTTTGCTAGTAATGTGAATTCATCACTTACTAATGAAGATCTAGAGCAGATCAACACTGATGATCTGGAAGAGATGGACATCAAGTGGCAAATGGCTTTGCTTACTGAAAGAGCAAAAAGGTTCATGCAAAGAACTGGGAGGAATAACTTTGCATACAAAAGGAATGATGCAAATTGGTTTGATAAGAGCAAAGTAGAGTGTTTCAACTGTCACAAGATGGGTCACTTTGCTAGGGAATACGGAAGTCCTAGACAAGAACAGAATGGACAAAGATCTGGAAGCTACAATGGGACTCAAAGGAGGAATGTACCAATTCAGGAAGGTACATCAAATGCATTGGTTTCTCAAGATGGATTGGAGTTTGATTGGAGTGATCAACAGGAGCATGAGGTGCAGAATCAAGCTTTAATGGCCATTGTTGAGTCTGACAAAAAGTCAGAAATTCCTTATGAGGTACAAATTAAATTATGTTCCGCTGTGTGTAAACAAACTGTTAAACATTACAGAGATTATAATATGAAACTTTGTGATGAACTTAAACAATGTGAGATTAAGAGTAAACACGCCACTGCTGCTATTGAAAATCTTGAAAAACAGATAAAAGCATATGAAAAGAATGTAACTCAGTATGATTATGATCTTAAATATGCTAGATAGGAGAGAGATGTTTTGAAATATAAGGTAGATGTATTGAATAAGAAGCTATCTGAGGTCACATGTGAGAGAGATAGTATTAAGCTAAAGGTAGAAGATCTAGAATATGCTTCTAAAAGTGTTCAAAATCTAGTCAAGTCACAGATTCACGATACGTTAAAAATTGGGTTAGGATATAATTTTGTACCCCCACCTTATAATCAAAACTACTTTCCTTCTAGAACTGATTTTTATTTAAATAAGTTAAAGGAAGGAACTTTAGTTGACATTACAAAGGTTGATCCAGTTAATAACTTAAACACTGAATCTGATCTTGAAAATGTTGAAGTTAGTGATTGGACCGAAGAAGATGAATCTGGTTTTTCATCTGAATGTGAGAAAAGTGTGAAATCTGAGTCTGATAAATCATGTGAGGTTGAAAAAATTACTGTTCTAGTTTCAGAACTTAAGAGTGATACGCTAGAAGAGGGTAAAAAACTTTTTCAACAAAAGTGTAAACATGCTTTAGAAGATAAGAAGAATACCACTAACAAATCCAAATAAGGGGAGGGATATGTTAGTAATGTAGTTAAACAAGTTAATAAATCCGTTAATAAATTTATTGTGAATAACTGTGCTAATTGCAACTGTAAAACAAGTACTTCTTCTTCACAGAATTTTCAAAGACAGAAACCCAGAGGTAATCAAAGAAATTGGAATCAAATGGTTTCTCAAAAACTGGGTACTAACTTCTCTGTGATAAAAGAAAAGACTTGTTTTATATGTGGCAAAACGGGTCATCTTCAATATGACTGTTATCATAATCCTGAGAATTTTCAAAGGATTAGACAACAGCCATGGCAAAATGGGTCATCTTCAATATGACTGTTATCATAATCCTGAGAATTGTTTAACTGTTAGTATTAATTTAGTTATCACTGCTTGTGTTAACTTTGTTATTACTGATAGTAGTACTTCTGTTATGACTGGTAGTATTACTCTGTTATCACTGGTTTTATTGTATTTAGGACTTTTATCGCTGCTATATATTTGGCAGTCATAAACCCTAAAACACTTTATGCTTTCATAATAGCAGTAAATACTCTCAACCACTCCACCCTTTGGCGCCCTTTACTCATTCAAATCAATCATTTTCCAGTTTTATTCACTCAAATCATTCTCAATGGCACAACAACAATTACCTTTCGCAAAGCTGCATAATCAAGTAGCTTATTTGCAAAAACCGGATGACGCTAAGGACTTTTGGGAAATTGTAACCTTTTTGCACCATAGTCATATCTATTATGCACTTACGGTTAATCCTAAGGTATACAGAGGTTATCTGAATGATTTTTAGGTGAATGCTGCGATTGAAACAGTTGAGGGGGAGAAAAAGATTGTGTCTAATGTCGCAGAGACACAAATTGTTGTATCTGCAGCATCTATTCGACAATTGCTTCACTTAGATGATGCTACAGGTATAACTCAACTTGACAATTCTGATCTTTTTGAAAATATCTCACTGATGGGCTATGAGGGGGTAATGGGAATTTTTACTTTTTATAAAGCTAAGTTTAGCCCACAGTGAAGATTTTTAATTCATACAATTCAATTATGTTTATCATCAAAAACATCTTCATTCAATGAGTTTCCAAACAATATTGCTTATGCAATTGTTTGTTTGGCCACTGGAAGAAGATTTAATTTTTCTGGATTTATTTTTGATGGTATGATTAGAAATTTAGAACAAAAGGCAAAATTGAAGTTTTTGATGTATCCCAGGTTTGTACAACTTTTAATAAATGCAAACATTCCTGATCTACAAGATCAACAGTTTATATATAGGATTGTACAACACAAACCAAAAGTCTTTGCAAATATGAGAAGAATAACAAAAGGTTTTTCTGAGAAGATAACACCATTGTTTGCAACAATGGTTCCTGAACCTTCTGCTACAGAGGAGGTACCACCAACCACCTCTGAACCAAATGTTGCAGGGAATGTGGATACACCCACCACTTCTCAACCCATAACAATTGGTGGCAAAAAGAGAAAACAAGGGAATATAAAATCTAAACCTACTAAAGCTAAAAGGGCTAAAACACAGGCATCTGAGGCTCATGCTGCTCAAATGTCTAAGTCAATGGATAGGGATCCAGAACAGCATGTGATCCATAAGGAGAGGGGTGATCATTCTGAAAGTGTTGTTCCTACAGTTTCTAGCCCATTGACAGAACAGGATAGGAATAACATTGATAAGACCCAATCAGAGGAAACATCAAGAAATGATTCCATTCATATGGACGATCTTGGTGGTCCCAGTACCAAGAATTAAGGGGATTCATCTGATCATACTAGGTATGATGATGAATTCCATGTTCCCTATGATGCACCAAAGAAGTCACATTCTGAAGGTGTTGAGGGTAGATTTAACTTGGAATTGTTACCTGAAATGTTTGAGTTTTTGTGGAAAAAATTGTTGGAGGATAGAAGGAAGGTGGAAAGACATAAAAAGTCTCTATCAAAGCAAGCTGTCACTATCATGAAACAAGATAAAGAAATCAAGAGGTTAAAAAGATTAGTCAAAAGGTTTGAAATACCTAAGAAATCTGAAGGAGGTATTTATATGAGAAATCTAAAACCTCAGGATAGTCAAAGAATTTCATCTTCTAGTTCTGATGAAGATGATGAAATAAAAGGTGAAAGATTTGAAAAGAAAATGAGCAATGATGATGAAGCTGGTGGAAGTGGAGCTGTTCTTGAGGAATCTGATGATTTTGTGCATACACCACCTTCAATGGAGTTTGATGATATTACAATTGATGATGAGGTAAAAGAGGATGGAGACAATGAGGTAAAAGATAAGGTTGATGATGTTGATAATGAAAAGAAGATTGAGAAACCAATTGAACCAGAAAAGAAGAAGAATGATTGTGAAAAAGAATCTGAGGTTCAGAATAAAGAGCTAGAAAAGGAGTCTGAGGTTCAAAGTAAAGAATCGGAAAAAGAAGCTGAGGTTGATAAGTTTAATCAGAAATTTAACAGGAGAAAAACTATTCCAAAGACTACTGTTAAGCAAACAGGAACAGGAAAGAAGGTTGAGACTCCAAAGAAACAATCTACTACATCTTTTCCTGGATTGACTATCAAAGAAGTTAAAGAAGCTGCTACATCTAAGTAAGACAAGCCAATGATAGATCCACAAGATAAAGGTAAAAGCAAGTTGATTGAAGAACCAAAGATAAAGTTTAAACCAGTACCAGTTGATGTTCTTGCTCATGATGAAGAAGCAGCTAGAAGATTACAAGCTGAATTGGATAACGAACATTTTGAAGCTGGATTGGTTAAAGTTGAGATTGAGCCATGAAAGTTTGTGTGGATGACTAAGGAGCAGGTTGCTGAATATGATGAACATTTGTTGAAAGAACAAAAGGAAGATGATATTGAGTTTTTGTTCAATCAAATAAAGAAGAAGAAGAAGGTAGAGGATGCTAGAAAGGAAAGAGAATCAAGACCAAAGACACAAGTTCAATTAAAGAAGGAGTTGATTTTGAAGTTAAGAGGTACTCTTCCAATGCACAGATTGAAAAGGATGAGTCTTAAGGATTTGCAGAGAAGATGGAATGCAGATACATTTATGAATCCTGAAGCTCAGAGAATAGAATAGGAAAAGAAAAAGAAATTAGAAGAAGAGGAAGAAAAAGCAGAAGCTATAAAGAGACAGCAGGAAGAAGAGAAAAAAAAAACAGAAGAAGCAAAGAGGCTGAAGGAGATTAAGGAAAGGATGAGGAGAGAGATGAATGAGGTAAATGATATGGAGAGAGATGAGAATAAGTTGACTGAGTTAATTATGGTTCAACAACCAATTTCTTCAGCTGAGGCATTGAATGTTGATTTTCCTGAAATAATTGACTGGTCTTTGACATGGATATTGGTACCTGTGAAGATAGAGAAAATTAAGATTGACAGAATAGATGGAAGTACCAAGTTATGGAGATCATTTAAAGAAGTGGCAAAGAATGTGAGCAGAGCTGATTTGATAAAGATGTATGAAATTGGAATTCAAAAGAATTTAAAACAGAAGGAGTTTGACAGTAAGAATGAAAAGTTGGTGTGGAGTTGGATTTTGATGATGTTTGAGCCTGAGTTGTATTTTGATTTGTGGAGTTACTTTAAGAAGGTTAAATAGTGGGAATACTTTGCTCTGTCAGGTATTCATTGTATTATATTTGATGATTTGAGTCATGTATGGATGCTGACAGAAAAAGAGTATGATATGCATATCGGGTTGCTGAGAAGTTTGAGGCATGCAAGATTATTTGCATCTATCAATAATGAAGTTGCTCAAAATCTGGTATATATGATTTTGAATCAGTTGCATAAAAAGGAACCGGTTGAAAAGATAAGGCATGGAAAGAAGAAGACAGATTGAGTTTACAATGGAGAATGGATTGAAACTTAAGTCTGTGAAGGACAGATTAAGTTTAGGGGGAGATTGTAAAGTCTAAGTCATTCTGACTGCTAGTTATGACTATCAGAGTTAAAGAGTTATGACTATTAAGCTTAAATGTGATTATGACTGTCAGTGAAGTTGTGACTGTATGAAGAACTGAAGACAAAGGGATTATGACTGCTTGAAGACTTATGGCTGTTAGTTATAATATGTAAGTTGTTGAACCCAGAATACGTTTGAAACAATAGATAAGCGTTGAATTATTATTGAGAAGTTGCGGAATCACACTCAATAATATTATGAAGATCAAGAGTTATTACGAACGAATTATAAATAATGAACAATGAATAATACCAAAAGCTTCAATCTTATTAAGATATAAGACGAATACACCGAATGTATTAGGGTTACAATAAACCTTGAAGCTACAAACAATCGTAATTGTGATTGTTAGGGTTAACCTAATATATATCTAAAGGATCTCTATTTATAATACATAGAGTCCTATACAATCATTAGTTATTATGGAAACAAAACTATTCCATATATAACTCTAACTGCCTAACCGACTTACTAAGTAATCTAACCAACAGTGGCTACACTGATATTATAACCAACAGTGGCTAAACTTATACTTATTACAAAAACACTTAAGTATAATACTAACCGTGGCAGTCTATACTTTGTACTAGCCGTGGCTAGCCTTCAAGTCTTCCAACGGTGGCAGTCTATACAACTAACAGAGGCACGCACTTCACTTCATCACTTAAACAATTTAGCTCAGATCCCAACAATCTCCCCCTAAACTTAATAAATCTACATTGTATTAAGTTTCTTCAATCAGCTTCAATCTTTCGTAGGAGAGTTTTACCTTTTCTTGCTTGCTTGATCTCTCTTGTAATATTGATTCATGATCCAGTAGACAATGTCTCTGCCTTTTTCAGTCTTTACTGCAACTTGCATTTTCTTTTCAATCAGCTGCTTCAATAGTACTATGCTCAGAATGTACTCTTTCTCTTCCAACATATACACATATTTGCCATTTTTGAGAGAAATACAATGTACTCCAGCCCCGGCAAAATGTCTCCAATAAGCAACCAACTCAGCACACAAAAATATATCACCATACTGCTCTGGTTCAAACATCATCTGCAACCATTCCCATATGTGCCTTTCAAGAGCAATACTGATCAGCTTCATATCTTTCTCCAGTCCTATCTTATACATATCATACACATCAAATTTATTCACCCTCTTCAATATATCTTGCATAGATTTATGAAAACTGACAGCTCCATTCTTCCTTTCAATCCTAATCTCACAAACCTCTGACAGAAATCCTGGAAGTATTCCTTCCCATTTAATAATCACTGAGAAATCTTCATCATGTACATATATGTTCTCAGTTCTGTCAATCTTTTCAACCAACATGTTTTCAATTATCTCCTCATCCCTGTCAATATCATCCATCTGATCATCCTTCTCCTGCAGTTTAGCAAATGATTTTCTAATTCCCTCCACTTTCAATCTTAACTCTCTCTCCTTTTCAAGCTCTGCATCTATTTGATCATACCTCTCCTGTAATCTCCTCTGAATCTCAGCATCCTCTTTTCTTTTCTTTTTCAATCTCTTCTTTGCTTCAGGATTGACAAAAGGATTATTGTTATACATATTCTGCAGTTTTTCTAATGACATCCTCCTTAGCTGAACTGTTGGTATCCTATCCCCTCTTAGCTTATTCACTAATTGATTTTTCAATTCAGCTTTTGTTGGTTTCTTTGCTTTCCTCTTTTCAGCTTTCCTATCAGAATCCCTTTTCTTTATTTTTTCAATCTCCATCTGCAGAGGATTCCCTTGAGTCTTTTCAACATAAGCTCTGTACACTTTATCATCTTCTACTTTTAATCCTTTGACTTTCATATCTGCATACACTCTGCTAGCTTCTTTAGTCATTTTTACAATCTGTTCTGAGCTAAGCAAAACATCCACCTCATCCACACCTAATTCTTTCATCTTTATAGGCACAGACTTTTGAGATTCAGCAATTCTCTTTTCAGTTTCCAGCCTGTCCTGTTCATCCAACTCAGCCTGCAACCTCATAGCACACTCCAAATCATAATCAACATTCTGTTGCACCTTCTTCACCTTTGGATGTTCCTCTAATTTTCCCTTGCCTTTATCTTTTGGATATATCTTTGGTAGTTTAGAATCAGGCTTAGGCAAATTGGTAGGTTCTTTGATCTTAAAAGGTACTTCAGGTGTTCTGGCAGTGGTTGGATTAACAGTGGGAGGTGTTTTTGTTGTGATAGTGGGAGGTGTAGTTGTATCAGTGGGAGTAGGAATGGTTGTTGTAGTAGAAGGTATATTGACTGAAGGAACTGAACTGACAGTGGGAGTGGGAGTAGTACTATCAGTGGGAGTTACCTTTGTCGTAGCAGTGGGACTATTTAACTTATCCCTTTTAATCTCTGCAAGTCTAGAAGCTTTGACACTGGTAAAAGGTATTGACTTCATCCTTCCATAAGTAATTTTAGGCTCCACTTTGACCTTTAACTCCCCCTCTGCATGTGCATCACCATCACCCTCCATGATCTCAATCTCCACACTCAGCATATCCTCATCATCACCATCCTTATTCAAAGATTGATCCACTTCTTCTCCATCCTCAACCTCAACTACCTCCTCTGTGCCATCTGTAGTCTTCAAAGCAACACTTTCAACAACCTCAGTCTCTACCCCATCTAAGACCTCAGTGTCAGCTTTATTCAAATCAGCATTATCACCCACAACCTCTGTTTGCTCATCAACTCCATCATCATTCAAATCAGGCATAAATTCCTCCATTTCAGGCATAAAAGTATCATCATCTCTAACTTCATCTTTGACCTCAGTAACTTTCTCCCCCTTGTTGGAAGTGTTCTAAACCAACAAAGTCTCTATCACCACTATCCTTTCCTAAAGATCTGCAATCACCTTCTCCTGATCAGCCAGTTGAGCAGCCTGCGTTGCTATTTTCAATTCCTGAGCTTTATTGATCTTTCTCTCCTTCATCAATTTTGACCAAATCATATCCACAACCTGTGTCAGTTGTACATTTGTCAATTCAGGGTTAGTTCTAGTCTCATCATCATTAGAGTGTGACCTCCTAGATGAATCATTGACAAAAGTATCTTCTGCCTCATGCCTAGCATGATCAGTAGAAGTCCCCTTTGTCTTGGTACTGGGACCTTCCTGTGCATCATAACCCATAGGTTCAGCACTAGAAGTTGCCTCTGGTTGGGTCTTATTAATGTTACCACTTCCCTGCTCTGTCAGTGGACTAGAGACAGTAGTGGCAGCCCTTCCAGAATGACCTCCCAACTCCTGTGGGGTCACCTGCTGTGGTGAAATAGAAGGATGAGACAAATGAGCAGCAGGAGCCTCACTTGCCTGTTTCCTTTTCTTTTTCTTTGGCTTTAAGTGGGTAGGCTGTTTGTTCCCTTGTTTTCTTTTTGTACCCCCACTAGGTGTGTGTTCAGGCTCAATTGGTGCTACTGGCCTGTCACCTAATGGTTCAGATGTAGTTGGTGATACTACACCTGTGGTGGAAGGAGCAGGAAGCATTGTTGAAAACAGTGCTGTTTCCTTCCCAGAGAACTTCTTATTAGTGTTTTTACTCATCTCTGTAAATGTTCTTGCAGAGAGAGTACTAACACCAATAATAAGATCTTGTGCAACTAGACCATTTATTTGTGTATTTAAAACAAGTTGCACAAATCTAGGATACATTAAAAACATATCCTTTTTTCCTTTAGTAATATTTCTGATCATACCATCAAGTATATACTTTGAAAAATTAAATTTTTGACCCGTAGCCAAACACACAAGTGTATAGGCTATTTGGGTACCAAATTCATTAAGAGCTGTTCTTTTCGATGACAGGCAATGAAGAATTGTATGGATTAAAAATTTCCATTGGGGACAAAAGAATGATTTAAAAAAGGTAAAACGTGTATAATCACCCTCATACCCCATCAATCGAAGATTGGCATACAAGACTTCGTCATCTAGAGAAGATATACATGTGGCATCATCAAGATGTAATACTTCTCAGAGAACTTCCTCTGTAACCACCACTCTGGTTTCTTGAACCCTGGAAATCAATTGTTCCTTTCCTTCAACAATCTCAACTGTTGCATTCTTCCAAAAGTCAGTTAGATACCCTCTCGAAACTTTAGGGGAAACAGTGAGCGCATATCTGATGTGACTTGCCCGTAGAAAATCAACAATTTGAGTAAAGTTCTGAGCATTTGAGGGTTTCATCAAGAAAGCAATCATATTGTGTTCTTCGTACACCCTAAGGGTAAAATCAGACGAAGAGGAAGAAGCCATGATAATGAAATTGATTGAGTGTAAGATCGATTAAAGATGAGAACGACTGATTTTAATCGCAATCGCAATGGTTATTTGAGAGACAAAGAAAGCATAAGAAAAATTGAAGTGTTGTCAGGTTATATACTGTTAATTAAAAAGCAGTGCCAAGCCCTAGAAAAATAACTTAACAGTGGCACTGACCTAGTTAACTAACAGTGGGACGATAGACACAATACCTAACAGTGGGACACACTTGTCAATTTTTCTAAAAGCTAGAAACACAATAATACCAATAAAGCTAGCAACAGCGACTAGCACTATCAGTAGCACCGACCAAGGTAACCAAAACTTAGTACTAGCAGTGCCAGACACTTAGCTTTATTAGCAACCAGTGAAGTTTTTTTTTTTTTTTTTTTTTTTTTTTTTTTTAATACCAAAACTAAAATAGACAAATAAACTGTGTTAGTTCCAGCATTAGCAATGTCTTCTGACAGTGGCTATGAACCTGCACAGTGGTTAGCTAGAAAAACAAACAATGGCTAGTATTTGTACTAGTTTACAATCAGTGGCGACTTTATAAAGACAGTGGCTAGTATGGGCAGACAGTGGTACGAACTGAAAGCAAAAAGATGCTAACAATGGTACACACTTGGAACATAAAGCACTTTTCTTTATAAAGACACACTGTTAGTATCCATTCTAATACCAAACATAGTTCAAGTTAGATTGATCATTCCAATACTGGTAACCAAGAATGTAAACCTTCCCACATCAAAAACTTTTGTGAAAAGATCTGCATATTGATTATCAATATGAATTGTAAAGATTTGGATCAACCTCTTTTCATTACAATCTCTTATAAAGTGATATCTAATTTCATTATGTTTGGTCTTAGAATGCTTAAAAGGATTGTTAATGATACTAATTGCAGATTTATTATCAATATAAATAGGAGTATTTAGAAAAGTCAGACCATAATCCAGCATTTGATTCTGAATCCAAAGCACTTGAGCACAGCAACTTGATGCAACAACATACTCTGCCTCAGCTGTTGAAGTGGATACAGTGGTCTGCTTCTTGCATTGCCATGAAACCAAACTTTCTCCTAAGAATTGACAACCTCCAGATGTAGACTTTCTGTCCAAATTCTCACCACCATAATCACTATCAGTGAAAGCTGTGAGCTCAAAAGAAGAACTCTTTGGATACCAAAGGCCCAATTGAGGTTGACCCTTCAGATATCTAAAGATTCTTTTAACTGCAAACAGATGTGATTGTTTGGGATTGGCTTGATATCTAGCACATACACACACAGCAAACATGATATCTGGCCTGGATGAAGTGAGATACATGAGGGAGCCAATCATAGACCTGTATAAATGCACATCTACATCCTCCCCCTCAAGATCTGCATGTAAAGGCTTGTGTGTCTCTATAGGTGTGCTAGCTACTTTAGCATCTTTGTAGCCAAATCTCTCCAGTATGTCTTTAACATACTTGCTTTGGTTGATGAAAATACCATCTGTTTTCTGCTTCACTTGAAGTCCCAAAAAGAAAGTAAGTTCCCCCATGGAACTCATTTTGAACTTCTGATGCATTAACTTCTCAAACTCTTTGCACAATGCATCTTTAGTAGATCCAAAGATAATATCATCAACATACACTTGTACTAGTAGGATGTCATTATTAACCCTCTTAGTAAAAAGTGTCTTATCAATGGTACCTCTTTTGAATCCATTCTCCAACAGATACACAGATAAAGTTTCATACCAGGCTCTAGGTGCTTGATGCAGACCATAAAGTGCCTTATCCAATCTGCATACTCTATCTGGATACTTGGGGTCTTCAAATCCTGGTGGTTGACACACATATACTTCATCATCAATTGTGCCATAAAGAAAAGCACTCTTGACATCCATTTGATAGACTTTGAATCCCTGAAATGAAGCATATGCCAGGAATAACCTAATGGCTTCTATTCTTGCAATTGGGGCAAATACATCATCATAATCAATTCCTTCTTCCTGTGTATACCCCTGTGCCACCAACCTTGCCTTATTCTTAATTACAATGCCCCTTTCATCCTTTTTGTTCTTAAAGATCCACTTGGTACCTATAGCTCTCTTTCCTTTTGGTAGATCAACTAAGGTCCACACATTTTGAATTTTAAATTGAAGTAATTCCTCCTGCATGGCTTCAATCCAACTGGGATCTTTAAGAGCTTCCACTGCTTTCTTTGGTTCAACTTGAGACAAAAAGCACACATATGAAGAGGTATGAAGTTCCTCTTCATCAATCTGAATCTGTTGTCTTGTCTGTACAGCAGAACCAATATCCCCAATTACTTGTTCAGGAGGGTGATCTCTATGAACAATGTAATGTGATGTTGAAGACTCAGGGATGGAAGATTCCAGATTTGTGAAGTTCTGTTCAAACAACAAGTTTTCTACATCTTTGGTAATGCTTTCAACTACAGGTCTGGTATTAGCAGACATATTCATCAGATTCTTATGAAGTTGATACTCTGGACTTTGTTCACTTTCTTCTTCACTTTCCTCCAAAGCTGGCATATCTGGATCTGTCTCATAGTTCAAAGGAGTGTTATCACCAACACTTTGATCCTTGCTGGATTCTGAATCCTTTGCTGACTTTGAAGATTCTGAATCAGTCTCAAAGACTTCCGGGGGATCAGGAGACCAAATTGGAAATAAAACGTATTCCAAAGAATCATTCTTCTTTCCAGTTGACATTCCTGAATCTGCTGCACTTGCTCTAGCACCTGTTCCTTCATGTGTACCTGCACTTGTACCTGCACTAGAATCCACAATTGTATATCTAAAAGCAGAGTTAAGTGCATCTATATCAAACAGTGACTTGGAACCTTTTCCTTCAGGATTAGAGACGTTTTCATTAAAAGTAATGTTCAATGACTCTTCTATCACTCTGGTCCTTTGATTGAACACCCTGTAGGCCTTACTTTGAATAAAGTAACCCACAAATATACCCTCATCTGCTTTGCTCTCAAATTTTCCTAAGTGATCTTTGGTATTTAAGATGGTACAAGGACACCCAAAAGATTTTAAGAAGCTAACCAATGGTTTTCTCTTAAACAATAGTTCATATGGTGTCTTGGTGTGAGGCTTGACAACTAATACCCTATTCTGTACATAACAAGTTGTGCTAACTGCCTCTGCCCAAAAAGACATAGGTAGTTTAGCATCAGATAGCATAGTTCTGGCAGCCTCAATTAGTGTTCTATTTCTCCTCTCAGCTACTCCATTTTGCTGTGGAGTTCTAGGTGCACTAAACTCCCTCCTAATACCTTTAACTTCACAGAATTTATCCATCTCATGATTTTTAAATTCTGTTCCATTATCACTCCTGATGACCTTAACTCTTTTATCTAGTTGGTTTTCCATCTTAGTTATGAATGATCTAAGTATTTCTCCTGTCTCATCCTTTGTTCTAAGAAAGAACACCCATGTAAACCTTGTAAAGTCATCTATAATCACAAGACAGTAAGATCTCTTACCCATACTACTTATATTGGTTGGTCCAAACAAGTCCATATGTAGTAGGTGTAAGGGTGTGGTATTGGTATTCACAATTTTGGACTTAAAAGAAGTTTTGTGTTGTTTGCCTTTTTGACATGCAACACAATGATCATCACATGAATATACCTTTTCAGGTAAACCTTTAACAAGCTTGTTTTTAGCAAGTTTATTAATGGTTTTGTAATTCATATGACACATCCTTCTATGCCACAGTTCAGACTCATTTACACTTGCTTTAGAAATTAAACAGTTTAAATCAGGCTGAGGTTCCATATTTGCAAGTCACACTTATAAACATTATCTTGCCTTGGAGTTCTCATCAAAATCATATTTTCAGGTATTTTGAACTCCTTGGACAAGATAAGGCATTCAGTGTCGGTAAAAAGAACTGGGTTCTTTTTATCTGTGATTTGACTCACACTTAGCAAATTGTACCTCAATTGTTCCACAAAATAAACATCATCAAAACTTAGCTTGGTACTCTGAACTGTTCCTTTTCCAGTAATCTTCCCACCTTTAGGATTACTTCCAAATGCTACATATCCACCATCAAAAGATTTGAAGTTCTGTAGCTGATCTCTGTTTCCAGTCATGTGCCTTGAGCATCCACTATCAATATGCCATAAGTTCTTTGGCTTGCTCTGTACAAACAAACAGAATGAAAGTTAGTTTCTCTTGGGAACCCAAACCAATTTGGTTTTGGGTTTCCCATGTGCATCTTTAAAATCAACTCTCTGAAAGATAATTGATTTTGACGCACTGTTGGATCTGGAAATTTTGGATGTACCAGTAGTCTTTGGTTTCCAAATCCAACTAATTTCAGACTTGACAGTGGGAATGTGTCTAACCGTGGTAACTCTCAGTCTCATGTTTATTACTCTAGCAGTGGTAGCCTTGCTAGGGATAAACATTCTTTTGGAGTGTTTATGACTAGCAGTGGCTCCATGCTTGATCATTGTAACACTCCTAACTGTCTTAGTCTTGGTGCCTCTGTTGGCTTTGTTTGATGGTACCACTGCAGTATTTTTAGCAGTGGCTGCAGTCGTACCACTGTTAGCCGAATTTTTCATCTTCTTGACTGTGGTAGCTTGGTTAACTTTTGATTTGATCTTGTGTTTATTAACCAAGTTAGCTGCTATCCACAATGGTTTCACAACCCTATTAACATTCTTAGGATTATGATAACAATCGTGTTGAAGATGATTGGTCTTTCCACAGATATAACAAGATTTTTCTTTTACCATTTGAAAATTCTGTCCCAATTTATGTGAAACCATTTGGTTCCAGTTTCTTTGATTGCCTCCGGGTACAGTTTTAGATGTTTTTGGTTTAGAAACTCTTGTTTTGCAAGCACAGTTAACACAAGTAGAATTCACATTCTGTTCTGATTTGGACTCTTGTTTAACCGTTTTACTAATATAACCTAGACCACTCTTAGATTTATTAGATTTGCTCACATTATTTATCTGTTGCTTAGCCTTTTCAACAAACAATTTCTTACCCTCTTCTAGTTTTTCAACTTTTAGTTCAGAAACTAGACCAGTTAACTTTTGGCTACTTTCACCTGATGACCAAGATGATTCAGTGTTTACACTCTTTGCATTTTCTGATGTACATTCACTCTTATCATCTTCATCACTCCAATCTTGAATTTCAACTTTATCAACATTCACATCTTGTTCTAAACTTTTGACTGGATCAACCCTTTTAACATCATCATTCATTCCTTCTTTGAAAGAATTGATATCAATATCAGTCTTAGAAGGAAAGTAGTTGTTGTTATAAGGAGGAGGTACATTATTGTATCCTAATCCAGTCTTAAGTTTATCATGAATCTGAGAATTGATAAGTCTATTGACACTTTTAGATGCGTGTTCTAAGTTACTGACTTTTAATCTAATGCAATCTCTCTCACATGTGACCTCAGACAGTTTCTTAGTTAACAATTCTACTTTATTTTTTAAAGTGTCTCTTTCCCACCTAGCATAGTCAATGTCATATTTAAACTGTGTTGCATTGACATCATATGCTTTTATCTGATTTTCAAGATTTTCAATTTTTGCAATGGTGTGTTTACTTTTGATTTCCCATTGTTTTAATTCATCACACACTTTCATATTATGATCCCTGTAATGTTTAACAGTTTGTTTACACACAGAAGAACATAATTTGATTTGTACCTCATATGGAACCTCTGACTTCTTGTCAGACTCAGCAATGGCCATGAAACATTGATTCTTCTCTTCATGGACTTCCTGATCACTCCAATCCCATCCACATCCATCCTTAGCCACAAGAGCATTTGAAGAATTATTCTGAATTGGAATATTCCTTAACTGAGTTCCATTGCCTCCAGACTTTTGTTCATTACCACTATGCTCTTGCTTTGGACTTCTGCATTCCATAGCAAAGTGACCCTTCTTATGACAATTGAAGCATTCTATCTTGCTCTTATCAAACCAGTTTGCATCATTCCTCTTATATGCAAAGTTGTTCCTCCCAGTTCTTTGCATAAACCTTTTAGCTCTCTGAGTTATCAATGCAATTTGCAATTTGATGTCCATCTCCTCTAGTTCATCACCATCAAACTGTGATAAGTCTTCATTAGTAAGTGAAGTGTTTACATTACTAGCAAAGAATGATTCCAAGAGCTGGTCATTGGAGTAGTTTGATGATGATCCACATCCTGCTGAAACATAAGATGATCCTTTTTGACCTAACTCTGCTTTGGTTCCTCCCATTGACATAAAAGCAGCATTGTAGTTGTTTCCCAAACCCTGCTTTCTGCTTTCAACCTCTGGTTCAAAGTTTCTCAGATCATTATAAATATCTTCTAGCTCTTTGGACTCCAAATCTGCACTCTGTCTCAAACCAACAGTGTAGATTGTCCATTCTTCACCTAATGACCTCAAGAACTTCCTGTTAAGATCATCTTTATTAATTTTTACTTGATGATTCTCCAGATCTCCTACTAACTTTGTAAACCTGTCAAAGGTTTGAGTCAATGTCTCTGATTTGGCAGAGTTGAAGTTCTCAAATTGTTGTTTCAAAAGAGATCTTTTATTCCTTTTGGTGCTTGCATTACCACCAAATCTCTTTTCAATAGCCTCCATAAGCACTTTAGCATCTTGACATGCTACAAATCTTCTCTGATATTCATTGGGAATAGACAGCAGCAGAGTACTTAATGCTTTAAACTCTATAGATCTAACCTTTCTTTCGGCTTCAAAAGTTGGTGATGCTCTAGGCTGTTCAACACCATCACTATCACGGGTTACAGCAGGACCATTAACAACTACTTCCCACATCTGATAATCTGTGAGAAGCATGTATTGTTTGATCCTATTCTTCCACAGATCAAACTCATCAGGTCTAAGCATGGGAATCTTAGTAACCTGGAGTCCTTCATTCCCCTCAGTTGCCATTGATATAATACGTAGAGTGTAAACTGAACGCCTTCAAACTTGATCAACAGATAAACCCTAGATATTCCTGTATTCAAAGCTTAACCAAGCTCTGGTACCACTTGTTGAACCCAGAATACGTTTGAAACAATAGATAAGCGTTGAATTATTATTGAGAAGTTGCGGAATCACACTCTTCAATAATATTATGAAGATCAAGAGTTATTACGAACGAATTATAAATAAAGAACAATGAATAATACCAAAAGCTTCAATCTTATTAAGATATAAGACGAATACACCGAATGTATTAGGGTTACAATAAACCTTGAAGCTACAAACAATCGTAATTGTGATTGTTAGGGTTAACCTAATCTAGATCTAAAGGATCTCTATTTATAATACATAGAGTCCTATACAATCATTAGTTATTATGGAAACAAAACTATTCCATATATAACTCTAACTGCCTAACCGACTTACTAAGTAATCTAACCAACAGTGGCTACACTGATATTATAACCAACAGTGGCTAAACTTATACTTATTACAAAAACACTTAAGTATAATACTAACCGTGGCAGTCTATACTTTGTACTAGCCGTGGCTAGCCTTCAAGTCTTCCAACAGTGGCAGTCTATACAACTAACAGAGGGACGCACTTCACTTCATCACTTAAACAATTTAGCTCAGATCCCAACATAAGTAGTTATAACTGTCTTTGTAATTATAACTGTCTTTGTTATAGTATCAGTTATAAAAGTTTGTTCAGTTGTAGTTATGACTGTTAGCATTATTAAGTTGTTTTAACTGTTTATGTTAGTTAGGCGGTTATAAGTGTTTGAGTTATATATGGACTTGATTTTGTTTCCATATACGTAGGATGACTTGTACAGGACTCTATAATCTATAATCTATAAATAGAGATCCTTAGAACCTAGTTGAGGTTAGAACGATTATTATTAGCTTCAAGGTGTAAAAACCCTAATACTCTATGTATTCGTCTTATTCATTTTAATAAGATTAGAGCTTGTGATTATTACGTGATATACAAGTATTTTATATTGTGTTATTAATCTTCATTATAGTGTTAAATAATTATTCCGCAATTGTTTAGCATATTGTCAAACCTTAACTGAAGATTCGTTGAGGGTTTAACAGATAAGAACTACATTTTACAAAAAAAAAACATATGTTGTGCCCGTGAATTAACAATTACAACAATACACGGTCAACCATTTATGGCACTAATTGCAATCTCATGGTAATGTTTAGAAAGAAAACGATCACAGCAAACAAATACCCACCTTGAAAAGTAAAACTTCGGTGATCAATTAATATACGTTCGGCACATTTTTGATCAATCAAATCAATTCATGTACTAGCACGTACGACGCGTTTGGATAGATAAAACCCTAAACCTCTTTCTCCATTTTCAGTTTTGATGATGACGAAACATTCAAAGTTTACATGAATCATTCATTATTTGTTCGATTGCTGCTTCCGAAATCCGTATCCACATCTTCTAATCTCCAACCATCAATTTATTATCGATGTTCTTTTCAACGAGGGATCATGAATTATAATACCAAAGCCTATGACAATGCCATGTACACTTATAAAAGGGTTATTCTTTACTTTCTTTCCTTTTTATAATTATTTTATTTCATTTAATTTTTATGCAATTTATATTCATTTATTTTACATTGTACATCTTAAGTTTGCTGCAACTTTATTAAGGTTACTCAAGTATATTTTTGTATTCTTGTTACTTATTTTTAATAGGCCTATATCATTGTACCAATATATAAAGTTGGTGGTCTATTAATATTTTGTTTGCTGATCTCCTTATTTTTGCTTGTATATGTTGTATATTCACTTATGACAATTTTTTGTGTGTGATTACATGCATGATGCATTTCATCGATATTCTCTTGGGGAATACAGAAAAGGCCCAACAACATTTTCTACTAGATTATTGATGCAGTATCACAAGGTTCCTGCTGCTGATAATTTACGTCAAACAAAACCGTTTCCTGCTGCTGATTATTTACGTCAAACAAAACCATTTAGTTTAATTCTCCCTAGACGTGCAGATTCAGCGTGTGAAAGGCCTGACAATAAAAGGATCGAATTGGAGAACAATGTTGATCGTTCTCATGAAATATTCGCCTTCGGAATGGTTCTCTTGAGGAATTTCCTCAACATCAGTGAACAGGAACATGTTTTCCACTCTGTTTGAACTTTATCGTAATAGCATCAAGTATTTGTGTTATTGCAAAATAAACATGCTTATTGTCAACAGCTTGTATAGGATATTTAGCTTGAAAATGTATTGAATTTGCATGTGTGTTGTGGCCTGCGACACTAGGCCTGTGTCGTAGGGTCCAGACTATATAAGTGTGTTTAGGGTTTCTTTTGTGATTCATCGATCCTTTTGTGTAAGGAACGTTTAGAGAAAGTCAGAGAGGGTTTCAGAGAGTTTGTGTTTGGTGCTTAAACGGTTTTTTTTTTGTTAATCAATAAACAGAAACATTATTTATATTCTCGTGTTTGTTTAATTCACGTTCTACACAATTGATTGTTTATTTCCGCTATTTAATCGGTTGTGATTCATCTACGAGATCGTTATGAGGGACTAACAAACTGGTGTCAAAGCTTTCCGGTGAGTTGAATCGATTTTGAACGTGTTTTCGGGTTGAACGAAGGTTCGTATTGAAGATTAATTTGTTATTAACTGTTTCTAAGTTTATTGGGTTCATCAGATCGATTTCTAAAGTAGTTTTTGGGGTTTGTTCATCGCATATTCGTCAAAATTCGTAAGGGTTTCGAAATTTTTGATTTGAGGATTTTCTGCTGCTGCTGCCGCGACATTGCGACACAAGCTGCGACATAAGCTTTGTGTCGGTAATTAGGTCTTTCTGATTTTGATTGAAGTGCGACACAAGGTAGCGACATAGTCTGCGACACAAGCATTTGTTTCGCTAATTTGGAATTTTGACTTAAGCTTGAACTGCGACACAATGTTGCGACACGACTAGCGACACTGCCTTGCGACACAAACTGTGTCGCTAAAACTCGCCTAAAAAAAGTTTTTTGGCGGAAAAGTTGTGAAAAATTTTGTGTTTTCAAATTTTGTTCATAGGCTTTAAAGTGTTAAATTTTAGCCTGGAAAAAGTTTCATTTAACCTGAGCATTTTTGGACGTTTTTGAACGTTTTTGGACGAAATTTTGGCAGAAAATTGGCATACTACTAAATTTCATTTTTGAGCTTAAAAGTGCATAAATTTAGTTTTGAAAAGTTTCATTTTACTCGGAAAATTTTCGAACGAAGTTTTTGGAGGAAAAATTCGAATATGGATTTTTTGACCCAAATTATGAGAGAAAGGTTGAAGTCCTTATTCTATAAAAATTTTGCTCGGTGGAAGACTATCTTTGAAGATTTGATTACGTTGCATGATCCAAATATATGGATTTTCATTACAGAGCCGTATGAAAGACCAACAATTACTGAAAATGAATTTTTCAAAGAGTTTACTACAAGTTTTAAAACGGTAAATCAAATGTCTGCCACGGAAAGAAAGAATTTTGATATGGAAAAGAAAACGTATGAGATAATTTTGGTATGTTTACCAGACGATATGGCTTCGTGTTACAGAACTATAGAAGTTATAAAAACATCGTTTTGGTTGTGGGACTCTCTTATAATAAGTAATACTAAGTTGAGAGTGACTATTTAAAACAAAGGGATGAAAGAGAAATTGAAGAAGAAAGAAGATGAAATCGAAGCTTTTCAATCTCAAATGCTCAACATGAAGAATGAACGAGAAGACTGATGACACGTAAAAAGTCATGTTTTTGCGTGCATTAATCTCACCTTTTTGGCCCAATATTTGACGAAACTAATCAAAATAGATACTTTATCATTAAAACTCGTCACATGGGCCAAAATATAGACAATGTTTCAAAAGTCATCTAAAATGATCGAAAAACACGATAAATCTAACGAATACGATCACAAGCATTCTCGTTCACTCGATCTAGCACTTTTTGAGCTACACAAAGAATTATGACCTCTAACTTATGTCATTTTCTTCGTTAGGAAAATACGATCGCGTGGATATAAAGAACGCTCAAAACGGATAAACGACGAAGAAGTTACACCCGAACGAAGAAACGAAGAACCGAGGGAGCCGGATACGGCTGAACCAGGCTGTATACGGCTGGTCCAGGCCGTATACGGCTGGACCTAGACCGTATACGGTCTGTGTAGGCCGTATACGGCCTGTGCCTGGCCGTATACGGTCCAGTTTGCCCGTATTCACCCTGTGCACAGCCGTATACGGTCCAGTTTGCCCGTATTCACCCTAACTCAGCCGTATCGTGCGTTTGGGTGATAAAAATCTGATTTTTATTTGCCCTTGCGATACGGTTGTGCATTTTGAAGTTTGGATACGGTCTACGGATACGGTTGTGCGAGCTCTACAAATACTAGCCTCATTCTCATCATTTCAACACCTCACACTACATCCTACACCAACACACTTCTACACTTTCTCTCACTACTCTCTCTCTAAATTAGTTAGTTAGTTAATTAGATTAGTTAAGCTAGTAGATTAGTAGCTTAATTGTAACGGAGGTGCTCCGAGACTGCGGTGTCGCACGATTTGTAATACAGCTTTGTCAGGTTTTATTATAATCTCTATCTTGTTATTTTAAATAATGTTGTGCTGTTGCTATACTTGTTTAGAATTATTTGCTAGGGTTATTGCCATGCTTAGCTAGACAAATCTGTGTTTGCTATGATAGTTGCCATGCTAGGGTAGTTATACTTAAATCATGCTGTTACTCTGTTTGTATGCGGTTGAAATATATTTGAATCTATGAATTGAATCTCAAGTGTTTATCTATCCAACTTATGCTGTGGTTAGTGACATCCTTCTAGGCTTGGCCAATTGCTAGTTGTATGCCGCTAATTATTCTGTGTCTGATGATCGTTGAACTCGACATGGCCGGTGTTCTCCTGGTTGCAATATTACCGGAGGGAGACACGGAGCGTAGGATTAGAGATAGATTAGATTCATGCCATTTAACAAGTGCCTTAGAAAGAACTTTCGGGGCACTTGTGACTTGACCATGTACCCTGTCACTCTGCATAAATTGATCCCTGCTATGCTGCCTTTCTGCATGTTCTTGTTTGATTGTTGCTTAGGGTTTGCATGCTAGTATCTGTTATGCTGATTAGTTACATGATTAGGTTTTCAAATATATATATCAATTGCATATGCCAGTTTAACATGCATAGAATAGTTAAAATGATTTATATGGAATAATGATGAACAATTTAATCGGCCGTTAGACCAGACCATCCCAACTTGTCCCGGTGGGAAACCCCTGTTCATGTTTTTGTTTATTCAACAATTCATGCCATGATGCGGATATCTCAAATGTCCGAGATTGGGGGACAAGACTCGAGGATGGTTGTTGGTTAAATTGGTTGCTACATTTGGGACAACTTCCGGTGTAGTTTACATTCCATAACTGTTATCCATGTGACATATTATTTATCTGATTGCGGACAACTCTACGTTGGATAGATAATAGGCTAGTAGTTATGGCTCATTAGGAAATATTAATGTCATCTTAACTAAGGCTGTATCTCATTAACTACCCCTAAATAGCATGAGTAATTATCATAGTAAACACTCGCGTCACCTATATGTTCTCGTTGCCACCTCCACCCCACTTTACTTTAAATTAGTTTTATTTTAGATAATTAGTAGTTAGTTAAAAACCAAACCAAAACAAAACTTCTTTTAAAAACCCTAGCTAAATTTCCACAGATAACTAAAGTCCTAGATCCCATGCCCGTTGTAGTTTGAAGAACGACCCTAGGTCATACCTATCGCTATACTTATCCATAGCTTTAGTATACTTAGGCCCAGCAAAATAAAAATAAATCTTTTAACTCCTGATCCGCGTCCGGACGGAAGGTCCGACGACGGGGTGACAAACCCGACTGACCGTTTGGGCGCGATCAAGATTTTGGCGCCGCTGCCGGGGACTACAACGACCGATTTAGGAATTTAGTTGTCTTAGTTATTTAAAGATCCTTTCGGAAGATCAATATCATCCGAAAGTTCCTTTTCTGTTCTTTCTTTTCCAAAACTCTCTTTTCTACCAAACCCGAACTTCAGCTATGACGAATCGTATTACTCTCGCCTCGACCTGTGTACCACTACTGGAGGGAAGAGGAGGACCTATCGTGCTACCCGACGAAAACTTCGAAATTAAGCCTAGTGTTTTCAAGTTACTCAAAACCTTCTGCCAATTTCACGGTTTTCCGCTCGATGATCCAAATTCACATTTGGATAAATTCATTAATCTTTCTGATTCCTGTGAGCAATCAGGGATTCCGAGAGAAGTCTCCCGACTATATCTTTTTCCCTATTCTTTATCTTCGCGTGCTCGAACCTGGTTTGATGAACTCGAACCCAATTCGATTCATACTTGGGAAGAGTTGGCTACTAAGTTTATGGCTAAGTTTTTCCCTCTTTCCAAACAAACCAAGCTCAAGGATGATATCGTCAGTTTCCGACAAGAAACCAATGAGTCATTCTATCTAGCATGGGAACGATTTAAGAAGATGCTTAACAGATGTCCGAATCATCGAATGGGTAAGACGAACCTAATCTGCATATTCTACAATGGTCTGACTCCTCAGCACAAGTCAACCCTCGATACCGCTTCTCAAGGAAATTTCATGTCACATACTTCTGAAGAAGCCTGGGAGCTAGTTGAGACGATAGCAATGCATCAACATGACTGGGAGTTTGGCGAACCGGCTAAGGAAGTAACTAGTACTTCAAGCCTATCCTTTGAAGCTCTGCAAACTCAAGTGGACAATCTCTCCAGAGTCTTCAAGGAACTTCAATCTTCTACACCTCAGCCTTGCAAAGGTATGGAAGAAATTCTTGTCACTACTGAAAGCCCTGAATCGAACTTTCATTCTAAACCTTTCATTCAGCGGCCAACCAATAAACCACCTACTCATTTTCTGCAACCTTTATCCTCTAATGTGTCAGATTCCACCGTAAATTCTCAACAACACTATAATGAAACTTTGACTAATTTCATGGTTGATCAAATAAACATAAACAAACAAGTAATAGATTTTCAAGATAAAATTGATGCTTTACTTAAAATATTAGAAGATTTGATCAAAAACCTGGAAGTCAGTCTTAAACAACTGTTTTTAAAAGTTGAGAACCAAGGAGGAATCATGGTCATCACTAGAGGAGGTAAAGAAACCAGAAATGAGAAGTCTTCAGATAATTCTTCAAATCAACTTCCTATCTCTGAACCGACCACTGATCCAGTGCCTAGTGACACCCCTGTCACTGCACCAGATCCAGTATCACCTAAAGCCCCAGAAATCATTCCGCGAACTAGGATACCCTTCCCTGGTAGGCTTAAGAAAGAGAAACAGGAAGCACAATTTGGGAAATATCTTGAAATGTTTAAAAGCCTGCACTTAAACGTTAAATTATTAGACGCTTTAGTAGAGATGCTTAGCTGTGCTAAGTTTTTCAAAGAACTCATTTCAAATAAAGAAAAATTAAGACAAATAGTTAGTTTACCCTTAGATGTTGAATGCTCAGCAATCTTGTTACATGGTCTTCCACCCAAACTAGGAGATACTGGCCGTTTCACTATTCCCTGTTTTCTTCAAAATATCCAAGTTAGTAACGCCTTAGCTGACCTAGGAGCTAGTGTCAATCTTATGCCTTACTCCCTCTATAAGAAACTAGGATTAGGTGAACTGCTACCCACTCAAATGACCATCCAATTAGCTGATAGATCAGTTAAACTCCCTCGAGGAATTGCTGAAGATATAATGGTCCGAGTTGGTAAATTTATCTTCCCAGTTGACTTTGTCATTATGGATATTGAGGAAGATGCCCACGTTCCCCTCATCCTTGGCAGACCTTTCCTAAACACTGCCAAGGCTGTGATCGATGTAAACGAAAAATCTTTAAAACTGAGGGTCGGAGCGGAGGAAGTCACCTTTAATATCGATAAGTTGATGAAGCACCCTATGGGAGAAGATCTTGGTTTTGTGGATTCCATGCAGGAAATATATGATGAGCATTTGGAGGAGATTCTAGCAGTCAGCAGTTACGAACCTTTCTCCAGCACTGTCATCACCAAAAGAAGACTTTGCCCGGATGACATCGGACTCTGCTCGGCTATCTCTGACAAATCAGCACCTTCCGGAGAGCTGCTATTTCCTTTACCTGAAATGAAGAATCCTTTAGCACCGCCTAACTACTCTTCCACGAACAACTCTGTTGTTGCTGTTCCTTTAGGCGAAGGCATCCCTATTCCACTTTTAAGAAGAAATCAGTCTTTTCCGATACCCGAATCATCTCCGTCTGTAGCTGAAATTCTCAAATCTTTCGAGGAGATGGATTCCGGTACCTTGCCACAACTATCTGAAGGTTGTGCAAAAGTGAATCCAGAAATCACCAAGAACGTGCTTTCCAATGAGACAGAACTAGTAGAAATAGCATCAGCCACTACAGCCGACTCATCTCCAGAAGAATTAGAGTTCCAAAAGGAGTATGACGAGTTACAAAGAGACGAGATCGCTCGAATGAAACCCTCTATCGAAGAACCACCAGAATTGGAGCTGAAGGAATTACCCTCTCACTTGGAATATGCTTTTCTCGAAGGAACCTCACACCTACCCGTTATAATTGCCAAAGGTCTTTCACCAAAAGAGAAAGCAAGACTTATCCAGGTTTTGAAGTCACACAAGAAGGCGATTGCATGGAGGATTTCTGATATACAAGGGATCAGTCCAAACTACTGCACGCATAAGATACTCATGGAAAACGACTTCAAACCTTCTATACAAAGACAGAGGAGAGTAAACCCGAAGATTCAAGACGTGGTCAAGAAAGAGGTTATCAAACTCTTAGATGCTGGTTTGATCTATCCTATCTCAGATTCCCCATGGGTCAGCCCAGTTCAGGTTGTCCCAAAGAAAGGAGGAATGACGGTCATCGCTAACGAAAACAATGAATTGATTCCTACACGAACCGTCACCGGTTGGAGGGTGTGTATCGACTACCGAAAATTAAACGAAGCCACTCGGAAAGATCACTTCCCTCTGCCGTTCATCGATCAGATGTTGGAAAGATTATCAGGGAATGAATATTACTGCTTCCTCGATGGTTTCTCCGGCTATTTTCAGATTCCTCTCGATCCAAAGGACCAGGAAAAGACGACATTCACCTGCCCATATGGTACATTTGCTTACCGCCGCATGCCATTCGGTTTATGCAATGCGCCTGCAACATTCCAAAGGTGTATGGTGGCAATATTCCATGACATGATTGAACAGTGTATGGAGGTATTCATGGACGACTTCTCAGTCTTCGGTGATTCCTTCACATCTTGTCTTTCCAACCTTGAAAGGATGCTAACCCGATGCGAAGAATCAAATCTTGTCTTAAATTGGGAAAAGTGCCACTTTATGGTGAAAGAAGGAATAGTTTTAGGGCATCGAATATCAAAATCTGGAATCGAAGTTGACAAAGCCAAAGTTGAGACTATTGCCAAACTTCCGCCACCTACTTCTGTTAAAGCCATTCGCAGTTTTCTAGGTCACGCCGGATTCTACCGTCGCTTTATCAAGGATTTCTCTAAGATCTCTCGACCTATGACGCACCTTCTCGAGAAGGACACTCCGTTTGTCTTTTCAGATGACTGTCTTAAAGCTTTCAACATTTTAAAGGATCAGCTCACACATGCACCGATCATGGTCGCCCCCGATTGGAGTCTTCCATTTGAAATCATGTGCGATGCTAGTGACTTCGCTGTTGGAGCTGTCTTAGGGCAAAGGAAGGAGAAGCAGTTTCAGCCGATCTACTACGCCAGCAAGACACTCACTGATGCACAAGAGAATTACACCACGACAGAGAAAGAGCTTCTTGCGGTAGTATTCGCTTTTGATAAATTTCGTTCTTATTTAATATTGTCCAAAACTATTGTCTATACAGATCACTCAGCCTTGAAGTATCTCTTCAAAAAGCAAGACGCTAAGCCAAGACTGCTTAGATGGATTCTCCTCCTACAAGAATTTGACATAGAAATCAAGGATAAAAAGGGAGCCGAGAATGTCGCAGCAGATCATCTTAGTCGACTGGAAAATCCATCGATGGAAAAGCTTGATGAGAGAGAGATTCAAGACCAGTTTCCTGAAGAACAACTCATGAATATCGGAGGATACCAAAGGGGATCTCAATTCACTTACGACCCTTGGTATGCAGACTACGCAAATTATCTGGTTGGAGGAATTGTGCCAAAAGGATTGCCCACTTCTAGGAAGCGCAAATTCTTTAGAGACATAAAGAACTACTATTGGGACGATCCATACTTATTCAAAGTATGCCCGGACCAAATTATCAGAAGATGCGCAGACGAGAAGGAGGCAAGGAACATTCTTCCCCAAAGTCATCACGGACCAACTGGAGGACATCACGGAGCAAATATGACTGCAAGAAAGGTATATGACTCTGGCTTCTACTGGCCTACTATATTCAGAGACGCTCACGACTTGGTGAAACGCTGTGATGCTTGCCAAAGGTTTGGAAGTATTTCATCGAGAAGTGAAATGCCACTTACTAACATCCAAGCTTGCGAGATCTTTGATATATGGGGTTTGGATTTTATGGGACCATTCCCAAAATCATATGGGAAAGAGTATATCCTGGTTGCTGTCGACTACGTCTCCAGATGGGCTGAAGCCCAAGCATTTACTACAAACGATTCCCGAGTAGTAGTAAAATTCTTAAAGCAGCTCTTCTCACATTTCGGTACTCCAAAAGCGATCATTAGTGATCGAGGCACGCACTTCTGTAATGCTCAGTTTATGAGGACATTACAATATTATGGTGTCACCCATAAGACCTCTACGGCTTACCACCCGCAGACGAATGGGCAAGCCGAAGTGATGAATCGAGCGCTTAAAAGAATTTTAGAACGAACCGTGGTTAATCATAGGGAAAGATGGGCTGAAAAATTAGACGATGCTCTGTGGGCGTTCAGAACCGCATATAAATCACCACTAGGAACCACGCCCTACAGACTAGTCTACGGAAAAGCGTGTCATCTACCGATAGAGTTGGAGTATAAAGCTCACTGGGCGCTAAGAGGTTGTAATTTAGACCCTTCTTCAATTGGATCACATCGGAAAATGCAACTGAATGAACTAGCCGAATTAAGAGACCAAGCATATGATAGCTCCCTGCACTTCAAAGAACGAACAAAGAATACTCATGATGCAAAACTCAAATATTCTAAGTTCAAGCCCGGAGACAAAGTTCTTCTCTTCAATTCGCGCTTCAAAAAATTCTCCGGCAAATTCAGATCAAGGTGGAGCGGACCATTTGTTATAGCAAAAGTCTTTACCTACGGAGCTGTCGAACTAGAAGCCCCGGACGGTAATTTTAAAGTCAATGGCCATCGCTTAAAGCACTACATCGAAGATTTCCCCCCTGGTGAGGAAGTCTATATCTTTGAACCACCTTGAGCCGACTAGTAGGTACAAGGAGTCAAGCTAGAGACTCTCTAAACAAGCGCTCTTGGGAGGCACCCCATTGCTTATCCTATTTTATTTCTTAGTTATTTTTGTTTTAGTATTATCATCCCTAAACTAACGATGCAGGATAACCCAAGTATCTGACAATGCTACACTCCTACATATACATCAGATAAGTTTTATTCATAGTATACAAACGCGAATGAACAGATGACCTCGCAAAGCTTTAACATCTAAACAAACATTTCTCGAAGTCATCTGATTATTTTGCATTTGTATACCCATTTTAAAACTATAGCATTACCTGTTTATCTTTATGTTTCAGGATGGACACTTCAGCTGAGACCTCAGGACAAGCTATTC
Organism: Pseudognaphalium luteoalbum; assembly: GCA_963422505.1. NCBI lineage: Eukaryota > Viridiplantae > Streptophyta > Magnoliopsida > Asterales > Asteraceae > Pseudognaphalium > Pseudognaphalium luteoalbum. The sequence continues at coordinate 32,137,113 of OY730195.1, forward strand.
AGAAACAGCAAAAGAAGAGGACCCGCAGAGGAAAAAGAAAGAAGACGACCACCACGACTGATGAGCATGCTCAGGCTGCTCCTGTATCTGCCCCACTTTTCGATTTCGGAGTCACCACTTCAGATCCGATAGTGACTTGGGCGATGCTCAGTGAGCTTTCGATTCAGCGTAGCTCTCAGTCCGAGATCAGAGAAGCGATGGGACTGCCGAAACTCGCCGACCAGCCGTATCAGCTTGGTCAGGGTCCCAGGCCAACTCTCACACCGTTGTCCTTCTTCCCAGCTGCTCCACCACAGACTGTTCCTCCCACTGCTGTTGCTTATTCTAGGCCACCTCAGAATCCCACTGATGCACCCATGGTGTCTGATCACACTGCTGCCGTATCATGCACTTCAGATCCATATCCTGACGCACTTGCAGCATTTGATCCAGACATGGATGATTTACTAGACGATTTCTAGCTTATTTTTGTCTTTAGTTATCTTTATTTTTAATTAGACTTATTATGTTGTTAAACTGATGATTATGATGGTATTGTATGACATTGCAGACCTTATCTTCGTAGGAATTGGATGAGCTTTGAAAAGAGTCTGGTTCTCACAATCCAGCAAATTATTTACACCAACCCTACACGAATATGGTCCCCACTGTCCGTAGGGAAGTATCTCTCCTTAACCCGTTCTTCTTATTTTAATACAACTTCGATATGCCTATTGACCACTTAAATCTCTAAGTGTGGGATCCCCCTCGCTTATAACTTTTAAATTCACATTTTTCCTAAACCAAAACCCTAAGTGTGGGATTTTCTCCCTACTTAGTGTAGAAACATTGGGGACAATGTTTATTTCTAAGTGTGGGATAGCGGTATATCTCTCGTCTGTCAAAATATCTGTTTAAGTTGATCTAGAAACATGCTAGTCCTCAAAGTAAATTTTCAAACCCTTATTTTGCCAAAATTTTCAAAATTTTTAAAAACTCTTTCTAGTCACAATAAAAACAAATTGGTTAAAAACTTCGACAGTGAAATTGTCACTCATTCAGTAAAACCTAAACAATTTTACTTCGACAGTGAAATTGTCACTCATTCAGTTGACCAATGAGTTTTTCAAGAATGAATACGGATTTTTTTACAAGTATTTCAAAAGTTGGTAAATATAAGGTCGGAATCATGACGGATTCTAAACAATTTAAGATGAGGATCTAAGAGGGGCATCGCACGACTGGACACATATAACCCATTTTTGCGGTGAGGAATTTGAGCCTTATAAGCATTCATTTTAAATGCTTCACTGTTCGTTTGTTGTGTGTGACCGGTGCACGCATTTCTGAATTAGAACTTGCCCCAGGTATACATTTCGAGATCACATTGACAGGTGTCATACGTGACATAGGTACGATTAGAGGACCTTGACATTCCTTAGGATTTTAACCCCTTTTCAAATATCTTTTCAAGCCAAAAACCCTTCCAACACTCAATCTTAGTGTTGATGATCCGCTTAGAAAACCCTGTTGAGCCTTAGCCTATTTTTCTTTCATTCACCCAAAATTTTGAAAACCCCTTTGTGGGTTCCAACTATTCGGACCAACACGAGTAGCTTGCTTGTATGTAAATGCGGAAGTTAAACACAACAAGTTATGCAAGATTGAAGCTAGATATCACCACAAACTCAAAGGTGTATGTGTATATATATTATCAACAAGTAAACATACACTTTGACAAAACACACAAGAAGCAAAATAACCCTATCTATGACTTTTTCTCTCTAGACAGTGAGTTATGTGTGTGTTGAGTGACTTACAACAGAAACAGACGAGTTTCTATTTATAGTCCAATTTAAGCTTTCTGCGACACAACCCTTGTGTCGTATAGACTAATTATGCGACACAATGCTTGTGTCGTATGGACGGGTTCTGCGACACAATGCTTATGTCGCAAAGAGTGAATCTGCGACATAATCCTTGTGTCGCAAGATTACAAAACTTGTAATTAAACAATATCTTATCTATACAATGCGTAATTACAATAATGACACAATTACAGACTGAGACCAACTGACAGACACAACTAGATGTACCAACAAACTCCCCCGTGTCTTCAGCTTGGTCTTCAAAGAATTTCTTCAATTAGCTTCAGTCTTTAAACCCATCCGGGTGGAAAGTTTCCACCAGCATGCACACCAAAAGAGAAACATATATCGACGATTTTCTGAAATCGCTTCGCCAGAATTGTGTTGAACTCGTTGTCAGGATTGTAGCGAATACGATTGTCGAATAGTTTCTTCATGTCATCCTTTGACAAGTTTATTAAGCTCATCGGGTCAAATATCCTGAATTCTGCTTTAGGTAAACCCCACAGAGAAGTAGACCCAGTTTGAGGCACAGAATCAGGCACATGGACAAGAACGGCTTCGCCGGTGTGAGCATCCAGTTCCCAGTAATGAAATCGTTTCAGCAAATTAAGGGGAACAGATTCTAGCGAGACTTCACGAAGACAATTAGCAGGAGGATAGTGATTTCTGACGATTGGCTGATTTGTCTTTGGGTCAAGCTTTTTCTTGAAAGTGAAACGAGTACCCAGCACAGGTCTGACATAATGATATTTCCTTGATCGAATCTCAGCTCGCATGACCTTCTGAATAACTTCAGCTATTCCGTCTTTATGAGGGTTGATCAACTGAAGACGAGTAAGACGAACAAGATCGTGCTTTGGCAACGTACTCAATTTCTTCAGAGATCGACGAAAGTACTGGATACCGTCACGTCTCTTGATCATGAACCTTCCCTTGTTCACCTTCCAACTTTTAATAAGGCCGGTATAATCACCGCCTACCTTGTATTTCTTGCAGGTAACAGGAACAGGTTCGATATTTTTACCTTTTATAAACCAGTTATCCCTGATGGATATTCCCCTGTCAATAGGAACATGTTCGAACGTATCCTGTGGGAAGATGTCATTGTAATTTGTCCTTGGGAATCCTGTGGGAACTGGTAGATCTTGAGAGAGTCCGACAGGTTCAGACGATTCAGGAGCAGAGGTAGCCTGAGAAGAAGATCCTGAGGTGGATCCTGGTACATAGATGAATGCAGGCTCTGACTCATCGTCCGAAGAATCAGATACAACAATACCTTCTTGTGGGTGAGAGGGCTGATCAACATATTCTTCATTTGGGTCAAGCCCTTCCTGCTCAACCTCAATATCATCATTATTTGCAGCCTCGAAATCAAAAGGCTCTTCAGGCACAACCCCATCCTCATAAACCACAGCTTGAAAGTATGTCAAATTGCAATAGGTGTAATCAACAGCTAACGGTTTCGGTTGCCCTGGTAACTCAAGAATGTAATCTAAAATAGGAGTTTCATTGATAACAGAATCATTTACATTTTCGGTATTTACATTATCATCGCCCTCGGCGGAAACCCTAGGTGTTGATTCTAAAGCCGGTTGGCTTGACTCCCCCGAAGCAATAGCTTGGGTTTCCAGCAGTAGAATCTTGGACTTCAGCTCAGCATTCTCCTTTTCCAGGATTGAGATTCTGGCATCTTGAGCTTCAAACACCGTGAGTTGAGCTTCCATGTCATGCTGCATTTTATCAAGCCTGCGCAGGAGCTCTTGAATAACCGCCGGGTGAGGGGTGATAGGAGATTCGGTTCTCGGGAGCTCAGAAGATGTAGAGGTTGAAGTGCGAGAGCGGCGAACCGGAGGAGCCAAAATATCAGCCTCAGAAGAATCACGAGGTCGTTTACCTCGGCTAGAAGATTCAGGAGGTGGAGAAGGTGGCTGATATGCGTCGATCTCACGATCGAGATCGACAAACTCCTGATCCAGAGGGTCTGGCAAAACAGACTGTTGTGGAGCTGCAGGTGGTTGAACTGGTGGTGGTTGTTGGGCCGGAGGTGGAACTGGGGTTGGTGGAACAGTAGGCCTGGGAGCTGGATCGTTAAACTGTTCGCCAGGTGGACCAACATAGGCCTGATCAATGATATGACCGAATAAGGCAACCTCCCTTTCCGGTGCCTGACCCTGCTTAGCAAAAGAGGTACAGATTGTGTAGATCCTGGTGTTCATCGGCGTCTGCTTGAAGGTATGAACAGTAGCCACAGGAAGACCAGGAAGAAGATGATTCAGCAGAAGCTGAGTGAATCGAGGATACAGGGCCCACTTTTCACGGGTATCCAGTGCGTTGGTGACAAAACCCCTGAAGATGTAACCAGAGAAGTTGAAGGGCTTGTTGTAGATTAACGCAAGAAAAGCGGAGACCGTTGCGTAACTCATACCCTCGAGACCTGCCCTGCGGCTGGAAAGACAGACAATCACGATGTGGGCCAGATACCGCCAAACCTTGGTCATATAGGTTTTCTTGTACTGGTCCACGGGGATGTCCTGATAACCAATAGATTGCATCCCTTGAGCAATGGCCGCAGCAGAAAACTGAGTGAACATATCAGGGTTGTCTCCAAATTCGAAGAAATCCCGAATCAGCTGCTCAGAAAAGATGACCTCGTGACCTCGAACCTTTGAAATAATACGAGTATCCTGTTCCTCTTTGTTGACCACGGCGTTGTCCCAAAACTCAGTAATGTGATCTCTCAAAATTCGCGTGTCAGCAGTAATGGCTTTGTGGATTCGAGACCGGCGTAGAAAAGATATCATCGGTCGATATGGACGCGATGTCTCGACAGCAGTGTTCAGGAAAGCCACTATGTTGTGACGTGGTTCCCAAAAGTATTTCGTCACATCGATCTCAGGAACTGGAACAGCAGGTTGATCAGCCATGACTGTAAAAACAGTAATACAACCAAAAGCTCGAGCTGCGTTAGCGTTAGTACAAAAAAAAATAATCGCGTTTTAATTTTACAAATGTTTTGCGACACAGTAGTTGTGTCGCAGAACAGAGATACGACACAGTGCTTGTGTCGTATAGGTAGACTACGACACAGGGCTTGTGTCGCAGGACACGTGTCACGCGGACAGAGTTTCCCTTGCATTTAACATTTTTTGAGAAATTAATCTCAGATGCGACACAATAGTTGTGTCGTAGGGTTGTGTCGTATAAAATGATACGACATAAATCTTATGTCGTATGTTGTGTCGTACACAATACGACATAAACAGAGGGAATCAATACGACATAAAACTGTTTGATCTATGCGACACAACGCTTGTGTCGTATGTTGTGTCGCAAAGATGAACACCAAACCGACCCAGAAATAATTATGACAAAAATTTGGGGTTTTCAAAATTTAAGCATACCCTAGGGTTCGCATACAATAGGGGATCAGTAATTACAAGTTTGCTAACCTTAATAACCCCTAAACCCTAACTAATTTGAAAAATAAACGGAACCCTAAACCCGTAATGTCCACAACCTAATTATAAGCAGGAAAGGCAAAGAAAATACGAGGGATCATACCAAAGGAAGCGTAAGGATGAGACGAGTGGGAATCGAGCAATAAATCTCTGGAAATAGCTTCGAATCAACAGAATCGACAAAGAAAACGACTGTGTCGCAAAGTCGCAGTTGTGTCGCAAAATCGTCTGTGTGTCGTATGAATTGTGTCGTGGGTAATTATGAAAGCGTAATTAGTTATGTCGTATGTTGGGAATAGTTAACCCCAAACTCGCATGCGACATAAGATACGACACAATGGTTATGTCGTACAGACGAGATACGACACAATGTACGACACAATTCTTGTGTCGTATAAGTGTAATACGACACAATGCTTGTGTCGCACAGAAGACAGAGCAGATTTTAGCGACATATAATTGGATTTAGAATTCGATTTTGATTGAGACTAAAGAATTTTCGCAAGAAAAACGATTTGTGACAAACAAAATAAAGATAAGATAAAGGAAAATACAACTATAAAAATAAAGTTTAACAAAAATATCTGCAAGCACAATATCCTTTTTGGTGACGGAGTTATGATAATTCTGGTTAGGGATCATATTGACACAACATGCAATAATTAGGAATAGTAAGAGTTATTTCGATCATCAGTATATTTGTCCGCTTTAAATTTTCTTGACGTACTAGAAACACTTTTTATAAAAATTATTTCAAGACGATTATTAGTATATTTGTCCACTTAAACGTGTTATACTCACATCTAGGAGATAATTTAATTATTATTGGACTGTTCATTTCGCTGTGGACACTACCATAGATATACATCTTAACTTGAGACATAGACCATGTTTCCATTTACAGAGAGAATATTAGAAAATCAAATTTAAGAATCAAGACAGCGGTGACAGGTCTGTACGTGCGTACAACAGAGCGACATAACTTGATTCAGGTTTAAGCAAAACCGAACTTGGTCAAACCCTTTTGGGCGACCTTGTAAGGTATCTTGATTTTTAAAGACTTTTCAAGTACTTTGACTTGCGTTTGCTTAATTTTAAAATATATATCAACAGAAGCCAGGTCTATACTTACGTATAACAGAGGAAACTGTCAATATATACCCCCAGATGATATCGAATAAACTTCTTTCACGAAAACATATCTAGTCTAAGTAAGATATTAAGACTTGTGTCATACATCAAATGGTGTTGGACCACTTGAAATGGACAATTATCATTTAAACTTCTTAATAATTCTCAAAGAGATTTGTATAACATGCCTACTAATACATCGTATGATGAAGATAATGTTTATAAAAACTGATTTTAATATGTCAAATAAATCTACTGACACATCCAGGATAGATCTTAAAGTTTCCATATTCATTGCATGTCATTCAATGTACTATCATATCCCAAGTTGTTTACAGACACAACTTCAACGTCTACTTTAAAAATGTAGCAACCTAGCATTTCTTTAATACTACAAAGTATAAAGAGTGGCTGTTGCGATTTTTTTTTTTTTTTTTTTTTTTTTTTTTTTTTTTTTTTTTTAACTCAAACAACTCTGTACATAAAACTAGTCACAAATCATTTCTTGAGATCAAGGGGAATCATCCCTATCATATCTACAAGTTCGTTGAAACGAGCACGCGAAAATGCTTTGGTGAAAAGATCGGCCTTTTGCATGAGGGTATCTATGTGAGTAAGGTCTATCAAGTGTTTCTCATAGCAATCTCTTATGAAGTGAAACCTAATCTCTATGTGTTTGGTCTTAGAGTGTTGAACAGGATTGCGAATAATAGATATAGCAGCAGTGTTATCAATATGAATAGGAGTCAAGGTAAGAAGTAACCCATAATCACGCAATTGGTGTTGAATCCACAGAATTTGGGAGCAACAACTTGCAGCAGCAATGTATTCAGCTTCCGCTGTTGAGGTGGAAACAGTTGTTTGCTTTTTACACTGCCAAGACACCAATCTGGAGCCAAGATATTGGCAACCTCCTGTAGTTGACTTCTTATCCGAATTGCAGCCGCCATAATCAGAATCAGAATAGGCTGAGAGAGAGAAGTCTTTCTCGTTTGAGTACCATAGACCAAGTGATGGCCTATATTTAAGGTAACCAAATATTCTCTTTACAGCCTTCATGTGAGAAACTTTGGGCTTCGCTTGATACCTGGAACAGATAGACACAGCAAACACAATATCTGGTCTTGATGCAGTAAGATACATCAACGATCCTATCATAGAACGATAATCTCGCTCCTTGCAGTCTTCTTCGTGTTCAGCAGGCCCGAGTTTGTGATCAGTTTCAATAGGAGTACCATATGGTTTACAGTCATGAAGCTCATACCGAGTCAACATGTCATTGACATATTTGGACTGATGAATGTAGAGTCCTTTATCAGACTGCTCAACCTGTACACCCAGAAAGAATTTGAGTTCTCCCATGGCACTCATCTCAAACTCGGACTTCATAATTTTTTCGAAATCCCTGCACAAAGAATCATTAGTTGAACCAAATATAATGTCGTCCACATAAACCTGTACCAGCAGCAAATCTTTTCCATCCCTTTTAATGAAGAGAGTGCTGTCGATGTGGCCTCGAGAAAAGCCATTTTTCGTTAGATGATTTGCCAACCTCGCATACCAAGCTCTGGGAGCTTGATGAAGACCATATAAAGCTTTGCCTAACTTGCAAACATAATCAGGATGAATAGGATCTTCAAAACCTGGAGGTTGTTTGACATACACATCCTTCAGAACCTCTCCATACAGAAATGCGCTCTTGACATCGAGTTGATAAACCCGAAAACCTTTAAATGTTGCAAAAGCCAGAAAGATGCGAATAGATTCCAGTCTTGCAACTGGAGCAAACACATCATCATAGTCCAAACCCTCGATTTGAGTAAAACCTTGAACCACCAACCGTGCCTTATTTCGAATAACAACGTCTCTGTCATCCTTTTTCACACGGTATACCCAGCGAGTGCCAATTGGATCGACATCTTTGGGTAAAGGAACCAATCTCCAGACATCAAGCTTTTTGAATTGATTTAGCTCTTCCTGCATAGCCTCAATCCAGTATGGATCTTTCAACGCTTCGTCTATTTTCTTTGGTTCAAGCTGAGATAGGAAGCATTCTTCCATATTTTCATCCAAGAAGGCAGGAGAGGCAGTAGAAGATTCCTCACGAATCTCATTGGCAGCTACCTGACCTCTAGTTAGAACACCTTGTTGAAGTCCACCAATGATGTTATCAGTGGGGTGGGAAGAATGAATTCGAAGTTGAGGAATCGGATCAGGCACAATGATCGAATCCAGATTAGAAGGAGCGGCTTCTGAATGTTCAATAGCAACTGAGTGATCAGTAGCACAGCTTTCATGGTCAACCGGTAAGTTGATATCAGTTTCAGTTACTGGATTTGATTCAGTAGCCATCTGATCTGCGTCGGAGGGAATATCATCATAGACAATATTTTCAGGAGGTACAGCTCTAGTAGTTGAAGTAGATACTTCAGAAGAAAGATCTAAACCATGAAGTAAAGATACCACCTGATCTTCTTCACTAAATTTGGGAAGATTGAAAGAATCTACCAACTTGTCATACTCAAACAAGGATTCCGGTCCCTTGCCCTTTGGAGAATCAGTATACTTCATGAACCTTACTTCAAAATGTTCCTCAATTCTCCCAGTAGACTTGTTGAAAACTCTTTTGTTTGGCGAGTTCACAGAATATCCCAAAAATAATCCATCGACCGCCTTTTCATCAAATTTGCCTACGGAGTCCTTGGTAATTAAGATGGTGCAAGGACACCCAAAAGGCTCAAGAAACTTCAAGTTTGGTTTGCGATTATTCAGCAATTCATAACAAGTTTTGTTTCGCTTTTTAACCATGGAGACCCGATTTAACACATAGCAGGCAGTGTTAACAGCTTCAGCCCAAAATGTAGTAGGCAGATGCGAGTCAGACAACATAGTTCTTGCTGTCTCAATGATTGTCCTATTCTTTCTTTCAGCGACACCATTTTGCTGAGGAGTACGAGCGGCACTGAATTGATGGAAGATTCCTTTTCGAAGACAATACATTTCCAAGGTTCTGTTCTTGAATTCTGTTCCATTATCGCTGCGAAGTTTCTTGATTTTCAGGTTACACAGATTTTCCAGACGATCGAACAAGTAGGTTAAAGTATCGGCTGTTTCATCCTTTCCAGCCAAGAAATATACCCAAGAGAACCTTGAGTAATCATCAGTAACGACCAGACAATATGACTTCCCTCCTATACTTTTCTTGTTCACAGGACCAAACAAATCCATGTGAAGCAATTCCAAAGGAGATTCAATAGAGTTCACCTGCTTAGACTTATGGAACATCTTGTGTTGTTTCCCTTTAAGACAGGAAATGCATTCATCATTTATTACAAATGATCTTTTAGGCACACCTAACACAAGATCATTATTGACAAGATAATTCATTCTGCGAAAATGAATATGTCCCATGCGTCTGTGCCAAAGCAGTGAATCTTTAGAAGATGCTTTTGATAGCAAACAAGTATGCTCCTTGGTAGTAACTGTTTGCATATCCAAAATGTACGAATTGCGTACACGGGGTGCTCTCAGTAGCACCCATTCCTCGGGAATAACAAATCCCGGTTTCAAAATCAAACATTCAACATCTGTAAATGCTGTAGTAAACTTCTTGTCGCACACTTGAGAAACACTGATCAGATTGTGTTGCAGTTCCTCGACATAGTTTACTTTATCAAAGCTTACTTTTCCATTTGTAAGAGTGCCTTGTCCCGTGATGTTACCACCTGTATCTCCAGCAAAAGCAACATGTCCTCCACGATATGGTTTAACGTTTGACAAAAGAGACATGTCACCTGTCATGTGCCGTGAGCAGCCACTATCCACATACCATTTACTGCTTTGTACATGATCTGACTGCTACAGCACAACATGAGGAGAAAGTTAGTTAGAAATGGAGACCCAGGCCTTTACAGACTTGGGTACTCCAGAGACCTCATCAATAATAACTACATCAGTTAAAACTTTGTTTTTCAGGAGATCAGAAGTATTTCCTGATGCAGTATTACTTGATGATGGGTCATTTGATGACTCTTTTGGTCTCCAAACATTCGCTGGACCAATATGGGGTCGCTTATTAACAATGTTAGGCTGTTTAACCGGTGGTTTACTGGGTCTAGCATTATTAACTTTCGAGATAGACGGTTTAGCGAGTGTACTTTTCTTTGAAAATGATTTTACAGTTGAATTTTTGGAAATACCTTTTGATAACATTTTCCTCGAAAGCAACGGACATTGATTAATCAAATGACCTTGTTTCTTGCAGTAGAAACATGATCGTCTCTCCTTAAAGGTTTGGTCGTCTCTCCCTAAGAATTTAGGTGATATAGACATCTTTGAAGTGAATGTCTCAGAATGTGAAACAAAGGATTTGACAGAATTCTTGATTGATTCATAACCAGTATTCTTAGAATCATTCCTTTTAAGTTCAGCCTTAGTCTTAGTACTACTTTGTGAAGAATTATCGTTTGTCTTAGAAGTAATAAAGTGGTTATCAGGCTTAGAGTAGTTCTTTTCACATTGAGACACACACTTACAAGGAATATCTCCGACTTCGACCCTCTTTTCAGTAGTTTTTGAGGGAGCAGACTGAAAACTACCGAAGGAGGTTAACTGGACAAATCCTGATGAGGTAAACTTAACAGGTTCGAAAGGCTTCACTTGTTTAGCCTTGACCAACTTAGTTTTCTTTCTATCATGTTTGACCTCTGTGTTAGCTTGATAAACTTCAGGCGACTTAGGAACAGGTAACCTAACAGATTCAACTAAGGGTGTCTCTACTTGCTTGATAGCAGGTTCATTAACCGTCTGTTCAACAGGCTTTGTATCTACTAAGATAGTAGGCACAAAGTCTTTAATTTCATCCTTACACGGTCTACACAAGTTTACATCTAAAGATGGAGGCGGTTGATTATGATAACCCAGACCGGATTTATCTTTAGTGTTAGACCTACCCGTCTGCAGGATTTCAGTAAAGACCATGGATGAAGTATTGATATTCTTGAGTTTTCGTTTGTAATCAACAACTTCGGCTTGGGAGGCAGCCAATTCCTTTTTTAAATGAGCAATCATTTTTAAGTAACTATCAATTTCATCTTGATTACTAAAAATTAGAGCTTTTAGCTCCTTTTTATCCTCAATTAATTGATTAATGTTACTTTCAAAGTGTTTCTCATTATTTTTCAAAACTTTGTTTGCCTCTATCAAATTCAAGATATCAGACTTCAGGTTGTTATTATGTTCCATAAGCCCATTCACTTTACCAGTTAAACTTATACAAGAATCACAAGAAAATGACGCAAATTTTACCTCATTGTTGATGGCCATGAAGCATTGTTCTTGAGTTTCATGAGCAGAAAAGTCATAAGCATCACCATCTTCAATCAACAATGCAGTCTTAGCCGTAGAGTTCTCAATCTGTTTTGGAGTAACAGATGGCTTTGTGAAACCAGTGGCCGGCTGTCGTCCTTTCTCGCATTCTCTGGCAAAATGACCAAGATTCTGACACTTATAGCATTTGATTTTGCTTTTATCGAATCCCATTGGAGTTCGGTCAGAAGCGTCTTCAAGAGATCTTTTTCCAGTTCTTCTCAGATAGTTCTTGGCTCTGCGAGTAAGCATAGCCATATTCCATCTAATATCTATTCTTTCTAACTCATCTGGATCAACTTGATTGAAATCTTCATCAGTCAGTTCTAGAGTACTGACTCTTTTAGAAAGAAAATCTTCGTATGATGACAGAAAAGCAGTGAACATTGCAGCATGCTCATCTGTGGTGGCTGAAGAAGGAACTGACGATGATGAACAAGGTTTACTTGAAGAAGTAGTATAAGTTGGGAGGGATGAAAAGGTTCCTACAGCAGGATTACTGTAAGAAGAAGAAGATCTCTGGGAATTAACTTCAGATGAAATGAAAGCGAATCCACTATTACTTGATTCTGATGTACGAGCAGTGGATCTAGTTTCCTTCTTTTGAATATCTAAGGCACCAGCTTCAAGCTTTCCAACAAGATCATCTAAGGACAATTGCATTGTCTTAGGATCATTTTCTAACAACAGGACTCGCGTTTCCCAACTTGGAGGAAGAGCAGCTAAAGCCTTTTTGTTAATTTCAGAATTCTTCAGATTATATCCTCCAGCTTGCAATTCATTTACAGTACGTGTAAATCTGCACAGCATGTCTCTGACAGTCTCATTCTTCTGGATATAGAAGTAATCAAACTGAGTTTTGATTAATTCCAGTTTGCTCTCGATGAACTCTGAATTACCACCAAATCTCTTCTCAATAGCCATCCAAAGATCATACGCGATTGTTTGAGGAAACATATCCAAGATGTCAGTTGGAAGTGACATAGTAATAGCAGAGTGAGTTTTTCGTTCAATTTCCCATGCTTTTCGTTCTTCGGGAGTGTAAGAACGAATAGGTTTGGGTGGAGGAATGCCCATGTGTTCTCCAAGAGCAACCGGAGCTTCATATCTTTCAAGAAGAGCCAATTCCATGACAGGATCAGTGAATAACACAAAAGATATAAATCGTTGTTTCCAAGCTCGGTATTCCATTCCTGGCGCAAAGTAAGGAGGTTTATTTGCACTACCGATTGTAGCATTATGTTGTAGAACTGCATCAACACTTTGAAGAGACATGTTGAAAATCTGCAATAAAAGTTAGAAAATATTCCACAAACAAGCTGAAATTTTGTCTAAGTCTGGGAAAATGCGACACAGTGGTTGTGTCGCAGAAGGTCAATACGACACAAGAGAAGTGTCGCAGAACTTAATCAGACAGAAGACAAAAATGCGACACAACAGTAATGTCGTATGTTATGTCGCAGCTTGTGTCGCAGACCAGTTAAGGTCAAAGAGGATTGTGTCGTAGGATTATGTCGCACGTTATGTCGCACATTATGTCGTAGACAAGTTAATGTCGTATAGTTGTGTCGTATGAACAGTGGTACGACACAATGTTTGTGTCGCAAAGACGTGCGTGCAGACAGCCTTGAGCCCACAAAAAAATTTCAACTTTCAATACAAATAATAAACTAATACCCCATGCTTTGCTGCAGTTACAATACTAATTTTTTAAGCAAAAGATTACCAACTTTTGTCTTAAAACAAATTCCAAGGTTTGACAAACACAAACACTTAGGAATCAAACACCAAAATAAGCTCAAATATGCCCTTTTTTTTTTTTTTTTTTTTTTTTTTTTACCAAGAACACCAAGAACACACAAAATAAAAATATCACTTTTTTGGACTAAAATCTTGCAAAAACTAACTCGCAACCACAACTCAAGAGTATGTGGCTCTGATACCAATTGTGGGTTCCAACTATTCGGACCAACACGAGTAGCTTGCTTGTATGTAAATGCGGAAGTTAAACACAACAAGTTATGCAAGATTGAAGCTAGATATCACCACAAACTCAAAGGTGTATGTGTATATATATTATCAACAAGTAAACATACACTTTGACAAAACACACAAGAAGCAAAATAACCCTATCTATGACTTTTTCTCTCTAGACAGTGAGTTATGTGTGTGTTGAGTGACTTACAACAGAAACAGACGAGTTTCTATTTATAGTCCAATTTAAGCTTTCTGCGACACAACCCTTGTGTCGTATAGACTAATTATGCGACACAATGCTTGTGTCGTATGGACGGGTTCTGCGACACAATGCTTATGTCGCAAAGAGTGAATCTGCGACATAATCCTTGTGTCGCAAGATTACAAAACTTGTAATTAAACAATATCTTATCTATACAATGCGTAATTACAATAATGACACAATTACAGACTGAGACCAACTGACAGACACAACTAGATGTACCAACACCCTTATTCCCCTACCCACCAGAAAACTTATCTTAGTATTTTTGAAAAAAGAGATATTTGGATATTCCTTTTTGCTTTCACTCCAAAAATCACAAATAAAGTTTACTAAAACTTCTCGTGTGCGTTTTATTGATCCATATAGAAAGAAATCGAGAGTCATGTGGTGCGAAAAATTGGCACCAAAGTAAACTCAAAAATCATCAAAGGATTGAGAAATGAAAATAAGAAGGGATCTCAAAAAAGGGAAATAAAAGAAAATCCCTTAGAAATTTCTTGGCAAGAAAAATCTAAGCCCAAAAATAGAAATAGAAATAGAAAAGAAAAGAAAAAGAAAAGAAAATAGCTGAAATAAAGCTAAGTGCTTCGACTCTCTCGAAAAACTCGACTCTTCAAAAGAAATATCATTCTGTGTTTTCAAAGATAGAAGTCAAAACAGCTATCTTATCCCCAAATGAGTTATCCGTTTCCGTTTTCATTAAAAAGGATATCTAGATAAAAAAATTTTAAAGGTGCCAAGATAAGCAAACACCCTTAGGAACCTAGATACCCCAAATCTATCCATACCCTTTTTAAACCCACACCAAACATTACAACCCATTTGAATGTCCTGGGATAATCAGTACCGTCCCTGTCTATGTGATGAAGATTTGATCCTCGGGCAAGCCTATGACGACGAATGCTGCACGACTGGTATTTGAGCGATTTTTCATTTGGCTTAGGATAATAGGAACCCCGATACACTTTGAGTGAATTGAGTGACCACCAGTGAGATCGCCCAGTCGTGTATTTTCCACAATTTGAGAATTGAAAGTTTGCCTAAGTGAACCATCTTGAACAACTTTTAGATACGTCATGTGAACACCTCTTATTTATCTAACGGGAAATGCTTGTTTCCAATCTGTGTAAATTCTTTGTTGTGGTTAGAAATCAAATATTTTCTATGGTAAGAGGGTAAGTTTGCTTGAGGACAAGCAAATGTCTAAGTGTGGGATATTTGATGACACGCAAAAAGTCATGTTTTTGCGTGCATTAATCTCACCTTTTTGGCCCAATATTTGACGAAACTAATCAAAATAGATACTTTATCATTAAAACTCGTCACATGGGCCAAAATATAGACAATGTTTCAAAAGTCATCTAAAATGATCGAAAAACACGATAAATCTAACGAATACGATCACAAGCATTCTCGTTCACTCGATCTAGCACTTTTTGAGCTACACAAAGAATTATGACCTCTAACTTATGTCATTTTCTTCGTTAGGAAAATACGATCGCATGGATATAAAGAACGCTCAAAACGGATAAACGACGAAGAAGTTACGCCCGAACGAAGAAACGAAGAACCGAGGGAGCCGGATACGGCTGAACCAGGCCGTATACGGCTGGTCCAGGCCGTATACGGCTGGACCTAGACCGTATACGGTCTGTGTAGGCCGTATACGGCCTGTACCTGGCCGTATACGGTCCAGTTTGCCCGTATTCACCCTGTGCACAGCCGTATACGGTCCAGTTTGCCCGTATTCACCCTAACTCAGCCGTATCGTGCGTTTGGGTGATAAAAATCTGATTTTTATTTGCCCTTGCGATACGGTTGTGCATTTTGAAGTTTGGATACGGTCTACGGATACGGTTGTGCGAGCTCTATAAATACTAGCCTCATTCTCATCATTTCAACACCTCACACTACATCCTACACCAACACACTTCTACACTTTCTCTCACTACTCTCTCTCTAAATTAGTTAGTTAGTTAATTAGATTAGTTAAGCTAGTAGATTAGTAGCTTAATTGTAACGGAGGTGCTCCGAGACTGCGGTGTCGCACGATTTGTAATACAGCTTTGTCAGGTTTTATTATAATCTCTATCTTGTTATTTTAAATAATGTTGTGCTGTTGCTATACTTGTTTAGAATTATTTGCTAGGGTTATTGCCATGCTTAGCTAGACAAATCTGTGTTTGCTATGATAGTTGCCATGCTAGGGTAGTTATACTTAAATCATGTTGTTACTCTGTTTGTATGCGGTTGAAATATATTTGAATCTATGAATTGAATCTCAAGTGTTTATCTATCCAACTTATGTTGTGGTTAGTGACATCCTTCTAGGCTTGGCCAATTGCTAGTTGTATGCCGCTAATTATTCTGTGTCTGATGATCGTTGAACTCGACATGGCCGGTGTTCTCCTGGTTGCAATATTACCGGAGGGAGACACGGAGCGTAGGATTAGAGATAGATTAGATTCATGCCATTTAACAAGTGCCTTAGAAAGAACTTTCAGGGCACTTGTGACTTGACCATGTACCCTGTCACTCTGCATAAATTGATCCCTGCTATGCTGCCTTTCTGCATGTTCTTGTTTGATTGTTGCTTAGGGTTTGCATGCTAGTATCTGTTATGCTGATTAGTTACATGATTAGGTTTTCAAATATATATATATCAATTGCATATGCCAGTTTAACATGCATAGAATAGTTAAAATGATTTATATGGAATAATGATGAACAATTTAATCGGCCGTTAGACCAGACCATCCCAACTTGTCCCGGTGGGAAACCCATGTTCATGTTTTTGTTTATTCAACAATTCATGCCATGATGCGGATATCTCAAATGTCCGAGATTGGGGGACAAGACTCGAGGATGGTTGTTGGTTAAATTGGTTGCTACATTTGGGACAACTTCCGGTGTAGTTTACATTCCATAACTGTTATCCATGTGACATATTATTTATCTGATTGCGGACAACTCTACGTTGGATAGATAATAGGCTAGTAGTTATGGCTCATTAGGAAATATTAATGTCATCTTAACTAAGGCTGTATCTCATTAACTACCCCTAAATAGCATGAGTAATTATCATAGTAAACACTCGCGTCACCTATAAGTTCTCGTTGCCACCTCCACCCCACTTTACTTTAAATTAGTTTTATTTTAGATAATTAGTAGTTAGTTAAAAACCAAACCAAAACAAAACTTCTTTTAAAAACCCTAGCTAAATTTCCACAGATAACTAAAGTCCTAGATCCCATGCCCGTTGTAGTTTGAAGAACGACCCTAGGTCATACCTATCGCTATACTTATCCATAGCTTTAGTATACTTAGGCCCAGCAAAATAAAAATAAATCTTTTAACTCCTGATCCGCGTCCGGACGGAAGGTCCGACGACGGGGTGACAAACCCGACTGACCGTTTGGGCGCGATCAAAGACTTACGTGTAAAGGTTGCCAGAATGGAAGAAGCTATTCTGGAATTTGAAAGCCAACAAATAGTATTAACAAGGCTACAAGAAGATCATGAGCTTGCGTTAAAGACTATTCAAGTTCTTCGTGAACGACTCTTTGAATCTGAAAAGGATGTGAAAAAGGTTCACGAATGTAAATCTTCGTGTGAGATGAAGAAATTTTCTCAGTTCACTAATTATTCTTTACAAAAGAATAAGAAGTGTATGAAGTGTTCTGGGAAAATAAAATCAACCAAAACAAGTAATCATCTAAAGGTTGGTTATCGTGATAGTTCCGGTAACATTAAATGTAACAAAAGTTCGGCTTCAACATTTCCAAAGAAAACAAGAGAATGTAAACGGACACTACAACCGGAATCGAGACAAACAAAGTCTTATGCTTATACTCGTGAGCAACTGTTTGCGTTTGCACCACCACGGTTTCATCATATGGTGGAAAATAGGCGAAAAGATTTTGTTCCTTTCTCCTGGAGGACATCGGTTCAGCGTAACGAATTTAGAAACAAAACAGGATGTTTAAACTTCAGGTGGAGTTCGATGTCTTTGGATTTTATTGATGAATCATATCGGAAGGTCTCAAAGATTTCAAGAAATATTGGGGCCGTGCTAAAATGGGTTCCGAAAATTAAAGTTTAGTTTTTATTTTTGTATTTGTAAATAGTATACAAATATACAACATACATTAAAAAAAAATTGTTTCTGTTATTTGAGCACGGTTATATACTTATCTGAAGACCAAGGAGAAAGATTAAGAGAAAGGAGAATCCAGCTTCATCAACAACAAAATGTTTGCATCTGACGATCCTTCAAGAGTTCAAGGAGAATCTGCTTTTCTGGGGGAGTTTGTTGATGCAAGATCAACATGTTTATTGAACATGCAGATTCTTGGAGGTTTTGATGAAGTTGTTGACTAGAGAGAGGATTAGTGCTGGAAGGTAATCAAGCTAAAGTTGAAGATTTGAAGACTTATCCAATCTTTTGCCAAGGGGGAGTTTGTTGATGCAAAATCAACATGCTTATTGTCAATAGTTTGTATAGGATATTTAGCTTGAAAATGTATTGAATTTGCATGTGTGTTGTGGCCTGCGACACTAGGCCTGTGTTGCAGATTGCGACACTAGGAATGTGTCGCAGATTGCGAAACTAAGCCTGTGTCGCAATGGGAAGGCGTCCTGTGACACACGGCTTGTGTCGCAGGGTCCAGACTATATAAGTGTGTTTAGGGTTTCTTTTGTAATAGATCGATCATTTTGTGTAAGGAACATTTAGAGAAAGTCAGAGAGGGTTTCAGAGAGTTTGTGTTTGGTGCTTCAACGTTTGTTTTTGTTAATCAATAAACATAAACATTATTTATATTCTCGTGTTTGTTTAATTCACGTTCAATACAATTGATTATACAATTGATTGTTGATTTCTGCTATTCAATCAGTTTCGATTCATCTACGAGATCGTTACGAGGTACTAAGAATTTGTAATTTTCTATGTTAAAGAGTAATTTTGGTACTTGATTATTAGGCAAGTGTATACTGAGTACAATATCTTCTTTTATGTTTGCAATTTTCGTACATGTGCTTTTAACAAAAGAAGCTGAAGTACATCAGCCCTTACTAATTTAGCCCTTACTAATTTAGCTGCAAAATCACATGAAAAAGGCACACATGGATGGTTTTTCTCCATTTTCTCAATTACAATGGTTTTTCTGCGATTAATTATACTAGTTTGATTAGTTAATATATGGATGTCTTTCATTTCATCTCATAGGTTGAAGTTGTGAACATATGTCAAGAATTAGGCGTAGGTCCTGGTGGTTTTTACAAGCATGGTTTCTCAAGTGGATCAAAAATGAACTTACATCGGATGTTTTTTGGTCTAAATTGGGATCCACAAAGTTATTCTAGGAAATGTTTCAGAAGTGATGGTTTTAAAGCACCGCCCCTTCCAGATCAGTTTATTTCATTGGTTGAAACTACACTTGAAGAAGCTGGTGACATTTCGGAGTCAAAGGATGAAGTTCCTTTTATGTCCCCATATATTTGTATTGTCAATTTCTATACAACCATAGACTGTCTTAATCTTCATCAGGTTAGTTTTCACTTGCATATGCATACATATATACATGTACGCATGATGTCTTTAAATTAGTGAGTAGATTTGGACAAAAAATTGGAAGTATTTAACGGTTTGGCCTGAATTGTAGTTTTTCGTCTTTTGTAATCTTTATTGTTACTTTTGACAATTTTATTATAATGGTGGTTGGTCACTTGGTCAGTCCTATAACATGGAACGCGGATATGTTAATTCATCATTTTAGCTATAAAAGCCTCTAATTCATAGTTTAAGATGGCAAAATGGGTATGACTTAGAATGGTTCTCTTTTCAGTGCAGTCCAAATCGTCTGGCTCTGGTTGGGCCGACAACTAAAACCATAAACATGTGTCGTACCTTTTAAAAATATAAATTGAGTAAATGGATATTGTGCTGAATATGCATAATAAACTCCATTATTTAATAAAACACCACATCAATTTGGAAGTCCGCCCTCAATAACGGCCCCGCCTTTAGTGTAAACTGTTTGACTCGTTAAAGATGAAATAAAACTGTACTCTACTTGTAAAAATGGGTTGAAATTTCCCCCTATAATCAATGTTTTAAAAACCGGTTTTTTTGTCAAATCGGAGTGAGCACCGATTCCGGTCGAACCGGTTGGACCGGTTTGACCGGCCGGTTGAACCAGTTGCTATTATATATTGAAATAATAGTAATATTATATATTATATTATTATTATTATTTGAAATATAATGGATTTTGAATTTATTTCATCCGACAAGCTTTCTCAGTTTTATGACTTACCTTTTTAAGTGGTCCCATCCCCAATAATTACCCCTCATGAAATCGTACATCACCCTATTTAAATAATAAAAATATAATATATAATATATATATATATATATATATTTATATATATATATATATAATATAATATATCTTACACACACCTAAACATATTCAACATCCATCTTTCTTCAACTTCTATCCTCACCAATAAAAAGATAAAACCAGATCCAACTTCTGCAACTAAGAACACAACAACTAAAAACATAAAAATCACACCCTTTTCCTACTCTATGCAACTAAAAACACAACACTTCAAGATTTCAACTCAAATCATTTGAGATTCCATTTATAATTATTTTATTACCTTAACTCTTTATTTTTCTCATCACCTCCACCACACTTCCGATTACAATCATAAAAAATACCTTGATGTTGGCCAGTGAAGAAAGTAGAAGGTCGGCGAGGCTGCGTGCGTGCGTGCGTAATATGTTTGGTCCAAATGAGAATCTGAAAAACTAAGGTAATAATAATATAAAATATTAAAATCTGAAGAAAAAAAATATATATATATATATAAGAAACCGGTTCAACCCGGTTGGCGGTTTCCGGTTCAACCGGGAAAGTCAACGGCTTGACCCGATCGAGTAAATGGTCAAGAACCGGCTGAAAATGAATCGTAATAATTTTCGGATCCCGTTGGACAGGTCGAACCGGACCGGTTCAACCGGTTTTCAAAACATTGCCTATAATGAATGTTAATTTTCTTATTATGTAGGATAAGAGTGAGAGCCGTAATAGTCTAAGAAAAGGATTGCCTGTGGTATCCTTCTCCATTGGCGACACTGCAGAATTCGTTTATTCTTTTACAGATGATACAAAAAAGACAAAGAAGGTTTGGTTAAAATCAGGAGATGTATTAATATTCGATGGCAAGTCCAGACATATTTTTCATGGTGTAAGTAGAATCATCCCGTATTCAGCTCCTCTGTCGTTGCTAAAAAAAACTGGACTAAGGCCTGGTCGTCTTAACCTTACTTTTAAAAAGCATTAAATTGGTCAAACGATGACGTGGTAGTAAGTTTGACCATGTTGACTTTCCCTTTCATTTTTACAAACTAGAAAATACCTGAAATAAGAAGTTTTGTGACTTTGGAGGGGTTTTTTTTCTAGGACTAGTAAAGTTGGTTTTTGTATGCAGTTTTGCATGTTGATAACCTGAATCTATGATTTCCTTTGACTAATTGGTTGGTTTTTCATATCTCCTTCTCCTTCATGCTTTTGTTTTTGTAGCAATATATGACGGTTTGTTAGTATTGATGCATAATTAGCATGCCTGTTGCCAACAACTTGTATATATACATAGTTTAGCTTGTGTATAGAAAAATGACACTTTTTGTGTTTTAGCGACACTAGGCTAGTTAACAAAAACACGCTCCAAATGATAACATTTACTAAATTTTGTTAACTAAGTCAAAACCGAAGCGATGTTTATAATATCACTAAAAACGACATGAAAAACCTGAAAAACAGAGCAAACTCTTTTAATGAACTGTGACCTATACTCCAAGTTACGGCCTCTAATTAGTGTCATTTTGTTCGTTAGGAAACTACGAAACCGTGGACGCAAGAATCGCTTGAAACGGATAAACGAGGAAGAAGTTACGCTTAAACGAAGAGAACCGGAATACGGTTGAACCAGACCGTATACGGCTGGCCTAGACCGTATACAGCTGGACCTGGACCGTATATGGCCTGCACAGACCGTATATGGCCTAGCACAACCGTATATCGTCTAGTTCAGCCGTATACGGTTGGTGTTCACCCGTATTTGCTCCAGCTCAGTCGTATACGCCCAAAACCACCTGTATCGTGTGTTCAGGCATACAAAATGTGATTTTTATATGGTTGTGCGATACGGTTGTGCATTTGAGGGTTCAAATACGGTTGAAGAATACGGTTGAAGAATACGGTTGAGGGTTTCCTATAAATACAAGCGTCCATCCTCCATTTCCAACACACTTCAACACAATTCACATTCTACACTTCACATTCACTTCACTTCTCTTTACTTTTTCACATTTTTAGCTTTTAGTTTTGGTTTCTCTCTCTAGAGAGATAGATAGTTAGTTAGTTAGAGGTAGAGAGAGGAGCTAGCTTTGTAATCACGGTGTAAAAGCATTCTTGGTGCAAGACTACGCATTTCTCAATATTACTCTACTTAATTACCTGGTGATATCTATTCTCTCATACTTATACTATGTCCGAATTATTTATGCCTTCTTGTATGATGTATGTTGTATTTATTGCCATGATTATTGAGTAGTGTACTATTGCAGTTGTTGAAATATTGATAATTAGACGTGGGGATGATGTTAAATTAATCAATATATAATTGGGAATTATTAAACTCTGATATGCCTGAACTTATCATACATGTAGACTTAGTTTACGGATTACCCTTTCCAGTCCTTCGTGTGACTACTACTTTAGGTTTAGAAACTGATCACCTCTAAATACAGTAGTTTGTTATCTGTGTTATAGTACAAAGCAATGTTTGTTACTGTAATTCGGCTAAAGTACTGGGTATAGCGGTGGAAACACCACAGGTGTAGTACAACGTGGAAGCTCCGGAAAAGGTCATTTGTACCTACATTGTGAACTACCTAGAAAATCTAGAATATGATCTAGGAACCGAAAAACTGTGGAAAGGCTACAGTACACTGTAGGTCTACATCTGGTTATAAAGCTGTGGAAATACCTCAACAAAAGTACACCGTAATTGTACATAGGGTTAGTAAACTGTGGAAAAGCTATAGTACATCGTAAACCTACCTTTGGTTATAAAAGCTTTGGAAATGCTTACAGCACTGTACACCGCAGTTATACCTAGGGTTAGTAAGCTATGCAATAGCTGTAGTACACCGTGAACCTACCTCTGGTTATAAAAGACTGTGGAAACGGTTAGAGTACTGTACACCGCAAACATACCTAGGGTTAGCAAGCTGTGGAAGTATGTAAATGCACTGTACACCGCTAATGTGCCTAGGGACGAATGACGGATTGCAAAGGAGAGTTCTAGATCATGACAGATGTATCAGTGCTATTAAAACGTAAGTTAATGAGCCTAGATATGAAAGTTAAGCCCAACAGTGTTTCAGGATTCTTAAACCCCTCGACTCTACAAAATTGATAGTTCAGAGTAACAAGTTAAAAATTTGCACACGTTTAGGCAATTACATTACAGTTGCATTTAGGTGTTAAAGAAAGGTCAGAATATCCTGAATGGCGGTCTGCTACCTTATTCATGCACCCTTCATGGGTCATTAGTCTTCACAAGACAGTGTGGGGGGTTGAGCAGCCTGTTCTGATCAGAATCACGATAGCCTAGGTACTCAGTGACATACTTATTTAGGTTTTAACTAAATGAGTAGGGTCCGAGTGTTTACATCTATAATTCATCTGTCAATTAACTAATCAATTCCCCAATTATCTTTATAATGAACATCATCCCAACAACTAAGGCGCATTCTCTATCTATCTACCTAATTTCCGATTCTTTTCTATTTTACTTTTCTGCACTTAGATAATTAGAAAATTAGAAAACCAAACCAACAAAACCTGCCTATCTAGACAAAACCCATCCTAATAGTGAACCTTATCTTCAGCCTAAACTTCGTTTTAATTCGCCACGATTAAATAACGACCTCGAGTTATACTTGCTGCTTACTCACCTAGTGTAGTAGGTAGTATCTACAAGTTTAGCCCAGCTTATTTCAAATTTTAAAACTCACTGATCGCCTCCCCGTATTGTTCATTAGTCCTCTGATGACAAGGTCAGTTCCCCCTAAAAGGGTGAGCTTTCCGACTTGACGATTCGGGCAGCATCAAGTTTTTGGCGCCGCTACCGTGGATCGTAGAGCGTTACGATTCTGAAGCCGCCTTAGATAAATTAGCTGTGAGGAGATCCTTTTCGATTAGGTTTACCCAAACTTATCCGAAAGTTATTGTTTACCTTAGAATAGTATAATTTAGATAAATAATTAGAAAATGAATAATACAAAAATATTTTTCTATGATTCGCCGCCCTCTAGCCCCGTTTCTCCATTCGCCCATAATACGACGGAAGAAATGATGGCCATGGACGATGCTGAGTTCTTTGACTGTCTAGAACGAGAGTTAGAATCCGACTTCTACTCTTCAATTTCAACCTCATCTGAAGAAATCTCCGGTAGCCCAGACAACGATTCTAGAACCTTAGGGAAATTCTTATATCTTGACTTAGGATCCAATGAATCTCAGCAGAAGATTGCAACTTCTGTCTCTAACATTCCAAGCTATCAGGTTATATCTGCACCTGAGATCTCATTCCCTTAGAAAATTTCACAAAATTCCCTGATTTTGATGGTACCTCTGAAAATCTTCAAACCTTTCGTTTTCCACCCATTGAAGAACGCATCCCCATAAGGAATGAAGACGTTTACGAATAACCTCCAAAATCACCAATTTTTATAAATCTCGTACCAGAACCTGCGTACACCATATACCATGTCGTTGATAGGGATATACCGAAAGATTCTGAAAATAAAAAAGTCCGCTATGTTGGCAACTCTTTTGATCCTGATAGGAGGTTGGATGCATGTAGGGCATTCGCCAAACACTTAAATATATCCGACTTTCCTTTTTCAGTAGAGCAGAGAGAAGTCATTCTTAGGATTGATGATCAAATATGTATTCTCCACCGTCTTCCGAACCAAAAGGAAGATGGTATCTTCACACAGTATTGAGAGAAATAACAAAAGCTTATACAAAAAATAGACCTACTAATGGACCTATTTGCCAGCACTGATTATCAACCGGTTTCACAAACCCTGATTGATCGTTATGTTACGGCCATGATAAACGAGCTTGAGTTCTAGATTTCAAAAGATCCCGCAATACCTCTCATCATTTCTGGAAAAATTCGATTCTTCGTAGACCCTGCCACCGATTTAATTAACAAGTTGTTAGAGATATTTCCTGGAGCTGATGACGATAAGATAGAAGTTGCTTGCTTTGCAGAAAGAAAGAATATTCACGTTGAACTCACTTCATTATCTTCTCGGTCTAAATTCCCTTTCATCGTATCTCAAAGATCTTTAATCATGGATGTCACCGCGTCAGTTCACACTACAACCGGAGACCCTGATTCCAAAGAATAACGGCAATTTCAGAAAACCTTAGGAAAGCTCCTCCACGACTTAAATAATATAGACGACGGAATACGAAATGGAATTTCAAATCCAGAGAAAGTTAGAAAGGAATTTAATAGGTTTATTGACGATCTTCTAGATTTAGGCAAAAAGGAACGTAGGTTTCTTAGAGAATTCGAACATTTTTAATTTAATCCTGCAGACCTAGTTGATTCCGTCATTAAAACCCTCACTTTTGATTTTATTCCTCGCTACACTTTCCCTCAACCAAGGGCACCAAATGCTTTTAAGCATTTGCTCTTGGACAATTAAAATTTGTTCAAAAAGTAGAGCTACAGACTTTAACCAAGCGCTTTTTGGGAGGCAACCCAATATTAAAATTAGGTTTTTAATAAGTTTTGTTTAGTTTTAAATTAACTTAAGATAATTAGTAGTAAAATCTATTTCCTTATAGAAAGTCAAAAATCTCTAAAAATTTTGTCTCCGCCAAATTTGTACAGTTTCTGATACTTTAAAGTTTTTATAAATTTTAAAGTTTTAAAAATTGTTAGATTTTATAAGCTTCAAAATTTTTAGACAAAAAATAAAGTTTACTTTCGTTTAGTTTAAGTATTATCATTTGCGTTTCTAATAAAACAATTTTAGCTGGTCGCAGTTTATGCAGAATTCTAAGCTTCTGCTAAAATATTTGGCTAAGGTTTTTATCTACCCAAAATTACTTAGTGATATATTTAAAAGTAATTAAACATAAATAAAAACAGGGAAAAGGGTATATATGCAATTTAATCTTAAGATTAAAATCAAAATACAAAAAAATCACATTTTCCCCCTCCTTTCTTCCTCCTTGTACCGGCCACCTCAAGCCCATCACCTAAAATTCAAATTTCCACCATTTTTGCCAAGATCTAGCTTCATTTCCTGTTCCAAATCATGTTTATGTAGTCTCTAACATCTTTGCATCTTTGTTGGTACAAGGTAGTGTTAGACACCTTGGATCATGTTTTGAAGTTATCGAGTTGTAATAGTTTAAACACTTAAACATTTTTGTAACTCTATATGCGCATTTGATGTGTTCTGCTGTTGATGCATCTTAGTGTGTTTGTCAGTTGGTCTCAGTCTGTAATGTATTTGTTATGTAATTACAATAGTTTGAACGTTTGTATTATTAAGTAATTACATTTTGTGTTTTGGCAACACAAGGGATTTGTAACACCCCCAAATTTACTGATTTGCGGAAGCACGATTTGGGTGTTACTAATCA
Source organism: Pseudognaphalium luteoalbum (assembly GCA_963422505.1). NCBI lineage: Eukaryota > Viridiplantae > Streptophyta > Magnoliopsida > Asterales > Asteraceae > Pseudognaphalium > Pseudognaphalium luteoalbum. Next base: position 32,163,913 of record OY730195.1, read on the forward strand.
ATATACAAAGCACAAGATATATAGCGAACGACTCTATATGCGTCGTTTTAACAAAATACATTGATATATTAAATGTTTACAACTTTTGAAGCTATGTATAGCTCGTGTTCGATTGAATGAGATTTCAGTACATAAGTACTTGTACAAAATATACTAATGCAAGAAAATCTCTATTGTCTGCATGCTGACTCGAGCTATAGTAATCCTGCTAGCAGCCAAAACCTACTGCTGGGTACCTGTGATACATGCTAAAATGGGTCAGCTAAAACTGGTGAGCTCACAGGTTTGAAATCAAGTATTATAGTATGAACCGCAAGATTTAATAATGATTTGCATCCAGCAAATGAAAATAGTAAATGTATACAATCATGAGCGCATAGTTGAGCTTAACTCGAGGGTCAGGGTCACAGTCTGAGCGTTTTTGCCTCCACGAGTGCCTAATCAACACTCGTCTTCCCAAATATTAGTACGTCCGTTTACCCGGTTAGTGCTTGCTAACCCGAACGAGGAGGGTCAATCCTATATGGTACCATATACTAATATTCACGCTACAACGTATTAACAAACTATGCTGACGGAGGGCTTTGAAATGATTAGTTGAAAACAACTCATGTAGTATATTGAAATATGTACTCGCGCTCACGTGTTAAAAACAGAGCAATGTATCACACCCCTAGTAAAACAGTAAAAAGAGGGGCCATGAGACTCACCTGAGTCTGAAGAGTTTATTTCAATAAACTGAGATTGATTAGCCGAGTGATGAAGTCCAAGGACTTGTAACCTGAGGGTGTCCACGACACGCGATGGTTATTAACATGAGAAGGTATCTAATGAGACTACCTTGTAGTTGTTCGTCCAACTAGAATGTCCAAATGATTACAATTTGGTTGATTGTCTAAGTGTTTGAAAGAGTGTACGGCCCGTTGTTGATTGTTTGTAATAATAATCTTGATGTTTTCATATTGATTTCGAAGTGTTATACATGAAAAAGTATATTCCATTATGTTTGAAATGTCGCATCGTATGTACAAGTCTGACACTTAGTAAAAATCTAAGATTTCAAAGTTCTGTTTTGTGCGACGTTGGGTGCGACGTCGCAGGTCCTGACTGCGACGTTGATTACGTCGTCGCTATGTGCGACTTTCGCAATTTAATGCGACGTTGAGGGTGGCGTCGCTATATGCGACGTTGTTGATTATTACGACGTAGGGTTGCGTCGCTATGTGCGACGTTGGCCACTTAAGGCGACGTTGAGACTGACGTCGCACCATGCGACATCGTGATGGATTTTGCGACGTCGCTGATGACGTCGCATAAGGTCTGGGCCAAGTGCGACGTTACGGTCTGATGGCCGGAGTTTATGTCGAAAACGGGTTTTCCGGTCATGGTTTGGTTCCATACTTTCACCCAACCCATATTTGGACATATACAAGTTATATAAACTACTAAAACACAAAAACAAGCATCAAATTGATAGATCTAAGAGTTTTTAAGAAAATCTTACAAATCTCAATTTGAGGGCTAAATTAGGATGAAGATGATGAATATGTTGGTAGATCTTGATTCCTTAGCTCTTGTTGATTCCGAAAATGTAGTTTTTGGGGTCGATTTGTTTAGATCCGAAAATTTGGTGAGATTGGGGGGGTGGGTTTTTGAGAGAGTTTAACGGTGTGTGTGTGTGTGTTTGTAAAAATGAAAATGAGAGAAAGCTTGGGGAGGGATGGAGGTGTTGGCTGGTCCCAAGAGAGGAGGGAGGGAAAACACTCCCTAGAACACAGTATTTGCTCCGTGTCCTAACTGATTAATCGCTTATTTTTAGTATTTAATCAAACCGTTATATTTTTAAAAATGTGACTGGTGTATTTTAATAACAATACCTTAAAATTAATTATAAAAACATTTGTCGAGATATTTAAATTATTTGGTCCGCGTTTGATATTTTAATCGTGTAAATGTTACTCGTACAATACAAATTGGATGCAAAATATTATTGAAATGATATTTTTTTGGATATAATAGCGTTATTAAATAATGTTGTATTATTTAATAAAATTGTTCACCAACGTCCGTATTAATTTGACCGAATTGCATTCGATTTGAAACTTGTACGATTTAAATCAAATCGTATACTTGTATATATTCAACAATATATATTACTGGATACACAAATTAGTCTAACAGAGAACTAATTACATGTATTAACAGTTAATTAGGAACTATTTACTAGTCCTAATTTGGCGGGTGTTACATTCTCCCCCTGTTAAGAGAATTTCGTCCCGAAATTTAGTTTGAGGTCGCGCTTGATGCAGGGTCAGAGAATAACTGAGGATACTTGAGTCGCATTTGGTCTTCCCGTTCCCAGGTGAATTCCGGAGCACGCCGCGAATTCCACCTAACCTTGACGATGGGAATACGACTTTGTTTGAGTTGTTTTACCTCACGGTCTACGATTTCAGTGGGTTCCTCAACAAAATGAAGTTTGTCATCAACGCGAATCTCGTCAAGTGGTATGGTAAGTGTACCATCGGATAGGCATTTCTTTAAGTTAGAAATGTGAAAAGTAGGGTGCACGCTGCTGAGTTCGGAAGGCAGCTGCAACCGATATGCCACGGGGCCAATCCTTTCAAGGATCTCAAAAGGCCCAATGTACCTGGGATTTAACTTCCCGCGTTTACCGAATCGGATTACGCCCTTCCAAGGCGATACTTTGAGTAGTACTCGGTCCCCAACCTGGAACTCAAGTGGTTTGCGTCTCACGTCAGCGTAGCTTTTCTAACGATCACGTGCGGCCTTGAGTCTGTTTTGGATTTCAACAATTTTCTCGGTGGTTGCTGTATAAGTTCAGGACCAGTGAGCTGACTGTCTCCCACCTCGGTCCAACATATCGGTGATCGGAACTTACGACCGTACAGTGCCTCAAAGGGTGCAGCCTTAATGCTGGCGTTATAGCTGTTATTGTAGGAAAATTCGCACAATGGCAGGTGTCTTTCCCAGTTTGCACCGAAGTCAACTACGCAGGCTCGTAGCATGTCTTCCAGTGTCTGAATGGTTCGTTCACTTTGACCATCAGTTTGAGGATGGTATGCGGTACTCATATCGAGACGGGTACCCAATGATTTCTGAAGTGATTGCCAAAAGTGAGAGGTGAAGCGGGCATCCCTATCGGAGATGATTGAAGTAGGAACGCCATGTCGAGAAACAATCTCCTTGATGTAGATTTGTGCGAGACGTTCCATTTTATCGGTTTCTTTGATTGCCAGGAAATGAGCAGATTTGGTGAGACGATTGACGATCACCCAAACGGTATCGCAACCGCTCGCCGACTTTGGCAGTTTGGTTATGAAGTCCATGGCAATTTGTTCCCATTTCCATTCAGGGATGTCGGGCTGTTGAAGTAAACCAGAAGGTTTTTAATGTTCGGTTTTGACCTTCGAGCAAGTAAGGCACTTGCTGACATAGGTGGCGATTTCGGCTTTCATGTTCGGTTACCAATAGAATTCCTTGATGCCGTGATACATTTTGTCGGATCCCGGATGGATAGAATATTTGGACTTGTGAGCTTCATCCATCACCAAGTCCCGAAGGTTCCCAAAACTAGTAAAAATCTAAGATTTCAAAGTTCTGTTTTGTGCGACGTTGGGTGCGACGTCGCAGAAACTGACTGCGACGTTGATCACGGCGTCGCTATGTGCGACTTTCGCAATTTAATGCGACGTTGAGGGTGGCGTCGCTATATGCGACGTTGTTGATTATTGCGATGTAGGGTTGCGTCGCTATGTGCGACGTTGGCCACTTAAGGCGACGTTGAGACTGACGTCGCACCATGCGACATCGTGATGGATTTTGCGACGTCGCTGATGACGTCGCATAAGGTCTGGGCCAAGTGCGACATTACGGTCTGATGGCCGGAGTTTATGTCGAAAACGGGTTTTCCGGTCATGGTTTGGTTCCATACTTTCACCCAACCCATATTTGGACATATACAAGTTATATAAACTACTAAAACACAAAAACAAGCATCAAATTGATAGATCTAAGAGTTTTTAAGAAAATCTTACAAATCTCAATTTGAGGGCTAAATTAGGATGAAGATGATGAATATGTTGTAGATCTTGATTCCTTAGCTCTTGTTGATTTCGAAAATCTAGTTTTTGGGGTCGATTTGTTTAGATCCGAAAATTTGGTGAGATTGGGGGGGTGGGTTTTTGAGAGAGTTTAACGGTGTGTGTGTGTTTGTAAAAATGAAAATGAGAGAAAGCTTGGGGAGGGATGGAGGTGTTGGCTGGTCCCAAGAGAGGAGGGAGGGAAAACACTCCCTAGAACACAGTATTTGCTCCGTGTCCTAACTGATTAATCGCTTATTTTTAGTATTTAATCAAACCGTTATATTTTTAAAAATGTGACTGGTGTATTTTAATAACAATACCTTAAAATTAATTATAAAAACATTTGTCGAGATATTTAAATTATTTGGTCCGCGTTTGATATTTTAATCGTGTAAATGTTACTCGTACAATACAAATTGGATGCAAAATATTATTGAAATGATATTTTTTTGGATATAATAGCGTTATTAAATAATGTTGTATTATTTAATAAAATTGTTCACCAACGTCCGTATTAATTTGACCGAATTGCATTCGATTTGAAACTTGTACGATTTAAATCAAATCGTATACTTGTATATATTCAACAATATATATTACTGGATACACAAATTAGTCTAACAGAGAACTAATTACATGTATTAACAGTTAATTAGGAACTATTTACTAGTCCTAATTTGGCGGGTGTTACATTCTCCCCCTGTTAAGAGAATTTCGTCCCGAAATTTAGTTTGAGGTCGCGCTTGATGCAGGGTCAGAGAATAACTGAGGATACTTGAGTCGCATTTGGTCTTCCCGTTCCCAGGTGAATTCCGGAGCACGCCGCGAATTCCACCTAACCTTGACGATGGGAATACGACTTTGTTTGAGTTGTTTTACCTCACGGTCTACGATTTCAGTGGGTTCCTCAACAAAATGAAGTTTGTCATCAACGCGAATCTCGTCAAGTGGTATGGTAAGTGTACCATCGGATAGGCATTTCTTTAAGTTAGAAATGTGAAAAGTAGGGTGCACGCTGCTGAGTTCGGAAGGCAGCTGCAACCGATATGCCACGGGGCCAATCCTTTCAAGGATCTCAAAAGGCCCAATGTACCTGGGATTTAACTTCCCGCGTTTACCGAATTGGATTACGCCCTTCCAAGGCGATACTTTGAGTAGTACTCGGTCCCCAACCTGGAACTCAAGTGGTTTGCGTCTCACGTCAGCGTAGCTTTTCTAACGATCACGTGCGGCCTTGAGTCTGTTTTGGATTTCAACAATTTTCTCGGTGGTTGCTGTATAAGTTCAGGACCAGTGAGCTGACTGTCTCCCACCTCGGTCCAACATATCGGTGATCGGAACTTACGACCGTACAGTGCCTCAAAGGGTGCAGCCTTAATGCTGGCGTTATAGCTGTTATTGTAGGAAAATTCGCACAATGGCAGGTGTCTTTCCCAGTTTGCACCGAAGTCAACTACGCAGGCTCGTAGCATGTCTTCCAGTGTCTGAATGGTTCGTTCACTTTGACCATCAGTTTGAGGATGGTATGCGGTACTCATATCGAGACGGGTACCCAATGATTTCTGAAGTGATTGCCAAAAGTGAGAGGTGAAGCGGGCATCCCTATCGGAGATGATTGAAGTAGGAACGCCATGTCGAGAAACAATCTCCTTGATGTAGATTTGTGCGAGACGTTCCATTTTATCGGTTTCTTTGATTGCCAGGAAATGAGCAGATTTGGTGAGACGATTGACGATCACCCAAACGGTATCGCAACCGCTCGCCGACTTTGGCAGTTTGGTTATGAAGTCCATGGCAATTTGTTCCCATTTCCATTCAGGGATGTCGGGCTGTTGAAGTAAACCAGAAGGTTTTTAATGTTCGGTTTTGACCTTCGAGCAAGTAAGGCACTTGCTGACATAGGTGGCGATTTCGGCTTTCATGTTCGGTTACCAATAGAATTCCTTGATGCCGTGATACATTTTGTCGGATCCCGGATGGATAGAATATTTGGACTTGTGAGCTTCATCCATCACCAAGTCCCGAAGGTTCCCAAAACTAGTAAAAATCTAAGATTTCAAAGTTCTGTTTTGTGCGACGTTGGGTGCGACGTCGCAGAAACTGACTGCGACGTTGATCACGGCGTCGCTATGTGCGACTTTCGCAATTTAATGCGACGTTGAGGGTGGCGTCGCTATATGCGACGTTGTTGATTATTGCGATGTAGGGTTGCGTCGCTATGTGCGACGTTGGCCACTTAAGGCGACGTTGAGACTGACGTCGCACCATGCGACATCGTGATGGATTTTGCGACGTCGCTGATGACGTCGCATAAGGTCTGGGCCAAGTGCGACATTACGGTCTGATGGCCGGAGTTTATGTCGAAAACGGGTTTTCCGGTCATGGTTTGGTTCCATACTTTCACCCAACCCATATTTGGACATATACAAGTTATATAAACTACTAAAACACAAAAACAAGCATCAAATTGATAGATCTAAGAGTTTTTAAGAAAATCTTACAAATCTCAATTTGAGGGCTAAATTAGGATGAAGATGATGAATATGTTGTAGATCTTGATTCCTTAGCTCTTGTTGATTTCGAAAATCTAGTTTTTGGGGTCGATTTGTTTAGATCCGAAAATTTGGTGAGATTGGGGGGGTGGGTTTTTGAGAGAGTTTAACGGTGTGTGTGTGTTTGTAAAAATGAAAATGAGAGAAAGCTTGGGGAGGGATGGAGGTGTTGGCTGGTCCCAAGAGAGGAGGGAGGGAAAACACTCCCTAGAACACAGTATTTGCTCCGTGTCCTAACTGATTAATCGCTTATTTTTAGTATTTAATCAAACCGTTATATTTTTAAAAATGTGACTGGTGTATTTTAATAAAAATACCTTAAAATTAATTATAAAAACATTTGTCGAGATATTTAAATTATTTGGTCCGCGTTTGATATTTTAATCGTGTAAATGTTACTCGTACAATACAAATTGGATGCAAAATATTATTGAAATGATATTTTTTGGATATAATAGCGTTATTAAATAATGTTGTATTATTTAATAAAATTGTTCACCAACGTCCGTATTAATTTGACCGAATTGCATTCGATTTGAAACTTGTACGATTTAAATCAAATCGTATACTTGTATATATTCAACAATATATATTACTGGAAACACAAATTAGTCTAACAGAGAACTAATTACATGTATTAACAGTTAATTAGGAACTATTTACTAGTCCTAATTTGGCGGGTGTTACATTCTCCCCCTGTTAAGAGAATTTCGTCCCGAAATTTAGTTTGAGGTCGCGCTTGATGCAGGGTCAGAGAATAACTGAGGATACTTGAGTCGCATTTGGTCTTCCCGTTCCCAGGTGAATTCCGGAGCACGCCGCGAATTCCACCTAAGCTTGACGATGGGAATACGACTTTGTTTGAGTTGTTTTACCTCACGGTCTACGATTTCAGTGGGTTCCTCAACAAAATGAAGTTTGTCATCAACGCGAATCTCGTCAAGTGGTATGGTAAGTGTACCATCGGATAGGCATTTCTTTAAGTTAGAAATGTGAAAAGTAGGGTGCACGCTGCTGAGTTCGGAAGGCAGCTGCAACCGATATGCCACGGGGCCAATCCTTTCAAGGATCTCAAAAGGCCCAATGTACCTGGGATTTAACTTCCCGCGTTTACCGAATCGGATTACGCCCTTCCAAGGCGATACTTTGAGTAGTACTCGGTCCCCAACCTGGAACTCAAGTGGTTTGCGTCTCACGTCAGCGTAGCTTTTCTAACGATCACGTGCGGCCTTGAGTCTGTTTTGGATTTCAACAATTTTCTCGGTGGTTGCGTGTATAAGTTCAGGACCAGTGAGCTGACTGTCTCCCACCTCGGTCCAACATATCGGTGATCGGAACTTACGACCGTACAGTGCCTCAAAGGGTGCAGCCTTAATGCTGGCGTTATAGCTGTTATTGTAGGAAAATTCGCACAATGGCAGGTGTCTTTCCCAGTTTGCACCGAAGTCAACTACGCAGGCTCGTAGCATGTCTTCCAGTGTCTGAATGGTTCGTTCACTTTGACCATCAGTTTGAGGATGGTATGCGGTACTCATATCGAGACGGGTACCCAATGATTTCTGAAGTGATTGCCAAAAGTGAGGTGAAGCGGGCATCCCTATCGGAGATGATTGAAGTAGGAACGCCATGTCGAGAAACAATCTCCTTGATGTAGATTTGTGCGAGACGTTCCATTTTATCGGTTTCTTTGATTGCCAGGAAATGAGCAGATTTGGTGAGACGATTGACGATCACCCAAACGGTATCGCAACCGCTCGCCGACTTTGGCAGTTTGGTTATGAAGTCCATGGCAATTTGTTCCCATTTCCATTCAGGGATGTCGGGCTGTTGAAGTAAACCAGAAGGTTTTTAATGTTCGGTTTTGACCTTCGAGCAAGTAAGGCACTTGCTGACATAGGTGGCGATTTCGGCTTTCATGTTCGGTTACCAATAGAATTCCTTGATGCCGTGATACATTTTGTCGGATCCCGGATGGATAGAATATTTGGACTTGTGAGCTTCATCCATCACCAAGTCCCGAAGGTTCCCAAAACTAGTAAAAATCTAAGATTTCAAAGTTCTGTTTTGTGCGACGTTGGGTGCGACGTCGCAGAAACTGACTGCGACGTTGATCACGGCGTCGCTATGTGCGACTTTCGCAATTTAATGCGACGTTGAGGGTGGAGTCGCTATATGCGACGTTGTTGATTATTGCGATGTAGGGTTGCGTCGCTATGTGCGACGTTGGCCACTTAAGGCGACGTTGAGACTGACGTCGCACCATGCGACATCGTGATGGATTTTGCGACGTCGCTGATGACGTCGCATAAGGTCTGGGCCAAGTGCGACATTACGGTCTGATGGCCGGAGTTTATATCGAAAACGGGTTTTCCGGTCATGGTTTGGTTCCATACTTTCACCCAACCCATATTTGGACATATACAAGTTATATAAACTACTAAAACACAAAAACAAGCATCAAATTGATAGATCTAAGAGTTTTTAAGAAAATCTTACAAATCTCAATTTGAGGGCTAAATTAGGATGAAGATGATGAATATGTTGTAGATCTTGATTCCTTAGCTCTTGTTGATTTCGAAAATCTAGTTTTTGGGGTCGATTTGTTTAGATCCGAAAATTTGGTGAGATTGGGGGGGTGGGTTTTTGAGAGAGTTTAACGGTGTGTGTGTGTTTGTAAAAATGAAAATGAGAGAAAGCTTGGGGAGGGATGGAGGTGTTGGCTGGTCCCAAGAGAGGAGGGAGGGAAAACACTCCCTAGAACACAGTATTTGCTCCGTGTCCTAACTGATTAATCGCTTATTTTTAGTATTTAATCAAACCGTTATATTTTTAAAAATGTGACTGGTGTATTTTAATAAAAATACCTTAAAATTAATTATAAAAACATTTGTCGAGATATTTAAATTATTTGGTCCGCGTTTGATATTTTAATCGTGTAAATGTTACTCGTACAATACAAATTGGATGCAAAATATTATTGAAATGATATTTTTTGGATATAATAGCGTTATTAAATAATGTTGTATTATTTAATAAAATTGTTCACCAACGTCCGTATTAATTTGACCGAATTGCATTCGATTTGAAACTTGTACGATTTAAATCAAATCGTATACTTGTATATATTCAACAATATATATTACTGGAAACACAAATTAGTCTAACAGAGAACTAATTACATGTATTAACAGTTAATTAGGAACTATTTACTAGTCCTAATTTGGCGGGTGTTACATTCTCCCCCTGTTAAGAGAATTTCGTCCCGAAATTTAGTTTGAGGTCGCGCTTGATGCAGGGTCAGAGAATAACTGAGGATACTTGAGTCGCATTTGGTCTTCCCGTTCCCAGGTGAATTCCGGAGCACGCCGCGAATTCCACCTAAGCTTGACGATGGGAATACGACTTTGTTTGAGTTGTTTTACCTCACGGTCTACGATTTCAGTGGGTTCCTCAACAAAATGAAGTTTGTCATCAACGCGAATCTCGTCAAGTGGTATGGTAAGTGTACCATCGGATAGGCATTTCTTTAAGTTAGAAATGTGAAAAGTAGGGTGCACGCTGCTGAGTTCGGAAGGCAGCTGCAACCGATATGCCACGGGGCCAATCCTTTCAAGGATCTCAAAAGGCCCAATGTACCTGGGATTTAACTTCCCGCGTTTACCGAATCGGATTACGCCCTTCCAAGGCGATACTTTGAGTAGTACTCGGTCCCCAACCTGGAACTCAAGTGGTTTGCGTCTCACGTCAGCGTAGCTTTTCTAACGATCACGTGCGGCCTTGAGTCTGTTTTGGATTTCAACAATTTTCTCGGTGGTTGCGTGTATAAGTTCAGGACCAGTGAGCTGACTGTCTCCCACCTCGGTCCAACATATCGGTGATCGGAACTTACGACCGTACAGTGCCTCAAAGGGTGCAGCCTTAATGCTGGCGTTATAGCTGTTATTGTAGGAAAATTCGCACAATGGCAGGTGTCTTTCCCAGTTTGCACCGAAGTCAACTACGCAGGCTCGTAGCATGTCTTCCAGTGTCTGAATGGTTCGTTCACTTTGACCATCAGTTTGAGGATGGTATGCGGTACTCATATCGAGACGGGTACCCAATGATTTCTGAAGTGATTGCCAAAAGTGAGGTGAAGCGGGCATCCCTATCGGAGATGATTGAAGTAGGAACGCCATGTCGAGAAACAATCTCCTTGATGTAGATTTGTGCGAGACGTTCCATTTTATCGGTTTCTTTGATTGCCAGGAAATGAGCAGATTTGGTGAGACGATTGACGATCACCCAAACGGTATCGCAACCGCTCGCCGACTTTGGCAGTTTGGTTATGAAGTCCATGGCAATTTGTTCCCATTTCCATTCAGGGATGTCGGGCTGTTGAAGTAAACCAGAAGGTTTTTAATGTTCGGTTTTGACCTTCGAGCAAGTAAGGCACTTGCTGACATAGGTGGCGATTTCGGCTTTCATGTTCGGTTACCAATAGAATTCCTTGATGCCGTGATACATTTTGTCGGATCCCGGATGGATAGAATATTTGGACTTGTGAGCTTCATCCATCACCAAGTCCCGAAGGTTCCCAAAACTAGTAAAAATCTAAGATTTCAAAGTTCTGTTTTGTGCGACGTTGGGTGCGACGTCGCAGAAACTGACTGCGACGTTGATCACGGCGTCGCTATGTGCGACTTTCGCAATTTAATGCGACGTTGAGGGTGGAGTCGCTATATGCGACGTTGTTGATTATTGCGATGTAGGGTTGCGTCGCTATGTGCGACGTTGGCCACTTAAGGCGACGTTGAGACTGACGTCGCACCATGCGACATCGTGATGGATTTTGCGACGTCGCTGATGACGTCGCATAAGGTCTGGGCCAAGTGCGACATTACGGTCTGATGGCCGGAGTTTATGTCGAAAACGGGTTTTCCGGTCATGGTTTGGTTCCATACTTTCACCCAACCCATATTTGGACATATACAAGTTATATAAACTACTAAAACACAAAAACAAGCATCAAATTGATAGATCTAAGAGTTTTTAAGAAAATCTTACAAATCTCAATTTGAGGGCTAAATTAGGATGAAGATGATGAATATGTTGTAGATCTTGATTCCTTAGCTCTTGTTGATTTCGAAAATCTAGTTTTTGGGGTCGATTTGTTTAGATCCGAAAATTTGGTGAGATTGGGGGGGTGGGTTTTTGAGAGAGTTTAACGGTGTGTGTGTGTTTGTAAAAATGAAAATGAGAGAAAGCTTGGGGAGGGATGGAGGTGTTGGCTGGTCCCAAGAGAGGAGGGAGGGAAAACACTCCCTAGAACACAGTATTTGCTCCGTGTCCTAACTGATTAATCGCTTATTTTTAGTATTTAATCAAACCGTTATATTTTTAAAAATGTGACTGGTGTATTTTAATAAAAATACCTTAAAATTAATTATAAAAACATTTGTCGAGATATTTAAATTATTTGGTCCGCGTTTGATATTTTAATCGTGTAAATGTTACTCGTACAATACAAATTGGATGCAAAATATTATTGAAATGATATTTTTTGGATATAATAGCGTTATTAAATAATGTTGTATTATTTAATAAAATTGTTCACCAACGTCCGTATTAATTTGACCGAATTGCATTCGATTTGAAACTTGTACGATTTAAATCAAATCGTATACTTGTATATATTCAACAATATATATTACTGGAAACACAAATTAGTCTAACAGAGAACTAATTACATGTATTAACAGTTAATTAGGAACTATTTACTAGTCCTAATTTGGCGGGTGTTACATTCTTCCCCTGTTAAGAGAATTTCGTCCCGAAATTTAGTTTGAGGTCGCGCTTGATGCAGGGTTAGAGAATAACTGAGGATACTTGAGTCGCATTTTGTCTTCCCGTTCCCAGGTGAATTCCGGACCACGCCGCGAATTCCACCTAACCTTGACGATGGGAATACGACTTTGTTTGAGTTGTTTTACCTCACGGTCTACGATTTCAGCGGGTTCCTCAACAAAATGAAGTTTGTCATCGATGCGAATCTCGTCAAGTGGTATGGTAAGTGTACCATCGGATAGGCATTTCTTTAAGTTAGAAATGTGAAAAGTAGGGTGCACGCTGCTGAGTTCGGATGGCAGCTGCAACCGATATGCCACGGGGCCAATCCTTTCAAGGATCTCAAAAGGCCCAATGTACCTGGGATTTAACTTCCCGCGTTTACCGAATCGGATTACGCCCTTCCAAGGCGATACTTTGAGTAGTACTCGGTCCCCAACCTGGAACTCAAGTGGTTTGCGTATCACGTCAGCGTAGCTTTTCTGACGATCACGTGCGGCCTTGAGTCAGTTTTAGATTTCAACAATTTTCTCGGTGGTTGCGTGTATAAGTTCAGGACCAGTGAGCTGACTGTCTCCCACCTCGGTCCAACATATCGGTGATCGGAACTTACGACCGTACAGTGCTTCAAAGGGTGCAGCCTTAATGCTGGCGTGATAGCTTTTATTGTAGGAAAATTCGCACAATGGCAGGTGTCTTTCCCAGTTTGCACCAAAGTCAACTACGCAGGCTCGTAGCATGTCTTCCAGTGTCTGAATGGTTCGTTCACTTTGACCATCAGTTTGAGGATGGTATGCGGTACTCATATCGAGACGGGTACCCAATGATTTCTGAAGTGATTGCCAAAAGTGAGGTGAAGCGGGCATCCCTATCGGAGATGATTGAAGTAGGAACGCCATGTCGAGAAACAATCTCCTTGATGTAGATTTGTGCGAGACGTTCCATTTTATCGCAACCGCTCGCCGACTTTGGCAGTTTGGTTATGAACTCCATGGCAATTTGTTCCCATTTCCATTCAGGGATGTCGGGCTGTTGAAGTAAACCAGAAGGTTTTTGATGTTCGGTTTTGACCTTCGAGCAAGTAAGGCACTTGCTGACATAGGTGGCGATTTCGGCTTTCATGTTCGGCCACCAATAGAATTCCTTGATGCCGTGATACATTTTGTCGGATCCCGGATGGATAGAATATTTGGACTTGTGAGCTTCATCCATAACCAAGTCCCGAAGGTTCCCAAAACTAGGCAACCAGATTCGGTTTGAGAAGTACTTAACGCCATTAAGCTTGACTTCGAATTGTTTATCCATGCCCCGCAAGGCTTCCTTTTTGACATTTTCAGGTTTCAAAGCTTCGAGTTGAGCGGTGTGGATCTGAATGGTGAGATCATTATGAATGGTCATACTGAGAGCTCGGACTCGAAGTGGTTTCGGTCGTTCCTTTCGGCTGAGGGCATCGGCAACAACATTTGCCTTGCCTGGATGGTATTTGATCTCGCAATCGTAATCGGTGAGCAACTCGACCCATCGACGTTGCCTCATGTTGAGATCCTTCTAATCGAATATGTGCTGGAGGCTTTTGTGGTCGGTAAAGATTGTGCACTTTGTGCCGTAGAGATAATGTCTCCAGATTTTTAGACGAACACGACAGCTCCAAGCTCTAGGTCGTGAGTAGTGTAGTTCTTTTCATGAATTTTCAGCTGTCGTGAGGCGTAGGCAATGACTTTGTCTCGTTAGATCAGCACACAACCGAGACCTTGGTGGGAAGCATCGCAGTATACCACGAAGTCGTCGGTGCCTTCGGGTAATGATAGTATTGGAGCACTGCAAAGCTTTTGTTTTAATAATTGGAAGGCTGACTCTTGTTTATCAGTCCAATCGAACTTCTTTTCCTTCTGAGTCAGTACCGTGAGTGGTTGGGCTATCTTGGAGAAATTTTCAATGAACCGATGATAATACCCCGCCAATCCCAAGAATTGGCGTACCTCGGTTGGAGTGGTCGGCGCTTGCTAGTCTTTAATGGCCTCGATTTTCGATGGATCAACGTGAATTCCTTGACTGTCAATCACGTGTCCAAGAAATTGAACGGTTTGTATCCAGAACTCACACTTAGAGAATTTAGCGTAAAGCTCCTCGTGCTTAAGTAGTTCTAGGATGGTTTTGAGGTGTTGCGCATGTTCTTGCTCGTTGCGCGAATAGATGAGAATGTCATCGATGAAGACAATGACAAACTTGTCGAGATAGGGTTTGCACACCCGATTCATAAGGTCCATGAATACAGCCGGTGCGTTGGTTAGACCAAAGGGCATCACTTGGAATTCATAGTTCCCGTATCGAGTTCTGAAAGCGGTTTTTGGAATATCTATGTCACGGACACGTAACTGATGATAACCTGATCGCAGATCGATCTTCGAGTAAAAACTTGAACCTTGGAGTTGGTCGAATAGATCGTCAATACGAGGGAGTGGATATCGGTTTTTAACGGTTAGTTTGTTCAACTCTCGATAGTCAATACACATTCTGAATGAACCGTCCTTCTTTTTCACAAATAAGACCGGAGCTCCCCAAGGCGATGAACTCGGTCTGATGAATCCCCTATCCAGGAGTTCCTGTAGTTGGGTGGACAGCTCCTGAAGTTCGGAAGGGGCTAAGCGGTATGGTGCACGGGCCACTGGTGCAGCACCCGACACAAGCTCGATTGAGAACTCAACCTGTCTAGGTGGGGGTAGACCAGGTAGTTCTTCCGGAAAGACTTCGGGAAAATCTCTAACGATTGGCACATCCTCAAGTAGTTTCTCCTCCAACTTCTTCTCCGTGATGTGCATGAGGATTGCCGAATAACCTTTTCTCAGAAACTTTCGGGTCTTTAAACAAGAGATGATATTTAGTCTCGTCCTACCGGTCTCCCCCTGTATGATCAAGGTTCTACCGACGGCGAGAGGGATACGGACAATCTTATCATAGCAGACGATTTCGGCTCGGTGTTTGGACAACCAGTCCATTCCAATGATGACGTCGAAACTTCCAATTTCAACGGGCACCAGATCGATTGAAAAGGTTTCATCAGCTAGGTTTAAAGTGCAATTAGGTATCACACTATTGGTTTCTATAAGTTTCCCATTTGCTAGCTCTACAGTGTACTTAACATCTAAGGCAACGGGAGTGATGTCAAGTAGTGGGCAAAACTCATTAGAGATAAAGCTTCTATCAGCACCAGTATCAAATAGAACAGAAGCAGTTAAGTTGTTGAGGAGGAACATACCCGAGACCACATTCGGGTCTTGACGGGCATCCCCTGAGTTGATTACGAAGGCTCTACTTCGGGTGTTGTTGTTGTTGCTGTTGCGGTTGTTGTTGTTGTTGTTGTTGTTGTTGTTGTTGTTGTTGTTGTTGTTGTTGTTGTTGTTGCCCTGGTTCTTCAGTTTTGGGCACGTGTCCCTGAAATGCCCGGGGTTCCCACATTCAAAGCAGACCTTGGGTGGCCTAGTGTTGTTGTTGGAATTGTTGTTGGCAGGTGATCGGCAATCTTTGGTGAGGTGGCCTTACCTCTTGCAATTGTTGCAAAAGGGACCACAGGAACCTTCATGGTGTCGGCTGCACTTGGAACAATAGGGTTTGTTCCCAGTGTAGCCCCGCTTGGTGTCGGTGGTGGTGTTGTAGGCTTTGATGGTGTTGGGTTTCTTGTTTTGGGAATTAGGGTGGTTGTTGTGTTGGTCAGACCATTTTCGTTTGTTGCTGTGGGAGGACGAAGTGGGTGGTTCTAATTCCTGGCTCATTGCCATGAGGTCTTGGGCTAATAGGATTGCACCGTCGATGGTGGTTTGGTTTGAAGAGGCGACGTGCCCCCGAACAGGTTCCGGAAGGCCAAGGATGTACTTCCTGATTTTATCCGGTTCCATGCTCACCATAGCTGGGCGGAGGACAGCGAGCTGCTGGAACCTGGTGGTATAACCGTCGATATCACCACCCTGAACCTTTAGGTTCCAGAACTCCTCGTCCAGCTTTTGGAGTTTGTCGATCGAACAGTACTTGGCGGTGAGTTTTGTTTTCAAGTCCTCCTAAGAGAGTTGGTAGGCAGTTTCAGCACCCACTGATTGGGAATATGAGTTCCACCAAGAGTGGGCATCATCTTCGAGGGAGCAGGTGGCGAAGTTAACCTTGTCGTTCTCCGCGCATTTGCTGACGCGGAAAATGGTCTCCATCTTTTCGAACCATCTGATTAGTCCGATGGCTCCTTCAGTACCCTTGAAGCCCATGGGTTTGCAGTTCTGGAAATCCCTGTAGGTACAAGGCTTGGCGGTGTTGGTTTCAGCGGTATCGCTGGTTCTCCCGGAGTTTTGTGGTGAACTCCGAGCCATGGCTTCGACCACAACCTGAGAGATAAGAGATGCAAGCTGAGCATCAGAGTATGTTCTTGACTTTGGCGGCATGCTTCTTCAATGAAAGAAAAGGAAGATACATGAGATTTTGTAGAAAGATGGTATTTGTCACAGATATTCATGTATAAAGGCGGTAATACATAACATCCATACAAGTATAGCAATCAATATAGGTTAGAAATAACGAGGACATTCGATAAATAATACGAGTTCATAGGTTACATCCGTAGACATATTACAAAAGATTGTCGGGAATTGTTACATCCGGTCGAATTACAAAAGTTGCGCCTAAGGAATTACTAGATTTTCAGAGTAAAAACTACACTAGTCTTAACGAAGATTAATTCGTTCCATTAGTGCAACAAGGCGATCCACTGTGTTAGCAAGTCTGCTGGCCTGCCTGGCGTTGTCTTCAGCCAAAACCAGTCGTTGAACTAGTTCACGCGCGTACTCTTCAGCTTCTCGTGAGCGTTGCTCACATTCTTCTAGCCTGAGTCGTAAAAGTACGGTATCCGCGCCTATTTCCACTACTTTATCTCGAAGGGTGTTCATGTTGTTGACTGTATTTTCATGGTCCTCAGCAACCTCATTAATACTTTCCTGTGCCGTGAGCCTCCATTGCTCGCAAGTTTCCTGAAGTTCCAGATCCATGTCCTGCAATTGTCTCTCGTGACGATTCACTCTGGATGCTAACTCTGGAACAGAAAGGTGTGTTGGTTCCCGAGTGTCAGGAGTGGGGTAGGGGTTAGCTCGAGGTGGCCTACTGGTCCTCCTGACTACCCTCGGATTTCACGAATCGGATTG
Source organism: Pseudognaphalium luteoalbum (assembly GCA_963422505.1). Classification (NCBI taxonomy): domain Eukaryota; kingdom Viridiplantae; phylum Streptophyta; class Magnoliopsida; order Asterales; family Asteraceae; genus Pseudognaphalium; species Pseudognaphalium luteoalbum. Next base: position 32,181,571 of record OY730195.1, read on the forward strand.
AGAACGTGACGAACTGGGCGGTGTGTTTGTCATTTCTGAGACAAAGAGTTTAGAAATAATAAAGCCTATATTCATATAATACGTATATAATATAGCCTAGAGTGTCTAGCACAAACATATTTGAGTCACGGTTTCTCTCGAGGTCAGAGTCAACTAGTGTACCCTGTTCAGTCATAACCCTTTTCAGATTTCACATCATATTCATTTAATTGTACATAGTTGATCAGGCTATGTTAAATTAAACTAGTATCATGTAATCACTGAACCGGTCATACCTAATAAGAAATACTGCCTAACGGTCATAGTCTAGGCCCACTAAATGCAACCTAGTTCACTATAACCTTAGGCTCTGATACCAATCTGTAACACCCCCAAATTTACTGATTTGCGGAAGCACGATTTGGGTGTTACTAATCAATATACAAAGCACAAGATATATAGCGAACGACTCTATATGCGTCGTTTTAACAAAATACATTGATATATTAAATGTTTACAACTTTTGAAGCTATGTATAGCTCGTGTTCGATTGAATGAGATTTCAGTACATAAGTACTTGTACAAAATATACTAATGCAAGAAAATCTCTATTGTCTGCATGCTGACTCGAGCTATAGTAATCATGCTAGCAGCCAAAACCTACTGCTGGGTACCTGTGATACATGCTAAAATGGGTCAGCTAAAACTGGTGAGCTCACAGGTTTGAAATCAAGTATTATAGTATGAACCGCAAGATTTAATAATGATTTGCATCCAGCAAATGAAAATAGTAAATGTATACAATCATGAGCGCATAGTTGAGCTTAACTCGAGGGTCAGGGTCACAGCCTGAGCGTTTTTGCCTCCACGAGTGCCTAATCAACACTCGTCTTCCCAAATATTAGTACGTCCGTTTACCCGGTTAGTGCTTGCTAACCCGAACGAGGAGGGTCAATCCTATATGGTACCATATACTAATATTCACGCTACAACGTATTAACAAACTATGCTGACGGAGGGCTTTGAAATGATTAGTTGAAAACAACTCATGTAGTATATTGAAATATGTACTCGCGTTCACGTGTTAAAAACAGAGCAATGTATCACACCCCTAGTAAAACAGTAAAAAGAGGGGCCATGAGACTCACCTGAGTCTGAAGAGTTTATTTCAATAAACTGAGATTGATTAGCCGAGTGATGAAGTCCAAGGACTTGTAACCTGAGGGTGTCCACGACACGCGATGGTTATTAACATGAGAAGGTATCTAATGAGACTACCTTGTAGTTGTTCGTCCAACTAGAATGTCCAAATGATTACAATTTGGTTGATTGTCTAAGTGTTTGAAAGAGTGTATGGCCCGTTGGTGATTGTTTGTAATAATAATCTTGATGTTTTCATATTGATTTCGAAGTGTTATACATGAAAAAGTATATTCCATTATGTTTGAAATGTCGCATCGTATGTACAAGTCTGACACTTAGTAAAAATCTAAGATTTCAAAGTTCTGTTTTGTGCGACGTTGGGTGCGACGTCGCAGGTCCTGACTGCGACGTTGATCACGGCGTCGCTATGTGCGACTTTCGCAATTTAATGCGACGTTGAGGGTGGCGTCGCTATATGCGACGTTGTTGATTATTGCGACGTAGGGTTGCGTCGCTATGTGCGACGTTGGCCACTTAAGGCGACGTTGAGACTGACGTCGCACCATGCGACATCGTGATGGATTTTGCGACGTCGCTGATGACGTCGCATAAGGCCTGGGCCAAGTGCGACGTTACGGTCTGATGGCCGGAGTTTATGTCGAAAACGGGTTTTCCGGTCATGGTTTGGTTCCATACTTTCACCCAACCCATATTTGGACATATACAATTTATATAAACTACTAAAACACAAAAACAAGCATCAAATTGATAGATCTAAGAGTTTTTAAGAAAATCTTACAAATCTCAATTTGAGGGCTAAATTAGGATGAAGATGATGAATATGTTGGTAGATCTTGATTCCTTAGCTCTTGTTGATTCCGAAAATGTAGTTTTTGGGGTCGATTTGTTTAGATCCGGAAATTTGGTGAGATTGGGGGGGTGGGTTTTTGAGAGAGTTTAATGGTGTGTGTGTGTTTGTAAAAATGAAAATGAGAGAAAGCTTGGGGAGGGAGGGAGGTGTTGGCTGGTCCCAAGAGAGGAGGGAGGGAAAACACTCCCTAGAACACAGTATTTGCTCCGTGTCCTAACTGATTAATCGCTTATTTTTAGTATTTAATCAAACCGTTATATTTTTAAAAATGTGACTGGTGTATTTTAATAAAAATACCTTAAAATTAATTATAAAAACATTTGTCGAGATATTTAAATTATTTGGTCCGCGTTTGATATTTTAATCGTGTAAATGTTACTCGTACAATACAAATTGGATGCAAAATATTATTGAAATGATATTTTTTTGGATATAATAGAGTTATTAAATAATGTTGTATTATTTAATAAAATTGTTCACCAACGTCCGTATTAATTGGACCGAATTGCATTCGATTTGAAACTTGTACGATTTAAATCAAATCGTATACTTGTATATATTCAACAATATATATTACTGGATACACAAATTAGTCTAACAGAGAACTAATTACATGTATTAACAGTTAATTAGGAACTATTTACTAGTCCTAATTTGGCGGGTGTTACATTCTCCCCATGTTAAGAGAATTTCGCCCCGAAATTTAGTTTGAGGTCGCGCTTGATGCAGGGTCAGAGAATAACTGAGGATACTTGAGTCGCATTTGGTCTTCCCGTTCCAAGGTGAATTCCGGACCACGCCGCGAATTCCACCTAACGTTGACGATGGGAATACGACTTTGTTTGAGTTGTTTTACCTCACGGTCTACGATTTCAGCGGGTTCCTCAACAAAATGAAGTTTGTCATCGACGCGAATTTCGTCAAGTGGTATGGTAAGTGTACCATCGGATAGGCATTTCTTTAAGTTAGAAATGTGAAAAGTAGGGTGCACGCTACTGAGTTCGGATGGCAGCTGCAACCAATATGCCACGGGGCCAATCCTTTCAAGGATCTCAAAAGGCCCAATGTACCTGGGATTTAACTTCCCGCGTTTACCGAATCGGATTACGCCCTTCCAAGGCGATACTTTGAGTAGTACTCGGTCCCCAACCTGGAACTCAAGTGGTTTGCGTCTCACGTCAGCGTAGCTTTTCTGACGATCACGTGCGGCCTTGAGTCTGTTTTGGATTTCAACAATTTTCTCGGTGGTTGCGTGTATAAGTTCAGGACCAGTGAGCTGACTGTCTCCCACCTCGGTCCAACATATCGGTGATCGGCACTTACGATCGTACAGTGCCTCAAAGGGTGCAGCCTTAATGCTGGCGTGATAGCTGTTATTGTAGGAAAATTCGCACAATGGCAGGTGTCTTTCCCAGTTTGCACCGAAGTCAACTACGCAGGCTCGTAGCATGTCTTCCAGTGTCTGAATGGTTCGTTCACTTTGACCATCAGTTTGAGGATGGTATGCGGTACTCATATCGAGACGGGTACCCAATGATTTCTGAAGTGATTGCCAAAAGTGAGAGGTGAAGCGGGCATCCCTATCGGAGATGATTGAAGTAGGAACGCCATGTCGAGAAACAATCTCCTTGATGTAGATTTGTGCGAGACGTTCCATTTTATCGGTTTCTTTGATTGCCAGGAAATGAGCAGATTTGGTGAGACGATCGACGATCACCCAAACGGTATCGCAACCGCTCGCCGACTTTGGCAGTTTGGTTATGAAGTCCATGGCAATTTGTTCCCGTTTCCATTCAGGGATGTCATGCTGTTGAAGTAAACCAGAAGGTTTTTGATGTTCGGTTTTGACCTTCGAGCAAGTAAGGCACTTGCTGACATAGGTGGCGATTTCGGCTTTAATGTTCGGCCACCAATAGAATTCCTTGATGCCGTGATACATTTTGTCGGATCCCGGATGGATAGAATATTTGGACTTGTGAGCTTCATCCATCACCAAGTCCCGAAGGTTCCCAAAACTAGGCAACCAGATTCGGTTTGAGAAGTACTTAACGCCATTAGGCTTGACTTCGAATTGTTTATCCATGCCCCGCAAGGCTTCCTTTTTGACGTTTTCAGGTTTCAAAGCTTCGAGTTGAGCGGTGTGGATCTGAATGGTGAGATCATTATGAATGGTCATACTGAGAGCTCGGACTCGAAGTGGTTTCAGTCGTTCCTTTCGGCTGAGAGCATCAGCAACAACATTTGCCTTGCCTGGATGGTATTTGATCTCGCAATCGTAATCGGTGAGCAACTCGACCCATCGACGTTGCCTCATGTTGAGATCCTTCTGATCGAATATGTGCTGGAGGCTTTTGTGGTCGGTAAAGATTGTGCACTTAGTGCCGTAGAGATAATGTCTCCAGATTTTTAGAGCGAACACGACAGCTCCAAGCTCTAGGTCGTGAGTAGTGTAGTTCTTTTCATGAATTTTCAGCTGTCGTGAGGCTTAGGCAATGATTTGTCTCGTTGCATCAGCACACAACCGAGACCTTGGTGGGAAGCATCGCAGTATACCACGAAGTCGTCGGTGCCTTCGGGTAATGATAGGATTGGAGCACTGCAAAGCTTTTGTTTTAATAATTGGAACGATGACTCTTGTTTATCAGTCCAATCGAACTTCTTTTCCTTCTGAGTCAGTACCGTGAGTGGTTGGGCTATCTTGGAGAAATTTTCGATGAACCGATGATAATACCCCGCCAATCCCAAGAATTGGCGTACCTCGGTTGGAGCGGTCGGCGCTTGCCAGTCTTTAATGGCCTCGATTTTCGATGGATCAACGTAAATTCCTTGATTGTCAATCACGTGTCCAAGAAATTGAACGGTTTGTATCCAGAACTCACAGTTAGAGAATTTGGCGTAAAGCTCCTCGTGCTTAAGCAGTTCTAGGATGGTTTTGAGGTGTTGCGCATGTTCTTGCTCGTTGTTCGAATAGATGAGAATGTCATCGATGAAGACAATGACAAACTTGTCGAGATAGGGTTTGCACACCCGATTCATAAGGTCCATGAATACAGCCGGTGCGTTGGTTAGACCAAAGGGCATCACTTGGAATTCATAGTGCCCGTATCCGAGTTCTGAAAGCGGTTTTTGGAATATCTATGTCACGGACACGTAACTGATGATAACCTGATCGCAGATCGATCTTCGAGTAAAAACTTGAACGTTGGAGTTGGTCGAATAGATCGTCAATACGAGGGAGTGGATATCGGTTTTTAACGGTTAGTTTGTTCAACTCTCGATAGTCAATACACATTCTGAATGAACCGTCCTTCTTTTTCACAAATAAGACCGGAGCTCCCCAAGGCGATGAACTCGGTCTGATGAATCCCCTATCCAGGAGTTCCTGTAGTTGGGTGGACAACTCCTGAAGTTCGGAAGGGGCTAAGCGGTATGGTGCATGGGCCACTGGTGCAGCACCCGGCACAAGCTCGATTGAGAACTCAACCTGTCTAGGTGGGGGTAGACCAGGTAGTTCTTCCGGAAAGACTTCGGGAAAATCTCTAACGATTGGCACATCCTCAAGTCGTTTCTCCTCCGACTTCTTCTCCGTGATGTGCGCGAGGTTCGCCGGATAACCTTTTCTCAGAAACTTTCGGGTCTTTAAACAAGAGATGATATTTAGTCTCGTCCTACCGGTCTCCCCCTGTATGATCAAGGTTCTACCGACGGCGAGAGGGATACGGACAATCTTATCATAGCAGACGATTTCGGCTCGGTGTTTGGACAACCAGTCCATTCCAATGATGACGTCGAAACTTCCAATTTCAACGGGCACCAGATCGATTGAAAAGGTTTCATCAGCTAGGTTTAAAGTGCAATTAGGTATCACACTATTGGTTTCTATAAGTTTCCCATTTGCTAGCTACAGTGTACTTAACATCTAAGGCAACGGGAGTGATGTCAAGTAGTGGGCAAATCATCAGAGATAAAGCTTCTATCAGCACCAGTATCAAATAGAACAGAAACAGTTAAGTTGTTGAGGAGGAACATACCCGAGACCACATTCGGGTCTTGACGGGCGTCCCCTGAGTTGATTACGAAGGCTCTACTTCGGGTGTTGTTGTTGTTGCTGTTGCGGTTGTTGTTGTTGTTGTTGTTGCCCTGGTTCTTCAGTTTTGGGCACGTGTCCCTGAAATGCCCGGGGTTCCAACATTCAAAGCAGACCTTGGGTGGCCTAGTGTTGTTGTTGGAATTGTTGTTGGCAGGTGATCGGCAATCTTTGGTGAGGTGGCCATACCTCTTGCAATTGTTGCAAAAGGGACCACAGGAACCTTCATGGTGTCGGCTGCACTTGGAACAATAGGGTTTGTTCCCAGTGTAGCCCTGCTTGGTGTCGGTGGTGGTGTTGTAGGCTTTGATGGTATCGGGTTTCTTGTTTTGGGAATTAGGGTGGTTATTGTGTTGGTCAGACCACTTTCGCTTGTTGCTGTGGGAGGACGAATTGGGTGGTTCTGATTCCTGGCTCATTGCCATGAGGTCTAGGGCTAATAGGATTGCACCGTCGATGGTGGTTTGGTTTGAAGAGGCGACGTGCCCCCGAACAGGTTCCAAAAGGCCAAGGATGTACTTCCAGATTTTATCGGGTTTCGTGCTCACCATAGCTGGGCGGAGGACAGCGAGCTGCTGGAACCTGGTGGTATAACCATCGATATCACCACCCTGAACCTTTAGGTTCCAGAACTCCTCGTCCAGCTTTTGGAGTTTGTCGATCGAACAGTACTTGGCGGTGAGTTTTGTTTTCAAGTCCTCCCAAGAGAGTTGGTAGGCAGTTTCAGCACCCACTGATTGGGAATATGAGTTCCACCAAGAGTGGGCATCATCTTCGAGGGAGCAGGTGGCGAAGTTAACCTTGTCGTTCTCCGCGCATTTGCTGACGCGGAAAATGGTCTCCATCTTTTCGAACCATCTGATTAGTCCGATGGCTCCTTCAGTACCCTTGAAGCCCATGGGTTTGCAGTTCTGGAAATCCCTGTAGGTACAAGGCTTGGCGGTGTTGGTTTCAGCTGTATCGCTGGTTCTCCCGGAGTTTTGTGGTGAACTCTGAGCCATGGCTTCGACCACAGCCTGAGAGATAAGAGATGCAAGCTGAGCATCGGAGTATGTTCTTGACTTTGGTGGCATGCTTCTTCAATGAAAGAAAAGGAAGATACATGAGATTTTGTAGAAAGATGGTATTTGTCACAGATATTCATGTATAAAAGCGGTAATACATAACATCCATACAAGTATAGCAATCAGTATAGGTTAGAAATAACGAGGACATTCGATAAATAATACGAGTTCATAGGTTACATCCGTAGACATATTACAAAAGATTGTCGGGAATTGTTACATCCGGTCGAATTACAAAAGTTGCGCCTAAGGAGTTACTAGATTTTCAGAGTAAAAACTACACTAGTCTTAACGTAGATTAATTCGTTCCATCAGTGCAACAAGGCGATCCACTGTGTTTGCAAGTCTGCTGGCCTGCCTGGTGTTGTCTACAGCCAAAACCAGTCGTTGAACTAGTTCACGCGCGTACTCTTCAGCTTCTCGTGAGCGTTGCTCACATTCTTCTAGCCTGAGTCGTAAAAGTACGGTATCCGCGCCTATTTCCACTACTTTATCTCGAAGGGTGTTCATGTTGTTGACTGTATTTTCATGGTCTTCAGCAAGCTCATTAATACGTTCCAGTGCCGTGAGCCTCCATTGCTCGCGGGTTTCCTGAAGTTCCAGATCCATGTCCTGCAATTGTCTCTCGTGACGATTCACTCTGGATGCTAACTCTGGAACAGAAAGGTGTGTTGGTTCCCGAGTGTCAGGAGTGGGGTAGGGGTTAGCTCGAGGTGGCCTACTGGTCCTCCTGACTACCCTCGGATTTCGCGAATCGGATTGAGAACTTGACGAACTGGGCGGTGTGTTTGTCATTTCTGAGACAAAGAGTTTAGAAATAATAAGGCCTATATTCATATAATACGTATATAATATAGCCTAGAGTGTCTAGCACAAACATATTTGTGTCCCGGTTTCTCTCGAGGTCAGAGTCAACTAGTGTACCCTGTTCAGTCATAACCCTTTTCAGATTTCACATCATATTCATTTAATTGTACATAGTTGATCAGGCTATGTTAAATTAAACTAGTATCATGTAATCACTGAACCAGTCATACCTAATAAGAAATACTGCCTAACGGTCATAGTCTAGGCCCACTAAATGCAACCTAGTTCACTATAACCTTAGGCTCTTATACCAATCTATAACACCCCCAAATTTACTGATTTGCGGAAGCACGATTTGGGTGTTACTAATCAATATACAAAGCACAAGATATATAGCGAACGACTCTATATGCGTCGTTTTAACAAAATACATTGATATATTAAATGTTTACAACTTTTGAAGCTATGTATAGCTCGTGTTCGATTGAATGAGATTTCAGTACATAAGTACTTGTACAAAATATACTAATGCAAGAAAATCTCTATTGTCTGCATGCTGACTCGAGCTATAGTTATCCTGCTAGCAGCCAAAACCTACTGCTGGGTACCTGTGATACATGCTAAAATGGGTCAGCTAAAACTGGTTAGCTCACAGGTTTGAAATCAAGTATTATAGTATGAACCGCAAGATTTAATAATGATTTGCATCCAGCAAATGAAAATAGTAAATGTATATAATCATGAGCGCATAGTTGAGCTTAACTCGAGGGTCAGGGTCACAGCCTGAGCGTTTTTGCCTCCACGAGTGCCTAATCAACACTCGTCTTCCCAAATATTAGTACGTCCGTTTACCCGGTTAGTGCTTGCTAACCCGAACGAGGAGGGTCAATCCTATATGGTACCATATACTAATATTCACGCTACAACGTATTAACAAACTATGCTGACGGAGGGCTTTGAAATGATTAGTTGAAAACAACTCATGTAGTATATTGAATATGTACTCGCGTTCACGTGTTAAAAACAGAGCAATGTATCACACCCCTAGTAAAACAGTAAAAAGAGGGGCCATGAGACTCACCTGAGTCTGAAGAGTTTATTTCAATAAACTGAGATTGATTAGCCGAGTGATGAAGTCCAAGGACTTGTAACCTGAGGGTGTCCACGACACGCGATGGTTATTAACATGAGAAGGTATCTAATGAGACTACCTTGTAGTTGTTCGTCCAACTAGAATGTCCAAATGATTACAATTTGGTTGATTGTCTAAGTGTTTGAAAGAGTGTACGGCCCGTTGGTGATTGTTTGTAATAATAATCGTGATGTTTTCATATTGATTTCTAAGTGTTATACATGAAAAAGTATATTCCATTATGTTTGAAATGTCGCATCGTATATACAAGTCTGACACTTAGTAAAAATCTAAGATTTCAAAGTTCTGTTTTGTGCGACGTTGGGTGCGACGTCGCAGGTCCTGACTGCGACGTTGATCACGTCGTCGCTATGTGCGACTTTCGCAATTTAATGCGACGTTGAGGGTGGCGTCGCTATATGCGACGTTGTTGATTATTGCGACGTAGACTTGCGTCGCTATGTGCGACGTTGGCCACTTAAGGCGACGTTGAGACTGACGTCGCACCATGCGACATCGTGATGGATTTTGCGACGTCGCTGATGACGTCGCATAAGGTCTGGGCCAACTGCGACGTTACAGTCTGATGGCCGGAGTTTATGTCGAAAACGGGTTTTCCGGTCATGGTTTGGTTCCATACTTTCACCCAACCCATATTTGGACATATACAAGTTATATAAACTACTAAAACACAAAAACAAGCATCAAATTGATAGATCTAAGAGTTTTTAAGAAAATCTTACAAATCTCAATTTGAGGGCTAAATTAGGATGAAGATGATGAATATGTTGGTAGATCTTGATTCCTTAGCTCTTGTTGATTCCGAAAATGTAGTTTTTGGGGTCGATTTGTTTAGATCCGAAAATTTGGTGAGATTGGGGGGGTGGGTTTTTGAGAGAGTTTAACGGTGTGTGTGTGTGTGTGTTTGTAAAAATGAAAATGAGAGAAAGCTTGGGGAGGGAGGGAGGTGTTGGCTGGTCCCAAGAGAAGAGGGAGAGAAAACACTCCCTAGAACACAGTATTTGCTCCGTGTCCTAACTGATTAATCGCTTATTTTTAGTATTTAATCAAACCGTTATATTTTTAAAAATGTGACTGGTGTATTTTAATAAAAATACCTTAAAATTAATAATAAAAACATTTGTCGAGATATTTAAATTATTTGGTCCGCGTTTGATATTTTAATCGTGTAAATGTTACTCGTACAATACAAATTGGATGCAAAATATTATTGAAATGATATTTTTTTGGATATAATAGTGTTATTAAATAATGTTGTATTATTTAATAAAATTGTTCACCAACGTCCGTATTAATTTGACCGAATTGCATTCGATTTGAAACTTGTACGATTTAAATCAAATCGTATACTTGTATATATTCAACAATATATATTACTGGATACACAAATTAGTCTAACAGAGAACTAATTACATGTATTAACAGTTAATTAGGAACTATTTACTAGTCCTAATTTGGCGGGTGTTACATTCTCCCCCTGTTAAGAGAATTTCGTCCCGAAATTTAGTTTGAGGTCGCGCTTGATGCAGGGTCAGAGAATAACTGAGGATACTTGAGTCGCATTTGGTCTTCCCGTTCCCAGGTGAATTCCGGAGCACGCCGCGAATTCCACCTAACCTTGACGATGGGAATACGACTTTGTTTGAGTTGTTTTACCTCACGGTCTACGATTTCAGTGGGTTCCTCAACAAAATGAAGTTTGTCATCAACGCGAATCTCGTCAAGTGGTATGGTAAGTGTACCATCGGATAGGCATTTCTTTAAGTTAGAAATGTGAAAAGTAGGGTGCACGCTGCTGAGTTCGGAAGGCAGCTGCAACCGATATGCCACGGGGCCAATCCTTTCAAGGATCTCAAAAGGCCCAATGTACCTGGGATTTAACTTCCCGCGTTTACCGAATCGGATTACGCCCTTCCAAGGCGATACTTTGAGTAGTACTCGGTCCCCAACCTGGAACTCAAGTGGTTTGCGTCTCACGTCAGCGTAGCTTTTCTAACGATCACGTGCGGCCTTGAGTCTGTTTTGGATTTCAACAATTTTCTCGGTGGTTGCGTGTATAAGTTCAGGACCAGCGAGCTGACTGTCTCCCACCTCGGTCCAACATATCGGTGATCGGAACTTACGACCGTACAGTGCCTCAAAGGGTGCAGCCTTAATGCTGGCGTTATAGCTGTTATTGTAGGAAAATTCGCACAATGGCAGATGTCTTTCCCAGTTTGCACCGAAGTCAACTACGCAGGCTCGTAGCATGTCTTCCAGTGTCTGAATGGTTCGTTCACTTTGACCATCAGTTTGAGGATGGTATGCGGTACTCATATCGAGACGGGTACCCAATGATTTCTGAAGTGATTGCCAAAAGTGAGAGGTGAAGCGGGCATCCCTATCGGAGATGATTGAAGTAGGAACGCCATGTCGAGAAACAATCTCCTTGATGTAGATTTGTGCGAGACGTTCCATTTTATCGGTTTCTTTGATTGCCAGGAAATGAGCAGATTTGGTGAGACGATTGACGATCACCCAAACGGTATCGCAACCGCTCGCCGACTTTGGCAGTTTGGTTATGAAGTCCATGGCAATTTGTTCCCATTTCTATTCAGGGATGTCGGGCTGTTGAAGTAAACCAGAAGGTTTTTAATGTTCGGTTTTGACCTTCGAGCAAGTAAGGCACTTGCTGACATAGGTGGCGATTTCGGCTTTCATGTTCGGTTACCAATAGAATTCCTTGATGCCGTGATACATTTTGTCGGATCCCGGATGGATAGAATATTTGGACTTGTGAGCTTCATCCATCACCAAGTCCCGAAGGTTCCCAAAACTAGGCAACCAGATTCGGTTTGAGAAGTACTTAACGCCATTTGGCTTGACTTCGAATTGTTTATCCATGCCCCGCAAGGCTTCCTTTTTGACGTTTTCAGGTTTCAAAGCTTCGAGTTGAGCGGTGTGGATCTGAATGGTGAGATCATTATGAATGGTCATACTGAGAGCTCGGACTCGAAGTGGTTTCGGTCGTTCCTTTCGGCTGAGGGCATCGGCAACAACATTTTCCTTGCCTGGATGGTATTTGATCTCGCAATCGTAATCGGTAGCAACTCGACCCATCGACGTTGCCTCATGTTGAGATCCTTCTGATCGAATATGTGCTGGAGGCTTTTGTGGTCGGTAAAGATTGTGCACTTAGTGCCGTAGAGATAATGTCTCCAGATTTTTAGAGCGAACACGACAGCTCCAAGCTCTAGGTTGTGAGTAGTGTAGTTCTTTTCATGAATTTTCAGCTGTCGTGAGGCGTAGGCAATGACTTTGTCTCGTTGCATCAGCACACAACCGAGACCTTGGTGGGAAGCATCGCAGTATACCACGAAGTCGTCGGTGCCTTCGGGTAATGATAGGATTGGAGCACTGCAAAGCTTTTGTTTTAATAATTGGAACGATGACTCTTGTTTATCAGTCCAATCGAACTTCTTTTCCTTCTGAGTCAGTACCGTGAGTGGTTGGGCTATCTTGGAAAAATTTTCGATGAACCGGCGATAATACCCCGCCAATCCTAAGAATTGGCGTACCTCGGTTGGAGTGGTCGGCGCTTGCCAGTCTTTAATGGCCTCGATTTTCGATGGATCAACGTGAATTCCTTGACTGTCAATCACGTGTCCAAGAAATTGAACGGTTTGTATCCAGAACTCACACTTAGAGAATTTGGCGTAAAGCTCCTCGTGCTTAAGCATTTCTAGGATGGTTTTGAGGTGTTGCGCATGTTCTTGCTCGTTGCGTGAATAGATGAGATTGTCATCGATGAAGACAATGACAAACTTGTCGAGATAGGGTTTGCACACCCGATTCATAAGGTCCATGAATACATCCGGTGCGTTGGTTAGACCAAAGGGCATCACTTGGAATTCATAGTGCCCGTATCGAGTTCTGAAAGCGGTTTTTGGAATATCTATGTCACGGACACGTAACTGATGATAACCTGATCGCAGATCGATCTTCGAGTAAAAACTTGAACCTTGGAGTTGGTCGAATAGATCGTCAATACGAGGGAGTGGATATCGGTTTTTAACGGTTAGTTTGTTCAACTCTCGATAGTCAATACACATTCTGAATGAACCGTCCTTCTTTTTCACAAATAAGACCGGAGCTCCCCAAGGCGATGAACTCGGTCTGATGAATCCCCTATCCAGGAGTTCCTGTAGTTGGGTGGACAGCTCCTGAAGTTCGGAAGGGGCTAAGCGGTATGGTGCACGGGCCACTGGTGCAGCACCCGGCACAAGCTCGATTGAGAACTCAACCTGTCTAGGTGGGGGTAGACCAGGTAGTTCTTCCGGAAAGACTTCGGGAAAATCTCTAACGATTGGCACATCCTCAAGTCGTTTCTCCTCTGACTTCTTCTCCGTGACGTGCGCGAGGATTGCCGGATAACCTTTTCTCAGAAACTTTCGGGTCTTTAAACAAGAGATGATATTTAGTCTCGTCCTACCGGTCTCCCCCTGTATGATCAAGGTTCTACCGACGGCGAGAGGGATACGGACAATCTTATCATAGCAGACGATTTCGGCTCGGTGTTTGGACAACCAGTCCATTCCAATGATGACGTCGAAACTTCCAATTTCAACGGGCACCAGATCGATTGAAAAGGTTTCATCAGCTAGGTTTAAAGTGCAATTAGGTATCACACTATTGGTTTCTATAAGTTTCCCATTTGCTAGCTACAGTGTACTAAACATCTAAGGCAACGGGAGTGATGTCAAGTAGTGGGCAAATCATCAGAGATAAAGCTTCTATCAGCACCAGTATCAAATAGAACAGAAGCAGTTTAGTTGTTGAGGAGGAACATACCCGAGACCACATTCGGGTCTTGACGGGCGTCCCCTGAGTTGATTACGAAGGCTCTACTTCGGGTGTTGTTGTTGTTGCTGTTGCGGTTGTTGTTGTTGTTGTTGTTGTTGCCCTGGTTCTTCAGTTTTGGGCACGTGTCCCTGAAATGCCCGGGGTTCCCACATTCAAATCAGACCTTGGGTGGCCTAGTGTTGTTGTTGGAATTGTTGTTGGCAGGTGATCGGCAATCTTTGGTGAGGTGGCCATACCTCTTGCAATTGTTGCAAAAGGGACCACAGGAACCTTCATGGTGTCGGCTGCACTTGGAACAATAGGGTTTGTTCCCAGTGTAGCCCCGCTTGGTGTCGGTGGTGGTGTTGTAGGCTTTGATGGAGTCGGGTTTCTTGTTTTGGGAATTAGGGTGGTTGTTGTGTTGGTCAGACCACTTTCGTTTGTTGATGTGGGAGGATGAAGTGGGTGGTTCTGATTCCTGGCTCATTGCCATGAGGATGAAGTGCACCGTCGATGGTGGTTTGGTTTGAAGAGGCGACGTGCCCCCGAACAGGTTCCGGAAGGCCAAGGATGTACTTCCTGATTTTATCGGGTTCCGTGCTCACCATAGCTGGGCGGAGGACAGCGAGCTGCTGGAACCTGGTGGTATAACCGTCGATATCACCACCCTGAACCTTTAGGTTCCAGAACTCCTCATCCAGCTTTTGGAGTTTGTCGATCGGACAGTACTTGGCGGTGAGTTTTGTTTTCAAGTCCTCCCAAGAGAGTTGGTAGGCAGTTTCAGCACCCACTGATTGGGAATATGAGTTCCACCAAGAGTGGGCATCATCTTCGAGGGAGCAGGTGGCGAAGTTAACCTTGTCGTTCTCCGCGCATTTGCTGACGCGGAAAATGGTCTCCATCTTTTCGAACCATCTGATTAGTCCGATGGCTCCTTCAGTACCCTTGAAGCCCATGGGTTTGCAGTTCTGGAAATCCCTGTAGGTACAAGGCTTGGCGGTGTTGGTTTCAGCTGTATCGCTGGTTCTCCCGGAGTTTTGTGGTGAACTCCGAGCCATGGCTTCGACCACAGCCTGAGAGATAAGAGATGCAAGCTGAGCATCGGAGTATGTTCTTGACTTTGGCGGCATGCTTCTTCAATGAAAGAAAAGAAAGATACATGAGATTTTGTAGAAAGATGGTATTTGTCACAGATATTCATGTATAAAGGCGGTAATACATAACATCCATACAAGTATAGCAATCAGTATAGGTTAGAAATAACGAGGACATTCGATAAATAATACGAGTTCATAGGTTACATCCGTAGACATATTACAAAAGATTGTCGGGAATTGTTACATCCGGTTGAATTACAAAAGTTGCGCCTAAGGGATTACTAGATTTTCAGAGTAAAAACTACACTAGCCTTAACGTAGATTAATTCGTTCCATCAGTGCAACAAGGCGATCCACTGTGTTTGCAAGTCTGTTGGCCTGCCTGGCGTTGTCTTCAGCCAAAACCAGTCGTTGAACTAGTTCACGCGCGTACTCTTCAGCTTCTCGTGAGCGTTGCTCACATTCTTCTAGCCTGAGTCGTAAAAGTACGGTATCCGCGCCTATTTCCACTACTTTATCTCGAAGGGTGTTCATGTTGTTGACTATATTTTCATGGTCCTCAGCAAGCTCATTAATACGTTCCAGTGCCGTGAGCCTCCATTGCTCGCGGGTTTCCTGAAGTTCCAGATCCATGTCCTGCAATTGTCTTTCGTGACGATTCACTCTGGATGCTAACTCTGGAACAGAAAGGTGTGTTGGTTCCCGAGTGTCAGGAGTGGGGTAGGGGTTAGCTCGAGGTGGCCTACTGGTCCTCCTGACTACCCTCGGATTTCGCGAATCGGATTGAGAACGTGACGAACTGGGCGGCGTGTTTGTCATTTCTGAGACAAAGAGTTTAGAAATAATAAGGCCTATATTCATATAATACGTATATAACATAGCCTAGAGTGTCTAGCACAAACATATTTGAGTCCCGGTTTCTCTCGAGGTCAGAGTCAACTAGTGTACCCTGTTCAGTCATAACCCTTTTCAGATTTCTCATCATATTCATTTAATTGTACATAGTTGATCAGGCTATGTTAAATTAAACTAGTATCATGTAATCACTGAACCAGTAATACCTAATAAGAAATACTGCCTAACGGTCATAGTCTAGGCCCACTAAATGCAACCTAGTTCACTATAACCTTAGGCTCTGATACCAATCTGTAACACCCCCAAATTTACTGATTTGCGGAAGCACGATTTGGGTGTTACTAATCAATATACAAAGCACAAGATATATAGCGAACGACTCTATATGCGTCGTTTTAACAAAATACATTGATATATTAAATGTTTACAACTTTTGAAGCTATGTATAGCTCGTGTTCGATTGAATGAGATTTCAGTACATAAGTACTTGTACAAATATACTAATGCAAGAAAATCTCTATTGTCTGCATGCTGACTCGAGCTATAGTAATCCTGCTAGCAGCCAAAACCTACTGCTGGGTACCTGTGATACATGCTAAAATGGGTCAGCTAAAACTGGTGAGCTCACAGGTTTGCAATCAAGTATTATAGTATGAACCGCAATATTTAATAATGATTTGCATCCAGCAAATGAAAATAGTAAATGTATACAATCATGAGCGCATAGTTGAGCTTAACTCGAGGGTCAGGGTCACAGCCTGAGCGTTTTTGCCTCCACGAGTGCCTAATCAACACTCGTCTTCCCAAATATTAGTACGTCCGTTTACCCGGTTAGTGCTTGCTAACCCGAACGAGGAGGGTCAATCCTATATGGTACCATATACTAATATTCACGCTACAACGTATTAACAAACTATGCTGACGGAGGGCTTTGAAATGATTAGTTGAAAACAACTCATGTAGTATATTGAAATATGTACTCGCGTTCACGTGTTAAAAACAGAGCAATGTATCACACCCCTAGTAAAACAGTAAAAAGAGGGGCCATGAGACTCACCTGAGTCTGAAGAGTTTATTTCAATAAACTGAGATTGATTAGCCGAGTGATGAAGTCCAAGGACTTGTAACCTGAGGGTGTCCACGACACGCGATGGTTATTAACATGAGAAGGTATCTAATGAGACTACCTTGTAGTTGTTCGTCCAACTAGAATGTCCAAATGATTACAATTTGGTTGATTGTCTAAGTGTTTGAAAGAGTGTACGGCCCGTTGGTGATTGTTTGTAATAATAATCTTGATGTTTTCATATTGATTTCGAAGTGTTATACATGAAAAAGTATATTCCATTATGTTTGAAATGTCGCATCGTATGTACAAGTCTGACACTTAGTAAAAATCTAAGATTTCAAAGTTCTGTTTTGTGCGACGTTGGGTGCGACGTCGCAGGTCCTGACTGCGACGTTGATCACGGCGTCGCTATGTGCGACTTTCGCAATTTAATGCGACGTTGAGGGTGGCGTCGTTATATGCGACGTTGTTGATTATTGCGTCGCTATGTGCGACGTTGGCCACTTAAGGAGACGTTGAGACTGACGTCGCACCATGCGACATCGTGATGGATTTTGCAACGTCGCTGATGACGTCGCATAAGGTCTGGGCCAACTGCGACGTTACGGTCTGATGGCCGGAGTTTATGTCGAAAACGGGTTTTCCGGTCATGGTTTGGTTCCATACTTTCACCCAACCCATATTTGGACATATACAAGTTATATAAACTACTAAAACACAAAAACAAGCATCAAATTGATAGATCTAAGAGTTTTTAAGAAAATCTTACAAATCTCAATTTGAGGGCTAAATTAGGATGAAGATGATGAATATGTTGGTAGATCTTGATTCCTTAGCTCTTGTTGATTCCGAAAATGTAGTTTTTGGGGTCGATTTGTTTAGATCCGAAAATTTGGTGAGATTGGGGGGGTGGGTTTTTGAGAGAGTTTAATGGTGTGTGTGTGTTTGTAAAAATGAAAATGAGAGAAAGCTTGGGGAGGGAGGGAGGTGTTGGCTGGTCCCAAGAGAGGAGGGAGGGAAAACACTCCCTAGAACACAGTATTTGCTCCGTGTCCTAACTGATTAATCGCTTATTTTTAGTATTTAATCAAACCGTTATATTTTTAAAAATGTGACTGGTGTATTTTAATAAAAATACCTTAAAATTAATTATAAAAACATTTGTCGAGATATTTAAATTATTTGGTCCGCGTTTGATATTTTAATCGTGTAAATGTTACTCGTACAATACAAATTGGATGCAAAATATTATTGAAATGATATTTTTTTGGATATAATAGCGTTATTAAATAATGTTGTATTATTTAATAAAATTGTTCACCAACGTTCGTATTAATTGGACCGAATTGCATTCGATTTGAAACTTGTACGATTTAAATCAAATCGTATACTTGTATATATTCAACAATATATATTACTGGATACACAAATTAGTCTAACAGAGAACTAATTACATGTATTAACAGTTAATTAGGAACTATTTACTAGTCCTAATTTGGCGGGTGTTACAGGATTTGTGTTGTAAGAGTCAAGGTTTTCAAGATCGGGATCCTACGTAGGATCGTTTTTACCTTTGCAAGATCGGGATCGTAAGATCGAGATCGGGATCGTAGATCCTACCAAAATATGTTTTTTATACAAAGATATCTAAAAATTGTAGAAAACTACTATTAGAGAAATTAATCTAACATTCAAACTTTTATATTACTGAAGTGATGCAATTTGCCAACATATATTTCTCGAACGATAAACGTACTATAATAAAAGATAACGGCATAGTACAATTGCACCAAAGTTTGAGAGCATATTACAAATGAAAATTCCTAATAGTCATTTTTGAGGTTCTAGACTTTTTCTTAGGTTAATGTGATAATAAATGGGGATATTGAACTTGGAAACAAATGTATAATATGTTTTTGAGATAGGATTTGGACTACTTATGAGCCTTATAAGTCCAATTGTAAAAAAAAAATAAAATTAAAAAAAATTGTAGGATCGGATCGTTCAACGATCCTACTCCGATCTTACCTCCTGACCGATCCTACTCCGATCCTGCACGTTTTCATTTGGTAGGATCGTAAGATCGTACGATCCTACGATCAAGATCGCGATCTTGACAACCTTGGCAAGAGTCAACTTGGTGACACAACTTGTATCGCATGAGTCCGTCTGGCGACACAGCTTGTGTTGCAAGGGTCAGTTTAGGTTTCGAGTATAAATTGACGAGTTCGGCTCAGTTTAGAGGGTTGACGAATTTGTTTTTACAGAGAGTATATTGTAAGTGTTCTAGTAAATATAATCTGATCGACTATTATAATCAATATATTACTCTTTGTGTTTGATTCGCTTTATTCGTTTAATGTATTTATTATCAATCATTGGATTCCGCATGTTGATTGATTCTTAGGGTTCAATTAGGTCTGACCATAGGGGATCTACATCTGCACATTTAGCTAAATGTGCATATGCGCACTTGGCTGAGTACGCATGAACAGTATCTCGTGCCTATATATAGAGGTGTAGTGTTTCAGTTTTGGTTAATCCTTGATATAAATGTGTTAATCAAACAACATGTTCTGTGATTTCTCTGTAATTCTACTTCTGAATTAATAAGAGAAAAGGTTTATTTAGCTTCGGAGTTGATTGTGGTCCGATTATGATTTGCAAAAAGAACACGAATATCTAAATTAAGATTCCGCTATATATTTAGATATTAGATAAATCATTGTTCGATCCAGCGAACTGAGGGTTCAATAATCTTGTTTGAGGTGATTTTCAAACCTTAATCTTCATAATTCTCTAACTTTGAAAACCTAGGTTTCAAACTTTTTTATGATTATTTGCTATCTTAAATTGCGAGATTAGGTGTTTATTCATGCTTAGTTATGTTATAAGATAACTTAGGAACTAGCATTGCTTGATTTGTGAAGGATTGAGTGTTTTGTCTTTTAAAGTTGACTATTTTTGACTAGTTGTTCTTGTTTGTCCAATTAAATGATTAAATTGTTTATGATAAGTTGTTATGGATTGGTATATGCTTAATATGATTAGTTTAACTTATTCATTTGCTTCATTTATGGTTAAATGCGGATATTGGTTGCTTTCGGGATTTAAAGTAAGCTAAGATGTTGACTTTTGCTAAGCATCACCATTTTGAACAAAACTTGTGATTGAAAAATGATGCTTGGACTCAAATTGATGTTTTTAACTTACTTTAACTCTTGAAATCGAGTTGGAAACGATAAGTGAATAAGTCATGATTTATAAGAAGCACTACTTTAATAAAATAAAGTTAGTAAGTCTTTGAAAGTCAACGGTTTAATCAAGCATTCAAGTGACCAATTTATCCACTACAACTTGATTTGCGGTTAAAATTTTGACTTTTATAAAGTGTTATGGCAATTTCTTGGACGAGTATCATTAATTTAATCAATCATCTTTAACCAAAAGTGATACTTGCATTAACTAAACCGCCATAACCACTTTGAAAGATCACTCTTAAATTGCAAATGGTTAAAAAATTAACTTGGAACTTTGATTGCACAACTAGCTTGGTATGATTATAATTGCTTACACTTGAAAATTCGACGCCATGCTAGTATGCACTTGTTTATGTAAGTAGGTCATTTTTGCCACTTTAAAGTAATTACAAGATTAGAAATGAACTTAAAAGTAGTAACTTATGCTTTTTGGTAATCTAGTGCTTAAAGCTTATGTGGTCGAAAATTTGAGCTAGTCTTGAACTTTTCGTGTTACTTTAATTTGATAAAGTTTACTTGGAAATTCGTATGACTAGTTCGGAATAGCTTACTTATATAAACCGAAGTTTTATTTGATGGTTGGAATTGAGATTTGGATTATTATAAGTCATTACAGGTTTATGGATTATTCATATTTTAAAGCCCTCATTTCGAATTTTTTCTAAAAATCTGGGGATATGTAATAATCCATACGCTTGTAATGATTTCAGAAAAAATCACTATGTTATTTGTTTTCTCTTGTTACAGATGGCCAAGCTCCCTTCGTACATCAAGCACTCAATCGAAGATCCAGATAAAAGGGAGTTGTATCAAAAATGGTTGACACACCTGTTAAGGGAAAACAGATACATGGTTTGGGAGGATTTTGGAAGAGATCGGACTTAAGAAAGGATTTGAGGAGTTGATACAGTTCAAGGATGGAAGAAGGAATCTGCGTGCCTGGAGAAATTTGTTTGAGATCAATGAGATAGTCTACAAAGAGCTCTTTGCCGAGTTTACTCGTGATCCCTCGTTGAAAAGAACATCGATAATAAATTGATGATTGGAGATTAGAAGATGTCGATACGGATTTCGGAAGTAGCAATCGAACAAATAATGAATAATTCATGTAAACCTTTGAATGTGTCATCATCATCAAAACTGAAAATGGAGAAAGAGGTTTGGGGTTTTATCGATCAAATCGTGTCGTGCGTGCTAGTACATGAATTGATTTGATTGATCAAAAACATGTATTGTTGTAATTTTTAATTCATGGGCACAACATATGTTTTTTTTTTTGTAAAATGTAGTTCTTATCCATATATGATGTTCCCGATTTTTGTGTCGTCAAATCTGGCCCAATAGAAGAGGTTCCCGGCCCATCTCTTTGGCCCATTAACAAACAACTATACTAGTTTTCTAGTGGATTCCTGTAAAAATACTCTTATTTTGCTATTATATTTTACTCTTACAGTACTAAAAATAACATCATTAGCTTCTCAACAAGAAGCTATGAAGCCTTTCTTAAAATAGTTTTAAGGTTTAGTTTGCAAAGAGATGTTATTTTCCACCAAAATATTGTCCAAAAAAGTTCAAAAACGTTCAAAAATGATCGGGTAAATGAAACTTTTTCCAGGCTAAAATTGAACACTTTAAAGCCAATGAACAAAATTTAAAAACACAAAATTTTTCGCGACTTTCTTGCCAAAAAACTGTTTTTATAGGCGAGGTTTTAATGACACAAAGTTTGTGTCGCAAGGCAGTGTCGCTAGTCGTGTCGCAACACTGTGTCGTAGTTCAAGCTTAAGTCAAAATTCCAAATTAGCGACACAAATGCTTGTGTCGCAGCTTATGTAGCAGACTATGTCACTATCTTGTGTCGCACTTCAATCAAAATAAGAAAGACCTAATTAGCGACACAAAGCTTATGTCGCAGCATGTGTCGCAACATGTGTCGCAATGTCGCGGCAGCAGTAGCAGAAAACCCTCAAATCGAAAATTTTTGAAACCCTTACGAATTTCGATGAATATGCGATGAACAAACCCTAAAAACTACTCCAGAAATCGATCTGATCAACCCAATAAACTCATAAACAATTAAAAACAAATTAATCTTCAATACGCACTTTCGTCTAACCCGAAAAACACGTTCAAAATCGATTCAACTCACCCAAAAGCTCTAATAACAGTTTGTTAGTCCCTCGTAACGATCTCGTAGATGAATCGCAACTGATTAAATAGCGGAAATCAACAATCAATTGTATTGAACGTGAATTAAACAAACACGGGAATATAAATAATGTTTCTGTTTACTGATTAACAAAAATAAACGTTTAAGCACCAAACACAAACTCTCTGAAACCCTCCCTGACTTTCTCTAAACGTTCCTTACACAAAATGATCGATAAATCACAAAAGAAACCCTAAACACACTTATAAAGTCTGGACCCTGCGACACAGGCCTAGTGTCGCAGGCCACAGCACACAAATACTTGATGCTATTACGATAAAGTTCAAACAGAGTGGAAAACATGTACCTGATCACTGATGCTGAGGTGATTCCTCAGGAGAACCATTCCGGTGGCGAGTATTTCATGAGAACGTTCAACATTATTCTCCAATTCGATCCTTTTATTGTCAGTCCTTTCACACGCTGAATCTATGCGTCTAGGGAGAATTAAACTAAATGGTTTTGTTTGACGTAAACTATCATCAGCAGTAAACGGTTTTGTTTGACGTAAATTATCAGCAGGAGGAACCTTGTGATATTTCATCAATAATCCAGTAGAAAATGTAGTCGGGCCTTTTATGTATTCCCCAAGAGAAGTTCGAAGAAATGCATCCTGCATGTAATAACACACAAAAATTTGTCATAAGTGAATATACAACATATAGAAGCAAAATAAGGAGATCGGCAAACAAAATATTAATAGACCACCAACTTTATATATTGATACACTGATATAGGCCTATTACAAATAAGTAACAAGAATACAAAAATATACTTGAGTAACCTTAATAAAGTTGCAGAAAACTAAATGTACAATGTACGATAAATGAATAAAAATTGCACAAAAATAAAATGAAATAAAATAATTATAAAAAGGAAAGAAAGTAAAGAATGACCATTTTATAAGTGTGCATGGCATTGTCATAAGCTTTGGTATTATAATTCGTGATCCCTCGTTGAAAAGAACATCGATAATAAATTGATGGTTGGAGATTAGAAGATGTCGATACGGATTTTGGAAGCAGCAATCGAACAAATAATGAATGATACATGTAAACCTTTGAATGATTCATCATCATCAAAATTGAAAATGAAGAAAGAGGTTTAGGGTTTTATCGATCAAAACGTGTCGTACGTGCTAGTACATGAATTGATTTGATTGATCAAAAACGTGTCGTACATATATTAATTGATCACCGAAGTTTTACTTTTCAAGGTGAGTTTTTGTTTGTTGCGATCATTTTCTTTCTAAACATTACCATGAGATTGCAATTAGTGTTGTAAATGGTTGACCGTGTATTGTTGTAATTTTTAATTCATGGGCACAACATATGTTTTTTTTTTGTACAATGTAGTTCTTATCCATATATGATGTTCCTGATTTTTATGTCATCAAATATGGTCCACTAGAAGAGGTTCCTGGCCCATCTCTTTGGCCTATTAAGAAACAACTATACTAATTTTCTAGTGGATTCCTGTAAAAATACTCTTGCTTTGCTATTATATTTAACTCTTACAGTATTAAAAATAACATCATTAGCTTCTCAACAAGAAGCTACGAATCCTTTACCAGCCTTTCGCATAAATAGTTTTAAGGTTTAGTTTGCAAAGAGATGTTATTTTCCGCTAAAATTTCATCCAAAAATGTCCAAAAATGCTCGGGTAAAAAGAAGTTGTCCCCTCTTCTCTGGGAACCCGCCGTCGCATATGTCAAACAAGAGGCCGAATTCTTTGGTAGAAAACGCTGTAATAAAAATTGGGAAAAGAAACCTTTTCCAGGCAAAAATTGAACATTTAAAGCCTATGAACAAAATTTGAAAACACAAAATTTTTCGCGACTCTCCCCCAATCTTTTTTTTAGGTGAGGTTTTAGCGACACAAAGTTTTTGTCGCTAGTCGTGTCGCAACACTATGTCGCAATTCAAGCTTAAGTCAAAATTCCAAATTAGCGATACAAATGCTTGTGTCGCAGCTTATGTCGCAGACTATGTCGCTATCTTGTGTCGCACTTCAATCAAAATCAGAAAGACCTAATTAGCGACACAAAGCTTATGTCGCAATGTCGCAGCAGCAGGAGCGGAAAACCCTCAAATCAAAAATTTTCGAAACCCTTACGAATTTCGACGAATACGCGATGAACAAACCCCAAAAACTACTCCAAAAATCGATCTGATCAACCCAATAAACTCAGAAACAATTAATAACAAATTAATCTTCAATACGCACCTTCGTTTAACCCGAAAACACGTTCAAAATCGATTCAACTCACCCGAAAGCTCTGATACCACTTTGTTAGTCCCTCATAACGATCTCATAGATGAATCGCAACTGATTGAATAGCGGAAATCAACAATCAATTGTTGTGAACGTGAGTTATACAAAAACAAGAATATAAATAATGTTTCCGTTTATTGATTAACAAAAACAAACGTTTAAGCACCAAACACAAACTCTCTGAAACCCTATATGACTTTCTCTAAACGTTCCTTAGAAAAATGATCGATCAATCACAAAAGCAACCCTAAAGACACTTATATAGTGTGGACCCTGCGACACAAGCTTAGTGTCGCAATCTGCGACACAGGCCTAGTGTCGCAGGCCACAACACACATGCAAATTCAATACATTTTCAAGCTAAATATCCTATACAAGCTGTTGACAATAAGCATGTTGATTTTGCATCAACACAAATACTTGATGCTATTACGATAAAGTTCAAACAGAGTCGAAAACATGTACCTGATCACTGATGTTGAGGTAATTCCTCAAGAGAACCATTCCGGAGGTGAGTATTTCTTGAGAACGTTCAAAATTGTTCTCCAATTCGATCCTTTTTCTGTCAAGCCTTTAACACGCCGAAACTGCACGTCTAGGGAGAATTAAACTAAATGGTTTTGTTTGACGTACACTGTCATCAGCAGGAAACGGTTTTGTTTGACGTAGATTATCAGCAACAGGAACCTTGTGATATTGCATCAATAATCCAGTAGAAAATGTTGTCGGGCCTTTTCTGTATTCCCCAAGCAAAGTTCGATGAAATGCATCCTGCATGTATTCACACACAAAAAATTGTCATAAGTGAATATACAACATATAGAAACAAAATAAGGAGATCGGAAAACAAAATATTAATAGACCACCAACTTTATATATTGATACACTGATATAGGCCTATTACAAATAAGTAACAAGAATACGAAAATATACTTGAGTAACCTTAATAAAGTTGTAGAAAACTAAGATGTACAATGTACAATAAATGAATAAAAATTGCAAAAAAATTAAATGAAATGAAATAATTATAAAAAGGAAATAAAGTAAAGAATGACCATTTTATAAGTGTGCATGGCATTGTCATAAGCTTTGGTATTATAATTCGTGATCCCTCGTTGAAAAGAACATCAATAATAAATTGATGGTTGGAGATTAGAAGATGTCGATACGGATTTTGGAAGCAGCAATCGAACAAATAATGAATGATTCATGTAAACCTTTGAATGACTCATCATCATCAAAACTGAAAATGGAGAAAGAGGTTTAGGGTTTTATCGATCAAAACGTGTCGTATGTGCTAGTACATGAAATGATTTGATTGATCAAAAACGTGTCGTACGTATATTAATTGATCGCCGAAGTTTTACTTTTCAAGGTGAGTTTTTGTTTGATGCGATCGTTTTCTTTCTAAACATTACCATGAGATTGCAATTAGTGCCGTAAATTTTTGACCGTGTATTATTGTAATTTTTAATTCATTGCACAACATATGTGTTTTTTGTAAAATGTAATTCTTATCCATATATGATGTTCCTGATTTTTGTGTCATCAAATCTGGCCCATTAGAAGAGGTTCTTGGCCCATCTCTTTGGCCCATTAATAAACAACTATACTAGTTTTCTAGTGGATTCTAGTAAAAATACTCTTGTTTTGCTATTATATTTGTGACACCCGACAATTTAGGTCAACAGTTAAACCTAACCCAAATCCTAATTACGTGTATTTAGATGTGATTTAGGCTAAATACTAGTAATTGCTTGTAAATATTTGTATATTTATGTGAATATACACTTACGTAATTGTTTTATATTACGCTTACGTAATTAGTTGAAATTTCGCAAAACTACCGGACGAAGTCCGACACAACATACGACTTTGGTGAAAACATTTCTATAAATAACTTAAATCTATTTTTAGAAGTTATTTATCATATATTATTGTTTTGTTTAAATAATACACGAAAAACCTAGACGTTTTGCTTAAAACGTCACAAATGCAACAAAAACGCGCGAATCGCATTCGGTAACAAAATGAAACTCGATAAATATTTTGACAACTCAAAATAAAGTATTTTAAACAATACTTCAATGAAAAATAATCCCAAACATATCGTGAATTAAAACAACACAAGACAAAGTTATGCGATTCAACCGAATAATGAAAATAACGAGCAAACGACCACAAAACGTAACACAGTCTGTAAATTAAATTAGAAACTCATCCACGATCCTAGTGGGGCCCATGAAAACGACCACCACCTCCCTTGACCACTAAATCTTCATGCAAATAATAATCATTTTAACTTTTATAAACCACCAACTAGACTACATGCACACTTCTCCAATCTTTCACTCCACTTCATCATTTTATTTCAAAAATCCTCTCAATCTCTCTCTAAAATACTGAAACATCTCAGCCCCTTTACACCTCAAACACCACCTAAATCCACCAAATAATCACCATCAACCACCGCACAAAACATTTTGCAAGATTTCAAAGGAAGATTCAAGCTTCTCATTTCCTTGCTGTCATTTCTTCTTCAAATAAACATTGTGAGGACTCTTTTTTCTTCATCTTTATGCTATTAATCATAATCAAAAGTTCACTCACAAGTATTGTAAAAAATGTGGCTTAAAAATCGTTTTTCTTAACTCAAGGTTCATGAAAAAGTCTATTTTACATTCTGTCCATAAAGTTTTATCCACTTTCACGAATTTTATAAAAATTATTTCTTCATGAAAATGGATGTTTTTATATTCAAAAATTAATTTCAAAAAGTAAGCTTTCCAATCCCACAAATCTCATAATTTTCTGAACTCGTTTACTATTTTTAGAAATATTTATGAAAACACATATACAATCTGCCCAAAAAAGTCAGAAACTTTAGTCTTATAGTTTTAGCCATATCTTGAGCTACACAACTCCAAATGACTTGAAACCACCTCTAAAATCTCAAAACTTTTGTTAAATACAAATGTTGTATTGACCACTTTTCTCTAAAAAGTTGTAGATTTTGCCCAGAAACTCAATCTTCATGCATGTGTCCAGATTGGTCAACTGTTCGACCTTAGAGGACACATGTAATTTTTAAAAATATTTAGACTACTCTGAAATTCATGAAAAATTTATTGAAAGTAGATAACATATGGGGGAATAACTGATATTTGTCTTGGGAATCAATTCGGAATATACAATTTTATAAAAATTTGGCAATGTGAAGCATTTTCTGGAAAATACAAGTGTGGACTGATTTTAGTAACTTATAAAAACCGACACCTTCCGAACATGCTATAAGTGTTAGAACTGACTTTTATGGACTTTTAAACATATCTAAGATTTGGGTGTTTGAACAAGTCAACAAAAATGGAGTTCGGTTTCGAAAACGTCAATTTTTCTATTTTTGGAAACTTACTATTTCTGGAAAGAATTGTAAACAAAACGGGTTTAGGTGACTTATTTAGTAACTTGGACCAAAAACGAGACTTGAAAATAAAACCAGAACGAAAAAAGACACTTAGAACACTTGGACCAAAATTGAAAATCTTATTTCACTAAGTGTTAAACTTGCGCAACAACCGATAATTACATACGAAAACAACGCGATAACACTTGACTCATACTATTACAAAGTATAAAATGAAACAAACATAATGATAATGTCTTTTAAGAATTATTGTTACAAACTTTTACCAACAGGTCATACACGCTTTGATAAACAAACATACTTGAACAAACACATTTGGACATACTAGTTGAGTGAACTAGCATAGGTGGACATTAACCATCCACCAACACGATTTGGCTTAAGTGGACATTAACCCTCCACTTACATTTACATAGATGGTCTTTTATAAGACATCTACTTACACACACAACCTTATACGTTTAGGGCGTTAGAAGGTTGCACACGGAAACACGCTTACTTGCTTGCTATTTGACTAATTGCTTGCTTGCTTATTGTTAAACTCGGGTGAGTTTCATAGCCCCTTTTTACTCGTTTTAACTATTTTGGGGTGAGAATACATACACACATGTTTTATACAACTGTCTTTATACATGCTTTATGAAACTGTCATTATGCAACTGCTTTTATACAACTGTTTTATAAACAAAGGAAACAAGGATAATGCATGAGTGAGACCATAATCCAACAAATCCCTCGCACATCGTAGTTCGTTAATTTTGAAGCGTGAATATTATTGAATAGATCTATTGGGGATTGACACCCCCGTCCGGGCTAGTCGCTCTAGCCAACCTACGGACGCAGTATTATTTGTTTAAACGAGTGTTCCGGATTAGACACTTGTTGAGGCAACAACAAGGGTTAAGCTTTGAACTATAAGCTCATGACGCAAACGATAACAAATGATAACAAAGGATAACAAATGATAACATGACACTTTTACAACTGTTTTTGCATACGTGCAACACAACGGAAATCTCGTGTTTTATACTTTTGTTTTCAACTGTTTAAAACCTATGAACTCGTCAACTTTATGTTTACCTTTTAGTATGTATTCTCAGGTGCTCAGCTACAGTAGGACTACCCACAGGAAAAAAAACGTACTAGAGGCTGTTCGATGTAACTTTGTGTGATGGTGCTTGATTTGGTCGGCGCCCCCAGGACACCTCATACTTCCGCTGCCACATGTTTTGGGGGTGTGACAGATTGGTATCAGAGCCTAAGGTTATAGCGAACTAGGATTGCATTAGTGACCTAGACTATAACCGTTAGGTTAGTATTCCTCATTAGGTATTATTTTTTCAGCAATTGCATCATTTAAATTTAATTTAACATAGCCTGATCAACTATGTACAATTAAAGGAGAATCGATGCAAGACCTGAAATGGTCATAGTGAACAGGAATGCATTAGAAGACATATACCAGAGATAGAAACGGGACCAACCCTTATACGAACTTATTTGCCACCCTCCATGGCAACCACTCCCACCGCTACGTCACCAAACTCCGTAAATGAGGTTCAAGCATTACACACTACTGTTGATATTTCCACAGTACCCACTCGCCCAACCATATCGGGCAACGACAAATTCGAAGAGGGCTCACTTGAGGAGAATCCACCTAAGGATTCACCACCCAAACATGTGACGCCTGCTTCACCCTCTTCCTCCTGCTCTCGTCCTAATCATTCAGAAACACATATGGACTAGAACCGCACGAGAATTCATCACCTGGGCGCGTTACATTTACTTCCTCTACTTTACGCTTTTCCTCCCCCGCTTATTATAGACCTATTAATCGCATGTGTTAAACACAACTAGAAGGACTGACAGACCACCTCGAACTAGACCTTACGCTATTCATACCACTACTACTGACACTCCACCCACTAGGACCCGTCATCACACAGAGGTCCACCGGTGAACTCGGTTAACCACAACACCTACACATTGGAAATGTTTCCTAACACTTGGATGAATTCCAACGATTTATTGCATGATGAGTGGTCACACTACTCCCACCGTCACGATTAGATTAAGTACTCTATTTGACACCTATTGAGGAGGGACTTGCTTAACTACTTAGCTTTTGTAAACTCTTCAAATTCTTCCGGATGTAACAATTCCCGACATGTTTTGTAAACTTCGAATTCCGTAATCTATTAATCTTGCACCCTATTGGTCACTAATCATATTACCTTGTACCGATTAATCATCGTATTGTGATGTCACGCATTATTTTAAACACGTCTTCGATAATCCTAGATCTCATATAAGGATCTCGTTCATTCTTTTATCTCCTTTCGTTTAAGGATATGCCACTACGAGAATCAATGTAAATTTCCAACATGTTACAATAACAAGAGTTTCCAACCTATTTCGACTGAATCAATTTTTTGATGGACATTAAACTTTCAAACAAATGCTTTATAAAAGTTTTTCAAAATTTATAAACTGCTTAGTTACGTTGACGTTTTTATTAGACGAAAATTTTATACAAGAACAAACACTTGATTTTCACTCAACTTTTATAAAAGACAGACCGTGACGTTAATAATATAGGTGATGACGTTAATTTAACCAGAAATGGTACAGGCAGTTTTGTGTTAAAACATGAGATAGTTAAAACTCTTTTCATATACCAGAAATTTATGTAGCTTTAGAGGCTAAACCCTCTTTTACAAATTCACTGTTTTGATAAAACAATTTTCTCGTAGGAAATGGCAAGTCCCACTGTAGACAAACACGTGTCTGATGATGACCAACTATGTGATGAACCAACGACATTCCCATATCTACTCATTTTAGAAGACGCTATGAAACTAATTACTCGACTTCGATTAACCATTTCTTTGACTTGTGCGTCAACGACACACCCAAAACACGAGACTTAATACCTATCGACATCGAAATCCTTCTTTCACCTTTCTCTTCTCGAGGATATCATTATCATGAATTGGCTTCTCTAAGATTCGCACGGAAATCGTCTGCGATGAGGAAATCGTTCGTACACCTCTCGATACCGGTGGAACATTTATCAAACAAGGGGAGACCAGCAAAACAAGGTTGAGCATCACACCATAACTCAGTAACATGCACAACACCTTCCACATTTCTAACCTAAAGAAATGTCTGTCTGATGAGACACTTATCATTCCGCTCGACGAAATCCACATCGATGACGAACTCCATTTCGTTGAGGAACCGGTAGAAATCAAGGACCGTGAGGTCAAACGTTTGAAACAAAGTCGTACTCCCATCGTTAAAGTCCAGTGGAATTCCAGATGCGGTCCTGAATTCACTTGGGAACAGAAAGACCAAATGCAACTGAAATACCCACATCTGTTCTTAGATACCCCACAGACTGTGGCAACAAGCCAATTTCGGGACGAAATTCTTCTAACAAGGGGAGAATGTGACACCCGATAATTTAGGTCAACAGTTAAACCTAACCGAAACCCTAATTACGTGTATTTAGATGTGATTTAGGCTAAATACTAGTAATTGCTTGTAAATATTTGTATATTTATGTGAATATACACTTACATAATTGTTTTATATTACGCTTACGTAATTAGTTGAAATTTTGCGAAACTACCGGACGGAGTCCGACACAACATACGACTTTGGTGAAAACATTTCTATAAATAACTTAAATCTATTTTTAGAAGTTATTTATCATATATTATTATTTTTTTTAAATAATACACGAAAAACCTAGACGTTTTGCTTAAAACGTCTCAAATGCAACGAAAACGCGCGAATCGCATTCGGTAACAAAATAAAACTCGATAAATATTTTGACAACTCAAAATAAAGTATTTTAGACAATAATTCAATGAAAAATAATCCCAAACATATCGTGAATTAAAACGACACAAGCAAAAGTTACGCGATTCAACCGAATAACCAACAAACGACCACAAAACGTAACACAGCCTGTAAATTAAAATAAAAACTCATCCACCATCCTAGTGGGTCCCATGAGAACGACCACCACCTCCCTTGACCACTAAATCTTCATGCAAATAATAATCATTTTAACTTTTATAAACCACCAACTAGACTACATGCACACTTCTCCATTCTTTCACTTCACTTCATCATTTTATTTCAAAAATCCTCTCAATCTCTCTCTAAAATACTGAAACATCTCAGCCCCTTTACAACTCAAACACCACCTAAATCCACCAAATAATCACCATAAACCACCACACAAAACAATTTGCAAGATTTCAAAGGAAGATTCAAGCTCACAAGCTTCTCATTTCCTTGCTGTCATTTCTTCTTCAAATCAACATTGTGAGGACTCTTTTCTCTTCGTCTTTATGCTATTAATCATAATCAAAAGTTCACTCACAAGTATTATAAAAAATGTGTCTTAAAAATCGTTTTTCTTAACTCAAGGATCACGGAAAAAGTCTATTTTACATTCTGTCCAGAAAGTTTTATCCACTTCCACGAATTTTATAAAAATGATTTCTACATGAAAATGGACGTTTTTATAGTAAAAAATTAAGTTCAAAAAGTAAGCTTTCCAACCCCGCAAATCTCATAATTTTCTGAGCTCGTTTACTATTTTTAATAATATTTATGAAAACGCATATACAATCTGCCCAGAAAAGTAAGAAACTTTAGTCTTATAGTTTTAGCCATATCTTGAGCTACACAACTCTAAATGACTTGAAACCACCGCCAAAATCTCAAAAATTTTGTTAACTACAAATGTTGTACTGATCACTTTTCTCTAAAAAGTTGTAGATTTTGCCCAAAACTCAATCTTCATGCATTTGTCCAGATTGGTCAACTGTTGGACCTCAGAGGACACATGTAATTTTTAAAAATATTTATACTACTATAAAATTCATGAAAAATTTACTGAAAGTAGATAACATATGGGGGAATAACTGGTATTTTTCTTGGGAATTAATTCGGAATATACAGATTTATAAAAATTCGGCAATGTGAAGCATTTTCTGGAAAATACAAGTGTGGACTGATTTTAGTAACTTATAAAAACCGATACCTTCTGAACATGCTATAAGTGTTAGAACTGACTTTTATGAACTTTTAAACATATCTAAGATTTGGGTAAAAGTTTCGGGTCAAACCGATACGGTTTGACCAAGTCAACAAAAACGGAGTTCGGTTTCGAAAACGTCAAACTTTCTATTTTTGAAAACTTACTATTTCTGGAAAGAATTGTAAACAAACGGGTTTGGGTGACTTATTTAGTAACTTGGACCAAAAACGAGACTTGAAAATAAAACTAGAATGAAAAACGACACTTAGAACTTTATTTCACTAAGTGTTAAACTTGTGCAACAACCGATAATTACATACGAAAACAACGC
The DNA here is from genome assembly GCA_963422505.1 of Pseudognaphalium luteoalbum. Lineage (NCBI taxonomy): Eukaryota > Viridiplantae > Streptophyta > Magnoliopsida > Asterales > Asteraceae > Pseudognaphalium > Pseudognaphalium luteoalbum. Next base: position 32,215,077 of record OY730195.1, read on the forward strand.
GATAACACTTGACTCATACTATTACAAAGTATAAAATGAAACAAACATAATGATAATGTCTTTTAAGAATTATTGTTACAAACTATTACCAACGGGTCATACACGCTTTGATAAACAAACATACTTGAACAAACACATTGGGACATACTAGTTGAGTGAACTAGCATAGGTGGACATTAACCATCCACCTACACGATTTGGCTTAAGTGGACATTAACCCTCCACTTACATTTACATAGATGGTCTTTTATAAGACATCTACTTACACACACAACCTTATACGTTTAGGGCGTTAGAAGGTTGCACACGGAAACACGCTTACTTGCTTGCTTATTGTTAAACTCGGGTGAGTTTCATAGCCCCTTTTACTCGTTTTAACTATTTTGGGGTGAGAATACATACACACATGTTTTATACAACTGTCTTTATACATGCTTTATGAAACTGTCATTATGAAACTGCTTTTATACAACTGTTTTATAAACAAAGGAAACAAGGATAACGCATGAGTGAGACCATAATCCAACAAAGCCCTCGCACATCGTAGTTCGTTAATTTTGAAGCTTGAATATTATTGAATAGATCTATTGGGGATTGACACCCCCGTCCGGGCTAGTCACTCTAGCCAACCTGCGGACGCAGTATTATTTGATTAAACGAGTGTTCCGGATTAGGCACTTGTTGAGGCAACAACAAGGGTTAAGCTTCGAACTATGAGATCATGACGCAAACGATAACAAATGATAACAAATGATAACATGACACTTTTACAACTGTTTTTGCATACGTGCAACACAACGGAAATCTCGTGTTTTATAATTATGTTTTCAACTGTTTAAAACCTATGAACTCGCCAACTTTATGTTTACCTTTTAGTAAGTATTCTCAGGTTCTCAGCTACACTAGGACTACCCACAGGAAAAAAAAACGTACTAGAGGCTGTTTGATGTAACTTTGTGTGATGATGTTTGATTTGGTCGGCGCCCCCGTGACATCTCATACTTCCGCTGCCACATGTTTTGGGGGTGCGACAATATTTTACTCTTACAGTATAAAAAATAACATCGTTAGCTTCTCAACAAGAAGCTATGAAGCCTTTACGAGCCTTTCGTATAATTAGTATTAAGGTTTAGTTTGCAAAGAGATGTTATTTTCTGCCAAAATTTCGTCGAAAAACGTTCAAAAACGTCCTAAAATGCTCGAATAAAATGAAACTTTTTCCAGGCTAACATTGAACACTTTAAAGCCTATGAACAAAATTTGAAAACACAAAATTTTTCGCGACTTTCCCGCTATTATACTTTTTTTTAGGCGAGGTTTTAGCAACACAAAGTTTGTGTCGCAAGGCAGTGTCGCTAGTCGTATCGCAACACTGTGTCGTAGTTCAAGCTTAAGTCAAAATTCCAAATTAGCGACACAAATGCTTGTGTCGCAGACTATGTCACTATCTTGTGTCGCACTTCAATCAAAATCAGAAAGACCTAATTTGCGACACAAAGCTTTATGTCGCAGCTTGTGTCACAGCATGTGTCGCAATGTCGCGGCAGTAGCAGCAAAAAACCCTCAAATCAAAATCTTTTGAAACCCTAACGAATTTCGACGAATATGCGATGAACAAACCCCAAAAACTACTCCAGAAATCGATCTGATCAACCCAATAAACTCATAAACAACTAATAACAAATTAATCTTCAATACTCACCTTCGTCTAACCCAAAAACAAGTTCAAAATCGATTCAACTCAACCGAAAGCTCTGATACCAGTTTTTTAGTCCCTCGTAACGATCTCGTAGATGAATCACAACCGATAGAATAGCGAAAATCAACAATCAATTGTATTGAATGTGAATTAAACAAACACGGGAATATAAATATTGTTTCTGTTTATTGATTAACAAAAACAAACGTTTAAGCACCAAACACAAACTCTCTTAAACCCTCTCTAACTTTATCTAAACGTTCCTTACACAAAATGATCGATCAATCACAAAAGAAACCCTAAACACACTTATATAGTCTGGACCCTGCGACACAAGCCTTGTGTCGCAGGCCCAGGCCCATTGCGACACAGGCTTAGTGTCGCAATCTGCGACACAGGCCTAGTGTCGCATGCCAGAGCACACATGCAAATTCAATACATTTTCAAGCTAAATATCATATATAAGTTGTTGACAATAAGCATGTTGATTTTTCATCAACACAAATACTTGATGCTATTACGATAAAGTTCAAACAGAGTCGAAAACATGTACCTGATCACTGATGCTGAGGTAATTCCTCAAGAGAACCATTCCGGAGGCGAGTAGGGAGAATTAAACTAAATGGTTTTGTTTGACGTAGACGTAAATTATCAGCAATAGGAACCTTGTGATATTGCATCAATAATCCAGTTGAAAATGTTGTCGGGCTTTTTCTTTATTCCCTAAGAGAAGTTCGATGAAATGCATCCTGCAAGTAATCACACACAAAAAATTGTCGTAAGTGAATATACAACGTATACAAGCAAAATAAGGAGATCGGTAAACAAAATATTAATAGACTACCAATTTATATATTGATACACTGATATAGGCCTATTACAAATAAGTAACAAGAATACAAAATTACACTTGAGTAACCTTAATAAAGTTGCAGCAAAATTAAGATGAACAATGTACAATAAATGAATAAAAATTGCATTAAAATTAAATGAAATAAAAATAATTATAAAAAGGAAAGAATGTAAAGAAAGTAAAGAAAGACCATTTTATAAGTGTGCATTGTATTGTCATAAGTTGAAAAGAACATCGATAATAAATTGATGGTTAGAGATTAGAAGATGTCGATATGGATTTCGGAAGCAGCAATCGAACAAATAATGAATGATACATATAAATCTTTGATTGATTCATCATCATCAAAATTGAAATTGGAGAAAGAGGTTTAGGGTTTTATCGATCAAAACGTGTCGTACGTGCTAGTACATGAATTGATTTGATTGATCAAAAACGTGTCGTACGTATATTAACTGATCACTGAAGTTTTACTTTTCAAGGTGAGTTTTTGTTTGTTGCGATCGTTTTCGTTCTAAACATTACCATGAGATTGCAATTAGTGCGGTAAATGGTTGACCGTGTATTGTTGTAATTTTTAATTCATGGGCACAACATATGTTTTTTTTTTGTAAAATGTAGTTCTTATCCATATATGATGATCCCGATTTTTGTGTCGTCAAATATGGCCCATTAGAAGAGGTTCCTGGCCCATCTCTTTGGCCCATTAACAAACAACTATACTAGTTTTCTAGTGGATTCTAGTAAAAATACACTTATTTTGCTATTATATTTTACTCACAAGATTAAAAATAACAACATTAGTTTCTCAACAAGAAGCTATGAAACCTTTACGAGCCATTCGTATAAATAGTTTTAAGGTTTAGTTTGCAAAGAGATGTTATTTTCCGCCAAACTTTTGTCCAAAAACTGTAAAAAATGCTCGGGTAAAATGAAACTTTTTCCCTGCTAAAATTGAACACTTTAAAGCCTATGAACAAAATTTGAAAACACAAAGTTTTTCGCGACTTTCTTGCCAAAAAACAGTTTTTTTTAGGTTAGGTTTTAACGACACAAAGTTTGTGTCGCAAGGCATTGTCGCTAGTCGTGTCGCAACACTGTGTCGGAGTTCAAGCTTAAGTCAAAATTCCAAATTAGCGACACAAATGCTTGTGTCGCAGCTTATCTCGCAGACTTTGTCGCTATCTTGTGTCGCACTTCAATCAAAATCAGAAAGACCTAATTTGTGACACAAAGCTTATGTCGCAGTTTGTGTCGCAATGTCGCGCAAGTAGCAGCAGAAAACCCTCAAATCGTAAATTTTCGAAACCCTAACAAATTTCGACGAATATGCGATGAACAAACCCCAAAACTACTCCAGAAATCGATCTGATCAACCCAATAAACTCATAAACAATTAATAACAAATTAATCTTCAATACGCACCTTCGTCTAACCCAAAAACACGTTCAAAATCGATTCAACTCACTCGAAAGCTCTGATACCAGTTTGTTAGTCCCTCGTAACGATCTCGTAGATGAATCGCAACTGATTGAATAGCGAAAATCAACAATCAATTGTATTGAACATGAATTAAACAAACACGGGAATATAAATAATGTTTCTGTTTATTGATTAACAAAAACAAACGTTTAAGCACCAAACACAAACTCTCTATTAATCCCTTATAGATCTTCAGTAAAAGCTTTGAGAATATTATTAAGAATTGCGGAATAAGACTTAATAACAATCAAGAACAATAATACTTGCAGAATACGAATTACTTGAACAATATGAATAATCACCAAAAGCTCCAATATTATTAATGATTAATAATACGAATACACGACTGTATTAGGGTTTACACCTTGAAGCTAATCATACGTACCTATTCTAGATATTCGGATCTCTATTTATAATACATAGAGTCCTGATCACAATCTCCTATAATTATGGAAACAAGATAACTTCTATAACAACTCAAACTTATCTAACCGGCCTGTATCTATTATAAACAGTGTTAACTACCACAACTATAAACAGTGGTAATAACATAAACAGTGACAATCACTTGTACAATGACTTGGTTAACTACAAAACACATTAACAGTGTTAACAACTGTAAAAAAAACTAACAGTTGTAACTACTTACATAACTAGCAGTGGTAATCTCTTGTCTTCTTCAGATCTTTAATAATAGTGGTAATCTCTCTGAAGACAGTGGTAACATTAACACTAACAGTGTTAATGCCTTGTAAACTTTATACCAGCAGTTGTAAGTCTTCAAATCCCAACAATCTCCCCCTAAACTTAATATGTACCTCACATTATTAAGTTTCTCTTAATTCTTCACTTTGACCTCTTTGCAGATGCTTTCAAAAGACTCATTGATGTTGCTGTTGACGTCTTTCATGTTCTTCTTTCTTATAAATCTGATTCAGAATCATATACACTAAATCTTCTGCTGCATCATTGTTCAATGGAGCATACAATCTAGCATCTCTTGAACTTCTCAGCAAACTCAGATTCATATCATACTCTCTGTCGGTAAGCATCCATAACATTGTTCCATCTTCCATAATAACCTGATGTATACGTGGATTCATCAAATAATTCCACTTCTTGACCTGTTGAAATGTGTTAAACTCAGATACAAACTTTTCAGGCTCAAACATCATTCTAACACAGTTCCATGTACCCATCTCAACAACACTTTCAAACTTCTTTGTATTCAGATCTTTTTCAGTTCCAATCTCATACAATCTCACCAAATCATTCCTTGAAATCACTTTAAAAAGTTCTACAACAGATCTCCAAAATGATAAACTCCCATCAGCTCTTTCAACCCTCAATCTTTCACATTTGACTGGAATGGTGAAACTTTCAACTGTCCAATCAATTATTCCTGGTAATTCTTCTGGAACTATCACATTCAATGGATTTAGCACAATGACATCATTCAGATCAATTTGTCTTCTAGGCAAATCAGGAATAGCTGCATATTCCTGTCTTAATTTTGCTTTCAGTTCTGCACTCTGCCTAGCCCATTCCTGTTCCTTTGCAATCTCCTCATCAAGCTTTTGTTGCCTTTTCTTTTCTTTCTCTTCTTTCCTTTTCTTTTTCTCTTCTGCTTCTGCTTTCTTCTTAGCTTCTGGATTCAGAGAAGTATCTCTATCCCAAATACCTTGTAATCTTTCAAGAGACATACCCTGAAGCTGTGAAGTAGGAATAAATCCTCCTTTCAGTCTAGCAATCAAATTTTTTCTTTGTTGAGCTCTAGTAGGAGGTCTAGCTCTTTTTGCAGCAGCTTTTGCATCTCTTGCTTGTTTAGCTTCAGCAGCTTTCTTTTTCCTCACTTGCTCTACTAGATACTCAATATCATCCTTTTTCTGTCCTTTCAACTGTTCTTCATCCCATTCTGCCACTTGCTCTTTAGTCATCATGACCCATTCACCAGGAGACACTTCAACTTTTATCAATCCTTGTCTCAACACAGCAGCATCATACTCTGCTTGTAATCTCCTAGCTACCTCATCATCATTAGCAGTGGCTTCAGGTGGCATTTGTTTGTGCTTTTTCTTCTTTGGTTCTTCTTCTAAAATGCCTTTGCCTTTATCCTTTGGATCAATCTTTGGCAAATCTTTCTCCTTTTGTTTAGCAGCAGCAGATTCATTAATCTTAAATCCAGGCAAAGATGTAGGCTGTTTAAGTGGACTATCTGTTTCTGTTGCCTCATCAATAATCACTTCTGCTTCTGGTGTTGGTGGAGTATGAACAAACTCATCTTCTTCCATTGGTTCATTTACATTTTCAGTTGTACCAGCCTGTTCAACCTCAATTTCTTCATCAACATGTTCAGAAACAGAACCATCATTCTTATCACCATCATTCTGATCATTACCAGCATCCCAAAAATCATCAGTTTCAGTCTCAGGCGCTTTTTGACCCTTTAACACATCTCTTAAATCATCAACATGCACTGGTTGTTCTGACCTTTTCTTACCACCCTTATTACTCCAAATTTTCTCCCCCGCTTTGAAAGCATATGCTGGAGATTCACCTTCAAGCATGACATACTCCTTGCCTTTCTTTAACACCTTTACCACAATCTTTTCTAAAGAACTAACCCTTTCCTCAAGCTCTGCTATTTTAGCATCCTTTTCCTTATTCTTATGTTTTTCAACTCTGAATTTCTCCCAAACATAGTCTATCATTGTGAGCTTCCAAGATCACAATTGTAATAAAGAAGAATGAGATGAAAGAATCAACAAGAAAATATTGATTATATTTTCATATACAAGAGATGTACAAGTGATCTCAAAATTACATCAAGTATTATCCGTGAATATTACATACGCAGACATTACAAACTGACTTCCTCTACTTATATTTATAGACAAGTCTTATACAACAATTCAAATATAATCCGTGAATAAACATTCACGGAATTACACTATCCGTGAATCCAAGCATTCACGGAATGCAAGTGTTGGATTCTTAATATTCACAGACAATTAACTATTGTCGAATCCTATTCACGGATACAAGACTTATTGTCGAATTCTATACATGAATACAGACTATTGTCGAATCCTAAATATTCACGCATTCAAAGACTATTCACGGACAAATCAAGTAGCTTGTATATACAAACTATTGACACAAAATGTTAGAACAACATGTTCTAACAAACTCCCCCTTGTCAATAGCTTGTATAAGTCTTTGACTTTAGCTTGATTAATAATCTTCAAGCATTCAATCTTCAAAAAATCTAACTGTTCCATATTCTGATACCATCAGAATAGATCATAACTCCCCCTGAACAGTAGATTTTATCTTCCTTGGTCTTGTAGCAATCAAGTAGCAACAACTTTTGGAACCCACCTGAGCATAGTTCCAACAGGCTTAGATAGCCCTGACAGCCATCGATAAGTTGTGTCTACATAATCCAAGGAAATCGAATTCCATCTAGATAAGAAACACGGTGTTTCATATCTAAATTGTTGACGAGGAATCGATTGTGAAGAAGTTCGCCTTTGGGAGAAAGGAACAAAATCTGGAGGTTGCTTTAACACCGTATGATGACATCGTGAAGGTGCTAATGCAAACATTTGTGCCCGTGTGTATGCACAAGATTTTGTTTGTCTTGATTCTGAAGAAGGTTGTATCAGTGCTGAAGAAGCTCTTTTTGTCTTCTTTTGTTGTCCTGAAACCGATTTGTGAACATTCTTGACCTTTACAGAATCCAAACAATCAACTTTTTTAGAAGTTAATTGTGATTTCTTAGAATACTTCTTATTCTTTTGCAAAGAATAATTAGTAAACTGAGAAATCTTTTGCTCATACGAAGATTTACTTGTGTAAATCTTTTTCACAACCTTTGCAGGTTGTACAACCTTTTCAGGTTGTTTTGCAAAGTGAGAGTTTCGAGAGAATTGACCACGAAGATCTTGAATAATCTTCAAAGCATGACTATGATCTTCTTGTAGCTTGATTAGCTCCGTTTGTTGACTCTGAAGTTCTAGAATCTGTTCTTCCATTCTAGCAATCTTTAAACGCATTTCATCACGTTCAGTTTCCATGATTAGAACTTTAGTTGCAAGGCTTTAGGCTCATCATCTTTCTGTATTGATTCATCCTTAATTCTGTCATCAACATTTGACAATTTCAACAAATCTTCTCCCCCAAACCTTTTTGACAAAGAAATCCATAAATCATAGGAGGTTTCGGCTTCTGAGAAAGCACGAAACACTTCTTCTGATAAACAACTTTTAATTGTTTCAAAGGCTTTCTTGTCTTTGTTAAATTCCTTGCGTTCCTGTTCATCCATTAATTTCACCGATTTAAATGGAACAATACCAAAGTACATCCCTTTTGCTTTTGGCCTCTCATATCGGTTGATAATGGGAATCCACAAATCAGGATTGCTGAACAAAATAAATTCTTCAAAACTAGTCTTCCAACTAGTGTAATCATTATTACAGAAGAATCTTGGAGGTAGGGGATTTCCATTGTAGTCAAGCTCAAACTTTGAAGATGCCATCTTCTCCTCTCTTGAATTTTCCCACCAAATTTTGTTAAAAATGTCCAAAATTACTTAGATAAAATGTAATTTTCCCCAAGCTAAAAATGAACAATTTTAATCTTAATAACAAAATTTTGCAATAAGAAATTTTTTACAAATTTCCCTCCAAAATCGCGTTCAAAAACGTCCAAAAACGCTCAAAAATGCCCGGGTAAAATGAAACTTTTTCAAAGCCAAAATTTATCACTTTTAAGGCTTAGAAAAAATTTTGGAAGTATACAAATTTTATCACTTTTTTTTTTTTTTTTTTTTTTACGAGAATACTGTTGTTGCGAGAATAAGAAATCCGAGAATAATATTCAAAGTTATCCGAGAATGATACTTCAAAATAATCCAAGAATATTATTCGTTAATAACAATCCGAGAGTACTTTAATCAATCCGAGAATAATTCCGAGAATACTTAATCCGACAATATCTTCAACCCGTGAATATTAAATCCGTCAATATCAAATCCGTGAATATCGAATAATTCGAGAATATGACTACTGTTCATGCGACAATAGTGTAATTCACGGAAATAAATCACGGATAAAAACTATTCACGGATTGCAATTTTCAATATTCACGGAGTATAATTCACGGAATTCTGAATCTTAATTCACGGAAAACGATTTCCAGAATTTTCAAAGTGATACAGATTCTTCAAAACAGGCTTGTTTTTGATGAAACTTGTTGCAATGAGCTCGGAATTTGATTTCCGACACTCAGAAACAATCAATTTTAACTTTGATCGTTAAAGTTTCAATCATGCAGAGAATACATGAACTTTTGGTATGTCTCTTGATCAATTCTTCATCATATAGATGCTATGAATGAATTCAGAAGAGATTCTATATCAGAAATCACTTGTTTAACACCTTCAGATTGATTTTGAAGCTGTCTCAAAAGATTGTAATACTACACATCACGTAACTTCTTCAAATCTTCATCTTCACACTTTTAAATCACAAGAATGTTCTAATTTCCTTTCCTTTGGCTCTGATACCACTTGTGAGCTTCCAAGATCAGGAAACGCAAACTAGAACTTGTGTATTAGTGCAGAATTCAAATACACAATCACAATTGTAATAAAGAAGAATGAGATGAAAGAATCAACAAGAAAATATTGATTATATTTTCATATACAAGAGATGTACAAGTGATCTCAAAATTACATCAAGTATTATCCGTGAATATTACATACGCAGACCCCTTAAACTGACTTTATCTACTTCTATTTATAGACAAGTCCTACGACAATTCTAAGTGTAAGCCTACGACAATTCAAGTATAATCCGTGAATAAACATTCACAGAATTATACTATCCGTGAATCCAGACTAATCACGGATGAGTATTCACTGACTTCATCATTCACGGACAAAAACTATTGTCGAAGCTCATTGTCGGATAGTCATTCACACACACCTATTGTCGAACAAGATACAATCACGGATCTCATTATTCACGGATATACCTATTGTCAAACAGACACATTCACTGACTTCATCATTCACGCATAAGGCATTCACGGAGTTAAAATACTTGGAAAAAATTAAGTATTAATCAACCTTTGTCTCTACAATCATCTGTGTCAATTCCAAGTTAGATCTAGCCTCATCACCTTCAGGATGTGACTCCTTTGGTGAATCATTGACAAAAGTATCAAAATTTGCATCATACCTAGTATGATCATCAAATTCCCCTTTGTTATTGGTACTGGGACCACCAAAATCATCTACAGGAGTAGAATCATGTTCTGGTGTTGCCTCTGATTGAGTCTTATTGATGTTACTTCTGTCCTGTTCTGCCAGTGGGCTAGAAACAGTAGAAGTAGCCCTCACAGAATGGTCACCCCTCTCCTCATGGACCACATGCTGTTCCTGACCACTGTCATGAGTCTGAGATGTTTAAGCAGCATGAGCCTCAAACACCTGTTGTAATCTAGCCTTTTTGGCTTTGCTAACATGTGTGGCTATTGGGGTCCCTTGTTTTCTAATATTACCCCCAGCTACTGTGGGTTGAGAAGGAATGGGTTGTTCCATTCTCTCAGTAGCTGGTTCAGCTTCGGTTGGTGATACTGGAGCTGTGGTGGAAGGTGCAGGAAGCATTGTGGAAAACAATGCTGTAACCCTCCCAGAAAACTTAACACCTTTGATTGAAGTATCTCTCTTCATATTAGCAAAAACTTTTGGTTTCAAAGAAGAGATACCAATAACTTTATCCAAAGCAGGCAAGTTAGCAATTTGTTCATTTAAAATTAATTGCACAAACCTTGGATACATCAAAAACTTAAGCTTGGGTTGGTTGACGTTTCTTAGCATACCAGCAAAAATAAAATTGGAAAAATTAAATCGTTGGCCAGTAGCTAAACAGACTAATGCATATCCTACATTACTACTGAATTGTTCAAAAGATGATCGTTTAGAAGATAAACAGTGTAATAATGTATGTATCAAAAATCTCCATTGATAAGAAAATAAGGTTTTCTGAAAAACAAATCCATTTAAAGAACCTTCATATCCCATCAACTGAAAATTTGTATATAAATCATCATCAGTCAAAGAAGTAATACCTCCTTCATCGTCAAGATGAAGGGAAGAACGTAAAAATGCCTATGTAACCACCACTTGTTGTTCTGCAACAGTAGATACTATTCTTTGAACGCATGCTTCTTCTTCAATACGTGCGTTGACCCAGAAATCATTTATGTAATCATGTGAGATGCGCGGTGCAACAGTCAATGCATGACGAATATGAGAAGCGCACAAGAAGTCGATGATTTCAATATAATCATTTACCGCAGCCGGCTTAACAAGAAAAGCGATCATATTATGATCTTTACCAACGGGCAATTGAGTTGAAGAAGAAGAAGCCATGATTGATTAATTGAAAAGAACAGAGTTGATCTAGCAGTGGTTACGAATGGATATGATAGCAGTGAAGAAACCGTAATGAAAAAGTGCAAGTGTTGGGAGTATATATACTGTTAGTTTCAAAACCCTAATTTCAAATTAGAAATCCCCAATTTTTATAGTAACAGCGGAAACTGCTTAGAAACAGTGGTAATTAGGGATTTACCGCTAACAGTGATAACTTTTGCACTTAAACTCTATCAGAATTTTAATAATACTAATATTGATATCTAGTTAATGGAAATAACTTCCGACCAAGGAAATTATAACTCAAAACTAGAACCTTAATTAGCATTATTAAATAAAATAAGAACCATTTTTTTTTTAATCACCAAGAAAATAGACCTACAAAATAAAACAAAGAAATTTCCAAAAGAAAGAGAATTAACGCCGTAATGAACAGTTAAAACTGAATAGTATAAACAGTGAAAATTGATATACTAACAGTGATAACTATTGCGCTAACAGTGATAACTGTTGCGCTAACAGTGATAACTGTTGCGCTAATGATTAAACTGACAGTTATAACTGAATAATGAAAACAGTGGAAACTGTTTACACTAACAGTGGTCGTCCTGTAACTGACAGTGATAACCTGAGGAGTTATTTCTTAAAACAAACAGTGATAAAAATAAACTAGCAGTGAAAACAAATTTTACATATACAGTGGTAATTTAATACTAACAGTGATAAGCAGTTGTAAAACGCAGAACCAGTACAACTATCATTGTTATTATTAATTACAGCTATCAGTATCTAATCCTTAAGCAATACAGAGATAATGTACAAAATATGAATGAGAAAACGATTTAAGAAGATTTAATCAGACCAATACTGGTGACCAAGTATGTAAATCTGCCCACATCAAAAGCTTTGGTGAACAAATCTGCAAGTTGATTATCAGTGTGGACTTTCATAATCTGAATAAGTCGTTTTTCATTGCAATCTCTTATAAAATGATACCTGATCTCTATATGCTTAGTTTTAGAATGTTTAACCGGATTATTAATGATACTGATAGCAGAAGTATTATCAATTAAAATAGGAGTGTTCAAGAAGGTTAAACCGTAATCAAGCATTTGATTTTGAATCCATAAAACCTGAGCACAGCAATTTGCAGCAGCTACATACTCAGCTTCAGCAGTAGATGTTGATACGGTCGTTTGTTTCTTGCATTGCCATGAAATCAACCTTTCTCCTAAAAATTGACAACCTCCTGATGTTGACTTTCTGTCCATACTTGCTCCCCCGTAATCACTGTCTGAATATGCTAACAGATCGAAAGAAGAACCTTTTGGATACCAAAGGCCTATATCAGGTTGCCCCTTTAAGTATCTAAAAATTCTCTTAACAGCATACAAATGTGATTGCTTTGGACATGTCTGAAATCTTGCACAGATACACACAGCAAACATAATATCTGGCCTGGAAGAAGTTAGATACATTAATGACCCTATCATTGATCTATACAGATGTACATCTACTTCCTCTCCTTCAAGATCTGCAGATAATGGTTTGTGTGCTTCCATAGGTGTGCTTGCAACCTTAGCATCAGCATAACCAAATCTCTTCAAAATATCTTTCACATACTTTTCTTGATGAATGAAGATCCCATCTTCCTTCTGCTGCACTTGTAGTCCTAAGAAGAAAGTTAATTCCCCCATGGAACTCATGCTAAATCTGTTATGCATAATGTCTTCAAATTCTTTACACAGACTGTCCTTTGTAGAACCAAAAATAATATCATCTACATAGACTTGAACTAGTAGGATATCATTGTTAATTCTTTTGATAAACAAAGTCTTGTCTATAGTACCTCTTTTGAATCCACTTTCCAACAAATAAACTGATAAAGTATCATACCAAAGCCTAGGTGCTTGATGTAAGCCATAAAGAGCCTTTTTCAATTTCCATACTTTATCAGGATATTCTGGATCTTCAAACCCTGGTGGTTGACATACATATACCTCTTCATCAATCTTACCATGCAGAAAAGCAGTTTTAACATCCATCTGATAAACCTTAAATCCTTTGAAAGTAGCAAAGGCTAGAAACAATCTAATAGCCTCAATTCTAGCAACAGGGGCAAACACATCATCATAGTCAATCCCTTCCTCTTGAGTATATCCCTGTGCTACTAGCCTTGCTTTATTCTTCACCACTATTCCTCTTTCATCTTTCTTGTTTCTATAAACCCATCTTGTGCCAATTGCCCTTTTTCCCTTGGGCAGATCAGTCAAGCTCCATACATCTTGAATCTTAAACTGAAGTAATTCCTCCTGCATTGCCTCAATCCAACTTGGATGTTTCAATGCTTCAGTAATCTTCTTGGGTTCAACTTGGGACAGAAAACAAGCAAATAAAGAAGTATTGAATGCTTCTTCATTGTCTTGTATCTATTTCCTTGTTAACACAGATGACTCAATATTCCCAATTACATTGTCAAGAGGATGATCTCTATGAACTCTGTAATGAGAAGTAGGAGTCACTTCAATCTCAGATTCCAGATTTGTATAATTCCATTGTGGACTGGATTCAGTTGACACAGGCTTTGAAACTCGTTTAGATAATGGTGTTGAACTCATCTTTTCCAAATAATTTAACTGCTCCTGCCTAGATGTTGGTGTATCACTAAAATCATCTGCCAGAACTCTTCTCACATCTTTTGTAATGGTATCAACAATATGTTTAGAAGACTTATCATTAATAGTCTTCTCCAAATCATTGATTGTGGTGGAGAGCACTTCATCTTCTTCCAAGTGAGGAATTTCTTGATCCTTCTCACCCTTTTCTAAGCTTGAACTTTGATCTGTAGATGATTGAAATACTTCAGGGGGATCTGGTGTCCAAATGGGAAACAAAGCATGCTTAATAGGAGGCTGATTGGTCCCATCTGCACCAGTTGTACTTGTACCTGCATTAGAACCTACACTAACAGAAACATCTGGATATCTAAAAGCATGGGTTAGTGCATCAATATCAAACAAGGATTCAGAACCTTTGCCTTGAACATTTGGTGTATGTTCATTAAAGGTTACATTCATTGTTTCTTCTATGACCCTGGTTCTCTGATTGGACACTCTATATGCTTTCATTTGAGTTGAGTATCCAACAAACAGTCCTTCATCTACCTTGCTCTCAAACTTTCCTAAGTGGTCTCTGGTATTTAAAACAGTACAAGGACATCCAAAGTGTTTTAAAAAGCTAACCAATGGTTTTCTTTTAAAAAACAATTCATAGGGTGTTTTGTTATGAGGTTTAACTATAATTATCCTGTTCTGAGCATAACAAGCAGTACTGATTGCTTCTGCCCAAAAAGACACAGGTAACTTAGCATCAGCTAACATAGTCCTAGCAGCCTCAATTAGTGTCCTATTCCTCCTTTCTGCTACACCATTCTGTTGAGGAGTCCTAGGTGCACTAAACTGTCTTTCTATACCTTTTAATTCACAGAACTTATCCATCTCATGATTTTTAAATTCTGTCCCATTATCACTCCTAATGATTTTGACCTTTAGATTAGTTTGGTTTTCTATCCTAGTAATGAATGATCTAAGGATTTCACCTGTTTCATCCTTAGTCCTAAGAAAAAATACCCAACAAAACCTGCTATAATCATCAATGACCACTAAACAGTATGACTTTTTCCCTATACTACTTACATTGGTTGGTCCAAACAAATCCATATGTAGTAACTATAGGGGAGAGCAATTTGAGTTCACAGCTTTGGACTTAAAAGAAGTTTTGTGTTGTTTTCCCTTTTGACAGGCAACACAATGTTCATCACATGCATAAAGTTTTTCTGGTAAACCTCTTACAAGTTTATGTTTCACAAGTTTATTGATAGTTTTAAAATTCATGTGACAAAATCTTCTATGTCATAGCTCAGACTCATTAACAGAAGCTTTTGAAATAAGACAACTTATTGAAGATTGAGGAATCATATTTGCTAAGTCACACTTATATACATTATCTGTTCTAGGAATTCGCATTAAAATCATGTTTTCTGGTATTTTAAATTTCTTAGACAGAATAAGACATTCAGTGTCAGTAAAATGAACTGGGTTCTTTTTATCTGTGATCTGACTCACACTTAGCAAATTATACCTCAATTGTTCAACATAGTAGACATTATCAAAGCTTATCTTATCACTCTTGATGGTTCCTTTTCCTGTAATCTTGCCATTGTTGTTTCCAAACGCAACATATCCTCCATCAAATGGCTTGAAGTTCTGCAATCTCTTCCTGTCACCAGTCATGTGGCTAGAGCAACCACTGTCAATATACCATAAGCTTCTTGGCTTGCCCTACACACATACAAACAAAGAGAAAAGTTAATTTCTCTTGGGAACCCAAACCAATTTGGCTTTGGGTTTCCCATATGCATTCACATAATTCACTCTTTTCAGAATGATAGAAGGTGATGCACTGTTGGATTGTGGACCTCTTGATGAATATGACTTGTAAGGTGTCCAAATCCAACTGATTTTAGACTTAGCAATGGGTTTAGATCTAACAGTGTTAACTGAAAGGCCATAGTTATAATGCCTAACAGTGTGAAACTTATTAAAACTGTTATTATGTCTAGCAGTGTTGAAATAATTAACACTGTTAGTATGCCTTACAGTGTTAACTACTCTATCAGTGGTAACTGACGGCTTAACAGGTCTAACAGTTTTAACAGGTTTACCACTGTTTACATTATTAACTTTTTCCACTGTTTCAGTCTTATGACTGTTGGCCAAATCTGCAGCTTTTGTTCCTGCAGTAGAAAACTTTTCAGCAGCCCTAGCTTGATTTGCCTTAAAATGCATCTTTCTGACATTAGCATTATGATTAACTTTAGATTGAAAATTTTGTTTGTTAATCATATCAGCTGATGTCCATGGCTGTTTCATTCTCTTTTGAATATTCATTGGATTATGAAAACAGTCGTGTTGAAGATGATTATTTTTACCACATAAAAGGCATAACTGTTCTCTAACCATTGTTACATTCTTTCCCAGTTTTTGAGTTACCATTTGATTCCAATTTCTTTGATTACCTCTGGAAATAGTTTCTTTAAAAATTTGTGGTTGAGAAGAGCTAGCTTTACAGTTGCAATTATTACAGTTATTCAACACAGATTTATTAAACACAGAATCAACTGATCTAACTGCATTCCTATCATTCCCTTGAACATTCCTAGGGTTGTTAGATGTGGCTCTCACATATTCTAAGGCCTGTTTCTCCCTAAACAGTCTTTTACCCTCTTCTAATTTCTCACTATTTAAATCAGAAACTAGACCAGTAATTGACTTTTTCCTGTTCTGACTTGATGTTTCAGACCTAGATGAATCAGAATCTGACTCAGATCTACTACTTTCCTCACTTTCATCCTCCTCAGACCAATCACTTACTTCTACCTTATCATGTAACTCATCTTCTGCTAAACTTTTCACTGGATCAGCCTTTTTGACTTCATCTGACATTCCTTCTTTTAGCTTATTCATATTTATGTCAGTTTTAGCAGGAATATAAGTTTGATTATAAGGTGGAGGTACTTTATTGTATCCAATTCCATTCCTATGCTTGCCACTCAATTGATCATTAAACATCTTAACAGCTTTATCATTGATGTGCTTATATTCTTCCATTTTTATTTTTATTCCTTCTTTCTCACATGTCACCTCAGAAAGTTTCTTATTTATTTCTTCTACCTTTTCTTTAGCAATATCTCTTTCCCACTGTGCATATTCAAGATCATATTTATATTTATCAATCACAGTTTCAAAAGCTTTATTCCTATTTTCTAGGTTTTCAATGGAAGCAATATATTGTTTATGTTTGATTTCCCATTGTTTTAATTCCTCACAAACCTTAACATTATGTTCTCTATAAAATTTAACAGTCTTTTTACACACATTTGAACATAATTTAAGTTGTACCTCATAAGGAATATCATCTTTCTTGTCAATCTCTGCAATTGCCATGTGACAGTGATTTGTGATGTGCTCCTCCTGGTCACTCCAATCTATTCCTGTACCATCTAAAGATACCATAGCATTTGAATTTCCATTCTGAATAGGCACCAGTCTTCTCTGTGATCCATTTGTATTCCCAGATCTCTGTCCATTCTGCTCAGACCTTGGTGCTCTGCATTCCCTAGCAAAGTGCCCTAACTTATGACAGTTATAGCACTCTACTTTTGACTTGTCAAAACCAATGCTTTCATTCCTCAGACTATTATACCCTTGTCTTCCAGTCCTCTGCATAAACTTCCTGTATCTAAGAGTGATCATAGCCAACTGCCACTTGATATCCATCTCCTCTAGATCATCAGGATTCAACTGTTCTACATCTTCATATTTCAGAGATGCATTCTGATGAGCAAAGAATGACTCAATAGCTTGATCATTAGAACCTTCAGCTGCATAGACACTTCCAGATTGATTATTCTCAATCTGTGTAGTACTTATTGATGCAAAGGCAGCATTAGTTGTATGACTTCCAGCTTGCTTCCTTTTCTCAACCTCAGGTTCAAAATTTCTCAAGTTATTGTAGATATCTTCCAAATCTTTTTCATCCAAGTCCTCACTCTGTCTTAAACCAACTGTATACACAGTCCAGTCATCACCCAAAGATCTTAAGAATTTTGCATTAAGATCATCCTTGTCTATCTTCACTTTATGATTTTCTAATTCACCAACTAGCTTAGAAAATCTATCAAAAATCTGAGTTAAAGTCTCAGTTTTAGCACCAGTGAAATTCTCATACTGTTGTTTGAGAAGAGATCTTTTATTCTTCTTTGTGTTGGCATTACCTCCGAATCTCTTCTCAATTGATTCCATGAGTACCTTGGCATCTTCACAGTTTTCGAATCTACTTTGGTACTCATTGGGAATAGACAATAACAGAGTACTAAGAGCTTTCCATTCAGTAGCTCTTTCTTTTCTTTCTTGATCGGTTGTTGGTGCTGCTCTGGGTTGTCTTACACCATCAGCATCCACTGTATACTTTGGACCATTCACAACTACATCCCACATCATGTAATCTGTAAGCAACATGTATTGCTTGATTCTGTTCTTCCATAGTTCGAACTCATCTGGTTTGAGCATGGGAATCTTAGTAACCTGGATGGTATCACTAGATTCTGAAGACATCTTGAATAACTTTGAATATTCTCTAAAACTTGATCAACAATATAACAGTATTCTCAGATCTTCTTGATTTCAAAACTTTTTCCTAAAGCTCTGATACCACTTATTAATCCCTTATAGATCTTCAGTAAAAGCTTTGAGAATATTATTAAGAATTGCGGAATAAGACTTAATAACAATCAAGAACAATAATACTTGCAGAATACGAATTACTTGAACAATATGAATAATCACCAAAAGCTCCAATATTATTAATGATTAATAATACGAATACACGACTGTATTAGGGTTTACACCTTGAAGCTAATCATACGTACCTATTCTAGATATTCGGATCTCTATTTATAATACATAGAGTCCTGATCACAATCTCCTATAATTATGGAAACAAGATAACTTCTATAACAACTCAAACTTATCTAACCGGCCTGTATCTATTATAAACAGTGTTAACTACCACAACTATAAACAGTGGTAATAACATAAACAGTGACAATCACTTGTACAATGACTCGGTTAACTACAAAACACATTAACAGTGTTAACAACTGTAAAACAAACTAACAGTTGTAACTACTTACATAACTAGCAGTGGTAATCTCTTGTCTTCTTCAGATCTTCAATAATAGTGGTAATCTCTCTGAAGACAGTGGTAACATTAACACTAACAGTGTTAATGCCTTGTAAACTTTATACCAGCAGTTGTAAGTCTTCAAATCCCAACACTCTCTTAAACCCTCTCTAACTTTCTATAAACGTTCCTTACACAAAATGATCGATCAATCATAAAAGAAACCCTAAACACACTTATATAGTCTGGACCTTGCGACACAAGCCTTGTGTCGCAGGCCCAGGTCCATTGCGATACAGGCTTAGTGTCGCAATCTGCAACACAGGCCTAGTGTCGTAGGCCAGAGCACACATGCAAATTCAATACATTTTCAATCTAAATATCATATACAAGTTGTTGACAATAAGCATGTTGATTTTGCATCAACACAAGTATTTTGATGCTATTACGATAAAGTTCAAACAGAGTCAAAAACATGTACTTGATCACTGATGCTGAGGTAATTCCTCAAGAGAACCATTCCGGAGGCGAGTATTTCATGAGAACGTTCAACATTGTTCTCCAATTCGATCCTTTTATTGTCAGGCCTTTCACATGCTGAATCTGCACATCTAGGGAGATTTAAACTAAATGGTTTTGTTTGACGTACACTATCATCAGCAGGAAACAGTTTTGTTTGACGTAAATTATCAACAACAGGAACCTTGTGATATTGCATCAATAATCCAGTAGAAAATGTTGTCGGGCCTTTTCTTTATTGCCCAAAAGAAGTTCGATGAAACGCATCCTTCAAGTAATCACACACAAAACATTGTCATAAGTGAATATACAACATATACAAGCAAAATAAGGAGATCGGTAAACAAAATATTAATAGACCACCAATTTATATATTGATACACTGATATAGGCCTATTACAAATAAATAACAAGAATACAAAAACATACTTGAGTAACCTTAATAAAGTTGCAGCGAACTTAAGATGTACAATGTATAATAAATGAATAAAAACTGCATTAAAATTAAATGAAATAAAATAATTATAAAAAGGAAAGAAAGTAAAGAAAGACCATTTTATAAGTGAGCATGGCATTGTCATAAGCTTTGGTATTATAATTCGTGATCTCTCGTTGAAAAGAACATCGATAATAAATTGATGGTTGGAGATTAGAAGATGTCGATATGGATTTCGGAAGCAGCAATCGAACAAATAATGAATGATTCATGTAAATCTTTGATTGATCATCATCATCAAAACTGAAATTGGAGAAAGAGGTTTAGGGTTTTATCGATCAAAACATGTCGTACGTGCTAGTACATGAATTGATTTGATTGATCAAAAACGTGCCGTACGTATATTAATTGATCACCGAAGTTTTTCTTTTCAAGGTGAGTTTTTGTTTGCCGCGATCGTTTTCTTTCTAAACATTACCATGAGATTGCAATTAGTGCCGTAAATGGTTGACCGTGTATTGTTGTAATTTTTAATTCATGGGCACAACATATGTTTTTTTTTTTGTAAAATGTAGTTCTTATCCATATATGATGTTCCCGATTTTTATGTCATCAAATCTGGCCCATTAGAAGAGGTTCCTGGCCCATCTCTTTGGCCCATTAACAAACAAGTATACTAGTTTTCAAGTTGATTCTAGTAAATATACACTTGTTTTGCTATTTTATTTTACTATTACATATATTTAAAATAACAACATTAGCTTCTCAACATTAAGCTATGAAGCCTTTACGAGCCTTTCGTATAAATAGTTTTAAGGTTTAGTTTGCAAACAGATGTTATTTTCCGCCAAAATTTTGTCCAAAATCGTTAAAAACGTTCAAAAATGCTCGAATAAAATGAAACTTTTTCCAGGCTAAAATTGAATACTTTAAAACCTATGAACAAAATTTCAAAACACAAAAATTTTCTCGACTTTCTTGCCAAAAAACAGTTTTTTTTAGGCGAGGTTTTAACGACACAAAGTTTGTGTCTCAAGGCAGTGTCGCTAGACGTGTCGCAACACTGTGTCGCAGTTCAAGCTTAAGTCAAAATTCCAAATTAACGACACAAATGCTTGTGGCGCAGCTTATGTCGCAGACTATGTCGCTATCTTGTGTCGCACTTCAATCAAAATCAAAAAGACCTAATTAGCGACACAAAGCTTATGTCGCAGCTTGTGTCGCAATGTCGCGGCAGCAGCAGCAGAAAACCCTCAAATCGAAAATTTTCAAAACCCTAACGATTGTCGACGAATATGCAATGAACAAACCCCAAAAACTACTCCAGAAATCGATCTGATCAACCCAATAAACTCATAAACAATTAATAACAAATTAATCTTCAATATGCACCTTCATCTAACCCGAAAACACGTTCAAAATCGATTCAACTCACCCGAAAGCTCTAATAACAGTTTGTTAGTCCCTCGTAACGATCTCGGAGATGAATCGCAACTGATTGAATAGCGGAAATCAACAATCAATTGTGTTGAACGTGAATTAAACAAACACGGTAATATAAATAATGTTCCTTACACAAAATGATCAATCAATCACAAAAGAAATCCTAAACACACTTATATAGTGTGGACCCTGCGACACAAGCCTTGTGTCGCAGGCCCAGGCCCATTGCGACACAGGCTTAGTGTCGCAATCTGCGACACAGGCCTAGTGTCGCAATCTACGACACAGGCCTAGTGTCGCAGGCCACAATGCAAATTCAATACATTTTCAAGCTAAATATCCTATACAAGCTGTTGACAAAAAGCAAGTTGATTTTGCATCAACACAAATACTTGATGCTATTACAATAAAGTTCAAACATAGTGGAAAATATGTACCTGATCACTGATGCTGAGTTAATTCCTCGAGAGAACCATTCCGGAGGCGAGTATTTCATGAGAACGTTCAACATTGTTCTCTAATTCGTTCTTTTTATTGTCTGGCCTTTCACACGCTGAATCTGCGCGTCTAGGGAGAATTAAATTAAATGGTTTTGTTTGACGTAAACTATCATCAGCAGGAATCGGTTTTGTTTGACATAAATTATCAGCAGCAGGAACCTTGTGATATTGCATCAATAATCCATTAGAAAATGTTTTCGGGCCTTTTCTGTATTCCCCAAGAGAAGATCGATGAAATGCATCCTACATGTAATCACACACAAAAAATTGTCATAAGTGAATATGAACGTCCCGGAATCACTATTAATTAGTGATATGGAATCTCAGTAAGTAAAGTTAATTGTAGAAGGGGGGTTGAATACAATTAACAACTTTTTCAAAATTATATAAGTTATTTATTCAACTTTTAATCGTAATTGCCGAACAACAAAAAATAGAGTATCTCAAGAACAAATCCTAATTATAACAAAGAAGCAATAGTAGCTGAACTATAAATTTTATTGATCATGAAACTTACAAAGTGTTGATTGCGGAATAGACTAGCCAAAGCTAATTTAAATCATACACTCTAGCTAAACTATTACAAATAGTTAAAACAGTAGTGGACAAACACGCTAACTGTTTTACTCGATGGTCGCTGTTACGTGCTTAGACAAACTACTCACTGAACAAACAAGTGATTAACACGTACAAATGGCAAGTTTCTAAGTACAATGTACTACTCTTATATATACTACAAATATCCCCTAAATATCTCCTACAAAATAGGATCTGGAATGACACGTGTCGTTGCTTGATTGGCTTGATCTCTGATGAACCGACATTTTGCGGGTCCCAATTTTGTTACCGCGAATATCTCTTCTTCCTTAACACCAATCACTTGCTGCCATGTAATTTCTCAGAAATTTTAAGTACGGGGAACACATGCTGACGTACATATGAAGAGCGACTTGTACTTGTGAAGAAACTTTATTAATGTAGTTTGTTGATACATCTATGTGTGTATGTTAGTTGGTCTCAGTCTGTATTCGTGTCGATATTGTAATTACGTATTGAACAGTTTTAGATTTAGTTTAATTACAATTTTTGTAATCATGCGACACAATCATTGTGTCGCAGTGTCATTCTATGCGACACACAAATTGTGTCGCAGAGTCATTGTGTGCGACACAAGAATTGTGTCGCAGAGACATTCCATGCGACACAAGGATTGTGTCGCAGGATGTCTGGATAAGGCTATAAATAGAAGCTCGCCAGCTTCTGTTTGAGCACCACTTCACACACACATAACACCACTGCTAGCAGAGAAAAACCATCTTGTAGTGTTATTTTGATCCTTGTGTGTTTGTCAAAGTGTATGTGTTGTTGCTAGTTGATAATATATATACATACATCTTTGTGTTTTGGTCATTACTAGCTTAAATCTTGCTTATCTTGTTGTGTTTAAATTTCCGCTTTCACTTACAAGTAAACTACTCGATTTGGTCCGTATACATGGAACCTACAATTGGTATCAGAGCCGCATACTCTTGAGTTGCGGTTTCGAGTTAGTTTGTGCAAGATTTTTGGTTTAAAAGTAAATTTTTAAAACTTTTGTGTTCTTGGTGTTCTTGGTAAAAAGTTGAGTTTTAATCTTATTTGGTGTTTAATCTTCAAAATTTTGTGTTTTTCTATGTTATAGATTTGGTTGGTAAAAAGGTTGGTGTATTGGATCTTAAACTCTTGGATATTACAGTTGATCAGTAAGTTGGCGTGGGTTTTCAAAGAGCATTTGTTGAAAATTGAAATTTTGGTGGTCTCTAGGTTGACTGCACGTGCACCTTTGCGACACAAGCATTGTGTCGCAAGTTCAGTTCATACGACACAACCATATGACATTAAATTGTCTGCGACACTAGTTGCGACATAACGCTACGACACAACTCTTTTGACCTTGACTGGTCTGCGATACTTGTTGCGACATAACTTATGACATAACAGTTGTGTCGCATTTTTGTCTTCTGTCTGATTAAGTTCAGCGACACAACATCTGTGTCGTATTACTTCTCTGCGACACAACACTGTGTCGCATTGTCCCAGACTTAGACAAAAATCAGTTTGTTTGTTGTGTATTTTCTAACTTTGTGTGCAGATTTTCAATATGTCTCTTCAAAGTGTTGATGCAGTTTTACAACATAATGCCACGATCGGTAGTGCAAATAAACCTCCTTATTTTGCACCGGGTCTGGAATCTCGAGCATGGAAACAACGTTTTATGTCGTTCGTGTTATTCACTGATCCTGATATGGAGTTGGCTCTACTTGAACGATATGAAGCACCTGTTGCTCTTGGAGAACACATGGGTGTTCCTCCACCCAAACCCGTTCGTTCATACACTCTCGAAGAACGAAAAGCTTGGGAAGTTGAACGCAAAACTCATTCTGCTATTACTATGTCTCTTCCAACTGATGTTTTGGATATATTTCCACAAACAATTGCTTATGACCTTTGGGTTGCAATTGAGAAGAGATTTTGTGGCAACACTGAGTATATCGAGAGCAAGTTGGAATTAGTCAAAACTCAATTTGATTATTTCTACATCCAGAAGAATGAGACTGTCAGAGACATGCTTTGCAGATTCACACGCACTGTAAATGAATTGCAAGCTGGAGGGTATAATCTCAAAAACTCTGAGATTAACAAAAAGGCGTTAGCTGCTCTTCCTCCAAGTTGGGAAACACGACATCTGTTATTAGAAAACGATCCAAAGACAATGCAACTGTCTCTGGATGATCTTGTTGGAAAACTTGAAGCTGGTGCGTTGGATATTCAAAAGAAGGAAACAAGATCTACTGCTCGTGCATCAGAATCGAGCAATGTTGGAACTGCTTTCATCTCAGCTGAGTCTAATTCTCAGAGATCTTCTTCTTACAGTAATCCTACTGTAGGAACATTTTCAGCCATACCATCTTATAATGCTTCTTCAAGCAAAACTTGTCCATCATCATCTGTTCCTTCTTCAGCAACCACAGATGAACATGCAGCAATGTTTACTGCTTTCCTGTCCTCATATGAAGATTTTCTCTCTAAAAGGGTCAGTACATTGGAGCTGACTGATGAAGACTTCAATCAGGTTGATCCTGATGAGTTAGAAAGAATTGATATTAGATGGAATATGGCTATGCTCACCTGCAGAGCCAAAAACTATCTAAGAAGAACAGGAAAGAGATCTCTTGAAGATGCTGCTGACCGAACACCAATGGGATTCGATAAAAGCAAAATCAAATGCTATAAGTGTCAGAATCTTGGACACTTTGCCCGTGAATGCAAGAAAGGCCGACAGCCTGCTACGGGTTTCACAAAACCATCTGTTGCTCCTAAACAGATTGAGCATGCTACTGCTAAGGCTGCATTATTGATTGAGGATGGAGATGCTTATGATTTCTCTGCATCTGAAGATCATGGGCAATGCTTCATGGCCATCAACAATGAGGTACAATTTACTTCATTTACTTGTGATTCATGTATTAGTTTAACCGGTAAAGTAAATGGGCTTATGGAACATAATGACAATTTGAAGTCTGATATCTTGAATTTGATGGAGGCAAATAAAGTTTTGAAAAATAATGAGAAACATTTTAATAGTAATATTGATCAACTTATCAAAGATAAAAAGGAGCTGAAAGCTCTAATTTTCAGCAATCAGGACGAAATTGACAGTTACTTAAAAATGATTTCTCATTTAAAAAAGGAATTGGCTGCCTCCCAAGCCGAAGCTGTTGATTACAAACGAAAACTCAAGAATATCAATACTTCATCCATGGTTTTTACTGAGATCCTGCAGACGGGTAGGACTAATTCTAAAGATAAGTCCGGTTTTGGTTATCATCATCAACCGCATCTTTAGATGTGAATTTGTGTAAACCGTCTAAGGATGAAATTAAAGATTTTATGCCTACTACGTTAGTAGATGCAAAGCCCGTTGAAATATCAGTTAATGAACCTGTTGTTAAGCCTGTAGTTATGCCTGTAGTTGAACCTGTTAGTCTGCCTACTTTTAAGTTGCCTGCATTCTATCAAACTAACATAGAGGTCAATCATGATAGGAAGAAACCCAAGATCTTTAAGGCTGAACCTGTTAAGCCTTTTGAACCTGTTAAGTTTACCTCCTCAGGAATTGTCAAGCTTACCCCCTTCAGTAGTTTTCAGCCTGCTCCCTTGAAAACTATTGAAGAAGAAGTCGAGGTTGAGGATGTTCCTTGTAAGAGTGTGTCTCAATGTGAAAAGAAAAACATTAAGCCTGATCATCACATTATCACTTCTGAGATAAATGATGAAACTTTTCAAAGAATTGCTAAGGCTCAGGCTGAACTTAAAAAGAAAGATTTAAAGAATACAAATGACAAATCAATAAAAAATTCTGTCAAATCTTCTGTTTCACATTCTGAGGCATCCTCTTCAACATGCTCACATAGAGTGCCCATCTCACCTCAATTCTTAGGCAGTGACGACCGAACCTTTAAGGAAAGACGATCATGTTTCTACTGCAAGAAACAAGGTCACTTGGTTAATCAATGCCCGTTGCTTTCGAGAAAGAAGTTTTCAAAAGGTGTTCCCAGAAATTCTGTTTACAAAAACTCATCTGCTAAATCATTTTCAAAGAAGGATTCACTTTCACATACTTCTATCTCGAAAGTTAATGCTGATAGGCCTAGTAAACCACCGGTTAAACAGCCTGACAATGTTAACAAGCAACCCACTGTTGTTCCTGTGAAAATTTGGAGACCAAAAGAGTCGTCAAATGACTCATCATCAAGTAATACTGCATCAGTAAATGCATCCAATTTATTGAAAAACAAAGTTTTAACTGATGTAGTTATTATTGATGAGGTCTCTGGAGTACCCAAGTCTGTAAAGGCCTGGGTCTCCATTTCTAACTAACTCTCTCCTCATGTTGTGCTGTAGCAGTTAGATCATATACAAAGAAGTAAATGGTATGTAGATAGTGGCTGCTCACGGCACATGACGGGTGACATGTCTCTACTGTCAAATGTTAAACCATTTCGCGGAGGACATGTTGCTTTTGCTGGAGACACAGGTGGCAACATAACGGGTCAGGGTATTCTTTCTAATGGTCAAGTGAGCTTTGATAAAGCGAACTATGTTGAGGAACTGCAACACAATCTAATCAGCGTTTCTCAAGTCTGTGACAAGAAGTTCACTGTCGCTTTTACTGAGGTTGATTGCTTAATTCTGAAGCCGGGATTTGTTATTCCCGAGGAATGGGTGCTACTGAGAGCACCCCGTCTACGCAACTCGTACATTTTGGATATCCAAACTGTGGTTACCAAGGAGCATATTTGTTTGCTATTAAAAGCATCTTCTAAAGATTCACTGCTTTGGCACAGACGTATGGGACATATTCATTTTCGCAGAATGAATTATCTTGTCAATAATGATCTTGTGTTGGGTGTGCCTAAAAAATCATTCGAAGTAGATGATGAATGTGTTTCCTGTCTCAAAGGGAAACAATACAAGAAGTTCCATAAGTCTAAGCAGGTGAACTCTATTGAATCTCCTTTGGAGATGCTTCACATGGATTTGTTCGGTCCTATGAACAAGAAAAGTATTGGAGGAAAATATACTGTCTGGTCGTTACTGATGATTACTCAAGGTTTTCTTGGGTATATTTCTTGGCTGGAAAGGATGAAACGGCTGATACTTTAACCTACTTGTTCGACAGACTGGAAAATCTGTGTAATCTGAAAATCAAGAAACTGCGCAGCGATAATGGAACAGAATTCAAGAACAGAACCCTGGAAATGTATTGTCTTCGAAAAGGAATCTTTCATCAGTTTAGTGCTGCTCGTACTCCTCAGCAGAATGGGGTTGCTGAAAGAAAGAATAGGACAATCATTGAGACAGCTCGTACAATGTTGTCTGACGCGCATCTGCCTACCACGTTTTGGGCAGAAGCTGTCAACACTGCTTGCTATGTGTTGAATCGGGTTTCAATGGTTAAAAAGAGAAACAAAACCTGTTATGAATTGCTAAATAATCGCAAACCTAATTTGAAGTTTCTTGTGTCCTTGCACAATTTTAATCACTAAGGACTCGGTAGGCAAATTTGATGAAAAAGCGGTCGATGGCCTATTTTTGGGATATTCTATGAACTCGTCAAATAAAAGAGTTTTCAACAAGTCTACTGGGAGAATAGAGGAACATTTTGAAGTAAGGTTTATGAAATATACTGATTCTCCAAAAGGCAAGGGACCTGAGTCCTTGTTTGAGTATGATTCGTTGGTGGACTCATTTAATCTTCCAAAATTTAGTGAAGAAGATCAGGTGGTGTCCTTACTTCATGGCTTGGATCTTTCTTCCGACGACCTAGTTCCCAAGCCTAGAGTGATACCACCTGAGAATATTGTCAATGATGATATTCCCTCCGATGTCGACCAAGAGGCTTCTGAATCTAATCCTCAAACGGAAACTGATGTTGTCTTACCGATTGACGATGAGAATGTTGCCACTGATAGCTCAGTTGCAATTGAAAATTCTGAAGGCATTCCTTCGAATTTGGATCAGATCATTGTGTTTGATCAGATCCCTCAGCTTAGAATTCATTCTTCTCACCCCACTGAAAATATCATCGGTGAGATTCAACAGGGAGTTGTAACCAGGAGGCAAGTAGCTGCTAATGAAGTCCGTGAAGAATCTTCATCTGCCTCTTTTGCCTTTGTTGAAGAAGATATGGAAGAATGCTTCCTATCTCTGCATGAACCAAAGAAGATAAACGAAGCTTTGAAAGATCCATACTGGGTTGAGGCTATGCAGGAAGAATTGAATCAATTCAAAAAGCTTGATGTCTGGAGTTTGGTTCCTTTACCCAAAGATGTCGATCCAATTGGAACTCGCTGGGTAATCGTGTGAAAAAGGATGACAGAGGCGTAGTTATTCGGAATAAGGCTCGGTTGGTGGTTCAAGGTTTTACTCAGATCGAGGGTTTAGACTATGATAATGTGTTTGCTCCAGTTGCAAGATTGGAATCCATTCGCATCTTTCTAGCTTATGCGACATTTAAAGGCTTTCGGGTTTATCAACTCGATGTCAAGAGCGCATTTCTGTATGGAGAGGTCCTGAAGGATGTGTATGTCATGCAACCTCCCGGTTTTGAAGATCAAAAACATCCTGATTATGTTTGCAAGTTAGGCAAGGCTCTATATGGTCTTCATCAAGCTCCAAGGGCTTGGTACGCGAGGTTGGCAAATCATCTCACGAAAAATGGCTTCACACGAGGCCAAATTGACAGCACTCTCTTCATAAAAAGGGTTGGAAAAGAGTTTATTTGCTTTATTTTCTAATTATAAGAAAAAAAAAAAAAAACGGCAACAACCACTCTTTATACTCTTTAGTATTAAAGAAATGCAAAGTTGCTACATTTTTAAAATAGACGTTGAAGTTGTGTCTGTAAACAACTTGGGATATGATAGTACATCGAGTAACATGCACAAAATGGACTATTAAGGTTTATCTTTGATGTGTCAGTAGGTTTATCTGACATATTTAGAACCTCTTTTGTAAAAATTAGCTTCATCATATGATGTATTGGTAGGCATGATACACACCGGTCTCTAGGTTATTAAGAAGTAACTTAAATACATGTCTATGATCTTGTGGTGAACACTTGGTGATATATGACTTTATGTCTTAATTCCTTAGCATAGCTTGACATATTTCTATCTCTGGAATGTCTTATGTGAAATCATTTGGGAGTTTATACTGATTGTTTCCTTTGTAGTACGTAAGTACTGAACTGGTCTCAGTTGGTATATACTTGGGTTTAAGCAAATACAAGTCAATGCACTTAGAAATCTTAAAGATAATGAACAAGGTCGCCGTTTGGAAAACTCCAAGTTCAGTTTGACCGCGTTCATTTTTGCTTAAACTTCACATCAAGAATACACTGAACAAGGTCGCCGTTTGGGAAACTCCAAGTTCGGTTTGACTGCGATTGGTCTTGATAAACTTGAGTCATGCTGTGTTACTCTATTGTACTCTGGTACAGACCTGTTATCACTGCATTGATTCTTAAAAATGATTGTCACATAGTCCTTCCAATTATAGAAACTATGTTCAATGTCTGAGTTATAGGAGTATATCTATGGTGGGGACCACAGTGAAATTTTCATCCTCACAATAATAGGATTAGCCCACAGATACGGATGTAACATGTTTAATGTGGTCAAAATATATCAATAATCGTCTTGAAATAATTTTTACAAAGGATGCTTTGAATGTGCCACGTAAATTTAAAGTGGATAAATATACTGATAATCGAAATAACTCTTACTATTCCTAATAATTGCATGTTTTTTTTCGATATGATCCCTAACCAGAATAATCACAACTCCGTCACCAAAAATATTACGCTTTTAGATGTCTTTGTTACTTTTTCTTTTTATGTTTGTATTTATTTTTATTTTTCTTTATTTTTATTTTATCTTTATTTTTAAGTCACAAATCGTCTTCTTTGCGAAAATTCTTTAATCCAAATCAAAATCGGGGTTCGATTTCACATTCTTTTTGTCCTCCAAAATTCTGCTTTGTGTTCCGTGCGACACAAGCATTGTGTCGTACATTGTGTCGTTTTCTACGTCGTAGGCAGGTCAGCGTATATCCGGTCAAACCTTACGACATAATCATTTACGTTTTAAACACTATTTTCATGACACACCAGTACGACACAAAGGCGATTCTGCGACACAAAAGCGATTTTGCGACACAGTCGTGTTTTCGTTCGGATTCGTTGGTTCGACGTGTTTTCACCGCGATTCGTTACTCGATTCTTGTTCCTCATCTCCTTGCGCATCTTTAGGTATGATCACTTCATGTTTTCATCCGATATTTTGCCTGTAATCGAGTCGTGCCCGTTACGGTTTTAGGGTTTACGTTTCCCTTCGAATTATTTAGGGTTTAGAGGTTTCTAGGGTTAGAAAACTTGATATTATTGATCCCCTATTGTTTGTGAACCCTAGGGTATACGTAGTTTTTGAAAACCCCAATTTTTTCAATCGATTGAATCTGGGTTTGGTTTGTTGTTCATCTTTGCGACACAACATACGACACAGTCGTTGTGTCACATAGATCTAGGTTTTATGTCGTATAGATTTCAACTGTTTATGTCGTATATTTATACGACACAACATACGACACATCGATTATGTCGTACCCTATTTATACGACACAATCTACGACACAGTGATTATGTCGCATCCGAGATTAATTTCTCAAATAATGCTAAATGCAGGGGAAATTCTATCCGCGTGACACGTGTCATACGACACAAGCCTTGTGTCGTATTGCCATTCTACGACACAATCCTTGTGTCGTATTGTTCCTGTGCAACATAAGTGCTGTGTCGCAGACATTTCTGTGAAACAAAACGCAGTTTATTTTTGGGTACTAACGCTAACGCAGTTCAAGCTTTGTTGTATTATTGCTATTTTTGCAGTAATGGCTGAACAACCCGCTGCTCAACCTGCTGCTCAACTCCCTGATATCGATGTTACCAAGTACTTTTGGGAACCGCGTCATAACATCGTGGCATTTCTGAATACCGCTGTTGAGACGTCACGTCCGTACAGACCCATGATAGCATTTCTACGACGTTCTCGGATTCACAAAGCTATCACTGCGGATACCAGGATTTTGCGAAATCATATTACTGAGTTTTGGGACAATGCAGTGGTCAACAACGACGAGCCCGATACCCGTATCATTTCTAGGGTTCGTGGTCAAGAGGTTATCTTTTCGGAGCAGCTTATTCGGGATTTCTTTGAGTTCGGTGATAACTCGGATATGGTCACTCAGTTTGCTGCTGCTGCTATTGCCGAGGGTATGAGATCGATCGGATATCAGGATATTCCTGTTGACCAGTACAAGAAGACCTACATGACAAAGGTCTGGAGGTATCTAGCTCACATTGTCATTGTCTTTATTCTTTTACAGATGATACAGAAAAGACAAAGAAGGTTTGGTTAAAATAAGGAGATGTATTAATATTCGATGGCAAGTCCAGACATATTTTTCATGGTGTAAGTAGAATCATCCCGTATTCAGCTCCTCAGTCGTTGCTAAAAAAAACTGGACTAAGGCCTGGTCGTCTT
Source organism: Pseudognaphalium luteoalbum (assembly GCA_963422505.1). Lineage (NCBI taxonomy): Eukaryota > Viridiplantae > Streptophyta > Magnoliopsida > Asterales > Asteraceae > Pseudognaphalium > Pseudognaphalium luteoalbum. The sequence goes on from OY730195.1 coordinate 32,247,341, forward strand.
AACCTTACTTTTAAAAAGCATTAAATTGGTCAAATGATGACGTGGTAGTAAGTTTGACCATGTTGACTTTCCCTTTCATTTTTACAAACTAGAAAATACCTGAAATAAGAAGTTTTGTGACTTTGGAGGGGTTTTTTTTCTAAGACTAGTAAAGTTGGTTTTTGTATGCAGTTTTGCATGTTGATAACCTGAATCTATGATTTCCTTTGACTAATTGGTTGGTTTTTCATATCTCCTTCTCCTTCATGCTTTTGTTTTTGTAGCAATACATGACGGTTTGTTAGTATTGATGCATAATTAGCATGCCTGTTGCCAACAGCTTGTATATATACATAGTTTAGCTTGTGTATAGAAAAATGACACTTTTTGTGTTTTAGCGACACTAGGCTAGTTAACAAAAACACGCTCCAAATGATAACATTTACTAAATTTTGTTAACTAAGTCAAAACCGAAGCGATGTTTATAATATCACTAAAAAAGGCATGAAAAACCTGAAAAATAGAGCAAACTCTTTTAATGAACTGTGACCTATACTCCAAGTTACAGCCTCTAATTAGTGTCATTTTGTTCGTTAGGAAACTACAAAACCGTGGACGCAAAAATCGCTTGAAACAGATAAACGAGGAAGAAGTTACGCTTAAACGAAGAAACGAAGAACCAAAGAACCGGAATACGGTTGAACCAGACCGTATACGGCTGGCCTAGACCGTATACAGCTGGACCTGGACCGTATACGGCCTGCACAGACCGTATATGGCCTAGCCCAACCGTATATCGTCTAGTTCAGCCGTATACGGTTGGTGTTCACCCGTATTTGCTCCAGCTCAGTCGTATACGGCCAAAACCACCTGTATCGTGTGTTCAGGCATACAAAATGTGATTTTTATATGGTTGTGCGATACGGTTGTGCATTTGAAGGTTCAAATACGGTTGAAGAATACGGTTGAGGGTTTCCTATAAATACAAGCGTCCATCCTCCATTTCCAACACACTTCAACACAATTCACATTCTACACTTCACATTCACTTCACTTCTCTTTACGTTTTCGCATTTTTAGCTTTTAGTTTTGGTTTCTCTCTCTAGAGTTTTCTCTCTCTAGAGAGATAGATAGTTAGTTAGTTAGAGGTAGAGAGAGGAGCTAGCTTTGTAATCACGGTGTAAAAGCATTCTTGGTGCAAGACTACGCATTTCTCAATATTACTCTGCTTAATTACCTGGTGATATCAATTCTCTCATACTTATACTATGTCCGAATTATTTATGCATGCTTGTATGATGTATGTTGTATTTATTGCCATGATTATTGAGTAGTGTACTATTGCAGTTGTTGAAATATTGATAATTAGACGTAGGGATGATGTTAAATTAATCAATATATAATTGGGAATTATTAAACTCTGATATGCCTGAACTTATCATACATGTAGACTTAGTTTACGGATTACCCTTTCCAGTCCTTCGTGTGACTACTACTTTAGGTTTAGAAACTGATCACCTCTAAATACAGTAGTTTGTTATCTGTGTTATAGTACGAAGCAATGTTTGTTACTGTAATTCGGCTAAAGTACTGGGTATAGCGGTGGAAACACCACAGGTGTAGTACAACGTGGAAGCTCCGGAAAAGGTCATTTGTACCTACATTGTGAACTACCTAGAAAATCTAGAATATGATCTAGGAACCGAAAAACTGTGGAAAGGCTACAGTACACTGTAGGTCTACATCTGGTTATAAAGCTGTGGAAATACCTCAACAAAAGTACACCGTAATTGTACATAGGGTTAGTAAACTGTGGAAAAGCTATAGTACATCGTAAACCTACCTTTGGTTATAAAAGCTTTGGAAATGCTTACAGCACTGTACACCGCAGTTATACCTAGGGTTAGTAAGCTATGCAATAGCTGTAGTACACCGTGAACCTACCTATGGTTATAAAAGACTGTGGAAACGGTTAGAGTACTGTACACCGCAAACATACCTAGGGTTAGCAAGCTGTGGAAGTATGTAAATGCACTGTACACCGCTAATGTGCCTAGGGACGAATGACGGATTGCAAAGGAGAGTTCTAGATCATGACAGATGTATCAGTGCTATTAAAACGTAAGTTAATGAGCCTAGATATGAAAGTTAAGCCCAATAGTGGTTCAGGATTCTTGAACCCCTCGACTCTACAAAATTGATAGTTCAGAGTAACAAGTTAAAAATTTGCACACGTTTAGGCAATTACATTACAGTTGCATTTAGGTGTTAAAGAAAGGTCAGAATATCCTGAATGGTGGTCTGCTACCTTATTCCTGTACCCTTCATGGGTCATTAGTCTTCACAAGACAGTGGGGGGGGGGGTTGAGCAGCCTGTTCTGATCAGAATCACGATAGCCTAGGTACTCAGTGACATACTTATTTAGGTTTTAACTAAATGAGTAGGGTCCGAGTGTTTACATCTATAATTCATCTGTCAATTAACTAATCAATTCCCCAATTATCTTTATAATGAACATCATCCCAACAACTGAGGCGCATTCTCTATCTATCTACCTAATTTCCGATTCTTTTCTATTTTACTTTTCTGCACTTAGATAATTAGAAAATTAGAAAACCAAACCAACAAAACCTGCCTATCTAGTCAAAACCCATCCTAATAGTGAACCTTATCTTCAGCCTAAACTTTGTTTTAATTCGCCACGATTAAATAACGACCTCGAGTTATACTTGCTTCTTACTCACCTAGTGTAGTAGGTAGTATCTACAAGTTGAGCCCAGCTTATTTCAAATTTTAAAACTCACTGATCGCCTCCCCGTATTGTTCGTTAGTCCTCTGATGACAAGGTCAGTTCCCCCTGAAAAAGTGAGCTTTCCGACTTGACGATTCGGGCAGCATCAAGTTTTTGGCGCCGCTACCGTGGATTGTAGAGCGTTACGATTCTGAAGCCGCCTTAGATAAATTAGCTGTTAGGAGATCCTTTTCGATTAGGTTTACCCAAACTTATCCGAAAGTTATTGTTTACCTTAGAATAGTATAATTTAGATAAATAATTAGAAAATGAAAAATACAAAAATATTTTTCTATGATTCGCCGCCCTCTAGCCCCGTTTCTCCATTCGCCCATAATACGACGGAAGAAATGATGGCCATGGACGATGCTGAGTTCTTTGACTGTCTAGAATGAGAGTTAGAATCCGACTTCTACTCTTCAATTTCAACCTCATCTGAAGAAATCTCCGGTAGCCCAGACAACGATTCTAGAACCTAAGGGAAATTCTTATATCTTGACTTAGGATCCAATGAATCTCAGCAGAAGATTGCAACTTCTGTCTCTAGCATTCCAAGCTATCAGGTTATATCTGCACCTGAGATCTCATTCCCTTAGAAAATTTCACAAAATTCTCTGATTTTGATGGTACCTCTGAAAATCTTCAAACCTTTCGTTTTCCACCCATTGAAGAACGCATCCCCATAAGGAATGAAGACGTTTACGAATAACCTCCAAAGTCACCAATTTTTATAAATCTCGTATGTTAGTGCATATTAGTTGTCTGTCAGTTGGTCTAGGTCATAGTTTGATTTGTAATAGAATTAGAGGTCCTGACTCCTGCGACGTTGTGTGTAACGTCGCAGGTGCGACGTCAAGTTTTGGGCCTGCGACGTCGCTCACGACGTCGCAGGTACCAGTGCTTAGTATATAAACACGTTTTGTAACTCGTTTTAGGGTTGACGAAATACCCTAAACGCAATCAGTCGAAATCTCTGTAAAGCTAGTCGATTACAATCAATAAAGAACGTTTGGTTTGATCATTATAAGTGTTAGTTTGATTGTTTGATTCGTCTGTTATTCAATTGTTATTTCCGCTAGCAATTGGATTGACTTGTATCCGTATTAGATCCTAGATAGGGACTATCAACTGGTATCAGAGCAGAAATCGCTCGTTTTGGAGTTTTCGGATCGAGTTCGGGATTATTGGACGTGATATTCATATTAATCTTGTGATTATTACGTTTGTTTTCGTGTTTTTACAGGTTTTCGATCAAGTTTACTGGGAATATTAAAGGTTTTTGTCGATTTTCGTTCGTGAATTTCTTTTGGGGTTAAATTTTTTTGATTTTAGGGTTTTCAGCCGCTTCTCAGCCCGTTTTGCGACTTCGCTTGCGACTTCACCTGCAACGTCATTTGCGACGTTAAGATTTGACCTAGTTTGGTCTCTGCGACGTTCTTAGCGACGTCGTTATTTTAACCTTAAGTGGTTACTGCGACGTAGTGTTGCGACGTGGTCTACTTTGCGACGTTACTTGCGACGTTAATCCAAACGTCGCATTTTCTCAAATTCTTAATTGAATCCTTTGTTATAGCGATGTTACTATCGTCGTCGCATTACCTCAGTGCGACATTATCCCCTACGTCGCATAAAACAGACTTTTTGAGAATTCTTAAGTTTAATTAATGGCAGCTGATAAAGAAGATATTAAGCAACTTAAGGACATGATTAAACAAAGTAGTGACATTGGTTCAAGTAAACAACCTCCTTTATTTAGCCAAGACCTTGACTATGCATATTGGAGAGATAGATTTGAACAGTATGTTCACTTTCACTGTCCGGAACTATGGGGACCTTTACGTGAACGGTATGTGGCTCCGGTTGCTGAAGGAGAATATCGTGGTGTTCCTCCTGCCAAAACATATAAAGCTACGACTCCTGACGAAAGAAAGGAGTTTGATATTGAGAGAAATGCACATTCTGCTATTCGCATGTGTCTTCCTAAGGATATTTTATGGCTTTTCAGAATGCACGATATTACTTATGACTTGTGGAAGGCTATTGAGACCCGTTGTGGAGGGAATGAGAAATATAAGGAGGCTAAGCTTGAGCTAATTAAGAAGCAGTATGATATCTTTGATCTCATTCCAAATGAAACAACAACTGGGTTGTTCACCAGATACTCACGGTTAGTTGGTGAGTTGTATGAGGGAGGATACAGGTTTCCTGACTTAGAGGTGAATAAGAAGTTGCTGGATGTGTTACCTGATGCTTGGGATACCAAAGTGAAAGTGCCTAGCGCTTGGATCTAGATGACAATTGACAGTAATTGATAGGCGGAATCAATCAATTACACTTGATGCTAACAAACACAAACCGAAACAATAATATTCAATCAAAGAAAACTCGTTTATTAGCTTGTATTGAGTATAGGGATCGATTACAGAGATACTAAGTCGACAAATTGTGCTAGGGTTTCGTCAACCCTAGCCTAAAACCCGTAGGTTTGTATTTATACTAAAACACAGCCGATATGCGTCACTTATGTAAGTGTCGCATGTGGCCGCCTTCATGCGTTACTTACCTAAGTGTCGCTATGCGTCACTTAACTTAAGTGTCGCTATGTGATGACACGCAAAAAGTCATGTTTTTGCGTGCATTAATCTCACCTTTTTGGCCCAATATTTGACGAAACTAATCAAAATAGATACTTTATCATTAAAACTCGTCACATGGGCCAAAATATAGACAATGTTTCAAAAGTCATCTAAAATGATCGAAAAACACGATAAATCTAACGAATACGATCACAAGCGTTCTCGTTCACTCATCCTAGCACTTTTTGAGTTCCACAAAGAATTATGACCTCTAACTTATGTCATTTTCTTCGTTAGGAAAATACGATCGCGTGGATATAAAGAACGCTCAAAACGGATAAACGACGAAGAAGTTACGCCCGAACGAAGAAACGAAGAACCGAAGGAGCCGGATACGGCTGAACCAGGCCGTATACGGCTGGTCCAGGCCGTATACGGCTGGTCCAGGCCGTATACGGCTGGACCTAGACCGTATACGGTCTGTGTAGGCCGTATACGGCCTGTGCCTGGCCGTATACGGTCCAGTTTGCCCGTATTCACCCTGTGCACAGCCGTATACGGTCCAGTTTGCCCGTATTCACCCTAACTCAGCCGTATCGTGCGTTTGGGTGATAAAAATCTGAGTTTTATTTGCCCTTGCGATACAGTCGTGCATTTTGAGTTTTGGATACGGTCTACGGATACGGTTGAGCGTTCTCTATAAATACTAGCCTCATTTCATCATTTCAACACAACTTCACACTTCATCCAACACACATCAACACACTTCTCCACTTTCTCTCACTACTCTCTCTCTAAATTAGTTAGTTAGTTAATTAGATTAGTTAAGCTAGTAGATTAGTAGCTTAATTGTAACGGAGGTGCTCCGAGACTGCGGTGTCGCACGATTTGTAATACAGCTTTGTCAGGTTTTATTATAATCTCTATCTTGTTATTTTAAATAATGTTGTGCTGTTGCTATACTTGTTTAGAATTATTTGCTAGGATTATTGCCATGCTTAGCTAGACAAATCTGTGTTTGCTATGATAGTTGCCATGCTAGGGTAGTTATACTTAAATCATGCCGTTACTCTGTTTGTATGCGGTTGAATTATATTTGAATCTATGAATTGAATCTCAGGTGTTTATCTATCCAACTTATGCTGTGGTTAGGGACATCCTTCTAGGCTTGGCCAATTGCTAGTTGTATGCCACTAATTATTCTGTGTCTGATGATCGTTGAACTCGACATGGCCGGTGTTTTCCTGGTTGAAATATTACCGGAGGGAGACACGGAGCGTAGGATTAGAGATAGATTAGATTCATGCCATTTAACAAGTGTCTTAGAGAGAACTTTCGGGGCACTTGTGACTTGACCATGTACCCTGTCATTCTGCATAAATTGATCCCTGCTATGCTGCCTTTCTGCATGTTCTTGTTTGATTTTTGCTTAGGGTTTGCATGCTAGTATCTGTTATGCTGATTAGTTACATGATTAGGTTTTCGAATATATATCAATTGCATATGCCAGTTTAACATGCATAGAATAGCTAAAATGATTTATATGGAATAATGATGAACAATTTAAACAGCCGTTAGACCAGACCATCCCAACTTGTCCCGGTGGGAAACCCCTGTTCATGTTTTTGTTTATTCAACAATTCATGCCATGATTTGGATATCTCAAATGTCCGAGATTGGGGGACAGGACTCGAGGATGGTTGTTGATTAAATTGGTTGCTACATTTGGGACAACTTCCGGTGTAGTTTACATTCCATAACTGTTATCCATGTGACATATTATTTATCTGATTGCGGACAACTCTACGTTAGATAGATAATAGGCTAGTAGTTATGGCTCATTAGGAAATATTAATGTCATCTTAACTAAGGCTTTATCTCATTAACTACCCCTAAATAGCATGAGTAATTATCATAGTAAACACTCGCTTCACCTATAGGTTCTTGTTGCCACCTCCACCCCACTTTACTTTTATTTTGTTTAAATTTTAGATAATTAGTAGTTAGTTAAAAACCAAACCAAACCAAAAACTTCTTTTAAAACCCCAGCTAAATTCCCGTAGATAACTAAAGACCTAGATCCCATGCCCGTTGTAGTTTGAAGAACGACCCTAGGTCATACCTATCGCTATACCTATCTATAGCTTTAGTATACTTAGGCCCAGCAAAATAAAAATAAATCTTTTAACTCCTGATCCGCGTCCGGACGGAAGGTCCGACGACGGGGTGACAAACCCGACTGACCGTTTGGGCGCGATCAAGTTTTTGGCGCCGTTGCCGGGGACTACAACGACCGATTTAGGAATTTAGTTGTCTTAGTTATTTAGCGATCCTTTCGGAAGATCAATATCATCCGAAAGTTCCTTTTCTGTTCTTTCCTTTCCAAAACTCTCCTTTCTACCAAACCCAAACTTCAGCTATGACGAATCGTATTACTCTCGCCTCGACCTGTGTACCACTACTGGAGGGAAGAGGAGGACCTATCGTGCTACCCAACGAAAACTTCGAAATTAAGCCTAGCGTTTTCAAGTTACTCAAAACCTTCTGCCAATTTCACGGTTTTCCGCTCGATGATCCAAATTCACATTTGGATAAATTCATTAATATTTCCGATTCCTGTGAGCAATCAGGGATTCCGAGAGAAGTCTCCCGACTATATCTTTTTCCCTATTCTTTATCTTCGCGTGCACGAACCTGGTTTGATGAACTCGAACCCAATTCGATTCATACTTGGGAAGAGTTGGCTACTAAGTTTATGACTAAGTTTTTCCCTCTTTCCAAACAAACCAAGCTCAAGGATGATATCGTCAGTTTCCGACAGGAAACCAATGAGTCATTCTATCTAGCATGGGAACGATTTAAGAAGATGCTTAACAGATGTCCGAATCATCGAATGGGTAAGGCAAACCTAATCTGCATATTCTACAATGGTCTGACTCCTCAGCACAAGTCAACCCTCGATACTGCTTCTCAAGGAAATTTCATGTCACATACTTCTGAAGAAGCCTGGGAGCTAGTTGAGATGATAGCAATGCATCAACATGACTGGGAGTTTGGTGAACCGGCTAAGGAAGTAACTAGTACTTCAAGCCTATCCTTTGAAGCTCTGCAAGCTCAAGTGGACAATCTCTCCAGAGTCTTCAAGGAACTTCAATCTTCTACGCCTCAACCTTGCAAAGGTATGGAAGAAATTCTTGTCACCACTGTTGAAAGCCCTGAATCGAACTTTCATTCTAAACCTTTCATTCAGCGGCCAACCAATAACCCACCTACTCATTTTCTGCAACCTTTATCCTCTAATATGTCAGATTCCACCGTGAATTCTCAACAACACTATAATGAAACTTTGACTAATTTCATGGTTGATCAAATAAATATAAACAAACAAGTAATAGATTTTCAAGATAAAATTGATGCTTTACTTAAAATATCAGAAGATTTGATCAAAAACCTGGAAGTCAGTCTTAAACAACTGTTTTTAAAAGTTGAGAACCAAGGAGGAATCATGGTCATCACTAGAGGAGGTAAAGAAACCAGAAATGAGAAGTCTTCAGATAATTCTTCAAATCAACTTCCTATCTCTGAACCGACCACTGATCCAGTGCCTAGTGACACCCCTGTCACTGCACCAGATCCAGTATCACCTAAAGCCCCAGAAATCATTCCACGAACTAGGATACCCTTCCCTAGTAGGCTTAAGAAAGAGAAACAGGAAGCACAATTTGGGAAATATCTTGAAATGTTTAAAAGCCTGCACTTAAACGTTAAATTATTAGACGCTTTAGTAGAGATGCCTAGTTGTGCTAAGTTTTTCAAAGAACTCATTTCAAATAAAGAAAAATTAAGACAAATAGTTAGTTTACCCTTAGATGCTGAATGCTTAGCAATCATGTTACTTGGCCTTCCACCCAAACTAGGAGATACTGGCCGCTTCACTATTCCCTGTTTTCTTCAAGATATCCAAGTTAGTAACGCCTTAGCTGACCTAGAGCTAGTGTCAATCTTATGCCTTACTCTCTCTATAAGAAACTAGGATTAGGTGAACTGCTACCAACTCAAATGACCATCCAATTAGCTGATAGATCAGTTAAACTCCCTCGAGGAATTGCTGAAGATATAATGGTCCGAGTTGGTAAATTTATCTTCCCAGTTGACTTTGTCATTATGGATATTGAGGAAGATGCCCACGTTCCCCTCATCCTTGGCAGACCTTTCCTAAACACTGCCAAGGCTGTGATTGATGTAAACGAAAAATCTTTAAAACTGAGGGTCGGAGCGGAGGAAGTCACCTTTAATATCGATAAGTTGATGAAGCACCCTATGGGAGAAGATCTTGGTTTTGTGGATTCCATGCAGGAAATATATGATGAGCATTTGGAGGAGATTCTAGCAGTCAGCAGTTACGAACCTTTCTCCAGCACTGTCATCACCAAAAGAAGACTTTGCCCGGATGACATCGGACTCTGCTCGGCTATCTCTGACAAATCAGCACCTTCCGGAGAGCTGCTATTTCCTTTACCTGAAATGAAAAATCCTTTAGCACCGCCTAACTACTCTTCCACGAACAACTCTGTTGTTGCTGTTCCTTTAGGCGAAGGCATCCCTATTCCACTTTTAAGAAGAAATCAGTTTTTTCCGATACCCGAATCATCTCCGACTATAGCTGAAATTCTCAAATCTTTCGAGGAGATGGATTCCGGTACCTTGCCACAACTATCTGAAGGTTGTGCAAAAGTAGATCCAGAAATCACCAAGAACGTGCTTTCCAATGAGACAGAACTAGTAGAAATAGCATCAGCCACTACAGCCGACTCATCTCCAGAAGAATTAGAGTTCCAAAAGGAGTATGACGAATTACAAAGAGACGAGATCGCTCGAATGAAACCCTCTATCGAAGAACCACCAGAATTGGAGCTGAAGGAATTACCCTCTCACTTGGAATATGCTTTTCTCGAAGGAACCTCACACCTACCCGTCATAATTTCCAAAGGTCTTTCACCAAAAGAGAAAGCAAGACTTATCCAGGTTTTGAAGTCACACAAGAAGGCGATTGCATGGAAGATTTCTGATATACAAGGGATCAGTCCAAACTACTGCACGCACAAGATACTCATGGAAAACGACTTCAAACCTTCTATACAGAGACAGAGGAGAGTAAACCCGAAGATTCAAGACGTGGTCAAGAAAGAGGTTATCAAACTCTTGGATGCTGGTTTGATCTATCCTATCTCAGATTCCCCATGGGTCAGCCCAGTTCAGGTTGTCCCAAAGAAAGGAGGAATGACGGTCATCGCTAACGAAAACAATGAATTGATTCCTACACGAACCGTCACCGGTTGGAGGGTGTGTATCGACTACCGGAAATTAAACGAAGCCACTCGGAAAGATCACTTCCCTCTGCCGTTCATCGATCAGATGTTGGAAAGATTATCGGGGAATGAATATTACTGTTTCCTCGATGGTTTCTCCGGCTATTTTCAGATTCCTCTCGATCCAAAGGACCAGGAAAAGACGACATTCACATGCCCATATGGTACATTTGCTTACCGCCGCATGCCATTCGGTTTATGCAATGCGCCTGCAACATTTCAAAGGTGTATGGTGGCAATATTCCATGACATGATTGAACAATGTATGGAGGTATTCATGGACGACTTCTCAGTCTTCGGTGATTCCTTCACATCTTGTCTTTCCAACCTTGAACGGATGCTAACCCGATGCGAAGAATCAAATCTTGTCTTAAATTGGGAAAAGTGCCACTTTATGGTGAAAGAAGGAATAGTTTTAGGACATCGAATATCAAAATCTGGAATCAAAGTTGACAAAGCCAAAGTTGAGACTATTGCCAAACTTCCGCCACCTACTTCTGTTAAAGCCATTCGCAGTTTTCTAGGTCACGCCGGATTCTACCGTCGCTTTATCAAGGATTTCTCTAAGATCTCTCGACCTATGACGCACCTTCTCGAGAAGGACACTCCGTTTGTCTTTTCAGATGACTGTCTTAAAGCTTTCAACATTTTAAAAGATCAGCTCACACATGCACCGATCATGGTCGCCCCCGATTGGAGTCTTCCGTTTGAAATCATGTGCGATGCTAGTGACTTTGCTGTTGGAGCTGTCTTAGGGCAAAGGAAGGAGAAGCAGTTTCAGCCAATCTACTACGCCAGCAAGACACTCACTGATGCACAAGAGAATTACACCACGACAGAGAAAGAGCTTCTTGCGGTAGTATTCGCTTTTGATAAATTTCGTTCTTATTTAATATTGTCCAAAACTATTGTCTATACAGATCACTCAGCCTTGAAGTATCTCTTCAAAAAGCAAGACGCTAAGCCAAGACTGCTTAGATGGATTCTCCTCCTCCAAGAATTTGACATAGAAATCAAGGATAAAAAGGGAGCCAAGAATGTCGCAGCAGATCATCTTAGTCGACTGAAAAATCCGTCGATGGAAAAGCTTGATGAGAGAGAGATTCAAGACCAGTTTCCTGAAGAACAACTCATGAATATCGGAGGATACCAAAGGGGATCTCAATTCACTTACGACCCTTGGTATGCAGACTACGCAAATTATCTGGTTGGAGGAATTGTGCCAAAAGGATTGCCCACTTCTAGGAAGCGCAAATTCTTTAGAGACGTAAAGAACTACTATTGGGACGATCCATACTTATTCAAAGTATGCCCGGACCAAATTATCAGAAGATGCGCAGACGAGAAGGAGGCAAGGAACATTCTTCACCAAAGTCATCACGGACCAACTGGAGGACATCACGGAGCAAATATGACTGCAAGAAAGGTATATGACTCTGGCTTCTACTGGCCTACTATATTCAGAGACGCTCACGACTTGGTGAAACGCTGTGATGCTTGCCAAAGGTTTGGAAGTATTTCATCGAGAAGTGAAATGCCACTTACTAACATCCAAGCTTGCGAGATCTTTGATATACGGGGTTTGGATTTTATGGGACCATTCCCAAAATCATATGGGAAAGAGTATATTCTGGTTGCTGTCGACTACGTCTCCAGATGGGCCGAAGCCCAAGCATTTACTACAAATGATTCCCGAGTAGTAGTAAAATTCTTAAAGCAGCTCTTCTCACGTTTCGGTACTCCAAAAGCGATCATTAGTGATCGAGGCACGCACTTCTGTAATGCTCAGTTTATGAGGACATTACAATATTATGGTGTCACCCATAAGATCTCTACGGCTTACCACCCGCAGACGAATGGGCAAGCCGAAGTGACGAATCGAGCGCTCAAGAGAATTTTAGAACGAACCGTGGTTAATCATAGGGAAAGATGGGCTGAAAAATTAGACGATGCTCTGTGGGCGTTCAGAACTGCATATAAATCACCACTAGGAACCACGCCCTACAGACTAGTCTACGGAAAAGCGTGTCATCTACCGATAGAGTTGGAGTATAAAGCTCACTGGGCGCTAAGAGGTTGTAATTTAGACCCTTCTGCAATTGGATCACATCGGAAAATGCAACTGAATGAACTAGCCGAATTAAGAGACCAAGCATATGATAGCTCTCTACACTTCAAGGAACGAACAAAGAATACTCATGATGCAAAACTCAAATATTCTAAGTTCAAACCCGGAGACAAAGTTCTTCTCTTCAATTCGCGCTTCAAGAAATTCTCCGGCAAATTCAGATCAAGGTGGAGCGGACCATTTGTTATATCAAAAGTCTTTACCTTCGGAGCTGTCGAACTAGAAGCCCCGGACGGTAATTTTAAAGTCAATGGCCATCGCTTAAAGCACTACATCGAAGAATTCTCCCCTGGTGAGGAAGTCTTTATCTTTGAACCACCTTGAGCCGACTAGTAGGTAAAAAGAGTCAAGCTAGAGACTCTCTAAACAAGCGCTCTTGGGAGGCACCCCATTGCTTATCTTATTTTATTTCTTAGTTATTTTTGTTTTAGTATTATCATCCCTAAACTAACGATGCAGGATAACCCAAGTATCTGACAATACTACACGCCTACATATACATCAGATAAGTTTTATTCATAGTATACAAATGCGAATGAACAGATGACCTCGCAAAGCTTTAACATCTAAACAAACATTTCTCGAAGTCATCTGATTATTTTGCATTTGTATACCCATTTTTAAAACTATAGCATTACCTGTTTATCTTTATGTTTCAGGATGGACACTTCAGCTGAGACCTCAGGACAAGCTATTCAGAAACAGCAAAAGAAGAGGACCCGCAGAGGAAAAAGAAAGAAGACGACCACCACGACTGATGAGCATGCTCAGGATGCTCCTGTATCTGCCCCACTTTTCGATTTCGGAGTCACCACTTCAGATCCGATAGTGACTTGGGCGATGCTCAGTGAGCTTTCGATTCAGCGTAGCTCTCAGTCCGAAATCAGAGAAGCGATGGGACTGCCGAAACTCGCCGACCAGCCGTATCAGCTTGGTCAGGGTCCCAGGCCAGCTCTCACACCGTTGTCCTTCTTCCCAGCTGCCCCACCACAGACTGTTCCTTCCACTGCTGTTGCTTATTCTAGGCCACCTCAGAATCCCACTGATGCACCCATGGTGTCTGATCACACTGCTGCCGTATCACGCACTTCAGATCCAGATCCTGACGCACTTGCAGCATTTGATCCAGACATGGATGATTTACTAGACGATTTCTAGCTTATTTTTATCTTTAGTTATCTTTATTTTTAATTAGACTTATTATGTTGTTAAACTGATGATTATGATGGTATTGTATTACATTGCAGACCTTATCTTCGTAGGAATTGGATGAGCTTTGAAAAGAGTCTGGTCCTCACAATCCAGCAAATTATTTACACCAACCCTACACGAATATGGTCCCCACTGTCCGTAGGGAAGTATCTCTCCTAAACCCGTTCTTCTTATTTTAATATAACTTCGATATGCCTATTGACCACTTAAATCTCTAAGTGTGGGATCCCCCTCGCTGATAACTTTTAAATTCACATTTTTCCTAAACCAAAACCCTAAGTGTGGGATTTTCTCCCTACTTAGTGTAGAAACATTGGGGACAATGTTTATTTCTAAGTGTGGGATAGCGGTATATCTCTCGTCTGTCAAAATATCTGTTTAAGTTGATCTAGAAACATGCTAGTCCTCAAAGTAAATCTTCAAACCCTTATTTTGCCAAAATTTTCAAAAATTTTCAAACTCTTTCTAGTCACAATAAAAGCAAATTGGTTAAAAACTTCGACAGTGAAATTGTCACTCACTCAGTAAAACCTAAACAGTTTTACTTCGACAGTGAAATTGTCACTCAATCAGTTGACCAATGAGTTTTTCAAGAATGAATACGGATTTTTTTTACAAGTATTTCAAAAGTTGGTAAATATAAGGTCGGAATCATGACGGATTCTAAACAAATTAAGATGAGGATCTAAGAGGGGCATCGCACGACTGGACACATATAACCCATTTTTGCGGTGAGGAATTTGAGCCTTATAAGCATTCATTTTAAATGCTTCACTGTTCGTTTGTTGTGTGTGACCGGTGCACGCATTTCTGAATTAGAACTTGCCCCAGGTATACATTTCGAGATCACATTGACAGGTGTCATACGTGACATAGGTACGATTAGAGGACCTTGACATTCCTTAGGATTTTAACCCCTTTTCACATATCTCTTCAAGCCAAAAAACCCTTCCAACACTCAATCTTAGTGTTGATGATCCGCTTAGAAAACCCTGTTGAGCCTTAGCCTATTTTTCTTTCATTCACCCAAAATTTTAAACCCCTTATTTCCCTACCCACCAAAAACTTATCTTAGTATTCTTGAAAAAAGAGATATTTAGGTATTCCTTTTTGCTTTCACTCCAAAAATCACAAATAAAGTTTACTAAAACTTCTCGTGTGCGTTTTATTGATCTATATAGAAAGAAATCGAGAGTCATGTGGTGCGAAAAATTGGCACCAAAGTAAACTCAAAAATCATCAAAGGATTGAGAAATGAAAATAAGAAGGGATCTCAAAAAAGGGAAATAAAAGAAAATCCCTTAGAAATTTCTTGGCAAGAAAAATCTAAGCCCAAAAATAGAAATAGAAAAGAAAAGAAAAGAAAAAGAAAAGAAAATAGTTGAAATAAAGCTAAGTGCTTCGACTCTCTCAAAAAACTCGACTCTTCAAAAGAAATATCATTCTGTGTTTTCAAAAGATAGAAGTCAAAATAGCTATCTTACCCCCAAATGAGTTATCCGTTTCCGTTTTCATTAAAAAAGGATATCTAGATAAAACTTTTTTTTCGAAAGTGCCAAGATAAGCAAACACCCTTAGGAACCTAGATACCCCCCAATCTATCCTTACCCTTTGTTAACCCACACCAAACATTACAACCCATCTGAATGTCCTGGGATAATCAGTACCGTCCCTGTCTAAGTGATGAAGATTTGATCCTCGGGCAAGCCTATGATGACGAATGCTGCACGACTGGTATTTGAGCGATTTTTCATTTGGCTTAGGATAATAGGAACCCCGATACACTTTGAGTGAATTGAGTGACCACCAGTGAGATCGCCCAGTCGTGTATATTCCACAATTTGAGAATTGAAAGTTTGCCTAAGTGAACCATCTTGAACAACTTTTAGATACGTCATGTGAACACCTCTTATTTATCTAACGGGAAATGCCTGTTTCCAATCTGTGTGAATTCTTTGTTGTGGTTAGAAATCAAATATTTTCTATGGTAAGAGGGTAAGTTTGCTTGAGGACAAGCAAATGTCTAAGTGTGGGATATTTGATGACACGCAAAAAGTCATGTTTTTGCGTGCATTAATCTCACCTTTTTGGCCCAATATTTGACGAAACTAATCAAAATAGATACTTTATCATTAAAACTCGTCACATGGGCCAAAATATAGACAATGTTTCAAAAGTCATCTAAAATGATCGAAAAACACGATAAATCTAACGAATACGATCACAAGCGTTCTCGTTCACTCATCCTAGCACTTTTTGAGTTCCACAAAGAATTATGACCTCTAACTTATGTCATTTTCTTCGTTAGGAAAATACGATCGCGTGGATATAAAGAACGCTCAAAACGGATAAACGACGAAGAAGTTACGCCCGAACGAAGAAACGAAGAACCGAAGGAGCCGGATACGGCTGAACCAGGCCGTATACGGCTGGTCCAGGCCGTATACGGCTGGACCTAGACCGTATACGGTCTGTGTAGGCCGTATACGGCCTGTGCCTGGCCGTATACGGTCCAGTTTGCCCGTATTCACCCTGTGCACAGCCGTATACGGTCCAGTTTGCCCGTATTCACCCTAACTCAGCCGTATCGTGCGTTTGGGTGATAAAAATCTGATTTTTATTTGCCCTTGCGATACGGTCGTGCATTTTGAGTTTTGGATACGGTCTACGGATACGGTTGAGCGTTCTCTATAAATACTAGCCTCATTTCATCATTTCAACACAACTTCACACTTCATCCAACACACATCAACACACTTCTCCACTTTCTCTCACTACTCTCTCTCTAAATTACTTAGTTAGTTAATTAGATTAGTTAAGCTAGTAGATTAGTAGCTTAATTGTAACGGAGGTGCTCCGAGACTGCGGTGTCCCACGATTTGTAATACAGCTTTGTCAGGTTTTATTATAATCTCTATCTTGTTAGTTTAAATAATGTTGTGCTGTTGCTATACTTGTTTAGAATTATTTGCTAGGATTATTGCCATGCTTAGCTAGACAAATCTGTGTTTGCTATGATAGTTGCCATGCTAGGGTAGTTATACTTAAATCATGCCGTTACTCTGTTTGTATGCGGTTGAATTATATTTGAATCTATGAATTGAATCTCAGGTGTTTATCTATCCAACTTATGCTGTGGTTAGGGACATCCTTCTAGGCTTGGCCAATTGCTAGTTGTATGCCACTAATTATTCTGTGTCTGATGATCGTTGAACTCGACATGGCCGGTGTTCTCCTGGTTGAAATATTACCGGAGGGAGACACGGAGCGTAGGATTAGAGATAGATTAGATTCATGCCATTTAACAAGTGTCTTAGAGAGAACTTTCGGGGCACTTGTGACTTGACCATGTACCCTGTCATTCTGCATAAATTGATCCCTGCTATGCTACCTTTCTGGATGTTCTTGTTTGATTGTTGCTTAGGGTTTGCATGCTAGTATCTGTTATGCTGATTAGTTACATGATTAGGTTTTCGAATATATATCAATTGCATATGCCAGTTTAACATGCATAGAATAGCTAAAATGATTTATATGGAATAATGATGAACAATTTAAACAGCCGTTAGACCAGACCATCCCAACTTGTCCCGGTGGGAAACCCCTGTTCATGTTTTTGTTTATTCAACAATTCATGCCATGATTTGGATATCTCAAATGTCCGAGATTGGGGGACAGGACTCGAGGATGGTTGTTGATTAAATTGGTTGCTACATTTGGGACAACTTCCGGTGTAGTTTACATTCCATAACTGTTATCCATGTGACATATTATTTATCTGATTGCGGACAACTCTACGTTAGATAGATAATAGGCTAGTAGTTATGGCTCATTAGGAAATATTAATGTCATCTTAACTAAGGCTTTATCTCATTAACTACCCCTAAATAGCATGAGTAATTATCATAGTAAACACTCGCTTCACCTATAGGTTCTCGTTGCCACCTCCACCCCACTTTACTTTTATTTTGTTTAAATTTTAGATAATTAGTAGTTAGTTAAAAACCAAACCAAACCAAAAACTTCTTTTAAAACCCCAGCTAAATTCCCGTAGATAACTAAAGACCTAGATCCCATGCCCGTTGTAGTTTGAAGAACGACCCTAGGTCATACCTATCGCTATACCTATCTATAGCTTTAGTATACTTAGGCCCAGCAAAATAAAAATAAATCTTTTAACTCCTGATCCGCGTCCGGACGGAAGGTCCGACGACGGGGTGACAAACCCGACTAACCGTTTGGGCGCGATCACTATGCGTCACTCAGGCAAGTGTCGCCTAAACTAAAACACGAGTGTCGCATTAACAAAAACTATATTTCTATTAAGTAACAAACGACACTAATTACAACTCGATAGACCAACTGACAGACACTCAAAGATGCATCAACAAACTCCCCCGTGTCTTCAGCTTGGTCTTCAAAATCTTCAAACTCTTTTAAGTCGTTTAATCTTCACTTCCAACCAGCAGGAAATACACCACCAGCATGTACTCCGTTGGCTACGCAAATATCAATAACCTTTTGAAATTTAATCGCTTCAGCTCTGTCTCTTCCTTTAAACTGAATCCTATTCTGATGTAATCTTTTCATATCATGTTCAGAGAGATTGATCAAACTCAACGGATCGAATACACAAAATATCTTTCTTTTAAGACCCCAAGTAGACTTTTTCTTAGGTTGAACAACATCCCATGCTGTTTTCTCTTCAACCTCCGATTCTACATTTATAATCTCCGAATCCGTATCTGGTTCCGATTTTGGAATAAACACAATTACAGCTTCACCAGTAATATCATCATATTCCCAGTACTCCAACCTATTCAAAAAATCTATCGGGATGATCTCCAAAGGTATCTTCTGTAGACACTTTGCTGGTGGATAGATCATCTTCACAATAGGTTGACGAGTGATCGGATCAAGCTTCTTCTTAAACTTGTACCTCATACCCAACGTCGGCTTTATCAAATTATACTTTTTACTGTTCATCTCACGACGTATGATCAACTGAAAGAAGTCTGCTCGTGAATCTCGTGATCGGTTGATCAAGGGTATCTGAGCTAACCTTTGAAGCTCACACTTCGGCAAAGTACTTATTTTATAAAACTTCATATTGAAGTACTGAATGCCGTCACTTCTCTTTATCATGAAAACAGAGTTATTCTCATCAAATTTCCAACTCTTAATCAATCCCGTGTAATCAGATCTAACTTTGTAGCTTTTACACGTAACCGGTACCTCGATAATCGGTTTGAGCACAATATCCGGTTTTGTTGTAGAAGTTGATGGCTCGTTTGTCTCTTTTTCTGATTCATCTTCAGATGAATCCGATTCTATAATAGGAGCTTCATCATAACATTCATCACTGTGCAATTGCTCCCCCTCAACTTCAACTTCATCATTTTCCTCAAAGAAATAATCCTCTGCTACAGGATCATTCATTTCCTCTTCCTCAGGCATCGTATCATTATCATTCATCAAGTTTTGCAAATAAGTGAGATCTACGAACGAATAATCTACCGCGATAGGTCTTGCCTGACCTTGAACCTCCACGAAATAATCTAAACTGATATTTTCATTGATAGTAGAAGATGGAAGTACATTTTCTGGTTCAGGGGAAGGAGTTACATTTGTTTCTATTTCCCTAGAATTATCCTCCCCCGAAACAAGTGTGACTGACTCCAATTCTAACAACCTAGAAGACATAGTCGTTATCTGTTGTTGGAGAGAGTCCACTGTGGCAGCTTTAATCTCTAAGTCCTTAATCTGTGAAGCTTGAGCTGCAATGATCGCCTGTTGATCATCAAAACGCTTGGACAAAAGCTCCAGTTGAGCTAAAACCTGCTGAATAGAAATAGTTGCAGGCTGAGGAGAAGTCTGATGAGTTGGCTCCTCAAGGACAATCGAAGTCCGCTGGCGTCGACGTAAAGGTAACTCAGCATAAGAAGGCGACGACCCAGCAGGACGCTTGCCAGGATTTCGCGGAATATGAACCCGACCAGCCGAAATCCGGCGCATAATACGCTTAAAGCGTTGGGGATCAGCCAATTGAATCCCATCTAAAGCTGATTGTGGTGGCACATCACCCTCAGAATCCGGAGGAGTGGGCCCACCATCATCAGAATCGACCTCAACCCGATCAACGTGCTCAATATCATCGAGGTCCTGAGCAATATTAGCATCAACTAAGTCGTCCTCGTTGACCGGAGGCACGACATCATCCAAAAATCCATGATCGTGCGGCGCAACGTAGTTTTCGTTTACCACGTGCCCGAAGAGTTCACGATCGGCCAAAATAGGCTCGCCCTTTGGTGCAAGCTTGCAGTCATTGAAGACTCGCAGAAGCATGGGCGTTGGAACCAAAAGAGACCTCTGATCTGGGGCAATACCGAGATCCAGGTCATTCAACAGAAGCTGCACAAACCAAGGATACTGCAGCCATTTGTCTTTTCCGGCACGAATATTCTCTACCATGTTGCCGAAGATGTAACCGCTAAAGTTGTACGGTTTGTTGTAAATCAAGGCCAACATGAGAGATAGAGTAAGATGGCTGGCAGCATCATAGCCTCCCTTTCTCGGAGACAAGCAGACGATGATAATATGGCACAAATACCTCCAGACCCTGCAGAGGTATTGCTTGCGGAAATCCGACAGCTGATTAGCTGGATAACCCATTCTCTGAAGTCCCCCGAAGATGAATGTAGTGGGGAAGATCGTGGGCATCGTGGAGTTGTCGGTGAGCTGTAAAACTCTTTGAATCGAGTTCTCAGTAATCTCGATTTCCTCCCCAAACATTGTGGAAACAATCCGAGGAACGTCACCCTGTACCCTGATCACCGCATGATCATAAAATTCCTCTATTTGGTTCATATATACCGGGGTCGATGCGGTGATGGCGTAATATATCCTTGATCGGCGAAGAAAGTCGATCATAGGCCGAAATGGAGCCGAGTTGGCATGTGTTGACTCCAAGAATGCCGTGATATTGTGACGTGTGTTCGTGCGGCGGTAATAGTTCTGTAACTCAGCCATCTGTAAGCTAAAAATACAAAGAAAAGTAATCGAAAACGTTAGAAAGTTAGCCCGAACACAGAAAGGTTTGAAAACAGATTTTGACTTTAGGCGTCACTTAGGGTAAGTGACGCATGGCCACTACCGTCACTTAGGAAGTGTCGTAATGTACAGTGTGTAAAATTGAAATCAATGTGTAGCGTCACTTATTGGAAGTGACGCTATCAAGCGTCACTGATGTAAGTGACGTTTGAAATTGGTGGTTTAAAGTATACGACACTTGCAAAGTGACGGGTGAAGAACATGCGACATTTAACCTAGTGACGGTATCCTAAGTCAGTCACTTAAGAAGTGACGGTATAAGTGACGGATATAAATAAGCGTCACTTAGACAGTCACTTGGAGTAGTGACGCATGTAAAGGCGTCACTGGGAGGAGTGACGGTTTAAACAATTAAAACAAGTATATGCGTCACTACGTGAGTCACGTAAGAAGTGACGCAAAATCAAGCGTCACTTGTGAAGTGACGGTATAGGTTACCAAATTACCAAAGAGCGTCACTTAAGGTAAGTGACGCAGGAAGTGTCGCAACGATGAAGATCATCGTGCACTGTTCATACTCAGTTTCAAAATTTTAGGGGTTTTCAAAAACAAAGTAACTGGGGTGTGCGCAAGGTAGAAACGAATAAAACACACCCATTATTACATTAAAACACTATCACACAAGCATGTAATCAAACGATTTTCAAAGAAAACCCTAACCGTAACCCTAACTTAAAATTACAGTAAGAATAATGAGAGAAAAAGGTTAAGATTGGTACCAAATGATTCGTAGGAGTGAGGGGAATAAGAATATGGCAGTAGAATGCAAGGAAACACCGTAGAAAGCAGAATCCAATCAACGAAAAACGCACAGATCGAGTGACGCAGAGACAATCCGAGTGTCGGTATGTCAGAGCTAGTGACGGTATATGAATTTGAAAAGTGGTGAGGTTGAGTGTCGTGGGGAAAGGGTATTTATACACCGACCCTTGTATGCGTCACTCAACCCGGCACTTATAGTGATGGTTAACCCGTCACTAGCTGCGTCACTTAAGTGAGTGACGCTATATCGAAAGCGTCACTGGGAGCGTCACTTATGAAAGTGACGCGTAGTTCCTACTTAGTGAAAAATTTGTGAATTTAGCGATTTTCGCGATGTGCTTTCGGTATTCAAATTTGAAAATGTAACTGTAACTTGGATAATAGCTAAAATGACACTAATTTAGAGAAAAGAAAACGTATACAAGAAAATGTAAATTAACAACTATTCTTATAACAGATACCACATGTAGGTATTGATATAACGATCCGTTAGATCAGAGATAAGGGAACCTCTTCACTCTATTTATTTAAATTTACCACTAGAGAATTAACACATTCTTTTTGATGACGGAGTTGATAAAGTCTGATTAGGGATCATATCGGAATAACATGCATTTATTAGGAACGGTAAGTGTTATTTCAATCATCAGTATCTTTGTCCTCTTTAAATTTACTTGACATACTAAAAACACTGCTTATAAAAATTATTTCAAAACGATTATTAGTATATTTGTCCACTTAAACATGTTATACGTACAACTAAGAGGTATTTTATTATTATTGGTATGTTTATTTCGCTGTGGTTCCCATCATAGATATACATCTTAACTTAAAACATAGACCATGTTTCCATTTACAGATAGAATATAAGAAAATCAATTTTAAGAATCAAGTCAGCGGTGACAGGTCTGTACTTACGTAGAACAAAGCGACATAACTTGATCCAGGTTTAAGCAAAACCAAACTTGGTCAAACCATTTTGGCGACCTTGTAAGGTATCTTAATTTTTAAAGACTTTTCAAGTACTTTGACTTGTGTTTGCTTAATTTTAAAGTATATATTAACAGAAACCAGGTCTATACTTACGTATAACAAAGGAGACTGTCAATATATACCCCCAAATGAAATCATATAAACATCTTTCACAAAAACATGTCTAGTATAAGTAAGAAATTAAGACTTTTGTCATACATCTAATAATGTTGTACCACTTGAAATAGACAATTATTGATTAAGCTTCTTAAGACTTCTCAAAGTGTTTTGTATAACATGCCTACTAATATATCGTATGATGAAGATAATGTTTATAAAAAACTGTTTTTAATACGTCAGATAAATCTACTGACACATCAAAGATAAACCTTAAAAATTCCATTTTTATGCATGTCACCCGATGTACTATCATATCCCAAGTTGTTTACAGACACAACTTCAACGTCTATTTTTAAAATGTAGCAACCTTGCATTTCCTACATACTAGAAAGTATAAAGAGTGGCAGTTGCGTTTTTTTTTTTTTTTTTTTTTTTTTAAAACATTACTTTAAACATATCCAAGTCACAAATTACTTTTTCGTTGTAAAGAACCTAAGACCGATCATGTTGACTAATTCATCAAATCGTGCTCTAGAGAAAGCCTTAGTGAATAAGTCAGCATTTTGTTTCAGGGTGTCAATATGGACAAGGTCAATGAGGTGTTTCTCATAGCAATCCCGTATAAAGTGAAACCTAATTTCTATATGTTTGGTTTTAGAGTGTTGTACGGGATTACGTGTGATAGATATGGCAGCAGTGTTATCAATATGTATAGGAGTTAAAGTTAAGAGTAACCCGTAGTCGCGCAGTTGGTGCTGAATCCAAAGAACTTGAGAACAGCAGCTAGCAGCAGCAATGTACTCGGCCTCAGCTGTGGAAGTAGAAACCGTAGTCTGCTTTTTGCATTGCCATGACACCAAGCGAGTTCCAAGAAACTGACATCCCCCTGTCGTAGACTTCTTATTGATGTTGCAGCCACCATAATCTGAATCGGAATAGGCAGAGAGAGTAAAGTTCTTCTCATTGGAGTACCATAGACCTAGTGAAGGTCTATATTTGAGATACCCAAAAATCCGCTTCACCGCCTTCATATGAGAAACCTTTGGTCGTGCCTGATATCTTGAACAAAGAGAAACAGCAAAGACGATATCAGGTCTTCAGGCAGTGAGGTACATAAGAGAACCAATCATCGAACGATAATCCTTTTCTTTGCAGTCCTCATCATCATCAGCAGGTCCAAGATTATGATTGAGCTCAATGGGAGTTCCATAAGGTTTACAAGTTAGCATATCATATCGAGTCAACATGTCATTGACATACTTTGACTGATGAATATACATTCCTTTGGGTGACTGCTCGACTTGCACACCAAGGAAAAAGGTGAGATCTCCCATTGCACTCATCTCGAAAGCTGACTTCATGACCTCTTCAAATTCTTTACATAGAGCCTCATTCAACGACCCAAAGATGATATCATCGACATACACTTGAACCAATAACAAATCATCTCCTTTTCCTTTTGTGAAAAGAGTGCTGTCGATGTTGCCCCGAGTAAAACCATTGTCCACCAGATGAGTAGCAAGCCTCTCATACCATAGGCGTGGAGATTGATGAAGTCCATACAATGCCTTATTGAGCTTATAGACATAATTTGGATGCACCGAATCTTCAAAACCTGGAGGCTGTTGAACATAAACCTCCGTATCAATTTGACCATAAAGGAATGCGCTTTTAACATCAAGTTGCTTGACGCGAATCCCTTTAAATGATGCAAAGGCCAAAAAGATACGTACGGACTCCAATCGGGCGACAGGGGCAAAAACCTCATCATAATCAAGTCCTTCAATTTGAGTATACCCTTGAACAACTAATCTTGCTTTGTTCCTCGTGACAACCCCTCGATCATCTTTCTTGACGCGATATACCCATCTAGTGCCTTTTGGATCGGCACCCTTAGGTAATGGAACTAGCGTCCACACTTGCAGCTTGTGAAATTGCTGCAATTCATCTTGCATGGCTTCGACCCAGGATGGATCTTGTAAGGCCTCCGAAACTTTCTTTGGTTCAGTTTGGGAAAGATGGCAAGAATTAACAGTTGCCATAAATCCCAAAACCTGATCAGCTGAAGTATCCTTATCTTCAGCAGTTTGCTTCGCCTGATGTCTCGTTTGAACAGATGAATGGGGATCACCAATGATATTGTCAACTGGGTGAGTCCTATGTATCCGAGTAACTGGAATAGTATCCGGCACAAGATTTAATTCCAAGTTATTCAAATCCCCTTCAGTGGCCGAAGCATCTTCGTTCTCTTCATTAGTGAAGAAACGAGAATAGTCCATATCTTCTTCATCCTCTAAGAGAGGCATGTCAGGATCATCCGGAAGATCCGCGGCATTAACAGTGTTTGATGAAGATGGAATGGTTGTAGTTGGTGGTATGGGTGTAGGTACAGATGCAGAAGAAGTAGTAGGTGCAGGCATTTGTTGTGTTGGAGTAGGTGATGGAGTGGATGTCGTATCGGGAATCGGATTGGATGTTGGAGGAAGAGAATCAGATGTTTGTTGAAAAACATCTAGTCCATGAAGCATTGTAATTAATTCTTCTGTATCATCGTCCTCCGGAACATTAAAGGAACTGAAGAGTGTCCCATAATTAAAAAACCAATCCGGACCCGTTCCTTGAGGTGGTTCCGTATACCTTAGGCATTTGACCTCAAAGTGTTCCTCTATCTCGTTTGTTGATTTGTTGTATACCCGTTTGTTTGGAGAGTTGACCGAATATCCGAGAAAAATTCCTTCAACGGCTTTATCACCAAACTTAGGGACACGTTCTTTGGTAATCATTATCAAACAAGGACATCCAAACGGTTCCAGAAACTGCAGATTCGGCTTGCGATTGTTGAAGAGCTCATAACATGTTTTATTCTTCTTTTTAACCGAAAGAACCCGATTCAAAACGTAGCAAGCAGTATTAACTGCCTCGGCCCAGAAGATAATAGGTAATTTGGAATCCGCTAACATAGTACGAGCAGTTTCAATAATTGTCCTATTCTTCCGTTCAGCAACTCCATTCTGTTGAGGTGTTCTAGGAGCACTGAATTGATGTTCAATACCCCTAGAGGCGCAAAATAACTCAAGAGTTGAGTTCTTGAATTCGGTTCCGTTATCGCTCCGCAGTCTTTTCACTTTTAAGTTGCACAAATTTGCCAACTTATCCAACAAGTAGACCAAAATTCCCGCTGTCTCATCCTTTGTTGCGAGAAAATATACCCACGAGAAACGTGAGTAGTCATCTGTCACTACTAGACAATACGAGCGACCACCTATGCTCTTTGTAGAAACAGGACCAAAAAGATCCATGTGCAGTAGTTCTAATGGAGCATTTATGGAATTCACAACCTTAGACTTATGGGACTTCTTGTGGAGTTTGCCCTTGTGGCAAGAAACACAGTCATCCTTCAAGGCGAAGGACTGTTTCGGAACTCCACGAACCAAGTCATTGTTGACAAGGAAATTCATTTTTCGGAAATGAATGTGTCCCATTCGTCTGTGCCAAAGGAGTGATTCCTTTTCTGAAGCCTTCGAAAGGAGACAAGTGTACTCGCTGGTTGTCTCCACGGTTCGCATGTTCATTACATAAGTGTCATTTCTCCTAGGAGCACGCATTACCACCCATTCCTCTGGAATGACATACCCCGGCTTCAATATGACACACTCAGTCTTTGTAAAGGATGTGGTATAGTCCTTATCACAAACTTGTGATACACTTAACAGATTATGTTGAAGCTCGGCCACATAATTTACATTCTCAAAGATAACCTTTCCGTTGGTTAGCGTTCCTCTCCCCGAAATCGTTCCTCCCGTATCTCCAGCAAAAGCAACATGACCTCCCGCGTATGGTTTAATATCCACTAAGAGAGACACATCACCCGTCATGTGTCGCGAGCAGCCACTGTCCATGAACCATTCACTATCTTTTATTCGTTCAGACTGCTGCAACACAAAAAATGAGGAGATTAGTGAGAAACGGTGACCCAAGCCTTTACAGACTTAGGTCGACCAAAGTCATCAAAAATAAGCACATCAGATAAAACTTTATTTTTAAACAAATCAGATTTTGAATCTGATGTGTTATTATTGATGACGTTTGAGTCCTTAGTGGACTCATTTATCTTCCAAACCTTTGATGGTTCGGGATTTGACTTTGAAATAGTGTTGGGCTTTGGTTTTAACAAAGGATTTTGCCCAACACTAACTACTTTCTTATCAGATTTGGGAGAGTCAGAGTGATGCCTAGGAGGTGATTTTGCAAAAGAATTTCTTTAGAAAGATGTCCTAGGCATATCTCTCCCATACCACTGATGAGAAAGTTTGGGACAAGCACGAATCAAATGTCCTTGTTTCTTACAGTAGAAACAAGAACGAGTCTCTTGAAATTGTGGAGACGGAGGATTTACCACAGGAAGTGACAAAGCATTTTTAGAACATGAACAGGTTGTACACGTTTTAGATAATGCTTGTGGGGGTTTAGAAGTTGAGGCATAAGTTTTATCAACATGTACCTTTTCACTTGTCACCTTTTGTTTTAAAACATTTGTCGGTGACTTTTGAAGTTTCACATGTAAAACTCTATTTTCCTTATTATTTTGAACCTTTTTTACAGGTTCAACTTGCAAAATCTGTTTTTCAGGTTTAGCCTCAACCTTCTTAAACTCAGGATATTCCTGATCAGTAATATCCTCTATCTCAACAATGTCATCAGTATGAACTTGAGACTCACTTGCAGCTTTAACAAACTGAGGCAATGGATACTCTTGCCTCTTGTTTTTCTCCGTTGTCAGTTTGTTAAGCTTGGCTTCTTTGGCCTTAATACCATATAATTTGGTATAATCGACTGAAATCTCTTCAAGACCTTTTTTAGTAATTGAGGGACAATATTCAGCATTAGAAGGTGGTGGTACTTGGTTATAGCCAAGACCTTCCTTCTTTTTGCCAGTTGTCCCTTGCTTACTGACAATCTCATTAAAAACTTGTGTTGCGGATGTTGAACCCAAGATTTTACTTTTATGATTTTCAAACTCATCTTTTAAATCAGATAATTCTTTAGTCAACAATTCAATCTCAGTAAGATAACTTTTAATTGCGTCTTGTTGGCTAAAGACCTTTGCTTTAAAGGTTTCAGTATCTAATTTATGAGCTTCAAGATGTTGTTCATAAAGTTTTTCATTTTCTAACAAAAAATTATTAGATTCATTAAGTTTAACAATCTTGTCCCGCAAATTTTGATTGTCTTTCTGATAGACCTCAAGAGATTCAGTCAAATTAATACACGAAACACAGTTAAATGGCTCAGTGGGTTCAGTAGGTACCTCAGGTGTGATATGAGCCATCAGACATTGAAATTTTGCAGCTTGAGCACTCCAATCAAAAGCGGTTGGCTCAAAAACTATCAATGCATTATCCATAGCCAATGATTTAGCTTCTTCTTTCTCAGTTGATTTTGGTGGATCTGGCTTAGTGAGACCTGACGACGGCATCCTGGGTTTCTCACATTCCCTTGCAAAATGACCAAGGTTCTGACAGTTGTAACACCGAACCTTGCTTTTATCAAACCCAAACCCAGTCTTCCCATTACCGTCCAAGCTTTTCCTGCCTGTTCTTTGCAGAAACTTCTGAACCCTTCTGGAAATCATAGCTATATTCCAGTTTAAATCCATTTGCTCCAAGTCATCATCATCCAATTGAGCATAGTCTTCTTTGGTCATTTCCAAAGTAGTATTTGGTTGAGTAACCAAATCTTTGTAAGAACTAAGAAAAGCTGTATAAATTGCAGCTTGCTCTTGAATTGCTGGTGATGATGAAACCTGCTGTTGTGTTCCTTGATTCGTGCAGGTAGTGCCAGAAACGTAAGCTGCATGAGTATCCCCAGTTGGATAGGATGAAGGATTAGTATCCGATATGAATGCCATTCCTCCATAACTCTTACCAGTGTTTACTTGGCTTCCATAGAGTGAAGGATTTTGTACGAATCCAGTTGACTTGCACTCCTTCTTCTTCAATTCCATAGCATGGGCTTGAAGAACTCATATAAGCTGATCCAGAGTCATCCCAGATAATTCTTGATTTTCCTTCAAGAATTGAACTTTCACATCCCATGCACTTGGTAAAACATCCAATAACTTTTTATTAATCTCAAGTGCAGTGAGAGTATATCCTCCTTCAGTCAATTCACTCACTAGTTGTGAGTATCGAGTAAACAGTCCAGACGTCGTCTCATTTGGTAAGGAGTCAAATAAATCATACTGCTTTTTAATTAATTCCAGTTTTGCCTCCTTATATTTCTCATTTCCCCCACACCTCGTCTCTATCGCTTTCCATAAATCGTAGGTTATGTCATGAGTTTTAAACAGTCTCATGACATCCTTTGTCAAACACATACAGATAGCTGAATGTGCTTTCCTTTCCAGTTGATAGTCTTTCTTCTCCTGAGGAGTCATAGCAGTGAAAGATTTAGGTGGAGGAACACCGCGATAGTTTCCTTCAGACACAGGAGCCTCATATCTTTGTTTTAATGGACCTCACAACTCCGGACAATGAAAATCCACAAACTGTTCAAATCGATCCCTCCAATAAGCATATTCCATGTCTGCTGTAAATAGAGGAGGTTTATTATTTGAACCAATATCATTTCCCTGTTTTAACATTTCTCGAATTCCTCTAATATCTTCCTTGTCCGTTGCCATTGAAGATATACCTGAAAATGTATGCAAAAACAAGAACTCCAAAAAAAGTTAGTACTTAAGGCGTCACTTAGTAAGTGACGCACTGAAGTGTCGCGACGACTAGCGTCACTAGGTAAGTGACGCTATCGAGTGACGGGCGAAGTAACTGATGACACTAGAAGTAAGTGTCGCTCAATCAAGCAAGTGACGCACTCAAGTGACGTACTTGAGTGACGTGTTAAACAGATAGGCGTCACTAGTAAAAATGACGCAGTAAATTAAAAGGCGTCACTAAAGGAAGTGACGCGAGGAAATCAAAAGGCGTCACTAAAAGAAGTGACGCTAAAATGTCAAGTGACGTGCTACAGTGACGCACGTAAGTGACGGTGGATTAGGGTAGACGACACTTAAGTTAAGTGTCGTATTAACCACAAGTGACGCGTTCAAGTGACGCGTTCAAGTGACGGTATAACCCTAATTTGGGATTAGCTAGTGCCGCAGTAAGTGACGCAGCCAAGTGACGGATTGAGTGTCGCAAAACGGCTGCAAAATCCCAGAACCCTAAAAAATTCGAGTTTTCGTAAACCAAACTCAAATTCGTTGATCCCTAATGGACGAAACCTGTTGATATTGATGAATTTCGACTGTAATACTCCTTTGCACCTCAAAATCCGTAAGAATTCGTGATTCTTGAATCAAGCAAAAAACCGAAATCAATTCTAAATACCTTCTAAAAGTCAATATTATCACCGCAAGGCTCTGATACCAGTTGAAAGTGCCTAGCGCTTGGATCTAGATGACAATTGACGGTAATTGATAGGCGGAATCAATCAATTACACTTGATGCTAACAAACACAAACCGAAACAATAATATTCAATCAAAGAAAACTCGTTTATTAGCTTGTATTGAGTATAGGGATCGATTACAGAGATACTAAGTCGACAAATTGTGCTAGGGTTTCGTCAACCCTAGCCTAAAACCCGTAGGTTTGTATTTATACTAAAACACAGCCGATATGCGTCACTTATGTAAGTGTCGCATGTGGCCGCCTTCATGCGTTACTTACCTAAGTGTCGCTATGCGTCACTTAACTTAAGTGTCGCTATGCGTCACTCAGGCAAGTGTCGCCTAAACTAAAACACGAGTGTCGCATTAACAAAAACTATATTTCTATTAAGTAACAAACGACACTAATTACAACTCGATAGACCAACTGACAGACACTCAAAGATGCATCAACACAAAGTTCAGCTTATAAAGGAAAATCAAAATCTAGCTACTATGTCGTTGGATACTTTGATTGGAATTCTTCAAGCTCGCGCAATGGAGATTAAGAAAAAGGAAACAAAAGCTGGAGGGGTTGTTCAGAACCCAAGTATCTATGGTGGTCAAATCCACACCGGAAAGAATTTTGGAGGAGGAATGGCTTTCATGTCAAACACTGGTTATCCATCCACTTCTTCTTCTTCTTCAAGTGGGATTCATTCTGCTTACATGTCCGGAGGTTATCAAGTTCCTCAAATCCAACAAGTTCAACAAGCTCCGGTTTCACCGGCAATTGAGGAACAAGCTGCGATCTACACTGCTTTTCTTAGTTCTTACAAGGATTTGGTTACTCAACCGAATCTTACCTTGGAGCTTACGAAAGAGGATTATGCACAGCTTGATGAAGATGATCTCGAGCAGATGGATCTGACATGGAATGTGGCCATGATTACAAGAAGGATTCAAAAGTTCTTGCAGAGGACTGGACGCAAGAGCTTGGAAGGAGAGGGAAAATATGGTTTTGGGTTTAATAAGAGCAAGGTTCGATGCTACAACTGCCAGAACTTGGGTCATTTTGCAAGGGAATGCGAGAAACCCAAGATGCCTGCATCGGGATTCACTACACCTTCACCACCAAAACCGAAAGAGTAGGAAGTTGCAAAGATAGCTACTGCTGAGAATGCGCTCGTTTCATTCGAGCCTACCAATCTGGACTGGACAAGCACTTCGGAGCAGTACAAACCATGCTTTATGGCTCACATCGTAACTGAGGTACCTGATGAACCACTAACTTGTACTTCTTGCATTAAACTGACTGAAACCCCTAAGAGCTTTCAAAAAGATATTGGTAATTATAGAATGAAAATTGTAAAACTTGAAGAGTCTAATAAGTTTTTAAAAGCTAATGAATCTCTTTTTGAAAAACACATTGAGGCTCACAAGTTAGATGTACAAAAATATAAAGCCAAGGTTTTCAGTCAGGAAGATGCAATAAAGAGCTATCTTACTGAGATTGAGTTGCTGAGAAAAGAACTTGACAATTTTAAATCTGAATATGTTAATTATCAAGAAAAGATATTAGGTTCTACATCAGCAACTACAATCTTAACTGAGATAGCTAGTAAGCACAAGCCAATCACAAAAAGTAAGGGTTGTAAGGGAGGAAATGGGATAGGCTATGTCGAGATTGAGCCTCCTTCTAATTATCTTCCTAAGATTGAAAAGGAAGGGGAAGAAGAGGTTCTTGTAGATTACTCTAAGATTTACGGCCCTAAGTTTAAAGAAGCTAAAATTAACAAACTAGCTAGGGAGAAAACAAAGAAGACTAAAGAGTGCTCCCCACCTAAGATTGTTGAGTTTGTTAAATGTGATAGTGCTACGCCTCTGAATGTTGAGCCTGAGAGTGAGACGCTTGATAGTGTTAAGCCTGATAGTTATAAGCCTGTAAGTGTTGAATCTGAGAGTGTTAAGACTGAGAGCAGTCAAAGTGATAGTGAGAAGCTTAATTCTGATAGTGCGAAGCTTAAGTCTGATGGTGAGAAGCTTGAGTGTAACAAACCCGATAGTGTGCAGACTGAGATAGTTAAGTCTGATGCTGTCAAGAATGAAAAACCTGTTAGTTCATCTCCAGTTTGTGTTGAGGAGATAGTTGAGATTGAGGATATTGCTGAACAGGAGTATCCTACGGTTAAGAATGTTGAAGTACAACCTTCAAAGGTTATTTTAACTGAAAAGTCTGCCCCCAAGGTGCAAACCTATAAGGGCAAAGAAAAGATGTTTAATGAGAAACCTAAAACTTTACAGTCATCTGTAAAGATTTTGAAAAGTAATGATAATATAAATAATGTAAAGTTTACTCATTATAAACCATCTACTTCAACTTCTCAACCACGGAAAGTAGTAACTAAGACGTGCACACATTGTGCTTGTTCTAGTGCTGCTTCACCTACTCCTGTTACTGTAAGTCCTCGGCCTCAGCCTTTTGTTGAGAAGCGTTCCTGTTTCTATTGCAAGAAACAGGGACATTTAATTCGTGATTGCCCCAAACTTTCTCACTAGCGCTTTGGGAGGGACATGCCTAGAACATCTGTGTTCAGAAAATCTTTTTCATACTCCCCATCTAGGCGTCACTCTAACTCTCCCAAGGCGGTTAAAAGACTGAGTAATGTTGGGCAAAAATCTTTGCAAATTCCAAAACCCAACATTACTCCATTACCTGTTTGTGAAACTCCAAAGATTTGGAGAAGAAAAGAGTCTGTTGTTGACTCCTCAGTCGTCAACAATAGCGCATCAGATAAAAATTCTGATTTGTTTAAAAATAGAATTCTAACTGATGTGCTTATTGTTGACGACCTCGGTAGATCTAAGCCTGCAAAGGCTTGGGTCACCGTTTCTAACTAATCTTTTTCTTTTTGTGTGTTGCAGCAGTCTGATCGAGTAAAGGATAGTGAATGGTATATGGACAGTGGCTGCTCGCGACACATGACTGGCGATGTGTCTCTTTTGGTGGATGTTAAACCATACGCAGGAGGACATGTTGCTTTTGCTGGAGATGCTGAAGGAACAATAACAGGCCGTGGAACGCTAACAACTGGAAATGTTAGCTTTGAGAATGTGAACTATGTGGAGCAATTGAATTACAACTTGCTGAGCGTTTCTCAAGTTTGTGATAAAGATTACACCACTGCGTTCACAAAGACAGAATGTGTGATACTGAAGCCAGGGTATGTCATTCCTGATGAATGGGTGCTGATGCGAGCACCACGGAAGAATGATACCTACGTGATGAACATGCGTACTTTGGAGACTACAAATGAGTATACTTGTCTCCTTTCGAAGGCTTCTGAAAAGGATTCACTCCTTTGGCACAGACGAATGGGACACATTCATTTTCGAAAGATGAATTTTCTGATCAAGCACGGTTTGGTAAGCGGAGTTCCAAAGCAGTCATTTGGACTAAAAGATGATTGTATTTCATGCCACAAGGGCAAACTCCGAAAGAAATCCCATAAGTCTAAGGATGTGAATTCTATTGCTGCACCATTGGAACTCTTGCATATGGATCTCTTCGGTCCAGTTTCTACAAAGAGTATTGGTGGCAGTTCATATTGTTTGGTAGTCACAGATGACTACTCAAGGTTTTCGTGGGTATATTTGTTAAAATATAAGGGGGAGACTCCTGAAATCTTGGTTTATCTGTTGGACAAGTTGGCAAATCTCTGCAACTTAAAGGTGAAAAGGATACGAAGTGACAATGGGACTAAATTCAAGAACTCAACTCTTGAACTATTTTGTGCTACAAGAGGTATTGAGCATCAATTTAGTGCTCCGAGGACTCCACAACAGAATGGAGTTGCAGAAAGGAAGAACAGGACAATTATCGAGACTGCCCGAACTATGTTGGCTGATTCTAAGTTACCGATTATTTTCTGGGCAGAGGCAGTTAATACCGCCTGTTATGTTTTGAATCGCGTGCTCACAGTTAAGAAGAAACAAAAGACGTGTTATGAACTCTTCAACAACCGTAAGCCGAATCTGCAGTTTCTTGAACCGTTCGGGTGTCCTTGTCTGATCATGATTACAAAGGATAGGGTTTCAAAGTTTGGAGCAAAGGCCACAGAAGGTATTTTCCTTGGATATTCGGTTAATTCTCCAAATAAAAGAGTTTTCAACAAGGAGACTCGTCAGATAGAAGAACACTATGAGGTTAAATGTTTATACGGATCCTCCTCAAGGTACGGGTCCTGATTGGTTTTTCAATTATGAGGATTTGTTTAAATCTTTCAACATACCGGAAGAAGAAGAAACAACTGTGGATGATGTGGTCACTTTATTGCATGAAATTCATATTCTTAATGACTCATCTGATTCACCTCCCAAACCATCAGACTCAACTCATGAGTCGGTACCTAACCAAGCTCAAACCTCAACACCTGAACAATCACCTATTCCAATACCTAACACCACGACTTCTCCCACTCAAATTCCCACAAAACCGACTGAACCGATTTCTTCTCCTCAACCATCATCTGCTGTTCCTTTGTCTTACAAGACTGTTAATGCAGATGACTTTCCGGATGACCCGAATATGCCTCCATTATCGGATGGCGAAGATGAAGAGCTGAATTATTCTTATTTTTATGGACATGATGATGAGGAAGAAGATGAAGCACCACGTAATCTTTCTCTAACTGAAACTGCAATTATTCTAGAGAAAGGTGATGCTACCGCTGCTGAGGGAGATCTTAATAATTTGGGAACGGTACTTGTGCCAGATGCCATTCCTCAAACACGTGTTCATAAGAATCACCCAACTGATAATATTATTGGTGATCCCAATGCTGGTATGCAAACGCGTAGTCAAGCAAAACAGACGCCAGGTCAGCAGCTTCAAGTACTTATGGCTTAGATAGATTCGTGTTATCTATCACAAACTCAACCTAAGAAGGTTGATGAAGCCTTGAAAGATCCATCATGGGTAGTAGCTATGCAAGAGGAACTACAACAAATTAACAAGATGGAAGTTTGGGAGCTAGTTCCTTTACCCAAAAATGCACACCTGACCGGAACTCGTTGGGTGTTTCGCAACAAGATGGATGATAAAGGGGTGGTTATTCGGAACAAAGCATGTCTTGTGGTTCAAGGATTTAGTCAAGTTGAGGGTCTAGACTACGATGAAGTCTTTGCCCCTGTGGCCCGAATGGAATCAATTCGCATTTTCTTAGCTTATGCTTCATTCAAAGGATTCCGTGTGTATCAACTTGACGTTAAATGTGCTTTTCTTTATGGAAATGTCGATGTTGTGATTTACGTTGCACAACCTCCTGGTTTTGAAGATCCAAAGCATCCGAATTATGTTTTTAAGTTGAAGAAAGCTTTGTATGGTCTTCATCAATCGCCAAGACTATGGTATGAACGTTTGGCGAAGTATCTGCTGAAGAATGGATTTGAAAGAGGTGTGATCGACAGCACGCTTTTTATCAAGAAGGAAGGAGCAGATATGTTACTGGTACAGGTTTATGTGGACGACATTATTTTCGGTTCTACAAATGATGAGATGTGCAAGGATTTTGAGAAGCTGATGAAATCAGAATTTGAAATGAGTGCTATGGGGGAGCTTACGTTCTTTCTTGGACTACAAGTAGAGCAGTCAAACAAAGGCATCTACATTCATCAGTCAAAGTATGTCAAAGACATGTTGACTCGATATGATCTGCTCGAATGCAAGACCTATGGTACTCCAATTGATACCAAACACAATCTTGGTCTAAATGAGGAAGATGAAGACTGCAAAGAGAAGGACTATCGATCAATGATAGGCTCTCTCATGTACTTGACTGCATCAAGACCATATATTGTGTTTGCTGTATCTCTGAGCTCTCGGTTTCAAGCACATCCGAAGGTTTCTCACATGAAGGCAGTAAAGAGAATATTTGGGTATCTCAAGTTTAGGCCATCTCTTGGTCTTTGGTATTCAAATGAGAAGAAGTTTGACCTCACTGCCTATTCGGATTCGGATCTTGGTGGCTGCAAGCTAGATAAGAAGTCAACAACGGGGGGATGTCAGTTCCTTGGATCACGCTTGGTTTCATGGCAGTGTAAAAAGCAGACTACGGTTGCCATTTCAACAGCGGAGGCCGAGTATGTTGCTGCTGCGAGTTGCTATTCTCAAGTCCTTTGGATTCAGCACCAACTGCGTGATTACGGGTTCAATCTTTCTATGACTCCTATTTATATTGATAATACTGCTGCCATATCTATCACACACAATCACGTACAACATTCTAAGACCAAACATATTGAACTTAGGTTCCACTTTATACGGGATTGTTTTGAGAAACACTTAATAGATGTTGTGCACATAGATACTCTTAAACAGTGTGCGGACCTTTTCACAAAAACCTTTTTACGCTTACGTTTTGATGAACTGGTCAACATGATCGGTATGAGGTTCTTTCAAAGTAAACAGTGATTTGTGACTGGGAATTTTTTTTAAGGTTTAATTGTTTTTGTTTTTTTTAAGCGTATGGCATTCATTTGCTTGTTACCTAAGGGGAATCGTCTCCAACCGCAACAGCCATTCTTTATACTTGTTAGTATTAAAGAAAATGCACAGTTGCTACATTTTTAAAATAGACGTTGAGTTGTGTCTGAAAACAACTTGGGATATGATAGTACATTAGGTAACATGCACAAAATGAAATTTTAAGATTTATCCTTGATGTATCAGTAGGTTTATCTAGCATACTTAATACAGCTTTTATAAACATTAGATTCATCATATGATGTATTGGTAGGCATGTTACAAAACCAGTGGCTCAACTTTCTAGTAATCTTTTGATTCTAGCCACTTATCGAGTCTGTTATTTTTTCTTGAACAAATAAGAAATTTTACGAATCTTGCTAACGGGTCAAGGAGAAATTGGTTACTAGGTCCTAAGATTAAGAGAATTGTCTTCGAAAGCAACCTCATTGGGTGAACTTCATGACTAGCACACTTGTAGCCCCACTACTAAATGTGAGAAAATTGCGCCTATCGAAAACACTTATTTTTAGTGTTTATATATTCTATTGCTATGAGTGTGTGCCGGTGATTGTATCTCGTTCTAGAACTTGCCTTAGTGATGCATTTCGAGGCCGTTGTGGGATCACAGAAATGTGATATAGGTGGATTCGTATGATGAGGAGGTATTCTTTAGGAATTGGAGCTTAATCCAACTAATTTAGTATTTCTAACCAATTATCGGGATTATTATAGATCATTTATATGATTGGTACAAGTCTCAATAATCGGTCAAGGGATCTTTATTATTTTGGATCTTATTTTTTTTCTTTTAAACCATTTATATCCAGTCTACCCAGGTCGTAGCACTCAATTTTAGTGCTAGAAACCCTTAGACACTTCCACATTCATACCACTCAAAATTAGCCTCATTTTTTTGTGTAATCAAATCCCAACTTAATTCTTTTAAAATGTTATCTGGTTGCAATTTTGTAACTCTTTTCATAACAATGTGACTTAAATCATTTTATAATGGATTCTGATGTTAAAATCTATACTTAAGTTGTGGTTATAAAGTATTTGAATTGTAAAAGTTAAATAATTGAAAACAACAAAAGTTATGGAAATTAACATCATCAGTTTTAAAATTTGCAAATTGGTTAATTGTAGTCAACTAAATGGCCTTTGAATTCCTGAACAAGTAGTTCCCGAGGGGTGTTTTACACCTAGCCACTGAAGGCCTTTATCCGGTCTAGGATGGTTGGTCCGAAAGTTCGTTACACAGGGTTCATAGAAAGTCATAGAATGCAATTAATTCAATTTAAATTATGAAGTTATGCTAAGTTGTTAAGTTAATGTGAATTCAATTCATTTTAACATATGAATCCAATACTTTTAAATAGTCACATTATGAAAACTTCTAGATACCATTAACACTTTTTAAGGGATTTTGATTACCATTTTACACCAATTTATGAGTCTGACATACCCATTCCATCTACACCAACACCAATGAATAACACTGCAATTAGAGTACCTTCTCTGAGAATTCACTTGGTGCTCACGCCAAGACGGTGGAGATTTGATCCTCTTGCAAGCCTATGGTAACAGTGCCTCACGACTGTGCTTAAATTGAGTGAATACATCATTTATTTACTTACCCTGTAGTTTTATAGGTTGAGAGTGAGTGATTAAAACACTTATCCTTATGTGTGGTGCTAATTCATGGGTTCTGGCCTGACAATCTCTTAATTTTAAAAAGGTTAAGATACTTGGACGTAACATGCTTAGGTGGACAACAATACCAATAATCGTCTTGAACTAATTTTTGTAAACGCTGCTTTAAATATGTTAAGTAAATTTAACGAGGACAAAAATACTGGTAATCGAGATAACACTTACTATTTCTTAATAATTGCATGTTATTCTAATATGATCCCTAATCAGCATAACTCAACTCCGTCACTAAAAACAGAGTGTTTGAAATTTTATTTTATTTTTACTTTTTGTTCTATTAATGAAAATACCAAAAAGATGTTTGTTTTATTTTTGCAATTTTGTTTCTAAGTTATTTTTCTTCCGTCACTTATTATCTGTATATTTCTTTTGGTAACTGAGTTTATAACTTAATCGTTTTGAAAAATCAAAATCAATTTGAATTCAAACTGAGTTATGCGACGTCACGTCTGTCGTCGCTAGAGACGTTGAAGCCAACGTGGCATATTAGGGTTAGACTATAATTAGACTGATCCGCGACGTCATTTGTCACACTATTCACACAGTATATGCGACGTTACATGCGACGACATTAGCGACTTCGTACACCGTGTGATTTTTCGATCTTTCTCGTTACTCAAAGGCTTTCGTTGTGATTTTCTTGTGTTATCTTGTTCTACTCTTCATTCCGCACACTTAGGTACCAGATTTTTCCCTTTTTACCGTGTATTTATGCGTTAATCGTTATGTGTATATTACGGTTTTTGGGGTTACGGTTTTGGGGTCAATTAGTGATGCAATAAGGTGCTAAACTTAGTATAATATATGTTTTTGTGATCACCTTACTTTGCTGCACCTTGTGACAATGTTCGTTTTGAAAACCCCCAAATTTTATTGTTAGGGTTTCTGGGTTGGGGACGATTGTTCGTTAGTGCGACGTCGGCTGCGACGGTGTAGCCAACGTCGCATGATTATGTGATTTTAGGATTTGTCTGCTACGTCGCCTTTTATGCGACGACACCCGCGACGTCGTTCACAACGTCGCCCTATTTTAAAAAGTGATTAAATTCACATTTAATTGCAAAATGCGACGTCCTCTTTATCGCCGCTCTAATTTTGTGCGACGTCAAGGGCAACGTCGCTTTTGATTTTCATCTGAATTTAAGCGACGTAATAATCCACGTCGCATTTGTTATGCGACGTCGCGTGCAACGTCGCTAGAACCAGGGAAAAAAATGACAACTTTTGTATAAAAGTAAACGTTTATTCTAATCTGTCTCGAGTTGTTATTTGAAATTGTTTTTGCAGACATGTCTCTCGGTTTTGAACCTCGTCACAATCCGGTTGCATATCTAGATGATACTTCGGAGCAGGCGGCTCCGTTTCAGGGAATGATTGCATTTCTTTGCCGCTCGCGTGTTTACCACGCTATTTCTGATTACACGCCGGCGTACAACAATCTGATC
Source organism: Pseudognaphalium luteoalbum (assembly GCA_963422505.1). Lineage (NCBI taxonomy): Eukaryota > Viridiplantae > Streptophyta > Magnoliopsida > Asterales > Asteraceae > Pseudognaphalium > Pseudognaphalium luteoalbum. The sequence goes on from OY730195.1 coordinate 32,287,473, forward strand.
AATGCTTTTTGGAAGAACGCCACAGTGGTTACCGTCAACAATGTTATTCAACTTGTTTCTACGGTTATGGATACACAGGTTATTATTACCGAGCAGAGTATTAGGGAATTGCTTCAGCTGAACGATAATCCTAATATGCCGGTCAATTTCGATCCAAACTTCATCGCTGGAGCTATGCAGAGGATTGGATATCCGGGGATTCCAAGGGATCAATATCGTAAAGCGAAGCTTACCCGCGTTTGGAGATATCTGATACACATCTTTATTGTCTGTTTCGGTGCGCGAAAAGCTGGTACGGATGGGATGAGCCGAAGTTTAGCATCGGCTATGCTTGCGCTGGTTTACAATAAGGATTTCAACTATTCGGGTTTTATATTCAAGGCAATGGTTGATAACGCGAATGCTGGGGACAAGAAATGGTTATTATATCCGCGTTTTATTCAGCTGCATATCAATCGACATCATCCAGCACTTGCAGCTCAGGGTGATCAGAATAACATTCTGAAGATTTCTTCGATGATGAATCGGATTTTCACAGTTTGTTCGGCGTACGAAAAGGGGATTCAGGCACCTCGTGACGTGCCTTTATTCGGTGCTGTGCTCAACGCCAACTATGTTCCCCCTCCAGACCCGCAATACATGGATCCAGTTGCTCCGCAGCAACCACAGGGTCAGATTGTGAATGTTCCTGTGCAGGTTGAACGTGCTGAGGGTGAGTATGTACAGGTACATGATGCGGAGGATCTTGAGGGCTCAGAGGGCTCTTCCTCGTCTGATTGTGATGCTGCAGACGCACCGGACGATGGGGGTCCGACCCCATCTGATTCTAATGGTGCGGTTCCTAACCCTAATCAGATCGAGATTTTACGACGACTGAATCCGCAGAGATGGAAAAGGATTCAACATCGTTTGGCTCAGGGACGACGTTATGTTCCGAGGGACACGGGAAAACGTGTTCATGGCGGTGATGATCCCACAGACGCTGATTATCAACCATCATCTCGCCGCCGTCGTCGTCATACATCTGTTGGTTCTGCTTCTGTTCCAGATCCAAGACAGATACTGGAGATTCAGCCGACTCCAGAGTTCATGAAGAAGATGATGGACGATATGCTTCTAATGCAGCAGCAGATGAAGGTTCAAGATGAAAGATACCAGACTCAACTTTCGATCAACGCGGTTCAAGCAAGGGAGATTGTCGAGTTGAGGTCTAGGGTTCAGTCTTTGGAGACCTGGTCTATTGACTCGGGGGAGTCTGGGTCCGGGTTACCCAATCTAGAGTCATTAGGACCGGAGTCTGTAACCCCAACCCCTGTAATTGAAAACGTTAATGAAAATGTTCCTCGTTTAGATTATTTCAGTGTTGAAGATATTCCTGGTCAGCCGAGACCTTTGGCTGTTGATTATTCGTTTGCCGATTTGTCTTATATTCAAAGCATGGTCAACGAAACAGGAAACGAGGTGGAATCAGAGTATGTTTATGAAACTGATACAATGTTTGACGATGATGATGATGACGTATCAGTTGAAGAAGTTAAGTTGGATGAAGATGAGAAATTTGTGAATAAACCTGTTTACGGTGATGCTCCGATTATTGAATCGGATTCGAGTGAAGATGAGGGGCCTGCTAAAGCTCAACATGGAGAATCAAGTTCTTCTCAAGCAAAGCCCGCTCAAGAGTCAGCATCAACAGAAACTCCAGCTCAAGATCCTCAGGCACCGGACTCAGCAGCACATGAAGAAAAGAAGAAATGGTGGCCTAAAGGACGTAATCCAGAACCAGTACCCGTCAAGTGTAAAGTTTATAGGGTTCGTGGAAATTACGTTGGACAGATTAAAAGCTGGAAATGTCAAAACAATTTGTTGATGATAAAGAGACAAGATGGTGTTCCGTACTATTGAACACGTTACCAAAAGGAGAAATAAATCGCTTGTCTCAGCTAAAGTTGATAAATCCGTTCAAACATGGATATGCTGAGTTTCTTGAGAAGACTTTGAAAAAGGAAGTAAGGTCGAAGAAATATTTCAAGTTGAAACCATATCTTGGAACTCGGTATACGTTCAAGAAAAAGATCGATCCAGCCACAGGAAGACCAATGGTCAGGATTCATTATCAACCTGCAAGAAGTTTGATCAAGATACCTCTGGAACCGGTTCCCTACAATTTTCTGAGCAGATTTGTCAAATGGGAATTAGATCCGCATACGGGAGAAGCAGTTATAACATTCGTGCCGGATTCAGAGCCGAAGTTAGAACATGGAGGTATTTGGAACTTGCGTCAAGCAACGTTCAGGGTGTATAATCCGATGAGTCTAATAAATTTATCAGAAAAGGATTTAAGAAGACTTTATGACGATCGGATTCGTGTGAATAGAGATAATAAGTTGAACAGCATTCTGGCAGATCAATTCTATAATGTTGTCAGATTGTGTGTTATTCATGGAATTCATGCAGGAGGAAAATTTCCTGCAGGCTGGGCGTAATCGAAGATTTTTTGAAGACCAACCTGAAGACACGGGGGAGTTTGTTAGTGCATATTAGTTGTCTGTCAGTTGGTCTAGGTCGTAGTTTGATTTGTAATAGAATTAGAGGTCCTGACTCCTGCGACGTTGTGTGTAACGTCGCAGGTGCGACGTCAGGTTTTGGGCCTGTGACGTTGTTAACGTCGCATGGGCTTGGGCCTGCGACGTCGCAGGTACCAGTGTTTAGTATATAAACACGTTTTGTAACTCGTTTTAGGGTTGACGAAATACCCTAAACGCAATCAGTCGAAATCTCTGTAAAGCTAGTCGATTACAATCAATAAAGAACGTTTGGTTTGATCATTATAAGTGTTAGTTTGATTGTTTGATTCGTCTGTTATTCAATTGTTATTTCCGCTAGCAATTGGATTGACTTGTATCCGTATTAGATCCTAGATAGGGACTATCATCGTACCAGAACCTGCGTACACCATATACCATGTCGTTGATAGGGATATACCGAAAGATTCTGAAAATAAAAAAGTCCGCTATGTTGGCAACTCTTTTGATCTTGATAGGAGGTTGGATGCATGTAGGGCATTCGCCAAACACTTAAATATATCCGACTTTCCTTTTTCAGTAGAGCAGAGAGAAGTCATTCTTAGGATTGATGATCAAATATGTATTCTCCACCGTCTCTCGAACCAAAAGGAAGATGGTATCTTCACACAGTATTGAGAGAAATAACAAAAGCTTATACAAAAAATAGACCTACTAATGGACCTATTTGCCAGCACTGATTATCAACCGGTTTCACAAACCCTGATTGATCGTTATGTTACGGCCATGATAAACGAGCTTGAGTTCTAGATTTCAAAAGATCCCGCAATACCTCTCATCATTTCTGGAAAAATTCGATTCTTCGTAGACCCCGCCACCGATTTAATTAACAAGTTGTTAGAGATATTTCCTGGAGCTGATGACGATAAGATAGAAGTTGCTTGCTTTGCAGAAAGAAAGAATATTCACGTTGAACTCACTTCATTATCTTCTCGGTCTAAATTCCCTTTCATCGTATCTCAAAGATCTTTAATCATGGATGTCACCGCGTCAGTTCACACTACAACCGGAGACCCTGATTCCAAAGAATAACGGCAATTTCAGAAAACCTTAGGAAAGCTCCTCCACGACTTAAATAATATAGACAACGGAATACGAAATGGAATTTCAAATCCAGAGAAAGTTAGAAAGGAATTTAATAGGTTTATTGACGATCTTCTAGATTTAGGCAAAAAGGAACGTAGGTTTCTTAGCGAATTCGAACATTTTTAATTTAATCCTGCAGACCTAGTTGATTCCGTCATTAAAACCCTCACTTTTGATTTTATTCCTCGCTACACTTTCCCTCAACCAAGGGCACCAAATGCTTTTAAGCATTTGCTCTTGGACAATTAAAATTTGTTCAAAAAGTAGAGCTACAGACTTTAACCAAGCGCTTTTTGGGAGGCAACCCAATATTAAAATTAGGTTTTTAATAAGTTTTGTTTAGTTTTAAATTAACTTAAGATAGTTAGTAGTAAAATCTATTTCCTTATAGAAAGTCAAAAATCTCTAAAATTTTTGTCTCCGCCAAATTTGTACAGTTTCTGATGCTTTAAAGTTTTTATAAATTTTAAAATTTTAAAAATTGTTAGATTTTATAAGCTTCAAAATTTTTAGACCAAAAATAAAGTTTACTTTCGTTTAGTTTAAGTATTATCATTTGCGTTTCTAATAAAACAATTTTAGCTGGTCGCAGTTTATGCAGAATTCTAAGCTTCTGCTAAAATATTTGGCTAAGGTTTTTATCTACCCAAAATTACTTAGTGATATATTTAAAAGTAATTAAACATAAATAAAAACAGGGAAAAGGGTATATATGCAATTTAATCTTAAGATTAAAATCAAAATACAAAAAAATCACATTTTTCCCCCTCCTTTCTTCCTCCTTGCACCGGCCACCTCAAGCCCATCACCTAAAATTCAAATTTCCACCATTTTTTCCAAGATCAAGCTTCATTTCCTGTTCCAAATCATGTTTATGTAGTCTCTAACATCTTTGCATCTTTGTTGGTACAAGGTGGTGTTAGACACCTTGGATCATGTTTTGAAGTTATCGAGATGTAATAGTTTAAACACTTAAACATTTTTGTAACTCTATATGCGCATTTGATGTGTTCTGCTGTTGATGCATCTTAGTGTGTTTGTCAGTTGGTCTCAGTCTGTAATGTATTTGTTATGTAATTACAATAGTTTGAACGTTTGTATTATTAAGTAATTACATTTTGTGTTTTGGCAACACAAGGGATTTGTGTTGTAAGAGTCAAGGTTGTCAAGATCGGGATCATACGTAGGATCGTTTTTACCTTTGCAAGATCGGAATCGTAAGATCGAGATCGGGATCGTAGATCCTACCAAAATATGTTTTTTTATACAAAGATATCTAAAAATTGTAGAAAACTACTATTATGGAAATTAATCTAACATTCAAACTTTTATATTACTGAAGTGATGCAATTTGCCAACATATATTTCTCGAATGATAAACGTACTATAATAAAAGATAACGGCATAGTACAATTGCACCAAAGTTTGAGAGCATATTACAAATGAAAATTCCTAATAGTCATTTTTGAGGTTCTAGACTTTTTCTTAGGTTAATGTGATAATAAATGGGGATATTGAACTTGGAAACAAATGTATAATAAGTTTTTGAGATAGGATTTGGACTACTTATGAGCCTTATAAGTCCAATTGTAACAAAAAATAAAAATAAAAATAAAATTAAAAAAAATTGTAGGATCGGATCGTTCAACGATCCTACGATCCTACTCCGATCTTACCTCCTGACCTATCCTACTCCGATCCTGCACGTTTTCCCTTGGTAGGATCGTAAGATCATACAATCCTACGATCAAGATCGCGATCTTGACAACCTTGGCAAGAGTCAACTTGGTGACACAACTTGTATCGCATGAGTCCGTCTGGCCACACAGCTTGTGTTGCAAGGGTCAGTTTAGGTTTCGAGTATAAATTGACGAGTTCGGCTCAGTTTAGAGGGTTGACGAATTTGTGTTTACAGAGAGTATATTGTAAGTGTTCTAGTAAATATAATCTGATCGAATATTATAATCAATATATTACTCTTTGTGTTTGATTCGCTTTATTCGTTTAATGTATTTATTATCAATCATTGGATTCCGCATATTGATTGATTCTTAGGGTTCAATTAGGTCCGACCATAGGGGATCTACATCTGCACATTTAGCTAAATGTGCATATGCGCACTTGGCTAAGTACGCATGAACAGTATCTCGTGCCTATATATAGAGGTGTAGTGTTTCAGTTTTGGTTAAGCCTTGATATAAATGTGTTAATCAAACAACATGTTATGTGATTTCTCTGTAATTCTACTTCTGAATTAATAAGAGAAAAGGTTTATTTAGCTTCGGAGTTGATTGTGCTCCGATTATGATTTGCAAAAAGAACACGAATATCTAAATTAAGATTCCGCTATATATTTAGATATTAGATAAATCATTGTTCGATCCAGCGAACTGAGGGTTCAATAATCTTGTTTGAGGTGATTTTCAAACCTTAATCTTCATAATTCTCTAACTTTGAAAACCCAGGTTTCAAACTTTTTTATGATGATTTGCTATCTTAAATTGCGAGATTAGGTGTTTATTCATGCTTAGTTATGTTATAAGATAACTTAGGAACTAGCATTGCTTGATTTGTGAAGGATTGAGTGTTTGTCCAATTAAATGATTAAATTGTTTATGATAAGTTGTTATGGATTGGTATATGCTTAATATGATTAGTTTAACTTATTCATTTGCTTCATTTATGGTTAAATGCGGATATTGGTTGCTTTCGGGATTTAAAGTAAGCTAAGATGTTGACTTTTGCTAAGCATCACCATTTTGAACAAAACTTGTGATTGAAAAATGATGCTTGGACTCAAATTGATGTTTTTAACTTACTTTAACTCTTGAAATCGAGTTGGAAACGATAAGTGAATAAGTCATGATTTATAAGAAGCACTACTTTAATAAAATAAAGTTAGTAAGTCTTTGAAAGTCAACAGTTTAATCAAGCATTCAAGTGACCAATTTATCCACTACAACTTGATTTGCGGTTGAAATTTTGACTTTTATAAAGTGTTATGGCAATTTCTTGGACGAGTATCATTAATTTAATCAATCATCTTTAACCAAAAGTGATACTTGCATTAACTAAACCGCCATAACCACTTTGAAAGATCACTCTTAAATTGCAAATGGTTAAAAAATTAACTTGGAACTTTGATTGCACAACTAGCTTGGTATGATTATAATTGCTTACACTTGAAAATTCAACGCCATGCTAGTATGCACTTGTTTATGTAAGTAGGTCATTTTCGCCACTTTAAAGTAATTACAAGATTAGAAATGAACTTAAAAGTAGTAACTTATGCTTTTTGGTAATCTAGTGCTTAAAGCTTATGTGGTCGAAAATTTGAGCTAGTCTTGAACTTTTCGTGTTACTTTAATTTGATAAAGTTTACTTGGAAATTCGTATGACTAGTTCGGAATAGCTTACTTATATGAACCGAAGTTTTATTTGATGGTTGGAATTGAGATTTGGATTATTATAAGTCATTACAGGTTTATGGATTATTCATATTTTAAAGCCCTCATTTCGAATTTTTTCTATAAATCTGGGGATATGTAATAATCCATACGCTTGTAATGATTTCAAAAAAAATCACTATGTTATTTGTTTTCTCTTGTTACAGATGGCCAAGCTCCCTTCGTACATCAAGCACTCAATCGAAGATCCAGATAAAAGGGAGTTGTATCAAAAATGGTTGACACACCTGTTAGGGGAAAACAGATACATGGTTTGGGAGGATTTTGGAAGAGATCGGGCTTAAGAAAGGATTTGAGGAGTTGATACAGTTCAAGGATGGAAAAAGGAATCTGCGTGCCTGGAGAAATTTGTTTGAGATCAATGAGATAGTCTACAAAGAGCTCTTTGCCGAGTTTATTCGTGATCCCTCGTTGAAAAGAACATCGATAATAAATTGATGGTTGGAGATTAGAAGATGTCGATACGGATTTCGGAAGCAGCAATCGAACAAATAATGAATAATTCATGTAAACCTTTGAATGTGTCATCATCATCAAAACTGAAAATGGAGAAAGAGGTTTGGGGTTTTATCGATCAAATCGTGTCGTGCGTGCTAGTACATGAATTGATTTGATTGATCAAAAACATGTATTGTTGTAATTTTTAATTCATGGGCACAACATATGTTTTTTTTTTTGTAAAATGTAGTTCTTATCCATATATGATGTTCCCGATTTTTGTGTCGTTAAATCTGGCCCAATAGAAGAGGTTCCCGGCCCATCTCTTTAGCCCATTAACAAACAACTATACTAGTTTTCTAGTGGATTCCTGTAAAAATACTCTTATTTTGCTATTATATTTTACTCTTACACTACTAAAAATAACATCATTAGCTTCTCAACAAGAAGCTATGAAGCCTTTCGTAAAAATAGTTTTAATAGGCGAGGTTTTAATGACACAAAGTTTGTGTCGCAAGGCAGTGTCGCTAGTCGTGTCACAACACTGTGTCGTAGTTCAAGCTTAAGTCAAAATTCCAAATTAGGGACACAAATGCTTGTGTCGCAGCTTATGTAGCAGACTATGTCACTATCTTGTGTCGCAGTTCAATCAAAATAAGAAAGACCTAATTAGCGACACAAAGCTTATGTCGCAGCATGTGTCGCAACATGTGTCGCAATGTCGCGGCAGCAGTAGCAGAAAACCCTCAAATCAAAATTTTTTGAAACCCTTACGAATTTCGATGAATATGCGATGAACAAACCCTAAAAACTACTCCAGAAATCGATCTGATCAACCCAATAAACTCATAAACAACTAAAAACAAATTAATCTTCAATACGCACTTTCGTCTAACCCGAAAAACACGTTCAAAATCGATTCAACTCACCCAAAAGCTCTAATAACAGTTTGTTAGTCCCTCGTAACGATCTCGTAGATGAATCGCAACTGATTAAATAGCGGAAATCAACAATCAATTGTATTGAACGTGAATTAAACAAACACAGGAATATAAATAATGTTTCTGTTTACTGATTAACAAAAATAAACGTTTAAGCACCAAACACAAACTCTCTGAAACCCTCCCTGACTTTCTCTAAACGTTCCTTACACAAAATGATCGATAAATCACAAAAGAAACCCTAAACACACTTATATAGTCTGGACCCTGCGACATAGGCCTAGTGTCGCAGGCCACAGCACACAAATACTTGATGCTATTACGATAAAGTTCAAACAGAGTGGAAAACATGTACCTGATCACTGATGCTGAGGTGATTCCTTAGGAGAACCATTCCGGTGGCGAGTATTTCATGAGAACGTTCAACATTATTCTCCAATTCGATCCTTTTATTGTCGGTCCTTTCACACGCTGAAAATACGCGTCTAGGGAGAATTAAACTAAATGGTTTTGTTTGACGTAAACTATCATCAGCAGTAAACGGTTTTGTTTGACGTAAATTATCAGCAGGAGGAACCTTGTGATATTTCATCAATAATCCAGTAGAAAATGTAGTCGGGCCTTTTATGTATTCCCCAAGAGAAGTTCGATGAAATGCATCCTGCATGTAATAACACACAAAAATTTGTCATAAGTGAATATACAACATATAGAAGCAAAATAAGGAGATCGGCAAACAAAATATTAATAGACCACCAACTTTATATATTGATACACTGATATAGGCCTATTACAAATAAGTAACAAGAATACAAAAATATACTTGAGTAACCTTAATAAAGTTGCAGAAAACTAAATGTACAATGTACGATAAATGAATAAAAATTGCACAAAAATTAAATGAAATAAAATAATTATAAAAAGGAAAGAAAGTAAAGAATGACCATTTTATAAGTGTGCATGGCATTGTCATAAGCTTTGGTATTATAATTCGTGATCCCTCGTTGAAAAGAACATCGATAATAAATTGATGGTTGGAGATTAGAAGATGTCGATACGGATTTTGGAAGCAGCAATCGAACAAATAATGAATGATACATGTAAACCTTTGAATGATTCATCATCATCAAAATTGAAAATGGAGAAAGAGGTTTAGGGTTTTATCGATCAAAACGTGTCGTACGTGCTAGTACATGAATTGATTTGATTGATCAAAAACGTGTCGTACATATATTAATTGATCACCGAAGTTTTACTTTTCAAGGTGAGTTTTTGTTTGTTGCGATCATTTTCTTTCTAAACATTACCATGAGATTGCAATTAGTGTTGTAAATGGTTGACCGTGTATTGTTGTAATTTTTAATTCATGGGCACAACATATGTTTTTTTTTTGTACAATGTAGTTCTTATCCATATATGATGTTCCCGATTTTTATGTCGTCAAATCTGGTCCACTAGAAGAGGTTCCTGGCCATCTCTTTGGCCTATTAAGAAACAACTATACTAGTTTTCTAGTGGATTCCTATAAAAATACTCTTGCTTTGCTATTATATTTAACTCTTACAGTATTAAAAATAACATCATTAGCTTCTCAACAAGAAGCTACGAATCCTTTACCAGCCTTTCGCATAAATAGTTTTAAGGTTTAGTTTGCAAAGAGATGTTATTTTCCGCCAAAATTTCATCCAAAAATGTCCAAAAATGCTCGGGTAAAAAGAAGTTGTCCCCTCTTATCTGGGAACCCGCCGTCGCATATGTCAAACAAGAGGCTGAATTCTTTGGTAGAAAACGCTGTAATAAAAATTGGGAAAAGAAACCTTTTCCAGGCTAAAATTGAACATTTAAAGCCTATGAACAAAATTTGAAAACACAAAATTTTTCGCGACTCTCCCCCAATCTTTTTTTTAGGCGAGGTTTTAGCGACACAAAGCTTGTGTCGCTAGTCGTGTCGCAACACTATGTCGCAGTTCAAGCTTAAGTCAAAATTCCAAATTAGCGATACAAATGCTTGTGTCGCAGCTTATGTCGCAGACTATGTCGCTATCTTGTGTCGCACTTCAATCAAAATCAGAAAGACCTAATTAGCGACACAAAGCTTATGTCGCAATGTCGCAGCAGCAGGAGCGGAAAACCCTCAAATCAAAAATTTTCGAAACCCTTACGAATTTCGACGAATATGCGATGAACAAACCCCAAAAACTACTCCAAAAATCGATCTGATCAACCCAATAAACTCAGAAACAATTAATAACAAATTAATCTTCAATACGCACCTTCGTTTAACCCGAAAACACGTTCAAAATCGATTCAACTCACCCGAAAGCTCTGATACCACTTTGTTAGTCCCTCATAACGATCTAATAGATGAATCACAACTGATTGAATAGCGGAAATCAACAATCAATTGTTGTGAACGTGAGTTATACAAAAACAAGAATATAAATAATGTTTCTGTTTATTGATTAACAAAATCAAACGTTTAAGCACCAAACACAAACTCTCTTAAACCCTATATGACTTTCTTTAAACGTTCCTTAGAAAAATGATCGATCAATCACAAAAGCAACCCTAAACACACTTATATAGTGTGGACCCTGCGACACAAGCTTAGTATCGCAATCTGCGACACAGGCCTAGTGTCGCAGGCCACAACACACATGCAAATTCAATACATTTTCAAGCTAAATATCCTATACAAGCTGTTGACAATAAGCATGTTGATTTTGCATCAACACAAATACTTGATGCTATTACGATAAAGTTCAAACAGAGTCGAAAACATGTACCTGATCACTGATGTTGAGGTAATTCCTCAAGAGAACCATTCCGGAGGTGAGTATTACTTGAGAACGTTCAAAATTGTTCTCCAATTCGATCCTTTTTCTGTCAAGCCTTTAACACGCCGAAACTGCACGTCTAGGGAGAATTAAACTAAATGGTTTTGTTTGATGTACACTGTCATCAGCAGGAAACGGTTTTGTTTGACGTAGATTATCAGCAGCAGGAACCTTGTGATATTGCATCAATAATCCAGTAGAAAATGTTGTCGGGCCTTTTCTGTATTCCCTAAGCGAAGTTCGATGAAATGCATCCTGCATGTATTCACACACAAAAAATTGTCATAAGTGAATATACAACATATAGAAGCAAAATAAGGAGATCGGAAAACAAAATATTAATAGACCACCAACTTTATATATTGATACACTGATATAGGCCTATTACAAATAAGTAACAAGAATACGAAAATATACTTGAGTAACCTTAATAAAGTTGTAGAAAACTAAGATGTACAATGTACAATAAATGAATAAAAATTGCAAAAAAATTAAATGAAATGAAATAATTATAAAAAGGAAATAAAGTAAAGAATGGCCATTTTATAAGTGTGCATGGCATTGTCATAAGCTTTGGTATTATAATTCGTGATCCCTCGTTGAAAAGAACATCGATAATAAATTGATGGTTGGAGATTAGAAGATGTCGATACGGATTTTGGAAGCAGCAATCGAACAAATAATGAATGATTCATGTAAACCTTTGAATGACTCATCATCATCAAAACTGAAAATGGAGAAAGAGGTTTAGGGTTTTATCGATCAAAACGTGTCGTATGTGCTAGTACATGAAATGATTTGATTGATCAAAAACGTGTCGTACGTATATTAATTGATCGCCGAAGTTTTACTTTTCAAGGTGAGTTTTTGTTTGATGCGATCGTTTTCTTTCTAAACATTACCATGAGATTGCAATTAGTGCCGTAAATTTTTGACCGTGTATTATTGTAATTTTTAATTCATGGCACAACATATGTTTTATTGTAAAATGTAATTCTTATCCATATATGATGTTCCCGATTTTTGTGTCGTCAAATCTGGCCCATTAGAAGAGGTTCTTGGCCCATCTCTTTGGCCCATTAATAAACAACTATACTAGTTTTCTAGGGGATTCTAGTAAAAATACTGTTGTTTCGCTATTATATTTGTGACACCCGACAATTTAGGTCAATAGTTAAACCTAACCAAAATCCTAAATAGATGTGATTTAGGATAAATACTAGTAATTGCCTGTAAATATTTGTATATTTATGTGAATATACACTTACGTAATTATTTTATATTAAGCTTACGTAATTAGTTGAAATTTCGCAAAACTACCGGACGAAGTCCGACACAACATACGACTTTGGTGAAAACATTTCTATAAATAACTTAAATCTATTTTTAGAAGTTATTTATCATATATTATTGTTTTGTTTAAATAATACACGAAAAACCTAGACGTTTTGCTTAAAACGTCTCAAATGCAACAAAAACGCGCGAATCGCATTCGGTAACGAAATGAAACTCGATAAATATTTTGACAACTCAAAATAAAGTATTTTAAACAATACTTCAATGAAAAATAATCCCAAACATATCGTAAATTAAAACAACACAAGACAAAGTTATGCGATTCAACCGAATAACGAAAATAACGAGCAAACGACCACAAAACGTAACACAGTCTGTAAATTAAATTAGAAACTCATCCACCATCCTAGTGGGGCCCATGAGAACGACCACCACCTCCCTTGACCACTAAATCTTCATGCAAATAATAATCATTTTAACTTTTATAAACCACCAACTAGACTACATGCACACTTCTCCATTCTTTCACTTCACTTCATCATTTTATTTCAAAAATCCTCTCAATCTCTCTCTAAAATACTGAAACATCTCAGCCCCTTTACACCTCAAACACCACCTAAATCCACCAAATAATCACCATCAACCACCACACAAAACATTTTGCAAGATTTCAAAGGAAGATTCAAGCTTCTCATTTCCTTGCTGTCATTTCTTCTTCAAATAAACATTGTGAGGACTCTTTTTTCTTCATCTTTATGCTATTAATCATAATCAAAAGTCCACTCACAAGTATTGTAAAAAATGTGGCTTAAAAATCATTTTTCTTAACTCAAGGTTCATGAAAAAGTCTATTTTACATTCTGTCCATAAAGTTTTATCCACTTTCACGAATTTTATAAAAATCATTTCTTCATGAAAATGGATGTTTTTATATTCAAAAATTAAGTTCAAAAAGTAAGCTTTCCAATCCCACAAATCTCATAATTTTCTGAACTCGTTTACTATTTTTAGAAATATTTATGAAAACACATATACAATCTGCCCAAAAAAGTCAGAAACTTTAGTCTTATAGTTTTAGCCATATCTTGAGCTACACAACTCCAAATGACTTGAAACCACCTCTAAAATTTCAAAACTTTTGTTAAATACAAATGTTGTATTGATCACTTTTCTCTAAAAAGTTGTAGATTTTGCCCAGAAACTCAATCTTCATGCATGTGTCCAGATTGGTTAACTGTTGGACCTTAGAGGACACATGTAATTTTTAAAAATATTTAGACTACTCTGAAATTCATGAAAAATTTACTGAAAGTAGATAACATATGGGGGAATAACTGATATTTTTATTGGGAATCAATTCGTAATATACAATTTTATAAAAATTCGGCAATGTGAAGCATTTTCTGGAAAATACAAGTGTGGACTGATTTTAGTAACTTATAAAAACCGACACCTTACGAACATGCTATAAGTGTTAGAACTGACTTTTATGGACTTTTAAACATATCTAAGATTTGGGTGTTTGAACAAGTCAACAAAAACGGAGTTCGGTTTCGAAAACGTCAATCTTTCTATTTTTGGAAACTTACTATTTCTGGAAAGAATTGTAAACAAAACGGGTTTGGGTGACTTATTTAGTAACTTGGACCAAAAACGAGACTTGAAAATAAAACCAGAACGAAAAACGACACTTAGAACACTTGGACCAAAATTGAAAATCTTATTTCACTAAGTGTTAAACTTGCGCAACAACCGATAATTACATACGAAAACAACGCGATAACACTTGACTCATACTATTACAAAGTATAAAATGAAACAAACATAATGATAATGTCTTTTAAGAATTATTGTTACAAACTTTTACCAACGGGTCATACACGCTTTGATAAACAAACATACTTGAACAAACACATTTGGACATACTAGTTGAGTGAACTAGCATAGGTGGACATTAACCATCCACCTACACGATTTGGCTTAAGTGGACATTAACCCTCCACTTACATTTACATAGATGGTCTTTTATAAGACATCTACTTACACACACAACCTTATACGTTTAGGGCGTTAGAAGGTTGCACACGGAAACACGCTTACTTGCTTTCTATTTGACTAATTGCTTGCTTGCTTATTGTTAAACTCGGGTGAGTTTCATAGCCCCTTTTTACTCGTTTTAACTATTTTGGGGTGAGAATACATACACACATGTTTTATACAACTGTCTTTATACATGCTTTATGAAACTGTCATTATGCAACTGCTTTTATACAACTGTTTTATAAACAAAGGAAACAAGGATAACGCATAAGTGAGACCATAATCCAACAAAGCCCTCGCACATCGTAGTTCGTTAATTTTGAAGCGTGAATATTATTGAATATATCTATTGGGGATTGACACCCCCGTCCGGGCTAGTCGCTTTAGCCAACCTACGGACGCAGTATTATTTGTTTAAACGAGTGTTCCGGATTAGACACTTGTTGAGGCAACAACAAGGGTTAAGCTTTGAACTATGAGCTCATGACGCAAACGATAACAAATGATAACAAAGGATAACAAATGATAACATGACACTTTTACAACTGTTTTTGCATACGTGCAACACAACGGAAATCTCGTGTTTTATACTTATGTTTTCAACCGTTTAAAACCTATGAACTCGCCAACTTTATGTTTACCTTTTAGTATGTATTCTCAGGTGCTTAGCTACAGTAGGACTACCCACAGGAAAAAAAACGTACTAGAGGCTGTTCGATGTAACTTTGTGTGATGGTCCTTGATTTGGTCGGCGCCCCCAGGACACCTCATACTTCCGCTGCCACATGTTTTGGGGGTGCGACAGATTGGTATCAGAGCCTAAGGTTATAGCGAACTAGGATTGCATTAGTGACCTAGACTATAACCGTTAGGTTAGTATTCCTCATTAGGTATGATTTGTTCAGCAATTGCATCATTTAAATTTAATTTAACATAGCCTGATCAACTATGTACAATTAAAGGAGAATCGATGCAAGACCTGAAATGGTCATAGTGAACAGGAATGCATTAGAAGACATATACCAAGGATACAAACGGGACCAACCCTTATACGAACTTATTTGCCACCCTCCATGGCAACCACTCCCACCGATACGTCACCAAACTCCGTAAATGAGGTTCAAGCATTACACACTACTGTGGAGATTTCCACAGTACCCACTCGCCCAACCATATCGGGCAACGACAAATTCGAAGAGGGCTCACTTGAGGAGAATCCACCTAAGGATTCACCACCCAAACATGTGACGCCTGCTTCACCCTCTTCCTCCTGCTCTCGTCCTAATCATTCAGAAACACATATGGACTAGAACCGCACGAGAATTCGTCACCTGGGCGCGTTACATTTACTTCCTCTACTTTACGCTTTTCCTCCCCCGCTTATTATAGACCTATTAATCGCATGTGTTAAACACAACTAGAAGGACTGACAGACCACCTCGAACTAGACCTTACGCTATTCATACCACTACTACT
The DNA here is from genome assembly GCA_963422505.1 of Pseudognaphalium luteoalbum. Taxonomy (NCBI): domain Eukaryota; kingdom Viridiplantae; phylum Streptophyta; class Magnoliopsida; order Asterales; family Asteraceae; genus Pseudognaphalium; species Pseudognaphalium luteoalbum. Next base: position 32,303,636 of record OY730195.1, read on the forward strand.
GACACTCCACCCACTAGGACCCGTCGTCACACAGAGGTCCACCGGTGAACTCGGTTAACCACAACACCTACACATTGGAAATGTTTCCTAACACTTGGATGAATTCCAATGATTTATTGCATGACGAGTCGTCACACTACTCCCACCGTCACGATTAGATTAAGTACTCTATTTGACACCTATTGAGGAGGGACTTGCTTAACTACTTAGCTTTTGTAAACTCTTCAAATTCGTCCGGATGTAACAATTCCCGACATGTTTTGTAAACTTCGAATTCCGTAATCTATTAATCTTGCACCCTATTGGTCACTAATCATATTACCTTGTACCGATTAATCATCGTATTGTGATGTCACGCATTATTTATAACACGTCTTCGATAATCTTAGATCTCATATAAGGATCTCGTTCATTCTTTTATCTCCTTTCGTTTAAGGATATGCCACTACGAGAATCAATGTAAATTTCCAACATGTTACAATAACAAGAGTTTCCAACCTATTTCGACTGAATCAATTTTTTGATGGACATTAAACTTTCAAACAAATGCTTTATAAAAGTTTTTCAAAATTTATAAACTGCTTAGTTACGTTGACGTTTTTATTAGACGAAAATTTTATACAAGAACAAACACTTGATTTTCACTCAACTTTTATAAAAGACAGACCGTGACGTTAATAATATAGGTGATGACGTTAATTTAACCAGAAATGGTACAGGCATTTTTGTGTTAAAACATGAGATAGTTAAAACTCTTTTCATATACCAGAAATTTATGTAGCTTTAGAGGCTAAACCCTCTTTTACAAATTCACTGTTTTGATAAAACAATTTTCTCGTAGGAAATGGCAAGTCCCACTGTAGACAAACACGTGTCTGATGATGACCAACTATGTGATGAACCAACGACATTCCCATATCTACTCATTTTAGAAGACGCTATGAAACTAATTACTCGACTTCGATTAACCATTTCTTTGACTTGTGCGTCAACGACACACCCAAAACACGAGACTTAATACCTATCGACATCGAAATCCTTCTTTCACCTTTCTCTTCTCGAGGATATCATTATCATGAATTGGCTTCTCTAAGATTCGCACGGAAATCGTCTGCGATGAGGAAATCGTTCGTACACCTCTCGATACCGGTGGAACATTTATCAAACAGGGGGAGACCAGCAAAACAAGGTTGAGCATCACACCACAACTCAGTAACATGCACAACACCTTCCACATTTCTAACCTAAAGAAATGTCTGTCTGATGAGACACTTATCATTCCGCTCGACGAAATCCACATCGATGACGAACTCCATTTCGTTGAGGAACCCGTAGAAATCAAGGACCGTGAGGTCAAACGTTTGAAACAAAGTCGTACTCCCATCGTTAAAGTCCAGTGGAATTCCAGATGCGGTCCTGAATTCACTTGGGAACAGAAAGACCAAATGCAACTGAAATACCCACATCTGTTCTTAGATACCCCACAGACTGTGGCAACAAGCCAATTTCGGGACGAAATTCTTCTAACAAGGGGAGAATGTGACACCCGATAATTTAGGTCAACAGTTAAACCTAACCGAAACCCAAATTACGTGTATTTAGATGTGATTTAGGCTAAATACTAGTAATTGCTTGTAAATATTTGTATATTTATGTGAATATACACCTACATAATTGTTTTATATTACGCTTACGTAATTATTTGAAATTTTGCGAAACTACCGGACGGAGTCCGACACAACATACGACTTTGGTGAAAACATTTCTATAAATAACTTAAATCTATTTTTAGAAGTTATTTATCATATATTATTATTATTTTTAAATAATACACGAAAAACCTAGACGTTTTGCTTAAAACGTCTCAAATGCAACGAAAACGCGCGAATCGCATTTGGTAACGAAATAAAACTCGATAAATATTTTGACAACTCAAAATAAAGTATTTTAAACAATACTTCAATGAAAAATAATCCCAAACATATCGTGAATTAAAACGACACAAGCAAAAGTTACGCGATTCAACCGAATAACCAACAAACGACCACAAAACGTAACACATCCCGTAAATTAAAATAAAAACTCATCCACCATCCTAGTGGGTCCCATGAGAACGACCACCACCTCCCTTGACCACTAAATCTTCATGCAAATAATAATCATTTTAACTTTTATAAACCACCAACTAGACTACATGCACACTTCTCCATTCTTTCACTTCACTTCATCATTTTATTTCAAAAATCCTCTCAATCTCTCTCTAAAATACTGAAACATATCAGCCCCTTTACAACTCAAACACCACCTAAATCCACCAAATAATCACCATAAACCACCACACAACAATTTGCAAGATTTCAAAGGAAGATTCAAGCTCACAAGCTTCTCATTTCCTTGCTGTCATTTCTTCTTCAAATCAACATTGTGAGGACTCTTTTCTCTTCGTCTTTATGCTATTAATCATAATCAAAAGTTCACTCACAAGTATTATAAAAAATGTGTCTTAAAAATCGTTTTTCTTAACTCAAGGTTCACGGAAAAAGTCTATTTTACATTCTGTCCAGAAAGTTTTATCCACTTCCACGAATTTTATAAAAATAATTTCTACATGAAAATGGACGTTTTTATAGTAAAAAATTAAGTTCAAAAAGTAAGCTTTCCAACCCCGCAAATCTCATAATTTTCTGAGCTCGTTTACTATTTTTAATAATATTTATGAAAACGCATATACAATCTGCCTAGAAAAGTAAGAAACTTTAGTCTTATAGTTTTATCCATATCTTGAGCTACACAACTCTAAATGACTTGAAACCACTGCCAAAATCTCAAAAATTTTGTTAACTTCAAATGTTGTACTGATCACTTTTCTCTAAAAAGTTGTAGATTTTTCCCAAAACTCAATCTTCATGCATTTGTCCAGATTGGTCAACTGTTGGACCTCAGAGGACACATGTAATTTTTAAAAATATTTATACTACTATAAAATTCATGAAAAGTTTACTGAAAGTAGATAACATATGGGGGAATAAATGGTATTTTTCTTGGGAATTAATTCGGAATATACAGATTTATAAAATTTTTGCAATGTGAAGCATTTTCTGGAAAATACAAGTGTGGACTGATTTTAGTAACTTATAAAAACCGACACCTTCTGAACATGCTATAAGTGTTAGAACTGACTTTTATGGACTTTTAAACATATCTAAGATTTGGGTAAAAGTTTCGGGTCAAACCGATACGGTTTGACCAAGTCAACAAAAACGGAGTTCGGTTTCGAAAACGTCAAACTTTCTATTTTTGAAAACTTACTATTTCTGGAAAGAATTGTAAACAAACGGGTTTGGGTGACTTATTTAGTAACTTGGACCAAAAACGAGACTTGAAAATAAAGCTAGAACGAAAAACGACACTTAGAACACTTGGACCGAAATTGAAAATCTTATTTCACTAAGTGTTAAACTTGTGCAACAACCGATAATTACATACGAAAACAACGCGATAACACTTGACTCATACTATTACAAAGTATAAAATGAAACAAACATAATGATAATGTCTTTTAAGAATTATTGTTACAAACTATTACCAACGGGTCATACACGCTTTGATAAACAAACATACTTGAACAAACACATTTGGACATACTAGTTGAGTGAACTAGCATAGGTGGACATTAACCATCCACCTACACGATTTGGCTTAAGTGGACATTAACCCTCCACTTACATTTACATAGATGGTCTTTTATAAGACATCTACTTACACACACAACCTTATACGTTTAGGGCGTTAGAAGGTTGCACACGGAAACACGCTTACTTGCTTGCTATTTGACTAATTGCTTGCTTGCTTATTGTTAAACTCGGGTGAGTTTCATAGCCCCTTTTTACTCGTTTTAACTATTTTGCGGTGAGAATACATACACACATGTTTTATACAACTGTCTTTATACATGCTTTATGAAACTGTCATTATGCAACTGCTTTTATACAACTGTTTTATAAACAAAGGAAACAAGGATAACGCATGAGTGAGACCATAATCCAACAAAGCCCTCGCACATCGTAGTTCGTTAATTTTGAAGCGTGAATATTATTGAATAGATCTATTGGGGATTGACACCCCCGTCCGGGCTAGTCGCCCTAGCCAACCTACGGACGCAGTATTATTTGTTTAAACGAGTGTTCCGGATTAGACACTTGTTGAGGCAACAATAAGGGTTAAGCTTCGAACTATGAGCTCATGACGCAAACGATAACAAATGATAACAAAGGATAACAAATGATAACATGACACTTTTACAACTGTTTTTGCATACGTGCAACACAACGGAAATCTCGTGTTTTATAATTATGTTTTCAACTGTTTAAAACCTATGAACTCGCCAACTTTATGTTTACCTTTTAGTATGTATTCTCAGGTTCTCAGCTACACTAGGACTACCCACAGGAAAAAAAAAACGTACTAGAGGCTGTTTGATGTAACTTTGTGTGATGATGTTTGATTTGGTCGGCGCCCCCGTGACACCTCATACTTCCGCTGCCACATGTTTTGGGGGTGCGACAATATTTTACTCTTACAGTATAAAAAATAACATCGTTAGCTTCTCAACAAGAAGCTATGAAGCCTTTACGAGCCTTTCGTATAATTAGTATTAAGGTTTAGTTTGCAAAGAGATGTTATTTTCTGCCAAAATTTCGTCGAAAAACGTTCAAAAACGTCCTAAAATGCTCGAATAAAATGAAACTTTTTCCAGGCTAACATTGAACACTTTAAAGCCTATGAACAAAATTTGAAAACACAAAATTTTTCGCGACTTTCCCGCTATTATACTTTTTTTTGGCGAGGTTTTAGCAACACAAAGTTTGTGTCGCAAGGCAGTGTCGCTAGTCGTATCGCAACACTGTGTCGTAGTTCAAGCTTAAGTCAAAATTCCAAATTAGCGACACAAATGCTTGTGTCGCAGACTATGTCACTATCTTGTGTCGCACTTCAATCAAAATCAGAAAGACCTAATTTGCGACACAAAGCTTTATGTCGCAGTTTGTGTCGCAGCATGTGTCGCAATGTCGCGGCAGTAGCAGTAAAAAACCCTCAAATCAAAAATTTTTGAAACCCTAACGAATTTCGACGAATATGCGATGAACAAACCCCAAAAACTACTCCAGAAATCGATCTGATCAACCCAATAAACTCATAAACAACTAATAACAAATTAATCTTCAATACGCACCTTCGTCTAACCCAAAAACAAGTTCAAAATCGATTCAGCTCAACCGAAAGCTCTGATACCAGTTTTTTAGTCCCTCGTAACGATCTCGTAGATGAATCACAACCGATAGAATAGCGAAAATCAACAATCAATTGTATTGAATGTGAATTAAACAAACACGGGAATATAAATATTGTTTCTGTTTATTGATTAACAAAAACAAACGTTTAAGCACCAAACACAAACTCTCTTAAACCCTCTCTAACTTTATCTAAACGTTCCTTACACAAAATGATCAATCAATCACAAAAGAAACCCTAAACACACTTATATAGTCTGGCCCCTGTGACACAAGCCTTGTGTCGCAGGCCCAGGCCCATTGCGACACAGGCTTAGTGTCGCAATCTGCGACACAGGCCTAGTGTCGCATGCCAGAGCACACATGCAAATTCAATACATTTTCAAGCTAAATATCATATATAAGCTGTTGACAATAAGCATGTTGATTTTTCATCAACACAAATACTTGATGCTATTACGATAAAGTTCAAACAGAGTCGAAAACATGTACCTGATCACTGATGCTGAGGTAATTCCTCAAGAGAACCATTCCGGAGGCGAGTAGGGAGAATTAAACTAAATGGTTTTGTTTGACGTACACTATCATCAGCAGGAAACTATTTTGTTTGACGTAAATTATCAGCAATAGGAACCTTGTGATATTGCATCAATAATCCAGTTGAAAATGTTGTCGGGCCTTTTCTTTATTCCCCAAGAGAAGTTCGATGAAATGCATCCTGCAAGTAATCACACACAAAAAATTGTCGTAAGTGAATATACAACATATACAAGCAAAATAAGGAGATCGGTAAACAAAATATTAATAGACTACCAATTTATATATTGATACACTGATATAGGCCTATTACAAATAAGTAACAAGAATACAAAATTACACTTGAGTAACCTTAATAAAGTTGCAGCAAAATTAAGATGTACAATGTACAATAAATGAATAAAAATTGCATTAAAATTAAATGAAATAAAAATAATTATAAAAAGGAAAGAATGTAAAGAAAGTAAAGAAAGACCATTTTATAAGTGTGCATTGTATTGTCATAAGTTGAAAAGAACATCGATAATAAATTGATGGTTAGAGATTAGAAGATGTCGATATGGATTTCGGAAGCAGCAATCGAACAAATAATGAATGATACAAGTAAATCTTTGATTGATTCATCATCATCAAAATTGAAATTGGAGAAAGAGGTTTAGGGTTTTATCGATCAAAACGTGTCGTACGTGCTAGTACATGAATTGATTTGATTGATCAAAAACGTGTCGTACGTATATTAACTGATCACTGAAGTTTTACTTTTCAAGGTGAGTTTTTGTTTGTTGCGATCGTTTTCGTTCTAAACATTACCATGAGATTGCAATTAGTGCGGTAAATGGTTGACCGTGTATTGTTGTAATTTTTAATTCATGGGCACAACATATGTTTTTTTTTTTTGTAAAATGTAGTTCTTATCCATATATGATGATCCCGATTTTTGTGTCATCAAATATGGCCCATTAGAAGAGGTTCCTGGCCCATCTCTTTGGCCCATTAACAAACAACTATACTAGTTTTTTAGTGGATTCTAGTAAAAATACACTTATTTTGCTATTATATTTTACTCACAAGATTAAAAATAACAACATTAGTTTCTCAACAAGAAGCTATGAAACCTTTACGAGCCATTCGTATAAATAGTTTTAAGGTTTAGTTTTCAAAGAGATGTTATTTTCCGCCAAAATTTTGTCCAAAAAGGTTCAAAAATGCTCGGGTAAAATGAAACTTTTTCCCTGCTAAAATTGAACACTTTAAAGCCTATGAACAAAATTTGAAAACACAAAGTTTTTCGCGACTTTCTTGCCAAAAAACAGTTTTTTTTAGGTGAGGTTTTAACGACACAAAGTTTGTGTTGCAAGGCATTGTCGCTAGTAGTGTCGCAACACTGTGTCGCAGTGTCACACCCCGCTAAAGCGGAAACACGAGATGTAACAGTACCGGGTAACAATGCATAAGATATAGAAGCAACACCATACATAATTTGTAGAAAGTATTACAAGTTATTACAAGTTCAACCCATAGTTTCAAAAGAGATTACACCGAGTTCATAAAGGTTTCCAAAAGATAGTCATAATTCAAAGTAAAGCAAACCCATATGAGTATGCATCCATGCAAAAGTACTCCTAGAATGCACCTTACTATCGTTCACCTGAAAAGCATGATAAAACAAAAGGGTCAACTATGGTCATAGTTGGTGAGTTCACAGGTTTAATGTCACAAACAATTGAGCTAAAAGTTTTGTTCATAAGAGATATAAATAAAAATGATTGGTTGTAATAGTTGCGAATATGAAAGGTAATGTACAAGAGTGTTAATGCAATTGAGGCCACTACTTAACCGATTCAACCGACACATGCCCCAAGCTCCATGTTCTATCGGTAACATGAGTAAGGTGATACTATGCACTCACGACCAGTGTGAGTGAGGAGTGGTTTCCCCCTAAATAGCGCTATCCATAACTATCAACGGCTCGTCTGGCTCTCGGACGAGTTAATAAGTAGTGTAACAGGTATTTCCGGGGACTTTACCACGATAGTACTCAAGCATAACAATAGTATATACCAATTCGCATAAATAGTATAGAAAAAGTTCAACAAGTTCATAAAGAGTACAACCAATTTAGTTAAAGTTAGGATCATGCTTTTCACCCCAAAATAATAAACAAGTAAAAAGGGGGCTTTGAAAACTCACAATTGAGCGTAAGAGTAAACGATGGATGTAGCGCGCGTGCTTCTCGGGTATGACTCCTATCCAAATCCTATGAACACGAGATTTCTAATTAGTTTCTTGGTAAATTAGGTTTGATAGGATTGCTTAGCTAAACATTTAGATTACAAAGTGCCAAAATGGTTTGTTTGCTTTGAAGTTTGTTAACGTCCAATAATCGTGTTGAGTATAATAATGAATATATAAGTATATTATGTCTCGCAATTGTTTGTGTCCAAATTTCATAGTGTTTTGAGTGTTGGAACTTTGGTTCCTCCAAATTTATGATTAACAACACACAATCGATTAATACATCATAAGACACCTAAACCCCTTTTGGTTACCATTCTTTCCAAAAATAGTAAGTTTCTCGTTTTTGAAATCGAGACCCGTTTTTGTTGACTCGGTCAAATCTTCTCGGTTTGACCCGAGACTTATACCCAAACCTTAAACATGTTCATAAGTCATAAAAAGTTAGTTTTTCTCTAAATTGCAAGTCCGCAAGTGTCGGTTTCTAACTTTTACCAAAAATCAGTCCACATTCTTATATCCAGAAAATTACACCAGTTTGTTGAATTTATTAAAAATACTTATGATCCGAAATAAAATAAGTCAAAAATCACAGTTTATCCTCAAGATATTATCTATTTTATGTAATTTTTCTAGGAATTATAGAGGAGTCCAAGTATTTTTAAAATTTACTTTTATCTTCTAAGGTCAGATCTGGACACATGCATGCAATCATTAAATCTGAGCTAAATCTATTGGGTTCCAGGAAAAGTGATCTTCTTGAAAGTTGTAGCCAACATAATTTTTAAACTTTTCCCGTTGGTTTCAAGTGATTTAGAGTTGTGTAGCTCCAGTTATGATTAAAACACTAAGATCAAAGTTTCTGACTTTTTCTAACAGCTTGTACACTTTTCTCACAATAATTATTAAAAATATCAAATGAACTCAGAAAAATATGAGGCTTGTGGGGTTTAAAAGAACACATCTTGAACTTGATTTTAGACTATAAAAACGTCCATTTTCATTAAGAAATGATTTTTATAAAAATCGTTGAAGTAGATGAAACTTTCTGGACAGAAACTTGCAAGTCCATGATTGAGTGTATTATTCCAAGTGAAGAACACCAATCATGAAATAAAAGAAGATTTTCATCTTTTGACCTTTAAATCCATGTTCTAACACATGCATGGTGTTGAAATACATCCATGATGTGTTATAGATGATTACTAACATAAGAACAAGGTTTTTACACAAAGATAAACAAGATCTAACAAGATTACAAGCAACAATTCAATTTTTCACTTGATTTTCGGTTTGATCATGGGTTACTCTTTCTTTTAACACAAAAGGATGTGAAAGGAGATAACCTACAAACATCAAGCTTTGTATAAGGATTTTAGCCATGGAAAAGGCTTAAAATCCGAATTTTATAAAGAAAAACATAAGAAAATGAAAGATAGATAGATGTAGATGATGTAGATTACCTTTAAGATTTTATTTGGTGTTGAACACCTTCAAGAAATCTGGATTTTAGTCTTGAATGTGGCTGGATTTTTGAGAGAAAATGTAGAGAAAGTGTGTGTTTTAGAGAGAGAAATGGGAGAGAATGAAGAGTGTGTTTTTGGAAAAATGAAAGTAATAATGAGAAGTGTTTAGGGAAGTGAAATAATTTGAATGGAAAGGAGGGGGGGCAGATTTTTGGAGCTTATTATTGTCATTATTATTATTTTTTTGTTAAATAATATGTATAAAAGTTTAGTTTATAGTTAAGTATTAATTTGGTATAAGTATTTGTATAATTATTGGTTTATTTGGAGATAGTTTAGTGATTAATATTTGAGTTCTAAAGGTTAGAAATTTTAAGTTCTTGAATTAAATTATTATATACTTAATTTGTCCAAGTTTGATGTTCACGTATTATTTATCCGATTAAGTTTGCGTTTTCGAGTCATGGGAATTTCAGTTTGCGATTCGATAAAGATTTTGTTAAAGAATAAAGAGATAAGTTTTTCATTGTTTAATTTGGCACTTAGTAACCTAATTTAACATGTCTAAAAGAACTTATGGTTCGCTAAGCAATCACTAAGACGTTCTACGACTTTATTAAGCCTACGGAGTCATAACCTAGAAATTTCAATAGGATTTAAGGAATGTTGTAAGCGTAATTTGAGATTCGAGTGCGGTAATGACCTGAAATTTTTGACGGTTGTCACACGCAGTTCAAGCTTAAGTCAAAATTCCAAATTAGCGACACAAATGCTTGTGTCGCAGCTTATCTCGCAGACTTTGTCGCTATCTTGTGTCGCACTTCAATCAAAATCAGAAAGACCTAATTTGTGACACAAAGCTTATGTCGCAGTTTGTGTCGCAGCATGTGTCGCAATGTCGCGCAAGTAGCAGCAGAAAACCCTCAAATCGTAAATTTTCGAAACCCTAACAAATTTCGACGAATATGCGATGAACAAACCCCAAAACTACTCCAGAAATCGATCTGATCAACCCAATAAACTCATAAACAATTAATAACAAATTAATCTTCAATACGCACCTTCGTCTAACCCAAAAACACGTTCAAAATCGATTCAACTCACTCGAAAGCTCTGATACCAGTTTGTTAGTCCCTCGTAACGATCTCGTAGATGAATCGCAACTGATTGAATAGCGAAAATCAACAATCAATTGTATTGAACATGAATTAAACAAACACGGGAATATAAATAATGTTTCTGTTTTTTGATTAACAAAAATAAACGTTTAAGCACCAAACACAAACTCTCTTAAACCCTCTCTAACTTTCTATAAACGTTCCTTACACAAAATGATCGATTAATCATAAAAGAAACCCTAAACACACTTATATAGTCTGGACCTTGCGACACAAGCCTTGTGTTGCAGGCCCAGGCCCATTGCGATACAGGCTTAGTGTCGCAATCTGCAACACAGGCCTAGTGTCGTAGGCCAGAGCACACATGCAAATTCAATACATTTTCAAGCTAAATATCATATACAAGTTGTTGACAATAAGCATGTTGATTTTGCATCAACACAAGTATTTTGATGCTATTACGATAAAGTTCAAACAGAGTCAAAAACATGTACTTGATCACTGATGCTGAGGTAATTCCTCAAGAGAACCATTCCGGAGGCGAGTATTTCATGAGAACGTTCAACATTGTTCTCCAATTCGATCCTTTTATTGTCAGGCCTTTCACATGCTGAATCTGCACATCTAGGGAGATTTAAACTAAATGGTTTTGTTTGACGTAAACTATCATCAGCAGGAAACAATTTTGTTTGACGTAAGTTATCAACAACAGGAACCTTGTGATATTGCATCAATAATCCAGTAGAAAATGTTGTCGGGCCTTTTCTTTATTCCCCAAGAGAAGTTCGATGAAACGCATCCTTCAAGTAATCACACACAAAACATTGTCATAAGTGAATATACAACATATACAAGCAAAATAAGGAGATCGGTAAACAAAATATTAATAGACCACCAATTTATATATTGATACACTGATATAGGCCTATTACAAATAAATAACAAGAATACAAAAACATACTTGAGTAACCTTAATAAAGTTGCAGCGAACTTAAGATGTACAATGTATAATAAATGAATAAAAATTGCATTAAAATTAAATGAAATAAAATAATTATAAAAAGGAAAGAAAGTAAAGAAAGACCATTTTATAAGTGAGCATGACATTGTCATAAGCTTTGGTATTATAATTCATGATATCTCGTTGAAAAGAACATCGATAATAAATTGATGGTTGGAGATTAGAAGATGTCGATATGGATTTCGGAAGCAGCAATCGAACAAATAATGAATGATTCATGTAAATCTTTGATTGATCATCATCAGCAAAACTGAAATTGGAGAAAGAGGTTTAGGGTTTTATCGATCAAAACATGTCGTACGTGCTAGTACATGAATTGATTTGATTGATCAAAAACGTGCCGTACGTATATTAATTGATCACCTAAGTTTTTCTTTTCAAGGTTAGTTTTTGTTTGCCGCGATCGTTTTCTTTCTAAACATTACCATGAGATTGCAATTAGTGCCGTAAATGGTTGACTGTGTATTGTTGTAATTTTTAATTCATGGGCACAACATATGTTTTTTTTTTTGTAAAATGTAGTTCTTATCCATATATGATGTTCCCGATTTTTATGTCATCAAATTTGGCCCATTAGAAGAGGTTCCTGGCCCATCTCTTTGGCCCATTAACAAACAAGTATACTTATTTTCTAGTGGATTCTAGGAAATATACACTTGTTTTGCTATTTTATTTTACTATTACATATATTTAAAATAACAACATTAGCTTCTCAACATTAAGCTATGAAGCCTTTACGAGCCTTTCGTATAAATAGTTTTAAGGTTTAGTTTGCAAACAGATGTTATTTTCCGCCAAAATTTTGTCCAAAAACGTTAAAAACGTTCAAAAATGCTCGAATAAAATAAAACTTTTTCCAGGCTAAAATTGAATACTTTAAAACCTATGAACAAAATTTCAAAACACAAAAATTTTCTTGACTTTCTTGCCAAAAAACAGTTTTTTTTAGGCGAGGTTTTAACGACACAAAGTTTGTGTCTCAAGGCAGTGTCGCTAGACGTGTCGCAACACTGTGTCGCAGTTCAAGCTTAAGTCAAAATTCCAAATTAACGACACAAATGCTTGTGTCGCAGCTTATGTCGCAGACTATGTCGCTATCTTGTGTCGCACTTCAATCAAAATCAAAAAGACCTAATTAGCGACACAAAGCTTATGTCGCAGCTTGTGTCGCAATGTCGTGGCAGCAGCAGCAGAAAACCCTCAAATCGAAAATTTTCAAAACCCTAACGATTGTCGACGAATATGCAATGAACAAACCCCAACAACTACCCCAGAAATCGATCTGATCAACCCAATAAACTCATAAACAATTAATAACAAATTAATCTTCAATATGCACCTTCATCTAACCCGAAAACACGTTCAAAATCGATTCAACTCACCCGAAAGCTCTAATAACAGTTTGTTAGTCCCTCGTAACGATCTCGTAGATGAATCGCAACTGATTGAATAGCGGAAATCAACAATCAATTGTATTGAATGTGAATTAAACAAACACGGGAATATAAATAATGTTCCTTACACAAAATGATCAATCAATCACAAAAGAAATCCTAAACACACTTATATAGTGTGGACCCTGCGACACAAGCCTTGTGTCGCAGGCCCAGGCCCATTGCGACACAGGCTTAGTGTCGTAATCTGCGACACAGGCCTAGTGTCGCAATCTACGACACAGGCCTAGTGTCGCAGGCCACAATGCAAATTCAATACATTTTCAAGCTAAATATCGTATACAAGCTGTTGACAAAAAGCAAGTTGATTTTGCATCAACACAAATACTTGATGCTATTACAATAAAGTTCAAACAGAGTGGAAAATATGTACGTGATCACTGATGCTGAGTTAATTCCTCGAGAGAACCATTCCGGAGGCGAGTATTTCATGAGAACGTTCAACATTGTTCTCTAATTCGTTCTTTTTATTGTCTGGCCTTTCACACGCTGAATCTGCGCGTCTAGGGAGAATTAAATTAAATGGTTTTGTTTGACGTAAACTATCATCAGCAGGAATCGGTTTTGTTTGACATAAATTATCAGCAGCAGGAACCTTGTGATATTGCATCAATAATCCATTAGAAAATGTTTTCGGGCCTTTTCTGTATTCCCCAAGAGAAGATCGATGAAATGCATCCTACATGTAATCACACACAAAAAATTGTCATAAGTGAATATGAACGTCCCGGAATCACTATTAATTAGTGATATGGAATCTCAGTAAGTAAAGTTAATTGTAGAAGGGGGCTTGAATACAATTAACAACTTTTTCAAACTTATATAAGTTATTTATTCAAGTTTTAATCGTAATTTCCGAACAACAAAAAACAGATTATCTCAAGAACAAATCCTAATTATAACAAAGAAGCAATAGTAGCTGAACTATAAATTTTATTGATCATAAAACTTACAAAGTGTTGATTGCGGAATAGACTAGCCAAAGCTAATCTAAATCATACACTCTAGCTAAACTATTACAAATAGTTAAAACAGTAGTGGACAAACACGCTAACTGTTTTACTCGATGGTCGCTGTTACGTGCTTAGACAAACTACTCACTGAACAAACAAGTGATTAACACATACAAACGGCAAGTTTCTAAGTACAATGTACTACTCTTATATATACTACAAATATCCCGTAAACATCTCCTACAAAATAGGATCTGGAATGACACGTGTCGCTGCTTGATTCGCTTGATCTCTGATGAACCGACATTCTGCGGGTCCCAATTCTGTTACCGCGAATATCTCTTCTTTTTAAACACCAATCACTTGCTGCCACGTAATTTCTCAGAAATTTTAAGTACGAGGAACACTTGCTGACGTACATATGAAGAGCGACTTGTACTTGTGAAGAAACTTTATTAATGTAGTTGCTGATGATGTAATAATCCTCCTCACCCACTGCGAGCTATCGTGCTCTTGTAGAATGACTTGAATTATATATATATCTTCAGCAACTAGCTTTTATTAGGGCAGTGCCTTTTCCCTTTATTCATTTGAAGATGTAAAACTCTCGCTGCAAGTCTTGGGGTCAGCGACACACTAAGTTGAGTTTTAATCTTCTTCAGCATATCAGATTCCTCTAGTAGAATGACCAACAATCAGCGAATACATAACGTCAGCAACATCATCTTTAACTTAAATCATTTCTTTCATTCGTTCAATGTTTGAGTTGGTCAGCGACCAGTGATTCAACAGAATATACAACATATACAAGCAAAAATAAGGAGATTGGCAAACAAAATATTAATAGACCATGTCGCAGCCCCAACGGTCGGTCGGGTTTTACTCCGATCGTTGAACCGTCCGACAAGGGCTCACGTCATTGGGTTTTATATTTATAATGCAGGGTTTCCTAAGTTTTAATACACTTAAAAACCTAAAGGGCAGTAAGCGGTACGTATGACTCAGGTGTCGTTCTTCAAACTACAACGGGCATGGGATTCTAGGAGGATTAACTATCTTTTGTAATTTAGCTGGGATTTTTAAAACTTTTGATAGGTTGGTTGGTTTTCTAATCTAATTACTAAAATTAAAAACTAAATTAAAGATAGGGGTTTGTACGAAGAACGCGGAGAAATCAAGATAAGGAATATGTTTGCTGTGATTTCGGCAATGTTATTTGGATGGATAATTATAAGGCTACTAGGTGTGATGACTAATCTGGTGAGGTCATAGAAACCTAATTGGTAGTAAAGTATTATGCTTACGGCCTTTCCTCGGCTCCCACGTATTTAACGCTATCCCGGATACTTGGACGTTTTACAACTTTTCCGTTATACCAATTAGAATTCTAGATTACTCACTGGATATTCCTATATTTCTTAATGAACTACAACTACGATCCTATTATATACCTAACGTAGAGTTGTCCGCAATCAGATACACAATATGTCACATGGATAGCAGTTATAGAGCTTCCAGTGCACCGGAAGTTCTCCCAAATTGTGAGTGCCCCTTGTCTTGGATCTAGATGATTGTTGACTGTGATTGTAAGGCGGAATCAAACAATCACACGAATAACTAAAGATCACAAACCGAAAACACATAAACGAATCAAAAATGATGTTGTATTGATAACCGTAACTGATCAGATTGTTTACAAGGTTGTAATTTCGATAAATGGTGCTAGGGTTTCGTCAACCCTAGCCAAAAACCCGTAGGTTTGTATTTATACTAAACAAAAGTCAGCAGACATGCATCACTTGGGAAGTGTCGCATGTCACCGTCCTCATGCGTCACTAGCCTAAGTGTCGCATACCGACACTAGGCAAGTGTCGCCTACAGTGACGCTAGTAATAAAAGTAACTTTTCTATTACAATTTAACTAATGACACTATACAACTCGATAGACCAACTGACTGACAACCTAAATGCACCAACAAACTCCCCCTTGTCAGCAGCTTGGTCTTCAAAAATCTTCAATTTTGATCAACACCAGCCTTCTGGGAATGTTCCACCGGCGTGGATTCCCACATTTAAACAAATCTTGACCACCTTTTGAAACTTTGAAGCTTCCTCCTGATCGAATTGATTATACTGAAGTTTATTCTCGTGGAGAGCTTTCAAGTCTTTCTTCGTCAAGTTTATAAGGCTGATCGGATCAAAGACACGAACAGATTTTCCAGTAAGTTCCTTTTTCGGCCATTCTTGCCATTCACCCTGAGTCTGTATAGTAGCAGACTTTGAAGAATATTCAATCACGGCTTCTTGGGTGACAGGATCATACCACTAATACTTTAAATCTTTCAGGAAATCCAGTGGTAACTCTTGTAGGGGTACTTTCTTCAAACTAGCAGCTGGTGGGTAATGATATTTCACAATTAGTTCCTGAGTTCTTGGATCAATCTTCTTTTTGTAAGAATAACGAACTCCCAGCTCTGGCCTTATCCACATATACCTCTTGCTATTGATTTCTTTTCTCAAAATCCTCTGAAACAGAATCCCTCGTGTATCTTCAGAATGATTCACGATGTTCAATTGAGTAAGTCGGTTGAGTTCAACCTTGGGCATTGTGCTGATACAGTTGATTCTGGCTTTGAAGTACTGAACGCCATCACTGCGTTTGATCAAAATGAGAAAATTTTCTCTGTTAAATTTCCATCCGTGGATTAAAACAGTCAAATCGCCATGAACCTTATAGGTTTTACATCTTTTCGGCTCAGGTTCGACGATCCTGAATCTCATATGCGGCTTGGAAGGATCTGGCATAAAAGATCCAGCCGATTCAGAAGTAGAAGCGTGTTCTGGAACAGGAACAGATTCAGCTGTTTGTTCAGCTTCATCCTCTGATGAATCAAATTCGATTATTGGCACATCCGGATCATATTTGTTTACCGGTTGAGGTTGTACCGGTTCAGGTTCTTGTTCAGGCGCCGGTTCCTGATTTGGATTTTCAACGTATTCCTCATCCGGCCCTGGAACTTCAGCATCCATCTTGATATCATCTGGATCAAATGATCTATCATCTTCGTTTACCGGATTCATCAAACTTTGCAGGTACGCGAGATTTATATTCGAATAATCTGCTGCGAGTGGAGTCGGTTGTCCTGGAACCTCAATGAAATAGTCTAAAGCGATATTTTCATTGATATCTGAATCTTGTACATTTTCCGATTCCAGGGGAGGTGTTACATTTGTTTCTAAGGTACGACCTTCCTCCCCTGAAATGGTTGTAACAGACTCTATCTCTAATAACCTAGACTCGAGTCCGGAAACCTGCAGCTTCAGCTCATCAACCTGCGTAGCTTTAATCTCCAAATCTTTTATCTGTGTCGCTTGAGCTTCAATAACCGCAGCCTGATCATCAAAGCGTTTGGCCAACAGCTCCATTTGAGCTAACAGTTGTTGAATAGAAGGAAGATGTGGCTGTGGCTGTGGCGGTTGTTGTTGTTGTTGTGGAGTAGATTGGCGACCAGGTTCTTGAATAACAATTCCTGTTCTCTGGCGTCTCCTCGAAGGCAAATCTGCATAGGATGGAGAAGACCCAGCTGGTCGCTTGCCAGTATTCTATGGCACATGAACTCTGCCCTCATATATCCTTCGGAGAATACGCTTGAAGCGTCGAGGGTCAGAAATCTGAATTCCATCTAAAGCAGCTGGTGGAGGCACATCACCCTCAAAATCGGGCGGTGTGGGCCCACCGTCAGACTCATCAGCATCCACTCGCTAAACATTATCAATATCATCCAAGTCTTGAGCAACCTCATTATCAACCAGATCGTCCTCATTTACCGGAGGATTCTCGACATCCTCAAATCCATCGTTGGGTGGCGCAACGTAGTTTTCATTGACTACGTGCCCAAATAATTCACGATCCTCCAATACTGCCTCGCCCTTAGGTGGCAGTCGACAATCATTAAACACACGCAGCAGCATCGGCGTCGGGATCAATTTTGACCTTGTATCGATCTCAAGATGCAAGTTCAGATCATTCAAAATCAGCTGCACGAATCGCGGATATTGCAACCATTTATCTTTACCAGCTCTGACATTCTCCACCATGTTGCCGAAGATATATCCACTAAAGTTGTATGGCTTGTAGTAAACCAAAGCCAGCATTAGCGATAACGTGGAATAACTAGCCGCATCGTAACCACCTTTTCGTGGAGATAAACAGACGATAACAATATGACACAGGTATCTCTAAACCCTGCTCAAATATTGTTTCCTGAAGTCCGAGAGCTGATCAGCCGGATAACCCATTCGTTGAAGACCGCCGTAGATAAAAGTAGTTTTAAATAGTGTCGGTATCTCATGAGTGTCGTTAAAATGAAGAAGACGACGGATTGAGTCCTCAGTAACCTCAACC
Organism: Pseudognaphalium luteoalbum; assembly: GCA_963422505.1. Classification (NCBI taxonomy): domain Eukaryota; kingdom Viridiplantae; phylum Streptophyta; class Magnoliopsida; order Asterales; family Asteraceae; genus Pseudognaphalium; species Pseudognaphalium luteoalbum. The sequence continues at coordinate 32,322,116 of OY730195.1, forward strand.
TGTTGACCAAAGACGGTTGATACAATCCTCGGCACATCGTTCTCAGTTCGAACGAGCGCGTGGTCATAGAATTCCTCGATCTGATTCAGATACATCGTTGTGGAAGCGGTGATGGCATGATGAACTCGAGATCGCTTGAGGAAGTTGATCATAGGCCTGAATGGTATCGAATTCTTATGCGAAGAATCCAGAAAAGCGACAATATTATGACGCGTGTTTGTGCGTCGATAATAGTCCTGAAGAGCTGCATTATCACCTTCTGACATCTGTAACTAAATTGCATAAAACCAGAAAAAATTGTTACAGAATAAGCTCAAATAACCAAACGATAATTTGAAAATCTGATTTTAGGCATCACTTAAGAAGTGACGCATGTACTGGTACCGACACTTAAGGAGTGTCGTATGAGCTAAGACCGGCACTAAGTAAGTGCCGCATGAAACATTACTCTAAAATCAGAAATCAACCATAGCGTCACTTAGGGTAAGTGACGCTGTCAAGGCGTCAGTAGGTAAGTGACGGTGCCACAATATGAGTCATTAAGTGCGACACTAACGAAGTGTCGGTTCAAAGGTATGTGTAACACCCGCCAATTTAGGGCTTTAATTAGTGCCTAAACTACTTGTAATTATGTGTATTTAGTTTTGTAATACTCTAAATATATGTAACATTTTAGTGTAATTACATACAAGCTTACACGATTTAATTTAAACCGTACACATACCAAACGGACGAGGTCCGATACAATTTAGATTGGACGTTGGTGACAAAAACTTTTAAATAACGTGGAATTATCCAAACAAACATGTTTTGCTTTAATATATTGTGAAAATATATTTCACGTATCTAGTATCGTTTAAAACAACTCCGAACGTGACGAAAACGTGTGAAATGCGCCCGACTGACAAATTAAATCCAAATTATGATTTTATAACTTAAAATAGGTCGTTCTAAGTAAAACTTTCATTTAAAATATCGTGTTTTAAAACGTTAACGAGACATGTTATGCTAAACATATAACGCGAAATGACATTTAATCGACCACGGAACATAACGCAAATTCGAGGAACGAGATCACGAGACCGAGACCCAACTGGGTCAGTCCGTGGGCTGCGAACCCAGCCCCAACCGACCCAACCGACCCATGACCCAATTACCCCTTTTTATTCTCTCCTTCTTCATTTTACCAAACACATACACTCCCTTCTCTCTATTTCCCTCTCAAATAGCAGCCTCTAAACCCCTCAAAAACGTCATCAAAAACGCACCATCTCACGGGGAGGATTCAAGGGAAAATGACCACCACGTCAAGAGCTTCATCTTCATCTTCTTCATTTTTGATTTCACGGTAAGAAACTTCAAAACTCATTTAAATTACTTGTAAAGCTTTTGTTTACATGCTATAACGTTTACCCAACAAGATTATGTCCAAAAACCTCAATAAAAATGCTTTAAAAACCGAAACCCACACAAAATTCGCGAACAGCTCGCACTGCGAACCGAGATCTGTCGGTCCTGCGAGACGAACCGAAATCTCGACTCGCGAACCCAACCTGCGAACCGAACTGACCTGCGAGTCGAGTTGACCTGCGAGTCAAAGTTGACTTGCGAGGCGAGTTGACCTGCGAGTCGAGTTGACCTGCGAGTTGAAGTTGACTTGCGAGTCGAGTTGGCCTGCGAGTCGAGTTCTATGCTGCGAACCCAACTCGGTTCGCAGCCCACTTTGTCTTGCGAACCCAAATTCAGTAATAAAAGCGCTAATATGGACTCAGAATTCTCACTCGATTTTACACCCAAATTAGATTTCAAATGCATTTTCGACCCCAACCAGGGGCTCTGCCCCTTGGACCCCGCCAGGGGCTGCCGCCCCTTGGACCCCGCTACCAGGGGCGCTGCCCCCGGACCCCCGTCATCCAGGAACTTATAAATACTTTTTACACTAAACGTCAGACACTTACAGATAATGAAACTTGATACAACGTTACTTATAATAATAACACTTTTGGATTATTATTACAAACCGTCACCGACGGGCCATACCTATTTTCAAAATACAAACGAATTACTAAACGAACACTTGGACATTTTCTAGTTGAGTGGACAACTAGCATGGGTGAACTTTTAAGACACCAACTCGTTTACTTATTTACTTACAACCTTGTGCGTTTCGAACGCCAGAAGGTTGCAGGGTTCTGAGAACCGATACACGGACTTACATCCGTTTTACCTGGTTGATTTCACATACGTACTTACAAGACTCAGGTGAGTCTTACAGCCCCACTTTTACTGTTTTTATACTTTGGGGTGAGATACTTAGCAACTGTTTTACATGTGAACACAATGTACTGAACTGATTACTTTTTACACACAACGCATGAGTTACTATTTATCCACTGAAAGCCTCCTATCATAAGTTGTTAGTTATAGGATAAGTGCGATTACTAGTAAATGGATCCATTTGGGACTGACAATCCCTGCCTGGGGTGGTAGCGCCACCACGTACTGATTTACACGTAGAAACAGGCATATTAGTATTTGTTACATATGAGTGTTCGGATAGCACTCACGGGGGTACGTGATATATTCACACTACACGGTTAAGCTTCAACTTGTGAGCTCATGGCACTTGTGTTGATTTACTGATTTACTTACTTTGCTTGATAGCAACACCGGTACATACTTGTGGTTCATAACTATTACTTTACTACTAAACCTGTAAGATTCACCAACCTTTTTGGTTGACCTTTTTAGCTTTGTATCTCAGGTACACAGACGGAGTAGGATTCCCTCAGGATACTAGCTAGAGTCGCATGATTTCTGCACTGCATTTAACGGAGATTCTTAGCATTATCTTTTGTACTTATTATGATTATGTAATAGAATCTCCCGCCATACGCGCAGACTCTAGGGAACTACATTTTGTAACCGAAAACACTATGTTTTCAAACTTGGTATCTATGAAATGTACTTATTTTTCAAACGTTGCATATAGATGCCGTTTGCTTTATCTTTGTGCTGTTGATATTTGATTAGTAGCACCCCAAAGCTTGCTTCCGCTAAACAGTGAATTTGGGGGTGTTACAGTATGCGGCAGTAAGAGCGTCATTTAACAAGTGACGGATAATGCATAAGCGTCACTAGAATAGTGACGGTAAGATTATAGGCGTCACTAGAGTAGTGACGGTACAAGGGATAGGCGTCACTAGAGTAGTGACGGTACAAGGGATATGCGTCACTAGAATAGTGACGGTGTTGATGCATTTCATTGTGTCTGTCAGTTGGTCTAGTTAGAATTTGTAATTGGTTTTGAGTTCCTGACTCCTGCGACATTGTCTATAATGTCGCAGGTGCGACGTCAGGTTTTGGGCTTGCGACATTGTTTATGTCGCATGGGCCTGGGCCTGCGACATTGAGCTTAATGTCGCAGGAACCAACAGGTTTAGTATAAATACGTTTTATGTATTCAGTTTTGGGGTTGACGAAAACCCTAAAACGCAATTTGTCAAAATCCTCTGTAAGCTGATCGATTATAATCAATAATACAACGTTTAGTTTGATTTATATTGCATTCGATTATTTGTTTGGTTGTGATTATTGTCTAATTGTTTATTCCGCAAACAATTGGATTGACTCGTTCCGTTGAGATCCACATAAGGGGACTTACAACTGGTATCAGAGCTATAAAAGGCTCGTTTTTAGAGTATCGGATCGAGATTGGATTGATAAAAGTAGTATTCATATTGTTTCTTGTGAATATTACGTTTGTTATTTGTGTTTACAGGTATTCGATAGTGTTTACTGGGATTTTCTGAAGGTTTTCGTCATTTGTGGTTTGTGAAAATCGATTAGGGTTAAAATTTTCGATTTTAGGGTTTTTGGCCGCAGCTATTAGCGACATTGCGACAACAGCTGCGACATAAGCTGCGACGTCATTTGCGACATCAGAATTTTTGACCTAATTTGGTCTTTGCGACATTTCGTTGCGACACCATTAGCGACGTCATATTTTTGACCTTAATTGGTTATTGCAATATTGTGTTGCGACATCTCTTTGCGACATTGTGTGATCTTGCGACAACAGTAGCGACATTATTCTCAACGTCGCAAATTTGATTCTTAATTGAATCCTTCGCCATCTGTGACATCAATCTCTACGTCGCATAAGACTTTGTGCGACATTACTTCTATTGTCGCAAGTTTCAGACTGTTTGATTTCATTTAAGAATTTATAAATGGCCGCTGATAGAGAAGATATTAGAGGAATCAGGGAGATGATTAAGCAAAGCAATGATATCGGGTCTATCAGTAAACCTCCCTTGTTCACTCCAGATATGGACTATGCATACTGGAGAGATAGATTTGAGCTGTACGTAGACTTTCATTGTCCAGAACTCTGGGGTCCACTGAAACAACGATATGTGGCTCCAGTTGCTGAAGGGAATTATCGAGGTATTCCTCCCGCAAAAACATACAACGCAATGACACCTCAAGAAAGAAAGGAATTTGAGGTAGAACGGAAGGCTCACTCAGCTATCTGCATGTGCTTAACAAAGGATGTCATGAGACTCTTTAAAACTCATGACATAACTTATGACTTGTGGAAAGCAATTGAAACAAGATGCGGAGGTAATGCCAAATACAAGGAGGCTAAGCTAGAACTTATAAAGAAGCAATATGATCTGTTCGATATCCTCCCAAATGAAACAACTTCTGGGCTGTTTACTAGATACTCACAGTTGGTTAGTGAGTTAACTGAAGGAGGTTATAATTTAACTCCTCTTGAGATAAATAAGAAGTTGTTGGACGTGTTACCAAGTGCCTGGGATGTGAAGGTACAGTTCCTGAAAGAAAATCAAGAATTAACCATGATGAGTTTGGACCAATTAATAGGTGTCCTTCAAGCTCACGCTATGGAATTAAAGAAGAAGGAATGTAAGTCAGGTGGATTTGTACAAAATCCGTCACTGTATGGAGGACAAGTTAATTCCGGCAAGAGCTATGGTGGAATGGCGTTCATGACGGATACCAATTCATCATCGTATTCATCTGGGGCTGAACATGCAGCCTTTGTTTCTGGTGCTTCACAAGGCACACCTCAACAACAAGTTCCGATGTCTCCAGCAATTCAAGAGCAAGCTGCCGTCTACACAGCTTTTCTGAGCTCTTACAAGGATTTGGTTACTCAACCAAACATCACTCTGGAGATGACAAAGGAAGATTATGGTCAACTAGACGACGATGATCTAGAACAGATGGATCTGACCTGGTCTATGGTGATGATTACAAGGAGGGTTAACAAATTCTTGCAGAGGACGGGACGCACGAGCTTAGAAGGAAATGGAAAAATGGGCTTCGGTTTTGATAAGAGAAAGGTCCGATGCTACAATTGCCAAAACTTGGGACATTTCGCCAGGGAATGCGAGAAACCCAAGATGCCACCATCGGGTCTTACAAAGCCTGATCCTCCGAAAGAGAAAGCGCAAGAAAAATAAAAGGAAAATGTCAAGTCTTTGGCTGCTGATAACGCCTTGGTGGTTTTTCAGCCTACCACTTTAGACTGGAATGCACAAGCACTGCAATATCAACATTGTTTAATGGCTCATATCACACCAGAGGTACATACTGACATAATTGAGCCTTTGAATTGTGTTGCTTGTATTCAATTAACTGAATCTCTTGAGGTCTATCAAAAGGAAAATTTAGAGTTGCGGGAAAAGCTAGCAAAACTTACAGAATCTAATAGGTTTTTAAAAGAAAATGAAAAACTTTATGAAAACCATATTGCACCTCATAAGTTAGATACTCAAACCTATAAAGCTAAGGTCTTTAGTCAACAAGATGCAATTAAAAGCTATCTTACTGAAATTGAACTGTTGAACAAAGAACTGTCTGATTTAAAAGTTGAGTATGATAACCATAAAAGCAAAATCTTAGGTTCTTCATCCGCAACTGTTGTTTTTAATGAAATCATTAACAAGCAAGGGTCAGGCGGTAAAAAGAAGGAAGGACTTGGTTATAACCGAATACTGTCGCGTGCCTGTTAAGGAAGGCTTTGAAGAGATTCCAGTTGATTATACCAAGCTGTATGGTATTAAAGCGAAAGAAGCTAAACAAAACAAACTGACAAAGGAGAAAACCAAACAGTCAGAGTATCCTTTGCCTCAGTTTGTTAAGCCTGGATGTGAATCTCCGTTTAGTGTTGAGGAGATTGTTGAGATAGAGGATATTACCGATCAGGAGTATCCTAAGGTTAAAAAGGTTGAAGTGCAAAAAGAGGAACCGAAAATTCAGGTTCCAAAAGAAAAAGGAAAACAAAAGGTTTTAAATAAGAAACCTCAAACTTTACAGACACCTGTAAAGATTTTGAGATGTGATTCAAATGTAAAAACTGAAAAATTTTCTTGTGATAAACCTTCAACATCAACCTTTCAACCTCAGCAAGTATCTTCTAAAACATGTTCCCAATGCTCATGTTCTAGAAATGCTTCTCCACCTCCTTTGGAATGTCCTCCGTCTCAACCTTGTGTTGAGAATCGTTCTTGTTTCTACTGAAGAAACAAGGACATTTAATTAGCAGTTGTCCCAAGCTTTCTCATCATCGCTATGGGAGAGATATGCCTAGGCCATCGGTTTATAGAAATTCACCTTCAAAATCACCACCTAGGCATTACTTAAAGTCTCCCAAGCCTACTGAGAAGCAGAGTAATGTTGGGCGAAATTCTTTGCCAAAATCAAAGCCCAATATTACTCCTAAGCCAAAATCCAAACCATCAAAGGTTTGGAAACGCAAAGAATCCATTGTTGATTCTTCGGTTGTCAGCAATAAGACATCAGATGAAAAGTCTGATTTGTTTAAAGATAAAATTTTAACTGATGTGCTTATTGTTGATAACCTTGGTAGACCTAAGTCTGTAAAGGCTTAGGTCACCGTTTCTCACTAATCTCCCTACTTTTTGTGTTGCAGCAGTCTGAACGTGTTAAGGATAGCGAATGGTATATGGATAGTGGCTGCTCGCGACACATGACAGGCGATGTGTCTCTTCTTGTGGATATTAAACCATTCGCAGGAGGATATGTCGCCTTTGCAGGAGATACGGGAGGAACAATTTCAGGTCGTGGAACGCTAACAAATGGATCTGTTAGCTTTGAGAACGTGAACTACGTGGAACAGCTTACGCACAATCTGCTAAGTGTTTCACAGGTCTGTGACAAGGATTATACCACAGCGTTCACGAAAAAGGAATGTGTGATACTGAAGCCTATGTATGTCATTCCGGAGGAATGGGTGCTAATGCGTGCACCTAGAAAAAATGACACCTATGTGTTGAACATGCGTACTGTGGAGACTACAAGTGAATACACCTGTCTCCTTTCAAAGGCTTCTGAAAAAGAATCGCTCCTTTGGCACAGACGGATGGGACATATTCATTTCCGTAAAATTAATTTTCTGATTAAAAATGATTTAGTGATCGGAGTTCTAAAACAGTCATTTGCTTTGAAGGATGACTGTATTTCTTCCCACAAGGGCAAACTCCATAAGAAGTCCCATAAGTCTAAAGTTGTGAATTCTATTTCTGCTCCTTTGGAATTATTGCATATGGATCTTTTTGGTCCAATTTCTACAAAGAGCATTGGTGGATGAGCTTATTGTTTGGTAGTCACTGATGACTACTCAAGGTTCTCGTGGGTATACTTTCTTGCTACAAAGGATGAGACAGCAGGAATTCTGGTTTATTTGTTGGATAAGTTGGCAAATCTGTGCAACTTAAAGGTGAAGAGACTGCGGAGTGACAATGGAACTGAGTTCAAGAACTCAACTCTCGAGCTATTCTGTGCTTCACGAGCCATTGATCATCAATTCAGTGCTCCAAGAACTCCTCAACAAAATGGAGTTGCAGAAAGAAAGAATAGGACCATTATCGAGACAGCTCGAACTATGCTAGCAGATTCAAAGCTGCCTATCATTTTTTGGGCTGAGGCAGTTAATACTACCTTTTATGTTCTGAATAGGGTGCTGACGGTTAAGAAGAAGAATAAGACATGCTATGAACTTTTTAATAACCGTAAGCCGAACCTGGAGTTCCTAGAGCCGTTTGGGTGTCCGTGCATGATCATGATTACAAAGGATCGTGTCTCTAAGTTTGGTGATAAAGCTATTGAAGGGATTTTTCTTGGATATTCAGTCAATTCTCCAAACAAAAGAGTCTACAACAAAACGACGAATCAAATTGAGGAGCATTTTGAGGTAAAATGTCTAAGATACACGAAACCTCCTCAAGGCATGGGTCCGGATTGGTTCTTCAACTATGGGAAACTCTTCAACTCTTTCAATATTCCGGAAGAAGATGATACGGAAGAATTGGTTACTATGCTTCATGGAATAGATATTTCTCAAGAACCATCCAGTTCTAGTTCTAAATCAACCGGTCAAACACCCGATGCGGCATCCAATACATCTCCTGAAACACCCACTCCAACACCTACTCAAGCACCTGCTTCTACATCTACACCACCACCCACACCCATACCCAAACCACCATCATCGAATGTTCCTTCTACTTCAGGACCGTTCAATGTAGAGGACTTTCCGAACATGCCTCCTTTAGAGGAAGCTGAAGAAGATGACGAGGAAATGAATCACTCTCATTTCTATGCCCATGAAGAAGAACATGAGACACCTGAAAGTTCTCATGTCCCTGAGTCATCTGCTGCTCCTGCTTCTGAAGGAGATTTGAACAACCTGGAATTGACTCTTGTGCCGGCTGTCATTCCAATCACTCGTATACACAAGGATCACCCTGTTGAAAATATAATTGGTGATCCTCATTCTAAAGTTCAAACGAGGAATCAAGCTCAGCAACCCATTGAAAACAAGAAAACATCAGCTGAACAGATTTTGGGCCTCATGGCATCTGCACATTCATGCCATCTTTCTCAAATTGAACCCAAAAAGGTTGAGGAAGCATTGAAAGATCCATTCTGGGTCGAGGCGATGCAAGAGGAATTGCAGCAATTTAAGAAGCTGCAGGTTTGGGAATTAGTGCCCTTACCGAAAGGTGCTCATATAACAGGTACTCGATGGGTCTACCGGAACAAGATGGATGATAGAGGTGTGGTAATTCGGAATAAAGCGCGATTGGTAGTTCAAGGCTTCAGCCAAATTGAGGGCTTGGACTATGATGAAGTATTTGCCCCCGTTGCTCGATTGGAATCTATCAGAATCTTTATGGCATTTGCTTCATTCAAAGGATTTCGACTTTACCAGCTGGATGTGAAATGTGCTTTCTTATATGGAGAAGTAGACGCTGAGATATACGTAAGACAGCCTCCAGGCTTTGAAGACCCTGCACATCCTAATCATGTGTACAAATTGAGTAAAGCGTTATATGGTCTTCATCAATCGCCTAGACTATGGTATGAGAGGCTCACTACGTATCTGTTAAAGAATGGTTTTACAAGAGGTCAAATTGATAGCACACTTTTCACAAAAGGAGAAGGAGAAGATCTACTTCTGGTACAAGTGTATGTGGACGACATCATATTCGGTTCTCCAAATGAGGCTTTGTGCAAAGAATTCGAGGTTTTAATGAAGTCTGAGTTTGAGATGAGCGCGATGGGAGAACTTACGTTCTTTTTAGGTGTGCAAGTTGAGGAATCCGTTAAAGGAATTTATATTCATCGGTCAAAGTATGTCAATGATATGCTGACTAGGTATGATTTGCTCAATTGTAAACCCTACGGTACTCCCATCGAGATAAATCACAATCTTGGAACCGACGAAGATGAAGAAGATTGCAAGGAGAAAGACTATCATTCAATGATAGGCTCTCTAATGTATCTGACTGCCTCAAGACCGGATATTATGTTTGCGGTTTCGCTATGTTCAAGATATCAAGCGAAGCCAAAGGTAACTCATATGAAGGCAGTGAAACGAATTTTTGGGTATCTCAGACATAGGCCAACTCTTGGTCTATGGTATTCAAATGAGAAATCATTTGAGTTAACTACCTATTCGGATTCAGATCATGACGGCTGTAAATTGGATAAGAAGTCAACGACTGGAGGATGTCAGTTTCTCGGATCGCGGTTGGTTTCTTGGCAGTGCAAAAAGCAAACTACGGTTGCTACTTCTACAGCCGAGGCCGAGTATGTTGCTGCTGCGAGTTGCTGTTCTCAAGTTCTTTGGATTCAGCATCAACTACGTGATTACGGGTTCATTCTTTCTATGACTCCTATTCATATAGATAATACTGCTGCTAGTTCAATAACTCGCAATCCCGTACAGCATTCTAAGACCAAACATATTGAACTTAGGTTCCACTTCATACGGGATTGCTATGAGAAACACCTTATAGACCTTGTCCACATAGATACCCTTAAGCAAAGTGCCGATCTTTTCACAAAGGCCTTTTTGCGTGCTCGGTTTGATGAACTAATCAGTATGATTGGGTTAAGGTTCTTTTTATCTAAAAAGTAATTTAAATAAATGTCTATGATCTTGTGATAACACCATGGGATGTATGACACAAAGTCTTAATTCCTTAGCAAAGCTTGACATACTTCTAAAAATGGATAGTATATTTGAGATCTTTTGGGGGAGTATAATGATTGATACCTCTGTTGTACGTAAGTACAGACCTGGTTTCAATTCATTCTATTCTCAAAATTAAGCAAACGTGAGTCAAAGTGCTTGCAACGTCTAAAAATATAAGGTACTGATCAAGGTCGCCAATTGAATAAATCAAGTTTGGTTTGACTGCGATTGGTTTTGCTTAAACCTGAATCAAGTTATGTTGCTCTGTTGTACGTAAGTACAGACCTGTCACCGTTGGCTTGATTCTTAAAATTGATCCTCTTATATTCTTTCTAAATTTGGATACTATGTTCATGTCTAAGTTAGGGGGTATATCTATGGTGGAATCATAGTGAAATATTCATACTAACAATAAAAGGTCAGCTCAGAGATACGGATGTAACATGTTTAGGTGGACAAACAATACCAATAATTGTCTTGAAATAATTTTTATGAAAGGTATTTTAAATGTGCCAAGTAAATTTAAAATGGAAAAATATACTGATAATTGAAATAACACTTACTGTTCCTAATAATTGCATGTTATTCCGATATGATCCCTAATCAGATTAAATCAACTCCGTCACCAAAAAGAATGTGTTAATTTTGATTTTCCTTTTTGGTAGGGTTTTGGTTTATAAATTTACGTTACTTTGGTGTTAATTTAGTTTGTTTATCCAAGTTACTTATTATTTTTCAAATCGTAATCTCGAAAACTAAATATCGAAATCAAAATCACAAAGTCTAACTGTTGCGACATAATCGTCTACGTCGCAGACAATGTCGCATTCGACGTCGCATATAGGGTTCGAGTATAAATATCTCCCACCCTGCGACGTATATGTCACACTATTCACATATCTCTTGCGACGTCGTGTGCGACATCACAAGTGTCGATTGCGACATCGTGCTCGGAGTTTTGATTTTGATTTCTAGAGGCTTTTGTTACGTTTCCTTCCCGTCTTCGTGTTCTACTAGCTTTACTCGACCTTTAGGTATAATTTTTACCTACTCTTACCGTGTAAATTGCATTTATTTGTTCAATATATATTGCGGGTTTAAAGGGGTCACGGTTTAGGGTAATAAACACATGATTTTGTGCAGTATTTGGGAAACTAAAGGGTGTGTTTTGTTTGTGTGTGCATTGCGCACATCTTGGCTTGATTGATTTTGAAAAACCCCAAATTTGAAATCTAGGGTTTTCTGGGTTCGGATGAATGTTCATCTTTGCGACGTTGGCTGCGACGTTGCATCTGATATCGCATTTATTTGGTAATTTGCAGTAATATGCAACAACCTGTCCTATGTCGCATTTTTTGTGACGTCCTGTACTATGTCGCAGGTTCTGCGACGTACGGTACTATGTCGCATTTTCGTGCGACCTCATCTGTTATGTCGCGTTTTCCTGCGACTACAAGCATAACGTCGCATTTTGAATCAACTGTGATTAATTTCACAATAAACTGCAAAATGCGACATCCCTTAGACGTCACATTTCTTCTGTGCAACATTAACACCAATGTCGCTTGTGCTTCTGTTTTGATTTTGAATGCGACAACAACTCTGATGTCGCATATATTCAATTCGATGAATCTTAGCGTTGCTGTTTCTAACTGTCAACTTTTATCCAGCAATGGCGGGCGATTTCTTTCAGTTACTTACTGAATAAGAAAGACTGTGTTCACTGCTTCTGCCCAAAAGAGTGTCACCGCTCGCCCTTCCGCGGCTAGAAGATTTATTTTCGAGTCGTGGATGTTTTTGGGCTTTCTGGTGGCTTGAGCGCGTTATTCATCGATCAAGTACCTTAAAGCTTAGGTTTATTATGTGCCAGTTTTTCTGATCCGGTGGGATTCTCTCCTTGTCCTGAATCTTGGCTTCATGGTCTGGAGGAATTCCTTCATTATCCTGGATCTTTGTCTTTTGGTCTGGTGGGATCCCGTCCTTGTCTTGGATCTTAGCCTTTTTTGTATATATAGATGGCTCTTTGTCTTTGATTTTCGCTTGACCTTGTCTTGAATCTTGGCCGTCTATGTATCGAGCAACTCGTAGATTTGGGTCTAGGTTTAGGGTTTAGGATTTGATATATGTACTCATTACCTTGTAATTATTATTTATATCAATGAAACCCTAATTTTGTGACAATGTTCTCCATATATGTTCTGTTTATGCTAACGTGCTTCGAGTTTCTACTTGTCTTATTTTTTTTTCAGACATGTCTCTGGCTTATGAACCTCGTCACAACACAGTAGCTTTTCTGGATGATACTCACAAGAATGCTGTTCCGTTTCGCCCGATGATTGCTTTTCTACGACGTTCGAGAATTTATCATGCAATATCGGATTCTACAGTCGTTTACAAGAATTTGGTTGGACCATTCTGGAGAAATGCTTTGGTCGTTACTGACAATGCTGTGCCTCGCATCATTTCTATGGTCTTGAATACTCAAATTGTGGTGACCGAGCAGGGTATTCGTGAGTTACTGCAGCTGAATGATCATCCAGATATGCCAATAAATTTCGAGAACTCTTTCATCGTGGGAGGAATGGCTAGAATGGGATATCCAGGAGTACCGACTGATCAATATCGAAAGGCCAACCTTACCAAGGTCTGGAGGTACCTTATGCACATTTTCATCGTTTGCTTATCCTCCAGGAAGGCCGGAACAGATGGTATTAGTCACCGTTTAGCTTCTGCAATGCTTGCGCTTGTATACAATAAGCCTTACAACTACTCAGGTCTAATCTTCAAAGCCATGGTTGACAATGTGAATGTTGGGGCTTCTAAATGGGAGTTGTATCCAAGATTTGTTCAACTTTTCATCAATCACAATTATCCAGATCTTCAACAGCATGGCGACGTGGATAATATTCTAAAGATCACGCCGATGATGAGTAGGATTTTTGCAGTCTGTGCTGCTCAAGAAAAAGGGGTTCAGGAACCACCGGATACTCCTTTGTTTGGTGCCATTATTGATGAACATTATGTTCCACCTGATCCTCAATATATGGATGCACCAGCTCAACAACAACAAGAACAGTTTGTGGAAGTACCGGTTCAACATAATAATGACCCAGTTGAGAATGTGTTGGTACAAATTGAATAGTTTGGTCACGTTGAGGATATGCCTGTGGACTCTGCTTCTCGTCATACAATAGATGATTCTTCCTCAAGTGACTCGGCGTTGGAAAAACCCAAAGACGGTGGTGAAACACCTTCTGATTCAGATGGTGCGGTTCCTCATCCTAATCAAATGGAAATAGTCAGACGTCAAAATCCTGAGCGTTATAAGAGGATTCAACGACGTATTCAACAGGGCAAACGTCATATTCCACGGGATACTGGCAAGCGTATTCGAGATGGTGACGATCCTACTGATGCAGATTATCAGCCTTCTCCTCGCCGTGCTCGTCAATCTTCTTCCACTAGAGTTCCAGTAATCCCACCACAACAAGCTTTGGTCATCGAACCAACACCTGCCTTCTTGCAAAAGATGATGGATGACATGAGGCAGATGCAACAACAGCTACAGGAGCAAGCTGAAAGAAATGCTTCTCAGTATGCAATCATTGAGGTTCAATCAAAGCAAATAATGGAACTACAGACTAGGGTAAATGTTTTGGAGGCCAGGTCTATTGCCTCGGGGGAGTATGGGTCCAGGGTACCCAATGTTGAGTCAATAGGACCAGAGTCTGTAACTCAAACCCCTGTAATTGAAAATGTTAATAATGAAAATGTTCCCATTTTGGATTATTTCAGTGTTGATGATATTCCAGGCCAGCCAAGACCATTAGCGGTCGATTATTCTTTTGCTGATTTGACATATATTCAGAGAATGGTCAATGAAACTGGTACTGAAACGGAATCAGAATATGTGTTTGATATGGATGACGATGTTTCAATTGAAGATGAAAAATTAGGTCCTGACGAAGTTTATGACGAAGCACCGTTTATTGAGACCGACTCAAGTGAAGACGAGGGGCCTGTAAAATTTTCTCATGGAGAATCTAGTACTTCTTGGGCAGAGCCTACTAAAGAGTCTACATCAACAGGACTTCCAGCTCAAGAGATACCGGCACCAGATTCAGCAGTACCAGAAACTGAATCTTCTGTACCTGAAGATGAAACTACTGAAGACAAGACAGAAAGAAATAAGAGTTGGTGGCCTAAAGGACGTAATCTAAGACGTGTACCGGTTAAGTGTCAGTTCTACGAAGTTCGTGGTGATTATAAAGGGCTGATTAAAAGTTGGAAAGTTCAGAGAAAGATGATAATGATAAAAAGTATGGACGGAGTTCAGTACTTCAAGTTAAGATTTTATCAATTGAGTACATTACCCAAAGTGGAGATAAACAGATTTGCTCAATTGAAAATGATCAATCCGTTCAAACATGGATATGCTGAGTTTTTCGAGAAAGAGCTGCGTCAAGAGGTTAGAACCAAAAGGTACAACTAATTGAAGCCAACACTCGGTACCCGGTATATTTTTAAGAAGAAGTTAAACCCAGCAACAGGAAAGCCTTTGGTTAAAGTTCACTATCCACCGGCTAATTGTTTGACAGAAATTCCTTTGGAACCAGTACCCTACAATTTTCTTAGCAGATTTGTTAAATGGGAACTTGATCCACATACTGGTGAAGCGGTAATTACTTTCGTTCCAGATTCTGAACCGTAACTAGAAGTCGGAGGTATTTGGAACTTGCGACAGGCAACGTTCAGAGTTTATGATCATATGAGTTTGATAAATCTGCATGAAAATGATTTAAGAAAACTCTTTGATGATAGGATTCGGGTTAACAGAAATAATGAGTTCAACAAATGTTTAGCTGATCAATTTTACAATGTGGTAAAAGTTTGTGTGACTCATGGAATTCACGCAGGAGGAAAATTTCCTGCAGGATGGGCTTAACTGAAGAAATTTGTGAAGACCAAGCTGAAGACACGGGGGAGTTTGTTGATGCATTTCATTGTGTCTGTCAGTTGGTCTAGTTAGAATTTGTAATTGGTTTTGAGTTCCTGACTCCTGCGACATTGTCTGTAATATCGCAGGTGCGACGTCAGGTTTTGGGCTTGCGACATTGTTTATGTCGCATGGGCCTGGGCCTGCGACATTGAGCTTAATGTCGCAGGAACTAGCAGGTTTAGTATAAATACGTTTTATGTATTCAGTTTTGGGTTGACGAAAACCCTAAAACGCAATTTGTCAAAATCCTCTGTAAGCTGATCGATTATAATCAATAATACAACGTTTAGTTTGATTTATATTGCATTCGATTATTTGTTTGGTTGTGATTATTGTCTAATTGTTTATTTCGCAAACAATTGGATTGACTCGTTCCGTTGAGATCCACATAAGGGGACTTACAGACGGTATCGGCCAAAGCGTCATTTAAGGGAGTCACTTAAAGAAGTGACACATAAACCGGCGTCACTTGAGGAGTGACGGTTTAAGTGACGGGAAAGTTCTAAAATTACCAACTAGCGTCAGTAATGTGTCACTAAGCTAGTGACGCAGGAAGTGACGCAACGATGAAGATCATCGTGTCACTGTTCAATCCCAGAAATCACGATGAACACTTTTTGGGGCTTTTGAAATCTGGTGTTACCAAAAGTTGCGCATAACACATACGAGTAAAAAACACCAACTATTAACATTAAACATTAACAAATCAATGCCTAATTCGTGTGATTTTTGTAAACCCTAAAACCCGTAACCCTCATTAACGATTAAATCATAAATACTTAAGTACAGGGGTTAAGATTAGTACCAAAAGAAGCGTATGAGTAGGGGGAACAAGAAGATGTAGGCCGATTGCACGCAAGAAGCTTGAAAATCCACAGAAGATCGAAAATTTGCACACAGTCGAAGTGACGCAGAGACAGTTTAGTGACGCAGTAAGTGACAGGTATTGAATATGTTTGATGGTGAGGAATAGTGTCGGGTCGAGAGGTATTTATACCTAAACCCTATTATGCGTCATTTAACCCGTCACTAGTAGTGTCTCTTCATGCGTCACTAATAGCATCACTTACCAAGTGACGCATACTGACAATTTTTGAAAAAAAATTTAAATTTTGAGATTTTCTCGTGCTTTTGCGTGTTATGTTCGGTACTTAAATTTGACAGTAAATGTAACTTGGTTATAACACAAATAAAAATTAAAAAATAAATTCAAACAAACTTTAAAATTACAAATACTTAAAAAAAAATTAAGACATTCTTTTTGGTGACGGAGTTGATTGAGTCTGGTTAGGGATCATATCGGAATAACATGCAATTATTAGGAAAAGTAAGTATTATTTCGATCATCAGTATATTTGTCCATTTTAAATTTACGTGGCACATTTAAAATACCTTTTATAAAAATTATTTCAAGACGATTATTGGTATTGTTTGTCCACTTAAACATGTTACATCCGTATCTCTGAGCTAACATTTTATTGTTAGTATGAATATTTCACTGTGACTCCACCATAGACATACCCCTTTAACTTAGACATGA
The DNA here is from genome assembly GCA_963422505.1 of Pseudognaphalium luteoalbum. Lineage (NCBI taxonomy): Eukaryota > Viridiplantae > Streptophyta > Magnoliopsida > Asterales > Asteraceae > Pseudognaphalium > Pseudognaphalium luteoalbum. The sequence continues at coordinate 32,339,189 of OY730195.1, forward strand.
ACATAGTTTCCAAATTTAGAAAGAATATAAGAGGGTCAATTTTAAGAATCAAGCCAGCGGTGACAGGTCTGTACCGACGTACAACAAAGCAACATAACTTGATTCAGGTTTAAGCAAAACCAATCGCAGTCAAACCAAACTTGATTTATTCAATTGGCGACCTTGATCAGTATCTTTGAATTTTAGACTTTGCAAGTACTTTGACTCACGTTTGCTTAATTTTGAGAATAAAATGAATTGAAACCAGGTCTGTACGTACGTACAACAGAGGTATCAATCATTATACTCCCCCAAAAGATCTCAAATATACGATCCATTTTTAGAAGTATGTCAAGCTTTGCTAAGGAATTAAGACTTAGAGTCGTACATCACAAGGTGTTATCACAAGATCATAGACATGTAATTAAATTACTTCTTAATAACCCAGAGACCGGTGTGTATCATGCCTACCAATACATCGTGTGATGAAGCTAATGGTTATAAAAACTATTTTAAATATGTCAGATAAACCTACTGACACATCCAAGATAAACCTTAAAATTCCATTTTGTGCATGTCATCCGATGTACTATCATATCCCAAGTTGTTTACAGACACAACTCAACCTCTATTTTAAAAATGTAGCAACCGTGCATTTCTTTGATACTAAATAGTATAAAGAGTGGCCGTTGCCTTTTTTTTTTTAACACAAAAACAAATAACTCTACGTTCCAAGTTACAAATTAGTTTTAGGAAAAAAGAACCTTAAACCAATCATATTGATCAGTTCATCAAACCGAGCACGCGAAAAGGATTTTTTGAAAAGATCGGCATTTTGCTTAAGGGTATCTATGTGGACAAGGTCTATAAGGTGTTTCTCGTAGCAATCCCGTATGAAGTGGAACCTAAGTTCAATATGTTTGGTCTTAGAGTGCTGTACGGGATTACGAGTTATAGAAATAGCAGCAGTATTATCTATATGAATAGGAGTCATAGAAAGAATGAGCCCGTAATCACGTAGTTGATGCTGAATCCAAAGAACTTGAGAACAGCAGCTCGCAGCAGCAACATACTCGGCCTCAGCTGTAGAAGTTGCAACCGTAGTCTGCTTTTTGCACTGCCAAGAGACCAACCGCGATCCGAGAAACTGACATCCTCCAGTTGTTGACTTCTTATCCATTTTACAGCCACCATGATCCGAATCAGAATAGGCAGTTAACTCAAATGATTTATTATTTGAATACCATAGACCAAGAGTTGGCCTATGTTTGTTTCACTGCCTTCATATGAGTCACCTTTGGCTTCGCTTTATATCTCGAACATAGCGAAACCGCAAATACAATATCCGGTCTCGAGGCAGTCAGATACATTAGAGAGCCTATCATTGAACGATAGTCTTTCTCCTTGCAGTCTTCTTCATGCTCGTCGGGTCCAAGATTGTGATTTATCTCGATGGGAGTACCATAGGTTTTACAATTGAGCAAATCATACCTAGTCAGCATATCATTGACATACTTTGACCGGTGAATATAAATTCCTTTAGCAGATTGCTCAACTTGCATACCTCGAATTCCTTGCACAAAGCCTCATTTGGAGAACCGAATATAATGTTGTCCACATAAACTTGCACAAGAAGTAAATCTTCTCCCTCTCCTTTGGTGAAAAGTGTGCTATCAATTTGACCTCTCGAAAAGCCATTCTTTAACAGATACGTAGTGAGCCTCTCATACCATAGTCTAGGCGATTGATGAAGACCGTATAATGCTTTGCTCAGTTTGCACACATGATTAGGATGTGCAGGGTCTTCAAAGCCTGGAGGCTGTCTTACGTATATCTCAGCGTCTACCTCTCCATAAAGGAAAGCACATTTCACATCAAGTTGGTAAGGTCGAAAGCCTTTGAAGGAAGCAAATGCCATAATAGTTCTGATAGATTCCAATCGAGCAACAGGGGCAAATACTTCATCATAGTCCAAACCCTCAATTTGGCTGAAGCCTTGAACTACCAATCGCGCTTTATTTCGAATTACCACACCTCTATCATCCATATTGTTCCGGTATACCCAACGAGTACCTGTTAGATGAGCACCTTTCGGTAAAGGCACTAATTCCCAAACTTGCAGCTTCTTAAATTGCTGCAGTTCCTCTTGCATCGCCTCTACCCAGAAAGGATCTTTCAATGCTTCCTCAACCTTTTTAGGTTCAATTTGAGAAAGATGGCATGAATTTGCAGATGCCATGAGGCCCAAAACCTGTTCAGCTGATGTTTGCTTGTTTTCAACAGGTTGCTTTGCTTGATTTCTAGTTTGAACTTTAGAGTGAGGATCACCAATTATATTTTCAACAGGGTGATCCTTATGTATACGAGTGACTGGAATGACAGCCGGCACAAGAGTCAATTCCAAGTTGTTCAAATCTCCTTCAGTGGCAGGAGCAGCAGATGACTCAGGAACATGAGAACTTTCAGGTGTCTCATGTTCTTCTTCATGGGTATAGAAGTGAGAGTAATTCATTCCTTCGTCATCTTTTTCTGCTTCCTCTAAAAGAGGCATGTTCGGATCATCAGGAAAATCCTCTACATTGATCAGTCCTAAAGTAGAAGGAACATCCAAAGATGGTGGTTTAGGTATGGGTGTTGGTGAAGGTGTAGATGTAGAAGCAGGTGCTTGAGTAGGTGTTGGAATAGGTGTTTCAGGAGATTGATTGGATGCCGCAGTGGGGTTTGGATCGGATGGTTTAGAAGTAGAACCGGATGTTTCTTGAGAAATATCGATTCCATGAAGCATGGTAACCAACTCTTCCGTATCATCTTCTTCCGGAATGTTGAAAGAGTTAAAGAGTTTTCCATAGTTGAAGAACCAATCCGGACCCATGCCTTGAGGAGGTTCCGTGTACCTTAAACATTTCACCTCAAAATGCTCCTCTATCTGATTTGTCGTTTTGTTGTAGACTCTTTTGTTTGGAGAATTGACTGAATATCCAAGAAAAATCCCTTCCACAGCTTTATCACCAAACTTAGAGACACGGTCCTTTGTAATCATGATCATGCACGGACACCCAAACGGTTCTAGAAACTGTAGGTTCGGCTTGCGGTTATTAAAGAGTTCATAGCATGTCTTATTCTTCTTCTTAACCGTGAGCACCCTATTCAGAACGTAACAGGAAGTATTAACTGCCTCAACCCAGAAAATGATAGGCAACTTTGAATCTGCTAGCATAGTTCGAGCTGTCTCGATAATAGTCCTATTCTTTCTTTCTGTAACTCCGTTTTGTTGAGGAGTTCTTGGAGCACTGAATTGATGATCAATGCCTTGTGAAGCACAGAATAGCTCGAGAGTTGAGCTCTGATACCAGTTGTGAGTGCCCCTTGTCTTGGATCTAGATGATTGTTGACTGTGATTGTAAGGCGGAATCAAACAATCACACGAATAACTAAAGATCACAAACCGAAAACACGTAAACGAATCAAATATGATGTTGTATTGATAACCGTAACTGATCAGATTGTTTACAAGGTTGTAATTTCGACAAATGGTGCTAGGGTTTCGTCAACCCTAGCCAAAAACCCGTAGGTTTGTATTTATACTAAACAAAAGTCAGCAGACATGCGTCACTTGGGAAGTGTCGCATGTCACCGTCCTCATGCGTCACTAGCCTAAGTGTCGCATACCGACACTAGGCAAGTGTCGCCTACAGTGACGCTAGTAATAAAAGTAACTTTTCTATTACAATTTAACTAACGACACTATACAACTCGATAGACCAACTGACTGACAACCTAAGTGTACCAACACAAATGCACAGACCAATTTAGCTGACAACTATCCTCTAATCCAGGTCCCCATTTACAGACATCCAGAGGACGTTAGTATCATGGCATGAATTGTTCATTGAACAATAACATGAACAGGATTTAACCCGCGGAACCGGTTGGGATAATCTGTCTAGCGGTCAAATGAATTGTTCATCATTAATCCTATAGTCATCATAACTATTTCATGCACGTAAACCTACCTGTATTATGTTTATCATGTTTATGAAGATCTAATTAGCAGGGCAGTGATAGTGGTTATGTATGTCTAGCATGCAGTACCTAAGCAACAATCAAACAAGAACATGCAATAGGATGGAACACTAGCAGTACAGCAACTGACCTGATAACAAATCATGGATACCCCGGAAGTTGTCCTAAAGATACACAACAAACAAGCATGAACCTAATCTATCTATAATCCTATGCTTTGTGTCCCTCGGATATGTCTCAATCAAGGGAACAACGACCATGTTGAGTTCATTAATCATCATACACATAATAGTTGGCAATCCTACTTCTAGTAATGGGCCCAATTTTAGGGAGGAGAATACAAACCACATCATAAGTTGGACAGATAAACGGACAGAGGTTCAGCCTATAAGTTTACAAACAGTTTAAACTCATACAAACAGAATAACGGCATGTTACAATTGGGATCATTATTTCCACAACGGATTATGCCCACGACTTTCATAGCTTCCACATTCCGTACTCCACACATTAGTGATGTTTCCGGCGCTATACAAATGAAAGCCGTATAACGTTACCTCTGTTGTTTCATAATGGTGATATCCCAACTGTATCATAACTATCCTAACATTGCATACATCACAGCAAACATTGATTTGTCTAGCCTAGCATAATTCTAGCATTCATTCCTAAGCATGCATAATAAGATAACATGATTATACGAATAAATACGAGAGATTGTATTAAACCTGAATAAGAGAGTAATACAGACAAATCTTCACAAATCTGAAGTCTCGGAGTAACTCCGTACACAAGCTACTAAGAGCTTCTACAGCTAACCTACTAATTTTCCTCTAACTCCTAAGAGTAGTGCTAGAGAGAGAATGCTAAACTATTCTAGAGAGAAAGAAATGAGAGAAATGAGATGAGAGGTGTGTGAAAACTAGAAATGGAAGGCTCTATTTATAGGAGAAGGGAGGTAGCCATGGTACAAGTCTTGAAGCGTTGAATACAACCATCAAAGCAGCATACGGGGCAAGCGGACCAAGGGGGGTCAAACGGAACCTTCCAAGAGCAAACCCCCTGTATACGGCACCCTAAGGGCCATATACGGCACCTAGGGTACCGTATATGGTACCTAGGTGGCCAGGGGGTTCGTGCTCCATTTGCTGTATACTGACTTCTTGGTTGCTTGGTTCGTCCGTATCTTCTTCATTTGGAGTCCGTTTGGCTTGATTCTTGTGCCGTTGGATTCGTTTTTCCGTTACGATTCTAATGACACTAAGTTTGACAAATTTGGAAGTGTTTGACTTTTGCGTGTTCCGGATGACGATCGGCGAGCTTTTAGACTGTGTATTTTCTCCGTCTTTCGTCCGTTTCTTCTGATTCTTTCACCTCCGGTCTTGGATTTTCCTATAGAATCATAAAATGTAAATTAAGATTTGATTCTATAAGAAAGTTAGGAGCGGAATATTTAAGGTGATTATTTTGCCTCGGTTTGCGTGTTATTTAGACGTTTTTCATCGATGTTTGCAGCAACGTCTATATTTAGACTACCTTGGTGATTTTTAGTGAATAATGATGTTTTTGAAATGTTTTCACCAAAAAAAAGTCAAAAAAGTGTGGAAATAAGTACTTAAAAACATGACTTTTTGGGTCACATCAAGTATCCCACACTTAGACGTTGCTTGTCCTCAAGCAACATTCATCTATATTCCCTTTGAAAACATTTTTAAAACGGGTTTTTAAGGAGAGTTATGACATCCCTGTTAGTTACCATTTTCTCATATGAGTAGATAGTACTTTTTGGGTCCCATCAAGTATCCCACACTTAGACGTTGCTTGTCCTCAAGTAACATTCATCTATATTCCCTTTGAAAACATTTTTAAAATGGGTTTTTAAGGAGAGTTATGACATCCCTGTTAGTTACCATTTTCTCATATGAGTAGATAGTTTCAGAAAACAAGAAAAAATAAGATGATCCTTTTGGAAACATGAAGCGATTCTCATAGGCATACTTCCAACTCTCGTGATCTTTGAGTATACATGACTAGGCGATCTCACATAAGGTGGTCACTCAATTCACTTAATAGTGTATCGGGTTTCCTATCAATCTAGTTCAAACGAAATCGCTCATAAAGCCAGTCATGCAGTACTCATCGTCATAGGCTTGATCGAGAATCGGATCTCCACCACTTAGGTGAGAACGACGCTAATTTTCCCAAGACATTCGGGGGTTGTAATGTTTTGTGAGGGTTAAGGGGTATGGATAATGGAATTTTTGGGTTGTAGGGGTGTTGCTTATCTCAGGCTTTCCAACAATCATGAAAAACTTATTTGTAGAACGGATGAAGTAGCTACTCGTCTTCTATCGGATCTCCCTTTGAATGGTTGATACTTTGAAGCACTTTTAGCTTTATTTTCTTTTCTTTTTCTTTTCTTTCTTTTTCTGCTTTTTATTTTCTTTTCTTTTTCAGAATTTCTGTGTAAGAGAACTTCCGAGGATAATTTCTTTTCTTTGAGTCCTTCAGAAATCCTTTCTTTTATCTTGATCAATTCGAATCTTTTCTTTCAGGTGCTAATTTTCCCGCACCGTTGTTCTCTTGTCTCTCTTGTGTGCTAATTTTCCTGCACCTTTAAGAGAGGTTTGATTCTTTTTGGAGAACACGAACGAATAGGATGATCGAGTTGGATATTCCTCAAGGTGTTTTTCATAACCTTAGAAATTCTAAGATAAGGTTTTGGGAATTTGGGAAAGTGGTTTGTGTTTGAGGGTTTTGAAGAAATGAAAGGTTTAGGCTCAACAGGGTTTTCTAGGCGGATCATCGATACTAAAAATGAGCATCGGAAGGGTTTTGGGCTTGAAAGAGAAGGCTAAAAGGGGGTTCAAATCCTAATGAATATCAAGGTCATTTAATTGCGCCTATACCGCGTACGGTACACACCAATGTGGTCTCGAAGCGTATGTCAAGAGCAAGTTCAAATTCAGAGATACATGCATCGGCACACACAAGAAATGAACAATGTAGCATTAAAAATGAATGCTTTTAAGGCTCAAAACCACACTGCAAATTTGGGTTGTATGTGCCTAGTCATGCGATGCCCCTCTTAGATTATCGTTTCTTGCTTAGGAAATTTCTACCTTAATTTCCTTAAGTTTTTGAAATATTTTCCTCATATTTTGAAAACGGTTTCTTTCAGGCATACCAAAAACTCAAAAATTAGAGTTAAACGCAAGATTTAGCTCATATTTTTATTTTATTGAAAAATATTTTTGAAAAATTTGAAAAATTTTAGGGAACATTTTCTGAGATATGCCATGTAGACATAAAAATCGTTTATCCAAGGTATTCCATATCTACCATCCCACACTTAGAGGAACATTGTCCCTAATGTTCTCTTGAGTTGAGATTTTACGACTAAAATCCCACACTTAGAGTTTGAACATGTAAGAAAATGTTTCCTAAGTGTTGAATTGGGCTGGAATCCCACACTTAGTGATAAGTTAGGATGTGGCACAGATTATAACACATAAACTTAAGTAAACTTAGAATCATTAAAAACGAAGAAAGGTTTAAAGTACTCCCCATTCTGTTTAATGGACAGGACCAGATTAGTGTAGAAATGGTGCGTGTGATTTGCTGGATATGAGGACCAGTCTCGTGTAAGATCAGCCATTCCACAAAAAGCTAAGTTCTGCAATAAACATCACCACAACGTCATATCTCGAAAATAACAAAGAGTTATAAAAATCTAAGTACTGAAACAAGATAAAATAAACTAAATAAACTAAAAGTCATCAAGTAGATCATCGCTGTCAGGATCGAAGTCAGCATCAGCAGCAGCAAGGACTGAGGTGGGCGATGGTGCAGGCGCCTCCATCATATCCATGCTCGGCTCAGTAATGCCAGTAGAAGCATGAGCGTGAGGTGGGCTAAAGACATCCAACATAGCCATCAACTGCTCGGTAAATGAAGGCTCTGCTGATGTACTCCCTGATGACATGGCAGGATCAACAGCAGCAGGCGGAGCAGTCGAAGGTCCAACAGTGAACGGTCCAGCAGGTGGGAAAAATGACCAGGGCGGGCGAGACGGTTCTGGGTCCGAACCAAGATGGAACGGACAGTCAGAAGGCCTCAAAATCCCTACATGCATACAGAGGGTGGACATGATGTCATGCTGAAGATGGAGCGTCCGAAAGAGGGCCCAGGCTACCACCGAATCAGCAAGTGTAAGCCCATACTCGAGAGTGGGTATGGGGGCTGACTGGTGAGCAGGTGATGGGGATCTCTCAGCGGATGGCTCCTCATGAGTGATCGGGACATCAGTAAGATCCTCCTTAGGAATAGTGGGCATGGCCCTGCGTGCTCTACGTCCTCGTCTGCGATCTCTGCGATGTCTCGGTGGTCTCTCAGCTATGATCTCTCTGGTGTCACTAGAGCTATCCATCTTGAAATAAACAAAAATAAACAAGTAATGCATAAAATGACGAATACAAACGCATAGAGATCTGATGGCAGTGCAAAGATGTTTCATAAAAATTTCTGTTTTTAGAATTCTGGCATTTGCATCTTTGAGACTTATCTATGATTTTGGAGAAATTGAAGTTTGTAGTCAGATAAGTAGCAAATCCTGAAATTTTTGTCAGAGGTAATCATACTTAATAAAAATAAACTAAGAAGTAAAATTTTAACAGAAAAGTAAAGATAAGCTTGGGGTGCCTCCCAAGAGCGCTTGTTTTACGAGTCTCTAGCTTGACTCTTTGTACCTTTCTTGAAGACTCATGGAGGTTCAAAGATGAAGACGTCTTCCCTGATGGGAAAGTCTTCAACATAATGCTTTAAGCGATGACCATTAACTTTAAAATTACCTTCTGGGGCCTCGAGTTCGATTGCACCATAAGGAAATACCTTTGAGATCATGAATGGTCCGCTCCACCTGTTTTTGAATTTACCGAAGAATTTCTTAAATCGCGAATTGAAGAGCAGCACCTTGTCTCCTTGTTTAAACCTAGAAGGCTTCAGTTTAGCGTCGTGGACCCTTTTAGTTCTTTCTTTGAAGCTCAGCGAACTGTCGTACGCCTGGTCCCTTAGCTCTGCTAACTCATTCAATTGCATTCTCCGTTGTTCTCCAGCTGCTGAAATTTCCAAGTTGCAATGTTTTAAAGCTCAATATGCCCGATATTCCAATTCAAATGGAAGGTGACACGCCTTGTCGTAGACTAGCCGATACGGTGTGGTTCCTAATGGTGTTTTGTAGGCAGTTCTGAATGCCCACAACGCATCGTCCAATTTTTCGGCCCACCTATGCCCGTGATTCCTGACAGTTCGTTCCAGTATCCTTTTCAAAGCCCGATTTGTTGCTTCAGCTTGCCCATTTGTTTGTGGATGGTAAGCCGTTGAAGTTTTGTGAGTGACACCATACTGCTGCAGTACCCGCATGAATTGAGTATTGCAGAAATGTGTGCCACGGTCACTAATTATAGCTCTAGGAGTTCCAAATTGACTGAACAACTTTTTGAGGAACTGGGTTACTACTTTTGCATCATTGGTCGGAAAAGCTTGAGCTTCGGCCCACCTGGAGACATAGTCAACTGCGACTAAGATGTACTCTTTGCCGTTAGACTTAGGGAATGGTCCCATTAAATCTAATCCCCAGATATCAAAGATCTCCACGGCCTGGATATTAGTAAGTGGCATTTCGTTTCGGGCTGAGATTTTGCCTTGCCTTTGGCAGATATCACAGCGCTTCACCAGGTCGCAAGCGTCTCAAAATATGGTTGGCCAATAAAATCCGACATCGTAAACCTTTCGTGCAGTCATTTTGTTGCCATGGTGTCCTCCAGTAGGTCCGTGGTGGCTCTGGTGTAGAATTTGTTATGCCTCTTTCCCATCGACGCATCTTCAAATAAGTTGATTGGGACAAACCTTAAAGAGGTAAGGATCGTTCCAATAATAGTTCTTGATATCGCGGAAGAATTTTTGTTTCTGAGAGGTTGGCATTCCTTTTGGTACGATGTTTCCTACCAGATTATTAGCGAAGTCGGCATACCAAGGGTTGTGTGTGAACTCTGATCCTTGTTGGTAGCCTCCTACAGTCATGAGTTGTTCTTCAGGGAACTGATCTTGAATATCTTTCTCGTGCAACTTCTCCGTCGCTAGATTTTCCAATCGGCTGAGATGATCGGCCGCGACGTTTTCTGCTCCTTTCTTATCTTTAATCTCAATATCAAATTCTTGTAGGAGTAGAATCCATCGTAAAAGGCGCGGTTTAGCATCTTGCTTCTTGAAAAGGTATTTCAAAGCGGAGTGATCTGTGTAGACAATAGTTTTGGACAAGATTAGATAGGAACGAAATTTATCAAAAGAAAATACTACCGCAAGCAGCTCCTTTTCTGTAGTAGTGTAGTTCTCTTGAGCATCTGTGAGCGCGAAATCACTGGCGTCGCACATGATTTCAAATGGAAGACTCCAGTCGGGGGCAACCATGATCGGCGCATGTACAAGCTGATCCTTCAGGTAGTTAAAAGCTTTGAGACATTCATCTGTAAAGTCAAACGGGGTATCTTTTTCGAGAAGATGAGTCATAGGTCGAGAGACCTTAGAGAAATCCTTAATAAAGCGACGGTAGAATCCGGCATGACCTAGAAAACTTCGGATGGCTTTCACAGAAGTAGGGGGTGGAAGTTTTGAGATCGTTTTAACTTTTGCTTTGTCAACTTCAATTCCAGACTTTGAAATGCGGTGTCCTAGAACTATGCCTTCTTTCACCATGAAATGACATTTCTCCCAATTCGGGAAATAGGTTTGATTCTTCACATCGAGCAAGCATCTTATCCAAGTTAGAAAGACAAGTGGTGAAAGAATCCCCAAAAACTGAGAAATCGTCCATGAACACTTCCATGCACTGTTCAATCATGTCGTGGAAGATTGCTACCATGCATCTTTGAAAAGTCGCAGGTGCATTACATAAACCAAAAGGCATACGTCGGTAAGCAAATGTTCCATAGGGACAAGTGAACGTCATCTTTTCTTGGTCCTTCGGATCAAGAGGTATCTGAAAATAGCCCGAGAAGCCATCAAGGAAGCAGTAGAATTCGTTCCCTGACAGTCTTTTGAGCATCTGATCAATGAATGGTAGAGGGAAATGATCTTTGCGTATGGCTTCATTCAGTTTCCGATAGTCGATACACACCCTCCAACCATTGACGATTCGTTTTGGAATCAATTCATTGTTTTCGTTAGCGATGACCGTCATGCCTCCTTTCTTTGGGACGACTTGAACTGGGCTAACCCATGGGGAATCAGAGATGGGGTAAATCAGACCAGCATCCAGAAGTTTGATAACCTCCTTTTTAACCACGTCTTGAATCTTTGGGTTGACTCTCCTTTGCCTTTGAACTGATGGTCTGAAGTCGTTTTCCATTAAGATTTTGTGCGTGCAGTAGTTTGGACTAATCCCTTGTATGTCAGAGATCTTCCAAGCAATCGCCTTCTTGTGTGACTTTAGAACCTGTACCAATCTTGCTTTCTCTTCGGGCTTCAATTCTTTAGATATGATAACTGGTAAGTGCGAAGTGCCTTCAAGAAAAGCATATTCAAGGTGTGGGGGAAGTTCCTTTAGTTCCAATTCAGGTGGTTCTTCAGTAGAGGGTTTCATTCTAGCAATCTCATCTCTTTTAAGCTCATCATATGTTGTTTGATAGTCTGACTCCATTGCAGGTGATTCCGAAATGTCGGCTGATGCTGTCTCAACCTATTCTGTATTGTTGGACAGCTCATATTTTCTCAGCTCATATTTTACTCGGGAAGATTGAGAGATTGCATTTTCTTCAGTGATTATTTCTTTTCCTTCGTCGGTTGTTGCAAATCTCTGTAATTGAGCTGATGAAGACTCGCTGATGGTGATTTCTGGATTAAGATTTTCACAACTTTCAGATAGTTGCGAGGCAGGTGGTTTAAGCATTGACTCCATGTCTTCAAGAGTCTTCAGAATTTCTTCCCTTGAGATAGATGAATGATTCACTTCAGAAGTCGGGTTCCTTCGTAGTAGAGTGACAGGAGTGCCATATCCAAGTGGAGCAATTGTGATGGAGTTGAACTGCGGCTCAGATTTCTTTATAGGAAATAGTAACTCTCCAGATGCATTGGAAGAATCCGAGATAGCAGAGCATAGACCCGCACCTTCTTCACAGAGTATTCTTGAAGTGATGACAGTATTGGGAAGGGGGTTGATGCTGCTTACTGCGAGAATCTCTTCCAGGTGTTCTTCAATTATTTCCTGCATAGAATCTATAAAACCAAGATCTTCTCCCATAGGTTGTTTCATTAGTTTATCAACATTGAAGGTGACCTCTTCAGTTCCAACTCGGAGTTTTAAAGATTTTTCATTTACGTCAATGACGGCCTTGGCAGTGTTTAGGAAAGGTCTTCCAAGGATGAGTAGAACCTGGGTGTCCTCTTCAATATCCATAACAACGAAATCAACTGGGAAGACGAATTTGTCAACGCGGACCATAATATCTTCAGCATTTCCTCGGGGGAGTTTAACTGATCTATCTGCTAATTGGATGGTCATACGGGTAGGCAAGAGTTCATTTAATCCTAGTTTCCTACAAAGCGAGAATGGCATGAGGTTTACACTAGCTCCTAAGTCAGCTAAGGCGTTACTTATTTGAACATCCTGAAGATAACAAGGAATAGTGAAATGGCCGGTATCTCCAAGCTTAGGGGGTAGTCCTTGTTGTATAATTAGAGAGCACTCTGCATCTAAAGGCAAGTTAACTATCTGTCTAAGTTTTTCTTTGTTGGATATCAGTTCCTTAAAGAATTTAGCACAACTGGGCATTTCTACTAAAGCATCTAATAATCTAACATTTAGGTGTAGTCTTTTAAACATTTCTAGATATTTTTTAAACTGAGCTTCTTGTTTCTCTTTCTTAAGCCTACCAGGGAAGAGTATTCGAACAGGTTTAGAGACTTCTGGGGCTTTAGAAGGTTCTGGCTCAGGAGAAGCGACAGGGGTGTCAACTTGTACCGAGTCAGTAGAAGTAGAAGGTTCATTCGAAGGAATATCTATGGTTTTCTCATTCTTAGTCTCTTTTCCTCCTCTAGTGACCACAAGCATGTCATCGTACTCGTAGGATGAGTGATAGACAGAATTGTAAATCGCTTCCTCCCTTTGCTTCTCCTCAACTTTTAAAAACAACCTGTTAACATTATCCTCCATGTTTTTAATTAAATCATTTGAAATCCTGAGCAAATAGTCATTTTGGTTTTGAAAATCAAGAATTCGTTTGTTTGTATTATTTTGCTCAATCATGAAGTTATTGAAAGTCGAATTGTTTAGACGAGAAGTCAATTGGGTAGGAGTAGAGAGAACTAAAGATTGAGATGAAGGTAGTGTGGTTAACCGCTGAACGAATGGTTTAGAATGAAAGGATTGGTCAGGGTTTCTACCAGTGGTATCAAGTATTTCTTTGTTGGCCCGTATGTTTGAGAAGAACTTTGGGGGTTTCTTCTTTTGCATGGGTTTAGAAGATTCTTGCAAGTCCTTGACAACTTTAGAGATGGATTCGAGTTGAGTTTTCAAAGTGTCCAAGGCTTGATCTGAAGTACTCCATTTTTCGGAAGTGGATTCATCTGGCTCCAAGTCATGATGGTGCATCGTTATCGTCTCAATCAATTTCCATGCTTCGTCTAAAGTATGTTGCATGAAGTTTCCGGATGAAGCAGCGTCGAGGGTTTGTTGCTGCCGAGGATTTAAGCTATTATAGAACATGCAGACCAGATCTGTTTCAGCCAACTGATGGTTTTGACATTTTCCGATAAGATTCTTAAATCGTTCCCAAGCCTTGCTTAATGATTCGTTAGTTTCCTGACGGAAGTTAGCAATGTCGGCTTTAAGCTTGGTTTGCATGGAAGGAGGGAAGTACTTAGATAGAAACTTAGTAGCCATCTCCTCCCATGTATGAATCGAATTGGGTTCGAAATCATAAAACCAGGTTAAGGCTCGAGAGGATAGAGAATAAGGAAACAGATGGAGACGAAGAAGGTCTCTATTGGTTCCTATTAGTTTGAAGGAGTCGGTAAGGTTAATGAATTTATTGAGATGGGCGTTTGGATTTTCAACCGAAAGACCATGAAACTGACACTCAGATTTAATCATTTTTATGAAGTGAGGCTTAATTTCAAGGGTTTCATCGGTTGGTGCTACGATTGGTCCTCCTCGTCCCTCTAGCAGTGGTTTGATTGATGAGGCGAGCGTGATACGGTTCGTCATAACTCGTAGGGTAGAAATTAGGGTTTTGGAAGGGAAATCTAATTTAACCTATTTAACCTAAGGATAAAGCAGATAACTTCCGGATGATATTGATCTTCCGAAAGGATCGCTAAATAACTAAGATAATTAAATTCCTAAAATCGGTCGTTGTAGTCCCCGGCAGCGGCGCCAAAAACTTGTCGCGGCCCTAGCGGTCGGTCGGTTTTTACTCCGGTCGTTGAACCATCCGGAAAGGGCTCACGGCATTGGGTTTTATATTTATAATGCAGGGTATCCTAAGTTTTAATACACTTAAAGACCTAAAGGGCGGTAAGCGGTACGTATGACTCAGGTGTCGTTCTTCAAACTACAACGGGCATGGAATTCTAGGAGGATTAACTATCTTTTGTAATTTAGCTGGGATTTTTAAAACTTTTGATAGGTTGGTTGGTTTTCTAATCTAATTACTAAAATTAAAAACTAAATTAAAGATAGGGGTTTGTACGGAGAACGCAGAGAAATCAAGATAAGGAATATGTTTGCTGTGATTTCGGCAATGTTATTTGGATGGATAGTTATAAGGCTACTAGGTGTGATGACTAATCTGGTGAGGTCATAGAAACCTAATTGGTAGTAAAGTATTATGCTTACGGCATTTCCTCGGCTCCCACGTATTTAACGCTATCCCGGATACTTGGATGTTTTACAGCTTTTCCGTTATACCAATTAGAATTCTAGATTACTCACTGGATATTCCTATATTTCTTAATGAACTACAACTACGATCCTATTATATACCTAACGTAGAGTTGTCCGCAATCAGATACACAATATGTCACATGGATAGCAGTTATAGAGCTTCCAGTGCACCGGAAGTTCTCCCAAATGCACAGACCAATTTAGATGACAACTATCCTCTAATCCAGGTCCCCATTTACAGACATCCAGAGGACGTTAGTATCATGGCATGAATTGTTCATTGAAAAATAACATGAACAGGATTTAACTCGCGGAACCGGTTGGGATAATCTGTCTAGCGGTCAGCTGAATTGTTCATCATTAATCCTACAGTCATCACAACTATTTCATGCACGTTAACCTACCTGTATTATGTTTATCATGTTTATGAAGATCTAATTAGCAGGGTAGTGATAGTGGTTATGTATGTCTAGCATGCAGTACCTAAGCAACAATCAAACAAGAACATGCAATAGGATGGAACACTAGCAGTACAGCAACTGACCTGATAATCAAATCATGGATATCCCGGAAGTTGTCCCAAAGATACACAACAAACAAGCATGAACCTAATCTATCTCTAATCCTATGCTTCGTGTCCCTCGGATATGTCTCAATCAAGGGAACAACGATCATGTTGAGTTCATTAATCATCATACACATAATAGTTGGCAATCCTACTTCTAGTAATGGGCCCAATTCTAGGGAGGAGGATACAAACCACATCATAAGTTGGATAGATAAACGGACAGAGGTTCAGCCTATAAGTTCACAAACAGTTTAAACTCATACAGACAGAATAACGGCATGTTACAATTGGGATCATTATTTCCACAACGGATTGTGCCCACGACTTTCATAGCTTCCACGTTCCGTACTCCACACATTAGTGATGTTTCCGGCACTATACAAATGAAAGCCGTATAACGTTACCTCCGTTGTTTCATAATGGTGATATCTCAACTGTATCATAACTATCCTAACATTGCATACATCACAGCAAACATTGGTTTGTCTAGCCTAGCATAATTCTAGCATTCATTCCTAAGCATGCATAATAAGATAACATGATTATAAGAATAAATACGAGAGATTGTATTCAACCTGAATAAGAGAGTAATACAGATAAATCTTCACAAATCTGAAGTCTCAGAGTAACTCCGTACACAAGCTACTAAGAGCTTCTATAGCTAACCTACTAATTCTCCTCTAACTCCTAAGAGTAGTGCTAGAGAAAGAATTCTAAACTATTCTAGAGAAGTTTATAGAGAGAAAGAAATGAGAGAAATGAGATGAGAGGTGTGTGAAAATGAGAAATGGAAGCCTCTATTTATAGGAGAAGGGAGGTAGCCATGGTACAAATCTTGAAGCATTGAATACAAGCATCAAAGCAGCATACGGGGTAAGCGGACTAAGGGGGGTCAAACGGCACCTTCCAAGAGCAAACCCCCCGTATATGGCACCCTAAGATCCGTATACGGCACCTAGGGTACCGTATACGGTACCTAGGTGGCCAGGGGGGTTGGTGCTCCATTTGCTGTATACTGACTTCTTGGTTGCTTGGTTCGTCCGTGTTCTTCGTTTGGAATCCGTTTGGCTTGATTCTTGCACCGTTGGATTCGTTTTTCCGGTACGATTCTAATGACACTAAGTTTACCAAATTTGGAAGGGTTTGACTTTTGCGTGTTCCGGATGACGATCGGCGAGCTTTTAGACTTTGTATCTTCTCCGTCTTTCGTCCGTTTCTTCTGATTCTTTCACCTCCGGTCTTGGATTTTCCTATAGAATCATAAAATGTAAATTAAGATTTGATTCTATAAGAAAATTAGGAGCGGAATATTTAAGGTGATTATTTTGCCTCGGTTTGCGTGCTATTTGGACGTTTTTCACCGATTTTTGCAGCAACGTCTATATTTAGACTACCTTGATGATTTTTAGTGAATAATGATGTTTTTGAAATGTTTTCACCAATGAATAGTACAAAAAGTGTGGAAATAAGTACTTAAAAACATAACTTTTTGGGTCACATCAGACCACCAACTTTATATATTGATACACTGATATAGGCCTACTACAAATAAGTAAAAAGAATACAAAAGTATACTTGAGTAACCTTAATAAAGTTGCAGCAAACTTCAGATGTACAATGTACAATAAATGAATAAAAATTGCATAATAATTAAATGAAATAAAATAATTATAAAAAGGAAAGAAAGTAAAGAATGACCATTTTATAAGTGTGCATGGCATTGTCATAAGCTTTGGTATTATAATTCGTGATCCCTCGTTGCAAAAAACATCGATAATAATTTGATGGTTGGAGATTAGAAGATGTCGATTCGGATTTCGGAAGCAGCAATCGAACAAATAATAAAATTGAGTCATGTAAATCTTTGATTGATTCATCATCATCAAAACTGAAAATGGAGAAAGAGGTTTAGGGTTTCATCGATCAAAACGTGACGTACGTGCTAGTACCTGGATTGATTTGATTGATCAAACACGTGCCGTACGCATATTAATTGATCACCGAAGTTTTACTTTTCAAGGTGAGTTTTTATTTTCTGCGATCGTTTTCTTTATAAACATTACCATGAGATTGCAATTAGTGCCGTAAATGGTTGACTGTGTATTGTTGTAATTTTTAATTCATGGACACAACATATGTTTTTTTTTGTACAATGTAGTTTTTATCCATATATGATGTTCCCGATTTTTGTGTCGTCAACTCTGGCCCACTAGAAGAGGTTCCTGCCCCATCTCTTTGGCCCATTAAGAAACAACTATACTAGTTTTCTAGTGGATTCCTGTAAAAATACTCTTGTTTTGTGTCGCACACCCAGCGGTCGGTCGGGTTTTATCCCGGTCGTTGGTCCGGCCAACTAGGATGCACGATGGTGGGGTAAGTTTTAAAAATTTATATTTTGCTAGGGACCTAACTTCTACTAGAGCTGTATAGAAGTAGTATGACCTAGGGTCATTCTAAAGAGTTGATCGTATTGTGAAACGACTTGTCGAGACGAGCAGTTCAATTTAGCGATGGGTTTTAAAATACTTTTGAGTGGGGGTTTTATACTTAGGTCCTAATTAAAGTTAAACTTAATAGAGCAGGAAATAAAAGTAGGTTTAAATCAGTTATGGAGGAGAGTGCTTGTTATGACTTTGTTAGCTTATACGTGGGGTGATGCTTTATTAGGGTTTTAATATTTGAAAACGTCTTTTAAAGGTTTATGTCTTGCTTTCACGTAGATAACTTGTAGTGTAAAACTAGCATCCTACTGATCAGGTTATCCGATCAGTATGTCATTGAGTACTAGGCTATCAAGAGTATGGTCCGATCGGACTGCCTTGAAACCCTCCACACCGTCTCTTAATGAGACCAAGTGACCCTCCAAATAGGGTGCAGGAATAGGGCGACAGTCCGCAATTTATCCACTAACCTTTCTTTAACACATACAAGATCTCTAAGCTAGGCAAGAAATTTAAGATTTAAGACAGGTGGTGACTGTTAACTTACACATTAATGGTTGTGATTGAGTTCAGAGATGTTTGGCTGTAATACAGTCTTCAACCTACAGGGTTTTCCACAGCTTCCACATATTTGTACTCCACCTAAGGTGTTTCCAACGTTATACTGTGTATGCACCCGTATTATGGTCTTTCCTGGATCACAAACTATGCCAGGATGTAATACAGTGTATAGCCTACGACCTTTCCATGGCTTCCACGTGTTTGTACTCCACCAGAGGTGTTTTCAACGCTATACCGGATACTCAGTCGTTTTAGGGCTTTCCCTGGATTACATACTTTTACGGCCATCTGAACTCAATATATCTAAGCTTGTGTTACAGTAAAACCATCTATGATAGCTAAACAACCCATTCATATTATAATCCCAAACCAATAAACCCTGATTAATCCACGGTGTACTATACGATAGGTTAGACAGTATTTCCACAGCTTCAGAATCAGACCATGTTCATATTTTAGAAAGCATAGATAGGTAGTGACCGTTTGAACAAGGTTCGCGACTCCTTGTCATAAGGGTTCTAACTACGTTTATTGGGAGAAAGACGATAGTTTAGTTTAAAATCATAAATGTATAGTTAAACAGTACACCGAGTTTTCAATCGTATATTAAAACAACATCACCCCAAATATTAACAAGCTAACTACATCACAACAAACACAATAGCTAATCTACTTACGAATCATGGCAATATATCCTAAATCGAACATAATAATAGCATGCAACATTATGAAAGATAAGGATAGCAATAACCGTAAGTAATGCATAGATTGAATAGATGTTGAAAGATTACACGGACAGAGATCCGAAATATCCAGAACAATATTACAAAGGAGATGCTCCAAGACTTCAACACTATTACAAAAACTACCCTCCGTTAGTTTTGGTTAAATATTAACCAAGATCTAACTTAAAACTAACCTAAAACTAACAAACTAACTAACTAATTAACTAGAGAGAGGGAGAGAGTATTTGAGAGAGAATGAGAAATGGGAGGTGAATGAGGTGTGTTGAAATGGGAGAAATGATGGGGTATTTATAGGAGAAGTGAGGGAGAAGGGGTACACGTCTTAAAGCTCCAAGAAAAAGCACCAAAGCGTAAACGGGGGTAGCAAGCACTAGGGGGTCAAATGGCCCCAAGGTACCAATTACCAAGGCAAAATCCAAGGCAAACGGCCCTTGGAGGGCCGTATACGGCCTCCAGGGGGGTTGGTTTCGGCCTTTGTTCGCTCCGTTTGTTGCTTGTTTCGCCCGTATCTTCTTCGTTTTAAGCCCGATTTGCTTGATTCTTGCACCGTTGGATTCATTTTTCCGTAATGCTTCTAATGACACTAATCTTGCCAATATTGGAGATGTATAACTTTTGCGTGTTCCGGATGACG
Source organism: Pseudognaphalium luteoalbum (assembly GCA_963422505.1). Taxonomy (NCBI): domain Eukaryota; kingdom Viridiplantae; phylum Streptophyta; class Magnoliopsida; order Asterales; family Asteraceae; genus Pseudognaphalium; species Pseudognaphalium luteoalbum. The sequence continues at coordinate 32,359,080 of OY730195.1, forward strand.
ATCGGTTGACTTCCAGACTGCACATCTTCTTCGTCTTTCATCCATTTTGCTTGATTCTTTCACCTCCGGTCTTGTATTTTCCTATGGAATCATAAAATATGAATTATGATTTGTTTCCATGAGATAATCAAGAGAGGAATATTTAAGGTGATTGAATTTGCCTCGTTTTACGTGCAAATCGGATGTTTTTGGTGATTTTTACAGCAATGCCTATAATTGGAATGCTTTGGTAATTTTAAGTAAATAATGATTGTTTTAAGATGTTTTCACCAAATATAAGTCCAATAAGTGTAGAATAATGTACGTAAAAACATGACTTTTTACGTTACATCAAGTATCCCACACTTAGACGTTGCTTGTCCTCAAGTAACACCATTACTGCCCTCGTAAAAATTTATTTTTGAATCCGGTTTGGGTGAGTTAGAACATTTCCAAAAGTCATCATTTCCTCGTATAAGCATAATATTTTAAAAGCGTAGGGAAAGATAAGATGATCCTTTTAGAAACAAGAAATAACTCTCTTAAAGCATACTTCCAAATCTCGTGATCTTGGAGTATACATGACCAGGCGATCTCACAAAGGTGGTCACTCAATTCACTCAAAGTGTATCGGGTTTCCTATCATTCTAATCAAAAGAAATCGCTCAAATAAGCCAGTCATGCAGTACTCATCGTCATAAGCTTGATCGAGAATAGGATCTCCACCACTTATGTGAGGATGGTGCTAATTATCCCAAGACATTCAGAGGGTTGTAACGTTTTTAAGGGGTATGGATAGTGGAATTTTTGGTTGTGAGGGTGCTGCTTATCTTAGGACTCTCAGATCATGATTAACCTTATTTAGAAACGGAAGGGAGAGGTAGCTTTTTGTCTTCTATCGGATATTTCTTGTAGGGCGATACTTTGAAGCGTTAAGCTTCTTTTCTTTATTTTCTTTTTCTTTTCTTTTCTAATTTTTTTTTTCTTTTCTTTTTCTTTCAGAACTTCTTTGCCAGAGAATTTCCAAGGATTATTGTGTTTTTAGAAATCCTTGTTCTTATCTTTCTTCTTCTTAAGTCAATTCCAAATTAGCGACATAAATGCTTGTGTCGCAGCTTATGTCGCAGACTATGTCGCTATCTTGTGTCGCACTTCAATCAAAATCAGAAAGACCTAATTAGCGACACAAAGCTTATGTCGCAGCTTGTGTCGCAATGTTGCGGGAGCAGGAGCAGAAAACCCTCGAATCGAAAATTTTTGAAACCCTTACGAATTTCGACGAATATGCGATGAACAAACCCCAAAAACTACTCCAGAAATCGATCTGATCAACCCAATAAACTCATAAACAATTAATAACAAATTAATCGATTCAACTCACTCGAAAGCTCTGATACCAGTTTGTTAGTCCCTCGTAACAATCTCGTAGATGAATCGCAACTGATTGAATAGCGGAAATCAAAAATCAATTGTATTGAACGAGAATTAAACAAACACGAGGATATAAATAATGTTTCTGTTTATTGATTAAAAAAACAAACGTTTAAGCACCAAACACAAACTCTCTGAAACCCACTCTAACTTTCTCTAAACGTTCCTTACACAAAATGATCGATCAATCACAAAAGCAACCCAAAACACACTTATATAGTCTGGACCCTGCGGCACAAGCCTTGTGTCGGAGGCCCAGGACCATTATGACACAGGCTTTGTGTCGTAATCTGCGACACAGGCCTAGTGTCGCAGGCCACAGCACACATGCAAATTCAATACATTTTCAAGCTAAATATCCTATACAAGCTGTTGACAATAAGCATGTTGATTTTGCATCAACTGAAATACTTTATTCTATTACGATAAAGTTCACACAGAGTGGAAAACATGTACATGATCACTGATGCTGAGGTAATTCCTCAAGAGAACCATTCCGGAGGCGAGTATTTCATGAGAACGTTCAACATTGTTCTCCAATTCGATCCTTTAATTGTCAGGCCTTTGACACGCTGAATCTGCACGTCTAGGGAGAATTTAACTAATTGGTTTTGTTTGACGTAAACTATCATCAGCAGGAAATGGTTTTGTTTGACGTAAATTATCAGCAGAACCTTGTGATATTGCATCAATAATCAAGTAGAAAATGTTGTCGGGCCTTTTCTGTATTCCCCAAGAGAAGATTGATGAAATGCATCCTGCATGTAATCACACACAAAAAATTGTCATAAGTGAATATACAACATATACAGGCAAAAAGAAGGAGATCGACAAACAAAATATTAATAGACCACCAACTTTATATATTGATACACTGGTATAGGCCTATTACAAATAACTAACAAGAATACAAAATTATACTTGAGTAACCCTTACAAAGTTACAACAAACTTAAGATGAACAATGTACAATAAATGAATAATTAAAAATTGCTTAAAAATTAAATGAAAAGAAATAATTATATAAAGGAAAGAAAGTAAAGAATGACCATTTTATAATTGTGCATGGCATTGTCATAAGCTTTGGTATTATAATTCGTGATCCCTCGTTGAAAAGAACGTCGATAATAATAAATGGTTGGAGATTAGAAGATGTCGATACGGATTTCGAAAGCAGCAATCGAACAAATAATGAATGATTCATGTAAACCTTTGAATGATTCATCATCATCAAAACTGAAAATGGAGAAAGAGGTTTGGGGTTTTATCGATCAAAACGTGTCGTACGTGCTAGTACATGAATTGATTTTATTGATCAAAAATGTGTCGTACGTATATTAATTGATCACCGACGTTTTACTTTTCAAGGTGAGTTTTTGTTTGCTGCGATCGTTTTCTTTCTAAACATTACCATGAGATTGCAATTAGTGTCGTAAATGGTTGACCGTGTATTGTTGTAATTTTTAATTCATGGGCACAACATATGTTTTTTTTGTACAATGTAGTTCTTATCTATATATGATGTTCCCGATTTTTGTGTCGTCAAATCTGGCCCACTAGAAGAGGTTCCTGGCCCATCTCTTTGGCCCATTAACAAACAACTATACTAGTTTTTAGTGGATTCTTGTAAAAATACTCTTGTTTTGCTATTATATTTTACTCTTACAGTATTAAACATTAGCTTCTCAACAAGAAGCTATGAAGCCTTTACGAGCCTTTCGTATAAATAGTTTTAAGGTTTAGTTTGCAAATAGATGTTATTTTCCGCCAAAATTTCTTCCAAAAATGTCTAAAAATGCTCGGGTAAAATGAAACTTTTTCCAAGCTAAAATTGAACACTTTAAAGCCTATGAACAAAATTTGAAAACACAGAATTTTCACGACTTTCCAACAAAAAACTTTTTTTTTAGGCGAGGTTTTAGCGACACAAAGTTTGTGTCGCAAGGCAGTGTCGCTAGTCGTATTTCGACGAATATACGATGAACAAACCCCGAAAACTACTCCGGAAATCGATCTGATCAACCCAATAAACTCAGAAACAATTAATAACAAATTAATCTTCAATACGCACCTTCGTTTTGATGGGTTTTCTATTCCCTAACTAGATTATTATACACGCAGCGGAATAATAATAAATTAATAATCTAAGGCAGTTAGGAAACTAAAACCCTAAGAGATCTTAACTTAATAAAATTAGAGCAATAAACAAAATAGATAAAGGAAAACCATTAACCTTAGAGAAAACCAATTTCTCACTCAGTCCACCTAGCAGAGCTTCATTACTTGGAGGCAAGTACCCAAAGTAGAATACCTCTAATGCTTCACACTCAAAAACCCAAGAGAAAGAAGAATTTTCAACTTCAGATCTAAAATTCGTATGAAATTCGTATGGAACAAGGTATAGGCTTGACCCCTATTTATACTGGAGAGGAAAACCCTGAATTTGCAGATTTCGACTTTTAGCCGCCGGCTAAACCCTTTAGCCTCAGGCTAAATGTGTTTGTCTTGGACTCCAAGTCTGCGACCTCCACCGCCTTATCCTTTCTTGGTTTAGCCGCCGGCTAAATGTCTTAGCCGCCGGCTAAATTGTAATTCCAGATTCTTCCACCTTTTAGTTACTTTTGATTTCTAATTAATTCATCATAATTAATAAATCAACCAATTAAATATAATATTAATATCAATTAATATTATTCCTTATTCATTTCTCTTGACTGTTAATTGAGGCAACACAAAAAGGACTTTACTTTTAATGATAGTCTTACCAATTAGTTTAAATATTGGACACTATTCCAACAGTCTCCCACTTGGACAAATCATCAACTATTATTGGTCTAAGTCTCTATCTTATTAAGTAAGTAAAGAGTGTCATTCAATGCTACTGCCGAACTCTGAATCATATCTTAGAGTCAGCTCTTTAGATAAGTGATCAACTATCCCTTTGTTTCACTAATATCGTATGAATCGAGACATGCATTTTAATCAATCTCAAGATTCATATATGTTTTCTGATCTCCGATTATATTGACTATATGAGACTACTGATTTTGCGCATATCATCTCGGCTAGGCCTAGCACTTTAGAGTCAAACTTTAATCATCAGAGAGCCCATGATATCGCCTTTTCATTTAGGCAAAAGGAACAAATAAATATTGACTACATAGTACTAGTCAACTTATCATGTCATAGCTAGTGTATCCTTTATAACTGGCATTTACGCATAGCGTTTGAATAAACTAAAGTATAACAGACTTGAAAAACTAGAAACTCAATGTATCTTTATTTTAATAATAGAGGATATTATCATCTTAAAATCACTCGTGATTTAATCCATGAAGTGATGTCTTTAAGTGCGGGTTTCTCCTATACTTAAATCTCCATTAACTACTCATGAGTGTTGCAGCATTCTCCATGCCATGTCTAATCTTCATAGACAATCAACTAACACTTCATGTCAGTCTTAATTCACCACATACTTCCTATAGTGTGATCGATTGAGGAGGTTTGAGTAAAATCAATTACTCGGGAAGTGATTTCTAAACATGCGATTCTTAATATTTATGGGTACTAAAACCGTCGGAAATCTCTCGTTGATTACTAAACTTTAGAGTCAAACTTTAATCATCAGAGGGCCCATGATTTCCATTTAGGCAAAAGGAACAAATAAATATTGACTACATAGTACTAGTCAACTTATCATGTCATAGCTAGTGTATCCTTTATAACTGGTATTTACGCATAGCGTTTGAGTAAACTAAAGTATAACACACTTGAAAAACTAGAAACTCAATGTATCTTTATTTTAAGAATAGAAGATATTATCATCTTAAAATCACTCATGATTTAATCCATGAAGTGATGTCTTTAAGTGCGGATTTCTCCTATACTTAAATCTCCATTAAGTACTCATGTGTGTTGCAGCATTCTCCATGCCATGTCTAATCTCCATAGACAATCAACTAACACTTCATGTCAGTCTTAATTCACCACATACTTCCTATAGTGTGATCGACTGAGGAGGTTTGAGTAAAATCAATTACTCGGGAAGTGATTTCTAAACATGCGATTCTTAATATTTATGGGTACTAAAACTGTCGGAAATCTCTCGTTGATTACTAATAAATTTCCTACAAAGTATTTGTTGCTAAACGACCTTTTTCATATTTATGCAAGTTTTCTTAAAGTGAAAAGCGACGAATTTCCAATGGATATTTTTGTTGGAAACTAAAAAATTCCGTTGGAAAATTTTGTCAATAATTTACCGACGAGGTGTTTTCGGATGGAATGGTTTCGTTGAAAATCCATCGCTCTTGGCCATTTCCGACAGATTTCCAACGATTTCTACCATCGCTGATGCCCAATTTTCTAGTAGTGAACTAAACACAAATACAAGTACGTATAACTGAAGTTGTTATATCTAATATGCCTCTAACAATAAAGAAAAGCATAGAAAATAATGTATGGAGTACTCAAAATTTTCCATGTGATATATAATCAAACAAATAAATTAATTAACCGAAAACACCAATATAATCTACTTAACTTCATTAAAAAATATAAGCAAGAAGACAAGCCATATTATCTTCTACGTTTTTGTTCGTCTTCGGCCATGTTTAACTAATATTTTACCCGGGCGTTGCATAGTTAATTGGCTGCTATATATACATAGTAGTTGAATGTATACAATGAAACATATTTATATGTTCTCGCTTTGCGTATTCGGTTGATATAAACAAATGGTAAAGTTATTTCCGACTATTTGTTAAAGCTATCCAGCCTCATACACCACCTACGAAAATGATCTAACAAAGGTTGTAGTCAACTCCATAGACTACCGTTAATCTTAGTGTAGCATGGATTTAGCCATTGTTGGGTCACTTGGACCCCACCCGTTCAGAGTAGCGGCATAAAGGATCCCATTTTAGTGCAGTGGTCCTAATGGTGGTTGATGCACCAAGACTAAGGGTGGAGAGTTTGGAATCGGTGGAGCGGGCATTGTAGTATCTACTCAAATAATTGCTATGATCAGTGTGGCAAGAATAAGAAACACGAAGCTTGAAAAACCATCCATCATGTATGCAATGTCATTCCAAAGCTTCCTTGAGCTTATTTTTAATACTACCCAAATAATAAAACAGTATGACAATTAGTGAAATGCAAAGAAAGCGTAGATATGTCACCAAATCAAAAAACTTGAACACCTGTCAAACATGGTGACTTTTAAAACTGGCCCAAAAGCAGAAAACACCTAATTTCATATTCCGGAAAAGTTGGAATCAAGGTGTGATGGAGGCAACTATATATCAAATCCAACTAAATAGAAGTGATCATCCCTGCCATGTGCAAGACATCCAAGGTGACAACATACTGCATATTCTCAACGGAAGCAGGAACAACATTACTTTCAGGCTCAAGTCTCGTCCCATCTAATCCTACACTGAACTACAGTGGAGTCAAATGAGTTGGTTAGTATAGCCCCTGTAGCCAAAGGGCCATAAAAAGAACATAGTTGAGACCATATAAAATAATATAAAATAAAATTCAAAATTTTCACCAACATTGTGAATGTTATACACTTATACCTGCTACGTTGACTTCGGAACTTAACATTTAGACATGTATGTGCATAATATGTGATCAAAAGGGAGCATGGGGCATGGGCCAAACTTAGGAATCAAATACTTGGCAAATGTGTATGATCCAAAGATCAGGAACTAAAAAATGCATGAAAGAAACACATTAATCATTTAATCCAATAATTACATTTAATCACCTTAAATTGCTTCTTCCATCAAGTGCTTCTTTAGCTGAAGAAGCACTTTGTGAGTCCGTAAGGCGTAAACTGTACCAAAGCCTGAAAAGAAATCATATACTCCCTCCGTCCCAAATTGTTTGTCCATCTTACTATTTATACTTGTCCCAAAATAATTGCCCACTTTCTAAAATAAATATGCATTAATGTTTATTTTTCCTATATTACCCTTAACTTTAAAACTACACATACTTCAAAGAAAACAATTTAATTAATGATTGAGGGTTAAAGTTGTCATTATATAAGGTCAAAGCTGCATTTAATGTGATTTTCTTAATATGTGTGTTTTCAACTTGGTGACAAACAATTTGGGACGGAGGGAGTATTATATGTTCATATTTCCTATAATTCGAAACAATATGTGTTACAGTTATGAGTGTTGATTAATGAAATATTCGAAAAATTAATAGGTTTGAGCAGCATATGTTACCATAATTATGCGATGAGATAGCAAGTCAACGGAAAAACGTAACCTCCACTCCTCCAAGAGCATTTTCACTACCCAACAACCATATATTTGTGACATTCATATGTATTTTTCGAGAATGAACAAATTTTAAGTTCTCTACATTCGTAGGCATTTCAATAGTACCTGTAAAAGGGGACAAGAGTGATGGACCCATTAAGCTATAGCAGAAAGTCCAAATCAAATGTATAGATTGGCTTAAGGTTAAGAATTAAATAGCTTTAGTTTTAATACATGCTTAAGTGATTCAACGACATCATCTACACCTCAAATAAAGTACTAACATGGAACAGTTGCCACCACTCTTTTCAACCGACCTTTAGATGACTACCATCCATTCTCCTAAGATACCCACCAATCCAAATTCTAGTCGAGAGTTCCTATATGGCGTCAATCTACAATACAATTCCCGTCAATGTAGAAATTAACAAATGCTTGATTTTGTACTCTCGAAGTTCATATTCTAGCATCCTCACTTGGGTCCCTTTCAAACCAAGAAAAATGCTTAAGAATAATCTATAGAACCTTTCAATATTTCCCTAATTTATCGCACTACTATTCATGAACCTTAGAGACCTCAAGACTTTGTAGGCTATTACATATGAATATATTTAGCAGACATGCTAACTGCTCCAACTATGTCATGTAAATATTCAAATTGTGGGGGATTATTATAAAGAACGACTTCAACTGGGTTATTATGTTCGCGACACCTAAATGAAATATGTTACACCTAAACCTTAAATTCCAATCAAATATAAGTAGATATTATTCTTTTGGTGTACCCACTTTCATCAGTGGTCATCGAGTGACCAAAACACGGCGTCTGTCTCATCCTCATTTTAGACTCGATCTTCTTTTCAACGTTGTTTTCTTCATTATCAACACGGACATCCTTGGCTTCAACCCCGGATAATTCACTTCCATGTTAACATCCATCTTGCTTGTCCAAGGGGAAAAACACATCATTTTGTTGTTATAGAAGCATTAGCTGTGAAACAAAGAGAGCTGTATTTCATACATTATTGTTTATACATACATAAATACTGTTATAAGATAGCTTTTTAAAGATATATAATACATTAGTGATTGATAAAAATCATAAAATTTCAACCCACTTCCCGTTACAAGCTGTTACCCAAACTGTTACACAAACCGTCCAATTTGATTTAATAAAAGGTGACAAAATGGGTGGGTTAGTTTGATCCCCGAAACAGGTAACAAGCATTAATTATAAAGATACAACTCCACAAAGCAAATTGACACTCAAAGGTTATACCTTAATTGACATCCCGAGACCACCTAATCACCCGCACGCAAGCAACAGAAATAAAGACCAACCCGTTTCCACAAATTACTTAACCTATGCTTTTTCTGTTGCCTACTTAAAAAACTAATTGTTTTCATAGCAATGCATATAAACTGAAACGAAAAATTCTCATATTTTTGAAATTTTTATCTTTATAGCATGCATATAACTAAGGGTTAATCAACAAAATCGGCTATGAACTGCCACCTTTCATTGCAGATATGCAATCAACTCAAAGTATTGTTCATGTACGCAACAAACTGGTTGGTTTTGTATTTATGTAAGCAACATGGTAACCTGTTACCGGCTCAGCCGGTAAACTTATATATTAACGTATTTTTAGTTTTTTTTAAATGTGACATGGTTAATATTTTAACCAGTTTGTTGCGTACATAAACAATACTTGGGATTTTGGTTGCGTATATGCAATGAAAGGTGGCAGTTCAATGCCGATTTTGTTGATTAAACCAAAAAAATATATACGTGGTTTGTTCCGATCATTTTCTCCGGTGTGCTCCGACGAAAAATCCGACGAAGACCAACCATCAACATACGACGGATGGGGAGGGAGAAACGAAAATGAAAACGAAAACGAAAATGAAAGCGTAGATTTGGATTATGTAAATGAAAACGAAAATGCGGATCTAGAATATGAAAGAAAAACTATGAATCAGAAACCCTAGATCGGATCCTTTGACACCGGAATTTACGGCGGTTGCTGGTTGGATTTTTCGAAACAGAATGAGAAACCAAAGCGGAGATTATACCGGTCTGATAAAGAGTTGGAAAGTGAACAAGGGAAGGCTTATGATCAAAAGACGTGACGGCATTCAATATTTTCGTCGATCATTGAAAAAGCTTAGTACGTTGCCAATGCATGATGTCGTTCGTCTCTCTCAACTTCAGTTGATAAATCCGAAAAAGGACGGAATTGCTAATGCAATTCAAAAGATCATGCGTGCAGAGATTCGAACGAAGAGATATCATTATATCAAGCCAGTGCTAGGTACAAGATATACCTTCAAGAAAAAGGTCGACCCGAAGACGAATCGGCCAATCGTTAGAATTCATTATCCTCCGGCTAAATGTTTGCATGAAATCTCCCTGGAAACAGTTCCATTCAATCTCCTGAAACGTTTTCATTATTGGGAACTGGATGCTCATTCTGGCGAAGCTATTCTTGTATATGTTCCTGATTCAGTGCCTCAAACTGGATCTACATCTCTGTGGGGTCTTCCTAAAGCAGAATTCAGAATATTTGACCCAATGAGCTTGATAAACTTGTCGAAGGATGATATGAAGAAGTTGTTCGATAGTCGCATTCGCTACAACCCTGACAACGAGTTCAACACGATTTTGGCGAAGCGATTTCAGAAAATTGTCGATATATGCTTCATCTTTAGTGTACACGCAGGAGGAAACTTTCCACCCGGATGGGTTTGAAGACTGAAGCAAATTGAAGAAATTTTGAAGACCAAGCTGAAGACACGGGGGAGTTTGTTGATACATCTATGTGTGTCTGTCAGTTGGTCTCAGTCTGTACTAGTGTCGATATTGTAATTACATATTAAATTGTTTTAGATCTAGTTTAATTACAATTTTTGTAATCATGCGACACAAGCATTGTGTCGCAGTGTCATTCTATGCGACACAAGAATTGTGTCGCAGAGTCATTGTGTGCGACACAAGAATTGTGTCGCAGAGTCATTGTGTGCGACACAAGAATTGTGTCGCAGAGACATTCCATGCGACACAAGGACTGTGTCGCAGGATGTCTAGATCAGACTATATATAGAGCTCAACAGCCTGTATTTTAGTTACCACTTCACACACACATAACACCACTGTCCACAGAGAAAATCCTCATTGTAGTGTTATTTTGCTCTTTGTGTGTTTTTGTCAAAGTGTATGTATTGTTGCTTGTTGATTATATATATACATACATCTTTGTGTTTTGGTCATTAGTTGCTTAAATCTTGCTTATCTAGTTGTGTTTATATTTCCGCTTACATATACTTGTGAACTACTCGATTTGCTATGTGTGTCTGTCAGTAGGTCTCAGTCTGTACTAGTGTCGATATTGTAATCACATATTAAACTGTTTTAGATCTAGTTTAATTACAATTTTTGTAATCATGCGACACAAGCATTGTGTCGCAGTGTCATTCTATGCGACACAAGAATTGTGTCGCAGAGTCATTGTGTGCGACACAAGAATTGTGTCGCAGAGACATTCCATGCGACACAAGGACTGTGTCGCAGGATGTCTAGATCAGACTATATATAGAGCTCAACAGCCTGTATTTTAGTTACCACTTCACACACACATAACACCACTGTCCACAGAGAAAATCCTCATTGTAGTGTTATTTTTCTCTTTGTGTGTTTTTGTCAAAGTGTATGTATTGTTGCTTGTTGATTATATATATACATACATCTTTGTGTTTTGGTCATTAGTTGCTTAAATCTTGCTTATCTAGTTGTGTTTATATTTCCGCTTACATATACTTGTGAACTACTCGATTTGCTATGTGTGTCTGTCAGTAGGTCTCAGTCTGTACTAGTGTCGATATTGTAATTACATATTAAACTGTTTTAGATCTAGTTTAATTACAATTTTTGTAATCATGCGACACAAGCATTGTGTCGCAGTGTCATTCTATGCGACACAAGAATTGTGTCGCAGAGTCATTGTGTGCGACACAAGAATTGTGTCGCAGAGACATTCCATGCGACACAAGGACTGTGTCGCAGGATGTCTAGATCAGACTATATATAGAGCTCAACAGCCTGTATTTTAGTTACCACTTCACACACACATAACACCACTGTCCACAGAGAAAATCCTCATTGTAGTGTTATTTTGCTCTTTGTGTGTTTTTGTCAAAGTGTATGTATTGTTGCTTGTTGATTATATATATACATACATCTTTGTGTTTTGGTCATTAGTTGCTTAAATCTTGCTTATCTAGTTGTGTTTATATTTCCGCTTACATATACTTGTGAACTACTCGATTTGGTTCGTATACATGGAACCTACAATTGGTATCAGAGCCACATACTCTTGAGTTGTGGTTTCGAGTTAGTTTATGCAAGATTTTAGTATAACTAGTCATTTTTTTATTTTTCATGTTCTTAGTGTTCTTGGTGTTCTTGGTCAAAAAGGCTCCCATTTTGCATAGTTTGGTTATTAATCTTCAAAGTTTGTGTTAGTCAAACTTTGAATTTTAAGTTAGTCAAAAGTTAATCTTTGTTTGTAGGGGGTGATAGGAAACAGGGTTTATTATTTTATAATTTGTGTTGAAAGTTGAAATTTTTGTGGGCTCTAGGCTGTCTGCACGCGTGATTTTGTGACACAAGTACTGTGTCGTATCCACTGTTCATACGACACAACTTTGCGACATTAACTTGTCTGCGACATACCGTGCGACATAAGCCTACGACATAATCTCTTTTGACCTTAACTGGTCTGCGACACAAGTTGCGACATAACCTATGACATTACGGTTGTGTCGCATTTTTGTCTTCTGTCGGATTAATTTCTGCGACACAACATCTGTGTCGTATTGATCTTCTGCGACACTACCACTGTGTCGCATTTTTCCAGACTTAGACAAAAATTCAGCTTGTTTGTTGGATACCTACTAACTTTTCTTGCAGATTTTCAACATGTCTCTTCAAAGTGTTGATGCAGTTCTACAACATAATGCTACAATCGGTAGTGCAAATAAACCACCTTATTTTGCACCAGGGATGGAATATCAAGCATGGAAACAACGTTTTATATCGTTTGTTTTATTCACTGATCCTGTCATGGAGTTGTCTCTTCTTGAACGATATGAAGCATCGGTTGCTCTTGGAGAACACATGGGAGTTCCTCCACCCAAACCCATTCGTTCATACACTCCCGAAGAACGAAAAGCTTGGGAAATTGAACGCAAGACTCATTCTGCTATTACTATGTCACTTCCAACTGACGTTTTGGATATGTTTCCACAAACCATCGCTTATGATCTTTGGATTGCAATTGAAAAGAGATTTAGTGGCAACTCTGAGTTCATCGAGAGCAAACTGGAATTAGTCAAAACTCAGTTTGATTATTTCTATATTCAGAAGAATGAGACAGTCAGAGATATGCTTTGCAGATTTACACGTACTGTAAATGAACTGCAAGCTGGAGGATATAAGCTAAAAAATTCTGAGATTAACAAAAAGGCTTTAGCTGCTCTACCTCCAAGTTGGGAAACTCGAGTTCTGCTGTTAGAAAGTGATCGAAAGACAATGCAATTGTCTTTGGATGATCTTGTTGGAAAACTTGAAGCTGGTGCATTAGATATTCAAAAGAAGGAAACAAGATCCACTGCTCGTACATCAGAATCAAGCAATGGTGGAACTGCTTTCATTTCAGCTGAGCAAAATTCTCAGAGATCTTCTTCTTACAGTAATCCTACTGTAGGAACCTTTTCAGCTCTACCAGCTTATACTGCTTCTTCAAGCAGAACGTGTTCTTCGTCATCTGTTCCTACTTCAGCAACCACAGATGAACATGCAGCAATGTTTACTGCTTTCTTATCATCATATGAAGACTTTCTTTCTAAAAGAGTCAGTACATTGGAGCTGACCGATGAAGACTTCAATCAGGTTGACCCTGATGAGTTAGAAAGGATTGACATTAGATGGAATATGGCTATGCTCACTCGCAGAGCCAAAAACTATCTAAGAAGAACTGGAAAGAGATCTCTAGAAGATGCAGCTGATCGAACACCAATGGGATTCGATAAAAGCAAAATCAAATGCTATAAGTGTCAGAATCTTGGACACTTTGCCCGTGAATGCGAGAAAGGCCGACAGCCTGCTACAGGTTTCACAAAACCATCTGTTGCTCCTAAACAGATTGAGCATGCTTCTGCTAAAGCTGCATTATTGATTGAGGATGGAGATGCTTATGACTTCTCTGCATCTGAAGATCATGAATAATGCTTCATGGCCATCAACAGTGAGGTACAATTTACGTCGTTTACTTGTGATTCATGTATTAGTTTAACTGGTAAAGTAAATAGGCTTATGGAACATAGTAATAACTTGAAGTCTGATATCTTGAACTTGATGGAGGCAAACAAAGTTTTAAAAAATAATGAAAAATATTTTGAAAGTAACATTAATCAACTTATTGAAGATAAAAAGGAGTTGAAAGCTCTAATTTTCAGTAATCAAGATGAAATTGATAGTTACTTAAAAATGATTGCTCATTTAAAAAAGGAATTGGCTGCCTCCCAAGCCGAAGTTGTTGATTACAAACGAAAACTCAAGAATATCAACACTTCTTCCATGGTCTTTACTGAGATTCTGCAGACGGGTAGGGTTAATTCTAAAGATAAATCCGGTTTGGGTTATCATCATCAACCGCCTCCATCTTTAGATGTAAATTTATGTAGACCGTCTAAGGATGAAATTAAAGATTTTGTGCCTACTACTTTAGTAGATACAAAGCCTGTTGAACTATCAGTTAATGAACCTGCTATTAAGCAAGTAGATATGCCTGTAGTTGAATCTGTTAGTTTGCCCGTTGTTAAGCTACCTGAATTCTATCAAGCTAACATAGAGGTCAAACATGATAAGAAGAAAACTAAGACAATCAAGACTAAACCAGTAAAGCCATTTGAGCCTGTTAAGTTTGCACCCTCAGGAACTGTCAAGTTTACCCCCTTTGGTAGTTTTCAGCCTGCTCCCTTACAAACTATTGAAGAAGAGGTTGAGTTTGAGGATATTCCTTGTAAGTGTGTGTCTCAATGTGAAAAGAAAAACATTAAGCCTGAACATCACATTATTACTTCTGAGTTAACTGATGAAACTTTTCAAAGAAATGCTAAGGCTCAGGCTGAACTTAAAAGAAAAGGTTTAAAGAATACTGATGACAAATCAATCAAGAATTCTGTTAAATCTTCTATTTCACATTCTGAGACATCCACTTCCACATGTTCACATAAGTTGTCTATTTCACCTCAATTTCTAGGCAGTAACGACCGAACCTTTAAGGAAAGACGATCATGTTTCTACTGCAAGAAACAAGGTCATCTGATTAATCAATGTCCGTTGCTTTTAAGAAAGAAGTTTTCAAAAGGTGTTACCAAAATTTCTATTTATAGAAATTCAACCGCTAAATCATTTTCAAAGAAGGGTTCACTTTCTCAAACTTCTATCCCGAAAGTTAATGCTGCTAGGCCCAGTAAACCACCGGTTAAACAGCCTAACATTGTTAACAAGCAACCCAATACTGTTCCTGTGAAAGTTTGGAGACCAAAAGAGTCATCAAATGACTCATCATCATGTAATACTGCATCAGAAAATGTAACTGATCTCTTGAAAAACAAAGTTTTAACTGATGTAGTTATTATTGATGAGGTCTCTGGAGTACCCAAGTCTGTAAAGGCCTGGGTCTCCATTTCTAACTAACATTTTCCTTATGTTGTGCTGTAGCAGTCAGGACATGTACAAAGAAGCAAATGGTACGTGGATAGTGGCTGCTCACGGCACATGACTGGTGACATGTCTCTTTTGTCAAATGTTAAACCATTTCGCGGAGGACATGTTGCTTTTGCAGGAAACACAGGTGGTAACATAACGGGTCAGGGCATTCTTTCAAATGGTCAAGTGAGCTTTGATAAAGTGAACTATGTAGAGGAACTGCAACACAATCTCATCAGTGTTTCTCAAGTCTGTGACAAGAAGTTCACTGTCGCTTTTACTGAGGATGATTGTTTAATTCTGAAGCCGGAATTTGTTATTCCCGAGGAATGGGTGCTACTGAGAGCACCCCGTGTACGCAACTCGTACATTTTGGATATGCAAACTGTGGTTACCAAGGAGCATACTTGTTTGCTATCAAAAGCATCTTCTAAAGATTCACTGCTTTGGCACAGACGAATGGGACATATTCATTTTCGCAGAATGAATTATCTTATTAATAATGATCTTGTGTTAGGTGTGCCCAAAAAGTCATTCGTTATAGATGATGAATGTGTTTCCTGTCTCAAAGGGAAACAACACAAGAAGTTCCATAAGTCTAAGCAGGTGAACTCTATTGAATCTCCTTTGGAGATGCTTCACATGGATTTATTTGGTCCTGTGAACAAGAAAAGTATTGGAGGAAAATCGTACTGTCTGGTGGTTACTGATGATTACTCAAGGTTTTCCTGGGTATATTTCTTGGCGGGAAAGGATGAAACGCCTGATACTCTAACCTACTTGTTCGACAGACTGGAAAATCTGTGTAATCTGAAAATCAAGAAACTTCGCAGCAATAATGGAACAGAATTCAAGAGCAGAACCTTGGAAATGTATTGTCTTCGAAAAGGAATCTTTCATCAGTTTAGTGCTGCTCGCACTCCTCAGCAAAATGGAGTTGTCGAACGAAAGAATAGGACAATCATTGAGACAGCAAGAACCATGTTGTCTGATGCGCATCTGCCGACCACGTTTTGGGCAGAAGCTGTCAACACTGCCTGCTATGTGTTGAATCGGGTTTCAATGGTTAAAAAGTGAAACAAAACCTGTTATGAATTGCTGAATAATCGCAAACCTAATTTGAAATTTCTTGAGCCTTTCGGGTGTCCTTGCACCATCTTAATTACCAAGGACTCTGTAGGCAAATTTGATGAAAAGGTGGTCGATGGTCTATTTTTGGGATACTCTGTGAACTCGCCAAATAAAAGAGTTTTCAACAAGTCGACTGGGAGAATAGAGGAACACTTTGAAGTAAGGTTTATGAAATACACTGATTCTCCAAAAGGCAAGGGACCGGAATCTTTGTTTGAGTATGATTCGTTGGTGGACTCATTTAATCTTCCAAAATTTAGTGAAGAAGATCAGGTGGTGTCCTTACTTCATGGCTTGGATCTTTCTTCCGACGACCTAGTTTCCAAGCCTAGAGTGATTTCACCTGAGAATATTGTCAATGACGATATTCCATTCAATGTCGATCAAGAGGCTTCTGAATCTAATCCTCAAACGGAAACTGATGTTGTCTTACCGATTGACGATGAGAATGTTGCTACTGATAGCTCAGTTGCAATTGAAAATTCTGAAGGCATTTCTTCAAATTTGGATCAGATCATTGTGCCTGATCAGATCCCTCAACTTAGAATTCATTCTTCTCACCCCACTGAAAATATCATTGGTGAGATTCAACAGGGAGTGTTAACTAGAGGTCAAATCGCTGCTAATGAGACTCGTGAAGAATCTTCAACTGCCTCTTTCGCCTGTATTGAAGAAGAAATGGAAGAATGTTTCTTATCTCAGCACGAACCGAAGAAAATTGCTGATGTTTTGAAAGATCCATACTGGGTTGAGGCTATGCAAGAAGAATTGAATCAGTTCAAAAAGCTTGAAGTCTGGGATTTGGTTCCTTTACCCAAAGATATTGATCCAATTGGTACTCGCTGGGTATATCGCGTAAAGAAGGATGACCGAGGCGTAGTTATTCGGAATAAGGCTCGGTTAGTTGTTCAAGGTTTCACTCAAATTGAGGGTTTGGACTACGATGATGTGTTTGCTCCAGTTGCAAGATTGGAATCCATTCGCATCTTTCTGGCTTATGCGTCATTTAAAGGTTTTCGGGTTTATCAACTCGATGTCAAAAGCGCATTTCTGTATGGAGAGGTTCTGAAGGATGTGTATGTCATGCAACCTCCTGGTTTTGAAGATCCAAATCATCCTGATTATGTTTGCAAGTTAGGCAAAGCTTTATATGGTCTTCATCAAGCTCCTAGAGCTTGGTACGCGAGGTTGGTAAATCATCTAACGAAAAATGGCTTTTCTAGAGGCCAAATTGACAACACACTCTTCATCAAACGGGTTGGAATAGATTTGTTACTTGTGCAGGTATACGTGGATGACATCATATTTGGTTCAACAAATGATTCTTTGTGCAGAGACTTCGAGAAGATTATGAAGTCTGAGTTTGAGATGAGTGCCATGGGAGAACTTAAATTCTTTCTCGGTGTACAGGTTGAGCAGTCTGATAAAGGTCTCTACATTCATCAGTCCAAATATGTCAATGACATGTTAACTCGGTATGACCTCCATGACTGTAAACCATATGGCACTCCTATCGAGACAGACCACAAACTCGGGCCTGCTGAACAAGAAGAAGACTGCAAAGAGGGAGATTATCGATCTATGATAGGTTCGCTGATGTATCTCACTGCATCCAGACCAGATATTGTGTTTGCTGTGTCTATCTGTTCCAGATACCAAGCAAAGCCCAAGGTTTCTCACATGAAAGCTGTGAAGCGAATTTTTGGTTACCTCAAATACAGACCATCACTTGGTCTGTGGTACTCAAATGAGAAAAATTTCGCTCTCACTGCCTATTCTGATTCTGATTATGGCGGCTGCAATTCGGATAAAAAGTCAACGACAGGAGGATGCCAATATCTCGGCTCTCGATTGGTGTCGTGGCAGTGTAAGAAGCAAACCACAGTTCCCACCTCAATAGCGGAAGCTGAGTACATTGCTGCTGCAAGCTGTTGTTCCCAGATTCTGTGGATTCAACACCAATTGCGTGACTATGGGTTACTTCTTACCTTGACTCCTATTCATATTGATAATACTGCTGCTATATCTATTATTCGCAATCCCGTTCAACACTCTAAAACCAAACACATAGAGATTAGGTTTCACTTCATACGAGATTGCTATGAGAAACACTTAATTGACCTCATTCATGTAGACACCCTTAAGCAAAGGGCCGACTTATTCACAAAAGCATTTTCGCGTGCTCGTTTCAACGAACTTGTAGATATGATAGGGATGATGTCTCTTGATCTCAAGAAGTGATTTGTGACTTACTTTCTATACAGTTTAATTGCTTTATTAAAAAAAAAAAAAAAAAAAAAAAAAAAACGGCAACAGCCACTCTTTATACTCATTAGTATTAAAGAAATGCACGGTTGCTACATTTTTAAAATAGACGTTGAAGTTGTGTCTGTAAACAACTTGGGATATGATAGTACATCGGGTAACATGCACAAAATGGAATCTTAAGATTTATCCTTGATGTGTCAGTAGGTTTATCTGACATATTTAGAACCGCTTTTGTAAAAATTAGCTTCATCATATGATGTATTGGTAGGCATGATACACACCGATCTCTAGGTTATTAAGAAGTAACTTTAATACATGTCTATGATCTTGTAGTGAACACTTGGTGATATACGACTCTATGTCTTAATTCCTTGGCTCAGCTTGACATATTTCTATCTTTGAAATGTTTTATTTGAAATCATTTGGGAGTTTATGCTGACTGTTTCCTTTGTAGTACGTAAGTACTGAACTGGTCTTAGTTAGTATATTCTCAGGTATAAGCAAATTACAAGTCATTGCACTTCAAAATCTAAAAGATATTGAACAAGGTCGCCGTTTGGAAAATCCAAGTTCGGTTTTGACTGCGTTCATTTTTGCTTAAACTTAATATCAAGAATACACTGAACAAGGTCGCCGTTTGTGAAACTCCAAGTTCGGTTTGACTGCGATTAGTCTTGATAAGCTTGAATCATGTAGTATTACTCTGTTGTACTCTCGTACAGACCTGTTCTCACTGCATTGATTCTTAAAAATGATTGTCACATAATTCTTTCAATTATAGAACCTATGTTCAATGTCTAAGTTATAGGAGTATATCTATGGTGGGGACCACAGTGAAATATTCATCCCACAATAATAGGTTAGCCCACAGATACGGATGTAACATGTTTAAAGTGGACAAAATATATCAATAATCGTCTTGAAATAATTTTTACAAAAGATGTTTTAAATGTGCCACGTAAATTTAAAGAGGACAAATATACTGATGATCGAATTAACTCTTTCTATTCCTAATAATTGCATGTTATTTCGATATGATCCCTAACCAGAATAATCACAACTCCGTCACCAAAAAGATTCTATAGATTTTACGCTTTCAGTTGACCTTGTGTCTATTTCTTTTGTTTATGTTTAGTTTTATCTTTTTAATTTTATTTAAATTGTATTTTTTCTTCATTTTCATTTTTATTTAAGTCACAAATCATCTTCGGTGCGAAAATCCTTAAATCGAAAACAAAAATCGGGCTCGTAATCAAATTTTATGTCGTTAAAATCTGCCTTGTTTTCTGTGCGACACAAGCATTGTGTCGTATTCCATTTATGCGACACAAGAATTGTGTCATACATAGTGTCGTATCCCTTCTTTACGACACAACAGTTTTGTCGTATATTATGTCGTATGCATGTCGGGGTTAACTATTCACTACATGCGACATAATCATTTACGTTTTCTAAACTTTTCACGACACAAGTATACGACACAAACGCGATTCTGCGACATAACTGAGATTCTGCGACACAGTCGCTTTCTCGATCGAGCTCGTGATTTCGAGACGTTTTCACCGCGATTCATTGCTTGATTCTTGTTCTTCATCACTTCGTGCATCTTTAGGTATGATCTATTCACGATTTCATCCAATATTGTGCCTGTAATCGAGTCGTGCCCTATTACGGTTTTAGGGATACGGTTTTTTGCCCAAATTAGTTAGGGTTTAGGGGTTATTAGGGTTAGCAAACTTGATAATACTGATCCCCTATTGTATGCGAACCCTAGGGTATATGTAGATTTCAAAACCCCTAATTTTCTTCGTTGACAGAATTTGGGTTTACGTTGATGTTCATCTTTGCGACATAACATACGACATAGTTGCTATGTCGTATTGATTATTTGTTATGTCGCATAGATTCGTTCGTTTTATGTCGTATTGATCTTAACTGCTTATGTCGTATTTTCTACGACATAACATACGACACAAGCCTTATGTCGTACCTTATGTCGCATCTGAGATTAATTTCTCAAATAATGCTAAATGCAAGGGAAACTCTGTCCGTGTGACACGTGTCATGCGACACAACGCTTATGTCGTATTGCCCTTCTACGACATAACTCTTATGTCGTATAGGTATTTTGCGACACAACTGCTGTGTCGCACACTTTTCTGTGAATTTAAACGCGACTTATTTTTTTTGTACTAACGCTAACGCAGCTCGAGCTTTGTTGTATTACTGTTATTATTTTCAGATATGGCTGATCAACAACCTGCACAAGCTGCTCCACTCCCTGAAATTGATGTGACTAAATATTTCTGGGAACCGCGTCACAATATTGTGGCTTTCATGAACACTGCTGTTGAGACGTCGCGTCCATATCGACCCATGATCTCTTTTCTACGACGGTCTCGAATCCATAAAGCCATTACTGCTGATACACGGATTTTGCGGAACCACGTTACTGAGTTTTGGGATAATGATGTGGTCAACAACGAGGAACAGGATACTCGTATTATTTCTAGTGTTCGAGGTAAAGAGGTCATCTTTACTGAGCAGCTGATTCGGGATTTCTTCGAGTTTGGGGACAACCCAGATATGCTCGTTCAGTTTAGTGCCGCTGCTATTGCTGAGGGAATGCGATCGATCGGTTATCAGGATATTCCCGTTGACCAGTACAAGAAGACTTATATGACCAAGGTTTGGCGGTATCTGGCTCATATTGTGATTGTCTGTCTCTCCAGCCGCAGGGCAGGCCTCGAGGGAATGAGTTACGCAACTGTATCAGCTTTTCTTGCGTTAGTCTACAACAAGCCCTTCAACTTCTCTGGCTACATATTCAGGGGCTTCGTTAACAACGCGGTGGATACCCGCGAAAAGTGGGCTTTATATCCTCGATTCACTCAGCTACTGCTGAATCATCTTCTTCCGGATCTTCCGGTGAATGCTACCCACACTTTCAAGCAGACGCCGATGAATACCCGCATTTACACCACTTGTACTTCTTTTGCCAAGCAGGGTCAGGCACCGGAACGTGAGGTTGCCCTGTTCGGTCATATCATTGATCCAGCTTTTGTTGCACCTCCAGGCGAACAGTTTGTCATTCCAGCACCTCAACCGCCACCTGTTCAGCAACCAGTTCCACCGCCACCAGCTCAACAACCGCAAGTACAACCACCGCCAGTTCAGCAACATCAGGTTTTGCCAGATCCATTGGATCAGGAGTTGATGGAACTCGATCGTGAGATCGATTCGTATCAGGCACCATCTCCACCTCCTGAGTCCTCCAGCCGAGGTAAAAGGCCTCGCGATTCTTCTGCTGCAGACGTTGTGGATCCACGGGTCACACGTCCTCGTACTTCTACGTCTACATCTTCTGAGATTCCAAGAACCGACACTCCGATCACTCCTCATCCGTCGGTTATTCAGGAACTTCTGTCTAGGCTAGACAGGATACAGCACGAAATGGAGGCTCAATCGACGATTTCTCAAGCTCAGGATGCCAGAATCACGCGCTTGGAAAAAGAAAATGAAGAGCTGAGATCGAAGATTTTGTTGCTGGAAACCCCAGCTATTGCTTCGGGGGAGACGTCTGTGCCTGTAATAGAATCAACACCTAGGGTTTCTGATGAAAATGTAACTGCTGAAAATGTAACTGATTCTTCTATTAATGAAACCCCTCTTAGTTTGGATTATATTCTTGAAGTACCAGGGCAACCGAAACCGTTAGCTTTAGATTACACTTTCTGTAATTTAACGTATTTTCAAGCTGCGGTTGACCAAGACGGTGTTGCGCCTGAAGAGCCTTTTGACTTTGAGGCTGCCAACAATGATGATGATATTGACGTTGAGCAAGAAGAGCTGGATCCATGTGTAGAATTTGTTGGTCGTCCAGCTCATCCACAGGAAGGTGTTGTTGCTTCGGATTCTTCAGACGATGAGTCAGAGCCTGCATACAATTATGTACCAGGATCCACTTCAGGATCGACTTCTCAGGCTGCTCCTGCTCCAGAATCTTCAGAACCTGCTGGACCTGCTCAAGATATACCAGTCCCTGTTCAGGAATCAACAAGGACATCCTATGATGACATTTTCCCACAGGATACACGTGACATGTTCCTTCTGACAGGGAAATGGCCATCAGGGATGGGTGGTTTATCAAAGGTAAAAATCCCGAACCGGTTCCTGTCACATGCAAAAAATACAGGGTTAGCGGAGATTATACCGGTCTGATAAAGAGTTGGAAAGTGAACAAGGGAAGGCTTATGATCAAAAGACGTGACGGCATTCAATACTTTCGTCGATCATTGAAAAAGCTTAGTACGTTGCCAATGCATGATGTCGTTCGTCTCTCTCAACTTCAGTTGATAAATCCGAAAAAGGACGGAATTGCTAATGCAATTCAAAAGATCATGCGTGCAGAGATTCGAACGAAGAGATATCATTATATCAAGCCAGTGCTAGGTACAAGATATACCTTCAAGAAAAAGGTCGACCCGAAGACGAATCGGCCAATCGTTAGAATTCATTATCCTCCGGCTAAATGTTTGCATGAAATCTCCCTGGAAACAGTTCCATTCAATCTCCTGAAACGTTTTCATTATTGGGAACTGGATGCTCATTCTGGCGAAGCTATTCTTGTATATGTTCCTGATTCAGTGCCTCAAACTGGATCTACATCTCTGTGGGGTCTTCCTAAAGCAGAATTCAGAATATTTGACCCAATGAGCTTGATAAACTTGTCGAAGGATGATATGAAGAAGCTGTTCGATAGTCGCATTCGCTACAACCCTGACAACGAGTTCAACACGATTTTGGCGAAGCGATTTCAGAAAATTGTCGATATATGCTTCATCTTTGGTGTACACGCAGGAGGAAACTTTCCACCCGGATGGGTTTGAAGACTGAAGCAAATTGAAGAAATTTTGAAGACCAAGCTGAAGACACGGGGGAGTTTGTTGATACATCTATGTGTGTCTGTCAGTTGGTCTCAGTCTGTACTAGTGTCGATATTGTAATTACATATTAAACTGTTTTAGATCTAGTTTAATTACAATTTTTGTAATCATGCGACACAAGCATTGTGTCGCAGTGTCATTCTATGCGACACAAGAATTGTGTCGCAGAGTCATTGTGTGCGACACAAGAATTGTGTCGTAGAGTCATTGTGTGCGACACAAGAATTGTGTCGCAGAGACATTCCATGCGACACAAGGACTGTGTCGCAGGATGTCTAGATCAGACTATATATAGAGCTCAACAGCCTGTATTTTAGTTACCACTTCACACACACATAACACCACTGTCCACAGAGAAAATCCTCATTGTAGTGTTATTTTGCTCTTTGTGTGTTTTTGTCAAAGTGTATGTATTGTTGCTTGTTGATTATATATATACATACATCTTTGTGTTTTGGTCATTAGTTGCTTAAATCTTGCTTATCTAGTTGTGTTTATATTTCCGCTTACATATACTTGTGAACTACTCGATTTGCTATGTGTGTCTGTCAGTAGGTCTCAGTCTGTACTAGTGTCGATATTGTAATTACATATTAAACTGTTTTAGATCTAGTTTAATTACAATTTTTGTAATCATGCGACACAAGCATTGTGTCGCAGTGTCATTCTATGCGACACAAGAATTGTGTCGCAGAGTCATTGTGTGCGACACAAGAATTGTGTCGCAGAGACATTCCATGCGACACAAGGACTGTGTCGCAGGATGTCTAGATCAGACTATATATAGAGCTCAACAGCCTGTATTTTAGTTACCACTTCACACACACATAACACCACTGTCCACAGAGAAAATCCTCATTGTAGTGTTATTTTGCTCTTTGTGTGTTTTTGTCAAAGTGTATGTATTGTTGCTTGTTGATTATATATATACATACATCTTTGTGTTTTGGTCATTAGTTGCTTAAATCTTGCTTATCTAGTTGTGTTTATATTTCCGCTTACATATACTTGTGAACTACTCGATTTGGTTCGTATACATGGAACCTACAATTGGTATCAGAGCCACATACTCTTGAGTTGTGGTTTCGAGTTAGTTTATGCAAGATTTTAGTATAACTAGTCATTTTTTTATTTTTCATGTTCTTAGTGTTCTTGGTGTTCTTGGTCAAAAAGGCTCCCATTTTGCATAGTTTGGTTATTAATCTTCAAAGTTTGTGTTAGTCAAACTTTGAATTTTAAGTTAGTCAAAAGTTAATCTTTGTTTGTAGGGGGTGATAGGAAACAGGGTTTATTATTTTATAATTTGTGTTGAAAGTTGAAATTTTTGTGGGCTCTAGGCTGTCTGCACGCGTGATTTTGCGACACAAGTACTGTGTCGTATCCACTGTTCATACGACACAACTTTGCGACATTAACTTGTCTGCGACATACCGTGCGACATAAGCCTACGACATAATCTCTTTTGACCTTAACTGGTCTGCGACACAAGTTGGCGACATTAACTTGTCTGCGACATATAGTGCGACATACCGTGCGACATAAGCCTACGACATAATCTCTTTTGACCTTAACTGGTCTGCGACACAAGTTGCGACATAACCTACGACATTACGGTTGTGTCGCATTTTTGTCTTCTGTCGGATTAATTTCTGCGACACAACATCTGTGTCGTATTGATCTTCTGCGACACTACCACTGTGTCGCATTTTTCCAGACTTAGACAAAAATTCAGCTTGTTTGTTGGATACCTACTAACTTTTCTTGCAGATTTTCAACATGTCTCTTCAAAGTGTTGATGCAGTTCTACAACATAATGCTACAATCGGTAGTGCAAATAAACCACCTTATTTTGCACCAGGGATGGAATATCAAGCATGGAAACAACGTTTTATATCGTTTGTTTTATTCACTGATCCTGTCATGGAGTTGTCTCTTCTTGAACGATATGAAGCACCGGTTGCTCTTGGAGAACACATGGGAGTTCCTCCACCCAAACCCATTCGTTCATACACTCCCGAAGAACGAAAAGCTTGGGAAATTGAATGCAAGACTCATTCTGCTATTACTATGTCACTTCCAACTGACGTTTTGGATATGTTTCCACAAACCATCGCTTATGATCTTTGGATTGCAATTGAAAAGAGATTTAGTGGCAACTCTGAGTTCATCGAGAGCAAACTGGAATTAGTCAAAACTCAGTTTGATTATTTCTATATTCAGAAGAATGAGACAGTCAGAGATATGCTTTGCAGATTTACACGTACTGTAAATGAACTGCAAGCTGGAGGATATAAGCTAAAAAATTCTGAGATTAACAAAAAGGCTTTAGCTGCTCTACCTCCAAGTTGGGAAACTCGAGTTCTGCTGTTAGAAAGTGATCGAAAGACAATGCAATTGTCTTTGGATGATCTTGTTGGAAAACTTGAAGCTGGTGCATTAGATATTCAAAAGAAGGAAACAAGATCCACTGCTCGTACATCAGAATCAAGCAATGGTGGAACTGCTTTCATTTCAGCTGAGCAAAATTCTCAGAGATCTTCTTCTTACAGTAATCCTACTGTAGGAACCTTTTCAGCTCTACCAGCTTATACTGCTTCTTCAAGCAGAACGTGTTCTTCGTCATCTGTTCCTACTTCAGCAACCACAGATGAACATGCAGCAATGTTTACTGCTTTCTTATCATCATATGAAGACTTTCTTTCTAAAAGAGTCAGTACATTGGAGCTGACCGATGAAGACTTCAATCAGGTTGACCCTGATGAGTTAGAAAGGATTGACATTAGATGGAATATGGCTATGCTCACTCGCAGAGCCAAAAACTATCTAAGAAGAACTGGAAAGAGATCTCTAGAAGATGCAGCTGATCGAACACCAATGGGATTCGATAAAAGCAAAATCAAATGCTATAAGTGTCAGAATCTTGGACACTTTGCCCGTGAATGCGAGAAAGGCCGACAGCCTGCTACAGGTTTCACAAAACTATCTGTTGCTCCTAAACAGATTGAGCATGCTTCTGCTAAAGCTGCATTATTGATTGAGGATGGAGATGCTTATGACTTCTCTGCATCTGAAGATCATGAACAATGCTTCATGGCCATCAACAGTGAGGTACAATTTACGTCGTTTACTTGTGATTCATGTATTAGTTTAACTGGTAAAGTAAATAGGCTTATGGAACATAGTAATAACTTGAAGTCTGATATCTTGAACTTGATGGAGGCAAACAAAGTTTTAAAAAATAATGAAAAATATTTTGAAAGTAACATTAATCAACTTATTGAAGATAAAAAGGAGTTGAAAGCTCTAATTTTCAGTAATCAAGATGAAATTGATAGTTACTTAAAAATGATTGCTCATTTAAAAAAGGAATTGGCTGCCTCCCAAGCCGAAGTTGTTGATTACAAACGAAAACTCAAGAATATCAACACTTCTTCCATGGTCTTTACTGAGATTCTGCAGACGGGTAGGGTTAATTCTAAAGATAAATCCGGTTTGGGTTATCATCATCAACCGCCTCCATCTTTAGATGTAAATTTATGTAGACCGTCTAAGGATGAAATTAAAGATTTTGTGCCTACTACTTTAGTAGATACAAAGCCTGTTGAACTATCAGTTAATGAACCTGCTATTAAGCAAGTAGATATGCCTGTAGTTGAATCTGTTAGTTTGCCCGTTGTTAAGCTACCTGAATTCTATCAAGCTAACATAGAGGTCAAACATGATAAGAAGAAAACTAAGACAATCAAGACTAAACCAGTAAAGCCATTTGAGCCTGTTAAGTTTGCACCCTCAGGAACTGTCAAGTTTACCCCCTTTGGTAGTTTTCAGCCTGCTCCCTTACAAACTATTGAAGAAGAGGTTGAGTTTGAGGATATTCCTTGTAAGTGCGTGTCTCAATGTGAAAAGAAAAACATTAAGCCTGAACATCACATTATTACTTCTGAGTTAACTGATGAAACTTTTCAAAGAAATGCTAAGGCTCAGGCTGAACTTAAAAGAAAAGGTTTAAAGACTACTGATGACAAATCAATCAAGAATTCTGTTAAATCTTCTATTTCACATTCTGAGACATCCACTTCCACATGTTCACATAAGTTGTCTATTTCACCTCAATTTCTAGGCAGTAACGACCGAACCTTTAAGGAAAGACGATCATGTTTCTACTGCAAGAAACAAGGTCATCTGATTAATCAATGTCCGTTGCTTTTAAGAAAGAAGTTTTCAAAAGGTGTTACCAAAATTTCTATTTATAGAAATTCAACCGCTAAATCATTTTCAAAGAAGGGTTCACTTTCTCAAACTTCTATCCCGAAAGTTAATGCTGCTAGGCCCAGTAAACCACCGGTTAAACAGCCTAACATTGTTAACAAGCAACCCAATACTGTTCCTGTGAAAGTTTGGAGACCAAAAGAGTCATCAAATGACTCATCATCATGTAATACTGCATCAGAAAATGTAACTGATCTCTTGAAAAACAAAGTTTTAACTGATGTAGTTATTATTGATGAGGTCTCTGGAGTACCCAAGTCTGTAAAGGCCTGGGTCTCCATTTCTAACTAACATTTTCCTTATGTTGTGCTGTAGCAGTCAGGACATGTACAAAGAAGCAAATGGTACGTGGATAGTGGCTGCTCACGGCACATGACTGGTGACATGTCTCTTTTGTCAAATGTTAAACCATTTCGCGGAGGACATGTTGCTTTTGCAGGAAACACAGGTGGTAACATAACGGGTCAGGGCATTCTTTCAAATGGTCAAGTGAGCTTTGATAAAGTGAACTATGTAGAGGAACTGCAACACAATCTCATCAGTGTTTCTCAAGTCTGTGACAAGAAGTTCACTGTCGCTTTTACTGAGGATGATTGTTTAATTCTGAAGCCGGAATTTGTTATTCCCGAGGAATGGGTGCTACTGAGAGCACCCCGTGTACGCAACTCGTACATTTTGGATATGCAAACTGTGGTTACCAAGGAGCATACTTGTTTGCTATCAAAAGCATCTTCTAAAGATTCACTGCTTTGGCACAGACGAATGGGACATATTCATTTTCGCAGAATGAATTATCTTATTAATAATGATCTTGTGTTAGGTGTGCCCAAAAAGTCATTCGTTATAGATGATGAATGTGTTTCCTGTCTCAAAGGGAAACAACACAAGAAGTTCCATAAGTCTAAGCAGGTGAACTCTATTGAATCTCCTTTGGAGATGCTTCACATGGATTTATTTGGTCCTGTGAACAAGAAAAGTATTGGAGGAAAATCGTACTGTCTGGTGGTTACTGATGATTACTCAAGGTTTTCCTGGGTATATTTCTTGGCGGGAAAGGATGAAACGCCTGATACTCTAACCTACTTGTTCGACAGACTGGAAAATCTGTGTAATCTGAAAATCAAGAAACTTCGCAGCAATAATGGAACAGAATTCAAGAACAGAACCTTGGAAATGTATTGTCTTCGAAAAGGAATCTTTCATCAGTTTAGTGCTGCTCGCACTCCTCAGCAAAATGGAGTTGTCGAACGAAAGAATAGGACAATCATTGAGACAGCAAGAACCATGTTGTCTGATGCGCATCTGCCGACCACGTTTTGGGCAGAAGCTGTCAACACTGCCTGCTATGTGTTGAATCGGGTTTCAATGGTTAAAAAGTGAAACAAAACCTGTTATGAATTGCTGAATAATCGCAAACCTAATTTGAAATTTCTTGAGCCTTTCGGGTGTCCTTGCACCATCTTAATTACCAAGGACTCTGTAGGCAAATTTGATGAAAAGGCAGTCGATGGTCTATTTTTGGGATACTCTGTGAACTCGCCAAATAAAAGAGTTTTCAACAAGTCGACTGGGAGAATAGAGGAACACTTTGAAGTAAGGTTTATGAAATACACTGATTCTCCAAAAGGCAAGGGACCGGAATCTTTGTTTGAGTATGATTCGTTGGTGGACTCATTTAATCTTCCAAAATTTAGTGAAGAAGATCAGGTGGTGTCCTTACTTCATGGCTTGGATCTTTCTTCCGACGACCTAGTTTCCAAGCCTAGAGTGATTTCACCTGAGAATATTGTCAATGACGATATTCCATTCAATGTCGATCAAGAGGCTTCTGAATCTAATCCTCAAACGGAAACTGATGTTGTCTTACCGATTGACGATGAGAATGTTGCTACTGATAGCTCAGTTGCAATTGAAAATTCTGAAGGCATTTCTTCAAATCTGGATCAGATCATTGTGCCTGATCAGATCCCTCAACTTAGAATTCATTCTTCTCACCCCACTGAAAATATCATTGGTGAGATTCAACAGGGAGTGTTAACTAGAGGTCAAATCGCTGCTAATGAGACTCGTGAAGAATCTTCAACTGCCTCTTTCGCCTGTATTGAAGAAGAAATGGAAGAATGTTTCTTATCTCAGCACGAACCGAAGAAAATTGCTGATGTTTTGAAAGATCCATACTGGGTTGAGGCTATGCAAGAAGAATTGAATCAGTTCAAAAAGCTTGAAGTCTGGGATTTGGTTCCTTTACCCAAAGATATTGATCCAACTGGTACTCGCTGGGTATATCGCGTAAAGAAGGATGACCGAGGCGTAGTTATTCGGAATAAGGCTCGGTTAGTTGTTCAAGGTTTCACTCAAATTGAGGGTTTGGACTACGATGATGTGTTTGCTCCAGTTGCAAGATTGGAATCCATTCGCATCTTTCTGGCTTATGCGTCATTTAAAGGTTTTCGGGTTTATCAACTCGATGTCAAAAGCGCATTTCTGTATGGAGAGGTTCTGAAGGATGTGTATGTCATGCAACCTCCTGGTTTTGAAGATCCAAATCATCCTGATTATGTTTGCAAGTTAGGCAAAGCTTTATATGGTCTTCATCAAGCTCCTAGAGCTTGGTACGCGAGGTTGGCAAATCATCTAACGAAAAATGGC
This sequence comes from Pseudognaphalium luteoalbum, assembly GCA_963422505.1. Classification (NCBI taxonomy): domain Eukaryota; kingdom Viridiplantae; phylum Streptophyta; class Magnoliopsida; order Asterales; family Asteraceae; genus Pseudognaphalium; species Pseudognaphalium luteoalbum. The sequence goes on from OY730195.1 coordinate 32,389,804, forward strand.
TTTTCTAGAGGCCAAATTGACAACACACTCTTCATCAAACGGGTTGGAATAGATTTGTTACTTGTGCAGGTATACGTGGATGACATCATATTTGGTTCAACAAATGATTCTTTGTGCAGAGACTTCGAGAAGATTATGAAGTCTGAGTTTGAGATGAGTGCCATGGGAGAACTTAAATTCTTTCTCGGTGTACAGGTTGAGCAGTCTGATAAAGGTCTCTACATTCATCAGTCCAAATATGTCAATGACATGTTAACTCGGTATGACCTCCATGACTGTAAACCATATGGCACTCCTATCGAGACAGACCACAAACTCGGGCCTGCTGAACAAGAAGAAGACTGCAAAGAGGGAGATTATCGATCTATGATAGGTTCGCTGATGTATCTCACTGCATCCAGACCAGATATTGTGTTTGCTGTGTCTATCTGTTCCAGATACCAAGCAAAGCCCAAGGTTTCTCACATGAAAGCTGTGAAGCGAATTTTTGGTTACCTCAAATACAGACCATCACTTGGTCTGTGGTACTCAAATGAGAAAAATTTCGCTCTCACTGCCTATTCTGATTCTGATTATGGCGGCTGCAATTCGGATAAAAAGTCAACGACAGGAGGATGCCAATATCTCGGCTCTCGATTGGTGTCGTGGCAGTGTAAGAAGCAAACCACAGTTCCCACCTCAACAGCGGAAGCTGAGTACATTGCTGCTGCAAGCTGTTGTTCCCAGATTCTGTGGATTCAACACCAATTGCGTGACTATGGGTTACTTCTTACCTTGACTCCTATTCATATTGATAATACTGCTGCTATATCTATTATTCGCAATCCCGTTCAACACTCTAAAACCAAACACATAGAGATTAGGTTTCACTTCATACGAGATTGCTATGAGAAACACTTAATTGACCTCATTCATGTAGACACCCTTAAGCAAAGGGCCGACTTATTCACAAAAGCATTTTCGCGTGCTCGTTTCAACGAACTTGTAGATATGATAGGGATGATGTCTCTTGATCTCAAGAAGTGATTTGTGACTTACTTTCTATACAGTTTAATTGCTTTATTAAAAAAAAAAAAAAAAAAAAAAAAAAAAAAACGGCAACAGCCACTCTTTATACTCATTAGTATTAAAGAAATGCACGGTTGCTACATTTTTAAAATAGACGTTGAAGTTGTGTCTGTAAACAACTTGGGATATGATAGTACATCGGGTAACATGCACAAAATGGAATCTTAAGATTTATCCTTGATGTGTCAGTAGGTTTATCTGACATATTTAGAACCGCTTTTGTAAAAATTAGCTTCATCATATGATGTATTGGTAGGCATGATACACACCGATCTCTAGGTTATTAAGAAGTAACTTTAATACATGTCTATGATCTTGTAGTGAACACTTGGTGATATACGACTCTATGTCTTAATTCCTTGGCTCAGCTTGACATATTTCTATCTTTGAAATGTTTTATTTGAAATCATTTGGGAGTTTATGCTGACTGTTTCCTTTGTAGTACGTAAGTACTGAACTGGTCTTAGTTAGTATATTCTCAGGTATAAGCAAATTACAAGTCATTGCACTTCAAAATCTAAAAGATATTGAACAAGGTCGCCGTTTGGAAAATCCAAGTTCGGTTTTGACTGCGTTCATTTTTGCTTAAACTTAATATCAAGAATACACTGAACAAGGTCGCCGTTTGTGAAACTCCAAGTTCGGTTTGACTGCGATTAGTCTTGATAAGCTTGAATCATGTAGTATTACTCTGTTGTACTCTCGTACAGACCTGTTCTCACTGCATTGATTCTTAAAAATGATTGTCACATAATTCTTTCAATTATAGAACCTATGTTCAATGTCTAAGTTATAGGAGTATATCTATGGTGGGGACCACAGTGAAATATTCATCCCACAATAATAGGTTAGCCCACAGATACGGATGTAACATGTTTAAAGTGGACAAAATATATCAATAATCGTCTTGAAATAATTTTTACAAAAGATGTTTTAAATGTGCCACGTAAATTTAAAGAGGACAAATATACTGATGATCGAATTAACTCTTTCTATTCCTAATAATTGCATGTTATTTCGATATGATCCCTAACCAGAATAATCACAACTCCGTCACCAAAAAGATTCTATAGATTTTACGCTTTCAGTTGACCTTGTGTCTATTTCTTTTGTTTATGTTTAGTTTTATCTTTTTAATTTTATTTAAATTGTATTTTTTCTTCATTTTCATTTTTATTTAAGTCACAAATCATCTTCGGTGCGAAAATCCTTAAATCGAAAACAAAAATCGGGCTCGTAATCAAATTTTATGTCGTTAAAATCTGCCTTGTTTTCTGTGCGACACAAGCATTGTGTCGTATTCCATTTATGCGACACAAGAATTGTGTCATACATAGTGTCGTATCCCTTCTTTACGACACAACAGTTTTGTCGTATATTATGTCGTATGCATGTCGGGGTTAACTATTCACTACATGCGACATAATCATTTACGTTTTCTAAACTTTTCACGACACAAGTATACGACACAAACGCGATTCTGCGACATAACTGAGATTCTGCGACACAGTCGCTTTCTCGATCGAGCTCGTGATTTCGAGACGTTTTCACCGCGATTCATTGCTTGATTCTTGTTCTTCATCACTTCGTGCATCTTTAGGTATGATCTATTCACGATTTCATCCAATATTGTGCCTGTAATCGAGTCGTGCCCTATTACGGTTTTAGGGATACGGTTTTTTGCCCAAATTAGTTAGGGTTTAGGGGTTATTAGGGTTAGCAAACTTGATAATACTGATCCCCTATTGTATGCGAACCCTAGGGTATATGTAGATTTCAAAACCCCTAATTTTCTTCGTTGACAGAATCTGGGTTTACGTTGATGTTCATCTTTGCGACATAACATACGACATAGTTGCTATGTCGTATTGATTATTTGTTATGTCGCATAGATTCGTTCGTTTTATGTCGTATTGATCTTAACTGCTTATGTCGTATTTTCTACGACATAACATACGACACAAGCCTTATGTCGTACCTTATGTCGCATCTGAGATTAATTTCTCAAATAATGCTAAATGCAAGGGAAACTCTGTCCGTGTGACACGTGTCATGCGACACAACGCTTATGTCGTATTGCCCTTCTACGACATAACTCTTATGTCGTATAGGTATTTTGCGACACAACTGCTGTGTCGCACACTTTTCTGTGAATTTAAACGCGACTTATTTTTTTTGTACTAACGCTAACGCAGCTCGAGCTTTGTTGTATTACTGTTATTATTTTCAGATATGGCTGATCAACAACCTGCACAAGCTGCTCCACTCCCTGAAATTGATGTGACTAAATATTTCTGGGAACCGCGTCACAATATTGTGGCTTTCATGAACACTGTTGTTGAGACGTCGCGTCCATATCGACCCATGATCTCTTTTCTACGACGGTCTCGAATCCATAAAGCCATTACTGCTGATACACGGATTTTGCGGAACCACGTTACTGAGTTTTGGGATAATGATGTGGTCAACAACGAGGAACAGGATACTCGTATTATTTCTAGTGTTCGAGGTAAAGAGGTCATCTTTACTGAGCAGCTGATTCGGGATTTCTTCGAGTTTGGGGACAACCAAGATATGCTCGTTCAGTTTAGTGCTGCTGCTATTGCTGAGGGAATGCGATCGATCGGTTATCAGGATATTCCCGTTGACCAGTACAAGAAGACTTATATGACCAAGGTTTGGTGGTATCTGGCTCATATTGTGATTGTCTGTCTCTCCAGCCGCAGGGCAGGCCTCGAGGGAATGAGTTACGCAACTGTATCAGCTTTTCTTGCGTTAGTCTACAACAAGCCCTTCAACTTCTCTGGCTACATATTCAGGGGCTTCGTTAACAACGCGGTGGATACCCGCGACAAGTGGGCTTTATATCCTCGATTCACTCAGCTACTGCTGAATCATCTTCTTCCGGATCTTCCGGTGAATGCTACCCACACTTTCAAGCAGACGCCGATGAATACCCGCATTTACACCACTTGTACTTCTTTTGCCAAGCAGGGTCAGGCACCGGAACGTGAGGTTGCCCTGTTCGGTCATATCATTGATCCAGCTTTTGTTGCACCTCCAGGCGAACAGTTTGTCATTCCAGCACCTCAACCGCCACCTGTTCAGCAACCAGTTCCACCGCCACCAGCTCAACAACCGCAAGTACAACCACCGCCAGTTCAGCAACATCAGGTTTTGCCAGATCCATTGGATCAGGAGTTGATGGAACTCGATCGTGAGATCGATTCGTATCAGGCACCATCTCCACCTCCTGAGTCCTCCAGCCGAGGTAAAAGGCCTCGCGATTCTTCTGCTGCAGACGTTGTGGATCCACGGGTCACACGTCCTCGTACTTCTACGTCTACATCTTCTGAGATTCCAAGAACCGACACTCCGATCACTCCTCATCCGTCGGTTATTCAGGAACTTCTGTCCAGGCTAGACAGGATACAGCACGAAATGGAGGCTCAATCGACGATTTCTCAAGCTCAGGATGCCAGAATCACGCGCTTGGAAAAAGAAAATGAAGAGCTGAGATCGAAGATTTTGTTGCTGGAAACCCCAGCTATTGCTTCGGGGGAGACGTCTGTGCCTGTAATAGAATCAACACCTAGGGTTTCTGATGAAAATGTAACTGCTGAAAATGTAACTGATTCTTCTATTAATGAAACCCCTCTTAGTTTGGATTATATTCTTGAAGTACCAGGGCAACCGAAACCGTTAGCTGTAGATTACACTTTCTGTAATTTAACGTATTTTCAAGCTGCGGTTGACCAAGACGGTGTTGCGCCTGAAGAGCCTTTTGACTTTGAGGCTGCCAACAATGATGATGATATTGACGTTGAGCAAGAAGAGTTGGATCCATGTGTAGAATTTGTTGGTCGTCCAGCTCATCCACAGGAAGGTGTTGTTGCTTCGGATTCTTCAGACGATGAGTCAGAGCCTGCATACAATTATGTACCAGGATCCACTTCAGGATCGACTTCTCAGGCTGCTCCTGCTCCAGAATCTTCAGAACCTGCTGGACCTGCTCAAGATATACCAGTCCCTGTTCAGGAATCAACAAGGACAACCTATGATGACATTTTCCCACAGGATACACGTGACATGTTCCTTCTGACAGGGAAATGGCCATCAGGGATGGGTGGTTTATCAAAGGTAAAATTCCCGAACCGGTTCCTGTCACATGCAAAAAATACAGGGTTAGCGGAGATTATACCGGTCTGATAAAGAGTTGGAAAGTGAACAAGGGAAGGCTTATGATCAAAAGACGTGACGGCATTCAATACTTTCGTCGATCATTGAAAAAGCTTAGTACGTTGCCAATGCATGATGTCGTTCGTCTCTCTCAACTTCAGTTGATAAATCCGAAAAAGGACGGAATTGCTAATGCAATTCAAAAGATCATGCGTGCAGAGATTCGAACGAAGAGATATCATTATATCAAGCCAGTGCTAGGTACAAGATATACCTTCAAGAAAAAGGTCGACCCGAAGACGAATCGGCCAATCGTTAGAATTCATTATCCTCCGGCTAAATGTTTGCATGAAATCTCCCTGGAAACAGTTCCATTCAATCTCCTGAAACGTTTTCATTATTGGGAACTGGATGCTCATTCTGGCGAAGCTGTTCTTGTATATGTTCCTGATTCAGTGCCTCAAACTGGATCTACATCTCTGTGGGGTCTTCCTAAAGCAGAATTCAGAATATTTGACCCAATGAGCTTGATAAACTTGTCGAAGGATGATATGAAGAAGCTGTTCGATAGTCGCATTCGCTACAACCCTGACAACGAGTTCAACACAATTTTGGCGAAGCGATTTCAGAAAATTGTCGATATATGCTTCATCTTTGGTGTACACGCAGGAGGAAACTTTCCACCCGGATGGGTTTGAAGACTGAAGCAAATTGAAGAAATTTTGAAGACCAAGCTGAAGACACGGGGGAGTTTGTTGATACATCTATGTGTGTCTGTCAGTTGGTCTCAGTCTGTACTAGTGTCGATATTGTAATTACATATTAAACTTTTTAGATCTAGTTTAATTACAATTTTTGTAATCATGCGACACAAGCATTGTGTCGCAGTGTCATTCTATGCGACACAAGAATTGTGTCGCAGAGTCATTGTGTGCGACACAAGAATTGTGTCGCAGAGACATTCCATGCGACACAAGGACTGTGTCGCAGGATGTCTAGATCAGACTATATATAGAGCTCAACAGCCTGTATTTTAGTTACCACTTCACACACACATAACACCACTGTCCACAGAGAAAATCCTCATTGTAGTGTTATTTTGCTCTTTGTGTATTTTTTTCAAAGTGTATGTATTGTTGCTTGTTGATTATATATATACATACATCTTTGTGTTTTGGTCATTAGTTGCTTAAATCTTGCTTATCTTGTTGTGTTTATATTTCCGCTTACATATACTTGTGAACTACTTGATTTGGTCCGTATACATGGAACCTACAATAATACCCATCTAGCCAGTTACCTAACCTCCTGACACGCACATATTACCGTCTCTAATGTCTGTACAAACCTGCCAGCAGCCTTACACAGTTTATTTAATTCGTGATAAATTCAAATCTAAAACTGCACCAAAAAGGAAATTGTTTTTTTAGTGTTAATATATCTTGACATCTAAAAAGTAACACGCGGAATGATCCGTTCAAATATCTTGGTACAAAAAAGTCTAATGTTGAACCTTCACGGTCAGTTTTGATTAAGAACCCGACCAATGTTAACCTGCTTCCAGAATATAGTATTTAACCCTGATGTGGAAACATGAGGCATGATATTACCTCCTTATAGTTTGATTTGAGGCCCCAATAAACATGGCTGAACCATTTACCTGCCAAAACACTTCAATGGTGATCACAACAGCTCAGTGGCGGATCTAGATATATGGTATAGAGTATGCACTTTTAAGTAAAAAAATTCAAAATCACTACAATATTTTTTAAATATATTCCAAGTTGATTTGTTTGTTTAGGTAAGTCCGAAAGTTCTACACGTAATTTTTGGGTTAAAATTGGTTACATTAACATTACTTATCTAACATATATGGAACTATAACTTTTGTAAAAATACTTATATACTTTTTCTTTGTAAAGTAGGATATATTAAACAGCTCTGAACCTCAAAATAAGAGGGATCAGAACGTGCAACTATAATTGTGTAAATATGTTTGCAAGATTCCATAGCATGAATTACTATGTACCGTGAACCAAATATGCAAACCTCAAATTACTTTTAATCTCTAAAAGAAAAGGAATTGACATGTTAGTATAATAAATAAATATGAAAGAATTTATAAAGACATAATTAATAATTAATATACTTAATATAAGGTCTACTTGGTTACTAATTAAATATTAGAATTCAACAACGGTTTTTCAATCAATAAATTTGGATAGGTAATAGGTAGATTAAATGTTATTTATTGATTTATCTTTCCAATGCCTAACCCTTCATCTTTCAAGAACAAATAAAGAGAAACGATAGTCCTTTTACTTGGTATAGTAACTTAAAACTAAATAACTTAGCAGGAGAAGAGGTTGCACTGTGGTAAAATATTGAATTGAAAAAGAAGAAGATATGATCAAAAGTTCAAAACTACAAATTTGAGCGTTAAAGCACATATATACAAGGTAAACATGGTCCCATTTCTTAGTTTAATCAACATTCTCATGCTTTCAATGTATCAATGCTAGTGTGCTTGTCGTTGCTTTTGGTCAAAGTTCAGTTTGATCTTGTCACTTAAACTCGTTCATTTGAAAGGGGTATGCACCTTTTTTTTCACAGGGTATGCACTTGTTTATTACATGTTATAAAAAGCCAAAATATTTGAAAAATATGCACTACAAATACTTTTCATAGGGTATGCAAGTGCATACCCTACCCTTCAAATAAATCCGCCCCTGCAACAGCTATACCAAACAAATAAAAAATATCACTTTATAATACGAGTTGAATTACCAACTAAAGGTTTATCATAAATGGTATATTACCTTATGTGCATATCTATGAATGCTCCTCTTTTTGTTACTTTATGACAAAGTTGACAGATTATGACACAGATTACACAAAAATTAAAATCTAGATGTCTCCCATTAAACTCAACGACAAGGAATTCCTTGTAACAAAGACAAAATATAATTGTAATAAGATAAGGAAAAAAAATCTAACGATTGTTCTTTCAGTTCACACCAATTTGTCTCTGTGGGTTTTGTACCCTAGTAGAAGCCTCACCATGATGATCCATTACCTCACCATATAAATCCCCGCCTACTATTAGTCCATGACTCAAATAATCAACCCAAAATCACAATTTCAGTTGACAAACCAGCATTCTTTAATGGAGGTATAGACGCAACGTGACTTTTTATAATGTATTGACAGCTTTGAGGTGCCAAACACTTGAAGGGTTAGTTCTCACTCTGTTCTGGGGAATCATTATATATATATACTCAAATAATATGTACTTAATTGAAATAAGACGATGAGTAGGGAGATGCATTTATTTATCCAAACATTATATAAACTGATTAAATCGACTTCAGATAGCAGTAATATGAAATATATATGAAGATATTATATCTGAAAACAAAAATTAAGAGAATCTGCAAAAAAATATCAAACCATTTAAATAAATGCAAAATACTAAATTCTAAAACAAAAACCAAATGAACCGAGATGTAATAAATTTGGAAAACATAAAATAACTTACAAAATCGAAACCTCCCACGTGGAGTGAGTGGGTGAAAAATTTTGTCTAAGGTAGGACCTGCTTCACTGGCTGAAGCTGAAGAAGTGAATTGAAGTCCACAACCTTAAACGGAGAATGAACTTAAGAGAAAGAACTCGATTAGTACGTTATGTTTCTGTAAACTGTCCAATTACAAACCCTAATTCATTGAGGCTAACCAAAATTGGTCAAAATAGAAGTCAAATGATTCAGCAAAAGAAAAACCAAATTCAGATAGTAAGAAAACCCAAAAGATAAACCACAAATAAATTTATACTAAAACTCAATCTTAATTCTTAGCTTCTTCTAATTTCTTATTGTGAGTGCCCATTGTCTCTGATCTAGATGATTGTTGACTATGATTGTAAGGCGGAATCAAACAATCACACGAATCACAATTACACTCAAACCGAAAACAAGTAATCGAATCAAATATAACTTTGTATTGATGAACGTAACTGATTAGATTGTTTACAAGGTGGTAATTTCGACAAATGGTGCTAGGGTTTCGTCAACCCTAGCCAATAACCCGTAGGTTGTATTTATACTAAAACAAAACTGGCCGACATGCGACACTAGGGAAGTGTCGCCTGTCGCCGCCCTAATGCGTCACTAGCCTAAGTGTCGCATACCGACACTAGGCAAGTGTCGCCTAATAGTGACGCTAGAAATAACTTTTCTATTACAATTTGACTAACGACACTATACAACTCAATAGACCAACTGACTGACAACCTAAATGTATCAACAAACTCCCCCGTGTCATCAGCTTGGTCTTCAAAAATATCTTCAAACCTTGATTTCTTTACTCAGCACCATCCTTCAAGGAATGTTCCACCAGCGTGGATTCCCACTTTCAAACAAATCTCGACCACCTTTTGAAACTTTAAAGCCTCCTCCCGATCGTATCGATTATACTGAAGTTTATTCTTGTGGAGAGCTTTCAAGTCTTTCTTCGTTAAGTTTATCAGGCTGATCGGATCGAAAACACGAACAGATTTTCCACTAAGCTCCATTTTTGGCCATTCTCGCCATTCTCACCATTCACCCTGAGTCTGAACATTAGCAGACTTTGAAGAATACTCAATCACAGCTTCTTGGGTGACAGGATCATACCACCAATACTTTAGATCTTTCAAGAAATCCAGTGGTAACTCCTGTAGTGGAACTGTCTTCAGGCTAGCAGCTGGAGGATAATGATATTTCACGATCGGTTCCTGAGTTCTTGGATCAATCTTCTTTTTATAAGAATAACGAACTCCCAGCTCTGGTCTTATCCACATATACTTCTTGCTGTTGATTTCTTTTCGTAAAATCCTCTGAAATAGAATCCCTCGTGTGTCTTCAGAATGATTCACGATATTCAACTGAGCAAGTCTGTTGAGTTCAACTTTAGGCATTGTGCTGATGTAATTAAATCTGGCTTTGAAGTACTGCACGCCATCACTGCGCTTGATCAGAATGAGAAAATTTTCTTTATCGAATTTCCACCCGTGGATCAAACCAGTCAAATCACCGTGAACCTTGTATGTTTTACATCTTTTCAGCTCTGGTTCGACGATTCTGAATCTCATGTGCGGCTTGGAAGGATCTGGCAAGAAAGTCCCAGCCGGTTCAGAAGTAGAAGCTTGTTCTGGAACAGGAACAGATTCAGCATTTTGTTCAGCTTCGTCCTCTGATGAATCAGATTCGATTATTGGCGCATCAGGATCATAACCGTTTACCGGTTGAGGTTGTGCCGGTTCCGGTTCTTGTTCAGGCGCCGGTTCCTGATTTGGATTTTCAACATATTCCTCGTCCGGCCCTGGAACCTCAGCATCCATCTCGATGTCATCCGGGTCAAATGATCGATCATCGTCGTTCACCGGATTTATCAAACTTTGTAAATACGCGAGATTTATGTTGGTATAGTCTGCTACAAGTGGAGTTGGTTGTCCTGGAATCTCAACAAAGTAATCCAAAGCGATATTTTCATTAATTTCCGAATCCTGTACATTTTCGGGGTCAGGGGGAGGCGTTACATTAGTTTCTAAGGTTCGACCTTCCTCCCCCGAAACTTGTGTAACAGACTCAACTTCTAACAACCTAGACTCAAGGCCTGAAACCTGCAGCTTTAAATGATCAACCTGTGCAGCCTTCAATTCCAAATCCTTGATCTGAATCGCTTGAGCTTCAATAATTGCAGCCTGATCATCAAAACGCTTAGCCATCAGCTCCATTTGAGTTAACAATTGTTGAATAGTAGGCAGCTGCGGCTGTGTCTGTGGCTGTGACTCTGACGGTGGTTGTTGTTGTGGAGCAGACTGGCGACCAGGTTCCTGAATTACAATACCTGTCCTCTGGCGTCTTCTCGAGGGTAACTCTGCATAGGATGGAGAAGACCCAGCTGGTCGTTTGCCAGTATTTTTCGGCACATGAACCCTGCCCTCAGAAATCCTTCTCAAGATACGCTTAAAGCGTCTAGGATCAGCAAGTTGAATACCATCAAAAGCAGCTGGTGGCGGCACATCACCTTCAGAATCAGGCGGTGTGGGCCCTACCATCGGACTCATCAGCGTCAACATTCTCAACATTTTCGATATCGTCCAAATCCTGAGCAACCTCATTATCAACCAAGTCGTCCTCATTGACCGGAGGGATCTCGACATCCTCGAAACCATCGTTCGGTGGCGCAACGTAGTTTTCATTAACTACGTGCCCAAATAGATCACGGTCATCCAAAATCGCTTCGCCTTTAGGCGGCAGGCGACAGTCATTAAAGACTCGAAGCAGCATTGGCGTCGGTGTCAGTTTAGATCGTGTATCGATCTCAAGACGCAATTGTAAATCATTGAGAAGCAGCTGCACGAATCGCGGATACTGTAACCATTTATCCTTACCAGCTCGGATATTCTCAACCATATTCCCAAAAATATAACCGCTGAAATTGTACGGCTTGTTGTATACCAGAGCCAGCATCAAGGACAGAGTTGAATAACTCGCAGCGTCATAACCACCTTTTCGTGGAGATAAGCAAACAATGACGATGAGGCACAAGTATCTCCAAACTCTGCTCAAGTATTGTTTTCTAAAATCCGTAAGTGTATCTGCCGGATAACCCATTCGTTGAAGACCACCATAGATAAATGAAGTGTCGAACAAGGTCGGCATCTCATTAGTGTCGTTGAAACGAAGCAGACTGCGGATCGAGTCCTCAGTAACCTCAACCGGTTGCCCAAACACAGTTGAAATAATCCTTGGCACTTCGTTCTCAGTTCGAACGAGTGCATGATCGTAGAATTCCTCGATCTGATTTAGGTACACCTTTGTTGAAACGGTAATCGCATGATGAATACGAGATCGCCTGAGAAAACTGATCATCGGCCTGAATGGGATTGAATTCTTATGAGAAGAATCCAAAAACGCAACAATATTATGACGCGTGTTTGTGCGTCGATATTAGTCCTGAAAAGCTGGAATATCTTCTTCTGCCATCTGTAACTAAAGATGCATAAACGAGAAACAGAAATAGCGTTATAGAATAAGCTCAAATATATGAATAAATGAAAAATTGAAAGTCTAATATCACAAAAGAAGGATTTCATTGATATGGTAAATAATTACAGAGTAACGAGTACACATATCAAAGTCTAAACCCTAAACCCTAAACCTAGACCGTGACCGGAGATCCCAGTTATACACATATAGCCAAAATCCAAGACAAGGCCAGGCTAAGATTCAAGACAAGAAGGAAATCCCAGTAGACCAGGAGGCCAAGATCCAGGATAATGAAGGTATTCCTCCAGACCATGAAGCCAAGATTCAGGACAAGGAAAGAATCCCACCGGATCATTAGACCACCGTTGCAAAAATGGTCATGTTCAAGTGACCAGATAGAAGCTTTAAGGCGCTCGAGCAACTTAGTAAGCTGACAAGACACCAGAAAGCACAAAAGGATCCACGACTTGAAGCTAATCCTTCTAGCCGCGGATGGGCGAGTTGTAACACTCTTTGGGCAGAAGCAGTGAATACAGACTTTCTAAAGCAGTTTGAAACTGAAAGAAGTCGCCCGCCATTGCTGGATAGAGACACAAAGAAATGTACCAATATTAGAAATCTGATTTGAGGCGTCACTAAGAGAGTGACGCATAGAGTCCTACCGACACTCATGGAGTGTCGCATTGAACAGTATAACAAAATCAGAAAGCATAAGATGCGTCACTTATGGTAAGTGACGCATTCAATGTGTCACGGGTGTAAGTGACGGAGCCACAATATGAATCATTAAGTGCGGCACTATCGAAGTGTCGTGTCAAAGATATGCGGCAGTAAGAGCGTCATTTAACAAGTGACGGATAAGGCATATGCGTCACTAAAGTAGTGACGGTAAAACTATAGGCGTCACTAGAGGAGTGACGCTTGAAACCTAAGCGTCATTCAAGGGAGTCACTTAATGTAAGTGACGCATAAGCAGGCGTCACTAGAGGAGTGACGCTCGAGACCTAAGCGTCATTCAAGGGAGTCACTTAATGTAAGTGACGCATAAGCAGGCGTCACTAGAGGAGTGACGGCTTAAGTGACGCAAAACAGATGAAATTACCAAGTAGCGTCAGTTGATGCGTCACTAAGCTAGTGACGCATGAAGTGACGCAACGATGAAGATCATCGTGAAACTGTTCAAGCCCAGAAATCACCACGAACGAAATTTGGAACTTTTGAAATCGGATACGACCAAAAGTTGCGCATAACTTAAACGAGTAAAACACACCAAATATTTACAGTAAACAATAACAAATCGATCCCCAATTCGTGTGATTTAATCAAACCCTAAAACCCGTAACCCTCATTAACGAGAAAATCATTAACACTTAAGTACAGGGGTTAAGAGTAGTACCAAAAGATGCGGATGAGTGAGTAGAGCAAGAATATGTAGGCCGATTGCACAGAACGCGCTTGAAAATCCACAGATCTTCGAAAAATTGCTCGCAGTCGAAGTGACGCAGGGACGCAGTAGTGACGCTATAAGTGACGGTATATGATTATGGGTGGTGGTGAAGAATAGTGTCGGGTTTGGAGGTATTTATACCTAAACCCTAATACGCGTCAGTTAACCCGTCACTACTAGCGTCTCTTGATGCGTCACTAGTAGTGTCACTTATGAAGTGACGCATACTGACAATTTTTGAAAAATTTTCAAAATTGTGAGATTTTCTCGTGCTTTTGTGTGTAATTTTCGGTACTCTAATTTGATAGTAATTTTAACTTGGTTAAAAATTAAAGATTAAAAATAAATTGCAAACAAACTTTACTAAAATTACAACTACTAAGAACAAAATTAAGACATTCTTTTTGGTGACGGAGTTGATTAAATCTGGTTAGGAATCATATCGGAATAACATGCAATTATTAGGAACAGTAAGTGTTATTTCGATTATCAGTATATTTGTCCACTTTAAATTTACTTGACACACTTAAAATACCTTTTATAAAAATTATTTCAAGACAATTATTGGTATTGTTTGTCCACTTAAACATGTTACATCCGTATCTCTGAGCTGACCTATTATTGTTAGTATGAATATCTCACTGTGACTCCACCATAGACATACCCCTTTAACTTAGACATGAAAATAGCATCCAAATTTAGAAAGAATATAAGAGGATCAATTTTAAGAATCAAGTTAGCGGTGACAGGTCTGTACTTACGTACAACAGAGCGACATAACTTGACTCAGGTTTAAGCAAAACCAATCGCAGTCAAACCAAATTTGATTTATTCAATTGGCGACCTTGATCAGTACCTTATATTTTTAGACTTTGCAAGCACCTTGACTCACGTTTGCTTAATTTTGAGAATAAAATGAATTGAAACCAGGTCTGTACTTACGTACAACAGAGGTATCAATCATTATACTCTCCCAAAAGATCTCAAATATACTATCCATTTTTAGAAGTATATCAAGCGTTGCTAAGGAATTAAGACTTTATGTCATACATCCCATGGTGTGATCACTAGATCATAGACATTTATTTAAATTACTTTTTAATAACTCAGAGACCGGTGTGTATCATGTCTACCAATACATCGTGTGATGAAGCTAATGTTTATAAAAGCTGCTTTAAATGTGTCAAATAAACCTACTGACACATCCAAGATAAACCTTAAAATTCCATTTTGTGCATGTCACCCGATGTACTATCATATTCCAAGTTGTTTACAGACACAACTCAACGTCTATTTTAAAAATGTAGCAACTTTGCATTTCTTTAATACTAAAGAGTATAAACAGTGGTTGTTGCCTTTTTTTTTTTTTTTTTAACAAAAGCAAATAACTCTACTTTCCAAGTTACAAATTACTTTTTAGGCAAAAAGAACCTTAAACCAATCATACTGATTAGTTCATCAAATCGTGCACGTGAAAAGGCCTTTGTGAAAAGATCGGCACTTTGCTTAAGAGTATCTATGTGGACAAGGTCTATAAGGTGTTTCTCATAGCAATCCCGTATGAAGTGGAACCTAAGTTCAATATGTTTGGTCTTAGAATGTTGTACGGGATTGCGAGTTATTGAAATAGCAGCAGTATTATCTATATGAATAGGAATCATAGAAAGAATGAACCCGTAATCACGTAGTTGATGCTGAATCCAAAGAACTTGAGAACAACAACTCGCAGCAGCAACATACTCGGCCTCAGCTGTAGAAGTAGCAACCGTGGTTTGCTTTTTGCACTGCCAAGAAACCAACCGCGATCCGAGAAACTGACATCCTCCAGTTGTTGACTTCTTATCCAATTTACAGCCGCCATGTTCTGAATCCGAATAGGCAGTTAACTCAAATGATTTCTCATTTGAATACCATAGACCAAGAGTTGGCCTATGTCTGAGATACCCAAAAATTCGTTTCACTGCCTTCATATGAGTCACCTTTGGCTTCGCTTGATATCTCGAACATAGCGAAACCGCAAACACAATATCCGGTCTTTAGGCAGTCAGATACATGAGAGAGCCTATCATAGAACGATAGTCTTTCTCCTTGCAATCTTCTTCATCTTCGTCTGGTCCAAGATTGTGATTTATCTCGATGGGAGTACCATAGGGTTTACAATTGAGCAAATCATACCTAGTAAGCATATCATTGACATACTTTGACTGATGAATATAAATTCCTTTAGCGGATTGCTCAACTTGCGCACCTAAAAAGAACGTAAGTTCTCCCATCGCGCTCATTTCAAACTCAGACTTCATTAAAACCTCGAATTCTTTGCACAAAGCCTCATTTGGAGAACCGAATATGATATCGTCCACATACACTTGTACCAGAAGTAGATCTTCTCCTTCTCCTTTTGTGAAAAGTGTGCTATCAATCTGACCTCTTGTAAAGCCATTCTTTAATAAATACGTAGTGAGCCTCTCATACCATAGTCTAGGCGATTGATGAAGACCATATAATGCATTACTCAATTTGCACACATGATTAGGATGTGCAGGGTCTTCAAAGCCTGGAGGCTGTCTTACGTATATCTCAGTGTCTACCTCTCCATATAAGAAAGCACATTTCACATCCAGCTGGTAAAGTCGAAATCCTTTAAATGAAGCAAATGCCATAAAGATTCTGATAGATTCCAATCGAGCAACGGGGGCAAATACTTCATCATAGTCCAAGCCCTCAATTTGGCTGAAACCTTGAACTACCAATCTCGCTTTATTCCGAATTACCACACCTCTATCATCCATCTTGTTCCGGTAGACCCATCGAGTACCTGTTATATGAGCACCTTTCGGTAAAGGCACTAATTCCCAAACCTGCAGCTTCTTAAATTGCTGCAATTCCTCTTGCATCGCCTCAACCCAGAATGGATCTTTCAATGCTTCCTCAACCTTTTTGGGTTCAATTTGAGAAAGATGGCATGAATGTGCACATGCCATGAGGCTCAAAACCTGTTCAGCTGATGTTTTCTTGTTTTCAACAGGTTGCTGTGCTTGATTCCTCGTTTGAACTTTAGAGTGAGGATCACCAATTATATTTTTAACAGGGTGATCCTTATGTATACGAGTGATTGGAATGACAGCCGGCACAAGAGTCAATTCCAGGTTGTTCAAATCTCCTTCAGAGGCAGGAGCAGCAGATGACTCAGGGACATGAGAACTTTCAGGTGTCTCATGTTCTTCATCATGGGCATAGAAATGAGAGTGATTCATTTCCTCGTCATCTTCTTCTGCTTCCTCTAAAGGAGGCATGTTCGGATCATCAGGAAAGTCCTCTACATTGAACGATCCTGAAGTAAAAGGAACATTCGATGATGGTGGTTTAGGTGTGGGTGTGGGTGTTGGAGTAGATGTAGAAGCAGGTGCTTGAGTAGGTGTTGGAGTTAGTGTTTCAGGAGATGTATTGGATGCCGCATTGGGTGTTTGATCAGTTGGTTTAGAACTAGAACTGGATGGTTTTGAGAAATATCCATTCCATGAAGCATAGTAACCAGCTCTTCCGTAGCATCTTCTTCCGAAATATTGAAAGAGTTGAAGAGTTTCCCATAGTTGAAGAACCAATCCGGACCCATGCCTTGAGGAGGTTCCGTGTATCTTAGACATTTTACCTCAAAATGCTCCTCAATCTGATTCGTTGTTTTGTTGTAGACTATTTTGTTTGGAGAATTGACTGAATATCCAAGAAAAATCCCTTCAATAGCTTTATCACCAAACTTAGAGATATGATCCTTTGTAATCATGATCATGCACGGACACCCAAACGGCTCTAAGAACTCCAGGTTCGGCTTGCGGTTATTAAAAAGTTCATAGCATGTCTTATTCTGCTTCTTAACCGTCAGCACCCTGTTCAGAACGTAACAGGCAGTATTAACTGCCTCAGCCCAGAAAATGATAGGCAGCTTTGAATCTGCTAGCATAGTTCGAGTTGTCTCGATAATCGTCCTATTCTTTCTTTCTGCAACTCCGTTTTGTTGAGGAGTTCTTGGCGCACTGAATTGATGATCAATGCCTCTTGAAGCACAGAATAGCTCGAGAGTTGAGTTCTTGAACTCAGTTCCATTGTCACTCCTCATTCTCTTGACCTTTAAGTTGCACAGATTTGCCAACTTATCCAACAAATAAACCAGAATTCCTGCTGTCTCATCCTTTGTTGCAAGAAAGTATATCCACGAGAACCTTGAGTAGTCATCAGTGACTACCAAACAATAAGCTCGTCCACCAATGCTCTTTGTTGAAATTGGACCAAAAAGATCCATATGCAATAATTCCAATGGAGCAGAAATAGAATTCACAACCTTAGACTTATGGGACTTCTTATGGAGTTTTCCCTTGTGGCAAAAAATACAGTCATCCTTCAAAGCAAAGGACTGTTTTGGAACTCCGATCACCAAATCATTTTTAATCAGAAAATTCATTTTACGGAAATGAATATGTCCCATCCGTCTGTGCCAAAGGAGTGATTCTTTTTCAGAAGCCTTTGATAGGAGACAGGTGTATTCACTTGTAGTCTCCACAGTACGCATATTCAACACATAGGTGTCATTTTTTCTAGGTGCACGCATTAGCACCCATTCCTCCGGAATGACATACCCAGGCTTCAGTATCACACATTCCTTTTTCGTGAACGCTGTGGTATAATCCTTGTCACAGACCTGTGAAACACTTAGCAGATTGTGCGTAAGCTGTTCCACGTAGTTCACGTTCTCAAAGCTAACAGATCCATTTGTTAGCGTTCCACGACCTGAAATTGTTCCTCCCGTATCTCCTGCAAAGGCGACATATCCTCCTGCGAATGGTTTAATATCCACAAGAAGAGACACATCGCCTGTCATGTGTCGCGAGCAGCCACTATCCATATACCATTCGCTATCCTTAACACGTTCAGACTGCTGCAATCACAAAAAGTAGGGAGATTAGTGAGAAACGGTGACCCAAGCCTTTACAGACTTAGGTCTACCAAGGTTATCAACAATAAGCACATCAGTTAAAACTTTATCTTTAAACAAATCAAACTTTTCATCTGATGTGTTATTGTTGACAACCGAAGAATCAACAATGGATTCTTTGCGTTTCCAAACCTTTGAAGGTTCGGATTTTAGCTTAGAAGTAATATTGGGCTTTGATTTTGGCAAAGAATTTTTCTCAACATTACTCTGCTTCTCAGCAGGCTTGGGAGACTTTGAGTAATGCCTAGGTGGTGATTTTGAAGGTGAATTTCTATAAACCGATGGCCTAGGCATATCTCTCCCATAGCGCTGATGAGTAAGCTTGGGACAGCTGCTAATCAAATGTCCTTGTTTCTTGCAGTAGAAACAAGAACGAGTTTCAACACAAGGTTGAGATGGAGGACATTCCACAGGAGGTGGAGAAGCATTTCTAGAACATGAGCATTGGGAACATGTTTTAGAAGATACTAACTGAGGTTGAAAGGTTGATGTGGAAGGTTTATCACAAGAAACTTTATCAGTTTTTACATTTGAATCACATCTCAAAATCTTTACAGATGTCTGTAAAGTTTGAGGTTTCTTATTTAAAACCTTTTGTTTTCCTTTTTCCTTTGGAACCTGAATTTTCGGTTCCTCTTTTTGTACTTCAACCTTTTTAACCTTAGGATACTCCTGTTCGGTAATATCCTCTATTTCAACAATCTCCTCAACACTAAACGGAGATTCACATCCAGGCTTAACAAACTGAGGCAAAGGATACTCTGACCGTTTGGTTTTCTCCTTTGTCAGTTTGTTTTGTTTAGCTTCTTTCGCTTTAATACCATACAGCTTGGTATAATCAACTGGAATCTCTTCAAAGCCTTCCTTAACAGGCACGGGACAGTATTCGGCATGAGAAGGTGGTGGTACTTGGTTATAACCAAGTCCTTCCTTCTTTTTGCCGCTTGTCCCTTGCTTGTTAATGATTTCATTAAAAACAACAGTTGCGGATGAGGAACCTAAGATTTTGCTTTTATGGTTATCATACTCTACCTTTATATCAGACAGTTCTTTGTTCAACAGTTCAATTTCAGTAAGATAGCTTTTAATAGCATCTTGTTGACTAAAGACCTTAGCTTTATAGGTTTGAGTATCTAACTTATGAGCTTCAATATGGTTTTCATAAAGTTTTTCATTTTCTTTTAAAAACCTATTAGATTCTGTAAGTTTTGCAAGCTTTTCTCGCAACTCTAAATTTTCTTTTTGATAGGCCTCAAGAGATTCAGTTAATTGAATACAAGCAATACAATTCAAAAGCTCAATTATGTCAGTATGTACCTCTGGTGTGATATGAGCCATTAAACACTATTTATATTGCAGTGCTTGTGCATTCCAGTTTGAAGTAGTAGGTTGAAAAACCACCAAAGCGTTATCAGCAGCCAAAGACTTGACATTTTCTCTTTCTTTTTCTTGCGCTTTCTCTTTCGGAGGATCAGGCTTTGTAAGACCCGATGGTGGCATCTTGGATTTCTCGCATTCCATGGCGAAATGTCCCAAGTTTTGACAATTGTAGCATCGGACCTTGCTTTTATCAAAACCGAAGCTCGATTTCCCATTACCTTCCAAACTCGTGCGTCCTGTCCTCTGCAAGAATTTATTAACCCTCCTTGTAATCATCGCCATAGACCAGGTCAGATCCATCTGTTCTAGATCAACGTCGTCTAGTTGACCATAATCTTCCTTAGTCATCTCCAGAGTGATATTTGGTTGAGAGACCAAATCCTTGTAAGAGCTCAGAAAAGCTGCATAGACGGCAGCTTGCTCTTGAATTGCTGGAGATATTGGAACTTGTTGTTGAGATGTGCCTTGTGAAGTACCAGAAACAAAAGCTACATGTTCAGCTCCAGATGAGTAAGTTGATGAATTGGTATCTGTCATGAATGCCATTTCACCATAGCTCTTGCCGGAATTAACTTGTCCTCCATACAGTGATGGATTTTGTACAAATCCACCTGACTTACATTCCTTCTTCTTTAATTCCATAGCGTGAGCTTGAAGGACACCTATTAATTGGTCCAAACTCATCATGGTTAATTCCTGATTTTCTTTCAAGAATTGTACCTTCACATCCCAGGCACTTGGTAACACGTCCAACAACTTCTTATTTATCTCAAGAGGCGTCAAATTATAACCTCCTTCAGTTAACTCACTTACCAACTGTGAGTATCTAGTGAACAACCCAGAAGTTGTTTCATTTGGGAGGATATCGAACAGATCATATTGCTTCTTTATAAGTTCTAGTTTGGCCTCCTTGTACTTGGCATTACCTCCGCATCTTGTTTCAATTGCTTTCCACAAGTCATAAGTTATGTCATGAGTTTTAAAGAGTCTCATGACATCCTTTGTTAAGCACATGCAGATAGCTGAGTGAGCCTTCCGTTCTACCTCAAATTCCTTTCTTTCTTGAGGTGTCATTGCGTTGTATGTTTTTGCAGGAGGAATACCCCGATAATTCCCTTCAGCGACTAGAGCCACATATCGTTGTTTCAGTGGACCCCAGAGTTCTGGACAATGAAAGTCTACGTACTGCTCAAATCTATCTCTCCAGTATGCATAGTCCATATCTGGAGTGAACAAGGGAGGTTTACTGCTAGACCCTATATCATTGCTTTGCTTAATCATCTCCCTGATCC
This sequence comes from Pseudognaphalium luteoalbum, assembly GCA_963422505.1. Lineage (NCBI taxonomy): Eukaryota > Viridiplantae > Streptophyta > Magnoliopsida > Asterales > Asteraceae > Pseudognaphalium > Pseudognaphalium luteoalbum. The sequence continues at coordinate 32,411,190 of OY730195.1, forward strand.
CTCGAATATCTTCTCTATCAGCAGCCATTTAAAAGAATCTGTAAAAATAGCTCAAAAACAAAAACTTGAAAGAGAATTAGTAACAAAGGCATCACTTATGAAGTGACGCACAGAAGTGTCGCTAAGTATAGCGTCACTAGGTTAGTGACGCTAGGTAGTGACGTATAACCGAGAATACCGACACTAAAGAAGTGTCGGTAAACCAACTGAAGTGACATACTCAAGTGTCGGACTTGAGTGACGTATAAGGCAAAAGGCGTCACTAAGGTAAGTGACGCTTGCTAGCACCGGATAATCAAAGAATACCGACACTAAGGAAGTATCGGTAAGCCAACAGAAATGACGCACCCAAGTGACGGACTTGAGTGACGTATAAATCAAACAGCGTCACTAAGATAAGTGACGCAGAGAAGTGTTGTATAACACACAAGTGTCGTGTATTAGTGACGCACACTAGTGTCGGCTAAACCCTAATAGAGCTTACTGAAATGTCGGATGGAGTGACGCTCGAAGTGTCGCTCAAACTTACGAAGTGACGCTTCGAGTGACGCAGAAACGGCTGTAACCCTTCAAAAAACCCTAAAAACCGAATTTTCGTAAACCTAACGAAAATTCTTCGATCCCAAACGGACGAAACCTATTTTTCTTGATTTCTAACTTGTTTGTAGCACCCAATCGATCCAAATAATCAATAGTTCTTGATTTTCTTCACTAATCGAACCGAAAAAAAAACCACAAAATTGTGATCAAAACGTCAATTAAATCACCTCGAGGCTCTGATACCAGTTGTGAGTGCCCCTTGTCTCTGATCTAGATGATTGTTGACTATGATTGTAAGGCGGAATCAAACAATCACACGAATCACAATTACACTCAAACCGAAAACAAGTAATCGAATCAAATATAACTTTGTATTGATGAACGTAACTGATTAGATTGTTTACAAGGTGGTAATTTCGACAAATGGTGCTAGGGTTTCGTCAACCCTAGCCAATAACCCGTAGGTTGTATTTATACTAAAACAAAACTGGCCGACATGCGACACTAGGGAAGTGTCGCCTGTCGCCACCCTAATGCGTCACTAGCCAAAGTGTCGCATACCGACACTAGGCAAGTGTCGCCTAATAGTGACGCTAGAAATAACTTTTCTATTACAATTTGACTAACGACACTATATAACTCAATAGACCAACTGACTGACAACCTAAATGTATCAACACTTATTGATTTAGATATTTATTATTCAATGATATATACCATCACCTTATTCCAATATATTTACTTCCGTAGTCACAATAAGAGATTGTTAATTAATTGATTACCATCACCATCTCTATGTGACTATCTGTATCCATTTCTGAAATTAGATAACTTGTCACTGAATACGGAGTATCAATCAACTATCAAAATCAAAATACAAATAATATATAAATTCCTTTGCATTACAAAATCACGGACGGTTAAAAAATCAAAAATATATGAATTATGATACCTTATGTCAGTAAATACGAGAGATCTCTTCAGTGGCTTTTTGAAGATCTGAAAGAACTGAAAACCCCAGAGAAACCACCCCACCCCCATTCGCCACCGCTGTTGTTGTCTTGTTTGGGCGGTTGCTCCACCAGCGGCGCTGGTACGTTTATCTTTCACCGGCTGTATCTCATGGGTTGATGACGATTTTATGTCGGTGCTGGTGGAATAGGTAGACAGGGAGAGATTAATTATACACTCTTTGATAAAGAACCTGGTACCACTTTGTAGAGGGTGTTTGGGTGGGCTTATTTTATAAGCTTATTAGCTTATTTGCTTATTTCAACACAATAAGCTAACATTTTAGTGTTTGGATGAGCTTATTTGCTTGAGCTTATATGCTTATTGTGAGGGGAGTTTCATAAGCTCAAAATAAGCCACATTTTTTTAGCTTATTTGCTTATAAGCAATAAGGCAATAAGCTTCAAAATAAGCCCACCCAAACACCCACGTAGAGCTCAGGAAGAAAATAACTGCAAGGAAAATAACTAACAAATATGGGTTACGACGGTCAAGATTAATAACTTGAATCAATGGTAGTGTACTATAGCATTTTCATAGCTTGACAAGACATAAACCCGATAGACCGTCAGTATTTCCTTGGCTTCCACGTATTTGTACTCTACCAGTGGTATTTCCAACGCTATATCAAGTATTCTAACGTTTTACGGCGATCTCACAGTTTCATACAATACAGGAGATAACTATATATTCGTAGTTAGGGTTGATCAGATCCTATCCTAACTCAACAGTCACGTGAGAGACCGGAAAAGGTGATTAATTAAGTCTACATTCAGGATAAGCTTAAAACATGTACGCAACATAACAACTTCCAATCATATATAATATTAATCAAACATCATCTCTAATCCTAAAATTTACATTCCAACAATCACATATTAATCTAAGTAATCATCATGGCAACAATCAATAATCGTATCGCAATAACGAGCAATGCAAACATTATAACAGTAAGAGATAGAAAGATAGTAATACCATATTAGTAGAGTAATACAGAGGACTACAACGTTCTGAACTTGATTACAATTAAGTTACCAAGCTAAAAACTTTTCTTTGGCTCGAACCACTATTTATTTCTCTCTAGTTCTCTAGAGAGATAAACTACCTAAAACTATTACAAAACTAGAGAGAGAAAGAGAATCTAGAGAGAGAGAGAAATGAGAAGAGAAAGAAGAATAAAGGTGTGTGGAATGAAGAGAAATGGCCTCCTATTTATAGGGGAAGGCATGAAGTTGAGGTACCACCATTTAAGCACATGAAATAAGCCACAAAGCTCAAACGGTGGTAGTAAGCACTAGAGGGGTAAATGGCCCTTGGGTACCAATTACCAAGCACAAAACAGGACCAAACAGCCCTAGGGGGCCGTATATGGCCCTTAAGGGGCCGTATACGGCACCTAGGGCTGGTTGTGTTTCGGCCTTTGTTCGCTCCGTTCGTTGCTTGTTTCGCCCGTATTTTCTTCGTTCTAAGTACGTTTTGCTTGATTCTTGCATCGTTAGATTCGTTTTTCCGTTACGCTTCAAATGACACTAAGTTTTCCAAATTTGAAGATGTATAACTTTTGCGAGTTCCGGATGACGATCGGTGGTACGCCAAACACTCTATCTTCTTCGTTCTTCACCCGTTTTCCATGATTCTTTCACCTCCGATCTTGTATTTTCCTATAGAATCATAATATATGGATTAAGATTTATTTCCATAAGGTAATCAAGAATGGAATATTTAAGGTGATTGAATTTGCCTCGTTTTACGTGTTATTTGGACGTTTTTATTTATTTTTATCGCAACGCCTATAAATGGACCTCCTTGGTGATTTTTAGTAAATAATGATTGTTTTGAAATGTTTTCTTCAAGGTTTAGTCCAAAAAGTGTGGATATGTACGTAAAAACATGACTTTTTACGTTACATCAAAGCCACTACTGGAGGGAAGAGGAGGACCTATCGTGCTACCAGCTGACAGAAACTTCGAATTAAGTCGGGCATTATCAAATTTGTGACACCCGACAAATTAGGACTTGTATTAGCGCCTAATCATTTTGTTAAGACGTGTAATTAGTTTTGTAATAAGTTAATTGTATGAATCATTATATATATTTATTTATTTGAAATATATACACGTACACGATTTGTTTAAATCGTGCATTTCTATATCGGATAGATTCCGATACGTTATTAATACGGACGTTGGTGAAAACTTGTTAATAAATAACATAAATCTATTTGGTAATCGAATAGTAGTTATTTACATTATATTATTATGTATTAATAATATGCGAAACAATGTACGTTTTGGTTAAAACGTAACCGACACAAATTAAACGTGCAAAACGCGTTCAATAAATCGAATAACCTCAAATTATATTCTTATAATTCATAACAAAGTATTTTGATAAAATATTTCCATTAGAAATGTCGAGATTTAAATCGAAAATGAAAACGCAATTAAATAACGTTACACGATAAAATAAATATTTAAACGATCGGGTAAACGAACACCGTACGGAGCGCAAACGCAGGGAACGAAAATTGGAGACTTCCCCTCCCTTGTGGGGCCCTCTTTGGCCGGCCCCCTTCCCCCTCCCTCTTTCCCTCTGTTTTTTACTCTACCAAACACACAAACACAAACACAAAATATCCCACTTACTCTCTATTCTCTCTCTACTTTTCTTCTCTCTAAAAACCACCACCAAAACCACCATATCACCACCAAATAATCATTTTCATCCAAGGTTCATTCAAGCAATAACGATCACGAGAACAAGATCTACACTTCTATCTTTTCGGAATCTCCATACGACGATTTGTAAGAATCTCGACACTTTCAAAACTACTTGTATTTTAATTATTTACATGTTTAGTTGTTTAGCTAGCAAGATTATGTCCAAATAACATGTTAAAACTCATTTTCAAAACATATGTCGAAAGTTACAGTTTTGGTCATTTTAGTAAAACCGACATCTCGGGTTAACCCCGACACGAAATAATAATTTTCCTATACTCTACTAACTAGTTTAAAGCTTGTGTAAAAGTCTCGGGTCAAACCGAGGTCGTTTGATCACAAACCCGACACTCGAAAACCAATCAGACCCTTTGTGTCGCAAGTGGCCTGAAGCCATTGCGACACAAGCCATTATGTCGCTAAAAAATTAATTATGTCGAACATAGCGACACAACACCTTATGTCGCACTAAATCGAATGTCGCATACTGCGACATAACACCCCTATGTCGCATTAAATTGCGAATGTCGCATGGTGCGACACAAACCCTTATGTCGCAATAGCATTTAGCGACAGATATCTAGTGTCGCACCCAGTGTCGCAATTCACAGAATTTTGGATTTCAGATGCGTTTTTACTAAAGCAATGTAGTAGAAATAAAAAATTTTCAAGCTGACCTTGCAGCTCGACTCCAGCAAGGGGCTCTGCCCCTTGGACCCCGCCAGGGGTTGCCACCCTTTAGACCCCGCTACCAGGGGCGCTGCCCCCGGACCCCCATCATTCAAAGTTTGAAAATACTTTTTCACTAAGTGTTGAACACTTACAATATTCAAACATTATACGATGTCACTCGTACATAAAATACATATACTTTGATGAGTATATAGTACGTTGAAACATATTATAACACTTTAAGATTGTTACCACAAACCGACACCAACAGGCCGTACATGTTTTCAAAACACAAACAACAAACTAATCATTTGGACATATTTAGTTGTATGAACAACTAACATAGATGGTCTGTTGAGACATCTACTCATCATTATAACCTTGCGCGTTTAGGACGCCTGGCAGGTTACAGTCGTTGGACGAAATCACACTTGTACAAACATCATATTTGCTTGCTTGCTACACATCAGACTCAGGTGAGTCTCATAGCCCCGCATTTTACCGTTTTTACTCCCGGGGTGGGAATACATGCTCAGTTTTCCAGTTTTACATATGAACACAAGTACAAAACTCGCTATATTGACTGCATGAGACAATTGACTAATCATGAAAGCCCTCCACACATAGTTTGTTTATATGGATTTAGCGTGAATGTTAGTGTATGGTACCATATGGGATTGACAATCCCTGTCCGGGGTAGTCGCGCTACAATGACTGTGATGTCAAACGGACACATTATCATTTGTTCACACGAGTGTAGATTAGGCACTCGCTCGGAGGCACCTCGCTCAGGTCCTTGAATGTGGATCCTGACCCCTCAGTTAAGCTCAAACTATGGACTCATGGCAGTAGTATACCTTTATTTTATTTGCTTGATTGCAAACTCATATATAAATCTTGTAGTTCATACATTATTTTATCAGATACACCTGTGAGCTCAGCATCTTTTAGCTGACCGTTTTAGCATGTATTCTCATGTACTCAGCAGTAGGTTGGACTGCCCATCAGGATACTTTTAGCTCGAGTCATCATGCAAACATCAGAGATAATCTTGCATTATTATATTTTGTAAAAGTAATTATGTATTGAAATCTCTCATTTTCAGAACACGAGCTATGGTAATAGCTTCAAATGTTGTAAACAATTATCAAATCAATGTATTTTGTTAAATGATGCATATAGAGTCGTTCATTATGTATCTTTGTGCTGTTGATCACCGGATTAGTCACACCCAAACGTATGCTTCCGCTAATCATGAATTTGGGGGTGCGACAAAATTACTCAAAACCTTCTGCCAATTTCATGGTTTTCCGCTTGATGATCCAAACTTACATTTGGACAGATTCATCAATATTTCTGACTCTTATGAGCAATTAGAAACTTCTAGAGACGTCATTCGACTCTATCTTTTTCCTTATTCTTTATCTTCACGTGCTCAAGCATGGTTTGATGAACTCGAACCCAATTCGATTCATACTTGGAAAGAGATGGCTACTAAGTTTATGGCTAAGTTTTTCCCTTCTTCCAAACAAACCAAGCTTAAAGATGACATCATCAACTTCCACCAAGGAAACGATGAATCGTTATTTTTAGCATGGGAACGATTTAAGAAATTACTTCATAGATGTCCGAATCATCAGATGGTTAAGATGAATCTTATATGCGTATTCTATAACGGTCTAAACCCTCACCACAAATCAACCCTCGATGCTGCTTCGCTAGGAAACTTCATGTCACATACTTGAGAAGAAGCATGGAAGCTAGTTGAGACGATGACGATACATCAACATCACTGGGAGTCTGGAGAAACTACTGAGGAAGTAAGGAGTACTTCCGATCCAACCCTAGAAGCTTTGCGAGCTCAAGTCGAAAATCTTACCAAAGTCTTCGAAGCTCTACAAGACTCTTCTAAACCTCAACGGAGGAATGATTCCCAAAAATCTTCTCTTCACAAAGGTACGAAAGAAATTCCTGTCACAACCCTAAAAAGCCTTGAACCATACTTTCATTCTACATCTTTTATTCAGTGGCCAAACAACACCCCACCTATTCAACCTCTGTCTACTTTACCCTTCACTTTATCCGATTCCTCTGTAAACTCTCAACAACAATACAACAAAACTTTGACTAACTTCAAGATTGAACAAATGAATGTAAACAGACAAGTAATAGCTTTTCAAGATAAAATTGATGCTTTTTACTTAGAATTTCTGAAGATTTAATCAAAAACCTGGAAGTTAGTCTCAAACAAATATTTTCAAAAGTTGAGGAGAGCCAAAGAGAAATCGCGATCAGTAACACTGTCTATCTCTCATCCTATGAGCATGATGACATCTTAGTTGTTACTAGAGGAGGTAAAGAAACCAGAGTTGAACAAACCTCATATAATCCTTCAAAAAAACCTTCTACTTCTACACCCACTGATCCAGTGCCCAGTGACACCCATGTTACTACATGTGACACCCGCCAAATTAGGGCTATAATTAGCAGCTAAACTACTTGTAATTACGTGTATTTAGTTTTGTATTAATCTAAATATACGTGGCATTTTGTGTAATTACATACACGCGAAAGCGATTTGTTTAAATCGTACACTTATGAACCAGTCGAGGACTAACATTATTTAATATGGATGTTGGTGACAAAAATTTAGAAATAATGTGAAAACACCCAAACAAACATTATTTACACGAATATATTTTGTAAAATATATTACACGTAATGCGTATCGTCTAAAACACCCCGTACACGACGAAAACACGTGAAACGCGCCCGACAGACAAAATAAATCCAAATTATAATTTTATATCTTAAAATATGTTGTTTTGAGTAAAACTTCCATTTAAAATATCGGGTTTTAAAACGTTAATGAAACATATTATATTAAACATATAACGCGAAATAACATTTAACTGACTTCGGGACATAACGCAAATCCGAGGAACGAGTTCACGAGACCGAGACCCAAATGGGTCGGCCCAGACCTGCGGACCCAACCCCAAACCGACCCGTGACCCACTCCTTTAAAAACCCTCTTACCCCTTTCATTTCTCATTTTTACCAACAACAACCAACCCAATTCTCTCTCTTTCTCTTCAAAATCGCAGCCACAAAACCACCCCAAAACATCACCAAAAACTCATCATCGTGCGAAGTGGATTCAAGAAGGAACGATCACCGACTCGAGCTCTTCATCTTCATCTTCTTCGTTTTCGATTTCGTGGTATGAAACTTCTTAACACTTTTAAAATGCTTGTAAAGCTTTTATTTACATGCTAGAATGTTTACCTAACAAGGTTATGTCTAAAAACCAAGTTAAAATGCGTTTTAAAACTCGAATTGCACAAACAGCCCCATCTGCGAACTGAGATGCGTCTCAGCTCGCAGATCGTGCTGTGAATCGAGATTCACCTACCAAAAAATGAACTCGCGAACTCAACCTGCGAACTGACCTGACCTGCGAACTGACCTGCCCTGCGAGTCGAGACCTGCGAGTCGAGACTTGCGAACCCACTTGTCTTGCGAACCCAATCTCAGTTCGCACCGCGAACTCAGTTCGCATAGCAATTTCAGCCCGCGGCCAACCTTGGTCGATATTTCCGAATTTAAATTCCAGATGCGATCTTTAATAAAGCAATGTAGTAGAAATAAAAATTTTCTAAGCTGACCTGGCAGCTCGACCCCAGCCAGGGGCTCTGCCCCTTGGACTCGGCCAAGGGTTGCCACCCATTGGACCCCGCTACCAGGGGCACTGCCCCCGGACCCCCGTCATCCAGGAACTTGTAAATACTTTTCACACTAAGTGTCGAACACTTACAAATAATAAAACCTGATACAACGATACATATAATAATAACACTTTTGGATTATTATTACAAACCGTCACCAACGGGCCATAATTGTTTTCAAATTACAAACGAAATACTAAGCAAACACTAGGACATTTTCTAGTTGAGTGAACAACTAGCATGGGTGATCCTTCAAGACACCTACTTAATTACTTATTTACTTGTTTACTTACAACCTTGTGCGTTTCGGACGCCAGAAGGTTGCAGGGTTCTGAGAACCAATATACGGACTTACATCCGATACGCCTACGGACTTACATCCGCTTTACTTGGTTGATTTCACATACGTACTTACCAGACTCAGGTGAGTCTTACAGCCCCACTTTTACTGTTTTTCTATTGGGGTGAGATACATGCTACTGTTTTACGTATGAACACAATGTACTGATTACACCACTTTTTACACACATTGCATGAGTACTTTTTATCCACTGAAAGCCTCCTATCACAAGTTGTTAGTTATGGACTTAAGCGCGATTACTAGTAAATGGATCCATTTGGGACTGACAATCTCTGCCTGGGGTAGTAGCGCTACCACGGATTTCATCGTAGAAACAGGCATATTAGTATTTGTTACATATGAGTGTTCGGATAGCACTCACGGGGGTACATGATACGGTACTTGATTGTACCATTCATACTACACTGTTAAGCTTCAACTTGTGAGCTCATGGCAACTGTGCTGACTTGCTGATTTACTTACCTACTTACTTTGCTTGATAGCAACACCGGTACATACTTGTGGTTCATAACGATTACTTATTACTAAACCTGTAAGATTCACCAACCTTTTTGGTTGATACTTTTTAGCTTTGTATCTCAGGTACACAGACGGAGTAGGATTTCCCTTGGATACTAGCTAGAGTCGCATGATTTCTACATTGCATTTAACGGAGATTCTTAGTATTATCTTTTGTATATTATGATTATGTAATAGAATCTCCCGCTACACGCGTGGACTCTAGGGAACTACATTTTTGTAACCGAAAACACTATGTTTTCAAACAATTTTATATTGGAAATGTAACTATTTTTAAACGTCTCCTTTAGAGGTCGTTTGCTGTATACTTTGTGCTGTTGATATTTGATTAGTAGCACCCCAAAGCTTGCTTCCGCCAACAGTGAAATTTGGGGGTGTTACACCACACCAGATCCGGTACCCTCTCAAGCTCCAGAAATCATTCCGCGTACTCGAATACCCTTTCCTTGTAGGCTTAAGAAAGAGAAGCAGGAAGCACAATTTGGGAAATATCTTGAGATGTTTAAAAGCCTCCACTTAAACGTTAGATTATTAGATATTTTAGTAGAGATGCCTAGTTGTGCAAAATTCTTCAAAGAATTTCTTTCAAATAAGGAAAATTAAGGCATATAGTTAATATACCTTTAGATGCTGAAAAACTTGTAAATCATACCTCAAAATTGTCGAAACCTACGCACTCAATATTAGCGTTCGAAAGATTAATGGTCGGTCGTGAACTCGAAGTTTTTCGGTTAGAGACTCATGAGAACCAAGAATAAGAAAAGAATAAGATTGTTTTATGCATCTCACCAATGAGGTATATATGGATAACCTACAAGAAAACTATCTTCTACTATGATACAAACTCTATATAATAGGTATGAACATTCATTCCATATTTATCCATAACAATAATGCTTTAAATTTATAAATAAATTAGCCGTGAATATATTGATTTTTAAATTTAAATTCACAGAATTATTTTTATCCCAGAGAAAAAGGAGAGAAAATAGGGAAGTTTGGGGTGATATAAATGTAGTTTAGTTGACAGATATTTAACTTTGAATTTAAAAAATGCCTTAAATAGTATAGATAAATATTTGGATGGTTTAATTATTTATTATCATTATCATTATCATTAAAAATTTAAAACGATATATACTCCCATTAAATATGGATAGGATGGAACCATACCGACAAAAAAAATGCTCAAAAAATTTGGCGAAAAAGTGCAGTTTAAAAGGTGACGTGGTATCATGTAATCTCTTTTCTCTTTTAATAATATATATATATATATATATATATATATATATATATATATATATATATATATATATTTGTATATTAATACATATAAAAAAAAGTTAAAATAGTGTAGTCATACTAAAAATAGATTAAACAAAACTAATCATGACCATTAAATTGATAAGGGCAATTAATTATGACCTTTGATTTAATCTTTCATATATGGCTACCTAGACAGCAAAATGGCTTCAATGCAAAAGATGTAAATACCCTTGAAATTAAATGATAATTACCCATGATTAGTACTCCTATTAGTGAGTACATTTACTTTCCATTAAATACACATTACCATTGACATTTAATGTTCTTGCTCCAATTTGTACTCCTACATTTTTATTTAATCACAATTTCGTATTAAAATTTTTTAGAAAAAATTGCATTTAGTTATATTTTAAAATTAAAAGAGAATTACATATATATTCATTTTCGTTTCGATCTAAAGGAGAATTCATGTTCATAATATAGTCCAACATGTTTCGTTATCATAATTAAATAATTCATATTCTTATTCAATATAATGTGTCAATATGTGTAACAATATACATATATCAAAATTTTCGTTTACACACAATAATCGTCATAATGAACTCATAACAATTTTTCATGATATAGTTTATATTGTTACATTAAGTTAACATTTTAACAATTATATTAAATGTGTGTAATAATATATATACATACAACATTTCTAAACATACAAATAAGTGAGTCTACATGCATGAAATACTTTGAATATAAAATTAACTACATATGTAATTTTTTTGTTAAAAACAACGATAGATTCAACATTCATTTGTAGTAGTATCAATTTTAGTATTTTTATTATAAATGTATAGAAAGAATACAACGAATTGGAAGTCATTAACTATACCTATTAATTTTGAAATTATATACACTAACTGAATTATATGAGATCATGATACTGATTTATTTTTTGTATTGAAGATTACTAATTGACTCTAATTTTTTAATTTTATTAGCGACGACATATACTACAGATTTTCCTCACAATGCATGTGAGCAACTCACTATCTCACTTTATAAAATCTCGCAGTTCTATAAGAGTAAAGGAGTATATTGAGTATAATTTGCATATTCATCTTTGCATTGTGTGTCCAATAATATTATAAACCAATAGTTGTTGAACAAGGCTTCACCCCTCTAAACCTTATTACCAATGAGAGACATCACTGTAAGGTTTTTGTTAAGGTGTTTCTGCTATGGAAATAGAGCTATTTGAACACCCCAAATCAAGTTGCTTCTATAGAAATGATCTTGATGATTGAACACCCCAAACTATGTCTCATATGACTATTATACCAAGACGGGATTGCATTCAAAGAAAACTTCAATAACAATGTGGATTTACTGATTTCACAACTTAATTTGCTACAAAAAAAATTAACGAATTTCATGATTATCAACATTTATCAACGAATTTATGATGTTAAGAAATTATTCATTTATTTATAATAATAATAATAGACATTTGTCAATTTACTATGTTTTAATGTTTCAGTAAATGCTAATTATATTTTTTTTATTCATGAATTTTTTTTTTTTTTGACACTTTCTTATACAATCTAAATTGAATTAATAAAATTGTTAATCTTAATAAATTTATTATAAAATGTAACCCTCCTGGTTAAACTTAACTCCTAATAATATTAATATTCAAACATACATACATCCATACATATATAGTGGAGAGTTCAAATGAAAACCACTGAGAAACGGAAAAATTGTGAGAACCACTTGAATTTGTAATTGTTCACATGTGATGATGTCGATATACATATATATATGCACGACAATTTTAAATATATAGTTGTTAAATATTATATTTTGATCTAAGAAAGAATTACGTATCCATAAAACTATAATCATTATGTACAGACTAAGTGCTTAAAATAAGTAGCATCTTGGATTTAAGTGTGAATATATAAAGAACATGCATGCTTACACACCTTAAATACAATGCTCAAACCTTATGTTATCAAAAAGTACAGTAAACGAAACACAAAACAGAACAAAGTAATAGTAACAAGAGCCGGAGCTTGTGTTGAACACATTTCCCTTAAAACGAATTCGCGTCCGTTTCCCAGGGTACGGCGGCTTAGAGCAACGTACTGCCGGAGTTGATTCACTTGCCTGAATTTTCGGTAAGAAGTACGAGTGCGTACGAGAGAGAGAGAGAGAAAAAAGCACGGTTAAGGTTATGATTTTAGGTATATTCAATGAACACAATAACCCCCTTTATATAGGACTTAGGAGATCTTTGTAATTTAGAAACCAAAATCATTCCCCTATAATCATAATTAATTTTTGAATCTCTTCTAAAATAAAACGAGATCAGATCATTTGTAATGATCTTGTGGATCATTTCCAAAACTGAAACGGAAACGGATCCTGGGTCAAACCAGTGGATCACGGTTCGGGTCTAAAAAGAACTGGGTTGCAGCAAAAACCGGCTTGCACTAGCCCAGATTTTTTCGAGCTGCATTCGTGTCCGCAGGTCGTGCGAGCGCACGATGGAGCAGGAGCCCCGACCCGGATTGCCCAAGGATTTGCAACCCCCCCCCCCTGCGCGTAGGAGTTGGAGTGTGTAGTGGTTACAAGGTTATTGAACAAGCTTTGAATAAAATACTTATAAACACCTCAAATGTTTTTCCCATCTCCTATGTGGGATCAAACCAAAACCCATTAAATTCTTGTTTCATACACCTCACTTTAAGCTTCGATATCTCATTCATCTCTCATCTATTTTGGACATGTAATACGTTATTACGAAGCTCTTATCAAGAGCTATATAACAATACAAAATATTACATATAATTACTATATTTACATATAGATAATTAGGTCTAAAGTTTGGGAAAAATGCATATTTTAACCCAATTTTCCAACAATCCCCCACATGAATAGAGATCGATAGAATAACACACATACTCATACCGAAATTTCAACAGTTAAGTCTTGCATAGGATAGGTAGGTGTTACCCTTTGAACCTTCCCTTGTGAAATGTACTTAGTCTCCTAGCTGTCAGTAGACGGTGATGTCTTTGAACTGATCTGCTGTTTGTGTAGACGACAATACATGTTCACACATGACTCTTCCTGACAATGTCAACTCCTCATAGTCGTGTCCTTTATGGTCCTGAATACTAGCCTGGTTCTGCAAGAGCTCTTAGGAAATGCGCCCCCCACAATTCCCTTCGAAGCGACCCCACTTCTCTCTCACATAGGTGATTTTCGAAATCATTAAAAACATTAAGCTTAACCTAACTATCACTGTTACTATAAGAATGGACTAGGAAGTTTAATAATCTCCCTTTTAACGGGTTTAGCTAATAAATTAACTCCCCCACAGTGACCTCCCTTTGTTCATACAATTAGGTTGTCCTCTTGAACCTAGATCTTGGGGTCTCCAGTCAACTAGGTGAGGTTTTCCTTTGTACAAACTTATTCATTCAAGGGCTTTAGTCCCATTCCTCTCGACGACCTATAAACTACCTCTCTGCTTAAGCCTTTAGTTAGCGGATCCGCAATATTATCAGCTGACTTCACGTAGTCAATCGTGATAATTCCAGTTGAGAGTAGTTATTGTATAGTGTTATGTCTACGTCGAATATGCCGAGACTTACCATTATACATTATGCTATGAGCTCTACCAATTGCCGATTGGCTATCACAATGTATACAAATGGTCGTTACCGGCTTAGGCCACCTAGGTATATCCTCGGTAAATTGACGTAACCACTCTGCCTCTTCCCCACATTTGTCCAAAGCGATAAACTCAGATTCCATCGTGGATCTAGCGATAACCGTTTGTTTGGACGATTTCCAAGATACAGCTGCACCTCCTAGTGTAAAAACATATCCACTAGTTGCTCTTGAATCTTTTATGTCAGAGATCCAATTTGCATCGGTGTAACCTTCGATTACAGCTAGATATCTTTTGTAATGTAGTCCATATTCACGAGTGTATCTTAGATATCTTAGTAATCTCGTGATACTTTTCCAATGTTCAGTACTTGGATTACTAGTATATCTACTCAACCGACTCACTGCATATGCAATGTCAGGTCTTGTACAACTCATCAAATACATGAGACTACCAATTATTCTTGAGTATTCGACATGGGAAACACCTTGACCTCTATTCTTAGAGAGGTGTTGACTTGTATCAATTGGAGTTCTAGCTACACTCGAATCACCGGAATTGAACTTCTCAGGAATCTTATCCACATAGTGAGTTTGGTGTAACATAAGACCATCTTTAGTCCTTGTGATCTTGATTCCAAGAATCACATCCGCCAAACCCATGTCTTTCATGTCAAACTTTGCTTTCAACATATCCTTAGTTGATCTTATCATCTTATCATCACTTCCTATGATTAACATATCATCCACATAGAGACATAAGATGACGTATCCATTAGTTGTGTCTTTCACGTAGACACACTTATCACATTCATTGATTTTAAAACCATTATCAATCATGACATGATCAAACTTTTGATGCCATTGTTTTGGAGCTTGCTTTAATCCATACAATGATTTAACAAGCTTACAAACTTTCTTCTCTTGTCCTTTGGCAACAAATCCTTCGGGTTGTTCCATGTAAATCTCCTCTTCTAAATCTCCATTTAGAAAGGCCATTTTTACATCCATTTGGTGAACTTCCAAGTTCCTAATGGCGGCTATAGCAAGCACCATTCTAATGGAAGTTATCCGAGTCACTGGTGGGTAGGTATCAAAATAATCTAGACCTTCTCGTTGTCTATAACCCTTGATCACCAATCTTGCTTTGTATTTATCAATTGAGCCATCCGTATTCAACTTTTTCTTAAAGATCCATCGGTAACCTAATGGTTTGCATCCCGGAGGAAGATCCACTAGCTCCCATGTATGGTTTTGTAAAATAGAATCTATTTCACTTTTGATTGCTTCTTTCCATTGGGGTCCTTTAGAAGAAGTAACAACTTCTTGATAGGTTTTGGGTTCACTTTCTACCATGAAAGAAACAAAATCAGGACCAAACGATTTCTCAACCCTTTCCCTTTTACTTCTTCTAGGTTCAACATCCTCTTCCTCGGATTATTCTTGTCTAACTTGACTATCTAGTCCTTCATCATGATTAACCTCATTAGGTTGTTCATCATGATTAACCATATTTGGTTCTTCATCATGATTAACCACATTAGGTTGTTCATATGAAGTTAGACAAGGAAACGTGTTTTCAAAGAATGAAGCATTCCTTGATTCCATAATCGTATTCTTGTGTATATCAAAAATCTTAGATTCATGCACAAGAAATCGATAGGCACTACTATGGTGAGCATATCCAATAAATATGCAATCCACAGTCTTTGGTCCAATCTTTACCGTTTTAGGTGGTGGAACAACCACCTTGGCTAAACACCCCCACACTTTTAAGTATTTGTAGGAAGGTTTCCTTCCCGTCCATAGTTCATATGGGGTTTCATCCTTCTTTTTCCGAGGTATCTTATTTAAAAGATAATTAGCCGAGAGTATAGCTTCTCCCCACATGTTCTGACCTAATCCAGAACTTATTAGCATGGCATTCATCATTTCTTTCAATGTACGGTTCTTTCTCTCAACAATACCGTTTTGTTGAGGTGAGTAAGGAGCAGTAAATTCATGTCTAATACCATGTTGCTCACACAATTCAGCAAATGGTGACACATATTCACCCCCTCTATCACTTCTAACTACCTTGATTTTCTTATTAAGTTGATTCTCAACTTCATTCTTGTATAACACGAATTTATCGATTGCTTCATCTTTACTTTGAAGTAAATATACATAACAATATTTCGTGCTATCATCAATAAATGTGATGAAATACTTGTTGCCACCTCTTGTTGGAGTTGATTTTAAATCACAAATATCCATGTGAATTATATCAAGTGGTTCGGTTTTTCTTTCAACCATTTGGAATGATGATCTTTTAAGTTAGGATTCAACACATGTTTTACATTTGTAATTTGAGTCAATATGAAACGTTGGTATGCAATTCAATTTAATCAAACGACGAATCGAATTAAAATTAACATGACCAAGACGACCATGCCACATATTAGAAGAAGACTTAAGCATATAAGCAGAACTAGTAGTAGTCTTATTCATTTCACTTTTGATAACCATTACATTGAGTTTAAACATACCATTTAGGGCATAGCCCTTACCAACATAAACACCATTCTTGGTCAACACGACCTTATCAAACTCAAACACAAGCCTAAAACCAAACTTATTAAGCAACCACCCGGACACGAGATTCTTGCGAATCTCGGGCACATACAACACATTGTTCAATGTGAGCTCTTTATCAGAGGTCATCTTCAAGATCACTTTTCCTTCACCCTTGATTTCAGCGGTAGCAGAGTTTCCCATGAAGAGCTTTTCACAATTCTTGACTTCCTTGAATGTGTGGAAGAGACTCTTATCGGAACAAACATGACGTGTAGCACCGGTATCAACCCACCACCCTTTGGAATCAGTTTCCACAAGGTTCACTTCCGAAATCATCATACTTAGATAGTTAGATCGGAAACCATAGCAACAAGTCCCATCACATCATCATCCACCATGTTAGCTTGACGTGAAGAGTCACGTTTTGGCATCTTACAAGCAGCAGCCCTATGACCCGGTTGATCACAATTATAACAAGTCCCTTGGAATTTCTTTTTCACAATTCCACCTTTAGGCCCAAGGTTTGATGCCTTCCCTTTGACCTTGTTATCAACCTTTCCATTACCTTTTCCCTTGCCTTTGTTACGGCTCTTAGACGATTGACCAAGCTCAACAACATTAGCTTTAGCAGAATTGGCCGAATAGCTATTCTTTTGGGCCATTTTGTTATCCTCCTCAATACAAAGACGAACAACAAGGTCTTCGACAGTCATCTCCTTTCGTTTGTGCTTCAAATAGTTCATAAATTCAACCCAACCCGGTGGCAACTTTTCAATCATAGCAGCCACTTGAAAAGTTTCACTTAAGGTCATTCCTTCGGCATGGATATCGTGGAGCATCACTTGAAGTTCTTGGATTTGGCTAATAACGGTCTTTGAATCCACCATTTTAAAGTCCAAGAATCGAGCAACCACAAACTTTTTGGTTCCCGTATCTTTGGTTTTGTACTTGCGTTCCAATGACTCCCATAATTCTTTGGCAGTATTGATCTTGCAATAAACATTGTACAAAGAGTCCACCAAGCCGTTTAGAACATAGTTTCGGCACAAGAAATCCGAATGCTTCCAAGCATCTACCGAACTCACAGCTTGAGCATCGGTCTCTCCATCATTAAGTTGGGGAGAGGTCTTAGTCAAGAACCTAGCAAGATTCAAGGTGGTCAAGTAAAAGAACATCTTTTGTTGCCACCTCTTAAAGTTCAAACCCGTGAACTTCTCGGGTTTTTCAGCATGATTAAGCACCGAGTTAGGCAATGGTGCAATCATCACAGAATTAGTCACAACAGTAGTGGTAATGATCGGTTGGGTACTCATGCTCATTTGCTGACTTGCCATCCTGAAATTTCGAAACAAATGGATTAATTGGGATAGATTCAATAGACTGGAACTATAAGCAATTAAATTTGCAAAACAATACAAACTCCTCAATAACCAACTAACCAAATAAATGCAGCTCTATATATATGCTAGTAAGAAGCTGTTATATAGACTGATTTATAAGTAAAACAACGTAAACAATTATTAAAGATTTATCTAGTCTACTGTTATTAATACACATTAATTCAAATACGAAAGCATCTAAGAAACTTTCGTTGAATTAAAATTTAATTTAATAACAGAAAGCCATACATAACATGTGAAGTATATAAGGTCATTATTATAAGACTATTTATACAAGAACTGAGAAAACAGTAGCCAACTTCGAAATAATATCGTAAGTATGTAAAAATCAATACACAAATCAGCTTCATTAAGGCATCCTTGAATAATATGCTTAGAGTAGCTATTTAAACAAGAAGATACGTATTGGATGAAGGCTGTTGTATAAGAGCAATACTCGTTGAAGTCAATAGATAAAGGTTTGATCAAGTAAGGTCAATCGTGATTAACACAAGTTCATTCTCTATCAGACGGATTTATACGAACCCGAATATGATGTAAGAGAATTACTGCGTGTTCCAGAAACGATATGAATAAAAAAAGGATAATCGTGTTACTGCATTTTTTTTTTTTAAATTCGTTTTAAGTTGTTATCAAAAAGTACAGTAAACGAAACACAAAACAAAACAAAGTAATAGTAACAAGAGCCGGAGCTTGTGTTGAACACAATTCCCTTAAAACGAATTCGCGTCCGTTTCTCAGGGTACGGCGGCTTAGAGCAGCGTAATGCCGAAGTTGATTCACTTGCCTGAATTTTCGGTAAGAAGTACGAGTGCGTACGAGAGAGAGAGAGAGAGAGAGAGAGAGAAAAAGAGCACGGTTAAGGTTATGATTTTCAGTATATTCAATGAACACAATAACCCCCTTTATATAGGACTTAGGAGATCATTGTAATTTAGAAACCAAAATCATTCCCCTATAATCATAATTAATTTTTGAATCTCTTCTAAAATAAAACGAGATCAGATCATTTGGTGTATATCTGTAATGATCTTGTGGATCATTTCCAAAACTGAAACGGAAACGGATCATGGGTCAAACCAGTGGATCACGGTTCGGGTCCAAAAAGAACTGGGTTGCAGCAAAAACCGGTTTGCACTAGCCCGGGTTTTTCGAGCTGCATTCGTGTGAGCGCACAATGGAGCAGGAGTCCCGACCCGGATTGCCCAAGGATTTGCACCCCCCCCCCCCCTGCGCGTAGGAGTTGGAGTGTGTAGTGGTTACAAGGTTATTGAACAAACTTTTAATAAAATACTTATAAACACCTCAAATGTTTTTTCCATCTCATAAGTGGGATCAAACCAAACCCCATTAAATTCTTGTTTCATACACCTCACTTTAAGCTTCGATATCTCATTCATCTCTCATCTATTTTGGACATGTAATACGTTATTACGAAGCTCTTATCAAGAGCTATATAACAATACAAAATATTACATATAATTACTATATTTACATATAGATAATTAGGTCCAAAGTTTGGGGAAAATGCATATTTTAACCCAATTTTCCAACACCTTAAATACAACGCTCAAAAGGACTGATTTTGCTGCTGTTGTTGTCTGTTTTTGTCTTTGGTCCAAGAAATATGTTGGATGTTGGATGGTGTCATTTTTAATAGCTAGTAGGTGTGGGTCTTGTATTTTGTTTAGTAGGCTAACGTTTCTGTCTTGTTTCTATTTTTATGTTGGGTGGCTCTCAAATTACTCCTTGTAATTTGTGGGGTATCTTTGTTGTTTTGCTTTGCTGTGGGTTTGGCCTCTGGAGTCTTTTGTAAGGTGTTTTACTTTTTTGAGTAATGGTAATGGTATTTTGTTTGCTTCTTAAAAAAAAAAAGGACTGATTTTACTATGAGGACTAATTAGATTCCTTCAGTGCATAGAAGATATTTTATTAAGAAAATAAAATTTCTAATCAACTACGAACTATTATCATTCTTTTATTAATATCTTAATTAATCTTAAAATCCAAACTTTGAGCCCAACATGTGTACTCCTGTGAGATATTTGTCGTTGAATAATCATATTTTAATCACAAAGCCTTGATTTGATTTAATCTAAAACTCTCACGTAATAAATTAATATGTTATATTTTTTTTATTAATTTTAATCGTTTAAAGTTAATTTATTAAAATACATGAAAATTATTAGAGATTGCCATGTGTCAATTTCTGAAGCCTGAATCCATTATTTATACTTCTTTAGTATATACATAGAAAATATATGGACTAGCCCGTGAATTCGCGGCTTATAAACTAGTTAAGCTACAACTAAGGGCTAATATTCTTTGTCCTTGAATAATCATATTTTAATCACAAAGCCTTGGTTTGATTTAATCTAAAACTCTCAAGTAATAAATTAATATGTTATATTTTTTTTATTAATTTTAATCATTTAAAGTTAATTTATTAAAATACATGAAAATTATTAGAGATTGCCATGTGTCAATTTCTGAAGCCTGAATCCATTATTTATACTTCTTTAGTATATACATAGAAAATATATGGACTAGCCCGTGAATTCGCGGCTTATAAACTAGTTAAGCTACAACTAAGGGCTAATATTCGATTTTTTATTATGTTGGATATATATATATATATATATATATACTAGGTAAATTCATGTGCGATGCACAGTTTCGTAAATTTCTGTCGATATTAACTTAGATACATAAAGAAAATGTTTTTCTTTGACATTGATCTCTTTAACCTATTTACATACTGATAAACGCTTAAAAGTACTATATTTTAGTAGTATTTTACCCCGAATCTTGGATATTTCTATTGCATTTAGATAAGATTAGATATTGATTTCGTTCATATTTGCAATTAGGTGTGGAAATGGAGCGTTTATGAAGAAAGGAATGGAAAACAGTCAATAATCGAGTTAAATGACGCATATGTGAAGAATAAAGTTGAATAAAGATAAAAAGAAGAAAAAAACAAGAAAATCTCCTGAAAAACACATCCATACGCCGTATGGATTGAGGCGGTGGAGGCCCAGGTGACGCGGACTTGGGCTGGGCTTATTTTGCATCCATACGCCGTATGGATCAACTTTCCAGAAAAGTATAAAACGCGAATTTAACCTAAAATAGAGAGGATCGGCTAGGGTTTCTTTCCAGTCGACTTTTATTGTTTCTTAGGGTTTCTATACGAATTTATTTGGTAGTTTGGAGGTACGAAAGCTCAAGATCGAGGATAATTCGTCTTAGTTCGTCGTAGTTCGTCTTTTCGATTCGGTATAACTCTATTACTTTGATTTCATTGATGATTTTGATATTAATATAATCTGAGTTTTCTGTTTTAATGATGAATTGAATATCCAAAGTGATTGTGTAATTGATTAAACTCAGATTGTGATTATTGAACGATTATTATTGCGTATTGACTAAGTTATTTAATTGAAAACTATTATATTGCTCGTAGATCCTTATTTATTGGTAACTGATAATTATTACTTCTCAACGTGGTTAATAATGTTAATGAGATTGAGTTCCTTTAATGTTATTAATTATTGATGGTTATAAGCTTAGGGTTTTGACGATTGCTAAATATGTTGAGTCTGATAGGTTGAGAAAATGATAATTATTCACTTTAAGATGAATGAGACACTAAGTAATTATTGGGTATTGTTGAGTCATGCCATTATAGTTAATTATAATGAGTTGTGAATGTCTAATGCTCAATTTAGGGAAAGGCACATAATTGACTGATCATCTTGTGACGTCGGACCGATGTTTCATGTTGGACCCTAGATTGTAGGAATTAGTTGGACCCGAAACGTTGACTAGTTCACATTCAATTTAATATCATTGAAGAATTTGGTATTAAATTGATATAAAAGAATCACAATTAGATAATCAATACGTAATAAATCGGGATATTTGAATCTGAGTGACGTTAATTATACAATTACCTATTCCTTCCAATTAGTATTTATTATTATTTATTTATTAGTTTAAACTTAAGTTTTCTTTAGTTTATTTAATTTACATTATTGTTTTACAAACGCTTGTTCGAACGGAACTAAAACGCCTCCTTTGTTTATTGCTTTATTAGTTAATTAGTATTTTCTATTTTTATAAATACCACCGTTCCCTGTGTTCGAATCAGACTTACCAAATCTATATTTACATTCGATCGGGTATTCTTGCCTGGTTGCTTGAAAGTATTTATTAGGTATTTCTATTTATAAATTATAAAACAAGACACGCTTTCAGAGCACATCACATACATGCATAACATAATATAAAATGATGTTTCAAATATAGATTGTTTTATGCTTTATTACTCTGAAGATAAAAACTTGATATAGTTCATTGTATTTCAAAAATCCCTCAACCAAAGGGTCACTGGTTCAATACCATGCAAGGATAACTTAATTCCATTGGGGTCTTAGCCCAGTGGTCAAGGAGTTTTCCACTTAAGTGGTTTCTTCCTGGGGGTGATGAGTTCGAATCTGGCTCATGGCATTTCGCCTGGGGAGGGGAGACTCCGCGGCGCGATACCCATCTAAGACATGGAAGAGTAACCCCTTTAGAGCGTCGCCGAGATTACGAACTATGGAGCGGTTCTCATGAAGAAGAAACCGCTTGTGAAAGATGAACGGGTAAACCAAAGGTCCGTGAGTGATTCCGCAACTGCCTTTAAAAAAAACTCATTAGAAATATAATGTCAACAATGACTTGTTTATTTCGTAGATAATATGAATTTGGACATCATTTCGACATAAAATAAAAAATGGTAATGATAGCTGTAACACCTCGCAAATTTAAACGTAATTACGAGCATTAAACATTTGCATTATTAGGCTAATTCCCTATTTTGAGTGAATTCACAACGCATTTTAGAGGTAAGTCTAGCGAAGCCCAACTAGTTAATACGCGTAGTATTACGATTCATAATTAGTTATAATTATGTACAAAACAATTGGAACAAACGCGATAAAAATATACGATTGTTGGTGAACAAAAATTATTTAGTAAAACGAAATTTTTAAATAACATTAACGTTTATTAAAAATTATGTCGATAATATTTACAAGTATTTTGTAACAAATAACGTTTATTTCGAACAATTTAAAATAAATTAAAGTTTGAAATTGTATAACTTAACTAAATCAATTTCATAAAATATCTCAACTAAAAATGTATTCGAAAATGTAATTAAAATTCTATCATTTAAAAATATTATATTATTTAACGATCGGGTAAACGAACGCGGACTAAATACCACAAAAGTGGGAACCAAAAATCACCAACTCAAAACCCCAACTCCCTCCTTTTCTTTTCATTTCTCATCTTTTCTCTCTCTCTCTACCTCTCACCACTCTCTCAATTCCCCCTCTAAAAACTTCACAAAAATCAACAAAAACTACCACTAAAACTCATCTAATCAACTAGCTTCTTTGGAATAAAACACTCACGGAGTCACGATCTACACTTCTACCTTTTTGGATTCTAAAACCGACACGCGTAAGTTTCCGACAATCCCGCAAACTCTTAGATTTCGCTACTTTCTTCGATATTTCTTGTTTATAATACTTAATATAACATGTTTTAGTGTTCCTAACAACTGAAAATGTCCAAAATCGAACTTAAAGCTCGTTTTTGCAAAAGTTTCGTCGAACAGTTCGTGATGTCGCACTTGGCCTGAGCCAATTGCGACATCAGCCTCAATGTCGCAAAAACCTATCACGATGTTGCATGGTGCGACATCAGCCACAACGTCGCAAGAACCAACAACGTCGCACATAGCGACATAACCCATAATGTCGCATTAAATTGCGGATGTCGCATATAGCGACGTCGACCCTTATGTCGCACAATATCCTGATGTCGCATATAGCGACGTAAACTCTAATGTCGCAGTACAATCGTACTGCGACACAAACTCTATTGTCGCACCTGACGTCGCAAAACACAGATTTTCACTAAGTGTTGAGACCAAGATTTCGCCACCTGTTTTTACTCCGAAATGAAATTTCGAATGCGTTTTCACTAAAGCAACATAGTAGAAATAAAAAGTTTTCCAAGCTGACTTGGCAGCTCGACCCCAACCAGGGGCTCTGCCCCTTGGACCCCGCCAGGGGTTGCCACCCCTTGGACCCCGCTACCAGGGGCGCTGCCCCCGGACCCCCGTACACAATTTCATACTTTATGAAACACAATGAAACAACATGATAATACCTTCAGAGATTATTATTACCAACGAGTCGTATACATTTTCAAAACTTCAAACATAAACATCGAGCGAACAATTGGACATAACTTGGTTGTACGAACACTAGCATTGATGGTTAAACTTAGACATCCACATACTTATTTAATCTCATACGTTTAGGGCGTTAGGAGATTTCGGACTAAACCTGGGCTTTAGGCTTTGCTAGCGCTCGCAACTTTACTTAACTCAACAGGTGAGTTCACAGCCCCTACTTTTACTGTTTTAACCGCTTTTGAACAGGGGTGGAAAACATAGTCAAACTGCTTTACTGATTGCCATAACTGTTTTTGCTTATATGATTGTTTATCATACTTGCTTACTCGCACGATTTGAGTACTTTGAACTGTTGAGCACTTACAACTAAACTGATATTTATGAAATAACATTTTCATACTGTAAACGTGATAAAACTTGTTTGGCAAACCGGAGAACGACCGGTACTTTTTATGTAAACGCTCGAGAACGACCAGTAACGTATTTTAGTGCCAGAGAACGACTGGCCACTGGACGGGAGAACGACCCGTGCGTTTTGGATGTGAGAACTGTCACACCCCGTCTAAAGCGGAAATAACGGAATGCAACCATGATAGGATCACAACACATTATTATAAAGAGTCTATATGAAAATAAAACTCCAATGTGTTATGATACTTGTAACATGAATAGTGGTTCACGCTACGCGTACATATCAACAAGGAAACAAATTAGCAAACAAACATCCCACAATATAAATGTTAAAGCAAAACACGCCTTTCTCAAACCACCAAAATACTAAAACCAAATGTCATATGTCTTGAAGTAACATTTAATGCAACCTAATCGGTCCACTAAGCTTTCTTGTCCTCAATCTTAGTTCCACTAGTGCTACCTGAAAAGATATGCTCAAAAAGTGTCAACACAATGGTTGGTGAGTTCCGCAGGTTTATAAATGACATAAAATAAACATTTGCTGTGATAAAGATACGAGTTAGGACAATGCATTGAAAAGGTACACAAGTGATATAATAACCAAACAACTCACAAAGCTGTCATCACCCCACGAAGGAGTATGACCCAAACAACATCCCAAATGGCAGTAGCTACTCCAACAGTGGCTTTAATGCATACAAAAAGTATACATCAGGTACTCACTCCTAAGGGAGCAAGGCCTTGTAAACAAACGTGGCTTTAATGCATACAAAAAGTATACATCAGGTACTCACTCCTAAGGGAGTAAGGCTTTGTAAAATAAATCCAACAACCAAAGCACACAGTCACATAGTGTTACACATTTCAAGCATATATCCAAAAATAAAAATAAACACGTTCACAGCATGAAAAATCATTTATAAAACATGAGCATACTTTTCCCCCAAGTTGAAAATAAGTAAATGAAAATGGGGCCGCAAAACTCACCTTAAATACCAAAGTAAGTATCGCCCTTAAATGAATCCACCCAATAACTTGCCAATCTACAATAATCACATATTCATATGGGTTACAACCTAGACATAACTAGGTCATTCCATTGTATCCAAATCCAAAATACCTCCACTAAGTTTTCTTACAACTCAACCTAGTGTATTTTTACAAGAATCAACCTTAATGAGAAATTCAGATTCTTTCCAGAAATTTAGTCTCACTTTACGAATTTTTAAACATGATCCAATGAGCTCATTTGACTCTACAAATTTAACCAGTGACATTTCAATATGTTTAGAAGATCCTGTAATATTTCCAGATTTGATGACATTGATTTACTATTTTTAAAAATTCACCAAAGTGAACTGCTCTAAATCGACAACACTTTCTGACTTCACAAAAGTGACAATTTATTTAAAATACTTTAAGACTTACAAGAACTATAATATTTTTATGGAAAATAGTTAAAACTTTAAAAATACTCCAGTAAAAATTTCAGGACCCAATTCTTAGTTTAACATACGTTTTCAAAAATTGAAAAATTAACCAAAATCAGGAACCGAAAAACTCAGATTGGACACTCAAACTTGTAAAATCGTTTTGACCAACTTAAGCTCAATATATGGACATGAGACTAACTACATTTGAAAGAAGACTCAAAATACTTAAGTTTAGACTCTTATTTCATCAAAATTCATTCAGAAACAACCAAGTTACAAGCTTCCCAAACCGAAACAAGAATCTGATCAGATTAGGGTTTTATAAATAATTAACCCTAATCACATGTATAACCAATCCAAACCGTAAACATAATCATATTTCTCAATTCTATCAACTTATAAACTGATCTTAATATTATCCTAATGATTTCATCCACTAGGATACAATGGAATCGAACCGAAACAAAACCGATAATACGAAACAATCGAATATGTTTAGTTGAATGATTTGGAAAGAATATATACCGACAACGAGAACCCGCACGATTGGAATCCCTTATAATCTGTGAATAATGAGGATATATACTCTTATAATTCATTTTCGTAGATTGATCAAACGTATACAAGAGTTATAGGATCGAAAACTTACCAAAGTTTCTGAAAATTCGTTACCAACAGTAGCAGTTTACGAAATAATTTTTATAAAATAATTTAGAGTGTTTCAGAGGCCGAAACCTTGAGATTATAAGTAAAACTTCGAGATCTACAACTTTCTAGTTTTGACCGAATCCTGAAAACGAACGAAAATGGGTCAAATCGGCCTCTCTTCGTGACTGAAATTTTGGGACAGCAACATGGACGATTTTTGAGAAAAAAAATGTTAGGGTTGTGTTTTAGGATGCCTTTTATATTTCTAGGGTTGTGTGGGTTGGGTTGGGTTTGGGCTTTTGGGAGTTGGATCGTTTTCTTTGGGTCAAAATTGACAAATCATGAACTAAGTTGGCCCGTGATATTCTAAGATTTTAATACTCACAATTAATTGTTTTCGTATTCGCGTATATTTATCTAATCATATAACATCCATAAATAATTAAGGAAATGTTTTCATGCCCAAAGCGAATATATAATTTATCATTAACGAACTTGAATACAAATAAGAAATGATTTTAAATTGAGATTTTCGAATTACATTTTTGGTGACGGATGTCACAAGAACGACCCATGCGTCTTTATACCGGAGAACGACCGGTACTGTGTTTTCGCTAGAGAACGACCAGCAGTGTTAGGACGGGAGAACGACCCATGCGTATCTAGACCGGAGAACGAACGGTAAACTGTTTTTGTTGGACGGGAGAACGACCCGTGCGTATTCGACCGGAGAACGACCGGTACTGTTTGTATAACGCTGGAGAACGACCAGCAACGTGTTTTAAACTGTGTCTTGGGTAACATCCCACGTAAACCGAAATTTTGGGCGAACAACCCACTAAACTTATACTTTGGATAACATTCCACAAAACATTACTTGACTGTTATGGCAATAACTATTTGTGAACGTATTTGGTGTAACAACTGTGCTTACAAATTTGATTTAACTATTGCAACACATAAAACCTGTGAATTCACTCAACCTCGTTGTTGACTTTTACTATGTTTTTCAGGGAATTAGCTGCGCACGTAAAAACCGCCTGCACATTGGAATATAGGCGACCCTGAAGGAATAGGATGCCAACTTTTGACAACTGGATTTCCTTTTATATAACTAAAACTGTTTAGTCATATTTACGAAATCTACTTTTGTAACTAAATTTCTTTTAAACTTATACGATTTGATGAATCGTAAACTTTGTAACTAATACTTTTGGCATCTATATATATATATATATATATATATATATATATATATATATATATGTTATGTTGTAATCATATGCTCTGATACGTATGCATGTACTGTGTATTGTGGCACTCCCAATACTTAACTAAATGCTTCCGCTAAACTCATTCAACAAATTTTGGGGGTGTTATAGATTGGTATCAGAGCCATTTGTTATAGCGAACTAGATTTCTTAGGTGACTTAGGGACCTTAGAGACCTAGACTATAGCCTTGGCTATAACGCACATGCATACACACATTTGCATACGTCTAACTATCGTTACGACACATCGACACGCGTAATCTATAATTGAACTTTACTACGTATGAACCGTTCACTTTCATTCTGATCTCATATGAACCTGATCATATTAAGCGGTTGATGAAAAGAAATATGTATTTAGCATCCTATAATGACGCTTGGACAACGTGATTATATTATACTAAGTACATATGGGCGTTTCATAGTCGCAAGATACGTGATGGGAATCTTGTCAACCATTTTTAATATTCTGTAACTAAAATCATGTGAAACCTTATTCTTCACATTCTTTTCATCGGCATTGACTTCTGCATTACTTCATCGCAGAACGTCATCATGCCGCCTAAACATAGAAAGACCGGAACCAGCCGCCGAGCTACTACACCTCCAGTCGTCGAAACCACCGAACTGATCATTGAGAGTCGTGTAGCAGAAGCAATTGCCCAGTATGAGGCTAGTCGCAACCGAGAAAACATGGTGAACAACAGTGGAGCCACCCCCGTTAACAGCGAAACCCCAGCGAATACCCAACAAGGGTGTTCATACAAAACCTTCCAGGCCTGCAAACCGAGCAACTTCACCGGGACTGAATGGGCCATTGGCCTAATTCACTGGATCGAGAAAATGGAATCGGTCTTCGATATCAGCGACTGCGCTGCCAACAACATGGTGAAATACACCACGTGTACTCTCGCCGACAAGGCGTTAACCTGGTGGAACTCTTAGGTCCAAATCCTCAGACGCACAACTGCTTACTCCATCTCATGGGAAACTTTGAAACAGGTGATGACAGAAGAGTTTTGCTCTCCCAATGAGGTTCAGAGACTCGAGACTGAACTGTGGAACATCCAAATGACCGGCGCTGACATTACCGGTTATACAACTAGATTCCAAGAGCTTGCACGTCTTGTGCTCCACATGGTGACTCCTGAGAAAGAACGCATCAAACGATACATCAGGGGTTTGGCCCCACAAATCAGAGGCATGGTGATGTCCTCCAAACCAGCTACCTTCAGGAGCGCAGTTGACCTGGCTCAGAGTTTGACTGACGACACCATTCTGATTGGCACGTTGAAAGCTGCTACTGGAAAGAACGAACCGAGCAGTACTGAGATTGTTGGTCACGGGGGAGAGAAACGGAAATGGATCAATGAGGGAAATGGCAACCAGAACCAAGCAAACAAGAAACCTACGGGTAACTCCCGGGCTTACATTGCCACCGCCCCAACTGGACCCAAACCCTACCTTGGCAACAAACCGAAATGTGACAAGTGCGAGAAGCACCACGCAGGCGATTGCGCCTTCTGCCAAGACTGTAGGAACTGGGGTCACTAAGCCCAAAACTGTGAAATAAACCCTAACCCTCGAACAAACAATGGGTGTTTTAAGTGCGGTGAACTGGGGCATTACCGAAACCAATGCCCACAACTCAACAACAACAACAATAACCAAAACAACAACAACCGCATCGCCAATGTTCCAAACGCTCGCGGACGCGCATATATCATCGGAGCACGGGACGCGCCTGTGGTTCCCTGAATCAGTACGGTACGTCTTAACAACCATTATTACGTTTTAACGTTACGTTATTCGGATGTTGATCCGAACCTGATGCTTACCAAGCGTAGACTATTTTTTGAAACGTACCACTTACCGAACTATACCGCGAGTATACATTGATTGTTAAAACTTTTATGGCAACATTTGAGCGCCACGTAAACTATTACTATTGCTAACAAAACGACTTTTCAGAAAACATACGCGACCGGCGTTCCGACTTGGATTTAAATCTCGGGACGAGATTTCTCTAACAGGGGGAGAATGTAACACCTCGCAAATTTACGAGCATTAAACATTTGCATTATTAGGCTAATTCCCTACTTTGAGTGAATTCACAACGCATTTTAGAGGTAAGTCTAGCGAAGCCCAACTAGTTAATACGCGTAGTATTACGATTCATAATTAGTTATAATTATGTACAAAACAATTGGAACAAACGCGATAAAAATATACGATTGTTGGTGAACAAAAATTATTTAGTAAAACGAAATTTTTAAATAACATTAACGTTTATTAAATATTATGTCGATAATATTTACAAGTATTTTGTAACAAATAACGTTTATTTCGAACAATTTAAAATAAATTAAAGTTTGAAATTGTATAACTTAACTAAATCAATTCCATAAAATATCTCAACTAAAAAAAGTATTCAAAAATGTAATTAAAATTCTATCATTTAAAAATATTATATTATTTAACGATCGGGTAAACGAACGCGGACTAAATACCACAAAAGTGGGAACCAAAAATCACCAACTCAAAACCCCAACTCCCTCCTTTTCTTTTCATTTCTCATCTTTTCTCTCTCTCTCTACCTCTCACCACTCTCTCAATTCCCTCTCTAAAAACTTCACAAAAATCAACAAAAACTACCACTAAAACTCATCTAATCAACTAGCTTCTTTGGAATAAAACACTCACGGAGTCACTGTAACACCCCCAAATTTACTGTTTAGCGGAAGCATACATTGGGTGTTACTAATCAAATATCACAAGCACAAAGATATAATGAACGACCACTATATGCGTCGTTTTACATTTGTATTAAAAAAAAACAAAGTTTACATCAAAAATAGAGTTACATTAGCTCGGTGGAAATTGAGAGATTTAAGTACATAATTAATCTATACAAAATATAATAATGCAGCTAAATCTCTGATTGTTTGCATGCTGACTCGAGCTAATTGATCTTGATTGTGCAATCCAACCTACTGCTGGTCACCTGTGATACATGCTAAAATGGGTCAGCGAAACGCTGGTGAGCTCACAGGTTTGTATGTCAACACATAATTGTATGAACCGCAAGATTTATAATTGAACTTATAAAGCAATTAAGCAAAATAAAAAGTTATACAGCCATGAGCACATAGTCTGAGCTTAACTTGAGTGTCAGGTCCAATTAAGGAAACCCAACTTGAATGCCTCCTACGAGTGCCTAATCCACACTCGTCTTCCCAAATGCTAATACATCCTTTTGACCAGTTAGTGCGTGCTAACCCGGACGAGGATTGTCAATCCTATATGATATCATATACTAACATTCACGCTACTACGTATTACCAGACTATGCTATGGAGGGTTTTAAATTGATTAGTTGAAGTAACTCATGTAGAATTTGATTTTGATTTGTACTTGCGTTCAACTTGTAAAACAAAACGAGCAATAATATCACACCCCTGATTGAAAAGCAGTAAAATAGGGGCCATGAGACTCACCTGAGCCTGAGGAGTTTATCTAAATAAACTTTAATTGATTAGCCGAGTATCGATGTCCGAAGACTTGTAACGTGAGGGTGTCCACGACACGCGATGGTTATAAACGGGAGTCGGTATCTCAAAGGACTACCTTTGTAGTTGTTACACAACTATATATGTCCAAATTACTACGATTTGGTTGATTATTTGGTTTGTGTTTTGAAAACGTGTACGGCCCGTTGGTGACAGATTTATAATAATAACCTTAACTATTATTATTATACTTTGATTTATCCATTTTTGCGTAGTAATCGTATCGTATTTGGTTTGGTTATTGAAAAGTGATTTTTAAACACTTAGAATGTTTTTGGCTTCTGTTTTTGGGTTTCTGCGACACAATATGCGACACAATGCTTGTGTTCCGCAACACAAGGCTTGTGTCTTATGATATGCAACTTAATGCGACACTAAATGCGACATAGTGCTTGTGTCACATGTTTTGCGACACTAAATGCGACACAGTGCTTGTGTCACATGTTTTGCGACACTAAATGCGACACAGTGCTTGTGTCACATTGATGAACACCAGCCCAGAACCCAGCGGCTGTCGCGATTTAAACCCAAAACCCAAATCTAACTCATTTTTAGGCTGCAAAATTGTGTTTTCTTCATACACTTGGACAATACTAAGTTGTGTAAACATTATAACACCGAAATAATACACCAAAATGCGTAGATCTAAATATTTAGAGAATTTCTTACAATTGCAAATCGAGACAAAACGAGGAAGAAAACGAGGGTGGTGCCTTTGTTAATCTTGTTCCTCTCTTGATGGTGATTCCGAAAATGTAACTTTTGTTGTCGGTTATGCTAGATCCGAAAATTTGGTGGTGATGGGTTTGAGAGTGTTTAGTGGTGTGTGTGTGTTTTTGTTGAAATGAAAATGAAAGAAGGAGAGAAAGAGAGGTGGGGTGTAGGTGAAAGCCTCACCTTTTTCAGTCCCCGCAATCGCGCTCCGTGCGGTGTTCGTTCTCCCGTTCGTTTAAACGTTAAATGTTTATTTTATACGTTTAAATATACGTTTTAAAAATACGAATAATTACCCAATATTTTTGTTGAAGTATTTTACCAAATACTTAATGGTTGCGTTATAAAATATAACTTTAACTTGTTTCGATTTGTTTGCGCGTTTAATAATCTAATCGTGTAGTCCTTGTTTGTACGATATGAATTTGAATTGAAATATTATCTAAATAATATTTTGGATATAATTGCGTTATTAAATAATATTATATTATTTAATAAAATTGTTCACCAACGTCCGTATTAATTGAACCGAATTACATTCGATGTGAAACTTGTACGATTTAATAAAATCGCATGATTGTATATATTCAACAATATATATTACTTGATACATTAATTAGCCTAACACTGAACTAATTACATGTATTATAACTGATTAGGTACTAATCACTAGTCCTAATTTGGCGGGTGTCACAGTCACGATCTACACTTCTACCTTTTTGGATTCTAAAACCGACACGCGTAAGTTTCCGACAATCCCGCAAACTCTTAGATTTCGCTACTTTCTTCGATATTTCTTGTTTATAATACTTAATATAACATGTTTTAGTGTTCCTAACAACTGAAAATGTCCAAAATCGAACCTAAAGCTCGTTTTTGCAAAAGTTTCGTCGAACGGTTCGTGATGTCGCACTTGGCCTGGGCCAATTGCGACATCAGCCTCAATGTCGCAAAAACCTATCACGATGTCGCATGGTGCGACATCAGCCACAACGTCGCAAGAACCAACAACGTCGCACATAGCGACATAACCCATAATGTCGCATTAAATTGCGGATGTCGCATATAGCGACGTCGACCCTTATGTCGCACAATATCCTGATGTCGCATATAGCGACGTAAACTCTAATGTCGCAGTACAATCGCACTGCGACACAAACTCTAATGTCGCACCTGACTTCGCAAAACACAGATTTTCACTAAGTGTTGAGACCAAGATTTCGCCACCTGTTTTTACTCCGAAATGAAATTTCGAATGCGTTTTCACTAAAGCAACATAGTAGAAATAAAAAATTTTCCAAGCTGACTTGGCAGCTCGACCCCAACCAGGGGCTCTGCCCCTTGGACCCTGCCAGGGGTTGCCACCCCTTGGACCCCGCTACCAGGGGCGCTGCCCCCGGACCCCCGTACACAATTTCATACTTTATGAAACACAATGAAACAATATGATAATACCTTCAGAGATTATTATTACCAACGAGTCGTATACATTTTCAAAACTTCAAACATAAACATCAAGTGAACAATTGGACATAACTTGGTTGTACGAACACTAGCATGGATGGTTAAACTTAGACATCCACATACTTATTTAATCTCATACGTTTAGGGCGTTAGAAGATTTCGGACTAAACCTGGGCTTTAGGCTTTGCTAGCGCTCGCAACTTTACTTAACTCAACAGGTGAGTTCACAGCCCCTACTTTTACTGTTTTAACCGCTTTTGAACAGGGGTGGAAAACATAGTCAAACTGCTTTACAGATTGCCATAACTGTTTTTGCTTATATGATTGTTTATCATACTTGCTTACTCGCACGATTTGAGTACTTTGAACTGTTGAGCACTTACAACTAAACTAATATTTATGAAATAACATTTTCATACTGTAAACGTGATAAAACTTGTTTGGCAAACCGGAGAACGACCGGTACTTTTTATGTAAACGCTGGAGAACGACCAGCAACGTATTTTAGTGCCAGAGAACGACTTGCCACTGGACGGGAGAACGACCCGTGCGTTTTGGATAGGAGAACGACCAATGCGTCTTTATACCGGAGAACGACATGTACTGTGTTTTCGCTGGAGAACGACCAGCAGTGTTAGGACGGGAGAACGACCCGTGCGTATCTAGACCGGAGAACGACCGGTAAACTGTTTTTGTTAGATGGGAGAACGACCCGTGCGTATTCGATGGGAGAACGACCGGTACCGTTTGTATAACGCTGGAGAACGACCAGCAACGTGTTTTATACTGTGTCTTGGGTAACATCCCACGTAAACCGAAACTTTGGGCGAACAACCCACTAAACTTATACTTTGGATAACATTCCACAAAACATTACTTGACTGTTATGGCAATAACTATTTGTGAACGTATTTGGTGTAACAACTGTGCTTACAAATTTGATTTAACTATTGCAACACATAAAAGCTGTGAATTCACTCAACCTCGTTGTTGACTTTTACTATGTTTTTCACGGAATTAGCTGCGCACGTAAGAACCGCCTGCACATTGGAATATAGGCGACCCTGAAGGAATAGGATGCCAACTTTTGACAACTGAATTTCTTTTATATAACTAAAATTGTTTAGTCATATTTACGAAATCTACTTTTGTAACTAAATTTCTTTTAAACTTATACGATTTGATGAATCATAAACTTTGTAACTAATACTTTTGGCATCTATATATATGTTCTGTTGTAATCATATGCTCTGATACGTATGCATGTACTGTGTATTGTGGCACTCCCCATACTTAACTAAATGTTTCCGCTAAACTCATTCAACAAATTTTGGGGGTGTTACAACAGCCCTTAGGGCTGTCAATAAGACAGATATAATGTATTTATTGAACTTAAAGTTTCTTTTATAATCAAACATTTCAGTTAATACATCACCAATAAAGGGAAAGTTTCAACGAATTTAATGCAAATCACCGCTCTGTATGGTAAGGTTCAAATAAGAACACTTATTATGGTGGGAACGGTAAGAACGGACATTTTTACTTTAAACTTTAAGATTAAATTATGTTTTTGATGAAAAATATATATCAAAATTATTAGAATTGTGTGTTCCTTACTATGATATTTTTTTAAAAAAAAAAAATGATACACATCATAAGTTTTTTTTGTGTATCACAGTATTACACATAAAAGGATGTGATACACAAATTTAATTTGTGTATCATATATTTTCTTTTATTTTTTTATTAATCTAATATTAAAGAGGATAAAATTTTAATAATTTTAGCATAACTTTTTTTGCAAAACATGTACATACACCGAATTTAAAAGTGAAAAAAATCGTTCCTACGGTTCCTACGATAATAAGTGATCTTACAATAACCTTTCCCCACGGCTGTATTATTTATAAATTTAGATAAATAAGGAAACTTTAAGTTTAATAAATGCATTATATGTGGCTTATTGATAGCCCTAAAGGCTGTCATTAGCATTTTCCAAAATAAAATTCGTTACTGAAATCTTACAAAATCATTAAAAATATATTGAAATAATAACAAAATAAACGATAAAATCAATAACAACATAATGATTCATACATTTATAATAAGGGAGCTGATTTTGGCAAGGAAGTTTTTACTTCCTACAAGGAAACAGTACAACTGTTTATGCTCACAGTACAACTATTTATGCAACTGTTTCCTTGTAACAAGTAAAAAAATTTTTGCCAAAATCAGCTCCCTTATGATAAATATCAAAATTGTAATCAAAACAAAACTTCAGTGAGCATTGATTCATAATAGTATTGTAAATAATTCATATGTTGATAAAACATTAAAATCAACTATTAACAAAAACAAAAGGCCCATTGTTCACTCACATATTTATCAGCTTGAAAGGGAATCAATTTGAGATTATCTTAATCTGTACGCATGTACTCGATCATTTTTAGAAATAGAATGCATCAAAATTATAGCTTCAATCGATCAAGTATGGTGTCTACACTTAGCCTACTAAATCATAAGCCTTAAATTATAAATACTAAACCCCGAACTTTATGAATAGAGGTGATATTTGGCCGGGTTAATTGTGTTTTAGGCTATTCCGATTTTTCAAATTCAGAATTTAAGCCATTATCCCTTATAAACATTTCACATTATAAGCCTTTCTAAACTCTAAACTTTAGAGTTTAGAAAGGCTTATAATGTTTTATAAGCCTTTATAAACTCTAAAGTTTAGAGTTTAGAAAGGCTTATAATGTGAAATGTTTATAAGGGTTTAGAGTCTAAACCCTTTCTACACCTTAAGCACTAAATACTAAATATAAAGTATGTTAGTAGAAAATACTATGAATCATAGCTATAACTTTTACTATATCATTGGTACCATGTATAATGGAAATATTTGGTGCATTATAATACTAATTCAAAATTATAACTTAAGTGCATTATTAATATATTTTAAAAAAAGCTAATTACATAGATGAATATATTGTGGCCATAGAGGTTCACCCGAGATGACTCCGGGCTACTCGCAAAGCGAGTAATCATCCTGGGATTAGTCAGCTCGTAAAGCGAGTTGGATACTCAGATATACCAAAAAAAAACATTAATTCCAGATATATATTGGACTGTTGTTATTATTATTAAGATTTATATCAAAGTTTGAGAGATTCAATAAAAAAAATCCTCTATATACTCATAGTACTTAAAAAACTATGTCAGGTAAATCCCTTTTACCTCCAAGGATCCAATGAGAAATAACAAAAAAGAAGTTAAACACAAAGCCTTTCTGAAAGTTAAACCAATAATTCTTGAAAAAAATGTTAACCATTAATATAAAACCATTATAAAAGGCTACACACTAAATCTATGACACATAAACCTTCTAAAGCCATAAACTAAAAAACATGGATCTGTTTGAAGGCTAAACACCTAACCCTTGTAAATAGTACAATCTTTACTTATAACCATTCTTAAAAATTTAACACATAACTCTTAAAAAAGAAAAACGTTAATCCCTTGACATATTACAATCTTGATAAGTTGAACACTAAACCATGATACTTAACTGCTTTAAAGTCTAAACACAAAACCCTTCTAAAAGATAAACACGGATCTGTCTAAATGATAAACACATAACCCTTTTAAAGGCTAAACACGTCTCCTAAAAAAAGCTAAATGCAAAATCCTTGACATAAAACTCTTCTAAAAAGTTGAACATTAAAACTCATGACATGAAACCTTCTAAATGCTAAACACAAACTTTTCTAAAGGCTAAACACTGATATGTATAAATGATAAACACAAAGGCTTCTTAAAAGCCATGTATTATAGCTTTGACACAAAACTCTAAACATAAAGTCCTTCTAAATAGCTGAAACACATAAACCTTCTAAAATTTAAATAGTTGAAACACATAATCCTACTAAAAGCTTAAACACTTTGACACAAAAACTTTTCTAAAAAGCTAAATACAAAACCCATATTAAAAAGGAATCTTATAAATAATAACCATGTTAATGTGTCAACTATACCGAAAAATGTAAAAATAGAACTTGACAAAAATAAGTGTTCACAGGACCCGACCAGCCTGTACCAATCCACATCAACAATAAGATGTTTCAACATAATTGTGTTTGACCCCATCATCCACCAATTTTGCAACCTATAAAAAAGCAAAACAAATTACATATCATCCCTGGTAAAAAAGTATAGTAGTGGGAGATCCTGGTCAGGCGGAGCTTGCTTTAACAAAGTAGTAGCATGGTCGCCAGCCTTGATATTTCTGTATGTTCAAGGCCTATCTGTCTCTTACTGAACGTAAAAATGCACTGAAGAACCTCGATCCCACCAGATGCTAGCCTTAGATCCAATGCTTGAACGACAAGCATCACGACCTCATCCTTCATAAGCCTCAAGAACCGTAGTGCTTCTGTGTCTAGTTAAAGTTTTCTTTCTGGCTTACTTCAATCTTTTGCCATGCTTGTGATATCTCCTGGTCAGGTGCAAATAAAGTTCATTTAGCATAGGTCATTATAATTACATGTTTATTTGATCATGTTAACCGATAAATAGGCTCCTACTTTCTATTAATCAAAAGCTAAAACTTACCAATAAATTCTACTTTGATGATCAGAATGTGCACATATATAGGTTAGTTGGCAGCTTAGACAATAGTATAAAAAAGGAACGTAAGAAGACTATAAGGCTCACACTTCTTTTTCTTCTTCACCCACATGAGTATTATCAAAACTAAAATGAAAATAAAAAAACTTAATCTAAAAAAGTACAAACCTATTAGAAGCCAAAAAGAATCCCAACACTATTTAAGATCTCGAATTGATAATAGTGTAGCAGCAATAATACCATCATGTAACTATGTTACTGTGACATTTTTTTAAGCAACTTTTTTCCGATCCTTCAATGCACTCGTTAAGACACCATCTTTTGAACCATCAAGGCACATGTAGATAATTCAAAGAAACAACAAAAAAGAATCATTAAGAAGCACAAGTAGAGGTGCTAAAATTTTTATATCTTTTGAAACGGGCAAATTAATTGATGCTTCCTTACTATAAATGAATTGATGCGGGTTATGCTGTATCTAAAGTGTCAAATGGATCCAAAATGAAGCCAGAAAGAAAGGGGCCAAAACGGGTAGAAACAAGAAATCTTTAGGCCAGTAAAAATAGATTAATTCAACCAGCCATAGTTTTTGTCATTTATAGAGTTTCATTTCATAATG
The DNA here is from genome assembly GCA_963422505.1 of Pseudognaphalium luteoalbum. NCBI lineage: Eukaryota > Viridiplantae > Streptophyta > Magnoliopsida > Asterales > Asteraceae > Pseudognaphalium > Pseudognaphalium luteoalbum. The sequence goes on from OY730195.1 coordinate 32,450,659, forward strand.
ATAAACATATAATATATATGTTCCTATTCTAGAACTATCCACTATTTAGATGAACTTCACTATAAGTTCAACTACCTTAACGATTAAATGTTAGTCAAATCAGACCCAATTTCAAGTAAAAAGATTGGAGCTTGCCCCACTTGGTAATTGTTTAATACTAAAAGTTAGGGAGGTGTGGGATCTGGCAATCGAGTCTAGCAATAGTTCATCATCATGACTCACGGTCTATGTAAAGTTTTGTTTTGTTTTGGTGTGCTGTTTTAGTTGGCATTCTGTTGATGTTTTGAAGATTCGGCCTTTTTCAGTGTGTACTTAAAAGAGACATATTTCAACCGAACTCGAGACCTGTTACTGAACCAACGACCCACCCTTTAACCAGCCTAAAGTTATATGGCCATATGTGACACCCTAGACACCATACCTATCGTTGAACTCCATACACATAGGCAACTTAGCCTGTTTTGACATGTACTACAAATGCCGGGTAACATCAATAAACATCTAATCCAAGCTACCTTTTTGACCTGATCAATTTGAGTTGAGTGATGTTGTCAATTAAGTTGATCTATATGATAAATTTAAGTTTAGTGATCTGGTCTATATGAACTTCATATACATATCTCAAGCAGTTCCCACCGTGCATAGAGTGCTTTACATCAATAAACACGTTGACAAACTACTGTGAGTATCAAAAACACATATATTAATTGTGTATCACCATATCAGGTATGGTGCTCGGTTTTCCGTTTAAACTTTAAAGCATAAATACAAATCTTTAATGTACCTGTATTTGGTGGCAAAACTCCATGAGAGCCCTATCCAACGTTTGGGCCGCCACTTTCTGATTCCAAAGAAGCCCTCGTTTCTGAACAGAGAAATTAACCAAAATGCATGTGATAAGGAAAGTACATAAGTTTTGAATTATGGAGTGTCTATAGAGAAAGGAACTTGAGTCATTGAAACGTACAACAAACGACGATTTGAGGTGGTGAAATTGAGTAGAACTTTGCATGAAATTCTGTTACGGGATTTTTTTCATTACTCTCATTTTTTGGAAGTGCAGTTTGTGCAACCTTCCTTGCTGCTAAATGATGAGTAACACCAAAAAGAAAGTATGATTATGACCTTAGCTTGTTCAAAATGATAGTGAATCAGATAAACCAATATGCAAATTAATTAATAAATGCTCAAACTTCACGTTGTAATATCTTCTTGATCTGTGTCCAAGATTTCAAGTCCCAATTTTGACCCCATACTCCACCCGCCCATTTTGACATTTGCCACCTGACTGAAGATATAACTTTACCTGAAGAAGTCTTCTCCGCCAACTTCCTTGAAAGCATCAGGGTCTGCAGTACATTTACCAATTAACAATAAGAGAAGGGTAGATCTGATATCTGATGTGGCACCCGGTAAGTTCCCTCCACCTTTACTACCAACAGAAACACCGAGTGCAATATTGTCTGTAGCTGCTGCCGCTAGTTGAATCAACGGCCAGTAAACTAAAATAACAAAGAAAAAGCACAACCAGCAAATTGAATATACAATAAGCTCCATTGGGCAAGTAAGAAAGCATGCTTCTTCACATATATACCTTGGGCCAATGACAGAAGCTAATGATCATAAATATACTCAGCAACACTAAATTTTTACTTTCATATTGCTTCTATGTAAATGTAATTACTTATGTATATCAAATCCTAACACAAAAGTAACAAAATCCATTAATTATAAGGAATATACAATTCAAATACTTACGGGATATAATTACAGAATATATTATGACTGATTGCCACCATAATTTTGTCAATTATATTTTTATGAATGAAGAATATATGCAAAGATCACTAAACCTTAGAGTGACACATTTCGAGAATCATTTATGTGAACTAAATGATCAACTGCGAAATACAGACTTGAATTGCAATAAAGAGCCACCTGCTATTGTAAAGCCTATTAGTTACTTTCTATAAGCAATTTTGCTACCTATATCTAACACTATGAAAATACCAGCAGCCACACAAAAAAAAAATCATACAACAAATAAGCCTTGACTGCATCCTAATCTGACCTCAGCTACAAAATAATATGCATATAGAAGAATATAGACATTGACTTCTACCTCCCGGAATCCCGGATGATGGCACAGTTCTAGTACACTTCAGGGCCAAGAGATTGATGAATACACCCAATGAAAGAAATCTGAAAAAAAAAGTACTACTTAATGGGAGAATTCCAAAATGTCATCACAAAAATGGTAAATTATAAACCCTCCAAAACTAATACAGCAGAAGTGCAGAACACAAAATCTAACATTTATGGTCACAACGTATATATTGGATCTATCAATATTCAAAGGGAACTTCAAATTAGTATTTTGATGCTTGCCAAAATAAAAAGGAAATGTAACTTCGACGCTGCCCGTCGTACCAAGGCCTCAGAAATATTTCGTAGCCTACCAAATGAATAAGAATTTACAAAGGCTCGAGATTTTCAATTGGTGTATTAGTCCATTTCAACCCGGACCATATTGACCCGTTATGCAATTTTGTGACTCACATGTGATAAAACTTCATCTGTTGTACTCAACTTTTAAGATTAACAGGAAAAATTGGTAAGGCCTATAAAACTATACATATATAGAGAAACTGTGACTTACATTATCAATTGTATAACTAAATGACTTTAGGTCATTTCAAAATGAATAGAGAACTTATCCTTTGCATAATGATGTACTCTCTATGGAGACTTTCTAAGCATATAAATCATACAAAATATCATAAAGATATAATCTTTTCTTACACATTGTAGTTATTATCGATTATATAATTAATACTCTTATACAGCCGCCAAATATGCATTTAGTTTTACTACAGCAGTTAATAAAGAAAAGTCAACGTTGTTCAAGAGTACACATGGACATGATAATATAATTGATAACATTCAATACTGTATATGACTGCACCACTCAACTCCCTACAGCTATAGTCGTTCATTCAATCAAGATGTACCTCTGAAAGTTTCCGTACTAATCATCACCGTTTCTCCTTGCTCTCACTCTAGCAACTTGCATTGGCTCCCTTGCATTTTCAACTGTTAGTGTACCCTGATGCACCAAAAACCTTACTTACATTAGTTCAATACGGTGAAGGCAAACTTTAATTTAGTAATTGCTTACTTATACACAAATTCAAACTTTACAGTTCATTTATAAGCTTGGACGTTTAACAATATAGTTTATTAAAATTGCTGCAATAGTGATATGATATAAATAACAAACAATTTAAGAGAGGTTGTAAGGCATTTGAATGCACGTTAGCCCAAGTAACTACACAAATTCATGTTCAAACATAATCGTGTATCTTATATCTCTTTATAATGATCTATAAGTAATACTGAAAATTCAATTGATATTGTTTAGTGTATTTCCAATAATGTTAGAAACACACATATATAACCAACACCATTTCACCATCGACCATATAATTCAGTTCTAAAAATTTCAATATGCAATTTACATAGTCCATTAGAAAAATATTTTAGAATTCATGATGAGACAGCAATTGGCCAATCGATATGTGTGTGTTTGTCTATGTAACTATGTGTTGTGTATATATTAAGTGAAGTGATTAGAGTATGTTTAGTAGAATATATTATGACTTATTGCCACCATAATCTTGTCAATTATCTTTTTATGAATGAAGAATATATGCAAAGATCACTAAACCTTAGAGTGACCCATTTCGAGAATCATTTATGTGAAGTAAATGATCAACTGTGAAATACAGACTTGAACTGCAATAAAGAGCCACCTGCTATTGTAAAGCCTGTTAGTTACTTTCTATAAGCAATTTTTCTACCTACATCTAACACTATGAATGATAGGCAGACACCAGTCCAGGCCCATAAGCCCACATCTACAGGCCCAACTCAGAAATGGGTTACCTTGGTCCAGCTAGAATGCCCAAATACATCTGCATGAATTTTGTCAGGCTCCACATTTTTATTTCACAACATGTTCTTTTGTTTTCTTTTAGTCTTTTTTTATTATTAATTATTGAATGTATCAAAAGTAGTTATTTGAGTTTCCACAAGTGTAGGAAACATGGAGTAAAAGTGGCAATGTCAGTTCTTTTGTTTTTCATTGATATGTACGTGGAAAAAGAAAAAGGAAAGGAGATTTGAATTTGTATAAAATTTTAATTCTCTGTTGTTTGGAGGATTTTTCTTGTCCTTGCTATTCTAATTTGAGCAGGTAATTAGAAGGTGATCTTGGACGACTAATTCTAATTCTCGTGGTGGGTCTGTATCGGGAATTCGGGTTAGAAAATTCTGCTTGTCAGATATTGTTTTCGGGTATTTCGATCCAAACCAGAAGCTCATTGCCATCATTTGGTATCAGAGCCATGGATACCCGAAGTACTACTGATTTGAAGAGGATTTTGGAAACGATGGAAGCTGATAAGAAAGAGATGACGCAGAAAATGCAGGCTATGCACGAACAGATTCAAGAATTGGTTCTTTCTCAGAACCATGGGGAAGATTCCACGTCTGGCGGGTCAGTTAACAAAGGGGGTACGAGCAGTTGGCATCCAAACGATATCAAAGTCGATATACCGGAGTATGATGGTAAGTTGGATCCGGATGAATTTGTGGAGTGGTTACGAACAGTGGAACGGGTTTTTGATTACAAGCAGACAACTGAGGATAACAAGGTTAAGATTGTTGCCCTAAAACTTCGAAAGTACGCATCAACCTGGTGGTCGAACACTTTTTTAAAACGTGAGCGTGCAGGGAAGGAGAAAATCAAAAATTGGCCAAAGATGAAGGATAAGATGAAGCAAAAATTCTTACCCACATACTATATTCAAAATAGCTTTTCACAATTGCACTCGCTAAGGCAAGGAACCGGCACTGCTGAGGAATATTCTCGCGAATTCGAATACCTATTGATGAAGTGTGATGCACCAGAGGATGATCCACAGACTCTTGTTCGCTATTTAGGAGGATTGGAACCTCGAGTTGCTAATGTCGTTGAACTACATTCTTATCAAACCCTAACTGAGTTAACTTTGTTGTCTCACAAAGTGGACTCTCAACAACGATCCAAAGGAAAGTTTGAGCCCACTAGACAAGCCTTTAAGCCCACTACATACTCCAAACCCACTTCCGGTCAAAAGCATACCGCCCCCACCAATTCACAGCAGCCCACGAACCCCAATCCCAAATCTGAACTTCCTAAAGCTCCTCGACGCTGTTTTCGATGTTAAGGATTAGGGCATATCGCTTCTGAGTGTCCAAATAAACGCGTGATCTCGCTGGCAGATTTTGAATTAGCAAGCGGTTTCGAGTTTGATTCCGATTTCACCGACATCTCCGAGCCACAGCCTGACGAGGAGGTCGAAGTAACCGGCCCTGACGATGGCCCATGTCTGGTTGTTCGCCGAACTCTCAGCACCACCCCAGTTCAGGAAACAGAGCTTCAACGAGAGTCCATTTTCCATACCCGTTGCACAATTGCACAGAAGGTGTGCTCTGTGATAATCGATGGAGGTAGCTGCACCAATGTCGCCTCCCAAACTCTGGTTACAAAGCTAAATCTTCCTACCCAGCCACATCCTTTCCCGTATGTAATCCAGTGGCTCAATCAGGGCAAAGGTATACGCGTTTCCCATCGTGTGTTACTATCTTTCAGCATTGGTAAATCATACACTGATGAGTTGTGGTGTGATGTTATACCGATGGATACGTGTCATGTATTACTTGGCCGTCCATGGCAATTTGATAGGCGAGTAGTTCATGATGGCTACCTTAATACGTATTCTTTCACTTATAACAATCGCAAAATTGTACTTACTCCCATTACCCCTTCGAAAACCACCCCGACATTCACTACTACCTTGAGTACGATCCTCCAATCTGAACACTATGAATATCAGTCTGTCAAGGAGTTTATTTTACTGGGACTCGATGAGGAAGAGAACCAGCCCAAATCAATTATATCTCCCCTTGTACAAACCTTACTAAAATCCTATTCCCATGTTTTTCCCACTGAAATTCCCCCTGGCTTACCACCTAAACGTTCCATTCAACACAAAATTGACCTCATGCCCGGTTCTGCCTTACCCAATAAACCTGCTTATCGAACCAACCCCCAACAGACCATCGAAATCCGGAAACAAGTAGACAAACTGCTGGAGAAGGGCTTATTCATGAGTCACTTAGCCCTTGTGCAGTCCCTACTTTACTCGTGCCAAAGAAGAATGGGGAGTGGCGGATGTGTATGGATAGCCGATCAATCAACAGGATTACTATAAAGTATCGATTCCCTGTACCGAGGCTCAACGACCTGTTGGATGAACTTCACGGATCTACTGTGTTTTCTAAGATCGATTTGCGAAGTGGTTATCATCAAATTCGAATTTATGAAGGGGATGAATGGAAAACTGCTTTCAAGACTAAGGAGGGGTTATACGAGTGGCTCGTTATGCCTTTCGGGTTGTCGAACGCTCCGAGCACTTTTATGAGATTAATGAATCATGTATTGAAACCATTTTTGGGAAGCTTCATTGTTGTTTACTTGGACGACATCCTTGTTTATAGCCGGACCACGGAAGAGCACCAATCCCACCTTTCCCAGTTGTTCAAAGCTCTCGATCATGAAAAGCTCTATGGGAATTTGGACAAATGTGAATTTTTTACTAACCAAGTAACGTTTCTTGGCTATCTTGTTTCTGAACAGGGTATACAGGTGGATGACAAAAAGATCCACGCGATTCGTGATTGGCCGATACCCCAATCCATTCAACAAGTTAGAAGTTTTCACGGCCTCGCTTCTTTTTACCGGCGTTTTATTAAGAATTTCAGTACCATTGTGGCTCCAATGACCGAAGTGACCAGATTCAAAACCTTTACTTGGACACCACAAGCTCAAGAGGCGTTTGACGAACTCAAGCGACAATTATCCTCCACCCCGGTATTAGCTCTGCCCTGTTTTCAGGAGGTGTTTGAGGTTGAATGTGATGCATCCGGGGTCGGGATTGGGGCTGTTCTGTCTCAACTGAACCGTCCCATTGCTTATTTTAGTGAAAAGCTTAACGACGCCAAACGGCGATATTCAACCTATGATAAGGAGTTTTATGCAATCATCCGAGCCTTGGATCATTGGCAGCATTACCTAATTTCTAAGGAGTTCATTCTACATTCGGATCATGAGGCATTAAAGTACATTCAAGGCCAACATAAGCTACAGCCCCGTCATGCTAAGTGGGTGGAATTCCTTCAAGCATTCACTTTTACCATTAAACACAAGTCTGGAAAGTTCAATAAAGGTGCAGACGCTTTATCTCGAAGGTACTCCTTAATTACTTCACTGCAACCCAAAGTTCTTGGTTTCGAACTTTTACCGAATGAGTACCCATCAGATCCTGATTTTGGGGAGCTATACGCCAAATGTCAAAATCACGCTACGGGTGAATTTCATATTTGTAATGGGTTTTTGTTCAAGACACAGCAGCTTTGTGTGCCACGCCACAGCATCCGGTTGGTTATTATTCAAGAAGCTCATGAAGGTGGTTTAGCAGGCCATCTGGGTATTGATAAAACGACTCATGTATTGCGCAGTCATTTTTTTTGGCCCAGTATAAACCGTGATGTTGAGCATTATGTTCGGCGTTGCCTCCAGTGTCATAAAGCTAAAGGTTAGTCCTCCCCTCATGGATTATATATGCCACTTCCAGTACCGGTTGCCCCTTGGGAGGATGTTAGCCTCGATTTTATCACCGGCCTACCCCGTACTCAACGTCAAAAGGATTCTGTTATGGTTGTGGTCGATCGTTTCTCTAAGATGGCTCATTTTGTAGCCTGTCACACAACTTATGATGCTGTCCAGATAGCTACTTTATATTTCAGGGAAATAGTCCGTCTCCATGGGGTTCCAAAGACTATAGTTAGTGATCGGGATGTTAAATTTTTAAGCCACTTTTGGTTGACATTGTGGAGGAAGTTCATCCGCAAACTGACGGCCAGACCGAAGTCACTAACAGGACCCTTGGCTCCTTACTACGAGCTCTCATTACAACTAATTTGAAGCAGTGGGAAGAGTTACTGCCTCGGGCTGAATTTGCCTATAACCGGGCTCCAAGTAAAACAACAGGAGTCAGCCCTTTCATGGCTGTTTATGGCTTAAACCCAACCACCCCACTTGATCTTGCTGCACTTGACACCACCAACAAATTCAGTAAGGAAGCCAGTGATGTCGCAGCTGATATCAAGTCGATCCACCAGCATATTCATGACAAGATTGCAAAGACCAATGAGCTAATTAAGTATCAGCGCGATAAAGGGAGGAAGCATGTCCTTTTTAAACCCGGCGACCTTGTTTGGCTGCATTTTCGAAAGGAACGATTCCCAGCTAAACGTCGTTCTAAGCTGAGTCCTCGGTCTGATGGTCCATTTAAAGTTCTTGCTAAAATTAATGACAATGCTTATGAAATTGATCTACCGGGAACTTCTTCTGCTTCCGCCACCATTAGTGTCGCAGATCTTCAGCCTTATTACGATCCTGATGAACCCCTTCCAAGTTTGAGGTCAAACTTTTTTGTGGACGGAGAGGATGATAGGCAGACACCAGTCCAGGCCCATAAGCCCACATCTACAGGCCCAACTCAGAAATGGGTTACCTTGGTCCAGCTAGAATGCCCAAATACATCTGCATGAATTTTGTCAGGCTCCACGTTTTTATTTCACAGCATGTTCTTTTGTTTTCTTTTAGTCTTTTTTTATTATTAATTATTGAATGTGTTAAAAGTAGTTATTTGAGTTTCCACAAGTGTAGGAAACGTGGAGTAAAAGTGGCAATGTCAGTTCTTTTGTTTTTCATTGATATGTACGTGGAAAAAGAAAAAGGAAAGGAGATTTGAATTTGTATAAAATTTTAATTCTCTGTTATTTGGAGGATTTTTCTTGTCCTTGCTATTCTAATTTGAGCAGGTAATTAGAAGGTGATCTTGGACGACTAATTCTAATTCTCGTGGTGGGTCTGTATCGGGAATTCGGGTTAGAAAATTCTGCTTGTCGGATATTGTTTTCGGGTATTTCGATCCAAACCAGAAGCTCATTGCCATCAATGAAAATACCAGCAGCCACACAAAAAAAATCATACAACAAATAAGCCTTGACAGACCTCAGCTACAAAATAAAATTGGTCTTTATTATCAAGTGAAACAATAATAATTTAATCCACCTGCAAATTGTAAGTACAAACTTTCTAAAATCATGCTTCTATCAACAACAACAGATAAGAGGTAACATTATACTAAGCTATATAAACACATACAACTCACCAATTAGCATGTTAGTTTATTTAACACTACAACAATAGCTAAATGATGTGAGAATGCTTACAGTGAGATGACAATTCTTGTTCTTTCCGATCTTAGCAAAAAGAAATCATACGGAGACAATGATGGATCATCACTGCCATCCTCTATTTGCTCACTTCATTGAACGCAATGGTTCAACAGTTAGCTGATAGAAAAAATCCAACAATCAAACTCAAAAAAATGTAAGAAAATCTCGTTGAAACATAAACACAAACAGTTGGTGTGCAAAACACTTCTAGAGGTTGTCGAAACTATATCATCAGCCTTTGTTCCCGATGTCAACACATTAACAAAAAATTGAATCAAATGGGGCATATAGTTCATATAACAGACGTAATAAATTAACAATTCTATAATGCAATTGATTAACTATAAATCAACTTAGGCAAATAGATGCATAAATAGTATAGCATGAGCAAAATTGTTTTGAGAAAGTAGTAATTTTTATAGTACAGAATAAATTATGGAAACAGAAGTTACCGATTGAAATTGGAAAGGGATCGAGTAGCTACGAAGAAGATAGGGCCGGTGTTGGGTCTGATTTCTGACAGGTGTGAAGGGTGTTCGTGAGAGTTTTTAGATTGAAGACAAACCCCATTTAACAATTGCACAGAAAAATTAATCCCCCAAATCCCCCACCACGATGATCGTCAGTTTCATCACCACCACCACTTGCACACTAAATCCCCCAAATTAAAAACCCATGAAAACCCTAAAATCAAAACCAAAATTTAACAATATCATCAATCACCATCATCTTGACGATCTCAATCCTCCTTATCGCCACCTCCGCCGCCACCGACGACGGCAGCCTCACGGTCTACCAAGTAATCGAATCGTACGGATTCCCCAAAGGCATACTCCCAATCGACGTCACAGGCTACGAACTCGATCAAACTACAGGCAAATTTAAAGTGTTTTTTAATAGTGTTTTTTAATGGTACATGTATTTTTCCAGAAATCAATCTAAGAATTCATGGATGGGGAGAGGGTTTTTTTTGAAATGAAAGGATGGCGTGAGGGTTTTTTTTTATACAAAGGAGGCGGGTTTTTTTGTTAACTGTTCATAGGAGAGTCATTGTATTGTAGCCCTGCCATGTCAGAAAGATACAGTATTACTTAAACCTTGTTGTTTTATATATAGAAGAAGATATATATATATATATATATATATATATATAGTGCAAGGATCGGGTGAGAACCAAATTAGTGGTGAAAACTGTGAGAACTATGTTCTGCATCTAATTTTATGGATGCATTTCACATTATGCATCTAATTATCTCACAAAAACTAGATGCATAACTTGGTTCTCATAGTTCTTATCACTAATTAGTTCTCACCGGATCTCTACCTATATATATATATATATATACACGGCATGTTTATTCCTAATATTGAAACTCATTATATATGTATATATATATATATAATACTAGACTTGAAGCCTGTGGGCGATGCACGGTCGTGTATAAAATATAATTATATATTTATTTGTAAGTAACCTATTGAATTAGTATTGTTAACTTAAAATGTACGATTATCATTGAAAATGAAACTAAGAAATAACATAAATCAAACTATATAGAAAATTAACGTATTTTAAGTTTTAACAAAGTAATAGTTAAATGGTATATATAAATCAAATTATGAAAAGGTGAAAAACTACAAATGTTGCAAAAGTTATTTGAAAACGTCATTAGTTGTGGAGTTGCTGACTTTGTCGCAAATGAATACATTTAATCTACTTTTACTTTTAACTCTCGAAAGTGAAAGTAATTGATGATGTGACATAGCTAAGTAGCCCAATAAATTAATATCCGAAAATAAGTAGTAACACAAACCAAACTATCGGCGTTGCAATTGAAAAAAAAATAGTACTCACGAAACAAATTTTGAATATTGAATCAATTCTTTATAAATGACATTCATGGTGATGTTGATTATTTTTGTGTATGTGATAAAAAAAATTATCACTTTTAATCTACTTTTACTTTTAACTTTTTAAATGTATCATATGCTTTGATCTGAGTAAAAATTGGATGTTGAAGATTCAAAATGATAACTTAAACGATACTTAATTATCGGGAGGACATATTAACATTTGTGGGATCAAAGTTGTTATAACAGTGTTGTTAATTTATACTCCGTATTTATGTTAGAATGTTTGTTTAATTATTAAAGACTAATGTTTAAATAAATTTACAATTAGATTACATAAAGTTTTGATCTTTACGGCAAGAATTGATGTGGTGTATGTGAGAATTTTAAAAATTGCTAGTAGTATGTGTTCATTTTAAGTAAAAAGTTGATGTGACATTTCTAAAATTTGTTAAAAAAAAACCTTCTTTTATATAGACGGGTTTTTACTATTAAACTCTGTTGTAATGTACATTCATATATCTAACACACTTATCGTAGATACGCAACAGCACAATGTGTGGTAAATTGTGCGTATATCATATTGAATGATCAACATTATTATCGTGTTTCAATAGACAGTAGTGTCGTCCTAAACTAATTAGATTAGTTGGCATCAATTTGTTTATAATACCTCTTGGGAGATTGGTTGACATACAATGAGGATGTTTGGGTATATGATATTGCACGATGTTTAGTTAGATAAATTTGATGTTAACCAAATTACTATTACCTCTTTTACTACGCAGAAAGAATAGATCAGTCGTTTACAATCATTCAGCACAATAAACATAAAAGTTAAAGGTTTATTGTCCATGTACAAACACAACATATTATTAATTTAAGCATATAAACAAACAAGCCCTAATTAAACAAGGTCAATAAACCATGGTCGCAACTACAATCATAGTTTAACCTTACTTTTAACACAAAAACTCAAACCTTTTTAAAATTAAGGATAAGACTGCCAGGTTTAAGCATGGCTTCTTCTCTTAATGGCATAGGAATTGAGTTCGGAATGATTCTCTTTATCCCGTGATAAATGTGTCTAGACTTTCCCCCAAATATCAACACGTCTCCTGATTCCAGCAACACACTCTTAGCCTTTAATTCATCACTCGTACGTCCATATATGAATTCCACAGTACTGCCAATGTGAACAGAAACCACAGGCAATCCACTTATAAGACTAGACTCGCTTTCATCACAATCCTACATTGAAACAAAAGATGCAGGCAATTAACTTAAGCTACTTCAATACAAATAGAGCGTGTTTGGAGTCATCATGCAGATCCATGGTTTTACTATTTAAGAACAATATAATCATACAATCGACACATAAATTTACAAACTAAAACAAATGAATAAAGAGAGAGTCAGAGAATTTGAGAGAGATAGGGAGAGACGAAAACAGGGAGAGTAAATTAGAGTTGCCGTCCCCTTTGTCCATTTTCTCAGCTCAAAAAATTGATTGATAGGCCTTTTTCGAACTTAAATGATGGTAAAAACATGCGGTTATTAGTTTTAATGAAACTTTAGTCTTTTAATCAAAGTGCATAACTGCATACCTAATTCCCATCGCAGATCTATTGAGACACACAATAAAGTTTTGCTGCTGGTCTTTCATCACAATAAATTTTTGTGGTATTTGACCGATCAACTTTCATTTTACAAAGCTGACTAACCACCAGTTATACTCTTACACAAACAGAATTTGTAAAGAGAAATTACAAAAGAATATGCACGCAATTTCAAATCCACATAATGTGTTTGTGTAAGCTGTGCACATTAACGTGAAGTGTACCCAAGGCTGTAAAAATCGACTTTGTATACGTATATAAACTATACACACCGAAAGCAAGGCACATACATAGACGTGTCACGTGTACATGTATATGAACCAGTGGCGGATCTAGATATATGGTATAGAGTATGCACTTTTAAGTAAAAAATTTCAAAATCGCTACGATATTTTTTAAATATATTCCAAGTTGATTTGTTTGTTTAGGTAAGTCCGAAAGTTCTACACGTAATTTTTGGGTTAAAATTGGTAACATTAACATTACTTATCTAACATATATGGAACTATAACTTTTGTAAAAATACTTATATACTTTTTCTTTGTAAAGTAGGATATATTAAACAGCTCTGAACCTCAAAATAAGAGGGATCAGAACGTGCAACTATAATTGTGTAAATATGTTTGCAAGATTCCATAGCATGAATTACTATGTACCGTGAACCAAATATGCAAACCTCAAATTACTTTTAATCTCTAAAAGAAAAGGAATTGACATGTTAGTATCATAAATAAATATGAGAGAATTTATAAAGACATAATTAATAATTAATATACTTAATATAAGGTCTACTTGGTTACTAATTAAATATTAGAATTCAACAACGGTTTTTCAATCAATAAATTTGGATAGGTAATAGGTAGATTAAATGTTATTTATTGATTTATCTTTCCAATGCCTAACCCTTCATCTTTCAAGAACAAATAAAGAGAAACGATAGTCCTTTTACTTGGTATAGTAACTTAAAACTAAATAACTTAGCAGGAGAAGAGGTTGCACTGTGGTAAAATATTGAATTGAAAAAGAAGAAGATATGATCAAAAGTTCAAAACTACAAATTTGAGCGTTAAAGCACATATATACAAGGTAAACATGGTCCCATTTCTTAGTTTAATCAACATTCTCATGCTTTCAATGTATCAATGCTAGTGTGCTTGTCGTTGCTTTTGGTCAAAGTTCAGTTTGATCTTGTCACTTAAACTCGTTCATTTGAAAGGGGTATGCACCTTTTTTTCACAGGGTATGCACTTGTTTATTACATGTTATAAAAAGCCAAAATATTTGAAAATTTTGCACTACAAATACTTTTCATAGGGTATGCAAGTGCATACCCTACCCTTCAAATAAATCCGCCCCTGATATGAACCCATAATAATATATGTAAAAGCTAACCTGATGAAGGTCAAGTTGACCATTGGCGTTGAAAAAATTGACAATACAAACATCTGGAGCCATTAAAGGGAGTGCTATTTCTTTCTCAGAGTTTAGATGAAATTGAGAGTGTTCAACTATGCCCTTCACAAGCGAAAGGAGTTTGTTAGGAATCCGTGGTGCTTTAGATCCGTCCCTTCTGTAACGCACATCATACTTTGTTTGTGGGTCCCAATTTCGACCAAAACACATCATGTGTAGGTGCGGGTTTTCTCCGTTTTGGTAAGGGGGTTTGTAAAAACCTCCAGGACGCATACCATATTCTTGACACATCTTGACAATTTTAACCTGTAAGAATTAAATGGAGGATAAATAAAACTCATCTAACAGTGTACGTAAACTAATTGCTTGCTGACAAGGCTTAATAAACAACTGTTCCATTTGTTACACATGATTGAAATTTGTAATGTAAACGCAGAAAAGGTTATTATTATTTATTTGGAAAGATTTTAAGGAAATCAAACAGAGATTCTCATTTATTTAACTAATACATATATATTTATATTTAAAATAAGTGGTGGAGATAGTTTACTTCCAAGTTTCGAACTTTTGCAGATCGGGATGAATAAGTAACAACTTATATGTTGTCATTCATTTCTTAAACTTAGCTTCCAACTCAAGAATACGAATAACCTAACTAAGCGATTGCTTATTTTTATCTAATAAGCTCCCCTTTTAGTGTTTGGATAAGCCAATTTTATGGAGAGCTTCAGTTTTGCCTAAAAGCAGTAAGCTTTGAAAATAAGCCCACCCAAACACCCCCTAAATATGACATTCTTATGACATTCTTATATTGTGTATTATTTTTCCTCAATCCCCAAATATGATGCTGATTAATGGGGTATTTGTTTTAGGTTATTTTAAGTTTTGATCCTGCAATACCTTCAAGCTAATCCAAACAGGGAACCTTATTTCTAAATAAACTGTAAGCTGGCTTACTTTAAGTAGCAACAATAAATAAATAAAAAAAAAAGATGATTAATTTAAAAACAGAAAAGAAAAAGAAAACCAAACAGAATAAGAAAAATAAACCTGGCCTCTAAAGCTTAAGTAATTCTTCCACAGCAACATTCCAGGTCCAAGAATTTGATAATCAGTTTGTACCCAGGTGGTCATGCCTGTTACATATTCCAGGTAATGATCAACAATGCCTGCTAATTTATCATCTTGAGCCAAAGAATTTGGAACCTTGTTATATTTCCCATTAGAAAAATTACATGATTGAGATACTTGTCGAGGCTGCAACCGAGCAACCAATGACTCAGCCGGCATCAATCGTTGCTTAATTTTGTTTAATGGGTTGTTGATCCTACACAGATTCATGGTGCAGTGGTAACAAAAATCTAAATTAAAAATTTGTATTCAAATCGATCGTCAGATGAAGACCTTTTAGGGTTTCGGGAAATTAGGCGTTGCCTGATTTTTTATATAACCTATGGGATGGATTTAGTTAACAATAAGCCCAGGCCCATATAGCATGTTGGATAAAGCCCAGGCCCATAAAGCATGTTGGCTTAGTTACTTAGAATACACTTTTTCCGTTCGATAAGAGCATACGGTGTGGGCTGCGTTTCGTCGGCGTTTTTCGTCCAGAACGTCGTCGGACGGCGTTCTGCCGCCCCGACACAGCGTTTTGACGGCGATTTTCGTCCAGCGTTTGAAATCCCACGTTGTCTCGCACGACGTTTAGCCATTTTTTATTGTTTTTTTTTTTACTTTTCCCATAACATAATTTAATAAAAAATGATTTATATTGTATCCGTTGGAACGGCTAGTTGGTGGGAATTTTTTTTTTTTTTTTAAAAAAAAGCAGCCAACGGCTCTTTCATTTTATGGAAGGAAAAAAAAAATTAAACCACACCTCTATCCTATATATACATACATATATCTCACTACATTTTAACCCAAAAAATACATACACCCCAATCTCATTTTTATCTCAAATTCTATACAAAATACACATACATTTTTAACCAAAAAATGTCATCCTCTTCCTCATCCGATGACGAAGAAACATACAAACTTCTTTTGCAATTAAGTAAGTATCGTAACGAGCAAAAAGATGCCGAAAGTTCCACGGCTCGGTCACGTCATTTCATACACCGTGATCGAGTAACCGCCGAGCAAACGTTACTAAACGATTACTTTGGCGAAAACGCGAAATATCCTCATGAATATTTCAAACGTCGATTCCGAATGAGTCGTAATTTATTCCTCCGAATTTGTGGGGATATTAGCTCTTACTCTGTTGAACCACTTCCTGACCATTTTCAGTGGTTTCGTCAACGACCCGATGCACGTGGTGTATTGGGTTTTACTTGTCTACAAAAAGTCACTTCTGCGATTCGTCAGTTGACATACGGTACATGTCCGGATGCCTTTGATGAATACTTGCAAATGTCGAAAAGAGTTTCTCGTGAAACTTTACAACATTTCACAAGATGTGTCGTAGACTTATATTCAAATGTCTACATGAGAGAACCAACAACCGAAGACATACATCGTTTGTACGATAAACATCACGAGCTTCATGGTTTTTCCGGCATGCTTGGGAGCATAGATTGTATGCATTGGGCTTAGACACAATGTCCAAATGCATGGAAAGGGCAATACACCCGAGGCGATCATGGGTATCCGATGATTATGCTTGAAGTCGTAGCCTCGTACGACATGTGAATATGGCATGCTTACTTTGGGGTTGCGGGTTCCAACAATGACTTAAATGTTCTTAACACATCTCCTTTGTTTAGGAATTTGCTCAATGACACCGCTCCCCAAGTCCCATACTGTAACATCCTCGAAATGGACCTAATTACTTTATATTATTTCTTGATTTAAATAAGTATTTAAATGTGTTTGGAAATAATATTGTTTGAATTAGTTGGAATAATTGGAATAGGAGTCGAATATTTCAATGTGATAAGTAAATTATTAATTGTTGTAAATTAATAAAGTTGTCGGTAAAATAAAATGCTTGGACTCGCAAATGGTTTTCGGGCTCCAGACAATAGATTGAGAAGGGGTATTAAATTATACCCGTATAATTGAAGGCGGTTTGGTGAACCGATTATTTATTCACTTTCCTCTTTTGGAAAGTTTCATATGAAACTTCAAACAAAAAACCCTACAAACCTTCAAACAAAAATCAAAAGTAGAAATCGAATTTGGAGCTGTGATTAGGACTGAATATCATCATCACCTTCATCTTGTGGCTACTTCAATTTGTAAGTTTGAATCAAATAGTTCCTAAGTTTTGGATTGATTGATTTTGATTGAAAAACACAAATTGGATGTTAAAATCATGTTATAAGTGTTACATGATGATTACCTGAAGTTAATTGTGGTATATAACTGCTAGAAAGTGAGTTTTGGTGATTTGGGTATAAAACCCGTATGTTAGGGTTTGATCAGTCGCAGGTCTACTGGGACGGAGCTTGAAGCCGGCGGCTTCGTTCCCAAAACCGGCGGCTTGTAGTTTGTCAGTGGAAGCCGGCGGCTTCATGGGAAAGTCGGCGGCTTGTGTCGCCTTGTAGGAACCCGGCGGGTATAAACCTGACCCGGCGGTTGGTATAGGCTTTAAATCGTGGTTTTAGTTCTGTTACCACAATTGGTAAATTAACCGGCGGGTGTGAACATGTAGCCGGCGGGTGGTGATCAGAAGCCGGCGGCTTCTGAGGGAAGCCGGCGGCTTGATAGGCTTGATAGGCTTGATAGGCTGCTATCACATTTCTTGTCTGATTGTTAATAGTAATGTGATTGATATCTGATATATGTTAATATATGATAATAGTTATGTTGTAATAACTAATATACAATTAGGAACTGGTAATGTTGATATTAATTATGTTAAGTTCCTAATATTATTGATTGATATAAGTTCAGTAATGATGATATTGATTACTAACTTATATTTGATTGTTGATTCTCAGATATGGAGAAGGCTCAGTGATATTAGACTACTGAGTGGAGATCTGAGGTATTCGGTGAGTGGATCTATAACCTCAGTGTGATTTGGTTGTAATAATTTGGTTACAATAAGTAATTTATTGTATTACTTTGATAGAATGTTGTTGTCTAAGATATCTTGCCAGGATAGTTTGGCTGTTTGCTTACTTGGCTGATTGAGCTAGTATGTAAGATTCTGAGGTCAACTTGATTTGATGGTTGGACTTGTTGTTGTTGTAAACGACAGGAGATCTTGGAACTTGAAATGTTGGTTCAGAGATCTAGGTCGTGTGTGATTAACAACAGGTTATCGGTAATTTCTGTATAGGCCAATACAGATGATTGATAAGAGTTCCTTGAGTACCAAACCGGTATTAGGGTGTCTCAGGAGCCACCGGTCCTCATGACGTTGATTGTTGATGCTTGATAGGAAGTTGCTAGATTGGATGAGTGATTGATTGTCTGTTTATTGTTATTTGATGTAAACAGATTGTTAGGCTAAGTTAGGCTGTTGTTTATAGCTTCATTCACTTAGCGTTGTGCTAATCCCACCACAGTCCTTCCTGCAGGTTGAAATTGATAGGATATCTTGGGCGGGGCGGGAAGTGTTTGGAATGGATGGAATGTTTGACATACTTGTACTCTGATGTCATTTTGATTACTAATGAAGTGTTTTAAATTATATAACACCGAGTTTGTTGTAAAGTGATATAATTGAATTGAAAAAGTTTATTGACATTTTAAGTAATGTATAACATTGCTAGTATGTTTGAAATCTACGCTTCCGAGTCGCCATTATTATAATGATAGTTTATAATTATCGAGGGGTGTTATAAGTTGGTATCAGAGCAATAGTTTGGGCGAATTGGACATGATAGAATGTTCAATCCTAAACTTTGATTGAGTTGAGTCAAACATTCCAGTGGGTGTGGGATTAGTTGATGTGTGAGAAAATAGTTAGTTGAATATGTACTAACCATTAACAAGTTGTGAAGCTGTTGTTTGATTGCAGAGACGGAGAAACATGAGTAACCAATTGGTACTTTTCATGTTTTCTCGATGTAGTTGGCTTAAGATTTCCAGGTAATCTTCGATAAGCCTATGTTAATTTAAATTAACTTGTATTGTTTACTCTGTCATGTTGAGTAAGCTTTGTTGTGAAGTTAATTGAGTCAGACTGCTATGATTCCCCAGTTTTGAGTCAACTAATGATTGCTATATGTTGACATGAGGATAGAAGTACTAAATGAGATGCTTACTGTTGTGATTATTTCTGATTGAATTGAGAATGCAGAAATGTGCCTAAAGTAAGTAGACAAAGAGTTGATTAAGGTTTAACATGATTGATGTTAGAACCTAAGAGTGTCTTTATTGGTGAGACAAAATAATTGATAGTATTATATTAGTAGATTGATTACAGGATATGATTTAAATCCTTGTTAAGGAATGTAGTGTCATTTGAATTGAAGATGACTGCTATTTGAGAAAATATGTGTTTATGTGACTACATGATATGTTTTAATTGTAGTTAAACATTTGAGTTAAACCAAGATGGATAGGTTTATAAGAAATAAGGCTTATGATAAAACTAAATTGATTTGGGAAGTGATAGATCTTTCTAGTCAGTTGTGAATTAATAATGAAATGTTTTATAGTAACATGATTTAGTAAGCTTGTTATGACATTAATGCTTGACAGTATAGCATATGTCAACGTGATGATAGTTGATTAAGATGTGTCCTGAATTTTGGGAGTAAATAGGGACATTGATTGGTATAAATGGTTGAGTGTGACTTAAATAGTCAAAGAGTTGTAAATTAGTACATGATATGGTATTCTGTATTGATTATTGATAATAAACTATATGTGTGTGGTATTGCACATACAGATGTGATATTAGTGATTGACATAATATCATAGGTAGATGTTATAATCACTTGTTGATTTTAATTAGATACGTGTTTGGAGTTGCACGTTGACAAAGTGTGAAATATAGAAACTATGATGATAGGTTATCATGTGTTTGAGGTTTCAGATAAGTTGAAATATACTGAGTAATTCAGTTGTTAAAAATGCATTGTGCGATATGTGTTGGAGTGAGAGTAGATCACATTGATAATTATAATGTAGAGTAGCCTGAGAATGGATTGTGAAGAACATAATCTTGCAACGCCTGATCACCGTTGTTATATTATGTTGTGCCGCATGAATTTGTTGAGGCTACTAGGTATAAAATAAATGTAATGTGATTTTAGAAATTGAGCATGAAAGTATGCTAAGCTGTTTAATAGTTATTGTTTTGTTCAGAAAACAAGCAGTTGATAGGACTGTGACATATAGACTGGAAAGGTGTCAGTATAAATAATAATTGTCATTGATAGAGGTTTTGATGATAAACCTAATTGACTAATTTGATTTTGTTGAAAATGTGATTATGACTGATTGTGTTAGACTACCTATAGGTAGATTTAATAGTGTTTAAATGAATCACTATGTTGTATCTGGCTTGTATGAAGCCAAGGTTGACATTGTTTTGCTTGGGAAATTCTTAGTATTATTGAATGTAATAATTTGAAGTATATGTTTGAAAGTAAACATACGATATGAAATGGCTTGTATGGAGCCAAGATTGATATAAGTTGACTTTATCCTTGTAAAGGATTTGTTGAGTCACTGATCGCTGAACTCAAGTGGTCACTGATCTCAAGGATTAAGGGGGAGATTATATAAGAGATTGATAAAGTAATTATTCGCTGATAAGTGAAGTCACTGATCATGCTATCTGTTCACAGTCTCTGATCTTCTCAATAATGCTCCATGAAGAAAATGATTCAAGTCAAGCTCCTGTTGCTGAAGGTCTCTATGTCGCTGATCATATGTTAAACCAGTAGATGAAGATCTTATCAAGATAAAAGACTCAACTATGTGTGTCGCTGATACTCATCTATCAGCGAGAGTCTCCAAGTCTTCTTGAGTTCTCTCTTCTACTGAATAAAAGAAGTCACTGAAGATTAGCTGTTCAAGTCATTCTTTAGAGCATGTCAGCTCGCATCGAGAATGAGGAGAATTGTTGTATCTATCAGTGACTGCAGCATTAAATGCTGCATTTAATGAGAAGTTGACATACGGCGTTTATACGGCGCAGCACGTGTTCCTCGTAACTTGAAAAGAGTGACGTGGAAGCATCTGATTGGTTTAAGGTACAAGGTAATATTTCCAAGACGAAATGTCGAGCCATGATGTGTCACATCCCAACTGCCTCACCAATCAAGCAGCGACACGTGTCCTTCCAGATCCGGAAATTAAGGAATTCAGCGTCTATAAATAGCATAGTATGTTGTACTCTTAAAGTTGTCGATTGTTTTGTATTGTTACTTGTTTGTCAGTAACTAGTTTGTCTAAAATACAAACATCACCAGCGAGTGAACTAATAGCGTGTTTGTCCACTATTAGTTCATCTCAGCGAGTGAGCCAGTTAGCGTGTTTGTCCACTACTGCTCATCTCCTTCTGTAAGAGCTGTATTGTTTGATTTAGATTAGCTTTGGCTAATCTATTCCGCAATCAACAATAGATAAATTTTATCAATAAAGGAATTTATCTTTCAGCTTGTCTTGTATCAGCAACTGGACTACTTGTTATAATTATATATTTATGTTCAACTTGCTGTCACTTAAATGCAATTAAAAACTTGTTAAATAAGTTAAACATATTAAGTAGAAAAGTTTTTAATTGTATTCAACCCCCCCCCCCTTCTACAATTAACTCACTGTTAACGATTCACAATCACTTACATTATAGTGATTTGGGACTCACAATTGGTATCAGAGCAGAGTTGGTTTAAACATAATTAAATCAGATCTGCAATGGAATCGGTTAAATATAGTTGTGTTGATTCTGAGTACCAGAAGGGAAATGGCTCCACTACTAAACCACCAGCATTCGATCCATCTAGAATTGAAACCTGGATGTCCAGGATGATGATGTTCTTGGATCTTGTCGATGATCGCCTCTGTACAATTATTATTGATGGTCCATACATCCCAACCACTATTGTTCCTGCAGTTGCAGCTACTGCAACTACTCCTGCTATACCTGAGATGGTCATTCCAAAAAGGGAGGAACAATGGTCGGATGAGGATAAGCGTATGGTAAGGCTAGACAAACAAGCTAAAATTTACATAAGCATGGCACTTCCTGATGAAGTGTTTGAGTCTATCAGATTGTGCACAACAGCGAAACACATGTGGGATACCCTTAGAAATATCTATATTGGAACTCCTGACATAATTCGCTGTAGAGAAGTAAATCTAACTCGTCAATATGAGTTATTTGCTATGGAACCCAATGAGTCACTGGCATCTACCTATACTAGATATCAAGCTTTAATTAATAAAATGGAAAAAGCTAATATAGGAAAGGACCAGAGATTCATTGTTGAAAAGTTTCTAGAGCTACTGCCTAGGAAAACTTGGGGAACCATTGCAACATGCATAAGACAAAGAAATGATTATAATTTTCTCAATCTAACTCAAGTTTATGGAATTTTACTAAATTGGGAACAATCTGAGAAGCTAGCTGATCAAAGTGAGCACATTCGTGCTGCACTTGGAGGGCAAAAGATTTCGAATGCCCTTGTAGCTGAGCTTGATGAAGTTGATCAGAAGCAGAAAGCAAAGCTTACCAAGCTGAGTTCAAAGTCTCTGATTGCAGAAGAAGAAGATAGTGTCGCTGAAGATCAGTCAGAAGCAAGCTATGATGAAGGACTAGAAAAGCTGGAAAGAGACATGGCCATGATGGTTGCAAACTTCAGAAAGAACAGCAGATTCAACAGATCTACTGGTACATCATCAAACAATGATCTTAAATCAAAAGGTGAATGCTACAAATGTGGCAAACCTGGCCATTTTGCAGCTGAATGCCGATCCAAAGCTGTCAACTCTTTCGCTGATAAACCACCAAGCTTCATAAATGACAAATACAACAAGTACAAAACAAAGTACAAGAAGCTGAAGGAAATGTCCAAATCAAAGAAAAGAAATAAAGGGTTCATTGCTGAAGAAGGATCTGTCAGCGACTCTGACTCAACCTCATCATCTGATGAAGAAGAAGCAATGATCTGTCTAGACAAGGATTACTGCCTGATGGCTGACGATGCTGCTTTCCATGAAGACATCAAAGAAGTAGCTCAGAAATGTTCAGCATCTGGGTGGGATCCAGAAACTCTCTACAAGGTACATTGTTTTAAGTCTGCATCAGCGACTGAAAAAGATTTGATATTTGAAACCTTAATTGTTGACTTATCAAATGCTCACGACATTCAGAAAAGACAAGAATGTATGATCAATGACCTAACATCTAAACTTCAACTTCAAGAAGAAAATTTGTTAAAAATAAAAAATCTTACACTTGATCTTGATGCACAAATACATGCAAATCAAAAATGTATTCAAGAAAAAGTGAAATTTGAAACTAAATTTTCACAACTCAATGAAGTGATGAAGTCATGGTGTAGGTCTGCATTAAAAGTGAATCAGTGCATAAGTAATCAAATCCCAAAACAAGTTACAGCTATTCTGGGAGGTGATTATGAAACTGCTGCTGCTCTCGCTGATGCATCCAAAGTTGATCAAGTATTCAATCCTGATGAAACATTCTCAGAATTTGTCTTTGAACCAATTTCAATTTTCAGTGAGGTTAAACCAAATTACTTTGTGAAAGGTTCTCAGGTTACTGATAGTTATGATGTTGTTGCAAGTGTTGATGAACTAAAGAAACTAGAAATTTATGAATCAACAACTTGCTCTGCTTCTATCAAAACTGTTGCTGATAATCAAGAATCTATCAGCGACTTCACTTCTGACACCCCAGTCACTGATGATCTTATCATCAGTGACTTCATGTCAAAGAAGCAAAATGAAGTAGTAAATCTGAAAACTTCTAAATCTTCATCTAGTGTGAAAAATAAGTCAAAGAAATCTAAGCCCATAAATAAAAAATGTTACAAATGTGGAAGTAGACAGCATGTGTCATCAGATTGTTCATCATCACAAGTTTCACTCAGTCAACCATCAGTAGTATGTCAGCATTTGGAATCTGAATGTTCAGCTACATCAGCTTCAAAATTACAAATGATCAGTGAACATTCAGATACCATTGATGCAAGCCAATGGAAGCCTGAATCAGAGGCTGGTCATCATGAACCCATCTCAGGATGGGTTCATCAATTGAATTAATTGTTTGTGTATGATGCAGGGCATTCTCAGAGAGACAATTTGGTATCTGGATAGTGGTTGTTCCAGACATATGACCGGATGTAAGTCCTTGCTCAGTGAATACCAGGATGAAAGAGGTCCTGATGTAGTGTTTGGTGATAACAACATTGGTAAGACCAGAGGGTATGGGGTCTTGACCAATGGTAATGTCATGTTTAAAAAGGTGGCATATGTTGAAGGACTGAAGCATAATCTATTAAGCATCAGTCAATTCTGTGATGCCAAAAATAAAGTGTTGTTTGATCATGAAGCTGGAGTTGTTTACAACAAGAATGGAAGTGCTGTCCTGGCTGCTCAAAGAAAAGGCAATACATATGTAGTCAATATGGACTCAGCGAAATCAGGAACATGCTTTTATTCCAGAACCATTTCAGAAGAAAAATGGTTATGGCATAAGCGTCTCTCTCATCTGAATTTCAAAGCTATCAGGAAGCTCAGCAAGAATGACTTAGTCAATGGTCTTCCAAAGCTAGCTTATGACAAAGATAAACTATGTTCAGCATGTGAGAAGGGAAAGCACCACAGCTCTTCATTCAAAAGCAAACAAACATCTTCAGTGACTGAATGCTTTCAACTAATGCATATGGATCTGTTTGGTCCAGTGAGTTCTCCCAGTCTTGGTGGTAAAAGGTATTGCTTGGTTATTGTGGATGAATATTCCAGATATACCTGGGTATTTTTTCTCAAAGCCAAAAGTGATGCAACACAGGAAATCATATCCTTTATCAAAAAGATGGAAAACTTAAATGATTGCTCAGTTAAACATTTAAGAAGTGATAATGGCACTGAATTCAGGAACATTGACCTTGAAAGTTTTTGTGATTCAAAAGGTATTTCTCAAAACTTCTCTGCACCAAGAACACCCCAACAAAATGGTGTTGCAGAGAGGAGAAATAGGACTTTGATTGAATCAGCAAGGTCAATGCTCATAGATGCTGGTCTTAAGACCCATTTCTGGGCTGAAGCAGTTAACACTGCCTGCTACACTCAGAATAGATCTTTGATTGTCAAAAGACATGATAAGACAGCCTATGAGATTCTTAGGGGGAGAAAACCTGACATAAGTTTTCTTCATGTTTTTGGCAGTACTTGCTATGTCTTAAACAAAAGAGATCACTTAGGAAAGTTTGATCCCAAAGCTGATGAAGGTATATTTGTTGGTTATTCAATCATTTCAAAAGCTTTCAGAGTTTATAATAAAAGAAGGGAATGTATTGAAGAATCAATGGATGTTACCTTTGATGAATCTTATGTTGAATCACTCACTGATCCAAAAGACTATGAAAATCTCATTTTTAACACAATCAGTGATGACAAACATAAGATTCATTCATCAGACTCTGAAAGGGAAGAAGATGTTCCTGAAAGCATCTCTGATTCTACTCTAGCTAAGAATATTTCAGGAACTTCATCTTTGCCTGTTGATATCCCATCATCATCATCATCTCATCCTCTGCATCAACATGATAACACTCTCTGTTTAAATCAAAGCTTAAACACTAATCATACTGCAAATACTGATGTGTCTGATGGATCCTCTCTGGGTAATCAAGTCACTGCTGAACCTCAGCGAATGACTAGATGGACTAAACACATTAATAATCAACTGATTATTGGTGATCCACTATCCAAGGTTCAGACCAGATCAGCAACTGCTAACTTTTGTTTGTTTGTAAGCTTTGTGTCACTAAATGAGCCCAAGAAGATTGATGAGGCACTCACTGATCATCACTGGATAGCTGCCATGCAAGATGAGCTATCTCAGTTTGAAAGAAATAAAGTGTGGAAGTTAGTACCTCAAGTGACTGGGAAATCTGTTATTGGCACCAGATGGGTGTTCAGAAACAAGATGGATGCTGATGGTGTTGTGATAAGGAATAAGGCCAAACTGGTTGCACAAGGTTACTGTCAGCAAGAAGGAATTGACTATGATGAAACCTTTGCACCAGTTGCTAGACTTGAAGCAATCAGGTTGTTCTTAGCATATGCAGCTCACAAGAAGTTCAAGGTATAGCAAATGGATGTAAAAAGTGCCTTCTTGAATGGAAAGCTGCAGGAAGAAGTGTATGTTAAGCAGCCACCCGGATTCACTGATCCCAAGCATCCAGGTTATGTCTATAAGCTGGAAAAAGCTTTATATGGACTAAAACAAGCTCCTAGAGCTTGGTATGATACTCTCTCTTCTTTCTTAACTAAATGTGGGTATGTCAGAGGCAAAATTGACAGCACCCTATTTATCAAAAAGGATAAGAGAGATGTCATATTAGTCCAAATTTATGTTGATGATATCATATTTGGGTCTACTAACAATGACTTGTGCAAGGAATTCTCTGATCTCATGACTAAAAGTTATGAAATGAGCATGATGGGTGAACTAATATTTTTCCTTGGTCTGCAAATAAAACAAACCAAGACTGGTATTTTCATAAATCAAGGAAAGTATGTTAAAGATTTATTAAAGAAATTTGAATTCACAAATTGCTCATCCCTTGCTACTCCAATGTCATCTGCAGTAAAATTACATGCTGATCCTGATGGTAAATCTGTAAACATCACTGCTTACAGAGGAATGATCGGGTCACTGTTGTATTTAACTGCTAGTAGACCAGACATTATGTTTGCTACATGTCTATGTGCTAGGTATCAAGCTGATCCAAAGGAATCTCATTTGCTCGCTGTTAAAAGAATATTCAGATATCTGAAGGGTACACCAAATCTTGGTCTCTGGTACCCATCTGGTTCAGATTTCTCGCTGAAGGGATATTCAGATTCTGATCATGCTGGATGCAAAATGGACAGAAAGAGCACCTCTGGTAGCTGTCAGTTTCTTGGAGAAAAGCTTGTAAGCTGGTCAAGCAAGAAACAAATATCTGTCTCAACTTCTACTGCTGAGGCTGAATATGTCGCTGCTGGAGCTTGCACTGCTCAGATTCTATGGATGAGGAATCAACTCGCTGATTATGGTTTTGACTTTGGCAATGTTCCAATTTATTGTGATAGTCAAAGCGCTATTGCCATAGCAAATAATCCAGTGATGCACTCAAGGACAAAGCACATTGATGTCAGATATCACTTCATCAGGGACCACGTCATGAAAGGTGACATTGAATTGCATTTCATTCCAACTGACTATCAACTCGCTGACATTTTTACAAAACCTTTAGATGAGAAAAGATTCACTTATCTCATCAGCGAGTTGGGGATGTTGAACTTGAATGATCAACCTTGATTGTTTCATAAATGGTATTTACATTATATATGGCTTGTGATTCTAACTCGTTGATCTATTGTTCTCACTGATATACTCAGTAAGAACAATAAGTTAGCATAGTTATGATCAATAAATCATATACCCTGTAAATACATATGAAAATTCTTTATATCACACAAATAAAATACATTTTATGCTTCACTATTTGACTAGCTGATTAGATTAGTATTCTAAGTTGTAATTTGATCAGCAAAATCAAATATGAAACACAATATTTATTTTATTTTTAAGATGTAACTTATTTTCATTTCTCTGATATCTTAATTTAATTCGCAACTAAATTAATATATCAGCGATGTTTCTATTTAGTTTATAAGGCATTTATTTCGACATATATTCTTTACCTTTAATACATTTTGTATTTAATAGTTAACGTTTTATATTCCTAATAAATGCTTTATAAAATATCTCATGGTAATTCGAAAAAGTATATCTTTTTCTGACACCTCGTATACTTTTCCGGCGTACCACTCCCATCACCATTTAATGTTACCACTCACCACCATCATCACTCTACTCCCCTACCACCAACCACCACTTTTTGACCACGTATATACTGGTTTTAACCACATGTTTTGAACCTCAGCAACCGTATATAAGCAGCGTGTCTTCTTCATCTTCATTTTTACGCTTTTTCAATTTCTCTGCA
This sequence comes from Pseudognaphalium luteoalbum, assembly GCA_963422505.1. NCBI lineage: Eukaryota > Viridiplantae > Streptophyta > Magnoliopsida > Asterales > Asteraceae > Pseudognaphalium > Pseudognaphalium luteoalbum. Next base: position 32,479,109 of record OY730195.1, read on the forward strand.
AAACCCTAAATTTTTCTCACATTTTCTTTACAAAAAAAAAATAATAAACAAAAATTATAAAAATGGCACGTTTAAAATTTTTCGAAAACAGTTACACTCCAACCCCAGAGATTCGAGCTCTTCGAGCCTCTGCGGTCAGTGAAACTCTGATTGTTACAGTTCCAAATCTAATTATTTGGGAAATGTAACCCGTGCCAAACCGGAGTATGCGGAGGCGATAAATTTTTTGAAAAACCATTTTATCCTCCCTGCTCTTACCTTGTCTCCTGGGGTAATGAACCCAGAATGGCTCAGTGAGTTCTGGTTTACCTGCACTCACCAAGTTGTTGATGGTGTTTCACAACTCAAGGGTTTTATAGACAATGGAACCCAACCTATTACTATTACTTCCAGCACCATCCGATCCATTTTACAACTGCCTATCGCAGAGTCTTACGACTCACTGCCAGAGAGTGACGAAGCCAAACAAGGCCTCGTTGCTCTCACTGAGATTACCTGCAAGTACTCAGTTGATGGCAGTGGCAACCGTAAGTACTCTACGATCCATAAAACTAAAATGGATGGTGTTTGGAACGCAATTTTCACTAATTTTATTCAATCTTTGGGTACAAAATCCGGGAGCTATGATCAATTCAGCTCCCTGGAGGCCCAGATCAGCTGGTCACTGATCAACTCTCTACGAGTTGATTATGCGAGTGTGATCTTTAACGAGCTGGTCTCCAAGGTCGCTGAGCCTACCAGGGCAAAATACGTGCCCTATCCGAGGTTCCTCTCACTGATCTTTAGAGATCAGTTTGATGCCTATGATAGGATACCATTTCAGGGATTTGAGCCCACTCTGGTAGGATCTCAAATTTTTGCAAAACCAGCGACTGTGGTTTTACCCATTTTTATGAAACATCCGGGGATACTTGCACCCCAGCCTGTAACTTCTGTACAAATGCCAGTTGCTGCCCCCCCATCGACCACGACACTGACCACACCCCCAGTGCCCACTGTTGGTCAACCACCAGTCAAGAAACCACCTACTGCTCATAAGAAAAAATCAAAATTAGGGTTCCTGACATTAAAGGATCAGGGACATAGCAAAAAGAAACAATCCAAGGGTGAAGCAGAGACTGAACGTTCAGTTCCTGCGGGCACCCTTGATAAACCCAAGCCTTCATCTGCTTCGCTGGACTCCCGAAAGTTCAGTGATTCTACAAAGGGTAACCAACAAACAGCTACGGTGGATAAAACCATTGTTAGCAGTGATTTGGGTGCATCCCACACCCCTTTATCGAGTCTACCCACAAGCTACTTGTCATCCTCCCGAAAGGATGACACTTCAGACAAAGGGCTAGTGACATCAGTGGGTGATAACACACTCATTACTGGTGTCACACCACTGGCTACAGACCCGAGCCAACCTCTATCTATCACTGCACCGACTGTCAATGTCCCACTACTGTCACATGGTGGGATACAGGTCACCCCTTGTGACACCCGTCAAATTAGGACTAGTAATTAGTGCCTAATCAAGCGTAATACATGTAATTAGTTATGTGTTAGGCTAATTAATGTATCAATATATATATTGTTTAATATATATACAATTATGCGATTTGATTAAATCGTGCAATTTCAAATCGAATATAATTCGGTTCAATTAATATGGACGTTGGTGAACAATTTTATTAAATAATATAATATTATTTAATACAACCATTATACCCAAGATATTATTTTAATAATATTTTGTAGTAAATTCGTATCGTACAAACAAACGTCTACGCAATTAAAACATTAAACGCGCAAACAAATAGAACCAAGTTAAAGTTATATTTTATAACGCAACCATTAGGTATTTAGTAAAATACTTCAACAAAAATATTGGGTAATTATTCGTATATTTAAAAGTATAAAATAAACATTTAACGTTTAAACGAGCGGGAGAACGAACATCGCACGGAGCGCGATTGCGGGGACTGAAAAAGGTGAGGCTTTCACCTACACCCCACCTCCACTTTCCCTCTTTCTTTCATTTACATTCATCAAAAACACACACACACCACTAAACACTCTCTAACCCATCACCACCATACTTTCGGATTTATCAAATCCGACCACAAAACTTACATTTTCGGAATCACCATCAAGCAAGGAACAAGATTTACAAAAGCATCATCATCATTTTCGGCCTCCTCTAGCTCCGATTTGAAATTGTAAGAAATTCTCTAAATATTTAGATCTACTCATTTTGGTGTAATATTTCGGTGTTATAATGTTTACACAACTTAGTATTGTCCAAATGTATGAGGAAAACATGATTTTATAGCCTAAAAACGAGTTAGATTTGGGTTTTGGGTTTGAAAACCACGACAGTCGCTGGGGACTGTCTGAGTGTTCATCTTTGCGACACAAGCCTTGTGTCGCATAAGATCCTTTATGTCGTACCTTGTGTCGTAGAAACCTAGTTGTGTCGGACCTTTTGCGACACAATATTGTGTCGTACCTTATGTCGCAAATCCCATGCGACACAATCACTATGTCGCTGTTAAATCAGCATCGTACACTTATGCGACACAACCCTTGTGTCGCTAAGCTCTTGTGTCGCATTCTTATGCGACACAACCCTTGTGTCGCATGCTCGACCCCAGCCAGGGGCTCTGCCCCTTGGACCCCGCCAGGGGCTGCCGCCCCTTGGACCCCGCTACCAGGGGCGCTGCCCCCGGACCCCCGTCATTAACGGGCTTCGCCCTCACCCTAGGGTCACGAGTAACAGTGTTACATCTAAACTTTCACACCAAGTGTAAAACTTGTATAACATCAAACACGAATACGATACAACTTCTAAAACACAATGGAATTTATTTTTAGTATAATGCTTCAAAATCATCAAAATAATGATATGGGATTACCATTACAAACAAATCACCAACGGGCCGTACACATTTTCAAAACACAAGTCAAACAACCAAATCGTAGTAATTTGGATAATTCAATTAACCAAATCGTAGTAATTTGGACATTCTAAGTTGGACGAACAATTACAAGGGCAGTCTTTCGAGATGCCTACTCATGTTATAACCATTGTGTGTCTTGGACACTCTCAGGCTACAAGTCTTCGGACATCAATCCACCGCTAATCAATTCAAGTTTATTAATTTAATCGCTCAAGGCTCAGGTGAGTCTCATGGCCCCTATTTTACTGTTTTCATTAAGGGGTGTGATATTATTGCTCATTTTGTTTTACAAGTAGAACGCAAGTACAAATCAATCAAATACTACATGAGTTGTTTTCAACTAATCAATAAAGCCCTCCATAGCATAGTCTGGTAATACATCTGTAGCGTGAATGTTAGTATATGATATCATATAGGATTGACAATCCTCGTCCGGGTTAGCACGCACTAACTGGTCAAACGGACGTATTAGCATTTGGGAAGACGAGTGTAGATTAGGCACTCGTAGGAGGCAACTCAGTTGGGTTTCCTTAATTGGACCTGACACTCAAGTTAAGCTCAGACTATGTGCTCATGGCTGTATAACTTTTATTTTGCTTAATTGCATTTTAAATTCAATTATAAAATCTTGCGGTTCATACAAATATATATTGATATACAAACCTGTGAGCTCACCAGCGTTTCGCTGACCCATTTTAGCATGTATCACAGGTGACCAGCAGTAGGTTGGACTGCTAAATCAAGATTTATTAGCTCGAGTCAGCATGCAAACAATCAGAGATTTTAGCTGCATTATTATATTTTGTATAGATTAATTATGTACTTAAATCTCTCAATTTTAAACTGAGCTAATGTAAACAATATTTTGATGTAAACTTTTATTTTATCAATATCAATGTAAAACGACGTATGTAGTGGTCGTTCATTATTAATCTCTGTGCTTTGATTATTGATTAGTAACACCCAAATCCTGCTTCCGCTAAACAACGACATATTTGGGGGTGTTACACCCCTTCTGTTTCCGATGATCCACCGGCTATAACACAAGCTGATGGTGAGGAAGCCACAGCCATGGACACCTCCGATGACACCGTACCGGCACCACCGACTCACCCAATAAATATACCCACCTCACCTATCAGAGAGATATCACCCACATCCTTCTCTAGCAGACCTCCATCCTCATCACACCAACAAACCTCCATCTCACCACCTGTCACTACCACATCCCACTCTACCTCAGATCAGCTACTGATGGAGTACATTGCCTCATCCCAAACCCAGATTAAGTTGCTCACTGCTGACCGTGAGGCACTTATAGGCAATGTCTCTGTACTGAAAAAGGCCGTCACTGCTCTCACTGATGTATACAACTCCATTGAACCCTGGAGCACATCTGTCAGTGAGAAGGTCAAAACAGTAGCTGATGCTAGCACTGCAATAAACAATGCAGTTGCTGAGCTAGCCTCCACATCCACTACCACCTTCAAAAATCAAGCCACAGCCATCTCCCAGCTAACCACAAATCAAAATGACCTAGCTATATCTGTATCCAATTATTTGTTCAATACTGATGCTATTATCAAGGTGCTTCCACAGATTGCTACACAAATGGAAGCAATCAGAGCTGAGGTCGCTGCCCTCCGCACAGAAACTGCTGATGGGTTTGATAGGGCAGTGGGCCAGTTTGCGCAGACCAGTCAGGGGGAGAGTGATGAAGAGGAAGATAACATCTTGGTCTATGATCCTGAGATGCCCTCTGCTATGACTGATCCGCTTACAAACAAAGCTCACAGGGAGATAGTGCTTACCACTTATGCACTTCGACCTATTGCTGAACAACCAGAGTTGGAAGCCCTTGCAGTTGCTGAACTGTATTGGATCGATATGGATGAAGCTACGGATACAGTGGATGTCGCTGAACGTTTTCCTGAGTTCAGTGCTGAAGAGCTCAGGAATTACAATGGGCTGATAAGGGAATGGGCTGGTGATGAAAATGCCAGGGTTGAGGGTACCTCAGTGAGCTATGAATTGGCTCGTTGGGAGTGGATGAACAGGGAGGTCGTTGATGATGTATCTGATGATGAGGAAGATGATACCATCATGCATGATGCTGATGATGATGACAATAATGATGATGATGGTCAGGGAGGTGGTCATGGAAATGGTCATGACTCAGAAAGTGAGGATGAAGGCGATGAAAATATGGAAGATCAGCAACCCATATCATCTGTCTTGAAAAGGAAAAGGACCAGTGACACCTCTCCTGCATCTACACCTCCATCTAAGAAACAACAGGTCAGTGACCATCAATTACATACTGTCATATCTGAGGTAACTGCACCTTCATCCACACCACCCACTCAAATCCTACCCTCAGCCACAGCAACTACAATTACCCAAACAACCACACCAACCCCAGCAACAATAACATCAATCTCCACAACATCTCTCTCCAACACTACCACATCAGACACTTCCCCTACAGCATGCATTTCCTCTGACTCAGCCTCAGAAAGCCTCTGTCCTGGTGAAACCAAAGAGCAGCAAGTTGCTAGAAAGATAAAGGAAAGACAGGACAGGGAGCAGGAGATGATTTTGAAAATAACCTTTCAGGCTAAGTTAAGAGAGGAACAAGAAAGGCAAAGGCTACTGAAAGAGCAATCTGATGCTGATCGAGCTTATCTGCTGGAATTAAGTGCTAAAGATGCAAATGAAAGGGCCAGACTACTTAAACTTAAACAAGATCAAGAAGAGTCTGATGCTGCCTTTGCCAAAGTGCTTGCTGAAATTGAAGAGAGTGAGCTAGAGCAACAAAAGTTGAAAACACCAGCTAGCAAGAGCTCTAAAAAGAAAGGGGGAGCTGTCAAAACATCAGTGGATAGAAAATGGGATGAGATAGATAGAAAAAGATTCGCTTCTCGTATGACAGGAAGATCAAATCCTGCACCTATCACCAAGGTAAAGCTGAAAAAGTCTAAGAATCAATCTCAATCTCAACTACTTATTCAAAGAGGTTCAGAGACTCAAGCCATGCTACTTGATCAAGTATGCAAGCTACACAGAGAGGAATGGAATGAAATCAGACTGGCCATCAGTCACTCTACAAGTGCAGCTAAGGCTGATGTCCTGAAAGAGATTGATAGGCTATTTCAGAAAATGGTGTCGCTGCAACTTCTCAGACCAGAAGATACTGTCACATATGGTGAAGAGATTGTTCAGCCACCTAGTCCAAGGTATAGGGCAGACACAAGCAGCATCTATCGAATCCCTAACACTTCAAAGTTAAATCTGTCTATCCCTGTTGGTGTGCCAAAGCTTGAAGGACATGAAGTCTCTGAGGGGGAGAAGGGTCTGGTATACAGGGACCTAAATGGTGCCCTTAGGTTTCAGAGAGAAGCTGAACTTGAGAAGGTTGATCAAGAACAACTCATACACCTAATCAGGTCAGCTAGCATGCTTCCTACAAATTCAAAGATCAGAAAAGCTATTCTCGATGAAGCCTTAGCAAGAAAATTCAGATACCTGCCCTCCAAAGACAAATATGAACTTGAAGCTGAGCTTGGCATAGTGAAAGAGGAAGAGATGTGGAGAGATAAATAGACTAGATCTTTTGTAATAGTTAGTCTCTGTAAATATTTATGCAATGATATATATGAGACTTGACACAGAAAAACTACAAGTATAAGTCACTGGGCAACCTACCTACCATCAAAGACTTAAATCTTTTCAACAACAAAAACCTACAAGTACAAGTCTCTGTGCAACCAACTTATCTTCAGAGACTAAAACTTTTCTGCAACCAGTTTATCTAAGGGAGCTTTGACTTCAACCATTTAGGGGGAGATTGTTGAGTCACTGATCGCTGAACTCAAGTGGTCACTGATCTCAAGGATTAAGGGGGAGATTATATAAGAGATTGATAAAGTAATTATTCGCTGATAAGTGAAGTCACTGATCATGCTATCTGTTCACAGTCTCTGATCTTCTCAATAATGCTCCATGAAGAAAATGATTCAAGTCAAGCTCCTGTTGCTGAAGGTCTCTATGTCGCTGATCATATGTTAAACCAGTAGATGAAGATCTTATCAAGATAAAAGACTCAACTATGTGTGTCGCTGATACTCATCTATCAGCGAGAGTCTCCAAGTCTTCTTGAGTTCTCTCTTCTACTGAATAAAAGAAGTCACTGAAGATTAGCTGTTCAAGTCATTCTTTAGAGCATGTCAGCTCGCATCGAGAATGAGGAGAATTGTTGTATCTATCAGTGACTGCAGCATTAAATGCTGCATTTAATGAGAAGTTGACATACGGCGTTTATACGGCGCAGCACGTGTTCCTCGTAACTTGAAAAGAGTGACGTGGAAGCATCTGATTGGTTTAAGGTACAAGGTAATATTTCCAAGACGGAATGTCGAGCCATGATGTGTCACATCCCAACTGCCTCACCAATCAAGCAGCGACACGTGTCCTTCCAGATCCGGAAATTAAGGAATTCAGCGTCTATAAATAGCATAGTATGTTGTACTCTTAAAGTTGTCGATTGTTTTGTATTGTTACTTGTTTGTCAGTAACTAGTTTGTCTAAAATACAAACATCACCAGCGAGTGAACTAATAGCGTGTTTGTCCACTATTAGTTCATCTCAGCGAGTGAGCCAGTTAGCGTGTTTGTCCACTACTGCTCATCTCCTTCTGTAAGAGCTGTATTGTTTGATTTAGATTAGCTTTGGCTAATCTATTCCGCAATCAACAATAGATAAATTTTATCAATAAAGGAATTTATCTTTCAGCTTGTCTTGTATCAGCAACTGGACTACTTGTTATAATTATATATTTATGTTCAACTTGCTGTCACTTAAATGCAATTAAAAACTTGTTAAATAAGTTAAACATATTAAGTAGAAAAGTTTTTAATTGTATTCAACCCCCCCCCCCCCCTTCTACAATTAACTCACTGTTAACGATTCACAATCACTTACATTATAGTGATTTGGGACTCACAGGATTGATAAGATTATTGAAAGTAATAATTTAAAAATATATGTTTGAAGGTGAACATATAAGATGAAATGGTTTGTTATGAGTTAATATTGATAGTATGTTAACTTTGAATGATCAAACCATGAATAGAGAATTGTATATGCATGTACAGAAAGATTATAAAATTAATTGCTTGTGATTGGTTTGAGGTTGGGTCAAACTAGAGAAAAGCAGTTAGAAAATTTTATTGATTGGTTGATTGAAATAGAAATTGACAAGTAGTCAACTGTTTGTGTTGAAATAGTTTAACATAGATTGAAATGTTATGATTGTGTGGAATGTGATTGAATTCCTAGATTGATTAAATATGTTGAAATGGGTCATTTAAGATCCAAAGGAGATAGATGAAATCTCTAAGTTTGAGAAACTTGATTTATTACTTAAAGCTAGTATTAAGTAATTGAAATAATGTTAAGTATTGTTGAGTATTCAGTTAGGTAATATTTGATACTTGAACTGAATACATGTTAAGGAGTTATGCAAATGTGAAGTCATTGTAAGTTATGACAAATTTGTTGAAAGATGTTTAGAGTAATTAAATCACATTGATTAGGATTGTGATAAGAAAATCTTACCAGTGTATGAGACATGAGATGATAGTCTGGATCTGGGTAAGAATGTGAGATGTAAATTAATTGAAAGTTATTATTAATTGTTGTATAAGTTGATTGATACCTCATGGTGAGTTATTTAAGTATTGAAAGAATTGAATGGATTCTTGTATTATTTGTTGCTTGTATACAAATAAAGTAAGTGATAAAGTGGTAAATTGGGATTAGATCCAAGTAAGATATGATAGGATTATCTGAAAGTTGATTGTGTTAGAGGTCTAGTTTGACCTTGTGCAATAAATTGAGAGAATATGAATTGAAAGGTTGTTCATATTTTAAGAAATTATGGGTGCATAATTGTAGGTGTTAGAGAGTAAGGGAAACCTTGAAATCAGCAGATGATGATAGTTTTCATCAAACTTTTCTTGTAAGTTTAAATTGAATTGTGGCAGATATATACGAATTAGTATGTATATAAGTGAAGGCTTGGTTAAGACCTTAACAGTCTGAATGGCCTATTATATAAAATTAAATGGAATTGATTGTGTATATGTCCATTTTAGAAAATTATTTGAAATTATGTGTGTATGGGGTACATAATAATAACAGGTATGATAAATTTTAATTGAATGAATTAAAATGTGCCATAGGTGATGTGGAGGTCAGTTAATTGTAATTAGCTTGATGTAGACATTGTTGGAAATGTGTTGAAAAGTAGCACATTGTGATATTGTGATGCTTGAATTGTAGTATCATAATATTGATTAATGTTGACTTAGCTGCTAGATTGATGGAATTTAGTACTAAGTGATTAGGCGGTTAAAGTCGTATAAATTTTAATTGCTTGTGATTAAGAACTTGATATAATCCAGTAGTGGCTTGAAACTATAAAGTTAAAATAAACTAACTGGTTGCTAAGGAAAGATTTTGGTGTCTTACCAGTTTAAATAATATATAAGTGCTAGCATGATGGCTAGTTAGGATTTGAAGGTAAATCCTAAGTATTGATAGGTGTACTGTAGCATATAATCATTAGTGTTGTGATTATTGATTGTGCTTTGATAGTTGTTGATATTGTTAAGTTGTAATGAAAGGGATTACAAATTGAGATAAGTAAGGTGGAGGTTGGTTGAATGTAGGTAATATGTTATTGTGGTACTTTTGTTGATTGAGCAAAATACTTGTTGATTGTGATTTTACCTACTGAGTTTGGCCTCTACTTTGTTTATTAAGGTGATAGTTGCTAGGTCATGTGAACATTATAGGTTGTTCAAGAGATTAGGTGTGAAACTTTTGGATGGAAAGTTGACCTAGATTGAAATTAAACCAGTTTCTATATTGTGAGCATAATAGAAATTTAATAAGGGTTTGAATTTCTGGCAGTAGAGATGTAAGGTTATTACCTAAATATTAGATTGATTGATAGTCGTAAGCTGAATTTTATTTTCAGTGTTGCTAGGTACATTGTGGTTTAATAACCACTGTTGTTGTGATATTGTTGTTGCTATTTTATTGTTAATAGAGATGAATAGTAGTAATAAGTTAAAGATTTTAGCATATTGCTAATTTCTGATGGTACAGACCTAGTAAGTGATGTTAAGTTTCACTTATTGTTGGTTGTTAAAGTGATTGTATGCTTTAAACATTTATCTGATTGGTGATAAAGGAATTAGATAGATGATTGTTCATATGATGATATTGGATAGATGCACTGTATATGTGCGTGGGTAAAGAGAGAAGCATGTACATTGGAAAATGTGCATGTGAAAAGAATTGAACTAATCTAAGTATAGCTGTAAGTTGCTATTGAGGATAAATGTATGTTAAGATTTATGTGATTATATCACATTAGTCAGATTGAGTAAGGTTAGATTTCGGGGACAAAATCTCTTTAAGGGGGGGAGAGTTGTAACATCCTCGAAATGGACCTAATTACTTTATATTATTTCTTGATTTAAATAAGTATTTAAATGTGTTTGGAAATAATATTGTTTGAATTAGTTGGAATAATTGGAATAGGAGTCGAATATTTCAATGTGATAAGTAAATTATTAATTGTTGTAAATTAATAAAGTTGTCGGTAAAATAAAATGCTTGGACTCGCAAATGGTTTTCGGGCTCCAGACAATAGATTGAGAAGGGGTATTAAATTATACCCGTATAATTGAAGGCGGTTTGGTGAACCGATTATTTATTCACTTTCCTCTTTTGGAAAGTTTCATATGAAACTTCAAACAAAAAACCCTACAAACCTTCAAACAAAAATCAAAAGTAGAAATCGAATTTGGAGCTGTGATTAGGACTGAATATCATCATCACCTTCATCTTGTGGCTACTTCAATTTGTAAGTTTGAATCAAATAGTTCCTAAGTTTTGGATTGATTGATTTTGATTGAAAAACACAAATTGGATGTTAAAATCATGTTATAAGTGTTACATGATGATTACCTGAAGTTAATTGTGGTATATAACTGCTAGAAAGTGAGTTTTGGTGATTTGGGTATAAAACCCGTATGTTAGGGTTTGATCAGTCGCAGGTCTGCTGGGACGGAGCTTGAAGCCGGCGGCTTCGTTCCCAAAACCGGCGGCTTGTAGTTTGTCAGTGGAAGCCGGCGGCTTCATGGGAAAGCCGGCGGCTTGTGTCTCCTTGTAGGAACCCGGCGGGTATAAACCTGACCCGGCGGTTGGTATAGGCTTTAAATCGTGGTTTTAGTTCTGTTACCACAATTGGTAAATTAACCGGCGGGTGTGAACATGTAGCCGGCGGGTGGTGATCAGAAGCCGGCAGCTTCTGAGGGAAGCCGGCGGCTTGATAGGCTTGATAGGCTTGATAGGCTGCTATCACATTTCTTGTCTGATTGTTAATAGTAATGTGATTGATATCTGATATATGTTAATATATGATAATAGTTATGTTGTAATAACTAATATACAATTAGGAACTGGTAATGTTGATATTAATTATGTTAAGTTCCTAATATTATTGATTGATATAAGTTCAGTAATGATGATATTGATTACTAACTTATATTTGATTGTTGATTCTCAGATATGGAGAAGGTTCAGTGATATTAGACTACTGAGTGGAGATCTGAGGTATTCGGTGAGTGGATCTATAACCTCAGTGTGATTTGGTTGTAATAATTTGGTTACAATAAGTAATTTATTGTATTACTTTGATAGAATGTTGTTGTCTAAGATATCTTGCCAGGATAGTTTGGCTGTTTGCTTACTTGGCTGATTGAGCTAGTATGTAAGATTCTGAGGTCAACTTGATTTGATGGTTGGACTTGTTGTTGTTGTAAACGACAGGAGATCTTGGAACTTGAAATGTTGGTTCAGAGATCTAGGTCGTGTGTGATTAACAACAGGTTATCGGTAATTTCTGTATAGGCCAATACAGATGATTGATAAGAGTTCCTTGAGTACCAAACCGGTATTAGGGTGTCTCAGGAGCCACCGGTCCTCATGACGTTGATTGTTGATGCTTGATAGGAAGTTGCTAGATTGGATGAGTGATTGATTGTCTGTTTATTGTTATTTGATGTAAACAGATTGTTAGGCTAAGTTAGGCTGTTGTTTATAGCTTCATTCACTTAGCGTTGTGCTAATCCCACCACAGTCCTTCCTGCAGGTTGAAATTGATAGGATATCTTGGGCGGGGCGGGAAGTGTTTGGAATGGATGGAATGTTTGACATACTTGTACTCTGATGTCATTTTGATTACTAATGAAGTGTTTTAAATTATATAACACCGAGTTTGTTGTAAAGTGATATAATTGAATTGAAAAAGTTTATTGACATTTTAAGTAATGTATAACATTGCTAGTATGTTTGAAATCTACGCTTCCGAGTCGCCATTATTATAATGATAGTTTATAATTATCGAGGGGTGTTATACATACAGTGGCCGATATGGATTACGATAGAGGATACTATCTTGCTGATGGGATATACCCGTCATGGGCAGTGTTTGTGAAGGGATTTTCAAGCGAGATTGATCACAAAAGGGTTTATTTTAGTAGGAAACAATCAGCCGCCCGGAAGGATGTTGAGCGGACTTTTGGTGTTTTACAAGGAAGATGGCATATACTACAACAACCGCAAGATGTTATACTGTAAACGCTATCCAACGAATCATGTATGCTTGTATTATACTGCATAACATGATAATTGAAGACAACAGTTTCAACATTGCAGAGAACGAAGAATATTATGTACCTGTTGGGAACATACAAAATTCTTGGATCGAGAGGTGTAATACATACGAGAGGAAAACAAAGGAACTACGTGACCAAGAAACGCACGAGGGACTTCGAACCGACCTTGTGGAGCATCTTTGAAGGAATCGTGAACAAAGGTGAAATCTAGCGCATGCTTCTGGATCGGGAACGCAAGCTGAAGTTGAGGATGAAGATGACGATGAATGATTAACTTGTATTGCAATTAATTGTTTTTAGGATTTCTTAAATTATGTATTTTATTTAAGTTTTTAGGACTTGTAATTTTTATTATTTGTTTTTAATGAATTGAATGTATTTTATTTGATTTATATATTTTTAACTATTAATATTAATCATATAATTACATTAAACAAACAAATAAAACAAATAATAAAATATTTTAGAACACTGTCTACAACACTGTTACCACACCACAGAATTTTAACTCACAACATTTTCGAGAATACTGTCCTAAACACTGTAAATACAGTGTTACCACACCCCGTGCTCTAAGTAGAGATTACATGTCAAGTGTAGACTAGTGATGACTTATCTTTTATCTTTTATATATATATAACAGAATACCATGGAGCAGCTTGGACCCTTCGATGGGTTCCTCCCTTAAGATCTAACGATTGTAGTTAATTTGTATAATTACACTTAGCCCCCTAATTTAATTTATTAATATAATTTATTAAAATATAATATTAAAAAAAATCTGGAAAATCTCTCCTATATTTTAAGATAATAAAATTGCCCAACATATACGGACTAAAACACATACACATACGGAGTCTTCTTTAATATAGTTTATACGGATTAGGGTTAGGGTATTCATCACACGATCACCACCTTCAAATCACCGCCATCATACTTCCGATCTACGACATCGCTCCATTAACTGTTAAACGTAGATCTGCAAGTTTATGTATTTTTGTTTCTTCCTACGTGTTTGTAAGTTTTAAGTTTATGTTTGTAGTTTAGGATTTGATTTCATAATTCATCTCCATGATACTATTATGATTAAAATTGATATTTGTACATAATTGCAGGTGTTTGTTACTGAATTTGTGAAGGTTATAAGGTATTACAAAATTAATGATACAAAGATGATTAAAATTGATATTTGTACATAATTGCAGGTGTTTGTTACTGAATTTGTGAAGGTTATAAGGTATTACAAAATTAATGATACAAAGATGATTTTTTGAGTAACAATACATGTATTTTAACTAATTTTGGGATTGGTTAGCTGTTTTTTTTTATATCGCAACAATCCTTAACCATTACATGAACTGTATATTAAAATCTGAATTTTTTATTCTTTATCTTATTTATGTGAACTCCAGGATGATTTATAACATTCTACTTTTTACTTATTTTAATTTTAATTTTGTTTCAACCAGATGTAGATATGCAAATGGATGAGGAATAGTGTCATGGTTTAGTAAGTTTTCTGCATTTGTGGTTTTTTACATATTTTTGAGACAACTACGTGCTCAAGCTAATATTTGTTGGAAGTGATATATCGCTTTCCGAGTACAAATCCTTTTAGTGAAGTTAATACTTTTGTTGTTTTCTCGTGCTCTCAAAAACTTCTATATTACTATTACATAAACTCATAATATGTATATGCATTAATACCTTTTTGTACAGCGTAGTGAAGGAAATTACAGACAACCCATGCTGTTAAGGCAGTTGCGGTGGTAAATTACCGGAATTTAGTGGCAAGCCGGTGGTGGTGAAATTTAGTCGTCCTGAAACGTGGTCACAAGTATAGTTACGAACAAAATAAAATCATGCCAATCATGCCAATTGGTTCAGGTAGCGTTCAACAACCACCTGTGGCGCCATACCGCCCACAACCACCGTTTAGGAAGGATAGGGTGGTGGATTATAGTGGTGGTAGGGAGGTTATTAAGGCAAGTTCATCTCGCGGTGGTTTTAAGAAAAATGGGAAGAATTTATATGAGCATCAACATCCTTTAGAGCGAGAAACTATTGGTTAAGTGGTGGTGATTCTAATTGTAATGGTGGTCGGAATAAGTACATGTTTTTACAAGTGTTATCATTTTTCTATATCGTAAAGTTTAATAAGGATTAACCGAAAACTTGAATTTTGATTGTGTTTTTTTCGTATGTACTTTTCTGCAGTCCAAAATTGTTGCTAAATATCTTGGACAACTATTGCATACAATGCAATGAGCAAGTGGAGGATGGTGAAGATGATCATCCATTGTCTTCATATGATTTCGTGTATCTACCCATTGGTTTTGTGTAAGTTTTCTAATTTAGTGATTTATTTATTTTTGAAGTTTAGTTTTGTGATTAAAAGTTAAATGTTATTTCATGTATGAATTTGGAGAAGGGACAAATGCAATGTAGGATATGGGTTTGTGAATATGACATTACCAGAAGCAACATGGAGGTTATATAAGGCATTTCATAAAAAAAAGTTGGGAGGTTTTAAACTTCAAGAAAATTTGTGATGTTTCTTATGCTAGCTAGATTGCAGGTATTTTCTATTTTTCCTGCTGTTAGTTACAAACTATCAACACTTATATGACACTATTGGAAATCATTAATCATTATATTGCATAATCATTAAACATTCGTGTTCATAGTCAATGCATTTCAACTCAATTACACTTCTACTCTACCATTTAGTCCACTCCAATTGCAATATAAGATAACTCGCGAGCTACTAATATTTTGACTTGAAAAATATCCAAAATCTACTCGAAATATTCAAAATCGACTCAATACTGATGAAGTCAAGCTGGAGCTACTTGAGTAGACTTTCGGGGCGAACTCGAAAGGCTCACGAGCCAAATTGAGTTCGCATTGTTTAACATATTTACTTTTTGATAAAGTTTGAGTTGAGTCAAGCATAAAGTATGTATCGAATCGATTAAATATTACAAAGTATTTCTTATTTATTTGATACCCCTATATTAAAACTAATAACTGAGGCGAGTCCGGTAGGGCTTGAACGTATTGGTTAATTAATTAGTCGAGTCGAGTTTCAAAAATGACATGCATAAATATTCCAACTTTTGTTTATCGAATAGGTAAATATACACCTAATAATATGCAGGGCAGATGTAGAGGGGGCATGGGGGCAGTCGCCCCCCCCCCCCACACAAGAATTTTCAAGTCATGTAAAAAAGTAATTTTTTAAAGGTATTTCTAATATTTTATAGATTTTGCCCTCCAAAGATGAAAAAATAATTAAATTTTTTTTTCCCCTCCCAATATATTGATCCTAACACCCATAATGATTCATAACGTACAACGTACATGATGCCATAATATTGCAAGTCAGATTAATGCTTAATCTATATTGCAAGCTAATGTGAGCAAGCATTTGCTTTGGAATTATGTGGAACTTAAAAGGTGTAAGAGGTGCTCATCAAACAAGTATCTTAAATGTGTATAGCCTCAAGAAACATTGCAGCATGGAAGTCATTCAATAATCAATCCGATACATTTTTATGTATTGCTTGAAAGGTCACATGCAATTACACCCTTAAGAATTGACTACTATAGAAAATTACTAAAGGCTTCTCCTAATAGTTCTTTGTTGTAAATTTAGATGCTAATTTATTTGTTGTATAATGTTTGGATGTGTATTGGATTATAGCATTATCAAACGTAATAATCTTTTATTTACTAAAAACTTTTGTTATGAATTTGTAGATTAATTTGATCCAGAAAAGTTTATTGTAATTGGTTGGCTCAATTTCAATGTGGCTAAGATGAAGTTTGTGAAGATGTTTTAAAAAAGCTAATGGAAAAAGTTGGTATGGCCGATCAATTAATCAAGCAAAGCAACTCTGTTTTTTGATCATGATATTAATGATGACTATGTTGTGGATCTCAATTTCATATGTTCTAATCTATCTATAGTATATACTTAAAGCAAAATAATATGGGTCAATCCCAACCCTTAATTGATTTTTCCCAAATCGATCTGACGATCTAGATTAATTATTGATATTTAACACCCCTAAAACCCCTAAATATATGTATATATTCATATTTAATTAAATAATTAAAAAAAACAAATCCTAAATAAAATCAACCAAATAAATATTCCATCAAAATAATATCTTCCGTCCTTACCTCCAAAACAATGTAAACATAAACCCTAGCTTTATACGTTTCTTCTCCAACCCCCATCTGCCACACCATCTCAGCCACACCCTGCTGTCACAACGCTACCTTCACCATCTCCGGCTCACACAACCACCACCCCATCGAAACCACACCATCACCACCACCCCACCGAAACCACCATACCACTGACCTCTAGCAAAAAATCAATTAGTGTCATATACAACAGATTCTTAATGTTTTTCATTACCGATGACCTTGGCGTGAACCTCTGAGAAAATGGCTCCAAGGAAGGCGGTGAAGAAACATGTGATCACAGGTTTGTACTTCAATAAAGTCGCTTTCCACATATTCATATGTTCGTTCTTCATGTGCTTAAACAATATTTGTGCTCTGTTACAGTTGAGATCATCAATCGAATTAAGCAAATCTGATTATGATGGGGGAAGCGGCAAGAGTTTAGCAAAGCTTTCTGGTGGTGTTGTAATTCTAAAGGTTAGTTCTTTGTTCTAATTGAGGGTGACATTTGACCTTGAGCTTTGTTTTAATATGCTTACAAGTTACAACCTCTTCAGTCTATTCAATAAAGAAATTGCACTATTATAATAATAGTTAATCAAGTTTTTTACTCTTGTGGATTGCATGACTTGCATATGAAGTTCAAGGGAAAAAATGTTACTGTTCAACTCTGACCCGTGTTAAAACTACTATTCTGATCCCAAACCCATTAGTGCAAATACAGCCAAGAAAACCATCTGATAACAAACATGTTGGTATGTTGATCAAATATATTAGTGCTTTTCAAGTCATTATTTTGGTTCTCTTTCATAAATATTACCAGATGAACTTCAAAGGCTAACACTTCAGTAATCATAATACAAACAAATGTATTTAAACACAGTCTTACACATTATAATAATACTCACATAATTATTTTTAAGACCAATGTATAATTATAATACTCACATGATATGGAAAGAAGTAAGATAGGTGATTGCCAATTTTCATTCAATATTTACAAGTGGACCTACAATATAACATATTTTATATTGCATATTTGATAGGTTTATTGAAAAGGATCCCAGGGGCAACTTATAATAGAACAAATATGGCTGATTGTGGCGAAGGATCTTCACCGTATATCTGCAGGTCATACTAAAGGTTTATCGCTTATTCATAACTTAATATACTTATTAATGTTGTGGTAGTTATTTGATAAGGATGTTGTCTCGCTTTCAATCTATAGATTTAAATTTTTAATACAGATTACCGAGATATTGGTGATCCTTTGTTTGTTTGTTCTAATTGTCAAGCCGGGTTATGGCCAAATGAAGCAAAAACAGCAACAAACAATTGAAGAAAACCATCTACCACCTCTGTTGTTACAATGGGAAGGTTGAGTTACTTGAGATCGTACAAAACATAAGACGTTATAATATGATGTTCAGCTTTACTTCGAAGGTAAGATAGATTAGAGAGTTCCATGGTCCATATTGCTTTCATATGGGTGGTGATCTGTACACCACCAAATATTAGCCATACACCACTAAAGTTGCTTTACAGTGTTGTACAGTACAACATAATGATGCATAAAAATGGTGTATGGCTAATATTTGGTGGTGTACAAATCACCACCCCTTTCATATGCATGGTCAAACTTATCATACGGCTGGCAGTTTTGCTTCCAGATTAAGGCGATATCCCACGTTTTGCGCAACTCTACATATATGACACCGGTCATAGAATAAATGTGTACATCTATGTTCAGACGGAGGCAGGACGCTATATTTCACGAATAACATTTGTTGATTACCTTACAGATTGAGTTACTTTGACCAATGTTCATGCTAATCACCAAATTTGTGATCCTGGTAAAGCTTCATGTAATTCTGGTTTATATAATGATTTGGAGGACAAAAGTGTGGTTATGAACATGGTTTTGAAGAATGTAATGGGCTTGAATGACAAAGTGATGGATATTGGTATAAAAGTGGAACACGACTGGCATAGAGGTTACTAAAAATACTTTCAAATTCAAACTATAAATATTCAAGATTGTTACCATAATAATCAATCACCAATATATCAATTATACATGGAAATTGACTTTGTGATTGCTTATATATATATGGAAGGTTAGATTTGTAATCATGCTATTTAATGGTTAAGAGATTATAAAAAACCAATTTTTAGAACGGTTAATTAACAAAATCCCTATTAAATTAAAATAAAATCGACTTAATCCCCGGTGGGGTTTTATCATCTCTTTGGGTATGCATATCCCAAAAGGTTGTTACATATCTAAATTTATTTAAATTTCGTTTTTCCTTAATAAAAATAAAAACACACAAAAAAAAAAGCAAACCACTTATAAAAATAAATAACCAAAACACTTAACAATCACCCGCGTTGTCGCGGGTCTTATATCTAGTGTTTAGTTAAAAAACAAACTATTTGCTAAGTAATATTTGTTGTACTATTTGTTTTCCTTTCAAATGTATTGTGCTAAGTGATATTCTAATCTTAATAATTAATGAAATTTTATTGAACGTATAAACTTAATTTAATAAATCAGGTTAATTTGTTTGTTGACCATAAAGGTTTGAATTCCGTTTTATATGAAATAATTGGTTTTTATTTGCCACGATTTATAACTTCTACCTATTTTGTTGTAACTGAACACAGTAAAAAAAACACTTATCACTTAAAATTTGTTTAAAGTTGTGATCAAGTCTAAAATAAATACTAGATAAAACATATTATTTTATAATTTAGAAGACAATAACAACCAATAAATAATATCTTATCTCTTAAAATTTGGAAACTATTTATCAAATCTCTTATAACTGAACAAGATAAAAAACATAAATGAAACGTATCTTTTTATAATTAGATAAAGAAATTTTTATGTTTTAAAATTCTTAAGATCTTATACTAATGGAACTAATCTAACATATGTTTACTGAAAGTTTAAAATATATTATAATCAAATCATTATAGTAAATGTAACTTTCTCATCTTATGTTCAAATTAAGAAAAAAAAAACCAATAATAAAAAAATAATGTACTAATGACGAAAGAAATCACATATGTACAACTTTAACAAAAATTACTCATTATATAAAAAATTTAACAATACAAATCTAAACATCATTTAACTTAAAACTATTTTGTAACAAACACAAATATCAAAGCCCGCGTTATCACGGCTTCACCTGGTATTCAAGATTTTGGCACAACAGACGAACTAATTAATGACTTTGTATCCAATATGTTCGATGGGCCTGGGTTTTATATAACATGTTTGATGGGCCTTGGCTTACTGTTAACTAAATCCATCCCATAGGTTATATATACAAACAAAATATCAGTTATGCCTGATTCCCCAAACCCTAAGATCCGTCTTCTTCAATTCACGATCGGTTTGAATACAGATTTTTAATTTTGATTTTTGTTACCACTGCACCATGAATCTATGTAGGATCAACAACCCATTAAACAAAATCAAACAACGATTGATGCCACCACCTTGTTTTGGTAATGGGAATTCTAATAAGGTTCACAACATGCCTGCTGCTGCAGCTGCAGCTGATGGTAATCGTTTGGCTAAAGAACAACCGTTTAGTTTATTCGACTACTCCTTCCCCAAGATTACAGGCATGACCTCCCCTTTAACTTCCTGTCAAATACTTAGACCTGGAATGATTCTCTGGAAAAATTACATCAGCTTTAGAGGCCAGGTTTGTTATTTCTTTCTGTCTGCTTAATAATTAGGGTCTCATCTTTGATTAAAATTATAAACCAATTTAACTTTTAAAGTTATCTTACAATTCTGCTATCAGGGTTATATTGGTACTTTGATCTTGTTTGTTAGACATTGTACTCCAAACGTATTTGCACAACATTCACATATCCCTTCAGAAAAACAGGATAGTTCTAGCCTTGCACTATTTGCACACCATCAGTGACGCGCAATTGGTGCTGAAACAACACCCAATCAACAATTCAGTATAGACAAGAAACAGGAAAACCCATAAAGTTTTACTATTTGATAATAGTATGAATAATTTTTGTTTAGTTCAAATTTGAATGCTTAATACAGCAGGCATCTAACCATTGTTTAGGTTGAAATTGTCAACATATGTCAAAAATATGGCAACCGTCCCCATGGTTTTTACATTCCCGATTACCCAAGAGGAGTCAACTCAGAACTACAGATTATGTGTTTTGGTCGATTCTGGGACCCACATACAAAGTACGACGACGGGTCATGTGAAGTAGCACGGATTCCTAAGAAACTCGTCTCACTTGTGGAGGGCATAATCCAAGATTCTCAATCCCATCTAAACTCGGAGGATGATGAAGCACTTCCTTCAATGTCCCCAGATGTTTGTATCGTCAATTTTAACAGCATCTGTGGTCGACTTGGTTTTCGTCAGGTTAGCTTTTACATACAAGCGTACATATAGTTGCGTAGAAAACAGGTACACTTTGGCGTAACTAGATTTTAAATGATTTGGTACACTTGACATTTATGTGTAGTTTTAGGCAAAAAGTATCAAGTGTTTTGCACATTATGTTGATCTGAAATTGCATATTTATTTGTATAATTAGATTTGTTTCTGTTGTCTATTTTGTTGGGTAAGAACGGTGATTAGTCATCTTTGGAACATGAAAATTGGTCGAACAGATACTGCAAAAATCCAAAACTCAGTTGCTTTGAACTTGTGATGAAAGACCAGCAACAAAGTGGTAATTTTGTGTCTTGTGTAAATATTTGAGAATGGCATTGGGTGCACGCTTCGAATAGAAGGCTATATTTCCAGTTAAAACTGTCAGGCTCATGTTTTTATCATCATTTAACAAAATCCAAGTCGACGTATTTATAGGCTACTAATTGGATGTTAAATTTTTGTTTTAATGTAGGATTGTGATGAAAGCTGTTCCAGTCTCGAAAGAGGATTGCCCGTGGTCTCCATCACCATTGGCAACCGTGCTGAATTCATATATGGGCATACAAATGATGAATCGAAGGCTGAGAGTGTCTTGATGGAATCAGGAGACGCGTTGATATTTGGTGGAAAGTCTAGGCATATTTATCATGATCTCAAGGGTGTCGAGCCGGACATGATTCCTAAGTCTCTTTATGAAAACGCCTTGCTTAAAGATGGCATTCTTAACCTTACCTTCAAAAAGTTCTGAACACACTCTACTTATGTACTTATGCTGGTTTACGTTCAAAGAATTATTAACTCACCTACCTATGTTGGTTTTTGGTGTAAATAAGCCAAAATGTTGTGTGTCTGATCTTTATGACATTTAATACAGGTGAAGGGTCTTTATTTTAATTGCTAGTAGTTAAGGGAGCGAGATGATAGTTAGTTTAGCCATCCCTGAGGACCCTGCCGTCAGTTAGAGCAAAGGGGGTGGAGTATATATATTCGTTGTTCAAGACCAAGAATGTCGGGAGTCTGGCGTTCGCCACTCCCCGATTGTGTTGCTTAATAGTTAATATGATAAATTGTTTAATGTATAATTATAGTTTAAATTGTTTATTTAAATTGGGTTCATATAAAGTTATCCATATTAAGTTAAATAGGGTTTATCTGTTTGCAAGAACTCGCATAATGGGTCTTATTTTGTTCGCTTATTTTGTCAGCATATACAATTACAATATAGATTATTATTGTTGGAAGTTTTAGTTCATTCCAACTCATATGGACTGTTATTACTGAAATAAATGTGGAGTTACCGGGAGTCATTTAGTTGTTGTCTTGTTGATTTGATTTCCAATAATCCGTTAAATAATATCAAGTCTTTAGCTAAGTTGAGTTTTTATAAGTAGTTACGTTATTGGTGGTTATTACTCATTTAGTAGACTAAACTGATGATGTATTGCCATCATTTATATGTTATCACAAGTATCAGAGTTAGCAGTAGCCATGTATAGCTTATACGAAAAAGATATCAAGAACGGCATCATATATTGATGCAAAGCTTATACGAAACAAATATATTCAAATAAGAATCGAGGGCGTACTTCTTTTGTTTATGCTAAGAACAAAGAAATTGTCGCTCAGACTTAATTGATAGTGATTGTTTCAACTTCACAGAAATTATATATCATAAGCATCCTAGTAATCCATTCCCAAAGATTCGCATATGATGCCAGTGATCATTTCTGTCACCTTCAAATGCTAGTATGGTAGCATTACAGTTCCTATGTGCCCGTTAGTAAATTCTTATTTAAACTTCTTTGTCAAACAAAGATGATGAAGAAGATGTTGGTACCTATAGTGTCCTAAAATTACAATACATTAACATTAATACTACTATATTACTCCGTGTAATTAAGTATTATATATTTGGATAAAAGCAAGTGCAGATACATTGAGCCGGAGTAACTTGTTACATATATACTACTGAGCTAGATAGCGGGGCCACAGAACTGTACCACCCATAAACGCAACCACGTTACTCCCTTGATTTGGAACCTATCCATATCATCATATCGGAGGCAGAGCTAAAGCAAAGGCTGTGTGTAGTTTAGGCAGATTGAAAACTTGCCTAAGATAGCAGAGTAAGAAATTGTTCATAAAAATGAGCTGTAAAAGGAACAAGCAACTCTATCTCGTAAGAGAGTTTAAAATCGAGAAGGCAATCTAGTTTACATTTGACTTGAAAATGAAGGCGATCTAGTTTGAGTACAGTTATTTAAGGATATGTTTCCAACTGGACATTTTCGAAAGCTCAGGCCTCGAGCTGACTGTCCATTCAGGTTCAACATCATGATAATGCTTATCAAATTGAATGTTTTGGTCTCTCAAATATGTTACGACCAGGTAAAACACGGTTCCAGCAACCTCATCACATGAGTAATTTAGTCAAGAAAAAAATTATTTTCTTAGACACGTTAAAAAAAAACCGATCCATTTTTTGTCACATCATACTATTTTATCAAAAATCCCAAGATATCACTATTCCAAGTACTATAATCAGCTCAAATTACAATACAATTGAGAAACAAAAATTACAACCAAAATGTACTCTGTAAAGAAGTGAGATCACCTACTAACTTCATTCAAAACCTACGAATATCTTTAGGGGGCTTGAAGTTGACTGGGTGAGTTTCAGGGGTAGCATTTTGGTCTTCTTTCCACATTTTAATTGTTTTGTCTGCTTCACATGTAACCAGCCTGGAGCCTGTTTGGTCGTAAGCCAGTGCATATATTCCAGCCTCGCTGTCCAATGACCCTGAAACATCAAACACATGTTTCAAATATGGATTAGTATAACTACTTTTAATAAATTAATTTTAGAAGCTTTATGCCTGAATAATGCAATATACATTTCAAATACACACTTCATGTTATTTTCAATCCACGGGACCTCTTTCAACCCCTAGATAAACCATAACCTAGACCGACCCATTCATAAATTAAACCATAAACTAAATCGACCCATTCATGCAAAAGTAGATGTTCGCTATTAGAATGGATAAAAAAGGAACATACCAGGTTGAACGATTGTTTGAGATTGTTGGAAGCTATGGCCACTTTTCCAATCCCAAAACCACAGACTCCCATTATCACCTGTCATCAAAAAGTTCATCATTAAATACTGAATAATATATAATATAATCATCAATATAAGAACGGTTTAAATATGCATAGCTGTTAGTGTGCAGAGATAATGAAGAAACTCTCACCTCCAGTAGCCAAGACGCCGTCTTGATTGACCGTCATTGCATTAATTATGGTCTTCTGTTGGGAACTGCAGATGAAAAACAAAAGAAAATAAAATAAATAAATACTTCACCTAAAAAGACCAATGTTACAAGAATGCTCTTTCATATTACACTTTCTATCAGATGTAGTTAATTATATACTTGCAGTAATGCCTTACAGAAATACACCCTTAGAATAATAACCATTTAACTTAAATGGATACCCACAAACCAGGAACATTTGTGGCAGATAAATATACCCAATTTATATCGGGTAATGTATTACAGATCATTACGTGTATTTTGTGGATTTCCTGTGTATGGTAACATATTGTCATATCTAACTCTATGATTCAACTCGATCAAGTTTACACTATTCTTTATCCAGAAAAAACTTTTTATTTGTTTCATGAGTCTTTTGTATGGTGTACCTTCATCATGTCTTCATAGGAAATATATTACTTAGGAGAAACTTAACATGTGCTTTCTAATCAAACAACCAATCAAAAATGTATTTGACTATAGGATCAAAAACACAAAAAAAAAAAAACGATCTCATAACAGAAATTTTAATTGCAATTGGTATAAACTGGATTTGACTGGTGGAAAACTCACAGCATGTTGTGCAAAAACTCTCCTCTTGGAAGGCTGAACTTCTTTGTGTTGTCGGCTGATGCCGAAGCAAAGCTATCCCTGCAATGCAAATAGAAAATGTCAAGTTAACGGAAAAGAAGTTATTCACAATATGATGAGAAAAATGATCTAGTAATAGTTAGGCTTTTAAAAAATGTTTTTAAGGTAGAGTTACATACTCAGTAGGATGTTGGGCCAATGCACGCACAGATTTCTTGTGATGAGTAAGAGTTGCCATTGTTTTACCTAAATGTCGTGACCAGTTTGAAAACATATCATAAGGATGAACACAAGCTTGCAATCAAGTATGCCTTCTAGTATTCAACAACAAATAAATAATAATAAATTAAAAATATTACCGTATCTAAGATCCCAGAACTTTATGGTTGAATCATGAGAGCCAGTTACAACTTGAGGATCCTGAAAAATATTTTTAAGATTTAGTATTTTCAACATACTAATATTACTAATGGCAGAAAAATAGGTCGGTCGGGTGGTGGTTCAAAACAGTTAAAAGTTCTGTGCGAATAAAAAAAGGGGAGGTTGGGTAGGGTTATACGAGCACACTTTTTGTCTGGATCTTTAGTTTTATACAGATAATTAGTGTGTCAAACTTGAGTACAAACATTATATTATCTCAGTATAGAATGTAATTTTAAGGAAAAATGATTGGGGACTCCTTAAAGCATTGGAAGTACAGTTTGGGCAACCCATTTGACCCGTTTCTATTTTAGCTACTTTTTTACATGTAAACGAGCTGGAACGGCCACTACCAAATATGATCAAGTATAAAATGTCCAACAAACAGAAACCATTGAGCCTATTAGGATTGCTTACCGTTGGTCGAGTAAAAACTGAGCACACTGTATTATCATGTCCTGATAAAGCATGAATTTGCATCTTGCTGCGAATATCCCACACCTGAAATTACCATTGTGCCGAATGTTAACTTGAAAATCACAAATACATAACTTTAATGATCAATAAATCCAACATTTCATACCCGGCAAACAGAATCACGACCCCCTGTTAGCAAAACATCAATAGTGGGATGAAGGGCCAAGCAGTAAACACCACTAAGATGACCATGATATGACCGAATAACCTTTCAAAAC
Organism: Pseudognaphalium luteoalbum; assembly: GCA_963422505.1. NCBI lineage: Eukaryota > Viridiplantae > Streptophyta > Magnoliopsida > Asterales > Asteraceae > Pseudognaphalium > Pseudognaphalium luteoalbum. Next base: position 32,505,459 of record OY730195.1, read on the forward strand.
AAAACCAGGAATGTCAAAAATCATACTCCATGATTCCTCGTGCATACTGATAACAAGAATAGATTTTAAGTTGGTCAATGACAAAACCTTGTTCTGTTCTAGGTCCCAGCATTTAACTAGTTTGTCATCACCAGCAGAGAACATGTAGGTATGCCTAGTGCTAACAGCAAGACCTACAATACACAAAATTGGATATTTTTGTAAAGTGTATAAGATCAAGGACAATCTAGGAGGAAAAACAATTGAAGCAGGTAACAAGTCAACTGGCTTCAGGTAGAAAAGAAATTGGTCAGGAGCACAACGTGTAGGGATCTAAAACTTGTAATTTTTTTTATAAACAGATACTTCAAATATGAGAGCAAACTTCGGCCTAATGGTATGTGGGAACCCATCAACCAAGCAGTTGTGGGTTCAAGTCTAATTGGAGATAATGTGCATAATATGTGTGATTGTACATAATAATAGGTGGGATAGGAGAGATAATATATATATATATATATATATATATATATATATATATATATATATTTCATAAAATCAACTCGCTAGAAAACAATGATCTAAGAGTTTTTACGCATTACAAATACACTTCAGGTGATTTTCAACCCCTTTGACCTATTTACTTTGTAGCAATATAAATACTTTACCTGTTTGACCTGCTAGAAATAAAGAAAAAAATAGCCAAGCCAACCCACGCATAAGTCAATGGGTCAAAAGTTTTACCTCAAAACGACAACATGGTTTGCTAATTTCTAAATAGGTATGTACCCCTGATCAACTGAAATAACTGCTTATTTGCTTAATTTAGAAATCGAACCTCGAACTTGTTCTATATGCCCAGTTAGTGTCAACCGTAATTCTCCTGTTCCAACATCCCAAATCTGTCCACGGGAAACAAAAATCGTTTAGTGACAATTTAAGAAATACAGATCCATTAATTAAAAAACTGTTGTAAACTCGTTAAAATGTAAACTACAATTAGCTCTTCCATTTACAAACTTACATAACCTAAGAATACTTGGAGCACTGAAACAAGTTGCAATAGAAGTATAGATTGGGATGTCAATGATATACACAAATCCAATTGTAGATACTATGTGTTCATTTAACATGGATAGTACACGTATTTGGTAACAAATCTTCCATCTTGTACGTAGCCACGTAGGTATATATACAGTAGCGCATCTGATCTATTTTACATCCACTAAGTTTATACATGATTCGTTTATTTGGATATAGCCTTTTATGTATTCCATCATCCATTATAAGTGTTAGGTAGATAATATATCACTTAACAGTTTAAAGCCGATAGATATGTATTTAGTGTAACCTTTGAACTTGAAACGTTCTTGGCAAGATACATTAAGCTCGGGATTAGAATTCTAAGCTAGTGTAAATGAATCTTATACAGCCTCCCTGATAGAGGCATCACATTTATGATATATCCATTGACGTCAAATTCGATACTGAATATAGAGTATGCACTTTCTTCCTGAACAGACATTTACTTACATTTAGATTAGACATAATTCTTATGCAAAATATGCCAACAGAAATACAAGAAAGAAATAATTAGCCTTTTTACTTGCATGTCATACAGGTACACCAAAAACCCCAAACAACAAAATAACTTATCACAGCTTTGCTAAACTTGTAGTTCCATATTTGTTAATAATATTGAAATAATTAGGTAATTACCTTAATCGTTCGATCAGCAGAGCCAGTACAGAACCACTCATTACTAGGATCAAATGCGATAGATCTCACCCATCCCAAATGACCACTAATGACCTGCAGACATAATATTAGCTCAGCTTAGTATTTATAAGCAATGCTTCAAAAATTAAAAGGATTTACACAACATGTTAGTAGCCTACCAATGTAGAAAATAAAACCAATAGGTTCTAAGCATAAGATTATCAAAAAGAATAGTAATATCAATAACCACTTCAAATATGATCAGATTGCAAGAGCCAAACCATAAAGGAAATAGACAGTTAAGTCATCCTAGAAACACCATGTTATCATCAAGAAACTATTCCATTTTATTCATCACGTGTAAGTGGATATTTGCTACGGACGTACAACCCATTTGTGACCTAGAATCTATTGTCACTCAAGTATGTATATATGATATTCTTATTTGATATGATACAAAGAGAAGCCAAACTACTAAGTACTTAAGTAGATCAAGATTCTCACTCTGTAGTTCTTCCATGGAGCATGCCATACAGGACGTGGCCACCTACTAGGGATTCTTTCCATAAGGGCTGCAGTTGAAAGATTCCTGCAAGAAACAAGTCAAACATGTCAACATGCGATACTGTACATCGATTTCATCATTATAATAAATTCATTCTGGTGAACTGTAAAAAATGATCTTGCTTGAATGTATTAGGTAAAAAGACATGGTCCTTAATATATGTAGGAATCAAAGCATATCCCAACCTTTCTGAAGTCCCATGAACAGGAACAACAGCAGTACTCTTGCCAGCCAAATTACCATCTCCACTGTAAAACAGAAATTCACAAATTTAATCAGTTTATCAATGAATAAAACTTGAAAAAGAAAAACAATGTAGCGGCAAAAAATGCTGGAAGCAGAGGCAACTGTATTGGGTTCATGAACGTTGGAATGAGTGTATTAATGCTTACAGGTTCTTTGGTTGAGCAAGAGTAGCAACTAAATCACTCTGAGTACCAGCTTTTTTAGAACTTCCGGTTCCTACACAAAGTTTAAAACTGGTCAAAATATGATTCTTCTGATCAAATTCTTCTTTTCTAAGGCTTCAGTTATTCTTTAGTATTTACTATCATTTTCATAATATTACTTGGTCACGGTAACACTATGTCACTAAGGTTTTAGCTTCACTTATGTTTTATTCGGTAAGGAATCTGGAAAGTCAACTGTTTAACATTGCTTATACTTTGACATTCAAAGTTATATGTATGTATTGCAGTTTGTATCAGTAAATTTAAACATTAATCTAAATAAACATTCATAACTCATAATTCTAAAGTACAAGGTTACATGAGTCAATCCATCATTGACGTAATCAGATTTCTTGGAAATTCATAGCTAGTGGGATCGTAATTTCAGGTTTCATGCTTCCAAGTAGCAATGACTTATGCTCGTGCAAAGAAGAGTCGTTCAATATGGCCACGGCCCACGGGTAGCCATATTTGGAACTTCTCAACTAATTTCTTAGACTAACAGCTTCACAGGCTAATAATCTACCAAATGCACCGTATTTAAGCATCCCAAAGTAATTAAAGAGCAACTAATCATCGATGAGTGCTACTAAAGATTCCCCAAGTTCTGTATCAATGTACACAGTGCACGATACACGACCTGAACTACATAACAATCCAACGCATGCAAACAAGCTTATCTAATAAGCATACCGAAAGTTTACGGATACCTGCTAGCACAAGCGCATTTGAGCTCGAAGGTGCAATTGTATTATGCTTCGCAGGCTGACTCGAACCACTTTTAATTCCACCACCGTACTCAACATGTAACTAATAATAAATCATCATTAAAAACAAAATACTTAAAAACACACATAATATAAACCCTAAAATCGACGATTAAACACAAATAAAAAGGGAATGTGATGCTAACCTTGTGGCTTAAGCGTATCTTCTTGCTGTAGGATAACAAGTAATGAAGAATTAGGTTATAAACTTATAATAATCGAATAGGTAGATTATAAAATTGAAATTAGGGTTTAGAGAAAAGGAAAGAAGAGGAAACCTGTTGGGATCTGGAGGAGGTAATTGAGAATGAATTGGAGAAAAGAGATCGAGAGATCGTTTAAGGGATTTAAAACTGAGTTTTTTCAGAGATTGTGGTTCCACCGGAAGTTCAGGTTCCGTCGTTGTTCCGGGCATCTTCGATTTGTGTTTGAAGAAAGGGACCCCGAAGAGCACCAAATTAAAGAGGCGGGTTCGGATTTTGTTCTTTTCTTATTTATTTTGTTAGGGATGAACAAGCAGAGAAATCTCTATACTAACACAAATTTTATAATTAAATGTCGACAAATTCATGCAATTGGTACACTTCGTTATATTAAAAATTAAAAATCTGTCTATTTATACATATAAAACAAAGATTTCTAGACATGCCACATCATAATATTTTATTTTCTTTAAAACCTTCTAATTTGCCACATCATCATATTATTTTTCCTTAAAACCTTAATTAATAATTACTAAGACTATTATCTATCAATTATATTATATTATATACTATATTATAATAACCTTTAAAATTCTTATATTATATTTAATATATAACAATTTTTACCTACATAAAAAAATATTAATTTTCTAATCCATATATTATACATTGCAATTAACAAATATTATCATCATCAACTACCATGTTTTAAGAAAATTAGTTCTAATAAAGATATATAAAATTGATTATTTTCTGTACAATTTGGTATATATTATTATTCAATTTCAATAATAAATTTTAAACTTTCAACAATATTAAGGTACAGTTGAAAACTTAAAAAACATATGATTAATTTTTATTTTTAAATTTACCTTGCATTGTATAGACTCAACAAATATATTAAAACTTAACAAATTAACTTACAAACTAATTTAATTGTATTATGTATTCAAACTTATACATAATAACATACAAACTACTTTAATAGTATTATATAAATGGTCGTGCATCGCACTGGCTCAATGCTTAGTTTTTATATATAAGTATTTAATTACCTATTAGAGCGTATTATTATAGTTAACGATTACGTGTTATTAATTTATAAACTTTTGAACATTGTTTGCAAAGAAGTTTGGTTTATAACTTTATTCTGAAAAGTAAAGCCGTAAAGGATTGATATATATAAAAAATATTATTGAAGTAAACGTAAAGTAATTGGTCAACACTAGAAATTAATTGTGCTATCGATAACACTGATTATATACACATTAATATATTCGACTATTTACAAATTACTATATAACTTCACTTTTCAAACGGCCGTGCATCGCACGGGCTCAATGCCTAGTAAATTTATAAAACGTAACATTGCTCAAATAAGTATATATTAATCTTTGAAAAAACACGTATACTTTGTTGAATTTATTGATTTAGTCACTCAACTATTTTTGTCACTGAAAAAACCATTCAACTTTCGTATTACTTGGTGATAAACCTTTTACCTTAATAACCAACTAAATGACACTTATGTGTAATTAAATAACTTTAAGTACAAACTCACTAGTTAAGTATCATCAAGCAATTAAATAACTTTAAGTACAAACTCACTAGTTAAGTATCATCAAGCATTTACTAGTTGTATGCTCGCGTGGTTGCAAATTCTAATAGTCGATTAAAATGATCAGTGTAGAGATAACAATTGTATTAACTTAGATTGTCATTTATTTTTAGTTTTATTTTGTATATTTACGTTGTGTTAATTTCATTTAATACTTTATGTTATAATAATCTGAAAGACAAAAAAGATATATATATATATATATATATATATATATATATATGTTCAAACATTTTGAATTATAAACTACTATAAGTTAGAGTCTTATTGATCAATTTTAGTTAAATTATTGGAATACTGTTTATTAGTTATTTCAAATTAATATGAATTAAGGTACGTTATAAATGTGAAAGTATATATTATAAGTTAAAATAAGCAAATTAGTATAAGTTGATTTTATTTTATTACTTATATTTATTATTTATGTAGTTTGTGGGTATAAATGTAATTTTTGAACTTCAAATTTGAAAACAATTGATCTAATGAGTAAATATTTTTAAGGCTTTAAGATAAGATAAAATAAGATTTAAAATTAAGTATAATTAATTAAAAAATAAACCAACATGAACTACCTTTCTCCTAGGCCCTAGTTTTTTTTTTCCTTGCATTCACCGTCAAACTCTCGAAACCTCACTTTTTCAAGAGGGTTTATGATACGGATTGCCAATGTACTTTATTTTTTTGTCTCAATGTCACCAATAAACCGGTTTTAGTACCAATATCCGGCTAGCAAACTTTTTACTTTTTTTCCCAATGTCACTAACGAAATTATTAAATTTCCAATGTCAACAACGAACTTATTAAACATGTTTTGAGGTCACAAAAGTACTTTTTAATAAGCTAAGTTTTGAATTTATTAATGTGGTGCTGCCATGTCATTTAACTTATGTGACCAGGATATCACGTAACTATTTTCATCTTCTTCGATCGACTAACATGTAATTTTCGGTTACATTTTTGAAAAATGTGGCAATTGCGTTTAGATTCCCTGGAAATGTGGTGGTTACCGTAAAAGTAATCAAAAATTATATGGTATTCAATTGGAAAAGATAAAGTTAATCATGCATGTACATGTTTAACTTACGAAGCCTGGTCACATACATAATGACAACAAAAAACGTTTGAAAGTATATTTGTTACATGTAATGTTTTTATAATGAAATGTGTTATAGCAGCCACCCTTAAAATTCTTAAAGTAAAATTTTGACTTATTTTTAGCGTGAATGGTATAAAATCATATAAATCGGGTTCGTGAATTTACAAAAATACTTACTTCAATTGATTGCTCTTAGAGCTATGTATAATATGATCATATGGAGTTTGATGTATGTTTAAATTTTGTTTACGTATTGAATGAGGTCAACGCATTATCGTTGTTGATGGTAATTTGTCATCGAAAAGTTTGGATCAAATTTAAATAATGTTGGCGGTTCTTGATCGTAACTTATTTTATCATCTTCGTCGTATTGCACGGGTACTCGACTAGTATCCAATTAGTGAGTACTATTATTTACTACAAAATGTGATGCTAGGTAAAAAGTTACTCAATTAGTTTACAAATATAAACAATCTCCTACCGAATTATCGAATAGTTATACGAATTACATAAATTATAAAAATGGAAGTACATGGAGTTATAGGATCGAGAAGATTAGGTTTGGGCCATAATTAGCATTCGGTAGCAAATGAAAATAACTAAATAAGCAGCAGTCACCACTTTCATCATTCTTCTCACCAATTTGCATGTGTTCGGATTCATATTACTGCAGGTTTAAGAGATTGAGTGAAAATGAACGTGGAACATTGAAAATATCCAACAATGAAGTTTCCCGATGAATTTGGGTTTTGGGAAAGGGGTGTGTGATTTGTACACCATTACATTTTTGCCATACACCACCAAAATCATATTTTGAACATTTTTGCCCTTGAAGTTGTGAAAGTGTTTGAAGAATTTTAAGTTGCAAGGGTAAAAGGGTCTAAAAATATATTTTAGTGGTGTATGACAAAAAAGTGGTGGTGTACAAATCACCACTCTTTGGAAAATGTTTTACTATTAAGACTAGGTTACACATTAACGTGTGTTGTTTATGAAAACTGAGATATATATGACGACGTACGTATTTATGTGCTATGTGTTGCATCAAAAATGTTAGAGTTATGAATGCACATATTGTCACGTTATGTCCGCGTTAGAGTTGTATGTATGCATTTATAAAGTATGCATTTTTATAAATGTATAATGTGTGGTTAATCTGTAATGAGCATATATGAAATTCAGAGTTAAACACGGTTTAGCGCGAGGCTTGATGTTCAGAGAATTAAAGATTAAGAAAGATACAGCTCGATTACACATTAACGTAGAGATCTCGAAATGTTATTTATAAATAAAGCATTGTCATGACATTATTGTATGTGATATTTTAATAGAAAACACACGTGTTCACTAAGCCTTTAGGCTTATGCATTTATCGCATATATCTCAGGTTTAATAATATAGAGTTGTCCAAGGAAATATGACGAAGAGATGCCTTACGAGATACATGAGATAGAAATTGTATATTTGTAGAGATGATCATGTAAAAAATGTAATTTGAATAGCTTCCGTTGTAAAATGTCGAGATAAAAATGGACAAACGTTACAAATAGTATCAGAGCAATCGATTTAAATAAATTAGGTTAGATTACAACTTAACCTAGTCTTAAACCTATACATTACTAGCTAAAGAGTAATAATATATGATTAAAATGTCATAGTCTAATAAGAGCATGTTTTGTGTGACTGTACTAGGATATAAAGAATTGAAAAGAGTAGAAGATATGACATTTAATCTATGCAATTGCGTCGGATGTTAGATTAAAAATGTAGAAACCCAAGATAACTTTAAGCATAGTTAATTTCCCTAGAAAGAAGAAGAAGAAAAAAAGAATCGAAGTTTAATGCTAAGCATAATAAAGTAAGAGTAAAAGTAAATATTATCATTTCGTATAATGTTTATAAAAGTTATAAGCTTTAATTTATTTGATAAATTCTTGTGTAGAAGCTAGTAAATCTATTGATTATGATTATATTTAGATTAGTAGTCAAATTATATGACTACATATTGTTGACAACTTGACATACGTAAAAGAATTCAAAATTTTGATTAGAGCTACTAGACGAAAATTTTATATGATTATGTATTAGTGTAATAATAAAAGTTATATTACATATATCCTAATATAAGTTGTTTAGAAAATAAAAAAATTATACCTTTTCTTCTTTTAATTATATTTGTAACATATTTTATCATTATTTCAAATTTAACATATATAAAAATACATATTAATAATTCAAAAACAAACATAAAACATACTTAGCTTGAACCTCGGTCACTTTAAACCTCTTTCACTCAATTGTTTTGGAAACAAAATCATACATAACTTTTAATCTTTTCTTATCTTATTAAATAAGAAGAACCACCTATCCTAATATTTGGACACATAAGCACTTAAATTAATGACATGTGTCCTAACTACATAATAATAAAAATTATAACATCATCGAAATGGGCCTAGTGGTAAAAGGTATTTTTCCCTCCCAATTTTAAATGCAAATTTTAAATTATTTATATAGGTTTGATTGTGAAAAAGTGGGTAAAAGAGTCTTTAAGACTTATTATAGCTAGTAAATTAATATTTGTTTTAAATTGTTCTAGATGACGGTAAAATAAAATAGTTGGTCTCGCAAATTGGTTTTAAGTTTCAGACAATAGGGATAAAAAGGGGAATACTTTAATGAAATAACTAGGTCGGTTAAAAGAGAAGTCGATCTAATTAACTTCATTTTCCCCAATTTGGTATTCACCTATTTTACACCATAACTAAAACATAGTAAGAAGATTATAAACAAACTTGAAGAATCATTGAGCTATGAATTAAACTCAAATTATCATCATCGTCACCTTGACTTTTAGCTTCCTTCCTTTTTATTGTAAGTTGTGTTCTTGTTCCCTTAAATCTTTAAAGTTGATTATAATTGAAATGTTAGGGTTAGTGATGGTTATGTGAAATTTAGGACTTGAATCATGTTATATGTTTGTTGTATAATGTTATTTGAGTTTAATTGAGGTTTTGGTAACTTGCAAAAACTGAGTTTAGCATTTTGGTTTGGAAAATTTCGGGTTTGGTTGATAGCTTGTAGGTCGCCTGTAAACAAGATGTACTCGGCGGGTACATTGTTACCCGACGGGTAACCGGGTAAAATGGGTGAATCAGGGAACAAATTTAGCCTGCGGATAACACCCAATCTGGCGAGTAAAACGAGTTTATGAAACCGGGTAAAGCTTTATACGGTGGGTAACTATGGCGGGTAACTAAAGTTGGTTTCTGTCCCAAACTTGAGTTCCGGGTAACCCCCAGTCATGGGTGATTTTTGTTTTGACATAAATACTTGTTTCATATATACATCCTATATGTATTAAAAGCATAGTATGTGTATTATATGTTTCTTAATGTTATGTAGTTTGAATTGAGTTATACAAGATCGATTACTAACTTATGATCGGTTTTGATCTCAGATCAGCAGAAGACTCAATAATATAAGACATTTGAGTTGGGGATCTTGACAGACAGGTGAGTGGATCTGGAACTCACAATCTGATTTAGTTGTGACTGTTTGGTTACAACAAGTAAACGTAGATATAATTGTTAGACTATTTAGCCTGAATTATTGATTATGAATGTATGTGCTATTTGGCCTTCTGGCATCAGTGTTATTGAGGTCAACAGTTTTGTTAGCCAGTTTGTTATTGTGTATACAACACAAGGGCTTTGTACATATGTTGTGTGTAGAACCGGTGTTGGTGATAATAACAATTAGCTATCGGTATCTTCTGTATTGGCCATACAGATGGACAGTAAGTGTTCTTTGAGGGCCACCGTGGCTGTAGGGTTTCCTCAAGAACCATCGATCCTCATTGGTTATTAATGTGTGTTTACGGTTAATTGATGTAAATAGATAGTTATGTTAAGTTGAATTGTTTGTGACATATTCATTCACTTAGCTTTATACTAATACCACTATATTACTCCCTACAGGTCATGTTTTGAGATAAGGGCAAGCAGGAAACCGATGTTTTGCTAGGAATGTTTGACAACCCGTTAACTCTGATATAGTTTGTGATAAATCAAAGATGTTAAATTTATATAACATCTTATGTATTATGTTTTAAAAGTTTTAAACTGTTGTGTATTATGTTTTGAAATAGTTTATGTATATTTTATATAATGTATAGTAATGAAATATGTTTTAAACCTACGCTTCCGAGTCAAAAATATAATAATGGTATATAGTTTGAGGGGTGTTATATGTTGGTATCAGAGTATAGATTTGGGCGAATTGAGCATTGTAAAGTGTTCAGTCCCAAATCTTGTTTGTGATAAGTCAAACATTCCTGGGTATGGGATTTAGCATTGTATGTGAATCGGTTAGTAGGTAGGTACTAATGATTAACGGGTTGTGAGCTGTTGTTGTGATTACAGATATGGCAGATAACGAGCAACCGACCATTACCCCTAACAATGCCTCCAGGACTGATGTTCCTCCTGAGACTCATGATTATAGACATGGTCATACTGGTACTTCATTCTCTGCCGGTGAAGAAACAGATAGAGAAGAGTATATTCTTCAACTAGAGGATGAATTACAAATACTCAGAGTATATAAACAACAGATGGAGGCTGGATCATCGCAACATCATTCTCAGCCACAGCAGCCTGTAATTAGTACTGCTCCCCCATTGGTGGCATCTTCTCAGATATTTACATCTTTACCATTCTCATCTCAACTGTAGTATACTTTTGGTACATCACAACAGACTACAGTTCCGTTTTCTTCTTCTGGGCCATTTGATTATCGGATTCCTATGTTCCCACCATCCCAGCAGAATAAGGTGCGTTTTTTAAGACTTTCATGGCTAGTAAACCGTCTGAATATCAGGTTAGTTCAAATCCTTTTGTGACTCTGGATTGGTTGAGGGATATTGAAAGAAAATTTGAGGTTTGTCGCTGTGAAGAAGAAGTTAAAGTTCCATATGTTGTTCAACTTCTGAAAGGATAAGTCATGACTTGGTGGGATTCAATTACTGCAGCTTTGACACCGCAGCAAAAGGAATCTATACGATGGTCAGATTTCTATAACGAGGTTTGTAAACAGTATTGTTCTGACTTTGACATGTCTCGTATCAGACGAGAGTTTATGGAGCTGCACTTGACAGTCAATTGATGAGTTGATTTCACAGTTTTCTAAGAAACTAAGGTTCGTTCAGCAGTGGGTTCCGGATAATAGAACCAGAGTAGAACATTTTGTTGGTGCCTTACCACCCAGTTACCGGACCACAGTGAGATTAGCTGGTTCTCTTTCACAGGCTTTCACTCTTGCTCGTTCAGTTGATAGTGATTTGAGAGCTCGTGATGATCAAAACAAGGATAGGTCCTCGCAGAAATCTAGAGGTGATTCCTCTAGCAGGTAAACAAAGATGGCAGGGTAATAAACAGAACCGAAGGTTTAGTGATAAAAGTGGTACATCTGACAGATATACTTGGTGTAGCACTTGTAAATCTAAGCATACTGACCATGTACTACACAGACAAATAAGTCTATTAAATGTGGTGATCTTGAGCATGAGTTTAACGATTGTAAAGATCAGAATTATGTTTGTTGGAACTGTAATAAAGAAGGTCATCGAGCTGGCATGTGTCCTGAGGCGAAAAGACAGGGTTCTAGTTCGGTCGGGAGTTCGTCATCTTGCAGTCAAAAGCAGAAGAATCCGCCATCAGCAGCAAGTAGGGCATTTCAAATGACGGTTGACGAAGCTGTTCATACAGATGATGTTATTACTGGTACTTTTCTTATAAACTCTGTACCAGCACGTGTTCTATTTGACTCTGGAGTCAATTGTTCTTTTATATCAGTGTGCTTCTGTGATAAACTGAATTTGAACCTTACTGTGATTATAAAACCTGATGAGTTAGAAAGAGTTAGTGGCAAAATGGTTCTTGTTACCACCTCGATGACTGGAGCTAGTATAATGATAGAAGGACAGACTTTTCTAATTTCATTTCTGTTAATGCCAATTTCTAGTTTCGATGTGGTCATTGGTATAGATTGGTTAAGTCAAAATAAGGCGAATATAGAATGTCATAAGAAGTTGATAAAAATCCCTATTTCTGAATAGTCATTTGTTGTGGCTCAAGGAGAACGGGAGAATGAGCATATTCCTTTAAACTCTATGATGAAAGCCAGTAAATCTTTGTCTAAAGGTTGCGAGTCTTACCTAACTTATGTTATTGATGCCAAACTAGAAAAGAAATCTATTTCTGATGTCCATGTAGTTTCTGAATATCCGGAGGTATTTCTCGATGAGTTGCATGGTTTGCTTCCTATTAGAGAGGTTGAATATCAGATAGACCTTATTCCTGGCTCGACACTTGTAGCTAAAGCTCCGTATAGATTAGCTCCTTCTGAAATTCGTGAAATGATGAATCAGATTCAAGAGCTATTGGATAAAAGGTTTATTAGACCTAGTTCCTCATCGTGGGGTGCACCAGTTTTGTTTGTTAAAAAGAAGGATGGTACTTTCCGAATGTGTATTGACTATCGGGAATTAAATAAGCGAACACTAAAGAATAAGTATCCTCTGCCGAGAATAGATGATTTGTTAGATCAGTTGCAGGGATTGTCATATTATTCTAAAATTGACTTAAGGTCGGGTTATCACCAGGTTCGTGTTCGTGAAGAAGATATTCCTAAACTGCTTTCCGTACCAGGTATGGTCATTATGAATTTCTGGTTATGCCGTTTGGTTTGACAAATGCGCCTGTAGTTTTTATGGATTTAATGAATCGTGTGTGTCGGCCTTTTCTTGATAAATTCGTTATTGTCTTCATTGATGATATTTTGGTTTATTCAAAATCGGAATATGAACATGAAATGGATTTGAGATTAGTTTTGGAAACTTTGAAAAGAGAACACTTGTATGCTAAATTTTTGAAATGCGAATTTTGGATTCGAGAGGTACAGTTTTTGGGTCATATTATCTGTAATGATGGGGTTAAGGTTGATCCATCTAAAGTGGAGGTTGTTATTAATTGGAATGCACCTAAAACGCCTTCAGAGATTAAGAGTTTCCTTGGGTTAGCAGGTTACTACAGAAAGTTTATTAAAGATTTTTCTAAAATTGTTGGCCCGTTGACTAAATTAACTAGAAAGGATGTAAAGTTTTAGTGGGATGAACAATAGGAAATAGCTTTCCATACCTTGAAACAGTTGTTGTGTCAGGCTCCTGTGTTAGCATTGCCCAATGGGTCTGATAATTTTGTTGTATTCTGCGATGCATCTTATACTAGTCTGGGTTGTGTTCTAATGCAGCGAGATAGAGTTATTGTTTATGCTTCTCGGTAGCTTAAACCGCATGAAAGAAATTATCCTACCCATGATCTGAAACTTGCAGCTGTAGTATTTGTATTAAAAATCTGGAAATACTATTTGTATGGCACGAAATGTGTTATTTGTACAGATCATAAGAGTCAAGGTGATGATGATGATAATCTGAGTTTAATTCATAGCTCAATGATTTTTCAAGTTTGTTTATAATCTTCTTACTGTGCGAGACCAACTTTTGTGTTTTTAACTTTTAAGTCTTTTGCATTAACACATCTCGTGAGAATTTTTTAGCAAAGGACTTTCACTATTTCTATTTATTTTTTTATTCCCAAATATAATGTCTTATATATACACATAAAAAATCATCAACTCATGCAAAAGATAAAAAATAATTATCTAAATTTATGTTCATTTTGTTTTTTTAATTATTCACGAGATTTTCAACAACGGTATGTTTGGTCCGTTTTTTTTAGTCTTCTAAAATAATATTTCATACGACTTTTTGATTAGTTATTACACATCATTGTAGTCATAAAATTTTGTAGATAAATACTTGATTAAATTTTTTCTAGATAAATACTTGATTTAATTTCATGATAATTTCGAGGGTATTTTTATAGGGGATTGTAGTGGGTCGTGCTTAGCACAACCTGAAACGTAACTAGTTCATTAGTTATTATATAAAATTAATACATTCACTATATGAAGGACACATAAGCACTTGGTATGATGCCATGTGTCCTTCATTATTTATAATTAATGACATTTTAATCAACACTCTTTTCATTTAACCTTTAACCTTTAACCATATATAATTTAACCTTTAACCATTATAATTTAACCTTTAACCATTATAATTAACAATAACATATAATTTAATATTTAACTATTATATATTAATACTCTTTTCATTCTTAAAATCACACATAATATTTTTATTAGATGATATATATTTCTAATTATGTAACCTTGATCTTCTTTTATATTTCATTCTTAAGCTAACACATGAGCTTAATTTGGTCACATAGACTTATACAAATTTGATTAATCACCAACATTCTTTTTTTTAATAAAAACAAGAGCTTTTAAGTTATGTAGATTTTAATAAATAAATAAAAATCAATTTGACACCTAATAGACAAATAATGCTTATTAGATTAAATTTTCTTTTTACACTTAGAACTCTTAATTCTATCTAATTAATATATAGATAGTAGCTAAAAGTATAGTTAAGGTTGTTCATTACTCGGGCATAACCAAATGATTTAATTCCACCATATGAATTACACATTTGGTTTAGATACTTAAATTCTTGAATCGATTTCGTAGGGGAATTTTATTATCATTCTTGAATCGATTATCATCGTAAGAACAATAGTACAACCAAATTTTTGTTATGTTTCTTATATAAAAACACACTTATTAAACTATTTTCAAACATTACATACAAATGTTTTGTTGTTTCATTTATCTTTAAATGTTTCAACTTTACTTTGACTTTGACTTTGACTTAATTAGTGTCTTCACGACCGTTTGTAGCATGATAATACTTGTTGTGTCAACTATCATTGTCTTCAATAACCTCACTGGGTTCAGCATACGTTATATAATTCGTAAACTACTTTATAATTATGTGTTCAAATTAACTATACTTAGTATTGGAGATCTATGGTTTCTTTTTGGTCCATATTAACTGCTAAAGAGGACTTCAAATTGTAAGAAAGAACCAATCGAATAGTAATTTGGTTTGACTTGATAAGGTCTTTTAATTTTTTTTGAATAGTTATATTTTAATTTTTAGATATCAAAATCAATTGTTATTACCTATTTTTTTATACAATTTAAATCGATCGAAACAAATAAACACCATATAAACGTCAACTCTTAAGATTAAAAGTATAAATTACGTGGGTCATGCTAATGCCTAATATATATATAAAGAAAGGTACTTGTTTCCTTATGATGACATATGTCACAATTTTATTGGTTATTAATGTTAATACAATAAATTGTTGTTATCATTCTTACTTAATGGAGTAACTTTCTTGTATGTTATTATTATTATCTTAATTAACATAATTACTATTGTATTTATGCATGATTTATATATGACTTATTAACTTTATACATAAATAAATTGTAGTTGACATATCATAATCCACCCATTACTAATAATAATAATAATAATAATAATAATAATAGAAATAATAATAATAATAATAATAATAATAATAATAATAATTATTATTATTATTATTATTATTATTACTATTATTATTATTATTATTATTATAATATTATTATTATCATCATTATTAATGATATATTATAATCTATAAATATTATACATCACACACTTTTATATATAACTTTTTATATGTAACACTTAAGACATTTTATTTAAATTAATCAACTAAAGCATAATTTTTTTAGCTACATTATAAATCTATAAAATACATAAATGCATTTAACAAAACATATATACTATGTACGTATAACAAAACATAATTGCTATGCACACTATATGTATAATTAAACATATTGTTTACTTATTATCTCAAATGATACTTGAACACATAACATATTTATTGATTTATTATTCGTATTAGACACACCGAAACGTCTTTGTTAAAAGAGTATTTTGTTTTACATATAATTATCCCAAAAGAAGGCAAGTATCAATTTATTTTTTTAATGATAGTTAAAAATTCAATAAAGACCGATGTAGTTGAAAATTTTATAGCATTAAATTACGTGGGCCCTGCATTTGCACGGCCGTAGATTTCCTAGTTTTATTGATAAATTACAATAGATATCTAAATTGATGAGAACTAACGAGCCTGAAAAATTGACACATCAAACATTACTAAGAGAATATTTGAGTGATTTTATAATTTTGATATTAGAGGCCACTAAAAAGAGAAATTGATTTTTTTAGCCAAATAGAGGTTACTTGCAAGACCTTTTAATATCATGTCATGTTAGAGATTTTGATGTTATATTGATGAGTTAGAGTTAGATACGTAAATCTATGCATTATTCTTTGAAAGAATTGTTATGCACTTATTAACGAGTTTTGATGATAAAAAGTTTTAAGAGTAATACTATATATTCCAAAGTTTAATGTGTTATATAGGTGCACGAAATCATGGTTGAAATTAGAGCTACTCATGGTATTACATATTTAATATTGTGTATTTTAACTTGTGTGAATTATTAGTGTACTCATGAAAAATGGATAGCTACTTCAAAAGAATAAATGATAAAATCTTAAAGATTTGACTAATGAAGCCAATGAGAGAAAGTAGAACTAATTACGGTTGAACAAAGTAAAAAACGGCACTATTAATAGTTTCAAATTACATGATTGTGGGAAAAGAAAACTGAAAAAGGAGCAAACTTTTTTGTTATAAGGAAAGTAAGTTTCGAGGACGCTCAATATGGCATCAATGGCCGACCTTCCTTAGAGTACGGAACGCGAGCAAGCATCTGATGCAAATGCATCGAGGCTCATTGCCAAATTCATTAACCTTACTAAGCAGCTCTATGATTTCTCCGAAAGAGCTTTAAATCAAGGGAGATTCTTCCCTTGGGAAGAGGAAGAAGAATGACGATGACCCAGCTGAAGCCTGTTAGGCTGTTACACCCAACTAGTGAATGTAAGCATTTTTCCCCTTTTTATTTATTTATTTGTATTTATTTCTTTTTTGTAATCTTAACTTGATTCAAACTTCTTCTCTCTCTAGTCCCTTGGTGCGACTTAAGCTGCTATTAATGTTATTCTCTTACGCCTGAAAGCTGCAAGAGAATCAAACAACACATGTATGAAGCAGGACCATCTTTGAGGGTGGGCATGATGGTCGACCGCCCAGTGCTTTTAAATTTCGAGGGCCTCTCATTTTTTCTCAAAGTAATCTGATATGTGTAATATATATGATGATTACATAATAGATTGACACCTCTTTTATTTTAAATTAAGAGATCTTTGTTAGTAACTAAATTTAGACTAAATATATATTTAAACAAATATATAGGTCGACTGAATGGTCTAAAGTTGAAAACTTATATTGACATGTTAGAGTTTGACTAAAAGAGTTAATAACTAACAACTAGGATTTGAGAGAATAAATATCTGATAAATACATATGTATCAAAGATATAAATAAATTATTTGAATAAGACTAATTCGTAACCAAATGCTTTGCACAATTTAGACAGAAAGATGATGGTTAAATCAATATGAAAATAACCAGAATATACAAAAGGGGATTAGGGTAACGGCTAAAACTAAGAATGAGAAATAGTTGTTGGCACAACGACCTAACACTTTCTTATTTATATGAATGATTAAAACCAACTTTGACCCTTGAGCTTTAGTAATCTTCACTTCTAACCTGCTACTAGCAGCCATCATACTTGACCCCTTCTACATCCGGAAATAACAATTTAGCCCTCCATCTATATAAACCTGAAATACACTAGAAACCACAAATAAGAACAAACAAATATTAATTTAGATATAAGCTTGTAATATAAGTGTAACTTTAACATCCCCCTCAAGCTTATATTTGAAACAAATCAATTAGACCTAAACACTTTGTCAAATACATATGCTGAGAAACACTTAAACCTTTAGTTAGAATGTCAGCTACTTGTTTTTTAGACTAAATTTTGATTGTTTTGATCAGACCAGATGCTACCTTTTGCCTTATGAAGTGCAAGTCAATTTCAAAGTGTTTGGTCCTATCTTGAAAGGCTGGGTTTGCTGCTATTTGCATTGCAGACTTGTTGTCACAATACATGTTAATTGGAAGAGAGCAATCTACTTTTAAATCCTTTAAAACATTTAAAATCCAAACAATCTCATAAGCCGTTGTGGCCATTGCACGATAATACTTTGACTTTGCAGTGGACCTCGACACAATTGCTTGCTTTTTACTCTTCCATGAAACTAAGGATCCACAAAAGTAGACTAAATAACCAGTAACCGACCTTTTGTTCATTTTACACTTACCCCAATCAGCATCACAATAAGCATGTAAACTGAAATCATTACCTTTAATCAAATGAAAACCTTTACCTGGAGCCCTTCTCAATTATCTAAGGACCTTAAGAGCAAGATTCATGTGAGACGGAAGTGGAGCATGCATATATAGACTTAGAACATGCACTGAAAAAGAAATGTTAGATCTGGATAAAGTTAAGTAGATTAATTTACCAACTAACTTTTGATACTCGGTAATGTTTTTAACATGTAAATCTTTATCACTTTGAACACAAGAAACAAATAGATTTGGTTCAATTGGTGTATTAGCTGGTTTGCACCCAAGAAGACCACATTCATCTAACAATTCCAAGCAATATTTCCTTTGTGACATACATACACCAAGATCGGACCTTAAAATTTCAAATCCCAATAAACACTTCAACTTTCCTAAATCTTTAATCATAGATTTAGACTTAAGGAACAACTTAAATTTTTCAATTTCAACAAGATTGTTACCTTTGATAACAATATCGTCAACGTAAACAAGTAAAGCAATAAACAAATTATTCACAGATTTCACATATAAGGTGATTGGACGTAAAAAGTCACGTTTTTGTGTACATAATTTCCACCTTTTTAGCCCCAAAATGGATGAAAACATTCAATATCAATACCTTTTCACCATAATTCATTATTAAGGCTAAAAATAAGGCATTGCTTCAAAAATCAAGTAAAATGACTAAATAACGTACAAAATAGAGCATAAACGATACGGTCACGTTCTACAAGCACTTTTAAGAACATTAACTTGAAATTATTCTTTGATTATCTCATTATGATCTTCAGGTAATTACGATCACGTGGATATAAAGAACGCTGAAAACGGACCAAGAATGAAGAAGTTATGGCCAAACGAATTACGATCCAGCATGCAAGACTTACGATCTAGGGCACAAGACCACAACCATGGCTACACCACCCCTCAGGGGTTTGTATACCACCCCAAAGGGGCCGTATACCCCCTTATGGGGCCGTATACCCCCTTTTTGGGTGGTATACCCCCCTTTTGGTGCCGGATACGCCCTATTTGCTACCGAATACGCCCCTTATGGTGTCGAATACACCCCTTTTAGTATCGAATTTCATAGTTCAAGGGTGTATTTCAGTGTAAATAACGGATCAAGGGTGCTGTATGTAAATTCGGTTACTTGAAGCCTATAAATAGAGGCTTAAACCTCCTCATTTCATCATCCCACATAACATTCACCTCTCAACACACAATTTCACACACTTTTTCTAGTTTTAGGTTAGTTAGTTAGTAGTTAGTTTCTCGTTAATATTTAACGGGACTAACGGAGTGGCTACTTTGTAATATTTGTTGGAGATACTTGGAGGGGTGCTTTTGTAATATCCGAGGCTCTGCTCGTTGTAATCTTTCAGTTTATATTCAGACTACGCATTTATCACGGTTATCTCTTTCCTTATCTATTATAATGCATGCTATTGTTATTATGCTAGATTTAGGATTCGTTACTATGATTAGTGAGTAGTTAGCTTGTGTGTTTGTTGTGATGTAGTTAGCCGTTATAATGGGGGATGATGTTAATTTAAATATATAATTGAAAACTATGTATGTTTAACTTTTCATCTATGATTATAAACTGTTAACCAAAACTATCGCCTTTCCTCCAATAAACGTGGTTAAAACCCTAAAAGACAAGGAGTCGCGAACCTTGTTCTGAGGGTAATTAATTATTTGTGCTATATATGCATGGTCAGATTTCAAAGCTTTAGAAATACCGCTAAACCTAATGTATAGTACAACGTGAATTAATCAGGGATTTATCGGGTAATATTAAGTGAGGGCTGGTTTATATCATAGATGGGTACGCTTTAATAAAAACTTAGTTTAAATGGGTTCAGAGTGACCCGAATGTGCAACATGTGTGGAACACCGTAAAACCTCCTATTACTTAGTATAGTGCTGGAACCACCTTTGGTGTTGTACAAACGCATGGAAGCTACGAAATGGCTGTCGGTGTATACACCCTAACTTGCATTAGTGCACAAGGCATGGAATACCGTAAAACGTCCTAGTACCTTGTGTAAGTGTCAGAACCATCCTTTGGGGAACGGTTCCCATACACCTAAGCTATGGAACGAATGTCGGTGTATACATTTTGAGCAGCACTGGGTCAACCACTAGCTCTGAACCCAACAAAACCATCGATGAAAAGTTAACAGACGCTTTCCGAATTAGATCTTAAATGCTCCACCTAGATTAGACTACTGTATGGTGTTAAGAACGGTCAGAAATTAAATATCGGTCTGTTACCTTAATCATGCGCCCAGGGTTAATCCCAAGAAGGGTCACTAGTTTTCACAGACAGTGTTGTGGATAGAGTAGCCTGATCTGATCAGAATCATGATAGCCTAGTACTCAGTGACATATTGTATGAGAAATCAGACAGTAGGGTGATAGTGTTTACACCATAAGTATCTGAAACAAGTAGAATACAAATACTTAGAAAGAACGTTTTCAAAACATCAATCCAAACATCATCTCCCCTTAAGGCTAATGAAATCACAGCAAACACTCCTCTCCATACTGATTATCACCTATTATTTTATTTTGCTTTTTTATTTAGTTTAATTTAGGACCTAAGTAACCAAAAACCCAAACATCAAATCCCTTGTTTACAAACCCTGCTAAATCGAATCGAACGTTTGGACAACTGTGTTTCACAATACGGTTGATCTTAAGAACGACCCTGAGCCATTACTTACCGCTATTCATAGTTATAAGTAAAACTTAGGTCCCCAACTCTATAAGTTTAAACCCACCCTCGGTCCCGACTGAAAAGTCAGCAACGACAAGGAAGCGATTCCTTGACCGACCATCTGGGACCCGATCATGAGGAATGATCACTTTTACTTTGACTAAAACCATTTTCAATCAAGGCTGCATTTTATTTTTCATTCCATTGTCTAGGTGTTTGCTTTAGACCATACAAAAATGATTTAATTTGCACACTTTTGTATCACATTCAGAAAAATAACATTCACTCGATTTCTATACACCTCCTCATTCAAATCACCATATAAAAAGGCATTGTTGATATCCAATTGAAATAAAGGCCAATCCTTTTGGACTGCCAAAGTTATCAAACATCGAACGGTTACAAATTTAACAACAGGAGAAAAAGTTTCTTCATAATCTATTCCCTCTTTTTGACTATAACCTTTGGCTACAAGTCTAGCCTTATACCTTTCAATTTCACCATTAGACTTGTACTTTATCTTATAAATCCATTTACAACCAATGGATTTTCTATTAGGAGGCAACTTAGTTACAACCCATGTATTATTCCTATTTAAGGCCTCTATTTCATTATTCATTGTTGAAACCCAATTAATATCTTTTGATGCTTCGGTATAGGTTATGGGTTTGATGCGTCTCGAAGCGTCGTATGAAGATGACGTACGAATCGCGATCGGTTTGTTTTAAATTTATATTTGCTGGGGTCTAAGTATGACTTACTAATACTAAACCAAAGGTCTAGTAGATGGTAAGTATGACCTAGAGTCGTTCTTAAAGAGAAACTGAATTGAAACGGAGGCGATCCAATCAATCTTTCTTTTCTAGTAAATGTTTTAAAAGACTGCGTTGGGGGTTTTGGTTCAGTTAACTAAGTAAACTAAATAAAGCGAATAAAAGTGTAATAATAAATCAGATAATAAAAGTAGTATTTGTTGCGAGTTCGCTAGCTAATAATGTGGGATGATGACTCTTATGGGGAAACGATTATCTAAATTGGAAATGTTTAGTGGATTCAACACCCAATGGCATAACCAATAAGTTCCCTATTAGTCGGTTATCAACTAATATGTCACGAGGAACTAAGGTGTCATGATTCTGATCAGACAGACGATGCTCAACTCTCCACACTCTCCTGTGAGGGAGTCAGTGGCCCGTATTATTGAACGTATTTGCTCATGGGCGAAGGAATAGAGTAGCAGGTCATCACAAATCTGACCGTTCTTAATACCATAAAGATTTCAAATCCATTAAACTATTAACTTAGAATTTATGTTCGGACTTATTAACTAATTCCTATTTAATGAAACTTAAGGATGATAAACAGGGAAAAGCATTCAAGGTTCTTGCGTATCTTACTTTTGGTTTCATATTTTAAGGAAGGGATATCAGTGTAATTTAGATTCCAAACTTGCCTTTCTAATTACAATTAACAAATCCCTAGGTTTTCGTAAATGGTTATTTAGCATGTAGCCTACCTACTCTAATCTAATCTAAATTAACTAATCTAATTAAAACGCTAATTAAAATGCTGACGGCTTTTTGCATAAAGTTAAACCCAGACCATGTCGGAAAATGCTATGGTGATTCACAGTGTATTTAATCGTTTACCGATGTTTCCATTGTAAATTTAACTGCTTCGCCATGTTTACATAATAAGTACATTGTGATCGAAAGTGTACAATACTCATGGCAAGTCCACGTAATCACATTGCATTTTATGATGCTTGCATGACGTTACAGTTAAAAACATAGTTTTTACACAGATAACTATTGACCAAGTATCAAAGTTCGCGACTCCTCTTTACATGGTTACAATCACGTTTGTTAATCGAAAGGCAAATATAAGTTTTAGGTTTAAAATTGTAACACCCGCTAAATTAGGACTAATGATTAGTGCCTAACTCTCTGTTAATACATGTAATTAGTTCTGTGTTAGGCTAATTAATGTACCGATATATATATTGTTCAATATATACGAACATGCGATTTGATTAAATTGTACAAGTTTCAAATCGAAGGTAATTCGGTTCAAGTAAATACGAACGTTGGTGAACATTTTTATTAAATAAGTGCAACATTATTTAATAACACTACTATATCCAAAATATTATTTTGATAATATTTCAATTACATTTCGTATTGTATAATAAACGTCTACGCGACTTACACACTTAACACACAAACAAACGAAATCATTTAAGTTATTAAGTATTTGGTAAAATACTTCAACAAAAATATTAAATAAACATTTGTATTTTAAAACATATATTTAAATGTATAAAATAATTATTTAACGTTTAAACGAACACCACACGGAGTGCGAATACACGGAATTAAAAAGTGGAGACCCACACTTCAGTGGGCCCCCACCGAATCAGCCACAAAGGGGAGGGACCCCATCCCCTCACCCTCACTTTCTCATTTCTCATTCTATCTCTCTCTTTCTCTTCCTCTTTTTCTCTAAAAACAAACCACCACCTCCATCATCTCAAATCGTTAAAACGCACCACCAAACGACCCTAAATCTCGAAGCCCATTTGAAGAAAAGCAACCACCGCATCACGATCTACGTTTCTATCTTTTTGGATTCTCGATTCACCACTTTGTAAGTTTCCGACAAATCCCGACACCTCTCGTTTTCTATTGTTTTCAGCTTATAATTGTTTAGTTAAGCTTGAAATGTCCAAATATGGGTTGGGTAAAAGTCTCAGGTCAAACAGAGGTCGGAAAACACCTTTTCGGCTCATTTTCTGACCAACAGCGCGTTATGTCGCAGAGGCTCCAGGCCACCTGCGACATAAGCCTTTATGTCGCTAAATCAGACCTTATGTCGCATATAGAGACACAAGCCACTATGCCGCACTAATCACGGATGTCGCATATAGCGACATAAATAGTTATGTTGCAGAAATTACGGGCGTCGCATATAGCGACACAACGCCCTACGTCGCACTAAATTGCGGATGTCGCCCTTAGCGACACAAGCCCTTATGTTGCAGATATGATCTGCGACACAACAGACTATGTCGCACTTAGCGACACAAAGCCGTATATCGCACGCTATGTCGCATGAAACAGAATCAAGAAAACACAAATTTTACTAAGTGTCGAGACCTAAAATTTTATCACTCGATTTCACCCAAATTCAAGTCCAAATGCGTTTTTCACCAAAGCAATTTAGTAGAAATAAAAATTTTCCAAGCTGACCTGGCAGCTCGACCCCAGCCAGGGGCTCTGCCCCTTGGACCCCGCCAGGGGCTGCCGCCCCTTGGACCCCGCTACCAGGGGTGCTGCCCCCGGACCCCCGTCATTAACGGGCTTCGCCCTTACCCTAGGGTCACGAGTAACGGTGTTACATCTAAACTTTCACACAAGGTGTTAAACTTGTATAACATCAAACACGAATGCGACACAACTTCTAAAACACATTGGAACTTACTTTTAGGTATAACACTTCAAAATCATCAAAATAATAATGTGGGATTATTATTACAAACAATCACCAAATTGTAGGTGCTGCCCCCGGACCCCCGTACACATTTTCAAACACTTAAACAATCAACCAAATTGTAACATTTGGACATTCTAGTTGGACAAACAACTACAAGGTAGTCTTGTTAGATGCCTTCACATGTTTATAACCATCACGTGTTGTGGACACCCTCAGGTTACAAGTCTTTGGACTTCGATTCTTGGCTAATCAATCTCAGTTTATTTAGATAAACTCTTCAGGCTCAGGTGAGTCTCATGGCCCCTCTTTTTACTGTTTTTACTAGGGGTGTGATACATTGCTCTGTTTTTAACACATGAACGCGAGTACATATTTCAATATACTACATGAGTTGTTTTCAACTAATCAGACCAAAGTCCTCCGTCAGTATAGTCTGGTAATACGAAAGTAGCTTGAATATTAGTATATGGTACCATATAGGATTGACCCACCTCGTCCGGGTTAGTCGCGCTAACCTCTGCAATGGACGTACTAATATTTGGGAAAACGAGTGTAGATTAGGCACTCGTGGAGGCACCTCGCTTAGAATTCTCTATATGGGACCCGACCCTCGAGTTAAGCTCTGACTATGCGCTCATGGTTGTATACACTATCAATATTATTTGCTGGATGCCAATAAACATTTAAATCTTGCAGTTCACACACTATTATTTGATATCTAAACCTGTGAGCTCACCAGCGTTAGCTGACCCATTTTAGCATGTATCACAGGTACTCAGCAGTAGATTTGAACTGCCCATCAGGATGCATATTAGCTTGAGTCTCCATGCAAACTTCAGAGATTTCATTGCATTATTAGATTTTGTATAACTAATTATGTATTTAAATCTCTTATATTACGAACGCGAGCTATGCACGGGTTCAAACTGTTGTAAAACTTTTAATATCAATATATTTTGTTAAAACGACGCATATAGAGTCGTTTGCTATAATTCTGTGTGCTTTGATTATTGATTAGTAACACCCAAATTATGCTTCCGCAAAACATTAAAATTTGGGGGTGTTACAAAAATCATAGGAATAGTCCGTTCATAAAGTTTCCGTTTTATAATGTCGATCCATAATAAAACTGCCTTCGGTCGTTACCGGCTTCCATACGTATGTACTTTGCTTAAAAGCATTTCCAGCACTATACCAAGTAAACAGTCGAATAGGGGCCGTCATATTATTTCACGACATATTTAAAGTCATCCCACAATTATATATGCTAACTACATCACAACAAATACAATAGTAATCTACTCGCTAATCATGGCACAAACTAATTTTAGCATAATTAAAGCATACATATTTAATTAAGATAGAATAGGATAGAAAGAACCCGGATTATAATGCGAGAAGGAATAGACTTGAATTAATAAGCGTAACTCTAAGCGTACACCAAAGATTACAAAATATTCCCTAGCTTTCGTTCTACTTTGAACAAACTTCTTAACTAGCCTAACGCTAATTTTGAAGTAAGAAAATAGAATGAGAAAGTAAAGAGAGAAATATGCCTAATGCATATGGGACATCTACAAATGGAGGCTTTGGGGCTGTAATTATAGGCAAATTATGGCTCACATTCGCACCCCTAGGCTCACATTAGCAAAAGTAGCGAAAGGTGGTGCACTAGGTATGAAAAAGTAGCGAAAGGTGGTGCACCAGGTACGAAAAAGTAGCTATAGTTGGTGCACCAGGTACGAGCAAGGACGAAAAAGTGAAAAAGAGACGGGGGGTGGAGGGCGGCGCCACCCACCAGCAGGCCGGCGCCGCCCACCAGCAGGCCGGCGTTGGCTGGCTGCTGGCCGGCGGCGCCTGGCTGCCACCCGCCCCGGTCCGTCGTCTTTCGCTGCGTTGCTTAATTCGCGCGTATCTTCGTCGTTATGCGTCCGTTTGCGTTGATTATTTTTGTGTTGGATTCGTAATTCAAAAAAGAAGACTTTGATGTAAAGATATCCCAAAAATATATCTCCTATCTCCAAATGTTGCGTACGAATCATTTGGATATTCCGGCGGGCGTAGAATCTTCATTCTTTATCCGTTTTAGTTGATTCTTCTTCTGTTGGATTCGTAATTTGAAAACGAACATCTTGGATGAGATGGATGTTGATGATGGGCACTTTTGTCTTGAAGTCTCATTTTGATGCCTTGAATCTTCAAACGTGTGTGGAATCTTCGTTTTTCATCCGTTTTGCTTGATTTTTATCGTGCAACCTTGTTTTGACCATCTTGGCATAATATCATTGATTTGTACTGGTTTTGAGTTTAAAATGCTAAGAATCGTTCTAGAATGAGAGAGATATCGATAGTAAAAATATGACTTTTTACGCGATATCAGGGTTCTACTGTTCTATTCAGATTGGCAACATAACACGAATTTTCATTATTGAGATTAGCATAATTCACAACTTTCTCTATACCATATTTTACTTTTTCTTCTATCACATAATCACCAAATTTCTTAGGCATAGACACATTTCTGGTAGACTTCCTTTGAATATTGTGATCCATGGGAACACTTTAAGAAACTGACTCGGTATTTTCATCGAGAAATTGAACAAATTTTTGTTAGCTTTTCATTAACCAATCTTTCATCGATTTATCATGATATTTTTAGGAAATTTAAATCCACTAACATAGAGCTAGACACTGCAAGCTTCTAATTGTTCAGATACATCATATAATAATTAAAAAGATGACACATAAGCAAAACAAATCTTTGTTTTGTATATATGAATAGATAGGTACACCTCAAAGATAATCCTGGTCAAGATGCTTTTAACAAACTCCACAAGAAGATTTAATGGCCTATGATTTAATCAAACAACTCAATGCATTTTGGATATGATGATGATTATGTTGTAGATATCAACTTCTTTGACAAAGACTAATTATATGAACAATCATATATCAACTTCACATTTAGTTATATAGGGTGTCAACTATTCTGTTTAGTTATTTAAGTTTAGAAGCTTTGTGATTTTTATTAAAAAATTTATATGTTGAATGTAGCCTATTCATCATATTTGTTTACGATAAACGCTATCCCATTTTGAATAATAATTATTATATTATTATACAAACACCTCTCTCATTCTTAATTGTTAAACACTTTGTTCCACATAATTATTCAAAAAAAAAAAAAAAAAACCTAAAGGTCAACAATGGCGTTTAATAATTTATCATTTGTCTCATTGTAATGATCTACACACAATATTGGTTGTAATGTAAATGTTTAAATCTTTGGCCCCTCGCTTTATGATTTCGATTTCATTAAAACCAAATTGGGCCTACACAACTTCATTGTGTAAGATTCTATATGGATGTCATATGTAATTCAGATTGTTGAGAATATGTTAAACATGATCATCGTTAGCTTATCATTAATTCGTGTAATTTTTAAATTGGGAGTTTGAGACAAACAAGTCTTTTAGTTAATGTATATATCTATAATGATTAAGTTGATATATCTTGTGAATTGGATCTCAATTTAAAGGTAAATTAAAATTGGTTTCGAAAGATAACGTCAGGATGATTAATACTATATTATATTTAAGATAAGATTATATATTGCTACTATCAAAACAACAAAACAACAATACACGATATGCTTCAATAATCCCTAATAAAAAACTGTAGGAAATTTACAACTATCTGCCATGAAAATAGGACACCTATCCTCTCAATAGTTTGTTAATTTTTATTTTTGTTAAGTAAAAGTATTTATATAAAATAGAACTTCAGCTCAGTTAAGTTAACAGATATCTTTGCTAAATTTATGTGTATAAATTAATGTATATCTACCTATCTACAACTAACAATAAAACGTAACCATATGTATCACTAATTTCTACAACTATTTATTTAATCAAATGTTCCTATGTTTTGTTATTAAAGTTATCCAAAAAATTCCATCATGAAATCAGTTAGTTTCAACAATTCATTAATGTCTTTCTCGAGAAAGATAAAAAAATTTCATTATCATTATTGTAAAGGTCGAT
Organism: Pseudognaphalium luteoalbum; assembly: GCA_963422505.1. Classification (NCBI taxonomy): domain Eukaryota; kingdom Viridiplantae; phylum Streptophyta; class Magnoliopsida; order Asterales; family Asteraceae; genus Pseudognaphalium; species Pseudognaphalium luteoalbum. The sequence goes on from OY730195.1 coordinate 32,534,483, forward strand.
GGGGAGAACCATCAAAATCTAATTAAAAATATACTAAAAAAATACAATATATTTTATTTCTTTAGATTTCAGAAAATACAAGAATTTTTATCCTATAAGAAAAGAATAAGATAAGCTTAGAAGTCTAGAACTGCCAATTGTTTTATTACTTAATATAGATATAGAATACATTGAAATTAATATATATTTTAACAATTAAACTACATATATATTACAACTTCATTTTGATTGCCCGCTCTGTTACGGGTCTTTTATCTAGTGTTTTATTAAAGAGAAAAGTTAGTAATCTAGCCCTAATATCTATTTTATGTATATATTAAACGAGCACTAAAGATTGCTCTAGAATTTGTCACGTAGGTAATGATGTCAGGTGTCAACCTTTTAGTTTCGGTTATCAAATTATTTAATTAATATTATATTATTATTTAATATAATTTATTTAAATCTATTATACTAAATATTAATTATAATTTATAAAATAAGGACTCCGTATATAATTAAAACAAAAAGATTTCATAAGAATACAAAGAGTCTCACTTAACAAAATTAATTAATATATTATTATTTTATTCTATTATTGTTAATTAATATAGATATTCCCTTAGATTAGTAACCTAATTGGTTTTCTTAACTTAATTATTTGGGGATAAGTCCCATGAAATGCAATTAACTTTGGCTCGAAATCTATTGTGTGTAACTAATTAACGTGTGGGTGTAAAAATGCAACCAACTCTTAGAAAAAGTGTTTTATTGTAATTTCCTGACGTGTTAATGACTTGTCAAACTCTCTGGATGCCACGTGGCATCTTCAACGAGCGACACATCATCAAATTACATTAAAACACCTTTTTTGAGAGTTGGTTGCATTCTTACATCCACACGTTAGTTGATTACACACAATTGATTTCGGGTCAAAGTTGGTTGTATTTCGGGGAACTTATCCCTGATTATTTGTTTACAATAATATTTGATGTAAATGGCAAATGAATTATCCTTGTTTGAATAAATATTTAAAGGGTAGTGTATTTCTTGATGAGGTAATAAGTTATATTGTTTGGAGTACTATATTTGCATATGTTTTTATCAATATATATTGTTACAATGGCATATATTTGACTATCTTATTTGTTATCAAATCGACTAATGTGATTATCATAACCGCAAAATATAAACTGTTGTGCATCGTACGAGTTTGCATCTAGTTATATATAATATAATATTTTAAAAAATTAAAAGAAATTACTAACATACCTCTAGAATTATTAAAATCTCATTAGCACTATCGTTATTAAAAATTAAAGTACTTACTATATGACATTGAATACTAATCAGTTAAAACCTATATATATCTACTACTACTACATAAAGTATTTTAGGTATTTTTTCAAGAGTGATATTGCTATTTTACCCTTATGTTACTATGAGTATTTGAAAAATATTTTAAATTACCAACACACCCCTACATAAACTAATTTCTCATCTTTACTACCGTCATTACTCAAACATATAAAATATGACATAACTTTGAAACCTTGAAGAGATACGAGAAGTGTCAATTAGGTACAAAAAGGTTAGAACGAGCCGAAAATGTTGGTAAGCTGCAAAATACGGTTTGTCCACTGTTTGGATTCGAATTCTGCCTTTAAAGACTTCAAATTCATCTTTCTATCAATTTGATATGTTTTTGAGTATTTTAAAAACGTTGAAACGAACTATTATGTGTGAATTTTTATTAGATTATAAATTTATATGTTTATTTACATTTGATATTTTTTTATACCGTCAATTTCTATATTAAGTTTTGATTTTTTAATTGTATAATAGGCTTATAACTTTACAAGCATAATGTTTAGGTTTAAAATAGTAAAATAAAAAAATAAAAAAGTATTGATAGTTTAACGCTCAACCCTATCGGCCAGAGACTCCACACCTAATAACTTGCCTCTTGACTATTAGTGTCTCACAATCTGACACTCTTAATTATCAACCTAACCATCGAAATTGGAAGACTTTTTATATAATTTTTGGGTACTTTGTTTTAAGAATTAATATTTAAAGAGAGGAAATATTTGCTTTTTTTTCTTTCCAAAAACACCATACATTTGTGTATTGTAATTTTGATTTAAATATTTTATATCAAATGAACGTGAAACTAATAAGTGTTCACCGTCACATCACGCGGATACTCTGCTAGTGTGTGTGTGTATATATATATACCACATATAATGCATCTTAGTAGTTTATTTTTAGAAATATTAAAATTTTAGACTCAACATTTGTAATTTAAAATGTTAAATTTTCATATTGTATTAAATTCATCATTTTCACAGCTCTATCAGTTTGTTATTCTTAACCCAACCCCTTTTTTATTTTGAAAATTTAACTCTACACACTAAATGATCGTTAACGTTTCATCATCATAAATAATACATCAGAAAATAATATACACATTTATATATTTGTATACAATTACCGTTGAATTATAATATATTATACTCCACTACATTGCAAGAATATTACGCTAGTGTGTGTGTCTATATATATATATATATATGTGATTTAGTAATTACGTTTGGTAGACAAATCTATTCAGGCATAAACAAAGGAACATACATGTGTCTCCTTCGAAGATTTTCATCAATAATTATAAATAGGGTTTATGGAGTGGATAGACAACATACTTCTCTTATTGTTCTAAAGTCACTAATGTATCATTTTTATTAGCAACGTCGACAATATACTTGTTAAAATTGTGTTAACGTCGCCAATATGATGATGGGCTACCGTTAAGCCGATAAACTTGATTACTTAGATTTTTTTAAATATATTTCTTATGTGTCGATATAATACGGAGTATAAGTTATGTGGAATTTTAAATATTGGGATTGTTAACGACAGCCCTAAGGGCTGTCAATAAACAACTTAGATACACATAAAATGAGTGTACTTTAACAAAAATTCAGGTGGGTCAACTAAACTTCAGGGGTCATAATATTTATTATAGTAATAGTACAAATGTTAATACATGTGTTATAGTCTTATTGACAGCCCTTAGGGCTGTCGTTATTAATTTTTGTACATTTTCACTAATTCAATAAATTATGTTTTTGTGCATCATTTACAAAAATCTTTTTCATCATTCAAGGATTTCACAAGTCATTTTCACTGCTAAAAAAATCCTTTAAATCTCACTTACACACTTTTAATTATCAGTTAGGGTTATTGTTTCCATCAATTTCCCCCTTATAAAATTAGGTTAGGGTATGCAATTGGGTTTAGTACCTGGAAATGCAACTAACTTGTACCGATATCTATTGTGTGTACCCAACCTACGTATGCTATTTTCAATGCATCAAACATTCAAAAAGGGTGTTTTAATGTAATTTGATGACGTGTTGATGATTTGTCAAACTCTCTGGATGCCATGTGGCACCTTCAACGAGTGACACATCACCAAATTACAATAAAACACCCATTTTGAAAGTTTGATGTAGGGCTGTTAACGAACCGAATCGAGTCGAATATCAGGATGCTCGAGTTTGACTCGTTTGCTAATTATCCGGTTCGAGCTCGACTCGAGTTCGAGTAAGTTTTAAAAATTGTGTTCGAGCTCGAGTTCAAATTATTTGTTGTTGTTCGAGCTCGAGTTCGATGCTCGTTTATTTGATTGGAAACTGTCTTTATGAATCAAAATTCCAAGCACAAGTTTGCTTGTTTATGAGCTCGGGATCGTTAAATCATTCCATAACTCGAAATCAAGCTCGAGTAAGCTCATTTATACTTAATGTCTTAGGTTTAAATATATTAGTTACATACATTTAAAGTTCCAAATAGACAAATTTATTATATAAACTCGACTCGTTCGACTCGAATAGCTCGTTTGACTCGAAACTAAACGAGCTTTCGAACGAGCCGAGTCGAACATCAATTTTTTATGCTCGGCTCGTGAAATTAATCGAGTAGTATTTTTCGTTCGAGCTCGACTCGTGTTCGAATATTATCAAACTCGAATTCGAGTTAAACGAGCTCGAACTCGAGTAGCTCGTTAAATGCTCGACTCGTTAACACCCCTAGTTTGATGCACCAAAAATAGCATACGTAAGTTGGGTACACAAATAGATATCGGGTATAAGTTAGTTGCATTTCAAGGTACTAACCCCTATATAATTTCATGTTTTCTCAAATTATCTCCAACTTCTGGTGAAATTAACAAAATTCTGATGGATATGAACTGCTGATTCCGAATAATACACCACGAACACTAACGGTGCTTCCATGAAAGGCCCAATTTTTTTTTTTAACACTGAATTATAAGTATTTAGGTCCTATTAATTAATTATTATGCAAATTAGATTAATTTATAACATTATTATATTAAATTTAAGACTTAAAAACATAAACACCAAAACTGGCTGGGTACCCCCGGGTAGCAGGGGTACCCGTCGGGTAGACTTAAACATCTGCAACACCAGAAATCTCTGTCCCGTTTTGAACTATGGCTACCCGTTTGGGGGTAACTTACCCACTGGATAGACCCATCGGGTAAGGGCATACCCGTCGGTTACGTGCCTTACCCGCCGGTACTCACCCAGCACAGCAGACCTGCAAACTAAGTGCATTACATACCAAAACACGAAATTCAAACGAGCATAAGTTTTAAACCGTAAGGATTTAGGTTCTCAAATTTTGTAGGCACCTCCATATTACCAAAATGAAGGTTTCCATTTTTACACTTTTTCAATTTTTACAAAAACACAAGATTTGAACGTTTGACCCATTTCAACCATTTTTAGCAATAACCAAAACATAAACTACATATCTTTGACACTTGCATTTTTGACCACTTTGTAAACACACCAAAACAAACTTAAGGCATTTGACTAAGGAACATATCCTTTGTCTAACTCAACATACTCAATAGGGTCATTCTTGACCCATTTTAACACCTTTGACCCGTTTATGACAATGGGACTATTTTTGCCCATTTCATTGGTCAACTACAAATCAAAATTGACTAACAAGACCATTAACATATACACTAATTCCAAAGTTAAATCTAAACACACTTTGACCATTTTACACATTCTGACATCCACAACCAACAATTTTAACTTTTCCTTTTTACCATACATTAGTCAACATTGCAACACTTCGTCATTAGTCCGGGTTGACTTTTATGAGTCAAACCATTATAAAAAACAAGTATGACACGCTAACGTGTTTAACTTCGAGATATGTCAAGTGAGCGATTTATACAAGTTAGATACATAACGATAAGCATAAAGAGTAGGGCTCGCCATTCATACCCAAAAGCAAGCTAATCCACTTCACTCTTTCTTAACCTCCTTCCCTTCCCGATGCCCACTCGTACCTACATAATGAACCACTTAAAAGAGTAAGCAAACATGCTTAGTGAGCTTATGAGTAATTAACTAAGCAATGCACAATATAACACCAATATTATTTGCCACAACAACATTAATGTAACACCCCCAAATTTATTGTTTAGCGGAAGCAAGATTTGGGTGTTACTAATCAATAACAAAGCACATAAGATAAAGTAAATGACTCTAAATGCGTCGTTTAAAACTATTACATAGATAATATAAAAGTTTTACATTGTTGTTCTTGTTACAAAAGCTCATAGCTAAATGTAAAAGATTCTAAGGCATATCTAATTGTACAAAATATAGAAATGCATATGAATCTTCTGAAATCTGAATGCGACTCGAGCTAAAATATCCTGAGCAGATCTACTTCTGCTGGGCACCTAAGAATACATGCTAGAAGGTCAGCTAGAAAGCTGGTGAGCTCACAGGTGTAAATTGATGAACCAAGTTATGAACCACAAGATTTAGTTTAGTGATTTGTAAACATGCAAATAAAATATGAGTGTATATTATTGCCATGAGCACATAGTTTGAGCTTAACTGAGTGTGCCAGGATCCACATTCAAGGACCTGGTCGAGTTTGCCCCCGGCATGTGCCTAATCCACACATGTATGAACAAATGAAAATGCGTCCGTTCGACCGCAGTCGTGGTAGCGCGACTACCCCGGACGGGGATTGTCAATCCCATATGGTACCATACACTAACATTCACGCTATCGCAATATAAACAAACTATGTTGTGAGGGACTTCATGATTAGATAAAACAAACTCATGCAATCAATATATCGATGTTTCGTACTTGTGTTCATATGTAAAACAAATCTGAGCATGTATTCCCACCCCTGGGTTGAAAACAGTAAAAATGAGGGGCTATGAGACTCACCTGAGCCTTTGCGTTTATGTAAATAAACGTAAGTAGAGTGCTAAACAGCTGGTAGGTTCTCCGAACCCGTGACCTTCTAATGTCCTAGACATATAAGGTTGTGTAAGTAGATGTCTCGTAAGACCATCCATGCTAGTGTTCATCCCACTAGTTATGTCCAAATACATTTGGTTTGTGTTTGAAATTGTATACGGCCCGTTGGTGATCCGTTTAGTTTTATTCGCAAAATTTTCCGTAAGGTTTCTTATAGCTGTAAGTATATACGTATTGGTTGCATAATAATGTATGCGACCTTATGAATATTCATATATATATATATATATATATCCGTGATTACCTATTCGACATTAGCCATTTGAAGGTAATGTATATACATATGTTCGTGATTATCTACCTGATATTAAGAGTTTTCGTGGTTTATTGATTCCGACAATACTTGCGATAATAGTGTTTTGTCTAAGTGTTAATTGTCCGACAATGCTCATACGGTAGTGTGAGTTTTATTAAATCTTCTTTGATCCGACAATAAGAGTATTCACGGATAGTATTTATGCGATAATAGAGATACTTGCGTGATTATATTTATCCGACCATAAGGTACTGCGTCAAAGGATTCTCGAACACTGTTCATGCGTGATTAGTAATTCTCGGTCTTGTTTATGCGTTAATGATATTATACGTGAATGATATTCACGGATTCCTGTTTAGGCGTGAATAGATAATTCACGGATTGTGTTTTGCGATAATAGAGTTTATTCACGGAATGGTTCGACAATGAGGTTATTCACGGAATTTGGTATTCACGGACAACATGCTTTTGCGACAATAAGGATTCACGGATTTAGTTTAGTCACGAACAGAAAGTTTTGTGCAGTTACGTTTTTCACTCGAGTTCATTTAATTATTTGACTAAGTAAAACTTAGCTAAAATTCATGGAATTTTTATATGATGTTCCCCTACGTCTTAAATTTCTAAATCATATTTTTACATGTGAAATGGATAAACAGAATTCGAGATAAAAATTTGGGAAGTGTTGGGTGTCAAATATGTGAGTTCGGTGACATGCGTTCATTTGAAAATTCATAACTAAAGTTTTACTAAACTTCACCCGATGAGTAAATAGGGGAATTAAAGCTAACGAAATTATCTAACTTTTCCAACTGGTTTCATCGATCTTTGTTGTGTATTCTTCGAGATATGACCAGTTCTTTTTGGCCCATTTTCCTGTCAGGATTCACAGACTGTACATGTACTTTTGTATCCATTTGTTAAAATAGCTATACACTTCAGAAAAATATGAGGTTTACGGTTTTGGAAACTAGACTTGATGAGCTTCATTTTAGAGCCAAGAAAAATGAGATTTCGTTAAGTTATGGGTCAGATATCGTCGATCTAATTCGACCTAAAATTTTGTCCAGTGGATAATGTCATTGTCCAACGGTTTTTCACTTTGTTCTTTGGTTTTTGGTTTAGATTTTGGACATAATCAGTAGATACGAATTACTAGCATGTTTATATATGTTATCCAAGTAGTATGAGAAAGGATTTAGAGATTTTTACCAAGGAAATGTAGATTCAAAGCCGAAGGGAGTGGAAAGGTGCTGCTGCTGTCCTTCTTGACTTCGTGCTTGTAAAAACGGCTAAGATGGTGCTAGATGGTGGTGATTTTTGGTGGTGGTTCTTGGAAGAGATGGAGGAGGAGAGTGGTGGTGGTGGCTGTCATTTTCAGAGGGAGAGGGCAGAGAATGCAGAGAGAAAGTGAGAGGGTGTGTGTGTGTGTGTTAATTTTGTGGGAAATGAGAGGGAATTAGGGGGAAAGTGTCTTAGGGTTGGGTTTGGGCTAACCCGTGGGCCCTCTGGGCTGGGTGAGTCTGACCCACTAGTAGGTTGGGCTCGTGAATTGTCTTCCTTGTGCTCGTGTAATTTATCGTTCTCGGTTAAAGTTAATTTGCGGGTTTTGTCGGATTTATGTTACTTCGTGGTGTTTGAATCGTCTATAGCGAAATATTAACCTGACGTTTGTGAATTTGTGTGTTTATTATGTAAATGTTCATTATTTAACATTTTGTTTCACCAACGTCCATAGTATTGTATCGGGATCTGCCCGATATGAAAATGCACGATTTAATCAAATCGCATACGTGTGCACATATTTTAAAATATCAATACACATAATGACACATATAATTAATCTTAATTACATGTATTTACACTTATGATTAGGTACTAATAATAGCCCCTAATTTGACGGGTGTTACAATTAATCACATAATCTGAAACAAATAACTACTTGAACAATAGGTAAAGATTTAAACTCTATGTGGATCCACGACCAACTACATAATAGCTTAATACCATATCACGTCGATATGCATATCAAGCACAACTACATAAGCTAACAAATCTCTACACTATGTCCATTTCACATAAAGCACAACATATCATAAAGTGAAAGTAAATACAAATTACCACAATCAAACACTTGATTGTGCAAACCTCTTGCCCGGAGGCAATCCTAAATGCACGACCATTACTTAATTAATCCTCATAACACTCAACTTGATATTAATAATAAAGAATACAACAATTGATCAATGGTTTGAAGCCACTTCTTTAGTACCTAAACATAACATATAACAACATAGCAACATATTTAGCACTAAGAAATCATAATATCTATTATCACTCACTTTTAAATCTCTCCCCCACTTTGGTTAATCTAATGAGTCTATAAACTAGCTAACCAATTAATCTTCAATATTAATAACCATTTAAATTCTTGTTCTATCATCATTTCAATACTCTACTACATCACCAATAACACTTGAAGTTGACTAATATCAATTTACATGAGTTTTACATTGAACACTAAAAATCACCAAGAACCCTAGCTTGTGATTCTTTACTTTCAATACATACACTAGTTACCAATAATCATAACAACACTAATTATCACTAACTCAATCATTTTCAAGCCCTAATTTCGTATCAATTTTACCAATTAAACATGACCCCCTGGAAACCCCAAGAATACCCATTTCTAGGTTAATTTATAGAGAATTCAACTTACAATGATAAAAAGGAGCAAGGAGGATGATGAATTAGAGATTTCAAGCTTGATTCTTGGATTAGAAATGATGATTTGATGATGATGAATTCCCTGGCGATTTTTGGTTCTTCATGTATAAACTCTAGAAGTTTTTAGAAACATTAACGACGGGAACGTATATTTGAGTGTATATTAATTTAATTCTTTTAAATTTCATACTCTGGAACTGAGGAATCATTTACGTTTTCTATCATATCTTATTATTTAAATAATAATACTTCATAATAATTATAATTCCGCGTACACTAAAATAATACCTTAAAATTTGGGGTGTTAGATTCCATTGACGAAAAACGATGAACTTGAGATTACAGTATCATTATAGTCGTCGGAACTCAATTCCGGTATAATTCTACACCTCAATTGTGGTTAACGGATCCGAATCACTCGTTTACGATTAATTTACACTGATTTAAGAACACGCATGCGATGGTGGAGATGACTGTTTGGCCAACAGTGTTGTTGATATTGTATTGTCACTTCGATTATGTTTATGTTGGTTGGATTTGGGTTTAAAAGTCAATGAACGGGTATGAGCACGATCATCCGTCTAATATTATTGATCCTCAATGTGATGATCTGCTGCTCTTTTACTGTGTTAGATTGGTGATCTGATAATATTGTCAAAAGTTAAAGAAAATCAAAGGGACAAAGGTCTGATTATATAATTAAAAAATGAAAAAAGAAACTAATAATGATATGGATGATACATGTACAATCATAATTTACGTGGATAAAATGAGATAGACGTGGCAGTGACAGGTAAACAATTTCAAATAAGTTACTAGTATAATTCAGTATGTTGACGACATTAACATAATTTTTAAAGTATTATCGACTTTGATAACAAAACATGTATATTGGTGACATCAGAACAAAAAGAAAAGTATGTTGGTGGTCCAGTCCATAAACCCTTATTAATATCTCATTTTTTGATTCCATAATCTTCCCTATATACTAATATACTATCTCCCTAACCTATGTGCCTACCATTCATATTTGTAACATCCTCTCCAGTAGTCTGGTAATTCCCCTATTTAATTGATTATTTAATTGTTTTAGGAATTACTTGATATTATTATTATATTGTGAAAATTAAGTAAATAAGTCTTAGGACTTATTGTGAATAGTAAACCATTAGTTGTTTTAAATTATTACAGATGACGGTAAAATAAAATTAATATTCTCGCAAATGGTTTTTAGGTTCCAGACAATAGATTTAAGACAGGTATAAAATTATACCACTTAATATGTGGGTCGGTTTGTGAGCCGACCTTAAAATCTTTATCTTCTCAAGGTTGCTTCCATTTTCTTCTTGTTGAAACCTTGCAAAGCTCTAACACTTCAAATCAAATTGAAAACCAAATTAGTTAGTTCCTGTGATTTTGATTCTACAAAATCAGACCTATTATCAACATCAATTTATCAATCTTTCATCCAAAAGTGAGTTTGGGTTTTTGTTTTTGAATGAATTTTAGGAGTTATTGAGTTATATTCGAAATTGAAGCTTGGTTTTGATGTTATAATGATTACCTGAAGTGTTAGATACATTTAGAAAACATAGAACAGAGTTTTTTGACGTTTTGGTGAGATTTGGTTCGAAAATCAGATTGCAGCAGCGAAGTTCGCAGCCTCAGTTCGTCCTGCGAACTGAGATGTCGCGGTGCGAACCGAGATGTGCGAACTGAGATGCTGCGAGTTGAGTTTTGCTTTGCGAACCGAGTCCTGCGAACCGAGTCCTGCGAACCGAGTCGCTGCGAAGCGAGTTGAGTTTCGCTGTGCGAATTGACCTGATGCGTTGCGAACCGAGTTGTTCTGCGAAGCGAACTCAGTTGGCTCTGCGAACCCAGTTTCCTGCGAACCGAGAATTTTTAAAGATTTTTATTTCGCAAATTTTGAAAATGCGTAAGTCTTTTCGAGGTAACGGACAGGTGACAATTTCACTAACTCGGATTGAATTGAAATTCGCATGGTCACTCGGAAACGACTTAATGATCCCGGCTCTATTCTAAGAGTCTAGGCAGTTTTTGGCCATTCGGGGTCATCTAGGGCCCGAAAATGGCATTTTTCAGTTTTTTAAACGTCATTTCGAGATTTTCTAATTTCATTTTGAATGAACTTTTGTTTGACTAGACTTCAGGGATTACCTGATTTGATAAATATGCTCTGATGATGATTATGGAACGAATTTCTAACTTATATTTGATTTTCTGTTTCAGATCAACCTAAGACTCAGTGATATAAGAATCCTGAGTGTGGAGACGTCAGAGGTATCGGTGAGTGGATTTAGAACTCACCATTTGATTTAGTTGTAACTGTTTGGTTGCAACAAGTAAACGTAGATATGTGTTAGACTGTTTAGTCTTGATTATTGACTATGAATCTACGTGATATGTGAATATATGTGTATCAGATTATTGAGGTCAACTTGTAGTTGGACTTTTGGTTATTATGTGAATTACACAGGTTTTGATTCATTTGTTGTGTTTGAGACCTGTGTATGAGTTTAATAACCAATAGTTATCGGTCTATTCAGTATTGGCCATACAGATTGACGTTAAGTGTTCTTTGGGAATCCCCGGGTATTATGATATCCCAAGAGCCACCGATCCTCATTGAAATATGTGTGTTTACGATTATTTGGTGTAAACTCATAGTTAAGCTAAGTTGAATTGTATGTGATAAATCTATTCACTTAGCTTCGTGTTAATCCCTCATATTACTTCCTGCAGATTTTGTTTACTATGTGGGTAGTCAGGAAGTGGATGCTTCGGCAGGGAAAGTTTGACGACTTACGACTCTGATATGGTTTTGTATAAACCTTGTTTTGTAAAATATAATACCCCGTTTTAAGTATTTGTTAAACAGTTTTAATTTGGTGTGATCTGAATACGTAAACTGTTTATGTACATTATTTAATATAAAGTAATGAAATATATTTTGTAATATATGCTTCCTATTAAAATAATATAATATTGTTGTATTAGAAAGAAGGGTGTTATAATATTCCCACATCATCTAAAATTCAATGTGTCAACTTCATATGTTTCCTTCCAAATTATTATGCCATGTCATCTAATCATTAATTAACAATAATTAGTTATAAATATTCTTAAACTAAACAATATTCAATAAAGAAAAAAATATGGTTAATCAAAAACATCTATCTATATTTATAAAATAAAAATTTTTCCTTGAATTTTAGTCATGTCACATCATCTCATTACCTTTTTCTAAAACCTCCATAATTATGTCAAATTATCAATTTAGTTTTTCCAAAAAGCAAAGATTTTCCCTTACTTTTTAACCATGCCACATCATCTCATTACCTTTTTCTAAAACCCTACTACTTATGTCAAATCATCAATTTAGTTTTTTCTTAATAATTTTCAAATTATCAATTTAGTTTTTCCAAAAAACAAAGATTTTTTCTTGCTTTTTAACCATGCCACATCATCTCATTACCTTTTTCTAAAACCCTACTAATTATGTCAAATCATCGATTTAGTTTTTTCTTAAAAATTCATAAATACTAACACTTTCATCTAAAAAATTATAAAAATTTAAATATCTAACAAACTGCTACGTTCTATTTTGTAAAAAGTCATAATTTGATGTTATTATAATTTATTATTAAAAATTTTTTAATTTCTACATGTTATACATTGCAATTACCTAATATTATCATCATCGACTATCATATTTTAAGAAAATCAGTTTTAATAAAATATATGAAGCTAATTATATATTCTTAATTTTGGTATATATTACTATTGATTTCAATAATAAATTTCTAATTTTCAAAAATATTAATACAATTAAAAACCTAATAAAGCCGTATGATTAATTGTATTTTCTTCTAATTGGTGTGTATCGCAACCGCTCAACAAATGTGTTAAAACTTAACATAATTTTACAATAAGGTTGTTACCCTAAGAAGTAGGCAGAAGCTCAAAATTCAACCGCTCTTAAGAAAGGAAGATACTACATTATACGTGATGTAGCAACGACTGTAAAAATAAATACAAATCCACCCATTATAGTTTGATTGATGTTACTAATCATATTCATTGTCAATGATAATTTCATTTTTTAACTAACAACATTAAACTTATAAATGGTCGTGCAACGCACATTCTCATCTTAAGAGTTATTATAATTTTAAATTCTTAATAATCTATTGTCTTCTATTTCGTTAAGATTCATAATTCATTTTTATTACTCCCTCCGTCCCAAATTAAGTGTCCTGTTTTGACTTTTTGAGTCTTTCTTTTTCAACTTTGACCTTAAATATTTTCATTTGTGTTATATAATACTTGATGCAAAATATATGAATGGATTGAGTTTTAAATGTATTTCATTGATATAATTTCCATAAACTAATATATAACACAACCAAAAATATTTAAGGTCAAAGTTGAAAAAGAAAGACTTCTAAATCTGATTAAAGACAGTTAATTTGAGACAGAGAGAGTATATTTTATTATAATAGATTTTAAACAAAGATTCGTTACATTTCATAGATAACAATTTTTTATACATAAAAATAATTTCATTTCTTATTGATATCTCATACATTGCGATTTTCAAACATTATCATTATCAACTACCATGCTTTACGAAAATTAGTTTTACTAACATATATGAAATTGATTACTCGTTGACAATATCGCTGTTACCGTGTGAAGTGAGCAGATACCCAAATTTCATATGCTCTTAACGAAATGATATACTACATCATACTTGATGTATCAACTGCTAAAAAAAATTCAATTTAATCTATTATAGTTTTATTTATGTTAATATTCATTTTATTTCAATGATAATTGTGTCTTTTAATTAACAAAATTAAATTTACAAATTAATATAATTGTATTTTATAGATGGTCGTGTATCGTACGAGCTTCATGCCTAATAAGTTATATAGTAGAGAGATTTGAATAAATGCATTAATTATCAAGGATTTTATATTTTATTCCTATATGACATGATACTTAATATAATTACTAATTAAAGTCTTACTATGATATGTATTGATAATGTGATATATATGATATTCATATATTTAAGAACCATCTTCAAGTTTTCATACATTAAATCTTTCTATTATCAAAATAAAATTGTGATATTTATAATCGTGATTGATTTTGGGGATTAATGATCTACACAAGTATAATCTGTATATTATAATGATACACCCAATTAGCCTTAAACTTTGTTATGTAATATGCTAGACAAATATGTTATTATGGGTAGTAAAGTCTTAATATATATTATATTTCTTATATAACTTTTGTTACCGTTTGCTTATTATAATTTTCATGTCTCATCCTTCATTTCATTGTGGTATATTACCAAATTAATTCAAAGTAAACATGTAATGTATTTATTGATAGCTTTTGAAAGCGATACATATTATATTATTGATAAGTATAGTGCAAATCAAATTAAAAAGTTGACAAATAGGATTACGGTTCATATGATATTTGATATTTGTCAACAATGTAGAGGTAAACGATCCACTAAGTACATGATTTATTTGTTATACAAAATGACTTACTATTTTGACATTTTAATCGTTAGATTATATATAAATTGACTTCAAATGTGACATTTGACGCTATAAATAGATTTATTACATCCTATTTGGTATATTTGAAATCCTATTCTGGTTTAATTTATTGAAATATTTTAATTTTATAACATAAAACCTATCAAATTACCTTACCATAAAATTATCAAATATGCAATATATCAAATACCATGTGATACCGTACATCGTACGGGTTATACACTAGTTCATAATATTTGTGTGAGTCTCTATTATATGTATTTTGTTAAGGTTTTGCACAAACATGTGAGAGAATATGGGTTGTATATTAACTACAAAGGCAACGAAATCATCGAAGAAACACAAATACAAAGAATAAGATCAAAAGAATTCAGACTGGCATTCCGCTGTATATTCAATGTTGTACGTGGGGTTAAGAAAGATGCAGGAAGCAAAATTTTTATCAATGTTGTACGTGGGGTTACGGAAGATGCAGGAAGCATCATAAAAAGAGACCGAGAGAAATGCGATGACTTTTTGACGTTATATTCTTTTATAGAAACGTTGTCTAGGAATAAAGTATATTTTTAAAATAAAGATTTTGCATGATTTTTAGAAAATAAAGATTTCTAAAAGTATATTTATACAGTATATTTTTAAAAATAGGTGCATGATTTTGTCTAGGAATACACTTCATGCTTTTGCCTAGAAAATCGATTATAAAACCATGCAAATATTTCTTGTGAATTAAAAGAAAAAATCAAATTAACCAAGAGAAATGTTATTGGGCATTGGATATTGAAAAGCTTCATGACAAAGCGTGCATGTATGTATGCCTAGGAAATAACATGCATCACACCCAAAAAATGTACAATGTAAATTAAGTCATTAAGGAATTTTAAGAAAAATTAAAATTACCTGAAAATTCCTTGCATCACATTGTGCCACGTCATCATCATAAACAGCCTAAGAAATTGACAGATCAGCTTTATGACATCAGCATCAAATGCTCTTTAATATATAAATATAGATATGGTAATGGATCAAATACTGTTTTGAACTAATCAAACTTTTCTAAATTATATTTTTGTGTAGATGTATGTCTATTTTTACTTAGACTGCCGCTATTAAAATAAGCTAATTACGCTACTGTTATCTATGAGTTTATTTTCTGGCTAATACAAAATATTGATATGTCAAACTAAGGACTATAGGAGCACCCATAAAGTTAACAACGCAACACATGACTAATGCTTAAGTATTTCTTTGATTAAATTTTACAAATAAACCTTGACGTAAAAGGATGCGTGTTTAAAAATAAAATGACTTTTGCTGAGAAAATTGCATATATAGTCAAAAACGGTGTATGTAGTTTCTTGATAATCAATCTTTTGATTTTATGATTATAGCTTACTACAAATATAGTTCATAGAAGAAATTAAAAAACACTTTAGATAAAAAAGGGATGCATTGAAAGACTTATCTCTTCTCAAATAATCTTATCAATATTTCTTCTTTAAACCCGTGTTATCACGGTTCAATGATCTAGTATTTTAATAATTGAAACTACCTTCTCTTTCAATATATAGGAGATTTTACTGTGATCTAATGAACCATCAACATATGAATAGTAATATAGGAAACTCCTCGGTGACATCATTATTTATATTACTACTAATATCAATTGATAACCTTTATGAATAGTAATTTTTTTGTGTGTAACATATCAAATTGTATATATATTTTGATCCTAAATCTTTTGATGTATTAAAATAAAAAACTTAAGAAAATAAGGACTATTAAATGGAGATCAACAATTAATATCTAACCCTTAACTTTTTTCATGACATCATTAATCCCATTATTATGTGATTAAAAGATTAATTTACCCTTCTATATTTACAATATACATCCTTCAATATTTACAATATAAATCATCTGTTTTCCTTTAATTGTAGATAATCCTTTAAATATTTTATAATTTATTATTTCTTCTATAATTCAAACTTTTCCTACAATCTTATTTATTTTATTTTTTCTGAAAAAACCCTAAAAGTTATTTCAATTCCAAAAAATTCATAACTTCATTCAATCGCCCAATGATTTAAATTCTTCTATGACCTACTACTTTGAATCTTTTTTATCAATTTCTAATTTGCAATTCTTGGACCATGGATACCAACGGGTCGGGTTCCGGCGGATTTTAGTGTATCTGTACTCATACTACCGCATTTTTTGAATTATTTTATCAATTTCTAAAATCTATCACATTTTAATACCTAAATACATTTTTCATTTAAAATTAAAATAATACAAATCGATGCACCGTACACTAACACCAAAACACTTATTAAATCCATATAACACATCCATATAAGACATATCATAAAGTCAACCCACAAAGTTTGTAGTTTATTATAATAAGATAATTGTAGTTTGATGGTAAATGACTTTGAATTTGTTATAGGTTACATGAGTTCAAGCCTTTAAAGTGATATTTTTTTTATTATTTTATAAATTGATCTAAACTGTTTGGAATTGTATAAAAGTGAGTTGAGAGTCTTAGTTTTATATCAAGTATCTAAATATAACTTTACTTACTATTATTATTTTACCATACTACTAGCTTCAATAACTATATTATATAGTTATTATGTCTTAGTATTTACTATTGAATTTTTATAAGTGTATATGTTTTTATATTTCGAATGAAGTAATATATATATATATATATATATATATATATATATATATAAAATATGAAGGTAACAATTACATTAACTATACTTCTCATAGAGTGTATAAGCTTTATCTTTTCGAAAAAATAATATCTTACGTATATCCATGATTATTATATAACGATGAAGGCAAAAATTATTCAACAAGTATGTTGTACCACTACTTTATGTTATATTTTGTGTTTTCATTTCTATATTTAAAAATATTCAATTAACTACGATAGTAATATATATAAGTTAGAATAAAAACTCCGAGTGTTATAAAGCTACCAAATATTAAATTTACAATTATTACCTTTTTAATAAATTTAACTTGGGTAACTATTATCAATGTTTCATTGTTATTTTTATTTATTATTTAGATTATTATATTATTGGTCTTTCAATTTTTTTTAGTAATTTACAACAACAAAAGAGTATGATTTCGTAATTTTGTATTAAAGTTAAAACGAAAGAATCGATCCCAAATTTAAAGTTTAATATTTATGTAAAACATATTAATTCTTAAAACTCATCGCATCGCGATGGTCAATAAAAATCTTGTTAGATTCAATTAGGTCCCTATATAATGCAACCACTAAGTTAATTGAATTGAAGGCTTTCTATATTGGTTAAACACCACCTCAAATATACTCATTTATGATCTGGAAATATTGCACCGCCTTAACAGAATAAAGGGGATGAATGAAACCGTCACATTATGTACTATAGAAGTCTGCACGTGCATAATAACGGGTTGAATATTCAATATTTGATTCATATGTTGTATTGTTTACACTACTCATAGATTTTGTCTATGACAATTCAATTAGTGGTAATAAAACATGTTTTACTACTTAATTGTTGATTAACAACGTTGAAAAAGATAACAACATAATAATTACATCAAGCTAAAAGAAATCTAGAACTTTAAAAGTAGAGTTTTATTTTAAATTAAATGATAACATAAAAATGGACAACCCAATTCAATTGATTATGCTTTTTTAAAAATGAATACATTTTAAATATAGAATCTGTTTGACTTTTTATAAATTTTATAGAGAAAATAGAAATTCTTCAATCTTAATTAGATAAGGGTTATATTAGTCTCTTTGATTGTTAGTAGGAGTATTTTGATAACTTCCTTTATTTAAACCACTAAGTTAATGATAAAGATAACTTAAATGCTTTATAAAATGTAAAGATAAAGATATAATGCATATGAATGACCCCACTTTGTTTGGTGTTATAAAACTACCTTATAATCATAATTACGACCCTACCTTTTAACCATATAACAATTTTTCTTATTGGACCGTCTTTTAGTCACCCTTTAAAAGCTTATTTGCGTACTAGTGCCAACAATTACCAAATAAGGCATACGTTTATTATTTGTTTACATTCTTATGGTCTATAACCAACATTGTATACCACCAATTCGCAAACGTTTAAAGCAATAATCTACATTCCTATAAATTCATTTAATATTAGGTCTGATATATCATATGTGTTTTTTCTATGTCGTAGTCTTGTGAAGCATCAAGATATAGAGATGGAAGTTGAACACTCAATTTTGGATATAATCAGCATCCTTCCACAAGATATTATTGAAACGATTTTAAGTGCTTTGCCAATCCGAGATGCCTTAAGAACGAGCATATTGTCAAAGAAGTGGAGGTATTGTTGGACGAGCATTCCTAAACTTTCATTTGATGACAAACTGTTTAAAGGATCATCATGTGACGAAAAAATCGTGAGACATAAACTTGTTAATGCTATATTCCACGTTTTGAAGCTACGTACGAGTCCGCTAATGTCGTTTACTTTGTCGGTCGCTACAGAAATGGATTCTGATATAAACCAAATTATCCTTTATCTTTCAAGGATGAATACTCTGAAGTGCTTTACCTTGCTCAAGTTGTCGACCAACCACTACAAGTTACCATGTTCATAAATCTCATTGCATGGATTGGAACACTTAGAGCTCTCAAGGTGCGACTTTGAGCCTCCCTCAATATTTAATGGGTTTAGTAAACTGTGGTGGCTATGCTTTAACGACGTTGAGATTACTACCAAGACGTTTAAGCATTTCCTCACCAATTGCCCAATGCTTAAAGAATTCTTTTTGGTAGGTTTATAGATTGCTTGCTAACAACAACAATACCAATCCCGCTAAAAACAGGGTATGGGGATATAATTGCTTGAACGTATTTTAATGCAGGTTGGAAAACAAATGGATGTTAAAAGTGAAAGCAAGTTTACGTTTCTTGAATTTTTTGAGTGTTTGCCTTCAATTGAAATTGTGGCAATCTCAAAGTATTATATGCAGGTAAGATGTATAAGTTTAAATTAAATATTTGATCTCATATACAGTTATGTTTATGTTAATTGTTATTTTGATATATGTTTTTAAAGTATTTTGCTGAAGGTGGCATGCCACACAAGCTCCCATTTTCACTACACCTAGAAGTTCTTATTTTGAACGTGTGTTTTATGGAACAAGATGAGCTTTCTTCTACCCTTTGTTTGATTAATAGCTCCCCAAATTTAAAGTACATCCTTCTCAAGGTATAGTAATTTAATCACGTACATAGCATAGTAATGGGTATTTTTAGTTTTGATTTATCTCTTTCTGATTTAATTAATATATTATTATCAACAGTTGCAACCTAGACGAACTTCAATCACTTCTCTTGACCTCCAAAATTATTTGAGCTTGAAACTGAATCATCTTGAAGAACTTGAGATGGTAAGCTTTAGTAATTTAGCTATCGAGAAGGAATTTTTAAAGCTCATCATGAACACGTCATGTGTGCTAAATAAAGTACGAGTAGAGATTGGTCATAATATTTCTGTTGGGAAGAGCTAAGAATACTTAGAGACTACATACGGCTTCCATTTCCACGTGCATCAGCTTCAGCAAAATTGAACTTCGAACGCCCAACAAAATTCATCCGAAAACTTACCAATGTGATAGGTTTGCTTAATTAATCAGACGTTTTTAGAATTTTAGAATATGTTTTTTGGGGTTGATTTTGAATTGTTACTATATTTTACCATGTGTCGGTTTGGGTCAACTTCATTTAATGTTTAGGTCAGTTTCTGTTCTGGTACCAAGCTTTAAATGGATCAAATTTCGGTTTTAGTCGGTTATAACGCGAAATCCCCATTACTTTTTTTAAAGTCCAAAAGTCTGAACTTGGGCTTAGAAGCCCACAAACAAAGGAGTAATGCACAGATAATTAAACTTGGGGCCTGCGGGAGTCAATTTAGGAGTGAATCTGTGGATGTGTTGTGAATGCTATATTTATAGGGAGTCGGAGCCTATAACTTTTCTAAGTTTGGATCGATGTGGGAAGTTAAACACTAAGGATGCTTTTAGTTATGGAAAAAAACTTTTCCATTTTTCCTGAAATTTTTTCTAAAAAAACTGAAATGGAAAACATGTTTAAGTTGTGAGTTTCTAAAGAAGTTTTCTAAGAAAATGAATCTAATGATTTATGGTTACCTCCATTTGATATTTTGGAAAATGAAAACTTCATCCATTACATTTGAATGCGTTTTCTAAATTGCATTAGATTTTCAAGGGACACAAAACTATAGAAAAAATGAAAAAGGAAAATGAAGATAGTTTTTCATAATTGAATGCGCCCTGATTCTTTTTACAAATTGGCACTTCTACAGTTCTACTTTCAAGGAGTTTTTTGAGTGTTGTAGTTTTAAACATTATTTGAGAAGCTATTGTGACAAAGTGTCAAGACTTGATGCTAGCTCTTCATTATAGTTTCATCGCATTTTATTGCAACTATTGTGACAAATGCTCAAAGGGTGTCATGGTGTCTTATCTTAAATAGAAATAAAGGTTATTTTTTTAATTGTTACTCTCGATATTTTGTAGTAAGAAGATGCTTGGAGTTTTGTTGAATCAAGGTTTGAAAGTTAATGATTATTTCGTGAGTTTTATAATAGTTATTAACTTCTTAACCCAGCGAAATGTGCAGAGTTCGGTAATTTTGATGCTAACCGGTACTAAAAGTCAGAGTGCATTGGTAGGTCGCAATGAAATTTACTCTTTATACATTTCTACTTAATATATATCAAATATAATAATAGAGATAAACGAGAACACAAGATGAACCCTCCCCAAGACAACATATCCATCATTGTGGGGAGGGTAAAGAGCATCCAACGTAAAACGGTCATTTCACTCCATTTTTAGTCAAATAGTGAAGGATATTCGATTAGTAATGAAAAAAGGGTGCACGATATGGTAATGATTATTCAATTTTTCGTAAATCTAAGCAATTAATAGTGTTGCAAAAAGTAGAAATGACCTATCATGAGTAGTAAATTGCAAGGGCCGTTGAAGTTTATTTATAGTAAAATTTCTAAAACTTTAAAAAATACTCCACAATCCACATCATCAAATTAACATAATCTTCTTTAGGCATTGATAATCTTAGTAATTGTGGTATAAACATATACAAATAGAAGGACAAAATCATACATTCTAGATAGTAATTAAATTACTATCGAGAGTGTGCATCCATTTTGAGAACAAACAAAGTTCTTAATTTCTTATTAAGACATTTTTAAGTAGCAACCCAAATAAATGTTAAGTAAAGAAAAATTGAAGATTTGTCACCTACGTATTAGCTCTTTGTAGGTTGGAGGTAGATAGATATAACATATAAATTTGATATAGATAAATAGATGGATAATAAACAACAATAATTTCGCTTAAATTATTAGAAATTATAAATCATTGTGAACACATCATACCAGATAAACGAAGTTGATCAAAAAACCAAATAACATTGTTACATTTTTGTGGTTCTCAAACAACTTGTCTAAATCATCAATAAAGAAAAGAGTTTATTGTTTCTTTATGCATTAAACTACCGTGTAATTTTTCCTTTTATAATTGTTAGCCATCCCCTTTATCCGTTGACTCCTATTATCAATTGTAGTAACTGACATTCGTATACATCTTTTGTGTCTCTTTAATTTTCAACAATGACCTACTACTTCTAATAATAACCACCATCTTTAACCGACATTTTTATCAATATTTTTAATGCATCTATCAAAATCATTTATGTGATTACAAGTTAACAGTACCATTGATTACGTTTTACGATGTACAAAGTATTATATAACATATTTACCGGGGAATTTCCCCTTTACTCAAAATATTATATAACACATTTAAGGTCAAATTTGAAACTTTAAAAACTAAAAGAATAAAAGGTCATTATTTTGGGAAAGTAGGATTATTTGTTTTTCCACTCCCATCTATATTATATGGAGAAGAGATGTCATTTTTTTCTAATGCTCTATTCCACTTTATCGATCTATGTGTTCGATGATCATTTAATACTGTATTAATCATCTTTTTTTTTCTTACTCTCATAATTTACATGTCTAAAATTGCTTATCATACTCATCTTTCACTCAATACTGTTTATCAAATCTTATGTATCTATAAATATAAATATATTTTGTAGGGAATAATGAATGACATATATTAAAGATGTGTTTAATCTAGCCTAGTACGGAGTATGATGAATTGATGATGAGTTTAAGAAAGTTACCGTTACGTAATTGTAGGGAATAAACATTGAGAAGCTAGGTTTGAACTGATAATAATTGTGTACGTGGGTTAATATATTGTTGAAGAAAATGAAGTTGATTATTGAAGAGGTGTGAGGAAATAAATAATAGTTTGACATGTGGGGATATTATCACATATCATCATCATCATCATCATTATATTCACTCCATAATTTAAAGTTTTTTGGTAAGAAGGGTTAATTCACAATGGAACTTTAACCAACAAAAAAATATATCCTCCTATTTATTTGGTTTTTCATATATCCATCTTCACAATTATATATAATCTAATCATTAATTTAGGATATCATCTTGTAACTGGGTGTTACCCATTTTTTTCTACATTTTTAAGTGTTCACAAATTGTAATTTATCCACACTTTTAAGTGTAAACTTTTTTTGTCACGCTAATATGTGTGAAGATTGTAATAATTTTCACACTTATTAATGTAACAATTTTCTACACAATTATAAATGTGGATAATTTAACAAAATTCCACACATTTTTAAAAAGTGTGAATAAATAATATCTTTGTTGTAGTGTCGGATGTTTATCTGCAATTTACATATTAAAATAATCAAATGCAACAAATTACCAAGCAACAATTGATACAAGATTTTCATATAAAGCCTACTTACTAAACTATGATTTATTGTGATTATACGGATGTTAAAAATATATGGAAAATGATTTGGTTATAAAAAAATTATAATATTTTGTTTATTAAGATGATGTGTCACCGCTAATATAAAGAGAGGAAAAGAAGAGTAAGAACATGTGAACCAATATATGATAATAACAAATCGGTTTGTGAACTTTGTTAACTTTGTTTATATACTTTCTTTTGTAAGTGTATCATTTTAAATAATATGCATGTCAAGACTATCGATTCACGGAAGGATCTTTACATAAAATTATGTACATTTTATTTATTTATTTTTAACTATTTCCATATGTTATTGGATATGTTGTACACGGGCGATAAAATACCATGTCAATTAATCAATAACATGAGGACTTTTCATTTGATAAACTAAATTCAACAAATCAACTATTCAACCTTATATACTGATTCTCATTGATAAACTTGCGACATTGTCTAAAATATCAATACATAAATACTTGCTACATGCTGATTTATATTTTCATACATTTCACCACTCAATAGCACTAACAATATGATATTGAAGAAGGCGTGCATAGCACGGGCAATATTGTTGCACGATTCAATTCCTGAAATAAACCAACACTCTTATAAAGCGTTACGTTTGTAGTAGTTTATTAAAAGTTGGCATACTCCCTAAAGCTCCTCTCAAATACCTAATTACACCTGAGGTTGCGACTTTATATCGACGCATTATTTTAAATCGGTATTGGTGAAGCGTTTCTTTGTCTTCGTGTTTGTGTTGAGGATGCTTTTGTTATTCGGTTCTTTCACACATTTGGTTTATAGTATCGTTTACTTAGTGGTCTCGTGTTTAGTCATTTATTGTTGACCATCAATCTTTTGGTGGTTGTAATCATACAAATTTGACATTTGTATGCTATCAATCATGATATATTGGTATTAAGAAACGAAGAATATAGACCGTTGATGTAAGTCCCGTTCTCGTGGATCGATAACGAGGTTATATAATTGTATTCGAGTGCGGAATCCTC
The DNA here is from genome assembly GCA_963422505.1 of Pseudognaphalium luteoalbum. Classification (NCBI taxonomy): domain Eukaryota; kingdom Viridiplantae; phylum Streptophyta; class Magnoliopsida; order Asterales; family Asteraceae; genus Pseudognaphalium; species Pseudognaphalium luteoalbum. The sequence continues at coordinate 32,559,408 of OY730195.1, forward strand.
GAACACAATCAATCGACACAAACGAATATATAAACGATCATATCGAACACGAAACAATAATATCAATACGTATATTTTATTGATTATAACAATAAGTATTACAATCAACCTAAGAAAAATCTCAGATTAAACGCTGTTCGTATCTTCTATTCGTACATATAAAACTGCCGTGACTCACCAACTCTCAAAACTTAATTAAATTATTTTTCGTTTCACTCGTTGCCATCCTAGTCTACTTCTGCCGTCACACCCATTTCAATCCCACGTCCATACATTATACATACATGTATATGGTATTGGGCTGGGCCCAACAAACAATTACATGTTCACTGGCCCACCCACCAAGCCCATGATCGATTGATCGCTGGCCTTTTAGTTTTCTGCCTTTTTGATTCTTTGACGCTACACACGAACATCAAACTTAGGCTGGGCCTTGACTTGACTTGGGCTGGGCTTTGTTTGGGCTTGGGCTTACATAAACCAAATGGACTCATCACTAAATTCTCTCACCAACTAATATAACGATTACATTTGACAATAACGATTACTAATTATCTAGAAAGCTGTTGTCACACAAAATGCACCAACAGACTCCCCCTTGACAATAATTTCAAGATAACTTTTTGATGTCTTCGTTAATCTTCCAAATGTCTTCGCTAATCTTCTAGAATCGATTGTCACACTAGATGTACCATAATAAATGTTTAAATAGTTCCAAGTTATTAGAATCAAATGTTTCGCCTAATTGTATAAACACGTGTCAATATAGGAGAACATTGTTGATCTTGCAACTACAAGGATGACCATGATAATAAATATGAAATTTCATATTAAAAATCGAACGGCTATGAGTATACACGAGTTTAAAGTCTAGTCCACTTATATTACTAATTCTCATGATAAACTTACGACATTGTCTAAAATATCAATACATAAATATTTGCTACGGGCTGATTTATATTTCCATACATTTCACCACTCAATGGCACTAACAGTAATATAAATCAAATACGATATTGAAGAAGGCGTGCATAGTACGGGTAGTATTGTTGCACGATTCAATTCCTAAAATAAACCAACACTCTTATAGAGCGTTACGTTTGTAGTAGTTTATTAAAAGTTGGCATACTCCCTAAAGCTCCTCTCAAATACCTAATTACACCTGAGGTTGCGACTTTATATCAACGCATTAGTTTAAATCGATCATGGTGAAGCGTTTCTTTGTCTTTGTGTTTGGGTTGAGCATGCTTTTATTATTCGGTTCTTTCTCACATTTGGTTTACTGTTCATCGGTTTAGTTAGTGGTCTCGTGTTCAGTCATTTATTGTTGACCATCAATCTTTTGGTGGTTGTAATCATACAAATTTGATACTTGTATGCTATCAATCATGATATATTGGTATTAAGAAATGACGAATATATTTGTTCATCGTGGTTAAATCAAACACATTAGAATCAAAGATCGTTGATGCTAAAAGTTTAAAATAGTTCAAGTTATTAGAGTCAATTGTTTCGCCTAATTGTATAAACATGTCTTACTATAATAGAACACTGTTGATCTTAAAGATTTTCATTTGGGTTAAATTGGTCCGAGTATTTAAAGAGTTATGGTGGTTGTAATAAGAATGTGACTATTTTCAAAATATACTCGCCGTACGTATTGATGACAATATTGAAATGGCAGACGTATTATGTGGCATTCATAAACAAAACTATTATTACTAAATTGCGAAATTGGGAGCTTGAGTGGTGTGCCACCTGTAGTGAAGTACTTTAAAGGCATACCAAAACAAGGATTAGCATATGCACATAATTGTACTCCATATGAGATTGAATATTGAACTCAAACCCCATGCGTGTTACCTTCATACAATGTTTTTAAAACCGGAAATTTGAATCGGACCGAAGAGGGTTCTGGTTCCGGTTGAACCGGTCGGACCGGACCGGCTCACCGGCTCAAAACTGGCCATAACACGTTTTTTTTGGAAAAGATTCAAAATCCCGGTCCAACCGGTCCGGTTCCCGGTTGAACCGGTCAAAACCGAAAAAATTGTCAATTCTTTGACTGGTCAACTTAACCCGAAATCGGTTTTCAACCAGTCGAAAATATCTAAAATCCTGGTCTGAACGGACCAGTTGAACCGGTTTTGAAAACATTTCCATCATATGATATTTTGAGATTGCCACTAGCTCAATTGAAAGTAAACACTCAAAAAATTCAGCAAACGTACACTCATTAGTAAATCTAATTCACCTGATCGATTAGTTCAATTGTTTTGCCATTAGGTTTCAAAAGACTCGCTCGATCTATTTCAAACATCGTTACTAATTAATTAAAAGGGCTCCGATTTTGTTCAAATTTTGCCGACTAATTTGGCTACACTACGAAAAAAATGTCATTTTACCACACTATTTTCTTTACACTTTTAGAAAATGTGTAATTTTTTTGAAAAAAAGATAAGATTTTCCACACTTATATATGTAAGAAAGAAAAACTCACACATGTATTAAGTGTGAAGAAATTACAACTTTTCAACACTTAAAAGTGTGGAATTTTTTTTTTTTGTAAACACATGATTTTTCCACATAAGAGAAAATGTGGATAAATTGGGTGTTACAAATATTTTTCCACACTTTTAAGTGTTGACAAGTTGTAATTTCTACACACTTTTAAGTGTAAACTTTCTTTCCTCACAGTTATATATATGTGAAGATTTTGGTGATTTCCACACTTATTAGTGTAACAATTTTCTCGACACTTAAAAGTGTGTGTGAATAATATAACATAATTTCACACATTTTAATAAAGTGTGGATTGATGTTTTTTTATTGTAGTGCCATATTGATGAATTTCGATAGACTGGGCTTCTTGAATCCGATTTACATCACGTACGTTTTTGACTCTTGGTAGCTGAAGCTTTTATTTCTATTTATCTATATTTTTTACTTTTTTTTGAATTTGTTACGTGTTTCATAATTTCGTTGATGAGCATTCAATAAGCACTTGTTAATTATTATCATTGTCATTTTCCCTTTAAAAGTAAATGATAATGACAATAATGACTAAAACGAAGCAAACATGCATAAGATGCATATTATGGTAATAGAGAATTCAACGACACTCTTAATAGTCTTAATAAAAAAGAACTTTTAAATATATATAGTTGTCTAGAAGTTTATATGGAATATAATTTCACGAGGGAGCGAGGAGTGTATAAACTAATAAAATAAAGCTTAGCTCTAAATGCAACAAATGTTTTTATTCATACACCAATTTATGTGCATATTAATGCAGTATTGTACAATGCATATATTTATTGTATGCATCAAAAAGTGTGTTGTACAGGTTAACACCATAGAAGCAACAACTCTAGGTATATATGAAATTGCTTTTATGAAACCCTCGTTATATAAAAAGGAACCTGGAAGCAACAACTCTCGCCAGTGGTGTAGCCACAATGGCTACAAGCAAGGCTAGGCCCACCCAAGATTCTAAATTTTTGGTACTAGATATATGATATCTATACTATTTTTTTTATCTATACAAACTATATTGGCCCAACCTAATAGTTAAGGTTTGAAAGATTCATGGCCCATCCTGAATGACATTATAATAATATTGGCCCATTTAGGTAAGGTAAGTTTATGCAAATGATTTCTTTATACTTAAAAATAGCTCATCACGTCAAAAAATCCTACGATTACGAACTTTAAGCGACTCTGATTTGACCATGATGCCTAATAGGTTTTGAGTTCTTATTACCAATTTATTATTCCTGATTTTTCCTTGCACATTAAGTAACAGAATTATCACCTTTCTTTTAATAGGTTCACTTATAATATTTTAGCTCAAATCAACTTATTATTGTTATTGGAAGGGTTCAATTACATGATATTGTTATCATTTTCAACCATTAAGATTGTGAAATCTAAACGCATAAACTGCGTAGTAGAATCGACGATGACCTTCTTTTCTTTCCAATGATCTTTTTCTTTATCTTGAAAAGGAAAGTGACGAGACATTTATTTTAGATTTTATTTTAACGATGTGGCACACAATAAACTTAGTTAATTATTATCATTTTATTTCTTGTATTTTTTTTTTGTGGCCCACCCAAGATGAAATTCCTAGCTACGCCACTCTCACTCTCTTTTTCTTTTCCCTCACTTCGATTACCTCACTCTCTCCGCTCAATCACATACGTACAAACTTGAACGTCATAGATCGAGTGAAGAGAACTACTTCGATCAAGAAGACGTGCAATCCTGATTGTACATTTCAATATGTATTATCTTATGTATTACAAATTACAATAAAATGAAGGAGTGTTTTCAATGAGAGATCTACTGGCCGGCTACTGTGATGTATAGTGTGTTGATCCGATATCCGATTATGCACATGCACACGTATCGTACCTTTGCATGGGTAAGATCATATATGTTAGCTAACAATCACGCACATTCATTGCGTGATCTACGAAAATTGTTTATTAGATTTTACAAACTAGTCCTTTGCATTGATTGCGAACTCTCTGTTTCGAATTTGTACGTATATTGATCGTATTAACGTGTTAATGATTATTAATCATTCCTTTTTTAAGATAAAAATGCTAGCTATTAGAAAGTGGAGTTTTTAGCAAAGTCATTGTGTTTGTAAGAAATAGTTGTTAAACTATTGTCCTCTTAAATATATTTGCCAAATAATATTGATTTTCATATACTTTTTAGACAGAAAAAAAGAAAAAAAAATCGTATATCACAAATTACGTATTTGCTAAGCATATTGGAAATCATATTTTGGGATTTTTTTTTCGTTCCTTTTGTGCTCTTTCTGAGTATCATATTATTTATCCATCACCGAATTATTTGCAAACCACATTCATCAGATATGGTAGAAGTATAGATTAAAAATTAAATGTTCTTCTATAACTTACATTACTTAAAGATAACTTTATCATGTATTTTGATATCAAAAGGTTAACTAAACATCCAAAAGACAACATATACGTTTAATACTCACTATATTTGTTACAACAATAATCAATTTTGAAACTTGTTTACTCACATGTACAAAAGTTAAAATAAAAACTCGTTGTAAAACATAAGAGTACATGAAGCTCAAAAACAAAATAGCAACGTTCAATAATTCCCACATTTGAGAAGGCGAATAATGGGAGAATGAGATTGTTTGGCAAATAAGTTTTTCAAACACAATGACTTGGTTAAAAACTCTTAGAAAGTGTTGATTAGAAGTTATTAGGTTTGTCGATTTCAATTCGTCATCTACTGCGAAAGTTGTTGATAAAATTTAGGAACATTTTTCTGTCGTATGATTGTCACTCGTTTTGATCGGTTTCTTTCTTCAGAGAGAGAGAGAGTTTAAGTTGAATTGATGGTAGTTTGGTTTTAGCAAGAGACTGTGAAATAACTGATTATGATTGTTTTTGTGTCATGTTAATTAGAACTCATTAATTGAACGTGCACGCTTCTTCTTCCATGTACGGAATGCATTTTTAATCGTAACATGTGAATCAACTCGTAATCTTTGAAGGAAATACTAATTTCCATATTTGGTCATCTCTCAAGAAAAAGCTGATCATAATGGTGCCCCAAGTTATATAAGAATCGTGTTTCATTGACATTCTGTGACTCCTACAAAGGGTCTGTATCGACTTGTAAAATTCCAAAGACTAAAATATATAATACTTTGAAATAATTTTGAATCAACCAGTATCAAAATGGAGCCATTTCATTAGAGATCAACTGCGTTGACCCATATTCAAAGATCGTGAATATATACATGTGTGTGTGTGTGTATAGTCATCATTAGTTTCTTATTTACGGTATGTTTCATAGAAGTTATTAGTACGTAAAACAAACATGGTTTCGCAACTTTTGAATGTAGTGTTGTTACGTACTCCGATTTGTTAGCTTACTTTAGACGTTTGACATATAAGTTATATATATAATCTTAGAAACACGGACGAATAATAAGTGCTTGTTGCCGGGCTTGGCAACAAAAAGACCGGAGTGGTTAGTCATCCGACAAGGACGTACTCAATTCAGTTACAACATAAGAGAACCTCAACATTATATATGAGATCACATTTCAAAGAGAACCTCAACAGCCAATTGAAGAGAAGAAAGCATCAAATTGAGCACTTGTACATCTTCTACATGTACGCATCAGCTTTCTAAAAGATATAAGAATGATTAATATATAGTGGATGCCATCATGATCTATAATTCGGTGTACCTTTGGTATGATTTTAATTATTAATAGACGAGTGATCGCGTACGTTATATTTTAAATAATACACCTAGCTAGTTAGTTCCAATTAAGAATTTATTGACATTAAAAAAAAGATACGGTAGTCTCAATTAATTAGCCAATCACGTACATGGAATTTACCCATCTATCCAAAAAATAAAAGGAATAATTGTGAAATGGATAGGTTGTTCTAGAAAGTATTACCATCCGTTGATTTAAACTCCCTTTTGTCTTTATGCCAAATGTAGGGGTGTGATTGTAATCCATGTGACAAATGATCCTCCAATCACAATATCAAATATAGGGTATATATACCTACACACCCCCACCCCCACCAAATAGCTACTTAGAAAACCCTAGCTTTTACACAGCAAAATGAACACCAAAATCAATGCTCCTTCCGGTAGTGTTGCGTCTAGAGAAAAATTCACCAAAATTCCACGACCTACCTACCCCTAGAGAAAAAGTTGCTTTTGAGCTTATCGATAAAGCTTTGTTGCTCAAGGTGAACTAAAAGGGCAAGAAAACCCACCCTGTTGTGAACTGCTTGAACCAACTCAAGGGGGTAAAAAATTTGTTATTATTTATGTATTTTATATTTTTAATCTTGTCACATCGGTGACATCCGAGCTGCTGTCCAAGAACTCGACACATTGCTGGCTTTGGCAAGGAAGTCCCAGAATATTCTTTTGGACCACACAAAGGAGATTTATTTGGAGAGGGTTCAAAGAGTGTTGGAGCTTCATGGAGTCGTCGAACAGCAGCTTCCGCCTGTAGCTTCCCGACAGAATCAAGGGGAGGCTATACAAATCCCTAGTTCGGCTAGGTTTTTGGGTATGTGACAGATGGTTTATGGTTTGGATTAAGGTCTTGTGTTACAAGTTTTTTATTTCATGTTGGTTAAATTAGTATTCTACTTGTTTTTATCTTTATGATCGGTCTGTACCTCACATCTTTATCATTTGATTAATCCGTATTCCCTTCGTTTTACATATTGTGTTGCTATTGGTATTGTTGGATTACTTCATTCATAGTGGATAGTTAATTAATTAATTCAATTAGTTAGGGTAATTTTAATTTGGGAGATAAAAAGAACTGGCCGGGGATCCAGGTGACTAGTGTAATTAGGCATGGTAATTGGATTGTAATTAATTGAATTGTGAATGATTAACTTGTGCCCTAATAACCCCCAAATAGGTGGATTCTAGCGATCACACTTCGAGAAGGACATCACTTTTACTTATTTAAATACTAAGGAACCACCAAGTACTTTTTGATTTTTCTATTCATATGATTACAATTATTACAATTACAATTACAATAATATAATATAATAAATAGTATATAGTACTCCCTTCGTCCTAAAATAAGTGTCTCATGTCAAAATGCACACAGTTTAAGGAAAGTCACCATCTACCAATAACATCTTATCTTTACCCACTAAAGTCTTTTCTGATTGGCTGAAAGGGAATCTGGACACTTATTTTGGGACGTCTCAAAATAGTAAGTGAGACACTTATTATGGGACGGAGGGAGTATATAATAATATCAACTCAATTGCATACAAAGTCAGTGATGAAATAGTTTCTCAAACGAATGAAATCTATTTAACGCAATAAATGGATCTAGTAGCTAGCTATAATATTAGGCCCTTTGTTTCCAAAAATATGTATCATAAGCTTCCGAACCGAAATGTAATCTAAATATATACGATAGGATCTTGTGCACTAGCATACCGACTCGACTCTTTTCTTTTCATCAATTCCTGTTGGATTATCTAAAATTCGAATCCAATTAGGCATGTGTTTATACCTTCCATTAGATATTATGTAAGAAGTGATTGATATCTTCGGGGGGTCGGGTGGGCTGTTTCATCAATCATATCAAATCAATCGAACTTGGATACATATGTAGTAAAAGTCAATCAATCCTACAATTCCAAACAACAACAAAAGGTTCATATACTTTCCATCTACACTGCCTCCCATGGAATTAAACCTTAACATGCCCAAATAATAACTATCCAACAACTCATCGATCGTATATATATCTGGAGTACTGTCAAAACATGTCAATCTGGACTACTTTGCCTAGATATATCCATGTAGATCTTCGGCATTAGAGAGAAACGAGGATTACGACTAGTAATTGTTTGATGGAAAAGCATATGTAGAGAACTTTAGAAAATCAATTCAAGCTCCGTCAATATTGTTCAACGACTATATATGGACTACCACCACTACCATTATTTCTAATGATGTTTAGATATTTACGAAAAATGTCGCACATCCAAACATTCTGTAACGGGTTTCCGATGCTTGCGCTTCATCACACACCGGACGCCTAGTGGAATTCAAGTCGACCCCAACCGTGACGCTGAACAATTCCCGGGTCTTAATTAAAATAAGTAGCATATTAATTAGTAACACAGAGCTCAAATCGATGGTAATATAATATAAATTAAGGCGTTATACTTATTTATGTATATACTTAGTTTTATATCTCGTGCGATGCACCAGCGGTAACAATGTAGTGTCGATTCATGACGAAACAGTGATGTAAATTGAAATAAGTCATTTAATTAAATGAACAAATTAAACATTGGTTAAATGTTAATCCAACATTGAATAATTTTTAAAATATCTTTGTTAAACCCAAGCTGTGACTCCAAATAGAGGCTTAGTTTTGGATATGAGATAAGCTTTTACAAATTACTTAAATATATATTCATAAGTCGTACAATGACCAGACAAACACGACTCCGTGATGCTAAAAAATAATATAACTAAAAATCACTCATGTCGGGTATTTATTTGTTAATATTCTACAAATGCCCGATGTTAATTAATCATATGTCAATTTTTGACAATTCATTAATATATATTATCTTCATCTTTACAATCTATAAAGCACCTCCTTATTTTTTATAAATGAAGTCAACAAAAGAAAATGACTATATTACTATCCTTAGAATAATCTACTACTATTAAAAGTTATTTACCATATATAGATCATATTATCCTTATTACATTATGTTATTAAATTCAAATTAAGCACATATAACAATTTTAAACATACATATATTCCCAACCTAAAAAAAGAAAAAAGAAAAAGAAAACGTCGTAATGAGACAAATTCTTTATATTGTTTTATGTTTAAAAGAGGCAACACCACTTGCAACGGGTCTTGACGATGATGCGCCGTCAATTAAAATAAAAATAAAAAAGATTGAAAATACAATAATCTACGATTTAGCATGCACGGTTTTGTACGTTCGAAATGTTGAAGAATATTGAAGATAAAGACTCATGGAATTGTCATAACAATTTTCCTTTAGCCCGCTGAGTTATGTAGGATGCTATAATTAGCAATTAAATAAATTAATAGAATGGTATTATAAGTACAATCTTTGTCCTTAAATTATATAATTCGTTTGTGTTTGTGTTCCTTGGTGTTTGTTTAATGTATTAATGAACAAATGCATTAGATTATGTATTCGTTCGTTTGCGTTCGTGAACAAACTAATTTTCTTAGTGAATAAACATGAACAACAAAATCCCTTTGCTTATCCGTTTGTTTTGTTCGATAAATCTTAATAAATAAACACAAACATACTTCGTTCTATTCGGTTACATGCCTAATTAAATTATATGCCCTTTTGCTAAAGGCATTTATTTATAATATAGTATAATTAAGTTGTCTCAAACTACCTCTTGGTCCTCTGGCTTATATATACGTACGTGTCCTCGAACTACTCCGTAAACAAAAATGGTTACCGAATGACTTGAAACAGAATCAAAATGTTTGATGCAATTACTTTCATAATTATCCGTTGGACAAAAACGGTTGCTGTATGACTTAGTCACATGAAGTTATTTTATACAAAATTAAAATGGTAGTGTTTATTTACTTTGCAGGTTAGGCACTTTAGCAACGTTGTTTATAAGAGATTAATCTTGACTAGCGTAAGTAGATATTGTGCAAGATAAGATATATGGTAATATATCAAATGTTATTAATCTTTTATTTTTTACAGTTTTAGAGGTACGAATTGTTGGGTAATATAAGATACGAAAACAGAAAATCATATTCAATCATTCCCATAACTTGAAAAAATAAATTCCACATACGAAATGAAAGTTTCTATATTAGCAAAGGAATTGAATTCTTTTCAAAAAAAAAAAAACAAACTACAGACTATTAAATTCATTGAAAATGAACAATGTGATCGAAAATTGTGACGGGACATGTTACATATGAAGATCAGTTGAGTGCTGTATAATACAAAGATTGTGAAAGCTTATAGGAGTGGTGGGTGTTCCAACGGAGGATTAGGTATGGGTGAGCATGGTACGGAATTGGTACCGAACCTTTTGATACCGGTCAATTTTTTACCAACCGTTTAAAGCGGTACGGTACCGGTACGGGATCGGGTACGAATGCTCACCCCTGGGATCAGGGGTAAGCTGAGGCCATGTAGGGATGATAAGGAGAGGGTATTGTGATCATGAATTATGATGGAGCGACTTGTTGTAGGTTTAGCTTGAAATTATTATTGTTTTTCATTAAATTTGTGTACGAATTGTTAAAGGGAAGTAGTACTCCGTATGTGGGTTCACTCAAGTTTATGTAATTTAGTTGAGTCATTATCAAAAGTATAAACAATATTTACTACTAGCAAAGTCATCATCATTTGTGGCAACATTAATCGTGAGAAAGTAAATGGCTTTTTCTTACAATATGCTTAATTTTTGAAGCACTTTAAGATCTATACATCAATCTTTAAGATATTGCTTACACTCACCCAAAATTTTATAAATGATTTATACTATATATAGATAAGTGTATCCTTATTCTATTAAAGCTTTTCCCCCTTTTTCGAACATTTCTAAATACCTACTCAATTATCACTTTAGCTATTGGGATTAATTGACATGGGGTTGTGCTTCCTACACCCTATTTAACTACTTAAATTTTATGCTATATATAAGCTATTACATTCATATGCAAAAAGTAATTGAGGCCAATTATAAATTTAATACATCGTATCTGTAACCTTGAATCCACTTTACACGCATAAGATTTGCAATGCGAAATTGGTGGCCACCTCGTCGCTTAAGAAATCTTTGCATGATGGCACTTCATCCTAGTGTCGATGCCCATAGTTTATACATGTGTCCGATCCCGCGTACTTAATGTAATGAATTTCTAGTACGATCGGATCATGGGCGCGTAATTAACGTACAACAAGATAAAGTTATAAAAAGAAAGCGATTAAGAGGTTGCGTGAAGCTCATCAACCAATAAATCGTGGGATCAAGCTAGCCTTATGGAAGGCATGTCTATATTTTGTATGATGTACTCATCTAGTAGTAGTTTAATATGACACTAGCTAGTGTAGAAACTATTCGATCACTAGTACACAAATGATCAGTTGCGGAGGTGAAAATTAATGAACATTAACAGCGGTGGTCAACCCGTCATTTATATGAGCGCCCTTTAAAGTGATTATATCTTTAGAGGTGGTGAAAACACCATCTTACACAACCATTCAGTAAAGCATTGAACTCACACGTGTTTTGGTCGTCGTTTAAGGACGAAGCTCTTATCTAATATAAGGCGGTGCATTTTTAGTTGTTTGGCGCCAAAATCAGGATACTTAAAAGGCGGTATATCTTGTTATGTTATGAAGGTTACATTAGGAAGATTCTCTTCCTGTTCGTTATTGTTACCGAAATACATTATGAAGGAGATGGAGAAATTTATAGTGTCAAGGCAAGATGAAAAGGGGCAAGGCTAAAGCTGCTTGGGATACTCTCTGCCTCCCTAATCAACATGGTGGTCTTCTTAAAATTCTCGCAAAATGGAAGGTAGATCTTATGTTTAAGCATGTCTGGCACATCCTTACTAACAAAGATTCATTACGGGTTAAGTGGATCCATACATATCAACTGAAAAATAGAAACTTTTGGGATGTTGCAATGAAGCATGATGTAAGTTGGGTTAGGCGTAACATCTCCTTAAGATGAGGGACATTCTCGTCCATTTGTGACTAACAAATTTAGTGATGGTACTTCTGTTTCAGCATTGTTTGACAAATGGAATCCTATTGGTCCGTAATGTGATTTTATCTCTAAATGCGATCTTTATGAAGCGGGTTTCTCATTGGATGACAATGTGAATGATGTAATTGTTGATGAGAATCTTTGTTGGCCCATCACATGGCTTAAACGACATGATTGTCTTCAGCACCTTATTGCCCCAACCATCACACAGAAGGCTGCCCTGATCGGGCTCAATGACGAAACAAAAACGGTCATATAGTAGATTTCTCGGTCAAAAATGTTTGGCTTGATATTCGTCCCGAAGGAGTGGAAGTTACATGTGATTTAATAAAACATAACATTGCTCAAATAAGTATATATTAATCTTAGAAAAACCACATATACTTTATTATTGAATTTATTTATTTAGTCACTCAACTGTTTCTGCTATTGAAAAAGCCATTCAAGTTGATAAACCTTTTACCTTAATAACCCAGCTAAATGACACTTATATGTAATTAAATAACTTTAAGTACAAACTCACTAGTTAAGTGTCAAGTATCATCAAGCATTTACTAGTTGCATGCCCACATGTAAGCAGTTGTAATAGATATCAATTCTAGCAGTCGATTAAAATGATTGATGTAGAGATAACAATTGTATTAACTTAATTAGATTGTTATTTATTTTTAGTTTTATTATTTTTGGTGAACTGCAAAATTTGTCCCTATGGTCTCGTCGTTTTGCTAATTTTGTCCTTTTACTTTTTTTTTCCGCATTTTTTTTCCATATGGTTTTGATTTTCGCCATGTTTGTCCTTTTGTCTAACTTCAGTTAAAATCGTCATTTAAAAATACCAAATGACCGATCTACCCTTTGTCGTCTCCATAATTTATTCTTCTTCTTTTTTCCAAAAGCCTACACACCATGATTTTCTCTTTCTCTACTTACATAATCTCAAACACAACCAACATAATTAATTAAACACAAAAAAGTTCACTTAGAAATCCAAACACAAATCAACGATGAGTGAAAACTCACTGAGAATCCCACCACCACAACCCTATTGTAACCACCTGTATACGAAAAACACTACCACCTGTAACATCGCCTTCACCACCACCAACTGAATAAAACACCATCACCACCGTACGAACGCCGACCAGATCTGAACAACAATCACCATCCATACCCTTCGATCTTCCGGCAAAAATCTGAACAAGAACAACATCGACAGATCCGTAGCTCGATTCTGGCCAGGTGGGTTTGTAACAAAGAGAGAGAGAGAGAGAGAGAGAGAGAGTCACCACTACCGTTAAATCGCGATTATGGTCAGATCCATCAGTTCCGGCTATTTATGTCACGATTCTTTTCAGATCCAATGATTCTGGTCATAGCCGCTGAGGTAAGGTGGTGGTGGTGTTGTCCAAATGGTGGCGGTGGTGGTGATTTAGAATGGCGGTGAGGTGTGGGGAAATTGGCGGTGGTAGTGTGGTAGAATGGCAGTGGTGTTCTTGAATTTCGGTCTGATTGCACAAGTGGTGCTGGTGATAACGAAGAGGCGATGTTATGGTGGTGATTTAGATTATGAGAATATGAGGAAATGAAAAAAAAATGAGTGAAAAAGATGATAAAGAGAAATGGGATTTCAAGGTTAAGTTGGGTGTGATTTAAGAAGAGGATGGGCATTATGGTAATTTGACTATTACTTAATGGGTAATTAGTTAAATTTAACAGAAAAAGGATAAAAAGTGCAAAAGTCAAAACCACAGGAACAAAAAATGCGAAAAAAGTAAAAGGACAAAATCGGCAAAATAGAAAGACCACAAGGACAAATTTTGTAGTTTACCCTATTATTTTGTATATTTACATTGTGTCAATCATTCAATACTTTATGTTATAATAATCTAAAATACAAAAAAAAAATTATATTAGTTATTTCAAATTAATATGAATTTAGGTACGTTATAAATGTGAAAGTATATATTATAAGTTAAATTAAGCAAATTAGTATAAATTGATTTTATTTTATGAGTTATATTTATTTATGTAGTTAGTTGGTATAAATGTAATTGTTGATCTTCAAATTTGAAAACAATTGATCTAATGAGTAAATTTTTTTTAGGATTTAAGATAAGATAAAATAAGACTTAAAATTAAGTTTAATTAAAGAATGATCCCAAGATGAACTTCCTTTCCCTTAGGCCCCAGTGTTTTTTCTTGCATTCGTCATCAAACTCTCGAAACCTCACTTTTTCAAGAGGGTTTATGATACGTATTGCTAACGTACTTTAATTTTTCTCTCAATGTCACCAATGAACATGTTTTATAACCCTTGTCTGCTAATAAACTTTTTACTTTTTGTCTCAATGTCACTAATGAACTTATTAAATTCCCAATGTCGACAACGAATTTATTAAACATATTTTGAGATCACAAAAGTACTTTTTTTACAAGCTAAGTTTTTTGAAGTTGTTGATGTGGTGTTGCCATGTCATTTCACTTATGTGACCAGGATATCACGTAAGTTAAAACATGTACACGTATGGTTATTTTCATCTTCTTTGATCGAATAACATGTAATTTTCGGTTACATTTTTGAAAAATGTGGCAATTGCATTTAGAGTCGCTCGAAAAGTGGTGGTTACCGTAAAAGTAACCAAAAATTACATGGTATTCAATCGAAAAAGATGAAGTTAATCATGCATGTATATGTTTAACTTAAGAAGCCTGATCACATAAATAAAATTACAACAACAAACGTTTGAAAGTGTATTTGTTACATGTAATATTTTTGTAATGAAATGTATTATTGCAGCCACCCCTGAAATTCGTAAAGTAAAAATTTTGACTTATTTTTAGCGTGAATGGTATAAAATCATATAACCCGAGTTCGGTAATTTTGATGCTAACCGGTACTAAAAGTCAGAGTGCATTGGTAGGTCGCAATGAATTTACTCTTTGTACATTTCTACTTAATATATATCAAATATAATAGTAGAGATAAACGAGAACACAAGATGAACCCTCCCTAAGACAACATATCCATCATTGTGGGGAGGGTAAAGAGCATCCAACGTAAAACGGTCATTTCGCTCCATTTTTAGTCAAATAGTGAAGGATATTCGATTAGTAATGAAAAAAGGGTGCACGATATGGTAATGATTATTCAATTTTTCATAAATCTAAGCAATTAATAGTGTTGCAAAAAGTAGAAATGACCTATCATGAGTAGTAAATTGCAAGGCCCATTGAACTTTATTTATAGTAAAATTTCTAAAACTTTAAAAAATACTCCACAATCCACATCATCAAATTAACATAATCTTCTTTAGGCATTGATAATCTTAGTAATTGTGGTATAAACATATACAAATAGAAGGACAAAACCATACATTCTAGATAGTAATTAAATTACTATCGAGAGTGTGCATCCATTTTGAGAACAAACAAAGTTCTTAATTTCTTATTAAGACATTTTTAAGTAGCAACGCAAATAAATGTTAAGTAAAGAAAAATTAAAGATTTGTCACCTACGTATTAGCTCTTTGTAGGTTGGAGGTAGATAGATATAACATATAAATTTGATATAGATAAATAGACGGATAATAAACAACAATAAATTAGACTTAAATTATTAGAAATTATAAATCATTGTGAACACATCATACCAGATTCACGAAGTTGATCAAAAACCAAATAACATTGTTACATTTTTGTGGTTCTCAAACAACTTGTCTGAATCATCAATAAAAAAAAGAGTTTATTGTTTCTTTATGCATTAAACTACCGTGTAATTTTTCCTTTTATAATTGTTAGCCATCCCCTTTATCTGTTGACTCCTATTATCAATTGTAGTAACTGAAATTCGTATACATCTTTTGTGTCTATTTAATTTTCAACAATGACCTACTACTTCTAATAATAACCACCATCTTTAACTGACATTTTTATCAATATTTTTAATGCATCTATCAAAATCAATTATGTGATTACAAGTTAACAGTACCATTGATTACGTTTTACGATGTACAAAGTATTATATAACATATTTACCGGGGAATTTTCCCTTTACCCAAAATATTATATCACACATTTAAGGTCAAATTTGAAACTTTAAAAAGTAAAAAAACAAGGTCATTATTTTGGGAAAGGGGGATTATTTGTTTTTCCACTCCCATCTATATTATATAGAGAAGAGATGTCATTTTTTTCTAATGCTCTATTGCACTTTATCGATCTATGTGTTCGATGATCATTTAATACTGTACTAATCATCTTTTTTTTTCTTACTCTCATAATTTACATGTCTAAAATTGCTTATCATACTCATCTTTCACTCAATACTGTTTATCAAATCTTATGTATCTATAAATATAAATATATTTTGTAGGGAATAATGAATGACATATATTAAAGATGTGTTTAATGTAGCCTAGTACGGAGTATGATGAATTGATGATGAGTTTAAGAAAGTTACCGTTACGTAATTGTAGGGAATAAACATTGAGAAGCTAGGTTTGAACTGATAATAATTGTATACGTGGGTTAATATATTGTTGAAGAAAATGAAGTTGATTATTGAAGAGGTGTGAGGAAATAAATAATAGTTTGACATGTGGGGATATTATCACATATCATCATCATCATCATCATCATCATCATTATATTCACTCCATAATTTAAAGTTTTTTGGTAAGAAGGGTTAATTCACAATGGAACTTTAACCAACAAAAAAATATATCCTGCTATTTATTTGGTTTTTCATATAGCCATCTTCACAATTATATATAATCTAATCATTAATTTAGGATATCATCTTGTAACTGGGTGTTACCCATTTTTTTCTACATTTTTAAGTGTTCACAAATTGTAATTTATCCACACTTTTAAGTGTAAACTTTTTTTGTCACGCTAATATGTGTGAAGATTGTAATAATTTTCACAGTTATTGATGTAACAATTTTCTACACAATTATAAATGTGGATAATTTAACAAAATTCCGCACATTTTTAAAAAGTGTGAATAAATAATATCTTTGTTGTAGTGTCGGATGTTTATCTGCAATTTACATATTAAAATAATCAAATGCAACAAATTATCAAGCAACAATTGATACAAGATTTTCATATAAAGCCTACTTACTAAACTATGATTTATTGTGATTATACGAATGTTAAAAATATATGGAAAATGATTTGGTTATAAAAAAATTATAATATTTTGTTTATTAAGATGATGTGTCACCGCTAATATAAAGAGAGGAAAAGAAGAGTAAGAACATGTGAACCAATATATGATAATAACAAATCGGTTTGTGAACTTTGTTTGTATACTTTCTTTTGTAAGTGTATCATTTTAAATAATATGCATGTCAAGACTATCGATTCACGGAAGGATCTTTACATAAACTTATGTACATTTTATTTATTTATTTTTAACTATTTCCATATGTTATTAGATATGTTGTACACGGGCGACAAAATACCATGTCAATTAATCAATAACATGAGGACTTTTCATTTGGAATACTCTAAACTAAATTCAACAAATCAACTATTCAACCTTATATACTGATTCTCATTGATAAACTTGCGACATTGTCTAAAATATCAATACATAAATACTTGCTACAGGCTGATTTATATTTTCATACATTTCACCACTCAATAGCACTAATAATCAGAAGGGTCTCCTAAATTTTACTACTTAAAGCGGCTTTGAATCGTACGTTTGTGATTCCCCGACAGCGGCGCCAAAAACTTTTTACGCCCGCAACCGTCGGTTCAGTGTCGTTGCGATTCCTGATGGTGATGCAGGCGCAACAAGGGTTTTAAAATTTATATTTTGCTGGGCTTAAATTATATGTACTACCTACTCTGGTTAGTAAGCGGTAAGTATGACCTAAGATCGTTCTATGAATCCAAACGTGTGGGTGATTAAAGCTGGGACTTTCGGTAGGAGATATTTAGGATGAAATAAAGTAGGTAGGTTTGGGGGTTTAAACTAAAGACAGGTACAGAAAAGTAAATTACAGGAAAGCATATAAAGATAAACATGTGATTGCTGAGATTTCGATAATTAATGTTTCAGGATGACAGATTAAACAGGGACAATGCTAATGTAATGGTCTAAACTATCAGGTGTAAACTCTAGAACCCTACCAACTAAATTTCCCATTGGCATGTCACTAGGAACTAGGTTATCGTGATTCTGATCAAAGCAATACGCAAACTTCCAATACTTATCTAGTTGAAAGATAAACAACCTATTTTGGCTTGACGCCGAGGTGCATGAATCAGTAACGTATCATCTCATAGGTCTGACCTTTCTTAACCCCTAAAATAGTTTAGTGTTTTATTAGCATGCAAATTAATAACTTTGTATGTTTTGACCGCTGATTGTGTAAGACTTAATGTTTTAAGGTATTTAAATCACTAGGATGTTATCTTTATTCCTAAGTCTTGTTTTATACATTAAGGCCGGGTTACTTCAACTTATGACTTGAGTCCTCCTTTTCAAACAGTTATACATCCCTAGATTATTTGCAGTTTATAAAAAAACGTGTTTCATATGCAGGCCATGCCTTTCAGTAATCGGACAGTGTACTCGTAGTTCGACTGCTTCTTACATTAGACATGCGGTCAGGAGTAATTGACGGTGAATGTGACACTCTAAACTAACTAAATGTAAAGCGATGCAGAAATGTAAACCTAATATGTACAACGAGTGGGTTCACTGTGTCTTACTTGTTGCATGTCATGGGCATAAATAACTACTTACCATAATTAAGGTTGATCAAGTCCTAATTACTAGGTTGCAGTCACGTGGATAACCGGAAAGGTTACTCCATAAATTAAACTCAAGTTCATAAAGTCTTAACGATACAAAGGTCATTAATTCCTATTTTATCTGAACGCGTTTTCGAACATTATTTCATTGTGCATTGACTTTCGTAGGATATACCAGTTAGTTATGAAGTTGTATTATCCTTTCGAAATTCCAACTGTTAAACCAGAGCTGATTCCAGTGATGTAACTACCTTCGGTCGTTTATCGACTTCCATACATTTGTACTCCGTATAAAACGTTTCCAGTACTATATCAGATAAACTGTCGAATAGGGGCCGTTACATCACGTTTACAATTGTCGTACACTTAATTATATAACGTCATCCTTACTTATAATTATCTACATCATCAACAATCACAATAATAAACAACTCGCAATTCATGGCAATAGACAAATCACATACAAGACAATAATACATAATTAAAATATTAAATAAAGCATGTATGATAAAGGTTTCGATATCACCCGGAAATAAATGCGCAACAGCGTATTATTATGACTGATAACTCGTTCACACGTACAAAGATGAATCTCCAAACTCCTAACGTTCGCTCTAACCTCTATGTTAATCCGTAGATTAATTACAATAACCCTACACTAAAATAGAAGAGATCTTTAGAGTGAGAAAGTGAAAATGGAAGAATGAAAGTGTAAGTATGAGTGTGAATATGAGTGTATGAGTGTCTTGAAATGAGAGCTAGGGGCTGCCTTTTATAGAAGAAATTTGGCTCAAGTTAGCACCCCAAAGCTCATGATAGCAAAAGGTGGAAAAGGTAGTGGCACCAGATACAAAAGGTGAAAAAGGTAGTGGCACCAGGTACGAAAAGCATGTAAAGGTCTAGCACCGGGTACGAAAAAGGACAAAAAAGCGCAATCCGTGCAGGTGACGGGCTGGCGGCGGCGGCTGGCACCACCCCGCACCGGTTCGCTGTCCGTTGCTTCGTTCCTTGATTCGTGCGTGTTTTTTTTTGTTATGCGTCCGTTTGCGTTGATTCTTTTGCGTCGGATTCGTAATTCAAAAAAGAAGCTTTTGATGAAAAGAAATCCCAAAAACACGTCTCTGAACTTTAGATGTGTCGTACGAATCGTTTAGATCTTCCGGAGTGCGTAGAATCTTCATTCTTCGTCCGTTTTTGTTGATTCTTCTTCTGTTGGATTCGTAATTTGAAAACGAACATCTTAGGTCAGATAGATGTTGGTGATGGGATCTTTGGTCTTGAAATCTCGTTTGATGTCTGGAATCTTCAAACGTGCTTGGAATCTTCGTTTTCTGTCCGTTTTGCTTGATTTTCATCATGCAACCTTGATTTTACCATCTTGACATAATATTACAGATTTGTAATGTTTTTGAGTTAAAGTGCCAAGAATTGTTCCAGAATGAGAGAGATATCGATAGTAAAAACGTGACTTTTTACGCGATATCAAGTATCCCACACTTAGAACTTTTTTACCGATTTGTCCTCAAGTAAACTCATTCTTAAAAGCTTCTGGAATGATTCTAATTGCATCAGTTTTTAGAGATACCTTTTTCCAAAGAGTATAAAGTTACAGTTATGAAAGAGTTTTTTTACCGGAAACTAAGGGTTTATTTGAATTCGATACCTTCTTCGAGCAATATGAGGATCATGACTTGGAAAATGCAGCATTCTCGTCATAGGCTTGATCGAGAATCAAATCTCCATCACTTTTGATGAGGACGGTATTAACCTTCCGAGATATCTTGGAAGGAATCGGGTGTTTCTGGTGTGAAGAAGGTGTGAGGGTTTTCCTTGTATTTTCTCGAAACTTTTCTTGAGAGAGTTTCTTTGGAATTTCTCAGATTTTGAAAGGACTACATAGCCTTTTTCTTTGGAATTTTCCTTTTCTTGACCCTTTTTCTTGATCCTTGGGCTTTTTTTTTTCGAGCAGCTTTTGCTGAATTTCTTTTTCTTGGAGCTCCTTTTACGGATGATGCTCATCCTTTGGGGAATGCTCCGATATAAGCTTTTTTTTTGCTGAATTTCTTTTCTTGGAGCTCCTTTTACGGATGATGCTCATCCTTTGGGGAACGCTCCGATGGTTTTGTGTTAGGCTACAGAAGTCTTGGAAAATCAAGGGTATCTTTGAGAATTCGTTGGAAAATGAAACTTCTGTAGGTTCGGGACGAATGTTAGGAGGTTTTGATTGGGAATGAAGATTGAGTGTTGAGTGGGTGGATGTTTGATGGTGGAAGGTTGTTTAGATTCCTTAGAAGTTATCAAGGTGGGTTGTACCTATGCCACGTATGGCACTCATCGGTGTGATCTCGAAATGTATTACAAGAGCAAGTTCTAATTCAAATGCGTACATCGGCGCCTAGCCATGTGTTGCCCTTTTCGTCCGTATCTTATTCTCAAACAGTTTTATTTCGTTGTCAAAACTCGTTCCTTGCTGTAATTTATAATTTTGAAAGATAGGATTTCTAAAGAAAGATGTTTTTGAATCTGAAAATTTTGAAATTTTATTCATTTTTAGTCTTTTAATGAAAATGTTGTTTGACTTACGGACAAGAGGTAAAAACTTGCGGTTGAAGGTCCTATATCCCACACTTAGAGGAACATTGTCCCTAATGTTCGAATCTATTTGTTGAGTACCTCTTGTTGATGTATCCCACACTTAGAGATTCTACTTATTATTGGATTGTTTCGTAGTGTGGTTTTTTTGATCCCACACTTAGTGTTTGGAATATCGGATGAGGTAATCAAAACGGGTAGAGGGTTTTGGAACGGTGTACCGCTTTTGCTGTGCATGTTATCGGCTCCTTGTTGGAAGGTTGCTGATCGGTGGCTTGTAGCTTATGGCTCTCGGCATTCTTCATTGCGTGGTCCACAGTCCTCCCTTGCTTAGGTCTTCTATAGTTTTTCAAACAAACCACTCAATTCAATCAAGTAATAGCTGCTGATAAGAGAAGTAAAGTGATAAAATGATAATGTAGTAACTAGATAGATGTGATGTCTATGCATCCACAGTACATCAAATACATATAATAATAATAAAGTTTTGGTAGAAAATAGAAAGAAGTAAGAAGGCGGAGCAATCTATTGCTCGGCTGGTGGTGGTACTGCAGTCGAAGATGCTATGGGAGATGTCTCATCTGATGAAGAGTCATCGTGCTGATAGTGGGTGCCCTTATCTAATGCATTCCTATCATCCTCTGCGTCTGGTGTACCTATGGTGAATATCCCGTCATGTATCAACTGATCAACAAACTCCCCTGCGGGCATGTCAAAGCTATAGAGTGGAGTCTCATGTATCCCCTACTGAGAGTGCTCTCTGAATAGATCGGTCTGTCTGTGAGAAGATACTGGAGCAACCGGTGCAGCTGCAGGGCTGGTGCTCCTGAGAATCCTATGACTCTGAACAAAAGTGGCTCGAGTAGGGGCTCTGGATATCCTACTGCTACTCGAAACCTGTCCTCTAGCTGAGCCAACGACTGAGGGAATCTGCTGTCTCTGAAGGGGGATCTGTGCTCGCGGTGCCTGTGGCCTGAGTGGGACTGTCCGAGGTGGTAAACCATGGCCTGGATGTCGGAGAGGTGCTGGAGTAGGAGCTGCAGGGGGATACAAATGTGGTGGGGCTCGGCCCATCCCGCACGGTATGTCCGGAAGTGGGCTCACTGGTATCCCTGCGATCTGCTGCCTCATAGCTCTATAGCTTCTGACTTGTATCTGCATCAGCCAGTACTAGTAATCGGGTCCAGGGGGTGTCCCGTAATGGTATATGTAAGCTGGTATCTGAGCTCTAGGGGCCGGGACAGAATGTCCTGGCCTAGTAGGCTGTGGTGGTGCAACTGGGATATCAGAATCTCGTGCATCCTCATCTGAATCAGAGTCTGAACTTCGGGCCTCTCTCGGTTGCTTCCTCTTCCTGGACTCCCTGGGTAGGACTAGACCTGCTACCAATGTATCAATACTCTCAGGGTCTGATGATCGGGCCCTGATGTAAACGGTACCATCTTTCAGAATCCTAAGTATATCCATTTTCCTTAGAAAATTATAGTCTATTGGTTGGGCACTCCATCCTGGCAGGCTTTTAAATTTTACCATCTTCGTCGTCCTAATCAATCCCATTTTCCGAATCAACCTAGTAATTACTGGGCCCATGAATGATCTTCTTGCACCAATCTCTTTTTCTTCCAAAATCCGCTGGGCAACTAGATGGGCAACTTGAATGTTTCTCCTCTCGAGGATACATGCCATCATGATAACATCAAACTCAGACACTCGGCCATTAGACGTATGTTTCCCATCAAGCGAACAAGCCAGTAGTTTATGCAAAATCTGCATAACTGGGTCTGTGAGCTGGGTGGCTTTAATACCCGAGAAATATGGCTTTGGTGACCAATGACTCCATGCCTCTGCGGTAGTAGTCGTGAAAGAAATCGTGGTGGCTCCATCAGTAAACAGGGGTGAATCTATCTCTTCAGGAGTATAGAGATCTAGGTGACATGCAAACTGAGCCAATGACAAGGTGAATAGGCTCCCCATATATCTAAACGTGATCACCTCGTCTCCAACTCTACTCCCTGGCTCAAATGTATAGGTGGTCATGAACTCGGTGATTGATGTGTGCTAAGTATAGGCAATTATAATCACAAGTTTAATTAAGGAAATACTAAATAATACTATCACACAATTCAGGCAAGTGTTATCCTGATCATAGAATATAGAGTAAGTCCAGATTCGAACACAGGAACGTGATTTAATCTATAACTAACTATTTATTTATCTAATTACAATTATTACAGTCAATATACAAATTTACAATTATACACAATAATATACAAGATAAGGGGGACATTTTAGTTCCGATCGAACATATTTATAATTGATACCGATTCTTTAATAGATAAGTTTAAAGGAACAACTTAAGAATACTCAATTGGATAGAAGATTATGACTATTTAAACTATTATTTATTAAACTCATTATATCAACTTATGTCTATTTGCGTGTTGGCTATTATTATTGTGATTTACTAATGTAGAAAACCTCAAAGGTTATGACAATTCTCATATAGCAATACAGTCAAAGGTTATATAAAGTATCACCATTTATTAAGATCTATCAACATATTATTGATGCAATTCCAGGGTCGGTTGAATTATAATGCTACTTAACATCTAATGAAACATAATCACTTAATTTAAAAACCCAAAAGGTTAGTGAGTTTATCTATAAATCAGTTAATTATGATCATTAACATAATATAACACATAATTCTTGCATAATAATATTCAATAATATAGTTCCAACATAAACATATAATTCATATAATAAACCTAATAAACATACATTTAAACATTCATAACGAAAATCTAACAAGTAATTAATTCAAATAAACAATATCCATAGTAACCCAAAAGGTTAGTGAAGGTACAAGGATAAAGAAACCGAACCAATTGACGAACTAGCTTTTCCTAGGGTTGAAAACCTTCAAACCCTAGCTCCTTAGCCTCCAAATTCGCACCTAAAGTCGACCTTAAACCTTAATATTCGACTTTGTATTCTAAGAATCGTATATGGTTTAGCTAAAACTAAGCCTTTATTTATAATGTTTCTGGCCGACCCTCCAACCGCCGATTGGGACTTCCAACCGCCGGTTGGAGTTATGAATCCTACTCCAACTCTGCGCTTTCTCCACCGCCTTGAACTCTTAGCCCCAACCGCCGGTTGGTTAATCCAACCGCCGGTTGGATTGTAATTCCAGAATATTCCAAAATCGATTTGGGCTTCAATGTGGGCTTTTCTTTCTTCTTTAAACGGATTCACTTGTTTTCTTGGCCCAATTCTTCAATATTATCATTTTAGTCTTCATTTCTTTAAGGTTTAAATCTTCTTTTCTTCAATTGCTTTAATTTCTTCAGATTCAGTCTTATTTTCGTTCTTTTTTTCCAATCTTCAATTAAAATACATTTCTGCAAATATTAACAAAATAAGTATCTAAAATCATATAAATGCATAACATGTATACAAATATAGGGATAATTAATATAAAATATAGTATCTAATTGATGCTTATCAAATATCCTCATACTTAAATTCTGCTTGTCCTCAAGTAGAATACTCAATAAAATTCAAAAATAAGCATCAACTTAATATTCAAAAATCAGAATACCAAAATTAAAAACCTGTATTATAACTTAAAAATTTAAACAATTTAATTAACATGGATAACTAATATGTATAAATAAAAATTATTATTATTCGTGCAATATATAGCTCATGAATGATTACTAATATATTTATCCACTTTAAACAATCTATATTTATACTTTTGAATACATCTTTATTATTAGAATGTATATTATTTATGATTTCCATATATGATATACTCTTAAACATAATCATGCAATTTACTTTTATATTCCAAATAAGTATATAAAATCCATTTTTAAGAATCAAGACATTGGTGACAGGTCTGCATTTACATGCAACAAAGCGACATAACTTGATTCAGGTAAAGTAACTTTTCAAATCAAACCAGCGGTGACAGGTCTGTACAGCCGTACAACAAAGCGACATAGTTTGATTTTTATTTATTTATTATTTTTTTATCAAGAATTTCTTCTTTCTTCTACTTTATTTAAGAATACTAATTAGAAACCATGTCTGTACTTACGTACAACAAAGGAAACAATTAGTAGACTCCCAAATGTTTTTATATAAATATGAAGATATATAAAATTATCACATGATAAATCTAAGAGTTAAGACTTTTATGTCATACATCATATTATGTATCATAAAATAATATACAAGTTATTTTATTAATTTCTTAAAATTCAGAAATCTTCATATAGATTGCCTATTAGCACATCATATCGTGTAACTATATATCACTTATTTATTAAGTAGCTTACATTATATATACAAAACAGTTAATCCATATTAAAGTCTAAACTTTTAAATACAAAACAAATTTCTAACAAAAGTATTCTAACTAATAAATACTCAGTTATACACTTAAAATTTTAAATTTTAGTAAAAATTAAGAACAATAGAAACTTAAATAATTAATTAAAGAAATTCTTTTTCTTACGAACCCTATCCCCACACTTAAATTATACAATGCTCTCATTGTATAAAAATGATAAACAAAAGTGAGTAAGGGAAAGAAAAATAGAACAGAAAAACTCCGCTGACTGAATTTTAAAAATTCATCACCGGCTAAGAAAAATTCTGCTTGGTTGATTCCTTGATCTCTTGAAAAATAATATATAACATCCACACTTTCGTAGTTAATCATGATTGCATTTAGCATATGCAATAAGCCTTTAAACCCCTCGGTACCCCGAGTGGACGAGTTATAGTCTCGTGAGGGTTTCCAGTGAACACACCCACAAAGTTCATTCCTGAAAATAAAATAAAAATCATAACATATATAAAAATAAACACAGGTTGTCTCTTGAGAAGCACTTTTGTTTAAATGTCGGTAAGTTCGACCAAATCCTGTAACCTATACTTCCAAAGATATATCTGAAAAATGCTCCACAGTTCCTTCATAATATTTCTCTATCGATGTCCATTGACCTTAAAAATATTTCCATCGAGTGCTATTAAATCTACATTTCCATTAGCATGAAGTTGGTGAATCACATATGGTCCGCTCCATCTTGATCGTAATTTACCTGGAAATAAACGAATACGGGAATTATATAATAGCACACGTTCTCCAGCAACAAAGTCTTTATTTCCCCGAAGTCTCGCATCATGCCATTTCTTCGTCCTTTCTTTATAAAGCCTTGAATTTTCATAAGCATTCCAACGAAGCTCATCTAACTCATGTAACTGTAAAAAGCGATGCCTACCAACCTCATCGGTATCCATGTTGCATTCCCGAAGTGCCCAATATGCTTTGTGTTCTATTTCCACTGGTAAATGACAAGCTTTCCCATAAATTAACCTATAAGGAGTACATCATGTAGGTGTTTTAAATGCGGTCCTATATGCCCAAAGTGCGTCGTCTAATTTCTCTGACCACTCTATTCTGTTTGATCCAACAGAACGTTTCAAAATACGTTTTATTGCTCAACTTGTCCACTTGTCTGTGGATGATAAGGTGTAGCAATCCTATGACTAACTCCATATCTCTTTAATATTTTCTTCAATTGAGTATTGCAAAAATGAGTACCCCGATCACTAATTAAGGCTTTAGGAGTTTCAAATCTTGCAAATAACTGTTTAAGAAATTTTACCACAACTCTTGCATCATTTGTAGGTAATGCCTTCGCCTCTGCCCACTTAGAAACATAATCCACAACAACTAATATATACTTATTACCGTGACTTGTAGGAAATGGTCCCATGAAATCAATACCCCAGATATCAAATATCTCACAAACCTGTATATTAGTCTGTGGCATCTCATTTATTTTAGAAATATTTCCAGCTCTCTGACATGAATCACAATTCCTAACAAAAGCATATGTATCTTTAAAAATCGTCGGCCAATAAAATCCTGCATCAAATATTTTCTTTGCCCTGTAACTTAGTCCATTATGACCTCCAACTGGTCCTTCATGACAATGCTTTATAATTTGCTGAGCTTCTTCACCATGTACACAGCGTCTAATTATACCATCTGCACAATACCTGAAAAGAAATGGGTCTTCTCAAAAATAATACTTTAAATCAGAAAAGAATTTTTTTCTCTTTTGATAATCCATCCTTGGTAAAATCTTAGTAACCAAATAATTTGCATAATTTGCAAACCAAGGTATATTCATGATTTCTTGTGCAGTCATCAACTTCTCATCAGGAAATGTATCTTGAATTTCCTCTTCATTCAGTATTACTAATTCCGGATTTTCCAACTTTGACAAATGATCTGCTGCGACATTTTCAGCTCCTTTCTTGTCTTTAATTTCAATATCGAATTCCTGCAATAAAAGAATCCATCGCAATAAACGAGGGCGCGCATCCTGCTTATTAAACAAATACTTCAATACAGAATGGTCAGTATAAACCACAGTTTTAGTTAAGACAAGATAAGAACGAAACTTATCGAATGCAAAAACTACCGCCAAAAGTTCCTTTTCCGCAGTTGTATAATTTTCCTGAGCATCTGTTGTAGGTTCCCTTATTTCTGATCTAACGGATCGTTTAATCAACCAAACGTGCGGAATCCATTTGGTTAGCGATTATTGAACGAATAAACAAACACACGATTTCTATAACGTTTTCTTTGTATTCACAATTGAGTATAAACGTTACAAGCTTTTTTTCTTCTCTCTCTCACACACAAAACGCCTCACACACTCTCTCTCTAATGACCAACCCTAAAACTAAAACATAAATCTCTATTTATAGGCTGTCCAAACCCTATAGCGACACTAGCCAAGTGTCGCTATATGCGACACTTGCTTAGTGTCGCATAAACACTAATTTTGTGTATATATTCTATTTCACTATTCGTTTACAGACTCGCATATACACATTAAACATTATACATACGCAGACTAATTGACTTTAACGATTACAAACGTTTGACCAACTGACTGACACACAAAATGCACCAACAAACTCCCCCATGTCAGCAGCTTGGTCAAATAAGTCTTCAATTAGTCTTCATCAACAAACTCTTTCATATCTTCAACAATCAGAAACTCTTTCATGTCTTTAACAATAAGAATCTCCCCCATTGAGATAGCATGGTCTTCAAAGAAATCTTAATGTCCAAATTCATGTGACTGACATAAATTCATCATACAATAAGATCTTCAAACTAGGTGACCATCTCTCAATCATCAGCAGCTTCTCCAATAGAATTTATCTTCACAGTCTTTGGAGAATAACTGACATCCTTTACATCTTCAAAATTTGACTTTAACAAGATATGCGATGTTTGAAGAAAATAATATAGAAATAAAATCTTTTTGTATTTTCTTTATAAAGGAAAAGTAAAGAACAAAGATTGAAACAAATTTGGGGATATGATTGTTTTACGTCTGCTTTGAGATCATATCAGGCCAACATACAATTATTAGTAAATAGTAAGTGTTATCTCGATTATCAGTATATTTGTCCTCTTTAAATTTACTTAGCATATTTAAAGCACCTTTTATAAAAATTATTTCAAGACGATTATGGTATTGTTTGTCCACTTAAACATGTTACATCCGGGTCTGTGAGTTAATCTTTTATTGTTAGTATGAATATCTATCCATGGTCCCCACCTATGACATACCCCTGTAACCCAGACATGAGCATAGCTTCCTAATCCAGAGAGAGTATAAGAATATCATTTTTAAGAATCAAGTCAGCGGTGACAGGTCTGTACTTACGTACAACAGAGCGACATAACTTGATTCAGGTTTAAGCAAAACCAAACTTGGTCAAACCATTTTGGTGACCTTGTTAGGTATCTTATGATTTAAGACTTTTTCAAGTTCATTGACTTGCGTTTGCTTAACTTTTAAGCATATACTAATTGAGACCAGGTCTGTACTTACGTACAACAGAGGAAACAATCAGTATAGACCCCCAAATGATTTCAAATAAACTTCAGATATAGAAATATGTCATGCTATGTTAAGGAATTAAGACATTTAGTCGTACATCATATGGTGTTTACCACAAGATAATAGACACGTATTAGAATTACTTCTTAAGAACCCAGAAACCGATGTGTATCATGTCTACCAGTACATCATATGATGAAGCTAATGTTTATAAAAGCTATTTTAAACATGCCAGATAAACCTACTGACACATCAAACATAAACCTTAAAATTTCCATTTTATGCATGTCATCTGATGTACAATCATTTCCCATGTTGTTTACAGACACAATCCGATATCTTTTTGATGAATAAGAATCTTGTTGTTCATATTTCTGATCCAAATAATCAGAATTTTAATTACTCCCCCTGAACAACAAATTCTTTTCAGAAATTCAATTTAAATGTACTCCCCTTAAACATTGAACATATTTTTGTAATTTTTATTTAAGATATTTCGCAACATTGCATTTCTTTGATACTAACAAGTACAAAGAATGGCTGTTGCAATAATAATAAAATTTAAAAGAAAAATTTTAAAATCACATATCAAGTCAAATCAAATGCCTTTTAGCACTTTTACCACCTTAACTTCAGAAATTTCAGCAATCCAGTCATCATTCTTCCAACAATACCCACATTCATGCAGTCACTAAAAATATTGGCTAACAAGAAACTGACTGCATCACCACAAACAATCAAACATTAAAGTTTATGGGACACCCAAGCCTTGATAAACTTGGGTTGTCCATTATCATCCATAATCATCACATCCATGAGTTTATGATATTTTAAAAACTCAGTTGATTTCAAAGATGTGTTGTTTGTGGATTTTGGTTTCCAAACCTGTTTAGGTTCGGATGATTTGTTTTCAACAATGTTGTGCTGTTGAACTTGAGGTCTACTAGGCACAACTTTGTTTACTCTAGCCGTAGGTTTTGGAGAATTTGATGCACAACTAGATACAGGCGTATACGAACGACGCCTTGAAAAAGGTTTTGAAAAAGAATTCCTGAAAGAGGAAGTTCTTGGCATCCCTCTACCAAACCTATCTAGGGATAATAACCTACAATCCCTAATAATATGGCCCTGTTGACCACAACGATAACAAGAACGTCTCTCAACATAAGATCGATTCCAATGGGTTCCCTCAAATCGTTTCGATGGAGGACAATACATAGAAGGTCTATTAGCAGGAACATTTGTTGAACATGCACTCTTAGGTGTACATGTTGAAGTAAATATTCCCGAGGTTGAGTTAGTAGATTTAGAATCCCTTAACATCTTTAACTTTGAAAGATTCATTTTTAACTTTAGCTTTTCCTTTGCATTTAAAACAATTAGGCTTGACAGCTATTTTCTCAACCTTAATAGTAGACTCTTCTGGTATATCTTCTACCTCAACAATCTCCTCAACACAAACTTGAGATTGACTTTCAGGTTTAACAAACTTAGGCAGGGGATACTCTGGCCTTTTGGTTTTCTCCTTTGCCTGTTTTTTTTCCTTTGCTTCTTTTGATTTAATACCATAAAGAAATACATAATCGACTGGAATCTCTTCAGTGCCTTCCTTAACAGGCATAGGACAGTATTCGGCATGGGAAGGTGGTGGTACTTGGTTATAACCAAGTCCTGCCTTCTTTTTACCTCCTGTCCCTTGCTTGTTAACGATTTCATTAAAGACAACAGTTGCGGATGAAGAACCTAAAATTTTGCTTTTATGGTTATCGTACTCACTTTTTAAATCAGAAAGCTCCTTTCTTAACAGTTTTATTTCAGTAAGATAACTTTTAATTGCATCTTGCTGACTAAAGACCTTTGCTTTAAAAGTTTGAGTATCTAACTTGTGAGCCTCAATATGTTTTTCATAAAGCTTTTCATTTTCTAGCAAAAACTTATTAGATTCTTTAAGTTTAACAACCTTTTCCCGCAAGTTTAAGTTATCCTTTTGATAGACCTCAAGAGACTCAGTCAATTGAATACGGGTAGCACAATTAAAAGGCTCAATTGGTTTATTTTGTACCTCAGGTGCATTAGAATCAACGTTTTTTTTCGAATCCACCATTGCACTATGTTGAGGTTGTTCTTCCTTTTTATAGCCACCACAACGCTTTTCAATGGCAGCCCAGAGATCATACGCATTTTCGTAATTCTTAAACAACTTTAAGACCTCCGTAGATAAAGATCCTTTAATTGCGTTGAGAGTCTTCTTTTCATTATCCCATGCTTTGCGTTCTTCGAGAGTCATTGATCTATATGATTTTGCAATTTTTGTTCCTTCCATGACTGGTATTTCATATTTCTCAGTCAATGTAATCTACATGTCTGGATCATTAAAAGAGATATAGTCTTCAAAAGCTCTTCTCCAGCTTGAGTAGTATGTGATTGGAGTTAACATCGGAAGGTTGTTGCCAACACTATGCAAGCGTGACATCTTTTAAACAAGAACTTTAGCAAAAACCCAGACAACCAGATTCTCCCACCAAAATTTGATTTGAAAATATTGAAAATTGGGCGAGCACAACGAAACTTTTCCCAAACTAGAATTATGAACTTTTAAGCTCAAAAGCAAAATTTGGTACTACAATTTTTTTTTTTTCGAATTTCCCGCCAAAAATTCAACCGAAAACGTCAAAAAATGATCGGGTAAAATGAAACTTTTTCTAAGCTAAAATTGAACACTTTTAAGCCTATGAAAAAATTTTAAAAATGCAAAAAATTTCTGGAGTTTCCCGCCAAAAAACTTTTTTTTTTTTTTTCTTCCCAAATCTAGAGCGACACTAGGTAAGTGTCGCTAAAATTCACAAGTGACGCTATGAAGTGACGCACTGAAGTGACGCTAGAAGGTAAGTGACGCACTAAGTGACGCTCTTAGTGACGGCAAGTGACGCACTAAGTGACACACTTGAGTGTCGGCAAAACCCTAGTTGGAACTTACGAAGTGACGCACTTGAGTGACGCTCGAAGTGACGCTTGAAGGTAAGTGACGCTATCAAGTGACGCAACGAGTGACGCAAAAACGCGGCTGTCAGCTCCAAAAACCCTAAAAATCGAAATTTTCAAAACCCTAACGAAAATCAACGAATGGCAGATGAATTTGCACCAAAAATCAACCCAAAACTCAATATAATCAACACAAATAACCTAGAAACTGATTATAATCGATTAATACCTTCGCGAATCAACCGAAAACGTTCAAAACACGATCCGAAACCGTCGAATCCTTGATTCACGGCTCTGATACCACATGTAGGTTCCCTTATTTCTGATCTAACGGATCGTTTAATCAACTAAACGTGCGGAATCCGTTTGGTTAGCGATTATTGAACGAATAAACAAACACACGATTTCTATAACGTTTTCTTTGTATTCACAATTGAGTATAAACGTTACAAGCTTTTTTTCTTCTCTCTCTCACACACAAAACGCCTCACACTCTCTCTCTCTCTAATGACCAACCCTAAAACTGAAACATAAATCTCTATTTATAGGCTGTCCAAACCCTATAGCGACACTAGCCAAGTGTTGCTATATGCGACACTTGCTTAGTGTCGCATAAACACTAATTTTGTGTATATATTCTATTTCACTATTCGTTTACAGACTCGCATATACACATTAAACATTATACATACGCAGACTAATTGACTTTAACGATTACAAACGTTTGACCAACTGACTGACACACAAAATGCACCAACATCTGTTAATGTCTTACTGGCATAATAGATTGGCTTAAACTTTTTATCAATTTTCTGTCCCAAAACAGCTCCTACTGCATAATCACTAGCATCACACATTAATTCAAAAGGTAAATTCCAGTCTGGACTAATCATTACCGGAGCAGATATCAACTTTTCCTTTAAGGCGTCAAACGACTGTTTGCATTCATATGTAAACTCGAACTTAGCATCTTTTTCCAGCAAATGATTCAATGGTATCGCAATCTTTGAAAAATCTTTTATAAATCTTCTATAAAATCCGGCATGGCCTAGGAAACTCCTTATTCCCTTTACATTAGTAGGATAAGGTAATTTTGAAATAACCTCAATCTTTGCTTTATCCACCTCAATTCCTATCTTTGATATTTTATGTCCTAAAACAATCCCTTCTCGAACCATAAAATGATATTTTTCCCAATTAAGAACTAGATTCGCACCCTCACATCTTTGCAACATCCTTTTTAAATTTTCTAAACAAGCATCAAATGAATCCCCAAATACCAAGAAATCATCATTAAAAACTTCCATGAAATCTTCCACCATATCATGAAATATCGCGATCATGCAACGTTGAAATGTAGCTGGTGCATTACACAAACCAAACGGCATTCTTCTATAAGCAAGCGTACTAAACGGACAAGTGAATGTTGTCTTATCTTGATCTTCAGCTGCAATTGGTATTTGAAAATATCCTGAAAATCCATCCAGAAAACAATAGAACTCTTTTCCTTCTAACCTTTCTATCATTTGATCAATAAATGGTAATGGAAAATGATCTTTTCTGGTAGCATCATTTAATTTCCGGTAATCAATACAAACTCTCCATCTTATTACCGTCCTTGTTGGTATTAGTTCGTTCTTCTCATTAGGTACCACTGTCATTCCACCTTTCTTTGGTACGACATGTATTGGACTTACCCATGGACTGTCTGAAATAGGATAGATTAATTCTGAATCCAATAGTTTAATGATTTCTTTCCTGACAATGTCTTTCACATTTGGATTCAATCTTCTTAATGGTTGAACAACTGGCTTAAAATCCGTTTCCATTAAGATTTTATGAGTGCAGTAAGTAGGACTGATTCCCTTGATATCCGTGATCTTCCATGCTATTGCCTTTTGATGTTGTTTAAGAACCTGCACTAAGCGATCTTTTTCTGCAGTTGAAAGTTTAGAAGATATTATAACTGGAAAATCTGATGTACTTTGTAAATAAGCATATTCTAAATGCGCTGGTAGCTCTTTAAGTTCCAATTGTGGTGGTTCTTCAATAGATGTTTTGAACTCGAAGATCTCTTCCTTCAAATACGGGATATTGTTGACAGAATTTGGTAATAATTCTTGATTGAGAATTTTAGCAACTGGCTGTGATGATTCAGTTTTAGGATGTTGTTGAAGAACAACAGTCACTTCTGAGTCTTCATCTTCTTCTAATAGTTTGTCAAATTCTGCCAAATCTTTCTCAGTGTCAAATTCTTCAGGCCATTATGTAAGAATTCTAGTATCTGTTTGATCTTTTTCTATAAAATCTTGAAAAGAAGGGTTATCTAGATACTCATAAGCATTCAAATAATAACAAGAGTCATCAACATAATCAGGAAATTTCATAGATTTATTAACATCAAAAACAATTTTATCGTCTCCTAATCTCATGGTAATCTTTCTATCAAAAACGTCTATTAGGGCATGTGTTGTTGCTAAAAATGGTCTTCCTAATATAATAGGGACTTTAGGGTCTTCTACCATATCTAAAATTACAAAATCACATGGAAAAACAAATTTATCAACTTTAATCAAAACATTTTCAATTATTCCCCTAGGATATTGAACAGATCGGTCAGCTAATTCGATACACATACGAATAGGTTTTGGTTCTCCTAATCCTAATCGCATAAAAAGTGTATATGGCATTAATGAAATACTAGCTCCTAAATCTGCCAATGCATTTTCAATAGTCATTTCACCAATTTTGCAAGGTATAGTAATACTCCCCGGATCTTTGACTTTCGGAGGTAATTTATTCTGCATTATTGCTGAGCATCTTGCATTCATTGTAACTTTCGTCACATTATCCAGTTTATTTTTGTTTGTCAGCAGCTCCTTAAGATATTTTACATATTTTGGCATCTGAGCTATAGCTTCAACAAAAGGAATGTTAATATGAAGTTGTTTCAGGTTTTCCAGAAATTTGTGGTATTGTTCATCTTCTTTGTCTTTCCTAAGAGCAGCTGGATATGGAGGTGGGGGTGCATAGTCTTTGATGACTTCTTTAACTTTATTTTCTCCATTCTCCTTTTTGTTTGCTTGTATGTCTTCATCAATTGTTTCCTTTTCAACCTACTTAGATTCAACAATTTTATTAGCTATAATAGGAGAGTCAACATTCTTACCACTTCTGGTAATTACTGCGTTAGCTTGTTCCTTTGGATTTGTTTCAGTAAATCCTGGCAATGTTCCTGGAAATCTCTCCTGCAGTGCTTTACCAATTTGATGAACTGAGCTCTCAATTTGTTTGATTGAGGCTTCGTGATTACGCATTCTGGCATCGTTTTCTTCATTTCTTTTATTACTTGCTTCAGCCATTTTTCCCAATGCGTTCTCTATCACCGTCATTCTGTCATTATAGGAAGTTTGTCTTGTTTTGACATAATATCCTGGTGCTCCTTGTTGATACTGTTGGCCTGGTTGATTAACTCTTCTAAAATTAGAAACTTGACCATAATTTGGATTTTCTTGAAAATCCCCATACATAACTTCCTCATTACTTATTTTGCTGTCAGTATTAGGGCATTCTTCTTTTAGATGACTTCCTCCACATATTTCACACCCAATCCAGATTGCATGAACTTGTTCATTTACTTTCTTAATATCTCTTCCCATACTTTCCAATTTCGCTGTTATAGCTGCTAGACCATCATTATCTTCAGATATCCTTTTTCTTCCAGATGAACCATCATCCCATAACTGAGAATGTTTAGCTAATTCTTCAATTCCGGCCCTTGCCACTGCTGGAGTTTTCTTAGGTACTGGACCTTGTGCATCCAACTGTTGACGTGTTGCCCGATCAACTCCTTTATGAAATACTGTTATCTCTTGTTGGACATTCAAATCATATTGTGGACATTTGTGTAACATTTCCTTATATCTTTCCCAAGTTTGATACAGAGATTCATCGGATTTCTGTTTGAAGTTCCTAATCTCATCAATCATCTTTGAGGTCTTGGAAGGTGTACAGTACATTTTTAGAAATTTTGTGCGAAGATCTTCCCAAGTAGTAATAGATCTGGCTGGCTCGTTATTGATCCATCTCTTAGCTCCATCCTTTAGTGTTAAAGGAAATACTCGCAACATAACCTGATCTCTTGTAACATTAGGAATATGAAACATATCTGCAATCTCCAAAATTTTCTCAACATGCTCATTTGCATCTTCTTTATCTTCTCCTCTGAAAGGATTTTCACGTAATTCTTTCAAAAATTGCCCCTTTAACTCAAATTCTACTCCTCTGGCTATGGCAGGCCTAACCATTCCCGGTCTCGGATCTCCACGAGTTTGAATCGTGTAATCTTCAAGCATTATGTCAGCTATGTCTGCCATAATTTGTTGTATTTCGTGCTCTATTTCAGAATCACTTGGATATATTGTAGGTTGCCTAGAAGGTATTTTATCCTCACCCGACTCTGGATCGGAATAATAACCGTATTCAGCCGTTTTGGCTAAATTGTTATGAAAAACTAAATTGTCTTCTTCTGGCGAAAGTTCGTGTTCTGGTGAATTTGGTGGTGCGTATGATAATCTTTTTCTAGAATGAAATTCTCGTTCTGGTTCGTCAAATGGACCGAGAAGATCTGGATGAAGTGTCCGGGTCATACATCAATATGTAAAGAAGAACATAATTTTAGTAGCACCATAAATTCAAAAGTAAATGTTAGTAATTTTGTAGAAATAATCAGGTTGATGTATATGAATTTCGAAAATTAATAATAAAACACATTCAAAATTAAATATTCGAAAAGATATTTCCAACCCAACTTTCCCTATTTGTTAGTAATGCAAGTTAGTTGTTAATTAAAGTTAAAATTAGTTTGTTAAATTTCTTATACCAAGCTAGTCAATAGATCTCGGTAGCTCCATTGATTGTACACAAAAGCGGAGAAACAGGTCAGCGCGAAGCATATTAAAAACCTATTTCTTTCGAGAAGCACCTTACCTCTTATATGATAAATTAATGAGGTAGGGCTGAACTCTCCTTATACCTTTGTTTTTGTTAGTACTCTCAATGGGTGAGCTGATATTTCGTATTGATTTTGCAAAGCATTAGAAATAAAAATTATTTTACAGGGAAAATAGTTAGTTTAAATTAAAATACACCGCTCCCCGGCAGCGACGCCAAAAACTTGATGTGTGCTAAGTATAGGCAATTATAATCACAAGTTTAATTAAGAAAATACTAAATAATACTATCACACAATTCAGGCAAGTGTTATCCTGATCATAAAATATAGAGTAAGTCCAGATTCGAACACAGGGAACATGATTTAATCTATAACTAACTATTTATTTATCTAATTACAATTATTACAGTCAATATACAAATTTACAATTATACACAATAATATACAAGATAAGGGGGACGTTTTAGTTCCGATCGAACATATTTATAATTGATACTGATTCTTTAATAGATAAGTTTAAAGGAACTACTTAAGAATACTCAATTGGATAGAAGATTATGACTATTTAAACTATTATTTATTAAACTTATTATATCAACTTATGTCTATTTGCGTGTTGGCTATTATTATTGTGATTTACTAATGTAGAAAACCTCAAAGGTTATGACAATTCTCATATAGCAATACAGTCAAAGGTTATGTAAAGTATCACCATTTATTAAGATCTATCAACATATTATTGATGCAATTCCAGGGTCGGTTGAATTATAATGCTACTTAACATCTAATGAAACATAATCACTTAATTTAAAAACCCAAAAGGTTAGTGAGTTTATCTATAAATCAGTTAATTATGATCATTAACATAATATAACACATACTTCTTGCATAATAATATTCAATAATATAGTTCCAACATAAACATATAATTCATATAATAAACCTAATAAACATACATTTAAACATTCATAACGAAAATCTAACAAGTAATTAATTCAAATAAACAATATCCATAGTAACCCAAAAGGTTAGTGAAGGTACAAGGATAAAGAAACCGAACCAATTGACGAACTAGCTTTTCCTAGGGTTGAAAACCTTCAAACCCTAGCTCCTTAGCCTCCAAATTCGCACCTAAATTCGACCTTAAACCTTAATATTCGATTTTGTATTCTAAGAATCGTATATGGTTTAGCTAAAACTAAGCCTCTATTTATAATGTTTCTGGCCGACCCTCCAACCGCCGGTTGGAGTTATGAATCCTACTCCAACTCTGCGCTTTCTCCACCGCCTTGAACTCTTAGCCCCAACCGCCGGTTGGTTAATCCAACCGCCGGTTGGATTGTAATTCCAGAATATTCCAAAATCGGTTTGGGCTTCAATGTGGGCTTTTCTTTCTTCTTTAAACGGATTCACTTGTTTTCTTGGCCCAATTCTTCAATATTATCATTTTAGTCTTCATTTCTTTAAGGTTTAAATCTTCTTTTCTTCAATTGCTTTAATTTCTTCAGATTCAGTCTTATTTTCGTTCTTTTTTTCCAATCTTCAATTAAAATACATTTATGCAAATATTAACAAAATAAGTATCTAAAATCATATAAATGCATAACATGTATACAAATATAGGGATAATTAATATAAAATATAGTATCTAATTGATGCTTATCAAATATCCTCATACTTAAGTTCTGCTTGTCCTCAAGTAGAATACTGAATAAAATTCAAAAATAAGCATCAACTTAATATTCAAAAATCAGAATACCAAAATTAAAAACCTGTATTATAACTTAAAAATTTAAACAATTTAATTAACATGGATAACTAATATGTATAAATAAAAATTATTATTATTCGTGCAATATATAGCTCATGAATGATTACTAATATATTTATCCACTTTAAACAATCTATATTTATACTTCTGAATACATCTTTATTATTAGAATGTATATTACTTATGATTTCCATATATGATATACTCTTAAACATAATCATGCAATTTACTTTTATATTCCAAATAAGTATATAAAATCCATTTTTAAGAATCAAGACATTGGTGACAGGTCTGCATTTACATGCAACAAAGCGACATAACTTGATTCAGGTAAAGTAACTTTTCAAATCAAACCAGCGGTGACAGGTCTGTACAGCCGTACAACAAAGCGACATAGTTTGATTTTTATTTATTTATTATTTTTTTTATCAAGAATTTCTTCTTTCTTCTACTTTATTTAAGAAAACTAATTAGAAACAAGGTCTGTACTTACGTACAACAAAGGAAACAATTAGTAGACTCCCAAATGTTTTTATATAAATATGAAGATATATAAAATTATCGCATGATAAATCTAAGAGTTAAGACTTTTATGTCATAAATCATATTATGTATCATAAAATAATATACAAGTTATTTTATTAATTTCTTAAAATTCAAAAATCTTCATATAGATTGCCTATTAGCACATCATATCATGTAACTATATATCACTTATTTATTAAGTAGCTTACATTATATATACAAAACAGTTAATCCATATTAAAGTCTAAACTTTTAAATACAAAACAAACTTTTAACAAAAGTATTCTAACTAATAAATACTCAGTTATACACTTAAAATTTTAAATTTTAGTAAAAATTAAGAACAATAGAAACTTAAATAATTAATTAAAGAAATTCTTTTTCTTACGAACCCTATCCCCACACTTAAATTATACAATGCTCTCATTGTATAAAAATGATAAACAAAAGTGAGTAAGGGAAAGAAAAATAGAACAAAAAAACTCCCCTGACTGAATTTTAAAAATTCATCACCGGCTAAGAAAAATTCTGCTTGGTTGATTCCTTGATCTCTTGAAAAATAATATACAACATCCACACTTTCGTAGTTAATCACGATTGCATTTAGCATATGCAATAAGCCTTTAAACCCTCGGTACCCCGAGTGGAGAGTTATAGTCTCGTGAGGGTTTCCAGTGAACACACCCACAAAGTTCATTCCTGAAAATAAAATAAAAATCATAACATATATAAAAATAAACACAGGTTGTCTCTTGAGAAGCACTTTTGTTTAAATGTCGGTAAGTTCGACCAAATCCTGTAACCTATACTTCCAAAGATATATCTGAAAAATGCTCCACAGTTCCTTCATAATATTTCTCTAATCGATGTTCATTGACCTTAAAAATATTTCCATCGAGTGCTATTAAATCTACACTTCCATTACCATGAACTTGGTGAATCACATATGGTCCGCTCCATCTTGATTGTAATTTACCTGGAAATAAATGAATACGGGAATTATATAAAAGCACACGTTCTCCAGCAACAAAGTCTTTATTTCCCCAAAGTCTCGCATCATGCCATTTCTTCGTCCTTTCTTTATAAAGCCTTGAATTTTCATAAGCATTCCAACGAAGCTCATCTAACTCATGTAACTGTAAAAAGCGATGCCTACCAACCTCATCGGTATCCATGTTGCATTCCCGAAGTGCCCAATATGCTTTGTGTTCTATTTCCACTGGTAAATGACAAGCTTTCCCATAAATTAACCTATAAGGAGTACATCATGTAGGTGTTTTAAATGCGGTCCTATATGCCCAAAGTGCGTCGTCTAATTTCTCTGACCACTCTATTCTGTTTGATCCAACAGAACGTTCCAAAATACGTTTTATTGCTCGATTTGTATTTTCAACTTGTCCACTTGTCTGTGTATTGCCAAATTTGAAACGTCATTATTTCATAGTTTATAATCTCATTGTAGGTTTTTGACTTTTAAAAGTTCAACTTGAAGTAAGGTTTTTAAATAAAAATCGTAATTAATTTATTTTTTAAAAATGCAATACTTCAAATTGACTTTTAGGTCAAAACTTACTTCGGACGATAATTCCAATTTGTCCGCATACCAAAATTATAACCTAAACATGTAAACATTATTTTTAGGCATTTTCCTACTAGATAACAAGCTAGGTCATGCACAAAAAATTATGTCATCCATGTGTTTGGTTTTATTCAAGACTTTTGTTTCTAGTAATGATTCTCTATTGCCTATTTTGACTAGTCAAGCAAGTACAAGTGTTCTAGTGAGCAAGAGTTTTCAAGTAATCTTAATTTACTATTCTAATCATGCATGTTAGTTAACTTTTTGTTGACTTTCAAAAGTCAAATTTGCTAATCCTAATTTATCCGCATTACGCAATTAACATAGGGCAATCATTTAAAATACCACAATTACTTAAATATCTAATAACTAGCACTTAATCAAGCTAATTTCTAGACTTAATTACTAGGTTAAGGTACATCTTCTTGAAAGAGCCAAACTAGTGTGAATTAGCATGGGTAAGTGGTAGTAGCATGTAGTTTCTAAGCATTCAACCAAGAAAAATACTAACTCCTAGTTACTATCTTAGTTAATATCCTAAAATAAGACATTTTAAGTT
Source organism: Pseudognaphalium luteoalbum (assembly GCA_963422505.1). NCBI lineage: Eukaryota > Viridiplantae > Streptophyta > Magnoliopsida > Asterales > Asteraceae > Pseudognaphalium > Pseudognaphalium luteoalbum. The sequence continues at coordinate 32,601,426 of OY730195.1, forward strand.
CAAAGTGGGTTTTTCATGATCATACCTTGTTTTAGTGTGTTATGCTTCAAAACGAACGTACAACCGAGAATATCATGCAATGAGGAGTTTAAAAGGACATGAAATTAGAGAGGTTGGTGAAGATTGGGTGGTGATCCATGGAGGAATGAGGGTGGCCGGTTTTTAGGGTGAGGGAGTAAGGAGAAGAGAAGTTTTTGTGTTATTTTTGAATTATGGGATCAAATGGAAGGCTTGTGGTCCATGAGAATATTTGTCATACTCCGATGTACCATATTCCTTGCATGGTCCCCTATGTACATCTAAGTACTTCCCTAGATTAATTTCTAATGTCCCACTAATAATGATTAAAAATTGTATTTATCGTAACTAGTTACTTGTTAGTCTTTTGTTACGTTACAAACAATTTAAGAAGCGCATAAATTTTTGTGGAATAATTAAAAACAATCCTGAGATATTAAACTTAAATTATTATTTGGGTGTCTTAAAATTATTTGGCTGACGTGGACTTGTTGAATGTACATGTTTCGGCTAAAAGCTTAACGTTGTACGTTCTTGTTGTCGCGCATGTGTTTTCAAGTAAAAACGTTTTTTTTTTCGAAAGAAACTTTCAAAATTTTATTATGTTACTATATTTATACTAAAATATGCTCATCTAAAGTAGCGAGCTTTGAACTTTTTCGGAAGGAATTGTTTTAAGATTCGTTCCGATCCCTCCATAGGGAAAGGGTCGAGATTTGCTCCCTGAAGCGAACGTTTTTCAGCACAAAACATTTTGAAAGTTCCAAAATGGTGTTATAAACTAAATAGTAATGACAATTCTCTAATCCTAGGACTTCTCGTTCTTCGTATCCTAAACTGACAAGATCACCAATTAACTTATTGTACGCTTTCCTTATCTTTTTAGGGTTTGACAAACCGACGCGTGGACCATAATCTTTACAATTAAGATCGTGGGTGAGTTTATTCATGACTTCCAGAAATACGTTCTCTTCCTGTGAATCAGGGTTTCCGGTTGTAGATTTAACTATCCTACAGAGTTCACTGATTGTGGATTTTAGTACCGAAGTGAAAGGGTATTTGGTAAAGGCAGAGATTCGAGTAAGCTTAAAGTGAAGGTCTTTTCTTTTTGCGAAGAAAACTGTGTCGATTCTTTCCTTGGTGGAATCAGGAAAAATGTCTCGTAATTTTGAGATCAGGTAAGAGGCGGGGTCAACAAAGAAAGGAATTTTGCCAGGAATGACGATAGAAATCATCGGATCTTGTTCTTCCCAGAACTCAAGTCTGTTGATCATTGCGGCGACAGTGTGATTGATTAACATCATAGATGTTGGAAGAAAATCCATGTCGGCGAGTGATTCAAAAAGTAGATCTAAATCTGCTATAAACTTTAGTTCTTGTTCTTTGAAATTTGTGGAAGTGCTTTCGCATTCATGACTTGACAGGCGAAGAAGGAATTCTACTTGTTTTTCTAATGTGGCAATCGTTTCTCGTTGCTCGTAGGAATACGGGAGATTGGCATAGGTTAATTGCCTGACGAATGCTTTATAGACATCTACCCTACGGGAAGGATTGAAAGAAGCACCGAGGTGGCGTTCTGCAAAACAAGGTTGTTCCGGCTCGACTGATGGAACCTTGTCCACCACTCGGTAAATAGTGTATTGGTGTTTGTGTGAAATGAATGGAAAGATGCCGTTATTCCGAGAATCGGGCGTGGTTTGGGTATACACCGATGTTTCAGGAATGAGGGTGATTAAGTCACAAGACTTCGGAGGTTTTTCTTCAGAATTATCTTCAGGAAAATAATCGAAGTGGGAAGAATTTGGTAAATCAGGTAGGTGTAAAGTTGGTGAGTGATCTTCTGGAGATGATGCAAGGTCAGGTAATTGGTCCGTGTCATCAAAATCCAAGCAATGTTTTGGAATTAAAAGTGAGGTCCTATATTCTTCTTGGGTGTCGGAGATTTTCTTGGTTTTAGAGGAAGAAGGTGAAAAGAAATCAGATCCTAACTCTTTTCCTAAGTAGTCAAAGAATTTCGTATCATCCATTGAAATGAAGCAAGAAGTGGGTTTTCGAATTGTCATTTTTAGAGTTATCCTAACTAAATAATAATTAATTAATACTAATTACTTAAATTAACTTTCGAAAGATTTCTAAGAAGATTTCAATCAGAAGGGTCTCCTAAATTTTACTACTTAAAGCGACTTTGAATCGTACGTTTGTGATTCCCCGACAGCGGCGCCAAAAACTTTTTGCGCCCGCAACCGTCGGTTCAGTGTCGTTGCGATTCCTGATGGTGATGCGGGCGCAGCAGGGGTTTTAAAATTTATATTTTGCTGGGCTTAAATTATACGTATTACCTACTCTGGTTAGTAAGCGGTAAGTATGACCTAAGATCGTTCTATGAATCCAAACGTGTGGGTGATTAAAGTTGGGGCTTTCGGTAGGAGATATTTAGGATGAAACAAAGTAGGTAGGTTTGGGGGTTTTAAACTAAAGACAGGTACAAAAAAGTAAATTACAGGAAAGCATATAAAGATAAACATGTGATTGCTGAGATTTCGATAATTAATGTTTCAGGATGACAGATTAAACAGGGACAATGCTAAATGTAATGGTCTAAACTATCAGGTGTAAACTCTGGAACCCTACCAACTAAATTTCCCATTGGCATGTCACTAGGAACTAGGTTATCGTGATTCTGATCGGAGCAATACGCAAACTTCCAATACTTATCTAGTTGAAAGATAAACAACCTATTTTGGCTTGACGCCGAGGTGCATGAATTAGTAACGTATCATCTCATAGGTCCGACCTTTCTTAACCCCTAAAATAGTTTAGTGTTTTATTAGCATGCAGATTAATAACTTTGTATGTTTTGACCGCTGATTGTGTAAGACTTAATGTTTTAAGGTATTTAAATCACTAGGATGTTATCCTTATTCCTAAGTCTTGTTTTATACATTAAGGCTGGGTTACTTCAACTTATGACTTGAGTCCTCCTTTTCAAACAGTTATACATCCCTAGATTATTCGCAGTTTATAAAAAAACGTGTTTCATATGCAGGCCATGCCTTTCAGTAATCGGACAGTGTACTTTACATGGTAGTTCGACTGCTTCTTACATCAGACATGCGGTCAGGAGTAACTGACGGTGAATGTGACACTCTAAACTAACTACATGTAAAGCGATGCAAAAATGTAAACCTAATATGTACAATGAGTGGGTTCACTGTGTCTTACTTGTTGCATGTCATGGGCATAAATAACTACTTACCATAATTAAGGTTGATCAAGTCCTAATTACTAGGTTGCAGTCACGTGGATAACCGGAAAGGGTACTCCATAAATTAAACTCAAGTTCATAAAGTCTTAACGATACAAAGGTCATTAATTCCTATTTTATCTGAATGCGTTTTCGAACATTATTTCATTGTGCATTGACTTTCGTATGATATACCAGTTAGTTGTGAAGTTGTATTATCCTTTCGGAATTCCAACTGTTAAACCAGAGCTGATTCCAGTGATGTAACTACCTTCGGTCGTTTATCGACTTCCATACATTTGTACTCCATATAAAACGTTTCCAGTACTATATCAGATAAACTGTCGAATAGGCGCCGTTACATCACGTTTACAATTGTCGTACACTTAATTATATAACGTCATCCTTACTTATAATTATCTACATCATCAATAATCACAATAATAAACTACTCGCAATTCATGGCAATAGACAAATGACATATAAGACAATAATACATAATTAAAATATTAAATAAAGCATGTATGATAAAGGTTTCGATATCACCCGAAAATAAATGCGCAGCAGCGTATTATTATGACTAATAACTCATTCACACGTACAAAGATGAATCTCCAAACTCCTAACATTCTCTCTAACCTCTATGTTAATCCGTAGATTAATTACAATAACCCTAGACTAAAATAGAAGAGATCTTTAGAGTGAGAAAGTGAAAATGGAAGAATGAAAGTGTAAGTATGAGTGTGAATATGAGAGAGTATATGAGTGTATGAGTGTCTTAATTTGAGAGCTAGGGGTTGCCTTTTATAGAAGAAATTTGGCTCAAGTTAGCACCCCAAAGCTCATGATAGCAAAAGGTGGAAAAGGTAGTGGCACCAGGTACAAAAGGCGAAAAAGGTAGTGGCACCAGGTACGAAAAGCATGTAAAGGTCTAGCACCGGGTACGAAAAATGACAAAAAAGTGCAATCTGTGCGGGTGATGGGCTGGTGGCGGCGGCTGGCTGCCAGCCGGCGGTGGCTGTGTGGCTGCCGGCGGCGGCTGGCACCACCCCGCACTGGTTCGCTGTCCGTTGCTTCGTTCCTCGATTCGTGCGTGTTTTATTCGTTATGCGTCCATTTGCGTTGATTCTTTTTGCATCGGATTTGTAATTTAAAAACGAAGCTTTTGATGAAAAGAAATCCCAAAAACACATCTCTGAACTTTAGATGTGTCGTACGAATCATTTGGATCTTCCGGAGTGCGTAGAATCTTCATTCTTCGTCCGTTTTTGTTGATTCTTCTTTTGTTGGATTCATAATTTGAAAATGAACATCTTAGGTCAGATAGATGTTGGTGATGGGCTCTTTGGTCTTGAAATCTCGTTTTGATGTCTGCAATCTTCAAACGTGCGTGGAATCTTCGTTTTCTGTCCGTTTTGCTTGATTTTCATCATTCAACCTTGTTTTTACCATCTTGACATAATATTACAGATTTGTAATGTTTTTGAGTTAAAGTGTCAAGAATTGTTCCAGAATGAGAGAAATATCGATAGTAAAAACGTGACTTTTTACGCGATATCAGTCCCGTTCTCGTGGATCGATAACGAGGTTATATAATTGTATTCGAGTGCGGAATCCTCGAACACAATCAATCGACACAAACGAATATATAAACGATCATATCGAACACAAAACAATAATATTAATACGTATCTTTTATTGATTAAAACAATAAGTATTACAATCAACCTAAGACAAATCTCAGATTAAACGCTGTTCGTTTCTTCTATTCGTACATATAAAACTGCCGTGACTCACCAACTCTCAAAACTTAATTAATTTATTTTTTGTTTCACTCGTTGCCGTCCTAGTCTACTTCTGTCGTCACACCCACTTCAATCCCACGTCCATACATTATACATACATGTATATGGTATTGGGCTGGGCCCAACAAACAATTACATGTTCACTGGCCCACCCACCAAGCCCATGATCGATTGATCGCTCGCCTTTTGGTTTTCTGCCTTTTTGATTATTCGTCGCTACACACGAACAACAAACTTGGGATGGACCTTGACTTGACTTGGGCTGGGCTTTGTTTGGGCTTGGGCTTACATAAACCAAATCACTCATCATTAAATTCTCTCACCAACTAATATAACGATTACATTTGACAATAACGATTACTAATTATCTAGAAAGCTGTTGTCACACAAAATGCACCAACAGACTCCCCCTTGACAATAATTTCAAGATAACTTTTTGATGTCTTCGTTAATCTTCCAAATGTCTTCGTTAATCTTCTAGAATCGATTGTCACACTAGATGTACCATAATAAATGTTTAAATAGTTCCAAGTTATTAGAATCAAATGTTTCGCCTAATTGTATAAACACGTGTCAATATAGGAGAACATTGTTGATCTTGCAACTACAAGGATGACCATGATAATAAATATGAAATTTCATATTAAAAATCAACGGCTATGAGTATACACGAGTTTAAAGTCTAGTACACTTATATTACTAATTCTCATGATAAACTTACGACATTGTCTAAAATATCAATACATAAATATTTGCTACAGGCTGATTTATATTTCCATACATTTCACCACTCAATGGCACTAACAATAATACTGATGCTATAAATCAAATACGATATTGAAGAAGGCGTGCATAGCATGGGTAGTATTGTTGCACGATTCAATTCTCGAAATAAACCAACACTCTTATAAAGCGTTACGTTTGTAGTAGTTTATTAAAAGTTGGCATACTCCCTAAAGCTCCTCTCAAATACCTAATTACACCTGAGGTTGCGACTTTATATCAACGCATTAGTTTAAATCGGTCATGGTGAAGCGTTTCTTTGTCTTCATGTTTGGGTTGAGCATCCTTTTATTATTCGGTTCTTTCGCACATTTGGTTTACTGTTCATCAATTTAGTTAGTGGTCTCGTGTTCAGTCATTTATTGTTGATCATCAATTTAGTTAGTGGTCTCGTGTTCAGTCATTTATTGTTGACCATCAATCTTTTGGTGGTTGTAATCATACAAATTTGATACTTGTATGCTATCAATCATGATATATTGGTATTAAGAAACGAAGAATATATTTGTTCATCGTGGTTAAATCAAACACATTAGAATCAAAGATCGTTGATGCTAAATGTTTAAAATAGTTCAAGTTATTAGAGTCAATTGTTTCGCCTAATTGTATAAACATGTCTTACTATAATAGAACACTGTTGATCTTAAAGATTTTCATGTGGGTTAAACTGGTCCGAGTATTTAAAGGGTTATGGTGGTTGTAATAAGAATGTGACTATTTTCAAAATATACTCTCCGTACGTATTGATGACAATATTGAAATGGCAGACGTATTATGTGGCATTCATAAACAAAACTATTATTACTAAATTGCGAAATTGGGAGCTTGAGTGGTGTGCCACCTGTAGTGAAGTACTTTAAGGGCATACCAAAACAAGGATTAGCATATGCACATAATTGTACTCCATATGAGATTGATTATTGAACTCAAACCCCATGCGTGTTACCTTCATACAATGTTTTTAAAACCGGAATTTGAATTGGACCGAAGAGAGGTCTGGTTCCGGTCGAACCGGTCAGACCGGACTGGCTCACGGCTCAAAACTGACCATAAAACGTTTTTTTTAGAAAAGATTCAAAATCCCGGTCCAACCGGTCCGGTTCCCGGTTGAACCGGTCAAAACCGAAAAAATTGTCAATTCTTTGACTGGTCAACTTAACCCCAAATCGATTTTCAACCCGTCAAAAATCTCTAAAATCCTGGTCCGACCGGACCAGTTGAACCGGTTTTGAAAACATTTCCATCATATGATATTTTGAGATTGCCACTAGCTCAATTGAAAGTAAACACTCAAAAAATTCAGCAAACGTACACTCATTTGTAAATCTAATTCACCTGATCGATTAGTTCAATTTTTTTTGCCATTAGGTTTCAAAAGACTCGCTTGATCTATTTCAAACATCGTTACTAATTAATTAAAAGGGCTCCGATTTTGTTCAAATTTTGCCGACTAATTTGGCTACACTACGAAAAAAATATCATTTTACCACACTATTTTCTCTACACTTTTAGAAAATGTGTAAAATTTTTGAAAAAAATATAAGATTTTCCACACTTATATATGTAAGAAAGAAAAACTCACACATGTATTAAGTGTGAAAAAATTACAACTTTTTAACACTTAAAAGTGTGGAATGTTTTTTTTGTAACACATGATTTTTCCACATAAGAGAAAATGTCGATAAATTGGGTGTTACAAATATATTTCCACACTTTTAAGTGTTGACAAGTTGTAATTTCTACACACTTTTAAGTGTAAACTTTCTTTCCTCACAGTTATATATGTGAAGATTTTGGTGATTTCCGCACTTATTAGTGTAACAATTTTCTCGACACTTAAAAGTGTGTGTGATTAATATAACATAATTTCACACATTTTAATAAAGTGTGGATTGATGATATTTTTATTGTAGTGCCATATTGATGAATTTTGATAGACTGGGCTTCGTGAATCCGATTTACATCACGTACGTTTTTGACTCTTTGTAGCTGAAGCTTTTATTTCTATTTATCTATATTTTTACTTTTTTTTGAATTTGTTACGTGTTTCATAATTTCGTTGATGACACATAAGGCATTCAATAAGCACTTGTTAATTATTATCATTGTTATTTTCCCTTTAAAAGTAAATGATAATGACAATAATGACTAAAACGAAGCAAACATGCATAAGATGCATATTATGGTAATAGAGAATTCAACGACACTCTTAATAGTCTTAATAAAAAAAACTTTTAAATATATATATTTGTCTAGAAGTTTATATGGAATATAATTTCACGAGGGAGCGAGGAGTGTATATATACATAACCATGTAACTTAACATGCGGGTTAATAAACTAATAAAATTAAGCTTAGTGATAAATGCAACAAATGTTTTTATTCATACACCTATTTATGTGCATATTAATGCAGTATTGTACAATGCATATATATGTGTTGTATGCATCAAAAAGTGTGTTGTACATGTGAAAACCATAGAAGCAACAACTCTCGGTATATATGAAATTGCTTTTATGAAATTAAGTTTCCCTCGTTATATAAAAAGGAACCTGGAAGCAACAACTCTCGCCAGTGGCGTAGCCACAATGGCTACAAGCAGGGCTAGGCCCACCCAAGATACTATTTTTGGTCCGACAAGGACGTACTCAATTCAGTTACAACGTAAGAGAACCTCAACATTATATATGAGATCACATTTCAAAGAGAACCTCAACAGCCAATTGAAGAGAAGAAAGCATCAAATTGAGATATTGTACATCTTCTACATGTACGCATCAACTTTCTAAAAGATATAAGAATGATTAATATATAGTGGATGCCATCATGATCTATAATTCGGCGTACCTTTGGTATGATTTTAATTATTAATAGACGAGTGATCACGTACGTTATCTTTTAGATAATACACCTAGCTAGTTAGTTCCAATTAAGAATTTATTGACATTAAAAAAAAGATATGGTAGTCCCAATTAATTAGCCAATCACGTACATGGAATTTACCCATCTATCCAAAAAAGAAAAGGAATAATTGTGAAATGGATAGGTTGTTCTAGAAAGTATTACCATCCGTTGATTTAAACTCCCTTTTGTCTTTATGCCAAATGTAGGGGTGTGATTGTAATCCGTGTGACAAATAATCCTCCAATCACAATATCAAATATAGGGTATATATACCTACACACCCCCACCCCCACCAAATAGCTACTAAGAAAACCCTAGCTTTTACACAGTAAAATGAACACCAAAATCAATGCTCCTTCTAGTAGTGTTGCGTCTAGAGAAAAATTCACCAAAATTCCACGACCTACCTACCCCTAGAGAAAAAGTTGCTTTTGAGCTTATCAATAAAGCTTTGTTGCTCAAGGTGAACTAAAAGGGCAAGAAAACCCTGTTGTGAACTGCTTGAACCAACTCGAGGGGTAAAAAGTTTGTTATTATTTATGTATTTTATATTTTTAATCTTGTCACATCGGTGACATCCGAGCTGCTGTCCAAGAACTCGACACATTGCTGGCTTTGGCAAGGAAGTCCCAGAATATTCTTTTGGACCACGGAAAGGAGATTTATTTGGAGAGGGTTCGAAGGGTGTTGGAGCTTCATGGAGTCGTCGAACAGCTGCTTCCGCCTGTAGCTTCCCCGCAGAATCAAGGGGGAGGCTCTACAAATCCCTAGTTCGGCTAGGTTTTTGGGTATGTGACAGATGGTTTATGGTTTGGAATAAGGTCTTGTGTTACAAGTTTTTTATTTCATGTTGGTTAAATTAGTATTCTACTTGTTTTTATCTTTATGATCGGTCTGTACCTCACATCTTTATCAGTTGATTAATCCGTATTCCCTTCGTTTTACATATTGTGTTGCTATTGGTATTGTTGGATTACTTCATTCATAGTGGATAGTTAATTAATTAATTTAATTAGTTAGGGTAATTTTAATTTGGGAGATAAAAAGAACTGGCCGGGGATCCAGGTTACTAGTGTAATTAGGCATGGTAATTGGATTGTAATTAATTGAATTGTGAATGATTAACTTGTGCCCTAATAACCCCCAAATAGGTGGAATCTAGCGGCCACACTTCGAGAAGGACATCACTTTTACTTATTTAAATACTAAGAAACCACCAAGTACTTTTTGATTTTTCTATTCATATGATTACAATTATTACAATTACAATTACAATAATATAATATAATAAATAGTATATAGTACTCCCTCCATCCCAAAATAAGTGTCTCATGTCAAAATGCACACAGTTTAAGGAAAGTCACTATCTACCAATAACATCTTATCTTTACCCACTAAAGTCTTTTCTGATTGGCTGAAAGGGAATCTGGACACTTATTTTGGGACGTCTCAAAATAGTAAGTGAGACACTTATTATGGGACGGAGGGAGTATATAATAATATCAACTCAATTGCATACAAAGTCAGTGATGAAATAGTTTCTCAAACGAATGAAATCTATTTAATGCAATAAATGGATCTAGTAGCTAGCTATAATAATAGGTTCTCTGTTTCCAAAAATATGTATCATAAGCTTCCGAACCGATCTAATGTAATCTAAATATATACGATAGGGTCTTGTGCACTAGCATACCGACTCGACTCTTTTCTTTTCATCAATTCCTGTTGGATTATCTAAAAATCGAATCCAATTAGGCATGTGTTTATACCTTCCATTCGATATTACGTAAGAAGTGATTGATATCTTCGGGGGGTGGGGTGGGGTGTTTCATCAATCATATCAAATCAATCGAACTTGGATACATATGTAGTAAAAGTCAACCAATCCTACAATTCCAAACAACAAAAAAAGGTTCATATACTTTCCATCTACAATGACTACCATGGAATTAAACCTTAACATGCCCAAATAATAACTATCCAACAACTCCTCGATCGTATATATATCTGGAGTACTATCAAAACATGTCAATCCGGACTACTTTGCCTGGATATATCCATGAAGATCTTCGGTATTGGAGAGAAACGAGGATCACGACTAGTAATTGTTTGATGGAAAAGCATATGTAGAGAACTTTAGAAAATCAATTCAAGCTCCGTCAATATTGTTCAACGACTATAAATGGACTACCACCACTACCATTATTTCTAATGATGTTTAGATATTTTCGAAAAATGTCGCACATCCAAACATTCTGTAACGGGTTTCCGATGCTTGCGCTTCATCACACACCGGACGCCTAGTGGAATTCAAGTCGACCCCAACCGTGACGCTGAACAATTCCCGGGTCTTAATTAAAATAAGTAGCATATTAATTAGTAACACAGAGCTCAAATCGATGGTAATATAATATAAATTAAGGCGTTATACTTATTTATGTATATACTTAGTTTTATATCTCGTGCGATGCACCGACGGTAACAATGTAGTGTCGATTCATGACGAAACAGTGATGTAAATTGAAATAAGTCGTTTAATTAAATGAACAAATTAAACATTGGTTAAATGTTAATCCAACATTGAATTGATTTTAAAATATCTTTGTTAAACCCAAGCTGTGACTCCAAATAGAGGCTTAGTTTTGGATATGAGATAAGCTTTTACAAAATACTTAAATATATATTTATAAGTCGTACAATGACCAGACAAACACGACTCCGTGATGCTAAAAAATAATGAAATTAAAAATCACTCATGTCGGGTATTTATTTGTTAATATTCTACAAATGCCCGATGTTAATTAATCATATATCAATTTTTGACAATTCATTAATATATATTATCTTCATCTTTACAATCTATAAAGCACCTCCTTATTTTTTATAAATGAAGTCAACAAAAGAAAATGACTATATTACTATCCTTAGAATAATCTACTACTATTAAAAGTTAATTACCATATATAGATCATATTATCCTTATTACATTATGTTATTAAATTCAAATTAAGCATATATAACAATTTTAAACATACATATATTCCCAACCTAAAAAAAGAAAAAAGAAAAAGAAAACTTCATAATGAGACAAATTCTTTATATTGTTTTATGTTTAAAAGAGGCAACACCACTTGCAACGGGTCTTGATGATGATGCGCCGTCAATGAAAATAAAAATAAAAAAGATTGAATAAATTAATAGAATGGTATTATAAGTACAGTCTTTGTCCTTAAATTATATATATTCGTTTGTGTTTGTGTTCCTTGGTGTTTGTTTAATGTATTAATGAACAAATGCATTAGATTATGTATTCGTTCGTTTGCGTTCGTGAACAAACTAATTTTCTTAGTGAATAAACATGAACAACAAAATCCCTTTGATTATCCGTTCGTTTTGTTCGATAAATCTTAATAAATGAACACAAACATACTTCGTTCTATTCGGTTACATGCCTAATTAAATTATATGCCCTTTTGCTAAAGGCATTTATTTATAATATAGTATAATTAAGTTGTCTCAAACTACCTCTTGGTCCTCTGGCTTATATATACGTACGTGTCCTCGAACTACTCCGTAAACAAAAATGGTTACCGAATGACTTGAAACAGAATCAAAATGTTTGACACAATTACTTTCATAATTATCCGTTGGACAAAAACGGTTGCTGTATGACTTAGTCACATGAAGTTATTTTATACAAAATTAAAATGGTAGTGTTTGTTTACTTTGCACGTTAGGCACTTTAACAACGTTGTTTATAAGAGATTAATCTTGACTAGCGTAAGTAGACATTGTGCAAGATAAGATATACGGTAATATATCAAATGTTATTAATCTTTTATTGTTTACGGTTTTACAGGCACAGATTGTTGGGTAATATAAGATACAGAAACAGAAAATCAAATTGAATCATTCCCATAAGTTGAAAAAATAAATTCCACTTATGAAATGAAAGTTTCTATATTAGCAAAGGAATTGAATTCTTTTCAAAAAAAAAAAAAAAAAAAAAAACTACTGACTATTAAATTCATTGAAATTGAACAATGTGATCGAAAATTGTGACGGGACATGTTACATGTGAAGATCCATTGAGTGCTGTATAATACAAAGATTGTGAAAGCTTATAGGAGTGGTGGGTGTTCTAACGGAGGATTAGGTAGGGGTGAGCATGGTACGGAATCGGTACCGAACCGTTTGATACCGGTCATTTTTTTAGCAACCGTTTAAAGCGGTACGGTACCGGTACGGGATCGGGTATGAATGCTCACCTCTGGGATCAGGGGTAAGCTGAGGCCATGTAGGGATGATAAGGAGAGGGTATTGTGATCATGAATCATGATGGAGAGACTTGTTGTAGGTTTAGCTTGAATCTATTATTGTTTTTCATTAAATTTGAGTACGAATTGTTAAAGGGAAGTAGTACTCCGTATGTGGGTTTTGTCAGGTTTATGTAATTTAGTTGAGTCATTATCAAAAGTATAAATAATATTTACTACTAGCAAAGTCGTCATCATTTGTGGCAACATTAATTGTGAGAAAGTAAATGGCTTTTTCTTACAATATGCTTAATTTTTGAAGCATTTTAAGAACTATACATCAATCTTTAAGATATTGCTTACACTCACCCAAAATTTTATAAATGATTTATACTATATATAGATTAGTGTATCCTTATTCTGTTAAAGGCTTTTGCCCCTTTTTCGAACATTTCTAAATACCTACTCAATTATCACTTTAGCTATCGGGATTAATTGACATGGGGTTGTGCTTCCTACACCCTATTTAACTACTTAAATTTTATGCTATATATAAGCTATTACATTCATATGCAAAAAGTAACTGGGGCCAAATTTTATATTTAATACATCGTGTCTGTAACCTTGAATCCACTTTACACGCATAAGATTTGCAATGCGAAATTGGTGGCCACCTCGTCGCTTAAGAAATCTTTGCATGATGGCACTTCATCCTAGTGTCGATGCCCATAGTTTATACATGTGTCCGATCCCGCGTACTTATGATGTAATGAATTTCTAGTACGATCGGATCATGGGTGTCGCACCCCCAAATTCGGGTTGCGGAAGCGAATCGGGTCGGGACGCGACTAATCAATATACACAGCACAAAAGATATAATGAACGACCACTATATGCGTCGTTTTACATTGATATTGATAAAACAAAAGTTTACATCAAAATATTATTTACATTAGCTCCGCTTGAAAATAAGAGATTTAAGTACATAATTTATCTATACAAAATATAATAATGCAGCTAAAATCTCTGTTTGTTTGCATGCTGACTCGAGCTAACAGATCTTGATTGAGCAGTCCAACCTACTACTGGTCACCTGTGATACATGCTAAAATGGGTCAGCGAAACGCTGGTGAGCTCACAGGTTTGTATGTCAACACATATTTGTATGAACCGCAAGATTTTATAATTGAATTTAAAATGCAATTAAGCAAAATAAAAGTTATACAGCCATGAGCACATAGTCTGAGCTTAACTTGAGTGTCAGGTCCAATTAAGGAAACCTAACTGAGTTGCCTCCTACGAGTGCCTAATCTACACTCGTCTTCCCAAATGCTAATACGTCCGTTTGACCAGTTAGTGCGTGCTAACCCGGATCAGGATTTTCAATCCTATATGATATCATATACTAACATTCACGCTACAGATGTATTACCAAACTATGTTGTGGAGGGCTTTGAAATGATTAGTGAAAACAACTCATGTAGTATTTGATTTGTATTGTACTTGCGTTCATATTGTAAAATAAAACGAGCAATGTAATCACACCCCTGATTGAAAAGCAGTAAAATAGGGGCCATGAGACTCACTTGAGCCTTGAGTGTTTATTAAAATAAACTTGAATTGATTAGCGGTGGATTGATGTCCGAAGACTTGTAACCTGAGGGTGTCCAAGACACACAATTGTTATAACATGAGTGGGCATCTCGAAAGACTGCCCTTGTAGTTGTTCGTCCAACTTAGAATGTCCAAATTACCGCAATTTGGTTGTTTGTTTAAGTCTTTGCAAATGTGTACGGCCCGTTGGTGCTTGTTTGTAACAATAATCCCACATTATTATTTTGATGGTTTTGAAGTGTTATACCTAAAACTAAGTTCCAATGTGTTTTAGAAGTTGTGTCGCATTCGTGTTTGATGTTATACAAGTTTAACACTTTGTGTCAAAGTTTAGATGTAACACCGTTACTTGTGAACCTAGGGTAAGGGCGAAGCCCGTTAATGACGGGGGTCCGGGGACAGCGCCCCTGGTAGCGAGCCCCTGGCTGGGGTCGAGCTGCCAGGTCAGCTTGGAAAATTTTTATTTCTACTAAATTGCTTTGGTGAAAAACGCATCTGGACTTGAATTTGGGTGAAATCGAGTGATAAAATTTTAGGTCTCGACACTTAGTAAAATTTGTGTTTTCTTGGTTCCGTTTCATGCGACATAGCATGCGACATAAGGCTTGTGTCGCTAGGTGCGACATAGTCTGTTGTGTCGCAGATCACCTCTACGACATAAGGGCTTGTGTCGCTAAGTGCGACATAATTCAAATTATGCGACACAAGGGCTTGTGTCGCAGGTGGCCTGGAGCCTCTGCGACACAACAAGCTGTTGGCCGGAAAATGAGCCGAAAAGGTGTTTTCCGGCCTCCGTTCGACCTGTGACTTTTACCCAAACCATATTTGGACATTTTAAGCTTAAAGAAACAACTAGAACTTAAAAACACTTGAAATCGAAAGGTTTCGAGTTTTGTTGGAAACTTACAAAGTGATGAATCGAAATTCCAAAAAGGTAGGAGTGTAGATCGTTGCGTGGTGATCGTTTTTCTCTAAATGGGTGTGACGATTTATGGTGGTTTGTTGGTGTTATTTGGTGGTTTTGGATGATGGTGGTGGTGGTGAAAGTTGAGAGAAAATGGAAGGAAGAAAGAGAAAGTAAGTGGTGGAAATGAGGGGGAAGAAAGGAGGGAGGTGGGGTTTTGGTGAAAGCCTCACCTTTCGAGCCCCAGTAATTGTGCTCCGTGCGGTGTTCGTTTTCCCGATCGTTTAATCGTTAATTAATTATTTTGCGCATTTAAACATGCGTTTTAAAATACGAGGATTTAGTCAATATTTTTGTTGAAGTATTTTACCAAATACTTAACACTTGAGTTATATAAAATATAACTTAGTTTCTCTTTGATTGTTTGCGCGCTTAATATTTTAATCGCGTAGATGAAGGAGATGGAGAAATTTATAGTGTCAAGGCAAGATGAAAAGGGGCAAGGCTAAAGCTGCTTGGGATACTCTCTGCCTCCCTAATCGACATGGAGGTCTTCTTAAATTTCTCGCAAAATGGAATGTAGCTCTTATGTCTAAGCATGTCTGGCACATCCTTACTAACAAAGATTCATTACGGGTTAAGTGGATCCATACATATCAACTGAAAAATAGAAACTTTTGGGATGTTGCAATGAAGCATGATGTAAGTTGGGATAGGTGTAACATCTCCTTAAGATGAGGGACATTCTCGTCCATTTGTGACTAACAAATTTGGTGATGGTACTAATGTTTCAGCATGGTTTGACAAATGGAATCCTATTGGTCCGTTATGTGATTTTATCTCTAAATGCAATCTTTATAAAGCGGGTTTCTCATTGGATGACAATGTGAATGATGTAATTGTTGATGAGAATCTTTGTTGGCCCATCACATGGCTTAAACGACATGATTGTCTTCAGCACCTTATTGCCCCAACCATCACACAGAAAGCTGCCCTGATCAGGCTCAATGGCGAAACAAAAACGGTCATATAGTATATTTCTCAATCAAAAATGTTTGGCTTGATATTCATCCCGAATGAGTGGAAGTTACATGTGATTTAATAAAATGTAACATTGCTCAAATAAGTATATATTAATCTTAGAAAAACCACATATACTTTATTATTGAATTTATTTATTTAGTCACTCAATTGTTTCTGCTATTGAAAAAGCCATTCAAGTTGATAAACCTTTTACCTTAATAACCAGCTAAATGACACTTATGTGTAATTAAATAACTTTAAGTACAAACTCACTAGTTAAGTATCAAGTAGCATCAAGCATTTACTAGTTGCATGCCCACATGTAAGCAGTTGTAATGGATATCAATTCTAGCAGTCGATTAAAATGATCGATGTAGAGATAACAATTGTATTAACTTAATTAGATTGTTATTTATATTTAGTTTTATTATTTTGGGTGAACTGCAAAATTTGTCCCTATGGTCTCGTCGTTTTGCTAATTTTGTCCTTTTACTTTTTTTTCCGCATTTTTTGTCCCTATGGTTTTGATTTTCGCCATGTTTGTCCTTTTGTCTAACTTCAGTTAAAATCGTCAGTTAAATAATACCAAATGACTGATCTACCCTTTGTCGTCTCCATAATTTATTCTTCTTCTTTTTTCCAAAAGCCTACACACCATGATTTTCTCTTTCTCTACTTACATAATCTCAAACACAACCAACATAATTAATTAAACACAAAAAAGTTCACATAGAAATCCAAACACAAATCAACGATGAGTGAAAACTCACTGAAAATCCCACCACCACAACCCAATTGTAACCACCTGTATACGAAAAACACTACCACCTGTAACATCGCCTTCACCACCACCAACTGAATAAAACACCATCACCACCGTACGAACGCCGACCAGATCTGAACAACAATCACCATCCATACCCTTCGATCTTCCGGCAAAAATCTGAACAAGAACAACATCGACAGATCCGTAGCTCGATTCTGGCCAGGCGGGTTTGTAACAAAGAGAGAGAGAGAGTCACCACTACCGTTAAATCGCGATTACGGTCGGATCCATCAGTTCCGGCTATTTATGTCACGATTCTTTTCAGATCCAATGATTCTGGTCATAGCCGCTGAGGTAAGGTGGTGGTGGTGTTGTCAAAATGGTGGCGGTGGTGGTGATTTAGAATGGCGGTGAGGTGTGGGGAAATTGGCGGTGGTAGTGTGGTAGAATGGCGGTGGTGTTCTTGAATTTCGGTCAGATTGCACAAGTGGTGCTGGTGATAACGAAGAGGCGATGTTATGGTGGTGATTTAGATTATGAGAATATGAGGAAATGAAAAAAAAATGAGTGAAAAAGATGATAAAGAGAAATGGGATTTCAAGGTTAAGTTGGGTGTGATTTAAGAAGAGGATGGGCATTATGGTAATTTGACTATCACTTAATGGGTAATTAGTTAAATTTAACAGAAAAAGGATAAAAAGTGCAAAAGTCAAAACCACAGGGACAAAAAAATGCGAAAAAAGTAAAAGGACAAAATCAGCAAAATAGAAAGACCACAAGGACAAATTTTGTAGTTTACCCTATTATTTTGTATATTTACATTGTGTCAATCATTCAATACTTTATGTTATAATAATCTAAAAGACAAAAAAAAAAAATTATATTAGTTATTTCAAATTAATATGAATTTAGGTACATTATAAATGTGAAAGTATATATTATAAGTTAAATTAAGCAAATTAGTATAAATTGATTTTATTTTATGAGTTATATTTATTTATGTAGTTAGTTGGTATAAATGTAATTTTCGATCTTCAAATTTGAAAACAATTGATCTAATGTGTAAATATTTTTTAGGATTTAAGATAAGATAAAATAAGACTTAAAATTAAGTTTAATTAAAGAATGATCCCAACATGAACTTCCTTTCCCCTAGGCCCCAGTTATTTTTTCTTGCATTCATCATCAAACTCTCGAAACCTCACTTTTTCAAGAGGGTTTATAATACGGATTGCCAACGTACTTTACTTTTTCTCTCAATGTCACCAATGAACATATTTTATAACCAATGTCTGCTAATCTCTTACGAAGCCTGATCACATAAATAAAATGACAACAACAAACATTTGAAAGTGTATTTGTTAAATGTAATGTTTTTGTAATGAAATGTGTTATAGCAGCTACCCCTGAATTTCGTAAAGCAAAATTTTGACTTATTTTTAGCGTGAATGGTATAAAATCATATAACCCGAGTGCATTGGTAGGTCGCAATGAAATTTACTCTTTGTACATTTCTACTTAATATATATCAAATGTAATAGTAGAGATAAACGAGAACACAAGATGAACCCTCCCCAAGACAACATATCCATCATTGTGGGGAGGGTAAAGAGCATCCAACGTAAAACGGTCATTTCGCTCCATTTTTAGTCAAATAGTGAAGGATATTCGATTAGTAATAAAAAAGGGTGCACGATATGATAATGATTATTCAATTTTTCGTAAATCTAAGCAATTAATAGTGTTGCAAAAAGTAGAAATGACCTATCATGAGTAGTAAATTACAAGGCCCGTTGAAGTTTATTTATAGTAAAATTTCTAAAACTTTAAAAAGTACTCCACAATCCACATCATCAAATTAACATAATCTTCTTTAGGCATTGATAATCTTAGTAATTGTGGTATAAACATATACAAATAGAAGGACAAAATCATACATTCTAGATAGTAATTAAATTACTATCGAGAGTGTGCATCCATTTTGAGAACAAACAAAGTTCTTAATTTCTTATTAAGACATTTTTAAGTAGCAACGCAAATAAATGTTAAGTAAAGAAAAATTGAAGATTTGTCACCTGCGTATTAGCTCTTTGTAGGTTGGAGGTAGATAGATATAACATATAAATTTGATATAGATAAATAGACGGATAATAAACAACAATAAATTTCGCTTAAATTATTAGAAATTATAAATCATTGTGAACACATCATACCAGATAAACGAAGTTGATCAAAAACCAAATAACATTGTTACATTTTTGTGGTTCTCAAACAACTTGTCTGAATCATCAATATAGAAAAGAGTTTATTTTTTCTTTATGCATTAAACTACCGTGTAATTTTTCCTTTTATAATTGTTAGCCATCCTCTTTATCCGTTGACTCCTATTATCAATTGTAGTAACTGACATTCGTATACATCTTTTGTGTCTCTTTAATTTTCAACAATGACCTACTACTTCTAATAATAACCACCATCTTTAACCGAAATTTTTATCAATATTTTTAATGCATCTATCAAAATCAATTATGTGATTACAAGTTAACAGTACCATTTATTACGTTTTACGATGTACAAAGTATTACATAACATATTTACCGGGGAATTTCCCCTTTACCCAAAATATTATATAATACATTTAAGGTCAAATTTGAAACTTTAAAAAGTAAAAAAAAAAAAGGTCATTATTTTGGGAAATGGGGATTATTTGTTTTTCCACTCCCATCTATATTATATAGAGAAGAGATGTCATTTTTTTATAATGCTCTATTCCACTTTATCGATCTATGTATTCGATGGTCATTTAATACTGTACTAATCATCTTTTTTTTTTCTTACTCTCATAATTTACATGTCTAAAATTGCTTATCGTACTCATCTTTCACTCAATACTGTTTATCAAATCTTATGTATCTATAAATATAAATAATTTTGTAGGGAATAATGAATGGCATATATTAAAGATGTGTTTAATCTAGCCTAGTATGGAGTATGATGAATTGATGATGAGTTTAAGAAAGTTACCGTTACGTAATTGTAGGGAATAAACATTGAGAAGCTAGGTTTGAACTGATAATAATTGTGTACGTGGGTTAA
Source organism: Pseudognaphalium luteoalbum (assembly GCA_963422505.1). NCBI lineage: Eukaryota > Viridiplantae > Streptophyta > Magnoliopsida > Asterales > Asteraceae > Pseudognaphalium > Pseudognaphalium luteoalbum. The sequence goes on from OY730195.1 coordinate 32,621,839, forward strand.
TATATTGTTGAAGAAAATGAAGTTGATTATTGAAGAGGTGTGAGGAAATAAATAATAGTTTAACATGTGGGGATATTATCACATATCATCATCATCATCATCATTATATTCACTCCATAATTTAAAGTTTTTTGGTAAGAAGGGTTAATTCATAATGGAACTTTAACCAACAAAAAAAATATATCCTACTATTTATTTGGTTTTTCATATATCCATCTTCACAATTATGTATAATATAATCATTAATTTAGGATATCATCTTGTAACTGGGTGTTACCAATTTTTTTCTACATTTTTAAGTGTTCACAAGTTGTAATTTATTCACACTTTTAAGTGTAAACTTTTTTTTGTCACACTCATATGTGTGAAGATTGTAATAATTTTCACACATATTGATGTAAAAATTTTCTACACAATTATAAATGTGGATAATTTAACAAAATTCCACACATTTTTAAAAGGTGTGAAAAAGTGTGAATAAGAAATATCTTTGTTGTAGTGTTGGATGTTTATCTGCAATTTACATATTAAAATAATCAAATGCAACAAATTATCAAGCGACAATTGATACAAGATATTCATATAAAGCCTACTTACTAAACTATGATTTATTGTGATTATACGGATGTTAAAAAATATATGGGAAATGATTTGGTTATAAAAAAATTATAATATTTTGTTTATTAAGATGATGTGTCACCACTAATATAAAGAGAGGAAAAGAAGAGTAAGAACATGTGAACCAATATATGATAATAACAAATCGGTTTGTGAACTTTGTTAACTTTATTTGTATACTTTCTTTTGTAAGTGTATCATTTTAAATAATATGCATGTCAAGACTATCGATTCACGTAAGGATCTTTACATAAACTTATGTACATTTTATTTATTTATTTTTAACTATTTCCATATGTTATTGGATATGTTGTACACGGGCGATAAAATACCATGTCAATTAATCAACAACATGAGGACTTTTCATTTGGAATACTCTAAACTAAATTCAACAAATCAACTATACAACCTTATATACTGATTCTCATTGATAAACTTGCGACATTGTCTAAAATATCAATACATAAATACTTGCTACAGGTTGATTTATATTTTCATACATTTCACCACTCAATAGCACTAACAGCTGCTATTTATAAAATACGATATTGAAGAAGGCGTGCATAGCACGGGCAATATTGTTGCACGATTCAATTCCTGAAATAAACCAACACTCTTATAAAGCGTTACGTTTGTAGTAGTTTATTAAAAGTTGGCATACTCCCTAAAGCTCCTCTCAAATACCTAATTACACCTGAGGTTGCGACTTTATATCGACGCATTAGTTTAAATCGGTATTGGTGAAGCGTTTCTTTGTCTTCGTGTTTGGGTTGAGGATGCTTTTGTTATTCGGTTCTTTCGCACATTTGGTTTATAGTATCGTTTACTTAGTGGTCTCGTGTTTAGTCATTTATTGTTGACCATCAATCTTTTGGTGGTTGTAATCATACAAATTTGACACTTGTATGCTATCAATCATGATATATTGGTATTAAGAAACGAAGAATATAGACCGTTGATGTAAGTCCCGTTCTCGTGGATCGATAACGAGGTTATATAATTGTATTCGAGTGCGGAATCCTCGAACACAATCAATCGACACAAATGAATATATAAACGATCATATCGAACACGAAACAATAATATCAATACGTATCTTTTATTGATTATAACAATAAGTATTACAATCAAATTAAGACAAATCTCAGATTAAACGCTGTTCATTTCTTCTATTCGTACATATAAAACTGTTGTGACTCACCAACTCTCAAAACTTAATTAATTTTTTTTTCACTCGTTGCCGTCCTAGTCTACTTCTGCCGTCACACCCATTTCAATCCCACATCCATACATTATACATACATGTATATGGTATTGGGCTGGCCCAGCAAACAATTACATGTTCACTGGCCCACCCACCAAGCCCATGATCGATTGATCGCTCGCCTTTTGGTTTTCTGCCTTTTTGATTCTTCGTCGCTACACACGAACAACAAACTTGGGTGGGACCTTGACTTGACTTGGGCTGGGCTTTGTTTGGGCTTGGGCTTACATAAACCAAATTCACTCATCACTAAATTCGCTCACCAACTAATATAACGATTACATTTGACAATAACGATTACTAATTATCTAGAAAGCTGTTGTCACACAAAATGCACCAACAGACCCGACTAGGGATTTGTAGAGCCTCCCATTTGATTCTGCGGGGAAGCTACAGGCGGAAGCAGTTGTTCGACGACTCCATGAAGCTCCAACACCCTTCGAACCCTCTCAAGAAAATCTCCTTTGCGTGGTCCAAAAGAATATTCTGGGACTTCCTTGCCAAAGCCAGCAATGTGTCGAGTTCTTGGACAGCAGCTCGGATGTCACCGATGTGACAAGATTAAAAATATAAAATACATAAATAATAACAAACTTTTTACCCCCTCGAGTTGATTCAAGCAGTTCACAACAGGGTTTTCTTGCCCTTTTAGTTCACCTTGAGCAACAAAGCTTTATCGATAAGCTCAAAAGCAACTTTTTCTCTAGGGGTAGGTAGGTCGTGGAATTTTGTTGAATTTTTCTCTAGACGCAACACTACTGGAAGGAGCATTGATTTTGGTGTTCATTTTACTGTGTAAAAGCTAGGGTTTTCTTAGTAGCTATTTGGTGGGGGTGGGGGTGTGTAGGTATATATACCCTATATTTGATATTGTGATTGGAGGATCATTTGTCACACGGATTACAATCACACCCCTACATTTGGCATAAAGACAAAAGGGAGTTTAAATCAACGGATGGTAATACTTTCTAGAACAACCTATCCATTTCACAATTATTCCTTTTCTTTTTTGGATAGATGGGTAAATTCCATGTACGTGATTGGCTAATTAATTGGGACTACCATATCTTTTTTTTAATGTCAATAAATTCTTAATTGGAACTAACTAGCTAGGTGTATTATCTAAAAGATAATGTACGTGATCACTCATCTATTAATAATTAAAATCATACCAAAGGTACGCCGAATTATAGATCATGATGGCATCCACTATATATTAATCATTCTTATATCTTTTAGAAAGCTGATGCGTACATGTAGAAGATGTACAATATCTCAATTTGATGATTTCTTCTCTTCAATTGGCTGTTGAGGTTCTCTTTGAAATGTGATCTCATATATAATGTTTAGGTTCTCTTATGTTGTAACTGAATTGAGTACGTCCTTGTTGGACCAAAAATAGTATCTTGGGTGGGCCTAGCCCTGCTTGTAGCCATTGTGGCTACGCCACTGGCGAGAGTTGTTGCTTCCAGGTTCCTTTTTATATAACGAGGGAAACTTAATTTCATAAAAGCAATTTCATATATACCGAGAGTTGTTGCTTCTATGGTTTTCACATGTACAACACACTTTTTGATGCATACAACAAATATATGCATGGTACAATACTGCATTAATATGCACATAAATAGGTGTATGAATAAAAACATTTGTTGCATTTATCACTAAGCTTAATTTTATTAGTTTATTAACCCGCATGTTAAGTTACATAGTTATGTATATATACACTCCTCGCTCCCTCGTGAAATTATATTCCATATAAACTTCTAGACAAATATATATATTTAAAAGTTTTTTTTATTAAGACTATTAAGAGTGTCGTTGAATTCTCTATTACCATAATATGCATCTTATGCATGTTTGCTTCGTTTTAGTCATTATTGTCATTATCATTTACTTTTAAAGGGAAAATAACAATGATAATAATTAACAAGTGCTTATTGAATGCCTTATGTGTCATCAACGAAATTATGAAACACGTAACAAATTCAAAAAAAAGTAAAAATATAGATAAATAGAAATAAAAGCTTCAACTACAAAGAGTCAAAAACGTACGTGATGTAAATCGGATTCACGAAGCCCAGTCTATCAAAATTCATCAATATGGCACTACAATAAAAATATCATCAATCCACACTTTATTAAAATGTGTGAAATTATGTTATATTAATCACACACACTTTTAAGTGTCGAGAAAATTGTTACACTAATAAGTGTGAAAATCATCAAAATCTTCACATATATAACTGTGAGGAAAGAAAGTTTACACTTAAAAGTGTGTAGAAATTATAACTTGTCAACACTTAAAAGTGTGGAAAAATATTTGTAACACCCAATTTATCCACATTTTCTCTTATGTGGAAAAATCATGTGTTACAAAAAAAACATTCCACACTTTTAAGTGTTGAAAAGTTGTAATTTTTTCACACTTAATACATGTGTGAGTTTTTCTTTCTTACATATATAAGTGTGGAAAATCTTATATTTTTTTCAAAAATTTTACACATTTTCTAAAAGTGTAGAGAAAATAGTGTGGTAAAATGATATTTTTTTTCGTAGTGTAGCCAAATTAGTCGGCAAAATTTGAACAAAATCGGAGCCCTTTTAATTAATTAGTAACGATGTTTGAAATAGATCGAGCGAGTCTTTTGAAACCTAATGGCAAAAAAAATTGAACTAATCGATCAGGTGAATTAGATTTACTAATGAGTGTACGTTTGCTGAATTTTTTGAGTGTTTACTTTCAATTGAGCTAGTGGCAATCTCAAAATATCATATGATGGAAATGTTTTCAAAATCGGTTCAACTGGTCCGGTCGGACCAGGATTTTAGAGATTTTTGACGGGTTGAAAATCGATTTGGGGTTAAGTTGACCAGTCAAAGAATTGACAATTTCAAACCGGGGTCGTTTTACCACAAACTCGAACACGAAAACCCATCAGACCTTTAGTGTCGCAAAAGGCCCGATTCCTATAGCGACACTAGCCTTGTTTGCCAAATCCGATTTGGTGTCGCCATAGTGACACTCGATCCTGTGTCGCTAAAATCAATTATGTCACATATAATGACACTAACCCTTATGTCGCAATGATTTTGAATGTTGCACTTAGCGACGCAAACACTTATGTCGCACTAACCCGAATGTCGCATTTAGTGACACAAATCCATATGTCGCATAGACATGATTTCTGAATTATGCGACACAACTCTAGTGTCGCAACCCAGTGTTGCAATTCACAGAATTTTAAATTTCGATGCGTTTTTATTAAAGTAATATAAGTACCAAAAAAAAAATCCAAGCTCGACCCCATCAGGGGCTCTGCCCCTTGAAGCCCACCAGGGGTTGCTACCCCTTGGACCCCATATATTGTTTGTTGCGTGTGTATATATATATATATATAATTTATATATAATATGTAAGGTGTCATTTTCGTTATTCGTGTATATATAAAATTTTTGTTTTCATATATTCTCATTATATTAGTTTTAGTTTGACCATATGGTATTTATAGAGCTCGTCCTTGACCAAAACTATAATGTTTTTATTAAATCGAACGTTTAGTGTTTTGTGTGTCGGTTTTGTTGACTTTGGTCAAACCGTGTTCGGTTTGACCTGAAACTTTTAGGAATATCTTAAATATGTTTATAGAGCTCGGGAAAATGTCGTTGCGTTTTATAGTTGGCCAAAAAGTGTCATTTTTGTTTTTGTCTCGAAACTCATTATTCCAGATTTTTCATTTATTTTCGAGCTCGTTCTCGGGGGTCAGAACTTATCGAATTAGTCCGAAATTTTTACACAATGTTCCTACATATGTTAGCTACTTACTTTATGTTTTTCATTATTTTTAGCTAACCACAACTCTCATCATAAATCCGGAAACTCGTTTTTCATGCTAATCTACACAAATCGGTTTGTAACACAAAATCAGTGCATTTTCAAGAGAAACGTTCTACATGAAAGTTGTTCCTAACTGAAATACGAAGATTTTGGCACTAGTTTCATGCATTTATGTTACTCGAGTGATTTTATATGATTTTTCTTCCGAGCACACAAAATCTGTCCAGAATTTCAGTTTCATCAACCATTGAGTTTTCTTAGGTTTTTTTATGTTTTCATGTATAATCTTGGTATGAGTGAACTAATAAAATGTTACTAAGCTAAAAACATACAAGATTAGTGTAGGAAAAAGTGATTTCTTACAAGCTTGAATATAGAGAATGAAAGAAATGGATGATTATCTTGAAGCTTGCTTCCTTTGCAACTCTTGGTGATCGGTCTGTACCTCACATCTTTATCAGTTGATTAATCCGCATTCCCTTCGTTTTACATATTGTGTTGCTATTGGTATTGTTGGATTACTTCATTCATAGTGGATAGTTAATTAATTAATTCAATTAGTTAGGGTAATTTTAATTTGGGAGATAAAAAGAACTGGCCGGGGATCCAGGTGACTAGTGTAATTAGGCATGGTAATTGGATTGTAATTAATTGAATTGTGAATGATTAACTTGTGCCCTAATAACCCCCAAATAGGTGGATTCTAGCGATCACACTTCGAGAAGGACATCACTTTTACTTATTTAAATACTAAGGAACCACCAAGTACTTTTTGATTTTTCTATTCATATGATTACAATTATTACAATTACAATTACAATAATATAATATAATAAATAGTATATAGTACTCCCTCCATCCCAAAATAAGTGTCTCATGTCAAAATGCACACAGTTTAAGGAAAGTCACTATCTACCAATAACATCTTATCTTTACCCACTAAAGTCTTTTCTGATTGGCTGAAAGGGAATCTGGACACTTATTTTGGGACGTCTCAAAATAGTAAGTGAGACACTTATTATGGAACGGAGGGAGTATATAATAATATCAACTCAATTGCATACAAAGTCAGTGATGAAATAGTTTCTCAAACGAATGAAATCTATTTAATGCAATAAATGGATCTAGTAGCTAGCTATAATAATAGGTTCTCTGTTTCCAAAAATATGTATCATAAGCTTCCAAACCGATCTAATGTAATCTAAATATATACGATAGGGTCTTGTGCACTAGCATACCGACTCGACTCTTTTCTTTTCATCAATTCCTGTTGGATTATCTAAAAATCGAATCCAATTAGGCATGTGTTTATACCCTCCATTCGATATTATGTAAGAAGTGATTGATATCTTCGGGGGGTGGGGTGGGGTGTTTCATCCATCATATCAAATCAATCGAACTTGGATACATATGTAGTAAAAGTCAATCAATCCTACAATTCCAAACAACAAAAAAGGTTCATATACTTTCCATCTACAATGACTACCATGGAATTAAACCTTAACATGCCCAAATAATAACTATCCAACAACTCCTCGATCGTATATATATCTGGAGTACTGTCAAAACATGTCAATCCGGACTACTTTGCCTGGATATATCCATGAAGATCTTCGGCATTGGAGAGAAACGAGGATCACGACTAGTAATGGGTTGATGGAAAAGCATATGTAGAGAACTTTAGAAAATCAATTCAAGCTCCGTCAATATTGTTCAACGACTATATATGGACTACCACCACTACCATTATTTTCTAATGATGTTTAGATATTTTCGAAAAATGTCGCACATCCAAACATTCTGTAACGGGTTTTCGATGCTTGTGCTTCATCACACACCGGACGCCTAGTGGATTTCAAGTCGACCCCAACCGTGATGCTGAACAATTCCCGGGTCTTAATTAAAATAAGTAGCATATTAATTAGTAACATAGAGCTCAAATCGATGGTAATATAATATAAATTAAGGCGTTATACTTATTTATGTATATACTTAGTTTTATATCTCGTGCGATGCACCGACGGTAACAATGTAGTGTCGATTCATGACGAAACAGTGATGTAAATTGAAATAAGTCGTTTAATTAAATGAACAAATTAAACATTGGTTAAATGTTAATCCAACATTGAATTGATTTTAAAATATCTTTGTTAAACCCAAGCTGTGACTCCAAATAGAGGCTTAGTTTTGGATATGAGATAAGCTTTTACAAAATACTTAAATATATATTTATAAGTCGTACAATGACCAGACAAACACGACTCCGTGATGCTAAAAAATAATGAAATTAAAAATCACTCATGTCGGGTATTTATTTGTTAATATTCTACAAATGCCCGATGTTAATTAATCATATGTCAATTTTTGACAATTCATTAATATATATTATCTTCATCTTTACAATCTGTAAAGCACCTCCTTATTTTTTATAAATGAAGTCAACAAAAGAAAATGACTATATTACTATCCTTAGAATAATCTACTACTATTAAAAGTTATTTACCATATATAGATCATATTATCCTTATTACATTATGTTATTAAATTCAAATTAAGCATATATAACAATTTTAAACATACATATATTCCCAACCTAAAAAAAGAAAAAAGAAAAAGAAAACGTCATAATGAGACAAATTCTTTATATTGTTTTATGTTTAAAAGAGGCAACACCACTTGCAACGGGTCTTGACGATGATGCGCCATCAATTAAAATAAAAATAAAAAAGATTGAAAATACAAGAATCTACGATTTAGCATGCACGGTTTTGTACGTTCGAAATGTTGAAGAATATTGAAGATAAAGACTCATGGAATTGTCATAACAATTTTCCTTTAGCCCGCTGAGTTATGTAGGATGCTATAATTAGCAATTAAATAAATTAATAGAATGGTATTATAAGTACAGTCTTTGTCCTTAAATTATATATATTCGTTTGTGTTTGTGTTCCTTGGTGTTTGTTTAATGTACTAATGAACAAATGCATTAGATTATGTATTCGTTCGTTTGCGTTCGTAAATAAACTAATTTTCTTAGTGAATAAACATGAACAATAAAATCCCTTTGATTATCCGTTCATTTTGTTCGATAAATCTTAATAAATGAACACAAACATACTTCGTTCTATTCGGTTACATGCCTAATTAAATTATATGCCCTTTTGCTAAAGGCATTTATTTATAATATAGTATAATTAAGTTGTCTCAAACTACCTCTTGGTCCTCTGGCTTATATATACGTACGTGTCCTCGAACTACTCCGTAAAAAAAAATGGTTACCGAATGACTTGAAACATAATCAAAATGTTTGACGCAATTACTTTCATAATTATCCGTTGGACAAAAACGGTTGCTGTATGACTTAGTCACATGAAGTTATTTTATACAAAATTAAAACAGTAGTGTTTGTTTACTTTGCACGTTAGGCACTTTAGCAACGTTGTTTATAAGAGATTAATCTTGACTAGCGTAAGTAGACATTGTGCAAGATAAGATATACGGTAATATATCAAATGTTATTAATCTTTTATTGTTTACAGTTTTACAGGCACAGATTGTTGGGTAATATAAGATACAGAAACAGAAAATCAAATTGAATCATTCCCATAAGTTGAAAAAATAAATTCCACTTACGAAATGAAAGTTTCTATATTAGCAAAGGAATTGAATTCTTTTCAAAAAAAAAAAAAAAAAAAAAAAAAAACTATAGACTATTAAATTCATTGAAATTGAACAATGTGATCGAAAATTGTGACGGGACATGTTACATGTGAAGATCCATTGAGTGTTGTATAATACAAAGATTGTGAAAGCTTATAGGAGTGGTGGGTGTTCTAACGGAGGATTAGGTAGGGGTGAGCATGGTACGAAATCGGTACCGAACCGTTTGATACCGGTCATTTTTTTAGCAACCGTTTAAAGCGGTACGGTACCGGTACGGGATCGGGTATGAATGCTCACCTCTGGGATCAGGGGTAAGCTGAGGCCATGTAGGGATGATAAGGAGAGGGTATTGTGATCATGAATCATGATGGAGAGACTTGTTGTAGGTTTAGCTTGAAATTATTATTGTTTTTCATTAAATTTGAGTACGAATTGTTAAAGGGAAGTAGTACTCCGTATGTGGGTTTTGTCAGGTTTATGTAATTTAGTTGAGTCATTATCAAAAGTATAAATAATATTTACTACTAGCAAAGTCGTCATCATTTGTGGCAACATTAATTGTGAGAAAGTAAATGGCTTTTTCTTACAATATGCTTAATTTTTGAAGCATTTTAAGAACTATACATCAATCTTTAAGATATTTCTTACACTCACCCAAAATTTTATAAATGATTTATACTATATATAGATTAGTGTATCCTTATTCTGTTAAAGCTTTTTGCCCCTTTTTTGAACATTTCTAAATACCTACTCAATTATCACTTTAGCTATCGGGATTAATTGACATGGGGTTGTGCTTCCTACACCCTATTTAACTACTTAAATTTTATGCTATATATAAGCTATTACATTCATATGCAAAAAGTAACTGGGGCCAAATTTTATATTTAATACATCGTGTCTGTAACCTTGAATCCACTTTACACGCATAAGATTTGCAATGCGAAATTGGTGGCCACCTCGTCGCTTAAGAAATCTTTGCATGATGGCACTTCATCCTAGTGTCGATGCCCATAGTTTATACATGTGTCCGATCCCGCGTACTTATGATGTAATGAATTTCTAGTACGATCGGATCATGGGCGCGTAATTAATGTACAAAAAGATAAAATTATAAAAAGAAAGCGATTAAGAGGTTGCGTGAAGCTCATCAACCAATAAATTGTGGGATCAAGCTAGCCTTATGGAAGGCATGTCTATATTTTGTATGATGTACTCATCTAGTAGTAGTTTAATATGACACTAGCTAGTGTAGAAACTATTCGATCACTAGCACACAAATGATCAGTTGCGGAGGTGAAAGTTAAAGAACATTAACAGCGGAGGTCAACCCGTCATTTATATGAGCGCTCTTTAAAGTGATTATATCTTTAGAGGCGGTGAAAACACCGTCTTACACAACCAATCAGTAAAGCATTGAACTCACGCATGTTTTGGTCGTCGTTTAAGGACGGAGCTCTTATCTAATATAAGGCGGTGCGTTTTTAGTTAGTTGGCGCCAAAATCAGGATACTTAAAAGGCGGTATATCTTGTTATGTTATGAAGGTTACATAGGAAGATTCTCTTCCTGTTCGTTATTGTTACCGAAATCCATTATGAAGGAGATGGGGAAATTTATAGTGTCAAGGCAAGATGAAAAGGGGCAAGGCTAAAGCTGCTTGGGATACTCTCTGCCTCCCTAATCGACATGGAGGTCTTCTTAAATTTCTCGCAAAATGGAATGTAGCTCTTATGTCTAAGCATGTCTGGCACATCCTTACTAACAAAGATTCATTACGGGTTAAGTGGATCCATACATATCAACTGAAAAATAGAAACTTTTGGGATGTTGCAATGAAGCATGATGTAAGTTGGGATAGGTGTAACATCTCCTTTAAGATGAGGGACATTCTCGTCCATTTGTGACTAACAAATTTGGTGATGGTACTTATGTTTCAGCATGGTTTGACAAATGGAATCCTATTGGTCCGTTATGTGATTTTATCTCTAAATGCAATCTTTATGAAGCGGGTTTCTCATTGGATGACAATGTGAATGATGTAATTATTGATGAGAATCTTTGTTGGCCCATCACATGGCTTAAACGACATGATTGTCTTCATCACCTTATTGCCCCAACCATCACACAGAAGGCTGCCCTGATCGGGCTCAATGGTGAAACAAAAACGGTCATATAGTATATTTCTCAATCAGAAATGTTTGGCTTGATATTCATCCCGAAGGAGTGGAAGTTACATGTGATTTAATAAAACGTAACATTGCTCAAATAAGTATATATTAATCTTAGAAAAACCACATATACTTTATTATTGAATTTATTTATTTAGTCACTCAACTGTTTCTGCTATTGAAAAAGCCATTCAAGTTGATAAACCTTTTACCTTAATAACCAGCTAAATGACACTTATGTGTAATTAAATAACTTTAAGTACAAACTCACTAGTTAAGTATCAAGTAGCATCAAGCATTTACTAGTTGCATGCCCACATGTAAGCAGTTGTAATAGATATCAATTCTAGCAGTCGATTAAAATGATCGATGTAGAGATAACAATTGTATTAATTTAATTAGATTGTTATTTATATTTAGTTTTATTATTTTGGGTGAACTGCAAAATTTGTCCCTATGGTCTCGTCGTTTTGCTAATTTTGTCCTTTTACTTTTTTTTCCGCATTTTTTGTCCCTATGGTTTTGATTTTCGCCATGTTTGTCCTTTTGTCTAACTTCAGTTAAAATCGTCAGTTAAATAATACCAAATGACTGATCTACCCTTTGTCGTCTCCATAATTTATTCTTCTTCTTTTTTCCAAAAGCCTACACACCATGATTTTCTCTCTCTCTACTTACATAATCTCAAACACAACCAACATAATTAATTAAACACAAAAAAGTTCACATAGAAATCCAAACATAAATCAACGATGAGTGAAAACTCACTGAAAATCCCACCACCACAACCCAATTGTAACCACTTGTATACGAAAAACACTACCACCTGTAACATCGCCTTCACCACCACCAACTGAATAAAACACCATCACCACCGTACGAACGCCGACCAGATCTGAACAACAATCACCATCCATACCCTTCGATCTTCCGGCAAAAATCTGAACAAGAACAACATCGACAGATCCGTAGCTCGATTCAGGCCAGGCGGGTTTGTAACAGAGAGAGAGAGAGAGAGAGAGTCACCACTACCGTTAAATCGCGATTACGGTCGGATCCATCAGTTCCGGCTATTTATGTCACGATTCTTTTCAGATCCAATGATTCTGGTCATAGCCGCTGAGGTAAGGTGGTGGTGGTGTTGTCAAAATGGTGGCGGTGGTGGTGATTTAGAATGGCGGTGAGGTGTGGGGAAATTGGCGGTGGTAGTGTGGTAGAATGGCGGTGGTGTTCTTGAATTTCGGTCAGATTGCACAAGTGGTGCTGGTGATAACGAAGAGGCGATGTTATGGTGGTGATTTAGATTATGAGAATATGAGGAAATGAAAAAAAATGAGTGAAAAAGATGATAAAGAGAAATGGGATTTCAAGGTTAAGTTGGGTGTGATTTAAGAAGAGGATGGGCATTATGGTAATTTGACTATCACTTAATGGGTAATTAGTTAAATTTAACAGAAAAAGGATAAAAAGTGCAAAAGTCAAAACCACAGGGACAAAAAATGCGAAAAAAGTAAAAGGACAAAATCAGCAAAATAGAAAGACCACAAGGACAAATTTTGTAGTTTACCCTATTATTTTGTATATTTACATTGTGTCAATCATTCAATACTTTATGTTATAATAATCTAAAAGACAAAAAAAAAATTATATTAGTTATTTCAAATTAATATGAATTTAGGTACATTATAAATGTGAAAGTATATATTATAAGTTAAATTAAGCAAATTAGTATAAATTGATTTTATTTTATGAGTTATATTTATTTATGTAGTTAGTTGGTATAAATGTAATTTTCGATCTTCAAATTTGAAAACAATTGATCTAATGAGTAAATATTTTTTAGGATTTAAGATGAGATAAAATAAGACTTAAAATTAAGTTTAATTAAAGAATGATCCCAACATGAACTTCCTTTCCCCTAGGCCCCAGTTATTTTTTCTTGCATTCATCATCAAACTCTCGAAACCTCACTTTTTTAAGAGGGTTTATAATACGGATTGCCAACGTACTTTACTTTTTCTCTCAATGTCACCAATGAACATGTTTTATAACCAATGTCTGCTAATCTCTTACGAAGCCTGATCACATAAATAAAATGACAACAACAAACGTTTGAAAGTGTATTTGTTACATGTAATGTTTTTGTAATGAAATGTGTTATAGCAGCTACCCCTGAATTTCGTAAAGTAAAATTTTGACTTATTTTTAGCGTGAATGGTATAAAATCATATAACCCGAGTGCATTGGTAGGTCGCAATGAAATTTACTCTTTGTACATTTCTACTTAATATATATCATATGTAATAGTAGAGATAAACGAGAACACAAGATGAACCCTCCCCAAGACAACATATCCATCATTGTGGGGAGGGTAAAGAGCATCCAACGTAAAACGGTCATTTCGCTCCATTTTTAGTCAAATAGTGAAGGATATTCGATTAGTAATAAAAAAGGGTGCACGATATGATAATGATTATTCAATTTTTCGTAAATCTAAGCAATTAATAGTGTTGCAAAAAGTAGAAATGACCTATCATGAGTAGTAAATTACAAGGCCCGTTGAAGTTTATTTATAGTAAAATTTCTAAAACTTTAAAAAATACTCCACAATCCACATCATCAAATTAACATAATCTTCTTTAGGCATTGATAATCTTAGTAATTGTGGTATAAACATATACAAATAGAAGGACAAAATCATACATTCTAGATAGTAATTAAATTACTATCGAGAGTGTGCATCCATTTTGAGAACAAACAAAGTTCTTAATTTCTTATTAAGACATTTTTAAGTAGCAACGCAAATAAATGTTAAGTAAAGAAAAATTGAAGATTTGTCACCTGCGTATTAGCTCTTTGTAGGTTGGAGGTAGATAGATATAACATATAAATTTGATATAGATAAATAGACGGATAATAAACAACAATAAATTTCGCTTAAATTATTAGAAATTATAAATCATTGTGAACACATCATACCAGATAAACGAAGTTGATCAAAAACCAAATAACATTGTTACATTTTTGTGGTTCTCAAACAACTTGTCTGAATCATCAATATAGAAAAGAGTTTATTTTTTCTTTATGCATTAAACTACCGTGTAATTTTTCCTTTTATAATTGTTAGCCATCCTCTTTATCCGTTGACTCCTATTATCAATTGTAGTAACTGACATTCGTATACATCTTTTGTGTCTCTTTAATTTTCAACAATGACCTACTACTTCTAATAATAACCACCATCTTTAACCGAAATTTTTATCAATATTTTTAATGCATCTATCAAAATCAATTATGTGATTACAAGTTAACAGTACCATTTATTACGTTTTACGATGTACAAAGTATTATATAACATATTTACTGGGGAATTTCCCCTTTACCCAAAATATTATATAACACATTTAAGGTCAAATTTGAAACTTTAAAAAGTAAAAAAAAAAAGGTCATTATTTTCGGAAATGGGGATTATTTGTTTTTCCACTCCCATCTATATTATATAGAGAAGAGATGTCATTTTTTTCTAATACTCTATTCCACTTTATCGATCTATGTGTTCGATGATCATTTAATACTGTACTAATCATCTTTTTTTTTCTTACTCTCATAATTTACATGTCTAAAATTGCTTATCATACTCATCTTTCACTCAATACTGTTTATCAAATCTTATGTATCTATAAATATAAATATATTTTGTAGGGAATAATGAATGGCATATATTAAAGATGTGTTTAATCTAGCCTAGTACGGAGTATGATGAATTGATGATGAGTTTAAGAAAGTTACCGTTACGTAATTGTAGGGAATAAACATTGAGAAGCTAGGTTTGAACTAATAATAATTGTGTACGTGGGTTAATATATTGTTGAAGAAAATGAAGTTGATTATTGAAGAGGTGTGAGGAAATAAATAATAGTTTAACATGTGGGGATATTATCACATATCATCATCATCATCATCATCATCATCATCATTATATTCACTTTTGGTAAGAAGGGTTAATTCACAATGGAACTTTAACCAACAAAAAAAATATATCCTGCTATTAAACAATGACTATCTATTCTCAACTCTCAAACAAAATCAATTAAACAATGACTATCTATTCTCAAAACACAAAAAACTAAACGATCACTTATTCATTCATGTATGTTATACTACCTCAGAATCCTTTAAAAAAATCGTTCAAATTTGACTACAGAAAATATAAAATCAAAACCTTATAGTTTGTTTGCTTTGTATGAAGAATTTATGTTGATAACCATAAATTTGAATTGCTTTTTCTTATTTCAATTCCCTATCTGAATCAAACTTTTTGTTTACCGATTTTACTCTGCAATATTAATTTACATGTTATTTGGTAGGATATAAGATATTGAAAGAAAAATCATTTTTTGGTTCAAACTGCCTTACAGAAGAATCAAAAACTTTAAAATAAAATTTCCATCTCTATATTCTTTATTTGCTTGCACCAAGCACTTTCAAAGGTAATGATGATAGTCAAAAAAATATATCCTGCTATTTATTTGGTTTTTCATATATCCATCTTCACAATTATGTATAATCTAATCATTAATTTAGGATATCATCTTGTAACTGGGTGTTACCAATTTTTTTCTACATTTTTAAGTGTTCACAAGTTGTAATTTATCCACACTTTTAAGTGTAAACTTTTTTTTGTCACACTCATATGTTTGAAGATTGTAATAATTTTCACACTTATTGATGTAAAAATTTTCTACACAATTATAAATGTGGATAATTTAACAAAATTCCACACATTTTTAAAAGGTGTGAAAAAGTGTGAATAAGAAATATCTTTGTTGTAGTGTTGGATGTTTATCTGCAATTTATATATTAAAATAATCAAATGCAACAAATTATCAAGCGACAATTGATACAAGATATTCATATAAAGCCTACTTACTAAACTATGATTTATTGTGATTATACGGATGTTAAAAATATATGGGAAATGATTTGGTTATAAAAAAATTATAATATTTTGTTTATTAAGATGATGTGTCACCACTAATATAAAGAGAGGAAAAGAAGAGTAAGAACATGTGAACCAATATATGATAATAACAAATCGGTTTGTGAACTTTGTTAACTTTATTTGTATACTTTCTTTTGTAAGTGTATCATTTTAAATAATATGCATGTCAAGACTATCGATTCACGTAAGGATCTTTACATAAACTTATGTACATTTTATTTATTTATTTTTAACTATTTCCATATGTTATTGGATATGTTGTACACGGGCGATAAAATACCATGTCAATTAATCAACAACATGAGGACTTTTCATTTGGAATACTCTAAACTAAATTCAACAAATCAACTATACAACCTTATATACTGATTCTCATTGATAAACTTGCGACATTGTCTAAAATATCAATACATAAATACTTGCTACAGGTTGATTTATATTTTCATACATTTCACCACTCAATAGCACTAACAGATGCTATAAATAAAATACAATATTGAAGAAGGCGTGCATAGCACGGGCAATATTGTTGCACGATTCAATTCCTGAAATAAACCAACACTCTTATAAAGTGTTACGTTTGTAGTAGTTTATCAAAAGTTGGCATACTCCCTAAAGCTCCTCTCAAATACCTAATTACACCTGAGGTTGCGACTTTATATCGACGCATTAGTTTAAATCGGTATTGGTGAAGCGTTTCTTTGTCTTCGTGTTTGGGTTGAGGATGCTTTTGTTATTCGGTTCTTTCGCACATTTGGTTTATAGTATCGTTTACTTAGTGGTCTCGTGCTTATTCATTTATTGTTGACCATCAATCTTTTGGTGGTTGTAATCATACAAATTTGACACTTGTATGCTATCAATCATGATATATTGGTATTAAGAAACGAAGAATATAGACCGTTGATGTAAGTCCCGTTCTCGTGGATCGATAACGAGGTTATATAATTGTATTCGAGTACGGAATCCTCGAACACAATCAATCGACACAAATGAATATATAAACGATCATATCGAACACGAAACAATAATATCAATACGTATCTTTTATTGATTATAACAATAAGTATTACAATCAAATTAAGACAAATCTCAGATTAAACACTGTTCATTTCTTCTATTCGTACATATAAAACTGTTGTGACTCACCAACTCTCAAAACTTAATTAATTTATTTTTCTTTTCACTCGTTGCCGTCCTAGTCTACTTCTGCCGTCACACCCATTTCAATCCCACATCCATACATTATACATACATGTATATGGTATTGGGCTGGGCCCAGCAAACAATTACATGTTCACTGGCCCACCCACCAAGCCCATGATCGATTGATCGCTCGCCTTTTGGTTTTCTGCCTTTTTGATTCTTCGTCGCTACACACGAACATCAAATTTGGGCTGGGCCTTTACTTGACTTGGGCTGGGCTTTGTTTGGGCTTGGGCTTACATAAACCAAATTCACTCATCACTAAATTCGCTCACCAACTAATATAACGATTACATTTGACAATAACGATTACTAATTATCTAGAAAGCTGTTGTCACACAAAATGCACCAACAGACTCCCCCTTGACAATAATTTCAAGATAACTTTTTGATGTCTTCGTTAATCTTCCAAATGTCTTCGTTAATCTTCTAGAATTGATTGTCACACTAGATGTACCATAATAAATGTTTAAATAGTTCCAAGTTATTAGAATCAAATGTTTTGCCTAATTGTATAAACACGTGTCATTATAGGAGAACATTGTTGATCTTGCAACTACAAGGATGACCATGATAATAAATATGAAATTTCATATTAAAAACCAACGGCTATGAGTATACACGAGTTTAAAGTCTAGTACACTTATATTACTAATTCTCATGATCAACTTACGACATCGTCTAAAATATCAATACATAAATATTTGCTACAGGCTGATTTATATTTCCATACATTTCACCACTCAATGGCACTAACAATAATACTGATGCTATAAATCATATAAGATATTGAAGAAGGCGTGCATAACACGGGTAGTATTGTTGCACGATTCAATTCCTGAAATAAACCAACACTCTTATAAAGCGTTTCGTTTGTAGTAGTTTATTAAAAGTTTGCATACTCCCTAAAGCTCCTCTCAAATACCTAATTACACCTAAGGTTGCGACTTTATATCAACGCATTAGTTTAAATCGGTCATGGTGAAGCGTTTCTTTGTCTTCGTGATTGGGTTGAGCATGCTTTTATTATTCGGTTCTTTCGCACATTTGGTTTACTGTTCATCGGTTTAGTTAGTGGTCTCGTGTTCAGTCATTTATTGTTGACCATTAATCTTTTGGTGGTTGTAATCATACAAATTTGATACTTGTATGCTATCAATCATGATATATTGGTATTAAGAAACGAAGAATATATTTGTTCATCGTGGTTAAATCAAACACATTAGAATCAAAGATCGTTGATGCTAAATGTTTAAAATAGTTCAAGTTAATAGAGTCAATTGTTTCGCCTAATTGTATAAACATGTCTTACTATAATAGAACACTGTTGATCTTAAAGATTTTCATGTGGGTTAAATTGGTCCGAGTATTTAAAGGTTTATGGTGGTTGTAATAAGAATGTGACTATTTTCAAAATATACTCGCGGTACGTATTGATGACAATATTGAAATGGCAACGTATTATGTGGCATTCATAAACAAAACTATTATTAATAAATTGAGAAATTGGGAGCTTGAGTGGCGTGCCACCTGTAGTGAAGTACTTTAAGGGCATACCAAAACAAGGATTAGCATATGCACATAATTGTACTCCATATGAGATTGAATATTGAACTCAAACCGCATGCGTGTTACCTTCATACAATATTTTTAAAACCGGAATTTGGATCGGACCGAAGAGGGGTCTGGTTCCGGTCGAACCAGACCGGCTCACCGGCTCAAAACTGGCCATAACACGTTTTTTAAGAAAAGATTCAAAATCCCAGTTCAACCGGTCCGATTCCCGGTTGAACCGGTCAAAACCGAAAAAATTGTCAATTCTTTGACTGGTCAACTTAACCCCAAATCGATTTTCAACCAGTCGAAAATCTCTAAAATCCTGGTCCGACCGGACTAGTTGAACCGGTTTTGAAAACATTTCCATCATATGATATTTTGAGATTGCCACTAGCTCAATTGAAAGTAAACACTCAAAAAATTCAGCAAACCTACACTCATTAGTAAATCTAATTCACCTGATCGATTAGTTCATTTTTTTGCCATTAGGTTTCAAAAGACTCGCTCGATCTATTTCAAACATCGTTACTAATTAATTAAAAGGGCTCCGATTTTGTTCAAATTTTGCCGACTAATTTGGCTACACTACGAAAAAAATGTCATTTTACCACACTATTTTCTCTACACTTTTAGAAAATGTGTAAAATTTTTGAAAAAAAAGATAAGATTTTCCACACTTATATATGTAAGAAAGAAAAACTCACACATGTATTAAGTGTGAAGAAATTACAACTTTTCAACACTTAAAAGTGTGGAATTTTTTTTTTGTAACACATGATTTTTCCACATAGGAGAAGATGTGGATAAATTGGGTGTTACAAATATTTTTCCACACTTTTAAGTGTTGACAAGTTGTAATTTCTACACACTTTTAAGTGTAAACTTTCTTTCCTCACAGTTATATATGTGAAGATTTTGGTGATTTCCACACTTATTAGTGTAACAATTTTCTCGACACTTAAAAGTGTGTGTGAATAATATAACATAATTTCACACATTTTAATAAAGTGTGGATTGATGATTTTTTATTGTAGTGCCATATTGATGAATTTCGATAGACTGGGCTTCTTGAATCCGATTTACATCACGTACGTTTTTGACTCTTTGTAGCCGAAGCTTTTATTTCTATTTATCTATATTTTTTACTTTTTTCTTTTAAATTTGTTACGTGTTTCATAATTTCGTTGATGACACATAAGGCATTCAATAAGCACTTGTTAATTATTATCATTGTCATTTTCCCTTTAAAAGTAAATGATAATGACAATAATGACTAAAACGAAGCAAACATGCATAAGATGCATATTATGGTAATAGAGAATTCAACGACACTCTTAATAGTCTTAATAAAAAAAACTTTTAAATAAATATAGTTGTCTAGAAGTTTATATGGAATATAATTTCACGAGGGAGCGAGGAGTGTATAAACTAATAAAATAAAGCTTAGTGATAAATGCAACAAATGTTTTTATTCATACACCAATTTATGTGCATATTAATGCAGTATTGTACAATGCATATATTTGTTGTATGCATCAAAAAGTGTGTTGTACATGTTAACACCATAGAAGCAACAACTCTAGGTATATATGAAATTGCTTTTATGAAATTAAGTTTCCCTCGTTATATAAAAAGGAACCTGGAAGCAACAACTCTCGCCAGTGGCGTAGCCACAATGGCTACAAGCAGGGCTAGGCCCACCCAAGATTCTAAATTTTTGGTACTAGATATATGATATCTATACTATTTTTTTTATCTATACAAACTATATTGGCCCAGCCTAATAGTTAAGGTTTGAAAGATTCATGGCCCATCCTGAATGACATTATAATAATATTGGCCCATTTAGGTAAGGTAAGTTTATGCATTTGATTTCTTTATACTTAAAAATATCTCATCACGTCAAAAAATCCTACGATTACGAACTTTAAGCGACTCTGATTTGACCATGATGCCTAATAGGTTTTGAGTTCTTATTACCAATTTATTATTCCTGATTTTTCCTTGCACATTAAGTAACAGAATTATCACCTTTCTTCTAATAGGTTCACTTATTATAATATTTTAGCTCAAATCAACTTATTATTGTTATTGGAAGGGTTCAATTACATGATATTGTTATCATTTTCAACCATTAAGATTGTGAAATCTAAACGCATAAACTGCGTAGTAGAATCGACGATGACCTTATTTTCTTTCCAATGATCTTTTTCTTTATCTTGAAAAGGAAAGTGACGAGACATTTATTTTAGATTTTATTTTAACGATGTGGCACACAATAAACTTAGTTAATTATTATCATTTTATTTCTTGTATTTTTTTCTGTGGCCCACCCAAGATGAAATTCCTAGCTACGCCACTAACTCTTGCTCTCTTTTTCTTTTCCCTCACTTCGATTACCTCACTCTCTCCGCTCAATCACATACGTACAAACTTCAACGTCATAGATCGAGTGAAGAGAACTACTTCGATCAAGAAGACGTGCAATCCTGATTGTACATTTCAATATGTATTATCTTCTGTATTACAAATTATAATAAAATGAAGGAGTTTTTTCAAAGAGAGATCTACCGGACGGCTACTGTGATGTATAGTGTGTTGATCCGATATCCGATTATGCACATGCACACGTATCATACCTTTGCATGGGGTACGATCATATATGTTAGCTAACAATCACGCACATTCATTGCGTGATCTACGAAAATTGTTTATTAGATTTTAAAAACTAGTCCTTTGCATTGATTGCGAACTCTCTGTTTCGAATCCGTACGTATATTGATTGTATTAACGTGTTAATGATTATTAATCATTCCTTTTTTAAGATAAAAATGCTAGCTATTAGAAAGTGGAGTTTTTAGCAAAGTCATTGTGTTTGTAAGAAATAGTTGCTAAACCATTGTCCTCTTAAACATATTTGCCAAATAATATTGATTTTCATATACTTTTTAGACAGAAAAAAAGAAAAAAAAATGGTATATCACAAATTACGTATTTGCTAAGCATATTGGAAACCATATTTTGGGATTTTTTTTTCGTTCCTTTTGTGCTCTTTCTGAGTATCATATTATTTATCCATCACCGAATTATTTGCAAACCACATTCATCAGATATGGTAGAAGTATAGATTAAAAATTAAATGTTCTTCTATAACTTACATTATTTAAAGATAACTTTATCATGTATTTTGACATCAAAAGGTTAACTAAACATCCAAAAGACAGCATATACGTTTAATACTCACTATATTTGTTACAACAATAATCAATTTTGAAACTTGTTTACTCACATGTACAAAAGTTAAAATAAAAACTCGTTGTAAAACATAAGAGTACATGAAGCTCAAAAACAAAATAGCAACATTCAATAATTCCCACATTTGAGAAGGCGAATAATGGGAGAATGAGATTGTTTGGCAAATAAGTTTTTCAAACACAATGACTTGGTTAAAAACTCTTAGAAAGTGTTGATTAGAAGTTATTAGGTTTGTCGATTTCAATTCGTCATCTACTGCGAAAGTTGTTGATAAAATTTAGGAACATTTTTCTGTCGTATGATTGTCACTCGTTTTGATCGGTTTCTTTCTTCAGAGAGAGAGAGAGAGAGAGAGTTTAAGTTGAATTGATCGTAGTTTGGTTTTATCAAGAGACTTTGAAATAACTGATTATGATTGTTTTTGTGTCATGTTAATTAGAACTCATTAATTGAACGTGCACACTTCTTCTTTCATGTGCGGAATGCATTTTTAATCGGAACATGTGAATCAACTCGTAATCTTTGAAGGAAATACTAATTTCCATATTTGGTCATCTCTCAAGAAAAAGCTGATCATAATGGTGCCCCAAGTTATATAAGAATCATGTTTCTTTGACTTTCTGTGACTCCTACAAAGGGTCCGTATCGACTTGTAAAATTCCAAAGACTAAAATATATAATACATTGAAATAATTTTGAATCAACCAGTATCAAAATGGAGCCATTTCATTAGAGATCAACTACGTTGACCCATATTCAAAAATCGTGAATATATACATGTGTGTGTGTGTATATAGTCATCATTAGTTTCTTATTTACGGTATGTTTCATAGAAGTTATTAGTACGTAAAACAAACATGGTTTCGCAACTTTTGAATGTAGTGTTGTTACGTACTCCGATTTGTTAGCTTACTTTAGACGTCTGACATATAAGTTATATATATAATCTTAGAAACACGGACGAATAATAAGTGCTTGTTGTCGGGCTTGGCAACAAAAAGACCAACGACGACAAGCGCAGGAGTGGTTAGTCGTCCGACAAGGACGTACTCAATTCAGTTACAACATAAGAGAACCTCAACATTATATATGAGATCACATTTCAAAGAGAACCTCAACAGCCAATTGAAGAGATGAAAGCATCAAATTGAGCACTTGTACATCTTCTACATGTACGCATCAGCTTTCTAAAAGATATAAGAATGATTAATATATAGTGGATGCCATCATGATCTATAATTCGGCGTACCTTTGGTATGATTTTAATTATTAATAGACGAGTGATCGCGTATCTTATATTTTAAATAATACACCTAGCTAGTTAGTTCCAATTAAGAATTTATTGACATTAAAAAAAAGATACGGTAGTCTCAATTAATTAGCCAATCACGTACATGGAATTTACCCATCTATCCAAAAAATAAAAGGAATAATTGTGAAATGGATAGGTTGTTCTAGAAAGTATTACCATCCGTTGATTTAAACTCCCTTTTGTCTTTATGCCAAATGTAGGGGTGTGATTGTAATCCATGTGACAAATGATCCTCCAATCACAATATCAAATATAGGGTATATATACCTACACACCCCCACCCCCACCAAATAGCTACTTAGAAAACCCTAGCTTTTACACAGCAAAATGAACACCAAAATCAATGCTCCTTCCAGTAGTGTTGCGTCTAGAGAAAAATTCACCAAAATTCCACGACCTACCTACCCCTAGAGAAAAAGTTGCTTTTGAACTTATCGATAAAGCTTTGTTGCTCAAGGTGAACTTAAAGGGCAAGAAAACCCACCCTGTTGTGAACTGCTTGAACCAACTCGAGGGGGTAAAAAATTTGTTATTATTTATGTATTTTATATTTTTAATCTTGTCACATCGGTGACATCCGAGCTGCTGTCCAAGAACTCGACACATTGCTGGCTTTGGCAAGGAAGTCCCAGAATATTCTTTTGGACCACGGAAAGGAGATTTATTTGGAGAGGGTTCGAAGGGTGTTGGAGCTTCATGGAGTCGTCGAACAGCTGCTTCCGCCTGTAGCTTCCCCGCAGAATCAAGGGGGAGGCTCTACAAATCCCTAGTTCGGCTAGGTTTTTGGGTATGTGACAGATGGTTTATGGTTTGGAATAAGGTCTTGTGGTACAAGTTTTTTATTTCATGTTGGTTAAATTAGTATTCTACTTGTTTTTATCTTTATGATCGGTCTGTACCTCACATCTTTATCAGTTGATTAATCTGTATTCCCTTCGTTTTACATATTGTGTTGCTATTGGTATTGTTGGATTACTTCATTCATAGTGGATAGTTAATTAATTAATTTAATTAGTTAGGGTAATTTTAATTTGGGAGATAAAAAGAACTGGCCGGGGATCCAGGTGACTAATGTAATTAGGCATGGTAATTGGATTGTAATTAATTGAATTGTGAATGATTAACTTATGCCCTAATAACCCCCAAATAGGTGGAATCTAGCGGCCACACTTTGAGAAAGATATCACTTTTACTTATTTAAATACTAAGAAACCACCAAGTACTTTTTGATTTTTCTATTCATATGATTACAATTATTATAATTACAATTACAATTACAATAATATAATAAATAGTATATAGAACTCCCTCCGTCCCAAAATAAGTGTCTCATGTCAAAATGCACACAGTTTAAGGAAAGTCACTATCTACCAATAACATCTTATCTTTACCCACTAAAGTCTTTTCTGATTGGTTGAAAGGGAATCTGCACACTTATTTTGGGACGTCTCAAAATAGTAAGTGAGACACTTATTATGAGACGGAGGGAGTATATAATAATATCAACTCAATTGCATACAAAGTCAGTGATGAAATAGTTTCTCAAATTAATGAAATCTATTTAATGCAATAAATGGATCTAATAGCTAGCTATAATAATAGGTTCTCTGTTTCCAAAAATATGTATCATAAGCTTCCGAACCGATCTAATGTAATCTAAATATATACGATAGGGTCTTGTGCACTAGCATACGGATTCGACTCTTTTCTTTTCATCAATTCCTGTTATATTATCTAAAAATCGAATCCAATTAGGCATGTGTTTATACCTTCCATTCAATATTATGTAAGAAGTGATTGATATCTTCGGGGGGTTGGGTGGGGTGTTTCATCAATCATATCAAATCAATCGAACTTGGATACATATGTAGTAAAAGTTAATTAATCCTACAATTCCAATCAACAAAAAAAGGTTCATATACTTTCCATCTACACTAACTACCATGGAATTAAACCTTAACATGCCCAAATAATAACTATCCAACAACTCCTCGATCGTATATATATCTGGAGTACTGTCAAAACATGTCAATCCGGACTACTTTGCCTGGATATATCCATGAAGATCTTCAGCATTGGAGAGAAACGAGGATCACGACTAGTAATTGTTTGATGGAAAAGCATATGTAGAGAACTTTAGAAAATCAACTCAAGCTCCGTCAATATTGTTCAACGACTATATATGGACTACCACCACTACCATTATTTCTAATGATGTTTAGATATTTACGAAAAATGTCGCACATCCAAACATTTGTAACGGGTTTCCGATGCTTGCGCTTCGTCACACACCGGGCGCCTAGTAGAATTCAAGTCGACCCCAACCGTGATGCTGAACAATTCCCGGGTCTTAATTAAAATAAGTAGCATATTAATTAGTAACACAGAGCTCAAATCGATGGTAATATAATATAAATTAAGGCGTTATACATATTTATGTATATACTCAGTTTTATATCTCGTGCGATGCACCGGCGGTAACAATGTAGTGTCGATTCATGACGAAACAGTGATGTAAATTGAAATAAGTCGTTTAATTAAATGAACAAATTAATCATTGGTTAAATGTTAATCCAACATTGAATTGATTTTAAAATATCTTTGTTAAACCCAAGCTGTGACTCCAAATAGAGGCTTAGTTTCGGATATGAGATAAGCTTTTACAAATTACTTAAATATATATTCATAAGTCGTACAATGACAAGACAAACACGACTCCGTGATGCTAAAAAATAATGAAACTAAAAATCACTCATGTCGGGTATTTATTTATTAATATTCTACAAATGCCCGATGTTAATTAATCATATGTCAATTGTTGACAATTCATTAATATATATTATCTTCATCTTTACAATCTATAAAGCACCTCCTTATTTTTTATAAATGAAGTCAACAAAAGAAAATGACTATACTACTATCCTTAGAATAATCTACTACTATTAAAAGTTATTTACCATATATAGATCATATTATCCTTATTACCTTATGTTATTAAATTCAAATTAAGCATATATAACAATTTTAAACATACATATATTCCCAACCTAAAAATAGAAAAAAGAAAAAGAAAACATCGTAATGAGACAAATTCTTTATATTGTTTTTATGTTTAAAAGAGGCAACACCACTTGCAACGGGTCTTGACGATGATGCGCCGTCAATTAAAATAAAAATAAAAAAGATTGAAAATACAAGAATCTACGATTTAGCATGCACGGTTTTGTACGTTCGAAATGTTGAAGAATCTTGAAGATAAAGACTCATGGAATTGTCATAACAATTTTCCTTTAGCTCGCTGAGTTATGTAGGATGCTATAATTAGCAATTAAATAAATTAAATGAATGGTATTATAAGTACAGTCTTTGTCCTTAAATTATATATATTCGTTTGTGTTTGTGTTCCTTGGTGTTTGTTTAATGTATTAATGAACAAATGCATTAGATTATGTATTCGTTCGTTTGCGTTCGTGAACAAACCAATTTTCTTAGTGAATAAACATGAACAACAAAATCCCTTCGCTTATCCGTTCGTGTTCGTTCGTTTTGTTTGATAAATCTTAATAAACGAACACAAACATACTTCGTTCGATTCGGTTACATGCCTAATTAAATTATATGCCCTTTTGCTAAAGGCATTTATTTAAAATATAGTATAATTAAGTTGTCTCAAACTACCTCTTGTGTTGGGATCTGAGCAGAATTGATCAAGTGTTGAAGTCTTGCCACTGTTAGTTTTGTTGACTGCCACTGTTAGAAGAGTTGAAGACTAGCCACTGCTAGTATATTTGTAGCAGCAGTATATTTGTAGCAGCAGTGTCACTGTTAATGTAATAATACTTGGTGTCTGTAATGGGAACTTACTTCCACTGTTGGTGTAAAGTAAGTTACTCCCACTGTTGATGTAAAGTATAAGTCGGTTAGAGTTATTTATGGGATAGATTCGAATACCATAATAACTAGAGATTGTGTAGGACTCTATGCATTATAAATAGAGATTCTTAGACCTAGATTAGCTTAAGATAGTTTTACGCAGCTTCAAGGTTTTCTGTAACCCTAATACTTAAGTGTATTCGTCTTATATCATTATTAAGATTGAAGCTTTTGATAATTATCTGTGTATTACATATTGTTTTAATTATTAATCTTCTTAATATTATTGAGTGTGATTCCGCAACTTCTCAATAATAATTCAAGGCTTATTGAATTGTTTATTAGAGTTTCTGGGTTTAACAAGTGGTATCAGAGCTTTGGTTAAGCTTTGAATACAGGAAGATCTAGGATTACTATTTGATTGATTTTAAAAAAAAAATTAGATCTACTTTTATTGAATCAATGACAACAGAAGGTAATGAAGGAATCCAGGTTACTAAGATTCCCATGCTTAGGCCTGATGAGTTTGATCTATATAAAAGAACAGGATCAAACAATATATGCTTCTCACAGATTATCAGATGTGGGAAGTTGTTGTTAATGGTCCTGCGTATAAAGTAGACAGTGATGGTGTCAAAGAAAGACCTCCACCAACATCAGAAGCTGAGAGAAAGGTTAGATCAACTGAGTACGAGGCTTTAAGTACTCTACTTCTGTCAATTCCCGATGAATGTCAAAGAAGATTCGAAAACTGTGATGATGCTAAGGAATTGATGGAAGCAATACAGAAAAGGTTTGGAGGGAACGAGAACACTAAAAAGAATAAAAGATCTATGCTTAAATAGCAATTTGAGAACTTTAATTCTGTCAAGTCAGAAACTTTGACTCAAACCTTTGATAGGTTCACTAAACTTGTGGGAGATCTGGAAAACCACATGGTTAAGATTGATAAGGATGATCTGAACAGAAAGTTCTTAAGGTCATTAGGTGAAGAATGGACCATATACACTGTTGGTCTAAGACAGAGTGCAGATTTAGAAGTTAAGGAATTAGAAGACATCTACAATGACCTAAGAAACTTTGAATCTGAGATAGAAAGCAAGAAGCAGACTTCTGGATATAGTCACAATGTAGCCTTTATGTCCATGGGTGGATTAAAGGGTGAATCAAGTCAACAAAAATCTACCTATTTGTCTGGAGGAGTAGGATCAGATTCTAATGATCAGATTCTAGAATCCTTCTTTGCTAGTAATGTGAACTCTTCACTTACTAATGAAGATCTAGAACAGTTTGATGGAGATGATTTAGAAGAGATGGATATCAAACTTCAGATTGCTTTGATAACTCAGAGGGCAAAGAGATTTATGCAGAGAACTGGGAGGAATAACTTTGCATACAAGAGGAATGATGCTAACTGGTTTGATAAGAGCAAAGTTGAGTGTTTCAACTGTCATAAGATGGGACACTTTGCCAGAGAATGCAGGAGTCCCAGGCAAGAGCAGAATGGTAATGGTCAAAGGTCAGGGAGCAGTGGACCTCAATCAAGAAACATACCTGTTCAAGGTGATTCATCAAATGCTTTTGTTTCTATGGATGGATGTGGATGGGACTGGAGTGATCAAGAAGAGCATGAAGTAAAGAATCAGTGCTTCATGGCCATTGCTGAGTCTGACAAGAAGTCAGAAATTCCTTATGAGGAACAAAACAAATTATGTTCTGCTGTTTGTAAACAAACTGTTAAACATTACAGGGATCATAATTAGAAAGTGTGTGATGAATTAAGGCAATGGGAAATAAAAAATAAACACACCACTGCAGCTATTGAAAATCTTGAAAAGCAAATCAATGCACATGAGATTAATGCAACTCAGTTTAAGTATGACATTGATTATGCTAAATGGGAAAAAGGTGTGTTGAATGAAAAGGTAGAATTGTTAACTAAGAAACTATCTGAGGTCACATGTGAGAGAGATAATATTAAGTTATCGGTAGAAAACCTACAATATGCCTCACAAAATGTACAAAAGAGTATCAACTCTCAAATACATGATAAGCTTAAGACTGGATTGGGATATAATAATGTTCCTCCACCTTATAACAACAACTACTTTCCTTCTGAAACTGATTTAGATTTAAATAAGTTAAAAGAGGGAATGGTAGATGATGTTAAAAAGGTTGATCCAATTGAAAGCTTGAAGTGTAATAAAGAGTTTGATAAAGTTGAAATAAGAGAGTGGTGTGAGGAAGATGATCAGAGTGACAGTACATCTGAAAGTTTTGAATCATCTAATTCATCATGTGAAGGTAGCGAAAAGGTTACTGGTCTAGTTTCTGAACTAAATGTTAATAAACTAGAAGAGGGTAAAAGGATGTTTCAAGAAGATGCCAAATAACAGATAAATCAAGTGATCAATACTAATAAGTCTAGAAAGGGTCTAGGATTTGTTGGTAAAACATTTAAGCAGGAGTCAAAATCTGTGACAAATTTGAATGAAAATTGTATTAACTGTGATTGCATAACAAGATTTTCTTCACCAAAATCTTTTAATAAAACTGCACCAAGAGGCAATCAAAGAAATTGGAACCAAATGGTTTCACAAAGATTGGGGCAGAATTTTCAATTGGTAAAAGAAAAATCTTGTTATATCTGTGGAAAAACCAATCATCTTCAACATGATTGTTATCACAATCCTAAGAATTTCACTAGGGTTGTGAAACCATTATGGACAGCAGCAAACATGATTAATAAACAAAATTTTAAATCAAAAGTTAATCATGTTGCCACTGTCAAGAGGATGAAGAATACGGCTAACAGTGGTACAACTGCAGCCACTGCTACTAATGCGGCAGTGATACCACCAAACAAAGCCAACAGAGGTAAAAAGACTAATACAGTGGGAAGTGTTACTACTGTTAAGCATGTAGCCACTGCTAGTGTTAAAAATTCCAAAAGAATGTTTACACCAAGTATGGCTACCACCGCTTGAATAATTAACACAAGCCTAAGGGTTACCACTGTTAGGCCAACTCCCACTGTTAAGTCTGAAATTAGTTGGATTTGGAAACCAAAGAATACTGGTACATCCAAATTTTCCAAATCTAACATTGCATCAAAATCAATTGTCTTCCAGAGAGTTGATTTTAATGATGCACATGGGAAACCCAAGACCAAATTGGTTTGGGTTCCCAAGAGAAACTAATTCTCTTTTTGATGTTTGTGCAGGGAAAGCCAAAGAGCTTATGGCATATTGATAGTGGCTGCTCAAGGCACATGACTGGAGACAAAGGAAAGCTACAGGACTTCAAATCATTTGATGGAGGATATGTAGCATTTGGAAGTAATCCCAAAGGTGGGAAAATTACGGGCAAAGGGATAGTGCAAAGTGATAAGATAAGTTTTCATGATGTGTACTTTGTGGAACAGTTGAGGTACAATTTGCTAAGTGTGAGTCAAATCACAGATAAAAAGAATCCAGCCTATTTTACTGACACTGAATGCCTTATCTTGTCCAAGGAATTTAAGATACCATAAAACATGATTTTAATGAGAATTCCAAGGAAAGATAATGTATATAAGTGTGACTTAGCAAACATGTCACCTCAATCTGAATTAAACTGTCTTATTTCAAAAGCAAATCTGAATGAATCTGAATTGTGGCATAGAAGGATGTGTCACATGAATTATAAAACCATTAATAAACTTGTCAAAAACAAGCTTGTTAGAGGTTTGCCTGAAAAGGTATATTCATGTGATGATCATTGTGTTTCTTGCCTAAAGGGAAAGCAACACAAAACTTCTTTTAAGTCCAAAACTGTGAATACCAACTGCACACCCTTACACTTATTGCATATGGACTTATTTGGACCAACCAATATAAGTAGTATGGGAAAAAGGTCTTACTGCCTTGTCATTATTGTAGGACCCCTGTAACGGACCTAATCGAATCCCTAATAATCAATCGTAGTGCGGAGTCCCACGATTGATAGCAAAATGTTAAACGAATAAACACTAATCAAACACAAAGTATATGATTGATTAACACAAAACCGATCAGCTTATATTACTTAGAATGATTACAATATGCTCTTACTGATCACAAATTCGTCAACCTCAAACCATGAGCCGTACAAGACTATTTATACTAAACCTAATCTGACCTTTGCGACACAAGCTGTGTCGCCAAGCCGACTCATGCGACACAAGATGTGTCGCCAGGTTGACTATTGTGACACAAAGACCTTGTGTCGCCAAAACACAAAATGTAATTAAGACAAACGTTATCAACTAACGTAATTACATATCAAACGCAATACAGACTTAGACCAACTGACAGACATACTAAGATGCACCAACAAACTCCCCCGTGTCTTCAGCTTGGTCTTCAAAATTTCTTCAATTAAGCCCAGCTTGTAGGAAACCTGCCTCCAGCATGAATCCCATGCGTAACACACACAGTTACCACTTTCTGAAATTGTCTAGCTAGAATCGAATTCACAACATTTCTTACGTTGAAGCGAATTGGATTATCAAACAACTTCCTCAAGTCTTTCTGTGACAAATTGATCAAGCTCATAGGATCAAAGACTTTAAATTGAGCTTTCTTCAAGCCATAAAGCGAAGTTCTTTCTGGATGCTCAGATTCTGGAACAAAAATGAACACAGCTTCGCCTGTATGAGGATCGAGTTCCCAATAATGAAATCTTCTTAGAAAGTTAAATGGAACTGTCTCCAATGGTATTTCAGTTAAACAATCAGCTGGTGGATAACGCATTTTGCAAATTGGCTGCATTGTAACTGGATCAAGTTTCTTTTTGAATATGAATCTCTTACCAAGCGTCGGTTTGATAAAATTATATCTTTTGCTCTTCACTTCACGACGCAAAACCGTCTGTACAAAATCAGCTCTTGAATCCCTAGTTGGATTTATCAATTCCAGTTGAGCTAGACGATTTATTTCTCCCTTTGGCAATGTACTCAGTTTCTTAAATGATCTTTTGAAATACTGAATGCCATCGCTCCTTTTAATCATGAAAATACCTTTGTAGGTTTTCCAGCTTTTAATAATTCCTGTATAATTCCCACTAACCTTATATGTCTTGCAAGTAACGGGAACATATACATCAGGAATAAAACTTATCACAGGCCGCTCAGAGGTCGAAGTAGATGTAGTATCAGAAGCCGATGTAGTTTCTGGAACAGTTTGCGAAGTTCTAGCTGGCTCTGCTTCATCTTCCGAAGAATCAGTCTCGATTGTAGGAGCATTGTCATAGAATTCATCAGGACGCATTTCCTCTTCTTCAATCTTAACATCATCATTTGTTTCGAGTTCAGGTTCAGATTCCTGATTTACCTCATTGACCATTTGCTGAATAAAAGATAGATTAGCATTTGAAAAGTCTACAGCTAACGATCTTGGTTGACCTGGAATGTCATCAACAGAGAAATAATCCAAACGAAGAGATTCATTACTATCAAAAAGATTTACATTTTCATCTACATTATCTGTCTGTGTTCCGGCTGAAGCCCTAGATGTTGTTTCTATGGCACGCAGGCCTGACTCCCCCGGAACGACAGCTAGGGATTCTAGTTCTAACACCCTAGTATTCAAAGTAGGAACCAAAGCTGCTTGTTCTTCTAAAACTTTAATCTGAGCAGCCTGAACTTCCAACACCGATGCCTGAGACTGAAGCAATTTAGCTTGATTATCCATAGTCTGTTGCATCTGATCCATTCTTTTCAACAATTCCTCAACAACCGAAGGCAAAGGTTGAATGGGAACCTCAACACGGGGAATATCAACCCGTGGCCTTGAAGACGACGTAGAAGTACGACGAATAGAATGAGGTGGAACCCAGTCTTCATCATCAAGATCGGTACTTCGTGGTCGTTTGCCCAGATTAGGACGAACATAACTCGAACCAGCACGAATACGACGTTGTATTCTTTTGTACCGACGAGGATCAAAGCGTTGAATATTTCTCAACGCATCTCCGGAGGGGATATCCCTTGGAGAAGTCTCAGGAGTAGAACCTCCATCTGAATCATCAGTACTGGAACTTTAGGATTAGGCTGAGCAGCCTGTTCTCCAGTCTGGAAATCCTCAATTTCCTGTAACAGATCATCGACCTGTATTTGAGCATCATGGAGGTGTAAGTCCTCCTCCTGAATTCCCTGCCCAGGTGCAGGTAAAACATCCATAAAACCATCATCGGGCGGTGCAACATAAGCTTCATTGATTATGTGCCCAAATAACGGAAAGTTGCTATTCGCGTTCGCACCAGCCGCACAAACCGTCCAGATTCGGACATTCATGGGAGTAGGTCGTAAGCGTTCGCGAGCATTCTGAGGAAGGCCGGGAAGCTGACTGTTAAGAAACAGCTGAATGAAACGTGGATATAAATTCCAACGCTTATCCCCGGCGTTAAGATTATCCACCATAGCCCGAAAGATATAACCAGAAAAGTTAAAGGGCTTATTGTAGATCAAAGCCAACATGGCAGAAGCCGTAGAATGACTAATGCCATCAAATCCTGCCTTACGAGGAGAAAGGCAAACAATAATAACATGCATCAAGTATCGCCAGACCTTAGGCAGATGCGCCTTGCGATATTGGTCATTGGGTACTCCTGGATAGCCAAGACGTGTCATAGCCCCGGCAATAAACTCATTGCCAAAAAGAGTAGGCATCTCTGTAGTATCTCCGAAGTGAAAGAATTCCCGAATGACCTGCTCGGAGAGAATAAGTTGACGATCTCCAACAGTATAAATAATTCTGGTGAATGGCAGGTCGGAGTTGATCACTGCGTTTTCCCAAAAATGAGCCACCAGATCCTTGTAGATAGTGGTTGTTGCAGTAATAGCAGTATAAATACGAGAACGGCGTAGGAATGCCACCATTGGCCTATATGGTGCAACCGTATCCTTTGAATCGTCCAAGAATGCCACAATGTTGTGACGTGGCTCCCATAGAATATCACCATCTGCCATTGCTGTGTAAAGAGTAGAAATAAAACTCGCAAACAGTTGGCGTTAGCAGATTTTAATTAAAACACACAAATCAATTTGTTATCGTCTGCGACACAGAGAATTGTGGCGCAGAAAGTCTGCGACATAATCAGAATGTGTCGCTAATGGAATAAAATTGATTATTCATAAAGTAAGCGACATAAAGAATTGTGTCGCTAAAGAATAATGCGACGGACAGAGTTATGTCGCATTTAGCAATTAAGTCGAATTTAATCGAATATAGGCGACATAAAGAGTTATGTCGCAGCAAGCAAGCGACATAAAGATGATGCGACATAAAAGATGCGTCGCATAACAGTGTGCAAATTCACATAAATAATACACAAAGAAATCAAATGCGCACAAAATAAGGGTTTCATTGATAATTAAGAATAATACATAGTTATGATTACAAATTATCACATTTCTAAACCCTAAACCCTAAATCTAAATAGTATCCTCGGATACTATTAATACAAAGAAAGCCAAGATTCAAGACAAGGCCAAGCTAAGATCCAGGACAAAAAGCCAAGATTCAAGACAAATGGCCAAGATTCAAGACAAGGTCAGGCTAAGATCCAGGATAATGAAGAGATCCCACCAGACCACCAAAAAATGAAGGTAGTCGATCAAGCAAGAATGCTATCACAACACCTGAATGCACATAAGCTTCCACGACCGTAAGAGAACCCTCGTAGTCACGGAAGTGCAAGACATGATAGTCGTTGGGCAGAAGCAGTGAATACAGTAGTGTATAACACTGTTGTCCTGAATGAAATCACCTGCCATGGCTTTACCATAATTGGACACAATTGAGAAATAGGCTAAGGTAAGTTAAGCGACATAAGATATGTCGCAATGACATTTGGCGACATAGAAGTTACGGCGCAAGAAGGCATTTAGCGACATAAAAGTTATGATGCAAGATGACATTTAGCGACATAAAATTTATGGCGCAAGGTGACATTTAGCGACATAAAATTTGTGTCGCAAAAGGAAGCGACATAAATTTAAATTGAGAAACCCTGCGACATAAAACGTTATGTCGCAGGTTATGTCGCAATGACGAACTGCAAATCCCAACCCAGAAAACCCTAACCTCAAATTTGGGGCTTTCGAAAACGAGACATACCCTAGGGTACGCTAACATACCAGAAGCACGAAAACATGTATATTAACAAATAAGAGTGTGATTTTCGTGTCACATTAAGCCAAAAAACGTAAACCCTTTAAACCCGTAATAAGCATTAACGATTTAAGGGAAAATAAGCAATAATAAAAGGTGAGACTAGTACCTATCGATCGAGTGGAAGGTAGTGAACAAGAAACAGAAGGTGGATTGCGAAAACAAACGGCGGACGATCGAAATCAGGAAGCGAAGAACACCGCAGGTTTTATGTCGCAAGGATGATTTTTGTGTCGCAGGATTTGATTTTGTGTCGCTTAAAGTGTAAACGGAGAAAGCGACTGGAGTGAGGTATTTATACCTCTGCCCCACCTAGCGACATAAAATGGCGACATAGAAGGCGACATAAGTTATGTCGCAGAACAAAAGTTGTGTCGCAGTACCCAGATAACTTGATTTTCAATTTCAAGTTTTGGAACCCGATGGAAGAGTAACTAGTTGGACTTGTTAGAAATAAATATACAGATTTAAGAGAAAAATAAAAAAGGAAAAGATAAAAATAAAAATAGAAATAAAACTTAAATTAATTTTCTTTTTGGTGACGTAGTTATTTTGTCTGCTAAGGGATCATATTAGAATAACATGCAATTACTAGTAAATTGAAAGTGTTATCTCGATTATCAGTATAGCTAACCTCTTGAAATTTACTTAGCATATTTAGAACACCTTTGATAAATATTATTTCAAGATGATTACTGATATTGTTTGACCACCTAAACATGTTACATTTACGGCTATGAGCAAAACTTTTATTGTTATTATGAATAATTATCTGTGGTCCCCACCATAGATATACTCCTATAATTTAGACAAGAACATAACTTCCAAGGTAGATAAAATAGAGGAAAGTCATTTTTAAGAATCAAGTCAGCGGTGACAGGTCTGTACAGACGTACAACAAAGCGACATAGCTTGATTCAGGTGTAAGCACAACCAGACTTGGTCAAACCATTTTGGCAACCTTGTGAGGTATCTTATGATTTGAGACTTTTTCAAGTTCTTTGACTTGCGTTTGCTTAACTTTTAAGTATATACAACTTGAGACCAGGTAAGTACTCACGTACAACAAAGGAAACAAGAAGTAAATACCCCCAAAGTATTTCATATTCTAAGCTAAAATGGAAGTATGCCAAGCTATATTAAGGAATTAAGATACTAAATCATACATCACAGGATGTTGACCACATGATAATAGACATGTATTAGACTGACATTTTAATTGCTCAAATGCTAGTGTAACATGCCTACCAGTACATCATATGATGAATCTAATGTTTATGAAAGCTGTGGTAAGTATGCTAGATAAACCTACTGATACATCAAGGATAAAGCTTAAATTTTTATTTTGTGCATGCACCCCTAATGTACTATCATTTCCCTAGTTGTTTACAGACACAACTAAACGTCTTTTTACAAATGTTGCAATTGTGCATTTCTTAAATACTAAAGAGTATAAAGAATGGCTATTGCGCTATTTTTTTTATTTTTATTTTTTATTTTTTATTTTTTAATAAAGATAGTCCAAGTCCAAAGAATTACTTCTTAAGCTGAAAGAAGCGCAAACCAATCATATTGACCAGTTCATCAAATCGGGCACGAGAAAAGGCCTTAGTGAATAGGTCAGCATTCTGTTTAAGGGTATCTATATGGACGAGGTCTATCAAGTGTTTCTCATAGCAATCCCGTATAAAGTGAAATCTAAGTTCTATATGCTTAGTTCTAGAGTGCTGTACGGGATTGCGTGTAATTGAAATAGCAGCAGTATTATCAATATGTAAAGGAGTCATAGTAAGAAGTAACCCGTAATCGTGCAATTGATGCTGAATCCACAGAACCTGGGAACAGCAACTAGCAGCAGCAACGTATTCAGCCTCTGCAGTAGAAGTAGCCACCGTCGTCTGCTTCTTGCATTGCCACGATACCAATCGTGATCCAAGAAACTGGCATCCACCAGTTGTTGACTTCTTATCTATACTACAGCCGCCATGATCAGAATCCGAATAAGCAGTTAGTTCAAACGATTTTTCATTGGAGTACCATAGACTAAGAGTTGGCCTGTGTTTGAGGTACCCAAAAATTCGCTTTACTGCTTTCATATGAGAAACTTTCGGCCTAGCCTGATATCTAGAGCAGATGGACACAGCAAATACAATGTCCGACCTGGATGCAGTCAGATACATGAGAGAACCAATCATAGAGCGATAGTCCTTTTCTTTACAATCCTCGTCATCGATGGCCGGTCCGAGATTATGATTGATTTCAATGGGGGTTCCATAAGTCTTGCAATTAAGCAAGTCATACCTGGTTAACATATCAGTGACATACTTGGACTGATGAATGTAAATTCCTTTGGCAGACTGCTCAACTTGAACACCTAAAAAGAACGTGAGTTCCCCCATTGCAGTCATCTCAAATTCAGACTTCATGAGATGTTCGAAGTCTTTACACATGGAGTCTTTGGTAGATCCAAAAATGATGTCGTCGACATATACTTGTACCAGTAATAAGTCTTCTCCATCCCTTTTAGTGAACAACGTACTATCAATGCTACCTCTTTCGAAACCATTCTTAACTAGATGAGTTGCAAGCCTCTCATACCACAGTCGTGGTGCCTGATGCAAACCATATAATGCCTTATTAAGTTTACAGACATATTCTGGATGCAATGGATCTTCAAAACCCGGAGGCTGCTTGACATAAACGTCGGTATCAACTTGTCCATACAGAAAAGCACTCTTGACATCAAGCTGATAAACAATGAACTCTTTGAAGGATGCAAAGGCCAAGAAAATACGAATTGACTCCAATCTTGCAATAGGAGCGAAAATCTCATCATAGTCTAAACCCTCTACTTGATGAAAACCTTGAACTACAAGCCTTGCTTTGTTTCTAATAACCACTCCTCGATCGTCTTTCTTGATTCGGTAAACCCATCGAGTGCCAGTTGGATGTGCACCCTTAGGTAATGGTACTAATTCCCACACATGCACCTTTTAATTGCTGCAGCTCCTCCTGCATTGCTTCAACCCAGTGTGGATCTTTTAAAGCCTTTTCGGTACGTTTTGGCTCCACCTGAGATAAAAAAACACGTTTTAACCTCAGCAGAAAGACATGCAAGAGAAGCAGACTCATGAGAGTCTGAAGGGGATGCAGGATTTGATTCTGCAGCAACTTGACTTCTTGTCTGAATCCCCTTATCCAAAGGACCTAAGATATTTTCTACTGGATGGTCCTTATGAACACGTGAACTAGGAATCTCGTCAGGCACAATGACAGAGTCCAAGTTTGTAAAATCGGCTTCCTGTGCCGATTCAAATTCCCTTGAATTCTCAAGTTGTTCATCTTCATCATCAGATACCGCAGGAACATCGGTATATGTTTCTTGGTTTCTAGTAGATGATTCAGGAACATCAACATTTGGTTGAGAAGGAAGTGGAGTAGCAGAGGCAGTTGGAATCTTTGGTCTAGATGGTTGTGAAGTATTAGAAGATAAATCAAGGCCATGAAGTAATGTGATCACCTGATCAATATCATCATCTTCCTTAGGCAGATTAAAGGAATTGAAAATTGCCTCATAATTAAACAAATGTGCTGCTCCCTTTCCTTCCGGATTATCAGAGTAACGAAAGCACGTGACTTCATAGTGTTCTTCCATATGCTTAGTTGCCAAGTTATAAACACGTTTGTTTGGAGAATTATTTGAAAAACCCAAAAATAATCCTTCACTGGACTTTGCTCCAAACTTAGCAACTCTTTCTTTCGTGTACATAATGGTGCAGGGACAGCCAAATGGTTCAAGAAACTGTAACGAGGGTTTCCGGTTGTTAAGCAATTCATAGGACGTTTTATTATATGTTTTAACCACAGAAACCCGATTAAGAATGTAACAAGCAGTATTTATTGCTTCAGCCCAAAAAGAAATAGGCAGCTTAGAATCTGCCAACATTGTGCGTGCAGCTTCAATGAGTGTCCTGTTTTTGCGTTCAGCAACTCCATTCTGTTGAGGAGTTCGTGCGGCGCTGAATTGATGATCAATGCCTTTTCTTAAATAGTACAGCTCAATTGTTGAATTCTTAAACTCAGTACCATTATCTGATCGCAGTTTCTTAATTGAAAGGTTGCATAGGTTCTCTAGTTTGTCAAACAAATAAATGAGAATTTCAGGAACTTCATCCTTAGTAGTTATGAAATACACCCATGAAAAACGGGAGTAGTCATCAGTCACTACCAAGCAATATTTTAAACCTCCCATACTCTTCTTACTAACAGGTCCAAAGAGATCCATATGCAGTAGCTCCAAAGGACTTGAAACAGAATTGATCACTTTTGACTTATGAGACTTCTTGTGCTGTTTCCCTTTTTGACAGGAAACACAAAGATCATTGATTCCAAAGGATTGCTTTGGAACGCCACGCACAAGATCATGCTTTACCAAATAATTCATCTTTCGGAAGTGCAGATGACCCATACGTCTGTGCCATAAAAGTGATTCTTTTTCAGGAACTTTCGAAAGTAGACACGTATGTTGAGTTGTTTCAACGGTTTTCATATCTAGAATATACGTGTCTTTTTGCCTGGGTGCCCTCAGTAACACCCATTCCTCAGGAATTACAAATCCTGGTTTCAAGATGCAGCATTCAGTTTTAGTAAATGCTGTAGTGTACTCTTTGTCGCACACTTGTGATACACTGAGCAGGTTGTGAGTAAGCTGCTCTACAAAATTAACTTTTTTAAAACTCACTTGCCCATTAGTGAGTGTACCTTGTCCGGTAATAAATCCTCCTTTATCACCGGCAAAAGCAACGTATCCCCCATTATAATCCTTGACTTCAGATAACAGAGATAAGTCGTCTGTCATATGTCGCGAGCAACCACTGTCGATATACCATCTACTATTTTGAACTGCTTCAAATTGCTGCGACATCAAAAACAAAAAAAATCAATTAGTATGGGAGACCCAAGCCTTAACAGACTTGGGTAACCCAGTAGCATCATCCACAATGATTGCATCAGTCAAAATTTTATCTTTTAGCACATCAAAATCATTGCCTGATGAATCATTGTCAGATGAAGAGTCAGAACATGACTCTTTGATCTTCCATACCTTTTGAGGTTTGGATGGTTGCTTGTTAACATTATTGAGCTTATCATGTTTAAATTTGGTGGGCTCAATATTGTTATCCTTAGAAGTAGTTGGTGGAACTGCAGAACCTCTCATAGATTTTTTTGAAAAACTTTGAGAATTAGAGGTTCGTGCATCTCCCCGTCGACCATACTTCTTAGCAAGCAACGGGCAAAAATTAATCAAATGACCTTGTTTCTTACAATAAAAATAAGATCGTTTCTCAACATTTACAGGAGATTGAGGTTTAAACCGTTGAAGATGACCAAAAAATGGTTGTGCTGAACAAGTACACTTATGTGCACATGCAGAAATTGAACCGTGAGATTTACTTTTAGAAGATTTTTTATCAGATTTTAAAGTTTCTGGTTTAGAAATCTCCTTTGTAGGTTCAGCCTTAGCTTTACCTTTCATTTTATAAATCTCCTCATATCCTTCACTAGTGAAGATATGATGATCATTGGATACATTCTTGTTTTTCAAATAACCGTATTCTTCTTCGGTTATATCCTCAATCTCAATTTCCTCCTTCAAACTAACTGGAGGAATCAACTTAGTAACAGATTTGACAGATTTGAAAACTCTAACAGGCTTAATAAGCTCAGCCTTAGTTTCCTGTTTCTCAATGGGCTTGAATGGTTCAGCCCTGACATCAAGTTTTTTAACTGAGTCAACCTTAGGAGCCTTCAAATTTTCAGGCTCACTAGTTGATGCCTTAACTGGCTCAGGCATACTAGCAACAGGTTTATTAGACTCATGTTTAACAATTTCGACCGTATCATCTTGATGATACTCTGTTGGTGGTGGAACTTGATGAAAACCTAGTCCCTCCTTTCCAACATGAGGCTTACTGATCCTCACTTTAACAGATTTGACAGGTTTTGTATCTACTTGAGGAACAGTAGGTACAAAATCTTTGATGATTTCTTGCTGAGGCATAGGCAGATAATCTTTTGGAGGTGGGACATGGTGATAACCAAGTCCTGCCTTACTCTTAGTATCTGTCCTTTGCTTTTGAAGAATTTCATCAAAAACGAGAGAGGATGTCGAAAAATTTGATAATTTTCGATTTAAAGTAAGAACTTCAGCCTGTGAATCAACAAGTTCCTTTTTAACAAAAGTTAACATATCAACATAGCTTCCTATTTCATCTTGTTGTTCAAAAATTTTGGCTTTTAGTTCTTTCTTTTCTTCAAAAATAGCCGTTAATTTCTTCTCAGATGCCTTATAACTTTCTTTCAACATTTCATTATTTTCAGTTAATTGTGAAATAGTAGTATTAAGGCGTTCGTTATCCTCTCTACACCTGTTTAACTGATTAGTAAGTTTGATGCATGACACACAAGATAAAGGTTCATCATCTACCTCATGAACCTCAGGCATTAACGCAGTATTCTCGTCTTCATCATCAGCTGCATCTGACCAGCTGTTGTCCCATGGAGTTTCTGTCAGCATTAAAGCAGCTGACACCATGGCTTTCTCTTCAGCCTTACTTGGTGAAGGTTTGGTAAGACCTGAAGATGGGGTCTTATTATTCTTTTCACATTCACGAGCAAAATGTCCATAGTTCTGACACTTATAGCACCTCACCTTCCCTTTATTAAAACCGATTGCTTTTTCACCAGGATTATTCACAGACGTTCTACCGGTTTTCTGCAAAAAATTCTTCACTCTCCTCGTCAGCATAGCCATATTCCATTTTAAATCCAACCTCTCCAATTCTTCTTGATCAATTTGACCAAAATCTTCATCAGAAAAGTCACCAGCACAAGCTAAGAAAGCTGAAAAAGTGGAAGAATAATCTTCACCAGAAGAGACACCAGAACTCTGAAAATAAGTACCACTTGATGTAGTACTTGTAGAAGCATTTCCACTAGCATTGCTAGCTATGAATGCGGTAACAGTAGGCTTGCTTGAAGATACCGGAACATCAACTCCATATAACTTTGGATTCTGGAGATGTGAAGTAGCCTTGGTCTCTTTTCTTTGCATCTCTAGAAGCTCAGCTTCAATGTGACCAATGAGATCTTCGAGCTCCATATCCATGATATCTTCATCTCTTTCCATCAATAACACTCGAGTATGCTACTTCTTTGGAAGTGAATCCAGAAGCTTCTTGTTTACATCATTACGCCCAAGAACTACACCTCCTTCTATCAACTCAGTGACCAATTGGGAATATCTGCTACACAGATCTTCCAGAGACTCATCCTGAAGCATATCAAACACTTCGTACTGCTTCTTGATTAGATCAATCTTTTTCTTTTTGTATTGATCACTGCCACCACACTTTTTCTCAAATGCTTTCCAAAGATCATATGAAATCTTATGTTGCCTCATTTGTCTCATAATAGGTTGAGGCAATGCCATGGTGATTGCAGCATGGGTTTTCCTTTCCATATCAAAGGCTTTGCGTTCCTCAGGAGTCATTGATTTAATTGACTTCTCAGGAGCTGGACCATTAAAGACTCCTGTTCTTAGAGGGCGTTCATATCTTTCCTCTAAATATATCATCATTTCAGGGTCATTTAATCCAACATAAGATTCGAAGCGTTGACGCCAATCAGAATAACTCATCCCTGGCATATACATTGGAGGTTTGTTTCCAGATCCAACCTCATTGTTCTGTTTCAACATTGCTCCAACTGACTGAATGGAGTGTGCTGAAGATGATGTCATTTTAATTAACCTGCAAAACAATCGAAGACACAAATAGCAAACTGTTAAGCGACACAAGTATGTGTCGCAAAGGTTTAAGCGACACAGAGATTATGTCGCAACTAATTATGTCGCAAAAAATAAGCAATGGAAGAAAACCAAGTCTTATGTCGCAAGCTTGTATCGCAAGCTTGTGTCGCAATCTTGTGTTGCCTAAATTAAGGCTTATGTCGCCAACCAAACTAAGCTTGAGTCGCAAGCTTATGTCGCCAAACTAAAGGCGTATGTCGCAGTAACCCTAGACGCAACACAAAGGTTATGTCGCAGGATAGTGTCGCAGAAACGGCTGACCAGCGACCAAAAACCCTAAATTCGAAAATTCTCGATAACCTAACGAAAATTTATGATTGGAGGACGAATAATAACTCCAATATCTTACAGAAACACCAAATAATAATTTTAAGCACTTGTCAATGAAGATTCTAGCTCAAACTTGTTGTATTTATCCGAGAAACTTGTCAAAATGGATTCAATAACACCAAATCCTAAGATATTGGCTCTGATACCACTTGTAGGACCCCTGTAACGGACCTAATCGAATCCCTAATAATCAATCGTAGTGCGGAATCCCACGATTGATAGCAAAATGTTAAACAAATAAACACTAATCAAACACAAAGTATATGATTGATTAACACAAAACCGATCAGCTTATATTACTTAGAATGATTACAATATGCTCTTACTGATCACAAATTCGT
The DNA here is from genome assembly GCA_963422505.1 of Pseudognaphalium luteoalbum. Lineage (NCBI taxonomy): Eukaryota > Viridiplantae > Streptophyta > Magnoliopsida > Asterales > Asteraceae > Pseudognaphalium > Pseudognaphalium luteoalbum. Next base: position 32,666,330 of record OY730195.1, read on the forward strand.
CAACCTCAAACCATGAGCCGTACAAGACTATTTATACTAAACCTAATCTGACCTTTGCGACACAAGCTGTGTCGCAAAGCCGACTCATGCGACACAAGATGTGTCGCCAGGTTGACTATTGCGACACAAAGACCTTGTGTCGCCAAAACACAAAATGTAATTAAGACAAACGTTATCAACTAACGTAATTACATATCAAACGCATTACAGACTTAGACCAACTGACAGACACACTAAGATGCACCAACAATTATTGATGATTACACTAGATTTACATGGGTTTTCTTTCTTAGAACAAAAGATGAGACAGGTGAAATACTTAGATCATTTATAACTAAGATGGAAAATCAATTGGATAAAAAGGTTAAAATCATCAGGAGTGATAATGGAACAGAGTTTAAAAATCATGAGATGGATAAATTCTGTGAAGTTAAAGGTATTAAGAGAGAGTTTAGTGCACCTAGAACTCCTCAACAAAATGGAGTAGCAGAAAGAAGAAATAGGACATTAATTGAGGCTGCTAGAACTATATTATCTGATGCAAAATTGCCTATGTCCTTCTGGACAGAGGCAGTTAGCACAACTTGCTATGTTCAGAATAGGGTACTAGTTGTTAAGCCTCATAACAAAACACCATATGAACTGCTGTTTAAGAACAAACCATTGGTTAGTTTCTTAAAATCTTTTGGATGTCCTTGTACCATTTTAAATACCAAAGATCACTTAGGAAAGTTTGAAAGCAAGGTAGATGAGGGTGTTTTTGTTGGTTACTCCATTCAAAGTAAGGTTTATAGGGTATTCAATCAAAGGACCAGGGTGATAGAAGAATCAATGAACATCACTTTTAATGAAAATATCACTAATCCAGATGGAAAAGGTCCAAAGTCTTTGTTTGATATTGATGCACTTAATTCTGCTTTTAGATATACAACTGTAGACTCTAGTGCAGGTACAAGTGCAGGTACAAGTGCAGGTACAAATGCAGGAACAAGTGATGAATGTGGTACATCTGAATCAGGAATGTCATCTGGAGAGAAGAAAGATTCAGTGGAATAGATTTTATTTCCAATATGGTCTCCTGATCCCCCATAAGTGTTTGAAACTGATCAGTCAAAGTCAACACAGAGATTAGAGTCAGAAGAATCAGATGAACCATCCATTAAGCTTGTTGAAATTGACAGACAAAGCATGGAAGACAGTGAAGAAGAAAGTGAGATGAGTCCAACACAACTACTTGATAAGGAGAAGGAGAAGATATATTATATGAATTATATGAGTTCTACTCCTTTGTCAAAAAGAATCTTAAGAGAGGCATCAAGTGAAAGGTCTGGACAAGATGGTAATTATACCAATTTGGAAACTGAGATACCTGAAACACCTACATCCAAATACGAGATAACCCTCTTGAACAAGTAATTGGTGATGTTGGTTCTACTGTGCAAACTAGACAGCAGATCAAGGTCAATGAAGAGGAACTACATACCTCTTTATATGTATGTTTCTTATCTCAAACTGAACCAAAGAAGGCAGTAGAAGCTCTAAAAGATCCTAGTTGGATTGAAGCAATGCATGAGGAATTGCTACAGTTTAAGATACAGAATGTGTGGACCTTAGTTGATCTACCAATAAAGGAAAAAGAGCTATTGGCACAAAATGGATTTTTAAGAACAAAAAGGATGAACGGGGTATTGTAATCAAGAACAAGGCAAGGTTGGTGGCACAGGGGTATACACAGGAAAAAGGTATTGATTATGATGATGTGTTTGCTCCTGTTGCAAGAATAGAAGCAATCAGATTATTCTTGGCATATGCTTCATATCAAGGATTTAAAGTTTATCAAATGGATGTCAAGAGTGCCTTTTTGTATGGGGCAATTGATGATGAAGTTTATGTTTGTCAACCACCTGGATTTGAAGACCCCAAGTATCCAGATAGAGTATGCAGATTGGATAAGGCTCTATATGGCTTGCATCAAGCACCTAGAGCCTGGTATGAAACTCTATCTGTTTACTTATTGGAGAATGGTTTTAAAAGAGGTACCATTGACAAAACACTGTTCACCAAGAAGGTTCACAATGATATTTTGTTGGTACAAGTGTATGTTGATGATATCATTTTTGGTTCTACTAATGATATATTGTGCAAAGAGTTTGAGAAGTTAATGCATCAGAAGTTCAAGATGAGTTCTATGGGGGAACTTACTTTCTTTTTAGGACTTCAAGTTAAGCAGAGGACTGATGGCATTTTCATCAATCAAAGCAAGTATTAAAAGACATTCTGGACAGATTTGGTTACACAGATGCTAAAGTAGCTAGCACACCAATGGAGACACACAAGGCATTACATGCAGATCTTGAGGGGGAGGATGTAGATGTGCATCTCTACAGATCTATGATTAGCTCCCTCATGTATCTCACCTCATCTAGACCAGACATTATGTTTGCTGTGTATGTGTGTGTGCTAGATATCAAGCCAATCCCAAGCAATCACATTTGTATGCAGTAAAGAGAATCTTTAGATATTTAAAGGGTCAACCACAATTGGGCCTTTGGTATCCCAAGAGTTCTTCCTTTGAGCTCATGGCATTCACAGATGGTGATTATGGTGGTGAGAATATGGACAGGAAGTCTACATCAGGGGGTTGTCAATTTATAGGAGAAAGATTGGTGTCATGACAATGCAAGAAGCAGACCACTGTATCCACTTCAACAGCAGAAGCAGAGTATGTTGCTGCATCAAGCTGCTGTGCACAAGTACTTTGGATTCAGAATCAAATGCTGGATTATGGTCTGACTTTTCTAAATACTCCTATTTATATTGATAATAACTCTGCAATTAGTATCATTAACAATCCTGTTAAGCATTCTAAGACCAAACATATTGAAATTCGATATCATTTCATAAGAGATTGCAATGAAAAGAGATTGATCCAAATCTTTAAAATTCATGCTGATAATCAATATGCAGATCTTTTCACAAAGGCTTTCGATGTGGGAAGGTTTACATTTTTGGTCACTAGTATTGGAATGATCAATCTAACTTAAACTATGTTTGGAATTAGAATAGATACTAATAGTGGTACTTTATAAAGAACAGTGCTTTATGTTCCAAGTGTTTACCACTGCTAGTCTTCAATTGCTTTCAGTTGGTACCACTGTTAGAACATTCTAGCCACTGCTCCTTATAAAGTTGCTACTGCTTGTAAACGTGTGTATATTACTGCCACTGTTATTGTTTTCTGGCTAACCACTGTGCAGGTTCCTAGCTACTGTCAGAAGACATGGCCACTGCTGGAACTAACATATTCTATTTTGTTTATTTGTTTTGATATTAAAAAAAAAAATTGTGTCTACTTATAAAGCTAAGTGCTTGGCACTGCTAGTACTAAGCTTTGGTTACCTTGGTCGGTTGCCACTGCTAGTGCTACTAGTTGCTGTTAGCTTTCTAAGTACTTTGAGTGTTTGAAAAATTGAACGTTAACCACTGTTAAGGTATTTTATCATACCTTTCTACTGTTAGTTATGTTGGGCAATGCCACTGCTAGTTATTTTTCTAGGGCTTGACTTTGTTCTTATGACTAACAGTATATAAACTTGACACACTTCAATTTTTCATTACGCTTTCTTCTTTTCACAAATAACCATTGCGATTAAACTCCAAAACAAATCGTCACTTCTACTACAATCAATTTGACAGTTATGGCTTCTTCTTCAACCGATCTTACATTAAGTGTTTATGAAGAACACAATATGATCGCCTTTCTGATGAAACCCTCATCGGCGCAAAATTTCACACAAATTGTGGATTTTCTTCGTTCTAGTTATATCTTTTATGCGCTTACTGTATCTCCAAGGGTTTCAAGGGGTCATTTGAACGAATTCTGGAAGAATGCCAGATTAGAAGTGATTGAGGGCAACAATCAAGTGGTTTCTATGATTCAAGGAACCAAGGTGGTGATGTCAGAGGATTCTCTTCGAGAAGTACTTCTTCTTGATGATGCTGCAGGTATATCCTCTATTGATGACAGAGAGTTGTATGCTAATCTTAGATTAATGGGGTATGAGGGTGATTATACAAGTTTTACCTTTTTTAAATCACTCTTTAGTCCTCAATGGAAATTTTTAATACATACAATTCTCCACTGCTTGTCATCTAAACAAACTGCTTTCAATGAATTTGGCACCCAAATCGCCTGTGCACTTGTGTGTTTGGCTAAGGGTCAAAAATTTAATTTTTCAAAATACATACGTGAAGGCATGATAAGAAATATCACAAAAGGGAAAAAGGATATGTTTATTATGTATCCTAGATTTGTGCAACTTGTTTTAAACAAACAAATTCCTGATTTGGTTGCACAAGAACTTATTATTGGTGTTAGTACTCTTTCTGCTAGAACATTTACAGAGATGAGTAAGAATACCAATAAGAAGTTTTCTGGGAAGGAAACAACATTGTTTTCTATGATGCTTCCTGCTCCTTCCATCATAGATGTAGTATCACCAACTACATCTGAACTAATTGGTGACAGGCCAGTAGTACCAACTGAGTCTGAACACATACCTATTGAGGGTACAAAAAGAAAACAAGGGAACAAACAACCTACCCACTTACAACGCAAGAAAAAGAAAAGAAAACATGCAAGTGAGGTTCCTGCTGCTCATTTGTCTCAGCCATCAATTTCACCACAGCAAGTGACCCCACAGGAGATGGGTGGTCATTCTGGAAGGGCTGCCACTACTCCTACTAGTCCACTGACAGAGGAGGGCAGTGGTAACATAAATAAGACCCAACCAGAGGTAACTTCTAATGCTGAACCTACGGGTAATGAAGCAGGTGAAGGTCCCAGTACCAAGACAAAGGGGACTTCTGTTGATCATGCTAGGCATGAGGCAGAAGATGATTTTGTCAATGATTCATCTAGGAGGTCACACTCTGATGATGAGGAGGCTAGTACTTACATTGAATTGATGAATGTACAATTGACAATGGTTGTGGATAAAATTTGGGAGAGATTGATGAAAGAGAAAAGAGTGAATAAAGCTCAAGATGCTAAAATTGCAGAGCAGGCTGCTAAGATTGTTGCACAGGGGAAAGAAATTGATGAATTAAAAGAAAGGATTGCTGTGTTAGAAGCTTTATTGGTGAAGAACACTTCCAACAAGGGGGAGAATAATGAAGAAGAGGAGTGCTATGATAATGTTTGTATGTATGATAATGAAGATGAGGTTGTGGGTGAAACAGAGGCTATGTCTAATGCTAACACTGAAGTAATGGAAGATGATATGCAGACTGAGATTGTTGAAAGTGTTATGCAAAAGACTGTGGAGAGGGTTGATGGTGAAACAGAGGTGATTATTGATGTAGAAGATGGTGAAGAAGTGGTACAACCAGTTGATGATTTGGTGAGTATGGAAACTGAACAGATGGAAGGTGATGATGATGATGCAAAGGTAGAGGGGGAGTCAAAGCCAAGATCAGATCCTAAACTTACATATGGTAGGAAGAAATCAGTACCATTGTTCAATATCAAAGCTAAAAAGATGGAAAAGACTAGAAAAGCCAAGTCAAGAAGTCCCACTGCTAAAGTGGCTACCACTGCTACTGCTAACATTACCACTGCTACCACAACTCAACAACCCACTACTACAACTACTACAAACCCACCAACCACTGCTAGAATACCAGAAGTACCTTTTGTCATCAGAGAATCAACTAGAGTGGATAAATCTGATTCTAAGCTTCCAAAGATTGATCCAAAAGACAAAGGTAAGGGAAAATTGGTAGAAAAGCCAAAATCAAAGGTCAAACTGGTACAAAGGAGCATTGAGCATGATCATGAATATGCATTGAGGTTGCAAGCAGAATTGGATGAGCAGGAGAGGGTAAGAACAGAAAAGAGAGCAGCTGAGGTACAGAGGTCAGTGCCTACATCTGAAGTTGATGAAGTGGATGTTATGCTTGAAAATAGTCAGATTGTGAAGATGACCAAAGAAGCTAGCAGAGTGTATGCAGATATGAAAGCAAAGGGGTTAAATGATGATACTGTGTATCAAGCTTATGAAGAAAAGAAAAATGGTAATCCTCTGCAGGTGGCTTTAAAGAAGAAAATTGAAAGAGAGAAGAAAGAGAAATTGGAAAAAGAAGTTGCTAGAAAAAGAGCAAAGAAACCAACAAGGCCTGAATTGAAAAATGATCTGGTGTGTAAACTAAGAGGAGATAGGATATCTACAGGTCAATTAAGGAAAATGTCACTGGAACAATTGCAACAGATGTATGATAATAATCCTTTTGTCAATCCTGAAGCAAAGAAGAGGTTAGAAAAGAAAAGGAAAGATGATGCAGAAATTCAGAGAAGATTACAGGAAAGATATGATCTGATTGATGAAGAGCTTGAGAAGGAAAAAGAATTGAGATTGAAGGTTGAAGGAGTTAGAAGATCTTTTGCTAAATTTCAGGAGATAGATGATAATGTGTGTGATTTGGATAGGGATGAGGAGATATTAGAAAAGATGGTTATAATTAAGCCTGACAGATCAGAAAACATCAATTTGGATGGTGAAGAATACTCTGAAATTATCAAGTGGGAAGCAGTGTTAATAGCCACTGATGCATTCGCTTATGAAATTAGGATTGAAAGGAAAAATGGTATTGTCAGTTTTTATAAGTCAATGCAAGATATTCTTAAAAGAGTAAACAAGTTTGATGTATATGATATGTATAAGATTGGCTTAGAAAAGGATGTGAAAAATATTAAAGCTAGTCTTGAAAGGCATGTTTGGGAATGGATACAGATGATGTTTGAGCCTGAGGTATACGGAGATTTGTTTTTATGTGCTGAAGCAGTAGGTAATTGGAGACATTTTGTTAGGGCAGGTGTACAGTTCATAGCTCTCAAAAATGGAAGATTTATCTATATGATGGATGAAAGAGACTATTTTCTTAGTATAGCATTGTTGAAGCAGTTGATTGCAAAGAAATTGCAAGTTGCTGTGAAGAATTCCAAGAACAAAGATATAGTCTACAGAATTATGAATCAGTACAATAAGAGAGATAAATAGAAATTCAAAAGGTTCCAAATCTTCTACAAAAGAATGAAGCTGAATGCAGAAACTTAATGCAATGCAAGATTGATCAAGTTTATGGGGAGATTGTTGGGATCTGAGCAGAATTGATCAAGTGTTGAAGTCTTGCCACTGTTAGTTTTGTTGACTGCCACTGTTAGAAGAGTTGAAGACTAGCCACTGCTAGTATATTTGTAGCAGCAGTGCCACTGTTAATGTAATAATACTTGGTGTCTGTAATGGGAACTTACTACCAGTGTTGGTGTAAAGTAAGTTACTCCCACTGTTGATGTAAACTTATAAGTCGGTTAGAGTTATTTATGGGATAGATTCGAATACCATAATAACTAGAGATTGTGTAGGACTCTATGCATTATAAATAGAGATCCTTAGACCTAGATTAGCTTAAGATAGTTTTACGCAGCTTCAAGGTTTTGCGTAACCCTAATACTTAAGTGTATTCGTCTTGTATCATTAATAAGATTGAAGCTTTTGATAATTAATTGTGTATTACATATTGTTTTAATTCTTGATCTTCTTAATATTATTGAGTGTGATTCCGCAACTTCTCAATAATAATTCAAGGCTTATTGAATTGTTTATTAGAGTTTCTGGGTTTAACATCTTGGTCCTCTGGCTTATATATACGTACGTGTCCTCAAACTACTCCGTAAACAAAAATGGTTACCGAATGACTTGAAACAGAATAAAAATGTTGGACGCAATTACTTTCATAATTATCCGTTGGACAAAAACGGTTGCCTTATGACTTAGTCACATGAAGTTATTTGATACAAAATTAAAATGGTAGTGTTTGTTTACTTTGAAGGTTAGGCACTTTAGCAACGTTGTTTATAAGAATTAATCTTGACTAGCGTAAGTAGATATTGTGCAAGATAAGATATACGGTAATATATCAAATGTTATTAATCTTTTATTTTTTTACATTTTTACAGGCACAGATTGTTGGGTAATATAAGATACAGAAACAGAAAATCAAATTGAATCATTCCCATAAGTTGAAAAAATAAATTCCACCTACGAAATGAAAGTTTCTATATTAGCAAAGGAATTGAATTCTTTTCCAAAAAAAAAAAAAAAAAAAAAAAAAAAAAAAAAAAACTACAGACTATTTAATTCATTGAAAATGAACAAAAGATTGTGAAAGCTTATAGGAGTGGTGGGTGTTCCAACGGAGGATTAGGTCGGGGTGAGCATGGTACGGAATCGGTACCGAACCGCTTGATACTTGTCATTTTTTTACCAACCGTTTAAAGCGGTACGGTACCGGTACGGGATCGGGTACGAATGCTCACCCCTGGGATCAGGGGTAAGCTGAGGCCATGTAGGGACGATAAGGAGAGGGTATTGTGATCATGAATCATGATGGAGAGACTTGTTGTAGGTTTAGCTTGAAATTATTATTGTTTTTCATTAAATTTGTGTACGAATTGTTAAAGGGAAGTAGTACTCCGTATGTGGGTTTAGTCAAGTTTATGTAATTTAGTTGAGTCATTATCAAAAGTATAAACAATATTTACTACTAGCAAAGTCGTCATCATTTGTGGCAACATTAATTGTGAGAAAGTAAATGGATTTTTCTTACAATATGCTTAATTTTTGAATCATTTTAAGAACTATCCATCAATCTTTAAGATATTGCTTACACTCATCCAAAATTTTATAAATGATTTATACTATATATAGATAAGTGTATCCTTATTCTATTAAAGCTTTTTGCCCCTTTTTCGAACATTTCTAAATACCTACTCAATTATCACTTTAGCTATCGGGATTAATTGACATGGGGTTGTGTTTCCTACACCCTATTTAACTACTTAAATTTTATGCTATATATAAGCTATTACATTCATATGCAAAAAGTAATTGTGGCCAAATTTTAAATTTAATACATCGTGTCTGTAACCTTGAATCCACTTTACACGCATAAGATTTGCAATGCGAAATTGGTGGCCACCTTGTCGCTTAAGAAATCTTTGCATGATGGCACTTCATCCTAGTGTCGATGCCCATAGTTTATACATGTGTCCGATCCCGCATACTTATGATGTAATGAATTTCTAGTACGATCGGATCATGGGCGCGTAATTAATGTACAAAAAGATAAAATTATAAAAAGAAAGCGATTAAGAGGTTGCATGAAGCTCATCAACCAATAAATCGTGGGATCAAGCTTGCCTTATGGAAGGCATGTCTATATTTTGTATGATGTACTCATCTAGTAGTAGTTTAATATGACACTAGCTAGTGTAGAAACTATTCGATCACTAGCACACAAATGATCAGTTGCAGAGGTGAAAGTTAAAGAACATTAATAGCGGTGGTCAACCCGTCATTTATATGAGTGCCCTTTAAAGTGATTATATCTTTAGAGGCGGTGAAAACACCGTCTTACACAACCATTCAGTAAAGCATTGAACTCACACGTGTTTTGGTCGTCGTTTAAGGACGGAGCTCTTATCTAATATAAGGCGGTGCGTTTTTAGTTGTTTGGCGCCAAAATCAGGAAACTTAAAAGGCGGTATATCTTGTTATGTTATGAAGGTTACATTAGGAAGATTCTCTTCCTGTTCATTATTGTTACCGAAATCCATTATGAAGGAGATGGAGAAATTTATAGTGTCAAGGCAAGATGAAAAGGGGCAAGGCTAAAGCTGCTTGGGATACTCTCTGCCTCCCTAATCGACATGGTGGTCTTCTTAAAATTCTCGCAAAATGGAATGTAGCTCTTATGTCTAAGCATGTCTGGCACATCCTTACTAACAAAGATTCATTACGGGTTAAGTGGATCCATACATATGTTGCAATGAAGCATGATGTAAGTTGGGTTAGGCGTAACATCTCCTTAAGATGAGGGATATTCTCTTCCATTTGTGACTAACAAATTTGGTGATGGTACTTCTGTTTCAGCATGGTTTGACAAATGGAATCCTATTGGTCTGTTATGTGATTTTATCTCTATATGCGATCTTTATGAAGCGGGTTTCTCATTGGATGACAATGTGAATGATGTAATTGTTGATGAGAATCTTTGTTGGCCCATCACATGGCTTAAACGACATGATTGTCTTCAGCACCTTATTGCCCCAACCATCACACAGAAGGCTGCCCTGATCGGGCTCAATGGCGAAACAAAAATGGGTCATATAGTAGATTTCTCGGTCAAAAATGTTTGGCTTGATATTCGTCCTGAAGGAGTGGAAGTTACATGTGATTTAATAAAACATAACATTGCTCAAATAAGTATATATTAATCTTAGAAAAACCACATATACTTTATTATTGAATTTATTTATTTAGTCACTCAACTGTTTCTGCTATTGAAAAAGCCATTCAAGTTGATAAACCTTTTACCTTAATAACCAGCTAAATGACACTTATGTGTAATTAAATAACTTTAAGTACAAACTCACTAGTTAAGTATCAAGTATCATCAAGCATTTACTAGTCGCATGCCCACGTGTAAGCAGTTGTAATAGATATCAATTCTAGCAGTCGATTAAAATGATTGATGTAGAGATAACAATTGTATTAACTAAATTAGATTGTTATTTATTTTTAGTTTTATTATTTTGGGTGAACTGCAAAATTTGTCCCTATGGTCTCGTCGTTTTGCTAATTTTATCCTTTTAATTTTTTTCCGCATTTTTTGTCCCTATGGTTTTGATTTTCGCCATGTTTGTCCTTTTGTCTAACTTCAGTTAAAATCGTCAGTTAAATAATACGAAATGACCGATCTACCCTTTGTCGTCTCCATAATTTATTATTCTTCTTTTTTCCAAAAGCCTACACACCATGATTTTCTCTTTCTCTACTTACATAATCTCAAACACAACCAACATAATTAATTAAACACAAAAAAGTTCACTTAGAAATCCAAACACAAATCAACGATGAGTGAAAACTCACTGAAAATCCCACCACCACAACCCAATTGTAACCACCTGTATACGAAAAACACTACCACCTGTAACATCGCCTTCACCACCACCAACTGAATAATTCACCATCACCACCGTACGAACGCCGACCAGATCTGAACAACAATCACCATCCATACCCTTCGATCTTCCGGCAAAAATCTGAACAAGAACAACATCGACAGATCCGTAGCTCGATTCTGGCCAGGCGGGTTTGTAACAAAGAGAGAGAGAGAGAGAGAGAGAGAGAGAGTCACCACTACCGTTAAATCGCGATTATGGTCAGATCCATCAGTTCCGGCTATTTATGTCACGATTCTTTTCAGATCCAATGATTCTGGTCATAGCCGCTGAGGTAAGGTGGTGGTGGTGTTGTCCAAATGGTGGCGGTGGTGGTGATTTAGAATGGCGGTGAGGTGTGGGGAAATTGGCGGTGGTAGTGTGGTAGAATGGCAGTGGTGTTCTTGAATTTCGGTCAGATTGCACAAGTGGTGCTGGTGATAACGAAGAGGCGATGTTATGGTGGTGATTTAGATTATGAGAATATGAGGAAATGAAAAAAAAATGAGTGAAAAAGATGATAAAGAGAAATGGGATTTCAAGGTTAAGTTGGGTGTGATTTAAGAAGAGGATGGGCATTATGGTAATTTGACTATTACTTAATGGGTAATTAGTTAAATTTAACAGAAAAAGGATAAAAAGTGCAAAAGTCAAAACCACAGGGACAAAAAATGCGAAAAAAGTAAAAGGACAAATTCGGCAAAATAGAAAGACCACAAGGACAAATTTTGTAGTTTACCCTATTATTTTGTATATTTACATTGTGTCAATCATTCAATACTTTATGTTATAATAATCTAAAAGACAAAAAAAAATTATATTAGTTATTTCAAATTAATATGAATTTAGGTACGTTATAAATGTGAAAGTATATATTATAAGTTAAATTAAGCAAATTAGTATAAATTGATTTTATTTTATGAGTTATATTTATTTATGTAGTTGGTATAAATGTAATTTTCGATCTTCAAATTTGAAAACAATTGATCTAATAAGTAAATATTTTTTAGGATTTAAGATAAGATAAAATAAGACTTAAAATTAAGTTTAATTAAAGAATGATCCCAACATGAACTTCCTTTCCCCTAGGCTCCAGTTATTTTTTCTTGCATTCATCATCAAACTCTCGAAACCTCACTTTTTCAAGAGGGTTTATGATACGGATTGCCAACGTACTTTACTTTTTCTGCCAATGTCACCAATGAACATGTTTTATAACCATTGTCTGCTAATAAACTTTTTACTTTTTGTCTCAATGTCACTAATGAACTTATTAAATTCCCAATGTCGACAACGAATTTATTAAACATATTTTGAGATCACAAAAGTACTTTTTTAACAAGCTAAGTTTTTTGAAGTTGTTGATGTGGTGTTGTCATGTCATTTCACTTATGTGATCAGGATATCACGTAAGTTAAACATGTACACGTATAGTTATTTTCATCTTCTTTGATCTAATAACATGTAATTTTCGGTTACATTTTTGAAAAATGTGGCAATTGCATTTAGAGTCGCTGGAAAAGTGGTGGTTACCGTAAAAGTAACCAAAAATTACATGGTATTCAATCTAAAAAGATGAAGTTAATCATGCATGTATATGTTTAACTTACGAAGCCTGATCACATAAATAAAATGACAACAACAAACGTTTGAAAGTGTATTTGTTACATGTAATGTTTTTGTAATGAAATGTGTTATAGCAGCCACCCCTGAAATTCGTAAAGTAAAATTTTGACTTATTTTTAGCGTGAATGATATAAAATCATATAACCCGAGTTGGGTAATTTTGATGCTAACCGGTACTAAAAGTCAGAGTGCATTGGTAGGTCGCAATGAAATTTACTCTTTGTACATTTCTACTTAATATATATCAAATATAATAGTAGAGATAAACGAGAACACAAGATGAACCCTCCCCAAGACAACATATCCATCATTGTGGGGAGGGTAAAGAGCATCCAACGTAAAACGGTCATTTCGCTCCATTTTTAGTCAAATAGTGAAGGATATTTGATTAGTAATGAAAAAAGGGTGCACGATATGGTAATGATTATTCAATTTTTCGTAAATCTAAGCAATTAATAGTGTTGCAAAAAGAAGAAATGACCTATCATGAGTAGTAAATTGCAAGGCCCGTTGAAGTTTATTTATAGTAAAATTTCTAAAACTTTAAAAAATATTCCACAATCCACATCATCAAATTAACATAATCTTCTTTAGGCATTGATAATCTTAGTAATTGTGATATAAACATATACAAATAGAAGGACAAAACCATACATTCTAGATAGTAATTAAATTACTATCGAGAGTGTGCATCCATTTTGAGAACAAACAAAGTTCTTAATTTCTTATTAAGACATTTTTAAGTAGCAACGCAATAAACTTTAAGTAAAGAAAAATTGAAGATTTGTCACCTACGTATTAGCTCTTTGTAGGTTGGAGGTAGATAGATATAACATATAAATTTGATATAGATAAATAGACGGATAATAAACAACAATAAATTTCGCTTAAATTATTAGAAATTATAAATCATTGTGAACACATCATACCAGATAAACGAAGTTGATCAAAAACCAAACAACATTGTTACATTTTTGTGGTTCTCAAACAACTTGTCTGAATCATCAATAAAGAAAAGAGTTTATTGTTTCTTTATGCATTAAACTACTGTGTAATTTTTCCTTTTATAACTGTTAGCCATCCTCTTTATCCGTTGACTCCTATTATCAATTGTAGTAACTGACATTCGTATACATATTTTGTGTCTCTTTAATTTTCAACAATGACCTACTACTTCTAATAATAACCACCATCTTTAACCGACATTTTTATCAATATTTTTAATGCATCTATCAAAATCAATTATGTGATTACAAGTTAAGAGTACCATTGATTACGTTTTACGATGTACAAAGTATTATATAACATATTTACCGGGGAATTTCCCCTTTACCCAAAATATTATATAACACATTTAAGGTCAAATTTGAAACTTTAAAAAGTAAAAAAAAAAAAAAGGTCATTATTTTGGGAAAGGGGGATTATTTGTTTTTCCATTCCCATCTATATTATATAGAGAAGAGATGTCATTTTTTTCTAATGTTCTATTCCACTTTATCGATCTATGTGTTCGATGATCATTTAATACTGTACTAATCATCTTTTTTTTTCTTACTCTCATAATTTACATGTCTAAAATTGCTTATCATACCCATCTTTCACTCAATATTGTTTGTCAAATCTTATGTATCTATGAATATAAATATATTTTGTAGGGAATAATGAATAACATATATTAAAGATGTGTTTAATCTAGCCTAGTACGGAGTATGATGAATTGATGATGAGTTTAAGAAAGTTACCGTTACGTAATTGTAGGGAATAAACATTGAGAAGCTAGGTTTTAATTGTGTACGTGGGTTAATATATTGTTGAAGAAAATGAAGTTGATTATTGAAGAGGTGTGAGGAAATAAATAATAGTTCGACATGTGGGGATATTATCACATATCATCATCATCATCATCATCATAATCATTATATTCACTCGATAATTTAAAGTTTTTTGGTAAGAAGGGTTAATTCACAATGGAACTTTAACCAACAAAAAAATATATCCTGCTATTTATTTGGTTTTTCATATATCCATCTTCAAAATTATATATAATCTAATCATTAATTTAGGATATCATCTTGTAACTGGGTGTTACCCATTTTTTTCTACATTTTTAAGTGTTCACAAGTTGTAATTTATCCACACTTTTAAGTCTAAACTATTTTTTTGTCACACTTATATGTGTGAAGATTGTAATAATTTTCACACTTATTGATGTAACAATTTTCTACACAATTAGAAATGTGGATAATTTAACAAAATTTCACACATTTTTAAAAAGTATGAAAAAGTGTGAATAAATAATATCTTTGTTGTAGTGTCGGATGTTTATCTGCAAGTTACATATTAAAATAATCAAATGTAACAAATTATCAAGCAACAATTGATACAAGATTTTCATATAAATCCTACTTACTAAATTATGATTTATTGTGATTATACGGATGTTAAAAAAATATGGAAAATGATTTGGTTATAAAAAAATTATAATATTTTGTTTATTAAGATGATGTGTCACCACTAATATAAAGAGAGGAAAAGAAGAGTAAGAACATGTAAACCAATATATGATAATAACAAATCGGTTTGTGAACTTTGTTAACTTTGTTTGTATACTTTCTTTTGTAAGTGTATCATTTTAAATAATATGCATGTCAAGACTATCGATTCACGTAAGGATCTTTACATAAACTTATGTACATTTTATTTATTTATTTTTAACTATTTCCATATGTTATTTTTAACTTGGTTTGCTTAGCCGGAGGAAAGTACTTAGTAAGGAATTTTGTAGCCATATCCGTCTTGGAAGAGATAGAGCCGGTCTCTAATCTCTCAAACCAAGTCAAAGCGTGGTGAGTAAGCGAATAGGGGAATAGGTATAGACGGACTATATCCTGATCAACCCCATTCTGCTTGTACGAGTTGGTAGTCTGAATGAATCGGTTGATGTGGGCGTTAGGATCGTCATGGGGTAAACCATGGAATTGGCAGAATTCCTTGATAAGCTGAACGATATGATGTTTAAGCTCGAAGGACGCGCCATCGATGACCGGATAGCTGATGGGTCCACCTCGACCTTCAATTGATGGTTTGGTGCTGTCGGCAAGCGTGACACGTGCAGCCATCGGTTGTCGGTTGCGGATGCATTTCTCCTTGGATCGTTCGGATGATCTTCTCAGGATCGGGTACGAAAGTGAGATATTCGAATCCGGATGATCGGGTCAAATATCGTTGTGTGCTGTGGGAAGGAATTTTCGAATGGAACAAGGAAAAAGGAAAAACCTAAACTAAACTACGGGATACTAGAAAGAAAAATTCGTCTGGAACGTCTTCAGATCTTACGGCTGACTCCCCGACAACGGCGCCAAAAACTTGACGCGCCACCAACAGTCGGTCGGGTTTTCATACTGTCGTCGGACCGTCCGTCAACGGCGGTGTCAGTGGAGTTTTAAAATTTATATGTGCGGGGCCTAAGTATACCTAGTTACTATTTGGTGTATAGTAATAAGGATGACCTAGGGTCGTTTTTTGAGTCAGTGTATTGTGGATCTTGGACTAAACAGGCGTGCTTATCAATCTAGCGGGTTTTAAAAGATTTAATTGGGGTTTTGTTTTTGTTTGTTTTTTTATACTTAGGCAGAAAATTTAAACTAAAGCGGAATAAATGTAAATAGCAGATAATCAAGAGAGGGGTGTTTGCTATGATTTCGGTAGCCTTATTGGTTGGAATGAGACTGTGTTCTAAAGGTTTGTATTTTATTTATTTCAAGTATTTTATGGAGTGAGCACTAGCCCCCTACTGATAGAGTTCTCGATCAGTATATCACTGGGCAACTAGGCTATCCTGATTCTGATCGGAGTAGTCTATCCAGCCCACAACACTAACCGGTGAAGGTATAGTGACCCTTCTCTGGGATGAAACCCTGGGTGCATGAATAAGGCGACAAACCAACTCGATGTCCGACCTTTCTTAACCCCACAATAATATCTAATCTAAATAAAACATTTAAGACCAAGTTTATAGAGTGTGCTTGATTACTTTCTATCGATGGTTTTGTTAGTCTGGGTGTTGAGTCATGACTCATGATTCACATAGACCGATAACAGCGACTCTTTCCGTGACTCTCACACTGTACTCCACCGGAGGTGTTTCCATTGTTGAACCAAGGACCTAGTCGGTACCAGCTCTGCTGATCACAGAGTTGCCGTTATTCCACAAGGCTTAGTAAATGCGGCTTTTCCTCGGCTTCCACGTGTTAACTACACCGGAGGTGTTGTCGATGCTATACCGAGTAATCAGCCGTTTTACGGTACCTTTACATTGCTTCATAAAAGCTAACCCAGACTACTTAACTAAGTTTGTATTTAAGCATAATATTATCCATCTATGATATAAACCAGCCCTTACTTTTAAGTCCCAATAAATCCCTAATTTGTCAACAGTGTAATATTCACGTTCAGTTAGAAAACCATATTTCCACGGGCACAGTGTACTTTACGTTCAAAGTAGAAAGCATTATTTCCACGGCTCCAGTGTACTTAGTGTTCAGTTTGAAAACCATATTTCCATAGCCACAGAGTACTTTGCGTTCAAATTAGAAAACAATATTTCCTCGATGACGATGTACTTAGCATTCATTTAGAAAGTGATGTGTACATGGCTTAACAAATCAGACCATGTTCATGTTTGACACAGATAACTAAGTACCTTTGATGGGGTTCGCGACGTCCCATCATAAAGGCCGTAATCACGTTTACTGGTTGAAAGGCGATTAGTTTAATAGGTTTAAAATCGTAGATAGAAAGTAAATCAAAGCACTATAATATCATTCCAACCAATTTACGACTAACTACATCATAGCAAACATGCAATATCACTACTCGCTAATCATGGCAATCAATCCTAAATCTAGCATGACAACATTAATAACAATCATCATAATGAAATAGATAAAGGATAGATATAACCGTAATAAGAGCGTAGCTGAATACAACTTGAACGTTACACGAGCAGAACTCCTAGTATGCGCCAAGCAATATTACAAGATTGCCCCTCTACTAACTAGCTACTAATCTACTACTAATAATAACATAAACCTAGAGAGAGAGTAGTGAGAGAAAGTGTTGAAGTATTTCTTGGTTGAGAAGTGTGTTGAAATGATGAAATGAGGCTTGTATTTATAGAGATCGCACAACCGTATCCGTAGACCGTATCCAAACCTTCAAACGCACAACCGTATCGCAAAGGTGAATAAAAATCAGATTTTTATCACCCAAACGCACAATACGGCTGAGCTGGACCGTATACGGCTGAACTGGACCGTATACGACTATGCATAGGGTGAATACGGCTGAACTGGACCGTATACGGCTGTGCATAGGCCGTATACGGCCTGCACAGACCGTATACGGTCTAGGTCCAGGCCGTATACGGCCTGGTTCAGTCGTATCCAGCTCCTTCGGTTCTTCGTTTCTTCGTTCGGGCGTAACTTCTTCGTCGTTTATCCGTTTTGAGCGTTCTTTATATCCACGCGTTTGTATTTTCCTAACGAAGAAAATGACATAAGTTAGAGGTCATAATTCTTTGTGGAGCTTAAAAGTGCTAAATTACGTGAACAGAAGATTCAATGATCGTTTGTGCTTTGTTTTACTCATTTTTAGGTTGTTTTTGTTGATTCTTGAAACATCGTCTATATTCTAGCCCTTATGATGAAATGTGATGTTTAAGTTCATATTCAAGTGTTTTCATTAATAATTGGGCCAAAATGGTGAGATAATGGCACACAAAAACATGACTTTTTGCGTGTCATCAAATATCCCACACTTAGACTTTGCTTGTCCTCAAGCAAAACTCAAAATTCTCACTTGCTTTTAGGAAAAACATTTTGAAAACACGAGTTTATTTTTGGGGCGAATCAAAATATCTTAAAGACTCCCATCCTCAAGCAACATATCCTGGAAATAAGCGAAAGTAAGGTATTCCTTTCCGAGGCCTGAAATGATTCTCTTAGGCATACTTTCAATTCTCGCGATCTTGGAATATACATGACTAGGCGATCTCACCAGGTGGTCACTCAATTCACTCAAAAGTATTTCGGGTTACCTATCAATCTAATCAAACGAAATCGCTCATAATCCAGTCATGCAACATCCATCATCATAGGCTTGCTCGAGAATCATATCTCCACCACTTAGGTGAGGACGGTGCTAGTTATCCCAGGACATTCAGAGTGGGTTGTAATGGCAGGTGAGGGTTACGGGGTATGGATAGGTGGGAAAGTTGTTGTAAAGGGTTTTGCTTATCTTAGGACTTCTAAACTTTTGGAAAACATTATTTAAACAACCTTTTCAATGAAAACGGAAACGGATAACAATACGGGAAGAAGATAGCTATTTTGACTTCTATCTTTTGAAAATAAACGAGGGAATTTATGACTTTTATAAGAGTGGGAATTTTTCGAGAGATTCGAAGCACTTAGCTTTATTCTATTTTCCTTTTTTTTCTTTTTCTTTTGCTTCTATTTTTGGACTTTTCTAGGGATTTTTATTTTGTTTCTTTCTTTTGCCCTTTTTGAAATCCTTTTCTTTCTTTCATTTTTTTCATCCTTCTGATGACTTTGCATTTACTTGGTGTCATTTTTTCACACCGTAAACTCTCAACTTTTGATTTTTATCAAGGGAACGCACGCGAGAGATTTTGAGTAAACACCAGTATTTGTGATTTGGAGTGATAGCAAAAAGGACATTTAAATGATCATTTTCCACAAGCTGAAAGTTTCTAAGATAAGTTTTGGTGGGTGTGGAATAAATGGTTTAAGTGTTAAAGGGTTTTGAAAGAAATGAACAGGCTAAGGCTCAACAGGGTTATCTAAGCGGATCATCAACACTAAAGATGAGTGTTGGAAGGGTTTTGGGTTTGAAGAGATATGATGAAAAAGGGGGTTAAATCCTAAGGAATGTCAATGTCATTTAACTGCACCTATACCGCGTACGGTACTCTACCAATGTGGTCTCGAAGTGCATACCAGGAGCAAGTTCTAATTCCGGATGCATGCATCGGCACACTCAAACAAACGAATAGTGAAGCATTAAAGATGAATGCTTGTATTGGCTCAAGATACCTCACTGCAAGTTTTTGGGTTTGTTTGTGCCTAGCCATGCGGTGCCCCTCTTAGATTATCATTTTAGACCTAAGAAATTCCTATATTATTTACTCTTAATTTCCAAAATATCCTACTCATATACGAAAATGTTCCTTCTTAAGATATTTTAACTCAAAAATTTTGAAATTTTTAGCAAAAGTGAGTTTTTATGAAAACTAAGCCAACTGAATGAGTGGCATCTCCACTGTCGAAGTTAAGCTTATGATTTTGAGAAACATTTTGAGTTTGCTTTTGGAAATAAGAATCTAACAAGCAAACCTAAGGTATTCTATACCGCTATCCCACACTTAGAGGAACATTGTCCCTAATGTTCTCTTACGTTGGGATTTGAGAAAAATCCCACACTTAGAGTTTGAACAAATCGGAAAATGTTACTCAAGTGTTTATTTTGGGCTGGAATCCCACACTTAGTGATAAGCTTGGGATATGGTATAGACTACTTTAATGAGAAATTAAAGCTAACAATCATATCAAAAATGAGAGTGAGAACGAGAGAACTCCCCTATCGATGCGAAGGTGGAAGGATGGAATTCTGGAAGATGCGCTGAAGAAGAGATCCTTGACAGGAATTCTTCTTTAGCGATGGCTCCATAAAGATCTTTTGGCATTAGCGTGCGCAGCTTACAAATAACAGCTTTGTCTTCCATCTTTACACTTCTTTCACTCTCTTGTGAAGATATCTCATAAGTGTGAACACGTTGGGTATATTTTTACCGACTTCTTATTATTGCTTTTTACCAAAAGTGCCTAATTCCAGAATGCGAAAAGATGTTTTAATTCAAAACGGGTTTTAAGCCATGTGTTTTTAAACGAGTTTGAGCATAATGCGTGAAAGTAGCACGCAAGTACCTCAAATTCTTGAAACACATGTCTTGTTAGAATTTAATTCCTATTTTCCTGGATTTAGGTGGTAAAAGCTGAAGTGGTGTTTTGAAAGCATTTTGATACCCAAGTGTGAAAGATAGTCAGAGATATATCACTTCTTGGAATTTAAAAACTAATACTAATACTAAGGATACTTATTGCACGGGTTGCCTCCCGAGAAGCGCTTCTATTTAGAGTCGAGGGCTCGACTTTTCCTCTTGGATCAGCCAGAAGAGGAATTCCCAGGACTTGGGATGCGGAATGGAAGTGTCCTGGGGTTTGGTGGGTAGAATCTCATAAAATGTCGTGCGACGACTTCTGTGATGTTTGGGATTCTCGCCACATGAAGAGGATAGGTATGGAAATGCTCCTCAACAGTCCTTTGCAAGTATAAAAGATCCATTATAGCATCTTGGATTGCCTTGGAGATTGGTCCATTAGTGTCCACAAGGGTGGCTCCATCGTGCTCAAGAGTCTCACGCACCGGTCGATCTGTCCATAGGGTGTCCATAAATCCGAAGAACCGTAGGTGGATGTCCTCATGAGTGGCATTGCTGATGTCCCTCCCTAGTTCTTCGATGGATTCGAATATGCCTTGGATCAGCTGTTTCTGATGGTCGGTATACGTGAGCTCTGGTTTCAGGAAGATGTTAATCATCCTGTTGTAGACCTCTCGCAACCCATTGTGGAATAGCTGTCTGGGCTGCTCCCATAGGATAGAACCGAAAATGTCCTTAAGTCGTTCAGAGACGAAATATGCAACATTAACCGTCAAACCTTTTGGAACTGAAGAAGGGATGGCACGTGCTCTCTCGTCTGAACTGACTTGTTCTAACTTTTCGACGATTATCTGGGCGTGATGCTCGATAGTGCAACTGATGAAAAACCTGTGTGGTGAGGACTCGTCAATGTGATCATTATCTGCCAAAGAATCTAGAAGTCCTTTGAGATCCGTCATTAGCTGAACATCTACTTCATTTTCAGGGTTCCCAGTAGCATAATCCATGTTGTGTCTGAAATTTTGGAGAAACTCCATCTGTTGGCGCGAATATGGAAATGCGGACCTGATAAATGCTTGATACACCTGGCCATACGTGGTTTTCTGTGTTTCATAGAATTCCTCTTCATCGGGGAAAGGCTCATCATTGTCTGATGATTCTCCTGCGAGGTCGTTGGCGAAGGCGTTGATGCGACTAACTAGATGTTGCGGACTCAGGTAGGAGTTGGCTTGATAGACCTCATATTCAGTCTCAATGTCCTCAATAATATCCCTCTGACGTTGCGTGTATTCAATAGTAGAATCTCGTATAATCGCAATCAGAGTTCGAAAATCCTCCCCGTGTTCTTCAATAGCACTAAGCATTTCTTCTGGTTCAGACACGATCGGGATTTCGATATTTCCTATAATAGGAGGAGGGATAATGACTGGAGGGGGAATGACTGGAGTGAGGTGAAGGCGAATGGAGCGAGTATCAATCGGAACATCAATGAAAACAATATCGTCCTCGTCACCCCATATTTCTGAAGTGTCTGGAAACTCAACAGCGTTGGTGAGTGGTTGAGACTTGTTGGTGATCTGTGATACTGGCTGGGAAGAGTCCATCTCGATATCCCTCTCGTCCTGGGAATCAGAATCATCGCTTGATCCATATGTACCTCCAAGCTCAAAATGTGATCGAGGCTCGGATGAGTCAAGGGGTGGAATCCCTCGAGGAGGTATATGTGGCTTGAGTAGAGACTCATCATCCAGGGAGTGGTCAATCGAAGGTTCCTCTGAGTCGCTCTCCGGCAGAGGGATGAAGTTCAAAGCGTAGTCTATCTGCATGATCTCTGCGGTCGGAGGGTGTGTCTCAGGTGTAGCTTCCACTGGCTCTTCCTCTTCTTCTTCTATCTCCTCTTCTTCTTCCTCAGTTTCCTCTTCTATCTCTTCTTCCTCAGTGTCGGAAGAAATCATGATGGGCTCGTCAGACATAGAGGTGTCTGGTTCAGTGTCATCATCCGTGGTAACTCTTCCTGTCGAAATCGCACATATCTCCGCATGCTCTATGATAGACTGATCAGCTTGATCGATCTTGAAGGTGATAGTCTCTCCATGAGATCTAAGACTGATAGTCTGAGAGTAAACATCTATGATAGTGCGTGCGGTGTTCAAGAATGGTCTACCTAAGATGATAGGGATATGGACATCTTCCTGAATGTCCATCACTACGAAGTCTGTGGGAAATAGGAACTTATCGACTTGAACCATGATGTTCTCAGCTATTCCCTTAGGGTATCTAATGGATTGGTCAGCTAGCTGGACACTCATTTTGGTTGGTTTAAGGGGTCCTAATTCCAATCTAGTGTAAAGCGAATAGGGCATCAGGTTGATACTGGCTCCTAGGTCGGCTAGAGAGTGTATCATGCCCGAGTGATAGATTGAACAGGGAAGGGTAAAGCGTCCAGTATCTCCTAATTTCTCAGGGATAGAGTTCTTTATAAGAGCTGAACATTCTGTGTTCAGTGGGATATTGGATACTTCGGGTATCTTATCCTTTGTCGACAAGAGTTTTAGGATGTATTTTGAACTGGAAGGGGTTCGGGACACGGTGTCCACGAACTTTCCATCGAGACGGAAGTCGTTAACCTTATAGGCTTTCTTAAGATGGCCAGGAAATGGGATGTGTACTTCCCTTTGTGGTGTAGGGACAGACGGGGACTCAACTGTCGGCGGGACAGGAGTATCTCTCTTCACCGGAGAAGGAGTGGGAGGTTGGCTCGGTGCCACCTTCTTGTCTGTAGTACTCATCTGTTTGGCCTCTTCTACGTGTGGGTTCTGTACCGTATTACTAGGGAGATTACCCTGGGGCCTAGAGTCAAGACGTTGGGCTAGCTGTCCTATCTGGGTCTCAAGATTTTTGAGAACGGCCAGTTGGTTCCTAATGAATAGATCGGTTTGGTCCTGCCTAGCGCTAGTCTTTTGGTTAGTTTGGTGCTGGCATTTGGATGAACTTAGTGAGGGTATCATCCGTACTAGTAATGGGCACTATGGTCTTGGAGGGTTCGGTCGATTGATCTGCGTTGGGTGCAGTCAATGATAGTGGTTGGTTATAGGTGAGTTGGGGTTGTTGTTGGTAAGTCGGGTACCTAGGTTGGTAGTTGGGCTGAAAGGGTGGTTGGTTCCTAGGTGGGTATTGAGTGCCTCTAGTCCTAGGTGGAGAGGTTCGAGCGAAGCCAGGTGGATTTTGTTGGCGAGCTGGAAATTGAGCATAGTAAACCATTCCATCAGCAGGATCTTCGTACTCAACCTGATAACTTTCTGTTGGGAGGTTGCCATAGTTCTGGCATACATGAATTTGATGCTGGGATGGTTTCTTCATTTCGCCGATCTGCTTCGTCAGGTGCTCGATCTTCTCTGTCAGAGATTTGATAGCTTCGGTCTGAAATGGATTGGGTGCAGCAATCGGTGCTGATGATGAGGAATGCTCACCAGAGTTTCAATCGTGATGGTGCATCGTCATATTCTCGATCAAGTTCCAAGCTTCCTCATCGGTGAGTTGCATGAAATTGCCTTGAGCAGCGGCATCAAGGGTAATGCGATGGTTCGGAGCGAGACCGTTGTAAAACGTGCACAGCTGACTGGTTTTCTCTATAAGGTGGTTAGGGCGTTTGTTTAACAGACTCTTGTATCTCTCCCATGCTGTGTAGATAGATTCATCATGAGCTTGGTGGAAGTTCATGATGTCATTCTTGTACTTGGTTTGCTTAGCTCGAGGAAAGTACTTAGTAAGGAATTTTGTAGCCATATCCGTCCAGGAGGAGATAGAGCCGGTCTCTAATCCCTCAAACCAAGTCAAAGCGTGGTGAGTAAGCGAATAGGGGAATAGGTATAGACGGACTATATCCTGATCAACCCCATTCTGCTTGTACGAGTTGGTAGTCTGAATGAATCGGTTGATGTGGGCGTTAGGATCGTCATGGGGTAAACCATGGAATTGGCAGAATTCCTTGATAAGCTGAACGATATGATGTTTAAGCTCGAAGGACGTGCCGTCGATGACCGGATAGCTGATGGGTCCACCTCGACCTTCAATTGATGGTTTGGTGCTGTCGGCAAGCGTGACACGTGCAGCCATCGGTTGTCGGTTGCGGATGCGTTTCTCCTTGCATCGTTCGGATGATCTTCTCAGGATCGGGTACGAAAGTGAGATATTCGAATCCGGATGATCGGGTCAAATATCGTTGTGTGCTGTGGGAAGGAATATTCGAATGGAACAAGGAAAAAGGAAAAACCTAAACTAAACTACGGGATACTAGAAAGAAAAATTCATCTGGAACGTCTTCAGATCTTACGGCTGACTCCCCGGCAACGGCGCCAAAAACTTGACGCGCCACCAACGGTCGGTCGGGTTTTCACCCTGTCGTCGGACCATCCGTCAACGGCGGTGTCAGTGGAGTTTTAAAATTTATATGTGGGGGGCCTAAGTATACCTAGTTACTATTTGGTGTATAGTAATAAGGATGACCTAGGGTCGTTCTTTGAGTCAGTGTATTATGGATCTTGGACGAAACAGGCGTGCTTATCAATCTAGCAGGTTTTAAAAGATTTGATTGGGGTTTTGTTTTTGTTTGTTTTTTTATACTTAGGCAGAAAATTTAAACTAAAGCGGAATAAATGTAAATAGCAGATAATCAAGAGAGGGGTGATTGCTATGATTTCGGTAGCCTTATTGGTTGGAATGAGACTGTGTTCTAAAGGTTTGTATTTTATTTATTTCAGGTATTTTATGGAGTGAGCACTAGCCCCCTACTGATAGAGTTCTCGATCAGTATATCACTGGGCAACTAGGCTATCCTGATTCTGATCGGAGTAGTCTATCCAGCCCACAACACTAACCGGTGAAGGTATAGTGACCCTTCTCTGGGATGAAACCCTGGGTGCATGAATAAGGCGACAAACCAACTCGATGTCCGACCTTTCTTAACCCCACAATAATATCTAATCTAAATAAAACATTTAAGACCAAGTTTATAGAGTGTGCTTGATTACTTTCTATCGATGGTTTTGTGAGTCTGGGTGTTGAGTCATGACTCGTGATTCACATAGACCGATAACAACGACTCTTTCCGTGACTCTCACACTGTACTCCACCGGAGGTGTTTCCATTGCTGAACCAAGGACCTAGTCGGTACCAACTCTGCTGATCACAGAGTTGCCGTTATTCCACAAGGCTTAGTAACTGCGGCTTTTCCTCGGCTTCCACGTGTTAACTACACCGGAGGTGTTGTCGACGCTATACCGAGTAATCAGCCGTCTTACGGTACCTTTACATTGCTTCATAAAAGCTAACCCAGACTACTTAACTAAGTTTGTATTTAAGCATAATATTATCCATCTATGATATAAACCAGCCCTTACTTTTAAGTCCCAATAAATCCCTAATTTGTCAACAGTGTAATATTCACGTTCAGTTAGAAAACCATATTTCCACGGGCACAGTGTACTTTACGTTCAAAGTAGAAAGCATTATTTCCACGGCTCCAGTGTACTTAGTGTTCAGTTTGAAAACCATATTTCCATAGCCACAGAGTACTTTGCGTTCAAATTAGAAAACAATATTTCCTCGATGACGATGTACTTAGCATTCATTTAGAAAGTGATGTGTACACGGCTTAACAAATCAGACCATGTTCATGTTTGACACAGATAACTAAGTACCTTTGATGGGGTTCACGACGTCCCATCATAAAGGCCGTAATCACGTTTACTGGTTGAAAGGCGATTAGTTTAATAGGTTTAAAATCGTAGATAGAAAGTAAATCAAAGCACTATAATATCATTCCAACCAATTTACGACTAACTACATCATAGCAAACATGCAATATCACTACTCGCTAATCATGGCAATCAATCCTAAATCTAGCATGACAACATTAATAACAATCATCATAATGAAATAGATAAAGGATAGATATAACCGTAATAAGAGCGTAGCTGAATACAACTTGAACGTTACACGAGCAGAACTCCTAGTATGCGCCAAGCAATATTACAAGATTGCCCCTCTACTAACTAGCTACTAATCTACTACTAATAATAACATAAACCTAGAGAGAGAGTAGTGAGAGAAAGTGTTGAAGAATTTCTTGGTTGAGAAGTGTGTTGAAATGATGAAATGAGGCTTGTATTTATAGAGATCGCACAACCGTATCCAAACCTTCAAACGCACAACCTTATCGCAAAGGCGAATAAAAATCAGATTTTTATCACCCAAACGCACAATACGACTGAGCTGGACCGTATACGGCTGAACTGGACCGTATACGACTGTGCATAGGGTGAATACGGCTGAACTGGACCGTATACGGCTGTGCATAGGCCGTATACGGCCTGCACAGACCGTATACGGTCTAGGTCCATCCGTATACGGCCTGGACCAGCCGTATGCGGCCTGGTTCAGCCGTATCCAGCTCCTTCGGTTCTTCGTTTCTTCGTTCGGGCGTAACTTCTTCGTCGTTTATCCGTTTTGAGCGTTCTTTATATCCACGCGTTCGTATTTTTCTAACGAAGAAAATGACATAAGTTAGAGGTCATAATTCTTTGTGGAGCTCAAAAAGTGCTAAATTACGTGAACAGAAGATTCAATGATCGTTTGTGCTTTGTTTTACTCATTTTTAGGTTGTTTTTGTTGATTCTTGAAACATCGTCTATATTCTAGCCCTTATGATGAAATGTGATGTTTAAGTTCATATTCAAGTGTTTTCATTAATAATTGGGCCAAAATGGTGAGATAATGGCACACAAAAACATGACTTTTTGTGTGTCATCAGTCTCTTCTGCCGTCACACCCATTTCAATCCCACGTCCATACATTATACATACATGTATATGGTATTGGGTTGGGCCAGCAAACAATTACATGTTCACTGGCCCACCCACCAAGCACATGATCGATTGATCGCTCGCCTTTTGGTTTTCCAGCCTTTTTGATTCTTCGTCGCTACACACGAACATCAAACTTGGGCTGGGCCTTGACTTGACTTGGGTTGGGCTTTGTTTGGGCTTGGGCTTACATAAACCAAATTCACTCATCACTAAATTCGCTCACCAACTAATATAACGATTACATTTGACAATAACGATTACTAATTATCTAGAAAGCTGTTGTCACACAAAATGCACCAACAGACTCCCCCTTGACAATAATTTCAAGATAACTTTTTGATGTCTTCGTTAATCTTCTAGAATCGATTGTCACACTAGATGTACCATAATAAATGTTTAAATAGTTCCAAGTTATTAGAATCAAATGTTTTGCCTAATTGTATAAACACGTGTCAATATAGGAGAACATTGTTGATCTTGCAACTACAAGGATGACCATGATAATAAATATGAAATTTCATATTAAAAATCAACGGCTATGAGTATACACGAGTTTAAAGTCTAGTACACTTATATTACTAATTCTCATGATAAATTTACGACATTGTCTAAAATATCAATACATAAATATTTGCTACAGGCTGATTTATATTTCCATACATTTCACCACTCAATGGCACTAACAATAATACTGATGCTATAAATCAAATACGATATTGAAGAAGGCGTGCATAGCACGGGTAGTATTGTTGCACGATTCAATTCCTGAAATAAACCAACACTCTTATAAAGCGTTACGTTTGTAGTAGTTTATTAAAAGTTGGCATACTCCCTAAGCTCCTCTCAAATACCTAATTACACCTGAGGTTGCGACTTTATATCAACGCATTAGTTTAAATCGGTCATGGTGAAGTGTTTCTTTGTCTTCGTGTTTGGGTTGAGCATGCTTTTATTATTCGGTTCTTTCGCACATTTGGTTTACTGTTCATCGGTTTAGTTAGTGGTCTCGTGTTCAGTCATTTATTGTTGACCATCAATCTTTTGGTGGTTGTAATCATACAAATTTGATACTTGTATGCTATCAATCATGATATATTGGTATTAAGAAATGAAGAATATATTTGTTCATCGTGGTTAAATCAAACACATTAGAATCAAAGATCGTTGATGCTAAAAGTTTAAAATAGTTCAAGTTATTAGAGTCAATTGTTTCGCCTAATTGTATAAACATGTCTTACTATAATAGAACACTATTGATCTTAAAGATTTTCATTTGGGTTAAATTGGTCCGAGTATTTAAAGGGTTATGGTGGTTGTAATAAGAATGTGACTATTTTCAAAATATACTCGTCGTACGTATTGATGAAAATATTGAAATGGCAGACGTATTATGTGGCATTCATAAACAAAACTATTATTACTAAATTGCGAAATTGAGAGCTTGAGTGGTGTGCCACCTATAGTGAAGTACTTTAAGGGCATACCAAAACAAGGATTAACATATGCACATAATTGTACTCCATCTGAGATTGAATATTGAACTCAAACCGCATGCGTGTTACCTTCATACAATGTTTTAAAAACCGGAATTTGAATCAGACCGAAGAGGGGTCTGGTTCCAGTCGAACCGGTCGGACCGGACTGTCTCACCGGCTCAAAACTGGCCATAACACGTTTTTTTAGAAAAGATTCAAAATCCCGGTCCAACCGGTCCGGTTCCCGGTTGAACCGGTCAAAACCGAAAAAATTGTCAATTCTTTGACTGGTCAACTTAACCCAAATCGGTTTTCAACCAGTCGAAAATCTCTAAAATCCTGGTCCGGCCGGACCAGTTGAACTGGTTTTGAAAACATTTCCATCATATGATATTTTGAGATTGCCACTAGCTCAATTGAAAGTAAACACTCAAAAATTTCAGCAAACGTACACTCATTAGTAAATCTAATTCACCTGATCGATTAGTTCAATTTTTTTGCCATTAGGTTTTAAAAGACTCGCTCGATCTATTTCAAACATCGTTACTAATTAATTAAAAGGGCTCCGATTTTGTTCAAATTTTGCCGACTAATTTGGCTACACTACGAAAAAAATGTCATTTTACCACACTATTTTCTCTACACTTTTAGAAAATGTGTAAATTTTTTGAAAAAAATATAAGATTTTTCACACTTATATATATAAGAAAGAAAAACTCACACATGTATTAAGTGTGAAGAAATTACAATTTTTCAACACTTAAAAGTGTGGAATTTTTATTTTTTGTAACACATGGTTTTTCCACATAAGAGAAAATGTGGATAAATTGGGTGTTACAAATATTTTTCCACACTTTTAAGTGTTGACAAGTTGTAATTTCTATACACTTTTAAGTGTAAACTTTCTTTCCTCACAGTTATATATGTGAAGATTTTGGTGATTTCCACACTTATTAGTGTAACAATTTTCTCGACACTTAAAAGTGTGTGTGAATAATATAACATAATTTCACACATTTTAATAAAGTGTGGATTGATGATATTTTTATTGTAGTGCCATATTGATGAATTTCGATAGACTGGGCTTCTTGAATCCGATTTACATCACGTACGTTTTTGACTCTTTGTAGCCGAAGCTTTTATTTCTATTTATCTATATTTTTTACTTTTTTCTTTTAAATTTGTTACGTGTTTCATAATTTCGTTGATGACACATAAGGCATTCAATAAGCACTTGTTAATTATTATCATTGTCATTTTCCCTTTAAAAGTAAATGATAATGACAATAATGACTAAAACGAAGCAAACATGCATAAGATGCATATTATGGTAATAGAGAATTCAACGACACTCTTAATAGTCTTAATAAAAAAAACTTTTAAATATATATAGTTGTCTAGAAGTTTATATGGAATTTAATTTCACGAGGGAGCGAGGAATGTATATATACATATCCATGTAACTTAACATGCGGGTTAATAAACTAATAAAATTAAGCTTAGTGATAAATGCAACAAATGTTTTTATTCATACACCAATTTATGTGCATATTAATGCAGTATTGTACAATGCATATATTTGTTGTATGCATCAAAAAATGTGTTGTACATGTTAACACCATAGAAGCAACAACTCTCGGTATATATGAAATTGCTTTTATGAAATTAAGTTTCCCTCGTTATAAAGGGTGTGTCGAGGTAGAATGTCTAAATGGATTGAGATTTATTTATTTCACGGTATACCTTTAGAACTACAGTGTAATTCATCAACCTATTTGATATATATGTACAATCTGCGAAAACATACATTGTGTATTTATGTATCTAGCAAGACTCGAATCACGATTTGTTAGTTAGTGGGATCCCTATCGCTAAGCCAAATACCCATTAGTATTGAGGTTATTTTTTTTAGTTGTACAAACGGGGTCCTAATCAAGACATGTCGCATGAAGCTAATGTGTTAGATTTATTCTTCATCTTAATAGTTGCGTGTTACAATGTATAACCACTTAAAATACTTATTGACTTCAAAATTTAGCGGTATCGAATTATATTAATTATAAAACTAATTGAATAAACTTTTAAAAATGAAAAGTGATCATTTTTTTCATATAGAATATATGTTTTTGCATCAAGGTTATAGATTATTTTATATTGTTATCATTTTTCACCATCATTTATTATCCATCAAGGTTTAAGAATTTATTATCATATTTTACCTATGATTTATTATCAAATTTTACTTTTTTACTATTATTTAGTGTAATAGTTAATCAATCATTATTACATCAAAACTCAAAATTTATAGTAGATAGATTATCAAAAATAACAATAGTTATTTACAACATATATCATCAAAAAAATCTACTGTATTTGACAAGACCACACCATGCTCCTATACCTAGCCATATAATCAAGTCTATGACATCAATCACCACCCCCTCCCTCCCCAGCTTCCTTCCTTTTACAAACATTTGACTTTCTTTTTCCTTGTTTTTTAGTCATTTAGAGCAACTCCATATTGAAGCAGTTAAAAATGAAATGTGGCGGCTCGATACATTTTGGATCGGTTCATTTATATTTATAACCGCTTATTGATTCTAATTTTGAAAAAAAATGGTTATAATGAAGTAATGAAGTACAGTTCTAATTAATACTCCGTGATAATAATAATATTAAAGTCGATGATAAAATCGATTTGGTTGTTGGGGACTGGGGCATTGAAAAGTTTGCATTTATTACGACTGAGTTGTTTTTTATCCTTATTTCTATTCTATATTCACAACGAGTTGTTTTTTAAAAATAAACAAATAAATCAACTTACTCCAAATTTCAAGTAATGGAATCCGGTTGCACATCTCCACCACCACAAAAAAAAAAAAAAAAAAAAACCCACACAATATGAAAATAAAATATTAAAAGAAAAAGTCACAAGGCTTATCGAGTCTGTGAACTCAATTGATAGGGAAAACAGGCTAAAACTTTGGGTTTTGAATGATAGTATGGGTGAATCATCTCGAAAGAAGCAAGTTTGGGATAATCAACTGGATGATCGTCCTGGTGATGATGCTTATTTCTACTTAAGTTTGTTCCTCGGCAGAGATCGAATTCAGGATGCTAAACATAAACTTGAAATTAAAGATACACTGGATGTTATCGAAGAATCTATCCGAAAGAAGAATGAAATCCTTGAGACGTTGAAAAAGTATAAAAAAATATTATATGTATGTATGTTCTAGATATGTACCGGTGCGATGCACGACAATTTTAATTATTCAGTTAGTATCTCTTCATTGACAATTTGAATTATTCAATTAGTAGTACCTATTCATATATATATATATATATATATATATATATATATATATATATATATATATATGTACCCATTGTTAATAATTATATTTTGTATACTTCTATACAATTAAAAATATGAAAATAGTGATTCAACAAAAATGGCACCTAGCAATAAAGCGCATTGAATTGTAATTTTAGTTAGATTTAGTTAATTGATAAATTATGGCATGCAAATGATATTTCCAGGCCTTTTCAATAAGATAAATAATAAATAAATTATAGACAAACACATTGAGTGTTAGAAAAATTTATATGTAAAATAAAGTAGGTACGATTTAGAAAACATAAACTTTAATTTTACTACATTGAATGAAAAGTAACTAAAATGTTCTTTTATGATGATGATGATTATGTATAAATTACATTTCTAGATTAAACAATATTTAGCCATTTACAATTAATGTAATATTAAAGTTATAAATCTTTATATAAAAAGGAAAAAGAACTAAAAAACTATTGTATTTCTACTGTTCATATAATATAAGAGCGTTATGCATTTACGGTTTACCATTGCTGGTAAATGTATGACTTCTCAATGTACCAAATTTATGAGAACACCAACCAACCGCGTCACAAATGTCATAATACTAATTCTACTCGAGGTACAAAAACTGTTTGGTGTAACTATTGAACTTCCAATTTTACAACTTCCAATTATAATTAAATTTTACTTGGCTTTGTGAAATGATTACACTGTCGATCAGTCACCTCCCATGTAAATTTATATAAATACGGAGTATATGATATGATGATTTAGGGATCGAGTAAATAAACAGCATATATACTTACTAGCACTCAATTAAGTATCATATCTATTTATATATTTTTTAATTAAAATAAAAATTTTATTCTAAACATTCAAATTACAATTAAACAAATGGAATTTAACGTCTACAAAGCAGAGACGATCGAGAAGTTGCAAGCAGAAGTGAACATAGAGACGAGAAGAATGAAGTCCAAAGTATGTACACGTCCATGTAGGAAAAGTTTGATGAAACAAAGAGTTTGAAGAAGGAATTTGAAAAGTTACCCACTTCAGAATTCAAAAATTCTTTTATTGCTTCTCTTGAAAAACTTCTCAAATTAAAAGAAACATTTTCGACGCAATTCTCTACTTTATTATCTTCCTTTGATAAAAGCGAAGAAAAAAAGATTTCATTTATCGATACATTTTAAAACTTGTAATATTATTATCATTCTTTTTTTTATCGAAAGTAATATATTAGTGTGTTTGCTACATGCATGCATGTAGTTTTATGTTTCCATGCTATTATTTATATTATTATCTTCAATATTTATAAGAGAAATGTGGAGGCTGGAAATTTAAATTAACATAAATAACTGCTCCAAGACTTTTAAATAACCGTCCCTCTTTTATAATAAATATAATAATAATATAAATAAGATTCTATAAAACACTTTTATATTTTTACTATTTATATAATATTAGAGATCTTAATATATTTGTACTAGTATATATGTATAATAATATAAAATATAATACGTAGTATAATAAAATATACGGAGTAATAATACTATATAAATATTAAGTAATATACTAATGTGTATGAAATGACGCTAAAAGATAAACCGATCCAAATGTTCAGGTAAACCGCTACAAGTATATAATAGTTTGATTTTTTGAAGAGTCAAACAATTAATTAAATAGTCAATTCGAACATCACGGCAAAACCACAACTTCAAGAGTGTAGGGATCGACGCGTCGACGATTGATTTTACTAAATGTTAGCCAATTAAATATAACGTCGCGGTAAAACCATCACTGTTTTTGAAAGGTCCCCTTGTTTGAAATATTATGGAGTATATATATAACTTCATCAATTGACTTTTTTATCATATATTACAACGTATAATTTTTACCACATTTAATTTTGTAAAAAAAAAAAAGATACCAATCCTAATGGCATCTTCATCCTCAAATCTTTCCAGAAAAATAAGAGACCCAGAGATACTACCCCACCAATAATGTCAACGTCTCGCAAAAATATTTGCCCTCAACAAGGAATGCCACATGTTTGTGAAATGTGTAACGAGGGTAAATATTTGGCTGAAAAGAAAAGAATTGAACGATATCTAACTCTGATAAATGATTCAAACAAATGGAACCAGGAAGACGAAGAACATATACGTCAGTTACTTCAACGCATCGAGGAACATAGAGCAAATATCGTGAGATGGGATGAGATGATAACGATTAAGACTAAGACTATTTATGGTACAGACTCTTAAAATGTATGTAATATGTTTATATGTTATATATGTTATATATTAATATGTTAATTAGTACAGACTCTATTATTTATGAGTAATATATGAAATACCTTATCGATCTCTTTCATGATATATACTCCGTTACGTAAATAATTTGCATACATGAAATTAGTAAGATATGTAAAACATGTTTATACATTAAACCTTGGTTGTGTTCATTTTCTTTTGTCGCATTATTGTATTTATTTATAAAGAAATTTAGTGATTAGACAATAGATAAAATGCTAATAAAATAATGAATACAAAGCTAATAAAATTTGGAAGAAGGTTGTAGCAAAATGATAAAAAAAAAAATTGATGGACTGTCGATACAAATACTTGTTCACTCACTTTATTTTTGTCTTTGTTTTGTAAATGAAATATTGTTATTACTCTAATTCAGGCACATGAAAAAAATGCATTTCATTGGTCTATTTTGCACTTTTATAGTTTTATATCCAAATTCGGTTTAATTAATTCTCGTCCGTGACCATTTTGATTATTGTTCGTGTCTACAAAATTGATCAAATAAAAGTAAAATTACTCTTTAGAGTCAGATAAAAAAGGATAGTGGATTTATCAAAAGGAGCGATGGAAATATCATCACCTGTTCCTTAAAGGTTAGTAAAATAATGGGAGTAGTCCAATCGAAACCTGCAAAATTAGCTATATAGGGTACCACATGCATTATTCTGCGCAACACTTCTCCCCATGCTCCAGGCCGAAACAGTAACAAGAAAGTTGAGTAATACGTGAGTATAATAATATGGGAACCGCTCCATTTATATCTTTAAAGGTTGAGACGTTGAGTAGGGTTGAGTATAACAATTCGATACTGTACAATATAATCTCGAAACTTGCAAAGTTGAAAATGCATTAAATTTGGAGTGGGGTTGTTTAATTTAGAGTTGCATTCAATTATTCAATCTCATTAATGTTATATATTCTCAAGCTATTTTATAAATATATGTAACTCTTGCATTAAAATATCCAAACAATAACATGTATCAATATCAATATGTAACCATTGTGGTATCCAGTGTCCTCCTCTTTAGTCTTTACCCAAAAAGAAAAATATGAAGATTTTCCCTTTCCCTGGCCTATTCAATTGTGATACTCTTTTGCATATACTTTTATACTTATTAAGTATGATATGATACTACATAGCAACCACTATTTCCCAGTTATATCTTCTCCAAGATCCCACTCTCTCAATCTATCGGAACATTGAAAAGAAAACGTGTTTATAACAGCATTGTAAACAATCACATTTTCCCTGTTATAGATGTGACATCCGTCACCAAACCGTTATCGTAGTTCAAGCCGTAAAAAGTCAATTTTTAAATTAATAATTTCAAGGATTTCTTTACATCAAAGTCTTCGTTTTTGAAAAACGAATCCAGCATAAAAAGAATCATCGCAATCAGACACGTAACGGAGAAGATACGAGGCTAAACGTAAACGCGTTAATAATTTGAAAACTTAAGAGAATATGCGCAATATGATTAAAAAAATGTAATTATAATTCATTTATATATATTAACAATTATAATATATTATTAATAAGCTAAGTAAAAGCATATAACACGTTAAAAAGATAAAAACTGAATTTTTTACGAGGTTTCACGGTTCAGGTCATAACTTTCTTATTCAGACTCCAAATGACATGAATCCAAAGCCCACGGTCTCTAAAATCATTGTGCTATAATATGTCCAAGTATTAGCTTATAATTCCTTCAAGAAAAATCGAACCAATACCATCCTTGATGGATCCGTCCGATCGGCCCAACCCAAAAACCCTAACTTGGGCCCAAACCATTCTATACCTATAAATACAAACTTAAACTAAACCCTAACCCCTTTTCACCCTCAGAAATTCATTCATGCTGCTGTCCTTAGGAGTTCTACCGACCAAAACAAAGAAACCCCAAGATCGAGTCGAGTTTTTGGCTTTCGGGTGCTACGTCTTGTGTATTCGTGTAGGTAACCTTATAAGCCCTTCTCGAATAAACTTTCTCTATATTTTCTGAGATGTTCTAGGTCTTTAAATATGATGAATAATAGGTTATAGAATTTATAACATGAGGATAATGCGTTTTATTAACCCGAAAGTTATACATCCGTTAATCACAAAATCTGTTCAGATTTTTCAGTCACGATCGGCGATCGATTTGACCTATTTACATTCATTTTCAGACTTTAGCCAAAACTAAAGAGTTGTAGATCTCGATGTTTTACATATTTTCGAGTGGCTTCGGCCTCTAAAACTCATTGTATTATTTTATAAAAAAATATTTTATAAACTGCTACAGTGTATAAAGAATTTTCAGAAAACTTCTGTAAACTTTATTCGGGTTGATCAACTTATTTCTAATCATTATGGGATTTATGAATCTACGATCTAGGTTAAATCCTTTGTGTAAGAAAATGGATATTTTTATATTTATAAGTTGAGTTTAATTATTAGATTTAAAAGGGTGTGTTGTTTAATGGGTATAACTTAAGATTTTGGTTTAAGATTTATGTGTCGGTTTGAGAAGGGCATAACTTGGTCGTTTTACAATATTTTTTGATGAAACTTGAGTCTAAGCACAAGTATTGAGAGTCTAATTTCAAATGATTTTGGTTACGTATCCAAATGTTGAGTTTAAGTTAGTCAAAACAATTTTACAAAATTGGGTGTCATTTTTGAGTTTTTTTGGTTCATAATTATAGTTAACTTGTGGATTTTTGAAACGTGTGTTGAACCAAGATTTGAGTCTTTAGATTTTTACTAGAATAGTATCAAGTTTTTAACAATGTTCTGTAAAAATATTATTGATCTTGTAATTTTTTAAGTATTTTAAGTAAATTGTAACTTTTGTGTGTTCAGAAATCATTGTTGTTTCTGAACAGATTACTTATGTGAATTTTTAAAAATATTTAGCTAATGAAATAGATTTTGGAAAAATTTCAGAATGTTCTTAACACATTAACTGTCACTGGTTAAATTTGTAGAATCAAATGATTTCATTAAGTCGTGTTTAAAAATTCATAAAGTGGTACAAAATTCTGGACAGAATCTAAAATACACAATAGAGTTGATTTTTATAAAGATACATGAGGTTTGGTTGTGAGGAAACTTAGTGGAGGTGATTTGGACTTGGGATACAATGGAAGGACATAGATATGTCTAGGTTGTAACTTCTATGCGTATATGTTCATTTTTAGATTGGTGAGTTATTTGGTGGATTCAATTGAGAGCAATACTTACTTTGATATTTAAGGTGAGTTTTCGTGGCCCCGTTTTAATTTACTTATTTTCAAATTGGGGGAAAAGTATGTTCTTGTTTTATAAATGGTTTTTCATACTGTGAACGTTTTTATTTCTATTTTTGGACATATGCTTGAAATCTGTAACACTATGTGACTATGTGCATTGGTTGTTGGATTTATTTTACAAGGCCTTGCTCCCTTAGGAGTGAGTACCTGATGTATACTTTTTGTATGCATTAAAGCCACGTTTATTTACAAGGCCTTGCTCCCTTATGAGTGAGTGAGTGAGTACCTGATGTATACTTTTTGTATGCATTAAAGCCACTGTTGAAGTAGCTACTGCCATTTGAGATGTTGTTTGGGTCGTACTCCTTCGTGGGGTGATGACAGATTTGTGAGGTGTTTTGGTTATATTATATCACTTGTGTACCTTTTCATATGCATTGTCCTACTAACTTATTTTCATCACCGCAAAATATTTATTTTTCTGGTGTCAGGTTTCAAACCTACGAAACTCACCAACATTCGCGTTGACGTTTTTGAGCATAACTTTTCAGGTTATACTAGTGGAGTTAAAGCAGAGGATAAGAGAACTTAGTGGACCACATAGGTTGCATTAAGAGGTATTCAAGGCTTGATACATTATAGTTGTTTGTGAAGGCATGTTTTGCCATAATATTGTTGTGTACATTTGTTTGTAAGACTTTGAATTCATTGATGAAATGTATGCATGACATGAACCGTTATTCATGTTGTTGGCATCATGACACATCGGATATTTTATTTCATATAGATTTCTTTATAATGATGTGTTATGATCCTATCGCCGTTATACTCCGTTGTTTCCGCTTTAGACGGGGTGTGACAGATTGGTATCAGAGCCATTGTTTATAGAGATCTAGGTGGATTGGCCTAGACTATAAATAAGGAACTCACATATAGAACATGAGTTAGGAAGTTATGTGTGCATACAATTTCGTGAAGCTAGTTGTAACTAATGTCGATCATCCATCTTAGTCATTTCAAATGAGAAGGACGTTGTAAACGTTACTTCACCATCTTAGGATCCTATAACTATCTGATCTCTTTCCTTAAATACAAAGCTTATTGTGATACAAAGACTTGGAAGATAAAAATATGTATGAAAGGATACTTTTACAATTATGGTTGCAGACGTAATTGACAAAGGTATTCTTACATATGTGTGCTTATCCGACCATATTTGTGTGTCCAATGTGTTATCTTTGTGACGTATGGGAATAAAATCCCAATTACATTCCTTACCGAATCATGCTTATGTTTGTGAGTCTGGTGCATTTATGCCTAGACAAACTCCAAAATATTCATTCTATTCTAAACTAATATGAATTCGAAATTATAGTGAGCATACTACTAAGACGCATTATTCGTAAATTTTACTCGTGGAGGAGAAACACTCGGTGGTGGTCATACAAGTAATAGTGGTGATTGAACTGATGGTTGAACTGGAGGAATTTGTGGTGTTGAAGGCAAGAACTCCAATGTTGTTGCGACCATTGCACAATAGTGGTGGGCCTTAATATTCAAAATTGTCATCCAAATTAGTAACAACATATTGAATCATGGTAGAGCTAATGACACCGAAGGTGAAAATGGAACTGATAGTCGAGAATTCAAATGATGGAAGTGGTGATGGCGCGAAAAGAAAATGATAATAATAATAAAAATATATATACTTAAATAAATAAATAGATAAATAAATAAAATAAACAAAGGCACTGTTTAAGGAGAAATATTCTTTCAATAACGGAATGAAGAAGTTAGTGAACAAGTTTTGGAATTTCTCTACGATGGGAGTTAAGCATGCAACATATATCGGACAATTTTATGAGTTGACAAGAATTAGACCTTATCTTGTGGCACACGAAGCTAAGAGAATTGAGAAGTACACCAACAGCTTTGTTCTAAAAACTAGCAGGATGGTAGAAGTGACTGAGCCTCTTACCATCCGAGGCGGAATACTGATGGGTGGTTTGTTAATTGATGAAACTACTAAGGATGGAAATGTAGAAACAATACCAAGAATGAAAGGGTATTCAAGAGACTGGTAGATACTAACACATGAAGAGAGGGTTACATTGGTTCACATCTTCTGTGAGTAAGGTGTAACCACTATCATCACACATCTGCATCATGTTGTATTTATTCAAACTGCAACTGAAGAGGTCACTTTACAATTGAATGTCATATGACAGCTCATCAAGTGGCACCAATAAACACAGTAGGAAACCC
This sequence comes from Pseudognaphalium luteoalbum, assembly GCA_963422505.1. Taxonomy (NCBI): domain Eukaryota; kingdom Viridiplantae; phylum Streptophyta; class Magnoliopsida; order Asterales; family Asteraceae; genus Pseudognaphalium; species Pseudognaphalium luteoalbum. The sequence goes on from OY730195.1 coordinate 32,706,533, forward strand.
GATGGCTTGTTTAGGTGAGGGACTTTGGAACAATATTGTTAATGGAAGCACATAGAGACTAAAAGAGATTATATAGGGGTGTACTATAGTGCTAGAAGATTACTCTAATAGCATTGACTTGTTGCCCCTTTGGAGTCAGGAGTTTTGGTATAGTTGTGGGAATGGATTAATTGACAAAAATTAAGGTGAAAATTGTATGTTTGAGAAAGTATTCCGTATACCACTTAAATTTTGGTGAAAACTTGAGATTCGCATAGAACAATCCGAAGATGAAAAGAAACAACTCATGAGCGTAAGGCTGATGAGATTAAAATTTCAAAACATTCTATTATCAACGATTTCCTCGAGGTCTTCTCTGAAGACTTAGAAGGATTATATCCCTCTTGACCCGTTAAATTTTGTATCGATCTTATTTCTGGAGTAACCCTAGTTGCAAAAGCTCCAAATCGCTTAACACTATTTGAATGCAAGAGTTATTTAATTCACTTCAAGATGCTCCAAGACAAGGGTTTTATTTGCCCTAGTCTTTTTCCATGGGGAGCACCTGTCTTATTTGTCAAAAAGAAAGATGGATCTTTTCGTATGTGCATTGGTTATCGTGAACTTAATTAATTACGATAAAGAATCGATGTCCTCTTTCAAGGATAGACGATTTGTTTGATCAAATTCAAGGTGTTCAGTGGTTTTCAAAAAAATCAATCTTCGTTCTGGTTATCATCAATTGATGGTACATGAATCGGATATACCAAAGACTGCGTTTAGCACTCGTTACGAATATTTCAAAATTTCTCGTTCCGCTTTTCTGCCTTACTAATGTGATAATAGTATTCATGTATTTAACCAAACACGTATCTAAACCGTATCTCGACGAATTTATCACACTTTTCATTTGCGACGTTCTAATTTATTCTAAAACTAAGAAAGAGCATGAAGTTCCTTTAAGACTGATTCTAGAGTTACTTTTGAAAGAAAAGGTCTACGCAATATATTCGGAGTATGAAATTTGATTACAAGAGGTTTGTTCTCTTGGACACGCTGTGAACAAAGAAGTTATTCTTGTGAATTTTAGCAAAATAGAAGCTGTAAAGAGATGGAAGGTCCCACAGTTATCGTGGAAGTTCGTAAAGCATTTGGGATTCACAGGCTATTATAGGCATTTTATAAAGAGTTTTTCAAAGATCGCTCTACTACTCACATATATATAAGAAGTTTGTTTGGGGTAGGAACGAAGAAGAATCTTTTCAAACATTGAAGGATGCCTTGTGTAATGCATTAATCCGGACTCTTCCCGATGGATCGGAGGATTTCTTTGTGTATTGGGATGCATCAAAACCGGGGTCTGGGTTGTGTGTTAGTTAAATGGGAAAGGTAATCGTATTCGTCTCTCAACAACTCAATATACATGAGAATTACTATACTACCCACGAATTGGAACTTGGAGCGGTGGTGTTCGTACATGTGTTGAAGACACTACTTGTATGGAATGAATAACGTTATTTATACCGATCATAAGAGTTTTTAACACATTTATGTTCAAAAGAAGTTGCATGCGAGGCAAATGAGGAAGCTCGAAAAATTTAGTGGCTACGATTGTGAATTTCGATATCATCCAGGGAAGACGGATGTTGTGGCGGATGTTTTGAGTAGGAAGGAAATATTAACATATGTGTTTGTTGGACCGTTCTAAAGTGTTAGCTGTTAAAGTCATACATGTATTTCTAGAAGGAATTTATAGGGAATCGTAGATAACATTGTGTAGAGAAACTGGTAGAAACCATGGATTAAAGGGTCAAAATGTTAAAGCACAGAAAGTTTTAATTCCACATGGTCTAATAGAACGCTTAGCGAGGATTGAATTTACTTGGGGATGAAAAGAGTGAACAAAGTTTAATGATACGTGCTTAATCAGGGATCGTGTTGACAGTATAGCTTCGACTGAATTTCGGGACGAAATTCTCTCAACTGGGGATACTGTGACATCCGTCACCAAACCGTTATCGTAGTTCAAGCTGTAAAAAGTCATTTTTTTAAATTACTAATTTCAAGGATTTCTTTACATCAAAGTCTTCCTTTTTGAAAAACGAATCCAACGTAAAAAGAATCATCGCAATCAGACACGTAACGGAGAAGATACAAGGCTAAACGTAAACGCGTTAATAATTTGAAAACTTAAGAGAAAATGTAATTATAATTCATTTATATTTATCAACAATTATAATATATTATTAATAAGCTAAGTAAAAGCATATAACACGTTAAAAAGATAAAAGCTGAATTTTTTGCGAGGTTTCACGATTCAGGTCATAACTTTCTTATTGAGACTCCAAATGACATGAGGATAATGTGTTTTATTAACCCGAAAGTTATACACCTGTTAATCACAAAATTCTGTCCAGATATTTCAGTCACGATCGGCGATCGATTTGACCTGTTTACATTCATTTTTAGGCTTCGACCAAAACTAAAAAGTTGTAGATTTCGATATTTTACCTTAGATTGAGAGGTTTCGGCCTCTAAAACTCAGTGTGTTATTTTATAAAAATTATTTTATAAACAGTTATAGTGTATAAAGAATTTTCAGATTACTTTTGTAAACTTGATTCGGGTTGATCAACTTATTTTCTAATCATTATGGGATTTGTGAATCTATGATCTAGGTTAAATCCTTTCTGTAAGAAAATGGATATTTTTATATTTATAAGTTATAATAACCCAAAGTAAAATATTGTATAAATTAAATATGCAAGTTAAGAGTGATACTATTGTATATTATAACACAATCAATTAATTATTAAAATATATGTAATTATAACACATACGTAATTATAGTGCTACGAAATTAAGTACGTAAAGATAATATATAAGATAACTGCAATATTGTTATTAATATTATACTTATCTTTCAAATAAATTAAAAGATTTACTCAAATAATAATAAGAGATAATAAACAGAGACTTGAAAAGTTGGTGAGATAAATGGAGCAAGTCAATCACATAAACCGTATATCAATCAAGTCCATTTTATTGGCCCATATTTGTGACTTATATACGATTTTTTAACCCTAATATCATATCAGTCCAATAAAAACACAAACAACCATACTAGAAAGTTCATTCCGAAGAGGAAGAGGTCAGAGAATCGGTCCTTAAACAGAAGGTTTAGCGGCCAAGTTTAAATTGAAAATCATTTCGATTGTTAAGGTATATCATTAACCAAACTCGAAATATTATTCTTGTTTAAGTTTCTATTAACAATCTCTAGTTAATAGATATGATTCTTCCAAATCGAAACCAACCGTTAAATATAACATTTTGGTGACGATATCGGAATGTTTCGGTCCTTAAAATAGATGACTAATCGTTATGACCGGGTTATAAAATTTACAGGATTACTATGAAATCATGTGTGCTTGGATAATATGTAATTAGTTGGAAGAAACTTAGCGAAATCAAACTAACGATTGAATTGATTTAACGTGAACTAAATGGCACTAAATGGAACTAAATTGAATAGTTATTACGTAAACCAGTTATTATATATATATATATATATATATATATATATATATATATATATGTGTGTGTGTGTGTGTGTGTGTGTGTGCGATTTGTACGTCGGGAAGAAGCAGAAGAAGAGCTTTCATGGGTTACTTTTATTATATTAATTTTTATACTTGACCCACGAAGTATGTAAATATTTTATAAACTTGATTTTTATGTTTTAATTGATACGAATTTAAACCTATAATATCTTCTGTTGGTCTAATAAGTAAGTATTCATTTTAAGAAGTTCACATGTTTACTTACCTTGATTTTGGTCTATCGTAGTCATCAGATTGAAAGATGCTAGATTAATATAGATACATTATCTGTTTATTATAATATACATAAGATTAAAGTTGTACGGTTAGCATTTCGGAATCAGATCTATCTTTATAAGTTTAATTAAATTTGGTGTATTATAAAATCAAAAAGAAGTATAATAAAAATAACTATGTTAATAAAATGGAACTAAGGGTATTGGGTGACAAGAACTATGACATATAAAATCAGGGTCTAAGGTTAGTGAATTATTTTATGTAGACTTTAGGGGGAGTTTGTAACATCCTCGCGTCGGGCCTGGTAATTTTCTATTAAAATTGAATATTTTATTATTTTAAGAAATTACTTGTATTTATTGTTCGTTGAAAAACTTAGGTAAATAAGTCTCAGGACTTATTGTGAATAGTGAAATATTAGTTGTTTTAAATTACTGTAGTTGACAGTAAAATAAAATAATATTTCTCGCAAGAGATTTTACGGTTCCAGACAATAGATTTGGAACGGGTATAAAATACCCAAACATTTGGGTCGGGTTAATCACAGTCGACCATTATTTTGGATTACTTCCAGATTGTATTTTACTTTCCCAAATTTGATAACTCTTTCTTCCTAACCCTCACCTAATCACAAGAACATAACTACAATTAGATTAATCAAGGTGGAAACTGAAATTGTGAACTCTTACTTGCTTGTGATTATAAGTTCTTCTTGCTAGCATCATCATCTTCATCTTATTGTTCATCCTTCAAAGTGTAAGTGATGTTAAGTTTATGAACTTAAACTTTGGTTAGGTCACATATGAAATTAATGAATTGTTGAGTTATATGTGTTTGAAGTTGATAAATAGTGTTAGCTAATGTTAGTGAACTAAATTCTTAGTTCAATTTGTGATATGTTGCCATTGAAATGTGATTCAAGTTCATCCTTAAGGTGTTATGAAATTTAGCTTGAAAATTTGTAGTGATTGATGCTTGGTTCACTTATTTGATGTTATTTGAAGTTAGTAGATGTTAGTTGATGTTTATTTGAAGTTAAATTCATCACTGGTATGAGGTAGTATGTGAAAGATAAGAATTGTAAATATGGTTCGAGCTGTAGATTGAAGAACAGACCATGGTTTTAAGGTCTGGACTAGCTAGCCGATCGGCTGAGCCCCATGAGCCGATCGGGTATGTAAAGTGAACCGAACGGCTAAAGTTAGCATAACGGGTAATTTAGTTGAAATTTGTTACAGAACGTGACTTTGAACCAAAAAAAACATTGAAATCTACATGTTAGCCGATCGGCTAACCAAGTTGAGCCGATCGGGTATGAATGTATGAGCCGAACGGCTACTTTTAGCCGAACGGCTAAGACAGAGCAAAATCATCACAGAACCTTGAGTCGAAGGAAAAATGTAGGGAATTAATCTGCTAGCCGATCGGCTATGATCATTAAGCCGATCGGGTATGGTTAATGCATAAGCAAACCAGTTTTTGTTTTGTGTTAATTTCACAAGTGTATAAGTGATATATATATTCAATGTTGTGTGATTACTTGTATAACAACATGATTCATCTAAGGTTGTTGATTGATGACAAGTTATTAACTTGTGCGTTTTGTGGAATTTCAGATACACCAAAGGCTCAGTGAATAAAAGCTGAGTGTGGAGATTTCAAGGGTGTCGGTGAGTGGATTCAAAGCTCACCATTTGATTTAGTTGAAATCATTTGATTATAACTAGTAATCGTAGATATGTTGATGTTGTTGATTCTTTATTATATCTTGTTGATTATAAATCAATGTGCTACGTGGCCTTTGGGCATCAGTTGTTAATGGGGTCAACGAGTTGATGAACTGTTGGTTGGGCTAGTGGGTTGTTGTATGAATGATACAGAGTTATACTTCATTTGTTGTGTGTATAGACTCTGTATCTGAATGTAGTAACCGCTAGCTATCGGTCTCGTCCGTATGGCCATACGGATATGGTTGGATAAGTGTTCTTGGGGAGCCTCCCGGGTATTATGGTTATCCCCAGAACCACCGATCCTCATTATGTTGTTGTTGATTGTTAAGTGTAGTATTTGCAGATATTAGAAGTAATTAAGTGATGAAGCTAAGTCGAATGTTGTGTGATGAATTTACTCACTTAGCTTCGTGCTAATTCCATATTGTTACTTCTTGCAGATTTTGATATTTTGTGGGTAGCAAGAAGCAAATGAAGCATGCAGGGAATGTTTGAAGATTATTGCTACTCTGATCATATTTTGTTCTAAATAGAATCTGTTTTAAGTAATGCCCTGAATAGTGAAGTGGTGTAATAGTTTTATATATAATAACTTAACTATAAACTGTTTTGTACATTTCACATATTGTGCGGTAATAAAATATGTGTTCTATATATTTACGCTTCCGGTTTATTAATAAAATATTGTGTTCTCAAAAGAAGGGCGTTACAGAGTTAAAGGAGGATTTTCTCAATCGTGATAGCTTTAAAAATTTATCCAGGTACGGATGTTCGTACTCTTCTTTCAGCGTTATCTTGACATGCTTTGTTGACGTCCTTGCATTCTTTTGATATCCTTGTGGTTCTTTTGATATGTTGATATCCTTGTGTGATCTGATTCCCCTATTTGAGCTAAAGTGTTCTTTGAGATATGATAAAATGTGGAAACTTTTGGGAAAGCTTTGCGTGAAAAATGATTTTGGAAAACTTGGGGAATTCATTATTGCGAGCTATCTTTGATTCATTTGATTTAGGCTCCATATGCATGGTGGACATAATCTGGTGTGTGGTTGGTATATGTTCACTGTGCGCCCATAGAACCCTAGAGTTTTGTAGACCGGAGATAGTTATACCAAGTCAGCTTCCTGTGGAGGACCACAGGGGCGTCATTGTGGCACCAATGACGTCGCACTATCCGTGGCGGTGGGATTAGTCCACGGCGTCTCCCCTTTGTTTATATTATGTGATTTGTGTGATTATATATGCTCGTGGGAGAGCTTTTGAGTTGTGCTCGCGGGAGTGCTTTTGGATTATTTGGGAGGCGTATGTATGCATCCTAGGATATGTTTGATATGATATGATTTGTGTTGAGCAGTCGTGTGGTGTTGTGCCATACACACCTTCCGATATAGGGGAACCACCAGGAGTCATGACCAGTGTGTGATTGTAATATATTGCGCTAGATATTATATTATTTGGCACCGGTGTGTGCAGCTTGGATATTTTGTTTTGTTTAGGGTACTCGGTATAAAATAACCCAACCCCTTGTTGCTTCAGCCTTTATTCATTTGTTACTATGGTGAAAGGGTGATATGATTTGATGGGTGAATTTTGAAACAATTTAATTATTTACTTCGCTTCATTCTTACGTTGGGATATATTACTGTTACTATTTATTTCTGTCAACATCCGCGCACTGAGCAACGCTCAGCCGCATTTTTCTTTTCCTGCGACAGGTAATCATGGTCAGATGGGATGAGTGCGAGAGCTTCAAGACTTTGAAGATGCCTTAGAGACCTACCCTTGTATTTACTAGCTTGGACTTATATTTATGATTTAAAATTTAAGTTATCATTTGGAGACAAATTTATGTTTCTTTTGGACATCGGTTATTTATTATTACAAGATTTTAATATGACTTAAGTTATTCAACAATAAATGTGACCTGTCGTTTCATGTTTGGAACGGGGGTGTTACAACTTATGGTATCAGAGCTCTAGGTTCCTTCTTGTAGTTTGCCTTTAGGTTTGACCTATGAGTTTTGGGTAGATCATGGGATAGGATTCTGCTTCCTCTATCTTGTACTCTACCGTATTTCGTTTGTTTCTAATACTTGTCAACATTAAATCTCTTCCGTATAGATGCCTCCTAGAAGAAGAACTCCTACCAATCGTAATAATGGAACTAATGATAACAACGACACGGGAAACATTGATCCGGCTATCCTTGCGACAGTGAATCAAGCAGTGACTGCTGCAATTGCTTAAGTTGTTCCTCAAGCTGTGGGTGCTGCAATTCAGGCTAATCCAAACAGAAACAACGGTGGGGCTGGAAATGGTAATCCACATGGTAACGATAATAACGCGGGTAATGGTGCAATCGGTACACTACCTACTCATACTTTGCTGGAGAAATTTCAGAAACGGAAACCTGAAGCATTTCGTGGGGGTAAAACACCTTTAGATGTTGAGAACTAGATTGCACACATGGAGAAGATATTTGAAGTTCTTGAGTGTACTGAAAATCAGAAAGTTCACAGGGCAACTTATAAGTTAGAAGGAGATGCTAACCGATGGTGGCAAGCAGTGAAATCAGCTGAAGGGGATAGGTATGCAGAGGCTTTAGCGTGGTGTGATTTTCTTGAAGTGTTTTATCAACACTATTTTCCTATTGCTGACAGAGAAGCCTATAAACGAGATTAACTTAACATCTGACAGGTTTCTCGTGAGTCTATTAATGCTTTTATGGAGCGTTTCATTAGGGTGGTTGGGATCGCCGGTAGTTTAGCAGGTACTGCAGAGGAGCAAGCAGAGAAATTTAAGTGGGGCTTACTTTTAGAACACAGACGTTCATTGGTTAACACCAGGTTTGCCACTGTATCTGACGTGGCCAACGCTGCTAAAAATCTGGAACTGGAACGGGCTGACTTTCTTACATATCAGGCTGCTAATGGTAGGAAGAGAAACAGAGATGATGACCACTATGGGTCGGGTTCAGACCGTTATGGTAAGTCTCAATCAGGGTATCATCGTGATAATGGGGATCGATCTCGTGGGAGTCGGTCTAGACAGTGGCAGGGAGATAGATCATATCAGCACAGGGGTAACAATAATAATCAGTTGCAGGGTCAGAGGTCTTATCAGAATAGGGGTAATAATCAGGGGCAAACAACTCAAGGTTCAGGTAGGCAATCTGGTTCGGGTGACAAAAAAAACCCAAACTGGATTCCGATTTCAGCATGTTCGAAATGTGGGGCAAATCATCCTGGAAGGCCTTGTTACAGAGAGTTGGGTGCATGCTTCACATGTGGGCAGCAGGGGCATTTGGCCAAGGATTTTCCTTCTCACCAGAATACTAATCAGAAGAATGGGGGAAATGATCAGGGCACTGCAAATGGCAGGATTTTCACTATGACTACACGTCAGGCAGCACGATCTCAAGGTACCGTTTCTGGCATTCTTTCTTTACATGGTACTAAGGCTCATGTGTTGTTTGATACGGGTGCTACGCATTCAGTTATATCTTTATTTTTTGCTCAACGTGTTAAATTTCCTTCTACCGTGTTACATCCACCTATTTGTATTGCTACTCCTATGGGGAAATCTGTGACTATTACTAGCGTATATCTTGATTGTCCCATATCGATTGAAAATAATCTTCTTAAAGCCGAACTACTTCCTATGGAGATGCATGATTTTGATATTATCTTGGGAATGGATTGGCGGTCTCCACACCACGCTCATGTTGACTGTTTTGGTAAACGAATTGTATTTGGAGACGTCGCCAAACCAAATTTCATGTATCAGGGAACTTCACCAAGTGGACTCGTGAAAGTTATTTCTGTAATGAAGGCAATGAAACTAATTCATAATGGTTGTGAGGGGTATCTTGCAGCTATTCATGATGACTCACAGAAAGAGTTTAGCATTGATGATCATCAAGTTGTTAAAGAATTCCCAGACGTGTTTCCCGAGGAACTGCCTGGATTGCCGCCAGATAGGGAGGTTGAATTAACTATTGATCTTGTTCCTGGTGTTGAGCCTATCTCTAAGACGCCTTACCGAATGGCACCTTTAGAGTTGCAGGAATTAAAAGAGCAGCTGCAAGAGTTGTTGGACCAGGGATTCATAAGGCCGAGTGTATCTCCATGGGGTGCTCTTGTTCGGTTTGTGAAGAAGAAAGATGGGTCTATGAGGTTGTGCATCTACTACCGAGAGCTAAACCGAGTTACTATCAGAAATAGGTATCCATTGCCACGTATAGATGACTTGTTTGATCATCTTCAAGGAACAAAGTATTTCTCGAAAATATATTTGAGATCTAGTTATCATCAGCTGCGGGTGAGGTCAGAAGATATTCCTAATACGGCATTTCGTACTCGCTATGGGCATTATGAATTCTTGGTGATGCCATTCGGGTTGACGAATGCTCCGGCTGTCTCTATGGACTTGATGAATCGTGTCTTTCATGATTACCTGGATAAAATTGTTGTGGTTTTCATTGATGATATTTTAGTGTACTCAAAGTCGAAAGATGAACATGAGGAGCACTTACGTATTGCTTTGGGAATCCTCCGAGAGAAGAAATTATTTGCCAAATTTTCCAAATGTGAATTTTGGCTGGAGCGTGTTTCTTTTCTCGGTCATGTGGTATCTGGAGATGGAATTGAAGTCGATCCATCGAAGGTTGAGGCTGTTACGAAATGGCCAAGACCTAGCTCAGTAACGGAAGTGAGAAGTTTCTTGGGTTTGGCAGGTTACTTTCGTCGTTTTGTGGAAGGTTTTTCATCCCTAGCCTTACCTTTAACGCAACTGATCAAAAAGGGTGCGAAATTTGAATGGAATGATGAACGTGAGAAATGTTTTGAACAGTTGAAGAGGAGATTAGTGACTGCACCAATTCTTGTTGTGCCAGAAGGGACCGGTGGATTTCAGATTTATAGTGATGCTTCTAATAAGGGTTTGAGGTGTGTTCTTAGGCAACATGGGAAGGTGATTGCCTACGCTTCAAGATAACTAAAACCTTATGAGAAGAACTACCCTACACACGACTTGGAACTTGCTGCAGTCGTGTTTGCTCTTAAGATTTGGAGGCATTATTTGTATGGTGAGACTTGTGATATCTTCACTGATCACAAAAGTCTTAAGTACATTTTTACGCAGAAAGAGATTAACATAAGGCAGAGAAGGTGGTTAGAGCTTCTGAAAGATTATGACGCCAACATCCAGTATCATCCTGGTAAAGCAAACGTTGTAGCATATGCCCTCAGTAGGAAGAGCTCGGGAAGTATATCATGTCTTATTACTCAGCCTGAAATCATCTCTGATTTGGAGCGCCTTGAAGTAGAAATATACATTAAACAAGCAGATTGCATCATGGCTCAGTTGACCGTTGAACCTACATTGGTGACACAAATCAAAGAAGCTCAGAAGGAAGACGGGGAGTTGTGGGCCATTGTGCAAAACATAGATAATGACAAACAGAATGAGTTCCACGTTGATGAGCATGAAGTTGTGTGGCAAGGTAAAAGATTATGTGTTCCTAATAATGTAGAGATTCGAGAAGCATTACTGACGGAGGCTCATAGTTCTCCATTTTCCATTCACCCTGGTTCTTCAAAGATGTATCATGATTTAAAGAAACATTTTTGGGGGAGTGGAATGAAGAGAGATGTGGCAGAGTTTGTGGCTAAATTTCTTACATGTCAGTAAGTCAAAATAGAGCATCAGCGGACTAATGGTTTGTTACAGCAGCTAGATATTCCTGTTTGGAAGTGGGATGACATTACTATGGATTTGGTGACTGGCTTGCCGAAGACATTAAGGAAAAATGATGCGATCTGGGTTGTAGTAGATCGTCTCACAAAATCAGCTCACTTTTTACCTATTTGGGAGACGTACTCTGCTAGTCCGTTAGCGGAAATTTTTCAGAAGGAGATTGTTAGACTTCATGGCACTCCGGTGTTAATTGTTTCAGATAGAGATCTGCGTTTTACTTCACAGTTCTGGAAGGATTTTCAGAAAGCTTTTGGCACGAAGCTAAAATACAGCACTGCTTTTCACCCACAAATAGATGGTAAAGGACCATTCAGACTTTAGAGGACATGTTGAGAGCTTGTGCCCTTGAGTGGACGGAAAGTTGGGACGATTATCTTTGCTTGGTTGAGTTTGTGTACAATAACAGTTGGCATGCAAGTATCGATATGGCACCCTATGAAATGTTATATGGACGGAAATGTAGAGCCCCGATTTGTTGGAATGAGCCTGATATCGAGTAAAAAGTCACATTTTTACTACCGACATCTCTCTCATTCTGGAACGATTCTTGGCACTTTAACTCAAAAACATTAAAAATCAATAGTATTATGCCAAGATGGTCAAAACAAGGTTGCACAATGAAAATCAAGCAAAACGAATGAAAAACGAAGATTTCACACACGTTTGAAGATTCAAGACATCAAAACGAGATTTCAAGACAAAAGTCACATCAAAATGAGATTTCAAGAGAAAAGTGCCCATCACCAACATCCACCTTACTCAAGATGTTCGTTTTCAAATTACGAATCCAACAGAAGAAGAATCAACAAAAACGGACGAAGAATGAAGATTCTACGTACTCCAGAAGATCCAAACGATTAGTACGACACATCTAAAGTTCAGAGACATATGTTTGGGATTTCATTTCATCAAAAGCTTCTTTTTGAATTATGAATCCAACACAAAAAGAATCAACGCAAACGGACGCATAACGAATAAAACATGCACGAATAGAGAAACGAGGCAACAGGCAGCGGACTGGTGCAGGTAGCAGCCAGCCGCCGCCGGCCAGCCACCCAGCCGCCGTCGGCTGCCACCCAGACGCCGCCGGCTGCCACCCCCTGCACGCTTCCCACTTTTTGGTCCTTTCGTGTACCCAGTGCTAGACCTTTACGTGTTTTTCCGTACCCGGTGCACCACATTTTCCACCTTTTTCGTACCTGGTGCCACCACCTTTTCCACCTTTTGCTATTGTGAGCTTCCACTTGCTAAAATGCACCAAAAATCTCCTATATAGGAGGCATGAGGCTCATTTGCAAAGACACACCAACACACCTAGGCACCTACACACTTTCACACTTTCTTTCTCTAGCTTCTAGCTTTTCTTTCTTTCCTTATTTTCTTACTTTAAATTAGTATTAGGCTAGTTAAAATAGAAGCAAGGAACGTGCTTGTAGTCCTTGGTGAGGAACGTATTTGTAATCTTTGATGTACGCTTGGAGCAACTCTTATTAATTCAAGTCTATTCCTTCTCGCATATTAATCTCGGTTATTTCTATCCTTATCTATCTAGATTAAATATGTATACTTTAATTATGCTAGAGATAGTTTGTGCCATGATTAGCGAGTAGATTACTATTGTATTTGTTGTGATGTAGTTAGCATATGTAATTGTGGGATGACTTTAATTGCGTCGTGAAATAATATGACGGCCCTTATTCGACTGTCTACTTGGTATAGTGCTGGAAATGCTTTCGAGCAAAGTACAAACGCATGGAAGCCGGTAACGACCGAAGGTAGTTGTATTATGGATCGACGTTAAAATGGAAACTTTATGAACGGATTTAACTTATGATTTTAAACCTAAAACTTACATTCTCCTTTCGATTAACAAATGTGATTGTGACCTTGTAAAGAGGAGTCGCGAACCTTACTACTTGGTCAACAGTTATCTGTGTAAAACTATGGTTTTAATTGTAACGTCATGCGAGCATCATAAAATGCAATGTGATTACGTGGAATTGCCATGAGTATTGTACACTTGAAATCACAATGTACTTATCATGTAAATATCGCGAAGCAATTGAATTCACAATGGAAACATCGGTAAACGATTAAATACATTGTGGACTACCATAGCATTTTCCGACATGGTCTGGGTTTAACTTTATGCAAAAAGCCGTCAGCATTTTAATTAGCGTTTTAATTAGATTAGGTAGGCTATAGGCTAAATAACCATTTACGAAAACCTAGGAATTTGTTAATTGTATTGAGAAAGGAAAGTTTAAAATCCAACTTAAATCGATACTTTTCCTTAACCTATGAAATTTAAAGTAAGGTACGCAAGAAACCTCAACACTTTCCTTCGCTTACCATGCTTAAACTTCATTAATAGGAATTGATCAACTAAGTCCGAACGTATTTGCTAAGTTAGTTGTCTGCTAAATTTATAGTCTTTATGGTATTAAGAACGGTTAGACTTGTTGTAGACTTGCTACTCTATTCCTTCGCCCACGAGCAAATGTGTTTAATAACAAGGGCCACTGACTCCCTCACAGGAGAGTGTGGAGAGTTGAGCATTGTCTGTCTGATCAGAATCATGACACCGTAGTTCCTCGTGACATATTAGTTGATAACCGACTAATAAGGAATCTATCGGTTATACCATAAACTACCAAGTCTAGTGAACATTCCAAATTTAGTAAACATTTTCCCTACAAGTCATCGTCCCACATTATAAGCTAATGAACTCACAACAAATACTCCTTTTATTATCTGATTTACCATTATCTTTTATTCGCTTTATTTAGTTTACTTAATTAACTGAACCAAAAAAACCCCAACGCACTCTTTTAAAACCTTTACTAGAAAAGAAAGGTTGATTGGATCACCTCCGTTTCAATTCAGTTTCTCTTTAAGAACGACTCTAGGTCATACTTACCATCTACTAGCCTTTGGTTCAGTATTAGTAAGTCACACTTATACCCTAGCAAATACAAATTTAAAACACCCACCGATCGGCGTTGCGAACCGCTCACGACGCGCGCATCAGAGCCCGGTGAGAAAGTGATTGAAGGACCCGAGTTAGTCCGAATTACTAATGAAAAAGTTGAATTGACAAAAGGGAAATTGAAAGAGGCTCGCACACATCAGAAAAGTTATGTTGATAAGCATCGTTGGTCACTTGAATTTAAAGTTGGTGAACACATTTTTTTAAAAGTTTCTTCTTGTAAAGGCATTCGTCATTTTGGACTTAAAGGAAAACTTAGCACGAGATTCATTGGTCCTTTTGAGGTGTTGGAAAGAGTTGGAGAAGTCTCTTATCATCTGGCATTACCCCCGGCATTGTCTCATGTGCATAATGTGTTTCACGTGTCTAGTTTATGAGGCTACAACTACTCTCCACTTCATGTTGTACACTATCCGCTCCATAAGATCCGAGAAGACCTCTCGTGTGAAGAGGAAGCCGAGGAAATTCTAACTCGTGAAGAACGAATACTTCGAAATAAAACAATCCCTTATGTCAAAGTGTTGTGGAGGAATCACCCGGAACGAGAAGCTACTTGGGAACTTGAGGAATCTATACGTGAACGATACCCTTCTTTATTTGCCTAAGGTTAGAATTCTATTTTCGTGATTTTGGGGACGAAATCATTCTTTTAGGGGATATGTTATAATGACCGGGAATTTAAAGTGGTATGGCTAAAATTAATTATTGTCGATTTCGGGGACGAAATCCTTTTTAGGAGGATATGTTATAATAACCCAAAGTAAAATATTGTATAAATTAAATATACAAGTTAAGAGTGATACTATTGTATATTATAACACAATCAATTAATTATTAAAATATATGTAAATATAACACATACGTAATTATAGTGCTACGAAATTAAGTACATAAAGATAGTATATAAGATAACTGCAATATTGTTATTAATATTATACTTATCTTTCAAATAAATTAATAGATTTACTCAAATAATTGATAAATGCCAAAATGTACTAAATTATAGTACTAATTTACCCCGTGTTTGATAGGTTTCTAATGCATTTTGTGTGAATAAGATACTTATTTCGTTCATATTTGCATTTAGGTGTTTAATCGGAGCTTGGATTGAAAAGAAACAGAAAACGAGCTAAATCATGAAGAAAAGAAGCTTTGAGAATGAAAAGATAGACAAGAGAGAATTAGATCGAAGTGTATATGAAGCTTGAATCGGAAAGAAAACGAAAGATGAGCTGAAAATGAAGAAAAGTCTAAAAGCTGAGTTTTCAGATACGCCGTATGGATCACTTTTCGAGCGATTTAAGTCCGATTTTAGGGTTTTCAATTCATAACTTCACCACCAAAACCCTAATACGACCAGAGGGGGTTATTCCCCATTTTGGGAGCGAAACGATGGCGATTCGGAGGCGTAAAAAGCTAGGATCGATTCCTATCGATTCTATGTCATTCGGTTCACGATTCGGTTTGCGTATCATCTTCCGATTTCAATTCTAAACATGTCTATGTGTTTTGTTTTGGGATATGACTCTGATTTTGTATAATTGAATCATGGATTAGACTTATTGTTAATTGTTTATTTTAATAACATTTGATTATGAATGTTTGAAGGTTATAATTGTGTTTTGATTGAATTGTTTGATTGAAGCTTGTTACGTTATTTGTGAATCCTTGTTTATTGGTGATTATTAGTTGTTATTACTTAATGTGGTTAATAGTGGCATTGAGATTGAGTTCCTTTGATGTAATTGATTATTGATGGTTATGAATCTAGGTTTATGATCATTGCTAAATAGATTGAGTTTGATAGGTTAAGATAATAGTAACTAATCAATCTAAAATGAATGAGCTAATAAGTAATTATTAGAAGGTATTGTTGAGTCATACCACGAGAATTAATCGTAACAAGTCGTGAATACTTAATGCACAATCTAGGGAAAAGCACACAACGGAGCACCATCCTTGTGACATCGGATCGATGTTTAATGTGGAACCCTAGATTGTAGATATTAGTTAGACCCGGAACGTTTGCTAATATACATTTAACTTGGACTCTTTGATTAGTATCTAAGTTAATATAAGAGGAATCACAATCAGATAATCAAAACACATGAACCGGATAATATGAATCTAAGTGTGAAGACTCTAATCAATTACATGTCTATCTCCGATTGTTTATCTGTTTCTCTTATCTTGTTTTATGTTGTTTGGTTTAGTTATTTAGTTCGTATTGAACGTTCGTACGGAACTAAAACGTACCCCCCTATTTTACTGCTTTATTAATAATTCTAATTTAATTGAATAACATTGTTTCTGTGATACTGTGTTCGACCTGGACTTACCATAGCTATACTATTCCGATCGGGTATTCTTGTCTGGTTGTGTGATAGTATTAATAAGGTATTTTCAGTTATAAATAATAAAACATGACGCTTTCACACGCATCAATAATAATAAGAGATAATAAACGAGACTTGAAAAGTTGGAGAGATAAATGGAGCAAGTCAATCACAAAAACCGTATGTCAATCAAGTCCATTTTATCGGCCCATATTTGTGACTTATATACGATTGTTTAACCCTAATATCATATCATTCCAATAAAAACACAAACAACCATACTAGAAAGTTCATTCCGAAGAGGAAGAGGTCAGAGAATCGGTCCTTAAACAGAAGGTTTAGCGGCCAAGTTTGAATTGAAAATCATTTTGATTGTTAAGGTATATCATTAACCAAACTCGAAATATTATTCTTGTTTAAGTTTCTATTAACAATCTCTAGTTCATAGATATGATTCTTTCAAATCAAAACCAACCGTTAAATATACCATTTTGGAGATGATATCGAAATGTTTCAGGCCTTAAAATAGATGACTAATTGTTATGACCGGGTTATAAAATTTACAGGATTACTATGAAATCATGTGTGCTTGGATAATATGTAATTAGTTGGAAGAAACTTAGCGAAATCAAACTAACGATTGAATTGATTTAACGTGAACTAAATGGCACTAAATGGAACTAAATTGAATAGTTATTACGTAAACCAGTTATTATATATATATGTGATTTGTACGTCGGGAAGAAGCAGAAGAAGAGCTTTCATGGGTTACTTTTATTATATTAATTCTTATACTAGACATCGGTTATTTATTATTACAAGATTTTATTACGACTTAAGTTATTTAACAATAAATGTGACATGTCGTTTCATGTTTGGAACGGGGGTGTTACATAAGTTGAGTTTAATTATTAGATTTAAAAGGGTGTGTTGTTTAATGGGTATAACTTAAGATTTTGGTTTAAGATTTATGTGTCGGATTGAGAAGGGCATAACTTGGTCGTTTTACAATAATTTTTGATGAAACTTGAGTCTAAACACAAGTATTGAGAGTATAATTTCAAATGGTTTTGGTTACGTGTCCAAATGTTGAGTTTAAGTTAGTCAAAACAATTTTACAAAATTGGGTGTCATTTTTGAGTTTTTTTGGTTCATAATTATAGTTAACTTGTGGATTTTTGAAACGTATGTTAAACCAAAAGTTGAGTCTTAAGATTTTTACTGGAATATTATCAAGCTGTTAAAAATGTTCTGTAAAAATATTATTGATCTTTTAAGTATTTAAGTATTTTAAATAAATTGTAACTTTTGTGTGTTCAGAAATCATTGTTGTTTCTAAACAGATACTTATGTGAATTTTTAAATATATATATAGCTAATGAAATAGATTTTGGAAAAATTTCAGAATGTTCTTAACACATAAAAGTGACACTAGTTAAATTTGTAGAATCAAATAATTTCATTAAGTCATGTTTAAAAATTCATAAAGTGGTAAAAAATTCTGGACAGAATCTGAAATACACAATAGAGTTGATTTTTATAAAGATACATGAGGTTTGGTTGTGAGAAAACTTAGTGGAGGTGATTTGGACTTGGGATACAATAGAAGGACATAGATATGTCTAGGTTGTAATCTATATGCGTATATGTTCATTTGTAGATTAGTGAATTGTTTGGTGGATTCAATTGAGGGCAATACTTTGATATTTAAGGTGAGTTTCGTGGCACCGTTTTCATTTACTTATTTTCAAATTGGGGAAAAGTATGCTCATGTTTTATAAATGGTTTTTCATGCTGTGAACGTGTTTATTTCTATTTTTGGACATATGCTTGAAATGTGTAACACTATGTGACTATGTGCATTGGTTGTTGGATTTATTTTACAAGGCCTTGCTCCCTTAGGAGTGAGTACCTGATGTATACTTTTTGTATGCATTAAAGCCACGTTTGTTTACAAGACCTTGTTCCCTTAGAAGTGAGTACCTGATGTATACTTTTTGTATGCAATAAAGCCACTGTTAGAGTAGCTGCTGCCATTTGAGATGTTGTTTGGGTCGTACTCCTTCGTGGGGTGATGACAGATTTGTGAGGTATTTTGGTTATATTATATCACTTGTGTACCTTTTCATATGCATTGTCCTACTAACTTATTTTCATCACAGCAAAATATTTATTTTTCTGGTGTTAGGTTTCAAACCTACGAAACTCACTGTAAGTCCGTTTGTATAGGATCGATAACGAGGTTATCTTTAGGTATTAACGTGCGGAATCCGTCAATACTAAGTTCACGGATAGTGAACGATTGTTTCGCAATATACTAGCAATTCGGATTATCAAATACGACTTTGTATTGATTCAATATGTTATTCTATCTATACCTAGTCGATTAGAATGCTTAAGATCACACAATCCCTCTGGAAATTCGTATGGGCAAAAGTCTCTCAACGTTTAGGGTTTAATTAATATTTATAGTTTGAGTTTGCCGAACTTCGCAAGCCTTCCTGGGCTTCTGCGAAGTTCAGGCCCAGCCTTGCGAAGTTGGACCTCTGCGAAGTTCAACTGAACTTCGCAGGTCAACTTCGCGAGTTGACTTTTTCAGTCAAACTTTTACTTTGATTTACATCTTTTAGCATTTAAACAATTAACTCTAAAATGTCTATCAAATCATATTAAACGTTTGCAATTAACAAATCAATAATACAACTTGATTACAAATAACGTTTCAACTATTACAAGCTAGATCTGTTGTCACACACAAACATGTCCCAACAGACTCCCCCTTGACAATAGCTCTAGCATCAAAATTCAAAAATCTTCAAGTTGTCTTTGATCATTCTTTGTATAGCACACTCCCAAAATGTATTCCCAGTCTTATGCATTTTGTGACCATTGACTGATAATATCTAGCTGCATCTCTCCATCCTTCATTAGAAACTATCTTGATCTTATCTAATTTGATCAAGTCATTCTTTGATAGATTCATTAGATGCCTGCGATCATAAACTGTCAAGATAATCTTTTCTTCATTCTCAACTTCATCATCAGCTTCAATCATGACAGCTTCACCAGTCACACAATCAACTTCCCATCGTTTCAACTTGCCAAGTATATCTTGTGGCATTTTCTTGATAGGAATTTGTTTAATGCACTTGACTTCTGGATATACCTTGATTCTCCTTCGTCTTCCTGTTCTCTCACTAATCTGATCAGTCTTGTGAGTTCTTCCCTTCCTTGGCTTAATCAAGTCAGATTTTCCTGACCAAACAGCAGATCTAATAATCCTTTGAATATATTTAGCATACTCATCTCCACTTGGATTATTCATCTCTAATCCAGCCAAGTCTCTCACATCATATCTTGATAGAGAATTGAAGACTTTGTAATTCCTTGCAAAATACTGAACGCCGTCATATCTCTTGATTGCGAACAGCTTCAAGTCTGAATCATAGTACCATCCTAGAATACCTCTTCTGGGAATTCGATTTCCAGTTATATCAACTTCAGATATTCCAACCTGCTTCTCCTTCTCTTTCTCAGGTTTCCTGAACCATTTATCTCTTTTGCTAATTGGTCCTTCTGGGTCAGCTTCAGAATCAGTTGAGTCTTTGTCAAGATCAACTCTTTCTCCAGCTGCTGTTTCAATAACAAACTTTGTGGCAACAGGATCCATAAAATGTTCATCCACATGAGAATCAGGATCTACAATTTTATCTGTCTCAACCACAGGAACAGAAGTCCAATCATCTGGCATCCAATCATCAGGTATCTTGAACTCTCCCTCTTCAAGTCCATAATCTACCTCATCTTCTGGTTCATCTGGAATCTCTGAATCTGTATCACTTTCAGCATTCTCTTCTGTATAACCCATTTAATTAACACAAATTAGACAAACAATATAAATTCTTTCATTGATTTTCCTGAGTCAATCTAAGAATTCCTTTATTCATCTCTATTGTATCAATTACTCAAATATGATTTTCCGCTTGTCAAGTAAATCTCAAGCCTAAATCATACTCAGTAATCTTATATCATTTTAACTTATCATTGAAAATCTTAAGTCAAAATCTTATATCATTAAATATTTAAACTTAATTTACATCATTAATCTTTAAAAGTTATTACAATCTAAGACTAATCAAATGTACATAAAGTTTAACATTACAAAATATTCTCAAAATACTAACTACTTAAACAACTAAGTAGTCATACCAGCTTCTTTTCCACCAGCACCAGCATCATCAGCAGCAGTAGATCCTGACTCCCCCTGAAGTTGAGTCGGCTCACTAGTCTGTTTCTGACCAGTCGGCTCACTCTCCTTTTCTTTATTAGCCTCGGGATCATCATCTCGATCTTGTCTGCGTTTCTTCCTAAGCTCATCTTCTTTACACCCTCTAATATATGCCAACATCTCCCCCTGAGTCGACGGGTCTGGAACTATTCGCACAAGTAAGCGCCGCATACGATGAACTTCTTCAACTAAATCAGCATGCATGTCATTCAGTTCCATATGAGCTTTCATCAACGCCGAATATGCCACAGATTGTTGCTTCATTGCTTCAGCCATTATTGCATTTTGACTCTGCAATTGAGCAACGACATCTTCTAGGCGTTCTCTTGCTGGCCTTGGATGAGCAGCAGCAGTCGTCAGTCTAGCAGCTTTAGCACCAGCTTGTCGTGCCATGTCCTCAAAGGATTCTCTCAACAACCCAGCTGCTATACGACTCTGCTTTGTCGTCTCAAAATGAGAAGTAGTGGTATCAACATCATGATAAGCACTCTCCTGTAATACAATATAAGTTAATATTTGTCACAGCAAAAGCCATCTCAAATATCTACTAAGTATTACAAAAACCGATTGATAAACAACATCTACAAGTCACAAATCTTTATACCTTTGCAGATCCGCGCGTAGTCGGACGTTGCCTCATCGGTTCTCTAACCGGTTCGCGGCTTAGATTCGAAACTGTCATAGAAAAATTTCTATCTCAATTTCCTATCTCAAGGTAAAGCCTAAAACGTTAGAAAGATAAACTATCAATAGTTAACCTGGCATTCCGCCTATATTCAAAGCAGGAGCAGAAGTCCTAACACGCACTGAACGCGTATTCTTAGGAGCTTCAGCAAGCGGACGCTTACCCTTCCTTTTATCTTCACGAGTAACCAACCGAGCACTATCAGACTCAGTGGAACTCGAATCAGAATCTACTAATCCCTCTCGTCTCGGAGGACCTGACGGAGCAGTAGCAGCAACAGGAGGTTGAGAAGTTGTTCCCTCAGATCGAATGACCTCTGGGACAACAGTCTCAGAATCCTGTTCAAGAAATAATCACAAATATTAAGTTCAAACATGCAAAAGACAATGTTTGAACTCAATTCGTACCCAAAGATAATCATCTTACATATATTAACCGACTATAGCGGAATACAGTTAATACTTGTATTAATGAAAACTTTGAACTAGAATTAATAAGTGATATATGCGTAAATATGGCAAGATTATGAGAGTTATACCTTAAATCCTTCAATCTCTTGAAGATCAGGATCATTCTCATCATCATTACGCACTAGTACTTCATGAAGAAGAACTTCACGAACCTCAGGAATGGATTCCTGGTTCAGTACTTCATTTATCAAAACCTGAGTGTCAGCTGCAGGTTGCGGTGCTTGCTGTGGTTGTTGTTGCGGCTGTTGCTGTTGTGGTTGAGGTTGTTGTGGTTGCTCTGGGAGATCCTCTTGATCACCAGCAGCTTCAGCAGCTGCCTGAGCCTCCACAGTATCCATCCACCCATGATTAGGCAGAGGTACATATGCAGCATCAACTACAGCACCAAAAAGATCAACATCTGGTGGCCTGGGAATCTCTTGCTTCTTAACAGAATGAAGCCACATCGACCCATATCCTCGAACAGTCATACGGGCCACTGTTTTGTTACCCTGAACTGCTAAATCAGGTATAGAGTGTCGAATCAGAAGCATCGTGAATCTAGGATATATCAAAAACGGTGCACTCCTGGTTTGCCTAGTCACTTGTCCCACAAATGAATCAAAAATGTAGCCACTGAAGTTGTATGGCTTGTTGTAAACCAAGGATAGTAGCATAGACATCAACTCTGGACTCGCATCATCAAATCCAGACTTCTTGTTTGCAAAAACTTTCACGATAACGTGAAACAAGAATCTCCACTGGCCCATCAAAAATGACTTGACAAACTGTTGGCCTCTGGAGGGTCCAGAATATCCTATCCTGCGTGCAGCACCCCATATAAACCTATGCGGGAAAACTTGGGGTCCGTTTTCCTGAGCAGCATCTCCAAGTTGGAGAACCTCTCGTACCGTTTCTCTTGAGAATACAACCGGACGATTATTCACGGTTGCACGGATGACAGGAGGGTTGACTGACTCGTCATATACAATGTCGGTCCAAAAGTCAGTGAGAACCGCCAAATTCAGTGCAGGATTCTCAGAGACAGCAAAACTAACTCTAGATCGAGCTAGAAATGCTTTCATCTGCTGCACTCTTTCTCCTCCTACTTCATTTACGTCAAGATTGACATAAATGTTTTGCTCTGGAACAAACGGTCTTGCAGCAGCCATATCTGTAAACAACAGCAAATAAGAGATAAACGAACATAAGTTAACTTGAATTTCTACGTATTATGACCTTAAGATCATCAAACGTCTAATTCACTATTAACAACTAACTTAATTTAGTAAGCTTAATTGAACCTAAAAGTATAATCTTTATCGTTCAATTATAATATGTAAATTAAATCAAAGTTCGTTTAAAACATAAACTTGAATTGTAACACCGCCGAAACTAAAGTTACGGGACACGCCGCTCGACTACGCTATGAGTCGGAAGACTTTCGATATTAACAAGTTCAAAGTTTAATAATTTATAAGTTATAATACCGCTGATAATTAAATCAGGACACGCCGCTCGATTACTTAATGAATCGGAAGACTTTCGATATTATTAACTCAAAGTTTAATAATTTATAAGTTATAATACCGCTGATAATTAAATCAGGACACGCCGCTCGATTACGCAATGAATCGGAAGACTTTCGATATTAATAACTCATTATTAACATGTATTAACTTATAACTTAACGTCCGTAAGTTCTAACACGTTAAAATCTAGTAACTTGTAATTTATTTGTAACTTAAAAAAATCCGCAAATAAAAAACAAGTTATAAAATCGAAAATTTTATGTAAACTTTATTAACATAAGTTAAACTAAGTGTAAACGAAATTCTCGAGTTGAAACCGTCAGCCAAAGTTAATTTAAAAGTTAGATTTTCTCAAAATAAACTTTGGTCAACGGGGGTCAACGCGGGTCAATGCCGAAGTTGACTGAATCACGAAGTTCAGCTGAACTTCGCAAGGCTTTGCGAAGTTTAGCTTAACTTCGCATCAGTCCAACCTGGTCAACCACGAAGTTGACTGAGTCATCTTCGCAAAGTATAAACTTCGTCACGAAGTTTGACCAGGTCAAACTCCGCAATGAGGTCAAAGGGTCACGGAGTTAAGGGGGTTCATGAAGATGAACCAGTTCAAAATGAACTCCGCAAAAACGGATCGCGAAGTTGTTGCTGCGAAGTTTCAACTTGAACTTCGCAAATCGCGACTGTTCAATTTTGAATTTCAAAATCAAAGATCTAAGCATGTTTTAAGTAATCTAATGCTTCTAACAAGTTCACAGACCCGCGATTAAGCATAAACAATGATCATTTCAGTTTTGAATTCATTAATTTGTTCAAAATCGATGAAAACCAAACCGAAACCCTTGAAAAATAAAGAACTCACGATTACGAGCAAATTACACGGTGAAATCTTATGAAACATACCTCAAAATAATCACAATCGAAAGTGGAATAAAACTATCGGAGTGAAAAATCCTTCCTCTTTCGTGAATGTCGTAAAAATCGAGCAAATCAAGTTCGTGTGAACTTCGCCGTCAAGAGATCTGTGCGATGTTGAAGTAAACTTCGCAGGTTTTTGGGAAAAGTGAGGAGGTTTGACTCGTTGACTTGTTCCTTTTATACTCTAAGTCTAATTCACGAAGTTTGACTGGTCAACTTCGCAGGATTTGACCAACTTCGCGAATTTAACGTTAAAAATAAATTGAACGATAATAATTTTACATAAGTCAAAATTTTAATTTCCCAAGACGTATTTGTCACATTCAATGATTCCGGAACGATTAAAGATAGAATGAAGTGCTTCCAAAGGTATAAAACACGAAAAATAAAATTGACCTTTATTTATTAATAAACAAAAATTACAAATGCTAAAAATAAATAAACCAACTTAATCTAAATAAAATAAATTTTAACCTAGATAGAATTTCAACTGCTTCGGGATCACATTAGGAAGAATAAGCATTTATTAATTAGCTTACGTTAAGTCTAAGACGAATTGCTAGTAAAATTTCATATAAATCTCATAGAATTATGTCTTCACTAGTGAAAAGCGCATATTTATAAAATTATATCTTATTTTACCTTTATCCACGTGACATAACTCTTTTATATCAATAATATCTTTACATATATTTGGACCTAATTATTCACATAAGTGAACGATCCAAGTGTCTCGTTGATAGTTCAAGACGATTATCGGTATAATGATCCACATAAACAAATTAAACCTAGATTAATGAGCAAACCTTATTATTATTAGTTGTGAACTATATCCAATATGTTCCCCAATATAATATACTGAAGAATTTCAAGTAAAACTAAAACACTGCATATATTAAAATTTTCAAGGTAGCGGTTATTTTATAACATACACTTGACTTTGCTTTGAGTTTATGACAAGTACCAAACATCATTTAAAGATACTAGTGGCTTCTGGTCTGTAGATACTACAACAATCGTCGCCCTTAGTATGAGTAAACTAGTTTGGGACTATTAATGAAATTAGTGGCTCCTGGTCTGTAGATACTACAACAATCGTCACCCTTAATTTCATTAATAACCATTACCATTTGCCTTTACTCTTTAAATTTAGATTTTTGATAACAGTGTATAGCAGTACTATCATTCAATCAATTAAGACGTTGTGTCATACATTATAAAGTTAACCACAAAAGATATAGTCACATCATGTTATTGCTTCTTAAATGCTCAAAAATCTAAGAATACTTTGCGTACCAATACATCATATGATGAAGCTATCTAGACTTGTAGTACTTTTTCAAAATATCACATGTTATTATCAGTGAATATAGGTGCATAACAAAATAAATATAAGCTCTTTACTAAGTTAAAGAATTAATTCTAGTAAGACTTATAGAAACTTACTAGCGACTTCTAGCAAGCTATCATTCCTTGACCCGTTATTGGGATTCGTAAAGTTCTATCGGTAAACCGAGATCAATAACAGACCCGATAAGAAGTTAGAAATAACAACTTACCAGAAATTTCAACTCGATCCTGGAACTTAAAGATTATTATTGTTATGCTTACTCCCCTAATTTACTATCATCTCCCGAGTTTGTACAGTTAAAACTCAAACAAATTTCTAAAAGAACTACAGTTGTTCTTTTATTGGAGGCGTTTCCCCGCAGGTAACAAGCAAATTAATGCCATACGCCCCCCTCATTTTTTTTTTTTTAGTACTTAAACAAAAAGACCTTTTGGAAGACGCGTTATTCCGGATTTTGCATGCCGTTCCTTTGAATCAAAGTCTCAAACCGCGTCCTGTCGAAAGCCTTAGTATACAAGTCTGCCAAGTTATCAGTTGAGGGGACCTTGACTAACTGTATAATCTTTTTCTCCGCACAATCCCTTATAAAATGATGACGAATCTCGATGTGTTTCGTCTTACTATGTTTCACCGGATTGTTTGTAATCGAGATCGTGGACTCATTGTCAATCAAGACGGGAGTATTTGTGTAATTAAGACCATAGTCTCGCAGTTGTTGTTGTATCCAAAGAACTTGAGATACACAACTCCCAGCTGCAACATACTCAGCTTCACATGTAGAAATGGCTACTGAGGTTTGCTTCTTACACTGCCAAGACACTAAACGATTTCCCAAAAATTGACATCCACCGCTCGTCGACTTTCTATTTAAGTTGCATCCTCCATAATCTGAATCTGTGTAAGCCATAAGATCCAAGTCTCCCCCAATCGGATACCAAAGTCCCAGCTTAGGTTTCCCTTTAAGATAACGAAGAATCCGTTTTACAGCTTGCATGTGAGATTCCTTAGGATTGGCTTGATATCGTGCGCAGATACACACTGCAAACATAATATCCGGCCTAGATGCAGTTAGATACATTAGTGATCCGATAATAGCCCTATAAAGAGTAGGATCTACATCTTTATCACTCGATGTATCCGGACCAAGTCCATGACCTTCTTGAATAGGAGTCTTGTAAATTCTTGTATTATCCATCTTGAATTTCTCTAATAGCTCATGTGTGTATTTAGATTGATGAATAAAGAACCCGTCTTTCTTTTGATCAACTTGCAACCCCAAGAAAAACTTCAACTCTCCCATTGCAGACATCTCGAACTTTTTCCTCATCACTTGCTCAAATTCTATGCACATCTTTTCATCCGAAGATCCAAAGATGATATCATCCACATAAACTTGAACAAGCAGAAAGTCGTTATTCTTCCATTTCACGAAAAGTGTACTATCTATTTTTCCTCTATAATATCCATTTTCGAGTAGATAAGTAGATAGTGTTTCATACCAAGCCCTTGGTGCCTGATGCAATCCATATAGAGCCTTATCTAGACGATATACTCTATCAGGATAGTGTGGATCAGAAAACCCTGGAGGTTGTGAAACATACACCTTTTCTTTGACATCTCCATACAAAAAGGCACATTTGACATCCAACTGAAATACCTTGATCTCTTTGAACGTAGCAAATGCCAAAAACATCCTTATTGCTTCCAGTCGTGCCACAGGTGCAAACACTTCGTTGTAATCGATACCCTCTTGTTGATTGAATCCTTGAACAACTAAACGAGCTTTATTGCGAACGATCACTCCTCGATCATCTCGTTTGCACTTAAACACCCATCTAGTACCAATCGGATATTCTCCCTTTGGTAGATCAACCAACTGCCATACATTCAATTTCTTGAATTGAAATAGCTCTTCTTGCATCGCCTCAACCCATGAATTATCTTTCAAAGCCATTTGAACATTCTTTGGCTCTTCTTGAGAGATAAAACACGAATACATGCACTGATGAGCTTCACTTTCACGGAAATTGGCTTGATGTGAATCGGTAAACTCTGAGATTTTACTAACACTTCCTCTAGTTTGAACAGAAGCCTGAGGATCACCAATAATATTTGAAGGGGGGTGATCTTTCGTAGCTCTTGAAACACTAACCGATTCACGTCTTAAATTATCACCCAAGTTAGTAGCAATTTCTTCCACATCCTCATCATCTCTATCAAAAATGAAATCTCCTGTAGAGGATCTGGAGGGAAGAAATACTCCATTGAGAACCCTTTGTTGATATTCAAGAAACGCAGGATCTACATAGTAAGTAGGAGTCTTTGGAGGAGTTTTGGGTGATTCAGGAGATGAATCATCTGAACTCAAATCATCCTCCACTTCCTCAACATCCCTATCTGCATTAAGTTTTGATCTTGGAGGTGTATCTTCATCATTGGTTAATGCATGATCTGGAATGTCGGGATCAACCGTGTGGTCACTCACAGGAACTTTAAAGGATTGAAAAAGATCTGAATAATCAAACTGCCAATCTAGTCCCTTATGATTATCATGTGTATAGCTCGTAACTTCAATGTTATAAACTATGTCCACACGACTTGTGACTTTGTTGAAAACTCGTTTATTTGGAGAATTTGGCACATAACCTAGGAAATATCCTTCGTCAGCTTTCTCTCCAAATTTAGATTGATATTGAGTCTTCAACAATGTACAAGACACACCAAATGGTTCAAAGCCTTTCAAATTTGGTTTCTTCTTGTTCAAAAGTTCATAACAAGTCTTGTTATGCTTCTTAACAGTCAGAACCCTATTCAAAACATGACATGCTGTACTCACTGCTTCTGCCCAAAAGATGACAGGAAGCTTTGAGTCTGCAAGCATAGTTCTTGCGGCTTCGATCAATGTTCTGTTCTTCCTTTCAGCTACACCATTCTGTTGAGGCTCATATGGTGCACTGAATTGATGTTCAATACCCTTGGACAAACAGTAAACATTGAATGTCGAGTTCTTAAATTCTGTACCGTTATCACTACGAAGTCTCTTTACTCTCGTTTTATAGACATTCTCAATTTGATCTAGGAATTGCATAAGTATTCCAGGGGTTTCATCCTTAGATCCTAAAAAGAATACCCATGAGAATCTAGAAAAATCGTCGGTGATGACTAAACAGTACCATTTACCACCTAGACTTCTTTTGCTTATTGGGCCGAAGAGATCCATGTGGAGCAAATCAAATGGCGAGGTGATAGAGTTTATTGTTTTGGACTTGTGTGGTTTCTTGTGTTGTTTTCCTTTCATACAAGATACACACCTGTCTTCCAACCTAAAACTCTGTTTTGGCACTCCCTCTACTAACTCATTCTTGGTTATATAATTCATTTTTCGAAAGTTTAA
The DNA here is from genome assembly GCA_963422505.1 of Pseudognaphalium luteoalbum. Taxonomy (NCBI): domain Eukaryota; kingdom Viridiplantae; phylum Streptophyta; class Magnoliopsida; order Asterales; family Asteraceae; genus Pseudognaphalium; species Pseudognaphalium luteoalbum. The sequence continues at coordinate 32,735,773 of OY730195.1, forward strand.
GTGTGCCATTCTCCTATGCCATAGTAAAGAGTCGGTTTCTGAAGCCTTGGACAAAAGACATGTAGATGCCATTGAAGAAACTGGAGCACCCATGTTGATAGCATAGATATCCTTCTTCCTTGGTGCCCTCATTAATATCCATTCTTCAGGAACTTTAAACCCTGGCTTCAAGATTAAGGCCTCCTTTTCATTAAAATGAACTGGATGACCTCTATCACAACATTGGGAAACACTTACTAGGTTATGAACTAGTTGCTCAACATAGTTCACATCCTCTAGAGTCAAAGCTCCATTAGAAACTTTTCCCTTCCCAGTTATCATCCCTCCTTTATCTCCAGCAAAATTTACACGCTGTTTCAATCCACCCTTGAAGTCTTGAAGAAGACTTCTATCCCCTGTCATGTGTCTTGAGCATCCACTGTCTACATACCACCAACTTGTCTTGTTCACAGTAGGCTCCTGCACATGACATTAGTACACAATTAGTTCGTAAGAGGGACCCAAGCCATAACGGTCTTGGTATGTCCCTCTTCATCGACAATCTTAGTTTCTTTAAAGTAACCATAGACATTTCCATCAGGAACCTTGGCTACTTTAACGGGAACATAAGGTTGTGGATGAATAGTGGTCTTGGGTCGACTTGGAGACTTGGATGTAAATCTACTTGACTCATAACCTTGGGATTTAGACTCATGGTTTTTATAATCATATTCAAAATTCATCCCTTGAGAGCGAGAAGTAGTGCCATTTTCATTACGACTATGGCCTCTACTTGGTGTTTGAAACCTAGACGGTACTTTATCCTTAGAATGAAATGAAACATTAGCATTAGGAGTTAAGATCCGTTTAGATTTAGGTGGAGACACACTGTGTGTTCTGTCCCTCTTTAAAATGTTAACAGGTTTAACAATAGATTTACTTCCCAACCCTGGTTTAGCATTTAACCTGTCCACATTAGTCTTAAAAGCTACAGGAGTCACAATATTGTTAACCTGTCCTAGACCTGTTTCTAGTTTCTTATTTGGACAACAAGAAGCTACATGTCCTTTTTGATGACACTTAAAACAAGATCTTTGCTTTCTAGACTTAGATTCTTTACCCATTTGAGGAACACTATTAACGTGAGTTACTAAATGTTTCTCCTGTTTATTAATCACCTTATCATCTAATTTGGTTTCATCCTTACTAGACTTAAGGTCTTTATCAACAGGTTTTTCTAACTCAGTTACCTGTGGGATTTCCGCTTTTGGTTCTGTGGAAACATCAGACATTTCCACATCAGTTGAAGTAAGTTTGTAGTTATCATTATAAGGTGGGGGTACTTCACCATATCCTAGTCCATACCCATCCTTAGGACTACGTTGTGAGCTAATTATAGAATTTAAGGTCAAAGAAGAAGTTCTAAAACCTTCAAATTTACGATTAAGCTCAACCATCTTCAACTTAAGATCAGCCAACTCCTTATCCTTATCAGCAATAGTTTGATTTAAGTTAGCCACATTTAGATATAACCCATCTATAGTCACAGCTTGATCCTTAACAGTATCACTAAGGGCGGTCTTATCTAAGTTAGCTAACCGAATCCTATCACTCAAATCAACCTTATCGCTACTTAGCCTACGTACATCACTTTTAGCTTCTCCTAGTTCCCTAATCAAGGCATTATGGGAATCTACATAGCTACCTAATTGAGCTTGTAGACTAGAAACTAAATTGCATACATCAATCATAGTAGCAAAATCGAAACATACCCGTTTCTTGTCGGTTTGAACATCTGCCATGTGTGCCACGAAGTCCTCAGCAGTTAGATCCTCAGTTGATCCAGCATCATATACATCATCTTTAGCCGGAGGAACAGTCATATCAGGTACCTTGACTTGATATTCCTCAGCAGTCGGCATATACCCAGTTGCTTCAACTGTCTTATCCTCATCAACAATTTCAGCCATGAATGCTTGATCAGCCATAGCACTCCAGTCAAAGGATCCATCCAACTGTTCAACAACTAAAGCCTTAGAAGCTAAAGTGTCATTCTTTGGATTTGCGTTTTTATCAGCTTTAGGTCTTTGGCAATCCCTAGCAAAATGTCCATTGTTTTGGCAATTATAACATTTTACTTTGGACATATCTAATCCACCTTTTCCTCCTATTGTTTTCTTTCCAGTTTTTCTCAGAAAATTCTTAACCCTTCTTGAAATCATAGCAAGTTGCCACTGAAGGTCAATTTCCTCTAGATGTTCTGGATCGATTTGATCATAATCCTCATCATATTTTGAAGGATCCGTGATCTTTCCCTGAATGTAGTTTTCATAACAAGCTATGGACGATGCCAACATAGACAATTGTTCTTCAGCAGTCTTAACACTCATTGGCATGTTAGTGTATTCCTTAGCTGTCTTGAGAGCTACTTTGACAGGAGGTTTTGCTTGAGTACTACCACTTGTGGAAGAAGACACTAAGCACAGTTCATCAGTAACAATCTCACTATCTTCATCTGCTTCACCAATAGTCAACAAAGCTTTGGTCGAGCTAGAAGTAGCCTGATTGAGATTGGCATTCCCATGATATAGTCCTGGATCCTGAACCTGATCAGAATCAGAGTCTCTTGTCTTCTTATCAAAATCATAACCTTTTAGCCGGTCAATGACTTGCTCTAAGGTCATGGTAGAATAGCGAGTCTCATTATCTTTCAACATCACTCCATACATCTCCCATTTCTTTGGTAAACCTTCAACAAATTTGTTGACAATTTTAGCATCAGTATAGGCAATGTTATGTGTGATCAGCTCACTTAACAAGTGGTAATATCTTTCAGTATAAGCCTCGAGGTCTTCTCCCTTAAAAGCTTTGAACATCATCCACTGCTTCTCAAGGAGATTGGTCTTACTAGCAATAACCTGAGGACTACCTTCACCTCTTTTCGCAAGAGCTTCCCAGAGCTCCTTAGCAGTATGAAAAGATCTCAGTTGATGATTGATGTCCTTAGGTAAGCTCATCCTGATAGCATGAAGAGCTTTACATTCCTTCTCATAAGCCTTAGTTTCTTTGTCACTCATTTTATCATAAGTGATCTCAACAACCACTCCATTCACAACATTAGTTGGAGGGGTGTAACCACACTTGATACATAACCATATGCTTATGTCATGGAAATGACAGTAAGACTCAAACCTATCCTTCCAACCATAATAGTCTGAGAGTCGGAGTAACTTAGGTGGTCCACTAGCCTTACCAACTTCGTGTTCCATCTCAATCAACTTACTAACATCAGACATCTTGGCTAGCTTTGGTACTTAAAAACGCAAAATTTTTTTTTTTTTTTTTTTTTTTTTTTAAAAAAAAATCTGAATTTTTCACGAACTTCGCACGAACTTAACTTCGCACGAACTTAACTTCGCACGAACTTAACTTCGCACGAACTTAACTTCGCAAAATCTGAACTTCGCAAAGACTGAACTTCGCAACTTTCTGAACTTCGCTAAATCACTGAACTTCGCCAAAAACCCCAACTTCGCAGAATCGGCTGAAAAACCCCAAAAACGAAAATTTTAGATTTCTAATCGACTAAACCCTAAGTTTTCGGTCGATTACGAATCTAAAAACTTCCAGAGAGTGATTTTAATTGATTTTACGCAAGAATCCACGTACAATCAAACCCAAATCAATCGTTATTATCCGAATAACCCCGAACCTACGCGTATCTAGCTGTAGGCTCTGATACCAATTGTAAGTCCGTTTGTATAGGATCGATAACGAGGTTATCTTTAGGTATTAACGTGCGGAATCCGTCAATACTAAGTTCACGGATAGTGAACGATTGTTTCGCAATATACTAGCAATTCGGATTATCAAATACGACTTTGTATTGATTCAATATGTTATTCTATCTATACCTAGTCGATTAGAATGCTTAAGATCACACAATCCCTCTGGAAATTCGTATGGGCAAAAGTCTCTCAACGTTTAGGGTTTAATTAATATTTATAGTTTGAGTTTGCCGAACTTCGCAAGCCTTCCTGGGCTTCTGCGAAGTTCAGGCCCAGCCTTGCGAAGTTGGACCTCTGCGAAGTTCAACTGAACTTCGCAGGTCAACTTCGCGAGTTGACTTTTTCAGTCAAACTTTTACTTTGATTTACATCTTTTAGCATTTAAACAATTAACTATAAAATGTCTATCAAATCATATTAAACGTTTGCAATTAACAAATCAATAATACAACTTGATTACAAATAACGTTTCAACTATTACAAGCTAGATCTGTTGTCACACACAAACATGTCCCAACACTCACCAACATTCGTGTTGACGTTTTTGAGCATAACTTTTTAGGTTATACTAGTGGAGTTAAAGCAGAAGACAAGAGAACTTAGTGGACCACATAGGTTGCATTAAGAGATATTCAAGGCTTGATACATTACAGTTGTTTGTGAAGGCATGTTTTGCCATAATATTGTTGTGTACATTTGTTTGTAAGACTTTGAATTCATTGATGAACTGTGGTTATTCATGTTGTTGGCATCATGACACATTGGATACTTTATTTCATATAGAATTCTTTATAATGATGTGTTATGATCCTATCGCCGTTATACCCCGTTGTTTCCGCTTTAAACGGGGTGTGACAATAGACACGAGTGTTTTTCAACGCTCCGGCCGATTGTTGATGAGCATATATGTTCATGGAGTTTAAAAGAAAGTGAAGAGAAAACGGTGTCTCTCTCTCTCTATATATATATATATATATATATATATACGTTTCAAATCACTCATTTTTTTTGTTTTGCTTTTTGTATGTATCGTATCAGGTCGCTAGTAATTTGATACTACTCCTAGCAGTCTAGAGATGGAACGTGGTCCATACAAAAGCTGTTTAAAATTTTTAATTATCTTTTAGCTTTAGAAGTGTATATCAAATGTTGTAGCCATGTTTATCTTTGAGCTTAAAAAGTGTGTTTTAAAAGTTGTAGCTAGGTTTTAATTTGAGCAGGAGAGTTTGTTTTAGAAGTCGTAGGTGATGTTGTAAAACTTTCGATATCATGTTATAAATTGTATATTGTGATTATATTATAATTTTTATTATATTTGTATTTATGGGGATGATCTATAAATCATGTTTAAATGTCATATTACGTAATATATATATATATATATATATATATATATATATATGTATGTGTGTGTGTGTGTGTTATTATGAAATATTGGAATGGATATGGACATTTGGTCATTATCTATGGTCGTATGGTGCAGCTCTACGTACAAGTAGTAGCGTAACAAAAGGAAGTTGCACACTATTGTGGCGGTTTTAAGTAAACCGCTTTAAATACTGTAACTATAAAATTGAAAGATATTTCGTAGTTTGGTATTTTAGTTGTTAAAAAGTGGCAACCAAAGAAGAGAAGTATATTTTAGGAAAGCAAGCAGGCGTATGATCGAAACCTTAAGGGATTGGATCGATTTGATACAGATGTAATTTTTCATTTGATAATGTAATTTTATCCTTTAGTTATAATATTATTGAAATTGTAATGAAGTTCTTTAATTCACTGAGTATTATTACTATTATTATTATTATTATTATTATTATTATTATTATTATTAATATTATTACTATTACTACTATTACTTTACTATTACTATTATAATAAGCAATAAAATAAAAAATTTACAAGCATGAAATGATAATATATAATATATAACTAGCCCGCGCAAAGCAGCGGGTACATCATTTCTTTAATCTCACTATATAAGTAATTATGTAGTTATTATTTTTTAGTTTTTTAATTTAATGTATATGTATATGTATATTCTCATTTTCATTATTCACAATTCATTTTATTTATTGGTTTGGGTTATTTCCAAACATACAGTTTTTTATTTATGGGAAATTTTCAATGTAAATTGTTTTCTAAAACCCTTTAATGTATATGTATATGTATATTCTCATTTTTATTATTCACAATTGATTTTATTTATTGGTTTGGGTTATTTCCAAACATACACTTTTTTATTTATGGGAAATTTTCAATGTAAATTGTTTCTCAAAGTACATGTTTCTAAAACCCTTAAATGTATATGTATATTCTCATTTTCATTATTCACAATTCATTTTATTTATTGATTTGGGTTATTTCCAAACATATACTTTTTTATTTATGAGAAATTTTTAATGTAAATTATTTTTAAAATTAGCTAAGGGCAGTTTAGTATATTTTGCTCAATATGGGGGCATTTATATCATTTTCATTCTTTAAACATGTAAGTTATTAAAGAAAAGGCTTAAACCCTTTATTAGGGTGTAAGGTATAGTATATAATATATAATTGTAATTATTATAATCTATCTATATATATAAAATAAAGATTTTTATTTGATTTTTAGACATGCTACATCATAACATTTCCTTTTCTTTAGAGTCCCCTAACTTGCCACATCATCATATTGTTGTTTTTCTTAAAGATCTTAATTAATAATTACAAATACTATTATTTATTAATTTAATAATACTTTATTATAATAGCCTTTAAAATTCCTGTATTATATTTAATATATAACAATTTTTACCTACATGAAAAAAGATTCATTTTCTAATCTATATCTTATACATTGCAGTTAACGAATATTATCATCATCAACTACCATATTTTAAGATAATTAATTTTAATAAAGATACTTGAAATTGATTATTTTATGTACATTTTGGTATATTACTATTATATTTCAGTAATAAATTTTAAACTTTCAACAATATTAAGATACATTTGAAAACCTAAAAAATATTTGATTTATTTTATTTTTTTAAAATACCTTTCATTGCACAGGCTCAACAAATATATTAAAACTTAACATAATAACTTACAAATTAATTTAATTGTATTATGTATTCAAACGTAACATAATAACATACAAACTAATTTAATGGTATTATATAAATGGTCGTGCATCGCACGAGCTCATTTCTTAGTTTTTATATATAAAATAAAGTTTTTTAATTAAATATTAGAACGTATTGTTTTAGTTAACGATTACGTGTTATTAATTTACAAACTCTTAAACATTGTTTGCAAAAACGTTTGGTATATAATAACTTTATACTGAAAAGTAAAGGAATGATATATATGAAAAATATTGAAGTAAACATAAAGTAATTGGCCAACACTATAAATTAATTGTGCTATCGTTAACACAGATTATATGCCCATTAATATATTCAGCTACTTACAAATTACTATATAACTGTACTTTTCAAACGGTCGTGCATCGCACGGGCTCAATGTCTAGTATATATATATATACATATATATATATATATATATATATATATATATATATGTATATATATATATATACTAGACATTGAGCCCGTGCGATGCACGGCCGTTTGAAAAGTACATATTATATGCCCATTAATATATTCGGCTACTTACAAATTACTATATAACTGTACTTTTCAAACGATCGTGCATCGCACGGGCTCAATGTCTAGTATATATATATATATATGTAACACCCCCAAATTTCGGGTTGTGGAAGCGGTCGGGTCGGGGTGTTACCAAATCAAATATCACAACATAAGATACATAGCAAACGACCTCTAAATGAGACGTTTGAAAACAGTTGTACATTTCCAAAAGTAAAATGTATACAAGTTGCGAGTTCGCAAAAATAATTTCAGTGCATAATTTGTAATACAAAAGTTATGCAGAGAAATCCAGATGTTTGAAAACATGCGACTCGAGCTAGCATATCTTGTAGCAATCCTAATCCTGCTGGGCACCTGAGAACACATGCTAAAATGAGTCAACTATAAAGCTGGTGAGTTCATAGGATTGTTAGTTGAAAACATAAAGTATAAACTTTGTATGTTTTGGAAAATGATTCAAAACCCACAATTTTGAATTCTATTGTTATATCATTGTAATATCAGTGTGTATACATCTAATAAGGTATCCCATACCTAAGTATTTGTGGTGTGTACCTAAGTAAATAGAGAATATGGCAATCCATGCCTAGATACCTATCAGGTATAAGTGAGTCTACAGACGTGAGGCACTACATGCCTAAGTACTATCGAGTAAGGGTATGACTGAGTTATATCGAGAGTGTAGCAATCAATGCCTAGATACCGATCAGGTATGAGTAGGTCTACCAATGTGAGGCAATACCTGCCTAAGTACAATTCGATTGTGTGTATGACCACGTCATATGATAACAAGTAATATAAATTACTTATTTAGTAGTAAGGTATTTGTGTGCCACCTGGCATAGTGTGTTGCCTCCAGCAACATGTAATTATAGTCCCGCGGAACTATGATTGAGTATTTAGCCAAATACTATGTTAATGACCTCGAGTGTAAGCTCGCCGATCCGTTAATATGTGCGAGTATCAACTCGTGAGTTTATGATTTGTATCGCTTTACCACGATATCGTTATGAATCACTTTACCGTGATCTCGTTTTGTGTCCACTTTACCCTGACATCGTTTTGTGCCACGTGGCATTAATCAGGTGTTGCTCTCAAGCAATGTATGTATTTAAGAGTCGGCAGTACTACGACATGCCCGACTAAAGTAATTGAGAGCCGGCAGTACTACGATATGCCCAACTTGAGTAATTGTGTGTGTATAAGTGTATGTATATTCATATACATAAGTTAGTTGTAAGTAGCACCAAGTGCTCGGGATAGTGTACGAGTATACGTATATATATGTACATATAATTCTTAGTCAACAAACACATTTAACAGGGTATCATGTATCACGTGAACGTGATTTATTGTATCTAAATATGTATATACATTACTTAGATATTAGGTGTAGCACAAAGAGCCTAGGTATGAATAATCATCACCTAGTTGTTTTGTATTAGTATAAGGAACTATACTAACATACATCACTATCGTATACTCCTAGCCTCCAATCTAGCAAGTATATTGAGGTCTCTTGAAAATGTTCACTTAAGTACAAGTCCATTCGAGTGATCTTGGAATATATAGGCAGTCTTAGTTCCTAAATGAAAAACTAATCCTGTAAAGAGTCTAGTTGTTGCTCAGCGTAGGTAGAACTAACCAGTTCTAGTATATTCGATAATATTGTCCCGCGACAATATGGCCAACGTATAGTGATAACTTAAGCAAGTTATATAATGGTAATTGTTTTTCAACAATCTAGCAGTGTACAATGGTAACCTATCTAGATTAAGTAGTGATATTGTTCTACAACAATATGATGGGTGTAATTTCTAAGTATTGCACATTTTGTATTACATAATAGTAATATAGTTGAGTGTGAATTATAAAGGTTTTATCATTATAATTTGAAAACAGTAATTGTGCATGCATCTCACCCCGAAAACAGTAAAACAGTTAAAAGAGTGGGGCTATGAACTCACCTGAGTCTTGAAGCGTTTAACTTAATAAACTTGATTTGATTTGCCGAATATTGATGTCTGAAGACTTGTAACCTGAGGGCGTCCAATATGCGCGATGGTTATAAATGTGAGTAGGTATCTTAAAAGACTACCTTTGTAGTTGTTCATCAAACTAGATTGTCCAAATGACTACGATTTGGTTGATTTGATTGAGTTTTGAAAACGTGTACGGCCCGTTGGTGATTGTTTGTAATAATAATCTCAACATTATCATTATGATTTCGAAGTGTTATACTTAAAAAGTACATCCCAATTTGTTTTAGAATTCGTATCGTATAAAGGTTTGAGGTTGTACAAGTTTCACACTTAGTTTAAAAATTGAGTTGTAAACTTTTCCGTCTTTAGCGTCACTTATAGCGACACTTAATGATTTTGGCTTCACTCAGGAAGTGTCGCATAAAATGGTAAGTTCTGAATTATTGGCGTCACTTAAGGAAGTGTCGCATAAGGTAGCGGCACTTAGACAAGTTTCGGGTATGAGTGTCGGGTAGGGTGGTTACCGACACTTAGGCAAGTGTCGCAAAAAGAGGGTTTTAGGCGGCACTTGAGCAAGTGACGCAAAATGAGGGTTTTTGGCGACACTTAATGCATCACTTAAGGAAGTGACACTATACTGTTTTTGGTCGTGCATCACTTACATCTGTTCAGACGAAGTTTGTGTCAAAAACGTGTTTGGCGACTTCCGTTTGGTCCGAATCTTTTACCCAACCCTTATATTAGTCTATAGAGTTGATAAAAATTATTACTTTGTGTTGATAATCGTTTTAGGTGTCGTTTTTACAAAATGACCAAAACCGCGATTATTCCGACAATGTTCCGAAAACAAGATTTAAACATATATTTGGACACATCTATGCTAGATTAACAACATGCAACTAAAATAAATCGAAATTTAGAAGTTTTTCGAAAGTGTCGGGAATCTTAGAAGTTAACGCGAGACGAAACCGAAAAGATAGAAATGTAGATCGTGTCTCCGTGATCATTTTCTTCCAAATGAGCCTTGAGATTTAATGAGGTTTGATGGTGTTATTTGGTGGTTGAAGGTGGTGGTGGTATGGTGGTGGAAATGAGAAAGAGATAGAGAGGTTAGATTATGTGTGTGTGTTTTTGAATGAAACAAAAGGGTAGGGGGTGGTCTCCTCACCCTTGGCCGATTTTGGGAGGGGGCCCCACTGAGGTGGGAGTTTCAAATTTTTAATCTCCTGTGTTCGCGCTCCGTACGGTGTTTGTTTCCCCGGTCGTTTAAACGTTAAATAATTATTTTATACGTTTAAATATACGTTTTAAAATATAAATAATTATTCGGTATTTTTTTTGTTGAAGTATTTCACCAAATACTTAATAATTGAGTTATAAAATATAACTTAACTTTGTTTTGATTGTTTGCGCGTTTAATATTTTAATCGCGTAGGCATTATTAGAATTGAAATATTATCAAAATAATATTTTGAATATAATAGCATTATTAAATAATGTTATATTATTTAATAAATTTGTTCACTAACGTCCGTATTAATTGAACCAAATTACATTCGATTGAAACATGCACGATTTAGCCAAATCGCGTAATTGTATATATTCAATAATATATATATCGATACATTAATTAGCCTAACACAGATTTAATTACATGTATTAACAGATGATTAGGCACTAATTACTAGTCCTAATTTGACGGGTGTCACAATATATATATATATATATGTATATATATATATACATATATATATATATATGTATGTATGTATGTATGTATGTATGTATATATATACGTAAAACTAAAAGAGGCTCCAAATCATCAAACATTGTCACAAGTCATAAGTCTATTAGATAGGTCAACGTTTGTTATTGTTTTACAATACTTATACAGATACGAATGTGGATCGACCAAAGTCCAAGATAGACATTTACACAAATAGTACGTTGAATTCTTCTTCTGCTCATTTATGTATTATCTTATCTCATCTACCCCTCATTAATGTCCCCTTTCTTTCTTTATATAAAGCATTTACAACTCTCAATAGAAGCAATACCATTTTACCCTTTTCTCTTTACTATATATTTTTATTTTACAAAATGGAGACTAACTCAATACTTAATGGAAAGGCTATGGGTACTCTAACTCAATACTTGATGGATGTTGACAGTGATGCCATCAACATGTTACGTGCACATATAACAACATTTAGTCTAATAATTGCGGACGTTTACTCATAAATCCAGGCAATTGAGGAGGTAGATTATCATTACAAGCTCATCTCAACTCTTCAATTTTACAAAGATCAAAAGGAAATGTGAAGAACTAATTGCAAGTTTCACATCAAATATAGAGGTGAACGAAATTTATAAAAGTAGCAATTGTTCATTGTAATCTCTTGATGGATCTATTGTTTTCATGATATATGTTATATTAACCAATATATTAATGTTTTATCCTATACATTGAAATATATATACTTACTCTACTACATTTATCAAAGATAAATATACAACTATTCCTAACCTATTGCAACTCAAAAATATACTATTTCAACTCATAAATAGTGATAAAAGAATAAATAAATCCTATATAAAATTATTGTTTGTTTGATTAGGTACACATAAATAATAATAATAATAATAATAATAATAATAATAATAATAACTCTCACCCTCATATCTTTTAAGTTTTAACCTTTTCTTTACTTCAATTTAAATTTCAAGTTTCATTTTATAACTACATCATAAATCTTAAATTTTGTTTAGTACTTCATATCTTTTTATCCCATCAAATATAACCATTTTTAAAAATGATAAATAATTGAAAACTATTTACAAAGTTTAAATTTTATGCAAATTACATAAGAAAATTAAAAAATTTAAGAGAATTGATGTAAGTCTTAAAATTTAATAAATATGTATTATTTGTATGTATTACTCATTTTGTTATTGTACATCGTATAATGTATTACCAAGGTACAAATAAATTTTATAATATTTTCTTATATTACTGATTTTATATATAAGTTGTAGCTATTACCTAAATAAACTATAAGTATTAAATTTACTAATGCTATAGTTATGGAGTATGTTATATCATTATTGTAGTTGGTATAAATAACATTATTGTAAAATTATCTTCATAGTCAAATTTGTTTTAAACATTGTTGCAAGATGGTCCATCATTTCAAATGTATCAAACTTAAGAAAAAATAAAAAATGCAAACCTCTTAACATACCATTTTTCAGTTATGTTTTTTTCGTATCAAACTTTGTTTAGAGTGTCTAAATTAAGTATGCAGTCTTCAATGTCATATTACATGTGCATATATTTCTATATTAAATATATACTTTAATAGTTTAATATGTTAGGTTATATATTTTGTCATTACTCTATATTATATGTGTTATTTGGATGCATATGTATTATATCATTCATGACATTATTTTGAATAAGTTTAAGTGTTTTTTTTTTTTTTTTGAAAAGGAAAAAAACTTTTATTAATACTAAACTCACAATGTACATCAGCAACAGTCATGAACCAAATATAGTCCAAGACCATAAACTTGAATAAGTTTAAGTTAATTCCTACTTTAATTTACTAAATTTTGCAAGTCTACGACACGACTTTATATTTTGATTTTTCTTTGTTATGTATAACTTTATAAATTATATAAAATATATGATATCAAAGCTTCGCCGCAATGTGCGGGTTAAATGAGGTGTTATACAACAAACGCACTATCGCGTGTAACAAAAATTGATAATTGAGTTTATTATTAGTAACCATATAACTATATATGGAGTATATTTTATTTAAACGGAGAAATTTTAAAGTTTCAAAGTTGAGGCGGTTTAAATAAAAACCGCTCCAAATAACGAGTATATATATAAACCGTACAAATAGGCAAAAAAAGGTACATCAGTTTCTCGATCAAAAACCTATCTCAAAAAATTACTCCGTAACATTTGTTAATATTATTAATATGCAATATATGACTTCTTCCGAAGATGAGATCACTAGCATCATGAATGTCAGCGAACAGAAACGTCATAGTATCCGCTCTAAGGTGTATACTTTGATAGATGCTGATAACGAAATGATCGAAGAATAGCAAAATTAAGTTACCAAGATTACAAGCACGATAAAAAAGATCATGCAAGAACTTCAAAAGATCCGCAAAATTAAAGAGCCTTCCACCGATGAGGTTGACTATAAGGAGCAACTTGACTATAATCTTAGGTTTTACGTGAATCTGAAGGAAATGATTAAAGCACAAATTGTTCGGTTCAACAAAAATGTGGAACAAATGAAGTTTTTAATGACTTGTTGTAATCATGTGCAATTTTTATGTATATCAATGAGCTATATATATATTAGCAAGTTTTTCTTTTATGAATCTACTTCTTATTGTTTAAAATATGTTACTCCACCGTTTTATCACTTCATCGATCTATTATTCTATTAGTATTATTATCAATTATTATCATAAACATAATATAATATAAATATATATATATATATATATATATACACACATACAAATATTTATTTATGAGAATCAAATTCCACCAGTTTAAACAACGTTTTTTTAGTTAAATTATGTTGGAGCGATAATGTATGATATAAATGAAGCAGTGTATTTAACACAAAACCGCGCCGTTGTATTTATTGATCGGAGTATATATACGTATTGTACGTATTTAATTTTGGTTGTACTTTTTTTGTGAAAAACAAGGAATTAGATTAATTTAATTTTGGTTGTTGGCCAGGCATTTGAAAGTGGGATTTGATTTGGTTGTTGGCATTAAAGAGTCCATTTAATTTCGATATGTTGTTGACTTGTAGTAGGCCGGCCTATAGGTTCAGATATCTTGCTTTGTTTTAATATTGTCTCTCTATTCTCTTACAAATGTATATGTTTATTTTCAATAAAAATAATTCGTTGTTTGGAGAAAAAAAAGGTTGCCTATTTTCAATATATTCATATTATGTTTTTCGCAAAAACAAAAAAAGGTTGGCAATTAAGGTATTTACATGGTTTTACAAGATGTAAATAATATATTTAACAAACTAGTAATTAAATAAAATATTTTATTAAACATGCACTTTCTAATTAAGTCCCAGTACTGTATAATGTAAATTGGAGTGGTCTATTTATACAAAACCGCTTTATATATGATATTTCTCCACACAATTTTGATAGATCCACCAACAATGTGCAATACAAAGTTGTACTGTACAAATAAATAATGCAGAATGATGGTGGATCTAACAAAAATGATGTTGGATTTCTCATCAAGCAAATTAAATAAAATACTATACATATTTAATTTTGGTTTTTGGCGTGGGCATTTGAAAGTCTTCTGTTTAATCCGATCGATTGGTTGTTGTTGTTTGGCATTCAGTACTAAGGTAATTATATATATAAAAACACCGCGTTCAATTAAAGTAATTTATTGCACGTTTTACAAAATTTATATAAATTCGAACAAAGTAAAATATTTTGGTAACACTTTCCGGTCGGCTAGTTTCCACAATAAATCAAAACAGATATAGTTTCCCATTAAAACTTTATTTGTTAAAATGAAAGAATCTTCAGGGTCTACAGAACCACCCTCTAAAAGAGGGGAATACGGCGACGGATCGATTCCGAGTGTATTCCGAATTGTACACCAATTGTGTGAAAGAAATGCTCGATGAGGATAAAAAACAAAAAGAAGAAGTAGTAAAGACGATAAAGTAAATCATTCAATTTATGAAAAACAGTAAAAGGTTCAGCATATTGAGCGACGGAATATGATGATTCATATAATTGAATCTTCATATATGGATTGTCTACGTGGATCTATTGTCGAAGAAACAAAGTTACTCGAGAACTGCGATAAGATGGTGGAGACACTAGATCAAATGATCGAACACAAAGAAAAATGGATTAATGATGATCCTCCTGGTTTAGCAGATAGTTAATTTTCGATTTTGTGTATTTGTTCTTTATTTATATTGTTCTTACTTATTGGATAATAGAATGACTTTAGCTTAAAACCGCTATATCATATTGCTGCTACAAATGTATCGTTCATTTTTGAGTACTAGCATTACACCCGCACAATGCGGTGGTAAAAGTAGTGACGATGGATGGAGGTGCGAGTAACGATTTTAAAATAAAAACATAAATGTAAATATTTTGAGGATTTATTGTATAATACTTATGTTATGTATTATTTATCTATGTGAAATATAATAGAAAAGAAACAAATATGATTTATCTATAGTAATCTACATATTAATAGAAATAATTTGGTCAAATATTATATGCATTAAATAATAGGTATAAATATAATAAGGGTATTTTAGGAACTATAATTATTTTTAAGTATTTTAAGATTCAACATTGGACATGCTTTATAAGTAGTAAGTATATAATATATAATAGAAATAGATTATCATGGTATCGATTAATTTAATGCTTTAGTTGTTTTTCACTTTCTATCGTATAAATGTATATACATTTAATGTTAAATACCATAATTTATGATGGCTTCTAGGCTAATTTGGAGCGTACACCTAACCCACGTACCGTATTTAACAATATATACAAGTTTGAACCACGAACAGGGAGCACACATCAACGTAGGGCAAATCACCTATCGACAAATCACCTGCAAACATTGGGGCACAGATTCAAACCCCTGACATGTCATTGTATGGGCGCTTATAGGGGGATGTCTTACTTAATTTGGCAATCCCATTTGGTTGACGGTATCGATCTATATATAAATATATGCTAAGAATAGAAAAAAGGATCTTACAGCATTTGTGTTATTAAATGTCACTTGTATGTATATATCTTATGTGGATCTACGTTAAAGAGATTAGAGTATCTTCACTAAAAATGAAACATGGATGAACGATACAGATTTTTATCTTTATTAGTAGATTTTTACCTTTTATATATTTTGTTACATTACGCGTACGTTGTAACGTGGTGCATGCAATGTATTTTATTTTAATTTCTATATATTTATTATTATGTTTAATTTAGTGGAATGTTAAGAAACGTGTTGTTTAAGCTGTATTTAAAACATATATTAATAGCATATATAGTACTGGTGTAAAACAACTACATGTAGAGGTAATTGTAACACCTTAGGCGAATCCCACATCGGTCGTGGACATGTAAGATTTAGGGCTTATAAGAGTAATATCATCCTTACATGACACAACGCGTTTTGGGACCGTAAGGGTAGTAGATCCCGTGAGAAAACTACAGTTAGACGTGCTCGAGCAGGGTAGTTCCAAGAGGGGTGACCTCCAAATGGTTGCATTAATTGCTAGGTTTTCCAATTTTGATCGGCTTGTTAACTGTTGTAATGTAACTCCAATACATCCATTGGTGGTAGTTTGTTAAATACGGTATATTAGTTGTCTTTTTCTATGTAAAATTTTTCATTTAATGTATGCCGGATTGAAACATTGATATATTTGTTTAACATTTTAGGTATATATATAATATATACTTATGTAATGTTATTGATTGTTATGAGTACATATAAAAGGGAATGTTCTTTATGAAACAACGCTTTTTTTTGTCCCTACCCTCAGCTCGTTTTATATGTCAAAAAGATATTGAATTCAATATTGGTCTTGATGATATTGATGTAAAGATGTGGTCCCGTAATTGTTGATTCTATAAAGAAGGAATTAATATTTGTGTTCACCTGGTCTGTAGCTGGTTCTAATAAAGGGAAATATATATGTATGACAGTTCGATCAGTTTCTTATTTGCACGTGTGTAATGTTTGCTATCCATTTTGCTTAGTGTTTGTTACATATTATACTCTTAATAAATTATAATGTCCTTAGTTAATTGCTCATTTATCATTTTAATTGTTAGCCAGTGTTTAGTGTACATGTTAATATCATTTATATTACACATGTTCTTTATGAACTTAATATCGATAAATTCCTTTTTTGTAGGACATCAAATATAAACGATATGGCCAAAAAAGGTAGACGAGGGAAAGCAAAGGTGAATGACTACACTCCCGATCTAGATTGTCACATTGAGTTCAACGCCCAAAGAGAACCTATTGGAGACAATAGGAAAGATTATCTAACTTGGTTTGGAAATGAGGTTAGAGCACGAATCCCTTACCATTTGGTATGGAATATGAAGTCACTGAAGGCAGGAGATGAGGATAGACTAATTGCTCCAAAAGTTTTGGATAAAGTATGGGACCTAACGAAAAGTCATTGGAACATACCAGACGACAAGCACAAAGAGCTCTATAAGAGGAAGATGAATAAAATTTGGAGGAAGTGGAAGAGTGAACTTACTAATCAGTTTGCCTATACAAAGAAAGACCCTAAAGCAAAATGGCCCTCTATGGACATGTATCACTGGTCAAAATTTATTGCTGAGAGGTCCACTGATGAATTCAAGGTAGTTCATTTATCATGTTTTGTGCTAAGTTGCTTTGATTATTATAAAAAATTTACTAACTTTATTTTTCTTCTCATATGTGAAGAGAAAAAGTGAGAAAGGCAAGGCTAGTGCGGCAGCAAACACGGATCCTGCCTATATAGGACGGTTGGGTTATGCTAGTTTGAGGAAGTATTATCACAAAAACAAAAAGAAGGTTTTAACCGATTTCCTGTTTCTAGCAAACTACAAGTGTGAGCGCTTGGTTTTGTTTCTTTATGCCAGACTGCGAGAAGAAAAGAAAACAGACGTACAAGAAAGTAGGGATTTTCTTAAAAAAGTGGCAGATGAATTGGTAAGAATCAGGGACTCGAATTTGGGTGAAATCGAGTGGTAAAATTTTAGGTCTTGACACTTAATAAAATCCGTGATTTCTTGGATCTGTTTCATGCGACACTGGGCTAGTGTCGCTGCCTGCGACACTAGGGTCTGTGTCGCTATATGCGACACTAGCTTGATTCTTGCGACACTAAGGCTTGTGTCGCTATTCCTGTGACATTATGATTTTATGTGACACTAGGTATAGTGTCGCTGTATGCGACATTGTGGATTCATGCGACATTAGGCGTAGTGTCGCTATCCCGCGACATTACGATTTATGCGACACTAGGTATACTGTCGCTATATGCGACATTGCGACAATTCCTGTGACATTAAGCCTAGTGTCGCAGGTGGCCTGGAGCCTCTGCGACACTACGGACTGTTGGTCGGAAAATGGTCCGAAAAAGTGTTTTCCGACCTCCGTTCGACCTGAGACTTTTACCCAACCCATATTTGAACATTTTAAGCTTAAAGAAACAACTAGAACTTAAAAACACTTGAAATCGAAAGGTTTCGGGTTTTTGTCGGAAACTTACAACTTCGCGCGTGAGGAATCTGGAAAGATGGAAATGTAGATCGTTGCGAGGTGGTTCTTTTCTTCCAAATGAGCGATGAAAACCGAGGTCGTTTGGTGGTGAAATTTTGTGATTTTAATGAAGTGGTGGTGGTGGTTTGGTTGGAGAGAAAAAGAAAGAGAGAGAGAATAGAGATGATGGTGATGATAGAAATGGGTAGTGGGGTGGGATCCCCTCCCCTTTTGGCTGATTTCGGTGGGGGCCCATCGGAGTGTGGGTCTCCACTTTTTAACTCCGTGTATTCGCGCTCCGTGCGGCGTTCGTTTAAACATTAAATAATTATTTTATACGTTTAAATATATGTTTTAAAATACAGATATTTATTCAAAATTATATATGAAATATTTCATCAAATACTTAATAATTGGGATATAAATTGTAACTTTAACTTTATTTCGGTTGTACGCGCGTTTATTATTTTAATTGCATAATTGTTGTTTGAACGATACGAATTTGAGTTGAAATATCACCTAAATAATATTTTGGATTAAATAGAGTTATTAAATAATGTCATATTATTTAATAAAATTATTCACCAACGTCCGTGTTAATTGAACCGAATTACATTCGGTTTGAAACTTGTACGATTTAATCAAATCGCATGATTGTATATATTCAACAATATATATTACTTGATACATTAATTAGCCTAACACAGAACTAATTACATGTATTATAACTGATTAGGCACTAATTACTAGTCCTAATTTGACGGGTGTCACAAAAGTGAATAAGATGGGAAAATTGAATAAAGAAAAAATACAAAAGAAAGGAGTTGGGTGCTAGGCTTGAACAAGTGATCATTTGGTTGGATGCAAGGGGGCTAACCATTTATCTACGTGGGCAAATTCTTTTATGATTCAACTTTAAATGTATATAGTGATAATTAGTAAGATGCTTGTGTGGGCAATGGCCTACACGGTCCACAGTCTCGTACCGCTATTGGTAAGAATATAGGGGTGACAATTCAATTTCTAGATATTCTAAATTATACCTCCTCTAATGTTTTCGGTTTGTTGGATCAACCTGAAAACCAAATGGCTGACCCGAACCCGAAGCTAAAGTTATAGATATTCCAAAACTAGCTGGAAACCAAATGGCTGACCCGAACACGTGAAACTTTATTTCATTTATATAGCTGGATAAGGAGATCAAAATGTTGAATCATGACACCTTTGATATGGTGGGGGCAGACGATCCCCTCACACAATACAAGGGAAAAGAACAAGGGGAGCGAACACGGGCGGTGTCCAGTGTGGTGGGGATGAAAAAGGCCCTTGGAACTAGGAAGGGTCCAAAGAGGAAAGCAGTTGCAGTTGAGGTCGACATGGCCCAGATAGACAGAAGTCGGTAATCTGAATGCTGAACATATACACCTTTCTACACTTGGTGGATCACCATACCGGCCTGATGATGATGATGAGGTAGTTGCCTTCTCTTTGCAAATATATAAATTTGTTAACATAAGATATATATTTGTTAACTGTGATCATTTGGATCATTGTGATCATTTTAATAGTGAACGCTTAACTTAAGATATATATGTACCCTACTAGTAAAATAACCTAAAGTTGTGACGAATCGTGTTCCATCTAATTCATGTGCGTTTGACAAGATCCCGTTCCATGTTAAATTATGATGCTATACGGTGATCATGAAATCAGATGGGTAAGTGGGTTAACTTGTCCGTCTAACAAGGAAGGACTGCAGAGCGGGTACATGTTTGTGCTGGTAGAAACCATTGAACACGGTATTGAGAATGTTCCCCTTCCAATTCCCAAGGAGGGAATCAAACTCTTAGGCCAAGCGAAAAGTACTGAAGCTATTCAATGACCTCGCAAAGCGATAAAGGTATCTGTATACGTCTATTCGTAGATCCATTTGGTATTATATTGTAATGTTTTATCGGCATAATTGTTCTACCATTTTGTTAGCTTGGTCCCGTTATGTAGCCACGCGACTTTGTGGGAAGTCGACTCCCCACACCACCAAGGAGGGACTCTACACCACCACATATTGACTCGGTAATGTGTTGTATTTTATATCCAGTTATGTGTGTGTGTGTGTATATATATATATATATATATATTTCTTTTGAGTTATGTACATATTTATTCGTTAACTATTTAATCGTAAAATGTAGCATGCCAACGAGGAGGTGCAACACCACCCAACGACCAGAGCATCCACAACCTGTGTTTCACCATCCGCCTCCACACCACCACATGTTGACCGGTAATGTATTGTATTTTATATCCAGTTATGTATATATATATATATATATATATATATATATATATATACTCCTTTTGAGTTATGTACATATTTATTCATTAATTGTTTAATCGTAAAATGTAGCATGTCAGCAAGGAGGTGCGACACCACCCAACAACCATCGCATCCACAACCTGTGTTTCACCATCCACCTCCACACCACAAGTTGACTCGGTAATGTGTTGTATTTTATATCCAGCTATATATATATATATATATATATATATATATATATATATTCCTTTTGAGTTATGTACATATTTATTCATTAATTGTTTAATCGTAAAATGTAGCATGCCAGCAAGGAGGTGTGACACCACCCAATGACCAGCACATCCACAACCTGTGTTTCACCATCCGCCTCCACTAGCAAAGTTCAGAATTTTACAGATGATGATGATGTTTATGTACGTATGTAGTAATGAAATATCTTTTATTAATTTTATGTCTATGTATTAATTTCCATATAATCTAATAGATGTTCTTCTGCCAACATCAAAACCATCACTCAAAGAATTCTCAAAATGGAAAAGCAGATGTTAACAAGGCCCAAGGAGTTAATAGCTATAAGTAGGCGATTCAAATCATGGTTCGTTGATCAACAAATCGAATCAATTGAGATTGAATCCCCTTATAATATGTATCCTGAGCCGATCCCAGATTGGTTTGAGTATGAGGCTGTTTTAATTTGGGTGACAAACAATTGACTCGATGTCACTGTTCTTAATTGGTGGTCAATGTAAGTTCTTTAAAACATACGTTTTGTATTTTTAATTAACAAAAAATTGTGTATTATATTCTAATTCTATCCTATAAATTTTAGTGTTTATTTAGGTACTTGTATCTTTGCAGACTGTATGTAACACCCCAAAAATTAAAGTATCATTGTGATAAATATAAAAGTAATTATTTTAATTTATTATTAATTTATGTGATATAAAATAGTAATAATTGTGAGCGGGTTTTAAAGTTCCAGACAATGATAAATACGGGGAATGAAATTTAATTGCTTATAGTATACTCCTACATGTTTGAGTCAGTTTTATCTAAAACACATCCATACACACACGTACAAAAGATTGGAGAACCAGGAAGAAAGGATTGGAGAACCAGGAAGAAAGGAAAGGAAACAAAGGAACAAGAATTGATCTCAAATCGATTAAAACACCTGAAGGGGGTGTTTGGGGGAGCGGTAAGGGGGAGCTTTTTAGATTTTACGGTACGTTAACGTTAAAAAGCTCTATTTTAGTGTTTGGATATACGAAGCTTTTAAGGGTATTAAAGGGTTAAAAAACTAAAAGCTAAAAAGCCCCAATTTTTGGGCTGCAGCTTACAGCCATACGCTAAAAGCTTACAGTCGCCCCAAACACCCCCGAAATTAAAGCTAGTAACATGTGATTCATCTTCATTTAATCTTCTCTATCAAAGGTATGGTTGTGTTCTTCATTTTCTCATAACTTAGAAATGGGTTTTTGGGGTTTTAGCTAATTGGTGGGTTAAAATCCGAAATTTGGGGTTGAGTTTGTTAAATTGATGTGGGTTAAAATCCGAAATTTGGGGTTGAGTTTGTTAAATTGATGTGGGTTAAGTTCATGAATGACGATGATTAACATTATTTAAGCTAAATATATAAACAATTATAGTAAGTTAATTTAGTATCTTGATTCACTCGACTCGTTCAATTGATTAGAAAACATAAGAAATAGGGTCTTCTCCCTTTTAGAACATATCATCAATATTTGATGTCGGTATGTAACTCTGTACCACACAAAACGGAAGTGAAACCATTACCATCTTGTTTTTCATTGTGTCGTTTTCTCTTCTCTTCTCTTTTACAGGTGCTTGTCTATGTTTACGCTTTTATCCTATATTTAAAAATGTAAATATATAACTTTGAAATATATTAGTTACACGAAAGAAAGTCCAATGTGATTACTTCTTGATTTGGCCGAATCGACTACTCGTTACAAGGTCCAGATCTGTTACTTCCTGTGTATCGAATGTTACAAGCTTAAAAATATGCATGCCGAGTCCCGAATATGTCAGAACCTAACCTAAAAGATTGTTAAGAGACAGTCGAGTACAAGAAACAATTCCTGAAAGCGTAAAAACATCAATGGACACTAAATCCGAACGATATTTGATGTAATCGATTCCGAAATAACAAAAACAAAAGTATTGACTTTACTCTTAGTAAAACGATGATTTCGATATTAAAAAACATTTTTAATCGTAGTAAAGATATGGAGTAATAGTTTCACAAAACGGTATATATTTAGATATTATAACAGCTTTAATTAAATTAAATGCATAAACATCTTATACAAATTGAACAACATAAATTGCCATATTAATCGCTATATCGTGGGTAGTGCTATAGACAACGTACAGTCAAAGATGCACAATTTCACCTCTTTAATTTGTAAATCTTTTATTAAGATAAAAATAAATTTAAAATAATAAAATATGAAGGTTAAACTTTGTTTAGCAAAACCCTTATAAATACGCCAGTAACTCACATATAAAAATATAAAACGTTAAAAGGTTAATAAATACAAGAACTGGTCAATATCTATATTTAAAGCCTCATTAATTCACCCATAAATAATACACCATAAATAATACACCACAAAATGCCTATAAATAGCATGTCGATCAAATGGTACATTAGCAATCCAATTTCATTGCATCTTATTAGCTATCACTCTACTCATCCCTTAGATTTGAATATGAAGGTGTTGTCGTTTGGTCTTTTTGTGTTGGGAATGTTGGTGATTCTCGTGGCGAATACGCAGGCGGCAACTTGTGACATCAATGTGTTACTTGGTACATGCGGTGACTCGTTAAAAGAGGGTGCAATGCCATCGAACGAATGTTGTGCGGTCCTTTCGGAACAACAATCATGCATATGTGGTTACAGCGAAAGAGCCAATTGGCCGGGTATCGCCAAGGCTTTCGGCTTTTGTCGTCTACCAATCCCACCTTGTACTTGAATGATTAGGATCAATTCCTCGTAGTATTATTATTTGAAGATTTTTTTTTGTTTTTAAATAATTTAAGTCAATTAGATTAATTTTGTTCTTGTCATGAGTTTTTGTTGGCATTGTGATTGGTATGTAACTTTCGATTGAGAAATCTGGTAACAATCAATTAGGCTATGGTATAAAACAAGTTACTTAAAAATGAAAAATTTCAAGTTACATGTTGATTTTGTACTTCCGTTTTCGTTGTAGGATAAGCAAAATGCTGAAATCGACTTGAATATGTCATTCAAGCCAACACAAATGCTACAAATATTAGATTTAAAAATTTCTATATATCGAGTGTGTATATTGAATAAGCAATTACTTTCATGAACATATCATATATCATATATCGCATATATAATGGAACAAATATATGGGTACGTCGCGAAGATGAAGCAATGCTAGGGATTTTTCTTTTGTTTTAAACGTTTCTTATCTTGTATTGTTCACGTAACTACGTAGGTGGAATTAGAGAAGAAGAAAAAAAGAATCATAATAGACTTAAGAGTTACATAAAAAGTAGGGTTTATTGTTTCGTTATGTATTAAACTTTACACTTTTTACTATTGTATGCATCAAACTTTGAAAACTTCTATTGTATGTATTGAACTTGTAAATATGTTCTATTGTATGTATTATTTCCTTTTCTGATATGTCCAAAAAAGTAAGGTTTCTTTTTTGGACATACCCAAAAAGGAAATAATGCATACAATAGAACATATTTACAAGTTGAATACATACAATAGAACAAATGAAAGTATGTCGCATATAATAGTAAAAAGTATAAAGTTTAATACATAACAAAACAATAAACCCTAAAAAGTAAATACTTTAGAAATAATTGAACACTAATATTACGTGGTAAATAAGTCTTTGCTATCAATCACTTTGGCTAAAAACTCGACTTTGTTACGTCGATTGAACTTTTTTGGGTTCAACAATTTTTTTATTGCAATTGTTATTTCATGAAATTTCTTTACTTGGTAGTACTAAAAATGACTATAACGAAAGCCTGTATAATGCAACCGACGAAGAAAAGGTATAGTATGTGTGTTCGGCAAGAAGGTTGACGTGTTAAACTAATCGATCCGACAAAGAGATTATCGTATCACTTGAAGAAAAACATCAACAACCTAGGTGAACCAGAGAACAAATTTCTCGCAAAACTCAAAGATGATCTTATGTTCTACAAAAAAAGAAACAAGTTTGTGAAGAAATGAAAAAACACTTCAAGAATAACGATGGATGTCATAGTGATTTTATTATCTTGTTATGTTACCAATAGTATGAAACAGATTAAGCAACCACAGATATTCGCGACACAAGAAAACGATCGATATCCGAATTAAGTGCCCCCGGTGGGTTAATAATCGGGTTCATATCTCAACATCCCCTGGTTTTGGTCTATTCTTCCCTCCTCCTAATGACCAAACAAAGAGAGTATCACTATCAGGTAATTTACAAACTTCCTGCTACTCAAGAAATTACGTATTTGACAACCAAATTAACAAGATTTTACTACACAGTACGCCATCATTATCGGTAATTTAAGACATTTGTTTGATAATCAAACTAGAAATTAGAAAATTTAACGAGACGGAAGTAAAGTTGTTAGCAATTCAATTGTAGTTCCAAATCAAACTATCGTCAAACACTCAACCCCAAGAGACTGTCCAAAAATCCTGGGTACACCAAAATGCTACATGCTCCATAACTATTAGAGTAACAACAGCAAATAAACCCACATTTTCTATTCAGTATTCTAAGTGAATAATTTAAGATATCAACTGAGCTAACGATATCTCAAAATGGCCACTACTATATGGACGATACTTCAATTAAATATTTTCAAAAGGTATTGGTCTAAAACTTTAAACCGAGGTTTCGTGTGCATCTACCTACGATATACAACACATTCCTTTTAATGTCCTCCACGGCTTGTTTTCGTCCTTGTATCTAAAGTTCGAGTATGTGAATAAGTGTTGCCCTGGCCTGAAAAACAAACGTGTTTCTCCGGGTGGATGTTTCGATTCGATGCTTCTTGATTTGATAAAGGTATATTTTGTTGCAATTTGATACTGATTTGATAAATGAATATTTTATTGCGCGATTTGATATTTCTTCAGGTAAATTTTGATGGAGTGATCTAATAAAGGTATATATATTTTGTATATGGAGTGATTTGATAAAGGTATTGGTTGTTCCTATTCTGTCTGCATTTTGTTGCGATTTCATATTTCCTCGGGTAAAATTTGATGGAGTGATTTGATAAAGGTATCTAGGAGATGATCTTTTTTTAGTGTTTTTTTTTTTTTTTTTTGACTGCTTATGATTTGTTTTATAGTTGCACGTAATTATGCAGTGGATACCATGGGTCCTAAGTTAGTATTATCAAATGGCCTATGAATTAGCGAGTTAGCGGTATGTGAAGAGTCTGTCAATCAAGAGGTTATGAGTTCAAGCCCCGTAAAAAGGTATTTGTATATTATCTTTCTTAAAATATTTTTTTGACATGTATCGAAAATAATTACCCTTACTATAACAATTAGGCATGTGCATGGTGCAGATGAATTGAGACTCGATTCGCAGTAGGCTCATGGACTGGGAACAGGACCAAATGCCATCGGTTTGGTTCGGATCGATTTCACCTCGGGGCTGATCGGTTCTTTAAAACAACCAAACCGAGATCAGGGAAAGATAAAGGACAAATATGGAGAACATTCTTATTTATTTGCTTATAATAATAATGGAGAATAATGAATATCAAACATAACTTCATTGCGGAAGTAAAATCATGACAAAAAGTAACTTCGTTTTGCGGTGAAAATTCTTCCTCTTAGGGCATTTGATTCCGCGAATTATGTAATAAAAGTAACACTTGCTAACTCCTTTAAAATGACATTTGGCATTGGCTGTTTAACAATAGAATCTAGTCGTTAATAGTAAAAGTTATTCTAGTCTTCTAGTAGTTTTGGAACGTAGTAGAAGTCATCTGTGTGGATTTGTTGTTTAAACTTTAAATGAGTATCAAACATTTTGATGTGTGCAATTTTTTTTGCTGCATGTGGCCTCATTGGTGATTGAATCAATTACAGCTCCAAGATGGCTGCAAATATGACTCCTAAATGGTTCGGTTTATTGTACCAATGCTGCAACCATCCTTAATCCACGTCCACGCAAACTAAATTACCAACTAGTATTAATTTAATCATCCAAACATAATTATGTACCTGTTTGCACCATCATTGATCTAAATTCCGTACACCGCGGTCCTAACATTTAAAGTATCTTAAACAAGCAAAAGGTATATGATCAATTTGCAGATCGCATTACTTATCAAATACGGAGTATTAGTGTATGACCCACATAAATGAAAAAGTTAATCGTATAAATCAAGAGAAAAGTTCAAAAAAGAATGGTAAAAAAATAGAGAATGAAGGAATCAATAGGATTGCTCCATTTTAAAAACCCATTTTCACATCTCTTTTTTTCAAAATTAAATATCTCATAAACCGTATGTCTATAAATTATAAAAATTGCATATTCGGAATCAGCGTCTTTTTCTCTTCGATTCTAGATCCAACAAGATATACTTTCGATAAAGTTTTTTTTCTCATTTTTTTAGGTTTTAATGTGAAATCGTATGTGATTTTATACTAAAAAATAATCACACTCGCTTATATCTCCGATTAAACTTCTAATTCAAATCATTGATGATATAAAGAGATTCAAACATGAAAAGCTAAGTTGTAATCACATGCGATTGAACATCAAAGTATCAATCACATGTCATTAAAGGGTAATCAAATGCGAATTTCCAAATCATTAACTATAATCATACAATTAAGTAAAAATCAAGTTGAAATCATATATGAATTATCATATATCAGTAAATTTTTCATCAAATATCAAATTTTAAATGAAAATCATATGTGATTATATAACAAATCACTTGTGATTAAGTGTATAAATAACAATCACATGTGATTTTTAATGAAAACTATTACAATTTTTTATTTTTTATTTATAACTATCAATGTGGGTGAATATTAAGTTATAATCACGTGTTAAGTAGCAAATACTATGAATAAATAATCGTGAACAAATTTTAATTTTTCATCATAAATCACATGTGATTATATTGTCAAATCCGGTAAAAAAAAACGAAGAAAAAAAATTGGTCGAAAGTATATCTTATGACATCTCTAATTGAAGAGAAAAACGCGCTGGTTCTGAATATGTAATTTTTATAATTTATGGAATTACGGTTTGTGAGATAATTAACCAAGTGGGTAAAAAATAGAAGTTGGTTTTGTAGAGAAATGAAGAATCTTATTGGTACTCTCATTCTCTACTTTTTTAGCATTCTTAAAAGAACTCACATCTATATATCTATATCTATACTCCTTATAAAGCATATGATATTTTCTCTCTTAAATACTTAAAATAATATATATGTATAATGTACAATTTACAAAGCTTATGGACAATACGAACTTAAATGTATGGTTGTCTAATTGTCTTTTTAACTTGGTAGTCAATTTATGCTTTAGTTATATTTTCGCAAGGTGAACAATTCATATTATTGTTATTTATTTTATCAATGATGTATATTACTTAAATCAATATTCTCATACTTAATCATTTCTTTTTTTACCGATTTCAAATTCGTTCACGACCCATCGGTTGGGTTAGCTACTATGATAGTAAATCAAATACCAAATCAAATCAGTAAACATAATCCACATGATAGAAATGTATAAATAAAGGTAAATCAAAAAGCTAAAAAATTTCTCGTTTGGAAGTCTTCTAATCTTTCAAAATTCCACCATCACTTGCTTTAACACACTTCAAAGTATTACATTGTGTTCTCAAGTTAGTTGGAAGGTGAAAAGGAAAGGAAGTAAAAGCATTAAAATTAACATATAAATTGGAATCACTACGTACTATACTAGTTAAATAGTGATACCCAACATATAACATATCAATTGTCTTAATTAAGTACATTTAACAATCAAATACTCATCCATATCAATTGCATTTCTTGATATATCAAGCAATTGAGAGCATATCAAAGCTTTTATCTTGCTTGACGACAACAAAATTCTAAAAGCTTTCAACACCCGACCAACCATACTAAATGTCTACTCTGAAACAACGGATAAAATAGGGATTTTAGATAAAAAGAAACCAACAAAATCTTTATTAAAACATTAAAAAAATATAGAGAGTTTCGATCTATAACTTTCAAATTAGCTATTTACACCTCTCGCCATCTTTAAAAGATACTAGTAGGGTACTCGCACAATGCTGTGGAGTTTATAGTTACTTTATTGTGATTCGGGTGTTCATCGATCAATGATATTCTTGGAAACCAATCATCCTTATATTGATATTTTTTGAAGACTCGCAATGTATTCACGTTTCATGTGTTATATCTTGAATAAAATATTATACAACAAATATAATGTATATTTGTACTAAACAATATCAATGGCTATATGGTTTTCATTGTAACCCAATTGACACATTTCTATTTTATTTAAATTTCACTTATAAGAGCACAACTAACACGAAGTATGCATTAACAGTTATTTTCATTTAGTAATTTGCGATTTATAAAACTGTAGTGATCAAAGAATACACTCAATGATTTATAAGGGTTAATATATGATCAGTTTATAAAAGGATATTATAGGAAGAAGTATGATTTATAAGAGTTATAAATGTAATTTTTATTTAATTGTCTTTTTGATGACATTCTACATAAATGCTTGTAGTTAATATATTTTTAGAATGAAAATGGTATTTTGGAGATTTCCGAACTCCCTTTAACTAAGATTTAAGCCTAATAAGTGAAATGCTTTATAAGGGATTTAGATTTAGATTTAGATTTAGCAATTGTTATTAATTAATAATTAGTAATAAACACAAATAAATAAATAAATAAATAAATTTATTAGAATTAAAATAAAAATATATTGGTGACTTTATACATAAACACAAATATTTATATTTATTATTTCTATATATCTTCTCCTACATTGTCCCCAAAACCTAGTGGGAAGTTTTTGCATTTTCTCTCACGCCATAGCTTCGATTCTCCATAACAGGTATATAACTTTTTCGTTAAAATTAGGGTTTCTACTTCAGCTCCACGTATAAGCTTCTCATTTCGTTCGATTTCAACTTATTTTTACATATAATTTTGTTGATTATCAAACCACATTTTAACTTTGAAATTGATTAGACTCGTTGTTGATTTGTAACGTACATGTGATAGTTGAATTTACGTTGACTTGATTGAACTTTATAAGTGACGTTGATTACAGATGCTTATGTTTGTACATTTTTTGTGATCTTATTGTATCTCCACAGATTTTGATCGTCGATATCGAAATCGGTTACTGAAATGATTGCTTAGTTCAGTGTGTTTCGTGTTATGATTAGTGTCTGTTATGCTAGATACTGTTTAGTTTGAGTAATGCTATTGTATTAGTGTCGTTTTAAGACTAGTGAAGTTTCTGATATTGTTTTAATGATTGGTGCTGTGTGGATGTAGATACAGTTGAGTCCATTTCGGTGGAGCTGTGATGGACCAGGTATAATGATACATTTCTTGATTTTATAGAAGGTTTATAATATGTGTTTTTTTGGGAGTAACTGGTTTTGATATATTTTTTTATATGACTATAGTATGAGAAGGTAGAAAAGATTGGGGAAGGAACATATGGTGTGGTTTACAAGGCTCGTGACAAACTTACCAACGAAACTATTGCTTTGAAGAAGATTCGTTTGGAGCAAGAAGATGAGGGTGTCCCAAGCACAGCTATCAGAGAGATTTCACTGCTGAAAGAGATGCAGCATGGAAACATTGTCAGGTAATTCCTCATATATACACATAGCATATATATATTGTCTATTACAAGAAGATTATGGAGCAAATGATGACTTGCTGGTGACAGGTTACAGGATGTTGTGCACAGTGACAAAAGATTGTATCTGGTTTTTGAGTATCTGGACCTGGATTTAAAGAAGCACATGGATTCTTGTCCAGAGTTTTCAAAGGATCCCCGTCTTGTAAAAGTGAGTGAACCTGTTTTTACCACTCAGTGGTTTGTTTTACTTGCTATACAAAATATGATGTATGCTTATTCGAATACTAAGAAACCATTACAGTGGTGTAGATGGATATTATCATTGATATTGTCTCATATTTTGTTGTCCTTTCCAATTTGCAGACGTTTCTATATCAGATACTACGTGGCATTGCGTATTGCCATTCTCATAGAGTTCTCCATAGAGACTTGAAGCCTCAAAACCTGTTGATTGATCGTCGAACAAATGCTCTAAAGCTGGCAGACTTTGGATTGGCTAGGGCCTTTGGCATCCCTGTCAGGACATTTACCCATGAGGTAGTTTTCTTGGTGTATGTTTTTTCTTTGGCGATAATCATATTCTTATACTGGACGTCTTATTTTGTTATATACAGCGACCACTAGGAATAGAAAGCAATGGCATGTAGCATACACCGAACAATAAAAAGCTCATTGTGCAAATTTTAATATATGTTACCTACTTATTAGTGTACTTTTGTAGGTGGTGACTCTGTGGTATAGAGCACCTGAAATTCTTCTTGGATCTCGTCACTATTCTACTCCAGTGGATGTGTGGTCGGTTGGTTGCATATTTGCTGAGATGGTGAACCAGCGACCTCTCTTTCCCGGAGACTCTGAGATTGATGAACTGTTCAAAATTTTCAGGTGATACTCATTCTTTTCCACATATGATACTTCTTAATATCCCATGACTGTTGTGATGTTTACTAAGTGTGTGGTTATGTCTATCTGATAAACTATTGGTTGAGTGTTTTATATGTCCCCCGATAAATATGAGATAAGTGCCTTTTGAGCCTAAATCAATACCCTCAATGAGTAATATGGTGCCATCGTGCAAATAGGTAACATTTAATGTGAAAATTGCAACTAAAGGACACAATCACTTATCACTACATTGATAAACATTCCTTCAATGAAAGTTCTTGCATTTTTGTGTGGAGATGGAGGGAGTAAGATATGTTGTTATATCTTGTTTGTATATGGGAGGCCTTCATAGTAGAGGTGGGGCAGGTCGGATAAAAAGTTACAAAGGGTTCCAATCAAAAAGGGTATTGTTAAAGGTCGCAATGGGCTGGGTTGGGGCTGCACGGAAACACTTTTGTCCAATCTTTTTGATGAATAGTTTGTGTGTCAAATATGATATAAAAACTATTTGTTCATTTAATACAGTAATTGATACTAGTAAAATAAGGCAGGTGTTTTATGCACTAAAATACACTTTGAATGACTTTTGTCTCTTGCTTTTGACTAATTCGAGGTAAAGCATAACCCAAATAGACCCATTTATAAGTTAATGGATGGAATGTGCCACCTCTCAATACTAAAAAAAGCTTTCAAATTTATGTTGTTATTGCATCTGGAATTTTTTTAGAATAATTGTATACATATCTCCCACTGTTGGTTCCAATAATTAAGTTGATGGTTGCATATCTTATTACAATAGTTAGTTAAGATCAGATCAACCTCTAGCTTACACTCATTCACTTATTCTCTTTACTTATAGAATCATGGGAACTCCAACAGAAGATACATGGCCTGGTGTGACTTCATTGCCTGACTTTAAGTCTGCCTTTCCAAAGTGGTCCTCAAAGGTGATAATTTTTTTTTTCCTTTCTACTATAAATGATTGAACTTATCAGCTGCAATGCTTAAGACGTATGATCTTTAAAAAATTACTCGGTACATCCTTTGCTTTTCAGGACCTGGCAACTGTGGTCCCGACTCTTGATAAAACCGGCCTTGATCTCCTACGTGTAAGCTCAAATGAATTGCTATCTCAGTTCTTATATTTTGACTATAGAGGTCACAATTTCGACCCATATACTTATGAGTGGGTCGATTTTGGGTATGTGTTTGGATCAAACGGGGAAAATAAAATAATACAGCTAAAAAGAAAATTGGTAGAAAGTGGCCCAAAATATAATTTATAACGTATACAACTTACTAAAAGGTTTTATTGAAAAGAATTTGATTATTATTTTGTAAATATATTTTCGTAGTTATACAAGGACTATTAATTATTTAAATACATTCCTTAAAATATGGACAAGAAGGCATACTTGGTATTCTGGCCCATTCTATAAGCCACCTCTTATGACCAATACAATGGCACAACTCGGTATACTCTACAAGGTTAATGGACTTTTAAACATCATAGCCTATTCCAATACTTTCTTTGTCTCGTGAAATTAATTGCTTAACTTGTATTTAAATACATTTTATTAATATGTTATGGACAAAAAAAGGCATACTTGGATTATTCTGGCCCAATATAAAAGCTACCTCTTTGACCAATACAATGGCACAACACGGCATGCTCTACAAGGTTTATGGATTTCTTAACATCATAGCCTATTTCAATACTTTCTTTGTCTCATGAAATCAACTGCTCAACTTGGCACATGCATTTAGTAGATTGCCCAAGTAATTGTCAGATATCTAAAACACATTTGATACAAGATGTTAGGATTCGATGAATCTAAATTAGTTATTTACTTGTAATATCCCCGGAAAGTAACTTCTGCTATGCTTTGAGGATGACCCGGAAAATGGATTTCAAAGTTTATGAAATGGAAGAAGTGAAAATGTGGCATCAAGTAAAATAACCTTTTTAGTAATTGAATTGTCAAAATTATTTATAATCTATTTGCGGATTAAGGCGTATGACCTGACCACTTGTAGCCACCAGGTACTGTTTCTGTGAAATATAAGGGACCCTGATGGGTCAGTCCTTACCAAATGTTAATGTGTCTGAAAATGTCAATTGATGACCAAAGAGTAACCCTGTGCGTGAATTACCATATGATGAGATACAAATATTGAATATTATTTCACTGGAACACCCTGATATAATGTCCATCAAGGGAACAGATTTTTCTGTGATAAATACTGAATCTTTATATTTAGACGATTAACTAGAGGTGGCAAAGTCAACCTGTTTATGTGCAAGTTTTTTGGTTATGTTGTATCTGTAATGGGTCCCATGGTACTGAAATATTTAACTGAAAGAAGTGATTTAGACGGGGCGAATGGATTGAACGGGTCGAGAGTCATCCAAAATGTGTGTGTATGCATCAAAGCTTAGAAATCTCTTTATTGAAACACTTCAGATTGTTATTATTCTGATAATATCGTTTTAACACGTTAATAATAAATCAAAAATAAAAGGGAATACAACCATGTTTGCGAGTCAACCCTACCAGTAATGTTAAAGTGCTGTTTTTGGGTCTAACCATTTTGGCCTTTTACCCAACCCACCCATTTTGCCATCCCTTCAAACAAGCTTTCGCTATGATTTTCAAGTCTTGATCTTCTACTAATCTAATAAGCAATTTGTTTAGAAAATGCTGTGCTTGGATCCCAGCAGAAGAATTACAGCCAGGACCGCACTCGAGCATGAGTACTTCAAGGATATCGGGTTCGTGCCATAATTTCCCAGGTTATCTACATGTGCAAAACCAAATCCTTTATGGATTAATATGTGAGATATGTGTGCCGTGTTTAGGTGAACTTTTTGTTGTCATTTATTTCTTCTACCATCTTAGGACAACGTAATTCTAAGCTGCTATCTCGAAAAGCCATTGTCGAATTGGCTTGGGCCTTGCTTTCTTCATCCCAAACTCTGTTTTCAAGTTCCGTAAATTTTCTTGTAACAATTTTCTTGATGAAGGATATATCATCAGGGTTTTTATTTCATTTTAATGAAGTTGTTTGGTGTGCATTCTGCATGTGTTTTTCAGTCACTTGTTGAATGAATTGGTTTTTCAGCCTTTGTGATATCATGTCACATTAACAAGTTATAGATCAAGCATTTGACTGTTTGAGCCTTGTAACATGTTAAATTCCATTATGATTTTAAATTCCTTATCTCAAGCAAACAAACATAATTTGACATATGCTCATTAGGAAATTTGTAATATCGTTCCACCACGTGTCCCGTGAACCAACCACCCCCTTTTGCAAATTCTATTAGGGGCTAGACCTTTTTGCATTTTAACTTTCGGCCAAATATGTACTTACAAAGCTACATATATTTACTGGATATCAAATTATCAACCATTACAAAAAAAAAATAAAAAAAATTACCCAGTTTAGGACTAAAGAGAAGCCCAGTACATGAAGCATGTCATCGAGTGAAGATGGGATTGAGTGGATTGACATTTGTGTAGGGTTTGGGTTCAGGATTCAGGTTCAAGTTTGATATGCTATCATTGGACCCAATCATTTTAGCAAGTTACTATCAACATTAACAATTCCCAAAATTAAGCTAATAAAACAATCCAATTTCATAAGCACGAAAGTCGGAAAAATATAGACACAGAAACCACATGCATATATTCATAGAGAAGCAAATCAAAAACTCGTGAACAAAAATCCTTGAAGGTTACTCACAACATGCTGTCTGTGCGGGCTGGAAGCCTTCGGAAGAAGTTCAATGGTGCAGACGGCAACCTGTGACGAAGCCTTGGATGTCTCATGACATAAAACCCGACCAGTGTCACTAGCACCTGAAAAGGCGTAGCATATAACACAAATGCAGCCACGAGACAGAATATCATAAATATAAGCGTAGCACGTGGATCCCGCCAGCTGAGAAGCCCCTGTAGTCGCTCCCCTTGGCTCGCTATGTCGCCAACCACAGATTGAATTCGGCCTGCAACGCTTCGTAACCTGTCATATCGATGCCGGACGTGTTCGTTGCTCCGAGATGTTGGAAATGTGTCAAATTCCTCATCTAACTCGTCGGGGGTAACTCCGTCAGCGTATGATAACCGAGTGTTCATATGAGGAGGGTATTGTGCACGAAACCAGTAGTTCCATAACCCGATCAGGAACATGTAGAGAAAAATGGTTGGTAATATTAGTTCCGGGAATGACACGAGCATAACGAAGAGGATATGAACGAGTACTGTTGTAATTGGGTTTTTCCACAAACAAACTTCCCCGAACCATTTACTCACTGCGAAAACCCCATTAAAAACCGACATTAGTCTAAAGAAATTAGCTTTACTTCGCCTCATGCTCCAAAGATGCGAATTAGCATCAGTCATGTACTCGACTATTTCTCTCCTTAACGGTGGTTCTGCTCGACTGAGCCGAGCCGCCACTATCCCAACAGCTTGGTGACGCAGCATTTCGAGCTGACCCACCGTCAACGGCCTCACATAGTGCATTTTCGGCAATAATGGTTTCGAGTACGTATACATCATATTGATCATGGAAGTACTTGAAAAACGAATGGCTAAATGCAGTTCTCCCATTTTCTTGACACCTGTAGGATGAAGAACTAGTAACGGGTATGAATGTGTATAAACCCGACCCGTTTCAAGTGTCGAGATTCTTATACGAATTTTCCCAACTCTCACATCTTTAGAATTTGAGTCATTATCGAGCTGGGCATTGTCAAAAACACCCACTGTTAGAACAGTTGACGGGTCGTAAACTTCCCACGTGTACTGCTCATTGAAACGTGGAACCAAACTATCGATAACTGTCCTTGTTCGAACCCATTTGTGACCGTATTTAGCGACACAATATGCATCCGTTGTTCCTTTACCGTGTCGGGTTTTCATAGGGTGAAGAGCACTAGCATTCAAGATCCCCAATTCCAGTATCCCAATTGACGGCTTCCATAGCTGTTTTGCTGTTGGTCTGAGATCACTACTGTACTGAGTCGACTCATCGAGCACGTGATACCCACCATCAAGACACACACGAAGATGTAACCGAGTAGCAAACTTGTGATCTTTCTTATGCTTCTTCTCATCAATATCGTGATCATACGGGTGCTGAAGATTAAACCATTTAGAATGAATAAGCCGATCATCAGCACGTCTGTCAACAGAATTCAACGGTATAAACACCTTCCCTAAACTCTCGTCTTTTCCGGGTCCCACCCTATCTTCTATAGTAAGTATCAAATGATCTTCAAACGGTTCTGCAGCAACAAACATCATATCTTCATTCCATAAGGCGTTTGCATTTCTTGCTTGGACTGGTCTCGTTCTTAAAATCTGGTTATTAATCTGTGCTTTTACGTATACATCTGGGAATCGCGATTTTTCATCCCAAACAAGATCTTGTACCTCGATTACATTAACACGAACGTACCAAAGTCTAGGAGAATGATAGACTTTTGAGCGAGTAAACATAGAAGAAACCGAGCTATCAACACTACTCATTGCTGAATCCGCAAGAAAAGCATCAGGAAAAGCTTCATCGGCTTGTGTCCCAATCCAAACCGCAAGCATTAGTTCACCTTTCTTTTTATCACCCTTTTTGTCCTCGAGCCGATACCATTCAGGAGCTAATGGGCTATCAGGTGGGACCCGTGTGGGGATATCGTGAAGATTCACACGAACGATCCCAACAAAGTCGTCTTTTAACATATCTTTATCTTTAACCACAACGTCTAATACCGTCGCCTGCATTCTCTCTTTCGAGAAGGCAAAAACAGTATTCCATTCTGGGTTCGATGTTTTTGAAAAGTGTTGGGTGACTCCTTTATAGTTTCCAACCCTTACTTCAACATATGGGTCGAGACTTCCTGTGACATCCATACTCGGAAGGTCTTGTGCTTTCACGACCCTAACGAATAGGAACTGCATTTGCTCGACTAGGTCATAAGTGCTGGCCCGTCGGTTATCTCCACTTACAACTCGTCCCCTGATTACCTGACCACCTCCAAGAAACGGGCTCGTTTCTTTGAGAGCATACTCCATTGGTTGTGACGAAGACCCTGAGTACATTCGCACGACCTTCGGTTGACTTTGGCTTTGCATTTGACTTTGACTTCTCATTTCTTCAACTCCATATGCATACTGTTGTTGTGGCTGGTTCATAGCTCCCATGTATGGCTGCTGTGGAGGATACTGAGGTTGCTGAACAAAGTTAGAATTCGGCAAATGGTTAAATGTTCTTCTTGAATCTTGTGATTCTTTTCGCCCATGGGAAGAAGTATCCATCTGAGGAAGTGGATTTGAGGACCGAATCGAGGGGTTATCTGTGACAAAAACTTTAAGGCCGAGCTCTCCTTTAACACGTGAGAAAATGCTTCGTTTTTCTAACGGATAATGGAAAACAACAGCATCGGAATAAGGTACAAATGATGTCCCATTAATATGAACTTTACCCATGAAGGATTTAGAGATATTTGCTCCCTTAGTACTGTTGTAAACATATGCATCAAGTGTAAGGTTAGCTAGGTTTTTCGGGTCAGAAATATTGAAATAGAAAGTTTCGTTCCAATATGGGTCGAGATCCTTTTCTTTGATTGTGGTTCGAAACTTTTGATGATCAAAGTGAAGCTCAACATACGGGCTAGCTGAACCCTGACCGTCTTTCGCCATAAGGTCATGAGCACTTGCAACCTCTACTCCTAGCTTTAAATTGCTCATCTTTAATTATTTTTTCCCAGAAGACTTTTTATACAATTTGCACCTGAAAAGAATAAGGAATTCTTAGTTAAGGGGATTCAAGAACAGAAGTATATGTTTACAGAATCTTTAACAATGTCAAAATGGGATTCAAAAAAGTTTTGATTAAAAAGAATCATATATTTAGGAATCTTCAGCAAAAAGAGGAAAACTTTTAGGGTCAAGCAGTTCAAAATTCCAAATTTACATTTGATGAAAGGTGTTTGATTACTTAATTAACAAATATGCTGGTGTTTCAATTTGTTACAACATGTATTCCTCTTACTCCAAAAGTCAAACTAAAAGTCATCCACAAAATCCTCCAACAACACAGATACAGCATCAATTCTTTATCTTTTTTTAAGAAAAATTGAAATTGAAAATGAAACATAAATTATATGAACAAGAACAATTTACCAACTACAACTAGACCAATCGACCAATAAAAGTCAAACAAAAAACTCAAAATTCATAAAACTAAAACCACAATCATGCAACAAATATTCTCAAAATCTGCATCTAATCCTTAAATTCAGACCTCAACTGAAACATCTATCTGTGTATGTATATGCAATTAACTCAGCAAATCATCTCAAATAAAATAAAAAACAAAATTTAAAAATATAAATAAAAAGTAACATGAAACAGTTACCTTTTTATTTTTCTTCTAAATATAACAACTTCACTTCTGATGTTTTTTATCCAGGCTATGATCTGAAGAAGTCTTGTTTGTTTTTTGGAAATTTAAGAAAGCACTGATGGTATCATTTTTTGTTGGTTGATTAAAATATAAGAAACTGTGTAGGATGGTATGATAGCAACACAATTATTATAAAGATATAAGAAAGTAATTAAAATAAAAAAAATGATGAATTTATAAGTGAAGAAACATATAAATTTCTGGGATGTTTCAAGGAAGAGATGGAAGAAGACCTGTTTGGATTTTATTATTGTCAGAGTATAATAACACGCTTTGTGTTTTGTGTAATCTTCTTTTGTTTAATTTAATGCAACCTGAGCCACTTATTTATGACTACCACAACCTCAGTCAACGTTTCATTTCATCTCATACAACCATTACAAGTATCACAAAAAAAAAAAAAAAAAAAAAACACATTGCAAGTATTACAAGTTTAAAACTACTACTCTAACTTACTTTTCTTTTTAATTTAAAATTAGTTATATTTAAAACGGTTCTAATTTATATGTTCATCTTTTCATTTTAATATATCATCTTCCAAATAAAAATTAGAAAGTACTGAAAGTAGGAATAATTAGAGGGGTTGTTTTCTTTCTATTACATTAGAGGAGTCAAACCTCGAAACTAACACTAATTACTTTTAAAAAAATATTTTTTTCTGTAATTTATATTTCTAGAGGGGTGACTGCCCCCTTCTAACTCCGCCCTGTGAATGTCGATGTTACCTTGATCAAGAATAATTAAGAAACTTGTGAATTGAAGGTAATTATTATAATTATAATAATTTATTTGAGGACAAAACAAAACCACATTGCAAATCACGTCGAAAATTACAAATGCTCCAACAGGTTGAAAGCAAAATTACATTGGAGAACTTTGTTGTAGAAGTTATACAAGTATTTATTTTGATATGTGAAACCGGTGAAAGATCATGAATTACGAATAGAATAAATCTTTCATTTATGAAGGATATATATATAGATTATCAGTAAAAAAAAATGCCGTGTTAGTTTAAATTATAAAAACTAAATAAAAATGAGAAGTTCGTACACCACCTGTTTTTGACCGTACACTACCAAACATGTTTTATAGTATTGTACAGTACAATACCCTGTATTATGTTTGATGATGTATGACTAAAAATATGTAGTGTCTGAATCATCACCCAATAAAAATAGGGAAAACTGAAAGTTGAACAAATAGCTTTTGGTGCACCTTTGGAAAAATCAAAATGAAATATTGTTCGGGGTGCTTCTTATTGTTTATTTCGTTTTATGTTTCTTTTTTATATTTCATGTCGAGTCTTACTTTGAGACCCGTATTTCTCTTGTTCCCCCTTTTAAGCTTCTTAATCATATATATCTTTCCAAAAATAAAAAACTATATAAATAGATTGTAGAAAGTTTTAATTCCGTTTGTAATGACTAATAAGTACGTAATACTATAAAGAAATAATGGTTTTCTTAACGGAAATTCTAAGAGTTTTCGTTAAAAATAATATGGGGTCATAAACAGACATAAAGTTTTTATTAATAATACTAGCATATTGCTTGCGCAATCCGGCGTTACAACTACTTAATAAGTTTTCATTATTTATAATACTATTTTCGTCAAATAACATAACATTAATCATTACATGATTATCAAAATATATAAACCTATCATAAACACATAATTTACTAAAGTAGAAAGAACTAATATTTAAAGAAAAAAAACTTTCTTATTTGAAGTAGTATTCATTTATTAGTGTGATAAAAGGTAAATTAGTCAAAAAAAAGTTAAGATATTAAGACTCAACATATAAAGATTCTTTGTAAGTAGTTATAGATTATAAATAATCTCATTGAATACATGTGTTATAGAAGGAGACAAGTTAAGATATGATACCACGATTGACCTTATAGCTAGTGAGCTCATATGAGTTAACATATATATATAGAGAGAGAGTTTGAATCAAATGAGAACACTTTAAAAATAAGAATGGTGAGAATACCTCATAAATGCACAACTAACAAAAAAAAAATCATTAAATTCACAGTCATACATCTCAAATATGCAAAAAAAAAACAAAAAACAAATGCACACTTCTAAAAATGCACAAAAATTGAAAAAACGATATCTCCATAATTGTGCATCAATCTTTTTTTTCGATATTTGTTTATTTCTGAAAGTTCGCATCTATTCTAATCAATTTTTCAACACATATTTGAAATGTATGAGCGTGAATCTAATGATTTTGTTGGCTAATTGTGCATTTATGAAGTGTTCTTACCGTTCTTATTTTTGAAGTATTATCATTTGAACCTTACCCTATATATATATATATATATATATATATATAGAGAGAGAGAGAGAGAGAGAGAGAGAGAGTTTGGATCAAATGAGAACACTTCAAAAATAAAAACGGTAAGAACACCTCATAAATACACAACTAGCAAAAAAAATCATTAGATTTATAGTCATACATCTCAAATATGCAAAGAAAAACAAATGCACACTTCTAAAAATGCACAAAAATTGAAAAAACGATTGATGCACGATTATCTCTATAATTGTGCATCAATCGTTTTTTCGATTTTTGTGTATTTCCGAAAGTCCGCATCTATTTCAATCAATTTTTCTACACATATTTGAGATGTATGAATGTAAATCTAATGATTTTGTTGGCTAATTGTGCATTTATGAAGTGTTCTTACCATTCTTATTTTTGAAGTGTTTTCATTGGAACCTTACCCTATATATATATATATATATATATATATATATATTGGGAGGTTCAAATGAGAATCACTCTAAAGTTGAGAACTTTGAGAACCACATCAAATACGTGTTTGTTCACATGTGATTAACTTCAATCATATGTGAACATTGATGTACGTTTAATTGAAAAAGGAAAAAGTCAAAAAAAATTCTAAATTAATATCGAAAAACACATTTTAACCGATTTGTTCACATTATCGTTCACATGCGAACATATATTTGTTTTTTTGCGTTTTTCGATATAATTTTAGGATTTTTTTGACTTTTTTCTTTTTCAATTAAACGTACATCAATGTTCACATATGATTGAAGTTTATCACATATGAACAAACATGTATTCTTTGTGGTTCTCAAAGTTCTCAACTTTAAAGTGGTTCTCATTTGAACATTCCCAAATATATATATATATATATATACAAAAAGTACGTCTACATTCATACGCCCAATTAACATTC
This sequence comes from Pseudognaphalium luteoalbum, assembly GCA_963422505.1. Taxonomy (NCBI): domain Eukaryota; kingdom Viridiplantae; phylum Streptophyta; class Magnoliopsida; order Asterales; family Asteraceae; genus Pseudognaphalium; species Pseudognaphalium luteoalbum. The sequence continues at coordinate 32,778,312 of OY730195.1, forward strand.
GATTTAGAATATTCCCAATCGAATTCCTGTAACGTTATACCGAATTCTTCTTGTTAGTAGTACTATTCATCAATATATGTTCTCAAATTTGTAGGTTAAAGTATAAATTTAAAATTATTATTGATAAATGTGAAAAGTTGATTGAATGAATTTAAGAGAAAACTAAAATTCAAACAATGTGAAAAATGGGTCTACTTTTAGATTAAGTAATCAGGCTAATAACAATGCATAAAACAACATTGTAGGCACCCACTCAACTTTAATAAGCTTTAAGATATACATACATATACAAGTAAATATATCGGAATGAGTCATAGTTTTATACCAACCAAATAACAACTACATTATTTATTCTATATTTAAAATACACTTGTGATAAAAGGGCATTTTCATTGATCATGATTTTGTTAGTATGAGTCGACGTTATCGTTGAACTGAAGTCAAAGGTCTTCAAAAGTTTTACTGTAAAGTTATGATAGAAGAGGCATGAATCGGTCATTTTCATACGTAATTTCTTTTATAATCATTAATTATATTATAAACTAATTTTCTTTTTGTTAATTATTAAGACTTGGATTGGATGAAACTGAGGACACGCTAGTAAGGAATTTACACCTGTCCCCTGCCTTTTGCTTATGATTGGACGTTCGGCATTATTTATAGCACCTCCAAATTTATAATGCAACGAAAGTTAACACGGGCCGCTACTAATCCAATATCATAACACATAATCACAAGCAAACGATCTCTAAATGAGACGTTTGTAAAAAATAGTTACATTTCATAGTAAATCATTTGAAAACATATTATTTTCGATACAAATGTTGTAATTACCTAGAGTCCACGCGTAAGGCGAGAAATTCTATTACATAATCGTAATATACAAAAGATAATGCTAAGAATCTCCGTTAATGCAGTTATGTTGAAATCATGCGACTCTAGCTATGTCCGGGAGTAATCCTACTCCGTAAGCGTACATGAGAATACATGCTAAAAAGGTCAACACGAATGTTGGTGAATCTCACAGTTTTGTAGGTAATATCAGTTTTGAACACAAGTTTTTATCAGTGGTGCCTGGAGGCGTAAATCAAGTATTTGCAATCCTGCAAATGTATGTAAGTTTATACCGTTGCCATGAGGCTCATAATCGAAGCTTAACCCGTAAGTAATAAGTTGCCCCCGCGACATGCTCGAAACTGAGCAAGCGTAAGTAACGAATAATAGTCGCCCGTTTATACAGAACGGTTCGTGGTAGCGCTACTACCCCGGGCGGGGAGGGTCATTTCCCTAATAGATCCATTAACTAGTGTTCGCGCTTAAGTCCATAACTAACGATGTATGGTGGAGGGACTTCAGTAAATGGTAAGTAACTCATGCAATTCCGTATAGTAAAATGAGTAGTTCGGTAATTGTGTTCAAGAAAAGTAAGCAGTGTATCTCACCCCGTAAGTAAAACAGAAAAAGTGGGGTTGTAAGATGTAACATCTAGTTTTCGGGTCTAGTAATATTTTAATATTTTTTGACTGTGAATTTATTTAATGTGTCAGAAAATAGTTTTGTTTTGTTATTTGAAAATAATTGGGAAAGTGGTCTAACAAATTATTGTGACTAGTAAATTATTAACTCTTTTAAATTAATATAGTTGACGGTAAAATAAAATAGTTTTCCCCACAGATAGTTTTAAGTTCCAGTCAATGATAAGTACGGGGGACAAAACTAATACACAAAGTAACTAACTGGGTAATATATATATCCATAAATTGAGTCGGTCTTTATTTCTTACATACATATATACGATATATACATACACATATAGAACCCTAGATTTAATCCTTAAACTCACTTCCTAACATCAAATTGAGGCTTCTACTCTTGAAATCAAGCTTTTAAAATCATCACAACCAAGGTATGATTAAGTGTTCTTCAAGTTCTATAAACTAAAATTTAAGTTTTTGGGGTTTTTGTAAATTGGTTTGTGTAAATTCGAAATTAGGGTTTGTTTTTGTTAAATTGATGTTAGTTAATCTTAAGAATGATGATTATTATTATTATTCAAGCTAAAGCTTGTAAATTAATTAGGGTTTTTAAAGTTTTTGATGACTTTTGATGGGTTATTGATTATAATCCGAAAATTGAGGTTTAAATTGATGAAATTGATGTTGTTATACTTGTTAATGATGTTAAGTAACATGTAACAAACTAAAAATTATAAGTTTGAATTAGGGTTCATGAGGTTCATGAGAAATTTGATGATTATGATGAATTTGTGGGATTAATTGTCTTAATTTGGAATTGAAGCTTGAAATTAGTTAAAGTGGTGTCAATAAGTGTTACTAAGATGGTTAGTGACCTTAAGCTAACTTAAGAATGGACTAATTAAGTTATATGATTTATACTCAAAGTGGGTTTTGAGAAAAGTGTGAAGAACAAGTGTTAATTCACTTTAATTAGTAACTAGAGAAGTGTTTGAGTATTATTAGTGATAATTGAGTTAGTAGTTCAAGTTCTTGATTATTGAAATTGAGATACTCATGAGAATGATAAGTGTTGTTGTGAGTCCCTAATCACTATTATGTTAGTGATTATGAATCGTTAACAGTGAGTTAATTGTAGAAGGGGGGTTGAATACAATTAAAAACTTTTCTGTTTTAATGTGTTAACTTATATAGCAAGTTTTTAACCGTATTTAAGTGACAGCAATATGAACACAAATATATAAGTATGATAAGCAGTTCAGTTGCTGATGCAATACTAGCTGAAAGATAAATTCTTTTATTGATAAAATTTATCTATTGTTGATTGCGGAATAGATTAGCCAAAGCTAATCTAAATCAAACAATACAGCTCTTACAAAAGGAGATGAGCAGTAGTGAACAAACACGCTAACTTGCTCACTCGCTGAGATGGACTAATAGTGGACAAACACGCTACTAGTTCACTCGCTGGTGTTGTTCGTATCTTAGACAAACTAGTTACTGACAAACAAGTAACAATACAAATAATTGACACAAAAAGGAGTACAACATACTATGCTATTTATAGACGTTGAAATCCTTAATTTCCGGATCTGGAAGGACACGTGTCGCTGCTTGATTGGTGAGGTAGTTGAGATGTGATACGTCATGGTTCGACATTCTGTCTTGGGAAATATCACCTTGTACCTTAAACCAATCAGATGCTGCCACGTTAGTTTCTATGTTGGACCAAGTCACGAGGAGCTCGCGTGGCGCCGTAATAGTGTAGAATATGTCAACTCCTTATTAATGCAATATTTAATGCTGCAGTCACTGATAGATACATCAATCCTCCTCATTCTCGGTGCGAGCTAACATACCCTAAAGAATGACTTGAAAAGCTAATCTTCAGTGACTTCTTTTATTCAGCAGAAGGAAGAACTCAAGAAGACTTGGAGACTCTCGCTGATAGATGAGTATCAGCGACACACATAGTTGAGTCTTTGATCTTTATAAGTTCTTTGACTTTCGCTGGTGTAAGATACGAACAGCGACTATAAGACCTTCAGCAACAGTAGCTTCAACTTAAATTAATCTTCATGTTCTCAGAATAATGCTCTCGCTGATGTTGTTCAGCGACACACAAAGTCGAGCATTCTTCTATGAAATGAAAGATGAATAGCGATCATAAACTTCAGCAACAGGAGCTTAACTTGAATCATTTTCTTCATGGAGAGTTCTTTATTGAGTAGGACAGAGACTGTGAATATAAGGCATGATCAGTGACTTCACTTTATCAGCGATTAATGACTTCAACAATCTCCCATAATTTATCCTTATGATCTCCCCCTTAATCCTTGTAATCAGTGACTATCTTGAGTTTAGCGATCAGTGACTCAACAATCTCCCCCTAAATGGTTTAAGTCAAAGCTCCCTTAGAGAAACTAGTTGCAGGAAAATTTTAGTCTCTGATGATAAGTTGGTTGCTCAGAGACTTGTACTTGTAGATTTTCTATTTCAAGCCTCATTTATATCATGAAATAAATATTTACAAGAGACTAACTATTACAAAAGATCTAATTTATTTATCTCTCCACATCTCCTCCTCTTTCACTATGCCAAGCTCAGCTTCAAGTTCATACTTGTCTTTGGAGGGCAGGTATCTGAATTTTCTTGCCAAGGCTTCATCGAGAATAGCTTTTCTGATTTTTGAATTTGTAGGAAGCATGCTAGCTGACCTGATTAGGTGTATGAGTTGTTCTTGGTCAACCTTCTCAAGTTCAGCTTCTCTCTGAAACCTAAGGGCACCATTTAGGTCCCTGTATACCAGACCCTTCTCCCCCTCAGTGACTTCATGTCCTTCAAGCTTTGGCACACCAACAGGGATAGACAGATTTAGCTTTGAAGTGTTAGGGATTCGATAGATGCTGCTAGTGCCTAACCTATACCTTGGGCTTGGTGGCTGAACAATCTCTTCACCATATGTGACAGTATCTTCTGGTCTGAGAAGTTGCAGCGACACCATCTTCTGATATAGCTTATCAATCTCTTTCAGGACATCAGCCTTAGCTGCACTTGTAGAGTGGCTGAGAGCAAGCCTGATTTCATTCCATTCCTCTCTGTGCAGCTTGCATACTTGATCAAGTAGCATGGCTTGAGTCTCTGAACCTCTTTGAATGAGTATCTGAGGTTGAGATTGATTCTTAGACTTCTTTAGCTTTACCTTGGTAATAGCTGCAGGATTTGATCTCCTTGTCATACGGGCAGCAAACCTTTTTCTATCTATCTCATCCCATTTTCTATCCACTGATGTTTTCAACTTCTGTTGCTCTAGCTCACTCTCTTCAATTTCAGCGAGTACCCTGGCAATTGCAGCATCAGACTCTTCTTGATCTTGCTTAAGTTTAAGCAGTCTGGCCCTTTCATTTGCATCTTTAGTGCTCAATTCCAGCAGGTAAGCTCAATCAGCATTAGATTGCTCTTTCAGCAGCCTTTTTCTTTCTTGTTCCTCTCTTAACTCAGCCTGAAAAGTTATTTTCATGATCATCTCCTGCTCCCTGTCCTGTCTTGCCTTTACTTTTCTAGCAACTTGCTGATCTTTAGTCTCATCAGGACAGAGGCTTTCTGAGGCTGAGTCAGATGAAAGGCATGTTGTAGGGGAAGTGTCTGATGTGGTAGTGTTGGAGAGAGTTGCTGTGGAGATTGGTATTATTGTTGCTGGGGTTGGTGTGGTTATTTTGGTTGTTTGGGTAATTGTAGTTGTAGTTGTTGTGGATGAGGGTAGGATTTGGGTAGGTGGTGTGGATGAAGGTACAGTTACCTCAGATATGACAGTATGTGATTGAGGGTCACTGACCTGTTGTTTCTTAGATGGAGGTGTAGATGCAGGAGAAGTGTCACTGGTCCTTTTCCTTTTAATGACAGATGATATGGGTTGCTGATTCTCCATATTTACATCATCTTCATCTTCACTTTCTGAACCCTGACCATTTCCATGACCACCTCCCTGACCATTTTCATCATTGTTGTCATCATCATCATCAGCATCATGCATGATGGTATCATCTTCCTCATCATCAGATACATCATCTACAACCTCCCTGTTCATCCACTCCCAGCGAGCCAATTCATAGCTCACTGAGGTACCCTCAACCCTAGCATTTTCATCCTCAGCCCATTGCCTTATCAGCCCATTATAGTTCCTGAGCTCTTCAGCACTGAACTCAGGAAAGCATTCAGCGACATCCGACATCCACTGTATCCATAGCTATATCCATATCTACCCAATACAGTTCAGCAACTGCAAGGGCTTCCAGCTCTGGTTGTTCAGCAATAGGTCGAAGTGCATAAGTGGTGAGCACTATCTCCCTATGAGCTTTGTTTGTAAGCGGATCAGTCATAACAGGAGGCATCTCAGGATCAGAGACTGAGATGTCATCTTCTTCTTCATCATTCTCCCCCTGACTGGTCTGCACAAACTGGCCCACTGCCCTATCAAACCCATCAGCAGTTTCTGTTCTGAGGGCAGCGACCTCAGCTCTTATTGCTCTCATTTGTTTAGTAATCTGTTGAAGCACCTTAACAATAGCATCAGTGTTAAATAAGTAATTGGATACAGATATAGCTAGGTCATTTTGGTTGGTGGTTAGCTGGGCAATGGCTGCGGCATGATTTGTGAAGTTTGTGGTGGAGGAGGAGGCTAGCTCAGTGACTGCATGGTTTATTGCAGCACTAGCATCAGATACCGTTTGCACCTTCTCACTAACAGATGTGCTCCACGGTTCAACGGAGTTATACACATCAGTGAGAGCAGTGACGGCTTTTTGAAGAACGGAGACATTGCCTATAAGTGCCTCACGGTCAGCAGTGAGCATCTTAATCTGGGTTTGGGATGAGGCAATGTACTCCATCAGTAGCTGATCTGATGTGGAGTGTGTAGAGGTGTTTGGAGGAGTAGGTGTGGGAGGTATAGTGGGAGTAGGTGTAGAATGGACTGCATGGTCAGTGGGTGTGGTCTGACCAGTAGCAGTGATTTGAATGTTGTCACTAGAGAAAGAGGTGGGTGAGAGCTCTCTGATAGGAGAGTTAGAGGTGGGAGGAGGAATAGGTTGGGTATCATCTGAGGTGTCCATTGGCATGATTTCCTCATCATCAGCTTGTGATTTAGCTAATGGTTCATTGGAAATAGAGGTAGCGACCTGTATCTCACCATGGGTCGGTGATGAGACATTGACAGTCGGTGCAGTGATAGATGAGAGATGGCCCGGGTCTGTAGCCAGTGGTGTGACATCAACAATGAGTGTGTTATCACTCACTGATGTCACTAGCCCTTTGTCTAAAATGTCATCCTTTCGGGAAGATGACAAGTGGCTGGGTTGACTCGATCTGAGGGTGTGGGATGCACCCGAATCACTGCTAACAGTGGTTTGAGCCACTGCAGCTGTCTGTAGTTGTCCCTTTTTAGAATCACTGGACTTTCGGGAGTCCAGCGAAGCAGGTAAGGTGGAGGGTTTAGCAGTGATGCCCTCAACAACTGAACGTACAGTCACTGATTCACCTCTGGTATCCGTAGATGTCTTCTTTGAGCTATTTCCCTGAACCTTTAATGTCAGGGACCCTAATTTGGATTTTTTCTTGGGAGCAGTTGGTGGTTTCTTGATTGGTGGTTGACCAACAGTAGTCACTGGGGGTGTGGTCAGTGACGTGGTCGATGGGGGGGGGGGGGGGGGAGCAACTGACATTTGTACAGAAGTTACAGGCTGGGTTGCAAGTATCCCCGGATGTTTCATAAAAGTTGGTAAAACCACAGTCGCTGGTTTTGCAAAAATTTGAGATCCTACCAGAGTGGGCTCAAATCCCTGAAATGGTATCCTATCATAGGCATCAAACTGATCTCTAAAGATTAGTGAGAGGAACCTTGGATAGGGCACGTATTTTGCCCTGGTAGGCTCAACGACTTTGGTGATCAGCTCGTTAAAGATCACACTCGCATAATCAACTCTTAGAGAGTTGATCAGTGACCAGCTAATCTGGGCTTCCATGAAGCTGAATTGATCATAGCTCCCGGATTTTGTACCCAATGATTGAATGAAATTTGTAAAAATTGCGTTCCAAACACCATCCATCTTAGTTTTGTGGACCGTAGAGTACTTACGGTTGCCACTGCCATCGACTGAGTATTTACACTCAATCTCAGTAAGATCGAGTAGGCCTTGCTTGGCTTCGTCGCTCTCTGGCAGCGACTCGTAAGACTCTGCGTCTGGCAGTTGTAAAATGGACCGGATGGTGCTGGCAGTGATGATAATGGGTTGGGTACCATTGTCGATAAAACCCTTGAGTTGTGAAACACCAGCGACAACTTGGTGAGTGCGGGTAAACCAGAACTCACTAAGTCATTCTGGGTTCATTTCCCCAGGAGACAAGGTAAGAGCAGGGAGGATAAAGTGATTTTGTAAGAAATTTATTGCCTCCGCATACTCTGGTTTGGCACAAGTTACATTTCCCAAATAATTAGATTTGGGAACTATAATGACCAATGTCTCACTGACCGCAGAGGCTCGAATCTCTGGGGTTGGTGTGTAACTGTTGTTGAAAAATTTTGAACGTGCCATTAAAAAGAAATGAAAGAAGAAGATTTAGAATTTAGAGTTTTTGCAGAAAGAAAATAAAGAAGATGAAGTAACAAGAAAGCGTAAAAAATGAAAATGAAAATGACTCACTGCTTATATAGGGTTGCTGAGGTTCAAAACATGTGGTCAGAAAGCGTATGTACGTGGTCAAAAAGTGGTGGTTGATGGTAGGGGAGTAGGGTGATGATGGTGGTGAGTGGTAGCATTAAATGGTGATGGGAGTGGTACGCCGGAAAGGTATACGAGGTGTCAGAAAAAAGTGTACCTTTTCGAAGTACCATGAGATATTTTAATAAAGCATTTATTAAGAATATAAATCGTTAACTATTAAATACAAAATGTATTAAATGTAAAGGAATATATGTCGAAATAAATGCCATATTAAATAAGGAAAATCTTCGATGATACATTAGTTTAATAATTTAATTGAAATTATTAAACTAAGATATCAGAGAGATGAAAATAAGTTATATCTTAAAATAAAATAAATATTATGTCTCATATTTGATTTCGCTGATCAAATTACAACTTAGAATACTAATCTAATCAGCTAGCCAAAATGTGAAGCACAAACCATATTCTATTTATGTGATATAAAGAATTTTCATGTGTATTTACAAAGTATATAATTTATTGATTATAACTATGCTAACTCATTGTTCTTGCTGATTATGTCAGTGAGAATAATAGGCCAGCGAGTTAGAACTACAAACCATATATTCTGTAAATACCTTTTTTTAAACAATCAGGTTTAATCATTTAAGTTCAACATTCCCAACTCGCTGATGAGAAAGGTGAATCTTTTCTCATTTAAAGGTTTTGTAAATATGTCAGCGAGTTGGTAATCAGTTGGAATGAAATGCAATTCAATGTCACCTTTCATGACGTGGTCCCTGATGAAGTGATATCTGACATCAATGTGCTTTGTCCTCGAGTGCTTCACAGGATTATTTGCTATGGCAATAGCACTTTGACTGTCACAATAAATTGGAACGTTGCCAAAGTCAAAACCATAGTCAGCGAGCTGATTCCTCATCCACAGAATTTGAGCAGTGCAAGCTCCAGCAGCGACATATTCTGCCTCAACAGTAGAAGTTGAGACAGAATTTTGTTTCTTGCTTGACCAGCTTACAAGCTTTTCTCCAAGAAACTGACAGCTACCAGAGGTACTCTTTCTGTCCATTTTGCATCCAGCATGATCAGAATCTGAATATCCTTTCAGTGAGAAATCTGAACCAGATGGGTACCAGAGATCAAGATTTGGTGTACCCTTCAAATATCTGAATATTCTTTTGACAGTGAGTAAATGAGATTCCTTTGGATCAGCTTGATACCTAGCACATAGACATGTAGCAAACATAATGTCTGGTCTACTAGCAGTTAAATACAACAGTGACCCGATCATTCCTCTGTAAGCAGTGATGTTTACAGATTTACCATCAGGGTCAGCATGTAATTTTACTGCAAATGACATTGGTGTAGCAAGGGATGAGCAGTTGGTGAATTCAAATTTCTTTAATAAATCTTTAACATACTTTTCTTGATTTATAAAAATACCAGTCTTGGTTTGCTTTATTTGCAGACCAAGGAAAAATGTTAGTTCACCCATCATGCTCATTTCATAACTTTTAGTCATGAGGTTAGAGAATTCCTTGCATAAGTCATTGTTTGTAGACCCAAATATAATATCATCAACATAAATTTGGACCAATATGACATCTCTCTTATCCTTTTTGATAAATAGGGTGCTGTCAATTTTGCCTCTGACATACCCACATTTAGTTAAGAAGGTAGAGAGAGTGTCATACCAAGCTCTAGGAGCTTGTTTTAGTCCATATAAAGCTTTTTCCAGCTTATAGACATAACCTGGATGCTTGGGATCAGTGAATCCAGGTGGTTGCTTAACATACACTTCTTCCTGCAGCTTTCCATTCAAGAAGGCACTTTTTACATCCATTTGGTATACCTTGAATTTCTTGTGAGCTGCATATGCTAAGAACAACCTGATTGCTTCAAGCCTAGCAACTGGTGCAAAGGTTTCATCATAGTCAATTCATTCTTGCTGACAGTAACCTTGTGCAACCAGTCTGGCCTTATTCCTTATCACAACACCATCAGCATCCATCTTGTTCCTGAACACCCATCTAGTGCCAATCACAGATTTCCCAGTTACTTGAGGTACTAACTTCCAGACTTTATTTCTTTCAAACTGAGATAGCTCATCTTGCATGGCGCTATCCAGTGATGATCAGTGAGTGCCTCATCAATCTTCTTGGGCTCAATCAGTGACACAAAGCTTACAAACAAACAAAAGTTAGCAGTTGCTGATCTGGTCTGGACCTTGGATTGTGGATCACCAATAATCAATTGATTGTTAATATGTTTAGTCCATCTAGTCATTCGCTGAGGTTCATCAGTGACTTGATTACCCAGAGATGATCTATCAGACACATCAGCATTTGAAGTATGATTAATGTTTAAGCTTTGATTTAGACAGTGAGTGTTATCATTTTGATGCAGATGATGAGATGATGATGATGGGATGTCAATAAGCAAAGATGAAGTTCCTGAATCATTCTTAGCTAAAGTAGAGCCAGAAGTGCCTTCAGGGACATCATCTTCCCTTTCAGAATCTGATATATGAATCTCATGCTTGTCATCACTGATTGTATTAAAAATAAGATTTTCATAGTCTTTTGGATCAGTGAGTGATTTATCATAAGATTCATCAAAGGTAACATCCATTGATTCTTCAATACATTCCCTTCTTTTATTATAAACCCTGAAAGCTTTTGAAATGATTGAATAACCAACAAATATACATTCATCAGCTTTGGGATCAAACTTTCCTAAGTGATCTCTTTTGTTTAAGACATAGCAGGTACTGCCAAAAATATGGAGAAAACTTATGTCAGGTTTTCTCCCCCTTAGTACCTCATAGGCTGTCTTATCATGTCTCTTGACAATCAGAGACCTATTCTGAGTGTAGCAGGCAGTATTGACTGCTTCAGCCCAAAAATGGGTCTTAAGACCAGCATCTATGAGCATTGACCTTGCTGATTCAATCAAGGTCCTATTTCTCCTCTCTGCAACATCATTTTGTTGAGGTGTTCTTGGTGCAGAGAAGTTTTGAGAAATACCTTTTGAATCACAAAAACTTTCAAGGTCAATATTTCTAAATTCAGTGCCATTATCACTTCTTAAATGTTTAACTGAACAATCATTTAAGTTTTCCATCTTTTTGATAAAGGATATGATTTCCTGTGTTGCATCACTTTTGGCTTTGAGAAAGAATACCCAAGTGTATCTGGAGTATTCATCCACAATTACCAAGCAATACCTTTTACCACCAAGACTGGAAGAACTCACTGGACCAAACAGATCCATATGCATCAGTTGAAAACATTCAGTCACTGAAGATGTTTGTTTGCTTTTGAATGAAGAGCTGTGATGCTTTCCCTTTTTACATGCTGAACATAGCTTGTCTTTGTCATAAGCTAGCTTTGGAAGACCATTGACTAAGTCATTCTTGCTGAGCTTGCTAATGCCCTTGAAGTTCAGGTGAGAGAGACGCTTATGCCATAACCATTTTTCTTCTGAAACGGTTCTGGAATAAAAGCATGTTCCTGATTGTGCTGAGTCCATATTGACTACATATGTATTGCCTTTTCTTTGAGCAGCCAGGATAGCGCTTCCATTCTTGTTGTAAACAACTCCAGCTTCATGATCAAACAACACTTTATTTTTGGCATCACAGAACTTACTAATTCTTAATAAATTATGCTTCAGTCCTTCAACATATGCCACCTTCTTAAACATAACATTGCCATTGGTCAAGACCCCATACCCTCTGGTCTTACCAATATTGTTATCACCAAACACTACATCAGGACCTCTTTCATCCTGGTAGTCACTCAGCAAGGACTTACATCCGGTCATATGTCTGGAACAACCACTATCCAGATACCAAATTGTCTCTCTGAGAATGCCCTGCATCATACACAAACAATTAGTTCAATTGATGAACCCATCCTGAGATGGGTTCATGGTGGCCAGCCTTTGGTTCAGGCTCCCACTGGCTTGCATCAATAGTATCTGAATGCTCACTTGTTATTTGTGATTTTGAAAATGATGTAGCTGAACATTCAGATACCAAATGCTGACATACTAATAATGGTTGACTGAATGAAACTTGTGATGATGAACAATCTGATGACACATGCTGTCTACTTCCACATTTGTAGCATTTTTTATTTGTGGACTTAGATTTCTTTGACTATTGTTCACACTAGATGAAGACTTAGAAGTTCTCAGATTTACTTCCTCATTTTGCTTCTTTGACTTCAAGTCACTGATGATAAGATCATCAGTGACTGGAATGTCAGAAGTGAAGTCACTGATAGATTCTTGATCACCAGCGATAGTTTTGACAAGAGCTGTGCAAGTTGTTGATTCATAAATTTCTAGTTTCTTTAGTTCATCAATACTTGCAGCAATATCATAACTATTAGTAACCTGTGAACTTCTCACAAAGTAATTTGGTTTAGGCTCACTGAAAATTGACATTGGTTCAAAGACAAATTCTGAGAATGTTTCATCAGGATTGAAGATTTGATCAACTTTGGTTGCATCAGCGAGAGCAGCAGCAGTTTCATAATCACCTCCCAGAATAGCTTTAACTTGTTTTGGGATTTGATTACTTATGCACTGATTCACTTTTAATGCAGATCTACACCATGACTTCATCACTTCATTGAGTTGTGAAAATTTAGTTTCAAACTTTACTTTTTCTTGAATGCATTTTTGATTTGCATGTATTTGTGCATCAAGATCAAGTGTAAGATTTTTTATTTTTAACAAATTTTCTTCTTGAAGTTGAAGTTTAGATGTTAAGTCACTGATCATACATTCTTGTCTTTTCTGAATGTCATGAGCATTTGATAAGTCAACTATCAAAGTTTCAAAGATTAAATCTTTTTCAGTCGCTGATGCAGACTTAAAACAATGTACCTAGTAGAGAGTTTCTGGATCCCACCCAGATGCTGAACATTTCTGAGCCACTTCTTTGATGTCTTCATGGAAAGCAGCATCGTCAGCCATCAGGCAGTAATCTTTGTCTAAACAGATCATTGCTTCTTCCTCATCAGATAATGAAGTTGAGTCAGAGTCACTGACAGATCCTTCTTCAGCAATAAAACCTTTATTCCTTTTCTTTGACTTGGACATTTCCTTCAGCTTCTTGTACTTTGTTTTGTACTTGTTGTACTTGTCATTTCTGAAGCTGGGTTTTTGATCAGCGAAAGAGTTGACAACTTTGGACCGGCATTCAGCTGCAAAATGGCCAGGCTTGCCACATTTGTAGCACTCACCTTTTGGTTTAAAATCATCATTTGATGATGCACCAGCAGATCTGTTGAATCTGCTGTTCTTTCTGAAATTTGCAACCATCATGGCCATATCTCTTTCCAACTTCTCTAGTCCTTCATCATAGCTTGCTTCTGACTGGTCTTCAGCGACACTACCTTCTTCTTCTGCAATCAGTGACTTTGAGCTCAGCTTGGTAAACTTTGCTTTCTGCTTTTGATCAACTTCATCAAGCTCAGCTACAAGGGCATTCGAAATCTTTTGTCCTCCAAGTGCAGCACGAATGTGCTCACTTTGATCAGCTAGCTTCTCAGATTGTTCCCAATTTAGTAAAATTCCATAAACTTGAGTTAGATTGAGAAAATTATAATCATTTCTTTGTCTTATGCATGTTGCAATGGTTCCCCAAGTTTTCCTAGGTAGTAACTCTAGAAACTTTTCAACAATGAATCTCTGGTCCTTTCCTATATTGGCTTTTTCCATTTTATTAATTAAAGCTTGATATCTAGTATAGGTAGATGCCAGTGACTCATTGGGTTCCATAGCAAACAACTCATATTGACGAGTTAGATTTACTTCTCTACAGCGAATTATGTCAGGAGTTCCAATATAGATGTTTCTAAGAGTATCCCACATGTGTTTCGCTGTTGTGCACAATCTAATAGACTCAAACACTTCATCAGGAAGTGCCATGCTTATGTAAATTTTAGCTTGTTTGTCTAGCCTTACCATACGCTTATCCTCATCTGACCATTGTTCCTCCCTTTTAGGCATAACCATTTCAGGTATAGCAGGAGTGGTTGCAGTAGCTGCAATTGCAGGAACAATAGTAGTTGGGGTGTATGGACCATCAATAATAATTGTACAAAGGCGATCATCGACAAGATCTAAGAACATCATCATCCTGGACATCCAGGTTTCAATCCTAGATGGATCAAAAGCTGGTGGTTTAGTAGTGGAGCCATTTCCCTTCTGGTACTCAGAATCAACACAACTGTATTTAACCGATTCCATTGCAGATCTGATTTAATTATATTTAAACCAACTCCGCTCTGATACCAATTGTGAGTCCCTAATCACTATTATGTTAGTGATTATGAATCATTAACAGTGAGTTAATTGTAGAAGAGGGGGTTGAATACAATTAAAAACTTTTCTGTTTTAATGTGTTAACTTATTTAGCAAGTTTTTAACCTTATTTAAGTGACAGCAATATGAACACAAATATATAAGTATGATAAGCAGTTCAGTTGCTGATGCAATACTAGCTGAAAGAAAAATTCTTTTATTGATAAAATTTATCTATTGTTGATTGCGGAATAGATTAGCCAAAGCTAATCTAAATCAAACAATACAGCTCTTACAAAAGAAGATGAGCAGTAGTGGACAAACACGCTAACTTGCTCACTCGCTGAGATGGACTAATAGTGGACAAACACGCTACTAGTTCACTCGCTGGTGTTGTTCGTATCTTAGACAAACTAGTTACTGACAAACAAGTAACAATACAAACAATTGACACAAAAAGGAGTACAACATACTATGCTATTTATAGACGCTGAAATCCTTAATTTCCGGATCTGGAAGGACACGTGTCGCTGCTTGATTGGTGAGGTAGTTGAGATGTGATACATCATGGTTCGATATTCTGTCTTGGGAAATATCACCTTGTACCTTAAACCAATCAGATGCTGTCACGTTAGTTTCTATGTTGGACCAAGTCACGAGGAGCACGCGTGGCGCCGTAATAGTGTAGAATATGTCAACTCCTTATTAATGCAACATTTAATGCTGCAGTCACTGATAGATACATCAATCCTCCTCATTCTCGGTGCGAGCTAACATACCCTAAAGAATGACTTGAAAAGCTAATCTTTAGTGACTTCTTTTATTCAGCAGAAGGAAGAACTCAAGAAGACTTGGAGACTCTCGTTTATAGATGAGTATCAACGACACACATAGTTGAGTCTTTGATCTTTATAAGTTCTTTGACTTTCGCTGGTGTAAGATACGAACATCGACTATAAGACCTTCAGCAACAGTAGCTTCAACTTAAATTAATCTTCATGTTCTCAGAATAATGCTCTCGCTGATGTTGTTCAGCGACACACAAAGTCGAGCATTTTTCTATGAAATGAAAGATGAATAGCGATCATAAACTTCAGCAACAGGAGCTTAACTTGAATCATTTTCTTCATGGAGAGTTCTTTATTGAGTAGGACAGAGACTGTGAATATAAGGCATGATCAATGACTTCACTTTATCAGCGATTAATGACTTCAACAATCTCCCATAATTTATCCTTATGATCTCCCCCTTAATCCTTGTAATCAGTGACCATCTTGAGTTTAGCGATCAGTGACTCAATAGTTGTTAATGAAAATGATGAAGTACAAATGATTGAAATGGTAATACAAGTATGAAATATGAAAATTTGGTTAATTACTAATAAGAAATATTGATATGATGATGTTTAAATCATAATTTAGATTATTATGTAAAAATTAATTAGTAGTATTAAAAGTGATTATGTGAAGGATGAGATATGTGTGTAAAGTCAAACTTGGTCAACTTTATATGATGAATGATTGATAATATTGATTAAGTGTTGTTGATGATTATTAGTTATAATAATTTATTTTTACTAATAATGTTCTGATATAGTGTATTGAGAAATGATATACTCATAAAATTGATGGTTGTGTTGATTGAATATTATGAATATATTAAGAGGTGTTAAATAAGTTATATGAGTATTTTAAAGAGATAATAACTTATTATTTTATTGTATTCTCAGATAAGGAGAAGACTCAGTGACATTAGACTACTGAGTAGACGACTGAGGTATTCGGTGAGTGGACTGGTTCTCACAGGATAAATTGGTGTTAACATTGTGGTTACACCAATTATTAGTGGATTCATGTTTATCGATTTAATGTTTATCGATTTATTGATTGATGGATTGATTGATTGCCTTTGAGCATTTTGGTGAATTAGAGGTCAACTTGACTGGATGGTTGGACTGGTTGCTACAGGTTAGTCAATATGAGATTTGTGATCATGTGTTGAGAATGGAACACATATTGACTAAAGGTAGCAACCAGTTATCGGTAAAATCACTGTATTGGCCTGCAGTTGGTTATAAGTGTCGCTTGGTGGGCCACCCGGGCTGAGGGCGCCACAAGGACCACCGATCCTCTATATGTTGATTGTGTGTTTATAGTTGATTGTTGTAAACATATTGTTATGCTGAGTTAGACTGTTAGAATTAGTCTATTAACTTAGCTTCGTGCTAATCCCCCACATTACTCTTGCAGGTTAAGTTTTGGGATGGAATCTGTGCAAGAGGATTTGATTGAAGGAATGTTTGACTGCTGGGCACTCTGATCATCTTTTGCTAGCGAAAAGTGTTTTGTTTTATAACACCTAACTAGAATGCTTTGTTGATAGTTACAAAACTTAATAATGGTAGCTTGCGATATATAATTATGATTTGATTTTTAAATATGTAATATAACTTCGAAATGGGATAACGCTTCCAAGTTGTTTAAAAAAAAAACTAGTTGTAAATTAATGGGGTGTTATATAAGACTCACCTGAGTCTAGCAAGTATATTTGGGAAATCAAACAAGTAGAGTGGATGTAAGTCCGTAAGGGTGTCAGGTGTAATCCCGTATGTTGGTTCTCCGAACCCTGCAACCTTCTGGCGTCTGAAACGCACAAGGTTGTAAGTAAACAAGTAAATAAATTGATGTCTTAAAAGATCAGACATGCTAGTTGTCCACTCAACTAGGAAATGTCCAAGTGTTTATTTAGTAATCCATTTGTAATTTGAAAACAAATATGGCCCGTTGGTGACTGTTTGTAATAATAATCCAAAGTGTTATTATTATATGTATCGTTGTATCACGTTTCATTATTTGTAAGTGTTCGAAACTTAGTGTGAAAAGTATTTACAAGTTCCTGGATGACGGGGGTCCGGGGGCAGCGCCCCAGGTAGCGGGGTCCAAGGGGCAGAGCCCCTGGCTGGGGTAAAAATCGCAAAAAATCGACTACTTTGGTAAAAATACTTTTTATTTCTACTACATTGCTTTGGTAAAAATCGCATCCGGAATTTAAAATCGGAAAAATCGACTAAAGGTGGTCGCGGACCGAAAAGGAGGTGCGAACTGAGTTCGCGAAGCGAACTGAAATTGGGTTCGCAAGACAAGTGGGTTCGCAAGTCTCGACTCGCAGGTTTCGACTCGCAGGGCAGGTCAGTCCGCAGGTCAGGTCAATTCGCAAGTCAGTTCGCAGGTCAATTCGCAGGTCAAAGCTCGGCTCGCAAGTCAACTCGCAAGTCGACTCGCAAGTCAACTCGTAAGTCAACTCGCAAGTCAGCTCGGTTCGCAGTTTCAGTTCATCTCGCAGGACGAACTGCATCTGGGATCTCAACTCGCAGGACGAACTGCTCGAATACTTAACTTTAAAAATGCATTTTCAAGTCGGTTTTTGGGCAAATCTTCGTTGAGTAAACGTTCTAGCATGTAAATAAAAGCTTTACAAGTAATTTAAAAGAATTTTAAAGCTTCTTACCAACAAAATCGAAAATGGGAAGAGTGAAGATGGAGATGATCTTGGTGCTTGTTCTTGATGATGATGATGAGCGATTTGATGGTGATGTTGTTGCTGCCGAATCCAAGAGGAAGAGAGGGAGAGATTTGAGAGAGTTTGAGGTGTGGGTGTGTGTGAAAAGTGAAGTGAAATGGGGAAAAATAAGATAAAAGAGGGGGGATGGGTCATGGGTCGGTTGGGTTGGGCTCGCGGGTTTGAGCTGACCCAAATTGGGTCTCGGGCTCGCGTGTTTGTGTTTCCGAATATCGTGTTATGTCTCGTAGTCGGTTAATCCCCGTAGTCGTTTAATCGCAAAATCTTTTTAAGATTTATAAATATGTTAATCTATATCCGAAATATTTTAACCGAAGTATATTATCAAAATACTTTATTTCAGGTTATAGAATTGTAAAAATATACTTTTTGTTATTAATTGCTCGTTGGGGTGCGTTTCGCACGGTTTCGTTGTGTAGTTCGTGTTTTAGAAAATACGAAATTTGTGTAATATATTATCGTAATATATTATAATAAATAATGTTTGTTTGGATAATTCCACATTATTTATAAGTTTTATCACCAACGTCCATGTTAAATAAAGTCGGACCTCGTCTGGTTCATAAGTGTACGATTTAAACAAATCGCGTATGCATGTATGTAATTACACAAAGTATCACGTATATTTAGATTAATTACAAAAATAAGTACACGTAATTACAAGTAGTTTAAGCACTAATTACAGTCTTAATTTGGCGGGTGTCACATTATTTTACGCTAGAAAAAAAAGTATTGGCGTAAGACCACTAGCATCATCTTCTTCATAGCCAGTTCCAACCGAGGAGACGTTTTCGTCAGTTTTGTTCGTCTGTTTCGTATGTCGGAAATTTGACGGTTTATACCTTCTTTTATTCCGTGTGTGTATAGAACCAAAAACATGGAACGCAAAAATTAAATTGACGGGTCAGTGATGGTGGGGATTCGTCAGTTTCAATCGGTTTTTAAAAAAACTGACGTAGTTCAGTCGATTTCAGTCAGTTTTACTCACAATTGAGAGTGATCTTTTCTTTTTAAATTTATGGAGTAAAATGAGTGATTTAATGGGAACAAAATTTTAAGGAAGAAGAAAAGCGTTGGAAGTACTTTTAAATATCTTCGTAGATATAAATGTCAATATATAAAATAGAATTTAATAAATGCTGATAAAGTGGTTATGAATGTTAACCTTCTTTGATCAAGTATTTATGTATGTTATAACACCAATTGATGAATATTATATCCATAATCATTAAAATTCATTGTTTTGAATTTTATTTGTCATTCTTGATGATAAATGTTAAAGTTAACAATGTCTGATAAAAAATGTTATTATTTAACATTCATCATTATGAATGTTAGTCAACGTTCATTATGATGAATGGAAGCGATTTATTAAATAAATACTCATCAACGATATTTGTTCGTGAATGTGTTTTCTATAACATCGATTTTGATTAATATTTACCGGTAAAGATAATTTTTTGTTGGCATTTTGATTCGTAAGTTTAAGATGGTTTGTTAACAATGTTAATATTCCTCCATTTCCTTAAAAAAACACTACTTCCTTCTTGGTCATGCCATTATTGGTTAACTATGTTTAACTTAATTCCATAATTATAACTTATAATTACTATGAATAAATACTCTTATTAAAAATTTAAATATTTAAATATGACAAATTGATATTAAAAAAATGTTCATAATTCAATCGAGTTTAACATATTAAATATAGAAATCTTAACATTGTAAGGCTTATGATTAGTATTTTCATGTATATATTGTGTGTCAACACGTTGCAAGGAATATAATACGATATTTATGATTACCTCCTATTATATATTCAAAATTTGAGTTTTTATACATACATCAGTTAAAGTTGATCAGGATATCCGAAGCTTCTATTTGATTTATGGTTTACATGTTAGTGGTGCGTTATTTTTTCAAGTTTACAATGACCCTATCAACTAATCCATGTATTTATTAACTACATACATAAATAACGTTTTATATATCAGCACAAAAACAAACAAACATATATATATATATATATATATATATGTGGCCTTTTAAATATTGCACCTAGTGAGAGTTGAGTAGTATATATACTTCTTGTCACAAACTACATACAATTTATTTTTCTTTTTATATTATATCATGTAAGATTCCCGATTCCTCATTTTTGGAATGAATTACCCATTTGTCCATTAAAAATTGCAAATAATATAATGATAAATATCGACTCAAGTCGATACAATAAATTATTTAGGGTAAATTTCATAAAGGGAACGTAATATATTATAAAAAAATGGCTCGATAAAAGAATCGTAACATGAAGTTTCATATTTAAAAGGATTATAATTTCCATTTTGTATTAAAAGGGAAAATATGCACTAAACGTATAAAGATAAAAGTCACAATCTACATTATCCAAACACTCATTAGAAGTTGAAGAAGTTGTTTAGAGTACAGAGATTTGAGAGTATAGCTCAATTCAACTATGCTACGCCCACATCCAACAATTTTTGCGAAAATTAATATATGTTGGGTATATTTTATCTTTACTCTTATATGCGAGGCAAGTTTGACTAAATTTGAAAAGTGAATGATTAAAAGTAATAAATGAGATTTAAATTGAAAATTTAATGATTTTTAGTAGCTATTTTTTCAAGTGGATAATGATTTTGGAACATATATAATTAGAAATGTGGACATTTATTTTGAAACACATAGAAGTATTATTATCATAGTTGTTAAACTCTTACGATTCACGAGTCGACTCTTCCGAGTTGGCTTAGAAATCCAAAAAACGAGGCGACTCAGATCCTGACTCGTAAATGGCTTTGACTCTTATGAGTCATTTATTGACTCTTCCGAGTCTTGGGCGACTCTTACGAGTCAGAAACCGGACACACGTTTAATGTAATCTAATAAAAAATATAAAATGATAAAGTATGATAGAAAATAACTAATAATCCATTATAAATTAAACATTTATGTTATTTAATGACTTTCATCATGTTTTACTTCAATTAAGGATAGAAATCTAAACAATAATATACATATAAATATAAGTATATGTATTTATTGTAAAATTATGACTCTTACGAGTCGAGTCGAATCGAATCACGAGTCGAGATACGAGTTAACAACTATGATTATTATCTTATTGATGCATATTCTTTTATATTTTACGCAATGAAACTCATAATCTATTTTTATGCCCAACTCCACTTCACAACTCTTTTATCGAGCATTTTGGTAAATCACGTTTCCCTTTTACATAAGTTGACCCATTATTTTTTACTAACTTATATGATATGTTTTTGTAGATTTTTTAACAAACAAAAAACAATTTAAAATGTATTAATACATGTGTTTTGCGTGTTAAAATGTAAATGTAGAACATAATGACAAAAGATCATATGAAGAAGAAGGTTAGTGGAAATATTAGCTGGACAATCATGCATTTCTTTGGCAACACTCATTCCTTTATTTCCTATCGACATCATTTTTCATATTTACATTTACATATAATTTACATATGCACCATTAAATAAATATCAGCAGCTCGAATTAATACATAAATTAAATGCTATCCGTCAATTGTTAGTAAAAAGTATTAATTAAGACCTTTAAGTTGTTGACCAAAATTAATTCACTACCAAGTACCAACCTTACTAATACCTCTTCGAGTTTGGATCCATCCATTATACTTTCCATGGTTTTGTAAACTTTATGTCTATGATGGAGTAAGTTAAGTTTCAACAAATTATTACAGTTATTATAGTATATGGGATCGAGAGTACCCTTTAAATCTTTTTTATTATATATTTATATTTTTATAATTACAAAAAGCTATTTTGGGAAATTTTGTGTTCTCTAGACAAGTTTTTAAGAAATAGAGATATGTTTTTTCATTTTATAATTACAAAATATAAAAGTTACAATTTGAGATTTTTATATTATACTATGTTATGTTATATAAGAAAAGGATGATGATTTATGCATCACTAAAAACTAATCATATACTACTAACTATGTTTTAAATTGTTGTATTTTACAACATGATGTGATGATTGATTAATTTATAGTGATGTACAAATCACCACCAATAAAGAAATCATCACTTTCATATGAACGTGTCTCCTAATCTTAAATTAGTTTTCTTGTGCAATTTACAATCTCTAATGTGTATAAGATTTTTGTTCAGGAAAAAATAAAAGAAAATGTGTAGGTACGATTTCAGTTGATTTGAACAAGTAACATTTTAAGGTCTCAAAATAATAAGGCTATAATTTTCCGCTAACAATAAGTTAACTTAAAGTTAAAACCATAGTGAAGCGGAAGGATTTTAGAAAAGTTAAAGGGTGTATTTAGTTTATAAAATAAGGGTGCATCTAGTTACGAAAAACTATTTCATTTTCATGACATGTTTTTTGAGAAAGCTGAAAAATTAGAAAATGTGTTTGAAGTTATGGTTTTTCGAAGAATTTTTCTAATAAAATGGAAACTACTAATATGATTTAATGTTTTCTACTTTTCCTAATTTGGAAAATGTAAACTCAACCCTTACATTTCAGCGTGTTCTCAAAAATTTGTATTGTTTCTAAGGGACAAAAAAACTTTTAAAAAATGAATAAGGAAAATTGAGATATTTTTGGTAACTAAACGTGCCTAAATCTCTTTATTTTTGTACTACGTATTTCATAATTCATAGTAACAACTAACAACATAGTCACATGTTAGATTTGGGCCTGAGCCTGGGCCTGGGCCTGAGCCTATGGTTTGTGGCCTACACGCTTATATCTGTAGGTTTCCATGTTTGGAGTTTTGGACTATTAATTGAAGTTTAAAATAAATCTGAAATCGTCCTTTACGCACATATTTTTCCTTTCCAAGTTCAAGTATTAAGATGCAGTTTATTTCAAACTAGTTAAAAGTTATATAACTTGTGAAGGTTATAACTATATGCTGAGATACAAAATTTTTTTTGTATGCGTACCTTATTGTAGGAGAAAACTGTTACCTGTTTTTGTAAAATGCGATAAGACCCTCCTAGCCTTTTAAATCGATACATACAACATGTTGACCAACATCACCAATATTAACTACTTTTACCTCTCCCAAATCCAATTAGAATTTGCCACCAAACTTGCTATGTTATTGTAAACTTTATATATGTCTCGAGGAAAGTTTGAACAAATAAGTAGTGACGGATTTAAAATTCGAGGTGACCCGTATTAGGGGTTATATCAATTATTGTGAAGCTGCATCATAAACAAGGAAGCCAACAAAAAATACAATTTTTTTAGTATGATACTTACACCGCGTATATATACAAAATGGATCCGGACTGCTACCCTTAATTTCTTCAACGTGACTATGCCCCTTCAAAATGTGAAGTTTAAGTTTCTAGTATTTGATCACCTATATTATGAATTCAAGTTAACTACTCTATTTACAAAGTATTATTTCGAGACTTAGAATTGTTAAGTGCAAATCCAAGTTTCACATCAGAAAAATAAAAATATGTGTATATAAGTTTATAGGCAACCCTCTCTATCAACAATTGGTTTTGAAGTAAAACCTCATATGGGCTTATATATTGAGCTTTGGACAAGTTGAGCTGAAAAAGGTACTGACAAGTGGCATCAGAGCCCGGTTTTAGCTCGATGTTGATGTGGATGAAATCCTTGTTAACTTAGAACCCCAGTCGATGATCCTGGTGATTGTTTGGTCTCGTCTCCCTATCAGTGAGAATAATAAGGCTTGATCTAGGGGGTAATAATATCACCGAAAGGAAGCTCTGATCAATGATCATGGTGATTAGATGGTCTCTTTACATAGCGGGTTGTTGAGGAAGGACATGGATATCTAGTTTCGGGTCTGGCCTTGTGGGCTGAGGCCCTTCTTAGATACTTTTCTTATTGGGTTTTTTTGTTCTATTTTCAAGTTTTCTTAGGGGTAAAAACTTAAGATTACCTTGAAACACTCACACAGTTCACAAATGAGAATACATTTTTCTATGAAGGGATATCAATATATCTATCTAGGTATCTCAATTTTAGTATTTTATTGGTGTGGTTATACTTATACCATTAAAACAGAAAAAAGAAAAAAAATGAAGAAGTTAACTTTCTATATGTGGTGGTTATAGGTGCCTCTTTATTGTTTGTAGAAGAAAAATATCATGTATGTATAATGTATAATGCTTATCTTTATTTGGTACAAAAGTGTAGAATTTGAGCAGACAATGAATCACTCCGACATTAACACTAACATTAATTTCAAATCCTTCAATTCAACATTACGGATTATTTTCCCATAATATAATAATATTATTAATCAATTGGAAGTTGGAACAATTTTGTTATTATACTTATGTAGCAATATGATATGATCGTTTTAGCTTAAATAACGGAAAAATGAAAATTAAAATCATATTGTTATTGCCATTTCACAGGTAGCTAATTCCAACCTAGCTACCTTAGTTATTTGTTGTCTCCTCACAAATATAAAGTGGATTGTCAAATTGTTTCAATTATTGTTACCAACACTTATTGCATGTACTTCTTTACACTAAAAAAGAAACATGAATTCACAACACCTCATTTCGGATTTTATAATCCATAAATTTTTGGAACGACACATTCATTTCCATACTAATGACCAATGTTACTACCTTGATGGTTTTCGATCCTTTTCCTTTTTGTGATTTAGAAAGACGAAATGCGGAAATTTATATATATATATACTACGTACGTACCTATGTAATCGAAAAAGGTTTACCAAAATTATACAATCTATCTATATAATATAATAATATAATCCAATAACGATTGCGTAGTTTTGTTTTGTTTAGACTATAATCATATATGCCTATAGGGGTTGAAATTGGTCTCGAAATCATGTAAATAAAGAGCCTAACATTGTCACAATATGAAAATTTCTAATACTTGTGAGTTGTGAGTTGTGATACAATATATGTAAAGTAAATACCACTTAAACAACACACAACCCTGTTACAAACGAGTTCAATCACTTCAAGTTCTGATTCTTCCAATATTCATCTTCCCACATTTTAACTTTCATAATAGCTCTTGTTCTATTATCTATAATACTACTTACTACTATCTTTTAAAGTTGAAGGATTATAAGGAGGCATCGTACATGGGCCCGTTATAAACAAAAAGATAGTAGTATTATATATAATAGATTGGCAAATATACACATGGGTTTGATGACTTAGTCAAAACTTGTATATTTGTTAATACAACCTTATTACGTTGAGGGTTGAGTTTTTTTATTTTTCCTGAGTAAACCGAATTTAACGAACTTATTGATAAAACGTCTAACCGAATCATACAGAAGAGGATATTAAAGATATTCTTAATGAATAACAAAAGACCCTTATAATCAGTGGTGGATTCAGGAATTTCAGTCGTGAGGGCAAAAATAACTAGTAAGAATGTCGATTCCAAGACGATAAAAACATGTGACAATATATTGCCAAAAAGCATCAAAAACTACATAATACAACTTAAAATGAGATTAAAATTGCACTAAAAAACTGCACTAAAATACTAGCTACGGTATTAAAATGTTACACAAAACAGCTTGACATTATAGGCAATAAATACACTAAAAAACTGCACAAAAACTGTATATAAAGTGTGCTACGAACTACTTGAGTATATCATTAGAGTTATGCAATTACCTTTTTGATCTCTTATATTAACTTGCTAGTTTTGTAAAATAGAAGTTCTAGTACTAAATCAAATTAAAGTCACTTCAAAGATACAAGTTTATAACTTCTCATTAAACTAAGACCTACAAACAAATTAAAATATCATGCATATCAAGGTCTTTGGTGCAATGTGCGAAACAATTGAAAGATGTCCGTACTTAAATTTTGTATACAAAAAACACAGTGATCAGTTTTAGTTGTTTAAAACTTCTTCAAATTATATTACTCATCACAAAAACGCTTTTATTCAAACGAAAAAAAATCTTATAACTTGAAGAGATATACCTGAAGCCTAAATCACAATTTTAACTTACATTTCAAGTAACTAAATGACCATGTTCCTCTTAATTAGATATGTTGTACAATTACAATTATAAACACAATAACATATTTTTTACTTTTCATTCAACTATTAGTTGATAATATATATATATATATATATATATATATATATATATATATATATATATATATATATATATATATATATTAAAAATAGCTTGTAGCCAAAACACTATTAGATGTGTTTTTTTTTACTATATACTCCTAATCATACTACTCATATCATATAAAATAATTATTTGACTTTAAATTGCAAACATAAAAGTGGGGTCTAATCTCAAAAAAAGGAGGTTAATGTGTGAATGGAAAACAATGGGGTTAAAGTGTAATCTTAGATAAAAGTTGGGGTACCAACTAAGAAATTTAACAAAAAGAAGGGAGTCACTAGTCATCATCTCCCTTAGCGAATAAACCCCATCAATTTACCTCCATTAAAGTACAATTTCTAGCTTCAATTTGCCAGTTTCAATAACCAAAATTAATAGCATATTTCAAATCGTGAATTTCAATTGGGGGCCAAATAAATTTGGGCTAGTGGGCCACTGTAAAATTACTATAAAATTAACATTGTTTGGGTCAGTTTCACGGGGTTCCTTGGCCCCCCATCCTTTCAAGCTGAATCCGCCCATGCTTATAATGATAAACATTAAATTAAACCTACATTATATTATGGGTAAATCATTGGTGTAGTCAACAACACTACTCCCTCTGTCCCAATTTAATCGTCTTAAGACGAAAAATACACAGTTGTCCCAATTTAATCGTCTTAAGACGAAAAATACACAGTTTAAAATACAATAATTACTACTTCAATTTGTAAAATGACATTCTTACCCCTAACTAGTTAATTTGAATATCCTTTCACCTTTGTAATATAATTTTTGAAGTAGGGAAAATATAGTAAATGAAATCAACTTTCCTTTCTATATTAGGTAGTGGACAATCAATTTGAAACAACCCAAAATGGAATACTGGACTATTAATTTGGGACGGACAGAATCAACTATTAATTTTGGACTATTAATTTTCATATCTTATATTTTCAGCCCCTCTGCTTTTTACAATATACATATTTAACCTCAGAGTTAAAGCTAACAACACACTTACATCCTTGGGGTGACAATTCAGGTTGGGTCGGGTTCCTGGGTTCGGGTTGACGATTGACGGGTCAGAAATGGTCAACCCGAACCCAACCTGACTTTATAACCGGGTTGAGTATTTCAACCCAACCTAAAAGCCGACAACTCGCACCCGACCCGACTAACCCGATTTTCTATCTAGTCAACAGATTTTCGCGTTATTTTTGAATTTTCAGGTCGATTTCGGGTCATTCAGGTCAATTAAGTCACATTGATCAATATTGTGAAAATAATAGCTAATCATTTTTAAGCATAAATAATTATAAACTTTCAAAATTAATCACGATAAATATTATATCCATTTGAATTGATCATCAAAACATCATTAATTCAATAACTTATATCAAAACGTAAAGATATCAATGAAAATGCTATAGTCAGTAAGTGAAAAGGTCTAAATTATGTGTCATATTTAAATTAAAATTAATTTATAGTGATATTAAGAGAATTTCTCGTAGTCGAATTTGCCGACCCAGACCCAACCCAAAAAAGTATCGAGTTGGCGGGTTTCGGGTTGACGGGTTGGCGCCTCAAAAATCCCGATCCTAGCCTTATAATTTTCGAGTTGAGTTCGTATCAGGTTTTAAGTCGAGTCAGAAATTGACATCCTTACGTGTAGCTTTGCTGCACGGGATATTTCCCTTTAATTTAGTGAAAAAATATGGATCGAGTTGTTAGGAGGGGGCATGGATATCAGAGCACAGAGTGTGGTAACCGGTGTTCTGGACAGTGTTCTGGAGAATGTTGAAAGTGAGGATTCTCTGGTGTGGTGAAACTGAATTCACAGTGTTCTGGACAATGTTCTGGAGTTTTTTATTATTTATTTAAATTGTTTTGTTAATGCAAATAATTCAACAGAATTAATTTAAATAACAACAAAATTATATAAAATAACAATTCATTTATTAAAACAAATAAAAAAATTACATTCATAACATTAAAATGCATAAACACAATAATAATTTAAATAGAACAGGCGAACAGTAGCCTTTGTTTAATTATGGGCTGGCCCAATTTATTTTTTAAGCCCAGTATATATTAAATAGTTTACATAGAACAGTAGCCTTTTTTCTTCTTCTTCAACCTCTGCATACGAACAGTCTAGGGGTGTTCATAATTATCCGAAACCGGAAAACCGAACCGAATATTGTCGAACCGTAGCGAATTTTAGGTTAACCGAACCGAATTTTTTTTATATTTCGGTTTTGGTTAACCGAACCAGTATAATTTTGGTTCTTCGGTTTCGGTTTCGGTTCACGATATTGACTCAACCGGTTAACCGAAAAACCGTAAATTTTATTTTGCTATTTTAAATATGTTTTTACATATAGATATATGATAATATTGCTAAATATTTTCTAATTTATATTGCGCTTCTTATAGTTTTGTATTTTTGTTAGTACGAATGTTTACTTTTTTGCATTTTTAGTAGTTAATATTTGATTTGGTGCCTAACTTAGTTCAACGTTTATACATTCATGTTTTGTACCTAATAAAAAAGCTTTATATTTATTGTTAAAATGATCAACGTGTTGAATTTTTAACAAATATTCAACAAATGAGTGTGTATTTGTGTTTTGATATTTATATTTTAAGTGATTGGTAAAAACAACCGGTTAATTTGGTTAACCGTACAACCGAACCGAAAAAGCCGGTTAACCGATTATCGGTTAACTGAACTTTTCGATTTCGGTTTAGGTTCAACAAAGTGACGAACCGGGGATCCGGTTAACCGGTCTTCGGTTAACCGTCCATGAACACCCCTACGCACGGACACCGTATATATTTTCAATCTTCTTTTTCTTCTTCTTCAACCTTGCATACGCACAAAACACAAACACAAACCGTATATATTTGTTGATATTAAAAGGAAAGAAAAGGGAAAAAGGCAAAAAAAAAAAGAAGAAGAACGTCGCCTATTCGTCGTCTGAAATGGGACGCCGGAGCCAAAACAGTGAAGGGAACGCCGACGAGAACGCCGACACGGTGCGGCAGAACGCCGTTGCATGGCGTTCTCGCCCTTGAACGGTGATGCCACGTAATGCCACACCGTGTGCTCTCATATATCTTGTATTGAGTCACTGATCGCTGAACTCAAGATGGTCACTGATCACAAAGATTAAGGGGGAGTCATTAATCGCTGATAAGTGAAGTCACTGATCATGCTATATGTTCACAGTCTCTGATCTTCTCAATAATGTTCCATGAAGAAAATGATTCAAGTCAAGCTCATGTTGTTGAAGTTTATGGTCGCTGTTCATATTTAAACCAGTAGATGAAGAACCTATCAAGATCAAGGACTCAACTATGTGTGTCGCTGATACTCATCTATCAGCGAGAGTCTCCAAGTCTTCTTGAGTTCTCTCTTCTGCTGAATAAAAGAAGTCACTGAAGATTAGTTGTTCAAGTCATTCTTTAGAGCATGTTAGCTCGCATCGAGAATGAGGAGGATTGATGTATCTATCAGTGACTGTTGCATTAAATGCCACATTAAATAAGAAGTTGACATTCGACGTTATTACGGCGCAGCACGTGTTCCTCGAAACTTGAAAAGAGTAACGTGGAAGCATCTGATTGGTTTAAGGTACAAGGTAATATTTTTCAAGACGGAATGTCGAACCATGATGTATCACATCTCAACTACCTCACCAATCAAGCAGCGACACGTGTCCTTCCAGATCCGGAAATTAAGGATTTCAGCGTCTATAAATAGCGTAGTATGTTATACTTCATTTTGTGTCGATTGTTTGTATTGTTACTTGTTTGTCAGTAACTAGTTTGTCTAAAATACAAACAACACCAGCGAGTAAACTAGTAGCGTGTTTGTCCACTATTTGTTTACCTCAGCGAGTGAGCAAGTTAGCGTGTTTGTCCACTACTGCTCATCTCCTTTTGTAAAGAGCTGTATTATTTGATTTAGATTAGCTTTGGCTAATCTATTCCGCAATCAACAAAGAGATAAATTTTATCAATAAAAGAATTTATCTTTCAGCTAGAATTGCATCAGCAACTGAACTGCTTATCTTACTTATATATATTTGTGTTCATATTGCTGTCACCTTAATACGGTTAAAAACTTGATAAATAAGTTAACACACTAAAACAGAAAAGTTTTTAATTGTATTCAACCCCCCCTTCTACAATTAACTCACTGTTAACGATTCATAATCACTAACATAATAGTGATTAGGGACTCACAATTGGTATCAGAGCAGAGTTGGTTTAAATATAATTAAATCAGATCTGCAATGGAATCGGTTAAATACAGCTGTGTTGATTCTGAATACCAGAAGGGAAATGGATCCACTACCAAACCACCAGCTTTTGATCCATCTAGAATTGAAACCTGGATGTCCAGGATGATGATGTTCTTAGATCTTGCTGATGATCGTCTTTGTGCTATAATTACTGATGGTCCATACACCCCAACTACTATTGTTCCTGCAGTTGCAGCTACTGCAACTACTCCTGCTATACCTGAAATGGTTATGCCCAAAAGGGAGGAACAGTGGTCAGATGAGGATAAACGTATGGTAAGGCTAGATAAACAAGCTAAAATTTACATAAGCATGACACTTCCTGATGAAGTGTTTGAGTCCATTAGATTGTGCAATACAGCAAAACATATGTGGGATACTCTTAGAAACATATATATTGGAACTCCTGATATAATTCGCTATAGAGAAGTTAATCTAACTCGTCAATATGAATTGTTTGCTATGGAACCCAATGAATCACTGACATCTACCTATACTAGATATCAAGCTTTAATTAATAAAATGGAAAAAACAAATATAGGAAAGGACCAGAGATTTATTGTCGAAAAGTTTCTAGAATTACTACCTAGGAAAATCTGGGGAACCATTGCAACATGCATAAGACAAAGAAATGATTATAACTTTCTCAATCTAACTGAAGTTTATAGAATTTTACTTAATTAGGAACAATCTGAGAAGCTAGCTGATCAAGGTGAGCACATTCGTGCTGCACTAGGAGGACAAAAGATTTCTAATGCCCTTGTAGCTGAGCTTGATGAAGCTGACCAAAAGCAGAAAGCAAAGCTCACCAAGATGAGCTCTAAGTCGCTGATTGCAGAAGAAGATGGCAGTGTCGCTGATGATCAGTCAGAAGTCAGCTATGACGAAGGACTTGAGAAGTTAGAGAGAGACATGGCCATGATGGTTGCAAACTTCAGAAAGAACCTGAACAAATCTGCTAGTGCTTCATCAAATGAGGTTTCTAAACCAAAAGGTGAATGCTACAAATGTGGCAAACCTGGACATTTTGCAGCTGAATGCAGGTCGAAAGCTGTCAACTCTTTCGCTGATCAAAAACCCAGCTTCAGAAATGACAAGTACAACAAGTACAAAGCAAAGTACAAGAAGCTGAAGGAATTGTCCAAGTCAAAGAAAAGGAATAAAGGGTTTATTGCTGAATAAGGATCTGTCAGCGACTCTGACTCAACTTCATTATCTGATGAGGAAGAAGCAATGATCTGTTTAGACAAAGATTACTGCCTGATGGCTGACGATGCTGCTTTCCATGAAGACATCAAAGAAGTGGCTCAGAAATGTTCAGCATCTGGGTGGGATCCAGAAACTCTCTACAAGGTACATTGTTTTAAGTCAGCATCAGCTACTGAAAAAGATTTAATCTTTGAAACTTTGATAGTTGACTTATCAAATGCTCATGACATTCAGAAAAGACAAGAATGTATGATCAGTGACTTAACATCTAAACTTCAACTTCAAGAAGAAAATTTGTTAAAAATAAAGAATCTTACACTTGATCTTGATGCACAAATACATGCAAATCAAAAATGCATTCAAGAAAAAGTAAAATTTGAAACTAAATTTTCACAACTCAATGAAGTGATGAAGTCATGGTGTAGTTCTGCATTAAAAGTGAATCAGTGCATAAGTAATCAAATCCCAAAATAAGTTAAGGCTATTCTGGGAGGTGATTACGAAACTGCTGCTGCTCTCGCTGATGCAACCAAAGTTAAATATTCAATCCTGATGAAACATTCTCAGAGTTTGTCTTTGAACCAATGTCAACTTTCAGTGAGCCTAAACCAAATTACTTTGTGAGAAGTTCACAGGTTACTAATAGTTATGATATTGCTGCAAGTATTGATGAACTAAAGAAACTAGAAATTTACGAATCAACTACTTGCACTGCTCTTGTCAAAACTATCACTGATGATCTAGAATCTATCAGCGACTTCACTTCTGACACTCCAGTCACTGATGACCTCATCATCAGTGACTTGAAGTCAAAGAAGCAAAATGAAGTAGTAAATCTGAGAACTCCTAAGTCTTCATCCAGTGTGAACAATAAGTCAAAGAAATCTAAGTCCACAAATAAAAAATGTTACAAATGTGGTAGTAGACATCATGTGTCATCAGATTGTTCATCATCACAAGTTTCACTCAGTTAACCATCACTAGTATGTCAGCATGTGGTATCCGAATGTTCAGCTACATCATCTTCAAAATCACAATTAATCAGTGAGCATTCAGATACTATTGATGCAAGCCTGTGGAAGCCTGAACCAAAGGCTGACCACCATGAACCCATCTCAGGATGGGTTCATCAATTGAACTAATTGTTTGTGTGTGATGCAGGGCATTCTTAGAGAGACAATTTGGTATCTGGATAGTGATTGTTCCAGACATTTGACCGGATGTAAGTCCTTGTTCAGTGACTACCAGGATGAAAGAGGTCCTGATATAGTGTTTGGTGATAACAACATTGGTAAGACCAGAGGGTATGGGGTCTTGACCAATGGTAATGTTATGTTTAAGAAGGTGGCATATGTTGAAGGACTGAAGCATAATTTATTAAGCATTAGTCAGTTCTGTGATGCTAAAAATAAAGTGTTGTTTGATCATGAAGCTGGAGTTGTTTACAACAAGAATGGAAGCGCTGTCCTGGCTGCTCAAAGAAAAGGTAATACATATGTAGTCAATATGGACTAAGCACAATCAGGAACATGCTTTTATTCCAGAACCGTTTCAGAAGAAAAATGGTTATGGCATAAGCGTCTCTTTCATCTGAACTTCAAGGCCATCAGCAAGCTCAGCAAGAATGACTTAGTAAATGGTCTTCCAAAGCTGGCTTATGACAAAGACAAGCTATGCTCAGCATGTGAGAAGGGAAAGCATCACAGCTCTTCATTCAAAAGCAAACAAACATCTTCAGTGACAGAATGTTTTCAACTGATGCATATGGATCTGTTTGGTCCAGTGAGTTCTCCCAGTCTTGGTGGTAAAAGGTATTGCTTGGTAATTGTGGATGAATATTCCAGATATACTTGGGTATTCTTTCTCAAAGCCAAAAGTGATGCAACACAGGAAATCATATTCTTTATCAAAAAGATGGAAAACTTAAATGATTGTTCAGTTAAACATTTAAGAAGTGATAATGGCACTGAATTTAGAAATGTTGACCTTGAAAGTTTTTGTGACTCAAAAGGTATTTCTCAAAACTTCTCTGCACCAAGAACACCTCAACAAAATGGTGTTGCAGAGAGGAGAAATAGAACCTTGATTGAATCAGCAAGGTCAATGCTCATAGATGCTGGTCTTAAGACCCATTTCTGGGCTGAAGCAGTCAACACTGCCTGCTACACTCAGAATAGGTCTCTGATTGTCAAGAGACATGATAAGACAGCCTATGAGGTGTTAAGGGGGAGAAAACCTGACATAAGTTTTCTTCATGTTTTTGGAAGTACCTGCTATGTCTTAAACAAAAGAGATCACTTGGGAAAGTTTGATCCCAAAGCTGATGAAGGTATATTTGTTGGTTACTCAATCATTTCAAAAGCTTTCAGAGTTTATAATAAAAGAAGGGAATGTATTGAAGAATCAATGGATGTTACCTTTGATGAATTTTATGATAAATCACTCACTGATCCAAAAGACTATGAAAATCTTATTTTTAATACAATCAGTGATGACAAGCATGAGATTCATCCATCAGATTCTGAAAGGGAAGATGATGTCCCTGAAGGCACTTCTGGCTCTACTTTAGCTAAGAATGATTCAGGAACTTCATCTTTGCCTATTGACATCCCATCATCATCATCTCATCTTCTGCATCAAAATGATAACACTCATTGTCCAAATCAAAGCTTAAACATTAATCATGCTTCTAATACTGATGTGTCTGGTGGATCATCTCTGGATAATCAAGTCACTGCTGAACCTCAGCGAGTGACTAAATGGACTAGACATATTAATAATCAATTGATTATTGGTGATCCAAAATCCAAAGTCCAGACTAGATCAGCAACTGCTAACTTTTGTTTGTTTGTAAGCTTTGTGTCACTGATGGAACCCAAAAAGATTGATGAGGCACTCACTGATCATCACTGGATAGCTGCCATGCAAGATGAGCTATCTCAGTTTGAAAGAAACAAAGTCTGGAAGCTAGTGCCTTAAGTATCTGGGAAATCTGTGATAGGTACAAGATGGGTGTTCAGAAACAAGATGGATGCTGATGGTGTTGTGATAAGGAATAAGGCCAGACTGGTTGCACAAGGTTACTGTCAGCAAGAAGGAATTGACTACGATGAAACCTTTGCACCAGTTGCTAGGATTGAAGCAATCAGGTTATTCTTAGCATATGCAGCTCACAAGAAGTTCAAGGTATACCAAATGGATGTGAAAAGTGCCTTCTTGAATGGAAAGCGGCAGGAAGAAGTGTATGTGAAGCAACCACCTGGATTCACTGATCCCAAGCATCCAGGTTATGTCTATAAGCTGGAAAAAGCTTTATATGGACTAAAACAAGCTCCTAGAGCTTGGTATGACACTCTCTCTACCTTCTTAACTAAATGTGGGTATGTCAGAGGCAAAATTGACAGCACCCTATTTATCAAAAAGGATAAGAGAGATGTCATATTGGTCCAAATTTATATTGATGATATTATATTTGGGTCTACAAACAATGACTTGTGCAAGGAATTCTCTGATCTCATGACTAAAAGTTATGAAATGAGCATGATGGGTG
Source organism: Pseudognaphalium luteoalbum (assembly GCA_963422505.1). Lineage (NCBI taxonomy): Eukaryota > Viridiplantae > Streptophyta > Magnoliopsida > Asterales > Asteraceae > Pseudognaphalium > Pseudognaphalium luteoalbum. Next base: position 32,813,629 of record OY730195.1, read on the forward strand.
AACTAACATTTTTCCTTGGTCTGCAAATAAAGCAAACCAAGACTGGTATTTTTATAAATCAAGGAAAATATGTTAAAGATTTATTAAAGAAATTTGAATTCACCAACTGCTCATCCCTTGCTACACCAATGTCATCTGCAGTAAAATTACATGCTGACCCTGATGGTAAATCTGTAAACATCACTGCTTACAGAGGAATGATCGGGTCACTGCTGTATTTAACTGCTAGTAGACCAGACATTATGTTTGCTACTTGTCTATGTGCTAGATATCAAGCTGATCCAAAGGAATCCCATATGCTCGCTGTCAAAAGAATATTCAGATATCTGAAGGGTACACCAAATCTTGGTCTCTGGTACCCATCTGGTTCAGATTTCTCACTGAAAGGATATTCAGATTCTGATCATGCTGGATGCAAAATGGACAGAAAGAGTACCTCTGGTAGCTGTCAGTTTCTTGGAGAAAAGCTTGTAAGCTGGTCAAGCAAGAAACAAAATTCTGTCTCAACTTCTACTGCTGAGGCTGAATATGTTGCTGCTGGAGCTTGCACTGCTCAAATTCTGTGGATGAGGAATCAGCTCGCTGACTATGGTTTTGACTTTAGCAATGTTCCAATTTATTGTGACAGTCAAAGTGCTATTGCCATAGCAAATAATCCTGTGATGCACTCAAGGACAAAGCACATTGATGTCAGATATCACTTCATCAGGGACCACATCATGAAAGGTGACATTGAATTGCATTTCATTCCAACTGATTACCAACTCTCTGACATATTTACAAAACCTTTAGATGAGAAAAGATTCACCTTTCTCATCAGCGAGTTGGAAATGTTGAACTTAAATGATTAAACCTGATTGTTTAATAAAATGTAATTACAGAATATATGGTTTATAATTCTAACTCGCTGGACTATTATTCTCACTAATATAATCAGCAAGAACAATAAGTTAGCATAGTTATGATCAATAAATTATATACTTTGTAACTACACATGAAAACTCTTTATATCACATAAATAAAATATGTTTTATGCTTCACAATTTGGCTAGCTGATTAGATTAGTATTCTAAGTTGTAATCTGATCAGCGAAATCAAACATGAGACATAATATTTATTTTATTTTAAGATATAACCTATTTTCATCTCGCTGAGACGTAATGTATCAGCGAAAGCTTTTCTTATTTAATATGGCATTTATTTCGACATATATTCCTTTACATTTAATACATTTTGTATTTAATTTTTAACGATTTATATTCCTAATAAATGCTTTATTAAATATCTCATGGGACCTCGAAAAGGTACACTTTTTCTGACACCTCGTATACCTTTCTGGCGTACCACTCCCATCACCATTTAATGTTACCACTCACCACCATCATCACCCTACTCCCCTACCATCAACCACCACTTTTTGACCACGTACATACTCGTTTTGACCACATAATCTGTACATCAGTAACCCTATAAAAGCAGAGACTCATCTTTTTTCTCATTCTTTACGCTCTCTTATTTTCAAAACTTCATCTTTTTCATTTTCTCTGCAAAAATTCTAAAATTCTAAATCTTCTTCTTTCATTTATTAAAAAGAAAAAAAATGGCTAGAACTAAGTTTTTCAACAATGCTTACACACCGACCCCAGAGATTAAAGCCCTTCGAGCCTCTGCGGTCAGTGAGACGCTTGTTGTTACAGTTCCCAAATCTAACTATTTGGGAAATGTAACCTGCCCTAAACCAGAGTATGCGGAGGTGATAAACTTTCTTAAAAATCACTTTATCCTCCCTGCTTTTACCTTGTCTCCTGGGAAATGAACCCAGAATGGCTCAGTGAGTTCTGGTATACCTGCACTCACTCTGTCGTCTCTGGTGTTTCACAACTCCAGGGTTTTATAGACAATGGTACCCATCCCATCACCATAACTGCCAATACCATCCGGTCCATTTTACAACTCCCGACCTATGAGTCGTACGAGTCGCTGCCAGAGAGCGACGTAGCCAAACAAGGCCTCGTCGATCTTACTGAGATTGAGTGTAAATACTCAGTCGATGGCAGTGGCAACCGTAAGTACTCTACGGTCCACAAAACTAAAATGGATGGTGTTTGGAATGCCATTTTCACCAATTTCATTCAATCTTTTGGTACAAAATCAGGGAGCTATGATCAATTCAGCTCCCTGGAGGCCCAGATCAGTTGGTCACTGGTTAAGTCTCTACGAGTTGACTATGCAAGTGTGATCTTCAATGAACTGATCACCAAAGTCGCCGAGCCTGCCAGGGCCAAATATGTACCCTACCATAGGTTTCTCTCACTGATCTTCAGGGATCAGTTTGATGCCTATGATAGGGTATATTTTCAAGGTTTTGAGCCGACCCTGGTAGGATCTCAAATCTTTGCCAAACCAGCGACTGCGGTATTACCTGCTTTTATGAAACACCCGGGGATCCTTGCACCCCAACCTGTAACTTCTGTACATATGTCAGTTGCTGCCCCCCATCGACCACGTCACTGACCACACCTCCAGTGACTACTGTTGGTCAACCACCACTCAAGAAACCACCCACTGCTCCCAAGAAAAAATCCAAATTAGGGTCCCTGACATTAAAGGATCAGGGACATAGCAAAAAGAAGACATCTACGGATGCCAGTGGTGAATCAGTGACTGTACGTTCAGTTGCTGAGGGCACCACTGCTAAACCCTCAACTTTAGCTGCTTCATTGGACTCCCGAAAGTTCAGTGACTCTATAAAGGGAAAACTACAGACAGCTGCAGTGGATCAAACCACTGTTAGCAGTGATTCGGGTGCATCCCACACCCTGAGATTGAGTCAACCCAGCCACTTGTCATCCTCACAAAAGGGTGACATTTCACTCAAAGGGCTAGTGACATCAGCGGGTTATAACACACTCATTGCTGATGTCACACCACTGGCTACAGACCCGGGCCATCTCTCATCTATCACTGCACCGGCTGTCAATGTCTCACCACTGACCCATGGTGAGATACAGGTCGCTACCTCTACCAATGAACCACCAGCTAAATCACAAGCTGATGATGAGGAAATCATGCCCATGGACACCTCAGAGGACACCCAACCCATTCCTCTACCCACATCTAACTCTCCTATCAGAGAGCTTACCCCCACCTCCTTCTCAAGTGACAACATCCAAGTCACTGCTGCTGGTCAGAACACACCCCCTGATCATGTAGCCCAGTCTACACCTACCCCCATTATTATTACCCAAACTACTCCGACAAACACCTCCACTCACTCCACATCAGATCAGCTACTGATGGAGTACATTGCCCAATCCCAAACCCAGATTAAGATGCTCACTGAAGACCGTGAGGCACTTATTGGCAATGTCTCTGTCTTACAGAAAGCCGTTACTGCTCTCACTGATGTATACAACTCCATTGAACCATGGAGCACATCTATCAGTGAGAGGGTACAAACTGTAGCTGATGCTAGTGCTGCAATAAACCATGCACTCACTGAGCTAGCCTCCACCTCCACCACAAATTTTACCACTCATGCCACTGCCATTGCCCAACTCACCACCAACCAAAATGACTTGGCTATCTCTGTCTCCAACTATCTTTTCAACACTGACAAAGTTATCAAGGTGCTTCCACAGGTTGTTTCACAGCTTACACAGACTAGAGCTGAGGTCGCTGCCCTGCGAGAGGAAAATGCTAACTTCACTGAACAAATTCTTAGGGCAGTAGATCAGTTTGAGCGAACCAGTCAGGGGGAGAGTGAAGAAGAAGATGACATTTCTGTCTCAGTCTCTGATCCTGAGATGCCCCTTCAAATGACTGATCCGCTGTCAAACAAAGCTCACAAGGACATTGTGCTCAACACCTATGCACTACGTCCAATCGCTGAGCAACCGGAGTTGGAAGCCCTTGCAGTTGCTGAACTGTATTGGGTTGATATGGAGATAGCTACTGATATGGTGGATGTCGCTGAACGCTTTCCTGAGTTCAGTGCTGAAGAGCTCAGGAATTATAATGGGCTGGTACAACAGTGGGCAGTGGATGAGGCTGCTAGGTTAGAGGGTACCTCAGTGAGCTATGAATTGGCTCGCTGGGAATGGATGAACAGGGAGATTGTAGATGATAAATCTGATGATGAGGAAGATGATACCATCATGCATGATGCTGATGATAATGATGATGACAACAATGATGATGGTCAGGGAGGTGGTCATGGAAATGGTCAGGGTTCAGAAAGTGAAGATGAAGATGATGTAAATATGGAGGATCTGCAACCAATTCATATTGTCATATCTGAGGTAACTGTACCTTCATCTACATCTTCTCCTACATCTGTCATTAAAAGGAAAAGGACCAGTGACACCTCTCCTACATCTTCTCCTCCATCAAAGAAACAACAGGTCAGTGACCCTCAATCACATATTGTCATATCTGAGGTAACTGTACCTTCATCTACACCAGCAACCCAAAACCTACCCTCACCCACAGCAACTACAACTACACTCACCCAAACTACCACACCTACCCCAGCAATAATAATACCAATCTCCACAGCAACTCCCTCCAACACTACCACTTCAGACACTTCCCCTACAGCATGCCTTTCCTCTGACTCAGCCTCAGAAACCCTCTGTCCTGATGAGACAAAAGAACAGCGAGTTGCCAGAAAAGTAAAGGCAAGACAGGACAGGGAGCAGGAGATGATAATGAAAATAACCTTTCAGGCTGAGTTAAGAGAGGAACAAGAAAGGAAAAGGTTGCTGAAAGAGCAATCAGATGCTGATAGAGCGTACCTACTGGAATTGAGCTCTAAAGATGCTAATGAAAGGGCCAGACTACTTAAACAAAAGCAAGATCAAGAAGAGTCTGATGCTGCAATTGCCAGGGTACTTGCTGAAATAGAAGAGAGTGAGCTAGAGCAACAGAAACTGAAAACATCAGCTAGCAAAAGCTCTAAAAAGAAAGGGGGAGCTGTCAGAACAGCAGTAGATAGAAAATGGGATGAGATAGATAGAAAGAAGTTTACTGCCCGAATGACAGGGAGATCAAACCCTGCACCTATTACCAAGGTATAATTGAAGAAGTCTCAGAATCAATCTCAACCTCAGCTACTCATTCAAAGAGGTTCAGAGACTCAAGCCATGCTACTTGATCAAGTATGCAAGCTGCACAGAGAAGAATGGAATGAAATCAGGCTTGCTATCAGCCACTCTACAAGTGCAGCTAAAGCTGATGTCCTGAAAGAGATTGATAGGCTATATCAAAAGATGGTGTCGCTGCAACTTCTCAGACCAGAAGATACTGTCACATATGGTGAAGAGATTGTTCAGCCACCAAGCCCAAGGTATAGGTCAGGCACTAGCAGCATCTATCGAATCCCCAACACTTCAAGGTTAAATCTATCTATCCCTGCTGGTGTGCCAAAGCTTGAAGGACATGAAGTCATTGAGGGGGAGAAGGGTCGGTATACAGGGACTTAAATGGTACCCTTAGGTTTCAGAGAGAAGCTGAACTTGAGAAGGTTGATCAAGAACAACTCATACACCTAATCAGGTCAGCTAGCATGCTTCCTACAAATTCAAAAATCAGAAAAGCTATTCTCGATGAATCCTTGGCAAGAAAATTCAGATACCTGCCCTCCAAAGACAAGTATGAACTTGAAGCTGAGCTTGGCATAGTGAAAGAGGAGGAGATGTGGAGAGATAAATAAATTAGATCTTTTGTAATAGTTAGTTTCTGTAAATATTTATTCAATGATATAAATGAGGCTTGACACAGAAAATCTACAAGTACAAGTCTCTAGGCGACCAACCTACCGTCAGAGACTAAAAACCTTTCAACAACAAAAATTTACAAGTACAAGTCTCTGAGCAACCAACTTATCATCAGAGACTAAAACTTTCCTGCAACAAGTTTGTCTAAGGGAGCTTTGACTTAAACCATTTAGGGGGAGATTGTTGAGTCACTGATCGCTGAACTCAAGATGGTCACTGATCACAAAGATTAAGGGGGAGTCATTAATCGCTGATAAGTGAAGTCACTGATCATGCTATATGTTCACAGTCTCTGATCTTCTCAATAATGTTCCATGAAGAAAATGATTCAAGTCAAGCTCCTGTTGCTGAAGTTTATGGTCACTGTTCATATCTTAAACCAGTAGATGAAGAACCTATCAAGATCAAGGACTTAACTATGTGTGTCACTGATACTCATCTATCAGTGAGAGTCTCCAAGTCTTCTTGAGTTCTCTCTTCTGCTGAATAAAAGAAGTCACTGAAGATTAGTTGTTCAAGTCATTCTTTAGAGCATGTTAGCTCGCATCGAGAATGAGGAGGATTGATGTTTCTATCAGTGACTGCTGCATTAAATAAGAAGTTGACATTCGGCGTTATTACGACGCAACACGTGTTCCTCGAAACTTGAAAAGAGTAACGTGGAAGCATCTGATTGGTTTAAGGTACAAGGTAATATTTTTCAAGACGGAATGTCGAACCATGATGTATCACATCTCAACTACCTCACCAATCAAGCAGCGACACGTGTCCTTTCAGACTCGGAAATTAAGGATTTCAGCGTCTATAAATAGCGTAGTATGTTATACTTCATTTTGTGTCGATTGTTTGTATTGTTACTTGTTTGTCAATAACTAGTTTGTCTAAAATACAAACAACATCAGCGAGTAAACTAGTAGCGTGTTTGTCCACTATTAGTTTACCTCAGCGAGTGAGCAAGTTAGCGTGTTTGTCCACTACTGCTCATCTCCTTTTGTAAAGAGCTGTATTGTTTGATTTAGATTAGCTTTGGCTAATCTATTCCGCAATCAACAAAGAGATAAATTTTATCAATAAAAGAATTTATCTTTCAGCTAGAATTGCATCAGCAACTGAACTGCTTATCTTACTTATATATATTTGTGTTCATATTACTGTCACCTTAATACGGTTAAAAACTTGATAAATAAGTTAACACACTAAAACAGAAAAGTTTTTAATTGTATTCAACCTCCCCTTCTACAATTAACTTACTGTTAACGATTCATAATCACTAACATAATAGTGATTAAGGACTCACATCTTGCAACAACCCTGGGTTTGTGGGGCGTGGCCCTTTTCAATTTTCATAGATTTTTACTTGCTGTTTTTCCAAGTTTGCTCTACTCCTAAGTTTTTCTTTTACGAAAAATTCTTTCTATACCGAGTATACACCACCATCCGAGTTTACACTTTCTTTTAAATCAATCGTTCAATATTTAATTACATCAATTACTTCAATGTCTTTTTGTCTATTATAGTACACTAGATAAAAAGACCCGTGTTAACATGAGAATTCTAAATTCTTTTGTTATCTATAATTTCAATTATATGTATTAGATTATAACTCGCGAATTTGCAGGATGATACATATGTTATATACAAAATTGAAGAAAAATAATGATATAATTATTTGATTTTGCAATCATCAATGTATATTTATAGACTTCAATTTTTTTAAAATAATTTTATTTTAATTGAGTGTTGATTCTCTAATCATGTGTATAATATGAGCGTGTGATCGTGTGATTTTTGGGATTCAAGGAACATGTACTCGTGTGATTTTTGTGATTCAGTAGAATCAACCAATCTACATCTAACTTTTTCAAATATATAAGATATGTTTAAAACAAATATTAACTCATTTTTGGCTTAACACACTTCAGTAGATTGTTTATAAAAACAAGTATGTTATATGTCAATGGAAATGTTTGAGTCATCACTACCCACGTAAAATATAAATATATTTGGGAAATGAATTTGATTATCACAAATTTATAATCAGTAATGGATTTATATACTTTAAATATTCATTTTTTTTGTTTTGATATCTTTTTGTTTGAATTACTCAAAAGTTTGACTTGAGAATTAAATGGAAATTAGGTGATTTAAATTAGCGATAAGAAGGGTAATTAGGTAACTTAACCAATGCTACTAAAACTTATTGCATGGACAAATTAAGGATTTGAGATCAATGGTGATGAGCTGGAGAGATTAATGCATCCAAGGGGTGGGATTAATTTAGTTTGTCTACATAATTAAGATTTTGTTATAATAACCTAAGATTATTTATAGAACAACATAAGATTTACAAACTACAATGAATAGCTGTAGAGATAATATATGATATTTAATAATACAAAAATGTTACTTGATATATCCTATAGTTCAAACTGCATTGACTTATTATCATAACGTTTTCAAGTTTGATGTTCGTAGAAGTTAATGACACAAGAAGATCTACAATGTGTACAAATAATATAAGCTAACAGGGTATTCAAACTTTAAATTATTATATGAATATGATATCTGGTAAATAATAATAATAATAATAATAATAATAATAATAATAATAATAATAATAATAATAATAATAAAGTAGGATATTAAAAATTAAAAATTAAATGTATTTAATGAGTGTGTTGACTAATCCTAAAATGTAATTAATAAGGGTATTAGTGAGATTTAGATGTAAACTATTTTCAAGCTTAATTAATCATCATGTTGTTTTGAATCAATGGCTCAGATTAACTTAACCTAAAACATGAATGACAAGGATTTATTATTAAGCATTAAGACTAATTAATATCCACTCTCTTTTAATAGTAAAGAGAGAAGAGAAGAGAGATAGAAGATTTTTAAATATATATTTTTTAAAGATTAAAATCTTTTATAAACAAAAAACTTTTGATACATAAAAATATAACATAAAAAACTTGTCACAATTTTCTTCAAAATAGTCGATTTAATGAGGCAAGTAACGTTTTGAACGGTTGGAATACATAGCTTTTCATGTCATCATCTTGAACATCACTTCCGTAATAGTGGTTTGGTGGGTGGTTTCTTGCATCTGGATTTGGAATAATATTTAATTGTATTTAAATTAATATTATTAATATTTAATATTATTAGTATTTATTAATTTATAATTTATTAATCTTACGGACGTAATTAGATATGTTTACAATCAACTCATTTCTATTTAGGATATATTTGTTATCCTTTTGGCAGTATGTGAGCGATCTACTTTGGATAAACATTTAGAGTAATATATTGATTAAGGATTGAAAAATTAGGAATATAATAAACAAAAAACAATTTAATAAAACAGAGAAAATAGTCATTTAAAAAAATAATAACAATAATTCATATATGATTCATTAAAGATAATTACGTTTGAAAAAATCTATGGATTGATCAAGGAGTTGAGATCAACAATATAATCGTCATCAATTACACGACCTAATGCACGTAATGCTTTTATTTGTTCATCGGTCTTAACAATTTTTTTCATAACACTTTGCAACAAAAGAGAAAGTAAGCCCCGTCGCTATCACTACAGCCTTTCACTTTAAGCGGGCATAGACCCTCTTTCCTAATTCATCTACGAGTCTTATCTTACAAGCACCAGAATGAGAGAAGGACTTCCTGGCTTGACTTTCTCTCACATAAAAACTTTCCCATGTACACAATTGCATACATGATTCTTGTGGTTGGTCGGGTTAGCAATTAGCACTCATATCTTCAATTAATTCGTCATTCGCAAAGTTCATCTTGAGCCATTCGTAAAAGTCTTCAACATTAGAGGAATCTCTAGAAAAAATATATCATTAACAAACGTAACAAAAAATATATGTACAATTCGATTATATATGAATATATTTATACATATTAAACAAGGGACATAAGGAATGAATGTAATAATATATAGTTTGTTTTAATGAGCATGATCATCACAGCTATGAATCATATCTAAATTAACTGATAAAATAAATTTCCACCAACAATATTATTCACATCATACAATCCCAGGAAAAAAAACTGTTCAAAAACCCACAAATTATCGAACCTTTATGGCATCTAGAAACCAATAAATCAACTTTAAACATTTAAAAACATCAAATTATCAAAATCGGGCACCAATGTCATAAATGACCCACACGGATTCAATTCATCATCATAAATCAAAGCAAGCATAATAAAGTATTAATAATAATAATAATAATAATAATAATAATAATAATGCGGGCCTTTTCGCTGCTCCATTGCCTACAACTATTAATCTACCGTCACCCATCCGATGAAGAAGCCATATTAGCTTATAACACATGTGTAAACCATTATAGTTTGTCCGATTCTCATGTCATATCCAGCTCCGTGGGTGTACAACTAAACACTAACACATGTGTTAATAATTTATAAAAGGGAGATTAATGAAAATACCATATTTTTCGAACATATTTTTCGTTTTGCCCATCCCAAAAAAAAGTTGCCGTTTTACCCTACCCGGGCGCAGGTCGCATCATGCGACCTGCGACCCGTAACCTGCGACCTGCGATCCACGTTTGTAACCGAGTAAAAGACACCCTTCTAGACCGGACCCTGCGCCCCGTTCACCGATCATGCGACCTGTTCACCGTCCCGTGCGGAATTTTTTTATTTTTTTTACGTAGTTTTTATCTTATTTTTTATTATATGTTTTATTTACTTTTTTGAGTACCTACTAATGTTTTATTTACTTTTTTGTTACATTTTTATTTTGAGTACTTATTTTTTTTACATTTTTTTATATGTTTTATTTATTCCTTTTTTGTTTTTTTTTTTTTCAAGACCTTTGAGATAAATATCTTATCTTTTTCGAAAAGATAATATGGATGTGATTTTCTGGATTTTCCGGATAAGATATCTTATTATATTTTTGAGATAAAATATCTTATCTTTTTGGATAGGATTTTTCGCGAATTTCCTGATTTCCATACATGTTTATATATAAATAGTGTAACTGTAAGATAGAATTACCAAGATTTTCACATGATAAACCTTTTCACATTTGTTTGTCATTAATCTTTGGAAAATGGTTGAGAATGATCATTTTTGGTATTTCCGTTCTCCAAATGAAGAACCATTAACTGAGAAAATATACGCCGAAGTTCCTTGGATGTTTAGTGTTGCTTTCCGTCACGCTGGACATTTTCAGGGCGCAAAAAGAATGTACGTTCAAGGTTTGTTGACGTTTATTGATTGTGTTGAGGCCGATGAATTTCAACTAAACTTTTGGAAACGGCTTTGAACGAGCTAGGTTACTAGCCTCCGGAGAGGTGGTATTTTTACTTTAAAGAGCATGATGAAGACCTAGATAATGGTTTACAATTGATAACAGATGATGTCGAGCAACTCAAGCAGATTACCGACTATGCAAAAATACATAGAGAAATTGAGGTGTATGTTACACGCGCTGATCTGTCACATTTCTCGAATTCGGATACTTTAATGCCGTTACCAATATCTAAAATTATTACCGGCTCTTCAAGTGCAAGGCGTTTATTCGATTAGTTATTGGTTAAATCTTGTAATTCGTATTTTTCTTTTAATAAATTGGATAGTTTGCCAATTATGTACGTTGTATTGTGAATCTACTTTTATTATTTTTAATCCTTATGTAATGATATTTTTAGTAACGTTCAAGCAAAGTTATTGAATACAATAAACCACGATAATGCAAACGTACATAACATTCTTAACAAGTACATAACATAGTTTTTGTCATCACAACAATTTCAAGTGTGGCTCAAGGCTGACTCAAATGGACACTTGAAAAAGTCTGAGTTGCCTGGGACGGTTCTCCTTCCTCCTCGAATTTGCTTGACTTTACTTTTGTGTACGTTTTCTGCAAGTCAAAATAATGACGAGTGCATTAAAAATAGGAACTTAACAATACAATGTAAATATTTATTTTTTTATGAATTAAAGTAACAACTTACTTTCTTCGTTCTTGATTTTGATCTAGATTTTGACCTTGAGTTGGATCTTGCGGTGGTTCTTGATCGGCTTGGCTCATCTGTTCTATCGTACGGAGCTGTACAATTAACTCGACTATGACCGTGTTCCTTGCAACGACTACATTGATTTTTGTATTCCCGTTTCTCCTCTCCCTTTGAAGGAATACGAGCACGGCCTGGTGGGCGACCAGATTGCCTCTTCACCAATATAGGCGGTAAGCAAATCTGCAGATTACCTGGATCGTCCCATTCTGAAGGATGAGGCGTTGGATTTATAGCTTCACTATAGGCTGCCCGATATGTTTCCGTGGTGAAATACCTCTCCGCAAAGCAGGTCACATTGTCCATTTTAAAGTAACGAGTTACTGCCGCTACATGTCCGCAAGGTAAACCAGACAATTACCATTGCTTGCAACTGCATGTTCTTGCTTCCAAGTTGACTGTACCATTCTTTCTTCGATCCACCACCTCACATATCATGTTTGTGGATGGGTTGACCGTCCAGCTAAGCGATTTGCCAACCCTCTTACCAATCTTGTGTTCGGCATATGGTGTGAGTGGTGTTTTAACAGTCGCGACAGTGTTTCGATGTTTGAAATACCATTGTTGTACTGAAGATCTAAAAAACTCCAATAACATTGTGACTGGTAGTTTCCTGGCATGCTTGGTCATGGCATTAATGGACTCTGCACTGTTAGTTGTGAGGTAGGCATATCGTGTTTTTGTTGAATGATGCCTTGACCATCTTTCTTTCCCCACGTTTGTAAGAACCGTGGATGAAGTTGGTAAATGTCTAGAAATGACACCAAAATGTTCATCGAAATCCGATTTTCTGTAAGCCTTACACATTTTCCAATAATGCCATTCAAAGTGCTTGACTTTTGAAGAATTGCTTCTCAGGTTCATCAATAAATGACGACAACAGAGGGCATGAAATGCCTCTGGAAATACATCAGAAATTCCGACTGCAATTGCGGGAGCCCTATCAGAGATGAATGTTAAGTTGTCAATCCCACCAGCAGATTCAAGTGCGTCACGTAAGTTTCCCAAGAACCAGGTCCACACCTCGGACGTCTCTCCCGCCCCAATTCCATAAGCTAATGGCAAGATGCCATTATTACCGTCCATCGCCACAGCAATTAAGTTAGTACCCAAGTACCCACCCTTCAAATGTGCACCATCTACGATTATTATTGGGCGTGTATGGTTGACAAATGAACGTATCTGCAAAGGGCGGATAAAAATATATATGAATTCTATAAGAATGTACATATTTGAACGTAAGATGTATAGTAATAATAGTTATTTACAGCTGCACCGATGGACATGTAACACATTACAAATTTACCCTCATCGTCTGTACGTAGATTCGTAGTGCTCCCCGGGTTATGTAGTTTTAGGTTGTGCAGGTAAATGGGAAGCTTGTTAAACGATTCAGCGGGACTACCTCTCAACAGCTCTATAGCATAACACTTTGCTTTCCATGCTTGGTTGTATGTAAGGCTGATTTTAAAGCGTTGAGTCATATCAGCTTTGATCTCTTTTCCTCTGTATACACGTCCTTCCAAATTCATCGCCTCTTTTAATAGGTTACCAAGAACTTTCTTGGTTGCATGACGGCTATTTGACAAGATTTGAGTACGAGAACACGTGTGTACGTCGTGTAACTTCCTTACTTGGAAGTTGTCACAATATTGGATACACGCTGCACTTATCTTCCAATCACAATTAGGCAAAATACATTTTGCTGTGTACCTTTTTTTGTCTGACTTCTTTGGCTTAATCTGAAAACCTTCTTCGAGACACTTGGTATGCAATTGAAGGAGAAACTCCTCTTTACTTTGAAATGTTTGGCCCTCTCGAATCCTACAAGATGTCCGATACATGGTAGCTGGTCGTTCTGGAACTTCTTCTTCTTCCTCTCCTAACGGCGTACGTATATTCCAGAATATATCATGTTCGGCTGCTTTTACTGTTATTGGTTTGTCGTATATATCTCTTGGATCAGGATCATCCTCCTCCTCATCCTCATCATCGGTAACAATGTGATTACCAAACGGATGGTCATGAGCCTTTGGTGGATTGATATTTTCCTCACCATAATGATCATAATCATGAGGATGTGGATCGGGATTTGGCTCCTCCACATAGTATTTTGAATTAGAATGATCATAATGAACATCCGAATCAAATTTAGAATCATCTTGGGTGTTTTCAACTACACTAAATGAAGGGTTCATGGGTTGTTGTGATGGATGAAAGACTGTATTTTGTGGAGGAGCATGATAATGAAATTGATATTGTTGTTGATAAGGAAACGGAAATTGTTGAAAGGGCTGTTGAAATGAATGATATTGAGGTGGTTGAAAGGGTTGTTGAAATGAATGATATTGAGGTGGTTGAAAGGGTTGTTGCATCATCGACTGATATTGAGGTTGCCGGTAATTTTCATTAGTATGTTGTTGAAATTGTGGTTGACAAGCAGAACTACTGCTACTACGTTGATTGCTACCCGTACCCGAAACATTTCTTACCAAATCAACAATATAAATTTCTATCGAAGCATTGTTAATTGCATGGCACAGGAAATCCCCAAAATCATCAATATCATCATTTATATCAACAACATATTGCCCGAGCTTATATTTTAGACAAATCGGTGAATCAAGTGTTAGACCTAATTTTGTTAAAACGTTTTTCAACAAAACTTTGGACGTCATAGGCCTTTCTGGTGCCACTGGAAGTTTTAACGGGACTCTATTGCATTCTATTGGCAAATACATTGGCATGTTGTTAACATATTCAAAACGACCCCCATAACAGATAAAAAGTTTAAACTTATTCATTACAAAATGCAATACTAATTAAGTGGGTGGAAAATTTTACCTGAAGATGAAAGACTGTGAGTTGAGAGAGTGTTATGAAACTACTGAAGAAATGTGTTTATTATATACATATAACTCTATCCGTATCATTATCCAAAAAGTACAAAAAATAATAACTAGAATGGAGCTAATAACATATAAGCACACTTCAAATTAGCATAATAGTATATTGAGGTAGAAAGCTACGTTAAACAATAATAACTAAAATGGAGCTACCTTAAACGCCCACCCAAATCCACTCAATGTGTATTTCATTCCTTCCTTAGCCACCTGGTTCTCCAACCCTTTATTCAGCTGCGCATAAGTTCTATCCCACACAATATTACCCCAAGGGTACCTGGTAAACAAAAATAAAATTACGACATATATTACTATATGTGAATAACTGGCCACATGGAAAGTTTTCTAATCAAATAACAAAATTGACTAAAGGTTACCTGTCAAACACGCCAAAATCCTCAACTAGATGCATATAATAATCCTCGACAACATACGTCGGCTGCTTTCCCATAAAACCCATGTTTATCAAAAGTAGCATACACAATCGAACGCAATCCTCATCGATAAGTTTACTTGACCCTACAAATGTGTTTCGATCCCAAACCTTTTCCTGAAGATTTCTTACTTTCACCTTATCTAACTCCGGAAATACACGTTCTTTAAATGCAGGCCTCCTCTTAAGAACATCCGAACTAATGTGATGCGCAATATCAACGTTGTGACCGAACCGAAGTCCAGTCACTAGACAAAACTCCCTCCTACCAAATCGTATATAATGTTCCGGGGTGATCTTAAACCATAACTCATCAGCCTCCTCCCGAGGATGCTCCATATTAGGTCGATTGCAGCGCAATTGGAGCATATGATGTACATAGCCGGGGTCATTATCAATTGTCTTCAAATCCAACCAATGACCTAAACAATGTTCTCGAAATATCTTTTCTTGCTCGGTTGTCAGAACACGCGCAAAATCACTAATGACACTGAGCTGGCTCTTCAATGTCAACTTCGCATGAGTAAACTGCTGAAAAAAAGTCAACCAATCACTATTAGTCAAAAATAAAAGGGAACACATATACATGTACATAAACGTCTAACGCTTAATCATATACATATATGTATACTAATATATACACACATATACTAATTATATGTGTGTATATATATATATACTAATTATCATATATATGTATATATATGTATATATATTTATATATATATGATAATTAGTGTATATATATGTATATGTACATATATATAAATAATATATACATATATATGATAATTAGTATATATATACTAATAATAATATATATATATATATATATTATTTATATATATATATATTATATATATATGTGATAATTAGTGTATATATATATATGTATATATATATATACATATATATACATATACATATATACACTAATTATCATATATATATATATATATATAAATAATATATACATATATATACATATATATGATAATTAGTATATATATATATACTAATAATGATATATATACATATGATAACAAATACGACTAGTGATCAAGAATTCCGACTAGTGACCAATAATTACGACTAGTGATCAAGAATTGCGACTAGTGATCCCCAAAGTTGCAACTAGTGATCAAGACTTACGACTAGTGAACAAGACTTACGACTAGTGATCAAGACTTACGACTAGTGAACAAGACTTACGACTAGTGATCAAGACTTACGACTAGTGAACTAGACGCACGCCAAGTGTTCGATGAAATGCCTCAAAGAAATTTCAAAAGAAAAAAATATAATTTTAGTATAAACTAGATTATCCATTATTCTAACATACCAAAAACATCAAAACACGGTAATATCAATTAAACGAAGCAATTTAGTTGTCTAAATATCTAAAATAAAAACGCACACCAAGTGTTCGATGAAATGCCGCAAAGAAATTTAACGAATAAAGCTTATAAATCGAGTAAAAACGAGTTAGTACCGTTTGAGAGGACATGCTTGGAGCAAATCAACCTTCAAATTCGCTTCACATTTTTTTACACTTTGAAATCCGACGGTTGGGGTGGTTCACGGTTGGTTGGAGTCACGGTTGGGGTGGTTCACGGAGGTGGAAATGCAAGAATGGTGGTGGTTCACGGGGGGTTAGGTGGTGGTTGGCTAGGATTCGGGTGGTGGTCGCAGGTTGGTTGCCGCGGATTCGGGTGTCGCAGATCGCAAGGCTCGCTCGGGTGGTGACTCGCTCGGTCGCAACAACGGGTCACAAAGGAAATGGAAAGTCAATGGGTATTTTAGGCCTACGCACTCGAGCATGCCGGGCGCAGGTCGCAAGGCTCGGTCGCAGGCCGTGTCTTTTACTCGGTCACGCGGGCTTGGTCGCAGGTCGCAGGTCGCATCATGCGACCTGCGTCCGGTCTTTTACTTGGTAACCTATCGGGTGAACGAGTCGCGGTGAACGGGTCGCAAGACGGTGTGAACGAGTCGCAGGTCGCCTGATGCGACCTGCGACCGGGTAGGGCACATCCGCAATATTTTTTTTTTAAGGGCAAAACTAAAAATAACAACGAAAAATAAGACATTTTAATTAATTTCCCTTTATAAAACTCACAAGAAAACGAAAAAAAGTGTCTTGATGGACGACAAATCGAAGAAGTGAAAATGCTAAATTTTATGGTGCAATTTTCATAATTTTTCGACTTGTCGTTTGTAAGATAATTGATGTCGGGGGTAAATAAGTTTTGTACATGTAGAACATTATCTTTATACACGTGAAACATTCTCATTGATTATTTCATACTTTCAAAAATTCTTGTACATCCTTGAACTTTTCTCTATACTACGTACATACATATACAATCAAAAAGTATTATACATTTATTTCTAAAACCCTATAACGATTACGTAGTTTTGTTTTGTTTAGACTAAACTATAGATCACAATATATAAACACTAAGATAATAAGACTAGAAAAAAGGAATCTTAACTCAATAGTACATAAATCATATATGGGTTGAATTTGGCCTCTAAATCATGTAAATAAAGAGCCAAACATTGTCACAATATAACCTCATCTAATACTTGTGAACATAATGTAAAGTAAATACCAATATAACAAGTAATACATGGGCTTATACTACATACTACCCTGTTACAAATGAGCTCAAATCACTTAATGTTCAGATCTTTCCAATATTCATCTTCCCACATTTCAACTTCTTCTATAGCTCTTGTTCTGCTGTCTATAATCTCTTTTAAAATTGAAGCATCATAAGGTGGAGGCATAATACATGGGCTTATATTAGTAGGTTGCTGCACAAACGATTCCACCATGAAATTCCTCGACTTTTCATCTGCAGGGCACGCCATTGATTCTGAACATAACTCCTTTGAATTTGGACTGATAGTAGGTTTAAACGTCAAGAGCTTAGCATATTCAGTCAAAAGATGTAACATGTAGTCATAAACGTAATCCATCTTCACGTCCTCTTGAATGAATCGGCTTGATGCCTCGCCCATCTCTTGCGCCTAATAAATTCATGGACAAAAGAAAACATTTGATCAAACTATCCTTATCGGCACAACATTATGCAGATTGAGATTATACCTTGGAAGTGTGATTATTTCCCCACTCTACTGCAAACTTAAGAGATTTACATTTGTCGCTGTCTCGTATAGGCCAAATATGCTTGAGTGGCTCTAGCCCTCTGGCGAAGAAACTGTGGTACCGTGGGGTGATGTATAATGTTGGTGAATCACACGCTAATATATATTTCTCGCTCACAGACCATGCCCATCCTTCTACGTATATCTTATACCTGCCAGAAACTTTGCAAATAATGTGCTTTGTTTTTGTTGTATATTTTAGTATTATACTGTGTTAGTACTTAGTAAACACGAGTTGGGCGATACGGAGAGTAAACCCAACTAAGTTATTTAATTCCCCACTAACCAAAATTGGGAGGGCTAAGGGGCTTTGCACCCTTGTGGGTTCCTGGGTTCCTAAGGGCAACACCCCAGTGGGTCCAAGGGGCAGATCCACAATTGGCGGTCAGGCCATTTCATGGTTTGAGTTTGAGTGTGAGTCTGAACATGAGTTTGAGACTGAGCAATTTTAAACTTTTAATGGTCTAAGTCATACTAGTTATTCAGTTTGAGTCTGACATGGTAAGATCGAGGTTGCATCAGTCTAAGGTTGCATGAGTCTGAGTTTTTGTAAGTGGCGTGTAACCTCGCATGAAATCTAAGAAACGGTTAGTGGGGCATCCATAACCGTTTATAACTTCCACATTCGTTATAAACTATATATGCATGATGACAAACACATTTAATTGACAAGCGTACACTCTCCAATATGATTTTGTGCCAAAAGAGATTGATTTTCTTTGATTTTATTTAAGAATGAATTTCATGAAACTGGGGTGTTTAATCGGTCGAATCTTGGTTAATTGATTTATTTGATTCGGGTTATTCGATTTTCTAGCGTATAAAACAAGTCCACCGGGGATCAAAATTGAATTATGTTACTTAATCTATCCGAACCACCCAAATCAGGGATCGGGTTATTCATGAGAGCTTTAAATAACCCGAATAAAAGACAAATCGAATTAATTAAAAATCTAATCAAAGCATTTCTGTATCTAATGACGGATTATTAGAATAAATGGATTAGTAATTAGATTATTTATTTAATTTGAATTATATGATTTGTATTTGAATTTTTTTTTTGGTTGACATAAAACATTTATTGAGATATGCTTATTTGGGTTTCCAATGGGCCCACTTGAATAACCCAATCGGCCAATCCCATACAAAAAACTAAACCACTAAAGGGTTTTTTATATGGTTTCTAATAAACATAAATCGAATAACCCAATCCAAATAACCCAAATAATAAATGGATTAGGCAACTGTTCACTTAATCCAATTAACAAACACCCCTATGTGAATCAGTGAATGGTAAAGATATCATTTTTTCTGAAATTCAACACAACTCACATAGATTTATCCGGAAATAAAATTCATTCACCTTGTTTAAATCCAGATTCCCCCAACAATTTTTACATAATTGAACTTGATGGTATTAATATGTGTTACCTGTAAGTACATTGATCTACGATATTAGAAGCCTTATATCCATGTGCAGTCTCCTTAACCCAATTCTGTTTCATACATTTCCCAAGTATTAAACCATTGATAGCATTTAATAATATGTAAATGCTTCAAGATCAATAATATGAAAGAGTCAAAGTAATTTATATTAAATCAATTAGGGAAATTTATACATCGGTAAATATACTATAAGATGCGGGTTTATGACATCATCTATTAAGATTTAAATTCCTACAATCAATTAGTTCCCTCTATTTTTTAATTAAACAATCGACATCTAGTTACCTGATCAAATAAACGAGTATTCCAGTCAACATGAATAGTGTCGTTTACGTTGCACTTTGAAAGGTCAACCCTAACATGAGACATCTTAGAGTTGCCCTTCCAATAAGCATATGGTGCTCTGTCCTCCCATTTTAATCTCTTGTTGCCTTCTTTGATCTCATCTAATATAATTTCCCACGGCTTTTGATTTGTTTCGGGCCTATTCAAATACACATAAACGATTGTTCAATAGAATACGTAGCATGATGTATGATAGAAAGTTGTATAGCATGATGTATGATGAAATTTAGGCATGTAGTCCACAAATAAGTCCTTTTGTTGATGCATAAAGTAGAAATTTTACAATGAACCGAACTGTACATAACCTAGCGGTAAGTAAAGAACTCGTCAACATTAAACCTATAGATTGCGACTTCAATTCCCGTGGGTGACAATTTGTGTATGTATGTATGTGTGGATGCGTATAATACGTGAGGTATAGTTGGTTTAATTAGGTTTGTTTTCTATAAATAATAAATAATTAAATATTAAAAAATTATAATTATAATAGTGTCAGAATGACAAAAATGGAAAGATCAATTACCATCCCCAAAAAGACCAATCTGGTGAGACGATATCCAAGCTCCGGCGATTAGAACAATACTTGAACAAAGGTGGAGGTCCATTGCGTCCCCTTAAGCGTTTCCCGTAGATCACGGGTCGATCTTCGCAGTTAAACATAAGTTCCAGATCAGGAACCCTGCCAGGGTAGCGTCTTAATAACTGTTGAAACCCCCACAATGTGAACAAATCACGAGTTTGAAATGACCTTCTAAAACTTTCTACAAACGCTTTTCCGTCAAGAATTACTAGTCTGAAATGTGCCGTTGATTGCGCTCTGTCAACCATGTCTCTAGTGATTCCTGTATGTTTCCAGTGACGTAGATCTTCATGGATCCAACGAAAGTAATCAGGACATGTCGTGACCGATGTTTTGGGAGTTTTATAAGTTTTTGCGGGGTAGTTACTAATTGGGCATGTTAAGGTCTGATTCCATGCTAGACAGTCAAGAGGGAAATTCTGAGCCTTTGTTGTTGTTTGGAATTGGAGGATTGATTGACCTGAAAATATGGACTACAACAACCAACAAGTTAATTAAACACCATGCTCATGATGTGATTTTATATGCTAACTTTTACCACTAAAACATATATGCATACACGGACTATGAAAGTTTTAGACGGGTGATAAATGAAAACTTACAAGGTCTAACCAACACGAAACCATCACAAATGCGAAAGGGAAAACAAGGATCGAAACCTTGAGCACTCGAGTACAAGTCGATATACCATGGTTTTTGCGATCGACCGCTGGCCTTAGCCAGTCTACGTTTTTACACTTTTCTTCGTATAAACTCTTCATTTTTGTAAGTTGTTGAAGGTGGTCTCACTCACTTTATATATTCACATTACATATATATGATAACTTCTGAATGGGGGTGGGCAAGAGACTTTCTTAACATTGATTGTTTTGTACAATGAATAGTACCAAGAGACATCGTTATGAAAAATGATGTAAATGTCTATACAACGATGTGGTATGTCAGCGTTTGAACGGTTAAAGATATTTTAGTCTTTTCAGGTGGCGAATGAATTATATATGAGACAAAAATTGAACTTTTTAGACACTTAGATACTGCGGGGGGGGAAATGCTAGGAAATTATTTTCGTAAATCCTATAAACAACGTGGATCTACCATGCTTGGAGTTTACTTTATAAAATGCGATAAGCACATTAAATACTCTCTTAACCTTTTATATAAAATAGTTTTAGCAGTGAAAAGAGTAGCTTTCAGTGGGTGATACTATCCATTTTGACGTACAGTAACTCAAATTGATACATAATGTTAACCAACATCACCAATAATCCAATATTGACTACATACAAAAAAATATTTTAGTTCATTTTTAATTCTAAACATCCAAAATGACATATATATTCTTACTTAAGATATATTTGAAAACATTCACTATCTCTCACAAGAAATCAAACCAACATTATAATCAAAGTTTGAATGACAATTCTTAAACATTTTAAGGGAATTTTTTATTTTAGATAAGAGATCAAAGGTAAAATGGTTATTAATGAAGGAGATCAAACTTGTAATAAAGTTTAATTTAAACTAAAGTGCGAGATAAATGCAACATAATAAATATCATTTTTAACATAATAAAGGATAATTTGGAGGGTATCCGTGCCCTTCCACTATATTTCAACGGTACATATCTGCCCCATCAGGAAGGGGTATCAATGCCGGGCAATACCCATGTCTACAAATCAACTATATATGCTGATGTACGAATTTGAACCACTGATCTATAGGTTACATATATAGAACCTGAGAATTTGCGATGGCGGTACCATTTGAACATATTGTTATCGCATGGACAAAATATACCTTCTCTAAATCACTTGATAGTTGATACTGTACCAACATATTTTTAATGAACAAATTACACATGGATCTAGTTGTTCAGGATGGACATGATTATCCACCTTTGATTTAGGGCTGTGGGCCGTGGCCCTACTCAGGAGCTTTTAATTGTTGGGCTTCCCAGTTTGCTCTTTCACGTTGTGCTTGTGTATGACTCTTCCAAGTTTCATTCCAAGTTTAAAGTGTTGTGTGATTCTTACGAGTCAGAATACCTGATAAATTTTGGATGTAATGCAATAAAAAAATAAAAAGGACAATTCAAAACAATAAATTACTATAATCTATTTTCACTAAGTCTTTGTGTTGATTTGATGCTCAACGACTTCACTATCAACTTTCCCTATATTTTACTTCTCCAAACAACAAAATCTTAAACAATGATATACATGTACATATTTGATGTGAAATAATTTTTTTTATGTATCGAGTCGAATCATGAGCCACGAGTTCAAAAATCAAGATTCAAAATGTCACGTCAAGTTGAGTTGAGTCGAGTCATGAATTAATAACTATGTATGTATGCACCACATATTACCAAGAGAGAATTTGAATAAATTATAAAGTTTATTGAGCATTTATTTTCATATATAAACTCTTCTTGTATCTTCATGTATTTTCATACGGAGTATAATTTTGTGTTTTCCAAACAAGATTTATAGGAAAAATAAAAGCATTCATTATATTTTTCCTTTTCATAAATAAATGTGAAAAGTATGATTTATGCGTTTTCACACCTTCTACTTTGTTAAATAAAGACACCATACCTTAAACATGAACGTGTCTTCTAAATTTACATGAGTTTTCTTAAGACATAAAACAATTTACAAACTCTGAAAAATAATAGAAAAATGAAGAAACCTTGTTTTCCTTGAGCTAAACGCATCGTTAACTCTCAACAAATTCTTCACCTTCATTATGGTTTTAACTTTTAAAAACTGACTGTTAAGTGTAAAAGACTTCAACTTTTACATTATGGTTTTATTATGGTTTCCACAAAACTTTCTTTTTTATTTGAGTGGAAAAAAAATGAAATGAGGTGAGAAAATTTTTTACCCGCTAGACATGTTGGTTAATTGTTATATAATTGGAGGTTATGTATAATAACATTTAAACTCATCCAAAAAAATGGGGGAAACCCAACAAACTCATCCCTTCATAAATATTAACAAGTTGACCCATAAATAATTAATGGATTTAAAATTGACACCTCTAACCCTATACAATGTACGCACTACACACATTATGTTCTTTTCCAAGCTCAATCATGTACAAAAGTGTTTATTTCAAACTAGTTAATAAGTAATAAATTCTGAATGTTATTGTTATTAGTATATATCTATTTGCTGAGATACAAAAAATTGTTTGTGTTTGTACCTTTTCTTTAGTAGTAAAATGTAATGCTTTCTATAAGCGTCAAAGTAGATCATATAAAATGCAATAAGCACCTCAAACTGTTAGGAATTTAGGATCCAACTAAGAACACCTACAATCACTAGACTGTACTACACGACAACAAATGGATCAAATCTACTCGATTGGTTTAATCCACGAACAAACTAGAGTGAGATCATATTACTTTTGGAGGTGTTAGGGTTTAGAATTAGACAAGTCTTGATTATAGAGTCCAACAAATAGGTGTAAATTGGCGGGAACACCCTGATCCCGTGTGCCGCGACCAACAACAAACTTCAATTCCACCCTACAAGGATGACTCCGGATTCTATTTATAGAGTGCAAAACTTGGAAACAAGGAATTACACCAGTTCGCGTCGCAAAGTCACAGATAACGCCGCGATCTAATTCCATGGTGATGTGAAGTCCTATCTGTCCAAACCGAAAAACAAAATGCTCGGAGTTAATGTCTCGATCATTACACTTCTTGTCGGTCCTCTAGACCAACAAGAAACTTCAATTCCTTGTTTAATCTTTACAAACTCAACACAAACACCCCTCTTGGATATTTAGTAATATAGTTAAAATACTTAAACATCGTTGCCCTTCATGCCAATTCTCATCTCCCACTACTCTCCAACACACTACATGTGTTCATTTACTCAGTCAATCCACCGGTATTTCAAAATCCATTATTACTTATTCTTGATCAGGTAATAATGGTTTTGGGTTGTTAGAGCACAGGATGTCGATACATCGTTTTCACAGTGTCATGGGGAGAATGTTATTGCTGAATATTTTGTGGTATGGTAGACAGTGTTTTGAATTTAAATTATTTTTTTTACAAAATTTTTAATATACAAATGAGTAAATAAATTAAAACAAATAACAAAATAAATTAAGTTAAACAAAGGATAACAATAAAAATTTAATTTTTAATTCACTAAAAGAAAGAATAAAAATATTATTAATACATTAAAATTTAGTATACTTAAATTTAAGTGGGGTCAAATTTTAATTTGGGTGACCCAACTTTATTTTTAAACCTACGGTACACATTACAGCCACCTATCACATCGTCTTCTTCATCTCCTTTCTTCCTGCACACACACTCGCTTGCACACACTCACTCACACAGTCACACATTAAACACACCATACAAAAGGAGAAACAAACAAAAAACAAAAAAAAAGTAATAAACAATTCATGGAAGCAGCGTCTCAAATCAAACGTGACCGAAAACACCGACGGGAACACCGTTTTGGTGTGGCAGAATACCGTTTGACGACGTTCTCAACAGAAGATTTTGTTAGGGACGCTTCCACACCTCGTGCTCTTGGTGTTTTTGCTATAAAATATTGATATCCAACATGTTTTAATATATTCTATACATTCTAAAGATCTATAAAATTGAATCATGTGTAAAAGTATATTGTTTTATATATGCATATGAAATATTTGATTTAGTGCTTAGGCAAGTGGTTTTCCTTTTTGTTCTTACTTCTCGATAAGGAGGGTATGAAAAGCATTATTAATTACGATTCTTCTTTTCAGGTATTCTACGTATTATATTTGTTATACTTTTACGAGTTACGGGTCAATTTTTTTTTTTAAATGAGACGAATCAAACTCCGACTCTTAAATGGCTTTAAGTCCTACAAGTCGCTTATTGATTCTTCCGAGTCGCTTATTAACTCTTCCGAGTCATTTGTAATACTTCTAAATCTTATGTGACTCTTACGAGTACGTCAGAAAATCTGACAAACTTATAGTGTTACCTAATACCAAAAATCCAAAAATAAAAGGACAAAATAGAAAAAGAATTGAATCTATACTACTCTATTTTTAATTTATGTATTTGTGTTGATTGCTAGTCATTGACTTAACTATTGACCCTCACCGTGTTAATAAAAATGTTAAACAATAATATACATATACATGTAAAGACTCTGTAAAATAGTAATTCTTATGAGTTGAGTCAAATCACAAATTAAAAATAGAAATTTCGAATCACAAGTTAACAACCATGCTACATATCACTACCAATTTAATTTTTCATCGGTAACGTAAAGAAAAAAACAAGAGATACTTTAGTTAGGAATAGGCTAATACTTCGTATTATTGAGGGGATAAAAGTTCTTTTTAATTGTTTTTTCTACATTTTTTAGTGGGCAAACATTTAAAAATATATTAACACCTTTTTCTTATTTACGTAAATATTTTTTTTTGTATGGGGGCATCAGCCTCCTTCTACATCTAAATGGGATTGGCTAATATACACATGGTTTCATTGACTTGGTCAAAGCTCGTATTTGTTAGACTCCTCTCAACAATAATATTTACTGATGCGTCAGTTTATACCACATCAACGTCACATAAGTTTTTTTCAAACTGACACAAATTGACGCTTTACTTCCAACAATAACATCATGTCTCTTTTTTTTCAGGGCTCCATACGCCATTTCCTTTATTTATATAATACACAAACTTAAATAAAACATTTTCATTATAAATAAAAAACATTACATTAATATTAAATAAAAGATTACAATTCCTAAAAAAGAATACATATATTAATTTCTTTATTTATTTAAAACACAAACTTAAATAAAGCATTTTCATTTTAATTAAACATTACATATACTAAAAATAAAATCATTCAATAAAAAGAAAACTTTAAAATAATCACAAAGTTAAAACCCATTTATTTATAAGCCCCTAAAGCCCATTTATTTATTTTTTTAAAAAGACTCATTTAAAAGCTCAAGCCCATACATATTATAAAATCTAACTATTCATTCATCATCATTATTTTGGTCAAAAATTACAATAAATAATTAAGTGATCAAATTTAGAAAAGTGATGTATAGTGCTCGAAATTACTTTCAAGATAATTACGTAGAAACACGATTATCTATATTAGTAAATAAGAATTTTGAATGAAAATTGTGCTTTAAAAGCGTTGATCCTTGTTGAAAAAATATTTAATGAGAATGCTCAAGAACAGATTAAGGATAATGCAATTCAAACAATGAAAATGTATTCGATTACAAAAACAAGTGTTTGTAAATGGGATTTAAGGTTATATTTCAAGTAAAATATGAGGATAATGCAGATTATATGTTAACAATATCAATTGAACAATATAAAAGTAAAATCGACATAATGATATACGAGGAAAGCCCTTGATCAAGGTTGATCGCCGGCACAAAACCTCGGGAAGGATCAAATGATCCTTGCCTTTGTTAATCTTATTAAAATGAAAATAATGAATTACAAGCTAAGAGCACAAGGATGATCGGCTAAGTGATTGTGTGTATGAAAATTAACGAATCTAGCTAAGTGTTGATGAAACGAATGTGAACGAGAGTAAAAGCAGAGTATTTATATGTTTTTGCAGGTGAAAATAATAAGTATGCCCTTTTTTCTTTTAATCGATCATCCATGCCTTATTTATATACTAAGAGCGTATAACAACTATTCCGAGAATCTCGGGATCCTCCGATAAAGGATGAAGACTTCCAACGTTCCTCTTGACTTCGTTTAACACGTGCAGTGGACTTCGTCTTCATAGAATCATATCAAAGCCTTGCCATGCAATCCGAAGCATATCTCATTAACGCGTTCCATCCATGACCTGGTCAATACTTAATAAAAACAAACACGTTATACAGCGCATGATCCTGAACTTACGTAGGTCCAGGATCATGAGCTATGTACACTCCAGAATAAACATAAGATCCTTACTTAAATATCTTGTTTATCCATTATCCTGCACAATTATGTTAGGTAAATATATCATGACTAGGATCCTGCAAGATAAACAATGAAAGCACTTCCAGGATCCTTAACTATAACTGTGATCCTGAAAGCATACTTACAAACTATTATTATCCTGCTATGTAAATATAAATCATAAATGCTTTTCATACCTGTGAGTCGAGACTATGATGTTAATCAGGATCTTGCAATGTTAGATAAAAATCTACCCACAACAATTGCCCCCGAAGTTATAACATTTTTCAGGATCCTGAAATGTTATAACTTCTCAAGATAACCGCTTATATCATGTTAGGTAGTTGTATCAATTATCGTGTCCGAGTACTTATAGCGATTCTGACGCACATCGTATCTCATTCAACCTCTACTCCATCTTCTTCCCGAGTTTTTCTCAGGTATTGTTTCTTCCTCTCTTCTTTATTTGTTACTTACTTTCGCGTCAATGATGAAACCTGCAACTAGAAACGAGTCGGACCTTCCCGAATTTATCGACCAAAAAATGATTTCCGATCCTGTTCCTTCCTTGTTACTTAATTCCGATATACAGAAATTTAAAAGCGCTTTTCCTAAAAACACTATTTTCCGACCTGATGATCCTAATATCCACGCCGATCACCGATCAGATCGATGGATATACTTTCCTGAATTTCCCTTTACCCTAGGGCTTCAATATCCTTTTCCAGACATTTTCATGGACTTCTTCAACATGACAGGGCTTTGTTACTCACAAACAATGCCCATGATTTGGCGTACACTTTCCGTTATCCAATCTCTCAATGATTCTCATCATACACATCTTGGAATCCCTGAAGTAGCCCAAACTTATCATCTTCGTTTCCACGGTTCCAATTATTTTCTTTTCAAAATCAAACCTAAGCGTAAACATCTTGTGCTTTGCGCTACTCAGAATGATCCCAAATGGAGAAAGAAATTTTTCTTTGTTGATCGAAAATCTCTTCCTGACGAGGAACTAATTCCAACCGTTTGGCTTACTAATGGTAGGATAAAAATTACTTCACACTTGTACCTTTACATGTGCCTGTTTTTCTTATTTTTCTTGCTCCTTTCGCAGCAATTTTCGAGAAGTTAGCTCCCCCTCTTCCTTACTCTGAGGAATTGATCAAGAATTTTCTGCAAATCTTTGAAAGTGACAGGACATTTTCATACCCCTCTTCACCAGAAGTCATGAAGCCACAAAAAGCAACTCCAACTAAACCAGGTAAATTTCACATTCTATCCTCAAAAAAGATATCTCTTTCCTGCTTCTTTATCTTTAATATGATCATAATCTTAAAACAGCATCCTACTTCTCCTTGTCGGACATCGATGATGAGGATGAGCCGATCAAGGAGGAAAAATTAGTCATTGAACCCAACAAGGCTAGAGTTCCTAACCTCCGTTCCAAGTCAACTACCAAAAAGAGGAAAACCAACATCATTGAGGATCCTGATGAGCCCATACTTGATTTTGACAAGGTACACCTTATCAAGCTTGTTCAATCTTTTCACCTAGATTTCAACCTTGTGCATTTAATCATATCTGTCTTTTCTAGGCTATGGAACAAGCTTCTAAATGTTATAAAGAGAAAGTGGAGATGGTTGAGAGCATAAAGAAGACAGGTGCTAATTCCACAGAAACTTCTTCTCAAGAGATTGCTTTTTTAAAGAGAGAGAGATCAAGGATATCAAGGCTTATGCTGCCCAAAAAGATACCGAAGTTCAGAAGAAAATCGATGAAGAACGTGAGATCCTTGTTGCTGGTATCAAGAAAGACGCAGTTGCTGCAGTGCT
Source organism: Pseudognaphalium luteoalbum (assembly GCA_963422505.1). Taxonomy (NCBI): domain Eukaryota; kingdom Viridiplantae; phylum Streptophyta; class Magnoliopsida; order Asterales; family Asteraceae; genus Pseudognaphalium; species Pseudognaphalium luteoalbum. Next base: position 32,843,156 of record OY730195.1, read on the forward strand.
CAAGGCCAGGATCCTTATGGTGTCTGAAGCTAGTTCTAAGGGTCTTGATACAACATTTTGGAATATCTAAGCCTGACAAGATAAATTGGCAAAATTGAAGGGTGAAGATCTAGAAGTTGGAGATTTCCTTGATGAAGCTAGTGGCAAAGGAACCAAAACACCTACCAAGAAGACTCCTGACACATCAACACAGAAGGTTACAATTGATATCGAAGATACCGAGATGAACAGTCAAGTGCCAACATCAGAGATTCCAGAGGATCCTACTGAAGTTGAAGATTCAACCCCGGGCAAGGAAGGCATATGACTAGCCAAATCCCGGTATTGCTTTTATGTTCTTAGATTCTAAGGGTTGTGATTGTAACAAACAGTTATATAGGGCGAGGTTGGCCCGACATGGCCAACCACGGTGGTGTTATGTGGTTTATGTTGGCCACAAGATAATTTTATTTTCTGCACTTCTTTTGAACTCATTCTAAGGATCACTGAATCTTTAGTCTTTTGATTATGAATGATATTAGGGTATTATCTACATCTTGTATCTTCAGGATACTGAGGAGATTCCCTCAGCATATTTATATTTGCTTGATAGTTGTTTAGAAACAGGATCCTAAGGTGATTCCCTCAGGATATATCCAAGATAGTTTGGATCTCAGGATAATGAGAAGATTCTCTCAATATCCATCCACCCGTATAAGCTTTAAGGATCCTTAATCGGATCTAAGATAAACTTGAGTTTAGGATCCTAAGATATCAGGATTCTAAATATTCTGTAGATAACAACGAATCCTGATGAATATCTCATGTAACATGAAAATATTGATAATTTGTCAAGCCATTGTGAAAACAATTTCATTTATTTTTTGAAAAATGTCGTGATCTTACAAAGATTTTATGATCCTTAGATGAAAATAATTTTGAAAATATTAGAGCTAATAAATTTATTTATTAGACTTAACCAATGAAAACTTTAATAATGTGAAAACATTATAACCATTAGATAGTTTAAGAAAACTATATCAGTGACATGTAAATGCCAAACTATTCGGTAATGTGAGCACATTACAAACCATTTGATTCTTGGGCTAAGCCATTTAAGACATGAAAATGCCTAACCAATTGGTAATGTGAAAACATTACAAACCTTAGAGTGACGTGAAAATGGTACAAACCTTAGATCGACACGTCTAGTGCACATCAGTGTCGACATTCGGAAGTGTTTGATCTATAGGTCAATGGTCATGAAATTGTCAGGTATCAGAGGCATCACCGGTCCCATAACCTTGATTCTATAATCAAACATCGTGCGCACCCGACGGGGTGTCAAAACCGTATTTGTAGAGAGGTGTTTATCTTTGTGGAAACCTCTAAACCTTAGAGAATCGCTGGGATCCTTCACAGAGGAGATGTGGTCAAACCTCTAATCTTCATTCCATGATCCTTATGTGCAAAATCTACAACAAATAGAAAATCTTGGATAAAGGTGGGTGTTAGTTTGCCTAACACCCATCCGATGCTTAAGTCTGTACAGTATTCAATGAGAATAATGACATAAAAGTTTCCACACACATATTAATACATAATTACCATACACACATACATATATATTAAAGTTTTCAATAAAAAGTTAAGGATCATAGGAGTACCTTTTTACGTTGAGTACAAACACTCAACTTACACATGATAGAGTTTCAAATGAATGGCATTCCAGGATCTTGGAAGTAGTTCTCCATCCATATTGGCCAACCAATATGCCCCCTTTCCAGCATCTGAATCTATCAAAAATGGTCCTTCCTATTTTGGTGCTAGCTTTCCTTCCGCAGGATTTCTAGTATTTTGAAATACTTTTCTTAGTACCAAATCTCCTACTCGAAATCTTCTTATCCTAACATTTTTTTGTAGGATCTTGAGATCCTCTGTTGATATGCTGCAATCCTAAATTTAGCACGATCTCTTATCTCATTTACAGTGTCTAGATCTTGAATTAATGCTTCTTTGTTTGCTTCTAAAGTCTGCATCCGGAATCTTGCCGTTGGGATTACCATTTCTGTTGGGATCATAGCTTCGGATCCAAACACCAAAGCAAAATGAGTTTTCTTAGTTGCTTCCTTTTCAGTGGTTTTATTAACCCATAGAACAAAAGAAAATTCTTTAGCCCATCTTCCTTTCTTAGCATCCAACCTTTTCTTGAGATTGTTGATTATGATCTTGTTGTTGGATTCTGCCTGACCATTGGCTTGAGGATGAACTGGTGTTGAAGTTATCATCTTGATTCCCCAACTTTCACAAAACTTAGTTGTTCTTTTACCAATGAATTGAGATCCATTATCACATACTATTTCTGCTGGGATCCCAAATCTAGTGAGGATATTTCTCTTGATAAATGATATTACATCCTTTTCTTTTACTTGAACAAATGCCTCAGCTTCTATCCACTTGGAAAAGTAATCTGTCATTGCTAACATAAACACATTTCCACCAAGAGCAGTTGGTAACTTTCCCACAATATCCATACCCCATTTCATAAATGACTATGGTGAGATAATCGGATGCATCGGTTCCGCTGGTTGATGATGGATGTTCCCATGCCTTTGACAAGCATCACATTTGCGAGCATAATCCATGGAATCCTTCTTCATAGTAGGCCAAAAATATCCTGTTCTTAAGGTTTTTGAATATAATGCTTTGCCCCCAGAATGATTCCCGCAGTCTCCTTCATGTATATCCTTAAGTACTGCTTGTACTTCAGGATCCTCAAGACATCGCAATAATAGTCCTGCAAGTGATTTTCGATACAATATACCATTTTCAATAGTAAAACGGGATACCTTTAATCTAAAGGCTTTAGAATTATTCTCATCCTCAGGGATCACGTTGTGTTGTAGATATTCCATGATTGGCTGCATCCATGATCCCGACTTGCCCCCAGAACCTGATGTATTCGAATTATCTCTGGACTGAGGATCATTGATATCGCATACTTGCTTTTCATTGTTATCCTTATCAGAAATGGCGGGCACTGTAATATGTATGATTGGTATTTTAACATCTGGTGGAATCCTTAGACTTGATCCCAGGTTAGCCAGAGCATCCGCCTCAGTATTATCCTCACGTGGTACCTGTTGAATGTCGAAGTTCTCCAAGCTACCTGCAAGATCCTTAACAATCTCCAAATACAAAGCTAATCTATCTACTTTTACAATATATGTTCCATTATAATGATTAGCAATTAACAATGAATCAACATATACATTTAAGTATTTTATACCAATATCCTTAGCCAATTGTAATCCTGCAATTAATGCTTCATACTCTGCCTCATTATTTGTAGCCTGAAATTCACATCTTATAGCTTGAGGCATAATATCGCCTTGCGGTGATTTTAATATAATCCCTAATCCAGTTCCTTTTATATTAGAAGCGCCATCGGTATATAATGTCCATTTTTCACTTATTTTATTTAGTTCTTGCACTTCTAAGTCTACTTCATTTTGAAGATCACTAGTAAAATCAGCAATAAAGTCTGCTAAAGCTTGGGATTTAATTGCATTCCTAGGTTCATAGATCAAGTTATATGCACTTAATTTGACAGACCATTTAGCTAGGCGTCCTGACATTTCTGGTTTTCTTAGAACATTCTTAATGGGATAATTAGTTCTTACGTGAATAGGGTGTGTCTCGAAATAATGCCTAAGTTTAGTAGATGCCATAACCAATGCAAGTATAAGTTTTTCGAGATGAGAATACCTGGTTTTAGCATCTATTAGACTTTTACTTACATAGTAAACATGATGTTGTTGCCCTTCGTGATCCTTCATCAGTACCGCACTTACACCATTTCGAGATACTGAGAGATAAAGGAATAATGGCTCACCATTCTCAGTCTTCATCAATAAAGGAGCTGATGATAAATAATTTTTTAGTTCTTGGAATGCAACTTCATGCTTTTCCCCCCATTCAAACTTTTTGTTCCTTTTTAGGATATCATAGAATTCTTTGCATCTATCCGAGGATCATGAAATAAAACGATTCAAAGCCGCTATCCTTCATGTCAACCTTTGTATATCCTTAGGACTTGATGGAGATTTCAAATTTAGAATAGCTTCGATCTGCTCTGGGCTAGCTTCTATCCCCCTCTTGGTCACCATATACCCCAAGAATTTTCCTGCCCCCACTCCAAAGTGGCATTTTGCAGTATTAAGCTTCGTATTGTATTGATCCAGAATGTCGAAGGCCACCCTAAGACCCATAAGATGATCCTCACCTTTCTTTGACTTTACCACCATATCATCGATGTACATTTCCATCGTGCTTCCCAGTTGGTCTTTGAACATCATATTGACTAGTCTTTGATATGTTGCACCTGCATTTTTAAGACCAAAAGGCATAGCAATATAACAATCTATACCTGTGGGGGTTATGAAGACTGTATCTTCTTGATGGTTCCATCTGAATTTGCTGAAATCCTGACGATGCATCCATGAAGGTCAGGATCTCGTGTCCAGCTGTAGCATCCCCCATCGAATCAATGTGAGGTAATGGGAAAGGATCCTTTGGACAGGCTTTGTTAAGATCAGTGTAGTCCACGTACACTCTCCATTTCCCATTCTTCTTCTTTACTACCACCACGTTTGCCAACCATTTTGGAAATTTCACTTCCCTTATCATGCCAACAGAGAGCAATCTTTCAACGTCCGCTTGGAGAATAGCATTCCTTTCCGGTGCAAATTTCCTTCTTTTTTGTTGAACCGGCCTGAAACTACTATCATTTCCAAGTTTATGAGTTATAATATCTTTAGATATACCTATCATATCCTATGGCTTCCAAGCAAAAGTTGACTTTCTCTGATTCAAGAATTTCATCAGATCTGTTCAAGATCTTCTGACATCTCTGATCCAATAAGCACTTTTTCTTCAGGATCCTCAGAATCTAGCGGCATTTCTTTGATGTCATTTTCCCTTGTATCTAGGACATCCCATGCCTTCTTCTTTAATTGCTATGCTGATGGAGGCTTGGTAGTAGACTTCATTGAAGTTGTATAATTATCCTTTGCTTCTTGTTGGTCACTGCTAATCTTAACCACTCCCTAAGGAGTTGGTAACATGACACATTGATGATACGTTGATGGTACTGCTTTCATATCATGTAACCAGGGTCTACCTAGGATAATATTATAGCTTGACAAACAATCCATAACACAAAACTTTTGAATCGAGTTTATCCCTTCGATGTAAATCAGCAACTTGATATCACCAACTGTATTTTTCGCTTCTCCACTGAACCCCACCAATAAAGTAGATCTGGAGGTGATCTCTGATTCTGGGATACCCATCCTCTTCAAGGTTTCCAAACGAATGATGTTAACTGAGTTTCCCTCATCAATCGGGATCCTGCGCACGAAATGATTGGAAACATAGAGAGTAATAACCAAACCATCATGGTGAGGATCCTAAATGTCTTCCAAATCATCTTCATCAAATGCTATAACTTTCTCATCTTTCTTCATGGAAGTTCTTGTTGGTTTATATGGCTTTTCTGACTTGCATTCCCTTGTGTGCCTCTTTGCTGCAGAATAAGAAGTACCACCTATATCAGAGCCACCAGAAATAAAATTGATTACCTTGGCATCTGAAGGTGGGGATCCTGCTCTGATAGGGATCCTGTGATTATCCTGAACTTCAGGATCCTGAACTCTATCATGATTCTTCTCGTGATCCTTCTTTTTTCCAAGTAAATCCTTCAAGTATCCTTTGTTGAGCAGATGGATGATCTCTTTCCGGAGGGCTATGCAATTTTCAGTTATATGTCCAAAATCCTCATGGTATACACACCACTTAGATTTATCTTTCCAGGCATAAGATTTATCATTCTTCTTCAGCCACCTCGCTTTATCTCCAAGATCCTGCATGGCACTTAATATACCTGTTGTATCTACAGAAAACTTATAGTCAGTTACTTTAGGATACTCTTCATAATCCTCATCGATAGTGTTCACACGATGCATCCTTATTTCTGGTATAAGGTTTGTTTCTGCTCGATCTGAATGAGGATGGGTTTGATTTCCTGTTAGGTCTATCGTATGTTGACGAAACATCCACCCTTTTTTGTATCATAGCATCTTCTTCTAGCTTGATAAATCTTAGGGCCCTATTTCTGAATTCATCTAGGTTCCGGCAAGGATTCATAACAAGATCCCCATAGAATGGGGAATCTCTTTTGATCCCCATTTTAAAGGCTTGTACAACAGTAGGCATATCCAAATTGGGTATATTCAAGGATTCTCTCCCGAATCTCCCTACAAAATCTCGAAGAGATTCATTAGTTTTTTGGACAATTCTGTATTAACCAGTCGTTAGTTTTTTGAATGTTCTACTGCAAGATAATTGATTATTAAATAAATTAACTAAATGAGCAAATGAAGTAATAGAGTAGAGAGGAACGTTTAACAGCCATTTCAATGCGGATCCTGTGAGAGTGGAGCCAAAGCCCTTGCATAAGCATGCCTCTTTAAGATCAGAAGGAATTGGAATGATTTCCATCCTTTCCCTATATTGCGCAATATGCTCCTCTGGATCCGTCGTCCCATCATACAATTTCATATTTGGAGTTTAGAATCTTTTTTGGATCTCAGCATCACAGATAGGTGGTGCAAATCTTGAGATCCTATGTGCCGTTGGAGCAACTTCAGGAATTGGTTGCACAACTCTAGGAACACTCGATATCATATCCTTCAATTTTTGTAATTCTCTCGCCATTACGGGGTGATATCGCGTAAAAAGTCATATTTTTACTACCGATATCTCTCTTATTATGGAACAATACTTGGAAAATAAACTCAAATAATGTTCAAATCAACGAAACTTTGTCGAGAAGGTCAAAATAGAGTTACACGAGAAAAATCAAGCAAAACGGTCAAAAAGCGAAGATTCCACACACGTTTGAAGATTCAAGATATCAAGACAATATTTAAAGGAAAAAGTGCCCATCACTGAGATTTCTCTTATCCAAGATATTCGTTTTCAAAATACGAATCTAACAGAAGAAAAATCAACAAAAACGGATGAAGAATGAAGATTCTACGTACGCCGGAAGATTCAAACGATTCGAACGAGACATCCAAAGATCAGAGACATATGTTTGGGATTTCTTTTCATCAAAGTCTTCGTTTTTAAAAAATGAATTAAACGCAACACAAACGGACGCATAACGAAGGAGATACGCACGAATCTAGAAACGAGGCGAAAGACGGCGAACAAGGGCGGGCCGGTTGCAGCCGCTGCCGGCCACCATGCTGCTGCCGCCGGCCACCATGGTGGCGGCGCCGGATGGCCACCCCCGTCCCCCGTGCATTTTTTCATCCTCGCCCGTACTCGCAGAGTACACGTGCTATACCTTTTCCACAACTTTAGGGTACACGTGCTAGACTTTTACACGCTTTAGAGTACATGTGTTAGCAACTTTCCCACCTTTTGCGAACATGTGCCCCAAGTTGCTAGAATGCACCAATTTTCCCCTATAAATAGGGAGCTCATGGTTCATTTGAAGACACACCCTCCTAGCTTATTTTCTCTCACTTTAGAAATAAACTCCAACTTTATCACTCCACATTCTTTCTCTAGATTAGTTTTAACTAGTATTTTAACTAGTTTAGAAGTTTAATTAGGAATAGAAGGAAAGTACGGAACGCATTGTAATCTTCGGTGTATGCTCGGAATTGTGTCAATTAATTCAAGTCTATTCTCTCTCATTTAATCCTGGTTCTTTCTATCCTTATCTATCTTAATTAATTACGTTTATATTGATTATGCTAGATTTAGTTATTGCCATGATTAGAGAGTAGTATACTTGTTGTGTTTGCTTGCAATGTAGTTAGTTAATTATGGGATGATTTATAATTAAATATTAAAGATCGGTAGTATTCCTTTGATCATCTTATTGCATGTTCTTGTTTGATTGTTGTCTTAGGATCATCATAGTAGTAAAATATAAACGGTCCTAATTATCGTAAAGTAATATGACGGCCCCTATTCGACTGTTACTCGATATGGTACTGGAAACACTTCAAGGTGGAGTACAAATGTATGGAAGTCGAGGAACGACCGAAGGTAGTCATATTACGAAACAGTACATTATTACGAAGTAATATGATGGCCCATATTCGACTGTTATTCGATATAGTACTGGAAACACTTCAAAGTGGAGTACAAATGTATGGAAGTCGAGTAACGACCGAAGGTAGTTATATTACGGACTAATATATAAATTGAGAAACCTAGTTTAATTAACCTTTCTAAATAGACTTTTAAACTTCAATTTAATCTAATCTCCTTTCCACCAATAAACGTGATTGCAACGCATTTTTAACGACGTCTTAAAAGGTAGTCAGTCATCTGTGTCAATATAATTTGTCAAAGGTATGAAACTATGGAACCGCAAGGCTACATGGGGGATTATCATAGGACAAGACATGGCCAAGGTTTGAAGCGGCGGAACAACTTTATGTGAGGAACGTTGTGGATAATTAGGGGATTTATCGGGTAGTCTTAAGCAGGGGCTGGTTTAAAGTCATCAATGAACTTTTTAAATATACGAATCTATTAGGATGATGAGGAATCGTTATATGATTCAGTTTTGTCTAGTACCTTAAGATTTTGTTCCCGTTCATATGAAAGTATTGCTAAACCATAATTAAGATTTAGCTTATTATTTTAAATATTTTGTAATGTTAGCTCCCGGTGTGACATGCTAATGGAACTTTAATTAGTATGGAATCTAGTGTTTAATTCACAAGTATCCAAGAGTAACAATTAACAAATATCTTTTAAAACAATTTCTCCAAATATCATCCCATAACTTAATTAACGAAGTCTCAGCAAACACTATCTTTATTTATCTGCTTTAGTTTTTGTTTTTATTTCGCTTTTATTTATTTACTTGCCTAAGTTAGTTAATATAAAAACAAAACTCCCTCACTATTTTATAAACCCTTCACTAGTTTGAAAGCCCTCATCTGCCACGCCTTAGTTTCAATTCAGTCGGTTTGAAGAACGACTCTAGGTCATACCTACCACTTGCTCACCTTTAGGATTAGCATTGTTAGGGAAAATTTAGGCCCCACAAATATAAATTTAAAACACCCACGGATGCCCGTCGCCCGTAGCCGGTGCAACGACAAGTGCAAGATCCTTACCGACCGCTCGTGACACATCAAGTTTTTGGTGCCACTGCCGGGGAACCAACTGTACGATTCTTAGGCGTTAAGACAAACTTACTTACTAGTGAACCTTTAGGATTTCTTAAACCCCTACGTTTTTCTTTGTTTTTCCTTCCTTGTACTATTTTTAGAAATTAACCCCCCTATACATTCAACTAGTCAACCACCATCCAATGAGACTATGACAGCTGCACGTATCACTCTGGCTGATGACTCTAAACCTTTGATTGAAGGCCGAGGAGGACCAATCGTCTATCCGGAAACCGATAGAACTTCATTTGAATTAAAGCCCCACATTGTTCAGTTAGTTCAAAACCTCTGTCAATTCCATGGCCTACCAAATGATGATCCCAACTCACACCTTAACAAATTCATTTCCTTATCCAACTCCTTTAAGCCGATTGGGGTTAATCAGGACATAGTCTATCTATACCTATTTCCCTATTCACTCACTCTCAATGCAAAAACCTGGTTTGAGGAAATAGAAATCAACTCTATAACCTCTTGGGTAGAATTAGCAACCAAATTTTTGGCCAAATATTTCCCCTCATCAAAATAAGTCACGTTTAGGACCAACATCATAAACTTCCGCCAAGTTCATGATGAATCAATCTACGATGCATGGAAACGCTTTAAGGGATTGCTAAAGAAATGTCCAAATCATCGATTTGAGCGTGCAGACCAATTGCGCATTTTCTACAATGGTCTCTTCCCACATCACCGTCCTTTACTTGATACTGCCTTTCGAGGCAGTTTCATGAATTGTACGACCAATGAAGCTTGGAGCCTTATTGAGGAAATGATAATGCACAACCATGATTGGAACAGTGAAAATCACCCCTTAATAGTGAATCCACTTACTACAATCGGGAATGAAGCTATCCAAACCCTCACTCAGCAAGTGGCAGACCTAATCAAGGAGATTAAGGAATTGAAAAGTCAACAACAACAAGTCTGTCAGGTTCAAACCTGCCTTAATTGTGCTAATCTGAACCACTCAGCCCAAATTCCTCACTCTCATCTAACTCCGCCCAATACTAACCCTTCCCTTAACCCACCAAGGAATAGACCACTAACTTACCAACCTCAACCTTTGGAACTCTCTTCCTCACAAACCTCTAGCTTTGACGACACCCTGATACAAGTCATTCAAGGAATCTCGGCTACACAAGACCAAGCTGATCTCATCTTAAGAGATCAATTGACTTTGTTAAAGCTTCCGAATCCCAATTAGGACAATTAGCACAACGTATTAGCGCTAAACCTTAGGATAGTCCAACTAGTTGTCATAAAGAGGCTTCCCACATTCAAGACTCTCAGGTAGCACATAGCCCACCTACGATTTCTTCTCCGGTGAAGGAACCACCTATTGTCCCATCGACAATAGATTTAGAGTCTACACCAAATAGGAAAGTAAACATTCCATTTCCGGCTCGTCTTAAACTACGACCCGACAAGCTTAAGTCTTTTAAGCTTGATAGGAAATTCCCAGATACCGTATCTGAAGTTCCTTCCAAAAAGTACTTCAGAAGACTTCTTACTTCCAAGGATAAGGTACCCGAAGTACCCAATGTCCCGCTGAATGAGGAATGTTCAGCTATCTTGAAAAATACCATTCCAGAAAAAATCGGAGACACCAGACGTTTTACTCTCCCTTGTTCTATCTACAATTCACGCATCATCTGTTCTCTTGCCGATTTAGGAGCTAGTGTTAATCTTATGCCATACTCGCTTTTCAAGAGGCTTGAGTTAGAAAATCTTCGACCTACCAAAATGACCATACAGCTTGCTGACCACTCGGTCAAATACCCTAGGGGAATAGCTGAAAATGTTTTAGTTAGGATTGACAAATTTATTTACCCAGCAGATTTTGTAGTAATGGATATGCAGGAAGACATACACATCCCAATCATACTAGGAAGACCTTTCATGAATACGGCCAAGGAAATCATCAACGTCTTCGCACAAACCATCAGTTTGCAGTCTCAGGGAGAAACCATCACTTTCCATATCGACAACCATAACGCTCGAGACCAAGCCGATATGTATATGATCTTGATGAGCAAGACAACAGAGGACAAAGAAACTGCAAAGCCAACAAGTGAAAGGATATCTAGCAAGGAACTGGCAATCATGCCATATTTTCCGATTGACCTCCGACGAATATAACAAAAGATGAAAAATGCATCAGCAAACAAACCAACGATGGAAGAAATAATCAGAAAGAAAAAGATAGAAGAAGAAAGCAGACCGCCAACTAATCCGTTTACCACAAAAGAAATGGCAGGAAGTAACCACAATCATCCCACGAGAGGAGAAACACTGGAGGAATATTCCAAACGCACAAGATACCAACCGCAAACCATCATAGATCACAAAGTGCCCAGAGAATTGATCCAAAGATTTGACAAAGTAGTAGGAGGAATAAGCGGCATAGTCAACATGCTTGCTCTTTCCCCTGCTGAACTACAATTCTGTCAACAACAAAAATGGACGTATACTAGGATCTACAATGCCCTTAAAAGATCTAATATCCCATTCACCTTAACACAATGGGAGATGTTAGGATCCATTACAGTGCATATGAAAGAGACTACTGGACATCCGTGTAGTCGTGCCGATATCTTGCCGATGAATGATCTCACATCATTGCTTGACTTGCTAAACAGAGAAGATCACCTTAGTTCCAAAGAAAGCGGATATATGGTTATCAACTCCACTATTGAAAAACAAGTTGAGTTATTGATTGAAGAACTTAGTGATCTCGTTTGGGAGGAATCAAGGCGCGAACGACCTTTTAGGGCCACACATGAATCACCACTTGATATCGCTACTTTTGTTATGATCCATCTATGGGATATTCAACAACGGAAGAGTTACTCCAGAACGAAGTTCATACTCTACTCAGGATGCAAGGAGATACTTCATCATCTTATTCTAATTTTCTCAGAATTCGACTTCCCATTCAACAACCATCAGCACCGGCAAATAAAAGACCTGTGCACGACCATCAGAAGATTCAATGGAGACCCCAAGACCGAGAACTTTGAAAGCATGAAACTGAAATTCTTGGCGTTTGTATGCTCTCTCTAGCAAAACCCACCGCCAAGAGAGGTTGTTAAGAAAGATACAACCACCATGACCGACCCTAGTAGGACTGTCACTAAAGCAGTCGATTACATCACCTTCGGACTTCATGGCCTTGCGAGGATAACTTCAGAGCATCTTCAGAACTACAAGGCAGAATCGAGAGATAGTCCATTTGAATTGATTACAACAATAGTCAATCATTTCATGAGAATTTATCCGCCTCGATATACTTTCCCGCAACCTAGGGCCCACAACACCAACAAAGGAGATTTCATGTATGCATCCATCTCCATCTAGCTAGGAGAAAAGAAGTCGAACTCTCGACTTTAAAAGAGCGCTTCTCGGAATGCAACCCGTGCTTTTACATTTCTACAATTTTAATTTCCAAGAAGTGATGAAGTCTCCGAATATCTTTCACACTCGGACATAACTCCTCTTTCAAGGAAGTATAAGCATCTTATATTCGACATGTTCACACCTACGAGACCAATCACAAGAAGACTTGATCAAGAGTGAACCCATCAAGATGAAGTTCGGCAAATGCATACCATAGAACACTGCAACTACTGGGGAGTACTTCTTTACCAATCTTTTTCCTTCGTTATAAATATACCATATCTAATATGCTTGCCACTAAGTGTGGGATTCAAACCCAACACACACCGCTAAAAGAATACGTCTTAGATGTTTCAAATCCTAAGTGTGGGATTTTCCCCCAATCAGAACTTAGAATAACATCGAGGACGATGTTCCTTTAAGTGTGGGATGACAGTAGTTACACTACTGTAAAAAGGATAATGGTATATGCTTGATTCTATGCTCGTTGCTCTTTAGATCATCCTTCTCCAATAAGTAAACAAAATTTTTCAAAATTGAGTTAAAAATATATTGAAAATGAAAATTTTAGACAAAGAATGATTTACTTTGGGAAGAAGGATAAATAAAATACGAATTCCTTTGAAAAATTAGTTTAGTAATCCGATAAAGAGCATCGCATAACTAGGCACACAACAACCCAATTTTTGATTCGTGAGTTATCTTGAGCCATAATAAGCATTCACTTTTAATGCTTCACTTCTTCGATTCTTGAGTGTGTCGATGTATACGTTTAGAATCAGAACTTGCTCCTGTTTATGCATTTCGAATCCGAACGGGTGAGTAAAATGGAGATCGAATCACATCATTCTTAAACCCATCCGTACACCCAAAAAAAACACATTATCCCTACCCTCTCAAAAGCATCCCTCAAACTTCGTAGAAAGTTGCAAAGATGAAAGAAGAGAAGCTACAAGGATATGACGTCGAAAAAAAAAAGAAAAAACAAAAAGAATTCGAAGAAAAGAAAGTTAATTGGAGAAAAAGACTCCTTCCAAAAATCGTAAAAAAAAGGGGGCGTCAATCCTCCCAAAAATCCCATCTTTCCTCTTCACAAAAAAGAAAAAGAAAAAAGAAACCCATAAAAAACCAACACAACCCCCTCTCATATCACTCCACTCCAAAAACCTTACATCACTCCTCCTAGAATGATTGTGGCTAGATTGACTTCTCTCTCACCTAAAAGGTAACGATTTGATTCTCGATCAAGCCTATGACGATTAACGATACACGACTGGCATTCTGAGTGATTGATAATATTAGAATATGAAACCCTAAACACTTTGAGTGATTGGAGTGACCACCTTGAGAGGATCGCCTAGTCATGTATCCAAGATCAAAGATCAAAAGCATGCTCCCAAAGATTACAACCCTACCTTTTCAAAAGCATGAATATTTTATTTTTCCAAAACATCCACAGTAAAAAGTTCCGCCTTAAAATATTTCATTATCTACTTATCTTTAACCATGCTTGAAATTCGAGTTTGCTTGAAGACAAACAAAGTTCTAAGTGTGGGATACTTGATATCGCGTAAAAAGTCACGTTTTTACTACCGATATCTCTCTCATTCTGGAACAATACTTGGAAAATAAACTCAAATAATGTTCAAATAATGTTCAAATAATGTTCAAAATAATGTTCAAATAATGTTCAAACTCAAGAAGGTCAAAATAGAGTTGCACGAGAAAAATCAAGCAAAACGGACGAAAAACGAAGATTCCACACACGTTTGAAGATTCAAGACATCAAGACAAGATTTAAAGGAAAAAGTGCCCTTCACTAAGATTTCTCTTATCCAAGATATTTGTTTTCAAAATACAAATCTAACAGAAGAAGAATAAAAAAAACGGATGAAGAATGAAGATTCTACGTACGCCGAAAGATTCAAAAGATTCGAACGAGACATCCAAAGATCAGAGACATATTTTTGGGATTTCTTTTCATCAAAGTCTTCGTTTTTAAAAAACGAATCCAACGCAATGCAAACGGACGCATAACGAAGAAGATACGCACGAATCAAGAAACGAGGCTAAAGACGGCGAACTGGGGCGGGATGGTGGCAGCCGCCGCCGGCCACCATGGTGGCGGCGCCGGCTGGCCACCCCCCGTCCCCCGTGCGCTTTTTCGTCCGGGCTCGTACTCGCTGGGTACACGTGCTAGACCTTTTTCGCAACTTTAGGGTACACGTGCTAGACCTTTACGCGCTTTAGGGTACATGTGCTAACAACTTTCCCACCTTTTGCTAACATGCCCCAAGTTTCTAGAATGTACCAATCTTTCCCTATAAATAGGGATCCCATGGTTCATTTGAAGACACACCCTCCTAGCTTATTTTCTCTCACTTTAGAAATAAGCACCAACTTTCTCACTCCACATTCTTTCTCTAGATTAGTTTTAACTAGTATTTAAACTAGTTTAGAAGTTTAATTAGGCATAGAAGGAAAGTGCGGAACGCATTGTAATCTTCGGTGTATGCTCGGAATTGTGTCAATTAATTCAAGTCTAGTCTCTCTCATTTAATCCTGGTTCTTTCTATCCTTATCTATCTTAATTAATTACGTTTATATTGATTATGCTAGATTTAGTTATTGCCATGATTAGAGAGTAGTATACTTGTTGTGTTTGCTTGCAATGTAGTTAGTTAATTATGGGATGATTTATAATTAAATATTAAAGATCGGTAGTATTCCTTTGATCGTCTTATTGCATGTTCTTGTTTGATTGTTGTCTTAGGATCATCATAGTAGTAAAATATAAACGGTCCTAATTATCGTAAAGTAATATGACGGCCCCTATTCGACTGTTACTCGATATGGTACTGGAAACACTTCAAGGTGGAGTACAAATGTATGGAAGTCGAGGAACGACCGAAGGTAGTCATATTACGAAACAGTACATTATTACGAAGTAATATGATGGCCCATATTCGACTGTTATTCGATATAGTACTGGAAACACTTCAAAGTGGAGTACAAATGTATGGAAGTCGAGTAACGACCGAAGGTAGTTATATTACGGACTAATATATAAATTGAGAAACCTAGTTTAATTAACCTTTCTAAATAGACTTTTAAACTTCAATTTAATCTAATCTCCTTTCCACCAATAAACGTGATTGCAACGCATTTTTAACGACGTCTTAAAAGGTAGTCAGTCATCTGTGTCAATATAATTTGTCAAAGGTATGAAACTATGGAACCGCAAGGCTACATGGGGGATTATCATAGGACAAGACATGGCCAAGGTTTGAAGCGGCGGAACAACTTTATGTGAGGAACGTTGTGGATAATTAGGGGATTTATCGGGTAGTCTTAAGCAGGGGCTGGTTTAAAGTCATCAATGAACTTTTTAAATATACGAATCTATTAGGATGATGAGGAATCGTTATATGATTCAGTTTTGTCTAGTACCTTAAGATTTTGTTCCCGTTCATATGAAAGTATTGCTAAACCATAATTAAGATTTAGCTTATTATTTTAAATATTTTGTAATGTTAGCTCCCGGTGTGACATGCTAATGGAACTTTAATTAGTATGGAATCTAGTGTTTAATTCACAAGTATCCAAGAGTAACAATTAACAAATATCTTTTAAAACAATTTCTCCAAATATCATCCCATAACTTAATTAACGAAGTCTCAGCAAACACTATCTTTATTTATCTGCTTTAGTTTTTGTTTTTATTTCGCTTTTATTTATTTACTTGCCTAAGTTAGTTAATATAAAAACAAAACTCCCTCACTATTTTATAAACCCTTCACTAGTTTGAAAGCCCTCATCTGCCACGCCTTAGTTTCAATTCAGTCGGTTTGAAGAACGACTCTAGGTCATACCTACCACTTGCTCACCTTTAGGATTAGCATTGTTAGGGAAAATTTAGGCCCCACAAATATAAATTTAAAACACCCACGGATGCCCGTCGCCCGTAGCCGGTGCAACGACAAGTGCAAGATCCTTACCGACCGCTCGTGACACATCAAGTTTTTGGTGCCACTGCCGGGGAACCAACTGTACGATTCTTAGGCGTTAAGACAAACTTACTTACTAGTGAACCTTTAGGATTTCTTAAACCCCTACGTTTTTCTTTGTTTTTCCTTCCTTGTACTATTTTTAGAAATTAACCCCCCTATACATTCAACTAGTCAACCACCATCCAATGAGACTATGACAGCTGCACGTATCACTCTGGCTGATGACTCTAAACCTTTGATTGAAGGCCGAGGAGGACCAATCGTCTATCCGGAAACCGATAGAACTTCATTTGAATTAAAGCCCCACATTGTTCAGTTAGTTCAAAACCTCTGTCAATTCCATGGCCTACCAAATGATGATCCCAACTCACACCTTAACAAATTCATTTCCTTATCCAACTCCTTTAAGCCGATTGGGGTTAATCAGGACATAGTCTATCTATACCTATTTCCCTATTCACTCACTCTCAATGCAAAAACCTGGTTTGAGGAAATAGAAATCAACTCTATAACCTCTTGGGTAGAATTAGCAACCAAATTTTTGGCCAAATATTTCCCCTCATCAAAATAAGTCACGTTTAGGACCAACATCATAAACTTCCGCCAAGTTCATGATGAATCAATCTACGATGCATGGAAACGCTTTAAGGGATTGCTAAAGAAATGTCCAAATCATCGATTTGAGCGTGCAGACCAATTGCGCATTTTCTACAATGGTCTCTTCCCACATCACCGTCCTTTACTTGATACTGCCTTTCGAGGCAGTTTCATGAATTGTACGACCAATGAAGCTTGGAGCCTTATTGAGGAAATGATAATGCACAACCATGATTGGAACAGTGAAAATCACCCCTTAATAGTGAATCCACTTACTACAATCGGGAATGAAGCTATCCAAACCCTCACTCAGCAAGTGGCAGACCTAATCAAGGAGATTAAGGAATTGAAAAGTCAACAACAACAAGTCTGTCAGGTTCAAACCTGCCTTAATTGTGCTAATCTGAACCACTCAGCCCAAATTCCTCACTCTCATCTAACTCCGCCCAATACTAACCCTTCCCTTAACCCACCAAGGAATAGACCACTAACTTACCAACCTCAACCTTTGGAACTCTCTTCCTCACAAACCTCTAGCTTTGACGACACCCTGATACAAGTCATTCAAGGAATCTCGGCTACACAAGACCAAGCTGATCTCATCTTAAGAGATCAATTGACTTTGTTAAAGCTTCCGAATCCCAATTAGGACAATTAGCACAACGTATTAGCGCTAAACCTTAGGATAGTCCAACTAGTTGTCATAAAGAGGCTTCCCACATTCAAGACTCTCAGGTAGCACATAGCCCACCTACGATTTCTTCTCCGGTGAAGGAACCACCTATTGTCCCATCGACAATAGATTTAGAGTCTACACCAAATAGGAAAGTAAACATTCCATTTCCGGCTCGTCTTAAACTACGACCCGACAAGCTTAAGTCTTTTAAGCTTGATAGGAAATTCCCAGATACCGTATCTGAAGTTCCTTCCAAAAAGTACTTCAGAAGACTTCTTACTTCCAAGGATAAGGTACCCGAAGTACCCAATGTCCCGCTGAATGAGGAATGTTCAGCTATCTTGAAAAATACCATTCCAGAAAAAATCGGAGACACCAGACGTTTTACTCTCCCTTGTTCTATCTACAATTCACGCATCATCTGTTCTCTTGCCGATTTAGGAGCTAGTGTTAATCTTATGCCATACTCGCTTTTCAAGAGGCTTGAGTTAGAAAATCTTCGACCTACCAAAATGACCATACAGCTTGCTGACCACTCGGTCAAATACCCTAGGGGAATAGCTGAAAATGTTTTAGTTAGGATTGACAAATTTATTTACCCAGCAGATTTTGTAGTAATGGATATGCAGGAAGACATACACATCCCAATCATACTAGGAAGACCTTTCATGAATACGGCCAAGGAAATCATCAACGTCTTCGCACAAACCATCAGTTTGCAGTCTCAGGGAGAAACCATCACTTTCCATATCGACAACCATAACGCTCGAGACCAAGCCGATATGTATATGATCTTGATGAGCAAGACAACAGAGGACAAAGAAACTGCAAAGCCAACAAGTGAAAGGATATCTAGCAAGGAACTGGCAATCATGCCATATTTTCCGATTGACCTCCGACGAATATAACAAAAGATGAAAAATGCATCAGCAAACAAACCAACGATGGAAGAAATAATCAGAAAGAAAAAGATAGAAGAAGAAAGCAGACCGCCAACTAATCCGTTTACCACAAAAGAAATGGCAGGAAGTAACCACAATCATCCCACGAGAGGAGAAACACTGGAGGAATATTCCAAACGCACAAGATACCAACCGCAAACCATCATAGATCACAAAGTGCCCAGAGAATTGATCCAAAGATTTGACAAAGTAGTAGGAGGAATAAGCGGCATAGTCAACATGCTTGCTCTTTCCCCTGCTGAACTACAATTCTGTCAACAACAAAAATGGACGTATACTAGGATCTACAATG
The DNA here is from genome assembly GCA_963422505.1 of Pseudognaphalium luteoalbum. NCBI lineage: Eukaryota > Viridiplantae > Streptophyta > Magnoliopsida > Asterales > Asteraceae > Pseudognaphalium > Pseudognaphalium luteoalbum. Next base: position 32,862,334 of record OY730195.1, read on the forward strand.
CCCTTAAAAGATCTAATATCCCATTCACCTTAACACAATGGGAGATGTTAGGATCCATTACAGTGCATATGAAAGAGACTACTGGACATCCGTGTAGTCGTGCCGATATCTTGCCGATGAATGATCTCACATCATTGCTTGACTTGCTAAACAGAGAAGATCACCTTAGTTCCAAAGAAAGCGGATATATGGTTATCAACTCCACTATTGAAAAACAAGTTGAGTTATTGATTGAAGAACTTAGTGATCTCGTTTGGGAGGAATCAAGGCGCGAACGACCTTTTAGGGCCACACATGAATCACCACTTGATATCGCTACTTTTGTTATGATCCATCTATGGGATATTCAACAACGGAAGAGTTACTCCAGAACGAAGTTCATACTCTACTCAGGATGCAAGGAGATACTTCATCATCTTATTCTAATTTTCTCAGAATTCGACTTCCCATTCAACAACCATCAGCACCGGCAAATAAAAGACCTGTGCACGACCATCAGAAGATTCAATGGAGACCCCAAGACCGAGAACTTTGAAAGCATGAAACTGAAATTCTTGGCGTTTGTATGCTCTCTCTAGCAAAACCCACCGCCAAGAGAGGTTGTTAAGAAAGATACAACCACCATGACCGACCCTAGTAGGACTGTCACTAAAGCAGTCGATTACATCACCTTCGGACTTCATGGCCTTGCGAGGATAACTTCAGAGCATCTTCAGAACTACAAGGCAGAATCGAGAGATAGTCCATTTGAATTGATTACAACAATAGTCAATCATTTCATGAGAATTTATCCGCCTCGATATACTTTCCCGCAACCTAGGGCCCACAACACCAACAAAGGAGATTTCATGTATGCATCCATCTCCATCTAGCTAGGAGAAAAGAAGTCGAACTCTCGACTTTAAAAGAGCGCTTCTCGGAATGCAACCCGTGCTTTTACATTTCTACAATTTTAATTTCCAAGAAGTGATGAAGTCTCCGAATATCTTTCACACTCGGACATAACTCCTCTTTCAAGGAAGTATAAGCATCTTATATTCGACATGTTCACACCTACGAGACCAATCACAAGAAGACTTGATCAAGAGTGAACCCATCAAGATGAAGTTCGGCAAATGCATACCATAGAACACTGCAACTACTGGGGAGTACTTCTTTACCAATCTTTTTCCTTCGTTATAAATATACCATATCTAATATGCTTGCCACTAAGTGTGGGATTCAAACCCAACACACACCGCTAAAAGAATACGTCTTAGATGTTTCAAATCCTAAGTGTGGGATTTTCCCCCAATCAGAACTTAGAATAACATCGAGGACGATGTTCCTTTAAGTGTGGGATGACAGTAGTTACACTACTGTAAAAAGGATAATGGTATATGCTTGATTCTATGCTCGTTGCTCTTTAGATCATCCTTCTCCAATAAGTAAACAAAATTTTTCAAAATTGAGTTAAAAATATATTGAAAATGAAAATTTTAGACAAAGAATGATTTACTTTGGGAAGAAGGATAAATAAAATACGAATTCCTTTGAAAAATTAGTTTAGTAATCCGATAAAGAGCATCGCATAACTAGGCACACAACAACCCAATTTTTGATTCGTGAGTTATCTTGAGCCATAATAAGCATTCACTTTTAATGCTTCACTTCTTCGATTCTTGAGTGTGTCGATGTATACGTTTAGAATCAGAACTTGCTCCTGTTTATGCATTTCGAATCCGAACGGGTGAGTAAAATGGAGATCGAATCACATCATTCTTAAACCCATCCGTACACCCAAAAAAAACACATTATCCCTACCCTCTCAAAAGCATCCCTCAAACTTCGTAGAAAGTTGCAAAGATGAAAGAAGAGAAGCTACAAGGATATGACGTCGAAAAAAAAAAGAAAAAACAAAAAGAATTCGAAGAAAAGAAAGTTAATTGGAGAAAAAGACTCCTTCCAAAAATCGTAAAAAAAAGGGGGCGTCAATCCTCCCAAAAATCCCATCTTTCCTCTTCACAAAAAAGAAAAAGAAAAAAGAAACCCATAAAAAACCAACACAACCCCCTCTCATATCACTCCACTCCAAAAACCTTACATCACTCCTCCTAGAATGATTGTGGCTAGATTGACTTCTCTCTCACCTAAAAGGTAACGATTTGATTCTCGATCAAGCCTATGACGATTAACGATACACGACTGGCATTCTGAGTGATTGATAATATTAGAATATGAAACCCTAAACACTTTGAGTGATTGGAGTGACCACCTTGAGAGGATCGCCTAGTCATGTATCCAAGATCAAAGATCAAAAGCATGCTCCCAAAGATTACAACCCTACCTTTTCAAAAGCATGAATATTTTATTTTTCCAAAACATCCACAGTAAAAAGTTCCGCCTTAAAATATTTCATTATCTACTTATCTTTAACCATGCTTGAAATTCGAGTTTGCTTGAAGACAAACAAAGTTCTAAGTGTGGGATACTTGATATCGCGTAAAAAGTCACGTTTTTACTACCGATATCTCTCTCATTCTGGAACAATACTTGGAAAATAAACTCAAATAATGTTCAAATAATGTTCAAATAATGTTCAAAATAATGTTCAAATAATGTTCAAACTCAAGAAGGTCAAAATAGAGTTGCACGAGAAAAATCAAGCAAAACGGACGAAAAACGAAGATTCCACACACGTTTGAAGATTCAAGACATCAAGACAAGATTTAAAGGAAAAAGTGCCCTTCACTAAGATTTCTCTTATCCAAGATATTTGTTTTCAAAATACAAATCTAACAGAAGAAGAATAAAAAAAACGGATGAAGAATGAAGATTCTACGTACGCCGAAAGATTCAAAAGATTCGAACGAGACATCCAAAGATCAGAGACATATTTTTGGGATTTCTTTTCATCAAAGTCTTCGTTTTTAAAAAACGAATCCAACGCAATGCAAACGGACGCATAACGAAGAAGATACGCACGAATCAAGAAACGAGGCTAAAGACGGCGAACTGGGGCGGGATGGTGGCAGCCGCCGCCGGCCACCATGGTGGCGGCGCCGGCTGGCCACCCCCCGTCCCCCGTGCGCTTTTTCGTCCGGGCTCGTACTCGCTGGGTACACGTGCTAGACCTTTTTCGCAACTTTAGGGTACACGTGCTAGACCTTTACGCGCTTTAGGGTACATGTGCTAACAACTTTCCCACCTTTTGCTAACATGCCCCAAGTTTCTAGAATGTACCAATCTTTCCCTATAAATAGGGATCCCATGGTTCATTTGAAGACACACCCTCCTAGCTTATTTTCTCTCACTTTAGAAATAAGCACCAACTTTCTCACTCCACATTCTTTCTCTAGATTAGTTTTAACTAGTATTTAAACTAGTTTAGAAGTTTAATTAGGCATAGAAGGAAAGTGCGGAACGCATTGTAATCTTCGGTGTATGCTCGGAATTGTGTCAATTAATTCAAGTCTAGTCTCTCTCATTTAATCCTGGTTCTTTCTATCCTTATCTATCTTAATTAATTACGTTTATATTGATTATGCTAGATTTAGTTATTGCCATGATTAGAGAGTAGTATACTTGTTGTGTTTGCTTGCAATGTAGTTAGTTAATTATGGGATGATTTATAATTAAATATTAAAGATCGGTAGTATTCCTTTGATCGTCTTATTGCATGTTCTTGTTTGATTGTTGTCTTAGGATCATCATAGTAGTAAAATATAAACGGTCCTAATTATCGTAAAGTAATATGACGGCCCCTATTCGACTGTTACTCGATATGGTACTGGAAACACTTCAAGGTGGAGTACAAATGTATGGAAGTCGAGGAACGACCGAAGGTAGTCATATTACGAAACAGTACATTATTACGAAGTAATATGATGGCCCATATTCGACTGTTATTCGATATAGTACTGGAAACACTTCAAAGTGGAGTACAAATGTATGGAAGTCGAGTAACGACCGAAGGTAGTTATATTACGGACTAATATATAAATTGAGAAACCTAGTTTAATTAACCTTTCTAAATAGACTTTTAAACTTCAATTTAATCTAATCTCCTTTCCACCAATAAACGTGATTGCAACGCATTTTTAACGACGTCCAGTTAAAAGGTAGTCAGTCATCTGTGTCAATATAATTTGTCAAAGGTATGAAACTATGGAACCGCAAGGCTACATGGGGGATTATCATAGGACAAGACATGGCCAAGGTTTGAAGCGGCGGAACAACTTTATGTGAGGAACGTTGTGGATAATTAGGGGATTTATCGGGTAGTCTTAAGCAGGGGCTGGTTTAAAGTCATCAATGAACTTTTTAAATATACGAATCTATTAGGATGATGAGGAATCGTTATATGATTCAGTTTTGTCTAGTACCTTAAGATTTTGTTCCCGTTCATATGAAAGTATTGCTAAACCATAATTAAGATTTAGCTTATTATTTTAAATATTTTGTAATGTTACCATAACCTAGCTCCTGGTGTGACATTCTAATGGAACTTTAATTAGTAGGGAATCTAGTGTTTACATCACAAGTATCCAAGAGTAACAATTAACAAATATCTTTTAAAACAGTTTCTCCAAATATCATCCCATAACTTAATTAACGAAGTCTCAGCAAACACTATCTTTATTTATCTGCTTTAGCTTATATTTTAACAAATATCCTCAATTTCTCCATATCCTTCTTCAGGATTTCGTTGCTCCTTTCCACTCGTTGAAGCTGCTCCTTAACCTGCGTGAACATAGATACAATATCTCGGTTAGAAATCATAACAGGGTCTGGATCCGCTAAGAAAATCCAGCCCCCGAAGAAGTGGGTCCGGCAGACGAAAGCCTTGCATAGACATTTTGTGTCCGTTGTTGAGATGATGTGAGGGGTGGAGCAGGAGGAAGAGTGGTTAGCACAGATGATGATGATGGCATGGTGGATGATGTAGATCGTCCTTGGCTCGACCTTCTTAACAGAAATTTTTGGAAAAAATGACTGAACAAGGATTTTAACAAAAGTTTGATTAAACTAAGCACCATTTGCCCCACGGTGGGCGCCAAATTATTTTGGTCAAAAATTAAAATAAGAAATTAAGTGATCAAATTTAGAAAAGTGAGGTATATTGCTCGAAATTACTTTCAAGATAATTACGTAGAAACACGATTATCAATATTAGTAAATAAGAATTTTGAATGAAAATTGTGCTTTAAAAGCGTTGATCCTTGTTGAACAAATATTTAATGAGAATGCTCAAGAACATATTAAGGATAATGCAATTCAAACAATGGAAATGTATTTGATTACAAAAACAAGTGTTTGTAAATGGGATTTAAGGTTATATTTCAAGTAAAATATGAGGATAATGCAGATTATATGTTAACAATGTCAATTGAACAATATAAAAGTAAAATCGACACAATGATATACGAGGAAAGCCCCTGATCAAGGTTGATCGCCGGCACAAAACCTCGGGAAAGATCAAATGATCCTTGCCTTTGTTAATCTTATTAAAATGAAAATAATGAATTACAAACTAAGAGCACAAGGATGATCGGCTAAGTGATTGTGTGTATGAAAATTAATGAATCTAGCTAAGTGTTGATGAAACGAATGTGAACGAGAGTAAAAACAGAGTATTTATGTGTTTTTGCAGGTGAAAATCGTAAGTATGCCCTTTTTTATTTAATCGATCATCCATGCCTCATTTATATACTAAGAGCATATAACAACTATTCTGAGAATCTCGGGATCCTCCGATAAAGGATGAAGACTTCCAACGTTCCTCTTGACTTCGTTTAACACGTGCAGTGGACTTCGTCTTCATAGAATCATATCAAAGCCTTACCATGCAATCCGGAGCATATCTCATTAACGCGTTCCATCCATGACCTGGTCAATACTTAATAAAATAAACACATTATACAGCGCATGATCCTGAACTTACGTAGGTCCAGGATCCTGAGCTATGTCCACTCCAGAATAAACATAAGATCCTTACTTAAATATCTTGTTTATCCATTATCCTGCACAATTATGTTAGATAAATATATCATGACTAGGATCCTGCAAGATAAACAATGAAAGCACTTTCAGGATCCTTAACTATAACTGTGATCCTGAAAGCATACTTACAAACTATTATTATACCTAGCTATGTAAATATAAATCATAAATGTTTTTCATACCTGTGAGTCGAGACTATGATGTTAATCATGATCCTGCAATGTTAGATAAAAATCTACCCACATCAATCATCATCTTTCATCATTCCCTTTCCCTTTCATTCTCCTTCAACTGCAAAAATAAAATAAAAACAGAAACAAAAGCATTGGAAATAAAGAAGAAAAAGAAGAAGAAAAGGAAGAAGAAAGTCACCGGGGCCCACTCCCCTCACCGACGATTCACAGATTCATGTCACCAATCTGATGCTCAAAACCGACGACCGTAACCGACGGTCGCATGCCTACGGCGTCGGTTCTGTCGGTTGCAACCAACGCCCGGAACCGACGTCTGTCGTCTTAATACTCCTTTATTATCTTGAGACTTCGGAGTTTTTTTGTTTTAAATGATTACCAAATCAAAGATTCAAAGGAACCTTATTGGTAAACTGTCTAACCGAATCTTATGATCTTCTTAATGGAAAACAAAGGACCCGTTATAATGTTAAACATTAAACCTACATTATTTTAATAAACTGATATGAACCTAGTTCATACTAGGCCCATATGAAGCCATAAGCCCAAATGTAGAATTCACTCCCAAAAGCTAGCCTGAAGGAGAAGGGGACACTTAGACTTATAAGCTACCAACCATTCCCATACATGACCAATGTGGGATCATAACATAAACAAATATGGATCGAGTTGTTAAGTACGGGACATGAATATCTAACAACGGGTCTGGGTTTGTAGGCTGTGACCCTTCTCATAGATTTTCACTTGTTGGTTTTCCAAGTTTGATTACAATTATTTTTCTATAAAAAATTAATATTTTTACAGAAACAAGTTCTATATAAAAAGTAACATTTTCACAAAATAATAAAATAGGTATTTAATCAATTTAAATGAAAATTGAATTTTAATACAAAGAATTACCCCGTGATACATTCTATTAGAGAACGAAATACAAAAAAACAATTTATATAAAACACAAAAACGTAATAATCGGTAAAAAAAAGGACAAATGTTGATATGATCATAAAAAGGATATTCAACTAGGAAAAACAATAAAAGACAGGGAAAATAAATGATATGATGTGATAGAGGAGTAAATGATGTGCACCACAAATTAAATTAGGGCTGTCAATTTATGACCCGACCCGAAACTCAACACGAACCCGACTCGATAATATTAAGGTACGTTGGGTCGAGGTTTTTTAACCCGTGAACCCGTAAACCCGAAACTCGTTAAATCGACTATTTTCTGGGTCGGGTTAAGGTCACTTAATGAGTTTTTGGGTTGACCCGAACCCGAATAAATTTTAAATGCAATATAATAATTTAAGATGTTTTGATGTAAATACAAGATGATATTCCCTCCGTCTCAAAATTATAGTCCACCTTTCCTTATTGAGACATCCCAAAATAATTGTCCACTTCTCATTTTAACCAATAGTAAGAGACTATAGTGGATGCATATTCCATTTGAGTGGTTGAAAACTGTTATGGTCCCACTTTTATTAAACTGTGTGTTTTTTATTGGTGGACAATAATTTTGAGACAGATGGAGTATGATTTTTTTTAAATTTTATAAACATTTTTATGCTTATTAATGATAAATTATAAATTTAGAGTTTGAATCACGTGACATATTTGATCCGAAATTAACCCGTTAACAAAAAATACCCTAAAACATGTTGATTTCACTAAATAAATGGGTAATCTGGGTCGAGTCAGGTTGGGTCAGGGTTGGGTTGAAATACTTAACCCGATTAGAAAATCAGGTTGGGTTTGAATTGTTGAAATAATGTCCAATATCATAACTAATTGGTAAGTACATCATTAAAAGTGAAGTCCTTTTTCGGTCACCCTCAATGAACAGTAAGAGAAATAAATGGAGAGATAATATTAATTGGAATTAATATTACATTTAGTTTGTTAATTGAATATTAATTGAAACTAAAAGAAAAAGAGAATTCTGGAAAATCAATCCATACGCCGTATGGAAGTTCCATACATCGTATGGATGGAGAATCAATCCATACGCCGTATGGATGAAAAACATGTTTGTCCCACATCGGCTGTGATATGAATCCCATGCCCTCCTCCTCCCCTATAAATAGGGGCCTACCCCTTAGGTTTTCCTTGCACCTTTGAATTGAATTGTTTTCAATTCCTTTTCTCTCTTTCTTACTCCTGCTCCTTGTAAGAGTTTTACGACTAAGAGTCCTGACCATAGGAGACTTGGGAATTTCTCTTGGTTCGTGGGTGTGAAGCATTAGAGGTGTTCTAGTTTGGGCACTCGCCACCAAGCAAGAAGGTTTTGATTGTTAGTCTACGCGTGAGAAATTGGTTTTCTCAAAGGTTAGTAATTTCTTATTTATCTTATTTATTTTATTGCTTTTATTTATTCAAGTTAAGATCCCTTAGGGTTTAGTTTCCTAATTTTCTTAGATTAATTATTTTGTTATATTCCGCTGCGCATATTAATCTAGTTAGGAAATAAAAAACCCAACAGTGGTATCAGAGCCTTAGCTTGATAAATACTAGCATTTAATTATCTGCAATAGTATGTAGGTAAAGATAAAATAGAAATTGGCTTGTCTAAATTGGTAAAAAGAATTTACACTTTAGACCCTTATATTTTGAATTGTTTTAAAATATACACCTAAATTTTAAATTGTTTTAAAATAGAATCGTAGACTTTAAGAGTTTAAAGATAGACCTTACATATATTATGAGTTATATATATATATGTATAATTAAAGTTAAATACATCATTAGTCAATTGATAAATCGGCTCACCCATAGTGAACGAACTATAAGAAAGTTTCTTTGTGCGTTCAATGGAGCTACCGAGGACTTTTGATAGGATGATGTTAAGATCAAAAGTATGACCTAAAATACTAAAACAAAAATCCCGTTCTAGATACTATAAAATGTGAATAGTATGCTAACCCATGAAAACCGCACATCTTTCGTATGGTCTGTTAATGGAGCGTGTGTAGTTTACCGGCATATTAATATGAGATCATATTGAGAGGTGATGTGGAACTCGCGATTCTCGAGCGTACTCGGGCCAGGGACCACGCGGGTTTGGCATGGTTAAGTTCACCATCTTGTTCATGATCCTCGGCATACCAGTCATGAATGGTAGATGAGCATATCCGAGATTAACATGCCGTTGATAAGAATCAATGAATCTCAAAAGAACTAGGAGTTTCAAAGAGAATGAAATTGACAAAGGAATTGTCTACCTAAAATAAATTCGCAATATGATTACGGCAAACCTTTTCATAAAACGAATCTAAAATATGGATTCTATCCTTAATATTGAAATTGGGTAATTAATTAAGGAATATTCAAACTAACTAAACTATTTATCTTATAGATGTCTTCTACAAATGGTAATAATCCTCCCGTCCCCAATTCCGCACACAACTCGAACTTCTAACTTCTCTCAGTTCTTGGAAGGGAAAGACTGACTGGTCTAAACTATATGAACTGGATGCGTAACCTAAGGTTTACCTTAAGGTACGAGAACAATGAGTATGTTCTCGATGAGCAGATTCCCATAATTGATGAAGATTCAACCCAAGAGGAGATTGAGGCACACCGGAAGCATTATGATGATGCGAATAAAGTGTCATGTATCATGGCGTCATCCATGAGCCTTGAATTGCAAAAGACTTTTGAGAATACTTGGGCTTATGAAATGAACCAACAGCTTAAGGAAATGTTTCAGGCAAAGGCAAGCAAAGAACGCCTTGATGTGGTTAAGTCACTCATGGCTTGCAAACCCAAACCTGGAGCATTTATATGTGCTTTCATCTTAGAGATGAAAGGGTACTTTGATAAGTTGGAATCATTGAACATGATGTTTGACACAGAGTTTTCCATCGTCATAATTCTATCCAGTCTGTCAGCTGTCTACAATCAGTTTGTAATATCATATCAGATGAATATGAATGAGAGAGAAGGCTCAATAATGGAACTCCATAATTTGCTGCAAACCGCTGAGCAAGGAATCAAAAAGGATGATGTGTCCTCTAGCCCAGCAGCTCCTGTGTTGGCAATTGGTCAAACTGCAAAGAAAAGAAAGAGGTCAAATTGGAAAGCAAATACTACGAATGGAAAGTCCAATCGTGGGTCCAAAAGAAAGACCGACTCTGATATTGCACCAGTGAATGATCCGAAGGAAGCAGTGTGTTTTTACTGCAACACTAAGGGGCACTGGAAACGTAGCTGCCCGAATGACCTGAAAGACCTTGAGGATGGAAAGGTCGAAAAGAGTGTTCACTCAGGTATGTTCATGATCGAACTCCATAATACTACGACTTCTAATTCGTGGGTTCTGGATACAGGGTGTGGTTCTCACATTTGCACTGTATTGCAGGGTCTAAAGGAAAGTAGGAAGTTGAAGCATGGGGAGCTTAATCTAGTCATGGGAAACAGAGGAATCACGCCTGTTACCGAAATTGGAAAGTATGAGCTCGTGCTGAACTCTGGAGTTAGGATAGATTTGAATAATTGTTGTTATTCGTCAGAAATGACTAGAAACATTATTTCATTTTATGCTTTGTTTAAGGATGGTTATCGATTTTCATTTGATAATGAGAATGGTGGTATTTGGGTTTATTTAAATGGTTGTTTTATTTTCAAAGCTTCTCCTTACAATGGCATATATGAAAATGTTGAATATGTTAGCAATTTGATTTTAAATATTGATTCGTCTAATGATCTTGATAAATCCAAATTGTGGCATTATCGTCTTGGGCACGTAAACAAGAAACGCATCGGCCAACTCCAAAAGGATGGAGTGTTGGAATCATTCGACCTCAATCAGATGATGTATGCGAATCTTGCTTATTGGGCAAGATGACTAAATCACCATTCACCAGGTCGTGTGAAAGAGGTGAAGGACTCTTGGATTTGGTAAACACGGATGTTTGTGGACCGTTCTGATGAACCACAAAAGATGAAAATAGGTATTATGTTACATTTACTGATGCCTACAGTAGATTTGGACATGTCTATCTGATTAAGCATAAGTCGGATACTTTTGAGGTATTCAAAAGATACCAAAGCGAAGTAGAGAATCAATTGGGCAGAAAGATAAAGGTTCTCCGATCCGATAGGGGAGGAGAATACCTTAGTATCGAGTTTCTCGATCATCTTAGAGATTGTGGAATAGTTTCACAATTGACTCCTCCTAGAACATCATAGCTTAATGGAGTTGCTGAGAGGAGAAATAGAACCTTGTTGGACATGGTTCGGTCTATGATGAATCGGGCTACACTTCCGATAAGTTTTTGGGGTTATGCATTAGAAACAGCCGCTCGCATCTTAAATCTTTTACCCACCAAGAAGGTTTCAAAGACACCTTATGAGATGTGGAAGGGAAAACGTCCGTCTCTTGGTCACATCAAAATCTGGGGTTGTGAAGTTTTCATTAGACGAGAAACTCAGGACAAACTAGACTCCAGATCTGAAAAGTGTCTTTTCGTCGGTTATCCACAAGAGTCGTTTGGATATCTGTTCTACTGACCCGCGGATAATGTGGTTTTCGTAGCTCGAAGAGAAGTGTTCCTTGAGAGAGAAATGATATCTAAAAAGGACAATGGGAGTAAGATTGATTTTGAAGAAATCCAAGAGTTGGCCGATGAAGAACCTACAGTAAACACTGATGTTCAACAAGAGGTGGAAACACCTGTTGAACCCGAAGACATATCATTACCCGTTCGCAGTTCTTGTACAGTTAGCAAGCCTCCTCAGTTCTATTATAGTTACCATGTAGAAGAAGAGGATAAAATTAGTGACAATACACTAAATGACTTAGATGAACCTGCTAACTACAAGGAAGCGATGGCAGGTCCTGAGGCTGCTAAGTGGAAGGAAGCTATGAAAAGCGAAATTCAGTCCATGTATGACAACCAAGTTTGGAATTTGGTTGACACTACACCCGGTCTTAAGACGGTGGGCTGTAAGTGGATCTTCAAGAAGAAGACTGACATAGATGGGAAAGTACACACTTATAAAGCTAGGTTGGTAGCGAAGGGCTATACTCAAACCCATGGGATTGATTATGAGGAAACCTTCTCACCATTAGCTAAGATAAAATCAATTAGGATTATGCTAGCCATAGCTGCATTTCATGATTATGAAATTTGGCAGATGGATGTCAAAACCGTTTTCCTTAACGGGAAACTGACAGAGGATGTGTTCATGGCACAACCGGAGGGTTTTGAAAATACAAAGTATCCTAATAGAGTGTGCAAGCTTCAAAAGGCTATTTATGGACTTAAAAAAGCCTCTCGTAGTTGGAATCTCTGCTTCCATGAGAAAGTCACAGAGTTTGGATTTTCTAGAAGTGAAGATGAGTCCTGTATATATGTCAAGTTCAGTGGGAGTGTTGTAGTCTTCCTAGTATTATATGTGGATGATATACTACTCATAGGAAACAATATCCCAATATTACAAAGTGTAAAGGATTGGTTGGGAAAATGTTTCGCTATGAAAGACTTGGGAGATGCAGCATATATTCTTGGTATAAAGATTTATAGAGATAGGTCGAGACGTCTCATAGGACTTAGTCAGGACACATACTTAGATAAAATTTTGAAAAGATTCAAAATGGAGAACTCTAAGAAAAGGAATCTACTCTTACATCATGGCATTAAGATCAGTAAGGATCTTCGTCCGAAATCTAAAGAAGAATCGGATAAAATGAGTCGAGTCCCATATGCTTCAGCTATAGGATTGATCATGTATGCCATGACGTATACGAGGCCTGATGTCTCATTTGCTTTGAGCTTAGTGAGTCGACATCAGCAGAATCCTGGTGAAGGTCATTGGACAGCTGTAAAGAATATTCTTAAGTATTTGAGAAATACTAAAGACAGGTTCATAGTTTATGGTGGAGAAGAGGAACTTAGAGTAACAGGTTATAATGATGCAAGTTTCCAAATAGATAGAGATGATAGTCATTCACAGTCTGGTTGGGTATACTTACTGAATGGGGGAGCGGTGACATGGAAAAGTTCCAAGCAAGATACGGTGGCAGACTCAACGTGCGAGTCTGAGTACATAGCGGCTTGCGAGGCTTCAAAGGAAGCTATATGGATTAAGAATTTCATTGGAGATCTTGGAGTTGTCCCAACGGTTCAAGACTCCATTGAAATATTCTGTGATAACGAAAGTGCGATTGCCTTGAGTAGAGAACCCAAGGATCACTGAAAGTCAAGACACATTGAAAGAAAATACCATTTTGTTCGGAGAAAAGTAGAAGAAAGACACGTGATTGTGAAGAGCATAAGATCAGAGGATAATCCGGCTGATCCGTTCACAAAGCCACTTGGATAGTCCAAACATGATGAGCATGCTAGGAGCATAGGCTTAAGAGATAATGTAAAGTTTTAGTTGTTAGTTTGATTTTGAAACATTGTAAACAATGATGGAAATTGTAATAGACTTGGTGATTAAATAATGGAGATTTATTTATTGGAAGGAGTTCTGCCATTTACTATTGTTTGTCATTGTGTTTCTGTTTTGCATGTTTAGACACCATTTCCCAAGTAAAACAGTTTTTACTTAAACCTCCTCAGTCGTTCACACTCCTGGAATTAAGTGGTGAATCAAGACTGTCATGGAGTGTTAGTAGATTGTCTATGGAGATTAGACATGGCATGGAGATTGCTGCAACACTCATGGGTACTTAATGGATATTTAAGTATAGGAGAGACCCGTACTTAAAGAGATCACTTCATGGATTAAATCACGAGTGATTTTAAGATGATAATATCCTCTATTCTTGAAATTGAGATACATTGAGTTTCTAGTTTTTCAAGTCTGTTAAACTTTAACCTATTCAAATGTAACACTCAGTTTTCGGGTCTGGAATTAAATAGTATTTTAATATATTTAAATTGGTTTATTTGAAAATAAACAAGTAAAAGAGCCTCAGGTTTTATTGTGACTAGTAAAAAGTTACTTGTTTTAAATTAATAAAGTTGACAGTAAAATAAAATATTTTGTATCGCGGGTATTTTCAGGTTCCAGACAATAGATTAGAAAGGGGTATAATATTAATACAGATAAAAGATGGGGCGGTGGATTAAACCGACTTATTTTCACCAACCTTCATCTTTCAATTAAACCCTCACTCTCAAATTCATGTAATTATCAAGAAATCAAACAAAGTTTGTGTTTAGATTCCTTATAGTTCATCATCATCATCTCTTGTTCATCACTTGGTTCTCCAAATTGTAAGTATTTCATGTTTTATCTTGAGTTTGATTTGATGATAGAAATTATTAGGGTGTATGATTTATGAAAAGAAATTGTTAGATAGGATGTTTGTTACTGATTATATGAAGATTTGGTGTTAGAATTTGTATATGTTCTTCAAGTTTGAGTTTTGAGATAGAGTTTGATAAATTTGTGGTTTTGATAATGATGCATGTATGAGTTTTGGTGTTGGATGATATAGTTTGTTGTTGTTATATGTTTATACATGTTGGTAGAGGTCATTTACATGTTAAAATCGAGTATTACATAAGTATTTTGGAGAAATTGATTTTTGGTTCGAGCTGAACTTGTTGCAGGTCTGAACCTCTGTTGTAAAACGTGTGAACGCGATCCAGAACCCTAGTCCGGATCGCGTTGCTATGTGTTAATTGGTTATAGTCTGAATTTGTACTGTGGAACGCGATCCTAAACCTTTGTCCGGATCGCGTTGCCTAGGGTAATTTTGAAACAGAAAGATTTTTAAATAGGGAACGCGATCCCACCCTTCCAACCGGATCGCGTTTGCATGTTTAAATTTGGCAAATATGATAATTTGTGAACTTGTGTATTTGTTATGATTTGTGGTATTATTAATACATCGTACTTATAAGTTGGATAAAATATTATAGTAGTTGATATTATTTAGTGAAAGATGTTTATAATTATAGCAATAGTTAATTAGTTGGGATGAGTTATTGACTTGTTATCATTGTGTTTTCAGATAAGCAGGCGGCAACTCAGTAAGATTAGACCACTGAGTTGAAGATCAGATAATATCGGTGAGTGGTTAATGTAATCTTCGGTACAACTCAGTTGTAACGGGTTCGGTTACAATGGGTAAATCGGGATAGATTTAGTTATGTTCAGTTATAGTTATGGTTTATATTATTTCAGTTGATTAGTTGATTAAATTCAGTTGGATTGATATAATTGTACTAGTTGTTCAGTTGTTGTTTCATAATTGCATACAGACTATGCCTTTATGTGACTAGTTGCTCAGTTGATTGGAGAGAGGTCAATGTTGGTTGGGTCTGGGTACTACTGTGTAGCTGTCTTGGTTACTTTGATACACATAGTTGAGAACTAATCAATTCTGTGAAGGTAGTATTCAGGCTATCGGTAGATCACTGAGAATAGCATACAGTGGTCGTGGTTTCTGGAAATAGCATACAGGAACCGCCGATCCTCTTGTAGTTATGTGTTTATGTGATTAGTTTATCAGTTGTTGTCAACTTGTTATGAATGGGTTGAACCGTCGGTTACGGTTCCATTCACTTAGCAATAAGCTAACCCCTCGTTGTTTGCCTTTTTGCAGATTTTGGTTAGTTGATGTAGATCGGGTTATGATGATTAGCGGGATGTTTGACTATGCTCGCGCCAATTCTGATATTTTGTTAAGATATGGTTTTGGAAAGTTTTAATAACACCCGTTTAGATTAATATGGTTCGTAATTATATAATAATAGAACAGTTTGCTTTGGTAAATGTTTGGTTTAAGTAAATATAATTTAATTATGTTTTGGGACTTGCACTTCTTATAACTAATCATATTATAAAATATGTTGTTGAAAATGTCAGGTGTTACATCAAACGTTGTGCATAACTGCCGGTCATAAAGGGTATGCTAGGTATGACATGATGAGTTGACTAGTGCTATGTAGTCAAAATTTATTTGTTCCTTTTCGCCTAAATGGGAAAAGCGATATCTTGGGCCCTCTGATGATTAAAGATTGACTCTAAAGTGCTAGGCTTGGCCGAAACTAAGTTGATGGTTCAATAGTCTCATAAAGTCAATGTAATCGGAAATCAAAAAACTAATTATGAATCTTGAGATTGATTGAAATCCATGTCTCGATTCTTACGATATCAGTAGAACAAAGTAATAGTTGATCACTTATCTAAAGGGCTAACTCTAAGATAAGAATCAGAGTTCGGCAGTTGCGTTGGATGGCACTCTCTGCTTAGTAAATGGATAAGCTTAGACCAATAATAGTTGATGAATTATCCAAGTGCGAGACTGTTGAAATAGTGTCCAATATCATAACTAATTGGTAAGTACATCATTAAAAGTGGAGTCCTTTTTGGGTCGCCCTCAATGAACAGTAAGAGAAATAAATGGAGAGATAATATTAATTGGAATTAATATTACATTTAGTTTGTTAATTGAATATTAATTGAAACTAAAAGAAAAAGAGAATTCTGAAAAATCAATCCATACGCCGTATGGAAGTTCCATACACCGTATGGAAGTTCCATACGCCGTATGGATGGAGAATCAATCCATACGCCGTATGGAATTCTATACGCCGTATGGATGAAAAACATGATTGTCCCACATCGGCTGGGATATGAATCCCATGCCCTCCTCCTCCCCTATAAATAGGGGTCTACCCTTTAGGTTTTCCTTTCACCTTTGAATTGAATTGTTTTCAATTCCTTTTCTCTCTTTCTTACTCCTGCTCCTTGTAAAAGTTTTACGACTAAGAGTCGTGACCATAGGAGACTTGGGAATTTCTCTTGGTTCGTGGGTGTGAAGCATTAGAGGTGTTCTAGTTTGGGCACTCGCCACCAAGCAAGAAGGTTTTGATTGCTAGTCTACGTGTGAGAAATTGGTTTTCTCAAAGGTTAGTAATTTCTTATTTATTTTATTATTTTTATTTATTCAAGTTAAGATCCCTTTGGGTTTAGTTTCCTAATTGCTTTAGATTAATTATTTTGTTATATTCCGCTGCGCATATTAATCTAGTTAGGGAATAGAAAACCCAACATGAATTGACTACTTTGGACTTACCAACTCGATAACCCGAGCATGTCAACTCAACCCAACACGAATTACCACCCCTACCACAAAATAGAGCATCTCAAATGAAGGTTTTTCCAAAGTTTTTTTATAAAAAAAAAAGTCTTTAGAAAAGGCTTTTTTCATTGGAGTAAAAGCTTTTTCAAGCAAAAGCTTGATAATTATCAAGTCTTGCACTAAAGACTTTTCTGAAGAATTGTGTGTATGGCTTTTGAAACAAAAAGCTTTGTAAACTTTTTTCTCATTGGAAACTTTTTATAATAGCTTTTTTATAAAAATGTGAGGTGACCAACAAAAAAGCTTTTAAAAGGTTTTGTTCATTGGACATGCTTAGGAGTGTACACCAGAATATTAGAGGTGTACAAATGGTAAGCCTTGTTTTAGAGTGTTTCCAATTAGCTTTAAACATTTTATATAATGTCGTAGAACAAATCACAAAGAAAAATACATTTTCAGATAGAGTTTTGGGTAGTGAAGTATACTATCCAAAGTTTTAAATATACGAATTTCAGGTATTCAATACTTCGAATATCCGAAAGTAAACACACATGGCTATCTCTATTTTTTAATGGCGTGGTTATACCAAATTACATAAAAAAAAATAAAAAAATAGTACACTATTTGCTATATGTGATGGGTGGTGATTAGGGATGACAATGGATCGGATATGAATCATATATGGATCGGATGATGTCATATGCACATCCATATCCATTTAAATATTTTCGTCCATATCCATATCCAAATCCATTTTATTTTAATCCATCTATCACTACAACAAACATGTCATTTATCCACACTTTTTAAAAATGTGTGGAATTTTGTGAAATTATTCACACTTATAAGTGTGGAAAAATTTGTTACATCAATAAGTGTGGAAATCACCACAATCTTCACACAGATAAGTGTGAGAAAAAAAAGTTTACACTTAAAAGTGTGTAGAAATTACAATTTTTCAACACTTAAAAGTGTGGAAATTTTTTGTAACACAAAATTTATCCACACTTTCTCTTGTCTGGGAAAATCATGTGTTGCAAAAAAATTTTCCACACTTTTAAGTGTTGAAAAGTTGTAAGTTCTCCACACTTTTAAGTGTGAGCTTCTTTTTCTTACATATATAAGTGTGAAAAATCTTATAAGTTTTACATACTTTCTAAAAGTGTGGAGAAAAAAGTGTGAAAAAATAACATTTTTTTGTAGTGTATCTATATCCATATCCAATGGATTAAGATTGTCCTTTATTATGGATTGTAACTTCACTATATGGTCGGAAATAAAACTTAGCTCATCGCGATAGATTTATGCATTTCGATTTGTTAAATAAATCAGTAATGAAAAACCCCCTCAAATATACATTAGAGATGTAAAATTTACGACTTTTTATTTAATAGCATGTTAGTAGGTTTATGTGTATGTGGATATGTAAATTAATCTGTGTGTACTACTCATCCACATCCATATCCATATTCATTATTCATCCATTTAGATCGTTTATATCCACCATTTAGTGGATGGATCGGGTGACCATTGTCATCCATAGTAGTGATAAATCCACCACTCAATTTGATAATTTCACCTCAAATATGTATTAACAAGTTGTACTGTACAACCCAGTTAATGCAAAGTTATTGTGGAGTTGTCATTTTGAATGGTAGAAATATCAATTGTCATATGTGATGGTACTTATAGGTGGCCTCTCTAGTTTCTATATAAAAAAAAATTGTACGTACAATGCTTATTCTTTTTTGGTACAGAAAGAGAAGTACTACTCCGTATACAAGCTGATGGATTCTCGTGGCAGTGGTCAAATGGATTTAATAATCAACTGATTGTGAATGAATTTTGTGCTTTATTGCACTTCATCTCCTCTTATGTTCCAAAGCTCTCGGAGGATAAATGGGTATGCAAATTATCCACTGAAGGCTCCTATAATGTATGCAAGGTTAGGAGTTTCATCGATTTATTCCTCACATCTCCTGGTTATGCAAATATGCCGTGGCTTAATTGGGTTCCTTTAAAAGTAAATTGTTTCGTATGGCAAGCTTGTATGGGAAAAATCCCGGTAGCTAAAGGATTAATAAATCGTGGCATCAAAGTAGGTTCGGATCTTTGCAAAATATGTGGGTTGGAAGCGGAATGTTCAGATCATGCACTGATTTTGTGTCCAAGAGCATTGGAATCATTAAAAAGGATATTTCGTTGGTGTGGGATTAATTTTCCTAATGTATCTTCGGTAGCAGCTTTAATCGAGTTTGGTTCCAAGTGGGGAAGATGTATGAAGAAAAGGAAAATTTTAATTGTAATTTTGCAATGTTCATTATGATGTATTTGGATAGCTAGAAATGACATGGTCTTCAACAACTATCGGAAATCTTCATTGGCAATTGTTAATGATATTACGTCTACTTTTCAACTATGGATCAATAATAGGAGCAAGGTTTCTTGTAATTGGGTTACTTGGAATTATCATCCTTTTTCATAAATTTTTCATTGTAATCTTGTCGCTCTTAGTTTCTTGCTAAGTTGCGATTTTATAATATATTTGCCGTTTCCAAAAAAAAAAAAAATACGGAGTACTCCGTATTTTATTAAGTGGAAGTTGGAATAATTGTGTTCTTATGCTTGTAGCAATACGATCACTTTAGCTATAAATAAAATAAAAAAAAAAACAATTACAACTAAACGAGTATTAAATTGTTATTGCCATTTCACAGTTAACTAAACATCATATCAAACCTACTTTAATTTATTGTCTCCTCGGTTGTCACAAACATGTAGTAGAGTTCAAATGATTAAGTGAGAATGGAGGAATCAATCTCAACTACTTATTTTCATCAAATACTTATTTCTCCCACATTTTTGAAACTCAAATATCTCACAAACGATAAGTAATGGAAAAAAAACTCGTCGAAAGTATGTCTTGAGGGACGACAAATCGAAGAGGAGAAAACGCTTAATGTAATGGAGCAATTTTCATAATTCTTCGATTTTTCGTTTGTGAGATAATTTATGTTGGGGGTAAATGAGTTTTATACATGTGAAACATTCCCTTTGTACACATAACACAATATCATTGGTTTCCTCGTTCTCACACAAATTCATATTTTCATTTGAACCCACCCCACAAACATTAACATATGAGAAATGTACACATATTTTAAAATGTACACATATTCAAAATGTACACATATGTACACAATTTGTTAAGTGATCAAACATTATGGAATGGTTAATTATGTACACATATTCAAAATGTATCTATATATGTATTTGAGAAGGATTACAAAATCCAAAATACAACTACAAAACAAACTCAGGCCTAAAATATATTTTAAAACAATACACATTAAACAATCGCTAATCAGATGAAGAAGCACTTGAATGTCCGATACAATTCTGACTTGTATCAATACAACTCAAAAAACAGCATCCAAATACAAAGGCATACCAACAGATTGCACGTTCCATTAAAATTTCTATTAAAAACAACATAGGAATTGCATTGCCAGATGTTAAACCACAACAACATAATTCAAATCGCAATCAAGCAAAAAAAGAGATAATATGTATAATACACATAGAGGATCAGTATCTCACCTTAAAACGTATCTTCATAGCGAGAGAAAACAGTAGACAGTAGATCTAATGCCATGACCAGGGAAGAAACCCAAAACACAGATCCTATAAATTACAATAAACCGCAAACAAACATACTAAAGCAAAGTAGATCCTATATAATAAAAAAAACAAATCACAAATAAACATACTAAAGCAAAACGGACAATTAGAAAATAAACTTTTTAAAAAATGATTCATACCTACAACTTTGAAATCACTATACACGTATTATAAATTCAAGCATCCATGTATCCATTCAGAGCACCCTTATGTGTCTTCAGAAATTCCCTTTTTTTAATATTTACGAATTTCGTTCAGAACATTGTTGGTGGCCCATACTTGAACCTCAAAAGGAGAGCAACCGAGTTTGCATTTATTGAGTTGAAAATTGTCTAATATAAAGACGCATAACCAATAGCAAACAAAATATATGACTCATAGTATTATAAACTGTAACGGCATCAAAAGACCCGTAATAAAGCACTATTGATAAGGATTTTGATGGATATGTACAGCATAAACATACTCAAAAGGGAACCCTCAAAACTATGATTATATGTAAGCTACTTTGATACAATTAAAACAAAAAACCAATTTGCAATTTTATTAATACCCCATAGTTAGAACTTGAGACAATATCATCTTTTTTGTAATACATGTATAGTGTATGTACCTTCATCTCTCATTCGAGTATAGCAAAAACATGACTCTTCAACTTTTCTCTGAAAACAGATAATGCAACATCATATTCTCTATGCAAGAGAAAGATTGAAAATTATCATCACCCAAGCATTTATATAATATTGAAACTGTAATAAACTAAACATAAAGATGAAGGATTACCTTATCTCATACTTTCAAACACCTTCCATCGTAAACATCGTTGGCCAAACAAAAAGGGTGTTTTAAAAGTCCAGAAGTTTCAAAAGCAGTGATTTCCGACCTCTTGCATTGTATTACCATAGAGTAGAAAAATTACAAAAATGAAAGAACATTTGATAAAACCATAAAAGGAACGATATTGGTGTGCACATATAAAATGAAGATTATGAATCGATCAACGATGTAGAGGAATAAGAATGACGAATCTACCGTTTAGGTACTTCTTCTACCGTCATTTTTGATGGTTCAAGAACATGATCAACACATCGTATCTGTTGTTAAAGAAAATCAAACCATTCAAAACCCACTATTTATAGTTAATGCGAGAGAAAAAGTGAACGAAGTCACCTGATACAAGCTGTAATGCCAAGAGCATAATGTTATTCGAATGAGAAAAAAGAAATAATATAAGTATTAGGTAGGGAGATGGTAATGGCTTCATTAACCACCTGAACACGTTAAATAAAGATCATATCCAAGATATTGTTATATTTTGACCCAATATTAATTTTTCATCATATAATAACATACGTTGATATTTTCTTTCTAAAAACTATTCATCAACCGTAGAAGCAATAGTATCATTTAGCCCTTGCTAAATGTTAATATAAGGAATTAGAAGACTAATGTTCGTAGGAACTTAAAAAGGTTTAAAAATCACCTTTTAAATATCCCAAACACATATTTATTCATAAAAATTTCAATAATTATGATCATAATAACCTTTTGAAGCTATGATATAAATATTAACTTTTTTCCGAAAAGTTTTCTATAGTCGTCACTATTTAAGATAACCAAAAAAATATAACAAGATAATCACATGTGACTATTTTTTATATAATGTGATTATCATGCGTTCAAGATAATCACAACCCGTGACTTAATAATCATATATTATTAATGTGATTATCAAGTTATTGAATGTGATTATTATGAATAAAAAATCGATAAAAATAACTAAAAATAAAAACGCCAATATTTTTTTTATTTTAAAAATAGCTTCTAAAAGCTATTGTAAATTTTTTATAAAAAATAAACTACGAAGAAACTGATATAAAATAAACGTGCTTTGAATATTTAAAAAGTGTTTATAAAATGTATTATTTGTTCCTAAGAAACTTAATCTTCTTATTTGTGTGTGTGTATATATATATATATATATATATATAGGGTTGAGTTCTGGTGAGAACAAGGAGATTCCGTGAGAACACATCTTAGTCATCCATTTTTTAATCAAAAAACCTGATTTAGGAGGTGACACTTTTGTAAATACTTTGAAGTTTGATTTTGGAGTGTTCACATCACCTTTGCTCATGTGAATTTTTTTTTTAGTTTCACATCATTTTGCTCATGTGAAGCATTTCTTTTTTTAGCTTCACATCATTTTGCTCATGTGAAGTTTTTTTTTAGCTTCACATCATATTGCTCATGTGAAGCTTTTTTTTAGATTCACATCATTTTGCTCATGTGAAGTTTTCTTTTTAGCTTCACATCATTTTGGTGAGGTTAAGTTTATTTTTTTTTCTTAACATAAGGTTATGAGATTAAGTAAATATTTTTTTTTGTTAACATTAGTTTTTGAAGAGATTAATGTTTATACATATCAATTCACTACTTCAAACATTGTTTTTAACAAAAATTAAATAAAACTTCACCATGTTAAAACTATTATGAAACAAAAAAAATTAAACTTCACATAGCAATCCTTATGTGAACCCTCCAAAATCAAACTTCAAAGTATTTACAAAAGTGTCATCTCCAAAATCATGTTTTTTGATATAAAAAAAATGGATGGTTAAGATGTGTTCTCATCGTTCTCACGGAATCTCATTGTTCTCACATGATCCCAAGTCTCTCGCGCTCTCTCTCTCTCTATATATATATATATATATAAATATATATATATATATATATATATATATATATATATATTAATCAAAACCAATACTATTATTTATAATGCAGTGTATGATACTTATGAAAGATAATATGTAACACCTCAAATTTTAAGGTATTTTTATTTAAAGGCAGTTGTGGTATCACTGACGGACCATTTTTGGTCCACCCGATCATCTCCACAAGCGGTTACTCCCCTGGAATCGAGTAACCGCCCCCGAGTTCGTAGCCAAGACGACGCCCTAAAGGGGTTGTTCTCCCACGTCTTGGATGGGTATAGCGTCGCAGGAGTCCCTCTCACAACAAGGCTCGAATTCATTACCTCCAGGAAGAAATCGTATGGAAAACTTCCTGACCATTGGACCAAGACCCCAATGGAATTTAAGATGTCCACTCCTGGGTTTTGAAATATATAATTAGTTATTGTTATTTTAGTAATAAAAAAATAATAGAAAACTTAAATGGTTGTTCAGTTTAGACTGTATAAGTTAAAAGAATTAAGATATAATAGACACATATACGTGTCTTCCCTTAGCTCAATTTCAAAACATTCCGGACCCAAAACCATAAGGAGAGCAAATTGCAGGAGCAAGAACAATTAGCAAAAATCAGTGATTAAACTTCAATTCAAGCTCTTAAGGATTAATTCTTCATCTTTTCATCATCTCTAACCCCTTGTAAGTAGTTTCTCTTCTCCATGAACCTTAGAAATCGGGTTTCATGGGTTTTGTCTAGTTAGTATGGATTAATCCGAAATTAGGGCTTGTAATTTTTAAATTATGTTAGTTTAACTTAGTAATGATGATTGATTACTTAATTTCATATTAAAATTTAAAGATATTGATTAGGGTTCATGAAGGTTTTCATGAATCATGTGTATTAGCTTAAAGTGTTAGTAGAAAGGTTGCTAGATGATTATTAATTAAAAAGAAATAGTAAATTGAACATAAAATTATTTTAACTACAGTGGGGAAGGGAAATTAGATGATTCAGTGAAAGTGTAATTAGTTATTCTTTATTATGTTAATATATATATATACATATATATATATATATATATATGTGTGTGTGTGTGTGTGTGTGTGTGTGTGTGTTAGGTGTTAAAAGGTTGGAATCAACTCTTAAACAAGTATCACAAATTGGCCTAATACATCAAGGTGAGTACATGATAGTAATTAGACCATAATTATGTGAATCAGATTGCTTACAAGCAAGAGATTCATATAATTATGTAAAGTGTTATGATTAGCTTGTGTGTTATGGAAGGAACATGGTGAAGACTTATGTGATTAGAATGGTTAATTTATATTAGCCATGTAATGATTAAAATAGCTAACCAAGGTTAGCTATGCCAATGATTAGTAGTTAACTTATGTTAGCTAATGATGTGATTAGACTAGCTAGTTGTTATTAGCTATATTGATGATTAGATATGTGCACATATGGTTATATTAGAAAGTGAAAGTGGATATAAGAAAAGGGAAGTGGTCTTTATTCCTTGTTTATTGTTTAGTACTTGTATTATTGTGTTTTTCAATTGATTAGAAAGTCATATTCTCACTAAGCTATATGCTTATGACGTTAAGTTGCTAGTGTGTAGGTACAAGTGGAAGTGGAAAAGGGAAGGAGGTAACCCTAGGGTAGCGTGGATAGCTTGTTGTAAGTATATAACAAGCCTCTCTCTATAATTGTCATGATGATTAAACTTGTATAAATCGTCCGACAAACCTTTTGAAAGTTGTTTTTGTAAAGCTACATGTAGTATTAAACTGTCAGAGAAATGGTAACTTTGAAAGAATGATTAGTATGTGATCTAGATAAGTTATGGTTAATGGGAAATTTGTTTTAGTATGATATTATGTGAAAAGAAGTGTCACCCGCGTTCATTTGAGCAAAGATTGCTTTGTATGGTATATGGGTCAAAAGTGTCCATATGGGTCACTTTGGTGCCCATGAGTTAGAATGAGTAGGTTTTGAGAAATAGTACAATTATTGCACCATTTAGTTGTGTTTTGAGTTGTTATAATGGTGGGCAAAAAGTTAAAAGTAAAAGGGTGTGTTACTTGTGTTTTGAGTAGCTCACCAAAAAGATCAAAATGGGCTAAAATGAGTCTTAAGTCCAAATGGGTCATTTTCGCGAAAATGGAAAAAGTGTCAAAAGTAAAAGTTGCATTCTAATATACTAAAGGTGTTGGTAAAGTTTCAGACTATAATGGTTTTCGAGTAAAAAGTTATGTGAGTTTATGTTCCGCACTTTGGTAATAAAATGCATAATTAGTGATCGGGTTTGTAGTTGGGCTGTAATGGCAACAACACGCGATCGCGTGAATATATATACACGATCACGTCATTTTTAAACAATTAGTACGTGTTCGCGTGATTTTACGCGATCGCACATTTTAGTTCATTTCGTGAACAACAGCGAATCCTTGGTAAACCTGGCGCTAATACGTGATCGTGTGTTGGTTGACAATATCGTGTACTTTAAAAAGGAAAATACGCGATCGCGTATAGCTTCAGAGGATCGGGTATTTTGTGGCTGATTTGAGTTTTTGTTTAAAGCTTATACACAGTACCATTATAGTAGATATTAGTTAAAGTGTAAAATGTGATATAATATGGTACCTATTTAGTTGTGTAAAAAAAAAAATTTTGGACGTTTCATAATAATGTTTATGATGCAGTTTAATTATAATGTAGTAAATATAAGTTGTGAATCGATTTCAAGGGTTGAGATTAGTGTACTTAAGATAAGCCGGGTAGATAAAAAAGAAAATAATAAAATAATTTTTTTAAGAGGCTGTAATTCATTACGTACCGAAACTCCTACCCGGCTACCCCTCTCATAGTCTCATCTCAAATAATGACTAAAGTAATGGTTGATATCTGTTGACTCAAGTATTTTATGTGGATTGGTGACTATGTTTGGTACGCTCGTTTTAAGAGCTTATGAGAGCTTGTAGCTTATTATTTTCATAAGCTCTGTTTGGCTTCCAAAATTTTGAGTAGCTTATGGTTTCCATAAGCTTCAAAACCATAAGCTACTTGAAGTAGCTTATGGAAGTAGCTTGTAGCTTATGGAAAATGAAATTACATAAATACCCTCCATGTAATTATATATCATCTTTTAAAATTAATATATTTGTTCTTTTATGTCATTTTACATTCATAAGTTACAAGCTTCAGCTACTCTGTCAAACACAAATATTATCAAAAGCTACCAGCTCTAGTTACCAGCCACAAGCTACCAGCTCCAGCTACCAGCTACAAGCTACCATCTCCAGCTACCAGCTAGTTGTGCCAAACATACCCATCGTTGATTTTCGATTAAATCTTAGAATCAGGCCAACACTACAGTGAATTCTTAATACTCCGTTTAATTTTAGCAGGCCAAGTGATTTTCTTACATGGCCCCTGTCAACATGTTAAAGTTAACTCTCTTCTGCTGGTGGCCCAAGTACTTTTTTTCTTCTTAAACTACAATGGCCCATGCACATAATTATAATTAACAAAAATATTTAGCAACGCTCAAACGAGTATATCAACTTTTTGTGATAATGAAAGAACCAATAGAATGTGTCATATGTTATTAAACATTCTTTCCCTTATGTTTTAAAAATCAAATATCCACCCAACGGTAAGTCGAAAAATCACAAAAATGCCCCATAAAATCAGGGTTTATTCTCTTCGATTAAAGATGTGACAAGGTGTACTTTCGACGAACTTTTTTTTTTTCGTTTTTCGGTGGTTTTGAAAATAATTAACACATGTGTTACCAGCAAGTAATACAAGTGTTATCAACGAGTAACACATGCGTTACCGGTAATATGAATAATAGATATCTTTTATACTCAATAAATAAGTACGTCAATAGTTTGAAATTTACAACTGAAATTTACAACAATGTCCAATTTCTAATAAGTACATTAGAAGACTCGGACTCTTTTTTTGCAAGTTAGTAGCTTGATATTTATAACAGATCGATAAGATTAATGTGTCTAGTAAAATAATTTTTTAATTGATTTTGACAATATCAATTTGAGATGTACATTTGTCTAATATAATGTTTACTGATATAATAATGTTTTGGCTCTATCCTAACGTTAGTCCCAAACTCTCAATTATTCAGCTTTTGGTATGTTATGATCGGGAATAGAATTAAGTGTTGTAGAATTATGATGATGTTGTAGGGAAAACCTATAGTTTTGTTAATAATGTTTAACAATTACCGGTGAAAACATAAACGATTTGAGAATCGTGTGAAAAACAGAAACGATTTGTACATCGTTTTAAAACTTGATATATGATATTTATGTAACCAATCTATAGCTTCAAAAAATTGCGAGTGGTTTTTACACTAGCTCAAGAATTTTTTATCCCCTTTGCGCATAGGGTTTGGAGAAAAACAAACCCAAAAAAATCGTACCGTGATTTAGATCAAAATAGTTATAAACTGCCCAAATTCGGGTCTTTGGGTCGATGTGGGATGCACTCCGATTTTGCTTTCAGTTTTGTTTCAAGTATCACACTTTAAGTTTCGATATCTTATTCACCTTAACTTCGTTTTGAACATATCTTATATCATTGCGAAGCTCTCTTCAAGAAATCACAAACCCATAAAGAACTAACTATATATATGAAATATACTCATAGTTATTTATGTTCAAAATTGGTGAAAAATACACTTTGTCGATTAACAATTCAAACAGATGTGACATTGATATGGCGCTAATGTGATAACTATAACTCAAATATTTGAGTGTCACTAGTAGGTGCGGATCTACAAATGGGGCAGAAGAGTTAAATATATATTTACTTTTTCTCTACTTCTATTCGAATTTTATAGCTCCGGCTTAGTAACTGTGGTAAGCTTTCCACGTTAGAAGTTCACTGGCTGACATTGAGTTGATACTTTATATATGATCAGAACTTGCAAAACCATATTATTTACTACTCGCTTTACAAATTTGGAAAGACAAAAGTCTAGCTAGTTTTTTACACGCCAATTACTATCTGAAAACAGTTTTATGATATCTGTTTGCATCTTTTTACCTCATTCTTCCAAATAGCTTTCAAATGTTAGCCTTAATTTTTAGGTTAGATAATTACTATTAATAACAAAAGATGTGAACTATTATCAATTAGAAATTGGGTCTTGGTTTGTGGGCCGTGGCCCTTCTTGGATAATTTTCAGAGTGTATCTTTGTGGGCCGTGACAAAAGTGTGTTTCCTGTAAGCGGGACTGCGGGAGAGTAGATTTCATTATACGGAGACTACGCACTACAAAAATAGTATTATTGCTATAGCCAAAAGGCTATATCACCAAATTAAATTAAATACAATAGAAGTAAATAATAAATTTCTTACACACAATGTACACTCAGAAATTGAGTACACAATATGAATGACAGAACTTTGTTAACTGCATTTAGCACTTGTTACGGGTCCATTTGATATACGAGATGTAACTTTTAACCAAAATAGTTGATTTTATTAGCGATGTTACGGGTTCAAACGAAGTGTGCTAGCTGTTCAACATATGATTTGCCCGTTTTGTATGTTATATATCTAAAAAACTAATTATTAGATTATTTTTCTTTTGAAATCGTATATGTTCATAAAAATAATTATTTATTCAATACAGTGAAAAAAATCTTGCTACCGATCACTTTAATTTCTGGATAACCCTAATATAAAATGTCGTGAACGAGTTTCTATAAATTTGTACGATTACAAATTTTTATGGTACAAATTATAATGCACGAGGCGTACGTATAAGATCTCATCATACTCTAAGATACTTAATATTGTTGTTACTTCCAGTGTTTATTATTTCAAACTTTATTATACCTTGTTCTTTTTATTATTTGTATGAGACGTAGTTTTATGTGGTTTATTATATGTATTGAACATATAAATATCGTTTATTGTATTTGCACTTTTTTTTTAATATTAACAAAAAATAAAAGTGTACATACAATAGACGATGTTTACAACTTCAACACATACATTTTTAAAAGTTTTAAAAGTAAGACGCTCCATACAATACTAGAAAATGTAAAAGTATAACTTTCAAACAATATATGAACAATTGACCCTTACTTATATGTCAAAGTTCTCACTGTTAGCTTCAAGGCTAATGCTTATATTCACATGTGCCTAGCTCCATGGTCTAAAATATGGGTTATATATCCCACCCCACCCCCATTAAGATATAATCACATACTTTTATTTTAAAGACAGATAAAGTGAGTGAGACCATCTTCAACAAACTTACAAAAATGAAGAGCTTATATGAAGACAAGTGTAGAAACGTACTCTGGCTAAGGCCAGCCGATGATCGCAACGATCATGTCATGTTCACTTGTACTGGGGTGCTCTTGGTTTCTGTCTTTGTTTTCCTTTTCACATTCGTGATGGCTGCGTGTTGGTTAGACCTTGTAAGTTTTCATTAAACATCCGTGTAAAAACTTTCATAAAATGAGAGATTTCGTGTACGTATGTTTTTATGGTAAAAAATGGGTCTATTAGGTATTTAGATCACATGTGGAATGTCTTTCAATTCCATGTGTTGCGTTTTATGTTTTTTGGTGATGACCAAACTATGGTAAACATTTTGCTACCGATTAGGTATGTTCAACGACGAATATGGCCGAACAAGTAGGAAAATTTGCTTTCATAAATTTAAAACTACGGTGCATAAACTTATGTATTGTATAAATATGGAGTATATACACAACTGTGCTTTACTCCAAATTTGTGATTCAAAATTACAGGTTACAGCTTCTAATCAACAGTTAAGTCATTTACCCACTATTTGGGTTGTCATATATATTTGAACTTATATCTGGTGAATGGCTTTGTGTGTGTGTGTGTGTGTGTGTTGTTTGCATGAATCTAACTAGAAAATGTAGTCCATGTTTTCAGGTCAATCAATCCTACGATTCCAAACACCAAAAAATGTTCACAATTTCCCTTTTGACTGCCTAGCATGGAATCAAACCTTAACATGCCCAAATAATAACTACCCAACAACAACTGATCATAAATATCTAAACAATTCGTCGGTCAAAACATGTCCTGACTACTTTCGTTGGATCCATGAGGATCTACGGCATTGGAGAGAAACGGGGATCACTAGAGACATGGTGGACAGAGCACAATCAACGGCACATTTTAGACTAGTAGTTGTTGATGGTAAAGCATATGTAGAAAAATTCAGAAAGTCAATTCAGACTCGTGATTTGTTCACCTTGTGGGGGTTTCAACAATTGTTAAGACGGTACCCTGGCAGGGTTCCTAATTTGGAACTTATGTTTGATTGCAATGATCGACCTGTGATCAATGGGAAACGCATTAGGGGACCTGATGGACCTCCACCATTGTTCAAGTATTGTTCTGATCGCAGGAGCTTGGATATCGTCTCACCAGATTGGTCTTTTTGGGGATGGTAATTAATCAACTTTCCAAATTTTGAATATTTGGTGTTAGAAACTACACTATATAAGTTATCGGGGATTCAAAAGTGAAGATAAGGCTTTTAGAGTTACGAAAATAAGAAGAAGAAAAAAGGTCTTATAAGTTAAATAGTAATAGAAATTACTAATACGATCTTAGTAAGGCTCATACTTAATTATGTATTTTGATTGATCAATGGTTAATTTGTATTGAAATAGGCCAGAAACAAATCAGAAGCCTTGGGAAATTATATTAAATGAGATTGAAGAAGGAAACAAGAAAGTGAAATGGGAGAATAGGGCACCCTATGCTTACTGGAAGGGCAACCCTGATGTGTCCCCTGTTCGGGTTGACCTTAAAAAATGCAACGTAAACAACACTACTCATGTTGATTGGAATACTCGTTTATTTTATCAGGTATCATTTGATGTAGTAAGATTCTTTAATACTAACAATGGTTAGGGTTCTAATATTTGCTAGTTGTGTGAAATAGGATTGGGCTCATGAATCTACTCATGGATTCAAGGTTTCTAATATCAAAGACCAATGTACTTACAGGTAAAATATATTCAAGAAAGACCATTCTTTTTTCTTTTCTTTTTTTGTGTGTGACAAAGTTCGTATTTGGGCAGGTATAAGATATACATAGAAGGATGGGCATGGTCAGTGAGCGAGAAATACATATTGGCATGTGATTCACCAACGTTATACGTCACCCCACGTTACCACACTTTCTTTGCTAGAGGGCTAGAACCACTCAAACACATTTGGCCTATTCGAGACAGCGACAAATGCAGATCTCTCAAGTTTGCAGTAGAGTGGGGAAACAATCACACTTCTACGGTGAAACCTCAATCCATCCAATGTTGTGTCGATAAGGGTTTGGTTTTTTCACAAAGTTAATATGATCAAATGTTTCTCTTGTCGATGAAATTACTAGGCGCAAAAGATGGGCAAGGCTTCAAGCCAGTTCATTCAAGAGGATGTCAAGATGGAATATGTTTATGACTACATGTTACATCTTTTGACGGAATATGCTAAGCTCTTGAAGTTTAAACCTACTGTTAGTCCAAATGCAAAAGAGCTATGTTCGGAGTCGATGGTGTGCCCTGCAGATGAAAAGCAGAGGAATTTCTTGGTGGAATCGCTCGTGGGACAACCTACTAATACAAGCCCATGTACGATGCCTCCTCCTTATGATCCTTCAACTTTAAAAGATATTATAGATAACAAAACAAGAGCTATAAATGAAGTTAAAATGTGGGAAGATGAATATTGGATGAATCATAACTTGAAGTGATTTGAACTCATTTGTAAGAGGGTTGTATATTGTTCTAGTTGTTTTTACTCTACATTATGGTCACAAGTATTAGATATTGTCAAATAGTGATAACAATGTTAGGCTCTTTATTTACATTTAGAGGCTTATCTCAACCGATATATGTAAAAATACATATTCTTGATATGTATGTGTGTGTGTGTATATGCATATATATATATATATATATATATATATATTCCGAAATAGTTACTCAAATAATGTGAAATATAAACAGGGGAAATTATTTTGATTCAATTAAGATGTATGCAAATATGATGATGTATCTGATTTCCTTGTTGGCAGCTTATGTGGCATACCGTTACACTCAAAAGCTGCTCTAAATGGTCTTTAACATGTATAGAAACTGATTTTACATAAAGGAAGATATAAAGTACAGTTTAAGGTTTTAATTATAGCAAAAAGTAGTAAAAAAGGTTGAGAATGATATTTCAAATGCTGGTCACATTATTTTCATTGCCAGTCACATTTTTATCCATATTTTCACATAACTAAAGTTAAGAATATCAGCTAGGTGCAAGGCTAATGCATGTTTTCACATGATAACCCCCACCCCTTATAAGCCTTTTAGATGTGATACATTGTGCATATATAAAGTGAGTGAAAACATATTCAGCAAGTGAATTAGAAATATGAAAGACTTACATGCAGGGAAATGTAAGAAGGTATACTGGCTAAGGCCATCAAGCGATCGTCGTAATCATGCTATAACTTGTACTCAGTTTGTTATAGTTGTGTTCTCTGTTTTCCTTTTTGTGTTCGTGATGGCTACATGTTGGTTAGATCTTGTAAGTCTCAGTTAATTCTCTACAACATTCTTTAGAATTTATTTATACCATGATTACACTAATTTGGTTATTCACCTTTGTAGTGTAGTCGATTTTTGCTTGCAATCTGGTAACTATAGTGTCAAAATCGGTACAGTTAATAATAATATGGAAACTGCAAACATGTAATATTTTAGAAGGCCTTAAAGTTACAACAATATTATACCATGGTCATAGATTTAAAAATTCTATTTGGTGATAAAATGACACATGACATATTTAAGAATCCTAGGGGTGGTAATTCGGATCGGAGACTGGTTAAAATGATCCAACCCGGATAAGACCCATGGTAAACGGGTCAAATGGGTTGGCGGGTTAGTTTTGGATCAAACAGGTCGGGTTTGCGCGTTGATGGGTTAGGATTTAATAGGAACAAAACATTGCTCTTATATTCTTTTGTGGTGGCGTGTTGACCCGTTAACCCATATCTTGACCGGAACCCGAGCTGATAAACTTAATCAGGTTGATGGGATGTTTTCATGTCGATTTTGAGTCATGTTGAGTTAATTGCCACCCTAAATACTTCTTTTCATTTGTAAGTGCTAATCTAACTAGTGTACCATATTGTGCATGTAGTCTATGTTTTCAAGTCAACCAATTTTGCAATTCCAGACACATGAGGTTCATGATTTCCCTCTTGACTGCCATACATGGAATCAAACGCCAACTTGCCCTAAAAACTACCCAACATCTCACAATAATCTACACCGTACATCGGTCAAGACATGTCCTGATTACTTTCGTTGGATCCATGAAGATCTACGTCACTGGAAAGAGAAGGGGATCACAAGAGATATGGTGGAGGTAGCAAAATTGGGTGCACATTTCAGGCTAGTAATTGTCGATGGAAAAGCATATGTTGAAAGATTCAGAAAATCACTTCAAACTCGAGATTTGTTCACATTGTGGGGGTTTCAACAATTGTTAAGACAGTATCCTGGCAGAGTACCTGATCTTGAACTTATGTTTAATTGCGATGATAGACCAGTTTTCAACGCAAAGAAGTACTTCAAGAAGCCGAATCCTGGGCCTCCACCGTTGTTCAAGTATTGTTCTGATCCTTGGAGCTTGGATATCGTATCGCCCGATTGGTCCTTTTGGGGATGGTAAGTAATCTTTATGTTACTTCACATACTTTACCATTTTTATTTATGAGGATGTCAAGTATGCCGTTGGCAGCATAATAACTAATACGTGCGTGATCAATCATGTGAATTTGTTGTCACATTTTTAGCCCCTCAAGATTTTCAATTATAAACATTCAGTCGTTTTTGGCTAAAGTACCTAATTTAGGTTCGGTTAACTGCACTATTGATTTTCCCTTGATTGATTTAGTATATTATGTTCTTTAAAACGACAAACACACACAGAGACAGACTAGCCCACTTATAATACAATCATAGACATTATATACTCATTCACTTCTAAGAAGACTTGAACCCACGGCTACCCTTATGGTCTCATAGTGCTAGGCTTAAAGGCCCTTTGGGGCATATAACAAAACAAAATGATTTTTCAGTTACATGCTTATCATTTCACGATGCCAACTTCAAAACAAGACTAATACCAAATAAATGGAGACATAGTTTTATATATATGTTTATGTTTATATGATGATTATCATACAAGTTATCTTTATCTTATAGATTTATTAAATGTTAACAATGAGAAGTTTGATCATACTGAAATAGGCCAGAAACAAATCAAAGGCCATGGGAAATTACATTGAAAAATATTAAAGAAGGAAACAAGAGAGTGAAATGGAAGGACAGAGTACCCTATGCTTATTGGAAGGGTAATCCTCATGTTTCCCCTATTAGGGGTGACCTTGTTAAGTGCAATATTAATCACACTTCTAATGTCGATTGGAATACTCGTTTGTTTTTTCAGGTAATTACTTCATAATATATTTTTAAAATTGTTAAGTTGGTATATTTTAATTTGTAGTAAGTAAATTAACATAAGTGTATGAAACAGAACTGGGAAAATGAATCTGCGCAAGGATACAAGCATTCAAACGTCGAAGACCAATGTACTTACAGGTAGACATTATAGTTGATATGATTTATATGGTATATATCGATCATTTGACTAAATTCATGGGCAGGTATAAGATATATGTAGAAGGATGGGCATGGTCAGTTAGTGAAAAATACATATTGGCATGTGATTCGTCAACGTTATACATAAGCCCACATTACTACACTTTCTTCGCAAGGGGCTTAGAACCACTCAAGCATATTTGGCCTATTCGAGAAAGTAACAAATGCAAATCTCTAAAGTTTGCCGTTGAGTGGGGCAACAATCACACTTCTAAGGTAAGATTACGTTCCATAGTACACTTTTAATCATTTTCGTTAAAGGTAGTTTGGCTGTCTTACAAAAGAACATGATATATGTACTACGCCTCCACTAGGCACAAGAGATGGGTGAGGCCTCAAGCCGATTCATACATGAAGACATGAAGATGGATTACGTTTATGATTACATGTTACATTTATTGATTGAATACGCTAAGCTCTTAAAGTTCAAACCTGTGGTCCCTCCAAATGCGGTAGAACTATGTTCAGAGTCAATGGCGTGCTTTGCAGATGGAAAATGGAGGACGTTCATGGAGGAATCACTCATACGGTACCCTACAGATACAATCCCATGTACTATGCCTCCACCATATGACCCCTCGACTCTTAAAGGTATCATAGACAACAGAACAAGAGCGATACAACAAGTTGCAAAGTGGGAAGATGAATATTGGAAGAATAAGAACTTGAAGTATTGATTATATCTTTTTGGTCAAATTTCAAATGAATTTTGAATTTGCAGTAGTAGCATCGTTGTTTTATACATTTCTTCAGAGTTTATGTACATGTAGAACGGGTCTTTTTCAACCCATATATGTAAAATGGTTTTCTTTTTGTTGAACTTTACTACCATCATGGGCTCATGGGTAATGAGTACATTGTTCCAGACAGCATATATAAGCGTAATATGTAAAGAAAAAGGATGTTTTTTGGGGCTGCGAATTGAAGTCATGACAAGACACAAGCAAACTACATCTTTATTGCTTGAAGTTCATTTACAAACTAATGATATTGAATATATTACACATATCCTCAAGATAGTTTCTTGATTAATATTTGAATTTGAAGAGATTACACATTAAAAATCACCAACTTTAATAGTTTTCGTAAGTAAAACCACTGAAAACTCATAATTTCAATGGTGAAGAAAACAAAATAAAACGCCCTGAGAAAATTACAGTAACAGAAAAACCAAGATATAGATTTTTGTGTATTTATAAAGTATATCTTTTAAGTATATTTAGAACTGCTCCTCTTCTGGTGGCTGCTCCTCCTCCGGTGGTGGTGGTTCTGGCTGACTCTCCTCTTCCTCCGCTCCTCCTCCACCACTATCTCCGCCTCCACCTTCCTCCTCTAGTGGTGGTGGCTCAGGTGCAACATCCTCTGGTTTTGCATTGCTCTTTCTATTTGCAGCCTCGAGGACATGAGTGTAATTTCCTTTCTCCATGAAGAGTTGAGCAAAATGGTGTTTGCAGTAAAGGACACCATCAAGTGCAGCATATGATGAGTGTGTAAGAGGGCATCCTCCATGAGCACATTTGAAGCATGATTTGTGGTATGGTTCACCTTCCATCGTTATCTATAAACGTTCATCATTAATATTATTTTAATTTATTTGTGTGTTAGAACTTAATCGCCCGAAAGGCACCCAATCTCCCTTAACTTTTTATAGTTAGCAGAGGTGTTTAAATATCAGATCAAAATTGTCATTAAATTTGTAAACTATATCAAATATCAAGATATGTACATGAACCTTTTCAAGAGGGTAGACAGTTTTGTTACATTGCCTACATTTGTCTTGGGTACCAGAGAACATAGATGAGAGTTTGCTTGGAGCCCTTGACTGCAACATTTATTTAATTTCTAAGTACTCGTTTCAATCATAATAATAATCACAAGTTTACTTGATAATTTAAAATAAAACATAGCAAAATTGATTGATTAACATACCGTATTGTCTCTGTCTGGTTTCGCTGCTAAAGGTGGATACAAAATGTAAAATACAAACATTTAAGATAAAAAAGTTAGTAATTACTTATAGACACATGTATGTATGCGTAATGTTAGAAAACTCTCACCCGTTTGAAAATTCTTGCTAAAATTCCCAGATTCCTTGAAGAGTTGTTCAAAGTGTGGCTTGCAGTAAAGGACTCCATCCATGGATGAGTAGCTGTTCATCTGCCATACAATGTCATACATTAAAAAGTCAATGTTTGACTTTTGAAGGTCACACTAGTTGTTTCTTGATATTAAAATTTAGATGATTCGTTATATGAACAAGATGCAAACAACATTTAAGAAACTTTTGACAAAGTTAAATCTCTGATGAGAAACAGAACAAACGATTGACAACAAATATCACTGCGATGTGCTTATAAACGAGCGAACAAATGACAAATACATGAAGATTGAAAACAAAGAAGAAGATATAGGAAACAAACCGAAAGAGTGCCTTTACAATGGGTGCATCTAAAGCAAGATTTATGATAAGTAATCCCATCAACAGACAATAAATCAACAAAATAAACAGTCTTATCACAAGCCTTGCATTTATCCAAAGTTCCTGTGAATGACATTGTCTTTTCTTTTCTTTCCTTTTTCTTATTTTCTTCTTGATTATTATTATTATGCAAGAATATAAATCCTAATGAGAAGAAAAGTACCCAACAAGATTTGGGTTGTCAAATAATTAATTAAATGATGATTAAGAGAAAATGATATCTAGCTGTGTTGAAAATGTATTTCATTGTGTTCTGTATTTTTCTTTTTTTCTTTTGAGATGGTTTGTGAACCATAATTAGATTGAATCAGTGAAATACTAACACCTGATTGGAGATCCTAATAATTTTGAGACTAACATCCGATATTGATGGAGAAAAACAATGGTTTCTATTTTCGAGTTTTGACCGGTGGAAAATAAACCAAGAATCATATATTTATTGATCTATAAGCATTTTCTAACTGACGTAAAAATGTAAAATACTTAACAAGGTGTCAAATTTATATACTTTAGGTCTACAATAAGTTTTAAATACTACATGTAAATAGGTGTTAGCGAATTCACCACACCACTACTTGCGTGGAAATTTATGTGTGGAAAAACCAATACTTTTTTGTAGTGGAAGTTTGATAGTTTGTTAAAAAGTTAAGTAAACTAGCTATAAGATAACGTTACTAGAATTAGGTGCGGAGACCGGGCGAGGCCGCGTAGGCAACCATCCTCATAAAAAATTATATTACGTAAAAAATAATTTTTTTTTAAATATTAATGACGTTTCAGAATTTCCACCCCACAAAACCATAAAAGATATAAAAATAACAAAATTTCCACCCTTGAATTTTCTGACTCCGCCCTGGTAGACAACTTAAATTTCTTAAATGGGGATAAATATAAAGTACTTGAAGGTCAAAAAATGATAAGTATTAAGCTACTGAATTTGTATCTTTATCTTACTTTGACCCCACTAAATATGTTATTTTATCTTACCACGATAAAATACTGTGTAGTGTGTAGTATATTCAAGATTAAATCTAATCTTTTCAAAGTCTTTACTTTTTAATTAAGATAATGGCGTGCTATAACCGTATCTTTTAAAACAAAATAATTGCATATTCTTCATTTCTTTTCTTATAATTAGTCTCTGATATTGAAATTAGCTATAAACTTTGAAAATCAGGTCAAATGCTTGAAATATGCTAGATGAAGATCTTAAACCTGAACTAATGTTTACAGCGTATATAGCTGCAATTTACTATACGAGTATGTTTGGCCAAACCAGATATTAGACCTTAACGTACAAATGATCATTTGTGTTACATAATAGGTTTTAATTTAATTAATTAACAACTTGATATATGTTTGTCCAAACCAGATCTTATACCTGAACGACTAAATGATCATTCATTACATAAGTTTGGCCAAACATATATCAGTTTGTTTATTAACAACTTTAATCGTGTACGAAACACTTTCTCATTTAAGTACTTCGGCCCTTTATTGTCGTGTGTTCACAAAATCTATACCAGGATATGATATAAGACAAATAAAACACTTGGAATCTTAGAAACTACGTAAACCCAGAGACATTGTTGTGTTTTCATGTGTAGAAATGAGGACCAAATGAATCTGCTACGTCTAGAATCATTTTGGCAGCTAAAAGTAGATGACGGGAAACTAACAGTCACCCCTTTTCGCAAGCAGATGCAACGTCTTCACAAACAAGCATGATTAGGGCTGTTGACAAACCGAGTCGATTCAAATATCCCGATAGTTCGACTCAAACTCGATTACCTTTTTAAAACCATATTCGAGTTCGAGCTCGGATAATAATTTAGTGTTCGAGCTCGATACTCGTTTTAGTTTATGACAATTTACATAAAAACTAGTTATTTGATCTCAAAATGTTTGTTTAGTAGCTCATTGAAATTTATACTAACTATTTTATGAAACTTGAAATAAAACTTGTAAAATACATTTACACTTAATCAAACTTAAAATGTGTAAGTTTAATTAGTTATTATCAAACAATAATAATAAGTAAGTATGTAATTAGATTCTTGATGTTGATATCTATAGTGTGCTCATCTCACCCAATATGTTTCACACATCTAATGTGGGATGCAATAAGAAAAATGAGTTGCCCCGCATAGGAAAAGAGCTAAAGTTGAAGAAATAAGAGTACTATGAAAATAAAATCTCACAAATAAGAATGTGGAACCAACTTATATGTTATTTACATTATAAATATGGTGTTAGTATAATATTTGTGTTTCTAGATAAATTATTAAGTAAAAAACGTATTACTATCATATCTTTTAAGTTTTAAAATATGTAATTATTATGATAATAGATATGTTTGTTTAGCTCATTCGAGTCGATAAGCTCGACTAGTTCGTTCGGCTCGAGTTTATTTTACGAGCTTTCGAACGAGCCGAGTTGAATTTATGGTTTTGAAGCTCAACTCATGAAACTAATCGAGCAGTCTTTTTCTGTTCGAACTCGACTCAAGCTCGAATAGTATTATGCTTGAATTCGAGATAAACAAGTTCGAACTCGAGTAGCTCGTTAAGTGCTCGGTTCGTTAAACCCCTAGGCATTATCATGGTTGTTTGTTGTGGCCGGAAAAAATGAGTACTACAGGCATTGTATAATACATCAATACGGGTCGGGGTGACCATACCAAGCGCCCAAGCGCCTTGTCCCCTTAGACCCCGCAAGGCGCAACCCCCCTATATAGTGACGGTACAAGCTAATTACCTGTACCAATTTGCATCTCATATGTACCAAGCTGTTCTTATTACTTAACTTGAAATACTATTTGGTCCGAGCAAACCTCAATTGCACCACCAACAATTTTTGAGTACAGTAACTTTTATAGAAAAGAAATTAAATAAAGCAATGGTGCATGCATCCAGAATAGTCAATATAAAGACAACATGTGTGGAAATTTTGATGATAATTTGAAAATTTTCTTAGTTATTGTTTTTATTTGATAATTTTCTTCATTATTGTCTTTTGCTTTAGCCTAATTTTCATAAAGCTCCTTTTCACCTCCTATAAATTGCCTGCTCGTCTCAACCTATTTTACACAAAACTTACAATAAGTGTTCTTGAGCTTCATCACCTTAAAATGGCCAAAAACTCAACTGCTTTCGTTGCTTTCCTTATCATTCTCTCCGTTCTTGCTATCTCAGGTCCTTAGTCGAATTTATTTACGCATTTTCCATTCATTATATTTATATGTATTTAGTTGCTATGTACTTACTCCCATTTAAGCTATCATGCATACCGGGTATAATACATACACATAGAAGCATTAATTACGCCGTTAGAGTGATTGTTAAATCACTTTAGTCTTGTAAATCAATATTAATAATGTTAATGTTGGCTTAATTGGTTCTTATCTACTCCGTAATCAATTAGTTAAAGTCATTATATACAAACTTGTTGCCACAAGGTAATAATAGTAGATAGTTAACTATCACCAATTACATCTCAACTAACTAATTTTGGTTTAATTAAATTCAAGGTTTTATATAATGTGTACAGAAATTGCGTCCGTAAAGGGAGAATTATGTGAAAAGGCAAGCAAGACATGGTCTGGAAATTGCGGCAACACAAGACATTGTGACGATCAGTGCAAGTCATGGGAAGGTGCAGCCCATGGAGCTTGCCATGTTCGTAGCGGTAAACACATGTGTTTTTGCTACTTCAACTGTCCTAAAGCAGAAAAGTTGGCTCAAGATAAACTCAAAGCAGAAGAACTTGCTAAGAACAAGATTGAAGCTGAGAAAGTGCCAATTCATCATCCTTGAATAACAATCAACGTTATATGATTATGAATAAAAAGAAGATGCTAATTATATAATCTCTACTCTACATATATAGCATTTTCTATGTTGTATCGTTAGTTTGTTGCATGCGTAATCAATTGGTCATGATTCCTTATTGCATCAATATAATGTTTATGTAATGTGATAATTAACTAAACCAGCTTCTATATAATTTGTAAGGTTGTTTATGTTTGGAGAACCACATCCGATAAATGGTTATGATTCCTTAAGCTAGTTTTTATGAAGTGTTTTTTAAAGTTTTGAGAACCACATCTCACAAGTCATCGAGTCAATCAATAATATATGCTACTTGTTTTATGATATACATTAGTTTTTTGTACGATGTTTAGGAATCGTGTCGAAATTAAACGTAACCACTGTGAAAAGATTTTGGTAATTTAATACATCATAGTAGGTAGTATAGTATGCTCCCTATGATGACTTACCAGTTAATTATGTAAATTATATATCTGTTTTGATAGATTTTAATAAGATTACTGGTTTTAAAAGTACAACTAATTTGTTAGTGTTTGGGAAAGAAGAATTGACAAGCACTTATTTGAGGGGACACGAAAACGTAGATTTGAAGAAGATGGGCATGTACGGTGTACCTATCGCCCCAAAACGCGACTTTAAAATTATGGTCTTTGCGTCAAAATTACCAAAGTACCTTTTATTTATTTAGAATTTTTTAATTTACATTTACATTTTGTTGATTCCTTCGACTAGATCTCGACAAGCGGAGGTTCAAGTGAAAAATTTGAATTTTGCTAAACAAGACCCTAAGGGCTTTGATTAAGATATTAAGAGATAAAAATGTGTACTCAAACAATAACTAACTTTTTGTCCTCTTAAGTTTTAATTAATGTACAATCATTTTATGTATGTCCAAACAATTTAAACAAATCCCTAAGGGCTTTATTTAGCAAAACCCGAAAATTTTACATTGTACTCCTATCTATCTATTGGGCCCAATATTTTCGACCTT
Organism: Pseudognaphalium luteoalbum; assembly: GCA_963422505.1. Lineage (NCBI taxonomy): Eukaryota > Viridiplantae > Streptophyta > Magnoliopsida > Asterales > Asteraceae > Pseudognaphalium > Pseudognaphalium luteoalbum. Next base: position 32,904,979 of record OY730195.1, read on the forward strand.
GCATTATTAGCTCAGAGTCGCCTCACATATTGAAAAAGTATACTATTTACCAGGATTGGTAAATTTTACTATTAAATGAATAGTAATTGTTTACATGTGTTTATATATTTGTCTTGAAAAATCAGAAAAGATCTTATTTATGTTGTTTGTTTGTAGTGTGAGGTAACAGTTGAGCGGATGGACCCGTGTTCGACTCTTAGTCTTACATTTTTTTCCTGCTAAAAAATAACATAACTCACGGTGAGACTTTTTTTTTACTATATATACTACGGACTATTAAATAACTTTAAAAATATGTATAGCTTGAAAATATTGGGTGTGTGTTGTTCTACCATTTAAAAACGAAAATTATAGGTTACTATACTTTATATGTGATTCTAAATTACTAGTTATATGTTTTGTATATTATATACACTTTACCTTAGTACATTTATTTTGATTGATGAGTTGTCTTTTAATTAATCATTTAACTTGACGTGACAAAAGAATAGATATGTTTCATTAATTTAACGTAAGTGTAATTTTTGTTTGATTATTATTTACATTTTTTTTCTAAAGCGGCATACTGGTTGATCCCAAATTACACTATTACCGTAGTATAGAGTGATTAAGACAAAAAAAAATGGACAGATCAACAATAACTTAATACTAATAATTATAAATAATAATTATAAAATAGTTAGTATTATCATGTTCAATTTGAAAGTGACCAATATATATCAGTTAAATATATTCAAAAATGTAAGTATATATATATTTTGATATGTTATTTTTATATTCGACACGTATGCGTAATATATTCACCTAAAAGTATAATACTTTTTCCCTCCGTCACAACGCGCGGGTTAAAACCACTTGTTTTTATTGAATATCAAGAGCTAGATTCAAATGAGAATGAAAATGAGAATTTTAGTGAGAATGTGGAACTAATAAGAATGTGTTGTGTCTTGTGTGTTATAAAATCCAATTTTCCTCACGTTTTAAAAAAATAAATATCTCACAAATTGTAAGTTGAAAAATTATAAAAATTGCACCATAAAAAACAACATTTTTTCCTATTCGGTTAAGAATCTTACAGGGTATACTTTCGATGACTTTTTTAATGAATTTTACAAATTGTAGAATATTAGTATGACATTTGTTAGTTTCTGGTATTACATGTGTTACTCGCTGGTATCACATGTGGTACTTATTTTTCAAAACCCACAAAAACAAGGAAAAAAATTCGTCGAAAGTATACCTTGTGAGATCTCTAAGCGAGGAGATAAAAAACGTTGATTTTCATGGTGTAAATTTTATAATTTTTCGACTTATTTTGTGAGATATTTAATTCTTAAAAACGTAGAGAAAAGTGGATTTTGTGATACTTGACGCATTCTTATTGGTTCATTCATTCTTACTAAATGTTATTATACACATTCGAAACTCACTCTGAATATTAAAGGAAGAAGATAATTGGTAGATATAGTATTATCATAAGTCTTTAAACAGAATGCTAGATAAACATCATATAAAAATGTCCAATTTTATCTTTTAATATGTCTAAGACATGTAGTAATCTAATTTGCCAAACACTTCAAAACTAATAACTTGATTATTGCAAACAACAAAATCAAATCCTATAATTGATTGATTATATAATTATAATAAGTTTTGAAAACCTATGACTTTAAGTTATAAAATGCAATCCCATGCACTCCCTTACTCCTTTGTATAACTATTATATAAACAAATTTGATTTGATACATAAATCTTTAAAAAAAAGTTACCAGCGTTATCACCGTGATCGGTAATATCAACGTTATTGTACTATTAATTACATCTTTTCAACGTGTATAACCAAACTCTTCATGTCTCTCCATTACATCACCACTACCGTCAAATCTTTCTGTCACCACATCATCACGTTACACAGATGAAACATTAATTTATATTAAGATAGATTTAAATAATTACATATTTACGTATCACGATACATTTAGAATAGTAAGCTAGTATGTTTGGTTGGCTAACACATTGTTATTGGTTCAAGTCAACCTGCATATGGTACCATTTTTACCCCAGATGTATCACTAATACGAAATATATACCACATATATTGTAATCCAAAAGAACTACAAAGTATTGAAGATTTTACAATTCTTATCTACGTCTTTAAACCTCTAAAATACTCGACAAGTGTACCGTATACAAATATAATCTAGCCCACGTTTTCAAAACCGAGTCTTTCTTAGACCACTCGCAGCCATAACACCAGAACGCCCATTTTTCCCCTGCCACATCAGCATAACACCACAACACCATTTTAACCCATGCAATCATAACACCAGAACGCCCTATTTTCCTCTCTTGGCCCCACTAATTTCCACATCATTTCCACTTATTTAACAATACAATTAAATTAAAACAATACATTTCAATAAAATTAAAATACAATACAATTTAACAACTAAAATACATTACGATTAATAATTTAAAATACAATACGATTAAAAATTAAAAATACATTACGATTACTAATTAAAAGACAAGGCACTAAAATAAAAATACAATACGATTTAATAATTAAGCCTCTTCATTATTCGGGGCGTTTAGTCTGCGAAAATTTGGTGGAAGCGCCCATATGTGCTCCGTGAGATCGTCTCGTAGTTGGTCATGCACCCGTTTGTCACGTATTTCTTTTATTCTTGAAGCTCTGTCTTCTACACGAGTCCTAAAATCCCTCCGAGGCCGGTTAGCAGGGTCGTCGATCATCTCCTGCTCGATTGAAGATATTGCAAACCCGTTAACTTCTTGTATCATGTTATGCAATATGACACAAGTGTACAACTGTCTTCGCATCTTGTTAACACTCATAGCTCTCCCCGCAATCTTTAAAATTGCAAACCTTCCTTGAAATACACCAAACGTCCGTTCTACATCTTTTCGTGCACTTTCTTGAAATTTCTTGAACTTGGCTCGTTTGTCATCAGTAGGGGAGTGAAAGGCTTTGACAAGAGTATACCAATCCGGATAAATACCATCGGCAAGATAATACCCTTTTGTGTAGTGATGTCCAATAACATCAAAGGCTACGGGTGGACCGGTGTTATTTTTAATTGAATCGAACAACGGAGAGTGGTTCAAAATATTGATGTCATTGTTCGATCCCACCATGCCAAAAAAAGCATGCCATATCCACATGTCGTATGAAGCAACAGCTTCAAGCATAATGGTCGGGTGTCCTTGATCACCCCTGGTGTATTGGCATTTCCATGCATTGGGGCAATTTTTCCATTGCCAATGCATACAGTCAATGCTCCCAAGCATTCCTTTAAACACGTGTTTCTGCTCGTGTGATGCGTATAAGCGAGCAATATCTGTAGCCGTGAGCTTTCTCAAATATCCGCTGAGTATAAATCGAAGACACACTTACAAAAGTTGTTCAGACAGTCGATTGAAGTTCTTTCACCCATTTGTAAGTATTCATCGAACATATCAGGGGATGTTCCATACGCCAATTGGTGTATGGCAGATGTGCACTTTTGTAGTGCGGTAAAACCAAGTCGACCTACTGCATCTGGTTTTGGTTTAAAATAATCAAAGTGGTCAGGAATAGGTTCAACAGAGTAATCGGATATACTTTGTACGATTTGAACAAATAACTCTCGACGCATACGAAAACACCGCTTGAACAAGTTTGGTGGATACTTTGGGTTCTCCGCAAAGTAGTCATCCCACAAACGTTGTTGGGCACCTTCACAATCTCTTTGAATGTATCTTCGATTACGTGGTGGTCTTGAACTTTGCCCGGCCTGTCTATTTTTTTGAGCCCGGTAAGCTTGGAGAAGTTCAACTATAACTTCATCTTCTGAAGATGAATCGCAAATAAGATTAATCGATTCCATTTTTGCAATTTAATCAACAAGTATTTTGGTATAAAAGTGGAGTAGTGAATTGTATTGGTTTGTGGTTGTGTAAAAATGAAATGGTAGTGTATGATATATATAGGAAATGGGAATTTTTTTTATTTATTTTTATAGCCGTTGGTTTCAACGGTAAAAAAAAATAATTTTTTTTTTGTTTCCCATCTATGCCACCACCCATACATTTTTTTAAAAAATATCAAAAAGGACGAAAATATAGAAAAAACTAATTAAAAAATCACGTGGGTCCCACCTGTGCCCTGTTCTCCTCCCGTTCTCCCACTACAAACGCCCCAGAACGCCGCATGAAGAACGCCCCATTGCGGGCATTCTGGGCGTTGTCGATGCCAAAAGGGGCGTTCACCGCCCCATTGCGGACGATCTTCGGCCACTCCCATCAGTGACTGAACTGACTGAAACTGACAGAGTCACGTCAGCGTCACGTCAGCTTTTTCACCAAATTGACTGAAGCTGACTGACCATTTCCATCAGTGGTCCGTCACTTCATTTTCTAGGACCCACTGACTAATTAATTAATCAATTTAAAAACAATAATTCAAATAAACACAATAATTTAAATAAAACACACTTCATTAAAATTAAAAAAATACAACATTTTCTAACAAAAAGTACAATAATTATATATAAAAAAAACTACAAATCCTAAAATCAAAAAAGGGCAATAATTAAAAAATAAACGTTACATAATAAAAGTACATTAGTTTAACGAGTACAGAAATTTGGTGGTAGCTGCGCAACGTGTTCGATTAGCACATTGCGAAGTTGATGATGAACCTCCCAATCACATAATTCCTTGTCCATATGCAATGAAGTTTCAACTCTTTCTTCCCCACGTGCATCTTGGTCTGTTCACCAGATCAGAGGGATAATCGTCTTCTAGTTGACACATATTTCGCCCGTTGTCCTCAGTTATCATGTTATGTAGAATCACACAAGCGTACATGATTCTTATGATCTTGTTGGTGCTATATGGTCTAGCCGGGTTCTTGATGATTTGCCAACGACCTTGAAGCACACCAAATGCTCATTCCACATCTTTCCACGCAGATTCTTGATATCTCTTAAAATGAGACTCGACTTCAGTTAGTGGATGCCTAAACGACTTTACGATAGTCGCCCACTCTGGATAAATCCCATCCGCCAGATAATATCCTATGGTGAAATCTTATCCGGCAACCTTAAGGTTAACCTGGGAAGCTCTATCTTGCATCAAATCGGAGAACAAATCCGATTGATTAAGTACATTAATGTCGTTGCTCGACCCCGCCGGACCAAAGAAAGCATGCCAAATCCACAAATCATAAGAGGCAACCGCCTCGAGCATGATAGTGGGATGACCCTGATCACCTCTAGTGTATTGACCCTGCCATGCAACTGGACAATTTTTTCAAAGCCAATGCATACAATCTAAACTTCCAAGCATACCCGGAAAATCGTGTAACTCGGCGTGTCGTTGATGCAAACGTTGAACATCTTGTAGTGTTGGTTTCCTTAAATACTCCCTAGAGTATAAATGAAATATGCATTTACAAAAATTATCCAAACACAAATATGATGTTTGTTCACCCATATGCAAGTATTCATCAAACAAATCGGTCGCACAACCATACGCCAATTGACGTACGGTGGAAGTGCATTTTTGAAAAACATTAAAACCGGGTATACCGGTACAATCTAACCGTTGACGAAAGTATTGAAAATAGTCCGGTACCGGTTCTTGTGAATATGATATAATACGTTGACATATATGGATAAATAATAGCTTACTCATTCGATAGCGTCGTCGAAATATATCCGCCGGAAATGTTGACTCATCGGCAAAGTAGTCCAGATACAAACGTTACCCCATTGCTTCGCGATTTCTCGGAAAGTATCGACATGGAGCTCTCTAGATCAGAATTTTGTCTTCGTCGTCAAACGACTCGGAGGATATGGCATTAATAACACTGATCGCGTAATTTGGATAAAAAATGTCATTAAAAGCTTGCAAATCTTCGAGGTCGGAATCAGAAGACATTTATAAAATTGTGAAAGTGATAAAGTGTATAAAAAATGTGGAGAGTAAAATTGTATGAATTTGTATGAAAGTTGGTGTGAATTGTTTGAAAATGAGGGTGTGTATTTATAGTTGAAAATGTGGGTTTTTTTTTAAAAAAATATATCTAAAAAAACAACGGTTATGTAGCGTTGGTAAATTTTTTTTATTCAAACGGCTAGTTTTTTTAAAAAAAGTAACAAGTGG